>CM046662.1:159595610-164595610 GCA_025594165.1 Tamias sibiricus | reverse complement strand
TAATAAAATACAAAAAAGGGGGGGGGGCTGGGGTTGTGGCTCAGCGACAGAGCGCTCGCCTTGCACGTGCGTGGCCCAGGTTCGATCCTCAGCACCACGTAAACATAAATGCATTGCATTGTGTACAACTAAAAGTAAATAAATAAATATTTTTAAAAAAAAGGGGGAGGCTGGGGATGTGGCCCAGTGGTCAAGTGCCCCTGAGTTCAAGTCCCCTGTACCAAAAAAAAAAAAAGAAGAACATTTTAATTTAGTCAATAAATTCTTGAAATTCACATGACCTATCATATCACCAACTTAAAGCTTCTAGTCTATTTGTAAAATCTGCTTAAAATGCATCTAATGATGCCAAAATATTCATTAGATTCTAACTATTTTCTTTTCTTTTAAGACATTTTCCAGTTGTCAGTCATGTTAATCACAAATAAAAAAGCTTTTGATTGGATTTTTCTAGAACCATCCTCCACCACTTTACATACCTTCCATAAATCTGAAATATAAAATTTGGCAGAGCCATGCACACCTTCTTGCCAAGCACGGTATCTGGAGTACCAAACCAGCCATGGGTTTAGTTCATAACCAACAGCTGCAAATCCTTCCTTTGCAGCTGCTATCACCTGGAGAGAGTTCGAGATTTACTCAAAAGAAGAAAAAGTCACCACATGTGGTCAAATTATATAAACACTTCCTATTTAAGACTTAAAATTCTAGAACACTCCATCAAAAAGCTTTCTCTTTAATAAAGACACCACGTAAAAACATATCTCCACAGTTATGTAACCTGTGGATTTGGCACTGGCCAACCCAGCTGAACTCAAGTTTCCTGGTTTTCGTCAAATATTTTACCTGAGTATCAGAACAGATACTGAGGTTTGCTGCATAATTCATTCTGATCTAACCAACCCGAGGAGGTCTAACAAGCAGCTGCTGAGAACCTGCCACCTCTTTCATTCCACCAGTGGGCTACACAGAGGCAGGTTAAATGAACGTGTCTGGAGGATGGTTTCATGAATAAGTAATAACATACAATAAAATGACCTGCCAGTGAAGAATCTGTAATCAGTTACACATTTCCTTAGTACTTAATGATCATTCAGCCTAAATTAAAACCAGGGGAAAAGAACCAGGTGCTGTGATGCACACCTGTAATCTTGGGAGGCTGAGGCAGGAGGATCGCAAGTTCAATGCCAGCCTCAGAAATTTAGTGAGGCCTTAAGCAACTTAGCAAGACCCTGTCTTAAAATAAAAAATTTTAAAAAGGACTGGGGATGTGGCTCAGTGGTTAAGCGTCCCTGGGTTCAACCCCTGGTACCAAAAAATAAACAAATCAATAAAAATAGGGAAAAATAAAATGGGTGAGTTTGAATAAAAAGTCAACCAGGGAATCTCCCAAGTGTGGGAGATGATGGGGGGGGTCGTGGGAACTCCCCACACAATATGCCTTGACCCCACTCTTCAAGGGAGCACCCTTACCAAGCTGTCCCATTAAGGTAACTTCCCAAGTAACTAAAGTGCCACAAAGCAACCACTTTCTTCGAAACCAGAAAGGTGTCCTTCACATGTGAAGGGGTCAATGTGGACGTAAATACTTCCTCCTAATTAATACACATCTCCCAATGTCTTCAACAGTGGTTGGCAGAGGTTGAGGGAAGGAAGGGAACGGGGAGTCAGTGTTTAATACAGAGTTTCAGGTCAGTGGGACAAAGAGTGCTGCAGGCGGGGCGGGCGAGGCGACGGCTGAGCGAGGAGAACGTGCTCACGCCACTGGCTACGTGTTTTTCGATGGTGAAGATGGTAAACATGTTTTATCACGGTTTCTAATTTTTTTAATTTAAAAAATAAAAAAACACAAGTGACTTAGACCAGATGTGTATTTGCACTGGCAGTATGGCAAATGAGTGAAAAAAATGTTAAAACACTGTTGGATTTTTTTTTTTTTTATTCAGCTTATATCTGGCTGAAAACCTCAATTTATGTTTGTGATAGTGGGCATTTTTCTAAATGTCTACATTCTTTCTAATAAACTGTTGGAAGACCTCTAGGCTGTCCTTGTAAGCATCTGGTTTACTGTAACTTCACGTATTTACCATTTACTGGAATTGAGTTTTTATTTCTGAGGAAGAATTTGGGGCTGTTTCTCTGTTTGGGAAAAAAAAAAAAAGAGGCTTGCTATAATGTCACAGGAAACCTTTTTAAAGTGAATCTATAATAGAAAATTGAGGATGGACTTTGCAGCAGCTGGAACAGAGAGTGCTGTGATTTGACTGAAATAAAACTAAATGTGTTGTCCTCCTTTAAAAAAGGGAAGGAAAAAAAAAAAAAAGAGTGACTTCTTAGGCCTTCCATACACTCCCAGGTCATGACCACAGAACAACAGGGTCTGTGTCCACTGGGCTGGTGAGGTGAGGTGTGGCTGGCCCTGCTGGTCTCCACACTACCTGCTTCTAGAACACCTCTCTGGCTCAGTCTTCTTCTCCAGCGCATCATCGGGATGAATCCTAAGGACGCTGCCACCTTGCACACTGAGGGCGCATCTGCCAGTCAGTGGCCCTGTCTTTACTCACAGGTTTGCTGGGGTCAAGCTGAGTTGAAGCTGATGAAACCTGATCTTTATCTAAGTGAGGTTCCTCACTGGCTCCTCCTTATTTTAATTCCATGTTACCACATAGGAACTCAGATTTAAACATGAATAAATGCTGAGAAACACAGAAGCAAACATCTAAGCAGCAAATAAGTATGAATTGTGAAATTCCATGATCAAACATGTTTCTTCTAATCATGCCACCTCTACTGGCCCAAGAATCCTAATAATTTGATTAATTGTTCGTTCCTACCTGGCATGGTTATAGAGTTCTTCCTCCTTTAAAAAAAATAATAAATCTGAGAAAAATGAATTCCAAACACATGCTGGTGGTCTAACGGTTTAGCTAAACAAACAAAAAAATGAAACAACCAACTCTCTCAACCTGACAGGTTTGGCAAGTCTTTGCATAAGCCTCACAAGAAACATAAAGAGAAACTGAAAACACTTCGGCATAACTCACAACGCGTCCATCACCACTGCCAATGTCTACCAGGGGTCCTCTTCTGCATCTCAACATCTTTATGACATTTTCAATCTGCTTTGAGGTCGCAGGCACAAAAGGCAAACAGATTTTCCGCAGGGCTGGTGTGATAAACGGTGTAGCCACAGCATACACAGCCACCAGTGCTCCACCTACAAGCCCAGTAAAGAGGAACCCCCACGGGCTTCTCCTCACACCGCTGGCTTCGGAACTTGAGGGCAGAATGTGTCCCAACTGCCTTTCTTCTTTCAGTGCTTCTGGGAGCGTACCTACAAAGAGAAATCAGAAAATACAATCTGAAATCCAGCACTACACTGTTTTCTGATTTTTTTTTTCAGCATCAGGAATTGAACCAAGGTTTACTAAGCTACATCCCTAACTCTTTTTATTCTTTAATTCTTTGATACAGGGTCATGCTAACTTGCTGAGGCTGGCCTCGATCTAGGGATCTTCCTGCTTCAGCCTCCAGAGTCACTGAGATTACAGGTGTATGCCACTGTGCCTGGCCTGTAAGTTTTATTGACAAACTAATGCTTTTTAAGAAAGGACAATTTTTTGCCGGGTGCTGTGGAGCATGCCTGTAATCCCAGCACTTGGGAGGCTGAGGCAGGAGGATCGCGAGTTCAAAGCCAGTTTCAGCCGGGGCGAGGCACTCAGCAACTCAGTGAGACCCTGTCTCTGATAAAATACAAAAATGTGCTGGGGATGTGGCCCAGTGGTCAGATGCCCCTGGGTTCAATCCCAGGTACCAAGAAAAGAAAGAAAGGACAATTTTCGAACTCTAGATAGTGCAAAGGGGTGGGAGGGGAGTGGAGGGGGCATGGAGGTAAAAAAGATGGTGGAATGAGATGGATATCATTACCCTAAGTACATGTATGAAGACATGAATGATGTGAATATACTTTACATATACTTTATCTACAACCAGAGACATGAAAAATTGTGCTCTATATGTGTAATATGAGTTGTAATGCATTCTGCTGTCATATATAACAAATTAGAATAAATAAAATAAATAAATAAATAAATAAATAAACAAGGACTGCCCAGGCAAAAAAAAAAAAAAAAAAAAAGGAAGGACAATTTGGCTGAACATAATCTAAATTACAAGTATAAGATTCCACAATGAGTTCTGGATTTCGTTGACAAATTTAAGTGATTTGGAGAAAATCAGTTAATAGAAATGGAAGACTAAAATCTCTTCTTCTCAACATATTGGTTTTGTGATGTCTAGGAGTCATCCTGAGAAAACAGTGTATTCAAACTTTGTCTAGTAATTTATTAGTTCAATATCCATTAGTACATGCTTTTTATGTTCTGAACAAAGAAAGCCTCACAAACAAATACACATGAAAATGTCTAACTACTACCTAATTCAAGTAGGACAAAAGGATTCCACACCAGAATTGGTCTGGCATCTAAAATCCATTTCACAAATACAATTTTGAAGTAACAGAAGAGACAATATCAGGTTTTACCAAACTCTTTAGTATGGGAATAAATATTTTAAAAAGCAGATCCAAAAAGAACAAAAATAAGAGTCATTTCAATACTATCACAGAGTAAAACAAACAACCTCCAATCACTGATCACCGAGACATGACTGTCACCTTAAACATCCTCAAGTTTTGTCCTTTAATGCTCTTAACAGGATGGCAAGTGAGGCGCATGGCACAGGAGGGAGTAATGTGCCTCCTCTGGGGCCCGCTGAGCCTGTGACGCCAGCTCTGTCACTTTACTTTGACCCTGAATCCCTCTTTTCTCGTTGCTGAACCTCTGTTTCCTCAGCTGTAGGGAGGGGGTCCCAGGGTGGCTGCAAGGATGCAGGAGCGGAGGCAGGTAAAGTAGATGGGACAGGGCCTGGCACACAGGCAGCAGCCCACTGCGTCAGCAATCACCACCCCGCTGGAGACACTGAAGCCCACAGAGAGCCAGACCATCTCTGCCTGAAGCCGCTCCCCACGTTGCTCAGGACTAGGGCCCAGAACACACAAATCCAGAGGAAACAGGAAGAGGCAATAGGGGGAACATCAGATCCTTGCCAAGGGCAGCTGTGACTGTCCATAGCTTCATTATCAGTAAGCCAATCAAAAGGCCCACTGCGTTAGTTTCATAAGTGCCCTAAGAGATCACCACACACTTAGTGGCTTCAAACAGCACACATTCATGTATGAACCATGTATGAACCAGCAAATGAACCCTCAAAAGGCATCACAACTGCTGGTAATTTGATCTTGGACTTCCCAGTCTCCAGAATTAAGAAAGTGAGTTCCTATTATTTATGAGTATCTAGTTTCTAGTATTTGTTATGACAGCCCACTTGCTCTATCTGTTATCTGGTTTTATCACGCAGTGCTGGAGGTCGGCGTCTACAAGGGGACAGCGGGGCTGTGTTCCTCCTGGAGCCTGAAGGGTAGGATGGGTTCCCTCAAGTTTTCCAGCTTCCAGAGGCTCCTCATAGTCCTTGGCTCTTGACCCCACATCACTCCAACATGTTTCCATCTTGGAATCTCCTTATCCCACCTTTCTGTCTCCCTCTTTCTTTGCAGGGATCCCAGTGAAAACACTGGGCCCACTTAGATAACCCACGATAATCTCCATCCAGAGATCCTTTATCCCATCTGCACAGGTTAAAGTGATTGCATTGGAGGGGCCGTTATTCTATCCACCGCATCACGACTCCATGTCACCATGAACTGTGACAATGCATTCTGACCCCAAATGCTGGCACACAGCAGTAGGTCACACTTCAGGGTAGATGGCCAACCACCAGGATTCCCAGCTCAGTGTGGCTTTATTCTTCTGGAGTTCTGAGGCCTCTGAAGCAGAGGAAGTTTCGAAACTGGTTTCATAGTGAAAAACTAACTCAAAGGTGGGAAAAAAAAAAAAAAAGTCTGCTACCAGCGCTAGTGACAGAGCTAAAACAAGATTAAGTTTGAGAAGGTGACAGTGTTTGATAGAAAGCAAATTCTTTAAATGATTTCAGATAAATGTTGGCATTGAATGGAAAAAACTTACCCACTATAGTTGTGCATTTGTTTACTTAAGAGTGGTCAAGGTACGTTTGTCCTGCCTTTTACAGAGCCGTCCTGTGGGCATTCCAACTGCACAGTACAGTGGCTCAGAGGATTTGAGTCACACAGTTCTAGAGTCTCAGAACTTAACTAGGGTAACATAAGGTAAGCTGCTTGAGAAATAATTGTTATTCTTTTACCCCAATTCAAAATTGAGAAAGAAAAGACTTTTCAATAATACTATCCCCATAGGGTTAGTGGAGGAATTAAATAAATAACACATACCAAGACTTAGCACAGGCCTGAGAGACTGAGTAATGACTGCTAAACTGCTATTATTATTCTCAAGACTATAACTTGGGGAAAGGGAGCTCAATTTCTTAACAGCTTTACTGAGATATACGTAGAATTTGCCCACCTAACATTACAATTCCATGGTTTTTTCTAAATTCATGGATAATGTGCAATCACCACCAATTTTTTAAATATTTTCTTATCACAAGTAACCCCTTATCCTCCAGCTACCATCCACCCCACCACCCACCTCCCACCCCACCCTAAGCTACCACTAATCTATTTCTGATCTCTGTAGAGTCCCCCGTTATGAACTTGGAGTGGAATCAAATCATACAGTGTCTCCAGTAACTGACTACTTTCTCTTAGCATAACGTCCTCAAGATTCACCCATGCGGTAACTTGTATCAGTACGTCATTCCTTTGTATGGCTAATATTCTACCACGTGACTATACCACATTTTGTTTACCCATTTGTAGTTAACACACGAGTCAGTCAATCCAAATTCTATTTGACCTGTGTAAACATAAACCTTCCCATGCAACCAGCAAAAGACACAATAAAGAGCTCCTGGTCTTTAGGACCTCCCAGTAGCCTGTAAGTACTAGAGTTGAGGTAGACAGGTGAGGTTGTGAAAAACACTGTAACATACAGGAAACGCTGTGAAAATACAGGGTAGCAGGAAGGAAGACTGGTGCCAACAATGAGACCAGTAAGGTATTGGCAGAGAAAAGAATTTGAGCTGGTGGGCAAAGGCAGCACACCTTGGAACCAACGTGTGGAAGGTGAGCAGAGTGAAAGATTAGCAGGAAGGCAGGTGCTTGAATACCAGGATGTGTTTATTTTATTACATGTGGACTAGAATGAGGTTTTTTTGTGCAAAGCCACTATAATATTTGGGTTTTAATGGATCTTTTAATCCTCTTAATGCACTATATTTAGATTCACTGGACTACTTACTAAAATATAAATTCCAAGGGACTTCTGTCAGACGTGCTTCTGTGGAACATAAAGCCATTGTATTAAAGAAGAGCTGTGGTGAGCACTTAGAAGTCCCTTCTTGAAAGTAGAAGACAGCACAAGATTAACTTCTATTCTGTCTCCAGGACCTGTCTACTCAGTGACTTCTGATACTGGTTGAAAACCACAATTTTCAGGAACAGATTCAGATTAGCTGAAGACAGAGGCAGGGACTAAGATGTACAAAAAGGAACACAGAATTATTTTCCAAGTTCAAGGAAAAAGGCCAGGAAGATCATGCCTGATTGGAATTGTGACTAGCCACACGTTTAAAGTAGGGTTTATATTTGAAGGTCACAATACTTAGGGCTGCTCATTGTGTGATTGAATGTGCACACTAGTATAATTAAGGCGTATGTTCCTTAAGAGGCTTTTCTTAACATTGGTCCAATGTTATTTGTGTCCTTTTTGCTGCATATCAGCTATTGATTAGGAAAAATCCTCCACATACTGTGTTTCAACAGGAAATAAATTGCATAAAGGATGCCATTGGACATTTTCTATTCTGCACAACAATCTAATGAGCAAAATGAATTGCAGGCTTCACCACTGTGAATGAGGAAGCACCAACTCAGCAAAGCAGAAATGAGACGCTACTACAAAATCTAAAATGCCCTTGGGGTACCACCCTAAGTCTAGACAAAAGGTGGGCCAAGCATTAAAAGAGGTTAATGGATCACCAGCCATTCCAAATGTTATAATACATGCATTCATTTCAGTGTTCGAGACCTAACGAAAATTGGTAGTAATTTACAGGAACGAACCCTGTCCTACAGCAGATGGGATGAAGAGAAACTGGAAACCCACAACAAATAAATCTGCATATAACATAGTAGGTTGCAATTTAGGAACAAGGTACCATTTATTTAAGATTGACAAGAAATACATTTCTGAGGCAGCAGGACCCTGCGCAATAGGCTGTTCAACATTTTTTTTTTTTTTTTTTTTTTTTTTGGTACCAGGGGTTGAACTCAGGGGCACTCGACCACTGAGCCACATCCCCATCCCTTTTTTGTATTTTATTAGAGACAGGGTCTCACTGAGTTGCTAAGTGCCTCACCCTTGCTGAGGCTGGCTTTGAACTCGCGATCCTCCTGCCTCAGCCTCCCAAGAGCTGGGATTAGAGGCGTGCGCCACCACGCCCGGCTTAGGCTGTTCAACTTTGCCTCTTACTAGCTTCTAACCTTGCGCGGGTGACTAGATTGTATGTGCAAAATGGACATTTATTTAGCAAACACTTAAACACTGCGTGCAAAGGACTAGACGCTTCTCACTGTATCCCCACCGTGGCCCTATGAAAGGTAGATATGACTGTCACTACGGCCATTTTCGCAGACAGGGAAACTGAGGCACAAAGGCGCCAAACGCTGTAAAGACACAGGTGCAGGGCAGTGGCCGCGCTGAGGGCTGAGGCACGTGCCCCACGGCGCTCGGAACAGCCACCAGCACACAGCGCCGGCGACCCCGCGGGGCCCGGGACCCCAGCACGGGGACAGGATAGACCCCACAACCCTGGCAGCCCTCGAGTTCCACCGGGCAGCCCAGGCCCATGCCAGAAAGGAAGCCCCGCTCCGCTCCGGCCTCACCTCCTCCCTCCATCGCGAGACTTCCTGCGGGGCCCAGGGAGAGGAAGTGGATCCTACCATTTCCTCGGAGGCGGGTGGGAAAAATGCAGAAAATGTTTTAAGTCAATGAGTTTCTCGTTGGGAACCAACCATTCAGAAACTCTATATTGTAAATCTTTTAAAAAGTGACTAAATTTGGACTACTCTTGGCTCGTGTTTCTAAAAGTCCCCGTCAGTGTCTTCGCACTCCCCCCCCGCCACTTTCCTGGATGATAGAAGTTTCCAAACACCACTGATTCCAGAAGTTACTGTCTAGCGTAAAACTAGTCTCGGCTGAAAAATGAATCTCGAGCGGCCGCTCTACGCATGCGCGAGCTGTTGAGCCCTCCCGCGAGAAGAAGACGCGTTCTCAGTTCCGGAGCGGTCTCCATCGGCGGTGGGAAAGTAACTCCTGTGGCTGAATCATGGCGTCCGTAGGGACCCTCGCGTTCGATGAGTATGGGCGCCCCTTCCTCATCATCAAGGATCAGGACCGCAAGTCTCGGCTTATGGGACTTGAGGCCCTCAAGGTAACGGCCCGGGACACGCGTGCCGTGGGATGAGGGAGGGCGCCCGGAGCAGTGGCTCTGCGCCTGCGCAGGCTTAAGCGAGGTGGTGCCATGTGCCGGCCGGGAAGGTCGAGACCCCCTTCTTCTGGCAGCCGTTCGCGGCCGCGGCCGCGCCCCCAGCTCCCTGCGCTCGGGAGAGGCTGACCCACACGCCTTTAGCCCGCACGGGGGCTGGGGCGGGCCGCCAGCGCCCCCGAAGCCGGGCGGTGGCCCCAGGTCAGGCCGCGCGGGGAGCAGAACCGCTTCCCAGCCGGCTCTGCAGCCCCGCGGCGCCCGCCTTCCCGTCCCCAGAGCTCGCAGGGCGGCTGGGCTGGGCCACCGTCTGGTTAAGGCTGTGCGCCCAGCACTCAGTTGATGTGTCCGCAACAGCGCGTTTTCTTTGTCCCTCGTAAAGGTGTAGTCACAAATATTTCACTTTTGAGTGCTTTTATGTATGCGGTGTCGTGGAAATAAATGTATTCCTTACGGAAGAAAAGACTTGCAAGAGCGAAAAATGGACAGAGAACTATTAATCCAGGATGGTGTGTGATCAGAAGGAGCCCTTCAGACATTTGGTACGGCATGGCATTTGGTCAGGGATTGGATGATACTCACACCATAGGAAGCAACTTTCGAGATAGACTGAACAGAATAAGACAGAACAAAGAAGTTTTAAAGAAATCAGGGCAAGAGTCCAGGTTAGAAACGGTCATCTGTGCACAGATGTTAGCAGAGAAAATGTAGAAGAAGGAACATTTTGAGGGGGGCCCGTTAGTGGTTTTATGTGGGTAAAGCACGCCACCGGGTTTGAGGGGTCCCTGTTCGCCTAGTGTCTAGTGGTTTAAATAATACAGTTTTTGAGTTACACAGCCTTTCTGAACTGGTTTCCCAGTGGAGGTAATTCCTGCCTGAGGACTTGTTAGGTATTGAATAGTGTAACTGAAGCCTCAGTGCTTGATCCTCGCTGGGTACTCAAGAGTTTATTTTCTTTCTAAGAAAAAAAAATTAAAGGTACTAGTATTACATATTCAGTTCCACTTTTCACCTAAAGGAAATTGCAGATAAAGTAACATCCAACACACCATAAATGTAACGGTATATTTAAAGGTACAGATTATTTTGCATCAACCATGTGCTAACTACATGGGTTTTTGTGTTTAGTCCTCACCCTCTGAGATAGGTACTGTTTTACAGAACTGGAAATTTAGGGCCAGAGTAATTGAGAAATTGCCCATTCACATAGCTACTAAAGAGCACCATTTTCAGCCTTGGTATTGTTGACATTTGGGTGTAGGTCATTCTTTGGTGTGGAGCCCTACCCTGTGTAAGGATACCTAGCAGTTTGCTTGACCTCAACCCACTATGTGGCAGTAACATTTCCTCTCCAGTTTTTGTTGGGAGCAGCTGGGCTTGTTTCTATTATTTTCAGTACTGAGGTTTGAACCCAGGGCCTTGCACACATGCTAGGCAAGCACTATACCGTTGAGCCCTCATTTTTTGTTTTGAGACAGGATCTCACCAAGTTGCCCATCTAGCCTTGAACTTGCAAACCTCCTGCCTCTTAGCTTAGTAGCTGTGATAACAGTTGTGCACCACTATATCCAGCCCCATCTCCAGTTTTGGTGGCCTAAAACATTCAGATATTGTCAGGTGTATCCTGGGAAATAAAACTGCTCCCAGTTAAGAACCTCTTTCCTATGATGGTTATCTTTTTTTAATTTCCCTATAAAGACATACCTTTCAAAATGTATTTTAAGGGCTTCCAGTGTTTTTACAGACTGAATGAACTTTTTATCTTTTGTTACATGCCCGGGTGACAGAAAAGGCTTTACTGAACATGTGTATTTGAACTGCTTTAAAGAGTTTGCAGGAGCCGGGTGTGGTGGCGCACACCTGTAATCCCAGCACTTGGGAGGCTGAGGCAGGAGGATTGCGAGTTCAAAGCCAGCCTCACCAATGGCAAGGCACTTAGCAACTCACTGAGACCCTGTCTCTAATAAAATACAAAAAAGGGCTGGGGATGTGACCCAATGGTTGAGTGCCCCTGAGTTCATTCCCTGGTACCAAAAAAAAAAAAAGTAGGGTTTTTGATGGGAGGAGGGCTTTTTGTGCATGGACACCTTAGAGATTGAAAGCCATGTTTAGGGAAGAAGCAGAGATCATTTTCACCAGAAGGAAGTTGGGTTTCAGATTGTGAAGGGCTTTGAAGAACAAACTGAAGCTTTTAACTTGCATTTGAGGCACTGGAAGTTATTTAAGCTTTTAGAAGTGTTAAGTAGCTGTTTGGGGGAAAATTAATTTAGATGGGTATGAATGAATCTAAAGGATAGAAAGCAAGATGAGACCTTGAAATTCTGTAGGGAGCTTTGGATCTGAGTTAGGTTGGTAAAGCAAGAAAAAAAAAAGAAAGAAAGGAAACAGCATTTGGAGGAAATGTGACCCTAATTAAGTGTAGAGATAGGGAAGGGTATTTACAAGCTTTGGTTATCTTAAGTGTTCTCATGTCATTAGCCTAAATTTTATTTGCAGAGGGGTGGGAGTCAGCTAGGAAGATTGTTTGCTGTAACACCTGAGTTCCAAGAATTTCTCTGCAAATTAATGCACCTGTCCAGATGTTACAGCAAGCCATGTTATTTATTTTCCTAAAATGGTAGAAACCAAAACCTAAGGCTTATTTGAACAGTAACATGAGCATTTAAATATTTTAAGCATTGGAAGCTCTGGGTTGGCACACTTTGAGGCTCCTCAGTTTGAGGTTGTATACTTGGAATCCCCTGATCTCATAGAACATCTAGATGACTTAAAAGAGAGAACCAAAATGGGAAAGAATAAAGGAAATGTCATTAGCCATAACATTTTCATGGGTAAAGGTCACAAACTCTTTTTCCCTTGTTAATTAGAGCCTTAAAGTTAATTAGTATTTTGTTGAAACTCTTTGGTTGTATAACACATTGCTGTATAACAATTTGCCTTAAAAATGCAGGGTACTTGGCTTAGGAAGGAATTGTATTCCAAAAGTGTATGACCTAAAACAAAACAGGCTAAGTTCTTAGTCCAGCCACCAAAATCCTGTTTAGTCTACACAATGTAACTGAAACATGATGCCTTAAGGTTTAGATTTTTCTCTCTGGAAACAGAACTGGAAGGATAAGGAAGAAGAAAGTTTTTTCTACTTTTCTGAGCAGCAAAGTATATTTTACAATTTCTCCTATTTGACAGATTCCTCCCTGCTTTCTTTAGCTCCATAAAAATTTAATTTACACCTGCCACTTTAGACAACAGGTAACTGAATTATTCTAATATTTCTATCTGCTAACTTTGATCTATTGTTGTAACTGGAATTTCAGACAGGTGGAAGAAGATTTTTAGAGCAGGAGAATAAACAGGTTAAAATAGAACAGCCTGCCTGATTATGCGCCTCCACAGAATCACTATTAACCAAGTTCTTAACCGCTATTCAGAACCTTTTTTCTTTGAATAATCTTTATTAAAACTTTTGACAGACAGGGGTGACTCCTCTATTTGGGTTATATGTTGTATGTAGACTCCACATGACCACAGTGTGGAGGTTCAGTATGTTGCAGGTTTACAGTTGGACCCCAGGCTCTGGCTGGTGAAAGAATTGATTCATTGACATGTTGAGGGTTAAGTGAGGTAATAAAAAGCACTCGATTCTGTTGTTGGTTTGTTTGTTTTGCCTACTAAAGCCAGTAATCATAACTGTTAACACTTAGATTTAGATCTGTTAATAGCCTCTTAAATATAGAAGCTGCCAGAAGACAGAGACTTTCACAAGTGTTTTTGGAAATCATCATCTCTGTGCTTCTAACTATTGAAGTGGTTTGTAACTGGATATTTTTTTCTGTTTCATTTAGTCCCATATAATGGCTGCAAAGGCTGTAGCAAATACAATGAGAACATCTCTTGGACCAAATGGTAAGAGTCTAACAAATCTGTATTCTTTAGCAAAAGTTTTTAAATGAAAATCAGTGAAATATCTTTAGAAAACTGCAGTGCGGTGTCCTAGTACGTACCCTTACGCAGCCTAAATGTTTTGGTGTATTCCAGATATCTTAAATGTGATTCTATTAATATTTGTACAGTTTTACATCACACTTGTTTTTTCACAATAGCATTTTCCAAGTTATGTATCTTTTGAAATTCATACATTTAGTGATGGTCCATAATTTTTTTTCTATTTCTCTGGTTTTAGCCATTTAAATTGTTTTCAGTGTGATGTTGCTTGAGTTTAGCCAGTCTAAAAATGTCTTCATACAGGTATTTTTATGTAAGTTGAATTATTTGCTTTCTAATAAATTGTATAAATAAGAAGAGCTCTGAGTAGTTCTTGGTATTGGGTTCCCCCTTCTCCAAAAAAAGGCCTTGTAAGCATTATTGTGTTTCTAGGACTGGATAAGATGATGGTAGATAAGGATGGCGATGTGACTGTAACTAATGATGGGGCCACCATTTTAAGCATGATGGATGTCGATCATCAGATTGCCAAGTTGATGGTTGAACTGTCCAAATCCCAGGATGATGAAATTGGGATGGAACCACAGGAGTGGTTGGTAAGAAAAGATAAGCTTATCTCTTCTCATCTAAAAGGTTGTGTTTGAAATGAATCACAGGGCTAATATGCCTACTGAAAATGCTTGCTCTGAATCAAGTCATGGACAAACAGTGGACAAATCTAAACTGAACATGCTACAAGTGTCCCAGGCTTTTTAAAACTGAGTGTCACAGTGGGTTGGAGTTGTGGTTCAGTTGTAGAGTGCTTGCCTGGTATGCGGGAGGCCCTGGGTTCAGTCCTCAGCACCACATATAAATAAATAAAAGATCCATTGACAACTAAAAAAAAAAAAAAAATCTTTAAAAAAAAGATGAGTGTCACAAAAGAAAAGAAATGTGAAAGGAGAGCCAGCTGTAGTGTCTGGTTCTTGATTGGGGCTAGCCAGGTTTTGTTGTTGTTTTGTTTTTTTAAGCTGTAAAGGATATTTAGGGCAAGTGGTAAGGGATTTGATTATAGAACATATAATACATGATGGTATTGCATCAGGATTCAGGTTTTGTTGTTGTTTGTTGTTTTGGTTTGGTTCCTGGGATTCAACTCAGGGGCACTCAACCACTGAACTAGATCCCCAGCCCTATTTTGTATTTTACTATTTGGAGACAGGGTCTCCCTGAGTTGCTTAGCACCTGTCCATTGCTGAGACTGGCTTTGAACTCCTGCATCAGGCTCCCCAGCTGCTGGTATTACAGGCTGCACCACCACACCCGGCTCTCTGTTGTCTTTTTTTTGTTTTGTGTTTTTTGTTGTTTCATACTGAGGATTGAATCCATGGTGCTTAAGCTCTGAGCCACATCCCCAGCCCTTTTTTAAATATTTTTATTTAGAGATGGGGTCTCACTAAGTTGTTGTGGCTAGCTGTGAATTCGTGATCCTCCTGCCTCACCCTCTGAGCCTCTGGGAACAGGCCTGCACCACCACGCCTGCAATATTAAGTTTCTTGACAGTTATATTGGAGTTTTATAGGAAAATGCCCTGGTTCTCAGCCAAGTGCTAAAATATGGAATGGTGGCATCATGATTTCTGCACTGATTTTCAAGGACTTGAACAGAAACAGAGGGTGTACGCATATCAAAATGTTAAGTGAACAGGTGTTCACTTTACTGTTCTTGCAGGGTTTTTTTCCCTGAAGGTTTAAACTATTTATAGTTATTTTGTTAAAAAGTAGAAAAGACTAAAGAGATGTAAAAAATCTTTCAGGTTACTTTTTCTGAACTAATTTTAATTCAACAAGTATTAATTCCACACATTGTTGGGTGCCATTGTGTGCTGACATTGTTCTGTGTCCTTGGAGAACAGCAGATTTAAGATCAACAAATCAAAATTCATCTGTGTGGACCCAAAATGAGGGCATGGGAAAGTTGGTGGAGGGAGAATAAATAATTAACAGATTTGTAAATCCTCTTAACACCAGGGTAACTTTACTGAATGGAAGTCCCCTGGCCCAGAAAACATAAAAGTGTTATCTTTTTAATTTGCTTTCTCTCTCTCTCTCTCTCTCTCTCTCTCTCTCTCTCAGTACCAGGGATTGAACTCAGGTGCACTGGGCCACATCCCCAGCCCTTTTTAGTATTTTATTAGAGTCTCACTGAGTTGCTAAGTGCCTCGCCATTGCTGAGGCTGGCTTTGAACTCTCCATCCTCCTGCCTCAGCCTCCCAAGTGCTGGGATTACAGGCGTGTGCCACCGCGCCCGGCAAAGGTGTTATCTTTTTATCAAAATAAAAACACTCTTATATTTTCTTCTTTATTTGCCTTTTTCACACCACTGAGGATTGAACATTGATCTATAAGGAAAGACATGCTATACCTTTGCTAGGACCAAAACAAGGGCTTTCCTTTCAAAAATAGCCCAGCTTATCAGATCATATCCGCCTTAATTCTGGAACTTTCTTTCTTTGATAATAGCTTCTAATTTTTACTGATTTTTTTTTTTTTTTTTTTTTTTTTTTTTTTTTTTTAACCATACTAAAAGTTTTAACATTTTCCTAGTCTGACTGTCACTGTCCTGTTTGCAGTCCTGGCTGGTGCGTTGCTGGAAGAAGCTGAGCTGCTGCTAGACAAAGGCATTCACCCTATCAGGATTGCTGACGGCTACGAGCAGGCTGCCCGCATTGCTATTGAGCACCTGGACAAGATCAGTGATCGTGTCCTCGTTGACATAAAGAACCCTGAACCACTGATTCAGACTGCAAAAACCACATTGGGCTCCAAAGTGTGCGTGTTGTGTTGGTAGAATGTTAAAGATAAGCATTGTGAAGGAGGCACGGGTGGTTTCCCTGTTTGTAAAGGCGGCAGTGTGATGGCCAATTTGTTACTGATTCGATAAAGTTTTCTGTTTAATTTTGCTTTGTTTTAGTGTGGATATAGACATAGGCATTTTGAGTTATGTAGTTGGAAGCTGAATTTCCCGGTTCAGTTACTAAATCTTGACAATGTTTGTGAAATATATAGTTCTTTAATTTAGAAGGATAGGCTGATTTGAAATCAACCAGAAAGGGTCCTCCTTGGGGATTATGTTAATTCTCATAACATTTCTATAATTTCTTTGCTAGGAAACTGGAGAGAAGGAATTTCTACTTTTCATTTAGCAAGCAAGCAAATTTACTAGTCCAGGGTTTTAATTTAGAAAGGAAGAGCAGTCTTGAAATTGACTCACCAGGTTTTTGCATAATGTCTTCTATTTGCCAGGCTTACTGCTGAGTCTTGTAAGCACAAATGCACAGTTTTTTGAATAATGACAGATATTTGTGGTTGATTGCCATAATGTAGCATAAAAATCCAGTGTAAGATCCTTTTTTACACTTTTTAATCAACTCATAATGTGTGCAAGAGATGTTTAATGTGTGAGGAAGCAATATGTTTTTAACTTTGTGTGTGTGTGTGGTAGTTTAAGCAAAAAGGAAGTGGTCTCAGCACAAAGGGGTCAGGGGAAATGCAGCCAGTGTCTGCTGCCTTCTCTCTGGGAAAAACACCCTGGCAGCTGAGGATGGCTTCTTGGCAAGGTGCTGGCTGCCTTGGGTGGCTTCCTCCATGGCCTAGCATGATTTTCTCATGAAAGGAAGACAGTTGTGTTACCTGAACTGTGCAAACCTAAGTTGAATTTGTTCTATTTGAAAGTTCTGTTTATAACTCAAGTATGTATGGGTTGTTTTGTTTTGTTTTGTTTTTACTACAAATGCTCAAATTGACTGATGGTAGCCAAATATATCCACCATAAACCAAAATATTTTAAGTCAACTACTTAGGATATTAACTTTTTCAGTTTCATGGTTCTTTTATGACTTTGATTTCAGACACTATTTGAAGTACTAGATTACCCTTGTGGTTTTTTTCTGGACCCTGAATTTATTGAGCAGTCTTTAAGTATTTCACAGCTTTCAAAAAAGATAACATCCCCCATCTGTAACTGATGCTATCTATAATGGGAATTCTCATAAAAGTAGACTGCCCAGTCAAGCCTTTTCACTTCTCAGTAGGTGCCACAACTCACAGAGATAAGATTTATTACTTTTCCTGGATGATTTATCTTTCCTATTCTACTTTGAACTTTTTTTAAAAGTAGTGCACTCTTTGAAAAGTCTTAGTGCCATACTACAGCAGTCTTTTATGTGCATTTGTAGTGGAAGGAAATAATAGTAAATTTTAGTGAAAATAAAGATGCACATTTTTTTCCCACATGCAACTTTATGGTCCCCTTTGGAGTGTGCAAATCCCAGGCCGAGAATCTGCCCCAGACTTTTGGAGTACAGGTTATGATGGCATTCCTTTCTAGAAAACTAAACAATATCAGTTTGGAAATCATTGTGAAAAGGTCTGTTGTGTTTTCATCAGTGTTAACAGCTGTCATCGACAAATGGCTGAGATTGCTGTGAATGCTGTCCTCACCGTGGCAGATATGGAACGGAGAGATGTTGACTTTGAGCTCATCAAAGTAGAAGGCAAAGTGGGTGGGAGGCTGGAGGACACCAAACTCATTAAGGGTGTGATCGTGGACAAGGATTTCAGTCACCCACAGATGCCGAAAGTAAGTCATTGCTTTTTAAAGCTTCACACTGTGTTTTAACTCTTAAATTTAGTGATTTAAGTGTTTTTTTATTTTTCCCCATAGAAAGTGGAAAATGCTAAGATTGCAATTCTCACTTGTCCATTTGAACCACCTAAACCAAAGACAAAGCACAAGCTGGATGTGACCTCTGTGGAAGATTATAAAGCCCTTCAAAAATATGAAAAGGAGAAATTTGAAGAGATGATTCAACAAGTAAGTCTTAAGTAATCGTTTATGAAATTTAAACTTTTGAAGGATGGAATTAGTAGGTATGATTAATAAAGTACATGTGGCATTGACCTGAATTACCATCTTGATATTCCATTATGTGACTACAGATAACATATAACATAGTATTTGTTCAGTTTTACTTCTTAAAAATAATTAACACGGTGAGAAAAAAGCCAAATGTCATATAGAAAGGCATAAAGTGAAAAGCAGTTTAATTTTGTCCTAATGGTTAGTGTGCTTTGAAGAGTAGGCACCATTACCTAGAGCTGTACTTTTGATTGTGCAGTTTTCTCTCCTAGGACATCCTGATGTAACTTTTTAGATGAAAGAGTTGCTCGAACAAGTCAGTATGGTTTTGTAAATATCTAAATGTTTTGTTCTGGCTGATGATAATGGAGTGTGCATGCTCCCTGTCAGCAGTTTTTGCTGACAACATTGATGAGCTCCAGGGTAGCCATGGGTGGCTGGATGAGGTGCACTGGAAATAGATCATTTGGTTATTTACAGGTGCTAAGAAAAGACAAATAGAATGGTGACAGGGCTAGAGACTAAATTGTTAATGAATAAGAGTGACCTGAAGAGGAACATCATAATAGGCTACTATTGTCAGAATATTATAAGGGGTTGAGGTCTTTAGACCACCCATACCCGGGATGGACCTCTTCTGTCTAGCAAAAGAGGCCAGGGGGGCCTACCTCAACAAGGAGACTAGATTGGGAAAGTAAAGGCTGCCGATATTCCCTCCCCCGCCCTCAAAGGACACAGGAACATACTGGGGAGCCTGGTCACTGGTCAGTGCAGGAACTCGGTTTATTGAGGAAGTTGGACGGTCTTATAGAGAACGTGGGCCAATCAGCAGAAAGATCATAGGGACACATAAGGAGCATGGGCGGATGCCATTGGCGGAGCCGTTGGCCTATCCTTGGGGTGGTTTCAGTTCTCACAGCCACGCCCCCTGCTTAGCCTAGGTCCTGTAACAGGGCCTGGTAATGTGGCAAGTGGCCAGAAAGCCAGAGCTTTTCCATCCCCTTGGCAGACAGTGTTAAGGCCTGACACTCAGGTGTTTACGTATTTTTTTTTTTTTTTTTTTTTTTTTTTTTTGTGGTACCGGGGATTGAACTCAGGGGCACTCGACCACTGGGTCACATCTCCAGACCTTTTTTTTTTGTATTTTATTTAGAGACAGGGTCTCACTGAGTTGCTAAGTGCCTCACCATTGCTGAGGCTGGCTTTGAACTCGCGATCCTCCTGCCTCAGCCTCCCAAAGTGCTGGGATTACAGGCGTGCGCCACCGCGCCCGGCTAGGTGTTTACGTATTTTCTAGAGTAGAATTGCCTCTTTGGGCCCCTAAATTTTCTGTTGATGCTTAGGATTGTCCACTCAAGTGAGACAAGCCGAGAGTAGATGAGTGTGTGTCGCAACATTTGGGTTTTGTTCAGGAACACAAGTGAAACTACTTTGTGGGTATTTATGACAGGATAGAGCTGTTAACCTTTGGGAGGGATTAATATTGGTTTTTTTGACAAATCTTGTTTTGCTTCACTCTTAACAGTGGGATTCAGCATAAATTACTGATTGTGGCTTCAAAGCATAGTATGAAAAATGTGGTAATTGCTATAGATACTTGTAGAGACTTGTTCATATAGTTCCTTATTAGTTTTCTGTTACTTGTTTTGGGTTTTGTAATACCTACTTTTTATTAGTATAACAGGCATTTCTTTTTCTAGATTAAAGAAACTGGTGCTAACCTAGCCATTTGCCAGTGGGGCTTTGATGATGAAGCAAATCATTTACTTCTTCAGAATAACCTGCCTGCTGTTCGTTGGGTAGGAGGACCTGAAATTGAGGTAGGAAATCCCATGCCAAGAGCTTTCCCTGTACATAGGGTTGAGCTTGCAATGCATGCATGTGTTTAGAGGCTGTTTTGGTAGGGCTTGCTTTAAATAACCACATTATGCCAAGGATCCACCATTAGAAGAGAATGAGCTGAGGGCAAGGAAAGTGCGAGAATCTTTTAATTGGATAATGGTGCCGTGTATTAAGATCTTGTGTTTGAAATACTTTTTCATAGTTATTTCACTTGCTTCTCATTGACTTTCCGAGGGAGGAAGACTGGTCTCGTCCTTTCTGTGTTAGCCTGGTACAAACAGCTATCCCAGGCACCGTTCTGGACAGCAGGTATACGCTGCCTCTTTGGTCCTCCCTGTCGCCTTGCAGTGCACATTCACAGAGGAGAGACTGGAACCCTCCCCAGGTTGTTAGAGCCAAGCAGCAGCAGAACCAGACCAAGAATCCTAGCTCTTCAGAACCTGTTCATTCTAGCAAGGACTTTGCATTGAACTTGAAATTATTTGTCGAGAAAGGTGCAGCAATTCTAGTGAAGAAGGCTGTTCTAGATCACATGTAGCTCTTTTGTGATCCATTTCACCAATATTGACCTGTGTTGTCTTTGTCTCCCTGATGCACCCCAATTAGCTGATTGCCATTGCAACGGGAGGACGGATTGTCCCTCGATTCTCAGAACTCACACTCGAGAAGCTGGGCTTCGCTGGTCTGGTACAGGAGATCTCATTTGGCACAACTAAAGACAAAATGCTGGTCATTGAGCAGTGTAAGAATTCCAGAGCCGTAACCATCTTCATTAGAGGAGGAAATAAGATGGTAAGAAGTCAGGTTGTTTGTCCTGGATTTTCTGATTTTGATGCATGGTTTGGCTTTTTTGCCGCCTAATTTGTTCAACTATAATACCATTACCATTAATCATTTTACTCGGTTACAGTGTTGTAAAATTACTGAAGACAATGTTAACAAGGTATAAATGCCTTTTTCCTGTCACTTTGGTGGGAAGGGGAAACCTATATAAATAACCATAACAATTTCTGTTCTTCAAGAATAAATTTTTTAGCACATTGTGATAAGTGCAAATCAATATGAGGTTTTAACCTCATAAAAAAGTATCTGAATATGGTAACATACCCTCGCCATGTGTTTTTAACTTGAATGGTTCTAATAAGGAACAGTTAAAGACATATTTTCAGTACCCAGCAAGCTCTTAGGCAAAACCAGATATTTGGCTCTAAGTGAATAGACCTTGATCTCATTAATTGACACAGAACTTCTCCCTAGATCATCGAAGAAGCAAAACGGTCTCTTCATGATGCTTTGTGTGTTATCCGGAACCTCATCCGCGATAACCGTGTGGTGTATGGAGGAGGTGCTGCTGAAATATCTTGTGCTTTGGCGGTTAGCCAAGAGGCAGATAAGGTAAAAGATACAAAGACTTAAGCAAGAGATTTGTGGTATGCATAAGATGTAAGGCTGCAAAACAGAACAGAAGCTTCATGAGCTTTATGGGTGTTTAACCTAGGTTCATTCACATGACTGACTTACAAACTCCAACTCGCATCACCGTAACACTAGCATTACATGTCCATTTTCTGTCATTCCAAATCAATATTCTAACTTAAAAATAAAGCAGTGAGACCTGCTTTGTTGTAAAAGCATTTCTCAGACATGTGTTTTGTATCTTTACTCTTATTCTGTAATAACCTTTTAATCTGGTCAGTAAAAAATGATCAAGACAACTTATTCATAAATTCTTTAAAAGTAGTCTTTTTAAAAAGTATACAGTAACGTAGTTGTTTGCAGATGACTGCTGGGTGTTGTTGGTTGAGTCTTTTTCCCTAATGCACTTAATTATATACACTTGTGCCCTTCCAGTGCCCAACCTTGGAGCAGTATGCCATGAGAGCTTTTGCAGATGCATTGGAGGTCATCCCTATGGCCCTTTCTGAAAACAGTGGCATGAATCCCATCCAGACCATGACTGAAGTCCGAGCCAAACAAGTAAAGGAGATGAACCCTGCTCTTGGAATTGACTGTTTGCACAAGGGTACAAATGGTGAGGAACTGTCATGATTCTTTAATTTGAATAATCATGTTACTGTACAGTATATAATGTATGCTGTGAGATTATCATCTCTTCAAATACTTAAACACACACTTTGGCTGTTGGTCCTGGATTTTAGAACGTTTCAAACTGTAGGAGTTTGTTAGTCCTAGCAATGTGAAGCTCGTTACAGTAACCGTGAGATACAATATGGCATTTCCAAGGATGGCATATCTTTTTTTTATTTTTTTTAAAATATTTATTTATTTACCTTAGTTGTACACAATGCAACGCATTTATGTTTATGTGGTGCTGAGGATCGAACCCGGGCCGCGCAAGTGCGAGGCGAGCGCTCTGCCGCTGAGCCACAACCCCAGCCCGGATGGCATATCTTAATCTCTGCTTTTAAAAATAATTGGCTTCTTTTTTCTTTTCTTTTAATATTTTTTAGTTGTAGTTGGACACAATACCTTTATTTTATTTATTTATTTTTTATGTGGTGCTGAGGATCGAACCCAGGGCCTCACACGTGCTAGGCAAGCACTCTACCGCTGAGCCACAGCCCCAGCCCATTTGCCTTCCTTTTTAACACAAATGTCTATCGAAGTGGGTTCCGGATGTCGTAAAACAGCTCTGAAATGGACTTTTAGTTCACAGCTTACTGTGTGGTTATATGCCAGTAGACAGTGGAATGTTTTGTAAACTGATGCACTGGAACTTCTCTCACTGTAGAACAGGTAGAAGAACTTTAGCTTGTTGCATCAGTGGTCTCAGGATTTCTGTACTGATGAGGCCATACCTGGATTCTGCAGTCAGTCCCAACCACATAATGTGACAGTTTTTACATAGAAGTATAGGTATATTCTGTTTTTCAGGCTCAACATCCCAGGGATTTTAGCAACAACAACTCTTTGGCAGACAAGTATTTAATGTTTTTAACTTGAAGGCCTGTTTGTATTAATATTTAGCATTTCTGGAAAACATTTCAGATACCTTCAAGATGTACCAAGTTGGGTTGTGGATGCTTTGTAGCATGCAGCGTTGCTGATGATTTCTTTTCAGTTAGTTGCTGAGAATCCTGTGCCCTGGCAACTGTTAACCAGGTTCAAATTCCAGAATGTCCTTGGGAGTGATGAAATTCATCTGAAAATTAACTGAGATTAATGACCACTTGAACACCACAGTTTGATTTGGATGTTTTGTTTTTGTTTTTGTTTTATTTGGTTGAGTTTGATTTTGAGATGAGGTCTCACTGTACAGCCCAGTAGGTCTCAAACTCTTGAAGTCAGGGGATCTTCCCATTTCAGCCTCCCACTAGCTGGGACTAGAGACGCACAGCGCCATACCAGCTGTATTTTTTAAGTTTTTCTGTGATTTCATAAATTTAAGCTGCCTATTGGTTGGCTATGTATGCTGTTTCAGGGTAATTGATTTACTTTATTTTTCAGATATGCAACAACAACATGTTATAGAAACCTTGATTGGCAAAAAGCAACAGATATCTCTTGCAACACAGGTGGTTAGAATGATTTTGAAGATTGATGACATCCGTAAGCCAGGAGAATCTGAAGAATAAAAAAAAAAAGTTTTAGAATAAAATGTAGTAACAAGATCCACTACTGTGATTAAATAAATGAGTGTCTTGTGATGCAGCTACAGTTATTTATTATTACTTCCCTTTTTCAGATACTGTAGATGCTATAATAAAAATAGTTGTTTGGTAACCATGGTTTCACTTGTTCAGAGCTGTGTAATTGTAGGGATACTGTCTCACAAGCTTTTGTATTCATTAAAGAAATCTCTTAAAACAACCATAATTATCTTCAAGAAACATTTATTATACCATTAATTTAAGGCTGCCTTATTGAAAAGGGTTTGAGTATCTTTCCCTCACCCCCCCGCCCAAAAAAAGCTGTAGGGACTATTTTAACAAGTTTAAACATTGAGTTTGTTCTTGGGATATATTACAGCATTAAGAGGAGTGTGGATGCTTTGGTTGTAGAGTCCCATCATAGATGAATACTCCACGAGAAAATTATGGGATGTCTTAAGTGCTATTAACTGGGTTACAGCAGCACAACTGGGTACATTATCATGGTGCTGCTAAGACCAGTGTTACAGGATTTAATGCTCACATTGTCCCCTTTGCTTGATTCTGGTCTTTGTTACACTTCAGCATGCAAAATCAGAACCAGTGTGGGCATTTGTACCACCAGCAAAGGCTTAGAGAACAGTTCAGATCCAAACGTTTTCTTCTTAAAAGAACAAAATTAATGGAGATTAGGACTCTTTGGCTCCAGTGGGCCTTGCAATTGTCATTATAATAGACTGGTGTTAATTCTACTTTGTGGTTATCCAAATAATAACAGCCACAGCCCTTCACAAGGGCTGGGCCTTGATCTGAGGATTTCACCTGGGTTGTCTCAGTTCTCAACCCAGTGACGCAATTTCTTTGCTGTACACATCTCGAGTGAATTGGTGTTCTGGTAGCATCTCATTGCAAATAGTAGAGGCAGTCCATTCAAAGTTCCCATCTCCTCCCCTTTCCCATTTTGTTTCCGCTGTGTATGGTTCCCTATGTTTTCTAAAAGGATGCTGTTCACAGAATCATTATGGTAAAAGTTTGTTTATATGCTACCAGTAGGAGAGAATATGCTGAATTAAATCCCATGGAATTAAACTGGATTCCTAAATGGCTTAAGTAATATTCAGGTTTGTGAACCCAGACACTAGCTATTGGGTGTTCATGTTTTCTCTAATACATGCATTGAGTACTTTGCTAAATATCCTATGGATTTAGGAATAAGGGTTAGTATTTATAAGTTCAGTTTGTAGAACTACAGTTGGATATTGAAAGCATTACTAAAATTTGCACCACACATTCTGGGTGCACATTGGAATGCAACTATTCAACATTTGAATCAAATAAGACCTGCCTAACAACCAAATTTTTATATCTACTCATGGAGACTTCAACTGCCTGCCCACATGCTCACCAGGTACCATGACAGGTATTAACGTATCAGCACATCTCAGGTGCTGGGAGACTGGATAAATGAGAAAGATGTCCTAAAGCACCATGTGTCTAAAGCTGTTGGAGATCCACAAGTAAGTATCTACAAACAGCCTGTGCTCTGACTTTAATGCTCAACCTAATGCAAAATGTTTTCTCATCCCCATTTAGTAAGATGTAAAAACAGGCCAAAAGAATTCAAGTATAGTAAACTTGGGGTTTTATGTTGTCGCTCCATCTGCTTGGTGTAGATTCAATACTCCACCAGAAGCCAGGTTGAGTTACCTTTGACAATTTCCAGTGCTCCTTCTCCCAGTTCCTCAAGGTGCACCTCCTGGTGACCATCTCCCTATGGGACAGCTAGAAACCTATGTGCTTACCCCATATAGACTGTGCACATATGCAGTGACCTGTCAGTCACAATTTGACCCTACAGAACTCAAGCCTGCTTGCTCTAAATCCACCAGTTAGGATTCCCTGTGAGAAGCTCCTTGGGTAACACTGGGACCCCAGTGAAGGCTTCAGCACACGGGCCCCTCGCTGGTTCTTGTGATCTGCACTCGTCTGCTGGGCGCTGGGCGTGCACGTCCTGGATGGCTCCCTGTTCCCTTTGGCCCTGCGAGGCATGCTGCCGTCTCCGAGATCTGTTGGTAATGCTGCTTCTGCTGTCCAGTGCTTTGTTGAACAGTCCACTGCCTCTATCATCTGCTGATGGGACCTAACTGTCCTCCGGATCAGCACTCTCCTTCCTAGAGGAGCACCATCTCAGCAGTAATAAGCTGGACACGTGTCATGTGAGAGCCCAAGGACACCTGCCAGCAGGAAATAAGCTTTCTGTGAGGGGGGACCTGGTTACAGGTCAGACGTGTGCACGCGGTCGTCCAGCAAGATGAAGGAGTATCCTGTGTGTTGGGCACAGGAACACCTATCTAGTCTCCGCTACTCCTGGCTGAGGCAGGATGATCACTTGAGCCCAGGAGTTCAAGTCCAGCCTGGGGAACACAGGAAGACGCTGTCCCCCCCAAAATAAAAGTGTCCCAAGGCTGGGGTTGTGGCTTGGGGCTAGGGTAGTGGCTCAGAGGTAGAGCGCTCACCTAGCATGCGTGAGACACTAGGTTCCTCAGCACCACATAAAAATAAAGATATTGTGTCCACCTATAACTAAAATATATTTTTTTTAAAAAAATGTGTCCCATGGAAGGCACACTGTAAACACCTCTGAAGCTGGGCTAGAATTTATCACCACTTCCATGAAAGAGACCCAAGACTAAATTAGAAAACACAATGTGTCATTTGCCCTAAGTCACACACAGTTCCCAGTAGGAGCAGGAACACGGTAGGGACTTCACTCTCCATTAAGCCCTGGCCCCAGGGTCCCAAAAATGTCAGTATCTGGGAAACCACTGCCTAGAAAACAGCAGGATGGGTACTCTACTCCACCATTCTGTTTAAGGGGGTAGGGGGGAGATGGGCACGGAAAATCAAAAGTCCAAAGCCAGCCTCTGCAACCCAGAGACGTCCTAGACAACTTAGCAAGACCCTGTCTCAAAAATTACAAAGGGCTGGGGATGTGGCTCAGTGGTTTAGTGCCCCTGGGTTCAATCCCTTACACCAAAAAGAAAAAAAGAACACTACAAATTCAAAAAATCAGTTTATTAGCTTGATATAATTAGGTCCATGGGAACATTTTAATTGTAACACTTCTCATTACAACATATAAATGTGACAAATCCAGCTCTCTTAAGACAAAGATAAATGTCCAAGTTGCATCTTTAGTCATTGTAAATGCTGTGTTCAGTTAAAGCCCAGAGAGGCCACAACTGTGCTCTCAGCTGGTTCTCTGAATAGCCCCAAGTATTTTCTAATAGCTAAGGTATTGATCATTCAGATTCTCCAGGTACAGATCTATTTTTTGTTTTATTTGATATACATGTTAAAAATTATTTTCATATATTAGCATTTTCCACTGAATGCATTTCAGATTAAATAATTTTAGGATTCCAACATTTATTTTTATATAAAGTAAAAAAATAATCAAATGATAAGTATTGGAAGGCAAGCATTTGGATGAATCTCTCGCTTTGAGCGAGTGTCCCCATTCACTACTAAATGTACTTGTTCAGCCACTCGATTAAATTCCTTCTCGCCTCATCAATGTAAGGCTTGTCAGCAGGTTGACAATCTTCTCTCTTGCGATGCACAAAACCATGGGTTTGTCCAGAAAATGTTTTAATTTGATAGTCAACCTTGCAGTGTTCTTTCAACTTCTGCGTCAGCAAAGAGACCTGGTATGCAAAACATTTTCATGATGACGTGATTTTAACTTGTTAGCAACATTTTTCATTCTCCAAATCTTCAGTGAGTGTTCATAAAAGAGATTTAACATCAATTCTTTCAATTATAAACAAGTTCCACAGCTCTACCAAATTTCAACTATAATTTATAATTAACACAGTCCTTACCGCTGGCAAAGATTTTGGAGCAATATAAATATGATACAACAGCAATTACAGGTTTATGAAGGAGTCATGTCCAAATAAACCCATCATGAATTGAAAATGTGGGAAGCTAGGGGTATATAGTATAGTGGTAAAGCACTTGCTTGGCATCTGCAAGGCCTGGGTTCAATCTCCAGCATCAGTCCCCCATAATGCATTGAGTACACCGGACAGAATGCCCAGCCTGTCTCAGCAGCGCAGGGCACAGCAGGCAGTGTTACTCTTTTCCCGCTCCTGACTGCAGGGCTGACTGTCACCGTCCACCCTTACAGAGGATCACACCACATATCGCTAGCCCCGGAAAAGATCCACCTTCACAGTTCCAAGTACAGATTGTCATTTTCACACCATTTTGAGTTGAAAATTCCTAAGGGAGACCACCATGAGTCAGGGCCTGTTTGCATCTAAAATCATTTGCATTAACTATCAGTTACTACTCATAATTAGCAAATGACGGCTTTTGAATCACACTTCTGTCCTTCCTTTTTCTTTATCAATTTACTGGACCTGACACATCCATCCATGGTGACGAGTCACCATGGAGGGGTCAGAAATGGGACCCACTTCTTTGTCCAATGACCAGGCCATGCTGAGAACACTTGATGTCATGTTATATAAGCATATTTAGGCCGGGCATGGTGTCACAGGCCTGTAATCCCAGCACTTGGGAGGCTGAGGCAGGAGGATCACGAGTTCAAAGCCAGCCTCAGCCGTGGCGAGGCACTTAGCAACTCAGTGAAACCCTGTCTCTAATAAAATACAAAGAAGGGCTGGGGATGTGGCTCAGTAGTTTGCCCCTGAGTTCAATCCCTGGTACCAAAAAAAAAAAAAAAAAAAAAGCATATTTGGGGAAGTTACAGTTACAATTAATTCTACTCTTTTTTTGTGGGGGGTGTACCAGGGATTGAATTCAGGGGCACTCAACCACTGAGCCACATCCCCAGCCCTTTTTTTTATTTTATTTAGAGACAGGGTCTCACTGAGTTGCTTAGAGCCTCACCGTTGCTGAGGCTGGCTTTGAACTTGAGATCCTCCTGTTTCAGCCTCCCAAGTTTCTGGGATTACAGGCATGCTCCACTGCACCTGGCATAATTCTACTCTTTTTTTTTTTTTTTTTTTTTTTTTTGTGTGTGTGTGTGTGTGTGTGTGTGTGTGTTGCTAAGGATTGAACCCAGGGCCTTGTACATATGAGGCAAGCACTCTTGCAAATGAGCTATATCCCCAGTCCCTCTACTCTTAATTTCTGGTAAAACTCATCTTTAAAAATTTTCTATGTTAGAAAACATCTGGAGCAGCAATTAATGAATGCTTTGAGACTTCTCCCTCAAAATGCCAAGTCATGCTATTAAACATATAAATGACAAGAGGAAAGGTGCCAACTTACTTGTTCCAGGGGAATCACAGCATCATTTTCAGCAAAAATGAACAACGTGGGGTTCTTTAAACTGTAAATGTCTTCAGAATCCTTGACGATGCCTGAAAGATGGTTTCATGAGACTATGATTTCCACAGTCACACCACAGAAAACAGCCTCAATGTGGTTTGATTGTTCAAAGTAAAAATGTGTTTGGGGGGCTTTGTTTATTTTTTAGCATTTCCACAGAAGTGGCCTGGCCTACACAATTAGTGCAAAAGAGCAACTCGTCCAGGCAGCCCCGACCCTCCTGCTCACTCACTAGCAGTGAAGCCATTAAGATGTGGAATCAGGCCTTGCAGGCTGCTCCCTGAAGACTCAGGGGGGGTCTAAGGAGTGTCCCTCCTGGGATGTGCCTTCACTCACACGAAAGTGATAGCTTCCACACCACTGTTCTGGAAGTTTCTCTCTGCCAACCCAAGTCCCACAGGTTCTGACTTCAAAGCACCAAGTGGTTTGGAATGGGCCTTTACGCTCAGACAAGCCCGCGCCCTCCTTGTCTCAGAACATTCGAGCCTGATCAGTCAGAAGCATGGAGGTTGTAGACAACCGCCCAGCCCAGAGGTTCTAGAATACCCTCAGGAATGCCCGCTTCTGTGGAGAAAGAAGTGAACCTAAATTTTATCATTTTAAAAGAGAAAAAATAATCTTTTTTCAACTTCCTGGCAGCAGCACAGCAAAGCTAAGTAACACGGAGCGTCTCCTATCACTACCCTCTAGGAGGCAGGGGGCCGCTCTGACAAAGCCACTGTCATGTGGCTGGACAGCAGCAGAATGTCCCCTGGGCCTGCCCCCGCCAGGCTCAACAGCTCACGTACCTCACAGCAGCAGCCAGGAGGTGGCGCCAGTGAGGCGCCCACACCAGCGCCTTCCGCTAGTTCACACAAAGACACCTTTGGGCTAGCAAGAGGTTGGGGGGGCGCCTAGCCCAGCTGGCCATTTACTGAGTCTGCTTTCTTTTGTAAAAGTAAATATTTAAAGAGTTTTTTTTTTTTTTTTTATGCCAAATGTAGGCGAAAATTCCACAGTGAGGGACCGACCATTAAGCCAAACAAGAACCATTGGTACATGACACCCTGGTGCAAAAAGAACTTGATGACACACCAGTATAACTTGATGACTTACTAGTCAAATTTCCTTGTGTCTTAGTTTTTTCAAAATTGTTTAGTCTCAATGCTTTTTTGGGATAGGGATGGGAGACAGGTACTAGGAATTGAACCCAGGGGTGCTTTTACCACTGAGTTAGTTGCATACACAATCCTTTTTTTGTTTTGTTTTGTTTTTTTGTTTTTGTTTTCATTTTGAAACATGGTCTCACTGAGTTGTTGAAGGTCTCAGGAAGTAGCCCAAGCTGGCCTTGAACTAACTTTCTTACTTTCTTTCTCTTTTCCTTTCTTTTTCTTTCCTTCCTTTCTTTCTTCCTTTTCCTTTTTTTTTTTTTTTTTTTAGTACTGGGAATGGAACCCAGGTACACCTAACCACTGAGCCACACACCGCCAGCCCTTTTCATTTTGAGACAGGGTCTCACTAAGTTGCTCAGGGCCTTGCGAATTTGCTGAGGCTGGCGTGGAACCTGCGAGCCTCCTGCCTCAGCCTCCCGGGCCGCTGGGATGCTAATCTTGAGCTCCTGAGCCCCAGCGCTCCGCCCACCACCTCAGGCCCGCAGGTAGGACTGTGCACACCCAGCCCAGCTCCAGGCCGGTTTCTCCAGCTGGCCTGGCCCCGCACAGGCACAGTCGGGCTCTGGGCTGCACCGCGGAAGAGGCCCGCCCCGAGGGCACAGGAGGGCGCCCACCCCGCCGACTGCACAAGGCGGATTTACCGTAGACGGACACCCCCGCCCGGAGTTCCGGGTACGTCATCATCACGTGATGCACGGCGATCCCACCCCAGCAGAAGCCCACGACGCCGATCTTCTGGGCATGGCACTGCTGCTTCAGGTACCGCAGGACGGCGTCGAACTCTCTAGAACAGCGGGAGAGGCGGTCAGAGCGGGGCTGACCTGTGACCCCCGGCAGGGCTGAGCAGTGACCAGAGGGCGGCGTCAGCGCTGTGATCGGAAGGTGCCTGTCCCCGAGCTCCAGCCTCAGAGCCCAGCCAGCGTCCCAGCCAGGCCTGCGCACTCTCCCTAGGCCTCTGGGGACCCAGGCCCTGCTGTGTCCCCACCTCTCTCCACTCCCGAGGCGCTGGCCACGAGTGAGCCGGGTCCCCAAAGGCCCTCTGATCTGACACATTCATTCCTTTTCACTCTGCGTCACCCCTTTCCTCCTCGGCCCAAAGAGCGGAGCACAATTTGGAAAGCCACCTGGGCTATGTAAGACCTGAGGACAGCAAGAGCAGTGGCCCTGTCTTGCAAATGGTTCATTTGCAAATCGATTGTTGGAATTTGGAAGACGCTTTCAAGTAGAAGCTGATATCAAAGTGCAGCTGGGGCTACAAGGCCAGCGCAGAAAGTTCTATCTGATCTGATGGGAAGAAGTGCTATGTATTTGTGATTTTTTTTTTTTAAAAAAAAAGAACAAAGCACCTCCCTCACCTCTTAAACACAACGTATATTTGAACACATTTAAAAGAATGCATGAAAGCCTGCCGTGTGCATTGAGTTATTTTCATAATATGACAAGAGCAGTAATTAAGTAATTCTGCAAAATAAAATGTAACAAGAATAGTCTGGGCCTTTTAGGTTTTTTACTTTCTTGAATGCTTAAATGCTTTCATTGGGAGGGATGAGAAGGAAGGCATTTCTATAAAAATGCTTCTACTTAAGTGAACACTGGATGGTTTTGCTGTTTAAGAATTCAGCTCTAGCTGGGCGCAGTGGTGCACGCCTGTAATCCCAGCACTTGGGAAGCTGAGGCAGGAGGATCCCGAGTTCAAAGCCAGCCTCAGCAATGGCGAGGCACTTAGCAACTCAGTGAGACCCTGTCTCTAAATAAAATACAAAAAAGGGTCTGGGGATGTGGCCCAGTGGTTGAGTGCCCCTGAGTTCAATCCCTGGTACCAAAAAAAAAAAAAAAAAAAGAATTCAGCTCTGAGCCAGGAGTGCACACCTGCAATCCCAGCACTTGGGAAGCTGAGGCAGGAGGATCTAATCTTGAACTCCTGAGCCCCAGTGCTCCACCCACCACCTCAGGCCCCTACAGGTAGGCTTAGGAGGTTGAGGCAGGAGGATCGCGAGTTCAAAGCCAGCCTCAGCCATGGCGAGGCACTTAGCAACTCAGTGAGACCCTGTCTCTAATAAAATACAACAAAAAAAAAAAAAAAAAAAAAAGGGCTGGGGATGTGGCCCAGTGGTCGAGTACCTCTGAGTTCAATCCCCGGTACCCCCCCCCCCCAAAAAAAAAAAAGAATTCAGCTCTGGATGAAGTACCCCTCCATCCATATACATGAGAGGGCTCTGCCCTTGGTTCCAGAAGTAGAATAGGTGGCCCCTGCCTGGCAAACCAAAGAGCGATCTCCTGGCCACAGTGATTCCTGGAGGATGACCTTCTGATCCAGTGATGACCGAAGAGACGCGTGAGACAGCGTCCCTCTGGCAGGCAGAGCTTCTCGGGGATGGAAGCCCCTGCGGGGGCGGCGGGAGTTCTCCTAGATCCGACCTCTGCCTTCACGCTGTAGGAAGGACCCTCTGGGCCAGCCACGGGAGGTCCTCCCGGGAGGAGGGAGGACTAGAGGCACCTGCAGGTGAGGCCAGGCCCTTTCCCCCCTGGGGGCCCCCCCACGCCATGCCTTGGTGACTTACCTGTCGATCCTCCTGGCGTTTTTCGTTTTCAGCCACTCGGGGAAGGCGGCCCAGTCACCAGTGGGGCTCCATGGCTCTTGCCCCACAAAGAAGTCGGGAACGATGGTTCTGTGGAACGTGGGCCTCAGTCAGCCTCGGTCTCGGTGGCCTGGACCCAGCACGGGTCTACGTTTGTTTAGCCACTTGCTCAGGTGGCAGCTCTGGTCACAGGGAGGGGCACTGTGACCAGAGGGTGGCCACAAAAGCCAACTTTAATTGCAGCAAAAAAGGCACCTGGTGCCAAGTCACAGCGTCTCGGATTCCACAGCTGCAGGCACTTGGCCTCCAGCCTGGGTGCCACCCGGCCCTGGGCAGGCAAGGCCACGAGGCGCTCCCCTGGGGTACTCCAGCACTGGACCTGGGGCAGCTGGACATGGGGCCTGCGGCTGGCAGCTGGAGGGCCCCTCCTGTCCCCAGCCCCAGGGTGGCCCCTCTGCAGGGCCAGGAGCCCCCTGAACTCTCCCCTTAGCCTGGGGACACCTGGTCCGCATGGCCGGTCTCCATGAGCAAGCAGCTGCCCGAGCCTCCGCCCAGGCTGCCAACAGGACACAGCTGCCAGTGTGGAGAGTAAGGTCCACAGCAGGTTCTAGAAGAGGCCATGGAGGGAGAACCAGCAGGTGCCAGAGTCCAGGCCGTCCTCCCACAGTCAGGCCAGGAGGGACAGGGCCAGCACGGTGCTTGCCGGGCCCTGATACCCAAAGTCAAGAGGGGCCCCTGGCCTGGCGCGGAGCCCAGCTCCTCCTGCAGACGAGGCGCAGCGCCCAAACCTGGTCAGCGAGTCAAGCTCGGGCCTCAGGAGTGCCCACACTATGGTGTGACCACAAGTCGCTGGACCACTCTCAGCCGCACCCCCCCTCAACCAGTGGACGGCACCCTGAGCGCAGCCTCAGAGGACGGTCTTAAGGGTGACCTGAGTGGCATCGCTGCCGAGGTGCCTCGCAAGGCGTGGGTGACCCTGCTCATCCCGACACTCCAACTCCAGCTAAGGACGCGCCCCGGGGCACCAGAGCCTCAAGACCACCCAGCCCCATTCAGCTGGTGGCCTGCACCAGGGTGCCCTGGGGGCAGGGGCAACCGCATGACTGCAAACCTCCGTTTATGCCCTGGTCTCCTAATCTGCAAAATGGGAACGGGGACAGTTCCTCATCCAAGGGCTGCTGGCAGGACTGAGGGCCCTGCTCCTGTCATGCCGTTGGCACTCGGGGCCACACCAGAGGCATCAAGGCCGGCCGCTTATCGTGGGTCTCACCCTAAAAGGTGAGGTTGCTTCGTCCTCCCAGGGGGCCTGGGACATGAAACTGTGACACTTTTCATGCCACAGCAGCTGTGGTTCCTTCAAGCCAGTTTCTCTGTGTAGGAAAACAAGGTCAGCTCCCCTCAGCTCTCTGGTCTCTCCTTTAGAGACAACAGGACATCTCGTGGTGTCCCCAGCTCAGGGCCGGCTGGCTTTCTGCTCCCTGAAGCTGGGGAAGAAAGATGGTTCAACTCATCTGCATGCTTTCCTGAAGCTTCTACCAATGCCAGGGACAAAGAAGAAGACAGAGAGTGACAGCCTTCACCAAGGGTGACCATGGCGCAAACTCACAGGTCTCCTGTGCTGTGTCTGTAACCCAGACTAACTCAGATACAGCCAGGAGGGGACGTGTTTGGATCCGGATGAGCCAGGGACAGATACCCTGCGGTCCACGTGAAGTCTGACCCAAGGCTGACATGCTTCAAGGGCTAAAGAATGGGTCCGTTTCAGAGCTGGGGATGTCTGCAGAGGTGTCCTGGCCTGTGGTGGGGAGCGGACCCTGTCCCAGGGCCTTAGGGCCAGGAACCCCCAGGAGGACCTGAAGCCCAGGGCCTGGGGTGGCTTCCTCCAGGCAGCTCTTAGGGACCCCTTGCTGCAGGGTGGGGAGGAAGCAGAGTGGGTGGTGAGAAGGCTTTCGCTTTTGTTTTTCTTTCTGAAGACAAAGTGGACCACAGAAATTTATACGAATTAAGCAAAGAAGCAGAATTGTGTACTCACGTGTATCCATTTCCTGCGATCAGGTCAGCCATGTACCTGGTGTTGGGCAACTGCCATCCGAATATGTCTTGAATGACAATCACGGCTTTGCCTGCGTCGACAGGGGACCTGGTGACATAAGCCTTGATGTGCTCGACTTGAACTTCGTGCCCCATGCCTCCATACTCTAGTCGGTGGCCAATGTCACAGGGACAGGGATGAGCTTCGTTAGCCATCGGAGACCTCAGAGTCGGCTCCAGAGAGAAAACACACAGGGTGTGCTGAATGGCTCAAATCTAAAGATCACAAATAGTAAACGATAACCAAGATTATTGGAAAACAACCAGGCATGGTAGTGCACCCCTGTGATCCCAAAAGATGGGGAGGCCGATGCAGGAGGGTTGCAAATTCAATGCCAACCTCAGCAACTTAGTGAGGCTGTAAGCAACTTAGCAAGACCCTGTCTCTAAATAAAAAATAAAAAGGGTTAGGAACATGACTCAGTGGTAAAGGGCCCCTAGGTTCACCCTGGTACAAAAAAAAAAAAAAAAAAATTACTGGAAAACATTTATTTTAAATCCATTTGTGGCATTTACTGTATAAGAAATTGACGCCTGTGATCCCAGCAGCTTGGGAGGCTGAGACAGGAGGAGCGCAGGTGCAAAGCCAGCCTCAGCAACAGTGAAGTGCTAAGCAACTCAGTGAGACCCTGTCTCTAAATAAAATACAAAAAAAGAGCTGGGCATGTGGCTCAGTGGTCAAGTGCCCCTGAGTTCAATTCCCAGTACCGAAAAAAAGAAAAGAAAGGAAGAAAAAAAGGAAAGAAGGAAGGAAGAAAGGAAGGAAGGAGAAAAGAAGGAAAGAAAGAAAAAGTGATGGTAATTTGGCTCTGGCAACATAGAAGGCGAGGGCCCAGGAGGAGCCTCTGCCGTTACAGACAGTAGAAATGCCACATTGAATATAGACACTAATAGCAATAAAAATGGCAGAGCTCACAGGAAAAGGGGCCCCCAGGGGCCAGGACTGGAGAGGAAACTGAAAGTCACACAAGCCGATGCTAAAGCAGCACAGTGACGGCAAGCACAGAGCCAGACCATCAGGTTACTTAGGATTTTGTGTCCAGCGAGGCCTGGGACCACCTGAGACAGGAAGTGGTAACCCAGACACACCTCTGCAAGGTGGAGCCTCTGAAAGGTCACGGGCGGGGTGGCCTCAAGACCAGACAAGCAAAGCTCCCTCAACCAGGAGCAGAAAGACGGGTTAGAAGCTCACCTCACCTTCGGTTCTCAGTGGGAGGGAGAAAGCAACCCCCACACTTAGCTGGGACTTGCAGAGCAGGAGTACTTCGCAGCCTGAGAAATGAACGTGACAGTGGCCCCTGGGCCAGGAAGCCGCTGGAAAACCCGGCAGAAGCACACCAGGCCCGCTTCCCTGCAAGCCGGCAGCGTCCGGCCCGAAGAGCACGGCCATCCAGGAGGGAGCTCTATAAATACTACCCACAGGTAGTGTTTCATTTCCAAAAAAAACGAAAACCGGCAGATACGACAACCCAGAGGAATCTGTGGCGAGAACGGGGCTTGAAAGGAAGCAGACCTACAAAAGCAAAGCCTCTCCAAGCAGATGTGAACACGTCCCAACCTACCTGCATACTGACCACTGAGCCACGTCCCCAGCCCCTTTTGTATTTTATTCAAAGACAGGGTCTCAGTGAATTGCACAGGACCTTGCTAAGTTGCTGAGGCTGGCCTTGAATTTTCAATCCTCCTGCCTCGGCCTCCTGAGCCACGGCACCCATCTTAATATCAGTTTTATAAGGTGTGATTAAGGTGCAGTAATGGTGGTTATATACAGGAATGTTCCCACTAAGAAACCGTGTGCTCCAGTCCTGGGGGTGAAGTGTCACCACATCTGCAATGTACTCCGAACGGATTCATAAAACACACACCCGACCACCTTTAGATACCTAAAGCCACACAGCAAATGGCCAGGACTGTGACGCTGGACAATCAGTATCCAAGTGTTTGCTACACGACTCTACGTTTTTCTATATTTTAAATTTTTTTTCAAAACAGAAGACTGGTGTAGAGAACCTGACCAGAGATACTCACCAATCAAATAAATAAAGGCAGGAGTAAGCCCAGAGTGGTGGCGCACGCCGGAGTCCTAGCACTTGGGAGGCTGAGACAGGAGGATCGAGAGTTCAAAGCCAGCCTCAGCAATGGAGAGGAACTTAGCAACTCAGTGAGACCCTGTCTCTAATAAAATACAGAAAAGGGCTGTGGGTGTGGCTCAGTGGTCGAGTGCCCCTGAGTTCAATCCCCGGTACCAAAAATAAATAAATAAATAAAGACAGGAGTAAATGTCAACTTGGAGCAAATAAAATATGGCTATATCTTGGATATGAAAATGAACAAGGATAAGATTAAATGAAAAGAAAAAAGCATGACTCTCTTATTTATGAAATTGGATACAAAAATCCAAAATTAAATCCTAGTATACTAGATCTTATTTTTTTTATGATACAAGGAATTGAATCTGGGGTGTTTTACCACTGAGCTATTACCCCCCCAGCCCTTTTTATTTGTTTTTTATTTTATTTAGTTGTAGATGAACACAATAACTTTATTTTACTTATTTATTTTTATGTGGTGCTGAGGATTGAGTGCTCTACCACAGAGCTACAACCCCAGCCATTGTTTTTATTTTGAGACAGAGTTGCACTAAGTTCTAGCCTGACCTTGAACTTGTAATCCTCCTGCCTCAGCTCCCAAGTCACTGAGATCACAGCTGTGTACCTCTGCACCCAGCCTTATATGTGTTTTTAAATTTGTCTATCATGACCGTATCAGGAATGCAGATATGATTAACCATTAGACATTCTATGATGCAATCCATGATATCAACAAATTAATGAATCCACATCATCATCTCCACAGATGAAGAGAAAGCATTTTTTTTTTTCTTTTTGGTACCGGGGATTGAACTCAGGGACACTTGATCACTGGGCCACATCCCCAGCCCTTTTTTTTTTTAAATTTTATTTTTATAATTTTTAATATGTACAACTCATAGTGCATATATTTAGTATCTTTTTACATACAACTGTTTGTATACAAAGTATATTCGTACAATTCAGGTCTTCAATCATGCATTAAGGAAAATGATATCCGTCTCATTCAACCACCTTTTTTTTTTTCTTTTCTCCCCCTCCCTCCCTTACCCTCCCTTCCCTTGACCATTCTAGTGTTCCTCTAATCCTCCTATGTACCCCCATCCAACAATACTTTGAAATAGCCTCCTTATATCAGAGAAAACATTTGGTACTTGGATTTTTGAGACTGACTAACTTCACTTAGCATTATGTCTTCCAACTTCATCCATTTACCTGCAAATGCCATTAATTTATTTTCTTTTATTGCTGAGTAAAATTCCATTGTGCGTATATACCACATTTTCTTAATCCACTCATTTATTGAGGGATATCTAGGTTGGTTCCACAACCTAGCTATTGTGAATTGCACAGCTACAAACATTGAGATAGCTGTGTCACTGTAATATGCTGTTTTTAAGTCCTTTGGGAATAGACCCAGGAGTGGGATGGCTGGGTCATAGGGTGGTTCCATTCCCAGCCCTTTTTTTGTATTTTATTAGAGACAGGGTCTCACTGAGTTGCTAAAGTGCCTCGCCATTGCTGAGGCTGGCTTTGAACTTGCGATCCTCCTGCCTCAATCTCCCAAGTGCTGGGATTACAGGAGTGCGCCACCACGCCCGACTGAAGAGAAAGCATTTTGATAAGATTCAACAGCTTTATGGGTTGAATATTTATGTCCCCTCAAAATTCATATGATGAGGGCTGGGGTTGTGGCTCAGCGGTAGAGCGCTCGCCTAGCACATGCGTAGCCCAGGTTCGATCCTCAGCACCACGTAAAAATAAATGCATTGTGTACAACTAAAGCAAATAAATAAACATTAAAAAAAATTCATATAAGCCGGGCGCGGTGGCACATGCCTGTAATCCCAGTACTTGGGAGGCTGAGGCAGGAGGATCGCAAGTTCAAAGCCAGCCTCAGCAATGGCGAGGCACTTAGCAACTCAGTGAGACCCTGTCTCCAATAAAATACAAAAAAGGGCTGGGATGTGGCCCAGTGGTTGAGTGCCCCTGAGTTCAATCCCGGTACCAAAAAAAAAAAAAAAAAAAAAAAAAAAATTCATATGATGAAGCCCTAAACACCAGCGTGACTATTTGGAGATAGGGCCTTTAGGAGGAAAGTAAGGTTAAATGCAATCATGAGAGGGGGGCCTGTTCTTATGAGAAGAAACACCAGATGTCGCCCTCTCTCTTGTGCCCATTTACCATCCAGGACAAGAGCCCTTAACAAAAAACTGATTTGGCCAAAACCATGATCTTGGACTTCTAGCCTCCAGAACTGTAAGAAAATAAAGTTCTGTTGTTTAAGCCCCCTGAGACTGTTTTTTGTTTTGTTTTGTTTTGTTTATTTGCAATACTGGAGATCAAACCCAGGGCCTTGCACATGGTAGCAAACAATTTACCACTGAGCCACACCCCTTTTATGATAAAGGAAAATTATACCAAATCCCTACAGCAAACACTATCCTTTTTAAAAGCCAATTAAAAAGATAAACACACCACTTACCACTACTCTTATTCTATGGGGATTGAGGGTTCAGCCAATGCAACAAGACAAGAAAAAGAAATACAATTATAAGAACTGACAGAAAGAAAAATCATCCCTATCCATTGCCTTATGGTTACCACCACAGAGCCTTGAATATTACAAGTAGAGGGCTGGGGATATAGCTCAGCTGGCAGAGTCCTCACCTCGAATGTACAAAGCCCTGGGTTCAATCCCCAATACCACAAACACACATGCACGCACACACACACACACACACACACACACACATATATATATATATATATATATATATATATATATATATTAAATATATTATATATTTTTTTCTTATAGTTCTGGAGGCTAGAAGTCCAAGGGCAAGGTTCCGACCAATTCAGTTTCTTATTAAAAATTTCATTCCCGGATGGCAGATGGGAACCTTGTCACTGTGTCTCCAAATGACATTTCTTCAGTAGGTGCACACAGGGGGAGGGAGAAAGCACAGAGTGAGGGAGTCTCTTGTGTCTCTTCTCACACAAAATCAATGCTATGCAAGAATCAATGACATATACCAGCAACAATCAGAAAATGTGATTTTTATGTGCCACTCAGTGTACCAACATTTGTTAAATAAGAATAATGCCAACAATGGATGTGTGAGAGAATTCAAAGCAATTTACTTTTTAATACTAAGGGCAAAAATGACCTAAATAAATGAAGACAGATATCATATTAACTTATTATTCATTAAAAGAATCAATACTTATAAAGCCAATGCCAAGCGCGGTGGTGCACACCTGTAATCCCAGTGTCTAGGAAGGCTGAGGCAGGAGGATCACAAGTTTGAGGCTGGTCTCAGCAAGTTAGCAAGGTCCTAAGCAACTTACTGAGACCCTGTCTCAAAATAGAAAAGAAGAGCTGGGCATAGTGGTGCATGCCTGTAATCCCAGAGTCTTGGGAGACTGAGGCAGGAGGATTGCAAGTTCAAAGCCAGCCTTAACAACTCAGCAAGGCCCTGAGCAACTTAGCCAGACTCTGTCTCAAAATAAAAAATTAAAAAGGGATGGGGATGTGGCTCAGTGGTTAAGCACCACTGGTTTTCAATTCCTGGTACCAAAGGGGGAAAAAAAATTTTTTTTTTGTATAGACGGTAATTTTTCTCCAGAGTAACCTCTAAGATCAATGTCACTAAAATGAAAATTCCAAAAAGATATTTCATAATAAAATTAATAAAAAGGGTTAAGGGACAAGAATAGCCAAGATACCTCAAAGAAAATGAAGGAGTAGAATCTTGCTTTAACCAGAAAACAAAACCTACTTTAAAAACCTACTTAACGGCTGGGTTGTGGCTCAGTGGTAGCACATGTGAAGCCCTGGGTTCGATCCTCAGCACCACGTAAAGATAAAAGCAAATAAAATAAGGGTATTGTGTCCAACTACAACTGAGAAATAAATATTTTTTTAAAAAAATAAAAACCTACTTAAACAGTCTGGTGTAGCTTAATGGACTCTGGAAATAGCCCCGTGGGCATGAAATAGCCCTGTGTGCATGCATGCAGTCACTCGAGGACTCCACTGAGGGACAGTTCCATGTAAGCACTGCAGGAAGTTCTGGGGAAACCGTCGGGCACAAAACCGGTGAAAATCTCCTACCCCAAGGAGCTGACGCTTGAGGGGGATGAAATAGACACCCAAACTGCAAACCATGGAGCTGTCTGATGGCAACAAGTCCAGAAAAGAGAGCACAGAAGGGGACAGGAGAATTGCTGGCAGTGAAGGAGTGGGCTGCAATTGAAAATGGTGTGTCAGGAGGCTTCTCTTTAAAAACACCAACATTCAAGCAACAGAGGTGAGAGCCGGTGCCCTGTAGATATCTGGAGGACGAGCAGGGTAAGGAGAAGAAACAGGTGCAAAGGCCCTGAGGCCGCTGAGGCAGCAGCATGCTTGGCATGTCTAAAGAACAGCAGAGAGACCACTGTGGTTGGAACAGAAGGGGCAAAGTGGTGAGGGGTACTATAAGAGGTACCAGAACCTTACTGGAATATTCAGCTTTCTTTGGTATGAGATGGAAGCTCTTAGACAGTTCTGGGAAGAGGAGTAGCCTTATTTGAGTTGCCTTAAAAGTAACATTAAGGGGAGGGAAAGTGCTGGGGAGGGATATTGGCCAAATTATATTGTTACATTGTGTGCAAGTACAACATGTAACAGTCAATCCCATCATTATGTACAACTATAATACACCAATTTTTTAAAAAAAAAAGTGGAAAAAAAGTATCACTCAGAGCTGAGGGTGTAGTTAATGGTGGAGTGCTTGCCTTGGCATGTAGTAGGGCCTGGGTTCAATCTCTAGGATGGAAGAGAAAGAAAGAAAGATGGAAAAGATAAAAGTGAGTGTCATGGAAAGCAAGATCCTTCGGTATCAAAGGAAGAAAAGAAAGTACACCCATGACTGCAGGGCTCCGGGCAGGGGTGGTGCGGCTCACCCCAGTAGGTGCAGGCAGAAGGGAGAAGGGGCAGGGTCTGGACAGTTCACCGAAAAGCCAGCTGGTTTGGCTGACAGGTCACATGGGCAGGCACTTATAAGAGCCCTCATAAGGAGATAGCTAAGATGGCGGCTAGCTGAGAGCCATAAGAGGTGTTTCAGTATTTTCACCTGATATTCATGCATTTATCTAAGAATCTTTCTATGCCCGTGAACACTATGTGACGCACCTGTAAGTTTGAGCCATTGACACGTGTATACTTGTTAAGGCAAAAAGTATATAACTGGGTGAGGTTGGCTAGAGGGGTGGTTGGAGTTGGAGAGGTTGTTGGAGCCAGAGAGAGAAGTTAGAAGAAGGAAGAATAAAGAACCTATTCGGGCTGGGGTTGTGGCTCAGCGGTAAAGCGCTCGCCTAGCACATGCGCAGCCCGGGTTCGAACCTCAGCACCACGTAAACATAAATGCATTGCATTGTGTACAACTAGAGCAAATAAATAAACATTTGAAAACTTAAAAAAAAAAAAAAAAGAACCTATTCATTTCCAGTCTGCTTCCGAATTCTTTCCCTTGGTATGGTTGCTGCAGGTGGCGATAGCTGCAGGCGGCAACAAGTGGTGGCCCCTACGGGGAGTTCGGAATCGGCACGGTAACAAAATCGAGGAGTCTCATCAGAGCGGTTAAAATGGGTTCAAAAATAACTAAGACCCGAGTGATAAAGGCTATGTTAGAATTCTTTGATATAGCTGGCTCAGTTGATAGTGAGGAGGAAAGTGATCATGAAAGCATAGCCTCGGCTGAGTCAGTTAGGACCGGTAAGGATAGTATTAGTGTGGGCTCAAAAAAGACAAAGATCCGAGCTGCTAAAGCTATTCGAGAATTATTAGAGATAGCTGAAGCATACGTGCTTTCAATTGAACCTGGGACTCAGGATGTTACTATCAATGAAAATAGTAGTAGTGAAGAGGAGTCAAATAAAAGTGACCATGAAAGCACAGCCTCCTCCACTGAGTCAGTTAGGAAGGACCATCAGGGGGAGGAACCCTTTGTGCCTTCATGGGTTGAATCAATTACAGAAACTATGAACGGTCTTTCTAGGCACTTGTGTGCCCTTGAAACAGAGAGTAACGGTCTTTCTGAGCGCTTGCGTGCTCTTGAATGTCAAAACTCGCAGGGACAATGGGATCTGCCTGTATTTGAAAATGAAAATGGACAGAGGTACCACCAATCAATAGATTTTAAAACTGTGAAAAATTTCAAAGAGGCAATAATGACATATGGGCCCCAAGCTCCTTTTATGTTGAGCATTAACTTTAACTTTAACCCCCTCAGACTGGAAAGGCTTATGTAAGGCAGTATTGAGTGGGGGACAATACTTGATTTGGAGGTCACAATTCCCAGAATTTTGTGTAGAAACAGCTAAAAGAAATGCGACTGCAGGATTTCCAGACCGTAATGTAGATATGTTAACTGGAGAAGGGCAATAGGCTGATTTACAGCTTCAAATTCAGTACGACCCTGGAGTTTACGCTCAAATATACACCACAGCTGTTAGGGCATGGAAAACTTTACAAGGAACTGGTGATTTACAGGGTAGCTTGTCTAGAGTAATTCAGTGACCAAATGAGCCATATGCTGACTTTGCTGATAGACTTTTGAGAACTGCAGGTAGAGTGTTTGGAGACTTGATCAAGCCATGCCATTAGTCATTCAGCTGGCATATGAAAATGCCAACAAATATTGTCAAGACGCTATCAGACCTTGGAAAAGCAAAAGGGATCTTTCAGTATATATAAGACTATGCAAAGATATAAATGATGCCTTTGTCACAGGAAATGTGATTGCAGCAGCAATCAGAGGTGCTTCCCCTCAAAATTTCACAAAAAGGACTCAACCTAAAAATTATTATAATCAATCAGGTTATTCTAGACAATATCCCCAAAAAGAAATAAGACCAAGCTCACATTGTGCCCCAGGCCGCTGCCCCAGGTGTAAAAAAGGAAATCATTGGGCTAATAAGTACAGATCTAAATTTGATATTTATGGAAACATTTTGTCTAGGAATTCAAAAAATGGGGCACGGGGCCCAATGCTCCAGGGCCCACAAATGTACTAGGCATTAGAGGAAGAATATCCTCAAACATCTATCCAGATGATTCCTCGACACAATTTCTCTTACCCATTGACTCCCTCATTAGAGGAACAAGAGGATGTGTAGGACTAGACCTCTGTTCCACCGCCCGGATAGTGCTAACACCTGAAATAGGGGTTCAACTGATTCCCACTGGAGTCAGGGGGCCTCTTCCCTCAGGAACTGTAGGACTTATCCTTGGAAAAAAGCTCTAAAAGCTTATTAGGTTTTCAAGTGACTCCAGGTGTAATAGGACTACCAAGGAGAAATTAAGATTATGCTTAGTTCACCTAGAGGCATTTTCTCTGTTAACCAAGGAGATAGAATTGCTCAGCTGCTTCTTCTTCCCAGTTTATATGACTCATTTAACAGTATGCCTCAAAATAAGAACAATACAGGATTTGGTTCCACTGGCTCGGGACCTATGGCTTGTTGGATTCCAGATTGTTCATGGAGGCCTATGTGCAAAATAAAAATTCAAGGTATAGAGAGATGGAGGGATTGATTGACACTGGGGCTGATTCTTCCATTATCAACGTACGACAATGGCCCAAACACTGGCCTCTGCAGAAGGCTTCAAATAGTTTGAGAGGCTTGAGATATTCTAACACCCCAGAACAAAGTGCAACAGTTTTAAAATGGGAGGATGATGAAGGGCATCAAGGAACATTTCAGCCTTATGTTTTGTCCAGCTTGCCAGTTACCTTATAGGGAAGAGATGTTTTACAACAAATGGTCGTACATCTCACAACCAAGCCCGCAGGTGTTACAAAAGGAAATCATCACCAAAAAGGTAAAGGATATTTTTTTTAGGGGCCACTGAGAAAACAATTTTGAAAAGACCATGGCTTTCTGATAAGCCAGTTTGGGTCCCTCAGTGGCCCCTATCTAGAGAAAAATTACAAGCGGCCCACCTACTAGTTCAAGAACAACTAGAAACAGGACATATAGAACCTTCCACCTCTCCCTGGAATTCCCCCATATTCGTGATCAGGAAAAAATCAGGAAAATGGCGATTGTTACATGATCTTAGAGAAATCAATAAAACCATGCAAATTATGGGCCCTACCCAACCTGGACTTCCTAATCCTGTAGCTATTCCTAAAAATTTCCATCTCATAACTCTTGATATAAAGGATTGTTTCTTTTCTATTCCTCTACATCGTCTGGATGCCCCCAGGTTTGCTTTTTCAGTTCCTTCTATTAATAATAATGGCTCTGATCAAAGATTTCAGTGGAAAGTTTTACCCCAGGGAATGGCTAATAGCCCTACTATATGTCAAATCTATGTAGATTAAGTTATTCAGCCTATCAAGAACAAATACCCAGAGCTTATGTGCCTCCATTATATGGATGATGTTTTGCTTGCTCATCCTAATCAAGAAGTCTTATTCACCATATTTAGCGAAATATTTGGCATTCACCCTGCTACTATTATTACTCCCTATTCAACGTCACAGGTTGAATATTTATGCTTCAATCATAATGATTGGGCTATAGCTAGATGCTCTACTTCTGCAAATTTTGATAACCATCTTCCTAAGTCTCCTATACTATCTTATTGTATCAATCATCCCATTATATTTCCACAGGTAATAAAAAATCAACCTATTCCTAATGCATTAAATGTATTTACAGATGGGTTCTCTAACGTACTGCTGCAGTAGTCACTCAAAAAGAAAATATGATTCATATTACTGCCCATAAATCAGCTCAATTAGTAGAACTAGAAGCTATTATTATAGCTCTTGAAAGTTTTAGAGAACAGCCCATAAATATTTTTTCAGACAGCCACTATATTGTACATGCTGTCCCTAAATTGGAGCTAGCAGGTCCAATAGCACCTCATACTCCAGCCTTTAAATTGTTTTTTCAAATTCAAAACCTTCTATGGGAACGTAAAGAACCTTTGTTTATTGGACATATTAGAGCTCATACTAATTTGCCTGGTCCTCTCCATGAAGGTAATCAAAAGGCCGACGCCCTCACTCAAACAATCTTTATATTTTCAGCAGTCCAACAAGCTACCTCGTTCCGTTCTCAATTTCATGTTAATAGTACTACTTTACAACAAAGTTTCAAAATAACTAAAGATCAAGCTCGAACAATTGTGAAGGCTTGTCAATCTTGTGTGACACATTTGCCCAATCCACATTATGGGGGTTAACCCAAGAAGATTAATGCCCAATCATTTGTGGCAGATGGATGTCACTCATGAGCCAAGTTTTGGAAAATTGCGATTTATTCATGTGACCATAGATACATGCTCAGGCATGATTTTTGCTTCCTTATATACTGGAGAAAAAATTAAAGATGTTACATCTCATTGTTTACAAGCTTTTGCTGCACTGGGCATTCCCAAAATGCTTAAAACAGACAATGGCCCTGCATATACATCCTCATCTTTCAAACAGTTTTGCTCCAAATTCAGTATACTTCATAAGACTGGTATCCCATATAATCCTCAAGGCCAAGGTATAATTGAACGAGCTAATCGCACACTCAAACTTATGCTTTTGAAACAAAAAGAAGGAAATTGGACAAATCCTAAAGATAGATTAGCTGTTGCCCTTTTTACTTTAAATTTTTTAACTTTGGATTCCAAAGGATATTCGGCTGGAGACAGACACTGGAATCTACACCAACAACATAAACCTTTGGTTTACTGGAAGGATGTTCTTTCAGGTACATGGAAAGGTCCAGACCCAGTATTAATTTGGGGGAGAGGATCTGTTTGTGTTTTTCCACAGCATGAAACCTCGCTGGTATGGATACCATCAAGATTAATAAAACAGGTACCAAATCAAAAAGGCCAAGATGAAGTTGTTGCAGAATCAAGATTAATAAAACAAGTGCCAAATCAAAAGGGCCAAGATGAAGTAGTTGTGGAATGATTCCCTTAAAAGAGGTATCAATCTGCGCACCTGTGCGAGTTTGTCTCTTTTTCCGACAAAGGAATTTCATCTTTGCCTTTTCAGCTAAGAAATTTTTAAGCTGCACGCTTTTTCCTTCAATAAATTCACAACTTAAGTCTCATTCCTCCCAGCCGGGACGAGAGGATCTCTCTTTAGTGTGCACACAATTGTGTTTTTCTTTTTTATATATGTCTTTATGTCTGTGCACTTGTCTAGATTTCATGTAAATGTGACGTCACAAATAACAAAAACCAAGTGCTCATGAAAAAATTTTTAAAAAGAGAGAGAGAGAGAGAGAGAGAGAGAGGATCCAAATAATTTCTATTCTTTTTAGTTAAATACAATAATGAAGGTACCTTCAAACTTAATTTATAAGTATCTCTAGGACTTCTCTTCAGCAAGGAGTATGACTAATACTGTTCAACCTGATATTTTGGTATTTGTCATGGGATTATTTATTTGTAATTAACTTTATTTGTTTAAATAAGCTGATTAATTTAAATTGTTTCAACAGGTATATTCATAGAAGGTTGCTGTGTATGCAGAGGCTCAAAAGTTCCAGCTAACAAATTATTTTTCTAATATGGTCTTAGCTTTTCTTTAATTTATTTTTTATTTTTATTTTTATTTATTTATTATTTTTTTTTGTGTGTGTGTGGTACCGGGGATTGAACTCAGGGGCACTTAACCACTGGGCCACATCCCCAGCCCTTTTTTGTATTTTATTTAGAGACAGGGTCTCACTGAGTTGCTAAGTGCCTTGCCATTGCTGAGGCTGGCTTTGAACTCGCGATCCTCCTGCCTCAGCCTCCCAAAGTGCTGGGATTACAGGCGTGCGCCACCACGCCCGGCTTCTTTAATTTCTCTTAAATGTAGTGTTTTGTCAGCTAAGTGCCTTCAGTCTTTCTTTAATCCGTTCTGAATGTGATATTTTGCCAGCTTACATTTGTGGGAGCTCAAGCAGCAATGTTTGTGAGCAGAAATCAACTTCAATTTCCTGATCTACTAATTCTATTTTTTAGTTTGACAACTCATTTCTTGACTCAGTGCTGGAATAGCACTGCCTTTCCTCTAATGATTGTTGCTTGAGTTTCTAGGTACATCCCTATGCCAGTCTTAGCGAGCCCTGAAGATTTGCCGGTGGCATTGTCTAGACATAAAAGAGACGGCTGCTGCTGCTACAGCTGCAGGGGTCACAATCGCTACAAGCATCCCTGCTGCTCAAGCATCAAACAACTTCACCAGCAGTGTGGCCTCTGTTCTGCATGCACGAGGCCTCCTAGATCAACGTGTTAGCAAATGGACTATAGGATGTTTGGGACATTGCACAGGACAATACCTTGTGGGTATTTGTCTAGAGAACTCAGTGCGTTACTTAATGGAACTTGGGGCACCTGATTTGTCTAAAAGAACTTAGTACACTATTTAATGGAACTTGGCTCATCAGCAAAAAGCTTGCCGCCTTAGAACCGGAGCATCTCCTCATGATTGGACGGCTGGTAGTCAATGACGGGACAGTCTCATGTGGCCGACATATCAACCTAAGACAGGAGTCAAGGGCACAGCCTTGATTATCCCATGACGGGTAAGAATGTCGGTTGCATGTGTGGACGCCTAAGCCAGGCACAGTCGATCCTGATGTGGTGAGAGCTCACCCATCTATTTTTCCCTCTTTTAAAACAAAAGGGGGAAAATGTAAGAGCCCTAATAAGGAGATAGCTAAGACGGCGGCTAGCTGAGAGCCATAAGAGGTGTTTCATTCAGTATTTTCACCTGATATTCATGCATTTATCTAAGAATCTTTCTATGCCTGTGAACACTATGTGACGCACCTGTAAGTTTGAGCTGTTAACGTGTATACTTGTTAAGGCAAAAAGTATTTAACCAGGTGAGGTTGGCTAGGGGGTGGTTGGAGTTGGAGAGGTTGTCGGAGCCGGAGAGAGAAGTTAGAAGAAGGAAGAATAAAGAGCCTATTCATTTCCAGTCTGCCTCTGAATTCTTTCCCGCAGTATCGTTGCTGCAGGCGGCAACAGGCACTGGACACACACACACACACACAAAGAGCAGTCCGTGATGACGGCGAGGCTTCTGTCCAGCATCCAGAGGACAGAGTGTCTTCCAGCAAGAAGCGGGAGGGCGGGGAAACGCAGGTGTGTAGCGGTGAGCTCCACAAACTCCAGTTTGTGAGGACAGAAAAACGGAGTAGACGCCGGCTAGGGAGCGAGGTGGGAGTCCAGGGGCATGCGCAGGGACCTGCAGGCACAGCGGAGCCTCATCACCTGTGGGTTCTGTGCACAGCATTCCCCTGCTCACTCACTACTGGCCTGACGTCATTCATGGACGTGCAAAGAGCCTGAGTTGTGGACGCAGGCTCCCCGGGAAGTCAGCGTGACGCAACGTGCAATGGGCCGACTGTGGTCTCCCAAAAGCCACCCTCCCGCAGCTGATCACGATGGGAGGGTCTCAGGAAGTGGGTGGAGAGCTGGAGAGCAGGGTCACGTCCTCCTAAGAAGAGACCAGGGACTGTCTGCTCCCCACCCCGGGCGGACTCAGCAAGGAGGCAGCCTCAGCAGGCCTGGGGACCTTGAGCCTCCTTCTCCAGGACTTTGGTTTGAGCCCCCAGCCCCCGGTCCTTTGTTAGAACAGCAGGACCCGACAAAAACACTGCCTTCTCTTTTCACCTCTCACACCATGAACAAGTTTCCTTTTCAGGGTCAATTTAGTGCCAGATTTTTCACACTTTCTTTCCTGGCGACTTTTCTGCTTAAAATGGCTCCAGGCAGAGCGCTCAGGGGGGTGCAGGAAAGCTGCCATCTTTGTTCTGTAGGCTCCCGCAGGCCTGAGCTCAGCGCTGACGAAGCAACGCATCTTACAAGTGCCACGTCCCTAAGCAGAAGCATCCACAGGACAACACATGCACCGGTTGGTTGAGGGAAAGGCTGTGACCAGAGACCCAGGAGCTGACCCGCACTTTCCCCAGGTCAGGGGTTCGGTATCCCATAACTCAGTGTTTGTGGTGACTTCACAGAACATAACTGCTGGGAACAACAGAAGTGACTCCACGTGGCATTTAAACCTCGAGGTTGACCAACATCCTCAGGGAAGGCCAGCAGACAAAGAAGAGAAGAGACTGAGCCCAGGGGCCTGGGGGAGGCACGCAGGCCAGAGAATGGGTCTGGGCAGGAGGAGCCTGTGATGCGGGGAGGGCCCTGCGCCAAGCGAAGAGAGGGTCTCAACAGGGGGCGAGTGGTCGGTGGGGCGATGGGCTACCAGGAGACACGAGAAGTCAAGGCTGAGGGTGCCCATGGGACTCAGCAAAGCCAAGGATGCTGGGGACCTCCACGGCCTGGCTGTGAGGAGTGGGCAGGCAAAGGCTGAGGGCAGCAGCCTCAGAGGGGATGAGAGGAGGGACTGGAGACGGAGGTTGCAGGAAATTTAAGACTAGACAGAAGCGGGCAAAGAGATGGAGCATGCAGAAGATGAAAGGAAGACGCCGTGTGCAGGTGACAATATACCACGGAGAGGAAATGAAGCCAACATGACCAATGACGCGGGGAGGGGGCTGACGGGTGGGTGAGAGGGCAGGGGTCCCCCACGCAGCACACAGGAGGGCAGAAGCTGCACAGGTCCCCTGACCCAGGAGGGGGACCGAGGAGGTGACGGAAACGCAGGAGGGGTGTGTTCAGGCACAGGTTGGGGATGACCCCCAGCTGCCTCTGCTTGCTCTTAGAACTAAGAAGCAGAGTCCGCGGCTCAGGGTGAGAGTGGGACTGGACCTGCAGAGGGGACAGGCAGGAATCAAAGCACCAGAGAGCACAGCCAGGCCCTGTTCCCCCAGCCAGGGCTGCCGTGGGGGCCAGACTCCGCGGGTTCTGAGAGCCATCCCAGTGGCTCCACCGCGGGAGGGCGGACTGGCCCACGCCAAGGGGCACAGCTGGGAAAACAAGTCACAAAGGATCCCAGCCGACCACAGCCAGCGATCCCGTTGGAGGTCAGAAGTCAAAGCAGGAAAAGCAAAACTGAACTGTTCAGAGGGGGTTGGGAGAACTCCTCTTTCTTCAGCCTTGGAGTGAGGCAGAATTCCTTAAACGAGCCCCCCACAAAAACATATGCCATGAGGAAAGGATTAATTTTTTAAGTAAGATAATCGTAGATAATTGAATACCGATGGCTATTCAAGGACATTGAGAACTACGGCTCACCGTGGCCCAGAGGAGAATGGTGTGAGCTGTGTTGCAGGGTCCTTGTCTGTGGGATTTGCCTCAAGGCGGGGTGAGGGCGGGGGTGGTGACAGATTGGGGACTGCCAGCGAGGCCAGGAGCATCTCCCTCTACTTGGGATCTTCCACCGCAAAAAAAAAAAAAAAAAACCTTGTAAATTTTCATCTTGATAACTAAGACAACAAGGTTGATAAGTCAATAACATTCACAACAAGATAAAAGGTTTCCTGAAAAAAACTGGAAAAACAACATAGACTAGGATAAAATATTATTTTTAAAAACAGGAGACCTAGCACTGGGGTTGAAGCTCAGTGGTAGAGCACTTGTCTAGCATATGTGAGGCACTGGGTTCAATTCTCAGCACCACACATAAATAGTAAGTAAAAATAAAGGTCCATCAACAACTATATATATGGAGAATTAGAATATAGATAAAATACATGAGGAATTTATGGCCAGGCACAGTGGCTCATGCCTGTAATCCCAGCTACAACGGGGGCAGAGACAGGAGGATCACAAGTTGGAGGCCAGCCTCAGCAACTTAGCAAGGTCCTAAGCAACTTAGTGAGACACTGCCTCCAAAATAAAAAATAAAAAAGGGCTGGGGATGTGGTTCAGTGGTTGAGCACCCTGGGCTCAGTCTCCAATACCAAAAAAAAAAAAAAAAAAAAAAAGAAAGAAAAACTTGAGGGGTAATCTGGACACAGACTCACACTGGAGAGAAGGGCACTATAAGAGGGTGATAGAGTGAAGCGGTATCTACACTCAAGAAATACCAAGGACTGCTGGGAGGAGCCCGAAACTGAGAGTCAAGGCAGGATTCTCCCCCATGGGTGTCAGACGGCATGGCCCTGGGTCCTCACAGGACAGCTCAGGTGAGAACTCAGCCTGGACATCCAGCCTCTGGAATTAAGAGAATGGATTTCTATCCTATTAAGACCTCTGGTTTGTGGAGATTTGTTACAGCCGCCCAGAAAACAAATAACATTTGTCAGAATGAAAAAACTGCATTTATATTTACCAATATGGTGTCTCAAAAACAAGGCTATGTAAGAAGACAACAGGTATCTTGATGCTAAGTAAATGTTAATAATGCATATATTATTAATAAATATATTATTAAAAATAAAATATTATTAATGTTAATTAACAAAATATTTAAAATAAAAATATTAAAATATATAAGTATATATATTATTATAAATATACTGCAGTAACAGTGTCATGCACAGGAAAGAAACAAAGGGGTTCCCAGGCAAGAATGGGGATTGGCTCCAATTATACTTGCTACATTATATCTCCTTAAAAAGCTTTGACTTGAAGTCCACAAGACAAGATAGTATCTTTTAAATCTGGATGAATGGCCTAGGGATGTAGCTCACTTGGTAGAGTGCTTGCCTCACATGCATAAGGTCCTGGGTTCAATCCCCAGCACCATAAAGAAAGAAAAATAACTGACACTTTGGGCTGGGGTTGTGGCTCAGTGGTGCATTGCATTGTATATAACTAAAGCAAATAAATAAATATTTTAAAAAATCTGAGTGAAATGAAAATGGGTGGCTGTTTTATTATCCCCTGCATTCATTTTCCTGAATATTCTCAGTGTTTCATAATTATAAATAGGGTAATTAGATTTTTTTTTATGCCAGGGATTAAAGGGGTGTTTAATCACTGAGCCACATTCCCAATCCATTTTATTTTTTACTTTGAGACAAGGTCTCATGAAGTTGTTCTGGGCCTTGCTGAGTTGCTGAGGCTGCCTTTGAACTTGAAATCCTCCTGCCTCAGCCTCACCAGCTGCTGGGATTATAGGCGTGCACCTCCAGCCGTGGTAATTAGATTTTAAGGGAAATGAAATTAATAAGCAGTTATTCAATCAAGAACAAATTGACCCTTGTTTTCTTGGTTTTATTTTTCACAAGCTCCTCATGGAACTATTATTAGGAAGAGATGTCACAAGAGTTGAGCATCGATAGCAGCCTGGTGGATGCGCCAGTGCGCTATCTGTTAAGAACCAAATCCATGGGCTGAGTCCTCACCTGAGCTGTCCTGTGAGGACCCAGGACCACGAGTAACACCGGCTGTTCCAAAGCAGCCTCTGACATGAATCATTTGCTTTATCTTCAATTGTTGTCCACATTCCAGAAGGAATTTGTATAGCCAAAGAGTGGCCTTCTAGATGGGTATTTCAAGTTTACTACTCCACAGAAGGGGTGGCAGCCAGGAGAGGGCTGGGTGTGCCCAGTGTGGCAGGCTGGACTCTGGCCCAGACCTTTGCACAGCTGCTAGCCCAAGCCTGTGTCGGGTCCAAGTCCTGTGGACAGGGTGCACAGAGTTGCTGTTGACTGGCAAGGTCCAGGGAACATGCCCTTGACTCTCAGCTAATGGTATGATAAGCACATTTTTCTGTATGCGCCTTCCAGGATTTTTGCCTCCCCTCCATGATTAATTTCTGAAAAGATAATTTCCAGAAAAAAAGTAAAACCATCACTCGCATACAGATGGCGTAAAGAAAATGTCAAGCTGAGTGCTCTGGCGTACACCTGTAACCCCAGTAGCTTGGGAGGCTGAGGCAGAAGGATTGTGAGTTCAAAGCCAGCCTCAGCAGTTTAGTGAGGCCCTAAACAACTCAGAGGGACTCTGTCTCTAAATAAAATACCAAAAAAGGACTGGGGATGTGGCTCAGTGGTTGAGCACTACTGGGTTCAATCCCCAATGCCAAAAAAAAAAAAAAAAAAAATAGAAGCCAAGATCACAAATTTATATGCAAATAGAGACAAAACAGTCTTCCAGAGGAGGAAGACAATCAATTCCTTGCAAGTCAAGACAGACTTCACAAAATCTATCAGTCTATCAGTTACCCGTGACTTAGAAAGAGTTGTGAAAGGACCTGGGTACAATGAACAGGGCTAGAATCAGAAAGGTAAGAATAAATGGTGATGCTTTTCCACTGAAGCAGTTTCTCCTATATGTTACAGCGTCCTTCACAGGAGTGATAAGGTTTGTTTTCTCCCGTACAGGGCCAGGACTGTAGCCCTGACGTGCACAGTATGACAGTCCTCATGTAAGACAGGAAAGACTTCTCTTCTTCATGCAGGTGTGCTTGGGGCCACCCCCAAACCACCCTGAAATCAGCTCTGTGGTCTCCACTGGCAAAGCCTGCAGGAGTCAGGGCACTCTTGGTAGCACCAAGGAAGGCCAGGACATGCCCCTACAGAGGACACCCTATTGCACGTTCTTTGGCAAGGTCTCCAATGGCTGGCTGCAGAAAACACATGATTTCCCCATAAACACTCACACCAGATGCCACGTAGATGTGAACGATCAGAGGCCCCCTCCACCACAGATCGATTCCTGTGGCCCCTTCATCTCTGCCTCACACAAAAGTACAAGTCAGAACCCACAGGATCTCTGTGGAGGGTGTGATCTGCAAACGCCTATGGCTCCAGGTCCCCCCTCCTCCTCCTCCTCCTGTGTCTCCCTGGGACATCCCTGATGCATAGACATTTGTACTTCTTGACTTCTGAACCAGTTATGACATCTACCTGTTCCTCTCTTTAATGAATAAAATACAGTCTTCACCTGGGCTGCCTTTTATAGCTGTATGAAAAGTCATTGTTTTATCTTTTGCTGAAAATTATCTTTCAACAGTGTAACCAAACACTCACTCAGTGGGAATCAGAAATGGGCAGTAAAGAATGGTCAGCATGTGCTTTTTCTGCCATGGTACCCCAAGGATTTAAATAACTCAGAAGTCAGGCTTCCTCACATGACGAAGTTCTCCAACAGAAATAGAGAAAACAGATTTTTTTTTTTTTTTTTTTTTTTTTTTTTTGGTACTGGGGGTTGAATTCAGGGGCACTCAACCACTGAGCCATATCCCCAGCCCTATTTTGTATTTTATTTAGTTGCTTAGTGTCTTGCTGTTGCTGAGGCTGGCTTTGAACTCGCGATCCTCCTGCCATCAGCCTCCTGAGCCACTGGGATTACAGGCATGTGCCACTGTGCCCGGCTAGAAAACAGATATTTTTACCAACAAAAATGAGACTGTAGGGACTGGGGTTGTGGCTCAGCAGTAGAGCGCTCACCTAGCACGTGCAAGATTTGAGCCTCAGCACCACCTAAAAATAAAGGCACTGTGTACGACTAAATATTTTTTTTAAAAGGAAAAAAATGAGACTGTAACAAGCAAAGAACATAGGAAATAAAGTGCTGGACATTTTAGAGACTGAGAAACAGAAGCCAAGTGCAATGCAACAGAGAAGTAGGATTTATGGGGACATGAAAAGATAATACAGAAAGGCAGAGTCCAACGGGGAATGGCTGGTGTTTTACTAGTTGAACAGTGTAGGAACTTGCAGGGCAACTGATTCCCAATCTTTCAGGGGGCAGGGCAGGGCCAATACTTATCCTTAGGTGACTGGATGAATATCAGTTCCTCCAGGTATTTATTTTCTCAGCAATCCACTTGTATTTTGCTTAGGGTATGTGATTTCCGTAGCATGGATTAGAAAGCTACGGGGGATGAGAACACACCGGCCTTAAACCTGCCAACTGACCCCCCGGCATCCAGCCTTTTCTTGCGCTCTTCCCAGGCCTGGACAGGATTCCCCAGTTATCCGCAGGGCTCATTCCTGACCACCTTATTTCACATGGGCTCTGAAAACAACAGGTGGCCATTTCCATCAGCAAGTGGACATAGATCGCAGTACCCAATGTCAGCACGGCCTGGGTCTGACCAGGGTGTACACTGTACTGTCTTTTCTGTCAAGACCTATCCAGTATCCAGGGTGTCATACTCTTAATATGACAGTGCCTCCTCCTTTGTGCGCACGTTAAGGAAACACAGCCTACCATGATATTCGTGTGATTCGACGCAAATATGCTGTTTCTCCAGTTCTATATTCATAAAAGCCATATGATCAAAATGTCAAATCAGTACTTAACGGCGCAGAGAAAGCACTACTGACGCTGTCTAAATGGCAATAACCAACCCCAGTTTGGATACAGCGTGCGTTTTAAGTGTGAGGTTAGCCACCTCCCTGACAGCCCCCTGGTGAGGAGCTGTCGCCGACGACGGTGGGTTTAGGGGCTGCTTGTTTGGAAGGACAAGGTGCCACTTGAAGGAAAGAGACTTGGGTAAGTTCCCCACCTGCGCGCGGGCCAAGCCCCTGCCAGGACGCACACCCCGCGCGAGTTCCGCGGAGCACCCGCGGGGCTTTTCGGTCCCCAGCGACGCGCACCTACCTCGTCGCGCGGCCTGAGAACTGCTCTGCACCCGAGAGAGCGAGAGGGCGGCGGGAGCGGGAGCGCCCGGGGGCCAGCGGGGAGGGCGGAGCCTCGGCCCGCGGGCGGCCGACGCGGTGACGGAGGCGCCGGCACCGGCTCCGCCCGGATTCGTGGGCTCCGGAGACAGCCCGAGCCAAGAGAGGGGAGAGGCCGGGGGCCGGGGGCCCGAGCGGGTGGAGCGGGGCGGGGAAAGAGAGTTCTGCAGGGAGAGGGCGTGGGGTGGGCAGCGAGGGGTCCCCAGGGCGGGAGGACGTGGAGGCCTGGGAGTTGGGAAGTGTGCACCCAGAGCAGGGTGGAGGGAGAAGGCCAGGAGGCCCCGAGGAAGGAGAATGGCAGCCAGGGACCTGTAGGTAGTGCCCTGCTCCTGAGACCTGTAACTTCTCGGTTGTAACTCAAAATTGGACTGTTTTTAAAAAATTAGTAGCCTTGGTGCAGTGGTGCACTCCTGTGATCCCAGCTGCTCGGGAGGCTGAGGCGGGGGGATTGCAAGTTTAAAGCCAGCCTCAGCAATTTAGCCTAACCCTGTCTCAAAAAAAAAAAAAAAAAAAAAAAAAAAATTAAAATTAAAAAAAGAAAAGAAAAGGGCTGGGGATGTGCCCCTGTGTTCAATCCTGGCACATATGGAGAAGGAGAAGGAGGAGGAGGAGGAGGAGGAAGAGGAGGAGGAGGATGAAAAAAAGAAAGGAAGAAAAGTAAGCTAACAGTGCAAGAAAATGAGGAGCAAATTCGCGATGCCACAAGAATTTCACTCAAAACCTTGTGGTCCTCGGTAGTTGAACCATATTAATCTAGCTATGCCTAACAGGAAGAGATATGGATCCAAGCTAAGGCCCTTCCCCTAGTGACTCTTGTCCTGGGAAGAGTGGCAAACAGGTTAATAACAGCAGAGATCAGGGGTAAGGTGTGTGATAATCAGATTTCCAAAGGGTAATTTGCACAGAAAGCTGGATCACAACCCTTATCATCTCCAGTATACCTCCTGGAAGGGCAGAATTGCTTCTCTGTTGATTAAGTGCAAGTTGCAAAGTTGCACAATCCTTCGAAGGTGTTGGAAAACAAGAACAGCACAGCAGGTATGCTCTAGTCAAGCATAGTTTTCCATTGAAACAAAACTTTTTCTGTGACTGTTTTTAAGCATCTTTTGTTGTTGCTGTTGTTATTGTTGTTTTGGTACTGGGGATTGAATCCTGGGGCAGTTTACCACAGAGCCACATCCATAGCCCTTTTTATTTTTATTTGAGATAGGGTTTCACTGAGTTGCTTAGGGCCTTGCTAAGTTGCTGAGGCTGGCCTTGAACTTGTGATCCTCTGCCTCAGCCCCACAAGCCCCTGGGATTACAGGAGAGTGCCACAATGCCCAGTGATCTTTCAGCATCTTTAAAGCTCCATTTATGTGGAAAGAATAGATATGACTAGTTACATATCATTTTTCTGTATTTGCTAAATTTAGCTCCCTAAGCATCATTACTAACTTCTTATTTAATAACACTGTTATTAATAGAAGGGATTTTGTATTCACCAGGCTCTGCCTTGCTGCAGTTTGCTAGCCTAGTATTAAATTTATGCATGCACTTTTTTAAAAGGTCAGGCCTGCTTGAGGAGGAGCTCCTGGGCCTGAGTAGGGTGTGACCAGAGAGAGAAACTGTCACCTATAACTGGGCCACTGAATCTGGTTGATGAAAGCCTGGTTTTCACAAGTTATACAGCCTGAAGTTTCTCAAAACAGAGGCTGTTGAGTATTCGCCTTCAAGAGTGGATGCCTCCTATTTCCATTCTTTTCATTACCTCAAAGACATGCAGCTTCTCTTTGGCCTGTTTCCTTAACTGTAAAATGAGGCAATTACTGTATTTGGCTCTCAAACTTGAGCATGCATCAGAATCCCTGGAAGGCTTGTTAAACCCCAGGGTGCTGAACCTAATCACAGAGCCTCTCATTCAGGGGGCCCAGGGACCCAGGAAACTGAACCCCTAGGAGATCTGTCCACATGAGTGTGTATAGATATATGCACACACGCAAAGACTGTTTACTACAGGGAATCCGTTTACATAACTTAGGAGCTGCTTAGACAGTCTCCCTAAGCCTCTGCACCCAGTGTTGAAGGTCAAAGTTCCCAGGTAGGTGAACAATCAGTAAGGAAAGATCATGAGCCAGCCCTGGAAAATCCCAGAAACAGATCCATCTATGCCTATCCCTGTAGCCTCTGACCTTGACAATGAGGGTGTCCTGCAAAGTTCCCAAGCTCTCCCTCGTGGAGCCAAACTCCCACACCTGGCCCAGGAGTCAGAGAAGCAGAAGGAAGCACCAGGGGTAAGTAAAGCAATTGCTGGCCCAGCTAACTGCTGGGTGAGTCAGCAGATCAGGAACCACACAGCTAGAGTGGCCTCTAGCTCCCTTCCACCTCTCCCGGAACACATCTCCAGGGCTGGGATGTGGCTCAGTGATACAGCACTTGGCTACTGCACACCAGGCCCTGGGTTCAGTTTCACATACACACACACACACACACACACACACACACACAACCACTCTCACAGTTCACACAAACTGGAAACACACCAGAAAGGGGAAATCTGGGAAATATAGCTCCACCTGGATTGGGGCAGGGGACAGACATTATCAAGCCATCATATCAGGATGAACATACTTACTGTCCTTCTCACTGCAAATGTGTTGTCATGGTCTGAATGTTTGTGTTCTCCCAAAATTCATATGTTGAAATCCTAACTCCCAATGTGATCATATTAGAAGAGGGGGTCTTCGGGAGATGCTAAGGTCAGGCGGCCTAGTGAACAAGATTAGTAAGAAGAGAACCAACTGGCCTAGCACTCACAAGGCCCTGGGTACAATTTCCAGCACCACAAAAACAAACAAGAAGGAGAAAGGGGGCACAAGAGTGTGCTGTTTCATCATTCAACCAGAAAGCACTCACCAAGAACCCAGTCCTGCAGCCACCCTGACCTCAGACTTCCAGATGTGAGAAAGTTTGTTAAGACACCAGGCTATGGTGTTTTTGTTATAGCAACCCAAATAACTAAGACAGCCATCCCACTGATAGCAAAAACAGGGTCCTTCTCCAAAATGCTAACCCAATAACAAGAGGAGGTTCTGAGAAAAAAAGGCGGTTTTACTGCCTTGCTAGCGAAGGAGACTACACAGCGGACTCCTGTCCCAGAAGCTGATTCTGCCAGGGGACGCAAGGCCACACTCCAGCTGTGGCATGGCAAGAGTCAGACTTCGTCTGTAGCCTCGAGAGAGAGCGGTTTCTTAGATCCACGGGTGTCAGCCTCTAAGTCTGGAGTCCTTCATTCCTGTGGCCTGTGAGCTGATGGACAGATAACGTAGCCTAGAATGGGAAGAAGGTGAATCTTGCTTCCCCAGGGTAGAGGGAGAAGAGGAAGGGGGTGGGCCAATCAGTTTTAAATTAAGCCTCAACGGCAGAGCAGCAAGGTTTGTATTCAAAGCATGAAGTCGGCCCGCTACACCACTGCTCTGTTACACCGCTAGCGATGTCCTGGCTGACCTTCAAACCCAGGGCATCACATCCCAATCTGGACCATCTGCCGTTCAGTTATTTACTGCCTTGGGATTTCTCCAAGATAATGGATAGGCGCTTTTTTGTTTGTTTGTTTGTTTTTAATATTTATTTATTTACTTTAGTTGTACACAATGCAATGCATTTATGTTTACGTGGTGCTGAGGATCGAACCCAGGCCGCGCACGCGCGAAGCGAGTGCTCTGCCGCTGAGCCACAACCCCAGTCCCCTTGTTTGTTTTTTTTATATCTGAATAACTAATAAAAGTCCCCAAAGTGTCATCACCCAGAGCAAATTGAGGACCAGCCCTAAACACAAACTCTCGCCATCCTAATAAAAAATATGCCAACGCCGGGCGTGGTGGTGCACGCCTGTAATCCCAGCACTTTGGGAGGCTGAGGCAGGAGGATCGCGAGTTCAAAGCCAGCCTCAGCAATGGCGAGGCACTTAGCAACTCAGTGAGACCCTGTCTCTAAATAAAATACAAAAAAGGGCTGGGGATGTGCCCCAGTGGACGAGTGCCCCTGAGTTCAATCCCTGGTACCATAAAAAAAAAAAAAAAAAAAAAAAAAAAATATATATATATATATATATATATATATATGCCAACTACTACCAAGGCCCAAAATGTCAGATTAACCAATTTTAGGTACAGACGCCACTGGAAAATTCATCATGCTGGTGAATATTGAACATTGGCTCTTAAAAAATTAAAAGTTTCATTTTTTACAGGAACTTTAAGTGTTAGTGAGCCCTAAGATCTCGTGGCTTTTCTTAAAATGTAGGAGCAATCACAGAGCAGTCACGACTGTTTACTCTTCCCAAGTTGTTTTTACTCTTTATTATGAAAGAAGAAACTAAATTCCAGGGACAGAATGAGTCCAAGCTGAATTAACAAAGAGGGCAAAGTTAAACAGAAGTGCTGACTGTGCTCAAGGTCCTGCAATGAGCACTGACCTTAACAAGCAAGGTCAACAGAAGAATTTTGTGAAACTGCTTCCCCAAAGAAGCTTTGGAACAAAATCAGACACTGCCTGGTGTTTTGGAACATGTCGAAATAATACCTGAGGGAGAAACACTCTCCACCTCCTCTGCGGCCATTTCCTGGCCGCAGGGTGACTCAGCCCTACCTCTGGGTGCAACTGCAGGGAGCCAGCTGGGAAAGCCCTGAGCCCATGCACAGGGCAGGCCTTGCTGGTGACAACAGTGCAGAGGCTCTGTGCAGAGGAAGGAAGCTTGTTTTCTAGAAGGTTCTCAAGCCGTAAGCCATTTTGTTACCCCAGACAGAAATCCTGTATTCACATCTTTTTATGTTTTTACTTTTTATCATGAAAATGCACAAATATATGGAAAACTAAAAAGAACGCAATCAACTTCAATCTACCCCAGACGTAGATATAATTATTGTTAATGTTTTACTAGATCTGCTTCATCCTTTTTTTTTTTTTTTTTCCTGAAGTATGGTTATTATAGACGCGACATTTTACCCCTTAGTAATTCTGTGACAATCACCCTCCAAGAGCAACCATAGCACTCCTGCCTCGGGAGTTCACAGCGCAGGGTAGTTCCCTCCCACACTGTACCTGGATTGGTCTATGAGGGCCACAGAATGCAGAAGAAGTGACGGTGTGGCTCTTTGGACTTTCGGTTATGAAACACGGCCTCGTCCCTCTGAGTTCATCTGTTTTCTGTTGCTATAGCAAATTATCCGAGGCTGGGTACTTCATAAAGAAGAGTTGTATCCGTCTCACAATTCTTGGGTCTGCAGGGCCCAAACAACATGCAGCCAGGGCGTAGCAAGGATCTTCTAACTGCACCATGACTTGGCAGAGAAACAGAAAGAGAATTGGCCGGATGCAGAAAGGGATCAGGCACGTGGCTGGCCTTGCTTCCACCAACTCTTGAGGGAGTACTTGGGTCTCTCTCTCTTTGGCAAAGTCATCTGCCATGCCTTGCGTACCCCATGGAGAGGCCCATGTGGCACAAAAAGCCTCTGACCCACATCCCTGTGTCTGGGCTGACTCAGACACAGTCCTCTAGTCCCAGTTGAGTGTCGGATGCATGCAACCCCAGCTGACTTTTTCTTTTTTTTTTTTTTTTTTGTACTGGAGATTGAACCCAGGGTGCTCTACAGTCTTATATATATATATATATATTTTTTTTTTTTTTTTTTTTTTTTTTTTTTTGCTTCAAGACAGGGTCTCAACAAGTTGCTGAGGCTGCCATTGAACTTGCAATCCTACTGCCTCAGCCTCCTAAATCCCTGGGATTACAGGTGTGTGCCACCGCAGCCAGCCCAGCTGACATCATGATGGTAACACCCCAAGAGATGCCGAGTCAGCACCATCCGGCCAGGTCACTCTGATTCCTGACCATCACAGACTATGCAAGACAAGTTTGTTGTCTTGAGCTGCTAAATCTGGGGCTAAATTGTTACACCGTGATTGTTAATGAATGCAGATGTTGATACCTGGTGTAGGTGCTGCTGTGACCAAATCCTCCAGTGTGGGGATGGCTTTGGAACCGGGCAGTGGACTTTGCTGAGAATGTCTACAAAAGCCTGAAGTGGCCTGGACAAGCTATAAGTAAAAGGCCCAGGCCTTACGGTTATAGGTCAATGCTTGCAGGGAAGCAAGATGGGTGCTATTAGAAATGAGAAGAAGGCTGTTAAAGAAAAGGAGCTTCCCAGATGGCAAATTATGCACAATGAAGAAATGGTTTCCAAGCAAAGATTAGATGCAGAGTTCTGCCAGGAAGGCTGTGCTACAGAGCCTTGGGACTGATGGTAACATATTGTTTAGATTTCAGGAAGATAAAAGGAGGTGCTGTAGATTAGTGTCTGCCAGACAAAAGGCCCTCCATACAGATAAGGGTGCCCCTCACTAGCCCTCCCCAGAAAGGACGGTGCTTCTAGGAAGTGCAAGTGTAGTGTCCCTCAGCCATCTGCAGAAGCCCAAGGTAGGGAAGGAACCTCAGAGACTTGCGGATGTTGCATTGTCTAACGGAGTGGCCCTGTGTACATCAGGTTTGCATCACTGTGATCCAAATACCTGACAAGAACACCTTAGAGGAGGAAAAGTTGATTTTGGCTCATGGTTTCAGAGGATTCAGTCCATGGTCACCAGCTCCATTTGTCTCGGCCTGAGGTAAAGCAGAACATCACGGCAGAGGATGTGGCAGAGGAAAGGTGCTCAGCGGAGAGAAAGAGGCAAGAGAGAACGGAGCCAGGGACAAGATATAGTCCCCAAGACCAAGCCTTCAATGACCAATTTCTTCTAGTCATACCTACCTGCCTACAATTACCACCCAGTCATCCACTCAAATTATTAATCCATAAAGTGGATTAATCCACTAATAAGGGTACAACCCCCCCAATCCAAGGATTGCTCTAAAAGCCCCACTTTTGATGCCTTGGGGACCATGCTTCTAAAACACAAGCTTTTGTAGGGACTTTCCAGATCTAAGTCACCACAAGAGCCCAATAAGATTCACAGAAAATCCATAATGTTTTTAAGAGAATTGCATTTATGGACTGAAAAGGACAGAGATAGCACAATATGAAAAGAGGCCTTTGGTTCCCCAAAATTCTGCATCAGGAAGCAGATTGAGGAAACGGCTCAGTCACAAACACATGATCCTTTTTCCTTCCTGTCTGAATAGAAGTCTAGAGTGGTATTCCACATCTGCCCCAGAGTATTTCAGTGGGGGCAGGAGATGGGCAGATGACTTCTTGAAGAATGGCACTGGAGAAACTGTATTTAAGGAAATATAGTCACACGGGACCTGAGTTAGATTCTGACTGCACATTAAGCAGATTCTGCATTTTGAATGGGGGAAGGATATGAATTTTTGAGGACCAGAGGAGGGACTGTGGTATCTGCAGGTTGGTCTGTATTGATTCCTGGTGGTCACATGCGTGTGTAAATCCCCTCACCTCCTATGCCTCGTCTGTGAGACCATCTGCACACAGCAGAAATAATGGCATCCCGCTTATGATATTACCTTGTTTGTGTAAACGTGGCTTTCATCTTGACGCCTTCCTTCTCTCCATCCCCACCACCACTAAGTCCACTTGCTCACTCTAGAAGAGGCCAGCAGCTCCATGAAGTGGCCCGTGTGGGGAGGAACTGAGGCCGCTGGTCAAAGCCAGTGACGAACCAGGGCTTCTCTTCAGCAGCCGCGTGGCCATCCCTCTCGGACACAGATCAGCGAGCACCAGTGAGGTTCCAGATGACCGCAGCTCATGACAACATCTTGATGGGGAGTTCCTGAGAGAGCCTGAGCCAGAACCGCTCAGCTAAGCCACCCTCAGAGTCTTGACCCTCAGAGGCCACATGAGCTATGCACTGTTTCTGGTTTGAGTCCATAAGTGTATTAACCGCGTGTTCCTGATGCTTTGACAGCTGGGGCCTTGCTGGCCCTGAAGAGGCTGGGCCTCCCAGGGCGGGCCAGTAGACAGAGTGCATCCCTGAGCCCAAGCCCATCCCGCTCCTTTATCAACTCTCATGGGCTCCCACACTGTGGGCCCTCCACCTGCCCTAATCACTCCAGGGCCAGGTGCCAGACAACCAGCGGCAGCCTCCGTGCCCACAGTCTTCTGGAATTATTCAAACAAGCCCTCCGAAGCCTGTACACCCTGCCTAGCCCAGGCCTTCTCTCAGAAACCAGCACAGACTCTTTCTTGCCCACATTTCTCCCTCTTCCTGATGGACCCTCGTACTTCCCTGTGTAGCTGCCCAAGCTGCCATGTGCCCCTTCCTCTTGGGGGTCTATGAATATAACACACTCTTCTCACGGGCAGTCATCTCGTGACCCGTTGGCCTTGCCAAACCTGAATACCAAACCTGTTGAACACACTGTGATTTGGGGGTAATTGTCCAGCACATTACTAGAAAACTAACACGCTGAAACACTGCAGGAGCCCTGTTTGGGGAGATAGCTAAGATTGCGGTTGACTACGGGCCATAGACATTTTTGGGCATTTCCGCCTTCCGTAGTCTCACGGGACTTGGCCCAGGATCTCGAGAGATTTGAGCCGTGACTCAGCAGATCGAGCTAGCGCCATTGCTGCTCGAGCGCATGGGAAGAGACCTGAGAGAGTACGGACAGGGTTATCGCTATTGTATAGATATATTGTAGTTTCTTGTAAGAGTAGGTGCCTTGGTTTCTTGTGAGAGTGTGTATGTGGTGTTAGAAATTACAAGAGACAGAGAGAGAAAGATTAAAGAATTTTTTTCGTCTCCATCCTGTCTCCGGACTCCTTCTCGCGGTGCTGCTGTTTCAGGCTGCAATCCCTTTCCAGCGACAACAAAACACGTGTACTTTTTCCTTCATTACCACAATGTCATGGTCACACCTGGTAATATTAACCATTATTCCTTCAAATCATCAGGCGCTTAGACCATTTCATAAAGGTCCTGCATCTCCCTAAAAACGTCTTTATATGAGTTTTCTGGAGATTAGAATTCAAACAAGGTCTGCACACTGCATTGGATGTTATTATTTCAAGTTTCTTTTCAAAGTAGAATTTTTCAAAAAAAAAAAAAGGCAAAATCTGAGTCTACAGTAGACATAAAGCAACTAAGTACTAAATATTTATCCCATTTATGAGAAATGGTCAGCTGGTTAAAAGAAACAAGAGAGGGCTGGGGCTGTGGCTCAGGGTAGAGCACTTGCCTAGCACATGCACGGCCCGGGTTCGATCCTCAGCACCACGTAAACATAAACGCATTGCATTGTGTACAACTAAAGCAAATAGATAAATATTAAAAAAAGAGAGAGAAAGAAACAGAGATATATGGTGCTGGGAAGTGATTGCTAAGTTAGATTTTTTTAAAATGTTTATTTATTTGCTTTAGTTGTATATATAATGTGTTTTTAGTTTTATGTGGTGCTGAGAATCGAACCCGGGCCGCACACGTGCTAGGCGAGCGCTCCACCACTGAGCCACAATCCCAGTCCGCTAAGTTAAATTTTTTAAAAATTGCTTAATAACCTCCATTGTTACCTATTTAGTTGTCTTTGCCACCAGACAGAAATCGAGGACATCATCGCTATCTGATATCATATTTTTAGTCATGGAATCAAACAAGAACAATTCAGACATTCAACTAATGAGACTGAGCAAGGTTCATCTCAGTTACCACCAGGTAAGAGTCAACAGCATCACTATCAGTTTGTCCGTGTTGTCATTTGCCCTCACAGAGTTGTGAAATGTCAGGATTTATCTTCTTCTTTTTTTTTTTTTTTGTACTGGGGTTAAACCCAGGAGCACTCTACCACTGCGTGATGATCCCAGTCCTTTTTACTTTTTGTTTTGAGACAGGGTCTTACAAAGTTGCCCAGGCAGGTCTCAAACTCGTGATCCTCCTGCCTCAGCCTCCCAAGCCACTGGGATTACAGATATGCACCACCATGCCCAGCTTGGGATTCATTTTAAGTATTCTGAGATGAACGTGCGCCCTGTAGGTGTGTTGGCAAAGGTGACACAGCAGGACAGGAGTTCACATCACCCTTTATCCAATTCCAAGTTCATTTTTGTTGTTTTCCTTACCCTTCTTCTAGTCTAGAATAGTCCACCATGGGGTTGTTATTCTTTAGAATAGAAAGTCCCACATTCTGGATTTTTCTGTTTACTTCCCCCTCATCTTTTTAATCAAATGTGGTTTTTAAGTCAATAGTTGCTAAAAAAAAAAAAAAAAAAAAAAAAAAAGCCACAGGTTATTAGTGATGAGGTTTTTCTGTCAGATTCGTTAAATCATTATAGGGTGTTGAGATCATGTTTTATTAACTTACTCATTTTTAAAAAATATTTATTTATTTACTTTAGCTGTACACAATACAATGCATTTATGTTTACGTGGTGCTGAGGATTGAACCCGGGCCGTGCACGTGCGAGGCGAGTGAGTGCTCTGCCGCTGAGCCACAACCCCAGCCCTAACTTACTCATTTTAATCATTCACCTCAAATTATAATATTTTTAAAGCTCTACCACTGAGCCTAGTTTGCTTTTTTTTTAATATTTATTTTTTAGTTGTAGTTGGACACAATACATTATTTTATTTATTTATTTTTATGTGGTGCTGAGGATCGAACCCAGGGCGGTGTATCTGCTGAGTCACAACCCCAGCCCTTAAATTATAATATTCAAAGTTTCCACTGGGGTCTCTAAAGTAGAAGCTTTGGGCTTGGATCCTAGCATGCAGTGTCCCCCCCCTCCTCCCAGGAGTCCTCAGGAGTCTCTGGCTCTTGGGAATACTGGGTGTGAGGTGGGATAAGGGCTCTCCTTCCCCCACTTCACACCTCACCCCTCTTCCTTCGCAGACTTTCTCTGAAGGTTTTGGAACCTGTGCCTTTTCTAGGACACTAGCTTTCCTCTTTGACGGTGATCTCTGATCGCCCTGCTTCTCCATGTCCCAATGTCTGCAGCGTGGCTCTTTGGCTGGTTGAGCAGAGGTAGGCCCACGTGGGCGCCAGGTACTTCTTCCTGTGCCTCCTGTAGGAAGAGCCTGCCTAGAGGTCCAAGTGGCACCACTGACAGCAACTTGAAAGTACTTCTCGTTTTCCTTATGGGCAAATCAAAGACAGCAACCTGATTCCTCAGCCTTGAATGTGAGAACCCCACTCTGAATTTCCGCCCAAGCTATATTTATCTAGTCTATTATTTTGAAAAATTCTAGAAGTATGAAAACGTAGAAAGTTAGTACAATGAACACCCATTTACTCTCCACCGACATTCAAGTGTTAGTATTTTGACCTATTTGCTTTCTTTCTCCCTTTTTCTGACCTATTCAAAAATAAGTTTCAGGCGTGAATTTTACTTCTGGTCACTCTGTGTCCTCCAAGAACCAGGACACTGTTCTTCCACCTCACCACAAGGGCCCTGGCACAGTCATGAGAATCATCACTAATTCCCCAAGGTCATCTAATATTTACTGCTTTGTAAGCTGCCTGGTACCGAAACCCAGGAAAAAATCTCGGAGGCAGAGTAAAGCTTTTACTACTTTTACTTCTACTTTCTTAGAGAGAGCTTAGAGAGGGAAAGAAAGATTTTTAGAGAGAAAGATTAAAGAGCTTTTCTTCTTGTCTTCTTAGCTTAGAGTCTTAGAGAGAAAGAAAGATAGAGCTTAGCTTAGAGAAAGATTAGAGCTTCTTTCTTCTCTCTTCTTTCTTCTTCTTCTTTCTTCTGTAGAGCTTAGAGAGGGAAAGAAAGATTTTTAGAGAGAAAGATTAAAGAGCTTTTCTTCTTGTCTTCTTAGCTTAGAGTCTTAGAGAGAAAGAAAGATAGAGCTTAGCTTAGAGAAAGATTAGAGCTTCTTTCTTCTCTCTTCTTTCTTCCTTCTTCTTTCTTCTGTAGAGCTTAGAGAGGGAAAGAAAGATTTTTAGAGAGAAAGATTAAAGAGCTTTTCTTCTTGTCTTCTTAGCTTAGAGTCTTAGAGAGAAAGAAAGATAGAGCTTAGCTTAGAGAAAGATTAGAGCTTCTTTCTTCTCTCTTCTTTCTTCCTTCTTCTTTCTTCTGTCTTCTGTCTTCCTTGGGAGCCTTGGCCTAACTCTGACCAGTCATTACTTCTTCTATCTGGTTTCTCTTCTGTAACCGCTCTGCCTACGTTCTGGCCGCTCTGATTCTTCTGACCGACCGAGTGACTGCCCGACTGACCGAATGAATTCGTTCTCCTAACTCGGACCGCTTTCACCCGGTTATATACCTTCAGCTTTGCGGGTGCCTACAGGTGCGTCACATACATATCAGGTGGAACTTATGGCTTCCAGCTAGCTGCAACAGCCCTTCCTAATTAGGGCTCCTTCACTGCTTAGTGAGGTTTCCCCAGTTGTCCCCAAAATTACTTTTTTGGCTTTATTTCTTTTTTTTAAATCCAAGATTCAATCAGGGCTCACTTATCACTTTTGGTTGTTTTGTCCCTCTCGTTTCTCTTAACCGAAGATAACCCCAGGGGTCATTTTAAAATATGTCCAGAAATGCTCCAGTTCAAAAGATGGACTTTCCCGACGGATGCACCATTCTATTCCCATAGGATGAGGCAGAAGTGACAGCTTGTGCCTTCTGAGGCTGGCTCATAAAAAGCACTGTGGCTTTCTCTGGCTGTCCCTTGGAGAAAGGACATGATCAGCTGCTGTGTTACATTTCGGAGTGTAGATGCTCCTACACCTGTGATGAGGGTACACCGGGGTCAACCTGGTAAGGAGGAAGTCTGAAGTCGGAATACATCTCCCAGGCAGAACCCCCTGGGTGGAGCCACGCATGCGCGGCAGAGTGCCTGCTGCTTCCCCTCCGGGTGGCGGGGCGGACTGGGAGCTGCCTCCCTGGGGTTGTCCAGCACTGCCGGAGCATTGCACTGCACGTCTCCAGCTGGGGGAAACGTCCAAATTCAAAGTCCAGTTCCCAGTGCACACATGTTGCTTTAGCACCATTGCAGAGTCAAAACATCAGATGTCACACCATCATCAGTGGGGACTGCCTGCAGTTGGTCACTCAGCGATAGGTACCTACTACAGCACCATTAGGTTGTTCCTCGGCCACGTTGATGTTCACTGTGGACTGGAAGGTTAGTCTCCAGGCTTGCTTAAACCCATTCTGTCCCATTGTCCTATATATAGGACACCCAGAAAAGCTTAAATTGAGTAATTTTATAGGTGTCCTATTTATGAGAGGATGGTACATTATGGAACCTCAGGTTCAGCATTTTTAGCAAGAGTTTTTTTTAGCTTGTTTTATGAACTTCTCGGTAGGTACATTGTGTTAGATGCCCTTCCATCAGTGGTGTCAAGTTTGATCACTGGGTTCCATCACTGAAGATCTGACCCCACACAGTAGAGCACTGCTCAGACACCCTCTCCCACCAACCCCATTCCCACAGGAGGACTCTTTCCTCTCACCACTGGTACTGGGTCCGACTGTGGGACTCACTTGGGCCAAACGGGGTCAGTACGCCTGATGCAAGTGGTGGCTCAGAGGGTGCTCATGTGTTCACTCTTGCCTTCCTGTGCTGCCACCGTCACCAAGAGCAGAGCTTCTCCCCGAGAGCTGCCCTCTCCTCCTGACCCTGAGCCTCAGCTGGAGCCACCCCTCAAAGCAGAACCGTGCGTCCAGACCCAGAGGAGCCGGCCTGCAGGCCCGTTAAAGTGAATCATGGCTATTTTCAGTCACTGCATCCTGGGGTTGTTTTGTAGGCAGTGTTTTTTTGTGGGGACACTAACTGAATGACAGAGCCAAGCAAGATGGTGCTGCAGACATCACAAACAAGCTTCTTCACTCAGAATTAGCCTCCCGACCCACAGGCATGGCCACCTGGCAGGTTTAGGCTGCAAGATCCTGTCCCCAGATTCCTGATGGACCAAACCAGGGTGGGCACCTGCCCCAAGCTGGGCCTTTGGTTTGGGGGACAGAAAATCAGCTACTTTGCCAGAATATGGCTGGGAAGGCAAGGCATCAATGCAGGCCCTGTGGGGTGGCCATGTGGTGTGACCGAAGCAGGTCTCAGGTGAGAAACTAAAGCAGACACAAACGCAGGAGGAGTGTCCCACCTGTACCAGGTCCTGCCTTCATCCCTTTCCGAGGCCCAGAATCTTTCCTGACCTTCAGTCCTAGAAAGCTAGTACCCTTAAAACAAGCGCCCCTTTGGTGCTGAAGAAGGTGCCACTGGGTTTCCATGTTGGCAACTCAAGAGTCTTTACCGCGAGTCGCGCTGAGGTCCCAGGCGGAGAAGCACGGAAGTTGCACCCTGGTGGTGGGGCTGCGGTCCTTGCTCACAGGGCCCATGCGGTGGACATGGGTCCTGTTCAGAATGCAGCGGCTTCAGCTCTTTCGCCTGGGCCCCTGACTTCTAAGGCGGAAGAGAATGCCGGACCAGCAGGCCCTCTGGAGACGACAGATGTGCAAACTGTGACCAGGGGAGATGGGGTGGAGGGGGCCCATTTAAAAGACCCACCAAGGGGCGGTTCTTGCTAAGATGCTTAGGGCCTCACTAAGTTGCTGAGACTGACTTTGAACTCATGATCCTCCTGCCTCAGCCTCCAGAGCAGCTGGGATCACAGGCATGCACCACCACACCAGACAAACTGGTGACATCTTTCAGCCACAAACATTGCCCAAGAAAGAGATCATCAAGTTCGCCAAGAAGCAGGTGATTTTATTACGGAAAGCTAAATCAAGGTGTGCAGGTCCAAAGAATCTTTACTGAGTTTATGTCCGGATGACCTATCTAATGGTGAGAGAGCCAGCCTCTCTCCCCACCAGCCCGCCCTGCAGGAAAGTGCAGCCAGCGCTTCCTCAAAGCCCGGGCAGAGGGACTGCTGGTCCCACTGCTGCACCTCTGGCCCAGCCAGGTCCCACAGCTGCTGCTTCTGGCACGTCAGGCTGCTCAGGGACTCTGGCTCTATTGTCATCCATGGCCACTTGTGTCTTAGAGCAGGTGCTGAAATGAACAAGTCCCACCCCGAAATTGCAAAGAATGATTTTTTTTTTTAAACAACAATAGTCTTTTTGTTACTAGACTCTTACTGTGGGTTGAACTACTTTTTAAAATTTATACATAGTCCTGTAATCCCAGCACTTTGGGAGGCTGAGGCGGGAGGATCGCGAGTTCAAAGCCAGCCTCAGCAATGGCGAGGCACTTAGCAACTCAGTGAGTCCCTGTCTCTAATAAAATACAAAAAGGGCTGGGGATGTGGCCCAGTGGTCGAGTGCCCCTGAGTTCAATCCCTGGTACCACACACACAAAAAAAAATGTATACATAGTAATTGTACATATTTATGAGGTACAGTGTGATAACTCAGTACATGTGTGATGTATAATGATGCAGTCAATGATTAGTATTATCGTCTCCTTAAAAAAAAAAAAAAAAAGAGTCTTAATGCACCTACCTGGTCCTACCTCATCAGGTTGCAGCCCTGAAGATACCTGGAGGAGCTTCCTGTGGCTTCCCTAGCAAATTACCACAACCTGGCGGCTGGAGGCAACAGAAATGTGTTCTCTCACAGTTCTGAAGACCGGGAGTCTGGCAGGTGTGCTCCCTCTGACAGTCCTGGGGGGACCCCTCCTCCCTGCCTCTTCCAGGTTCCCGAGGCTGCAGCTTTCCTTGGCTTGTGTCCGCCTCCATCTCATTTCACCCTTCTCCTCCGGGCTGTCTTCTCTGCTCTCTCTTACAAGGACACTTGCTGGATTTAGGGCCCAACCAGATTATCCAGGAAGATTTCATCTCAAGGTCCTCAATTTAATTGCATCCACAAAGCCCTTTTCCCAGATCAGGGCACATTCTCAGATTCTAGGTGTTGGGACAGGGACCTCATACTCACGCAGGCTTCTCACCAGGTCTCCGCCTGTAGATGGCTCATATATCGGTGCCTGTGTGATATCCAGAATTAAACTGGATAGCAGTTGACACATCCATAAAAGTTGCGTATAGTCTGAAAAAATAGAGCAAGACTCTGATAAGGTTACGATTCTTCCATGTTGAAAGGAATATGTACTTACATGTTTTAGGATCCCTGCGAAAGCAACAGGTACTGGGGTTAAGCAAGGTGTATAGGTGGAGTGTAAGAATAGGAGTCAAGCGACGTGCCTTCTGGAGATCATGGTGGCCTCAAAAGTGTGGCGAGGGCTCCCTGTGACTGTCAGGCAGTGAGAAAATCTATTCTAGATTTCTGCAGGACGGGGACTCAGGTTTGCTCAAAGTCTTTGGCCCTAGTGACCTCAGTTACTGGGGATGGTAAATATCCTCTTCTCTGGGCAGGTATCTTTCAGTCACGGTGGACTTATAAGTACTGAAAACTTTATAATACATTTTAAACCACAGTGTTAATATGAATTTTGTTTGGTAGAATATATGCATGTTTAATATTTTATATTCTTGAAATAGTGAAGAGAATTTGATCTATTTGAAGATCAGGCATGTCACACCAATTTAAAATGCATAACTGAATAGTTGGTTGCACTTGTGATTTGAGGATGAAGTCTCACTATGTTTATTTACCATATGGAAACATTTAAAATAGGACTTGGGTTTTGCTATCTTTGCCAATCCAACTTATTGGATTGCCTATAACTGTTTGGCATTCAGAAATGGGTTTTGCTGTTATTAATTTAGACAATGAAAATACTTTAAAAGGGAATCAGTTATATTAAATTTAATATGTAGTTTAAAATATTTGAAGATGATTAATTAATGGTTGATTTTAAGTTAGTGAATGGAACCAAGTATCATCCAAAACTTAAATCTGATTCCTGATTTTCTAGATGTATGAAAGGAATGAGATTTGTAAACCAAATCTTAATAAGCAGTGAAAGAACAAGCATTTAGAATTTATAAATTTCACACATTGAAGATTAATATGTAAAGCCAAAATAGATATCTGTGTCATTCTTTCTGTACCCAAAAACTACACTCAAGGATGCCAATAGTCCTAAATCAACATAAAACATGCAGTCTCTGTCCTGTCTGCCAATGAAGCCAGAGTTAAAGCTAGGCAGTGAGTGTAGATAGACAAATCGGGTCTAACACGGAGTCCATAAGGAAAATGGAGTCAGTCTGACTCCTGGAAAGGCATTAGAACAGCTCTAAGGGAGATGAGATGGTTAATGTTACCAAGTTTAGGGCCCATCTTGAGGAATGTTAATGAAACAGCTCCCAGCAAACGGAGATGCTAATCAACTAGCCCTAAGCCCTTCCTGTAAGTCCCCCACCCACCATGGGCCCTCCAGTGTCACATCTTTTGACATTCCTGTCCCAGGCAGGACAGAGATAGAGAACATAAAAAGAACAAAAGAAAGATTTCAGATATAAAAGGGAGAAGGTCTCTCCTCCCTTTGGATTCCTGGTTTCCGGGTCCCCTTCTCCCTCTGGGGAAGTCTTCTTGCTGTCCTTTCAATAAAGCTGTCCACTCTCCACTCTACGCTTGCTTGCCTCGGAGTGCTTCTTCCGCGTTATTCTTCAGCATTCTGGGGAGCTCCTCACGGGTAAAAAGCGGTTTCACCAACATAGAGAAAACTTTCTAAGTTTCAATTGAACTACATCAAGTAAAAGTTGTTTCCAAGCCGGGCGTGGTGGCACACACGCCTGTAATCCCAGCAGTGGGAGGCTGAGACAGGAGGATCGCGAGTTCAAAGCCAGCCTCAGCAATGGCGAGGCACTTAGCAACTCAGTGAGACCCTGTCTCTAATAAAATACAAGAAAGGGCTGGGGATGTGGCCCAGTGGTCAAGTGCCCCTGAGTTCAATCCCTGGTACCCCCCCCAAAAAAAAAGTTGTTTTCATTTCTATCTTTCCGTCTTCAGATCATCTATAAAATTGCCCTGTTCTGATCCACCATTTTACTTTATTGGTACCTATTGTGTGCACAGCCTCGCTTTGTCCTGAGTTGCTGGTTTGTGAAATCACGTTGCGCCGTGGGAGGTAAGTGGCAGAACTCCTTGGAGCTGGACTGCCGGGTGCGGGTGCGAGCCACGGCTCCGCCACTGTGTGTGGCTCCCAGACTCACTGGCTTATCTGCAAGGGGTGTAACCGGTCCCAACCACAGCCGGCTCTTCAAGGATTAGTCATGTGATAGAAAGTGCTTAGAACTGTGCCTCATACTTGGTAAACATTCAGTCCATGATCAGTGTGTGGCTAGCAGTCGGTCGTGTTGATGAACTTCAGGGTTTCCACACGGCCTCCCAAACCACAAGCTCCTTGTACAAAGAGCTCAGTCCTCCTGAGCTGAACAGAGAGAGCGCCAGGGTGTGTCTCTCTGTAGCAAGGTGGCCAAGGTCAAAGGAATGGATACTGCCCCCAAGCTCGTTCAGACAGTAACCTTGGTGGACCAACTGGAACAACAGTGCCCTTCCTCATCAACCAATCTCCCTCTAGGTCTGCGCGGGGAGCTGACAAGGGCAGTGATGTGGGGGAAGCTCTCACTCCATTCCCAGTGAGACCTTACGAAAATTCCACGAACGCTGTCATGGTTGATTTTATGACGGCTTAGGCGACAGTGCCTAGTAGTTTGGTCAAGCATTAGTCTAGAAGTTACTGTGAAGATGTGATAACATTTAGCCAGGTGCGGTGGCGCACGCCTGTAATCCAGCATTTGGGAGGCTGAGGCAAGAGGATTGCGAGTTCAAAGCCAGCCTCAGCAATGGTGAGGCACTTAGCAACTCAGTGAGACCCTGTCTCTAATAAAATACAAAAAAGGGCTGGGGATGTGGCCCAGTGGTCGAGTGCCCCTGAGTTCAAGTCCCCGGTACCAAAAAAAAAAAAAAAGATGTGATGACATTTAAATCAGTTAATCAGTTGACTTTTCGATTGATTGATCAATTGATTGATTGTTGAGCCAGAGTCCTGCCATATTGCCCAAGCTGGCCTTGAACTCCTTCCTTAGTCTCATGAGTAGCTGGGACTACATATGTCACCACTGCATTGGCTTTAAATAAGTTGACTTTAAATTAAAAAAAAAAAAACAAAAAAAACTTCCCTTTGGGCTGGGGATATACCTCAGTTGAAAGAGTGCTTGCCTTGCATGCACAAGGCCCTGGGTTCAATCCCCATCACCACAAAAAAAAAAAGGGCCTTCCCCTTGATAATGTGGTTGGGCCTTGTCCTATCAGTTGAAGGCTTTCAGAGCAAAAACTAAGGTTTCCCAGAGATAAGTAATTCAAGAAAGTAACATAGAAATCCTGTCTGCATTTTTAGCCTGCTAGTCTGCATTGCAGATTTTCTTTTCTTTTTAATATTTATTTAATTGTAGATGAACACACGTATCTTTTTTTTTTTTTTTTTTTTTTTTTTGGTACCAGGGATTGAACTCAGGGGCACTTGACCACTGGGCCACATCCCCAGCCCTTTTTTGGATTTTTTTAGAGACAGAGTTGCTAAGTGCCTTGCCATTGCTAAGGCTGGCTTTGAACTCGTGATCCTCCTGCCTCAGCCTCCCAAGTGCTGGAATAATAGGCGTGCAGGCGTGCTCCACTGCGCCCAGCTACACACAGTATCTTTATTTGTTTTTATGTGGTGCTGAGGATTGAACCCAGTGCCTCACACATGTGAGGTAAATGCTTTACCACTGAGCTATAGTCCCAGTCCTGCATTGCAGATTTTCAACCTGCCAATCCCTACAATTGCATGAGCCAATTTCTTACAATGAATCCCAATTCATCTATATAAATATCTGTCTTAGTCTGGTAAGGCTGCCACAACTAAGTAACACAGACTGAACAACTTCAGCACTGGAGGTTCAAGATCAAGACACAGTCAGGGTTGGAGTCTGGCGAGGCCTCTCTTCCTGACTTGCAGACAGCTGCCTCTCTGTCTTCACATGGACTTTCTTCTGCAAACCTGTGAAGAAAGAGAGACACCCTCTTCCTTCTCTCATAAAGACCACAGCCCTGTTGTATTAGGATCCCACCCTTATGACCACAGTAGCCTTCACTGCCTCCCAAAATGCCCCGTCTCCAAATACAGTCACACTGGGGTTAGAACTTCAACATGTGCATTTGTGAAGCACGTGACCCAGTCCACAGCTCTATCTACTGATCCGTCTATCTTATTGATTCTGTTTTTCTGGAAATCTCCTGATAAAAAAAGAACGGAATTCAAAACTTTATCAGCTAGTCAACCCTAGGACTGAGCTTTACACCCACCATTAACCTATAGATTGCTTAATTTAAGTGCTTACACCTAGATATAATGAAAAAGAAATGCTTATTTAATCTCCCCAAAATAAATCTTATAGAGACACAGGTTCTTATTAAAGTTCCTTATCCCCATGATAAAGTCTTTGTAAGGCCCTACCTTGTTAACAAGGTAGATTTTGTAACCTAGTCATCCATATAGTCAAATTCATAGAGACAGAGTAGTAAAGTAAATCCTTGAAATAAAAGTTAAAGCATGATAAGCCATGTTTAATATTTCTGATGACAAAGTAGTTTCAAAATAAACACTACAGTTTTACAAATTAAATGAGACAGGTTTATAGCAGCTCTATTTACAATTGCCCCCAAACTAGAAACAACCTAAACATCTTATGAATGAATAAGTAAACTATGATACAGCTGCACAATTAACTACGACTTGAATATTAAAAGGAACTAATTATTCACATCCTAAAGTGTGAATGAATGAGGGAAAGAAGTCAGTCTCAAAAGGTTCTATATGACCTGATCCCACTTATGTGACATTTGGAAAAATAAAACTGCAGGAAGAGGGGCTGGGTGTCGCTCAGCAACAGAGCACCTGTCCAGCATGTGCAAGGCTCCAAGTCTGACCCCAGCCCTGCAAAAACAAAAACAGCACAGCTGTAGGAAGGGATCAGACCTGTGGTTGTGAGGGATGGGGGACAGGGGAGGATGTAACAACAAAGGGAGACGCAGGGGGCTTTAGGGGGTGATCGAATTGTTCTGTGACTGTGGTGGTGGATACACGTCTAGATATGTTAAAACTCCCAAAAGAATATGCCAAAATTTGCCGGGCGCGGTGGCGCACGCCTGTAATCCCAGCACTTTGGGAGGCTGAGGCAGGAGGATCGCGAGTTCAAAGCCAGCCTCAGCAATGGCGAGGCACTTAGCAACTCAGTGAGACCCTGTCTCTAATAAAATACAAAAAAAGGGCTGGGGATGTGGCCCAGTGGTCGAGTGCCGCTGAGTTCAATCCCCAGTACCAAAAAAAAAAAAAGAATATGCCAAAATTAAAAGCCAAATTAACAGTATGCAAAGTAAAATAGTTTCAAATATAGGAAGGGACAACATCAAAAAGCATAACCAAGTGGCCAGGCATGGTGGTGCACACCTATAGTCTCAGCACTTGGGAGGCTGAGGCAGGAGGATCGCAAGTTCAAAGCCGGCCTCAGCAATGGTGAGGCACTTAGCAACTCAGTGAGACCCGGTCTCTAATAAAACATACAAAAACAAAACAAAACAAGGGCTGGGGATGTGGCCCAGTGGTCGAGTGCCCCTGAGTTCAATCCTCAGAACCAAAAAAAAAAAAAAAAAAAGAGAGAGAGATAAATCATGTGTTTGGGGCTGGGGTTACGGCTCAGCAGTAGAGCGCTCGCCTAGCACATGCGTGGCCCGGGTTCAATCCTGAGCACCACGTAAAAATAAAGGCATTATGTACAACTAAAACAAATAAATAAATATTTTTGTAAAAAAGCATAACCAACAATTCCTTAACCCTTTATTATTATTTGTTTCTATAGGTATTTGCTATTTAGAGTTCTGGGAAGCAGGGATAAGTTCTGCTGCCAAGGGTCTTGATTTCACAAGAACACCACGAGAGTGCAGGCTGTCCTGTCTCCGCCAGCAGGGGTCCCCCCAGAACCCAGCCAGTTCAAAGGGGCACTTTGAAGGTCCCTGATGGGTCTCGAGAACCCTCTACCATTTTCTGGGCCCAGGCCTGGTGGCCCTACACCCATCTTATCCACCACAACCAACGGGGCCTGTGGCCAGGCCCACCTCCTCAGGGGTACCCCTACCCAGGATATCCACAGTACAGCTGGCAGGATGGGCCGCAGGAGCCTGCTAAGGCCACGGTGCACGTGGAGGAAGACCAAAGAAGAGACGGCCCGCCCGTCACCTGCCTCAAGCCTGCTGGGCTGCTCTCTGCTGCTGCTGCCTCTGGGACATGCTTACCCGATTGGCCCAGCCCTTCTGTCTGTCCCTTGACAGCCCTGCCGCCACCTCCCACAGGTGTGCCTGCCCCTTCTCTCTGATGGCTGTAGTAAGTGACGAGTTCCACAGACCCCTCTACCTTCAGCACTGTGGGATTCTAGATTAACAAGGGCTGCTGCTGCCTAATTCAGTGACTTGATCTTTATAATGTTCAAAATCCATTTCTTATTGATCTTTAACAAATGTGCTAAATGACTCTCCTTTTATTTTTTTGGCCAAAGGCTTAGTTATAAAATACATATTTATAAATTTAAAATTACACATGCAAGGTAGTGACGACAGGCGTGTAATACCACTGAATGATTTCTCTGCTGTGTTTCAATAAATGTGTCCAAACCTTAAAGGCAATCATGTCTTTTTTTCTTGAAGTGCAGAGGAGGGTAGAGTTGAACCTGTGGGAACTGGAATTAGGTGAAGCAGTGATAAGGGCAAGATGAGGAACTGTCATGGAGCCCATTTCTCAATTTCTTTTTGTTTCTCTCTCTTAGTTTTGGTGATAAAATGTAAGTGGTTACACATTATTATATTTTGGTGTTCCAATCTAAATTCAGAGGCTTTCTTGAACACCTTTCCCTTCTCAGTTCAAAGGTGGAAACTTTGCCCTGTTGTTCTGGATAGGTGGGAAACAGCCTGTTTCTTCTCAGAAATGAGGTCTGTTTTTTATGGGGAAAGGACTCCATCCTGTCACTGTTTAGGACACTAACTGTATTAGGCTTCTATTGCTTTAGCACAAGCGTCCCTACAACTTAGTGGCCCTAAAGAGCAGTGCACGGTTTCTCAGGTGTCTGTTGTGCTCCCCTGGGCTCGGGCTGCTGGGAATGGCTGAGGCCGGAGGTCTCCCTGGCCTCATTCCCACATCTGGGGTTTTGGTTTGTCTGTCAGCCAAGCTTCTCTCTCCGTGCCATCCCTGGCTATTCCCGGAGATTGAAAATGGAATTTACAATGTCTCTTAAGATCTAGTCTCAGAGTCTGTATAATGTCACTTCTGCTGCATTTTATGTAAAGAAAGTTACAGGCCAGCCCACGATCAAGAAGTAGAAAAATAGGTCCCACCTCTTAACGTAGCAAGGGAGTGAAGACACAGGAACCCTACTCACAGTGACCAGGGCTGTAATTGCCTACCACACTATTATAATAACGTTTGAAGTTTACATAAGAATTAATTGATGGGCTACAGTTGTAGCTCGGTGGTAGAGCACTTGCCTAGTATGTGTGAGGCACTAAGTTCAATTCTCAGCACCACACAAAAATAAACAAAATAAAGGTATTGTGTCCATCTACAACTAAAAAAAAAAAAAAAAAAAAAAAAAATTTAAAGGATTAATTAACTTTTGGCTCTGAACCTGTGAACTTGGATGAAATTAGGCTAAAGATATATTTTGGATCAGAAGCTCACATTCAGTCCAGGTTTAATGAAGTTAATCCTTATTTTTAAACTATTGGAAATCAGCTATGGATGAGCAAGAGAAACCTGAATCCCTGGCCTTTTATGGGATTTTAACCATAAACTAAGAGAAAATACTGCAGAATCCATTCACTATTTTTAAATGTACTCTCATTATCTAATTGTATGTCAACTCTCTTTAGTTTCCTAATGTTTAAACATTTCACAATATTGTAGAATTATGAAAGAATCCAGTTTTCAAGAAGATGTAGGCAAACTCTAACATAATTGTACTCTAGAGCTTCATTAGTGTTAGAAGACACAGAGAAAGACCAGAATAATCTTTGCCCATGTAGCACAGACTTGACCCCTGTGGCCATAGGCTGCCAAACCTGCTGTACTCTGGCAACAAGGAGCCATGCTTGGCTGCGGACCAAGCCCACACTGACATCTGATCACCTCCGCAGTCCGCCTAATTCTAAGAAATCCCTGGGAAGAAAGTGGCATGCACAACTCTCAAGGCTGGGAAGCTGACTGCATACCTGCCCCAATTATTCACTTTGCCAAATTCTTCATGCTCTATCCCACTTCACAGTCTTCGCACTGGCCATTCTCCTTGACCATGAACTTGACCCCCAAGGACATTTAGGTAAGTAATGCAATGCAGGAACATAAGCAAGGGCTTTGGGGTCCTGAAAGTACTCTGACCTGACACTCTGTAGCCTGTAGCTCATAATTTCAGCTTCCTCTGAATCTTTAAATTAGAAGCCCTTTCTGTAATCCCCAACCTGCACCTGAGCCCAGGAGGAGACAGAAGACCACACTGGGGAGAGTAGGTCCTGCATGGACACAGGGCAGCTGGAGGGTTCCAGGTACTTACAGACAAACGGGGAAAAGAAATACAGAAATTGAAATGAGGAAAGGAGGAAGAAGAAAGGACGGCTTCAGAAGACAAACATCTTCAGAAGACAAACATTACCTTTTCTGCAGTCTGCCTATGCTGAGGCAGGCCTTCCATTGTCAGTGAGGAGCCTGAGGGGTTTGCAACTGTGTTGCTGGGCATGGGGTCAGGACAGGGTGCATACCAGGGAAGGCAGCCCTCCTGGGTATCTTGCAAGGCAAACAGCACAGCCTTTTGCCCCAAGCAAAAGAATCTGCAAACCTCCCTCCAATGCCCTGAGTTTTCTTCTGAAGGTGACTTCTTAGAACTCCAGTAGGTGAAACAACTGTGCAGCCAAGGCAGCTAGGAGCTGCATGTACCCTGGCTGCTGTCAACGTAGACAATGCTATTCCTCCTCCCCATAAAAAGCAACTGAAACCTTTCTGGGTCAAGGTGGTGATCTCTTCTCCTTTGCTACCCTCCACTCTTAATGCAGTCTTCCCTCTCCCCTTCCTCATCCTTATTCCCAGGCCGACTCCCAGAATCCCTGGTCGTTCTCTCTTGACAGAAGCCTCTGGCTAGACCCTTATCCTCAGACCTCCCTCCCTCCCCACCTCCATCCAAGACCTTGACTCCAGGATATGAGCTGACCATCCTGCCCGTCCCCAAGTCCTCAAGGGTGCCCAGGGCCTATAGATTCAAGTCCAAATGCCCTAGTGTGGAACTGACACCGTGCCTCAGTTTACCTTCCCAAGCCTCTCTCTTCTCCTGTCCTCCTCCCCTCACCACTGCCAAATTCATCAAGCTTTCACACAGGGCTGGGCTTTAATTCAAGCTGTTCTCTCCTCCCAGAAGACTCTTCCCTGACTCCCTGCCAAAACGCAGTCTCTTGGAGGTGGAGGCAAATATTATTTCAGCTGTAAAGCTCCTGCCCACATTCTCAGCAGAGCCCCCAGTCCAACAAGCCTCTGCTGGGGGCTCCTGTGGATTTGTGCAATGTTAAAACATCTGTAACAGGTTATAGCTGGGGGGTGGAGTGTCTGCCTCCCTCCCCATCAGGAGGAGAAGGTCCTCACCAGATTCAGCCTTTTTCCAAACTCTGTGTTGCTTCCATGAAGTAAGCAGGTCTCTGCGTACTAAGCAGTCTGTATGGAAGACTCTCTTGGAACACCCCGAAGTAATTTATTAGAGCTATTGCAAATCTATGCAGTTGTCTTTTGAATTGACCTGACCTTCCTCTTCTCAAAATATCTAAAATCAGGCCTTTAATATAAAGACCTTAAATGTTAGTCACCATATGACCCAACAATGCCATTCTAACATACATAGCCAAAATGTTAGAGTCACCCTATGACTCAACAATGCCACTCTGATGTACATAGCCAAAAGAACTGAAAACACTCAGCCACACAACAGTTATACGTAAATGTCCACAGCAGCGTTATTCATAATAGCGAAAATGTAGAAACAACAAACCAGATGTTCTTTGACCAAGGAAGAGATAAATAAAATGTAATATATCCATATAACAACATTTGGCAACAAAAAGGAATGAAGTATTGATCCATCCTCCAACACAGATGGACCTTGAATACATGCAAAGTGAAAGAGGCCAAATTAAGACGATCACATATTATCTGATTTCATTTATATGCAATGTGCAGAAATAGTCAAATCTATATAGCAGATTAGCAGCTGTCACTGGCTGAGGGCAAAGGGAGAATAGAGAACCACTACTAGTAGGTATGTCTTTCTTTGTAGAGAGGAAATTGTTCTGACATGGATTGTGATCATGTTGCACAACTGCGAGAACATGCTAAACCACTGAGCTGTACACTTGGGTGAATGACATATGATCAGGCCTTTGAGCACTGTCAGACAGTGTTCTGGTCTTTAAAGGCTGCGCACCCCTTCTGTTCTAAGCACAAGAATATCGACAGGCTCTTCTCCCCACCACCTGGGTGGCGTGGATGTTAGAGAGGCCAGAGGTTCCTTGAGAGCCTCTAGGCACACCAGGAGAAAGCTGGCCCTGAGGCTGCCCTGAAGCCCCCTCAGGTCCTTTGGGAACAAAGCTCTGGAAGACCTAGAGCAGGGAGACCTGCACCCCTCCCCGTTCCCAGGGGCTGTGAGCCGTCCTAGAACAAGGCTGACCCGCCACACTTGAAAGGGCAGTTTCGGCCTCCTTCAAGTGCTGGGCGCCCAGAAGCCCTGTGAGACCCTCAGCCACGGGACTGCCTGCACCCGGGTTCTGCCCTTCCAGGGGCACTTGCTGACGTCCCGTCGCGGGAGGAGCAATGACCGCGGCAGGCGCCGCCCAGGGCCGGAAGGACACGCAGCCCTGCGTCCTTAGTGGGCACGACGCCTGCCGAGGAGGTGGGAGGGGAGGAGGGCCAGGAGCGGCCTCCGGCCGAGGGTCGTCTGGGGTCTAAAGGGACGGCAGGGCTCTGGGGGACCGTCAGGAAGACGGCAGGAAGGACCGGGAAGCGCGGGGCGCGGGAGAAGGCTGGGACGCACTAGCCACCGAGGGGGCGGCGGGGACGGGCGGGCGCGGGAGTCCCGCCTGGCGCTGGTGCGTCGCAGGGCCCGGGTCGCAGGCGGGGAACCTGCTCGCTCTGCCCGGCTGCCGCTGCTCGGGCCGCTCACCTGGGCGGCGACCTGGCCTGGCCCGGGCTGCCTTGTCACAGGTGGCTTTCGCTGCCCTGCCGCCCGAGTGGCCCCAAGCTTCCCCGGGCTGGGCCGGACGCTGGCAAGAGTGCCGTGTCCTCTTGGATCTTCCTTCTTACCACTGTTTTTTGTTGTCGTCGGGCCACCAAAGTGATCCGTTATTTAATCTTAAAAATATAAGATGTGGGCCGGGCGCGGTGGCGCTCGCCTGTAATCCAGCACTTTGGGAGGCTGAGGCAGGAGGATCGCGAGTTCAAAGCCAGCCTCAGCAATGGCGAGGCACTTAGCAACTCAGTGAGACCCTGTCTCTAATAAAATCAAAAAAAGGGCTGGGGATGTGACCCAGTGGTCAAGTGCCCCTAAGCTCAATCCCCGGTACCACCACAAAAAAAAAAAAAAAAAAAAAAAAAAAAAAAAAAAAAAAAAAAAAAAAAAGAAAAAGAAAGAAATAATGATGTATCCAGGTGCAGTGGCACACACCTGTAATCCCAGTGGCTCAGGAGGCTGAGGCAGGAGGATTACAAGATCAAAGCCAGTCTCAGCAAAAGTAAGGCGCTAAGCAACTCAGTGAGACCCTGTCTCTAAATAAAATACAAAAAAGGGCTGGGGATGTGGCCCAGTGGTGGAGTGCCCCTGAGTCCAATCCCCGGTACCAATATATATATATATATATATATATATATATATAATGTGTTGCAATAGGCAGAATCATGACCTCGCCGTGGTACCCACAAGACGCACCCAGAACCCTGTGGTTCGCGCTCACAGCACGCACAAAAGGTGGGACATTTTACAGAAACAATAAACTCGTTTTAGGCAGGAAGATTGTCTTGTATTATTATGAGGACCTGTGTCGTCTCAGCCCAGGGGGTCGAGGGAGGCAGGGAGCCTGGCGTGGTGGCCCGCCTGTAAACCCAGCGCCTCAGGAGGCTGAGACAGGAGGATCGCAAGTACAAAGCCAGCCTCAGCAACGGCGAGGCGCTAAGCAACTCACTCAGTGAGACCCTGTCTATAAATAAAATACAAAATAGGGCTGGGGATGTGGCTCAATGGTTGAGTGTTCCTGAGTTCAATCTCAGGAACGGGGGGGGGGGGGGGGGGGGGGGGGAAGAGGAGGCAGGAAAAGTAGAGGAGGCAGGAGGACAGAAACAGAGGGGAAGCCTGCGCTTTGAAGGTGGAGGAAGATGAACATGAGTCAAGGAGCGCAGGCAGCTTCCCGACAGTGGAAAAGGAGACACTTTCCCTTTATGCAGTCAGAAGAAACACAGTCCTGTAAACTCTTGGATTTTAGCCCAGTGAAACCCATCTCGGACTTTCGCCTTCCCCAACTATAAGAGGATAGTTTGGGTTATTTTAAACCACTAAGTCTGGTGGCAGTTTGCTATAACATGAATACATGCGTGCATATATTAAAAATAATAAAATGTCCCTTGTCGTCCACCTCCCAGAATGAGCTCCTGATGGTTTTTAATATATCCATTTTAGCAAGCTGATGCCCAGAACTGATGGGTGAAGGTCCTGGTAAAGGGCAAAGTGCTTTAGAGCTAATGCTGGCCAAGCTCTTCTGGATTTCCAAATACCATTCTCTACAGGAAGGAATCAGAGGTAGGAAAGGAACAGGATGAGCTAGAACAGATTCTGCCAGACAGTGAAGAAGGTTCAAGGAATGAGAGGAACCTGTCAAAAGGACCAAATAAAGCTGACTAGAAGGAGCTCTCACTGGCCCAATCTGGGGTCATTTGAGCAACAAAAGAGATAGTATTGAATTATGATAACTCTTTTTACTTTGCTATAATCACAAATCGAAAGAAACAGTCCAGGAATATATACTGATATAAAAGAAATAAATAAATGTGAAAAGGTAGAAAAACAACTAATAAATGTAGGAGGAATCCTGCAATGTGAAAATGCCACTTTGAACCACCATGGTAATAATTGTGTCAGGGAGAATAATCAGTGGATGCCAAGCAGGGGAGAAGGTTTGATGAGAGACAGGATATGCATGGTCTCCAGCTATCTCCCACAGGGAAGATGCTGACTATGAAGAGGAAAACTAACACCACAGCAGAAAAGACTGGCAAACCTTAATGAAGAGATTAACCAGAAATGGGACAATAGACAGCCTGTGCCCCTGAAGAGACACAGCAGAAGCTACAAGGTCACTTCCATGCTGTCCTGGCCCAAAACACATGACCTTGCCCTGCACACAGTGGTGCACAACTATAATCCTGGTGGCTTAGGAGGCTGGGGCAGGAGGATCGCAAGTTCGAAGCCAGCTTCAGCAACTTAGCAAGGGAGGCCCTTAGCAACTTAGTGAGACCCTGTCTGGAAATAAAAAATTAAAAGGGCTGGGGTGTGGCTCAGTGGTTATGTTCTTGGGTTTAATCCCCAGTATCAAAAATTTCAAAATAAAATGAACTGATCTAACACACACACACACACACACACACACACACACGACCTTGATTGTCAAAAGAAAACAAATACCAAACAATAAAAATGAGGGCTGGTTTACAAAACAATTGGCTTATACCTTATAAAAATGTCACTATAATGAACAACAAGAACTAAGAAACTTTTCCTTCTTAAAGGGGAATAAAAGGTAGCCGGGCGTGGTGGCGCACGCCTGTAATCCCAGCACTTGGGAGGCTGAGGCAGGAGGATGGCAAGTTCAAAGCCAGCCCCAGCAATGGCGAGGCACTTAGCAACTCAGTGAGACCCTGTCTCTAATAAAATACAAAAAAGGGCTGGGGATGTGGCCCAGTGGTCGAGTGCCCCTGAGTTCAATCCCCGGTACCAAAAAAAAAAAAAAAAAAAAAAAAAAAAAAAAAAGGGGGAATAAAGGGACTTGACAACTAAATGCAACATGGATTCTGAGTACTGGAACAGGAAAAAAACAACAGTGTTGATTTCTTCCGGTATAAATGATGCTAGTTGTACTGACATCATGGACCTTGAGGACTGTTATGGTTTAGACACGTGGTGTCCAGACAATGCATGAACATTTGGAGGTGAAATGATAGGGTTTTGAGAGTCTTAACTTACCCAGTGGATTAACTGAGTGGTAACTGTAGGCATGTGGGGTGTGGCTGGAGGAGGCAGATCACAGAGGGTGTCAGTGTGGATGTGTATTTTATCTCTGGTGAGCAGAGCCCTCTGCTTCCTGGTTCCATGTGCCGAGCTGCTTTCCTCTGCCTTGCCCTCCCGCCATGATACTCGGCCTCATCTTGGGCCCAGGACAACGGATTTGGCCATCTATGGACTGAGCCCTCTGAAACCGTGAACCACAAATAAACTTTTCCTCCTCTCTAATTGTTCTTGTCAGGTCTTTTGATCACAATGGCAGAAAAGCTGACTAGGGGCTGGGACTGTGGCTCAGCGGTAGAGCGCTCGCCTACCACGTGGGCGACCCGGGTTCGATCCTCAGCACCATGTACAAATAAAACGCATTGAATAAAAATGCATTGTGTACAACTAAAAGCAAATAAATTAAAAAAAAAAAAAGCTGACTAAAACAAGGACATTAGGCAAAGTGAAGTAATTCAGTCACAAAGGGCAAATATTGGGTGATTCCACTTATCTGAGCTATCAAGGATACTCATATTCAGAGGCAGAGAGCATGGAGAGATGGGTGTAATGAGCTGGGGAGAGGGGAAATGGAGTGATTGCTTAATGGGTACAGAGTTTCCGTTTGGGATGAGGAGATGGAAAGGAGATGGTTGCACAGCATTGTGGATGTAATTAACGCCACACATCAAACACTGAAAAGTGGCTAAGCCAGGCACGGTGGTGCATGCCTGTTAATACCAGCAGCTCGGGAAGCTGAGGCAGGAGGATCGCGAGTTCAAAGCCAGCCTTAACAACCGTGAGGAGCTAAGCAGCTCATGAGACCCTGTCTCTAAATAAAATACAAAATAGGGCTGGGGATGTGGCTCAGGGATAGAGTGCCCCTGAGTTTAATCCCTGGTAACTCCCCCCACCAAAAAAGTGGCTACAATTATAAATCTTGGGCTGGGGCTGTAGCCCAATGGTAAAGCACTTGCCTAGCATGGGTGAGGCATCGACTTCGATCCTCAGCACCACATACAAATAAATAAATAAATAAAAAGATATTGTGTCCATCTATAACTAAAATATACGTATGTATATTTAAAAACAAATCTTATTATATTGCATATATTTTACCACAATAAATTTTTTTAAAAAAATTGAAACTTCAAAAAGTAGACATTTGTTGATGATTGACAAAATTGGCATAAGTTCTGTAAATCGTATAACAACAGTGTGCCAAGGCTAATTACTTCATTTTGATGAATATGCTATGGTTATATAAGAGAATTCCTTTAAAAAAATATAATGAAGTATTTAGGGGCAAGGAGGCATCATATCTACCATCCACTCTCAGATGGTTTAGAAAAATTAATTTATACAAATTATTTTAAAAATATTTTTAGTTGTAGGTGGACACAATACCTTTATTTTTTGTTTATTTAGTTTTATGTATTGCTGGGGATTGAACCCAGGGTCTCACACATGCTAGGCAAGTGCTCTACCACTGAGCTACAACCCCAGCCCCCAATTTATACAAATTATGTATGTAGGGAGAAGATGGTAATGAGAATGTAGCAGATTAGTAACATTTAGGAACTATGGGTGAAATGTATGTGGGATTTTTTACTATGGGTCGCAAGTTTCCTATAAATCATTTCAAAGTAAGCGGTTAAAAAAAAAAAAAAAAACAACTAGAAGAGGGTCAAGGAACTGGAATGAGGTCCTTTCTGGAGGACACCGCAGTCTAATGCCTGGAGGTCCCAATGCAGTGAGCTGCCTGGGTCCCCATGGCTCTGCCCCGAAACCTCCTAATGCAGGCAGCTCTTAGGACCAAGGGCCTCAGCTGCACTGAACTAGTGGGGCAGAAAGAGGCTGGGAGCCCCTGGGATGGATGTTGGGTGGTCCATTCAACTGCAGAAATGGACCAGTGCTCAAGGAGGCATGGTGGGCTTGGGTTTAGCTTAGCTGGGCCTTCATCTGAGGCGTTTCGGTGGAAAAAGTAAAGCCGAGAAGCCAAGTGGCTGTGGAGTCCAGTGTGCCAGTCGTGTCACTGGGTCTGGGGGAACCACAGTCCACAGCCTCCCTCCTCCTCCTGCACACACAGCTCAGGAGAATCGCACTGACTCCTTCTATCTACATGAAGTTCAAAAACAGGCAGGAGAACCCGGGCGCGGTGGGACGTGCCTGTAGTCCCAGCACTTGGGAGGCTGAGGCAGGAGGATCACGAGTTCAAAGCCAGCCTCAGCAATGGCGAGGCACTTAGCAACCCAGTGAGACCCTGTCTCTAATAAAATACAAAACAAAGCTGGGGATGTGGCCCAGTGGTTGAGTGCCCCTGAGTTCAATCCCTGGAACCAAAAAAAAAAAAAAAAAAAAAAAAAAAAAGGCAGGAGAAAAGAGTGGTGATAAAAGATACCCATGGCCAGGCGGACAGGAAGACAGGGCATCGACTGGGAAGAAGGACTGGGGTCCTGGAAACGTTCTACATCTGAATGTGGGTGTTAGTTACAATTTATGAAGAGGTGCACGTAGGCTTTGGGCACTTGTGTGTGTGTGTGTGTGTGTGTGTGTGTGTGTGTGAATTTTTCATTTGAAAAGGTTTAGGTGGCCCCACCCCCTCCTCGGCACAGAGCCCTGAGGTGGCGTCCACATAAATGAGGCATTCATGCAGATTCAATGGAGATTCGATTTACGTTGTTTGTTTTTCGTTGCTTCGCAACACAGTCTAAGCTGCACAACCCAGTGAAGCCAACCATTAATAAATGGGGGGGCGGGGGGGGGGGGGGTGCTAAGCCAAGGCTTTAAGAGTGATGGACATGAAGGATTCCCACTCCCACCCTACTTCTGCTGTCAGAGGTGGAGGTGGGGGACTGGGATTGAACAACGCGGGCCCAGCAGGAGACCTGACCCCTCCTAGAGTGGGCTGGCTGCTGTGAGCTGCTCTGCAGTGAGCCTGCCTGCTGCATCTATCACTATGGCAACTGCCTCCCTAGCACTGGGGCTAAAATGAGGCTGGTGGGTGTTGGGCAGTGATTGGAGTCTCCCCTGCCATGGTGAGGAACTTGATGAGTCATTGCAGGGAAAGGCTGATTCTCAGGCACAGTCATTCCCGCTGACATGGGACATGGGACATGAGACAGATTAGAGAGAGATTAGAGGTGGTCATCTGAAGGCAGGACCATGACCATAAGACCTAAGGACCAGCTGCTAAAATGAAGTGGAAATAAACAAAGACCAGTCAAGTGAGAACAAGCAAAGGGTACTCAGAGCTTGCTATACAAAAGAAGTCAGCCACCATCATTTGGGTTTGGCAAAGATCAAAGGCAGGCAGAGGAGGGGGACAGCTTCATGGTGGAAAAAAGTCAGCCTCCAGGGGTGCCCTGATGAGAAAGAAGCTTTTGGGGTAGAGATGCTGCAGATGGGGTGGCCCATGTGACCGGCCAGGGGAGCGTATCTGCCTTTCTCTAGCTGCTGGTCCTAAATTGGAAATAGCAGCAAAAAATTAGAGAAGCTGGTGGTTATTGATGAGGCCCTGAGTGTGCAGGGTTCATTCTGCAGAGGATGCAGTTTGGCACCCTGCACTGGTTGCAGCAGATTGTGGGGTAGAGTTCCAGTGCCAGACACAGTCTGGCCACCGTCTGTTCACATATTCAGTTTCTCAGAGAAAGCCTGAAAGTTGGGGCAGGTCAGGAGAAGGGGCCCCACGGTCTCATTAACAAGGAAGTGGAACAGGTAGTCATGTAGCGGCACAGTTTGAGGGCTACCCTAGAACAAGAGGGACATGGAGCACAACAGGAAAGAAAGCAAAGGAGGAAATGAGGTTAAACATCTGGCTGAGCTCAGAAATGCAGGAGGAGAGGGACACCTCTGTCAGTGATGGCTGCCAAGGTTCTGATGAGATCACGCGCTCCTGGCACAGGCCCTGTGCCCACCAAGTGTGGGCATCTGGGTAGTGTAGGCATGGAGCTCACTTCCCTGAGTGCTTTTCTCTTCTGTCCCTGTCACTGCTTGTGAAGTAGGATAGGAGAAATAATAACTAGGTAGAAAGGAGACATAGAATAAAGACAAAGAAATATAATTTTTTTAAAACATTTTTTAGTTGTAGATGGACATGGTACCTTTATTTTATTTTTATGTGGTGTTGAGGATTGCACCCAGTGCCTTCCACACGTGAGGCGAGCACTCTACCACTGAGCTACAACCCCAGCCCAAAGAAATATAATTTTAATTCAAAGTTCTGCATACTTTTTCAGGCCTGTCATCCCCCACCCGCCCCCAGGCCAGTCTCTCTCCCATGCCTTTCACTCCCAAATTTCTAGAAAATCTATAAATCTACCTTATTCACTGTTAGCTCACCAACAAATAAAGTAAAAAAAGATAATGACATTTGAAGAAGCCTACAAGTTAGGGGACTTTCCAGCATTATCTGTTGTTTAGATAATAGAAACCAAGTCAGCATCTTGAGAATGACCAGACCACCAAAAACCATCTTGAGATCGCCAGATTGATGTCATCCCTACATACCTTCCCATACCCACTCCTCACCAGGAACATGTCCCAAAACTCCTCACCCAAAACACTTCTCTCGGTCTTGACATGGCCCACATTCTCTCTTGAATGTGTATTTCTTGCTTTCCTAAACAAATCTCTGTGCCTCTTCTGACACATGCTGAAATTCTTTTCTGTCATGTATGTCAAGAGCCCTCTGTCCCTGAGCTGACCTCTGGGAATTCCTTGGGACCCTATCCTGAAGATATCTTTTTTTCCTGTGACAGTTGGACATTGCTGGTACTCAGTAAATGCTTGATTAGAATTGGATTTTCTTATCATTTTAGAGCTTTTGAACAATTGGTTAGAAATTAAAATAACAATATTGTTAGGATCAATGTCAAACTCTGTTGATGCAAGTACAAATCTAAAACCTGGGCTCAAGGTGGAGTGGAGAGGGTGGTGGACAGGCAGAAGGTACCAGGGACAGAAATGTCACTTCGTGGGCACCAACAGCGTGTGCATTCTGTCAAGCCGAGACAATGTATCCTCCCCAGGGGAGAGCAGGGTGGGCCTGTGGGGAGCCTGGCAGCTCCCTGTGGAATTCTGTTTTGACAAGGGAGGGAAAAAGATGGATGTTATTGCTAGAGGGAAAGGGGAATTCACAGACAAAATCAATGTATGCATGCACATGTACATTTTAACATTTTTGATCAAAGAGAAGACATACACCTAAGAGAGATAGAATTTCTTCCTAGACCCCAAAGTTACGTCTAAAAAGTCAGAATGGTGATCTTTACATGGATTCCCCAAATGAAGTTGCAAAAAAGATTCTTTCCCAGCTGAGCTAGGCAGTAGCTTCTAATCCAACTGTAAACTTCTCTGAGGACCGAAAGCAGAGCTTAGACCTGCCCAACCTGCTTATTTTGAGGGCGTAATATAGCATATTGTGCAGAATAGGAACCCCAAAATCTTTGATGATAATTGTCCTCACTAGTTTTCAGACTGCTGTGACAGAACATTGCAGACTGAGTGGTTCAAACAACAAAGATTTATTTCTTACAGTTCTGGAGGAACATAGAAAGTTCTAGATCAAGGAGCCAGCAAGTCCAATGTCTGGTTCTGGCCCTCTTACTGGTTTACAGATGGTCACCTTTTTCACTGTGTCCTCATGTAGGGAAGAGGGAGAGAGACGAGCAGTCGCTCTTATGGGGACCCACCCCTCATGAACTCAACTAAACCTAATTGCCTCCCAAAGACCTCACTTCCAAATGCCATCCCATTGCAGATCAGAGGTTTAACATACAAATTTTGGGGGGACCCATTCAGTCCATAGGGATAATGAAGACAACAAGCGAGACTCAGCTGCAGAATTGAGTGGTTGCTATGAATGAAAGGGTAAGAGATGCCACATGACCCCTAAGGTTTGCTTAGGGTTCCATGCATCCAAGACAAAAGCTCTAAGGAAGAGTTCACTTGAGAGCAAAGCTAGATTCTCCTTGATTTACCATGGGGCCACATCCTGTAGCTGTGTGCAGCCCTAGAGACTGAAACTGGCTCAGTAAATGGGGTGACCAAGCCAATGCTACAGTCTGAACTGGCAATGAATCAGGTTGCTGCAAGATAAGTCTTCCTGACCCACTAGATTTGTTTCCTGTGGCTGCTGTAACAGGTTACCACAAACTAGGAGGCTTAAAACAGCAAAAATCTATTCTCACTGAGTTTTCAAGCCGAGAAGTCCAAAATCAAGGCATCAGCAGGGCCACGTAACCCACAGAAGCTCTGAGGAGAATCCTCTGTGAATGTCAGATTGGACTTGCAATTGCAGGACTGGTGTCAACCGCTAACTCTAATAGCCCTGTCCCTGCAAGACACCTGCTCACCTGTTGACATTGGCTACACCTCAGGACTAAGCATGTTTATCTAGGAGTCACTGAACTGCTTGATGTGGCAGCAGAGAGACTGAGTCCTCAATTGCTATCAGCACCCCCATGTACTCCCCACATCCTGTCTCTTATGGGTGAGCCTTTTCCTTTGCCTGGTTCCACTGAGTCATGAGATCAGCAAGACAGATGCATCTGAACATATGTGAAGCTCAAGAAAGGGATTCCCCACTTCTGTTTTTCTACCTTCTGTCTCTTTAGAAGGAACTTGAAGGTATAGTGTGTCAACAGGGTAGATACCCTGGGTGCAGTCACAGGAAGACATGTAGGAGCTAACCCTGCTTTGTCTTCTTCCTCCCTCCAACTCCTCCTCCTCCTTCTTTTTTGCAAGGATTAGAAGATCAAGAGGGGGGGAGAAAAGATCAACACAAACAGTTTGAGGTTTTATCTCATTGGAAAAACTATGGGGGAATTTTTTTTTTTTTTTTTTTTTTTTTTTTTGGTACTGGGGATTGAACTCAGCAGGGGCACTCGACCACTGGGCCACATCCCCAGCCCTTTTTTGTATTTTTATTAGAGACAGAGTCTCACTGAGTTACTAAGTGCCTCGCCATTGCTGAGCTGGCTTTGAACTCGCGATCCTCCTGCCTCAGTCTCCCAAAGTGCTGGGATTACAGGTGTGCGCCACCGCGCCCGGCTTGGGGGAATTTTATGATAAGGAGCTTAGAAGGTTTTCTAAAATAAACTTATCTTTATGAATATTGACAACAGTGTTTTAAATGAAAACTAGCATTTTTAGATTTAATAATATAGCATATAGCTTAGTGGTAGAGTGCTTGCCTAGCATACAAGGGGGAGGAGGACCCAACAATGGAGAAGATAAAATCCTTCCAAGACACTGTCCCAGTTACCTACTTCCTCTAATTAGGTCCTCCAGCCGCTCCCCCCCCCCCCATAGTCCATACAATGATCAATGGACTAATTCATCAAGTGGATTAATCCATTGAATAGGTCAGTGTCCTCATGATGCAATCATTGCCTAAAAACCCGTCCTCTGATCTTGCTGCATTGGGGACCAAGATTTCAACACATTAGCTTTTGGAGAACCTTCAAGATCCAAACCATAACAATCATTTAGTCAAGAAGATGTTTTCACTACAAAGTTACTTTTTCCCCCCTTTTGTAACTTTTGGAGAATACCCCAATGGCATGCCAAAAACCTGTTCCTCATCAGAACTTGGGGCTTACTATCCATGGACAACTCCCACCTGAACCACTAAGATGATTGGCAAATGAATTTCTATTTATATCATTTCTTCTGCATTGATTGGTTGGCATTGTAATGCAAGTGAAGAGCTTTCCTTTCCCCCCATTTTTTAATTTCAGTATGAGCTTATGGATCACTACTTTAATAGGTTACAATTTGTTACTACAAAAACTTATTTTTGTACTCAAAGCATCCCTAATTTGGTCATTGGGAGTCCCTTTGAGCTGGGTTCAGTGTCTATTTAACAAGTATGTATCAGTCTGTGAGCACTTTCTCAATTTGTGATGTAAGATATTCCAGATTTATCTTGTAGTTTTTCTGCTTCAGCCCAAAATGCTGCCATTTCTTCACGTTGTTGTGGTTCACTTTAGTGAAGCACATGATGTTAGAAACCAAAATTTTAGTTACTGAGCATACCCATAGCCTCTGGGGTATCATTGTTTATTGATCCCTTCAGAGGACAATGCTAGGAAATTGGTTATATAAATGTATGTGTGTGTATGTGTGTATATCTATATATATTCATATATTGTGTATGTACAAATACACATATACGTAGATGCACATACATCTGTGTAGAAATTTTCTTTGTACCAGGGATTGGATTCAGGTGCACTTAACCACTGAGCAACACCCACACAGCCCTTTTAATTTTTTTATTCTGAGACAGGATCTCACTAAGTTGCTTAGGGCCTTGCTTAGCTGCTGAGGCTGGCCTTGAACTTGCGATCCCCCTGCCTCAGCCTCCCAAGCCACTGGAATTACAGGCATGAGCCATCATGCCCGGCTGACCATCATTATTCTTAACGAATTTACATACTTGCACAAAGTTACTAATTATCTCCCCATACCAGTCTTACTCTGCCTCCTGCCCACATCATTCCTGGGTCTCACTTCAGGGAAAGAGAAATGGAGAGGAAAGGTGAAAAGGGAGGAAAGACAGGAAAATAGAAAGGAAAGGAAGATGAAAAGGTAAGAGAAAATAGGAAGGGAAGAGGTTAATATAAGATAATACCATAAATTGCCTTCAATAATTTGTTAATGTCAATGATATAAGTTTATGGTAATGCACTTTGCCTAATTATCATATATATACTTCTTCAACAGCAATTCTTTTTTTAAAAAATATTTATTTATTTGTTTTAGTTGTACACAATACCTTTATTCTCATGTGGTGCTGAGGATAGGACCCAGGCCGTGCACGTGCTAGGCGAGCGCTCTGCTGCTGAGCCACAACCCCCAGCCCAACAGCAATTCTTGACAATTGTTGTAAGGTCCTGGGTTCTATATAAACTTAATCTCACACACACAAAAAAGTTGAGTAAAAAGGTTAATGGCCACGAAAGGCTACTAAAGTCAAACCAATGAGGATTAAAATGAGTTAAACAGGACTGTGCTTGAATTCTGCTTCCTCTTCTGCTTCATGTATAGCCTAGAGATAGTTACTTATCAGCTATGAATCTGAAGGCTTATCTGTAAAAGGGTATATTAACTTCAAGGGATTGCTGTTGATATCACTGGACATAATATGGAGCTTGGTTAATTACTGTTATTGTTAGTTTGTTATTGTTATAGTTAGTACTCAAAAAATTATATGGTGTCCTCCCACACTTCCCCTCTGTATGAGTCAACTTTTCATCACTATAACAAAACATCTGACATAAGCTACTTATAAAGAAAAAAGAGGCTTATTAAGTTCACAGTTTTGAAGTTTCAAGGGCATAGCATCTGCCTAAGTTCAGTTCTGGTGAGGACCTCATGATGAATGGTGGATGGTGGAGTATATGTAAGAGTAAGTGATTACATCTCAACTCAGGAGCAGAGAGCTAGGTAGGGTCAAACTCAGGCTTTTATCATGACCTACTGAAACTACCAAGAAGTTCCATAAGAACTATCTTCTGAGGAAACACCCCCAATGACCTAAAGACCTCTTGCTAGGCCCCACCTCCCGAAGGTCCCACACTTCTCAATAGCACACCAGGGAATGGAGGACTGAGCCTTAATCACAATGGGTCCTTAGGTAGCACCCTCTTTTTCAATTTATGGTTGAATGGAAAACCAGAACAGTGAAAACACACACATGGGAGTTACAAGAATATGGTTGTGTTTCTGTGCTTACAGATCCTAGCTATTTAGCACAATCATTTGGTTCATGGATGGGAAAGTTGCTGGGTGGATTAACTGTCCTTTCCTGGGAGTTTTAAATTTGAGATCAGAGGTCATGAACTCAGCCTAATGGTGAGGCTGAAGTTGTGAAACTGAGAGCTGTCAGTTGCCTTGTTTCCAGTTGTGTGGAGAAAGTTGGTTGAATAGCATGAAGCCAATGTGCAGAATGATGCCAAGCTAAGGGATAGTGGCAGAGAGAGGGACTCTGATTCTAGTGGTCCTTGAGGCCCATGAGACTCCTACCCTTCTCACTACATGTTCATATCAACCATCCATTCCTCCCCTTCCCTTATTCCTGTCAATGGCAAACAAGGTAAATCTGACTTAAGACTCATGCCTGGCACATAGTAAGGACTTAAATAAATGTTGGCTAATTACTCTTATATTTAATACCCAAAATCCAAAAGAAAAAAGGTAGGGGTAATTGCAGAGGATATTATTATGTAGAAAGGAGAATTTGTTATGAGGTTAACTTTCCTTTAACACCACAAGGGAAGGCATCTAAACACAAAAGGAGGAAGCCTTCCATGCCCAACACACACACACACACACACACACATCTCTAGTCCTAATCTTCCTCTGTTGGCCAGGAGGTTCCCATAAATGTCCTTGGTACTACCAGTACTTTCTTTTTTTTTTTTTTTTTTTTTTTTTTTTTTTTTTTTTTGGGTACCAGGGATTGAACTCAGGGGCACTCGACCACTGGGCCACATCCCCAGCCCTTTTTTGTATTTTATTAGAGACAGGGTCTCACTGAGTTGCTAAGTGCCTCGCCATTGCTGAGGCTGGCTTTGAACTTGCAATCCTCCTGCCTCAGCCTCCCAAAGTGCTGGGATTACAGGCGTGCGCCACCGCGCCCGGCACTACCAGTACTTTCTTTAGCAAATCTTTCTTTCTCAGAATCCTTCCCTCTTATGTTATGTATTTGGTGGGTCTTGATGGTACTTATCTGTGCCCCTGGGCTTAGCTAGCTAGCTAAGAGTGCTCTGCAATAGGCAGTGTGAGCTCTTGGGTTGGGTGGGAAGAATGGGGTTTGGAGAAAGAGTTGCCCTCAAATTTAGTCTCCTTGGAGACAGTGTAAACATCTTTACAGGAAGGTTGTCTGCTCAATTCTCAGGGCCCATTAGTGATGATAATCAAGGACTGCTTGCTTTTTTAAAGACTCCATTTCACTATTTTTATTTTAATCCTTATTCTGATTGATGATGATCAAGGGAAAGGGCTTGCCAATTCTTCCACTAACAGATGAAAATGTTTGCATTGTTGAGTCAATTTTTGCTAAGCCATCTGCATATTGTTTAAGAAGATTGGAAAGACTTCTTTGCTTCTAATCAGACAGTTCTAATGTGTGGCCCTTCTAATCTGTAATTTCTTAAGTATTGCTTCATTTAGAGAAAAAGCCAAGGATTACGGCCAGGAAGGGCACAGATTGCAGTCTAGAGCTCAGCCTTTCATCATTCTTTCATCAGCAATTTGGCTCCTGTCAGGTAGGCGTTCCTAACCGAACCAATCTCCCTTGGAAGCAGGTTGTTTCAACTTCTACCCTCAGCGACTCACTGAAGCAGCTTCCAGCGAAACGCACCAGTCTCCCTGGGAGGAATTTCGGCGAAGTCGGTGTCCTTTTACATCCCAGGGATGTTTTATTGCTTTATCAAAACGTGCAATAGATGTACCCAGTGCCGAACGACAAGGCTTGCTCCCGGCACCAGATCTCGGGCTAGGGCGGCAGAACCGCGTTTTCCAAGCGCCCGGGTCATTGTTAACACTTCCCCGAAGGTGGGGCCTTTGTCCCGCACGCGGGCCCGGGCGCGCGCAGGGCTCGCGGCCTCGCCACCAGGCGCTCGTTCGCGCCACTCTGATCCGCGGCGCCGCGCTTCCTTTGTCCCCGAGAACGCGGTCCCCCAACTCGGCGTCCGCCCCGCCATCCCGCGCGACCCGCGCCACCAGGCAGCTCCCTGCCCCCCAGGCCCGCCGCACAGCGGGGTGCGCGCGCGGCCGCCGGAAGTGACGCCGCCTGTCGTTGGCGCCCCGCCCCTTCCGCCGCGCGCCCCGCCCAGGCCTCGCCTCTCGGCCTCCGCCCCTCCCCCTCCCCGTCGCTCGCTTTCTGTCAGCCTCTCTCCCTCTCCCTCTCCCCCTCTGTCCTGCCTCTCGCTTCCTCTCTCGCACCTGAGCACACGCACCTGCCGGGGCCCGGCTCCCTCTCCCTCCTCCCCTCCTTCCCCTCCCTCCTTTCCCGCTCGGCCGGAAGGCTCGGGCCCGGCCGCGAGAGCCTCGCGGCTGCGTCACCGCGGTCCCCCAGACAAGATGGACACCGCCGAGGAAGGTAGGTCGGCGGTGCCGCGGCGCCCGCGCTTGCACCGGCGCCGGGGTTCGGGCCGGGCCCGCGCGGGGCCCGCGGGGTGGACGGGCGGCGGCGCGCCGGGACGTTTGCCCACCGGGCCGCGGGCCGGGGGCGGAGGGCGACCCCCCTGCGCGCCCCCGCCGTTTCCCGCCCGCCGCGCGAGGGGGCGGAGGCCCGGGCGCCGGCGCGGCGGAGACCCCGGCCCGCGCGGCCTCGGCGGCGGCGCGGGCCGCGGCGGCGGCGGCCCGGGCTCTGCCCCCTCCCCCACGCCGGCGGGCGCGCTTCGCCCCTGGCTCCGCGGCTCTGCCCCTCGCAACAGAACTTCTTTGTTGACTTTGAAACTTCGCGGAAAATTTGCCCGGCGACGGCCGAGTGGACTGCCGTGACCCCTGCTCGGAGACCTCGTCCTCTGCTGCCCGCCCCGGGGAACGTGCGGTCCAGACCCCGGGAGGAGGGCGCGGGGGCCGTTCCGAGCGCCAGGCTCTCGCGCTGTCTTTTGTTTTGTGTAGCTTAGGGTTTTTTGTTTTTGTTTTTTTAAATCCCTGACACCAGCAAGCGAGCGTTGCTGGGCTGGCTTTGTCGTGTGAGTACGTGTGTTTTGGGTACGGTCGTTTCGAATAGCTCACCCTTATACACGGAGTGCGGGCGATGCAAGCATCCACCCCCGGATGTGAGTACTGAAATGCTTTGCTCACCCACCGAAGGTGGCAGGCTCTTCTCGAGCAGTTCTATGTTTTTAGAGTCTGCAGAGGAAATTATTGATCTTCCGGTTACAGTGCAGATACTTGTATACTTGGAGTATTATTTTTGTGGGAATAGCGGCTTTGAGTGTGATGGATTGAGATTTTGGCGATTTTAAATGAAAATGGGTCATCGAGTACTGTGATGGGAGTCCTATAATGGATGATAAAAGTTTGATATTGTCCATGTCATTAGTTGATTAAGCGATTTTTCAAAGTCTTAGCTTAATAGAAACCTCACCTATAAAGACATGAGGCACTTTGACATAGTTTACAAAGCATACTCAAGCACATTCACATTTGATCTTTGTAACAACCCTGTGGAGTAGGTAGGTGTTATTATCATCTTTTATATATACGGAGATTTAGGCTTAGTTATTTTAATAGCTTGTCTAGGGTTCACCCAGGTAGTAAGGGAGAAAAATTTAAATCTACGTATTCTGATTGAAAATAGCTTCCCTTTCATTGTGCAACAGCTTGTTTATTATATGCGGTGAGTGAAACTAATCGCCGCTGAAGACTCCTTGGGATAAAAGTAGTGAATTGGAACTGCTTAAGATTAGGACTTACGTTCTTTTTGATAGGTCGACCTTGCACGTGAATTTCCGTCTACACAGGTTTCACGTACTTTTGGACTCAAGTTTTAGTGAATAAACCTAGTAAGACATGTCTTTATCACTTTTGGCTGTGGCATTTAATTCTTGCATATATTTGTGGCATGACGGTAGTCATTGGTAATTCAGTAATTGAGAAACTCAGTGTCTATGATATCATTAAAGAAACAGTGCACTTCTAATGTTTTTCCCTTGTAAAATTATGATTAGGATAAGGAATAAATAATTTTTTTATTGATTTGAACAGTTTCCCTGTTAAACAATACTTATTGAGAAGTCAATGTGTGATAGTTACACATGACAGTAAAATACATTTTGACATATTATACATACATTCTTATGGTTGTACATGATGTGGAGTTACGCTGGTCGTGTATGCATATATGAACATAGGAAAGTTATGTCCGATTATTTCTACTGTCTTTCCTATTCCCATTCCCTCTCCCTTCCCCATCCCATTTAATTCTGTCAACATTTTTAGGTAGTAAATATCCCTATTTTTTTCAGGTGAGAGAACCTAAGTTTAGTATGATTAAGTAACTTGCCCCAAGTCACACAGGTAGTAAATGGCAGAGGCAAGATTCAAAGTCATGTCTGCCAGACTCCGTCCTTAAATTAGATATTTATAAGTGAATAACAAGTCTCCGATGTTGAAATAACTTATTTTTGTCACTCCCTTTATAGGATGAATCATTAATATCAGTTGATAAAACCTAACTTTGCAGTTGTCTTATAAAACAACTGCATTATTTTAATACTTTTCATACTTGCTTTTGTAAAATTTAAGAAAGTCCTCTGAAGTTTTCACAATTAATTTAAATTTACTTTGAATTAACACTGGAAATAAAGGGAAAAGTACAGTGGGTTTTTTTTTGGTAAACAATTATAAAATGAACATGCCAAAAGCTTATAAACAGTTGTTCTGTTTGTTAAGTAAGTTATATTCCAACCAGGTCCTGACCTGCTGCCACCCCTCCTTCCCACCAATGTGGGATTGAGCCATTGAACTCAGGAGCTCTTTACCATTGACCTGCATCCCCAACCCTTTTTATTTTTCATTTGAAACAGGGTCTCTTTAAGTTGCCAATGCTGACCTCAAACTTGGATTCCACCTGCCTCCTCTCCCTGATAGCTGGGATTACTGGTGTGTGCCCCAGCACCTGGCTTAGATTCTTTTTCTGTTTCTTTCTTTTCTTTTCTTTCTTTTTTAGTATTAGGGATTGAACCCAGGGGTGCTCAACTACTGAGCCACATCTCAAGCCCTTTTTGTTTTATTTTGAAACAGGATCTTACTAAGTTGCTTAGGGCCTCCCTAATTGCTGAGGCTGGCTTTGAACTTGCAGTCTTCCAGCCTCTTGAGTTGCTGGGATTATAGGAGTGTGCTACAGCACCTGGCTAAGTTATTTATCTATCTATTTATTTATTTTAAACACATTTTTTATTTGTAGGTGGACACAATACCTTTCTTTTTTTATTTTTATGTAGTGCTGAGGATTGAACTCAGTGCCTCATGCATATTAGGCAAGCATGCATATTAGGCAAGCGCTCTGCCCCTGATACAGCCCCAGCCCTAAATTATTTCTTAAATAATCTTGGCTTTTTATCTGTTTATAAACAGGTTGTTATTTTTCCTTGTAGGAGATTTGGAAATATGTGGCTAAACATATAGAAACATTAAATTTTAAAAAATCTGGTTTTGTCTCCCATTCTTGAAAATACTAATAATGTGGCTTACTTTTTCATTTTAAAAATATTTTAATATTCTGAACAAAGAGATTAAGAATGATATTTAAATACCCGCCAAGAGGGTAACTCTTTTCTTTTAATAAAGGGGGTTAGATGACTTGTTATTTGAATGTAGTTTGTATGTAGGCAGATGTGTTATGTAAACTGCTATCAAATATTTAAACTTAAGAGTTGGAGAAGACAGTTTCATTTTATGGGTTAGATTCTGATCCAGCAGTGTATCTGAGATTTTCCAGTTTCAAAAAAACAATCCATCTTTTGCTCAGGGGGGCACTTAAGTTAAAACATTGCAGTATTAGAATAGATGTTGCAAACAAGTGTTGATATATGAAGCCCTCAAAAAGATATTAAACATCTTGCCATAGTAGAATGCTCACATTTCAGCCCAATGATACTTAAAGCTGATTTTTTTTTTCATTTTACTGAATTGCTGCTTATACTATCAGAACATTACATAAAATCTATCAGTAATTTTATGTGGGATACCAAAGCAATTGTACTTTTTGCTGTTTGGAAAATATTCAAAAGGTATGAAATTGAAGTATATTGCAGTTGATCATATTTATCCACTATGATAAAAGCTTGACATAATTTAAATTTGGAAGAAATGAGTTAAAAGGATAGTCAGATGTTATGATTTTTATTTTTGGGGTGGACAAAGCTTGGATAGTCAGATGTCAGATCCAGCTACTAGTTACCCTCTTTCTCGAACCACGCAGTCTTCCAGCTCTGCTTTTAGTCATGTCTTCTTCATTCTTCTTAAAGAGCCACAGATTAGCTTTCACTGCCTTGGTGTGCTTGTGACCAAGCAATATTCATGTATTTGACATGTTTCTTGAGCACCTGTTCAGAGCTAGGGATTATTTTATGTGTTTGGGTTAGGGAGAGAGGAAAATAGAGAAAAACCCTTTCATAGAACTTCTTATATTCCAGTTAACTTGGTAGGGGAGCAAAGGAAGACAGAAAATAAATCTGTATCAAATTGTATGGTTTAACCAGAGATTATATATAAATGCTGTGGAAAACAGCAAATTAAAAGGGAATAAGGAGTTCTAAGATATGAGGACAGGAGTCATAGTTTTAAATATGACAATTCACTAAGTCCTCACTGAGAAAAGGAGAACAGGTGGAATTAGTCTTACAGAGAGGCTTTGAGGGTACAGCTTTCTAGGCAGAAGAAATAGCCATGCCCTAGAATGTTCAAGAAATCACCAGGAGAGCAGTGTAGCTGCAATGGATTGAATGACTTGAAGAGAATAAGTATAATACAAGGTCAGAGAGATCACAGAACCAGAGGAGTTTAGGGTGGGTGTGAACACATAGGACTTTTTTTTTGACTTTTACTTCAGAGAAATAGGGAGCTATGGGATGGCTTTCAGCAGAGGTGAGAAATTTTTCTTGCTACTTTTCTCAGTGGCTACTTGTTTGTTATCAGTTGTTAAACCCATGTTTCTGGGAGCTGTCATCTAATTGGTCCATCTTAATCCAAGAAGCTGGGTGGCAATGGGAAAGTTAATGTAATAATAAAAATCATGACTGTGTCCCTTGTTAAGCTGGGCAGACATCCCAAAAGATGCCTTCTTTATTGTTGAACTAGAGTGCTTCTTAGGATGTTAGGGTTTAACAATTGATAACAAATGACCAGTGACAGATGGGCAAGACTATTTATTTCTTACCTCTGCTCAAAACCATCCCATAGCTCTTAAGTGATTGGGCTAACTGAATATCCTCTTCCAGATACCTACTTCCTCTTTCTCCCAGGCTGGTCTTATTTTACTGGGTTTTATTTCTCCTCTCTAAATAAATAAAGATCACTTATTCACTTATATTTAGTATAATATAGGACAAATGACAAGCTTTCTTAAGAAGGGAACAAGAAGTCAGACAATAAGGGAAAACATTAATTCATTGTAATTTAGATGGTTCTTGTAAGGTAGGCAAGGTATTATGGGAGGTTAAGGCAGTAGAAATAAAAAGAATGTAAATGAAGAAACAGACTAGGGTAGAATTAATAGAACATAGTAATTGGTGAGATAGTGTAGAGAGGAGGAGTTAAAGATGATTGATATCTGAAGTAATTTCATCAACCAGGAGTGAGAAAAGTTCAGTTTTGAACATTGCTTTAGTTTTTAAGGTCTGCTATGACAAAGTACCATAGGTTGGGTACTTAAATGAGAGAATTTTATTTTCTCTTTGTTCTGGAGGCTAGAAGATTGAGGGCAAGGTGTTGACAGATCCTGAAGCCTTTCTGTATGACTTCCGAATGTTTGCCTTCTCCCTGTGTCTTCACGTGGTCTTTCCTCTGTGCATGTTTCCTAGTCTTATAAGGACATCAGTCATATTGGATTAGGGCCTACACTTAAAACAAAACCAAAAAGTAAAAAACATTTTAACTTAATCACACCTCCAAATACAGTCACATTCTGAGGTACTGTTGGTTAGGGCTTCAGTGTACAATTTTTTTGATGGGCGGGCAGGGGCATGCACAGTTCAGCCCATAGCAGACATGAGTTCTTGAAGACTTAGAAGACACTGAAGCGCCGGGCGCGGTGGCGCACGCCTGTAATCCCAGCACTTTGGGAGGCTGAGTCAGGAGGATCGCGAGTTCAAAGCCAGCCTCAGCAATGGCGAGGCACTTATCAACTCAGTGAGACCCTGTCTCTAATAAAATACAAAAAAAGGGCTGGGGATGTGGCCCAGTGGTCTAGTGCCGCTGAGTTCAATCCCCGGTACCAAAAAAAAAAAAAAAAAAGAAGACACTGAAGCATTTTTTTGTACCCTTATTTCTTATAACTTTATTATAATATTCTTTTGACTTTTGTGTCTCTTTCCCTGCTCCTGCCTAATGGCATATTCTGTGAAAATGGGACCAGATTAATAAAATATTTACACACACACACACTAAAGTTATTCTTAGTGTGCAGTTGTGTTGTAACACTTTTGACATAAAAAATTTGGAGAGTCCATGTCTTTTTTGTTTTTTCACTGACTAAATATTGAATACCTATTCTGTACCTATGACCTTTGTTAGCAATGTTTCCTTCATAAATTTCATTCCCTCCCTTCCTCAGATGTAGAAAAGTTCCTAGAGGCACTTGAATGGAATGGAATGGTCAGAAGCATCAGAGATTTGATCTCAGGGCTCCTTTGCATACTTTAAATTGAGGACTCAAAGGACTTTTGTTTATGTGGGCTGTATTCACTACATTAGAAGTGAAAAATGAACTTTATTTTTTGGTACTAGGTATTGAACCCAGGGGTGCTTAGCCAATGAGTCACATCCTCAGCCCCCCCCTTTAATATTTATTTTTTAGTTATAGGTGGACACAATATCTTATTTTTATGTGGTGCTGAGGATTGAACCCAGTGCTTCAGGCATGCTAGGCGAGCACTGTACCTCTGAGCCACACCCCCAGCCCCCCCAGCCCTTTTTATTTTTTTTATTTAGAGACAGTCCTGAGTTGCTTAAGGCCTTGCTAAATTGCTGAGGCTGGTTTTGAACTTGTAATCCTCCCATCTCAGCGTTCCAAACCACTGGGATTAGAGGCGTGTGCCATTACACATGGTGAAAAGTGAACTTTAAAAATTATTTAGATTATTTAAAGGTAATAGAATTGATACATGTTAACAAAAATAACTATTAGCTATGATAAGTGTGTTTTCCAAGGGAAAAATTATGTTTTGTTTTAATTTTTATTTTGTGGTGCTAGGAATTGAACCTGGGGCCTTGTGTATGCAGGGAAAGCCCTACCAACTAACTATTATCTCCAGCCCCTTAATTTTATTTTTTAATATGAGAGATTGAACACAGGAGTGTTTTACCACTGAGCTACATCCCCAGTCTTTTTTTTTTTTTTTTTTTTTTGACTACTTAATTTCTTTTTTTGGTGGTGGTGGAGATTAAACCCCTGGGCCTTGTGCTTGATAGGCAGGCACTCTACCAACTGAGCCACATCTGTAGCCCACTTTTTTTTTTTTTTTGGTACTGGGGATTGAACTCAGGGGCACTCGACCATTGGGCCACATCCCCAGCCCTTTTTTGTATTTTTATTTAGAGACAGGGTCTCACTGAGTTGCTAAGTGCCTCGCCATTGCTGAGGCTGGCTTTGAACTCACGATCCTCCTGCCTCAGCCTCCCAAAGTGCTGGGATTACAGGCGACTTATTTTTTATTTTAAGACAGGGTCTCACTAAGTGGCTGGGGCTGGCTTGAACTTGTGGTCCTCCTATCTCAGCCTCCTGAGTCACTGGGATTACAGGCAGGCACCACCACGCTGGCTAGCTCTGCTTTAAATTTATAAATCTCTTATGTCTAGATTATTAGGAGATAATTGGATTCTCATTCTGCCTAGTCTTATAAGGACAACAGTCATATTGGATTAGGGCCTACACTAAAAGCTAAAACTAAAAACATGTATGTAATAAAGGATTTAGAGTGTACCAAAAAAATTGAAAACTCCATAATAAGAAAGCAATCCATCTTAAAAAATGGCCCAAAGATCTGGAAAGAGACTTCATGAAAAAAAATACATGCACATGACTGTTGAGCACCTAACATCATCAGTCAATAGGTAAATGCAAATGAAACCATGCAGAAGTATCACTGTAGGATGGCAGTAATCAAAAGGGACATTAATAAGTTCATGAAGATTGTGGAAAGATCGGAACCTTCATTCCTTGGTGTGAATGTAAAAAGGTTCAAATGATTTTGGTAGTTCTTAAAAAATTAAGCTGAGTAATCATGTAACCCAAGCAATTCTATTTCTAGGTGTGTACTCAAGAGATTACAAAATATGTGTTCATACAAAAACCTGTACATAAGGACTGGGGATATAGCTCAGTTGGTAGAGTGTTTGCCTTCGCATGCACAAGGCCGTGGGTTCAATCCCCAGCACCACAGGAAAAAACAACAAACAAACAAAAAACCTGTACATGAATGTTCATAGCATTATTTATGATAGCCAAAGAGTGGGAACTATCCTGTGCCCATCAATTATTGGGTAAATGTGGTCTATATAAAGTGGAGTTCAGCAGTACAAAGGAATGAAGTACTGATAATATGCTAAAATGTGGATGAACCTCATAAATATTGTGAACCTCATAAATATTGTGCTGAGTAAAAGAAGCCAGTCACAGAAGACCATATTTTATGTAATCTAAATTGTGTAAAATGTCCAGAATAGGCAAATCTATATATAAAGTAAATTAGTGTTTACCTGGGACTGTGGATGGCAGATAAAACTGCTGTTAGTTACAAGGTTCCTTTTTGGGATGATGATTATTTTAGAAGTAGATTAGTAGTGATTATGGTGTACAATTCTATAAATATAGTAAAAACAGTTGAGCGGCACACTGTCAGTTAATTTGTGGTACATAAAATATATCTCAAAAGTGTTAAACTGCAATGAATTATCACTGCATACCTAATAGAGTGGGTAAGTGATAGTATAAAGACTAACCATACTGAGTGTTGGTGTGGATGTGGAGCAACTGGAATTTTCACTGATTGCTGGGAAGAATGTAAAGTGGTGACCTTTTTCCAGGGAACAAAAAGCAACCCTCCACGATGGAGCCCCAGAGTTTATGGGTGGGCACGAAGAGGGAGTTGGACCTGTGTGTACTTGTGCAAGGCCTGAAGGATTGTAGATCCTCATCGGGCCTATTGATGACTGTATCAATAGGCCCTGTGGGAAGGTGGTTATTACAACAAGCCTACTGATGGGACAGCAGAAGAACCTGCCTCCTTCTTGGATGTCCCTCTAGCACCCTCTACTGACAAAATATAACTTCAAAAAACAAAACAATTTTTTTTTTTTTTTGGTGGTACCGGAGATTGAACTCAGAGGCACTCGTCCACTGGGTCACATCCCCAGCCCTTTTTTGTATTTTATTAGAGACAGGGTCTCACTGAGTTGCTAAGTGCCTCGCCATTGCTGAGGCTGGCTTTGAACTCGCGATCCTCCTGCCTCAGCCTCCCAAAGTGCTGGGATTACAGGCATGCGCCACCGTGCCCGGCAAAACAAAAATTTTTTAAATGTTCGGTGCCTTCTTACTGGACATATACTGAAGGGGGAATGTGAAACTGAGATGAGATATAATGATCTGGCTTCCTCTGGCTGAAACTATTGGAGCCATTTCCTGTACTGCTGAAGTTGCCTATTGCTGCTGACACCATCACTTCCATAACCACTTTAAGGATGGCTAGTCCCTGCAGTTAGCTGCCACTGCTGGTTATTAGATGTAGAAGATAGTTTTGCCATTTCCCTCCTTCATCTGATCTCCTTCGTCCTTTCTTGACAGACTCTGACACAAGGCTAATCAGCAAGGAGACCAGAAAATGTAGTTTATAGGCTTTCAGGAGCAACAGATAATAATCTGGAGAAATAAGAGAACAACTAAATTTCACTGTACGGAGAATTGGGATTTTTAAACTGTTTGCAAGGCCTAATTTCAAAATTCACCTTTTTAAAAAATAGATACATTTTCACAGTCAAAAGGAATTTTTTTCTTTATAAAATTTGAGTAGTTAAAATTTTTTTATTTATAGTTGTAAAAGTAGAAATGAGACACAATACTTCGGGGAATGAAGTGAAGAAACATCACCCATGTTCTTGTCTAGCCAGTAATAACGACTCTCATTTTTTTGCATTTTCTCATTGAAGCTATTGTGTTTTTACCTAGTTGGAAGTAGAGTGTAGTTTTTGTAATGTCATTTTTATGCCTTTATTTATTTATCCATCTGTCTATTTATTTATTTATATGCAGTGCTGAGGATTGAACCCAGTGCCTCACACATGCTAGGCAAATGCTCTACCACTGAGCTGTGATCCCATCCCCTAGAGTGTATTTTCTTAAAATCCTGCTTTGTTTACTTAACATGCATTTTCTCATATTGCCATATAAGTTGTTAAATTTGTTACTTTAAAGGGACTATATACATTTCAAGTAGTGAATATATAAACTTATGTGTTTTTGGATATTTTAGTTACCCGTAGGTATTTTGAGTGTATTTTTTCAATAATATATTTTAATATTTGACTGATTATAGCTAGTAATTATAAAAATTTCATTGATAATCCAATAGTAAAAATCTATTTACTTAATCTAAATGAAACAAGGTCAAAATTTTCATAAATCACGTTGATGTTATATACTCTTTTTTTTTTGTGGTACCGGGGATTGAACTCAGGGGCACTCGACCACTGGGTCACATCCCCAGCCCTTTTTTGTATTTTATTTAGAGACAGGGTCTCACTGAGTTGCTAAGTGCCTCGCCATTGCTGAGGCTGGCTTTGAACTCGCGATCCTCCTGCCTCAGCCTCCCAAAGTGCTGGGATTACAGGCGTGCGCCACCGCGCCCGGCGATGTTATATACTCTTTATTTGATGAGAATGGCAGTGTACCAGTGTGATTTTCCTCCCCAAATTCCATGTCCCCAAGCTAATGAATCAGACAGTTTCCAAAGTAGGGGAATCGAGTTAATATAACCAACAAGAACTCTTTATTTAACAGTGAAGGTCATCAAAACCAGGAAAAATCTTGAGAGAACATCAGAATCCAGAGAAGCCCAAGGAGATATGACAGCTAATTTTATGTGACTTGTGCAGCAGAAAAAGGATGCTAACAAGTAAAGACTAAGGAATTCTGAATATAAAGTCTCTTAGTAATTAAAAAAAAGGGGGGGGGGCTTTGTTAAATTCTTACCAGCTTACCACCAGAAGGAGAGTGGAGCGATTTTGAATTTTTTGGTACTGGGATTGAACCCAGGGGCACTCTACCACTGAGCCCTTTTTATTTTTCCTTTTGAGACAGGGTCTCACTAAGTTGTTTAGGGTCTTGCTAAGTTGCTGAGGCTGCCCTGGAACTTGTGATCCTCCTGCCTCAACCTCCTGAGTTGCTGGATTACAGACCTGTACCACCATGCCCAGCTGAGGTCTGAGTATAAATTTTCTAGATAGATAAAGACTTAAGAGTAATAACATGTACCTACAGGTTTTCTTTTTCCTCATAGTAGGCACTTAGTTGACAGGGAATCTTGGTTTCATTCTGCAAAGAGATCCTAATAAACTGATAACTCCATCCAAGGAGGGCAAGGTGGAGTGCAAATTTTCTGTTCTCAACCCTAGAAGTCAGTGACAAAGATAACATAGGACTCTGTGGAGATCTTGGAATGGATACTCGGGGTGGGGGTGGGGTGAGGACAGGTACCAGGGATTGAACCCAGGCGCTTTACCACTGACCTACATCCCAGCCCCCCCCACCCTTTTTTTTTTCCTTTTTTTTTTTTTTTTGGTGGTACCGGGAATTGAACTCAGGGGCACTCGACCACTGGGTCACATCCCCAGCCCTTTTTTTGTATTTTATTTAGAGATAGGGTCTCACTAAGTTACTAAGTGCCTCACCATTGCTGAGGCTGGCTTTGAACTCGCGATCCTCCTGCCTCAGCCTCCCAGAGTGCTGGGATTACAGGCATGTGCCACCGAGCCCGGCTAATCCCAGCTCTTTTTATATATTTTTATTTTGAGACAGAGTCTCTCTAAGTTGCTCTTAGGGTTTTGCTAAATTGTGAAGACTGGCTTTGAACTTGCAGTCCTCCTGCCTTAGCCTCCTAAGCCACTGGGATTACAGGTGTGCACCACTGCACGTGGCAGGGTGCTCTTGACTCTTAAGGAAGATCCATTGCAGGGCAAGTCTGGTGCTGACAGCCAGTTTCAATGCCGTACATTGAATTTACTGTAGTTAACTTCTTGTACTTGATCCTGGCACAGGGAAGGGGTCTGTTGTGAGGGAGTTCCTGTCCGTTCCTTAGGCCCTTCTTGTTCTTAGCTGTTTCAATGGGGCTGAAGTATGCATTTGGAGAAAATTGGAGCATCCAGAGCAGGTATAGGCTGCTTGGATACCGTTGCTGGGAACTATGGAATGGGAATGTGGTTCTGTTTTCTTTTGGAACTTTGTGGAGGATGATTATGTATAAGGTGGAGGTATTAGTGTTGCACCTGTAGAGCTCAAATCTTAAACCAGTGTAAGACCAACTGAAGTGAAAACTTTTGCTAAGGATGTTTTCATTGCTCAAGGATGAAGGTGAAATTGGGAGTTTGAAAAAGGGTTAGATTCCATGTAGTTTGGACCATACAGGTTGGAAATGCCAGCTATAGGCTCTGCCTGCACTTAATTTGAATTAATACTGGTAACTTCACCAGACTGTGCCACGGATGGAATTGATTTGTTGATAGCTTTCTTTGGTTGGGAGTGTGTGACTTTTCTCTTTTGGTGGAGAGATCTGTCTGGCTAATTGATTATTAGGGAGACTAGCATGAAAACCAGTTAGCTGATCCTTAGCACTTGGTATCCCTCAATTTCACAATGTGGCATTTTGTCACCAAAGATTTGAGCAGCCCAAGTCTCTGACTCTTGTGCACACATGCCAGTTGCCCTAGGCATCAGCATTTGGCCCAGAGGGATAACAGAGAAGGGATACATAAAAGTAGTAACCAGGGGCTGGGGTTGTGGCTCAGTGGTGGAGCGCTCGACTAGCGCGTGTGCGGCCCGGGTTCGATCCTCAGCACCATGTACAAATAAACGCATTGTGTACAACTAAAGCAATTAGATAAATATTAAAAAAAAAAAGTAGTAACCAGATTTCAGTATGTGGACCTGTGGAGGAGCTTTCTGAAGCAAGCTAGTGAGTGAGTATCAAGTATCAGTTGTGGTTTTCTTCTGAGCTGTGTTATTGGCCACCTCAGGCTGGAATGCAGACAAATGTGTTTCTAAAGCTGCGTGGTGTGGCTGGTGGGGAAAACTGTCATCCCTTACAGTGCTATATAGATCCTTTGGCCCTGGACTCCCATGTCTTCTGCTTATGGTGGCCTTTGTTTTACCTCTTTCTGACTTGGCATCGTTGCTATCTAGATTGCTCCCCTCAACCTAATTATGTGTGGGTTTTTTTTTTTTTTTTTAAGTTGTTTGATGGACCTTTATTTTATTTATTTATATGTGGTGCTGAGAATCAAACCCAGTGCCTCACACATGCTAGGCAAATACTCTACCACTGACCCACAACCCCAGCCCCTGTGTTTCTTGTTCTTGTGGAGAAGGTTAGCATAGGGATTTCTATTCTGGTGTTCCCACCTGCCCTCTGCTGTTAATGATTTGAGTCCTCAGGTGTGTTTTTGTGGAGCTTAAATTGTTAGGACTGTTTAAACTGCTAAACTATCAGGACTAGAGTTTAAAAGTTTTATAATATTAATGGTGACTTGCTTTTGCATATTTTTATTCAGTGCTTGTTATAGAAGAGTTCAGTTTTAAGGAAAATCAACTGTTTCTGTTAATTTCAACTTTATTTATGGAGCTAAGGAACAACTACCTTTGAATCCATTTAAAGAAAAATTAGTTTCAGATATACATTCGAATATCATCTTAATCATAATTGTCAGTTTTCCATGCTATTTTGCCAAGTGACAGATTATTGTTTTGGCACAAAATACTTTTGTATTGGTGGTCTTCTAAAAAAATTATAACCAAGAGTAATTCTATTTTTTTTCTTTGTTAACAGACATATGTAGAGTGTGTCGGTCAGAAGGAACACCTGAAAAACCTCTTTATCATCCTTGTGTATGTACTGGCAGTATTAAATTTATCCATCAAGAATGGTAAGTCATAATTTTAGAAAAATGTATAATTCTGAATTTCAGTTTTGTCATCTACACAAGAAGAATGATCATTTCAATGAACTTGCTCTATAATTATTTTAAAAATTTTTGTTGTAAAAATTTTAAAAAATGGAAAAGAAATTCCCATAGTTCTTTAAGCCATGCCTGTTATTTTGGTATAATTGTGAGTACCCTCTTGTTTATTTCTAACATAGAGAAGTTATTTTGTCCTTGGGAAATGTTTTCTTTTTTAAGTTTTCAGTGGCATAATAATAGCTTACATATATGAAATACTTTGTATCAAGACTATTTTCATGTTTTACACATCTTGACTAATTTTACAAGAATACTGTGAGGTAGAGTATTATTGTTATATAGACAAAGAAATTAAAGTATAGACAGGTTAAAAAAATTTTTTAAGGCCATCTAGTCAGCTAATTAGTGACAGAACTAGAATTCAGATCTAAGTTACTAGGTACTAGTATTATCAGACCATTATTAGAACTGATGATGATTCTTGGGATTTTCTTATTCATTTAACTCTGAAGAGATTATAATTTAGGTTGATGGAACATTTTTTGGTAGAAGTACTACTTTTTTTTTTTTTTTTTGGTCTTTAGTAGTTGTAAATTCTGTACTCTTAGAAGGCAGATAAAGGTTTAAGAATGTTCTAAATTTGAAATTGTCAAAATTGTTAAAAGCTTTGTAATATGTTAAGTTTTAATAAAAACAGAACATTAGTTTTCAGTGAAACTTCAGTTTGTTGTAAATATTGTATTTATGAATGTATTTGTAATTACAGCTTAGTTCAGTGGCTGAAACACAGTCGAAAAGAATACTGTGAATTATGCAAACACAGATTTGCTTTTACACCAAGTAAGTTCTTTAGATGTTTTCACTAGTTTTTTGGTTACTACTGTCAGCAAAAGGTGTTTAAAATGATTGTAAAGCATCAGTTTTTTAATTTCATTGTCTTTGATAGTAATAGGAAAAAATGCTTTTCCACTTAGGAAAATTTTTTTTTAATGGTCATCTAACACACATGTTTTATAGGACTCTTTCCTTTTCTTTTTTTTTTTTTCCTTTTAATTATAGACAAGTTCAAGCATATACAAAGGTATAATGACTTCATATGATATACCCGTCACTCAAGTGTCACCTGTTTCTCAACCCATGGCCTGTTTCACTTTGTCTATGCTTCTTTATCTCTCCATCCTTTTTATTTTTGTCTGACCTTTTAAAAATAAACCTGTCATTTATATTTTCATGTGTACATTTTTCAGAATGTGGCTCTAAAATGTAAAGATTCTGTTTTGAAAATACATATTACCATTATCCACCTAGAAAAGTTAATGATGCCTTGAGTTCATCAAATATAAAACCTTTTGGGCTAAAACTATGTGTACATTAGAATAATAGTAATAAAGACAAAGTTTAACTCTCCTTTTTTCATGAACCTGGATTTTTTTTTGGCAGGGGGCTGGGGGGAGCACAGGGTAGGGGGTGGTTTGAACCCAAGGGTACTTAATCACTGAGCCATATCTCTAGTCCATTTTATTTTTATTTAGAGGTAGCATTTCGCTAAGTTGCTTACAGCCTCACTATGTGCTGAGGCTGGTTTCAAACTTGCTATCCTCCTGCCTCAGCCTCCTGAGCTGTTGGGATTACAGGAGTGTGTCACCATGCCCAGCATGAGACTGACTTTTTAAGCTCATATTTTGTAAGTCTTTTATAAATATTCTGCAGGTTTAAATTTTTTTTTTAACTAATTTCTATGCCTGTTGATTAAAATCTAATGTTGCTCATATTACATGGAAGACTATACTGACAAATAATTAAAATTTTGAGGTATAATTTTTCATTTTGGAGTCTCAGTGTGTTGCCCCCTCTCCCAAATGTCTCTTATGTTATTAGTTTTTTTTTTTTTTTTTTAAAGCCTTTTGTGCTGCTCAGTATAAATGCTGTAAATTAGTGTTAGTTTTACTTTGTATTTGACAAGTATAAATAATTAAAAATCACGTTTTCACTTTTGGAGCTTTATATTCATTGCTATCAAAAATGTCAACTATTTTGTGGTTTTTTTTTTTTTTGTAGTGTATACTAGTTCTATAACTTTTAAGATTTTTAGCAAACTAAGACTGAGTAGTTGAATGTATTCATGAAATTTTATAGGAAAATCTTGGGTGGACTTTTTTTTGAGTCCAAGAAATGCTGCTTTTGTATATTTTAGTTTTTATTTGATCTTCATATGAGGTTTCCTTTATCTTTCACAAAATTCTATTACTGGCTCAGTAACTTGCTCTTTTGTACCAAATATCATGTTGAAGTCAGTGATTGATGTGGGTATGTTGTAAAAAGTTAATTACCGGGGTTGAACCCAGGGGTACTGAACCAGTGAGCCATATATCCAGCCCATTTTTGTATTTGTATTTAAGAAGCAGGGTCTCATTAAGTTTCTTAGGGCCTCGCTAAGTTGCTGAGGCTTGCTTTGAACTCACCAATACCATCTTTCCTCAGCCTCTAGGACTGCTGGGATTACAGGTGTGTACCACTGCACCTAGCCAAAATTTACCATTTATTGTTCTTTCCTGAGTGTTTGTGGATGTGAATAGTTTTGTGATAGTACTTTTATAAATTTTAGATCATTGATTTTCAGATCTTATGTATTATAATTCCTTGTTTTGGCCTTACCAAAGAAGTGTTTGTTCCTACTGTGTTTTTCTGAGTTACCCGTAGTGGAGTTTTTGAATAAGCAGTTATTTTTATTGGAACCATTTAAAAATGCTTTTTTTTCTGGCAAATTCTTTCTTTTTCTAAGTATGTTGAACCACATTTTGCAGATAAGTGGGAAGATACAAATTTATCATTTAAAATTTTAAGTACTATGTTGAAATTGGGTGAAGGGTTGGCTAACAAAGACTGTGGCTATCACATGAAATGGCTTTATTACAGATTGTTGTTGTTTGTTTGTTTTTTATTTTTTTTTGGTACCGGGATTGAACTCAGGGGCACTCGACCACTGGGCCACATCCCCAGCATTTTTTTTTTTGTATTTTATTAGAGACAGGGTCTCACTGAGTTGCTAAGTACCTCGGCATTGCTGAGGCTGGCTTTGAACTCACAATTCTCCTGCCTCAGTCTCCCAAGTGCTGGGGTTACAGGCGTGTGCCACCACTCCTGGCTCAGATTGTTGTGCTTTTTAAGTTATGTGTCCTCATGCTTGTGTTTGAGGGAGTTCTTTCATGATGACATGCCATCAACTTCCCTTTTGTTCTCGTCCCCCCCCCCCCCCCCCCCGATTTTTCTTTCTTTCTTTTCCTTTTTGGTGGTATTGGGGATCAAACCAGGGCTGGGTCACAAATGCTAGGGAAGTACTCTACCACTAAGCTACATCTCCAACCCTTTTTATTTTTATTTTGAGACAGGTTCTCACCAAGTTTCCCAGGCTGGCCTTGAATTTGTGATTCTCCTGCCTTAACCTCCTGAGTAATTGGGATTATAGGTGTGCCACTGTACTGGGCTCTTGACCTGATATTTTATGGCTTAGGAAACCAGATATATATAGGTAGTTTTTTCTTTCTTTCTTTCTTTCCTTCTTCTTCTTTCTTTTTTCTTTCTTTCTTTCTTTCTTTCTTTCTTTCTTTCTCTCTTCTCTCTTTCTCTCTCTCTCTCTCCCCCCCACCCCCCCCTCGGGATTGAACCCAGCCAGGCCTTGTACATGTGAGGTAGGCACTCTACCAACTGAGCTACATCCCCAGCCAGATTATTATATTGTTTGAATGCTAAAATTTTTTCTTACTGGTTAGGCATTTTTGTTTTGTTTTGTTTTGTTGATTTCCACATCTTACACATGATTTGTCTCCTAAGCAGCTTCTTGAGTAAATGTAGTATTGTTGTAACTATTTGATTCACTTTATTTTCATAGGAAAAATATTTAAGCACAATACATATATTAAACATTAAGATATCACAATGCCTATTTTCTGTTTATGAATTAAGCCATTTTAAAATCCTCATTAAATTCTGTGTATGTTTTTCCCTCTTAAAGTTTATTCCCCAGATATGCCTTCACGGCTTCCAATCCAAGACATATTTGCTGGACTGGTTACAAGTATTGGCACAGCAATACGATATTGGTTTCATTATACACTTGTGGCCTTTGCATGGTTGGGAGTTGTTCCTCTTACAGCATGTGAGTATTCCTGCTTATGTCAAAGTTATTTAAGCATTGCCTAACTACTTAATATTATAAGAAATGTTGCTTCAGGTTATTGTTTGAATGATGTTTAATTATTTGGTATTTTAATGTCATATTGGGAAGTCTTGTTGAGAAAACATTCATCTGAACTCAGCATGAGTTTGGTTTTCACTTGGATTGAACCCAGGACTTTGTCTTTACTAAACATGTGTTCTAGCATTAAGATACAACCCAAGAGCCGGGCGCAGTGGCACATGCCTGTAATCCCAGCACTTGGGAGGCTGAGGCAGGAGGATCGCGAGTTCAAAGCCAGCCTCAGCAGTGGCAAGGCACATAGCAACTCAGTTCAGTGAGACCCTGTCTCTAATAAAATACAAAAAAGGGCTGGGGATGTGGCCCAGTGGTCGAGTGCCCCTGAGTTCAATCCCTGGTACCAAAAAAAAAATAAAAAAAAAAAAAAAAAAAAAAAAGAATAAAAGGCATTGTGTACAACTAAAACAAATAAATTAAAAAATAAAAAGATACAACCCAAGAATGAATTTTTAAAACAGGTCTGTTCTTGAATGAATGTGAGAAAGAAAAATACAGTATACAGAAGTTAGTAATGAAAGTTCATGAAAGAATTTAGATTAGAAGAAACTCGACTTATACAGGAGCTTCTAAGGTCTCCAGTAGGTGGATTCTTTTGGGACCTCCCTACCTCATTTTAAAGATATAAGATCTAGTGGTCCTGAGTAATTGGGAGGCTTCTCTGTCAGATATAAGAAGCTGTCTGGAACTTGTGTACTAACCAGCCCTCTTAGGTGATTATTGTTCTTCTTGTTTTCTTTTTCTTAAAGACATGGAAAATAGATAGTTTTATGAATGGCAGAATATATAGATATGATTTCTTGGAACTAAAAATAAGTAAGAATTTTAAACAAGTATGTAATTAATATTCTTATGTCTCCTAATGTAAAATTAGCTTGATTACCTATGGAAATGAAAATATTGAAAGATATACCAAATAGCAGAATAGGTTTGTTGAAGAGTGGATTAGTAAGATGGAAGACTTAGTCAAGGAGTTCTCTTAGATTGCAATTAAAGGGACAAATATTCCAGATATGACAAAAACATTGAGAGATGAAGGCTAGATCCCTGTTCGTAAATAGTTCTATTAAGACAAAAGAGATAATGAAGGTGAGGAAATGAAGTCTCATACTCCTGAACAATATCAAGTTTTTTAGAGCTGGGGAGTGTGGTAGAAGTACAGCAATGCTATGCTTTTACTTCTGGATTGTCCTGTAAAGTAGAGAAAACTAGACCGCTGTCAGACTTAAAATCAGCAACGTGGAATGCTAAAGGAAAGTGGAAACTTAAAATTTGACAATATTTTTGAGCTTAAAATTGCTCACCTGAAACTGAAAAGACAACGTAGACAAACATTTCATTAGATGTGAGGGTTCAGAAAGTTTATCGTCTCAAACTTTTTAAAAAGAAATTATTTTTTTAGTTGTAGTTGGACACAGTATGTTTATTTATTCTTATGTGGTGCTGAGGATCAAACCCAGGACCTCGCACGTGCTAGGTGAGCACTCTACCGCTGAGCTGCAACCCCAGTGGGTGTCTCCCCTCCAAACTTTTTAATGAAAAAAAAAAAATCAGTTTTAGAATATACTTTACTAAATGAGTAAGGAATCAGAAAGATGTGAGACTCAAAAGAAAACAAGTGGGGCTGGGGTTGTGGCTCAGCGGCAGAGCGCTCGCCTCGCACGTGCGCGGCCCGGGTTCGATCCTCAGCACCACGTAAACATAAATGCATTGTATTGTGTACAACTAAAGTAAATAAATAAATATTTTAAAAAAAAAAAAGAAAACAAGTGCTTCTTATAGTTAAGCTCATTTATTGTTAATCTGTGATAATTAATAGTTCTTAATAGCCGGTACTAAAATTCCAGGTGATCTTGACATGAGAGCAGTTGTAGGGGGGGATAGAAATGAGAGCTTTTTAAAGTTGCTTGTCTTATTTGTGAGATTATAAATTCTCTACATATAAATAGAAAGATGATGAATAACTGTGAATTAAGATGTAGGGGTATGCTGGGTGTGATGGTGCACATCCGTGATCCCAGAGGAGTCTCAGCAAGTTAGTGAGACTCTGTCTTTATATATTTGTAGGTGGACACAATACCTTTATTTTATTTATGTGGTGCTGAGGATTGAACCCAGGGCCTCACACATGTGAGAGGAGCTCTTTACTGTTGAGCTGTAGCCCCAGCCCCAAGACTCTGTCTTAAAATAAAAAAAAAAAAATTAAAAGGGTTGGGGATGTGACTCAGTGGTTATGCACCTTTGGATTCACTATCCAGTGCCCCCAAAATGTAGGAGTAACCAAACAGTCTAGAACTACCCCCACCTACACTGATTAACCACAAAAGTGTCCCAGTTCAGTGAAGGAAAGATGATCTTTTCAGTAAACGGGAGGGCATCAACCTGATGGCCATATGGGAAACCTGAAACATATCATTACCTCAGTGTGGCACAAAAATTAATTTGAGATAAATTAAAAGCCTGAGTTTGAATGTTTAAAAAAAAAAATTTAGAAAATGTAGACTACCCATAGAAGAAAATATCGATGAAGTCAACTTAATTAAAATTAAGAACTCCATCTTCAGATACCTTTTAAGAGTGAAAGAGAAGCTACAGAGTAAAGATGTTTGCAATACATATATTCAACAAAGGACTTATATATAATGAGTGTATATAAAGAATCCTTATAAATAAACCAGTAAGAAAAAGGCTAGACAACCCAATTAAAAAGCTGAACAGGTGTTTCTGGAAAGAAGATATCTAAGTAGCCAGTAAACTCATGAAAAAGTGCTCACCATCATTAGTCATCAGGGAAATGCTCAAAAAGATAAGTCACTAGAAAAGCTAAAATTCAAACGATGGATAGTCCCAGTTGATGCTTAGAAAGGTGGGGCTGCTGAAATATGTGTACTTTGATGGGGGCAGAGTATACGTTATAACCGCTTTGAAAAACTGACAGTATCTACTAGTGTTAACTATTACATATATGTTATGATCTAGCAGTTTTATCCCTGGGACTATAGATAATAGAAAAAATAAGAGCCTTGTGTCTACCAAAGAATATACAAATAAATACAAGCACAACAGCTTTGCTAATAGTTAAAAATTGGTACCAGTCAAATCCTTTAAACAGTAGAATTACATTGTGATATATCCATACACAGCATAGCAGTGTAAAAGAGCTACTATTTTGACCTGGAATAACATGGATGGTTTTGCTTCTTTGAGAAAAAGAAGCCTGACACAAAGAGTATGGATTGTATGATTGCATGTACATGAAATTAAAAAAAAAAAAAGTCAGTTTCATATATGGTGATAAAAATCAGAATAGTGTTACCTTTTGCAGGTGCTGTTGACTGGAAAAGGGCTTAAGGGAACCTTCTGGGGAGCTAGAAATGTTGAACACCTTGCTTTGGATGGTATTTACCTGGATACATACATATGTAAGAATTCACCAAGCTGTATACTTAAGATTTATGTAAAACCGTGTATCAGTTACAAAGTAGCAAAACTTTAGAGTAACTGCTATAAGAATAGAAATAGGATTTTCAGCTAGGGAAACAGCAAATAAAAATTAGATCAGCCAAAGGTGGGAAAGAAAGGAAGAGAAAGCAGAGGAAGGGGAGTAGAAAAATAACAGATAAGTTTAAATACAAATGTAATCATAAGGGTCTACACTTTTTTTTTTTTTTTAATAAGAAAGAGTCTCAGTTTGTGTACATATCATACTGCTCTACAAGAGAGGAATATAAAGCAGCAAAGTTTAGTGCTAAAGAGAGAGAAAAATAAATTTGTTAACAAATGCTAACAAATAGCAGGAACCATGTTAGTTGGCCAGATATTATTCAAGATTAAAAGTATTAATTATATCATTAAGTGGGACAAAGCATCATATTTTATATTAATAAAAGATGTAGTCCAGCCGGGCACGGTGGCGCACGCCTGTAATCCCAGCACTTTGGGAGGCTGAGGCAGGAGGATCGTGAGTTCAAAGCCAGCCTCAGCAATGGCGAGGCACTTAGCAACTCAGTGAGACCCTGTCTCTAAATAAAATTACAAAAAAGGGCTGGGGATGTGACCCAGTGGTCAAGTGCCCCTGAGTTCAATCCCTGGTACCAAAAAAAAAAAAAAAAAAAAAAAGATGTAGTCCACCAAGAAAATAAAATTAAAGAAAGAACCTTTAAATACTTTAAAACAGAGCTTTGATATATATATAAAGCATTCACAGTCATGAAGACCAACATACCTCTCTGAAATCAGTAGATCAAATAGTCAGAATAAATAAATCCTTAGAGGATTCCAGTGACACTTAACACATTTGATTTCTATCTAACTTGTTTATATACACCTTATGTAAAATGTAAATTACATCACACAGTACTTATTTATAACTTTTAAACTTAGTTCTCCTTCCATTTAGTACATGGTCTGCTATCTTATGTTGTTTTTTGTTTGTTTTTAGTACTGGAGATTTAACCCAGGGGTGCTTTACCACTGAACTACATTCCCAGCCCTTTGTATTTTTTATTTTGAGACAGGGTCTCACCAAGTTGCTTAGGGTCTTCAATAAGTTGCTGAGGCTGTTCTTGAATTTGCAATTCTCCTGCTTCGGCCTCCCAAGCTGCTGGGATTACAGGTGTGCACCACTATGCCAAGCTACCTTATGTTTTCAATAGATCTACAGCACTCTGTAGTAAAGAATCCTGTCATGTATATCATTTTTCTTTCTATTGACATTCGGTTTGTTGTCATTTTTACTTTGTTACAAGCATATCTGCTTTGAATATCTTATATACATAATTAGTAATTCCATTATAGAAACTCTTCCTAACCTTCCGTTTTGACTTGTTTTTTTAAAAATAGCCATTGATGTCACTGAAAATTTCTTGGGAAAGACTCTGGGGGGCAGGGGAGACCAAAAAAAAAAAAAAAAAAAGACTCTAGGGAATTTTAAACTAATATGCAAGTACAGTTTTGTAAGAGAATCTCAGCATTTTCCTTAAGCCCATTTCCAAAGCTATAGTCAGTTACTCATTCTGTCTAAAATTCTACCTTTCTGAATAACATACATGCTTCCTTTTCTCACTAAGAGGATAAAGGGATGATTAAGCATTCACTCAGACTTCATCTTTTCCCTTCATGACCTGAATTTATAATATATTCTCTATTTAAGGACCCATGAATTTGTGCTTTTTAAAATTTGGTTGCCAGTTTGCTGTTTACAGCATTGGAGCATGTACTGTAGTGAAGTATCTTCTTAAATTCAAAGATGTATAATTCCAGAACTGAAATATTTTATTTTTATGAACAGACTTAATACATTATGGAATTCTAGATTTTAAAAAATTCTCCATATTATAATTTTTTAAAAATTATTTTTAATTCTTTAGTTGTAGATAGACACAATACCTTTATTTTATTTATTTTTATGTGGTGCTGAGGATCGAACCCAGGACCTCACACATGCCTCGCTACAGCCCCAACCTTTCATATTATAATTTTAGAGATCTTCAATTCAGACCCCCCCCCTTACAAGCATCTAATTCAGTAAGACAAGTTTAAAGAGAATCTAAACACTGAAAAATATTGTATAACATTTATTCTTTTTTAAAAAATATTTTATATAGTTGTAGATGGACTTTTATTTTATTCATGTGGTGCTGAGAATGGAACCCAGTGCCTCACACATGGGAGGCAAGCTCTACCACTGAGCCACAACCCCAGCCCATAATATTTATTCTTTAGTCGCTATTTTTATGCTTGCATGACCATCTTTTTTAAAAAATGTAGCATTTTGAGACTCAGACAAAATGCTTGTTTCAGTGCCTTTCACAGTGCTCCATTTTAACTCTTGATCTACTGGGATGAGTTTGTGATGCTGGTTGTAACTGTATGCCATCATGCCCTTTCTTGGTAGGCCGCATCTACAAGTGCTTGTTTACTGGCTCCGTGAGCTCACTACTGACACTGCCGCTAGACATGCTCTCAACGTGAGTATTAAATCTGTATGACAATGAAAGTTGCAGAGAGTAAATTATACTGTTTTTTTTCTTAATTTTTCTTAATAATCTGAAATTTATTCTTTGGTTCCAAGGACAATGATCTATGCTTCTTATGCTAACAGTTACAACTGCGGAAGTAGCCAAAATATATGAATGATTCTTTTAAAAATACCTCCTTTAGAGCACTATATTTTAATGGCAGGATGACTTCTTTAATAGGCTCTCAACAGTTTGAGGTATAGACTATTTTTATAGGTTGAGATTAATTTAAAAATGTTCTTTAGTTATTAGAATGTACATGCTAAGACCTTGTCATTATAGCTGGCTCATTGTATCTTAATTTGGTATTAAGCATTGTTGCTTGCCTTATGTTGGCAGGCTCCCTATCCTGATAGGCTTGTGTGCCATCTCAGTTGCCTTTGTTACACCACTGACTAATGGAAGAGGAATGCTAGAGGCCTGGTTGGGATGGACAAAAGAAATTGTTATCACAGCTTTTTTCTTCCCTCCGAATAGTGGTTCCCCCCCCCCTTCTTTATAGAGTATAGAGTAGATCTATTTTTCCTAAAAATTTACTTTAGATTTCCTTATATCTTAGTGGTTGCTATGTATTCCACAGCTCAATTCTTGGGGTCATCTCAAGGTATACCATTTCAGTTTTCTTTTGCTGAAGAACAAATTCTCTGAAACTTGGTGGTTTCAAACAGCCACCATTTTCTTAGCCCAGAAGTCTCAGAAATTGGGTTTGGCTCAGCTGAGCTGTTTATCTGTGGAGCTTTCCTGAGCTGTTTGTGTGTTTTACTGGAGCTTGATTATCTAAGATGGTCCTGACTGAGATGCCTTGGGTTCTCCTTTATGTGACATGTCATCTTCCAGAAGGCTGGTTGTGGGGAGTCTTTACACAGTGGGCTCAGGGCAGCATTAAAAGGGTGAGTGAGAGGTAGAGGCTCACAAGCCTTCTCCTTGGTTCTGGAATTTGGACAACATCCAGGCAATAAACAAAATCAGTCTAGATTGAAGGCATTATGGAAGAGAACTCTATAGTTTGTTATCATTTAAAACTTTATAGGAGCCATTCATATTCTCATTGCTGATGGCAAAGAAGAAGTAGAGGATATTTTAGTCCCAACACATTAGAATTTTAATGGCCTGGAAAGTTCCTTAGCAAGAAATGGTTAGGATTCCCCTTTTGATTCAGGAGCTGTTGCAGACAATAACCCTTAGGGGCCATACCAGTTCAGTTATAGTTTGGAGCTACTAGGTCAAGGTCTCCCAGGTTGACCCTTAGATTTTCAATGGAGGGAAAAGTAATTTATTCCATTAAAAGAGTGGATTTTCTAAGGACTGCCAAGATAATATTGAGTTATCTTTAATTTATTTTGAAATCATGGGTGTGGGTAAAGAAGGATAAGTCTCTTGAGAGAGGAAAAGAACCAAACGATCTTTAGTATTATATAGCATTTCATATATGTAACTAAAAATACTTTGCCTGTTTGGATTTATTGAGGAACTAATATACTTTTGTTATGTTTGCAGTTAGTATCAAATCTTGATTTGTTTTCTAAGTGAAAATTTTCTATAAAGGGTATGATAGACTTCTTTGTCTTATATATGACATACAGGATACCTGTCTGGAGAAGATTCACTCCTTTTCTGATTTGATGATTCCTGTTAATTTGACTTTGTAAATGCTAGGTTTTAAACTTATATATAAAATAAGAACAAGGAAATTATTTGTAAGGGTTTGAGAGGGTTGTTTGCTTTTGGTAAGTTCAGTGCTTAGCCTTTGTCAGGTATTTGACTGCTGTTTGCTTTCTGCCTTCTGTTTCTTGACCAAGTTAAAGGATAGGCTGTGGATAGTTAATTGCTATGTAGTTCTGATGATTGGTCTACTATAATACAAAAATAGATACAATACAAATATATATTAGCTTTTAAAATAGGTTGAATTTCACCATCATTACAAATAATTCTTTGGAGAAACTGGTTTTCACCCCCAAGGTTACGATTTTTCTGGCTGTTTTTATAAGTGTTCCTTGGAGTAATTATATATAATTTTTTTTTTAATAGGGAAAATTTGTTGGCGGATTGTTTGCAGGGTTGTTTTGTGGTGACATGCACATTGTGTGCATTCATCAGCCTGGTGTGGCTGCGAGAGCAGATAGTCCACGGGGGAGCACCGATTTGGTTGGAACATGCTGCTCCGCCCTTCAATGCTGCTGGACACCACCAAAATGAGGTAACCCCCCATCCCTAAACTTGATTTCACTTGAGTTAGGACATGAAAATTATGGTTACCCTTAAGATTCAAGCCTTTGACTCCCATGTGCCTCATAAATGTTCTTTTGAAATGTCAAAGAAGTATAGCAAAAGGGTTTGGGAGAAGATTAAGAGAAATAAGAAAAATCAACAGAATGTTTTTGTGATTTTGCTTCTTAATTTTCTTGCTAGATTGGCAAAAAAAAAAAATTGTATGTCACACTAAAATGTTCTTCCTCTTTCTTTTTTTTTTTTTTTTTTTTTTGTTAAACTAGGGGTTGAACCCAGGGGCACTTAACCACCGAGGCACATCCCCAGCCCTTTTTTATATTTTATTTTGAGACAGAGTCTTGTTGAGTTGCTTAGGGCCTCGATAAGTTGCTGATGCTGACTTTGATCTTGCAATCTTCCTCCCTCAGCCTCCAAGCTGCTGGGCTTACAGGCATGCGCCAGCGCCCAGCTGTTCTTCCATTTTCTGTGCCTGGGTTAACTGCTCAACTCAGGCCTGGAAGTTAACATACGACTTACTGGATATATTTCTGATATGCTGTGTAGCATTAAGGAGGCCTCCCTACTTCTTTGCTTACACATTCTTCATATGTAAAATGCCTTGCCTTTCCTGTCAAGTAGAAACATTACCAAAAGTAGAAAGATTGGAATACTGTTGATAATATAGTGCAGTTAATTTTTTTTCTTTATGGGTTATGACATGCTTAGATACAAGGGTATTTGTTAGTGGTACTAAGAAGAGGGCAAAGCTGAGTTCAGTGGCACAAACCTATTGTCCTAACTGCTCAGGAGGCAGAGGTAGGAGGATTTTCTGTTTGAGGCCATCATGAACAGCATAGACCCTAACTTTAAAAAAAAAAAAGGAAGATATAATAAATAATTTTTAATTTTTAGTGTCTTGCTTGCTGAGAAATCATGGGTCTAAAAATTTTGTAGATTAGATACTTGCTAAAAAGGGAATAATTTATACTTTATAAAATTTTATTATGAAAAACAGCTATACAGTAAATCAATAGCTTAATATTTGCTTTTAGGACCTACTTTTTTCAGTGTGTAGATTGATTTCATCAAAGTCTGCCATGTCTTTTATCTTTATAAAGTGTAACTTTGAAAAGCATACACAGAAAATGAGGCTATAGGAGCCGGGCGCAGTGGCGCACGCCTGTAATCCCAGCACTTGGGAGGCTGAGGCAGGAGGATCATGAGTTCAAAGCCAGCCTCAGCAATGGCAAGGCACTTAGCAACTCATTGAGACCTTGTCTCTAATAAAATACAAAAAAGGGCTGGGGATGTGGCTCTGTGGTCGGGTGCCCCTGAATTTAATCCCTGGTACCAAAAAAGAAAATGAGGCTATAAACTGGTGCTGTTCTTATCTAAGGTTAACATGGTTTATGTTGTACCTCTTTTTTTATTTTTTATTTTTTATTTGTGGTTGTAGATGGACTGAATGGCTTTATTTGTTTATTTTTATGTGGTGCTAAGGATTGAACTTAGTACTCAGCCATGCTAGGCAAGCACTCTGCCACTCAGCCCCAGCCCTGTACCTCATATTTGGAAGTATTTCATACAACTTGGTTTTGGGAGTTGTGGGGGTTTTCTTGTTTGTTTTGTTTTTTTGCACTACTGAGGACTGAACCCAGTGCTTCACATATGCTAGACAAGTATACCACTACTGAGTTAAATCCCCAGTCAAATATTTTGAGAAAGGTCTCACTAAGTTGCCAGGAACAGAAAAAGTCCATATGTGCATTCTTACCCTTACTGACTGAGCAGAAATTAGAAACCATTTCTTCCAGTGTTTAAAGTGAAAACAGAATTAAGTTTTACATATGTATGTATGTAAATTTTTTAAAAGGTGTTTTTGTAGCCGGATGCGGTGGCACACGCCTGTAATCCCAGCACTTTGGGAGGCTGAGGCAGGAGGATCGCGAGTTCAAAGCCAGCCTCAGCAATGGCGAGGCACTTAGCAACTCAGTGAGACCCTGTCTCTAAATAAAATACAAAAAAGGGCTGGGAATGTGGCCCAGTGGTCGAGTGCCCCTGAGTTCAATCCCTGGTACCAAAAAAAAAAAAAAAAAAGGTGTTTTTGTCCCTGAGACAGTAAAGATAGGAGATAGATGTTTTATAAAAAAGGATTACAGAATGATGTGTTCAAGATAGCCAGATTATAAACCTGCTTTCTGTAATGCTTTGTGAAATGTTAATCCTTAATTTAAACTGAGTAAATACTGCAAAGTGAGTTTGTTTTTTTAATATAACAGGTTGATCCAAAATCAGATACATTTAGAAAAGATGACTTTGAAGGAAAAAAATTAAAGATGACTCTAAAGGTTTTTATATTTTAATGTTAGGAGTGTTTGTGTTTGTTTGATAATTTTGTTTTTTTAAGGGGAGAACGCAATTTGGAAATGAAGCAAACTGAGATAAGTTAGCTAAACTTCTGGGCTCTTCTGTCACTTTAGGCTCCAGCAGGAGGAAATGGTGCAGACAATGTTGCTCCTGAACAACCTGCTAACCCACCAGCTGAGAATGCAGTGGTGGGAGAAAACCCCGATGCGCAGGATGATCAGGCGGAAGAGGAGGAGGAAGACAATGAGGAGGAAGATGATGCAGGCGTGGAAGATGCAGCAGATGCTAATAATGGAGCCCAGGGTAATGGTGCTTTTGCGCCCTTACTCTTTCTTCAGGACCACACATCCATTCTGAACGGGTTGAGGAGAAAAGGACTATAGAGTTTTCAAATTTTAATGTCATAGAGTTCTATTTCTAACCTATTTTTACTTTGAGAGACTGGCATTTATGACTATGTATATGCATAAATAATGTTTTTTTTTTTTTTTCTATGCAGTAGGGAACATTTTTGTGTTTTATAATTCTTACATAGGATTTTTTTTAAAGGAATATGATATATGTTTACCTCATTTCTCTTTCCATTTCCATTGATTTAGTGCAGCTTGTAAAATTGGAAAAGATTCTTGAAGTGTATGTTGCAGGCCAGGTGCCATAATTTTTACCTATTTTTAATTTTCTAGCAGATTAAACTCTGGAATGTAAAGTAAGATCCAAGACTGGATCTGCTAGTCATCTGTTAGTGGCTCACTGCCTCTTCTCTCTTCCCACTACAGAGTTTTCCTGTTAAGCAATGTACTGTCTCTGGGTCCACTTGATATGTGGATATTTGAGTGTGTCTATGTGACAGGCACTTTTTGAGATACCATGTACATAGTTGTGAACCAAACATTAGGTCACTGTCCTCAAGGATTTAGGGAAGAAGTAGGAAATACATATTGGAATAAGTGTTATGCAGGTTGCTATATTATCTAAGGTTTCCTTGGAAGCTTAGAGTAAATGAGTTTTGAGCTAAGATCTGAAGGGTGTGAAGAAGCAGGTTGTGTAGTGGGAGCAGCAGGCCTTTGCAGGGAGAGATCAGAGGCTCTGAGAATACAACCTGCTCTTACTACCTAATGCCTTGTCATCCTCTCTCTTGGTCTAATGCAGTAACAGCTAACTAGTCTTCCTCTTTCCGTATGTGCACTACATTGTTCTTATTACTCTATTGCCTTTTAAGTGTTTCAGTGCTTTTCCCACTAAAGAATAAAATGAAATCCGAAGTCCATATTTCTCTCACATGATCCCTGTCCACCTTTCATACTTGTATCTTCCACCACTCTGTTCATCACTGAGGAAGTTAGAATCCTCTGGCTTCCTTCCTTTTCTTACATCCACCATATTTATTCCTGATTCAGAGTTGCTGAATTCCTCTTTTTCACATAACCCTATTTCTTTTCTAGCACTTACCACAGTGTAGTATCACCTTATCTTATATGTACTGCTTACTTTAAGGTATGTATTTTATGTAGCATTTACTGTGTATCAAGCAAATAGTGTGGAAAAATTTTAAATATTGTTTAGCTTCTCAAACTTAGCTTATACCTAAAAGAATGCAGTTTACTATTTATAGTTCAATTCCTACCACTAATCTTTAATCTACAATTATGTTTCCAGATGACATGAACTGGAATGCTTTAGAATGGGACCGAGCTGCAGAAGAACTCACGTGGGAAAGAGTAAGATTCTCTTTCTGTCACACATTCTGGCATTTAATCCTAAAGTATATTTTAAAATTGGGCATATTTAGATGTGTGCACTAATTTTGTAGAAAATAATTACCAGAATTTTTTTTTATAGAACATTGTACTATTTGTGGTAAAAATAAAGACACTAATAAGTGTTTTTTCTTTTTGTCTATATTATAAAGCTTGCTTTATTGTTTTACCTGAAAGTGTGAACTCTTTTTTTTTATATATACATACATACATACATACATATATATATATATATATATATATTTTTTTTTTTAGTTGTAGATGAACACAATACCTTTGTTTTATTTATTTTTATGTGGTGCTGAGAATCAAACCCAGTGCCTCACACATGCTAGGTGAGCGCTCTACTACTGAGCCATAACCCCAGGCCAAAAGTGTGAACCTTTGAAAAAATTTAAATTAAGTAGTATTTTCACACTTCATTTGACAAAATAATATATTTCTGTCATGAAGTCTTGGCTGGCTTTCTGTCCAATGGAAGAATTGAACTCATTGTGGAATTTTTTTAGACATTGTATGCAAATGACTTAATAAAAGGAGACCCAGAATATAAAACTCCTATAATGAGAGTTTTTTTACATTCCAAAAATGATAGGCTGTATTGGAAAGTAGTGGGTGAAGGCTGTATTTAAAGATACTAAAAGAAAAATGAACCTATTTTGTAAGAGTAGAAATTTGTGTTGCATCTTGAATTAATGCACATTATTATTATGTATTTTAGATGCTAGGACTTGATGGATCACTAGTTTTTCTGGTAAGTAAAGTATTTTTAATAAAAGAATTGTGAGTTATTTGTCTTAGTGATTCAGTAACTTCAGATACATATAGTATGTGCTCCTTTTTATACTAAAGGTCAAAATGCCCTTTGGTTTTTGATTACTTCATACTTGAAGACTACATTTTATGTGTTAAGTATTGGAGAGGCATAAAGGTAATACTATTTACAAAGGAAGTGATTTAATATTTGATTTTGTGTGTGTATGTGTGTGTACTGGAGATTGAACTCAGGGGCACTCGACCACTGGGCCACATCCCCAGTCCTTTTTTGTATTTTATTTAGAGACAGGTTCTCACTGAGTTGCTAAGTGCCTCACCATTGTTGAGGCTGGCTTTGAACTCTTAATCCTCCCGTCTCAGCCTCCCATGTGCTGGGATTGCAGACAAGCGCCACGACGCCTGGCTTTAATATTTGATTTAAAAAAAAAAAATTTAGTTTTTAGTTTCAGCTGGACACAACACTTTTATTTATTTTTTATGTGGTGTTGAGATTCAAACCCAGGGTCTCATACGGGCTAGGTGGGCTAGGCGAGCGCTCTACTGCTGAGCCACAACCCCAGCCCAGTATTTGATTTTTTAAAAAAAAAGACAATGGAGTCCAAAATTTATAGTGTTAATAGAACTTGAATTCTTGGGCTGGGATGGTAGCTAACTGGTAGAGCACTCACCTAGCACCGAGTAAGGTACTGGGTTTGATTCTCTGGCAGCACATGAAAAATAAATAAATAAATAAATAAATAGTATCATGTCCATCTACAACTAAAAAAGTCAGAAAATAAAAACAACAACCTTGAATTCTAAAGTTTAGTCTTGCAGTATTTAATGCCTGTACCAATGAAAGAAAAAACAGCTTTATATACTTTTACAGTAAGAACCACAGTCTGACCTTAGGTTTCTACTGTTTACTCAGCCCCACCCATCTTTACCTAGGAACTGACTAAAGTGTGGGTGATGTGGCTAGAGGAGTAGATGGATTAGCAGTCTTCGTGGATGTGATCATATGTTCATGTCCATGTGTTAATATGTTTTTGAGATAGGAACAGAGAAAGCCGGTGCATTAGAAGGAGAGGAGGGACCAGAGCAGATCAAGCTAGTGTTTTTCCAAGGGGAGGGAGCCGAGCAATAGTGACCTTGCTGAAGTTGTGATAAAACAGAATGGACACTGAAAGAAGCACTTTGCAGTTTACGTTAGTGTATTGTTTAGAATAGGATTTTTAGATTTTTCTCCACTTGAAATTTTTCAGTGTCATTTGACTTAAATCTCAGTTATTTATGAAAATCTATGTAGTAGATGGGTTATTAATTTTTATAAAAAGTTCATAAATTGATTTTTTTACATGTAAAACTGTGAACTTTGAATTTTACCTAGTTTTAGTTCTATGAGCTATTAGAAAAATGAAAAGTTGTGTACAATTTCTAGAGTGAAATCTCAAAAAATTATGGAGAAAAATTTCAGTCTTAGTTATTTTCAGTATTTGATAGCTGAGTAATGGAGTAGTTCAGTCAAATGTGTCATTAAATATGAATTCACTGCGCTTTGTTAACATTCTTTTTAGGAACATGTCTTCTGGGTGGTGTCTTTAAATACACTATTCATTCTTGTTTTTGGTAAGTTGTGTTTATGCTTTTATTTTTTATGATATAATGGGAGGAGTTTGGCTTTCTAAGTGTCCTTTTATAGGTTTTTATTTCATTTGTAATTTAGGAATATTAAAGAATACACAGTGCAGATTTAGTGGCCAGATCCCTACCCCCTTTCCTAACAATCTACCATGTTGCTTATTTTTGTTATAAAGAAAAGATAATTAAAATTTTATAAGAGCAAAAGTAAAATTTAGCAAAAAGGGCTTGAAGAAAAAGAATATAAAAGTTCATAGTATGAACATTATAAGGATGTTTTCTTAACTACAGTGCCATTTCACATCTTTGAAAATTATTGTTATTCATTTAATATTTCCTAATCATCTTTAAAATTCACAAGTTCCCTTAAATGTCATATTATAATTGATTTGTTTGAAGATCCAAATATGGTTCACACTTTACTTTTAATACTTAAATTTCTTTAATCAAGAATATGCTTCTCCTTGCTCCTAACCCACCCTATCCCATTTGCCATTGTTTTGTTGATGAGATTAGGTTAACTGTACTTTACAGAGTGTCATTCTGTTTTGTTTTTTTTGTACTGGGGATTGAACTCAGGGGCACTCAACTACTAGGCCACATTCCCAGCCCTTTTTTGTATTTTCTTAGAGACAGGGTCTCACTGACTTGCTAAGTGCCTCCCATTGCTGATGGCTGGCTTTGAACTCTCAATCCTCCTGCCTCAGCCTCCCAAGTGCTGGGATTACAGGTGTGTGCCACCATGCCTGGCTCAAAGAGTGTCATATTCTGTATGACATTCACCTAATCACGTGCAACCGCTTTCTGGATGGCCTCTGCCCTCGTCCTTTGACTCACATGTTTTTCATAAACTGGACGTCAGATTTAAAGGCAAGATTAGATCCCAGGATCAGTGAATTTATGACAGTTCCTTTACTGATCACATTAATACTATATTCCAGGAGATACATGATGTTTAATTATCTATTTTTATTAGTGGACTCAGGAGATACCAACCTAAACCTCTATTTTCTCCCCCACCTCCTTTTTTTGATATGGGGATGAACCCAGGGGTACTTAACCACTGAGCCACATTCCCAGACCTTTTTAGATTTTATTTTGAGACAGGGTCTTGCTAAGTTGCTGAGGTTGGCTTTGAACTTATTATCCTCCTGCCTCAGCCTCCTGAGCTGCTGGGATTACAGGCATGTGCCACATGCCCTAATGAACCTCTATTCTATTTTTTTTTTAATCTTTATTTTTTAGTTATAGGTGGACACAATATCTTCATTTTATTTATTTTTTATGTGGTGTTGAGGATCAAACCTAGTGCCTCACACATGCTAGGTGAGCGTTCTACCTCTGAGCCACAACCCTAGCCCCGAACCTCTATTCTTAAATTTCATTTTTGTGTTTACTATAAGATTATCTATGAGGTGACATTTTTAGAATCATTATGAAGGTACAAGGTTCCATCTTCCTTTTAATTAACGGTTTTATTAGTTCTTAATTCTACACTTGAGCTTAGTCCAAAGGCCAAGAAACAGCTCTTGATTCTTACCTGAATCATTTGTTTTATTAGGTGTTACAAAATGATTTTCATGTTGTTATTATTATTTTAACATTTATTGTCAGGCTTTTCTATAGCCGGGCGGGTGTGGTGGCTCAGGAGACTGAAACAGGAGGATCATGAGTTCAAATTCAGCCTCGGCTATGGCAAGGCACTAAGCAACTCATTGAGACCCTGTCTCTAAATAAAATACAAAATAGGGCTGGGATGTGGCTCAGTGGTCAAGTGCCCCTGATTTCAGTCCCTGGTACCCCCCCCCCCCCAAAAAAAAAAAAAGAAAAAAGAATTTATTCCTAATCAACTGTTCCAATTCTGGATCTTCCATTTCTCAAAGAAGCCCTGGTTTCTTTTAGTGGGGGCTTATACTAGGAGTGTTTGTTTCTCTGATGTTGTAGTTTTCATATTCTTTTCCCCCTCCTTTTTAGCATTTTGCCCTTACCATATTGGTCATTTCTCCCTTGTTGGTTTGGGATTTGAAGAACATGTGAGTATAATATGTCTACAAACTTATTGTTAATTATTCCCAAATTTGTTATTTTCTGAGTAATAATTTTCAAAAGAGTTACTTCATGTTTTAGTTTGCCCTCTGCAAAGGAATGGTTTGCCAACACATTCTTACCCATTTCTTTTAAAGCTTTAACAGTTGATCAGTAGGTGGTAAGATATAATGCCAGCTAACAAAGATATGCTTTGAAATGTGTGGTCTTTCTATTGCATAGGCCTGAGGTACTACTGTGGGAGTTTTCCACATGCTGACGTTCTACTCACTTTATGAACTTGAGTGTTTCTTCCCAGGTGACCCATAGTGAATTTAGAAAATTAATATATCAATCAGTTGTTAAGAAAGGAATAAGACTATTCTAGAATGATGGGCTATAGTGTTTTTTGAAGAATTTACTTGACATTTTATTATGATTTTCCAGAGATAGCTATTTGAATGGTTTACTACTCCTTATTGGGGACCTTAGAAGGACTTAGTCTTTCAAGGAAGAACTGACTGGGATCTTTTTATTTAATTTTGCAGATATGAGATCTGATAGATCATTTTTGGAAGCATTCCAATTTTTAGTACAGATTCTCAGTTCTTGCCGGTTGCTTATAAGAACTTGAAAGGTTCAGTTAAATGTTTTGATAAGTTTTTGTTGCCATTTGCCGATTAAAACTTGGGAACCAAAGGATATGGGTGGGCAGTGTTTGTACTCCAAATTCCTGTTCCCTGTAAGTCAACAAAACAGATTTATTAGAGAGGTAGGGAAGCTTAAACAGTGTTTCTAGTGGTAGGAAATGAGATGGTTAGGATGTTACCAGGTAGGTGGGTGACTTGGGCAATGTGCTGCTGCTTTGGTGTTCAGTCTTTAGCAGATTCATGTTGTACCCAGCATAGAGGCAAACTGTTATATTATAGTGGTTTTACTTTTGTCAAATTTCATTCAATCTTTTATTTTGTCATCTTGGGATAAAGTGTTATACTTTAGTTCTTCTCCACTTTTGGAGTCTGGGAAAGTTACTTTGCAGATGTATCATCCCGAAAGAATTTTACAGTTGTTTTCCAGCTATATACTGCCTAGGTGTTTCACTTTTGGTCATCTGAATTGCTCAATACAGTGATAAAACTGGGGTATAGGCTATGTGTAAATTTAAATTTTATTTCTGTTTTATTTCCAGGTCCAAGCATCTCATTTTGAAGGCCTAATCACAACCATAGTTGGGTATATACTTTTAGCAATAACACTGATAATTTGTCATGTATCCTTTAATGAATCAAATTGAGTGGGCAATATAAAGCGTTGTTCTTTTTTTTTTTTTTTTTGGTACGGGGGATTGAATTCAGGGGCACTCGACCACTGGGCCACATCCCCATCCCTTTTTTGTACTTTATTAGAGACAGGGTCTGAGTTACTAAGTGCCTCGCCATTGCTGAGGCTGGCTTTGAACTCGTGATCCTCCTGCCTCAGCCTCCCAAAGCGCTGGGATTACAGGCGTGCGCCACCGCGCCCGGCTATAAAGCGTTGTTCTTATTAGTAATAGAACTGTTTTCTTTCCCTTTGTCATCTTAGTAAAAGTTGTAGTATTTGTAGTGAGGGTGAACAAAATGTGAAATAATATCTGCCAGAAAATATTGAGTATAATCTAAATGGTTACCTGTTTTATTGTACCTTTCAGTGCTCAGTTTTTCCTTGACTAGGTGCTTCAGGGCTTGGCAACTCTTGTTAAATTTCATAGGTCTCGTCGATTACTAGGAGTCTGCTATATTGTTGTTAAGGTAATTCCCTTTTGTAAGTTAAAACTGGAAGTGGTTTCTTCTACATTTGGGTGATATTGATGACCTTTATTTTTACTTAAAAGGTCTCTTTGTTGGTGGTGGTAGAAATTGGAGTGTTCCCTCTCATTTGTGGCTGGTGGCTGGATATCTGTTCCCTGGTAAGTTGAGTATTCTTTATCATATAACCTCATAATTTCAAGCTTTCAAAAAAGAAAGTCTTTAGGAGTTTCCTTTTTTAAAAAAAAAAGGATTCTTTTTGGCATTAGGGATTTAACCCAGGGGTGCTCTACCACTAAGCCACATTCCCAGGCCTATTTATTTTTTATTTTGAGACAGAAGATACTTAGGGCCTCACCAAATTGCTGAGATTGGCTTCAAACTTGTGATCCTCCTGCCTAAGCCTCGTGAGTCACTGGAATTACAGGCATGTGTCACCATGCTGGGCTTAGGATACATTCCTTTTAAAGGAAGTAAATATTTGAAAATTTACTTATTCTTATTGAAAATGTATCACTGTAGAATCTTAATGTTGCTAATTTTCTTTGACTACCTGATTTTTAAAAAATATTTATTTTGGGGGCTGGGGTTGTGGCTCAGCGGCAGAGCGCTCGCCTCGCATGTGCGCGGCCCGGGTTCGATCCTCAGCACCACGTAAACATAAATGCATTGCATTGTGTACAACTAAAGCAAATAAATAAATATTTAAAAAAAATATTTATTTTGTAGTTGTAGATGGACACAGTACCTTTATTTATTTTTACATGGTGCTGAGGATTGAACCCAGGGCTGCACACATTCTAGACAAGCACTCTACTGCTGAGCCACCACCCCAGCCCCTGAGTACCTGATTTTTTTTGAAGCTCTGTACATATTTTCAGTGTCATGGTATTTTGATTGGAATGTGCCTAATAACCAGTGGAGAATTTTATTTACTCATTTTCTTCTATGCCAATCATTTCTTTTAACTGAGTTGTTCCATCTTCTTCATTATCTCTATTGGCTGTTAGTGATAATCAGTTTTTTAATTTTTCAAAAAAATTTTTATGTGTAGAAAAGCTGCTTTTGGTTCCGAGGTAAACATTTATCCCCATACATTACTAATAAAAATTCTCCCCATACATTACTATTAAAAATTCTTGTGAATGCAGACCCATAACCAAGAAAGGAAGCCTTACGTTAATTAAAAATGGTTCTTTCACAGTAACATCATTAGTAAAACTCTTACTTACCAATTGGTTTGTTATTTATTTATTTTTTTTAATGTTTGGAAGTTTGAAAGTGCATATGCATCTTTTTGAAGTAGTATCCAGTTTTGTACATCATATATATACTGGGAAATGGCATGAAGAGAACTGCAGCTGGGTGCAGTGGCACACACCTGTGATCTCATTGGCTCCAGAGGCTGAGGCAGGATGATTGTGAGTTCAAAGCTAGTCTCAGCAGTTAGCAAGGTCCTAAGCAACTCAATGAGACTCTATCTCTAAATAAAATATAAGAAAGGGCTGAGTATTATGTGGCTTAGTGGTTAAGTACCACTGGGTTCAATTCATGGTACCACCAAAAGAAAAATGAACTGCAGTTCTAGAACATCATACCTTATGTATATAGTGATTTATTCACTTATTAGGAGGTGGAGATGTTAATTTGACAAATATAGGCGGTACATATCTCTTTTACCTGTTCTATTTTGACTTAGGAAATGTTTGATGCTACTCTGAAAGATCGAGAACTGAGCTTTCAGTCAGCTCCAGGTACTACCATGTTTCTACATTGGCTAGTAGGAATGGTATATGTGTTCTACTTTGCCTCCTTCATTCTATTACTGAGAGAGGTAAGTTCTACAGGGAAATGCTGATGCTATACAGTTTTTAAAAAAAACTTTTGCTCTGACAACTAGTTATGCCTCAAAGGCTATGATGATTTCCTAACTGAAGTATATTCTCTACCATTCAGGAGTGAATATCTCCTAGGGGATTATTGGCTGATTGCTCTAAACTACTTTCAGTGGCTTATGTAAAAAATTGACAGATTAACAAGTTTTCAAGATGATTAAACTGAGGAAAACAAACTTGTTTTACTTTGTGTAGATCAGTACCCATCCTCTAAAGTCTTAGAGTTTTGTGTTATACAAGTCTGTCTCAGACTTCATTCACGAAAATGTAATGCTGGGAGTAACTCCAAAAGATACGGTTTGTAGAATTGAATATGTAAAATAGTTTTGAAGCAGGCACCTTAAGTGTAGAATTACAGTGAAGGTCCTTTATGATTCCAGTTTATGATTGCAGTTCACTTGCCAGATGGGTACCTTTACTGATCCTATTTTCAGAATCTGGTTCTTACTGTTTGGAAGATAAGGAGAGCAGATTAGTATTTATTTATTTGAAAAAAATTTTTTTTTTAGTTGTAATGGACACAGTACCTTTATTTTTATGTGGTTCTGCGAATTGAACCCAGTGCCTCATGTGCAAGGTGAGTGCTCTACCTCTGAGTTACAACCCCAGTCCAGCATGTTAGTATTTAATTAAGTATACATTTCAAGCCAATTGCTAGATTCTGTTCTGTATGCTGAGATTATAGAAACAAAGGCAGGATTCCTGTTCTCAGTTCCTGGGAATGGATACAACTATTCAACAAAGTCAGTTTACTGAGAGCAATGAGGGAGATGTGCAGGGCTGGGAGAAACAGGCCAACAATTTGTGGAATTGAAATACAAAATTTATGAAGTCTGAATGCTGTTATTGATATACTTTGCTCTTTAGAAGATTTGAGAAGGGAAGCAAGTGGGGCTAAATTCTTCTGAATCAAGTAGTGTAAGCTTGTATTCTTTCTTGGAATCAAGTGATTGAGACTAAAGCAAGTATAGTGATGTTTTTAAAAACAAACTGTATGTGAATGCTAAATTTCATTGTTAACATGATAAAATATTTTAGAAGTTTTTTATTTTATTAATGTGGACTTTTGTTGGTATATAATCCTAATGTCGGAGAGTTAGAAACTTACAGATCATGTTTTTTGTTTTTAAAGTATATTTTTTAGCTGTAGATGGACACAATACCTTTATTATATTTATTTATTTTTATGTGGTGGTGAGGATCGAATTTAGTGCCTCACATGCTCCGGCAAGCACTCTACCACTGAGCCATAACCCCAGCCCGAGATCTACCTCATTCAATAAATCTCCATCTACCTTATTTGGTAGATGGAGAAATATAGGCTTAAAATAGATGGCTTTACACAGGGTAATTCCTGGAGTTTGAACCTTGCAGACGTAGTACCTAGCCTCATCCATTACCTGAGAGCCTCTTGTGTGATGATTTCCATTCATAAGGGGAAAAAAGATAATACAATGAAGATACTGAGAGGCTATAGGATTTTTCTTTCTTTCTTTCTTCTTCTTCTTCTTTTTTTTTTTTTTTTTTTTTTTGGTATTGGGGATTGAACCCAGGGGTGCTTTACCACTCATCAACATCAAAGTCCTTTCCTCCTTCTTCTTCTTCTTCTTTTTTTTGAGAAAGAGTCTTGCTAAGTTGCTGAGGCTGGCTTTGAATTTGCAATCTTTACCTTAGCCTCCCAGGTCATTGGGATTATAGGCATGTGTCTCTGTGCCCAGCAGAATTTAATTAAGATAACTCCTCTGGGGAACTGTAAGACTGAAATCCCGTCTGCCCTTTAGGACACTAAATTGTAACATAATCCTTTTACTAGTTGATAACAAGATAGTACATAGTTAATGATTGTGTTTAATTTTCTATTTAAGTTTCTTAACAAATTGGATTCTGAATTTCCCCCCCTAGTGAAATGATTAAAAGCATCAGAGGTCATCAAACCACAGGGCTGTTTTCATAAATATTAAAGTTCAGGAACTTTTTTCCATGAAAATCATATGAATTTTATGGGGCCAATTTTAAATGCCAGAATTATTTTAGGAGCGTATTTTTCTGTTAATGTTTTAACTCATTATTACAGAACCTATAGACCTTGGAGGTTATTTATAGCACTTAAAATATATTTACAGGTACTTCGACCTGGAGTCTTATGGTTTCTAAGGAATTTGAATGATCCTGACTTTAATCCAGTACAGGAAATGATCCACTTGCCCATTTATAGGCATCTCCGAAGATTTATTTTGTCAGTGGTGAGCAGACTTTTCCATTGTTGTTTTTGAATAAAGTGTGCTATCTTTCAATTTCATTTAACTGGGTTTTATTGTTGATTTTGTATCAGGAGGGCTATAGAGTATTGATAGCTTACACTTATTTAAGCGTGTAGAACTCATTTGTCAAATAGCTGTTTTATTACTTTGTTTAAAAATAAATAAAATGAAGTTTACTAAAATAAATATGCTTTCTAGTTCTATAGTAGCATAATTACCAATTATGGGTGTTCAAATTATATTTTATTTGCATCTAAGTAATGCACATTTCTTACTGCCTTCTAAAGTATACTCTTAATAGAAGAATCTGAAAGTTTCTTTCATCTGGAAGAAATAAATACCTGGTTAAATCTTAAGTATTTCCAAAACAAAATTCTAAAAGCAATATTGTGCTTTTTGGAATCTTTTATGGCCATTAATATGGTCATGTCTTAGATGGTTACAGATAATCTATTTAGTTGTAGGCAATTCTTCACTGTAAGATTCTGGCTCTCTCTTGGTAAGTCCTGCAGTGATGATTCTTTGTGGCTCTTGTTTCAGCCCTTGTGACCTGGAGAAGAGTGGTTGATCCTTTCATTGAGGGGAGCAACTGTCCTAGGAATGTAATTTATACAGAGTGACCCAAGAATAGTATACAGATTGAAACCACCTGGGCTCTGGGTAGATACAGGTGTGGGCTGAGAGTTGATTATGTTTAGAAGTCTACCTGTACTGCACAGAAGTGGTGGACTCTCACAGTGCTGTCATGTTCTGTTTCTTACTGCAGATTGTCTTTGGCTCCATTGTCCTCCTGATGCTTTGGCTTCCTATACGGATAATTAAGAGTCTATTACCAAATTTTCTTCCCTACAATGTCATGCTGTACAGGTAAGTTTCTAAAATTTAGAATAGCTGTAATAATTTACCACTGTTAGGGATTTGATGGTCAGATTACATTAAACATTTAAAACATTCATTTCTTATAGATACTAGAAATTTTTTTCTCAGGTCTGGATCAAGGTTTTATTGTCCCTAGCCAAAATAAATCATTATTCTGTCCTTTAAAGTTGCCTTCTTAGGGCTGGGGTCGTGGCTCAGCGGTAGAGCCCTCACCTAGCACAGGCGCGGCCTGGGTTCGATCCTCAGCACCCTGTAGAAATAAAGGCATTGTGTACAACTAAAACAAATAAATATTAAAATGAATAAATAAAATTGCCTTCTTTGTTTTATTACTTAATTCTTTCTATAGTCTCTGAATTATTTTATAAATATTTGCTCTTTTATCCAAGATAGCAGTAGTAATTTCTTATTTATTTATTTATTTATTTATTGGTACCAGGGATTGAACCCAGGACGCTTAACCACTGAGCTATAACCTTAGCCCTTTATGATATTTTATTTAGAGACAGGGTCTTGCTGAGTTGTTTAGGACCTCGCTGAGTTGCTGAGGCTGGCTTTGAATTTGGCAATCCTTCTGCCTCAGCTTCCTGAACCAATGGAATTACAGGCATGCCCCAACACACCCTGCTTATTTGGGTCTTATTGCCTTGTACAGGAAATCTCAGATTTGTATCCACTAAATTAAAACTGGCAAATATTTACATATTGATTTTTTTTTTTAAGTGGCAGAAAAAATGCTAGTAACTAATTTAAAATACAGAATTCAGTTTTTGCTTTTTAAATTGTTACTCTTTTGTAATAAGACTCTATTTTTCTACATGTAGGACTTTTGTAGGTTTGGAGGACAATTCTCTGATCTTACCTTTAGTTCATGTATAGTATGTCTTTGGGTTCAGTCGTGATGAGAACCAGGAAACAGGTCTGGCTTTATATATTGTTGAAATAAATCCATTTGGTAGTCATTTATACCTATAAGTTTAACAACATTTTTGTGCTATGTGTTAGTATTTAGTTCATTCTTCTTTCAACCGAGGGTTCACCGTATGGCAGGCCCTTTTCTGTAGCCTAGGGGTATAACTGAACATAACAGAATCAAAAATCTTTGTTCTATGAAGCTTACATTTGGAGACAGGGAGACAGACTTCAAAATAGGTAGAATATATAGTATGCCTAATGGTTATAGTGCTATACAGAAAAATAAAGTAGGGAAAGAGAATACAGAAAATAGGATGGGGTTGCTATTTAGAAAGAGTAACCGATAAAGAGTTGAGAAGGTGACAGCTGAGGAAAGCCCTAAAGAAGGCAATGAAGGAGTAAACCATGTATTCTTGAAAGAGGTCAGGCAGGGGCAGTAGCACCCAGGTCTGTTTGAGGAGCAGCAAGAAGCCAGCTTGCCTTCAGAGAAGTGTGTATGTGTTGTGGGTCCAAGCAGTTGGCCATGAAGTCGGAGAGGTCATGGAAAGCTAGCTCCTAGAGAGCCTTGTAGGCTGCCCTAAGTATTTGGCTTTTCCCTGAATAAGTTGAAGAGCTTTTGGGAAGCTAAGAAGATCATTCTGCCTGCTGTGAAGAGGTTACTGAGAGTACTCAGGTCGGAAGCAGGAAGCCAGCTAGGAGGGTGATGCAGTGATCCTGTTGAGAAGTGAGGGTGGTTGGAATAAAGGAGGTAGCAGGGGAGGCCAAGAAGCATGAGACAATCAATGGGATTCTGTAGTTGTTTGAATGTATGATGTAAAGAAGGGAGTCAGCAGGATCAAAGTTTTTGTCTTGAGCACCTGGTAGGTGAGAGTTGCCATTTACTGAGATATAGGGTGACTGTGGGAGGAGCAGGATTAAAAGAGAAGATTGGGAATTTGGTATTGAACATAACCAATTGAAGTTGTCTAAGATATGTCATTGTGAAATGTTGAATTGGCACTTTGAATATAAAAGTTAGGAGTTAAGAGTAGATGTCTTGCCGGGGCGCGGTGGTGCACACCTGTAATCCCAGCACTTTGGGAGGCTGAGGCAGGAGGATCGCGATTTCAAAGCCAGCCTCAGCAATGGCGAGGCACTTAGCAACTCAGTGAGACCCTGTCTCTAAATAAAATACAAAAAAGGGCTGGGGATGTGGCCCAGTGGTCGAGTGCCCCTGAGTTCAATCCTTGGTATCACCCAAAAAAAAAAAAAAAAAGAGTAGATGTCTCAGTATTAGATGGAAGTAATGAAAGGTGATATTGTAGCCCAGATGACCACTTGAGGGTCACATTTACCCAGAGAGCTAGCATAGATAAGAGGACAGAGCCTGGGGCCCTTTGGTGTTTCTAGGTTGGTCTTAGACATTCAGGGAGAAAATGTTGTAAGAAGGAAGAGGTGACCAGTTGTGAAGCAGGTTACTAATACAACAAGGTGAGAGACAAGATCTGACCTTTGACTTAACACCATGCATTGATGACCCTTATCATAAACAATTTTGGTAGAATTTGGGAGGGAAGCCTCACTGAGTTTGAGAGAAAGGAGAGGTAATAAAGACAGTGAGTTTATTTGACTCTCTGGGTTTTGTTTTAATTCCATTCAATATTTAATATATAGTTACAATGGAAAATGGAATTCACATTATACATCATGATTCTTTATAATTGTCTTAGTGATGCTCCAGTAAGTGAACTGTCCCTTGAGCTGCTTCTGCTTCAGGTGGTCTTGCCAGCATTACTCGAACAGGGGCACACGAGGCAGTGGCTGAAGGGGCTTGTACGAGCATGGACTGTCACTGCCGGATACTTGCTGTGAGTATATTTTTATCATTGTCCATCCTTTTCTGGAGAAATGTACACATTTTTTATCCTGTTGTGGAGGTTTGATACTGGTCCAGGTTCTTTCATGCCGTTACACAAGCCAAGAATTTTTTTTTAGTACATTAAAGACAAATTAGCTTTCCTTTATTTTAGAGATTCTAAACTGATAAATAAACTCTTCTCAGATTTGATTTCTCAATTGTTTAGTACCATATTTCATTGACTTATTGAATCCTTGTGATTTAAAACTTTTACAGAAAATTTTAGGCATCCTGTAGATATCTTAACATGGAATATATTATGGATTTGATTATATGTAATTGAACATATATCTTCTCTAGCCACTTCTCCCCAGTCTCATTTTTTGCTTAAGTGATGTGTAGCTAGGAGAATTTAGTTAAGCTACATGTCACAGTAGGCATAGTTGTCATCTGGAGAGAATAAAATAATTCCCCCCATCCTGAAAATCCTCACATGGAGTATCTTGTATGTTGTTGTTGTTGTTTTTTCCCTAAGTTACTGTTTTATTTTCAGATATTGACTTAAAAAACCCGAATAGGTTAAATTTGTGTGTGTTCTACAAGTTAATTAACATTCAGTTTAGAAAGGTTAATGTGGACCAGGAGCAAACATGCAGATTCTGGTAATAATGCCATGTATAGATTCTACATATACGTTTTCTACTCTTAGTAAATATTAAGAAAGCAAATCTCATGGCTACCATTTTATGCTGACCTGAAATGAGATTTTTTTCACTGATGTAATTTTCACACAGGGATCTTCATTCCTATCTCTTGGGAGACCAGGAAGAAAATGAGAATAGTGCAAATCAACAAGTCAACAATAACCAGCATGCTCGAAATAACAACGCTATTCCTGTGGTGGGGGAAGGCCTGCATGCAGCCCACCAAGCCATACTCCAGCAGGGAGGTCCTGTAGGCTTTCAGCCTTACCGCCGGCCTTTAAATTTTCCACTCAGGGTAGGTACTATGTAGACTTAACCAGAAATACCGCCCCCCCCCCCTTTATTTTTTTCCAAATTTCTATTGAGAGTTGTGCTGTTAGCATTGGTGTTGTATGGTCATGTCTTAAACTTTCCTGATAAGAACTCATGTTTTAGTACCCTCATTATACAACATAAGTGATCAGATAAGTTTATCAAATTTTAGAGATGGGCCATAGAGTTGGGATTCCATGGGGTTTTGCTCTTTGCTGTTTGAGAGGGGAGAAAAGACTACAGAGTAAGAAAGAAACTAACATTATTGGTACATTTCAACTGTGTGTCAGGAACTGGAATGAGTATTTTAGTGTTTTTCCCCCCCATTTAATCCCCACTCAAATATGGTGAGGTGTGGGTAGTAATCTTACTAGTTGATAAAACTAAAAGCCAGATTGGTTAAGTAAGTGCCCGATTTCATGGTCTTAAACTATCAAATAATCAGTCTGTGATTCACAATTTTGTAAAAAATGTAAGCTGATGACTACTGTATAATTAGAACGAACTCATCCTTCAGTTACATCCAGTCAGTTAAAATTTTAGCTGTGCTTTAAGAATGATATGAGCTTGTGAGTCAGATCATTTTGAAACTTGGGTAGGTTATTTACCTTTCAGCCTCAGTTTCTTTCTTTTTTTGGTAAAAATAGTTGTAGTAATGCCTTTGTGGATTACTTGTGGGTCAGATGTCTTCATTGAGTCCTCTTGCAAAAGTGTTTTGCATGTGTTTGATACTTCTGGTGCCCATGAGAGATCTAGAGAACACGCACAGTCTTTGCCCTGAAATTGCTTACAGTCTACTTAAGGAGATAGGAAAACAAGCAGTGGCAAATTTGGGTTCTCATGGTGGATGTGGATAGAGGGTGCTATGATAGGCTTCATTCAGGAGCCACTGGTTCATAGTGTGAGTCCAAAGGAATCCTTGTGAAGGGCATGATGCTTGAACTGTATTAATAAAGTAGAGAGATTGGGCAGAGAAAAAAACTGGAAAGTGGGAAGGGGATTCCAGACATACGTCAGGAAAGAGTACTTTAGCCATGGCAGGCTTGGAACTGCAGATAATTGAATATATTTGGAAAGGTGGGCATGTATGCAAGAGAGAAGTGAGATGGAAGGGGAGCAGTGAGAGATGGGGCTTTTAGATGTGCAGGAACCAAAGGGGGGAACCTGGAACACCTGTGTGCCCTAGTCATTAGTGCACTATTGTTCTGCTTCTTTGCTCCCTTGAGGGACAAACCACTGTTCTAATTCTAGAAGACTTTGCTCTGTAACTGGAGGAAGCACGAAGGTCATCTTTTCCTTTGCCTCTTAGTCTTAAAAGCAGGCCTCAAGATGGGGAAAAAGGTATAATCATATATTGCTCGTGGGACTGCAAATTGGTGCAACCACTATTGAAAGCAGTATGGAGATTCCTCAGAAGACTTGGCATGGAATCACCATTTGACCTAGTTTTCCCACTCCTCAGTTTATATCCAAAGGACTTAAAATCAGCATACTACAGTGACGCAGCCACATAAATGTTTATAGCAGCTCAGTTCATAATAGCTGAACTATGGAACCAACCTAGGTGCCCTTCAACAGATGAATGGATAAAGAAAAAGTGGTACATAAACACAATGGAATATTACTCAGCCTTAAAGAAGAATGAAATTATGGCATTTGCCAGTAAATGGGTGGAGCTGGAGAATATCATGCTAAGGGAAATAAGCTAATCCCAAAGAACCAAAGGCTGAATGCTTTCTCTGATATGCGGATGCTAGTTCACATTGGCGGGTGGTGGCTAGGGAAGAATAGAGGTACTTGGTATTAGACAGAGGGGAGTGAAGGGAAGAAGGGGGTATGGTGGTAGGAAGAATAGTAGAATGAATCAGATATCATTACCCTATGTACATATATGATTACACAATCAGTGTGATTCTACACCATGTACGACCAGAAGAATGAGAAGTTACACTCCGTTTATGTATGATGTGTCAAAATTCATTATATTATCATGTATAACTAATTAGAACCAAAAAAAAAAAAAAAAAAAAAAAAAAAAAAAAAAAAAAAAAGCAGACCTGATAGGGAGTTCCTTTTTACCTTTTCTGTGGTCTTTACTCTGCCTTCTTGGCTCTCCACAAACAAAAAAAGGCCTTCTAAGCAAAAGGTACTTTCTGACCAGATGAGAGATAGAATCACTAAGGATTTTTAGGCAGTCAAGGCTGACAAAGCCTTGAAGTCTCTTCTGAGTGTTATCTATCATGTGTCATTTTCAGTCTTCCCCCACGAGAGCTCTTTCCTTGGGTCTTGGGGAGATGTACCTGTAAGGTAGAAGGCAAGCCTTATTTGCTGACTTCCTGCCCAGGGAACGGCTATGTTTCTCTCTGTGTGTTCCTTTTTTGTCTGTACTCCCTATAGGAGCTACTAGGTACATGTGGCTATTTACATTTAAGTTTAAAATTAAATAAAATTTAAAATTCCATTACTTATTCACATTAATGACGTTACATCCACAATACCACATCTGGCCATTGGCTACTGTATTGGACAGTACAGATCTGGACTTTTCTGTCATCACGGAAAATAGCACTTCAATAGCACTGTTTACTTGATTAAAGGTGAGTAAGTATATTTCATTTTAATTAATAGCAAGGGGAAATTTAGGATGATTGTTTTATTCTTATGCTCTTTAAATAAAGAATATGCTTGTTATTCATGGATGTGTCTGTTTACATGAAAATGAACAAATAAACACTCATTTTCCTTTTAGCTTAACTTATGGATAATTTTACCCAAACTTAAATTTCCTTTTGCCAGGCACAGTGGTGCGGGCCTGTCTTTCAGGCTACTTGAGAAGTTGAGGGAGGAGGATCACTTGGGCCCAGAAGTTCCAGGCCAGTCTACAGTAGGCCCGCCCCAAAGCCTTTGCAGGAAATCTTGAAATACAAATAGCACCATCCATCCCTTTCCCCCTGGGGATTGGGGATTGGGGATTGAACCAAGGGTCTCTGCAAATGCTAGGCAGCACTGTAGCACTGAGCTACATCCCTAGTCCATCCCAGGGTCTCACTAAGTTGCCCAAGCTGGCCTCAGTCTCTTGAGTAGTTAGGATTATAGGTGTATGCCACTGAACCCAGTTCAGAGTCAGCAGCAATACCCTCCCTCCATCCCCCGCCAATCTATTCTTTCCCTCTTTCCCTCCTCCCTAAAGAGTTGAACCCGGGGATACTTTACCAATGAACTACATCCCAGTCTCTTTTTGTATGGGGTGGGGGTGGGATACCAGGGATTGAATCCAGGAGTGCTTAACCACTGAGCCACAACCCCAGCCCTTATTATTATTATTATTTTTGACAGCGTCTCACTAAGTTGCTGAGGTTGGCCTTGAACTTGTGATCCTCCTGCCTCAGCCCCTTGAGTTGTTGGGAACACAATTGTGTGCCACCATCCCCAGCTAGGCAATTTCTTTCCAATGGGAAAATTGTGTGGTTTCTTTGAGAAATGTTGTAAAGTACATTGAGCACATATGAACTTTCTATGCACTCTTTGTTTTACCTTGCAGATATTTCTGTTGATTGTCTTCATGTGTATCACATTACTGATTGCCAGCCTCATCTGCCTTACTTTACCAGGTATGAGTTTATTCTAGCTTTCAGCTGTTAATATTTTTTTAAAAAGTCATATCTTGCAGAGATGTGATTTTTTTTTTCATCAGATATAAACTTAATTATCCTCTATTTTAATTCAGTATAGAATTTTGATCTGTTTAAGACTCCTCATTTTATTGGACATTAGGAGCATTGGGGACAAAGCCAAAATAAAATTTATGAATAGATTTATAGAGTTTGGGGGCTGGGAAGTGCTTGCCCATTGCCTACACAAGGCCCTGGGTTTAATCCCCAGCAACCCCCCACCCCCACCCTCGCGCGCGCGCGCGCGCACACACACACACACACACACACACACACACAGAGAAAACCAAAGAATGGATTTTTGGAGGTAAAGTAGCTGTGATCACTCAGTTTTTATGGATATATTACAGGGTGGATTTTCTAAAAGTAATTTGTATGACATAAGTCATTTTTTTCAAGCCAGTCTTTTAATGTGAATTATGTTTGTTCTCATTATATAATTATCTTTTGGATCTATTGCATACTGTTCCTGGAGAACATTATGAAGCCAAACTTTATTTTCTTTATCATCTGGCACAGTTGTGTGCCATCATCATCAGCTAGGCAATTTCTTTCCAATGGGAATTGTGTGGTTTCTTTGAGAAATGTTATAAAGTACATAATCCAACCCTGTGTTTATCTTTGAAAATAAGAGGTATTTTCACACCCACACTATTTTCGTGAGTTGTAAGAAGTCTGTGGTCATCCTCACAATGACTTGTAAGACTTGACACTTGACTGTTGAGCTAGTTTAGTTTAATTTGGAGTCAGTGTAGATCAGTGGTAAAGATGTAGACATGCATTTAAATTCAGCTCCACTATGTATGACTTTGCTTGGACAAGGTTCTATTGCTGAGCCTGGTTCCTTCCTTCCTCCGGTCTCCTCCTGTCCCTTCTTTTCCTTCTTTCTTGTAATAGGGATTGAACCTGGGGTCTTACATATGCTAGACAAGTGCTTTACCACTGAGCTACACTCCAGCCTTTTTATTTTTTAAAGTTTGAGATGGGGGTCTCACTAGGTTGCCTGGGCTGGCCTCAAACTTTCTATCTTCCTGCTTCAGCACACCAGGTAGTTGAGATTACAGATGGTACATCTCCACACCTGACTTGAGTCTAGTTTCCTTATCTTTAAAATGAAGATTGTGTCTACGGTGGGTGAGGGGGTTGTTGGAGGATGAATATGATAATATATGGAAAATAGTACAACTACCAGCTCCTTGTAAGTGTTCAAAAATAATACTACCGGGCTGGGGTTGTGGCTCAGGGGTAGAGTGCTCGCCTAGCATGCATGAGGCACTGGGTTCAAACCTCAGTACCACGTAAATATGAAAAAAAATATTGTGTCCACCCAAAACTAAAAAATAAACATTAAAGAAAAATAACACTACCATATTAGGAAAACAATCTGTAGGAGAAAAATACACCAGATATTTGAGTCTTGTTATTTCTAATCTTACTGAGAAGTTATCATGTAAATAAATTACAAATTATGTAAATGATCTTACCTTTGAGATCGTGTGGATACACTGTAGAATTGATTTCTTTCAACTGTTAGGTAGCTCTCAATTTTGTCTTACCTTTCAGTATATTTAGGTGGTCTTAATTGTTTCTAATAAAGTTTATATGGTATAAGTACTGTGTGCTAACCAATTGTGCCACTGGAGCAGTAGTTACATATTAACTGATAAGTTATATGGTATTAACTGATACAAGTTATATGGTTTTCTTTTACTATTGTGCTTTAAAATATTATTGTGCCTACCCTTTATTAAAATTAGCTTTTGATGAATGAGCTATTTGGAAGAAAATTACTCTAAATTATAATGTTGCTAAATTTTAAAAAGTGTTGACAAAACAAATGACACTAAAATTTTCCACCTTTATTCTGTTATATGCATAATGATTTCAGTTGGTTAAAAACAGTGAAAACAATTCCCTCAGGCTGGTAAACACATGTAATTGATATGGCAAATCAGAGTGAATTATCTTGGGAGAATTCATCCCTTCTGACTTATGTTTTAGTTGTGCCTTAATCAAGTAATTGTGTGCTCTAAAAGGTTTATTTTTTCCCCCATGTGAAAATACTAATAAAATATCAGAATGCAATTCTCTTTACCTAGCCACTTGTCTCATTTGTCAGCCTTTTTATTTTCAGTATTTGCTGGCCGTTGGTTAATGTCTTTTTGGACGGGAACTGCCAAAATCCATGAGCTCTACACAGCTGCTTGTGGTCTCTATGTTTGCTGGCTAACCATAAGGGCGGTGACTGTGTTGGTGGCATGGATGCCTCAGGGACGAAGGGTGATCTTTCAGAAGGTTAAAGAGTGGTCCCTTATGGTAAGTTTTTGTAATTAAAGATTCATCTTGTCTGATAGGTATAATGAATATTTTTCTAGTCATGTCCTTAATTCCCCCCACTCCTACTTTTGTTTCATTATAGTGGTAGGTTTTTTTTTTTTTTTTAATTTGGAGGAAAAAACTCTTGTAAGATAGTAGTTTTCTAGCTGGGCGCTGCGGTGCACACCTGTAATCCCAGCACTTGGGAGGCTGAGGCAGGAGGATCAAGAGTTCAAAGCCAGCCTCAGCAATGGTGAGGCACTTAGCAACTCACTGAGACCCTGTCTCTAATAAAATACAAAAAAGGGCTGGGGAGTGGCCCAGTGGTTGAGTGCCCCTGAGTTCAATCCCCGGTACCAAAAAAAAAAAAAGATAGTAGTTTTCTGCTTCATTCCAAGAGCCACAGTTCTATACTTAAACGTTTTTGAGGGTTAAAAGAAAAACTAAGTGAACTGGTAAAGACCCTTGAGTAAACAAGATTATTTAAAATTAGGAAAACCTATTTGTGGAGATTAAGAGAGGAGATACTCTATAAAATTGAAAACCAAATTTAAGTAGAATTTTCTTTTACTGGTATTTTTTCCAAAATATTATTTTTTAATCTGTTTGAATATGTAAAGTCTTAACTTCAGGATCTAGGCAGTGTTTTTCATATTAATTGGATTCTTTTGACCATATAGGAATATCTTGGCTAATGTGAAAGTATAATATGTAAATTATTCCTCTCAAAAAAAAACTTATTTATCATAATTGTAGGGTAAAAAAAGTAAGATGATTTTTCATGTGATTAATGTCTGGATTTATGTGATGTTGGCTGTGACTCATAAATATGTTTAGGTCACTGCTCATGACTTTTCATTTGTATAATCAACTATAATTTTGCATCCAAATTTGTAGTTTGATGTCACTTGAAGTTTGGTCATTTAATATTACTATTGAAAGAAAAACACAAAATCCATTTTTATGTTTCCAGCTTGTTATTTTGATATTATTAATTGTACAAATCACCATGTATAATATATGTGTACTGAGTGTGATGATCAAATCGGGGTACTTGACATTTTCACCTATGTACAGTTGTTATGTGTTCATAATACATTGCCCTATAAAGAAGCAAGTACTATGTCTTCCATGCATATCATATTTGATCTGTTATTGAAACAGAAATAGTCACTGTGGCTACTTTAAAAAGAGGTCTCCAAAAACTGATTTAATTGTCAGAATTTCATAGTTGCTCTTTCCATAATGTCAATTTTCTTTTCTTTTTTTTTTCTATGTTTTTTATTGGTGTATTGGCATACATCATGATTGGATTTGTTGTTACATATTTGTACATGCACACAATATAACAAAATAATTTGGCCAATGTCACTCCTTCAACTTTATTTTCATTTCGCCACTTGGTTCAGCTTTTAGAGCCATGTGACTAAATGGACAGATATAGACCATTGCTGCCACCTAGTACTTTTGGATCAGGGCATTCTGAAGGGAGTCAATTTGATCATCTTGATAGTTACTTTAACTATGATTATGCAGAACCCTTTCCCTATATCAGTCTACTTCAGGGGTCATGGATCAGCCTATGGAAGGGACTATTGGACCAGGGTTCTCAGCCAGTCAGTATTTTTTTCTTAGACAAACAGAAGCCTAGACCTGAGAATGGAATTTTGAGAAAAAGCACACAGTCACCAGGTTATTATTAATTTATAATAAAATGAATTTTCTGTAATCCTTTTTTAGCTACAATGAATACTAATTTAATGATTTTATAATAGTTTGAGTTCTAATGCTCATGGAACCAGGAAATTTCATTTGAACTTGTAACATAAAAATGTGTATGAGTGTTTTAAAGTGGCATAGTTGTTCTATTAGGCATTAGGTCAAGGAGAAAAAATAAACCTCCAAATGGAATAACGAGTTTGTCTAAAAGTCAGGAAGAGCATCTTTACTGACCATGGTCTCTTGCTTCCTAATAGATAATGAAGACTTTGATAGTTGCTGTGCTGCTGGCTGGGGTTGTCCCACTCCTTTTGGGGCTCCTGTTTGAGCTGGTTATTGTTGCTCCCTTGAGGGTTCCTTTGGATCAGACTCCTCTTTTTTATCCATGGCAGGTAAATGCTTGTCTTTTGCTGATCGTAGTTTAAGTAGTTGGGATCAGAAAAGAATACTTTTAAGTGAATGATTAAGAATAATTTTAAGTGATTTTTAATTTGTAAGCAGTTGATTTAGAAAGGCTCCTTGTTTTCTATTCTAGGAACCTTTATAAAATCATATAAATAATTTCCATTAATTTTTTGCTTTCAGAAATTTTAGGTCATATAATTCTTTTAAAAGAGCTTGCTTTAAAGGTTAAAATACCATATTCATCCAGGCTTCTCCAGTATTTAAAGATACAAACTAATGTGTTGACCTTTTTTCTTTTTCTTTCTTTCTTTTTTTGTACCAGGGATTGAACCCCAAGGCACTTAACACTGAATCACATCCTCATCTCTACTTATTTATTTATTTAGAGACAGGGTCTCACTAAGTTGCTTAGGGCCTTGCTAAGTTGCTGAAGTTGGCTTTGAATTTGCAATACTCCTCCCTCAGCCTCCTGAGCTGCTGGGATTACAGCCACTGCATCTGGCTGATCTTTTCATTTTTGAGCTAAAGTAAATTTTTTTTTCTCTTTTTGACTTTAAGACTTTAATACTTTTGAATAATTGACACACATTTCCCCACAATGTCTCAGGCTCATTAAAAAGAGTATCCTGATGGAACCCATATATCCCAGCAAAAGTCTTAAAGCTCATTGCAAAAAAAGTTTAATTTTTCTGTCATAATTAATGCCTGGGGTTTTTAACATTGTAAAATCAAGAATGCACGTTCTTAGTAGATATTTGGAGGGAAAAGAGGGTAGATATTGACTTCAGTCTTTCAAAGGTTTTTCAACTTTTTTTTTTTTTAATCTGTTAGTATATGTACACAGACCACCTGTGTCCTTTAGCTTTCTGGTTTCTAGGTTTTCAGGAAAATCAAAATGTTTGAGCCATATTTCTCTTCCTCTACTTTCTAGATGGATAGTTTCAGCAACTTCATTTAACATAAAATATTTAAGGGCTTTAATGTGTGCCCAGACTCTGAACTGTGTAACCCAGGTTACTGCAGGAAACTGAGGAACTTATATTTTGGTGGGAAGGTTAGACAGGTACACAGGTAGTTTATGTGATAAGCATGGGAGCTATAGCATCATGTAGAAGAGTATTTAGCTTAGGTGTGATAGTTTCAGGTGTGACTTTATATAGGAGAGAGTACCTAAGCCAACTTAATTAGTAGAGTATTGAGGAGTGGATAAGAAAGGAAGAAGTATATTCCAGGTAGGAGTTAATGGGTAGATCTGGAGGTAAGACAGAGAATGCATATTCTAATCCAGTCTGACTCATAGTCTAGAATTAGTAAGATAAATCAGTATTAAAGGGAAATAAACCTATGTTATTCCTTTCTGTAAATGTTGTATTACAGAGCAAATAGCATCAGTAATTGAAGGTGTTTTTTTTTCTTCAATTTTTAAATAGAGAATAATGCCAGCTAATAAAGGTAGAAGGATTAATGGAATCAGAAAACCACTATTTTGGGCTGGGGTTGTAGCTCAGCAGTAGAGCCCTCGCCTAGCACGTGCGTGGCCCAGGTTCGATCCTTAGCACCACGTAAATACATTGTGCACAACAAAAGCAAATAAATAAATATTAAAAAGAGAAAAAGAAAACCACTATTTTGTAATACCTAAAAAAAAGAATGATCCTAGGTTGGCACAGTGGTGCACATCTGTAATCTCAGCTTGGGAAGCTGAGGCAGGAGGATTGCAAATTCAAAGCCAGCCTCAGCAATTTAGTGAGATAGTGAGACCCTATCTCAAAAAAATAAAAAGGACTGGGGTTGTGGCTCAGTGGTTAAGTGCCTCTGAGTTTACTCTCCAGTACCCCTCCACCCCAAAACAATTTTTTTTAATAAATTCCAAGGCTTGTCAGTGGATATTGAATTAATGAGGCTATAAGTTTGATGAATATTCACTTACTATTGCTGTATAACAAGTTATACATAACTTAATGGCTTAGAACACCCAGAGTCTGCAGGTCAGAAATTCAGAGAGGGCTTATCTATTTTGTTTCTGATCCAGGTGTGGCCTTACCTGGGAAATCCAATGACTAGGGGTGATTTAAGAGTGGTGGTATGACATCTTTGGACATGTCATCACTTACTGTTGGGGTTGGTGCTGGTTGGTTGGTGGCACCCATCTGGGGTTACTGACTGGAGCTCCTAGATGTACCTGGGCTTCTTCACAACTCTAACCCAAGGTTGTTGGGCTTCTAAGATAGCAGTTCAGGGAAATTAATGTCTCTACAAACAGTGGACACTGTATCACAATTTCTACAGCATCGTTTTTTTTACCACATCCTGTTGGATATATGCAGGTTTCAAAGTGTGACCCCCTGCTACTTTTTTAGAGATTGTTCAGGCATGTTTTGACACCCATACAACGAGAAGTGATTATTTCCATGGTGTTCGGGTGTCACTTTGTGGATTGGTAGTCTCAAAGGAAAACACAACTTTGCATTGGAGGTGGTCAGGAAAATGCTACCCTAACATTGTCAGTGATCATATCACTATAAATGAGGCAAACAAATATTATATGCCTCCTAATGTTATGTAGTGTGCAGCACTGAAAAGGGGAATAGCTCCTCTGACGTGGAGGAGCTAGTCTGCCACCATCAGCCAGACTATGGAATTCTGTTGGACATAAACATTGTTTCAGAGTGTCAACATCATATAAAGTCACTGTGTGACCAGGATAGAGCAGGACAAGCAAGACTATCTCTGCAGTCATGTCTGAACACAGATTGAACATGAGCATTGTCCAGATCACAAAACAATCAGACATCCTCCTTTTCCTGCTAACTGTGATTGCTCCTTCATTACCAGTTTTAGGTTTTGGCCTTAGGCTGTCCTTTTTTCTAGATAAGGTTTATTAAGATAGCCAATCAAGCCGGGTGCGGTGGCACACGCCTGTAATCCCAGCACTTTGGGAGGCTGAGGCAGGAGGATCAAGAGTTCAAAGCCAGCCTCAGCAACGGGGAGGCACTAGCAACTCAGTGAGACCCTGTCTCTAAATAAAATACAAAAAAGGTCTGGGGATGTGACCCAGTGGTCGAGTGCCCCTGAGTTCAATCCCCGGTACCACAAAAAAAAAAAAAGATAGCCAATCATAACTTACTCTGCTTTCTAGTAGCATCTGATACAGAGCAAAGCCCCACCTTGTTAAATCCTTACCCAGATTCCTAACACAAACTGAAATCCTGTAATAAGCTCTTCTTACCCTCTCTGGGTGGCCCCAAGTTCCCCGTCCTGTGAGTGCTTTCTTTCTGCAGGGAATAATAAGCACAACTTGTTTCCTTACATGTGTGTTCTGGTAGTCTTGACAGTATTTAGTATGAGGCAGGAAGTCGTCAGCATGTTGGAGACTTCTTTTACATGATTTCATTTTTAAAATGCTGAAATATTATGACTCAGCAGTATGACTTTTCATAATCTATATAGTGACATCTGTGTGTGTGTGCGGGAAACACAGACTGCTTCTGCTCATATATCTTTTTTTTTTTTGGTGGTACCGGGGATTGAACTCAGAGGCACTTGTCCACTGGGTCACATCCCCAGCCCTTTTTTGTATTTTATTTAGAGACAGGGTCTCACTGAGTCGCTAAGTGCCTCGCCACTGCTGAGGCTGGCTTTGAACTCACCATCCTCCTGCCTCAGCCTCCCAAGTGCTGGGATTACAGGCGTGCGCCACTGCGCCCGGCTCATATATCATTTTTAATAGTGGGAAAAAAAATGAGAAGCAACTTAAATACCCATCAGTAGAGAATGGCTAAATAAGATGTGGTACATCTGCTGTTTGAAATTCTGTCCGCAGGTGGGGTATGTAACTCAGTGGTAGAGCACTTGTTTAGCCTGTGTGAGTCCTGGGTTCAGTCCCTGGCACTGAAGGAGGAAAAATAAATAACTAAAAGAAATTAAGTGCATCAGTTCTCTTACATTAGTTAAAAAGAATTAAATGAACTGGGTTTGGTGCAGATGGTTCTCAGGCATGTTCGTATGTAGAGGAAAAGCACAAGTTGTAATGTATATGTGCAGCATGGTATTAGGGGATCTGTATTCAACTAAGTATTAGAAGGAACAGTTTCTTCCCCATCCCAGACTCTATGCTGCTTGACTCTCCTGTGGCATGTGGCTACAGGTCTGTGGGAGATTGGGATCGTTTGGAATTCTAGCAGACCTAGTAAGGCTGATTCTGTTCTTTGGACAAGAACTGCAGAGCGTTTGGCCTTGAAAAAACTTAAACCTCAGCAATCTGGGAACCTTCTCTGGTGGGCATTAATTTCACCTGGCCTTCAGGACTCCCAAAAGGCCAAAAGAAAACAGAATTGGTGAGTTTACCCTTCCTAGCTTGTGAACCTTGATGGGTATGAAGAAGAGAGGCTTTCTCCATGTTCCTCAGTAGAGGACTGTTGGCCTCCTATTTCAGAGGTCTGAAGGAATGAAGTACTGAATGTTCTCAGTGAGACCTGAGTTAGACAAGTGCTTTGACTAACAAAAGGCTCAGTAGCCATAGAAAGGTCAGGCAGAGCAATCAGAACACATGCCAGTGACAACTGCTTTAGAGCTGAGAGCTTCCAGAGAAGAAAATACACAGGAGATGGAGTGCAGTATCTACATACTCACTCGAAAACAGCAGAACACAATGGTTGTGGAGCTTTGTAGCATGGATTTTGAAAAAATTCAGCAGATTAATACAGCAGTCACCCTAGGGGCTCAGTTTGGGGACCTTAAAGGTCAGTAAAGCACAGAACAAAATCAAAGAATAAAGAATCGAGGGCTGGGGTTGTGGCTCAGCGGTAGAGCGCTTGCCTAGCACGTGCGCGGCCCGGGTTCAAACCACATAAAAAGAAACGCATTGTGTACAACTAAAGCAAATAAATAAATATTTAAAAAAAAAAATAGGACTGGGGTTGTGGCTCAGTGGCAGAGCGCTCGCCTCGCACGTGCTCGGCCCGGGTTCGATCCTCAGCACCACGTAAACATAAATGCATTGCATTGTGTACAACTAAAGTAAATAAATAAATATTTTTTTTTAAAAAAGAATAAAGAATTGAGGGGAAAGATAAATATCTTAGGAAAGTGTTTTACTCCGGGAGTAAAAACATAATGATAACAGGGCTTCTGGCCGGAATAAATATAAGCAGCATTGAAACAAAAGTAGAAACTTTTAATTAGATTGAAGAAAGATTTGATTCTGAAGGTTGAAATGTTTGATCACATTTGATTGAAATCAGTGGGACAAGATAGAAGAGAAAAATATATTATCTGGGTATATTTTGTCAAAAATTTAAGGATAAAGACAAATCTTGCAAGCTTCAAAAAAAATTATACTGCTCTTGGACCTTTTTTCTTTAGCACTGAAAGCCAGAAGATAGAATTTATAGAGAATTAAGAAAGGGAACAAAAACTAAGCTCTCTGCACCCAGAGAAAATACCACTTGTTTCACCTGGTAGGATGAGCATTGATGTTTGAGGAAATGCAAGAATTCAGTATGTGTTTCAACTTCTCACTTCTTTTAGAAAGATACATATATAATCAAACCAGTAAATTGGAATGTTGACCTCAAGATAGTGGACAGTGAAGAGACTAGGCAGGATGAGCAAAATCTTCATCAAAATGACACACGTTTTCAATGGAACCTGTACATATAGCTGCAGATAAATGCATGAGGGAAAACAGAGTATATACTCAATGCCAGTAGTAGTTACTGCTGGAGAGGAATTGAGGTAGCAGTAACAGAAGACTCCAGCCTTCTTTGTGAAGGCTTCAGTTTTATATAAGAAGATATATAAGAATAGGTAGTGTTACATAAGAATAGATCTCAGTGTTATGTGTTACATTTTTAATGTATGTATATTTTTAAGATAGACCATGTTATGAAGGGCTATATGTGCCACTTTAAGGACTTCAGGGTTATAAGCATGAAATCTATCTACTTCTAGAATCTGATGTGCATTTTAAGAAATAACTTGGTGAGGGGAGGGAGTGGTAAGCACTTTGGCTAGCTTGGAAAGAGGAGGTTGGCAGATCAGGCAGTGGTACCATGAGAAACTTGATGTACAGTAATACTGGGAATGAAAGATAACGGTTCAGCAAGAAAACTGCAAATGTTCCAAGCTCAAAGCTGTGAGGCTTTGGAGTAGTTTCTTTAGGCCATTCTTGTTTTCACAGTCTTATTTTGATATGTATTAGTTCAGTCAAAACCAGTAAAGCAGTATAAGGATGGTTTGATTACATAAAATCACAGCGGGCTGGAGTTGTTGCTTAGTGAAAGAGTGCTTGCCTAGCATGCATGAGGCACTGGGTTTGATCCTGGGCACTACATAAAAAATAAAATAGATATTGTGTCCACCTAAAACTAAAAAAATATTTTAAAAATATTTTAATAGTATTTTTATTTGATTATTGAGATCTCCATTAACGTTCAGACTTTTTCTAATTTTCTTGGAAAAATGATGTAGGTCAAAGGATTCAAGAACAATTTTCATAGGAACACTACTAAACTTAGCTTTAAAAAAAAATTCCCTGGATTTTGCAGTATATATTAATTTTTTGTTCACACATCATTACCAATTTTGTAGAACTTCTCTTTTGAAGTGTGAAATAAGAGAAAATTGTATTCCCTATCTGCTAGGTTTATTATTAAAAATAACAACCAAAAAAAAAAAAAAAAAAAGAAATGTGTTAAATGGTTTTTATTACCCTAGGACTGGGCACTTGGAGTCCTGCATGCCAAAATCATTGCAGCTATAACGTTGATGGGTCCTCAGTGGTGGTTGAAAACTGTAATTGAACAGGTAAGCAAGAAATATTGGGATACCCTCTTTTTTAATTATAATGCATTTGGGTGAAATAGGTTTCTTTGGGGGTGAAAGCACAGCTTTGAAGGCTTAAGCCTGCTTGTTCTTCAAATTCCAGGGTGATGGGGTTTGAGTAACACTACACCTGGGTTGTGAGAGGCATAAGTGCCGTGGATTAGGGCAAGAGGGGAAAAAAACAACATCTGCACTCCATTAGTATTTTCCATTTATTTTCAGGGTTTTCCCACTTCCATCTATTCTTTTCTCTGCAGTCTTTTCCAGTAGAATTTTCTTGAGAAGGTGAAGGAAATATTCTACAAGTTCTTGGATTTTTAAATAAATTTACCGTAGAATTCTTCCCTGCTATTTATTTATTTATACTAGATAAACTACCTTTTGATTTGTTGAAATTTGATTTATTCAGCTTTTTGGAAACATTTCCTGTTTACATTATTTTCTTGTCACATTCAGATAAAATGATTTTTTTTTTTTTTTTGTTACTGGGAATTGAACCCCAGGGGTGATATAACCACTGAGCCACATCCCCAGCCCCCCCACCCCCTTTTTTTTTTTTTTTGGTACCGGGGATTGAACTCAGGGGCACTTGACCACTGGGCCACATCGCCAGCCCTGTTTTGTATTTTATTAGAAGCAGGGTCTCACTGAGTTACTAAGTGCCTCGCCATTGCTGAGGCTGGCTTTGAACTCGCGATCCTCCTGCCTCAGCCTCCCAGTGCTGGGATTACAGGCGTGTGCCACCGCGCCCGGCTCCTTTTTATTTTTTATTTTGAAACAGGGTCTCTTCAAGTTGCTCAGGGCCTTGCGAAATTGCTGAGGCTGGCTTTGAATTTATAATCTTCCTGTCTCAGCCTCCCGAGCTACTGGGATTACAGGTGTGCACCACTGTGCCCGTTAAATAATTTTGAGTAATAACACAGTTCACACTTACATAAGAAATGTGAAAAAATACTTCAAGTTCCGTAGTATTCAATTCTGTAATTACTGAATGTTATTTGCTACTGTATTAGTGCAAGGATAGTAAAAATTGTGGCTGTAGATTAGTGTTGTCTTATTTCACAATTTATGGCTAACTGTAAAGTGTTAATAAGTAACTCCTTTTACTTTACACTCCTTTTAAAAACTTTCCAAGCCGGGCGCAGTGGCACACGCCTGTAATCCCAGCACTTTGGGAGGCTGAGGCAGGAGGATCAAGAGTTCAAAGCCAGCCTCAGCAATGGTGAGGCACTTAGCAACTCAGTGAGACCCTGTCTCTAAATAAAATACAAAAAAGGGCTGGGGATGTGACCCAGTGGACAAGTGCCCCTGAGTTCAATCCCTGGTACCCAAAAAAAAAAAAAAAAAAAAAAAAAAAAAAAACTTTTCAGAACAAGGTTTATGTTTGTGTCAGCCAGTCCACTCTACAGTCTCCAGCTGAGACTCTGGCCTTGACTTTGGGAAAAAATAACTAGTTTGAATCCTTTTGAATTGACAGATAGCCTGGAAGAATTTGTTAAGTATTTTTGTTCTGATTTTTTCTATTGTTTCAGGTTTATGCAAATGGCATCCGGAACATTGACCTTCACTACATCATTCGTAAACTGGCAGCTCCAGTCATCTCTGTGCTCTTGCTTTCCCTGTGTGTCCCTTACGTCATAGCTTCTGGTGTTGTTCCCTTACTAGGTGGGTACTGCTGGATATGGAGCTTGCTTTAAAGAGCACTTTTATTAACTTTGTGATTCTTATCACTTAAGTGACAAAGGCTATCTGCCTTCAGCTGCTTCGCTGGTGAATGAATATGAAGCCTAATACTTGGTTGACAGAACATTACATTAAAATTAATCATTTAGCTGGGCATGAATAATAGGTGAAGCCAGGTGTGGTGGCACATGCCTGTAATCCCAGCAGCTTGGGAGGCTAAGGCAGGAGGATTGTGAGTTCAAAGCCAGCCCCAGCAATTTATAAAGCAAGGCCCTGAGAAACTTAGTGAAAGCCTGTCTCTAATATAATAAAGTATAAAAAGGGGTGGGGATGTGGCTTGTTAAGTGCCCCTGAGTTCAATCCCTGGTAGAAATAAAGAAAAGGAAGGAAAGGAGGAAACTGTATCAAATCTTTAGAATAATATTTTTAATAAAAAGTGGATAATTTTATTTTCTAGTTACTGTTTCAGCTATTCTAGGAATGTCATTAATATTATTTTCTCATTACTATGTATTATATCCGTCCATTGATAGTATATAGACTTAAGAATTACTATTACTATTTGGATTTCTAAGCCTAAACCTTTTTATATTTCTACTATTAGAATTTTTTATTGTTGTTTTGGTTAGTTTTTTATTTTTGCAATATTAGGGATTGAACCTAGGGACACTCTTAATACTGAATTGTATCCCCAGCCCTTTTTTATTCTTAGAGAAAGGTTGCTGAGGCTGACCTCAAACTAAGGGCTAATCCTCCTGCCTCAGCTTCCTGAGTCAGGGGATTTCAAGTGTGCACCACTGTATCCAGGTTTGCATTGTTAGAAGTTTCATTGTGAACTCCACTGGAAACACTATAGAGGGGGAAATATTAGTAAATGATTTTTTTTTTTTTTTTTTTTTTTTTAGCAATTTTGGCTCTCTTTAGGTGCTTTACACTTTACAGAATTCTTTTTATTTTTGTGTGTGTGTGTGTGTGTGTGTGTGTGTGTGTGTGTGTGGTACCAGGGATTGAACTCAGGGGCACTCGACCACTGGGCCACATCCCCAGCCCTGTTTTGTATTTTTTTATTAGCGACAGCGTCTCACTGAGTTGCTAAGTGCCTCGCCATAGCTGAGGCTGGCTTTGAACTCGCGATCCTCCTGCCTCAGCCTCCCAAAGTGCTGGGATTACAGGCGTGCACCACCACGCCCGGCTCTTTACAGAATTCTTAGGAGAACTTTTGAAGCTGAGTTCATAGAACTGAGTTTTGATGAAATTATGTTTTAAAGAGTATGAGGACAATTCAAACTCGAAGCTCAGCTGCAGAGCCCATGCTACTATAGCAGACTCTTGTGGGGTTTGGAACAGTCTAGTTGAGGATATTAATTTTCTGATGTCCTTTGAAATACTTCATCTGATTTTAAAGTTTCCTCCCAAGGAAGAGTTAAAACAAGTTAAAAGTTGAAAAATAAGCCGGGCGCGGTGGCGCACGCCTGTAATCCCAGCACTTTGGGAGGCTGAGGCAGGAGGATCCCGAGTTCAAAGCCAGCCTCAGCAATGGCGAGGCACTTAGCAACTCAGTGAGACCCTGTCTCTAATAAAATACAAAAAAGGGCTGGGGATGTGACCCAGTGGTCGAGTGCCCCTGAGTTCAATCCCGGGTACCACAAAAAAAAAAAAAAAAAAAAAAAAAAAAAGTTGAAAAATATTTGAGTGTTCTAAAAGTTTAAGGAACAGATCTTTTATTAGTTAAACACAGTTCTATTTTTGTTTTTTTTTATTTTATTTTTATTTATTTTTTTGGTACCAGGGATTGAACCCAAGGGTGCTTAACCTATGTCTTTAGGATTGGGTAGCCCCATCAATTTGGTCTCTGTTGAGAGCCTCATGGTAGATGGTATAACAATTGTGGCAGCACATCTGGAAAAGTTCACCTGATGAGACAGGAGGCCAAAGACATTCAGGGGTCAAGCTCATTCTTTCTATAACAGTCCATTTTCAGGAACTAACTCCATGAGATCAGTTTCCAAGGCCAGAGCTTCTAGTGACGTGATTACCTCCTACTAGGCCCTACCTCTCAGTACTGTCACAGTCCACACATGAATCACTGCAGAGCACCTTTAAGCCATATCCAGACCATAGCAACTTACCACTTACAAGTTTCTTCTTTCGGTTTACAGGTGTTACTGCAGAAATGCAAAACTTAGTCCACCGGCGGATTTATCCATTTTTACTGATGGTTGTGGTGTTGATGGGAATCTTGTCCTTCCAGGTTCGCCAGTTTAAGCGCCTTTATGAACATATTAAAAATGACAAGTAAGTCTAGGATTCCGTTATTCTAACCACTCTTTCAGGTGTTGTCACTTCTTAACTTGTGTGTTTTATATGATAAATCTCAAGAGGGGAAAGAATTCATATTCTGGATGTATTTTGAGGTAGGTCAACAGGATATGCTAAGATTGGGTGTAGGACGCGAAGGGAGAGTACAGTCAGAGCAACTGGGAATGGAGCTGGAGAAGTTGGAAAATCTGGTGGTTTGGGAAGGAAGATTTATTTACTACTCATACCAAATAATTTTTCAGTCTGTTTTCAAAAGTTTTGTTCTAACAATAAATTAAATAGTTTTAGATTAAAACAAAACAGATCACTACATTAGAAACTCCTCCAGGAGTCAGCATCTAGCCTATCCAGTGACTCTTAGCAAGCAAGACCCCCTCCCTGACAGGGAGGGGTCTTCTACCTGTGGAGGCTCTGCAGCCTTGTCATTCCAGCCTCAGTAACTTCTACCTATTGCCATCGCCTTCTCTCCTTTATCACGGCACATCAGGTTGGAGCACTCATTCTATTCATAGACCATTGCCTCCTGTCACTCAACATTTGCTCAATGCCTTGCCATCTCCCCCTTGGCCTCACTGAAATCTGCCCTTCAATTTCTCCTTTTCTTTAGAACCAGAGCTTTTCACCACCTACTTTTTTCCTTACCCTGCTTCTTGGTGGTCATATTTCTAGTCCATTTCCTTGGACCTTGCTTTTAAGCTGGTTTATAAAATGTGAGCCCTAACAAATAAATCTCCTACTTCCCACACATCCCTACCTGGCTCTAAGGCACCTGTCTTTTTGTAGCTATTCATTCTAGTCTCTCCTTTGGCCTACCTACCTATTGAAAGGCTTTAGGGAGGAATAAAGTGACCTGATTTGCATTAAAAATGTATCCCTGGCTGTTCTTAGAAGAATGTTTTATTTGTAAGATCCTATAAGAGAGTAACCACCCTGTGTTAACCTAGGTACCTTGTGGGTCAACGCCTGGTGAACTATGAGAGGAAATCTGGCAAACAAGGAACATCTGCACCACCTCCACAGTCGTCCCAAGAATAAAGTGGTTGTCTCAACTCCTTGACCTTCCCCTTGCCTTTACGTGTCCTTTTTTGTGGACTTCTCGCTTTGGAGATTTTATCCCGTGATCTCTCAGCGTTGTTTTTAAGTTAAATGTACTTGACTTGTGTCCTCAGCATCCAGAGAGTAGCGTGTAAGGCTCTGCTGCTCTTCCCTGCATCTGCCGACATCACTGCTGTCTGAGATCTGTATATGTGTAAATAGAAGTTCCTTGATTCCCTAAAACCTTGGATTAAACAGAATGTGCATTGTACATCTTTAAACAAAATGTATATTAATTTATTAAATCTAGTTGTCACTTTATTTTGGACCTGCTGTGATCTCAACAGGAAACATGCCACAGAGCAGTAGTACACAGGCGAGACCTTTTCAGTGACGTCTTGTGGAACCCACTTCTCGGTGTTCCTAGCAATTCTCACTAAACAGACTGTACATCCTGTCTTTCTTGGCTCTTCACACCTTACCAGGAACCTAAAAGGAAACCAGTAGAAAGCAGCAGTGAAGTGTCTGTGGTAAGAAAACAGCAACTTTGAGCTTCACTGTCAGTCGTTTTGGGAAGTTATTTTGTATAACACCAAAGCTGTTGTACATTTTCTACTGCCTGATTTTGTTTTCATGTGTCTGTGTTTGTAATATTGTATAGTATCTTGTGCTAGGTGAGGAGATTATTTTTAATTTTGATAATTTAATATTCCTAGTGATCAGCATTGGGAGTTGGGTTTTGTGCTTGTTAGGGGCATGTCTGTACTTAGAAAAAAAAAGCATAAAATGAAGATTTTTCATTAGTTCCCCATCCCCCCCACACACAACTTTTTGACAGCGGTGGCCCAAAGTGTCGTGCAAGATCATAAATCTTACAGAATAACATCACCAACAATATTGCGTCTTACTGGACTTAGGACATTCTGAGATGCTTGTTAAGTATAGATGTGGTCATGGTCTTGATTTGACAGTGTTAGAGAAAGCTGGTTAGAACACCTAGTCCTTCTGGTGAGTGCATCATCGGGTGAGGAGTAGTGAGTACATTTCTCCTACGTTTCCATCAATAAATCCCAAAGTTTCCAAAGCTTTTTTGTTTACACTGCGAATAAAACTGCGAATAAAACCAACTCTATTTGTCCAGAAGGAAGCTGGCTGAGCTGGCCTTTTAACATAGGAATGTATTTCATTGGAAATGTGCTATAAAGTCTCAGAGAACTGTATACTTAACAGACTTTGTTTTCCCTTATAACCAAACCTTCAAGTTCAGAGTTTGGAGGAATAGAATTGTTGGGCACATGATCCAATTATTTAATGGTATTGGTATATTGTAAGGGTAGTGTTTGCATTTGAGTGACAATTTAGAAGTTCTCATAGAAAATGGACAGTGTAGGTTTTCAGAAAGTATAAAAAAAAATTTCTACATAGTATTAAAACTCATAAGTTAAGATCTGACATCTTTTTTTACAATATGAAAGTCAGCCAAAAATAAGCTACCAAAATCAAGAGCAGCAAGTTCTGGTGGTTTCATTTTCAACAGTTTTTCCTTAAGTGGTAAGCAAATACTTCAAAATATATTTTAAAACATCAGTATCAAGGAAGAATATCGCTTGACATAGGATTCAGTGTTAACACTATTTGGCACTTTGAGGTAGCCTTTTCTCTTGTGTTTGAAACAAGTCCTTTGCTAGCTCTACCTTTACTTGGAAATTTAGTCTTACTATAAAAAATTAGGAGCATTTTAAATGTAATGCCATCTGTCATGGTGTTTGACTATATAAGTTGTTCTCTTGGGGAGAAAAAAAAAATATTGATTTGGGCATATGACTTGATTATATTAATTTAAGTTTCTTATAATTTTTAAGTAATTTGTAGATCTTGATATAGACTCATTGGAACACATTTTAACAGGCAGATAACCACAAATGGTTAAAAGTTGTTCATCCTTCAGAATTTTAAATCAATCTTATTAGATGCTTTGTTTTAAAAAATATAAACACATCCAAGTAACTAAAAAAATCACCCTCATGTCACTGGAAAATAACTTTATATTGTCTTATTGAGGAATTCCCCCTAGTTGTCATGGTGCTGGGGATGGAACCCAGGGTCTGGCACATGGTAGGCAAGTGCTCTGTCACTGAGCTGTATCGCCAGCCCCCCAGGTTTTTCAGTTGTTGGTTTTTTTTTTTTTTTTTTTTTTTTTTTTTTTTTTTTGTCCTGTTCTCTTCCACAAGATAAAGCCTATCATAAGGAAAGTATTTTCTGGCTAATATTTACTTGGGTAGTGTCCAGGTTTTACTATTAACCAATAGTCATAAATATTTAAAACCCATAGTTTAGAAAGTGCTAGTATTGCTTCCCTTCTTCACTTAAGACTTTTAAAAAATACTTTTAGTATAGTTTTGCTTCCTTTTACATTGGGCTGAAACCGTCTTCAGGGAAGTTTACTGGGAAAGAAGCCTTTTTGCTTTACTTTTACTATTTATAAATTTAAGACAAATCATCAACTGGGGTTAGTTTTATATGACTAGTTATCAAGTGCATTTCTTCATTATTAGCAAATTATGTTTGATTTTTAGACTAAAGTACTAATAGTTGATAAAAACTGAAGAGAAATGCCAATGTGAAATTTGCATATAGCTAGCCTTAAAAAAGCTCCGTGTTTTCAAGTTTTACTTTTTTTTTCCTGTTCTCTGGAGAAACGAAGGAGATGGGACACCTCAATTCCACATGTAAGCAAGTAATTTTTATTTCAACATTTAATATAACTGTTATAACTGTGAAATCTTGTGTTCTTTTTCTCATACAAATAATAGAGAATAACTTTCCCTCAAATGATTTGATCCTCTATATGTCATCTCTGTATTGGCAAAATGCTACTATTAAAGTGTAATTCTTGAATTTAGGTTCAGTTGATGACTTTTTAAACAAACAAACAAACAAACACTGGACATTTCTACACTGTATTGTGTTTGCAAGCACACACAAGAGACTGTAGTGCCATCACATAAGAACTCTGGCACTTATAAATACTTCACAAGTTAGCTATTTATTTTCATTTTCAGAATTGAGAATATTAAGCTTATTTACTATGATGCTTTTTTTTTACATTGTAAAATTCCATGATTATGTTTAAAGTCTTCTTTTAGAATGTTAATTTTTCAGTCAGTCATCATCAAGAAAAGTCAGAACTAAAATGTGTTACCACTGAAGTATTATTAAAAGCCTCATTCATGAAGATTCTCTTTTTTGATTAAGCTGTTTTGTACCCACCTGCCTAATTTGCCCAGTCAGATATTTTCTTGTCAGCTTAGTCCTGCTCTGTGTCATCAATTTTGTAAACAACTTTCATGAGTAAGGGCTCCTTTCAGTTAGTCCCCAGTGATATTTTTGGCATTAATATAACAAAGATGAGACAGTACTTACATGTTTTCATTCCTGTCTGTTCTGTATGAGTGCCTCATTTTGTAGTCATGAAAGTAATATAGTACCTTAGATAAAAATGTAATGACTAAGGCCTAGGAATGACTGTTGTAGAAGCTAAATAGAATACATAGATGTTTGGGATGTCAGTTTTTTATTAAAGTGAACACATTAGGTACCCACACCAATTTTATGTGTATATATTAAAAAATGCTCCCTTTTCTATGTGATCCATTTGTTGCCTTCTGGGTTGAGAGAACAAAATTGAATAAAGTGAATGTTAGTTGTAGCCTAGTTTTTTTTTTTTTTTTTTTTTTTTTTTTTCCCTTTTGGTTTGGTTTGGTTTGCTGGAAGAATGTTTTAAAATTACAGAAATGTGAACCCGGTGCAGTGGTCCATGCCTCTAGTTTCATCTACTGGAGAGGCTGAGGCAGGAAGATTGCTTTGAGTCTAGGAGTTCACAACCAGCCTGGACAACACAACATGGTGAGACCCTGTCTCAAACAAACATATAAAATACAGAAATGTACATTATTAGCCAGCATATATAGATAATTCATATATTTTTAGTAATTGTGTAAGAAAAATAACTCAAGTTGCATGTGATGTGACCCTCCACTTCTATTGTAAACCCAAGTTTAAAAGCATAGTTGCAAAAACCTTAGCCACCTCTCCTCAGTACTTGAAAGGTGATCCTCTTCACTGGAAATGGTAAACCCCATCTTGTACCACAGGGAAGATACTGTCCACTGCTTACTCTATCACAAGACCAAAGTCCAAGCTTGTCTCTTTTTCAGATGGAGACTTTGACATGGTAAAATTAATTATGTAGTTGAGCATATGTCCCAGAGAAAAGGGAAGGAACTACATGAGGCTTTTTTTTATGCCTGAGTGTTCAGAATGAAGAGAATGTTTTGCTTCAGAGACCATTTCTAATTTTTCCTGTTTCTAGGTTTCAAATATTTTTCAAAAACCTGCAACTTTTCTTTTTTTTTTTTTTCTTTCTTTTCTTTTTTCTCTCTCTCTCTTTTTTTTTTTTTTTTTTTTTTTTTTTTTTTTTGTGTGTGGTACTGGGGATTGAACTCAGGGGCACTCGACCACTGGGCCACATCCCCAGCCCTTTTTTGTGTGTTTTTATTAGAGACAGGATCTCACTGAGTTGCTAAGTGCCTCACCATTGCTGAGGCTGGCTTTGAACTCGCGATTCTCCTGCCTTAGCCTCCCAAAGTGCTGGGATTACAGGCGTGCACCACCGCGCCCAGCTGCAACTTTTTTTTTCTATTGGCACCCCTCCCCGCCCCCCCCAGTCAAGTGCATTTTCATTTTTTTTTTTTTTTTAATGCAGTACCATAGACATCTTTAATCTGTGAAGTTGAATTTCCATCGGAGGCACTTGAATGGTGATGCTTACAAGCTGACCATAATTCCTCCTTTCCCTCCAGCTGATGCCATTCAGTGGGAGCAGAGTGATGAGGAGGTGGCCCCCCTCCCCGTGTTGGTGGTTTTCTGGTTTGTCTGGTTTCTAGCACTGCACTTAGTGCTGTGCTTAAATGAGGCATGAGGTCTGCTTTCAAGGAGCTGAGAGTGGAAAATAACAGAACAGATAGGACTGAGATGCCTTGGGGAACATGGAGAAGAAAGTACTGAGCCCCAGAGCCTGCAGTGACCTTGCTGCTTCCTCAGCTTTCTATATATAGGTACCCCTCCTCTCCTACACACCACCTCCTGTCAGTCTCCTGCAGCCTACTTCATGCAGAGCCACACTCTCCCTAAAGCCATCCAAATGTACACAGGCAGGAGCCTCTGGGGAGGTTCCTTTTTGTATCACTTTGCATTGTTTAATTATCTTTTTGAATTTTCTTCCTTGACATATGTAATGGTGCCTGAGTTTTTCTGCTTCTCCACATTTGTTCAGTAACTCTTTAGGTCCTAAAGAAGAGAAGCTTCTTCCCAGGAACCCCATGCATCACTTACCTGTTCTTTGCTCAGTTGGAGCAGGACTTTCTGCTGGCTGGCTCTTTTTGGGCTTGATGGAGCAGAATAGAGTCCTGAAATAGATTCACATGCATATTGACAGCAGAGTTCTGACAAAAGTGCAGCAGTCTTGAAAAATGATGGAATAGTTGGACATCGGATACAAAATTAAAAACAAATTGATACATACCATAGCAAGAATTTAAATGAGTTATAATCCTAAAAATATAAAACTGACTTCTAGAAGAAAACAAAGGAAAAAAAAATATTTAACCTTGTGTTAGGCATATAGTTTTTAGATAAAACAAATGCAGTCCATTTAAGAAAAATAATGATAAATCATACTTCATCAAAATTGAAAACCTCTTAGATACTAAGTGACTAAAAAGACCATAGAGTGGCAGAAAATATTTGCATTTCTGATAAAGGACATACATCTAGGACACAGCAGTAATAGGATCTAGGATACAACAATAATAAGTATACCATCTGCCCATTTCGGCAGATTATTTAAACAGACACTTCACTAAAGGATATATACTGGGCTGGGGATGTAGCTCAGTGGTAGGGTACTAGTCTGGTTTGCAAGGCCCTGGATTCAATGCCCAGGGGTGGTGAGGGGGTGGCAAGCATGTGAATAAATAACCAGTGAAATATTTAACACAATTAGTCTCTAGGAAAATGTGAATTAAAACTGAAGTAGGAGGCACCACATACTATTAGAATGCCTAAAAATAAAAACACCATACCACATATTGGTGAGGATGCATAGGAGATAGAATTCATGCTCTGCTGATGGCAATATGAAATGGTACAGTTAACTTTGGAAAACAGTTGAGTTCATACACACTTAGCATTCCTAATTAATTGCCAAGAGAAAAAGAAATTATATTTCCCTATGAATACTTGTACTTTCATAGTAGCTTTATAATAATCCAAAGCTAGAAGCTACCTATGTTTATCAACAGTAGATACAGAAGTTGTGATTATTCACATAATTGAATAGTGCTCAACTTGAAAGGAATTCACTGCTGATACATGCAACAATAGGCACAATTATGTTGAGCGAAAAACCATAAAAGTACTGTTATATAATCTATGTAAACCAGAAAATGTGGAGTCATCTACAGAAACATTAGAAAGCAGTGGGGTTAGGAGTTGGAGGGAGGACTTGTAGAGGCTTCAAAAGGGCATGAAAAAATGGGAGTGATAGATCTGTTCACTGTCTTGTGGTTCTGGTTTAACGTGTAATACATGTGTCAAAACTTAACAAATTGCACTTATTGTAAGTTAATTATGTCTTGATGCCCTTTCTAGTAACTCAGTAACTTCTCTTTCCTCAAAGCACCACATCCTCTTTCCTCCTCACTTTGATGACTTATTCCTGTGTCACTGAGAAGGCAGAAGCAGTCCAAAGAGAACTTTTACAAAGTCACGCCATCACTTCTACCCCTGACCTGCCCTGGTGTTCATGTGCTCACCAGTTAACTGAGCTCCTGTCTAGAACACACTGCTAGGGCATCCAGCTGTGCAGGCTTTGGACATCCCCTGTGGGGTTTGCCCGCCCTTTAATGCAGACTGCAGTGAGAGATGGGCAAACGAAGGGCCCCACCCACCTTCTACTGCTTTGATGGGTCTAGTGTGTTCTACTGAAGGGCTCTGGGCTGCAGTCCTGCCCTCCCCTGCGGCTTCTCTTCTGCTGCGCTATTCCCATCATTATTTCCCATGATTCGTCCACTAAAAAATACCTTGACCCCGCTGTACTGTTTCCTTTTCAGCAAATGCCTTCAAAGAGTTATCAGTACTCATGTTAACAGATTGTCTCTCCATTCTCTTCCAATCCCACTCCCATCAGATGTTCATTCCCACTTTTTCCCCGGAATTGCTCTTGTAAAGATCACCTATGACCACTGCTAAATTTTATGGTTAATTCTCAAGTCTTTGTTGTCTCATCTGGTACTGTTGATTTCCTCTCTCCAAACCACTTTATTAGTTTGTCCAAACACTGCAGTCTCCTAATTTTCTTCCTGTCTAGACTCTTCTTTTTAAACCTATTTGCTGGCTGTCTTGTCTTCTAGTCGTTACAAGCCCCAGGGCTCAATCTGGGACTGTGTTCTCCCTACATGTCCGTTATACTAACTTAGTGATGTTACACCCCACTCGGTCCCACAGCTGTAAAGACCAGTATGCTGATCACTCTCAGGTATGTGTGTGCACAAGTGCACACAAGACATTCTGCCTGCCTTTCCCGAACTCCAGACCTGTATGTGTGTCTCATGCTCCATTTTCCAGGCTGATAGCAAATCTTCTAAATAAATCCAGAATCTGGCAACACTGCTGCCACCATGATGCACAGGACCATCCTCTTCTTCCTGCCTATGGTAATGCTGTTTCTCCTGGGCTCCCTGACTCTGTCCTTGCCTTATTTTTTTTCTCCACTGAATCTATACTATTTCTGTTGATGGGAGTCAAATCACTTTTCACTCAAACCCTCAAGTGGATTACCATCACAAAATTGAAGTCCATGATGGCCTTCAATACCAGGCCTGCCTGGCATTGTGTGGCACTCTTTTCCTCTCCTCTCTGAAATACCACTCCTGTGTTCACTCTGCCCCAGGGCTTTTTCATTTACTGTTTTCTGTGCCTGGATGTTTGGGTTCCCCAATCTCATTTCTTTACAGAGCTGTGGTTCCCAGCGAGGCTGGTCTCCCTGCTGTGTTTCTCATACTACTTGGCACACTCTGTAGTTGACTTTTCTTATGTTTACATGTTTTTCCACTTGAATGTAAACTCCAGAGATTTTATTTTTAAACTGAATTATTACTGTATTATTAATCTCAGTTTGTGGCACAAATCTGGTACTTATAAGTATTTCTGAGTAAGCAAATAAATGATAAATTTGGAATCAAAATAATTTGTATGTGGCTAAAATAAACCCTGAAACTTCTGTCCGTTCTCCAAAGGTAACTGTTTAGCTTAGCATGTGTTTCCAGAGTGTCAGGCCTAAACACACTTACAGAATCATTTATCACAGTGAAGGGGTCATGCTACCCAAATTGTTCTATGGGGTGGCCTTTTTTCCCCACTTTGTTTTATGAACATCTTTTTGTATCAGTATGTAAGTAGCTACCTAATTTTTTTGTTTGGTTGTATTTTTTGAGATGGAGTCTCACTGTGTTGCCTATTCTTGTCTCCAACTCTTGGACTCAAGTGATCCTCCTGAACCAACCTCCCCAAAAGCTGGAACTAGAGCTATACTCTACCATCCCTAGTGTTAGCTACCTTATTTTTATTCTAGCTTTATAGTATTCCATTATGTGGACAGACCATGATTTAGGTTTTCTGAAAGAATTAACCATTTTGATGGTATGTTATAGTAAACATTTTTGTATTAACTTTTTATACTTAGGGTAGTTGTTTCTGTAGGATAAATTCTTAAATTGTCCCCAAATATACTTAGAATCAACAAGGTATGAGAGTGTTTTCCTTGACTACGTTCAGTTTGTTCTCACTGCTCTTATCTGAAATGTGTGTATCCCTCTGGTGGCTATGTGGACCAAAAGGAAAAGATGGCAGTGGGACAAAGTCCCCAGTCTGGAGGTGAGCAGGAGATGGGTGTCAGGGCCTCCTCCACATAGTATGGAAGTTAAGGAAAACTGCAGGAGTCAGCAAGGCTGTCCTGAAACCAAGCTTCTCAACTCCAGTGCTCCCCTGTTCAGCACCCAGTGGGACTGAAAAGTTATTTTATCAGAAGAGAGGGATTATTGCCTTCTAGGCCCAGTCTGGTTGGCTCAGTCACCTACCTTACTTAGGAAAACAAATAATATCTTGTTTGGCCGGAAACTGCGACGTTTGAACTGAGGACAGGAGAATGAGAGTTTAATAAGAGGGAAGGGTCAGGCAATGGGAAGAGCATGTGCAGAGGCACCGAGGCCAGAGTTGGTCTGGGAGGAGCCGCCAGGGCCCTGATGCAGTCGGCACTGACCAGCCCTCACTGCGAGGGCTTTCTAACTAGGACCTTGAGAGTCACGGAACCAGAACCCTCAGGGGAAAGTCCTCTATCAATTCTGCTCTCGTTGGGCTGTGGGAAACTGATCGAAAGGCTCTTTTCGCCCGGCGCAGTGGCGCGTGCCGGTAATCCCAGCTACCTGGGAGGCTGAGGCAGGAGGATCGCAAGTTGGTGGTGAGCCTGGACAACTTAGATCCTGTCTCAAAAGGGGATGTAGGTCAGTGGTGGTGCCCTTGCCTAGCAAGCGCGAGGCCATGGGTTCGATCCTCCACATTCAGAAGAGAAGATGGGAGCCTCCTTTCTAAGTGAGAACTCCAGCCTGCACGTCTGCACGGTTAGCAGCACAAGGGTCAGGAACCGATCGCGCAAGCGCTGTGCTCTGGGACACCCCTGCAGCCCCGGCCTTGGTGCGAGGCATGCGCATGCGCGGCAGGGGCGGGGCCCGCGCGTCTCTGTTGCCTGGATACTGAGACGCCACAGTAGCTGGGCCGGGCTCGCGAGCTGCCGGCTGTGCGGAGTCGCCGAGGGGCGGTTGGCTCTCAGTTCCCGAGAGCCGGAGGAGGAGTCGGTAAGACCTCGCCTCTGCGGGGAGGGCGGGCGGCCCTGGCGCTGGCCCCGGCCCCGGCCCCGGCCCCGGCCCTGGCCGCCTCGCAGCACACCTTTGTTCTCCCAGGCTGTGGCCGTCCGCCGGAGCGATGCCGCTTCCCGACACCATGTTCTGCGCGCAGCAGATCCACATTCCCCCGGAACTGCCGGACATCCTGAAGCAGTTCACCAAGGCTGCCATCCGCACCCAGCCCGCCGACGTGCTGCAGTGGTCCGCGGGGTAAGCGCCCGCGGGCGCCGAGCCGAGGCGGCGGACGCGTGCCCAGCGACCCCCCGCCGGGGCCAAGCCGTGTGTCTGTCTGGGGACCATTGCCATCTTTTGATCATGAGGCCAGAAATTATTGCAAAAATGCTCACTTATCTACAAAGTGATGGCAGTTTAATTGTTGAGTAGACTAACGCTTACAAAGCCATCGCACTGAACAAAAAGTTTCCGCACTGTTATCACAGGATCACAGCCACTTTTACTTTTGAAATGGTTATTGCAAGGAGGACTCTGTTAGCTGTGGTCCTTATCTGCAGAGAATCCTCCCAGAGTATGTAGTTAAGTTTGTGAGCACTCACTCTCGAGGTCATCCTGAGGTTTTCAGGCTGTGAGTAGGTAAATGCCTGGCGAGCTTCGCAGCAAATGAGCCGTCACAGTTACTTGCAGCACAGCACAGTTCCTTGTGCTCTTCCCAGGAGCACTCATAACTTTAAATTAGTTACAAGTCAGCAGACCTTAGAACCATTAAAATCCTTTTTAATTTTTAATTTTTATTTTAAAGATATTTTTTAATTGTCAATGGACCTTTATTTTATTCATTTATATGCAGTCTGAGAATCGAACCCAGTGCCTCACAGATGCTAGGCAAGCGCTCTACCACTGAGTCACAACCTCAGCCCCAAAATCCTTTTTTTATTTTATAGAAATATTCTTTGCCCCCTCTCACAAACAGACTTAGATGCTCACTTTTTTGATAAGAGTCAACATAGGTGTGAATTTAATATTTTCTTTAGTAACTGACAACAGATTTTGATAACTTTCCCTAAACTGTATAACCAAGATAAATGGATTTCTTTTGGTTGTTGTAGCAAATTATCATGAAATTTGACTTAACAAACATTTTTCTTTACAGTTATGGAGACCAAACAAAATCAGTTTAACTAGGCTAAAAGCAAGGTGGTGGCAGGGCTTTGCCCTTTCTAATGACTCTGGAGACAGTCCCTTCCATTTCTTTGACTATTCCAACTCCAAGAGCTGTATCCCTTGGACAGCTTGGGTCTTGACCTCTTCATCTTTGTAGCCAACATTTTCATTCTTCTCTACCTTTCTCTTCTAAGGACACTTTTGACTGTATAGAGGAACCATACCGATGACCCAGGGTAGGTTTCCCATCTAAAATCCTTAATCTGCAGAGACACTGTTACCATGGAAAGTAGCAATCATAGGTTCCAGGGATTGAGACTTAGATATCTTTGAGCAGTTATTTAATCTACTAACAGAGTCACTTGTTGATCCAGTTCTTTTCTTCTGTGAAATACTTCTGTCAATTGTTTCTGATCCTCTCAATCTTCTTGCTAAAACATGATGATCTCTTGGGCTGGGGTTGTGGCTCAGTGGCAGAGTGCTTGCCTAGCATGCATGAAGCACTGGGTTCGATCCTCAGCACCACATAAAAGTAAAATAAAGATATTGTATCCACCTAAAATTAAGAAATAAATATTTTTTAAAAAACATTATGATCTCAGGCTTTTACCATTCTTCAAGCCTAAATAAAAAAGATAGGATTTGTAAACAGTTTATTTGCATTGTACAAAAAAATTTCAAGATTTCTTGGAACCCTAAATTATATCTGGCAACACTTCAGGGACAATTATTTTAAGCTTCATTCCAGTTTGAAAGGCCTAATCATGAACTTTCTGAATGCACCACGCTGCTAATTTAAGAAGGATTTTAGAGTTTAGGAGAGGAGCTGGGCACTGTTCATCAGGCAATGTGTGTGTGTGATGCACTCAGAAATTTGCCAGCGCTCTCAGGACAAAACCCGGTAGATGTTCACAAACAACTGGAGTTAGTGGAGAACCGGTAAGTGCATAAACGAGGCTCATGAAGGTTGAGCAGAGAGACTTGGTCTTGGGAGGGCTGTGTAGGCAGAGACTGAGGCTAAGACGAAGCAGAGAGTGTGGAAGAGGAAGCAGTGCAGGAACAAAGGCAGTGACACGAAGGAAAACAGGAGGCCTTTGACAGTCATGCTGCCATGGACCATGTGGTAGGCATTCCTGTGCCAGGCAACAGTTCTTCTCAGATGAGGTCTTCAGGGGGCCAAGGGTCATCTTCCTCCCAAGCCTGTCTGCTCTACTGTGCTGGACAATCAGCTGTCCCTCATTATGTCATCGTGCACAGCTAACTGAAGAATTGGTCAAGTGACAAAGGCTGCCTGGGTGTCCAGGGGACTGGTGGCATGTACCTTGCCGGCAGGCTTTCCCAGCCATGCAATTGGAGGTGGCTGTGCAGGGGTAGTGTAGGATGGTATCTTCCAGGCCTGTACCCACTAGATGGCAGTAGGACCATCCACACTTTGCCCTGACAAACAAAAATGTCTCCAGAAGTTGCCAAATGCTTTGAGTAGGGGGTGGGGGGCTGGACCAAAATTGGTCCCCCTTGAGGACCCTTGCTGCAGAAGCTGTATGGAGCTTGGTGATTGCTCTGATTAATTGTGAGGAGTAATTCCACGAAATAGGTGGAAACCCTCCCTGGGAGCAGCACAGCAATGCAGGGCACCCTCCTTCAGCCGGGCCCTTTAGGTCCTCGGCTTCACAGGGGTCTGGTTCAAGGCTGTCTGTATTTTGACTTTTCCTCAAATCATTAACAAAACTACACAGCAGAGCTGAAGTTGGCTTACAAGCATTGAAGCAAAGTTGACTTGGAGGATATGAGATAAAGCATTCCTTTAGTCTACCTATATATATTGATCCACATGCATGTATGCTACATCTTTGAATGTTTCTAGTCACTTGTATCTTTTAAATTACCTGTGGCCTGGTGCATACTTTAGCGTGTGCTTGCCTGGCTGTGCTGTCCCTTTGTTGTGTTAAAGTGAGCTCAGAGGAGACCCTGCCTAGTTCCCACTCCCAACACCAGGCAGAGGCCAGGTGTGGGTCCCCTAAACTGTTTCTGGGCCTGTCTTGTGCCCGATGTAAGTAAGAGGCATTATCAGTATCCCAGACAGGAACAGTTACCAGGAAACACAAGGCAAGACAGCTGTTTAAAGTCAAACCCCTTAAAAAGCAGTAAGGCCTTGAAGAGGGGAGTCTAAACCCAAACTTTCAGAAATGGAGGACTGGACCATGACACTGGACTCAGGTCTGTCCAGGGCCCAGAATCTTCTACTTCCTTTGGCCACATTTGAGGCTCAGAGCAGGTGCTTGAGGAGAATAGTGCGTGCTCTGGGAGCTCCTTCCCATGCCGACCACTAAGCCTTCCTCACTGGGTGCTTCCAGGACTCAGACAGGGGCTCCTTAACGCCCACTTTGTAGACAGAGAAACTGAGGCATGTAGAGAGGTTTAAGCCAGATAGCCAAGTAGACGGACGAGAACTTTAGCCCCAGCCGTAAGCTGTAGAACTTTCCTTCCTGATCACAGTGGTTTTCCTGGGGCATCGAGGGCACCACATGACCTGGGATGCTGCTTGTGTGTTGATGAGCTTCAGAGATGTCTGTTTTTACCAGGTATTTTTCAGCTCTGTCAAGAGGAGATCCACTTCCCGTAAAGGACAGAATCGAGTTGCCTGTCGCAACCCAGAAAACAGACACAGGCCTGACCCAGGGACTGCTGAAAGTCCTGCACAAGCAGGTAGGCAGGGTCTGGCTGGCTGTGTGTCTCCCCATTTGCGGCATCTCTCGTAACCATGGAGTAGAAACCACCAGGACAGTGGCTGGGCCATACCTCCTTTCGTCAAGTCTACAAAGATATGCATACATTCGGTGGACTTTCTCTAGTTGAAAGAACCCAAAATAGCCACTTAAGAGTAGATTTTATTTGATTTTACTTTTTTTTTTTTATTTGATTTTTTTTTTTTTTTTTTTTGGTACCAGGGATTGAACTCAGGGGCACTCGACCACTGGGCCACATCCCCAGCCCTTTTTTGTATTTTATTTAGAGACAGGGTCTCACTGAGTTGCTAAGTGCCTCGCCATTGCTGAGGCTGGCTTTGAATTCGCGATCCTCCTGCCTCAGCCTCCCAAGTACTGGGATTACAGGCGTGCACCACCGCGCCCGGCTGATTTTACTTTTTTTTGTGGAGGCTGGTCCTGGACTTGTGATCCTCTTGCCTCAGCCTCCCAAGTAGCTGGGACTGTAGGTGTGCTCCACCACACCTGGCATAACCTCCCCACCCCGCCCCACAGCACTGGGGATGGAACCCAGGGCCTTGAGCATGCCAGGCAAGTGCACTACCACTGAGCTACACCCCCAGCCCCATAACCTTGATTTTTAAAGTACTTTGTTGCCATTATACACAGGGTAGTACTATGCTTCTGTGCAGAGCTCACTGGTTTCTAAAGACAGGGTCTTCCCAGGGCTCTGCATCTGAAGGAAAATATTCCCACTGAATTGTGTACCTTGGGGAGACAAGTCCTGATTGCTCAGACTTTACTACACAAAATTACTACTAGCAGATTGAAGAAGTTGTCAATGTTCATAGATTGTTTAAAATAGTGGAAGGGGATTTGTTTATTCTGAGTTGTAAGATTTTTTTTTTTTTTTTTTTTGGTACCAGGGATTGAACTCAGGGGCTCTCGACCACTGGGCCACATCCCCAGCCCTTTTTTGTATTTTATTTAGAGACAGGGTCTCACTGAGTTGCTAAATGCCTTGCCATTGCTGAGGCTGGCTTTGAACTCACGATCCTCCTGCCTCAGCCTCCCAAGTGCTGGGATTATAGGCGTGTGCCACCACACCCGGTTTAAGAGTTTTTTTTTCTTTTTCTCTAATTATTACCGTGTTTAGAGGACTGGATTTTAAAATGCTTTTATTTATTTATTTATTTATTTTTTTTTTTTTTTTTTTTTTTACTGTGAAGTGTTTCAGACAGACAGTGGAGAGTCACATACTCAATATCTGCTCATTTTATGAGGCTGTAACATTACACCATATGCTCCTCTTCTTTGGAGACACAGAACCTAGCCCCTGCACCCTCCCTGGGGCTGATGCAGTCATGCCACATAGGAGAGCCCATCTCCTCTGTGCTGGGCAGGTGGCTGGTGTCTAAGTCTTTGCAGGACTGCACCGTCTCACAGGTTTTCCAAACTGACATAGATGGTGTCATATTGTGTTTTCCAAACAGTGTTGTCTCAAGCAGTATGTGGAATTAGCAGAACTTGAGAAGAAGTGGAAAAATCTGTGCCTGCCAGTAGAAAGATTCAGGGCTCTCCTAATACTGGATCCTTGTGAAAACGAAATCGAGTGGATAAAATTTTTAGCGTTGGGATGCAGTTCACTTGGTGGGGTATGTACCATAAATAGCATCTTAATTATTCTCTGTAATTATATGCCTGGCTTAAAAACAGTGTAGTTTTCAGTGACTAAAGGCAACACTTTCATTACTTCAGTCACTTTGTCTTAGAAAAATAATTTTTTTCCCCAGAGGCCTATGATAGTTTTGGGCTTATAGATCTTTTTAAGTTAAATATTTTTGAACGCCTCAATTTAAAAGATTTAATGCTTATGAGTACCTTGATTTAGATGATATTAACAGTAAATAAAATATGTGGATGCTCTTAAAATGTACTTTGGTTTTAGGAGAGAATGCAGCAATTACTTTTTTATTAAAGCACATCATTTTGTAAATGGATAGTGTCTCTTTTTCCCATCTTTGGAAAGAGGCATAAAATTATTTTATCTTTGAGTTACAATCCATTATTAATAGCTAACAGATACTGTGCAACTTTGCTGATGTTCAAGTTTTGCCCTAACAAACTTAGCGATGAGACATGGGCGATCCTTGATTTGGGAAGTCTGGAGTCCCAGGAGGTCAGAAAGAGAGGTGTGGAGGCTCGGTGCTGAGGACGTGGGCGCAGCCTCCTGTGCACACTGGAGTCCGCTCAGCGGCAGTGTGGGAGTCGTGGGGGGAGCCGGGTTCAGGCAGGGAGAGGTAGGTAGCATGCTCAGCTTGGGACGACCAGCTGGGAAAGAGAACACGCCTGCTTCCCCACACAGACGAGCGATGTTATTTTACTGCTTCCCTCTGATCTTTAAGAGCCCAGGGTAGGGCTGGGGTTGTGGCTCAGCGGCAGAGCGCTCGCCTAGCACGTGCGCGGCCCGGGTTCGATCCTCAGCACCACGTACAAATAAACGCATTGTGTACAACTAAAGCAAATAAATAAATATTAAAAAAAAAAAAGAGCCCAGGGTACATCGCTGATTAATGACTAATCCCTGCTCTACAGCCCACACTCATCCTTGATCCACGGGTAAGCCTCTTCCATTTAATTCTAATTAAAAAAAAAAATCACTCCACATAATATAATAAGCACCCAGGAACCTGCTCAGCAGGGTCACTGACACACCGACACTGGCATCAACACCTGTGCTTTCTCCTGCCCTTGCCTCGGCCTGCCTGCCCAAGGCGATGACTGTCCTGGCCTCACACCTCCTGCTCCTTTGCCATTAGAGAAATACTTTTATAAAGGCCTCAAGAAATACATTATTATTTATATATTAAATTATATATTAAACAATGTATTTCTTTAACTTTACAAAAAGAGAAATATGCTGTTGGTTACCTTCTGATGACACGGCGGCAGGGACTGGTCTGCCAGGCCACACACCACTCTGCTTGTTTGCCAACGGTTTGGGAAGTGAGGACACCACAATGTGCTGGTTATGTCGCTGGCTCGGTGAGAAGCCTGGTCACCTCAGGGAAGTCAGGTGGAGGCTGGGGGCTGCAGGTTGAGCAACAGCTTTGGGCGTGGTGTGTTTCTGGTCAGCCCTGAGCTAATTGTGCCAAGGGCTGGACCTTGGCAGGCCTGGCATCCTCCAGCAGCAAAGACAGGCTCAGATGTCACCAGGGGGCATCTCCACGGGGGATTATTGGGAATGACAAGGACAATTTCATTATTGGAGAAAAATCTTTAAAAAATATTTTTAGTTGTAATGGACACAATACCTTTATCTTTCTTATTTATTTTTATGTGCTGCTGAGGATCGATTAATTCTGGAGTGCAAATCATTGTAGTCAAATTAACTAAGCACTGTACCACTGAGCCACAACCCAGCCCCTACTGGAGAAATTTTTATGTCTCTTTTCATCTGGAACTTGGTGAAACCAAGATTTTAATAATACAGCATTACTATCTGATGTTTGAATTAATGTTTACGGTTTCTGCCTCTAACTTAATTGTGAAGTTTTGATTTTTAACAATGGTGGGAAGAATAGAAAAATTCATATTTTTAAATTCATCTCCATAATTTCCACCTCCCCAATCATGAAAACTAAGCACTTGATTTCAAACAAATCCAAGTCTGTTATGGTAAGTGGGGTCCCTCGTTCATGTGTATTGGTGACACTAGAGGGAGACATTTCATCAAGGATAGAGCTTTGCGGTCTAAGCCGAGAACCCGGGAAAAACATTAAAAATGACAAGCATTCCTTTGCTCTTTCCCTATGACGTGTTACTCTGTCCTTAGGGAATCAATCTGTACCGAGAAGCCCACATGTGGTCACTGTGCGTTCCCTCCTGTCCCCAACCCCAAGCCACCTTTGGTGGCAGGACTCGCCACTCACCTTTGCCATGTGCCAGGGCTCCTTCCTGCTGTGAAAGCCAAGGTCAGGTGTGAGGCCACCCTTTGGTCCCCAGAACCCCCCTGGGGAGTGCCTGCTTGCCCCACTCTGGCCTCTCCCTGCCCCAGGCCATGCCATGTGTGACTTCCGTCACCTGTGCCATGTGGGCTGGTGGGCAGTCTGTGCTGTGGGTGCCAGGGTGCCCCTGTTGGCTGGGGAAGCGTGGAGGTGCTCTGAGAACAGCTGCAAAGGAAAGAAAGGCCAGTAAGCCCTGCTCTCAGGAATCACTGTAGTCAAACTGGTCCAGCTTAAACTCCCTAAAGACCAGAAACCTCTGCTTGAGTCTGAGCCGTGTGTCTTTCATTCGTTCCTTGGTTTCTTCACTCCACAGTTTTGGCTGAGCACCGTGTGTGTGCAGCCTTGCTGGGTGAGGCCTGAGTGTCCCCCAGGGTCTGTGTGGCAAAGGCTTCGTCTCTAGGGTGGTAGTAGGGGGGGTGGTAGGACCTTTAAGCAGCGGGGCCTAGTGGGGGTCTTTGGTCACTGGGCCCGCCCTTGAAAGGGATCGATGTGATTCAATGTGATTCTTAAGTGAGTCTTTGGCAGTTTGGGCAAAAGGAGTGAGGCCGCCCCTCCCTCTGGCTTCCTGTGTGAGATGCACTCGAGGCCCCACCACCTGAGCCACGGACATCCTAGGCCCTCACCAGAAGTGACCAATGCCCCCACCTCAGCCTGACCCCGGGCTTTGAACCTGCACAACCGTGAGCTGAACAGTCTCCTCCTCATCAGTAGCTTGCTGTGGGGTATGTCGTCATAGTGAGGAAAAGCTCACTAAGGCAGGGCTTGTTCTGAGCGCTGGAGATTCGGGAATGCACTTTCTGGGTATGTGTCCTCAGACTCTTGCAGCTCACGTTCTGTGACACCCCAGGAGCCCTGGACGTGGCTCCAGGTATCCCTGGAAAAAAGCTATGAATTTGGGTAGGGGACACTGCGAGGTGCTCAGGCAGGTGGACGTGGATGGGAACTTACCACCTGAGGCTGTCGTGAGATGGACATCTTTCCCAGGGTCTTGATGTGCATGTCTGGTGACATCATACCATTTACATGTTGTGACTTTTCTCTTCACATTCCTGCAGCACCATGGATGGTCCTAAGCTTAAAGCAGTGGATGAGAATGTCTTGTTTGTAGCATGGGGATCTTTTTTAAAACATAAGAAAATTGGGAACTGAGCCTTTTATCCTCAGACGCTCTCTAAATCTATAATGAGAAAACAAACAACCAGACAGTGAACAGGACTGCAGTCAGACCTCAAAGAGTAGCTGGACTTCATTAGCCACAGAAGCATCCCTCTCCGGCTAGACAGGAAGATGCGCGGGTACCATGCGGTTCCATCTGAGCTGTTGCCTACAACAGTGGGCATGGTTTCTGGGGCTCTTAGCTCGAGCTGGAATCTGCGGGACCCTCTGTATGCGCTGGCTCTAATCCTCCAACAGCGTTGGAGGAGAAACTGCTGAACGTTAGGCTGGTGAGCTGAGGTGGCGACAGGCTGAGGTGGAGAACCTGAGGCCAGGTGACTGGGAAGTGGGGGGGGGGGTGCAGGGACTCTGCCAGTGACTCTGTAGTGACCCAGGAAGTGTGTAGCCTGCAGGCTAGGGCCACCTCAGGAGAGCTCATGCTTGGGAATTCCTGTTTCAGAGAATGAGAAACTCACAAGGGTTATCAGTAATGTCATTTTATATCATAAAATACTCAAGAGTGCCAGCCCTATAGCGCACACCCTGGAGTGTGTAGGGCACTATCCTCATACGCTGGCCCTGTGTGACAGCCGCCTGTCCCAGCAACGGAGCTGCATCCTGGCTTACTGTTCCCTGCCACTTGCCCTTCAGGCTTTCTCCAAAAGGGCCCAAGGGCCATTCTGAAGTGACCAAGAAAGGCCAGCAGAATTCTCAATTCACCACCCACCCACACTGTGAGCATGAGCCTCGGGCCACAAGCAGGTGAAGCAACTGTCCCCAAAGAGGAAGGAGCTGCCCGGGGTTTGGTGCCTAGCTCTGCCACTGTGGGAGGGGGAGGAGGTGTACTCCCTGGAGCTGTCACTGTGGCCACTTCAGCTTCTTGGGCGTTGAGTGGTGCTGAGACCACACCCCAGCCACCAGTGGAGCACTCCTAATTCTGGGCCTCCCACCAAAGCCCCAAGAACAACAACAAAACGTTAGAAAACCTAGGAGGGTGATAAAATGGGATGGGAAGAGCCTTGGGCTTTTAGCAAAGGGAGCTCTGGGTTATCAGGACACCTTCAGCCTGGCCTCGGCCTGCCCCAGCCGGCCCTCCTGTACAGTGTTCATATTCTTATTTGCAAGCTGACTCAAAAAGTGCCCCCTGGAGGTGTGAGGTGACAGTTCTTCAGAGGCTTTGTGTGTTATCATGGGAGCAGCTGTGACCCTGAAGCTGTGAGGAATCCAACAGAATTAGCGCATGGAAAATGCTTAAGATGTGAGGTACCTCCCTCCAGGTTTTCATAACATCTCCACTTTAATTTCAGATTGTGGATGAGGCAGAAATACTTGGTTCAAAACAATATGTACAGGGTGGCGAGGTGGGGTACACACGCCTCTAATCCCAGTGGCTGGGGAGGCTGAGGCAGCAAGATCTCAAGTTCAAGGCCAGCATCAGCAAGCTTAAAGAGGCCCTAAATGAGACCCTGTCTCAAAATTAAAAAAAAAAAAAATTAAAAAGAGACAGGGATGTGGTTTAGCCATAAAAGCCCCTCTGGGTTCAATTCCCAGTATTTAAAAAAAAAAAAAAAAAGAAAAAAAAAGTGCAGGTTTCCAGCCACCTGGCCCCAGGATATCTCATGCCCTGAGACTAATGGGTGGGAGGTTCAGATGGGCCTCCTGTCAAGGAGGGGTCCTTTGGCTGGTGACGAGGTGACTGTACTTCCTACGGTCCTTTGGAATTGAGAATCATGTACAAACACGATTCTATAAAAGAAACGTAACTCTCAGCAAGATGAAGCGAGTTGCCTCATGAATCCTTTGGGATATAAAAGTGGCCGCATGTCTCATTGTCAGGCCTGTCGGCACCAGCAACGTCACTGCGCCTTTGCAGAGCTGCGATGCTGGGGTGTTTTGATGTATTTTTCCTTAAATACCTCCCCTCCCAAGCCTCTGCGCCTCGCGGCGGCAGGCCTCCTCTGCCTGCTCCCCGATGCCAACTGCTTCCTTCCCCTGACTCACGGCGCCAGCCTGCGAGGCCCCCTCTCCTGATGGCTTGCTTCCGCTTGTGTCGGATATGAAAGCACATTCCAACATAGCAGCGTGTCTTTGAGAAGTTTCAAGTGAGGAACGGGGATTATGAAACAGCTTTATTCTTAGCAGATCCTCTCTGGAGGCCATCTTTTAAGGGAACGGTGCGTGAGGAGGTGTCCGCCTCTCCGCGGAGTGAAGACACCTTTTTTCAAATGAGTGTCACTTGGCCCTTCCGTGCTAGGCTGACGTGAGGGCTGTGTTCTGCGCCCTTGTGGCAATCCCCGCCAGGGCCATGGCACCAGAGATGAGCTCTGCTCAGGTTGTCCTCCTCCTCCGCCCAGTGTCTGGACCCGGGAATGTGGGCCATCTCTGCCTCTGCCCCTTGCTCCCCGAGCCAGTGCGGTGGCACCTAAGGTGGTGGACTGTGGCCCGCTCCCTGCCTTGGGCTGGGTGGCCTAGGGCAGTGACTGAGCCTCTCTGGGCCCCACCGTTCCTCTGTGAACTGAGGATAATGACATCCCCACTGCTCTCGGGGACTGAGGAGTGGACAGGCTCCAGAATCAAGCTCTTGATGGTGCTGGTCTGTGCTGGCTACTGGTGACGCTGTCCCACAGGCCGCCCTGTCCAAGGGCCTCACTCAGTCTTGCAAACTCGTGCGCCCTGAGGACAGCAGGTTGACTCCCCATGACAGTCCCTGCTGAGACCAGTGCGTGACTTCCGGCCACACGTGTCCCACGTCTGCAGCTTCCGTGGGGGACTGTCCCTGCTCCGCCCACCTCTGGTGCCCTGTGCTCATGCTCCACGTCTTTTGTTGCTGTTCCCTCCTGCTAAGAGTCATTTCTGGGCTTGCCACAAATGCCATCTTGTCACTCTTAGCAGCCTGGACTGTTTTCCTATTCTGCTGTCTGGGGGCAAGAGAGCCCTGATTTGTGATGTCTGCCAGTTTATGTGGTGGAATCCCCCCAGCCCCCCACCAATTCCAGCGACGAACGGGAGGTCCTCTGGCTCACAGAGCTCCTGGAAGGGTCAGTGGCTTGGGGGCCTGTAGGGCACCACTGCCACCTGCCCCCAGGGTCCGGCCTTGCCCTGCCGCTCCCCCATGTACTCCTGGAAGCCCTCCTGTGGAAATGCAGTCCTCCTCCTCCTCCTCCTCCTCCTCCTCCGGCCTTGGGGCAGCCGAGCACTCTGTCCACCTTCAAGCACTCTTCCACTCACCACCGACCCCACCTCCCGTACCCCTCCTCCTGTCCCCAGCTGCCCCATGGTCCCCTTGGTGTGATCTCTCCTGTCCCCAGCTCTTGGGGGATTGCACGCCGTGCTGTCTGCCCTCTTCAGCTCTAAGTGACACCTTGTCTGCTGCGGGCAGATTCTCTCAAATAGGGCGCGCCCCCCCAGCCACCTGCTGAGCTCCAGGCCTGAACACCCGCGTGGCCGGCGTTCCCCAGGGACGCCTAACAGACGTGCCAGCTGGGAAACGGCCCCAAAGTGAGCTCCTTGTCTGCTCCGGAACTCCCCGTCCTCCGTCCCCGGCCGTAGTGAACCCAGCCTTCCAGCTGCGCAGGCCTAAGGTTTGGGGTCCCGTTGGCTGTCGGGCCTCTCACACCCCGCCGCGCTCCGGCTCTGTCGGCTCCACCTTCCAAATGGGCCCAGGGTCCCGCCACCCCCAGCCTGGCCTCTGCTCGACCGTGCCAGGGCCTCCATGCTGGGTGCCTGGCTCTCACCCTCAGCTCAGAGGGTCTCCTCAGAAGCTCCCCGCTGCGCTCATCTCGGTTTTGATTCTTTAACACCTTCCCGAGCACACGGGAGAAGCCAGTCCCCCTTGGCCTGTGAGAACGCCCACCATTGGCACCCACCCCGCCCCTCTGACCTGCTGTTTCTGGAACCCCCATGCTTCCCCAGAGCTCTGAGGCCTCCACCCGGCTGGCCTCTTCCCCTCCGGACCCTCCCTGACCTCCGCCCCAGAGCCCGGGCTCAGACATGCCCCCTTCTCCAGGAAGCTGAGGCCAGGTGCTCTGCCCTCGAGCCACACTCTGAGCTACGGGAGAGCAGGTGCCAGGTGTCCGCGGCAGCCTCCCTGGCCCACAGCGGGCACAGGAGGTGGTGGAGTGCGCGAGGAGCCGCTCTGCCGGTGCTGGCCACGGCGCTCAGGTGCAGCGGCTCTCCGCGTTGCCTCAGGCTCCCTGGTCCTCAGCACAGCAGCCAGGCAGGGCTGGGTGGCTCTGGAGAGGCCACCCAGGGTGGAGGTGGAGTGCTGGGCCCCAGGCCACCAGCAGGATTGGAACGCCAGTTCCTCGGGGGTGGGCGTCTGTCCTGGGCTGTGTATTTGGTTCAGTAAAAGACAGTATCTTATTGCTATGGATATTTTTCCCTCTTAAGGAAAAAAAAAACACCTGTTTTTCAACAAGGATGAATTGCAGGGGTAGGAGACGAGAGCCCTGGTCCAGGGTGCGTCCTGGAACTCTGCTCTCATGAGGAAGACTGTGGCCCGAAGCTGCGCCTGCTGGGGCTTCGAGAGGGGCAGGTGCTCGGGAGCCTGGGCCTCGCTCGGGGAGGGAGTGAGGCTTCCGAACACAGCGTTCAGGCAGGAGGAGGACGGGGTGCTGGCCAGGACAGGCTGGTGTCCCGCTGGGCCAGGCAGTGGGACCCCGTGCGTGAGGTACATCGTGGATAGGGGGAGAGGCCTGGGGCTCTCCTGGGCCAACACAGGAGCCTCTGTGTGAGTGGGGACGGCGGGGTAGACAGTAGGCAGCACCCTGATCAGCCACAGATTCCTTAGCTCCTTGGCACTGCCCTGAGTGTGTCACTGGGCCTGACGGGACACCACAGTTGTGTACTGGGTTAAGGTCATCACAGAAAGGCTGGGGGTGTGGCTCAGTGACAGATCACTTGCTCAGTGGTGTGGCTCCATCCCCACACCACAGCATATAAAAGTTCATCACTGAAGACGTTAGTGTCTGTGACAGTTGTTCTCATCTTAATATTAGACATAAAATTCTGTGAATTAGCACTTTTTCTAGTCACTTGCCTCTCAACCCAACATTTCTATTTTTTTGACATTTATATTTTAGTTGTAGGTAGACACACAGTATCTTCATTTCATTTTTATGTGGTGCTGAGTATCATCGAACCCAGTGCCTCACACGTGCGAGGCAGACACTACCACTGAGCCCCAGCCCCAGCCCCCAACATTTCCCTTTTATTTCTCACCGTGGAAGTCGCACACCTGCCTAGCTTTTAATTCAGACGGAACTTCTGTATAATGTGCCGGAGGGTTTCTTTTGCTGGTTTCTGCTTTACATCTCAGCAACTCCTCGAGTAACCCCACCTCCCGTGGTGTTTTAGTCGCTGAACACGGCCATGAAGCACCTCTGTGAGATCCTCACCCAGGACGCTGAGGGTGGGCCTGCGCGGATCCCCTTCGAGACTTTTTCCTATGTCTACCGCTACTTGGCTGGGTTGGATCCAGACACCGTGGAGGAGGATGTGGAAGCCTATCTTGTGGCTTTAAAGGGAAGCGTGTAAGTATAGCACTGTTGGATCCAGGTACGTTGACTGTGGAGAATCTTCTCTCTCCACTTCTCTGTCCTGAAAGCCATTCCACCCAAGCCCGCCCTTGACGCATACGCAGCCCAAGAAGCGCCTGAGTGCAGTGCGTGTCGGATGCTATCAGTGAAAGCCAGCCAGCCAGCCTCGGTCACAGCCTTATCAGTGTGGGACTTAGGTCCTGTCTTCTTAGACTGCAGAGGGAGAATGTGTCCGACCACTAGGAACCGCCTGCCCGAAGCTTATCTTGGCTCTTGCGGTACAGTACGACTCGCAGCATGTTGACAGTGACATGGGTCGAGTTCACCTCCCCACAGAGCAGCACGGAGGTTGACCTCAGTGTGGCACAGAGCCAGGACTCTGGGCTGCCTGCACACACCTGGGATGACACTGATGTCACGCAGCTCCTGGCTGGAGGAGCGAGCTGCGGCCCTGTAGTGCTCTGTTGGTACTGCACGTGAGCAAAGGTCCCAGATGCTTTGGACCACTTCTCAAAATTGCCCTTGGGCTGGTGTCTTCTTTTCCCAGTAAGTGGCCTCGGGTGCCGACCCCTGTGCTGCCCCATACCTGAGCTCTGTTGAGTAGGGAGGTGCTCATGATTCTCCAGGTCCAGAAGTGGGGGAGCATCCCTTTTGGGGGTTCCCAGAAACCTGATGATTCTCCAGGTACTTGGAGAGAGTGGCACCGTGAAAGCGGTGTGGATGTGTGGAGGGGACCCGGGTGGCCAGCAGCTGCCACGGGCAGTCCGTGGTGGCCCAGAAGGCCGCAGGGGGAGACAAGCCAGACTGCAGCAGTGATGGTGGGGAGAGGTGGGAGAGGGCGCCGCGGCCTGGGCTGCAGGGCTGCAGGGGGGAGCACTGGCAAGGTGGAGCGGCGGAGGGTGAGAGGACACCGAATGGCTCCCACCAGGAGCCTCAGGTACAGGCACCATGAAACCCCCACCCCTAAGGCTGAAGAGACCATGCCTGGCCAGGCACAGCCCAGAGCGGGACTTGTGGATATCCTGGAGCTTTGGCCCTTTCCATGGAGAGGAAATAGCGAAGCAGCAAACACCCGGACTGCACAGGTCACCAGAGCCAGGCTGCCTGCCCCCCTCCTGACTCCTCCGCCCACTTAGCGGTTCATCTGTTCACCCCAGGACTCACCCGTCCGTCCACTGACCCGCTCCTTGCTTGGTTCCGAGTGTTTTGGAGCCCCAGTATCTCCTAGGAGGAAGATGCAGGACACTGCATGCAATGATGGGCCATGTGGGCTTGACAGTCCTGGCTCCTGGCCTGGTATGTTCTTGGCAACTTGTGTCCTGAAGTCACCGGGTGCTGCCCCCCAGGGTCAAGAACAAAACACAGCGTTCATCTTTGCACCTGGAAAGAAGGGCCCCTTATTGTACAAGGAGACAGAAGGCTTGGGCTGTGGTGGTAGAAATGACTGCCGAGAGGCCCTAGGTAGCCAGTTGTTCAGATAGATGTTTTACATTGTAAAGCATTTGATCAAAATTATGCTGTGTGTGCTGAGAAAGTGCTGACGGTGTCTTCTCTGTTTCCCATCCAGAGACTCTAGAAAGAATGGCATGATAGGACTTTCGGATTTCTATGTTCCAAAGAGGAAAATTTAGAAAACCTTGAAGAGAACGCTCTGAAGACACAGGCTGTTAATACAGAGAAGAACACATTTTCATGTCAAAATAGTGCTTTTGAAAAACTTGCCACCAAATACAACTTGTCATTAACCACTCACATCTGTAGCGTGAGTCATTCTCTTAGGGGAGATTCGGTGTGGCAGATGCTTCACGGAGCGACTTCAGGACGGCCCTTCGCCAGTCTTGTAACAAGGACCTCAAATGTGGCAGTCACAGCTGTTAGCGATGATTTCAGGAAAATCTTCTACTGGGGTTCTGCAGGGTAGGTGGCGTGATGGGCAGTTTAAAAAGTGGCTGTTGTTTCCCTTGACTCAGACCGCAAGCAGGAATGCACTTGGACTTGCTCCTGCTCCCTGGGAGCCACCCCTGAGCTCTGCGGGAGGCCTCTGCCTTGACGGGCGGGCGCTGAAGGCTGGGATGTCTGCCAGACGGGTGGCGTGAAGCAGAGCTCAGGCCCCTTGAGCAGGAACAAGGAGCCAAGGCCTCCTATTCCCTTTCCTTCTCTAAAGTGTTCAGAATGATGACACCAGTGAACAGTTTTCAGGCAGTTTTTCTGAGAACCTGGGAATGGCTGGGCTCGCTGGTTCCCTGCAGATTGGCCACCATGCTGATAAATGTTACCGGGGTCCAAAGAACGGGAAAACCTCAGAGTCATCTAAAAAAAGTGTTTCATTCCTTGTACTGAGAAGTGTGAAGTATATATTCTTTTAATCTAGACACTAAACTACCTTATTTGATCATTTGCCTGAAGTTTCAGTCAGCTTTCCAGAGACTATAGTTATTTATAAAGTGACAGCTAACTTATCAGAGTTGGAGTTTTTAAAAACTTATGATTTTTAAAATTGCTTTAAAACTTCTCAAAATTTTACTTTGCCAAAGAATTTACATATTTCTCCCCTAAGATGGAATGCTTCAATGCATGGGGATAAGAGGAAACGATGCTGGCGCAGTGGCGCACGCCTGTAATCCCAGAACTTTGGGAGGCTGAGGCAGGAGGATCTCGAGTTCCAAGCCAGCCTCAGGAAAAGTGAGGTGCTAAGCAACTCAGTGAGACCCTGTCTCTAATAAAATACAAAGAAGGGCTGGGGATGTGGCCCAGTGGTCAAGTGCCCCTTGAGTTCAATCCCCAGTACCAATAAATAAATAAATAAATAAATCAGCAAGTCAAATAATAGAGTAGAAAGCATGCATACATACAGAAAATAGAGATTATAGAGAGAACTAACAGTTATATACCCACAATTTTGGGAACTTGGATAAAATGCACACTTTTTGAAAAATACAACTTACCCGAGCTGGCTCAAGAAACAACTGAGAACTGTTGAACAATCTTACCACCAATTAAAAGAGCATTGAGTGTTAAAGCAGAGAAACTGCGAGGCCATGGTTACAAAGCAAGCCTTGTCAAGTTGTCAGACTTCAAAGGAACAGACTTTTTTTCTTAAGTTCTTAAGTATAATGGAGTCATTTCTACTCATTCTCCAAGATGGGTACTTTGCTATCAAAACCAGACAAAGGCTTTGGGATAGGAAAATTACAGATCTATTTCACTTGGGAGAACAGATACAAAACTCTTAAAAGTTATTAGCAAAAAAAAAAAAAAAAAATATTTTTTTTTAAGAGAAGCTAAATGCAATACAAAAAAGACCAGGGCTGGAAGATGATCTTATCCTTGGTTTGGTAAAGCTGCTTCTGCATTTGTTTGTGTTCTCCCTATTGGGTAGTCTTTGTTTGTGATTGGTTCTTTTTAGTTATACATAACATTAGGAAGTCGGGCGCGGTGGCACACACCTGTAATCCCAGCACTTGGGAGGCTGAGGCAGGAGGATCGAGAGTTCAAAGCCAGCAATGGTGAGGCACTTAGCAACTCAGTGAGACCCTGTCTCTAATAAAATACAATAAGGGGCTGGGGATGTGGCTCAGTGGTTGAGTGCCCCTGAGTTCAATCCCCAGTACCAAAAAAAAAAAAAAAAAAAAAAAAAATTTTTTTTTTTTTTTTGGTGATGGTGCTGGGGATTGAACCCAGGGCCTTGTGCATGCAAGGCAAATACTCTACCAACTAAGCTATATCCCCAGCCAAGAGTGCTGTAATTTGTCAAATGCTTTTTCTGTATCTGTTGAAATAATCATGTGATTCTTGTCCTTAAGTCTATTGAGGTAGTGAGTTACATTTATTGATTTCCATAGGTTGAATCAAACATTCATCTCTGGGACGAACCCCACTTGATCATGGGGCACTGTCATTTTAATGTTTTTTTTTGTATGTGGCTTACCATATTTTTTAGGAATTCTTGCATCATGTATGTTCATCAAGAATATTGGTCTGAAGTTTTCTTTTTTTGATGTGTCTTTGGTTTTGGTATCAGGATGATACTGGCTTCATAGAATGAGTTTGGAAGGATTTCCTTCTTTTCTATTTTGTGGAATAATTTGAGGAGGATTGGTATTAGTTCTTCTTTAAAGGTCTGGTAGAATTCGGCCGAGAATTCATCCGGTCCTGAGTTTTTCTTTGTTGGAAGGATTTTGATACCTGCTTCAATTTCATTACTTGCTATTGATCTAATATCCTTATGGTTCAATTTGGGAAGTCAGATGCCTCTAGGAATTTGTCAATATCTTCAAGATTTTCTAACTTATTGGAATATAAATTTTCAAAATAGTTTCTGATGATCCTTTGGATTTCAATAGTACCTGTGGCAATATTTCCCTTTTTTCTTGAATTTTGTCAATTTGAGTTTCCTGGGGACCCTCCCTTGGTGTCTGGCCGACTCTGACCCTTCCCTGTTCGCCACCCTGCTCCACCCCTGCCCTCTGTGGCTGCTTCCCCCTCCCTGAGGTGGGCCCGCGCTCTCAGCCTCCTCTCTCAGAGCCCCAGGAGGGTAGCAGGTGAGGAGCGCGCCTGGGCCTGCTGGGTGCTGGGCTCCACTCGACAGCCAGCCCTGGGCCTTTGTGACCAGGGGCCACCTTCCTCCTCCGGGCTCTGCGTCCCCAGGGACCTCACGATCTGATGGTGATGAGAGTCTTGCCCCTTTGGCTACCCTCATGACCGTGGGCCCTCTCCGGAGCCATGGTGACAGAGTAGCTTCCCATCCACGGTGCCACCTGCCTGGAGCGGCCTTGGCTGCTTGGTCTCTGTTCTTGTGCACTCCCTGAGCTGCTGCCCTGTGCTGCTCCCTGGAAGTTGCCCCTGTTCGCCTCACAGGCAGGGCGAGTCCAGGGGTCCAGGCCTGTGCGCGCTGGCACAGTGGCCAGTCCTGGTGCTCAGGGCTCCTTGGACAACACTCCAAGGAGCTTAAAGATGCCTTGCCATTGGGGCTGGCTGTCCTGGCTACTCCATCTTCTCCCATTCCCCTGGAAAACTGGGCTCTGCAGAGCCGACTCTCTGAAGGACTCTGCTTCAGGGACTGTGTTAAAAATGTTCCTGGACTTGGGAGGCTGAGGCCAGCCTCAGCAGCTTAGTGAGACCCTTAAAATAGATAATAAAAAGGGCTGGGGCGGAACTGGGGTTGTGGCTCAGTGGCAGAGCGCTCACCTCACACGCACGTGTAAGCATTGGGTTCGACCCTCAGCACCACATAAAACTAAAATAAAGGTATTATGTCTATGTACAACTAAAAACATATTTAAAAAAAGGGCTGGGGCCGGGCGCAGTGGCACACACCTGTAATCCCAGCACTTTGGGAGGCTGAGGCAGGAGGATTGCGAGTTCAAAGCCAGCCTCAGCAGTGGCGAGGCACTTAGCAACTCAGTGAGACCCTGTCTCTAATAAAACACAAAAAAGGGCTGGGGATGTGGCCCAGTGGTCCAGTGCCCCTGAGTTCAATCCCCAGTACCAAAAAGTAAAATAAAATAAAAAAAGGGCTGGGGATGTGGTTTGGTGGTAGAGTACCCCCTGGGTTCAATCTCCAGTATCACAACCATAGCAACACAAAAGGGGTAGCTGGGCTTAGTTCTAATTGGGTGTGGGCAGACGGCAAAGGAGATGATCACTGAGAAGGAAGAAGTCTACGGGAACAGGAGGTGCGGCACCTGTGTAGACCATGCAGCAGAAGCCCAGGGCTGGGCTGGGGCTCCGTGGTAGAGCACTAGCCTAGAACATGTGAGGCCCTGGGTTCGATCCTCAGCACCACATAAAAATAAATAAATAGAAATAAAGTCATTGTGTCCATCTACAACTAAAGAAAAAAAAAAAAAAAAACAGTGAAGAAGACAGGGACTGTCAAGGAGGAGCAGAGGGCCAGGAGTCTTGACTGGAGTGTCTTGGGAGGCATGGGGAGGGGCAGTGTGGGGACAGTGGGGAAGCCGTGGTGAGAGTTTGAATGCTCTGGGACACTGAGAGGCCTGGGTGTGCGGACCCACTGGGCTGACCCACAGCAGCGGTACTGACTGTGTGGTCTCCAGAAGCACGTGGCGCGGGTATGAGCTCTGGCTTGGCCAGTGGGTGTATCAAAGTGTTGTGGCAGGGTTGTTAGAAAACTGCTGAAACATAGTTAACTTAGCTGGGAACACCGTGTTAGTGAAATAAAAGGGTTTATTGGGGTGCCACATGGGCAAGGGTAGGGAAAGGAAGGGAAGGGAAGGGGGAGGTAGGGAAGGGAGGGAGGGGAATAGGGACAGGCAGGAACGGAGAGCAGGAACAAAAGGCAGCAGGAACAAGGAAAAGGGACGGCAGGAACAGGGGGCTGGCTTAAATAGAGTAGGGGCCATAAAACCCCCTTGGAGTGAGTCCTTGTCCTATAGGCCAGCAGAGGTCAGGGGGGGTAGTGGACAGGGGACTTGCTGGTCAGGTTTTGGTCACGCTGAGGATCCTGGGAGCTGTAGTTTTTTCACAAGGCATCTGGGGAGGTGTGGCCTTCTGCCTGGGAGGTGCAGCCTCTGCCTAGAATCCAACATTCCCCCCTTTTTGATTTCTTAGGAAGTGGGGCGTCGTGTTTCAATCTGGCTGCTTCGGAGCTGAAATGGGGCAACGTGGGGTAGTTTTTTTGGGGGGGGGAGATGTGGGCAGGCAGGTCCAGCTGGAGGGTGAAAAAATTCCCAGGAGGTAGGCGTGGAAAAGATGAATCTGTCCAGGTATGGGATGGGTGAAGTTTCTTTGAAGCCATATGTCGGTGAGGGTGTCAAACCAGGCTTCTGAAGAAAGTCACTGAGGGAGTCAGCCAGAGAGCATGTAGAAATTGTGGGTCTTGCGAGTTTGCAGGTAACACTATTATGGAAGCAACAAAGGGAAAGAAGGTGAGATGGATTATTTTCCATAGGCCTGTGTTCCACCAGGTGGGACTTACGGTGAAGAGGCCAATGGAGAGTGTGAAGCACATCATAATGAGCGTCTGGTGGCAGCATAAGGGCAGGACTCAGCAGGGGTCTCTGGTTGGAAAGTCATTCGTTGGTTTTTTAACAGTTGATAGTCCCTGGAAAAACTGGTTAAAGGTTCAAAACGAGAAAAACAGAAAAGATTATTTTGAGTCAGTATCAGGAACACAAGAGAAACGAATTTTTAGGGGACCGGTGGGAATGGGAGAGCAAGTATACTGAAGTAGTTGTCTTTTTGTGGATCTTCAGTTGGTTGATCAGCTGGTTTCAGTCTGGAAATATGAATCTAAGAAGTCAAATTTTCTGAGGTTTCACGAAGTTTAGCAGCTGTGGGTGTGCACAGCACAACGTGGAAAGGTCCTGTCCACTTTGGGACAAAGGAGATTGTTCCTGTGTCCTGGGGAGGGGAGAAATATACCCCAAAACCGGGTGTCAATGGAAATGAAGCAGTGAGTCTACCTGGGTCAGGCAGAATGAAATCTTGGCACTTTCATATCTGATGTCTGATGAAGGACAAGAGAGGAGAAGAGAGATCTTTGGGTAAGGGTCCCTGAGTTGGGGAAACTCCGGGTGGAAGGGCTGGTCGCCCAAACATAACCTCAAAAGGAGATAGTAAGGAGGGCTTTTTGGGAGGACTTTGAGCCTAAAGAGGGCGAGGGGAAGTAAGAGTTCTATTACTCTCTACCTTCCCTGAAGACATGGGGTGATACGGGATGTAAAAATGCCGAGGAATGTTAAGGGAAGTAGATATATTTTGGGTAACTAGTGCAACGAGCACAACTAAATCGGGTTTGATCAGAGGAGGAAGAAAGCTTGGATATAAAAGAATCTTTGCTCATACTTTCAACCGTTAGTAGAAATTGAAAACAAATTTTCTAGAGGGGTGTCAGCGGGATGGATTAAGAAGTTCCAACGACTAATACAATACTTTGAAAAGCGTCCTTTTCAAAGTAAGTATTAGAGGGAGATCCAGGTCTGTGACTCGGTCGTCACCGGAGCCAGGCAGACGTGGGATATCGTGAGCCGCTCAAGATATCGGAGGACTATGAGCCACCTTGCGCAAGGGTTTTCCGTGTCCTGTCCCGGACAGGAAAGAGAAAGACTCAAGTCCGGAGTAGGCCAAAGGGCCGGAAAGGAACCTCTGTATCCGTCTCCAGCTGAGAGGCAAATGTTGCCGGAATGACACCAAATTTAATGATATTGTGGTCGAAAAGATGAGCGGAGGCTGAGTCAGGCGATTCCAGAAGGTTTATGCCCTTGGAATGGGATGGAAAAGTGAATGGAGATAGGAGAGGATTGATTGTATGGCAGGGAATGTGGGGGCCTGGGTAGTAGATTGGACTGAAGCCAGAAGAGAAGGAGAAGACAGTGCTGCTTCAGCCTTCATGTTTCCCTGAACTATGGGAGAGACTCCACTTTGTTGTGAAGGACAATGGGAGATCCCTATTAGTTTGGGCAGAAGAGAGGCTTGCAGGAGTTTAAGCCTGAAGCATCTCTATATAATCATGTTCTGGGGGCTCTGAGGAGACTGGGAGAAGGAAAACTGGGTGTAATGAGAAGCAGGACTGGAATGAGGTTGAGGAGCTGAGCGCGACAGGGCAGGAGAGTTTGAAGCCTCTTATACATTAGTCTTTAAATGGTGAGGAGAAGCAATAGTGACATGAGCACCAAATTTAGCTTTTTAGATTTTTGTAGAAGTAGGTAAGCAGCGGCCAAAGCCCTAAGGCAGGGGGCTCATCAACGAACGGTGGGGTCAAGCTGTTTAGAAAGGTAGGCAAAGGTGGGGCCCTTGTATTGGCCTAGAACACTGAGAGCCAAACCCTTTGTTTCATGGACATAAAGGGTGAATGGCTGAAGGAGGTCTGGGAGGTGAAGAGCTGGGGCCTGTGACAGTGCCTGCTGCAGATGTTTAAACTCGGCGTGAATGTTGTCAGGAAGGAATTTTCCCTCAATCTCCTTAGCTGCCTCATATAGGAGCTTTGCATAAAGAGAAATTGGGAATCCAGGCACGGAAGTATCCCACTAGGCTTCAGAAGAGAAGAATCTCTTCCTTTGTCTTGGGACATGGAAGGGCCTTGATGAGAGCCTCTCTGTCTACAGTAACGGCCCTCGACTGATGGGAAATCTGAACTCCTAAATATACTACCTGGGCCTGGGCAAGCTGCACCTTAGATGAGGAAACACGATACCCACGAGAGGAGAGAAATTTTAAAAGAGTGCAAGAGTACTCACGAGCTGTGGAAAGGAGGGACTGCAGAGAAGGTGATATTATAAGGGAATGGGTGGATCTGAGAAAACGTTTCTGCAGAAGATCTGAGATAGCTCCCTGTAGGGAGGGGCAATTCCTGAGATGGGTTACCTTGGCAACATGTTGGGGCAGGTTATTGAGGGTGGACGAAGGGCTCTGAGGGAATCAGCATTTCAATCCCTCAGGGGACAGTTTCCCAACTTCCCAAAATTGGCTTTTGACCTGACTCGATTTACCTATATATGCTGACTGCCTATGAGATTTTGGCTTCACTTCCCTTCTAACCTTAGGAACTCCTTACTACTGTAAGGGAATGGGTCGATGACTGAATCTGGCTTCTTCAGGCTGAACAGGGGCGAAGTGATGGGGGCAGTAGTTTGGAGTTCCTTTGTAGAAGTTAGGTTAGATTGAAGCCTGGGGAAGGTTGTAAAGTCATCAGGGACGGAAGTTTCTATTAGAGAAACAAAAGACATGAGTACCAAAGAGATGTTGCAGCATCTGAAACGTCAATGTGTACCATGAAGATGATAATTTAAAGCTTTAGCATGTACAGAGTTATCGGGAATGTAAACACAACACTTCACTTAGGGCTGAAGTTACCTTTGCTTCTAAAATGTTCAGAAATGGTTGTGCATCTGTTTTAACTGTTACTGGATGTCTAGGATGAAATTTGTCAAACTGACTTCTGTTTTGACCATTGGTAAGAGTCAGCTGTTTCTGATGGGAATCTTGGGGAAACTTGAGAGCAGCTTTTGTGCTCGGTGCCTTCTGTAAGGATGGGTCCAGGTCTTGCTTGACCTTGTGGCTTTCCTCAGAAGCATTAGGGATGTTTTTTTCCCTTTTTTTATGGACCCTCCTTTTAGCAAGAGCACTGATTGGCTTTTCCTCTATCGGTCTAATTTATCCCTCTTATCGAGAGATCATGTGACCCAGAGATATAAAGCTCTGTGGAGATGTTTCCTCTTCCCTCACAGGCAGACTCTGGGACAAGAACCAAATACTGGTCTTCTTGGCCCTTTTTGATTAATTTAAAAGTTTTGATCTTAGCCATCCAGTAAGCTAATCTTAAATTGAGAACATTGGGCTTTAATTTTAATGTTTATAAACTTACAGTAGCCGGGGTCTGTGGTACCTATCTGTCTTGACAGTTTTTGAAGGTCAGGTGTTTAAGTTTTGAAGTTGATTTCTGTTAAAGAAAGGCTGAGAGCATTTAGCTGACAAAATATTACAATTAGAACGGATTAAAGAAATTTTGGGAGTACATAGTTTTTGCTGATTGTCTCATATACTTATTCAACTAACTTACACAGGCCTTTACATCACTTACTTAAACCCTCTAATCTTGAAACATAAACCCTCTTAAGACATTCTTATCTTCAAACATTTCTTTTTCTTTCTATTGAGTATGGTTTCCACACTTATAACTTTCTAATTTATTTTTCTCACGTGTTAACTCCTTTCTCTGTTCATCCTTTGAAACAATCTTTATAATGATTTGAATTTAGACGAATTATTTTATATCTTAATAAAAACATTTGTTATTTATGGTATTTTTAGTTGGAATATTAGTCATTTTTGTGTGTGTGTGTGCACTTTGGAAAGGGAAGCGAGGAGCTAAAGAGGCAAAGATGATTTTAGCAGGGGATGAAAAGAACGGATTGATTGAATTTCCCATTCTGAATGGAACTGAGGGACTGTGTCTCACGTGAAAGAGAAAGAGTAGAGGACAGAGGAAGTAAATGGTGAAGGATAAAGCCAGCTGTGCTCGGGCTTGGAACTGAGTGGCGGGGTCTGGTTTATCGGAGGATTTAGGGAGAACCGAGCAGGCGGCTCTGGGAGGCTGGGGGTGTGGATAGAGTTTCGCGGTTGTCACCGTCGCTGCTGCTATTTTGGCAGGGCACGGGCCTGGAAGGCAGTCGGAGGGAATCACGTGGGTTGGGATAAAATGGCGGATCAAAGAAGGGCGGGACGTGGAGCGGAAGTGGAGACAGATTTGGGCGGAAGAACATGGTGGATCAGAGGAAGGGGGAGGGAGCTGAGTCGGGGCTGCACGTGGAGCCTGCACAGACTCGCTGTGGCAGCTCGGGCAGCCTCGCTTGGGCAGAGCGCGGGTTTAGCTCCTGAGCACTGTATTGTGGCAGCCCGCGCGGCGGCGGTGGCAGCGCCGGCAGCCTCACTTGGGGGCAGGCGGGGGCGCCGGTTGCTGAGTGCGGGGCCGGTCCAGGGCTCGGCGGCGCAGGCCGGCGGGCGGCGTGGCCATTGGTCGGGGCGCACGGCCCCGGCGCCTTTGTGAGCGGCTGGGAGGACGCATGGGGGTGGGGGGTGTGCAAAGAAGCGCTCGGCTATCGGAGGGTAGCAGCCCGCGGGGAGCGAGCGGGACGGCGCCAGTCAGAGCTGGACCTAAGAGAGCAGAAGAAGCGAGCAAGGGGCGCGCTGCAGCTGTAGCGGCAGCGGGCTGGGGGCGCGCCGCGGCCGCGGGCTAGGAGCGCGGACAGGGAGCACGCCCGCTGCGCGGGCTGGGAGCGCGGACGGGGAGCGCGCCGCTGAGCGGTGGCAGCTTGGATGAATGGCGAACACATGGTCACCATTTGCTGGCGGGGGAGACGGGGGAAGCGCGCAGAGTTAAAGAATTGCCTGCTTTTTTCGAACGGGTCAGGGGAGGACTGAACGCGGGGGGGTGGGGGGGACAGAGTATCAGGCGGGTCTGGGAGGGACAGTACGGGAACGGTTGGGGCCGGGAGAAATTCTCTCCCAGTGCCACTGCCGGAGCCATTGGGGACTAAATAAGGAATGTGTGTGGCGGAAGCGGCAGCGGCAGCAGCAGCGGGCGGCGGCCGTAGCGAGGGGAGGGGGGAGGGCGCGGGCCTACCACGTGGTGCAGACTGGTAGACTGGGACAGACACATGCGGGAGTGGGACATGCGTGGGAGCGAACCGAGGGGCGGGCGCGGCCAGAAAAGTGCGGGAACTCGCGGGGGGTCAGAGTGGATTGGAGGGCGAGCGGAGAGGCGCAAAGACGCGCTGGAGGGGGGCGTGTAAATGGAGAAGCGCGCGCGGGCTGGTTAAAAGCCCTAGAACCGGAGGGAGGCTTACCGACCGATGAAAAGCTGTTACCAGGAAACTTTGTTACTTGCTGCTCTGGGGCGGAGGGGCGGAGAATGGGTGAAAAGGTGTTCCCGGAAAATTCTGTTCTTTGATTAGAGATGCGCTTCTCCTTTCCCGGTCAGGGAACCAAATGTTAGAAAACTGCTGAAACATAGTTAACTTAGCTGGGAACACCGTGTTAGTGAAATAAAAGGGTTTATTGGGGTGCCACATGGGCAAGGGTAGGGAAAGGAAGGGAAGGGAAGGGGGGGGTAGGGAAGGGATGGAGGGGAATAGGGACAGGCAGGAACGGAGAGCAGGAACAAAAGGCGGCAGGAACAAGGAAAAGGGACGGCAGGAACAGGGGGCTGGCTTAAATAGAGTAGGGGCCATAAAACCCCCTTGGAGTGAGTCCTTGTCCTATAGGCCAGCAGAGGTCAGGGGGGTAGTGGACAGGGGACTTGCTGGTCAGGTTTTGGTCATGCTGAAGATCCTGGGAGCTGTAGTTTTTCACAAGGCACCTGGGGAGGTGTGGCCTTCTGCCTGGGAGGTGCAGCCTCTGCCTAGAATCCAACAAGGGTAATGAGCTGGCCCCGGAGGCACTGTGATCCCCAGGATCAAAGCCCCAGGTGCAAGAGCATGGAGAATACGGAGAATAAGAAAAGAGCCAAGGCAGGGAGGACAGGGCCCCTCCAGTGTGACAGCCCCCAGAGCCGGAGCCTGTTACGTCCTAGGCTCCTCCTGGGCCTGTGGCTGCCCGGGGCTCTGCCACCTGGCCAGCTGCGTGGCTGGTGCTCTGGCCAGCAGCAGTGTGACAGCCCCCAGAGCCGGAGCCTGTTACGTCCTAGGCTCCTCCTGGGCCTGTGGCTGCCCGGGGCTCTGCCACCTGGCCAGCTGCGTGGCTGGTGCTCTGGCCAGCAGAATTTCTCAGTGCTGGAGCCTCGGAGAGAACTTCTCCTGGGGCAACTGTCATGGGGTAGAGGACCAAATGGGCCCCTCCTGAACTGGGAGGGACAGCTTGTGTGGTGTCCCTGGGCCTGCCTGCTAGGTACCTGTCAGCATAACTGGGAACGAGACTCACTGTCCTTCTATCTCATAGGCAGGTGATGGGGAGGGACGGAAACCCCCACCTCCTCTAATTACCCAGGCCACCAGCATTTACCTAAAGAAGCTGCTGACTGGCCCAGCTGCCTGGGGTCGGCTCATAGCACAGCCGCCCTGGGCCCCTGGAGGCAGGTTTGGGTAGGAGCTTTGAAAGACTTGGGTAGAGGCCAAAGCTGCCATCAGTGACCTCTGGTGTGGAATTCTGAACTCCTAAGAGATAAACCAGGGCACCTTCTGTCAAAAGCCATGAGGTGTTTGGGGAATGAAAAGAATGAGGCACTGTGACAGGCGGGCTACGCCAGCCCTGCTGGGGCAGGCTCTGACTTTTATCCCTTGACAATGCCTTTGCCCCCGAGGCAAGCTGTCCCTAGGGAGGGCTTTGCACAGGCCTGGGAAGAGCTTTCTGGACTTTGGCTTTGGTGCAAGTGCTGTGGCCTGGGGTGTCCTAGCGGTTCTGGGGGCTGAAGTCCCAGGTCAAGGTGCGGGCAGGGTGCTTCTCCTGTGTGCTGTCAGGGCCGCCCTCTGTGTCCTGTGTCACGCTCTACTCCTGCTGTGGTTTGGATGTGGTGTCCCCCTAAAGCTCCCACGTGAGGCAATGCAAGGTTCAGAGGAGAAATGACTGGGTTGTGAGAGTCTTAACCCAGTTGGTGAATCAATCCCCTGATGGGATTAACTGAGTGGTGACTGAAGTGTGGGTGTGGCCAGGGCAGGTGGGAAGTGCAGCCGGGGTTGGGGTGTGTATTTGTACCTGGCCAGTGGAGTCTTTCTCCGCTCTCTGATCACCTTGTGAGCTGCTTCCCCCTGCTACGCCCCAGGAACGGAGCCAACCTGCTGTGGACTAAGACCTCTGGAACTGTGAGCCTCAAATAAACCTTTCCTCCTCTAAGGTTGGTTGGGTCGCAGCCACAAGATTGGAGTAAGGCCCACCCTAGTGACCTCATGTCAACTCAATTGCCTTTTAAAGATCTTATCTCCAGATGCAGCTGCATTCTGAGTGGGGGTGGGGTGGGAGTTCTGCACATGAAGGGGGCACACAACCTTTGCTCACTTCCCACAATTGTCTTCGCCCAGCTTAGCAACGGAGGCCCCTCAGGTTCAAACAAGAGGAGCTGACACAGAAACATGGACTGTTTCTGGCTGATATCTGGACACACGTCACCCCAGAGTGGTGACCAACAGGCGAGCCCTGTTTCTGAGGTAGACGCTCACCTCAACAGCCAGGTGCAAGCGAGTTTTCTAGAATGTTCTTTACAGTGGGCTCTGGCTCTGAAGCAGAGCTGGGCTGAATGCCGGCTCCAGTCCTGTCCTCTTCATGGGAGTGCACAGCCATCCCAGCAAGAGGAGGGACGCAGGCCCCGCAGGCCTGACCGCACCCAGGTTCTCCTTGGTGCCCTGCCCTCGCCCCTCCCTAGGCACAGTTTGGCCGAGGGGGAGGGAGAACTAACGGTGTGATCGGCAACGCGTGAAGGCAGCACAGCCGTCCACCCTTGCTGTGAAGGGGTTCCAGGTATCCTGTGGCTGAACCTAATTAGGACCCTGCGTCTGTGTGAGCCCAAACTGGGTGACTCCTTCGCTTCTCATAAAACTGATTCCCACCCAGAGTACTTCAGGAGGAGAGCTCTGCCCTCTCTTTAAAGAGAACCCTTTCCTGTTCTCATGCTGATTTTGACACAGCTGTTACAAGGCTGTGTCACACATGTTCTCCTTTTTAAGCCCTGCAGTTATTTCTTGTTAACATAGCCATAGGAAGTTGGGCTTTCAGTCAGATGACTGTCTTTGGGGACAACTCAGTTTAATTAATAACTAACCACCTACCTGCGACTGCCTGACTGGTCCAGCAGTTTGGAGAAAGCCAAGGGTGTTCAGGCGACAGGTACCTCTGAACAGAGGAGCTCAGAAGCAGGCCAGCAGGACCCGCCTTAGCTGCCTGGGGCCCACGAGGATCCTCATGCGGCCATTAGGGACTTCATATGAGGAGGTGGCATCTGCTTGCACAGGAAGAGGAGGCAGATGGCCCCATCTGGATTTAGCACCTTCACAGACAAAGATTTTTCCTATTAAAGTCACTTAAAACATAGACTCTGACAGTGATGAGCCTGTGTATATAATAAAAAAAATTTTTTTTAAAAGCCCTGGCACCCTGTCAGGTGTGGTCTATGGCCTTGACATGGTCTGAGCTGGTTCCCCAAGTGTTCCCGGGCCGGAAGCTTGGTCCTCAGTGTTGTGATGTCGGGAGGTGGCAGACCTTCAAGAGGTGGGGCCGACTGGGAGCTCACTGGGTCACTGGGGACACTACTTTGGGGCTGGATTCAGGCACTTCTTAGTTCTCGTGAGAGCGAGTTGTAGTGAGAGCACACCCGACCCTGGCCAGCACTCTGGTTTCCTGTGTGGCAACGTGTCCCCCCACGGGATCCATTGGAGCCAAGCTCCTGCCAGTACCGTGTCCTTGGACTTCCAAAGTGATGAGTTGAATAAATCCCTTTTCTTTCTAATGTTATCCAGCCTTAGGTATGTTATTATAGTAACCAAAACTGATCTAACACACGTGGCTTTGAAAAGTAGCTGCTTAATATCACTAAATTGCAAGGAAATTAGGGGGGATGAGGGTTGGAAAAGGCAGAAGGTATAAATCAGCTAAAAGAGACTTTGGCCTTCCGACTTAGTGATCTGTCTCATTGAAACTCCTGTGCCAAGTCCTTGTCTCAGTGGTGGCAGCCAGTGGATCACTTGGAGTCAATGTAACTCTGTTTGTATACCCATCTCTAGAGAAAAGGGAGAGTTTTCCCTGCTGGTGTGTGTGGCATGTAAGAAAGAGACAGAGGCAGGGAGGACTCCAGAAAGATGTGATACCCAGGAGCAGGGAGGTTCTGAGACAGTGGGGCCGGGCCAAGGACTTTGCTTTTAAAATGATTTATTTTCAGGTCATTCATTTAACTTCTGATTAGCTGCTATTTCTTGGCAATCACTAGCATACTTGTGAATTCTTGTAACATGAGAAAATCTCACTCACAAATGGTTTTCCAACATAGTGGGATTTTTATGCACACTCAGTTTTAAGAATGAATTGAAGCCGGGCGCGGTGGCGCACGCCTGTAATCCCAGCACTTAGGAGGCTGAGGCAGGAGGATCGCGAGTTCAAAGCCAGCCTCAGCAATGGCGAAGCACTTAGCAACTCAGTGAGACCCTGTCTCTAATAAAATACAAAAAAGGGCTGGGGATGTGGTTCAGGGGTCGAGTGCCCCTGAGTTTAATCTCCGGTACCAAAAGAAAAGAAAAAGAATAGAGGTGGTTCTGGAGTCCTGGGTCCAGGAGCTGCATCTGCTGAGGGCCGTCTGCTGTTGGGGCCTCTGCAGAGGCCTGGGGTGGGCAGGGCGGTGCATAGAAAAAGGGGTTCAAACAGAGACAGGGCCAAATTGCCAACAAAGAGAAGCTGCTGAGCTTGAACCTGGGGTGTCTGCCTTTTTGCCCATTTTTTTTTTTAATTATCCAGTATTAGAAAAGAAAGAATGTGTCACCAAACACAGTGGCTCACACCTGTAATCCCAGCTACTTGGGAGGCTGAAGCAGGAGGATCGTAAGTCTGAGGCCAACTTGGGCAATTTAGTGAGAAAATAAAAAGGCTTGTAGCTGTACCTTAGAATTTGTCTAGCCTGTGAGAGGCTCTGGGTTAATCCTCAGTAACAACAACAACAACAACCAAAAAAAAAAAAAAAGTTTGAAAGTCTCTAAAAAAATACAGAAAAGATGAGAACAAGTCGGTCATTGTCTATCCACAAACGAGTTCTAGATGTCCGTGGTGGTGGCCTGCCTATTTTGTGTGTGGCCGGCAGTTCCCCAGCAGAGCTCCACTAGTGAGGCATGTTCCTGGCACCGCGGAGGGTGGAGTTCTGTCAAGTCCCCTTAGCACGGCAGCACGGCACTGTCCACAGCCTCTTTAACAAGGCCTGGACCTCAGCTAGGGGCCTCTTTCTTGGGCATGCCTTCCAGCTGCTGGGGTACTGGCTGCTCCTTACACCTGCTAGTCATAACTTTTAGGGTTCTCTTTGCTTCTCATCAGCCAATTGTTTAACCCCAACCTTGCTACAGTGACTGAGTCCGTACTAACCTTTCCTGTTCACATCTCTGTGTGGTTTCTCTCTCCTTATTAGACTCAGACAAACGTGCGGCTCCCCAGAAGCAAGTGCCAATCACTAGGCGGACAGTTCAGAGAGGTGACTCGACACGGACCTGTCTCCAAAGGCCAACACAGAGCCCGCGTCAAGCGGACAGAGCACAGGGCCATGACCTAAGAGACTGGGTTCTAGACCTTATCTTGCAACTAAGTATGGGACTTAGAGGGTGGGGACCTCCCAGCCAATCCGTTTCCTCATCTGTGAGCGGCAGAAGGTGATGGACCACACGGTCTTTATGTCGGTTAGAGTAAAGGTCAGCTGCTGTAACAGAGGGACCAGTTACCTGCTGGATTAGAGCACACAGAGGTTTATTCTCTCTCAAATAAGGGTCCTCAGATGAGGGGCCTTGGTGACGGGTCTGCTCGGCTCCACACGGTCACCCAGGAACCCAGGCTGTATCCATCTTGCTGCTTTGCTGTCACCCTCACCCTGAGGGTGCAGACCTGGGAGGAGCACACACAGTCGTGAGGCCTGGGGTGGTGCCAGTGCCTCTGCTGGCACGCCAGGGAGGGGAGGTGGGGGCACTGGTCACCTGGCCACACCGACCTGCAGCGCAGGCTGGGAAACGGAGTGTCCAGGACAGCAGCCCGGGTAGCCACAGCTCGAGCACACAGGTGCACTGAAGGGGCCCTGGGGTAAGTGTCAATGTCCACCACCTGTCACAGCTCCGCCCGGCCCCTCCCCAAGTCCCAGAGTGTCATTCCACATAAGCTCCCCATGCTGATGGCTAGGGAAGGACTTCGAAGAGGAGGTGAATCCGCGCCTCCTCATTTTGCTTTTGTACTTTCGAATCAAGATCCATAGAGCCTGCTAGGAAGTTCTTTTAATGCTGAGAAGGAAGAAGGTGGCAGATGTGACTGTCAAAACAGTCCTTGCGCATCTGCTACGGAATACAGATTTTTCCCTTCCAACGTAACAAATTAGACCCATCTGGGATTTGAAAAGTCTGAGCTAAGGCTCCCTGGATCTGTTTGCATAGGGAGCGATGATGAAAAGTCGAGAAAACGACAAGTCAGTGTTAAGGGACTTCTCTCCTGTGCCGCGGGGAAAGAAGGCTTGGGGTTCTCACACCGCTGACTCTGGGGTGCAAGGACGGGTTAAAGACCTGAAGATCAGGTAACCCATCAGCCATGGTTTGTCTCTTACCTGTCCCTGTGTCTCTCTCTCTTCTTTTTTTTTTTTTATTCGAAGTTGCTGTATATGACAGTAGAATGCATTACAATTCGTATTACACCTATAGGGCACATTTATACATATCCCATGTCTCTTACCTGTCCCCAAAGCCCACATGTTAAGGCTTAGTCTCCAGGTTGGTGCTGCGGGAGGTGGTGGAACCTTGAGGGGGGAAGGGCTAGTGGGACAGCCTTAGGTTACTGGGGACATGCTGTAGAGGGGATTATGACACAGCAGTCCCTCCTTGTTTTCCATTGCTTTCTGTCCTTGAAGTGAGCAGTTTTGCTCTGCCATTTGATCCCTCCATCATGTGCTATCCTCTCCCACCAGAGGCCTAAAAGCAATAGCCCTTCCCAATCACGGACTGGTGTTCCTTAAAACACCAGCCAAAATGAACCTTTTCTCTTTATAAGTTAATTATCTCAGGTATTTTCTTATAGTGCTAAAGTGTCAACACTCCATCTTCAGTACTCAAATGTGCCAGGCACTGTGCTAAGAGTTTTAAAACGATAATTCTTTGAATTGTCACAAAATATCTCGACATAAGGTCTATCGTGTTCATTTTAAAGATGTGGAAATGGAGGCAGAGAATGGGGAAATAACTGTACTCAAGTTGAACAGCTAGTAAGTAGTGGATCTAGGATTCAAAGTTAGATAATTTGACTCCAGAATCTATGTCAGAGACCTTCAGCCTTTCTCTGTAGAGCACCCGATAATAAGTATTGGGGCTTTGCAGGTCACTGGTGGTCTCTGTAGTGACCACTCACAGTGTGGAGGGAAAGCAGCAGCCGGCAATGTGGAAACCGTGAAGCTGTGTTCCAATAAAACTTTATTGATGAACGCTGAAGTTAGAAGTTCATAGAATCTCATGTGGGCTGGGGTTGTGGCTCAGCGGTCGAGCGCTCGCCTAGAATGTGCGCGGCCCAGGTTCGATCCTCAGCACCACGCACAAATTGTGTACGGCTCAAGCAAATAAATAAATATTAAAAAAAAAGAAGTTCATAGAATCTCATGTGTCATGAGACATTATGCTTCCCTTGTTTTTTCAGCTGTTTAAAAAAGTAGCAGCCAGTCTGAGGACTTGCTGTAGGTTGTAAGACAAGGTGGCTCTGCAGGAGCCAATGGGCTCAACGTTGGCTGTTCTCCGGGCGGGATGCTTCTTCCCGACAGGATGATTTTTCCGGGGCAGGAGCCAATGGGCTTAACGGTCGCCCTGTTCCATGGCCGCTGTTCGCGGTCTCCAGTCTATGCAACTAGCCGCGACACCTGTAGTGCCTTAACGACATGCGCCAACACTTGCCGAGGAGTGGGCGTCCCGGGCCTGCCTACGGCTTGCCCTTCCTCTAGGAGGCAGGTCCTGTTCCCGTCGTCGGCACTAGGTGCAGAGCAAAGTGTCCCTAGCACGAGGTGGGACGAGGTGAGACTGTCGAGGGACAGGAAGGCAGTCGCGAGACCAGGGGACCTGAGGAACTCGGCGGGGCGTCCCCTCGACCGGCCTGCTAGGAGTGACCTGCAGAGGGCGCTGCAGCCCGAGGACGGGAGGCGCGGGCTGCCTGACCCCGGGAGGGGCGCTCCGCCGGCGGCTCTGGCCGGGAGGCCCGCGCTGCGCTCCCTGCCGGGCTCCCACCTGGCTGTCCGCGATGCTGGCCTTCCACAGCGTGGCCACGCTGGCTTCAGGACTGCGTGCCGTGGGTCCGTGATGTGTGTCCCTGGGATGGCTCAGGTGGGACCCGGCCTTCCCGAGACGCCTGGGGCGCAGCCCCTGAGCTCCCGCCGAGCCACCGGGCCCCAGTCCAGTTCCCGGCTGCAGTGGCGTCGGGCTGCCCGAACAAAGTACCACCAACAGCTCCGCCTCAGCCCAGATCTGGGGACCGGAAGGGCCGGTCCCCTCCCGAGGCCCCAGGGAGGAGTCTTCCCGCCTCTTCCGGTTTCCAATGGCACTGGCGACCCTTCCATTCCTTGGCTTGCGGTGGACCCTTCATGGTCCTGGGAGCGTAGTTAGGTGGTGGAGAGAGCACTTGCATGGCATGCACGAGGCCATGAATCTGGTCCTCACACAGCAAAAGCCAACCCACCAATCAAAAGAGGCCTGGAGGGAGTGCCCAATGGCACTGAGTAGCTCAGTGCTGGCCAGCAAGGTCAATTGACATGAAGAGAGGACGGCTTGGACCAATACTCAGTACGAAAATGGGTTAAGTTTAGAGCTTTGAAGACTTTTTAAAATCTTACCTCCTGCTGGGGGTGGTGACGGCACACTTGTAATCTCAGTTTCTTGGGAGGCTGTGGCAGGAGGATCTCAAGTTAGAGGCCAGCCTTCACAACATAGCCAAATTCTGTCTCAAAAGTAACAAAGGAAGCTGGGCGCGGTGGTGCACGCCTGTAATCCCAGCACTTGGGAGGCTGAGGCAGGAGGATCACAAGTTTATAGCCAGCCTCAGCAATGGCGAGGCACTTAGCAACTCAGTGAGACCCTGTCTCTAATAAAATACAAAAAAGGGCTGGGGATGTGACCCAGTGGTCGAGTGCCCCTGAGTTCAATCCCCAGTACCACACACACACACACACACACACACACAAAAGAGTTCAGGAGTGGTTAAGCTGTAAGATAGTCACTTTGGTTTGGGTACAGCGGCTTTTCTAGTTCCCGGGAGCAGCAGTGGGCTGGGGGTGGTTTAAGTCATCCTCCCCTTTGTCCATGGAGACACAGCCACACTGACAATTCACAGATTTGCCCACGTTCTTTGAGTCAATGACAGAAAAATCTTGAGCCCAGCACCCCGGTTGTGGTGACCATCCTCTTTCAAACACTTTTGCAGGATCAGGATGGGGCTAATGCTCCGCTCGGATGCTTTGCATTTTCAAGCGAGTGTTTTATAAAGTGCTCTTTGGTCAGGAGTGCTTGGCAGAGCCCTGGGGAGACTGCGGAGTGGACACCCACCCAGGCGTCCCTCCACAAGTGGGATCACGGCGGGGGGGGGGGTCTCCACACCTGCTGCCCTGGAAGCCCCCTGGGGAGCAGGCGAGGCCACCAAGCTGGGGAGCTGGAGCTTTTGCTGAGAGACTGCAGGGCCACTTGTGTCTGCCTTGCAGACTTCACCTGGGCTGTTGGAGAAGAGGCCTCTTCCCCTCCTTCCAGCACCGACTCCTCCTGCTGAGTGACGGGACCTTGCAGTAGTAGGCTGGGAAGTGTCGTCTTCTTCAGAGACCTTCAAGGAAAAGTGCTCGTGTCTAGGCAGGAGAGGCACTAAAAATAGAGCTTCTTAGCTTCCAGAAGAACAAATAAATGAACAAATTGGTCCAACACAATTAAAGCTATTCCTACTGGGAGTTTTTTTATTTTGGTACCAGGGATTGAACTCAGGGGCACTCGACCACTGAACCACATCCCCAGCCCTTTCTTTTGTATTTTATTAGAGACAGGGTCTCACTGAGTTGCTAAGTGCCTCTCCATTGCTGAGGCTGGCTTTGAACTCGCGATCCTCCTGCCTCAGCCTCCCAAGTGCTGGGATTACAGATGTGCGCCACCATACCCAGCTGATTTTTTTCTTTCTTTTTTCTTTTCTTTTCTTTTTTTTTTTTTTTTTAGTATTTATTTATTTACTTTAGTTGTACACAATGCCATGCATTTATGTTTACGTGGTGCTAAGGATCGAACCCAGGCCGCGCACGTGCGAGGCAAGTGCTCTGCCGCTGAGCCACAACCCCAGCCCCTGATTTTTTTCTTTTGATTGTCTCCTGAAGCTACAAAATACAGAAACTGGGCTGAGTGATAGATTTTATTCATTAGTTTCAAAAACACTAACTGGTCCTCATCTACGCACAAGGTCATTGGTGCAGTTGCCAGATTCGGAGGGACTGAAGGCATCTTGAGTTAACTCCTCCTGGGGCTGTGGGAGGGGAACGGGGACCAGGGACCCCTTCTGTTCTGGGAAGGTCCTGGACTCCCCTGGGAGTCACAGCCACATGCAGGCACTGAGGTGGGGTGTGCTCAGGGCGGGCGGGGACAGTGGTCCTCCACATGGGACGCGTGGCCCAGGAGGGAGGCTGAGGCAGTCGGCCCATCCCACACCTGTGCAGGTCGGGAAATGTGAGCCTCGTGCTGCGTGTGTCCTGGTGACCCGGCTTCTCCAAGGTGGCCAGAGGACAGCAGCACTGGCGTCTCCAGGGAGCCCCCCGGGTGACCAGGGGACTCCAGTGCACGGAGGCCGGAAAGCAGCTGCTCTGGTATCCGCGGTGGAGATGGCAGGCGTCCCCTGACCTCCAACCCCCTCCTCCTGAGGAGGAGGCAGCGAGGGGCGCCCCCGCCCGGCTCCTCAGGAGGACCCACTCTCTCAGGGACAGGGCGGGGGGTGGCAGCTCTGCCTTGTGGGACCCATGGCGGCAGCAGGCCCGGGGCTCGTCCAGAACCACGGAGGTGCTAGGCTTCACCTCCCGCAGGTGAGAAGGTGCCAAAGGTAGCCACTGCCGCTACACGGGTGCCACCCACGACTCGAGGCTCCTGGGTCCGCAGCTTCATTACCCCCGGCCCAGCCCGCAGCAGGTTGCTTTAGAATACAGCGTGTTAATAGAAAACGTAGGGCATGGCAGGGACTGCCATTGCAGGGGAGTCTGTCACTCGTCGTCCCTAGGGAGAGGGGCACAGGTGCCAGGCAGAGCCACACACGGAAGAACCAGGACGCGGCAGCAGGGGAGTGCGGGCAGTTTCCATGGAAGGAGTGGGAAAGTCTGGCTGGCTGCAGTGGACGTGTCCGTGGGCTGTCCCTCGTTGGCACCTGGCCCTGGGGCAATGAGGCCTCGTGGACAGAGGCCTAGAGCGACAGTCCTACGGGAGCCTGATAAAGGAGGGCTCTGGGCTGGTTGGATCGCGTTTGAAGACCTCACTTTCACGACAGCTGTTCACTCTCTTCAGGGATTGGTCAGCCTGGCAGGGGCGGTGCTCTGGGGTCAGCAAGAACCCAGGTGTCAAAGCACGAGACTACGGAAAAGACACGGTGAGCAGAAGGTAACGTTCAGTAGCCCCCAAGTCCCACGAGGGACCGTGGTGACGCTGCTACGCAGTGGGTCTGCATCCCAGCTGGGGACCCCCGAGTTCAGGGAACATGGGTGTTCTCTAACGGGCAGTAAGCAACACACCCAACCTCTGCCCGAGAGGGGGACCGTAGCTTTGTCACATTAGACAAGAACCAAACCTGCCTCTCCTCCGTAGGGAGGTCGCGCCTCTCCTGCGAGGATGCTTGCTGCGCCTGAGATCACCGCCCGGCACACGGGGCGGTTGGTACCTGTGCTCACGGATGTGCAGAGACGGCCCCCAGGGAGGACTGTCCCAGCCGGCGCAGGGCTCCCCTCACTGCTGCGGGCCCCTCCCGCACCCACCCCTCACGGTTCATTTTTGGGAAGAAACGCCCTCTGAGCACCTGCTCTTCTCAGCGTTGGAGACGTTGCAGGGGGGACAGACAGACGTCTGCTCTCGGGGCTTACATCCCAGAACAGGGAGCCAGAAAAGGCAACAGCGAGCAGAAACAGAGCATCCTAGGTGCGGGGCGCTGGGAGGGGGCGGCGCGGCGTGCGCGGAGCGGGTGCCACGCAGACTGGGTGCTCGGGGAGGCTTTGCTGGCGCAGTCCAAGGTTTCCTGAAATACATCGGTTCTCCCAAAGTGTGTTCCCTGGAACGGGGACACATTCAAAATGTAAATTCCTGGGCCCGTCCCAGACCTGCCACTGTGGTTTGAACGTCTGTGTCGCTCTACAGTTCATGGAGAAACTGAATCCCCCGTGTGATGACAGTAAGAGGCAGGATCTTTTGGGAAGTGATGCATTCTGGAGGACTCTGTCCTCCTGCATGGGTGTCATGCCCTAATATCAAAAGCTTCATGGGGCTGGGGTTGTGGCTTGGTGGCAGAGTGCTCGCCTAGCACGTGCGCGGCCCGGGTTCGATCCTCAGCACCACGTAAAAATAAATGCATTGTGTACAACTAAAACAAATAAATAAATATTTTTTAAAAAGCTTCAGAAGCCGGGCACTGTGGCGCATGCCTGTAATTCCCCAGCACTTGGGAGGCTGAGGAAGGAGGATCGCGAGTTCAAAGCCAGCCTCAGCAATGGCAAGGCACTTAGCAACTCAGGGAGACCCTGTCTCTACTAAAATACAAAAATAAGGGCTGTGGGTGTGGCTCAGTGGTCGAGTGCCCCTGAGTTCAATCCCCGACCAAAAAAAAAAAAAAAAAAAAAAAAAAAAAGCTTCAGAGAGCCACCTGGCCACCCGTCCCTTCTGTCCATTCTGCCATGTGGACAACTGTGTTTGTCCTTTCAGAGGGTGAAGCAACAGGTGACATCTGTGAACCAGACAGCAGCCCTCACCAGACACCGAGTCTACCAATGCCTTGATTTTGGACTTCTAGCCTCCAGAACTAGGTGAAATTGATTTCCATTATTATTTACTATTATTCATAAACTATCCAGTCTAAGGTATTTTGTTATAGCTGCAGGAATGAACATACACATACGGAATCAGATACTCTGGATGTGGGACAAGCAATCTGTGCCACCACGCCACGCAGGCGGTTCTGATGCACTGCCTGGTTGAGAACCTGCTGGGGTCCATTCTCGACGCGGTGCCCTAGTGGGGCCCGGCCTTCCTGAAGCACAGATTCACAAACATCCCCTGACACACAGCATGTTCGTGGTCGGGAAGCTCCAGGGCCACGTGGTGAGTTTGGATGTTCTGCCTAAAATATTTGTCAGGGGCTGGGGTTGTGGCTCAGTGGCAGAGCGCTCGCCTCGCACATGTGAGCCCGGGTTCGATCCTCAGCACCACGTAAACATAAATGCATTGAATTGTGTACAACTAAAGTAAATAAATAAATATTAAAATAAAATAAAATAAAATAAAATAAAATATTTGTCAGGTTGTGATTCCAGAATCCGCTGGGCCCTAGGGCTGCAGGCCCAGGGTCCCTCTAGGAGGCTCACAGCCTGGCAAAGAGCAACCTAAATGCAACTTAATGCAGTTGCCCAGGTGTGGACACTGGAGTTCTGAGAGGGAACAAGGACCTGGAGAGCCCAGCAGGTGCCTGCAGGGGCCTCGGGCACAGGCAAGACCCCAGCAGACACCTGGAGGAGCCAGGGGGCTCCGCACCTGTGAAGACTGGAGTGCAGGGGCTCGGCGGCCATGGGAGGAGGCGAGGGATGAGGACTTACACTGGGAGGGTCTCCGAGGGCCAGCAGAGGTGTGTGATCTTGCGCCCCAGAGTGGCAGATATTGAAAGATTGTCAAATGAGAATGTGTTAATTGGAGCTTTTTTAGTTGCAAAAGACAGAAATTCAAACTAGCTCAGACTGAAAGGGAATGAATGAGGACCCTGGGGAGTTCAAGGAGCCACAGTGACTCCAGGGACAGTCTCTGGAATGGAGCTGGGACTTCCTGGGGCTGGGCCTCTGATCTAGGCTCCTCTGTGCCGCCCACACCCCTCCTTGCACAGAGGGCACTCTCCACGGGGCAGGTGCCGTGGTGTCACAGGGTGCAGGTGGGAGTCCCTCCGGTCAGAGTACCCGCTGACAGCACTGCAGTCTAGAAATCTTCGGAGAGCAGAGACTGTTTCCCAGGGAAGGACCCTGATGGGCCTAGTTTCAGTTGCAGGCCAAAGCGGACCCATTACTGTGGTCAGGGTGCAGAGGAAGACAGAGGCAGACCCGAGTCCTGGGGCTGCCCTGTGACCTGGGTCATGTGACGGGGGGGGGGGGGGTGGCGGAAGCATGCTGTGCCGGGCAGTCCCCCACCCTGGGAAGAGAACCTCTCCGAAGGAGAGGAAGAGAGTCTGGGCAGACAAACAGCAGCTGTTCCTCCCAGGGAGGCCCAAATCAGATGGGATTTAGAGATTACCGGGCAGACAGCCACGGGGTGGGGTGGGGTGGGGGCGGGGTGCTGCGTCTGAAGCTGAGAGAGCCCCAGGACCAGCCACAGAAATGTTTCTCAACTTTGTCAAACACCAGCGTGCGCCCTGCCCCGCCCTGGGTTGGGATAACAGCCCAGGCCTTTTCAGAACGTTATCTGAAATTCAAAATAGATGAAGTCTCAGGAAGATAAAGAAACCAAATGAGCACCACTTGGCTTCCGCACCACACGCCCGTTCCCTTGGGAGGCAGCAGCCCACACTCTCCTGCTGGGAGAGAAAAGACCAGAACTTGGCCCGAGCGAGCAGTCGGGTGAGGGAGAAGGGATCCTGGAGCAGTTCCCTCCCGCCGGGCTCCTCTCCCTGCTGGGCCCTGGGAAGCTTGGAGACGTGAAGATGGACCAGGAAGGTTGGGGTGGGCCGAGAATCTGCTTCCAACAAGCCCCACGTGTCGGTGACGCCCCTGGAACTTGCTTTGAGTGGTGAGGATTAGAACCTGGGACCATCAGGCCTGGAGGAGAGGTGGGGTAAGAGCTGGGAGCTGGCCATGAGGGGCCCCAAGCTGGCCAGCCCGACGGGCAGAGCGGAGATGCCTGGGCCAGGAGGATGCACGGACCTTGGTGAGCCTGGTCCTGTCTGAGGTCTGAACACGTGGAGAACTTGTGTCCGAGCCAGAGAGGAGGGGGGGGGACTGCTGCCACCTGATGCTTGGTAGAGCCTGAGCACCTCAGTGAGGTCCCCTCGGGGCTCCGGTTGGGGGAAGGGCAGGCTTCCACCTGGGCCCTGGGGTCAGCCCCCGCCGCTCCCTGCCAGGCCACCAGGCGATGAGCACGTACTCCACCCTGTCCCCTCTGTCCTGCTGAGCAATGTTCCCCTGAAATCGCAGGTTTTAATTCCTGGAATCAGTGATTGTTACTTACGGCAAAGACTTTGCAAATGTAGTTCGTGGAAGGATCTCAACATGGGGAGATTATCCGGGATTATCCCGGCAGAGAGGCGGGCGGGGAGTCAGAAGAGCAGAAGGCCACGGGACTGCAGAGCAGAGGCAGCCTCACCAGGAGCAGAGGAGCGACGCAGCCCCAAGGCCGGCAGTCGGAGCCTCCGGAGGAGGGGCCTCCAGCACCTTGACTGCAGCCCTCCGGCCTCCAGAGCTGGGAGGGAATACCGCCTGTGTCTTAAGGCACCCAGTTTGTTACAGCAGCCACAGGACACTAATGCGTGCAACCTGCCAGGTGCCAGAGGAGAGCCCCGCCCCTCCTTCTGCCTCACCATCAGAGCCCAGGTCACCTTCATGCTGCTGGGAAAGGGCATCTGGGCGTCCTGACCCCGGAAATGGAGGCACCCTTGTAGGTCAGGGAAACCTGAGAGCGTTCAGGTGGCCTGGGCAGCCGAAGATGGAGGACAGTGCAAAGGCTGACGCCAGCCGCGTGGAAGGACAAGGACAGTCTGTGGGGGGAAGGCCAGTGCCCAGGGGCTCTGCCTCCACAGGCTCCCACTTAACCTCTGGCCAGGCCCCAGCGACTGCCCACTCACGCCTCTCCCCAATGGCCACATTGACTGGTCCAGGACCCAGCCTACCCCACGGTGGGGCTCCAGCCCACTGCCCCGCCAGGCGACATCAGGTGGCCAGCCCCAAGCAGCGCCATGAGGCCCCCTCACCCTCCAGGGGCTGTTTTAGAATCTCTGCCTTCTCCGGCCTGGCACCTCCCTCCAGAGCCCCGCTGTGGCTGCACACCCTGTCTGTTCCCTGTCACTCTTCACCTTCCTGAAGTGGGGAGCCCGCTCAGTGGGCACCTGAGAGAGACGATGAGAAGAGGAAACCCACGGAAATCATATTTCGAGATCTTCCGGGGATGCAGCAGACTGGATTTGAATGAAGGGTAGATCCTGAGAATCACAGTTTGGGTGAACCTGATGGATACCATTCCAGGAAGAGTTGTCACAAAGGTGGTGTGATCAGTTGAATTGTGTCCCCCCCCCCCCCCAAAACCAACCAACCAACCAACCAACCAAAGATCTGTTGGAGTCCTAATCCCCAGTATCTCTGATGATAAGATGACCTCATTTGGAAATAAGGTCTCTGTGAATGTGATTAGTTAAGATGAGCTCGTACTGGAGGGGGGTGAGCCCCAAACCCAGCATGATTGGCATCCTTGCAAGAAGACAGCCACATGGAGAGAGGGGCACACCAAGAAAGCCACATTGTGACCAAGACAGAGTGGTGCAGAAGTGCGCCAAGGATTATCAAAGACTGCCAGCAGACCCCAGGAGCTAGGCAGGGCAAGGCGGCACTCCTTCCTGTGGGTGGCAGAACCCTGCCCTCCTGACACCTTGGTCCTGGACTTCAGTATCCAGAGCTGTGAAACCATCATCTATCTAGTTGTGGCACTTTGTTACGCAGCCCAGGATGCTGACACACATGGTGCCTGCCCCTCTCTGCCCCTGCCATGGCCAGCCCCTGACCCTTCCCAGGTGGTGACCTCCTTCCCCTACAACACCCACAATAATCCCCCTGACCTGAGTCTGAGAGTGGATGATGCCCAACAGAAATGGGGAGGGGTGGACAGGTAGAGAAAATGTCACAATTGGGGACATGCTTTTGACAACTCATCAGAACCACTTATGTCCTGCAAAGGAGGCACCTGAGAAGTCCCAAGCCTTTCCCAATGACTGATGTAGGGTGTTACCCAATGCTCGGTCCTTGTCCCTGATGCCAATCCAATAATGGGGACATGGTTTGGGGACAAAGGAAAAATATTTATTGCCTTGCTAACAAAGGAGAAGCATAGGAGACTTTTGCCCATCTGGAGGAACAGGGGACATTTAAAGAGGTGATTCAAAGGCTACATTCCGCGTGTTCTCTGTTGGAGTTGTAATTCACTTGTTAATCTGGGAGACAGTCATTTCTGAGATCTTCTGGGACCATCCCCCAAATCTGGATTACTTCATTCCTATGGTGGGTATGTGCTCAAGGACAGGTAACTTTGCCTAAAATGGGGAAGAAAGGTAATTCTGTTTCCCCTGTAATTAGAGAGTGAGAGATTAGGGAGGAGCAGGGAGAGAGGAAGAGAAAGAAACATGTCCATTTTAAAAATAAGTTGCAGTGGTGGAACAGCAAGGGCTATATTCAAAGCATAAAGTGGACACTGTTACATCTCCCCAATGTCAATTTCTGCATTCCATTTCTATGGAAAAAATGGGTGATGTCATCTCTAAGCTGCTTCCTGCTGAAAGAGGGCAGTGTTGGGGGAAGTGAACTAAAGTCCTTGTTCTCCATCAGGTGGGGCATGGACAGTTAAGGGTATTCAGCATCAGGGCAGTCCAGTGGTCCACAGTGGCAGATAGCACGTGACTAGACAAGGCATACATAGGGCAGGGATCACGCAAAGCCAACACTAAAAAGACAGAAAAACAAATCAAGTTTGTCTATATAGGAGGTTAGGAAGATTTGTATGTCTATGAGATTAGACTTAGGACAAACTTGTCACTCTAGAGTCCTTTGTGATCATTATTATTAGACACTCCCACCCAAGAACACTTCCCTTATAGTCTCCAACTTTACTTACTCTTGGGAAGGCTGACACAAGTGTATACATACCTTAAGTTACACTTAAAAAGACCATTGTTTTCCTTTTTTTATTTAAATATTTATTTATTTGCTTTAGTTATACACAATTCGTTTATTTGTATGTGGTGCTGAGGATCGAACCCAGGCCGTGCACGTTCTAGGCAAGCGTTCTACCGCTGAGCCACAACCCCAGCCCTGTTTTTCCTTTTAAATATCCATGTAGGACTGTGCTTAGGCTATCTTCTCCTGCCAGGTGTTTTGTTTAGGACCAAGTTGGTCAAAACTGACCTTGTTCCTGTCTACTCTTAAAAGTCAGCTGAGATTCCTCAGAGATCACTCTTGGGGCCCTGTGCAATGCCTCTGGGCTCTTTTAGCTTTCCTCTAGCAGGGGTGCCATCTTCCAGGATGGGTCAGGGTCTTGCTGACCACACAGTGCTTCTCTTGGAAGCATCAGAGACATTTCTCTCTCCAGTGACGCTCCTTTTTGTAGAATGTGCACTGGTTGGCTTTCTAATCTCTAGGGCCCTCTCAATCCCCCTGATCAGCATATTGGGTGACTTGCCAGAGTTGCAGGGCCCAGAGAGGGGTCCCATCATTCTCTAAGTCCTGGCTGACCTTAAAGGGCAAGGGCCAAAATGTTGGCTGCTTTTTCTTTGGCCTTTTTACTTCCTTGACTTTGGTCTCCAAGTTTTTGGTTTTAAACATCCAGCAGGCCAGTTTCACCAGTTTTAAAGTGGGAGTAATGGGTCATGACTTCAATATCTATAATTTTACAGTTACCTCTTTCTTTTAAATGGAGTCAGTATCAATACTGTAAGTCAGCATTATATCCTATCTGTCCTATAGGTGATGGCTTATTGTCTCAAATTAATTTAGTTTGCTCTATGAGAAGTAGTATTTCTGCAAAACTCTGACAGGCAACAGTTATAAGGTTTTACAAGGAAAATACAAAATGAACATTAATGTATCTTTGACATATATTTTGCCTCTACAAAGACCCATATATTTATCAACTCAATTACATACAAATTTTACTTTATTTAAAACTCTTTTACAAACCTAAATTTCTTTTATATTTTACTTAAGTTTTCTGTTATATCCCCTGTTTACTTTGAGATCACAGCAATCTTTACAACAACAAAAATCAATATTTGAACACAACTTTACGCTTAATCCTAGCCTGCTATGGAGCCACCTAACATGGAGTAGGACAAGAGGCAGAGCCTTAACTCAGTGAGGCTGGCCTCTTGACAAATCTTAAAAGAGTATCTTATTTCTGGATCTGATCTTTACCCTTTTTAAAAAACACCATTCTACAAAGTCCTCATGGATTATTTCTATCTGAATATCAGTTAACAGTACAACGTAATCAGAGAGGCTAAGAGAGCTCTTAACTTCCCTCTTGTGGAAAAGTGGCAGACAGAACATTTTCATGTTCCACATTGTCTTTGAACAAATCAGGATCTCCTTATTACCGTCCTTATTTAAATTCCCATCCCAGTGTAAGAGTAACACAAAATTTTACATATAACTTATTGACAATAAGTTACCTTGATCCAGTTATAAAACATTAAATGACATAAATAAACGCCAACCAAATTTGTGATTTCTATATAAATTTGAAGGGGACATACACTTTTAGATTGGAGAACACCAATTTGGTAAAGAGTTCTCCTAAGCTTTACATTTAACTAAGTTTAACTTTTTTTAAACTAAAATTTAGAACCCAATAGTGTATGGTAACAATAATCACAGGTCTGCATGGGTTAGCAGTACTAGCAAAAATTAAAGGATAGCCTTAAATCTCTTATACATTTAGGACACAGTGTTACAGATCAGAAATAAACTTAGTCAAAGCAAACAGATACAAGACAGGAGGCCCTTCTATGTCAGATACAATGTATAAAAGAGAACAATTATTGGTTACCTTGCCAATAAACCTAGATAAACTTTCATTTTGTAAACTTTTACATAAATTTAGGCAAGACTCAGACAGATATAGTTCTAAGATGTATACATATACCTAGTCATGTATATTTAGGGTGTCAACTATATTGCTGTAACCTAAAATAACTATTGTTTATTTAATTAGTTATGAAATAATAATTTAAAACTTTAAAATTAGGCACAAAACCTAATTCCTTTAAGACTTAGTTTCCCTAAGTAATAATAAAATAAATAATAAATAAATAAGTAAATAAAAAACCTAACATATACAAGAAAATCATCTTGATAGATAAGAGCAGATCAATGATTCAGATTTTGCTTCGTATCAATACACTAACATTTGAATAACTTTGACTGTGCTGATCATAGTAAATTTAATCACAAACAAACTTTATGAGATTTGCCTTCTATAAACCTTAGAGATTCTACAACCTGTTTACATTCTTAGTTTTGTCCTCTCTTTCATCTTGGTCTTTAGCACGAGAATATTACTTTACCATTCAAAATACTTTCTCACCCAGAAACATTTCTTTTTTTTTTTTTTTTTTAATATTTATCTATTTGCTTTAGTTTACACAATGTGTTTATTTGTACGTGGTGCTGAGGATCGAACCCAGGCCGCACACATGCTAGGCGAGCGTTCCACCGCTGAGCCACAACCCCAGCCCCCAGAAACATTTCTTTTACCTTCTAATTTCCCATACTAAAATATATTTCCATACATATGTCTTTCTCATATCTTTTTTATAGTTTCAGACCCTTTATTAAATTTATAGTCCGAAACAACCCTTATGAATGTTACCTGTGCATTTAATTTAAACAAATTTCATCCCAGGAGAGGATTGGATGATTTAGCCTATGCAAAATCTGTGCCTTAATCTTTTTTTCTCCCAGGTTGCACTCAAGAGGTTGTAGCACAGGACATTTTTGAGCCTGACCTGTCTCTCTTGTCATTATCACAACGCCATCAACTTTAAGTCAATTGGACCCAGAGGCTTCTTTGGGGCATTTTCCTACACTAGGCATATTGCTATGCAATGGAGGAGACTGTCCATCCTTTTCTTTAGGCATTATTGGAGACCCCTTTGCAGAGGCTGCCTACGAAACACAGGTTGGCCTTCGTTTCTCTCCTTTTCTTTTCAGGGTGCAGTTGTTTATCCTATTAGTCTCCCCAGGCATTTTAATTTAACAGGATACTGTTATAGCAAGAATTGCCCTGTCCCAGTGATGAATATCTTTTGGTCAAATGGGGTGTCCCATCAGGTCTTAGAAGAAGAGACCATTCCTGTCCCCTGGTCATAAACTAATAGTGCTAGAATGGCTATGGCCACATCTGCTGTGGCCAGCAGGCTCCCCACTCCATAGGCAAAGGGGATTGGAAGGCAGGGTGGAGGCCAGGTTATTTGTGCCCATTTTTCTATAGCCCAGGAAGCTTTCCTGGAATGAGAACCCAGAACAGACCATAAGGGAGTAAATATCCCTAGATTTTAGAGTCCAGCTTCACCATGACTCCTATACCAGTGGTGCCACAGATGTTCCCAGAAAGAGGAACCAGATGTTCCCATGAAGAGGATCCAGATGTGTGGAATCAAGTCTCAGTGCGCACAATAGGAGACTTATCAGATGGCTGAAGGTGTTGCACTTTCACTGAGTTTCCTTTTTCTTAAAGTGGACCATGATGGAGTAAGCTGTACCATTCAGAGAGAGAAGGCAGGAGTTCCCAGAAGCAAAGGAGCTTGGGCAGCTGTGGAATGGTCCCTCATCCCTCCCTTTACTCATGGGAACAGCTCCTCTGGTTCGACCGGAGGCAAACTCACCCATCCCCTAACTCTCCTGCAGTGGCTCTCAGCAAGTTTACCAGGAAACTTGCTTCCTCAGAATGGAAGTGGGAGCTGGGCGCGGTGGCGCACGCCTGTAATCCCAGCACTTTGGGAGGCTGAGGCAGGAGGATTGCGAGTTCAAAGCCAGCCTCAGCCATGGTGAGGCACTTAGCAACTCAGTGAGACCCTGTCTCTAAATAAAAACCAAAAAAAGGGCTGGGGATGTGGCCCAGTGGTTGAGTGCCTCTGAGTTCAATCCCTGGTACCAAAAAAAAAAAAAAAAAAAAATGGAAGTGGGGTCGCTTGAGACCCAAGCCTACCCAAGGAAGCTGGAGCAGGGGCTGCTCTCAGGTCCCTTGTGGGTCACCACATTTGTTACCGAAAGCTCAGTCCTTGTCCTCGAAGCCAATCCAATAATAAGGACACGGTTTGGGAATAAAGAAAAAGATTTATTGCTTTGCTAGCAAAGGAGAAATACAAAACACTCCTGTCCCCAAGGCTGCAATTCTGCCCATCAGCAGGAACAGGGGGCTCTTAAAGAGGTGACTCGAAGGCTGTATTCCAGATGTTCTCTGTTGGAGGTGTAATTCATTTGTTAGTCTGGGAGACAGTCATATCTGAGATCATCTGGTACCATCCCCAAAGTCTGAATTACTTTGTTCCTGTGGTGGGTGTGGATTCAGGGACAGACAACTCTGCCTAGGATGGGGAAGAAAGGTAATCCTGTTTCCCTGAAATTAAGGAGGGGGAGGGATTAGAGAGGAGGACAGACAGAGGAAGAGAAAGAAATATGTCTGTTTTAAAAATCAGTCGCAGGGAACCAGGTGCGGTGGCGCACACCTATAATCCCAGCATTTGGGAGGCTGAGGCAGGAGGATCGCTAGTTCAAAGCCAGCCTCAGCCATGGTGAGGCACTTAGCAACGCAGTGAGACCCTGTCTCTAATAGAATACAAAAAAGGGCTGGGGATGTGGCCCAGTGGTCGAGTGTCCCTGAGTTCAATCCCCGGTACCAAAAAAAAAAAAAAAAAAAAAAAAAAAAAAAAAAAAAATCAGTCATAGGTGCAGAGCAGCAAGGGCTATATTCAAAACATTAAGTGGACCACAGTTACAGGGACTTTTCTAAGGAACTGCCTTTAGGACAGGTGACAGGCCACAGGAGAAACCAGAAACGTCACGTTATTGCCACATTCCAGATTTGTCTTCTAACATGGAAGTGCAATTGTTCACCTACCTTAATCACCTGACATGATTCTGAATAACTTTCAGCCATTCCTAAAAACTAGCTCCAGATTGGGACTGTCGGTGAAGGGCTTCCTTTAAGAGGATGTTAAAAAGTCTCAGTCCTCTGGTGGCCCTCTCAGGGCTGCCGACTTCTGGCTAATCAATCACTCAGGCTCTGTGTGGTCTCTGGAGTGGAGGAAATGGCATTTCCTTTTGGTTAACGCCCTTCATTTTTTTTTTTTTTTCTTACATTGCTAAAACTAGCCCATCCTGAGAGAGTCAGAGGAAGCTCATATTTTTTCCCTTGGGCCGGGTTAAGTTCCTGATGATTCTTCTAAAAGAAACGATCCAAAACTCCCCCTTCTGTGTTTATACCTGAGGACTTGGAGGGAATAGATTTTTAAAAATTTTAATGCGGGGGGATTCAGCCCAGGACCTCGTGCACGCTAGGCCAGTGCGCTGCCACAGAGCTACGCCCTTGGCCCCTCGATCTTTTGTAATCAAGAAGAGGATGAAAAGGGCACGATATTTTGTTTTATTTTCATAACCTCCGTATCCCAATTTCTGCTCTTTACTTCCTATTGTGCCTCAATTAAATGCAACAGGAGGGGAAGTTTTACCCTGTTGCCTGAAGCCATGGTTGCCATAGAAACAAACGCTCCTCGCTGAGAAGAGGTGGAAGGAAGCCACCTAAATGTCAGCCCCACTGAGTCCCCCAAGCATTTAGCCGTAGCAGCCTGTGGCCCCCATTCTCTCTGGGCTTCAACAAATGAAGGCTTTGGGCTGGATCGGGGTGCCTCAGACTTGAATATGCTTCCACTTTGCCCACACGGTGTTAAAAGGCAGGCTGTGATTTGTGGGTCCTGGATGGGGTGTGGGATTTTGTACACCTCACAAGCTCCCAGGGGGCACCCCAGGATCTCACTTTGCGCAGTCAGGATGTGCAGAGCCCAAGGCCCGCCCAGGCCTCCTGAGTCAGATTCACACTTTTACAAGCTCCCTGGTCCCTCCAGTGTGGGTTGGAATGTGGGCAACCCACGCTAGGTCTCCACCACCTGGCAGGAGCCATGCGACTTCACATCCTCCGAGGACGGCCTCAAACTGCAGACGCCCAGCCCACCCCTGGAGACCCCGGCTTAATGGGTGGGGATGGCTTGACACCAGGAACTGTTGCAGTCCCCAGGTGATTTGAAGGACAGCAAGATTGAGAACCACTGGCCTGAAAGGCTCTTAGGTCCCAATCAGTGACACCACTGATGGTATTAGGGCTGCTCTGCCTGGCCACACCAGACCAGGTAAGGTACCGGGCAGAGCAAGAGTGTGTTGGACAGCTGATTCTGGATTGCCCAGCCCCCTCAGGAGGGTACTGCCCTGGCACTGTTGTGAAAACACACACCCCCTCTCTCCCCTTTCCTCTGAGGTTTCCTTCAAACCTCAGGCCCAATGGCCTCTGCTCTAGTCTGGCCTCATGAAATCCACCTGTCATTTACAAGAGAGGGAAAACTCAAGGTTGCGTGCCTCTGTGGTGTCTACTAATTGCAGAATTGCAGTGGGCAGAGTAGGAAGCAAGTGAACCCTGAAATCCCACCAGGATAGATCCATGGCTGGCTCTCCATGAGTTATGTGGCCCTGAGTGCCTCAGTGTCCCCTGGGGGACCTCAGTGTTCTTACAAGTCAGGCCAGTTTCCTGGCTTGGGCAGGATTCAGGTGAATTGCTGACTGAGGAAGGGGCTGGACACAGGCGCAGGGTGGGCAGGAAGCAGAGGCGAGAGTCTGTGCAGAGGACTGTGTCACAGGGACAGACGGAGATGGTCACTCTCCCCTGCTGAGCGTGCTGCCTCCTGGTCCGGCCCATCTGAGGCCCAAGACACTCAGTGCGCACCTTCTCCGGGCCGCTTCCTCCCTCTGCAGACACACGGGCTGGCCTGTGCATCCGTCTGCTCAGGCTGTGGGAGCAAAGTGCCACAGACTGGGGAGTTTGAACCGCAGAAACGGAGTTGTCCAGGGCTCTGGCAGCTGGGAGTTGGTGTCAGCAGGTCTGGTTTCTCCGGAGGCTGCTGTCCTTGGCTTGCAGATGGCCGCCCTCCTGCTGTGGCCTCACGTGGCCTTCCCTCTGGTGTCTCTTCTTCTTATGGAGACATCAGCCACTCCGGATTAGGGCACACCCCAAATGCCTCATTTAGACCTAATCACCACTCTAAAGAGCTTATCTCCAGGTAAAGTCACATTCTGAAGTTCCAGGGGTCAGAGCTTCAACACGTGAGTGGGTGGGTGGGTGGGGGGCTGTAATTCATCCCGTGATAGTGTGGGTGGTATGCACCCCCTGGAGGGTTGCCAGATAAAAAGCAATTATTCTGGCTGGGCAAGGTGGCACGCACCTCTAATCCCAGAGACTCAGAAGGATTGCAAATTCTAGTCCAGCCTCAGCAACTTAGTGAGACCCTGAAATAGAATAGAAAATAGAGGGGCTGGGGTTGGGGCTCAGCAGTAGAGCACTTGCCTAGCAAGTGCGCGACCCAGGTTCAATCCTCAGCACCACGTAAAAATAAAGGCATGTGTACAACTAAAACAAATAAATAAATATTAAAAAAAAAAAAAAAAAAAGAATAGGGGCTGGGATTGTGGCTCAGCGGTAGAGCACTCGCCTAGCACGTGCGCGGCCTGGGTTCGATCCTCAGCACCATGTAAACAAATGCATTGCATTGTGTACAACTAAAGCAAATAAATAAATATTAAAAAAAGAATAGAAAATAGAAATAAATAAATAACAAATAGAAAGGGCTGGGGATGTAGCTCAGTGATAGAGCATCCTGGGTTTAATCCCCAGGACTGCTAAATTAATTAATTAATCAAATAAAAATCAAAATTACAAAGCAGTTGAGTTAAATTTGAGTTCCAGATAATTAAGGAACAACGTTTTAGTATATTTCAAATACTCCATGAACTACACAAAAAATGATTTGTTGTTGACCTGGCATTCACATTTGATGGGCGTTCTGCACTCCCAACTGCTAGGCTGGCGTCTTACTCTCACCCAGCTGCCCAGGCCTGGCGTGGACACCCGGGGGCAGAGGGCAGAGCTGGTATCTGGAGGGAGCTGAGGGGCAGGAAGGAGATCCTCGAGGGTCCCAGTGTCACGGTGGGATCACGCCTGCCCCTGGGAGCTGCAGAGACGCTGGCAGGGAGGGGGTGGCCTGTGGCTCGGCTGAAACCACGGCATCTGTTCAAGCGAATCCCGGGAGGCCCTTCCTGTTTCCCGTGCAGCCCTCAAGTCTCCGCAGAGTGCAAAAGCCACCTAACGCCGAAGGAATGTGCTCGGGGCGCACAGCAGGTCCCCGTTTCACAGTGGCAGAGAGACACATTTTATAATCCATGACACGATAACAAAAATTTGAGTGCCCAGTCCCTTATCCATAATTCCCAAACCCAATACTCTCTGGGGAAAAAAATACGGTGCAGCAGTTAATTTGGAGATAAGATCTATTTGGATGCAAAACTGATCTGAGTGGACTTGGGGCTAACTAGAGACTCTTTATCCCCTGACATGAATATAGCACTACAAGGATTGTAGGTAGGGGCTGCTGCCCCCAGACCCCGCTGCGGAGGTGTAATATTCAGGTTATGCCCATACTCTGTACTTAAGGACCCCCAAACTCTAGTGCCAAAACCCAAAAGTTTTTGCATAAGGGATTATACAACAGAGTTAGCAAGCTCCTGAATTGTGGGAGGTGCTGTGCCACAAGCCTTAGGTATCTTTTCTTTTGGTACCGGGGATTAAACTCACTGGGCCACATCTCCAGCCCTCTTTTGTGTTTCATTAGAGACAGGGTCTCACTGCATTGCTAAGTGCCTCCGTTGCTGAGGCTGGCTTTGAACTTGTGATCCTCCTGCCTCAGCCTCTCAAGTGCTGGGATTACAGGCTTGCACCACTACACCCAGCTCAAGCTTTATATATCTTTTTTTTTTTTTTTTTTGATACCAGGGATTGAACTCAGGGGCACCTGACCACTGGGCCACATCCCCAGCCCTCTTTTGTGTTTTATTAGAGACAGGGTCTCACTGAGTTGCTAAGTGCCTTGCCATTGCTGAGGCTGGCTTTGAACTTGTGATCCTCCTGCCTCAGCCTCCCAAGTGCTGGGATTATAGGCGTGCGCCACCATGCCCGGCAAAGCCTTATGTATCTTTTTAAAATATAATATATATATTTATTTATTTGCTTTAGTTGTACACAATGCAATGCATTTATGTTTACGTGGTGCTGAGGATCGAACCCGGGCCGCGCACGTGCTAGGCAAGCGCTCTACCGCTGAGCCACAACCCCAGCCCCCTCATGTATCTTATCTTAAGTTATTCCTCGTGGTCCATGAAGTAGATGCTTCCTTTGATTTGCATTTTTGGGACTGTTTTGTGTGCTAAAGTACGACACGCACACAGGCCAGGACGTGTGTCCAGCGCACAGTTGGAAAACGATTACCAAGAGACCATGCCGAGACCCCATACCAGCTGCTTCCCAGAAACCCCTCAAGATCCCCCTGCCATTACCAGCCAAGTTCTGACGCCAGTGCCACAGATTCCTCTGGCCTCGTGCTTTTAATGCTGCTGTTTATCGAGCAGCTACAAGCCTGGAGCTTAGGCTATTTCTCGCTTGATTCTTTTGGGGTGAGTATTTGCTACGGCTTTGATGAGATTCCCCAAAGACCCACGTGCTGAAGGCTGGGTCCCAGGTCCACAGTACTACAGGGACATGGTGGAACCTTTGAAGAGTGGGGCCTAGTGGGGGGGATTTATGCTGGAGTGCATCCAGGTAGGGACTGTTGCGAACCTCCTCCCTTCTTCTCTTTGTTTTTTCATCCGGGTCACTATGAGGTGAGCAGCTTCCTCTGCCCTGTGCCAACCAGGATGTACTGCCTTGCCACAGGCCAGGAACATTGGTTAATGAAAACCATGAGACAAAATAAAACTCCTCTCTCTCTCTCTCTCTCTCTCTCTGGGGTCGGGGGCTGGGTACCAGGATTGAACCCAGGGGTCCTTTACCACTGAGATTTACCCAGTCACCACCCTCCCCAGCCTTTTTGTTTTGTTTTAAGATAAGAACTCATTAAGTTGCTAAGTCTGATCTTGAAATTGTGATCCTCCTTCCTTAGCCTCCCGAATCTCTGCGATTACAAACATGTGCCGCTTTGCCCTACTCCTTTCCTCTTTTTAAGTCTATTATCTCAGGTATGTTATTACAGCAATGGAAAACTGACCAATGCAGTACTGTACTCTTTTCAGTTATTTTAGAAATGAAAAGAAATCAGAGCTTAGAAATGTTATATAACTGGCCCAAAATCAGTGCACTAGGAATTAGTAGAGATGAGACAGTTTTCTTAAGCCTGTCTTTGAGCATATTATAGACATAAAACTGTATATATTTCATAAATTCAGCTCAGCAAATTTTCACAAACCAAACATACTCTTGCAACCAGCATTCAAAGAAGCAGAACGTCACTGGCAAGAGAAACTGCTCTCCAATCTCACAAGCCCTTCAGTCCCACGGGACCCTCTCCATGCCTCCCCCATAGGAAACCACTGTTCTGACACCTTTGCCTGTCCTTGAACTGCATGTAAATGAAATGAAACTGCATGTTCTCCTTGTGCCTGGTTGTCTTCTAGCTGTATGCCCCTTGGACCATCCGTGTTGCTGGTCGGGCTGGAGTGCGCTGCCTTCAGTTGCCAAGTAGAAGTCACAGTCTGAACACACACAATCCAACTGCCCGGCCTCCTACCTGTGGGTAGTAGGCAGATTTTAGCAAGTGTCACTGACTGAAGCGATTGTCGCTTAGAGCAACGACGCCGCAGGAATAAGTTCAGAGGCAGACTGGGAATGAACAGGCTCTTTATTCTACTAGCTTCTCTCTCCGGCTCCAACAACAACTCCAACACCATCCACATTCCTCCAACCACCACACAATGGCGCCGACCCGCTCCGCAATGACCCGGGCCAAGTCTCGCGAGACCATGGAAGGTGGTGATGCTTGAACATCTTTATGGCTCACAGCTAACCGCTATCTTAGGTATCTCCTTAATTAGGGCTCCTGCAAGCAAGTACCAGCAGTGCTGCTCTCTAGGGCTTGCTGTGTCTTTTGGGGTGCGCGCTCCTTTCAGAGCGTCTTGGAGTAGATTTGAGGCATCACAGAGGGTGTGTCTATTTAGCTTCTTTAAGACTTCCAGTTTGGGGGCTTGGGGTGCAGCGCGGTGGTAGAGCACTTGCCTGGCATGTGTGGGGCTCTGGATCTGATTCCCAGCAATGAAAGAAAGCCAGAGGGAAGGCTTCTCGCTTTCTAAAGTGGTCGTACCAAACTGATACTTCTGTCACCCCCATCTCAATGTGATAGATATTGATCCCACTTAAAGCAAACCAAAGACATTAAGGTGCAGCTTTTTTTTTTTTTTTTTTTTTTTTTTTTTTTTTGTATCAGGGATTGAACTCAGGGGCACTGAACCACTGAGCCACATCCCCAGCCCTATTTTGTCTTTTATTTAGAGACAGGGTCTCACTGAGTTTCTTAGTGCCTCACTGCTGCTGAGGCTGGCTTTGAACTTGCGATCCTCCTGCCTCAGGATTTGCTGGGATTACAGGCTAGCACCACCATGCCAGGCCTAAGGTTCAGCTGTTCAATTATAATCATTTCTATGAAATCTTTGGGTCCAATTGTGTCCTCCTTCAAACCCATATGTTGGAGCCCCAACCCCCAGGACCTCAGGATGTGACTTTGTTTGGAAATGGGGTCACTGCAGAGGTAGGCAGTCAACTTGGGCTGAGGGCATTCTGGAGCCCTACCCCATGCTAGGTGGCCCTGCTCCAACACGACTTCTGAACAGTGGAGACTTGGACCCCAGCAGGCACACAGGGGACACCATGTGAAGATGAAGCAGGGGATGGGTGATGCCTCTGAGCCAGCAAACACCACAGATGCCAGCAGCCCCCAGAAGCTGGGGCGAGGCCACGGCAGAGTCCCCGTCCGGGCCTTGGAAGGAACCCTTGCTGCCCACACCTTCGTTCCCAGCCTCCAGAGCTGTGAGCTGTTGTCTTCCTGTTGGTTAGTTTGTGGTCCTTTGTTGGGACAGCCCTGGCAAACTAACCACGGCACGATTACCCACGTTTAACAGGACGTCTCCTTGAGCCAGTTTGATTAGCTATTGTGTTTTCAGTAGGTTTTGCCTTTTAAAATCTGATTCCGAGCCACCTGCTGTGTGATTTGTCATGTTCCCAAATGCCTGAGGTGAAGGTAAGCAGAGGACTAGGAGGATAATGAAAAGCCGGTTGATTCTGGCCAGCGAGCCTCAGGGGGACCTGCCTGCCTCACCAGCAGGCGGCTGGCCTCTTGGGTGAGGTTCTAGGTGCAGCCTCATCAGAGGACAGGAGACGCTCGCTCCCGGCCTTTCAGAGTCTTGGTCTTCCAGGCTGGGGTCTCCTCCTCCCGCTGTAGCATGGACCCCTGCAGAGAGCGCGCCACGCCATCCTTCAGGGACAGCGGGCTCGGCAGGGTGGCTGAACCACCTGTGTTTCTCTTGGGCAGACGGCGTGCGGGCTCCCGGGGTCCCTTGGCAACCAGACTCCAAGGACTTCTGTGGCCAGTTGACAGGAGGAGAGGATTCGTCCCTGGGGGCTCGGCTCACATCCTCCAGCTGGAGACACAGACCGGGATGACAGCCTCCTGGGAGCGCACGGCTCAGAACTGGGCTAAAAATAGTGCGATTTCTTAAAATTACACAGAGCTTTGATTACAGAGTGGATCGGTTTCCTGGGGCTGCTGTAACAAACTCCCACAAACTGGGTGGCTCAAAACACCAGAAATGTAGTTTTTCACAGTTCTGAAGACCAGAAATCTCACACGGAGGCTGTGATCTCTCTGAAGGCTCCGGGGAGACAACAGCTATTTTCCAGGTTTCAGAAATGCTTTGTACATCCTCATGATGTCTAAGAGTCCCCTGGGCGGGTCAATCAAGGCCACAACATTACCCCCAGGGGGCACTCGTAGGGCTACTTCATTTCACCCGAACCTCAGTTTTTGTCCGTGAAGTGGGGAGGAGGGTGGAACAGCCACTCACGTCCACTGGGCTTGTGCCAGGATTGGTTCTGAGAATGTCACGTATACGTATATCAGGCCAGTCCTGAGCAAGGCACCTCTGAGCAAGTCCTCATGTCATGGTTCCCTGGACAGGTAAACCAAGGCACAGAGAGGCATAGTCACTTGTCCCCGAGTCACCGTATGGGAAATGCCGGGTGCAGCATTTGGCACAGTAGGTACGGAACACGTTTTCATTGTCTCACCTGATTTTGTTCCCAGTGCTGTAAAAGATCCTCAGACGCAGACAAGTGGACAAGCTGGTGGACAAAGGGGGAGGAGCTGCCTGCGAGCTGCAAGAAGGCGGCTTTAACTGGCCAGAGGTGGCATGAGGCCCCCTCCCGGGAGGCCACCAGAGACGGCGCTGCTGGCTGCAGGTGGCAGGTCCCTGCTGCCCTTTGGGGGAGCCTTACTCGTCAGGGAACCTGAAGGGGAGTTGACAGCAGAGCACCCCCAACCAGCCCGCTGGGAAGACTCAGCAGTGGTGACTGGAAGGAAAGAGTGATGGGTCACCCGTGGGCGGGGGTCCAAGGAGGTCTTGGAGACGGCCTTGGTGTACATGATGGAGAAGAGATTTATTCAGAAAAGCAACGAGCGCGTGTTCAGTGGAGAATGCAGCCATCTCAAGCAGGAGGAGCACCTTTGGGGTTCTTGGACTCTTGAAGGAAACCCGGTGGAAGTGGGCCTGGGGGGGGTGAGGGTGATGTCATCGGGTGATGACGAGGTTGATGGTGTCTGGATGTTCTCAGGACCCTGAGGGTCGACGTCTCATCTCCTCCATTGTCAGATCAATAGGTGACATTGGAAGGTCCCCTGTGTTGTTGGTTTCGTACCCCCTTTGCTCAGTCCATCCTGACACACACGCCTCCCTGGGCCAGTTAGCAGCGCACAGGGCAGTTCTCATAAGTGGACCGACTCTCAGTAACTTTAGGATTGTGTGTGAAGACTTGTAGGTTCTCAGAAACGTGGGAGCGACAGGCCCGGGAGGAATCCCGGCTGGGTGAAGGGCTGAGGGACCCCACGCAGCTCTCACATTCACATTAGGGTCTCCTTGTCCATCCTTCTGCCCATTCTTCATTTCTTCTATCCTGTCTCAACGGGGTAGGACTGTCAAGGCAGCAGTTTGTTGCTGACTGTTAAGGACTAGAGGCCAGGAGCCTCCCGCACTCTCCCACACCGGAAGACACCCCCAGTCAGTCTGTCTGCAGTACAAATGCAGCTCTGGAGGGTCTCCCATTCCCTGCCTACCATGGCCACTCCAGGCCTCCCTAGGGGAGACTGCAGTCCCTTCTCTGGAGGCCTGGGGAGAAGAGAGTCGGTTCTCCCTGGAGGGCGGCGGGACACCAGACAAGTAATTAGGCCAAACTGCAAGTGGCAATTACGTCTTTGCTTCTCAGAAATGATAAACAGAGGGCAGAGGGAGGGTTGCATCACACACTCCCCCGGGCACAGGGACATTTGCTCTGAAAACTCAAGTTGGTCTCTGTGAACCAGGGTGAGGCCACCAACTGGTTCCCTGCCGGGTGCGGAAACCTTTCTTCAACAATTACGAGAGCTCCAAGCTCTTGAGTGAAAGGCCGAAGCCTCCGCGCAGAGGCTGCTCCGCGCCCTGCTAGCTCTGGATTGCATTTCTGCGCCATCTTCATTACATAATGTAATTTATGCCATATTTTAATATAGTTGTCTTTTTATAGAACCCATGACTTGGCTTGGCTTCATTAACAAAACTCACTAACTTATCTTGTACTGTGCCTGGCCCACGGTGGGCAGGGATGAATGTTTGCAGCATAGAGATGACTATAATAATCCACACAAAATAATAATAGTGGTCGTGGTGATAGAAGCTAAATGTGGGGCCCCCCCTCCTCTGCCTCCTGTCTGGCCTGTGGAAACATCTGGGTGGGTGGGCCTGGCTCCAGAGTCCTCCTTCCCAGCTAACTGGGAAACAGTCCTTACCGTCTGGGTAGGTCAGGGTGGAGGTGGATGTGGGCCAGGGAGGGAGCAGCAGGGACGCCTGGGGCGCCCCTGAGCCCAGGCAGAGAGGCACAGAGGCACTGGGCAGGGCTCCCGTCCTTCCCATCCCTGCTAGAGCAGAGCCGCTGCCCAGCACCTGTGCTTCAGAACGCCCCGGCAGGCAGGCTCCAGCTGGCGTGTGACGGCGGCGACGGCAGAGGTGGGGCCCAGGGCATGACCTGCTGGCCTCCCACGGTAGTGGGCAGGTGGCCAGGGCCCAGCCAAGCTGTTCAGAGCTACCAGGGCACAATACAACAAGCAGAAGTCAGCCTCTCTGTGTGACAAGAGCTCAGTCCCCGGGAGGCAGAGCGTTCCTCAGGGCAAAGTTCAAGGTCACGGGCCAGGGGACAGGTCCTTGTGTCCCTGTGATGCTGCACTAATCTGCTCAGGCTGCAGTACTGAGGCACTGCAGACTGGGTGGCTTAAAATACACCATTTATCTTTTCACACTTGGGCAGACTGGAAGTCCAAGGTCAAGGTACTCCTGCTGGTTCCCCCTGAGGCCTCCCTTGACTTGCCAATGGCCTCTTTCCCACTGTGTCCTCAACTGGCCTCTCCTCTGTGTACCAGCAGCCTGGGGGGCGGGGTTCCTCTCAAGGGTGGCAGTCCTTGGCCTGGGCTCCTTTACACCTCATTTAATCCCCCTCCCCTCCTCCCAGGCCCTGTCTCCAAATACAGTCATACTGGGGGCCAGGGCTTCAGTGTCTGAACTGGGGAGGAGCCGGGTTCAGTCCACAGTAGGAGGAAGAGGACTTCCACGTGTCTTCAAAGGCTCCGGGGCTGTGGGAACTGGCCTTAGGTAAGGTGCCCAAACTTTGCCACATACTGTCCGAAGTCTTAGCTGTTTAAATGAGAACATGTGGGAGGAGACATCTCTCACCAGTTCAACCCTACAGAGACCAAGAAAACTCTCCTCCTGGCGTTACCTCGGCCTTGCAACTGTCTAGGGCTAGAGCTGCTGGCCTGGTGACAGGGACCACACACCTGTCCTCCACCCAGCTGGAGACTAGACATGTGCACACAAGAGGACGTGAGCCCAGGACCCCAGGACCCAGTGACACCCCTCTAAGCTGGTCCCCTTATTCTTTCACATGGGCAATTCCAGTTCTCCTGGTGCTACATAAAATGCTGTGCAAACTCAGATTCCAGATTCTTCCAAAGAGACTGTGTAGAAGCCCCAAGAGTGTCCTTGGGTTTGGGGATTTTCTAGAAAGACTTCCAAAGCAGAGAAAAGCTATTATTCTTATGCTTAGAGTTTATCACAGAGAAAACGCAGGTAACAATCAGGGAAGGGAAGCGGTACCTAGAGCTGAAGCCAGGAGAAGCCAGCGCAAGCTCCCAGAGTCCTTTCTCTGCAGACTGTAGACAGCACCTGGCCCTCCAGGAGCCAACTGAAGTGTCGCCACCCCAGAAGCTGACCCAAGCCTTGGTGTTCAGGGATTCTAACAGGGACCAGTCACAAAGGCTACAGTGTCCACGTGACTGACCTCAGCTGCTTAGACCCCAGCCCACCAGAGGGCAAACGGATCCAGCATGGCCCAGGGTCCTCCTCATCAATGGCTCTGTTAGCATGATGGTGTGGTCTGAGGCCTCAGGCACACAGAGGCACTGTGGTCGCGAAGGCTACACCACAGGCTCGAAGCTCATCCCCCAAGTCACCAAGGCCACGTGCAGTGTTTGGTCAGCCCAGACCTGCAGTTCCTTGTCAGTGCCCAGCCAGTGTCCCCACATCCCTCCGGCCAGGACACTCCAGAAGCGCCATACTCAGCACTGGGTGTTGTCAATCGGATCTTTCTTTCTTTTTTTTTTTTTTTAATTTAACTTAATTTTATTTTTTTAGTTGTAGACGGACACAATACCTTTATTCTATTTATTTATTTATTTATTTTCACGTGGTGCCATGAATCAAACCCAGTACCTCACATATGCTAGGCAAGCGCTCTACCACTGGGCTACAGCACCAGCCCCAGATCCATCTTTGCTAGGACCATTTCAGAGAAATTCAAATTCTGTAGTTTATTTTCTCCGCGTTCCAGAGCCGTATGAATTTCTTCTGCACTTTGGCCAGTCATTTGTTCCTCTGTGTGTCAGCTTATTTATATTTTTATAATTTGTGTGGCTCCTTGTGAATGCTGCACATGGGCTTTTTGTCACATGTTGCAAACATATTCCTACTCTTTTTAAAAAAATATTTATTTATTTAGTTGTATACAATGCCTTTATTTTTATGTGGTGCTGAGGATTGAACCTGGGCTGCGCACGTGCTAGGCAAGCGCTCTACCGCTGAGCCACAACCCTAGCCCCTCCTACACTTTTTTAAAAAATCTTCACTCTTTTTGTGCACTATACAGAAATATATGTATGTTGCATAGTTGATAATCTTTTCTTTCCATCATTTCAGACCTTAGTGTTAGGATAAGAGAGACTTTCCATTATTTCGTTTCATGCTTTATCTTTAAACAGTTAAGTATTTGGCCTTCTGGGATATATTATTGTGTATTTTATTAATTTCCTGGGCTGCTGTAACAAATTACCATAAACTCAGTGGCTTAAAACGGCAGGTATTTATTTTCCACAGTTTTAGTAGCAACAAGTTCAAAGTCAGGGTGTCAACTGGGCTGTGCTTCCTCCAAGACTCCGGAGGGGCATCTGCGGCAGGCCTTGCCCCAGCTCCTGGTGGGGTCAGCAGTCTTTGGCATCCCTTGGCTTGAAGATGTTCTCTCTTTAATCTGCCTGGGTCTTCACCTGATTGCCTCTTGTGTGCGTGTGTGTGTGTGTGTGTGTGTCCGTCTCTTAAAACATTAGTCCATTGGATCTGAGACACCCTAATGATCTCCACTTGATTTAGTCTATAAGCACCCTATTTTCAAATAAGGTCATATTCCCGGGTACCAGACATTAGGACTTCAAAATATTTTGGGAGGGACACAACCAATCCAAAACATACATGACATAACATGATTTCATTTCTCGTCCCCAATGGCTACTTAATTATCTTAGTGCCATTTATGGAACAATCTACTTTGTATCCCTGGGTCTAATTCAAGGCTTTTTACTCTTATCCAATAATGCGCTGGTTGATTTCTGCTGAGGCCTCATACCGTCAGGACGTGCACAGGGCACAGCGCGGCCTCTGGGGCACTCGGGACAGGGCCAAGACTCCAGGGCTTTGGCGTCTCTCCCCCAGGCGTGGCTGCTCCGGGAGCTCATCCCGGAGGGCCGCGGCAATCCGCCGCTCCCAGCCACGCCCAGAAATTCCAGGGAAGGTCTCCGATTGGTCCATCGGGGGTCAGGTGCCCAGCTCTGACCAATCAATGGTGGCCCTGTGGAGGGCGTCTATAAGGTCATGGTGGCTCCCGCCGGAGCACCACGTGGTTATGGTGGGAAGGAGCAGCATTTCCCAGAAGAAGGTTGAATATTTACCCCTGCACCTGCCACCTCCAGCCTAGCCGAGGGCAAGGTTCGGGGGACCCTCTGAGGACTGTTGTGACCACCACAGGGGCAGGGGCCTGTGCTAATGGGGAAGGCCCAGGGCTTCTCTCTGCGCCACGGCTTTCACCCAGGGCTTGTAGTAATGGTGGATGGGGCACAGGGGTCTCTGGCTGATAGATTTGGGGTGTTGGGGGGTGGGGTATTTTTTTTGGGGGGGTACCAGGGATTGAACTCAGGGGCACTCGACCACTGGGCCACATCCCCAGCCCTTTTTTGTATTTTATTTAGAGACAGGGTCTCACTGAGTTGCTAAGTGCCTCGCCACTGCTGAGGCTGGCTTTGAACTCGCTATCCTCCTGCCTCAGCCTCCCAAAGTGCTGGGATTACAGGCGTGCGCCACCGCGCCCGGCTGGGGGGGGGTGGGGTATTAAAGACCCTTTTCTCCATAACACCAGTGGGATTTTTTGCAGCCCTCCCTGAGGTTTCTTTTTCTTTCTTCCTTTTTTTTTTTTTTTTTTTTTTTTTGGTACCAGGGGTTGAACTCAGGAGCACGCGACCACTGGGCCACATCCCCAGCCCCCCCCCCCCTTTTGTTTTTTGTATTTTCTTAGAGACAGGGTCTCACTGAGTTGCTAAGTGCCTCCTCGTTGCTGAGGCTGGCTTTGAACTCATGATCCTCCTGCCTCAGCCTCCCAAGGGCTGGGATTATATGCTCGCACCACCACGCCCGGCTCCTCCCTGAGGTTTCTTTTACTTTCAGCCAAAAGCCGTCACTAGTACAAAGGCCACATTTCCTCCTCTGTGCATCCCCGCAGTTGCACAAGGCCCTCGCCACATGGCCTGCGATTGTCGAGTGAGTGAAACCCGAGTGCCAAGCGGCACTTCACCAATGCCACCATTTTCACAGGGCTGCCCGCCTTTACGCTTCCACATACCTACTTGGTAAACCCTCGCTGGTCACCTCAAACATGTGGAATGACATTCGTGTTAACCCACATCTTCAAGAGACTGTCTCTGTGATTAGCAGAAACCATCTGCCGGCCTAATGCAATCAGAAAACCAGTGCGTCCACCCCAGACCCGGGGATTAGAGAGAAAGCCGCATCAGCCCGGGGTTGGCGCAGCTGTGAGGCTGCAGGAGCAGATTGCGCGGCTCAGTCCAGCCGGAGTCTGGGAAATCTAGAGGACAGGATCCCAGACACAGGGAGCAGAGAAGGAGTGGGGCAGACCTAGGCTTTATTTTCCAAACAGCTCATTCCCCTCCCCCTTTTGGTACTGGGGGTTGCACCCAGGGATGCTTCAACACTGGGCAACATTCCCAGGTCCTTAAATTTTTTTTTAATTTTGAGGAAGGGTCTTGCTGAATTGTCCAGGCCAGCCTCCAACTTGCAAACCTCCTGCCTCAGCCTCCTGGGGTTTCAGGCATGTGCCACTGTGCCCAGCCCAAACAGCTCAACTTAAAGAGAGAAATAATTCAAGACAGAATGAATGGTTGGACAACAGTGTCGTCTGTGTACTCTATGGGTTGTCGCTTTACTACGAGCAGAAATAGGAAACTAGTGTGTATTTTGCCAAAAGAGAATCTGTATGCTCATTTAAACTTTTTCTCTTCTTATTATAAAACCTGCAGCTCCTTTCATGGAAACATTTTAAAAGCTGTGATGTGGACAGGGCAGGAGATGTGGAGAGGTGAGGTGGGGTCCGCAAGCAGGGGTGAGGTTGGGCTCCGCTCACACCTGCTGCTGCAAGGCCTAGGGGAGTGGTAGAGTGGTGGGGGCTTGCAGAGCCCATGGAGGGGACCCTTGGGCCTCTTCACACCCAGGCACGACAGCTGGGTCCTCAATAACCTGCCAGTCATTGGAGCAGCCATGTCAGCTTCCTAGAGCTAAATGAGATTCCTGGAGCTGTCATAACAAAGTGCCATCAACAGGCGGCTTAAAATGACAGAACCGTGTTCTTTCGCAGTCTGGAAGCCAGAAGTTCAAAACCAAGATGTTGGCAGGGCCATGCTCTCTGAAGCCTCTAGAAGGTCCCCCTGGCTTCTCCCTGGCTTTGGTGGTTGCAGGCCATCATTGGCTCCTTGGGGGGCAGCTGCATGGCTGCCTCTCTGCTCCCAGCTTCCTGGGGGCTCCTCTCCTGGGTCTGCCTCTGCGGTCTTCTTTGCTAATGAGGACGCCGGTTATGAGGGCTCCAGGTCCGTTCAACTCCAGTGTAACTTTAACCTAGTTTACCTAACTACCACTCACATGACTGTATTTCCAAAGAAGTTCATGTTCTGAGGTGCTGGGAAAGACCTATGTTCTTGGAGACACTATTTCAGTGTGCTATGGCCTCCCCCCAAAAAGCCCCTCCTGAGATTGGACCAGAGTAGTAAGAGGGCGGCGTCTCCCCTTCTGGGTGTGGAGAGTGATTTGGTGGGACCTCATCTGGTCTCAGGAGTCAGGGTGGTGTCCCCAGTGGCAGTAATTATTACCCCACTTTGACACGACCAGGCTCTGGCCTCAGCTCCAGCATCAATAGGCCACATGGTTCCAGGTTTCAGTGGCCCCACAAGGCAGGCTGAGTCACACGGGGTGGTTCTGCAGGACCCCCAGAGGCAGTGGCTTTGGTGAAGCCACATTCCTAATCTGTTCAGAGCTCCCATGTCCCCCGTGCTTCCCCTTCACGCACTAATAACAGTGCAGACGAATAGGTTACCACGAGAGGGGTGTTTTTGTGACTGTCTTTGGTCTGCTGAGTAGGGTCACCAATTTGTCCAGTTTGTCCAGGGTTAGTCTCAGTGCTGAAAGTGCTACACCCAGAGAGCCCCTCAGGCCCAAGCACAGAGGACAGGTGGCTGCCCTCCTCGGACAGATGGAAATCTCCGCGAGTTGCGTCTGCTTAATCCTCTCTGCCTCCCTCCTCCCTCTCTGTGCATCTAATAAACATTTGATGACATCATAATTGTTGTTATTGGAAGTGCTCATAATTATTTGCTGAGTGAACAGGCCTTGCCAGCGAAGGAAGATTGTTCTCAATATTATAATGTTTGGCCAATAAATGGAACAAATTGAATTTACAGATTTGCCTAAGAACTAACAGAGATTTTTGTGCAAGTAGAAAATGCCAAGTAGGGCTGGGCGCAGTGGCACATGCCTGTAATCCCAGCACTTGGGAGGCTGAGGCAGGAGGATCATGAGTTCAAAGCCAGCCTCAGCAATGGAGAGGCACTTAGCAACTCAGTGAGACCCTGTCTCTAAGAAAATACAAAAAAGGGCTGGGGATGTGGCCCAGTGGTCAAGTGCACCTGAGTTCAATCCCTGGTACCTAAAAAAAAAAAAAAAAAAAAGGCAAACATTCCCTTGCCCCAGGCACATGAGCCAGTAGACTTGGAGGGGTGACATGAGTTTTTTTTTTTTTTTTAGGAACACAAAGTAGAGACCTTTGTGGGTACTTTTATTACAATGTTCTCCCATCTCACTGGACTGCAACGATATCCAATGGCCATGAGTTTCCTGAGACTGTCCAATTGCTAAGTGTCCAGATCCATTGGTCACTGTACGCTGACCATGTAGACAATGTAGGTTAGGTTGCCTGCTCCTGGCCGGTCTCCAGGAAAACCTGGACAATGTCCAACCTTTGCCGGTCTCTGGGAAAGTGGCCCTGGGAGCCCGTCACATGTGTGATTGATGACTGTTTTGTGTGCACCCGGAGCAATGGACCGTGCCCTGCTTCCTTGCCGGGACAGTTTGTACAAGCATCAGGCTGCTGTGTGCCTGGTCTGAATGCTGCAGTCCTGGGTTTCAGTTCTGTGGCTGATTGCTAAGCAGAATGTGACCTTGTGACTCATCCCAGCAAAAGCCTTGAACCCTGAGCTTTGCGTGGATCTCCTTGGGCAAAGTTCACACGCCCCTGGGGTTCTCTGCCAGGGTAGAAGCTCCCAGTGTCTGAGACGAGGAGGCAGGAGGGAGGCTGTGCGGGGCGTCTCAGGATCCCGCGATGCTCGCTTCCTGCTGCCCTTTCTCCGTATCCGTCACGCAACAAATGGTAGCTTATTGAGTCTTGTCAGTCCCTCCAGCAGATCACCTCTGACATGTGAAAGAGAAGAGAGAAGCCCAGCTCCTCTTTACCCTGCAGGACGTCACCCAACCCTGAGAACCGGGTCTATCCCCGCTCTCGCCCAGGTGACCACTTCCAGGTGTGGGTGAGTGCTGAAAGAAGCAAGGGTTAGCACTGTCCCAGACAGCCGGGAGCTCAACTCATGACCCCCTGGGCGGTGGGCTCCCTCTTCAGACTGAGGCCCCAGCGTCTGCAGAAAGCACCATGTCCAGCGCAGAGGGCGGGGGAGGGCAAGGGCCCTGGGCAGGACACCTCAGGGTTGCTAGTCTCTTGGGAGCTCTGCACGTGCACACTCAGATTAACTCACATAACCCAAGTCCAGGCCCCAAGTGCAGTTGGTGGAGCGCTGTGCTTATTACTGGCTCAGCCAAACAAGCTCCTTGGGCCACAGCGTCCTCCTTGCCTCCAAGCCCCACCTGCGTTTCTGCCATTTTCTCTTTTTATCTATCTACCTATCTTTAATACCCTAATATCTTTAAGCTGAGGAGCACAAGCATGACAGGAATGTCAATAAAGTGATTTTAAAAGTAGGATAATAAGCCGGGGCGCGGTGGCGCACGCCTGTAATCCCAGCACTTTGGGAGGCTGACGCAGGAGGATCGCGAGTTCAAAGCCAGCTTCAGCAATGGAGAGGCACTTATCAACTCAGTGAGACCCTGTCTCTAATAAAATACAAAAAAGGGCTGGGGATGTGACCCAGTGGACAAGTGCCCCTGAGTTCAATCCCCGGTACCACACACACACACACACACACAAAAAAAGTAGGATAATAGATCCAATACCAATAAAACAAATTTAAAAGAGAGCTAACTGACCAGTCACAAACACATCTGTTACGCAGATTAAGCCCCAGGATTTATTGTGAATGAAGAGTGAATAGCTGCCAGGTGTGGTGGTGCACGCCTGCAATCCCAGTGACTCGGGGGGCTGAGGCAAGGGGATCGCGAATTCAAGGCCAGTCCCAGCAATTTAGTGAGGCCTGAAGCAACTTAGTGAGACCCTATCTTAAAATGAAATATAAGGCCTGGGGTTGTAGCTCAGTGGGAGAGTGCTTGCCTTGCATAGGGAAGTCACTGGGTTTGATCCTCAGCACCACACAAAAATAAAATAAAGGTATAGTAGGGGCTGGGGTTGTGGCTCAGCAGTAAGAGCTCTCACCTAGCACGCATGCAGCCCGGGCTCTATCCTCAGCAACACGTAAAAGTGAAGGTATTGTGTACAACCAAAACAAATGAATATTAAGATAATTAATTAAATAAAGATGTTGTGTCCATCTACTACTAAAAAGAAGAAGAGGAAGAAGAAGAAGAAGAAGAAGAAGAAGAAGAAGAAGAAGAAGAAGAAGCAGCAGCAGCAGCAGCCAGGCTGTGGCGCACACCTGTAATCCCTGCACTTGGGAGGCTGAGGCAGGAGGATCCTGAGTTCAAAGCCAGCCTCAGCAATGGCGAGGCACTAAGCAACTCAGTGAGACCCTGTCTCTAATAAAATACAAACAATGGCTGGGGATGTGGCCCAGTGGTCCAGTGCCACTGAGTTTAATCCCTGGTACCAAAAAAAAAAAAAAAAAAAAAAAAAAAAAAAAAAAAAGAAGAAGGTGAACAGTTTTCCAGAATAGCCAAGACAATCTTGAAAAAGAAGAACAGGGGAGGAGGAGTTGCCCTTCTGATTCAGAAACGTGCTGCATGGGGAGGTACCGGGGGCAGCATGGGGCCGGCATCAGGGAGCCACGCAGACCAGTGGACAGGAATGAGAATCCACAAATAAACACGCGTGTCCACGGCCAGCTGAATCTCAGCAAGAGTGTCAAGACCATGAAATGGGGAGGAGGTTTTATTTTTAACCAATTGTGTGTTGGGCCAAGTGCAGTGAGTGACTCCTGTGATCCCAGCCATTTAAGAGGCTGAGGCATAAGGATCGCAAGTTCAAGGCCAGCCTGGGCAAATTAGTGAGACCCTAAGCAACATAAAAAATAAAACAATTTTTCTTTTTTTTTTTTTTTTTTGGTGCTGGGGAGAGAGCCCACGTTTGCTTAATCACTGAGTCACATTTCCAGTCCTTTTTCATTTTTTATTTTGAGACAGGGCATCTCTAAGTTGCTGAGGCTGGCCTTGAACTTCTGAGTCTCCTGTCACAGCTTCCTGAGCCAATGGAATTACAGGTGTGCGCCACTGTACCCGGCCAAAGAGATGACCTTAACCCATTAAGTTTTGAGGGTTTTTTTTTTTTTTTTTTTTAAATATTTATTTGCCTTAGTTGTACAATGCGTTTATTTTTATGTGGTGCTGAGGATCGAACCCGGGCCTCGCACGTGCTAGGGGAGCGCTCTACCGCTGAGTCACAGTCCCAGGTCCAAGTTTTGAGTTTTTTTAAAATTCATTTATTTATTTACTTTAGTTGTACACAATGCAATGCATTTATGTTTACATGGTGCTGAGGATCGAACCCGGGCCATGCACGTGCGAGGTGAGCGCTCTGCCGCTGAGTCACAACCCCAGCCCAAGTTTTGAGTTTTTAATTCTGTGACTATTTCAGTGAAATTGACACAGGTGCATTGAAATAGGTTGGAAATCATAATCTAGAGCTTATATATCCTTTATATATTTTTCATGAAATTACATATTTTTCAAATACTCTAATCATTCACTATTGTTTTTCCAGAAGGATGGAATTCTAAACACACAATGTTTATTTCAAGAGTTTCCATAAATGGTATATTTGTTGCTCAAGTTAAGTATTTTAGTTGTCCCACATCTGGGACAATGAAACTTGAGTTAAAATTGATCAAAGATCAGGGCTGGGGTTGTGGCTCAGCGGTAGAGCGCTTGCCCAGCACGTGCGTGGCCCGGGTTCGATCCTCAGCACCACGTAAAAATAAACTCATTGTGTACAACTAAAGCAAATAAATAAATATTCTAAAAAAATTGATCAAAGATCAAAATGTATAATTTCATGATGTCAGACTTTCAATGACTTCCAAGATGAAACTCCTAAATCACAAACAATAAATTAAGAAAGATAGATAAATTGGATTTCATCACAATTAAAACTTATTGTCATCAAAAGAAACCATCAAAAAGTGAAAAGAAATAAGCATGGTGGCAGGCACCTGTCACCCCCACTGACCCAGGAGGCTGGGGCTGGAGGATCCCTAGGGGAGAGGCCAATCTGGGCATTTTAGCAAGACCCTGCTTCAAAATAAAATAAAAAGGGCTGGGATGTAGCTCAGTGATAGAGGGCTTGCCTAGCATGCATGAACCTCTGGGTTTAATCCCCAGTACCAAGAAAGGAAGGAGGGAAGGAAGGAAGAAAGGAAGGTAGGAAGGAAGGAAGAAAGAAAGGAAGGAAGGAAGAAAGAAAGGAAGGAAGGAAGGAAGGAAGGAAGGAAGGTAGGGAGGAAGGAAGAAAGAAAGGAAGGAAGGAAAAGAGAGGGGGGGAAGCAGAGATGGAAGAGGCAACCCATGTAATGGAGGAAGGTATTGGTAAGACATATGTCTGAGAAGAGTCTAACATTCATTATGTATAGATTTCAACAGTAAGACCAACAATCCAACTGAAAAATGGGCAAAGGACTTGGCCAGGCAGTTTGTCCAGTGATGATTCGCAAACGGCCAATATACACAGGAAAAGATGCTCAGCGTCATCAGCCATTAAGGAAATGCCAATCAAAACCACAACAGACTACGGCACACCCACCACAGTGGCTGTCATAAAAGCTGACAAAGAACAAACCAAACAGAAAACACCCAGAGGCAGCAGAAGGGGGGATGCTGAAGCCCCGAATGTGGTGGGCTTCCGTGGTGGAATCAGCTGGGCGGTTCCTCAGAAAGGGAAGCAGAGAGGGGCAGGGCTTGTGGCTCAGCGGTAGAGCCCGCCCAGCACGGGCAAGGCACTGGGTTCTATCCTCAGCACCACATAAAAATAAATAAATAAATAAATAAAAATAAAAATCAGAAAAAGCCGGGAGCAGTGGTGCACGCCTGTAATCCCAGCACTTTGGGAGGCTGAGGCAGGAGGATTGCAAGTTCAAAGCCAGCCTCAGCAATGGCGAGGCACTTAGCAACTCAGTAAGACCCTGTCTCTAAATAAAATACAAAAAAAAAAAAAAAAAAAAAAGGGCTGGGGATGTGACCCAGTGGTCAAGTGCCCCTGTGTTCAATCCCCGGTACCACAAAAAGAAAAAAAAAAAAAAAAAAAAATCAGAAAAGAAAAGAAAGGGAAGCAGAGAGGCACCCTGTGGTCCAGGGATTCTGCTCCCAGGAATGCACTCCCCGAATAGAAAACAGGTGTTTAGACAAAAACTTATACATAAAGGCTCAGAACAGCATTATTAACAAAAGCCAAAAGGTATAAATAACCCAAATGCCCACCGATGGAAGACTGGATGAGCTAAACGCGTGGCACTCAGCCACGCTGGAAGGCTTGTGATGAAGGAGAAGTACTGACGGACGCTGCAGCATGGGCGAGCCTTAAAATACCATGCTACTGGAAAGGCGAAAAAAAGCACAAATCACACGGTTCCATTTTTATGAATCATCTAGAATAAGCAGATCGGAAGACAGCAAGTAGATTAGCTGCAGCTTAGGGCTGGGGTGGAAGCTGGGGGTAGAGCTGGGGTGGGGCGTTTCATCTTACCGAGGTGATAGGAAGGTTCTGCAGTTGGCTGTGGGGATGTGCTCAAATCTGTAGATATTCTAGACACCACTGAACCGTACACTTTGCCTGGTTAAGTTCTACGGTATTGTACTATGTCTTAATAAAGTTGTTTTAAAAAAACCAGAACAGCTCATCTTCCTTGGGCCAGCAGGACATGTCCACCTGCTTGCTCTGCCCCTCCCCAGCCCACCCCCCCAGTGTTTGTCAGTAGAAAAAGCACAAATGGGCTTTAGAATAAAAGGAATACTCGTTCAATAAAGCAAAGGCCCTTTGATTCGGATCCCAGATCTCTTGTGAATTTGATAAAACTAGTGGTTCTCCTAGCTTGCAAAAATGTAAACACACAAAAGTTGTTATGTAATCTTGGTGTTTGTGGACCCACAGGTCATCTGTGGATTCCCAGGTGAAGACTTTCGCAAGAATGAGCACCTAGTGCATGCTTCATGATTTCTGAATGTCACTCTCCACTGAAAGCAACCAGAATTTAGGGGAAAAGAATATTTTATGCATATATATTTGGGACAGAAAGTGAGAGACGGAGGGTGGGTGGGGGGGTGGTGTGGCCAAATATGGCAGAAAGTTAACACTTTGTATATCTGAGTGATGGGAATATGGGGATATTTGTTATGGCACTGGGCCTAAACCCAGGGCCTCGGACGTGCTAGGCAAGACTCTACCACTGAGCCAGAATTTTTTTTTAAGTTGTTCTTGCAACTCTTCAATTTTGCCATTATTTAAAAGTATAAATTTGAGAAAAATTTTAAATTTAAAAAGAATGTTTTATAATAAGAGCAAGTAAATCTGGTGATGAAACATAAAATATTTATAATAAAAAGTTTGAAAAAACAAAGAACCTCTGCCTTAAAACTGTAGTCACCAGGTATAGTGGCACATGCCTGTAATTCTAGCCAGTCGGAGGTAGGGGGATTGCAAGTTCAAGGCCAGCCTGGGCAACTTAGTGAGACCCTATTGACAAGAAGGACTGGGGATTAGTTCAGTGGTAAAGCACCCCTAGGTTCAATCTCTGGTACCAAAAACCAAAACACAGATACCAGCTGCGGATCCCCGAAGCTTGGAGCCTGCCAGGGAGACATGGTTGCTGGTGCAGCCAGAATCCGACAGGCAGTCAGTATAGACAGGTAAATCGAGTCGGGTCGGATCAAGACAGCCAATTTTGAGTGAGTCCTGGGAAGTTGGAGACTGTCCCTGAGGGATTGGAATGTTAATTCCTTCAGAGCCCTTCCTCCACCCTTATCAAGAACCTGCCCCTGCCCCAACCTGTTGCCAAGGTCACCTGTCCCAGGAACGGCCCCTCCCTCCAGGGAGCTGTACAGTTATTAATTAACATGTCCTGGGCTGCTCCATCCTGCCTTCCCCCTTCAGCCCATCTGCTTCTCACCGTTTGGCCAGCCCACCCAGCATTCCTGGGCCTGGTCACTTACGCAGAAAGGAGAGAGAAATGAGGGGAAGAGCAGGAGAACAAAGGAAGCCCAGGACATGTAAAAAGGCAGACCTGCCCCGCTTCTGGGGATACCAGGATACCAGCTATGGCCCCCTTCTCCCTCCTGGGAGAAGTCTATGTTCCCCCTTTTAAATAAACCCTGCTTTAGATGCTTGCCTCGGCCTGCTTCCCTAATGTTCACACTTCAACATTTGGGGGAGCAGAACTCTAACCGGCAACCGGCGGCATCACTGGCACAGGACGAGGAGGAGAAAATCACAGCTGAGACCAAAGGAGCTTCCAGAAGAATCCAAGAGCCCAGAGGCTCCACACGTCCTCACTGCCGGAGGACCGCTGTGACCCTTCCGGTCTGCAGTCTGGCCAGCTCCCGTGACCACAGCACAGACGGAGCGCCTCCATCTACGCAGGAGGAGAGGCCATCAGCCCAAGCAATGGCAATGGCCTCGTCAAGGTGCCACTGCTAGCCACACGTGAGTGTCCCCACGGGGGCAATGGGTGCCACAGGCCTTTCGTGCCAGGGAGCATTTGAAGCATTTCACTCACCTTCCGTCTGTCCTCCCACCCAGCACGCGTGCACGTGCATCACCTGCACCTGCTCCTGTGCAGAAGGCGGGTGGAGGAACTCGCCCAGCGTCACACAGCTGGCAACAGCAGCACGGGATCTGAAACTCCTGTCCAGACCAGGACGGCGTGCCTAGCCCTCGAGCACAGCTCTCCTGCCTTTGGGTCCCGGGCGCCTGGGATGCGGGGGTGCTGGCTGCAGGGAGCAGGCTCTGGGACACGGCCACGGCCGGGCGCCCACACAGAAGGCCCCTGTCCCTGGTTTCATTGCTCAGTTATGAATAAATTGTTTAAACTTGGTATTTGTGAGTTTCACACCAAATTGGAAAAGAAAAGATTGGTTCAGCCAGTTGGCATTTCTTAAGGATCTAAAATATTTAAATGTATTTAATATTTAAATGTGCTAGCTGAAGCTTTTGTGCATTCCCATGGAAAAGCTGCTGCCAAACATATTTTGAGTACCATTTGGGAGGACATATTGTCCTTCCCACACTGCCCAAGGACCAGGACAAGGAAAGTTGGAGGAGGGAGCCTCCTTCTGTCCCCCTCTGGAGGGTCACTGGAAGAAAGCAGTCCTTTGGAGAAAGGCTCTCAGCCCTTGACTTCTTCTGTTTTTGGTACCAGCTATTGAACCCAGGGGTGCTTAACCACTGAGCCACATCCCCAGCCCTTTTTTATATTTTATATAGAGACAGGGTCTCATAGAGTTGCTTAGGGCCTTGCTAAGTTGCTGAGGCTGGCTTTGAACTGTGATCCTCCTGCCTCAGCCTCCCAGCCACTGGGATTACAGGTGTGCACCACCATGCCTGGTTGGCTCTTGACTCTTGACCTGTCTTCTCAAGTTATTATACACAATTGGGGCCACACGGCAGCCTGCCTCTTGGTTCTTCTTCTACTGGTCACCACAAAGGCATGCAGTACATAATAAATGGTGCTGTATTTTTTTTTTTTTTTTTTTTTTTTGTGGTACCGGGGATTGAATTCAGGGGCACTCGACCACTGGGTCACATCCCCAGCCCTTTTTTGTATTTTATTAGAGACAGGGTCTCACTGAGTTGCTAAGTGCCTCGCCATTGCTGAGGCTGGCTTTGAACTCGTGATCCTCCTGCCTCAGCCTCCCAAAGTGCTGGGATTACAGGCGTGCGCCACCGCGCCCGGCTTGGTGCTGTATTGTTTGACAGCACAGATAGCTACCTGCCTTTGAGATCAAAGGTAAGTAACCACCAGAAGCCCAGACTCTTCAGAACGGATGTTCTGTGGCTGGGCACAGTGGTGCATGCCTGAAATCCCAGCCACGTGGAAGGCTGAGGCAGGAGGATGGCAAGTTCGAGGCCATCCTAGGCAAATTACAGAGAACCTGTCTCAAAATAAAAAGGACTAGGGATGTAGCTGGGTGGTAAATTGCCCCTGGGTTCAATCCCCAGTACCAAAAAAAAAAAAAAAAAAAAGGAAAAGCAAAGCAAAGACAATGGAGTCTGTCCATTTTCCTCCCCTGGGCCTGGGCTCTGGCTGTGTGGGAGTGATGGGCTGTGACAGACAGACGTGATGCTGCGTGACGTGCAGGTCAGAACAGGTCTGAGTCTGTCCAGGCCTCTCGGAAGGCCCCCCTCGAAATGCCGTCGCACAGAGCCCACCCCTCCTCACAGGAGGGGGACGCGCACAGGGGCCGCACACAGACTCGGCAGAACCCTGCCACGAGCCCCCCCCCCCCCCCCAGAAGCTCAGGGAGGGACGCTGCTGACGACCCAGCCACCGTCACCTGGCCAGCCGAGGCTCAGGCGTCCCCACCCCACCTGTCCAAGCTCCTGACCCGCAGCACCCCAGAGCACGATGAAGTCATCCTCGTCTTCCGCCGCTATATTTGGGGTGGGTGTCCCACAGCACAGATAGCCATGGGCGCACCCAGCATCGGGGTGTCACTGAATGACAGAGCTCTGGGAATGGGGACCCTCCAGATTTGGGTTGCAAGAGCAACTAGAGCCCAGCTGTCTGGGCTCCGATCCAGTCTCTGCCACTTACTTACCAGCTCTGTGGCCTCAGGAAAGTTATTTCACCTCTCTGTGTTTTATGTGGCGTCACCTGTGGACAGTGACAGTCCACCCCTGGAAAGGCTGCGGAGAGGTTTAGGTGGGAAGCAGGAGCGATCGGGTCCGCTGGAGCACCATTGACATCTTCCACCATTGTCCGGGAGGCTGAGCGGGAGAAAGGCCACCTGCCTGTCTCTCGTCGACTGTGGCGGGCAGTTGCGGTATACAGAAAACCGCCTTCTTCAGACAGGAAGGAGTTGAAGGTCCCTGTCAGAAGCCTGCCACAGAGTCGAGAGGTATGGGCAGGGGGACGCCTGTGGTTTCAGTGTGTGCACGTGTGTGCGTGTGTGGTGTGTGCGTGTGTGCGTGTGTTGTGTGTGTGCGCGCGGGAGGACAGAGGCGTGGCCCAGGGAAGGGTGGAGATGCCCCTAGGGAGGTGAGCCAGGTGGACGCTGAGGGGCCTGGCGGGATGTCACGATGACGCCCTGAAGCCCACGGACAGGGCTTTAAGGGAGGCTTTGATCCAAGGCCCATCCTAGACAGCAGGGAGGGGACACATGGGAGGGCCAGAGAAGCCACCGGCATCAGGACAACCCAGCCAGGAGGACCCTCTCCTGTCACCCGCACACCCGCAGGGCTGGGCCGGTGTGAGATCAGCGAGCCTCTCTCCGCCTGGATGGCGCCTCCTGCTGGCTGCTGGCTCTCCCGCAGCCTCTCTCTTCCCAGGCAAGGGGCCGACCTCTAGCCTCGCTTCCCCTGTCCTGGTTACCACTAGCAACAGCCCGCGTTGCCGTCCTGACTGCACTAGACGCCACGCGCCGGCCGTCACTCAGACATGTGAAGCAGCGGTCCCGGGGAGGCTGTGAGCAGCTTGAAAGACCTTGAGGTTACTTTGATGAAACTGCTGCTCGCGACGCGCTCCTGTGGCGCAGCACATCTGCGTGGGCCATCTGCCTGCTCGCACGGCTGCCAGGCCTTGCTTTGCCCATACAGGATCCTGGCCGCCGCCACCGCTCTCAGTCACAGCCCAGACTGGATGCGTGTTGTCATCACTCGGGTCCTCAGACGGTCACGCCTCGTTGTGCCTGTGGCTGGCACGTAGTGGGTACTTCATAGATGCTCGTGTAAGGAGGGAGTGAATGACTGGATAAAGGCACCGGCAGTCACGAGGACCTCGTTAAAATCTCCCCTAGTTCCAACCTCCTGGTCTGAAGCAGCTGTGATTCCAAGCCCACCATGCAGGTCCCCGAGAAGCAAGCACAGGGCCAGGGGCAGAGGGGCACCCCTGCCGGGGTGGGGGGGTCAGCATCTGCCCCCAGGACCTCTGCACCACAATGTCCTCTGCTGCTTTATTGCCGGAACCTCGGACCCTCACACCTGGGCCAGGGGCTTGGAAGGCCTTAGAATACAACTGTGGGATACGGCCAAGTGAGTCCCCCGCACGAGGAACCTTGTGCTCCTGGTGGGCACGAGTGGCAGCCGCAGTCTTTCCAGGGGACAGCATCGCTGCTGAGCACTGGCCGCAACCTGGGAGGACACGGCAGGCAGCCCACTCCTCACGGTCTGCGGAATGCATGGGTCGCAGAATGGAGCCACCTTCAGGCTCGAGATCCAAGTTTCAGTGTCCCTAACGCGTGACCTGCCTTCCAACCTTGGGGCAAATGGTCTTGAATGCGTCCCCATTCAGACAACGGTCACACGTTTTGTTCTGCGAGGACTGATTTGCGTTCTAGACAGAGCTGAGTCACTCAGGGCTGAATCTAGGGAGCGAGGTGGATGGTGGAGCTTGGATAACACGTTTTTAGGTGTGAAATGACAAATGGCTTTAAAGCAATCAAACCCATTTCCGCACGTGACCCCTAACCTGAATCCTGCACTGCACAGACAGCTGGGGCGAAGGAGGGGCTGTTAGAAGCGCACCTGGACTCCCATGTGGCTGAACGCCACCAGGGGCACTCTCTTTCTAAGGCCATGGTATGCATGAGGGTCACAAGCACGGCTGGCAAACAGGCCAGAATGCCCACGCGCTCCTGAAAGACAGCGGACCATGCCCCTGGACTGAAGGAGCGACTGATTCGGTGAGTGCTGGCCCTGCCCCCTTCCTTTCTGTCTTCCCCAGAGTCAACCATGGCCCTGCTGACGGAGCTGGTGCAGGATTAGCCCTAGGTCCCGGAAGGGACGGAGGCTGAATTTAATTACTAGAATAAATTATTATTATTATTATTATTATTATTATTATTATTATTTTTCGTGGTACTAGGGATTGAACTCAGGGGCACTCGACCACTGGGTCACATCCCCAGACCTTTTTTGTATTTTATTTAGAGACAGGGTCTCACTGAGTTGCTAAGTGCCTCGCCATTGCTGAGGCGGGCTTTGAACTCCTGATCCTCCTGCCTCAGCCTCCCAAAGTGCTGGGTTACAGGCGTGCGCCACCGCGCCCGGCTTAGAATAAATTATTTGTCAGAATAAAGCGAGGGTCTATTTACTAGCCTCTCTCTAGCCTCCCTCCTGGGTGCTCAGGGCAGTCTGAGTTCCCACGGCCGACTCATCAGTGGTCCACTCACACGCACTCCTCCCCTCTGCCTTGCCGAGAGAACCTCCATTTGTCACAGCCAAATCCATTCTTTTTTTGCAGTTGGGGGCACACTAAATGAGAGCAGAAGTCCACGGGTTCCTGAAAAATCGTGGACTTTCCTGGTCAAAGGCAAAGATATGACCGCAGCCTCTTCTTTTCTCACTTCTTGCTGTCTTGAAAGTAGACCGGATGTCTGGAAGGGCAGCAGCCCTTGTGAAACCAAGAGGAAACAAGTCAGAGGATAAAGTCAACCTGACACACTGGGGCCAGGATGGCACAGTCCAGCAATGGAAGCAAGGCCAGCAACCCCCAGGTCCTCCGCATGCAGGACACACAAGGGCCCTCCCCAGGGACTCCAGCCTCTCTGCTCCCCGCAGCAGACGCAGAACAGCCCCACACTCGGGCCACACCTCCATTCACTGAGCTACGGTAAGTGGGGTGTGGGGCAAGTGGGCATGGCACCAGCCGCAATCCCAAGCCTCCGGCGCATCTGTTCATTTAGGAAAAAGGTGGGAAGAACCCCACAACTTCAAGGCTGGTGTGCTTGTCTTGAACAGATTCTGAAACCAATAGATACAACATAATTTTTAGTGTCTGACTTAAAATGCAGTAAAGCAACTGTATGGGAATATTTTGAATTCACAAATGACTCATGTATTCTGCAGCCCATAATCTTCTCGTGGGCAGGAGAAGGTGCCTGTTAAGATCCCTGCTCAGCAGAGGGTGAAAGGAATCTGTGTTTAGCAGGAGCCTGCTCTGTGCCGGAGACCCCAGCTCCAGCGCTTCATGCAATCCCCACACCCACCTCCACGGCGAGATCTTATTCTCTCTCCTTTGTACATTGTGAACCTGAGTCTCAGAGGTGGAGTGACTTTACCCAAAGCTACAACTGTAGCTCTGATCAGACTCCCAGCATTTCTCTCTGTTAGCACCAGCTCTGCGCCCAGTGCCCTACTGGCCTGAGTCTCAAGTTCCTGGTGGACACTGTCAGGGAAGCCCCCACTCGGCTGCAACCTTAGAAGCATAGGTTTTCAGCCAGGCGCAGTGGCGCACACCTGTAATCCCAGCCCTTGGGAGGCTGAGGCAGGAGGATTGCGAGTTCAAAGCCAGCCTCAGCAATGGCGAGGCACTTAGCAACTCAGTGAGACCCTGTCCCCCAACCCCCCCTCTAATAAAATACAAAAAAAGGGCTGGGGATGTGGCTCAGTGGTCGAGTGCCCCTGAGTTCAATCCCTGGTACAAAAAAAAAAAAAAAAAAAGAAGCATAGGTTTTCTGTTTTTCTTCCTCCCCCGCCTCTCTTGCCTTCCTTCCTTTCTTTATCTCTCCCTCTCTTCTTTTCTTATTTTTATTTTTTTATTTAATTTATTTATTTTTGGTGGGTGGTGGGGGAATCAAAGCTTTAGAAGCTCCTGAATTTTGCTACATTGCCTTCCTGATTATTTTGAGAGCATGTCGACTTGGGATCTGGGAAAGAGACATTAATAGATGCGAACACTTTACCAGAATTCAACTAAAGCTGTGTTCATAAGAAACCGACCGGGGTCCATCTGTTTAATTCTCTTCTCTTCTGGAGAGACAATAACAGAACCGTGACAAAGCAACCCTGAGGACAGACACGCAACGGCCTTTCTCACGTCCAGCGTGTGGGAAGATAGCTCGACGTCAGAGCTGCGGTGTTGTGTGTAAATACCCCACACCTGGAAGACTACCCCCACCCTCCCAAATGCTGTGCTGTGGCCACACGAGTGTGTGCAGGTGTGCAGGAGGGTTGGAGAAGAGACTGGAGCTGAGCAGGCCCAGGCCTGCCCCTGCCCCTGTCATGACGCAGTCCCGCGAGGCAGCCCAGAGGAAGCGGCGGGAGAGACCAGGACGAGATGGCCCCAGTTTGGTTTTGGGTTGTGGCCTCCGATTTGTGTGCTGAAGTCCTCGGGCCCAGCACCTCAGCATGTGACCTTAGTTGCAGATGTAGCTAGTTAAGATGAGGTCAGCCTGGGGCAGGGCGGACCCCTAGTGCAGTTTGTCTGTTGTCCATACAAAAAGGGAAACTGGGGGACGAGGGACAGACGCAGGCCCGAGGCAATGTCAGGCACAGCTGGAGGCAGAGATTGGGTGGTCTCTACAGGCAGGAGTGCTGCAGTGTCCAGGTGCCCGCAGACCCAGAGGCCAGGGAGAGGCTGCCCACCCTGCCCGGCAGCCTGCAGACACCTTGGTGTCCACCTTCCTGCTGGCAGAGCTGAGAGATGCCAAATTGCTGCTATGTCACCCACTTGGTGGCACTTTGTTAGAACAGCCCTGACCAACAAATACGCTGATCTTGACGACGAGGAAGCTTCCCACACATCCTGCCCCCAGGACCTCTGCACCACCACGTCCTCTGCTGCTTTATTGCCGGAACCTTCGGACCCTCACACCTGGGCCAGGGCTTGGAAGGTCTTAGAATACGACTGTGGGGTATGGCTAAGCGAGTCCCCCGCACGAGGAACCTTGTGCTCCTGGTGGGCATGAGTGGCAGCCGCAGTCTTTCTAGGGGACAGCTCGCTGCTGAGCACTGGCTGCAACCTGGGAGGACACGGCAGGCAGCCCACTCCTCACAGTCTGCGGAATGCATGGGTCGCAGAATGGAGCCGCCTTCAGCTCAAGATCCAAGTTTCAAAGGCCAGGCGCGGTGGTGGCGCACGCCTGTAATCCCAGCACTTGGGAGGCTGAGGCAGGAGGATCACGAGTTCACAGCCAGCCTCAGCAGTAGCGACGCAATTAGCAACTTAGCAACTCAGTGAGACCCTGTCTGTAATAAAATACAAAAAAAAAAAAAAAAAAAAAGGGCTGGGGATGTGACCCAGTGGTCGAGTGCCCCAGAGTTCAATCCCCAGTATCAAAAAAGAGAAATAAAATAAAAAAATAAAAATAAAAATCCAAGTTTCAGTGTCCCTAACCCGGGATCTGCCTTCCAACCTTGTGTTTTGAATGTACCCCCATTAAAATAGCAGCCACATTGTATTCTGTGAGGACCGATTTCTCCCCTTTGTAGAACAGTTTGTGAGCACCCCGCTGAGCCCCTCCTTGGCTCCAGAGTCTCGCTCCTGGGGAGAGAATGTGCCTGTACCTTGATGTGTCCTTAAGGCTGTCATGTGCTGAGTTGGGTGATTTTAGAAGCCTTTGTGTGTACGCAGTGTGTGTGTGAGAGTGTGTGCAGTGTATGTGTGTGAGTGCACGAGAGTGAACACACACACGTGCGCACAACATTGTGTGTGGCTGTTCCTGGGTGTGAGTGAGTGTGAGCAGGAGTGAGGTCTCTGTGCAAACCTGCCAGAGGCTGGGCCCCTTGTTGCTCTGGAGGGAGGCAGAGGTTGCGTTTATCCCTGGAGAGAAGGAAACCTGTCCAAAGGTCCACCCTCTTGATGGGGCCCTGCGGGGTCCGGCTAGGGCTGGACTGGATTCACAGCTGGGACCTGCATGAGAGAAGGGAGAGAACAGTCAAAGCTTTTCCAACCACATCGCTGTTTGCACGGGTCGGGAGAGTTCACCAGCACCGGTGAGGCCACAGATCGGAAAATCACGCAGCCACTGAAGTGCACTTTGAGGAGTTTTTAATCCCGGGGGAAGCTGCTTGTGGGTGGGAAATAGAGCGACATTCAACTCGAGAGTCCCCAGACTTACTCTGTCCAAATCTGGGCTCTCGGGTTGCTGGCCGCGTGTCCTCGGGAGTCACCTGACCTCCCTGCCTTGGGGTCGGCACCTATAAGGTGGGAGCCACAAGCCCACCCACTGCAGAGCAGTGGGTGACACTGAAGTTTTCCCAGTACCAGAAGCCCTGACCTGTGACATTTGCTGACTGTGATGACCACCATTCCCAGGATGACCAGTATCAAGCTGCTGATGGTTTTTAACGATTTATTCACAAAAGTTCTGAAAACTTGACACCCACACAAGCCAGGGGAGCTGACCCTAGCTCACCACCAGGGGGTTATTTGAAGGATTAAAGGAATACACGTACCGAACACTTTGAGCAATGCCTAGCATGAGAGACAAATAGGAGCCGTCATCACTATTGTATTTTAACACACAGTACTAGATAAATAAGTAAAATAAAAAGAGTGGCCGGTGTGGTGGCATGAGCTTGTAATCCCAATGACTTGTGAGGCTGAGGCAGGAGGATCACAGGCTTGAAGTCAGCCTCAGCAACTTAGTGAGGCCCTAAGCAACTTAGTAAGACCCTGTCTCAAAATAGAAAACAAAGGGTTCTGGGGATGTGGCTTAGTGGTTGAGTGCTCCTGGATTCAATCCCTGGTACAAAAAAAAAAATTAAAAATAAAATAAATAAAAAGAGTGATGATGTGTGAGGTCCCGAGGAAGGGGGTTAGTCTGGTTCTATGTTTGCAGTCTACAAAACAATTTGAAAATACATATATGGCTTAAAAGAAATTCACTAAAAGAGCTCTCATTCTGATGGTGGACGGGTGAGGGACCATATATATATAAGTGTGAGAATTTTCCAAGTTTTGCACAATGAGCAAATAGACTGATGGATCTAAGGTGAGGCCCACATGTGGGGTGGGAGGGGTGCTGTGGAGGGAGGTAGCACAGCTCATGGTGGGGTCAGGGGCAGAGAGAGAGAGAGAGAGAGAGAGGAGGAGGAGGAGGAGGGGTAAGAGGAGGAGGAGGGGAAGGAGTGGTGAGGGGAGAGGCCACAGGGACTTGGCGCCCTTCCAAAGCACACTCCAGTGACCCAGCCATGCCCTCTGCCTACATCACCACCCAGTCATCCATTCAAACTAGAACCGATGGGGTTTCAGCTCCCACAGGCCAATCATTTCACCTCTGACATTCCTGTAGAAACTCAGGAGCTTGGGGGGTGCCCCATATCCAACCTGAAGGGCAAAAATCACACCGAGACAACCGTGCAGCCAAGAGATTTATTCACCAGCCTTTATGGCTGGTCGGGGGTAAAGAAGTACGGGGAGAGAGAAGTCAGGGAGAGGGGCATGTGCAAGCTCTGGTAGGAGAGAGGAGTCAGGGAGACGATGGGAGTGTGTGAGCTCTGGACGGAGGGTGGGTGCCTGGTCGTGCCAGCTGTGGTCTCTGGAGCTGTCTGCTGGGCAGCTGCGGTGGGGCTGGAGACGGTGGGTCTGGAGCTGTTGCAGCGGCTGCCTCCTCTCAGCAGGGACCAGCTGCTATGTCTGAGCTCCGGGCAGGTAGGGACTTAAGTAGGGATTTCTGGTGGGGGGTGTGCCTGAGTGACCTTTAAGCCAATTGGCGCCTGCCTGGGGAAAATGAAACCAGGTTGCTCCTCATGGAAATTTCCATGGGGGAGGTGGCCCATCAGCCCAAGCCTATCTATCACAACCCATGTCAGGTCTTTGAAGATGCAGTTAGCTAAAATGAGACCGTCCTGAAGTAGCCCCTCACCCAACAGGACCTGTGTCCTTGAGACTCAGCCTTTCATGGCTACCTGAAGTCACGGCCACAGAGGGGAGGGGCTGTGCTGTGGGCACAGGGAGAGGAGCAATGGTCTGAAAGCTAAGAGCCACCAAGGACTGCCCGCAGGTGCCAGCCTTGGAGGAGGCCTGGAGGGGACTCTCCCTTAGGCCTTCTAGAAGGAGCCAGCATCGCCGATGCCTTGACTTGGTCTCTGGGCTCCAGAACTGTGAGCTGGTGCACCTCCACTGTCTCTGAGCGCTGGTTGGTGCCGCTCCATTATGGTGTCCTGAGACGTGAACACCTGAACCGGAGGCCAGGACTCAACCGGGTGCTGGTCCTTGCCCAACCTCCAAGGGCAGTGCTGGGGGGCAGGCCCCAGCTGGACTGCACCTGAAAGGAGCAAAGGCCTGGGCAGATGTGGGACTGGACACCGTGTTCACAGGATCCTCCCTGTGAGCTTGGACACCGAGTCCCTCCTGACCCCAAGGCAGGGGCGAGGGACCGGGAGTGTGGTCCACCCACTGACTGCCCACGAGCCACACAGAGCAGAACCTGAGGCTGAGACCTTCCTGGGGCAGAGAAGGCAGGGCTGCAGGGAACACGGGGCCACTGTGGTCCTGGAGTCGGGTGGCAGCTCCTGTCCCTCCCAGCTCACCTGCCGCCCGCCTTGGCCTCTCAGCCCTCAGCCCTTCCCCTCCACAGCTGTCATGATGGCAGTGCAGGACAGGCCTCCCCAGCGGCTTAGTCCTCCCCTGGGAACAGAGCGCTGGCGGGAGATTAAGCTGCTAATTTGGAACCAGGGGCTGATGTGCTATAAAAAGCAGGCAGGCTTCGGGATCTGGGTGGCTTTCTAAAGTAAGCCATTTCAGAGCCTCGTCCCCCACACAGAGGAGATGGAGTCAGTAGGATTGTCTCTCTCCTCACCCTCTTCCTTGTTTAAACGTTCTCTTTCCAGCTCCCTCCCCCAACTCTTCACACACACACACACACACACACACACGCATACCCATGCCCCTGGTGAAGGTCTGGGTGAAGAGGGGACAGCCACGACCCCCCTCCAGCTGGGGTCAGCACCATTAAGCAGGTGTGTGCTGTCCTCCTGGGAGTCCAGCCACCAGCAAGTGGGGGGGGCTGGAAAACCCAAAGAGACAGAGGTAGGGGCAGGGAAGTGGCGGGCCCCTGTGCAGTGTCCCTGCCAGGGTGGTCTGCATTTCAGAAAAGCGTGGCAGGGCCCAAGGGAAAGGCCAGCTCACGCGGGAGTCGGAAGTCCTTGGAGGAGACCATTTCTGGTCCGGAGGCCTGCGGGGGACCCCGTGGAAACCACCCTGTACTTGCCAGGTGTTCACCTGATTCTGTGCCTCTCTCAATGCACGGTCAGCAGGGCCTGGGGGACGTCACGGCCTTCCCTACGTCATGTGCCTCTGGAATCCACGGAGGAGGCAGCTCAGTGTTCAGAAAACCATGATGTGAAAAAAACATGATGCTGAAGATAGCTAGAAAAATAACTGCACCCATTTTCTCATCTTCATCCTTCAGAAAGCAAGTGGGCGAGCGCGGAGACTTTGGAAAACGGCTGTGAGGACACACAGGCCTGGCTGCACCCCTGTGGGCACCATAAGGAGGTTTCTGGGGTCTCAGCTCCACGGTGGAAAAGTGGCATCAGATCCAGTAGCTCTGAGTGAGCCCGAGGTCCTCTGCAGAAAACATGCAGAGTGGTTTTGGTTTTGTGTTGGTGAGATTCACCCCACGCTGCTCTTTCCTGCCGGGAAAAGCCACTTGGTGCACACCCAACACTCCTCCCTGGAAAGCTTGGTTGGAGGGAAGAGGCTTCCTGGTCCTTGGTGACAAGTTCCAGGACCTTTGTTTGGGGAAATAACATCTGCTTAGCTTTTTTTTTTTTTTTTTTTTTTTTTTAATATTTATTTATTTGACTTAGTTGTGCATAATGTGTTTATTATTTACGTGGTGCTGAGGATCGAACCCCGGCCGCGCACGTGCTAGGCAAGCGCTCTACCGCTGAGCCACCACAACCCCAGCCCTCTGCTTAGCTTTTGAGAGCAGGAGGAAACAGAGGTGGGGAGGGATCCTGTCACTGCTGGAACCGGGGACCCTGGCGTGGCAGAAGCACAGCCCGGAGCTGCTCTGCTCTCTGCCCTCAGAGACTCCAGGCTGCTCCTGTACTCTCAGGGGACAGGACTGGGGGGCCTCCCAGAATCACGGCTGCCAGGCACAAGACAGACACAACACAGAAAGATGCTTTTGGGGTGTCCCTGTGTCCTGAGGTCTCATTTTAGGGAGCACAGGGAGCGTCAGGCTGTCTAGAGGCAAATCCAGACCTAACCCAGCCCTGTGGGTGACCTAACCCAGAAGGGGGGGCGGGGCCAGGGCAAGAGGTAGGGCTCTCTGAAAAGGCATCACCCTGCCAAAGAGTTCCCTCCTAACAACTCTTTTTTTAAAAAAAATGCAATTGATTAACCACTCCTTGGTCTATTCTCAAAGGACTTAAAAACAGCATACTACAGGGACACAGTCACATCAATGTTTATAGCAGCACAATTCACGATAGCTAGACTGTGGAACCAACCTAGATGCCCTTCAGTAGATGAATGGATAAAGAAAATGTGGTACATATACACAATGGAATATTAATCAGCAATAAAAATAATAAAATCATGGCGTTAACAGGTAAATGAATGAAGTTGGAGAATATAATGCTAAGTGAAGTTAGCCAATCCCAAAAATCCAAATGCCAAATGTTTTCTCTGATCTAAGGAGGCCGATTCACAGTGGGTTGGGATGGGGAGCATGGGAGGATTAGGGGAACAATAAAAAGGTCAGTGGGGAGGGAGGAGAAGGGAGGGGGCAAAGGGGTAAACAAAAAAAGACGGTAGAATGAGATGGATATCATTACCCTAAGTGCATGTATAAGACACGAATGGTGTGAATATACTTTGTATACAACCAGAGAGATGTAAAAATATGCTCTATATGTGTAATGTGAATTGAAATGCATTCTGCTGTCATATATAACAACTCTGAATAAAAAAATTCAATTGATTAAAGCAGAATTTATGGTATAATATAATTATAATATTATATAATACTATCATATAATATGGAATAATAATTATATGGTATAAACATAGTGCATACAGTAGTATATATAGAATGAGAACTGTATGGTATAGTTATATATCATATAATTATATATTGCATATTATATAATTATATATTGTATAATTATATATTATATAAATTATATATTTATATAATTTATCTGCTACACTAGACTCTGATTTTTGCCTCTTGTACACGGTCATGCAGTCTCTGTTACAACAAAGGCATAGAACAGACTGACGGCTTTGGAAACCCCTTCCTAATTGTGCCCTTGGAGGGTCGTGGTTCCTAGCAACCTTGGTGATAAAGTTCCCATTTATGGGATGGGATTATTCTTTTTTTTTAATATTTATTTATTTGCTTTAGTTGTACACAATGCGTTTATTTATACGTGGTGCTGAGGCTTGAACCCGGGCCGCGCACGTGCTAGGCGAGCGCTCTACCGCTGAGCCACAACCCCAGCCCCTATGGGCGCATTCTTTAGCTCAGGCCTAGTCCTGCACAGGCAGGAGGCTGTGGCACTTGCCTTCACCCCCGTTGTCCCAGGCACTGTGTCCCTGATCTACAGAGGGTGGCTTCCTTCGAACCTTGACTCCCCTCATGTTTTTAAGTCTAAATATGTGTTGGACCCACGCCTGACTGATGATTGTTTGACTTTTCAGGCTTTCACGGAAGCAGACTCAGCCGCAGCATTTGAAGACAGACCTCCTGGCTTATCTCGTCCTCGGCAGGAGATTCGACATGGTGACAACTGGCCAGGAACAGGTGAGGGTCTTCATCTCCATTCAGCTCAGCTCCTGAAACGAGTTTCTGAGGCTGCCTGGTGTCTGACGTGGCAGAAGCAATACGCATGGTGGGGTCCACTTCCAAGTTCAGCTAGGGCTGCCCTCGCCAAAACTTGGTCCTCCCTGTCTTCCTCCTGGCCTGACAGCCCCGTCACCTGGAGAAGCCCCTCGGCCACAAACAGATGCCACCAGGTCCCAACAGGATATGGCCTCTCATTGAGGAATTCAGGTTTCCCCAAACTGCAACTAATGCGTGGGTGCAGCTGGCTCTGCCTAAGTTTTCTTTCTTTTTTAAATTGTTTACATAAATGTATGTGTAACCTGTCCCCACATTATTCACACCTGCGAGGCAGGCCCTGCTCTAAGCCCCAAGCAGGGACAGCTCCCCCAGGGGTTCCAGGACCGTGTGACGGAGTACAGTCAGGTCAGTGGACGGACCTGGAACCCTCACTGGCCACAGAGTTGGAAGGCTGTGGCAGCAGGGAAGTTCCCCCTCAGGCTGGTGCAGGTCCCCCCTCGGGCTCCTCCACAGCCCACGAGAGTCCAGGCCCCCACTCCTGCGGCCCCACGGGCTCTGCGGGGAGGAGCCACTCCTACAGCAGACCCAGTGTGCACCTTGGGGAGGTGACCACCCCAGGACAGACTGGGCAGCACCAGGCTCCTCAAGCCCGCCAGGCACAGAGAGGGCATCGGGGGTCCTGGGAAGGAGTCACTCCTGTCCTCATGGTCAGGACAGCCACATCCTGGAGACCCCTTTTTCTTTCCAACGTCCCTAAGTGTCCTGCTGCACTGAGGACACGATATGATGCCCGACTGGAGAAGAAAGCACTGAGGAGACCTGGTGGCCGCCGTGGTCCTGCATAAGACACCCCTGGAGGGGGGCCCTCGGGGACTGTCTTGGTGCCGTGAGGGGTGGGGGTGCAGATTTACACGTGAGTGTGGGTGTGAGGTTCTGAGCGGGCTGTGAGTGTGAGAGTGTGGGCGTGTGCGTGCACGTGCGTGTGTGGTGAGTGAACAGGTAGCTGGCGCACACCCCACTTCTGGGTGGACTGGGGGTGTCTGGGAGCTCCTGGTGCCTCTGTGAGTGTCAGGAGCTCCCAGCTCCTTGCTGACATTGCTGGGCCGCTGAGCTTGGGCGTGTGTCCCTCCTGCAGGCCCCCAGGTGACAGCGCTGAGCAGGCGTGGGCGCTGGGCGCCTGACTCCGCAGCACACGCAGGACGGTGCAGAGGAACAGGCAGCCCCGCCCACGCCTCCCTCCCGTGGGGGCTTCGCAGGTGGGAGATGACTGGTGGCTGAGGCAGAGGCGCAGACGTGGGGCCGCCCAGCCAAGGGCGCCATTGCATGGGGCCTAATTAATGCTCTTCCTCATTAACGTGGTGTTATGCTCCTAACGAGGAGTCGCCACAAACAAGGGGGGGGGAGTACCCTGGGCCCTCACCCCAACACACAAACGTAAAGCAACGCATTTAAAAACAGCCTGAGCCGGGCGCCGTGGCGCACGCCTGTCATCCCAGCACTTGGGAGGCTGAGGCAGGAGGATCGCGAGTTCAAAGCCAGCCTCAGCAATGGCGAGGCACTTAGCAACTCAGTGAGACCCTTTCTCTAAATAAAATACAAAAAAGGGCTGGGGATGTGGCTCAGTGGTCGAGTGCCCCTGAGTTCAATCCCCGGTACCACAAATAATTAATTAATTAATTTTAAAAGAAAAAAAACAGCCTGATCAAGTCCAGTCTGAAGTGGGCTGGTGTTACAGAAGCAAATTCTTTTGAAACGGGTCAACTGCATTGAACTTTCCGAAAGGAAGACCAGGGGGGATGTGGCTTCAGTCAGGTGTTTTCAGGAAGGACCTCGTCATGTCCCTCCATGGTGGCTGGAGTCCACCGTTCCCACATTCCCAGGTGATTCTGGAACCTTCCTGGCGGTTTCAACTACAAATTCCCCACACCAGTTCTGGAGTCCTTGGGTTGACACAAGGACCCCCGTACCTGGCCCTGCCACACGGCCCCATCTTGGGGTGCTGGCCCCCTGCCAGGCCTGCTGCTCAGCTCAGCTGGGCAAAGGTGGGTGGGCTCCCAAGCCCAAAGAAGCCACTGCCCGGGCTGCAAAGCACCCACCAGGGAGAGTCCTGACCAACAAGGAGAGGACCGGGCCTCAGCTTCCTGGTTTTGAGGATTCACCAGGTAAAACAAAATTAAATAAAGCTCAAAGCTGAAACATCTTCAGCAGGCGGAGAGGGGCTGAGGGATCCCAGGGGCATCCGAGTTCTGAGCCGGGACTCGGGGAGGTAGAGGATGGATGCTGGGGGCGGGTGAGGAGGCCAGTGCGGTGGACGCCACAGAGAAACCTGCAGGCTCGGTCAGCGGGCGGCCCTCACAAAACGCCACAGCTGGGGGGACGTTAAATGACAGAAAGTATGTCCCTGGGGTTCTGGAGTCTGGAAGTCCAAGGCCAGGGCTCTGGCTGATGGGTTTCCCGTGAGGCCCTCTCCTGCCTTGCCCGCGGCTGCTCCTCGCTGTGTCCTGACACAGACAGGAGCTCCGGCCTGTCCTCCTACAAGGCTGTCCTGGGGGCCCACCCTCACGACCTTGTCAAAACGACACACCTCCTGAGGTCCCCTCCTCCCAGTCCATCACACCAGGGGTTAGGGCTTCAGCTATGAACCCCGGGGACGTCAACCCTCAATCCACAGCACCAGACAGCGGTGGCTGGGCCCGCAGCAGACGCCCCTCGGGCCTGCTTCCTGGTGCTCTGCACCAGTCCCCGTGTTGCCAAGGCCCACCCCAGCCACACGTCAGAACCTGGACTTCAAGGGGTCCCCTCATCTTTATTAACCCAGTGACAATAACTCCACTCCTAACTTGAGGGTCCTGGGAGTCTCTGCTTCTTTGGGGAAAAAGAAAAACCCTATTCAAGTAAAAAAATCAGGAAGGTTTTTAAATGAGAACAGAAGAGGGCCAAGCTCTGAGTCCCGGGGCCTGGTGGCGGCCGGGTCACAGCCTTGGGTCACTCTCTGCTCCGGCATCCCTCGCTTGCCCACCAGCAGTCCACACGGACTTTATTAGCTATGAGGGTTAATCCGATTCTGTTCAAAGTCTTTAAGGATCTGTCAAGGTCTGCCACATGCAGAGCACCGTATGGGGTCCCCTGGAGGCCACCTGGATAATGAAGACAAGATGCCAATCTTGGATCAGGAGAAGCCCAGCAGGAATCAGCCAAGAGGCAGGGGAGCTGGCGGGAGGTTCCCAGAGGCTGTGTTTGTGATCCCAGGAATCCCCTTCCCAGCCCTCAGGAAATGGCAGACAGCAACTTTTTTTTTTTTTTTTTTTTTTGTGGTACTGGGGATTGAACTCAGGGGCACTCGACCACTGGGCCACATCCCCAGCCCTTTTTTGTATTTTATTTAGAGACAGGGTCTCACTGAGTTGCTAAGTGCCTCGCCATTGCTGAGGCTGGCTTTGAACTCGCGATTCTCCTGCCTCAGCCTCCCAAAGTGCTGGGATTACAGGCGTGCACCACCGCGCCCGGCTAGCAACTTTTTTTCTCTCTCTCTCTCTCTCTCTCTCTTTTTACAAAGAGGATAGTATGGAAAGGGGAAGGCAGAAGAATAACATTACTCTTCAGAAAGACCTGACAAACACTACCTCATCGAAGGACTGGGGTCAGCACTGATGTGATGTCCAGCTGACAACATGAACCCTTGCTTTGATGTGATGAACCGGGGATATCACCTCGGTGGTCAAAACCCACAATGCACACCTCACTGCCAGGAAAACTTCAGGAAATGGTGATAGAGGAGGCTCCTCCTCTACGCGTACCTTAACTCTTTCCAAGGGTAAAGACCCCAAAGACCTAAGGACCTCCCGCTAAGCTCCTCCTCTTAAAGGCCTCGCCTTTTAAACTGTCAAGGTCCTCAAACACAAGGAAAGTCTGAGAAGCTAAATGTAGAGGACCCCAAGGAGACAGACAACTAAATGCAATGCGGAATTGTGGAAGAAAAGAGAGGTGTCCGGTGAAAAACAAAGGACAGTTGAATAATCTATGATGGCGGTTAATAATAATCACTATAGCTTGAAGGTAGTTTGTCCCCCAGATGGTGATGCTGGGGTGGTGGACCTTTAAGAGGTGGAGCCTAGTGGGAGGCTTTATCCTTGGAAGGAGTTAAGGTGGTTCGTGTGGGACTCCTGAGTTAATTCTCTTGAGAGGCTCTTGTAAGAAAAGCAAGCCTAACCCTCCCAGCTCGGGTTCCTTGTTTTGCCATGAAGATATCTTCCTCCCACACATTTCCATCATGGCCAATAGGCCCTCACCAGAGCTGAACCAAGGGCTGCCAATCATGAACCTTCAAGGGCTGAAACTGGGCTAAATGAACCTCTTTTCTTCATAAGTGTCCTGCCCCAGGCATTTCATTATAGTAATGAAAAATGGACTGATAAAATATAATAGTATCAATATTGATTCATTAATGAAAACAAAATGCACTATTGTTAAATATTAATAATGGGGAAAATTGGGCACAGGGCATATAGAAACTCTGTATTATCTGCTCCATGTACCTGTAAGTTTAAATCTATTCTTATAAAAAAAAAAAAATAGCATCTATTAAAGAAACAAAAACCTGCAACAATGATCTTTGGGATGGCCAGCCTATAAGCCAGAAAAACTGCCTCTCCAGGAAATTCTTTGAGCTATTCAGTATCTTTTTAATAAAACCCTTTTTTGCTTAACCCAACTACCGTGGGAGTTCTGTTGTCTGCAACCAAGAAGCTAGAGCAACACATGCCCATGCTTATTTACCTATAGCATTTAAAAAAGAGAGAACCGCAGGAGATTTGGTGTCTTTTCCATTTTAAGTTGCAGTCTTTTTAAAAGGCAGGATAATGCCTGCGAAATACCTGGGGACAGAATCAGGACTAATGAGATAATATCTGCAAAATGTGTTGAGCTCCCTGGAGCTGCTGGAAGATGAGGCACATGTATTATCATCATTAGAAAAAGCAGGCTTCAGAAACGTTGGCAGGAAGGTGGGTGTATGTGGAAATCAGTTCAACCACTGGTGCTTTTCAAAATAGACGAGTTCTATAAAAGTTAAAGTGATTTCTTTTTCACAAATAAAATTCCTCTTTACTTCCTCCATCAAAACATTACTGTTTGATGATCTTTCAATTATTTTTGGTTGGGCTCCCTTTAACAATATATTCAGGCACCTTTAGATTCTCTGCTTCCAGATTATCTAGCGGAATAGTCTCAACCTCCAAAGTCTATCTCCATTTTGAGAACTACCACAAATCATGTGCTTTCTTTTAATGGCATTTGAAATTTCAAAACAAATAACAAGCCGGGCGTGGTGGCTCACGCCTGTAATCCCAGCACTTTGGGAGGCTGAGGCAGGAGGATCGTGGGTTCAAAGCCAGCCTCAGCAATGGCGAGGCACTTAGCAACTCAGTGAGACCCTGTCTCTAATAAAATACAAAAAAGGGCTGGGGATGTGGCCCAGTGGTTGAGTGCCCCTGAGTTTCAATTCCCGGTACCACAAAAAAAAAAAAAAAAAAAAAAACAAATAACATTATGGCCATAAATAAATCAATACAGTGATAATTATAAAGGAAAATAATTTTTAAATGGGATTATCTTGCTCCTGCTGGCTAGCCATCCTCCCATTTCAGCCTCTAAGTAGCTGGGACTACAGGCATGCACCACCAAGCCCAGCAAATATTTTTATCTTTAAAGTTACATTTTAAGAATGTATCAGCTCATATAAATACTGAGTGAGCTTGGGGTCTTGCATTTGCTCCTGTTAAAGAGGACAGAGGAGGAGGCTTTTCATGACCATTGAACATCCAGCCTAGTATGTTATTTTGTTTTCAAAGCTCATAGGAAAGAAAAAAAAATCAAATAAAATCATTCCTCAGTACCCACAGGATATTGGCTACAGCTGTCAAAAGCCATGAATGTTCAAGTTCCTTATATAAAACAGTACAGTATTTGCATATAACCTATGCACATCCTTTTGTATATTTAAATCACTCAGATTACTTGTAATGCATAATATGTGACAGCTATGTAAACAGTCACTACATTATAGTATTCAAAGAACAACAACAACAACAAAAATAAATATGTCCAGTAGAGACATCATTTTGCTTTGAATCTTTTTGATCTACAACTGGTCAAACCTTGAATGCAGAACCAGAGGTTATGTGTGGGTTAAAATGGAATAATGACAAGAATCTTTTCTTCGTCCTATTAAGGATAGATATTTTCCCCAGCAATTCTCCAAAGTGGTTGTATCAGTTATGAATCTGTCACAAACATCAGCAATGATTGGCTCTCTGACTCCAGTCTGGTCATCTTCAACCCAAATTAGTCATTTTTTTTTTCCTTTTAAAACCTTACAAAAGATTCTAAGATATAGCTAGTATATTCTAGAAAATTTCCTACCAATTCCCCAAAACTCTGGTGACAAATACAAGACCTATTTCCTAAGACATAGTTAAAGATGGCTTATTGAACCATTTTGAAAACAAGAATTGCCAGTTTCAAAAGTGGGTTAGAGGTGTCCTCACTGTTAATCAGGTAGCTTAGCTTTTTACGGTTTATGATTTTTGACATCTACCTCCTGGCACCAAATTCAGATTTAGTAAGAGTGGGCTTTTTTGTTTGTTTGTTTGTTTTGTGGGGGTGGTGAGCACTGCTGGGAATTGATCCCAGGACCTGTGCATACTAGGCAAGTGCTCGACTAAACTATACCTTCTGCACTTGGCAAAGTTTTTTTTTTTTTTTTTTTCAAATATGGTAAGTATTAGGAACTCAACTTAAATTGGCCTGGATGACAAAGGGCACGTAGGAACATTGCACTAAGTTCATTTTTCCATGAAATTCATGTTAAGAGTATTGTCTTTGAAATTTTCAAGTTGAAAAATAAACATAAAAAGACCATTTTAGCAATGATTCCCAACAGTCACAGCTTGATTTGGCCCTGAACGTTACAACAAGGGGCAGTTCACATTCAACCTTTGAAACGCAGTAGTTCCATATGAAAAACTCTGCTGTAAAATACCACTGGAAGGGAGTCCAAGCTCTCTGCCTGTTCTCGAGTATTCCAAAAATAGGACACCTGCCTCATCCAGCAGGTAACAATGTTTGTTTTGCCTCGCATAGCCAACAAGCCTGTGGAGCAGCCTTGTTTGATTGGCATTCGAATCTTCACGCAGAGCAGAATGAATCACCTGGGGGTTAACACACAGCTTTCACAGAACCAATTTCCTTTGTTGAGGTTTTCTTTTCTGTTTTTGAAGTGGTAGCCCTCTGCCTCTGAGCTACCTTCCCAGCCCTTTTTATTATTTTAATCTTGAGACAGGGTCCTGCTGAGTTGCCCAGGCTGGCGATCCTCCTGCCTCAGCCTCCTGAGTAGCAGGACTAGAGCCCTGTGGCAGGCTGGGCTTCCCTGAAGTTTTCTTATCCATTCCTGGGCAGAGGTTTGAAAGGGTCTCCTGATGATACATGACACAGCCCGTGCCAGCAATGGGCAGCCAGCATTTCTGAAGTACTCTCAGGGCAAAACCTCAATACATTTTTTTTTAAAATACTATTTGCCCAACGTACTTTGAAGAACTTTCACACCACTTTGAACATCTCCCAGTTTTTGTGATGATCGCCAAGGCTCCAGAAAACCACACGTCTTCCAACAGAATCTTGAACAAATGACTACACTCAATTTCCTTTATTGGTTTTTATAATAAGATCAAGAGGGGAGTTCTATCAATCTTCTGCAAAACTTGAAGTTTCATGTCCCAAGCTAATTCAGCTAAGCATCGTCTAATTAAAAACTTGGACTGGCTTAAAAAACAATCGGATATTTTGCTCTGATTCTTCTCCAGTGAAAACTTGGGCAGCTGTCAGAATGCAGATTGTCACATGCGGTTCTCTGCCGTGAAAGTTGGCCTTTGTTGTTGTTATTGTTTTAATCTTGGTGATGGGAAGAGCTGAATCATACAAAACAAACCTTCAGCACTTTGTAGATGTCTGATATTATAGGCTAGTTCTGCCCAATCTTATGTGCCGCAGGGAAAGAGCCTCTGCAGGAAAACCAAATGTATAAGCATACAAAAATCCTTCTTAAAATATTTTGACTGAAGAATGATTTAAATCAAAGAATTTCTAGCAGTTATACAACATATACTAAAAAAGTCCATCCTTTTACACAAATATGTATATATGTATATATATATATATGACAATAAACACTGTCAAACATTTTGATGCCATCTTAAATAGTCTCCTTCTATATAAATTTGTTTCCACTATGCTATTACAGAATACCTACGGCTGGGTATTTTATAAAGAAAAGAGATTGTTGGGAATGGTGGTGCATACACCTGTAATCCCAACTGCTCCAGAGGTTGAAGCAGGAGAATCTCCAGTTTGAAGTTAGCCTGGGCAACTTAGTGAGACCCTGTCACAAAATAAAAATTTAAAAACGGGTTGGGGGGGGTCTAGCTTAGCAGTAAAGTGATTGCTTTGTAAGCATGACGTCCTGAGTTCAGTCCCCAGTGCTACACACAATAAAAGAAAGAAGGAAAAAAAAAAAGATTTAAGGCTGGGGATGTAGCTCAATGATAAAGGACACACACACACACACACACACACACACACACACACACACAGGAAAGAAAGGAAGGAATGAAGGAAGGAAGGAAGGAAGGAAGGAAGGGTTTCTGATTTATTCTGGTTTCTGGTTTATTCAGCCTACAGTCCTGCACGTCCAAGGGCCTCACTGCTGGGGCACTGGTTGGCTCAGGTGAGGACCTCGTGGAGGACGGCAGTGGCCAGACAGGAAGTCAGTCCAGCCAGGGCGGAGCGGGCCTTGTTCCTTCACAACAAATCTCTCATGAGAACTAACACGTCCCATGAGAACCACTGCGTCTCTCCCAAGGACAATGACCCAGTGACCTTCCACAGGCTCCACCTCTTACCATCGTCACGCTGGGAGCCATGCTCCCCATCCGTGAACCTCTGGGGGACACACTCAACCAGGGACGTGAACATGAAAGGTTGGTCAGCCGTGCCGGGTTCCACGCCTGTGGAATGATGGAGGGGTGGGTAGCTGCGCCAGGCCCTCCATCCTGTGTGCAGGTGGGATGCTGGAGTCCCTTTAGTGTCCAGGCACTGTGTCCTTGGCCTACCCCATTTAGTGACACCGAGGCACAGCTTAAGTAATTGTTCTTGAGAATTGTTGGATGTTGTGCTTATGTTAGGTCAGGACAAACACGAATCTTTTCAGAGAGAGGAGAGTCTCTGTACCTGTTTTTATACTTTGTTACAGAGTATATGAACTTCAATGTTATTTTAAAGATCTATTCATATTTATATTTAAACAGAAAGCACATATACTGTGTAGTAAGAAGCAGCAGAACAAATTAGATTTCATAGGCAGGTAAATATCGTACATTGTATTAACACACCAATTTCCTCTAGATGTTTTCTTGCTTTTTTTTTTTTTCCTTCCTAAACTCTCCACTCCAGAAACTTGTCAATATTTATTCTCTGTGGTTTGTATTATAAAATAAATATAAATTTGTAATTTTCCAAGTACTGATGAACTCAACAACAGTTCAACTTGATTTTTTAACTTTACAATGGTGCAAACTTCCAGGTTGTCTGATTACAGCCTTTCATTGTCTTTGAGCTATTTGGTGCCTCAGCAAGTTGTAGGTAACTGTTACTTTCCTAGGGTCACCATGACGAAGTCTCAGAAACTAAGGGGCTGAGAACAACAGACATTTCTTGTCCAGGGCTCCAGAGGCTACAGGTCTGGAATCAGGGCGGAGCTCTCTCCCACATTTTTCCCAGCTCTTGGTGTCTGGGACTGTGCTCTGGGTGCCTCAGAATGGCTTGGATGCACCCTTCTGACCCCTGCCTCTCTGTTTCCATGGCCTTCTGCATTGTGCCTGTGTCACTGTACCCAAATTTTCCTCTTATAAAGACACCAGTCCTATTAGATTTAGGGATTACGCTAATCCACCATGAGTTAATCTCAACTTGATTACATCGGCAAAGACCTTATTTCAAATAAGGTCAAGTGCTCAGGTTGTGGGTAGACAGAGAAGTTTTGGTGGACAGTATGCAACCCGGTTCAGTATCTGGTAGCACTGCCAAACGATGCTTGTTCACAGATATGCAAATTCCACCCTATTCAGAAGAGAGGTTCGGCTGACTTCTTGCCCAGCCACTTTGGAAAACCAGCTAGCTGCCTTCATTTGCATGTTCATTTCAATATTCCTGATCTATAAACACATCTGTTCTTCGAGCGCTCTTTAAACTGGTTGGAACAGCCACCCAGTTCTTCATTCACTAAATAAAATCTTTAAAATTTTTATCTGTATGGGAGTGGTGATTTTACTTTTTATTATTAGTAGTAGTGTCTTTAACAGTGAAAGAAGGATAAAGAACACTCCAGGAAATCCCCCTCCTCTCCAGGCCCTGGTCAGCATTGAACACCTGCAGAAGCAGGTCAAGGCTGTGCTGGCCATGGCTGCCTTCTGTGGGGTGGGGCTCTGTACCTGTGAAGCCAGAATCTGACAGGCAGTCAGTATAGACAGGTAAATCAAGTCAGGTCGATCAAGAAAGCCAATTTTGGCTGGGCACGGTGGCACACGCCTGTAATCCCAGCACTTGGGAGGCTGAGGCAGGAGGATCGCGAGTTCAAAGCCAGCCTCAGCAATGGTGAGGCACTTAGCAACTTAGTGAGACCCTGTCTCTAAGAAAATACAAAAAAGGGCTGGGGATGTGGCCCAGTGGTCGAGTGCCCCTGGGTTCAATCCCCAGTACAAAAAAAAAAAAAAAAAAAAAAGAAAGAAGGCCAATTTTGAGTGAGTCCCGGGAAGTTGGAGACTGTCCCCTGAGGAATTGGAATGATAATTCCTTCAGAGCCCTTCCTCCACCCTTATCAAGAACCTGCCCCTAGCCGGGTGCGGTGGTGCACACCTGTAATCCCAGCACTTTGGGAGGCTGAGGCAGGAGGATCGCGAGTTCAAAGCCAGCCTCAGCAATGGCGAGGCACTTAGCAACTCAGTGAGACCCTGTCTCTAAATAAAATACAAAAAAAGGGCGGGGGATGTGACCCAGTGGTCTAGTGCCCCTGAGTTCAATCCCCGGTACCAAACAACAACAACAACAACAAAAAAGAACCTGCCCCAACCTGTTGCCAAGGTAACCTTTCCCAGGAACTGCCCCTCTCTCCAGGGAGCTATACAGTTATTAATTAACACGGGAGGAGGTCTGGTGGAATCCCACAGGTCGGCAGGAACTGCCCATCCTCTGTCAAGGATGAGCAAAGCCACGCTGTCTCCCTGAGGCCTGGTTCTGACTGCGGAGAAACTCTGAGATCGTGAGAGCTAGGTTGTCCATGCTTGGTGGCACTGCAAAGGGTCAGAGTCAGGTGAACAGATTTTGAGTCTGGAAGATGTCAGAGATGCAACCGCCCCTTGAGACCAGAGAACACCCATGTTGTGTTACCGACAGCCCCACCAGGGACCTGGCCTGGGTCCTGGCTGGCCAGATCGGGCAGCCCATTTGCCCATTTAAGAAATAAGCAAACCCTGTAAAACAGAAAAATAAACTTTATGTGGTTTAGGCTTGCCCGGGGACAGACTGGCCAGGTGGAGGAAGGCTTCAGGAGGGTAGGAATTCAGTGATCTCGGAGGGGTCAGGGTGGAAGGGAGCGGGCGAATCCAGATCAGGCTGGGCTTGTAGAAGTCTGTAAGGTTCTGGAAACTTCTCTGTGCTGGTTATTCCTGTGGGGCTGCCCTGGGCCACAAGGAAAGAAGTCAGGCGGGCTGGAGGCCGCTGTGTCCTCTGCACAGCTGGGGTTGTGGTAAAGAGGGCCCGGATGGAGCAGGATGGACAGTGGGCCTGGACTCCTGGAGGGGCCCCGGGGTGGACCCCTCGAGAGCACCTGGGCTTATGGCACGGGCTCCTTGATGATGGTGGTGGCATCTGCGCTGATCCATCGCCGGCTTTCCTTCCCCACCCCCGTACTGGGTAACCACTGAGCCACGTCCCCCATCGCACGGGCTTTCCTTCCCCACCCCCGTACTGGGTGACCATGAGCCACGTCCCCCATCGCCGGCTTTCCTTCCCCACCCCCGTACTGGGTGACCACTGAGCCACGTCCCCCATCGCCGGCTTTCCTTCCCCACCCCCGTACTGGGTAACCACTGAGCCACGTCCCCCATCGCCGGCTTTCCTTCCCCACCCCTGTACTGGGTAACCACTGAGCCACGTCCCCCGCTCTTTTTGTTTTTTGAGTCGGGGTCTTGCCTAGTTGCCCTGCTGGTCTCCAGCCTGTGACGCTCCTGCCTCAGCCCTGGAGGGCCGGGGTTGCCCGTGCGCCCCGCCCAGCTCCTCCCCCATCTCTCTCTGCTTGGATTCTGCTTCTTCCAGCCTTGGACCCAAGTCCAGTGGCTGAGCTCCACTTTGCTTCTTCCATCTTCTTCCAGCCTCCAGCTGTGGAGGCTGTGCAGCGCACAGGACAGCGGCCGCCCTCCAGGCCTGCTGGAGAGACAGGGCCGCGTTCTGCAGGAGAGCTGCTGGGCCAGTCGGGCACTACGGCAGCACCGCGGTGTGCCAGGCACTGTTAGGCATTTGACAGAGATTCGCTCGCTCAGCCCTCACCAGAGAACCGCGAGGAAGCCACTATTCTTATTCCTGTCACCATGACAGCAGGAAGGCCGTTCTGCTTGTCAAAAGGAGTGCCCGGAGGTCTCCAGCCTGGGTGTTAATACTTCCCTTAGAAGGCAGGAGGATCGCGAGTTCAAAGCCAGCCTCGGAAATGGCGAGGCAAGCCGGGCGTGGTGGCGCACGCCTGTAATCCCAGCACTTGGGAGGCTGAGGCAGGAGGATCGCGAGTTCAAAGCCAGCCTCAGCAATGGTGAGGCACTTAGCAACTCAGTGAGACCCTGTCTCTAATAAAATACAAAAAGGGCTGGGGATGTGGCCCAGTGGTCCAGTGCCCCTGAGTTCAATCCCTGGTACCAAAAAAAAAAAAAAAAAAAAAAAAAAGAAAAAGGAGAGGCACTTAGCAACTCAGTGAGACCCTGTCTCTAATAAAATACAAAAACGGGCTGGGGATGGGGATGTGGCCCAGGGGTCAAGTTGCCCCTGAAGTTAATCCCTTGTTCCCCCTCCCCCCAAAAAAATTCCCTTAGAAAAGGACCACCTGGTGGTGCATGCCTATAATCCCAGTGACTCGGGAGGCTGAGGCAGGAGGATTGCTAGTTCAAAGCCAGCCTCAGCAAGAGCGAGGTGCTAAGCAACTCAGTGAGACCCTGTCTCTAAATAAAATACAAAATAGGGCTGGGGATGTGGCCCAGTGGTCGAGTGCCCCTGAGTTCAATCCCCGTAGCAAAGAAAAGGACGACCTGGCCAGGCGCCGTGGGGCGTGCCTATCATCTCAGTGACTCGGGAGGCTGAGGCAGGAGGATTGCAAGCTTGAGACCACCCTCCGCAGTTTAGAGAGACCCTGAGTACATTAGCAAGAACCTGTCTCAAAAATAACAGATATAAAGGACTGGTGTGTAGTTCAGTGGTAGAACATCATCCCCACGTGCAAGGCCCTGGGTTCAATCCCTAGCACCCAAAATAAATAGACATAAAATAAAATGGAATAAAAGGAGGACCTGAAGAATCGGGTTTATTTTCGGGGGCTCTTGTGGGTGGGGAGCTGCCGGGCACGGCCTTCATCGTCCTGGTCTTTCCGTGGGGTAACGTGCAGCCGCGGTCTGGGGGTCGGGGTGGGCCTCCCGAGCCCGGGGAGGCTGGGCAGGCGCTGAGGTGGATGATGGCGAGGCAACCCAGCGGAGGGGAGACGCCACCGGCCGAGGAGCCAGTGGCACTAGGAACAACTCGGAGTTCCCTCACCGGCCACCTAGGACTGGGGGCCTCCTCCGGCTCTGGGGGTGCAGGGAGGGAGTCCTTCCTGAGAGAGGCTGAAGGCTCCGGGGTTCCCAGGGTGCCGGGGGCAGGGCCTCCCGCTGCTGGGTGCAGAGTGGGGGAGCGGGGTCCCCTTCCTTCCCCGAGGCCTGCAGGTCCGTCCGGGCAGCTGATACTGATCCGGTGCTGTCCCGGTCACAGACTTCACCTCGCCCTCGTTGTGCACTTCCGTTCTCAGTCTTCTCTTCGACCCTAGGAAGCCGCTGTGACGATCCCTGCAGGGGGACAGATAACGCAGGCCGGAGAGTATTGAGGTTTTGAAAAATATATTGAATGCCCCAAACATCCAGAAAAATCATGAATGTGTAAGTTCGTGACCTCTAAGCGGGCCCATCTGTGTAACTGTCCTCCAGAGGGACACACAGGATATTCTCAGTGCTCTCCAAACCCTCCCTCTCCCCGCCCCAATCACTGACCGCCCCTCTTCCCAAAGATAGACACTCTCGGATTTCCAACACTTGAGATTACTCGTGCCTGATTTCTAAGCTTTCTATGAATGGAAATTGTGTATAGTGTGTGTGCTTGTGTGTCTGACGGCTTTGAGTCAGCCTTCTGTGAGGGACCTTTACCTTGCTGTTGTGTCTAGCATAGTTCTTCCATTTCACTGCTGTGTAGTACTCCACTGTATAAGTAGACTGTGCTATCTTGGTCTCTTTTATTTTTTATTTTTTTGGTACCAGGGGCACTCGACCACTGGGCCACATCCCCAGCCCCTTTTTTGTATTTTATTAGAGACAGGGTCTCACTGAGTTGCTAAGTGCCTCGCCATTGCTGAGGCTGGCTTTGAACTCGTGATCCTCCTGCCTCAGCCTCCCAAAGTGCTGGGATTACAGGTGTGCGCCACCATGCCAGGCTAGACTGTGCTATCTTATCCAATCTGCTGTTGTCGGTAGGTACTTGTGCCCCGCTGTGATGAGTAAAGCTTCTGTGACGATTTCACTATTCCAGTCCCTGTCTCGTGGGACACGTACACTTATCGCAGCTGGGTGTACACAGCCTGGGGTTGCTGCCACGTGGGGTTTGAACCTAGGTGAGATCAGGCTGAACTCAAGAGCTGTGCCAGATGCCACCGTGTGCCCTGAGCCGTCCTGGAGATGGGGTGTGGAGGCTAGGTGGTAGCAGGGGACACCTGATGGGGCCGTGGGGGGTGAGAAGCAGGAGCTGAGGTGGGTGGTCTGGGGGCTACTGAGAAGGAACAGCAAGCTGGCCTGTTCCCGTCTCTGTGCTGGGCTCCTTCCTGGCAGGTGTGACACGGAGGGTGGAAGGAGGAACCAGTTTGGTCTGGCCGAGCAGGAGTCTCAGGACACCCGGGAACCTCCAGGTGACACTGTTGACACTGCTGTGCTCTTAAAGCTGGGCTCTGGAGCCTGGAGTCTGGGGCTCCTGCTGGCGATGGGAAGGACGGGCCCAGACAGGAGAGAGCCCGAGAGGGTTGGTGTGGGGGGCAGGGAGTGGGGCAGGGCGCTGAGGGCTGGTGCAGGCCACGCCCTCTCAGCCCCTGTTTAACTGGCACGAGGCTGTTTTGCTGGGTGGTACTTCACCGCAGGGTGTTGGTGTGCAGGGGAGGTGGCCGGCGTTTCTCCAGGGGAGGGAGAGCCTGCTGCGGGAGGGAAGTCTAGAGCCCGGCAGGGAGAGGAGTGGGCCGGAGACTTTCCGCAAGACCTGGAAGAATTAGCCTAAGGCAGGAGAAGGAGAAAGACCATGAGGTATGAGCTGGGCATAAAGGGGCTGGAGACTGCAGGACCTGGAGGGGGCCGGTCCACGGGATTCTGGAGAGGGGAGGGTGGGGATGTCTGCGCCCCAGTGCCCTGAAATGTCTGTGGCTGGGATAAAACAAAGGCTGTCTTTCCATTTCACAGAAGAACCCCGGCCTGCAGAGTCCCGCCCTCTCAGTGCTGAGGGTCTCCTACATCACCACGTTTACCTTAGTGCCCACCACTGCAGAGTGGCAGGCCTTCACGGAAGGCCACAGGGATGAATGAGTGGCGAGTGTGTGATACCAGGAGTCCTTACAGAGGGACAGTGGTGACTTGTTGAGAGAGAGAGAGAGAGAGAGAGAGAGAGAGAGAGAGAGAGATGGTGTGAGGGTGTGCGTGCGTATGTTGGGATTTCCTATTGCGCATAGTCAGATTTTCTTCCTATTGCGCATAGTCAGATTTTCTGCTGGTGAGTGACTGCAGGTCCCGTGGGAGGCGGGACTTCTGCATGATTGACAGCAGCCTGGAGCCGGCTGCGTTTTCTGGGTGGAGCCGCGGGACTGGGTAAGACCTTGTAGGTGGGAAGGCCCAGGAAGAAGAAGCAGGAAAAAGGGGCTGCCAGTTTCGGGGGCTACCTAAAGGAAAGGACAATGGGAAGCAGGGGTCGGGGCACAGGCAGGACGCCCTGTGCAGGAGTCCTGAGTGCTGGCCGGGGAAGGAGAGTGAGGTCAGCTTGAGCTGCAATTGGGGTAATCCCAGCACTTGGGAGGCTGAGGCAGGAGGATCGCAAGTTCAAAGCCAGCCTCAGCAATGGCGAGGCACTTAGCAACTCAGTGAGACCCTGTCTCTAATAAAATACAAAAAAGGGCTGGGGATGTGGCCCAGTGGTCAAGTGCCCCTGGTACCAAAAAAAAAAAAAAAAAAAAAAAGAAAGAAAAGAAAACAGATCAGTATAGTTCAGAAATCTTCCTCGATGGGCAGATTATGGGAGCCAAAGAGCGAGGTAAGAAGTGGCACCATTTTTCTGATAAAAATCTGGGGAAGGAGACCCAAGATGGTGGATTAGAGGAAGCCGCACTTCAGGGCAGCTCCGTGGAAAGAATCCAACAAAGCAGATAAATTGCCTTTCATCATATATATATAGGCCGAAAATACCGATCTCCTGGATGGTTTGATTACCACTACCAGGGAGAGAAGGAGACAAGCTGTCTGCAGCGGCTGGAGCCGGGAGGCTTCTGCAAAACCGCCTGGGTGGTGCACAGGCCGTGCGAAACAGGGTCAGTGTGGGGAGACCGCACTGCGACTGCAACCCCAGCCAAACTCACGGCACACCAGCGTGAAACTGGTGATAAAAACCAGCGATAACAGCCGGCGGGATTGGTGCTGGGGGACCACGGGAGACTGTGGGTCGACAACACCAAATCGAATCCACACTCAGCCTGACGCGACCCTCAGCAGTAGGGCCCCAGAGAGAGCGGCGCAGAGACCGGGGAACAGCGAGCAGGGGCAGAGTCGGAGCGGTCCACAGTCCGAAGCAGCGCTGTCTGAGCCGCAGTTACAGTTGCGGCTTCCCGATGCCACCTTGGTAAGGAGACATCCACCCAACGGCTTTGAAATTGATCGGCGAGGACACGGGAGTCTGCGGAGCTGCTGTTGACTGGGAGGAGAGCACCGCCAACTTTGAAAGGTGCAGTGGCTGACCCAGACAAAGAGGAGGAGACGGAGAGCAACGGCTGCAGCCATCCAGGGACCCTCCAGCTCTCTGAAGACAACGCACACTTGGGTGAGGCTCGGGTGGCCAGCAGGGGAGGGCGTGTCTGAGGCCAGCCCAGCGGCCACAAGAAGCTGCAACTGTGGGTGGCCTTGGGGAGGGGGTGCCTTCTGGAGGGTCCCCTTCCCGGTGCCATTCATCTGCTGACACACACAAACCCCCTGGGCCACTCCTTCACTGAACCATGCAGCCACTGGCCTAAGATGCAGCCTTGATTCCACTAACAGGATCGCAGACTGTCTAGACATGATCCAATAACAATTGGTTTGAACTGGAAAGGAAAAAACAGGGGGGCTTCTCAGGGCCCATTTTGTCTGAGACTTGGGGTTTGACTTTTTTTTTTCCTTTTCTTTTTTGTTGGTTTGCTTGTTTTGTTGGATTGCGGGGAGGTTTTTTGTTTCTTTTGTTTGTTTTTTTTCTTTTTCTTTTTTTGGCTTTGTTTTGTTCTGCTTTTTTTTTTTTTTTTTCCTTCCACATTGATTGTCACTGTGTTTGTTTGCTTCTGCTCCTTTTTTCTTTCCTTCTTTTCTTCCTTCTCACTCTTGCATCTTTTCTTCCTCCTTCATCTTTCATGTTTACATCCTGCCAGTGCATACTAAATAGAGGCAAAAACAAGTTATACGCAGAACTTGGGATTTCTAGAACTGGTGCAATTGAACTGGGTAGCAAAGTGGTGTTATATATAGTTTACTCTCTATTTTCTTGATTCTCTCTCTCCTCTCTCTTACACCAATTCCTACTCTTTTATCATTTTTTTTCTTTTCCAACTTACTTTACATATAAATTGGTCTTTCCACCTAATTGTCAATTCCATTCTCTTTCTTCCCTCGTCTACTGATACTAAACCACTTCCACTAAACCACTTCAATAGATATCTCTTTTCATACTTTCCAAGAAAGAACAATTCAAGACACTTCCTTCTTCCTAAACATAACACCTCTGTATCCAATACTTGAAGCTATAAAACCCCATCAGAAGCGTACAGAGTAAATTGGAAATAATATCTGGGTTAACCAAATCTGTACATTGCAATCAAACTTGGATTTTCTGAATAGAAAGTGTTAGGTTTTAAAAGTGTAAAGGAATTATAAGGTGATCTGATAGCATTGTACTACAGGAACAACATAAGGCTTTTTAAATCGAAATAGTCAAGGTCCCACAGATCAGGAAGAATAGACACACAAGCAACATGAAAAAACAAGGAAAGAAAATGACACAAACAAATCAAGATACCTCATCAGTAGATGTCATGGCAAGCACAGTTGGTCAAATGCCAGAGATGGAATTTAGAAATTACATATGCCAAATGTTTATGGAACTTAAGAATGAACTCAAAAATGAGATGAGGGAGCAAGTACAGGAGGCAAAAGATCATTTTGACAAAGAACTCCAAAAACAAATACAGGAAGTAAAAGATTACTTCAATAGGGAAATAGAGGCTCTAAAGAGAATCCAAACAGAAATTCCAGAAATGAAAGAAGCAATAAATCAAAATAAAAGCTCAATTGAAAGCATCTCCAACAGAATAGACCACTTGGAAGAAAGAACCTCAGACAATGAAGACAAAATATATATCCTAGAGAAGAATTTAGACTATACAGCAAAACTTGTTAGAAATCAAGAACATAATATCCAAGAATTATGGGACAGCATAAAAAGACCAAACTTAAGAGTAATTGGCGTAGAGGAAGGGGCAGAGTTTCAAGCCAAAGGAATGAGTAATCTATTTAATGAAATAATTACAGAAAATTTTCCAAACTTGAGGAATGAATGGGAAAACCAAGTTCAAGAGGCATACCGAACACCAAACAAACAAAATCTTAACAGATCCACACCAAGGCACATTATAATGAAAATGCCTAATACACTGAGCAAGGAGAGAATACTAAAAGCCATGAGAGAAAGGAAGCAGATTACATATAGGGGGAAACCAATCAGACTATGTTCAGATTTTTCAACCCAGACATTAAAAGCAAGAAGATCCTGGAATAGCATACTTCAAGCTCTGAAAGAAAAGGGATGTCAACCAAGAATCTTATATCCAGCAAAATTAAGCTTTAGATTCGAAGATGAAATAAAAACCTTCCACGACAAGCAAAAGTTAAAAGATTTCACAACTCGAAAGCCAGCACTTCAGCATCCTGGGCAACATTTTTTTTTTTTTTTTTTGGTACCAGGGATTGAACTCAGGGGCACTTGACCCTGGGCCACATCCCCAAGCCCTTTTTTGTATTTTATTTAGAGACAGGGTCTCACTGAGTTGCTAAGCCATTGCTGAGGCTGGCTTTGAACTCACGATCCTCCTGCCTCAGCCTCCCAAAAGATACAGGCGTGCGCCACCGCGCCCGGCTGGGCAACATTTTTCATGAAGAAGAAGAGAAAGAATAACGAAAATCAACAAAGGGAGATATTAAACTAAAGGAAATACCAACCAGAAGAGAAACCAAATCAAGCTAAAGACCATAATTCAAATAAAAATGGATGGGAATAAAAATCACATCTCAATAATAACTCCTGAATGTTAATGGCCTAAACTCACCAATCAAAAAACACAGATTATCAGAATGGATTAAAAGAAACGACCCAACAATTTGCTGTCTCCAAGAAACACACCTCATAGAAAAAGACATCAACAGACTGAAAGTGAAAGGCTGGAAAAAGTCTTATCACTCGCATGGCCGGCGGAAGCAAGCAGGGGTTTCCATTCTCATATCAAATAAGGTAGACTTCAAACCAAAACTAATCAAGAGGGACAAAGATGGATATTTCTTATTACTTAAGGGAACCATCCATCAACAGGATATAACAATCATAAATCTGTATGCCCCAAATAATGGAGCACCTACATTCATCAAACAAACGCTTCTCAAGTTCAAGAGTAAAATAGACCACAACACAGTTATTCTAGGGGACTTCAACACACCTCTCTCACCAATGGATAGATCATCCAAACAAAAGCTAAACAAAGAAACTTTAAGCCTCCTCAAAACAATTAACAATTTAGACCTAACGGACATATATAGAATATTTCATCCCTCAGTAAACGAATACACATTTTTCTCAGCAGCACATGGCTCCTTCTCCAAAATAGACCATATTTTATGTCACAAGGCAACTCTCAGCAAATATAAAAAAATAGAGATACTACCCTGCATGCTATCGGACCATAAAGGGAATGAAATTGGAAATCAATGACAAAACAAGGAATAAGAAAAACTACTCCATCAACTGGAAGCTAAACAACATGCTACTGAATGAACAAGGGGTTGAAGAAGACATCAAAGAGGAGATAAAAAAATTCCTAGAGGTAAATGAGAACACAGATACATCATATAGAAATCTCTGGGACACTATGAAGGCAGCAGTAAGAGGAAAATTCATTGCACTGAGTTCATTCCTTAGAGGAAAAAAAACCCAACAAATAAATGACTTAACATCACACCTCAAAGCATTAGAAAAAGAAGAACAGACCAACACCAAGAGCAGTAGAAGACAGGAAATAATTAAAATCAGAGCAGAAATTAATGAAATTGAGACTAAGGAAATCATTCAAAGAATTGACAAGACTAAAAGTTCGTTCTTTGAAAAAATAAACAAAATTGACAGACCCTTAGCGATGCTAACGAAAAGAAGAAGAGAAAAAACTCAAATTACTAACATTCGTGATGAAAAAGGGAATATCACAACAAACACCTCAGATATACAGAATATAATTAGAAATTACTTTGAAAACTTGTACTCTAATAAAATAGAAAATACTGAATGCATTGACAGATTTCTAGAGTCATATGATTTGCCTAAACTGGATGTGGAGGCTATACACAATTTAAACAGATCAATTACAAGCGAAGAAATAGAAGATGTCATCAAAAAGCTACCAACAAGGAAAAGTCCAGGACCTGATGGGTTTACAGCCGAGTTCTATAAGACTTTCAAAGAAGAACTAATACCAATGCTCTTCAAACTATTTCAAGAAATAGAAAAAGAGGGAGCTCTTCCAGACTCTTTCTATGAGGCCAATATCACATTAATTCCAAAGCCAGGCAAAGACACATCCAAAAAAGAAAACTTCAGGCCCATATCTTTAATGAACATAAATGCAAAAATCCTCAACAAAATCCTGGCAAATCGGATACAAAAACATATCAAAAAGATAGTGCACCACGATCAAGTGGGGTTTATCCCAGGGATGCAAGGCTGGTTCAACATTCGGAAATCAATAAACATAATACATCACATCAATAGACTTAAAGACAAAAATCATATGATCATCTCAATTGACGCAGAAAAAGCATTTGACAAAATACAACACCCCCTTATGTTCAAAACACTGGAAAAACTAGGAATATCAGGAACATATCTTAACATTATAAAAGCTATTTATGCAAGGCCCCGAGCTAACATTATCTTAAATGGAGAAAAATTGAAAGCATTCCCTCTAAAAACTGGAACAAGACAGGGATGCCCCCTTTCACCACTGCTATTTAACATAGTACTGGAAACTCTGGCCAGAGCAATTAGACAGACGAAAGAAATTAAAGGGATCAAGATAGGAAAAGAAGAGCTCAAATTAGCACTATTTGCTGATGACATGATAATCTACCTAGAAGACCCAAAAAACTCTACCAGAAAACTTTTAGAACTAGTAAACAAATTTGGCAAAGTTGCAGGATACAAAATCAATACCCATAAGTCAAAGGCATTTATGTACATCAGCGACAAAGACTCTGAAAGGGAAATGTTGAAAAATACCCCATTTACAATAGCATCAAAAAAAAAATAAAATACCTGGGAATCAACCTAACGAAAGAGGTGAAAGACCTCTATAATGAAAATTATAGAACACTAAAGAAAGAAATTATAGATGAACTCAGAAGATGGAAAGACCTACATTGCTCTTGGATAGGTAGAATTAATATGTCAAAATGTCCATACTACCAAAAGCATTATACAGATTTAATGCAATTCCAATCAAAATCCCAATGTCATTCTTCAAAGAAATAGAAATAGCAGTCATGAAATTCATCTGGAAAAATAAGAGACCCAGAATAGCCAAAGCATCCTGAGCAAGAAAAGTGAAGCAGGGGGCATCACCATACCGGACTTTAAATTATACTATAGAGCAATAGTAACAAAAACAGCATGGTATTGGCACCAAAACAGACTGGTGGACCAATGGTACAGAATTGAGGATACAGAGACTAATACATATAATTTCAGCTATCTTATATTAGACAAAGGTGCCAAAAATGTACAGTGGAGAAAGGATAGCCTCTTCAACAAATGGTGCTGGGAAAACTGGAAATCCACATGCAACAAAATGAAATTAAACCTTTATCTCTCACCATGCACAAAACTCAATTCAAAGTGGATCAAGGACCTAGGAATTAGACAAGAGACAATACGCCTAATAGAAGAAAAAGTAAGCTCAATTTCCAACATGTCGGATTAGGCCCCAAGTTCCTTAATAAGAATCCTGTAGCGCAAGATTTACTACCAAGAATTAATGAATGGGATAGATTTAAACTAAAAAGCTTCTTTTCAGCAAAAGAAACAATCAGTGAGGTGAATAGAGAGCCAACTAATTGGGAACAAATATTTAATACATGCACATCAGATAGAGCACTAATCTCTAGAATATATAAAGAACTCAATTTATCTTTACACTAAAAAAACAAATAACCCAATCAATAAATGGGCTAAGGAATTGAGAAGACACCTCTCAGAAGAAGATACACGATTGATCAACAAATACATGAAAAAATGTTCAACATCGCTGGCAATTAGAGAAATGCAAATCAAAACTACTCTAAGATTTCACTTCACTCCAGTCAGAATGGCAGCCATCAAGAACACAAGCAACAATAAATGTTGGAGAGGATGTGGGGAAAAGGCACACTCATACATTGCTGGTGGGACTGCAAAATGGTGCAACCGTTATGGAAAGCAGTATGGAGATTTCTTGGAAAACTGGGAATGGAACCATCCTATGACCCAGCCATCCCACTCCTGGGTCTATTCCCAAAGGACTTAAAAACAGCATATTACAGTGACACAGCTATCTCAATGTTTGTAGCTGCACAATTCACAATACCTAGGTTGTGGAACCAACCTAGATGTCCCTCAGTAATGAGTGGATTAAGAAAATGTGGTATATACGCACAATGGAATTTTATTCAGCAATAAAAGAAAATAAATTAATGGCATTTGCAGGTAAATGGATGAAGTTGGAAGACATAATGCTAAGTGAAGTTAGTCAGTCTCAAAAATCCAAGTACCAAATGTTTCTCTCTTATATAAGGAGGCTATTTCAAAGTATTGTTGGATGGGGGTACATAGGAGGATTAGAGGAACACTAGAATGGTCAAGGGAAGGGAGGGTAAGGGAGGGAGCAAGAGGGGAGGGAGGGGGAGAAAAGAAAAAAAAAAGGAGGTTGAATGAGACGGATATTCATTTTCCTTAATGCATGATTGAAGACCTGAATTGTACGAATATACTTTGTATACAAACAGTTGTATGTAAAAAGATACTAAATATATGCACTATGAGTTGTACATATTAAAAATTATAAAAATAAAATTAAAAAAAAAAATCTGGGGAAGAGCAAATTGGGCCCAAGATTTTGGGACTCAGAGGGTGGAGGAGGTTGAGATGGTGAGCAGTTAGGTGATCTAATGATATGGTTATTGCATTAGGTCAACATGAACGTGATGCTCTGCCCTCTGAGGGCCGGGTGTGGGACAGCTTCATGCCAATTTGGCACCACAGCTCTTCTGAGCTATGTGAACCCTCAGTGGTAATGCCACAGGCATCCCCCTCCTGCACCCTGGCCCCAGCTCCCTGGGGCACGGTGTGAGGGTTCAGTGACGTCTGAGAGGAGTAGAAGGACAGACTTTGGTGTTTCTCTTCCAGTTCTTGGCCCACAAATCCAGCCAGCCAGTGTGAGCCAGCCATTGGCCTTGCCCTGCCTTTGGGGTGGTGAGGATGGGGAGCTGGCTTGCTCCCTAACAGTTCTGCCCTTGCTGCTCCACTCGATAATGTGAGAACTTTACTGAGGTCCTCTTCTTTTTCTTCTTTTTTTTTTTTTTTTTTTTTTTTTTGGTACCGGGGATCAAACTCAGGGGCACTCGACCACTGGGCCACATCCCCACCCTTTTTTTGTATTTTATTAGAGACAGGGTCTCACTGAGTTGCTAAGTACCTCGCCATTGCTGAGGCTGGCTTTGAACTCGCGATCCTCCTGCCTCAGCCTCCCAAGTGCTGGGATGACAGGCGTGTGCCATTGCGCCCTGCTGAGGTCCTCTTCTTCCTGCTCTTCCAATTTGAGTGATGCCAAGCCTCAGTGGCTGCCAGCTCTCCCGACACTAGCTGCATGTCGTGTGAGCAGGGGGCACGCGCAGGATCTTGTCACCAGGAGTAACTGGAAGCAGGACCGTGCTGTGTCCCTTTCCATCCCACCAATGCCTGGAGCCGTGTCTCGAATGGCAGACGAGCACTGAATTAATAAACAGCAGGCAGGGAGGAAGGGGAGAGTTCTGACAGGTCTCAAGGGATGCCCCTGAGCATCCATGCTGGTGGCCGAGGGGGCCCTGGGAGCCAGCTGGCACAGGGAATGTGAGCTGAGTAACCCGGCAGGGCACCCTGAGAAAATCTGTGACAAAATGTGCATATTGAGAAGCCGAGGGTGCACTGCTGTGCTCGGTAGCCACTTGACTAGCTCCAGATTAGGAGAGGCAGGAGTAGGATCTGGGCGTGGAGATCATTACACACTGGGATCTTTTTGGTCCTAAAAATAAAATACCAAGCCGGGCGCGGTGGCGCACGCCTGTAATCCCAGCACTTTGGGAGGCCGAGGCAGGAGAATCGCGAGTTCAAAGCCAGCCTCAGCAATGGCGAGGCACTTAGCAACTCAGTGAGACCCTGTCTCTAATAAAAAAATGCAAAAAGGGCTGGGGATGTGGCCCAGTGGTCGAGTGCCCCTGAGTTCAATCCCCAGTACCACAAAAATCAATCAATCAATCAATCAATAAATAAAAAATAAAATACCAGAATGTTCCGGTGAATCGTTCACGAGAGCTGCATCCTTCCAGCCACACACCCAGAAGCAGTCACACTCAAGTGCAGAAAAGAGCCCAGAGAAAAGTAGCAGCTGTGGGCCCAACCTCAGTCCCCTCTCGGGGCTGGACACTGGCCAGGTACTTCCAGCAGGTGCCCTAGTCCCTTCTGGGCCCGGAGGAGGGCAGGCTGCTCTAGGAGGCTGGGGGGCTCAGCCATCCCTGCCTTTGCTTCTGAAAGCTTCCCGGGGCCTCAGAGCCACAGGCTGCTTTAGGAACGGACAGGGACCAGTCTGATCTGGAAGACTCACCGTCCAGTCCACCATCCTAGCCATGCCCCTCTGCAGTCCTGGGTGAGTGCTGGTCCCCTTCCTGTGACCTCAGGACCTCGGGGAGCATGGGATGTGCGCGTCCAGCTTCCTAGCCCAGCCCTGCGGAGCTGGCGGGAATCCCAGCGGCTGAGGCTGTGTCCCCTCAGTGCTTAGGCAGGAATGGGCCATGTCAGTCAGTGTCACCTGTGGCCCAGGGCTGGAAATACCCGCAGCTGTAACAGAAGAGAAGCCCCAGGGGACCCTTGGGAAGCGGGGTGGGGGTGGGGGGAGGTGGGGGTCAGACAGCAGGGCAGTGATCGAAGAGCAGCAGGAGCAGAGGGGAAGGGAAGGCACTGCTTCCTCGCTTACAGGTCACGTGTGGGCAGGTTCCCCGAGCAGCACAGAAGACTTCAAATTTCCAAATACATAAATGTGTGTGTGTGTGTGTGTGTGTGTGTGTGTGTGTGTGTGTGTGTGTTTTGTTTTTATTTATTTTAGTATTGGGGATTGAACCTAGGGGCCACTTAACCTCTGAACCACATCCCCAGCCGTGTGTGTGTGTGTGTGTGTGTGTGTGTGTGTGTGTGTGTGTGTAGATTTTTGATTATTATTTATTTATTTATTTTCCTGAGGCTGGCTTTGAACCTGCGATCCTCCTGCCGCAGCCTCCTGAGCCACTGGGATTACAGATGTGCACCACTGCCCAGCAAGTGATACGTGAGTTTAAAATGAGTAAATGGAAGTGGAAAGTGTGGCTTGGGAAGACGTCTGCGCAGGCGGCTGTGAAGGAGGGTGGGGGAGAGGGAGCTGCGGTCCGACGGTCCGACGGGGGGTGGTCCCCAGGGTTTGCTGAGAAGGGACAAAGTTTAGGGAGCAGGGAAGCTGGAGACCAGAGGGGACTCCAGGGGGTCACACAGGTGATGGCTCCCTCCCTTCTTGGCAGAGCAGGAGGCGAGGTCTTTAGGGGAGGGCTGGGCAGGAAGGAAGAGGGGCAGGTTTGAGAAGCCTGCTGGGGGCCTGGAGGAGGGGGCTAGGGGTGGGCTGGGAGAAGCCTGTGGGAGAGGAGCTATGGGACACCTCCCTCCAGGCGTGGACAGGAAGACCGGTGTGACCAAATGCTCCATCCTTGTCCTCGAGGCCAATCCAATAACAAGAATATGGTTTTGAGAAAAAGGGAAAAGAAGCGTTATTGCTTTGCTAGCAAAGGAGACACAGGGGAGGCCTGTCCCAGCGGCTGTGATTCTGTCCATCAGGGGAGCAGGGTTTTTTTTATAGAGGTGATGCAGAGGCGACGTTCCATGTTCCCTGTTGGAGGTGCGGTTCACTTGGTAATTGGGGAGACAGTCGTTTCTGACATCTGCTGCCATGCCCAAGTCTGGGTGACGTCATTCCTGTGGTGGCAGTGTACTCCAGGACAGATAAAGCTGCCTAAAGTGGGGAAGAAAGGTAATCCTGTTTCCCCTGAGATTAGGGAGGGGGAGAGATTTAGAGAAAATCAAGGATAGAGGAGGAGAAAGAAGCATGTCCTTTTAAAAATAAGTTGCAGGGGTAGAGCAGCCAGGGCTATATTCAAAGCCTAAAGTAGACACTGTCACAGCAGGACAACAGGGAGGACCGGAACCCCACAGCTACGTGCCTACTCCCTGGGTCCCTTCAACAGGAGAGCCAGACATTCACATTAGGGTCCTAACTCCGGGTAGTCAGAAAGTGACCTTATTTGGAAATAGGGTCCTTTTAGATGCAGTTGGCCAGAAGGGCCTTAGGGTAGGTCCTGATCCAACACAATGGGTGTTCTTATAAAGAGGGGAGATGTGGACTCAGACACACACATGAAGAAGCCACGAGAAGATGAGGCAGAGATGGGGTGACAGCGCCACAAAGACGAGGGGCATCAGACGAAGGGCAAAAACCCACACCGGAGTCCACCATGTAGTAAAAGGGTTTATTAAGGGAAGGGGAGAAAGGGAGAAGGGGAGAGAGAAACGGGAAAGGGGAGAAGGGGAGAAAGGGAGAAGGGAAAAGGGGAGAAGGGAGAGAGAAATGGGAAAGGGGAGAAAGGCAGAAGGGGAAAGGGGAGAAGGGGAGAGCTGGTGAGAAGATGGCGCGAAAAGGAGGCGAGTTCTGTACTGGCAGGGGCTTCAGTACAGAGGGGCAGAGGTGTGACTTGTATGGTCCAGATTGGCTCAGAAAGGGAGAGCCCGCCCCCGGAGTGAGTTCCCTCCAGAGGCCAGCATTCCCGGGAGGGGACCTGGAGCCCACCAAAGCTGCATTCTCATGAGAGATGGATCCTAGTGCACCTGGGGGCATGGCCTGTGGCTGATTTTATCCAACATCGGGCATGGCTAGAGAGCCACCAGAAGCCAGGGCCTGGGGCAGACTTGCCTTTGAAGTCCTGGGAAGGAACAAATTCTGGGGACACCCTGATATTGAGCTTCCAGTCTCAAAAAACTGTTGACACATGAATTTCTGTTGCTTGAGCCACCTTACCATGTGGCACTTTTTTTTTTTTTTTCTTTTTGGCAATCCTAGCAAAAGAATACAGCAGAAATTTTCAAAGTTTTATTTCATTCTAGATTTGAAATGAATTTAGAAGACTGGGAAGTGACAGACCAGGGGTACAGACTGCAATCCTCCCAGCATGCATTGCTTGTTCAGCCAAACTTCCCCTGCCTTGTGTCTTGTCCCCAAGGATACATTTCATCTGAATAAGACCAGTGACAAGTGTAAGCTAAACTGTAGGGTTCACATTGTAACAGTGGCCCACTTTATGCTTTGAATATAGCCCTTGCTGCTCTGCCACTACTTTTTATTTTTTTGGTACTGGGGATTGAACTCAGGGGCACTCAACCACTGGGCCACATCCCCAGCCCTTTTTTGTATTTTATTAGAGACAGGGTCTCACTGAGTTGCTAAAGTACCTTGCCATTGCTGAGGCTGGCTTTGAACTTGCAATCCTCCTGCCTCAGCCTCCCAAGTGCTGGGATTATAGGCGTATGTCACTGTGCCCGGCTCTACAATTTATTTTATTTTTTTACTTTAATTATTTATTTACTTATTCATAATGTACAAGTATAGCATCTTTTTACATACAACTGCTTGTATACAAAGTATATAAGTAGAATTCAGATCTTAAATCATGCATTTAGGATAATGATATCCATCTCATTCAACCACCAATTTTTTTTTCCTTTTCCCTCCCTCCCCCCCTCCCTCCCTTCCTCCCCCCTTGCTCCCTCCCTTCCCCTCCCTTTCCTTTGACCTTTCTAGTGTTCCTCTAATCCTGTGTACCCCCATCCAACAACCCTGTGAACTAGCCTTCTTATATCAGAGAAAACATTCGGTATTTGGATTTTTGGATGAAGTTGGAGAATATAATGCTAGGTGAAATTAGTTAATCTCTACAATTTATTTATTTATTTATTTATTTTTGGGTACAGGGGATTGAACTCAGGGCACTTGACCACTGGGCCACATCCCCAGCCCAATTTTTTTTTTTTTTTTTTTTGTATTTTATTAGAGACAGGGTCTCACTGAGTTACTAAGTGCCTCGCCATTGCTGAGGCTGGCTTTGAACTTGCGATCCTCCTGCCTCAGCCTCCCAAAGTGCTGGGATTACAGGCGTGCTCCACCGTGCCCGGCTATCTACAATTTATTTATTTATTTATTTTTTTTGGTACCAGGGATTGAACTCAGGGGCACTCGACCACTGTGCCACATCCCCAGCCCTTTTTTGTATTTTTATTTAGAGACAGGGTCTCACTGAGTTGCTAAGTGCCTCGCTATTGCTGAGGCTGGCTTTGAACTCATGATCCTCCTGCCTCAGCCTCCCAAGTGCTGGGATGACAGGCATGCGCCACCGTGCCCGGCTACAATTTATTTTTAAAAAGACATGTTTCTTTCTCTTCCTCTCTCCCTGCTCCTCCTTAATCTCAGAGGAAACAGAATTACCTTTCTTCCCCATCCTAGGCAGAGTTATCTCTCCTGGAGTACACACCCACCACAGGAATGAAGCAATCCAGACTTTTGGAATGACACCAGAAGATCTCAGAAATGACTGTCTCCCAAATTAACAAGTGAATTACGCCTCCAACAGAGAAAATGGAAATGTAGCCTCTGAATCACCCCCATAAAACCCTCCTGTTCCTTCTGATGGACAGAATCACAGCCTCTGGGACAGGACTCCCCTGTAGTTTTCCTTTGCTAGCAAAGTAATAAAGCTTCTTTTCCCTTTCTCTCAAAACCGTGTCCTTGGTATTGGATTGGCATCGGGGACAAGGACAGTGCTTTCCACAACAATGACAATAACCGTAAGATTCTGCTTTAGTCTCTGCTTTGAGTACTGAATTTTCACTCAGCTAGAGAGCGACGGGGTGGCCACTTGGAGAGCTGGAGTGAAGCCCGAGTGGGTTCCCGCGCAGAGCCAGGCACAGTGCCACACCCTCCCCGCGCGGAGGAGGGCTGGCAGCACCAGCATCTGCTGATCCCCCCCGGTTTCTGGTCTTGGATCCCCAGCAGTCGGAGAATGGGGGTCACACACAGCAAGATCCAAGTCTGGCTTTGTAGGGTCAGAAACTGGTCTGGAATCCCCGTGCAGCCCAGGGCCAGCGTCTTCCAACCTAGAGGGGGGTTTTTACAAAGTTCCTGAAGATCCAGTTGGAAGCCGGGTGTGGGGGTGTGGTTGCGCACGCCTGTAATCCCAGCTCTTGGGAGGCTGAGGCAGGAGGATCATGAGCTCAAAGCCACCCTCAGCAATGGCGAGGCACTTAGCAACTCAGTGAGACCCTGTCTCTAATAAATACAAAAAAAAAGGGCTGGGGATGTGGCCCAGTGGTTGAGTGCCCCTGAATTCAATCCCTGGTACCAAAAGAAAAAAAAAAATCCAGTTGGATGTGTGAATGGGTGAAGAAAAGTCAGGTTCCTGATGAGCTGATCTGTGCTGGATCTTGTATACAGAGGGACCAGAGACAGGAGCCTGGGGTTGGGGTGGGTGCCACAGGCCCTGAGGAATTGCCTTCCCTTTTGTCCTACAGGGATTTGTTGAGCGCCAAACAAGGTGGGAAGGCATCCTTTTAGAGGCTGGGGGTTAAAGAAATGAATAAGACCTTGTCACTGCTGACTTTCAGGTTACAAAGGGAGTTGACAGTTTTACAAAAAATGTATTGGAAAACAGAATAATGAGCCCTGCCATCAGGGCCCGTGATTGGGAGAAGGGCGGAGTTTTCCTGTTCTTAGGAGAGGAACTAGAGGGCAGCTGTCACTTCACAAAGGTCTCCCAGGACTGGCCTTTAAATTCTACCAACCTTGACTTAGAGGAGGACCCAAGCCTTTTGTCCTGAGAGTAGATGGCGTTTTTCCTGGTTACGCCCACTATTGTTAATTCCAGTGGGAGAAGTTTGCAGAATTGTTGGCAGTTACTGTGCCAGGCATTTCTGTCTCCCAATATCGGCCCACAAAGGCAGAATACTTCCCCCAGTGGAAATGAGGTTCCTTCATGGCTGTGGAATCTGGTTCTACTAGGAGGGATCTAAGGGTCAACCAGCAAGGAATCTCTTCAACAGGAAATCCAGGCCTTCACAGAGGGGGCTTTCTTTGTATTCCCAGCAGATCTCAGTGGTGTCTGGTCTGGTGATTCTCAGGTGGACTAGAGGACACTCAAGCTTACTTCTTCCTAGTGCAGGGAAATTTGCAAAAATTCGAACACAAATCATTTTGGTTTACTTGAAATTGCTTTTGAAAAAAAAAAAAAAAAAGAGTAACTAAGAGATGTCCTGTACCTCATTAACTCGGGCTTCTCTGGAGGCAGCGGCAGAGCTGGGGAGCCTGCTGGGAACCTCAAAGGCTCCAGACTTTGAGACTCTGAGAAGAGGTGTCGGCCCCATGGAGCCAGGTCCCAGGGTCACCGCCCCAGCCAAGTCTGGCTCCGAGTTCCTGTTCTTTTTCTCTGAAGCCCAACTCCAAGGCCTAACTCCTTTTCCTTTCTTTTAACTTAGACTACCTCCGTCCACTCTTGGAAGAAAAGCCAGGCTTGGTGGCATGTGCCTGTCATCCCAGCACTTGGGAAGCTGAGGCAGGAGGATCGCGAGTTCAAAGCCAGCCTCAGCAATGGCGAGGCACTTAGCAACTCAGTAACTAATAAAATACAAAAAAGGGGTGGAGATGTGGCCCAGTGGTCGAGTGCCCCTGAGTTCAATCCCTGGTACCACCAAAGGTTCCTCAGCCCCACAAAGGCGAGCAGGGAGGCCTTTCTCATTTTAAGGAGCTTTGTTACCTTAGCCAGCAGGAGACTACAGGGGTTAACATAATGGATACATATGCTGTGCGGTTTTTCTTCTTGACTTGCTATAGATCTCTCTATATTTTGGCTATGAACTACCGCCTTTTAAAAGGCAGCACAATAAGTTTTTTCAACATTTAGTATTTTTGCCCCATTTGACTTGTTTTAGAAAAAAAGCTTTTCACCTTAATTTGCTTTTTTAGTTGCTAGCATGGAAACCAACTCTTGGAAAGCTCAATCAACAACAGCAAAAACAACCCCAGCAAAGGAATGTGTGAGATATATACACCTCAAGAGATCTGCTTTAAATTCATGGTCAGGATCTCCTGCAAGCAAGAATCTCCACTGGAATTTGGTTACATCATTCTAGAACAGTATGAGACAAGTCCAATGTTTGCATTGAAGTTCTCCTGCCTAAGACCAAGGTACCAAGCTCCAGTCTCTTTCCCTGAGGACAATTTTCACATACACCTTAAATTTCTTCTTTGATATTCTAGCAATATATATTTGAACAACAGCAATGAACAAAATATTATAGTTCAAGAAGCTCAAGCCACTCGAAGTGGGTTGTTCTTCTAAGGAAATACCTGGAAAAGGGTGTAACAGAGAAAATGCTGGAAATACCCTAAACATCAAGAGTAGGAGGTTGGCCTGGTGTGGTGGGACACCAGAGACTCAGGAGGCTGAGGCAGGAGGGCAAGTTGGAGGCCATCCTGACTTTAAGATAAGAAATAAAGGGTTAGGGATATAGCTCAGTAGTACAGATCCCCTGGGTTCAATCTCAGGTACGAGTGGGTGGGGAAGTAGGAGATTGATGAAACACATAATGTATGCCCACAGTACACATTCTAAATGGAGCTATCACTGCAGCTTAGGGCTGGGACAGCCACAACCAGAAGCTCCTTTGTCTGATACCACAATGTACTCTTTACCCCAAGCAAAGCAGCTTTCCCTTGCCACAAAATAAAAAGCATTTCTCATTCTCTTCACGTGGGCTGCTTCTCCAGGCAAAGAAACCAACACATTTGGAGAAGCAGCTCCTGCACAGCAACTTGTATCATGGGGCGAATGGAGGCTTTCATCTTAATCATAAGGAAAGTCAACGCTGACAGTGTGCTAGATTCCAGGAGGTGTGAAGGCTTAAACCCAGTGTCATTCAAACTTCTATCCAGCCCCTTGGAGGTGGTGACTGCTAATTTTATGAACATGGGGGCGCTTGGGTTTACATTCATCCATCTTCCAAACAAGGTGGGGGACAGCACTACAGGCACCTTCTGTTTTTCTACATCTTTAAAAATATGTACACTGCTTGCAATTTTAAAAGGCCTATCACAGAAAGGTAACCAAACTAGTGCTGATGTATTTGGCTTCTTCTTCTTCTTTTTTTTTTTTTTGGTACCAGGAATTGAACTCAGGGGCACTTGACCACTGGGCCACATCCCCAACCCTTTTTTGTGCTGAGTTTTTTTTTTTTTTTAATGACCCAAAAGAAATTATTCAGCTGAATGAATTGTATCACGTATATCTTTGAAAATCATAAATTAAAACCATTTGGGGGAATGTAACACAATTTCTTGAAATGTTGTTGACTGCAAAGTTAGCCTGAGTTTGAAGTGCTGATAAGCTATTTTCTCTTCCTATGTAGGTTTTGTACACACAGTATATACATGTTGGCTTTACAAAAAATATCTATTTTTCAGCCATCTTCCAGAAAGGTTGAGAACATATTGTCTTTGTGGTAAATGGGGTTTACTTTTAAAAGTTGGGGTGGGGGTGGGGGTCTCTCTGGGCTAGTTCTTTGTAGGGGACTTGTTAAATCTTTCCCTTGTACCCCTCTACAGTGCCGGTACAGAACCCAGAGCCCCATTAGGGGAGGTAAGCGCTTTATCGCTGAGCTGCACCCTACCCCGCACTCTTGTTTATCCTTAAGTGAAAACCATTCCAGTACTATTTGGGCTCACATACCTAAGAAAGGAAAGAAGGCAGTGGTAAACGCTGAGGACAGCCTTAATTCCCTTGCTTAGTGGCATGGGTGATAAGGACCAACTGGCTTTAGGGCCCCAGCAAAGTGCATGCGGTGCTGGGGGTGGGGGCCCCTGTCCTTCAGCGTTCTTAATTTACCCAAGCCCGATCTGGGTAGGAGGGGGCACTTCAATTTGTAAATCCCCTGACTGCTTTTAACAGGCGTTTGGAAAGGCTAACACAACAACTGTCGACCTTGAAAGGGGAAATTCCCACTGGGAATTTATGCATCTGTAGCTAGTTACAGAAAAAGGTAAAAAGTAAGCCATTATCTGGGGTGTTTTGGGCTTCAGAAAAGAAAGCCCCGAGTACAGTGAGGCCGGGTTCTCTGCCAACCCAGGGTGCATTCAGGTGCGGACTCGTCTTCACCAGAAATCGCTGCTTTGGTCCCACCACCCCTCCCCGCCCGCTCGCCAAGTTCTGGGGCAGAGGTCCTTCCTGCTCATCTGGCGACACTGGAAGACCGGGGGACCGCCATCGTGTGTCGGGCCCGCGCAGTATGACAGCAGGGGTTCAAGGGCTTCAAAGTTCAAGCCTCTTTGGGGCCCATATCGCTAATGCGGGGATCCTGGACCACGCTGCCCACCCGGTGCCCCTCGGCTTGCCCTGCTGCGCCTGGCGTCCTCAGGCCTCGTCTCCAGGGGTTGCATCCGCCCAGCGTCGTTCCTCTGTGGACGAAGGTCTCCCACGAGCCGGCACCAGGTGGGCCCGCGAAGATAGGTGCAAAAAAAGGAAGGAAGGAGGTGGGTGGGCGGAGAAGAGGCTGTGGTCTCCGGGTTGGCCCCGGTGACCCACGGCACTGCATGTCAGGGCGATGACCCGGGGCTCGGGGGTCCTCACCACGGCGCCTACACGCACAGTCTCTTCCACTAGGAGACGGTCACGACGCATCTAGCTCACCAAAGTGAGGGGCTCTGGCAAACCCTCAACCGGTACCCGGACGGACACTGAGAGGCCGACGCTCGGCCTGGGGGTAGGGTCTGGGCCGCGGCCCCTCTCTCCGTTTCCTTTAGCGCCCAGTCGCGGGTTTCCCGGGTTAATCTGCCACCACTCCGTAGATCCCACCCACCACGTGACTTTGGCCAGGGGTTGCAGGTCCTTCCCACCCAGATGCTCCCCCTCGAGGTTCCTGACACCTCTCCACTCCCCAGGATTGCTCTTTTCCGACCAACCGGCAAGCCGTGGCTGGCCCGGTTCTGCGAGACTTGCAGTCTCTGCCAAGCCCTCCAGCCCTCGGGGCTGAGACTCTCCCGAGGCAGCGACAAGCCCCCGTTCAGAGGGGCACCATCGGCAGGGCGGCGGGCCCGGGACCTCCGGGGACGGCTTCTTTCCTGGGTGCGCCCGGGGATTCCCCGGTCCTAGACCGCCATGGCCGGGGCCGAGTTGGTCCCGGAGTCTAGGCTCCCCAGAGGTGACGAACCGGGCTCTGGGCATGGGCAGCGGCGGGAGCCAATGCCTCCACTCCGGCCCCGGGCCTGGAGCCCTCGGCGGGGGGCGAGTCGCCGGGGCTGGTGGTTTCCCAAGTTGGAAGCGGGCTCAGCCCACAGCGTCCCCTGACCCCACCTCCGCCCCGTCCCCGGTAGAGGGAGGGGCGCGACCGCTCCCCGCCCCTGACACTGGCTTTTGGCTTCTGTAGTCACTGCTTCCGATTCTCGCGCGCGTGCCTTTCTCATCTCCCGGCACGGCCGCTGGGTTACGGTCCCCGCGGTCCCGCGAGGCCCGGCTTCGCTCTGAACTCGTGCCAGGGACGCGCCCCGCCCGCCGCCGAGCCTCCGCCCCGCCCGCCGCCGCCCGCGCCGCGCTCGGAAAGCCCCCGCGGCTCCTCCCACCCCCGAGGGGCTTTTCTCCAGTCTCCTGCGACTTCTCCCGGAGCGCAGCCGCCTGGCGCTGGTTTCCGCCGGGCTGGAGCGCGCTGGCCGCTGCTTTTCTGGGGACGCACGGGGCGAGGAGCGGTGACCTCGGGACGCGTCCCCCGTCCGCGTTTTCCGGCTCGCGCGGGGACCCCCGGCCCGCGACCCGGCCGCCAGCATGGTGCTGCTGGCCGGGCCCGGGCCGGAGGGCGGCGGGGCGCGCTGCCTGTCCCCGCAGCCGCCGACCGCACCCCGGGACGCGGAGGCCGGAGACGACGCAGCGGACTCCGAGGAGTACGAGGACTTCTCGAGTCTGGCCGACACCCGCAGCATCGCTTCGGACGATTCCTTCTACCCTCCCGAGGGCGAGGAGGAGTGCAGCGTGGTGAGCGCGGACAGCGTCCCGGAGGGCGTCCCGGAGGCGGCCACCTTCCTGCGCGCCGCCTGCGCCAACGACGTGGGGCTGCTGCAGGCGCTGGTGCGGCGGGGCCCGCGCGTCGAGGAGGTGCAGGAGACCGACCGCAACGGCCGGGTAGGCGGCGCCCCGCGGGGCTTGTGTGCGCGCACTCTTTGGCCCCGGCACCCCAGAGCCGGGCCGAGCCGGGCCCGCGGTCACCCCGGCTCTCTGTCTGGGCGCGCGGCTTGGGCCGGGCGGTTCGCTCGCCCGAAGTGCCGCGCGGAGCGGAGGCGCTGCCGCCCTGCTTCCCACAGCAGCCACCCTCCGTTACCGCCCCCGTGGCCCCCGAATTGGCCCCGGAGGCCCGCGCTGGAGTCTGGGCTGACTCTTGTGGGGTCTCAACCTTCTCCTCACCTGATCGCTACCTTCCCCCAGGAACCTGGTAGGCGACCATGACTCCTCGCCTTCCGGGGACCACCCTTCCTGACCAGCGCCTCAGTTGCCCTCTCTGCCCCTCTTGGTGGCCTTGCCCCTAAACGCTATGCTCAGGTCAGTTCCTCCCGGGCCACCAGGATTTGGGAGCGACAGTTCTTTTCTTTGCACAGACATGCTGGTCTTCCCGACCTCTGTTCCTGGTGGCCAGCGCAGCAACCAGCCAGCATGACCTGTCGCCTGGTGGCCTGGTCACCGCCAGGAGCCAAGGCCCACCAGCCCCCACTTCCCCACTTCCGGCTAGGCAGGGCCCTAGGGGAGCAGCCGCACACACCTGGACAGGGCAGGTGCGGTTAGAGGGAAGGAGACAGAGTACCGGTTAATTGTGCCAAGGTGTTGAAATAAAGAAATGTTTTTTTAAAAATATTTATTTATTTGCTTTAGCTGTACACGACGACACGGTGCGTTTATGTGTACGTGGTGCTGAGGATCCAACCTGTCTGCCCCCACGCGCTAGGCCAGCGCTCTACCGCTGAGCCCCAACCCCAGCCCCCAAAGAAATGTTTAGAAATAAGTTGGCTTGAGAAGACTGCAGAAGGAAGGGCATGTGGAACACAAGCCACCAACACTTCCACAGAGAAACTGCCGAGTGACCATGCTGGTCATATCCCCATTGATCTCTGCTGGATGGACAGATAGCAGTGTGTTCTCACCTGATTTTTATATTCCCCAGACCAGCACAAATCAGGGGTGCAAGTACCTTTGGGTGCCTACAACTGACAGAAAATGTGTGGTTTAATTTTGGGACACAGGTGGCCCTGTTTCTTTGGCCTATCTTGGGGCACCGGGTGCAAATTGGGGTTGGCCCCTTGGTGGTCTGGGTGGGGTTTACAAACCTGGGAAGCCAGGGGGTGTTCCTTTGGCTCGTGCTGATTTGACACAACTCTGGTCAGACAGGAAGAACTAAGGAGGGGCCCAAGGTGGGGTTCCCAAGGCCAGAGGCCTGTAGCTGCGGTCACTGTTTGGCGGTGGAGGATGCTGCAGCCGCCCCTTCTGCCCCAGATAGCTGTGAGCCCCTCCGGAGGCTCCGGCGGCAGTGTTTTCTGGCTCTACTTTCAGTTTAACCAAGTGTGAGTTTCCATGCTCAGATGCTCATGTTAGAAATCTCTCCTCCCTGAAGCGGGTGCCACGGCCAGCTTTAGAGGAACCCCACAAAGCTCACCAAGGGCTCAGGTGGAGTAGCTCTCCTCTCTGTGGTCCCCATTGGGCTGGCCTCCACTCCTAGCTGCCACGGGCCTCAACTTTACTATGCCTCCTTTAGTGGCAAAAAAAAAAAAAAAAAAAGAAATTTTGAAAACAGCTGAGAAAAGTGACAAGAATGTAAACCAGTCCTGGGGGCTTAGGCCAGACAGAGGGTCTCTGGACCCCTTTGAAAGCCCCTGCCTTAGGGAGTGCAGGGGCAGGGAAGGAGGGCTCCAGCCCCTAAGCATCTCTGCCTCAGTTTCTTCCTCTACGCATGGGGTTCCGGACAGGCAGTACCTCCTGGGTTGAAAGCGCAAGACCGCACCCTGCTCTTGGAGCTCTGAGAAGCTGACACTCTTCGTTTAGGGGCTTGTCCCATTTCTTACTCCCCCGCCCCACCTTTGCTCACCTTCCAGCCTGGTTTTGTGTTTTGCCCGGTGACAGCGTTCTCTGCTCTTCTTTTCCCTTGACTGTGAAGGTGGAAACTCATAACCCTTTGTTTCTTTGCTTTGAGTCTCCTCCTCTCGGTACCCCATCAAATAATGATGGGGACCCTGTGGTGAGGGCCCTGGGCTCTTTAATCTCTGATCAGAAGGAGCAGGGCCCGTGTGCTGTGCTGTTGAGGGGAGAAGGCAGGAGCTTCCCTTCTCCACGTGAGCTTCATGATGCTCTTGGGTAAACAGTCTGTCTCGCTGAGAAGCTGCTGGAAGCGGGGAGGGTGGCAAAGTCCAACGCACAAACCCATGGAGAATGGAGCCGAGCCATCACAGAGTGTTTATTGCAGACTGACTGGGTGCGGAGGCTACTTCAGGAGGCTCAGGGTGAATCCGGCAGGCCCTGCCTTTGAGCATCCTGACGCATTAGTGAGAGAGGAACTGGAGAGGGAAATGGCCGGAGCTTCCGAGTAGAGGCTGGATGGGAGAAGGGCCTCCCAAGACGCGCAGGGGTGAGGACGGTCCTGAAAGCCCTGGGAGGGGAGGGGTGAGGGGGCACGGGCAAGGTGAGGGAGGACGCTCTAGTCAGGCAGGTGGAGCTGAGGGGTGGTGGCAGCCGCAGTGTGGTCTGGTCATGGTGTGGTGTGAGAGGAGGGGATGTGGGGATCGAGGCCAGAGCGGCTCCCCTGACCAGCTGGAGCTGGGCGTGGTAGTGCAGGCCTTAGTCCCAGTGACTTGGGGGGTCGCATGGCCAGGACCCTGGTTTAATCTCCAGCACTGGAAATAAGAAGAAGAAAAAAAATAAATAAAGGAATTGGGAAGCACACTGGTTTCAGCATGCCAGTGGCCGGACGCGGGGCTGTGGTGTCTTCCAGATGGTCACGTGGCTTGCTTCCTTGAGGCCTGCAGGTTTCTGTTTTAAGAGCGGCATCTTTGGGAGTCCTTTCCCATCTTCCCCCAGCTAAGCCAACAACGCCCTAGCCCGGAGCTAGTTACAGGCAATCCAGGTGTACAGGTGAGGGCTGAGATTAAAGATAGGATGCTCATTTGAGAGAGCAAGTGACCTTGGAGCAAAGGACAGAGAAGGTCTCTGAAAAAGAGCCTTTAGGGTGTCAGAGGTGCCAGTGCAAAGGCCCTGAGGTAGAAACCTGGGTGTGGCCTGGTCTACAAGGTTTCACTGTCACTTCTAAGTGACAGTGAAAGACGGAGGGCCCAAGAGTTTGGTGGGTAGAGGGGTAATTGCATCAATGGCAGAGTGACAGCTCCAAAGAGCCAGCTTCCTGGGGGATGGGGGTGGGTTTCTAAAGGCTTCTCCTCTTTGCTGGTGTGTTGAGTGGCATTCTGCCTGTGCCAACAGGCATTCCATTAGGCTCGGGTGACCGAGGATCAGATGTTTTTGTTTAAGAAAACGTGTTCTTTCCTGCCTCCTGAGATGAGTAGAATACGAGATGTGGCTCAGCACACTGTTTTCCTTCTAAAATATTTATGGCTCTAAAAGGATTGTGTGATTTAATACGCAACAGGTGGCTGTCTGTCAGGTCATTCTCTTGAGAGCGTGCAGCACGTGCGCTGCTCAGGGCTTGGGGTGATCGCGTCGCCTCTGACACGGGGACAGCGGAAGTGGCCGTGATTCTTTGTCTTAACTCTTGTCCGCTCGAGTTTCTCTTCTACTAAGTGACGGCCGCTGAGATGGCAGTGAAGGTGAAGGAAGTGTTTGTGCTGCTTTAATTGTCACAGAAGGACACTTTGAATGTCAGACAGCTCCCGAACCAAGTTAGGCCCAATTATGCTAGCTCCAAAACCCTGCGCTGCCCTCTGGGTGGGATTCTGCGCCCGCAGGTTGAAATGACAGGCCCCTGGTCCCCTTGGTTCTGGTAGCAGAGCAAAGCCAGAACCACCCACCAGTAGCTGAGTCTTCTTTTCCCCAGGGGCTTGCATTCAAGTTTTTCAGATTCATAGCTGTGATCAGATCTTATCTTGAAACATACTTGAGAACTTTGTTTTGTTGTCATTCATTGTTTGAGAGCTCCAGAAAGATTTATCTATCGACTTTGGAATCACCTGCCCTAAAATGAGGCTCACATGATCGCAGCTCCTGCACAGCCCTCTGCCCTCGCAGGTGTGGTATTCACAGCCCGCATTTGCATGGAAACAGGCTGATTACTCCCATGCTTCTGGTTACCATAGAAAGTGGACAGGCCTCATGCCTCCATAGCTTACTGGGGTGCCGCAGGCACTCAAAGCGCCTTCTTGTTTGCTGTCTGGGAACATATGTCCCTGTTTTAGTTGCATCCTCAAATTTTGAAGTGGAGAAAAGTGGGTGACAAGGGGGATTTGAGTTGAATACTAGACGTGCAGCCCCAGGGACCGGAGTGGATGTGAGTTGGTTCCAGTGGGCCTGGGAGGACTTGGGCCTGTGGCAGGCAATTAACAGACGTCCACCACTTCCTCCTCTACTGACCGTGGTGGGCTGCTCCAGGGCCAGCAGCAGTAGAGTCCCATGTGCTTTTCATATAGTGTTTTTCACAGTAGTGCTGCATATGTCAGTCAGCCTTGTGGTACTGTAATGAAATACCTGAGATAGCTAACTTATAAGGAGAAGAGGTTTATTTTGGCTCATTGTTTTGGAGCTTCCAGTCCAACATGGGGCAGACCCATTGCGTTGGGCCTCACCCATTTGCGTCTGGTGGGGTGCCAGGTGCAGCTTCAGGGGGCATGTTGGTGAAGCACAGTGCTTGCCACTGGAGGCAGGAAGCAAATCAGAAGAGGCGGACACCAGAGTCTTGCAATTTCAACCCATCCTCCCCTTTTTTTCCCCAGCACTGGGAATTGAACCCAGGGCCTTGCAAACTGACTACATCCCAGGTCCTTTTTTAGAACTTTATTTTGAAACAGGATTTTGCTAAGTTGCCCAGGCTGGCTTCAAACTTGCTCTCCTCCTGTCTCTGCCTGTGCACCACTGTACCTGGCTTGCGTTCCCCGTTGAGGGCACACCTCAGTGACCTAAGGACCTCCTAGAGGCTACACCTCCTCCCATTCGCACCACCTTGAGAACCAAAACTTTAACAGGTGACCTTTGAGGGACTGAGCGACACTGCCTAACAGTCAACCGTGTGCCACAGTGGCCATTTTGCTAAGGTGGCGAGGCCCAGCCAATCCAGGCTGGATTTCTGATTGGTCTGCAGGCAGCTGGTGGTCAGCGGCAGATGGCAGGACCAGGATGGCCCCGGCTGGGGTGACTCGTCTCGGCTCCGGCAGGCTGGCCCCTGCTGTTTCTCCGTGGCAGGGGCAGGGTTCCAGAAGTCAGTGGGACCTCGGGAGGCTCCAGCTTGGCCCAGGTCCAGTGTCACTTGTGCTGACACAGTCCCGAGGTCACACCTGAATTCACGTGGGAGGAATGTCGACACCTCCTCTCAATGGGAGGAGCTGCACGTGGTAGCCCGAGGGAGGAGGAATGGGGCCATTTTTACAGTCAGTCTAGAGAGGTGCGGGTGAGGGGTGGCTAGGGACACCTTGGCAGCTCACGAGCCAGTGACCTTTGTGTCTTAGCTGTTGAGCTGATTGTGTGTGCGTGTGTTTGTGTGTGCATGTGTGTGTGTGAGCGTGTGTGTGAGCATGCATGGGGGGCGACCGTGGAGCTCTTGGCGAGGAGGGGTGTGACTCACAGGGGCTGCTGAGGGAGCCCGCGATGTGGGTGGGTTGTCTTGGTTAAGGGGTGGAGTGACAGGTTCCTGGGGGGAGCAGGGTTCCCATGGCTGAGCCAGCAAGGTGGTCTGTGTGCAAAACTCCCCATCCCCACACCACCACGCCCCGCCCGCTGTCCAGGAGCCCACTGGACCTGCACCCCCCAGTGGTCTCTGGAATGCCACGGGGGAGGGGTGAGCTGGTGTCCTGTCCCTGCTGGCATGGCCTGAGGCCCCTCCCACTCAGTGGAAGGACCATGGCGATGGTATTTTCTTTCTTTCTTTTTTTTTTTGTTTTGGTACCGGGGATTGAACTCCGGGGCACTGGGCCACATCCCCAACCCTTTTTTTGTATTTTATTAGAGACAGGGTCTCCCTGAGTTGCTAAGTGCCTCGCCATTGCTGAGGCTGGCTTTGAACTGGCGATCCTCCTGCCTCAGCCTCCCAAGTGCTGGGATTAGGCGTGCCCCACCGCGCCAGGCTCGCAATGGTATTTTCTGTACTCTGGGAACCTGTGGGAAGGTCTCCAGCTTAGACGTGGAATCACTGCCCGTCACATTGACGCTGCTCAAAAGGACAAGAAGTCCATTCCCTCTTCCAGGCCCTGCTTCCTTATCCATGAAGGTGAAGCCTAACTCTTAGTGATGGCACAGGGTTAGGACTAAAGTGAACTGGTAGTAAATCCAAGGAGATTCTCATGTACGAATGGGCTTTTGTTTGTAAAGGATGTGATGTGCTAAACTAAGTGTTTATTTCAAATTTCTGTTTGCTGTGAAACATGTCAGCTAGGGACTCAAGTAGTGCAGGTAACACCAAGAGTCGCAGGATTTCATCATCAGCACCGTGAGCGTCAGCCCTCAAGGCTGTTGTCATTTTGAGGGGAAAGGTTACATTTAATGGCAATGTGTGTGTCTATTTCAGAAATGTAGGACCCTTGTCCTAGGATTAGAGCTGGAAGGAATTTTATAGGTTTGTGTTAACTTCATCTCTGTGACAAAAAGCCCGAGATAATCAAATTAATAAGGGAAAAGGTTCATTTTGGCTCACGATTCCAACAGGTTCCGTCTACGCTCACTTGACCTGGTTGCTTTGGGCTGTTCACAGGACCTCATGGTGGGAGTACGTGGGACAAGAGGACTGTTCACCTGCTGGCACCGCAGGCAGTAAAGAGGGGGACACTGGGGCAGTCCTAGTATCCCACTCAGGGGCCTGCCCATGACCTGACTTCCTTCCCCTAGGCCCCACCTGCAGAAGGTTCTACTACCTGGAGAGCACCCTGGGCCCTTAGCACCTGGACCTTTGGCCCTCTAGAGATCTAAACCGTGGCATGGTCACAGAACACTCCATGGCCTAGTTGTCAGAGTGGGGCTCAGGTAGAGAGAGAGGGGTGAGGCCCGGCTGGGTTAAGCGTTAGCTTTGACCCCCTCAGGGCCTCATCTTGGCCTCCTGCCTGTGTGTGGAGTGGGGCTGCTAGACGGCAATGGATGTGGGGGGGTTGGTACCAGGGATCGAACCCAGGGGCACTTGCCCACTGAGCCACATCCCCAGCCCTTTGTAAAATTTTATTTAGAAACAGGGTCTCACTGATTTGCTTAGCGCCTCGTTAAGTGCTGAGGCTGGCTTTGAATTCAAGGTCCTCCTGACTCAGCCTCCCAAGCTGCTTAGGATTACAGGCGTGCACCACTGCACCTGGCTGTCGGTGGTTTTGAACATCTTATTTAACTAATGTCAGTCACTTAAGTTCAAGCCCCCATGAGACCTCCAGGTCTATAATTCCTTAATGTTCTTAGGACTATTCAAATTTTGTTTCTTTCTTGGTCGGTTAGGATAAATTTTATTTTCTAGGAAACTGCCCCATTATGTCTAAGTTTAGCATTATAAAGCTGTGGAGTTTTTTTTTTAATCTTTATAATAACTGTATTATATACTGGTTTCCTTTTTATTTAATTTGTTCAATAATGGGGATCAGACGCAAGGGCACTCTACCACTGGGCTGCATCCCCAGTCCTTTTATCTTTTACTTTTTTGAGACAGGGTCTTATTAAGTTGCTTAAGCTCTTTCTAAATTGGTGAGGCTGGCCTTATACTTGCAATCCTCCTGCCACAGCCTCCCAGGTAGCTGGGATTATAGGCGTGGGCCACCACACCTGGATCCTATATTTAAAAATTTGTGCTGTTTCTCTTTTTCATGACAACTATTATTTTAAAAATGACTTTATTGTTATTTTCTGATAATCAGCTTTTGCTCTGGATCTGTAATCTTTGCTCTTTCACCAATTTCTACTTTTTCTTTGATTTTTTACTATATCCTGATGATTTTCCATCAAGTATCACTTTTATTTTTCTCCACCAATTTTGAAATGTGGTATTTTTAGTACTGTTCTCTTCTAATTTACATTATGATTTCTTTTTCTTTTTAACCTAAGTAATTTAGAATTGTGCTTAAATTTTTAAAAATATATCTTTGTGCTTTGTTTAGAAGAAGAAATTTTAACCTCGTTTAGGGAGCATGGTCTGTATAATACCACTTCTTTGTAATATCTCTTATTTTTCTTTTTAAGTGTCTCGAGACCGGCTTTCCAGCCCGAGGAGCCAGTAATTAGAAATCACAACCACGGGGCATTCTAAAATTGCTCCAGGTCGAAGCAATTCCATGTGTAAACCAGTTTGTAATTTCTTTTAATTCAAAGAAATAAGAAGAACGTAGAGAAGTTGTCAAATTGGACAAAGAGAGTGCGGTTCATTCAAGAGGGCTGGGGAGTAATTCGTCGAGACAGCCTGGTGGGGAGCTGGTGTGTTTGCACGCACGTCTGCCTGCGAGATGTTAGGAGAGTCTGTGGGCAAGGTCCGGTGATAGGAGCAGCAGAGACCTGCCTAGCCTGGAGAAGAGGATGCCCTTTCTAACTCTGCCCGGAGAGGGAGGCCACAGTAGCCCCTGTGTGTAGATCTTCGGTGGTCAGATTTTAAGATGAAGCAGGACCTCAAGAATCCTTAATGTCTTTATAATGTGTGTACATAAAATCTTTTGTAAGAGGTGATTTTTAAGTGGTGTTCCTAAACTGAAGAACATTTGAAGGTGGCTTTCTCTTCTTTCTACTAAGTCAGAGGTGCAGAAATTACAGTAGAAGAAAACTCCGTGTGACAGTTGGCTCAGTGGCCAAATTGGATTGGAGTGGTGGGATTTGAAAGCAATTTCCAAGTATCAGAGAAATAAGTGTATGCTTCCAAAGGCATATCTATGTCAGATCTGAGCATAAGCTCAGATCAAAAGTAGGTCTTTGATGGGGACAGAGAATTTCTCTCTGGCTTCTGGAGTTTCTGAGATGCTTACCTGGCTTTTGATTGGAGCCCATGACTCTGGCTAGGGGCATTGCCCTGAGAGGGGCAGGCAGGTGCGTGGAGGGAAGGCCAGATGAGGTGGCAGGTGCAACCATATCACCTGTGCTCAAAGAGGTGCCAGTGAAGGGTGTTAAGTAAATTCATAGTAGTCATTTGTCATTCTTCTGAGGCAAGGAGAGGAAAATGTACTTTGTTTGTTTTCTGTTTTTTTGTACCGGGGATTGAACTCAGGGGCACTTGACCACTGGGTCACATCCCCAGCCCTTTTTTGTATTTTATTAGAGACAGGGTCTCACTGAGTTGCTGAGTGCCTCACCATTGCTGAGGCTGGCTTTGAACTCATGATCCTCTTGCCTCAGCCTCCCAAGTGCTGAGATTACAGGTGTGCACCACCGTGCCCGGCGTTTGTTTGTTTTTCTATTTTGCTGCACGGAGGGTCAAACCCAGGGCCTTGTGCATGCTAGGGAACATGCTATATCCTCAGTCCCTGAGGTTGCTTTAAAAATAAAGGAAGACCAGGGAATTATGCTGAGTGGCAAGAGCTAATCTCAAGAAATCACAAGGTATATGATTCCCTTCATATAACTTTCTTGAACAAAGGCAGTTTTAGACCCTCCCAAGCTGCTGGACGGAGGATCTGGGGAGAGGTGAAGCTGTTGGGAATATGAAGGACAGTTAACTGTGGTGCCATTTTAGCCCTGAGAAACACAGGGTCTGTCAAAGAAGACCATCACTGCAACTGCACGTGGTTGGAATGTATCTGGCTCAGGACTGAAATACCCTGCCTGGCTCAAAAACTTCACAAGAACCTGAATGCCAAGCAGCCACCTCCTTGTTGCTGAGACCCTCAGCTCTGTTTTCTGTCTACAGATGCTGCCAATCCTGAGGGGGCCTCCTTGACCACCGGGGCCTGAAGCCATTGCCTTCACCTCCCGTTTTAGTGATAGTCTTCTTTGACAGACCCTGAGTTTCTTGGGGCAAACTTGGGGTCCAAGTTAAGAACTGCCTTTCGTATTTCCAGCCGCCTCTCCTTTCCCCATATCTTCTGTCCCGCAGCTTTGCGGGGGTTCTAAGACTGCAATTACGGAGCTAGACTAGCAAACGTGACTTCTAATCACCTCCTCCCTGTTCTTTGGGATTTCTGCTACCTTTTGTCAAACTCCAAGATAATTTGAGCTCTGTAACTTGGATACAAGTAATGCTGGTTTCACAGTCTGGTGATTATAAGCAGTGCTTGTAAAATATTTGTTTCTGAAATTCATTGTTTCACAGTAATTACAATTAATATCTAGAAGCCAGTTTCTGGTGAATTATCCATTTATTTTGTACCATTGTCAAGCAGTTCCACAGCTGGTAATTTAACCAATAAGTGAGTTTGCTCTTCTTTAGATGCGTTGCAGGAAAGTGTGCATTTCCTTTGATCTAAGCCTTACTGTCACAATTAGCTCTAATTTTGGAAATGAAAGCAGGGTCAGACCTCATGGATAGGTGGGGGAGGGACCAACCTTTGCTTCCTTGAGGGGTGGTGAATGGACCAACCAGAGTGTGGGCATCTAAAGGAGCTTTTCCCAAATGTAGGGGGGTCTCATAACCCTCTCCTGACCCACCGAGCCAGAACTGTATTTTTAAGAGGGTCTTCAGGTTAGAAGAGCTGTAGCCATCCCCTTGGAGTGGAGGAGTGGACGTCGAGTTTGGTGGTTATGCATGAGGGCTTGGTTAGGGTGGTTAATCTGCTGAAATGAAAACAAAACAAAACAAAAAACAAACACAAAAAAACCCTGATCTTTTTTTTTTTTTTTTTTTTTGTGGTACCGGGGATTGAACTCAGGGGCACTCGACCACTGGGCCACATCCCCAGCCCTTTTTTTTGTATTTTTTATTTAGAGACAGGGTCTCACTGAGTTGCTAAGTGCCTCGCCATTGCCGAGGCTGGCTTTGAACTCACGATCCTCCTGCCTCAGCCTCCCAAAGTGCTGGGATTACAGTCGTGCGCCACCGCGCCCGGCTAACCCTGATCTTTTGATCTCAGTTTCCTTTAACCTGAAATGGAGACACTTCCGAAAATAATAACATCTTCCTGAGGTTCTATGCAGAATAGATTAGTAACTTAAATAGAAAGGTTTTGCTCTGCACTAGACACTCAATGAACAGAGCTTATTTTTTTGTGGGTGAATTAGTCTCATAATGGTTTTCTAGTACTACTGGTTCCATTTTAGCCAGAGGAAAAGGTGGAAGCAAAGTAACTGTTTAGCTAAAGATGAATGATAAAGACAATGGCCTGTCCCCATGTCGAGGATTGCAACCATTAGAAGTGCAGGGGGGTGTGGGGGGTGGGGGTGGGGGGCATTAGAAGTGCTGGGGGAGTGACCAAGCTGTGGAGGAGACCAGGAGGGAGCAGAGAAGGATGCTGGAGCTTATCCAGGTGCATCCTGTGGGCACCTTTGGCTCCAGTGGGTAGAGAACAAGGTGCTGCCCCAGAGATGGAACAGAGGCAGAGTAGGGCTTGGAGGAGTGTCAGGCTCCAGACCCGGTAGCTGAGTAAGGAGAGCCTTTCTGGGAGGGCGGTGGGAGACAGCTTTTCTCTGTCTCTGATGTTTTTCCCGAGTACAGGTTTCAGTAGAGAGCCCTGGGTTGGGGCCTGGTGCCATCCCCGCCTTGCAGGGCGATGCTGTCTGTTGCGCTGTCAGTGGGCAGCTGCGGAGGACCCCCACTTTCCTTCCACGCTGGGAGGGTCAGTCTGTGTCGTTTCCTTCTAGACTTTCAGCTTGGGTTCTTTACAACCGGAGGGACAATAGTCATCTGCTAAAAATAGTGGTGGTGACATTGTTCCTTCGTCAGTTCTGCTGGCACTGGGGTTAGGTTTTTTCCTTTGATGTGAGAGCATGGGCATATTTCTAGGAAATGAATTCCAGGACCAGCAGAGCCAGGCTCAGTTGACCTTGACCTTAGTTGAGACCTTGAACTGGCCTTGGTGCATGAGGGCCCTTTGGTTACAGGAACTGTATCTCCTTGCTGATCATTTTCATTGGGGTGGGGGTGTCAGACCTTTGGTGACCCCTTCCCCCTGGAGTGCATAGGCCACTGTGGAGCAGGGGAAAGAGCCTCAGGCATGTCTTGTCACCTGTATGTCCTGTGTTCAGGGGTGGGCTGGGCCACCTGCCTAGGGGGGATGGGGGGGCTGCTAGAGGGGGCTCTCCTAGAGGGCCATCAGCTCAGGCTCTTCATCACAGGAGAGCTGTCACACAACCTGGGACCCAGGACATATGTTTTTGGTGGGCCTTTGGGAGACAGGACAGGCGATCGCTTCATCAGGGAAGGCTCACAGATAGGGTGGATGAGAGGTTCTGCCTCCATTGATGTGGAGTGGAGATGCTTCTGGGAAAAATTCAGTTATTTAAGACACACTGGGGAAGCTCTGGTGAGCTTGTTTTTAATAGAAATTATCACTTTTAACTTTTCTTGGGCATAAATAATTCTAAATCCTTTGGGTTTGTTTGCAGTGAGGCACAAGTGTATTGCGTTAATTAAAAACTTGAAACTTGCCCACGCACGCCTGTAATCCCAGCACTTTGGGAGGCTGAGGCAGGAGGATCGCGAGTTCAAAGCCAGCCTCAGCAATGGCGAGGCACTTAGTAACTCAGTGAGACCCTGTCTCTAATAAAATACAAAAAAGGGCTGGGGATGTGGCCCAGTGGTCGAGTGCCTCTGAGTTCAATCCCCGGTACCACAAAAACAAAAAAAAAAAACAAACAAACAAAAAAACTTGAAACCTACCTCATTTGTTAGAAGCAGTGACTATCAGTGACTCTGTGAACAATTTTACTGGATCCCAAAATACACACACACACACACACACACACACACATATGTACATATATATATATATATATTTTTTTATTTTTAATTTTTTTTTGTACTGGGGATTGAACTGAGGGGCACTCGACCACTGGGCCACATCCCCAGCCCATTTTTGTATTTTATTAGAGACAGGGTCTCGCTGAGTTGCTAAGTGCCTCACCATTGCTGAGGCTGGCTTTGAACCCGTGATCCTCCTGCCTTAGCCTCCCAAGTGCTGGGATTACAGGCATGCACCACCACACCCAGCTTGGGTCCCCAAGATATTAAAGATGCCATGAACTTACCCTTTCATTCCCTAATTTTAATTTAGTGGGGAGACTTTTGAAAATAATCAAAACTCTGATTATCCTTCTGTTTGTGTTGGGCGGGTTCCACATCCTCGCTTGCAAATCGGTTGATCCTGGGTGTGAGTTCTAGGGTAACATGAAGGCTGTGGGTTTTAAAATCAATAACGGGGAGAAAGTCATTGTTGAGTAATGGCATTTTGTCAAAGGAATGGATATTCTGAACTTTTGTCATGAAAACACAGTATCAAGTGCTGAAGGAATAATAAGGTTTTATGTTTTGAATATCTTTCCAACAAGTGGAATATGTAGCTTTAAGGATATTTGAATAGAAATACATATGCACAACTTTGAAAGTCACTTGTACTTAAAGAATCCCAAGGTCTCTACCCAGAAAATAAAATAGACTCACATATAGATAGATGTTCTCCAGATCTGAAAACATGGAATTTTAGTATCCTATGATTTTTTTTAAATGAGTGTTTAAATGAATAAAATTCAACAGTTCAAATTAAATAATCAAAGGATGCTTAGGACAGGAAAAAAAATCCTATAAATAGAAAGCTAATTAAAATTCTATAGTAGAAAATCCCCAAAATGCAAAATGCAAAAAAAAAAAAAAAAAAAAAAAAAAAAGAAGGAAATCATTTGAAGCCAGGCACGGTGCACCTGTAATTCTAGCTACTTGAGAGTTTCAGGCAGGAGCACCACATGTTTGAGACCAGCTTCATCAACTTAGCAAGACCCTGTCTCAAAATAAGATAAAATAAAGGCTAGGGATGTGGCTCAGTGGTAGAGCACTTACCTAGCATGTACCAGCTGGGGGTTCTATCCCCAGCACCCTCCCATGTACCCAAACACAAAGCAATTTGAAAGAGAAAGTGGAAAAAAAAAAAGCACAGTGGCATTGAATTCACATACCCTCCAGTTCACTGGTTCAAGGTATGAAAATCAGTGGTTTCCAGTAGAGCCATGGATGATTGGCATCCATTGCCACAGACAACCATAGAAGCTTTTCATCACTACGGACCTCAGACCCTTTTAGCTCTCACCTTAAATCTCCCCCATCCCTAAGCAACCACTAAGCTACTTTCTGTAGATTACGTACATTATTTATAGAAGGACTTTTACATTATTTATAGAAGGATTTCTATGGAAGAACTGGATCCTTGTAACTTAATGTCAGCATGCCTTGACATTCTCTCAATAACGTTCCCTCAGTGAGCGCCGACTCCCTGGAATTGCCTGCCACACCGAGGGGGACCTGTGTGGGCAAGACCTTGCTGCATAGCTCCTGTGATGCCAGCCTGTGGGAAGGGAAGTTTTTAAATACTTTTTGTTGTTGTTGTTGAACCCAGGACCTCACACGTGCTAGGCAAGTGCTCTACCACTGAGCTACATCCTCAGGCTTTTTGCAGATAATTCTATTTTGAGACAGAGGCTTGCGACGTGGCCCAGGTCAGCCTGGCACTTGCGACTTTCCTGCCTCCAGCGTCTCCTTGTTGCTGTGCCCGTCTTTCCTCCCGCCCCTTCTTTCCTTTCTTCTTGTCAACGTGTTTGTATCTCTCCTGACATTAAGGAAAAGCCAAATGAAACCCAAACTCACTTGCCAGTGGGTCAGGCCTGGCAGGCCCTTGAGGTGCCCAGCTCGCCAAGGCCGAGGGCTGAGGGTGCTGGGCGCAGCGCCCTTGACCTGCCCCCAGCCTGGGTTCCCGGCGAGCCTGCCCTTAGGCACTCGGGGCTTCCCTGGCTGGTGGGCGTCCCCCTCACCCCCATGAACTCTGATTTCTTCCCACCCACCCCTGAACTTCTCATGGCCTTGGCGGGCTGCCTCTCCCCCCCATCACCTCGGGCACTATTACAAGAAAGGGAAATGAGGCTCTTTCCTGGGGTGAAGGTGCCAGGGGCAGGGTTTCAGACCCTCTCACCACTCAGCCAGGTGTGTGTGTGAGAGAGAGAGAGAGAGAGAGAGAGAGAGAGAGAGAGAGAGCAGCCTGTGCAACGTGCACAGTGCTCTGACTACCGCCGGAGCCGCCAGCGCCCACAGACATGTGAGCCAGCTTCTTAAAATAAATCTCTTTCTGTCCACCTCTCCTATTGGTCTGTCTCTGGAGAGCTCTCGCTGACAGTATCATCTGTTGGCAGTCCCGAGCAGCTGATGCCAGCTTGGCCCTGGGCCTTGGTCCCGAGGGTCACACTGGCACCTGGGTTGTCTGCAGAGCCTCTCCGATGTCCTGCTGCTGTTGCCCGCAGAGCCGGCCTCCTGGGTTTTGCAGTCTGCGGGCCTGTGCTCATGACGGCCTGTTCTGGATCCCTTGATGCCTGGGAACCGGGGCCTCGTGCTCATCTTGCACGAGGGTGCACATTGCACAGCTGGTCCTGGCTGCCCCGCTGTTTCCGGTTCCCTGAATTTTATTTTATTTTTTTTTTTGGTACCAGGGATCGAATTCAGGGGCACTCGATCCCTGGGCCACATCCCCAGCCCTTTTTTGTATTTTATTTAGAGACAGGGTCTCACTGAGTTGCTAAGTGCCTCGCCATTGCTGAGGCTGGCTTTGAACTCGGGATCCTCCTGCCTCAGCCTCCCAAGGGCTGGGATGACAGGCGTGCGCCACCACGCTCGGCTTCCCTGAATTTGTGGCCCCAGAGCCAGCCCACCTTCCTGTCTCCTGTGTCCAGGCCCTGGGTGCTCCGCCAGGCTGGCCTCTCGCTTTCCTCGGGGTCTCACTTAGATCACTTCCCCCCGAGTCTCCACTGTCTGCTGCGTCCTACTCCCACCTCTGGTTTTAGCCCCACGCGCAGCCCTTATTAAGAGCCTTGTCTTCAGAGACTGTTCCTTTAAGACCACCACGACAGTGACAGTGCTCCCTGTGCGTCCCTTTGTGTCATACAAACTGGGTGATCTGCTGCCCCCCAGGCACATGCGGGGCCACCTGCTCCCAGCCATGCGGAACAGGCCTCCTCTCTGAGGCCACCTCGGGTCTCTCTTGCGTGCATTTCCCGTGCCCCCTCCCCACGCGGCTCCTCCTCCCCGGCTGCACGCAGAGCTGTCCTCTGCTTGTCTGTGAGGCTCAGTGACTTCTCTTGAAATGAGGTCAGCCGCACCAGGGAAAACCCGGGTCCCCTTCAGCCCGCGCCCTCTTGGGTTCCACAGAACTTGTTGCTCGTGGTTGGTGGTTTGTGTCTGCTGATGCATAGAACTTGGGCACTGGGTCCTGCTGCCAGTGACAGTCCCTTGATTTTGAAGTTACCAGATGCTCCTCAACTGGTGTTGGGGTCATGTCTCAATAAACCCGTCGTACGGTGAAAATAAGATCCTTTTGATATGAAGATGCTAACTTATAAAGGCAAGGGAGTGGGGATGAGAGGAATGAAAGAACTTTAAATAGAACACAGAGGGGGAGAGAGGGGAGGGGCAGGGGGATAGGAATAATGGCAGACTGAGTTATCCATGACTACCCTAAATACATGTATGAAGACACAATTGTTGTAAAAATACTTTAGATTAAACCAGCAACTTGAAAAATTGTGCTCTTTGTATGTAATATGAAATGAAATGTACTCTGCAAACGTGTATAACAGATTAGAATAAAAAAAATAGAAAAGAAAAAACAAGAGTTTCCCTAGCAGAGTCCACAAGGAACCCCAGGATACCTCTGCAAATTGCCTTTTAGTTCATGTTCTCTACAATTTTAAATCATATGAAAATACCGTTGGGTAGGACTTTATTAAATTTGATCTAACTTCCTGACCAAAAAAAAAAAAAAAAAACCACACCCAATACATCTAACCTGCCATACATCATGGTCCCCTGTAGAGTGGCCCTGGCTTCTCCCGTGACTGTGGGCTGCTTGGGAGCTGGGGCTCACTGCTTCTGTCCAGCCTGAGAGACAGGGTGGGACCTACCACTTGTTGCTAGGCCGAGTACGGATCCAAATTCAGAATTCAAAGTGTGGTTTCTACTGCCTTCACATCACACGGGCACAGAATTGGAGGTCGAGCCATCGTAAGTTGGATATCCTCTGTACTTCTATAGAAGCAGGACAATACTTCTCAGTGTTGGCACTGCTGACGCGTTGGGTCCCGAGGACTGTCCCGCGCATTGCAGGGTGCTGAGTAGCATCCTGACCTCTCCCCAGTCAATGCCAGTATCCACACCCTCCCTGGCTGCGCAACCAAAACTGCCCCTGGGGACACGGTCACCCCCAGTTGAAAATCACTGCAGATAAGGAAGGGAGGAGACTGTTGGAGTTGTGAATGTGGGCACCATTTAACCTGGAGAGGGTTGTGAGGTCGTAGAAAGTTCCACAGTAGTTGGCATGCCTGGTGCCTCTCTTCTGCTTCTTTCTCATCAAGAGCTTTTTGTTTTTTGGTACCGGGGATTGAACTGAGGGGTACTCGAAAACTGGGCCACATCCCCAGCCCTTTTTTAAAAATTTTATTAGAGACAGGGTCTCACTGAGTTGCTAAGTGCCTCGCCATCGCTGAGGCTGGCTTTGAACTCATGATCCTCCTGCCTCAGCCTCCAAAGTGCTGGGATTATAGGCGTGTGCCACCGTGCCTGGCCCCTCACCAAGAGCTTTATTAGGTGCTTTTAATCTATTTATTCACTTATATTTTCATGATGTTATAATTATGCTTTCTTGTTTTTTTGGCGGTGGTGCTGGGGATTGAACCCAGGTCTTCACTCAGGCTAGGCAAGTGCCAACTGGGCTACATCCCAAGTCCTTTCCATTTTAATTTGAGACAGAGTCTTGCCAAGTTACCCAGACTGGCTTTGAACTCCTGATTGATCCTCCTGCCTCAGCCTCTTGAGTAGCTGAGATTATAGGCATGAGCCACTGCTCCTGGCTCCAGTTCTTCCCAATTTCTTGATTGTCCCTCCACATTTATCCAGTGCCTGCAGTGGGGGACACCGAGGGTGAGTGGAGGTGACCACCATGTGTGCTGTGAAAATTTAGTTGACAGTGAAGCTAATGAAGAGCCAGAGACGACCTACTTCATGCCCAGCAAGATTGCATGATATGTGTTTAGCCAAGAAAACTATTGGATATTAGTTTTTCAAAGGGATTTTAATCACTCACAACACTTGAAGCAGATATTTTATGCATTGCATTTCTCCTTTTATAAAAAGAAATGTTACATAAAATGGTTTGCATTAAATATGCTTGATTGTGCATTAGATTGTCTTTTTTGAGTCTACTGTGTTCATTTATTTAGCAAGTATTTATCGAATGTCTGTACCTGTGCCAGGTGCTGTTCCAGGGGTAGACCCCTGAGCTGAGAGGGAGATTGTTGTTGGGATGAGCTGACCTGCCGTTGGGGAAAGGAACAGTGAGATGACTAAGCCAGGGAGGGCTGTGAAGTGTGCTCAGGAGCAAGGACAAGCAGGTGGGGCATGGGTGGCTCGTGCAGTCCTGGGTCGAAATTTCTCTTCCTTGCTGAAATCTCTCTTCCTTGCTGAGGAAGGAAACTTTGAGTAAAGACTCAAAGGTAGAGAAAGTCGTGTTGCTTGGAAGTTTAGGCAAATATGTTCCAGGCAGATGGAGCTGGTGGGAAGCCTGGAATGTTCTAGAACAGCCAGGAGGCAGAGGGCTGGGGCAGAGCAGGCTTGTGGGAGGCGAGGACCCGAGGGACTAGTGAGTCACTGTAGCCCCTAAGCTGTGGCCGTTGAGGCCCACTTCCCGTTGAGGCGTCCACTTCCACTGGACACACAGGTTTCAGCGCGTGACCATGGGAGTGTGGAGGCCGAGGCTGCCCTGGCTCGGGGGAAGGGAACCCACGGAGGCTCCGAGAGCTGGGAAGCACTTCCTGGGTGCTGCGCTTCCTCGGCAGCCCCCACCTGCTGCCCAGAGGCCCACTGGTCTGTGGGGTGCGCCCAGGCTGGGATCGCTGCTTGCTGGCCACCTCCGTGGAAGAAGGGACCCCGGGCTGTGGAGTTCAGAGAGGGGCCAGCCTGAAGCAGAGTCACATCTGTGGCCTCGCAGAGTGGCCCCAGCTCTGGGTCCTCCCCTCGGACAGATGCTTTTACCAGTCCTCTGCCTGGCCCAGTTCACTGCTGATGATTCCAGTGGACGGCCGCACAGTCCACGCATCTTGAGAGGCCTCTGTTGTCCCTGCTTATTATGTGACAGTATGGAATAATGCAGCCCTGTATGAAGAACGGAGGGACGTCTTGGTGCCACAATACCGGTTGGAAATCATTGTGTCTGACGCAGTGTGGAAATACGGTGTGCGTCAGAGTCCTGTAACTGTGTGTGTGTGTGTGTGTGCGTGTGTGCGTGTGTGCCTTTCTTCCCTCAGCTGTCCATAGTTTCTAAGACAATATTCAGACCAATAAATTATCCTTGTCTGCAATCGTTTAGTGCTGAACAAGTTTTTCTGTGCTGCATCTTAATGCTTGGTTTAGGAAATTGCTATAGGTCTCCTGTAGTCAGGGCCAGATTCAGCGTGGAAAGATCTTTCCAGCACAAGGTGGGCCTTCCCCAGTGCAGCGCCACGCTCCACATCTACGTGTACTGGGTCATTACTCATTTGTTTCCTGCAGTTTAACTTATCAGCCGTGCCAATGGGGGCCTTTCCAGTGCACTTACACACACCAGGACATCACATGCTTCCTGGCTTTTAACTCAGTAGTGGTATGTGCTTGGCTAAGAAGCCGGGAGAAACTTTTGTTTGCTGTATTTCAGGGGGCAAAGAATTTGGGGGTGTGTGAATCTTTCACTGCAGGAGAGTGTTTCTGTTTTGGGGGGGATTTTCCTTGTGTGTGTGTGTGTGTGTGTGTGTGGTGCTAGGGTCGAACCCAGGACCTTGCTCATGTTGTACCACTGAGCTACATCCCCAGCCCTTTATTATTTTATTTTGAGACAGGGTTTTGCTGAATTAACCAGACTGGCCTTGAACTTGGAATCGTCCTGCCTCAGCCTCAGCCTCAGCCTCAGCCTCCCAGGTAGCTGGGATCACAGGTGTGCACCAGGTGTAATCCCCTGGCCTGAGTGAGGCTGCTTCATTTTTCCCTGTGAGTGATCAACCCATACTATGAGCCTTACTCCGACATCAAATACTAATGTTTATTAGATATTTCATTCTGCTTCTAATAGAAATATTTATTGGGGGAAGAAAGAAATACTAAACAAAGAAGTCAGAAGCAAGTGACCTATATGACAAGTGCTTGGAGATACTGATAGTTAACACTTGGGTTTCTTTTCTGACCTGTGCTGTGGAACGTGTAGGATCTGTCAGTCTATGAAGTCATCCATAAATACAATTGGATCCTCCTTTTTGCATGAACTCTGAGTTCATGTCTATGTTAGAAATATATCAGAATTTTGAGTTTTGAACTCCATTTTCTACATACATCATAGATTATTGGCTAATTTGGGGGCATTTTGGTTGTTTCTAGACTCTTGCTATGTAGATAATGCTCTGATGCATGAATGTCTTAGTGCAACTCCTGCTGGCTCCTGGGGCCTTCCTTTTTAGAACTCTCCCTAGAAAGTCTATTATTTGGTATCACAGTATGAGCATTTTTTTTTTTTTTAAAAGCCACATTGTTCTTTAGGAAGACCACACCGATTTGCCTTTCCACCAGTGGGGTGTGAAATTGCTCACTTTGCTGTATTCTTATCACACTGAACACTAATTAGTATAAGTATTACAATGGCCTTTTGGTCTTTGAAACATTAGAAATCATGTATGCTTATTGTAAAATATTCAGATGACATAGAAAGGTAAAATACCAAAGATGAAAAAAAATCACTGCCAATTTATTATCTAGACATAATTGCATATTTTAGATATTACTTTTAGAGATATTTAATATAATATGATACATGTAATTTTCTTTTTTTCCATAGCAGCATATTGAGAGCATCTTTCTATGTCAGCTAATAGTGCAATGCATTCTTTTTCTGGATATTTTAATTTATTTAATCCATGACTTCCTGTGGACATCAGTTATTCCTGGTGGATAATTTAGGAACATCACAGTGACACACGTATCCTTGCACACTAATCTAATTATTTTCTTGGGAAATTATTGAGGCTTGAGTTTGGGTCAGTATTTTGCAAGTCATCTGCTTGCCCCGGAGGCAGGATTAGATTTTTTTCCCATCATGCCACACATGGCCACATCACTTGGTTTGGCCAGTTTAGCAAGAAGCAAGTTGCATAGCTTTGGGGCAGGAGTTTGAAGACCCAGTACTAGATCTTCCATGCCCTCCTTTCCCTCTTCCAGGTAGCATCTCCTCCAACAAGCAGCCTGTATCCTGGAAGGGGAGGCGATGGGGGAAAGAGCTGCAGCTGACCTGCAGTGACACGTGGTATGAGCAAGAAGCAGACATTGGTCATAAACCCTTGGGATTTGGGTATTGCTTGTTACTGCTGCATAACCAAGCCTATACTGACCAACATAGCACACATGAACAAATTGCCCTGTTGGAAAAGGGGGCTCGATTCTTATCATGACAATACTGCCGTGGCATCCATCCTCTGCCCTTAACCAAAACATTTTGAGGCAGTCTCTGCCCAGTTTTTTTTTTTGTCATGTTCTAGAAAGATAAGGCTCTGTACCCTGAGCTGCTTGCAACATTACCTCCGTTTTAAGCTCGGTGAACCCAGTAATGTCATCCCTGAGTTTGATGCTTGGCCTGTTATGCTCTTCAAGTTAACCACTCCTGTCCTGTCAGGAAAACCACCAGGCAGCGCCCCAGACCTCAGTATTGGCTCTGGCCCCCTGGTTCCTGCCCTTCTCTCTTGCTGCCCCCTGATGGTCGAGTGTGCTTGTTCCGGAAGGGTCCTCCAGTCTCTCTGGCCTGGTCAGGGGAGCTTCCCGCTCCTCTTGGACCCTGTAGGTAATAAGCTTAATTTTGTCATTGTTCCTGTCTCAGTGTGCCTCCCTGTGCCTCCCTGCCTGTGTCACACCCAAGCTAGAGACCTCACCTAACAGATCACAACACAGCTTACCAGCAAGGTCCTACCCATACCCTTGCCAACTCTGGTGATTCCAACTTCTTTTAATCTTTTTCCATTCAAGGGCACAAAATGACACCCTACCTTAATCGGTGTGTCTTTGATTACTGGAGTCGAAACATGTTCAATATAATTTGTTTTCTAGAATTTTATACTTTTGCTTTTTTTGAATCACTTCTTTATATCTTTTGCCAGTTTTTTGATTTTTTTTTTTTTTTTGAGGTCTGTTGCCGCTTGAAGCGATGGCTGCTTGGAGCAACGAAGCCGCGGGAAGAAGTTCAGAGGCAAACTGGAAACAAACAGCTTTTTATTCTGATAACTTTTCTCTCTGGCTCTAACAACGACTAACACGCACCACACACACCACCAAAAAAAATGGCGCTGACCCGATCAGCAATCTCGGCTCAAGTCACTCGAGATCCTGGGCCAAGTCCCGTGAGACTACGGAAGGCAGCAATGCCCAAAACTCCATGGCCCATAGTCAACCACAATTTAAGCCATCTCCCCAAACAGGGCTCCTGCAGAGGTCTAAGGATTTTTTTCAAACATATGCTAAAATGTTAATCCTTTATCTATCACATGTTTAATCCTTTATCTTATCACGTTTCACATTCTTTTTTTAGTTTGTCTTTTCAAAAACATCTTCTTTGGGGTTTGTAGAATCTCTTGCATTTGTGGCTTAATATCTTTGTCAGTTTTGGACAGTTCTCTGCTATTGTCTTGTCAAATACTATTTCACCCTTTTCTTTTTTCTTCTCACTCTGTGACATCAAATTCACATTTCAGACTCTATCCACCATGTTCTATGTATATCTCATTTTTTTTTTTTTTTTTTTTTTTTGGTACTGAGGATTGAACTCAGGGGCACTGGACCACTGGGCCACATCCCCAGCCCTTTTTTGTATGTTATTAGAGACAGGGTCTCACTGAGTTGCTAAGTGCCTCGCCATTGCTGAGGCTGGCTTTGAACTTGCGATCCTCCTGCCTCAGCCTCCCAAGTGCTGGGATTATAGGCGTGTGCCACCACACCCGGCTTAAATTCTTAATTTGTTATTATACATTTTATTTATAATTTTTTTATTTGGTTCATCTTTACTCTGTTTATTCTTGTAGTTTTCAGGTAAAATTCATTTGCCATCTTTTTAAAAAACATATTAAGAGGTTATTTAATTAATTTATTTATTTTTGTGGTGCTGGGGTTTGAATCCAGGGTTGCTGTGCCACTGAGCTACATCCCCAGCCCTTTTACTTTATATTGAGAGAGGATCTCACTAAGTTGCCTAGACTGGCCTCAATCTTGTGATCCTCCTTCCTCAACCTCCAGAGTCACTGGGATGACAGGTGTGTGCTACTATGCCTGCCTAGGTACTTACTTCAAAGTTGGGTACTTCCAGTGTGTGGATGTCCTTGGAGATGTTTTCTTTTGTCTGTTTTTCTCTTGGTCCTGTCTCCCAATATGTCTGATAATTTTTTTTGGAGTGCTAGACATCGTGCCTAAAAATCAAAGTACTCTGGATGGTGTTATCCTCCTCCAGAGAGATTCTAATTGGCTTCTGGCAAGACAGAGCCAGGCAGGTGATTGCGGACTAGGTCGTAGTCTTTGTAAGCTCTCTGCTCTTTCTGGCTTGCCTGACTTGTAGGAGGGATTACCTATGGAAACAGGACGAGTTTAACAAGCCTGTTATCCTTGGTGGGCTATGATCTCCCTGATCTTCAGACTGTCACTCTGTAGACTCAGCCTAGCTCTGATGCTTCGCTGCTGCTTTAAGAAAACGTAATGCTATTACTTGATCTCAGTGGCAGAGGGTCTGATTGAAGCTAGTGTCTTTCGGCTGAAAGAGAAAGTCTCTGGTTTGTTTTCCCACTGTTTTGCTGAGAAGGTTTGAATTTTTGTAGAGTCAGATTTATCTATCTTTTTCTTTATGGTTTCTGGCTTTGCTATCGTGCTTCAGATTGCTTTTTCTAAGCCAAGTTTATAGAAGTCGCCATCTGCATTTTCTTCCAGTGTTGTGTATTTAATGATTCCTTTTGGCATAGAGCTGAGCTGGAGAACCAACCTCACTCACGCCCATATGGCCAGGGCGTTAGTCCAGCACTGCTAATTGAGTGATCAGTTTTCTGGGAAGAGCTGAAGTATGATCCTTACTGTTTAGCATCTGGTTTCTTGTTAGCAGTATAATTTACATGACTTTGCTTATTAGTGAGCTATTCTGCATACTTCACATACATTTATTAGCTCTTAGCTAAATTTTGGGTTTTCTGTTCTTTCCTTTACTCATTTGAAAAATCGTATTGTTGGCATTTTCATGTTAATATTTAATATATTTCTGTTGACATTTAAATAAACTTGTATATGTTATTGATTTTGATTGCTGTGTTTTGATTGCCTTTTAGTTTTACTTATGATTTTTTTTTTCCAGTATTAGGGATTAAACCAAGCATCTCATATGTGCTTAGCAAGTGTCCTAGCCTTTTTGATTTTTTTTTTTTTTTTTTTTTGGTACCGGGGATTGAACTCAGGGGGGTACTCGACCACTGGGCCACTTCCCAGACCACTTTTTGTATTTTATTAGAGACAGGGTTTCAATGAGTTGCTAAGTGCCTCGCCATTGGTGAGGCTGGCTTTGAACTCGCGGTCCTCCTGCCTCAGCCTCCCAAGTGCTGGGATTACAGGTGTGTGTCACCGCGCCCAGCCCTCTTTTAGATTTTTTATTTTGGGACAGGATCTAGCTATGTTTGCCAGGGTGTCCTCAGTCTTGGGATCCTCCTGTCTTGGCCACCTGAGTAGCTGGGATTATAGGTGTGCCCACCATGCCTGGTTTTGCTCATGATTTTTTTTTTTTTTTTTGTACTAGGGATTGAACCCAGGGGTGCTAAACCACTGAGCTATATCCCCAGCCCTTTTTTTAAATTATTATTATTTTTTTTATTTTTAAACAGGGTCTTGCTGAGTTACTTAGGAACCTTGCTAAGTTGCTGAGGCTGGCTTTGAACTTGCAATCTTCCTGCCTCAGCTTCCCAAATTGCTGGGATTACAGGCATGTGCCACAGCACCCAGCTGCTTATGATTTTTTTTTTTTTTTTTTGTACTGGGAATTGAACTCAGGGGCACTCGACCACTGGGCCACATCCCCAGACCTTTTCTGTATTTTATTAGAGACAGGGTCTCACTGAGTTGCTAAGTGCCTTGCCATTGCTAAGGCTGGCTTTGAACTCATGATCTTCCTGCCTCAGCCTCCCAAGTGCTGGGATTACAGGCGTGGGCCACTGCGCCCGGCTCATGATTTTTTGATGTAAGTAAATATTATACTTTTATGCAGTTAAATACATTTGTGTATTTATTGTCATTCATTCATTGTTTTTATGCTTTTGAAACCCTTCCTCGTTTCATGATCAGCAGACTGTCTTAGGATACTGGTGTATGCTAACATTGGTTTTTGCTCTTAACTTTTTAGTCCTCTTTTTGTGTTATATTTTGATTCATGGTATGTGTCATGCTCAATAATTCACTTTTCCAGCAATGTTGGCGAAATGCTTCATCTGTTGTCCAGATTGTTCCTTTAACACATATTTGTCTTTAAAGGAAGGGTCTTATTCTGGGCCATCTGCTCTGTTTTTCCCCCCATTCGTTTGTGTTTTTATTCTTTTTAGTAGTCTACTTTTTCTCTTCCTCATTTTTGTTGAGTTGGTTTGTGCATGTGATAGAAAAGAGAATCCGCAGGGGCTGGGAGTGAAAGCATCAGTCACTCTCCCTGACCTCCGCCCACCTGTCTGCTGCTCAGGGCCGTCACTTGTGACCTTTTTTCTCCTTTCCTCCTTTCCGTGTCTGCGGTCCCTCCCTGCCAGTGTGCAACCAGCTCCTAGTGACCTGTCTTGGTTTATCCATTCGGGACAATACTAATGATTCTTTGCTGCGACAGATGGGAGTTTTTTTGCTACTACCTTACTTTTCCCTGGGTCGGATCAGACACACCCACCCATAATTCTGCATGCACATGTTCTGGTTCCTTGTAGCATATATTTTATTTCAACCTCAATTCCTACCCCATCAATTGTAGCCAGCATTTCTTGACTTGTCCTCTGTTAGGTAAGGGCATGCCTAACCTTTTCCCCTTCCCCTCTCCACATCCACCTCTCCTTGTCTTCAGTCCTTTTCCAGTGATGAACTTATTCACGACATTTCCTTAACTTTGTAATTGTGCTTATTATCTCAGTTTTATAGTTTGATCTTACAGGCTGAAAACAAATAACGTTTCTATGGTTAGAACTCTCTATTGTTATTTTTTATGTAAATGGAATTATTTGGTAGGTTGTATTTCAAGCCTGGTTTCATCCCTAAGCATAATACTTGTGAAATCCCATTCTTGTCATTTCAGCAAGTAGTTCATTGCTTTTTATCGCTCAACTGTATCCATTGTATGGATATATCTCAGCTTGTTTATTTATTGGTTGGTTTGTTTGCTATTGGAGATGTGGGGGTTGAACCCAGCTTTTACCTCTGAGCTGCATTCCCAGCCCTTTCTATTTTTTATTTTACCAAGTTGCTAAGGGCCTGGCTACGGTTGCTAAAGCTGACCTTGAACTTGCCATCCTCCTGCCTTAGCCTCCCCAGTTGCTGGGATTACAGGCATTCATTATTGCACCTGGGTCTATTCATCTGGTAATGGACATTTTGTTGTGTCCAGTTTGAGGCCTTTATGAATAAAGCTGAAATTAACATTCAAGGTAAAAACAAACAAAGAAACAAAAAAAAACAACTATCGTTGGTTGAAGAGTTAGCTGGTGGTCTAGGACTGCCTCTCCTTTCCTGAGCAATAATGCATTTTAAATTACTATAGCATGCATTTTTCTTGGTGTTTTTCCTTTTTGCTTTTTTTTTTTTTTTTTTTTTTTTTTTGTAAAGCTGTAGCTGTTAATTCATTGTGCTTCTTTAAGGAACAGAAAACAGAATTGATCTGATTTTCATAGCCCTACTTTTGCAATTTGGTAACAGCATGGGCTTTATTTTACTCAGACATTGGTTCAGGTATTAGAAAATTTGCAGGTGGATGTTGGGAGCATTTGATCAGCTGCCATGCTTCTGATTTCAGAACCATGGAGGGGCACCTGTCCCTTCAAATAACAGAGCTGAAGCCAGGATGAATCAGAGGCAGCAATGGCTCGTGACAGCTATCTGTCAGCGACACAGGCATGATGAGTCCCGTGGTGCCATCTGCTTGTGAGAGTGATCCTAGTGAATGCACAGCTCTCTTGAAGAGGGTGTTGGGAACTGGGGGCTGAGACGTGGGCCAGCAGTCAATGGGCCCTGCTCAGAGCGTGTTTTGGAGACCTACTGGCAGGTGAACTCTGGCTTCTCCCTCGCACTGATGTGGGACCTCTTGGACGAGGTTGGTTGCTGGAGGGTTTGTTTCTTTTGCGTTTGCATTCAGTCACTTGGAGGAACAGCACGTATGTTACTGGGCTTTATTTGCAAATTTTTGTTCCGTTCATATCCCTCGCCGGCCGTGATTTCCTGCACAGTAAAAGTTGAGGTTGCTGGTGGCGGGAGGAGTGTAAACTAAGCAAATCGCTAGGTATTTTGAATATTTGAGTGCACAGCACAGTCAGATTTTAGTTTTGCAAATGTGCAAAGCAAATACCTGCTCTCAAAGCAGGTGCCACTGACGGGATGCCACTGAGGCTGGGAACGGAGTTGGTCCTGAAAGGGCCTTTCCAAGCATGGTGCCAGATATGCTAAAATAGTTAAGTCTTGAACTAACAAAGGGATGCCGGGTTCTCCTACTCAGGACATTAGAAAAATAGGGATCAAGTACCATTCCATCCCTTCATGAATAAAAAGGGAAATTGAACGTCTAAAAAGGAGGAAGAGCAGCTTCTGAGGGCAAAAGACTCTTCTAGAAGTGGGACGCGTGGAGCTGTGTGGGGGGCTCACCTCCCTGTCCATTTGGCTGTGTTCTCATTTGGACTTTCTTGGGAACGACGCGGGACCTTGGATGGGGCTCTATAGTTGCCAGCACACATGCCTCTGCCGACAGCTGTGCTGAGGTTTCCAGCCCGGGGTTGGGAGGAGAACATGGCCAGCCTGTCCCCAGCCCTTCTAGCAGTGACCTGCCAACCAGCCCAGGCCACAAGAGGCCAGGGCCTCCCACCAGCCTGGTTCTTGCATGGAAGATGGCACAGAGCCACTTCTCGCTTCTTCTCTGAGGGTCCCACCTGTCTCTGAAGGTGGGGCAGGTGCCTGAGCAGTAGGGGTCTCCAACTCTAGCTGAGCTGAGCGCACCGGGGAGCAGGAGGTCCCTCACGGCCGGAGGGAGACCTACTGCTCCTGGCCGCAAAGAGATGGTCTGCTCCGAGTGGGCAGGTGTGGGGACTTTAGTGAGGACCTCTTTGCAGAGGTGGGGGCAGGGCAGCGGGAGGCCACGAGGACCGTCCTGTCCTTGAGGTGAGTCACTGCAAGGACCAGAAGACCCCCGTGCCCCAGGAGGCAAGGAGAGTGGCATTTGGCCCAGAACAGAGCCAGGAAGGACTGTGGCCAGAGCTGTGGCCGACGTTGAGGAGTGCAGCTGGCCAGCAGGGTGGCCTCCGTTCCTCTAGTCCCTCCCTCTGATCTGCCTGGGTCCCCAGGGCACCAGGTGGAACCATGCAGGTGGACCTCCTAGCGCCCGTTAGTCATCTGGGTGTGTGTGGGGGGGTGGCAAGCCCAGGGACCCGGCACCTGGGCCCACGAGGACACTTGCTGCAGCCCTGTGTCATTGTGTCATTGCTCAGAGGCCACCTTTCTGCTGCAGGCTTGTTGAGGTGTCACTGGCCACCCCAAAGCTGTTCCTCCATGTCGCCGCCGGAAGCGATGGCCACTTGGAGCAACAAAGCTGCGGGGATAAGTTCAGAGGCAGACTGGAACAAACAGGCTCTTTATTCTGCCAGCTTCTCTCTCCGGCTGCAACAACACCCCGACAAGCCGTCCACGCTCCTCCAACAACCACAAAATGGCACCGACCAGATCCACAATCCCCCGCGCCAAGTTCTGCGAGGTCATGCAAATGGCGCTGGCCCGATCCACAATGTCCCGGGCCAAGTCTCACGAGACCATGGAAGGTGGTAATGCTTATGGCTCACAGCTAGCCGCGATCTTAGCTATCTCCTAAATTAGGGCTCCTGCACCTCCAGAACCAGGTTCCCACCTTCTCGGCACCTCAGGTTCCCTGAGAGAGCTGGGTGCAGCCCCTTCCCGGCACTCAGCCCAGCAGTAGCCCTGGTCCTTGCAAGGACCCTCAGCATCATCCTGCCCCAGAGCTGTGGGCCCTGGCTTGTGGCCTCGGGTGTTTTCACCCGACACCCCGTACACGCCCTCTTGTGTGGTTCTCCCAGCCTGGGACCTCGGTGTTCCCAAAGGTGAGCTCAGTGCGTCGCGGGGACTGTGGAGATGGGGCTGCACTGGGAGGAGGAGACAGGGACGGCTCCAGCGCGGAGGAGCACCTGGAGGACAAGCCGAGGCCTTGCTGAGGCGTGCTTAGGTTTTAGGACCTTGACCTCCCGTGAACTGAGGCTCACCTGTGGCTCCTCCCGGCCTGCCGCCCACTTACCCTCTCCCCTAGCTCAGCTCCCCCAACCCTGCTCCCCTCCAGACCCCTGATCCCATCCCCTGCTCCCTCCCCAGTCGCCTGGCTCAGACCTGACCCTGACTCAACCCCCAGCCCTGCACCCCCCTTTGAGGTTCCCCCACCCCAGCTCAGGGCTCAACACCCCTGACCCCGGACCCCTTCCAGCTGGCCCTGCCTGTGCTCTGCGCACACCCTCCCCTGCCGCCCCCCACCCAGGACAGCTGCTCTGTCCATGGGGCTGGGTCCTGAGCTGTCTCTGAACCTAGCTGGGGGGTCCTGTCAAGTGCCTGGGGGGGAGACGAGTCAGAGTCTGATCCAATCAACGTCTCCGCGGTGAAGGAAGCTGGTGAGGCCAAAGGCTGAGGGACCACCCGTGGGGACCGTGAGGGACCAGCGGGGGTCTCTTCTGCCCCACCAGGGGCTGCTGTTCTCTTCCTTGTCGTGGGCCTATTCCCTGTTCAGTGTCGTTTCTCATTTCCTGGTTGGCGAGGGGTTGGGGAGGGGACGGCCAGCGACCCCTCAGGGATCTTCAGAGCACGTTCTTCTTCCCATGATCCTTTTCACCTGCCTCTTTTCTGTGCAGTTGGGCTGACCCCTGAATGACCTGGGAGCCTCAGAGCCGCAGAGGGCTGGGGCTCAAGACCGAGTCTCTAGAGGGGACTCGATCTCCCCCCTGAGGTGGGCAGACAGGAATCTAGAGGAAGGGTTCCTGGGAGGACATGAGGTAGCAGGAGTGGGGTTCACTGACACCCAGAGCCGCCTGGCCTGGGTAGGGTTGGGCTTGAGGGTCTCGAGGGACAGGACTTGACCACAGATGGGTGGGGACGGGAGGTGGCTGGCTGCAAGGTCCAGGGGCAGCACTGGGGTTTTCTTTGGTGGATGGAGGATGGAGTTGGGCTGCGAGTACCGCTGTAGTCAGGGAGGGGGTGTTGGGGGGAGGGGTGTGGCGTGGAGGCTCCCAGGCCAGAGGGCCTCTGGGCCTCCTGCCTGCATTTACACAGAGCTCCTGAGCCAAGCAGCCTGGCCTGGAGCATCTGCTGACGGAGGTGTCTGGGCCTGTGCTTGCCTGGGGAGGGGACCAGAGGGGCTTGGGGAGTCTCCTCACCGTCACCAAGGAGATCTGCATGTTCTCTGTGGCTGGGTGTGTTGGAAATAGGTGCAGGGTCTGGTGGCTGGCGGGGCCCAGTGAGACCCCCGCCGCAGGCCCTGCATGGAGGCTGAGCTCAGATCTGAAAAGCTCTGCCTTGCCTGTGCCTGGGGGGCAGGGGGAGGGGGAGTCTCTTGTTCTTGGCATAAGTGGAACAGATTGTTCTAGGCTAGAAAAAAAATCAAACCAAAACAACAAAAAGATTTAATTACGTGCCAGCACCCTTGGAAATTAATTATTCTTTCTGATATTGAACCTCTAATGCAAGTTGAATATATCTCAGATGCGTGTGGGATTTTTAAAAAATTGGTTTTGAATTTCTGGGTCTTGGTACATTTACCCAGAGGTCTGTCTGGGTTTTCTGGCTGTTTGCGTTCTTCTCCGGGCCAAGTCAGAAGCCAGTCCCCCCACTCTCCTGTCCTTGGGGCACCCGGACCTGCCACCTCATTCACTGTGCCATCTTACACAGGTGACTCCTAGGAGCCTCTGGTGGGCCTCCTGCTTCTAGCCCTGCTCCTCCCAGAGCTCCAGGGCCTTGCCACCTTCAAGCCCTGCTTCCCGTTCGCGGCACTGGATGGAGGTATGACTTACACACGGTGACATGCACACCTTCTGAGTGGCCAGCCAGTGTGTTTCAAGGGATACACCCAGGCAGCACTTAGCAACAGGGACGTGTTCTGTCAGGTGATTTTGTTGTGGGGACATCGCACAGTGTGATTACACCAGCCCAGGTGGTGTGGGCCCGACACTGGGTGGCCTCTTGTACTGTCAGGCGACACAATGCCCTAGGGAGTGGTCCACACTTGTAATCCTAGCTACTCTGGAGGCTGAGGCCCGAGGATTGGAAGTTTGAGGCCAGCCTTGGCAACCTAGCCAGATCCTGTATCCAAGTAAAACAAAAAAGGGCTGGGGGTGTGGCTCATGGTAGAGTGCTTGCTCTGGGTTTAATCCTGAGTATTGGAAAAAAAAAAAAAAAAAAAAAGCGATAAACTGTAGACACGAGGCTGATAGTATAAGTAGAAGAGTCCACTCTGAAATAATGGTAAAAACTATAGTAAACAGTAAATATATAACCCTTTAATACGGTCATTTATTATCATCAAATGTTAGGTACCACACATGACCATATGTGCACACTTGGTATGACTTTGTGCAGTAAGTTTATTTATATCAGATTCACTATAGACATGAAGGTATGAGGGCTGTGAAGTCATTGGTGACAGGAATGCTTCAGCTTCATATAATTATTATTATTATTGCACCGAGAATTGAACCCTGAGCCTTGGCCGTGCTAAGCAGGCGCTATACCTTGAGCTACGTTGTCCAGGCTGACCTGCACCTGTGACCCTCCTGCCTCAGCCTCCCAAGTGACACATTGGAATCCTATAGGACCACCATTGTACGTGGGGTGTCACTGAATGAAATGTCACTATGTGGCACATTGCTGTATTTGTGCCTGTGTGGTCATCCCCCGTCCTACAACACAGGCCATGTTGTCACCAGTTAGTTTCCTCTTCCCCTCTCCAGTCATTCTGAACCCACTGGAGCCAACTGCCATCCACACAGCATAGCTGGGTTGACACTTCAGAGGACTTGCACGTGACATGCTCTGGTACCTGGCTTCTGTCACTCAACACACTGGTTTAGAGATGTACTAATCTTGTGTGTGCCACTAAGTTGCTTTTTTCAACTTCTCATTTTAAATAGCTTTATTGAGATATAATGTACATAGCATACAGTTTACCCATTTAAAGTTTACAACTTAATGGTTTTTCTTGCATATTCCATTTTAAAATTTTTAAAATGTGGTAAATATAGCTAATATAAAATTGGTGATTTTTAGCCATTGTAATGAGTGTATTATTTACTGGCATTAATTATGTTTGCAATGTTGTGCGTTATCATCACTGTTTTAGATTTTTTTCATCACCCCAAACAGAACCCGGTAACCATTAAGCAATAACTTTTTTCCTCTAGCCCCTGTAACTGCTAATCTACATTCTTCCCTATTCAACTTATCTCACATAAACAGAATCGTGCATTTGTCCTTTTATTTCTGACTCATATCATGTACATGTTTTCAAGCTTCATTTACATTGCAGCGTAAATTTCATTCCTTTTTAAGACTGGGTAATATTCTATTACATGGATACACCCGTTTGCTTATCCAGTCATGTATTGATGGGCACTTGGGTGCATTCACATTTTCGCTATTGTGATCAATTCTGCTAGGAATATGGGTGTACAAAGTCTCTCTGTATCCTGCTTTTAACCTAGGAGTGGAATTGATGGATGCTATGGTAATTCCGGTGTCCAGCTGTTTGAGGACCACACAAATCTTTTCCACTGTGGCTGCACATCTTAGATCATGACCAGCCATGCAGAAAGGTTCCGATTTCTCCAGATCCTGCCAGCACTTGTTGGTTGGTCTCTCTGTGTCAGGTTATAGCCATCTCAGTGAGTGTGAGTGGCATCTCAGTGGGTTCAATTTGCACTTCCCTGGTGACTAATGTTGTCGAACATCTTTTCAGGTGCCTTGTGGTCATTTGCGTCTTCTCCTTGCCTCTGTTGCTTTTTATGCTATTGTTACGTTATTGACATAATTTGCATACTGTCAAATGCATACTTCTAAAAGTAGGACTTAATGCATTTGACAAATTGATGTGCACATGTAAGTATCACCCAAATTGAGACAGGATGATTCTGTTACCCAGAAAGTTCTCTCACTCCACTTTCTAGTAATCCCCACACCGTTCCCATCACTATGTATTAATTATTAATCTTGCATGTTCTTGGATTTCATTAGATGAATAAAAAAGCAAGCTATTGTGTGTGTTGTGTGTGTGTGTGTGTGTGTGTGTGTGTGTGTGTATTTAGTTGTGTGTTCAGTGTAGTGTTTGGGGTCTGTCTGTGTTCTTATGTATCCACCAGGACTTTGTTCTTTATTGCTGAGCCCCTTTTCTGAGTTTTGGGTACAGCCGAGTTTACTCATTCCGTCCCTTGATGATGAATATTTGAGTTTTTGCTGTTTTGGGCTCTTATGAATAAAGCCGCCCTAAACATTTCTGTACATGTCTTTATGTGGATGTAGGCTCTTCTCCTGGGTGGAGCTGATGGGTCACAAGCTAGGCACATGCTGAACTTTAATAGAAACCGTCAGTTTTCCAGTGTGGTTGTTCCATTTTACGCCCCCACCCCCCCGGGAACATGTGTCCCACACCCTTCCTTGCCAGCATTTGGTATTGTCAGCCTTTAATTTTAGCCACTCTGGTGGGTGTGTGGTGGCATCTCATTGTGGGTTTAATTTGCATCTCCCTGATGACTAATGATATCAGCACCTTCATGTTTGGGAAAGGTTGTGATTTACATTTTTCACATTAAAAAGTCAAGTGAGAAGCTCCTAATGAACACCTGCCGAACAGCCCTGGGAGCCCAGGACGTCCTCTCTGACGGTTGAGTCAGACTGACAGCTGTCAGTTTCAGATACGTCGTCAATCACAAATGAGTTGGCGACTCAGTTAAAAAATAAAAAGCGAGGGGAGGCATGTATTTAAAGAATATTTTGAAAATAGCAGAAAATGGCAAGGCTCTCTCCTCCCATCCTGCCTCCCACTGAGAATTCGCTTTCTAAAGGGAAAAGTCTGGTCCTGACCCGCGCTGATGATCCCGGTGAGGGTTCTCCACCAGCTCTGAGCACATTCCTGCCCCTTGGCCCTGGTGCCTGGTGACCCTGGAATCCCGTCCCGGGTCAGCTCCTGCTCTTCACAGCCCCCTCTGCACTTGCAGCACGGCCCCTCCTCCCTGGTCTGAGGCTGGCTGGGGAGGCCAGGCCCAGGCTGCATCTGTGCCAACCCCTCCCCTGCCTCCATCAGTTTCCGTAGTCTGTGTCCCTCAGTCCCCTGGGCCAACCCAGCTTCGTCATTGTTTACTTCCTCCTTTCCCTTCCAGCAGCATCCCTGGGGGGTCCTGTCCTGTCAGCATCCATCTTCATATTCCCAGCCCAGCCAGGCCCCACAGGCCACACCGCTGCTTGCTGGTTGGGGACAGATGCCCACAGGTTGTTGGGCACCGGTTCTGAAGGCCCCCGGCCTTCCTCCTCCCCGGGAGCAGGCTCTCTGTGGGGGAGTTTATTGAGTCACACCCCTTCTAAGTGTGTGTGACTACACCTGTATCTTGCTAAATCTGTGACACCAAATGCAGACCACCAGACCTTGCATCTTGACCTTCTCCCTGTGACCGCTGCACCCCAGCCTGTGACACGGGGCTCCTGTTTGTCCCCATGGGACCAGGCAGCACCAGGGTTGGAGGTGGCCAGGTGGCTGGCTAGACCAGCCAGGAGGCACTTGAGGCGTGGCCCTGGGCACGCAGGCCAGGACTGGCTGAGGGGTTATTTGGATCGTGTATGAGAGAGCCTGGGCACGGCAAGAAAGTGGACGCATCTCCCTGCCCAAAGAAGAAACAGTCAGGCCAAGAATTGATGAGAGCAAAGTCAGCTGTGTCTGGCGGCCCCGAGGGAGTGACTGAGAAGTGTGTGCCTGGTGCCCAGGTGCGGTGTTGGCATTGTCACCGTCCACCTGAGAGCCTCCCCAGAGCACCAGCCTGGGTCCTCGCCCTTCAGGTCCTGCAGCCCCGGGGCCATGTTAAAAGGCTTGGATGCAGGAGGCCTGGGCTGGGGCGGGGATCCTGCCTATCTCTGAGCTCCCCTGTGACCCTGACGCTGCTGTCCCGGGGCCTCACTTTGAGGGGCCAGAGCTGAACCTGAACCCCACCAGGAAATAGCAGCTCTGTTATTGGCGACTGGCCAGGTGGTCCATTCTCTGTCCATGGGGTGGGACTGCCCTCCATCCCGGCACACTCTATGTGAGGCAGACCCGCATTTGTGCGTCACGGGGCCTAATGCTTGTGAAAACGCTGCCCTTAAGAAAGGGCTTGGGCTTTCTTATCATTACGGAGAAGGTGCTGATACCCGAGGGCCTGCGGTGTATCAGCAGAGGGAGACGGGGCGCTTCGGTAGTTAAGAACTGCTTGGCACACAGTCCGACCATCTAGGAAGGGTTTGAGTCTTTGAACTGGACATTCATGGATAATTTAGATTTTTATTTTTTATGTTGTGTTTTTACAGGAAATTCATGAAATTGATGGTAAACTACAGGTCCAGAAAGGTTCCAGTCCTTGTTCATTTTTAATTGATTTCTGGTTATGAACTTATACAGACCCTCCCAACTCTTCCACGGGATTGAACCCTGGGCTTTGCATGTGCTGGGCAAGTGCTCTGCCTCAGAGCTGCACCCCCAGCCCTTTTTATTTTACTTTGAGCAGGATCCCCCTGAGTGGCCCACGCTGGCCTTGAACTGGCCATCCTCCTGCCTCAGCCTCATGCAGCTGGGATCACAGGCGTGGCCTCTGCCTGCCCCAGCTCATCCCCGGTGGTTCTTTGATGGGAAGCAGCCTTTCTTTCTTTAACTGTTTCCTCACATCCTATGAATTTGCCTTTTTTTCTTTTTCTCTTTTTCTTTTTTTTTTTTTTTTTTTTTTGGGTGCAGGGGATTGAACCCAGGCATTGTGCGTGCAAGGCAGGCACTCTACCAACTGAGCTATATCCCCAGCTCATGAACTTGCTTTTGTAATTAAACAAGTAGGAGATGGGAAGCTTTGTCAGAATTTATATTTTTGTAAAAATTCTGTATTTTTTTATTATCAAATATAAGCAACTATTCATTGTTGGAAAGAACGGGACATTTTACTAGAGAGAAACATAAAGAGCAGGGCGCGGTGGCGCACGCCTGTAATCCCAGCACTTGGGAGGCTGAGACAGGAGAATTGCGAGTTCAAAGCCAGCCTCAGCAGTGGCGAAGCACTTAGCAATTCAATGAGACCCTGTCTCTAATAAAATACAAAAAAGGGCTGAGGATGTGGCTCAGTGGTTGAATGCCCCTGAGTTCAATCCCCAATTAAAAAAAAAAATAGGATAAATAAATAAAGAGAAAGAAGTCACTGATAAGTTCATCATTCAGAATCATCGCTACTGAAATTTGGGTGCATTTCTTGGTATATTTTTGTGTGTGTTGATAGATAATTTTACAGAATTGTTTATAACAGTTTTCACTTTATATTACTATTTAATGATTTTCTCATGATTAAACTTCTCTATGGTCCTCATTTTTTACTTATTTGAATTATTTTGTTGTTGAGGGTATATCATGGATTGAACTCAGGGGCACTTGACCACTGAGCCACATCCCCAACCCTATTTTATTTATTTATTTATTGGTACTGGGGATTGAACTCAGGGGCTCTCAACCACTGGGCCACATTCTCAGCCCTTTTTTTGTATTTTATTGGAGACAGGGTCTCACTGAGTTGTTAAGTGCCTCGCCATTGCTGAGGCTGGCTTTGAACTCGTGATCCTCCTGCTTCAGCCTACCAAGTGCTGGGATTATAGGCGTGCGCCACTGTGCCCAGCTCCTATTTTATTTGTATTTTATTTAAAGACAGGGTCTCACTGAGTTCCTTAGCAGATCACTTGCTGAGGCTGGCTTTGAACTTGTGATCCGCCTGCCTCAGCCTCCTGAGCTGCTGGGATCACAGGCATGAGCCACCACACCCAGCATAGTCCTCGTTTTTTTAGTAATACTTGATATGAGATTATACCATAGAAAAATTTTCTTAACCCCCATTTCCACTAGTTTCAAAAGGAAAGGACATTTTTTTTTCTTTTCTTTTTTTTTTTTTTAATAACACGTCCTATGTCTTCTAAGTGAATCCTGACTGAAGCCCGGAGGGGAAATTTTCTTAGCTGCTTTGTGGCATTAGTTCTAACTGTACCTAGCATAACCTCAAATAGATCTCATGGTGAATAAAATACTAGTACATTTTATTTAATTATATTTCCACATGAACATTTTCAACCCCAAGCAGAGATCCGTTCTCACGACAGACCTAAGCTTGTCTGTTAGTGTGTCCAGGAGGTAGAAGATTGGGAATGGACCTTGTCAATATTCTGTCCTGTTTACTTGTGTTGATAGATAATTTTACAGAATTGTTTATAACAGTTTTCACTTTATATTACTATTTAATGATTTTCTCATGATTAAACTTCTCATGGGCCTAATGCTTGTGAAAACGCATCATTATTACATCATTGCTGTCTTATATTGTCCCCAAACATAATGGCTTAAATGAACACTTCATTTATTTTCTCTCTCAGTTTCTGTGGCTCTGGAACTTGGGAGCAACGTGGGCAGTTCCGACTGCGAGAATAAGATGGCTGTCTGAAGCTATTGTTGTCTGAAGGCTTGGCCGAGGCTGTGGGGTCCCCTTCTAAAGCCCTCACTCCATGGCTGACAAGTTGTTGCCAGCTGTTGGCTGGAGGCCTCAGTTCCTCTCTGGAGAATCTCTCCTCGGGGCTGCCTGAGTGACCCCAGGGCATGGTGGCTAGCTTCCACCAGAGCCTGTAATCCAAGAGACCAAGGTCAAAGCCACGAGACCACCTAAGACCTGGCTTTAGGGGTGCATATCATTATTGCCGTCCTATTCCGTTGGCTACACAAGGTCATCCCTGGTCCAGCATAGGAGGTGACTACCAAGAGTGTGCGACCAGGAGGCAAAGATCACTGGGCCCTCTTAGAGCTGGCTGCCACATTGGTCACTGTGAACATTAGAAGTACTTAGTGTGGAATTGCAATGACATATGTATTTTGGTTTTCAAACACGATTCCTGACTTATAACTCCCTTTCCAGGGTGGGCCATAGAAACTAATCTTCCCCACCTTTACTTGGCCATAAAGAATTCTCTTACCTACCTTGTCTGATAAGGCTCTCCTCATTCTAGAGAAGTCCTACCCAATGTCCTGAAGGAAGGAATGCTGCTTAGAGAGGCCTAGAAGAATCTGAGTAGGCAGGCCTTGATGGGTGTCCCCACCCAGCCTGTTAGCCTAGCGTCCTTTAGTGCCCTCGTGATGAGTCTGCATAAAACACAAAGGGACAGGGTTCTTGCAGAGTGCAGGAGCCCTGTTTGGGGAGATAGCTATGCAATTTGGCTCCTCACCAAAAGGCTTGTCGCCTTAAAGCCGGAGCATCTCCCCACAATTGGACGGCTGTTAGTCATCTTACACAGTCGATCCTAAAGGGCTCCATTGGATGGCTGGTTAGCCAATGATGGGTAAGATCCCCAGAGGGGGACAACCTAAGACAGGCACGGGACAGTCTCATGTGGCCGACATATCAACCTAAGACAGGAGTCAAGGGCACAGCCTTGATTATCCGACGATGGGTAAGAATGTTGGTTGCACATGGACGTCCTAGAGCATCCCCTCTTTTAAAACAAAAGGGGGGGAAATGCAGGAGCCCTGTTTGGGGAGATAGCTAAGATTGCGGTTGACTATGGGCCATAGACATTTTTGGGCATTTCCGCCTTCCGTAGTCTCACGGGACTTGGCCTGGGATCTCACCGGACTTGGCCCAGGATCTCGAGAGATTTGAGCCGTGACTCAGCAGATCGAGCTAGCGCCATTCCTGCTGGGGCGCATGGGAAGAGACCTGAGAGAGTACGGACAGGGTTATCGCTATTGTATAGATATATTGTAGTTTCTTGTAAGAGTAGGTGCCTTGGTTTCTTGTGAGAGTGTGTATGTGGTGTTAGAAATTACAAGAGACAGAGAGAGAAAGATTAAAGAATTTTTTTCGTCTCCATCCTGTCTCCGGACTCCTTTCCGCAGCGCTGCCATTCCAGGCTGCAATCCCTTTCCGGCGACAACAGCAGAGAGCTGAACCCGTGAGGTTCTTGGAGGCAGATGCACTCCTAGAGGACACGGAAGCCCCATGTTCTTTCTCCCACACCTCGCCCTACGCATCTCTTCATAAGCCCCAAAGAGGGGGTTGGGAGAGCCCTGATTGACAGCTGATTGGTCAGAAGTGCATGTTCTAAACCACCTGCGGCTTGTGGCTGGCACCTGACGTGGAGGACATCCTGGGGACTGAGGCCTGGCCTGTGGGATCTCATGCCATCTGCATTGGCTCAGAGGACGCCCAGTCAGGTTCACTCTGCTGCAGAGCGTGCTTGGGGTCAGAGGTCTCCCGTGTCGACCGTGGTGGGGCAGAGGGGAACCCAGATACCTCGTCATCCTGACTGATGGAGGAATGAGTAAGAAAGGTGTGCTCCAGCCAGACGGATGTGGTGTGAGGGGCAGGGGCAGGGCCAGGTCCCCGGCTGCGGCTGTGGTGTGTGCCCAGCGGGAGCTTTCCACCCCTGGCAGGGCCAAGAAGGCGCCTAGATTTTGTTCTTCTAGTTGTTCTGTTTCCTTGGAGTTCTGCACGAGCTGTGTGCATCCACTGTAGAAATCCCAAGCCTGATTTCAAAGTCCTTCAGTGAATAAATGGTCTGAAGAACTTGTATTGCCATGACTGTCACTGCCTCCAGGCTCTCCGGTTGTGTGGCTTCCTGTCCCCAAGGGGTGTGCTGTGTGGAAACCACTCCTGCTGCTGGGAAACTGGGAGATGAGAAGAGACTCTTGAGATGTGGATAGATTGCGCGCGCGCGCGCGCGTGTGTGTGTGTGTGTGTGTGTATGTACTGGACTTGCAGGCAATTAGGTTCACAGAGTGACTTACAAACTCACACAACTTTTTAAAATTCTGTTTTTATTTTTTTGCAGTGCTGGGAATTAAACTCAGGGCTTGGTGCGTGGTAAGCAACTGCTCTGCCACGGAGCCACACCACAGCTAAAATCATCAACAATCTAAAATCATAAATCCAAGCAAGAGGTTTGCAATGATAATAAAATTCACATTTTATGCAAAATTTAATCTGAAAGGGAAATTGTTTTGAATTACTGACAACCTTGAACTTATCAAATCCTACTTCCAGGGCTACAGAGTGAACCCTCCCTTGGAAAGAATTCTCTTGATATATTTTACTTGGAAAGAATTCTCCTGGCATACTTTACAAGTTTATTTGTCTTTTTATTAGTGTTTGCCCCATTTTCCTTATTCAACACAGCTTATTTGGTATCTTTTTACTTGAAGCAGAAAAGTATTGATAAAAATGTAAATATCATCTGAAGCACTCCTGTCCTGTAACTTCATTTGGATAATTAAAAAAGCATGAACCTCGAAAGGACGTTGAAACAGATTCAGATTATAAAACCTACAAGGCTTCTCTCTCACAGAATAGACAGTTAGGTTTCTTTCTTCTCCTTTGAGAAAAATAAAAGAACTTCAGTCTTGCCAGAGCCACACACACGTGTGGGAAAGGGAAGAAGGAAACATATCATGTCCCCTGTTCTGAACTGAGGTTATTATTATTTTTCACCTAATACTGTCCTGGGAACATCTTTCCAATCAGCAGCTGCATTGTGGCTTCATTCCTAGCTCAGTGACATGGGGTCCCATGGCAATGTACCTAATCTCCACGGCTCATAGCTAGCCATTTCCCCAAACTCTCTCTCTCTCTCTCTAATTAGCTAGCCATTTCTCTCTCTCTCTCTCTTTTTGGTACTGGGGATTGAACTCAGGGGCACTTAACCATTGGCCCATATCCACAGCACGTTTTTGTATTTTATTTTGAGACAGGGTCTCACTGAGTTGCTTAGGGCCTCCCTAAGCTTCCGCGGCTGGCTTTGAACTTGCGGTCTTCCTACCTCAGGAGCGGCTGGAATTACAGGCGTGTGCCCGACTAGCCAGCCATCTCTTGATGTGTATTTTGGGCTTTGGCAGTTACAGATCTGTACTCAGATCTCCTGACATACTTCTGATGTCCCCACGGTGCATTCCTGAGGGTGGAGTTCCTGGGTTCACCGCCTTGGGTTTCTTGGGGTCTGCCTGCCGCTCTCAGACCTCTTACTCCTCCTCAGCTCTGGGGCCCAGAGGGGTGCTGGCCACACTGACAGGCACCTGAGGTTGCCTCACGTCATTTCCTCTCTTGAACGCGGAAGCAAGATTAAAACCTCGATGCTCCCGCCACCCCGTCACCCTGTGCCAGCCCTTGGTGCAGAGTGAGCCCAGCGCGTGGAGGTAGGAGGTCCCGGCACCCTTGAGTGGCCGGAGCTTTCATCCAGCAGATGTCGGGACACAGGCCAGGAAGGTCGGATCGTGATCCCTCGGGCCCAGCGTCCCTGGAGGACTGGCGCGTGCAGAGGCCCGAACGCGGCCTGCAGGAGGGTCAGGCGTGGAGATCCCGTAGGCCCTGCGGGCAGTGGGCAGAGGAAGGAGGCCTGAAACGGAGGAGCCAGGAGTGGCTCTGGCGAGACCCCAACCCTGGCCCCTCACCCGGCCACGGTGGGTTCAGGAGGAACACGGCAGCCAGCTCGAGTCCTAGAGGTAGGGCCTGGAGCGGCAGCTCCCGGCTGCTGGGCTCACCCTGTAAAATGTCTGTGGAATGTGTGGCATAACACGGGTGCCAAATTCTTGTTTTGCAAGTGAAAAAAGTGAAAAGTCCCACCTCCTCTCCTCAGCACTGCCTGACTCTAAGTGCATCTTCTGCCCGGTCCAGTCGCAAGTACAGGCTCTTAAACTAAAGGACAGTTCTGGGGTGGGGGGGCAGTGGCCTAGCAGACAGCTGTGGATGCGACACAGTGGTGAACGCACCCCACGGTCACACACACACTCGGGACAGGCTGTGTTTACTGTGATGACAGACAACCCCGGGTTTCTGTGGCTTCGCATGACAGGGTTGCTTCCTGTTCACACTCGTGCACGGGTGCCAGCTGCAGGGCTGGGGACCGGGGCCTGTCCTCCCTCCCTGCGTGGAGGCCCAGGCTGAGTCCCTCTTTCTCAGCGTCAGGATGGTCAAGGCAGAAAGCGGGGAGTGTGGCAGATCCTAGGTCCTCTTGCAATGGAAGCAACACGTGCCCTTTCCCTGACGTCGCGTCACCTAAAGCAAATCAGAGTCAAGTCAGAAATCACAAAAGGCTGGGAAATGGAGTTCTACCCTGTGGCGTGAAAGCCCAGGCACTGTGGGAACAGCCCCAGGGATTAGCACAACGGAAGTGTCCTTGGGCTATTTATTTATTTATTTGGTACCTGGGATTGAACTCGGGGACACTTGACCACTGGGCCACATCCCCAGTCCTTTTTTTGTATTTCATTAGAGACAGGGTCTCACTGAGTTGCGAAGTGCCTCGCCCTTGCTGAGGCTGGCTTTGAACTCGCGATCCTCCTGCCTCAGCCTCCCAAGTGCTGGGATTACAGGCGTGCGCCACCCGCGCCTGGCTAGGGCTTTTTTTTTTTTTTTTTTTTAATGAATTTTGCCTCTTTCACGATCTCCTCCGTGGACTGTTGCTCACGCCGGGGCAGGTGTGTATGCTCTGCACCATGTGTAGGACTAGTGGAAGAGAACGGAGAACGTTGTTAGGGACGTTTGGGGGTATACCGGGGATTGAGCCAGGGGTGCTCCACCATTGAGCTCCATTCCCAGCCCTTTTTATCTTTTATTCTGAGGCAGTCTTGCTTAGTTGCCTAAGCTGGCCTCAAAATTGTGATTCTCCTGCCTCAGCCTCCTGAGTTGTTGGGATTACAGGTGTGTTCCCCCATGCCTGGCTGTTAGGGCATTTTTAAGGAATACTATACTAAAGGGTATTGGGACAGTGAAACACATGAACTTGAAACGTGAACTTGTAACATTTCTGTTAGACTCTCTGTGAGCTCATCATCTTATCTATAGCTTGAAATTACTGAGTCAACGACTTTCAACAGCAGGTCGTTGCCCACTGCCTAGGAGCTGCAGTACATACCTATTACTGGCCGCTCAAGTGTATGGTCTTAGGGCATCCCCTTGTCACTTGTGGTCTGGTGTTTTTGTTTGTTTGTTTTTGTTTTTTTTGGTACCAGGGATTGAACCCAGGCAGGGGTGCTTAATCACAAAGCCACATCCCCAGGCCCTTTTTTAAATTTTGAGATAGGATCTCGCTAAGTTGCTTAGGGTTTCACTAAGCTGCTGAGGCTGGCTTTGGTGGCCTGGTGTTTTGACAGTTTTCTCTTTCCTCCTGGTAGAAAGCATAACTGATTGTTTAAAGTGAAGCTTTCTAATTGTCTTAAGTCTGTTTTGTGTTGCTATAACAAAATACTGCAGACTACGTCGTTTATAGACAACATAGGTTTGTTCGGCTGATGGTTCTGAACAGGGGGAGTCTCAGATCAAGGGGCCCAGTTGTAAGGGCCTTCTTTCTGCATCATCCCATAGCTCTGTCACTGCCCCAGATGCCCACGTGGCTCTGGGGTGGCCAGTGCTGCTTGGTGCGGCCCTGTACCTTCACAGGTGGTTCCTTTTCTGTTGTTCAGAGGTTTGTGAGCTGATGAGAAGGCTGTTAGCCCGGACCGCTGTCTTACCTGCTTTTCGTGGTTAATTAAAGTGATATAAATTTGTCACGGTACGGCTTTATTTTAAAGAATTCAAACTGTGCAGAAACCGCAGGCAGGAGTGACGGCAGTTCTTTCAGAGTGTTCCTGCCCTGTGTCAGTGGGAGGTCTCCAGAGTACTGTGTGTGTGTGTGTGTGTGTGTGTTCACATATATGCAGTGAAGGTTGTTTTAAGGAATTGTTGGCTCATATGGTTGTGGTGGTGACAAGTCCCACACTCTGGAGACTCAAGGAGCAGTGGCAGTTTGAGGCTGAAGGCAGAGTGCTGGTCATACTCTTCTTACGGGGAAGAGAGAGAGAGAGAGAGAGTGAGTGTGTGTGTGTGTGTGTGTGTGTGTGTGTGTGTGTGATTTTTTTTTTTCTCTCTTAATGCCTTCAAGTCATTAGATAAGGCCCACCCACACTGTGGTGGTCTATCTGCTTTACTCAAAGTCTACTGCTGTTTGTTTGTTTGTTTTTTCATACTTAGGATTGAACCCAGGGGTGCTCTCTCACCGAGCTATATCCCCAACCCTTTTTATTCTTTATTTTGAGACAGGGCTTGCTAAGATGCCCACACTGGCCTGGAACTTGCGCCCCTCCCGCTTTAGCCTCCCCGAGTCCCTGGCTTTCCAGGCATGGACCACCATACCCAGCTCAAAGTCTACTGTGTTGAGTCTTGTCTAAAAGCATCCCTTCACAGAAACATCTAGAGTAATGTTAAACCAAATACCAGGGTCGTGTGGCCCGGCCTAGTCGGCACATGACGCTGATCACCCAACACTTCCCGCCCTTGGTGCTTTGCTGGTTATCTCCGGTGCTCTCTGCGCAGTCTGTGTGTGTGGCTCTGAGTGTTCTGACCCGCTGAGATCACGGTCACCCCCTTAATGCTGGTGTGGTGGACGCTGCGAACAGACCCCTGGTGTCCTATCCTCCCTGCTTCCTGCAGCGAACGGGTCTTGGCTCATTCCTTGTTTTCGATGCTGGGATCGAACTCAGGACCTCGCACGTGGACAGTGCAGGCCCCTCTTTTCTTTGGTCATGGTTATTTCTGACCAGAGGTGTCGCTGGCGTCCAGGCTGCCTGCCAGCAGGAGAGGCCTGTGGTGTGTTTGGGGCAGTCTTTCCTGAGGGGGCAGGAGGGGCGTGGAGGTGCAGGCGACTCTGGGCAGGAGCTGAGTTGGAGAGCACCCTCTCTACCCGCCAGTGGGAGCTTCCCTGCACCCTGAGTCCTTGCTCACAGCCCTTCACAGGTTGCGAGGGGTGGCAGCGCACCTGCCATCGGGACTTCCTGAAGGGCGCGTCCGCAGGGCCTGCTGACAGCCGGCCAGGGGTCTGTTCCCTCTACTCCAGAGATCTCCCTTGGAGAAGGTCTCCCGGAATGCTGTGCAGGACCCCTTAGCTCTAGGGGACTCCTGGCAGGGGTCTCTCACTCCTAGAACAGAAAAATGAGAAATTGGCAACTAAGTGCCCCGAGCGGGGACCCGTGGTGACTGTGATTCTGGCACCGGTGGAGTGCAGCGGCTGTGTCTGCGAGATCATTTGACGCTGGTGCTTTTGTTATGTGAGAAGATAACTGCCGACAAATTCCTGACTGAAATACACAGCAAAGGGTCCTGCTTCGGTGTGTGTGCGTGCACCTGGATAAGGGTTGTCTCTGATTTGGGAGCTTTCTGCAGTAAATGACACAAGGGGCTGCCTCTGGAATCCCAAAAGGAAGATGTCACCCTGTGTTCAGTATGTCTTACTTATGTCAGGAAACTGTGGGATGGTGGAGAAATCCTAACATCCAGGGAAGCTCAGAATGAGGTCTGGGTGCCGGCTGGAGTCCCAAGTGTCCCGCCCATTGTGTAACAGGGAGCCCTGGGGACAGGCCCACTGCGGAGAGGAGCCGGTGGCAGCCCTGGGCTCCGGTTAGCAGAGGAACTGCAAGTCCCAGCTGCTTGCTAGTGGAGTCAGCCTGCCCCTCACTCCATGTTCTTTTCTCTTTAAAATCAAACTATTGAAAAGCTCTTCACTCTGTGAATGGATCACTCCAAATGCATCAGCGAGAGAATGCGATATTGGGCGGCTTTGGTTGAGTTGATTATGTTGTGTGGATGTGGATATTAAAACAAATCAGTGAGCCGGGCGCGGTGGCGCACGCCTGTAATCCCAGCACTTTGGGAGGCTGAGGCAGGAGGATCGTGAGTTCAAAGCCAGCCTCAGCAATGGCGAGGCACTTAGTAACTCAGTGAGACCCTGTCTCTAATAAAATACAAAAAAGGGCTGGGGATGTGGCCCAGTGGTCGAGTGCCCCTGAGTTCAATCCCCGGTACCAAAAAAAAAAAGAACAAAAAAACAAATCAGTGGTTTCCTCTAGAACTTAAAACAACATTCATGATATGATGTCCTTATGGGAGGGCAGTGGAGGCTTATTGAGATAACAGGCAAGGGAGTATGTGTGAAAAAATGGTATTTTTATTAGGAATCTGGTGGTCGTAGAGCTGGGTACTGTGGGATTGCTCTGCACTTGATCCTGGCTCCTGGCGCAGTGGCAGGTGCCCTGGAAGTGCTGACAGTGGCTTGCGTATTAGCTCCGAGTTGGATTTTATCATCTCACCGCATCCGTGTGTCTGAGGAGGTGAACCCAACTTGTAGCCCGCTACAAGGTGTCTCGGTCACCTCCAGCTGCTGTAACAAAACACGGTAGACTGTGCAGCTTGTGAGTAACAGGAGCCTCTTTCTCACAGTGCTAGAAGCTGGAAGTTCAAGATCAGGTGCCAGCAGGGTTGTGGAGGGCCGGCTTGCAGGTTGCAGATGGCCACCTTCTCTCTGTGTCCTTATAGGGTGGCAGAAGGGGCTGGAGAGATCTTCAGGGTGCCTTTTATGGGGCTCCCCTTGTGACCTCATCACCTGGAGAGTCTACCTCCTAATATCACCACGTTGTGGTTTGGGATTCTGACAGGCAGTGCCTTCTGGGACAAAGGGCTGCCTCCTTTGGCCTGTGTTCTTGCTTTCTTGTGCTTTGGTCATCTCCCTAATACATTTTTCTCAAGTGTGTGTGGGTGTACGTGTGAGAGTGGATGTGTGTGTGTGTGGGGGGGTGGTATTTGGACTCTGCAATTTCAAAGGACAGCACAGGGTCCCCACTCCCTGGTCCTATCACCGACTCGACTGACGGATAGAGTAAACCTTGCTTCTGGAATTCCTTTGACCCCAGAGGGAGTGTCACAGAGTTGGGGGGGGGGGGGGGGGAGAATCCTTTCCCTGGGAGTCACAATTGGAAAAACCTGCTAGCACCAGCCCAGACTTAAGAGTGACTCCCATTCAAGGGCATCTTTAATGATATGCTGCTGATAAGGCAAGTGCATACATGAATTGGGAATCTTTCCATGGCAACCGTACAAAACCCAATTCATATTAACTTATTATCTTTTCTTTTATTTAACAACAACAACATCAACAACAACAAAAAGAAGGGTGCAAAGTGTTATGAGCCCACATAACTGGAAAGTCCAGAACCAGCCTGTCAGGTGAGGCACCATCCCGCTGCCCGCACGGTGGCTGCAGGACTGGGTTCTCTGTCTTTCCCCTCTGCCTTTCTTGGCGGGAGCCTCGCCCTCAGGCCTCACCACCTTCTCCGGGGCAGCCGCAGAGCACAGCGGCCACCAGAGCCTTGCACCCGCTTCCCCTCCTGCAGCCAGCGCCACGGCAGCCCTCCCCCTAGCTCTCGCTCAACCCCTGTATCTGTCATTGGCCCTGTTAGGTGACATGCCTCCTCCTACCCCAGTCTCTGTGCTCAGGGGTGGAGAAGTGGTTGGCTGGGAGCCCGGGAAGGGGGGGGCTCAGAGTGACTCGTTCCCCGAAGAACAATCGTGCCGGGTTGGCCTGCAGAGGATGCATGTTGGAGGCCACAAACCCACACCCACCATAGCGCTTTTGAGATTTTTTTTTTTTTTAAATATTTATTTATTTACTTTAGTTGTACACAATGCAATGCATTTATGTTTACGTGGTGCTGGGGATCGAACCCCCCTGTAATGAAAAGTGACCCTCGGCCAGTTGAGAGAAGAGGTGGTCACTGTGCACAAGGCGTCGAGGCTCGTGTGTGAGTTGAGTGCTTTTTTTCCCAGGCCGATTCTTAGGCCTGGGAAACTATCTTAGGTCCAAAGGGCAGAACTTTCTTGTCCCGTAGTCTGGAGAGCAGAAGTCTGAAGCCAAGGGGCAGGCATGTTCATGGAGGCCTGCGGAGGAGGGTCCTTCCTGCCTCTTCCAGCCCTGGGTGTCCCCACAGTCCTCGGGGTCCCTTGGCTTGTAGACACACCTCTGCAGTCTCTGCCCATGTGGTTGCCTGGCCTTCTCCCCGTGCCTCTCCCCTCTCCTGCGGGACAGCAGTCATGTTGGATTGGGGTGTACTCTACTGAGGTGTGATCTTGTCTTAACAGCTCTCATCTGCAGCAACCCTGTCTCCAGAGAAGTTCATGTGCATGTTCATGGGCACGGGGTTAGGACTTCAACATCTCTATCTGCAAGGTCACAGTTCATTCCATAGGAAAGCCTTTCTGGGGAGCCTCAGAGAGGACTTGGGGGCTCAGGGTTTATTTTGGCTGATGGGCAAGGTTAGCTGTAGGCTCTTGGCCCTGATGGTTTTATGGTGGAGTTGCTTTTTTTCTCACCTCACAAGGGGTCTGTGGCCTAGGGCCTAGTGGGCACTGGATACCGGTGGGCCAGGGACCTGCCACATGCCTACGTGACCTGCTGCTTCCTGTCCCTCCTGGCCGGTGGACCCCAGTGAGTGCAGGGATGTGGGGTCAGCGCTCCGCTTTGCGTTCTGGCCCCCTGCGGCCCGCACCAGGTGAGCCCAGGCGAGTTCAGTAGCTGCGGGCTGCAGAGGCCCTCCTGTGACCAGGTGACAGGTCTCTTCCCACCGTCTAGACGTGCAGGGTGGATGCGTCATGGTGACCTCATTGCTGTTGCTCTGGAGCCGTGTGCAGGGTGGCGGGCCTGGGGTCCGCTCCCTCCTCACCTGCCCGCCTGCCGCAGGGTCACGCTGGCTCGTCTTGCTGCAGCCAGTGGTCTCAGGCTCCCGGGGTGGACCGTGTGGCCCGCCTCTTCAGCAGAGGTCCTAGAGGACCTCAGTCCTATCGCCCTTCTAGGGACACAGGACACTGGGAAAATCAGGCCACCTCTACCATAAAGCTGCTCATGGCGCCCACGTCAGCCGTGCCTGATCTGTTGGTGATCTCGGATATTAATATGTATGTTCCTGATGGTTTGGTAAATGTTTAGTTGACAGCTCTCCAGAATCAACCATGGCTTGCTTCTCTATCCTGTTTGGACCTCGTACCCAGGGCCACACAATATCCACCTCTCCCCAGGTCTCCACCGGGCTGTCAACCAGGCCGTCTTCCCCAACCCCTGCCCCGCCCATCTCCTCTGTCTCCTTCGCTGGCAACCACATCTGCCCAGTTGCTTAGCCTGAACGTGGGGGTCATCCTGGGCTCTTCGCTTCCTCTCATAAGCCACGTTTACTCTAATAGCAAATAGCTGCACAAGATGTCTAGATTCCAAACATGTCTCTTGCCTCTCTCTGCCCCTTTGCTGGGTGGTGGCCGCGGTCCCCTGCCTGGCTTCCGCAGTAGACTGCCCTCTGGTCTCCTGGAGCCTGCTTCTGGCCCCGGAGCCAGGCTAGCAGCAGAGAGTGGCCAGCCCACGCCGGCCTCTGAGCTCTGAGAGGCTCCTCCCCCGCTCACTCCGCTCTGTCCCCGGGAAGGCACCGTCCTTGCGGTTGCCCCTGCTGGGGCTGTTCCCCCGCTGCGTCCCCCAGGCTCCTTCCCTCAGCTCCTTCATGTCCTGGTCCCATTAGCCCCTCTCCCAAGTCTGCCCGCCCACATCCTGCCCAGTACCCACATCCTACTGGCTCCAGGGTACTTGAGCGCTTATTTAGATAAATAAGGGCCTGCAGTTGATGGGAAGGCGAACCCCCCAAGGCGGGGTCCTGACCCTGCACTGATGTCTCCGCGCGCCACGCCTCCCTCCGACCTGCTCGGTGGACGCTTGAGCATGAACCAGCAGTTTGACTGGCTCTGCGGTGTCAGTGAGGGCTAGGGACCTGGGTCCTTGTCCACAGCACTTACCCAAGCCCTGGAGGACAGAGGGTGGGTTGAGGACGCTCGGGCTCGGCCCCTCTGACCCACTTCCCCTCTTCGTTTCTAGACCGGCCTTATCGTCGCCTGCTATCACGGCTTTGTGGACACTGTGGTGGCCTTGGCAGAGTGCCCCCACGTTGACGTCAACTGGCAGGACAACGAGGGGAACACGGCCCTGATCACGGCTGCGCAGGCAGGTAAGACTGGCCTTCGCCTTCCTCCCTGGGCACTGCTGGGGGCAGCGTGGCCTCCTGTGCTGGGCTCGGCTCAGGACTGTCGTGCGGGAAGGATGGAAAGTGGTCTGGGCTCACAGGTGCCAGGAGAGGGCTGATGGGGGTGCGCACCTGCTCTCTGTGTGTTGGGGACCTGGAGGGGTGGACCCCCTCACGCGGAGTGCAGCGTGGGGCAGGGCAGCGTCCGATCGAGCCCGTTCCTTTGGATATGAAGTTGCCCCAGAGACCCAACCTCCTCGCCAGCTCCCCTGGAGCTTCGCAGCCCGGCCAGCTCTCCGAGACGGGATGGCATGTGCTGTGACCCCACTAGAGGAAGAGACAGGAAGAGGCACGGCCAAGTTTAGTGACAGCTAAACGTGACAGTAGATATGTTTAGAAGATGACCTTGAACTTCACCTATAGAGTTCAAGAAACACCAGGAATTGCTGCCCGAGGGCTGTAGGACCAGTACGGTAACAAGGTGAGGCCGGATTAGCAAGAGAGCCCTGTGAATGTGTGTTGAAGGACAGGTCCCCTCAAGAGGTCAGCGCTTACATTACCACGGCCACGTGCATCGTGGCCTCCTCCCTTAGGTTGTGTTCAGACGTTTTTTGAGGTCAGTATGAAACCTATATTGTCCCCTCATGATAACACGTCAGTCTCAACCGAGGTCTTGACCAGATCTGTAACGAATCTTCTCAAAGAACTTGGCTTCCAAAGAATAGTCACACCTTTGTGTCCTCAGGCTCCACACCAATCATGGATAGAAAATATTTTACAAAGTTTGTATTCAACACATTCAGATTTTTTTTTTCGTGTTGTTATTCCCTAAACAATTCAGTGTAACAACTATTTTTTTTTTAGTTGTAGATGGACACAATACCTTTATTTAGCATTTTTTATATGATGTTGGGGAACAAAAGAACAACTATTTTAATGTAGCATTTACATTGAAGTAGGTTTCATCAGTCATCTAGAGATTTAAACTTTGCAGGCAGATGTGTAGATTATATGCAAATACTATTCCATTTTCTACAAGGCATGTAGCTTCGAAGGGTTCTGGTCTCCACCAGTCCCCGAGGAGGGACACCTGTGTGTCTACTTCATCAGTAGGACCTCAGCTGCAGGTAATGTCGCTGCCTCAGGCTGAACCGGAAGGAAAAGGGTCTGTGTGTCAAGGAACTCAAGGTAGTTCACTTAAGGTGGCTGGGAATTCTTGAGAGCTGGGCCCCTGGCCAAGAAGCTGGAGGAACTGCCCCAAGCCACACTGTTGACCCTGGTAAGGAAGTGTCTGCGGTTGTCCCCCAGAGACAGACCTCCTGTCCCTTCTTGCTGCCCTGGCTCCTGTATCAGTGCCAGCCTGGGTGGATCTGATGGGAACTCTGGGGGCTGGAAACATCAGTATATGGCTATTTCATTTTCCAGACTGGGAGGTGGTCTGTGCACCCCAACTATCAGTCAGGACGCGTGGCAGAGGGCTCCTCAAACCCAGAGAGGGCCAGGGTTTGTGCTGACACCTGGTCCCCTCGCTGGGTTTTATTTTATTTTATTTATTTATTATTTTGCCGGTGCTGGGGATCGAACTCAGGGCCTTGTGCATGCGAGGAAAGCACTCTACCAACTGAGCTACGTCCCCAGCCCTCATTGGGTTTTAGAGCGCCAAGAGTGGTCTCTGTTGAGGACTCCGGGCACTGGAAGCCGAGGTGACAACTTTGAGAGCCCCACGCATGTTTAAGGCCGTGGTGAGGGGCTTGGTGATCAGAACCCCCGGTGGGCCGGGCACCGCGTCAGGGGCCAGGACTCACTAGCGAGGGGCGGCTTTGTCCTTGAGTCATTCTCTAGCTCACGGGACAGAAATAGACACGGAACCCAGGCTGTCCGTGGGGGCTCTGCTGAAGGGGTGCCCTGGGTGCCATGGGACAAGGCTACTCCACCTGGCCTGGACGGTCAGGGCAGGGATCTCCAAAGTGGTGGCTTGGTCCAGTGTTCTAGAAGGTGGAGGCGGGTCCTTTAATACAGTGGATTGCAAAGCCCTGGGGCCGCGGTGGAGCTGGGAGGTTTCAGGAGTGGCTGGTCTGAGGGACAGAGCAGGGGCTGGGGTGCTAGGATGATTTACCTGGGAGAGAGGAGAGGCCCCTGAAGAAGGCAGGGGCCAGATCACTAAGGGTCTGGCGCAGGAGGGTGCATGCCAGTGGCATGGGCCAGGTGTGCGGCCATGGGGCCCAGAGGAGTTTCCAGAGCGTGTGGCAGGAGCACTGTTGTCAGAGGATGTGGGGTGGCAGTGGGGGAGGGTGAGCGGCTGGGCTTGCGGTCAGGCATCTGCGCGGGGACAGAAGTAAGAGACCGGGGAGTGGGAGAAACACGGGTTCCCTTCTGGCCATGGTGCCTTTGGAATGCCGAGGGACGTGGAGGAGTCGGCCTGGCCGGTGGTGGAGAGGACGGCGCCGCCTGCGCTGCCCCTCCTGGCAACGCAGCTGGGTTTACTGGGGTCGGGGACTGAGGGGGCTGTGGACAGGGTAGGATCCTGAGCAGTGTGGGAATGCGGGGAAAAGGCTCCTTTTCTGATTAATTGGCAAGAGTGTTCACTGGGACTGTTTGAAACTATTTTTTATTTTATATTCACATGGGTGACAATTTATCTAGAAAAAATAACGCAGGACACCATAGTTCACCCTGCCCCCACTTCCTTCCTTCCTCATTTCCTTCCTTCCTCTTTAGCCTCACAGAGGAATAGGTAGAGCCCAGCCTGCTTTCTGCATCTCTGTTTGTTAGGGTTTGGGTGTGAGGTGTCCCCCAAAAGCTCACGAGTGAGACAGTGCGAGAAGGTTCAGAGGGGAAATGATTGGGTTGTGAGAGTCTTAACCAGTCAGTGATTATCCCCTGCCAGGGGCTTAACTGAGTGGTAACGGAAGTGCTGGGGTGTGGCTGGAGGAGGTGGGCATTGGGGTGTGGCTTGGGGGTGTCTGGCCAGTGGAGTCTCTCTCTGCTTCCTGATCATCAAGTGAGTTGCTTCCCTCTGCCACCCTCTCCTGCCGTGATGCTCTGCCTCACCTCGAGCCCTGAGCAATGGAGCCAGCCTTCTATGGATATCACCTCTGAAACTGTGAGCCTTCAATTAAACTTTCTTCCTTAAAATTGTTCTGGCCGGGCGCACGCCTGTAATCCCAGCACTTGGGAGGCTGAGGCAGGAGGAGTGCGAGTTCAAAGCCAGCCTCAGCAATGGCAGAGCACTTAGCAACTCAGTGAGACCCTGTCTCTAATAAATTACACAAAAGGGCTGGGGATGTGGCCCAGTGGTCAAGTGCCCCTAAGTTCAATCCCTGGTACAAAACAAAAACAAAAACAAAAAAACCCCCACCAAACTGTTCTGGTCAGATCTTTTAGTCACAGCAGTGCAAAAAGCTGACTGAGCCGGTGCTGATACTTGGAAGTAGTTCCCACCCTGTCCTTCACACTGGGAAAAGGATCCAAACCTCCAACTGTCGTGCCCCTCAGTCCTCCTTTTTGTGCGTGTTTTGGCTTAAATGCAATGTTTTCCTTTAGGAAACTTTCCCATATCTCTGGATCCGGGTCTGCCTTGTTTTGTTTGTGTCCCCCTTGGGTGTCCACAGACCTGGAGATGAGGTCACCTGTCTAGCCCCAGTATTCGCTCATCATTTGTTCTCCATTCTTTCACGCCAGGGTCCAGGGAAACGCCTCAGATCTCCCATACCTGGTTGGTTCGCTATTTCCCCCTGCTTTCGTTAGAAAGCTCAAGCTGGCAAGTCATTTCCCCCAAATTTTGTTTGCTTTTTGGTACTAGGGATTGAACCCAGGGGTGCTTAACCACTGAGCCACATCCCCAGCCCTTTCTGTTCTTTTTCTTTTGAGACAAGGTCTCACTAAGTTGCTTAGGGCCTTGCTAAGGCTGGCTTTGAACTTGCGATCCTCCTGCCTCAGCGTCCTGAGCTGCTGGGATCGTAGGTGTGTGCCAGGAGGTGTGGCCCAGAACTTTAGTCTGAGAAATTGAGAAAAGTTGAATGACAAGGAAGAGAATCTGCTAATAAGATTCCACAGTGGCTGGCGACTGTGCCAGTTTGCTGCTGCCTCTGCTGACCCATTCGAATGAGTGGCAGACTCACACCTGCCAGCAGGATCTCCTCAACAGCATGCAACACGAATCCCCGCCACATCTGACAAACTTAACATCGATTCAGTGAAACTATTTATTATATCTCAAACTGATATTCAAATCCTCCCATTTCCCTGCAAACATCCTTTATTGTTTTGCTGCTGCTCTTTTTAAAAAAATTTAAAAAAATTTTTTGGTTATTTTTTAGATATACATGACAGTAGAGGGTATTTTCGACATATTATACACACATGGAGTAAAGCTTATTCTAATTAGGACCCCACCCTTGTGGTTGTGCATGACGTGGAGTTACACTAGTCCTATATTTATTTATTTATTTATTTATTTATGGTACCGGGGATTGAACTCAGGGGCACTCGACCACTGGGCCACATCCCCAGCCCTTTTTTGTATTTTATTAGAGACAGGGTCTCACTGAGTTGCTAAGTGCCTCGCCATTGCTGAGGCTGGCTTTGAACTCGTGATCCTCCTGTCTCAGCCTCCCAAGTGCTGGGATTACAGGCGTGCGCCACCGCGCCCGGCTTTTTAGTCCTATATCTATATATGGACATAGGAAAGTTATGTCCGATTCATTTTACGTTCCTATTCTCACCCCCACTCCCTTCCTTTCATGCCCCTTTGTTAAATCCAGTGAACTTCTTTGATCGGAGGTGCGATCAAGAATCGCGTATCACTTCAGTGTTGAGCCCCTTCAACTCACCACCCTGAAGGGGTTCCTGGCCCCAGGAACAGGGCCAGCTTCATGGGCTGTGAACTCTGTGCTGGACAGGCCCTGGGCTCCCCTTCCTTCTTGCCCTGCATCTGCCTTGCACCTTGCCCTGATCCTGTGGCCTGCTCTGCTTGGTTTGAACGTCACTGACCTCACGCTGTCCTGGAAATTGTCTTTCTCCTGCGTTGGGCTGCCCTTGCCCAGCACTGGCTTGAGTCCCAGGTGGCCTACGTCCTGGGGGAGGAAGGGCTGCCCTGGCTGTCGGGCCAGGGCCAGGGCCTAGGGCGTGGCAGGAAGCACTCAAGCCAGGGGTGGGTCCTACCCAGTAGGTCGCACCCTGCTGACATCCCTGTGTCCCAGTAACGCAGGGAGCTGAAACTCCAAACCTTTGTTCCTGTGTTCCGGTGAAAGAAAATCTAAAATCAGACACCACAAGCCATGCAAGAGAACTTTATTATAAGTGAAAGTGAGATGAAAGCAAAGTAAAAGCAAAGTGAGGCTTCAGCAGAGAGTGCGAGAGAGGGCTGGGGGCCGTCTCTGAGCAGAGGTGAACAAAGGAGACGACACTGCCTCCACGCTTATCACTGTTTGCTGTTTCCCAGGAGAGCCTCTGTACTGTTGCCCATGAGGGGTTCAATTCCGTCACGTCGGGCAGTGGCGTTTTTGACCTTAGTTGGTCCTCTCCAGAACTGTCATGGTGGCCATCCTATTTGGGGGGCTTCATGTACAAGTCAATCCCATGCTAAGGTGGGCACTGGGGCCAGTAGCTGGTCAGAAGCTACCTGAGTGTGCCTGCGCTACTAAGGGAATCTTCCTTCCCAGACAGACGGAGACACATACGGCCACAATTCCTAACTCCACACCCACCTCAGGGGACCCTGTCAAGAGCTGGTCCCATGAATCCTTTTCTCTTGATGTGTTTTCCCACTTGCCCCTTTGCTTCTGTTTATTCTTGACAAATTAACGACCACCCTTGACTTTCTTTTCCACTTTGGAAGTAGTGTAAAGAAGACCCTGAAGGAATTCCGAGAACACCCGTGACCTGCCCTGCATCTCACTGCTGATTGCTAGCTGCTACCTGACACCTGCGCATGTGGTCGGTCGGCTGCCATGGGAGCAGGGTGGAGGCCACCCTCTGCCTGGGGTTACCTCTGGGGAAGGTTGGCACCATGGGCACGGGGCCCATCGTGGCCTCACGTGTCCGGGGTATTGAAGAGGGTGAGGGTGGGTCTCAGGGCATCCATGTGGACCACCCCTTCCCCCAGCCCCGCCTCTCATCTGCAGGGCCCTGCTAGACTTTTGCCATGATTTACTTAGATAGGTGTGATAGTCCCTTCCCCGTCCCAAGGTGGCCTGTCTCCACTACCCCACAGACATGCCCCAGCTCTCGTGAGTGGATGGTGGCCCTCTGTGGCTTCTGGCAATGGTCTGGCTGCTCCCTGTTCCTTTGTCAGCTCTTCAGGCTGCCGTAACAGAACACCATAAACCAGTGCCGTGGGAGTAGCAGCACTCCATTCCTAGAGTCTGGGAGGCTGGAAAGTCCAGGACCCAGGTACCAGCAGATTTCATGTCCTCATAGATGCTGGCTTCTCACCGTGACCTCCATGATGGCAAAAGCCTGCGAGTGCTCTGACCCCCCTTCCCCAGGAGGGCTCCACCCCTGCACTAACCACCTCCCGAGGCCCCTCCTACCACCTCACCTTGGGAGGGCTGCAGCATACACATTAGGAGGAGGGACACCGACAGTCACAGCAGGTGGACAGCTGGGTGGCAGAGAGACCCCCGTGGTCATGGTGTTCTAGGCTCAGGTGCTGTGGCCCAGGAGGAGCTGCTCTTCAGATAGACTTCAGTACATGGCAGCGGGGACGAGGGTCTGGGCTGCAGGGGAGAAGTCCTGGTTCACACCTGGGACCTGCTGGGTGGAGCCGGAGGAGGCCGGTGAACCTGGCACCTTTGCAGGGTGATTCCAGCTCTTGGCCCTGCTGCCATTCTCACAGAGTCCCCAGCATTTGGAAAGAAACACACACAGCGAAGGGACCAAGGATCTCAGGTCCCCTCTCCCAGCCGTCCAGGCTTTTGTCTGGAGGTGACCGCTGTTGGTGATTTGGTGCCCGGGTGGAAATTCTCCTTTCTGTTCACCAGTTTGCCCTGCTCCTTCGGCAGCAATTTCTGTCCAAGTCCTCCCTCTGCCTGGGCCTGGGCTCTGGCCCTGCACGCCCACCCGGGTCCTTCAGTTCCTGTCCCCAGGCCCCACTGCCTTTCTTTGCCCCCCAGGCCTTAGGACTGAATTGTTCAGGAAGCAGTAGGGAGGGGGCACTTATATCACTTAAAATTGCAGATTGAAAGCTTTTCAATTAATTTAATGAAGCGCATTATTTCGGTGTTGCCATAAGTAGCATATTTGTTGCTCAGTTTAATTTTGGTAAGTGTTGCACATTGAGCCACGGGACCTAACGGGTTGCCTCAGCAGGAGGAACTTTCCCCTGCTTGGCTAAAAGCTCCAGCGGCTGTCCCCGGGCTCCGCACACTGTCTCCTTAGAGCCTAGACCCAGCTGCATCCCTGCCACCTCTTCTGACTGGCCACCTTTTAACACAGATCTGACTAAAACCTAGGCTGACAGGTCCCACATCCAGGGTGTATCTTTGAACAGGTCTGGGCTAGGTCCTGAGGATGTGCCTGTCACCTGGCCTGGGGCAACTTTGACTTCCTGGTCTGGGGCCCACTCGGAGGACCAAGGCCACAGGGTTCACAGGCCCCAAGGGAGGTGTCCTTAGGGAGACACAGGAACTTCACGGGCCCCAAGGGAGGTGTCCTTAGAGGGACACAGGAACTTCACGGGCCCCAAGGGAGGTGTCCTTAGGGTGACACAGGAACTTCACGGGCCCCAAGGGAGGTGTCCTTAGAGGGACACAGGAACTTCACGGGCCCCAAGGAGGTGTCCTTAGAGGGACACAGGAACTTCACGGGCCCCAAGGGAGGTGTCCTTAGGGAGACATAGGAACTTCACGGGCCCCAAGGGAGGTGTCCTTAGGGTGACACAGGAACTTCACGGGCCCCAAGGGAGGTGTCCTTAGAGGGACACAGGAACTTCACGGGCCCCAAGGGAGGTGTCCTTAGGGAGACACAGGAACTTCACGGGCCCCAAGGAGGTGTCCTTAGAGGGACACAGGAACTTCACGGGCCCCAAGGGAGGTGTCCTTAGAGGGACACAGGAACTTCACGGGCCCCAAGGAGGTGTCCTTAGAAGGACACAGAGACGCTATGATGTTAATGTGGAAGCCAGGAAGGTAATGAAGGGCTGCTCACAGCTCCCCTTTTGCCAGGGGGCGGCTCTTCTGGTCCAGCCATGATGGTCCACTTCAACACCATCCCATAATCATCCACTTGGTGATTCCAACAGTTGTGTCGTAATAGGTGCTTACGATTAAAAGAAGACCACAGCAGAATTAATGTGAGAGTAACGGAGAGTGGGAGAGAGAGCCCCTCTCCCTCTGCCTGACTCTCTGTCCCAGGTCAGCACTAGGGTCCCCAGGAGCCACGGTACAGCCAGCTGAAATCAGACCTCGCACACGGGTACACACACTTGTAACTTGCACAACCAGGACAAGCTGTTGAGATTGTGACTGTGATCCTCTCCCGCTGGTCTGGCTAGGAGCTCCTTCTCTGTCCTCCTGGTCCTCACAGCCACCCTCCTGAGTGTGAGCGGTGCTCCCTCCACTTTCCACAGAGACCTCAAGTGTGGAAGGAGGAGGGAGCGTGGGTGCTTTGGCTCCTTGCGGTGGGCCTGGCTCTCCTCGCACTCTTCTTCTTGAAGGACTTGCTGAATAAGTATTTGTTTTAATAGAAGATAGTGTGTGGCGTGGACGAACCATGGCTTCCTTACGTGCCCCACAGCTACTAGGTGGGCAGGTCTGGAAGGAAAGTGTGATCAAGGCCGCAGTGTGGTCCTGCGAGCAGGCCTGACTGTCTGAGGTGTCAGCCCAGGAGGCAGGAAGCAGATCGAGCTGCAAGCCACCTGGAGGCACTGGCGAGGGAACTCACGCCAGGTGGCAGGACAGGGTTAAGGGAACCGTGGCTTAGAGGGTTGAGGGGACAGATGCTGTGAGAGTGGCCCAGGCCCAGAAGGCTGCCGCTCTGAGCTGAGGCTGGGCTGGGGAGGCCAGGCCTGCTCCTGATGAGCCCGTCTGAAACTTCAGGGGTAGCGTCCCCAGCAGGTGCAGTCCCCAGCAGGTGCAAGGCGGAGGCCAGCCTCCCAGGCCAGAAGCAGGCCCAGAAGGGAAGAGAGGAAATGCATAGAGATTGTTATGAATTGCTTCCTACAGGGCTTGGCGAATCCTGGGGTTCCTCCCACTACCCCGCCTTTTCCTGTGAACCTTGGTATTCCTGCGAGGGTCCACTCTCTGACCCTCTCCGGAGCAGGGCATCACCCTTCTCTGAGCCGGGCATGCAGGAGGGAGCCGGGCAGCCCAGCCCTGCCCTCCATCCGCTCTCCCCCTGTGCTGGGTAAGAATTCCCGGGAGAGTCAGCCCCTCCTGCCTGGCTGGTGCAATGCTGCGTTTCCAAAGCGACAGTTCCCTCTACTGGCCTGGTTGGGGAACTGCATTCTGAGCACCCGGAGTGACAACAGTCAGGATTTTAGGCAACCTAAATTCTCTGTCGCTTTTATTTTCTGTTTCATTTCCTTGAATCCCGGAGTCCCCGTTTCATTTGTTACTATGTTCTTAGTGACGGCACGATTCTTACCCCATACCCAGCACCCAGGAATCGCTGAATGAATCAGGGATTAGTTGTGTTGTCTCGATAATCAGAAACTTTTTAACAAACGAGCTTTTGGGAGGGGGGAAGTAGGAACCTCTCCATCTCTTTCACTGGATGACTATTCATTGCGCTCCCCTGGGTGATCTCTAGGAGAGACTGCTGGTGGAGTGGGGAAGTTTGTGGGACGATGGGGGAAAGCTGAGGGGTTCCCTTCTGTGGTTTCTGTTCCCTCTGAAGCAGGAGGTGAGTCATCTCCTAGGAGAGGAGTTTGCCATGAGGCAGGTGGCTTCGGACCATAAAAAGTTTAAAATTTCCCGCATGGCTTGGTGGGTAGCCAGTGGGAAACAGAAGTGGGCAGGCTGGGAGGCCCCTCAGGCTCGGCTACCGGGGACTTCTACCACCTCACGTGCTCTGTGTGGCGACGCCCTTGCCGGCCCTAGGGGCCCAGAAGCTGGGGCTGGGGCGGTGCTGGAGTTGGCTGTGGCTTTTTTCCTGCTGTTGCGCTGTGGCCTGTCCACTCACATGGTTAGACGCACTCTGAATCAACCACTTCTCTCCCTCCTCCTGCTGCCCTCCCAGTCTGGCCACCATCCTCTGCCCCAGTGTCCTGGTGACCTCCTGCCACAGGGTAGCGCTGGGCACAGGGTGGGTAGGATCCTCGCCACGCAGTGGCTGAGAATCATTGTCCCTGCCTTGCACTCTTTTTGAGTGGCCCTGAGCTCATTCTCTTCTTTTTTAAAAACAAACTTTAGATTTTAGAACACTTTCGACGTAGAGAAAAACTGCAAAGATTGTATAGAGAGTTCCTGTGAATCCTGCACCCACTTTCCTGTGTCGTCCAGATCTACGCTAGTGTGACACTGTTGACCCAGGATGGGGCCTGTGACCCTGTGTTGTTATTAATGAAAGTCCATTCTTTATTTGGATTTCCCCGGATTTGTCTGTCCCAGGTCCCCACCCAAGATCCCACGGCGTATGCAGGCATCATCGCGTCTGCAGGGTCCTCAGAGGTTCCGGTTTTGGTGTGTCTTGTGTCCCTCAGAGGGCCCCTGGGCTCCAGCCTCAGTGCTGTGGTTGCAGGGTGCATGGGGAAGACAGAAGCCACCGAGTGCATCCAGAGGGTCTGGTGTTCAGTTCTCGGGACGCGGAAGCTGGGCGGGAGCCAGGCCGAGGGCGCCCGGCCCTGTGGAGGCCTGGGCCGCGGCAGGGAAGCCGGGTTCTCGGGCAGGTGACAGCCTCAGCCCTCAGTCTGCAGGCAGAGTCTCATTTCTGTCCCTCCTCAGGAGACTGATGGCCTCACCTCCTCTCCCACACCCCAAGTCTCACACAGTGCCACCCACTGGAGGCCTCTGCCCTGAAATTGGAGAGTCTAACCAGAGGGGCCCTGGCTCCTCCGAGGCTAGGGGCTTGGGGTGGGGGATGCTGAGTTAACCGGAGGGCGTGCTGGGAGGTGTCCGTGGGGTCTCACACCTGCAGCCCTGACGTGGAGCTGGGCGCAACCGTGTTGGAGTGGGATGAGCTGGGAGCGGCGGAGGGTGACTGTGGCATGTGAGGGCGACGGGGCGCGTACCCAGCACCGCCCCAGGGCTCTGGAAGGGACTTGTGCAGCGTGCTCACATTCCCACGGGAACATTCACCATCACCTGTAGGGGCCGGGAGGGGCTGGCAGCTGAGGGGGTGGCTACCAGGTGCAGGTACCCAGGGGCTGGAGAGGACCTGTTTCCCACTTGGTGTGACCAGTCCTGGGACGGTGAGGAAGGGGCCCCTGGGTCAGTAGTTCTCAGCCCAGGTGATTCCCGCCCCCCCCCATCCCCACCCCACTCGGGGACATGTGGCAATGTCTGGACCCCTATTTCGTTGCCATACTGGGGCAGGAATTGGGGGTTCGTTGCTGCTGGCACTTTGTGGGTCGAGACCCAGGTGCTGCTGGCTGTCCCTCGGTGCACAGGACAGCCGCGCCCCAGAGTGATCCGACCCAGTGCCCAGATGCCGAAGGGAACCCAGGTGTGTGGGGGGCAGGGGGAGCCCAGCACAGAGAGACCGAGGAGGGTGGGCCAGCCTTGGGCGTGGGCGGAAGACGCAGGACCACCTTGTGGCTCTGGAAGCTCCACTTGAGGACAGGGTCTTCCGGGGGGGTGGATGCTAGAACGACTGCCTTTTGCACAGTGGTCTCCTCATTCAACTGGACTGAGCGAGCGCCTTGGGCTTTTGAGACTATCTCTGGCAATAAGCAGAAAATTGGTTCTGCTTTTGGAGGAGCAAGATGAGAAAGGGGAGAAATCTGCGCTCCTCTCAGCCGCTCAGGGTGGTGGCTGAGGCAGCCTCCTCGTGATCGTGTGTGTGAGAGGGGGGGGGGGGGAGGGACAGACACTCTTCCGAGTGGCAGCAGAGGTGTGAGCGTGAGCTGGTGCTGTCGTTTTGCTGTGACCAGGAGCTTCTCCTCCCTGAGGCACCGGAGCACTTGGAAATGCTTCCGAGGCTCCCGAGGCTCATTCCTGGCTCTGCTGCTGCCTGCCCCGTGGCTCCAGCTGGGAGCTGACAGCGCCTGCCCGTGATGACACCGCTGTCCCTGCTCAGCCTCCTCTGCAGCACGGTGGGACCCTGCAGCACGCAGGCGGGTGGCTGAAGGGGCCTGAGTGAACCTGAGACAGCAGCGTGTGGCCAGGACAGTGGCCTCTCTGCCTCCTTCTGCTTCCTGGGCTCCGGAGGGATCGTCTGGGGACCGGAGAGGAAAACGTGCGGAGCAGGAAGCTGTCCCAGGGCCTGGCTCCCTCCCGCCCTCGCTGCCTTGCCCTCTCCCGTCCCTCTGGAGGCCTCGTGTGAGTGACAGCCACACATGTGTACCATTTCCTTTCCAGGGCACGCCACCATCACCAACTACCTGTTGAACTATTTCCCTGGTCTTGACCTTGAAAGGAGGAACGTGTTCGGCTTCACGGCCCTGATGAAAGCCGCGATGCAGGGCCGGACGGAGTGCGTCAGAGCCCTGATGCTCGCAGGTATGTCCCTTGTCCCTTTGGCCTGTAGGCCCTGGGAATCACTGACTCCTTTAAAGAACGTCCCTCAAAGAGACGAGTCATCCCCATGGAAACAGCCCCGCAGTGGTCACGAAGAACAGGTTCCTTGTGGAGGCGATGGCAGCTGCCTTCAGGGTTGCGGAGGGGGTCACAGCGCCAGCCGCTGGCAGGACAGCCCGCCGGGGTGACGCCTTCCCTTGCCCTTGGCTTCCTCCCGCCCACACGTCTGCTCTCCAGAAATGTGCATTCTGGCCCTGGGTGGGCCACCGGCGGCGGTGGCCTGGGCCTGCGGCTCCCTGCTTGCTGGGTGGCAGTTTCCAGAGTCCGTGGGAAATTCCAGGCTTCAGCTTGGAATCAACAGGGCAGCCAGTCCCCTCGGTCCCTTAGGTCCTTGTCAGCCTGGAGAAGACACTCCCGGTCCCCGTCTGTGAAATGGGAGTGATGACCTCTTTCTCTTCCTCCTCTTCTGAGGACGAAGTAGTTTACTTTATGAACTCTCAAGGGCTGTGCAGTTTTAATGAACTGCTAAACTCAATTCCTTCTGATGAACCTCTGATTCTTTCCCCGACTTGAAACTGGGGCCAAGGATGATCTTTAGTGCCACCTCACCAGGTTATTTTGAGAATTAAGTGAGAAAATGTGTATAAACTGCATGTAAATGCACTCACTATCCAATAGCTGTTGCTCTTATTTATTTTGCTGTCTTAATTTATCTTTATGTTTGGTCCTGGCACTGGGGTTAGCCAATTCTGCTTAGTGCTACGAGTTCCCGAAGAGGTGACATTTCTCCTCTCTTTGTCCATTCCTGCTGCTATAGCAAAATACCAGACTGGGTAATTTATAAACAGAGTGAGTTTATTGCTCACAGTTCAGAGGCAGGGAAGCCAAGATCAAGGTACCAGCAGACTGATGTCCATGAGGGCCTCTTCCCTCTTGTCCTGTCCTCACCTGTCAGAAGGGCCTGGGGGGACCCTCCGGCCTCTTGCACGAGGGCATCAATCCCATTCCTGAGGCCCATCCTTGTGACCAAGCACCTCCTAAAGCCCCCACCTCTTTATGCCATCACCTTGGGTGTGGAGTGCCACACCCATGAAGCTTGGGGGACCCCAACCTTCAGATCGTGATCCTCCTGGAAATGGCACCAGAGTCCTTCCAGATCCCGTCTCCTCCATTAATGCTCCTTCTCTGTCCCAGGACCCTAGCTGGCTCCATGTTATGTCTTCCCGGTTGCCTCTGGCCTGGGACAGTTTCTCTGTCTTCACATATTGTTTATGACTCAACACTGTATGGTGCCCTCCAACCTGAGCCTGTTTTTCTTGCCATTAGTCTGGGATTTTAGGATTTACGACTTTGAATTTTTTTTCTTCCTGCTTTAAACTCAGCGTCTTACAGGATGCTGTAGGAAAAATAAACTCAAAGAGCAAGGGATAGAGGTTTTGAAGATTGCAAATCTTACTTAGAAATATAAAAGGGTCATAATTAAAATTAATCCCATTGATTGTGCTTTTGATTCAGTGGCAGTTTTAGTTTTTAGAAGCAAGAGCTCAGTTTTAGCAGAGTTTTGGCCCTGCTTGTCCTGTATCAATGAGAAGTGGTCCCTCCTAATTAAATGGTGATTGTGGGATGCTTTTGTGAGTGGCAGAAGCTTCATCTGCTTTTATTACTTTTGGATTGAGTTTTAATTGAGTGCAGATCTTTAGTAATTTACTTTTTCAACTGAGAATATATGGTGTCAATCAGATCAAATGCATTTTACCCAACAAGTTCATTTGAATTACCAACTTTTTTTTTCTTTTGGTGGGGGTCAGTTGCCTTCTAATCACCCTCGAAAACCTGAGGGGCTCAGTCTCAATATCCTTGTCATTTCGTCTTCCCTGTGTCTCTTAGAAGTTTCCGGCATTTGCTGCAGTGCTTACAGGACTACGGAAATGCCCTCCACATCTCTTGGGGAGACGGTGCTGGGGGTCCTGGGCTGTGTTAACATCACCCGTACCCACCAGTTGTTTGGTTACGGATTAGACAGCAGGTCTGTAGACGCTCTTCCCTGTGGCCCGTGTGAGTTCTCCCCCGTGAAGCCTGGAGCGGCCCTTGTGGGCACAGGCCCTCCCTGTGCGTGCCTCGGGGGCTGCCCTCTGCACCTCGCTGCTATGGTTTCCTCTAGCTGATGGCGGCTGAGGGAGCTCTTGCCAGGGCCACCCAGGATGCGTGCCGTCAGGGTGTCGCTTAGGACTGTGTTGTTACCCTTACCGGGGAGCCTATGTTTCGTAGCTATTCATTAAGTGAATAAAAGAACAAGGATTAAGTGAATAAAAGAACAAGGCATATTTTTGTCTTTGAGAAAAATATTCTGTGATGAGATACTTTAACTTACTAGGGTAGTAAGCGTGCAACTCAGGGGTTTCTTAACCTTGGCATGATTTTGAGATTTGGGGCCAGATAAGTCCATGTTGTAGGAGGAGGTCCCGCAACTGTAGGTTGTTGAACGGTGTCCCTGGCCTCTACCCTCTGGATGGCTGACGTATCCCCAGTCATGACAACCAGAAATGTCCCCACGCACTACCAAACATCCCCTGAGGGCAGGGGTGCCTCCCGCTGAGAACGACTGATATAACTAAGAAGTGAGAAAGGATGAAAAAAGAGAAAATCCTTTTGTTCTTAGATCTGTTTCTCCCTCCCTTCCAGCTGGTTCTCCGTTGCCTAAAATAACGATGAGACCTTTCCCAGGGAGCATTCAAGCTGCCCGCTTAGACTTTAGTTGGGAGTGGTCATTTGCTATTGTCACTACTAAGTCAGATTACAATTTTCAACCATTTTTGTGTCTTCTTATTTCCATTTAAACACATCCATGTTAGGAGAACTTGAAGCATTGAAAGTTCCCAACAGCCCGAGCATTTCTTTTAGATTGACAGACCCTTCAGCATAGAGAGAGTTTTTTTTTTTTTTTTAATATTTATTTATTTGCTTTAGTTGTACACAATGCATTTATTTTTACGTGGTGCTGGGGATGGAACCCGGGCCCGCACGTCGGGCCGCACACGTGCTAGGCGAGTGCCCTACCGCTGAGCCACATCCCAGGAGAGAGAGAGAGATTATATACAGCTGAGGAAGGTCACCAAGAGCTAACTGCAAAATGGTCATCCTGTGATAATTTGAAAAGTAAAGTGCATAACCATTACTACATATTAACAGCAAAAAAAAAAAAAAAAAAAAAAAAAAAAAGAAAGAAAAGCCTTTCTCTCTAAGTTCTTCACATGAGGTGATCTTCATTTCTCAATGTTTTTCTTCACCTGAGTTTAATTTCTGAGTTGCAGTTAATTTTCAGTAGCAAACATTTCAGTTTATCCGTGACAAATGATCAGACTGGATGAAACCCTCAACTGTTTAGATTTTCTCACCATCTGTAGCACACAGGTACAGATCAGCTGGTATCTGCATTGTGCAGTAGAACAAAATAATATTAGAAATATCAGAAATTTTAATTTTGATAAAAAAATATAACCAGATTCTGGAAAGTTGATTCAGTGGGTCTTTGGGTTTGGCTTCCTAATACTGTCAGCTGTGCTGATGAGAATCCCAAGGGCGGCAGCAGAACCTTGTTAATTCAGTGGAATATTAATGTCCCAGAGTGACAAGTCTATTTAAATCAGTGGCTCTGAGAAGCTGCACGGAGGACAGGATTTTTTCACGGAGGTTGCCAGGTTCCCGACTTGCTTTAGAGAGCTCCCTTTTATACTGAAGTGCAGCGTAAAGTAAGGCTGCTGCCTTGGGAGGAGAAACAATCAAAGGCCTGCATCTTGCATGATTCCAGGGAACGACGTAGGTTAAAAGGAAGACGAAGAGCCAGAAAAGGCACCCTGTTCTTGCTCCATGGTCCTGCCCATCTCCGGCAAACCCTGGCTAGACTTCTGGTAAACCAGGTGACTTATATCAATACATTGCTTTCTGTTTATGAGGAAAACAGGAATATTCTGTGAACTGAGAATTGGCCACGTTGGAGTTGTTTCAAGTTATTAGAGAAAAATCTTGTTACTCAGGAAATTCATACCACCTACCACCCCCACCCCACCCCCCAAATCAAACCTTGAGACAAGGGCTTGAGGACAAGTAGATTTTTTGAAAAAGTGGCTTTTGGGAAGCAGCATGGCAGGGTGGGGGTTGGGCCTAGTGGGTTGGGAGGAGACGATGCTAATAAGGTGACCTGGGGCTCCTGAGCAGGTTGCTTGTGGGTGACTGGGACTCAGCCCTGCTGGGCCCTCTGAGAAATGAGCAGAACCCATCTGGGAGATACCCCAAGGGCCCAGGATGCTGGGGGTTTATCCTCCAGCTCTGGCCCCTCGTGGGGGGCAGGGCGCACCTTTCCCACCTGCCGTGACTGGAGGTGGCTCCTCAGCAGTGACCTGGGCTGGACCGCAGGCTCTCCTCCACGACCCTGCGTCCTGATTTGCTGTGCTGATTACACACCCAGCGCCCCGGGCACAGGCTGGAGGTGGCAGAGCAGGCAGCTGGCAAGGGCTGGCCCACTGTGGCAGGAGGGAGCCCCAGGCTGGGCTGCCTAGGAAGGCTGTGTCGGGTGGGGGCTGGTGGAGAAGTAAGAAAGGAGGTGACTGCTCCACCAGCCTCCTGGGCCTGGCCTGACTCCAGGGGGGGGGGGGGGGAAGTGTTCCTTAGAAGGAGGTAGGGAACATCCATTTTTCCCCCTTTAGCACTAGTTTGGGATGTTTTCCACTGCAGTAGCAGAAGTCCCGGCTTGAGACTGGCTTAAAGAAAACACATTTCTGGTCCTCATACCTCACCGGGAGTCTTAAGGTCGGTGGTCACTGTCCAGAGCTGGCCTTGGTTCCGTGAAGACAACACAGACCCTGATTCTCTCCTCCTGTCCATCAATCCCCTTAGCTTGCTGCTTTGTCACCTCTTGATTCCCTGAGAGTCACCAGACCTCTGGTACGAGGCAGTGGCAACAGCAGCAAATACACTTGTCCCTTTTCTCAGGAGGTGAACACCCCTTTAGGGCTCTGGCCGGCACAGGGTTGCATGGACACAGGCAGCCGGACACACAGGGAACAGACTTCAGTCATTAGTAAGGTCAGACCAACGGTTCAGAGTCAGGGATGGTGTTGCCCCCCAGGTGATATTTGGCAACAGCTGGAGACATTTCTGGTTGTCACAACTGATGGGGTGCTACTGATATCTCTTGGGTAGACACCAGAGATGCTGTTAAAAGTCCTACAGTGCACAGGTACGGCCAAAATGCCAATAGTGCTGAGGTTGGTCCGTCCTAGGTTAGACCAGTCATGATCCATTGCCTGGAATTGAGTATGTTGCTGCTTTGAATGAAATAGAGGATTTTGTGCAGACCACTCATAGCCATCAGAAAGGTGGCAGTGGACCCACTGGCAAGAGCCCACCCCTGGTCCACAGGTTTGAGCACTATTGGGTAGGAGACAAGGATGCTGGTAGCCTCCTGGGAGAAAATGGACCCAGTGGCATTCTGGAAGTTCTCTGTCTCCTTTTAAAGGTATTCAAGTGAATGTTAATCATCAGTACAGTTCATCTCCCATGTCCTGGGTTCTGTTCCATAGATTCAGGCAACAAGAAGATATAAAATATTTCTAAAAAATGCATTTGTGGGGCTAGGATTATGGCTCAGCAGGAGAGCACTCGCCTAGCACATGCGAGGCACTGGGTTCCACCCTCAGCACCACATAAAAATAAATAAATAAAATAAAGGTATTGTGTCTGACTACAACTAAAAAATATTAAAAAAAATACATTTGTATGAAACAGGCACAGACCTTTTACCTTGGCTTTGGTCACTCGACAGTACAGTGTAGCAACTGTTTACATGGCATTTACCTTGCATTAGGTTTTATAAGTAATCTAGAGATGATTTAATGTATATGGATGTGCATAAGTTATATGCAAAGACCATGCCATTTTCTAGAAGGGACTTGAGCCTCCTTGGAATTTGGTGTCCATGGAGGTCTTGGACGCAATCACCCGTGGACACTGAAGAATAACTGTGTGTGTCATTCATACTTTACTTGCTCTGTCCTGGCCATCAATGTTACCCTTAGCAGTGGCTTCTTAGGAAGTGAATCCCTAATTAAAGCACCTCTCAGATTCTAGAAATGCGTGGCAATCAGAATGGCCCTTGTTCTTTGGGGTGTTTGTATTTTCTGAGCATTTTGAAAAGGAGGGGGACAATAGGAAGAAGAATGCTGAGCTTTGGACAGCTGTTCCTTTCATTTTCCATTAGCATTTGAAAAATGTCTCTTTCACGCAGTGTTCATTAAGATTTTAATTTTGCAGTTTGTTCCTTTTTTAAGTGACATGCAATTAATTAAGGTTTAATGTGTCATCTATTTTCTGCAATGACATTTTTACTGCCCCCTTTTCGTTTTAGTCAGTTTATAAATTGTACTCTAACTAATGAGTTCTCCTGATTTCTAGTTCCAAATAATTACCACTCTTGTAAGATGGCTATTCTTTAATGTGTCACAGAATTCAGACCATTAACAGGTGAGCTCAGGTGAGCCAGGTCTGCCTGGCTATGAGGCCACCATGGGCTGGCAGGGCAGGGAAGTGGCTGTGCCCCCGCCTCTCTCAGCTCAGCACGTATTGATCAGCCACCGCGTGTCAACACCTGGGTCTGTGTGGGATATAAATGAAGATGCCTCTGCCAGGCCCTGTCTCCCGGGAGCTAACAGACTAGATAATTGCCCTAGTTTTCCGCGTTGCTTTGCCAGTAGAGATATGACTAATGGGACTTGAAATCCTGAATGATTTCTAACTGTATGTGGGGCTGAGATTGGACCAAGATTAACAGCAACTTTGTATTAATTTCTACATTGCCAAGTTGAAATTTATGCAGATTTCACCAGGATGATTTGAAGTTTAATGTTGGAATGTTGGGGGGGGGCAGTGGGTAGAATAGAGAGACATTCAAGAAGACGTTGGGGATACATCATTAAAGATTCTCTAGACAATCAGAACTGATAGGGTGCATAAATTAAGAGATTTATTTTAAGGAATTGGCTCATGCAGTTATGGGGGCTGGTAAGTCTAAAATTTGTAGGCTGGGCCCACAGGTAGGAGTTGATACTGAACTCTAGAGGCAGAACTTTTTCTTTTTTATTCCATATTTTTGGTTGGTGCATTATAATTTTTTATGTTTTATTTATTCTACTTAGTTATACATGACAGCAGAATACATTTCAATTCATCGTACACAAATGGAACATACTTTTCCAATTCTCTGGTTGTACACGATGTAGAGTCACACCATTCGTGCGATTATACATGTACCTAGGGTAATGATGTCTGTCTCATTCCACCATCTTTCCTGCCCCATGCCCCCTCCCCTTTGCCCAATCCAAAGTTCCTCCATTCTTCCCATGCCCCTCCCCCCATTTTTAATCAGCATCCACTAATCAGAGAAAACATTCTGCCTTTGGTTTTTTGGGATTGGCTAACTTCACTTAGCATGATATTCTCCAACTCCATTCATTTACCTGCAAATGCCATAATTTTATTCTCCTTTAATGCTGAGTAGTAGTGCATTGTGTATATATACCAGTTTCTTTATCCATTTGTGTATCGATGGGCATCTAGGTTGGTTCCACAGTTTAGCTATTGTGAATTGAGCCGCTATAAACATTGATGTGGCTGCATCACTAGTATGGTGCATTATAATTATACATAACGATGGGATTCATCGTTGCATATTTGTACATGCACGCAATAAGAGCTTTTTCTTCTTCTCTAGGCAATCTCAGCCTTTGCTCTTAATGCAGTCAGTGATTGGATGAGGCCCAGGCACATCTTTGGGGTTGATCTCCTTGACTTAAAGTCAACTGATTCTAAGGTGTTAGCCAAAGCTACAAGATCCTTCAGGCCACACCTAGATTGGTGTTTGAGGAAAGCACTGGGTGTTCTAGCCTAGCCAAGCTGACGCAGAATACTGACCATCATGCTGACCTGCTGGGTGGTCGTTAGCACACAGAGCCGAGTGCAGGCCACGTGCTCCCTGGGGCGTTCTCCTCTGTGGGGGCTTGCCAGCTTCACAGCCCAGGTGGCCCCCCAACCACTGTGACCACTGTTCATTCTGTCACAAACCTCTGTTACGGCATGCCTCCCACCTGCCAGGATTAGATGTGTTGCAGAAGAAAAATGCATACGACATGGCCTGTGTCCTGGAACAGCCCAGTGTCTGCTCTGTGGGCATATGGGTGCGGCCCCCAGCCAGTTATCCATCCAGTGTGAGGTGAAGGACCACCGTGTCCCACAAGACAGGATCTACAGCAGCCCTCCAAGTGACAGGACGGAAGAGATGGTACCAAGTGCCTTGCAAGTGACTGTTGTTACGTTAGCATTTAGAGCACTCTAGTTGTATCATTCAAGTGATCTTGAGACATCTTTGTTGTCTAGTCATCTCTCCATTGGCAGAAAGCCATGGAATCTTCTTCTTTCTTTATTTCTCTCTTTTTTTGTGTGTGTGGGGGTTTACTAGGGATTGAACTCAGAGTCGCTCAACCACTGCGCCACATCCCCAGTCCTATTGTGTATTTTATTTAGAGACAGGGGCTCATTGAGTTGCTTGGTGCCTTGCTATTGCTGAGACTGGCTTTGAACTTGCAATCCTGTCTCAGTCTCCTGAGCTGCTGGGATTATAGGAGCGCACCACCGCACCGGCTGGAATCTTATTTCTTTTTCTTTTCTTTCTTTTTTAATTTTAATATTTATTTATTTGTTTTAGTTGTACACAATGCCTTTATTTTTACGTGGTGCTGAGGATCCAACCAGGCGCACACGTGCTAGGCGAGCGCTCTGCCGCTGAGCCACAACCCCAGCCCGGAATCTTATTTCTTAAAAAAACAAAAAGGAAGAAGAAAAAAATTCATGATATAAGTTCAGACAAGTTTTTATTTAGGAAAGACAAAAACATCAAATGATGCACGAGAAACTTTATTGTCGCAGTGGTAAATGCAGTAGGTGACTGTCACATGCACGTGGCCGTGGTCTAGGATGGAGCTTGTTATTGGGTTTGGGAAGTTTTGCCTTGTTCCAGTCATTGCCTGTGAGTTGCCGCTGCAACCACCCACTCTCCTTTCTGCTTTCTGTTTTTCAGGGGCAGATGTACACGCCAGGGATACCCGTCGCGGGATGTCGCCCCAGGAGTGGGCCGCTTACACAGGCAGGGTGGAGGCCGTCCGACTCATGCAGAGGCTGCTGGAGCGACCCTGCCCAGAACAGTTTGGGGAGAAGTACAGGCCAGAGCTGCCGCTGGCCCCTGACGCTGTTCTGAAGCCTGCGGCCTCCAAAAACTGCTTGCAGAGGCTCGCTGAGTTTCTGCGGTCCGCGCTGACCCCGCGCTCAGCCCGGGGCCTGGAGGATGGAGGTGTCCTCGACCATATGGTCAGGATGACCACAAGCCTTTATAGCCCCGCCGTGGCCATCGTCTGCCAAACCGTGTGCCCCGAGGACCCTCCCTGTGTAGGAAAACGTCGCCTGGCAGTGCAGGAAATCCTGGCAGCTAGGGGCGACCAGGACACCCTTGCCCAAGAGAGGGGCGAGGCGGAAGGCGCCCAACAGCAATCCTGGACTTCTGAGGCGGTGGGGGGCTCCAGAGAGGGGACCCCAAGACTCAGCCCCCCATCTCCCTACCTGCCAGGGGGCCGGGGGTCAGCCTCGGCCCGGCGGAAGGCCAGCCTCCTGCCCCTGCAGCTCCTGCGCCGGAGCAGCGTGCGGCCGGGTGTGGTGGTCCCCAGGGTCCGCATCAGCAAGGCGCCCGCGCCCACCTTCCAGCCGGAGCGGATGGGCCGCAAGGGCAGCGCCAAGGACAGCACCCACCTGCAGATCCCCAAGTGGCGGTACAAGGAGGCCAAGGAGGAGAAGAGGAAGGCGGAGGAGGCCGAGAGGAAGCGCCAGGCAGAAGCGCAGAAGGACCGGCGCGCGCCGCGCTGGAGGAAAAGGACGTGAAGGCCCGGGCAGAGGGCCTGTGGGGCTGGAGCGCGGGGCGCGCCGGAGCCGGCGGGGAGGTGCGCGGGCGACCGCGGAGAGGCGCAGGGGCTGCCCGGCTGGGCGCGGGGAGGTGCGCACCGGCTCCCCGGAGGTTCTCCGGCCCCTCCTGCCAGCGCCTTCCGGGAACCGGGATGTGGTCAGGCTGTTCCCAAGAGGGAGCTGGGAACAGCGCAAGTCCATTTGTCTAACCCTCCTTCCCCCAGCAGTCAGTACACCCAGCGGGCCGTTGACCTCGATCTCTCCCTTTACAGAACCTCAATTAAGAATTTTTAAAAACCAATTTATCAAAGGGCGTTTTTTGCATAATTTTGTACTTTCAATCATTATTTACCAATCGGCAGTATTTTACAGATGATGGGGATCTTTGTATCTAAGGCAGTTTTAATATACTTGTCTGAAGACCCCTGGTTTAAAATACTGTGTCCAGCAATAAATATTTGTGATAGCTGTATGAATTCACACAGTTCGTGGGATTCTCCCTCTTTGGGCCATTGGTTTTGGCTTCTGCCTTTCCATCTCATTGTGGGTGCACATTTGCACTAGATTTTCCTATTAATTTGATTAATCGATGCTGAATATTTGTTTTTATTTGATGGAGGCATTGACTTTTACGGCAAAATGATCAAGTGAAATAGTTCAGATTTCAGTGTCTTATTTTAAAACTCTCTTGTCCATACAGTAATAATAATGAAGATCATTGTCAAATTATCATGAAACAATGCATTAAAAAATGCATTTCTTGCTAGACTCATTTTAAACAGGGGCTTTGGATAAACTGGATAGGAAATCTTTTAATTAGATATAAGAGAAAAAATGTCTTTTAATAAGTGGGGTGAGTTTAATAAATGATTACTAGAAATACAAAATTAAGTCATGTGCTCTTAGATAAGTTAAATCTGTATATCTTAAAATGTAAAAATGATGCAAAAAGGATAGAATCCCGGAGTGAAGTGGGTAGGAGGGGTGATTGTTAGAAACAGGAGGTTAGAATTGAGTATAAAGCAAGCTTGTTTTAGGCAAATTTCTACGAGTTATTTAGCACTTTTAGGGCAGCCCTCTCGTCCAGGCTCAAGTGGCGTTTACTTTTGTTTCTCCTTTGATGATTGTCCCTTGTGTTCCGGTCAGCCTCATGCCAGCCATGTAAGATTCCAGGATGTGGGGACTTTGGCAGGACGCAGATGTGATCTGCCTGGACCCTGAGCTCCCAGGGGAGTTTTCTGTCTATGCTTTTATCTCCAAAGCACTGAGAAATTCTTACTGGATCTTAGAGTATCTGTCACAAATGCACTTTATTTAAATATTTAATTTAAATACCAGGAACCATGGATTTAAAAATGGTCATAGACTGTTTGGAAGCACTTTACTACAACCCTGGATACGTGCTGACATGCCACCTGTCTGTCTCACGATGCAGGCAGCGGATGGCGCCGGGTTCTCCTAGCCACTGCCCATCGGCACCTTCGGGGTGTTGAGCAATCAGGGATCTCACGCTAGCCCTTCCCCACGCAACAGATCGTAAGGCTGCACCCAGGCTGATGGAGAGACTGGTGAGATAAAAATACCATGTTTCAGAATCAGATTTTAGCACGTTTCTTCTTAATCCCAGAAAGACATCAAGATGGATGCCACGGAATCCTGGACCCACCTTTAGAAGTACTGGTATTAGTTGGTTGTGGACCACCCCTGTGGCTTAGAAGTTGGGTTTGGCTGTTGCTGCCTGAAGCGCTTGGAGCAACGGAGCCGCGGGAAAAACTTCAGAAGCAAACTGGAGACAAACAGCTTTTTATTCTGATAACTTTTCTCTCTGGTTCTAACAACGACTAACACACGCCAAAACATACCCTAAAAATGGCGCTGACCCGATCAGCAATTTCGGCCAAGTCACTCGAGATCCCACAACAAATCCCGTGAGACTACGGGTGGCGACAATGGCCAAATCTCCACGGCTCATAGTCAACTGCAATTCAAGTCAATCCCCAAACAGGGCTCCTGCATTTGGCCACATCTCCTTGAACTCAGTTATCTTTGGAGGTCGTCTTTTCTGGGTCCCTGGCATTGTGGCGCCTTTGTGCCATGTCTATGGAATCCACAGCTTCACCTAGCTTGCCACAAGCCCCTCCCTCACCAGCCTGCCAGGCAGTGCCAAATGGCCTGTTATCCATGGCTCTCAATACTGGCTGCCTGAGGACCACCCACCAGCTTGTCAACATTTCCTGCCTTTACCCCTGCTGCAGAGGCTGCCGCTGTGTTGGTCTGGGGAGCTGAACCCCAGTGTTTGAGTTCCCCGGAGACCACACTGCAGCCTGTGTCGAGAACCGCAGCGTCTCCTCTCACTGACGGGGAGGTCGCTCTTCCTGGACACCCATCCCGAGCGCCCACGAAAGGCTCCAGCTTTGTAAGAATGTCAGATTGTCCTGGGAACAGCCAGTGTTCGTTCGGCAGCTCCTGTTCTGGCTGATTCGGCATCTGGCGGCCAGCGGATTGCCAAATGATCCTGCTTGCTAACCACGGCGGGACCCGTGCGGTGGCAATGGCACAGAGCCCGGCCCGCCGAGGCGCTCTGCTGCTGCCTGATCAGAACTGCACACTCCTGGTCCCACCCAGCCCTCTACCTCACCAGTGATGATGGGTGGACTGTCACCGGTGTGACAGGTGATTTCTTCAGTCTCTGAGTTGTTCCTGAGTGTGTGACCTGGGGCCTCTTCTCCTGTTTTTCCAGCCTTGTCCAGCTGCCTGGGACACGCCTGACCAGCATGGGGCTTGGCCAGCAATACTGCAGGTGTCCACAAAATAGCTCCAGGGACACATGCATTTAGAAAGTCTACTAAGCCAGCAAACTGGGCTCAGCCCAGCGGTCTCTTTGGCAGACTTGAAGGTGAACCCGCTACATTCCCTGTTCGATGGCAGCCTCCATGACCTGGTGGGCTTCATGAAGTGAGGAGAATGACAAAATGCGCGGGAGAGCTGACCGGCCGGAGGGGACCTGTGGTGTAGCCCCAGACGGAAGAACCGGACTGTGACATCCAAAGGACCCAAGTGCAGGAAGTATCGGTGCAGAGCCTGGTGCAAACTCTCACCGGTCCCTCTCTCCAGAATCTAATCACTGTGGGCTGCCTGGGGAGGCCCTTCTCTGTGATGTCCTCAGGTGGGGTCCAGGTGGCTTCTGGACCAGGTGCCCAGCACGTCTGTCTCTGGCTGTGTGGAAGCACATTTGCCAGCAGAGTTTTCCTTCAGGGGCAACGTCTCTTCCTCTTTCCTCTCTCTAGAGAGGAGGCAGTTGCTCGGGTTTTCTCAGGCTCTTTGGAGTAGGCTGCAGGACAGCAGGTGGCCACTGTGCCCAGGCTTGGGGCGGCAGTGCAGGAGGTCAGGAAGAGAAGTCTGGGTGCTTCTCAGCAGGTGGCCTTTGGACTCATTCCTCTGTCAAGCTGGGGATCTGTGGGCGCACAAGGACAGGCGTCCTCAAGGGGAACCTCCTGCCCAGGCTCGTCAGTTTGATGTCACTGTGAGGAAGGGGGCAGCTGGGCTTGTGATCAGCTCCACGGGGAGAGTGAACGAGCTGGGTCACCTCGAGGAAGCACCCGGGCCAGTCCCTTCTTAGGCAACCTTGTTGGGTTGGCCTTTTCTGGGTATGGGATTCGCAGAGAAGATATGGTCGTCTGGTCCCCGAGGTGGAGAGAAACAGCCCCTGGCCTCCCCGAGAGTCCAGCTGGTGTCATTTGTGTGTGTTTGTACTGCTTTGAACAGCTGCACCCAGTCACTGAGGGTCCGTCCTCCATCCGTCATCAGGTGCCGATGGGCAGTGACCTGCCGCAGTGTCCCCTCCAGCTTCCCCATCCCCTCCCTGAAGTCCTCTTCACGTTCTCTTTCCCTTCTCTTTTCTTTCTTGGCCTGTTTCCTTCTCCCAGCTTGCTGAAACTGCTCGCTCGTCTTTGGCACCAGCTGTCCTGAGGCCTAAAAAAAGCAGAACAAGGGTTCCTGAGCAGCATTATGGTGGCCCTGCTGCATCCCCAGGCCAGGACCTCTGAGTCCCCAACGATGAGTGCGCAGCAGGCCCCGCCTGCTCTGTGCTGGGGCTCGGCACCTCAGCACCCAGCCCCATCCCACTGTCAGGAAGGGTGGCCTGTCTACTCTCGTGACATGTGACAGCACAGAGGGCGCAGGCTTGGGGCCTCTGCTGGTACCCAGGATGTTTATTAACTGTAAATAGCAAATTTCCAGTTGACAGGTATCTTCTCAGGGATTTATATATAAATATAGTTAGGGGAACGTTGAAGTATATTTTAATACTTTTTAGAGCTTGAGTAAATTATGATTAAACTGGACAGAAGAAATATTTTGAAAACGTTGTTAATGCTGCTGATTTTAAGCGAGATTTCTGGAACTTACCCCTCCGCAGAGATTTCCTTGGTTGTTGGAGACTAGGGGACTCTGGCGGAGGAAATGGCTGTGAAGTCACTTCCATGTACGTAGGGGTGGCTACTTGACAATGCAGATGGGCTTTCATGGCTTTGACCTCCAGAGCTGCTCACTCTGGGTCCCATGCGGAGGACACAGAGTGATGCCGATGTGGTTTTTTGGTTGCTGTGTGCTTAACTTCCTGCGGTCCGCCCAGCACCAGCCCTCCGAGGAGGAGCAGGGCGAGCGCGGAGCTGCCCCTGCCTCTGCTTGCCGTGACATCATGGACACCAAGGCGTAGCCTTCGGGCTGCCCCCGAAGACTCCCGGCAGGCAGCACTAGATACCTCAGACTTGCAATGCCGCTACCACCTCCGCTGTGGGCACTCCTGAGACGCCAGCTCATTCCGTGGCTCAGGAGAGTTTGTGACATGGCTGGAAAATGGGATTTGTGATGCCTCTGCTCCTTCCTTCCCAGCTGCCAGCAGAAACCAGGTCTCTGGGGTAGAGGCTGCTGTGAGACAGAGGCCCAGAGGGGCCAGACCTCAGGCCCCACACGATGGGAAGCCTGCCACCCCAGGTAGTTGGGGAGCAACAGGACTTCCACGTTCCATCAAGAAACGCCCCCTGGAGAGTGAGGGAAGGAGCCCGCACGCCCCCCATCGTCCACACTACCCAAAGCCAGAAGACCCTTTTTGTAGCATTTGCCTTGACCTCAGTTTGCTCTGGGAGTGAGTCACACCCTGATGCGAGTCTCCCGGGTCCTCTCCCCAGGTGGCACCTGCAGGGTCATGCTGGCTCCTCTGTCAACACTACAGTTATTTCCCACACAGGGCCGAGTGGCCAGGCCCTTCTGTCAGCCTTCAGCACAGTGGGTCTATTATGTGAGGAAGGGCTTTTCCTGTGCAGGATTTGGGGAGTTCTCATATGTCCCACGTGTTGGCTCGGGGTCCCCGTCTTCCACAGGGAAGCTGTTTGGGTTCTGGACCCTGCTGCCGGTTCTTGGTTTGCTGCCCACCAGGAGCTCACAAAGCCCCGCTTGGAGCTGGGCAGCCACCTGGAGGGCCGCCGTCTTCTAGGAATGAAACGGTGGAACCTTGGTCCTGTAAGATTCTTATGAACCAGAAAGTATCGATTGCAATAGATCCTTAGAACCACCCGTCGCGGTTATTGAGACACGTGGAACTTTCGCAGTGGATGACCACAAAGAACGCACAACAAACCCAGCTCTTCCTAAAATGCTGACTGCTCAAGTTCCCAGCTCTGGATGCATTCAGAAGGTGTTTTTATGCACCTATATAATAACTCATGAGTCAGCTAGTCATTTCTGTGCCCTTGGGTTCACATTTCTTCATTAAGATTTTGAATAAGTGGCTAAAAAATGCCTCTGATTTTTTTTTTTTTTTAAGAAATGGGAGAAAAAGACAAAACAAAACAACTACCTGCATTGATTTGACTGATTTTCAAGGACATTGAAGGCCAGTGCTCACAGTCAATTTCCTGACTCTGGTCCAGCCTGCAAAAAGACTTCTGTGCAAAGTGCACCCCATTGAGTTCCAACAAGCGCAGTGTGTGATTGGGTGACTGTGTGCAGAGGTGACCTCAAGGGAGACCAGATTGCCTGGAAAGGTGACAGTGGCTCTCAGGGAGTGTCTGAGGTGACCTGCTTGGTCAGAAGAATCACAAGGCTGAGGACTCCCTGGGAATCCAGGCAGCATGTCTCATAGGCCCAGGCCTTCTTGTTGAAAGATGACCCAGGCAGTTCGAACAGAGCCACTTGGGCCAGGTCTGTGAGATCTCTCTGATTTTAGCACCCGTGACGAGTTCTAGAAGCTGGATCAGAACCACACAACTATGGCTACACTTGATGGAAACCAAGTGCATGATACCACACTCCCAGAAATGTACCTAGCACCCCGGGAGCCCTTGGTGGATTCAGACTCTTAGTTTGAATCAGATGCTTCATTCAAATGAAGTGTTAGAGCTAATCTTACTGGAATTTTCTTTGTTCAGGTGATAGATGGCATTTACTGGATGTCCCAGGTCTGTGTTTTCAACAATGGTGGCTTTGCGATGGGCTAGGAATGGAACAGACTTTTGCACAGGGTGCTGGGTTTCAAATTTTGTCATTTTGGTATAAACGGGTATTAGAACCTGTTTTCTGAATGTAAAGCTATTTTGTTTATTATTTCTATGAACCCAGACTTGATACTGTAAAGCTATTGAATATGGATATAATTGTATACATTTCAGAGTGTTTTATTTTAAGGTGAGAGTTTTGTTACAGTTTATAAGAGATATTTTCCTATTCAGACCTCAGGGCTATCTTGGGACCTTCAGATAAATGTGATTCCCCCCCCCCCCCAGCAGCTTCAATTCTTGATATTCAAAAGGTTCGTGATTTTTAAGTTAAATGTGATATTATTCAGCAGAAAGAATGTTTTTTTTTTCTCCTTTTTAACTTATGACAAATTCTATTGAATATTTTAAGTCTAGGAAAAAGATGTGGTGATGTAAAAACATGGGGAAATTGTGGCAAAAGAATTAAAACCACTTGCAAAATAAACGTATTCTCATGGTACCAAACTGTGATATTTGAATAAGCTTGTGTATAAATTACAAAAGATACAATGAAACATATGGTATTTTTCATGTGATATTTTAATTGAATCAGATTTGTACTTTCTTATTTCCATACTCTTTCACTTAATTTTTCCAAGGTAAGGATTTAAAATATGCAAGTTCCCCACGAATACTTTCTCATACAGTGAAATGATGGAGAACCGAGATGGTATTTTCTCAAAAGCACCACAGACAGGAATTTATATCACACACAGAAGCAAAATAGCGTTTGCTTTTGTGCATATTCTTTTACCTAAATAATACACTGCATGTGTTGTCTTTCAGTTTCTTTTTGCTTAAAATATGTGGTTGGGGGACCTTTTAAAATACTTAAAAATTTTTTATTTACATTTTTTCTTTTTGGGGGATGGGTATCAGGGATTGAATCCAGGGGTGCTTAACCACTGATCCACATCCCCAGCCTTTTTTAGATTTTATTTAGAGACAGGGTCTTGCTGAGTTGCTTAGGGCTTTGCTAAATTACTGAGGCTGGCTTTGAACTTGTGATCCTCCTGCCTCAGCCTCTGAAGCTGCTGGGATTACGGCATCTGCCACCATGCCCGGCCTTTTATCTACTTTTAACGGCTGAAAATGTAATACACAAACATAGGAGAGAAAACACGGCTCAAGGGTCTTGGAGTGGGGCATCCTGTACACCCCAGTCGTTTGTGCTGCCTCCGGAATCATGGTTTTTATTTAATTGATCAATTAGTCAACTTTTTTGGCACTGGGGATTGAACCCAGGGGTGCTTTACCACTGAGTTATATCCCTGGCCCTTTTTACTTCTTTATTTTGAGACCAGATTGCACTAAACTGCTTAGCACCTCTGGCCTCAAACTTGTAATCCTCCTGCCTTAGCCTCCCAGGTCCCTGGGATTACAGGCATGTGACACCACGCCCAGTTGGAACCAAACTTTTAATGTGCTCCTCCCACTCTTGTATAAATGAGGTCCCACTGGACATGCAGTTTTGTTCACTGTCTGTGTTTTGGAGAAGCATTTAGATCCCTTTCATTCAATTTCTGCATAGTATTCCCCAGGAGAGGTGAAGCATAAATGTTCTTGTTTTTTTTTTTTTTTTTACCGTTTATAAATAAGGAAGGTCCAGACCCATCTACTTGTACACGCAGATGAGTGTCTCAGAAGATCTGAGCATAGAAGCAGAATCTGCCTGATAAAAGGAAAGATGCATATTAATTTCTACAGTGACATCACCCGGCTCTTTCCACAGGCTCAGTCTTTCACTCAGCCACCAGCAGGGGGCGAGAGGGCATCTCCCACCTACAGCACCCTTAACCAAGTTCTGCAAATCCAGAAGGTTTTGCCTTAATTTTCATTTCCCCAGTTATTGGTGAGGTTGAGTATGTGTTTTCCAACCATTTTTGTTTTCTGTTTCATAAATTCCTTATTTACATTTGTTCTTTTTTTTTTTTTTTTTTTTGTACTAGGGATTAAACTCAGGGGCACTCAACCACTGAGCCACATCCCCAGCCCTCATTTGTATTTTATTTAAAGACAGGGTCTCACTGAGTTGCTAAGCCCCTCGCCATTGCTGAGGCTGGCTTTGAACCCACAATCCTCCTGTTTCAGCCTCCTGAGCCACTGGGATTATAGGCATGTGGCACCACTCCTGGCCCTGTTCTTCATTTTTAATTTTACTTTTTAGTATCATTTTTGCTAATTTTTAAAGGTTTACTATGTATTTTGGATCTTAGTTTTATTTCCCACCTGTTGTATGCATTTCCCTCATTTTATTACTTATCCTTATGATACCTTATGCATATAAAATTGTTGAGCCTTTTTTATATTTGCATTTTGTGTGCATTTTGTGTTTTTATATTTGCATTTTGTGTGAGGACTGGGAAGGCCCTTTCTAAGCCAAGTCAGCAATTTAATTTTTCTATAGTTTCTTCTAATGATTTATAGGCATCTTTTTTCTTTTTTTGGTACCGGGGATTGAACTCAAGGGCACTCGACCACTGGGCCACATCCCCAGCCCTTTTTTTTTTTTTTTTTTTAGAGACAGGGTCTCAGTGAATTACTAAGTGACTTGCCATTACTTAGGCTGGCTTTGAACCGCGATTCTCCTGCCTCAGCCTCCCAAGTGCTGGGATTACAGGCGTGAGCCACTGCGCCCCGCTCTGTTTTTTTTTTTTTCTTTTTAGCTCAAAGAATTAGACACACTTCATCATTTAGGTTACTTTTAAATTTGTTTTAACTAGTTATACATGACAGTAGAATGCACTTTGATATATCATACATAAATGGGGTATGATTTCTCATTTTTCTGATTGTACATGTTGTAGAATCACATCAATCATGCTGACATATATACACATAAGGTAATAATGTCTATTTCATTCTACTATCCTTCCTATCCCCATACCCCCTCCCCTCCCTTCACTCCCCTCTATGTAATCTAAGGTAACTGTATTCTTCCCTAGTGCACCCCCCCTTATTATGAATTAGGTTACTTTTTTAAAAAAAATATTTGCTTTTAGTTGTACACAATGCATTTATTTTTACGTGGTGCTGAGGATCGAACCTGGGCCGTGCATGTGCTAGGCGAGTGATCTACCGCTGAGCCACAACCCCAGCCAGGAATTAGGTTACTTTTGATGGGACTTGAAACAATTAGTTCCTATTTATTTGGGAGTTCTTCTCTTAGGAAATCTGAAGTCCAACTCATTAAACATCATAATTCTACATGATTATTAGGGAAGGACCCAAATAGGTTATTTCCTCTTTTAAAATAAAACTTCGTCCCAGGGTAGAATCATTATTGGAGGTTATTGGTGCTTGTTTATAAAATAGTCAGTGATGGATTTGATGGTTGAAATGTTAAACAGGAATTAACAGACAAGGAATGGACCTTGTAAAATAGTCTGAGAAGTGGAACATGGAAAGTGAGGGAGGCGGCAGGGGGAAAAGACGGCGGTCTTGTCTCTGGTTTTCTGGATGGAATACTTGGGGACATGGAAGCACTAAGCTCCCCCATGCAAGCTAGGAGTGTGGTGGGTAGACACAGGCCAGCACTTCCCTGGGGGCTCGCCTTGTCCAGTGGCCTGGGGAGTAGTGTGTGCCCAGGCCTGGCAGAGCGTGGTCAGGAACGTCCACAGAGGCTTCTGCACGCAGGCACCATTGCCCCTGGTTCACCACAGCTTTTGTGGCCCCTGGCTCACAGGTCGTGCCTGCGGCGCGCCTCAGTGAGGGCTGGGCAGGTTTCCCCCCCAGGGCCGTGAAGGACGGTCTGCCACAGCGCTCAGAGCAATTGCTCAGGTAGATTGTCAGCCTGCAGCCAACGTCTCCACGATCCTGAGGGGTCGTGCCCCTGCAGCAGGGTTGGCGCAGGTGTGGAGAAGGCCCAGAGGGCCATGGGCAGGGCAGACACTGCTGCCCACCCACCCACGCGGCGTGCTGCTTGTCGCCCTACTGTGTTCAACTCCCCACTGCTCTCTTTAAAAAATCAACAGAAACCGAACACACGTTTAATATGTTTTCCTGGTTAGAAAGAAATCATGTCAACAGAACTTTTGATATTTCAAAAGTGTTATTTTAAAAATACAAACATGAAGAAATTAGCTGCAGGACTGGGGCTGTGGCTCGGCGGCAGAGCGCTCGCCTAGCACGTGCGCGGCCCGGTTCGATCCTCAGCACCACATAAACATAAATGCATTGCATTGTGTACAACTAAAGCAAATAAATAAATGTTTAAAGAAAAACCAAAAGAAATTAGCTGCAAGGAGATGACTTTACCTTGTCTTTCCCTCCCACTGAGACAGAAACCTGGTCAGTGTCCACGGCTGGGTGAGAGTCTGGACAGAGCAACTCTCCTGGGTTCTCGGGCCACGGTGAGGAAGTCATTTCCCTGTAGTGGAAAGTGGACTGTCCTCGTTTCCAGGGCAAAGGAGTCCGTCAGGGAAGCCACTCAACACCTGGGCTCACCGTGGCCCACCTGTATCCTGCAAAGGGATCTGCCTGAACACCCTCTACCCTTCTCCCCACGGCGCAGCCCTGACCTGTCACAGCCCTGGGCGGTCAAGTGCAGGTGCAGACGAGAGGCCCTTCCTGTCCCCATCCTGCCGCGAGGCCTCCCCGTGCGTGATGCACTCTCCTCCCTTGAATTAGGTGTAGTGTCTTCTTGGGGTGGCAGGAATAGGCAGGGGTGGGAAATCCACACCTGCCTTCCTTTTCTCCCCTGGCGCTGTAGGTGCTGGGTGTGAATGCCCCTATCTTCGTACTGAGCCCTGAGAGTAGGACTCTACTCACTGTCCCAGTCCCAGGCTCAGGACTAGGAGGCCCTCGAGACATTGTGACAACTTCCACATTCTTCCTCATTAACCCCCACCACCTGAAACCGGTGGTCTTCACATGGTGATCCCAACAGTATCAACACACCCAGAACATTTCCAGAAATGCGTGTTCCTTGGGTTGCTGTATCAAATTGCCTCAACTTGGATGACTTATAACAGAAATGCATTTCCTCACTGTTCTGGAGGCCGGAAGTTCGATGAGCCACGTTCCCTCCCAGGGTGGAGGGTCCTTCCTGGCCTCTGCCTGTTTAAATGGTTGCTCATAGTCCTCCGCACTCCTTAGCTTGTGACAGTGTCGCTCCCGTGTGTTCCTGTCACCACGTGGCCGTCTTCTGTGTCTGTATCTGAATTTCCCTTTTCTAGTCATGGGATTAGCATCACCTACCTGAGTGCGATCACATTTTAACCGTTATTACATGTTTAAAGCCCCTATTTCCAAATAAGGTCACACAGGTGTCAGGGGTTAGGGCTTGAATGAATTTTGTGGGGACACCACCACCTAAGGATACTGACTCAGAGCCTGGGAGTCAGAGTCTGGTCCCCTTCATGTCCCTGGATGCAACTCTGAGCGCCTTCCTTGCTTGGACTTCCTCCCGTCCACCTGTGGGTGAGGGAGGGGCTCCTACCCTGGCCTCATGGATGAGAGCAGCAGCAGGTAGGGTCCCAGACACTCACAGCCTGGGCGAGGAGGACCCTGCAGGCCACACTGGACCACACGGCAGAGGGCAGGCCAGGCTTGGTCGTACCAAGAAGGTGCCCCCCCCCCCCCCCCCCCCCCCCAGTTTCTGCAAGAAGATGTGACTGGCCTTTTGGGATATTGCAGGAAGCTGAGGTCATTCTTGGGGACCAGTAGGCCCTGTGTCTGGTCGTGGGCGAGGAGGACTGTGGGCCGTTTGTCCACAAGCTGAGTGGGGGATGGGACTTGTGGTTGGACCATAACCGTCCCTCCCGGTTCTACCAGCGTTGGGGAGGCACGTGATATTAATTTTAGGTTCAGGCCTTACACCATATTAATTTGTAAGGTGTACCTCAAGTCCTTCACTGTCATCAGCTGCCATCCCAGTCCGGGCTCTGGTCCTCCCTCCCCTGGCAGCTGCAGTGTCCCATCCCTCCACTCGGGTCCCCCGTGGTCCCTTCTTTCTCCAACAGGCAGAAAAGCATGAATCAGACCTGCTGCTCTCCAGCTCGAAACCCGCCGCTCGTTTCCGCTGCACCTACAGGAAGATCCAGCCTCCGTACCCGGCCTTGAGGTGGGCGGGGAGCAGGACATCGCGTGTCCGTGACATCCTGCAGACCGATGGGCTCCTTCTCCCTGCGACACAGATCTCCCCAGGTCCTGGCTCCGCTCCCTGCCCAGGGTCCCCAGGTCCCCTCCTGGACGCCCAGCGAAAGCTCCACTCCGTCTTTCTGCCGTCTCGCCTTCTCTTGTTCCCCAGTGGCACTCTGCGTGCTCTCCACCTGGCCTCCAGCCCACACCTAGCGAAAGCTCCCGGAGAGCTGAGCCATCTTTATCCCTCCCAGCTTCTAGAGCCGGGCTTGCGCCATGGAGTCGCGCCGTTTTGACTGTGTGCTGCGGGAGAGGGTGGCCTGGCTTTCTGCTGAGCTGGGCCATGAGCAGAGTCCAGACCCCATCCCCTAGGGGGCAGCTTGGACCACAGAGGACAGAGACCATGGGTCAGCTCTGCCCCTACTGGCCTTGGGGTCCTGGGAACAAGTCATTGAACTTCCTGTTCTCGGTGTCCATGTCAGTGCAGATCTTTCCCAGTTTTAGGGTTTTCATAATGTGATTAATTGACATTGAGATCATAGTAAGATCTTAACAAGCTGGTGGCCACTGAATAGTTGTGTCCTACCTCCTTCTGTCGGGCTCCAGACTCAATCATGCACTTCCATAGACCCCAGGGATGACCACAGAGACATCTACCTCTTGAGTCAGGCTCCCAGGTAAGTGTGTGGAGATTTAAGCACGGCCCCCACCTCCACACCCACCCACTCACCTTCCATCAGCTCCAAGCGCCAAAGGCTCCTTGACTACACACAGGCCACATTCCTGGCTCCTGGGTCCTTTTATCCCAAGATTAAAGATGGATCACAGCTTGTGCCTGCACCAAATGTCCCCAGGGCTAAAGCCCCCCCGCATCCCGCAGCAGGGCAGGAGCTAGGAGAAGGTCCGTGACCCTTTGTGCGTCTACTTGGAAGGCTCTTGAACGCCCGGAGGGTGGCATCCCCGCCCAGCTTGGGCTGGGCAGCTTGTGACCCACTCTTTTGAGCTGTGTCCTTCCCAGGAGTGAGCCCCCTTCAGGGGAGACGAGCAGAGGCTGTCCCTGCTTGGGGCAGTTACTGGCCTCCCCACCTCTTCTGTTCAGGGGTCAGGAATGCCCTGCTACCTGTTGGCTGGGCAGAGTGACCGTCCTAGCAAACCCCTCTCCAGACCTTGCAGATGAGGCCATGTTGGTGAGGGTGTTGGCGTCCGACTAGGGGGATGTTGAGTGATGATGGAAATCAGCTGAATCAGCTCAGAAAAGATGGCAGTGTAGAAAATACTGGCTTTATTAGACCCAGCCTGGCTCTTTTCCCAGAAAAGCATACGGGAAGAAGATCTTGGCGTGCCTAATTAGACGAGACAACAACGGGCGTGAAGAGAGTCTTTGGAGACAGAGTGACAGGGGTTTGGTCCTGGCTGCGTCCTTTCCTTGTGATCCTGGCTTTGTGCATGAATCCGTGGCACTGAACACCAGTGCCTGTCACGGACAGGGGGCTCACCTCAGCACGGACTCTGTGCCTACTGCCTCGATTGACGGTCCTCGGGGTCCCCCATCTCTTCTCTGTCCCCCTGACCTCCAGGTGATGAGGGGCATCCCTCAAGGTCCCCAGCGATGCCTGATACAGGGTAGAGAGGCACAGTACTGGCTTCAGCAAGGGTGACACGTATTTTAAGTCCTTCTGAGTTCTAACGCCATCCATGAAAAGTCTCCCCAGGGAGAATCAGGCCAGACCTGCTCAGCCCCAGGCCCCGTGTGAACTCGGGTGAGCTGCTCTGAACTCTGCATGGTCTTCAGGCAGGTGGGGGTGTCCTTGGTTCCTTGCTCCTAGAACCACTGCAGTCATGTTCTCAGGAATCTACCTTCCATGCTTGCCGGGTCCTTCGTACAGGAGCAGTGTCCTGGACCGTCTGGGCCAATAGCTTTCCAGTTGTGGTGAGAGGTCGGAAGGGGGTCTGCCAGAAGCCGTCATCTCCCTGAGCCCCATGTGCAGCTAGGAGTCTCGTCCTCAGACCTCTCAGGAGAAGACGCACCCTCGGAGTGGACAATTCTCTCACCTGCCCTCCCACAGTCCCCCACTTAGAACTGGGAGAAAAGCTTTAGACCCATTGCAAGTGTCCTTCCAGCTGCAGAACCCAGTGGTCCTGAGCGGGGCCCTGCAGATCCTCAGGGGGTGGAGCTCCAGGAGGTGGAGCCTGGGCACGGAGACTGCAACCAACAGACCAAGAGTCTGATTATTTTGGGCTTTCTTTTCTCATTCGTTGGCAAATAAAATTTATGCTACTTTTTTTTTTTTTTTTTTTTTTTTTTTTTTTTTTTGTACCTTGGATTGAACTCAGGGGCACTCAACCATTGGGTCACATCCCCAGCCCTTTTTTTTTGTATTTTATTTGAGACAGGGTCTCACTGAGTTGCTAAGTGCCTCACCATTGCTGAGGCTGGCTTTGAACTCGTGATCCTCCTGCCTCAGCCTCCCAAGTGCTGGGATTACCAGGCACGTGCCACAGCACCCGGCTTTTTTTTTTTTTTTTTTTTTTTTGTATATATATATATTTTTAGATGTTGAAGGACCTTTGTTTTATTCATTTATTTTTATGTGGTGCTGAGGATTGAACCCCGTGCCTCACACACATGCTAGGCAAGTGCTCTACCACTGAGCCACCGCCCCAGCCCCTGCTACTTTCTTAAGAAAGTTGATTTTCTTGAAGAAGCAGAGGGTGTTTGGGGAAACCAGCGCTGAACGATGCATGTTCTGCTTCGCTGAGCCACAGGCTGCAGCCCTTGGTTCCCCTGTCCCCTATCACCTAACTGGACCCCCCACGAGGGGGCCTTATGTTGGATCTCTTGCTTCGCCCAAGCACAGAGGCTGATGTCCTCCTGATCCTCGAGGGGCTGAGGTGGCCGTGGGGCCATCTGATACCCAGGTCCTCGTTTCTGTTTCTCATAAGGGTTAGGGGTCCAGGGCCAGCCACACTGCAAGGTGTGCGGGCGAGTCCCCAAGACATGCTCCCTTCTGATGACGTCGCAAGCCTGGTGGGTGTCCTCCAAACGTCCTCAGCTCCAGTAATCTCCTAGAAGGACTCGAGAACTCAGGGAAAGCGACATACTCATGGGTCCCACCTCAGTGCCCAGACCTGTGTACAGAGCTCCGCACTGGACTCCACCGAGTGAGTGTGGAGGAGGGTGGGAGGACAGGGAAGAAAGGACGCCTTTCCCTGAGTCCCCACAGCTCCTCACCCCTGTGTGAGGGCAGCAAGGACTTGGGGAAGGGCCATGTGGTGGGGACAGTGCCAGGAGACAGGCACGGAGACCAGGCCACAGTCCCTGCCCGAGGACAACTCTCCCTGTGCCAGCTTCTTTCACGCTGTCGTTCTGAGGGCGACACTCATTTCCTCTTTAGCCACTGGTCCCTTCACCGTGTGTCCGATAACTGTGAGGTTAATCAGCTCAAGGCCCTTACGGTTATGGTGGAAAATAGGCTGCAATCTTTGGAAAGAGGTTTCCGGACCTTTCTTTCAGAAAAATTTAAATAGCTGAGCCCACAGCCCCCGTGCCCTGGATGGGGGTGCTGGGGACGCCACCGAGGAGCATTCATCTCTGCTTTTCTTTGTATCGGTGTCTGGGAAAACAGCCTTTACGCTGGGAAGCCACTGCACGCTCTCCCTGAAGGAACAGATTTGCTCCACCTAAAATCTCCCGAGCACCCAGCAGCGAGTCTGCAGCTCAGCGATTTGCTGTTTGCTGCTGCTCCAGGGACCGGAAACCCACGCGGGCTCGAGCTGCTCCAGCCACCTCCACTGAAGGCGTCCTCACCTCGGGGACGCGTGTTACTTACAGGTTGAGGGGACTGGCCTTTGCTTGTTTAGGTACATTACTCTAAGCCACGGACATCTAGAACAGGGCCCCAAAGGCTTGTCGGTCTCGGCATTGTGGATGTCTTGGGTGCGATCACTCTGTGTAGAAGGCTGTCCACGCGTGGACGTGGGCTAGCACCTCTGGCCTCCATACACTAGAGGCCACTACCTGGACCCCTCCTTTCTGTGCCAACTAGTCCTGACAACCCAAAATGTCTGCAGACATTGCCCAAATTCCCTGGGCAGCAGCATCACCCCCAGGTGATGACCACTGTCCCAGGGATAATGAACATTGTCATCATTGCTCCAAACGCGTTCCATGTTCTCAGTGACCTCTGTGAGAGGAACACCTGCAGGTCTGGGGTAATTTGCACAGGAAACTGAGCCCTTATGCTACAAAATTTTGGACTTTCTCTTTGAAGTGACCACTGGCATTGCAGAGTGACAATGTTGAAATGTAACCAAAAAGCTCGTTTAGGGCTTCTGGGTAGAGTCCCAAGTCCTCCAGATTAGAAGAGCAACATCAGCTCTTCCCAGGCCTCCAGCCTGCCAGCCAACCCTGCAAATAGTGGACCCGCCCATCTCCATAAGTTCATGATCCAAATTCTTTAAAAAAAAAGTCTGTGTGTGTGTGTGTGTGTGTGTGTGTGTGTGTGTGTGTGTAGAGTCACATGACACTAAGGACAGGGATATGTTCTGAGAAATGCATCCTTAGGTGATTTGGTCATCTGCAAACATCATAGAATGTACTACACAAACCAAGATGGCGGCCACATCCCTGTGCAATGGAGTCTTATAGGCCTACCACAATATATGTGCCCTGTTGTGGAACAAAACGTTGCTGTGAGGTCCATGACTGTCTATCTACAACATCCTGTTGGTTCAGGTTCTCCAGAGAACTCTGCCTAATACCACCATTCCGAGGAAATTTCAGGTACTCGGAGTCTCATGGTTCGCCACCGCTACCCACTCACCTCTCGGCTCCTCAGGAGCCTGTGGCTCTAGAGGCCTCCTGGGAGGGTTACGAAATGCCTGGGTTGTTGTTTTTTTGTTTTGTTTTGTTTTGATCTTGCAGAGGCCAGCAGGATGCCAAGTCTTGGGGGAAAAAAACTTTACTTTGAGTTTGTAAAAAGAAGCATTTAACCAGCGCAGCATCTGTGGAGTCAGGAAATCTGCAGAACAGTGGAAGAACACCATGGGCCGCCCAGGCAGGAGGCAGATGCTTTGAAAATAATTAATTCATTACAAACCTGCTAGGTCGACAATATCTGCCTTTCCCCACACTCCCTGCCTGTTCTCTGGCTGCGTGAGCTCAGGCTACTCCGGGCCAGGCTGTGCCCTCCCCTTGGCTGGAGGTCACTCCCCCGTCTCCGCTGCAAGGTCTCCTGCAAATGGTGGGCACACCTCACCCTGTAGGTTCGTGGCTGTGTGCGCACGAGCACTCACTGGCACCCGGCCTGGGCTCAGGGCAGAGCCAGGACTGGCAGTGTGGTTCTGTGCGAGTGTCTGTGCCCTTTCAGTCAATCTTTGAGCTTGTGACACAAGACTTGATTCTCTGGCCCGTGACCTTGCACCAGGCCACGCTGTTGGTAGCACGCCTGAGTGAAGTGGACTCTTTTCCTCCAAGGTCCCTGGTCACTGTTGGGAGAGGTCCTGAAGGGCCTGGAACAACTCCACCGCAGGTCTGTTCCACTCTCAGCTCAGTCTTTCAAGGCTCAGCAAGTTTTGGGCCATCTCCAGCTGGCCCTGTGTGTGGCACACCCCCATCTTCTAGCGGCCTCTTCTGCAGAATGGGAGGCTTTGGTGAGAGGCTGAGTTTGCGCTTCTTCAATGGCGGCCTCAGCTGTCCTCTTCCTGCCCTCAAGGCCATTTCCCTGTGCCCGCATCTGCTTCTGTCCTTCTCATCTCCCCCTCAAGGGTAGGCTCACGAGCTGTGGGAACGAGGGCAGCCAGCTCTCTGCAAAGGGGGCGCCCCCTTCCAGCCTCCTCTGCCCACTCCTGCTGACGGCTCTGTTCTGTGACCCGCAGCACTGCTATGAACCGAGCGTGGCAGGTGCAGCGATGGAAAGGTGATTTACTAAGGGAACAATTAATGGACTGGTGTGGCCAGGACTTTGGCAAGTGGTTGGTGTCCTGGGTTGACCAGTGTCCCTCCAAAAGAAAGGTTCAAGCCCTGACTCCCACTGCCTGTAGATGTTACCTCATTTGGAATTAGGGTTTTTGCATGTGTAATTAGTGAAGATGATGTCACACTGGATCAGAGTGGGCACAATCTAATGACTGGTGTCCTTTGAGACATTTGGACATAGACACACACAGAGGGGGACGGCCAAGTGACTGCAGAGTCTGAGATGAGATTTATGCTGCTATGAACCAAAGAATGGCAAAGGTGGGGGCTGCCTGAAGGTGGTGGTGGGAAGGAGCCCCTCGTGCTTCAGAGGGAGGACCGATGTCCTGCCGGCACCTTCAACATCCGCATCCAGAACTAAGAGAGGACGCGGTTCTGTTGTTTTGAGCCACTCAGTTTGTGGCTTTGTTCTGACAGCAGCAGGGAACCAGTGCAGGGGACAGTGGTACTTCTTAGTGACCGGAAACCCCCAGGGTCAGTCCCGTTCCATGTTGGATGTGTTTGGTGCTCCCGTCCACCACTGAGAGCACCGACTGCCCCACGCTGCACAGTGAGCACGACCCTCAGTCCTGTGCCCAGGAGACGGGGCGCACACGTCCACACAGCAGCTTCCACAGGCCGCGGCACTGTGAGGGCGAGGGGCTGTCGGGAGCGGTGGTGTGTGCATATGGCCACGCCCAGGCGTGGTCCACCCTGACCTTGCAGCTCCCAGGGACAAAACTCCAGGGGCCCCTCTCGGCTCAGACTCAGACTTGGTCCTGCACCTCCAGGTCCTCTGCCTCCCAGGGCTCCTCTAGCGACCGTCTCACGCAGGCCATTGTTTGGCACATGACAAACAAAGAACGAACTACTGACCCCCCACCCCTAGGCTTACTGCTGATAATTCTTTAAAATCTGTTCCCAATGGGCCTGCTCAGCACAGGGCCGAGTGATACGCTTCGACCAACTATATTGAGCTTTTCCATTGTTTGACAATCTCAGTAGATCATGCTCCAGTCGCCAGGTGTTCAGCAGTTCAGATCTGTGACTGGGAGAGGACTTTTTGGAAATATCCGTCACGTATGCATGTTTGTATTTCTACTGAAACCATCTGGCAGCCCCAGGAAAATGTAGAGGGAGTCTCTGGGATGTAAGAGAAACAAGCCCTGAGAAGTGATGTGGGAGCTTTATCAGCATCACGATTGCCCTGGCAGTCGGCGACTGAGAAACGCCTTCAGAAAGCGCTTGCTCCGGGGACCCGGAGTCTGGTCCTGTGTGCAGTCTAGCTCGAGGTTTACGAACGTGCCTCTGGGAAGCAGGCCCGCCTCTGCCGGCAGAACCACGGGGCGACGGGGGCGTCTCAATCGCAGCAGAAGGCTCGAGGTGGGTGCGGGCCCCACTGCCCTGCCTGCTCTGAGGCCCTCTCAACAAGACAGGGCAGCTGCTCGGGTGGCTGCTCCAGGCGGCACGGCCAGCCTGGTCCAGGTCCCCAGAGACACCCTGTCCATACCTACATTGCAGCAATGAAGAAACATGAAGTGGAGGCGGCTGGGGACACAGCGCGGTTGGTAGAGTGCTTGTCTCACAAGCACAAGGCCCTGGGGTCAATCCCCAGCACCACAAAAAAAACAACAAAAAAAGAAAGCAAGAAATATGAAATCGACAACACGGGCCTTGGGGGCTGTGCACTGGCATCCGGGAGACCAGCGCTGCCCATCAGTGTGGTGTGGCCTCTCCCTCAGGGAAGAGGACCAGCAGGGTCTGACCACCCTGCCTGTTTTTGCCAGCTGATGCACAGGCCTGGAGAAGGTACCAGAAAGGCTGGTCACAGGACGATGCCACAGTGCCACCTCGGCCTGCAGCAGACTCCACTGCTGGTGGGCGGGGCGGTCAGGCCCACCCTCTCCTGAGCACCGCTCCAGAAGCTTCTAATGTCTGCTTTTTTAGAAAAGCAGTCAGCCATAGCTTCAGGACAGGAGCGATCAGGGCGTCTGGGGCAGGCGACGCAGGTAGAGACTGTGCAATCGGGCATGCCCAGGTGAGGGTGCGTCCAGGTGGATGTGCGCCTGGGAAGGAGGGATCCTGGACGCCGGGAGGCAGAGCCACGACCGGCCTTTGAGCTCAGGGGAACGCGGTGGTCCCTGGGGAGGCGAAGGGCAGGCCTTGACCCGTCTTTCACACTTTCCCTTCCCGTGCTAAGCCCCCAGAGCTAGCTGTGTCCTCCTCCACCCCGGGCAGCCGTCCCCTCCAGAAGGCCGGAGCAGCCCTAGAGGGGACTGCTGGACCTTGCAGGTCTGTCTCCTTCCTCCTGGAGCCTGTCTGGACGCAGGCAGCACGGGCCTCGTTCAGGCCGGGCCGGGAGCGCGTCGCCTCCGTCCTCGGCACAGCGGCCTCGGGAGGGAAGGCGGCTTTTCAGAGCCCACGGCTCTCCTGCTGTGTCCTGTGATGCTCAGGCACCTTGTACTGGGGTCCCCTGGCACCCAGGGAGGGGGATTCAGTGTCAAGGGGCCTGCTCAGAGGCCTGCCTGGAACCTGCCAGCCCGGCCCTCGCCTCACCCTCCCCTGTGGCTGTGCAGGCTGGATATACATCCATACATAGATATTTTTACTAAAAGCGTGCAATTGTTGCCCTTTTCCTTGACCTTATCGAATCCTCCCCACCTGCGCCCTCCTGCTCCTGCTCTCAGGACCACAGTGGAGACAGGATCAGGCTAAAGGGCGAAGGACTTCGTTTCACTTGGGTCTCGGGGACTCTGCTAATGGCACTTCTGGGGGAGGGCGCAACGATCCTTCGGTGACACCCCACCAAGACTCCCATAAACACACTTTGGGGTTTGACTGTTTCTAATTTTAAATACGGAAATGTAAGACAAAGGAGGGAATGCTGGGCTTAGTCTTAGATCTCCCAGTGGAGCAGTATTTTGGAGAAGGTGCCGGGTCTCCCTCCGGGGCCGTCACGGGGAGGCGAAGCCGGCTCTGCGGGCGCTGGCGCGCAGGCGCGGTCACTTGCGCGGCTGCTGGATGTGCTGGGTCCTGGGGGAAGGGTGCTTGTCCATGGAGGCGTGGGGCTTCTGGTGAGCCACCTGCGCAGCCGCTGGGGGGAAGTCCTTGTCGCCCTGTCAGGAGACACAAATGCGCAGGCTGAGCCACAGGGAAAGGGCGGCCAGGTGCCAAGGCCCACACCCAGCGTCCACTGGCTTCCCGCGGGGAGAGCAGGGGCTGAGCAGGCAATGGGGCAGTGACCTCTCAGCAGCGAGGCCACTCTCTCCTGTGGCTGGGGGGGGGGGCAGGGTCTCAGGGGGGCCTCAGGACCATGGGCCAGGGAGGGGAAGGGCAGCAGAGGGACAGGGTCCGCCCAGGCCACGGGACTGACGCACAGCAGGACTCGCTCTGCCCTGGGCTGGGTGCTGGCAGCTTCCCCGCTAGGTCCACCTTGTGATCATCCGAATTAGGGGCAAGAAAGGACCAAAGCCCAAGTCTCAGATTCAGTTTGCCCCCTGGCTGAGGGCCAGGCCTGGGTGCTGGTGGGAAGGGAAGGCACAGGAGAGAGGTCTGGCTCTTTTCCAGGGAGGGGTCAGTTGGCTTCTTGCACCAACAGCGGGTGTGACAGGGCTGGGGCAGGCGAGAGCCCTGGTGAGCTTGGTGGGGCCCTGGCCACGGTGTGGCCTCGCACTTGTGCTGGTGTGGCAGACGGGTCAGTCTGTCCCCGGGTCTCTGGGTGGCTGCGGCTACAGCTCCATCCACAGAGCAGTCCCCACTAGGGGCTCTTTCTTGAGGCACCGCGTGGTAAGGACCTGGGGGTGTGTGGCGGCGGCAGAGCCCAGGTGGCATTGTGGAGAGAGCCTGCAGACTGAGCCCTGCTCCCGGATGAGGGGGTTCGAAGGTGAGGGTGAGAAAAACCACGAGTTTGATTCAGCAGAGGGCAGAAGGAAGCCACGGCTAAGGCGTGACGGGCGCTCGGCTGTGCGACTAAGACTTCATTCATGGACACTGAGTTTGTATTTCTTTGATTCTCTTGTGTCATGACATATAATTCTTATGTTGATGTTTTAAGTTGTTTAAAAACGTGAAAACACTTTTAGCTGAGGTCATCTAAAAAACGCCTGCCCGGGGGTGTGGTGTGGAGCCCTGGCAGCCTGCAGGGGCGGGAGGTGGATCCGCTCTGCTGCAGAGACGTCCTCCTCTCCGTGTCGACCCCCCATGGGTGGCGCTGCCAGAGTTCACAAGAAGCCAGCCTTGGGAGGTGGCGGCGACGCTTGGCTCTGATCTGATGGAAGGGGCTGTGGCACGCCCCCCGCAGGTGCCCGAGAGCAGCTTACCCGGGCCATGACTCCAGAGATGAACACGGTGGGCTTAGGCGGGCTGCAAAACAAGGAGGAAAGGCAGGGTTAGCAGGCAGGCCACGGAGGGCGACCTGCGGCTGGCAACCAGTGACGGGTCTCGGGCACAGAGGGAACAACGGAGGTTTTGGGGACTGAAGAGGCTCAAGGAGGACCGGGGACAGACCCCTCCCGCGGTGCCCGGGGCAGTGGGGCTCAGGAAGCTCTTTCTCCTGGAGGTAGTCCAAGCAAAGAGTGAGACAGGAAAACAGGTTGCAGAAGACAGAGCCTCAAAGAACTTTTCTTGGTTTGTTTTTCAGTCAGTCCTCGAATTCCCACTATGTGGAAGCTGGGTCGTTCTGATTTGGTGGGATTGTGGAAACAGGGGCTTCCCTTAGGCAGCGCAAGGGTAGCTTCCCGCTGGGGTGAATTTCCCTCCTTCTCCACCAGGGGCTTCCCCTCCCAGTGTCCCCATGGAGGCCATGACTTCCAGCCACTTCTAACCAGTGGGACCTCACAGCTGATGCAAACTCCTGGCCCCTGTGGACCCCCAAGCTTCACAAGCTGAAGGTCCTTGTGATGCCAGCTGTCACTTTTTTTTAATATATATATTTATTTATTTGCTTTAGTTGAACACAACGCAATGCATTTATGTTTACGTGGTGCTGAGGATCGAACCTGGGCCGCGCACGTGCTAGGCGAGCGCTCTGCCACTGAGCCACAACCCCAGCCCAGCTGTCACTTCTTAACCTGTAAATTAATACCTGGCTTCCCAAACTGTCCACGATATTGAGGGGTCAGAATGTGGCACCCTAGTAGCACATGCTCCTCCGTGAAGAGGAGACAAGCCAGAGTGTGTTGGTGATGGCCACCGTTCACAGGGGTCTGTGTCTGTGGACAGATGCCTGCACTTTCTTACTAATTCTTTTTCCATGCAGAAACAGCCACACTGTTTTGCGATCCACTTTCTGAACTGAGAAGATGGAGAGCCTGCTTCTAAACTGTGACACATGCTGGGCGCAATGGTGCACGCCTGTAATCCCAGTGGCTCAAGAGGCTGAGGCAGGAGGATCAAGGCCAGCCTCAACAACTTAGTGAGGCCCTAAGCAATCTAGTGAGACCCTGTCTCAAAATAAAAAAAATACTAAAAAGGGCTGGGGATGTGGCTCAGTGTTAAGCATCCCTGGGTTCAATCCCTGATACCAAAGGAAAAAAAAAATGTGATGTACTCTGCTCTGATTTTTTTTCCTCTTTTTTTTTTTTTTTTTTTTGGTACCAGGGATTGAACTCAGGGGCACTCGACCATTGGGCCACATCCCCAGCCCTTTTTTGTATTTTATTTAGAGACAGGGTCTCACTGAGTTGTTAAGTGCCTCGCCATTGCTGAGGCTGGCTTTGAACTCGCGATCCTCCTGCCTCAGCCTCCCAAATGCTGGGATTACAGGCGTGCACCACCGCGCCCGGCTTTTTCCTCTTTTTTGGGGGTAGGGTGGGGGTGGGGGTGGTTAGTTGTGTGTCTCGTAGTTTAAAAACATCAGGACACAGCTGGAAGTACAGCACAAGTTTCCTGAAGCTTCTGAAATGCCTTCCGCAGAACCAAGCAGACCTGAGAACAGGAGGTGAGTACAAGGTCACAGCCCTGATGGACTAGGTGGAAGATGGGATGGTGTGGTGGGATGGAAAGTCGGTCTCCTGATCACAGAGTAGTTTTGCTCAAGGCCAGTCCTGCTGGGCATCCCACCAGCCCCCAGCCTGCTCCTGCAGGCTGGCTTCTTAGCTGAGCTGCTGGGGGTCCTTTTGAGGAAACCCTCATCTTAGCTTAGTTTGGCTACCAGCACAAGTTCCAATATTTCAGCCGGGCGCGGTGGCGCACGCCTGTAATCCCAGCACTTTGGGAGGCTGAGGCAGGAGGATCGCGAGTTCAAAGCCAACCTCAGCAATGGCAAGGCACTTAGCAACACAGTGAGACCCTGTCTCTAAATAAAATACAAAAAAGGGCTGGGGATGTGACCCAGTGGACAAGTGCCCCTGAGTTCAATCCCTGGTACCACAAAAAAAAAAAAAAAAAAAAAAAAAGTTCCAATATTTCACTGATTGTTTACATCCCAAAGAGTTTAGCAAAAACAATTGCAATTCCCCTAGTGATTTTTGTTACTTCACAAAGTAAAAAAAAACTTGAGTCTTTCTAAGGAGCCCAGAAGTGCCCTGCATTGCTTTGGTTTTATTGAGTATTGTGTGGTTTACTGGGTCGAATTTCTCTTTCTTCCTGTATGTGTATGGTTTAATTCTAAGATTAATAGCCAGCCAGAGAAGAATAAGTATGCTAAGCTTAAGTTTCCTTGTGTAGAGAAGGAGTTGAGGACGTGCAGTCTCCAGATACACCGAGCTGGTACCTGGGTTACTTCAGGCAGAAATGACCTGGGAACTGCGGTGGCAGGAGGAGCAGGTGGCCTGTGTGTTCCTATGTGTAGTGGCAGAGATTCTTTGGGGAGGGTTGTACTCATACAAGGTGAGAAAATAGCCTTAATCGTGAGCCTGGGAGCTGGGTGGTAATGAACCTGAACAGACACACTCATCCGAGTGACCTTTACGTCCTGCCATGCGTGCGGGCCCCCACCCATCTCCTGATGACATCCCTAGAATTTGCTAGCCTCGTCTAGAGAGGCATGTGTCCCATCATTCCTTCACAGATTTATTGTGTCTGGCTTTGGTGGCTTCTTCAGACGTCATTGTCACGTGGAGGCCTCCATGAACGTGTGAGATCAGTGAAACTTGTGCGCTTTTCTCTCATTAATTTGGCAAAGAGCGCAGGCCAGAGCAAAAGGCAGGGCAGGGCGCTCGGTCCTCTGCGGGCTCTGCCTGGGTTCACCAGGACGCTTCAGCCCACCCGTGGGGCAGGGGGGCTGGCAGTTTTTCCCTTGGGGGCTTGGGGGCTACGGGGTCTGCATCCGGCAGACTGGTCCTCTTGGCAGTTTGGGCTGGATTCTAACATCCTACACATGCTTTGGAAGGAACACGGAAGGGACAGCGCAGGGTTCCTCGGGTCATCTCGGATGTCCTTTTGAACGTGGAGAAGGGCCGGTGGCGAGACGCGGCGCTCCCTGGCAGCATGCCTGCTGTGGCGCTCTTGCCCACTGCTTGCTTTCTAGCCTGAGCCAAGGCTCTGAAAGGTGGGAAGGGAGGGGCCACCTCCACCCCAGAACTGGGTCCTCTGTATCTCTGCGGCACACACCACACCAGTCCAGAGCTGGACCGTCGGCACGGTCGTGCTTGGTGAGGGAGGTGGGGTGGCCTCCAGGGCGGCCTCTGGACTGTGCCCGACTTGAGGCCACAGTGGCCTCTATTTGGTGTTCCAGCAGCTGCTGCCTGAGTATTTTGGGGACAGGTTTTAAGATGTCTGTCCCCAGCATGGGCCCCTCAGGGTGTCTCCAAGGACCTGGGTCCAGACCCTAGAGCTGCCTTGGGTCCCCCTCCTCCACCCAGCAGCCCCCAGCTCTGGGGCTGTGCAGAGGGACTGTTTGTGCTTCAGCTGTTCCATGCAGCCAGGCCCTCGGGGGTCTCCTGAGTCCAACAGGACAGGTGTGTAGGGCTAGTGCCTGGTTTGGAGTGGTGGCCTCCCAGGAGTATGGTGAACCATGTAAGAGGCACCAGGTCCTGTGCAGGCCTAGCTCCTGGGGCTGGCTGCTCAGAAGCTTCTTTTTTTTTTCGGTACCGGGGATTGAACTCAGGGGCACTCGACCCCTGGGCCACATCCCCAGCCCTTTTTTGTATTTTATTAGAGACAGGGTCTCACTGAGTTGCTAAGTGCCTCGCCATTGCTGAGGCTGGCTTTGAACTTATGATCCTCCTGCCTCAGCCTCCCAAGTGCTGGATTACAGGCGTGCGCCACGACGCCCGGCTTGGGAGCTTCTTTTCCTGGCTGCACTTGAGCCCCGGAAGTCCTGGGAGCCTCTCAAGGAGGTGGACCCGTCATGGCAGCTGAGAGGCCCCAGACTTGGGGCTGAGGCAGAACTCAGCAGTAGCAATGACCCCAGTCGGAGTCATCCCAGGGCTGTCTGCAGATTGTGAGCAGCCACAGGGGGACACTCCTTGGGCCTCCAGCCCTGCAGATGCCCCCTACCCACCTGCTGAGGGTCAGCTGTCAGTGAAGCGTGTGGACCTCAGAGTAAAGAAACATGCTCTGACAACAGTCGGGGTGACAGCAGAGGGTGAGGCTCAGTGGGCGCAGCCGCGCTGGGCGCGGCCAGCTTTGGGTTGTATTCTGCACAGTGTGGCCAGAGAGGCCTGGGGGAGGAGTTCCTGGGTCATTATACCTGAAACCGAGGGACCACTTCTGGAAGAGAGGGAAGAGAGGAGGGGGCAGATAACAGGGTTCCCGCAGCAGTGGCCGCCCACCGGGGTGGGGCTAGCCCTTGGGAAAGGAATCCAGAAATGGCAAATATTAAACACCACAGAAGTAAATGTTAGGTTTTTATATTGAATTATCATTAAATATTTTAAAATGAGTAAATACTAATGAATAAAGAAGTAAACGTTCAAGGGTCCCCGTTTCAAGCCTATTTTGGGGATATATGTTTAAAACGTGCACGTTCTGTCCATGCACATCCAGGCACACGTGACGGCACCCACCGGTGGTGACAGGCGCACATCAAGAGCATCTCACAAGCCCTCCCGTCACCCGCGGGGCTCCAGGGAGTCACGTGGGCTGGAGGGAGGGCACAGTGTGTGCACAGTGCTCTGCCACAGTGGCTCAGGAAGTGGTTGCGGCCACACCAACCCTGTGTTCCGGCATTGCAGCCACAGCAGGGCCCATTCGCCCTGTTGGGGTGGGTGTTTGAGACTCTGAGCAGTGGTTGGCGTGACCCAGGGTCTGCCAGCCCCAGTCAGAGGGACTCAGAACAGAAAGGGTGTGAACCTGCCTTGTGTGCACCCCTGCGGCAGATTCTGGACCCGTGGCAGGGACAGTCATGGGACTGGGGTAGCTGTGTACAGAGCAGACTGTGGGCACGACCTAAACATTGTGCATTCTGTTAAACTAGCAGGGCATGGGCAGGGCATCGTTACCTCTCAAAGACTTCATCCTGCACGGCTCTTCTCCAGCGCCTCTGTTTGGGGCCAGTAAGAAATAAAGTAGCAGCCGGGCGCGGTGGCACACGCCTGTAATCCCAGCACTTGGGAGGCTGAGGCAGGAGGATCGCGAGTTCAAAGCCAGCCTCAGCAATGGCGGGGCAGTTAGCAACTCAGTGAGACCCTGTCTCTAATAAAATACAAAAAAGGGCTGGGGATGGGGCCCAGTGTTTGAGTGCCTCTGAGTTCAATCCCCGGTACCAAAAAAAAAAGAAAGAAAGAAAGTAGTAAAAGAAATAAGCAAATTCCTGCATATGAGGCATGCTTGCAGGCAAGGTTCTTGCTTTAAGATGGTACTTTAAAAAGTAAGAATTGTGCTTGCATGTGCAGAGTCTTCTAGCCAAGAGGAAACTGGAGTGGTAGTTTAAACAAGTCACGATCGAGGACCCCTGGTAAAGAGTCTGGGTGCAGTGCCGTGCTTGGGGAACACTGGCACTTTAAATTCCACCAGGGCCCCGTGCACAGGGTAACCTACTTTCCAGGTTGTAGAAACTGTGAGAGCTGCTTTGAGGATTTATGGAAGCTGATGAGATGGTTCTGACAGGTGTTGTTTTGAAGATGCACCGTTATTCTCTCTCAGGAAACAGGGACAGGGAGAACTGTTCTCCCCTCTCCCCGACCCTCAGGCCTCGCAGTCTTAACACCACACTCACTGAACTCCTGGCGGCGCTGCAAGTCGAGCACAGTCCGTCGGGATCGGAGTCCTGGGAGCACTCCCGACCTCAGCAGGAACTGCAGCTTTGCCCCAGTGGGGACCAAGCAGCGGCCGTGCCCTGGTCCCCTGTCTCCACTGCTCACCTGGTAACGACCACATCAAACCTGTAACAGGCTCGCTGGGCCTGACAGAGGTTCCCTGCTCCTTATTCCCTACACGTCCTTGATGAGGGAAGCTTGGCATTTCGCGGACAGGCAGGGTGAAGTGCCAGAAAGGACGCTCAGGGAGGGCGGCCCGGGGACAGCAGCTGACACCAAGACTGAGCTCAGGGACTCGGCTTCACCAGAGCCCCGAGGGCTGAGAAACCAGAAGTCACATTCTCAAAAGTCCGCTGGACTCCAGAGCAGCAATGACCGAGATCAAGTCCAACATACTGTATTTATATCCAAAATATTACCATCTCACCGAGTCCTCGCTACATAGAACACTAGGACGACGTGGCCTTTTTTGAGTGTTCTAGGACTTCACAACTCCCTTGGCAGCAGGGGTCCCCAACAATGCAGCATTTCTGGCCCACCTCAGAGAGGTTCAAGCCACACGCCCGGCCTTGAGGGCCAGACAGGAACTGAGGTGGCAGGGTGCCTGTGCTTTTGGGCTTCTGCAGGCCAAGGGCCTCCAGGTCCTCGGTGATGTGAACTAGGTCTCCTGTACTCTGCCCAGAGGCCCTTCCCCGTCTATGCCTCTTCAGTGGGACAGCCCTGCCGGATTTGAAAAGTCTACGGTGGCCTCTGGGATGCCCCCTCCCAGGCTCAGGGGTGTGGCTTCAAATTCCTTCACTCCCCCAGGCCCTGGCCTTCCAGAGTGGCTTTCAGCTTTGCCCAGAACCTCACCATCGCCCCACAGGTGCCCACCCAGTCCTCACAGGGCACTAACATCGACACTGTTCTCCCTGGGCAAATGGCTCTGAAAGGACCAATGGCTAATAATTGTCACACGGGCGGCTACTGCTAGGCGGCTGTGGTCGGGGTGATCTACCTAGGCCCTCTTTTCCCAGCCAGTGGCGTGAGGTCCCCCTCTTCACCCTAGGGGTGTGCTGCATTCATTGCCCTTGGAAAAATGCAAAGCCCTCCGTCACCCCAAACAGGATTCTGTCTAGCAGGGAGGGTGCGTTGCCCTTCGTGCTGGTCAGCCTGTCCTTCCCCAGCACCCTGATGAGGACTGCGGTGGGGGTGCTGCCATGTGGGAGCATTGGGGGGAGGGGAGAGCCACCATGCACTCACGCACATCAGTGAGATGGAAACCCGGGCGCAGCGCAGGCCCTAGGGAGGTCAAGATGGTGGCATGGCCAATAACTGGGACGGATTCAAACTAAAAAGCTTCTTCTCAGCAAAAGAAACAATCAGTGAGGTGATAGAGAGCCTAAAGAATGGGAGGAAATCTTTACCACAAGCACATCTGATAGAACACTAACCTCAAGGATTTATAAAGCTCTCAAAAGCCTTAACACCAAAATAACAAATACTCCAATCAATAAATGGGCTAAGAACTAAACAGACATTTCTTAGAAGATGATATGCAAACAATCAACAAATATATGAAAAAATGTTCAACATCTCTAGCAATTAGAGAAATGCAAATCAAAACTACTCTAAGATTTCATCTTACTCCAGTCAGAATGGCAGCTATCAAAAAAACAAACAACAATAAATGCTGGCGAGGGGTGTGGAGAAAAAGGCACACTCCTACATTGCTAGTGGTACTGCAAATTGGTGAAGCCAATCTGGAAAGCAGTATGGAGATTCCTAGGAAAATTTGGAATGGAACCACCATTTGACCCAGCTATCCCACTCCTTGGTCTATTCCCAAAGGACTTAAAAACAGCTTACTACAGGGACACAGCCACATCAGTGTTTATAGCAGCACAATCCACAATAGCTAGACTGTGGAACCAACCCCGATGCCCATCAGTGGATGAATGGATAGGGAACAATGGAACACTACTTAGTACTAAAAAATAATAAAAACATGGCATTTGCAAGTACATAGATGGAGTTGGAGAAAATAATGCTAAGTGAAATTAGCCAATCCCAAAAAACCAAAGGTCGAATGATCTCTTTGATATGAAGATACTAACTTATAAAGGCAAGGGAGTGGGGATGAGAGGAATGAAAGAGCTTTAAGTAGAACAAAGAGGGGGCAGGGAGGGAGGGGGCAAGGAGATAGGAATAATGATAGAATGAGTTATCCATGATTACCCTAAATACATGTATGAAGACACAATTGTTGTAAAAATACTTTATATAAAACCAGCAACTTGAGAAATTGTGCTCTTTATATGTAATATGAAATGAAATGTACTCTGTAAACATGTATAAAAAGTTAAAATAAAAAAAATTTGGTTACTAAAAAAAAGATGGTGGCATGGGCAGAACCATTGTCAGGTTAGCGGTTCTGACGTGGGTTCAAGTCAAAGTCATTTCTGCAGATGCTTTTCCCTCTTCACATGGACACCATCTAAAAGAGCCAGTGGAGGTGCTTCTACGGCAGATGGAACACACACCATCACACCCGTTTCTTTCAATTTTTGTGGCAGGAGCCTCGAGCATGCTGGGCAGGCGCTTCACCACTGAGCTACATCCCCAGCCTCACATGGAGCCTTTAATGCATTGTTCTGAACTCTCCTCTCAAGGATAGGGAGACCTCAGGTGATAACAGCTACTCTTTATTGATCATTTAATATGGGCCAGGCTTAGAGTGAAGTGCATCACTTAGGGTTACTGCATCTAGGCCTCTCAATCCTGTGAGGTACGGCTGTCATCTCCATTGTACAGACAAGGATGGTAAATCAGAGATGGTCAGTGATCTGCCTGAAGGCTATGCAGTAGCTAAGTGCCAGGAGCCAGACCTGGACAGAGGCCATCCAGGGTACAGGAGTGTGGCTAGGAGCCCCACCCCCTCATTTTAAGGGGCCTCAAATGAAAGGTTCTGTCTTTTGTATATGATTAGGAGATGCAGATTTTAAGATAGTCATCTAAATGCAATATAAGAATCGCTTGTGCAACCGGCTAGTACATTAAGTTATCTAAACATTTACTTTCTAACTTGAAATGGAGTTTTTTCTTAAAAACAATCATTTTTGTCTGTAGCACTTAATTGGCATGCAGAATACTTGTGCATAAATCACTAGCTCACCAGTCTCCTCAGCAGGTGTGATTTCTATTTGAAGGAGGAACCGAGGGTCAGGGGGGTTGTGGATGTGTCAAGGTCCCGGGGCAGGGCCAGGGTGTCCCAGCCCCCCCCCCCCCCCAGGTCTCTGTTCCCTGGCTTCAGTGCATGCTCTCAGCCAAGATGCAGGGGTCAGGCTCAGGTGGGAGGACAGGAGGAAAGGTGGCGAACACGCCTGCCAGGTGGGCTTTGCGGTCAGCCATCTGTGTTCACACCTGATTGCCGGTGACCAGCTGGGGGCGGGTGCTTGACCTTTCTGAGGCCAGGTTTCCTCCTCTGTGGAATGGGCTGGCAACAGACCCTACCTCACTAGGTGACTGTGTGCCTGTGAGCACGCACGCAGGTGCGCACTCACACACAGTGCTTAGCACATAGAAAGCACTCCATCAGTGTTAGCCGTGAGATGGTGACGCAGACAATGACAACACATCCCCACCCTCCTCATGCACACTGCCGCGCACTTCCGCTCACTCACGACTGGTCCGGCTCTGCTTCACGTGTCGTCACACCTGGCTTATCTGCAACAGAGGCGTTTCCAAAGTAAGCAAAGGAAGGACCTCAAAACCCCTGGACTGGACTTGAAGGAACCCTCTCCAGGCCCTTCCTCGGTCTGGCCCAAGTGGTAGACATGATTTAGGCAGCACGCTTAGCTTCCTAGCCCACCAAGGACAAGAAGCAGCAGACACAGGGACGAGGTGGCTGAGCTCCCTGAGAGGCTGCCGAGGGGCCCTGGCCCTGCTTCCCCGAGGCCGCAGCGGAGCCCGTGCTCTGGGAGAGGTGCTGGAGGGAAGGGGGAGGAGTCGCGGGGGGTGGACGCCAGCTTTCCCACCACGCCCACTGCGGAGGACAGCCCGGGGAACAGCGACGGGAAACAGCGACGGAAAGAACCGGAATGTTGACAGTGGTCGGCAGGGCACAGTGCCATCGGGGCTGGGAAGGGCCCATCGCGTGCCACTTCCCTCCCTTCCTGGTATGAAAGTAGTCAGTGCTCAGAAAGGCCATTGCCCTGGAAATCTGCCCCCAAGGCCACGTTGCCCATGAGCCAGGGCAGGGACGAAGCTGTGTGCGGAGTCCCGATCTCGCTGCCTAAAGCAAAGCCCAGCGGCTCCACGGGAAGGTCTCATCTGAGGCCAAACCCACAGCAAAGCCCTAGTTCACCGGGAGCGTCAGGCTGCTCCAAGACCAGGAGGCCCGTGGAGGGCATCCCGCCACGTCAACAGAGGGGGCCAGGCTGCTGTGGCCTTCCCAATCCACCCCACTAACAGACACTCCTATGTGTCCCCGCCTGCTGGGGGGTCAATGGTGGGTGAGCACCGACTGGAAAGAAGGTGGTCATCCCCGTGGGGGCTTCAAAATCACTCCCATGCCTCAGTCGACAGCACTGTGCCCTCCTCTGCACCAGGCAGAGCAGATGGGGACAGTTAAAGTCCACTGAGGACTCCAAGTGCCCCTCCACAGTGGAGGTGCCGAGTGCCCAGGGCCAGGGCAGGTGCCTGCCGCGGGAGTCCATGCAGACCCAGACATGGCCACTGAGCTCTGGGCACGTGCACACGAGCGTGCATATCTGTGCAAGAGAACAGAAGGCTGCAAGCCAGAGAGCTCAGTGTCAGGAAGAAGGGCACTTTTTTTTTTTTTTTTTTTTTGTGGTACCAGGGATTGAACTCAGGGGCACTCGACCACTGGGTCACATCCCCAGCCCTTTTTTTGTATTTTATTTAGAGACAGGGTCTCACTGAGTTGCTAAGTGCCTCGCCATTGCTGAGGCTGGCTTTGAACTCGCGATCCTCCTGCCTCAGCCTCCCAAAGTGCTGGGATTACAGGCGTGCACCACCGCGCCCGGCTAAGGGCACATTTTAATTAGTGTCCACCAGTGTGAAGTGAACGAGGCCCCAGGCGGCCTCGAGTGGCACCAGGTGGGTGGGTGGACCAGGCGTGGCCGGCTCTTGTGGCCATTCTCTGGAAACCTTCTTCCTGCCCACCCTCCTGGTGGAAGTGCGGGCTCTTACGGCAACCCAGAGGCGGACTCTGAAACTCGAGTTTGGCTTTGTTCTGAACACGTGGCTTTGTGTTTTCATGAAATTTCTGGAAGTCTATTCCCACCTGGGGGCTTTCAAAAACACTTTCTAGTAAACAGCTGGAAAACAGATTCTTTCCTGCCATTTTTAGTTCTTGAAATATCTTCCTGACCTGGTTTTGATTTATTGGGCTTTTTAATTTTCTGGACACCAAAATAACAATGAGCGTGGCTGGTGAGCAGAGGGACGGCCTCGCTCCACTGTCCCCCGAAGTCCCCCTGTCCTGTCATTCTTCAAAGCCTGACAGTGGAGGGCTTCGCTCCTGTGGCCTGACTTCAGGTGCTGGGTGCTGGGAACACCCACAAGATGGCACTGCTGGTCCTCTCAGGGCCCGCGAGGCTCGCAGCACCCCCAGGAGGACGGAAACCAGGTGTCCTCTGCTGGCAAGCGTGTCCCTTCTCCCTAAGGAGTCCCTCGATTGTCAAGGAGTCTGACTGAAGGTGAAAAACAAAAACAAAACCACAGCACAAATGCTTCAAGTACAATTCTAAACCCAGGAGAAAATGATCTGGAACCCAGTTCCTTCCAGCTTTGGTATGTGGCATTTATAGCGTTTTTCAAAAGAGCCCTAGCAAAGGAACTTGGCAAGATCCTCTCTCAAAACTAAAAAAATAAAAAGGGCTGGCGATGTAATTCAGTGGTATAGAGCCCCTTGGTTCAACTTCCAATATTGGGGGGAAAAAAGTCTAGAAGTTACTAATTTTTCTTCTAAATTATAATTTGAGAATTTTTTTTTTTCTCCTTTCTTTTCTTTCCTTCTTCCTTACTTCCTTTCCTCCCTCCCTTTCTTCCTTGGGTGACTACAGAATTTTAGGGTTTCTTAGAGCATCTTTGAAGAATGCTAGGTTGCCCACATTGAGTTTTCTTTCCTTTGTTCTAAGCACCCTGGGTCCCACAGGGTGGGATTGGAGGGTGTTACAATGAGAAAAGCACCCCCCACTGCCAAAGATTTTTGGATTCCTCTGTCCCAACCCCACCCTGCACCATCCTGTATGTCCCCAACAGTATATCCCCACTAGCATGTGGCAGCAGCTTTGCTGCATGTTCCAGAGAGGATCGTTTTTAGGGAGATGTTAGGGAGGCCAAGATCAAAGGCAAGGGACCCTCATCTTCCAGCAACCTGTGTGGCCGTTGGACAGTCTGTGTAACGTGTCACCTGTATTACAGCTTTACAAGTCACTCGATTTCAGCAAGTACCACGCTTAAAGCGATTCCATCTTTTATGCTGAACACTGATGTTTAGGCTCCTTCCTTTGAATCTCAATTATGAGGCAGTGCCAGTGAATGAGCCGTGCCCATTAGACAGCGGGTGAAAAGCAGAACATTAGTCGCTCCGTCCTGAAATGGGAGCTCCAGGTTCAAGGGTCAGGTTTTAGGATGGCATGGTTTGGGGGAGGTGGGTGTCCATGGTTCAGAGTGCAAAGTGTGTGTTTGTGCAGGACAGCTATTACGGCTTAAAAAGGAGAATGATTACGTAGGTAGAGAAAAATTTGACAAGACAACTGCTAATAAAATTCCTATTAGAAAGGACATGATAATCAGATGGAGACACTGAAAATCTCATTCTCTGCATCTCACCCCATCTCCAGAAGTACAGGTGGCTGGCTTTAAATGGGACCAGCTGTCGCTAGGTTTTTGTGTAGAGCCCAGAAATAAAAGAAGAGAGAGGCGGTTTCCCTGCTCTTGGTGCGCCTTCAGCCGCTCTCCTGGTGCGGGAAGGTGCATCTAGCAGGAGTCAAAGCACAGTCGAAGCACAGGTGGCCAAGGCCCGGCACACTGAGCCTCGGACAGAACTTTCTGGCTTCCCTGTTGCTGGGTCCACAGGAGCTGTGCCTGCAACCCCCCTTCTGTGCGCCTGCGGGAGGGGCTTGGTGACCTGGGAGGGCACGCAGCACAGCAGGGTGGACTGTGGGCAGACGAGCGCCAGGCAACTTCAGCTGGGGGTCTTGAGTGCCCTCGGAGCACTGATTACAGTCTCCCCCCGATGCTGTGACGCTGGGTCAGCACGGGGCAGTTAGTGGCCCCTCCTCAGCACTAACAAGCGTTTGGTGATCACACACCAGACAGGGCGCTGGGCTCAGGGCTGGGGCGAGGACGTGGACTGGTGCCGATGGCCCTTTTAAGATCATCGAGAGACCAGTGGGGCAGCCGTGAGGTTTGCTGGAAGCTGGCGTGGGAAACAGGTCATCATGATTTTCTGGAACAGGGTCGTCCTTGTGTCAGTGTGGACAGCATCTGTGACGACCACGAGGAGACTGTCCTCATGGACGGGAAGAACTTCCACAAGACGGAGCCTCTGTTGAGAGCGAATTCCCTCCGGTGGCTCCGGGGACACCCGGGGAACCACAGCTCCTCTAGACTTCCCAACCGAGGGCTCCAGGTGAGGGGCGAAGGAGCGGCCGCGAGGCCCAGCAGGCACCACGGCACGCGGGACGCGCAGGCTGCGGCCAGAGCCCCGCTCTCCTCCTTCCCACGCTGCTCGAGGGGCTCCTGGCCTGAGGCCTCCCAGGCTTTCCAGAGGACAGCCAGGTCCTATGTCACGTGAGGCAGTCAACCTGCCTTGTTATCTACCAGGTGGGGAGGGGGCAGATGAGAGCTGGCGGGGTGGTCCCAGGGGGGACCTGAGACCAGGCTAGGAGACAGAGTGTTCCCACCCAGAGCCAGACTCGAACTCCTTGAGCTTCAGCTTCCTTTCTAAATAAGGAGCTTGCAGGAAGGAGCTTGGGGAAGAGCAAATGGGCTCCCACACGTTAGGCGTGCGGCACATGCCAGGTGTGACTCAGGAGGAGACCTGCTCTCGCTTTGAGATGGCGTGCGTGAGCAGACCCCAGCATTGGGAACTCCCCTGGTTCCTCAGGGCTGGGCCAGTAGATCCACCGTCCCACTCCCAGCCTAGCTATTGTGAGTGAGGGGGTGTAGGAACAGCGCGGCTGCTTTTCAGAGAAGTTGAGAACCATCGCTGGCCGTCACCGACCAAGGAACCAAGATGAGTGACTCAGATTGTAAACTAAGGTTGGGGCCAAGGGAAGAGCTGGAAGGAGGTAGGGGTTGTGCTGGGGGAAGGGCATCTTCAGTGGCATGCCCTGCCTGGTGCTGTGGAGCCCCAGGACACAGCAATCAGCATGAGAGGAAACTGTGCCTGCCGTCACCGAGGCTGGTCCGCCCATCAGATACGTCACTGAGCAGCCCCGCAGGCCTGCCGGACTCAGCGGCTGTCAACACTGATGGGCCTGCCCTGCTGGCGCCTAACCGAACCAGGGTGCTGCTGGGCTCCACAGTGGCGTGGCCTCGGGGCAGCCCTGACCTGCTCTGCCTGCACACCCAGGCCCCGTGTCTCCGGATCACCCACTGCTCTTCAGGCAGTGCCGCTGTTTTGCATTCTGCCACCCAGGACCAGAACACACTGCCTGGCATCTGCCCGCCTTGCGTAGACATCGGGAGAGAACACTGCACTAGCACTGCCCCAGAAGACCTGGGCCGTGTGGCCCGTGCTCTGGACTAGCAGGCTGTGCCTGTGCTGCCCTGTTCTGCGTATCCAGAGGAAGTACCCCAGGGAGAGCCACCCCAGGGGAGGCGGGCTGGGGCGGGCCGGTGCACGGCCAACACCTGAAGCATCTGCTTTTGATAAAAACTTATTTTCCAAGAAAATAAAGGGCATGGGGTTTATAATGAGCTGCTTGGGCAAAGCCCCCAGGGAGAGCTGTTTGCATCTCGGCTGCGTGTTCTGCAGAGAAGTGAGGAGGGAGGAGCAGGGCTAACTCGAACACTGTGTAAAGGCAGTGAATTCTGTCACGCATGAAGTACGCAAGTCAAGCCAGGAGTTCTTTCTAAGTTCAAGATGCAATTTGTTGCTTTTCCTGAGCATTTGCCTCAAAAGGTACCAATTTGAATATAAAGAAAACACCAGCATCTTTATGGTTCAATAATAGGGCTGAACGACAGTCCTAAAATGGTTATCGGGGACACAAGTATAAACATTTTTCTGCACTGTAGTTTTCAGAATGATTGCAATGGCAGATGGCATTGTATTTGTCTTCCACACTTTTCTTTTAAAAAAAAAGCAACAATAAATGGCCTACTGTTTCTTCTCTGACCAGTAGAGGGAGACACTTCACTCAAGGGGGCAGCCACAGGTCTCAAGCGTTCTGCAGGGTGGTCACACCATCCCAATTCCCAGGGTAGCTGGGTTCAGGTGACTGTCCTCTGCCCTGGTGTAATTACTGATACGCCTTCTTTCTCTCTCAAAGGTATACCAGACCAAACATGCTGCTTCAGTCACTCCAGGCTGAGGCAGTTCTAGGATGATCCTCAACTTCACCAGGGCTCTCAGAGTTTCACTTCTGGTGGGAGAAATGCTGGCAGTCCCTCTGCCTGGCACACCCTAATGCTCGAGGCAGCTGGGGCACCAGCTTCAAAGGCTGGCTCACTTCTTAACTTTCCACAGCCTTCCCTGGCCCTCCCAGGGCGGAACGTTCCTAGCTGTGTTGCCACAGGAGCTTCCCACTCCAGCATGCCTGGCTCCCCTTCAAGGTCAAGGACAGGGTGGAGTTTGCCGTATGCCTAGCATCGTGCCTGACAGAGGCTCAGAAATGCTGTTGGCACCACGAGCAGGGCTGGCCAGCGAGCCTTAGCTTGGTACAAGTTTGCAATAGTGGACAGGGAGTGAATTCACCAGGGTGGCTAACCTGGGCCGTTTGTAGCTCCCTTCTTAGAAGTGCATGTGACTCCCTGTGCTCAGTGAGCCTGAAGAGTCTGCAAAAGAGTCATCAGGTACGCGTGGGTTCATTTCTGTTAACTATCCACCTGGCTGAGCTGGAGCCACTGGTCATGGGCGCTGCCTTGGATTTCCCAAGCAAAAGGGCTCTCCCTCCAGCTTTTGCTGGACCTGGAAGATCACCAAGCAGTTTTTCTCCCTCTTAAGAAGGAGCCTAGGCTAAGACGTACTTCTTCAGACAGTCTCAAGTCACACTTGAGAACTGTGATGGAACCAAGTTCAATCTTAACCAATGAGGTCGCTTAGCTGGGGGCAGTTAGGGAGAGAGGATGTCACCTTACCAGAGACCCCTTCCAAGAGACTGAGTGAGCACATTTAATGGGGAGAAAAAAACCCATCTACTTTCCACGTGGCAACTCCTGGCAGTGGTGACAGCACAACATTCCTCTGTAGGCGTTTCACCATACTTCTCCAAACATCTGGAATGGTCAGAAGGTACAGGGGCAGACTCAAAGGCAGCTGTCTTGTAAAGAACTCAGTGTGATCTCAGTGTGTGATGTCACTCAGGACAAACAACCCAACTCAATGCAAAAGGGACCACAACCCCCAGGGCATTTCATAGGAATAAGACCCGCAGCCACAATCCCCACCTCCAGTGGGGACCACCTGGCCTACTCGGCCTCTTCAGTCTGAAGGACGCATGCCTTAATTTTATCTTATCCAGGGCCAGCCCGCGATCACCAGGCCAGGTTGTCATGTGTAACTACCAGGAAACAGGCTATTTCCTTGACTCCCTTTTCTTAATGAGCACAGCAAGCAGGATCAAGGCACCCAGAGCCTGCGGGAATGAATCTGGGGCTGAAGGCCCCTTACAAAGGGTGCTCCCCAAGTAGAGGGCACAGGAGGTGGACACAGAGGGTCCCCCAGGTCTCCAAGCTGCTGTAATTCATGGAATCCAGCCGGATACCAATCCTCAGGGCTGAGATGGGAGACTGGCTGGCTTCTACAGCGCTGTGGCAGTCTGGGGCGAGGCAGGGGCCCTTCTGACTCCCCTGAGCAGGTCTAGCTGCGTATACTGGGTGATCTCGACTCAGAGACAAATGTGCGGGATTCTATTTTAGAATTCTGGAAGCATCATTTCGAGGGAGTAGCCCAGTGGACTTAGCTCTAAAAAGACTCTTTCCTTTATCAATTAAAAGAAATAGACAAAAGGAGCCACAAGGGATAAATAAATTATTGAACTATTAAGACGTTGCTATAAATATGCAATGTTGATTCAATAATTCATAGTGGACTAGTACAACAAGATCCTTAAGTTTCATAAAGCATTGCTGGCTCTGGTGATAGCTGGCACCCTGGGGCATGGGCCAATTGCTCCTTCACACAGCAGCCTGGGTGCAGGGGTGCCGGGGAGCCTGTGGCGGGGGCAGAGCGAGGCCTTGCTGTGTGGCGTTTCCTGTAGTGTGGGGTGCACCCCAACAGCTTCTGCTTGATCCTGTGTCCTGTTCTGAAAGTGCTGATCTCTTCTCACTGACCCTGACTTCATGGCTGCCAGTGGCCACACCCTAGTTTGAAGGGGTTACTCTGAGGAACAGGTGAAAGGAGCTTCCATTTCCTAGTGACCACGCGCAGTGAGTGACGTCACTGCGGCTGGGCAGGTCAGCTCCTAGGCTGCAGGTCTGTCTCAGGAACAGAGTTTGGGACAACAGTCGACAGTGACTACCATCACAGGTTCTTGGAACCTGTGGCCAGACACGTTGGGAACACAGGGGACCCTGTGTGCCTCTCAGCAGGGGAATCATTTCCCCAACAGACTCGAGCCTTATTTAGCTGAATTTCACTCATTTGAGGTCTGTGCTCCCTGGGTAAAGGGCCACGGGCAACACAAGCAAGAGGGAGGAATATTAAAATCCCCCAGGAAAACAAGGTTGGGAAAACCCAATGGTACCTTGCAGTGAAAGCTTACACACCAACAATTGGTGTGCTTATTACAAATAATTCTATTTGTGCATTGAATCATGCATCCTCTAAGAGGAATTTACTGGGCCCCTCAGACAAGTCTGAGCCATGGTGTGATCTGAAAGTAACACCACATTTCCTTATAAATATTTTATAATCTGGATTTTTAGAAAGCAGATCAAACTTCCATCCACTATAATTAATACGAGCTGGCGAGGTTCTACAGAACGAGGGCATACTTCATCAACGTTTCTATGTTTGCCGTTTAGAACACGCACACGTCCATAAAGACCCCGAGGAATCGCCTACGTGGAAGACACACAGAGGCCCGCTCCCAGCGCTGCGCAGCTGTCTCCTCGGCGCGGGGTAGCCCCTGCCCGTGTCCAGGACCCGACGCAGCACACAGGGGAAGCAGGAAGATGCTGAATAAGTCCCACTGGGGAGGTCCGATGAGGGCCTCATCTCCACCTCGTTGCCCAGGTGGGCTCGAACATTCCTCTGGGCTGCCTCACGGCAGAGCGGGTTCGGCAGGTGGGCTAAACAGGGTTGTGGGCCTTCCCAGGCAGGGCCACCCCTTGGCTGGGTTCTAAGCCAGGGTGCGTTGTGAATTCCCCAGAGGCGACCCTAGGAGGATCCTGCCCAGCGTCTGTGACCCCCGGCTGGAACTCTTCATCAGAGTGCTTGACACAAATGGTTAAGAGAGATGTCACACAACAGAGAACGCGTCCACACTCCACAGGGTGGTGACAGGGCCGTTAAAGAAGCCAAGAGTGAGCTGGGTGCGGTGGTGCATGCCTGTAATCCCAGCACTTTGAGAGGCTGAGGCAGGAGGATCGCGAGTTCAAAGCCAGCCTCAGCAATGGCGAGGCACTTAGCAACTCAGTGAGACCCTGTCTCTAATAAAATACAAAAAAGGGCTGGGGATGTGACCCAGTGGTCGAGTGCCCCTGAGTTCAGTCCCGGTACCACACACACACACACACACAAAAAAAAAAAAAAAAAAAAAAAAAAAAGAAGCCAAGAGTGACCCATGTGTACCATATCCCGGGCAATGCCTCAAAGGGAACAGTAAGGTCTGCTGCCCAAAATTTATCAGCGTTTCTCTCTTACTCACTGGGCAGCAGGTCAAGGTAGGGCCCCAGGACCCAGAGGTCAGCACGGATTACCAGGAAGCAGAACTGCATATTCCAAAGCCGCACCCAGACCACCCCCTTTGGAATCGCGGGACAGTGACCTGCTTTGAGCCACCGCAGGTGATGCTGGTGTGGCCCAAGGTTGAGAACCTGGCTCTGCCTGGAGAGACAGTGCCCACAGAGGAGCAGCCCTGGGGGCCTCCACCACTTCCACCTGCAGAAACAAACCAGGGAAAGCCGGCACCAGGGCTGGGCAAGGAGAAAAACAGGGCAGCGCTTTGCAGTCCCCTCCCTCCTGGCCCTTTCTGGAGAAATCCAGTCCTGAGGCCCCGGGTAGAGCTGAGCAAGTGTGTTCCAGAGCCTGCTCTGGCCAGGTGCCATTCGCAGAGAGGCCTTGAGCAGCCTTGATCATAGAAAGTCCTGTGGGCAGGACATCCCAGCCCACCCCCAAGATGGAAGACTGAGGCTCAGAGCGTCGCAGACTCTCCAAGGTGGAGTTTCTCTGGCAAACACCACAAGCACTCAGGGCACACTCGAGCAGGCCCCGCTGTCACACGACGCTCAGCCCACTGCACCAAGGTCCCCCTGGGAATTGTGGCCAAGGTCACAACACCAGACGATGCTGATGGGACTGTGGAGATTCTTAGGGGGATCAGAGTGGCCGATGGCTCTGGGTGGGGTGGGCTGCCTTTGTCACTGGGTCTGGACACCTAGTCGGATGGTGGGGGGCACGGGAAAGCTCAGAGAGGAAGGGAGAGCGGGACCACCCTGGAGGACGGGCCGGCGGCCAGTGCAGCATGTGTAGAGTGAGGCCAGAGAGGCGTCTCCAGGGAGGACAGACGCGCACTGCCTCCTGGGGATGACGGCGGCAGCAGGGGGGGCCTGCGCTTCAGCCTGAGCCTGGCAGGGCTGGGTATGGGCAGCTGGTGTCTTCCACTGCAGCCGGTGGCCCTGCCCCGGGAAAATGCCCAGGCTGGGCGAGGGCAGGCCAGTGTCCCAGCTCCAGCCCCTCCCAGGGTGACACACATGACTGCTGAGGACAGGTGGCCTGCTGTGGAGCACAGGAGGTGTCCACCAGTCTCACGGCTTCTCCTGACCCACGCCAGAGCTGGCGAGGATGCTGTGGAGGGAGGGGTCAACCACACCCCGGCAGCACGCCAGGCTCAAGGGACACTCAAGCGTTCCATGGAAGCCAGGAAGGGGCCTGTCACCTGGTGGGGAGCTCAGGCTCGGTGCGGTGTGAGGGTGAGCTGGGGTCGGCGAGCTGGGGACGGGAAGGCTTGTGGCATTTAACCGGTTGTAAAATGGCCCCATGCCAGGGATGGAGACACGTGATGGCTGAAGCCCCAAGTCCCCAGGGGGCCCCAGAACACCAGGCGGAGGAGGAACTGAAGATGAGCAGCAGCCAGCTCAGGACTGGGGATTCCCGAGAACCGAACTGCAGACACGAGCTGTGAGGCTCACGGAGTCACCAGACTGTGCGGCTTTCTGCTGCAGACACCGAGACTTTTTTTTTTTTTTTTTTTTGGTACCGGGGATTGAACTCAGGGGCACTCGACCACTGGGCCACATCCCCAGCCCTATTTTGTATTTTATTAGAGACAGGGTCTCACTGAGTTGCTAAGTGCCTCGCCATTGCTGAGGCTGGCTTTGAACTCGCGATCCTCCTGCCTCAGCCTCCCAAGTTCTGGGATTACAGGCGTGTGCCACCATGCCCGGCTCACCTAGACTTTTTACCACAGGCACAGAGAATCCCCTGAACACAAGGCTGCAGGTGCACACACATACACAGGGTGTGTGCGTGTGCGCACGTGTATGTGCATGCACATACATAGTGGTTCATGTTGGGGGGACAGTGGGGCAAAGTATTTCCAAAGGACTTAAAAACAGCATATTACAGTGACACAGCCACTTCAATGTTTATAGCAGCACAATTCACAATAGCTAGGTTGTGGAACCAACCTAGATGTCCCTCAGTAGATGAGTGGATAAAGAAAATGTGGTATATATACAAAATGGAATTTTACTCAGCAATAAGAGAGAATAAAATAATGGCATTTGCAGGTAAATGGATGAAGTTGGAGAATATAATGCTAAGTGAAGTTAGCCAATCTCAAAAATCCAAATACCGAATGTTTTCTCTGATATAAGGAGGCTATTTCACAGTGTTGTTGGATGGGGGGACATAGGAGGATTAGAGGAACACTAGAATGGTCAAAGGAAAGGGAGGAGAAGGGAGGGAGCGAGGGGGAGGGGGGGAAGGAAAAACATTGGTGGTTGAATGAGATGGATATCATCATCCTAAATGCATGATTGAAGATCTGAATGGTACTTATATACTTTGTATACAAACAGTTGTGTGTAAAAAGATGCTATATATGTGTATTATGAATTATAATACATACTACTACTATAAATAAAAAAAGAAAGAAAAAAAAAAAAAGAAGTGGGTATGGAGGAGGGGCAAATGGAATTGGCTGGGGACAATCCAAGCAAGGTCTCTCGGACGTGCCCGCTGAGGCAGTAGCCAGCACCAGGCTGTGGCAGGGCAGTGATGGGTGCGAGAGAAGCACAGGGGTTTTCTGCAGACGCATCGCCTGGAAAGCTGAAGTTGAAAGGCGATCCCCTGAGCATGTGTGAAAGGACAGGGGGACAGAAGAGGAAAATGTCATGTGGCTGGCCAGGAGCGACTGAGGTGTTGGTTAAACACAGTGAATGTGGAGCCCAACCCCTTGAGATATTCGACATCTTTAAACAATAAAGCGGTCCTGCCATGGGCACACGCTTCTGGGCTTGAGGACAGGGCAGAGGACAGGGTTACACTCCTGCACACTGAAAGGGGCAGTAGGGCCGGGCAGACCCAGGACCCGGCAGGCCACAGGACCTGTAGCTGGCCTCCCACCAGGGCTGGTCTGGAGATTTTACCTTCATGAGAACTCGGCCCAAAGCCAAGAGCTCCACGCCTCTGCTGCCCCCTCTGCTGAAAGCCAGCTCCAGACAGGGTGGCGGGGGACAGAGGCAATCCTAATGGAGGCACATTTACCAGGACCAGGCGAGCTGGTGCTGCGAGGACAGGTGAGCACCTCCCACACTGGTCAGGGCCCTTCCGGCCTTCTGTGCTGCGCGCTGGAGGGCGACACGCCCACCTCTTGACACTTTTGGCATTTAGAATCCTCTCGACTCCACTGGGCTTGCTCTTCACTGTGCCCTTGCAACCCCCAACGTCCTGTCCTATAATGCACTGTGTGTCCTGTCTTCCTGGTCAGAGCGTAAGCACCTATTGGGGCGAGGGTCCTATTTACAGCCTTCTCCACGGTCACCTGCTCACCGTCACTGGCTTGTAGACCAAGCCTGGACTCGACACGAAGGTCCTCACCTAAGACTGAAGGGGCAGCTGCAAGCCCTGCAGAGGCTCAGAGCACCGCAGTGCACGACCCGCCTCCAAGAAGGGAGGTCTCGGAGGAGACGTGGCACCAGGCAGGGCAGCAGGGACCCGAGGCAAGCAATGGCCACGTGAGAAGGAGAGGCTGTGCTGAGATGAGCTGTCCCCACCCCACGCTCCTAGGTTGAAGTCCCAGGTCCCAAAACCTCAGAAATGAGGTCATCGGCTAGGCCCTAGTCCTGTGTGACAGGTGTCCTCATAAGGGAAAATGACTAGGATGACGACATGTGCAGAGAGAAGAGCGTGAGAGATGCCACCAAGGACAGAGGCCTCGGGAGAAGCCAGCGCTTGATCTCAGGCTGCCAGTCTCCAGACTGAGACGGTCAACTCCTGTCCTTCCAGCTACCACCCAGGCGGTGGGGACTTTGTCCCTGTCTCCCTAGCCAGGTAACGCGGAGGCACACACAGGGAGGCAGAGCCAGCACCTGCCTGCAGCTCCTGGGAAAGGCGTGTGGAGGGGCGGCTTTCGAGGACCTGGGCAGCAGGAGCAGGCGGAGGGGCAGGGCGGAGGGGCAGGGCGGAGTGAGCATCGAGTGCTCTGAGACAGAGAGCCGAGCGCTGGGACGCTCAGGTCTTGCCTCTGGGGAAGGCTGACTGGTGACCTTGGGCAGGGCCTAGTGACAGGTTGCAGGAGCAGAGCCCTGAGCCCCACGTGGCCAGGCGTGGCCAGGCAGCGAGGGTTCTGGGCCAGGCTCTGGAGTCTAAGGGAGACCCTCAGCCTCGGGTTCTGTTGTTCAGTTGTAGGCCCAAGGTGTGGAGCTACATCCTATCAGTTCTCTTTCTAGCAGCCGGAGATCACTCTTTAAAAGCATCAAATCCGAACGGAACCCCCGATACCAAGTGGAGCTGCCTTTGTTGAAACTGGGGAGGGGACGCTGAGGTGGAAGGACCCCAGGCATCCTCCACGGGGCAGGGGCTCTGCAGGGAAGCTTCAAGGCAAAGCCCCATGATCTACTCCCAGGAGCAGTGGTCACAGTGGGGACGCGGAGCCTCAGGGAGAGAGGCTGCCTGGAGGCAGAGAACCACACCGCGGCCAGGCTCTGCGGCAGCTGAACAGCCCCTTTTGGAAGTAATGTCAAAGGAACGAGGCCAGGACCGGGCATGTACAGAGGAGGAAAGGATCACGATGACCGCTCTCGAAGCCCAGACGGAGTGGAAGACGAGGGAGGCCCAGGGCTGCAGCAGAGCGTGACCAAGGTCCGCATCTGCGAGGGCTGTGTCACTGCGGAGCTGGAGCCTCTCACGGAGAGCGGCTGCTGTCTTACCCAGTGTAGACTCAGGGTCACAGCTCTGAGAGCTAAGTGGCTTTCACAGCCCACGGCAGCAGGTCACGGAGCTGGGGCTTACACTTTGCCTTCTGCCTCCAGCCCTGCGCCCCTGCCCTGCGCCCTCTGCCCTGCCCTCTGCCCTGCGCCACACCTCAGAGGTCGAGGGACTCTGGACATGGAGGAGCTGCCCCTCCCGGCAGTCAGCAGGGGCTTAGAACCATCAGAGCCCCCCGGAAGTCCAGACCTTAGAAAAGTTGTCTGATGTCATGGAAAATCAGAGGAGACCTGATACAAATTTAGACATACACACTTTAATATGAAATGTGCTCAAGACATAGGACACGACACACCAACACATCCAAAACCAGAATCCAGGACACCCGAGAACTAGGCGGGAGCCACTAGCCCACCACTACCGCCCCGTGTCTTCACCCCCCAACATCTCATTGGCACTTGGCACTCCTCTAAGAGTAGCTCAGTTCTATTCTAGAAGAGAGGGAAAGGAGGGCCACCCCTGAGACACTGCGGAAGAACTGTCATCAGATGTCCCATGGAGCTGTGCTGCTGTACCCTCCCCCCCCTCAGCGACCTCCTGCGGTAACAGAAATCTGGCTGAAGTCCAAGGCTCAGGATGGCCGTGGGAGTGGCTTCCCAGCCTGTCCACTACTGCCACCCACCCACGTCCAGGGCCACTCTGATCCTGGCCACACCTGCTCCAGTCCACCCACGGGGACACAGAGCAGAGGCTGGTCAGTGCTGGTTTCCAAGCTGACCTGGAGAAACCCCCTGCGCTGGCTTTAACAGGCAGTGCCCGAGGACCCGGCAATGTCCTTCTGCAATAGCTGCTGCGCTACTTCTGGGTAAGTAGCACCCCCCAACGCAGCAGAAGAATGCGAAGAGCAAGCGCAGACGGGGAGGCAGGGGTTAACTCAGGCCTCAGGGAACCGGGAAGCTCAGGGCAGGTGGCGGCGGGAGCTGTGGGCCCTCCACCCTCGCCCGCCTCCGCCTCCCTCGCGGTGGGAGCCACGGTGGAGCTTCAGCCCCAGCTATCCATCACTTTCTGCACGTGTCAGCTTGTAACGTGTAACAATTAACTTGATCACCCCAAAATTGGGCCTACAGGACGCCCCTTGATGTCACAGCACGCCTGGACCCAGCGGAGACGCACACCCTTGCTGGTTTCTCTGGCAGAGGAGCCAGCCTCAGCCCAGGCCAGCTCTGCTTGCTTGCCAGTCCTCTCGCCTGGGTGCCCGCCTCCTGTCGACTCTGCCCTGTACCTAATCACACGGCAGTGCCAGGACACACGGGCCGCCACGGGTGTCCACTGACCACTTAACAGCTTCGAGGCAAGGAGGACGTGAGGGGAGAAACAGACAGTGGGCGCTGCCAAGGAGAGTCGGGGCGAGGCTCAAGCTGTGGCTTACAGGCGCTCTCCAGGACAAGGCCCCTGTGCAGAGCAGCTTTCTCTGAGACCTGGACACCTGGAGGCAGAAGGAAAAGTCATATTATCTAGCCCTTCTCCCCAAACTGACTCTAAAACGTTGACCTCTGCATGGTGGCTGGCCGTGGCCTGCCACATCCCACCTGCACCCAGATGCCACAGGAAGGCCGCCTCATGAAAACCACCGGGTTGGTCCTCAGCACCTTCCCCAGAAGTCCTTTTTTTTGTTTGTTTTTGATACCAGGGGCACTCGACCACTGGGCCACTCCCCAGCCCTTTTTTGTATTTTATTAGAGACAGGGTCTCACTGAGTTGCTAAGTGCCTCGCCATTGCTGAGGCTGCTTTGAACTCGCGATCCTCCTGCCTCAGCCTCCCAAGTGCTGGGATTGCAGGCGTGCGCCCCCGCGCCTAGCTCCCAGAAATCCTTTAACACCATCGTGGGGAGGATGACACATCAGCCACCATCGGCAACGCCCTCCCCAAACCTGCCACCCAGTGACTGACACGCATGCCAATTCCTTCCTGAAATCACTCTTCCCCAGCATCCTTTAGGGAGTGCAGTTAGGAAGGAGCACACAGAAATGGGTATCAATCACAGGAGCTGCCGAGCCAGGCATTCAGTGCTCCGTGTACCGAAAAATCCTCTTTACACAACTTTATGCTTCTGGGCATTGTGGACGCAAATTCCCGGCCATTAGAAGGGACAGCCATCTTTCAGAGCTGTGTTCCCTGATGAAATAAAATGTCAATGCCAAAGAAATCCAGACAGACACGCCTTACTTATTTGCGGTTTCTCTTCTCTCTTGCCATCATGTTCTCCTCTAAGAGAGAAGTTATTAAAAACAAAAAGCCAGAGACTGGGGTTGTGGCTCAGCGGTAGAGCGCTCGCCGGGCACGTGTGCGGCCCTGGGTTCGATCCTCAGCACCATGGAAAAATAAATAAATAAAGTACCAACTACAACTAAAAAATAAACAACAACAACAACAACAAAAAAAAGCCAAATAGTTCCTCTAAAACAGCATTTATAGCAGACTTATGCTGACAGAGGAGGAAAAATGCGGTATTAATAGCCCATAAGATTAAAACATCAAAAAACCTAGAAGAATGATGACAATCACAGAAACTAGCTCAACTCTCTCTCCACATATTTTTTTTTTTTTTTTAATACTTATTTATTTGCTTTAGTTGTACACAATGCATTTATTTGTACGTGGTGCTGAGGATCGAACCCGGGCAGTGCACGTGCTAGGCGAGCGCTCTACCACTGAGCTACAACCCCAGCCCTCCACATATTTCTTTTTATATCTTACAAATATAGTTTGATTCACACAAGGCCACCTGCTGCTGGTGGGGCTACCCCACCGAAGGTCTTTTATCAGGAGTTTTATGGGAGTGCTGCTCTTCATTCACCCCTTGCATGTAGGAACAACCCAGCCGACAGAATTTGCAAACAATGCCTGGCTGCTCTGGGTCAGTAAATAGAGACCAGGGCTCTACTTACTGTGAGTAGGCACCTGGGGATGGTATGACAGAGGAGGGGCGGACACAGAGAAACAATCATTAAGAGGACCCAGGCAGAGATCATTCGACCTTTGGTTTTTTGGGATTGGCTAACTTCACTTAGCATTATTTTCTCCAACTCCATCCATTTACCTGCAAATTCCATGATTTTATTCTCTTTTAGTGCTGAGTAGTGTTCCATTGTGTATATATACCAAAGTTTCCCTATCCATTCATCTGCTGATGGGCATCGGGGTTGGTTACACAATCTAGCTATTGTGAATTGTGTTGCTATAAACGTTGATGTGGCTATGTCCCTGTAGTAATCTGTTTTTAAGTCCTTTGGGAATAGGCCAAGGGGTGGGATAGTTGGGTCAAATGGTGGTTCCATTCCCAGTTTTCCTAGGAATCTCCACACTACTTTCCAGATTGGCTTCACCAATTTGCAGCTCCACCAGCAATGTAAGAGTGTGCCTTTTCCCCCACATCCTCGCCAGCACTTATTGTTGTTTGTTTTTTTGATAGCTGCCATTCTGACTGGAGTAAGATACTAACTTATAAAGGCAAGAGAGAGGGAATGAAAGAGCTTTAAATAGAACAAAGAGGGGGAAGTTAGGGGAGGGGGCAAGGGGATAGGAATAATGGCAGACTGAGTTATCCATGATTACCCTAAATACATGTATGAAGACACAATTGTTGTAAAAATACTTTATATTAAACCAGCAACTTGGAAAAAAAAAGATAAATAAATAAATAAAGAGGACCCAGGCAGGAGATAAGACAAAAGAGTTCCCGAACATTTTTTAGTAAAGGAAAAGACAGCAGGCTGTAGTCACTAATTAACACATGGCACTTTCTAAGGAGAGACTCTAGCCCAGGCTGCAGGCCAGACACAAAAGAATAAATGTGTGAAATCAAGCTCCTGGCTCATTAAAACAACCTCGGGCCTTGGCTATACGTTTCATTACCGCCCTTGTCTCCACCCTCACACAGCACTGGCTCGACAGCTCCAGACAGCTCCGAGTAGGCAGAGCCCCTCAGGGTTCTGAGAACAGGATGTCCATCTCGCTGTGCATCACCGGGGCTATTTGTCACCTCCCCGCACTTGCCAGGTGTCTTTTTGGATGTTATGGAAGCAAAGGTCAAAACACAAATGGCGCATTGTTTGGGTGCAGAAGAGAAAGAAAACAGCACAAAAGCCAACTGTGAGGCTGGTTCAGCACTTCCTGTGCTGCCCTGCAATTGTTTCACAATCATTCCTGATAAAAACCTTAAATTAAAAACGTTTTGAAGCACAGCACCTCTAATCCGGTATGACTGAAATAATTCATGAATACCTACCAACCCAGGGCCTACCCTCCCACCAAAGCCACACAGGACGCACCAGGCTCGAGGGGCTTCTTGCAGACTAACTTCTCTTTCCTCATCTCCTCCAGTGTCGGGTGAGATCCACCCTCATTAACAGACAGCACACAAGAATGAGGCTGTTATTGATTCATGCTGTGCTTTTGATTCTTTTCATAACTTTCAGATTCCCATTTTTTAATCTCATCTTGTTTTTACCATGAAAGTCCTAAAAGAGAAGCAGACACGTGCATGTATCTTGTGCTACTGCCACACAAACAGGTGCCAGAGCCCAGTGGTTTCCCTGAGTCCCCACCCCACTGCCCCCAGGCCTGTGCTGGGACCCTGGGAGTCCAGGGCTCTTCCCCTAAGCTCAGGATGCTCTCAGACAGAAAATGTAATATGCACATTCCAGGAGGACCAGAGCAGGCTGACTTTTAGGGACTGTGTGCACCTAATTTGCTTAATTCAGGGTCATAACCATAATCTATGATTAAAAAAAGAAGCTAGAAAGGAGAGGGCGAGGCTATCTGGGTTGCTTCAAGGTCAAGCCCCAGGCAAAACACTTCCCTTTTTTGGTTTCATTCCCTCAGGGATGTGGGCAGCTCAGAAACTCCAAGAAGGCAGGGCCCTTCTGCTCCCTGGGGCCTGGGGCCTTTCTGCTCCCTGGGGCCTGGGGCCTGGGGCCTGGGTTTTCAGTGCCTGTCACTCAGGGAGTGGGCAGAGCCCAGCTCTGTGGGGCTGGTTTCCTCCCCCTCCCAGGAGAAGAAGGCTCCCACAGAGCTCGAGGACCTGCCTTTCTCCTGTCCCCAGGGGTGGTCCCTCCACCCAGCATCCTGGCTCTGCCTTGCCACCGCTAGAGGAGGTCTCAGTTTCCCCTAGCTACCACCACACTTGGACCTGGGCAAAAGGAAAACACACTCCTCCATTCTTTTTCTTTCTTTTTTTTTTGGTACCGGGGATTGAACTCAGGGGCACTCGACCACTGGGTCACATCCCCAGACCTTTTTTGTATTTTATTAGAGACAGGGTCTCACTGAGTTGCTAAGTGCCTTGCCATTGCTGAGGCTGGCTTTGAACTCGCGATCCTCCTGCCTCAGCCTCCCAAAGTGCTGGGATTACAGGCGTGTGCCACAGTGCCCGGCTTCCTTCATTCTTTAGCAACCTTTGTTTGGGGCCCAGTGGGTGCCACCCTTTCCATTTAAGGATGGCAACCCCTACCCCCCCACCCCCGCCCCACACGCTCCCCACACGCGTCCCACATGTGCACATCCCACATGCGCACGTACACACTAAAAGTCCTAACGGATTCAGGAGCAGTGACTCATCAGTTTTCACCCTGACTCAAACTTCCTCTTTGTGCTTTCCCCTCCCGGTGTCCTTTCTTTGCAGCTCCTTGGGGAACCTCACTTTCTGGCCTTGAAATCGAGGTGTGCCCTGTGTCTCCAGCCTGGAGGTGCAGGGCTCCCGCAGGCAGGACCCCGGGGGTTCCTCTGGGACGGTCCTTTTGCTGGCTCTGAGCCTCCTGGCGTGGTGGATGCTGGGGAAGGGGACAACTCCACAGAAGCCATCAATGCCCCTGTGGAGCACCCGCACTGCCCTGGTGCCTTGTGAAACCACAGCCTAAGCTGAGGATCAGAGATGGGAATCACAGAAACTCCTGCATCTCAAACGAGCTCAGGTGGAAGCCAGTGCCTAGTATGAACTCTACTAGCAAAAAGGTCTCTGAATTTAAAATTGCAGGTAGAACTGTAGGTGTTCTTAACAGTTTCCCCCAGCACTTTGGGAAAAGACCACTAGCTGCTAGAAGAGAAAAGGTGGGCACGGGGAGTGGCCCGGGTGTTGGATTCAGGGCAGGGAGGCCACACCCCCAGGTACCCTGAGAAAAGACTACACCTCCCAGGTGCCTCAGGCTGCCCTCCCCGTCCCCTCTGGCAGCCTATGGGGACACGGACTCGCTCCAGGGGTCCCTGGACCACCAGTTAGCTATTTAAGCCTGCTCCGGACTGAAACCACTCTCTTCTTGTCCTTCCCTTTCCCATACCCTACCCTTCTTCCCTTCCCTTCCCTCCCTACCCTTCCACGTGGCACCCTAATAAACCCCTTTTTATTGAAACGCCATTCTCGGCGTGGCTTATTTTTTCTAATACCAGGCTTCTGTAATCAGACACATTCAGACTGAATCTTATTTCTGACAGTTTGCTGGAATGACCTTCGGCACATTCTCAGCTTTCACAGCAGATCTCCCTGGCCATGCAGTGGGGTAGCACCCACACCCCTGTAGGATGTGAGGACAAAGTAAGGCTAAGGGTGAAAGTACCTGGTCTAAGGGTGCTTGCATTTGCCATTATTTGGCTTTTAGACTTTCTGAATGATGCCAAATTGCTTCTTTAACATCCAGGATAATATTCTAAACTTCTCATTCCCCAAGGCGACGCAAAGATGAGACCTAAGCATAAATTCAACAGGCTGAATGTCACACATTTCCAAAATGGAAAAAGTCCCATGGAAAAAAAATCCAGTTCTGCTCTATGAGCAGTTCTCACTTATACTGTCTCCCGTTTCCCCTCCGGTGTATCTGTAAACAGGGTGGTCAGTTTGGAAGTGTAATTACTCAGCCACAGCTAACAGAGTGTGCATTACAGAGACTGGGGCGTGTGTGCCTTAGAGCTTGGCTGCTAGTGTGGGGTGGCGCCCAGGCAGTGCCACACCCCTGGGAGCTGGTGAGGCTGGAGAGGAATAGCTTTAGGCCCTGCCAGACCTGCTGGTGCAGAGTCGGAATTTGACCTGGTTCCCAGGTGATTGGCAAGCACTTTAGAGTTTGAGAAGCTCTGCTCACTCCTCAGTCACACAGAGGAGGCAGGCCATGCAATGGTCAAGGTGTTGGCCAGGGACTCAGGAGACCAGGATTCTGGTTGTTCAGCCTCTGAACTTGCCACTGTGTGTGTATGTGGGGGGAAGGGGGAGAGAGAGAGACAGAGAGAGAGATGGGGTGGGGGGAACTTAGAGAAAAAGAGCATTTATCACTCACAGCAAAAACAAACAAAAAACACCCAGATCAGAGTGGTGTCTTAGCATTTGTTCCTCAAGCACTGATTCCCAGAGTGACAGTGACAGTGGGGTCACCTGAGCATGCAGGGCAACCATCACAGGAGAGGAATCTGAAATCAGGGAACCCTGATCTTACCCAGGGCTCTGGTGACCTCCCTCCCTCCTGTCTGGAGAGACAGGGACAGAGAGTTACGGGGCAGAAAGTATGCAGTTGTCCTGGGGGGTTCGGGGGGGATTTTACTGCTCAGGGTCATCTCTGGGGAGGGAAGGTTCTCTGAGGTTCCCTGGTCTGAAATGTCTCTTTACACAAACACTGTTAACCCGGCTGCAAATGTCTTTGTTCAGAGAATTGGAGTGCAGAAACAAGAGATGTCCGTGGAGAATTGATGCCTGGTGTGTCTAAGTATCGGAATGATAGGGGGCTGGAACACTGCAGGGGACGACGGAGCTTGTAGCAGAGGCAGCCACAATCAAGTCGCCCTGCTGGGAGAGGGGCAGTCCCCGGCCTCCATGGGAACACACAGGGGCCACCAAAGCCTGCCTCCCCCACCCCCAGCCCAGGGAGCTGGGGGAAATGCTGTTTGGGAGGGCCCCAGGGCTGCTGACCTCTAGCTCAGTGTGGAGCTAGTGTTGAGCTGACTTCTAGCTAGTGTTCGGAAGTGGTGGCGCACACCTGCAATCCCAGTGGCTCCGGAGGCAGAGGCAGGAGGATCTTGAGTTCAAAGCCAGCCTCAGCAACAGTGAGGAGCTAAGCAACTCAGTGAGACCCCATCTCTAAAGAAAATGCAAAAGAGGGCTGGGGATGTGGCTCAGTGGTCGAGTGCCCCCCCCCCCCCCCCGCCAAAAAAGAAAGAAAGAAAAAAACCCAACAAAACCCAGAATGGCTGTTTTCTGAGCGTGACACAGAAAGCCAGGACAGACCCGTGTGAGAGGTACATGGGAGGGGGCTGCAGCCTCGTTCTTTTTTTTAAAGTTTTTTTAGTTCTTAGTGGACTTTTATTTTATTTATTTGTATGTGGTGCTGAGGATTGAACCCAGTGCCTCACGTGTGCTAGGCAAGTGCTCTGTCTACCTGAGCCACAACCCCAGCCCTGCAGCCTCGTTCTTGATGCTGAAGGATCGGTTTATTCTGAGGTTCTGGTCATGGGGGATTGGGGAGAAGGAGAAATAAACACCAATTTCCTGATCCTGGTGTGGTTGACTCAGAGAAGAGAGTCCAACGAGGAGTCCGAACAGCCTGGAGGAGAGTGAGGGTAGGGGAAAATGGCAGGGCATGTAGATTGTAGCTGCCTGATAATATTCTTATTCTTCTTTTTGCTGTTGCAGCTACAACACCGCAGGAGGAGATTCGGTGGCAGGAATCTTTTATTCTCTTTTCTCTTTGGCTTCTAAGCTAAACTCTTTTTCTCATAATATTCTTCTTTTTTTAAAAATATATATTTATTTACTTTAGTTGTACACAATGCAATGCATTTATGTTTTTACGTGGTGCTGAGGATCGAACCTGGGCCGCACACGTGCAAGGCAAGCGCTCTGCCGCTGAGCCACAACCCCAGCCCTAATATTCTTCTTTTTACTAAACTCTTTTCCTTATCTTACTAAAACTCTTTCTTCTTTTTCTCTTTGGCTTCTCATTCTTTCTCTAGCTTCTTTCTGACTCTTATTTCTTCTTCTGACTACGTTCTGATCGCTCTGACTCTTTTCTTCTTCTCCGACCTGAACTCTTCTTCTGACTGACTGAACGATGACTCACTCTCTGACCGCTTTCACCCAGTTATATACCTTTAGCTTTACAGGTGCGTCACATGCATACTTAATGTATGATTATTATCAGGTGGAAACTAGAACATCTTTTATGGCTCCCAGGTAACCGCGATAGCCATCTCCCTGATTAGGGCTTCTTCAGTAGATCAAGAGCCAATCAGCTGTGATTAGTCGGGATGAAATAGAACATCAAGGAAGCTGGCTTTTTTTTTTTTTTTTTTATGCCAGGGAGAGTGAAGTTTCATGTATTTTTTGTTTATTCATTAATATTATTTGTTTACAAATATTTACTCTTGTGAATCGTTCATGTTCTTTTTCATCTGTTGGGAATTTGTTGTTATTTATTATTCATTTGTACAAACTTCCCATTCATTCTGACAGTCTGTATTGGGTTTTAATTATCATGGTTACTTTTAAGGAGATAAGTATGCAGTAATTTAAAATGCTGGGGAAAGACTTAGACTTAGCCCAAGGGACAGGCAAGAAAGACAGCAACGGGCCCCCTGGTGGCCCACAACCACAGTCTTCTGCCCTACTTTTCAGAGCTTCAGGAAAATGAGATACAAATAGATGCACAGAGCAGCAGATCCTGGGTTTAAGGAGTTAAAGCAATGATGCAGATTCATGATCTTACTGATTCTGAGGGTTCTTTAGGAACTTGACCTGCAGCAAGTCCAGGTATGTAGAGAGAGTCACCAAACGCCTATGTTCAAGTTCATGGCAAACCAGGAAAACGTATCTTGTCCCAAAATGCAACTGATTGACTGTGGGCCACACAGCACTTGGGCCAGGGCCCCCACCAGGCACGGAAGCTGGGGAGAAATACGCCCACATGGCACCCTTGAGAGTGAGGGAGGGGGACGTGAAGGGGGAGGGATGCGGCAGGAAGGACGCAGCCCCATCCTCTCTCCAGCATCAGCACCAAAGATTCTGCCTTTTTTAAAGGGCCCATGGATGCGATTCCTCTTGACTAGCACAGACTGCCTATATACCCACCTATCAAAATTCTATGTGTCTTCTAGGTTCAAAGAGTGTCACTTTTCCCACATAAGTTAAACCACATATTAATTAGTGACTAATGTTAATTGAATGAGTTTTTCTCTCAGTGCACAGAACTTATTTAATATTCCAGGTACTGTGGTTGCATATGGTGGGCGTGTGTGTATCTCCGAGGGGTCATGTGTTGAACTTTAGTTACCATCGTGAGGTTTTAGAGGGTCAAAACTTCATCACACCATGGTGGGGCCTTTGGGTGGTTAGGATTAGATAAGGTCGGTGGGGTGGGGACCCATGACTGAATCCTGGTGGCCACAAAGAGAGGGGCAGAGACCAGAAGCAGCACACACACATGACACTCCCTGTTCTCACCCTGTGATACTACGCACGGCCTTGGAGCTCTGCTTGCAAGAAGGATATCACCAGATATAGCCCCTTGGCCTTGGGTCTTTGGAACCATGAGACAGAATAATCCTTTTATTCTTAATAAATTTATCCAACCCCAGGTAATTTGTGAAAGTAATACAAAACGGCTTAATACAGCAGGATTTCAACAACTCTTTTCTCACAAAGAATATAGATTTCAAAACTGTCAAAACAATCCCCTCAGGTCTGCTTCCTATTGAATCCTTGTGGAGCTGAAAGTTAATCTTCACTACAGAGGTCATGCTGTTCTGATCCATAGGTAGGAATGCTAGGTAAAAAGAATGAATTAGTGCTTGTAAGTGAAATAAACTTTATCCCAGACTGTCATCTTTCAAAATAGGCCTCCACATCAGAATGTGTGGATTTCTGCTCCATCATCTTGTGTTGTCGCCGGAAAGGGATTGCAGCCTGGAACGGCAGCGCCGCGGGAAGGAGTCCGGAGACAGGATGGAGACGAAAATATTCTTTAATCTTTCTGTCTCTGTCTCTTGTAATTTCTAACACCACATACACACTCTCACAAGAAACCAAGGCACCTATTCTTACAAGAAACTACAATATATCTATACAATAGCGATAACCCTGTCTTTTCTCTCTCTGGTCTCTTCCCATGCGCCCGAGCAGCAATGGCGCCAGCTCGATCTGCTGAGTCACCGTTCAAATCTCTCGAGATCCTCGACCAAGTCCCGCGAGATCCCAGGACAAGTCCCGTGAGACTACGGAAGGCGGAAATGCCCAAAAATGTCTATGGCCCATAGTCAACCGCAATCTTAGCTATCTCCCCAAACAGGGCTCCTGCAATCTTGGCATTTCTTCCTCTCCTTTCTCTCCCCTTCCTCCCCTTTCTTGCTCTCCTTACTCTCAATGAGTAAGCAGCTTCTCAGTAGTGAGGCTGGCTGAAGTTGCCTGAATTCCTTTATCATCGCGCTGAGGGGAACTGCTACAAAGCAACACCTAGCAGATGTCATTCACATTCTTCTTTATTCTCAAGGTAAGTAAATTCAAAGTCATCTAGTTAGTGGTGGGAGTCCACCTTTTTTGACAAATTCTTGGCACACTTAAAATAATTCTCTTTATCTGGTGCCCTGTGGTTGTCCCACTTGGGGATCTGTTTTACAGAATGCCAGGGAGGCGGCAGCCGACAAAATTTGGACCAGTGCCCCCAAACAACTCATATGTGACTGCGCGTTGTTTGCAAAATCCTTCGCCTGGGACTTGCCTCAGACTTGCCCTCGGTCTTGAAGCCACGCCCATGAGCTTGCATTCTGGCTTTCTGTTAGCAGAAAACTCGTCTTTGCGGTGTCCTCTGTTAACAGTGGGGTGGAAGTGCCCAGTCATCCTGGGACGCAGCAAGAGCACTGCTCAGAGCTCCCGCGTGCCCTGGGCCCACAGACACTGCCTGCCCGGCCTCGTGGGGGGCATCTGCTCTGCATCCGTCTTCACTTCTGCTCTTTCCACAGGCGCTCTGCGCAGGGCCGTGGCTGCCATGGTGGTGGTGAGGACCTCTCTCTCCATCAGGCTGTCTCCCGTGAGTCTTCCTAGGAGTTGAAGCGCCCATGCCCTCCGCCTGCGCTGGCTTCTCTGCAGCACGGATCACTTCACTTGCCTTGGCATAAATCCCATCGTGTGTGTGCTCGTCACCCCCACTGGAGCGCAAGCTCAGGGAGGAGAGGGATGGGCTTTGTTTTGTTCACAAATGTGTCCCCACTGTGTAGAAGTGCCTGGTGCATGGCCGGTGTGTACAGGGGCCGCAGAGTGGACCGCACGCACGGGTGCACCTTCGGAAACAGGTAACAGCTGCTGCTGAGAAATTAGTGACAGGACGTCTCTGTCCATGCCTGTCTACTGGACACTGGGGGACAGTGGAATTCTAGGAATGTGCCCAGGTGTCCCTAGTCAGTGCCAATGGTGCCTCAGGAAATAACCTTTAAAGTGATTCGGCTTTACCCGGAAGCCCCTCGGTGTTTCCCTCTAAGTGTGCCTGGGCACTACTTGTGTCTCCCTCTGGGTTCAAGTGTGCACTTGCTGGGGACAGGTCTGACTTTCTGAGGGGCTCTACTGGGGGCTCTGGGAGGGGAATCCTTCTGCAGTTTTTGCTGGATGCCAGCTGTTCCCAGACCCTGGGCTGGGATTCTGACCTCTTGCTGCCAACCTCACGGTGTAGGCTCCTGCGCCCTGGTCTGGAACCTTGTACCCATGCTCTTGCTCGAGGTTCTGATGCGTGGCTCAGCGGCCCTCCCTGGACTTCACGCCTTTTCTGGGTATCTGGAACACCTGCTTGTTCCCCAGCTTCCTGGCCTGGCTCTGCCGATGCCTGGCCCGTGGGACTGGTCTTTGTGTCTGACGTCCCAAGGTGCACTCCACTGCACACCCTAGGTCTAAGCCTGTCAGCCATGTTTGACTCAGGGAGTCACATGACCCATTGTGGCCAATGGCTTTGCCAGGGGCTTCCAGCAAAACTTGTCTTGCTCCTAAGAAGAGAAGCAAGAGATGCCTGTCCTGTCTTTTGGATCCCACTTGTCTGGGCATGAGCCTGGGCTGGCTGTGGCAAGCCCTCTGTAGCTGGAAGCGACTCCAGGAGGAGCCCAAGGGAACCAGCTCGGCTGCAGCCAGTGCCACCCTGGCCCTCTGCACAGAAACTGGCAGCCTGCACTACCTGAGTGTCTGCCCTTGCTGCACGAGGATGCCGGGCTTCCCACTCCCCCAGGAGCGCCGGGTGTCCTGGGGGCCGCGGCCATGGTCCCCAGAAAGCCACGGCCCCCAGAAGTGAGCTTCCACTTTCCCAGCTAAGAAGACCTGGGCTGGACGAAAGATAAAGTCCCCACTTTTTACGCATAAAGCCTTTTGTTTTGGGAGGTAACATTCATAGGACATGAAATTCACCATTTTAACCATCTTGGATTTTACAGTTTGGAGGCTGTGAATGCACTCACTATTAGATAGTGACTGGTCATCTCTGTCTAACCCTGGACACTTCCACTGCTCTGAGAAGTAGCCATACCTGTCACACAGTCTCCTTTTTCTTCCCTGCCACTGGCGACTAATGGTCTGCTTTCTGTCTTTATAGATCTGCTTCTTCTAGCCCTTTACCGTGAGTGGCGTCAGATGACCTGTGAGCAGTCGGGTCTGGCTTCTTTTATTCAGCATGACGTTTTTCAAGGTCCATCTGAGGCTGTAATGGCAGCCAGCACTTCATTCCTTTTTATGACTGAATAATATTCCACTGCACGAATAGACCATATTTTGTTTATCCATTCATCAGTTGATGGATGTGTGGCTTGTTTCTCTTGTCGATAGTGAGGTGATAAACATTCAATAATATATTTTTTGAACACTTATTTTCAATTCTCTTGGGTAAATACCTAGAGGTAGAATTGCTGCGTCACATGTGAATACCATTTAGCTCTTTTAGGAGCCACCAAGCCATTTATGATAGTAACCAGTACTTCTTTGTTGCCTTTCAAAATTATTTTTAAAAATTTTAATATGGTAAAAAGACATAATAAAACTTATCATCTTAACCACTTTTAAAGCGTATGCTTCAGTAGTGCCGGCTCTGTTGACATGGTTGTGAAACAGATCACCAAGACTTCTCCGACTTGTGAATCTGGAACTCCGTGAGTATGAAACGCTAACTCCCCACCCCTCACCCAGCCCTCGGTAGCCACTGCCCTGATTCCTGATCTGTGATGTGGCCACTTTAGATGTCTCATAAAGGGAATCATGACTGCATGATTTGTCCCTTGGTGACTGGCATCTCTCAATCAGCTCCATGTCTTCGTGGCTCACCCATGCCGCAGCCTGTGGCAAGATCTCCTTTGTCTGACCCCCGTCTGTCAAAGGACGTCGGGTTGCTCCCAGCTCTTGGCTACGTGCATAGTCATCTGTGAACGCAGAAGTACAAATGTCTCTTGGAGACCCTGCTTTAGGATGCCTACTCAGAAGTGGGTGGGGGTTTGCTTTAAGCATGAAAAAACTCTGTGGATCCCTTACCGTTATGGTTTAGGTGAGGTGTCCCCCAAAAGCTCATGTGTGAGACAATGCAAGAAGGTTTAGAGGAGAAATGATTGGACTATAAGAACCTTAATCCAATCAGTGTGAATTAATCTCCTGATGGGGATTAACTGAGTGGTAGCTGAAGGCAGGTAGGGTGTGGCGGAGGAGGTGGGTCCCTAAGGGTGTGGTTTTGGGGTATATATTTTATATCTGTCGAGTGGAGTGTCTCTGCTTCCTGATCATCATGTGAGCTGCTTCCCTCTGTCACACTCTGCTGCCATGATGTCCTGCCTCACCTTGAGCCCCGAGGAAGGGAGCCAGCTGTCTGTGGACTGAGACCTCTGAAACTGTGAACTCCCAAATAAACCCTTCCTCTTCTATGGTTGTGCTGGCCAGGGCTGTTAGCGGCAGCCATGAAGAAGGCTGCTGGACACTTGCCTAGTGCGTGTGTGGCTTCTGGTGTCTGAATCCTTCCGGATCTTCAGCAGTCTTGGATCTTGCCCTCGGGGCCCATCAGAGAGCGCCAGGACTAGGGCTCCCTCAGAGGGGTCCAGCTCTGAACCCCAAGAGCCTACGCGCAGTCTCTGGGTGCAGCTCCACCGCAGCCCTCCACATGAGCTCCCCCGTCCACGTCACTCCTCTAGTCATCACTGTGGCCCCGTCTGACGCACACGACCAGAAATCAAGTAAACACACTGCCTGGAGAGAGCGGAGCGCCTACAGACCTGGCTGCAAAGACGAGGCATCCTCTTCCCCGACACTGGCACTGCCCCACTCGCCCATTTTCACCAGCTAGAAAGGAGGACGTCATGATGCTACTAAGTTACATGACTTTCAAGGAGTCAAAGTCTACGCTGATCACCACCCACGTGCCAAGTGTTTCCGAGTGCTGTGTGTTCCGACACAGCGGAAGTCCACGGGTTTGCTTAGATGAAGAGGGTTTAAGTTTCAGGCAAAGTAATTTGGATGTGATAAGCGCACCAGAGGGCTCCTTTCTATGTAGTTATTATTATGTATTTCATCCTATAAAATCCAATTGCTAGACCACGGATGTGAATCCGACTCACATATCTACATGGCAGAACACTCCTGATCAACGCCATGAAAGCAGAAGTGCCGTCTGCTCGGAGAGGCCACTCCAGCACAGCTGTGCAGAGCAGGGTCTGCTCGGAGAGGCCACTCCAGCACAGCTGTGCAGAGCAGGGTCTGCGAGGGGAGGCCACTCCAGCACAGCCGTGCAGAGCAGGGTCTGAGAGGGAAAGCCGGGCTGCGTCTCCTTCCTGTCTCTTGCCATCTGACAAGCAGGGCTCTCCTGGTGTGAGGCGGCTCAGAAGCTGGTAAATCACACCTGGTTTCCACGCCCGCCCCTCATGCGACCAGATGGTGCAGGAACACGGCCGCCGAGGCTCTGCCAGCGCCAGGGCCGGAGGAGCCAGGCTGCGGCGCTCTCCTTCCCCAGATGCGGAGTCCAGCCCGGATCCCGGGACATACGGGCGCCCGTGTGCTCCGGGGCTGCCGAGACTGGAACCTGCCAGACGCGGGCCTTCCTCTGCTGCCCACCAGCGAGAGGAGGACTCAGGCGGACCCAGGGGACGTCAGAGAGGGAGGTCCCACCAGCACAGGAGCCGGGACCTCTGGCACACAGTGTCCGCACCCCGTGCACCCCGCTCTGCACTCGCAGGGCGACCCGGGCAGAGCTGTTAAAACACACGCAGTCGCATTTCTGTTGGTCGTGTTGAAACACACGTGCCCGCAGGTGTGGGAAGAAAGGTTTAATTTCCACTAAGCACAGGATGAAACTGTACTGGGATCACCATGAGGCAAGCAATGGCTAAGGCAGTTCCTTCTGCTGAAGAAGGCTGTGATTTAGCTGGGAAAATGAGAGAAACATGAAAAGCTGTTCTGTTCACATTTTTTTTTTTTTAATCCAAAGAAACAAAACAAATCATGTTTTGTCCCTGTTTACCATGTGGACGGTCAGAATTTTTCTCAGGCAAACTGCCCCTCAGCTGGCCCCGTTGTCCTAAGGGCTCCTGAGGGGGGTCTGGGGTCACACAGGTCAGGCTCTGTCTCCCAACACTTGCTCTCAGTGTCTTGAAACTCACATGTGACCATGCCTGAGTGACAGGGTGATTGAATTCTCTGGTTCTATCTTCAATATATCCCATGTACCGAGAATTATGATCAAATGTGACATTATGAATGAATTTAAACTAACTTCTACAAAATGGACAAGTGGATTAAGAAAATTCCTGTAAGCCAGGCATGGTAGTACACGCCTGTGATCCCAGCAGCTTGGGAGGCTGAGGCAGGAGGATCACGAGTTCCAAGCCAGCCTCAGCAACTTAGTGAAGACCTAAGCAACTAAGTGAAGCCCTGTCTCTAAATAAAATATACTAAAGAACTGGGGATGTTGCTCAGTGGTTAAGCACCCCTGAGTTCAATCCCTGGTACCAAAAAAAGAAAAAGAAAATTCCTGCAAAAAGACATTCTGGATGCTGAAGTTAATCTATATATAGCACAATTGAACGGTAAGAGGAGCGAGCTCACACCTCCACTCATCAACAACATCACAGTCACCAGTGATCTAATCAGACCTGACAAGGAGCACCCTCCCCACAACACCCAAAATTACCGGAAGGTCATTAGAAATTCAGATTCACATCCTGAATCATGAATGAGAAACTTCACCTCAAGGGTGTTTGGACTTTGAGAACTAGCTAACGAGAGTATGAAGTCACAATGCTTAGCAACACATCTAAAATATTGCTTATTTCTCCTCTAACATCTCACCATCCATTTTTGTAAACATGTTATAACCTACACATGAGTAATTCACAGCATGTGTGATTTACATACACATGTATGTTGGAGACGAGTGCGGAACACATTCCTTGTAACTTGACGGGGTGGGTGACGGGGTGGGTGATGGGGTGGGTGAGGGGTTGGCAGGGCGTCCGCCTGATTTGGAAGGCAGGCTGCTGCAGAGCTCAGCGGGAAGTGCTGGCACAGGAGGAGGAGGGCCTCGTTGTACACCTCAGTTAATAAATCATGGTGCAGCCATTCATTACCCTTGGGATGTCAAAGGAGCGGGGAGCGGGGCACTGCCAACCGATGCCTAGGGCAGGATTGTGCCCTAAAAAAAAAAATTCGAAGTCCTAACCCCCAGAACCTCAAAATGTGACCATTTTTGGAAATAATATGGTGGTTGCAGATGTAATTAGGTAGGAGGAGAGCATTGTAAAGTGGGGTGTGTGCGATAGGCCCGCTGTCCCTCTGAAAAGGGGGCATTTGAAACAGACATCCGCACAGGGAGAGGCAGCATGAAGACTGGATTCTGCTGCCACATTCAAGGAACTAAGGAGGCTAAGAGAGGGTCCCGGGGCAGACCCTCCCCAGCACCTCCAGGGGAGCGCGGCCTTGCTGATGCCCAGAACCGTCAGGCTACAGAGCTGGGAATCAACACATTCAGTTAAACCACCCAGTTTGTGGCATGCTACTAGGGTAGCCCCAGGAAGCCATTAGTCTGCCAGAGGAGAGGCAGCCTGCTAGGCAGCTCTGCCCACTGCGGCCTGCTGGCAATGAGAGGAGTCAGCCTGAGCCTCTGCAGGCACGGAGAGAGATGTGGTCGCCAGGGTAGACGGGGGATAAGGCAGGCAGTGACCAAACCTCCTTGATGGCCTCTCGTGATGCCACCTCAGAGGTACGTGGTGTGCAGCTGATGCTCCCGGTGCACCTGGGCTCTGGCGAGGGATGCGGGGCCTGCGCTGGCTTGCCAACCTTCCACTGCCCAGGTTGCCACAGGCAAATGACGCCCGCACCTCTCCCTGGCTGGCATGCAAACCGCACACTTCAGCACCCTGGTCTTGCCTGCAGAGTCAGCGCATCGATCCACCGGCTCGCAGGGACAGCTCTGAAAGGAAGAGCCACCTAACAGCCACACTCTTCCCATTTTTCTTACCAGGGCAGACGGGATTTTTACTACTGTTTCAAGCGCTTTTGATCTGAGGATCTCGCTGTGCCTTGAGAACAGCTTCCTTACTGTGGCATGTCAGGCCACAAGCAGGTGACAATCAATTAGCCACTTCATAAGGACACTGTATGTCACACAAGGCACTGAATACAGGGAAAGACTGCCTTGGGCAGGATGGGGCTCTGTGGCCCCTGCACACCACACCTGGGCCGGCTGTTGCTGCCCTGTTGTAGGGACCCAAAGCAACCCTGGACTCAGCGCCGGCTGGCATCTCCACAGAGCCACGGTGAAGGAGCCCTAATTAGGAAGGGCTGTTGTAGCTAGCTGGAAGCCATAAGTTCCACCTGATATGTATGTGACGCACCTGTAGGCACCCGCAAACCTGAAGAATCAGAGCGGCCAGAACGTAGGCAGAGCGGTTACAGAAGAGAAACCAGATAGAAGACAGAAGAGAAACCAGATAGAAGAAGTAATGACTGGTCAGAGTTAGGCCGAGGCTCCCAAGGAAGACAGAAGAAAGTAGAAGTAAAAGTAGTAAAAGCTTAACTCTGCCTCCGAGAGTTTTTTATCCCGGTTTACGGTACCAGGCAGCTTACAAATGGTGGTCCGTCCGGGGCTCGGCAGGCAGAGAAGAAAAGCTAAGAAATAAGAGCAATGAAAAAGCATAGCCTCAGACTCAGTTGAGACCAGCAAAAAGAGTAGAAACAAGAGAGCAGAGCCTCTGACTCAGTTGAAGCCAGTTAAGAATTAAGCCGAAGCAGAGTAGCTGGCCAAAAGCTGAAGCAGAGTAGACAGCGAAAAGCCGAAGCAGAGTAGCCAGCGAAAAGCCGAAGCGAGCCGGCCAAAAGCCAAAGCAGAGTAGCCGGCCAAAAGCCATAAAAAATAAAGAAGCTAGAAAAGCTATACAAAGAAAAAGCCTTGAGCTTTAGCAAAAAGCTATAAAGAAAAAAGCCATGAGCTTAAAAGAAAATAGAAAGCTATTGAGCTTTGGCAAAAAAGCCATAAAAATAAAGAAGAGACAGAAAAGAAAAAATAAAGAAGAGACAAAAAAAAAAAAAAAGTCAAAGCCGCTTATGCAGTTGTGCTTAACAAAGTGCGTTAGCTGCTCCTCAGCAGTAGACTTCCTTAAAGCCACAGCACCTTCTCAAAGGGCTCAAATATCCACCCTTTCAAAAATAAAAGGTGAAAAGCTAGGTAGGGACAAAAAAAATAAAAGAAAATAGAGAAAATAAAATAGAGAAAATAAAATAGAAAGCACCTTTTTAAACTAAAGGGAAGGAATATGAAGGAGCCCTAATTAGGAAGGGCTGTTGTAGCTAGCTGGAAGCCATAAGTTCCACCTGATATGTATGTGACGCACCTGTAGGCACCCGCAAACCTGAAGAATCAGAGCGGCCAGAACGTAGGCAGAGCGGTTACAGAAGAGAAACCAGATAGAAGACAGAAGAGAAACCAGATAGAAGAAGTAATGACTGGTCAGAGTTAGGCCGAGGCTCCCAAGGAAGACAGAAGAAAGTAGAAGTAAAAGTAGTAAAAGCTTAACTCTGCCTCCGAGAGTTTTTTATCCCGGTTTACGGTACCAGGCAGCTTACACCACGGGGAGAAGGATATACTCTTCAGAGGCAGCCGACAACCAGCCCGTGTACAAGACGACACTGGGATTGTGGGGGATATGGACATTGGCTCACCACAAGGAGCCATTAAAGTCACCCCTGCAGTCCCAGCTCTCAGCTCACAGACAGACATCCCAGGCAGGTAGGCCGCGAGACCCCAGCCGGCTCACAGCTGTGCCGCTTTTCACTTCAGAGATCTTCATATTTTATTCCTTAGCAATTAATTTTATTGAGAGAACCTTTAAAAACTGCCATGGATCACAATATGGCATCTGTTTTGGGTTCATTTGTCTTCCAAAAAGAATGTGTTGAAGTCCTAACCTCCAGGCCATCAAAATATGACCTTATTTAGAAATAGGGACTTCTCAGGTGTAATCGGTTAAAATGAAGTCATCAGCGTGGACCCCGATCCAATTAAACGGGGAAATCTGGACACAGAGACAGACACACAGAGGGAAAATGATGAAAAAGACGGAGGGAGAGCACCAGGGGCAGGCAGAGGACTCCAGCGATGCAGCTGCAGCCCAAGCAATGCCAGGTGGCCAGTAAGTCCCCAGAAGCCAGAGAGAGGCAGGGGATGGGTGCCCCGCAAGCCTTCAGATGAACTCGCCCTGTTGACAGCTTGATTTCAGACTTCTAGCCCCAAGAATAGTGAAACACTATCTGGCTTAAGGTACTTTGTTAAGGTAGCCCTAGAATCTAAAAAGATACCCTGACAGTAATAATTGTTTCAGGTAAAAATCATCAGTGGAAGCTAACGTAGCAGGTCAAGGTTTGATGAGAATCAGAACATTCAGATAGACTCAAAATATTTCCCCACAAGACACATACTGATTACCAAGGGAAATATAGAAACTTTACAGAGGAGAAACTTGGCAGAGACCATCTTACTCAGGCTGACGCTGCCAGTAGAGGGACATGAAGACATCTTGTGCCTTCTGATCTGATGCATCCCAAAGGTGTGGTATCCCTGCCCAACATGACCTGGATGCCATCATGGAGAAACAACAGAGAAGTCAATTTGAGGGACATTCTACAAAATAAATGACTTGTCCTTTTCAAACACAATGAGGTTATGGAAGGTTGAAAAAAGGCTGGAGGACCATTCTAGATTGGAAAAGACTAAACTGATATAACCAAGTGAAGTTATTATCCCGGATAGAAATCTGAGCCGGGGGACAACTGATCAAATCTAAAAAAGTCTGCAGATTAGATAATTGCACTGTTTTGATGCTAATTTACTGATTTTGATACTTATGGGATACTTGTTTTAAAGGCAGCTGAAGCATTCAAAAGTAGAAGGCTTTATATCGGGAACTCACTCTCAAATGATTCAGGGGAGAGTTGATGTAGACAGATGACAATTTGGATATATATGATAGTAAGAAACAGAAGCAAATGAGGTAAAAATCTTATCATGCAGGAAATGTGGTGAGGAGTAGATGAGATTTTTTTTTGGTATCTTTTTTGCAACTTTTCTGTAGGTCAAAAATTATTTCAAACTAAAGTTTTTGAAAAATGATCACAGACACAATAATGATTATCCTTTGCTGAATACCTGAAATGGTTTGAGGCATTTATATATATTGCAAATATAATTACTGCCAGCACTCCAAACCTCACCCTGAGTACCATGGAGAGGCCTGGCAAGGTAGGCAGAGACAGGGGAGCAGAGAAGCTTACACTGCATGTCAGCCTTACACATGGGGCCTGCTGATGTCTGAGACCAGGACAGGAAAACAGAGACAAATCTTCAGGCACTCATAACCTAGGCCATAAGAAATGGGGAGGTTATGATCCCACCCTCAAATTTTAACTTGCAATTTGTGGCAACTTGAATCCAACTAGAGCAATGACATAGCCGCTGCCCAGTATAGATACTAAATAGCCCAGTGCACACATGCACATGCACACACACATACACTGATGGACTTAAACAGAAAGGCATACTATTTTCTGGATTACAGTAAATATCACTTACATCAATCTCCAGTGTTTTTACTTCTGCCATTGCCATTCTTTCACATATGAGTTATTACTTCAACTAAAGGTTATTGGACACATGAAAAGATGTAAAGAAATAAACAGTAAGTAGAACCAGAAAACAGACCCAGATGGCCCAGATGTTGGATTCATTAGATATGGATCTAAGAATAACTATGGCAAAAGTTTGAAAAGATAGGAAATTTCAGCAGAGAAATGGAAATAATAGAATTTTTGAAAATTTTAATTAAAATTTTAAATTTTAATTTTTAATAATAAAAAATGCTAGAAATGAAAAAACAGGATATCAGAAATGAAGACTCCTTTTGATGGACTTAGAAACTGACTGGGTACAACAGAGGAGGGAATTGGTGATCATGAATACAGGCCAATGGAAACTAATCAGAAAAACAAAGATGAAAAAGAGTCAGGGCACAGGAGAAGGACAGAGCATCTGAGACTTGAGGGCATATCAAATAGTTTAATGTAGCTATTGGAGTCTTAGAAAAGGATAGTAAAGCAGAAGCAATTTCTAAAAAGATAATGGCTAGCAATCTTTCTAAGTGGATGATATTAAACCATAAACCCAAGAAACTCAGAGAATCCTAAATAAGACAAATACGAAGAAAATCATGCTTCTTGTATCACAAACTACGTACATTTAATACTTACATAGTACATAAAAAACAAAAACAAAGAAAAAATCTTGAAAGGTACCAAAGGTAAACAAAATTCTTACACAAAGGAACAATGATAGGAAATACAGCTGATTTCTCACTGTATATAATGAGGGCCAGAAGACAATGGAAAGTCACATTTAAAGTGTTAGAAGACAGAGACAGTGTTTTTCAGACAGAGACAAGCTGAAAGAATTCATCCCCAGGAGATGAGTAACTTCTTACACCATATTAGAACATTTTCTGTTACTATAATGCAATCTGAGGCATGGCAATTTTAACAGAAAGAGATTTTGTTTTGGTTCCTGGTTCTATCCAAGGTCCTGGGGCTTCATCCAATAAAGACTTTCTTGCTGGCAGAGTTCCAGGGTGGTGCAGGGCATCACATGGCAAGAACAGAGTGCAGATATATGGGGGTCTCCTCTGGTCTCTCTCCCCCTTCTTAAAAAGCCGCCAGAATTCAATCATGGAGGCTCCATCCTCATGACCTCATCTACTCCTAACTGCTTCCTAGGGGCCTCACCTCTAAGCACCATAGTCATATTAACTTTTCACCCTCCTAAAACCTCACACTGGAAATCAAATCTCAACACATGAACCCTTGGGAGACACACTCAAGCCACAGCCAAATCAGAGTACCTGCACTGTGAGACGTTTTTGTGGAAATACATAATGGACCTTTACAGATACTTCACATCTTTCTTTAAATCTCTTTAAAAGACAACTGATATTTAAAACAAAAAAACAATAACTGGTTGTAGCCACTAGTCTGCCAGAGCTGACTGGAAGCATGTCTTCACAAGTCCATGTTCAGTAACGTCACGTTGCTCACTGAAAACTGGCCACGGTAGGAGGTTTTATACTATAAAGAGAGTAACTGCCACAGATCAGGGATTTTGTGCCCCTGTAGAGCCAGTGGTGAAGTAGTTACCTGCACATTATTCCTTGTACTATAGGTAGAAGTCGAGTATCTGACAAAGGCACAAAGTGGGGAAGAGGTGATTAGAAGTATACAGTTGTAAGGTTCTTAATTGCTGATGGAGTAGAACATTTTTTGAAGGTAGACTAAATTAAAATAGGGGCTGGCAAACTTTTCTAAAAGGGCCACATAGGAAGTAAGTAGTCCATCTTCTCTACTCACGTACCCCTGTTGCACTTGTCGACTTGTAAACCCTGGAGATGCTCTCAGGGTCGCTCACAGACGTGCACACAAGCTGCAGAAACTCAGTCACTCAACATGCACTTCCCCAGCTGGGGTCTTGCATGTGACACTTGTCTTCATCATCCCGTAAACATATGACCTTTTCATGGTTTATACTGTAAATACACTCTCTGTGTGCTGATTTGTGACTAATAAATATATTGAGGAAAATACTTTGAGACTATGAAAATATTCTGTTCATTCTCAAATTTACACCCACAAATCCTAATTTCCATTGGTGAATTTTGCTTATAAAAATTACTCTACTGGGCTGGGGATGTGGCTCAGTGGTAGAGCACTTGCCTAGCACGTGCGTGACCCGGGTTCGATCCTCAGCACCACGTAAAAATAAACGCATAGTGTACAACTAAAAGCAAATAAATAAATATTTTTTAAAAAATTACTCTACTGGGCTGGGGTTGTAGCTCAGTGGTAGAGCACTTGTCTAGCATGGATGAGGCACTGGGTTTGAGCCTCAGCACCATATAAAAATAAATAAAATAAAGATACAACTAAATTTTTTAAAAAATTACTATAATGTTTGCCTACTGGTGATATTCTGCTTCCCTCCTTCTTTACATATATATATATATATATATATACATATATACATACACATATGTATATATATGTATGTATATATGTACTGGGGATTGAACTCAGGGGCACTCGACCACTGGGTCACATCCCCAGCCCTTTTTTGTATTTTATTAGAAACAGGGTCTCACTGAGTTGCTAAGTGCCTCGCCATTGCTGAGGCTGGCTTTGAACTCGCGATCCTCCTGCCTCAGCCTCCCAAGTGCTGGGATTACAGGCGTGCACCAACGTGCCTGGCTTTCTTTACATATTTATTTATTGGAATTACTCAATAAAGAAGAGCTGCATTAACCCTTCTTTCCTTATTTATTCTAGTATATACTTAAAGCATTTCAAAATCGCTACCCCAAGCCCCTGTGGGAAACCTGTTTACTAACTGGAGTACAGCATTCGGGTGTAGTTCTTTTTTGTCTTCAGCCTTACAGTATCCAATCAAAATGTTATTTTACAAAGTTACTTAGGCAACCTCCACTCCCTTCCATGTGGCTGTATTAGTCAACCCTATCACAGTCAGCCTAGCGGTTACTGTTTGTATGCAGGTCGGATCCCCCACTCCTGCATTTGGCTGATGTCAATGGTTTGCTTATTTCTTGCATGTGTGGAACGATACCATGGTTCTAGGTCAGAGGGCCACGAGAAGCAAGCTCAGTGAGGAGCTGCTTGCTCCCTCCCAATCCTGACTACTCATTCCATCCCTCCTTCTGACTACCCTTTCCCCTCCCAATCCTGGTGGCAACAAAATGCATTCATTTGCTGGACATGGTGGCCCACACCTGTAATTCCAGCAGCTGGGGAGGCTGAAGCAGAAGGATCACAAGTTTAAAGCCAACCTCTACAACTTAGAGAGGCCCTAAGCAACTTAGTGAGACCAAAGGAAAAATTAAAAACGGGCTGGGGATGTGGCTTAGTGGTAAAGCGCCCCTGGGTTCAGTGTCTGGTACCCAAAGCCAAAACAACAACAAAGTAAACAGCGTATTCATTTCTGGTTTACTCTTTCTGACACTCGTTGCTTTTCAGTGTCTCATACTAAGCCTGTTTGTGGCAGGCCCTCCACAATACTCAACATTACATGTTTTCTTCAGTGAAGCCTGACTCTTGGAGCCTGTTCCACGCCTGCAGTTCTATGCTCAACAAAGGCTCTGAGGACAACCTCCGCTTTCCTCAACTGGGCCACTTATGAGATGGAATCTAGCAGCCACTCAGGAGAGGACAAGCTAGCGACAGTGGGACCTCTTACTCTTCTTGGATGTGAGACTCACAGATGACTAGAAGGCAGCCTGATGGGAATTCTTGGGCAACATTTTCACATTCTAGCCACCTTCTTCTTCTTCTTCCTCTTCCTCTTCCTCTTCCTCCTCCTCCTTCTTCTTTCTTTCTCCTCCTCCTCCTTCTTCTTCTTCTTCTTCTTCTTCTTCTTCTTCTTTCTTCTTCTTCTTCTTCTTCTTCTTCTTCTTCTTCTTCTTCTTCTTCTTCTTCTTCTTCTTCTTCTTCTTCTTCCTCCTCCTCCTCCTCCTCCTTCCTCCTCTTCTTCCTCCTCCTCCTCCTCTTCTTCTTCCTTCTTCCTCCTCCTCCTCCTCCTCCTCCTCCTCCTCCTCCTCCTCCTCCTCCTCCTTCTTCTTTTTAATGTACCATCTCAAAACAACTTAGCAGCACAATATTGTTTTTAAATTTCTGGAAAATTACAAGATTAAGGGGAGCAAGAGTTGCACAAATATTTGCAAAAAAAAAAGAGTAATTACTAGTGAAGGTCTTGGGATTTCTATTGGTCACAAAATAATATTTTCAATGCTCCAATATTTCATTTTCTTTGTAATCAGTGCATGATTTCTCAATAAATGGGGAACGAAGCCACCAGAGATGAGTTGGTAAATTAAGAACAGTCTTAAATATTTGGGGAAAAAAAAAGAGTTTGTAAATGTAGGTCTATGTTGAAGGAGGAAATTGGCACCCAACACAATGCACTTATCATCATATCTGAAGAACTTTGTGTCAAAACATGAAATAACACAAAACTTTAGGTTTGGGATAAGGTTCCGTCATAGGCCCTATGACATTTACAAGAGGATCATTTCATGTTTTACAAATTCTGCAAATGGAAAGACCTTCCCATATGTAAAGTAAAACCAGTTCAGCCCCTGAAACCTTGCTGTAAACTGACAGCTAGACCCTATCTTGATGGGGAGGCTGCAGATGGGTAGGGTTCTGGCTGTGAGAAGTACAGGCAACAGAATGATGAGTCTTTTTTTTTTCCTTTGGTACCGGGGATTAAACTCAGGGGCACTCAACCACTGGCACATCCCCAGCCTTTTTTTTTTTTTTTTTTTTTTTGTATTTTATTAGAGACAGGGTCTCACTGAGTTGCTAAGTGCCTCGCTATTGCTGAGGTTGGCTTTGAACACATGATCCTCCTGTTTCAGCCTCCTGAGTGCTGGGATTACAGGCGTGTGCCACTGCTCCCGGCCAGAATGATGAGTCTTATTTATGGAAGGATCCAGACTGCAGTCTATGTTGACGATGGGCTTCTGTAACATCTTGGAGATTTGGGCTTCTGTTATGGTTTAGCTCTGGAATGTCCTCAAGAGGCTCATGTGTTGAAGGCTGGGTCCCCAGTGCAGCAGTGTTCAGAGGTGGGGCGTTTGGAAGTGGTTGGATCACGAGGGCTCTGACTTCATCGGCGGATTAATCACTGATTTTTTAATAATTTGATGGCATGGGGGGGTAGATATGGTAGGAGGGAGGCCTAGTTGGAGGAAGTAGATCCCTGGGGGCGTGACCCAGAAGGGGGCATCTTGTCCTGGCCCCTTCCTCATACCCCCCACCCACCCCCACCACCTGCTTCCTGGCTGTCGTGAGATGAGCTTCTTTCAACTTCCTTCCGACATGCTTTTCCGCTATGATCTTCTGCCTCACCTCAGGCCCAGAGCAACGAAACCAGCCGCCCATGTATTGAAACCTCAGAAACTATGAGACAAAATAAGCCTTTCCTCCTTTGAATTGTTTTTCTCAGGTATTTTTTTCACAGTGAAAAGTTGACTAACAAAGCTTCTAAGTCAAGACAGACTCGGGATCGGTCCTGGCCAGGCCACTGACTGGCTACCCGTCACCGGGTTGGATCACCACCCCAAGCCTCCTTTCTTCATCTCCACGAAGGGCACGTTAACACCAAGTTGTAGGTGGCATTAAGCCTGATGTGAAATGGGAACCGGGAGGCACAGCCGTGCGGCTGAGAGTGAAGACTCCGGACCCAGCTGCCGGCATGCTGCCACTTACTTGCTGTGTGACCTTAGAAAAGTTACTTTACTCTCTGAGCCACCGAAGAGGCAGTAGTAATCAGAAATGGAGATAATAATCACTAACCAACTTTGAAATAGTGAAAATAAAGGAGAGGTATGAGAATCCAATGAGTTAAGGGGGACAGAGCACTTGGAACAGGCAGATTCCCTGCTCTCTGTGAGAGCTAGCAATGATGATTAATGACTACGATCGTTCAGTTACCCAACAGAAAAATGGGTGGGCATGGTGGTAGAAGTAAACTGTTATTCAGGGTCCTCGGCCTGATGTGGGTTTTAGGGCTGTGTTGGCGACACAGGTCAGAAGCAGAACACGGCTCCCGGCACTCTGCATGTTCTGTGTCACATGGTTTAACCCATGCTGGTCAGGAGCAGCCAGAGTGAAGCAGACAAGTGCTAACACACTGCAACTCGGCTAAGGAGAATGACAAGGGAACCCCGGACTGTGCCTGTGCAGACCCCACACAGCTTCTAAGTCAAGACAGACCCAGGGATCAGTCCTGGCCAGGACACGGATGGGCTACCTGTCACTGGGTTGATGCCCAGCTGTGGTCTGTAACCTGTAGTCAGCTTGCTTCAAAACCCCAGTTCTGTACTGAGAGAGCACAATCTTTTGGGAGAAGGAGATGCTGGATCTAAAGCGCCGGGGTGTGCCGCCTTTCCTTTTCCCACTGTCCATTCTCTGGCAGTTCTTTAAACTGCTCATCTTCTAGAGATGTTGTATTTGATCTCAAGGAAAAATCAGTAGAAAGAAAACTAACAGACTGTTCTGCCCTTCTTTCTAAGCAAGCATCTCGGGCTTCTCGGCCCTCCACTGGGCAGGGGCGGGCTGCGTGTCCTTGCCCCAGGGACACTCTGAAAGGCACCTGTTGTTCCCCAGGCAGGACCTCGCTCCAGGCAGTGCCTCCTCTTGTCCTCTTCCTGCATCTCAAGGAAGGAGCTGGACTGAGGAGGGGCAGCGGCAGCAGGGGTCCCAGAGGAGGAGACCACTGCAGGCCAAATCCTCTTGCCCTCTATTCTAGAATGTTCTGAAACTGTGAGTTTCCTTATATCCCCTATGGAGGCAAGACTTAACCTGCACTGCACACAAGTCCCTAGAGGTAGGCATTCAGCCCAGCTGGCTGGAGGGCAGCGACAGCTTGTGACAGGTGCCCGTGCCCTGCCAGCCGATGGTGTGGCATTACTGCATCACATCGGCATTACTCTCTAAAACCCCAGCCTTCATGGATCCTGAAACATCCTGGGCCCCGGGGCCGTCAGGTCGGCGACTGGGGACCTGCAGGAGTTGCTGCTGCGGTTACATCCTACGCGCAGCTCCGGAAAACAGTCACTGAGAATAATTGTAGAATTTTCTTTAGATCACTTTCTTCTTTTAAAACCAGAATTCGGGCGCATACTTAGCATGTGCAGGGCCCAGAGTTCAACCCCAGCACCAAACAAATGCACAAAAGGAGTTAAAAAATTAAAACCAGAATGTAGCTGAGCTTCCTTGGACACTGTTGACTCATGATTCAAAACGGGCAACAATACACAGAAACTTGGCGCAGGTGTCCTCCCTCGAGTAGCTCTGCCAAGGCTCCCACACGCGGCCTGTGGAAGATGCCCAGTGGGGAGACGTATGCCAGCAGACACCTGGTACCAGGTTCACATGCCTTGGTGTGCACTCCCGGGAGCCCCTTTTGGAAGCCTGGTCTTCTCTGAACCCCACTAGACCTGCATTTACATGACTGCTCTATCAACCGGGAAGGAGTGTGATGTGGGATTCCATTTCCTCGTGTGTAAATCGGGGAGAATCCTACCTGCTGCTCAGGACTACAGGAGTGAAACAAAGTCCAGTCACGTGCCTGGTCCACAGGAGCACGAGCGTCCTGCTGTCCGCGCCCTCCTTCCCTCCCACCCTTTGTTTCCTCCTCTGCTGTCTGGAGACAAGTTATAAGCAGGACATTTGATGTCCCATTCTTCCCCATGGACACAGTCCTAGAGAGGCGCATATGTCTGCGGTGCCCACTTACACACACAGCAAAGGACAAGGCCCTCGAGCCGAGCTTGAACTCAGAACCTCCAAGGAGAAGAGGTGCCTAAAAGAAGGGTGAGCAGAGAGGTTCCGAGACCCAGAGGGCTGGGAGCAGAGACGTCACGTAAGGTTTGCCTGCAAACATTTCTTAAACAAGAAGTTCTCTATCCTGGCTGTGTAGACGGCCGACATTCAACTGGATAGTGTCTCAGGGTTCCCCGGGTTTTGGGACTGTAGCCCAGTGGAGAACTGCAGTCCACAGACTGGTAGTACTTGCTTCTCTGGAATAGTAAGTGGAAACCTGGTGTTCAGAGGACCTGCAGTTCCAAGAATTAACCTTTTTCCTCCACTCAGGCCTGCAGGGAGAGGATGGTGCTGTGTGCCCTGCCGGAGACCCAGGCCACAGTAAGCTTCTCCAGGTCTCCTGCTCCTCCTGGCACTGCCCACTGGCTTGCAGGAAGGGAGTAGCCCTGACTCACCCAGGGCACAATGGAGGCTGCCTGTGCCTGCGATCGCCAGTGCAGTCCCTGCACCTGCTTGGGCTTGTGGGTCATCGACAGGGAAAACGGTGCACTTTAGTGCTCTGTCTCCTGCCCAACTGGCACAAAACCCTGCCTCACTGACGGGAAAGCAAGAATACACAGCCGGGTCCGCTGCCCAGGAGTTACCGGAAGCACAGAACAGAGAAAGAACAAATGTTAATGTTTAACAGAACAATGGTTATTTGCAAAGTCTGTTAAGAGTCATCAGACTTGGGGCTGGGGTTGTGGCTCAGCGGCAGAGCACCCGCCTCGCACGAGCGTGGCACGAGTTCGATCCTCAGCACCAAGTAAACATAAATGCAATTGCATTGTGTACAACTAAAGTAAATAAGTATTTTAAAAAAGAAAAGAGTCATCAGACTTCTCCCACCTGGGGCTTTCCCATTCCTGGTCATCCTTGTCTTTTTCTTCTTTGGTGTCTCCAGCATGCGGGTGTTTCTGCACAATCCGCATTCCACCAGCTTTCACTGAAATGAAAACAAAGGGCAGGTGTGATTAGTTGGACAGGGAACTGCCTGGGAAGTTCAATTGCCCAGTGGCCACGAGTCAGTCTGGAGACCCTGGCAGTGACAATCATTAATGGGGGAGAGGGGTAGAGTGATTTGGAGGAGATTCAATGTGTTACATGTGCAATGCTCTCTCTTACTCCAGATGTTTGAAACTTTCCAAGACTCTGGGGTCCCTTTTTGGTCACCTCTGACGTATTTTGTAGGAATAGTCACATAACCAGAGTGTGAAGCATGCAGAGAAGAGCTGCTTAGTTCTTCACATCTTCTTTGCAGGAGCCCTGTTTGGGGAGATGGCTTAAATTGCTTCTTGACACAGGGGCTCCCTAAACCCTGCCCTGCCTTGTGAGTATCATTTCCTCAAATACCAGTGATGCTTTTTTTTTTTTTTTAATATTTATTTATTTACTTTAGTTGTACACAATGCAATGCATTTATGTTTACGTGGTGCTGAGGATCGAACCCGGGCCGCGCACGTGCGAGGCGAGCGCTCTGCCGCTGAGCCCCAGCCCCAGCCCCCAGTGATGCTTTTGATAGGTGGCACAGCCACAGGTGACACAGCACAGCCAGCGGCTCTGTTCCTTCCAGAGCCCAGTCAGGAGCAGCGAAGGTGTCCAGAGCAGCCCTTACCAGGCTGTGCTGTGAAGTGGTAGATGTTGATTCTGTTTTTACAAAAATAGTCTCATTGCAGCCGGGTGTGGTGGTGAACGCCTGTAATCCCAGCAGCTTGGGAGGCTGAGGCAGGAGGATTATGAGTTCAAGCCAGCCTCAGCAACTCAGCGAGGTCCTAAGCAACTTAGTGAGACCCTGTCTCTAAATAAAATATAAAATATGGCTGGGGATGTGGCTCCATAGTTAAGCATTCTTGGGTTCAATCCCTGGTGCCAAAAAAAAGCATCATCGCTATAATTTATGTACAATTCACCCATGTAAATTATATAATATAGTGGTTTGAGTGTACTCAGTTATGCAACCATCCCTTACAATCAATCCCCCTCACTCAAGCAGAAAATCCTATAACCACGAACAGTTGTTTCCTGTTCACCTGTCCCCCAGCTCCTGGCAACCAGTTACTTGGGCTGGTCTCTTCAGAACACTTGGAATAGAAATGGAATCATAAAAACACATGGGCTTGGGAGCTGGGGATATAGCTCAGTTGGTAGAGTGCTTGCCTCACATGCACCAGGTCCTGGGTTCAATCCCCAGGCCCCCCACCACCACATACACACACAAAATCACATGGGCTTGGGTGACTGGCTCCTTTCAGACAGCACGTGTTGGGGTTTGGTGTGCTGCAGTGTGCGTGAGGGCTCGTTCCTTCTCAAGGCCAATACACTCCATCGCACAGATGCACCATATTCCATTCCTCTGTCCATCACGTAGTAGATATTTGGGTTGTTCCCACTTTTCAGCCATTATGGATAATAAGCTTTGAACACATCTATGTGACTTTCTCTGTGTACACATTTTCCTTTTCTTAGGTGTGTACCTAGGAATGGAATGGCTGGGTCACAGTGACTCTGCGTTTACACTTGTGAGGAACTGTGGGTTGCTGTTCAGTGATGCACCATTTTCCATTCTCACTAGTGTGGGGGCTTGAATTCCTGCGCACACATGCCCACGCTTGTTATTGTCTACTTAATTATAGCCATCCTAGTGGGTGTGACGTGCTGTCTCGTAGCAGTTTGATTCACATTTGCCTAACACTAACATGTGAATACCATCTTACAAGGATGAGGGTGGGACACGGGGACCCCAGGACCTAATGGGTGTAGGAAATAGTAGGTTGAACAAAAGCAAATGGGCTTCTTTAAGATAGAAGGCCCTTCAGTGTACTAGTGTGCAACATGAAGCTTTCTGAGGGGCATGGAGCATGCAGTCTCCCCCAGATGTTTCTTTGTGTGTGTGTGCACATGTATGTCTCTGTGCATGCGTGTGCATGTGTGCGTGTGTGCGTGCATGTGTTTGTGTATGCATGTATGTGTGTATGTACATGTATACATGTGTGTATGTGTGCATGTGCATGTGTTTGTGTGTATGCATGTATGTGTGTGTATGTACATGTATACATGTGTGTGTGCATGTGCATGTGTATGCATGTATGTGTGTGTGTACATGTATACGTGTGTGTATGTGTGTGTGTGCATGTGCACTGGGGATTGAACCCAGGAGAGCTTTACCATTGAGCAACATCCCCAGCCCTTTGTAAAATTTGGAGACAGGGTCTCACTAAGTTGTCCAGGCTGTCCTCAAACCTGTGATCGTCCTGCCTCAGCCTACCAGGTTGTTAGGATTACAGGTGTGCCTGGCCCCAAATGCATTCGACTCAGTTTTTGTTTTGATCTATCTTTGGTTTTGCAGCAATGCCATTATCATCTTTTAGCATCATAGTGTCCTATGGAATAGAATTTGGAAATACTAGCTCTATATCCAAAAAGCTGACTTCACGTGGTGGTGTGGAGCTGAGGTTCTCTGAAGAAGCTGCATCCATACAGAAGATGCTGCAGACTGCTTGACTGGCTGAGCAGAGAATTGCGACTGTGGAGCAATGGAAGATTTCAGGCCGGGAGCCCAATCATCTTGGGCTTTCTTAGGCTCTTTTAATAGCACTTACTTTCAACCCCTGTATCTGCCCTAACATCCTCATAACTTCAGGTAAAACTCAGAATAAACCACTAAGCTTTGGAGACCTATAGGTCCCCACCAAGCTAAGCATGTATAAGGTCATGGTCGAACCTACAGGGAAAATTTTCCCACTCTGCTATGGCCAGCCTACCTGATGCCCCACCACGTGTTTGCTAAATGTGTTGATTAGGACTTTGTTTTGTGGCTGTAAAAGTTGCATGGTGGAGTATGTCAGGCAGTGCCACTTCCCAGACCACAGCCACTCCTGTTTGGCTTAGGGGAAACTATTTTCTTGTTTCCTTGAAAGCACAGCTGTTATTTCACATGGCCAGTGGTCGCCAGTGCACACTTCATCTGCAGGAAGGGCAGAAACCTCCCAAGATGGGGACATTCAAGGGGCGCACAGCAGGGTTCCCAGGGGTGCTTGATGGAAAGAAGGGCTGTTCTTGTTTTTGCATTTGCCCCAGGTTCTTGCTGCAGGCCCCTCGGAGTCCCACCCTTGCCCTACTCAGGGCAGCCACATCCCACAGTACGATCTGCTTGCCACTCCAGCTCCTCTCATGTTCCAGATCGGGGTGGACCTTGCTGATTCACAGGAGCCCAGGGCAAGGTGATGATGCTGATGAACGGGAGGAGAAGGTGAAGTCGCCTCAGCCTCGCATGCACCAAGTTGATTAGTCTTCAGTTTCCCTGGGAGACACCGCCAGCCCGTGACTTCAGGAAGACGATGACGCTGGCTTCTCGGGGCCAGTGGTACCCTAGCGGCTGTCCCTCAGATGAGGACAAAACAGGAAGCAAGTAAATTAAAGGGCTGTGTTTGAACAGTGCCTGTGCTGGTCTGGGGTTGGAACTACAGTCTTCCTGTGCCCCGCCACTTCTTTCATGGAGAGGGGACGTTCTACTTTGGAAAGAAAGAAATAGGATCCTGTTCAATGGTCCACTGCCTATCCTAGCAGTTCATTTTTAATCCTTTTGCTTCTCACTGCTAGCTTATGCCTTGTGGTCTCCAACTCACCTGGTCTGTACTTGATAGGGTCTGCCTCTTTTCTCATGTTTCCCATTATGATAAATTTACTCATTGGGCACACTCATGCATGCACTTACAGTTGCATATGCAGTTATTTGGTCACCTGAGGCCCTAGCGCGCCAACCCTCCTGTTTCTTTCTGTCTGCTCATTCTTGCTCTTGTGCTGGTGACTGTGGGCCATGCACTTGCCTTCACTGGGCCTGTCAGTGAGGATCTTATGGGGCCAATGGTATAGACAGCAATTCTTTCGAGAAACGCTGCATGTGTTTCTCCTAGATTAAGAGGCAGGTGCCTGGAAGTCCTTTCTAAGGATTTCTTAGGATGGAACGGCCAGACCAGACAGTGTAAATCTGAACCTAACTCATAGAAGCAGACCTCATTTAGAAATTCTCAGGGAGATTTGTGCCTCCGTTCAGAGCCCCATGCTGACATCCACGGCTGGGGTGGCCCCTCCTGCCATTCCACTGGGTTGCTGGGGAGGTTCCCCTCCGCCATGTCTCCCCAGGGTTTGGCTTCTGAGCATGGAGCCTTATGCTGGGGCCTGGGGTACCATGCCCTGCCCTATGTGGGCCGACTCGCATGCTGTCTGAATTTCAGTTCCTTCCTTATTTTGGGTTTCTAAGGATTTTCCTCATTTTAAACTCAGATTGAAAACAACAAAAAAATGATAGCTGAGTATGGGAGGCTGAGGCAGGAGGATCGCAACTTCAAAGCCAGCCTCAGCAACTTAGCGAGATGCTAAGCAACTCAGTGAGACTCTGTCTCAAAATAAAATACAAAAAAAAGAGCTGGGGATGTGGCTCAGGGGTTAAGTTCCCCGAGTTCAATCCCTGGTACCAAAGAGAGAAGAGAGAGAGAGAGAGAGAGGTCCACTATTAGTGGACAGCTTTTAAATCTAAGATTTCGGAGACTGTGTAGTCTGTTACCCCATTAGAAATGGAGTTTGAAAATAAAATTCTGTAGTATAGTAAATGACTTTCCACTCTGTTAAAACATGGAATTTGAGAATTATGTTTTTGACCAAAGTAAGAGCCTAGAAGAACTGTCCCATGAATTTTCTTTTCTTTTTTTTTTTTTTAAATCGTTTTGTAGTTGAAGACAGACAGCATGATTTTTATTTTATTTATTTATTTTTATGTGGTGCTGAGGATCGAACCCAGTGCCTCACACAAACCAAGCTACAGCCCAGTCCCCATGAAAAGTTTTTCAGAATACATTTTCCTTTTTTCACCACCTCGATCCCATGCCCTTCAGAAATTGATTGGAGACGCTATTATTTTCCACCAAAATGCATACGTTGAAGTGCTAACACCTTAGATTGTGACTGTCTTTGAAGTTAAAACTAGGTTGGACCCTGATCCAGTAAGACTGAGGTGCTTACTGGAAGAGGAAGAAGACGGCCCTGTAATCCCAGTGACGCAGGAGGCTGAGGCAGGAGGGTTGTGAGTTCAGAGCCAGCCGCAGCAACTTAATAAGACCTAAGCAACTCAGTGAGACCTTGTCTCTCAATAAAAACATAAAAAAGGCTGGGGATGTGGCTCAGTGATTAAGAGCCCCTGGGTTCAATCCCCAGTACCCCTCCCTGCAAAAGGAAGCGATGCAGGGGATGCCTGTGCAAGGAAGAGGCAGAGAGAAGAACAACTGCCAGCCAGAGAGCGCGGCCTCCAGAGAAACCACACCTGCCCCACCTTGACCTTGGACTTGCAACCTCCAGAACGGTGAGAAAGAAAGGTCTTGGTATTCTGTCCTGGCACCCCTAGCCGACTCATCCAGGTGCCCATTTAAAAATGATCTCTGAATCATTTCTACTTGGCAGACATAAAACCTTTAAACTCCAACTCACAGCTGTGTTCCATAAACTCACTAAAAGTAAGAAGGGCTGTGGAACTAACTACAGAGAAAACTGATGCTGAGCATCAAGGTCACATCTGAAATAATCAAGTCTCTGGAAGCTCTGGTGGACGGCCTGTCCACTCTTCCATTGAATTAAGGGTGCTGTGTCAGGGCTCAGTCACCCAGCATTAGCACTTGCATTTAATCCTGTTTCTAAAACCAATTAATTTCATTAATCTCTCTCAGTATGTTTGGTGATTAATGCAGCAATAAAAAGTGGCAATAATAATAATAATAATTCAAGGCTGAGACAGATTCATTTTAACTTGCAATACTGCTCCAAAATATGACAGCACATATTTATCGTGGTTGTTGTATCCATGTCTCAAGAACTTTCCTTTGGTAAAACTACATGGGCAGAATCATTTTCTCAGAAATCTCTGCAGAATTATTTGCCAATCTAGGTATTTTTGTGAGCGACATTAGGAAGACCCTCAAATTTTTGTTGTGGTGGTTGTTATTTGAACAAGAGCTTCAAATCTAAGGAAGAACCACCTACCTTTCCCCACGAGTGCTATGCCAAGAGGTGCATGGATCCTGGGGCCAGACCCTCGGGTTCAACTTCTGCGTCTGCCTGCGTGTTTGTGTGCATGTGTGTGCACAGGAGTCTGCACGTGTGTGAATGTGCCTAGCAAGCTGCCAAAGCTCTCTGTGCCTCAGGGTCCCCCTCTGTGCAGAGAGTGGCAGTATTCCTGCTCCCAGAGACAGCTGAGGATGATGTGAGTTAGCACCCTAGAAACACCTCCCGCAGGCCTGGCGCACAGGAGGTGCATGGCTGTTAGCTAGTCTCACCATGCAGTGTTGCAGTCAGCTTTTGCACTGCTGTGACCAAAGGACCTGACAAAAGCAGGTCAGGACGTGACCATCAAGGAGAAGAGAGAGAGAGAGAGAGAGAGAGAGAGAGAGAGAGAGAGAGAGAGAGTGTGTGTGTGTGGGAGAGCGTGAGAGTGCTCCCCTCTTGGACAAAATATAAACCCCAAAGGCATGCCCCCCAGCCACCCACCTCTCCAGCCACAACCTACCTGCCTGCAGTCAACACCCGGTTAATCCCTATCAGGGGGTTGATACCTTGATCAGGTTAAGACTCTCATAACCCCGTCATTTCACCTCTAAACTTTCTTGCATTACCTCACATGAGCGTTTGGGGGACACCTCACATCTAAACCACAACAGTCAGGTTTTACAAATTACAATCGCATGCTTACAGACCTGCACAGTGCTCAAATCCTTGGTGCCTGAATGTCTCCTCCCTGTGGTGACAGCATCAACCTATGACCTCTGGGTCATTGAGGAATGAAGGAGAGGCCAGCAAAGTGCCCGCCGACCAGCACCAGGTGGTCACCACTCCCTCACCACCTGAGCGGGGAAGCTTCCAGAGACTCCCGGATCCTGGGCCATCCTCCCACTTCTGCTTCCTTCGTCGTCACTGTGCAGGCGCTGCCCTCAGCACTCCTGTGCACGGCCGGCCCCACTTCGTCAGCTCCCCGCGGGGCAGGGCCTGAAGCAGCAGCCGCCATGCACAGGCAGCCAGCAGCACAGCAGGATCGACCCAGGAGTCTGCTCCCAGTGCTGGGGCTCCTTCCAAGGCCAGAGCCTGGAGGCTCTTCAGTGAGACAAAGCTGGGGCCTACAGGTCGGCCCAGACTATGCTATCACGCCAGGAGGGAGCTGTGAGAGGGAGCCACTGACATTCAATAGCCAGCTAGAAAAAATCCATAGTAGGAAGAGGGAGGGGGGAAGAGAGGGGTCTTTCCCAGGGTCACTCAGTACCTGAGGAGCCCCATGAGCCCCAGTGTGGTGGGAACAGGGAGGAAGAGGTAGGGCAGTGGATGCATACAGATGTCCCCAAAGCCCTGACTGGAGACTGGAGTGACTTAGGAGTGACTTAGAAGTGTTGCTGCCTTTGTTCTTGCCTGAGAAGGGCTATTGAAATGGGATGCAAAGGGACGCTAATCCACTGCAAGAAATGAAGATTGCCAGGATCAGTCTGGTAGGAAGAACAAAAGAAAACAAAACAGAAAACAACCAGAGTGTTGTAGGTTAGGATTACACCCGGTGGTCTCAGGCAGGGCACTGTAGTGGCAGATAAGCACGTGGCATGGGACCCCCCTGGTGTGCGAGGTTGGAGGGTGAGCCTCCTGAGAGGCCCGGGCAAGGCTGCCAGCTACCTCAGCCGAGAGAAATGGCCCTACTGAAGCAGGAGAGAACCTCTTGGCAAGAAAAAGAACCCCATCAATGGAGGCTCATCACCCGAGGGCAGGAGTCCTGTGAGGACAAAGTGGAAAGGGTCAGAGGCCAGAGGCAGAGAGCTGTGGGGACCTGACAGGGGCTTTCTGGTACGTACACACAGGTGGAGGTGATAAAACTGGGGCCCCAGATATACTGCTGAACTTGAACCCCAGATGGCAACATTGCTAAGGAAGCTGAGGAAGAAAGGGAAACTGCTTCTGTGCACCAAGAATGGTGGACTGTGAAGGTGCTGAGGCACTGGGGCCAAAGAGGGCTCCTTTCACTTTCCAGGGTGGACATGAAGTTCAGAGACAAGGTGCGGCCCACAGGCCTGAGGGCTGTGACTCAGCTAGAAAGGCTTGGTGTGTCTTCCACAGCCCCAGGCTCCATTCAGGACACAGCTTTGACCTCAAGAACAAACTGGGTGGGGAACCGGGAGGAGACCCTGGTGGGCAGATAACCAAGTCCCCTTCAAGCTGAGAAGTGTGGGGGTCAGCAGTGTGGGGAACCTTGGGTTTAGGGAGAGAAATTAGCTCTAAAAACGCCAGGGGGAAGTAGGATCCATTGCCTGGAGGTGCTGGGAGAAACCTGGCACTGAGGATTGTGGCCTGAGGCAGGGACTGGTCAGGTGTTTGCCTCTCCTACTCCCAGAGTCCCTTGCAGTTGGTCTGGGGCCATTTAACTGGGTCCTAGACAAAGGAATGAGAAAAAGTGACTGGTGGGCAGCATAATGTTCCCCCTCCTAGGAATTCAGATGTGTCACATGGCAAGGGGGAATCAAGGCTGGGAGTAAGAGGCCGATCAGCTGGACTTAACATAGGAGACTGTCTGCACTAGCCACGTGACCCATGTGATCACAAGGGTCTTCAAACATGGAAGAGGTAAACAAAGAGTCAGGGTTGGAGGCTGTGGTGAAAGAAGGATGTAAGCAGCCACTGTGGGCTCTGAAGATGGGGCAGGGGCTGCAAGGCATGTGGGCGCCTCTGGACTCTGGGAGGGCAGGGAAACCATTCTCCCCTAAGCCTCCAGAAGGCCCAGCCCTGCTGACACCTTGTCTCGTTTTGGTCTTCTCACCTCCAGAATTGTTATAAAGGACTGAATTATTTTGCAGTTACTAAAACAAACACAGTGGCCTATTTCCCACTTGACTTTAATAAATACAATCACATATGTAATGATTTTAAGTTTGCAGTGGTTTAAAACCACCTAGGTTATTGTGTCACTCGCGGGACCCACCAGCAAGCCCCAAGCACGCTGACCCACCCGTATCCCTCTCTGTAGTGGCTGTGCCTTGAAACAGCAGGGGTCTGGGCCTCTGTGCTGTTCCTTGTAGAGGGTCACCCAGGGAAGAAATAAACCTTAATTCGTTCAGCTCACTTACTATACCTAATCTATAACTTTTTACAAAAGTGAATATTCTTTATATAAAAACAAAGACTTCTGAGGTTGGGAAGGGGAAACCACTCACAAAACCAAGTCAGAACACACAGAGCATTGGCTGAGATGAAAAGGACGCACACAGAAGGCGTCAGACGGGAAAATAGCCAAAGGCGGCTAGGGAACAGCGTGGCCTCTAGAGAGGCTGTGGTCCAACCTGACCAGAAGCTTCTGAAAAAACAAACAAACAAAAAAAAAACCCAACAACACAACAACAACTAAACAACACCAAAACAACAACACAGTATCTGAAGGGTCTTTACTCCTTGGCACGCTGGGAGAAAAAGTGCACCTCTACCTGCACCCAGCTGAGAACACAAGGACCCTGTTGGGCAGTCTGTGACTAGATGCTTAATACAATAAAAGACAAAGGAGCTTCGCATTTCTAGCAACAGAGTGGCCTGGATAACTTGAAAACGCTCCTGCAGGAAGATAATTCAGGGAGAAATGTTACCCACAACCTTATAAATGCTCCCTTAACTCATGACTGACTGACTGGCTAACATAACACAGAACTGAATTATTTTGGTTACTAAAAAAACCAAACTAATCTATTTACCATTTTACTTTAAATAAATACAGTCATGTTCATATTTTCACTTGACTTAGTTCTATGGGGGGGGGGTGCCATCTACTTTTTGAAGAAAACTACATAACATTAGTAACATTCAATGCTATCACACCAGACTTAGGAGACTTCATTGACACATGGTTTTGGCTCCTCTAAAAAATGGGGGTAGGGGAATGTGGCCAGCAACATTTACTGAAGAGACTTTATCCATGTCACTGCCAAAACCCAGAGAGACTGGCAGAAATGAGTAACAGTGTGGCCTGTAATTACATCCTCATTTCTGCTGGGGAAGGCTATTGCGGCTGTTGGAGGAAATAGCGAGGAATCTCCCTACTTTTAACTTTGCTAATCCAGTTTTGCAAAACTGCTCATAAAATAAGCACTCTTCACCCCATTTCTCTGCAAATATTTTGTAGTGGAGGGCAGTGGTGGGGACTCCAGTCACTAAAACTGGATTCCTTTTGCAAAGAGTTGGCAGCACCTGGTGCAGGCCACCCATCACTCTCAAGTGACAATACTTTGTATCTATGCAGAACCTTCCTTCCAGACTAATCAGAAGACTTTACAAACTGCCCCAATAATCTCACATCTTGAGAGGCAGCACCTGGCAAGTGACAGGGTCCCCTGTCTGGCTATAAGAGGCAAAAGCCCTTCAGGCTAGTCCCCTGGTCACTGGCTCAGAGGAGTCAGCAAGACACACTCCAAACAGTTTAGACAGTTTTTTTAAATGGCACTGTCTTCAGTGTCCCGATGGCAAGGTGACTACTAATTTAATGAAAGTGCCAAGTGCTTAGGACTGTGTTGGCACAGTATTACACTTGGCAAATTACAGCCACCGTTTCCTGCATTCTGCAACCTAAACGAGCGGAGGGGACCACATGCACCATAACACACACTGGAGAGGTCTCCTACAGGGAAGTTGAGGGCTTACCATGCTTTGGGGGAGTAAAGGCGAGAAAGACCCTGAAGTAACTCCCAGGAGAAAGCTGGTTGTTGAGTATCTCATGCTAGGCACAGTGAGACCCCTGGGATTTATAGATATCAATAAGACCCAGCCCTGGCAGTCAGGAGAAGAGAGGCAGACAGGTGGAGGTAAGTGCAATAAAGAAAATGGGACTACTGTGGGAGCGGGAGGAGGGGACTTGGTCTAGATAGCAGTAAAGAGAAAACACAAAAGAACAGCAAGACAGTCACTGTAAGAGAATTTTATTATTTCTGATTAAGGATTTAAGCACAAGTCTGTTATCCAATTTAAGCACTTAATAAAAGTGTTCCCCAAGTTTTTAAGGCAATTATTTTGATTTATGAATTATGCCCTTGGCTACCTTTGATGATTATTATAGTGGCTTGTAGATGGCCCACTTTCCGGCAATGCCAGACTAAAGAAGAACACTGGAGCTTCCTGGGAAAGGCTTGCACACGGGTCCTCTGTAAACTGGGGAAAGCGTGCCTCCCAGGGGCACTGCAGAGCGGCTGATACTGCAGCTTCCAAGTATTGTACCTTCCAAGTACCTGTCTACCTAGGTCTCTGGGCCCAGAGCCCAGGGTCTTTCCTTCAACCCTGGCCAAGTCTACTGGCCTTGAAAATGCTGAGTAACAGTGACAGCTACCCAAAGCACTCCTGCTAGACTTGGGCCCCACAATTAAGAGGTGTACCCTGAAATCCCTGGAGTTTACTGTGGTTAACTGTCCTGGGGGGCTTTGATCCTGAGGAAGGCAGCTGGGAGCTTGGCAGAGTCATAGCAGCAAAGGCTGTGCACTGGGACTTACCCAGAGGAAGATCTTCAGGCCATCCTGGGATTTCACAGTTGAGGAAATCTGAGTCCCAGAGAAATGGAGTGGCCTGCCTCCAAACTTGGAACCTAAGTTCACTGATACATAGGCGTAAATAAATTGCCTCCTCTCTTGTTAGGCATAAATAAACCATTTATTTGTAATTCAAAAGCCTAGCAGTTTACAATTCAAGCAAAATTAGAATTCTGCATGAAAATTTCTCCCAGAGTTAATATGTACAGTTGATAGTTCTGATCTTAAAAAATCTCCACGTGGATATGACTATATATGCAATTTAATTACCCCTACTTTGATTTGGTATCATTCCAGCGAATGAATTCACTGCCCTGGGGGAATGGACAGTCTCAGGTAGACTGCTCCTGCCAAGGTTCTGGGACATCAACCCTGCCATGAGGGTAAATAAATAAAGGTGCTCCTCCCCACGCTGAAGCACAGAGCTACAGGCAGCTGGGCAGGGACCCCTTGCTGTAGGAATTAAAGATCAGAGCTATCCTTAAAAGAAATCCCTTTGCTTTGTTTTTCTGTGCTGGGGACAGCACCCAGGGCACCAGGTACTCTATCACTGAGCAACACTCCCAGGCCTTGGGGGGCTCTTTGTTTTTGTTGTTAAGCCAATGTGACACAAAAGCTCCCAAAGCCATTTCCATTACAGTGGAACACTTTTCTAACACAGGCATGAGTCCTCTTGGAACAGTTAGACATTTTTTCACTCTAGTGCAAGTTAGTTTTGTTGCTGTTGGGAGGCTGTCACTAGTGAAGTATATTCCTCCTCTGCGCTGTAACATATTTAAAGAATTGTCCCTATTCCCTGTGATGAGGCAGAGAATTTGTATCCTACAGTGGGAGACAGATTAGGAATTCTTCACTATTAGATGGCATAGATGAGCCACAAAAAGAAGTCTCGGTCCTCCAAGGATTCTGTCAGCAAAAGAGTGAGTTCTAACACTAATGTTTGCAATTAAGATCCTAAAAGAACCCCAAACCTTGATGTGACCTGGCTTCTGCCACCTAAGTACTTTGATCTGCTCACCAAGTGTCCTTCCATATGTATCCATTGTCATTTGAAAGGGCAGCAGAAATGGAAATCGACCAGTCTGGAGTCTGGACAAAGTCAGAGCAAACAGAACTGTGAGCACAGAGAGGAGAAGGCCCCAGTGAACACAAAGGCTGCTTAAATTCCTATTTTTTAAAAAAGATGGCTTTTTCCTGGGTTTAACTTCTTTGGCTCAGAAATTTAGCATTTTCTTTCTTTTTTAAAAGCACCTCTGAGAAAAAGCTGGATGTGAAAGAAAGTGGGGTAAGAGACGTCATATTGAGTGATTAATGAAAAATAAAATTATTTCCGCTCCTTTGGTTCTTGTCAGTGCCCAGTGCTGTCGGGCTACAATGAATCATCCCGATATTAAAAACGCAGACTTTTGTTAGTCTTAAAAAATATCTGTACATTCTTAGTAAACAATAACAGCTCAAACTTTGTCTTTTGTAAAGTTGTGCAACTGGGCTTAGGGATTGTCATCTGCGAGCAACGGCCACAGGTGGGCTACGTGTCGCACACGTCAAGACAGAGTCTTCGCGGGCGCGGCCGGGGTCTGTCCACCGCAGCGGGCCGGTGCAGCGGTGGCATCCCGCACAGGCCGGCGGACGCGCGCCCCGGGCGCTCGCATCCCCTGCGCCCCGCGCTCGGGCATCGGGGCCCGCGGTCCCTCCGGGGCCTCCCCCGCCCGGCGCCCCCGAGAGAAAGCGGAAACGAGTCAGTACCGGCGGGCGGGTGTCCAGCTTTAGTCTCTAGTTTCCCTTCGGGAGGCGAAGACATGGTGCCACCGGAGGTCCGCGGGGGCTGGGCAGCGGCGGCGGCGGCGCGGCTGGCGGACCAGAGGGGCTGCGCGTGCGAGAGCGAGTGTACGCGCAGGGAGCGAGCCAGCCGGGAGAGCGCGCCGCGCGGGCACACGGACGCCGCCGCCGGGCGGGGGGCGTGGCCGCCGAGCGCCGACGTGGCACGGCTCCGCCCTCCGGTAACGAGCGCACTGACGTCACTGCGGCCGCCCTGCCCCGCCGGCTCCCTGCGCGCGCGTACAGAGCATGCGCAGCGGGCCGTGCCACGTTGGGAATCGTGGGCTCGAGCGGAGGGTTAGGAGGGCGTGGCTGAGGATCGGGAGGGTAGTGCGTGACTAAATAGGGCCCGGCTTGGGAAGAGCGCCCTCCTCCGCGGAACCGTTCCGCCAGTGTCCCCGCGTGGACGGCGACGCGGGGGGAGCTGAGAGGTCCCGGCCGCTGAACGTCTTCAGCCAGACTTGAGACCCTGATGGGCTGCGGGTGGGAGTTTGTCAAGAGACGACGCAAAGGAGGAGCCTTCTCCCGGGGGGAGCGGCGGCGCGGGAAACGCGTGGGCGCGGCCTCGGAGCCGCGGTCCTTGTGCCGCGCGGATCTCTCCAGCGCCTCCAGAGGAGTTCCGAGCCGCCCGTCTCCGCGGCTGGATCAGCACTCGCACGTGCCTGAGGCCTCTGGGGGCGAAACACCATCACCTCTCTTGGGTGTACACTCTTTTGCCTTTGATGACAGCACTGTTCAAAGTGGTCGGGCACCTGGCCCCTCGTTACCCCAGTTCAGCCTGATTTTCAGTCAGCTCCCCTGCCGTTTGCCCCAGTCACGGGAAGTCCCTTTGTCAAGGTCACTCGTGACCTCCGTGCTGCCGAATCCAGTGGTCACTCCTGCACTGTCATTCTATTTGATCTCCTAGCCGTTCTTTGAAGAAGCCAAACATCCTCCTGTTCAGAGTCAGGGATGCCGCATTAGTGCCTGCCTTGCAGTTCTGGGGCCACCCTGGCTCAGTCTAGATGTCTAAGCGTTTGCGTGTCCCAAGCCTCAGCACTGGCCCTCCTTCCCTAGGCTTAGATGGTGACTTTGTCTGTTTTCTGATGCTACAACAATATCTGAGACGGGGTAATTTATAAGGAGCAGAGATTTCTTTGGCTACTGGTTCTGGTGGCTGAGAAGTCCAAAGGCATGATGCTGGTATGTAGGTGAGGGCTTTGGTGCAGCATTATCTCAGAGTGAAAAGTGAAAGGGTGAGTGAGAGGGCTGAACTCTCCTACTGAATTAACTGTAAGGGTGATCCAGTAAAAGCAAACTTGATTCATGGGGACAGAACTCTCATGATTTAATCACTTCTTACTAACCCCCCATCTCCTGCATTGTCGCATTGGGAATTAAGTTCAACACACGAACCTTGGAGGAACATGTTCAAACTATACAACATCTTCCATGCCTTATATCACAGGCTGGTTCATGAGTATGACTTCCATCCACATGCTTACAGATCCCCGAGTCTGCAAACCTATTTCCGTATCTTTGATCTCGACTGACACATTCCACAGGCTCTGAATCTCCATCAAGGAAGGCGCCTCGTTCAGCTCTATCCAACTCTTTGCAGCAGGGCACACACGTTGATGCTCACTACACATATATCTTGCATTTCCCCTCCATGTTTCACTGTCACTAATGGCTGTGGGACAACCTGAAAGTTGTGATACAGTTGTCATTGTCTTGCATTCATATCAGAAGTTGCAAACCAGTAAGAGGAGCTTAGAAGGAAATCCTGGAATCAATAGTGGAGCACTTCTTTTCTCCTGTGTGGTGTTGGGGATCAACTCCAAGGCCTTGCACGTACTAGGTAAGCTTTCTACCACCCAGCTACGACCCAGCCCCAAAGTGCTCTTTTTACTAACACTCTTGAAGGAACAGAGAGAATCCAAAGAGAGTGCTTTGGATTTTGAAGGAGATAAGCCTTAAGAATACCTAACCAGTTAATTTTATGAATATTTTCCTTTTTCTGTATCCATATGATTAAAAATAATTCAAGTCTTAAGTTTAAAATAATTATTTCTAAGAAATACAAAATAATAACTTTAGGTTGAAAGAAAACATTGTATTACAGTTTAATTGGCAACGTTTCCCCCCCCCCCCCTTATGGCACATAAAGTAGCACATACGAGCTGTGGCATCTCAGACTCAATAACAGGATTGCTAGGGAATGCTGGGGTGAAAGGAGGCGCTTTCTGAGGAAGGAGCAGAGTGACCCAAGGATCTGGTAGCCACAGATGGTCTGAGGTCTGAGAGGATTCATCTTTGCTGCAACCTGACCTTTAAGACTAGACTGACCCGGCACTCTAGTGTAACAACATCTCCAATGCCGCATGTTCAGAGCAGGGTTCCTGGTCACCTACTTACCCACGAATAGCTTCCTCTCTGGAGTAGAAGCCAAGCTACTTCAGCCATCTGCCAACTGGGCAGCATTCCTGCTGCAGAAGACACTGTCATTTAAGGAGGAATTGAATTTAGCTTTAAAAAACACGTAGAATTTCAACCTCCCTTGCAGGTAGGGTGGTGTTGCATTTCTGACCGCTAAAATGTAAGTGGCTTCTTTAGGGGGATTTGGGGGGAAATTTTTCATCCTGGATAGGAGAACAGCCACTCTGCTTGGTGACCTCATTGTTCTCATTACTTGACTTCAGACAGAAGGCAGAGGGCAGAGTGTCCTGGTTTGGGTCTGGAATGCCTCCCAGAATCTCAGGATTTAAGAGATGTGGCTTTTTGGAAGTGACCTCATCAGACTCATTGAAGCTGAATGGCCCATAGGGAGGTGGGACCTTGTTGGAGGTCCTGGAGCGGTTGCTCTTCCCTCCTGACCCACCGCCTCTCCTTACTGTGGCCATGAGCTGAGCAGTTTTCCTCCCCCACACACCCTTCTGCCACCATGTTCTGCCTCACCTCCTACCCAAAGCGGTGGAGACTTTGGACCCCTGACTGAGAGCTCTGAAACTATGAACCAAAATAAATCTTTCCCGTCAGGTGTTTTGATCATGGAGAACAAACATGTTGTAACCTTGAGGCAGCCAAAGCCTGCAAAGCACTGGCGGACAGTGGCAGGGCACAAGGCCAAAGGCATGTGGGACTCTCAAACAAGTCCCTGTTATGTGGAGACCCTGTGCTTGCTGGCTGTGTGGACAGCCAAACACAAGCTAGAACCTTGAAGCCCACCAGGCGCAGCATGACAGGGTCAGCTCATCTCCCCTGGCTCCAATGGCCACCCCGACCTGCGTGATGCTCTTTTAGTGGGACAAGCTGATTCTTCCCCTTGGGCCTTAGCATCAACCATTTCCACCACTAAGAACCATCTCTCCAGATCCTACGAGATCTGCTCCTTCCTGGTTTGGAATCAGCTTTCTGAGGCCTTGTCTTGCACCACTGCCTATGAGAAAGCCACCCAGAAACTCAATTGATACCACTTTTACTGACTTGAATAGCTTTTCATCCTTGTTGGAAATCCCCCATGTATCTGTCTGCTCACCCACTGTCTTTCTCCAGTGATGACAAAGTCATCTCCATGAGGGGAGAGACCTTGTCCGTCTTGCCTGCTCCCATATTCCAGCTCCCAAAGCCATGGTGGGCACAGAAGAAGTGTTCAAGAGTATCTTCTCCCCGTAATTCTGGAGCACAAACATGCGGGATTTCTTCCAACTCTTTACCTAAATGAAGGAAGCCCAGGAGCACTACGTAGGGAATGAGGTGCACACCCAGAATGCAGAAGGCACATGACTCTGATCTTTCCTGAGATTTACCTTCACCTGTAAACAAGTGTGTGCCTGCCTTGCTTTTCTTTTCGTTTCCCTCCCTACCTCCCTTCCTTCCTTCCTCTCCCTGTCTGTCTCTCTCACTCTCTTTCATGTGCTACTGCAGATTGTACCAGGGACTTGCAATTGTTCTGCACTGAGTTACATTCCCAGCAGTTTTAAAAAATTTGAGACAGGGCCCCACCAAGTTGCTAAGGTTGGCCTCACACTTGTGCTCTTCCTGCCTCAGTCTCCTGAGTATCTGGGATTACAGGTGTGCTTCAAAGTAGGCTTTTCTCTGATCTTACGCTGTTTTGAAACAATGGCATCCAATCTGATACTACTTAATGGGAGTACTGTAAGCACTGGAAAGAGTGTTTGAAGAAGAAACAGAATTACAGATTCTTTTTTCCATGTGTATATTTTGTAACCTTGGTGATACCAAGACATATGAACTTGAATATCTCTTGTGCTAGTCAGCTTTCCACCACTACAACAAACACCTGTGATAAATTAATTTATTTAAAAAAAAAAAAAAGGTTGGGTTGTGGAATAGCTCAATGGGAGAGAGCACTTACCCAAGTATGCCTGACTGAGGCCTTGAGTTTGATCCCCAGTATTATAAAAATCAATCAATCACTCAATCAATAATAAAAAGTTAAAAAGAAAAAAGCTTCATTTTGGCTCATATTTTGGGGGGTTCTAGATCACGGGTGATTGGCTTCATTGCTTGAGGGTCAGTGGTGAGGCAGCACGTCATGGTGGGGGTGTGTGGTGGAGTGAAACCACGCACACTGTGTTCTGGAGTTCCACCATCCCCTTCAAGGACATGCCCCCAGTGGCCTGAAAAAGCCTCTCTCCCCAGAACCCACCTCTTAAAGTTTCCATCACCTCCCAATGGCACCAAACTGGGCACCAAGCCTTGACCACATGGGCCTTTGGGGACATTCCAGATGAAACCCGTAGCACCTCCCCAGGGATGTGAGAGTTCAGGGCTTTGGATCAATGCACCTATATCTCTGTGTTATCTCATTACTGCCCACAGGGTCCTGAGACATGGGGACATCTCTGGCTTTCTTGATGGAGAAGCTGAGCCGTGAAGGGCCAGGCCGTATTGGCACCTCGGTGGGAGGCCCTAGAGATTCTGCTTTGGCCACCACACCAGCTTCATGCTGCAAACCATACTGTACTAGACCACGTCCCCTTCCTACTGCGGTGGGAGTTTTTCACCAGCCTTCGTAACATGCATGAATTGTCACATGTCATAATACAGTAACCCCACACATCAATCAGTTCGATGAACATTGTGTTCTTATTCCAGGTTAGCCCCTACTTTCTGTCTTCTAGTGCTGTTGTCTGGTGGATGAGAATTTTTAAAGTCTTAGTCCTTACACAGAATCTCTTTTCCATTGTTGATTTTTCTTGTAAAGGGAGGGGAGGGCAACAGTCATTCTCATCAACTTACTTTGTAACATCCAGAATATATCTATCTTTATTTTTCTTTCTTTCTTTCCTTCTTTGTTTCTCTCTCTCTCTCTCTCTCTCTTTTTGCAGTGATGAGGATAGAACCCAGAGCCTTGTGCATGTTAGGCAAGTGCTTTACCACTGAGCAACATTCCAGTCTGACAGCAGGATATTTTTTCATAATACATTACCAAGGCTTTACATAAATCAATTTAAATATAATTTATTTCGCATATGCACATCCACATAGAATACTTGAATAGGATACACACCTTCTGTCCCAAAGACAAATGAAAATGACAGAACATCACCTATCACATATCTTGGCCACCCCCCACCCCCCCAAAACACACATGAGGAATCTCTGGAGGTTTCATTGTCATTTAGTCACAGGGTAATTGAGAAATACTTTGGGGGAATTTTCAAAAGAAATTCATCAGCTAATAAGGAACGGAGAGATCAATTTTAGTCACATATGAAGTTTTACTTTAGTAAAAGATATTTGAAGAAAAAAACATCCAATCTGAACCTTGGCAAAATATCCCTCTTATCTTTATTTGGAAGTTAGAAAATAGAAACTGAAAAAAAGATGACAGTAATGCAACCATGAATACTGATTTCCCACAGAATTTCCAAACGCTTAGTAAGTTATTTATGAAAAATGTCTTAGCAGAGAAACTAGGGGAAGGGGAGGGGTAAATTGTACTTCTGGCTCTTCCTCTGAGTCATTCTTTGACCTTGTGCAAGCTACTTACATATTCTGTGATTACAATTCCGCACTAGAGGCAATACTTACTTATCTTAAGGATTCAAATAGTTATTCAATATTATGTCTTAGCATTTATCTCCTTGTATGAAATTTCTTACAAGGGTATATGAATTGCTATAAGTTAAAAAATAAACATGACAAAGACATCAAAAATAAAGAGGCTTTCAGCAAGACAAAATAATCTCCAGGGAGCCTGAAATTTGAAATTGAAGAATAACATGTTGTATTACCCTCTCCCCTTTTAAAAAAGATTCTATCTAGGAGGCAGACATGGGGACTATTTTTTTTTTTTTTATCCCTCCTTCCTTAAACAAAACAAAACAAAACATGAAACGTTTCAAAAGGCTCTTGAGGTGAGTTGTCATATCCAGAGGGCACAGTGAGAAAGACAGCAGAAGGCCCCGTTAGAGAGAGGCTCTGCTCAGACTTTTCTCCTGGGGTCAGTCTAGAAGGGGAGTCCGCAAATGCCTGAGCACTGGGCGTCGGGACGTAGGGCTGAGACTCAGCCTTCCAGAATGTTCCATCCTTTCCAAGTCTCAGACCTGCCGCCTCAACACAGGGAGAGGAATGCCGCCTCTAGGATGTTTACAGGAGGCATAGGTGAGAGTGCTCAGAATTCTTTGTGAACCTTAAGTAAGTAAACAAGTCCCCTAGAAGCACATTGCTTGTTGGTAAGAGATTGTAGGGAAACAGCAAAGTAAAACAGACTTAGACTAGGAGGCAGAATGTGGTGATGTTCTAGGGAGGGTCTCCCTGGTGTTGTGGGGGGGGAGTGTGAGGATGAGCAGATGCCACAGCAGGAGATGACCTGCGAGAGGCGGGAGCCTGCAGAGGAGAGGCTGGAGGTGGAGACAGAGCCTGGCCCCAGCAGACCTGCAGGCAACAGAGCGCCTGCCTGGGTCTGGCTGAAGGGACGGCCCCTCACCCGGCGTGGCCTTCATTCTCTCACACGGATCTACTGGAAAATTCCACTGCATACTGGAGAAAGAAGAAGAGTGGGAAGCAACAAATAATATTCAAAAACATAATTTCAGCTGCAATTTGGCTTTGTAAGAAGAGGGAGAGAGACCAGAAACTACACACATACATATCTGTGCTCCCTTTTTTGCCATGTGTTGCTTTGAGGTTGTGCCAGCAAGAAGGCCATCATGGGACGAGGCCTCTAGATCTCACACCTCCAGAACTGTGGCCAAAATAAGCCTTTTCTCTTTATGAAGTAGCCTACTCTGAGTATTTTGTTATGGCAATGCAAGTGGACTAATACAGTAAACTTAAGAGTTTCTTAATAATTTCTAAGAGTCTGTATTAACAAGCATATATCTGGGCATAATTCTGGAAGATAACCTTTAGGCTGTTGCCCTCTTTCCTTTATTCTTTCTGTCTATTCTGTGGTTAGAGATGGCAAGTAATATCCCTAACACATTTAAAGGCTATTTTTCCAGCTGAAATTACTTGGGTTTCTTTTTAAACCATTTTTTCTTTTCAGCAAGGACTTTCCCATCACTGATTAATTATTCCAATCAGGCTGAAGTATCTGTGTGTGACTTTGCAGGCTGGAAAAGGTTGTAAATAATGACTTCTGTCAGATCCCAGTCCTCAGAGTGTTTGAAAAAAAAAAAAAAAAATCTGTTCTGTTCTTGTTCAATTTTAGAAAAGGTCCAAGCTTGGAAAATACGATTGCTATTAAATCCGGAGAGGGACAAATCTCAAACCCATCCTTTAAGTTTGAAGGGGCCCTCTGGGGCACCCTCCAGGAGCTTTTCATGGGCATGAATTAATAAAGTACCTTTGACCATGGGGAAAAAAAGGAAAGAAAATACACAAGTTCAGAAGCTCACTGGAGACTTACAACATGACTATTCCTCACCTTCACCAAGAGCCGTGGATACCTGAGGAAAGGCAAGCTACACTGAAGCACTCCTTGCCAGGCTGTGGAAAGGCACGGCTTGGCATGACATCACTCAGCAGCAGCACCCAAGACTGGCACGTGGCAGGCTGGGCTTGGCCTTGGCCTTGGCTAATTTACGGTTCCTTTTTCCCTGAAGGCTGCTTGTTGTTATTCCCCGTTTCTCTTTCCCTCTCTTCTCCCCTCCCCCACCCCCGTCTCTCCCCAAACAGAAATCAGCTCTGAGTTTTTAGTTGGAATATTTGTGGATACTGGAGGAGCTCATGGAGGTCAGGAGGGGACCCTGCCTTGCAAGCTCAGGAAGGAGGAATACCAGCAACAACCTTCTCTCTCCAGGGCGTTGCCAGGGTGACTCAGTGATGGTTCATTTTGTGTGTGAACTTGGCTGGACCAGGGGACCCAGGTATTTGGTCAAACATTATTCTAGATGTTTCTATGAAGGTGTTTTTTTTTTTTTTTTTTTTTTTTTTTTTAAAGATGGGATTTTAAATTGGTTAATTTTGAATAAAGTAGATGACCCTCTGTAATGTGAATGGGCTTCACCCAATCAGTGGAGGGCCTTAAAAAAAAAAAAAAAAAACCCGACTACAGCTTCCACAATTCCACAAAATCAATTCCTTACAATCAATCACTATGTCCCTCTGTCCATCTGTGTCCCCATCTCTGCCTCTCCTTACCCACAAGCTCCCAGAGCAGTTGTTTTTCTGGAAAGCCCTGACTACTGCACACTCTGTTGTGCCTGTCCCCCCTCCAGGTGACCATTCTGACTCAGAGAACATGTCATGTGCTGGGCCTCGACTGCTGGAGCACAGAGGCTGTTCTATAAATGACCTTGCTGGGTGCCAATCAACAGGCTGAAGTGGGTAGAGCACTTACAACCCAGGGATCAGGAACAGGACCCTCTGCCTGGCGGTCTCAAGCCACACTGAATCTGCCCAGACGCTGTGGCCTGTCCTCAGTCACCGATCCTGCCTATCAGCTTTTCCTGGAATCAGAGGTCAAGAGGTAAGGCCGCTCCTTCTCTCCAACCCTGTCCTACTGGTCAAGAAGGGAAGCCTCGCCTCTTCTCGTGCAACTCCACGCCTTCCCCAGCCCCTGACCACCGGCTCCTCGCTCCCCGTAAGATGCCAAGTTGATAAGCTCTCAGCTTTCTAAAGTGGAGACTTTTTTTTTTTTTTTTTTTTGGTACTGGGGATTGAACTCAGGGGCACTCGACCACTGGGCCGCATCCCCAGCCCTTTTTTGTATTTTATTAGAGACAGGGTCTCACTGAGTTGCTAAGTGCCTCGCCATTGCTGAGGCTGGCTTTGAACTCGCGATCCTCCTGCCTCAGCCTCCCAAGTGCTGGGATTACAGGCGTGCGCCACCGCGCCCAGTGCTCTCAGCTTTCTTGTTGGAGGCCCACGCTGTGAGTGGTGACCAGGGACAGAGGCAGGCTCTGTCATTCTCCCTCTAAGCAAGCTGTACAGCTGAATATCACCCTGGCTTCTGAGGCTCTGCAGTATCAACGTGCTGTGTTGTTTCTGGACAAATATTGGCTCCCACTCCTGGGACACGTGTTCAAAGCCAAGCCGGGCGTCAGGGCCCTTCGCTCAGGCAGGCTGGCAGGGGCTGGCTCGCACGCCCTCCATCCCTTCCCCTTGCTAAAGCTAGGCCAAGCCTTCTGAAGAGAGTCCTTCGTCCTCTCTAGAGGGGTCAGTAAACTGTGGCTCAAGACCAAATCTAGCAGGCGGCTGTGTTTGTCCACCCTCTCCAGGAAGCACTGCCACACCGCGGGCACGTGGCGGGAAGCTGCCCTCCCTCGCGGCTGCACAGCTGAGTACTTGCAGCCACGCTGTCCATTTGGCTTTTGACAGGAAGTTGGCAGACTCCTCTCTAGAGCAGTGGTTTCCAGAGTGAGGCCCCTGGAGCTGCAGCATCCGCATCACTGAAAGCTAGTAAAGAGATCCAAACCAGTAAGAGCAGCGTAAGCCAGGCCCTGTGGCACACACCTGTAATCTCAGCACTTGGGAGGCTGAGGCGGGAGGATCGCGAGTTCAAAGCCAGCCTCAGCAATGGCGAGGCACTTAGCAACTCCGTGAGACCCTGTCTCTAAATAAAATACAAAAAAGGGCTGGGGATGTGGCCCAGTGGTTGAGTGCCCCTGAGTTCAGTCCCTGGCACCAAAAAAAAAAAAAAAAAAAAAAAAAAAGGAAAAGAAAAAAGAAAAAGAAATCCAAGTGCTCACCCCACCCCAGATGCACTAAATCAGAAACCCGGTGGTGGGGCCCTACTGGTGAGTCTGATGCACACTGAAGTTTGAGAACCACCAGGCATCACGTGACCTTACTTTCAAGGCAACACTAGCCTACCAGGAAGTTGGGAACCTGTAGTAGCTTTTAATTCCTAGCATGTCCTTATTTTTTCACAATTGTTTAGAAAATGAATGCTGTGTGTTGTGAAGTATTGGCTGAGGAATTTCAAGAGGCTGTTTGTAGTGGTGTTAATGATTAAGAATTGTGCTCACTGCAGAAGGGATCATTAACTGACTTCATAACACTTACGAGGGCTAATATTTAGTTCATTGATTTATGAACATTGCATCGATGTCCCTTTTTAAAGTTAAATCTCTTTAAATTAATTTGTGATCACACTTGAGCCTAGACATTGACTGATGATGTGTACTAGTGTGCTGTGATGGTAAACAACTCCCACGTTGTTCTGGGGGGGGGGGGTTTGGATGAGCCTAGTTTAAGACACGGAAAGGCATGTCTAGGGGGTGTCCCTCTGTTGGGGGTGAGTCGCGATGCTGCCCCCAGCTGTTACCAGCTGCCCGCGATTGCCCTTTGTGTGTTTTGTGCTGTGTAATGGAACGCCACAGAGTAGGCTGTTCATGAAGAACAAGCATTTATTCCGCACAATTTCAGAGCCTGGAAAGACAAGGTGCCCAGCCTGTGTCTGGGGAGCAACTCCTCCCTCTGTGGCCTGGCAGAAGGCGCCACGTGGTGGCAGGGAGGGAGCACGTGCTGGAGAGGGCAGAATTTGTACTTGCAACAAACCCACTCCTGCACTAGGTTAGTCGTCCAGGAGCTCAGGGCCCTGGTGACCCAGTTGCCTCTTCAAGGTCCCGCCTCTCAGCCTTCTTGCTGGGAGGTCAGTTGTGACCGGTGAACTTTGAGAGATGCCTTCAAACCACAGCAAGTTCCTCCTCCTCTGAGGAGAGTGCTGCACCATGGTCACATACTGAAGTGCTTTTCAGGGTCTGGGACATCTGAGATGCAAGGGAAGGATGACGTTGGGGGGGGTGAGCCCTGGGAGTCATCTGCCTTTCATCTCCGTCGGTGGCTGGACCACCAGCAAGGAGATTGCACCCGGTGTCTCTGGACTGCGGCTGGCCTGATTCTTCTTCTAGGCACTTAGACTTGAAAAGTCTTAACCACACCTCTTCCTTTGCTTTCACTTCGGGTTTAGCAATTATTATTACCAGGCTTTTCTTTCCCTTACCTGTATCCCCCAAGCAGATGGGATTTTCATGGGCCACCCAGTAATTTTGTTGTCATAAAATCAGCCAAAAGAAATGAAGGGCACCCCCATTCCAGTTGCTTAGGTAGAGATTCACCATCAGGACCACAGGGGAGAGATTTCAAAGCTGACCACACTCACCTCACTGGTTCAACAGCTTCACACAACTTTTTAAAATTATTATAGACAACAGGAGAGTTCACAGATCACGTTTTCAATACTTGGATGGTGATTGCTGAGATGGCCTCTAAATAAAACCCGCATGTATTTATGGTAAAGCACGGCACCCCCGTGTCATCCTAATGCCTTGTCTGAAATAGTAGCACATTGGTTTGTTTCTAGTTTTGCTTTATTCTCCAATAGAAGGAGTCAGGCTGGTCTCTACTGTCGGGTTGGTAAACTACAACCTGTGGGCCAAGTCCGACCTGGTGCCTGTTTGTGTAAAGTTTCACTGGAACTCAGCCGTGCCCACTGGTTGACATATTGTTTATGACTGTTTTTGTGCTACAGTGGCTGGGTTGAGTAGCCGTGACCAAGGCCATGTGACCCTCAAAGAGAAGTACCTTAAACGTCCCTTATGGAAAGGTCCACGGCCTCTGCTCTTCTGTGTGACTTGATAGCACAGCCGAGGCAGCGTTTCAGGGCTAGACATGGATCAATCGGTAGACACTAATGAGGTGGAGGGAGTGTTCCTCTTAGTGCTGGCTTTGCTGTCGGTATTGGGGCAGAAGCAGAGCACTTTGTACTCAGTATTTAGAATGGTGGGCCACTGTAGAATTTTCCACAATATATTTTTAACCCTTATTTCTTATGCAAACTTGATAGAGAAGGATCCTTCCAGGGAGTGCTGTCTTTCCTATTTGTGATGAGAATCTTGAGCGCAAACTCCCTAGGGGAGAATGTCCTGGCAAAGGGGCTCCTGGTAGAACGTCCGTGTTGAAGCTACTCTGACGCAGAACGTGGGAGGCAGCCTCTACGGCGAGCCCCAGCGGCCTGCTCCTTGTTCAGGTCCTCATGCAATCTCCCTGCCCGGGGGCTGGGTCTGGAATCAGGCTTCTAATGAAGAGTAAAGCAAAAGCGATGTGACGTCACAGCTGAGAACGGGCTGTGAAAGACCGTGCCTTCATCTTGGGTCCACTCTCTCTCCCAGTTTGCTCACCTTGGGGATGACAGGGGCAGTCATGAAGCAACCCTGCTGCTGTGGTGTGGGTCTGTCTCCTGCAAAGTGTGAGTTGGAAACTCAAACCCTAGTTCAACCGTGCTGGATGCTCGAGCCCAGTGAGCGGTGTCCAGGCCACGAGGGTAGAGAGCATGGAGCAACGTCATTATCCTGAGACCGGGCTCATTAGCAAGGAATGGTTTTCATATGGAAGAATGAGTTTAGTGGTTTGCTACCCACTCTCTTGCCCTCTCTTTGTCCTTTTAGCATCGGATGCTGCAACAAAAAGGCCCTTGCCAGATGTGGCCCTTTCTTCCTCAACTTCCCAGCTTCCAGAGCTCGGAGCCCATACATTTTTGTTCATTGCAATTGCCCAGTCTGCAGTAGTCTGTTATAGCAGCACAAAGCAGACGAAGACACCGTGAAAAGGACCATGTGGCAAGAGACCAAGCCATGCCAATGACCACACAAGTGGCCTTGGAAGCAAATCCACACTCACCACTCCAGGTTGAGCCTCAGATGAGACCACAGCCCTGGCTGACAGCTGACTGCAACCTCACGAGACTGAGCCAGAGGCACCCAGCCCAGCCACACCTGCAGTCCTTACCCAGAGGCTGTGAGATTAAAAATGTTTGTTGTTTTAAGCCACCCAATTTTAGGGTAATTTGTTCAGCAGCTACAGACTGTTACCAAGAGGGAAAAACTCAGCTAAATTGGGGAATGATGCCATTTTTTGGGGAATGATGCCATTTTCAGGCGATGTAGCTTGTTCAGTCCACTTTATTTAAGTTAATAGAAACTGACAAGTGTTGCACAGGGGAAGGTACGCCAGCGCCCTCTTGATGTGCAGTTGTCCCTTGGTATCCAGCAACTTAGGGGAGTGGGTCCAGGGACATACAATAAATAAAAAGTCCCAGGAACTAGGTCACTTATGTAAAACGGCACAGAGCTGGGCAGGGTGGAGACTGAGGCAAGCAACAAGGATCCTGAGTTCAAAGCCAGCCTCAGCAACTTAGCAAGGCCCTCAGCAGCCTAGAGAGACCCTGCCTCTAAATTAAGAAAGAAAAAGAAAAAGGAAAAGAAAAAGAAAAAAGGCTGGAGATGTGGCTCAGTAGTCAAGTGCTCCTGGGTTAATCCCTGCTACCAAAACACAGAAACAAACAAACAAACAAAAATAAATGTTTGCAGGTAGCCTATGCACATTCGCCCCCCGCCCCCACACTTTTAATTATCTCCAGATTACTTATAACTCAGCAAATAAAGGTTTTAGTTGGCCAGTAGTGAGATTTAGTGTAGGGCGAAGCCAATTAATGTCTCCCAGTAGTTTTTGGAAATCATTGAGGGTGGTCAAATGTTCTTTATTTATTAAAATTTTTGGGGGTCCAAAAGTATCCAGATTTTAAATCCTAAATATAATATGGGAGATCTGGTTTGAACTTTTTCTTCTGCTATATATAATCCAAATTTTTTAAATTTTCTACCACATCTGAATATATTTAAATAAGATTTTTTGATTAGGGTGGGGCCAATAAAATATCATCCATGTAATGTAGACACATGAGGTTTGGATATTTATTTTTAAGATAGCCTTGTCCAAATATATTTGGCATATGGTGGGGCTATTAGCCAGAAAACCTTCCATTGATATCTCTGATCAATTATTGTTCATAGAAGGAACGGAAAAAGCTGGGGGCATCCAGAGGATGTAGAAAAGAAGCAATCCTTTATATCTGAATACAACTGGTTTATTGGCGTAAATTAATAATGGAAGAGTCACTCCAGTATCTATTAATCCCTCCATTTCTATTCCTTGGATTTTTATACACATAGGCCTCCTTATAAACACTTATTTTCCCCTTTGTAGTCTGAGTTTATTACACCTGGGGTTACTTGCAAACCTAATAAGCTTTTAGGACTACGCCCGATAATAAGTCCTACAGTCCCTGAGGGAAGAGGTCCCCTGACTCCTGTGGGAATCAGTTGAACCCCCATTTCAGGTGTTAACACTATTCGGGCGGTGGAACAGAGGTCTAATCCTGCATTTCCTCTTGTTCCTCTGGCGAGGGAGTGGATGGGTAGTAGGGATTGTGTCGGGGAAGCATCTGAGTGGATGCTTGAGGATACTCTTCTGCAATGCCCCGTACATTTGTGGGCCCCGGGTACTGGGCCCCGTGCCCCGTTTTTTGAATTCCTGAACAAAGGATTTCCATGGATGTCAAATTTTGAATAGCATTTATTGGCCCAATGATTCCCTTTTTACACCTGGGCAGCGGCCTGGGCACGGTATGAGCTTGATCTTATTTCTCTTTTGGGATTTTGCCTAGAATTGCCTGATTGATTATGATAATTTTGCCTGGAATATCCTGATTGATTATAATATCTACGTTTAGCCTTTGTGAAATTTCGAGAGGAAGCACCTCTCATTGAGGCTGCAATCACATTTCCTGTGACAAAGGCGCCATTTATATCTTTACATAGTTGTATATATACGGAAAGATCCTTTTTAGTTCTCCATGGCCTGATGGCTGCTTGGCACCATTTATTTGCATTTTCATAAGCTAATTGAACAACTAAAGGCATAGCTTGGTCAACATCTGCAAACACACTACCTGCAGTTCTCAAAAGTCGATCAGCAAAGTCGGCATACGGCTCATTAGGTCCTTGAATCACTTTTGACAAGCTACCTTGTAGATCCCCAGGTCCTTGTACAGTTTTCCATGCCTCTAAGGCAGCTGCATTTATCTGAGCATATATATCTGAGTCATCTAATCTGTTTGAGCCTGTAAGTCTGCGGCGAATTGCCCTTCTCCCTGTGAGCATGTCTATATTATAGTTTTCAAAACCCTGCAGCCGCGTTTCTTTTAGCCGTTTCTATACAAAGTTCTTGCTATGCAAATAGTTGTTATGTTTTAAAATTTATATTTTTTAATTTAAAACATTTTAAAATACATTTGCTCTGAGGGTGGTTGAGCCCATGGATGTGGAACTCACAGATAGAGAGGCAGAGTGAGGGGTTATCCCACGGGGTCCACATGTCCCCACCTCCTGTCACCACGCCCAGGGCCTTGCTCCCTGTGTTGCCCACTACTCTGGGGACGGGCAGATGCCTCAGGTGGGTCTCCACGCCTCTGTATGCACACGCCTCCCTCTGTATGCACTGTCATTATGTCATAGCTCACGTGGCAAACGGTCTCAATAAAAAAGTGGGCTAATTTTGTGTGAAATGAAAGGCCAGACACTGCCCACTTTGAAGAGCTATCTATTCTTTTGAAAGTGAAGCCATGGCACATTACAGGTGCCAACATCTGTCCTCTGTGAAATTCGGGCTTTGACCTATCTCCACGGTCGGGTGAGCCTCAAGCTCCGGCAGCCCCCAGCTCCTGCAGCCGCCTGGCAGAGGAGCTGTGAGCAGCCGGGCCTGAGCAGCTGCAGCTGCCCCAGCGTCCCCCAGCCCATGTCCTGCTGGCCTTTGCTGCTCATCAGACCCCTGACAGCTGTCAGGTGGCCGGCAGAGTCAGGGGAAGCTCTGTGGCCATCAGGGAAGCTGCGAAGGCAGGAGAGGCAGAGCTCACCAGCTGCCGGCGCAGCCTGGAGGCTAATTTGGTGAAGACAAACCAGTTCAGCTTGTGTTCTTCACCTTTCTTCTGTGGGATCTTGAAGAGCCTCTTAGGGCAAGCGCAGACCACCGCAGGGGGGCTGCTTCCTTCTGAGAGAGAATCTGCTCCGGATCTCTCCCTAGCTCACCAGGGGCCAACTTCTTTTTGTGCCTATTCTCGTTGACTTCCTTCAGTGCACGTCTGTGTCCAAATTTTCCTGTTTTATGAGGACACCAGTCATACTGAATGGGGCCTCTGTCTCAGTGACCCACTTTCAGGCTTGATTACTGTTGGGGGCCAGCCCCAGCCAGGGGGTACACCGTGAGCGCTCAGCGAAGTATGAAGGCAGAGAAGCAGCGATGGGGAAAATAACACACCGACACACGAGTCAGGCTGTGGAATCTTCTCTCTTTACTTTCACTTTGTTGTAGGTTTTAAGCACAATTTTTGGCAGTACAGATTGTTTACACTTTCTTTGGTGATTTTATTACAGACATGACTTAATTTTTAGACATATTAAATTTCTTATTATATATATATTTCAAGGTTTTGAGGTCACTTGTACCTTTTCAAGGCCCTGTTCATGACTGCCTAGGCATATTATAATTTCATCATTGTTAATCTAATTAGTTTGGGTGAAAATTTATCTCTCACGGATTCCCTGAAACTGTTTTCTCTGTACACTATTTAGACTGTCTGATAAAAGTCAACTTTCTCTGTCTGGGATTCCAAAGCACTATTGTTTTTCTTTTATAGCAATTGTTTATAAAACCTAGAAGCAGGGAAAAGAGGGAGGCAAAGCTGAATGTTAGCTCATGAAAGACTTTTTGCTCTAAGGGATTTATATCTACTTTAAAAGTAAGAGAAATTTATTTTTTAATCACAAAAAGACTCTGAAAGCTTATTAACTAGAAATTAAGTACTTATAGAAAAAGGCTTGTGTTACTCTTTTTAAGAAAAGATAAATGTACAGAGTTAGTCTGGATCTAAATAATTGAAATAGCAATACCTGGTGGCCATATGAACAAAGAACTGAACAGCAAGTAGAAGTCAAAGTTAACTCTTTCAACACCATGATATCTTTCATGAAAAAGGAGAGGGCTTTATAGAAAATGCCACAACAGATTACCTTTGTAAGGACCCTGTTTCTAAATAAGCTCACCTTATGAGGCCCCAGGAGTCAGGACTCCAACAGACCCACATATAGGGGGACACAGTGCTACTCGCACAACAAGGACCTCCACCCAAAATATATTGAAGTATTCCATAATTACTAAATGGCTGTAGCTAAGATTTGTGGGGTGCTTACTATTCATGATAAGTATTTTACATGCATTTTTAATTTTTTAGAATATTTATTTATTTGCTTTAGTTGTACACAATGCATTTATTTTTATGTGGTGCTGAGGATCGAACCCGGGCCACACACGTGCTAGGCAAGCGCTCTACTGCTAAGCCACAATACCAGCCCGCATTTTAAAATTTTAACCTTTATAGTAACCTTCAAAAAATTGTGTTATTATTATTCCCAATTTAGAGATGATGAAAGTGAGGATTGAAGAGATCATGTAACTTGTCCAAGACCTCACAGCTGGGAGATGGCGGGGTGGGACTCCAGTCCAGGTTGGAATGATTGCAGAGGCCATGATTTTCATATCACATGTTCAATTATCAGAGCGTTCTGCTTGTTATGCAAGTACCCACTGAGCTTAGTCAGTGTTTGCTTCCCTATGTCATTGAGCTAAGCTCGCCTCCTTTTGCAGCCAGATTGACTATATTCCCTGGTCAAGGTCAGGTGTTTGTGAAAGGTTCCCAGGCCCCTGGAAAGCTTCACTCTTCCAGGGAGCACATGCCTGACTTTCCCTCAGATGATATAACCCTGCGTCCTCTGACCACAGGGCCCTTCTTTTCAGAGCCTTCCTGTTTGCTGATGAACATCTTGAAGTATTGTCCCCAGAGCTGCCCGGAGCTGCTCCAAACATACTGGCTTGTTGTGTTCCTGGTAAATAAAATCTCCCAGTCCCTTTAAGCCAGATCACCTGCAGGCTCTGCTCCTTCCCTGGAAGTGTGTCAGAATGTAGGCCGAGGAAACACCATGCACCGATACTCTGCGCACATGTGATTCAAGCCTGAAGACCAACTTCCCTCTGCCTCATTGAAGGCCTAGTCATCCGCTGAGGCAAGTAGGCCCTAGGGCATCAGGAAGAGTGAGGGCCCTGCTGTTGGGACCCTGTCCCAGTCAACAGCAAGGGTTCCCTTTGTGGGCACCTCACAGCAAACTTGTACCCTGCCTGCAGCTAGGATTTGTCACTGGTGTTGGCTTGTTCGGTCCCTTCCCTTGGTGACTGTTATGGTCTGGCTGTGAGGTGTCCCCCGAGAGCTCCTGTGTCCATGCAGGAGTGTTTGGAGGTGGCGTGGCTGGATCATGAGGGTCCATGCTAGTCTGAATGGCCTGGCTTGGTGGGAACTGTAGCAGGCGGTGTGTGGCTGGGGACTTGGGTCCCTAGGGGTGTGTCCCGGAAGGGTGGTCTTCCCCTGGCTCCTCACCCTTCCCTTTCTCTGCTACCCTGAGCTGAGCAGCTTCCTTGACCACGCCCTTCCACCACCATGTTCTGCCTCACCTCGGGCCGAGCAATGGAGTCCACTGACCACAGACTGAACCTCCAAAAACATGAGCCAAAATAAACTTTTCCTCCTCTCAGTTGTTCTTGTTGGGTATTTTGGTCACGGAGATAAAAGGCTGACTAGCATGGTCCTCTGCAAGGCTGCAGCGTGTCTGGGAGGCAGGAGGGACTTTGCCTTTCTCCAGTTTGCTATCTTCCTTTAGTTTTTTTAAATTGCCCTTTAGGTGATTTTGTAATTGAAGAGATTATCATTCTCCCAAGTTCTAGGTTTTATTTATTTATTTTATTTATTTATTTTTTATCCTAAGATGTTATAAATGACAGCAGAATGCATTACATTTCATATTACACATATAGAGCACTTTTTTACAAATCTCTGGTTGTATGCAAAGTATATTCACACTGTTCGTGACTTCATACATGCACTTAGGGTAATGATATCCATCTCATTCTACCATCTTTTTTTTTTTTCCTTCACCCGTTTGCCCCCTCCCTTCCCCCTCCCTCCCCATTGGCCATTCTAGTGTTCCTCTAATCCTCCTATGCTCCCCATCCCAACCCGACTGTGAATTGGTCTCCTTATATCAGAGAAAACATTTGGCATTTGGCTTTTTGGGATTGGCTAACTTCACTTAGCATTATATTCTCTAACTCCATCCATTTACCTGCGAATGCCATGAGTTTATTCTCTCTTATTGCTGAGTAATATTCCGTTGTGTGTATATACCACATTTTCTTTATCCATTCATCTACTGAAGGGCATATAGGTTGGTTCCACAGTTTAGCTATTGTGAATTGTGCTGCTATAAACATTGATGTGGCTGTGTCCCTGTAGTATGCTGTTTTCAGATCTTTTGGGTAAAGACCAAGGAGTGAGATAGCTGGGTCATAAGGTGGTTCCATTTCAAGTTTTCCAAGGTATCTCCATACTGCTCTCCATATTGGCTGCACCATTTTGCAGTCCCACCAACAATGTATGAGTGTGCCTTTTTCTCCACATCCTCTCCAACATTTATTGTTGTTTGTGTTCTTAATAGCTGCCATTCTTACAGGTGTGAGATGAAATCTTAGAGTGGTTTTGATTTGCATTTCTCTAATTGCCAGAGAGGTTGAACATTTTTTCATGTATTTGTTGATTGATTGTATATCTTCTTCTGAGAAGTGTCTGTTCAGTTCCTTGACCCATTTATTGATTGGGCTATTTGTTTTTTTGGTGTTAAGATTTTTGAGTTCTTTATATATTCTAGAGATTAGTGCTCTATCTGACGTGCGTGTGGTAAAAATTTGTTCCCAATTAGTAGGCTCTCTGTTCACCTCACTGATTGTTTCTTTTGCTGAGAAGAAGCTTTGTAATTTGAGTCTATCCCATTTATTGATTCTTGGTATTAATTCTTGTGCTACAGGATTTTTATTAAGGAACTTGGGGCCTAATCCAACATGTTGGAGATTAGAGCTTACTTTTTCTTCTATTAGGTGTAGTATCTCTGGTCTAATTCCTCGATCCTTGATCCACTTTGAGTTGAATTTTGTGCATGGTGAGAGATAGAGTTTTAATTTCATTTTATTGCATATGAATTTCCAGTTTTCCCAGCACCATTTGTTGAAGAGGCTATCTTTTCTCCAATGTACATTTTTGGCGCCTTTGTCTAGTATAAGATAACTGAAATTATATGTGTTAGTCTCTGTGTCCTCTATTCTGTACCATTGGTCTACCAGCCTATTTTGGTGGCAATACCATGCTGTTTTCGTTACTATTGCTCTGTAGTATAATTTAAGGTCTGGTATAGTGATGCCACCTGCTTCACTCCTCTTACTAAGGATTGCTTTAGCTATTCTGTGTAAGCTGCCTGGTACCGTAAACCGGGATAAAAACTCTCGGGGGCAGAGTTAAGCTTTTACTACTTTTACTTCTACTTTCTTAGAGCTTAGAGAGGGAAAGAAAGATTTTTAGAGAGAAAGATTAAAGCGAGCTTTTCTTCTTGTCTTCTTAGCTTAGAGTTAGAGTTAGAAAGATAGAGTTTAGCTTAGAGCTTAGAGTTAGAGTTAGAAAGATAGAGCTTAGCTTAGAGAAAGATTAGAGCTTCTTTCTTCTCTCTTCTTTCTTCCTTCTTCTTTCTTCTGTCTTCTGTCTTCCTCAGGAGTCTCGGCCTAACTCTGACCAGTCATTACTTCTTCTATCTGGTTTCTCTTCTGTAACCGCTCTGCCTATGTTCTGGCCGCTCTGATTCTTCTGACCGACCGAGTGACTGCCCGGCTGACTGAATGAATTCGTTCTCCTAACTCGGACCGCTTTCACCCAGTTATATACCTTCAGGTTTGCGGGTGCCTACAGGTGCGTCACATACATACCAGGTGGAACCCATGGCTTCCAGCTAGCTACAACAGCCCTTCCCAATTAGGGCTCCTTCATTCTGGGTCTCTTATTTTTCCAGATGAATTTCATGACTGCTTTTTCTATTTCTATGAGGAATGTCATTGGGATTTTGATTGGCATTGCATTAAATCTGTATAGTGCTTTTGGTGGTATGGTCATTTTGACAATATTAGTTCTGACTATCCAAGAACAGGGTAGATCTTTCCATCTTCTAAGGTCTTCCATAATTTCTTTCTTTAGTGTTCTGTAGTTTTCATTATAGAGGTCTTTCATGTCTTTGGTTAAGTTGATTCCCAAGTATTTTATTTTTTTTATGCTATTGTAAATGGGGTAGTTTCCCTCATTTCCCTTTCAGAGGATTTGTTACTGATATATAGAAATGCCTTAAATTTATGGGTGTTGATTTTGTATCCTGCTACCTTGCTGAATTCATTTATGAGTTCTAGAAGTTTTCTGGTGGAATTTTTTGGGTCTTCTAGGTATAAAATCATATCATCAGCAAATAATGATAATGCCTGCTAAACTACCGAGGAGCTTGACACTCACCAAAAGGCGCGCAGCCAGAATGTCCTGGTTGGTTTCAGCACCTGTTATGGGGTAAGGACCCAGCTGCCAAGCCCTCCCTCCCGCCTCCCCCAAATGGTCATGTGGTGCCGGTTCCAGGTGTTGCTCAGACCCTGGTGACACTGGAATTGAACAAGACAGATAAGGGAGCTGCTCTTAGGGGCATTCTAACTGTAGGTTGAGAGGAGCATGTGTATGAGTGTGCGTGTGTGTGTGTATGAGTGTGCATGTATATGAGTGTGTGTGTTTATGAGTGTGCATGTGTATGAGAGTGTGTGTGTGTGTGTGCGTGTGTATGTGTGTGTGTGTGTGTGCGTGTGTGCACCTCACTAGGCTCCTCTAGAGCTGACCTCCTGATTCTGCTTCAGGCCTCGCCAGTCGCACGCCCTCTGGTGCATCTCGGCAGGCGTCACCCTCCTCAGCCAGCTGCTTTGCTGTGAACAAAAGACCTGACGAGAACAACATGGAGGGGGAAGCGTTTATTTTGGCTCATGATTTCAGAGGATCAGTCCATGGCTGGTCGGCTCCACGGTTCTGGGCCCGAGGTGAGTCAGAATATCACAGCAGAAGAATGTGGTGGAGGCCAGCAGCTCCGGACATAACCTCCACGTAGCAGAGAGAGCTTTGCTTACCAGCGACAGAATGTAAAACCCAAAGGCATGCCCCCTTCCTCCAGTCACCCCCTACCTGCCTATAGTTAGTTACCCCCCCCCCGTTAATCCATATCAGTGAATTAATCCACCAATTAAGTTACATCTCTCATAACCTCATCATTTCACCTCTGAACATTCCTGAACTGTCTCACACATGAGCTTTTGGGGGACACCTCAGATCTAAACCATAACAATCCCCCTTTATTTGCCAGGTGAAGTTCTGCAAAGAAGACTTTGAATTTACCTTAATTGTGAAAATTAAAGGATCACACTCTCAACCAGCCTGAAGCAGGAAGCTCTTCTAGACAGAATTTCTAGACATTTCTAGACAGCATCCTCTGAACCATGCATAGTTTTGGACATCTGTCATGAAATGACCTCTCAGCTGTGAGAGCTGAGCAAAGCCAAGCAGAGCCCTGGAGAGACTGTGGAGTTGGGCAAGATGGCCTGTGCTTTCTGCCCCTCTAGCCTTTCATCTCCCTAGTGCTACCCTCTCCGAGCCCTTTGCAGTCTCTGCAGCTTCCATCGTTTCCACTTACTAAAAACAAGAAGAGAGTTTCTGTTATCTACCTGTGGTTAGAAGGAAGATCAGGATCAGGAGTGCTGGCCTAGGAGCCTCTACCCTGGAGTGAAGATGGTGCATTTTTCTGGAGCCTCAACAAGTTGCATCCTCTCGAATCTTGAGCTTGGCCACCTGAATGGCAGGTCTGGGATCCTGACAGGTCATCGCATGAAGAAAGGGGAGCTTCTAGGCCAGCCCCCCCCACAAACTCAGGGAGGCACGGAGGCAGTCAGGGTCGGGGTACGCAACACAGCTAATGCTGTCACACTGGGAAAGTCCTTCAGCTGGACAGATGGCCCCAGAGTCTTCCAGATTCCTGTACTAAGCCAAAGTGCTGTTAAGCAAGCTGTTGTTTTGGTTTGTTTTCATTTTAAGCATGGTAGGTGATTTATGCTGTGGAATAGAAGGCTCTGGACTCTATACCTGATCTCTCTTTCTGCTTTTTCTTTTTATTAACATGTATTAACCATACATGATAACGGGGCTCAATGTGACACCCCTCACATGCACGTGGCATGCACTGGTCAAATCCAGTCTCCCTTCGTCTGCTCTCCCCTCTCCAAGACACACCCCACCCCCTATCAATCACTATTTCACATGCAGGGAGACTTTTCCAGCTTCCACATAGGAGAGAGAACATGCGGTGCAGGTCTTCCTGTGTCTGGCTTATTTCACTTAAATGTCCTTTAGCTTCATTCATCTTGCCGAAAACAATAGGATTCCACTTTTCCGTGTGGCTTAATAATATTCCTTTGTGTATATAGACATGTAGGCTGATTCCCAGTCTTAACTATTTCAAATTGGGATTGGATAAATACCTTTTGGCTTTGTATATAAGCCAGCCGTGGGACTGTAGGACGTGGTAGTTCTGTTTTCAACTTTTGGAGGAACCTCCCCTTGTGCCCTCATAAGGGCTGTTGTAGGAGCCCTAATTAAGGAGATAGCTAAGACTGCGGTTAGCTGTGAGCCATAAAGATGTTCAAGCATCACCACCTTCCATGGTCTCGCGAGACTTGGCCCAGGACATTTGCTGATCGGGTTGGCGCCATTGGTGGTGGTTGCAGGAGTGTGCATGGTGTTGGAGTTGCTGTTGGAGCTGGAGAGAGAAGCTAGCAGAATAAAGAGCCGTTGTTTCCAGTCTGCCTCTGAACTTATTTCCCCCGGTGTCGCTGCTCCAAGTGGCCACCGCTTCAGGCAGCGATAGGCTGTGCTGATCACACTCCGCCCACAGTTCCCGAGATTGTTCACATCCTACTAAACTGCCTATTTTCTGAGCATTCGGGGGTGGTGGGGGAGCTGCTCTGGCCCGCCATGACATCCTACTCAGGGTTAGAGCAGTCCCCAAGGACTACTCCCAGCCGACACCAGAGTGGCCTGGGGATGGGGAATCATAGTGAGTGTGGGCCACAGAGGCCACGCCAGGCCACTGATCACACGGCCGGCCCCCAGCTCAGCGGGGCAGCCCGGGTCTCCCACCATTTCCTCAGAGTTCTGCCTTGTGAGGTGGCGCTTCCTTCCAGTCTTTCCCCGCCCTTGCTTTTCTCTTAAGGCCCTGCTCTTCTTGTGCAAAATCCCAGCTCTGCAGACTCACTCCCTGCGCGCCTCCGTCTGTCATCTGGACCAAGCCACTGCCTGGATTTGCCCCTGCGTACTCTGAAGCAGAGACCCCCACCCCGCTGCCAGGAGCCCATCCCTCCTGTGGCTTTGGACTCTCCGTCAGAGCCAGAGCTAGAAGCAGGAAGTGAGAAGCAGGAAGCAGGAAAGGACACAGCGGTCAGTGCTTCTTCAAGAGTGCTTCCTCTGGGGCCATGGGCTTTGAGACTGTGGAATCCTGACTGTGGGGTTTGTGTCCTTGAAGGAGATACTGGACCTCCGCTTTTCTTCTTCCTTTCTTTCACTTCCTGGCTAAGAGTTGAGCAGTTTTACTCTGCCTCTCATTTCTGCCATCGTGTGCTACTCTGCCACAGGCCCCAAACAAAGCTAATTGATCATGTACTGAAACCTTCAAAACTAGGAGCCAAAAAGACAGCTTTTATCTTTATAAGTTGGTTTATCTCAGGTGTCTGTTATAGTGATGGAAAACTCACTGACACAGTGTAAAACTACAGAGAATATTTGAGGAAATTGTTGATTGGGATATTGATGTTAGCTACTAGGAAAACAACAACATGAGAAAGAAAAAAATACTGGGGAGCCATTGGAGAAATAATGTTAATAAGGATTATTTGAATGTACTACTGGAGAAAACTGTTACACACATTGAAAAAGTGTCTACTTGGAGACAGATTTTCTTCAATTACAGAAATTTAGCATGGCTTAGATACTTTCCTGGTGTGTGACTTTGGTTGTATGGTCTAAAAATAACTAGACAGAATTACTCTGTAACAAACATGAGGTGGGCACCTCACTGAGACATATAAATACAATATTTGTGCACTTTCCAATTCATGGTTAGTGTGTCATGGAAACACTGAGTATAAGTTACAGTGCCTTGAGTCACCTAGTATTTTAAATATCCTTTAAAATCTGCATCTATTGCACACATTCTCAAAGGAGATTGCACATGGGGTAAAAATTTGAGGGGATACATGTGTGCAAAATGTAGTATTCTTTTCTTTTTTGGTTGCTGTTTTGGTACTGGGGATTTAACCCAGGGGCACTTTACCACAGAGCTACATCCTTTTTTAAATTTTATTAATTTTTTAAATTGTTTTAATTAGTTATACATGACAGTTGAATGCATTTATGCACTGTGATATATCATACATAGATGGGATATAATTTCTCATTTTTTAAAGTGTACATATTGCAGAATCATATTGGTCATGTAGTCACATATCCACATAAAGTAATAATGTCTGTTTCATTCCACTATCTTTCCCATCCCCACATCCCCTCCCTCTTCTCCCTTCACTTCCCTCTACCTAATCTAATGCTATTTTGCTCTAGTGCTCCCCCCCACCTTATTGTGAATTAGCATCCACATATTAGAGAAAACTCTTGGCCTTTGGTTTTGTGGGATTGGCTTATTTCGCTTAGCATGATATTCTCCAACTCCAACCATTTACTGGCAAATGCCCTAACTTGAGACAGGGTCTCACCAAGTTGCTCAGGGCCTTGCTGAGTTGTTGAGGCTGGCCTCATACTTGCAATCCTCTTGTTCCAGCCTCCCGAGTCACTGGGAGTACAGGTGTATGCCACCCAGGTCTAGCATAGTACTCTTCTATGCATCTTTTTATGTATAAAGCAAAGATGTAGAAATAATGCATAGATAGATATCCCATATGTCTTTAACATTAAAATTTCATTCACCAGGACTAAAATGCCTAGAAAGGCTTGTTGCAGGGTATGGGGGATGATGAAACATATTGAGAGATAATATTTTGGGTACTTTGTAATGCTCTTCTCTTTTAAAGTGTCACCTAGTCATTAATTTTCAAACAGGCACCTAGATATTTGCATCCTGGGCTTGCCTAAAATAAGACAGATCTATAGAATGTTTGTCAAGGACCACAGAGCGACATTCGTCCCTCTCTGCCATGGTGCAGAGGCTCCTGGGGAAGTCTCCCAGCTGGGAAGTCTGTGCCATGCTATTATTAAATAATAAATCTACTTGCTGTCCACAGCTCATGGGAGTAGTCTCTATTGTTTTGTGATCAGATCTCTTTAGTGGTCATAGTATCAATAATTACAATACCATATTTCATCAGCATCCAGGTTCCATTAATTGTAAGATGCACCATCAAAATTTGGCACAATACTAGGATGTCAAAGAGTTTCAGGTGTACACATAATAAAGCATGAAAAGATAAATATGTTAGGATTAATGAAATAAAGAAATGGCTGCAACCGCTGAACTTCACCATGTACTTGGTTAATCCCATTCAACACTGGCAACAACGATGCCTGTTATGTGTGGCGATTCCCACCATCAACTCTAGTCTACCAGGGAGGACAACTGAGATACAGAGAGGTTAAGTAATTCACCCTCCATTGGTAGAGAAAGGAAGCAGCCGGAGGCCCCAGGAGCCTCTAGTCTCCACATTCTGGTGCGCGTGAGGCTGCACCTTCAGGAGCCTGTTCTACTCCCCGGTTGTACTAACCCCACTGCTGCCTGGACAAGCAGATTCCTCTCAGTCCTTCCAATGCATGGGTATTTAGAAGGTGCACAAAGTGGAATGCTGGTATTTTTCAAATTCACAAGGGGGGCATTCTTTGTATGTCATGGCAAGAGTTTAACAGCAGGGCATGGGCGGGAGGGAGTCGGGACAACTTGCGCTCTGCCCTCCAGCTCTGGGAGGGAGTGGAAACTCACCTTCCCAGTCTTGGTGTCCTTGGAGCCCCTTGGGGTTGGAGTGGGGTGAAGTAACCAGCTCTTTGTTGTCTCTTTCCAGTGTCTGCGGGTGTCTATGACTGAGCCTGGGGGTGGGGCACGCACCGAGAGTGGCCACACCCAGAGCTTGCCTCCCTTTCCTCTCAGAAGCTGGAGTTCACCATTTATCCAAGGTTGGAAAGAAGACTAGGCTTCTCCGATGGTCCCACAGCTTCAGGATGGTCCCAGACTTGTGGAGGTGTGGTATTACACCCTCACTCTCTCGGGCACTGGCATTCCTGCCTGGGGGCCAGTGCAGGGGGGTGCCCTGGTTTCAGCCTCCTGTCTGCCTCTGTGGATTGCCTTGCTGTAAAGGAACTTGGCCATCCAGAGTCTATTCAGCTCATTCCGCTGAGCACCTCCTTAATGATACGGAGATAACCAATTGTGTAGTCTATATTAGCATGGAGGATTTCGCCTCCCTCAAGAATATTCTAATCTGAACTTATTGTTGGAGGCTCCGCTGCTTTTGCATAAACACAGGCTGTGTTTTCTCTTCCCTATTCTGGTGAGCAGTTTTTCAAATGGACTGTAGCCGGAGCTTCTCCGTTTGCATTGGGAGTCCTCTCAGGTTCACCTCCAGAAAACCTAATAAAAATGTGAGCTGCAAACAATCAGGTGGGTGGAATGAAAAGAGGTTGTTTGGTGAGGATTTTGCAGCGCAGTGTGTGAGGCTGTGCGTGCAAAAGGCCTTATGATTGCTTAGGCGGGAAGTTTGATTCTGCCCTCCCGGCCAACCATTCCTGAGGGCTCCATGACTATTAATCCCTCCTGCAAAAGTGACCCACGTGCGAGTCGGAACGTCCTCCCACGCTGGCCTCACGTACGCGAGGGTGCATTTCTATAAGATCCCTTTTTATCTGAACGTGGTGTGATATGAAACTGTTCAAAGTTGCAATAAACAGAACCAAGCAAGAGCCTCGCCAGAGTGGGCGTCTCCCCGAGCGCACGCTGTAAATCTGTCATTTTGCCAACATCGGCACAGAAAAAAAAATTTCCACCTTTGTAAACTAAAATGTGTGCCAGAAGTCAGGGGGAATTTTCCCTTCCTGTGATTTCTCCATTGTTCTAGTTTATTGGATGAATATTTTCAATTGAACGGAAAGTTCTGGGCTGGGCGCGGAGAGGTGCGTCTCTCTGTTCCTGCGGCGCTGGGCGTCCCTGTGTCTGGATTTGATCACACGGTCTGTGACTCCTCGTCCCTGAGCTGGCTGGTGCTGTTTACGAGAGCTGCTTGTCAGTGTCTCCTCCGAACCTCACTCGCAGTGGCCTCACGCTGGCAGCCTTGCATGTAGAGACCGGCAGATCCTGCCACTCGGGTTTCCTCTCCCTCCCGCCCAGCGCTGAGTGCGGGGTGTTCCCAGCTCCCAGCGCCGGGGCCTGTCAGGTCTCAGTGCCGCAGATTTCAGAAGACAGATGACAACTGTTGGACACAGTCACTGTCCAGGAAGCTGATCGGGGGCGTCACAGGCAGATGTGCATGACTGCCCAAAGCTGGCCATGGCTACTGCCGCTGCCTGTGCCACCACAGGGCTGAAAATCGTAGCGGCTCCAGTGTGTGAGTGTGTCTGTGTGTTTTTGTATGTAGGAGCCTGGGTGTGCCCTTGCTTGAGTGTGCAGTCATGCATGTACCTGTGCACATTCACATCTACATGCGTCTAAGCATGCACATAGGTGTGTACACATGTGTAGACACGTGTGTCTCTGTGCATCTGCGTGTCTCTGTGCATTCACACTTGTACCTCTGTGCATATCTGTGCTCCCGTGTACCTGTGGGTGTGCACATTTGCCTGTGCGTATCTGTGTGCAGGCATAGATACGCATGAGGGTGTGTATGTGCACGTGTGTATGCCTACATAACCATCGGTGTACACCTGGGCATGCATGCAGGTATGCCCTGTCTGTGGGCCTTGATGTGCGTGTGTGTGTGTGTGTGTGTGTGTGTGTGTGCACGTGTGTGTGCTCACAGCCCTACATGCAGTGGGAGATGAGGACTGACGCCCTCTAGGATGTGAAAGATCTGGGGTGACTCCTACCAGATCTTTGCCCTTGTCTATTACTCCTTCTTTACCACTCAAATTCATATTTAAGAACCTTTAAAGAGGAAAACATGCCCAGCTGGGCAGCTGGTGGGAGTGAGGGAGGACCCAGACCGATGCTGCCTGTTTGCCTGCAAGTGTGGAGAGTCTGAGGCCTGGCCGTGGTGTCGGATCCGTGGTGTCAGGTTTTTCACAGGGCCTCTGCCTTCTCACCAGTGAAAATGCAGTCTGACCTCGAGGACCTGTGAGCTTGTCCAGCTGGTAGTTATTGTCTAGCCTCTGCCGCCGTCGCTCAGACCATTAGGGGTGGAGGCCTGAGTCATGACCAAAGTCAGAATGTGGGCTGGAGCCCTGGCTCCCTCTCTGCGCCCTGAGGCTGGCCTGTTCTGGCCCTGACACATGCTCATGGTCTACCTGCCCTGCTAACTGCTACGCAGGCTTTATACACAATGGCCACTTTAAGCCTCACGGGGACCTACCAAGCATGGCCTCATATTCTCACTAACTCTTGGGAGACTGAGGTCCCAAGAAGGAAAGTAACTTGCCCCAAATCTAATGGCCAGCAAGTGGCAGAAACAGAGTGGGAGGCCCTAAGTTCCAGACTCACAACTGAATTCTATTCAAGGACAGAAGCGACTTTTCAGTTTATTTGGAGTTTCTGTCATCTTCAGCGTGGATCTCTCTTCAACCACTTTTTTTTTAAAAAAAAAAAATATTTATTTATTTGCTTTAGCTGTACACAATGGGTTTATTTGTACGTGGTGCTGAGGCTCGAACCCAGGCCGCGCACGTGCCAGGCGAGCGCTCTACCGCTGAGCCACAACCCCAGCCCCATCTCTTCAACCACTTTTATAAAAATGTAACCATCAATGAATCCAACTCGGTGGGCAGAAGTCCTGCCTTCCCAGAAAAGGGCAAGGGATTGGCATGGAACCCGTGACTCTGGGGCCTGCTCTGCTCTGGAGCCTTTGACACCAGCCCCAGCTCATGCCGGAACTTGCTGCACCCGGAAGCCGGCCCCTGGTGCAGACTCTACAGGTCAATGGTGGAGGACAGTGTCCTTCTGCTGACCCGGCCCTTGCTCCCTTCTGGGGAAAGTAAAGCCACGAGGGTGAGAGGCTTGCCCGGGTGGAGTGCTAGGCCTCAGGCTCGGCCGGGCGGGCTCGGGCCTGTCTGCTCTCTTCCTGCCACCTGAGGGAGCAGACTGTGCTCTGCGGCTGGGTGGAGGTGGGGGCGTGGGGGGCACCCACAGGGCCAGGAGAAAATGGCCAGGACCACTGGGAAAGGCTGCAGCAAGATCTAAAAATATCCCGGGGGGCACCTTAGGGCTGCAGATACCATGTAAGTGTGACCGCGGAGGGGGAGAAGGGAAGCCAGGTAACTGCGGGGGCCGGGCTCTTTGCACTGCCCCAGAGCCTGACCTTGCAGAACATCATGGGGCTGGAGGAAGATTGTTCCTTAACCTCTGAGGTGATGCTTTGTGCAAAGCAGGTGCTCAAAGCGTGTGCTAACGGCTGAATAAATCGGCAGAGATGTGAGCACCCTCAGTGCCGAGGGCTCGCCTGTTGGCCTGCTGGCTTCTTTCTCCAGGGTGTGCCTCTTGATCAGACCAGGCTGGGTCGTTCCTCCACCGAACTGCTTGTTTGTTCTGGCCAGGCTGTCATCTCACCGCATGCCAGTAAAAGGGAATGTGCTTGAATTCTACAAGTTTATGAATTTCATAAAGTTTGATTTTTAACAGGTGCCTAGGGCTAACTCCACACCTTCCTCCCGGTGAAAGGAGAAGTTCTGGTTTGATCATAAAGGAAATCGCTCTTTGTAGTCAACAAAGGCACTCACGTGATTAGATTGATTGAGAGATGTCCATTTCTTTCCACTTATTTCCTGTTGCTAAGGCATTCGATCAGGTCTGATCTTTAGCATTCCATAAAAGACCATTGAATATTTTTAATTAGATACTTAAAAATAAATTTGAATGATCTATTTCGAATGGTATGTGTTTTGCTGACAGTTCCTTTTAGTTTTGAATAGGAACATGTCAAACCTTAAAATATCCCATAGCTCAGAGGCACCTGGCTGGGAATGATGATATTCCTTTTGTGCACCACAAAGTTTAGGGGATTTAAAAAAAAAATTTCTGTAGAAGAGGTGTTCTTACAAAACACATGTCAGATGCACCTGAAATCTGCCCTTTTATTTTTTTTTTTTTTTTTTTTTTGTCCGAGTACTCAAAAATATATTGAGCCGGGCGTGGTGGTGCATGCCTGTAAGTAAGCTCAGCGGTTTGGGAGGCTGAGACAGGAGGATCGCAAGTTCAAAGCCAGCCTCAGCAATGGTGAGGTGCTAAGTAACTCAGTGAGACTCTGTTTCTAAATAAAATACAAAAGAGGCCTGGGGATGTGGCTCAGTGGTTGAGTGCCCCTGAGTTCAATCCCTGGTACTCCCCTCCCCCAAAATATGTTGAATAGAACTCAACAACAAATCCCAGAATATTCCTTACTTTTAGGGGCTATGGAGACAAAACACAACACTGTGTACAGGGCCCTTTTCACACGGAGGGAGCAGTGGTTAATCCTGATTGTCAATTTAGTTGGATTAAGAGATGCCCACGATTCAGAGACTTCTGGTTGTGTCGATAGGATAGGAGGTTTCCAGAGATGATTGGCACATGGGACAGCAAACTGAGTGGGAGGCCTGCCCTAAATGTGGGCGACACCATCCAATGAGCTGGGGACCTGGATGGGAAAAAGGTGGCAGAAGAAGGAAGCCCACACAGACACAAGCTCCCTTCTTCCTGAGTGAGCGCTTGGGTTGCTTTTGCCATCACCCGGAGGACATGGGACTCCAGCTCCTTCATTCTTTCAAAGCAGACTCTGACCAGCCACTCTTTAGGGAGTTTCCAGGCCTTCGGACTGGGGCTTTGTCATTGATCTCTCTTATTTGGGAGCTCCAGCTTCTAGGACTGAGCAGCTACTGGCCCCTCCATCTCTCCAGCCTATTGTGGAAGATCTGGCTTGTGGTTTTGGAAGTCACTCTAATAAATCCCTTTTTTATAAACACACAAACACACACACACACATACGATCATACCGCATATATGTGTAAGTATATAACCTGTTGTTTCTGTTCCAACAGCATTGCCCAGGAGGTGCTAATAGCCTTGACCTTGATGGAAGTCCTTCTCCTTGGTCCATAAATTTTAGGTGTAAGGGCTGCTATACTTTCTTATGCAAAATTATCCCCCTGGTCTCTTAATCATCAAAGAAGTCTGAAATAGCGGTTTTCTAGAGGTCCTACTCAGTGCATGTGAACAGGCTACAGGAGGACATTTAGTTATTTCTCACGATAAGACCAGGGCAATCTCACACACAGTTTTCTCTCAGCCCTCAAAATTCAACACAGGCAACAGGCAGCCGTTCTCTGCCCTTCCTTCTTTCCCTTTGGGACTCTGCCATTCTGCTTATCAGAAAGGGGCATCTGGTTCCCTCGCTCCTGGGTGTGGCTTGGCCTTGTGACTTGCACCGTCTCTGAGAGCGCAGCAGCGTGCAGTGCGGCAGGCCTGGGCCCGGGCCCGCAGAGACCAGCCTGTTCACTCTGCTCCCCCACTGCACCACAGGGCAGGACTGGGACAGCCTGCTGCAGGTGAGACCCTGTGCACTAGAGCTGGACTGTCCCACCCGGCCGGCCTAGATCCCCGTCCCCAGCCCCCCTGCCAGCTGACTGCAGACGCCTGAGCCAGCCAAACGGAGAACACTGGGCCTGGCCCATCAGAGAGCCACCCAACTAACAAAGGGTGAACGGTGTGTCGTTAAGGCGCTGGATTTGGGGCATTCTGTTATCAACAACTAATTGATACAGTCCACGTTTGGTAAATGTCGCTGATGCTTTGAGTTTCCCATTCAGCTCACCAAGTAGGCCTGGGCTTCCCCAGTGTGCGGCCCTGTGCCTTCCTGGGTGACTCTCCTCTCTGGTCCCTGCTGGGCTCTGCTCTCTGCTTAGCAAGGGCATCGACTGGTTTATGAGCATCAAACATCCTCTGCTTTCTGTTCTTCATTACCAATACGAAAAACAACCCAAAGACTCAAGAACAGAACGTACCACATTCCCGGAGCCATGCTAAGTCCACCCAACAGACACAAAGCGAGAGGCGGGACCCCCCCCTCCAGGAACCCTGTGTGGCCTCGTTTGACCTGTTTCATTCTTTCTTTCTTTTAATATTTATTTATTTGTTTTAGTTGTACACAATGCCTTTATTATTTTTACGTGGTGCCGAGGATCGAACCTGGGTCCCGCACGTGCTAGGCGAGCGCTCTACACCGCTGAGCCACAACCCCAGCCCTGACCTGTTTCTTTTGCACAGGGCTGTGAACGTCAGTCCTCATCCTCACGGTTGTCCTGGGCAAGCCCTGAAGTGCGGACACGAGGGGAGGCCAGGCGAGACGTGTGTGGAATGGAACCGGATTAGCAGAGGAGAAGCTGCTGTTAGTTCTGGCTCCGCCTCCTGCGTGTGCCAGCTCTCCGCTGTTTGACCACGGCCCAGCTCTCTGCGGTTTGACCACGGCCCAGCCAGTCATCCCCTCTAAATGTGTTCCCTCTTCTGTCAAATAGGAAGAATCATGTCTGCTCGACTTATCTCATACTTCACTGCAAGAATTAAATCAGATGGCATGTGTGAAAACGCCGTGTAAACAGTGAAGAACCAGCGAGGCCGCGTAAAGCGCGCTAGCATGGCTACTGTTTCGAGCCCACGGTGTGGGGGGGAGACTGGCATGTCCTGGGAAAAATGGCAGATGGCCCAGGGTTGTGGGCAGGAGGCTGGCTTGTTTGCTTATCAGTGGAAAACACGCCCTGACTCGTATCAGAAAAGAAGCTTGGCAAACATAAAAAAAAAAAAAAAAAAAAATCAGAGAAAGCCGATGAGGCCACAGTTGGAATTCTGGACTGGGGTGTAGAAACAGGAGCACCAGGACGCTGGAAACATTGGCTGGAGTCCAGGGGCAAGCTGCAGTCCCTCCAGAACAGAAGTCCCCCTGGCAAAGGAGTGAGTTTGGCTTCCAGGACGTTGCACTGGTTTGCCAAAGTTCTCCTGTAGCCAGAGGCAGTAGGTCCGCTCATTGATGAGCACGAGGCTGATAAGCCCAACCAGGGGATCAGAGCAAAGGCACGGTCACGACTTGCAGCGGGCAGGACCCCTCAGGGAAAGCAAGAGGCTCTTCCTGGGGAAGGTCAGACGTATTCATGATTGCAGGCACAGTCACGAGCATGCTCTGTGGAGACCACGAGTCACACGTTCCAACTTTATTCTCAGTCACCTAAAAAGAGGGAGTCAAGGCGACGAGGTGATTTTGGCTGGTTCCTTGTTAGATTCTCTGGAAGGCTTTAGTGGAAACACAGCACAAGGCAACTTAGAGCAGCAAGAACAGTCATTTAAAGGGGCAGTAGCTCCCCCCCCCCCAGATGATCGTCCCTAAAGCACTCACCTACCAGCCAACGTGTCCAAGAGGAAGATGCTTTGGGAATATGAGACATGCTCTGGTGGGAAAAGTGCACAGGGCCCTGCACAGGACCCCTGAACTCTACCCCAAGTCTGGGTGAAGAAAACAGTGAGAGCTACACCGGACAAAGAGGAGCCTGCGCTTTTCATGTCCGCCAGTATTCTTAGCAGTTAGGATGCTTTGGGCTGCAAGTAACAGATGAGCAAACAAAGAGCAGGTCAGGGATGAGGTCATTTCATTCTTCCCTTATGAGAAGCCCTGAGACAGGTATGTGGTAGGATTGCTACTTCACCAGTTTAACAAAATCATCGAGGTCGGAATCCATTCCATCTCCCCTTTCTGCGGTGCTGGGTGGGTGATTTGGTTTATCCTGTTAGGCTGGCTTCTGGCCTACAAAGGTAGCTGCTACAATTCCAGGCATACCATGCAGACGACAACATCTATGCAGACGACAACTTATCAGTCCCTTTTTAAGATCAAGGAATAATTTCCCTGATGTTCCACAGCGATTTCCTCCCCTTGTTTTTGCATGACTACATTCCTAAGCTGGATGAGTCAGGATATATATATCTCACAAAGAATCGGCTCACATAATTATGGAGGTTGAGATGTCTCAAGATCTGCAGTTCTAAGGCCTGTGATCTAGGGGAGCTAATGGTGTGAGTTCTACTCCAAGTTCAATGGCAGGGAAGACCACTATCCCAGCTCAAAAACATATTCTGTCTTGCTCAACCTGTTGTTGTAGCCAGGCCTCAGCACACTGGATGAGGTCCACCCGCATTGGTAGGGGCCATCTGCTTCACTCAATCTACAGGTTCGTATGCTAACCATCTCCGGGAACACCCTTATAGACATACCCAGAAATGATGATTAAACAAACATCTGGACACCCCATGGCCCAGTTAAGTCTAGGCACAACATTAACCATCATACAAGACTAAATCAGTCACCAGTAAGGAGTGATCGTCAGACTAATCAAGATCCATGCTGGGACTTGAGAGGGGACTTGAAGCCAGCCCCTAGAAACACAGGCCTTCCAATCCCCAAACACAGCTGGGATTCTGTCGTCAGGTAAGGAGGGGAAGAACTGTTGGAGAGCTGCTTCCTTCCTGTCCTTATGACTCTTAGATGAGGCACCCCAAGTGAAACACATAACAGGCGGATGTTATTAGGGCCATTGCCATAGTTGACATTTATTGGGCAGTTATGTCTACACCTGGTACAGATGTAACGTCCAGGAAGACGACACTGTAGAGTTGGCATCTCCTTCAATCCTGTCAGCTACCTGGAGCTCCGAGGCGCTGACTTGTCTTGTGCAGGGAGGAGGGAGGAAAGTTTAGGAACTGAATGTCCTTGGAAGAGTCCAAGGTGAATCTTCCTTATACCAAGCTTCTCTCTATAAATACCTGTTTTGCTATCGTCTGTTGAATTTCTATTTTTCTTTTCTTTCTAGTAGTTGACCTTACCTGTTGCCACCGTGCTTTCTACCTGGGTTGGTTTCTTATATGGTGTCTTTGGCATCGGTGCCCAGAATTTAGGGAGAGTCCAGTGAGGTGAAAACTGGCCCAGAGGGAAAACTCTTTGAAGCTCCGTGGTGATTTATTTTTTTATTTTTGAGTTTTTGAATTGGCACACATAGTTCTGCAAAAAGCTGCAAGCAATACTAAATTCTGTTCGACACAAGTTTGCTTTCCACTCTGCCCAAATCGGTTCACCCATTAATCCTTTCCTGTTTATTAATGAGCTACTACTATGCTAAGGTACGTGCTAGTTTCAGGCTGGCTCTTGGAGTTCCATGCAGTTATCTCTGGTTCTTTCCCTCTCACAACCCCAACACCACCGCCTGCTGAGTGCCAAGCTGTCGTCTTCACAAAATCTTTGACCTCTTCATTCCCTGTCCACAGCTGATCCTCCTTGGATCAATTGTGCCAGCCTCTGCTGGTCTCCCTGACTTCATTGCCTCCCTTTTGGTCTTTCTTCCATCTTCTGTAAGAATGTTTCTTGCACAGATTATGTTATGGGCTGAACTGTGTCTTTCCACCGCATCTCCATGTTGAAGTTCTTCCCAGTACCTTAGTATGGGACTGTGTTTGGACATGGGGCTCACGAAGTTTAAAGGAAGGTTTAGGACAGGCTCTGATCCAATGTGGCTGGATTAAGAAGAGATTAGGACAGACATTTGCAGAGGAAAGACTGTATACAGACACAGAGAGAAGATGGTCATCTGTAAGCCAAGCTGAGATAAGGCTGTAAAAGGAACCAACCCTATTGACACTCTTATGTTAAACTTTTCTAGACTCCAGAACTGAGGGAAAACAAATGTCTGATGTCTAAATTTTCTAATTGGTGTCACTTTGTTATAGCAACCCTACCAAACTCATACTGTCTACCTATAATGAAGTCACTCATTGAAAGGCCCCTTGTTTTTTTAACAGTGAGGCCAACTCCTCACCAGGTCTCTCAGGGCCCTGCTGCTCTGGCATTAGCCTGCCATTCCATTTTCTCTGCCCCTTGTCCATGCTCCCTGCTCTAGTGCCCTCCAGACAGATTTAATTCAGCAGACTTGGCTGTGCTTCCCTGCCTCAGTGCCTTTGCCTTGGATCTTCCCTCCACATAAAACAGTTCTGCATTTCCAGACATGGCTCCCATTCCTACCTGCTGAAATCACATGAATCCCTCAGACCTTGGTGCCAATTCCTTTATAAATCTATATGCTCTACCAAAGCCACAATCAGGCAGAATCGCTCTTTAACTCCTCTGCAGCACTTTGTAAAATTCCACCATGGCCTTGGACCTGCCCAGGGTCCCGCTTTGGCATGTACCGACAGCCTTCCTGTTGTCTGTGGTCCTCTAGATAAGCTCCTCATCCCACCCATCTTTTAGCCTATGTCTAGGAAGGGCTAGATGCGTGGTGTATTTTCACAAACGTGTGTGGCACAAGGCTGGATTGGAACACAGAGTCAAAAATAAGGCCCCAAATGAGAGTAATGTCCATAGAAAACAGGAACTGGCAAGCAGGACTTGAAATGGCATCATCTGGCATGAGCTGGAGAAAGACCGAGAGCCTGGGAGAAGACAGCCTTAGCTGCCTTCCCAACACCGCAGCTACCGGTCAGAGTACACCTCAGAGCTGCCTAGGGTAGAATTTTGGCAGAATATTCTGGAATGTTTTCTGAAAGGAGAGCATGTGATCCCTGGAGCTAACTCAACAGAAGTTCACCTTGGAAAGCCACCTGGGCAACAGAAGTTGGCGAGGAGGGGGTAATGCTTTCTTTCTTTCTTTCTTTGCTCCTGGAGACTGAACCCAGGGTGCATCTCACTGAGTTGTTGGGGTTGGCCTCGAACCTTGCAATCCTCCTGCCTCAGCCTCCTGAGGATTACAGGCATGCACCACCACACACAGTGGATGAAGGGGTTTCTGAAATCCCTTTTCTCTGTAATTTACTTGCTTTCGGAGTGTCTTGGTAGAGGTAACCAGGCTTTCGAATGTGAATCCATACTTTTAAAAACCATCTGCTATGCAGACATGCAGAAATCATTAACAAATGCTAAGTGTGGTTTTGCTCAGATCTGCTGCAAGATGATCGAAGCAAAGTGGTTCATATAACATCTCCTTCACCATTCGCTCCTTGGGCTGTCATTTGGGTGAGGAATCTAATTAAAGATAAAACATAAGAAAAACGAAAAGCACAAAAATGCTACTTCTCTCCCAAACTCTTGCAAAATCAGGAAAACAAACAAACAAACAAACAAACACATTCTTCTCATTTCTGCAAAAGAAAAATGAGAACCGAAATTCTGAGCCACGTGGAATCCAGCAGACCAATTCTTTTCCCTAGTGAGTCATAAGGCAGCAAGAATTTGTCCCCTTGCTTTTCTTTTTCTTTCTTTCTGCCCTCATCTTCCCATGAGTGAGGCTTGCTGTCAGGGACTGAGCAGGCTCTCTCAGGCTCCCTGGGCTCCCCAAACACAACAGCATATTAAAATGCAGGGAGAAGTTGTGTGGGAAGGGAAGGGGCCGGCGGCACAGAGACATTCACTGGGGAATGAGGAGGGCTGGCGTCCTCGGAACGCTGCATTCTGTGGCTCAGTGGAGAGGAGCATTTGGCGTCGTGTCCCCGGGGTCTGCCTGACAGTGTTCCCCGTTCTCTGGCTCCTTTCTGGGGCTGTGTGGGCTCTGCTGTCAAAGCCGTGGGGTTTCTGGGAGTGCCGCTAGAGACACCAGGACTGGGTGGGGTCAGGATCTGCAGCAGCAGAGGGATGGGCAGGGGCCTCCAGGCTGTAAAGAGGCCCTGGGTCCTAAAGGTCTTATACAGAGGCCGAGTGACTTCAGCTGGGTTCCCCGGATGAAGCATGGGACAGGCAGCCTGTGCATGGGATTGGTGAAGCCATTTTCTGAGAAGGGAGGGGGCGTGAGGAAAGGGTGCTGTTGGGGGTGGAGCTAAGTGCAGGAAGACCTCCTGGGTCTGCCCCCGCTGGGTCCCAAAGGGCCACACACATGTTGGTCCCTTTTGTATGTTGCCACCTGTAGCGATTGCCACTTGCAGCAAGGACGCCGCGGGAGAAAACTCTGAGGCAGGATGGAAATGAAAAAGTTCTTTTATTCTTCTCTCTTCTAACTTCTCTCTCCGGCTCCAACAACCTCTCCAACTCCAACCACAACCACCTCTAACTCCCTCACCCGGTTAAATACTGTTTGCCTTAACAAGGACACGTGCTAACAGCTCGAGCTTACAGGTGCGTCACACAGTGTTCACGGGCATAAAAAGATTCTTAGATAAATGCATGAATATCAGGTGAAAATACTTGAACACCTTTATGGCTCTCAGCTAGCCGCCATCTAGCTATCTCCTCAATTAGGGCTCTTACACTTGTATCTCCATGTTTGGTCATTTGTCACTGGCCATGGAGGTTCCAAGGTGGGTCTTCCCACCAGGACAAGAGGAGCAGTCCCCAGAGGGAAGGAGCTGCTTGCATTCATCTACTCTAGGGCTGTCAGCACGAGGCACCTTCAAGATGCGCGGGGCCAGCTGTGTTGAGGGTTTTGGATTTTTTCTGCAAATTTTGAAAGACTGGTATGTATGTAATGAGAAATCTTGAGTTGGGATTCAAGACCAAACACAAAATGCATTTGTTTCATATGTGTCTTCTCTGCACAGAAAAATCCTAGGTGTCTGCATTTGAACAGACACCGGTATGTGAGGCCAGGTGCTGGATCAGCTGTGCTGGTATATTGGTACTGAAAAGGTTCAGATTCTGGAGCATTTTGGACTTTGGATCAGGGACAGTCAACCTGGACCCTGCACTGAGGCTTCAACAACCTGAATGTGTCCCCTCCCCGTCTGGAGGCTGGAAGTCTGAGGTCCAGATGGGGGGCTGGTTCCTCCAGAGGCTGCCCTCTTCGGCTGGCAGGTGACCTTCTCGCTGCAGGTTCTCACGACATCCTCCCTCCACACGTGTTGGTCCAAATTTCCCTTTTTATTAGAACACCAGGTACATCGGTTGGGGTGGCCTCTGATGACCTCACTTTAACTCATTTGTCACTGTAAAGGCCCTATCTCCAAATAAGTTTCCATCCTGAAATACCAGGGTTAGAACGCCAACACGTGGAGGTCGTGGGCAGGGGGACAGTGACACCATTCCTCGTGACACCAGCAGCTGGGGAATGGGGGTGCCTCCCGGTGGCTCAGAGGAGTGGGCAGTTCCTGCCCATGTAGGACCTGAAGAACAAGCACCAGTGTTGGGTACGCTCTGTGGTCCCCACTGGTGCCCCGGCGACATCTTTCCACGTACAACTCCTTCTGGGATGGACAGTTCTAAGAGGCTGTCAGGCACCAACATCTTAGCACAGATTCGTTTCAGAAAATCACTTTTTCTTCACAAAGACATAGCATGACCAAGAAGCATGGTAGAAAAACTGGGCAGAAGGTGAAGTGAGAGCAAGGAGGAAGCTTTTCTGACTTGCTGAGTTTGCCACCCGCCAGCTGGGCAGGACAGGAAGCCCAGGGCAGGCAGAGTGGCAGGGTCTAGTAGGAAGGGGAAAGAGAAGCTACAGGGCACCAAGAGCAACTGCCACTGTGCAAACAAACCAGTGGACAAGGTGGGATCAGACTTAGAAAGGGGACTGGCAAGGGTGCAGGTCCCAGCAGTCGGGATAATGAAGCAAGGGCTGCTCATTTTCATGGGACGGGCCAGCAGAGTTAAAGCAGCCCCCTCTTTTCTACCTGCTGCTGTACAAGGGCCAGGGGTGTGGGGGAGCTCCTTGCCTTTCCCTTGAGAACAAAGAGTAGGAGCATTTTTTTTTCTTTCTGATGCATGACCCTCCGTTATGGGGCCGGCTGTGGGGTCTCACTGAGTGGACACACATTTTGGAGGCATCTTTGTTGTGAGAGGAGGCTGCATTGGACAGGGAACGTAGGCTTAGGTGCTGGAAAGGAAAGTTAGAGATGGGAATGGAGTCACGCAGCCCAGAGGGTTTCGTGCCTTAAAACCCTGCTTAGAGCAATTTCAATTATTTACTAGGCATTTTAAAATAAAGGGTGTGCTGGACTGAGGATATAGCTCAGTGGTAGATCACTTGCCTAGCATGTGTGAGGTCCTGAGTTCAATCCAGTAGAGCAAAATATAGGTAGGTAGGTAGGTAGGTAGATAGATGATAGATGATAGATAGATGATAAATATATAGATAGATGATAGGTAGATAAAATAAGCAGTGTATATCATATCATTCATAAACCAGACAGCAACGCCTTCACCTCATCAAACACTTGGTGCTCTTTCTCCGTCACCTCATCTGTGTCACACATCTGTGTTGCTTCTCCATGTGCTCATTTCAAGCACAAAGCGAACCAGCCCCTGGGGTCACTGGGTGGCGTCCCTCTAATGCCTCTCTGGCCCCGGTTTCCCCTCTACCTCCTGGCCTTCACACACTCCTTTGCTGGAGCAGCGGGGCCTTCATCCTGCACAGCCTGGTTTTGCTGGTTTCACCCCCCTGGGCTTTTAACTGGCCCCACCATCCACTGTCCTTTCTGAGAAGTGGCAGGTGGATGGATGGACGGGGCTGATCAGATTCCGATTTGGGTTATGTGACCCGGTCGCGTGATACGTGCTGGGTGAACTTCCTTTCTGCGGGGTCACGAAGCTTGCTCCTCTGGTGGGACAGCAAGGAGGATCTAGGCCCTCCATCCCTCTGGTGAGGGTGCTAACCCTACTCTCACCTCATTGCCTCACCCCTACTTAAAGACCTCACCCCGATGCGGTCAACTTGGATCGTAGGTTCTACCATAAGAATTTGAGGAAGATAAACATATCCGAACCATAGCATTTGCTGATTTTAAATAGCAATGAGTTGGTTACCAAACATTCTCCCAGGTAATCCAAAGTATTTTCATTATGCACTTAGGGATTTGACCATATGTAACATGTTTGGGATCACATTTGCTATCTCCAACCAGGCTGAATATTTTTAAAACATTTTTATTGAGACATGTAATTTACATACAGTAGTACGGTTCATTCACTTAAAGGATACATTTCAATGGTTTTTTAGTATATTAGAGTTGCGCAACCATCACCACAATTCATTTTAGAACGCTTCGGTCATCCCCCAAAGAAACTCTGTGCCCATTAGCTGTCGTTCCCTGTTTCCCTCCACCTACCTCCTCCTTCCTGCAGCCCTAGGCAACCCACAGCTAGGCAACCACTAAGCTACCTTTAGCCCAGTTCATTTGCCCATTCTAGAAATTTACATAAATGGAATAACATAAGAGGCCATCTTTTAGAGCTGGCCACTTTCACTTAGAAAAACATTTAGAAGGTAATCTACATCGCAGCATGCATCAGTGTTTCATTTTTTTTAAAATTGCAGAGTAATATCCATCTATGGGTGTTCTATGGACACATCACTTTCATTTGCCCACGCCCTGGGTGATAGGCACATCTTGCCTCGGAGTCTCTTTATTGGGTGCCTAGCCAGCTGTGACAGCATTCTTGCTTTCTGATATGATAAAACATCCCAGAATCTCCTGGCTCATGTCTGCCCCAGACCTGGAAGAGCCTATTCTCCAAGGTGCACCTGTTCCCTTGAGTGGGAAATAGACTGTCAAGGTCAAAGTCTGGGTGCTGGGAAGCCCTTAGCTGCTGGGCTGTCCACTGAAGATAGGACTTGCAGTGGATGCAGCCAAACATATTTTTTTGCTTTGTTTACTTGATTACTTATTTGCTATTACAATAAACTATGTGGAGTTCATCCTGGAACTTCTAGTTCAAAGGTAGGGCCATGGTATTCTTACTTAGCCTCATCAACCTTACAATTTTTTTTTTTTTAAATTGTGGTACTAGAGATTAAACTCATGGTTTTTATTTTTGCACTCTAAGATTCCAGGTTCACAGCGACACCAACATAACCACTCATTTTTGCATTATCTCATAACACATACAAGTTTCAATTCACAATGCCAACACTTGCAGGAGCAATATTTTGACTGAGAACCGTTTACAATTTGCTAGCAGTTGCTTTTTCCTTACAGAAGAGCTGCTGGAATTGTAGTTTGCAATGTATTTTAACAGCTCCTCTGGGTGATGATGCTCTCAACCGGACACTATCTAATTTCATTTGGTTCACTTTACTTTGTATTCTTAAGGATTTTTATTATGTATTTTAAAGTTAAATCTACAAAATAAGATTTATCCAAAGAAGCTTAGCTTCTGTTCCTATCTCTTCTATTGTATTCCCTCATCTTTCTATAGACAACCATTTACAGACATTTATCTTCCCAGGCCTTTTTAAAAATTTTAAGAAAATCTCTCTACATGCATATCTTCCTCTTTTCCTAATCTATTATAGTTACTGTTCATTTTGATTTTTTTTTTTTTTTTTTTTTTTTTTGGTACTGGGGATTGACCTCAGGGCACTTGACCACTGGGCCACATCCCCAGCCCTTTTTTGTATTTTATTACAGACAGGGTCTCACTGAGTTGCTAAGTGCCTCGTCATTGCTGAGGCTGGATTGAACTCATGATCCTCCTGCCTCAGCCTCCCAAGTGCTGGGATTACAAGCGTGTGCCACTAAGCCCGGCTTCAGCATCCTATCTGAGAACCCACACGAAGCTTCTTCAAGGACAGACACGTCACAGTGTGTTCTGAAATCCGAGAGGTCTAGCACCTTCCTCGCCCCAAAGCGTTTCTTTCTTAGGGTGTTATACTTGTTTGTCTGTTATTGCAAATGAACTCTATCATCAGTCTGTCTGCCCCAGAACAAAAACCTGGGAATTTAAGAAAATTTAGATTGCATTAAATTTTTTTATTAACTTGACAAATCCAGTAACTTTTTAATGCAGAGTCCTGTCAAAGAACACAGGTTGGTTTTGCACCTGTTCTTGTCTGCTCTTGTACCTTCCGTGAGTGTTTTGTGGTTTTATGGAGGATTAATAATTAATAAATGAATTGTTTTATGGTTTCTTCACAGAGGGTTTGTGAAGGGCAAAACATCACACCGGGGACAGCTGTGCAGCCAAGAGATTTATTCAACAGCCTTCATGGCTGATAGCAAAACCAGAGAAGAGGTGCTCTGGTTGAAGGTCAAAGAGGTGCTGGGAGAGGGGAGTCAGGGAGAGGAGAGTGTGCAAGCTCTGGACAGAAGGTGGGTGCTTGGTCTCACCAGCTAGGATCTCTGGAGCTATCAGCTAAAGCAGCTGCTGTCTGGCTGGAGGCTGGAGCTGTCAGCTGGGAGCAGGCGTCGGTCTGAAGGCGATGGGTCTGGAGCTGCCGGCTGGGGCAGCTGCTGTCGGCTGGAGGCGATGGGTCTAGAGCTGTTGCAGTGGCTTCCTCCTCCCCGCAGGATCGAGCTGATGTGTCTGAGTGGCTTCCTCCTCTCAGCAGCGACAAGCTGATGTGTGTGTGTCCGTGTGTCTGTGTCTGAGTCTCTCAAACAGGGCCCTATATAGGGATTTCTGGTGGGAGGTGCACCAGAGCAACCCCAACGCCATTGGCTCTTTGCCCATAGAACAGGGCGAACTTTAAGCCTATTGGCTCTTGCCCAGGGAAAAGAAACATCCTGCCCGGGGAAGAAACATCCTGCCCAGGGAAGAAACATCCTGCCCGGAGAATGAAACAAGGTTGCTTCTCTCAGGATGTGGAAAACTCTGGGGGGGAGGAGGGTAGCCCATCTATCAGTTTGGACCCTCCTTTGTAAGATCAACACTCAAGTTTTTCTTCCCTTCCTTTCCCCCCAAAGGCATATGCAGGGGTTTGTTTATAAAAGTAGGTACCTATTCAAAGGGTCACAGGGGACTCTCAAGAGAGACACCATGCAGTAAAGCAAGGAAGCATGTTCAGGGAGAATGCCGGCCACCTCTAAAGGGAGGGACAGCCCTTCCTTTTTTATTTTTTTCCTCTTATACCTTCTTACAGGTTTTTATGATGTGAACTTATTTTTCTCTGCTAATTTTAAACATTGCTTCCTCTCTAAATTCTCTTAGTGCCACGGTACCTTTCCCTTTGATTCTTTTGAATGTTCCACATATGTAATCGTGAAGTGAAAAAAATGTTTTATATCAGCAACTCGAAGAAATGTTTGAAATCTGAATCTTTGAGAAAGTGTGCCTCGTATGAACCGTGTGAATGCAGTCGATGCAATTGCCAAAACTTGTGGGAACCAGACGAGGAAAAATTTCTGCATGGAAAGCAAAGAGAGCTTCTTAAAATCCGTTGTTTTTATTGGTGTATCTTCATCGTAATAGCAGGATTCACAGCCGTGTCTGTACACGCCTGTACGTGATTGATTCCATCAGTCACGTGATTCCATCTGTCACGTTCCCAGCACCTCGCCTCCCTCCCCGCCTCCCTCCTGCCAAGGTACCTGATCTATTCCATGGATCTCCCTTCTACTATTATCATTATTATTTTAATTAGTGCATTATAATATTTATAAAAGTGAGATTTGTTGTGGTACAATCATACAATGACAGCATAATACAGCTTTTTTAAGTGTTCATCTTGCAATCTCAAACTCATAAGGCTAGAGAAACATTACAAAACCATGTTTTTTTTTTTTTTGAACCGTGGATTGACCTCAGTGGCACTCGACCACTGGGCCACATCCCCAGCCGTTTTTTGTATTTTATTTAGAGACAGGGTCTCACTGAGTTCCTAAGTGCCTCGCCATTGCTGAGGCTGACTTTGAACTCCTGATCCTCCTGCCTCAGCCTCCCGAGTGCTGGGATTACAGGCGTGCGCCACCGTGCCTGGTGTTCACTGTCTCTCTCTCTCTAGGAAGGTCCTTTCTTCCTCTCTCCTTTACTCTGCTTCCTTACACGTGTCGCTGCAACATCCAGGGTCCTCACAGATCCTACATCTTTCCACCTTTTAGGGCTTATTTCAGCTTCTCTTTACTCTTTCGCTTTTGTCTCCTATTTCTGCTTCTCTTATTTTTTTGCCATGTGTTTGGTGCATGTTTCCATTGGTAAGAACATTGCACTATAATTAGGACTAAACAAAACACATCCAATGCAGGGCATGTCTTAAAAATATGTAAAAATATTTCCAGACATGTTTTTAAATTTTATTTCTGGGGGAAAAAAGTGTTTTTGTTTTGTTTGGGTGCAAAGGACACAGCACACAGGGCAGCTTACCCTGAACATCACAGGTGATAAGAATGATGGTGGAAATCTCCCTCCAGTGGGCAGCTCCTGCATGCGGGGTGCACTGCCAGATACAGAGCTGGAAACTCATCCACTTGTTCAACCAATACTAGCGGAGTTCCAGGTCCCGCTCACCCTGCTGTGCATAAAATGACACCTCGGCCCTCACTGAGCTTATAAATAATGAAATTAATGGAACGAATCAACAGACTGAAGAGGATCTTCCGCTGCTTTGCTTTTTCTGGAAAGCAGGGGTCTGGGAGGTACGAGGCCAGAGCTGAGGACGCAGAAAGAGGACCTGGAGATGGGGAAGGTGAGCAGAGAGGGGCGTGGCAGGTGGCATGGTCTCTTGCACCAGAGTCCTGGGGACGGGAGCACGAGGACGAGGGTCTGGGAATAGTCACAAGAGACATCCCGCAGCCTGGCCCGTTGCCGTCCTCTCTGTCTATCGGGAAAGTTCTCCCCACAGGCAGTTAACTTCCTCACCCTCCCAGATGATGCTTTCTGGTGGCCTATCAGAAAGCCATGCCCCACTGTGTTGAGAAGGTGACTGGGCAGGGGTGACGCATTGACCAAGGAGAAGAAAGGAGGCCGTGGAGACCAGTGAGGAGGACAGCTGGTAAGAGGGTGAGTCTTGTCACATGAACTCAGAGAGGTAAGGGGAGTGGTGCTGTAGGAACTTCTAAGTTCCCAGAAATACACTGGCTTTGACTTGGCAGGTGATGGGTGAAGGGCAAAAATCACACCAGAGACCACCGTGCAGCCAAGAGATTTATTCACCAGGCTTTATGGCTGTTCAGAGGCAGAAGAAGTACGGGGAGAGAGGAGTCAGGGAGAGGGGAGTGTGCAAGCTCTGGTGGGAGAGAGAAGTCAGGGAGAGGGGAATGTGCAAGCTCTGGATGGAGGGTCGGTGCCTGGTCGTGCCAGCTATGGTCTCTGGAGCTGTTGGCTGGGGCAGCTGCCGTCGGGCTGGAGATGGTGAGTCTGGAGCTGTTGCAGTGGCTGCCTCCTCTCAGCAGGGACAAGCTGTTGTGTCTGAGCTCCGGGCAGGCAGGAGCTTTAAGTAGGGATTTCTGGTGGGGCGGGGGGGTACCAGAGCGACCTTTAATGCTATTGGCTCTTTGCCCATGGAACTCGGCGACCTTTAAGCCGATTGGCTCCTGCCCAGGGAAAATGAAACCAAGTTGCTCCTCATGGAAATTTCCATGGGGGAGGTGGCCCACTGGCCCAAGCCTATCTATCAACGGGAAGCCACTGGAGGAGGGCTTGGAGCAGAACACTGACCCATTTGACTTATATTTTTGCAGGACACAAAAGCCCTGATCAGCCAGTGATTCATCCTCAAGGACATGACAAAGTTCCTGGCAGTCACACAGAGGAGGTGGCGGGGCTAGGACATGAACCAGGTCTCTAGCTGCAGTCCTTGCTGGACCCACTAGGAGACTTCCTTCCTCATCTGCTAGTTGCATTTTTTTAATTCATTCTTTACGTCTCCTTTACACCTCCTTTCCAGGTCTGTGCGTTTCTGCTTGATGGGGAATGAAGCCGTGTCCAGTCTGTATTCTTTCCCTCGTTCCCAAAATATGTATTCATTTCTGCCACATGCATGACACCATAAATTGCACCATGAATGATAAAAGAGGTGGACAGTGAGGGACATTCTCTCAAGAGACTTATAGGCTAGCTATAAAGAGAAGACAATTCGATGTCTTTGGATTGTTTAAATCCAATGATTTCCACTGTGGGGAAGGGGGAATTCTTGCTTGTTTCATTTAATTATCTGAAAGAAAATCACTATTTCTTTTTCAAGAACAGCCTTATCCAAGAACCAGAAGCAGATAAAATATGGGATTCCCTCTTTGATTTTATGGATTTTGACTTCCAGCTTGATTGTTGAGTTAGCACAGTAAAAGATGACTCCCCGGCTCCCCACCCCTCAGCCTTGCAAGCCCAACCTGTGATCAGGAAATCCAGCTGTGCACATTCTATTTCTCGCCTCATTGCCAGGAATAAAGATGCGGCAATCCCTGCTTAACTGACAGTGTTGCCGGTGACACCTGAGGGAAAGCGGAAACCAGCTCAGCAGCTCTGCCACCGCTGGGCCGCTGCTTCTGGGCAGCGGGTAAGTGTTCAGTACCAGAATCTGATGCTCCTCTCTCCTTGATGACGAGAGCGGAGAGCTGGGTGCAGGGTTCCGGGTCAGGAGACACTGCTGTCTCCCTTCAGCTGCTCTTTCAGTTAGTCTGAGAACTTGCACCCGATAGCTGTGCCCTTGGAGTCCCTGCAGGAGGCCAGGAAAGCATCACATTTTAGAGGAACCAGCTCCAGATGGGGATCTACGGGTTTGAGGTCCACCCTGGTCACCATCTGCCTGTGGGGTGCGTGCCCTCCAAGAAATGAATCGTGGAGTCCTCCCATTTGTGTACCCCCACACATTTGGGTCTTGCGAAGTCTGTGTGGGAAGCTGACAGTGGCCTTTGCGACTCCTACAATTCCTTTTCGAAAGCCCATCTGTATTCTGAGTTTGCCTCTGTGGTCATGTGACTGTGCAGTCTTTCTGGCTCTACAGATTAGAATAAACCTTCTATATTAGTCAGCTTTTTGTTGCTGTGATCAAAAGCCTTGACAAGAACAACTTAGAGCCGGGCGTGGTGGCACATGCCTGTAATCCCAGCACTTGGGAGGCCGAGGCAGGAGGATTGCAAGTTCAAAGCCAGCCTCAGCAATGGTGAGGCACTTAGCAACTCAGTGAGTCCCTGTCTCTAATAAAATTCAAAAAAGGGCTGAGGATGTGGCCCAGTGGTCCAGTGCTCCTGAGTTCAATCCCCAGTACCAAAAAAAAAAAAAAAAAATCAATCTACTTAGTTATGGTGAATTTTCCTCTTCCAGGTACCAAAAATGATAGAAATAAAACTTTTAATTTCTTTCTTTTTCCTCTTCCTCTTTTCTTCCTTCTTCTTTTTCCTTTTTGATTAAGTTGTTTGAACAAGTTCCTCTGGGCTACAAAAGCAGAAGCAATAGTGGTATCAGTTTCTGAAATAAACTTTAGATCTGATTGCTATATTAACTAGGTGAAGTTTCTACTGAGAACAAAATACTCTTGAAATTTGCAGAAGTTAGCCTGCTGAATAGTTTTGTATTGATTTTGAAAAACTGACCATTCATTTTTTTTAAATGCTGCATTGAATTTATACATGTACTACAAAATAGTACACAAGTATAAGAACCTAGTGTGTTTCTTCAATTCTCAATATCAATTCATTTTGTTTGTAATTAAAAATGTTTTTCTGTCAATTCAACTTTGATAAACATTTTTGGGTGTGAGCAAAGTAAATGCCAAATGAAGGTGATGGAGTGGATTGTGGGAGTAGAAGGGTAGCAAGATCTGGGATGAAGGTCCTAACAGGGAGTCTACACAGTATCGTTTATTCCCATGAGAACAGCCCCACCTCCATCCATAATCATCATACTCCTTCAGATTTCTTATCTCGTGTGTGTGTGTGTGTGTGTGTGTGTGTGTGTGTGTGTGTGTGTGTGTGGTCGGTCGCACAGAGCAGAACCAATGCAGAGAGCTTCACCTTCTACCATCTTGGAAATCAGCGGGCATCTTAGAATTGACAGGGTGTGTTCTGGATTTGATAAAATATGGTGAGTGGTCTGGATTGCAGGAGTCTTCTATTGCTATGTGGTCATGCATCGAGTATGTGCTTATGTTCTCTGTCTTAGTGAATTGAATGCATCTGCTAAAATGTTTTCCAGTGCCCTTGAATCTAAAGGCATTGGAGAAACTGTGTTTGGGCTCTCCGATTTCTAGGACTACCCAACAGTGAGGAAATACCTTGGATTCCACCAAGTCCAAGGGTGGGGATGACTCCTCGGGGTCTTCAGGTCGTCTTCCAAAGCATCTTTTGAGAGCCTGCCATGTGCACTAAGGATACGGCGGTGAGCAAGGCAAATAAAAGTCTCTGCTCTGGTGGAATGAAGTTCTGGAATGCTGACTTGGGTGTCCACTCTTTGATGCAGCATCAGCCTTCAGTAGGTGTGCCAAGGTGTTAGTTTCCTTTCTTTCCTGGTCGGGATCACACCCTGGAAATGACGGGGAGGCCCAGTGTCTACACATCCACTCCTCAACCAGCTTTTCTATCCCTTGATGCTGTTTTCTTGCTGCAAAACTTTTGCTGTGATGCACTGGAGAAAGACATGTGGTCGTTGTTATCAGGAGCCCAGCTGGAAGAGTCACAGCAGACGTCTGTACACATTAGAGTCTAAGAAAGTGTTCCCGATCCTTTAAGAAAACCATTACTTGGCTCACTGCAAGCTAATTGCATTTGTTCAGTCATTGTGAAAATGGATGCAGATGGGATAAGCTAAGAAATATCCTACTGTTAAATCACAAATAAAGCCACTTGCTCAGGAGACTCTATGGCCTGGGATGCGGTTTTTACCAAGAAGTGGGAAATTGCTTGGTAAATTTCTCTTTTCTGCTTAAGTAACTCTTTTAATTAATTTTTACTGACCTCCTCCTCCTTCAACACAAAAGGTGTGAACAGATAAAGAATTGATCTTGCAGACCTTCCTTCTAAAGTCAAAAAGTGAAGAGGGAGATGGATTTGTTCTCTTTCAATTTGGGATAGAGCTTTGGTGTGTTAAGATCTGCAACTTGGTAATTAGCCACAATGGTACAATGTTATCTCATTATCTCATTATTTCTACTTTGGCATGATAAGAGCTTATGTTTTAGATAAAATGCCAAGATGGGATTAATGACTAGAGCAAGGAGAATCAAATTTTAATGAGAAAAGTACACAACATCAAGATAAAACTTTGTGTGATGTCTCTACTTAAAGGAGACAGGCTAAAGCTCTAACATCATTTCTTCTATCTTGAAGAGCCACCCTATCTACTAGTTTGATCAGATGGCACCATATTTTGCTGAAGTCCAGCTTCCACACGGGGTGCAAAGTGGCACGATTGGGGTGTGAGGGAGCACAAGGTGAAGAGTTGGCGAGACGGAGAGAAGCACACACCACAACGGTCTGGGGGCTTAACTCTTCTTTTACTGATTTTAGTTGCATTTTTATAGTAGCAAGCACAGTGGTTTACATCAAAGGATAAGAATTTTGAAGAAATACAATTTGAGGGGAAGCAGGATATTTTTTCTAAGTACATTTTACTGATTAATCTATAGACAGAGGAAAAACATGTTTTGATCATTTCTATATGTCTTAAATAATATATGGTTATGTTTCTAATACATCCTATTTAAACTTTAACTGAACTCTGACTATTAAGTTCCTATTGTTTCCTATATAATGACTTTGTTTTGAACTCAGGAAGAAGGAAGTATGGTTATTTCTCAGAAGTCAGGCTAACAGGTGTTATTTCATTGATCAAATATCAGATCTAAGGGGTCTCTACCATGAAAAACGTATACAGATACATCCTAAGCTACTTAAAAGATAAAAGGAGTCCTTATCAATCACAAAAAGACACTTAAAGCCTTATTACTACAACAAGGAAAGGTTGAACAGAGGGCATAGCAAGAGCCACAAGTTTAATTATTACTTACCAGCCTAATATCTAATTATAAAATCCTGTTATACTAGTATGCTTAAGAATTTGTTCTTGAGCTCTTGACCTAGATTCCACAAAGTAACAATCTAGTGTGGTCAGCTTCATGCTTAATAACTAATGCATAAGCCCTAGTGGTCATATAGGCGGAAAACAAGGCAGTAGGAATATAGAGACAGAGTTAGCCACTGCAGCACCATGTTTGTGTTACATCTCTCCTTAAAAGAGGGAAAAATGCCTTGCTTTTCCCCCTTATTTGTGATGAGGATGCCTTGCTCACTCAATCGTAAGGAAGATGTCACAATCTTTCTATGAGTAAATATAAGGTGTAGTGTCATTTAGAAACTTGTTTCCATGTGGTAGAAATTATAATTGGTTCTAGAGGTTTTCTGGGGAGATGTTCATGCTGATCATCAGCAAGGCCAGTATTCCAGAACACTGTGGTTCACTAATCTTATCATCCCTGAAATTTATCGGTGACCTGGAGAAAAATTCCTATTGAATGTCCAGATTGTTGTCTTATATTGTCCAACAGACAGCTAGTGCAGAGAGATAGATACATGAGGTGATCAGTGATCACTTAGTATAATGAACAATTTATTTTACAAGTAATACTGTAATCTATCATTTTAAATTATCTGGATTTAGATGTGGCCCTGGCCTTGATGTTAATCTAGCTTTCATTTAGGAAAATAATACTTATCAGCCTGTGGGACTCTTCTCCCAGTTCATCAGGAAGGACACAGGTAATAAGGTAATCCTAATCATGCTTAAATATTCCTTGAGCAGAGTTCAAATCATACAGCAAGCAGGGAACATCCAGAGGCCGACTCCTGGGAGGACAGCCCCGAGCCTGGCCTTCCAGTTGGCTGGTCAACCAGAGTGGGGTCTGCAGCACAGGTCAGGGCCTTTGTGAGGGAAAGGGCCTGTCCCTCCTTTTCAGCATCCTGTAGGGCTTCTGACAACTGGACAACTGGGAGCTGATAGCTCCTACGACTGCCCGTGGGACAGGTTTCACGAACTGTGTGTCCCATCTCCCACGGGGTGGCCTCCAGTTCCACGTGACAGGAAGGCAGGTGACAGCTTCCATATCAGGTCAGGAACAAATGGGTCCCAACTTCCTATGTCACCAGGGCTTCCCTTCGTGAGAAAGGCACTGCTGATTTTGGCAGCTTATGGGAACACTGAGCCTAAGGGTGACCAACGGCCCAATCTGCCTAGGACCCAAAGTGGAGATGTTCTGGATATACTGGAATGAGCTTCTCACCTCGTCAGAAGGAAATCCATACTTGGCATAGCTGATGGTCTATCTACCTACCTGCCTTCCTATCTTAGTATATGCACACGTGTGTATGTTTACACATACATGTACAAAGGCATAGGTATACATATAGACAGATGTGGTTCATAGGTCTGACTTTGAAATGTTGGCTGCCTTGTTAGTTTTAGCCTCATGTTTATTCAATTGTAAAAATAGAAAAGAATGGTAAAAATATGTTGGCTAACAGTTCAGAATTCTCACATGTATAAAAGCCTAGTCTCTGTATGGTAATTTGAAACCGATGATGGTTTTGCTGTTGACCAAATCTGACACACACCACAGAAGTGTCTGAAGTGAATTGGGGACATTATCATCATTTATGCCTTTCAGAGTTTTAACGATTCAGTAAAGGGTGGAGACAGACTCTCTAAATCGCAGCACATCTAAAAATTCCTCTTCTTCCTGGGTAGCAAGGCCCATCTGTTTTTAAACAGCAAGGGAGCTGCTGACACTTTATTAAGCTGTTGTTTTACTTAAATTGCAGTTGTCCAAAGTGACGCTTCCCCTCCACGCCTGCTTTCCAAAGTGCAGTAACCATAACTACTTCTTATTTGGGAAATTGCATGTGGCTACCCCTCCAGTTGGTTAATACAGGGAGTCAATATTTTTGCTTTATTTTAAAAGCATCACAGCATGGGGCTGTTTTTCTTGGCTTTTCACTTCTTCTGCCTCTTTTTTTCCCCTTTCTTCCTGATACAAGAGTAGTTATGCTAAATATTTGATTTCTAGCAAAGGGCAGAAACTCATATTTACAGCAAATCTTTTTTTTTTTTTCTATTTATCTTTTATGTTAGTCTCAACCTGCAGCATCTTTGGACATATTCATTTTTGCAGGTCTCAAAATGGTACTGAACAAGGGACTTCCAGACTTAAAGGCTCGCCTTCTCAGTGAAGAGAGCTGCTTCCTGGAGTTTGGTCCCATTCTCTGTTTTCTGACACTCTGCTTTTCCTGCACCTTGGTGGGGCTGTGAACTTGGGCCCTCTTCTGCAAGGATGCCCTCCCCACCCACATGGATGAACACTTCATGCGCATTCAGAGGTGCTGAGCCACTGGATCTGAATGGAACACCTGCAAGGAACAGTCTACAGGATGCATCAGATTCTAGAGTTGGGACCTCATCTCGTGCTCTTGGTACGTATTCCTGTGTTTCCTATTTACGAATCGCCTCAGCTATCTTCCCACCATTGTGAAGAAACATGAAAGATATGAGTCAAATAAAGGTAAGTGAAGTGGCCTTGGGAGAATCAAAGAAAATGAACACTCCTCACCCCACAAGGTTTGGGGTCTCCCTTTCTCTCCTCCTTTGAGCATCATGACTCTTCCCCATCCATCCACTGGTTGAAGCCCACAGTTGCTGAGCTGGAGATGGAGCCCCCAACCTGGGTAGTGTCAGAGAGTCTTCAGGTGCAAGGACCAACAGGAAGGGGAGCAGGGCGTGGGCAGAGTTCCAGGAACCAGGACAGGTGAAGACTCTTCCGGCCACTGGAGCCTGAGACTGCAAAGCCCATCACCCCTGGTGTGGTGTCCAGGTGTCTGGAGGACCACAGGCCTGTCTGCTGTGCAGCAGCTAGGCTAATGTGCACTTCTGTGGGCTAACAGAACATTCTGCAGGTAATTCTGATGAACAATACCTAAGAGTTCTTTGGGCTTCGCCATAATTTGGAGTAAACAATGAAGCTGTCTGTTCCCTTGTGCTCGCTGTTGACTTTGGTTTTCCTGGTGCTCCGTGTCTCCAGTGGACCATTTTTCCCGGTCCTTGAGCTATTTAATTTTGGTGTCTTGCTCATACACACTTCTGCTCCCCCAAACACGCTCAGGGGCTTTAACTCCGTGCCCCAGGAGATTCTTTCTCTTGAATCTCCCCTGAGCACGCTCCAGGGGACTGCTGGGGTCTGGCCCGGACTGCCATGTCCCACCTCTCTCTCTGGGAAGAAAGGTGGTTCAGAGAAGGGAAGGGGGAGAAGGGGAGGGAAGGCAGTACTTCTCTGCATTTCCTCAGCCCCACAGACCTTCTGAGAGGATCCCAGCCACAGCACCCACAGCACAAGGCTTAGCAGGAGTGAAAGAGGTTCTTCCGTCTCCCTGTCACGCATCAAGTTCCTACTCTTACCTTTGGCCCAAACTCTGCTCATGCGACTGTACGAGCAGAGACTCAGAGTCTTCCATATAAATATAACGGAGACAACGGGTCAGTATAACAGGCTTTCTGCCAAAGCACAGATGATAGAATTATATCTTACCCCTTTTTCTTAAACAGCCAATCTTTTTTTTTTATATATTTATTTTTTTAGCTATAGGTGGATACAATATCTTTATTTCACTTTTTAAAAAAATATTTATTTATTTGCTTTAGTTGTACACAATGCACTTATTTGTATGTGGTGCTGAGGATCGAACCCGGGCCGCTCACATGCTAGGCGAGCGCTCTACCGCTGAGCCACAACCCCAGCCCTCTTTATTTCATTTTTATGTGGTGTCGAGGATTGAACCCAGTGTCTCACACATGCTAGGTGAGTGCTCTACCTCTGAGCCACAACCCCAGCCCTATCTTACCCTTTGTAACATGAATAAAATAGAGACGCTGCCTGGACAAAAAGGTGAAAAAGGCTTTCTTGGAGAAACTTTAGGGCTTTAGCTGTTGTCTCTTCATCTGGCCTGGTTTACTGTTCAAGGCAAAACTGACCTTAGAATTAGCCAGTTCAATTCTTTCCTTTTCCAAGTGAGGATCGGGCGCCCAGCGGCTATAGCCACCCTGCCAGGGGTCCTAGAGTTGGTCAAAGGCAGACCAGCCAGGACGGCCTCCTGACTTGCAGTCCTGTGTTCTTTTCATTGTAACTTGGAGCAAAACAAAAGCACGGGGCTTTCTTCCCTGCCCAGGCTCCACACACGGAACGTCATGCACAAGCGACCCGAGGATGAGGAACCAGAGATTGAAAGGGGTCAGCCCTGCAGACCCGCCAGCCATTCCCCAGCGACTTCTTTCTGTGAATCTTTTCCAGTATCTTTGCCCCACCTCCGGAGGGCTTGATGCAGCTCTGTTTGTGAACGGTAACGTTCTCTGCACTTTAGTGCTGGTCTGTATCGGATTGATGAGAGGACATCTGTCTAGGCGAATTTTTTAAAAATCTAACGTTGTCTGAGCACTTGTGTCCTGCCTGGTCTTCCTCATTCCTCTTTTTTCGCCTTAGGTTCTAGTTTTTCAAAATTCAGATAGAATCCACTGCTTTTGAGGTCCCTCCCCATCTCCCCTCTCTGTTGAGCAGCAGTCTCAAAACTAGACACAAAGTGGGGACCTGACTACTGTCAAGTGCATGGAGATCCCTCAGGTCAATGCATGGCCTTGGGAACCTAAGGCAGGAGCTGGCCCTGGCACTGTTTTGGTAAGTGTGTGAAGCTGTGGGCTAAGCTCTGCCTGAGTCTCTTCATTAAGAATAAGGATGGCTCAGGGCACTCTATTTTACTCAGTGTTGTGAAAATAAAATGTAGGTCCAAAACACTTCATAGGTCTAAAAATATTAGATACCGTGTAACCAGACCCTACGTGTCTATTCTTTGAGGGTCTCAAAGGTCCCTGGAAAACTGTTAAATTTAACAGAGGCTTTATTTTAGAAAACAAGCTAGCATGTTTCAAGAACTCGTGTGTTTATTTCGGAAAGAAAAGAGAGAGAGAGCTATCTAATCTTTTCATGCAAAAGAGAATGGTTCTGTTTTACAATTCTCTGGAAGTTTTCTGCCCTCTGGGAGCACAATCGAGTGTTATAATACCATTTATTGCTCCGCGTTCCTCCGGGCGCTGTGGTATTGAGCTGTAGTATTGAGGAAATGGAAAGAGATACAGTAAATGGCCAATTCACTGGAGTACAAATGGGACGGACAAGCTGCTCTCTCTCTGTGCTGAGCATGCGTCCCAGGGGCTCCCATTTTGGGGTCATTTTAATGAGTCAAACCAGGGTCCATGGTGGACTAGAGACTGCTGTCCGCGTCCTTCCATACCGGGCAGGATCACAGAGTTTCAGTGCCGACAGAATTCCCAGGTCGTATCTGCTATCGTTTGGATCTGAGATGTCCCTCAAGGGCCCATGCACACCTGGGTGTGATGCCATGGGCAGTGCGGAAGCCTCCAGAGTGAGGGCTAGTTGGGAGAGTTAGATCGCTGGAGCTGTGTCCTGAAAGCACATTGGGGGACCTCGGCCCTTCCCGTCTCTCTGCTCCTTAACCCCCATGAAGCAAACAGGCCCCCTCTAGCCCGTGTTCCCAGCAGGCTGTGCCGTGCCACCTCAGGCCCAAGACAACAGAGCCACGTTACCGTGGACTGGCCCTGAAGCCATGAGCGAAAATGAACCTTTTCTCTTTATAAGCTTCTTTATCTCAGATATCGGTTGCACGAACGGAAAGCCGACTTTCTCCATAGCCCATTCACTTTCATTTTAAAGCGGAGAAGATGCGGGGCAGAGACTCGGATGGGGAGCCGGAGCCCGTTCTCCGGGCTCTGTCCCACTGACTGAGGAGAAGTCTCAGCTGTTGGTCTGGGGACCCAGGAAGGCACTTAGAGCAGCGGTTCTCATCTCTGTGGGCCCCTCCACCTCCAGGGCACCTTGGGCAGTCTGACGTTTCTATTCGTCATGGCTGGGTGGGGGGTGTTGCCAGCGTCCAGTCGGGGAGGGCAGGGATCTGCTAAACCTCCGAAACGCCCAGGGCAGCCCACGGCCAAGCCAGTAGGGCTGAGGTTGGGAAACCCTGCTCCAGCGGAGCTGTTGGCCTTGGAGTTGGAAAGACCTCAATCAGACCCTGGGTCTGCTCTTCTTCGGCCTTTTGGATGATCAGTCAACCCCTCCGTGCGTCAGTCTCCTCGTCTGTAGAACGGGCATCATTGTAGTGTGCTGACGGAGCAGACTTTCCAGGAAAGATAAGTCACGTGCTACAGGGAGACCCCACGGCACTGCGGCCTCCTGACGCTGTCCCAGCCGGCCAGACCGGAGTTTCAGGTTCCAACGACCAGACGCATGGCTGGGGGGTAGAACGAGGCCTGCGTTCCGCCTTCATGGCATGGATAATCGGGCAGGCAGCTTCCGAAATTCTGGCTTCTTCCCAATTGGCTTGGAAGCCCCGAAAGATGAGGACTGTTTTTCCTTTCTCTGTCCCCAGAATCTGGCCCAGGCCTCAATAAGCAGTGGTGACTATGTGAGTGAACTGAGGGTCCTCTAGCGAGGGTGGCTCTTTGTCTACACTAGAGGGGGGAGAACGAGGTGGGTGAGGGAAGGGGCACAGCCCACGAAGGTCAGCGGGTAGGACAGAGCTGGATGTCCTCAGGGAACTGAGAGGGCTCTGAGTGTGAGCTTTCACCTCCTGGACTCTCGGAGAGGCGGACCAGGGCGCTCCAGAAGACACCGGGGCTCAGGCGCTGCTAGGGGTCCCGGGGCCAGTGCTGCTCTGGCCAGTGCCCTGTGCCTGTTCACACGACGTGGGAACGTAGGCCCTGGCACCTAAGCGGTGCTTAAGGAGCGGCCTGGCTAGGGAGCCCCTGAGGCTGGAGGTGCCCATGTGGGAATTGGGGAGTTAGGGCCAGAGGGGCGGGCAGGAAACACAGGAGGAGGGCTCACCATGAGGTCAAACTGACCCGAGGGGTGATGCTGTCACAGGGCATTTTAAGGAAGCGTGCTAACAACCCCCATCGCTTCCTTGACCCCTCCCCAAAGAAAAAAGTAACATCAGGAAAGCGAGCAGCAGAGACGCGCTGGCGGCCCTCCGGAGCTTGCTTTTGGACGTCTCCCTAGTGGCTTCCCAAGTGTTAGCTGATTTGTCCCTCACGACAGCCAAGGCTGTCACCGTCACACTCCTGTCTCACAGCTGGGCCAGCCAAGGCCAGGGTCGGTGGCAGCTGGTGAGAGGCACAGCAGGGGTGACGGGCAGTCCCGCCCTCCGTCATCACGCTGCCCGTGGACCCCCAGCCGAGTCTGGCGCACGCTCTAAGAGCAGGGCTCTTGGAGGCGTGTGCTGCCGTAGTTTGTGCGGAATGCCTCCCAGAGAGGCATCTGTTGAAGGCCTTGTCCCCAGGGAGCAACGTTCAGAGGTGGGACTTTGGGGAATTCATTGAATCATGAGTGATAGACAGGCTTGGGCCAATGGGCCACCTCCCCGTTGGAAATTTCCATGAGGAGCAACCTGGTTTCATTTTCCTCAGGCAGGAGCCAATCGGCTTAAAGGTCACCTTGTCCCCTGGGAAAAAAGCCAATAGCATTAAAGGTCGCTCTGATACACCTCCCACCAGAAATCCCTACTTAAAGCTCCTGCCTGCCCAGAGCTCAGACACAACAGCTCGTCCCTGCTGAGAGGAGGCAGCCACTGCGAAAGCTCCAGACTCACCATCTCCAGCCCGACAGCAGCTGCCTCAGCCAACAGCTCCAGAGACCACAGCTGGCACGACCAGGCACCCGCCCTCCATCCAGAGCTCACACACTCCCCTCTCCCTGACTCCTCTCTCCCACAGAGCTTGCACACTCCCCTCTCCCTGACTCCTCTCTCCCACAGAGCTCCCCTCTCCCTGACTCCTCTCTCCCACAGAGCTTGCACACTCCCCTCTCCCTGACTCCCTCTCCCCAGAGCTTGCACACTCCCCCCTCCCTGACTCCTCTCTCCCACAGAGCTTGCTCCCTGCAGAGCTTGCACACTCCCCTCTCCCTGACTCCTCTCTCCCACAGAGCTTGCACACTCCCCTCTCCCTGACTCCTCTCTCCCACAGAGCTTGCACACTCCCCTCTCCCTGACTCCTCTCTCCCCGTACTTCTTCTACCTCTGACCAGCCATAAAGGCTGGTGAATAAATCTCTCGGCTGCACGGTTGTCTCCAGTGTGATTTTTGCCCTTCAATGAGGGCTTTAGCCTCATCAGTGGATTGACCCATTGATAGATCAGGATTTCAGTGGCCTCCTTGGGAGGAGGTGGAGCTGTAGGAGGTGGGACCTTCTGGGGTGTGCGTCCTGGTGGCTACGGCTTGTCCCCATCCACTGCCCTGCTCTCTCTCTCTGCTTCCTGGCTGTCACGGGGGGGGGGGGGGGGGACAGCTTTCCTCTGCCACACACTTCCGCCTTGATATCCTACTTCATCTCAGGCCCAGGAATAATGGAGCCAGGTGACCAGGGACTGAAACCTCCAAAACCATGAACCTAAATAAATCTTTCCTCCTCTAACTTGTTTTTCTGAGATACTTTGTCACAATGGTGGAAAACAGACTGACACAGATGTCCTCAGGATAGCAATGTCTACCTGAAGCCTGCCGTTTTTTAATGTTGACATTGCCTCTCCAAATTCCATTTTCTTATTTTTAGCCTGATATGCCTTTTCCATCCCTGTACTATCTAACCTTCTGCTATGTCTTTGTCGTGTTGTTTTATGTTATGGTATGTTATTATTTCTATATGTTTAGATTTTTTTTTTATGATACAAACTTGACACACTTTTCCACAGTTTTTGATAATATTTTCTGTATTTCTTACTTTTTTCATCCTTTAAACACAGGCCAGGATTCTGAGTAGGGAAGAAAAAGGTAAAGATTTCTCGGTGGAGACACAGCAGATCTTGTCCACAAGGTGTGATGGAGTCTGAATATACTCTGCCTATGTGGTTTAGGATCCCAATCCAAGAGGTCAGTGTAGAAAGACACCTTTCCCGTTATCCTCAGGGATGACTGGCAGAAGCTAATGCTAAGCCACTCTGTGGGAGCATTTGCAGGACCCTACACGGTCCGTTGAGGATGATGTCACACATCAAATGCAAAACACAGGGAAAGTTATCCACCATAATTCATGTGCTTAACTCTGTCTTGCTTGAGACTTGGAGAGCTTTTTGAATCTGAACAATCATGCATTTCAGAGAGCTGCAAAATTCTTTTAAAATAGTCTCTACCAGTTTCTCCATTTTTTCTTAGAAAACATCTTTGTAGGCTTACATTGGACCTTCCCATTTTATTCTATGTGCCTCTTAACAACATTTTCATGTGTGTGTTTACAGATATTCCTTGATTTATGATGGGGTTATGGCGAGTAAACCCCTCATAAATTGAAAATATCAAAAGTTGCAAATGCTTTGGGTCTACCTGGCCCCCAAAGCATCCTGCCTTAGCCACACAATAGATTGTATGCTGAAGAGAGCTGTTGTTTCCCCTCATAATCTGGGGGCTGACTAACAGCAATGACTTTTTCCCCCTCCCAGAATCATGACAGAGGATTATACCACATATCACTAGCCCTGGGAAGGATCAAACATCAAAATCTATATAGTTAAGAATTTATTTTTATTAAGATAACACATATGCATTTTAGAGAAAACATTTAGCCTTTGGTTTTGTGGGATTGGCTTATTTCGCTTAGCATGTCTGCAACATGTACACTTAGAAAAATGAGAAACCATATTCCATTTATGTATGATATATCACAGTACATAAATGCATTCTACTGTCATGTATAACTAATTAAAACAAATAAAAAACAATTTATAAAAAATACATATGCAATATTTAAAGCTAAATAAGTTCTATTAAGACTTATGATATGATAAAGAAAGCCCCTGCCTCACACTAGATTCCAACTCCCAAACACTACTGCTTTCAGTTTGTTTCTTCTGACATTTGCCTCTGCATTACTACATTATGGTGATGCTACTGTTTTCAGGTTTGGATTTCATCTACTGGTTTCTTACTACAGGAATGAGGATTTTCCTCTCTTTTATACCTAATATGACAGTGTTCCCCTTTCCTTTGTTATCTTTCAAAATTTTCCCCCAAGTTTTTCTCTCTACTACCATTTTTTAAATTTTCTAAAAGATTATCATTTTGTTTCCCCAGTGGTGTCTTTTTTAATTACCTCCTGTTCTTGTTTCATGTGTACACTATCTTCTTTTTTATTGTTTTTTAACTCTGAGGACATTATCAATAATTGCTTCTCTTTTCTGATTTTTCTGCTTCTGCATGTTTCTTCCATTTCTTCAAAGTTAATTTTTTTTCCTTTTTGATACAGAACTAATTGCTTTCTAATCTTCACTTTTAAATCTGAGCCTAGGCAAACATTACCAGACAGTTGAGGAAAGTATTCACATAAAAACAAGTAGATGTTTTCTTTTGCTCAGTTTTCTAAGAGAGACAGCCTGCACATTCATGCTTGGGGAGTGGACATTGGGTGCCCATGCTCTCAAAACCAAGTGCAGGAGGGGGCTTGAGGCTCATAATGCAGTATGTGAAACTTCACCTACTTTCTACCTCCACCTACTCCTTGTGGGCCCAGCTTTAGCCTTCTCAAGCTGCGTGCTATTACTCATGTTTTATCATGCATCTCCTCCCCATTCCCTTTGCTTCTGAACGTATCTGCCTTCTTTTCACCATTGTGACTTCAATGCAATTCTTAGGAAGGAAGGTTAACAAATGTTCATGTTAAAAGGAATATTTATGTTTAAACAGAAACCCTCTTCTTCTTTCTTAACCTCTTTCACTGTGTTACATTCTGAATAATTCCAGATTTTCTAATCTCTGCAGGATTTGACTGTACTACTTTTCCTGGTTTCTTTCTCTCTTTTTCTTTTTCTTTTTTTCTTTTTTTCCTGGTTTTGTGTTTGCTGAGTCACCCTTCCCCCTTAAATAAAACATTTACTCTCCTAGGTGTTTTTTTTTTTTTTTTTTTTTTCTTCTTCTTCTTTCTTTCCTTGTGTGCATGTGTGTATGTGTATAGTGGGGATCAAACCCAGGGCCCTGCCCGTGCTAGGCAAGTGCTCTGCCACTGAGCCACACCCCCAGCCCACTCTTCTAGGCTTTAATTTTGATACTGAGCTCATCTTTGGTGGACAGGGGAGGCCCATCGCCCACTCACAGGAGGGTTGAGGAGGGTGTGTTTGCATGTTTCCTCTGTAAACCACAGGATTTCACTGGCCTGAGATTTTTTTGTTGTTCTTATTTTTCAAGATTCCTGCACTGTTTGGATGGTGTAAATTTAGACTCCGTGCCTAAGCTATGTCCAAAATTACTGTTTTGATTTCTCCTTGGAGACTTGAAAATTAGTTTTTGCCCAGATCCCCAGGCAGAGAGAAGCCTCCTGCCACTGCTTGGGTCAGGGGGACCATCTGTCTCCCTGCCTCTGTGCTCCTGTGGAGTGGCGGGCTCTCAGCCGCCACCCCTCCTGCACATTCTGTTTGTGATGTGAAGGCTGGAATTCTGCCAACCACATTTCCCCTCTGTCACCCCAAGGGAGGCTCCTCTCTCCTTTAGCTTTTGCTCAGCAGGTTCTTCAAGTGAGGATGGAAGGGGAGAGAGAGGACACTCTGCCTCCTGTCTGCTCCACTCCTAAAGCGTCGCTCCAGCCACGGTCCCCACGGCGGCTGGCCATGGTTCTCTTCTCAGCTTAGTTTTCTACCACCACCACCACCCTCATTGAACCCCAGAGACATCAGTACCAGCTGGCAGCACCCCTTCCTGAGACTGGGTCTTGGTTCTTGGGGATCCTCCTCCAAGTTCCACTGAGCTCACTCTTGGACAGGAATGCACCGCTCTAAATAAACAGCTGCTTGTGGAAGGCAGCCTCAAAGGTGGCCCCTGTTAGCACAAAACTGAGCCGGGTGCAGACTTCATGGATTAGCACAGCCTTTATTCAGTGGTGGAATCGTGCCTCTGACGGACTCAATTTCCTGATGGAAAATGAGCCACTGGCCAAAGGGGGAGTCTGTGCTTATATATGCTCCGCTGAGAGGTGACTTAATTATTGACGGAGCGTGTCAGTTTGGGCACTCAGGAAACGGGTTTGTGAGAATGTGAAATTTGTTTTTCCTGGGCAATGTTTTTACTTAGGGAAGAATGGAGGGGTCCGTGTTCAGTGCTTATCTCCTCCCCTTCAGGGTCCCATTGTGCTGTCACTGGGAAAGGATTTGTTTGGGGAGGGATCACTACTTTGGCTTCCTCCCAGAGACTGCCATTCTAGGCTGGATGGATATCCCCTCCCCAGGGATGGTCTTCTCACTGGATGATGTTTGCTTCCTTCCCAGGGATTGTCTTGTCACTGGAAAAGGATGTACTGGGAAAGGATCAATGTTATCAATGTGCTGCCTTCTTCCTCAGCCCCTCTTCCCAGGCCACACTATTTTGGGGTTTGTCATGTTCCATGTCTGACAGCCCCAGCCATCTCTCCTTGTGATTTGCACTCCTGGAAAGCCCCATCCCTTGAATGTGAGCTGACCAACACATTGACAGTGGTACAAGTGGTGGGAGCTGCCTCTGAGGCCAGGTCACAGAAGCTCTGGCCTCCATCTTTTCCTGTCCTGCCTCTTGCTGGTTCTCTCTTGAAATCCGGCCGCCACGTTGCAAGCTGTCCCCTGAAGAGGCCCTGTGGGTGGGGAGAGCAGAGGGAATCCTCTGGCCAACACGTGTCCTGAGGCTCTGGGCCAACAGCTCACGAGGAGCCGAATCCTGCCACCAGGAGTGGGCTTGGCGGCAGAGTCATGCCCCTTGAAACCTTGAGTGTGGCCTGATGAGGGGTGCTGAGGCAGAGGCCCAGCTGAGCCACCAGGGTGTGTGACCCACAGAAACCATGAGCTAATTAACGCATGCTTGTGTCTGTCGGTCGTGAAGGTTTGGGATGACTTCTTGGTGCTGCCGGAGGTGATTGTTAATGCAGTTCACTTCTGACAACAGATCATCTCTTTCATGGCGGCAGATCTTCAGAGATTCTGGCTGCAGCGGTTCCAGTGGTAGTCTTCCCCTCCCAAGGGGCTCAGAACCCGTCATCTCTCCCCACACGCTATTTAAACCCTGGCCCTGGGCTGTTAGGGCCCGGTGTCCAAGGCCTGCCATTCAGGGCGACATATTGAAAGCTCATCCTTAGTTTCCGGCAGCAACTGAAAATTTCTTTTACTTTTTAACTTAACCACGTCTTTTAAACACATTGTAATGTTTGTCCAGGATTCCGCTGAGTTTTAGGAAGAAGTGGATTGTCCCGTCGGCTCAGTTTTCCCCATGGCCAGAATTTCAAAGTCAAACACAAAGCCCTGGACGTTGCTGCAAAGGATAATTAAAAATTAGGAAGTCTCTGTATTTTAATTCTCAATATTGAAACAGACTGATCTTTCCCAGTTGTTAAAAGGCAAACTCTAGTTGGTAGTACAAATGATCTCCCAGGATGAATACCACGAGGGCAATCTGGCAGCTTAATCGCTTCCTCCTGGATGACTTATGACTTGGAACAGATAGGAAGGAGGGTATCAAAACAAATGCTTGAAGTGCAAAGATAAAAAATGTTAACAATTAGTAACAGCTAGAAGCAAAGTTAATTCTCAGTGGGCCCATAATGCCAGCTATTTAATGCAAATTAACAAATGACATTTTAATGTAAAGGACTTGAAAGCTAATATTCTAATTTTCCAAGTAAGATCAATAACTCGACAAACAATAATGTGTTCCAGAAAGGAATTGAGAACTAGAGCAATAACTTTTATTTTAGAGATAAGTGAAATGCTACATGAAGTTTATATTTGTGGATCCAAAATTAGACTAAATTAGAGTTGGGTGCCACATGCATTGGAAGGAAAGCCTCATAAAAATGACAAGTGCAAGCAATAGCTGATCACACCGTGATAAACCTGGTCCGATAACACCAGATAATGAGGCAATCGCTTACCTCTCTGGAGGATTACCAAGGGTAATTCTGAATTTAAATGGCGTTGTTTGGAAGTCTTGGATCTTGTGTTTTAAATAAGAGCTTTGTAAATGAATAATGGGAGAGCGTTCTGATTTCTGGTGCTGGTCTGCTCGGGATGAATCATTTTGACCTGAAAGATAAAAGCACGCTCTCGCATTTAGACGGTAAGCTCGCGGTGACCAGGAGCAACATTATTTTTTTTGGTCTTGTTTATAGAAAGCACTGAATCAACCACTCAGAGCTGGTAACGTCCACCCGTGGCATACCTAGCAATTGACAAACGTGTTCACACTTCATCTCGCTTCGTCCTTAAGATGAACCTGGGTGGCAGGTGTTTGGGGCTCGTTTGGTGGACAAGGGGGCTGAGAACTGAAGAGGTGTGAGGGGCCTTGACTTTGGCAAACCCGAGGTCCAGGCTTGTTGCGGCCTGAAGCAATGGCCTCTTGGAACAACAAAGCCACGGGAATAAGTTCAGAGGCAGACTGGAAACAAACAGCCTCTTTATTCTGCCAGCTTCTCTCTCCAGCTCCAACAACACCCCAACACGCAATCCACACTCCTCCAACTACCACAAAATGGCACCGACCCGATACACAATCCCCCGGGGCCAAGTCTCGCGAGATCATGCAAATGATGCCGACCTGATCCACAATGTCCCGGGCCAAGTCTCACAAGACCATGGAAGGTGGTAATGCTTATGGCTCACAGCTAACTGCAATCTTAGCTATCTCCTTAATTAGGGCTCCTGCATTTCCCCCCTTTTTGTTTTAAAAGAGGGGATGCTCTAGGACGTCCATGTGCAACCAACATTCTTACCCGTCATCGGATAATCAAGGCTGTGCCCTTGACTCCTGTCTTAGGTTGATATGTCGGCCACATGAGACTATCCCGTGCGACTGTGCCTATCTTAGGTTGTCCCCCTCTGGGGATCTTACCCATCATTGGCTAACCAGCCATCTAATGGAGCCCTTCAGGATCGACTGTGTATGATGACTAACAGCCGTCCAATTGTGGGGAGATGGTGCGGCTTTAAGGCGATAAGCCTTCTGCTGGCGAGCCAAGTTGCATAGCATATCAAATTCTTTAAACAAATCAGCTGCCCTGAGTTCTATCAAGTAACACACTGAGTTCTCTAGACAAATACCTGCAAGGCATTGTCCCGTAAAGTCCCAAACAATGAAAGATCAAAATGTCCACTTGTTCTAACACGTTGATCTAGGAGGCCCCATGCATGCAGAGCAGAGGCCACACTGCTGGTGAGGTTGTTTGATGCTGGAGCAGCAGGGATGCTTGCGCAGGCTCAGCTGTGCTCTGCCACGGTCAGGATGGTTTGGATGGCCCCTGCTCTGTCCCCCTAGGGACGCTGGCCTAGGCCATCTCTGGTGTGGCTGGTGAAACTGAGCGAGTAGTCTCCTGTACCGTCCTCCAGAGTTTTCTGGTGTGCTGGGTGCTGTAGCTGTCCTAGTATTTGCTCAGTTTTTCATTTTGAATTTGGAGTTTATCAGCCAGAATCCCAGCCCAACTTCAACAATGCATTGTAGACACCTACTTTCTTCTCCAGTTCTCTCTCTCCCTTACTCTGCCCCTTTACCTGGGTATTATTATTATCATTATTTTTAGCTTTAATTAAAATAAGAAAACATTTGTATCTGAAGTGTACTTTCACACAGAAAAACTCCATGCGATAATTTCTCAACAACAAAACACGCTCCTGTGTTTCTGGCTCTGAGAAACAAAGTTGCCAGCTCCAGAAGACCCTCCTGTCCCCTCCCTGTCACCACCCCCCCTTCAAAAGTTGGTCCTTGGTGTGCCTTCTAATGGCACGTGTGTGCATGGCTTGCTTTCGTAGTCTTGCAAACGAAATCTTCCCATCTGGCTCCTGGGTGTGAGGTGCAACCCAGTGCGTTCATGCTTCACCTTCCGTGTATCCCGCGGTGATGTCATCCTTCTAGTACAATCTATTGCTCTATGTAACGTGAACTAATGCATGAAATTGAACAGGAACTGTCAAAGGACAAAAGCACAATGTTGTGTAAAGGTCTCGTTTGTCTTTATTTTCTGTTCTAGAACTGGGCAACTCTTCCTTCCCTGGAGCAGCATGACCGTTCCCAGAGCCAGGCAGAGGAGGCTCCTTTTACAGACAGGAAAGGGCTTGAATAAAAGGCAGATTGGTCATTGCAAAGTTATTTTCCTTGTAAGGTGGGGACAGGAAGACAGACAATAGAAAAATAACTGGTTAAATCAGGTTACCCAGGCCACCATTTTTTTGTGTAAGGATTAAAGCTGAGGGAACTTCATTATCATGCCAATCAAAACTGGCCTGATTGGAAAATTTGGCTGTTATAGCTCTAACCCTGATTTCTTGGGAGTTCAGATAAACAGCTTAGCTTCAGCCCCGTGAAACGCTAGCTCAAGTGACTCCATTTTGATTTTTAAATCTGGTCTGTTGGTACCTAGTGCAGGAACTTATTTGAAAACCAAGAAGGGACATAATTTTCATTTAATAACATTTATTCTATTATACCTGTAATTATCCATTTTATAGGCAATAGGCATTTGAATGGCTTCCAGTTATGGGCTACTATTAATAAACTTAATTAGAACATTTAACACAGGTTTTTGATGGATGTAGTCATATAGATTTTTTTTTTTTTTTTGGTAAAAGTGACTTAGTTTTTGGATCCTGACATTATTCCACTGGCAGAAACAAAAATTAATAAAGAATATAATTTTCAATTTATATGTTTGTGTTAATAATCTAAATCACATTTTTTTTTAAAAAAATCAGTATCTTCGATAACACACTTCATTTACCTAGATTTCATCTGTTTAAAATTTGTAATGATTCAGATAGGAACTCAATGAAGTCTTTTTTAGGCAGACATTTTCTTGAAAGGTAATGTCAGTTATTATTTCAAAATCAGGGAGGGCTATATTTCTAATCCAAGACTCACTCATCAAACACTTGAGAAACAACATTTACATGTATAGTACAAGGTAATTATAAATGGATATTATCCAGAAATAAAAGCAGAGTATCTAAAGAAGTATCCTTTAAAATAAAGAGCTTTGTTAGTAGGTCTGAGTTGGCTATACTTAAATATCATGGGCAGTTCCTTTTGTCAGCTAGGCTATATTATGTCATTCCAAATTTCCTCAATTCAGATGTGGCCCTGGTGGGGTTACTCTGGTTTGCTTATAAGCACAGAAGACTTACCAATGTGTAGAACTTTTCTCCCAATTAATCAGGAAGGACACGGGGAATAAGACAATCCCAATCATGTTCAAACATTCGCCGAGCGATCTGCTTGCAAGTTGTGGCGCACCGTGCTCTGGTTGTGGACAGTTATTCGGGACAGCCAAATGCTGCAGACTCCCCCACCTGCTTCTTGTCTAAATGCTTCCTCTGCAGAGTCACAAGCATGGAGTTGGGTCATTTCCAACCCCCTTTTCACCGAACACACCCTTCTCCCTTGTTTACTGCCCAGCATCTTGGTAAAAGTGGTAAAAGTTATTTTTCACTAATTCAGCCTCTCGTTTCAAAGGAATTCTCCTGCCACCTCCTGAAATAACCCTTTTCTCCGTATGATGCACAATAAATTGGGAAGTCTGTCTAGTGCCCTGGAGGAGAAAGGGGGCACCAGCAGAATCTTTCTAGAGGAAGTGACCTTGAGGCCGAGAGCTGGAGCTTGCATGCGGTGGTAGGGCATGGGCTAGCAGGTGTGCTGGGGACAGAAAGAGCTGTGGTTAGGAGAGAGCAGGACACTTCAGTGAACCTGCGGTTCTCTCCTTTGGCTGACCATGGAATGCCCTGATAGAGCAGTTACCTCTTGTGACAGTAATGCTGTGTAAAAAATAACTACACAATCGCAGAGGTATATATGATAATGAACACGTGTTGCTTACGCATCTGAGGTGTATAGAGAAGTGGTTCCATGACACATATTTAGTGAAATGAATCGTGATCTTATAAACCCATGTGCACCACCAGGGAGTGCCAACCTCGGAGGACAGGTGGCAGGGGAGAGGTGAGCTGCAGACCCCACGCCCTGAGGGTGAGTCCTGGTTCCCAGCATCTCAGGAGCTCAGCCCCGGGCACGGTTGTATACACTCTCCACCTGTAAAATGGGAACAATAACAATACACACCTCACAGAATTGTTCTGAAGGTGATATTAAAATAACATGAGAAAATCTGGGCACTGTGCCTGGTGCGCAGTTAGCTCAGAAAGAGTGAGGTTAATGAATTAAGAGTGAAACTCTTAACTGTTCTTCCTTAATTTTTTTTTTTTTTTGCAACTTCTTCAGAAAATTATTCATGTAGAAGAAGACTGATGTCTCAGTCTGTTCAGGCTGCTGTGTCAGAATACCATACAGTGGGAGGCTGAGATGACAGACATTTATCTCCCACGGTTCTGGAGGTTGGAAGTCTCAAATCAGGGTACCAGCCTGCCTGGGTTTGGGGAGGATCACTGGTTATGAACTTACATGGTCAGTTTTGGTTCACAGAGAACAAGAAGGAGGAGGAAGAGCAAGAAGAAGAGGAGGAGGAGGAGAGGAGGAAGAGGAGAAGAGGAGGAAGAGGAGAAGAGGAGGAAGAGAAGGGAAGGAAGAAGAAGAGGAAGAAGAGGAGGAAGAGTAGAGGAAGAAGAGGAGGAAGAGAAGGGGAGGAAGAGGAGAAGAGGAGGAAGAGAAGGGAAGGAGGAAGAGGAGGAAGAGGAGGAGGAGGAAGAGTGGAGGAAGAGAAGGGGAGGAAGAGGAGAAGAGGAGGAAGAAGAAGAGGAAGAATGAGGGGAGGGGAGAGGGAGGAGAGGAGAGGGAGAGAGATCCTGTGTCTCTTTATAAGGACATCTATCCCATTATAGAAGCCCACTCTCATGCCCTAATCTAACCTACGCACCTCCACAGGCCCCATCTCCAAATGCCCAGTGCCCGTTGGGGATTAAGTTTTCAGCAGAGGTGTTGTCTGTGGTAACGCATTGAAATTCATAAAATGCTTTCAAATACTTCTTTAATTAACATAACCATCTGGATGGAAAACAAGGACCAGGAAATGAGGTTCAGAAGTGCTACAGGTCTCCAGTGAGGCTGCTGGGCCAGGGTGGCTCACGGGTGGACTCCCCTGCGGGCCTCGTGTTCACACTGGAGTGGGGAGGGGTCCCAGAGGCACAGCCCTGCCTTCCCTTCCGCATTTCCCACACAGGAGCAGCGGCCATGGGCTCAGGTCCCGCCGGCCCCTAGAGTGTGAGGCTCAGAGAGGGAGCGTGGGAACCTCCCTTCTGCTCTGGTCTCCCACGTGCTGCCCAAGGCAGCCCATCGTGTTTGGATCCAGCGGTGACTTTCAACTTCTCAGCGCTTACAGAGAAGTTTTGAAGTTTCAGATGCTACTAATAAGGCAAGTCAGTCAGCAAACATTTGGAGGAGCAGCTCTCTGGAGGCAAGTGTCCTTGTTAGTTTAACCCTGCCGAGTGTTGGTCACAAGGGTTTTTCACTTTGGGCCACTTCATGTTGGGGTCAGGGTTGGAACAATTAAAGATTCACATTTTAGTATGAGAGTTCCTTTCTTTTCCGAGTTACTGATTAATGGCGAGTTGGTGTGTGCGTGCGTGGGAATGTGTGGGCTGGGTGGTGGGAACCAGGAGGGAGTGTAGGAAGAGGCGGGAGCCCTTTGCAGACACCTGCCCTTGACCTGCTCAGCTCTCTGGGATTCTGATGCATTTCCTCTTCACTTCAAGTGCCTGGTGGGAAAGAGGCTCCTCTGCTTTCAGAGGGTGAGCTCTTTGCTGGCTGGGCTCTGATTCATCTTGTGAAACAGCCCCTTCTGCATCTCTGAATTCTAATCTCTCTGCAGGTGGAAGCTCCAATCCCACCAGCTCCTGCTCACCTCTCCATCCCCCGAGCCGGCAGGGATCTTTTCTTCCTACCACCCTTGCAAGTCCCTAGCAGAGCCCCACAGGGCACGTAGAGCCAGCACCAGGCAAATGCGCATAGCTTAGATGGTAAGTCACACAGCCAGCTTGAGGTGGGGACTCACCTGAGCATCTCCCTCAGTCAGCGCATTCAGCCCTCACGACCTTCCACTGAGCAGACCATGATTTGTAAACAGCAAGGAAAATGTTATCATTCCCCAAACAGATTTTAAAGGGCTTGTCTTTTGGGGTGGAGGCATAGTGGGGTGGACCTGGGATGTGGTGGGCACAGAGTAAGAAATGACAGATTGGCCAGTGAAAGAAAACTGTCTGCATTGTCACCACCACCCCCTTTCCTTTTCAACTTCTTGTTATGAAACTTTTTAAATAAAAAGAAAAGCAAGAAGAATGTAGTTAACCAAAAGTAGAAGTCCAAGTTCGACAATTGCTCACATTATACATGTTTGATTTATTTATATCACGTATATCATGAACATGTTCCTCACTAAATCATTTGCAAGCCTGTTGCCAATATCTTGACACTTGCCCCAAGTCCCAAGCACACAGGAGAACTTAAAACAGGTACCCACCGTACTGTCCATACCTCAGATGACACAATAAAATTGAGTGTTGTTTATCTTTTTCTTCTTATCCCTAGGTGACCAATAAAAAGGCAATAGGGAAAGTGTTTTGAATTTGGTTTCCAGTAATCTAGTATTGCATAGCCTTTGCTTCCCTGAAAATGTTATAGTCAGTTCCTGCTTCCTTTGAAGGCATCAGGCACTTGGGTGAGTAAAGAGACCATTTTTTTCAACACTTTGAAAATTGAATTCATTCTCTTACTATAGTAAATATGGACATGCTCATGGTGCATTGGGGAGATTAAAACTGACAGTTATAGGTCAGTAGTTTCAGTCTCTGTGGATTTGAATTCTTGATTTCTCCCTGAAAGTCCAGTTAAATCTAGAGCTAATCAGCAATGCACAGAGGCAACCTCTAACAAAGGGACTTACCAGTTTAATGAACAAGAAAGCAGCATATCCAAGTCTGAAATTCAACAGAGAGGAGATAGGGCCTGAGCAAGCAATTGCTTGGTGAGCTGGTGATAGATGGTTGTTTTCTTTTTCCATTTATGAGATAAATCACTACTTTTGCTGACCAAAGAGAAATGCAACTTTAAAAATCTTGAAAAACTAATGTATAAGCTTTGCTTTGTATTTGTTTCCTCCATGCCCACTGAAGTCTCCAGATTCCGTGTTGGATTTAGTTTTCTAGTACACTCTATATCCAACTCTTCAGATATACTCAAGTTGCCTGACAAATTTACTAGGAATGAAGACATTTTTGATTACTTTGACAGCACTGGCTATTACCGCCTTGTCTCTGACAGGCAAGGCTGGCCTTTTAACCTCCAGGTTTGGAACTGTGTTTGGCCTTTCCTAGTACTTACAGATAGAGGAAAACGTTACATACTATTTTAGGAAATATCCAAATAACCAAGAAGCAATCAATGATCATATTGTGCTGGCAACAGAGGAAGTATTAGTTTCTGCTGTCCAGGAAAGATTAAGAAGTGTTGCAGCAGAAAATATTGGTCTTAGCTAAAAAAGCTTTTGTAGCTTGTCAATTTTAGGCAGTACTGGCTGTATTTTAAGTTATGCTTACACTTCTGATGTAGAGCTCTCTACTATGAAATGAGGCTATGGGTTGTATCGTGTCCCCCAGAATGGTTGGAATTTTAACTCCAGAACCTCAGAATGTGACCTTGTTTGGAGAAAGAGCCTTCACAGAGATAATCAGGTTTAAATAGAGGATTAGGGTGGGCCATAATTCAACAAGACTGACTCTTTATGGAAAAAGAAAATAGAACATGTGCGCATGCACGCGCACACACACACACACACACACACACACACACACACACTCCACGTGGAGATGAAGGCAGACTTCAGGATGTTATCAATGATTGCCAACTAGCCAGAATCTGGGTGTGATGGCTTGGATGTGAGATGTCCCCCAAAGCTCATGTGTGAGACGATGCAAGAAGGTTCAGAGGAGAAATGTTTGGGTTGTAAGAGTCTTAACCCAATCAGTGATTTAAACCCCTGATAGGGATTGCCTGAGTGGTAACTGAAGGCAGGTAGGGTGTGGCTGGAGGGGGTGGGAATTAGAGTGTGGCTTTGGGGTTTATATTTGAATCTGGCCAGTGGAGCTTTTTCTCTCTGCTTCCCTCTGCCACACTCTTCCACCAAGATGTTCGGCCTCATCTCGAGCCTCAAGAAATGGAGCCAGCCTTCTATGGACTAAGACCTCTGAAATCACGAGCCCTCAAATAAACTTTTCCTCCTCTGTAGTTGTTCTGGTCAGATCCTTTAGTCACAGCAGTGAAGACGCTGACTGCAACCCTGGGGGAGAGGCACGGACAGACTGTCCTCCCAGCCTCCAGGGAGCCAGCTGTGCTGACATCTTGATCTTTGACTTCCAGCCTCCAGACTAACTGTGACACGAGAACCGACGGTTGTTTAAGTCGCAGTTCATGGTATGTTGTCACAGTAGCCCTAGCAAGCTAAAGCCAAGGCCAGCTTCTTGAGCGGATGTGTGGGGATGTGAGGTGACAACTGGGTGACAACTAACGTTACTACAAAATCTCCTCTAGGGAACGAATGGCTCAATGTCTTTACTTAAGGAGCTTCCCCACTTGGGTTCCTGGGAGCCACATTGACTGACATTTTATTTCTAAGGGAATCACATGGATGGTCAGGTACACTGGGGACACCCACATGCACAAGTGACTGGTTATTAAGTACTGAAATGTCAGTAGTGACTACACCTTTGTCCCTTGGGTGGGGAAGTGGAATGTGCCAATCTGCTTCACTTCTCCATATCTGGGAGACTTCCCTGCACCATGGCCTTGGGCACGCTCTGTCTCCTGGTGTGGTTGGGGCTCACCAGGTACTCTGGCTGGTCCTAAGGGTGGCCAGTGGAAGTTCTCTATTTCTTTGATAATGGCTCAGAAATGAACATGTGACCCAAGATAGACCTATCGACTATTCTCCAAATTTTGCTGGGCTGGTCAGGAAATTGTTCTTTTATCAGGAATTAGGAGATTAAGATCAGTTCAGAGGCGAGTTCAGGGTGGAATCCTCAACACAAATGGTGGAGCCAGGCCCGAGCAGTCAGAATTCTTAATCCTTGGATCAAACTCTACCTGAGGGCAGAATCGTTCTTTGAATTTCCCATTTACGTGAGCCAAAAAGTTCTCTCTGGTGTTTTAACCCAGTTTGGGTTGGGTATTTGTTATTTAAAATGAAGTGTCAATAAGGTATCTGTGAAGTGTCATCTTTACTCAATTTATGTCCCCTCATGGCCTCTGGAAGCCTTGGCTTGTGCCAGTGTTAGACCCTTCAGGAACGTGGTAAGCTCTTAATCAGAGTTGGTAGAAAGTTTTATCCTACATTGTTAGAATAAGATGGATTTCCAAGCTAAACAAAATGGCATTAGGATGACTTTCTTGTGACGTGGGACAACTGCAGCCTCTATTTGCCATTGCCCCCGAGGCAGGTGTGTTTTCTAGTGATGGCCACGCACAGGTGCATATGTCACACCAGTGTCTTACTGCAGTGCAACTGACCATCAGCACGTGGTGTCTGTATTTCCTCCCATGAACGTGGGCTAGCCTTGTGACGGGTTCAGCGAGGAACACATGGTGGAAGTGATACTGTGGGACTTAGGAGGCTAGGTCACCAGAAGTCCCTGGCTTCCACCTGTGCCCTCTCAAGGCGATGCATGTGCGCAAGGAGCTGGGGGCACAACCGCGTGGAGAGCAGCATGGAGGCTTCTAGAAGGCTAGGAGTGGAGCCACCACAGGACCCAGCTATGCCATTCCTTGGTGTCTGTCCTAAAGAACTGAAGCCATCATACAGAAGATACATGCACAACCATGTTTATAGCAACACAGCTCACGATAGCCAACTAGGGCAGCAGGCAGGTGTCCTTCAGTGGATGAATGGATAAAGAAAATGTGTTAGATACACACAATGGAGTCTTATTCAGTCATAAAGAAGAACAAAATTAAGTCATTTGCAGGGAAATGGATAGAACTTGAGAACCTGATATTAAATGAAATAAGCCAACTCTGAAAGTTGAGGGTCATGTTTTCTTTCACATATAAAAGCTAGAGAGAAAAAAGGGGGTGTCTCATGAAAATAGAAGTGAGATCAGTAAAGTAGAGGAAGGGTTCCAGGAGGAGAGAGGTGGGGAAGGAAAGGGAAGGTACTAGAAAATGCAGTTAACCAAATTACATTGTGTGCATGTGTGAATATAAAACAATGAATCCTACTAATGTGAATAATTATAATGCACCAATAAAAATTTAAAAAAGAGAAGCTGGGGTCCCAGCCCCCACAAGTATCACTTACCAGACACACGAATAAATAACCTTTAGTCCCCACCCTCAAGATACCAGACATCATGGAGCAGAGATGACCTTGGCTACAGTGACTTGTCCCGGATCCTGGCTCACTGAATACCTGAGCGTAAGAAAGGAGTTTATAGCACTGAGTTTTAAGGCAATTTTAAAAGTGATTTAAAATATATGTATACCTATGTATAATTTATCTTTAATTTGTGCATAATGATTGACATTTTGGGGGGTACAGCATGATATTTCCATACAGGTGTATGATATGTAATAACCAAATCAGGGTAATTAGCATATCACGTTTATTCGTTCTTACTAAGACGTCCAGGTGAGGTCATTGGCAATGCTCTGTGCTGGCTAGGCTAGCTCCCTCTCACAGAGCCCCCTCTCCTGTGTGTTTTGACCAGGAGGAACTGAGGAGGTCCTGTGGGGGATTTGGAGGGCAGAAGTGGAGTGGCAGCCCGTCTGTCCTCTGGGTCCCAGCTTGGCCATGCTCCTCACAGTTCATGACCATCTTCTCTTCCTACTGCCTGCCCCATAGACTGCAGGCTCCAGCATCAGACTCTAGGACAACAGCTTCCACAAATATGTGAGGTCAAATCATTGTTTGTATGAAATCCATATTGCTGTGGTTTAGCTGTGAGGTGTCCCCCAAAAACTCAAGTGTGAGACAATGCAAGAAGGTTCAGAGGAGAAGTGACTGTGCTGTGTGAGCCTTACCCCAATCAGTGAATTAATCCCCTGATGGAATTAACTGAGTGGTAACTAAAGGCAGGTGGGGTGTGGCTGGAGGAGGTGGGACGTTTGGGGGGCATGGCATTGAGTGTATATTTGTATTTGGCAAGTGGAGACCTCTCTCTCTGCTTCCCGATCATCATGTGAGCTGCTTCCCTTCACCACGCTCTCCTGCCGTGTTGTTCTGCCTCACCTTGAGCCCCGAGGAATGGAGCCTGCTGTCTATGGACTGAGACCTCTGAAACCATGAACCCTCAAATCAACTTTTCCTCCTCTACAATAGTTGTGGTCAGGTCTTTTAGTCACAGCAGTGACAAAGCTGTTTAAAACATATATCCATATAAATAATATTCAATCATAGAATATATAATATGCAATATACAGTGTAGAATGTACGCTATCTGATATGTGATAGGTGACTATGCCATGATATGTGGTATGTGAAAACAGACACGCTCACACACATGTATACACGTATGCATGCTCTGCTCCTCCTAAGTACTGCCCTTGGACCTCGAATGATGTGCAGGTAACTGGGAACACGCCTTCCTCAGTAGCCAGGCTTCCTTCTGCTTCATTTCATTCCTCTCTCATTTGTCACTTAATATCATCGCACAACCACTTGCCTCTGGTTATCACTCTCAGCATCCTGCACCTGTTCCCTGTTTACATTGGTACGGCTGCAGTCCTCGCTGATTTGCAAATCTGAATACATTTTGATGATTTAAATAACCTCTGAAAGCAAGCTGTGTCTGAGAGAGACTTTTCCTAGTACATAAGAATAGATTGATATCCACATTGGACTCAGCAAATAGTCACATTAAGAAACAGATTTGTTTCTTTCTCCTCATTCCCAGGACAATTCTTCATCCAACTTTTTAGACCAGCATGCTCAGTTTGCCCAAGCTGCTATAACAAAATGCCATAGAATAGGTGCTTTGAACAACAGACATTTATTTCTTACAGTTTTGGAGGCCAGAAGAATAAAATCAGGGTGCAGCATGGTCGATTCCTGGTGAGGGCCTTCTTTCTGGCTGGAAGATGGACACCTTCTGGTTCTGTCCTCACGTGGCAAAAAGAGCTCTCTGTTTATCTTCTCTTCTTGGGACACCAATCCCATCACAAGGGACATATGCTCATGACCTCATCCAAATCCAATTTCTTCGCATAGGTTCCCCTCCAAATCCTGCAGAGGTACTATATTTGGGGTTAGGACTTCAGCACATGGATTGTTTTGGAGGGGGTGAGATACTTTCAGTCTGTCACAAAAGATTTAAACAAATCCATATAACCTATGAAGACTGGTGATAGGACTTTAAATGGAGAAATGTCCCAACACAGCCTCGTGTGTTACGGAGGTCTCCCGTTTCCCATGGTTTGGGGCAACAAAACCCATGTACCTTTTATTATTGTGTGTATTTACAATCGCTCCATTTTATTGTTGTTAATCTCTTGCTGTGCCTAATTTATCAACTATATCACAGATACATATGTATAGTACAGAGCGCAGTGTATATGTCTAGGGTTGGGTGTTATCTGAAGTTTCAGGTATGCACTGGGATCTTGGAATGGATCTCCCATGGATAAAGTGGAATAAGTGCATCTTCTTTGTGAGGTTCATTAAGACATCAAGAATATAAACCAAGTAGGTGGAATTGCTCTTTTCTACCCAAAGTGCAGAGGGGCATCTAAGCATGGAATGCACGGTGATAAATTGCATATGGCGGTGCGTCTGCTTGGCTTCCCATTGTGTCTCCTTCTGTTGGGACTGCCTGTACCCTTGCTGGGATTACAAAACCCTCTGGGCCAAGTTGGTTGGGCCAGGTGTGGACACCTGACCCAGCCTGGTCCCAATAGTTTCTTTTCCCTGGGAACTTGGATTTTCACCAAAATATAATATACATGTTCTGGGGGTGGCAACATGTCAGTATAGTATAGCAGAATTATTTGAGGCACAAATGGTTTACTCAGAAAGGCATTTATTGGCTGGAATAAAACATTGAAAGGTAAGACTCAAATGAAGGTGTTGCTGGATCCAAGGACCTAAATATTATAACAAGATCCGGACCATGTCCCCTTCTTGACTCTGTTTTCTTAGTGTTGGTGCGATCTCAGATTATGGTGCCAAAAGTGCTACAGAAGCTCCTGTTTGCAACTCTCAAGTCTAAGTCCACAAAGAAGAGTGCAGTGTTAGTTCCCGAAAGCCCCAGGGAGAAGCTCACTGCATCTCATAGGCTCTGCCTGAGTCATCTGTCTGTGGCCGAGCCAGTCCCATGGCTGGGAAAATGTGACGCTGTGACTGTGGCTCCCATGGAGTCCCGGGCAGAGCCAAGGATTTAGAGAAATGGGAGAAACAAGAGCAAGAGAGATCCCCCAAGTTGCCAAATGCCCCCTGCCCACTGGAGCCCTCGGGGACATGTTCCACCCTGCACACAGAGAAGCAGAGGGAGTGCAGACTAAGCTAAGAGAAGGACTGACAGGAACACGGGGCAAGGATGGGGACAGAAAGCAGAGCGTTTCCATGGCTGTCCAAGGTCTGCTCTGGCTCTTCCCGAGGCCCTATGCACACCTGTCACTGGGTTTCTGTGTGGCTTGGCAGTTTGTCCCTTTTCCTGTCCCTCCATTCCTTCCCTTGTCCCTTCTTTCCTCCCAAGCACTTGCATTGGTTTATCTTACTTACAGCCAAGGTCATTAACCAGTTTATTTTACTTACAGCCAAGGACGTTGACCAAGGAGTTCATGCAGTTTTTCCGTAACTGCACAATGAGAAAACAAATGGGCTGTACAGGGCTCGGGGGCCATTTGTCTGCCTTGGAAGGAGAAGCAGAACAAAAACAAACACCACCGTGCTGTAGCCGGCTCCTCACCCTGCGGGAAAGCATTGCTCCACTGTTCTCCAGGGATGCATTGTGGGTAAAGCCACTCTGTTAAGCCAGTAGGCATGTCCCACCCTTTGTAGCAGTGATTGACTTCCTGATGGTCACATGATGTAACCCCCACCCAGCACAGCTAAAAGGAACCAATTTCCAGGTTTTGGTTGGAAGTATCAGGGAAGCATACTTTCTCTTTCTGTTGGAATGTGAGAAGATTGCAGGACTGAATTGGGTCAGATTTCTTGTGGTGCATGGGTCCTGAGCATGGACTAAACTCAGGGAAGCAGAGCCTAGAAATCCGGAGACATAAGCTCCGTCCCTGTGAGGTCACGTGAGTCCTGGATCAAGCTATACCTGAAGCAATAAAGACCTCTGGATTCTTCAGTTGTGTGAGCAAAGAAATTCTTTTTCCTTTTCTTAAGCTTATTTGAGTTAGAGTTTTTGTCACTTGAAGCAGAAAGAATCATAACTAATATAGTTACGGGAAGTTGGGTTTGAGGAAAGGTGTCAGGTAATCTATAAGATGGAGAGGCTGAACTATAAACAGAGACAGGTTCTAAAACTCCAGTAGGCACACTTTCTCCTTTTTTTTTTTTTTTAACTCATAAAACACTTTGCTTCTGCAGTAGATATGGCATATATCACACACTGCCTTGAATTACAATTACAGTTCTTGTATAGTAAGTACAAATTTCACAACCATAAAACTCCGGTGTGCAGAAATGGAACTTTCTTTATTGTTTTATAATTGAGCTTAATTTAGCTCACAAAGCCTCATCTCTGCTAATGGCGGAGAACTTAATCTTGCCAATTCCAGGCGATTCTGGCAGTCCTGGTTTAAAGTGTGGTATCTTTTCTGGGGAATCAGTTCAGGATTCCAAATCACTTTCCCCGGGGGTGCTCTTTCCATGGACCGGGTGAGGAAGCAAACCACCTGGCTGGGAGCTGACCTCGGACCGTGGAGGACACCTGCCTGTGGCTGGTCCTGTGGAGCTGGGCGGCCACCCCTGGCATTGTCCTTGCCCGGTCCTGCAGCTCCTGCAGACTCCACCAGGTCCTCTGCGAGTCTCCAGCTTGGGCTGCCCTGTAATCTCTGGGCTCATAACAAAGTCCCTTTCTCATCAGGTACGCCAGCCATTGACCTTCAGCTGCCCTTGGCATCCCACTCTAATGTCTGGGGACTCCCAGGTCTTCCCTAACCTGCAGGGGTGAGGAGTGAGGGGCAGGGTCAACTCAGCCTCCCCTCTGCCTAAACCAGCTCTGCTCCCCCTTCAAGATCCAGGAACCACTTGTCCACTTGATTGGACCAAAGAATACCCGGATGCTTCACTCGACATTGTCTGTGGGTATATCTGTGAGGGTGTTTCCAGAAGAGAGAAGCATTTGAGTTAATGGACCCCATCAAACTGTTGTCTTTCCCCAGGTGTCACCCAATATGCTGAGGGTCTCAATGATATAAAAAGGTAGAGGAAGGAAAGACTGTGTGTGTGTGTGTGTGTGTGTGTGTGTGTGTGTGTGTGTGTAGAATTTATATCTTTACCATAAAACCTTTACATCTGTCTCCTGTCTGCTTGAGTGCTTGAGCTGGCACATTGATCTTTAGTCCTTAGCACTCCTGATCCTCAGATTCTCAGATCTTCAAGTTGGGATTGGATCTAATACCATCTCTCTGCCTCAGGCCTTAGAACTACACCAATGACTTTCCTCATTTCCAACTTGCAAATGGCAGATTATGGAACTTCCTAGCCTACATTGTTGCATGAGTCTATCTATCATCTATCATCTATATCTATCTATCTATCTATCTATCTATCTATCTATCTATCTATCTATCTACCATCTATCAATCATGTATCTATCCATCCATCATCTATCTATCCATTCAAACATCTATCATCTATCTATCCATCATCTATCATCTATCTATCATCTGTCTATCATCTATCCATCCATCATCTATTTATCTATTTATAATATATCTATTTATCTATCCATTCATTCATCATCTATCTATCCATCCATCATCTGTCTGTCCATCCATCATCTATCTATCCATCCATCATCTGTCTGTCCATCCATCATCTATCTATCTGTCACCACCTGTTTGTGTGCACAGATCTCCCTTGGGTCTGTCTCTCAGGAGGCCCTGAGTGGCCCACCACCACAGGGCTCACCGCAGCTGTGCTTGGTCTCAAGGAGGGTTCAGGGCTCACCTCACCTCACCTCTCTTGCTGCTGTCCTGAGAGCTCAGCAGCTCTTGCCCAGGAATGTCTGTTGTTCTCCCAGTGAGCTGCGGATCGATTTCTTTGCTCAGGCTTGCTTTTGATTTCACTTGGAATATAATTAAAAAAAAAAATTAAAAGAAAACCCTTTTCTCCCTCACCTGCCTGCAGCTTTAAATTGCAGACTGCTCCTCTGTTCTGGATTCTCAGTTGGTTCTGCAGCTCCCAGGGGCAGAGTGGACTGCTTGCTCAGGTGGCCTCTGGGGGTCAGCTTGTCCCTGCAGCCACAGACCTCCCCTTGCAGTCCTGTTTCAGGGGGAAGGGAGGCCGTGGGGGAGAGAGGAAACTGAACAGAACAGATCTACTGAGGAGGAGGACCGCTTGGTAGGAGTCCACGGCGTGATCTGGCTCCAAGGGTACCGCGGCTGTTTCTCCAGGGTCCTGTTCTTCTTGTGGAACGATCAGGCTGCCTCCCCCGCTGTCTGACACCCTGTGGGGCCGAACGCTGCCCTCTCTGCTGAGAAGCACCGCAGCCAGAGGGTGCTCCCTCCAGGTGTAAGTGCTCCTTTTCTTTCCCAGTTGGCCTGGGTGGTTGTGGTTCTTTTAGCTGCTGCAAGTTGGCTCTAGTGCTTTTTATCAGCTCCTTCTCATCAAGGCGCTAACAGCGAGTTTGCTGCAGTGTCACTGGGTGAGGTGTCTCTGAAGGGTGTGACCTCTTCAGTTATCCTCAGTGTTTCGGGTTGTGACTGCCCAGAGGCTGTCTTGAAGTTCTAGCCCCCTACCTGGGAAGGTGACCTTGTTTGGAACAGTCTGCGTAAGTAAAGGGTCAACTGGACTAGGGTGGACCCTAAACGTAGTGACTGGCCTTTTTAAGAAGAGGCGAGGACACACAGAGACACAGGTGTGCAGGGAGAAGGCCGTGCCAGGGCGAACGCAGAGACTGGAGGGGGGCATCCCACAAGGCGAGGACCACGGGGCGGGCTGGAGCCGCCAGAAGCTGGACAAGGCTCTGGAGGGAGCCAGGCCCTGCTGCCGGTGGGACTGCAGCCCCCCAGAGCTGTGAGGACGCTCTGCTGTTTTAATCCACTGGCTTATGCTCCTTTATTACAGACCCCCTAGGAGATGAGGACCTCCCCACCCATTTGGTGACCCCCCACTTGGTCAACGTCTTGAGGGCGGCCCTCTCCTCTTTGCGGGGCTGGTGCCCCCAGCAGCTGTGCGTCGGAGCTTTGGATGGCTCAGAGCTCTGCTCCTTGAGAATCCCTCTCTGGGGGCCGAGGCTGCCTCCCTAGGAGGTCCTGAAGCTCCTGTGGTGGGTCACTGGCCGACTTGGTGACACAGCTGTTCCTCTGCTTCTGGTGGGACCAGCTCTGGGGCTCTCTAGGGGAGGCCTTGTCCTGGACACCTCCTCTGCCCTCTCCTGCCTCCCTTCCTCTTCCTGTAGGAAGTGCTACAGCACTCTGTCGTCCCCTGTCCCCGAATCCCTGTCTCAGGTTTTGCTTCTCGGGAGGCAAACACAGGCCCTGCACTGGGTTCTCTGAAGGCAGAGCCTGTTTCTGTCGCTCCAGCCGCCACAGGCTGAGGCCCCGTGAGTTGTGGTTCTTGACCTTTAACACACTGGGAATCACCCAGAGAGCTTGTGAACCCCAGAGAGTCAGTCTGGGGTGCAGCCTGGGAACTGCCATTTGTAACAGACTCCCAGGGCTGCTGCTGGCCTCAGGACCACATCGTGAGTCTCGCTGGCCTGAGCTATGTGGGCGGATGGGATCTCCTTGGGTCTGCGCAGGACTGACGGCTTGAGGGAGGTGGGCTAGGAGAGGTTTGCAGAAGTGAGTTTGCAAGTGGGATTTCTAAGGGTGGGCAAGGAAGTGAAGAGGTCTGCGTGGTGGGTTGGGGATCGGGAGGTGTGACTTCACAGGCTGATTCCCGGGCCCTGCCCCCTGACCTGTGTCTAAGCCTCTAGAAGTGAACAGCCGGAGGCAGAACCCGAAGAGCAGTTTATCTGGCCGTCTGTGCGGAAGAGGAGTCCCCAGCCCCGTTCTACCAGGCACAAGAGACTCGGCTGGACTCAGAAGCAAGAAGGGGGCACTGTCACGTGTGCGCCTGTGCACGCTCCGGCGCCCGCGACAGGCACAGGTGAGCACCTACCCGTGTGTGCATGCCGCACGTGCACACACACACACACACACACACACACACACACGTGTGGTCACAGTTTCCCGGGTGTTTTCTGCTTTACTGGGCAAGACAGGCCACCACCAGCAGCAGATTCCCATAGGACACACCCGACACTCGCCCGTGGCTGGATTCCGCTGGAAATCTTGACTGTATGGGGCAGGAACCTATTTCTGTAGGAGGGCTCTCCTCTCCTCGCTGTGGTTCCTGAGAGATTCGGGTTTGCTGCTTCCAGCCTCGCTGTCCTGCCCCGTGACGGCCTTCTGCAGCCTCCTTCCCCTCTGCCCCCTCTGTGTGGGGCACACGGAGCGGAGCTTGGCACCGTCTCCGCTTTTGCTGTCCTCTCCGCCTCCCTGAGCAGGTGCTCCGTGGCCCTCTCCCTCGCAGACAGGGGGTCTGAGTTCTCTCTGTTCACCCACAGCCCCGGCTGGAGCCTCTGCCTTCAGCATGCCTGGCTTGGGCTGCGCTGTGCCGTCTGCCAGCAGGTGGCAGGATGCCCATCCTGTTCACGTCACCCACAGGTCCCAGGTATGAGCAGCACCCGCCCCCCCCCCCGCTGGCCTCCCCTCCCCTCTCCTGATCAAGTTGCAAGGGCAGGGGGAGCGTAGGCTCAGAGGTGAGTTACTCCTGTTCCTATTTCCAGAACATTCCATGCTCACTTTGTCTGAGACCCTGCTCCATTATATGTTCTTTGGTTTTGTTCTCTTTGCAGTCCTGCTCCATTCCCCGGCCTCCATGGTACCTGCTGGAACCCGTTCAACCTGTGTCTGCACCTGCAGGCAGAAGAAGGGTCCAGGACAAGGCCTCCCAGGAGAGCCCCAGAGCAGAGCTCCAGCTGTGCCCAGAGCTGGTCCCACCAGAAGCAGAGGAACAGCTGCGTCACCACGTCGGCCAGTGACCCATCCGGCACCTTGGCCAGGTGCAGGACCCGACCCTGGCCGCTGGAGTGTGCTGCAGACAGGTGCCACCCTCTGGACGGTGACAGCTGCTCTTGCTGGAGGGAGCCACTCTTGGGGGAGGCCCCAGCCACTGCCTGTCTTGTAGAGGGTACAAAAGGCCCTTGAGGTGAGGGGACAATGCTGGGGTCTGAGTTTCACCCCAGACCTCCCTGGACATCTTCCAGGCTGTCCCCAGGCCCACGTCCCTTGCCCCGTTCTGCTCCCGGCCTGCCCCTCCCCGGGAAGCTGTCCCTCAGTGTGTGCCGTGTCTCTGAATCCTCGCTCAGACTCCAGCGACCCCAGCAAGACGGCGGCCTGGAGGGAGCGGCGGTGCGTGTGCGCGTGGCCTACCTGAGGCGCGTCCTGTGACCGCACGCTCCCCGTGGCTCCCACTTAGCACTGTCACCGGGCACCGGTCCCCGTGCCCTGCGCTAACCCAGCCTGCCCTGCCTTCTGCCACCTGTGCCATCTGGGTGCAGCCATTTCTCTGGTGATAACGGGTTGCCTTGTCCTCTGCGTGACACAGACAAGACCTCAGTGGGCGTCCTTGTACGTGGCCCCCTGGCCTAGAGTGACAGTTCCGGGAGGGGATCCTAAATCAGGGCTGGTGAGTCCTGGGACTGCTCCCCGGGCTGCCCTGCTTCACAGCACCCCTCCTGGGCCCCTTCCAAAGTTCCCACCGAGACGTTGGCTTTCCATCACTGGTTTGCTTTTTTCCCCATTGCCAGCAACTTTTAGCTTCTCTGTATGCACTTGCTGGACGCTGCCCCTTACTTACTGTTTTTTTATTTTTTTATTTTTTAAATAGTTTAAAGAACGTCTTTGTTTATTCTAGACATTCATCCCTTGCTGTTTTAGACAGTGAAAGTAACTTCTCTGAGCGGACCATCTGTCTCCTTTCCCTATTTATGGCACCCTTCACTGAGTGGAGATCCTTGCGAGCTACTGCCGTATGCGCTCACTGTCGCACGGGGATTTTGATGAACTAGCTTATTTACATTTTGCTTGGCCTTTATCACCGTCCCCCGGCCAGGACACAGGTATGAGTCCACAGGGGGCCGAGTTGAAGGACAAAATCATGCTGCCCTTTGTACTGACCCACAAGACCCCACTTCTCCGCCCTGGGCCGCTCTCCTGTGGACTTGGGTTCTCTTTTGGAGCTTTCCCGGCTCTCTGGCACTGTGAGCAAGGACGGGTCCTCCCCGCAACACTGGAGGCCCTGGACTCACTTGAGCCGCGTAGAAGACACACGTTAGCATGCCAAGGCCCTGCAGCCCTCCTCAGAGGGACTTTTCGTCTTTGCGCATCTCAATGGGTCCCCAGTCAGGCTCGCTGCTCCCAAGTGGGCAAACGATGTCAGAGCTAATGCCCAGATGGACGCTGTGCTGTGTGGCAAGATCCGTATCCTGAGGGCCGAGAAGCCAAGTTGAGTCCTCTGGAGACTCCTGGGGGTTTACATTGAGGACCTGGTACTTCACCAGTCGATGTTTGTGCTCCAAGGAGGGAGAATGGAAGGGATGACCTCGGTTTCCCATGGGGACGACTGTGAGGGGTCCACAGAGTGGGTTCTCAAGGTGGTGGGCTCAGATCCCGGACTGGCATTGCCGCCAAGGCTGGCAGCTCTCAGCCTGGACCGCTGCCTGGGCAAGTCTCCGTGGGCTTTTCCTGCAGAGCCAGAGCGTAAACACTTCAGGTTTTGCTGGTCTACTCTGCCAGCATAGTGCAGAAGCAGCCAGAGACAGTGTGTGCATGGCTGGCTGGGCCGGGTTTCAATAAAGCTTTATTGACACAAACAGACCAGATTCGGTCTGTGGGTTACACATGGCCAACCCCTGACCTCTGATGACACCTGTGCCTCTGGTGGGGCCATGTACCGCTACTTGCAAAGGGGTTTTGATGTTTCATAGTTGCTTTGGATTGGCTTGAGGAAGACTGAGATCACAAAAACTAGATATAGCAGGATTTCAATAATATCTGTGACACAAGGATTATATCTAATATATAAGGGAGAACCCAGGGAAAGATTTGAAATGGGAAGGGGCGTGGGAAGCTTCCCAGAGTGGAAGTAGTTTTGATTTAGACCAGCCTGGGCCCATAGCCCAGGGGCTGGCTCACTGTCAACAACTCAGGTAAGATTTTTATTACTTCGAGTTGGGCCTAGTTGGTCAGAGGATACAGAACACGTTGGTATTGTGTCCAGGGCTTTATGGACACCAGTGTGAATGAGAGAGGGCAGCGTACTCGAGCAGAGGGTCAGTGACTTGTGGCCATAGGTCCAACTCAGCCCACTCCTCTTGTGTAAGTGGTTTTTTTTGGAACACAGCTGTTCAAAATCAAACAAAACTCACGCCATGCTAACAAAATAACCAAGATTGGGTAATTTATATATTAAAAAAAGAAAAGAAATTCATTTATCACAGAAATTCATTTACCACAGAAATTCAAGGTCCCAGCATTGGGCATCTGGTGAGGGCCTTCTTGCTGCCTGCTACGTGCAGGAGGAGGTGGACAGGCAGGGACAGGCCCCGCGTCCTCACATGGCTCTTGGAGAAGACCAAGCTGGTCAAATGATGCAGTCCTACCCATGATGAGGGCCTGGTGGCTCAATCTCCCACAGAGGCCCTGGCCCTGGTGCCATCACACTGGCAGCTCTTCACATTTGGAGGGGACACAGAGCAACAGCGAGGGCCTTCCATTTGTGCATCCCTCTGGCTGCCTTTGTGCGGCACTGGCAGGGTGGAGCGGTTGTGCAGACACCGCCTGGTCTTCAAAGCCTACAGTGTTTGCCAGGCAGACTTTGGCAGAAACATTTGCTGACCCTGCCTCAGAGCCCTAGGTAAGGAAGGGGGTGTCATCTGCTTAGGGAGGTGTCGCACTTTGTCTTTGCACCCTCTTCCTTTTTGCTGCCTGGAAAATCAACGCCACCTGGAACATTAAGGGAATTACTGATTTTTTAAATTTGCTTTTAGTTGTACACAATGCAATGCATTTATGTTTACATGGTGCTGAGGATCGAACCCGGGCCGCGCACGTGCTAGGCGAATGCTCTACCACTGAGCCACAACCCCAGCCCCAATTACTGATTTTTAGCAACCATCTTGATACAGTGAGGCAAACTTTAGAAGGGAAAACATACAGTAAGGATAGGAAAAAAAAAAAAAAAAAAAAAAAAAAAGAGGTAGAACTGGAAGAGCCTGAATCTCTGAGGATTGTGCAATTTCCCTCCTCTATGAGACTTCTAAGAAGCCCGCCATCTTGCTTACATCATTGTCGTTTGGGTTTCTGTTACTTGCAGTTGAACTGAATCCTGACATACCCTCCTTCCACCAAGGTGGCATCCATGGGTAAGAGAAGGTGGAGAGGTGGGTGTGAAGGATGTGCAGAAGAGCCGCCCCTCCCTGCCTTGCTGCAAGTTGGAGGGGCCACACCGCAGATCCAGGGCCCCGGAAGCAGAGGCTATGGGATCCACCACAGGCCTGGAGCCAAAGCCGCCATGCAAGTCGCCCCTCTTTGGGTTTAGCCAGTCAGCTCTGTTTCAAGAACTTCTTCAGAAGCCTCGCCAGCAACCTCTGCTTCACCTCGTTATGAATTGGACTGTGTGTCTCCAAAAAAGCTATGCAGATGTCCCAAACCCCTAGGGTCTCAGAAATAAGGCCAATGCAGGTGCAGTTGAGGGAGGTCACACTGAGGTAGGGATAGCCCCGATCCAGTGTGACTGAGGACAGCCACGTGGAGAGAGTCACCGGAAGAGCATGCACCACAGTGGAGACAGACGGGAGATGCTGACGACAGCTGGCAACCACCAGCAGCTGGACGAGGCAGGGAGGGCCCCACACAGGCCCACCAGGGACCGCGGCCTGTCGACGCACTGGCCTGGGACTTGCAGCCTCCAGAACCACAAGACAGTAAAATTCTGCTGTTTTAAGCCGCTGCGTTGTTGTGGGTCCCTGTGAATCAATACGCACCCCAGTGCCCCGTGCGTGGACAGGGAGCCTGAGGAAGGTAATTTCTGCCCACCCATCTCTGTGGTAAGGAGGACCGGGAGGTGGGGAGGGCAGGGGAGCCTCTGCTGCCGATGCTCTGGAATGAGGTTTTAGCCAATCCTTCTCATTTCTCGAGCTTGACTCCAGAGCACCTGTGCCCTGAGAAATGGCTGGGAAGGGTAGATTTTACTGTGGGCTTTCCCTTTAGGACAGACTTTATTCTCATCCTCTCGCGAGTTATGAGCCCTGAGTTTATTGTCAGGCCTTCCTGATTTCTATTGGGTTTCATGAAAAAGAGAACTGACCCTGACCTTCTCACGACAGCCTCCAAATGACTCTCAGTTGCCCAGGTGGGGGACACCTTCTTAGCTCTCCAGGGACACCTACAGGCAACCTGAGGCATTGAGCTTAAGGATGGTTTCTCTAAGTCCCGGGCATCTGAGGTAACCGAGAAGACCCTCCTGCAATTCATCTCAACTGAGATGGACCGTGAAATGCGATGACATCACATGTTGGCTCCAAGGGACTGATGATGACGGCTCATCCAAGTAGATGTCAGTTTTGTCCCCTTTAGGAATTCAAGGTGTGGTTGAAGGTGAGTTTGATTACCTGTATCACAATAAGATTCAAGTGATACCTACCAAGAAAAATCGACGTGGCCTGGGCTGCCCTTAGTTACTCAGATTTGCTGGAATATTCATTCCACTTGATTTAACGTGGAGAAGTGGTAGTTTTATACCAGCACAGCACTCCAAATAGTTGGAAACCAGCCCATTAGTTTTGTGGGCATGCTTGATGAATTTCTTAATGCAAGTAGGATTTTTCTACCCAACAAAACCATAAACTCTGCATATCCCCAGGATATCTAAATGACTTAGTCAGTTCAATCTACTATAACAAAGTGTCCTGGACTAGATGGCTTGTAAACAACAGAAACTGACCTCTCGCAGCTCTGGAGGCTGGGAAGTCCAAGATGAACTGGTGAATGTGGAGTCTGGCGAGAGCTGCTTCCTGGTTTAGAGATGGTGCTTCTCACTGTGTCTGTCCCACATGTCCCACATGGAAGGACCCAGGGGTCTCAGGCCTCTTTTGTAAGGGGAAGGACCCCATTCATGAGGGCCTCTAATCAGCTCTCAATACCCCACTTCCTAATTCCATCACCTTGGGGGTGAGGATTTCAACATATGAATTTTAGGGGGACACAACCATTCCAACCACTGTGTGACAACCCCTTCACTCTGAATGTGTTAAGACTGGTAAGGAACACTTTCTTTTCAAATATACTTTGATATTTTCTTCGCTTTTCTGGGTTGTTGCAAACTGACTTGAGAGTAACCTTATCACAGTGTTATCTAAGCAAAGAAAATAAATTCACACATGCAACAAGCCAGGCCACCACTTACACCTGATAGTTAACCAGCAGAGGTGAAGGGAGGAATCCAGGGTTTATTAAGGTGGTTCCCTCGAAAAACCACCAGGGGGCGCTGTGAAAACACAGACTTGGGCCTTGGGCTTGCTGAGTTGGGGTGGGGGTGATGCAGTTATCTGCTTTTTAATGAGCGTGTCAGGTGCACAACTGGATTAAAATGCATTATCGCCTGTGTTCCAGGTGTTTTCATGTGTTATCTCATTTAATTCTCTAGCAACTCTGCGTGGGAGGTATTTCTAACCTTATTTTATAGATCTGGCAACTCAGGTTTTTGCTCATGAGATGTCTTAAATCCAGGGTGCTTGTAAGAGGTGAAATGGGTTTTCAAATTTACATTTGTCTATCTCCAAAGCCCCCAGTCTTAAGACTGAAATCTGCAGGAAAGCAGGGAAGGGTAGAGGAAGCAGTTTTCTCTTAGGCAAGGAGTTTCAACTGTAAGACTAGCTGGTAGGCACAGCTTGGTTTCTTTCAGCTGAAAAATGAGGCACTTGCCTAGTGCGAACTTGTTTGTAGTCTGTACCGGTCATGAGAGCCTTCATCAGCTGCTGTAACAAACACCTTCAGAACCTTAGTGCCTTCAAATAAGAAAGGTCTATTCCTTGCTCATTCTACGTGACCATTTTTTAAATATTTTTTTTTTTTTGGTGGTGGGGGTCTGCTCAATCTAATCATTCTGAGGCTGGTCCAGAAATGTGACAGTTGCTGGGAGATGAGAGAAAATGAGCTCTCAGGAAGGTTTTGAACTAGCAACCACATGCTCCTGCCCAGAGAGGACACATTTGTTTGGAATATAGTGATCAAAACTAGTTCCCTGGCCCCACCACCCCACGTGGGAGCCAGACACACGAACCCGTCACGTTCCGGGAAGTACTAATGAGTACTTATGACCACTGCAGAGCCCCTATCAGGGATGAGATATTAAAATGTTGATATTTTATTCATCCTGAGTTCTTTTGTTCACATTCATTTTGATTTTGAAAAACATTGCCTTGAGACATTATTTGTCTTGATTACGGAGCTCCTTGGCACTCCCATAAATTTTGCGCCCAAGTCCTGCTCTTGGTACAAATAGAGGGAGGATAAAAAATATCAGCTTTGACTGAACCTTTGTTTTTATGTTAGAGCCCTGGAGAGAAGCAATACTTACAGAGAGGGAAGGGGGCAGTTGACATCTACATAAATATTGACAGAAAAGGAAAACAGTGAGCAACACGGTCTCACAGAGAAGAGAAGACAGAAGGCAGCCCGTTGGAGATGGAGATTCCCACGGTGCATGCTGCTCAAAATCTTTGTTTTATCAGCACCTCATACAAGAAACCTTTTGTGCACAATTTCTCTGGTGTCCCTCCAAGTACATTATGAAGACAATTAAAGCCTGTATCCCAGACTATGAAGTTTCTAGTGATTGGGTGAAGGTTCATCAGTGTAAATTGAATGAAATAGCTTGTTCAAGTGAAATTGATTGGAATCTTGGTGAGCAAAAGTGGAGGTTTTGGCCTCAAGGCCTTGCTTCTTTCCTTAGGAGCCTGGTTGTATGAGATTTTTTCTAAAGCATTACTGGAATTCCACAGGAGCTTCTGCAAGATGCCACAGAAATTGATTTTGGTAAAGACCTGGGATCTGTTCCATTTATCGAACTGTAAATATGTAGCATTTTAACTTACTTGGATACTTGGTATGATTTTTCTTTTAACCAATGTCTCTCAAATTTCATACTTCTGTGGATTTCATGTGGGGGTGAATCTATAAAATTGACCTAGATTCTCTCACAGCAGTAAAATTGATCTCCTCTTCCTTTTCTTTTCCTTTTTGTTTCTTTTGGTCTATGTGCCTTGTAAAACACATCTGTGAACTCGCCTGATCAAGTTGAAAAGAGAACTTCTTCAAAGGCCAGCATTAGTTGTTCAATGTGTTTCGACTTTGAACATCAGAGATGTGTGCCCTACGTGTGGGGGTGAGAGGGAGACCATCTTCTTGGCCACGCCCTTGCTTTAATCTTTGGTGTTTTTGTTCTTCAGTGAACCCCAACATTCACAGAGTGCACCCACAACAGATATGGTCACTAGCTAATTATCTGGACAATTAGGAAAGGCCTCTTCACAAGGCTCTTGGTGGAAGACGTGCTGTTTTTCCAAATGCTGTTTGTTATTTGAAATCAGGCTTTCCGGGAATTTTTCACATGGTTCTCTTCTGCATCTTCAGAAGAACCACTTGGCAACACTTTGCTATGGCGGGGAGTCATTTAGCGCTACATTAGTAATTCACAGCTAGTGGGCTTGCTTCTCCCATTGCCTCCCTGGGGGATAATTAGGGTCTTGGAGAGGTGCATGAATATCTGCTCCCTGGGATTCAATTGCAAGCAGGGAGCCTGGCTGGCTCTTGGAAAAAGAGTCATTAAAGTGATAATGGCAACTGCTGCTCTCAGAAGGTTGTTCCAGGTAAAGCAAGAGCAGAAGAAGAGAGATTTTGTACCTGGGTTACCAGTAATCAAAACCGTGTCACTAACACCTGGGCAGGGTTTTGAAGGACGAGCAGGAGTTCAACAGCTCGACAGCGGGAGTAGTGTGAGGAGGAGAATGAAGGTACCTGGAGCATGTGGGGAGGCGTGGTGGCATATGAAGTGATGATGTGGGCTCTCCTCCAGTCCTTCCAGTCCAGACACTCAGCGGGGATCCCACTTCCTGGTCATGGTTTTCTCTGCACAGAAAGCACTGGAGAGGGCAGGGCCTGGATGCTTCTGCTACCCCCACTCGCTTCAAGCTCATAGTTCAAAGACCAGGGGTCTCCTGCTCAAAGCTGTGATAAGCCCCAGCATGTAAGGTCCATCCAGAGCCCAGGATCAAGCTGAGCCTGAGACCCACCTGGCAGTGCCACTTCGCTCGCCCCACCCACCCTCCTGAAGGAATCACTTGTGCCCAAACCCTTGCTCCAAGCTGGAGGCTCCTTCTGGGAGACCCAGCCTCAGCCGGATACTCCAGGCAAAGGAAGAGGGTTAGAAGACCATTTCATCAAAGCATCTTTCCCCAAGGCTTCTCTGGAGTCTTGCACCACGTGGGTGGGGTCCCGGTGGAGAGAAGGTGGTCAGGCTGGCCACCGGCTGACTGAACTCTCCTTGGCTGGCGTCCTGGGGCCCCAGGTCAACAACCACACACGATGCATCCTGGGATAATTTGGCGCCTTTGGTGCAGAGACGTACGGCCAAGGGGAAAACCTACAGTGGGGTGACTCTCCTGTGTTCAGTTAATTCGGAGGAGTGACAATAGAATCAGCCATCTGTTTTAGGGTAAGATGAGTAGACACCTAGGCCGTAGAATTTCTCCTGGGTTTTAAAGTACCAATTCTTCTATAGCACCCCCCCCCCACCCACTTTCTTCTTTGCTCTCTGCCTTAAATTTGGCTATACTTTTATACTTTGTGTGAGGTTCTGTGTGAAGTCAGAAGCAAACTTATAAAAAAATTCTGTGAAAATAAAAAAAATCAATTGGCAGAGCCACCTTGCAAACCCTTCCATAAAAGCCATTCTGAGGCCGGGCGCAGTGGCGCACGCCTGTCATCCCAGCACTTTGGGAGGCTGAGGCAGGAGGATCGCGAGTTCAAAGCCAGCCTCAGCAATGGCGAGGCACTTAGTAACTCAGTGAGACCCTGTCTCTAAAAAAAAAGGGCTGGGGATGTGGCCCAGTGGTCGAGTGCCCCTGAGTTCAATCCCCAGTACAAAAAAAAAAAAAAAAAAAAAAAAGCCATTCTGCACCAGGACTTCCCTGATGGAGTGTCAAAGGCTCCCAACTTCAGGAGGGAGCGCATCCCGGCCCTTCAATCCAGGCGCTCTTACTTTGGGCCAATGTAATCCCATGAATCTCAGTTTGCTCAGATGCAAAACAGGGGGTACTTATGCCTCTCATGCTGGCTGGTAGGAAGGAAAGAGAGAATGCTCGAGCAGGAAAGCAGCACATACTAAGAGCTTAATAAAAGATCAACCTTGTTCTCATCATCATTAGGCAGACTTGGCTAAAGGAAGACCTTAGTTCTGGGAACAGGGAAGGGAACACTTCAGGGGACGATGGAATGTTAAAAAACCTGCCTTGGAAGAGCTACGTTTTCCTCAAGTTCATTGCAGAGATAAAACTGCATGCATGGATATGGCGTCAAGGACAGTGGGGGACCACCAAGAGCATTGGGGGCATTGAGAAAACCCCACAGCAGAGTCCAGCCAGGTTGGGCCAGAAGGAGGTCCATCTCAAACAAAGCTCTCTTCCCGATTCAGTTCCTCCCTCTCTCCTCCGCCTTCCTCCTTTTTTTTTTTTTTTTTCTGTGAACTTCTAGTTTTGGAAACTATCGGAAAAGCGCAGTCTTTGCTGGTGTGTTGGGTGCACAGACCTCACGAGGCCAGGACACGGAGGCTGTGGTTGTGGTCTCCATTCCTTCGATCCTGATCTCATTCGACCTTGTCTGCAGTGGGAGATTGGTATCTGAACAGATTATTTTATGTGGTCCTGTTTAGAGATATAGGGTGAGCCTTGCTTTTTGGGGGGCTGGAGGCAAGAACAATAAAGACTTGGAGGATGAAAGGCTGCAGAAGGAGCTTTGTTCACCGTGTGATGTGCTGACAGTTTTAGAAGCTGAGCCGAAATTAAAAACTCTTGCACAGACATTGCCAAACACAGGTTCCAGTCCTCATGAAGGCTATCAGAAGAGAATTATTGGCAGAGTGAATTTTTTGCAAATTTTCCTTCTAATCCCCTTTTATGCACACCTCCTAGCGTCCGGGCTACACAAGAACATAGCTTTTCTGGAAGCTGATGCTCCAGAGAGTCATGCATGCTTGCTCCATAGGGAGAAATTTCCAATTGCTTAAATTCCCAGGATGGGGGTGGGGGGAGGGGGGAGAGGGAGGGAGGAAGAGAGGGGGAGAGAGATCTCCCAGAAACTATAAAAACCAATCACTAAGCCGGGTGCGGTGGCGCACGCCTGTAATCCCAGCACTTTGGGAGGCTGAGGCAGGAGGATCGCGAGTTCAAAGCCAGCCTCAGCAATGGGGAAGCACTTAGCAACTCAGTGAGACCCTGTCTCTAAATAAAATACAAAAAAGGTCTGGGGATGTGACCCAGTGGTCAAGTGCCCCTGAGATCAATCCCCGGTACCACAAAAAAAAAAAAAAAAAAAAAAAACAAAAAAAAAAAAAAACCAATCACTAGGAAGTCTGACTTGCTTCTCTTTTCCCTAGATTCCATTTTTAAAAGTGCATGTCAAAAACAGGTGCTTTGAAAGGAAGATTTTGCAAATGAAATTGGGAAATTCTGGGGTGTTCACACACCTCCCTCACTCCCCCCTGAGAAAATGTTTTGAATGAACCGTGCAGGTACTTCATCTCTGGATAAACTTACGTTAGGGCAAACAATCAGTTACAGTTAGTGCCACCAACTGGACAGTTTTAAGTCCTCCTCAAGATGGTCACACCATCAAATTAAGAGTCACTGCAGGAAAGTACAGTACCTTAATTCATACACATTTGAAAATCGCCACACTTTCTTAAGAATGCTTAGTAAAAATGATAATAAACCAAGGAGATTTCGGTTTGGACACAGAGGTGATTTTAGTTGATATTAAAAACAGCCTCATTAAAACTCACATTTAGGGCTGGGGTTGTGGCTCAGCGGCAGAGCGCTCGCCTCGCACGTGCGCAGCCCGAGTTCGATCCTCAGCACCACGTAAACATAAAATGCGTTGCATTGTGTACAACTAAAGTAAATAAATAAATATTTAAAAAAAACAAAACTCACATTTACCCCCATCAGGGACACTGGCCCAAGTTTGAACTTGAGTCATAGCCTGCGTATGCTGATTTAGGGACCTGTATAGGATGGTTTCCCAAGCAGAGAAACTGGGTTCAGCAGCAGAATTCACTCCCTGAATTCCAAAACGTTCTGTGGAAGGCGTTGGACCATACCAAGAAACTCCATGGTGAAACTTGGGGCAGGATCTAGCTGGAACCGGCCATGGTGAGCGCAGGGTGCCTGCAGCTGCTGAACACCTGGTGTCACCCGAGCCCCCAGCCCCACAGAGACCAGAGTGCTGGTCACCCTCTTCCAGATCCAGATGCTTCCCCGGAGCCACCCAGTTACCTGTTTCCTGCGGGTCCCTCTGGACTGGGTCCAGCACATGGCACTTTCAACACACGTGGAAAACGCCCCGCCTGCTGTCGCTCACTTGAACTTTTCAGGTACTTGATCTTGACTCTTTCTGCATCAGCACGTCCACTTTTACCTCATTTCCCAAAACTCTTGTTTGGTTTTCTGTTGAATGGATGTGCCACAGTGTATCTAAACACTCCTGTTTAAAAACAAGAGTATGTGCAGCCGGGCGCGGTGGCGCACGCCTGTCATCCCAGCACTTTGGGAGGCTGAGGCAGGAGGATCGCCAGTTCAAAGCCAGCCTCAGCAATGGCGAGGCACTTAGCAACTCAGTGAGACCCTGTCTCTAATAAAATACAAAAAAGGGCTGGGGATGTGACCCAGTGGACGAGTGCCCCTGAGTTCAATCCCTGGTACCACAAACAAACAAACAAACAAAAAAAAACAAGAGTATGTGCAAAAAGTAGGGAGATGATTTTCAGGATTTAAGTTTTCACTACGATGTAAATTATCATTGTGTGAATATTTCTTTTCCTAAATATTGTATCTCGGCAGTTTGTTTTTTGGTGATTCCCATTCCATGGTATAAATATACTGCACTTTATTTTTCTCCTGTAGCAGTTTCATTGTTTCCAGTTTGGGGCTCTTATGAATAAAGCCGCCATGGGTGTTTGAGTATACATCTTGACTGAACATATGTTATCATTTCTCTTGGGTAAACACTGGAGTAAAACTGCCGGGTCAGTGTTCGTGTATGGTCAGCTTTAGAAGATCCTGCCAAATAGTTTTTGAGATTGTTTGTGTAAGCGTACTCTCCTGCTAGCACTGTTTGAGAGTTCTACTTGCTCCACATGCTTACTGAAGCATGATATTATCAGAGTTTTCATATTAGCCATTCTAGGTGTGAAATAGTATTTCACCGTAGTTTCCGTTTGCATTTCCCTGATCACTGAGGAGTTTGGATGACTCCTTGTGTGTCTATTAGCCATTTGTTCATCCTCTGGATGAGCTACCCGGTCACATATTTTTCTTATTTTTCTATTGGTTACTTGTCTTATTCTTATTGATTTGAAGAAGTTCTTTGCCTATTCTAGACACAACCCCCTTCATCAGATTGCAATGCACAGAATGTGTCCCTCCCAGATGCAGATGTTGAAGTCCTAGCCTCCCATGTGATGAAATTAGGAGGGAATTAAGTCATGAAGATGGACCTGAAATTAGGGCCATTGTTAAAGACACCCCAAGAGCGCTCTCTCTCTCTCTCTCTCTCTCTGCTCTTTGCCATATGAGGATACGGTGAGAAGGCATTTGCTGACCATTACTGGGTCCTCACCAGATTTGAAACTTCAGGTATCTACATCTTGGATTCCTGGCTTTTAGAATTGAGGGGCATAGATTTCTATTTTGTATAAACCACCCGATGTGTGGAATTGTGTTACAGCTGCCTGGTCCGGGACACAGATATGCGCATTGAAAATACTCTCTCCCTCTCTCTGGGTTCCCATTCACTCCCTTAACAGTGCCTTTAAATGAACAAAGCTTCTTGACCTTTAATCTGTTCTCATTTATCAAAACTTTTCTTTGTAGTCAATGTCCCTTTTGGTCCTTTCTGGATATTTTATGAAAATCTTGCCAATTCTAAGGTCAGGTGGATATTCTCTTATGCCATCTCCTGGGTATAAGCTCACCTGGAATGAATTATTGTCTATGATGTGAGGAAACAAGATTCTTTTTTTTTTCTTAAACATTTATCTATTTGCTTTAGTTGTACACAATGCGTTTATTCTTACGTGGTGCTGAGGATCGAACCGGGCCGCGCACGTGCTAGGCTCAAAAACAATGCCTACTTAGTTTCCCCAGCACCATCTATCAGAGGGACTCTTTCAACCTTTTTGGCATCTGTGTGCTTGGAGCAAATCAATGCCCTTGGGAGAACGTTTTTTCCCAAGCTTGTGCTGAGGATGGAATCCTGGGCTCTGGGCAGGCCAGAAAAGCGCTGTACCACTCAGCTCCACTACCAGCCCCTTAACTTCGTTTTGGTCAGAATATGCCTCGAGACGGGTTTGAGTACGTTGGCTTCTTCCCTTCCGTGGACAAAGGGCTTAGGCTCATCCGAAGCAAATCTCTTCTCCTTCTTTCCAGGTTCTACAGGGAAAGGAGGCAGTCACAGCTTTCAGGTGGTACACCCTGGGATGGCTTCAGCTGCAGAGAAACTGGGGGTGGGCCTGCTGGAGTCAGGGCCCCTGCGGGGGTTGGTCCATTTCGACCACATTCTTCTTCCTGTTCCGTCTCGGCATATCTCCCCTGGCTTGTGATCGCCTCTATCTACGCTTCTCTGCTGTTCTCAAAGCCCTGTCTGCTCTCCTGCTCCTTGGTCCTCTCTGACACCGCTCTTGGGACATCCTCTCCCTGCTCCGGATTCCTCGCGACGCCTGACATCTTCTAGAGACCCTCTCCTGACCACGTCAGCCCTCATGGCTCTTCCCCACTCCTACAGCTATGATTTTTTCTGAATTGCTGGTTCTGGCCTTGGTATCATTATTAAATATTTCACGGATGCTTGTCTTATCTCTCAAGCTGGAGACTCAGCTATGCAGGAGGTCAAAGCGCCTCTCTTACTCAAAAGCAGCTGCTCAATAAATATTTCATGGAGGATAAGGGAAAGAGTGGGCAAGGGGGCAGGAGTGCAGGGCCACAGGAGTGCAGCACCCTGGGGTGCCAAGAAGCACAGGCAGGGCCTTTAGGGGGTCAGACTCCACCCCCCTTCCCTCCCTCAGGCTCGATCTAGAGGCCTGGTGCTCCTGTGCCCCAGCGTTGGTGTGGGCTTATTGAGAAGTACCCTCAACCCTTGCTTCCTGTTTCTGTTTGAATCGGAAAAGACCCCCTTTCACGGGAGGAGCGAGGCATGTGCAGGATGAGGAGGAAACTCAGTTCTGAGTCAGAACTTTCTGTTTTGTTTTGTTTTAATTGAAAACGGAAGAGCTCTGGCTGACACTGTCCTTGCACGAGAGAACAGGCCTTCAACCAAGGAAGCTCTCGGAAGAAGAGGAACACAGACCCCAGCACGTCCAGACTGCTCAAAGATGCGCCACCTGCACAGGTAAATCACAGCACCTACAGAAGGGGCCAGGTGTTAGTTAAACAAGACCAGTGTGAGGAGCCCTCCGTGGAATGTCATGAATCACGGTTGTGCCGGCTGGCGTGCGGGGAAGAGCTGCTTCATTGCAGGTGAAGTGAGACAAATGTGGAAAGACATTCCATCATCTGGGGGATTTTTGTCATGTTTTCCAGACAGATGATTTTGGAGTTCTGTCCTTGGGTCTTGACAGATATGCTCCGCTTAGCTTCCCCGAGGTTGCTAGCAGGAGGGAAGGCGTTTTCTGTAGTTTGCTCTCCCTATTTAAAAACATTTTCCCAGACTTGAGAAGTTGAGGAAGTAAATATTGCCAACTCAGCCTTCACTTCTTCTTTTTTGGTGATTTCTAACGAGTGCGCAGTGTGAAAATAAAACCCATGGACTGGTTTTGTGGGTGACTTGAATCAGGCACCGTCACCCACCTGCTAATGATGGATCTGCCACTTGCTACAGGCACATCCCAAGGAACGCATTAATCATTCCTTCCTGGATATCCCTTAGGTCCCAAATTATATGGCACAATGCATGCCTGAAGACAAAAACTCACTACCCGAGATCCCGTGGCCCAAGGCCTGAGTGCCCCTGCGTTCTCTGAGAAGGGAGGGGTTTAATCCCACGAGGAACCCACCCTTGGCACTGCCTCTCCATCGTCCCAGACAGAATGCCCAGCCCAGCAGGGATTGCTGAGAACAGGTCTGCCAAGAGGAGAGTGGGCCTGTGGATGGGAAGAGAGAGCCCTCAGAGCTGGCTGCTGTCCCCAAAGGCTGAGTGAGGTGACGGTTACGCTTGGGTTTAGGAGCCCAGGAGCCCCCAGCTCCTGCTTCTCCAGGCCTGGGGCCTCCTCCCCGATCCTGGCCCAGAGACCAACCATAGCCAGGCAGCAGATGCCATGCGTGTCTCTCCCCTAATAAGCTCCCCCAAATAGTGCCAAATATGTGCTAGTGGGATGCCCTGCAGACTGGGTATTCCTAACGGGAAATATATTGGTGTATTGGATTTGGAATTTTGAGATACGTGTACATACATACGGAGAAGTCTGGGGCTGGGCTGCAACAAATTCACTTCTGTTTGACATACCTAGTCTGAAATGTAATTTTATGCAATATTTTTAGCGCACCTGTGTTTTGACTGTGACATAACATGAGGTCTGGTATGAAATTTTCCATGGTGGTGTCATGTTGACATTCAAAAAGTTTCAGATTTTGGAAATGTCCAGTTTCAGATTTTCACACTGGGTTCATGTTCTCTTTTTGTTATGTGTTTTTGCAGTGCTGAGGGTTGAGCCCAGGGCCTTGCGCATGCCAGGCAAGTGCTCTGCCCCTGGGCCACATCCCAGCCCTAGATTTTCTTATTGAGGGGAATGTGTAAGCCGTCGTACCAGTTTTGGGACAGACCTGTTGTTTATGATCTTCAGCTATAGACTAAGCTGAAGTGTCTGAGGCGTCCCCTTGAGGTAGGTCAGGGACAGCTTCAGTTCTTTAGCTAGGATTCCCACTGGAAGAGGAATATTTATCTGGTTCTCAGTTACCTAAGGAATATGGAGGGCATTTCCCAAGTGGGATAAACTGAAGGTGGGAGTGGACCTGACCTGGGGAAAACATCTTTGTTTCAAGGAGAGATACTGCAAGAAAGGGAAGAAGAGACTCTCCCTTGGACACTGACCAGGTGGTGGCCACTGTGCCCCAAACTCACAAAAAAAAAAAAAAAAAAAGAGAGAGAGGGGGGGGGGGCATGAACCCAGTGTGAAAATCTGAAACTGGAAATTTCTAAGATCTGAAACTTTTTGAATGTCAACATGACACCGCCATGGAAAATTTCATACCAGACCTTGTGTTATGTCACAGTCAAAACATAGGTGCACTAAAAATATTGCATGAAATTACATTTCAGACTATGTATGATTCTCACTTGAATCCTTGCAGCAGTCTTATAAAGTAGGTATTATTATATAAGGATTCAAGTGAGAATCCAGTCTCACACTGGATTGGTGGGGAAGACTCAAAGAAGATAAGTGTCTTATGACTGTCAACCGAGAATAAGATCAATCTAGTCAAGAACAAAGAGCGTCACATTATTCAGGTCTAATTAAGATGGCAGTCTGAGAAAACAGTTTCAAGCAATTTTGAAAAGGTCCTCCAAGATTTTACAAGACGGTGGCTGTATTTGCAGCTTTAAACCTCAAGAGGGTTTTGAAATTATATCACTTATTAGTCAGGAGCTATGATTGTACAGGTTAAGCTGTCTTTTAAGAGAAGGATTGTGTGTGGTCTCAGTTTCTGTGTGGTTTGGGGAAAGGCTCCCTTGTATAGAAGGTCAACAGAGGTTAATGAACAATGTTTCAGAAAACTGCCCATTGGTCCAGTTTGAAGTTCTGTGTACACACACGTGTGTGTGTGTGTGTGTGTGTGTGTGTGTGTGTGTGTATGTGTGTGTCAGCAACGCAACTCAAAGGTCAGCCGCAGACATTGTTCTAGACCAGATTTAACAAATGCCTCCTGACTCTATGTTAAGTGCCTTGAATCATTGCTACTCCATTTTGATTTTCTTTCGTGTCATTTTCCCGTTACTGTGACAAAATACCTGAGATAATAAACTTAAAAGGAGGAAAGTTTATTTTGGCTCAAAGTTTCAGAAGTTTCGTCCATGGCTCCTCGACCCTGTTGCTCTGGTCGGTGGTGGTGCAGCACGTCACTGTAGAAGCATGTGGTGGCAGGGAACCAGGTGGGGTGCAGAGAGGAGAGAGGGAGAGAAGAGGAAAGTCCAGGGTCAAATATTCCTCAAGGACATGTCCTCAATGACCCAACTTCCTCCCATCAGGTCCGTCTCTTAAAGGTTCCATTGCCTCCCTGTAGTGCCACAGGCCGGGGACCAAGTCTTTAACATATGAGTCTCTGAAGGACATTCAAGATCCAAACTAGTATTTCCTTTATATGACAAAGACCCTGCCCTTGACCTTTAACTAGGCCTTTAATCCCTCAGGGTCCTGTCCCTGGCCCACCGATCAGGTTTTTTTTCTTTCTTTTCGTGGTACCAGGGATTGAACTCAGGGGAACTCGACCACTGGGCCACATCCCCAGCCCATTTCTTTGTATTTTATTTAGAGACAGGGTCTCACTGAGTTGCTAAGTGCCTTGCCATTGCTGAGGCTGACTTTGAACTCTCAATCCTCCTGCCTCAGCCTCCCAAGTGCTGGGATTACAGGCATGTACCGCCGCGCCCAGCCCCCATCAGGTTTTAATTAAGAATTTTGCTGGGTCCTTAAATGAAAGTCCCCCCCTTGATATCTGATCAAATCCCTCACCCCTACCCTCAACGTTTTACCACCCTGGCCATCCTTGATATCTGATCAGATCCCCCAGCCCCTACCCTCAATGTCTTACCACACTGCCTGGCCTTCAGCAATAGTCCTATCAAATCCCTTAACTTTGATATTCCTCCTTAGTCATTTCTACCCACTGACCCATGTTTTCCTAAGTTCCACTTGTACTTACTGAACTAGAACTTAAGGCCCATCTCTTCCCCCTTCTGTCAGACTCCACCATGGTTCCCTAAGAGTCTGCCTTACTGAGATGAAAGACTTTCTTTAATAGTTGCACAAGCCGGGCGCGCGGTGGCGCACGCCTGTAATCCCAGCACTTTGGGAGGCTGAGGCAGGAGGATCACGAGTTCAAAGCCAGCCTCAGCAATGGCGAGGCACTTAGTAACTCAGTGAGACCCTGCTTCTAATAAAATACACAAAAAAAGGGCTGGGGATGTGGCCCAGTGGTCAAGTGCCCCTGAGTTCAATCCCTGGTACCAAAAAAAAAAAAAAAAAAAAAAAGATAGTTGCACAGCCAGGAGCAAGTCGGGCTGGGATCGGAACCTGCCTGTGGGCCTCCAGTCCTGTGCTGTGCACCGTGCTGCCCTTGTGGTGGTGTTGGAGCTCTGAAATGACACCCCCAAGACTCGCACTTTGACCTGCTTAGAGGCCTTCTAAGATACCTCAGAATCAAGGTCCCTCTAGCCTTATGTATTTCTTCCATCCCAAGGTCAGGGAGGGGCTCTCCCAGGAATCTTCTTGTCTGCCTGAAGACTGGACACACAACTGGCTTTCATTCCCTCCCTGAAATTTCCTGTCTATCACAGAAAAGAAGACTAAGACACGTAGCCACCCCTGGATGGATTTGTCACAAGATAACGGCTATCTCTTGGGTTCGTTCAAATTCCAAAGAGAATCATTCACAAATTGATTTCTGTCTCCTGGGTTCATTTGTTCTCTCTCTAACAATTTACTGTCCTTCTAGAATTCTCTATAATCTTGGCCCCCTGCCATTTCTAATGAAGAGGACATTTAAGCTTAAACCCTCTGGCCCTTCTTTGGGTCTTATACATTGTGTCTGACTTGTGTTTCCGTGCATTAATTTGAATGCTCTCACCCTGCTCCTTGTTTCCCGAGGACCACCTGCTGTGTGGGCTTTCCCTTGGGAAGGCCACTCTTGGGGGGCGTTGGGAGTCAGGCCTGGATAAATTCCTTTCTCCAGAGTTATTGCATCTTGCTGCTACAGGTGCTGGGCATCCCTCAGTGACTGGTTAGAGTTTTCAGCAAGTCATCCCTGCTTCAAAAGCCTTCAGGAGCTCCACCTACCTATAAGACCAAGTTCAACCCCCTTCGCAAGAGCCGTCACTGCATGATCTCAGAGCGGTAGAGGATCCAGATGAGAGATATGAAAAGAAACGTAAAATCCAAGAGAACATCATCGCCAGGACAGTATTGTGTTTGAGGGGTAAAGAAGCCCAGAATTTACTCAAGCAGTGACAGAGTGGCTTGCAAATTGTCCTTCCTGACACAAATCCTCACCTCCTGCTGCCCTTTCATCCTTTGCCACCCAGACCACTCATCATTCTTTGTACCTTGAATTCTGGTTTTTCTCCCTCTTATTTAAAAGCTTTAATCTTTTCTGCTAAGTGATCTGCTTTTTATTTTTTATTTATTTACTTTTGGTACTGGGGATTGAACTCAGGGGCACTCGACCACTGGGCCACATCCCCAGCCCTTTTTTTGTATTTTATTAGAGACAGGGTCTCACTGAGTTGCTAAGTGCCTCGCCACTGCTGAGGCTGGCTTTGAACTCGCGATCCTCCTGCCTCAGCCTCCCAAAGTGCTGGGATTACAGGCATGCGCCACCACGCCCGGCTTGCTTTTAAAATGTCACTGGTGCATCTTAGTTCTACATACTAGGGCTTCACGGTGATACATTTGTATGCACATGTGGCACAGATTGCTCCATTTCATTGCCCCATGCCTTCCCTTTCCCCCTTTTCTACTCTGCTGGACTTTCTTCTCTTTTCATGAGGTATCTTTTCTTTCCTCTTTTCTCTCTAGCTTCCACATTTGAGGAAAAAAACCTGCGATGCTTGACATTCCAAGTCTCCCTGGTCTCATTTTTTCCTGAAAACGTAAAGCCTCTGTCTTGAGGTCTTCTGTATCTGCATTGCCCTCCACCAGATAGAATGAAGCACTTCTGTTCTTAACAACGTCACTGTGTACTTTCCCCATCTTGGTGGGATCATGCATCTCTGTCTATTCATTTAACCATTTCTCCATTCCTTCATTCACCCATGGAATTAAATTCTGCCTAACCTGGGTTTGATGTTCCTATGGATCAGACTGGTCCCGTTCTGTTCCAAGTCTACAGAGCAGAAGGAAAAGTCCAGAAACCATCTCACCAGGGTGGCTGTTCATCCCACATTGGACTTTATGTTGAGCTGATACAACTTCTCCTCAGTATCAGGTTCAGTTATTTGCCCGCTTTATCAAAGGTGGGGGGCATACATGAAAGAGAAACGCTAAGTCTGAGGTTTGGGTTAAGTATCCACATGCCATGTTTACTGCAGCGTTTTCCATAGTCAAGAAAAAGAATCAACCTGGGGCTGGGGATGTAGCTCAGTTGGTAGAGTGCTTGCCTCTCATGCACAAGGTCCTTGGTTCAATCCCAGCACTGCAAAAAAAGAAATCAACCTAGGTGGCCATCTTGAAGGACTTTATGCTAAATGAAATAAGCCAGGCACAGAAAGACATACTACACGGTCTCATTTATATGCAGAATCCAAAAAAAGTCAAACTTGGAACTAGAGAATGGGATGGTGGCTCTCAGTGGCTGAGCAGGGGGAGGAAGGTTTGGGGAGTTTTTGGTCAAAGAACATAAAACTCCAGGAAGACTTGAGGAATAAGTTTCAAGAGATCAAGAGCCTAACCTGGTAATTACAGCTAAAAAGAATGTATGGTATATTTGAATATTGCTAAGAGACTTGGTTGTAAGTGTTTTTTTTTTTTTTTTTTTTGGTACCGGGGATTGAACTCAGGGGCACTCGACCACTGGGCCACATCCCCAGCCCTTTTTTTTTTTTTTTGTATTTTATTAGAGACAGGGTCTCACTGAGTTTCTAAGTGCCTCGCCATTGCTGAGGCTGGCTTTGAACTCGTGATCCTCCTGCCTCAGCCTCCCAAGAGCTAGGATTACAGGCGTGCGCCACCGTGCCCGGCGATTGTAAGTGTTTTGAAACACACACACACAAAAAAACCCTGTGAGGTAATGCCTATATTCACTTATTTGATTTAGCTGTTCAACAATGGGCACACACATCAAAATACACCATAAATACATGCAACTTTAAGTTTTCAAATAAAAAATAAAATAGGAACAAAACCAAACAAAAATCCAGGTGTTGTGGTTCCTGTTTCTTCTCACCTCCAAGACACTCAGAGCAGTGCAGAGGACACAAGGACAGGACAAACCTGCTGACAGCAGCTTCTACTGACCTGTGCTCCGGGACGGCTGTAAGGGTGAGCATCACGTCTATTCCATCACTAAATGACATTCAATTGCTCCTTCTCTTGTGGTCTCAAGAGCAGAAGGACTCCGGGGAAATGGAGTGAGAAGGGAAACGCCGGAGACCGACAGCAAGCAAAGGGACTCGGAAGAGAACCCGGGCGCGGGACATTTCTCACTGACAGCCATTCCTCAGATGCATTCTGCTGTGCAAATGGAAAAGAGGGCCCTGCAGTTTTGACTCTGCTTTAAAGATTTCCTCATAGGAAGGGGTTCCCTTTCTAAATCCAGAGGTTGCACCTCCAAAGTTGCTCTTCATAAAACCCTTGCCTGCTCCCATTCGCACCTGTCAGACCAGGCAGGTCCGGCCCTGCACCAGGACCCTGGTCACCCCCCCCCCCCCACCCCCCCCCCCGCTCTTCCCTGCTGATGGCCAAGCTCCCAGGGAAACTGGGTGCCTGCGGTTGTTAGGAGGCAAAGGCCCAGTCGTCGGAGCCCCAAGTCCAGCTAGTATGAACACACATCTGCGTTCCTCTAAAGGCAGGTGCTTTTATTGATTGAGGACTCGGGACCCTTTTCTCGACTCTGGCACCTGTCACTTACAGCCTGCAAATCAGGTCTGTGCAGCTCATTCTCCCCCTCAGCTGGGTCCGTCTGACTATTCCATTCATTAGGCGCGGCGTGAGGGAGACGCACACCTCATTACTTTGTGTCCACTGCCTTATTTCTCCTCTTCTGGTCTGAAGAGAACTAATAAACCGTCTATCTTCAAATTTTCAGAGGAGTGCTTTCCATAGAGCTGATTCTTGAATGCTTTTAAATGAAAAAAAAAAAAAAAAGAAAAGAAAGAAAGAAAGAAAACAAGAACAGAAAACAGGCTGCTGTTTGGGTGCTTTGCAAGCTCTCTGAAATTACTGTTTTTCTGCTTCACAGGCGTGGTGATTGACAGTGCCTTCCCCAGATAGTCAACTAGTTGGCATTGGCCAGGATGGTGCTGTTCAAAATTACTTGAGTGGGTTTTTTTTTTTTTTTTTTTTTTTTTAAATGTCAGTTGCTACTATTGAATGAAAACTAGAATTAATTTTCCTTGGGCTAATAGTCTTGCACAGCTATAGTGTACCTGCTGAGTTTACAGACTTTGCAAATAACATTTACTCTCTCTTCTCCCATGCCTGGTTTCTCAGGAATTTTGTTTTCTTATGGTTTTAGCCCTTCCTCATGTCGGACTTATTTTGATAAGAGCAGATGAACTACCCACTGTGGAATATAAGCCAATTCTTTGTAGATGGGCTCCAGTGGCCACAGTATGGAAGTAGACCAGAAGCCGAAGTCTGGGCACAGCCTCCTCCTGCCCTGAGCCGTGTCCAGGGTAAGAAGTCCCTGGGCGCAGCCATGCAGCACATCTCCCCTGGCTGTCGGCCAAGGTTTCTATTTGAATGGAGGCGGGGGGGGGGGGTTGTTCTGTGCATTCTTGGATATTTAGCAGCATCCTGGCTTTCTGCACAGTGGGTTCCTGTAACACTGCTTCACCAGGAGTAGCCATTAAAAGCATTTCCAGATATTGCCGTATGTCCCCTAAAATGGTGGTGGGGATCAGCTCCAGTTGACGGTCCTCCTCTCCTGTGCTCCTTGAGTTTAAGTTCTTTGGGTGAGGGATGGAATGAACCGGGGAAGAGGAAGATAAAGGGAAGGAAATCAGGAAGAAGGTGGGCTCCTGAATGCTTCAGCCCCTGCTGAGAACCCAGGCTAACAGATTCACCGGTTGACAAGTTGGCTGCGTGCTAGAATCACCCAGGGAGCATAAAAGAGTCCACTTGTGAGTCTAGCCCCAAGGTTGTGAGTTCATTGAGTTGGGGTGTGCCCTACGGGCATTTTCTTCTCAAGCCCCGTCAGTGACTCCGATGGGCTGCCAGGGTTGAGAACCACAGGCAGGTGAGGTTCACGGCCATGAGGCAGTGCTCAGCTCTGCCACCAGCTGCCACAGTGATCTGACACCTTGATGTCATCCTGTCTTTGGATGTGTTCTCTATTTCTCTGTGCACATACTGCAATGAAGAGGAACAGGTCTCCTGCTAGCTCCCTTAGACCTTCCTGTGGACCACAGTTCACATCCTACATTTGTGCAATTATCTTCTCAGTCAAGCTCTACTTTTGTTTCATTAATGCCATCTTGAAATTTTGTCAAGACCAGTAAAAAAATTCAGCAGAAAATAAAGTGCAGAAAACAATGGCTGAATGACTATTTGGATTGGATTTTTAAGATGGAAAGAACTATTTAAATAATGCTGTGGATTGGCTTCTGGATCTAGGTATGTGGTCCCTAGTTCAGCAAATATTTGAGTGTGTACACTGTGCAAATACAAGGTAGGCTTGTCCTCCTGGCCCTCAAGAACATTATAATCTTGCAATGGTGTAGACCTTGGCATTGATACAAAAGATGACCGGTATGGTTAAGCGTCAAATGAAAAGAACTATTACAAGTTAACTGGATTTAAATGAACATGAAACACAACTGCTGTGGAGACAGGTGTGACCTCCCCAGAGCACAGAGTTCTTAGAGTGTGGAGAGGGGAACCCACCAGATTGTGACCAGGCTTGGTGGGCAGCTGGGCCAGCACGTGAAGGCACTGTCCATGTACATGAGCGGCCTGGCCGCAGAGATGGATGAGGCTGGACTCTGGAAGGTTTGAACGTGGAGTCTGACCTTTGTTAATTTTTTTTTTTTAACATGACTTGCCACAGAATAAGAAGGCATTGGTGTTTCTAAGCTGACAGCTGCCTTCTCTGGCCGGGCTTTACGAAGGAGAACTGTGCCCACTTGTGTTGGAGGAACTCCAAGTGAAGGGGCCTAAAGCAGCACGGAGGGTGGGGGTCCCAGTGGCTTCGGTTCCATCTACCTGAAAGGATCTTGGGCTGGTGGGTCAGCTTTCCTGCCTTGGTGTCCAGTGAGGCTGGCCAGCTCAGGCGATGGGCACACACCTCAAGGACTCAGACACCAGAGTCCGAGAGCCTCCACCCCGTTGAGAGCTCTGGAGGGCGGGCGAGGGGCCCTGGAAAAGGCAGCCCAGGAGGCCTCCTCGGCCTAGGGGCCTCGCACTGCCATTCCTGAACCACGCACTTCCTGTGGGGACTTCCGCCCTCTCATCACTGGGGTGCGACTTCCAATGGTTGTCTCCTCCTCTCTCTTTGTCTGTCTTATGGTTTGGATACGAGATGTCCACCAAAAGCTCTGTTAACTTGGGATTAATCAGAAGTAAAGTGAGGGATCCTGAGAGCTGTGACCTGATCAGCGCATCCCAGACACAATGACTGGGCGGTGACTCTAGGTGTGGCTGGAGGAGGTCACTGGGGGTATGTTTTTGGAAGGGTGCTTCTTCCCTGTGGCCCCTTTCTCTCTCCCCCTGCTTCCCACTCCCCTCCGCGAGCTCAGTAGCTTTCCTCTGCTGGGCCCGTGCCCCGTGACGTGCCGCCTCACCTCAGGCCCAGGGCAACGGTCAGCCCTCTGTGGACGTGGACCTCGGAAACCAGGAGCCCCAGTAAACTTTCCCTTCCCCAAATTCTTTTTCTCCTGTACTTTGGCCACAGCAATGCAGAAACTGACCAGAACACTCTTCCATTCAAAAAAAAAAAAAAAAAAAAAAAAAGGTTTACTGAGAACTTAACCATGAGCCCGGCATCATGTTAGCATCTAGAACATTCTATTTAGTTCTTGTTTTTAAAATCCATTTCTGTGATTATTATCATAATATACCTAATACTGTATCTTATTATCACTTTGCTTGTGAGAAAACAGGCTCAGAGAAGTTAGGCAACTTTCTCAAAGTTGGAAGGAAAGAGATCTGGCTTCCAGTCTCCTGACTGGGAAAATTAAACATGACATAACATAGTAGATAATATCTTCTGATTATCAAGAGGGCATCATGTCCCAGCATTTCTGGTACATAAATTAATTTGAATAATTCCATTGTTAGGTATTGTTATCCTAAACTGAGGCTCAGCGGTCTGATGTGACTCACCTGAGGTCTTAGCTATAATTGAGTGATCTGAATTGTACCATTTTGGCTGAAATTTGGATCTCTCTGTTCCAGTCTGTGTGTTAGGTGGAAGGGACTCTAATGACCCTTCACCTCTTCCACCATTCCTCTCAGGGGTTTTGAGCACCTACTGTGTGCTGCACACTTGACTTGTCATCACATTGAATCCTGAGTCCTGTAAGGTATGAATTCTTCCTTCAAAGAACAGGAATCCACATCTCAGGGCAGCGGGTATGTGCAGGATTACTTGACAGTAAGTGACTGATGAGAGAGCAAAACCTCAGCTTGTAAGATGCTAAGTATTGCTTTGTACAAAAATCCATTTCTCACTGAGAAGACAGTGAGTGCTTCTCCAGATCTACCAGTCTCACCACTTAGTTCCCACGAACTGGACTGGGAGGGGGAAGGAGCTGTCCCGGGGCCTGACTTCCTCCTTAGACCCTCCCAAGCCAGCCTTAGGGGACAGCCTTCTTCAGGGCTGAGAACTGTTGCGAGGTACCACATGGTGGTTTAAAAAGAACATTTCGACAAATTTAGTCTGAAGACCTAAGATCTTACTAGCAACTCAGGAGTCTGCGGCATCACTTTTAGTAACAGAGAGGAGTTCTGCTTGGCGCGGCAGAGCGGTGGGTTTTGGAAGGTGGCTTGAGTAGGAACAAGCAAGCAGCCCAGTGTAGAAGGAGCTTGGTACCATCTGTTCACTTTCCTCTTAATGGAAAAGCAGAGGGGGCTTCCCTCTGCTGCTGGCTAAGACTGTCCTGCTTGGGGACTGGCTGTCCCAGCAAGGGTTCCTGGTGAGGTCTGATAACAACTTAGTGTGGGTTGCTTTCATGGAATTTCAGCATGAGTTCATTTGGGTCTGGTCTGCTGGGGTCCAGCACAGACGTCATGGGAAGAATGGCTTCCCATGAAATTTTTTTAACCATAGGTCAAACATGAAACCATTTAATTTAAAAGTGCAGCAACTAACTTTTTTTCTCAGCAGATTAAATGAATACAAATAAAATGTTAGTAAAAAAAAAAAAAAAAAAAAAAAAAAAAACTATTGACCCCAAGTGAAAATAATTTAAATAAGAATGAATAATTATGAAATCTTATTTGATCTTTTTTGTGCAATGTAATTTATTAACTATTATTATTTGTGTTCCTGGGGGATTGAACCCAGGGCCTTGCATGTACTAGACAGGTGTTTACCATTGAGCTGCATTTCCAGCCCAATTTGATCTCTTTTTCAAAGTGCCATATTAAAATACATTGTTGTGTCACTAATTCATTCAAGAGCTTGCGTGGGACCAGGCGTAATGGCACACTACTGTCATCCCAGTGACTAAGGAGGATAAGGCAGGAGGATCACAAGTTTGAAGCCAGCCTCAGCAATTAAATGAGGCCCTCAGCAACTTCGTGAGACCCTGTCTCAAAATAAAAAGTAAAAAGGGCTGGGAATGTGGCTCAGTGGTAAAGTGCCCCTGGGTTCAATCCCCAATACTGAAAAAGGAGCTTGTGGGGCTGGGGCTATGGCTCAGTGGTAGAGTGCTCCTCTCGCGCGTGTGAGGTCCTGGGTTTGATCCTCAGCACCACATAAATAAAATGAAGGTATTGTGTCCACCTACAGCTAAAAAATATTAAAGGAAAGAAAGAAAGAAAGAAAGAAAGAAAGAGCTCATCAGGGGGCAAATTCTTCCAGCTGCTGAAAATATCTTTCTTAGTCAGAGGAGAATTGGTGACGGAATAATTATTAGTTAATTTCAAATGGTTCTTTCTGACCCCAGAATAATTTGAACAAGTCTATCTCTTATTTGATCATTGTAAAGAAGTGTGTTTGAATACTCTTTTTTTCTTGGACTGTACTCTTACTGCTGAGCTGTTACAGACTGAATGGTGATCTTGCCCCAAATTCACATTTTGAGCCTTTAGCTCTAGCGTCACTGCAGTAGGACACATCGCCTTTAAAATGGTAATTGAGGTTAAGTGAGGTCAGAAGGGTGGGACACTAATCCAATATGCCAATTGTCCTTAGAAGAAGAGGAGGAGACACCAGCAATGTGTGGCAGCACTGGGAAGGCTACGTGGCCACCTGCAAGCCCAGGAGAGGGCCTCAGGGGAAGCCAACCCCACCCACCCCTTGACCTTGGATTTTAGCCTACCCTGCCCACACCTTGACCTTGCACTTCCAGCCTCCAGAATTGTGAGAAAATAGGTGTCTGTTATTTAAGCCACCCCACCTCTCTGGTCTTTTGTTACAGCAGCCACAGCTGACTAAGACAGTAGCTAAGTACAGTTCTTGGCTGTTTCTGAGAGTCGGTGCTGTTTGATCTTTGCGCTCTTTGCTTTCTTCAGGTACAGATGATAAAGCCAAGGCAGGTTTCTATATCAATTTCATACTGTTGTTTTTATCCCATTTGTCTGGAAACTTTAAAAATGCAGACTAAGATTTATTTTTGAAATAGCAACTTTTGCTGATACGGTAATATTTATTTATCTGGCAGCTCGGGTAGAGACCTGTTTAGACGTGCAGTTTGGACCTAAGAGTTGGGCTTTTTTTCTTAATTGGATAATCGAGTCATTGAGCTTGAATAAAAATCATAAAATGATTCAGAGTCCTTCTTAAAAAAATCTGGATCACGATTTTATAACAAAAAAAAATAGTAGATTTTATAACAACCAATTGTACATTTGTTGCTATAAAACAATTTTGACACAACTACCATTTCTCAATATTTGAAAAGAGTCTAGTTTATTGGAATACTGGAACACCAATAATTCATTTGCTGGCTGCATGATTTGGGAGAGGTGCTCTGAATTTCTCTGAAATCCACTTTTCTAAGCTATGGAACACTGCATATATGGCAGGCTTGCGATCAATACTGTATGTAAATTTTGGACAAGGGGTCCTGCTGTGGAAGACATTGGGTAAATGGCCACTACTGCTGCCTTGGGACCGCACATGGCAGAGGCTTTTCTTGGTCCCTGGAATGCATGCGAACTGTCCCAGGGCTTTGTCACGGAGCCAAGAAAGCAGAACCGAGGTTGGCCAGAGATGCCTTTGGCAACAACTCTGGACTGTGTAAGTGACCACAACCTGGCCCATTACCGGTGCTGTAATTTGGTTCGTCAGGAAACCAGAGGCCAAGACCCCAGATGTGCTTAGGACTGGAAGTGAACATCAGGGCCCATGTGGAGGAGGGCTTTCAAGGCACGAAGGCAACGCTGTGCACCAACGCAATGCTGTTATGAGCACGTTTTGTCATAGAGGATGGTTTTGGCTCTCCTCTGACTCCATCTGCCCAAGCAGGAGGAGGAATGGTTGGACAGGGCCTTCTGAGGCGAGGTCAGGGAAGGGTGGGTGAGCCTACCCTGCTCATAGGTTAGCACAGGTTTGTGACTGGCCTGTGTCAGGGACAGAGTTACTAGGAGAAAAATCTTCCTGTCCCCATGCTGGCCAATATGGAAAAGCATCCACAGTGACAGGCCTTTCCTAAGCAAAACCACAAACTAGAAGCTGTCTGTTTTTTACCCCTTTATTCCTTCTTTGTTCCCCAAGAGCCCAGCTGTCCCGCTTGGGGTCCCCAGGCCACTTCCACGCACCCTGTTGGGTCCTTCCACTGACTCCTGCCTGTGGTCCTGTCCTACCTCCCTCCTTTCTATTAAACCTTTGGAGAGTGTCCCTCCCTTGGTACCAAGCTCCTGCTCTTGCCAATGGTGGCCAATCCTGAGCGCATAAGGAGTTACAGGGGAGCTCATTTGAAATGTCGGTCCAGAGCCCCTGCCTAGAGGACCTGTTCCTCACGTCTGGGAGAGGGGGATTGGGAGTCTGTGTTTTAACCAGTGCTCCCCTGGTCCTAGTTTGCCGTAAATCCTGCAACCAGGCTCCAACAGAGCAGGGAGATAATGAGTTCCAACAGGGTGGACAATAATCTCAGACCCTGTCTCTGTCTCATCTAACTCACCTGCAGCCTTGCCAGATTGAACCTCCGTGTCCAATTTGGGGCTGAGCTATTAGGAATTAGAGATATGATTCTGGAAAGCTCAGGGGGGCTTTGGGTGGGTCACTTGGGGCTGTCAGTCCCTGTGGTCCAAGCGGTGCAGGAGGAACCACACACTTGGCTCTGTTGCAAGCCACGCAGCTGAGGGGTTTTATTCATGACAGGTAGACAGTGACCACATGGAGCCACTGGGCTGTTTCCTGAAGTCATTCTCTGGGTAGGTGCCTTCACAAACCTCCCTGTCCCTTCTGTCAGGGGCTTAGGGCAGCCAGCGGTGGAAGTTCATGGAATTTTGGTACCTGCTGGGTGTGAGATGGGGTGAGAGATTGGTAACATTTTAGTGAATTCAATTTGGGTGGAAATGGGAGTTGAGAGAAACTCCTTTAAGAATAACTTGGGGGATTCTCATTAATAATAACAAAACAACTTTCTGTTCTCCACTTAACTTTCTGTTCTGGGCAATTTAATGTGGCGATGGTGCGGTGAGGCATGGTCTGGCTGATGCGCTGCCTCCTCTACCCCACGTGCCTCCCGTCTCCCGACGGCCATTCCTAACTCAAGATACTTTCTCTCCATGACCTTATTCATGCCACAGTGCGTGACCTGCTCTAGATGGCTGATCTCTACTGAGCAGTTTCCTCATCAACACAGACTTAGAAGTGCCTGCAGAATCCCAGCGTGTGGGAATGCAAACCGTCTCTCCGCTTCCTCCTGGCTCCTGGCAGTGGCCCAGATGCGATCATCACAGCACAACACAGAACAGATTTTTCTAGACCCATCTCTTATCACAAGAAGAGTTGCTGAAAAAGGTCTCTGAGGCTTCGTCTCCCCAGCAGAGAGACAAAGAGGTGGGGCTGGGGCTTAGCACTCCGACTTGCCCTTTCAGGAGGCCAGTGTGATTTTACTCCTCGTGACACACTGGACACTCTCCCTTCCTGAGCTAGAAGGGCCACCCTTCCCACACACTGCCTTCATATTTACTTAATTCAACCTGAAGGAGTGCTGTGTTCCTTGCTCTCTGCACGTTTGCATTGGAGGAGCAGCAGCCTGCTGTTGGACAGAGGTGCTAGTCATAAGTTAGGGATAACAAGCACACAGCGGGCTGGGGTTGTGGCTCAGAGGTAGAGCGCTCGCCTAGCACGGGTTCGATTCTCAGCACCATGTAAAAATAAAGGCATTGTGTACAACTAAAACAAATAAATAAATATTTTTTAAAACCCCAAACAACAACAACAACAACAACAACAAAAAGAAACAAGCACACAGCTCAGCCCGGGGCTCCTGCAGGAAATAGAATGGCTGAAAGAAAGTAACACCATCTTGGGGAGATGCAGGGTGTGTGTGTGTGTGTGTGTGTGTGTGTGTGTGTGTGTGTGTATCTCAGCTCCTCTCTCATAAAAACATCCAAAATAAAATTAAAGTACAGAGCCTGTAAGTCCTCAGCTAGAGAAGCAAAGGGAATTGAAAACCATATCTCTAATTCCTAATAGCTCGGCCCCAGAGAATGGCCTCTTTCTATTTATCCGGAAGCAGCCTCTTCCTCAGTCTTTATCTGGAAGCAGCCTCTTCCTCTTCCTCCGGCCAAGGTGGACGTCCACGTCGGCTCTGGATGTTGGCCTCGAATCCTCAGGGCTCAGGTACGCAGCTCAGTTCCCACGGTGCATCCTGGGAACTGGTGCTGGAGAATTCCAGAATAATTAAGATGATTGGACTTTGCAGCTGGGGTATCGCCGTTCTGAGGGTGTCCTCAAAAGGTGCCTGTTGGAAACCTCACCCCCAATGCACCCGTGTCGGGCGGGGTCTGCTGAGAGGCGATGAGGTCATGAGGGCAGAGGGAATGTGCTAATGCTGCTGTCACAGGAATGGGTTTCAAGTCGAGGAAGCATACTCCTTATACAAGGACAAGTTTGGCTCCCTTTTGTCTCTCTGTCACACTCTTTTGGAATGGTACAACTAGAAGGCCCCTACCAGGTGCTGGCTGCTTGATCTCAGGCTTCCAAGCCTCCAGAACTGTAAGAAAATAAAATTTCTGTTCCTTTCAAATTACTCAGTCTGCAATATTCTGTTATAGCAGCAGAAATGAGACTGAGACAAATGTCTGCCATCAATTAGGGTGTTGGCACCAAGAGTTGCCGCCTACAATTTGCTAATGATTATAAATGGTATGACCTCTTGGTGCCTCAGTTTGCTCATCCGTAAAAGGGGGAGATAAGGTGTAATCTGCTACACAGATTCCTTGGGAGGCATCAGGGAGTTCCAGCAGGCAAATTCTCAGGATGGAGCTGAGCGCAGAGGCTTGGATTCTTACATGCCATTGTCGTGGTTGTCCGTTTGGAGACCTTGCATCCGACTTCACTAAGAAGACAGCTTGGTCTAGTGGAAGGAACTCTGGGCAGGGCACTGGGGCCAGTGCACACCCTGCTCTGACATCCAGTGAGAGTTCGTGTGCCCTGGTCACCTGCGTCCCACGCTGCTGGCCTGTGAACTGGGGTGGTGTGTGGGGTGACTCCCAGCTTGTGGATTTCCTGGGATGGCTCTGAAGATAATTTTAGGTGCATAATGCCCATGGTTTTAAGCAGATGTCACTAGTTAAAATCTTTCTGCTCTCAGTCTCTGATTTATCTTTTTTTTCCTCCCAGCCAAGTGGATCAAATCCAATTTTGTTATTCAGACATCAGATTGGATTGCAGAAGCTCACACGCTGAGATGGTGACTCTTCGGACTGTGCCATCATCTAGCTCACCGGGCTCACCATTTTCTGGGTTATTAGAAATCTCTTGTGTTTATTACAGAATCTCATTTCAAATTTATGTGTTTTGACTTGGCATTTCCGAGGTGACACATATCAAATGGCAAATATATTGCTTGTCACCACGTGATGCAGTGCAGAGGTACTTGCTAGTTGTTAGTGTATTGTCTGCTTCCTTCTCTGGAGTGGAAACATCATGTGTCCAGGGAAGGTGTACCTCACTGCTGGGTCTATAGTGCCTAGCAGTTGGCCTGACCCTGGAGTCTCTCACATAGCTGTGGAGGGGGTGAGTCACGTCTAGTGACATAATTGAAACATTGAAGCAACTCTGCATCAAGAGGATCAAAGTGTTAAGAAGACGAAACAACCAGAATTGTTTTCGTTGCAAGTCATGGACAGATGTCACCTGAGATGATTGTGAGAGCTGGGTTCTGTGGGACCAAGGAGCCCTGAGACCTCGGTCCTGCTTGAAGGGAGTCTAAAGTCTACCTGGAGAGATGACAGCTGAAAGGAAAAACCAGGATGATGCAGGAAAAGAGTGAGTGCCTGAACTCAGCTCTCTGCAGGAGGGGATCACTGGACAAGAGGGGGAGAAGGTGGAAAGGGAAAGGGGAGTGAGGACTAAGACAGATGGGGGAAGGTTTATGCACAGCAGATTCCTGTCCTTGAAGGATGCATGGGATTTCAGCAGGAAAAAGGGATGATCATCCCACAGGGGGAACATGCAAAGACTTTCAGCCCATCAGGGCAGACCACGCAGTGTGGTTGGAGCAAGCCTCGCTCTGAGGGTGGACCAGGAAGTGGGAGGTGAGCCCAGCCAGGCGGGAAGGATCTCTGCAGGAAGATGTCTGAGCCGTTGCTCAGTGTCGCGGGACTTTCTGATCTTATGAATGTCCAAAAATACAAACACTGCTTTGACACTATTCTGGGCTTACTGAACTTGAATGTCCAGGATTCTCATTTTTAAATTTAAAAATTCAACCCATCAGTCAAGATAACTTCCTCAGGCAAATTTGGGGAACACACAGGGTATGTAATGGACAGACACGGACAGTTTTGAGCAGACGTGAGCTGACAAATAAAGGCTGTGTTTTAGGAAGACTAGTGGAATGGAGGTTGGCTGGTGGAGGAGGAGGCTGCTGAGGAAACCCAGGCAGGTAGAATAGGCCGGCCCCATAAATGCTATGGTGGGAGTTAAGTCCACGGGATACCATGACCAGACTCAACCGAGCACAGCCAACTGGTGGGACCAGCCAGGGGCGGGAGAGGAAGTCATCTGACAACTGGTGACCGCAAGAACAATATAACAATTTACAGAAAGAATAAAATCCAGGCAGGGGCCATTTACACAGCAAGGTCATATCAGAGACACTGTGGTGGGTGTTTCCCTGGAAAAGTTGATCGGAAGTTGGGTTTGTGGGCCTGGCATGCAGGAGAGAGTCCCAGCCGGATAGTTGAACTGGCCCTCTCCGGGACAGGGGGTGGGACAGTGCGTTTGCAGCTGGAGCCACTGTGCCCACGTTGCGGGGTGGAGGCTTGAGCTCACCTGGAAAGGGTTCAGCCCTGCTGCCAGGCGCCGGGGTGCCCGTCCACTCCTATTCATCAGCTAATTCCCTGCAGGTACTGGGTCCCTGGCTTGTTTTGTTCAAAATACACCCCCCCCCCCTCAGCAAAATAGAGCGAAGTGGACAAGAAGTTCTGATACTGACTCCCTGAACAATAAATCACTCCGCAGCTGAGCTGTGCAAACTCCAGGTGGGGCCCGGTGCATTTCAAGGGCAGCCCTCCCAAGACGAATGGCACTGTGATCACAGACGGGCGCTGGCTGGGCTGGGGCTGATCCGGGTCGGAAGGGGTTTTCCAGAAGCATCTCTGGGAGGCTGATGGAGGGAGAGGGAGTGTGCCCCTCGCTCTGCGGCTACCTGTCCTTGGGAGACGCCCAGGGAGTGAGCGAGCACGGAGGGGTCCCCTCGCTCGCTCCTCCCTCCACTGGCTGTCGTCAGCCCCAGGTTGACGTTCAGGGGACACGTGGCGTGCCCGTGTGGGTGATCAGCGTGCGCAGCCAGCATCCATCTGAGCTCAGTTCTGTCCTGACTGCTGCTGTTGCTAATTCTCACAAGCCTCACCCTGTTAATCTAATTAAATAAGATTAAACTCTCATATTCTCGAAGCACAGGGGAAGCACTAGAAATATGAAAATAAGGAGCCTGGTGCTTGTCCTCAAGGAATACAGAGGCTAGTGAGGGAGATAGCACTGCTTAAAGAAAAAAAAAAAAAAAAGGTGTGTGTGTGTGTGTGTGTGTGTGTGTGTGTGTGTGTGTGTGTTGGTAGGGGGAGAAACAGCCCAAATGCCTACAATTGGTACAAGTAGAAGCAGCACAGGGTCCAATGTTTGAAGGGTGCGGAGGCTTTTGGGAGCAGGACACAGTGAGGGGACCTGGAAGGAGTAGGGTATGCTCCTTGGTCCATTTGGAAAGTGGCAGTTGTTTAGAGGCAACTGCAGGGAGTCCCCCAGTGGCCTTAGCTATGCTGGGGAAGTGTGTGCTAGCACCAGAGTTTGAATAGGTTCCTGAAATTCCCTTGCTAAAATTTTGAGGAACACAGAGTGATGAGATCATATTTGCAATTTAGCAAGACCTTCCCAGCTTGACAATAAAATAACATAAAATGGGGCCAGAGAGAGAAAGACTGGTTAGAAAACAACATTGGTTCATTCGTTCATTCAACACATCTGTCTTTGTTGCTGCCTGAAGCGATGGCCGCTTGGAGCAACGAAGCCGCGGGAAGAAGTTCAGAGGCAAACTGGAGACAAACAGCTTTTTATTCTGATAACTTTTCTCTCTGGCTCTAACAACGACTAACACGCGCCACACACACCACCAGAATGGCGCTGACCGATCAGCAATCTCGGCCAAGTCACTCGAGATCCCGGGCCAAGTCCCATGAGACTACGGAAGGAGACAATGCCCAAATCTCCGTGGCCCATAGTCAACCGCAATTCAAGCCATCTCCCCAAACAGGGCTCCTGCATGTCTTGAATGCCAAATGTGATCCAGGTCACAGGAAGGATGCTGGGGATAAAGAAGTGACCAAAATAGTTTATAATTCAACGGGAGTGTGGGATTTAAATACACAGACATCAAAGTATATACATATACATATATGTATATATATATAATATACATATATGTATATATATTTAGAAACTGTGATATGAATTGAATTCCATGATGCTATAAACAAGTGTGTGTGTGTGTGTGTGTGTGTGTGTGTGTGTGTGTGTGTTTCATTTTAATGAGTGTTTAGGGCCAGGCCTCCTTAGGAAATGACACCTATTCTGAGACCCAAAGGATGGGGAGGACATACCTGGCTGTTTTGCAAAGAACGGCTGGGAGCAGGTCAATCTGCTCAGAAGCTGGTTCCCTGGGTTGTGGCACTAGGAATGTGGGAAGACAGCTGATGAGAGATGGCTTTTTGGAGAGGGACTTGGCAGAGCTCCTGCAATCTGTTGAGAGGCAGACACGGCTAGGAAGCAATTCAGGGGAGGCAGCGTGGATTTGAGAGAGATTCAGAGAGGAAAATCCACAGGACTCGGTGATGAGTGGCACGGGGTGTGGGCAAGGGATGGTGGGCCCAGCTGCTTTCTGGTTCTCTGGCTCAGTAGCATGGGTAGACAGCGGCAAGGCGGGCCAGGAGTGTGGGGGAGGAGATGATTTTTTTTTTTTCATTTTGAGATGCCTGTTGGTATATCCAGAGATTTCTCTGGCCAGCATGCAGGTGACTATTGGGCTGGGAACTGTAGACTAGGAACCAACGTACAAGGGCGGGTCCAGCATGTGTGTAAGACTGGGCGAAACCACTGCTGGGTCAGGTGCTAGAAATGTGAACTGATCCCGTGGTACTAAGTGCCATCCTTTCGCCAAGCACAAGGTAAGAGACAGAAAAGAATGGTGGTGCATTGATGACTAACTTTGTATGTGTGTGTGTGTGTGTGTGTGTGTGTGTGTGTGTGTGGCAGGCGGGAGGTACTAGGGATGGAACACAGGGTCACTGTACCACAGAGCTATATCCCCAGCCCTTTTTACTTCTTATTCTGAGTCAAGGTCTCACCAAGTTGGCCAGGCTGCCCTTGAACTTGAGCTCTCCTGCCCCCGCCTCCTGAGTGGTGGGGATAACAGGTGCACACTGCCCTGCCCCACTGATAACCAGATCCTGTTGCCTCTCTTACTCCCCAAATAACCCCAAATTGGCGGGCAATCTTGACTTAATGAAATTTTATTCTTTTCATTGAAATCTCATTCACTAATTAGCAGCAGTTCCCTCTGGAGAACACGATTTGGAAGAGGTGATTGAGAGATTTTTCTTATGAAATTACTTTTTAGAACTTATGTTTTGCAGCAAATATTACTTATATAAACAACAGATAAATGGGGGCTTGAAAATGCTTGATCACAATGAAATTGGGTTTCCTTCCTATGTTAAGTACACTTGAGATGTACAGCATCTAGATGGTTCATTTTACGTGTCAATTGACTGCACTAAGGGATACCCAGATAGCTGGGTGAGTCTGAGCATATTTCCCTCACATTTGAATTGGTGGACTGAGAAAGCAAGATCTGCCCTAACTGCATGTGGTCTGGGCACCACCAGTCAGTCATCTGGGGACTGGATAGAACAAAAAAGCAGAGGAGGGTCAAATTCCCTTTCAGTGCTGGGGCTCTCTTTTTTTAGTGCCTTGAACATCATAACTCCAGCCTCTTCATGTTCTGGACACTGGAGCATGAACCATCACCTTCCCAGTCTCCTAGGCCTTTGACCTTGGAGTAAGAATTAAACGATTTAGCCAGGTGCAGTGGTGCACAACCATAATCCCAGTGGCTTGGGAGGCTGAGGCAGGAGAATTCTGAGTTCAAAGCCAGCCTCAGCAAAAAGCGAGGTGCTAAGCAACTCAGTGAGACCTGGGCTCTAAATAAAATATAAAATGGGGCTGGGATGTGGCTCAGTGGTGAAGTGCCCCTGAATTCAATCCCCAGTACCCAAATAAGATCACACCATTGGCTTCCCTGGTTCTGAGACTTCAGGATTTGAACTGAGCTACACCTTTAGTTTCCTGGGTCTCTTGCTTATCATTGGCATATTGTGAATTTCTCAGACTCCATAATCACAGGAGTAAATTTCTCTAAGAAATCTTTCATATATATCTATATATATTTCTATATCTATCTGTATCTACATATTCAGGCAGGTTCTGTGTTAGCAGATTGGACTAAGATATTTTTAAAAATTGTATCTTTACTGAAAACATACAGATATTTTTCTTATCTTTAGTCTCTAAATAGAACAGCAAGACAATTATTTACACTGTATTAGGAATTATAAATAATCTAGAGATGATTTAAAGCATACAGGAGAATGTGCATGAGTTAAATGTAAATACTATGCCACTTTATATAAGGGCTTGAGTGTGCATAGATTTTGGTACTCAGAAAAGCCCCTGGAACCAACCCCATGGATACCAAGGGGTGACTGTATATCCTATTGGGTCTGTCTGTCTAGGGGACCCAGACTAAAGCAGTTTCATGGCTTTTTGTACACAAATTCTCAAAGAAGAAAAAAGTTACTCCCCTCACCCCATGTTTAATCTCTGACTTGACTGCCGTAACTGAGTTCTGGTGAGTTGGAGGTGACTGGGGAAGAAAGGACCGAGGACACTCAATTATTGAACTGCAACATTCCAGTCTTGCTTGGGCCATCCATTGATTCCAGGAATAGACTGACACGTGTTCTCACCATGTAGCAGGTTTTCTCTGAAGCCACAGATTGTAGAATTCCTGGAGTGAGGAATGAGTGGAGGGGGAGGTGGGAGTAGGAAATTCTGTGAATGGAGATCACTGCTGAGACTCCCTCTTATGTTAGACCCACAAATGTCTGGTGCACATGGGTGGTGACTGTGCAAATAACACACCACTGCTTCTATGTGGGTTCCAGTGGCCCTGGGTAGAATAAGAGCCCATGACTAGGCACGGAATGGTTTCTTTCCTAATGAGATCTGAAGGACATTGAAATCCTTCCTTTGCTCATGGCGACTCATTGCTTTGTTTGTGACTCAGGAAACTCACCAGACTCGTTTCTCCAACTCTGCTCCGGATGGTTTTTGTCTTCTTCCTGGGGTCAGGGATTGTTTTGATGGCCTCTTTCCTTCTACAAACTTAAGGGGGAATATTAAAAGATTGTGGCCGATTACAGAATTCCTTTGGTTATGGCTAGAACTCAGTAACATTCTTAGGGAAAGACAAAATGTGCTAATGAGATTTAAGAAAAAAAAAAAAAAAAAAAAAAAAACAAGATAAAAGAAGCCTTTGCAGGAAGGAAGTGAGGAGTTGGGTTTGCCATTGAATAAAAGAGAGAGGAGCAGCAGGTGGTGACCAGCCTGGCATTCAACGAGTCCAGGGCTTTCAGACGGGGCTCTCCATCCAGCTCTGTTCTAGTTCAATAGCACGTTTTATTCTTAAACAAAGAAAAATGAAAGAAACCTCTTTAAAAGAAGATCAGTGTAAGAAAAAGGTATTAATTCCAGTGAAAGTTGACTTTTCTTTTTGGGACATCTCCTTGTGCTGTGGCATCTTGCTGTACGGGGGGGGGGGGGGGGGGGGCTGCTACTGGACAGGTGGGCTGTTGTGGGAGGAGCAATGGGCAAATCACCTGAGGCAAAAGAAAACCAGGTGATTGGTTAACTGGTTCTTGGCGTGTGTGTTCTTCACCCATTGATTTGTCCTGCTTCAGATGTGTGTTAATAAAGGTGCAAACCTCTCCTGTCTGTGTGCTGCAGCTCTGGAAACAAAGGGAGAAAAATAAATCAAAGAAAACATCCTTTCTGTCATCCATAAGAGAGATAATTCACTCAAAATGACTGTTTTAGACATTTCCCAAACTCCTTAAAATGAAGTGGGCTGGTTGGGAATTGAAGTATATAAATTTAGGAGACTAGAAATGCCGTAAACCTGGAGGACACTCTTTAAGAGTGCATGCGGAGTCAAAGTCTCCCTCCTGAAAGATGGGCGGATTGTGTTGAAGAAGGTTAGCCACGTGGGTAAAGTACTCTTTCCGACAATTCTGAGTTAGTACCACCTTGCAAAATTCTGGATCCGCAAAAGCTTACTCAGGCATTAAGCCAGTTTTGGAAGTTGGAGGTCTGGGTCTTATGACCATGACTGAAGTCTCAGCAATCTGGGCAAGTTCAGGTTTATCCAGTGGCTGTCCCCTGTCTGCCAGGGAAGCTGTCAGATGCGGAAATTTCAGTTTTCCTCCAGGAAAGGACTCGTGAGGCCACATGAATTTTCCACGTGATCATCCCCTGAACTCCCATCCTGCTCACTCGCAGGGAAACCAGTTCAGTTCTCCAAGGACGTTGGGAAAGCTTCAGGGGAGTTCCTGGACGTCCCCCGTCTCCTTCAGTCGCCGTCACTCAATCTGCTCCATTCGGGGTCCGCGTGGCTGTTCTGCACAGAGCTTCCTTCTCGTCGCTGCTGCTCTCCTGCTCCCTGATCTCCCCTGGCCTGAGCACCAATTCTCCAGCACACGTCACCCCAAGTCCCTTTCCTGGAACCTTTCTGTTCTCCTCCTGGGAATCACCACACTGAGAGCCACTGTGGACATGGACAAGTCCTGGTTTTGACAAAAGATGATGCGGTGTCCCTTGCAGATACCTGGCTTACCTACCCATTGCTATCACCCTTGACCCAATGCCGGACACTTGGCCTTTGCTGCTACTGGCACCAAACCCCCCATTGCTCTTTCTGCTGCAACACCATAGCCACCCTCACTGACCGGGCAGAGCTGGCTCTGTCCAGGGCAGGATGCCCTGGCTCTTCCTTCCCCCGCCAGAGGAAGTTGTGAAGGGGGTTGTCTTGCACCACCGCGTGTCTGCCCCCTTGACTTCCCAGGTGGAGTGAAAGCCTCCTCTGCTTCCTCCCTGTGTTTAGAGAATTTGGGGAAATGCCAGGGCAGAGCCCAGCAGCGCTCCAGGCTGTCCCCCTGTCGTACATTTCATGAGCCAAGTCACCAAATGCTGCCTCTTTTGCAGCATATTGTAGTGTTCTGTTTCTGGCGAGAATCTCAGCAGAGTCCTGTATTATCTCCAAACAGTGTCGTGAATCACCTTGTGGCTTTATCCCACAAAATAGCACAGGCTAATCGCTGCTTCTAAAACTGCAGGGTACAGAAGCTGGGAACTTAGCCTATATTTATTGGTCCCAGAATGATTAATTCACGCACCTATTCATCCTCTGAAGAAATACTCATTTTAAATCTACCAGGATTAGGCCAAGTGGTAAGGAAGGTACAAATGAACTGGAGACGTGGGTTAGATCTTCCAGTAGATTCTTATCTAGATGGCCAAGTTCACATGGGAAACTGTCTCTGCCTCTGTCTTCACTTGAGTGACCTTAGGCAAATGTTTTAAATCAGTTGTCTCATGAGAAAATGGAATGAAAAACAGCTTTCAGCTGTGTTTCTTTATACTGATGGACAAAGGCAGGTTCAATCAACACCAGAGAGCAGAATTGGACCCAACAGTGCAAAGTCTAATATGATGGTATTAATGCAATGGTGCAAAGAAGGCACTAGATTGCCTAATACGGTTTCAAGGTGGAGTAACCCCCACGACACTCCTACTTGCGTGGCGTCTCCCCTAGAATGAGCTCTTCATTCCCGCAGCACCAGCGGGGAGCTTGGTGGAGAAGTGTTGCCGCCTGAAGCGATGGCCGCTTGGAGTTATTGACCCAGTGGAAGCTATGCTTTTTTGATCACTTTCACTTTTTTCTAAATCCTCCTCATTGAGAACGGAGTCAGGTATATCAAGGAGTCTTTCCATAGCCTCTATCACTTGGGATTCAGTTATATATTTGAACCCATCTTTAGAGACCTTTCAGTTCTTATCTGTTTGCTTTGAAGTCCCCGTACGGGCCACCACCTGTTTACCGCCTGAAGCGATGGCCGCTTGGAGCAACGAAGCTGCGGAAAGAAGTTCAGAGGCGAACTGGAAATAGGCTTTTTATTCTGATAACTTTTCTCTCTGGCTCTAACAACGACTTTAACATGCACCACACACACCACCAAAACCAAACACACCAAATGGCGCAGACCCGATCAACAATCTCGGCTCAAGTCTCTCGAGATCCCCGGCCAAGTCCCGCGAGATCCTGGGCCAAGTCCCGTGAAACTACAGAAGGCGGCAATGCCCAAACATCTCCATGGCCCATAGTCAACCGCAATCTTAGCCATCTCCCCAAACAGGGCTCCTGCAGAGAAGCTGCAGTGAGTTTACAAACCTCAGTCCCCCAGGGCTCTGTGAAACATGGAAGAAGGTAAATTAACGTGGGTGCAGGGTGGCCTTGGTCTTTGGGTGGAGTTCTTTTTATTCAACAGACATGGGACATCTACTAGATGCAGAACCCTGTGGGCTCTGCCCAAAGAGTGTGAACAGCAGGGAGAACAGAGTTCCTGTCCTCACGGAGGGAAATACCATGTTGAGGAGATGGTCACACACACGGTGCGAGAGAGAGAATCAAAGGAAGGTGAGCGAGTGCAAGTGGGAGTGCAAGTGGTGTGTTCTTCCACATTGTTCTGGGGCCAAGGTTTATAAGAGAAAACAGAATTGTACTGGGCCTTGGGGGAGGAGGAACATTGTAAGTGACACAAGGAGTGGGTTAGACAAGAAATGTCACCCCACTGTGTTCTCAGACGTGAGATACGTGGCCCTTCTAAGAACAGTCTGACCTTCCAGGGTTGACCTAAATGATTTTTTACTACAAAACTATTTAAATACAAACATAAAACTAAGTATACATCTCTTAGAAGGATGTCACAAGCAGATTTATAAATCATATACAAACTAAAACATGACACCAACAACATTCACTTTTAATTTAATTTGGTGGGTTTTTTTTTTTTTTTTTTTTTTTTTTTTTTTTTTTTTTTTTTTTTTCCTGAACCTCCATTGCCTACAATGGACTACAATGGCTTATGGTTTCCTCTTGTCAAACTGTCTTAGGACTTTCCTGTCACCTGAGTAACTGTCACTGTGAAATATCCACTGTGTGTGGGTAAAATCCTGGATGTTAAAGCCTGTGGTTGCCACTTGGGGGTGACGTGGCCCTGGGTGTTACTTTACTTCTCTGTCTCTTGCTCTCCTCTTCTGGAAAATAAGGATGAAACACTAGCACTTGCCTCTGAGGGTTGGAGTAAGAATTATAGGATGTGGTGCAGTTCTAGGAATCAGTGAGGTGTGTGAAGTGTTTGGAGGATGCCTTCACAGAGCATAATGTAGCATAGGTGTTCTTCCAGTGTCGGTTATGATCTTAAATGTTCCTTTCTAATTATGACTGTCTTTGAAATCTGTGATAAATTATTTTGACGAACCAGTTGATGCAGAAGCGGTCCCCAAATCTAATGGCAAAGCATAAAAATAGCATCTAATGAAAAATGTCATCATTGGGTCTTTACTGCTGTGCTCGCTGACAATGAATTGCTGCAGGTGTGGACCGGACCTGCTCCCCTTGCAGCCTGAGCCAGGGGCGCTCGACTGCTGTGCAGATGTTGACTAGGCTTGCTCGTGCTCCACAGTACTGGGTGATAGCTCAGTTCTCTCACCTGGTCTCTCTGCCTGAAGGACTGTGACATCTCTGTGAGATCTACTGCAAGGGAATTTGGGCTTCACCTCTCACAAACACAAACACAAGGGAGGATGCACGTGCCTTAGTCTGTTGGGGGCTGTTATAGCCAAATCCCATGGACCCTGTGGTTTAGTGGCCACAGAAATGTGTTTCCCATAGTTGTGCGGGCTGGGAAGTCTAAGGTCAAGGTGCCAGCATCTGGTGAATTTAGCATCTGGTCAAGGCTCTCTTCCTGGCCCACAGAGGGTGGCCTCTCGCTGTGTCCTCACATGGTGGAAGAGGCAAGCCAGCTCGCTGGGTTCCCCTTGAAAAGAGCATGTTGTGGTTTGGACCTGAGTTGTCCCCCTAAATCTCCTATTAATGCAGAAATGTTCAGTGGTAAAATGTTTAGATTATGAGAACTGTGCCTTCATCGGTCCATTCTGGTTTGAATGGGCTGACTGGGTGGTAACGGTAGGCAGGCAGGGCGTGAATGGAGGAGGAGGTCACTGGGGCATGTTCCGGAAGGTCACAGCTGCCTCTCTCTCTTTTGCTCTGCTTCCTGTCCCTGCCATGAGCTAAGTAGCTTTCCTCTGCTGGGACCTTCTCCCATAATGTTCTGCCTTACTTTGGGCCCAGAACTATGGAGTCGACCATCTATGGACTGAGACCGCTGAAACCATGAACCCAAATAAACTTTCCCTCCTCTGACTTTTATTTTTTTGGTGGGGGGGGGGGCGGGGTACCAGGGATTGAACTCAGAAGCACTTGATCACTGAGCCATAGCCCAGCCCTATTTTGTATTTTATTTAGAGACAGGGTTTCACTGAGTTTCTTAGTGTTTTGCTTTTGCTGAGGCTGGCTTTGAACTCGCAATCCTCTTGCCTCAGCCTCCTGAGCTGCTGGGATTACAAGCAAGCACCACCACACCCGGCCTCTAAGTTGTTTTTGCTGGGTGTTTTGGTCACAACAATCCAAAAACTAACTAAAATAGGGCCCTAATTCTGTCCTAAGAATTTTTCCCTCATGATCTAACCATCTCTGAAAGGCTCTACTTCCTAATACCACCACCTTGGGTGGTAGGATCTCAGCATAAGGGTTTTGGGGGAACACAAACATGCTATCGCACATGGCCTAAGAAATCCTTGTCCTACATCATTAGCATGATCCAGAAGATGACAATATTACTTTAAAGAAGATTATAGCTATAACAAGAACAGAATTCTTGTTAAACCTGGGTGCTGTTGAAATATATTATTTCAGGAATTTGGAAAGGAGAAAATGATGTTGTTTTAGATAATTCTTTAAGGCCTTTAAAATATTATCTGGGAACCATTAAAAATGCCAGGCATCATGACAAGACCTTTGTAAATGGCATCTTGTTTAATCCTTAGGACCTGCCTACATTGGGGACATGATTATGATAGACAGTCAGAAGTTTAGGGATCAACTTGATGAACTGAGAATTGTTGTTGAAGTCAATGAAAGAAGTATGAAGAAGTAAATGAAGTGAAGTAGATTCTCCAGGCTGTTGGCTTGCAAGGCCCTGCTCCTACCCATCATTCTCATGTTTCCTGGGGAAGGTAGAGGGAAACATCACACTAGGTGGAACCTGAGAGTGGCCCTGGTCTCAGACACTGCAGGAAACCTGTTGTAGCCTGCCATGTTCCACAGTTGCCTACCAGTAGGTAAGTTATGGCGGGATCCCACAGCCTGGGCAGATAAAAGCCACACTGTCCGATCTGAGCTAAGACAAAGTAGGGGCCAGGAGAGGCTGTTGTCTTAATGCAGTTATGAGCGCCTCTGCTACCAGCCCAGGCTTGGAGAGCCTCACAATCGGAAATATGCATTGAGAAAGGATATCCAGCTCCAGTTACATGAGGCTTGGGCCTTATTCTCATTTCTTAGAATACTTGAAACAACCCGATGAGGATTTTTAGTGCATATTGATTGGGAATGTCTAGAAAAATGGACACCACCATCATTACTACTATTAATAAATGCTGTGCCCAATCAGTTGCATATCTATGAAAGGCAAGCTGAAAAAGTTAAAATTCATTTTCAACCATATTTTTTTCTGCTATGGAACAGAAAGTCATTGTTCTGAATTTTCCACAAATTGACTCTGACCCTGATACTGTAACTGAGATATTTGATTTCGTTACTCCTTGGCCTAAAACTGTTCCAACCAACCATTTTAGTTGACTTCTACTGTCCACCTGGTAGCAATAGCCTGTGAACATTGAGGAAGAAGTACAAGGATTGTTATGGTGGCCTCCTAAGATTCTGCTGCTGAGAAATTCCTTTTACTTTATCCTTTGTTCTCCCCCAAATCTCTCTTTTGGTTTTTCTTTCTTGGTGGTAAGATGGGTATCTTGTCACTGTAATGTTCTGACTGGCTGAAAAGGAACCGCCAGCTAGGTGGAAATTGCCGTATCTTAGACAAGAGATTGGCAATTTCCCCCGACTCTGCTTTTTTTAAAAATTTCTTTTCTTTTTCTTTTCTTTTTTTCTAAGTTGTTATACATGACAGAAGAATGCATTACAATTCATATTACACTTATAAAGCACATTTTTTTACATATCTCTGATTGTATACAAAGTATATTCACACTATTCGTGTCTTCATACATGCATTTAGGGTAATGATATGCATCTCATTCTACCATCTTTTTTCTTTTTTTAACCCTTCTCCCCCTTCCTTCCTCTCCCTCCCCATTGGCCTTTTTCTATGATATAAGAAGGCTGATTCACAGTGGGGTTGGGACAGGGAGCATAGGAGGATTAGAAGAACACTCTGCTATCTTTCATTTGGGTAATGACAAGAGGAAAGACTGAGAAAGGTGATTTTATTTTACTTGGAAGAAAAGACTGAATGTAGAAAAAAAAAAAAAAAAACCAAACAAAAACAGTTCTTACAGATAAAACACTCATGGTGAAATATGTCTCCAGTCTCCACAAGAATCATTTTATCTGCTGCAAGAGAAATGTGTAAGACTGTGATGTTGTAACTGTGCGGACTGTGCTGTGTTTGGATTTCATTTCTAAAGATCTAAAGAAAATCCTAAAATGGAAAAAATTAAGAAAGTAGTAAAAAAAAAAAAAAAAAAAGACCCTGTATTTCCATCTCAAAACTGTTGCCTTCTTTGGGGGGAATTCTGTCATATCTTCAAGGAACTGATAAATCCTAGACTCTTCCTTCATGTTGGGGAGAGTGAGGCTCTCCTTTTCCTTTCCTGAGGTCAGTTAACCCTGCCTGTAACCTACAGGGCAGGACACATGTGAGAAAACTGCCTAGAACCATCTGTTGGGACTTTCCGGACGCTGTCTGCCAAGGGGATGGAAAAAACTCTGGCTCTGGTTGCTTACCACTGCCCTGTGGAGGACCGGGGCTAAGCAGGGGGCATGGCTATGATGTATCCTGTAAATCGGAACCGCCCTGCTGGTCACTGATTGGTTATGTTTAGGCCTTTATAAGTACAGTCCACCCTTTAATAAAGTTGAGTTCTGGCACCGCTTCTGACCAAACTCCCCGAGAGTGACCTTGTGTCCGTCAAACAGGCGGGGGGGGGGGGGGGGGAGGGAGAAGGCACTCTGGCCACTTTTGCCCATTAGGCTTGTATTCGCCAGGTAGGCTACCCCAACCCTTCCTGCTGGTCAGAAATGGACTCCTTTTGGGCCCAAAAAGGGGGGTGGCTTTAGACCTTGGCCCCTTAATAAGTAACGCGGCACCCATCCACCTTGGACACAGAACCATGCCGTCATTACAACATCAACAGATGAAACACTGGTATTTTAAAAGAGTAATGTCCAAATGTGTGGCTCCAGGAATGTAAAGATGGCTTAAAATGAGAAAATCTAAAAGATGGAATGAGAAAAAGTCATTTGATTGTCTTTATATATTAAAATATGATAATATGTAACATGCATACCAGGTCCATCATTCATTTTTTTATTTTAATTTTTTAATTGGTTTTAATTAGTTATATGTGATAGTAGAATGCCTTTATGCACTTTGATATATCATATATAGATGGGATATAATTTCTCACTTTTCTGAGTGTACATGTTGTAGAATAATATTGGTCATGCAGTCACATATATACATAAAATAATAATGTCTGTTTCATTCCACTATCCTTCCTACCCCCACATCCCCTCCCTCCCTTCACTTCTCTCTACCTAATCTAAGGTAATGCTATTTTTCTCTAGTGCCCCATGCCTCATTGCCTTATTGTGAATTAGCATCTGCATATTAGAGAGAACATTTGGCCTTTGGTTTTTTGGGATTGGCTTATTAGCATGATATTCTCCAACTTCACCCATTTACTGGCAAATGCCATAGTTTCATTCTTCTTTAAAGCTGAGTAATATTCCATTGAATATATATATATACCACATTTCTTTTTTTTTTTTTTTTTTTTTTTTTTTGTGGTACCAGGGATTGAACTCAGGGGCACTCGACCACTGGGCCACATCCCCAGCCCTATTTTGTATTTTATTAGAGACAGGGTCTCACTGAGTTGCCAAGTGCCTCGCCATTGCTGAGGCTGGCTTTGAACTCTCAATCCTCCTGCCTCAGCTTCCCAAGTGCTGGGATTACAGGCGTGCGCCACCACGCCCGGCTATATACCACATTTCTTTATCCATTCATTTATTTAAGGACACCTAGGTTGGTTACATAGTTTATCTGTGAATTGAGCTGCTATAACCATTGATATGGCTGCATTACTGTAGTATGCTGATTTTAAGTCCTTTGGGTATAAACCAAGGAAAGAAAACTTCAGACCAATATCCCTGATAAACATAGATGCAAAAATTCTCAGTAATATTCTGGCAAATTACATATAAAAACATATTAAAAAAAGAGTGTGCCATGATCAAGTGGGGCTTATCCCAGGAATGCAGGGTTGGTTCAACATACGGAAATCAATAAACGTAATTCATCATATTAATAGAATTAAAAACAAAAATCATACGATCATCTCAATAGATGCAGAAAAAGCATTTGACAAAATACAGCACTCCTTCATGTTCAAAACAAAAGAAAAGCTAGGGATAGTAGGAACATATCTCAACATTGCAAAAGCTATATATTCTAAACCCAAGGCCAGCATCATTCTAAATGGAGAAAAATTGAAAGCATTCCCTCTAAAAATTGGAACAAGAAAAGGATGTCCTCTTTCACCACTTCTATTCAACATCATCCTTGAAATTCTAGCCGGAGCAATTAGACAGAAATTAAATGTATACAAATAGGTAAAGAAGAACTCAAACTATCACTATTTGCTGATGACACGATTCTATATCTAGAGGATCCAAAAAGATCCCACCAGAAAATTTCTAGAGATAATAAATTGTTGGGACTCATGTCTGCCAAGGGGAAGGACTTTGGCTGCTTACCACGCCCTAGTAGGACGGGGCTAAGCAAAGGGGTGTGGCTATGACGAAGCGTGAGAGACCGAACCACCCTGCTGGCTGATTGGTTAGTTCTAGGCCTATTTAAGTTCAGTGCCTGGTCAATAAATCCGAGTTTTGGCTTCTCACTTGCTATACAAAACTCCCTGGTGGTGTGGTTTCTGTCCATCAGGCAGAGGGAGGCACTCAGCGTATGTTTGTCCTTAAGCCCATCCTCGCCGGGTAAGTTGTTTTCTTTCTGCGGGTTTTAGGGCCCAAAAGGGGGGTAGCTTAGACCTCGGCCCCATTCATAACTCAGCAGCCCCGGCAGGTTGGCGCCCAACGTGGGGCACGAAAATTATCGGTGGGCTTAACACGGTTAGAGATGCACAGCGTCTCTTTCTCTGACAAAAATACCCTCTATTATAGGGCAAGCATTAACATTTAAAAAAACTCAAGACCCAGCCCTCGAGGCATGGCGATGTATTTTAAGAAAGCAAGGTCTCCAAATATCTGATAGCCAAGCGGAAATGATTTGGAATTCATTAATACGGGCGGCTCCCTGGCTCCCAAAGTCTGATTTTAATTCTTGGAAAACGTGGCGCAAAGTGGAACAAATTTTAAGAGAGCGAGAACATGAATACAGGGAAGTCCCGCCTCTGGGAGTTTATCCAACTTTATCCGCCCTAAAAAAACATGCTCTCTTTTGGAGACAGCAAAAAAATCTGCAGAGGCCACAGAACAGGCACCTCAGATCATACGAGTTGAGGTAACAGAGCAGGCCCTGCGGGAGAATAAAATATCTAATCTTTCCCGGTCCAGAGAATTAAACAGCCCCTCCCGGTCCGCGAATTTGGAGAAATCTAACCAATCCCTAAAAACAAAGAAATCTCGCTCCGGGGAATTAGAAAAAATTACAGCCCTTCCCTTAGAGAGCTCTAACAAATTCCCTGAGGACAAAGGCCACCGGCCACATGGCTCACCACCTTGTGAGCGGGATCCGCCATTTTATGAGCCAGCCCCTGCTAAGCCTTCTGCCCCACCGCTTTACCAAGAGGCACCAATATCACAGCAGCTGCTAGCGCCCTCTGGTGGGCTTTCACCTATAATGGCATTTCCAGTTAATTTAAATCCGAGAGAAGACAGACCAGGTATTTGGTACCCCTGGGAGACTCAAGAGTTAAAAGAATTTTAAAAAAAGCTGTGGCAGAAGATGGGCCAAATTCGCCATGGGCAAAATGTATTTTACAAAGTCTCGCCCATCACGCCTGTACGAGTAGAGATTGGAAAGATCTAACCAAAGCTGTGCTCCCAGGACCTTTATTCCTTAAATGGTGTGCATATTTTTCTGATAAATGCCATATGCAGGCTTAGAGGAACCAAACTGCAAATCCTCCCATACCAATAACCTTTGGGATGCTGTCAGGAACTAGTGACCAGTATGCCACAGGTATTCAACAAGCAGCATTACCAGCTCCATACCGAGAACAGGTGCGAGCTTTAGGGCTGGCAGCATGGAAGAAGCTAGAGGATGGCCCTACAGAGCCTCCTATAGGTGAAATCACTCAAAAGGCTAATGAAGATCTGGCCACATTTATTGAGAGAGTGGAAAAAAGCCTTCAAAGGAAACTTCCACCTGGTATGATGAGAGACCAATTTGCAAAAATGTTAGTTTGGGAAGGAATGACTGTAGATCACAAGCTGGCCTGTGCTGGGTTAAAAGATAGATCTATGGGGAGATGGATTATTGCCACCAAAGATGTGGGTTCGACAACTCACCAATCTCAGATATTGACCACTGCCCTTAATGCCCACACTGAGGTATTAGCAACAGTTTTAAATGGAAAAGGAGCCTGTTTTAAGTGTGGACGACAAGGCCATTTTAAAAAAGACTGCCCCAATGGCCCTGGTCGGCCTCCAGAATGCTCCCCTGGCCAGACTCAAAGTCCAGCTGCTCCTAGAACACTTGTCCTAGGTGTAAAAGAGGATATCATTGGAAAAAAGATTGCAGGTCTAAATTTGATATTCAGGGAAACCTTTAAACTCCTGAAGGGGCAGCCTCCAGCCCCGTTACACCAAGGAGGTTCCCCTACTCACAGTCCCCCTGAGGTCCATTGGACAGTTCCTATTGTTCCAGGGATTAGACCAAAGATGGATATTTATATATCAGGAAAGAAATTTTGTTGCTTAATTGATACTGGGGCAGATCGTACTATACTAAGGAAAGAAGAGATTCCACCCCAATGGGAACTAATTCCAGGGCCTCAGTTACTTGCAGTAGGTGGAAACACTCATTCAGAAGAGAGAAGAAATTGGCTTAAATGGAGAGATATAGATGGAAACCAAGGGAAAGTTTGTCCCCTTGTGGCCTTTGGATTAACTTCTAATTTATTAGGCCAAGACATCTTAAGAAAAGCTGAGGCGTACATTACTACAACCCATAGAGAGCTTCAAAATGATATATTAACTAAAGATACGGAGAGAAAAACTTCCAATCATCAAATAGGGTCTCACCCCCAATCCTAAGGGCCACTGCTCCCCAAGTTCCTGCCATTCAATGGCGAGATGGTCCCCCAATCTGGGTTGAGCAGTGGCCCCTTCCTACTGAAAAACTAAACAATTTGAGGGCAATTGTCCAAGAACAGTTAGCCCTAGGACACATTAGACCTTCTCTTAGCCCATGGAACAGTTCTGTTTTTGTTATACAAAAGGCCACAGGGAAATGGAAGATGTTACAAGACCTCCGAAAAATTAATGATAAGATGTTCCTTGTTGGCACGCCTCTGCGTGGCCTCCCCTGGATCCCTTCTATCTCAAGAGATTTAACCTTAATTGTTATTGATATTAAAGATTGTTATTTTTCAATACCTCTTCATCCAGATGATTATGAAAAGTTTGCATTCTCTGTCCTCTCAGTCAATTTTCAGAAACCAGATGAGCGATATGAATGGATTGTTCTCCCTCAAGTTATGGCTAACAGCCCAGCTTTTTGTCAATATTATGTTTCATGTCTTCTGTCACCATTAATGAAAAAATCACAGCTCACCCTATATGTTTATATGGATGACATCATCCTGGGAGCTGCTGATGTCCAACAACTAAACTCAGCTTACCTAACCCTTCGAGAGCTCTTAGAAAAAGGAGGGTTACACATATCCAATGATAAGATACAAACTATTCCTCCCTTTAAAATATTGGGGACAAAACTTAGCCTAGACTTGGTTTGTCCTCTCAAACCTCAACTAGTCATTCAAAAATCTTATTCATTGGCAGAGTTACAGAAGCTATTAGGAGTGCTAAACTGGTTAAGACCATGGCTTCATATCTCTACTGAAGATTTATTACCTCTCTTTGAGTTGCTACGGGGAAAATCCCCCTCTGATGTGATTTTACTAAAAGAAAATCATCTGTCAATATTACAAAAAGTCCAAGATGCCCTCAATTCAACCCAATTGGCTCAATACCAACCAAAGCAACCTCTATATCTGTAGATTTTCTCAGGTGCTAAGCTCCTTACAGCTGTGCTCACCCAGATGGGAAATCCCTTAGAGTGGATACATTCCTCTGTGGGAGGAGCACCTCAAGTTTATTCCCAATTAGATCAATTAGCAGATCTTGTAATAAAAGAGAGAGATACATCATTGAGGCATTATGGAAAAGACCCAGATATTTTAACAATTCCTTACCGTTTGTCAGACTTTAAATGGATACAGAGAAACAACCCTAGAGTCTCCTATGCTTTAGAAGGATTTCTAGGAAAAGTTGACTGTCATTACGGGTCAACCAAATGGACCTCTTCTTTTCCCAAACTAGAGTGGACTCCCCCCATCCTGTTTTCCATCAAGCCACTCCCCAAGGCAGTAAATGTCTTCACAGATGGAGGAAAAGAAGGGTCAGCAGTTGTAGTATTTCACCCATCCTCAGGCCAAAGGACACAATACTTTGAAGCAGTTACTGGGTTCTGCTCAATTTAAAGAATTATATGCTGTTACATTAGCCTTGACCCATGTCCAAGAGCCTATAAATCTTTTCTCAGATAGTTTATATGTAATTAACCTATTACCTACTCTAAATGCCTCATATATAAAAATAGATAATAATCCTATCACCCCTCTAATGATTCAGGTTCAATCCCTGTTAAAGGGGCGTAATAAACCTGTGTTCCTCCAACATCTTAGGAGACATCAAGGCTTATCTGGGCCCCTCTCTGAGGGAAATCAGGCCGCTGACCGTTTGGCCACCACAGGTGTGTTAACAGTTACAGTCCCATATCAACAAGACCTTCAGTTAGCCCAAGGTCTTCACGACCTTACTCATTTAAATTGGAGAGGTCTACATAATAAATTTCCTTTAGTTCCTATAAAAGATTTAAAAAAGATTGTAAAAACATGTAAGTCCTGTTTGCCCTTCTTACAAGTCCCACCTTTCCAGTCCCCTGGGGTAAATCCCAAAGGCCTACGGCCCAACGCTGTCTGGCAAACTGATGTAACCCATTATGTGCCATTTGAAAAATTAAAATATGTATTTATGTCCATAGATACTTATTCACATGCTTGTTGGGCCACGGCACACTCTGGAGAAAGGGCTAAACATGCTGAAAGTCACTTTTTACAATGCTTTGCTATTCTTAGATTGCCAAAACAGGTTAAAACCGATATCGGACCCTGTTTTATGAGCAAATCATTACAAAAGTTCTTCCAAACTTTGTAAGCTGCCTGTCACGGCCAGCCACGGCGCCGCCACGGGAGGAAAATTCTCGGAGGCAGAGTATAGCTTTTGCTACTTTTACTTCTACTTTCTTAGAGCTTAGAGAGGGAAAGAAAGATTTTTCTTCTTAGCTTAGAGTAGAGTAGCTTAAAGAAAGATAGAGCTTAGCTTAGAGAAAGACTAGAGCTTCTTTCTTCTCTCTTCTTTCTTCCTTCTTCTGTCTTCTGTCTTCTGTCTTCTGTCTTCCTCGGGAGCCTCGGCCTTACTCTGACCAGTCCTCTGGAGCCTCGGCCTAACTCTGGCCAGTCATTACTTCTTCTATCTGGTTTCTCTTCTGTCTTCTATCTGGTTTCTCTTCTGTAACCGCTCTGCCTACGTTCTGGCCGCTATGATTCTTCTGACCGACCGAGTGACTGCCCGACTGACCGAATGAATTCGTTCTCCTAACTCGGACCGCTTTCACCCGGTTATATACCTTCAGGTTTGCGGGTGCCTACAGGTGCGTCACATACATATCAGGTGGAACTTATGGCTTCCAGCTAGCTACAACAGCCCTTCCTAATTAGGGCTCCTTCAAAACTTGGCATACTAAGCATACCACAGGGATCCCATATAACCCAAAAGGACAAGCCATCATAGAGAGACATAATAAAACCCTAAAGGACCAATTAATAAAACAAAATGGGGAAAGCAACCCCCATGACCAGTTGAAAACAGCTATGCTTACTTTAAATATTTTAAATTTTTCCAAACAGCAGCCTCTGTCTGCGTTTCAAAGACACTGGTCTAACCAAACGCCTTATGTAAAAGTTGAGGTCCAATGGAAAGACCCATTAACTAGAGTCTGGAGAGGTCCTGATCCGTTAATAAGTGCTGGCAGAGGTTTTGGATGTGTCTTCCCAATGGGAGAACAAAACCCTCTATGGGTGCCTGCCAGAGATCTCAAATACTGCCAATCCGACCAAAATGACTACCCAGGAGCACAAGCTCTTGAGGAGTGATCCTTTCTTTTTTCCACAGAAATGAAAACACCATGACAAATCTCCTGTCCTGCTGTGATTAAACTTCTCATCACATCCATTCCAAAATTCATCAAAAACACTATCTTGGACTCCTTCTTTGTCAGTATCTCAACCCTCTGCGATGAGAGAAGACAGACTGTGCCATTCCTGTAACAATTATCTGGACTTTGTGCTGGACGGCTTCCTTCAGACTCTAAGAGTCCCATTCCTGTGACAATTGCTCGGACTTTATGCCAAAAGACTTCCTTTAAACTAAGCTAAATGGATGGACTTTCTCCCTTGGATAAAATCCCTGCTAATTGGGTGGACTTTCTTTTTTTGGTGAAATCCCTGATTGTCATTGTCTTTGTGTGCACTTTTAGCCCTATAGAACTAGCCAGATTGATACAGCTGGGTGGTCTGCTGTCCCGCTGAGCTATAGCCCTACAGGCTTGGCCACGGTCCTTAACAGGATGCAAAGGTTTGCCATCCAGTCAAGCCTTCCCAAAGGTGACTGTCATGTCCCGTGTGCTCCCCTTGGCCACTTGCTGGCCCTAGGTATGTCCACCTAAAGTGCTAGAGTGATAGCCAATGACGGGTAAGATTTTTCCCAGAAAGGAAAAATCAACCTAGACAGGCACACTCTCAAATGAGTTAGACACCCTACAAGATGAGACATCCCATTTTTGAAATAAAATGGAGAGACCCCATTTTAAATAAAACAAAAAAAGGGGAATTGTTGGGACTCATGTCTGCCAAGGGGAAGGACTTTGGCTGCTTACCATGCCCTAGTAGGACCGGGGCTAAGCAAAGGGGTGTGGCTATGACGAAGCGTGAGAGACCGAACCACCCTGCTGGCTGATTGGTTAGTTCTAGGCCTATTTAAGTTCAGTGCCTGGTCAATAAATCCGTGTTTTGGCTTCTCACTTGCTATACAAAACTCCCTGGGTGTGACGTGGTTTCTGTCCATCAGGCAGAGGGAGGCACTCAGCGTATGTTTGTCCTTTAGCCCATCCTCGCCAGGTAAGTTGTTTTCTTTCTGCCTTTTAGGGCCCAAAAGGGGGGTGGCTTAGACCTCGGCCCCATTCATAACTCAGCAGCCCCGGCAATAAATGAACCCAGCAAAGTAGCAGGATATAAAATCAACACCCATAAATCAAATGCATTCCTATACATCAGCAATGAATCCACTGAAAGAGAAATTAGGAAAACTACCCCATTCACAACAGCCTCAAAAAAAAAAAAAAAAAATCTGGGAATCAATCTAACAAAAGAGGTGAAAGACCTCTACAATGAAAACTACAGAACACTAAAGAAAGAAATTGAAGAAAACCTCAGAAGATGAAAAGATCTCCCATGTTCCTGGATAGGCAGAATTAATATTGTCAAAAATGGCCATATTATCAAAAGTGCTATATAGGTTTAATGCAATTCCTATTAAAATCCCAATGACATTCTTCATAGAAATAGAAAAGGCAATCATGAAATTTATTTGGAAAAATAAGAGACCCATAATAGCCAAAACAAATATATGAGAAAGTATTCAACATCTCTAGCAATTAAAGAACTGCAAGTCAAAACTACACTAAGATTTCATCTCTCTTCTGTCAGAATGGCAATCATCAAGAATACAGACAATAATAAATGTTGGCGAGGATGTGGGGGAAAGGTACACTGATACATTGCTGGTGGAACTGCAAATTGGTACAACCACTATGGAAATCAGTATGGAGATTCCTCAGAAAACTTGGAATGGAACCACCATTTGACCCAGCTGTCTCACTCCTTGGTTTATACCCAATTATTCCTATTAAAATTCATGGAAAGTTGCCTTGTATAGGATGTGAGGAAAAACTCCCACAATTCATGCATGCTATATATATGCCCATCACACCTATGTATGTCCATCACACTCGCCATCTGTCAAATCCATACATTCTGTGTCCTGTCACTGCACTGGAACAACAGCCAATGTCATGTTATTGATGGACAGTAGAAAAAGGTTAATGCTATAACCATCATCTTAAATTGTTCTGGGAATGATACAATGAAGGTAGGGGGGAAACTGTGATCAGAGTTCTATCTCCTGGTTAGACAAAGGCAATATTTTCAGATGATATGATGGACTGCCTGGAAAACCCAACCACAACAGTGAAGAACTCTAATAAGAAACAGGAGGAAAATTAGATAAACAGGTTACAGAATCGAAATACAGAAAGTGGCAGTGTTTTCAGTACAAATTAGTAAGAAATATGTCAAGACACTGAGCAGCATAAGGAAGCTGCATGTGCACCTGTGTACCTGCCATCTGGCTTAGGAGATCCAAGGTAGCCTGTGCAGCGAGGCCCCGGGGCAGCGCCCTCCCGACCACGTTCTTCCTCGGAGGTGGTGTGTACCTTCAGATTGGTGATAGCCATTTGCATGCAGGTCAGAATGCCTTTCTGAAGTAGGCATGCATGCCTGGGTTCTGTTTGCAGTTTATTTGTTGCCCATGGAAATGGCGTCACACTGAAAGGGCTCCTTCTGAGCCTGCTTGTGTTGGTTGGCAGCATGTTGGTGGCATTCTGCTTGGAGGTTGTGTGGGCTGCAGCACGCCACAACCTGGCCTTGGATTATTGCAGTGCCAGAATGCAGCTCTGCTTATTCCATGGCTTGCTGGCGTGAACTTTCATGTACAAGTCTCCTTTTTACAACGTGAGTGTCTCTCCAGCCCCAGGGATCTGCAGTATGTACCAGGGACTGGGAAAAATTCCTAATCTTTTTCACCTTTTCTAGCCAAGCCCAGTTACTCTCAATTCATGTTCCAACCACAGTGTATACAAATTCATTATTTCACACCCACCCCCCAAACATTTGCTTTTTCAATCTTTTTTTTTTTTTTTTTTTTTACTATATCAACCATATATATGTAAAAAAATATAATGGAAATAAAAGATGACATTTCCAATAGCACTGACAAAATTCTTAGGAATAAAATTCACAGGGGTTGGGGTTGTGGCTCAGCGGTAGAGCGCTGGCCTAGCACATACGCAGCCCTGGGTTCAATCCTCAGCACCACGTAAAAATAAATAAATAAAATAAAGATATTGTGTTCAACTACAACTAAAAATAAATATTTAAAAATAAAATAAAATAAAATTTACAAATAATGTGGCACAGAATTTATGTGAAGAAGACTAAAATCCCTTTCAAAAAAGAATATGAACAACAACTTCAGTAAATAGTGATACATTTTCCTTAGTTGCAAACTGTCCAAGTCGAAGAGCTAAAATTTTTAATCTAATTTATTCTACAAATTCAAAGCCTAAAGTAATTCCCTCTATATATTTAAAAAGAAGCCGGGCATGGTGGTGCATGCCTGTAATCCCAGCACTTCGGAGGCTGAGGCAGGAGGATCACGAGTTCAAAGCCAGCCTCAGCAATGGCAAGGCACTTAGCAACTCAGTGATACCCTGTCTCTAATAAAATACAAAAAAGGGCTGGGAATGTGGCCCAGTGGTCAAGTGCCCCTGAGTTTAATCCCAGGCACAACCCCCCCCCCCCGCAAAACAAACAAACAAACAAACAAACAACAAAAAAACAACACTGAGGATGTAGCTCAGTGGTAAAGTGCCCCTGACTTCAATCCCTAGTACAAAATAAAAAGAATATCATTCCCTCTATATATTTAAAAAGAATATATATTAATGTGGACATAAGTTTATATGTGTAAGGTCATATATGTGTATATCCATAGTTTATTTGCTTGTATTGGTGAATTATAATTATACATAATAGTTGGGGTCATTTGGATGTAATCATACACGACAGACTCCATTTCAGTCTCCCCTGACCATGTTTCCTCCTTTTCCTCCCTGCCCCTATTCCACTTCCTCTACTCTCCTGGTCTTCCTTTCATTCATTTATTCCTTTATTTTTAATTGATGCTCTACATAGACAGTGTCAAGGGTGACATTCACTGTGGTGTATTTACTCATGCACATGGTGTAACTTCATCAGATTCATTCTGCATTTCCTCCCTTTTCCCAACCCTCCTCCCTCCCTCTCAATCTCCTTCTACCCATGGATCTTCCTTAGGTTTTTATGATACCAGAACCCTCCCATTTTATCCCTTACTTTGCTCTAGCTTCAACTCTTGATTTTTAGAGTCTTAGCCATGACTGTTTTTTTTTTTTTTAAAGAAGACAAAGGGGTTAAAATAGTGTTAGCCAACATTAATCATTTTATAACACATTTAAGTAGTATAGTGCTGATGCAAGACAAGAAGATTGGTCCTCAAAGTGGTGGCCCTAGAAAAAACATTCAGGGACAATACAAACAAAAACTATGGCATCTGAGCTCCCTGGGGAAAAGATATATCCTATGAATGTTATTGGAGATTTTGGTTAACAATTTTAAAATAAACAAATGGCATTTGTACCTGGCCATGTACATACATACAACTCAGGAGAATTGAATATTTTAATGAAAAATTAAAACTAAAGTAACTGGATAAAATTTTTGGTGATTATGTCTGTGATCTTGAACACAAAGGCAGAAACCACCAAGAAGAAATCTAACAACGTCAAAACGAAAATCCTCAGCTCAATAATAGAATTTAAGCATATAAAGAACAATAAACAAAAAAAATTTATTAGTGTTAATAGTCCAAACACAAAATACTTCTGTGGATATGAGGAAGAGGTGTACTTCAGCAGGAAAACACAGATCACAAAAGGCAAATTGTAAAAGAAGATGCATAACACCACCAATAGTCTTGAGAAGTGTGCATTATAGCAATAATGAGATACGCAAGGATGGCTGGGATGTGGGAAACAAGCAATATAAACTCATAATTCATTTTTGGAGGGAAATTTGCCTATTTCAAAATCCAAACCGTAGATCCTTTTGACGCAGAAGTTCTAGTACTAGAAATTCATCACCAGGGAAATTGAGACAGGTGTAAGTGGGCAGGTACACCCCGGATGTGGTACCCACCAGAAACCAGATAGGCCTGGGCTTGATTCTCAGGGAAATCACCTGCTAAGCCTGCCTTTTTATAAGTGTAACAGGTAATAATTAATCACACCCTTTAGAGTTGTTGTGAGGATAAAAGGAAGCGACGGATGTTGAGAGCTTAACAGAAAACCTGATGCGTAGAAAGTGCTCTACAAATTTTCGCTACTCTAATCACCATGATTAGTAAGGTCCATTCCTAGTGTACAGCCCCTTGGTCATTGCTATGAGATACAGAATTATGTTTTGTGGCACAAGAAGGTGCCTAAGATACACCGTTAAATGAAAATCCAACTTATAGACAGCATTTGTGCCCCAAGTACATTTAGTCCTGCTCCCTCAAGGTTGGGAAGAGGGGCCACTGACAGGAGGTGAGAGAAAGGGGCCACTTAACATGAATCTGCCTAAAGGGCCACAAAAAAATTGCAGTAAAAAACAATGAGGAGAAAGAAATGTATTTTATTAATTTATCTTGAAGATCAAAACAAAAACTTTTGGGAAATTTTTAAATTTTATTCTTCACCACATTGAAAACATAACGGTGCTTAAGTACTAATTCTTAAATGAATAACGAACTGCGTTGAATGAGTTTGGGGCATACATTTCCTTATGAGATGTGTATCACAGCAACTATTAGGCACTTAGGGTGTGCAGGCACCAAGGACACAGCAAACCGGACAACACAAAGGCTTGCTCCTGTGTTTAGACGGGAAGACAGAGGAAGAGATGAGTGTGGAGGAGCAGGCCCAGGTGAGCACTGTGGAGTCTCTGGGAGTGAAGGGACAGGCTCTCTGGACAGAGGGAGGAGAGGTCTGGGCAGAGGCAAGATGTGGTGCAGAGTGAACCAGGGTTGTACCTGCACGTTTGCGCAGCAGCTGGGGTCCCTGTGGATGGGCCAGGGCTGGAGAGACACGGAGGCACGCAGGCAGCAGGGAGAGCGACAGGCCCGCGGGAGGGAAAGAGGAGGGGACAACTGGACACCCCGTGGAGGAAGCGCCTCAGGAAGGAGGGCGATGGCTTGGTGCTGAAGGATCAAATCAAGGACGGAAGAGACCACCGGATCCGCAGCCCTGGAGGGCCCCAGACAGGGGCAGCTTCCCTGGAAAGGCCGCAAAGGAGGCACGACGGCCATGAGAGAGGACCCGGAGACCCGGGGAGAGAAGTCCTCTACCTACGTCGCCTGTCCAAGGAGCAGAGAAAGGAGACAGCAGCTAGAGACGAGAGTGGGTCCCAGGAAGGGGACTTTGGCGGGGTGGTGGGAGAAACGGCGGCTGTTTGAGACTTACTCATAGGAATGACTCGGAGGGAGGAAAACTGGTGGTGACAGAAGAAAACGTGGCTGGAGCCACGTCCCCGAGCACAGAGGGGGTCAGATCCAGGGCCCAGTGGGCGCTGGCCTTGGGGGGGTCCTGGGCTGTTCCCCACCCACGTCTCCCCCAGTGTGGCTGCTCTTCAGAATCTCCGGGAGGACCTGAAAACCCACCCACCAGTGCTCACGCCCGTCTGTGCAGGCGTGCACACTTGTTGACCTTCACCATCTTTCGCCCTATTTCCAGTTCTCCTTGAGAATCGACATTTATTTTATTTGAACAGCTCACGAATAGGGAGAGGTTTCTCAGCAAAAGCCGTCACTTGACTCTGGCTGGGGAGGGAGGTTAGCAAGCACCCTTGGATATCCTCCCGCCTCCCTTTCCCCTTCCTTCCTTCCTTCCTTCTCTTCTTTCCTCGCCAGTGACAGCATTTTTGAAATGACATAATGTAAAATTTCTTTACACATGGCAGACATTTAACATGCTCATGAAAATAAGGCAAAGCAAATAAAAAAAAAAAAAAAAACAGTTGGAAAATGGCTAAACTGAACCCTAAACCCCCACCTCTTCATGTCCAGGGCAGCCTGGGCATGTTCCAAACCAGAGTGACAAGAACAAGCCAGACCCCACGCTTGGGATCCTCTCAGTGATTCCTGGGAAGGTACCCAGCCCCAGGCTTTGGGGTCACTTCTGAGGAAGCCCCACACCAAGGCACCGACAGGTTCTGTGTGTGCCAAGAGCCCGCTCCTCCTAGACCACAGCTTCCATAAGTAGGACCTGTTTTTATAAGTGGTTATATCATTAATGGATTTTGCTGTTATTTTTAATTATCATATTTACCTTCTTTTAAAATATTTAGATGATAATGACTCACTTAATAAACCAGGAAAATATATGTAAAAGTCTAGAAGGCAACATCCTACATTAGCTTTAGTTTTGGCTGGGAATTACTGGTCATATTCTTTTTCTATTTTTGACGACTTTCACCACGGGCATGTGGTAGCTCTTATGGCCAGAATAAAACCCAAACAAAGCAATTGTCATTAAAAGGAGAAGAAAGTGTGAAAAAAGGTACAGGAGTGCCTAAAAATATTAATAAAATTTCCATATGATCCAGTGATACCTCTCCTGAGTCTATGTCCAAAAGACCTTAAAAGCAAGGTCTCAAACAAATATTTGTAGTGACATTTTCCATAAGAGCCAAAGGTGGAAGCAACCCAACTCAAATGTGGGCTATAATGCAGTGGAATAATATTCAGTCTTAAATAGGAAGGACATCTTGACACATACGGTCACATGGATGAACTTCAGGAACATGATGTTAAATAAACGAGACAGTCACAGAATAAAACAGCTTGTGACTCCACTTGTATGAGGTAGGAGGAGTCAAATGCACAGAAACACAGTATAGTGGTGGCTTCCAGGGAAGAGGGCAGAGGGGTACAGGAAGTCTTGATTCCTAGGTGTGGCGTTTCAGTTTAATGAACTCGGAAAGTTCTGGAGGTCTGCCTCTGACAACGTGAATAGACTTAGCTTTAGAGAACAGCACACTGAAAAAGGGTTAAGATGTCATGTGTATTTTATCACAATTAAAAAAATTTTTAAAAGAAAAGTGACAGAGGGTGGCGAGGGAGGGCGGAGGGGGTGGGGGTGGGGGAGGACCGATGACCAGCTGGTTTCTGAGACGTAGCTGTGCTTGAAGGCCAAGTAGACACGGGACGGGGAGATTCCCCCGTGTCCTCTGAGAGTCACTTCTAGTTTTGTGGATCTGGTAAATGTTGGTTGGGTTCTTTCTTCATACTTGAAAACAAGTCAGTAAATGAAAAGGGTTTTTATAACATGATTTGTAGCCTGTATTTTGAGTTTAGACCAAGAGTGCTGCTACAAGAGCCCCACATGAATACAAGTTTTTTAAAATTTTGGCTAGCTTAGAGGGAAAAAAATGAATCTTTTGGACTCATTTTCAGTGTAATTTACTTTTCCAGTCTCTAGTGTACAGTATGATTCATATCAAAGGGGATCTATTTAAGGCAGTGTGGCTTTCAAGAGGACTTACATAAAAGGAAGCCACCACATCGAATTCATCATTCAGGAACCCAGACTCTGTAATTATGTGGCCAACTCCAATCATGAGTCAGCTGTAGATCTAAATAGAATGGTTCGCCCACCACAATTATGTAAGCTCCTCTTATTGAGAAGGTCATGATTACTTTGACAGTCCTTGTCCTTGAAGGAGCCCTAATAGGAGATGGTTAATTGCGGTTAGCTGACGGCCATAAAAGATGTTCTGGTTTCCACCTGAAAGAATCTTTGTATGCCCGTGAACTGTGTGACGCACCTGTGGTCCTTGTTAAAGCTAAAGATATATAACCGGGTGAGGAGTCAGACTAGAAGATAGAGAGAAGTTGTTGCTGGTCGGAGTCAGGCCGAGGCTGCTGAAGAAGAAAGAAGAAAGAAGAAAGAAGAAGCTCTCTCTCTCTCTCTCTCTCTCTCTCTACGCTCTCTCTAAGAAAGTAAAAGTAAAAGAAAGTAAAGAAGTAAAGAGTCAGTAGTCAGAGAAAGTAAAAGTAAAAGAAAGTAAAGAAGTAAAGAGTCAGTAGTCAGAAGAAGTAAAGAGTCAGAGAGGTTGCTGAAAGAGCCAGTGTTAGAGTTTTGAGAGATTGCTAAAGCCGAAGAATAAAAAACCTTCTTTCATCTTCATTCTACCTCCGAGTTTTTCTCCCGCGGCGTTGTTGCTCCAAGTCAGGAAGCAACAGTCCCTGGCTCTCCGTCAACTTTCAGAGGGTGCTTCACTTGGAGTTGTGCAGCTGTAGTTGCAGGCTCCACCCGTATTGGTAACTCCATCAAGGTCAGGGCGGGTCACCTCGGGACTGCACTCCCTCACTGAGGCCTGCAGACGAGGCTGCCACACCCCCTCCCTCATGGGACTGAGTAGAGACATTACTCAGCCAGTGCTCCTCAATCTCAAGAGGGCAAATGTTTGTGTGGTGTCTATCTGAATTCTCTCCTAGCCAGCACAAGTACCACTGTAGATGGAATTGCTTTCTTGATCTCTATTTTAGATAATTTGCTATCGACACATAGCAACGCTACTGATTTTTGTACATTGATTTTTAAGCAAGGTTGACAAACTTTGGCGAATCGCACGGGGCAGATTCCAATCACGACATCCGTTGCCTGACCATGGTGGCGCCATGGGACAAAGGGTTGTCATACTGGGAAGTCTTTAGAGAATATGCACTTTGGAGATATTAATGTGGAGGGTGGGCAGAGAGATGGCATCAGGGCAGGAGGGACAGCAGAACCAAAGGCTAGACTCAGAAGCAGGTGAGACAGAAGAGGGGACAAAGATCACTTTGAGTATGTTATAGGAAGAACTGTACTGGAGAGTTTGGGTTTAGAGAAACAATGGATATAAAGAACTGAGTTCCCTAATTTCCTTTTTTGTTTTCTTTCTTTTTTTTTTATTCTTTTTTAAACTATGGCTCCCACCTTGGCATTGTGCAGAGACACAGAAAGTTAGAGATAAATCTGACCCATATCTGTGGGGAGTTCATTTTGATCAAACTTTGTGAAAATACCCTCTTAACTATGTAAAAATCACAAATATCTTAGGAGAGGAAATGATATAAAATGGCAAGCCATGCAATACATTTTCTTCTACACTTGAACGTTTTTGTGTTTCAAACTCAGATCACTCTCTCCGCTTGGCCCTGAGGGTATGATGGGGTGGTGTGTGAGAAGAGGTGCTCTGGTTTTGAGGGGATGCAGAGACACGCAGGGAGAGATGTCAGGATGCAGGGAAATAAGGGAGGTGCAAAAAGGGTCTGGAAGGGCCTTTCCCAAGGTGAGTCAGACCTCCCCAAATAAAACCCCTGCATGCCTGTCCTGGCATCTGCCTCCGAGAAGGCCTGAGCGCATTGCTCCCTCACTGAGTTTCCTGAGGCCCCGTCCCTGCTAACAGTTCCCACATTTACTCGTTACACATTCTGTCATCCCACAGATATCGATTTCAACCCCAGTGTGCTGAGCGTGCTTTTTTAAAAAAAATATTTATTTATTTGCTTTAGTTGTACACAATGCAATGCATTTATGTTTACGTGGTGCTGAGGATCGAACCCCAGTCGTGCACATGCGAGGCGAGCGCTCTAACCGCTGAGCCACAACCCCAGCCCCCTGAGTGTGCTTTGAATGGGCTTCTCACCTTGGTCACTTTCTTCTGAATGCTTCCTGTCTTACCTCTATTCTTCTTACAATGTGGACCTGGGAACCCTCATCCTGGTTTACAGAACGAAGTGTCGCTCAGTTCTAGAATCAAGAATGAAGCCAACTAAGATCTCTGAAACAACATCAACAACAGAAAACACTTGGACCTCAGCACAAGTGAGTCCTCAGCCACGGTGTGGCCAGGGCGTATCTGAGGAGGCCCTTGCTTTCCCTATTGGCAATGTGACTTCTGCTCTGGCAGCCCTGACTCTAGGGGAGGGAGCTGCCTCTCACGGCGTGTCATCATCATCTTCCCAGATCTTATTCCTACCTACTCCCGCAGACCTCTGTGTTCCCCTCCTGGGTTCGAACCATTGCTCCTTTGAGGACTTGGAACAAGTTCATCCATACACTTGTTCATCCGGGGAGCCCGGCCGGCCTCCTGCCCTAGCCTGATGAGCGTGTTTGTTCAACCACATGGTGATGAGCGGACTTTGCATCCCCGAATTCCTGGCAGGCTTTGTGAAGGACAGCTGTGAAGATAAACAGGGAGCGTCATCAGGTTTATCTTTTTATCCTGTTTTCGTTTTATATAGGAAACTTGGCTTCTTGGTGAACTTAGAGCACAATTACTACAGCTTCTGCGCTTCTGCCAGCCACCATGGTGATGGTTAGAAGTCTCCCTAACAAAAAGTATGTGGTGAGCGCTCGGTGAACTTATATAAGGACAATGACTTCCTTTAAAAGATGAATGAGTTGAAGTTAACTCATAAATAAATTGTGTGCATTTACGGTGAACAACAGGATGTTTTGATAAATGGATTCATTGTGGAATAGCTAAATCAACTTAATTAACATGCATCAGTTAAGATACTTATATTTATTTGTGGTGAAGACATCTAAGGTCAACTCTCTTTATAATTTTCAAGTATATTATACAGTGTTATAACCATTGGCACCCTGCTGTCTTGAACTTATTCCTCCTCTCTCAGTGAAAGTTTGTGTTCTTTGATGAGCCTCTCCCGAGCCCCCATGGGGTCTCTGCTAACCACCATTTTACTGTTTCTACAAGGTCCACATGTCAGAGACAATGAGTTGTGGAGAAGGCCGTAGGTGCAACACAGATGAAATGTATTTCACAAGTGACTGACTCCAACTGTGTTTGTGGATGTGGATGTGTGTGTGTGTGTGTGTGTGTGTGTGTGTGTGTGTGTGTGTGGTTTATTTAATTCAAGTTTAAATTAATTTTTTATCTAAGCAAATTCTCATTCCTTACCAGAATGAGAAATTTTCTCAAGTTCAGAGAAAGAAAAACGAACATCTCTGGCATAGTAACTTTTTTTTTTTTTTTTTTGGTAATATGTTCCACATGTAACCTCATGTATTATGATTTCTTAAAATTATTTTTTATTCTAAGATGTTATAAATGACAGCAGAATGCATTACATTTCATATTACACATATAGAGCACTTTTTTTTTTTTTTTTTTTACAAATCTCTGGTTGTGTGCAAAGTATATTCACACCATTCGTGACTTCATACATGGCATAGTAACTTATAGGTCCACTGTGTCAGCCCCTGGGCCTTCAGCAGGGTGTTAGAACCCGAGCGGACAGAGCAGACGATTCTGCCTCCTTAGGCTGGGAGGCCGGCCAGCAGAAGGGCAGCAGGCAAAGGCGATACCAGGCAGTGACAGGACCTGGACAGGCATACCTGGGGCTCAGTTTCCTCCGGGGTTCCCTTGTTTATTTTGTAACATTTTGGGGAACATCAAATGACGTGTTGGATGTCATCTGCAACCTACTCTTCGAATGTCAAGGACCGTTATTTAGAAACTCCAGGAGTGTGTAATTCATACGCAGATCCCGCTCCCTCCCACGGGATGATGAACGCCTTCGTTTACAAAAGAGCATTTGAAATGACGGCATGTTCGGCTGAGGGAACACAGAGGAAGGAAATTCAAATAGAAAACAAAGAAAAAGCCGGGCGCGGTGGCGCACGCCTGTAATCCCAGCACTTTGGGAGGCTGAGGCAGGAGGATCGCGAGTTCAAAGCCAGCCTCAGCAATGGCGAGGCACTTAGCAACTCAGTGAGACCCTGTCTCTAAATAAAAATACAAAAAAGGGCTGGGGATGTGACCCAGTGGTCGAGTGCCCCTGAGTTCAATCCCCGGTACCACAAAAAAAAAAAAAAAAAAAAAAAAAGAAAACAAAGAAAAGCTTGGTAATTAGAAGGACCAAATGACAATGCTGAGCATAGGAAGGGCTGAAAGACACCCTTGCATGGATACGTTTAGGACGTCAAGAGCTGGGATTCTGGGAAGTGGATTCCCTGATATTGCACTGGCGGTGAGGACAATGGCAGCTTGTTGTTTCACTTCTTGAGGCTGAAGCAGACTCTGCTGCTTTCCGTTCCCTTAAACTTGGTTAGACTATCCTCCCCAAAGCTCTCAATAAGGCTTGATCGCTCCTTGTGCGTCCCTGAAATACCTAACCTTTCACAACCAAAGTGCTTGCAAGCGAAAGGAGCCAGGCCAATTGCAAAAGTCAGAGGTCAAAGCAAACAAGGCTCTGAGGGTTACGGCCAGTGTTTGGGAGACGATCCAGGCCATGGCGTGGTGCATCTGTAGCCCACTGGTGTCAACTGCGGAGGTGATTGAGTGGCCGTCCTCATACCTGCTTCTCTTCAGCTAGTTAGATCTGAGAAGTCACAAGGAAGGCACAGGAAGAGCATGTATCCAATTTAAACTGGGAAAGGAGTAATTTAAGCATGCATCTCCTTTTTCTTGAGGTTCAAAGGATGGAAGAAAAGTGGATGGATGGAACACTAAATACACTCCCACAGTAAATCCCTTCGTCACAACACATATCATGTTTGGACGGCTTTGCAGGCCTGAGCCATGAGACAGTGCAAGGGTCTCGTCCATCATCCTGTTGACTTTAATTAGGCTCAAGAGTTTTGACAATTTATTGCTATTATCAGTGTTATTTTTTAAAGCTAATATTCTTAACAGTTACACTCACCCAAACTCGCCCAGCTCAACTATACAAATTTTAAGAGAAGATACAGGCATATATTTTTTTGTGACAGTTTCTGGCACCAAGTCAACAGCGTGGCCATAAGAAGACACAGCACAGCAGGAACATATAAAAGGTTCTTTATACGGTGGTACTTTCAGAAATTCATAAAACGTTTAAAGATGAGCAAAAGATTTTTAGACTTTGGAAAAAGTGAAAGATCGTTCAAAAAGATGCATTTCAGCCCGCACTGGTGGACATAACTGAGAGGAACACCAAATCTGGTCATTTGTCCTAATGGTGAAGGGTGATGACTGGTCTTCTAGCTATTTTAATGAATATTAAATAGGCCTTTGCTTGGATTTCTAGTTTACTTCCCAATTTGTGTGCAAAATGATATTCTAGGAGCAAAGATCCACGTACCAATGTCATGGTCAAAGGTGAGAAAAAGCCATCCAGTCTTCAAGCCCTTTCTCTTTCCCCAGAACTCTAAATCTTAAAGTAGAAGGGGTCCCTCGTGGCAGCCAAAAGCCACCGAAATTGTGGAGACATAAAAAGGAGCCCTTGATGGCCAGGGAAGGACCTGGCCTTCTCCTTGTGTTTTCAAAGATCCTGAGTCCGGGGTAAGCACCACAGGGCATGGTCAGTTTGGGAAGACATTCAGATGTTTTAAGTGCCCCTCCAAAATGTCCCACTCGTGTGATTGTGCTTCGGCATGTATAATTTCCATATGACCAGTGAGTCACTGCCAGTTCGGAGTGTGGTTGTCTCCTTGAGTGGGAACACGCTCGGTCAAAGAGGTAATCAGTGATTGGCTGGTCTTACTTACCTGTTTTTAAAATCCTCTGGCTTTTCTTTGCCTTTGGATTCTCCTTCATTGTGTGTTTTCTGGGAGCTCCTGTTCTTAGTGTTCTTACATATGGAGGCTCTTTGGCTACATGGACTTCACAAAGTCCACTTAACACCAGCCCTGGTTTCCTAACCAGGGCCACTGAGCACGTTAACCTATTATGGAACATTCCAAGACTGTAGTATGCCATGTCACCAAACACTGGCAATTTATGCTGACACAAGATGCTTGTATAATTGCAGTTTTAAAAGGCCATCCGTTTGGGACACAAATAATATAATTAGGAGGTAAAATCTGGAGCATAACATTTCTTCAGACAATGTGCAAAACAGCTCAGCCTTACCCTATTCTACTTTTACATGACAGTAGGGCCAATGTACAGAGCAGAAAGACAGTTTCCTGGGCATCTCCTGTCCGAGATAACCTGCTATTGCCAAGGGTGGCAGGCTGCTGAGAGGAGGGTGGTCTGCTTACACATCCTTGTAGACACCCCCTGGAAATGGATGCTGGGCATTAGACGCTCCTGTCTGCTCTGCAGGAGTGCCAAGTGACATCTTCTGTTCTCTTTCTCTGAATGGGTATCTGTGCTACACTTTTATGGAATAAAAAGGATAGACATACAAAAAAAAATTGTCATTTGTTCCTTTGGAGGCCCCAAGAGATGAATGTGTCTAGGCTCTGAGGACACGAGCAGAAATGGCCAAGAATTGGGAAGGACAGATCTCCAAGGAAGCGCCATGTGGTGGGACCAGCTGCATCTGAAAGATCTTGGTGTGGGCAGCTGGTCAGAGGAAAATGATTTCTAGTCTCTGCGGGAAATCCCTTCTATCAATCAACAAGGGGGGCGGGCGGGATACCTGGTTAGCCCCAGTAGCCAGTCACCAACACGGTGCGATCTGAGGCAGTCTTCTAAGCAGGCCTCCCTCCGTCCCTGGAACCACCTGCTTCTCCTTCCCTTGAGGTCAGAGTGATTGCCAACCTCTCTATTGACAGCAGATTCACCGGGAGAGGATTAAAAAAAAAAAAAAAAAAATACCCGATGCACTAAGTCAGAGTATCTATGGATGAGTATCTCTGGCATTTGATAATTGTAAAAATTGCTTTAGGCAATTCTGATGCTCAGGCAGGGCTGAGAGCTCTTGGGTTACTCCATTGACCTTTCATTAAATAAAAGTGTTTTCTGGCAGGAAGAACACGTGACATCACTGTAAGTCTTCAGAATCATCTACTCCAGCAGGAGGTGAGTCTCAGGGGAGGACAGGTGAATTGACCTTATTGAGGAGTGGACAGAAAGGGGTCAGAGGAGAATGCCCGTGACTCTGGGTGTCAGAGAGCCAACATCAAGGAAGACTGGGAAAACAAGTGAGAGAAGGTGCATGGAAACAAAATTAATTTATTTCCAATTTGCCAGGGACAGTCAATGGATGGAACAGGAGGAAGAGGGAGGGGTTGCAGAGAGAGCGACTAACTTTTAGTACCTTAATTTCTTGGTTTGGGGGTTTGGGTGCCCTGATTCATTATGGAAGCTCAAAAGGACCTGGGCAAAGACTTACCCTCTGTTTTAGTCAGCTTTTTTGCTGCTGTGACTAAAGAACCCAACCAGCACAATTATAGAGGAGGAAGAGTTTATTTGAGGGCTCCTGGTTTCAGAGGTCTTAGTTCAGAGGTCTTCGAGGCTCCGTTCCTCGAGGCTCGAGGTGAGGCTGAACATCATGGTGGAAGAGTGTGGCAGAGGGAAGCAGCTCACAGCATGGTGATCAGAAAGCAGAGAGAGAGAACTCCACTGGCCAGATACAAATATATACCCAACGCCAAGTCCCAATTCCCACCTCCTCCAGCCATACCCCACCACTTCAGTTACCACTTAGTTAATCCCTATCAGGGGATTAATTCTTTGATTGGGTTAAGACTCTTACAACCCAATCATTTCTCCTCTGAACTTCCTTGCACTGTCTCACAGTGAGCTTTTGGGGGACACCTCACATCCAAACCATAACACCCTCAAAATTTGCTGTGGTAGCCGGGCGCGGTGACACAAGCCTGTAATCCCAGCACTTGGGAGGCTGAGGCAGGAGGATCACGAGTTCAAAGCCAGCCTCAGCAATGGTGAGGCACTTAGCAACTCAGTGAGACCCTGTCTCTAATAAAATACAAAAAAGGGCTGGGGATGTGGCCCAGTGGTCGAGTGCCCCTGAGTTCAATCCCCGTAGTAAAAAAAAAAAAAAAAAAAAAAAAAAAAAAAATTTGCTGTAGGCACACCATCCAGGGAAAACCACTCAGGATCTGTTTTTTATTATTATTTGCAAGGAAATAAAAAATCATCACTAGTCTACTGTAGTCCAGTAGCAAGGAAAAAAAATCTAATTTTTAAACCTAAAATAAAGTTTTGATAAAATTCCCTTTTGGAATACATCCTCAGTTTGACAGTTTGGTGTAGCTAAATCAACCCTTCCATGAGTAATTCAATGCAGGTTGGCAATTTATTTCACAAAACGTTAACAGTGCTCCATTGTAATGCCAGGTTGAAGTGAGGGTCTCTGTGGATCCAGCTAGTAGTGGCAAACTCACGAGGAGCAATCACATGTGGTATGAAGGAAAAAGCTAAAATCAAAAGAGTTTCTACTCTCCGGAGGAGGCATTTTAGAAAGTCAGGGCCATGCTTTTCAATAATGTGGTTGTTGGTAGATAAATTTTCTTTCCATTAATATTAACTCAATTGGTTGTTGACTTGCTTTTTATGTATTGATTTTTTTTCTAAAATAAATAGGTTAGGCTGCTGAAAACAGTGATTTAAAGATACACTTTAAAATAATATTACCACCTCTGAAATCAGAATGTATTCAAATGGACTGTCTTACACGGGAGAAGGAAGGCTGCTCTCCTGGCCTTACCAATTGCAGGAGCCCTGTTTGGGGAGATGGCTTAAATTGCGGTTGACTACGGGCTTTGGACATGTTTGGGCATTGGTGCCTTCCGTAGTCTCACGGGACTTGGCCCGGGATCTTGTGAGACTTGGCCGGAGATCTCGAGGGGCTTGAGAGAGATTGCGGGAGAGGTCTGCGCCATTTTGGAGGTTAGAGGAGTGTGGACGGCATGTGGGGGTGTAGTTAGAGCCAGAGAAAAAAGTTATCAGAATAAAGGGCTGTTTGTTTCCAGTTCGTCTCCAAACTTCTTCCCGCGGCTTCTTTGCTCCAAGCGGCCATCGCTTCAGGCGACTACAACCAATCTCACCTGTCTCCCGGGTGCAGGATTTGTTATTGCCCAAAGCTGGACGAATTCTTTTGCAGGCTTCTGTCTGATGGCAGCATGAAGGCACGGCTTGAGTCCCTAGAGAATAACCGCTGCCCCTTGGTCCTCTGCTCTTGCCTTTTGTTTTTATCCCAAGTGCCGTTGAGAAACAGCCCTGAACTGCAAGACTCTCCGGGTCACAGCAGGCAGAGAGCTGGATGACTCTCTCATGAGAAGGTCTCCTCAAGGCACACAGTTAACCTACTTTTTATATTTATGGAATGATTTTCTACACTTTCAGTTTAAAAGACCAAAACTCCACTAATGTCCAGCATGTGGATGGAACAGGCTTGCCTGGGAAATCTCCCTCTGGAAGTAGGAAGTCCTTCCTCAGGATCTGTAGCCATCAACTCCCGCTTGGTCACAGTGGGAGATCATATCTCCTGTTGGGGCAGTCGTTTTACTTAAGAGTTGGAAATTTCTTCCCAAGAAACCAAACATGAAGTTCGGACTAAGAGGAGCCCAAGTGTGCAAGCTTCCAGCCTCTCAGACACCACATAATCAAATACCAGAACCCAGGACTCCATGTGACCTGAGTATAGAAGTCTAGTCCTGTGCCAAGGAACCTCAGAGTGCTCCCATTCTTTTCGGTTTCACTTCTCCCTTCCTACCACACATGCCTGCTCATGACGTCTTCCACCATTTTCCATGCGCCATCTTGGCGATCCTTTCCACACAGGTAAATCCCTCATGACACCTCGTGTTGGAACCTCTGACACGACTCTTCCTTTAATGCCCAAAGCATAACACTTACTTAGGTAGTGTTGCTTAAAACACCTTGCTTAAGATCTGAAAATAATATAAGGGAATTAGCATGGAGGGAAGGACAATTTAAAATCAGAGGCCATGCTCATTTCTCACAATCCATAGGTCCCTAAGCTGTCTCCCTCTTTACCTTCTTATCCTATGTGTGCTGTGGTTCTTCAGGGCCCAGATCTGTTGTCTAGAGTTAATTTTGTCACCAAGAAACACCCCTCTCTGACCTTCTCCAACATAACAATCTCTCGAAGACCTGTTTGCCCAGGAGCATACCATTATTTTTTTATCTTCCTGGTGGATTCACCCATTTTTGGAGCTATGTTTCCATTGTCTTTCTTCTCTTTTTCCAGACCCTTGATATATCCTATCTCTTACTATGCTGTTACATTTTTATTGAATGCGTGAATTCACATACATTTGTACCCATGAGAAATTACAGAGTCTCTGGATGCTGTTTTCTCCCTCCAGAGAGGATTCTCTTTAGCTCCTGAGGTGGGGCTGGGTTAGGAGCAGACCACTGCTCTTCAGTTGGGGATTGGATTGAACATAAATGCTTCTCGACTCAGGATGGGGCCAGGTCCCAGTAAACCCATGCTAAGCTGGGAATGCATTTAACACACTCCACCCACCAAACGTCGTATCTTAGGAACACAGTGTAGAGCATCAGCTATGCCCCTCGCCATCGTGGGCCACCACTGCCCAGAATCCCAAGAGTCCCACACCACATATCACTGCCCTGTGACAACGTCAAAATTCAAAGTAATGCAGTTTCTACTAGATGTGCGGCACTTCTGCACTACTGTAAAGTGGAAAAAATTGCAAGTCAAACGATTGTGAGCCGGGGACTGTCTGTGTAGCCTCATTGCCAGTCTCCGTGAGGTCTGGTCTGCTTCAGCTTACCCTTATCTCTAGAGTGCCATCCTGCAGGGTCCCAAGTGAAAGCTGGAATATTTCCCTGGACTCTTCCTCTTCATCCAGTCTCGATATTCATTTCCTTAATACCATAAAGACTCCAATAGCTCTGCTTTAGATTTTTAGCTTTTTCTTTTCTTTCTGACATTTTTTTGGTCCTAAGTTCCCCTGTACATCTCATGTTGAGAGAGTACTTTGAGAGAAGAGTGACTTGGACTCCTGGCTTTACATCCTTCGCTTCATTTACTTTCCTTCACTCCACAGCAGTCTTGGTATTCAAGCCCTGCCTCTGTTGGGAGGCCTGTATTTCTAACCTCTTTCTCATTCCTCATAGAAGCATATCAGTCGTTGGATTTAGGACCCATGCTAAACACGGGAGGATCTCATTCTGAGAGTCAATTTAATTCCATCCACAAGGGCCCTGTTTCCAAATAAGATCACATTTGTAGTGTTACATCTTGGATCTGTGTCTTTCGGGGTGGACGTTCTGCAACGCACCAAACACACACAGAAGATTAGGTAATGAAAGAACAATTACATCCACAGATATTTCTATTTGGTGCTGAATTGGAGGAACAAGGTTTGTGCCTAAGAATCACATCCTCCTTGGACGGTCCACAGAAGCTGAAAGGTTTCTGATAGGAACTGCATGGGGTGATATTTTTATTTCTAACTGAGATAAGCTTAACTAAGAAAGCCTGGTCTCAAGCCAGCTGAAAGGGATCTCCAGCAACGACCTACTAGACTGAGTGGCTCCTCACAGGTCCAGGATGTGGCCCACTACCTACTACATAGAACAGCGACTTTCTCCAAGAAGTAAAGGCACTGGCAAGTCCCAGGTACGTCTGGACGGCAAAACCCAACCTCCCACCTTAGCTGACATGAAGACGTGTGCTGTGGATGGAATGGTGTCCCCACCCCAAGTTCACATGTTGCAGCCCTAACTCTCAGTGTGGAGGATATGACCTTGTTTGGAGAGAGAGTCTTTACAGGGGTACTCCAGGTAAAACGAGGTGCTTAGGATGGACTCAACTCCAACGTCACTGGCATCCTTGTAGAAACAGGAGATCTGGAGACAGACATGCACAGAAGGCAAATGCCACATGAAAAATCAGGAGGGTGCTCCTCCAAGCCAAGTGCCACCAAGGTTACTAGTGAAGCCCCAGAAGCAGGGCAGAGCCTGGAACAGATCTCCCCTGTGGCCTCAGAAGGAAACAAACCTACCAGTATTTCACACTTCTGGTCTCTGGAGCTTTGCAACAGTACATTTTTGTTTTGATGCCACCACATTTGAGTATCACAGGAAAAAGACACACCTGCATTTCTCCTTTTCTAATTCAGATAAGCACTTTTTTCTTGTCTGATTTTCAGCCATGTGACTATGCAGGCAGGGAGGTGTTTTCCGCCTCTGTATGTCATCTGATCATCTGGGTTTATTTTTCTGATATGGCAACATGTTATCATGTTATTGTTGACACTGTGCCAAGAGCTTGTCATGACTATTTTGCCAGTTGTCACCTGAGCAGTGTGGGTCCCACAGCAATGGAAGGAGTCAGAGAATGTCTACCCAGGTAAATTCAGACCATATTTTTCATTCTGGAAGTTAACAAGTTGTACCAGATTTTAAATGAGGGAAATTTTTCTGCACACAGCTTATGCCATAAATTAAATTTCTGAAAAATTTCCAGCTACCTCTTATTGCCAATACCAGATTGGCAAGTAAAGAGGTAAGTAATTCAAATAATCAAAATCCAGCTATGTTATTTGTTTAAAGTCAGATTTAGGCCAGACTTACAGTGGTTTGCGGTTGCTTGTAGAATAAACTGTAAAGCAAATGCACAGCCAGTTTTCTCTGAAATACACAGTCACAAAGCAGCTGATGAGGAGATTCAAAAGAGGAAGAGGGCATGAAAGTGGCACCCTCCCTCCAACACGTTAAGACATTATCCTAAAGTGGAGGAGCACACGTCTCTATCGTCTTTCATCCATGGTAAAGGCAGCGGAGGCCATTTGAGGTGTCTGCTGTGGTTTGAATGCATCCCCTGAGTTTCTTCTTGGGAAGCCTCGCCCTCAAATTTATATGCTAATGGAATCTGGAGTTTGGGTCTTTGGGGAGTGGCTGGGTCAGGAGGGCAGTCCTCCTGAATGGCTGGATCTACTCACAGCTTAATGGGTTACTGAATGACTCTGTTATAAAAGCAAGTTCTCTGTGGCATGCTTGCTCTGTCCTGCCTTTGATGCCCTCCGCCACATCATGGTGCAGCCGGAGGCCCAGCCAGAGGCTGAGCAGATAGGGCACCCTGCTCTTGGACTTCCTAGCCGCTAGATCCATAAGCTAAATAAAACTCTATTTTTTTCTTTTTTTTATAAATTACCCAGTCTCAGATACTTTGCCATAGCAACAGAAATAGATGGAGAACAGCTCATCTAGTACAGACCAGCATCATATTAAGGGTTGTGTATCGTTTTCAAAATTCTGTCTGGACCAGGGGCAGCAGTGACCAGCAAAGTCTCCTGAAATTGAGAATCAGGAAGTCTGGAAAACAGAGGACCTATTCCTAGTGCTGATCTCACTCTCCTTTCTAACTGCTCATCTGCCCTTATTTTGTCTCACTTCTTTATTTAGTGAGAGGAGACAATGAAATGGAGGAACAGTAGTCTTCTTCCGCTTTCACAACTTAATAAATATGAAAATAAATAAAAGAAATAGAAACCGAATGATAGATTGTCGAGAGTGGTGAGTGAATAATAGTCTTTGAACTGCCCAGAGACAGAGGTGACACCTCTCTTGGGAATTTCTCAGTGCAAAGGTGCTGAGAAAACCGCCCAGCTGTGTGGTGAGGCCCTGTTCAAAGGGAAATTCCTTGTTAGCCAGGGAATTTTATTAGTTTATAACCTTGGGTTCAAACATCTGCTGCCTGGAGGTAGAAAATTATGGGCACAAGCTGTTAAGTTCTAATCGGGCTGTTTTACCCTCAGCTTTGGTTTTATTTATCTTGAAGAAGCTTTCTCACCATAAATCCTTCTGATGTTTAAACCTGTATAATAAATGTGCCGAGCTTGCTAGTGGCCAGTCTTCGTCCACCAGAGGGAGGCTGAACCACCAAGCCCCAGCTTTTTCTCTACTTTTGTGTCTGTTTGTCTTTTTCCTAATCCCCTATTGACCAGTTTGTATAGTCCTGAATAAACTGTTGTGCAGGCCACGACAATAAATGAAGTAAAAATAACATATAATAGGTAAAATAAAATTATAAAATAATAATCAACTGGGCCTTTCTGCACTAGTCACTTGGGTTTAAAGGCAGACTTTCCACAAATTTGTGCCCCCGCCCCTCCCAAGCTTCTATGGCACAATGCGCTGATGATCCTGGAGAGAGACTGTGTGATGGGTAATTGGCAATGATTGCCAGGTGGACAGGCCTTCTTGTCCACTTCTGCTGACCCCTGCACCAAGGCTTGGCAGCAGAGTCAGGGGGGCAAACACTGTGGGTGACCAGCCTTTTACTTCAGCAGGAGCCTCCTCCTTACACCAGGGCAAGGGCATGCAGGACAAGGTCATCATTTTGACAGAGGGACACCTATGTTTCATCCTCAGAGCAGAAATTAGACATTTCAAGCTCCTAATGACATTAACATAAAAATACATCACGTACATTTAAGGAAGGAATTTGTTCAAATCCCAACAACAAGGAATCATCTGCTAACGTGCATAACGTGATCCCTGTGGTAATTGATCATGGTTTGAATCTGCACTTGTTTCCACGCTTAGGATTGACGGAAAGCTATACATCGCCCATTTGCCTCAGGGTCACTCGATCTTGGTAGAACTCCGATTCCAGGAGATGCCTGTGATACGGGGGCTAGATATTGGATTGTGCTGATGGGGACTCCAGAGTTCCTACTTTCAAAAGCCTAAGAGCAATCACCCAAAAAAAGCATGTTAGAACTACCATGCCCTACCGCGTGACGAGAAGCAAGCCTGTTTAGGAGAGCTCAGGGACTGGTGGTGTGTGTACAGCAGGGGGCCTCCAGGTGACAGGGCTGTCCGCTACAGGGCAGAATGGGTCAGGAGCCCTGCTTCTCTCTCACGGGCTCAACCACAGAGACAACTCTACTGCAAAGGGCTGTCCTTCTGTTACTCTTTCCACCCCCATCTAGGTAAAGGTGGCTTACCAGCAATTAGCATAACTTTGGTCTCGGCATGTTCCCATAATGCCTGATCATGTTGGTCCAGTGGCTAATGGTTCGGTCAGTGCTTTCACCCTAGCCAGAACAAGCCTGGACTCTCGACTCCCTTTAGGCTGACCTTTCTGCCTCCTCGGTTTCCTCTGGGGTTGTTTGTAGCGCATTCCACCCTGAACTCTCAGTGCCTTAACAACACTGAAGTCGATTCTCAGGTCAAGGTGACAGGGACAGTTCTGCCCTGTGGGACGATCAGCTGTAGGTATCCTGCATCTCTGCCACCTGCACATGTGACCTCCTTGGCAGCTGCAGTGGGGAGGATCTGGCCAGAGGGTCTCCATCCAGCTTTTAAAGTTGTCCTCCAGAAGCGAAATTTCTGCCCCTAGCATTGACCAGATCCTGAATCCTGCTTGAATGTCTGGAGAGTCACGAAGGTCTGCTGCAGGTCCCCGTTCATGTTTTGTGATGATCTCTCTCTCTCTCTCTCTCTCTCTCTCTCTCTCTCTTTTTGTGGTGCTGGGGATTGAACCTAGGGCCTTATGCATGCAAGGCAAGCACTCTACCAACTGAGCCATATCCCCAGCCCTTGTGCTGATCTCTCTATCTTCATCTTGTTTTATAGATGAGTTGATCTGTTTTACATTTTCCCTGGTAGCCTGAGCTGCCTTTTCTCCTCTCCTTCCTTGGCCCAAGCTTTCCTCTCCCTTTCCGGACAGTGCTTCATGCTTTATTGCTGCCCATTCATGAAGGCTGCTTCCCTTTTGGAGAGTACAAGGGCAGAGCCATGAAGTGTGACCACGCTCCACAGCTGAGTCCAGACAAGTGGTCTCACGTTCAACTTTTAATTGGATGATGGCTATTCACGTTGGAGAGCGTAGACCCGCGTGGAGAGCTTGCTGAAACACAAATTCTGACCCAGGAAGTTTGGGCTGGGGCTGCAAATTTTCATTTCTAAACATGTTCCCGGATGAGGACATTTTGAAAACAAGGGACAGTGTTCGGGGAGCAGGTTGTTCCTGTTTTCCTAGACTTATTCTTGTTGGGAAGCTGACATTTTCTGCAGACGAACACAGCGGGGGCGACGTGGTGGGGAAAGGAAATCCAATTATATTTCGGTAGGAAATGTGGGAAAAGAGCTATTTGTTGCTCCGTCTGAAAGGCGAAGGGTAAGCTTTTGTAGGCAATTCTAAGGGATGCCTGGGGTTGCTGGAAGTGGTTTTTCTCCTGTTCCTCCTGGGCTGCCAGGCTGTTCTCCTACCCCAGGGCTTCCTTTGTGAATGGGCACGTTTCCCTGGTGCAGATGGGAACACTTCACTCAGCCAGCACTTAGGGGTGCCTTCTACGTCATATGAAGAGTTCTTTTAGGATTTACTTTTGGGTTTGATGGGAGGGTTTACTAGCAACGCCTTGCTCAAATCTAAAAGAAAACAAGGTAAGCGAATAAAATCTCATTTTTTATAGTTATTTGTGTGAGGCACCTCAACGTCACTTCCTTCTTATTTCAGGTGGGCTAGGTAATGCGGTCCTTCAAAGCATCTGGAAGAACTGGCGTGTAACCCAGTGTCACGTGTGTAGCCCATCCTTGTGTCACGTGTGTAGCCCATCCTCATTCCAGCTGTGCCAGCTGTTGGGGATGATTTGCTGTAACTCCTTTCCCTTTCAGCCAACATTAAAAAATAACTGAGACCTCCCTTCCTATTCTTCCACAGTGGATGCTTCTTTAACCCCATCTTTTGATTACAAGGTGCAAATACTGACAGAATGGTTGTATTCTAGATTTTTTTTTTTTTTTTTGAGAGGTAAAATGGAGTTGGGTTCAAAAATGTTCTCACTGGTGGTCTCCTTTAGACTGGTGGGCTTATGGGACCTTAGGGAAGTTGAAAGGAGGATTTGTGTTTAGCACTTCCTGTGGAAGCTCTTCCTGGAATGCAGGTGAACCTCTGCCCCAAGTTGGCTGTTGCATCTGTGAGTGACAGTCCCCAGGTTAGGTGTGACTCTACACATGGAAAGTGTTCCCCATTGACTGCTATGCCAAGCTATTTAGGATCCTTATCTCAATTTTCAAAATCTCTTTGGAGTGTGAACAAGTATTTTTGCCCTTTCGAATTCAGAAGTTGATGAAGTAACTATTAGATATGTTTTTTGAAAACAACCTTAAGACAATGGAGGTCTCTGGCACCAGCAACAAATTGATAACAGCCCCATGAGACTTCTGTGCCACCAAGAATATTGCACACAAACATGCGAGTCTTCACCTTCTTCATCTCCACAGTGTGGTGCTCTCCCTAAGGTCCTGTTGTCAAAGAAACCAAAGAGGACAAGAAGACTCTCAGCTCTTTCACATTCTCTTCTGTGATCAAATTGGAGTGAGAAAAGTTGTGTCCTTCACCAAGCCCCACAGGTTTTCCTAGAATTCTGAATCATGTAGAGGAAACACCCTTTAAGACTACCAAATGTAACTTTAGACAACTATATTGTGTTTTCTATACTTAATCTTTATCTTACTTTAGTGAGAGTTTGCTCTTTAATCACTCCCACCAACCCCATTAAAATTTGTTTTGCTATAAAAATAAAACTACCTCAATCTGACAGCTTCTTTTTAACAATAACAATTCTAAAACATCTGAAAGTACTTTCAAACATTTCTTCAAACACTTATTTTTTTTTTACACAACCATAATCCATAACTATGGTCTATTGATTTTTAATTTTTCCTATTCCTTTTTACTTAATATTATTATACGCTTTTCTCATATTTCAAAGTAGTCATCTTAAACACATTTTTTAAATTGAGGAAAAATATTGCACAGTGGGCACAGTGTCAATTATTAGCCTGAACACCTACTTTCCATCCTCCACCCTGGTCCATCTCTCTTTTCCCCTAGTGTTGATAGTTCTTCACTGAACAATTTGATGCACACATTGCTTCTTCCTGTTGAAATATGCTCTTGGACTATTTTCTCTGGGCTGACCTGAGAGGCCCTGGTATTACTGGTCCCCTTTCCATGTGCTGTCATCACCTTTTACGAAGTGCAGAGCCAGGTTAACATGCCACTACGGTGGCAAGGTTTAGCATGGCAGCTTTCTGCTGTGTGACATCTCTGTGATGGATAGGTCCTTTCTGTTCCACTTTGATCTCCAGACCTCTTTTTCTCTATCCCAAATGTGGAAAACCCTCTGTGTGAAAGACATCCTCATTATGGTGGCTTCTTACTCTCCGATGACAGTATGGAATCAAGGGCAAGAGTAGCCAGGTGGGGACTGCAGGGGACGGAACGAAGGAGAAGAGCGCTCACTCTTGGTGTGCGGTTGTGACGTCCTCAGGCTCCCTGTGGGACCTGAAGATCTCATTGCTCACCTGTGCCGCAGGCAGTGAGTTTTCTCTTTGGGAAATGTGAGCACTCAGTACAACTCTAGTTGGTACCAGATGACCCCCTGGGATGGCATTGTATCTGTTTATGAGTGTGTAACCAGTCTCAGGAGCCTACTCTGGTCCAGGACCAGCACTGGGAGGTTGGCAATGCTTGCACAGGGGACAACTCTCTATTTGGAATTTATTGTCATTCTCGTGATATATTTCCCTTTGTGTCTTTTCTGATGGTCCACACTTGGATTAATTCAACAGACATGTACCGAGTCTCTGCTATGCATTAGGTACTGAAGAGATGATGAAAATAAAGGCAGTTAATGTTTGTGTTCTTCTGAGAGCTTAAGGGTGCTGCTGCGTGCATACATCAATCTCCTGAATAAGATATGGCTCTGTTCTCAGGTAAATGATGGTGACATTATCAAAATGCCTTGTTATCTGAATCTGGGTGTTTGAGCAAAATGGAATGGTGTTGAAAGGTAGAGGTGTTAACCTTCCAATGAGAGCAGGAGTTTACATGAAGACAGTTCTTCAAAATGGCAAAGTACAAAGTAGATTAGACTTCATGTCTCCCATTAATGAAGGGATTCCAAATGAGTGGCCATGCCTTTTTTAGTAAATCATGAAAAATATTCTATTCAGAAAAATGAAGAATTGAAATGATTGACAGCTTACCTTGCCTGTCTTTGTTCTCTCCTGATTTACTTCTTTATGGAGAGAAGAGTGGCAATGACAACCCTCAGAAGCCATGGGCACTCAGGGTCAAATGGGTTCGCTTTGGGGCTGCCAGGAAAGCTTTTGTTTGGAGATGCAGCCATGGCCCTCAGCAAAGCAAGTCTGTAATTTTAGCTCTGGAAATAGTATTCAGTTCTAGGTAAGTAAAAAAAAAAAAAAATTAAGCATCTGTCTCTTCTGAATACATGTTGTTTTTGACAAACTCTTCCTCTTGATGTGCTGAGGATGCCTGGAGCTACATCAGGGGCTTTGATATTAACTCTTAAATTAAGCCACTCAGGAGAAATAACGAGAGCAGTATAGAAAGGACATTTGTTGAGTGTGAGTTTTCTTATGATGATTATAGCGCCGCGTTTCTGTTTGCTAGTGTGCGCAGTGTTCTGGTTTCAGGCCGCTGGACAGAACCCAGCGGAAGCGGATGTTTCATGGGGGACTTGGGCATGGCTTGGCAGCCTTGTCGACCAAGAGAAATCTTCACTACAACAGGCTCTTGCAATTTGCAGAAGACTCCTCATATTCACAGTGGGTTAGTCTGCTGAGTATAAAAAGGAAAAACAAAATCAATTTCTTCATGGAATGGATAACTCTCATTTCTACAGCATAAAGGAAAATGCCATTTTCACATTTAATATCGACATTCAGAATTCATCCACCTCCAGTGTACCAGAAAGGGAAGTAATTGTTGTGTAGCCGATAATTAGGGCAATTGGCCATAAGCTTTGGCTCTGCTACGTTGTCCTTCCTGTCACATTTATGTGCAGCGATAGGTCAGGCAGGGTCAGTACCAGGTCCCTCATTGGCTGCATTTGTTTATACCCATCACACAGGTGCAGGGACACTCTGTGTCCATGAAGGCTGTAGCTCCTGCTGTCACAGAAGCCAGTAGAACATAGGGGTTGACCTGTGGGTTGGGGCTGGTCCTCTCTGGCCAGAGAAGCCTCAAGTGGCCTCTTGGGTCTCTTCAATCCGTTCATTACCATTCAAAGTCATAATCTCTCTGGATGTCATTACATGAGCAATATTGGGAAGCATCATGGTGGAGGACAGGTTCTTGGAGAAGATGCTGGCTAGTCTGAGGCGTCAAGTTCAAGAAAGAGCATCCTAGGCAGAGGGTACAGCATATGAAAACAGAGGCAAGCAGTACCATGACACCTCAGGCCAACAGCTGGCATTTGGTACAGCTGGGAAGAAGGGGAATGAGGGGGAGGGGAGGCTGGAGGGGTGAAGGGTGCAGAGAGGTGTACGGCGCTTTAGTCCCCACCCCCACCCCCCAGTTCTGAGCAGAGCCATTGAAGGGTCCTAAGCAAAGTGGCTCTTGTGTCTGGCCTAGCTGCGGGGAGGCTGGAGGACAGGAGAGAAGACAGCAGGGAAACTGAGTGCAGGATCCAGGGAGTACTCACGAAGGTCTCAGCGAAGGCAAAAACAACTTTGGCAAATCGCAGTGAACTGCAAATGCTGATTTTAAAATATACCTGAGCAGCTGGGCGCGGTGGTGCATGCCTGTAATTCCAGCACTTGGGAGGCTGAGGCAGGAGGATTGTGAGTTCAAAGCCAGCCTCAACAATGGCGAGGCACTTAGCAACTCAGTGAGACCCTGTCTCTAATAAAATACAAAAAAGGGCTGGGGATGTGGCTCAGTGGTTGAATGCCCTTGAGTTCAATCTCTGGTACCAAACACACACACACACACACACACACACACACACACACACACACACATATCTGAGCAGATTACCTATGTGAATTGAAGGTAAGAACTGTAACTATCTGCTAGGGCAATTGAAAAATATTATTGATTCTTTAATTTCAGGCCACCGAGAACTCATTACATGAGCGTCTAGGTGAAATTTAAAGAATTTTTATGTATTTTTTCAATAGAGTAGGTTTTGCTTGCTGGAGGAAAAGGTTTCTCCAGAGCCACATAGAAATGCTTAACATCGTCGTTACCAGAAGTGGTCGGAACAGTCAAACAAGGAGGTCTGAGGAAGAAAGAGACACCCTCTGGATGTTTCTGGTCTTCGGGGATTTTGTTTGTTCTTACAGTGTGACATTTCGTCTTATATCTGGGGATTTGCATGCCATCAACCAGGCTGCAGCCTATTTTCTCTGGAGTCGTTGGTGACTGTTGATTCCAGTGTAGCATACTGAAGTTTATGCATCCCCACTGGGACCCCGACACTGCCCATGTGTGGAGGCGTTATATTTGGACTATGTTGGAACTTTTATATTTTGGAAGTTGGAGTTTCTGCTTTTGTGCCACATTGTAGTGGCGTTGACCGAGACTTGATGACTGTCTCAAATACATGACAGTTGATTCTTCTGACTTTCTAGCATTGGCCTTATCTTAAGTGTGATTCATTGCGGTGCTGAACCACAGAGGCGTCCGTAGCTACAGGAGCACGTGCAGGAGGTGAGGCATTCTCTCCTCTGAAGGTCCTTAAGAATAACATGGAGTCAATTCCTCAGCTCAGAGAGGCTACGAGGGGGTTTTACTTGAGGAAATGATCTCTTAGGGATTTTCCAGCCTTGTTATTTTATGGCTATGAGCTTTTATTCAGCCTAACATAGCATCTGTCTTAGTCTTTTTTCTGTTACTATAAAGAGATGAAGTTTATTTAGCTCACAGTTCTAGAGGTTCAAGAGCATGGTGCTGGCATCTGCTCGGCTCCTGGGCAGGCTCAAGGCAGATGGCTTAACTATGGCACGTGGACACGTGTGTGGGGTGCAGATGGAAGCAGACCCGGGAGAGGCAGACGCGACTTTATGACAACCCCTTCTCATCCAGCCCCACGAGACTTGCATAAAGCCCTTCCAAGAGTGGTGCCCCCCAACCTAATTACCCTCCCCAGACCTCACCTAGTCTAACATGTCCCACCACATCTCAACATGCCACACAGGGGACCAAGCTTGCACATGATTCTTTGGGGTCACATTCAAACAATACAAGCATTCAGTAGAACAAGGTTTCCAAGAAAGAGCTTTTTTAAATTTTTTATTATTCTAATTTGTTATACACATTTGCAGGGTACATTTCATTTCATATTACATATAAAAAGCACAATTTTTCAATTTGCTGGTTTTATATAAAGTATTTTTACAACAATTGTGTCTTCATACGTGCATTTAGGGTAATCATGGATAACTCAGTCTGCCATTATTCCTATCCCCTTGCCCCCTCCCCTCCCTCCCCCCTCTTTGGGAATTTGCAGGTAAATGGACGGAGTTGGAGAAAATAATGCTAAGTGAAGCTAGCCAATCCCCAAAAACCAAAGGTCTAATGATCTCTTTGATAGGAAGATACTAACTTATAAAGGCAAGAAAGTGGGGATGAGAGGAATGAAAGAGCTTTAAATAGAGAAGGAGCTTTCGACATTATCACGTTGGGATACTGTTTGAAGCTCTTCGAGTGGTGAAGTCACAATGACAAGGACCAGGAGGGAAACTTCCACGACGTTACTAAGCCTCCACGTAGTCGTTAGCTTTCAGTAGCTGGAAGGCAGGTTACTCGCTATGATTAACTAATTAGGAGGTGGGAATGGAGACTTGTCACTTTCATTATTCTCCTGGCACATATTGTTCTTAATTTTTGGCTTTTTGTGTCGTGATAAAGGGCACTTCAGTCGTGGCTTTCTAAAGAGGGTACATCTCGGAGGTAGATTAAATCCAGATTTGGTTTCTTTGTCTCCACAAAGATATGTGTGTCATCATGACCACTGACAGGGTTCTATAATCATCTCTAGATCAAGAGGTAAAAACGAAGCACAGAAATAAAAAAATGCTGAAAGCTCTTGGGAGAGGTGATTATTAATTCTGCCTGGGAGATACGGGGGTTCCTGATGGAGTAACTGTTGATGTGGGCTCCAGAGCACAGAGTGGGTGAGGGGTGGAGTCTGGGAGAGAGAACGTGATGGGGGTGGACAATAGGGACAAGCCCTGGAATGTGAGGTGGCTTGGTGTGTATTCCTTCCACAGGTGCTCAGTAGGTCTACCGTATGCAGATGTCATTCAAAGTTGGGGCACAGGAGAAATTAAGTGGGCAAGTTCCCCCTTGCCTGGAGGTTCTGTTGAGTGGCGGTGTTTTGAGAGGCTAGGTATGCCATGAACTCAGCATTGGACAGGTGGGTCATGGCACAGGCCCCGTGGTAAAATGCCACTGCAGGCTGGGTAGAGGAACTCAGGCTCTGCTCTCTGGTCTGTGGCAGCAGGGACTCACAGGTAGCTCCTCTAACTGGCTCTACAGCCCCAGCTTTTGAGATTCTACACATTTGTAGGACCTCAGCCTCAAATACCTCAGTTCTCTCTGGGAGCGAGCCCCTGGAAGGGCCTGTCCTGCCCCCCACCGCAGTCTTCACCAGGTCCTCCTTCCTTGCCCTGGCTGGGGCTCTCTGCTGCCATGCCATGGCCCAGCAAGTCCTGGGAAAAGCTGCACTCTGGTCCTTCCTGGTTCTTGTCACAATGGGATAGGGGAATACGGTGGTAGCAGTAGGAAACCCTGAACACCCTGAAGGTTTTGTCATTGGATGTGTGGCCAGGACTGGTCTCCCTGCACACGTAGGTCTGGACCTCCGATGTGGAAATGGCTAGCTTCTGAAACCATGTTACCCGGACACCAGTCCAGAGCAGCAGAAGGAGCCCCGCAGCCGCACCTGTGTCACCTGAGGGCTTTCTCCAGGGCTACCTGCTCAGGTCAGATGGGCTGGGAGCGGATGCTCAGGGTAGCCCTCAGCTGAGGATGGATGGGAGTGAAGGACGCATACCTCTGCTTCTTCCTCTGCTTCTCTGTCAGTTCCTGCTCTGCCTCCTTGGACCTGCACATTGGTCTTTTCAGCTCAAGGACAGTGACGGGTGACATAGGCCGTTTCTCGCTTTACGGCAGCCTGCTTTCTCCAGGCATGAGCTGGTGCAATTGCAGAGCTCCCCACACTTGCTTTCCTTATCTACTGATCCCTGTCTTCTATTCCTCAAGTGCCTGTTGTTACTCTTTCTTTCTTTCTTCCTTGTATTGGTCAAAAAGTTTGTTTAAAAGTTAATTGACATTTTCAATTGATGGATTAGGCTGATCCTTATTGGTGGGACGCTTTGTGGTATGTTCGTATGCGTACATAAAAGTTTGGTCAATCTCATTCCCAGTACCTCCCCGTTTCCCTTCTCCCTCCCCAGCCTTCCCTCCACTCTCCTGGTCTCCCTTCTCATTTCATTGCTTCCTTCATGTTATCCAGTGTCCTGGTTATTTAAGAGTGAGTGCGTTCCCTGTTACTCCATCGCGGTTAGAAGTGGAAGTCTGGTGTGATCGCAATTTGGTGGAGAAAGTGTGATCTTCTTGGGGAGCAGGGCTAGACACTTGGGCATCTGTATGGGAAGAGCTGAGCTCTCAGCTCTGCCTTCCATCGCGCCAAAACATAAAACAGAAACAAATGGAATTAGATCCAAACCCTAAGTATGATAACTAAATGATACAGTATTGAGAAGAAACAGGAGGAAATCTTCACAGCTCTGGGGTAGGCAAAGATTTCTTAGGACAAACAAAACAAAACAAAAACTCCACTAACCATAAAGTTTTAAAGAGCAACACCTCAATGAATTTTAAAAAGTTTGCTCTTTAAAAGATACTACTAAAAAACGAAGAGACAAAAATCACAAACTTGGAAAAGTATGTTTGTAGTACACATATGCATCAAAGGAACTTGCATCCAGAAATTATAAAGCACTCTGATGACTTAATAAGGAGAAAACACATAATCCAGTAAAATATGGGTACATTATTTGATCAGTATCTTAAAAGAAAACATTGAAAGAGCCAGTAAGTACATGCATACTTGTTCATTATTCATTAGAGAAAAGCCAATTAAAACCACTTGTCACTAAATAAAAAGGCTAAAATTTTAAAAAACTGACAATACCAAATGTCAGTGAGGCTATGAAGAGTTGTAACTCTCAGATCTTTCTTTGGGTGGTTATACCAGCCACCCCTTTTGTAAAACAGTTCAGTAGTCTCTTAAAAAGTTACCATATGCATTTAGTGAGGCCTTAAGCAGCTTAGTGAGACACTGACTCAAAATATAAAAGGGCTGGGGATGTGGCTTTGTGGTTAAGCACCTCTAAGTTCAATCTCTGGTTTAAAAAAATTACATGTATATTATGCATATATTATATGACCCTGATGGCCTACTGCGTGTACTTAACGCAGAAGAAGAATAAATACGTGCTCATTCCATCACCACCAAAAACAAAACTCTAGGATACAACATCCAAAAATGTTTACCCACAGGAGCTCCAACTGGAATCCACCTAAATGTCCATCAACATGGGGATGGGTGACAAACGGAGTCACATCCATACCATGGAACTGCACTCAGCAACGAAGGAAGTACTAATTCATGTAACAGCAGAGATGGACTCAAAACCACAGGCTGGACGAAAGACCTGAGGCACAAGAGCACACGCTGAATTTATTTCTGTGAAATTCTAGAACACGCGAAGCTAATCAGTAGCGTCAAAAGCACAACCGTGGTTGCCTGGGGTCGTGCATGGGCAGAGATGGACTGCAAGGGGGAGCTCTTGGGTGGGAGAGAGTGGGTGTCTCCATTGGAGCAGTGACGGCAGGAGGCTGTGCATCAGTCAAAACATAGACACGTTTTGGGGCTGGGGTTGTGGCTCAGCGGCAGAGCGCTCGCCTCGCACGTGCGCGGCCCAGGTTCAATCCTCAGCACCACGTAAACATAAATGCATTGCATTGTGTACAACTAAAGCAAATAAATAAATATTAAAAAAACATAGACACGTTTTATCATATAGGATTATAACTCTGTAAGGTAATCTTATAAAATTTTTGGTGGCCATCTTTTTAATAGCTTCAAGCATTTTCACTAATTAAGGATAATTTTTTTATTGAGTGGTGCCAGGTGTTTCCCATTAGTATTTCACAATCTACCTGGAATGTTACCCCTACTAACATCTCCATTTCATAGATGGAGACACTGTGGCTTCCAGAGGTGAAGCCAGGGAGCAGCTGACTTGCTATCACCGGAGCAGTGGTTGGAGACTGGATGGAAACATGGCCTTTTGGATTCCAGAGTCCTTGCTCTCGTCCACAATACGAAGCAGTCTTGTTGGCCATAGAAGCTGCAATTCTGCTTCCTCGATAAAATAAAAGTCACCTACTTAGCTTTGGTGCTCCGGGTTGCTGGCATGAGGGCATGCGGGCCTGGACCCGTAGGTAGGGGGCTGGGGCAGCGGACAGTGTATTCGAACAGCCCGGTCTTCTCATGAGTGCATGGCCCTTCCTCCAAGCAGTGATACTGCAGTCAGGGGGAGGGACAGTGTGGACACACAATGCTTGACGAATCACTCATCTCTCTTGCTGCCTGAGCCAGGTGCAGGAGTCGCAGGTCACAGAGCCTGCAGGGCCCCAGGTGTGGAGGTTCAAGTGCACCTGAGTCATCTCCTTCTCCTTAGTGGCATCATTTTTCATCTGTGGTCAAAGCTGCCCTGGACCATCCCTCAAAGTGAGGCAGAATGAGGCTGCTGTCCCTGCTGTCCCTCTGTCTTGGCTTTGCAGGCCTGGCTGACTCCACAGTCCACCCAGGAAAGGCATGAGCGGTATGCAGCTCTCGTCACGGGAGAGGTGGAACTGGACTTGGAGAGCTCTAGCTCTTGCCTGCCCCAACTCCCATCTGATTCCACCTGTCCCCAAGACGGACCAGAGAATGGTGATGTCCTGTATCAAGACTGAGGCCTACCCACTTCCACCCATACCCCACGAGGAGTCAAGGTGCACTGTGAATTGAAATTAGGTTGGATGTAGAACACACTTTATAGCTCTTGAACCCTGGAGCTCTGGAGCGAGGCCATGCATTTCAATAGCTTAGTAGTCACGTGTGCTGGATTTACGGATTTGGTAGGCCATGGAGGGACCTTCTACCATGGCTTCTGAAAAAGAAAATGGGTGTAGGAGCCCTAATTAAGGAGATAGCTAAGATTGCGGTTAGCTGTGAACCATAAAGATGCTCAAGCATTACCACCTTGCATGATCTCGTGAGACTTGGCCCGGGGGATTGTGGATCGGGTCGGTGCCATTTTGCGTGGTGGTTGCAGGAGTGTGGATGGTGTTGGAGTTGTTGGAGCCGGAGAGAGAAGCTAGCAGAATAAAGAGCCTGTTCGTTTCCAGTCTGCCTCTGAACTTATTCCCGCGGCGTCGTTGCTCCAAGCGGCCATCACTTCAGGCAGCGACAAATGGGGTGGGAGGGTGCTGGCCCCTTGGGTGGATCACAGCATGGACCCTAATGTAGCCATTTACAATAACTCTGGGCCCACAAAGGGAGACGGAGGAGGTCTAGAGGAGACTCGGGCTGAAAAGAGAAGGTTGAAACTTCCTCAGCAAACCTAACTCTTTGAGAGAGGGAAAAGGAGGCCCAGTAACTTCCAGTTGTACAGGGATAGGGTACTTTCCCAAATCTATAAGCTCTTCTAGTGGCTAACTAAATGACATACACACTCAGCTTCCCCAAGAACGCAGATCCAAGAGCCTTTGAGACAACATTCAAATGACTTTTGAACTATTTTTCTGTATCCAACCTAAGACCTGAGACAGAACTGGTTCTACAGGAATGTTGACTGGCTCAAACCATCACTCAAGGAAGCACCAAAGTGAGAAAATCCCCAACTCTCGACCTCTGCACCCCATCTCCCAGCCTTCCAATTTGATACACAAGCAGTAATGGAAGAAGGAAGAGAATGAAGAACAATTAAGAGGGAGATGACTACTGAAATGGAGACTGGAAGGATGGAATGAAAGAGAAGAGAGATCTATTTTTTTTTTTTTTTTTTTTTTGGTCCTGGGGATTGACTCAGGGGCACTCGACCACTGGGCCACATCCCCAGCCCTTTTGTGTATTTTATTAGAGACAGGGTCTCACTGAGTTGCTAAGTGCCTCGCCATTGCTGAGGCTGGCTTTGAACTGGCGATCCTCCTGCCTCAGCCTCCCAAAGTGCTGGGATTACAGGCGTGCGCCACCGCGTCCAGCTAAGAAGAGTGACCTTTCCAGGACTGAGGGACACTAAAGAGGAAGGGCTGCTGGCTCAAAACTGTGCTTGCCTGGCCTCCGAGAGCATCACATGTTTCCTGCTGCTCTCCCTGCTTAAAATTCATTTTCATGTGGTCATCTTCCTCCCTCCCTCCCTTCGTTCCTTCCCTTCATCACTCCTCCTCCCCTCTAGCCCTTTCCTGTAAGATGCAGGAAGAAGAGGTGAGCAGAGTTCAGAGTCTACTTACCAGGCCACTTCAGGTAACTCAATCTTTCTGGTATCAGCAGTCCTGATCCATTTAGCTTCTCTCACCAGAAGCTCCTTTTTAATTAAGTTACAGGGGTCTCCTCTCTCACTGTTGATTTTCAATTTTTTAATTGAGTAAGACCTTCGCGTAAGCAACCTCAGAACATCCTCTTCTCCCATTTCAGGCGGCAGTAATTAGGTCAGATTTGCTGAGCCGGTGGGAATCTCACAGCCAAAGTGATCTTAATGGTGGTGTGATGTCTGAACTCCTCTGTCTTATGTGTGAGGTCACTAAGTGATAAAGGAAATGGCTTTGACATGCTGGTGCTTACTGAAGTTTGGAGAATGGCTTAAGGATGGAAGGTTTGTGAATTTTTCTTTACTAATTGAGAAACTGTGAACCCCAGCACCCGTGTCAGAGCCCACCCTGCGTCTGGGGGTTTTCATCCCTCTGTACTTAAGGTACGTGGAGATGTTTGACTCAATTCAGAGGGGGAAAAAAAAGATTTTAAGGATGGAAAAGTCTTATAAATCAGGAAGCAATAAGCAAGTGGAGGTGCTCAGTGGTCTGTAAAAGGAGAGACATTTTATTTTTAAAGGATAGCTTTGTTAGCCGGGCGCAGTGGCGCATGCCTGTAATCCCAGCACTTTGGGAGGCTGAGGCAGGAGGATCACGAGTTCAAAGCCAGCCTCAGTAATGGCGAGGCACTTAGCAACTCAGTGAGACACCCTGTCTCTAATAAAAAATACAAAAAAGGGCTGGGGATGTGGCCCAGTGGTCGAGTGCCCCTGAGTTCAATCCCCGGTACCACCAAAAAAAAAAAAAAAAAAAAAAAAGGATAGCTTTGTTATCCTCCAAATAGAGACATGCTGATATTTGGGATTCATTGTAGAAGACTTTACATGAAATTTATTTATGACTTTACAGGGTCTTATCAAACATCCACTTCACAGAATAGAGACTGTTTTAAATGGTGTTACCCCTACAAATGGTTTCTCATAGATGGTCTGAGGAAAATGGAGAAAGAGCCCAAATAAATTGTCCAAAGCATGAAATCATCATTGTCTCAGACCGTTGCCTGACTTAAAATTTCCCCTGTTTTAGGAAGCCAAGAAAACCACCATTTGGCCTTTCCCTAGGGAAACACTGTGTCTAGTCTCTAAATCCTACAAACTTTACTTTCAATTCAATAAGAAGAAGATTCTTTGCCAGTTGGTTCCTTTGATATGTCTGAGTCTTTTCCAACTACACGATGATTTCTGAGCAGAGACCACTTCATTATTCTTGTAAAAACCAGTCCATTACCTCAGTTACCTTCTCCCCTGATCATTACCCAGCACACTTTGATGCCACCGCATTTATTGACCGAGCATGGTGCCAGGGTCTCAAGACTGCAAGGTGCCCAGGATGACCTTAAGTTACTGTTGGTTTTTAGGAAGCCTGCAAAGCAACCACAAGCATGACGGCCAGATAGAGTGTTGAGGGCATGAGACAGGCTGGCCATCAGGCAGGGAGAGGGGTCCACACACGATCACAGACTCAGAGAACCCTGCCTAAGGGTGATGACATTCAGTCTAAGCCTGAGGGATGTGTAGGAGTTAAATGGTGGCAGTGTGTATCAGATAAAGAGAAGACACGCCATGAAGACTTTGCGGGTGACCAATTATTTGGGATGGGTATAAGGGACAAGTATAGGTAGGTAGTTGGAGATACCATGGAGGCAATTCCCAATTGTGAAGGTTCTTGAAATTCAAACCATATCCTGAAAGTTCTTGGAAAGGAATTGAAGATGTCTAGCGGCATAACTGGATTTATGTTGAAGAAGGATGAATCTCTCGCCAACGTGGATGGTAGGTGGGAGGGACTCATTCCATGGAAAGGGAAGCCGTTGAGGTTGCTGCTGAAGTGATCCAGGTGAGAGGAAATTAGGGCTGGATAAAAGCAGAGATGGTGGGAAGAGGAGGAATGTGTAGAAGAGAAATATCAGCACAATTCACAATAGCTAAACTGTGGAACCAACCTAGATGCCCTTCAGTAGATGAATGGATAAAGAAAATGTGGTATATACACACAATGGAATATTACTCAGCAATAAGAGAGAATAAACTCATGGCATTTGCAGGAAAATGGATGGAGTTAGAGAATATAATGCTAAGTGAAGTTAGCCAATCCCAAAAAGCCAAATGCCAAATGTTTTCTCTGATATAAGGAGGCCAATTCACAGTCGGGTTGGGATGGGGAGCATAGGAGGATTAGAGGAACACTAGAAAGGCCAATAGGGAGGGAGGGGAAGGGAGGGGGCAAAAGGGTGAAGGAAAAAAAAAAAGATGGTAGAATGAGATGGATATCATTACCCTAAGTGCATGTATGAAGTCACGAATGGTGTGAATATACTTTGCATACAACCAGAGATTTGTAAAAAAAAAGTGCTCTATATGTGTAATATGAAATGTAATGCATTCTGCTGTCATTTATATCATCTTAGAATAAAAAAATAATTTAAAAAAAAAAAAGAAATATCAGGGCTGTCAGGTTGGGTACTGATACAGGCAGGGAAGAGAGACGGTAGAATTGAGAATGCCCAGACTGTGGCGAGGGCTGGGGGTGTAGAGGAGAGGCTCGTAGGAGGCCGGAGGAAGTGAAGCCAGCACGCAGGTGTTGCGGGGTGGGGTGAAGCTAACAGAGCAGTCTCCCATTCACGTCTCGACCTTGAGACACAGGTCTTGACTGAAGACACGAACTTGTGGGTGCCTAGTCAGCTGCAGACAGTGGAAATAACGGACGCCGGAGGGGAGGGCACAGGGCAGGAAGATTGGCATTTAGGGAGTGAATGGAGGAAGAAGAAGCCAGTAGCACCAGGAAAGGAGGCGGCAGGGGGAGGGAGGAAGACCTGGACTGTCCCAGATGGCTCCACGGGGTTCTGATGAGTGTCTCTGCTCTGCCGTGTCCTCCATTTCCTTCCTCCTGTGAGCTGCTCAAGAAGAAGGGACACCTTTCCTTCCACCATGCGCGTCCCCACGTCTGGTTATGGTCCCGGGTCCTGATGGGCCCTGTCTCTGAACACCATCCGTCACTGTGTCTTGTGGTTCCTTACCCTGAAGAAAGTCTATCTCTTCTTAGTCTTGGGAAACTGTTAAACTTTTCTCCTACAGGAACAAAACGGGCACACAAAATTCTGATCACCGATAAATATTTTCTAAAGAACAGTTCACGGTTTAGAGAAGATTTGAACAAATAAAAATACTTGGTAATTGTTAGATACTTTCCTGCATAGGTTGAACTTTTCTCCATCCATGTGATGCTTGTTCTACACAAGTTTATGGAGTTATTAACTCACCCAGATGTGATTTTATCCTTCAGCATTTTTTTTTTTAAACAAATTGTCCCAAACCAGATTTTCTGGGTGTTAATGCTCTTCTAATTTTCTTTTTCTTTTATTTGCCTTAATTTTGATCATATCAGGGGAGCTCTAACTACATCACATTGTGGCTACCCTGAGAACAGGCACCCTTCTTTACTTCTGTGTGCTAACCTAATCTTCTCTAGGGAAGTGATCAATGATCATATAGTGCGTGATAAACCGACTGCTTCCAACCTTTCAGCCAAATCATCAGTTGGCGCTCCAAAGATTCCAATTTTTTTTTCCTGCTTGTTTCAATTTCAGACCCTGCAGAAATAAAACAACAAAACCATATTCTAAGATATATTGGTTTTATGTGGCTATTCCAAGAGAATTTTTCTCTACAAAAAGGAACCAACACAAAATTTACTAATTGCTATAAGATTTTATCTCTTATTGGATACATGAAAAGACTGTACAATCTTGACCTTAAACATTGAAATCCACTGTTTTTATAAACAGAGGACTGATTTGGGAGACTGTCTCATTCTAAGGATAGCTCCATCAGTTTTAGAAATTTCCTTTTTAAATGTATTTAACTCAAACAGGATGGGTTAAATAAAACTTGAAATAGATATACAAACATAATTAGTACTATGATTCATTGTGCTTTAATATCCCTTAAGTAGCTCACTCATGAAGATAATCACGCCTGAGAGACACAGGTCTAAGGCCCCGGGGGACAGCATCTGTATGAGGGTCCTCTGCTGCTGTGAAGATCCCCACCGACCTACGGTCTTGGTGCCACGTGTCAGCAGGGCTGTGTTGCTGCCGCAGGCCCTGGGGACAACCCGCCTCCTTCCCTTTCCTAGCTTCTAGAGGCCAGTTAGAGTCCATGGCTCATGACCCCTTCCAGCCAACGGTCAAGCTCCAGCTCTGATTCCATCGTCACTTCTTATCCTTCTCTGACCCTCTTGCCGCCCTCTCTTTAGGACTCTTGGAATCATGTTTGGCCTCTGGATAATCCAGGACAGCCTTCCTGTCTCAAGATCCTTAACTCAATGACATCTGCAGGGTCCCTTTGCTATGTATGGTCACTCATATTCACAGGTTCTGGGGATCTGAATGTGGACATCTTTAAGGGCCATTATGCAACCTATAGTTGTGTCTTTAGGACAAAGGATGCCCAGCTGGAAGAAGGTCCCCTGAGCTCTGAGACCCGTGGCCAGAAGGGTCCAACTCTGTTCTCACTCTCTGCTCTCCCCAGCCGCCATTCACGTTTCTGCATCTCTCATCTCTCTTCTTTCTTACCTTTCCATTTCCATGTCTTGTTCTTAGTCATTTGAAAAGGACCGAAGCAGGAGTAATGATTATGTACCTTCCATATATCAAGGGGATATACAGCCAGTGCATGATAACATGAGCTCTTGATTCTGCATGAGTTATGAGGCAAGATGGGGAGGATACGAGGGATCGTGGCAGCCTGAAAAATGTCCATGGTACGCTCAGCAGCAGGAGTAAGTAGCTCAGCTCCACGTCTCCTTCGTGGTCCCAGAGCAAATGTGTTTTATTGATTTTTATGTTTGAAAGTCTCATCCACTCAGGTAGCATACTTAATATTTCAAGTACAATTGAAATAAGCTTAAAACTCCTGCACTATAGAGAAAAAGCTGTGGCAAATCGTGTCACCACCTGCAAGTTTATTTATACGTCGATTGACTTCTCAGTTATCTTTTCTGTTTCTCTTGGCTTTTAGTAAACAATGTAAGTGCTCTTGTTCAAGTGAAGAATAATCCCTTTTGAGATCCTACAATGGCTTGGTGCTGGAGAGGTTTCTTTCCAGAGATTATTTGAAGATGTGAGAGATTCTATCAGGAGGAAGAAGATGGTTGATAATAAATGGTGAAAAAAAAAAATCATTTAAATCCAAATTAGGAGATGCTTGTTTCCATTGCCAATAAGTGTTACAGAGCAAGTAAATGTCATTCATCTGCCATCCCAAAGATTGTCTGTAAGCACACTGTGAAGTTTCCCTAACGCCCCTTTCCTGTTCTTTCTGCCTCTTTGCTCACGTCTAATTTCCACACTGCTTGGTCCCCATGCTGGTGTACAGTTCCCAAACTCTTCAAAACACACCACCTCCACGTGGAGCCTCACTGGGGCTTATCCTCTTTACCCCTCTACTCCAGTATCTTCCATGAAACTTCCAAGAGCATCTTTCCTCAAGAGCAGAGTCATCAGCTTCCTGCCAGTTATCCCAGACCCGATAGTCCGGTTCTTGCAAAGTTACCTTATTCTGTTTTCCTCTCTGGGATGTCTGGAAAAGCAACACTCTAACTACAATTTCTCAAGTGAATTCCTTAGAACACAAGTTTCCTGGCATGCTAATAGTTACCATGTGAAAAATATGTTCAGTTGTCAAGTAAACCCTGAAAACCCATAATGTGCATTGGCATGTGTGAAGATGGTGCCCTAAACAACCTGCCCGGTGTTGTTTGACACTGTGTTTTTCATCATGTAGCCTACAGCACTGAAGGATCTGGACCACACTTAAAAAGGGATTTTACCGTAGAGATGAGCTGTCTTCCTCAATGACAAGCAGTAAATGCTTTGGGGACAGTGAACAATAAGAGAAGCAGAGAAGCTTCCGCTGGTGTAGGAGTTAGAAGGACTAGAAGGACTAGAAAATTCAGACTCAAGCAAACAAGGAAACGACTAATTCACTTATAGAAAATGAATGTATTGGCACCAAAACAGACTGGTGGACCAATGGTACAGAATTGAGGACACAGAGACTAATACATATAATTTCAGCTATTTTTTTTTTTTTTTTTTTTGGTACTGGGGATTGAATTCAGGGGCACTCGACCACTGGGCCACATCCCCAGCCCTTTCTTGTATTTTATTAGAGACAGGGTCTCACTGAGTTGCTAAGTGCCTTGCCATTGCTGAGGCTGGCTCACGATCCTCCTGCCTCAACCTCCCAAGTGCTGGGATTATAGGCGTGCGCCACGGCGCCTGGCTCAGCTATCTTATATTAGACAAAGGCGCCAAAAAATGTACAGTGGAGAAAGGATAGCCTCTTCAACAAATGGTGCTGGGAAAACTGGAAATCCATATGCAACAAATTGAAATTAAACCCTTATCTCTCACCATGCACAAAACTCGATTCAAAGTGGATCAAGGACCTAGGAATTAGACCAGAGACAATACACCTAATAGAAGGAAAAGTAAGCTCCAATTTCCAACATGTCGGATTAGGCCCCAAGTTCCTTAATAAGAATCCTGTAGCGCAAGAATTACTACCAAGAATTAATGAATGGGATAGATTTAAACTAAAAAGCTTCTTCTCAGCAAAAGAAACAATCAGTGAGGTGAATAGAGAGCCAACTAATTGGGAACAAATATTTAATACATGCACATCAGATAGAGCACTAATTTCTAGAATATATAAAGAACTCAAAAAACTTTACACCAAAAACACAAATAACCCAATCAATAAATGGGCTAAGGAATTGAGAAGACATCTCTCAGAAGAAGATACACAATTAATCAACAAATACATGAAAAAATGCTCAACATCGCTGGCAATTAGAGAAATGCAAATCAAAACTACTCTAAGATTTCATTTCACTCCAGTCAGAATGGCAGCTATCGAGAACACAAACAACAATAAATGTTGGAGAGGATGTGGGGAAAAAGGCACACTCATACATTGCTGGTGGAACTGCAAAATGGTGCAACCATTATGGAAAGCAGTATGGAGATTTCTTGGAAAACTGGGAATGGAACCACCCTATGACCCAGCCATCCCACTCCTGGGTCTATTCCCATAAGACTTAAAAACAGCATATTACAGTGACACAGCCACTTCAATGTTTATAGCAGCACAATTCACAATAGGTAGGTTGTGGAACCAAGCTAGATGCCCTTCAGTAGATGAATGGATAAAGAAAATGTGGTATATATGCACAATGGAATTTTACTCAGCAATAAAATAAAATAAAATAAAATAAAATAATGGCATTCGCAGGTAAATGGATGAAGTTGGAAGACATAATGCTAAGTGAAGTTAGTCTCAAAAATCCAAGTACCAAATGTTTTCTCTGATATAAGGAGGCTAGTTCACAGTATTGTTGGATGGGGGTACATAGGAGGATTAGAGGAACACTAGAATGGTCAAAGGGAAGGGAGGGGAAGGGAGAGAGCAAGGGGGTATGGAGGGGAAAAAAGAAAAGGTGGTTGAATAAGATGGATATCATTATCCTAAATGCATGATTAAAGACCTAAATCGTACGAATATACTTTGTATACAAACAGTTATATGTAAAAAGATGCTATATATGGGAACTATGAATTGTAATTATTATAAATTAAAAAAATAAATAAATAAAATCCAAAAAAAAAAAAAAGAAAATGAATGTAAAAACTTGAGAAAGATCTGCTTCAGGTTGGGGCTTGGTCCTTCAACAAGACTTAGGAAAGCCAACTTAAACTAAGCAGAAACAAACAAACAAGCAAACCTCATTGACTCATTGGCTGAAAAACCACGAGGTAAGCAGTGGCCAAGATGTTCTGACATAGCCATCAGGGTGTGGTGTCCCGCTGTGCCCTGGCTGTGACTTCATCTCCTTGGTCTCATTCCCAGGACTCTGTGTGGTGGTCCTTGTCAGCTCTTGACTCACATCTTCCTACTTCTAAGGAAAAGTCAGGAAGGTCTCCTTGGATTTCTTTGGTTCTGATTGGGTGACACAATCCTCTTTGAGCCAATCACAGTGACCAGGGAGATACCATCCTCTGACTGGTCCTGTCTGAGTCCTGGGACCAAAGGAAAGTCAACCCTTCTCAATGCACATGGGCACAGAAAAATTGTGGCATTATTATTAGCAGCAGAGTGAATAGGTGCTTGGTGGTCAGAATACATCAACCGTCCACTGCAGCTGGGAGGGAGACACCTCCAGCATGCCTCAGTCTCAGTATTTAAAGCAGTTCAATTTCGCAAATGAGTACGAAGTCGTTACTAAAAATTCTCCATGAGGATTAGCAAGTTAGTGTTGCAGATAGTCAAGATACCTGCAGATGTCACAGAAAATGCTGGAGAAAGATGTCCTCAGGACGTGGAATGAAGGTGACCTTCTGAAAATGTGATTATCCAAAATGTGCCTCGTGGAGTGTGAGTCAGTGCCCTGTTCCTTGCTGGGTTGATTTGCTTAAGGGTAAGTAAGGACTCAGTGTCAATCTCTCCATCTTTTATGTAATGCCTGGTAAAAAATTTCTGGTTAGAAGCTCACTGTAGACTGAATCAATTAAAAACTTGCAGAATTGACTCAAGGGATGGTTATTTTAAATATATGTCCTGGGATGTGTGAGAAATACTCTTGTCCAGTCAAAGGATGAATGGTTTTGGATTACACAGCTATCAGGGGAGATATGCAAACTAATAAACTCTGCCTCAGTGTATCTGAAGACTGTGTAAAAATACAGTTCTTGGTCCAGGAGGAGTCTAGGAAGTAAGGACAAAGGGGTGGGACTTTTCAGGCTCAATGGGAAGAGGGCCTTGTCCAGCTAAGTCAGCTTGGGCTGCTATAGCACATTACCATAGAGGCAATGTCCTATAAACAATAGAAATGCATGTCCCAAGCCGGGCGTGGTGCATGCCTGTAATCCCAGCACTTGGGAGGCTGAGGCAGGAGGATCGTGAGTTCAAAGCCAGCCTCAGCAATGGCAAGGCACTTAGTAACTCAGTGAGACCCTGTCTCTAAATAAAATACAAAATAGGGCTGGGGATGAGGCAGTAGTCGCGTGCCCCTGAGTTCAATCCCTGGTACCAAAAAAAAAAAAAAAAAGAAAAGAAAAGAAAGAAAGAAAGAAATGCATGTCCCACAGTTGTGGAGGCTGCAAGTCCAAGATCAGGGTGCCAGCCTGGTAAGGGTGTCCTTCCAGGTTACAAACTGCAGACTCCTCACCGTCGCCTCAGTTGGTGAAAGGAGCCAGGAGTCTCTCCAGGGCCTCTTTTAGAAGGTCACTAGCCCCACTCATGAGCCTCTGTGCCCAGGACTCAATCACTTCCTGATACCGTCACCCCGACAGGTGAAGTTTTGAGGACGTGAACATTCAGCCCACAGCGCCAGTTACCCCTGTGTGGCTTTCTCCTTTCCCGTATCTGTCACTCCTTGGCCTCCCCAAACGTCAGGCTTTGTCTCTTTTCAACTCCCTCCTTGCCTGCAGGCAGCGGGGGACCCCAACAGTGTTGACATCACAAGGCTCACCTTGGCCTTCTTCCACTCGGGGACCCCAATCCTGTGTAGACCTTTGTCCCAACCTTTGGTGCATGCATTTTGTCCAGTTTTCAAGGTGTTTAAGGTGGGAGGGTAAAACTAGCTCCTGCTATTCTAGGGGGCTCTTGGTTTTTACAGGGCATTCATTGGGTCTGGCTCTGAGGTCCAAAGAGGATACTCGGAGTGAATGAATGAAGCAGGAAGCAGGGAGAATTGGACTGAGTTCTTTGCTCAGACTGCCGGGCGTCTCTCTCGCGGCGTCTCCTGGTTCTCTGGTGAACAACAGTGAATAAATGTGATTTCCTCTGGCACCCACAGGGCAGCAGCAGCCGCTGGGGTTCCTGGTTGGGCAGTTCTGTGGCTGGTTCTAGCACCTGTGCCTGGAACCTTCCCTCGGGTCTGTTTTCGCATCCCTCCCCACACTCCCGTGATACCTCCTTTTCCTTCCTGATCCACCAGAGTTGGCCACTCACTGAAAGACCCATTGTCTTAGGGCTGTTATTTGATTGAGTAGTAAGCTATTGCCAAAAGAGTGACTGAAAAATAAGATACCACTTTATGTAATAAAGAAAGGCTAAATTTAAGTAGCTACTTCCGGTTAAACCAGAGTCCTCTCTTCCACGCCATCTCTGTATGCCACAGACTGATGCCCAAGACCAAAAAGAAAGTGAAAACCTTAATTATTCTAAGGCTTACATCTTCCTATTGTCAACTGTAAAGATTTTTCCATTTGAAGTAAAATCTCCTTGTTAGTCTAGTGATCATTACTGGATGTTTTAATAACCTGTGCCAACACCTTCCAGATCATATTTTTTGGAACAAGTTTCTAGGCTTCATCAATATTTCCAGTGATGGACATTTGTAATCAAGGTACAGGGTGTGTGAAGGTGACAAATGGCACTCTCTCATGGAAACAGCATCTGTTTAATTAATTGTGTACTTTTCCATTTCTTTACATTTATAAGCTGAACATGTACTACTATGTTTATGATTTATTCCTTTGAAAGACGAGTACATCTAGCATAGTGAAGAAACCAGGGCCCTGTTTATGAATAAATGTGCATCTTTTTGAAGCAATGTGCTTGAAGTGGAAATAGTGCCGGACTCCAAGGTGGGTGTCCACTGTGCAGGCTGGTAGAGAGGCAGCTCTGGGAGTCAACCAGACCAGACGTGAACACGGGAGACAGGAAAGGCTATCTTAATCAAGTCCACCGATTCTTCGACTTTTTAAACAGGAAATAATGTATCCCTGCCCTCTAATAGAAAGCACATCACTGGGAGCTTCTGGTGGGTGTTACTTAGAAGTGTGTATGCCAATTTCAGAATGGCACACTTCTCTCATCATCAGGAATTACTTGGTGAGATTTTTATGGACAGGCAAGAAGCTACTTTGTCATTGAAACCTTTGAAATAGGGTGAGAGAGAATGAGAAAAAAACCTACAAGTGAATAAATGGACAGGCTCAGAACATGATAAAGGAGACATTGACCTAGCTGCTGTTTATGCCTGCAAAAATTTTTGAGTGTTTTAAAAATAGATCTAAATTCAAAACCATTATAGCAAGATGTGAATGCTTCATTGAACTTATTGCTGTGTGAGTAGACAAAAAGTAGATATCAAAGAATAAATTTTCTGGAAGGGACCTTGGAAATCCTTCTAGTTCAATACTCTTATTTTGCTAACAGGGGAAATTGAGGCCCAGACCAGAAAGTGACCTGTCCAAGGTGCTTTATTAGGTAGCGAGAGAATTCTATGGACTGAGTGTTTGTCTACCCCTTTCCTCCCCCCATTGAGACCCCAACCCCAGTGTGATGGTGTTGGGAGGCAGAACCTTCAGGAGGTGACTAGATCATGATGGTAGAGCCTTCCTGAGTGGGGTTAGTGCCTGCTTGGGGCAATTTTCTATTGCTACAACAAACTACTGAGATGGGATAATTTCTAAAGTGTATTTGGCTCATGGCTCTGGAAGCTGGGAAGTCCTGGAGAGTGGTGCTGGCATCTGCTTAATCAGAGCAATGGGGCTTCATTTCAGGGACCGGTTCAACATATGCAAACCAATAAATGTCATTCACCACATAAACAGAATTAAGGACAAGAACCACATGATCATCCAATAGAAGTAGAAAAAGGCTTCAACAAAATCCAGCACCAATTAATGTTAAAAATGCCAGGGGAACTGGGATGGAAGGAACTTAGCTCAACATTATAAACGCTATATATGACAAGCCCAAAGCCAACATTATATTGAACAGAGAATGATTGTGAACATTTCTGCTAAAATCAGGAACAAGATGAGGATGTCCACAATCACCCCTCCTGTGCAACATAGTTCTTGAAACTGTAGCCAGAGTAATCAGGTATGAAAGGGAAATCAAAGAGATATAAATAGGAGAAGAAGAAGTGAAATGAACTCTGTTTGCTGATGACTTGACTCTACATCTAGAAGACTCAAAAAACCCTACCAGAAGACTTCTAGAGGTCACAAACAAATTCAGAAAAGTAGCAGGATATAAGATCAACATTCATAAACCAATAGCTTTCCTATGTTCCAATAATGAATTTGCTGAGAAAGAAATAGGGAAAACTATACCATTCATGATAACTTAAAAAAATAAAATGCTAACAGAGAGGTGAAAGACCTCTTCAATGAAAACTACAAAACACTGAAGAAAAAAAATTGAAGAAGACCTTAGAAGATGGAAAGACCTCCATATTCTTGGGTAGGCAGAATTAGTGTTGTCAAAATGATCACACTAACAAAAGCATTACACAGATTCAATACAATCCCCGTCAAATACCAATGGCCCTTCTTCATAGAACTAGGAAAAAAACAGTTCTAAAATTGATTTATAAATCTGAATAAAAAGAATAAAAGCAGAATAACCAAAGCAATAATAAGCAAAAAAAATCAATGCTGGAAGCATCATAATAATTTGATCCCAAATTATACCACAGTGATATAGTAACAAAAACAGCATGGTATTGGCATTAAAATCAACACAAAGACCAATAAAATAGAAGACACAGAGACAAGCCCACATAGGCACAGCTATCTGATACTCAATGAAAGTGCCAAAAACATATGTTGGAGAAAAGATAGACTCTTAAGAAATGGTGCTGGGAAAACTGGGTACATATATGTAGAAAAATTAAACCAGATCCCTCTCACCCTTCACAAAAGTCAACTCCACATGGATCAAAGGCCACTAGGGATTAGACCAGAAACTTTGCAACTGTTAGAAGAAAACATGGGCTCAATACTACACCATATCAGCACCAACTTCCTTAACAAGACCACGGAAGCTCAAGGAAAACAAAAAACAAAAATCCAAGAATCAATAAGTCAGACCACACCAACCTTTAAATAAAACTTCTACACAGCAAAGGAAACAATTAGGGGTATGAAGAGAGAGCCTATAGAATGACAAAATCTTTGGCAGCTACTTCTCTGATAGGGGATTAATAACCAGAAAAATATAAAGAAATAAAAAAAACTGACAACCAAAAAACAAATAGCCCAATAAATAAATGGGCAGAAGAAGAAATACATGGGCCAACAAATATATGAAAAAAAGTTCAATATCCTTAGCAATCAGGGAAATGCAAACCAAAAGTATATTGCGATTCATTTCACTCCAGTTAGAATGACAATCATCAAGAATACAAATAATAAATTCTGGCAAGGATGTGGGGAAAATGGTATACTCATGCATTGTTGGTGGAACTAGAAATTGGTACAAACACTTTGGAAAACAGTATGAAGACTCCTCAAAAGACTAGAAATGGGTCACCATATGGCCCAGCTATCCTATTCCTTGATAACTTATCCAAAAGAACTAAAATCAGCATACTTTAGTGATGTAGGCACATCCATGTTTATAGAAGTGCAATTCACAACAACCAAGTTATGGAACCAGCCCAGGTGCCCATGAACTAATGAATCGATAAGGAAAATGTGGTATATATACACCACGGAATTTTACTCAGCCATAAAGAAGAATGAAATTATGGAATTTGATCATAAATGGATGGAACTGAAGAACATCATGCTAAGAAAAATAAGCCAGATTCAGAAAGTCAAAGGTTGAATGTTTTCTCTTCTATGCAGAAGCTAGAGAAAAGCAAGGGGGAAAAAGGGGGGTATAGGTGGATCCCATGAAAGTAAAAGGAGGAAGGGCATAAAGAGGGAGAGAGGAAGGACAGGAAAATGGAAAATTGAAGAATGAACTTGACCCTATAATATAATACTATGCACATATGTGAATATGCCACAGAGAATCTCACCTTTATGTATATCTATAAAGCACCCACTAAAAAAACAACAACTACATAGAAGGAAGATCAGTAGAGTATGGGGAGGAATAAGGGAAGGGAGGAGGGGAGGAAAGAAGGGGTAATCGGGAATGAAATGGCATAATTTATATTCCCAGCAGCATAATTATGTCAAAATGAATCTCACTATTATGTATAACTACAATGCACTATTAAAAACATTACACGAAAAAATATTACATGGGATGAATAGGTGTCAGTGTCCCAACACCTTGGAGAAAGGAACGTAGAAGGGGTATAGATGCAAGAAGGTTCTCTCTTGCTATTTGTTGCATTGATTGGGCTGACTTAAACTGGTATGCCTCTGTGGAATGCTATGAACAGCTGTGTGAACATCGCTCCAGGATGCTGTCGGCTTGATTCTGCCTTGGACTAGGTGGCTCCAAGCGCCAGTCTAACTCAAGCACCAAAAGTCCTACGTACAGTGTTACCCTCCCATTCCCACCACTTGCTCTGTGACCTTAGGCAAGTTATTTAACTCTTCTGAATCTTTCTTTCCTGGCTGGAAGATCAGGAAGATCAAATACATTTCTCAGGAATTGTCTTAAACATCAATTTTAAAATGCACAACAAAGTCCCTAGAATAGTACGTGCTACATGATGGCTTTCCAAAGAAATTGTAGCTTTCCATTCTCCCGTCTATAACAACCCTTTCAAGGATGAGCATGTGACCCCATAACAACTAATGAGATACCCTGAGACTTTTGCTGAGTCTTCTTGGAGTTCTCCTTGCTTAATGGATTTAAGGCTGAGAGGACAAACTTCCTGGAGATCTTATTACATCTGAACTCAGAGATGAAAATCAGGACAGCTGGAGAGGGAGATCAGAGCTAGGGAGAAACAAGCCAGCCACGACTCTGGCCCCTGAATCCAGCAGAGCCTGCAGCTTAATGACTTCCAGAGTTTTCATTTACAAGTGTCAGTTAATTTCATTCTGTTCCCGCAGTCTGGGTCATGGTTTCAGTCACGTGCAACCAAAGAATTGTGACAGATGCGGTCTTCAGCGATACATCCCCACATCCATAGAGTTTAAATATCATCATTTCATGCGAAGCTCCGGCCTGGCAAATACTTTTCCTTCCTTCTCTGTGGGAAGCCACTGAACGCGCGGCCTTTCCTAATCCTCTACCTCTTCTCCGAGCCCAGGGCGGCTGGCTTTGGTGCATTAAGGGCGTGTTGACCTGAAAAGTCTACTTGATATTTTTGGCAGCTCTTGGTTTAGAGACGGTCTCTTTACAACAAAAACTGCATCTTCTTTAGGCGCTTTTTAAGTGTCAAAAGCCAAATCGAGAGCAACATCTGAAATTTCTTCAACTGAGTTCAGCATCTGGCCTGAGCAGGTAGTGCCAAGTCCGGGTCTCAGGGTCTGGGTCTCACGGTCAACAAAAAGTTGAAATGGAAACAGAAATGCTGAGACATGCTCAGTCACAACGTAGATTCACAGGTATTTTTTTTTTTTTCTTTTTCTTGTCTATTCATGTTTCATTTGTGCCTTTCCCTGTTTGCTGATTAAGTTAACTCTGTCAAAACCGGCTGCAAATTGGGCGAGGGCTGAAGTCAAGAACGCAGAAGTTGTGGTGCCATCTGTGAAGCAGGCTGCTGCAGTCTCCGCTCTGGTTCTCTTGGAGGCCACCTTGTCTTAACAACCTCTGGAGACTCTGTTGATGAGCTCCAAGGAAGCAGATGGGTCTGTCCATGGACATGAACCTGGATGTTGGTGGCCAAGGTGCTGGAGGAAGAGCTCTAAGATCCTACTGGTGTCTGTGGATATCAGTCATTTAATGCTGGTATTCTTCCCAAAGGAGGCTCCTTCCTCTGTTAGTGTTATGTAGAACCCCCTGCCAAAGCAGGAGGGACCCCTTATCCAAAACTTTGTTTGGGTGTTTAGGTTGATGAATTTCCATTGTGAAAGGTGTCAGAATCAAAATGGAGTCACTTGTGTCAAAACCCAATAAAACAAAACAAAAAAAACAAAAAAAAAAAAAAACAAATGAAGCAGAGAGGTTAAGAAGGTGACCTCATGCCTGCATGCCGGATGACAAGAACTGTCAGCAAACTCGTTTAATACAACTAGTCACAAGGACTCTGACAGAACCACAACCTTGAATGAAGACCAACACAGATGTACAAAGAACCTCTTTCTGGGAGGACATCGACCAGCAGCTTCCTGTCTAAACGTGGTCTGTCGACAGCACCTTTGTGATTGATCCTTGTAGTCAAGAATGTGTGCTTCAAAACAACTCAGATAACCCTTCAGCAGTGAAAGATGAAGAGTAAGATCAGACACGGCTATAAGGAGATATAATCTTATCTAAACAAAGTGCGTTCATTTCCCAGGACGGCCATAACACATTACTACAAACTTGGTGGCTTAAAACCACAAAAATATATTCTTTTTCAGTCTGGATGCGAGAAGTCAGAAGCAGAGGCATAGGCTGCATTCGTTCCTTCTGGAGAATCCGAGAGGCAATCTCTTCCTGGCCCTTCCCTGGCCACTGCTTGTTTCTGTCAGTCTTTGGTGTTCCTTGGCTCATGCTGCCTGTCCCCAGCCCCTGTCTCCCATCTCCACAGGGCCCCTCCCTGTGTATCTGTCCCATCTGTCCCTTGAAAGAACATGGCGAGGGATTAGGACCCACCTTCATTCAGTATGGCCTCATCTCTTACCCTGATTCCGTCTGCAGAGACCTGTTTCCAAATAAGTTATCTGAACGTTTCCTGGACATTAATTTTGGGGGTAAAACTATTCAACTCAGTACACAAAGTGAAAGGACTTCATTATCAGTTTAAGAAAAAAAATCACCTTCTCTATCAGGCTTACCATATGGCTGAGTTTTTGCTTCCCCAATGGGACTGGAGAGAGCCTTCACAGGTTTGTGAGGTCCCAGGAAAAGCATGATCCTTGAAGAGGTTTGAGACCCACAGAAAGGCTTTGCTCAAAGATGGAGCTGAAAAAGCTGAACAGGAAGAGGGTGAGGACTCTCCAGGAGGCAGCCCTGGCTGGGGTGGAGAATCATCAATGACACTGGCCTGTTTCCTTGGCAGTGACTCAGGCCACGTCAGGCATACCGTGCCACTTAGTGAAGCACCATGGCCTCCGCTGCGCATTCAGTGCTTCTAAGCATGGTTCTCCTGGCTGGCGCCCACCAGGATGAAGACTGGATGCTTGGCGGCATGCTCAGCTGCAGCGTTTCTGAAGGCTGGTTGGATTCAGTGGTGCTGCCCTTTGATCCCTGTATCAGTGTGCCTGGGCTACAGTATCAAAGTACCACCTTCACAGCAGAAATGCATTTCCTCACAGTTCTAGAAGTCTGAGAGGAAGGTGCTTGTCACTGTTGGCTTCCCTCTGTCCCTACTTGGCCACTGTGTCCTCACACGGGCTTCCCTTTGTCCCTGCATGGGAACAAGTTTCCTCTTTTTATAAGGATACTGTTCCTATTGAATTGGAGCCCACCCTACTAACCTCCTTTTAACTTAGTTGTCTCTTCAGAGGTAACTTAATAAGTCCCATTCTGAGGGACCGGAGTTAGGATTTCAACTTATGAATTTGAAGGGACACACTTCAGCCCTTAACGATCCCCGTCACATGTTTGTATCGAGTGAGGGAGGCACGCGCCCTCCTTGTTGACACCTTTCCATGTGTCTGGGAGTTATGACTATCTTTCAAGGAAGTGTCCAGAATTCAGATGGCACAGCCACGAGCCAAAGCCAGGTGGAGATCTTGGGATCTGTTTCCCACCTGTCACCTTGAAACCGAGCACTGTTTTGCAACTGCATTGGCTGGCGCGTCCTAACTGTTGTGCCTGGCTCCTTGTCTTAGGATGTAGATTCTGGGAGCCTGGAGGTAATGTGTAAGAAGTGTGTCCACGCTGAAGTGTTTCTGCTGGAGAAAGCATGTGGAGAGGCCTTGGAGGATGCCTCATGTCCAGGAGCTGCAGCTGTTCCTGCCCCAGCTGCCTGAACTTCCCAGCCCAAGAGCTTGGCTCTCAGTCCCAGACCTTATAGTTGGTTCTGAGATGAGCAGAGCTAAGCCCTCCCCATGGAGTCCAGTCTAGATTGCAAATCCTTGAACAACTTTTGGAGCAGTCTGTTAAAGAGCAGAAGATAATCAGAATAAATGTAGTCCAAAATCATGTGTGATTTTGATAAGTGAGTAAGCCATACATACAAGTAGTGATATTGTAACAATTTTTCCTTTGATAACTGGTTAGCTCAGATACTTTACCTACAGTTTTAACATGGCCATTGATTTGCATTTAACTTGCAGGAAGGACAGTTCACTTTCCTCTGCTCTGTGACCAAAACGTGTTTATCACATAGATGTCTACTTCCATGAGACAATGAAGACTCCTTGCAGCCAGTAGGAAATAGACAACTGGCTTCTCTGCCAAGCGCATGACTAAAGGGAGCTTGGTTGTGTTGTGGACATGGGCTTCAGGTAGACTGGGCATCGAGGAATGTGGAGGAGACTTGAGCACAAGGGGGTGAGAGGGTGTTATAGTTTGGCTATGAGGTGTCCCCAAAAGCTCACGTGTGAGACAATGCAGGAATGTTGAGAGGTAAAATGATCAGATTATGAGAGCTGTAGCCTAATTAGTGGATTAATCCATTTGATGGATTAATAATATGAATGCATTAATAGGTGATGGTAACTGTAGGCAGATGGGGCATGGCTGGAGAAAGGCGGTCACTGGGAGCATGTCCTTGGGAATTAAATTATCCTTGGCTCGCTCTCTGCTTCCTGGCAACCATGAGCTTCTTTCCTCTGTCACACCCTTCTACCATGATGGTCTGCCGTATCTTGGGCCCAGTGCTGTGGAGTTGGCAGATCCAGTCTACTGTAGACAGAATCTCTTTGAAACTTTTTCTCCTCTAAGTTTTTCTTGCCAGGCATTTTTGTCACATGGATGCAAGAAATGACTAACACCGAGAGGGGAGTAGGGATGAAAGTCTGGAAGAGGAATCCTCGTAGCTGACGTGGCAGGTGCTGGCGGGTATGGAATGGAGGGTACACGGGCTCCTTGAGAGCTGGTAGTCAGATCCCCAACCTTACTCAGGTAAGGATTAGCCTTGTTTCATGCTCTTCTGGGTGCCAAGTAAAGGATGCACCTTGGGGAATCAAACTGACCTCTCCCTCTGGCTTCTTTGCTTGGCAGGGTCCTAATCATAATCTCAGTTGCAAAGTCTCAATTTTATGTTGACCTACCAAATGTGTCACTATGTGGTATCACCATATTCATTCCTCTGACTTCAAAACATGGGGCTGGATCTAGTAGGAGTCCGCCTGAACTTGAACAGAAGAAAGAGGACAAGTGCTTAAACAGTACAGAAGCCACAAATGCTGCACCAACAGAAAGGGTGACCTTTAAACTATTTGTATGAGCAGCACATTCCCCTTGGTTCCCTCAGCTGGCCCAGATGGTTCTTCCTTTTGTTCCTTTCCTTTTCTTTTTTTTAAATATTTTTTAGATGTCAGTTGGCCTTTATTTATTTATATGCAGTGCTGAGAATTGAACCCAATGCCTCGCTCTTCCGCTGGGCCACAACCCCAGCCCCTCCTTTCATTTCTGATTGTCTCAGGGTCGCATCTCAGTAGATGGTTCACTGCCCCTCCTCCTACTCGTTCACCCTCACCTGCTGTTGGAACAGCTCTTGAAGGCCATGCATGGTCTGCAAATTACCGAGTCTGAAGGTTGCTTCTCTGCCATCTTCCTCCTTGCCATCCTCAGCGCCTGCCATTGGCATTTGCCACGCTCTTCACCTGAGGTCTCTCCTCCCTGGTTTTGAAACCTTTTCTTTCACCTTGTCTCCTTTCCTGCAGCGGCACAGCCTACCTAGGGCCTTCCCCACTTGCCTTTCTCCACATTCTCCTTTTCACAAATGCTCTGTCCATGCCCATTTTCCAACTTTCAACCCCAGAGGAGCAATGCCTACCTTTATATCTCCAGTTCAGAGTCTCTGTTACGTTTCCCACTGCCCGCTGCGACACAGCCCCGGATGTACCGGCAGCACAGGTAATTCCACGTGTCCAGACGGAGTGGGTTCTCTTTGCTGGAAAGGAGGGTTTTCTACTCCTGGGTTTTGGGCAAGCCAGGCTCGCATCTCAGAGGCATCTTTGGGTGCTGCCATCTCTCACCAAGTCGTGGGCAAGTGCCACTGCTCCACACTGACAATATTTTACACTAGTTTTGTTAGTTTTGCTGTTATCCTAGCTCAGACCCTGATTTGTTTTCTGGACTATTGTTCTTTAATGCTCTGTGCACCACCCAAGCACCTTGTGAAAAGGCAGATTTGGATGCAGCAATGCTGGTGTGGGAGTGATTTTGAGTGAAACACTTCGCGCTTCTGGACCACCACAATCGTCCCATAAGTGATCGCCCTCTAGACCAGGAATTCTCAAAGTGTGGTCCTCAGACGAGCAACAGGAACATCGTTTGTTAGAAATGCAAATTCTTGGCCATGTCCAGTCAAACACTCTGAACAAGCTTGCTGGGTCACATGCTCCAGGGGGTTCTGATGCGAGCTGGGGTTGTAGACCACTGATCTAGAGTTTGCCTTTATTATCACCACACACACCAAGAATCTTTGTAAAGATGCAGTAAGAAATTGTCCATGTTTCCACAATGTGGTTTTTCAAAGGCCTCCAGCTTTGTCCCCAGCTGATTTTTCTTTCTCTCTTAATGAATCCTTACTCTGTTCCTAATTTTAAAATAAAAATTATCGCCTGTTGTTCCCTGTCCATTCCTGGTGCTTCCCACATCTTCTCCCCCATTCTTGTTCCTGCTACCTGAAATGCCCCTATTCTCGCTCACTGGAAATATATCCTTTCTTCAAATTCTAGCCAAACGCTGTCTCCTCTGTCTTGTGTCTCAGGTCACCACGCTGGAGCGCGGCATTCCCAGTGCTTGCGTATGGCTGCGATTACCACCTTGAGCAGGGCACGGAACGGTGGTTCTCCACTGGGGCTGATCTGCCCCTGGGGAGCACTCAGTGTTCTTTGTGAAGTGAAGGTCTTGGTCCCTCACTTTGTAAGGCCACAAGTAACCTAGCACATTCTGATTCTCCTGCCACTTTGCTTCTACAGGTGACCCAACAATACGGCACTTCCAGGCGAGGTGTGATATGCCCCGGGTTCTCTTTCCCACGGAGCCCTCAACAAGGCGCGCCCTCACGAAGATCCTGATCTGAGATGCACCATGGAATGGAGGTTTGCAGGAGCCCTGTTTGCGGAGATAGCTAAGATTGCGGTTGACTATTGGGCCATAGACATTTTTGGGCATTTCCGCTTTCCGTAGTCTCACGGGATCTCGCGGGACTTGGTCGAGGCTCTCGAGAGATTTGAACGGTGACTCAGCAGATCGAGCGAGCGCCATTGCTGCTCGGGCGCATGGGAAGAGACCAGAGGGAGAAAAGACAGGGTTATCGCTATTGTGTAGATATATTGTAGTTTCTTGTAAGATTAAAGAATATTTTCGTCTCCATCCTGTCTCCGGACTCCTTCCCGCGGCGCTGCCGTTCCAGACTGCAATCCTTTTCCGGCGACAACAGAGGTTGTCTCTAGGAGCTGAGTGAGACCTTGGAAACCCACAAGTCCAGTTCTTATTCTTGGGCAAACTAAACTCAAATTTTCAGATTTTTTTTTTTTTTTTTTGGTACCGGGGATTGAACTCAGCGGCACTCAACCACTGGGTCACATCCCCAACCCTTTTTTTTGTTTTTATTAGAGACAGGGTCTCACTGAGTTGCTAAGTGCCTCGCCATTGCTGAGGCTGGCTTTGAACTCGTGATCCTCCTGCCTCAGCCTCCCAAAGTGCTGGGATTACAGGCGTGCGCCACCGCACCCGGCTTCAGATTTTTATAAAGGCATTCACCCATAAATTGCATAACACCCCAACACCCCAACAGAGTCTGGGCAGCACCTGGTGCCCAAGCACACAGTGGGTGACAAATATCTGAGCAGGCACACTAAGCATGATAAACAAAGACCACAGAGGGCTTGCAGCCAGCACAGAGCGAGTTGTACCACCATGCCAGCTGTTATTTGGGATATTTGAGAGAGCAAGGTTCAGGCTGATGATCAGATGGCCATTAGTTTGGTCTTGATTAGCTGGTTGCTTGGCTTGCATTTCAGCCCTACTATCCTGACCACAGCTGGGAAAGGAAGTGTCTCAGGTTGGGCCTGGGAGAGCATGATTCCCCAGAGAACTCCGCCAGGTGTCAGCGGGCTCCGGTCTGGGATGTGCAGTTCCAAAACACCACATGCCCCCATTACTCGACTTTTCTCCTCTCTGTGTCATACAGACATTCCGTCCTTTGGTCAGCTGGTGAGGTGAGGCATCCATAACCCACTGGCCTTGCCCTTCTCCTGCCGTCCAAGGTGAGCTGAGCTGATCATTTTGAGTTTTCATGTTTGGCAGCCTGGACCGACACTTTTGCAAACAAGATTTTTTTTTTTTTTTTTCAGGCGGTAGTTACGTTATTTCCCCACACCCTCATGGGGGTCTTCAGATCTTACAACGCAGGGGCACAGCTTCCGGGGAGAAGGGGGATGATATCAGACACGAAGGAAGAGTTGAAGTGGAGAAACCAGACAGACCAAATACATTGAGTGTTTCGGTGGTTGTTGGTATGTATTGAATTTTTATTTGTTATCCAGTTTAAATGCTGCTTTTATCTAATTATTATTTCTTGAAGACCAGCTTTCCATGATGTGAGTCTTATCAAGATGAACAGGTCATCACTGGCTAACCTTCACCTAGGTCAGCACCAGTAAGATATGACCTCTGTGTCACCCTAATTCTTAGAAATTTGATATTTTATTGTTTCACCCATAATTGTTAATGAGGACTGGAGTATTAGTGTATGGTATTACAGCTGAATGCATATTAAAAGATCTTATTTGTAAGTGTTAATGCTATTTATAATGGTGGACTCCCAATGTCCCTTCACCAGACTCTGGTGATCAGCACTCAAGCCTCTGCTATTCCTATATTCATGCCTGGGCTTGCCCATCCTAGTAAGTGCACTGGGTGTAGTTAGTATCTACCACAAGGGACTGAATAGAAGAAGTTGTGCTAGCTATTCTTCCATTTCCTCTGAAAAAATACCATTCCCGTCTTAGTAGGACTGGAGGCTCTTGTAGACCCAAGAGGCAGCCACCTGGGGGAGGGGTCTTACTTGCTCATCAGCACAGTGAAAGCAAACCAAAGGTTTCTCGCCACTAGAGGCTTTTAATCAATACATCTCTTAAATATCACTAGCTGATCAACCTTCTTTATCAAGGGAGCCTGTGGGGCTTCAGGCCATTTTACAGTTCAGATAAGACTGTATCTAGTTGGTTATCTATGCATCATCTCCCTCCCTTCCTCTCTCCCTTCCTTCCTTCCTTCCTTCCTTCCTTCCTTCCTTCCTTCCTTCTTGTTCATCTCTCAGCTATCTTCTGCCTTCTGCCTACTTACCTATCATCTATCTCTGTGTATTTATGAAAAGAATAAAAAGGATTTACTTGAGTACCTATGCACACTTAAGTTTCCTTCTCCTCCTTGCAGCTGTGATCCCAGAGGTTTCTGGATGAATCAGTTAACCAGAGTGTGCCCTCAAAGAACTACAGACAGCAAAGGCATCTTTGGTCTTCGAGAATTGCTACTGTGGGCCACGCAATGAGACCCAAAGTCATAAAAAGAAAAAAATTGCAATTTTCTGCTAGGAGGAGGAATTTGTTAGTTTTCCCTGCACAACTCTGAGCAACGGCTGCATCCTACTGTTTACTTTTTAATTTATTTATTTTTATGTGGTGCTGAGGATCGAACCCAGGGCCTTGCACATGCTAGGCTCTACTGCTGAGCCACAACCCCAGCCCCCTACAGTTTACTTTTGAAAGGTTAAACCAGCTATTGGTTGTAGATAAGTAACGTCTATACCACACTCTGCCTTGTTGAACTTGACATTTCATTCTACAACTCAGAAGAAGAGAAAGCTGTGTCTTCAGTGCTACATATTTCTTGTTCTCTAGAAGGACGGGTGGGAGCATTTCTTTGAGGAAACCCAGAAACCTGGAGTCCTATGGTAAACAAAGCGGCAAGGTCCAACGCCTAGGTAATTTTTAGGAAATTCATATGTAAGTTTCTGTCTGCAGCTCTTTTCTGGAAATTAATATATCCAAAAATAAGCACAAATGAAGTATATTTGGATTACTGTTAAATTTGGAGCAAGAACCATGACTTCAGACTTTGTGCTGAATTAAGCTATGTGGCGTGAAGGGGAATAAGTTTTAAAGGAAGATGGCAGCCAATTTCTTTTGTTATTTATTTTTTTTATTTTTTCCAAGAACAGTTAACATTTACTAGGCACCTATTGGCCTCAGTCACTTGCATCTAAAGAGCGAAGCTAATTCACCCACAGCCCGTGTTCTTTGAAATGGTTAGCCTTATTTCTTAGCTCTGTTAACCACTAGTCTAACATTAGCTTCAGGTTCAATTTTAATCATCTAGCCCATAATTGTCTACTGCTCCCTGCCATGAACAAAAAGTTTGGGGGTGGGGGGAATAAGGCGAGCAGTTTACATTTTCTGTGGACACTTCAAGTAATTGGCCCCAAAGTGAAATTATCGATTGGCCATGGTTTGTCGTGTTCTGAGGGCATAAAACGTGGAAGGAAATTGACCTGTAGAAAGAGTTGGTATCCAAGAATGTGTGAACATGTGAAAATCCTATAACTTCACTTCAACTGGCCTAATATCCTGAGTCACTAGATGGTCAGAAGGATAGATACAGTACGAAAGGAACAAACCAATGTACATTGATACTAAAAACCGAAAACAAAGTCTGCACAGATGAACAGCAAATAAAATCACTTCTATCCAAATAAGATCTCACACAGGTCATTGTTTTCCTACGTACGTGGACATACACACACCCACACACTCACAGACGCACAGCAAGGATGCGTATTTTTGTAAGCTAGGTCCTTGGAAATAGACATTCTTAGCAAATATGGATGACAGATCAATTGTAATTTATTTTCTTTTAACACTGTATCATCATAAAGAAAACTGGTATAAATGAAAAAATCTATTTCAAATATCTACATCTAAAATTTTAGGCAGTGGAAAAGCACTTTGTTGACAAGGAGAGTGGAATGATGGATGTTAATCGTCAGGAACTGCTGAATGCCTCGTTAGTTGCCACAAACAAATTCACATATCAGAACGAACAATACTGCTAAATATTCCTTTTTTTTTTTTTTTTTTGTTTTTTTTTTTTCCTGTTTTTTGTTAAAACATACTGGGAGAAAGAAAAGAAAAACTGGAAATCCATACATCTTTCAAAAGTTTGAAATTGAAGCAATATTCAGAACCAAAGATGAGGAAACACGGCGGCATTGGTGTAATATACACAATGCGCTCTTCTTCTTTAATCTGTAATGTACATCAAATACTTTACAACAACGCATTAACAAAAGGCAAGAAACATCTTGCTATACAGAGGAACCCCAATGCAACCTGAAGCCTAGAGTCACAACGGATGAAGAGAGTAAACAAAGCGTGAGAAGCCGTCCCCCATAAGTGTGTAAACTCTTCTGTGTCTTGTGCTTAACTAACCTCCACGCCCCGCCACCCCGGCCCTCTCCTCCCTCCTTCCTCTGTCGCCTTCCATATAAAGCACTCTTCAAACCCTACAGCCCAGACTAGAACGGTGTCGCCCGCTGTCGTGTTTAGGATCTACTGATTTCCGAGAGTTAACGTTTGATTCGTTTAGCTTTCTAAAAGAGCTCTTAATATTTCCTTACTGGTTATCACAGCCTTCCTATGGAACAGGCTTGAACAAACTAAATCTGCAGGGGGGAAGAAATGTCTCGTGGTGTCTGCATGCACATGCACTGCTCCGGGCGCCTGGCCGCGGCCTCACACCCAGGAGTCGGGCGAGGCCGGGTAGTGGCTCGTCTCATAGTTCAGTTCGCTGTAGGGACGGGCCGCCGAGTAGAAGTCGACGTAGTTGCCCGTGGACTTGAGGCCCAGGTGCATGGTGTACTCGCTGGCCGGAGGGCGGTGGTGGACCTGGTCCTCGAAGAAGGACTCGTCGTAGTTCCTCGTGGAGTTCTGGAAGGGCTGGTAGGCCTCGTAGTCTTTTCTGCTGGGCTCCTGTGGGACCGGCTGCGCTGAACCCTGTGAGGGCGGAGGGAAGAGCCAGGCTGGGTTAACTCGCTTCTCCAGCTCCCTCCCGCCAGCCACTGCACCGGGCCTCAGAGAAAAGCCCACACGGCGCTGGGCATTCACCCGAGAGCATTCTCCAACTGCTGCCACCTTTGCTTCTTTTTTTTTTTTTTTTAAGAGAAAAAAAAAAATCAAATCGATGATAATTACAGGTGAGCTGTGATGATTTGTACAGGTACTCAACGTGTCACGATCACATCAGCATAACGAGTCTGTCTCCTCCAATGTTTATCATTTATCTGTGCTGGGGACCTTGGAACCGTCCTCCTTATAAAATACACGGAAGGTGCTGTGTCCTGAGTCACCCACGGTGTTGCAGGACACGCGCACTATTCCTCCTGGGCAACTGGAGTTTGGAGCAAGTTATCACCTCCCTCCCTCTCCTCCTCCCTCTCCCTTCCTCCTCTCTAGGGACCACTGTTCTACTCTCTGTGTCCAGGAAAACCACCTTCCAGGCACGAGTGAGAACACGGGGCACTGGCTGTCCTGTGTCTGCCTGTTTTCACAGACACAGAATCGTCCCCTTCTACCCCTGCTCCTGCAGATGACAGGATACGGTTCTCTGTGTGGCTAAATAATATGCGACTGTGTATGTCTACCACAGTTCCCTTCTCAGAACGGGTCCTCGGGTCCCCACGTCATCATTCTATGGAATCGCTCTCTCTCATTATTATTTTTTATTTTTTTGGTACTGGGGAGTGAACTCAGGGGCACTTGACCACTGGGCCACATCCCCAGCCCTTTTTTTTTTTTTTTTTTTTTTGTATTTTATTCGAGACAGGGTCTCACTGAGTTGCTTAGTGCCTCGCCATTGCTGAGGCTGGCTTTGAACTCACGATCCTCCTGCCTCAGCCTCCCAAGTGCTGAGATTACAGGCGTGCGCCACCGCGCCCGGCTGCTCTCTCTCATTATGACTGTGGTCAGGTAGACAGAACATAAAACTGGCCCTTGTGAACATGCTAGAGTGCCCGGCTCCGTGGCTAAGCACGTTCCTGGTGTTGTGCAGCCCCCCACCCCGTGCATACCCTGGCCTTTCCACAACGTCCTCCTCACCCCACACAGGCACGCCTGCACTCACTGAGCACAACCCCACCTCCTCCCCACCCCGGCACCCACATCCTACTCTCTCTCTGAACCCCCTGCTCCAGAGCTCCCGTCGTGGGGCTGCACAGGATCTGTCCCGCCTTTTCACTCACATGATGTGTTCACGGTTCATTCGTGTTGTGACATGTGCCAGGGTGTCCCTGCTTTGTATGTTGAAAAAGAGTCCCTTATAGGGACAACCCCCGTTTGGCTCATCTTTCCTCCATTCACAGACACGGCGGCTCCTCCTGCCTTCTGGCTCCTGTGAGTCAGGCTGCGAGGATCCGGGCGCACCAGCGCCTGTGCGTCCCTGCTGCTGGTTCTCTTGGGTCAGTGCCTAGCAGTGGGCCAAAGAGTGATCTGGAAGCACCACACTGTCTGCCATACGGCCACACCATTTCACGAGATGACCTTTTCAAATCCAAGTGGTGTAGACCAGAAGCCAGAGAACACACGGACTTCACTTTCATCTTTTCTGCGTTTTCTGGTATCACACGTGGCTGATGCAATCTCCAGGAGACAGTGAAGATGTACAAGGTCTAATGGCCACTCAGGAAGCTTCCCTCCAGTGCAGAGGACCATTGTCAATATGCGTATGACCCATGTGTGCACACAGGGGACTAGGCTTCCCTGTGGTTGGGCCACTCCCTCACACCCGCCTAAGTGACCACACACCACAGCTTTAGATGCGCTCTCCAAAAATTCTGCACTCTGAGGGACAAAATGTTCCCTAACTTGCTTGGTGCTATCAAGAACTGGTTGACTCAAATATGCTGTGTGAGGAAGCCTTTGATTAGTGAGGGGGGCCTTCAGAATTGTCTGGTTTCCCATAGTCCACCTCAATACCCCCCTTTAGCCTTTTCCCTCTGCACATTACTGTTTGATGCATGGACCTAGAAACATTCAGGGATTACAGGAGCCTTGAGACACGTGAAGTCAAGAATCAGTTCCCTGTGTTCGGCTTTAGGGAGACTGAGACCCAGTGTGTTCATGGGCCGATAATATATTTACTACCTGGGGACAGAACTAGCCTTTTCCCTTCTGACTGGCTCTGGGGTTCCTCTCCAAGTACCTGCCCCTGAAGGGAGCAGAATCTCCCAAGGTGTAGGCAAAGGGAGACCCTCACAGCAAGTGCATAATGCAGGGCTGTACCAGCTCTGCTGTGCAGTCACTGGGGAGGAGGTCTGGTATCGATTAGAAAACACTCTTAAAAAATACAGTCAGATCACTTTCCAGCATTCAATAATTTCCTGTTAATTTAACTAAGGTTCAGAATAGAAACACCCTCTAGAAATTGGTCTCAGTTAGTAAATAATGATTTGCAATTAGCACGTTGCATATGAGTGAATGTCTCTAATGGCCCGCACATATTTCTTCTCTCAAGGAAGAGAAACTCCCTCTTTTATATGTGATTGATTTATGATAGTAATCGACCTTCTCTTCAGAGAAGCAGTGAGCTTCATCACAGAAGTGTTCAGTACGTCCACACGTCTAGTTAGTGGTGGCTGAATGCATGAGGTTTCTGTTCTACCTGAGAAAGTCCAAAAGTCCGTAGAGCACAAACCTTTGTCAGCCCAAGAGCCTGGAGAGGAGAGGGACATTTGGAATTAATGTGCAACATCTGCTACGACAAGACTGTGTGCATAGGCACAGGTGACCTGGGCTACTCCACCAAGAGTTGTGTGCACTGTGGCCCTCCTCTACCCCAATTCCGTGCTGCTGTCTGAGTACAGAGCACACCAAGGCTCACAGGTGGGAGGTTTAGAAAACTTGCATGGAAGGACACCAGAATTTACTGTTTCTATTTCAGTAGGCACCACCTTCCACATTTAACAAATTCTGCTTTGTTTACTTTTCAAAGGACCATAAATGCATATGTTCATCTATATTGATATCATCCATCCATCCATCTATTCATCCATCCATCTATCCATCCATCCATCCATCCATCCACCCACCCATCCATTCATCCTTCTTTTCATCCATCCATTCACCCACCCATCCATCCATCCTTCTATTCATCCATCCACCCACCCATCCATCCATCCATCCACCCATCCATCCATCCACCCACCCATCCATCCATCCTTCTATTCATCCATCCATCCACCCACCCATCCATCCATCCATCCATCCATCCATCCATCCACCCACCCATCCATCCATCCTTCTATTCATCCATCCACCCACCCATCCATCCATCCACCCACCCATCCATCCATCCTTCTATTCATCCATCCATCCACCCACCCATCCATCCATCCACCCATCCATCCATCCACCCACCCATCCATCCATCCTTCTATTCATCCATCCATCCATCCACCCATCCATCCATCCACCCACCCATCCATCCATCCTTCTATTCATCCATCCATCCACCCACCCACCCATCCATCCATCCATCCATCCATCCACCCATCCATCCATCCTTCTATTCATCCATCCATTCTTCCATCCATCCACCTCTGATTATAGGAGAGAAAACAGAAGTTCAGAGCCATTAAGCAACTTCTCCAAGACATCATGGTGAGTGAGGCTGTGGAGCTGGAAGTTGAACGTATGCCTGGCTCACTCTAAGGCCTATGTTCTCTTTATGCCAGGATAGTTTCCACAAAGTCATGGTGGCCAAACCTTGGAGAGGTGTCCTCACTGAGCTGACTCTAGACCCTATCATAAGCAAGGAGGTCAGTGGACAAAGGTCAAGGAGAGGAGTGCCTTGTGCTGGTCATGGCCTCCAGAGGGGCACTGATGGAGACAGGGGGCACCTCAGGGGAAGTCACTCATGAGTCTGTGGCTGCTGCTTTCATTTCTTGGGTCAATTTGTTTCAGTTTTTTTTCCTTTTTTCTTTTTTTTTACTGTTGTCATGTTCTCTGGTTGGTACACATTTTAGAGTTGGTATAAGCTCCTTATCTTAAGCACTTGCCTCCTTCAGTTCATCTGTATTGTTCATAGAGTACCCCATCAACCGGTTCTAAGGCTTAGTGGCTCAGTGCTGAGTGCACAAGTCAACAAACTACTTAGGATGGGTGGTGGGTGGCACGACGCATTTCTAGGGACTGAATTTGCTCACCGACCTGGTGGTATGAATGTCGGCTGGTGAAACACACCCATAGTGAAGAAATGTTGGCTGAATTTTATAATGTTCGCTAAGGAACTATCTAAATGTGTTAAAAAATTTGGCAGATGAAATGCTCTCAACTATAAGCCCACTCCAGAAAAGAGCTAAAAATAGTGCATTAAAAATATTGTGCAGTTTGCATAAACCAGATTTCTATGAAGGAAGGAGAACAACTCTATGTAGCAGTGGGAATTTCTAACGTTGGGTGTCCGCGGTGGTGCAGAGGAGCCCTGGTTCACCCAAGGAGTCTGAGGCTATGGCTGGCTTTGCCCTCAGGCAGTTTCTTCTCCATGAATGGGGGGGCTGCGAACAGGTCACGTGGGGGTTATGGGCGCCAATGCTCTTTGTGCTTGTCCTGTGACTCCTATTCTTGTGACGCCATCTTTGCTGGACTTTTCCCTCAACAGTGGAACGTCTAATGCAAACTATGGAGCATAGTTCCAAAGGACCTCCCACCTCTGCTAGTGTAAGAACAGAAGACTTCTCTGTGGCTGCTCCTCGCCACGATGTCCAGTGCTCCGGTTTGGATGTGCTCTGTCCCACCAACGTTCATGTGCTGGAAGCTTGGTCATCAGTGGGGTATTGTTGAGCCCCATCTTAAGAGGTGGGGCCTAGTGGAACCCAAGTGGGTCATGGAGGTGCCACCTTGGAGGATATTAATGCAGGTCTTCCAGACTGAATGTGTTTGCTTGAGAATGGGCCTTTATAATGTGAAGCCACCCCATGTGCTTGGTTTCGCTTGGGTGGCACCATTTCCCCTTTCTGCTTCTCTGCCAGATTGTCATGAAACCAAGGGGATCTCACCAGAGGCTGGAACAGATGGGGCCTCCTGCTCTTGAACTTTCAACTTCCCAAACTGGGATTTAAATAAACTTCTTTTCTTTTATACATGACCCAGACTTGGTATTTTGTTATAACTATAGAAAACAGACTCATATAGCCAGCGAACTGGATTTATTTTGAACACAAGGGAAATATCTGCCCAGAAAAGATCTTCAAATTTTTCCATACTGGGAAATATGAAGAGTCAGAGTATTAACCAAGGAGGCCAAGAGGCAATCTCAGTGGTTCTCAAAGTGTGGCCCCAGCAGCCTCAGCATCACTCCCTGGGAACTCGTTCAAGGTGAAAATTTTGGGGCCCTACTCCAGACCAACTGAATCAGAAACTCTGGGGTTGGGGCTCAGCAATCAGTGTTTTGACATCCCTCGGGGGGAATTCTGACTCATGCTAAATCTGAGAACCAAATTGGCACAGAAGAGGGAAAAATGGAACGAGACAGAAAAACCAGGTTGAGTCTTTGCCTCTCCCTTGCTGAGTGACTGAAAGCAAAACTTATCCTCCTTGAATCTCAATTTCCTTATCTCTGGGGACACTAATACCTGATAGTGGAACTGAGGACACACACACACACACACACACACACACACACACACACACACACAAAGTAACTCAAGATGCTGGTTTTGTCATAAGCAATATTTTGGAAACCAGTTATCAAAACACCAAATCCCTTTGCTTCTAGTTTACAAACAAAAAGCCAATTGTTGGCCAAATACATAAAGTTAAACTTCTCTTTATAAGCATGGGCTAGACTGGTAGAAACTCAACAGGACTTTCAGAGAATAAAAGTGGTAAACTCTTAAAATGGTGCCCACGACCCACTGACCTCAGACATAAAACCCGAGGACCACCAACTTTGTTCTATAGGATTAGTTGTTTCTTCTAGACGTTCTTAAGCTCTGGATTCACCGAATATGTCAATGGGGTTCCAGGTCATCCCAGGGTAGCACTGCAGCAGGGCTGGCTCCTTCCCCCTGGCTCATGGGCAGCCTGATCACAGGGGATGCCCTGTCCCCCTCGCTTCCAGAGCTGCTGCCTCGTTCTCAGCCCTCATGGTCTTTGGCCTGCTCTTGGAAATCCACCGGGAACGCACTTCTCTGGGTGAACTGCTTCCTCTAGAAGGTTGGCTGCTTCCAGCCTCCTCTGTGAGGCGCCTGAGGCCCCACTGGTGACTGAGACATACAGAAGTTTAGAGTGCTCAGCAGAGGGCAAGCTCTGAAGCTGACCCTGAATGAACTCCGGAACATTCCTCCCAGTTGAACTGTTCAGGCTACAAAGTGGAGAGGTCGCTTTTGTCCAGGAAAGCTCCTAAAATGAAAGTCTTCCACCTGGAAGTGGCTAGCCCTCCCCACCTGAGAATCCAAGTCCTGGGTCCTGTCTACCAGGGCATCTCTGCAACCACCCAACTGGAGGAGAATCAAAACATCTCCTCATCTGAATGGTCGGAGGGGTGGACTTTACCGAGTCCTCGGGAGGAAAAGCTCCAAATAAAGACAAATTTACTCCAATCACAGAGTGCACTGTAAGTACACTTTTATTCCGTTCTCCAAGGTCACTGGAGTGTGATAATGATCTCCTTGGAATTTTTTAGGGGGAAGGAGCTCTTTGGTGGATATTTTTAAAAGGCTGCTTCATGTTAGAATAGGACGAACAGCCCAGCTATGACCGCAGGACTGAGCTCTGCTGGGGGCTCCCCCTGGCGGACAGGAGCTGCAGTGCTCCTGTCCACTGTTGGGTGGGGGGCAGGGAGTTCAGCAGCATTCATCAGAACCTCTGTGGCCTTGAGGCCTCACTTGTGGCCTTGAAGTCTGGGGGGGGGGGGCGGTGCTGGGGAGAGGCTACAGGGGGCTGGGCTCCCCCCACTGCAGGACACCACCTTAGCACATCAATTCTAATTGGCATAAGGGCCCAGAATATTCTTAAGAATGTGTCCCTTAGGACAGTTATAGCTTGTCTCTACATCTAGACAGCAGGCAGTCTTTGGAACCCTCGGTAGCCACACCACGAAATGCCAAGGACGCCTGGGTCACAGCACGGTGCTTTTTCATTGCCAAGATGCCGGATTCCATGGAAGGCTGGTGTGGAACACACTGATTCTGCTGACGAGCTTCTCTCTACCCTGGGAACTAAAGACTAATCGCCCACTCTCGAATGCAAAATCAGTGTCCTAGTACCTCCTGACAGGTCTCGTTAAGAGCTAGAGGCAGTCTGCTCACTGCGCTAGCAGAATTTTGCGGTATTTGCTGTAAGGCAAGTGGCTGGTCTCCGTAGAAGGAGGTGGCATTCCCAGTACGTTTTGTTTCTGTTTTCCTTTATGCTTAGGCAGGCACGTTGGCATGTGTGCAATCGTGGGCCACGCTGGGGACCTCCGTCTAGTGCTCATGACCCGATTTATTTATTTGTTGGCTTCTTTGCTTTTAGTAAAGACCAGAACTTAAGGGAGGCGGATTAGCTGTTAGCAATGTGTCAGGAGGATGCAGGGCCATTGCATTCACCAGGGGGTCACAGACAACACCAGATATCTTCCAGAATGACTGCACTTGGACTGGAAAATTGAGGGTGAGAGGCTAACTCCTCTGCTGATGGTTGTGTCTCCTGCTGATGTTTTGTTAGAGAAAAAAAGACTTAAGGTCAAGGAGACGGCCTGGTGTCCTTCTCTCCTGCCCAAATGGTTCTGTTCAGGACACCTGCACCAGCTGGAAGGGGCAGACGCTACCCTGCAGGGTGTTGAGATGCTGTTCCAGAGCTACACATTTCCCTTCCCTGCTGCCTTTCTCCTGGTTATTGGGTACATGGCTTCCAGGTTTATCTCCTTAACTCAACGTTCCTGAAGTATGAGCAGGAACCATTCCTGTTGACAGTTATGAAGAGCAACCAGCTATGAGGGGTCAGTCCTGCTGTGATGCCCACCAAGGGAGGGATGGACAGGCTGTCAATCAAACACGAGGCACAAGCTTTGCCTCTTTGCTTTTATAGTTCCTGCAGAACCCCAGAAAAAATGAACCTTCGATGAATGTTTGCTGAATAAACCACACACCTACAGACTCATATTAGTTAAGGGTCTACAATTCAGAGCTCCTAAAACAATGAATGTTCATACAAATCACTGGGGCGTCTTATTAGAATGCGCTCTGCTGCAGAGGAGCTGGAATGGGTTAGGGCACCAGGGAAGACTCTCTTCTGCACTTGTAATGAGCTCCCAGGTGATGTAGATTCTGCTGTTCCTCAACCAGACTTTGCTCAGTGAGGCATGTTCAGTGCATTCTATTTGGTTGTTTAGACTGAACTTGATGTTTCTGTGCTATTGGTAACTATCATGTGTAATGAATGTTTTCTTCCTAATTAGAGTTGGCTGGGTTACAGGAGCTATTCAATTCCTGCCCAGAAATTAGACAGTTTCTGTTTAACAAACAGCATCTTACACTTATTTATTTGGGACTTTCTTTTAGCTTCACACCTACATTAGTCTGGTGTCTGTTACTATAATGAAACACCTGAAGCTGGGTAATGTTATAAAGAAAAGAGCTTATTTATCTCACAGTTTTGGAGGCTCAGGGGCATGTTGCTGGTACTGGCCTGGCTCTGGTGAGGACCACATGGTGGATGGAAAGCATGTGAGAGAGAGATCACATAAAGAGACAGGAAGCCAGAGGAGGAGACGGCTTTGTTTAAAACAACTCACTCTTGAGAGAGCTAACTTCAGGTCCCATGAGAACCACGTTAATCACTTTTCAGGGTCTCAATGATCTCCCCTGAGGCTCTTTCTCTTAAAGGTCCCACCACCTCAATGCCGCCATACTGGGGACCCAGCCTCCACACACGAACCCTTGGGGACAAACCACATCCAAACCCAGCAGCACCACAGTGGAAAACTTGCTTTGCCAGCAGGTCAGGCAAGCAGCTACCACGAAATCCCAAGTAGTCTTGGGATCGGAGCTGTCCTGAGCTCTGCCACTGGCCACCCACCTCTACGCCCTGGCAGGTGCGGGGCGAACACCAGGGGAACGTTTCTCCCTGGTTTTGGATGATGTGAGGTAAAAGATAATTATTAAATTTCTCAAAATTTCAGGTTACTTCACATGAGTCAAATGAAAAAAAAAATGCATTAAAACGGGCCGCCTTCACTCTACCTGGTTGTGTTTGATGTCTTCGGCGGGGCGCACCATATGAATTCCTATACAAAGTTGAAATTCCAGTGTTTTGAGCTACAAGCAAAAGGAAAACAAAAGTGTTAGCAAAGGAAGCAGGATTTCAAGTGAGGAATAATGGCTATGGAGGTGAGTTTCCACCCTGACAGAGCTGGGCTTCTAGGAGCGACTCTCGGAGCCCGAACCTCATTTTACACAGAGACATGCAGAGAGAGCGCAGTGGCGCTGTCAACTCCCCACGGCCCGCCAGCCTCTTTCAACACTGCTCACCACACAGACAGGGTCAGTGCAGGTGTGGCAAGCAGATGGCCACCTTGCAAGTTTTATTGCCTTCTTTTCTGGTGAGAACGGCTGGATAATACAGGCTTGTCACCTGCACTGAAGCATGCAGTCTGTCTCAGCAGCTTAGCTTTTAGCTGAAGAATGATAAGAATAACGTTTCTAATTTGAGCTCACAGAAGTGCTTGGTCACCATCCAGACAGTTCATTTCTCCAAGGCCCAAAGGACCAGTTGATGACGGTGCCACCTGAATGTCCCCTGTGCAGCTGGGGGGACTGTGGCTTTGAATCCTGCTCAGTGCAGAGACAGGGTCCCCCTGACTTCTCAACCACTTGTGGTGTGGCAAAAAGGAAGGCAGGCCTCCTTCAGCTGCCAGAAGCTTCCACAGGCCGAGAGTGGGCGACTGTGCCTCCTCCTCACCCAGAACCCGCGAGGTGCAAGCCACAGGCCTCCAGGAAGGGCACAGGCACTACCATCAGGGGGCAGCTGATAACGGATCAGATCAACAAAGTCTGTGTCAAGTGTCGGTGGGACACAACACACTCTGGAAATAAGAAGGGCTTATCCTTTGTTTCCAGGATCCAAGGGATAATGGAATCGATCACACGACACCTGCTTCTCAGAGACCAGGCTGCTGTAGACAAACAGTCCTGCACGGCCTACCAAGGGTCAAGTTCACAGTCACCCATGATGGTTACCTATAGGCACACGGTAACCGTGCAGTGAACTCCTCTTGGAAAATTCTGCTCGGGAAGTGAGGGTGAGAGCACAACTTCAGTTTCAAAGACAACTCTGCTGTCCTCTCTGGGTGAATGTCCACCGCCCCTCCCTCCCCTGTACCTCTGAATCCTCTGATGACCCAGCTTGCTCCCCCAGCTCTGCTCCTGCCAACCCCACGAGGGTCACTGCTAGGCAGATTGGTTATGTCACTCCCCCTGCCTATCAGTCCTCCAGTCCTGGCCACACTGAGATGCTCTCCTTCCTGGTCCACGAGGTCCCACACCATCTGCCCCATCTGGCCGTCCACAGCATCTCTCCTGGCCCCGGCTGCCCTGGCCCTCTTCTCTCGATCGCGTGAGCTCAGCTTGGTCAGCTTCGGGAGACAGTAATTCATCTTCCTCTAGGAATTGCTTCCCCCAGACTCCAGCTGCCTCCTGCTATTTAGGTGTTAGCTTGTTGCCTAGGGCAGGGAAGGCCCCTCCCACCTGGCGTCCCCTGTCTCTCTGCTCCAATGAGTCCCTTCATGCCACTCAATATCATGCAGTGATCCTGCTGTGATGTGTCCCTTGATGACCTTGCACATTGCCTGCCTGCACGGACTAGAGCGGAAGCCCATGAGGACAGAGACAGTAAGTCTTGTCACCATCGTAGGTGTCCCTAGAGCCTGGCACAGCACGTGGCCTCAGTGGACAGAAAACGTCCCCCCGAGCTGACACGTTGTTCTTTCTGTTGCTTAGAACACAATGCATGGGCAGGGGCAGACAGGGTACGACGTCTGCCCCGGAAGGGTCGTGGCCTCCCTTCCTGTTCCATTTGTGGTCTCTGAGTGGAAGACGCTCCTACCGGAAGCTCTTGCTCCACTCTTGGCCCACTTACCTGTGTAGCCGGGCCTGTGTGGTCGAAGGGCACTCATAGGGCAGAGGCCTCCATGGATGCTCTGCCCTGGTCTGTCTGAGCCGAGTGCACTCAGAGGGAAATGCTGTTACAGTTGAGCTATGCAGTGGCCCCCCAAAACTCACGTGAGACAATGCAAGAAGGCCCAGAGGTAGAATGACTGGGTTATGAGAACCTTAACCTAATCAGTGCCTGAATCCCTGATGCGGATTAACTCGGTAGTGACCAGGCAGGTATGGTGTGGCTGGGGAGATGAGTCACGGGTCAGGCCTTTGGGGTTTATATGTGAGCCGAGCTCTCTCTCTGCTTCTGAACAGCCAGTCCTCAGTGGCTTTTCTTCCGCCTTGATGTCCTGCCTCACCTCAGGTCCAGAGCTATGGAGCCGGCCCCCCATGGACTGAACCTCTAAAACAGGGAGACAAACTTTTCCTCCTCTAAATGGTTCTTGTCAGGTCTTTTGGTCACAGCGACGCAAAACTGACTGAAACAAATGCCTTTCTTTGTTTTGTATCATCCCCCAAACACCCAGATTCCAGTGGAATCAACATATTGAAGATTAGAGTGGCTTTACGCGGCATAAGTGAGAAACGGGCGCAAACAGCTCAGACCATCTGATGAGCAGACATTTGGGATGCTCAGATGGGCGGGCAGAATCCCCGGATCAACTTAAAAGTCAGGCAAGCGGCCGTGGGAGCCCGCGGCCCTGCCGGCTGCGGGCAGCCGGGCCCACGGGTTGCTTTCTAGCAGCCGTGACTGCGGGCAACAGCTGTCAGAGTCCTGCTTGCCTCAGTGAACAGCTGACTGGGTTCCTGGGGCTCTTCAGTGGCAGAGAAGCCCTGCGGACAGAAGACATTTGAAGGGACTTCATCTCAGTTAGAAAAGAAACCCAGGAAAGTGGGTGGGGGAGGCTGGAGCAAGAGCCTAGCAGGCCTGGATTTCTGAGAGCTAAGAAGAGCAGCTGACAGCTCTGGCCAGAGGCAGCCACACCTCCCTCCACACGGGGCATTTGAGGGCCAGCCTCCCTGGGGTTTTCCTGAAGGAGAGCTTGTTCCCAGGTGGGGAATGGCAGGATGCCCCTGATACCTTTGAACCAAGGAGAATGGCAGAGTTCCAGATACTTCTGCACGCATTGAGAATTACATGTCCCTTGCATTTATTCTTTTTCCGTTAATTTTTAAATTACAATTTTTTTTTTTATATATTTTTTGGTGTGGTACTGGGAATTGAAGCCAGGGCATTGCACATGGTAGGCAAGTACTCTACCATTGAGTTACATCCCCAGTACCCTTGGATTTATTCTCGAATGAGAAAAACATCACTGCTTTTGGTGTGAGGTTCACACACAAAAATTCGTATTTTGTAGGTAAGATACTTGAATGATAGGCATTTGCCAAAGGGCTCCACAGAAGAGGTTGGCAATTCAACCCTTCTATCTCTGTATAGAATATTGGCTCCCACCTGGCTGGGCTGAGGACTTATTCCTTCCTCTATCTATATAATGGGACAAACACCACCAGCAGCCTTACCACCACCAACAGCCTCACACCAAAACCATCATCTTCACCAGTATCTCCACCACCTGCACCAAAACAATGCTCACCGACACCATCCCCTCCACCATCCATTACCATCACACCCCACCTCACCTCATCACCAAACCACCACCACCACCTCCACCACCTTCCCTTCTCTTCCCTGTGGTCACCACCACCAGCATTTTTGTGATGCCAACAACTAGATTTTACATTGCACTTACTGGCTTCAGAGGAACTTCCCCTATACACACACATTCAATAAAGAATTCTGTGTTCTAGGATTGCTATGTGATGGGTACTATGGTTTTGAATTGCATTTTTAAGTAAGTTAGAGCAAAGCTGTTTAAGCCTTTCAGTAAGTTTGAAGATTCATGTGTATATCTCCATACCAGAGTTGTCAAGATCCCCGCCGCGCCCTAGGAAGGCTGAACGTGGGAAACATCAGATCTTATGGTTTATTTTATTATGTGTGCAGGGCACAATCACATCCCATTGGAACTACTTCAGTGTGAACACACCCACCTTTAAAAGTCTTCTGAGGGATTCTACTGGGCCAGAGAGTTAAAGAGCGACTCTAAACTTAAAAATGATAATACTATAATCAATCTCAAAATCATTCTTGGAACCATCATCTCATGTTGTTGCCCCAGACTTCTGGCAATATGGCTACCAGGGGCAATAATAATTGCAAGCTGAATGGGTCAGGTGAACTAGGTGCCACTACTAATGCAGAGTGATCTGCACAAGTTGGATTCTCCACTGAATATTCTCCACTGAACTCGAGGGACTCAACCTTCAGATTCACAACTTCCTGTGTTCATGTTCATTATGACAGGGGCAACCTTGATGGGGAAAAACATAGAAGGAGCATAATAAGCTACGGCCTTGTAATGAGCTCCATTATCCCACCCAAGGGACAGTTCAGGAGTAAACATGGTGTATTCCCCGGGAGGGTCTGCAGGAGGAGGCAGAACGTGGACCTCCAAGTGGGCATGAACAACATCTGTTTATTATGCTTTTCTTTATGCAGCTGTGCAGAGTTAATGTGGAGAATATAGCCACCGGGGTAAATACATTTGCTATTAGAAAAATTTATCTTAGCTGTCCTGGGATTGGAGGACATTTTAATAAATCATCCAATTTGTCTATTCTGCTTCCCTGCAGGTCTGCATGTAAATAATATCCGAGGAATGTGCCCCACACTTTCAAGATTTCTCTGATAAGAGGGTCTCAGCGTCTGTTTAGAATTGCATCCTCTGCACCCAGTTTTATTAATGATCTAATAGAACCATGCTCTCTTAAAGCCCTATTGCTCATGGCTGATTTTCAGAGGGACCCATCTCCATGTCTATGTGGTAAAGAAATATGTGGGTCCCCTGTGAGAGTCTCACAGCTCTGAAAGTTCTGCTTTTAAAGTAAAAACCCTCTATAATAACATTCCCATATCCTGCTTCTTAAAGGTGAACCCATGGCAACCCTGGAGCAGGTTGTGAATGTCCCAAGGAGAACCGTGCAGAGAAGACGAATGAAGGCCAAACCTGGTTACTAGCCAGGATGGGCAGGGCAGGCCGGAAGAGGTGGCCAACAGACACCAAGTACACGATTGCTGGTCTCCTTGGAGTCCACTGGTCATGGATTCACAGATGAACACAGGAAAGTTATGTCTGATTCATTCTACTGTCTTTCCTATTCCCTTCCCTGCTTCCTTACCTTCCTTCTCCGTTATCTAACACACTGAACTTCTATCCCCCCTGCCCTGCATCATGTGTCAGTATCTGCATATCAGAGAGAATATTTGGTCTTTGGTTTTGCAGGATTGGCTTATTCACTTAGCATGATAGTCTCTAGTTCCATCCATTTACTGGTAAATACCATAATTTCATTCTTCTTTATGGCTAATTAATATTCCATTGTGTATATATGCCACATTTTCTTTATCCATTCATCTGTTGAAGGTCACCTAGGTTGATTCCATAGCTCAGCTATTGTGAGTTGAGCTGCTACCAACAGTGATGTGGCTGTGTCACTGCAGTATGCTGATTTTAAGACCTTTGGGTACATTAAGGAGTGGGCTCTAATGAAGCTTCCTGGCAGTCTACCATGGTAAGAGGCGGGCCTTATGACAAGAGGAAGAATGCCTTCCCGGGAGTTCTGTGGGGTTCCCTTAGGTCTCTCCTCTCCCCTGCCCTCTGTTGCCAAGCTCCTTCTCTTCCCTCCTTTCCTCATGCTATAGAGCAACCAGCATCTTGGAATCTCCTCCACCATGGGTCTTGCCAACAAAAAAGAAATACATGTTGACTCTCCTTTCTAATTGGAGGGGATATGATGAGCTGGGCAAGTGAGAAGGAAATACTGAGATTAAAAGTGTGTAGAGGCCGGGTGCGGTGGCACACGCCTGTAATCCCAGCACTTTGGGAGGCTGAGGCAGGAGGATCGCGAGTTCAAAGCCAGCCTCAGCAATGGTGAGGCACTTAGCAACTCAGTGAGACCCTGTCTCCAAATAAAATACCAAAAAGGGCTGGGGATGTGACCCAGTGGTCGAGTGCCCCTGAGTTCAATCCCCGGTACCACAAAAAAAAAAAAAAAAAAAAAAAGTGTGTAGAGAACATTTTCTCTTAATGCTTACCGGCTCTATGATGCTCAGTTTTTATATCTTTGCTTAATCTCCTCATTTCCTGTTTCTGAGAATCATGGCCATCAAGATCTCAAGTGACCAACAGTTAGGTCTTCCTGAGCTGCAAAGTGTGGTGTGCGGCCTGAGGTTCCAGCCCCTGCCCTGTCCCTGGCCACGTCACCTGCTCTGAGGAGGAAGTACACAGGTGCACTCACCTGTCATGGTGTCTTTCCTGGAAGTGTGTTCTCCTTTAGTTCCATGGTAAGTGGCATTGCTGCTGGTGGACTCGTAGTCCGTTTTCCTTTCCTTGAGGCTGATCATTTCCCGAGGTGAAGCTGGGGCACTTGCTAGATGAAGAGATGAGAAGGATGATCTTTTTGCATCTCATTCCACACCACGTCTGCCTTTTCACATAAGCAGTTAGGACCATAAAGACTCCCGACCACCTATGTCCAATATGTCTGCATGGACTCTTGAGACTTTTTGGTGGTTTTTGCTCTTGAACTTATCACTTTGCCTCACTCTGCGACAACTGGTGCTTTATAGTTAAGGGGACCTGTGTGGCTTAGAGATAGGTATTTAAAAATTACATTCTGGGACCATCTTTCTTAAAGAGAAATACTGGCAGAGACATGACCTGCACAAGCTGTACACACGGCATTTTAAGAATGAAGACGAATCTTAGTTTCTTTCTCTTTCCCTTTCCCCTCCTTCCCTCTCTCCCTCTCTCCATTTCTCCTTCCCTCTCCCTTTTTTGCTTCAGAAGAGCTATTATAGCTTCAGCATCCTTAACCCCAAAATTCAAAATTTGGAATGCTCCAAAATCAAAGGTGAAAGATTCTATACCTGATCTCAAGTGAGAGGTTGCAGTCAAAACAGACAATTATTTAAAATATTATATAAAATTATCTTCAGGCTATAAGTGTAAAGTGTAAATGAAACATAAATAAATTTCATGTTTGGACTGGGGTCCTACCTCTAAGATATACCATATATATATATATATATATATATATATATCACATATATTATATATATATACATATATATCTCTCATATATATATACCATATATATACACCATATATGGGGTATATATATTGGGTCCAGGGCCAGAGTATTTCATCTTTCTGGGTATATATCACTGTGTGTGTGTGTGTGTGTGTCTCCAGAAATATGAAATACTCTGGTCCCAAGCATTTTGAATAAGAGATATTCAACCTGTACTGATAATGAAGAATCCATGTGTAAAATCAATGCAATTTGACTTCAATGTTGAGTTATCAATGTTATCAGAAACTGCTTTCAAGAAAGGCAGAAGAAATGACTGCCCACATGGGATGACTTGTGGGGCTGAAATTACCAAGCCCACCAAGCTTTTCTCCAGGTGGCCCAGGGGCAGGGCTAGAGAGAGCTTCTGTTCCTGATAGGGTGTCCCTGCTGCAGCTCCTGCATGATCATCACGACAGCCCCTCACATATACCTGATACTCCAGCCACTCATTTCCTGTTGGTCCCGGGGAATGAGCCCTGCCGAAAAGTTGAACTTGGAAGCAAAGAAGTGAATCTAAAAGGGTTATTTTTTCTGGGAGATGGAATGGTTGGTAGCAACTCAGTAGCCCAGCCAGTGCAGAGATGGGGAAAGAAGGGGCAGCAGGGGGGAGTTCTGGCAAGGACAGTCCTGCTCCCACCTCGTACGGGCCATCTGGGGTTGTATCCAGTTCTTCTGACCCCAAATGTCCCCAGCTTCCTGTACCCCAGTGCAGTGCTCCACCATCTTCCTTAACCCAAACACCTGAGAATTTAGGGATCCCACCACCTGATCCTGGACCTTGGGTGTTTGAGTTTTCAGTGAAGGGACCTCAGAATCCATGCCTGGGGACAATCAAGGATAGGACTCCCCAAGGAACTCTGATTGCTAGCACCAAGTCATCTTGTCTTTGCCAGCGTCCAAGCCCCTTCTCAGCCAAACCTGTTTACCTTTCAGCATGTCCTTCACACGCGCAGGGTCCCGCAGCCCCAGCGCCCCAGGCTGCCTGCCCCTGAATGCACCTCTTTCCACTGAATCAATGAATCCCGTTGGTCTGAGAAAGTATCTTCCATGTACAAATCCCTGCTGTGCCCCTGAGGGAGAGGGAGCTGTGAGCCCACAGAGCTTCCTGATCCTGGGGCGCTCTCAGCCAGAGAGGAAGTGGGTGCGTAGCCCAGAACACGAGGCACACGTACTTTAGAGCAGTCACAGCCAAATGCTGGGAAGGGAAACCGACAGTTCCCTCCCCGAAAAGCCCTTGACCCCTTCCCAAACTGATGAAAGCAAAATCAAGGCCATCTCTGCTCCACCTGGGACACCTGGGGGCAAATGACACTGGGTCTGTTGGGGGACAGACAGGTGTGAATGGTGGGAACACGAGGTTAAGAGAATAATTTCATAAAATGGGCCCACTGAGCTGATCCCCATGTGCTTTCTTTTCCAAGAAGCAATTTACCTGCAACCCTGCCTGGCCTCAGTGGACAGGCTACGGTACATTCCTCAGCCAACTACCTGTAAGTTGCAGGAGACATGCAGGCCTGAGATCATGCTGATGGGAGGAACCCAGGAAACTTTTGTGACCAGATCCTGAAACTCTGGGACAGAAGGATAGTTCCTGCTAACCCTAAAATCTGTAAGAAATTAGAATGGGTCAGCGTGGGCCAAGGTGACCTACAGTTGCCATGACAGTGGGGACTTGAAAGTCTGATGTCAGCATGCTGTCAGTCAAAAGTGAAGAGGTGGATCTGGGTGGACTCTCTGGAAACTTCTCTGGGATCCCCAATAAAATTGGAGTGCAGGAGAGGCACATTGTCCCTCTCCTCTCTGAGAGTACCCACTCTCTCCCTTGAGAGTGTCCCTTTTGCTTTTCCTATCCCTTCAATAAACTCATTCCTATTACTCTGAGTGACATGTCTGAAATCTTTCCGATGTGATCACATTCACTCCAGTCAGAATGGCAGCTATCAAGAACACAAGCAACAATAAATGTTGGAGAGGATGTTGGGAAAAAGGCACACTCATACATTGCTGGTGGGACTGCAAAATGGTGCAACCATTATGGAAGGCAGTATGGAGATTCCTTGGAAAACTGGGAATGGAACCACCCTATGACCCAGCCATCCCACTCCTGGGTCTATTCCCAAAGGACTTAAAAACAGCATATTACAGTGACACAGCCACTTCAATGTTTATAGCAGCACAATTCACAATAGGTAGGTTGTGGAACCAACCTAGATGTCCCTTGGTAGATGAGTGGATAAAGAAAATGTGCTATATATACACAATGGAATTTTACTCAGCAAATAAAAGAGAATAACATAATGGCATTCGCTGGTAAATGGATGAAGTTGGAGAACATAATGCTAAGTGAAATCAGTCAATCTCAAAAATCCAAATACCGAATGTTTCCTCTGATATAAGGAGGCTGGTTCACAGTATTGTTGGGTCGGGTACATAGGAGGAAGTATTGTTGGGTCGGGGGGTACATAGGAGGATTAGAGGAACACTATAATGGTCAAAGGGAAGGAAGGGGAAGGGAGGGATGGGGGGAAAAAAGAAAAAAAAAAAAAAGAAAAGGTGGTTGAATGAGATGGATATCATTATCCTAAATGAATGATTGAAGACCTGAATGGTACGAATATACTTTGTATACAAACAGTTGTATGTAAAAAGATGCTATATATGTGCATTATGAATTGTAATACATACTACTATTATAAATAAAAAGTAAATTAAAAAAAAAAGAATCGGGGTTTGAAGGGGGTCTTCGCGTTGCTTCAGTTTCCCAGAAGGCCCCAGCTCTGTAACAGGTCGCTGCATGGTATGAATACTCGGGGTTCTAAAGCTAAAAGGGGGGATCTCTGCAAAAACAATGAAGTCTCCGGGTGCCCCTAACTCAGCTGGGCTTTGTCCATTTCCTGCTGTTTCCAGAACATCGGCTGCGGCCGCTGTGCTGACGTCTCACTCACCTCCACCACCCTCTGCCCCCTTTTCTCTCTTCCGCTCACCCTCTCTTTTTCCAGAAAAGTTCCTTTTCTCTCTTCCCTGCTTTGCTTCCGGGTCTTCCTATGCGGGGGCTGGCCTTTTAGGAGTTGCTGCCATGCAATCACAGAGGGATAATTTTTCGGAGCTTCTTAACCAAAGCTTTTAAAATTAGAGCCTAATACTGCACAGATGGTGGTGTTTATTAAGCCACGTCAAGTGTGTAATTATCTCCTGAGACCTCATACACGCAGTGGTGCTTTGAGTCTCCAGTAAATCAGGATTAAGCTCTGGGAAAAATCAAATCATGCAAACAAGTGTTTATTAGGTGTCTGGATGTGCCTGGCCTGGGAAATACCAAGGCACTGGCTGAATGGCTGAGTCCTCAGCCTTGCCTGCTCCTGGGAGGGGGCTGTTCACACCCAGGGCCTTCGGAACCTTTATGTCCCTTCATCTTCCTTAGTTCTTAACTGAACTTTCTAAAAAGACACTTTCCTTACGCTTTGCAGGCTCCATGCTCCTTATCTTTTTAAACCTGCCAGAATTGTAGGAAAAGAAGCAAAAGAGGCCGCCTCTGTACGGCTAGGTTAGGTGCAGGTGTCCCCAGTCACAGGGGTTCTGGATCCTCATGGGAGGCTGGACCCAATACGGACAGCAACAGCAATGCCCCAAACCCAGAAGCTTTCATGGGTTGAAGAGGGTGCCTCCTGTGGGTCTAAAGTTCCCCACTGGTTTCTGATTTTCCTCATCATTCTGACAGTAAAGGCTAGTGTAAGGATTTGCAATTGTCCCCGGCAGCCGAGAGGCCACTTTGCTGGGGAGCGTTTTCTGCCAATGCCACCAGAATATCCTTTCAGATACGATGGCCTCATCAGGGAGAGGGCCAGGGAGGGTAAAGAATCCGAGTCACGTGCGGAAGCCAGGAGAGCTGGGCATGTGAGGACATAGAATTAGTTCTCCATCCTTCATTCTCCAAACAAAATAAAAATGCAGAAACAAAAAGTTTAAAAGCCTTGCGCTTTGGGTAAAAGAACAATAAACCCATGCCACTCGTATTACTAAACAAGGTGCTCATATTTTAGCTTGCATATTTCCCTCTGATCTTTGGCATTCTTTAAAATAACTGAAAAGTGGTATAACATAAAATACTTTCACAAACAAATGAATAAATTAAGCTCAAAATTTAAGCAAGAGGAATGTGACAAAATTAGACAATTAAATGGAACGACTTACAAGTTCAAGTTCCTTGTAAGAATTTATCAATGATTTGTCGGTGATAATAAAAAGCCAATTGGACACAAAATAGTTATGAAACCGTCAAAGATATATGTCAAGATACATGTTATGGCAAAGAAAGAAACAGTATATCCTGTGTCCTCTACTCTGTTATCCCAATTACCATAAAGAAAATGTAACTCAAACTAAGTTTCAAAAACCGTGCATGGAAAATCCTGATGTATATACTCTTGACAGTTTTCCCTACGCTTGTTCCTCTCTGAATGCAGGTTCCTGGTGGGCATTTGTGCGTGTGAACTGGTTAGAGAATTTGCTCTGAATAGGTCTTTACATAACACAAAGTCATTTCATAATCCTAGGCAAAGGGGTGCGTCTCAGTTGAGAGACTGGGGTGAGAGTCTTTGCTCAGGGGAAACCAAGGCGTGGGCGGGCCCTGGGCAGCCTCTTACCTGAGCGGTTGTTGGGAGACACGCGCACAGGGGAGATGGAGGGCGTGCGGGAGGAGGAGTAGGGCCTTTGCCGATCCCTCTCGATGGTTGAAGATGAGGCTACGAAGTGATATTGTGACCATCCATCCTGCAAAAGACAGCGTGCTCCTATTAAACGGGAAGGCAGAGTGATCCCTCACCTCCTGACATTTGAGAGTTCTAAGCATCTGAATTTGCAAAACATTTCTACAGCATGTCAAAAGAGATTACAGAGCTCCTGGCCATCATCAAGGTTAACGGAGAGAATGTGAATTAAGACACACCCCTTCTCCTCCAGGCAGCCTGGCTGGGAGCCGCTGCTTTTAGTGCCTGCTTTCCGTCCTAAATGTGGAATTAATGGTCTCTTTGCACATTTGCTTTGGCTAGAGGTTTTTATTAAAGGCAAATATGATGCTCAGAACATCAGATGACCCTGAAAATGTCTATCCTTGCTTACCTGTCTCCAGGCAAGCCTGCCTCCTCTCCCCTGTCTCCAAATCTTCCCAAAGTGCTGACTCTTGTTCTCAGGACCCATTTGTGAACAATCAGGGTGCTGGGGTGGCATCCTCCCTTCCCACTTATCTTCCTTACCCTGTTTCCAATCCTGCCACCGATACCCAACCCTGCCTGTCTCAAGGTCTTAGCAGCTAAGTATTCCCACTAGACTGCGGTGTTCCCCGAGGCCCCAGAAGATACATTTTTTAAATTTGGAGCGTATTCCAAATGCATCCTATGAAGATTCCATTAGCCTTCTAATATCCAGTTCATATAAGAAAAGCATGCATATGATTTTTATTTAAAAACATATAAATACATTCTGGATCATTTGGGGAACTTAGAAAACATAAAGAAGAAAGTAAGAACAGCTGATGATTCCATCTTCCCCACCCCAGATAGCTCTTGTTAACATGTCACAGTCTTTCCTTCCAGTCTTTCTTTTAAAAACTCAACTATATGTCTATCAAAGAAAAGTGTCCAATAGTCTCAATGTTGTAACAAAGAAGAGCAGGCCTCTATCCTGCTCCTAATTCTTGCTTCACAGAGACAACTGATTCCAACTCCTTCAGGTTTTCATTTTGGATAATATTTAGACTTTGAAGGGAATTCAATGCTGCTTAGAGAATCACTGAAAATACCAGTAGATGAAGATTATTAAAAAACACAATTCGCATTCGTTTTGCTATTGCATCTCTTCATTTATCTAATTTTTGTTATTCCTGGTTATTGGAAAGGTAGAATGAAGTTCAGATTAGAGGTGTTATTTTAGAAGATACTGTTGGGCACTCATTGGGTATGTACTATGGTACAAGATTCTCTTAACAATCCCAAGAGCTGGATGTGATTATTCTCCACAATTGACAGAGGAGGAACTGGAGCCTTACAATGTCAAGAGGGCTCCCAAAGTCAAAATGGAAGCAAGTTAAACATTAATATTAAAATGTGATGTACTTACAAGTACTTGGAAGAGAAGCAGCGCGAAGGGAAAGAGTGTGGTGGGTGGCGTTGGCGTGGCTATTGGGTGGCGTATGGTCAAGGAAGCATTTTGGAGAATGACAAGGAGTCAGACACTGAGGTCAGACCTGGGGCCTCCAAGCCACAGGATGACCAGAGGTTAGAGTGCTGCTGGGTGGGAAATGGTTTGACTCACATGAGAACAAACCAAAGGCTCCTGCGACTGAGCAGAGTGAGCCAGGGCACCCTGACAGCAAGGAGCCTTCTGCACTGAGGACGCTGTACAGAGAAAAGAATAGAGGCAGCAATTTCACCAAGAGAGGGAGAGGCCACACTGACTCTGAGTGGGTGCAGATGGGGTGAAAGGGAAGATGTGCACGTACCCTGGAGGATTTGCCAATGACTTGGCTATTGAGTGTGGGACAGAGATGTCAAGCCCTACCCCAATGCTTCTGGTGCAAACCAGAATGGCAGGTGCCACTTACTAAGGGAGAACCACAGAGGAGAAACAGTATAGGAGGGGAAACCAGGACCACCTTGGCACAGGTTGGGTTAGAGATGGAACAGAGGCTAGGGAATCAAGCAGAATCTGTGAACCCAGAGCAACAACAGAGTCAGAGAAGAAATTCTGGAGTTCAGCACATAGATATCATTCAGAGCAAGAGAATGGATGGAGCCAACTATCTGATTGCAAATACAGGAGAGCAGAAGACAGACGCCAGGTGAGCCCTGGGGCACTCCAGAATTTAGAGGGTACAAAGAGTTAGGGGTGCTTCTCAGGCACTGAGGAGGAACAGGGTGAGCTGGGGGGGAAACGAGGTGGGTGTGATGTCAGCAAGACTAGGAGAGCAGGTGCATAGGGAGGAGGACCATGCACCGCCACTGGTCCTGGAAAGATGGAAGCTATCATGATAAGGCTGCTAAGTACTTGATTCTGTCAGACTGTGTCTCACTTAAGAAAGCTCAAAAGATAACGGGGAACTAATGAATGGGAGACTGGGAATCCAGACAGCCTGTGGCAAAATTCTACCATAAAAGGGCAGCAGAGAAATGGGGCTTGAGGAGAGAGGGATCAAGAGATGTTTTACTAGATCCCTGGGAAGATTTTGCAGCATTTTGTATGCTGATAGAATGACTCAACATCAAGGAGGGAAAAAACTGGTGACGTAGGGGAGAAAGGAAAGATCACAGGAGGAAATAGGCTGATGGGATTCAGTGAGCAAAGGGGTCACTGGCCATGGGAACAGGAGGGTGGCCAGACAGGCTCTCCAGCCAAGACGCAGGGAGGAGATGGCGAGATGTGGAGACAGGAGGGTGAGCACATTCTCTCCTCGGGGGAAAATGAAAAGCAAGGTCGTCTGTTGAAGGTAAGGATGGGTTGGAGTGAAGAGGATGGAAGAGGAGATAAGAAGGGAAGGGAGAAGGGGGAAGAAGGGTGTGGAACAGCTTTGGAGACGAGGGGGGAGGAATTTGGCTACGGCCAGGCGCTGGGCGGCCAGAGTGGGCAGTGAGGTTGTGGGGACACTACTTGAGGTTTGCAGCAATGAACTGAGCATGAGGCAACGAGTCAGCCCTGTCATTTGCTTTTCCCCAGCCACACCCAGCTGCTCTGGGGCAGGGGGTGAAGTTGGATGGAGGTTTTCAGCCAAGGATCTTGGAGAGGGACAAGGACAAGGGAGAGTCATGAAGCCCACAGAATCTAAGCTGGGTAGAGAGGAAAATAAAGACGTGAGGGAGGGGGCGGGGAGTGGAGATTAGCTAGTGGACTGGAGACCCCACAAGGATCAGAGTCTGCAGGGTGGGGGACTTCCCAGATGCCGGGGGTTCTTGAAAGAGGAGAGAAGGCCAAGTTCTCAAAGGGGCGGTGAGGAGCAAGGAGGGCATTCACCCCACCTCCAGGGCCAGACATGGGGTGAGGGAGTCAAGGGAAGAACAAACAGCCACCACCGGAGAGGGTGGGTAAAATCCCCAGGGTCTCCAAGGGTCAGAGCAAGAAGATGAAGAAAGAGCAGCCAGGTCATGGACCGAGGGGGCCTAGCTACCAGCAGAACGTGGGTTAAGATGAAGGCTGGGTAGGACTAAGACGGACTGTTGAAGTAGCCCAAGGTTGATGGATGACCCAGGAGGCTCAGGAAATTGGAGGCAGCTGAATTAATAAATGAAGGGTGTAAGGTGTAAACGTGTCCTCAGGGAATGGGGGGAGCGTGTCATGGTAAGGAGTAGGGATCGTGGTAGGAGGAGAAAATGTGTCCTCTGGATTTCTGTGGGATTTTCTTAGATCCTCTGGAGGGTGGTGGCGATGACCGGGAGGGACGGGTTTACCAAAAGCATGTGCAGGGTGGAAAATATCTTGAAAGTGTATGTACCCATTACTCACATATGAGAATGATTTTAAAAATTGTTTAGATAAGATAACCCTTTATTTTGAAGGGGATTCTTGGTTGACAGAAAAAAAAAAATCCTAAACATGACCAAATGAAGGCAGATCATTCTATGTTGGTCTCATTTGCAATTTAGAAGGGACACCTTGGGGTTCTAAGTCATGGCTCAGGACACAGCTTCAGTCAAAACCGTGGCTCCTCCGGTCACAGATGTGACAGTCTATATGTCATGAGAGGTGAGGTATTCTACAATAAGAACACTGGCGAATATTTGATATGTTCCAGACTAACATTAGGCACGACTCTCGTTTGGTTGTACTTAGTGTGACATCAATGGATCACTCAGTGTCTCTCTTACGCAGGTGAGTGGAGATGTGTGTGGTTCAGCAGTTGAGATTTCCTGGCACTTAGAGTACACTGCTCCCCTCTAAGTTCTTCCACATCAGGAAAACGGCTGTACAAAACCGCTTATGAAGGGACCCCTCAAGGACACACACACACAAACACAAAAAAGCTTTCAAGTCCTCCAGAATGTCCAATCCTGAAAACGTTCATGCATGAGAGAGATGTAACCTGGCAGGTAACTTGTCTCTGGGTGATGGGAAGCAGGCAGCGAGGGGAGGTGGTTAGAGGCAGGGAGGAGAAGGCGGCTCTGAGCCAGGCCCCTCCGCCCACAGCTAGTGGTGCAAGTGGGAACAGAAACTCCTAGTGGAGGTGGGGAGAGGGGAGCTTAAGGAGCAGGACTTGGAAACCCAATTCAGGATGTGGATTAGGGCAATTTCCTGAGCCACAGCAGGGGAGCCGCAAGAGGAGCAGGAAGAAGAGGTGCTGCTCCCTCTCCCCTCTGGGTTCAAGACGCAGTAGAAGGTTCAATGGCTAACCTGCTGGACTTCAACTTTGCTGCATTCAACCGTGCCTGGATAGGACTTTAAAATTCTGGTTCTGAATGTACCTATTTCCAAATGTCACAGAAGCCAGTGTAACACTGGATGCCAGAGACCAGGGTACAGCTTGCCTAGGATATAGATGAATCAATGCTCATTACAAATAGTTAGGATGAAGAATTAGTTACCGTGAGGATGAATTTCATGGCTTTCCACACCTTTTATTGTATGAAATTTTGGGTCTGTCAATTCAAAAACAATGTTTTGCTTTCTAAATAAGAAAGGAAATGAAGATGTATTTACTTTGGGAAAGTTGTTGCTAAGCTAATCTTCTTTCTGTCCCACTAGCCACACACATATTTGTGATCCAGCTAGCTACCGTCATTTCCTTCACAGAGGCTCGGAGTGGTTGATATAAACACGTACCACTTGGACGTGCATCTTCAATCATTGTTGGCCTCCTTAATCACTATGTTCTTGTTAAAATTTTAATTCGCTGTCAGCCACAGAACTTTCTGGAACTCTAGTACATTGGGTGCTTGGCCCTGGACCCCCGCTTTCATCATTCCCTCTGGCTTGCCGGGGCTAGATAAGAAAGCTCAAGGAAGAAAACCAGAGAATTAAGAATAGGCACAGTGACCAGAGAAGGGCTGTTAATCCTCAATATTGATGATAAGGAACTTTTCTAACGTCTGTGGCTCAGCAGAACGACCCAGAAGTTGTGCCCTCCAGCCCAAGACCCAGCTAAGCTGTCAAAAATGTGATATGATATCTGCGCCTCAAATTGGTTTTTATTTTTAACACATTAAACTTAAAACTGGAGGCTGTTAAATTGTTCCAAGTAGATAGAGATGGGAATCTAAAGAGGAGTTCAAAGTCACTGAACTTTAAATTGCCACCAGGAATCATCTGATTTTCTTTATCGTACCCTTTTACTGTCCTTCCACCAGTTTCAGCTTCTGTGTTAAAGTTCCTGGCGTGTTTCTTTATGAAATTTATTATTCCCCAAAGCTGGGATCTACCCCACTGGCATTTTCAAGGGTGAAGAGTGCCCAAATGTCAAGTTCATGCACCACTCCTCAGCCTCAAAACCACTGGGTTTACACGGTGTGTCTAGGCGGCCACCACTCAATTATGTTTCCACAGAACTTAAGTATGTTTAGGTTCTTGAACTTATAATACTCTCCATATTATATTTTTTTTGAGCATCCAGTAAACATCTCCAAGCAGAATGTTATTACTGGAGAGACTTCTCCCACTTACAGAGTGTGGACGAAGGGTCTAAGTGGCTTTCAGACTGTTGAGGATAACACACGTTAGCCCCTAGCTTCTTACTCTGCAAACTCTGCGTGACATTCAGTTCAACTGTGCAAAGGATGAGCTAGAGCAGTCTGTCAAGGCTCAAAACTATTCTCAGGAATATGCTCTCCCCAGTCAGGGCATTACCCAGGGGGTCCCTGTAGCTGGAGAGGTGGGATAGATGTTGGCAAGGAGTCAGCCCCTTCTTCTCAGTATATACATTGTACACTTAGCTTCAGTTTTGTTTTTTCTCCTCCATAAATTAAGGGCAACAGGACTCATGAGCTTGGGGAGTTTGAAAAAGAGTAATGCCCAGGCTGTAGCCCTGGGGATTCTGTTTGAATTGTTCTGGGCAGGGCCTGGGCATCATTCTTTGTGAAAACTCCCGCCTCCCCCCAGTTGATGCTAGTGAAGCACTTGCACTACTGCCCTGGAGGTTTTTGCACAGGTGGAGGAGACTACTAGTTGGAATGCACACATGTTTTTAAAGTACTAAATCCTAGGAAGCCCTTCATTCCCTAATCCATGGGGGAATGTCAGATAAAGCATTCTCAAGGATGACTTTGACAGAAACAAAAATAGGTCACAACCTCAGGGTGCCACATGCACACTGAGCCCCAGTCACACCCGATTGCACAGTATTCGCTGACTGTGTGATTCAATTTCACATGTCTACCCTGTTCAGCAGGCAGCCTGAGACGGAGCTCAGGCTTCACCTCTTGTATCTGTCGACTCTTACCTGGTCAGTTGTGTGCCAGGCAAACAGGAGGCAGGCAGCAGATTTCCATCAAATCACTACTGCTAAATGCACGCTGCCTCTGAGACTTGGGGGAACTTATAAGTCATGTGACTATGTTTTTTTTTTTTTTTCCCCCTACGATTAACAAACTGCTTTCACATTAACCCAAGAGTCTGTTCCCATCCTGTTTTCCCCAGCTGTGGGGCATAGAGGGTACCCTCTTTATGAAGCCCTAGTACCAAGTATAATACCTGGAACACAGAGGTGCCTAATAAATGCTAGCTGGATTTAATATGATGTCATTTATTATTGCAAAAGGAAATGCTAACCCATTTCATAGGTTTTTACAGATAGCCTCTGCTGTTCTTAAGGTCTATCATTCTATATTGAATAAGGATGACAGTCTTATGACATTTTCTTAATTGTAGGTTAGAGTAACCTCATCAGATGAATCCTCTTCTGTGTTGGAATATCTGTCTTTTATGCCATACATGCAGCTGGCCTCAAGGCAGTGTTAGTTTAGGCTAAATAGCACAAAAAACTGGGCCTGCAGCCCGCCTGCTCCATTTTAAGTGGTAATTTCTCTCAGCTGCCCGTGTTTCAGTGTGAGGCAAATGAACTTGCCTCCTCCTTATCCAATCTTGAAAATAATTTTGAAGCATCATTATATCTGCACATCTGGTCCCAGATTGGTGCGGATTCCAAACACATCTCTCAGGGCATGCAGCTCAGCCCCTCCATCTCCATTGCTTCTTGCATCCTGCAGCTCAGAAAACACCAGTGCCTGCCCAGAGCCTCACAAACAGTTCTCCATCCACAAACCCCTTAGGAGAACGAGGCAAAAAGGATGGGAAGGGAGCGCATATCACATTTCTTGTTAGACATGCTCCAATTTCCTTCAGGGCTGGGTACAGCCACCCACACCTACCAGAATGTGCCCACTAGACTGAAGGGGCTGCTTCCTGAATGTGTCACAGGAACATTATTGGGAGGGAAACATGATGACAGTCACATTCCTGTCAACAACATGCTCTTGTTGGCAGAGCATGTCAACAAGAGGGGTAGGATGGGGAGGATTTAGGAGACATGGGATGAGAAGGACCCGCGTGGGGTTGGGTGCAGACTCCCACCTGCCCCTGAGGAGCAGAGAACATCCTGTCACCACCAGGTGGGCAGATGAGTGCACCCGGCAGCCTGCTGAGTCAGAGAAAGGACGGAGAAGGACGCTGGCAGATGGAAGAAGAGGCCCCAGGGAAAAGAAGTTGGCTCCATCCACACAGCAAAGAGTTCACAAAGAAGGTGCAAAGAAGACTAAAGATCTCGAGGGCTGCTAAAATGAAGATTGGAGGATTTGGCAATCAGGCAGAGGGAAAAGGGATTATAGACCAAATCCTCACTAATGAGATGAAAAGTGGCAGGAAAGGGGTTCTGAGTTACTTATTTTGTGCCCTATGACTTCACCTTCTGGAAGAAGACACGATTTAGAGACCCCCTCAGGCTGGGGTGGAAGGCGGCGTGGTGTGGAGCCACAGCCAGGGAAGCTAAACATTGATGATCCCGTGTACGATTCTGCTCCCCGAGCGAGTTCTGGCCATTTGTCTTCAATACTTAGAAGTCATATTTAGCAAATCTTTCCTTATAATCAGGAACATCTCTGACTTAGACATGAGTTTCTGTAAAAAATGAACCTTGACAGTGAACAACAGTTTTGTTTTGTTTTTTTAAATTTCTACTGGGGACATGAGTTGGACTGCAGCTCAGACATCAGGACACCAGTGGCCAGTGTATGGTCAATGGCCTTTTTCTCCCTGGTTTGTAAACAGCTCTGGAACTTCCTCAATCTGGTAAGATTTATTTGGCCTCAAAACAAGGATTTCTCAGTGGGCATACAGAAACTATTTGATGCTGAAGTAACAAATACAAGTTTTTCCCCTTAGCTGTCCTTGAAGGCTCTACAGCCCATAAAGCTTGTCAATTCTAATTTTCTTTGAGCGACTTGAGATACAAAGAAAAGTATGGTGAAAATCCTTTGGGCTTTTAGCAACCCAAGACCATCCACTTGTCAGCCTCACTGCTTATTCTCGTCACTTACATTCACAAACAAGATTTCTTCTTCGGGGACCTGTTTTTCAAAGGAAAGTTAAAACATAAATTGTTGCTACCCCCTGAAAAAGGCAACCAGCTAAGACATTATGCTCACATGCGAAAAACTTGATTTTTTTCAAAATTGTGCCAGTTTCTAGTCATTTTTAAGTGTATAAACCTATTAATGTAATCACATTAAGCAGAGAAAGAAAATATTCCAAATTAGTGGTAGTTATCCATTGTCCTTATTTCAATAAAAGGTTATTAAATAGAAAAAAAAAATGGAAGCAGAATACTCCCATCCATAGACCTGCTAATTGAAGACCCAGGTAATTTTGCATATCAATGAAACCTTCAGCTTCTCTTGGCTGTAATAAAACAAGCTTCCATCTATTTTTAAGGTAAACTGTTTGTTAAAGATTCATTTAAACTAATTCCATCAACAATTCCAAAACCCATTAAAGTTAAATATTTAAACTAAATTTTAAGGGCCAAAAGGGAGTATTTGCAGTTTAATGCAGGAATAAATACCACCTGACATGTCAGTGGCTTTCATTAGCTAGTTTCAGCTCTGCCGCTTCTAATGAAATTTAATTAAATTGATTTGGATACTTAAAGGTACAGTATATATGAGGATCTTCTATAGTGACATCTTTTAAAAAAGACTCTGTAAATTCATTTTATGAATTCAATTTAATTCAGTTGGCCTAATCTTAAAGAACTCACTTCGCCAAGAAGATTTGACAGGTTGGAAAAAAAATATACATAATTTAGTTGAAGAAAGTAATATTATCGTTAACTGCCAAAAATTAATCATTACCAATAGGGTGGGGGAGGGGAGAGCTTGGGAAGTTGAAACAAGACCAAATGAATCCTCTTGATTTCCTTGTTGTCACTTTTGAGGCTTTGACCTGAAGATGTGACCTGAATGGTCTTTACCTCTGTCCTCTGTGTTCCAATCAATACTGCAAAGTTGAACTTGGGATGCAACTGTACAAAGTTCAACCTTCAGGATCATAAATCCAAATGCCTGGCTTTTAGCACTTAGCTCACTTTGACATTGGAAATAATTGGGTATCTTTCATATGTGCTCACGAGGGGGTCGATAAAGTCAAAACTCACCTGGGTCCCAAATCTGAGGTTCTGCAGAAGGCCCCACAGTGGACAGGGAAGGAGTCGCTGAATGCACCCCTGCGGCACCTAAGCTTCCAGGTAGCTACGTTGGAGGTTTATTTAATAAGCACTCATAAGCACCTAACAGTTGGCTTCTGATGAAATGTAATTAAATTGAGGTATGAATAGAGAAAGAAATAGGCATGGATCCTGAGATGGAGGAGGAATTAGTGCTTAAAAATGGTCTGAGGGCTGGGGGAGAAAGCGCTCGCCTGGAGGAGGAATCCTCAGTGCGTAAACATAAAAATGTGTACAACTAAAGTAAATAAATAAAAAAAAAATGGTCATAGCAATAACAGTTTGCAAAAATGATCCACGAAAGAAAGTCTAGATTATTCTGAGTGGTTGTTACCAGCCTTGGGGGTTGGAGGGTATCAGAGGGCTTCCTGGAGGAAGCAACAGTTGAAGTGCGACAGAAACAGCCAGGCTAGGAGCATGGGGAGGGCAGGCTCCAGCATCTGCCTGGCTGCAGCAATGCAAAGCCCCTGAGTAGGCACAGAAGGTGGAAGGCAGAGGAAGGGCGAGGAGGAATGGGGCCACTGTAGCTGGAGAAAGCAATCAAGGGGAGGGTGAAAGGTGAGCATAGAGCGGGGTAGGACTTTGTCCTGAGAAATTGGACATGACTGAAGAGTTTTAATCAGGAGGCTGTCCGCGCTGGAGTTTTAAAACTGTATCGTGAATGCTCAACGGAGAACAGACTGAAGCCCACTCAGCAAAACCTATGAGGCAGTAATTGCACCAGGACCCTGGAGAGTGGGAGCCAAGGTGGGGGACTTGGCTGGATTTGAGCTACTTAGGAAATAAATTCAGCATGGTTTGTGCTAAGTATGGTAGAAACAAGGAAGAAGCGGGTATTGACTGGATAATCCTCACATTTCTGAAAAGAACAACGAAGTAGGCTAGGTGCTATTTACTGAACTGGGTGGCGGTGGAGGAAGAATAGATTTGGGGATGCTACTGAAAGCTAAGTGTGGCCAGTTAGGGGCTACGGGCTAAGAGGAGATGTCATCTGGGCAGTTGTAAAGTTGAGCTCTAATACAGACTTAGGCTTCAGAAGTGAAGACCAGATAGAGGAATAAGTGTGGATGCCATTGACATTCAAATTTACTTGTAAATGATGGGAGCAGGTGAGGTCACCTATGCTCTGATGGAAGGGTACTAGGCAAAGATGCCCAGGGAAGACCAGGAGACCGTAAAGGAGACTGAGAAGGAGCTGCTCACAAGGTAAGAGAAAAAGGAGGAGAGCCATGATAAAGCCCAAGAGGTCACTGTTTACTGGAGGTAGAGGAGGATGTGGCAGGGAGAGGACCTCGGGTTCAATAATGGGACTAATGGAATGCCATAGTTAGGAGCGATTCCAGTGCAGGGCAGGGGCAGATGTCAGGAGGTGAGGAAGGTGCAGAGCGTGAGTGTTCACCTCCTGGAGACTGAACTGTGAGGGGAGAAGGTGGAGGAGGGCGGTTGAGAGAGGACAGTCCCTTTTTAGAGACAGAAGCACGAAAAGAATGTGTTTCTATAGAAGAAGAACGGACGGAGGAGAGGCAAAAGAAACAGGAAAGAGGGGAATGGGCGTGAGAAGGTTCGTGCTTAGAGAAAACCACTTCAGAAACCTGGCCATGCATGTATAAAAATACATTTCTATTTTAGAATAAAGCCTGGTAAAAATGAGCCTGAAGTAAAACCATCAAGAGATAATGATCGAAAAGTATTGCCTTTATGAAATTGGGGAAAGGTAATTAAACCAATATGAGTATATTCACTTTGGGAAAACTAGAAGAGTCAGAGACATAGAAGGTACTCAACAAATATGTGTTGAATGAGTGTAGAAGTGGTAATTTGCTAGGAGGCCAAGGAGGATGGTACTAAGAGAAATCAGGTGATATTACACAGGTGATTAAGAAAAGGGGGGGTATTATAGTTCAGATTGGCATAGAGGAAACCCAATTGATGCATTTCATTATTTGGTGCTATGTATGTCACCAGTGTAAATCTGTCATCTGGTTAAATCAGGCACTTAGCATAAGTGACTCTCAGAGGATGTGTGAGAACTGTGGGTTCATCAGGATTCACCACCAGGCACTCTGCCAACCTGCCAAGGGCACCGTGCTAAGACAGGGAGAGTAGAAACAACAACAAAAAAATCCAACACGTTTCCACATCCTATGACCTCGCTTCTTCCCTCTGTCATTGCTAATGCTCTTTGTACCATGCAAGACTATTTTTTAATAATCTGGAAATTTCTAGGTCTTCTTCTTTGCCCACTGCACTGGCCTTTTGCATGGGACTAAAGAGTCATGGAAATGGCTAGTTTTCAAAGTTGAAGTCAACTGGTAACTCCTGTAGAAGCCTTTGCAATGAGATGTAAGCACAGTGGGATCTTTCAAAAATGTGCTTTGATAAAAACTGGGCACAGACCATCAGGGAGTTTGGTGTTGATATGTATGGAGCGTGTCCATCGTGGGCATAAACTTCTCAGTAACCTTTTAAAAAAAATTGCCACCTTGTAACAGAAACACTCAGCTTTTGGTTAGGCCTCCAGGTAGAGAGATCTGCCCACATGATTAAGAGTTGGTGGCATGTCTCCAAAAGAAGAAGGCACATGCTCCTGGCCCCTTTCTAGAGGGTCAACGTGAACACTGCAGATGAGGCCAACACTCGAGAGGTGAAGGCAACGGGTAAGGAGCTGCCAACCCCTGACTCCAAGAGGTGTTATTTCACAGTTTGACTATTACACTCAGACTTTCTTGTGAGAGGGTGTGGGGCTGAGTAATGGACCCCAAAGATGTCCTTTTCTTAATCCCAGAACCTGTGAATAAGCAACCTTAAATGGTAAAAGGGACTCCATAGGTCTGATTAAAATCTCAAAGGGCAAGGCCATTCTGAGGATGCCATGGGCCACTGTAACCACCGTGTCCTTCCTCATGAGAGAGTCAGGAGGTGACAGCTGGGGAAAGCAATATGGCGCTCAATGGAAGCAGAGAGAGGAACTCAAAGCTGCCGTGTTACTGATGTTGAAGAGGGAGGATGAGGCCACCAGCCCAGGCATGCAGGCCACCTCCAGGAGCTGGAGGAGGTAAGGAAGAAGACTCTCTGGAGAGTGTCAGGAGGGAGTGCATCCTTGCCAACACTTTGGTTTCAGCCCAGCAAACCCATTTTGGATTTCTGGCTTCTAGAACTGCAAGATCACTTATTTTGGGTATTTTTATTGTGGTAATTTGTTAGTGTTGCACTAGGAAGTGAATCCAGAGGGTGATCTGTTTCTAACTTCCTTTGAGTCATGTTTGTTCAACATAATGACTTAGCATTATGGAAAACTTGTAGATAATTCAGAACTGACAAGGTACTATGGCATGTGTTAATATGATTTTTCACGCTGTCTCCATTGCCCCACATTCTCAAAGTACAGTACTAGAACATTCGTTCAGAGTGGCAACAGTGGTGGACCAAACGGGCTTCTGTAGTATTAGCATGTGACCTGCTTTCAGATGATCTAAGATTAGGTGAGGAATTCTCCGGAGGGTGGAGGGGTGCTTACATGGAGGTGGCCAGTGGCTGAGAATTCCCCACACCCCCTCTCCTAAAACCCAGGGGACAAACTTCTTAGAGAGCTTGACCACGGGTTCCCCGGAGTCTGGGTGTTGCTAGGGCTGGTGTGTTGAGGATGATTTGGGGTCAGAGGTGAATCGACCATGTAGCACACGAGGCTTGAACTTTAGGTCCTCCCACGGCATGGGCTCCTTCTGAGGATGGTACCTAATTTTATAATCATAAAGTGTACTTTTCTTTTTAAACAGGATTTCCAAAACTACGTTAGCTACAGGAACACAGAATTTGTACCTAACCAGTCTATACACAGGGGAGCAGCAGAAACCTGAGGCTGATGCAGAACTGTGAGCAGTTGGAGGAGGCTGGGCCCAGGCCAGGCAACAGATGGAAGGCTCTCAGTAGCAGGTGGTACCTCTCCGTAAACCAACCACTGCCCTCACCAGAGAAGGAGCTAGCCAGTGGACACCTCCCACAGCCCAGTGCACCAAACCAGGGTATTGGTCAGGTTGGATCTTCCTTTCCCACTGGGTCTAACCTGGTTGGTGGCACCGGGAAGGGTAAAGACACAGTTTATGAAAGCGGGAGCAGGAGCGAGGGAGTGAGGGTGAGGGGCGTGTGAGCATGTTCAGGCAGGTTAAGGTTCTCATACGGAACGTCCCCAAATCTACTGGGATCCACTGAAAAGGAGTGGGTAAGTTCGAGGTGGTCCCCCAAAGTAAGCCACAAGAATGCCTGTACCCCGCACACTGACGTTGAACTTGTTGAGTTTTCTAGTTACTGATGCGATTGTTTTTTTTCTGTCTTTTGTCTCTAGGGTATTTTTGTCATGGGGGAAGGTCTGTAATAGAGGGGAATTATAGGGGAAATGTTTAATTTGAGCACTGCTATGCGGGTTTTCCCGACGTGGGGACCTGTCCCAGCAATAGCTACAACTTAGTCACTTCTCGTTTAGCGACTGCCACGTGCATCGATTTCCACTTTTGCACAATTGATTTTTGCTCCTGTTCCCATTTGTGCCTTTGTTTTTGGACAGATATCATATGATGAGTGCTTGAGAATTGTCTCTGAGAGGTCAGGGGACCTCATGAAGAAAGACCTTCACTGTCAATAGAAACACCCATGGTAAATGCCCGGATTTATGGAGGAGAGAAAGTGCCATGGATGAGTTTAACTTCAGCCTTTTCATTTTCTACCCTAACTTCACATCAAGCGGTTTGGAAAAGAAAACACTAGAGGAACTACACTGTGAACTTTGAGGATCCAGCCTTGGGGTTGTTTTAGAGTCTGGCTAAAAGTCCTTGTGTTTTTCCAATCATTTCAGGGTGAGGAATTTTCCAGCACTGCTGAAAGATTAATAAATTCCTGGTGAACGGGTTCCCTGATAAAATGACAGCTCTGCATTTAGCAGTTTAATTTATTTCTACAGAGGATTTAGTGCTTTTCCATGACTATCTTAGATACCCAGAGAGTAAAATCTATTAATTCTCAAAATGGTACATACTGAAGGAAATATTAAAGTATGTCTCACTCTTCTGGCTGCAAAGCTTAGGGATCACAATTTCGAATTTTAACTTTGTTGTGGTTTTCCTTGATGATATTTCAAAATAGATTTCTGATTTTCATCCCAAACTAGTATTGTTCTTGAAACACCCAGCAGACCAGGCTGATGAAGGGATGTCAGACATGAGCCATTAACTCCAATTTGCAGGGACAGAACTCCCGGCTCATTTATGTGCAGTGGTCAGCCTTGAACAGGCAGCAGGAGGCCACACAGGGCTGGGTTCCTTCTCCCACCTGCTGTGGTAGGGACACTGGAGGAGACCTGCAGGCCTTCCCTTACCTATCCATAATTACTTATTGATTTCTTGTTTCGTCAGTGCAATGGTGGCAAGAGCCAATGAAATGAATACCGGGGCAGGGAGAAAAGAGAGTCCTGTGTGCGACAGGCTGTGAAGGGCATGGACTTCTCTTCCATCAAAGCTCATTATTCATCGGCTGAATTGAATGTGCAACCTGAGAGTCTGTGTTCACTGACAATAAAGGGAAGGACATCTAAAGATTAGCTGTGTGTTTTGTTTCTCACATCAGAATGGCAATAGCAAACACAATATTGCTATTCAGAGAAACATGACCTTACCCAGGTTCCAGGACAGGGAGCTTGGCATTCTGGGAGACAGCAGCTCACTGTGCATAATGCCAACGTTTCACTAGGGAAGGTGCATGACCCTAAAATCCCCAGCCTGGAATAATCTGATTTGTAACCCCATTGATTGTCTCGGAACAAGAGTTTGATTCAGATGTTTGATTGATCCTTGATTTGATCTCTGCATTTATGAACTAAGGATTTTAATTCTTACGGAGAGACTGAGTAGATGTTGTTCTCTTCGAAGCACTCGGAGTGTCTTAGACACATGAGCCTCAGTAACAGAAGCCTAAATGCTGGAAAAAATCATCTGCCACTTGGCAACAGGGGCTGGCCTGTCTCTTCTGTGGTAATGCAATGGTTTGTTTTGAGGGCCTAGCATGTTTCTGGGAAGCAGCGCAAGGAGAAGCAAGGGAATGGAAGAATGGAGGTGATATCCCCACACGCCGTTTGCCTCCTCAGCACCCAACACTCACAAGCATTTTTACTCTGGTGTCAGGCTGACTGCTGCTTCTTCCAGTTGATCTCAGACGAACCAGTATGTGTCTCGGAAGGCAGAGCAGAGTTCATTGTACCCGAAGCTCCGTGACTGCCCTGTAAATGGGTCACCCTGAGGCTGGTCCCCATGGTATCACACAAGAGGGCCCAGATGACTTGGGTATCTAGGGTTCCTGGAGCTCCCCAAAGGTTTTTGTGTGGCTGAGTGGCCCCAGCTAAGTCCCACTGAGACTCCAAGACCAGATTGTGAATGTTGAGGTGGAGGCTGGGGGCAGCAAGACACTGCTGTGTGGAGCTGAAATCCAACCAGAATTTATGGAGGAATCACACACCAAAAAGATGTCATGGAAAGTGACAAGGAATCTCCTGGCTGGCAAATTAGCCTAGGGCCCACCCACCACCAGGCAGGGATGATTTACTGGCCAGTGAAACATTCAGGTACACTGGCTGTTATTCTTCAGCAAAAAAAAAAAAAAAAAAAAAAAAAAAGTCATTTTGCTCCAATGTGACAGTGAATATGAAGGTCTTATTTGCATTTTTAATAATTAAAAATTAGCATAGTTCTATTTTACTAAAATTGAAAGAAGATTTTGATCCAAAGCCTAAAATCTATGTGCTAAATCTTGTTCAAATCTCTGTCCAGACTTAACAGAAGCATAGAATTTTAGGCCAGTGAAAATACTCTCATGATGCTATCATGAGAGATGCCTGCCATTATATAATTGTCCAAAATCAGAGGATATACAACACCAAGGATGAACCCTAATGTAACCTATGGATTTTATGTGATTATGATTTGTCAGTACAAGTACACTGACTACAATAATTGGCATTCTCGTGGGGGTTGCATGTGTGGTGTAAGGGGTATATGGGAAATCTCCACACCTTCCTCTTAATTTTGCCTAAACCTAAAATTGCTTTGAATAAAGAATTAAAAAATACATTTAGGGGCTAGGGTTGTGGCTCAGCGGTAGAGCGCTCGCCTAGCACGTGCGCGGCCTGGGTTCGATCCTCAGCACCACGTTAAAAAAAAAAAAAAAAAAAACGCGTTGTGTACAACTAAAGCAAATAAATAAATATTAAAAAATACATTTAGGGGCTGGGGTTGTGGCTCAGCGGCAGAGCGCTCGCCTCCCACGTGCGCAGCCCGGGTTCGATCCTCAGCACCACGTAAACATAAATGCATTGCATTGTGTACAACTAAAGTAAATAAATAAATATTAAAAAAAATACATTTAAGAGAAAATAGTAAACTTTCTGAAAGAACAGCAAAATCTGAGGCCAAGTGCTAAACATGCTTACATTTTTTAAGGGTCTGCTACATAAATAATACCTTGAAAGTAAAGAGGGCCATGTAGAATGTGAAACCAAAGTCTGTTACTGAATTCATGTTTTGGAAGGCCAGCCAGCTGGCTTTATTATGGACCTAATGCCTCATAAAGACCAATAAAACAGAGATCCATATTGGTTGGGGTGAAATAAAGGTCAAGTTTCCATGTCATTAAACTGAGAATTGTATCTTTATATATTCTGGTATCCAAGTGTGGAGTTTTGAATTTTGAGAAACAGAATGATCAAAGTAGTTGAGATAAACCATGAACTATGATTTTAAATAAGTCAAAAACATCTATTTTTGCCAAAGACAGAGTTATGGTTACTTTCATTTATTTCATTTTCTGCATTCCTATTTTCTAGCACATATGAATAAAATCTCTTTCAGGCAGCACTTCTTAATTTTGCCTGGTACCCATTTTTGGTATTCCTTAATTCAACACTGTTAATTAGGAATGAATACTAATTGTACCAGAGCTGGGTGCAAACAGCACTGCAATTTCCATGGCAAAATCACTTGCAACATAAGTTTATGGTGCAAATTCTCCCACAATAAATATTTGAACCCCAAATGAAATTATTTGCTAATAAAAATACAAATACAGTCTAGGCTGTAACATTTTTTTAACTGTAGGTTCAAACTGTTCCTAATACTTAAAAGTCATTCTTTCAAAGTATGAATTTAAACAATATTATCCATTCAAACTAATCTGCTCTGTAATTATTTCAGATTAGTAAAGAGTGACCTTACTTCAGAGCTAAGGAGAGGTCAGAAAAAATCATTTTCAAGGGAGAGTGTCCAAAAAATGTAGGGAGAATGAAGATTTAGATGGGCTAATGGGGTGGAGTGTGGACTTGGGAAGGCTTTGGAGGATGGGAAGATGGAGAGTGAGCTGGAACCCCACTCAGGTGGGTGGTGGTAAGGGCTGGCAGGAAGCAGGGGCAAGCTACAGAAGGAAGCCATGGCCACTCTTGGAAGGACTCACGGGTTCTGCTGACATATTTTGACTCTGTCCTGAGGACCATAGTGGCTGCAAGGAGACATTAATTCAGATTTGCTCTTTAGAAAGTTCACACTGACTGCCCTTTGGAGAATTTGCTGGTGAGAAGTAAGACTGAAATAAGAAGGAAGCCTCGTTGGGAGACTGGAACCAAAATCCAGAGATAGGAGACAGCTGTTCATGAGTATAGAAAGAAGAGGGAAGAAGCAGAAATCTGGGGTTTGCTGGTGGACTGGATGCTGATTTGTGAAGGAGAGGACAGCACCAGGGAGGTGCCTGGGCAGTGACGTGGAAAGCTGTAGGCCAGGGGAGGCAAGAAGGGGAGCTGACTCCCGCAGGAGCAGGCCTGTTTGGGATCTGATTTCAGGGAGATGCTGCAGATGCTGCATTGGAACAGGTTTTCTAGCAGGGGGTAGAGATTCAGAAAGCAACTAGGGCAGGAGAAATAGACTGGAGAGGCAACGACTTTTAGTTGGTCACTGAGTCAACGAGGAAAGCTGCGGTAACCCAGGAAGAAGCTGAAGGAGCCCTAATTAGGAAGGGCTGTTGCAGCTAGCTGGAAGCCATAAGTTCCACCTGATATGTATGTGACGCACCTGTAGGCACCCGCAAAGCTGAAGGTATATAACCGGGTGAAAGCGGTCCGAGTTAGGAGAACGAAGGAGAATTCATTCAGTTAGTCATGCAGTCACTCGGTCGGTCAGAAGAAGAGTTCGGGTCGGAGAAAAGAATCAGAGCGGCCAGAACGTAGGCAGAGCGGTTACAGAAGAGAAACCAGATAGAAGAAGTAGTTGCTGGCCAGAGTTAGGCCGAGGCTCCCGAGGGCTGGTCAGAGTTAGGCCGAGGCTCCCGAGGAAGACAGAAGACAGAAGACAGAAGAAAGAAGAAGGAAGAAAGAAGAGAGAAGAAAGAAGCTCTAATCTTTCTCTAAGCTAAGCTCTATCTTTCTTTCTCTCTAAGACTCTAAGCTAAGAAGACAAGAAGAAAAGCTCTCTTTAATCTTTCTCTCTAAAAATCTTTCTTTCCCTCTCTAAGCTCTCTCTAAGAAAGTAGAAGTAAAAGTAGTAAAAGCTTTACTCTGCCTCCGAGAGTTTTCCTCCCGGTTTTCGGTACCAGGCAGCTTACAAGAAGCTGTGTATGACACGAGAAAGTTCCAAGCATCAAGTCCTCAAGAATGTCAAACTTCAAGAAATGAACAGGAAGGTGAGCCCATAAAGGGTGGAGAAGGTGCAACGGGGATCCTGAGACCCTATGGGAGATAGATGTGTCCTAGTACTTATGAGAAGATGCAGGAGCCTGTTTGGGAAGATGGCTAAGATTGTGGTTGACTATGGGCCATGGACATGTTTGGGCATTGCCACCTTCCGTAGTCTCACGGGACTTGGCCTGGGATCTCGCGGGACTTGGCCCAGGATCTCGAGAGACTTGAGCCGTGACTCAGCAGATTGGGCCAGCGCCAACAGTCTTCTCATAAGACTGTTATTTTGGGTTTTTACTCATATTTTGCCACAATGTTTTCAAACGAGGAGCACATAGGATCACAGCAGAGGCTCTGACTGAGGAAACATGGCTGGCCTGAACTTGTGAATTATTGAACCCTTGACCTCACAGTGCCCACCATGGTCCCCAGTCTAACAGGAGTCTTCAGCATGCTTGACCTGCCCTCCTCCCCGAATTCAGCACTCATACGGAATGGAAGCATACCAAAGACTTCTGAAACTGGCGTTTGCTGTCACATTACTAAGCCCTGTTTGTGGTTTGGTTTCCCCAAACCTCACCATGCAAGGGTCTCCCTATTGGGACTCTGGTCGACATGGATGGCCGACAGAGATGCTTAGCAGACAGACTGTGGGAAGGGGGCACTGCTCCAGTGTCTGAGGACAGGAGGAGATGGTGGAGGAACGAAGGGGGAAACGAGGCAGTAAAATGTTGGTGGAAATGAATAGTGATGGTGACAATGACAAAAAATAAAATCCTTAGCTTCGAAACTCCAGGATGGGAGGGTCAGCATTTGTCAGCAAAATGGCCTGAACAAGTGTTTTGGATCATCATCAGCTGTAAGAGCCCTATTTGAGGGAGTAGCTAGATGACGGCTAGCTGAGAGCCATAAAAGGTGTGCAAGTATTTTCACCTGATATTCATGCATTTATCTAAGAATCTTTTTATGCCCGTGAACGCTGCGTGACGCGCCTGTAAGCTCGAGCTGTTAACACGTGTATACTTGTTAAGGCAAAATGTATTTAACTGGGTGAGGTTGGTTAGAGGGGTGGTTGGAGTTGGAGAGGTTGTTGGAGCCAGAGAGAGAAGTTAGAAGAAAGAAGAATAAAAGAACTTTTTAATTTCCGGTCTGCCTCCGAATTTTCTCCCGCGGTATCGTTGCTGCAAGCGGCAATTGCTGCAGAGGGCGACAATCAGCAGTGTCCGTGGGCACACGAGTTCCCAGTGTACAGAGCCCTTTGATGACAGCTATTGCTGTGCTTGAGACAATCAGCAACCCAGCAAGGACGGTGTTGGGCTTTTCCTTCATATGAGAGGACACCAAGATTGGGGCTGGGGTGGAGGAGACATGCTGTGGTCTCTGTGGAAGCTGGGAAGGTTTTTGATGCAGGGATTGAGGAATGCTAATGTCTCTGATACATAAAGCCTAAGAAAGGCAGTGCATGGAGGTCCAGGCTTCAAATTTCCAGGAGCCTGAAGGCATGTTCAGCCACCTAGAGAGAAGATTCTGCTCGTAGAACTGCCATACGGCATTTGAAGAGGTTCTTTAGTTTTCTGGAGACTGTCAGCAATGTCTGGGAAGGAATGGCCTGGTAGAGAGGAAGGTCAGCTTCAAACCAAGAAGACCAACACAGAGAAAAGAAATGAGACTTGTTCCGTGAGGCTTCAGAGTCAGAAGCTCCAGATAAAGAGATTAGTGCTTGCCGTCAGCAAGAAGGTCCAGCTAATCATGGCCGCCCTCGAATGAAACAATGGGTCTCGTCAGGTCATATCGGCAAATTGGCACTAAGGACATTTGAACAATATAAAATGACTGCTGGAGCCAGGGGGCCTTCCTTCTCCTGTCACAACGTTTTCAAAGTGGTTATGGCTGCCCACTTCTCCTGCCACCCGTGTGCAGCTGGATGTGACTCCAGGGCTGGGTGCTGGCCCCGGGGGCGTGAGCAGGAGTTTGGCAGTCACCCACTGCTTGCCCTCTTACCTCTCCTCCCCGTGGGTTGGAATGAGAAGAGGGAAGAGCCACAGGTAAGGACCACCTGCTGGCCCCAGACCACCTGCCTGACCAGGTACAGTTCCCTGAGAGTCCCATGGAAGATTCCTGTTTAGGTCGAGCTTCTCAAGTTCTGAGTCACTCTGTTAGAGTGACCTGTGTTGCAACCAATAGAACTGTGTCTTGATGAGCTGCAAGATTACTGAAGTATTTCCACGAGGACAGGCACACAGTGGTCTCCACAACTCTACGTTCTGTCTCCCACCCCCACCACTTATCTCCTTTCTTCCAAACCCAGTCATTCCAAGAGTCCCCAACCGTGGTCAAATGTAAGCACCTCATGTTGCCAGTGACATTCTGAGGTTCTGCAAACTCAAGCTCTTTTGAAGTCCTGCTTGTCTTTGGCCCCACCTGCAGACAGTTCCTGAGGCTAACAGCCATCAAGATGACACAGGTGACAAAGACATTTTATGGATTTATTGGTTGCTATGTAAACTTCAGGATTTTAAAAAGGTGACACACCATTAATCTTGCGTGTCATAAGCTTTTTTGCAATTGTGTATTTTCCTTGAGGAGAACAAACCCAGAAGGCCAGGTCTCACTCAGGTAAGAGGGTCAGAGAATCCAAATGTGTCTGGGTTCCAAACACTGGAATCAACAACACCCAGCCCAAAGAATATTCCAGCCCATTAGTCTCCTAAGAGGTAAGTAATAAAGTAGTCCAGCTAAAACTAAAAATCCCTGGCCTCCGTGCCTGGGTCTAAGGGAAGCTGTTAGTGACAGATAGGTCTGAGCTCTATCCCCACACATGGCTATCACTCCAATTTCCATCTTCCCCTCATGGTTTTCCTCTGACCCTACCTCCCTGACCTCTCACCTCCTAATTATGCATACTCTAAACATTCTTCAAGACTTTGCTCTATGATTTTCCTTCCCTTAATTCATGCTTTAAAACCTAAAATATATAATTCAAGAATCTAATAAAATCTCCAAGTAATTATTCCATCTTTCATTTTTACTCACAGTGCCTACGTCCAGATCTTAAGTTTCCTTTGGAACTTTTCCTTTGCTCAGCCCATTATAGGTGTTTAATAAATAGATCTGAAGTGTGGATAGTTAAAAGATATGGATCCGACCGACCTTTTCCTGATGATATGTAAATTGTCAATAAAGAACAAATTGGAGATCACTTCCCTGCTGATTAAAACAATTCATGAGGATAAATGAGCTTGGTTTTCTCACCCAAAGACTTTTCAACTGGAGAGATTTTTGAATTTTGAGCTTTGCTATTAACAGCATTTATGACATTGAGCACCAAGGTCCTCATTTCATTTCACAACTGCATAATTTGGAAATGATTAACAACAGCTCTTTCTCAACGTCTTTAAATCATGGGTCAACTAAAAATATCATCATTTATTTCTCTAGCCCATCCTTCTTGAATTTCCCCACATGAAGCACATTTTAAACCTTCTTCAACTCTTGAATTTAAGCTCCATTAAATTCCTGTCAACACATTCTTATTTTCACGGAAATAGAAAGACAATTACACTTTTTGAACTGTACTACCACCAAAGAAAAAACTAAGGTGGAAAACTCATATTACTATTTAACAAATAGCATGCAGCATCTCTAAAAGCTGTTCACCTCCAGTGCACAAAAGCATGAGCAGGTGCTTTTCAGCTCAGGGGAGGCACAGAGGGCCCCAGGAAAGGTGTTTTATTTGAGGCTGTAATACTTCTTTGAGCTTCTGGAACCAGTGACTCAGAACTAGCAGCTTCGTTCTAATTTATAACATGTTCTTCATGTCTGGCTGCCTGGTTAGCCCAAGGACTCCTTCCTGGGAAAGCCTGTCTGTCTCCTAGAGGGGTCCAAGGAGGAACTAAGAAAGGATGCTGGGACCTGAATTTCAAGCACAGCAGAACAGAATCCAAAACATTTGCTCATCCTTACTTGCAAAATACTTAGAAAAGGGTTATAATTAATCTTCAATGCTCAACACTTAATTTTGTTATCTCTGTTCTAACTTCAACACGCCACCTCTTGGGGAATAGAAAAACCCTGAGAAAGAAATATGTAAGCTAAACTTTATCAACTTAAAGTGCAAAGTAATGGATGCTTAAGGGAAGTAGGAAGGCCGTGGGGAAATCTAGAAATAGACTATAATTTAGTAGAGCCAGTTATTAAATATTTACTTTTTCTCATTGGTTTAGAAAAAGACAAAAATTTCCTACTGGCAAGAAGGGTCTCATGCCCCACAAGAGACCCTTACTGTGGCCTCACATCCTGGCCCAAGGAGCTGGTTGCACAGCAAGGCCGGTGGGTGGGAGGGAGGCAGTGGTGACTTTGGCTCTCTCCCCTCTCCACACCGCCAAGCAGGTGCTTTGGGCAGTAGCCATGGAAGCCCCTGTGCCCCGCCCCAGCCCTGTTTCACTGCCTGAGCCAGGTACTTCTTTCCTCCTGTGTATTCATGTTGTTCACTATTCCCATTCACTAGCTCAAAATTTAACTACCCACACATGCTCAGCAAAACAACAGCTTCTGGGAGATGCTGTTAAAGAATTCTCCCCTCCTAACTAAAACATAATAAAAAAATGTGTCTTTTATTTAGAAGCATTTGGAAATGAGGCATAGAACCAAAATCTCTAGATGTGGCACTTTTCTCTTCAGGTTTAATTTTGAACCACGTTGCGGGTAAAGACTTCTTTTCAAAGGCATATATGAATTCTTACTCCCTTGCACAGGGGTACAGACCAAGGGCCCCAAGGGACAAGCCTCTCTGAGCTCTCTGGTGGACACTGGAACCACTCTCTCCATTGTAAAGTGGTGAGGTTCCCAGGGCTAGGGGCAGGGCCACACTGCTGGGACTGGGTTCACATCGATGTTCCTGGGTGTTGACAACTTGACTTCCTGAATTGCTTTTTGTAATTTTTTTTCTGCTTCCTTTCCAAAATTACTTGTTGAAACTTGTCATTAATTCCCCCCGCCCCTAAACAAAATCCTTGAGTTTATTACATTTTAGTCTATTGTAGAATACAAAAGTTCATGAAGATAGGTCTATTTTCTTCTCTATGTAAGGTGATTTAGCATAATTAAAAATATTACATATTTCAAAATAGGTGAAAGAGAGGATCTTGAGTGTTCTCACCACAAAGAAATGAGAAATATTTCAGATGATAGACAAGCTAAATATCCTGAATTGATTATTAAATTATGTATACATGTATTGAAACATCACACTGTGCCCAACAAATTTGTATAATTACCATATATTAATTTAAAAAAAAATCACAACCCCTTAGGGAAACAACAACAACAACAAAAAAGACAACTTTGGATGAAACTCTTTGAGTGTAGATCTGTCCGGTCCCAAAGGTTCATGGATCTTGGTGTGTATTTAGGGGACACATAGTGGTCCTTTCTGGTTTTGCATCTTCATTGATTCTCTTATTTCAGTAGCATTTTGGCTACTGAGGCTGTTGGACTAGTGCTGTCCGTATCTGAGATGCCTCTTGTTATGGCCACATATTGAGCCTTTGGGTCCAGGCCCGTGTGAAGCCGCTGAGCCAAGTAGCTAAAGCAAACCTTACCTTTTTGTACAGACTCCTCAGATCTCGGTACTGCCACATGCTGTTTAGCACCTGAGATGCAGCCTTGACCACTTTTGGAGAGTGTCTGATAAAGAAAAGACAGAAAATGCAATCAGAGTGGCAGCTGGGCTTGCACCAAAACGAACATGTCAGGAAAAGTCAAAATGTACTTCCTCCTAGTTTTTCTGGCTCTTTTCCTCTATGCCTGGGGAGTGCAAAGGATTGTTGTACCAGTCCCCATCCGTGTTCTCACCAACACATCCATGAGAGTGACAGGGAGGAAGATATTATAATTTGGCAAAGAGTTTTAAAAATGCAGACACAAGAACAGTGGCATGTAGTCAGAATGTAGACTTAGTGTTTGACTACAAAATGGAACAGAAAGAAAAGAAAGAGTGATCAGAAAGGACCAGCTTCAGGAGTTTTGATGGCAGTGTTACGCAACACCTGGTAATAAGAGAACAGACATGTGTCCCACTGAGGCATGATAGTGTCACAGTGTTGACGCTACACTCCTGCTGAGGCTGAGCACAAAAGACTGGCAGTGTGGCTGGGGTTGTGGCTCAGTGGTAGAGTGCTTACCTAGCACGTGCGCGGCCCGGGTTTGATCCTCAGCACCATGTAAATAAACACATTGTGTACAACGAAAGCAAATAAATAAATATTTTTTTAAAAAAAGATTGGCAGTGAATGCTGATGTGTGCGTACTCTGGCATGGGTGCAGAGGAATGCATTTGCGTAAGAATCTATAAAGCCTTACATGCATTTAAAGTTCTGGCCTCTGGACCATAGTGCATAAGGAGAAACCAAGGTCACAGAAACATTTGGACTAGAACTTGTTAACTGCTATTCAAGTCATGCCTTTGAAATACCTATGACAATATAACTAGATATTTTGATTTTAGGTTCAGTGCCAATCTGAACCTCAAAACACAAACTAGATTAATAAATTCCTGTCAATTTGATTCAATTGAATTCTTGGAAGTCACTTTGACCTGTGGTCATGGAAACTACTCAGGAATTAATCCAAGTTAATCTACTCAGGAATTCTGTACACTAACAGGGTGGTTTCACAACCAGAACACAATTCTAGTGACTTCCATTGACATTATGGTCTATCTGAGGGGTCAGCTCACTTTTTCTGCAGAGGGTCAGATAGTAAATATTCTATGTTCTTGGTCACCGTTACTTAACTGTCACTGGAACAAGAAGAGGCATACTTAAACAAATGGATATAGCTGTATTCCAATTAATGTGATTTATCAAAAACAAGCAGTTAGTAGGATGTGGCCCATGGACCACAATCTGGGAACCTGTGCCTCATGTGGATGGTGACTCCTGGTGTTGGGCAGAATATTACTGTCATGAAAACTCCAATGTCATAACCACTCCTGAAGCTGACTGGTTGCTGTGGCTAGAGATAATATCTGAATTAAAACCAAAGATGCCGTTGAAATAAAATGGTATCTGAAACAACGTGGGAAGATGGTAGATGGGCCAGGGTGAGTTTGCAGTTGAGAGCTGAAGTAAATAGATATTCTGAGGGTATGCATTTTGCAATGAAATTATGTGATGCCAATGCATGGTGGAGAAAGTGGCTGCTATTTTCCTAGATCATCACATTTATACTTTAAACCAACCTAGTTTGAAGATTCTTCATCCATTCACTGAAGGGCAAGAGTAACAGTCATTGTTATTATTATTGAGATGAGATTCAACTTTGGCCACATTAGTAATATTGAGGAATTAAAGAGAACAAATACAGAGTTTCTATAAATTCCAATTTTTTTCTATGTGAAAGAAAGATTAACTACATTAACTATATTTCTTTTACTGAAATGAATGGTTGCTAAATTATTTCAAAATTTATGATAGTATCATGCTCCAAATGACATTTTAAATTCCTTTGACTTAAAGACAGAATTTTAGACCTTTTCATGGACACAGATGAAGGTACATTTCATTCTTATATAATCATTGCTGAACAAAGATTAGGTGCTATGTTTTGTTGCATTTTGTCACTGTTATAATAGCGTAGTTGAAACATTCAGTATACAAAATTTCTCTGACACAGTGTAATTTCTACTTCTTTCTTAATTATAAAATAGAAAGAGACTGTGAATGCATAACATATAGCAGTTTTTAATTTCTTAATTACAATGCCAATACATTATAGTGTTATAATAATATGTGAAGGTCAAAGAAACATTGCCTTCTTTTTAGACTTTAATTTTGATTCATCCACTAGACTGGTATCATATAAACTTCTACTTGAAAAACTATGAGTATTGATCGAAGGACTTGAACATTGAGTGTTTTTAATGTGACAAGTGATTATAACCCAAGCCACAATACAGAGTTCTTTACTGACAAGTAACAGTTGAGACTGTTAATAGCTTTTCTGTCTTATGACAAAAGACAGGGACACATTCAATACTATTTCCTATATAACTGTTAAAATAAGAAAAAAAATGTTATTTTTGAAATAGACATGATAGAATGCCCATAATGGGTGTTTAAAATGATGTGAAAAGAATGTTATCAAGACTTCAAAATGGTGAGTATGAGACTCCTCCAAGAGTTAATAACAATTACACAATGTCTGGTCTTCACCAGAGCTGTCAAATCAGGGGTGGCTGAAGATGCCAGCGGGTGTGGCTCCTTGGGGCTGTTCAGAACAGTCATGCCGGCAGCAGAATCCCAGCACCCCGGTCCCATTGGTTGTGCTCCCAAGATGCAGTGAGTGTCATGGTTCTAACACACTGTGATTGCCAACTCACCAGCCTGGTTAATATCACTGAGTATTTAGGCTTGCATATATTTAGAAATAAAACAGATGTGTACATAAAATGGAGAATCATAGTTAGGCATGCTTTTAATGCCTGTGGCTTCTATGTTATTTCAAATAAAAACTGGATACAAACTAAATTTATTTCTGGAAGTAATTTTTAAAATGATAATTTAGGGTGGACATATTTGAAAACATTTTATAAATTACCTAGTGTGCCTTGATACTCCTACAATTTCCGGTTATGAAATCATCCCCAATTCCAAAAAACCTATTTTCAATAAAGAGTTTCTCTTTTCTTAAAATATGGTCAGAAGGTGATGGGAAGGAATCTCAATGCCTCCTGTCATGATAGAATTGAGTGACAGTGGTGAGTTTCATGGTGAAATAGGGAGCAATTCTCTTGGATTCACTTGGTTTTAAGGGAAGTGAAAAGAATAACCAAACTGAAGTGTAGGTAGGAAATGAGGAATCATAAAATCTTTGTTTTACCCCTCAATTCATCTATATATATAGTTTATAAGATTAGCAACATGGAAAAATGGATGAGCTTTCCTAAGCTGGAGAAATACAACTGTAAAGGCGCATAATTCAGTCCAACACTTTTTTTTTTTTTGGTACTGGGGATTGAACTCAGGGGGCTCGACCACTGGGCCACATCCCCAGCCCTTTTTGTATTTTATTAGAGACAGAGTCTCACTGGGTTGCTAAGTGCCTCTCCATTGCTGAGGCTGGCTTTGAACTCGCGATCCTCCTGCCTCAGCCTCCCAAGTGCTGGGATTACAGGTGTGCAACACCACGCCCTGTGCCCTACCTACAGGTTATCTTGTTGTTGTCCCTGCATGATTGCAAGTCTAGGTATTGATGGATCCATGTCCTTTGACACTGTGCCCCTTCATTGCTGCATAACAAGTCATCACGCAGTCATCTCTGTCTATCCATCCATCCCTATATAGTTATAATTCAAGCCAACCATCTGCTCCACTATTGCACAAGTCCCATGGGCCTTCTCTATCTGACATAGGAAAGTATTCAAATTCTAATGCTGATTTGTTGATGAAAACGATTTGAAATTTTCAAGGGGCTTAAAACAGAAACACTGAAATCTCTGAACCACATTATTAACGACCTGAATTTAGTTAAAAAATGAGACAGAATTTTCAGAAAGTCTCCAAGTGCATTTCTCACAGTTCCTAATAATGAAAGAAAGAAAAATTATTTAGCATTTAGATGTAAAGGAATGGGGTGGGGTGGGGAATAAAAAGTCGAGAAGCAGACAGACCCTTAATAACAAAAGGTTTACCCTTTTAATCTTCTTTGATTACACTGAGGGACTTCCAGGAGGCAAAATTTAATTAAGGTTGGTGCAGGTTTCTGTAAAAATTGACAGCTCACTGATATACTAGCACCCTGGCTGGTGGAGATATTTTTTTGGTTGCATACACTAAGATACTCTGGGCTCTTCAATCACACAGGGAAACATTCCCATTTGTGACAGTGCAGCTGCTTGACACCCCGTCTTATCTCTTTTTATTCCATTTGCCTGAAAGCCCTCCCTACTCCCTACCATTTCCTTAGGCTAGGAAATTCGTACTCATTCTTTTGGGCTTGATTGTCAGTAATTTCCGGAAGAATATTATACAGCTCCCCCCTCAATTTTAGATTGCAAAATATGGGCATAATGACTTATTAAATTAAGTGGTTTGTCCCAAACCACAGCTCATAAGGCGGGGTGGTGGACTGGAACTGAGTTTCCTCTGACTGCCTCTCACTATCTTGTCCCCTGTCTGTGCTGCGTGATGAGCTGCTATGCAGAGCTGAAGGCGCACAGGGCCAGAAGCCATGCACCTGTCAATGCCCGGACTTGCAACCACACAAGGTCAATAACAAGAAGATTCCTTCATGTATCCAGGTCGAGCTGCTGTCTCTTGCAACACACTAGTACGAAGGTTGGAATGTCAATTCTACCTTACCAATGTCATGGCCATCGCCAACTCCCGAGTTATTTATCAAATCAAAATTACCAGTGAGATCAGCTTTCATGGTGGGGAAGGAAAACTGGAAACCATTTGCCATTTTCCTTTTCTGGACTATCAGAGAAAAATGCTTTTGAGTGACATTCAATAGTGCTGTCCATCACCAGGTGAGGACGGGCACAACTTCAAACTGATTCTACCACGGCGAAGGTGGGAAGTCACCAGCCAACGTACTTATCTCCTTTGCTCTTGGAGATGCCGACCAACTTCTCGATGCCTCCCGCATCCCGTAAGGCCTTGGCGTTCTCCATGTTCTTGGTGATCACCTCGTGCAGGGTGCAGCAGACAGCTGTCACCGTGTCGTCTGACATGGCCTTGCTGGCTGCGTTGTTGCTGTTGTTCCCTCCTGGAAGCCTGTGGACCAGGTCTCGCATGGCGTATTTGCCTTTGGAAAAGGAAACAGAGGGAAGAGTTGAGCGGAGGGCAGGCAGAGGGAGAAGGCAGGGGAGAGACGGGTACCGGGAGGGAAAGAACCAAGAGGCAGCTGATGGGCATCATCAGCGTCCCACCTCCTCCCATGTTCTTCATGGGGTGAGTTCAAACAGATCCACACCGAAAACAGTGGTCCTCCCTCAGAATCCATGGGGCATTGGTTCCCGAAGCTTCCTGCTCGGCCCTATGGTTACCAAACTCTGGACGATCAAATCTCTTACATAAAATGGCACATGCACATTTTTCTTTATGTGTTCTGTCATCTTTAGATACTTTTAACCCTTAGTAAAATGCAAATGCTATGAAAATAGTTGCTATACTGTATTGTTTAGGGAATAATGGCAAGAAAAACGTCTGTAAATTCAGTACAGGTACAATTTTCTTTTCTTTTCTTTTCTTTTTTTCTTTTTGAGTATCTTGATCTGCAGTTGGTTGACTCCAAGCATGAGGAATGCATGGATATGGAAGGCCGACTGAATCTCCTTATGGCGAGTACCTGAAGTTTGGTGCTAGATACATACAGGAATGAATCACGGGCCACTTCATTTTATGCCTCTAAGCTTTGGTTTGTTTATTGTTCCATTTTTAAAGGAGAACGATAATGATACCCAATTTACAAGATAACTTAAAAACTAAAAGGGTAAATTTTTGGAGTGCATTTGACACAGTGATTAACAAGGATGCAGGACTCACTAGACATTAGCCATCTCTAGGTTCCTACCTGATGCCTTCACAAAAGTCAAGAAAATGAATGCAATTCTAACAACCTCCCAAAATGCGTTCCCCGGAGCTCTGTTGAGACCTGTACTACTGAACGGGAGTCAAGCCACAAATATATCGAGAACACGATCACGTAGGTGAGTTCTGACCCCTGTGTCGCACAGAGGGGAGTTGCCCAGTGCTATCTAACTCGGTACCCAGTCCCTCAGGGTGACTTTGTCTCTCTGATGGAATGTTATTGTATGGGTCCCCCAATGTTTACTAATGTGGCGTGTTTTTATTTGCACAAGAAATAAAATCTAACTCCGCTTCCTTAATTCACTTTATCATTATTAATCTGGTTACTCCTGATGATAAGGGTACTTACAATGACATATTTATAGAGCAGTTTTAGTTTACATAGCCGTTTAGGCAAGACAATTCATTTAGCCCACCTGCAGCTTCCAATTCTGTTCCGCTAATTTATTTATGGGAGTGAGTAAATGAATGCCTGTAGCAAAGCTGGCTGTTCTTAAATTTTGGGGGTGGAACTGGCAAGTGTCCAAAGTTAGATTCCTGGCTTGTCTCCTATCCCACAATAGACATGTGTGGCTAGCTCCTCAAACCTATCTGGACTTTTTACCTCCAGCATACACTCTAAATGATGCCTTCATTTGCTGCTACGTTCTCTAGTGCACAGAGCCTAGGGCCAGGAAATAGAACCCCTTGGGAATATGCAATATCTTATTTCCAGGCAGTAATAAATAAAACATAGGCCCTTGCAATTTGGGTATCTGCTCTCATCCTGTGTTCTGGTGGCTTATTTTAGTGTGGACAGAAAATGCTGATGTTTACTGAAATAGAGAAGTGTCTTCATCCACTTGGCGATGGCCGAGGAAGTGTCTGACAAAAATGGTTTGCCTAAAATCCCCCACATGTGGCATTTTTCTCCTCTGATGACAGTACTTACAGTAGTTTGGAGAAGATATCTGTACCTGGATAGTCCTCTGAGCAACTTGCCTTATCTATCTATCTGTCATTGGACCAGACTGAGCTTTGGCTAAGAGTTTACTTCTGCAGCACTCGAGTAGCCCATTCATCCTATAAACCACGGGAAGACACGTTTGAGATCCACAGAAGTGAGAAGATGGAAGTGTTCTCTTTTTTCCTTTTTTTTTTTTTTTTTAAAGGGAAATGATGGAGAAAGGGCAGCAGAATTGAAGAATATTTCAATCCCTATGCACATGGCGCCATTCACACTCACGACCACGTGGAGGACTGGACACTGTCAGTGTTGCTCAGATCCATCTGAATGTGCAGTTTTATCAGGGCTTCCCAGTCCATGAGCCCTGGAAGGAGACACAGGTGTCCCTGCTGAGCAGCCCCTGCCCTCACCTCAGGGTGCAGTGCAAACATTGTCATTGTCCATGTGTCCCACAATGCGGCAAAGATCAGGAGCCACTCTTAGTTAAGCTACCGCAACTTGACAATCCCGGGAAATGCACCAGAATTGTTTGATTCCTAATATTTCCAATCGAGTTCCCTGATGTTTCACTAGGCAGTTGGGGATTCGTCTGCTTATCCAGAGAGAGACAGTCTAGTCTACACTTTTTTACCATCTGAGAGAAAAATTATTCTATAAGGTAGAACTTTGTTAATTATATTAAGGGCACACCTTATTATTTATTTATTTTTTAACCTTGTGTTTGTGCTCAAAGATGTCATCTTCTCACATTAGAATCTGAACCCTACCTTTGCATGGAATTTGAGTAGCCAGGAAAGCTTTTTAAGCTCTTTAGAAATTTTAGGCTAATTGGGATGGGGGAAATATGGAACATAGAATGTTTACAGCCACAAGTGACCTTGTGTGGCAAGCTCATAACATCAGTTCGAGGAAGAAAGACAGTAGGTTGGACTGGGGTTGTTAGGGCCAGCCAGACACGGGGGGCCGGGGGAGGTGAACATTTAGGACTGCTCTGTAGGCCAGGGGCCAACCAGTCACTATATTACAAAGAGAATTCTGGGGCATTAGGAAGGAAGTTCTCAGCAGAGTCAGATGGAAGGTGGAGAAGTGTGTGCTTTTTCCCTGATGATAAAGCTGTCTTTGGTCTGAACTGCAGAAATAATTAGCACTACAACAATCCCTCTCATGTCAATAAAGAGAGTGGGCCAAACCTTAATTTTCACAGCTTATCACTATCAAGATGATCAAGTTGTTGATATCTTTGTTTGCTTTCTTTTCTTTTTCTTCTTTCCTTTTTGTGGGGGAGGGGATACTGGGGATTGAACCCAGGGGTGCTTATCCACTGAGCCACATTCCCAGCTCTTTTATAAATATTTTAGAGACAGGGTCTCGCTGAGTTGCTAAGTGCCTTGCTTCACTAAGTTGCTGAGGCTGGCTTTGAACTTGAGATCCTCCTGCCTCAGCCTTCTGAGTTGCAGGGATTACAGGCATGTGTTACTGCACCCAACAATTCCTTTTCTTTTTAGAGAGAGAAATGACAGAGGCTAGGTTCTGCTAGGGCTAAGGATGGAGTGGCCAGGCCAACAGGTGGTGCTTATCTCTCTAGGGATCTGGAGGGAGAACAGGTTGGAGGTTCTGCAGGGGCCCAGGGACATAAAAGCCTTCTGCAGCTCAGCAGTGGCCTCATGGGGCACAGGGACACTCGGTGGATGCAGAATAGGACATGGAGCCCAGGGCTCACCCTGGGGTAGAGCCGGGCATGAGGCATAGGAGGTACCATAGAATGAATGGCTTAGGCACCAGCAACCAGTGGTGGACGACCACTCCCTCTTCTTCTGGATTTTGTCTGGTTTAAAAATAAGAAAATGATACAGACTGAAGTCTCAGAATGGTTCACACTGATGATGCCACATGACAGGCCACTACAAAACTTCAGGATCCAAATGATATGGATGTGTGACTACTAGGAGGTGGCCATGGGAGGCTGGAGAAGAGAAGCCCACCCGTGGCGGAGAGTCCACTGGCTTGGAGTCCAATGCAGAGTCGAGGTAATGGAGGGAAGGGTGACCCAGTGAAGTACAAAGTGGAATTTAGAGCTCAGTACTAATGGGCAAGTTGGATTTAATTTTACTTTTTCTCGCAAAGGAAAATGTGCAAAATTAGTTGTGCTAATTTTGAATATGGATTGTCCCCGTCAGAACTCATGTTGAGACTTGGTCTCCACTCTCACAGTCTTGGGAGGGGATGAGACCCGTGGAAGGCACCGAGGTCACAAAATCCGTTCTCAGGAAGGATTAATGTCATCTCTGGGGACTAGATGAGTTCTCACTCTTGAAGGGCTGGATTCGTTTCTGCAGGAGCGAGTTGTCACAAATGGAGGCTGTCCCCTGAGAGTTCCATCCCTGCAGGAGCCAGCCTGCCCTTCCACCATCATTTGAAGTAGCCCAAGGCCCTCACCAGATGTAGATGCCCAGTGTTGGACTTTCCAGCCTCCAGCACAGTGAGTCAAAATACACCCCCATCCTTACCAATGACTCAGTCTCAGGTATCTGTCACTGAATACGAAACCACCCAGGGCACGTTACACTAGTTCCATGAGAGAACTGCTCAGCCAAATCCTATCAGAAGACAAGCAGGTTATCAGGTTCAAAGGACAGAGAGGTTTGTGAGGCACAGAGGACACCGGGTCCTGCCTCCGTTTGGAGTAAACATGTGTCCCATCGTCCACTAGCATAGAATCACACTGCAAGAGAGAAAAGCTCTTTAATTTCTTGGATCAAAATAAAACAAAGCCTGACTCCACCACCTCCACCAGACAAGTCACTCCCTCATGCCAGACTTCTCAGTACAAGTGAAGCCTCAGGCTATTTCTTCTTAGGTGCTTGGTCTCTAGTGGAGAGGACCTTATCTATGACTTTGGTGATACAGATAGGAGATGCTTCCTGGAGGTATTGTGATCGTGTGGAATTGTAATCTGTGTTTCCATCAGCGATAGACCAAGTGCAGCCTTGTCATTTGCTCTGTTTCTTCCAAATCCATGTATTTAGTACTCAGCAAAACCATTTTGTAAATTCAGACTCTCTTCACAGATTACAAGTAAAAATTATCTTCTCTTTATCATGCTTCTCGCTGGTAGTCTTCTGGTCAGAGCTGTGGGCACCCCAAGGTGCCCAGTGGACTCCCTCAGGAGACCTAGCAAACTGTGCTGCCCATGGATAGTGCTCACTGAGGTGCGGCTGTGCAGGCAAGCTGGAGGGGCTTCCATGACAGGGACAGAGCTTTGCTCTTCTGACTGCTTCTGCTTCTGTGTGGTGTTTGCTTGTGACTCTTTCTAGCTCGATTTCTGGACTAAGCCTGTCTCTGGTATTGATGTGCATGCTACCATTCAGCTTCCCCAATGGAAGCAGGAATTTCGAGGAGTGGTTTTATGGTCTAACCACCCATGCTTTGTAAGGTGTCAGACAATAGGAAAGTGCCCTGAATTCCTTCCTACACTGATTATGTGTTTCTTTTGATCATTGATACAGTTCTCTGTTAGCTGATCTTTCTTGTGCACTAACTTAAGCTTAAATGTCTCAAATTGATTAGAAAAAATATATTTTATTAAGAGTAGGTAGAAGAGACAGAAACCCAGGATCAGGAACACCATAACTCCGTCGTCTTTGAGTTCTTGGTGCTTCTTTGGCCTTTCTGTTTCTGGAACTGCTAAGAGCAACCTGTGAGTTTTTGCTAAGACACTCTGAAGTTGGTTTTTTTTTTTTTTTTTTTTGTTCTTGTTGTTTTTTTACTATATTAACTTTTTTATTTTGATAAAAAAAACACATACCATAAAATGTACTATATCATTGATTTTTAGATGATGTTAATTAAGTACATTCATATCATTGTACAACCATCACCACCATCCATATCCAGAACTCTTTTCCTTTTGCAAAACTGAAAAACTTTATATATTAAACACTAATTTCCCCTCTCCCCTCTTCTCAGCATCTGGAAACCACCATTCTACTTTCTGGGTCTATAAAGTTGACTAATCGAGATGCCTCATGGAGTGGAATCATAGAATGTTTGTCTTTCTGTGAGTCGTTTATTTCACTGAGCATCGAGTCCTGAAGGCTTATCCACATGTAGCTTGTCAGAACTTACTTTCTTCCTCATGCATTTCACTTATCTGTTCATCTGCTAACAGACAGTTGAGTTTCTATTGTCAACAATGTTGCTATAATATGTGCATAAATATCCTGTTGTCAATCTATTTGTCTTTGGATCTAAAGTTAGATCCAAAGTTAGATCCTGTTGTCTGTCTGTTACAGACAACAGGTACTTGGATGATGGTTTTGTGTGCAAATGACTGATTTCTGTCTTTGGAGAGTCTAATCCAGTTACAATTAAAGTCATCACCAATTAGGAAGGACTTACCTCCTGCTATTCTGCTGTCCTCTAAATCCCTTATTTCCTGCATTACTGTCTCTTTTGTATGTAGTTGATATTTTTGTAGTGAAATTTTTTTCTCCTTTTCCTTTGTGCATGTTCTTTGTTTACTTTGTGGTTACCATAGGAATCACATCAACATCCTAAAGCTGAACACTTCAATTTGAATTTGTTTTAGGTTAACTTCAACAACATACAAAACCTGATTGTTTATAGTGACAAGCTATCCCTTTCAGTTACTGATGTTACAAAATTATACCTTTGAACATTACATGTCAAAAACATAAACTGATCATTGCTTTTTAAAATACATTAGCCTCTTAACATATGTAGAAAACAAAATGTGTAGCTACAAACCAAAGTTACCGTAAAATAGCTTGTAAAATAGCATGTAGACTAATATTTTTTTTACTTATGCTTATTAGTCTCTTAAATTATGTAGAAAATAAAAAGTATAGTTACAAACTATTGTTACAATAATATTAGCTTTCATAATTGCCTGTCTTTATCTTTACTGAGGTCTTTCATTCCTCTTGGGATCTGAATTACTATCTGGTGTTCTTTTTTTTTTTTTTCTTTAATAGTTTTTTAGTTGCAGTTGGACACAATACCTTTATTTTATTTATTTATTTTAATGTGGTGCTGAGGATCGAACCCAGTACCCTGCACGTGCTAGGCAAGTGCTCTACCACTGAGCCACAACCCCAGCCCATACCTAGTGTTCTTTTATTTCATCAACCTGCAGGACTCCCTTCAGTGTTTCTAACAGAACAGGTCTAGTGCTAATGATCTTTCTCAGTTTTGCTTATCTGGGAATGTCTTAATTTTTCCCTCACTTCTGATGAACATTTTTGCTGGATATAGGATTCGGGGTTGATAAGGTCCTTCTGTTTTTTCGTTGCGCATGTGAATATGTCAGCCTGCTGCCTTCTGACCTCTGTAGCTTTCAATGATAAATCTGCTGTTAATCTCTTGAATGAGATGAGTTATTTCTCTTGCTGCTTTCAAGATTCTCTGTCTTCCCACAATTTGATTATGATGGGTTTTTGCAAAATAAACTTATCTTATTTGGATTTCATTGAGCTTCTTAGATGTTTTCATTTATGCCTTTCATCAAATTTGGTAAGTTTTCATTTCTTATTTAATCTAACAGTCTCTCTACCCTTTTCTCTCCCTCTTCTCTGGGTTCTCAGTGTGACTGTGAGTCCTCTTGACGGGTCCCACAGATCCCTTATAATGGGGTTCTTTCCTTCATCTTCTTCCTTTCTGTTTTTCAGACTCAATCACTTCAATGGTCTGATCTTCATGTTTGTTGATGCTCTCTTCTGTCTGCAAAATTTGCCTTTGCACTCCTTCCATTTTCCTTTAATTTTTCCATTTTAGTTATCGTACTTCTCATTTTGGTTTCTATTTTCAATTTTGTATCTTTTAATTGATATTTCCATTTTATTCACACATGATTTTCTTGACTGCTTTGGGTCTTCTTTCAATTTTTTTTTAGCATCTTTTGAGACAACTGTTTCAAAGTCTCTGTCTAGAAGATCAACCACCTCACTTGTCTTGGGGACATTTTCTGCTGGTTAATTTTTTTCCTTTAAATTGTCCATGTTTCCCTATTTCTTTGTAGCCCTTGATGATGAAGAAGAAGATGATGACGATGATGAATTTGTTACTGAAAAGTAGAAATTTGAATCTAATAATGTTGTAACTCTGGGCACCTCACCCTTTCCCAGGGTTTACTACATTTTTGTTTTTGTTTTGATTGTTGTAGGCTTTCTCTGTACTGCCGAGTAACCTGAGGTATAAACTTAAGTTTTCACAGACATTTTCTGAGCCTGCATCTTTCCCTGGGCATGCACACTGGCTTTCTAATTTCTGTAGCTGCTTTTGAAGAGCCTAGTCTTTAATGACTGGCTCCTAAAAGAAGAAAAAAGAAAAAAAAATGAAGTGGGGGAAAGGTATATATGAGCCCTTCAAATCCCTTGAAATTTCAGCTTAAGAGGGGCTTGTACAATGGTGTGTGTGCACGTGCACAACAGTGCTGCCCCTCTGCCTGCATCTCTGTGATCAGAAGCAGATATCAGCAGAAAGCACAGCTCTCCCATACGTAGAGGTCAGGCTCCCTTGTGCCAATCCTGGCTTCTAGAAGTTGCACATAAGCTGTTCTAGCTGCCTGTCACATGGCTGAGGGCCAAGGGATGAGAGATGTGTAGCTACTACTGGGGTAAAAGCTGATATTGACCAAAATCAACCACAACTTACTGCACAAGCCTTTTCATGGAAGTTGCAAGCCTTCAATAGACTCCTGAGTTTCCAAATAGTTACATCAGACAGATGCTGTTGGTGTCACTGTTATCTAGGTGGGAGATGGTGCTTTCTCCTCCTCCATCACTCCCAAATCCTCTCTGCACTCTGAGTTTACTTTTTTTCCCAGTGAATGAAGAAGTAAAAGTGAAGGGTTGATAACTATGTGATTGGGTATCTGTACATAAGTGTGAAAAGAGTTTCTCTCCCCTTTGCAGTGGAGGGTTATTGTCTTTTGCAGTGCTCTGTGGATAGTTGCAGCTCTACCTGTAACAAGTGGTCACTTTTTATCTCTCCTTTCTCTTTTGGGGAATGTCTGAAGCTCAATTTGTCATGAAAACCAGTTATTTATTCACTATAAGGATATTTAACTTATCCAAATAGTCTGTTGTCAAAGAGGAGATAGCATAAGCAAAATATTTGTTTTAAAACTGATTTATCTTGGGGGCTAGCGCTATGGCTCAGGGTAGAGCACTCGTCTCACATGTGTGAGGCCCTGGATTTGATCCTCAGCACCACATAAATAAAATAAAGGTATAAAAAAAATGGAAAAACACTGATTTATGTGGCTTACAGACCAAGTTAGTAAAGCATGCAAGATGGTATTGTTAGTTATTGAAAAAAAGAAAACTGAATGCTTGTTGACATCTGAAAAATCTCTTCTGGGTCTGGGTCTTCTGACCTCTGGAACTATCTGGAAGGATCTGCTTGCAGGACTTTTTCCTTTTCAGCCAAAAATATATGGAATATTAATGAGTGAAAAATACCAACAACAACAATATATGCTGTTTACTCTAGTGATGTGGACACATCAATGTTTATAGCAGCTCAATTCACAATAGCTAAGATATGGAACCAACCTAGGTGCCCTTCAACAGATGAATGGATAAAGAAAATGTGGTATGTATACACAACGGACTATTACTCAAAAATAAAAAAGAATGAAATTATAGCATTTGCCTGTAAATGGATGGAACTAGAGATTATCATGCTAAGTGAAATAAGCAAATCCTATAAAACCAAAGGCCAGCCAGGCACAGTGGCACATGCCTGTAATTCCCACAGTTTGGGAGGCTGAGGCAGGAGGATCACAAATTCAAAGCCAGCCTCAGCAACATAGCTAGGCCCTAGGCAACAAAGCAAGACCCTGTCTCTAAATAAAATATTTTTTAAAAAGAGCAGGGGATGCGACTCAGTGGTTAAGTGCCTCTGGGTCCAATCCCTGGTATCCCAACCCCTCAAAAAAAAAAAAAAAACAAAAACAAAAAAAAAAAAAAAAAAAACAAAAAAAAAACCCAAAACCAAAATACCAAAGGTTGAATGTTCTCTCTGATATGAGGATGCTAACACACAATGGGGTGGAAGAAGGAAGAACAGAAGTACTTTGGACTAGACAAAGGGGAATGAAGGGAAGGGAAGGATAGAAATGGAAAGACAGTAGAATGAATTGGACATAACTCTCCTATACATGAATACACGACCTGTGTAACTCCACATCATGTAGAACCTCAAGAATGGGAAGTTATACTCCATGTATGTATGATATGCCAAAATACATTCTACTGTCATATATAACTGGAAAGAACAGATAAAATATTTTTAAAACAGAACAATACAGGCTGCCATCTAGACAGATCACAACAGCATTGCACTAAATGAAAAGGGCCAATTTGGAAATGGTGTGTACTGTGAGATTGCACCCTGTCTACAATTTCCTGTGACTCTATAATTCTTTCACAATAAGAAATTAAAAACTAGAATAGTCCCATAGAAATGCAGGTTAATGTAAGGGCAGTAAAAAGATTTGTGAAATAACAATAAGGTGTTAGTAAATCTTAGAGTGAGACCCCTGGACCCACACTGGACTAGACAAGCACAACAAAAATAGCATGTATTTAATAGGGAGAAATACAGTTATAAGTCCCCCTGAATTCTCCGGTGTGCCTAAGAATCTTGTGGGATTCTATTTTCTATGTGTTTATAAACATTTTATGTGTTAAGAGATTGGCATTGCTTTTATATTTTCTGGGTGAACTTATTAGATGGAAATCCTCGTTTCATTGGATTAGGTAAACAATTAATTCTTCATATGTAAATTATAATCAGAGAATTAAAAACGTTCCAGTGAAGACATACTCTCAGAATGATTTCAGTTGTTTGTCCTTTAGGAAAAATAATTGTCTCATGAAAGCTTTTCACATAGGGAAATGCAAAGTAGTTTAGTGATGAATTAAGCTAATGGCCTTGGTTGCTAGGTTAAAAAACTGTGCAGCAAAGGAATACAACTGGGCGTCAGATTGGCAAAGGCAAGGAAAAAATAGTACCAAGACTTTTCAAGGACCCTGAAGGACATCTGAAGAGGTTTCAATATTTGGTATTTAAGGTAAAAAGAGTTATGTTATATTTTTAGCTAAGGAAATCCTTGCAAAGTTAGACAAGTTTGGTAATTTGAGGGTAAAACAGAGATGTGTCCTCTTCCTGATTTTGTTATGTAATAAATCTTTCCTTTTTGTATTTTTATTTTTGTTTTTTTCCCCACATTTTTTATTAGTACATTTCGTGTCATAAATTTTTTGTTAGCATGATCTATTTTATACAATATTAGGTTTATTTCCTCATTTTTTGAATTAATATGAGCCAATTAAATTTCCAATTCCAGTTTTCTTTCAGACAAGCCTACATGATTTATTTAAAATGATAAAAGTAAACAGGTATTCAAGTACACTGAATTTTATAACTGATGTTTTATAAAAGGTTTGCTCTTCTTAATCTTGTATAATTCTGAAAATTCTACTGAGTTGTTGCATTTAACGTTCCAAGTAAAAATTCCAACGTCCTCTTTTTTTCTAAAATGCTGGTCACTCAACACGGGTGCACACGCACATGCAGACATGCTTCAAAGACTTGCAGGTGTGCAGGGGCTTGACCTTGTTAGTGTGTGAATCTGTGTTGCGGCTCAGGGCAGACCACAGGGCACCGTGGGAGGACGTGTGGGGAGTTTCAGTCTCAGATCTCAGTTTGTGTCCTGCAACACTGGTGTGGCTCCAGTTCTTGTCTTCTCTGTGTCTGAAGAAACAACTTGGTTGCATTGTTTAAAAGTTACAAGTAGATGAACAGCCTGTGCTGCATGCATTCGTTTTCTACTGCCATTGTAACAAATCGCCACATGCTTTGTAGTGTAAAACCACGCAGATTTACTATTTTACAATTCCATAGGCTAAAAGTACAACCTGGGCTTCACTGGGCTAAGATCAAGGAGTGGGCAGGGTTGTGTGCCTGCCACTGCCGGGACAGTCTGCTCTCTGGCCTTTTCTGGGCTCTGGAGGGCACTGCATTCCTTGCAGGTAGCCCTCTGCCTCTGTCTTTGAAACTAGCCACAATGTGGGTTGAATTCCCCTCACATCACATTTTTCTGACCCTTTCCCACTTTTAAGAACCCCAGGGGTCACGTTGAGTCCACTGGGGTGATCCAGGGTCTCCTTCCTGTTTTAAGATTAGCTGATTAGCACCTTGATTCTCCTTTGCGGCATAAGGCTACACATTCCCAGGTGTGGGGGCTTAGGGGTTAGAGATCTTGTGGGCTATAGTCTGCCTGCCCTGCTATGCCAGGTACAACAGTCACAACGTGACTGTGTCTGTGAGTAATGGGCTGTGCTTTTGTTTACAAGGTAGAAAGCCTAGGGTAAAAATGTTTAGCTGGGTGTTAATGTGAAAGAAAATAATATGAGGTCAATAAGTTATAGAAAGCTTGAAAAGAAGTGGGCCTTATTTCCCTGGTTTCTAATAACCACACATAATGAATTTGAATGAAATGATTGAAATGTGTTAAAATCTTCATCCCTTGCCCTCCCTTTCCTTTGACCATTCTAGGGAGGGCAAGGGAGGGAGCAGGGGGGGAGAAGGGGGGAAAAATGGTGGTTGAATGAGATGGATATCACTATCCTAAATGCATGATTAAAGAACTGAATGGTACTTATATACTTTGTATACAAGCAGTTGTATGTAAAAAGATGATATACTTGTGCATTATGAATAAGTAAATAAATAATCTAAAAAAATAAATGCATTGTGTACAATTAAAGCAAATAAATAAATATTTTAAAAAAATCTTCATCAAGTTTGCCTAATGTTGATGAGTTTATTTATGAAGTAGGAAAAGACTAGTGAATTCTTTATTGCAAATGTTACAAAATCTGATGTACATAAATAATAAAGTCAGAATGGAGTTCTATCCCTGGTGAAATGACAAACTGATCTTTGTCCACTTTGCTTTCAACATGGAAATGTAAAGAATGCACTGTGCCCATAACCCAGGCTTCGCCTATCACCAAAAAACTTCTACTTGAGTGAGGTCATACCAGTTTGGGGCTGTTTTTGTCAATCCCTCAATTTTTAAAAATTAATACTTAACAAAAGATCCTCACTTCTGCAAAGGCTAGAGTTCCTCATAACTGTTGGGTTTGTTGTTGTTTCTTTATTTGAACCCTCTAAACCACACCAACGTTATGAATTGTCTTTAGCCACTTAGGGCTCACATTCATATCTTGGGTCTTCTGATAAGTCTTTTTGAAATTTCCTTCCAGAAATGTACACTCCATAGCTAAACTAATACAGCTTTTTAAAAACTCTGTAATCCCCCAAAGAGTTTGCCAGACCCCAAAGATTTTTCTTCTTCACCTTAAGAAGTACACAGCATTCTGCAGATTTTTCTTTAGCTAAGTACTAAAGTGGTAAGATCTGCGCTATTTACCAAGAATTCCCCACAGAAAGATCTGACGAGTGAGAAAAACAGAAGCTAAATTTCCACTTCATTACGACAAGTGAAACGTGGTCATTATGATCAAGCGTCAACAGCCAGGGACCTTTCATTTCAGACTGAGGCATGTTCCCCTTCATGTTGGAGAACGACATGATAGTGGTCGATGCCTTATTATTTTTATTTATTTATTTATTTATGTATTTATTTATTGCTTAACGGTTTATTTTAAAGGAAAGCTTCTATTCATAAGTTCCAGGGAGCCATCTCAGTGGTGGTAACCCTAGCCTGCACTCGAGGATAAATGAAAAGGCCCTGGACCTCTCTCTGAGCTCCTACTGTCATTTCTATGTGCCGAGGGTTGTCACCAACTCCTTATATGAAAATTGCCTTAACTTCAACATTATTGCTTATGATGAGCATCCAAACAGACTACTGAGCCTTATCGCTCACAGGCAGTGAATGATTTCTCTCCCATGCTTACCCAAAACACACAAACAAAAATCCTGCTAGAGCCATGGATCAGTTATCCAATCTATTAAAGAAACATCAAAATGCCCTGATTAACAGACTTTCCCGATACTCTTGCACTTGATACAATAGAAAACAGGATGCTGGTTCCAGGCAGTGCTAAATAAGCTGATGTTATCGCCACCAATGAATATCTGTCAGACTGTGGAGAGACTGGGTCAGGATTTCCAGAACTCATTTACATCAGAATCAGACATCCTGGAGAAACTGGACTGGTTACTAATCCCAGATCAATAAAACAAGGATTTATTACCTAGACTACATGAAACACATTTAATTGAAGTTAACATTGCATTTTGGATTGGGCATGTTACAAAAAGCCCTCTTTCTTCTTCTTTAGTCTCTAATACTTGATCTAACAGGTTATGTTTGTAAAAATTAGAATGAAACATTCTTTAAGTAAGATCCTGTTCTAATTAATCCTTTAGAATTCATTAAAAAAAATCCTTTAAAAAGTCCTAAAACAGATGATAAGTCAATAAACTATTAGGCAAAGCTCATTACCATCATTACCATCGTCACCATCATCACCATCACCATCACCATCACCATCATCATCATCACCATCATCACCATCACCACCATCACCACCATCATCACCATCATCACCATTACCACTACCACCATCATCACCATCACCACCACCATCACCATCATCATCATCATCACCACCATCACCATCACCATCATCATCATCACCACTATCACCATCATCACCATCACCACCATCACCACTACCACCATCATCACCATCATTAGCATCATCACCACCATTACCATCATCACCATCATCGCCACCATCACCATCATCACCATCATCACCACCATTACCATCATCACCATTATGCTGTAAATGCAACAACATATATTGATCCATCTGGGTTTCTGCCACAACTTACTGCCATAGTTGACAAATAAATAAACTATCTTCACTAATCTGTGCACAACTTTCCTTAAACATAGGTTTTCATGGTTCATAATGAACTACAATCTGTCCTTCTTCCAACCAGAATATAATTGAGTAAGTCAAATACGTAACTGTGGCCATGCCAGAGATGTCATGTTTAAAGGCAAATATAATTTAACAAGACATGACAAATCCATTAAGAACAAGTACACCTCATATGTAGAATTGGTGTGCAAAACATCCTCCTAGGACTCTGTCTTGGTTCTTGTGTGTGGTTTGGGGAGTCCTGGCCCTACAGGTAGGATGTCCAGCAGCACTGACGACTGGGAGCTCTGACAGCTGAGACAATCCCCACGTCATAGGTAACGCAGGTGAAGCCCATAAGATGTGAATCTTGCACCAGAGATTTCTGGGCGATTGATCTGAGTAGTTGAACTGAAAGGGAATTGAATATTTCTGCCACACAAAATGGCCACAAAACCAAAGTTAACTCTCAAGATTTAATGTCATATAGCTTTCATTTTGACAACCATGCATACAGGTCTCTGTGAAATGAATCAACACTGTTGCCATCCCTAAGTCTATACAACTGGTCAGGTAAGACAAACCATTACATTAATAGTCACGAATAAGAAAACTGCTAAACCAACACCTGTGGTTCACTCTGCATTTTAGGGGCAGAACATCAGCAGCAGGAGAAAAACCGACCCTGAGCTCTGCCCCTGTCGTGACGGTGTTCACAACATGAGCTCATTCTGAAAACAGAACAATCTGGCACAGATAAGCTCAGGGAAACTAAGCAAAAAAGTCAAAAGAAATACCCTCTTGTTTCTCTAGCTCTAGTCCCAAGCTTCTGATCTCTGAGGCACTTTCCTTAGTTCCTGACTCCTAATCAACTTGATCTCTGACACTGGCAATACCAGTTCGTGACTGTTATAGTTTAAGATATGAAGTGTCCCCCAAAGCTCATGTACGAGACCATGCAAGAAAGTTCACAGGTGAAGTGACTGGGTTATGAGAGTTGTAACCCAGTGACAGGGATTGGTAGGGTGGTAACTAGAGGCAGTAGGGTGTGGCTGGAGGAGGTGAGTCACTGGGGATGATTAGAGCGCCTCTCTGCTTCCTGGTTACCATGTTCTGAGCTGCTTTCCTTCTCCACGCCCTTCCACCATGATGTTCTGCCTCACTTGGGCCCAGAGCCAAGGGGTCAGTGCATCATGGACTGAACTTCTGAAACCATGAGTCAAAATAAACTTCTCTCCTCTGTGCTGCTCTTGTTAGTTTTTTTGGCCACAGAAGTGAAAAGGCCGACTATAACAGTGGTGAATGACGAGCCTGTAAGAGAAGGGTTGTTCCTGCTCACCAGGACCCAATTAAGTGTGATTTTATAAGCCACGATAAATGTAATTGTGTGCTTTTTCATTCTAAATGTGGGAGTCCAGTTCTTAAATCCTGCTCCCCTGCAATAACTAGTAAGTGAAAACCCCTTTCTCTTCTCCACCATTTGTCTTCCTGTCTCCCTTTCACACACTGAATAGGGCAGTGGCAATACCAACCCTCTGCTCCAATCACGTCAGTCCCTTTCCCCAGGATTGGAACCTGCTCATCTCCACATCTGTCCCTTTGTTTCTGCTGGATGAGAATAAATATTTCACGAGATGCATTGTTTTTTAAATGAACGTTCTTTTACATATCCTCCCATTGTTGGAATTGATTTGAAATTTGTTCAGAGAGAGAGAGAGAAGACAGAATAGGAAGGGGTCAGTAGGAACCAGGGACTTCAATGGTTGCTGTGAGCAGAGGTTGACACAAATTCTAGAAGGTATGCTAAAGTTCCTTATGCTTTTTTTTTTTTTCCTAATAACTATGATTTTAAAAGACAAGTGCACACTTCTAACACATATAAAAACCTATTTCACATGCCCAAATTGGTAAGTAGTTAGCCTGAGCAAATGATTCAAAGAGTAACTCAGCCCTCTAAAGAGAAATAATATTGAACAAGGCAGCATCTTATAGGTTTATGGTATACGGGATGCAGTTCTTTCAAGAGTTATTACCCCCCCCCCCCACACACACACACCCGACAAAATAATCTGTTTCATCTAGTTGAAGACCAAAGGACCAAAGGAATTGTATTTTTGGGAGCCTTGAAGTCTCATCCAGAAGAATTCACTGAATTAGATTCTGAGACATTCTCACACGGTTGAAGTGTCAAGAGCTGTAAGGAATACAAGAAGGCAGCTAAGATATGCATGTTTAACTCATATAGAAATGATTCTAAAAATAAAAATGGAAGTTAATTAACAGGAAGTTCACTGAACCACCTTTTTGAACTAAAAATAAATTGATTTTTGAGAAATACTGAAAATGAGGCAAGCAACTGAGATGACACATTTTAACAGGATTTAAATAATTTGATTAAATATTAAGCACAATAGCACCCAGATTATCTTAATTCATTGCTTAAGTTTAGCAGAAAGGAAGTAAAGATGAAAAGTTAAACTTAACTGATTCTAGCTTCAGGGAAGAAACCTAGAAAGGGCTTTTTATTTTTAGGTCAAGATAATGCTATCTATCAAGGACCCAAACACTCTTCTAGGATAAAAATTTCAGAAGACAACAGTCTAACAGTCTGCCTGAGACAAGCATTTCCATAAGAAAAGTTTGTTTTCAGGAACAGAATCTGAAATCCATCCCCTGACCTGAGCACACTGGCATGATACCATGGTTACTGTGAATGAGCTAATGATGGGTTACAAAACCACACCCCCTTATTCTTGGTTTCTCCAATTGATTTCCACCTCTGCCAAAATAAAAGTCAGCCTCAATTAAGGATACCAAGAGAAGGAGTAATTTCTCAGTTTTCTTCCTATGTGACTTCTCACAGGTTATCTTATATGGTGGCTTAACTTTTGTTAAGAACAGTCACATCTATTCTCGTTTTTGTTTTACATCTCCATGGGGTATGAAAAAGGGCAGGTATGATTTCCAATTTATACAGGAGACAAATACAGTCTGCAGAGCTTGAATGATGTGTGCTGGCTTGCAGTTTTCTTCCGAGCTTTCGTACCTATAGGTGCAAAGCTCCAAAGTTCCCCTTTCTAACTTACTCCCTCACTCCTTCTCTGAGCTCCTTCACTGGTACGTACGGTCTTTTCTATCTGTGTGACACTTCTGTCATTCCTTTATTCAGTCAATCATTCTACAAACATCCACTATAAGTTGCATTCTGTTAGCTGGTGTATCTGATGTACCTTCCCAACAAAAACCTCATGTCTACTGCTAAATTATTAAATGACTGAGCGAGGCCCTTAGGCCACACATCTAAGATGCAGTAGTGCTTTGACTCTTGTGAATTGTGTTCACATTTATCCTGCTGTTCTTGTCACTTGCCTCTGTGACAGCTCTGGGGAAAAGAAGTTCTATAAGATGCTATGTGCTAAAAAGGGGTTTATTGCTAACATAAGTATTGAAAAGGCTGCACTTGATATTCAAGTCACTGACTTAAAATGCATTAGCAAATGTATTTCCAGAGAGTGAAGTAAAGGCTCCATTCAGTTTAACATAGCTTAGTTAGCCTGATTAACATAGCTTAGCCCAGGTTTCCCCAAACTTATCTGAAGAGAGAACTTTTCAAGACAGCACCCATTCCCTTCCCAGAGAACTGGGATTCTGAGAGACTCACTCTAGGTCGTTTTGCTCTGAGTCTGCTATTCTTGTCACTAAACCTAATCATAATTTCATAGCAACTTGAGTTAATATTGATAAAAACCAGAACTGAGCGAATCACTCAATTATGAAAAAGGAATAGTCGGAGAAAATAGAATGCTGAGTATCTGAAGCTCTGCTGATGGGAACAGCCCCCCCTGGGTACACGTGCCTCTCAGACGCACGTGTCATGTTCTTATCTCACATATGTGACCTTCCTCTGAGTCCACACGTGTGCTGACTCACAGATACAAGAAGGACATCTCATTTGCTTAAAATTTCATCTTCCTCCTTAGCCAGTAAGATGTTCATAGGAGAATTCTCAGGACAGCTTCCTAAATGAAGGAAGTTCACTGTTTGAAATGCACTGAATTTAATTACCCAAGCTGATTTGGGTCCTGGTACCCTAAGAATAAGCCAAGTATTGGTTTCCAACAAGCAGTTCTAATTCTGCTTTTAATGACTCAACTGAGCAGTGCGTCTTCTGTGGCTCTGGGTGACTGCTTCCCCAGGGTGTGATTTTGTTTATATAAACCTTCACGTGGAGACAGGTAAACTCCAGGAGGCAGCTAGCCCAGTGCAGCTTCCAAAACACATAATGGGGCCCCAAATTATGGGCCTGGGACCTGAATTTGCACAAAATCTTACAATGTCCCTGTCTCCCTTATTCTTTAGAGATAGTCTCCTGTCCTGGGTACAAAATGATTTATAGCAGTCCTTTCCAACAAAAGTAACATTCTCGTTTCTTTTAAAAATATAGTCCCACCATTTTGCCCTCACTTTTGAGATTGATTTTTTAATAGTATTAGTTTATAAAATATGATACCTATGTCAAAACTTCTTGTTCAGTTTCTGCTCCTGGGCCTATTAATTTTTTTCAGGATAAAGTGATTTGGTACCTTTTGTAATTTTTAAACCTTTTGTGTTTTTATAGTACATAGAATTTCTAGTTCAAGAGAAAGAACATGAGAACTCAAAGATATTGAGAAATTATTCTAATAAAATTTGGCTTGTGGTTTAGCTATTTCTCCAAATTCCCTAGCTACTGAAAACACTGCTCTTATGAACTGTAAAAATACCCTGGGCTCTGTAATATTTCCCACTTCTCTGTTAATTAACCACAGTGGACACTCTGAATGGAGGGAACTGTTAGCATTATTAGTCTACCCAGAGCTCCAGCATGAATATTATAGGTTTCCACTGTGTATATAAAAGTAAAATTTATGGGATTGATATTTGATTACTTTTAAACTTTGGTGAGTGTGTTTGTGTTATACCACAAAGTCAATGTTATAACTATATGAATTATTCAGAAATAGGTAGGTAGAAAACAATCAGATATGAAAATAAAGAATAAAAGGGGCCAAGTGGATACAAAAGCAGAATTTAAAACTTAGCTTACAAGACCAAAAATGAACCAATGGTCATTTCCCCTAATCCCTCCCAATCAAAATGGCGATATTAGATCTGAGCCCAGCTGATCACCCACTTATTACAAGCAATATTTAATCCTGAAAAATGCTAGGAAAAGAAAATAAAATTGAACAGTCCTTTGACAATTTCTTTATTGTGGTGGGATTTTGCAAAGAAGAAAGATATTATGAATGAAAGAGAACGTGTAGAAGATTTTAAACAGAAGAAAAATCGAGAAACAGAGTTCTGTAGGTCAATTACCCCAAAGCCAGGAATGTGATTGGCATTTGAATTTTCTTATCTAAACAGACTCAGCTTGTGAAAGTTTTTTTTTTTTTTTTTTTTTTTTTTTTTTTTTTTTTCCCATTTTTTTGATTGAACTCAGGGGCACTCGACCCTGAGCCACATTCCCCAGCCCTATTTTGTATTTTATTTAGAGACAGGGTCTCACTGAGTTGTTTGGTGCCTTGCCATTATTGAGGCTGGCCTTGAACTCACAATCCTCCTGCCTCAGCTTCCTGAGCCACCGCGATTACAGGTGTGCGCCACCGCTCCCAGCATTTTTTGAAAGTTTTAAATGTCTATCTGTCCTACTCACTGGGGAGCCCATGCAAGAAGGAGAGGCTGTCATTCACATTTGTCTCCTTGAGTCTGCTAGCACCTTGTGCACAGCAGTGGCCTCCTGGGTATCTGCTTTCACTGCTGCAATGAGGTATTGCACCACAAGGTCCTGGGTAGGAATGACTTCCTAGCAGTGTCCCCTTCTACACAAAGGCACCAAGCATGCACAGCATACTCTCCCCTGACACTTCTCAAGTCCCATTTGGCATGCTCAGATTGACGGCAGTGAGGTTTCTGGTAATCTTCAAGGATCACAGGAGAGCCTACACTTTGGTGCACAAATAGTGTGGTTATTATTATGTGATGAGTGTGCCAGGCACTACCAAACCAAAACCAAACCATGCAAGCCCAAACCATTCACCAAGCTAAAGCAAGTAGCAGGCTTCATGTTAGGGAAAATCCTTCAACATACACTTCCTAACCCAGTGTAAGCAGCCCTGGCCATTTCACTCTCAAGGCCATTAGAAGCTTCAAGGTGTGTGCTTGAGAGCGTCAGCTATTTGGTCCTTTGAAAGTCTGAAGTTTCAGTGATGGTTGTTTGACTTGATATAATCCCATTAGCTAACCCGAGTTCACGCAGCAGCTGCTTTCCTCCTAGAGATAAACCGCCGAGGTCAAGTACAGGTTACCGTGCCTGAATGCAGGTGTAGGGGCTGAGGCGAGTGGATATGAGACAAACACTGACACTCAGGAAACTGTCACTCAGGAAAGGTGGCAGGATCAGCAGGGGATACAGCAGAGCTGGAGGGGAATGTGGGGCTTCAGTGTGGTTCCTGCAAAGGACACTTCCTTCATTCCTTCGGCACTGGTGTTCTGCTAGTCCTTTGACAAACGACCATGAATAGAGTAGCTTAAAAAAATATCAGCAATGTATTTTCTCACAGTTCAGAGGCCAAAGTGTGAGATCCAGGCATTGGCAGGGTCAAGCTCCTGCAGGAGGCTCTGGAGGAGAACGCTTCCTGTTCCAGCTAGATTCTGGCCTTCTTGGCTGGGGCTACCTGATGTCATTCTCTGTCTCTGTCTTAACGTGGTCTTCTCCTTTGTGTCTATGTTGTCTCTTCTGTCTCTTCTAAGGTCGCTTGTCTTAGGATTTGTGGTTCATCTGGGTAATCCAGGATGAACTCAAGACTCTTAATTGCATATGCGAAGACTCCTTTCCAAATAAGGTCACGTTCACCGATTCTGGGGATTTAGATGGGGACACCTCTTGTGGAGACCACCATTCAACTTACTACACTTTTCTTCCCTAATCCCCACCCCTCATGTTTCTTAGAGCATCCCTATCCTTCTCTCCTTCTATTCCTCTATTTGGTTGGAGGTTCCAAACCTCCATCCTTGGGGTTTAACCAGAAATGTGAAGTGGCTGACCTCATCCCATGGGGAAGGTGGAGAGTCTGCTTGCTTAGCAGTTGGTGGGACCAGTTGGCGAGCGTGGTGTGAGAGCAGTGAGGTGATTTGTGCCCCCCAATCATATTTTGACATTTTAACCCCCAGTACCTCAAAATACGACCTTATCTAGCAATGGGATAACTGCAGCTATCATTAGTTAAGATGAGGTCATCCTGGAGTGTGTGGGGGTTCCCAATCCTATAGGACTGTTGTTCTTATAAAAGAGGGAATTTAGATTGAGATAGATGCACATGATGGTTCTACAAGCCAAGCAAGGCCAAAGATCGCCAGCAAACCAACAAAGTCTGGGAGCAAGGCTTGGAATACACCCTCTTTCTCAGCCCTCAAAAGGAACCAATCCTGTTGACACGTCCATCTGATTTCTAACCTCCAAAACCGTGAGACAAGAAAAACCCATCTTTATCCCACTTGATGGGTGGTACTTTTCTATGGCAGCTCTAGCAAACTGTACTCACTGCCCAACATTTGGGTTTTAAGCACATGTTTAAAATAGCTACTCTGAAGAGGAAACTACAAATAACAGTTACTTATACTTTGTTTTATTTGACAAATATTCACATATCCTCAGTTGTATGCAATTCCATGTAATACATCATTGCATGTTCAGCATTCTGAAATCTTCTTGAATGACATCCCCACCCACTAGGTCTCAAATATTGAGGATTGGTATAGAAGACAAAATAACCAAAAGCAAGTGAACATACTACTTTGGCATCACTGATGATGTTTTAGCCTATCATATAGGCTGCTGTCATCACTGCAAGTGCATTCTACTTTGTCCTACTTTATTGCAAAGAAAACATGACTGATTTCTCTAGGAAGTCCTCAACAAGAACATAAAGCCCACATGTTTTCATGAGGATAATCACCAGCATTATTGGGAATGGAAAAAAGTTTAAAATTCTGTCATAAGGGACTCCTCTCAACTCAGTCCCCCACGAATTTCAGAAGGGTTAATTAGATGGATTTCATTATTGCAAATACCTCTGTAAAGCTGAGATTCCTCAGGGAAATGCATGTGTGCGCAGGGTCTTTATCTTGGAAATGAAAGATTACTCACAGCAGTGAGGGAAACCACCAGTGCCCACCTCCAGCTGTCCAGGAAGGCGATGTCATAGGAGGGGGCTGGGCCTTCAGTTTTAAAGGAATACAGGGATGGAATGATGTCACCTGCAGTCCCACCAATAGCAATGACAAAATTGTTGGGATGTGCGTTTATAGCAGAGGCAGAGAATCATCCACCTAGAGGTCTGTTATCTATGTGATGAAGGGACAGAACACGTGTGTGTCTAGCACATGGAAACTGTGGCATGTGCTCTGTGCATACACATACATGCATGCATGTACACTGACTTGTTCATTGAAAGGTTTATAAAAACATAGATCAACACAGTAAACCACCTGATATTGGGGACTAGGTCCAGAGATGCCTTAATAAATACAAATCCCTTATGTATTAGTCCTCGCAGAATAAAAATGGACAGCACAAGGCCATGCGCATCCTTCTGCTGACCATTTCAGTGGTTCCTTGTTTTCCAGATAAACCCCAGGGAGACCCCTGTGATTCCAGGGGGCCCTACCTTTAATCTTGTGAGTTGGGTGCTCAGACCTTTGTCTGGTTTACCTTGACTTCTCCAGGCTCAGTTCAGGGATCCTACCACTTAGGAAGATTTTCCCGAATCCCCTCCTTGCAAGGCTGCTTCAGCAGCTCTCCCCCACCCAGATCCCAGCAGCCCTCCCCCACCCAGATCCCAGCAGCCCTCCCCCACCCAGATCCCAGCAGCCCTCCCCTACCCCAGATCCCAGCAGCCCTCCCTACCCCAGATCCCAGCAGCCCTCCCTACCCCAGATCCCAGCAGCCCTCCCCTACCCCAGATCCCAGCAGCCCTCCCCCACCCCAGATCCCAGCAGCCCTCCCCTACCCCAGATCCCAGCAGCCCTCCCTACCCCAGATCCCAGCAGCCCTCCCCTACCCCAGATCCCAGCAGCCCTCCCTACCCCAGATCCCAGCAGCCCTCCCCCACCCCAGATCCCAGCAGGCCTCTAGCTTAGCACCAGGGACCCCTCAGCTTCATGATCCGAGGCGATGGATACAGGCATCACCTGAGCCCTGGTGCTGGAACTGACCGGCACAAGGTCCCCAGGCACTGCCCCGAACGATACACCAACTAGTCTCTGCTTCGACTTAGCCATGAATCAAGCAAGCAACCATTCAGAGTCCCGCCCAGACCAGACCACAGCCAACACCACTCAGGCCTCCTAGGGGAGCTTCCAAGTTTGAAACATAAGCTGCTCCCAGAGTGATGGCAGCTGCCTCAGAGATTTAAATGATCATGAATATTTGTCGAACCTAAATTTAATATTATGTTGTTTTATTTTTCCCATAAAAATCTTATACGCATATGTTTGTGCTAATACATCTAGTTGCCTGGGAAACCAGAAGGGTCTGTGCAGTGAGAGAAACATTTCTGGGAGAGTTGGTCACAGAAATGTTTCTGGAATATTCTCTCATGGTGCAATCTTCTGCTCCATAGGTGTACAACATGCACACCTGAGCTGCAGGAACACCCAACCCCACACTGCTCGCATGGGACTGTGTGACAGATGCTGACAGGTGGAATATCTGCGACTTCAGTGCCAATTTGCAGGGGGTCACAACAGTGCTGTTTCCAGCTAATGTCATCTGGCTGGATTGCAGTCTGGATTTTAATGGATTTCCTGGTTGTGGTTTGCAGACATAAGTGGACATGGTCACGTCTGCTTAAAAAGATAGGAAGGGATAGTGCTGTTGGGAAGAGAAGGAATTCTCCAGGTCTCCGAGGCTTCCTGGGAGATCTGGAGCAGGGTCTTCAACCTTGGCACTGCTGCCATCTGGGGCTGGATCATGCTCTCCTCCCAGGGGGTGCTGTGTTGTGCCCCCTAGGATGGTTAGCAGCCTCCCTGGCCTCCACCCACTAGGTGGCAGTAGCAACCCTCCCATCTACAACAGCTGTGCCAACAAAAAATGTCTCCAGACACTATTAAATATCTTGTGGGGGACAAAAGTGTCCCCTGTTGAGAGCTAAGCTTCAGAGATTCACAGGTGAACCCAGGTAGCAGCTGGGAATGCGGGAAGCAAGTCACCTTCTGAAAGTCATGGGTGGATGTTTCCGGGAGCCAAAGGGAGGCTCCTGTGCTAACGTCTCCTGAAGCCTACTCTCCACTCCTCACGTTGCCTCAGTAACTTCATAAGCCCTGGGAACTTCCTGCCTCATGGGCTTTTGGAGGCTTCTGTGTGATTAGAAGGGCAGACAGGAGATGCGATTTGGTGTAACTGACATGATACAAATTGCTTGTCAAATTCCCTCTCGCTCATCTGCCGAGTGCAATGGTGGGAACAGAAACGCAGAAAAACATAAATGTCTAAACATGCTCCGGCACAGACGGTGTGCTGACTCTGAGCCTGAGGAATGGAAACGTGAGACGCGTCAAGTGTGTTGTGATAACTCCCCAGGGGCAAGGGAATAGCATCCTTCTCATGGGTCAGGAGGCGTCTGGAGTTGTCCACTCCTGAGCCATATCTACTGCCTCCCTTGCATTATACGTCTATATTTCTTTTTTTTTAAAAAAAAATGTTGTTTATTTGTACATAATGCCTTTATCTTACATGGTGCTGAGGATCGAACCTGGCCACGCACGTGCTAGGCGAGCGCTCTACCACTGAGCCACGACCCCAGCCCATTATACGTCTATATTTCTATCCCTATCTACGAGGCCTCCTGAATTCCCTTGAGATCTGGAATCCTGTCCATTTTCCACACACCCGACCGTGTCCCTCCTTGTATGGTATGTCTTCCATAAATAACTGGGTTCCACCCCCCTTATGCAGGAGTAACATAAAAGTGCACCATTTATACCTCTTAGTAGCCATTTCATTTAAATAAGAAATCTGTAAGTCTCAAGCAGTCCAACTGTCCCAGGGCACATTCCGTTTTCCCCACGTTGTTGTGACTACTATTAACATATCACAGACTTATTTCCAGTGCCAGGCTCCCAGTAGGGCACAAGTGTTCAATGAGGGTCCAGCAAGTCAAGGACAGTGCACTTCTTAAATACAGTCTTAACAGGTTGCTTTTACAATGATATGGACTCTAGAATTCTGTATATATTTTTTAGCCGATGGAATTTCAATTGGATGCTCTTTCTTCTTCAATCCTTACTATCCCATGATATCTTTCCTTCCTCTTTTAAGCCATGTTCCATCTTTGCCTAGGTCTTCTGGTCTATAGGATGGGGACTAGGAGATCATGAACACTTCCATGCAAAAAACATACTCAGAAGTATCCACCACATCAGGTTTCGATAGAAAACAGACATCAGGAAGACGCCAAGTTCAGCCAGACATTTCCCACTGGTTAACTCTGCTACTTATACAATCTCCCCAATGCTTTCCTTTGTGATTCATGCCTACACCTACTGCCTGGGCCTCTCCATGTAATAACAGAGGGGGAAAAACTTGTAGTACATAATTTATTCCTGATTACCTGGCTATGCTTACGTTTATTACAATGTAATTTAAAACCAACATGAAATAAAATGTATTTTAGAATCAGAGCTCTGCTGCATTATAACTTTCACACATATCTCCACCAAAACAGTACATATGCAAAAAAAAAAAAAAAAAAAAAAAAAAAAAAAAAAAACCAAAAAAAAAAAAAAAAACCAGACTTTGCAGAAAAATAGAATTTTGGTTCACAACCTGCTGCAGCAACCTAGGAAGCCAGCCTGTTGAAGGTCACTCTTTCAGAGATCCGAATGCTATTCCTAGTGACAACTCAGAACTCTTAATAATTGGCTCGAAATGGCCAAGGCTCAATTAATAACTGACAGCTTCCTTAATTTTTGTTCCTGATTCCCATGTAGGACTGGCCAGAGAAAGGCAGATACATTCTCCTATTCACACAACTGCTTGTGGTATGTCTGCCTCCAGCTTCCTTCCATCATCAGACTCCAACAGGTCACACTTGAAACGTCTCTTTTTTGTCCTCTAATATTTACTACTCTTCTGCCTTAGAGTCTGGCAGGATCTGAGCTATAGGTGCTGACTCCCTTGCTACAATAAGATCAGAAAAGCTCACCTTTGCTGATCTCCCCTGGCTGGTGTTTATTTCCAATAAACATGAGAATATGTGCATTCTGAAGTCAACTGCTCTGCTCAACTGGTGGCTTTCCTTCTCAAGAAGCTCAAAGAGGCTCTTTATTTTTAAAATATTGCCATCTACAAGATGGAGCACATTAGCTCCCTGGCCAGATTGCCAGCGGACACCAGTGAAAAACAGAACATGCAGAGAAATACCAGGGCTACTTGAAATCGCTGAGAATTTTGGATGGCAGACAGGCAATTAGCTATATGGAATTCAGCCAGGGCAAGAAGCATATGAAAAATGGAGACAGGACATTTTCCTAATCTTGTTAGGAATTTGAGGTGCACTAACAAGAACCTTGGTCTTCACTGACGAGAACTTCACACTGTAAGCCACTGTTCGGTCCTCATGCATTTGAACTGTTCTTGATCATGTCTACGGTTCTTAGAGGAGAATGGGAAAATACAGACATTAGGTACTAATAAATAAGTGTGTATTGTTAGGTAGTAGATAGTCACGAGCAGTGGAATGCATGGCCAGGTCACAGGTTTACTTTAAGTCAAAGTTTTCTTTGAGTTACTGCGAAGGCGCAGGAGCAAATAACTTGTGGCAGAAAACCTGCAGAGAAACACCAGGGCACAGACGTGGAGGATAAAGAAACAAAAGTAAAAGGTGCTTCATGGGGGGCTACATCAAGAAGGAAGGATTAATGGGACTAACTCTGGACTAGGCCCATAGAGGTCAAGATAAAACTAGAAGTTATGGCCTCCAGTCTCCTTCTTGGTCTCCTTCTAGCTCAGAAGGGGCTTCTTCAGTGGTTCAGGAGCAGGAAGGAAGCCTGCTACCAGTTGCTGACCTGAGAGCCCACAGTAACACAGGACTGACTGACGTGTAGAGGAAGACCCCTCGAGCAGGATGGCCACCATGACAGTTCCAGAGAGGGCCAACGAGGGTTGAAAACTCCACCACCCGGAGAGAAAGAGGGGCTGAACATGGGACTGATGGAGACTGCAGGTGGTGGACCCCAGTTCTCCAGGCAAGCATCAAGCAGAACTAAATGTGAGACAGCACTGTTCCGTTGTCTTTCCCTACGCACAGGTGGCCCTGCTGTCCCTCGAGGGCACTCTCTGCTCAGCCTTACCCTGCATTCACCCCATTCTCACTCCACTTCCATTTTGTCTTCACTTAAAATAAAATCCTCTGGTGTGAATTTTGGTGTCCGACTTTAAATTTTCTTTGGTCAGAACGTGAGACCTGAGGTTCAGAGCTTTAGCACCTCACTCCTGTGACAGTATGATATATGGCAATGTTCTCAAAATTGGGAAATCAAAATTGCAAAGGAATTTTTTAAAATTAGAGTGGGGTCATTTTCCCCTACTTTTTCAGCATTAGATTTTTTTTTTTTTCTGGTAGTGATAGAATCTATGATGCTTGTTCTTTATGAACCTAAAGCATGATTATCAACTGCTTATTCACTCAACACAACACATACACACATATTGGCAGGCTAACATTTTGTTGGCTTTGGATTTATTCAAAAGTTAAATATGAGTGATATAATCAGACCTGTGTCCCAAAGCCACTGTGCTTAAGCATCAAAATAGTGTGATTTAGAAATCCTTAATTGTTGTTGCTTCCTCATGACCTAGAGCTGTGCACTGAGTAAGCACTGTGTTTGCCTCGGTGACCGTCCACGGCCCTTACAGCATGCACCACAATCCCAGCATCTGTGAACACCTAGTGTGCTTTCAAATGGGCCAGACTCAGTCTCCAGCTGAATGACATGCTGTCTTAGAGATCTCCTCTCCTTTCGCCCCATCTTGGGAGGGAATAATTAAGTGGGAGTCCTGAGGTGGGGACACTGGGGTGCAAATCATTGTTAAAGTTCAGTGGAAATGAATTTTAGATGATTGATAGCTTTGGGTTACTGGGCTTTTATTTCCTTCCTGGCTATCTGTCCTTCATAACACGGAGAATTTTCGAGTGAAGAAGTCAGACTGGGAGCCCCCCCACTCCACATCCTTGCTGTCCTACCTACATGCACAGCTGGGACGATGAATTGACATGCACATCTGTCTTCATGCATATCACTTAATCATCATGATTAGCATCATTTTCTCTTTCAAGAGGTTGTTGACCAGGCAAAGAACTTGATAATTCAATACAGAAACTTGTGGAAAGATGCACCAACTCTTCAACGGAAACCAGCAACAGATGTGTCTGCACCTGGAGACTCTGGACGCCTGCTTCCACCAACCCCGAACTGTGGCAAGCCCCACGGTGAAAGCCCTGCTTCGTGAACTTCAGACACCCCATGAGACCTCCCCCAACCTGGACGAAGCATGGCCCCAGCTCCCTTGAGTGGTGTTTCCCTCAACATAGCACGTAATAAATTCAGCTTTGTTTTAGTAAAGAGTTGTGCTGATGATATTTAGGAAGCCAGTCTTGGGCAGCATTGAGGACCTTTTTTTTTTTTTTTTTTTTTTTCCCACTAGAATTCAAGCAGATGTGAGCATGTAAGGCAGCTAGACTTTGTGCTGGCCCTTCATTCATTACGCTGTAAAATTATCAGATAACATCATGCAACCTTTGGATATTTTCATTAGCAAGACATTAGTTCTGGCCTCTTCTTATAATGCTTGGTTCTGAGTTGATTTCTTTGTCCCTGTTAGAATGCACAGAACTCAAATTGGGCAGTGGCTACTTCAATTTTAGAGTTCATCAGCGTCCCTGACAGATATGACCTAATGTCAGCAATTTAAGTTTCAAAGAGGAATTAGAATAGACAAAGGGTGACAGCCGTGGGCTCGGTGTACACTTTTCTCACAGGCCACGTTAATCTCAGATGACTAACCAATTCAGTCTTATTCGAAGCTTACACTAAAGGTGCTTTTCTGTTTTCTTTTCTTCTATTATTTTTCCTACTAGGCTTTGATGTGTTTATAAATGGAGGCAAGCTTACCAGAGAAGTTTCAGAGGAAATAAAAAAGGCTTAAATGGTTCATGAGTGAAACAGACGAATTTCAATGTCTGTAGGAAGAAGCTGAGCTCGTTGGTATAGGGCAAAGCAACTCAATACCAAGGAAGGAACTCCACTGCATTGGACAATGCACCCAAGTCCTCCTCAAGAATCCTCATCTGCAAGGATTTGCCTTGGAATAGGCTTTTACCTGAGCCTCTGCCTGGTTCCCTGGAGACACCCAGAGATCGCACCCTTCTGGTGGCCACATCTGGGTAGAAGAGTGTTGTTCATGGCACATCAGAGAGGCCACCACTGCGCCAAAGATTCCAACCCTACCGAGGGCGTGTGTGTTCTGGGTCACAAGATGTGTCTGACCTTCTCCTTTGTGTTCATGTGTTTGAATTTGTTGAAAGCAAGCTTATTGGGGTAATTAAAGCCCAGTGTTCTTGGTGGTTTTTTCCCTCTTAAAATGAAGGCATAACAAGCCAACTCTCTTTTTATCCAACTCTGCAGATGTGCAGGAGGACATAACTGCAGGTGCTTGGGATCGCAGCTCCTGTCACTGCAGAGTGCTCCCCACTGCCCACACTTGGCTTCAGAGATCCACTGTGCACCGCCGGGCCACTTGGAAGAACAGAGGTGTGATGGCCAAGTACAGAACCTTGGCGGGAGGAGCAAGTTTCTTTTGGGGAAACATTAAGCATCTGCATAAAAAAGATTTGTGCCTACAATAAAATGAAAATAAAAATGTGCTTTGGAAATTAAAAAAAAAACAAAACCTTCATCAGAATAGGCTAAAAATAACTGAATACACCGAACATTTTAATCTCTTGCTCACAGAGCAGAGATGTGAAGGAGCCTTTGCCTGGCAGCCCCAGGCTCCTAAAGAAGTCCAGGGAAGTACCTGGACAAGCTGAGGACGAGAGCTGCTGCTACCAGGGCTGCTGCAGACAGGCATCAGAGCGGGGAGAGCAGATGGAACCCAAGGCACCACCTCCCAAGCACTGGCCTAAGAACTCTAGGTCTTCATCTACTTCTTGCCACAGGCCTCGGGGCTCAATAGCCCTACTCTCTCTACTTAGACACAAACAAACAAAGGCGCAGAGAAAACGAGTCACTTGCCCAAGGGAGTCAAGCTAGAGAATGTGCAATGCCCAGTGCTGGGCGGGAAATAGCAGATGAGCAAAGCAGGACAGTAACAGAAGGAGTGGGGGTGCCTCCTCAGTGACCTTCATCAGGGGTTCCCTGCAAACCCCAGCGTGGATTTGGACCCCCAGGACCACCTCTCCCACCCCCACCACACAGCTGGCCCTAAGGCTCACCTCCCATCTCCACGCACCCCGGTTTCTCCTTGAAGAGTGTTTAGGGCCTCGTCCTGCTGGACATTCTAGACTGCTTTCTCTATGAAAGTTGAAGACTTGGAATCGAGTAAGGTTAACACTCTCTAGATGGTTCAGTGGCTTTTGGGGAGCATCATCTCATTTTTGACATTATAGTAATATTGTCCCAAGAGCTCTGGTCCCGCACTAAGTGGCCCTAGATTGTCCTATGCTCGTATTTGTATGGAGTCATTACATGAGCACCCTCCCGCAGCAGCTGAGCAATCCTGCTTTGTTAGTCCTAATGTGTGCTTCTCATGTTCGGCCTTACACGGGGAGCCTGGGCAGGCCCTCTCAGAGCCACGTGTGGCTTCAAGAAGCCATGTGCCTTGGCCACAGCTGAGCCATTCTGAAGGCATTGATTTCCACCTTGAAGTCTGCAAGACCTAGTTCATTTCCTTACATCACAGACTCGACTGAGAAATGCAAAAGAGAAAAGGTCTGAGAAGACAGGGTTAAGGACATAGGAACCAAAGGCAAGGTGACCTAAACAGAGCCTCTGGGTCTCGAATGGGTCCACCAGAAGGGCTTAAAGATGAAACCCAGAAGAAGCCTTTCTGAGCCTCCCATAAGGTCTGAAGCAGAGCTCTCTGAGAATAAGGCTCCATAATTCACTCTGAGGAACTTCCAGCCAAAAAGAAGACTGGCCCTTAACACTGGCGTGAGAAACTGCATAAACAAGCTTTATCAGAAGCTTCTGGACCTCCCTTTAGTTTCCCTCAAGCCTGCTTTAGTTCCATAGAAACTCTGTCTACACCTCATTCCAATTAAGCTGATATGTAAACTGTCACCCCAGCTGTTTAGTGAGTTACTCCTTACTAGCTTTCCTGTGTATACATGACTCAACTTGACTTTTCTCTTGATAATCTGTCTGCAGACCTGGGTTGGTAGAGGAAAGTTGTATTCCCACCAGTCTGGAGTCAGGAGGTGGCAATCCAAGGCACAAGCTGTTCAAGGGAGCTATCGCTGGGTTGCCCCAGAGGGAGGCTGTGCCTAGCAGTACTGTGCTAAGTGGTCCTTGGCTTTAGGGACAGAAAACACAGGGGGGAGGAGTTAGCGCTAGAGACAGTGACCAGCCTCCACCTGAGATTGCTGTGGATGCACTGGAACCACAGCAGGAGCCCACAGGCAGACACGCTGCCAGGAGCCGGCCCAGCCTGGAGTGTTGAGGACAGGGAGGCCCACCTGCAACACCAACCCGGGCTTCAGCTGGCTTCCTGCCTGCACAAGAAGCCAGCTCCTATGGTCACAGGCTAGTGTGGGATCTCAGACACACTTGCTCATGAACAGAGGGTTCCAGTTGGTTCTTGGTATACTTGCAACATGCTGGGGCCCTGGACCATGGGGGTGGGATAGGGGTGTTTCTCATCATCCAGCCTTTGCTGAGTACATACTTGAATCAAAATGAGACATTCAAACAATGGCTTTCATTTCTGAGAGTAAACCCCGTACACTTCAATACTATTCATGAACCTCCTTTTAAATTGAGAATCAAAATAAATGCCTGGCATTGAATCAGCACCTAGCATGATGTCTTGAATATAGTAATCACTCAGTTAATGCTCATGACTGAATCAGCTTAGATTACTACCAAAGAAATGCTGAAAAATGAGATGTAGAATAAATTTAAATGAATCTGGGAAATTTTTCTCCCTGCGTTTTCTGTGTAATGGAACTTGACACTACTCATCTGACTTATTTAAAAACAATGATGTAGTTGCCGCTCTAAATTGCTTGTGTATTTTAAATTCATGGGCTCATTGCACAATCTTGATGACACTTGATTTGAGCTTTATTTTCTTAAGGTTCTAAAAACCTTTATAAGAGAAAATTCAGAAAAATTCAGAGCTCAGAGAGTGGCACCAGGAGAGTGAGGATGGCAGTACCACATGAGATGAGGGGCGGCCTGGTGAGGGCTAACGCCCTACAAGGCAGGAACCTAATGCCTAGCTCAGACAGTACACGAGGGTCACCTGGGAGGCTTCTGCAGACAGATGCTCAGGCCCTTGCCAGAGAGCAAGATTCGGGAGGCCTGGGGTCAGGTCAGGGCAGGTGTCTTTCAAGATATTTCTGAAGCTGATTACTGGTGGAGCAGTTTTCACTGAATCCTGTGTGTGGAATCCTGCCTGGGGCCATACTGCTGGGACTTCTGTTTGTCTATAATTAAGGCTGCCCTTGGTCTGCATTATGGAAAGTCATGTGCCTTTGCCTACATCCCTCCCCCAGCGCTTATCGCTAAGAACAGGATGGCTGCCCCCAGACTGACATGTTGGGCTGTTAAAAAACAAAAAAAAACAACAACAACAACAACAACAAAAAAAAACAGCCTCATGGGCATAGTAAGTAGGAAACAAGAGGAAACAGAAAGTTTGAAGTGGGGTCTATTGGTATATTGATTTGTTTAATGGTGTAGGCATAGATAGATCATCAATACCACAGAACTGGGTCTCAGCTGTGAGTGAACAAACAGAAAAAATGTTGGGAATTTGTAGGCAGAACAACCATGGTTTTCCATTCTGGGGGAATCACATAAATCTCAAAAATACCTTGGACAAAAATCATGTTGCTTGAAAAACTGTTGCAGCACACAAAGATATATGAATATTAGAGGAAGAAAACCATTCACCCATAGCCAAATAAAACCAAATGAATGGGGGTAAAAGTGTTCAATTTGAAAGACAAAGTATTACTGAAACCACCCACCTCCATCTTATAGTAATCTGTTGAGCTTTACATAGGATTGAAAAAAAGAGGAATTAAAATACTTTTTTCCCCGGAAAATAAGGTGAGCTTGGCTATAAGGTGTCTCCAATTGTCCTCTGTCAATTAGATTTATGTGTCCTAGAAGCATTTGCCACACCATAGGCTATTCTCACTTCTAAATGTTTGACAGAGTCTCCTGCCAAGACCTGCAGACAGCTGAAAATTGGGAGATGAGTTCACAACCAGAGCATTTATATGGCAGGTGTGGAAGAGAGGTAACTGTTCTGCTGCATGAAGAAAGGTATGAGCACAGAAGCAGTTCCATCTATTTTCATTTTAATACATTCCACAGATAAATAACTCGGCACTTCACATATGGGTCCCTAAAATAATTTCTGCCACACAGAAAACTGAACAGAACTGAATGACTAGGTCTTCTGTCTTGTTCACATAGATTCATCAAGTCCCTGAAGCAATTGAATGAGAGATGACTACACACACACACAAATTACTTGACAGATGGGAATTTCAGTAATAAAATGTGACCATCCAGAATAATAAGACTAAAGAAATAAAACAAATAATACCTAAGGAAGTCTAGACCAGGGGATGGAAATGCAGACTTCTCACCAGTTTTAGCTGAGTGACCCTCTCCCACCTGGCCATATTTTTTTCTGGGGTGGATAACAAGCCACAATGCTTCAGTTGTTCTGCAGGCACGGGCTCAGGTTTAAGTGCTGTGTACTTAGGCAAGTAGGAAGACCATCAAAGCCCTTCACAATACAACCTACGGGTCATGCAAAATTATGTGAACATATGTGGTCTCAGATTTTCCAGAAAGAAAAAAACATTACCTCTTGTTTTCTTTATTCAAAAGTAAAAGTGAAGAAGAAAATTATGTAAGAAACCTGTCTTTGGTTAATGAGCCAAAAAGGCTTGTGTTCAGGCAGCTAGGATTTTTATTTAAAGATTAGGTTTCCTGTATATGTTTGCATACTTAGAAAATCAACATAATTGGACCATGACTTTAAATATCTTTTGGCCTCTATTTCACTGATGACCTACAGATGGCATCTCAGTCCTGAGCTCCAAACTAATATTTCCTGATTTCTACTTGGCATCTGCCTTTTCCTGTGTAACATATATTCTACACCTTCATTCCCAAATCAAACTCTAGTTCCTACAGCACCGCCCTGCCTCTGTCCTCTTTCTCTTTATAGCATTTTGTTCCCCTTCTATCTGCAAGTCCTTCTGGTTCCACATTTGAAATTCTTTTCCCAATACCCCAGCTGCAGTCCTGGTCCAGGATGGTACATTCTCCTTCCAGACTCCTGGAATCAAGCCCTCTCAGGTCTCTCTCCTTCCCTGCAGCCTAGTGTGCAAAGGACTAGCAGACAGGACAATAATGTAAATCCAATCATGCTCTTTCCAGCCAAAACCCTTAGAGAAAAATCCAAATCCGTCCCCTACCTCTGGGCTTACAGGCATCCCTCACCCATCATCAGCATCTTCATCCTTTCCTGGCTCATTTACTGGCTGTAACAATATTGACTCTGTTCCTGTTTTTGCCACACACCAAGCTCTCTGCTATGCCAAGGGTTTCACTCTTGCTACTCCTTGTACCCATAAAATGGTCTCTGATGACTTACTGACAGCTCCTGTCCATCACTCGGGGACTTACCTGCTCACAGAATCCTTTCCTGACTGCTACATTCAAAATTCCCCTTCCCTTGTTACTCTGGAACCCCCTACCATTTTTTTTTTCATATCTAAAGCAGAAAGAAAATATTGTTTGTTTGCTGTGAGACTGTTTTTACCATCAGGCCATAATCTCTATGAAGCAAAAGAAACTTTCATGCTGTTGCTGTATTGTGATTGGCACACAGTAGGCACCCAATAAATACTGAATGAATGAGGAAAGTGAATAAATAAATGAGGATATAAATTAATTTCACACCTTGGAAGTCAACAGACAAGGAGAAAATGATGATAAACCCTTGAAATACCCAACTATTTCTTATTACAGAATCTCAGTAACTAAATTAAATAATCGCTTTAAACTTTCGTGGTATAAGAACTGAATGTGGCACTTGTAGTCTGAAAGCAGGACTTCTTTATATTTAATTGATCCCTAGGAAGTTTTAAACACTGCACTTATTGTCCCAATAATGATCCTCTATATGTAGATAAGAAATTATTATCTAGCATAAAATTCGTCCTGTAGTCTTAATTAGCTTCAAATGCGACCCTTAAATCTCGCCTGGTGTTTCCCACCATGCAGCTGGCTGCTTTGCTTTGTGGTAAGCTCCCTCTGGGGAGCTGCCGCTCAGAACTGCACATGCAGAAATGGCTTGTGAAAACCAAAGCTCATTCAGGAGAGAAGCACATTTTCCCACCATTAACCTTTGATTCTGTTGAGCCACTACCTCAAGGTCATGGCTATAGTGAAATCAAGGTCAGGCTATCCTGGCGCAGCACTGGTATCCATAAGAAGCCTGTGTGCCCTGGGGCCACATGCATCTTGCCAAGGGGATGCATGGCTTGGGGGTTCAGAGAAGCCTCTTCAGATATCCAACTCCCCCACCCCCGACCCTGCACTGTTGCACCATTACAGCAAGACCCGACTCACAACGTACCTTTTCCTATTTCACTGAGCCAGGTCAGATCCCTCCCTGCTCTGAAAGGGCACACGTTCTGTGAGACAAAACCCAGGTACTGCACATGCCTATGACTGGTCACAAGGAGAAGGAAATGGCTCTGAGGATGGATAATGCATTGCTTTTTCCACCTGTGAGTTTCTAATTCGTTACCTTCAACAAGTTTGAAGGGGGGCTAAATCAAGTTGTCCGTTAATAGAGAATTAAAGATCACTTCTGATGATGGACCCCAATGAGATTTTTGAAACCACATGCAGAAGAAATTTGAAGAATCAAATGGCATTGCTATAAGGAAAGATCATATAAGAAGAATATGTTTCTCTGTATTTAAGTCCATAAAACCAAAGCCTGAATAAAATAATGGCATTCGCAGGTAAATGGATGAAGTTGGAGAATATAATGCTAAGTGAAGGTAGCCAATCTCAAAAATCCAAAAGCCGAATGTTTTCTCTGATATAAGGAGGCTGATTCACAGTGGGGTTGGGTCAGCGAATATAGGAGGATTAGAGTAACACTAGAAAGGTCAATAGGGAGGGAGGGGAAGGGAGGGAGCAAGGGGGTATGAAGGGGAAAAAAAAGAGAAGATGGTAGAATGAGATGGATATCATTATCCTAAATGCATGACTGAAGACATGAATAGTATGAATATACTTTGTATACAAACAGTGATATGAAAGGTGCTCTATATGTGTATTATGAATTGTAATGCATGCTACTGTTATATATACAACAACTTTGAATAAAAAAAGATATCTTCAATGCAATAAAATTTAATAAATTTTTTTAAAAGAACAGAATAATATTGAAGCCTGTTTTTTTTTTTTCAAACAATAAGTAATATTCCTTTGGATATATAAATTGGGGGGGGAGCTCTTTCATCTGAAAATGTATTTCCAATGAATTTTTACTCTTTATTTAATAATTTCAATAAGATTTGTGACATGTTATTTTGGTGAATTTCATTCTGCTAAAACCTACAGTAATAACTTAATCCATAAAATTTTTAATCTAAAGCCTGATTCCATTAGAAGTATTAAAAATTAAAAGTTAACTTGTGTATATTTTGCTTAGAGAGACAATGATCAATCAGAGACTTTAAAGCATAAGAGACATTAATCAGGGTAAACTTTGGGGGAATATAGGAGAATCATATGTTCAAGGAGCAAAACAATGTTGAATTTCTAACATTCATGAAGCATTTACTCACATATTATTTACGAGGATAATAGTGGATATAAAACCACTGTAATGTTCAGGTTTCTTAGATATATTTTATAAGGACACATGTCAGTTTTATTTTAGAATACAACACAGGAATTACATTTGTTGCACATTTAAAAAATTTTAAATGTGATGTCGTAAGAGGGTAGCACATAGCTACACAACAATCTTTTAGAATGTTAACAAGCAAAGAATAACTTGTGGCTCCCAGCCTTTAATCGTTCTGTCAATGATTTGTAACTGTTGATGCTATCATGAAAAGACACAGACCCCTTGCAGCCCAGATGGTCAGGCCGCCCTTGGCCACCAGGGGGGATCCTGGACAAGACCACAAAACCTTTCAAGGAGAATTATCAGGAATGGGCACCAGACACAGGAGAGGCCAGTGACAGAAACAAATGACTTCAGGAGACTTGTTGGGGAGGGGCTTGGGGATGAAGAGACCTGCATCCTCCCTCAGGCATTTATAGGAGGTCTTGGGAGAAGGCAGGGTCTGTTCACCCCTATCCCATTCCCCTTCCTGTTTCTAGGTTAAGATCCCAGCTCCTTTCAACCCTGTTATGGGGTTGTTCTTAGGTACTTAGTTGGTCCCAATCTTTACTGTGTTTCAAACAAGGAGTCTCACGTGCCTTTGGCTTTAGAAAGAAACCAAGCAGAGAGGAGAATCCAGTCACTGGATATCTGAGCAGAGACAGGTGACAAATGTAGACAGGAAAGCCCTGCACCCGGAGACTTCAAAACAAATCAGAGCCTGGTGCTCAGCGGCTATGGGTGAGAAGGGAGTCTGAGGGGCAGGTGGAAGCGGGAGAGAGGCAGAGGTCACCAGTGATGGGCCGCCCTCCAGGCAGGTACACCCACATCCCATCCCCTTCCTGACCCGAGCCTGCCTCCTCTCGCATTCCCTGAGTCCGTTCTGGAAGTGGTCCTCTCTTCTCCCTGCTGACACAGCCTCCAGCTGTCCAATCCCTTCCCCAAGCCTGGGTCTCCCCAGCTCTGTCAGCTCCATGATCTAAAATCCATCCCATTCTCTCTTGCCAAAGGAAAACAGAATGCACCATTCATTCCTGGAAATTCAGCAGAATTCTTAAAGGAAAGCGATGAACCTAGGAAACAGTAAAATCTGGACGCGTTTCAATCGCACTCTTCCTCCTTAGCCGGATGTGCTGGTCTAGGGAGTGGTTTGTGTTGTCTGTATTCCTTTCTGGCAGGTCCCTGAACTGGCTGCTTGGTTTCCCAGTGGCTGGAGCCTAGTTGTGGCTGTTAACTGTCTCTTGTCTGCAAAGTGTCCCTTCCACTCTAACACCTCCAAATCCTCCGCTGCGTCCCATTCCTGCCTGGAGCCCACACTGAGGGCCCTGGGGTGGTCTTTGAAGCCAGCTGTGAGACTAAGAAGCTAGGCACTACCTTAAACCAAAGTGGGAAGAAGACAGAGTCCGACTCGCTCTGTCCCTTCCAATTTGTGCCTGATAACTGTGGAGGAAATCATGTTTATACACACAAGGTCATTTACCCACTTAAGAAGGGCTTTGTTGCAAATTGTTCTTAATTACTGAACGTTCAGTATTCATTGTTGCTCAGAGATTGTTACCATCCAATCCACAGTAACACTGTCACATGCTTGAAGTTTAAAATATGGATCCCAGAGGAGCTCCTCTAATTTGCGATTCAAATGTTTTTAGCTAATTCTAGTCCCTTACCTAATGGAAAGTAGCTGAGTAATTCCTCAATTTTCCCCCTCAAAAGAGTCTTAGAAATGATACTTCTTCACTCCACAACATCCTTGCCAATATCCATCACCACTCTCTCTTTCCTCTTCTACTTCTTCTCCCTCAGCCTAGGCCAATAGCAGGAATCAGTAGGAAGGAACCTGATTTCAGTATGACTGTTATTGGGTAAGTGAGCTGTCACAGAAGGTGACACTTAACGATGGGTAGTATCAGGTCCACTGGGAATGCTCACCACACAGTGGAATCACTCCTTGGGTCTCCTCATCGTCTGCCATTCCTTAGTTCAGTGGAAAAAAAGCAAGGGCAAAGATTTGACCTCCAAGGGCACCAGTTAGCTTCTCTCCCGTATTACATCTGAGACGGTCTCTGCACCAAAGCCCAGAGGTATGTGCATGCCACACCTGTGTTAGGGGATGGGAAGGGGACTAGATGGAGATGCTTCTAGAGAATCCTGTCTCAAAGACTCAAAAGCAAGTCAAAACACACACTGCCTTGCCTCCATAAACCAAGAGCACAGTTAAAAATCATCCAGGCATAAAGCACAGTGTAGCAGCAAGAAAGAAAAAGAAGGAGGAGGAGGAGGAGGAGGAGGAGGAGGAGGAGAAGGAGAATAACAACAACAACAACAATAATAACAATAATAATAATCAGCTATATTTTCAGGTTCCAAATCTATGGATTCAGTAACTAAGGAATAAAAATGTTTTTTAAAAATTGTATTTGTACTGAATATGCAAAAGCTTTCTTTTTCTTGTCATTATTTCCAAAGCAATAGAGTAGAACAACTATTTACATAGCATATTAGGTATTAGAAGTAATCCAAAGAGGGCTTAAAGTGTAGGAAAGGATGTGCATATGGGTTATGTGCAAAGGACTTGAGTACCTGTGGGGTTTGGTTTTTGTGCAGGGAGGTCCTGGAACCAGTTTCCTGCAGATATTGGGGACAACTGCTTTTCAGAAGTGATAGGAAGATTGTATTCATGGAAAGTAGCTCATGGAAACGCAATGCTAGTACCACAGCAATTTTGGGGAATGGTTGAGGCAGGGTTGTATCTCGAAGTATCAATATGCATATTTCCTTCCCTCCTTCCTTCCTTCCCTCCTTCCTTCCTTCCTTCCTTCCTTCCTTCCTTCCTCCCCCTCCCCCCTCCCTCCCTTCCTTCTTTTCTTTCCCAGAAACTGAACCCAGGGGTACTTAACCACTGATACATCCCTAGCCCTTTTTATGTTTTATTTGGAGACAGGGCCTTGCTAAATTGCTGAGGCAGGCACTGAACTCCCCATCCTCCCGCCTCAGCCTCCCAAGGTGCTGGGATTATAGGCCTGTGGCACTGTGCCCAGCAATTTTCTTCTCCTTTGCTCGTTCACTGGGACATGAAGGGCATTTCTTTCTGTACTCAACCACATTTAAGCAAAGAAGCCATGGAACAAAGTGTGAGAAGGAATATCTGGGTGTGGAGTGAAAAATGAGGGCTTCTGGCTCCAGAGATGAGCTAAGACTGGAGCTGAGGGAAGGGCACTAGCCTGGAAGTCTAAGGACGCTGGTCACCTGCGTGATTCCTGGGGTGGACAGCAACTTGACACCTCATGTCTTTACCCACTGGGGGCTGAAGCATTCCCCACAGCCTTCCCAGACTGAGGCTGCTGTCAGTGGCCACTCACATTTAATGTTTTCACTGAGCTCATTAAGCCCCTACTCTTAATTGATCTTTCCACACAAGGAGCTTTATCAAGTAGAAACATAAAGTTAGAATTCTTAAACTGAAGAGGCTCGCGATATCTTCATTCAAGTGTGTGTTGTGAAAGCTTATACTAAAACAAGGGAGTAGTTGTCTTGAAATTCCTATAATATATATACACAACAATTTAAACTTTGTATTAATAATTTAAACTAGGTGTTAATATCATTAGTGCTAATTGCTGGCTGAAATTGGCTACTAGGTTAGAATTAATTATTCATTACATACAGTAAGATAAGGAGGAAATTTGGATCAGAATATTTCTGGAGAAAAATTTTTTATCTTTTTTTGATCAAAGAAATAAAATGTCTCAGAGAAAAATATATGTTTAAATGTTCACCATTAAAAACATCTCAAAATTGGAAGAAGATAATTTTTCAGAAGATGAGCAGGCTGTTTCTATCTACATTGGGTCTTACAGACTCTAAATCAGTAGTTATTGGCCTGGGATATTTTTGAATTCCTGAGTAGGCCTTAAGATAAGTGCTAGTATCTTAGTGTCCCTGGAGATGGGCTCAGGTGACTCCAATGTACATCAAAGTTAAGAACTATATTCTTCAAAAATACATCAAAGTACTATTTGCAAAATAAAAAATGCTTTGGTTTGCAAAACAAAAAAAAAATTAGGCACTGAATTCTAGTTTTTAGGGGTGTGGTGGCAATATGTTCAAGGTAAGGAAGGAAGGTGAAGGTAGATAGGTCTCAATTGCAAAAGAAGCTGTGCTAGATGTTATAGCTGCAAACTGATTTAAAATAATTAGGAAAATCTACATATGACAACAAAATCTTGGTTTGTGAGGCCATAATGTTAAGACTCAGGGGCTGGGGCTATGGCTCAGTGGTAAAGCACTCGTCTCACATGCGTGAGGCCCTGGGTTCAATCCTCAGCACCACATAAATAAAATAAAGTTATTGTGTCCACCTACAAATTAAAAAAAAAAAAAAAAAAAAAAACGACTCCAACTGACTATACATTGGAATGACACTTCACAAGTCCCTCCTGGACACTGGATGGCCCTGTGCTGGGGCTTGAAGCAGCAGATGAGGAAGACACAGTGTACGCTCCCCAGAGCTTTGCAGAGCAGCACAGAAACCATGCCACCTGTGGTACCATCTTCACGTGCACACAGTGCTAGGCACAGTCAGGGGTTTCCAAAGAAGCATAAAAAGTAAAACTAGAGAAAGATACTCTTCTTCCTGAAGTGGTACTAGCCTGTCTGAGTAGATGGTCCCACTTTACCTGAATCGTGTGGGCTTCCATGAGTTTACACAGGGCAAACGATCAGAGTTCTCAGGCTTGTCAAAGGTGGGTCCTGAGTTTGTCTTGGAAGGTGGGAGAGGAGAGGATGGGAAAGGAGAGGAGTGGAAGCAGCCGTTGGGGTGGGGAAATAGCTGAACTGCTGGAGTTGCAATGCAACAGGATGAGCAGGGAAGCAGGGAGAGGCCTGCTGGCGGGAAGCTGTGAGCTTAGGAATGTGAGAATCAAGAGGCGCATCGAGTCAGTGGAAGCAAGATCATTTAAGGCCTGAACAATGAAGGTGAGGTACTGATTCCCAAAGCTGGCAGCTGAGCTTTGCAGTAGAGAAGCAAAGACAGGGAGGGAGCAGGAGAGAGAGGAAGAGGGAGTTCACCTGTGGCTCAGATACCTGGTGACTGGGCTGGACGGTGGTGCGTGGAGAAAGCTCTGGAATCTGTAGAGGTTCCGCTTCCAAGCCCCACAGTAGGTTAGATACCATCATACTCTTGAAACATTGGAACTCAGTGGAAAACTGAGTTTAACTGAAGCCTCAACAAGGCTGAGCAAAAAGCCCTGATAGAGCTAAAATATGCATTAATTAGCTCAACCCTACCACCTCAGCCACCCACAAGAAGAAACAGGCTGTTTTGGGGAAAAATGAATTATTTAATTTAGTCTACTATATCCTTTTAACACACAATGCCTGGCATCTAAGAAGGGGAAGGGGGTTAGGAATAGGAAAGACAGTAGAATAAATTGGACATAACTTTCCTATGTTCATATATGAATACACAACCGGTGAAACTCCACATCATGTACAACCACAAGAATGGGATCTGAATTAGAATAAATTATACTCCATGTGTAACATGTCAAAATACACTCTGGGGCTGTGGCTCAGTGGCAGAGTGCTTGCCTAGCATGTGTGAGGCACTGGGTTTGATCCTCAGTACCACATAAAAAATAAACAAATAAAATAAAGACATTCTGTCCATCCACAACTACAAAATAATAAATATACACTCTATTGTCATATATATCTAAAAAGAACAAATTTTAAGAAAAAAAAAAAAATAACAAGACACTCAAAGACACAAGAAAATGTGACAACAAATTAAGAGGAAAGATAGTTATTATAAGCAAATCCACAGTAATCCAGGGGTTAGAATCCACAGAGAGGACTTTATCTGTGTTATTTAGTGGAAAAAATGGACAACATGGGTGAAACAAATGGACAAATCAGCAAAGGAATGAAAAACAATAAAAATTCTAGAATTAGAAGATACAGTATCAGAAATGAAGGATTTATATGTTGACAGCACTTGAAGGAACCAGAGACTTTGAAGACAGACTTCTGGAAATTGTTAAAGCTAAGGCACAAAGTGGCAAAGAAGAATGCAAAACCTGGAACCAAGGAACTCGGCCCTACAGGACAGTACCACGCAGTGAACATACTTGTAACTGGAGTCGCAGAAAGAGAGGAAAGCAAGGGGAGTCAGAGGAATATCAGAGGCCACACAACCATGCAGCTTAAAAGCAGGTCGCATAAAAACACAGACACTGAGGGGAACGACAGCAGAGGGACTGTCCTCATCAGAAGCAAAGCAACACCCAGGACAGTGCAAGGATGAGTTTAAAGAGGTGAAAGGAAAAAAAAAAAAAAAAAAAGTGCCATCTCAGAATCCTCTAGAGCAGAACTATCCTGAATGCCTGATGGGAAAATGAAGACATTTTCAGACTTAAAAAAAAAAAATAATAAGTGGAGGGAACTCAGCTTTAAGACCTGTGCTATATGAAAGAGCAGAAGGACATTCTTCTGGCAGAAGAGAAATTGCACAAGATTTACATGCATTACACTCAGCTGGCAGGAACAAAAATGAAGAGCACTAGAAATAAAACAGGTGAGTTCTTAGCTGCAGTGTATAGATGAAGAGGAGAGGAGCCCCAGGACGGAGCCCGGAGGTAGAGGGGAGGAAAGGGGCCGGAAGAAAACCAGGGGAGCCATCTCGAAACCAAGAACAACAAATACATAAACGTGGCAAGAAGGTTAGAGCAAGATTAGGAGAAAGACATTGCATGTTTATTGTGCCACAAATCACCAAGGCTCTTAGAAAAACTGTTTTGTTGAAAGAAAACTCAGGCAGCAAGGTTCATTTTGTGTCATTCACATTAAGGGAATGTGAGTAGCCCTAAACTGAAGCCCTTCATGAAGGCCAGGGAGGCCACAGTGAGGTAGGACACCAGGTGTGCGCTGGACTTGACCTACTGTGGGCTGGAACTGGAAGGGGAAAGCACAGGAATCGTAAGAACCACAAGCAACAACCTGAGGAAGCATCAGTATGACAATGGGGGGGACTTACTGCATGGGGATAAAGAAGAGGAGGGAAAGAAATCAGTTCCCGGGGGCTGGGGTTGTGGCTCCACGGTAGAGCGTTCGCCTAGCACGTACGTGGTCCGGGTTTGATCCTCAGCACCACGTACAAATAAACGCATTGTGTACAACTAAAGCAAATAAATAAATCAATATTTAAAAAGAAAGAAAGAAAGAAATCAGTTTCCATTCATAGGTCCCTGGGAAAATGGCAGAAAGCAGGAAACCAGGGCTTGGGTTAGGATTTGACAAGTAAAGTTGACGATGACTTGAAAGTTAGAATTATTAGGTTTCTAACATTTCCAGAGAAATAAGGTCATTCTTAAAATGGACTGGACTCATCCAGACGCTGGAGGTATTAGTCTGTGAACTTAATATTCAATTAAAAATTTAATACATCCACTTTCCATTTCATGGCTATAACTTCCATTTCTGACAAGTAAATTAAACTGTTCAAGCCTCAAGGTGAGGGCCACAGGGATTTTTATCTTTTGGTCTATCTTGAACATGGAATAACCTCCGTGTTGATGCAGCAATATAACTGATCTTAATTAAAAGCAGCCCGTTGTACATTAATGTCTGTCTGCATCGGCCCAGCCTGCACTCTCCCAAGTTCAGTTGCCTGTATCAAATGACCAGGGTGATACAATCTGGAACTCAAAGGACATTATGTATGAAACAAGCCACTTGTTTCTTTTTTAATTACTCTCTTCTTCAAAGTCATTCATTTTTCCTGACATTGCTTAAAGATGAAATACACAAAATTGAATAGAAAATTTTATTTTACATTTAAAAAATACCAGGCTATTCTGATGGGTAGTAAATTGTCACGAACTGTCTAGGGAATAAGAAAAAAAAATCTCTGAATTTCAATTAAGTTTCTACAAAGAACTTTTAGGACATGTTGAGAAGGGGCTGTTAGAAATTGCTAGATTCTTTGCCTTTCCTTTTTTCTCCATAAATGTTCCTTTGATTCCTGTCTGAAGATGAATGGAACAAAGTTTTTTTTTTTTTTTTTTTTTTTTTTTCTTGACACATTGGGTTTTGGAGCAGAGTCTGCTGCTGTGGTCTGAGCCATTTCACAAACCAGCATCCTGATTTGCCCCAGAGGCTGCAGGGAAGCTCTCAGCTCCTCCCTGGCTCAGGGTCCTCCTGCCCTCCCGCCTGCTCAGGCTGCTTGTGTCTCCAAGGTCTCCGCTCCTTTTATTGCCTTGTGTCCCCTCTGGGCAGAACACTGGCCAGTCTGATTTAGGGCACTAGCCTACATCTTTCTTATTTTTCAAAATATTTACTCTTTTTAGTTATACATGCCATGTATTTTGATATATTACACATACATGGAGTATAATGTCCCATTCTTTTGGTTGTACACGATGTGGAGTTACGCTGGTCGTGTATTCATATATGAACACAGGAATGCTAGGTTCAATTCATTATACACCTTTCCTTTTTAGCTAAATACCCAGTTATTGCAGCATGATAAACACAACCAGATGTTAAGTCGGAATGACTAAAAGAGTATTGTCGTTACACTTTTAAACTCTTCCGTAATCCATTATTTTTCCTCTTAGAGAGTAAAACTTGCAATTTCTTGCCACATAATTAGGAATTTTCTTCCTTCCTTCTTTCCTTATTTTCTTTCACAAGGGGGGAGAATTTACACTTCAAAAGGAATACAACTTAAAAAACATTATCCTGCTTAAATCCTCTTTTCTATTTTTAGATTCTCAAGATCTGGTTGGAGTATTTGAGGAGAACCCTTTCATTTCTCCTCTTCCACTTCTCTAAACCTTTTCCTCTGAAATTGTCTTCCAGGCATAAAATGAATACCTAAATAGTCAGAATTAAGTTAAATGGCTCTCTTTCCCTCTGCCTCTCTCTCTCTCTCTCTCTCTCTCTCTGTGTCTGTCTCTCTCTTGAAGGCTTTGAGCTGAGGTCCTGAATTTGAAGCAACTGGAAATTTCTCAATTTTGACTTTCCCCTCATGGAGTATTTCCAAGGGATGAATCATTAAAGCCTTGTTTAATAAAATAATTATTGGCTCTTTGATTTATTTACAACTCCCCTTCCAAGGAATTCTTATCTGCCAGACCCAGCCGCCAAAATTCCCCAATAGGTGTCTAAAGTTAATTAGCAAAAGACCCATGCCTTCACAGAAAAGGGAGGGAGCATTGGTAAGATCAGATTCTGGGGTTACGAGAAGAGCACTCCAGCACAGACACCTCATCAGAAGATGGGAAGTTTCTGCCAAAGTACAGCACTTTCCTTCTGTTCGAATGTGGCTTGTGAAAATCAAGTTATTAAGGAGAGCCAGCAGAGTGCTCTGATAAATCACCTTGTCTAGGAAATCAGGCTTCTTCTTAAAATACTAATTGAAATTGCATATGTTTTAATTAAAACAACATCTGCCCTGGGCTGAAGAGCATGTTTTGAAAAGCAGAGAAGGTATGTTTCTAAAAATATCCTCATATCTACTTAATAAAGGGAAGCTTACATATTCTCAGGAATAAAAATAGCACCCCCCCCCCCCCTCCCTGGGTTGCACGGAGGTTTCCAGAGCCTCAAGTCTTCCCTGGGCACAAACTCACCAGGGTCCAAAGCACAGGTAAAGAGGGTGCCTATGGTGTCATGAGATGTGTGGCCCACAAGGGGTCTGTTCCCCTGTGGGGTGCCCATACCCCAGGGGATTTTGCCACACACAAGCCACTGGCATGAGATGCGAACATAATAAAGCACACGGTGTCTATTTTAACTGGTAGGAGGCCCTGAGATTTCAGAGCCCTCGGCTTCTTCAGTTCTGCCAGGAGAGGCTGTGAGCCAGCACGGTATTCCACAGGCAGACAGATGATACCTGGAACTTATTTCAATCTGGGCTTCAGAAGCTAGGCACACCTTGAGGAATTATTTCCTGAGAAGCATTTGTAGGTATCTGTTGGTTCCCCAGAGAAAATGCTCTCATGCCTGATTAAGGGTTTGGGAAAAGAATATATTTCAAAGTTTGAATAAAGATAAGTCTTTTCCAGGTCTAGAATTGCATGATATGCCTCTTAAAAATTCAGCTGCGGGATCTCAAAATGAAAGGCAATGTGTACAAAGCTATGCAGCCTTCAGGATAGCACTGATATGATAAAGATTTCCCCCTGCCTCCCCACCTCCATCCTAGTTCTCCAAAGGAAAACATGTTTCTCACCAAGTAAAGATCTGTCTGGGGAAGGGGTGGTTGTCATTCCTGGACAGCATTTCCACTTTCTTCATTCAATCTGTACTTCCGGTTAAGACAGAACATTTTATTTGTCGTCCTCTGAATATCACCAGCATTCTTCATCCTGAAGCAGTCTTTTGAGTGGCCAGATAAAACCTTTTTATTTAAACATATTGGGGCAAGAAAGAAAGCTAGAAAGACCTCCTGCTCTTCTCCCACTCCCTGAACCCCCAGAAAGGATGAAAGGGGTGATCTGAAAGCTTGTGGAGGGAGGAGAAGAGCAATGGGCTGACTGCTTAGGGAGTAACTAACTCCCGCACAAGAAACTTCCTTTATTTTCTTCATGATTCATTAGTGTGGGGGAGTGAGAGATGGAGACTGCGGGGTTCACATGGAGAACTGGGTTCCTTTCTCTACCCTTTCTGCAGGGGCCTACTGCAGGAAATGGCTGCATCCTGACCCCAGAAAAAGTCAGCGTCTGCTTGTGTCCCACCGAACCTGGAGCACCACTCCAACAGGGAGGAGAGGATGGCCCAGACAGAAGCTCAGCGTGCTGACACAGTGCAAAGAAGGTTACCCCAATGTGAAGGATGACTCATAGATTGTGAACATGCAGGGGCACGTCAAAGAGCCTCTCTCGGAGGTCATCACAGATGTAGAGAACCAACCACACAAATGGTGAGAGAGGGAGGGAGGGAGGGTCCTGCACACCCAGAAGGACGAGGCAAAAGGACCATGACAATGGGGCTGGGCTGTGCATTGGGCAGGCTCCTCTCTTAGGCCTAGCGAGGCACACAGGCAGGTGGAGAGATGCTCACAGCATCCCAGTCCTGACCCACCTGCCGGAGAGTGTGGCAAGCAGCCACCACCCAGAGAAGTCAAGGGAGGGTGCTCTGTGGCTCCGGGAATGTCACTGCGGGGGTGCAGCAGCACATCCAGCATGGAGCGTTGGCAGCGACTGGGTCACATACAGAGCGTGTCACTATTTCCCCCAGTCTCCAACCTCTTCTAAGCAGCAGCAGAATGAGTTGCTTAGAGTCGTGGGCTTGAGGGAGCATCTGAGCTTCTTTGCTCAGCTCCTAGACACTGCGGGAAGAGGCGGAAACGCATCCACAGACCCCTTCTACCTTCTCTCTCCACTTGGGCGGCTCAGACATCCTCTAGATCTGTTCTTCATAATAGTGACCCATGCTACTCGTCCACCAGCTGGCGTGTTCAGCAAATGTGTACTGAGCACCTGTTCTGGACACAGCAAAGTGCCAGGCATTATGGGATATCGGTTACATACAGCCTGAATCCTAGCTCTAACCTTAACCTGACCCTCCCTGCTTATTATTTCAATGGGGTGGATGCCACACATATGTGGAAAAAAAAAAAAAAAGAGGAAACAAGAAGATAAAATTACACAACAGAAACCTAAGATAAATGAAAAGGTGTCGTGACCTACCAATGCTGAGTTCCAGGAGTAGTTTCAGGAAGGGCCACCAGAGGCTGGGCCTTCAGGGACAGGTGGGAGGTGAGCAGGTGCAAGTTGATATGTGCTGCTAGGCTGCAGTTTTCCTTAGGTTTTCTTTGTTTGTTGGTAGAGGGTGGGGATTGGGCCTGGAGGCTTGATCAGGAACTGTCCACGTGCTGAAACAGGTGGCACTTGCTAAACTTATTGAAGTGACACAATATTGTGCGACCTTTTCACCGAAGCTAATGGTTGCCATTCTTTTTAAAAGTCTTCCCTACTCAGAAGGATAATTTACACTTTTGAAGTTTGCAAAGAAGTGTATGGATGTGCATTAGCGTCAGCTACTGTGCTACGTCATTAGGAGCACACAGGTCTATCTACAGCACACTGGCCACTTATCACAGAGACATACACATAACTATGGGAGCAGCCCAGGGGGAAGATAATGGGGAGGCAGAGTACGTCACGTTCCTGTTGGTGCTGCTGTGTGCTTCTCATGAGACCTAACAGGGCAGAGTGGTCATTGTTCAATAGCTTCTTAGGAGCTTTTCGGGTAATGGGAGTCCAAGGAGGATGTTCTGTGACCACAACGTGGCCTCCTGCTCACCCCAACAGCTTACTCACAGAATAATCTAGGGGGAGTTGTAAGTTAAGCTGAAACCCCAGAAATAGTATTGAGAAAACTGGATTCCTTCTGAAATTCTGAGTGTCTGCATGCATCTCATAAATCTGAAATGTTTTTATTTTTATTAACATAAAACCCTTTTCTCTAGTTAATCTTTTACTGAATTTGCTTTATTATTGTTTGGCTGACTTGGAGTTTATTTGAAGATGATGGTTACAGAAGAAAAACTTAGCTCCATCTCTCATTCAGCAAGTATTTATTAAGTCCCTACATGGAACCACACTATTCCAAGCACACGAGACTCATCAACAAACAAATAAGGCATTGCTTCTGGCCCTCAATGGATTCGTTTTTCATTGAGATAAGAAGGATGAGAAATAAGTTACATACCATGTTCCTCAACTTATGATGGGGTTATACCCCAATAAACTATGGTAAGTTGAAAATGCTGTAAGTCAAAGATACACTTAGTGCACCTAACCTACCGAACACCACAGCTCAGCAACACAGCACACCATAGAATATAGACTGATTCCACCTGCTGTAGTCCCTTGGCAGACCCAGAGCTTCTTGTCTCTGTATCAAGAGGGAGGATCAGGCCTCATATCACAAGCTTGGGAAAAGATGGAGATTTAGATTGCTAAGAACAGTTTCTACTGAATGGGTATTGCTTTCACACCATTGTAAAGTCAAAAAATGGTAAATGGAAGCATATTAAGTTGTTGGGGCATCTATCAGAAGGTGATAAGTGCTGTGCTGTGGAGGGAACTTAAGCAGAGAGGAGGCAGGGTGGGATGTTACTTATGGTGGCCACTGAGGTGTCTCTTGGGAATGTAGTAGCATTTGGGCAAGGAACCGAGTAAGGTGAGAGAAGAGGACTCCTAGAAGATGGAGCAGCAAGTTCAAAGGCCCCAAGGGAGGATCTTAGCTCCTGTGATAAAGGAAATGCAGCGGACTGATGACCACAGCAAAGGCATTGATGTGGAGAGGCCACATGCGGTGTCTGGGATGGTGACAGGGAGCTGGATCTGATAGAGTTGCATATGCCTTACTAAGACCTACTTTGGGACAGTGATGAAGACTATTTGGGATGAAGAAATTAAATGCTGATTCAGGTTTTAATAGCACCACTGTGCTGCTACTGCACAAGTAACCATACATGAAGAAGAGGGCTGCAAGGAGACTTGGTAGGAGGCCACAGAAAAATCTGGGAGAGACAATGGGAGATATGGACCAGGGAGAAAGCCATGAAGGTACTGACAAGTGTTGGATTCTGGAAAAATCCAAGAGGACGACCAGATTTGTTGAAGGATTGGATATGAAAGTGGGGTGCATATGAGTTGAAGAAGACTCCAAGGTGTCTTTCCTGGGCACGTCAAGGACATTTGGCCCTTTGCTGTAATGGGGAAATGGTGGAAGGACCAGATCTGTGGATAACTCAGCTGTGGACGTGTTATATTGGAGATGCCTATTAGATATCCAGTGAACAAGTGGGCAGAATGCTGGCCACAAGACCTGAGACGGAATTGGGAGTCATCAGCATATAGATGACCTTTAAAGACATGAGATCAGATGAGGTCACCAAATCTTCCAGTGAGAGCTGATAGGAGAACCACTTCACCTTCACTCTTCCTTTTCTTGTTGGTCTGGGTTCAAAGTAACTGCAGATTTCAATGCATAAAGTTATTCATATCATTCTCCTACAAAAACACCTACTATAATGCCATATTTAAAGTAGACGAGTCAGCAAAAGTCACACTTTCTTTCTTCTAAGAGAATCTAATATTTTTTAAAACTCAGCTCTTCTCATTCAAGAAAAAAGTTATTGATTCTGTAAAGCCCAGGACTTAGATATTTTCACTTCTGCTTCTAAATGACTGGCTCCATTTCCTGTCTGGTGACATTTGATAGTAGAAGCTTACTTTAACATGAGCAATATGGTGCTCCAAATGTTCCTGCCTCCTAGACAGAACTAGATAACTGGCTTTTGAGAAGGAAGAGATGCCTAGGAGCTAGAAACCCAATCAATAGTTCACTATTTTGTTATATTTTAATCCACCAAAAGAAATAAAACACACAAGCACACAATAGCCAGTAGTTAGCACCCAGGCAGTAGACTGATTAGCTATTGATTTTTCTTCCATGTTACAGAGGAGAGAGGATTTTATTGGAAGCCCCAGTGCTATCCTGTCCAAGAAAAATAAAAGTGTATATGGAAAGGGTACTTTGACCTTTTGAGCTAATGACCTAGTTTAAATATACAAAATATACCTAATTCACAAGAAATTAAATTAAACTGAAACTAACTACAAATATCAAATTGCAAGTTTATTTCCTGCCCCCCTTTGTTTGGTAGCAGGATTGACCCCAGGGGCACTTAATCACTGAGACACATCCCCAGCCTATTTTCATTTTTTACTTTGAGATAGGGTCTTGCTAAGCTGCTCAGGGCCTCGCTAAGTTGCTTAAGGCCATCTTTGAACTTGCGTTCCTCCAGCCTCAGCCTCCCAAGCCATTGGGATTACAGGTGTATGCCACCATACCTGGCTTTTTCCTACCTTTTAACATATTGCAAGCATGATGAATTGAATTTATTAGATACAGATTTGAAGTCTGGTTTTACTGTGAATAAATGGCTAAAATACTGCAAATGCTTCGGTTTTCACTGAATGATCTGATAGGTATTATGAAATGGCAGAAAAAGTGTCTGGTTCCCAGATAAAAGGGTTTAGTGTGTCATGCCTGGTCTTCCAGCTGCTCAGGAATGGAGTCTTATCCCTTGCTACACTCATATCCTATTTCTCCCAGTTCCCCAGAGGCCACAAGTAAACTGCATTTTGGCCAGCATAGCTGGCCCAGCCTCCAGATGCTGTCCACTGACACCTGTTACCTGCTCAGTCTGCCAGACTGTGCTCTCTAAACCGACCAGCAACCCTACAGGAATCATCTCAATACCAGACACCGATCCATCAGGACCCCAATGGTTCCCCACCAAGTTTCTGTGAGGTCATCCTTTCCCAAGCTTCAATCAGCTTGGCCTCTTCACCTACAAGAGAGAGGCACTAGGAGGCCTCTCTGATCTGGGCTCCCACCACCCGCTCTGCCAGACACATCAGGTCCCTTGAAGGCCTTTTCCTCACGGGCTTGCTCCCAGCTCTCACTCCAGGGGCTGTCTGCAGAGCCTGCCCTTCACCTTGGATTGCCTTCCCCCTAAATATCTGCATGGTTATCTGCTTCCCTTAAGTATGGGCTCAAGAATTACCTTCTGACCACTCCTACCTTGACCTCTCATTTAAAATTCCAACATTAAACTGGATATCCACAAGCAGAAGAATGAAACTAGACCCTTAACTCACACCATATACAAAAAAAAAATGAATTCAAAATGGATCAAATGTCTAAACATGAGACTTGAAACTACAGAACTCACAGAAGAAAATTAGAAAATCTACACCATATCAGTCCAGGCAATGATTTTTTTTTCTTCTGTATTTGACTCCAAAAGCTCAGGCAATGAAAAAAAAAAAAAAAAAATAGACAAATGGAATTACCACAAACTGAGCAAAGGAAAGGCAATAATATTACATGGTTCCACGAACCTGAAAGGTCCAGGGCAGGGCCACCCATAGACAGAAAGCAGCTTGGTGGTTGCCCAAGGCTGGGAGGAGGAGGAGGGGCAGGGCTGTTTAATAGACATGCATGGTCCTTTGTGGTGGTGACAATGTTCTGGAACTGGACAGAGGTGTGGGTTACACCACACTGAGAATTACCAAATGGCACTGAAACTATACACTTCAGAAAGGCTAACTTTATGTTATGTGAATTAAAAAGAACTTGCGACCTTACCAATGACAGCCTTATTTCCCCTGCTCCATTTCTCCCCATAGAGCCTTTGTACGACAGCATGTGCTCCGTTTGTTGATGTGACATCTCCCCCCTCTTGAATGCAAACTCCACAAGCGCAAGGCTTTCTGTTAGTCTCATTCACTGATATAAATCTCTGGCCCTAGGATTGGCCTGGAGTGCAGTAGATTATAAATACATGTTTGTTGAATAAATACAGGAGCGTATTGCCTGTTCAATGAATCAACAATAAAAGATCCTCAGTATCTCACGGGGTGGTGATTCAGGAAAAAAAATAGGATTAAGGATTTAGTATGGCCTCATCCAAAATAAACTGAAAATAGAGAGGGGGACCAAAGGGATGTGCACCCCACCAGGATTCCTCAGCTCACAAGTGGGAGACAAACACACCATCTTCTGAGGGACTCAGGATGGCAGGATGAAGCGCTCAGCATGGGGCCACTTTTAATTTGCAAGGTTGAAAAATGCCAACAAAACCACCTTCAGTGCATTGGATTTGAAGCAGGAGACCTGGAAAACACGAGGCCGCTAATAAATGCACCGCATCTGCTCACACATGTGTCACCATGTGTGGGTTTCACCACATACACCCTCTAGGAAAGCACTTTCACTGAGAAACTGGGACTCTGTGAGTCAGAGAACATACCGATGAGCTCCTTATTTCTGACGTCCAAGGCCATGTTCCGGAGCGCCGTGGCCACCGCACACACCACGCGGTCATTGTCTATTCGGAGCAGTTCGACGAGAATGGGCAGGCCTTTCTCTTTTCGGACAGCGGCTCGGATATATACTGACCACTGCCAAAAGAGGGAAGGCAAGGACATTAGGAACAGAGGTGGGAAACCCTAGAAGCCAATATTATGGGTGGGTTTCAGACGGCTGTTTACAGGAGCCAAAAAGGATGAATTATCAAGACCTAGTTGTAGAATAGGTTGAATAAGTTAGACATGCATTTAAATGATTTAACTTTTTTTTTTTTTTTTTTGCCTTCAACATAAAATAAAGGTTTCAGGGTTAATCCATGAACCACACTTCGCTTCTCTTGTGACAGTATTTCCAGCACTTGAGTTTGAAAGCCATCGGTGGGATGTGCTTAATGCTTTAAGATGTGGAGAGCTGGGACAGGCAGGGCTGGCCATTCTCAATAAGATTACAAAAAGAACCACCAAAAAGTAGAGGGTGGGATGAGTTGAACATGGTGAATTTGCAAAAGAGCTCTGAATTTGGAGGTGGGGCAGAGAGATCAGTTGCCAAACACACAAAGGAGTGAGTCCTTTGCTGAACAGTAAAGAGAAAAGACAGGGGTGAGGGGGTGAACTTGACATTGACAATCAAGAGGAAAAATCGTAAACTTTTTTTTTTTTAAATTAAGATCAAAATGCATTATGTTCAGGGTTATAATTCAATGTCTTATTTATAAAATAAGACATAAAAATTTTTTTTTGGAGGGGAGGATTGGCGTTCATAGGCCTTAATGGAACACAGTTAATGCTTCAAATTGAAATGTATGGGCAGTATCAGAAAAGTAAAGCATTCAGCTTTAGATGCAAGATTTAAGACTCAAAAGCTTTGCATACATGTGCACACATGCTTTATATTCTTCTGTAGTGTCCCAGAGAAGAGTGTGCAATAAATAATTGACATGTAAGGGTTGGATCTGTGGCAATTTCATTTATGATCTGAGAAAACTGCATTCACGGAATGAGGTTTTGGATTCTGAGGGAGTCCTCCTAGGGGCCAGTCCTCCCCACCCCTCCCCCACGGGCCCTCTCCACCCTCCTTCCCCCGTAAAGGGCAGGCACCCCAGAGCTGGCTCTCACCTGTGGCAGGCAGGGAGCCCCCTCTGGCAGTGAACGTAAGGCATACGCCATGCCTGCCACATCCTCAGCCCAGCCCTGCACGAAATATGAGATTAAAAAAAAACAAACAACTTCATCCTGTCCTACGTTAGAAGTCACATTCACATAGTTTCTTATCACCATCATCCAATAATGCACGCTTTTCTCCTGTCCCCTTCTGTCCTCGAGCTCAGGAAGCCTGAGGGGTGGGCAAGCAGATAAAACCCACTGAGGCGTCCCTCGGTTGCAAGGAACTACATTACAGCCCCACTCTCGGGGAGCAAAGAGATGGATGGCCAGGAATCTGAGATGAGGAAAAGCATAAAGGTTGGACGCTGCTTGTTAGAGGATTTAGATGCCTGGTCTGACACCCTTCCCAGGGAGGAAGACCCTTCCCCTGCTACCAAGGCCCATTGCACTGATGCATTCGACCCACATGCTGAAAAAAAAAAAAAAAAAAAAAAAAAACGACTCCTTTGGACACATGTGCTTCCCTGTCACTTAAGTCCCGGGCCTCCAGCACCCAGCCCAGAGCAGACCAAAAGCCTGAGCTTATGCAGCCCACTCATGGTTGGGCTCATACCAAAAAACCACGGAGGGAAGCTAGAAAAAGGAAGGAACAGAATGAAGTCAGAGTGTAGCGGCAACGGGGACATATTGCAAGGTGAACATCAACAGTAAATCGTAACACGGGGAGATGTTCTTGACCTTCTGGAGGACTGCAGGGATGCTCCTGGTGACTTAGGCAGGCTGAAACAGGAGCCCTGGCAGGCCTTCCTCCCCAGTACCACTTCTTTCCAGGCCCCATGCCTCTGGCTTATGCATTTGCCATCTCCAAACCCCAGGGAGGACAGCATTAACATTTTATAGATGAAGAGACTTGTGCACAAAGTTGTTAAATAATGTAGCCACAGGAGTCACCCGTGAAGCTGAGCCTGGGTCCCGTTTCTCCATATCTGCTGACCTTGTTCCCCCTTGCCATCATTTCCTTCCTTCTTGCCTAAGCCTCGATGCTTGGTCTCTTACTCAGGAGAACTAGCCATATCTGAAAGGAGCCAAGAAGGAACACTCTTGGCTTTGTCTTTTTTGGAAATCTCCCCAATGTTGGATGGAAAGATGATTGGGTGTTTGGAAAATAATGACAGTCCTTCAGCTTTGACAGAAACTGATTTGAGAGTAACAACAATGAACGAATGGCCATGTAGTGCCCCCGATGTGTATGAGTCAGAGAAACACATTTTTGACATGAGAAAATGGCCAACAGTAATATGTTCTCCCTAAGTGAACAGGATAGCCAGACAATGGATCTGGCACTTAAATTATTAATGCATGGAAAATAACTTTTACTTAGCAGAGTTGAGTTGTATGTGGGTATTTGTGTATGTATGAAAGATTACTAGTATTACCACAGTTGATGGTAACACAGACTTAAATTGCATTCAAAAGATGTTGCAAGTTTATAAGGCTCTTTTACACATTAAAAAAGGGTGAAATTAGGGCATTTGCCAGTAAATGGCTGGAGTTGGAGAAATAAGCGAAATAAGTGAAATAAGCCAATCCCATAAAACCAAAGGCTGAGTGTTTTCTCTAATATGTGGATGCTAATTCACAATAAGGTGGGGGGGGGCACTAGGGAAGAACAGCGTTAGATTAGGTAAAGGGAAGTAAAGGGGGAGGGGAGGGAGGGGGTGTGGGGATGGGAAAGATAGTGGAATGAAACAGGCATTATTACTGTATGTGTATATGTGACTACATGACCAATGTGATTCAGCAACATGTACACTTTGAAAAATGAGAAATTATATCCCATCTATGTATGATATATCACAGTGCATAAATGCATTCTACTGTCATGTATAACTAATTAAAACAAATTTTAAAAATTTAAAAAAAAGATGTGCTTGCAATGCTCTTTAAAGTATCAGCCTACCAATTCTGACATAGGTCATGTGTAATCCACACGTGTCCGTCAGCAAGAAGTTAAAAGAGGGGGTGACACGCTACAGATGCAGCTATTTAGGAAATGGGGAATGCTTCACAGGTGCAGGCCGCATAGACACTCCAGGCTCACAAGGGCTCTTCCCAAACAGAAGCGCGCTGCCTCTGGAGCAGAGCAGACCCTGTAGCGGCTAGAAGAGTGTATGGGTTCCAAGAGTTTGAATCAGAACTACAGAAGGAGTAGTACCACTGTCATAAAAGTGGAGACACAGAGAAAAGTGTGCATAACTCGTGGCAGTTAAGGTAGAAACCTTAGGAATGACCTCTGCCACCCTGCACGCAGACGGGGGCAGCAGGCACTGAGCAGACGGCGCAGAGGGAAGCAGGGCTGTGACCGCCTCTTGCTTGCTTAGGCCTCTTCCTTGGCAGAAGCGTGGGCTGCAGAATGGGCCAGCACAAGTGCTTAGTGTGTGAGGCTAAGCAGAAGGTGAGGTACCTCTGAAAGGCGAATAGAGGAGGTGAGACAATTTGCCCCCTCCTCGCAGTTCATACAGAGCCTCTAGGTTGGGAGAAGGAAGACAGAGTTTTGGGAGAGGACATCATTGGGGGTGGGTGCCACCTGAACCCTGGCATATCCCCAGATGATCCCCGCTGCTGCTGAACCCCCAGTTGAGGATGGTAGTGCAGACTCAGGAGAACCGCGCTGCCCCTTCTTGGACCACAGCAGGTGGCTGCAGGAGGTGAAGCAAAGTCTCGGCTATCATTCTGGAGTGCGGGGCACAGGGTAGGGCTGGTGACATGGCTTGCTGACATGCTCCTGTGGTCCAAATGTGGCAAAGGACAGCCCCTGAGGGTTTCTGTGGGCTTAAGTGGGCAGGGTGTATAAGTCCATGGAGGAAGGGCTAAACACAAGAGCCCTAAGGGGCCACTTGGTCAGGAAGGGGGCCACACATAGGAGGATGGTGGGTGGGGGGGAGGATGTGGCTGGACATCAGGGCAGCTGAACAGCAAGGGAGGCAGGTGTGGGCCAGAGGTGGCCAGTCACCAATCAGCACATCTGTGTGTGTCCTGGACAAGAGGCAGCACAGGTCAGAGGTGACTGCAGACTGAGAAATGCAACCAGTTCCTGATCCAGTCCCCATCTCCTCTGCAGGATGTGCCTCTAAGACCCCCAATTCAGCTTCAACTGCTGAGGGTAAGGACAGGATGAGGGCTGACAGCAGAATCGGAGCCATGCTTTAAGCCTGAAGGGACGCAAAACAGCTAGTTTGGTTGAGTTCACCTAGAAATGTCTATTTGTTTTTTCTTTCCATTCTCCCCCCACCACCACCAAGTTTTTTTCCCCCCCATAAGGTAAAACAAGGGCTCAGAGGTTAACCTAAAGTGAATTGTGTAAAACAAAGTTTACTTGCACATGAAACTGGGCTGAATAAATTTCCTCACTGTACATATCTTGAGGGTTTGGTGAAAATGTGAAGTCAATGTTCTTAACTCTTTAAATCCAGGCTGCTTCTCTGTAATGTGGATTTTGAGGAGCTGGATATTGAAAAATTGCAGCCTGGCTATAAACACAACTGATAGCTACAATTTTTCTAAAAATCTCTCCCCTGCTTAAGATGAGGCAATTCTGTTTAAGCTGATTTACGTCCCTCAGAGGAGATTAACATTATAATTTAGCTTTTTCCTCTTTAAATCCCAACAATTTGCTAAGTAACTAAAGATAATGCACTCCTGTAAGGACAAAATTGTCTGATCTGAGGCTGAACCCATTATATTGCTAAAATTCTGAATTTCTTGATTAATTTTCTATTCTTTAAGAGTACTCTTGCTTTACAAGTATCTGAAATTAAACACTTTCCTGTTAAATGAGCATTTTCCCACTGACTTTATTAAAGTAGTTATTTCCCCACTTTTTCTTCTTCCCTCCATCCATCCCTGTCTCTTTCCCTCTCTTTCTTTGTCTCTCTCCTTTCCTTTTCACCTTCCTTCCTTTTTTGTGGTAATGGGGTTGAACCTAGGACTTCATACTATCCAAGCAAACCCCAATTACTGAGCTACGTCCCCATCCCCGTTTTTAAAACATATTTTACTTTGAGATAGGGTCTCGCTAAGTAGCCCAGGCTGGTCTTCAACTTGTGATCCTCCTGCCTCAGACTCCTGAATGGCTGGGATTACAGGTGTGCACACTATGCCCAGCTCCCCATTTTTTCTTCTGATCTGGTAAAGAAAGGTCACCTTGGAGAACCTAACTCCTCCAAATGTAATTTAATCTTTCAGAAGCATTTTAGCATCTTGTGGTGTCTCAGGGTCACAATGTATTCAAAGTCCCATGTTATACAATGAGAAATGCATAGAGTGAGTTTGGTATAGAGGGCTGGGGATTCTGAAATTTGTTTTTGAATTGATTTACAATACCATGTTATTCACCATGGCACCTTGCTCCCATGATAGGAGGGCAGAAAGCATCTCCCCCAAATTATTTATTAAGCCTTAATTCACTGGAAGTTTAATATTAAAAACAATGTACTAAATATTCAGAAACCATGTTTTCCCCTATATATTTCACATTTTTTTTATTATTATAACCTGAATTACCAAGGTTTTTAGGTTGAAAGAGAATTATGTGTAAGGCCCTAGGTTCCAATCTCTAGTACCACCAAAAGAAAAAGGAGAAAAAAAAAAAAAAAAAAAAAACCCACGCCCCACTATTTATACTTTGGTAGTATAGCGGGGAAAAGGGACAATACTAAAGCACTAAGAGTATATAATTCTGGTTTGATGAATTGTGTTCTATGAGAAAAAATTTAAGTTTTATTAGGAACAAGAAATTTCATTGAGAGATTAATGAGTTAATTTATGGATTGGGGTTGTAGCTCAGTGGTACAGTGCCTCCTTAGTATGACTAAGGCCCTAGGTTCAGTCTCCAGCACCATATGAAAAAAAATGAATTTATAGATGCAACACTGATTGTGTCACATACACCAGAAACTATGTACTTGGAAGCATACCAATATTCTATGGAAGGAGTAACTGAGAACCAATGATGGAGGTAAAATATTATTTGTGGCTGCTCTGTTGGTTTGAATTCTTTTGTGGGTGGGGATTAAACCTAGGACTTGCATGCTAAATATGTGCTTTACCACAGCTCCACACCCGGCCCTGTATGGCTGATTTTTAAGAAGGATTTCTTTTCCCTCTTGTGGTACTGGGGATCAAATCCAAGGCCTCATACATTCCAGAAGTGCTGTATTACTGAACTACACCCCCAGCGTATGGTTTACGAACACTGAAGAATTTGTCTTTCATATCTTTCCATATGATAGAGACATAGCAACTAATGGACAATTTTGGAATCAATTAATTGTGAAGGATTTCCATCTTTTATATTGTGAGATTTTAGCTGCACCAAGTAGAAATTCAGCAAATACATGTGTATATTAAAGTCTGTTTAGCTACTTTTCACTTTTACCTCCTAGTGGTTGTAAATAAAATATTCCTATACATGAAAAAAAGGAGAGAGAACTGTGTTTGGTGGCTATACTAGGATTTAGGAAGAAACTGGTGTCAGCACCAGGCCCTTCTCATGACAGGCTTCTCCGCAGTGGACCTGGGGTTCGGGTGTCAGCTCTTTAAATTCAGTGCTCTCTTTTAGGAGTATACAGCTTTCTTTTCAAAATTCCAAAGTCTATTTTATAGAGTGGTCTCTCTAATCAGGAGGACTAACGAAGGATTTCCTTCTGTTTGCAAAGCAATAAATTAATTTAATACATGGAGATCTTAGTTAATTGTAGTTACAGTATATTTAGAGGTTTTTTTTTTTTTGTTTGACTGTATTATTTAAATGTGAATCAGGTTAGTGCAAATATTGGATTTTATTGCATGTAGTCATGCAGTGCTGAAAATATGAATTTCCAGCCAATAGGGTTTCCTGGGGGGAAAAAGGCATTTTGATGTGCTTTCAAGGTAAGAACAGATAAAGAAGGTCAAGCTGGAGCAAGAGAGACCCAGAGGAAGCATTTGCTAAATAAATAAGAACAAATATACCTGTTTTCCCAGCTTTTCAGCTATCTCAAGAATCAGTAATTTTCAATTAAAAAAACTTGTCTTTAAAAATGAACCTTTCTGGGACTGGGGCTATAGCTCAGTGGTAGAGTGCTTGCCTTGCATGTGTGAGGCACTGGGTTTGATCCTCAGCACCACATAAAAATAAATAAATAAAGACACTGTGTCCATCTACAACTAAAAAAGAATATATATATATATATATATATATATATATATATATATATAAAAATGAACCTTTCCGAACACAGGAAGTTTTAATTTATTTTTTATTGCAAATATTATCAAAGATCATCACTGTCTGAGACTGGCATTTAGAAATGCCTTTTGGTGACTAATAGTGGCTCTGGTAGAGGGCAGGGCTGGCAGGTTCAAGATGAAGGCTGCTTAGATCTTTTTCTGAGACTCCTGTGTTTCCTTCATGACGGCACTGTGTGAGCACACCATTGTTGAGAAGGGGTGACCAACAGGACTGAGGTTCAGATGAAGGTGCTGACATTCCTGTCCTTTACTCAGTAGAGATGCAGAGGGGAAGAGGCAGGCTCCCAGACACTGTGTTCACAGACATATTTTTTATTCAATATCTGATAAACATAATTCAGTTGTTTTTTTTTTTCTTCTTGCTTATTAGATAGCAGGTTGGAAAATTTTTCTTTTAACATATCTATTTTATTTTATTTTATTTTTTTGGTCTTTTTAAGCACAGTGCCTCATGGATCGAGGGGGTGGATTTCATATTTTTCTTTTAAATCCAGAAAACATTCCACTTTGGAGATAGTAAACCATTTCTTCCAGTTAGTGATGGGGAGGGGAAATCTGAAACTCGACTTAGGGCACAGTCTGGAGGGACCACATTCGTGAGGCCATGTGGTCTTGCATGTACAAAGCAGAGTTTTTGTAGATGCTCAGGTGGGTCAGGTGACTCAAGTGTAACTCTTTTTTAGTAAGATAGTAAGTACTTCATTTTACAACATGAATTGAATATATTAGCAAATCCCTGTCCCATTAGAAGAGAGAGCTTTATTTTTCTTGAATCTGGATTTAGATCATCTACCTGCAAATTCTTGTTCATGATTGGTAGAGAAGGATCTTAGGGAAGCATTTGTCTTCTGGTAGCCAGGAATGGAGGCCAGATACAAGAAAGGACATACAGGTGTGACCTGGCTTTGATAACAGGACATTTCCTGTGATGGACTTGAGTCTCTTGTGTCGTTTCTCACTTCCTCCTGGCAGATGGCGGTGACGTGGGCAGTTCTGTGAGCCACATGTTGAAGATGACAGAGCAGCTCTCAGTAGGGGTGAATTAATTCCGGGAGGGGGGCTTCCTGCCTCTAACCCCTGCCCTTACTCTGACACCAGAAGAGAAAGAGACTTCTGTGTTCCATTTTGCTTGGGCCCTTGCATGTTTGCTTCTGATATTTCCCTAAATAATGGCCTCTACTCAAGCACTAAAAGGAATTTAAATCACTGAATCCTAGCCCTGAGGTTTTCACCGATGATGCTGGCAGGGAGCCTCCTCCTGCCTTACCACTTCCTGTCAAAGTGACATCAGGGCCACCCCTGGCCTGTCCACACTCTGAGCACAGCAAATACAATGGCTATCTGCACTCTTTACTCAAGTCATATTGGTCTATTTTTCTCAGCTGTCTTCCAGTTTCCGGCCCACAGTAGGAGATTTTTACGTGTTTAATTGACAAGAGAAGATGTCAGGTTGGTTCACAGCATCAAGGGCTTTAGTATTTAATGATCGCATTCTCCTCTGAAGGGATCTATGCAAAAAGGATGAAAGCCACTGCTGTCACTAACGGGGCCAGCGAGTAATGACCATTGCCACCAAAGTGCTGCTAGGGGTCCAAGTGAGAGGAACAGGAATCCCTTCATCCTGTGGCCCCTATGTGGGGGGCTGGAGCCTTCCACTCAGGGCGCCTGCACGCTTGCTGTTCTGCAGGATGGGGAGAAGAGAGTGTTGGATTGCACGTGGCGGCCACCATCTCTCTGAGTGTGCTGTGCGATTCAGGTGATATTTCTATGTTAGGACTTCTCTCCAGCACCACTGCTCAGGTGAGGAGCAGTGCCCATTGCCAGGTTAGTCCAGGCTCTCATCAGGCTTGGGAGGAGTCTCACTTATAGCTAGCTCTACAGCTGTTCTAATGTAATTAGCAACCTGGATGCTTCCTTTATGGACGTGTTGCATCTGCTAGATACCAAACTAAGACCAGTTTACTACAGGAGGAGTGCAGCAGTCTCCCTGTTTCTTCAATGTTACAGATGTCTTCCCACTGCCTTGTGCTCATGGGAAATGTGGTACCTCATCTTTGTAGGTTTGTAGGAACACAGCTTCCCCACAACCTTCTTGACTGCTTTTATGTGCTTACCTTTATTAGTGATTTTGAAAAATGTGATCATGGTGCACCTTGCTATGGTTCCTTCATGTGCCTAGAGTTTGGGATTTTTGAACTGCTTGGATTTGTAAGTTTACATTTTTTTTCATTAAATTTAGAAAATTTTCAATCTTTTTTCTTCAATTTTTTTGGTCCTCTTGCTCCTTTCTCTCTCCTCTCATTTGATGACTCCAAATACTAACTGATGTTCACTAACAATCTGTATAGTTTTTTTTCTTTCTTTTTTCTCTCAGTTTTTTATTTGAGATAGTTTCTATTGTCAATTTCCAGGTCACTAATCTTTTCTTCTACAGTGTCTAATCTGAAGATGTCTAATGTGTGGTTTTTTGTTTTTTTTTTTTTTTTTTTTTTCATTTTAGGCATTGTACTTTCAACTCCAGAAGTTTCATTTCATTCCTTTATATATGTTCTGTTTCTATTTAACTTTATGAACACATAATGTTATAAAAAATTATGTTTGCCAATTTTAACTGTTAGTTCTGAGCTGGTTTCTCATTATGAATTGTACTTTTCTTTTTATGTGATAACAGGGTAATTTTCAGCTGGATGCCAGACATTCTTAAATTCAATACTGGATGCTCTTGTATTCCTACAGATATTTTAAACCTTTGTTCTAGAGTGCAACTAATTTTACTTAGAAACTGTTAATGCTTTTGGATCTCGCTTTGAAGATTCAATAGGAAAGACCAGCACACGTTTAGACCAGAGCTAATTATTCCTCATATGGAGGCAAGATCCTCTAAGTGCTCTACCAGATGGCCCATGCTTTATGAGGTTTTCCTGTCTCTTAGGTATACCTGTCCTGTGTAAGTGCCGAATTTCACTCTCTCTTGTAATTTCAGATGGTCTTCTCCAGACTTGGGTATTTCCCTCATATGCATGTGCTGATGTTTCTCTGCTGAGTAGCAGAGGGGAATCCTCTGTGTATCTCCAGGTCTATGAACTCTAGTCAATTTGATCTCCCCAGATTCCCAGCTCCATCATGCCCATGCAGAGTGTTTACAGGCTTCCCCGGAAGTTCTCAGTCCTCATGCCATGGCTTGGCAGAGCTGAGGCTCCCAGGGCTCATCTTGTTTGTTTCTTTTCTCTTGAGTGCAGGAGCCCTGTTTGGGGAGATGGCTTGAATTGCGGTTGACTATGGGCCATGAAGATTTGCCGGTGGCATTGTCTAGACATAAAAAAGACGTCTGCTGCTACAGCTGCAGGGATCGCGGCCGCTGCAAGCATCCCTGCTGCTCAAGCATCAAACAACCTCACCAACAGTGTGGCCTCTGCTCCACATGCATGGGGCCTCCTACATCAACGTGTTATAACAAATGGACATTTTGATCTTTCATTGTTTGGGACTTTACGGGACAATGCCTTGCGGGTATTTGTCTAGAGAATTCAGTGTGTTACTTGATGGAACTTAGGGCAGCTGATTTGTTTAAACAATTTGATATGCTATGCAATTTGGCTCATCACCAAAAGGCTTGTCGCCTTAAAGCCGCAATATCTCCTCACAATTGGACGGCTGTTAGTCATCATACACAGTCGATCCTAAAGGGCTCCATTGGATGGCTGGTTAGCCAATGACGGGTAAGATCCCCAGAGGGGGACAACCTAAGACAGGCACAGTCGCACGGGACAGTCTCATGTGGCCGACATATCAACCTAAGACAGGAGTCAAGGGCACAGCCTTGATTATCCGATGACGGGTAAGAATGTTGGTTGCACATAGACGTCCTAGAGCATCCCCTCTTTTAAAACAAAAGGGGGGAAATGCAGGAGCCCTGTTTGGGGAGATGGCTTGAATTGCGGTTGACTATGGGCCATGGAGATTTGGGCATTGTCGCCTTCCGTAGTCTCAAGGGACTTGACCCGGGATCTCGAGTGACTTGGCCGAGATTGCTGATCGGGTCAGCGCCATTTTGGTGGTGTGTGCGGCGCGTGTTAGTCGTTGTTAGAGCCAGAGAGAAAAGTTATCAGAATAAAAAGCTGTTTGTCTCCAGTTTGCCTCTGAACTTCTTCCCGCGGCTTCGTTGCTCCAAGCGGCCATCGCTTCAGGTGGCAAAACTTGAGATCACTGTCCTTTCTTGACTAATGCTTAGTGTCTTATCCAAAATCCACTGTTTCATATATTTCTGTTTTGTAGTCACTGTTTTTCTTTGAAGGAGGGTGAATCAGGGCTTTGTCACTCCATTTTGCTATCTCAGCTGGAAGTGGAAGTTCCTTTGGTTTAGTGGTTTCTGTAACTTCAGAATGGAGTTCTGCAACTTAGGACTTTGCAAATCATTTGAAATCAATGACCATCCAAAAAAATGGGTCCACTGCCAAGGTGATGTGGTTGCAGATGGCATCTGCCAGATAGTGCAGCTCTTGGGTGGGAACTTCTCAGTACTTCTTTTAGAGAAGGAGCTGCTGAGTCATGTGTGGGTGTGGGTCTGTCCTCAGGGTGGGCCTCTCCTTGTCCTGCTGCAGGCTGCACATCATCTCTGCTCAAACCCTGTCACTGGGAGACTTCCAATGGGGCAGAGTCCTCAGATACCCTGGTGCTGATTCTGGCCCAGTTCAAATCCACCAGGCATGACGCTTCGTGCCCCATTTTGATCACAATCTTTCAAAACTCTGTTTCTTTGCACTTAAATGTCTTGCTTTTCCTCGCACTGTTAACTGGGACAAAAGCAATTCCCTTTCTCTTAGATGTCAAATCATGGTCTTAACTTCTCTTTGTGGCACTCCCCTAATCGTCCCTGGTTCTTTCCCATATGATACACTGAGTACTAAGCAATGCTAATCAGTGTTCTTCCTTAGGCTATCGTCCCTGTCTGTAAGGACAAGTCTCAAATTTCCTGGTTCCCTTACTCTTTTTATTCAGTAGGGCCACATGGCCACAGATTCTGTTTCCTTCTTCGCTAAGTCTATGTTGCTATCATGTTAGCTCATTAAATATTGACATACTATTATCCAAGTATTCTTTTCTCCTATCTTATTTTTAAAATCAATGGGAGAATATTCACATTTTAGGGGGATAATTGGAAATACAAAGATACCTAAACTGCTTGATTTCATAGCCAGTATAGATTATATTTCTGTAGTTCAATCCCTGGTTTTTATAAAGCTCAATTACTATAGAAATATCCACAAATGGAGTGAAAGAGCATTCATTCACATTTTGGAGATCTTCAGGCTACTATATCCAATTGTTTTAATATTCTGCAACAAACAAAATCATTGTACTGTAAATGAGAAAAAGGTAACTGGGTCCATGTCGGCTATGAAAAACATTTATCACTTTGCTTCTGCATAATGCCATTATCTTTTTCTGATGCTCATAAACCAAGTAATGAGTGTTTTAAACTTTAAAAAGTGTTTAGGGCCATTATGAGGATCTAGTTTGCTAGTCAATTTGTCACAGAAAAAAAAGAGTGTGCACGCTCTTCCCATAAAGGAAAGTTATTGTTTCAGACAATGAGGTCCATAAAAAGCTGTCTCCATGCAAAATTCTGGTGTTTTACCTTCACATTTCTGTTTTTGTCGGGCCATAAAAAGTTAAGGACACTAAAGAAATACCACTAAATTTTGAAAATTGCTATAAAAACACATTCTTAGGCTCTAGATTTCAGACAGCAATACTCTCTGTATGAAAGTCGATGCTATCGACTTTGTGTATCCTGTCGATATTTTAATTTTCAAGGACTGTTTTTTGAAATAGACTTTTTAAAACAAGGGTTTCCCTGCTTGGTTTCTGTACACTTAATTCTCAATTTTCTTGTAGTAATTTGTTAGTGTTTGGTTTAATAATTTTTCCCAATCTTGTCCAAGAATTGTCCACCTCCCTTCCCACATTGTATAGTAAATTAACAAATTATGTAATAGATGTCGATAATGTGATTGAATTATATATGTGCCTGTGTATTTGTATTTTAATTTAAAAGTCCCTACATAAGTATGTATTTATTTACAACTACACAGAATGTTCCTTAGTAGCAACTAACCCAGCTCGAGGACTAACGAATTTGAGAATTATTCGGGAAGCAGAGCTGAGAATAAGACTGGCATTCTAAAATTCTTTCTGTCTTCTAAAATTTACCAGTGGCAATTTAACATGTTCTTGATGACAGAGGTCAGCACTATGACTACCAGTTATTAGAACAACCTCTGGGAGTTTTTCTTTCTTGCATCTGTCTGTTTATTTTTCCTAACTCCTCTTTCTTCTCTTTTTACTATCAGGGTATCCCCTCTGACTTCTTACTGTGCATTTGGGTGCATACTTGCAAGAGGCAGTCCTTGAATTTTCTAGTTCATGTCTATAGTGTGGACTGGGAATTCCAGTAGTATGGTTGTTAAACTTTGTCTAAAATACAGAACAACTTCTGTGATCTTGACTTCAGTTTCCCCTTCTTAATAGTCCTTACTCTATAAAAATTTACCAAATAAATGTTCCCTGGATGTGTGTGGATAGCAGTCACAGTGGGGCAACCGTGTTACACTAATATATAGGTGCTCTTTCCAGAATACACTGAGAATGATTGTCACACATCTTTCATAATTGGTATTACATAATCCAAACTAGGAGATAATTTGAGAACATAGAAATAGCAAACAGTTTTCAAACTTGCATTTTCTTACTTCCAACACCTAACTACTCACATCTGTCAGCAGTTCTTGTGCTGGCCTGGTTGCCCCTGAGACACGAGCCTGGCGACTTGCAGAGAACCTTCCACACTGCAGGAACTGCGGAGTAGGGCAGCACTTCTGAGCCTGTAGCTTGCTAGCATGGTTGAGCCCAGACACTGCACAAACAACTTTGTCAACTTTATACTGCATAAAAAGCATATGAATCAAAGGACAAAGTCATTGATCATACATGTGACCATTTGAGGATGGCCTGGTCCATCGTATGCTACTAAATTCTTACCGACAGATAGCCACTTATAAATAGACATCATCTACAAGAAAGACGTGTGGACAGGTACTTCCTGGGCTCAACACTGAGAGTAACTTGTCACACGTCTTCCATAATTGGCATTATATAATCTAAAGTTGGCACAGCTTTGCTCAGCCAAGCAGTCGGGCACAGAGACAGGTGTTGGCCCTTCAGGGGCTCACAGACCAGATCCCATCTAGAGACGGCCTCGTGGTATGAAGAGTTGGATGATCCGTGACTCTGCTCTTGACCTTTGCTGGTTAGATTAGTTTGGCTCTTTGTATAGAACATGGCTTTTTTCCTCTGGCTGCTTCTAAGATTTTCCTTTTATTACCAGTTCTGAGCAACTGAATCATAATGTACTTTGGTACAGTTTCTTCATGTTTCTTGTCTGCTGGGTTCCTTGAGCTACTTGAATCTGCAAATTTGTGGTTTTCATTAAATGTGGAAAAATTTCAACCATTATTTCCTTAAATATTTTCTTTTCTGTTCTCTTCCTCCTCTCTTCCTTTCCTTGTGTGGGGGTTCACTGCATTTTGCATGACTACTTGATTCTCACTGATGCACTGTGCATTCTTCTTTTACTTTGGATATTCTCCCTTACTGTCTTCAAGTTCACACAGTTCTTCTTTTACAACAATCTGCTATTAATTCCATTTAAGTGGAATGAAATTCCATAGTTTCAGACATGTTATTTTCAACCCTAGAAGTTTGATTTGGGTCTTTTACATATTTTTACCATATCCTCTTAACTTTTTGAACATAAAGAATCTGAGTTTAAAAGTCAAAGTCTTATATTCAAAATCTTCCAGTGCCCGAAGACATTTCATAATTTTTAAATCATCATGATAAGGACTTACATCTTTTTCAGGGAACATGATAGTTGGTTAAAAATAGAGCTTATTAGATTTGTCACCATCCGGATACCCAGGTCTTTGTACTTTAGGTCAGACTCAGCTCACAGTCCCCGTTCCTTTCCATGCCTGTTGAGAGAGTGCCATGAGGCAGGGGTGCTGGTGGGGACTCTTGGTCACTCTTGGGCTATGCCATCTCACTCCCATCTTTGCATCCAGGTGGTGATGGATCTGCATGGTGCAGAGTTTGGCAGCCACAATCTTCTCTGTTTGAAGATGACACATGTGAGACCCACGAGGGGTGTAACCTGCCCAGGACCACCACACTCTGAAAAGGCAGGTCCTGGGTTTGAACTGTGGTTGGAGTCCAAACTTACTGGACCATGTTAAGCTTACAGGGACATGAGATGTGAGGGCCACTTCAAAGAAGTGATTTCCATTAATGACCTTCCTAGTCATATAAGGCCACACTCTGGCCTGGTGGGACTCTGCTTTTGAAACTTGTCTGCACCCACGTCTGGTTGAAAGTAGAAGACATCTTCCAGCCTAGCCTAACCTGAATTCTTCAGGTAGAAATACTAGGGATGCTCTACAGGCCGGGAGGGACAGGGACAATTATGTTCATCCCTCAGGCTCTCAAGAGAAGGTTGAACCTATCCACACAGCAGCAAGCAGTTCTGCAGGAAGACTTGGGGACCAGGCCCCTGGGCTGTGATGTCACAGCTGAGAAGGAAGTGCTGGGGTGGGGACTGGAGCAATGGAAACCAGGATAGGAGAGAGAGAAGGAGGAAAGTGACAAGAAGGCTGACGTTGGACCGGTATGAGTAAAAGGGATTGTGCAGTTACATGGTGATCTGAGGCCAAGACGTGTGACAGCTATGCCTCTGAGCTTCTGAAAATGCTGCAGCTACGTGTCAATGTTAACATCATTTTGAAGAGAACGAATGTCAAAGAAAAGAGTGATTTATGAATATGCCAAATCCTGACTTTGATATTCAATGGATGGAACATGATGGCAAAAATCAAAACTTTTTTTGATGTTTTTTTCTCTTGGCATTTCCCCATATATTCTATCTTCGTTTCTCTAAGAGTGGTCACACTTTTTAATATTGGTGCAAATTGGTGCATGTAACTATGATGACCATAGTCAAGAATTATTTGCCCTGGTGAATCTTTTTCTACCAAAAATCAGGGTCATGAGAATTTTCTGTGAAAATCAAGCAGGAAGAGTGTCAGTTTATAAGGATTTGGAGAGAAGACCCTCTTAATCTCTTCAAAATCATACATTTGTTCAAATGTTTTTGCCAAAGGCAACTAACAATACTATTCTCCTCCTTAAGCTCATGTCTTAAAAATGCAAGGGGTCTTCTTTGGAGGCTGGGACCCAGTACAACATCTAGAATACTCATATGGGAGTTTGGAGGTTAGCTCCCTTCACAATCAATCATGGTGCTTTGAAAACATCCACATGTCACAATTGTCCCTGAGAATCAAAGCAGCTCAGCTGTTCCCATAGAAAGGCAAGAATTTCACAGCATTTTCAACAGCATACTATTCACCAGTGGTCTTCAAAGACCTCTGAAACCTTAAGAAGAATTTCATTAAAAATAAATTTTTTTTTTAACTTTCTAAGTCCAACAACTCAAAATCATTGGTTTTTCTCTTAAACATCTTTGTTAGAATTGCATGACTCAGAACTACACTTGCATGATTTTCTAAAGACTTGCTGCAACTCCAGATTCTTTTGTATTGTAATGAACTAGCCATACCTTCCAGCTCCCTGCGGCCAAGTTCTGCAGGGCGCCGGCCGCCCCTTCCAGCGTGTCTGGGTTTGAGCACTCAGAGAGCAGTGTGAGGTAGGGTTTGACTATGGAGGGGTGCCACAGCATCTGGATCCCTTTTGGTGGTTCTGCACAGTCTGGAAGAGGTCCTACTCCATCCCACTGGTGGAAGAAAAACGAGAGAGTAAACGTCTTTAACAACTTCCTCAGATTTCCTTCTGCAAACATCACAGATGAAAACAAAAGCAGGTGTTAGAAAAGCCAGTGAATATTGACAACAGGACAGTTCAGGGACTATCAGAATTAGGAGAGCCATTCCTGCCATGGAGAGATTATGATGGAGTTTTGGGGAGGTTGGGACATGGATAGAGTGACTGCAATGGTAGCCGCCCCAGGATTAGCTCTCTGAGAACTATGTGAACACAACCTATACAGGAAAGAACAAGCAGAGATGGAGCAATTTTGATTGGGCAGGGTGGAAGAAGGCTAAAGATCAAGGTAGCACATATTATATTTACCATATATCAGCTGCACAGGAAGTTACCAACAATGGAAAGCCTTCACAAATGCAAAATTATGATAATTTATGCACAACTCATGCATAACTGTGGCAAATTCTTATATAACTTTTAAATACATATTTGCTTGATTTGTGGTACCATATTGTATCTAACAAACAAAAGACAGAATGGATGAAAGAGAGAAAATTGCTGTGGTTTATTAGATGCACTGACATGAGCAATAGGCAAATCTGGATCTTATAGCAATCCCAATCGTTAAATTTGCTTTGAATTAAATATAATGAATAATGGGAGAGCGTGTAATTAAAAATTAATTACACACAATTTAAAAATTATGGCTTATATGCACAAAGAAATACCAGTCCACCACTAAAAATGAGAGTTATGAAGATTATAGCAACTTGGACAAATGATAACAATAAAAGTTAAATGAACAAATAAGATTCAAAGCACGATGGGAAATTGTGCTTTCCCCTAAGTAACATGCATCATAAAAACATGCAATGATTATAAAAGATGCTTTGATAAAATGTTTGTATTTCATTTTTGTCCACATTTCAAATATTCTATCATCACTATGATTTTTAAAAACATCAAAAATTGAAATAGTGATTCTGGCCTTTGATTACATGAAGTTTTTGACTTTTGTGAAAAACAAAGGTAATGAGTATAATGGGGACAGAAATGAAATATGCATATATTTGGGGAAAATATTTTCATACTTCTGAGAAGAACCACAGTAAAACAAGCTATTCCTTTATAATTTGTATCCACTAATGTATTTAAAATCAATATAACATAAATGACACATACTGAGCTTCCCCACAGGCATTTTATGTACATTCATCTACATGAAGGTGTGCATAGATGTAACTAAATGTGAAAACAAAACTCTATTCCAGAATCTGAGTTAAGTTCCTCAGTCTTGCAATTTTTACTGTAAGAAAATAGACGTTTGCCTCATATCCTTGCAACATAAAAATGGAAATGTTGATAGAGAGACCATAAAGCATTTAACTGTCACAAATAATTTCCAGAATTTTATTACTTATTTTCCAAGAGAAAAATTCAAAATTCATGACCTTTTCCTCTCCATTATCATACAGCTCAGCTTAAGTCAGAGCTAAACGATGATGTCCCTTGATGGATGTTGGACATCCCACTAAAGGTCATTTTCAATGAGCTTGTCACTCAGTTTCAACTTTATAAAACGGAGGCTCAGTACATGAAACATCTGGGGTTGTTTAAACCGAAACCATTCAGAGATGACTTTGCACCTGTGAACAGCCTATCCATGAAGCCCGCATACCTCTTCCAAATATTAACAAAAACACTGAACATGAACCATCCTTGTCACACTGCTCCTGGTTCATTATCCCTCTTGGTATTGGACAGAAAGGACACTAGGGAAAGATACCAGTCATTTTGTAGCTTTGTCAACTTGGATGATAAAGCAGCAGTAATACTGGCTTCTCAAAGGAAGCCAGTTAGGGCAGCGAGTCTAGCTGCCAGTGTAACAAGAAATAGAAAAATATTTCATTGGCTATTTTGTTTGTGCTATTTTCTACTTTATCATCTCCTTAAACATTCTAAATTATCATTATCATTTAAAGACCTAATAAGATCTAGAAAAATAAGAATACGAAATGTCAACTCAACAAGGATGAGATTTTCCTCTTCCAGCAGAGCTGACAGGAGAGTAGGGGTGTAGGGAGGTAGTGTTTGCGGGCTCATCACAATTGTGACAGCTGAAGTGTAAAAAGAGGGAAAGCAGCTGCATTATCTTTTGCTGGATTTTCTCTTGTTCTACTTTTCCAACTTCTGCACGATAACGCAGGATAAATGGTTATAGCAGCAGACAATTTTCTTCTGCTCTGACATGTCATCTATGTAGCTCTTAAATACTTTTTATTACAATCATTTCTTAATGGCTACAGAGACACTCTGAAGGAAATAAAAGCACAATGGGTATGAATATAGATAATCTTTGATGGCAACTAGAGATAGAGTTCAAAGGGGATTCTTTGCTATTTCAGAACATTGATGGCCCCCTGGCAGGTTAACACCAAAGAAAAAGAACTATTTCAAAGCCAGTGGATGTATCTGACCTTTATCTGGATACTTTATTCAAACTTTCATTGAGTTAATAGAGGCAAATGTATCATTTATCCATTAAAGAAGAGATTTTCATTAACGAAAATGACTGGACTTTTTTCCAGGGTTATGTTAACATATTTGACATTTATTTTGTCTAGCTAGCCAACAAAACTAGGCAACAGAACAATGGTGCAGCTAAGGTCACACTTTGAAGTAAATAAAACTGTTCTGTCCATGAAAACTTTTAATGTGAATATTTCTCTTGGTGAGGATCCCTGAGAAATTGTGGGATATGCAACTTTTACCAAAATGGAAGTACATCATTTATAAATTTAAATACACGATGCCTCTGTCCTAACATTTCTACAAAACTGGTCTGGAGTGAAGACAAGTGGCTAAATCTTTAACATGCTCAAAAGGCTGACTAAACAAACAGCTATTTTCGTCCAACAGTACACAGGAGTGAATTTGTGAACTTTGTGCTAATTGTGTTTGATCTCCACTCTATCTTGAGGAAACATAACTGAAAATTCTTGGAATATTACTCAGCATTAAAGAAGAATAAAATTATGGCATTTGTGGATAAATGGATGGAGCTAGAGAATATCATGCTAAGTGAAATAAGCCCATCCCCCCAAACTAAAGGCTGAATGTTTTCTCTGATATACAGATGCTAATTCACAATAAGGAGGGGTGGGGATAGGGAAGAATAGAGTTACTTTGGATTAGGTAGAGGGAAGTGAAAGGAGGGGAAGGGTATGCAACTCTTATCAAAATGGAAGTACAGCAAAATAGAGGTAAGAAGGGTAGTAGAATGAATCTGACATTATGTGCACCTATGACTACACAACTGGTGTGATTGTACATCATAGATAACCAGAAGAAGGAGAAATTATATCCCACTTATGTATGATGTATCAAAATGCACCTGTCATAACTAATTAGGGCAAATAATAAAAATTTTAAAAAGAGTTTGTTTTTGAAAGAAAGTGCATACAGAAGCAAAATGTTAACAGGAGAGAGAACTTTCTGATACAAAGAATGGGAAACAATGTATCTGTAGGAAACCAACAGGGCAACATCAATTTGATTATACTATGTGTGTCAATACCAACTTGTTCAATGGGCCCAGATAATCACGCTATGGGCATTACGTTTATATATCTTCATCTGCAGATTGCAGTTTAGAAATGAATCAGAGCTGACAAAGGGAAAGCAAAGGAAAGAGGAGAAAGGCATCTGAGGTTTGAAGCACAGCTTTTGCTGGGTTTCATCTTATTCCATCTTGCGGGGAGTGGACTATGGGTGAAAATACCACTTCCTGTCATGGTTTTACTCTGAGGCTTACGAATTAGATAAGTGTTCTGTAATTTGTGCAACATGTCTATTCATTGCTTTTGAATAAATAAAAGGAACAAATGTAGCCAATCTTGATTTTTCCATGTATCACTTCAATATTCAAATCATACTTTGCCATTCACACCCTGTTAAATAGCAAAAATACTGGAGAATATGTTTCTAGTGTTAAAGTTCCTCGAATTAATTGTCTTGTTTATGGCAATGTAGGATTTTATGCATATGTTTAGAGTTCATCAAGCTAAGGATCAAGCGGGTTATAACCAGTCTGTGAGCCTTTCTCATGGAAACACAGTAAGCACTAAGAAAAGTCGCATAGCAGAGCCTGCCAGTTCCTCTATAAACTTTCTGCCAGGAAGCACTGTCGGGGACAGGCAGGCAGAGGGACAGTGACAGTGTTTAGAGGATGATGTGGAAAACAGGTCATGGAACAAACCAAGAGATGGTTTTTTTTGTCACCCCAAATAGTGACTCACTCCAAAACATACCAGCAGATTCTATACTGGCTTCAAATGTACAACTCTGCCAATACAATCAATTTAAAAATCGGTACATGGTTTATTACTCAATTTCAAAAGATGTGTAGAATTAAAAACATGCATTTGCCCATTCAGGAAGTAATGCTTAAAATATTTTTGGAAAAGACGAGAATTACAAGCTTTCAGAGGTACGGATTTAGACACAAAGCTTTTTGACAGGACTGTGGTCAGGGCAGAGGATGCAGGATGGCGTTGTTAACCCGAGAAGGAATGTGATGTGTGGGGTGTGAAGGAGGAAGGGGCTTGGTGCTGTGCAGCTGGATATCAGCAAGAGCTTCCAGTGCTCGAGAGCTTGGCAAGTAACTGTGGTAACTGAGGCTGACAATGGCTCACCGTCATAGTTCAGCATAGCCATCAGAGAGGGTTTGGAATGTTCCGTTTGAGGTGATGGATGTACCAATTCTGCTGATCTGATCATTATATGTTGTATACATGCATTAAAATATTATACCATAATTCAGAAATACAAACAATTTTTATGTGCCTATTAAAATTCAAAAAAGATTTTAAAATACTGTTGGTTTCCTTGTAGAGCCTAAGTTCTATTTGAATGGTTTCTATCTCAGTTGGTTTGAGGATGGACTAGTCGAAGCCATTTATTTGCTCTTTATGTGAAGAGAACGATAAACCTTAGGGATGAACATTAGAAAGTAAAAAAAAAAAAAATCATAAAATAAAATCCCCAAACCAATCAAACTGAATGAATAAACAAAAAGGTCAAGATGGCAATACACTTTACAGAGGCTCTACTACAGGCAGGGTTCTTTAAGGCACAGAGACTCACATGAAAACTCTTATTATTAATTACGTTCATAAAAGCCCCTATTGAATGAGAATTAGAAGACAATTTCTCTTCCCTTTGAACTAGCTTACAAGGGCACCAGTCTCTGGTCCTCTGCACCCCATGCTGGGTACTGAGGAGACAGAAACAGAAAGCATTCGCTAAATGGGGAGGATTTCAAGAAGAAGTGTACACCTTCCCAATGTGCCTTGTTTTAGTCTCAGCTAGTCAAGTCTACCTTCCTGCCTAGCTGTATCTTGGGATGTAAATAGCAAAGGCTGTCACCGCCGGCAGAGCCTGTCTCTATTACCTAGGTTTCTCTACCACCCAGGGAACATCAAAGCTCTTACATATATGCAGCATAGCTTTTCCAAATGGGATTTCAGCGAAATAAACAGACCAGCGATGCTGCAGGACAAAGAGAAAGAATCTGCATCAACAGAGGAACACTCTGATTTTAAGATCCCATTCTTCCTTCCCAGGGGAAGTCATATTCAGCAGAATACAGAAAGAGAAGAGGGCTCTCCGTAGGTAAACTGTCGGGGGATGTCCTCTCCAGCGGGGTTTGGTTTAATCAGGCTGCAGTAAGCGCTAGGTACTTTGGAAAATACTTAGGACCAAATCCCACGTCCACCCACTGTCTGCCACAGTTGCTTGGCTCGTCTGAAGAGCAGAGATACTAGTTGATTTTGACTTCACAGTATTTCGGGACCACTACAGCCTTTTGGGAGTGAGAATAGAGATGACAGGTGAGAACTGGAGGCACCAATTCGTCTGTAAAAAGCCACAAGACACGTGATTCTTTGTGTTGACTCTTGGGAGTTTCAAAGGCCAGGGGAGCTCCAGCACTGAGGCTGAGGCTGAGGCTGAGGCTGAGGCTGAGGCTGAGGCTGAGGCTGTGCCGACAGGAAGCAGAGCCGGTGGCCAGTTAGCTGTGTGTGCGTGACACTGCAATGTCAGCTTTTCCCTGTACAAGACAGGAGAGCTTTAGCACTTGAGAAATTAGAAACCTCTGTCAAGAAGAGGCAGGGCAGGGTGCTTTCTGAACAGAGGGCCAGAAGAAAAGAACTTCCAGGCTCCCTGCGGATTCACCTCTGTGCAGGAGGAGTGGGCACTCGTCCCTGGGGAAGAGGGAGGGGGGCTGGAAAAATGAGGCTGGCCAATGTGTGTGCCCGCAGAGGCCTGCTACCATGGCTGCTCAGCACCACGGGACTTACCTGTCCCTTCTCCAAGTCACTGCTGGAACCACCCGGAACAGCAGGACGCCCCCTGCCATTCTCTCTGCTCCTAAGTTCCCATCCCAATCCGGGGAACCTGAGACGTGGTCCTCCCTGTGATCTGCTTCCTAAAGGGGCTTTGTGACCTACATGTCAACATCCCTCAGATGACCATGGAGTCCTGGTTGTTTGGTGATTCATCCCTCTAAAGAGAGTTAGGGCTGGGGATGTGGCTCAGTGGTGGAGTGTTTGCCTAGCATGCATGAGGTCCTGGGTTTAATCTCTACCACACACACACACACACACACACACACACACAAATAGTAATTTAGTACCCTGGAGTCAACAACCCAGACAATGTTGCCTCTCAAAGGACAGCTGGCAATCTCTGCAGAGATATCTGGTTATGATAACCGGGGCAGAGTGCGTTGGGTTGTGGTGCTATTGCCATCTGGTAGGATCTAGGGATGCTAATAAACATCCCACAATGCACAGGACAGACCCACAATAGAGAATCACTCAGCTGCAAATGTCTCCAGCATCAAAGCTGAGCAACTCTGGTGCAGTCGTCCAAGACAGAGTATTGGTGGTATGGAGTACCGAGTGGCAAAATGTAATTAAGAAAACTTAATGAGACAGCTGAAACAAGAGTTTTAAGCCTGCAAATTCATGGAAAATAAATAAGCAGAATTTTCAGATGCTTTTGCAGGTGAGGAAAAGGGAGAAGAAAAGTCTCATTCATAGATACAGGAGAGTTGCTGCATTAAAACGTACAGCTGATCTTTGCAGGAGCAAGTGGGTCACTGCTTCCAAGACATGATATTCCATGTCTTGAATCAACAAGCTCCTGGCATATGGTGGGGTTTTCAGAGCGAGACTAGACTGGAAGCAGCCAAGAGGAGTGAGTGGCAGCTGAAAGAAGCAGATGGCTGGAGAGGAAATGGTATTAAACAGCAAAAGAAAAATCATGGTTACTAATAAGAAAAGAAAAACCGCTGGAGAGAAGAAAAACAACGTGTGATGCTAGGAAATGAAAAGCTAAGAGTTTCAACAGTGTCACAAAGGGCAGATGCATAAAGTGATAATAATGAAATCAACTCCACATACATAAATAGTCATTGGCAGTGTGATAAGTTTTTGTTCGTGTATCAAAGAGCATTTAAACATTCATTGGGTCTAGATATTTTATTTTGAAGACGTATCTTTGAGACACAAGGAGGTAGGTGAGATTTAACTACATGGATATTTATTACAGTTTGCATTAGTGAAAAATTAGAAGAAACTTCATTTTCTAAAAAGAGGGACTGGCTTTCCACATCCTGGTCTGCCTGGCAGTGGAATTCTCTCTAGCTCTTCAGCATAAAGAGAAACTTGCTGGCAGAGAGAAAGGTCATGCTGTCTAGTGACAAACTGCCACAGCACAGTCTGATTCCCCCCACCTGTTCTCCCCTGCAGAGCTAACAAGGGGGCAGGAGAGAAGCCCTCTGCGTGCAGGTGAGAAGGGACTGTGCAGTTTCCAGAGAATGTGCAAACAATAAAATGCATAAAAGTTATTACTGTTATTAATATTAGTATGTGCAAAAAAATGCTGAATGAATTCAGTGATAAGACACTCCTCTCATAGGGACAGGGAGCTCCTACTAAACTCCCTTAATTATGTCACTACACCTCATTTTTCTGTATTAACAAAATGCCCAAGGATCATTCACAAAGGGTCCTAGTGACATTTCCACCTCCCTTGCAGCCTGGGTATTACTGTGACTCATGCAAGGCACTTGAGTACCAGTAACAGTGATGTGTGCAATGTCCGGTGGGGCAGGGCTCTCCTCTTTCCCCCATCTAGCCCCGGACTGTGGCTGTCAAGAGCCACCTTGGGTCACAGTAGAGAGCAGCATCCTAAAGACAGGAACACTGTAAGCTATAAGGCACCTGCTTCTGATGGCTGTAGAGCAGAGGTCTACTCTGGTGGGAAATCCACCTATTTATTACGTATTTGCTTCCAGTCAATGGAGTAAAATTGTATTTTTAAGAGTTAAACAAAGCTCTGAATAAATGTGGTTGAAAAAGATTCAAAAGGGTATATGCCCAGGTATGAACTGTAATTATGAGTTTCTATAGAAGGAGGTTAATTGAAATATATGCATTACTTTATTGTTGTGCTTAATACTGTTTCACCCACATATTACTTGCATGTTATGTTTGTATATATAATCAACCCTTGGTACCTGCACGGGATTGGTTCAGGACCCCCAGAAGATACCAAAATCCACATACGCTCAAGTCTCTTATTAAAAATGGCAAAATCTTTGCATATAAGCTATGCACAACTCCCATTATAATCCAAATAAACTCTAGATCACTTATAATATCTAATATAATGTACGTGCTGTGCAAATAATTGTACCATATTGATTAGACAATAATGACAAGAAAAGATTTGTACATGTTGGGTACAGATGCAATTCTTTTTCCAAATACTTTCTATCTGCAGTTGGTTGAATCTATGGATTCAGAATCCTTGGCTATGGAGGAACAACTGTATTTGCACTTAGAATTAACTTTGTTTTGTCTGAAATAAGGAGAAAGCATCATTTAAAGTTTAAATCTCCAGTGTGGGTATTTGGATTAGTAATAGATTTCACATTTGTGCCTTGAGGCCCTGCATGCTTACATAGCCTCAGAGTTTCGTATTTGGCCAATAGCATCCATATGGCTTATCGGGCTCCCAAAGTGATACCCAAAGTCCTAAAAAATCCAAGGAAACTTTGCAGGTGATGGGGTTTCATGTCTAATGCCATTTATGTATGTCACATGTCAACACCTAGGAGCAAAGCTTTTGTTGAGTCTGGCATGATCAAGGTACTGCTTCCGAGGGATGCTTGCAGAGACAGATTCTGGCTTATGTGAATTCTAAGCTCTTGCATGATCATAATCATGGATGGATGGAGATTCAGAATAGTGATCAGCTGGAGGAGAGTGTGGACCACTCTGGAGGAGAAGACTGCTGGATAGACTTGGCCTACAGTGGCCCCTGGAGCAAAGTCTCCCCAGAAAAGAAACAGAAGAGTGGGGGTCAGGGCCTGAAATAAACCCATAGCAAGAGTCAGAAGGCACAGGGACCATGGGTTGAGCACCATTCCACATATGAGGTGCCAGGTGCTGGGTGGCAGGAAGTCACAAGAGAAATAAGACCCACACAGTCCTTCCCCTCCCCCCTCCGACATTCCCTCTCTGGGGGGGGGGGCACCTGCTGTACCCACCCCGTAGCGTGCTATGAACTAGGAGAGGAGTTTCAGGTGTAGAGGTAGATTAGGGAGGGGCAGGTTTTTCTCTTTGGATTCGTCTTGGAAGGGGAAGGTGATGTTTGGTCATGAGAATCAGTCTTCAAGTGATGAAAGAGGGGAAAGAATGATGGGCAGAGGGATAGCAGCAGTGAGAGCCTGGGCCTCAGGAGGGCCAGGAAAGTGTTAGGGGAGGGCCTTGGAGGGTCTGTCAGTATGTCTTCCCTCACAGGAAAACGAAGAGGGCCCTAACCGTTTTACACAGAAACCCATTCCTGCTGAGTATCCTAAGTGAAACCTCCCACTAACCGATGCACTTGGCATCCATGGTTTAAGAAAGAGTTTTTACAAAGAGCAAAATATTATCTCTTGACCAGAATGTACTGTGAAACAAAGATTATCATGAGAGAAAAGCTATCATATGAAAACACCGGATCAGAATCATGTTTGGATTCTGATAATTTACGTCCTCACCCATGAGAATAGATAATTTTTTTTATTTTTTACTCACTTGAATTTAAACATTTTCAGTGATTGGATAAAGAGAACACACAGGTTTTGAGGTTGAGGGGATCTGCTGGTTTTGCTTGTTCTTTCTCAGCAGGTTTCTCTGGTCACAGGATTATACTGAGTGGATCTTCAAGAACCAAGTCTGCTCTGGCTAGAAGCCAGCAGACAGTGTCTTGTTACCTCTCAGCCCTGTTGAAGCAGAACCCCAGACACCACCCCCAGCATCCTTGATCATATCCCAAATTGGAGTTGAAAGAAAGTGGGGGGGGGGGAGACAGAGGAGGGGGGGGGGGAGAGAGAGAGAGAGAGAGAGAGAGAGAGAGAGAGAGGAGAAGATGAAGAAGAGGAGGAGGAGGAGAGAGAGGAGGAAGGGGAGGAAGAAGATGAAGGAAACAGAAGAAGAAGAGAGAATGAAGAGGAGGAAAAGGAGGAGGAGGCGATTGGCGGGGGGGAGAGACTGCCAACACAAAGCCATTCTAGCGGGCAGGGTGGGGGTGGTCCTGCCACGTGAGGTTGCCTCTTTGGCATAAGATATGCAACATGCTTTTGGGGAGGTTTTGCTTTAAAAAGGCTAGAGAAACTAGAAACTTCCTAAAACTCAGCAACAGAGTCAGACATAAATGTGTTTGAAAGTCTTAGAGCAGGATATGATACACACACACACACACAGGTGTCTGTTTGGGTCTAGAATATTTCGATAGCAACCATTTCTTCTAATGAGGTCACAAAAGCAGAGCACCTTTGTATCATCTGTTCTCTTGCATTGTCATTGCCAAGGATTTAAAACAGAATATCTCTTGATATTTTTCTTATAACTAAACCTGACTTGCAGAATGGTATACTATTTTTCTACAGTTCAGAGCAAGCTCCAGGGTCAGAATTAAACCAATCATGACTTCATCATGTTGCTTTCTATTACAATATTTGACTCCTCTATCCTAGGAGGTCTGTGTCATGTATACTTAGTCTCTTCTGCCTTTCTTTGAGGTGTCTTAAATTTAAAAGGGGAAAAAAAGACTACATTTTTTATAAGCATATTGACTTAGTCACCTACTGCCTTTTGAGTGTTAATTTTAAATGGCTATTTGAAAAGGTTACAATATAATGTACATCATAGGAAATTTGTAAATATATAAGCACAGCAAGAATCTCTCATCCTCTCTGATATTATTGCTCTTTTTTCTAACAACATAATTTATACATGCATATATTTATATTTGCATATGACATTTTTACAAATGTGGCTAGATTTTATCTATACTTATATTATCCATATCTCCATATATTTCTCTATGTGTATATACAAATGTTTTTATATTGCTTGTTTATGTGTATTATATATTTTCTCAAATCACTAAATATTCTTTAAATCACTTTGCTCACAGCACTGTTTGGGGGACAGATGATACTGGACTAACTTTAAAGCTATAAACTTAGAATTCTCTGGAAGCTTTTAAAAGTTAAGTCTGCTGTCCAGGTGTTAGCAAAGGTGGGGTGCTTTGCCCCGGAGAGGCCTTCGCAATGCTTCCTTGCTGTAACGTGTTAGCAGTGATGCTAACAGAGGAGCCCTGGCTCCTCTCTCCCTAGAGCACACGGTCTTTAATTCCTGTGGACCCCTGGACTGCTGTGTTGAATGGAGACCAGCATCCCCACAGGCACAGCCCTGGAGGGAACATTCAGGGAAGGCTGCTTATTCACAGCAGAGACCCCAGGCTGGCTCAATGCCAATGATCTCCAGAGGGTGGAGGGACCCACACTCAGTTCTCTCCCTGGGTGTCCAGTTCAGTTCAGAGGCCCTGGCCACTTGCTAGTGGCCTCTTGGATTTGATGGCACCCTCTTATTCTTCTCCTTCATTTAAACTTATAACCCATCTTCACTCCCCTCTGCATCTCCAAGATTTTGGCTTTGCCTCCTTCTATAAGTCTCTAAATCCAAGACAGTTTTTAGTTTGGACTGTTGTAAAATATATTGAACTTGACAAAACACACTAAATGTTTATTTAAACAAGCAAAATTGTTGTATGTTTACATCCTCATTAAGCTTGCTATTGAATTTTCTAGCACTTCAAAATAGTTTTGTATTAATTTAGAGCACATTAAAAGCCTTTAAAAAATCCTATCATTTGGTTGAAATCATAACTTCAGTCTTCTCTATAAACAAGAGTGTTCCACTGCATTTTAGCTTCTGGCAGTTTCAACAAAACCTTTTAAAAGAAGTATTTTTTCTCTAAAAAATGTTGCAAGAAAAAATGGGACAAATGAACCTTCTAAAATTTCATTTAAACTTTTTGGCAAAAATCAAATTATGTTAATGACTTCATCATATCAATGTAGAAAAGAGCACATCAATGTCATAAGAAATTCTTCCAAGTACATCATTCTAAGCCTGGAAAATCGCTCACCCCGAGGTTTCACAGCAGGGCCAAGACCTGGAAAGAGGGGCTTGTTAGGGGGTGAGGCCCACCAATGCTCTTCCCCGGTGATTGCTCATTTCTTGGGGCCCAACCAACTCCTAACCCCCTCCATCACTTGGAAGATTTAAATCCATGGAAGATGTGTTGGCAGACTTGGGAGAAGGTGGGTGTTAGGGTCAGAATCTTCCTAAATGAAACCCTGGTGACAGTCACAGGGGCATGGCAGGGATGCCACATACAGTTCAAATGTCAGAGACAAAATCCTGAAATGGGAGTGAATTCAATCTCAGCTGAAAGTTTCTGTGGCCAAGGCCATTGCTGTGTTAGTGCAATTTCTCAAATTTGCCTTCCAGAGTTGCCTGGGGACCTTTCGAGGTGAATCCTTCCGTCTGGGGCAAGACCGGGGCTTGTTCTCACTGGCAATTCAGGAAGTTCCAAGTTCCTGCTGAGCTGCTTTCCTCCAGTGGAGATTTACTAGGTGGCTCACACTTCCAGGAGAAAGCGGAGGCGAGGGGACCGAATCCCAAGGAAACCACGGCATAAGGCAATGATGAAGGGAACCTAATCCACCATTGCTAGCTCACATTTGAGTTGATGGGAAGGGAGTGTTCAGAACTATAGTGGCCTGGCTTCTGTCTATACAGGTGCAAAACCCAAGGGCAAAACAGCACCTAGCAAGGTGCTCTCATTGGAAGGGTCTGGTAAACACCTGCCAGGGGCCCCTACAGCCCCGCTGGGAGGTTGAAGAGGTTAAGAATCGGGACTCGATCCTTCCCCACAGATTCCTTCCATTCAGGGAGAGGATGAGAGACACAGCTTGACTCAGGACTGGGGAAAAAAGTGCTGCTGGGCTTAATTCTCAGAGGGCTAATGAACCAGTGTTGTCAAAGAGACCCTGAGCATGGATCTCCCAAAGTACAGGCGTGTGTAAGCTGAACGTGTAACTCCAGGAGCTGTCGGGAGTACCCAGAGCTGCAGACCACCAGAGAACTGGAACCTAAAAAAAATGCTAACACTGATGTGTTCAGGGAGAATTCAGGAATTAGATTGAAGAATGCATTCTCATTGATTCTTACTCAAAATATCTTCTTTAACTTTACCTTTACTGGAGGCAAAATTATTTCTCAAATACTTTAGCAACTCTGCACTGTGATCTCCGACAAGTGCCTTTGCATATTTATCTTGAATTAAAAAACTGGCGATGGAGGGTGTTGGGAATTACAACCCATTTCCCAGGCCCCACAGTGTCCAGGACAATCTGGACCTCTGACCTCAGTGTCCAGGGAAGGACATGGACGCGAGACCCCAGTGTGGGCAGAAATAGGGAAATCCTCGGTGGCAGGGTTTTGGCCAGCAGCAGAATGGACATCTCCTTCCCACTGCTCCCTTTCCTGGGGTGAGGGCCACTGGGGGTAAGGGCTTTACCTCCCATAGGCCCTGGGGATGGGGCCGAGGCTGTTCTGATGCCCTGGAGTGAGGAGGGGTAGCTGCCTACTGGCCTTTACTTGACTGCAGGGAACTCACTCACAGTTGCACAAGGTGAAGATCATTCTGTTTGAAGAGGTCTCCCTCTCCAGCTGCAAAGGGCTTTGAATGGTCCCCTACAGCCAAACTTCTGATGCCATCCTGTCGGAAGGGCTGTGAATTCTGACTTGCACTGACAAATTCAAGACTACAAAACCAAACATTTTCCAAACGTGCAATAAAGCACTCACTGGATTTTGTGCCTCCCTTCATCCATCACGTCTCTTCCAGGCATCTCTGCCACACAGATGGCAGCCAGCCTGGCCCCACGAGGACCTCAGTGCATGTGGGAACCAACACACAGAAGGCTCAGCCCCAGGGCCCACCTCCACTCTAGGAGCTGTTACACCTTGCCTGGCTTTTTTTTTTTTCTTTTTTTTTCTTATTTTGAAATTTCCCATCTTGGCTCAGCTGCAAGACATGGGGGGGGGGGTTATTTAACTTTCACCATCTCAGCTGTGAAATTCCCACAGGAAAACCGAGCGGGCGCTTCAGTGATTTCACCGCACAGTGGAAATGCAAACCTGGCATCTAGACACACAGAAAGGGAATTCGCGTTGCCAGGAGGGAGGGGATGACCGCATGCAGCTGTGAGTGTGCAGCATCACCTGATCCTGGGATTTCTTTTTCTTCTTTTTCTTGCCCCAGCACCCAGAGCTCTCCGCGTCCTTGCCGTTGGCCTCGCCGCAGAGCAGCCCGTCCAGCTCATCCGTGCCCATGTGCTGTCCCTGAGACGTTTCTGCCGCCAGCCGGTACGAGAGGTTCCTTAAGATGCACACACAGTTTTCAACGGTCTGGGAAAACAGAAGAGAAAGAAAGAGAGAAAGAAAAACAGAAGAGGAATGAACAAGAACTAACCAGCACTCTGCCCCTCCACCCTGGAAAGGCAACGACTCCCAGGCGCGCACTTCTCCTGGGAGGCCTTTAGCTCCTGCTCCCAGGGCTCCCCTGACAGCCTCGCTGGGAAGAATTCTGAGAAGCCTGGAAAGGTCATATGTGGCATCTCTCACACTATGTTGGAATTGAGCCCAGGTCCGCCCCCCCCCCCCCCCCCGCTCCCCCGTTAGCTCGGGGGGTCGAAGCCAAGTTCTTCCTCATTTATGCAAATGAGTTGAGCCCGAGTTCCTTCCCATTAATTTGGGGAGTCGAACTGGGTTCCTCTTTGCTTGAGAAATGCTACTCTTGTGAGTTAACTTTGTACATGTTCTTGGCACTCCTTATTCTTACTGTTTCACCTTTTGTTCTCACGTGTGGCCACCAAATGTCGCTATCTTAATAGAATGAAACTGATTTGGAAACTTAGAGCCTTGTGGAATCCGTGGCTGGAATTTTATGAACATTCCTTTATTATTATTATTATTATTATTATTATTACTAATATTAAGTACTATAGAGAAGCAGCTTAATCAATGCCAATTATTTTAACCTCTTTTGCTATAATCATTATGCACCAAAAATAAGCTATTAGAGCCTCTTTGAAATTGAAAGGGACTTCTTTTGTTTTCAGGATAACTTAGAATGGTTACTTAGAAGTTAATCAAGACAAAGTCCTTCAGGACTAGCATCTGGCTTGCCCCCCTTTTTTTCCCTGCCCCTAGACTGTAAACAGGACCATGATAGAAAGCGCTTTGTATTCCAGGCAGTTGTGCAGGTGTGCGGGGGAATGGCTAAAAGGAATTCTTAAGAAAGACAAATTTGAACCCAGACTACTGCAGATAAACGTAACGAAATCGCAGAAGATTCAAAACAGTATGTTTGTACAAAACCTTGAGAAGTTGGGAAAATGATAAGAATGTTGCTGCTTCCCTAGGTCTTGTGACTGTAAAAAAAAAATAGAATGTGTGCTGCCTGGAAGTGTGTTTTATATACTTGCAAGAGAGAAAAATAAAGCAGAGGGATTTTTGCAACCTGACTTGTGTGCATCCCTTCCATCCTATCGGCTGACTCTCCCCACCAGCATCGTTAGGGACTCACCCTTTCCCTGCTGCTGAATCTGGCCTTCAGCAGTCATAATACCATTTCTCCCCACAAAGAGGCTATGTATCAACAATCGTGGCTTCTAAACACCTGTTACTGTTGATTGACAATTCACTGGAGAGAGGGGAGGAGTTTGTAACCATGAGCGGTCCCCAGTGTCTCCACTCCCAGACTAGTCCTGCCTGGGATTTGGGGTCGCAGTCGTGAAGACTGTGGTCAGCCCTGGTGGGTGACACTAACCTGCACCATCTACACTTCTGGGTGTAAGAGGAGCAACAGACACAAACCAGGGCTGTTCATGCACGTCAGGGGCCGTGGCCACTGGGAAGCATATCTGTCCTCATTCTACTGATTCTTACAAGATGACCAACATTCCTATTTCCTAGCAAAGGGGTTCAACAGCAGTTAAGGGCATATGTAGAGCTGGACTTGTAGAGCTCTAGGTCTCCACTATTAGCTGTGTGACTTTGGGTGATATAATCATGGTATCCTGGTCTCACTGTCCCCCTCTGTATGATGATCACAACAGGACCCCATTGGTAGACTGCTGTGTGGGTCAGGGGAGCTAATGTATGTGTGTGCAATGGACAGCATAACCCCAAGTGTCTACATCCCAACTGCTGGGGCTGGGACTGTGTTAGGTTCTCTGGAGGGAGGTTAAGGTTGTGGGTGGAATGAAGGTTGCTGTTCGGCTGATGGATGGGGGGTTGATCTGGATTTTCCAGGTGGCCCATTTATCACAAGGTCTGTAAGAGGGGAAGCAGAAGCGTCAAGGCAAGAGGGTGTGATGTTGGAAGGCCATGAAAGGCCATCAGTGGCTTTGAGGATGGAGGAAGGAGCCACAAGCCACGGGATGTGGGCAGCCTCTGAAGCTGAGGTGTGGGAGGAAGCAGATTCTCCTTGGAGCCCCCAGGAGAAACCAGCCCCCGAGGCACTTGGCGTTGAGCCCAGTGAGTCCCATTTTGGACTCCTGTGCTCTAGAGCTGAGAGACAACACACGTGGGGTTTTAACCAGCCACCAAGTTTGTGGCCATTTGTTACAGAAGGGAACAGCAGGAAACTGAGGCAGCGTTGGAAGCACCCAGAACGTGAATCATCCTCATGACGCTGGGAGAAGGCCTCAGGCACAGGGCCTAGAGGGAGTCAGCGTGGCTTGGGGTTTAGTCTGGGCTCAGCCATTTAATGAGCCGTGTGGCCTTAAGGCAAGGAGCTTAAACTCTCTGTGCATCACAGGGCTAAATAAAGACTAAGTGAGGTTGTAGACACAGGTCTCAGAAGAGTGACTGATGACGATGCATGTGCTGTTATCATCAGAGACGAAATGTGGGGTTCAAGAAATACAGTTCTAATAACATCCAGTTACTGATAGGAGGGGTTGGCTGGTAAATCAGAGTCTGCAGGCCAAAGCCAATCTGCAGCTTGTATATAACGTATCAGCGGAATCCAACACGCCCTGTGTTTATTATGACCTGTGGTTGCTGTCATACTACAATGGCAGAACTGGGTAGTTGGGACAGAGACCATCGGGCTCACATGCTCTAACTCTTTGCAGAAAGTCTGCCAGTTGAGACAGAGTTGAGCATCTGACCTTTGTCCTGGACTTGAGGAACCAGGGGAGAGGAAAAAAAAATACTCCGATTTTTAAAAGAGCATAACAACAGGGGAAGTTGATCTGAGCTAAGTTTTGCTTGAAAAATCACCACACCTTGGCTTCCATTTCCCAGACATCTATTCTGTGGCTGTCACCACTGAACACAGGTACCATAATTCCATTCCTCGGAGGCTGGAAAGCACGATCCAGGCTGTGGGTGACCAGGGCAGATGCTGCGTCTGCTCTGCAGTCCGGGCTCAGGGCTGGAGCTTGGATCCCAGTCCTGCCTCATTTCCTCTATTGGCTGGAATCGGGTGAAATGCTTCCGTGCCCTTTGCTGGATCACGGGCATATGAAAGTCAACCGGGAACACCAGTTCTCGGGACACATCTCTGGAGCCTTTGCCATTCTAGACCTTTCTCGTCGGATTTTCAAGGTTTCACGGCAGCTAATCCCACAGGCTTTGAGTCAACTTGATTTTCTATTTCAAACCTCCTCTCAGCATCAAAAAAGGAACCCGGCATGAAAGCAGGTAAGCACAGGACGATGCATGAAAGACAGAAAAGTCTCTCGTTGAAAGGAAAATGTTATGGCATAAGTCGGAACGATTTTCAAATCAGCTCAAACTGATTTTTCTTACATCAAAGACTTGGGGAGAATAAACCTCTCTCTCATCCTTCTGTTCATCTTCCCCAGGGGCTGCGCCATTCCTCTGTTTAACAGGAGACTACTGGGGACTAAATCTGCTGTCTTGAGAAGTGCTTTATAATCTACCTGCTGTGGGGAGATGATTGGGGGAGAAGCTGGAGGGAGAGAGGGACAGGGGTGGGGCTGGGAGGTGAGAGAGGCCCAGGAACTGAACTCACGGCTCTTATGAAGCTCCCCAGAGTGTGGCAGTCTGGCTTGGTTAGGTAGGTTACCAATTCAAGAGCTTTTCTCTGAAAGGATGGGGTGGGGGAGAGGGGAGAGAAAAGCAAAAGGACCCGACCACCAGCAGAAGGCATGTGGCAGCTGGTGGCTTTGCTTGTGACATGCATTGCTTTCCACAGCACTGTTAGCAGTTCCTCTTGGTCACCAGGGTCATTTTGACTCCTTATTTTCTATTAGAAAGGGCTAATCTGGAAGTCGCCTGTAGAGTGCTCTACCATATGCTACCCATTCAACAAACTGTCCCAATTATAGCAACAGGGCTGAGAGCCTGCATAGAATCCAGGCTCCGCATTCATTAACGTCTCTGGCCTTAAAGGGGACGTGTGCTCGTTTTTACCCCCTTGAACTCGTCATTGGGAAAGCTCCGAGTGGCCGGGCAGAGCGCTGAGTGGAAAACTGTGGCGCAACAATAACACGTTAAAACTCCATCTTCGCATGCAGCCAGCAAAGCACTGCTGCGTGATTTATCACATCTGATCCTTTCAACAGCCTTGGCATGTAGTTATGGTTATCTTCCCTGTCACAAAACTGAGGTCACTGAGGCATGGTCCTCCAGACGGCTGGAGCTGGTACTGTCCACTGGCGCTGCCCGGATGGCCCTCAGTGCTCTTCCTACACTTCAAGGATATCAGGGGTCTTCTGACTCCAGACCTGAAGACGCCAGATTATTTCAACTTTCCCTTTTGGGGACATGTGGATATTAAATAGATGACCTCCAAGGTCTCCTAAGAATATTAAAAGTTCTACATCTGAAGCCTCAGATGAAAGAGCTGTGCCTCGGAGCACACTGCTGGGACTGCCTACGCTCAGAGGTGGTGGGGGGGAACGTGGCTGAGGCACAAGGCCACTGACCTTCACGTCAGTGTCACCTGCAGGTCAAGACAGCATTTGAGATCCTTTGTATACACTGTGGTAAGAGGCTTCGTCGCCCCCGCCTCCGCCTCTCACAGCGGCACATATCAAGATGCTCAGCATCCCTGCTTCACGGAATCACCTTCAGTAGCTCTTTTAAAAATCACCAGTCTATTATGCTAACAGCCCTCTGTAAATTCTCAGGGCGTCTCATCTGGTCACTTTTCCAGGGATTTAATTTTCCTGTCAATGATGCTAAAAGGTCTAAAATGGTCATTAAGGGTGTTTACAAAAGAGGAACACTTAAGCCTCCGTTACGTTATGTTCTGTCTTAGAAATTAATAGCGCATGGCCAATGAGGGGATGCAGGCCTGGTGGGTGGCAAGGATGAGATGACAAGCAGCACTCGTGATTCAAAGAGCTGGAGTCCCAGGAGACACCCAGAGCCCCAATCTTTGAGAAGCAAAGCTGAGCCACCAGTAATTTTCTAAAACTTCTCGGTGACTGTAATGTGTGGTCAAGGCTGAGAAATTTTATGTGAACTTACTCTCAAAGCTGATTAACCACTAAGGGAATAGAATCACACCTATTTGTTCTTTGTCTGATTTCTCAATTATATTGTCAAAGCAGATTGCAATTGTCCCATTCAAAGCTCCACCTACCGAGGCAGGCTCTTAATCCAAGATACACATCAGATTCATTTTTCAAGGTACCAGCACTTGCAACCGGAGCTAGGCAGTCAGGTTAGGGTCTGGGAAGACATCTTCACTAGTGCCCCAAAGGCAACTCTGATGAAGAGTCAGGGTTGGGGACACGGGATCAGACAGGGGTTTGCAACCAGGGTGGATTTGGCTCTGCGCGGGAGGCATGGCCACGTATGGGGACGTGTTTGTTTGTTACTACTGGGGTGGGTAGGGTTGCAGATGCTACTGGCATCCAGTGGGTGGAGGCAGAAATGCTGCCTGACATCTTGGGCACAGCCCCTCACGATGAGGAGTCAGAACGCCCCAAATGTTAACAGGAACAGCTCCTCAGAGCCCTCACTAAGGCATCACATGTATCCATGCATTACTTTGACGTATAGGTAGAAGCTGTGTTTATGTGACGATGTTATGAAGTTACTTTGAGAACTTATTTTAGTGTGAACTGAACCTCATTTAGTTAAGACAAAACAAAATAACTCAAACACTGGACAAGTCCACCTAGTTCCATCACGGCTTGTGAACCACAGCAGAGAGTACATATTAATAACCTAAGCCACGGGCAGCTTCATTGGTTTAGCTTTTTGACATTCTTTCAGATTTTGAAGGCATTTTAAAATAGCAGGTAGTATAATTAACAGTTATTAAAAAGATAATATAAGAATACAAGATTATTCCAATCTTGGGTCGTCTTAATGCTAACTTGATCTGGATTGGTACGCACTGCCAATCTAAGGTTAGAATGCTAGTTCCAAGGCCACGCACTGCCAATCTAAGGTTAGAATGCTAGTTCCAAGGCCATGCAAGGAGAGGCCTGCCTGGACGGAGCTGGAGTGACACGGAGAAGCTGAGCGAGCTCAGGATGCATGAAATACCGCGACAGCTCTCCGTGCTGTCCTCCGTCGCGGGGCCCCGAGATGCTCAGTCTGTGCAGACACTACAAACCTTGCTATCGATCTCGCTGCTCCCCAGCGCAGACTGGACCACGTAAAGCAAGGCATCTGTGAGCCCGTCACACTCCCGCATCCTCCGGCGGGCCTCCTCTCCGGCTGAACTTACATTCCTGCAAAGCAGAGGGACACGTCAGTCATCAGTGACCTTCACTGTGGTCACTGAGACAGCATCTGTCTGTGACCCCCACACCCAGTTTTAAAGCAAACTTTTTTTTTTTTTTTTCTTGGTAGAATGTCAATCAAGAATATAGCTTTTAGCTGGGCACGGTTAATCCCAGCACTTGGGAGGCTGAGGTAGGAGGGTCGCGAGTTCAAAGCCAGCCTCAGCATTGCTGAGGCACTTAGCAACTCAGTGAGACCCTGTCTCTAATAAAATACAAAAAGAGGGCTGGGGATGTGGCTCAGTGGTCGAGTGCCCCTGAGTTCAATCCCCTGTACCAATAATAATAATAATAATAATAATATAGCTTTAAGGCTGGGATTGTGGCTCAGTGGTAGAGCCCTTGCCTAGCTGTGTGAGGCACTGGGTGTGATCCTCAGCACCGCATAAAAATATAAACACATAAAATAAAGTTATTTAACAAAAAGAATACGGTAATGAGTAGGGTTGACTTCAACAACAGTTACTGGAATTGAGTAAAACAAAGACACCTTGCTGCAACTTGGAAAACAGAGCAGGCAGACTTCCTAGCATGACTGATTCTCCAGTCTTGTGACTGCTGAGAATGGGGGACCTTCAGAAAGTCCCAGGGGTCATGTCATTTATAATCAACAAGGGAATCAGAAGTCTTTTGATTCAAAGGATTCTTCTTCTTTGAGAAGTCTGAAGCATTTTCAAAGATAGAGCTTCCGACTGATTGAAATATCTTAAGAGATCTAAATTGGCCTGCCTCAAAAATATACCTACCTTGGCCCAGCCAGAAGTAGACTTCTAGGAATTTACTCTAAGGACAACAAGTTTCTGTGACAATTTAGTCATTGGGATGTCCATGACAGTTCTTAGGGGAAGGAGTTGCTCCAAACGCTTTTCTGTCCTGCAGGGCCTGAGCCTGGTGGGCTGGAACACAGCTAGGGAGCAGGCAGAACTTCCAGTGCTACAGAGCCACCAGAGAGTCTCACTGACAGTGGGTTTCTGGGGTGACCTGATCACTCCACACTTGAGAGCATGCACTTCCTCTCCTATCCATGGTTAGGATTTGGCTCCTATCCTGGTCAAAAAATGTCTGCAGGGACTCTGGACTGCACAGAGGGGTTGCTGGGGAGGTGAACTAACGAAGGGCACAAAGGGATTGGAAGAATTTAGAGGGCATGGGGGAGGTGAAGGACAGAGAGCCATCTAGATAGAGCAATGGTTCTGAAACTCTGGGAATCTCAGAACAACCTGTGGGGGGGGGGGCAGATAAAATATAGGGTGCTGGATTCCACCCTGGGTCTGGTTCAGAAAGCCTGGGAGGGAGTCAGATAAGGAGCATCTCCATGGTGATTCAGAAGCTGAGAGTGAGGCTCTAGCCCTGTGGGGAGAGTCTGGCTGGAGGAAGGTGGTCCTCTTTGCTGCCTGCTGGGAAGCCATGGTGAGGATTCCCAGAACCTCTGAACTTGGGCAGCCTGGAGGAGTGAATAGTGCGACTCTCCACACCACCACTGTAATCCACACAGTCATGCTCTCATTTTGTTTTCAAAATACCTTTTGCAGTTGCACCTAATTCTACTTGGCAGGTGAGGCTGTCCAAGGCCACACAGCTACTGTATGGAGACAATGAAATTAAATACGAGGAAAGAAGGAGAAGCCAAAGCTTCAGGCTTGATGGAGAATATGGATAGACTGGAGTTTGCTTGTTTGTGGTTTTTTTTTTTTTTGGGGGGGGGGATCAAAAGAAAATAAAATAGGCCTAATGCTAAACGGCTAATGAATACAATGCTTTCTTTGATATCTAAAACGTACCATAGGAGGTATTAAATGGAGTCTATCAGCATTTACCCTAGAAATTATTATTTAATTTAAATTAGGATTTTTGGCATTTGCTGATCTTACAAAATGAACAAAAATTTTCAGTTTCTTAGATAATACAACTAGTCAAATATTGACAGCATTTTAATGTAAAATTTTATAAATTCTACCTTGCGTTGACCAACCTGTTTTTGGCAATGTCCCTGGTCCGGGCGGAGGGAGGGAGGAGGAACTAACTTTCTGCTAGGGGAAGTGTGGCAGGAGGCACAATAGTATTATATTAAACTAGAAGGATGGCCCTTATAAAAGAACAGTCTAGACCATTCATCCCTGAAATGATTTTCTCCAGGTTGAGCTTTGAAGATATTAGAAGAGTAAGTTTGTCAAAAATCTCTATCAGACCTCCACAGCAATGAGTGACCTTGGGTTTGGGAGGGTAGTTTTTCCAAATGAAGAACTGTGGGATTCAGACCTGAAAGCACCTCAGCTCACGCACACCCGGTCTGAAGTATCCTGAATACACTTCCTTGAGTGATGAGACGTCTTTCCTTTGAACACTGTCATGATGCGGGCAGAAGCCTCCTGACCCACAGAGAGACTTCATCCTGATCAGCCCCGATTTCATTGGTAATCAAAAAAAATGTACAGGAAATAACAGGAATGAACAGCTTCATCAACATTAGATGCTGTCAACATTAATTCCAGCATGTTCTAGTTTCTATTTGATTCTAGTCCAGTCTGCTCCAAGATTTAAAACGTTTTTAATTAAAATACACAAGATGTCGAGAAACGGGAAAGATTAATACAGTCTTAATAGAGAAGGGAAAAGGACCAAGACACATCCACACACCCACCCATATGCCTATGGTCTGCAGGTGACAGGAGACAACATATGCTATTAAATGGACACAAGTGTGTGCTTGTCTCTTCTATGGTAATGGTTTCATACAAGTCTTTGGGCATAAGTGTCTACTTTCATTCAAACATTCAGAAAAAAGCATTTTGAAAGGCTTGGCTTGCAATGAGGTTTTCCTTTTCCCCTCTCCTCCTCCTAAACACGAGATCTACTACTCTTTCAGCTATGGCACTTGGCTTTTGTTGTTCAGTACCAGGTACATGCAGAAGGATGATGTACTTTCTATCCACCATTAAAAAAAAAAAAAAAATCCAGTGCAGAAATAAGGTCAATACAAAATCAATGATGGAGGTTTAAAAAGATAAGGGAGCATGAAGGGAACCAGCTAGATTGGGTTCCCCAAGTCCCATCTTTTGGTTTTCTCTCTGGCTTGATCTCCCACATGCTGGCCCTCTGCAGCAGAAGCACCTGTTATGGGAAATGGCACGCTCATCCCATCCCGCTGGACGTGTGCCGTAAGCTCCACGTAGTCTGTGCGAGTGCTGTGCATTCCATCTGATGTAAATAGTGCAGAGAGTAATGGAGACTCAGAGGCACAGGGTGTCCAGCAGCCCCGGACACCTGTGTAACTTGCAGCAGGTGCACCTTCCATGGGAAATGGTCTGGTCTGCTGTGAGCTCCCTGCAGAGCTGTGAGAGCACAGTCCTTGAGCTCCCCAAGGAAATCACCGTGGCCACTGGTGTTTATCATCCAAGATTATTTTCTACTCCCAATAAATGACCTGGGTAGGTATGATTTTTTTTTTTTTTTTTTTTTACCATCCTGGTTCCTCAGGAAACTTGCATTTATCCTTAGGAAATGTATCACTGTCTCTTTTTATGATGGTACCCACAGATCTAGCTTAGTTATTAAATGACTTCTGGTGTCCCATGTATAAACAGATCATAATTCATAAATTTTAGAATTTTTGTACCTTAACAGACATCCAGGTTACATCTAGCTTTTTTTCTATGCTTAGTAATGTTGAACTAAAATTAATAGAGTTATGGGTTTTGTCAGATGGATGTGTGAATCTATTCTAGAAAGAAAGAATTAGCAGTTAACAAAAATAGGTACTTGCTTTTTCTTTTCTTTTCTTTACTTCTTTCTTTTTTCTTTTCTTTTTTTTGTACCAGGGATTGAACTTGGGGGCACTGGACCACTCGACCACATCCCCAGCCCCTTTTTGTATTTTATTAGAGTCAGGGTCTCACTGAGTTGCTAAGTGCCTCGCCATTGCTGAGGCTGGCTTTGAACTCCCGATCCTCCTGCCTCAGCCTCCCAAGTGCTGGGATTACAGGTGTGCACCACCGTACCCGGCTGGTACTTGCTTTTTCTATTCCCAATGTTATTTTGTGATAAAAAGATGATAATACCTGGTCTTTGACCTGTAGAAGGTCACAGACCAGTCAGGTAAACAGATGTGTGTGTGTGTGTGTGTGTGTGTGTGTGTGTGTATAATGTGACTAAATATTTTGCCAGCAGCAACCAGCAATATGAAGGATTTGGGAACAAATCTCCTTTGAACGTGACTCTTAGATGTCTAATAGAAAACGAACACAGGCTGGAATGGATGGACGTGTTACCATTCACCTCATTCAGCACAATCTTTCCTTAAACCGTAATTCTGTAAATTTGTACAGTGTTTATCTTCCTTAACATTTATAGCAGCAAATCGTGAGATTGTGACTTAAGAAATAAGGACACAGAGAGCATTAAATGTGTTTCCAGCAAGGAAGCACCTCATGTGAATTCAGTGGAAGTTATTTTCAAAGGCAGATGTGAAGATGGGATTAAATCACAGACATGGTCTTAGGAGCAGTCCAGGTAAACTGCCTGTGCACACCCATCAGCACAACTGCTCAGAGGTGGGGTCTACAGACCATTGAAGGCTTCGACAGAGGAGAGGACCCAGCAGGGAGGGGTAGAATTCTGTGTCTAATGCCTGTTCTGCCACATGACTTCTCCATTTTTACCAGGCCTGGTATCCTGAGCCAGTCCACTGTGTCATAATACCATGGCTGGCTCCTGGTTCACCTGAGTAAATCTTGGCCGTGCCCTTTACCAAACCCCATTACCTGCGCTGTGTCCCTCCTAACATTTCCAGGTACTAGCTGGCCCAGGGAGGCGGCCGTAGGTGCTGGGTAGCAGATCACCAGAGCCTCTGCTTCTGCCCCCTGTGGCTCGTAGCCATGGGCAAGTGAATGTTTATGATGCTAGGACTATAGGCAAAGGCAGACAGAAGCAAGTCTCCCCAGACCTGCTTGGCGAGTCCAAGTCATTCAAATGGCATTTCCAAGCCCACCTTTCTCTGACATCTTATGTAGAGGGCAGAACTAAGAGTGACAAAAGGCAAGTCCTTGACCTTGAAACCTAGTGGAGTTTGCTGGACTGGATTTCCAGGCTGCTTTGGGCCATGACTCCTCCACTTTTCTTTCCATTTCCTTCCTTTTTGACCTCAAATGTCTCTAACTGTTGTCCCACGTCTGTCCCACCCACCCTGTGTTGGAAATAGACAACCTGCTCTTTCATTTTTACAGTCCATAGATGGGGATTGTTTCCTGGGAACTTTGCTTAGTGGATTACTTATCCACACCTGATTTAGATGAATCAGATTTCGAGTTTTGAGGTGAAGAGATTTAGGACTGTGAATCAATGCTGTAATGGGATAAAGTTTTTAAAGAGCTTGGGATGAGATAAAAGTATGTGGGATGAATGTATCTTTGAGGGCCACAGAGGTGGTCAAATACTGGCCTCACAAAGATGTCTGTGCCCTAATGTTTGGAATCTGTGACTAGGAGGCCTTCCATGGAAAAGGGGACTTCACAGACGGAATTAAGGTTATGGACCTTAAAACAGGGAGGTTGTCCTGCAGTGTATTCCTGGGCTCTAATTGCATGCACCTTAAAGGCAGACAGCATTCTCTGCTCTCTCTGGCGCTGGAGTCACAGGGACCCCAAGTATGAGAATTCGATTCCATACTCTGGTTCTGACATAGAGAGGGCTGCATGCAAGGAAAGGAGAGAAGCAGGTTGGAGGTAAGGCCAGTGGAGTGGACAGCCAGCAAGGAAACAGAGACCTCAGTCCCATGTCTACCAGGAAATGGATTCTGCTGACACCAGAAGTAACCAGCCACAGGAACCACTGGCAGGGAACTCGTCCCTATAAACACCTTGATATCAACTGGGGAAGCCAGCTAGTGTCCTGGACTCCTACCCACAGACACTATGAGATGAATGCAAGTTAAGAAGGTATTTCTAGATGGTTAAATTGTTGTACCAAAGTGTCACACATGTAAAATCAAAATTCTTCCTAGGGGCATGTGTGGGAGGGGTAGGCTGTGGCCTAAGTCATCTGCCTTCCATCTGCCAGGCCAGGCTTCTGCTGGATGTTTCCCAGAGCATGTGACAGCTCTGTGCATGAGACACACTGATGTGATGTGAACATGTACTTCTCGAAGCCAAAGAACACCACTTTATTTTTTGCCCCATCCTTGATCTCATTCCCCCAAAGAATGCCACCAAATTTGTGGGCATCAGCCTGGTCCAGATTGCCCTTCTGTTTGCTTGATATCTTTTGCTTATGCCAGAAGAGGACCCCGGAAACCTGGTCTTCACAGCTTCCATGAACAGGAAGTGCAGCCTGCTACTGTGTCTGTGCAGAAGTGAGGGCACGGAGGGAGAGAGACAGCCGCCTGCTAGCCCTTCTCCAGTGGCATTTATTATTTTCAGCGAATCACCAGAACACTGTGGAGCACAACCACAAGTGCTAGGTGCTATGACCGCCTCAGGATGAGCTACACCTCTGCGTGCTTTCACTGGGGAGCTGAACGTACCTGGGCAGCTCTTGACCTCTCTCTCCACACCTGTGCACAAAGCTGGCACCTCCTCACAGCCAAGTCAGAACGATTTCTAGACAAATAAGTTCCCTAATTTTTTAAAAAAAAGATTCGCAGAGTCTTGCTGTTTGGATTACAATGCACCTTACTGTCTTCTCCCAAGGAAGGTAATTTCTTTATAAATCAGAATGATGATGACTTGGTAATTACTCTGTCGAGCTGCAGGGACAGAATGCTTCAGTGACCAAAGCCCAGCTACCGACTGGGGCTGGTGGCGAACCCCACTGCCATTTTGCACTCAAAGCAGTAGTTGCTGTATTCACCGCCCCCCACTCCCCCAATCCCCTCATAAATGCAAACCATCAGAAAGAGACGGATGAGCTCCTCCTTCATTGACTATTAAACACTGCCCTTTTTAAAGACTGCCTGGGTCCCTGCATTCTGGAGTCAGCCATGCATGAGGGGACGTTGTTCTAGAGAAGCCCAGAGCAGAACCAGAGATACCTGACTTAAAAGACACCCTCTCACTGTCAAGTACTACCTAGGGTTTAGCTACATGGTTCCAATTAAAATCGATGGTCGCCACCGAGCGAACTGCTCTATGAAACGTCTGCTAGAAGTTTCCCGTTGGGCTAAATTACAAGGAAATCAGAGGGGGGGAACGAAAGAGCAAATGCTCTGTGGCTACAGCCATTAACTGCGAACCTAATTGTGCATGTGGTCCTTTGTGCGCCACAAACACGCACGCACTGGTCACAGTTATTGTTTCCTAACTTGGGGTGTGAGCTCTACTCATTAGGCTTTGCTTATTTCATTAGTGACCAGTTCTGAAGCTGGAAGTGGTACTGTGTAGTTCAATTCCTGGGTTAGTGCCCACCTCCCCTCTATTCCACTAATGCCCCCAAGTTTTCCTCTTCCACATTTGTGGTAGGCTCAGAATCCCATCCCATGGTGGAAGGCCCTCACCTTCCTACTTGGACCCAGCATCCCATCTTCTTGTCAAGACCACCCACCACCGCCATCACTGCATCAAGATGCTCAATGATTTTGCCCGACATGGCCCAATCACAAACGCAACAACAGCAACAAGAAAATGTCCCGGGCCAGAAGCAAATTAAGTTAAAAATGAATAAAAACCAGTGTTTTCTTCCTTCTCTGCTAATCCAGATTATTCCATACATATCCAAATATTCCATATATATAATCCAAATTATATATATAATTACATAAAATTCAAATTATTCTATACACACACACATACATACATGCATGTATATATATATATCCATTCACGGGGTACGTAATATATTAATATGCTAAAAAATATTGCAAAATATAAACACAATATTCACTTCATCAAGCAGGTGGTTTCCAGGAAAACAAGCATTGTATGGCTCAGTAAATAATGAGCAATAACAATGCGATCCAATTCTTTCCATTTCAAGTTCTCCATTTTCTGAGAAGTGGAAGGACCCAACTGACTAATAAGGGATTATCGGTAATTGGCTACCTGCCTTTTAAATGTCAGATTGTGGGTTTGAAGACATTCAAGATTCGGCATTATGTTCTGGATTATTAATAGCGAGTGTTAAAACAACCTTCCTAACTTTCATTTCGATTCCTCACCTAATTCCCCACATGCAATCATGTAATCTTCCAATTTATTTACTTGTAGGAAAATTTATCAACGCGTACTTCAAAGGCTTATTAAAGCTGAGAATACATGTGATTTTTAAAGCTCGCTTATCTAGCTGCTAAGCTTTCCTCGAGGCCTAGAGGCCTATTTCTTGTTTTTATGATTGCTCTGATCACTCACTGATGGCTTATGGAGCACCAATGACCACCACCAGAGAGCTGAAGGGATATTCAGAGGCAAAGACGTGCATGTGGTCTGTGCCTCCTCCTCTTCTTCCACGCAACTCCCCAATCCTCCCCAGGATCGCTGTCCTCTGGGAATTCAAGGCTGAACTGCTGCCCTCAGCAGCTCCCTAAATTGTTGAGTGCCTTGCCCAGCCTGGTGCAGTAAAATGATTGGCAGCAGCTACACATGACAGGGAATGGGGAAGAGAAGGCTCCAGCTGCTCTGTCGCTCCAAGACAGTGTCTGCAGGTGTCCATCCTCTCTGCAGTTTTGGTCTTTGTGATGGACTGAACGTTTGTGTCCTCTCTAACAAATTCCCATGTTGAAATCCTCTCAAAGTGATGGTATTAGGAGAAGTAGAAGCCTTCGGGGGGTTGCTTAGGTCATAAGAGTGGGGCCTTCATACTAATTAAAAGAAAACTAAAAGTAAACAGCAGAAAGATCAGTAGAGGGAAGGGAATAGGAGAAAAAAGAGGAAAGAAGGGAAAGGGGAAGTACTAGGGATAGAATTAGAGCAAATTATATCCATGCTTTTATAATTATGTCAAAAGCAATCCTATTGTTACATATAACTAAAAAGAATCAATTGAAAAAAAAAGAATCAATTAAGAAAAAAGTGGGGCCTTCATGAACGGTATTAGCACCCTTAAGAAAGAAACCCCAGGTGCATGCCTATCATTCCAGTGACTCGGGAGGCTGAGGCAGGAGGATTGCAATTTTGAGACCAGCCTCAGCAACTTAACAAGGCCCTGTCTTAAAATGAAAAATAAAAAGGATGGGGATAAAGCTTAGTGACAATGTGTCTTGGTTTCAATCCTCAGTACCAAAAGAAAAAAAAAAAAAAAAAAAAAAAAGGAGAGATCCCAGGGGAAGTCAACTGTCTGCAACCTGGTAAAGAACTTCCATAAGAACACAATTACACTGCCACTCTGATCTCAGAGTGGTGAGAAGCAAACTCCTGTGTTTTATAAGCCCCCTCATCAGCCCAAACTGACTAAGTCAATCTTCCTATGTCTATTCCCTAGGGAGGAAACACTTCTTAAGATGCTAATAAAAGCAGTCCTTGGATCAAAACAGCTTAAGTCCTGTGTCCAAATTGGAAGGAAGTGATTAAAAAGAAAACCAGTTTTCCTTTAATCTCTAAGAAAATTACCCATCTCTGTGACTTGCTACCTCATGACCTCAGAAGTTCTGAAAACTCACTTGGTGGTCTTCTACTTGGTCTATAGAACATGCAATGCTAGAAAATGCTGACTTAAATAACTTGGCTGGAGATGATGGTGTGGTTCTAGCTAGGTGAATATGGCACTCTAGAAACAAATGGAAGTTTGGGCTAGTGATTAGTTAAGAAATGACTATTTAGATTAGTTAGATTAGATTAGTTAAAAAAAAAAAAAAACATGGCTAATGTCTGTGGTCCACTCTTTGAGAAGAAAAATATCTAGTGTGGAGATGGTGGGGGATGGAAGAAAGGAAGAAAAACAATAAGATTATATGTCCACTTCATGCAAGAGAAAAATGCGCAAAAAAAATCAGTAAAACTAAGATTGCTTGGTCTTTTTATTTTTCCAGGAAGGGAGAAGAATATATATTTAATCTTGGTTATTGAGATATGTGTTTAAATTTTGGAAAGAAATTTCTGAAAGCCTTATTAAAAGAAAGCAGGAGCTGGCTTCTATAAAGAGAGGCACCAGTAAGGGCTTTCATGTTTATGTACTGAGTTGCTACTTTGGAATAATATTGGAAAGGAAACTCATTAACAGCAGCTCAGAATTTTTGCATTTAAGAATCAAGGCTGCTATAACACCTACAAGTTTGTCTTCACCTTTCTTCTTCATTGTGGTGGGGAGAACTCTAAAACTGTCCCTCCAAAATTCCTGCCCCTGGTCAAATCAAAAAGGAACCTAGGAACTGCTGTGAAGGGGATCTGCAGATGGAATTGATGTTAAGATAGGGAAATAATCTTGGATTACCCTGCTAGTCTTAATGTAATCACTCAACCTTTGTAAGAAAAAGAGGAAGGCAGAAGATTCAGACTGAGAGATGAGGGACGATGAAAGGGAGGACCGCCATTGAGACTTTGCCGATGCAGGAAGGGGGCTATGACCAGGAAACATGGTAGCCTCCAGAATCTAAGAACAACCCCCTCCAACATCCCCCAAGAAATGGGGCCCTAAGCCGACAACTGTATGGCACTGAATTTGGCCAACAACCTGAACTTGATGGCCAATGCCTTGATTTCAGACTTGAGTGATTCCAAGAAGAGAAACCAACCAAACCCCTTGGACATCTGGTGTGCAGAGCTCATGGGGAATGAACTTGCTTTAATTCTAAGTCATTAATGGTGTAGTGATTTATCATAGCAGCAATGGACAACCACTGCATTCACGTAAGACCAAAATAAAATAAAATAAAATAAAGTCACCAAGTACTTGCTGTAACTGTTCGTGTTAACATTTCTGCTAAAGTATTCAAAAATTTTAGGTAAACTTTAGTGTCTTCATATGAAGGCATTTTAGATGCTCTGTATAACAAAAGGGATGCAGTCATCACGATTTTCAGAAGCCTCCTGTTGCAGGAATGGTAATCTAGACAAGTTCCTCCCCAAGCCTAAGTTATACCCCAGAGTGACTCTTCCTGGTTTACTGCCACCAGATGGCTTGCACTCAGAACAAGTACAGGGTAATGGCACGACTGGGTGTACAATTTCCTTTTACTGCTTTAGAAGCACAGGGAACAATGTTTCAAAAACCCAAGAATTATAAAGCTGCATAAAAAGGTCAAACTGCAAAGACACTGAGGCACCACAGAGCACCATTAAAAACAGGTCACAAGGTGGCCATGAAAGTGGAGTTGCCTATCCTCTCAGCAAGAAATATGTGCTGTAGTCCAAGGGCTTTCAATCTGTTATCCCACTAGCTACTCTTTTTTTTTTATTGAAAAGCTGTATCGTTAAGCAGCGTGGTGGCCATCCTGAGGACAACTGAAAAACAAAAGGGAGGAGGACTTTGGCCCTCCACCATCTGCCCAGGCAACATTCGTCATTCAGGTCTACTGCTCTATGTAAATGACAACGACTCTGAGAACTTCAGGACAAGGTACACAGAATGACTTCATAGGAAACCACCAAGCCATCCATGCCCCATAGGAACAATCGGGAAAACCAAAGCTAGAAAATCAAGATTTTCTTCTAATGCTCATTTTATTCCCCTTATGACCTGTTATAGGTACAAAATGGAAAGATCTTGGAGATGTGTGGAACAAACTTGGAACAGATCCACCATTTGACCCAGCTATCCCTCACCTCAGTCTATACCCAGAAGACTTAAAAACAGCTTACCACAGGGACACAGCCACATCAATGTTTATAGCAGCACAATTCACAATAGCCAAACTGTGGAACCAACCCTGATGCCCTTCTGTAGATGAATGGATAGGGAAACTGTGGTATATATACACAAGAGAACACTACTCGGCACTAAAAGAGAATAAAGTCATGGCATTTTCAGGTAAAAGAATGGAGTTGGAGAAAATAATGCTAAGTGAAGTTAGCCAATGCCAAAAAACCAAAGGTCGAATGATTTCTTTGTTATGAAGATACTGACTTATAATGGCAAAGAGGGGGGGGATGAGAGGAATGAAGGAACTTTAAATAGAAAGGGGAAGGAAGGGAAGGGAGGGGTGAGGGGATAGGAATAAAAAAAAAACAGTTTCTGAGGAGATGGAGTAGATTTAATTTTTGTATAAGAAGGTTGCAGGGAGAGGATTCTTATATATCATGCAAATATACTAGCTATTAGAATAGTAGACCTAGTGATCAAATGATTTCACTTAATCCAGTAATTTGCTAAAATTCTCCAAGAAACACACTGTGCTATTTTTTTTTTTTTTTTTTTTTTTTTTTTTTTTTTTGGTACCAGGGATTGAACTCAGGGGCACTCCACCACTGGGTCACATCCCCAGCCCTTTTTTGTATTTTATTTAGAGACAGGGTCTCACTGAGTTGCTAAGTGCCTCGCCATTGCTGAGGCTGGCTTTGAACTCGCGATCCTCCTGCCTCAGCCTCCCAAAGTGCTGGGATTACAGGCGTGCGCCACTGCGCCCGGCCTGTGCTATTTTAATTTTAATTACAAATGCTTGTTGTGGAATATTTATACAGAATGCTAAAAATAAAATATATAGTGCTACTCCAATGAAAGAAATTTAGAATTGCTGCAGTCTTAGAACAATGGTTCTGCATCCTTTTTCTACATGGACATGTCTCAAGGACAGTGTGGCCATGGTCAACCTCCCCATCTACACTGGTCACTTCCTGTGGGGCAAGATCAAGCCACAACTGGAACCCACCCTCCATCTGATATGTGCCATGGGCGGAGTCAGCATTGGCCAATGCTAAGTTCTGGATGCTCTGTCTCCCAAAATACACATGGTGAAAATTAACACCCAAGGTCATGGTATGAAGAGATGAGAGCTTTTGGGAGGTGATCAGATTGAGGGTGGAGCCCTCATTAATGCAATTGATCAGTGCCCTTGTAAAAGAGGCTGAAGGAGTTTGTTTGCCCCTTCTATTATGCAAGGGTACATAAAGACCCTGTTTTTTGGGGGGGGGATTGGTTTACTGCGGATTAAACTCAGGGGCACTAGACCACTGAGCCACATCCCCAGACCTATTTTGTATTTTATTTAGAGACAGGGTCTCACTGAGTTGCTTAGTGCCTCGCTGTTGCTAAGGCTGGCTTTGAACTTACAATCCTCCTGCCTCAGCCTCCTGAGCCACTGGGATTATAGGCGTGTGCCTCTGCACCCAGCTAAAGGCCCCATTTTTGAAGCAAGGAGTGAGCACTCACCAGACACTGAATCTGCCAGAACCTTGGCCTTGGACTTCCCAGTCTTTAGAACTGAGCAAAAGTTAATCTTGCTTATAGATTATCCAGACTAACATATTTTGTTATAGCACTTGGCACAAAGGCAGTCAGCCTTTTTGTTATTTTCTTTTTAAAATTCTGAGTTTCCCTTGCCATGGAGACTTTGAGTTAACCTGGTGATGAACAAGGAAAGAACAAGGAGAGTAAAATTAACCTGTGCAAATTATATGCACGACTACAGCGATCAAGAGATGCCCAAAAGGAGAAAATCAAAGAATTAAGAGGGGGGGAAAGACAGGTAAAAATGAAATGGGGATAAAGTGGGGTGGTCCAACTGGAGGCTGATTTGGGGTTTCCTTAATGGTTAGGTCATCATGCACCAAAGCCCTACTTAACTCACTAGGGAGGACTGGGGTGTCACACCCTTGACTCCCCTCTTTCCCACATACTCTCATCCAGTCAGTCGGTGTATCCAGTCAGCTCCAACTCCAAAGCACTTTCAGAATTCCCCGGGCCACTGCCCTGTCCGTGCATCACAATCTCCTGTCCTCTGTCCTCCTGCCTCTTCCCTTACTCCCCGCCTCGCCCTTCCCTAGGAGGCTCCACATAATGGCTATGGTGATTCTCTGGAAATGTTCACAGGCACTTGAGTCCTCCCCACGATGGCTGTCCCATTTCACTCAGACTCAAAGTCCTCAGCAAGCCTCACCATCACTCAAGCTCCCTCTCACAATCCCCAGCCCACTCACTGCTTCCTTCCTGCAGAGGCATACAAACAGAGACTGTGCCTTTCTTCTTAACCAGGTCATCAGCACCTAGCACAGTACCTGGTGTGGAGCTTGATGAATATCTGTTGAACTGCAAAGACTGTATCCATCATCAAATCTCAGAAATACTAATCTTACCCCAGATTTGTCAGGAGGGATGAAGGACAGAGAAGCTGTGAGGGATGAATCCGTCCATTGTTCTATTTCTACTTACTAACATGTATTGTCTCAATTTTATTGATGAAATGTTGCTCTAAAGTCAGAAATACACAATTCTTTTTTTCTTTCATACCAGCTTAGTCAAGCAGCAGCATTATAGTCTAAAGGAAGTTATGATTTGGAGAAGACTATAAATAGCACACAGGCCCCAAATTGTTCAGGAATTGCCTGGTATTTCCTTGTTTGATGTCTTTCCATGTGCAAGAACAAGATTAATCCTGATAAACTTAACAGGGTAACACTCCAAGCCTTGGTTTACTATTTCCACATAGTTGTAGATAAACACTTGAAGAATAAATTAGGAAAAGACGAGTAAGCAGTGGCCTGTGATGCCCTCTGACTTTGCAATGCAAGGAAGAATGCTTTTGAAAAGGAAAGCAGGTGATGAGTCAGGCATGTTAAAGACAGACCTTAGCAAACCCAGCAATGATGTTTGCTAGAAAGCAAGTCACTATCTATGTATGGAATGCTTGATTGGGAATAGTCCCAATGTCCAGGATCGCCTATGGAAAATACCACCAAAGTTAAAAAAGATATGAAACGGGAGCTTCTTAACAACTCAAAGAACTATCTATTGACAGCATAATCAAATTACTTCTGATTTTGCAGCTTAAAACAACACAAATTCCTCATATTGCATGTTATGGTATAGAAGTGAGGTGTCCCCCAAAAACTCATGTGTGAGACAATGCAAGAAAGTTCAGAGGTGAATTGATGGGATTATGAGAGCTTTAACCCAATCAGTAAGTTAATCCCCTGATGGGATTAACTGAGTGGTAACTGAAGGTAGGCAGGATATGGCTGGTGGAGGTGGGCATTGGGGGCATGCCTTTGGGGGTATATGTTTTGTACCCAGCAAGTGGAGTCTCTCTCTCTCTGCTTCCTGATACTCATGTGAGCTGCTTCCCTCCACTATACTCTTCTACCATGATGTTCTGCCTCACCTCGAGCCTCGAGGAACAGAGCTGGCTGTCTGTGGACTGAGACCTCTGAAACCATGAGCCCCCAAATAAACTTTTCCTCCTCTACAATTGTTGGGTCTTTCAGTCACAGTAGCAAAGAACTGACTAAAACATTATAGTACTCTCTTCTCACAGGTAAGAAGCCCATTGTGGCTCTCCGGGGCTAATGCCGAGGTGTCAAGAGGACAGATCCCTCCCCAGCTCTAGGGGCGAATGCATTTCCTTGCTTATTCAGCACACTGAGAGAATTCAGTTCTTTGTGGTTGTAGGACTGAAATCCCCAATTCTTTTCTGGCTGTCTGCTGAGGACTTTCCCAGTTTCTGTGGGCTGCTTGTATTCCTTGGCTTGCGTCTGGCTTCCTCCATCTTCAAAGCCAGCAATGGTACGCCAAATCTTTAATTCTTAAGATTTCTCTGACTCTAACCAGAGAAAGTTCTCTGCTTCTGGAGTCTCATGCACACACTTAGATTGGGTCCATGCCCAAAATTTGTGACCGTCTCCCATCTCAAGCCCCCTTATTCTTACTTACATCTTCAAAATTGCGTTTGTCAGGCAAGGCAACATATTTGCAGGTTGCTGGGATTCATGCAAAAGGTCTTTGGTGGGGTGTTCCCTGCCGACACAGGCTCCATTGTGCCAGAGGTGGAAGGCCCACCATTCTTCAAGGTCATGTGTTAAAGCCATCAGTGCAAATCCTGACACAGGAGGGGGACCCAGGAGCTGCAGTGGCAGAACAAGCCTCTCTCTGCCTCCCCTCACCTGGTGACTACCTGCATCCTGATGTTCTTAGCGAGGCTTGAGCAGAGGCTGGTGTGAGTCACACAACATTTTAAACCTTTATTCTAATAATTGTTTGCAAACCACGTGCTGAAGTTGTTTTCTATCATTATATGGGCTAATAAATGAAAGTTGAAGCTTGCTTGTGAATCTGCTAATGATTCCTAAGAACTAAGTACTGAGGGACACCTGTGTCTCTTTGCCAGCCCTTCCAAGTTCCTATTGTGATGACAAACTCACCTGGAAAGGACAGGAAGAGAGCCCATTCATTCCCAGCTACAGAAGAATTACTGATGCTCCTTGGGATAAGCAATAGGAAGAAGGATATGGAAATACAAACCCTGTCCAAAGTTCATGCAATGCATAGGATAATCTACCTTTATCTAGTGCTGGGGAGAGTATTCACAGAGTTAAGTTGATGCATATTGGATTTACCAAAAACAAACAAATAAACAGATAAACAAAACCCCCAAAACAAAAAGCCCCAAACCACCAACACATACATTTTCTGGAATGTACACCTAAAACAGTTAACTGGTTTACTGCTGGGTTGGGAAGGTGAGGGAAATAAAGCAGGCTTATTTGATTCCTTTCATTTTGTTTGGTTGCTTTAAAAGCACATACACGCAAGACTATTATTTTTTCATTTTGTGAAGTGTTGGTGAATACAATAGTAGAAAAGGTCAGAGTAATTAATGATGATTGCATATTAATGCGATTAACTGTACCTCGTTCCTGAGTGCTCAGAGTTGCCTCTTGAGCGTTTTTGGTGAAAAAAAGGGCTACAGCTAGAAGGTGGGGGCTCCAATCTTTGGAAGTCAACTTCAGTAAAAACGTCCTTTAGGGAAGCTCAATTATCCTAAGAGCAGACGTAGATCTAATAGAGATTGACTTGAACTTGAACAGCTTGTGTTTGACTATGCAAGATCATAGGGTGAAGGAACAATGGGCAGCCATGAAAGGTGACAGCGTGCAGGAAAACTCTGACGATGGTCAAGAGAAGTCCAAGAGGTGCCCTACTCCAGCCGTGCCTGCACTCCGGGGCCCAGACTGGCAGCTGGCCTCCTCCACGGTGCCTATCTTCATCCTCAGCCAGTTTGGGTCTGTGAATGAATATGCACGGCTGCCTGTGACTGATTTCTTTGCTCGTCAAATAGATGATAACTTGATAAAACGCAAAGGAGAAAGAAGGACTGAATGATGCCAGTGTTAACGTACTTCAGCTACAGAAGGGAGATAAAAAGGAAGGCTAGCAAGAGGACATTCCCCTGGTGCCTGCTCCTTCTCTACCTCTATTCCACAGGGAAATTAGAAAACCGACCGAGATAACATTCCTATCTCAAGCATGTTACAGGAATTTCAAGCAAGAAAGTCTGGAGCTGAAGGCAGTAGGCTTTCTGCAAGAGCCAGGAAGAGGGTATAAAGAGCAAGAGGAGCCCATCGGGAATATTCCATACCCCACATTGCCAGGTCCTGATCCTGTCTCCTACGATGCTTATGCGTATCAATATCATCATTTGTTTATAAATAATGGAAATACTTTCTCCTCCCTGAGGCACTCTGGGGCAGGAGAGAAATCTGGTGTGATGTTTTGACTCTTTTTATCTGCCTGGCTTTGCACAATACATTTAGACTCACTGATCCTCAGTTTTGGGATCTGTTCAGTGGGCTGGTTTGGTGGGGTTGGAGAGGATGTCTGAACTAACAAACTTACATTCCTCCTCCCTCCTCTTCCCCCTCGACTTCTGCTCATTCAGCACATGTATTGTCACATGTTATTGTCACTCATGCTCAATTATTTACTTGGCAGTCCAATAATCAAACCCTTTTCTTCTGCCAAGTTTAAGACAAACTGAGAAATATGACCAAGAAAACAGATGGAAAGTCAATAGTCTGTTTGCAGCTAGGAATGCTAAGAGGGCACCAAAAAAGTCATCGATCATTTTAATGTGCATAACTTAACATTTGGGTAAAACGGACACAAAAATACCTTCTTAACCATTTTATGTAGTTCAGCAGTGTTAAGTATGATCACATTGTTGTGATAAATAATTTAGTGAAATAGATCTTCATCAAAATTGATGCAAAAAAAAAAAAATCCATGACGAACATATCACAATTTTAAGTACAGACGGGCTCTAACCTGGCATAGTTCATTCCCGCTCGCTTTATCCTCAACCCAGCCCTGCGTGACAGGCCCATTTGCATTTATACACAAAGATACTAAGACACAGAGATCGCCCAAGATCTCTCAGTCGCCCAAGATCACACAGCCGAGGGTCTGCCGTCAGATCTGGAATGGATGCGGCTCCTATCCACTTGGATTTCATCTCATATCAACATCGTGTCCACCTCAAAGATGGTGCCTCTGACTGCTGCTCTTCCTGCAGCTTCTAGGACACAGTCCAGGATCAGCAAAGGGGCCCAGTGCTGTCCTTGGTCCCTCCTGCCCCTCTGCCAGCCCCATGCCACCCTCTCAACCCTCCTTGGCCTCCTCCTCCACTTTGAAAACGGCCACGTTTCTGGAGCACAGGAGGCATGCTCTCTCCCTGCCAGTCAAGCTGCTCGGTGCCACGGAGCCCACAGAAACATGGCCCTCTTGCTGACCCTCCTCACCCTCAACTCCCACTACCTGTGCCCTCTCAGGCCCCTCCTTGTCAGCCTCTCCCTGGCTAGCCACACGAGCCACTTGCTGGTCCCCAAACATGCACGCAGGCACCGTGCTCCTCCTGCACCTGGGTCCTTCAGCCTGGATGCTCTCCTCTGCCCCTCAACCTGCCCACCTCCCTCACCAGCAGGACCAGCCCCTGGGGTGTCCCCGGAGAGTTCTGCAGGCGAACTCGTGGTTCCGTCACTGGGGTCCTCCCCGTTCTCCATGGTGATTTTTAATGGCACTAGGTATACTCCCGATGTACCATGGGCCAGGTTTCCCTCTATCCCTTTAAGCCACAGATACCATGTCTTATCTTTGTTTCTATGGTACCCAGCAAATTCCTGGGCACACACTAGAGATTCAATCTATGCTTGAGCAGAGTAAGAGTGATGATTCATTTTATCCAAGCTGTAGATGTAGCACTTGGCCAAGAAGAAGAACAGGAGATGCTTACAGCTGCTCTACTTATTGAATGGGGGTGGGGGTGGCTGACCACAGTGATGACCAAGGACAGGGTGACACCCAAGGCAGAACCACGAGGACAGCTTCCTGTCCAGATTCAGAAGCCCAGGTTGGAAGCCTGGTGCCTGGTTTCCCACCAAAAGCTCCAGGACAAATTGCTAACCAGGTGAGTTTCCTCCTTATTTAAAGTTGGAAGAAAAACATGTCATTTGTAAGGCTGTCCTGAGGATTAAGGGAAGATCGGAATTGGTAAAGAGGGATTTATTTTCCCCCCTCTGCAAAGCAGTCTAGTGATGTTATTCATTGATTTTTAAACTGTTAAGATGACAGTCCAACAGCTTCCTCCAAATGAGGCAGATGAGGAATCCAGTATGCTAAGAACCAGGAGCAATCTGAGCAGACTGCAGAGACTAAATGTACTCCACCGGCCAGTGACAGCTGTCCGAGAGAAAAGACAGCCTTTTCTTGTTGTTGTTTGACAAAAATAATTGAGAAGCTGTTTTCACTTGGCAGAAATATCACCTACACCCACGCTGGAAAACAAGTTGGCGCGTGGCTCTAACCAAGGAACAAGTCTCACGTGGAAAGGGGTGACCGAGCTGTAGTACCATCTCGGCCACTGATCCATGAGGACCAGCAGAGTGGAAAGATCCCTTGCCTTGGTGACAATGGGCACTGGATGGGTCTCAGACAGCTCATCTAGCAGCAAGGGAAGGGCCATTCCCTGCTTCATCACTCGCTCATTTATTTAGCAGCTACTTACCGGGGGTCTACAAGGTGCCAGATATTGTTCTAGAGAAAAGGACTCGATGATAGTGAGGATGTGAGTCTCTCTGAAGAAGGTGGCTGGTGGAGCACCCGGGTTCCCACACTAGCCAGGACAAGATTCCACACCATGAGAAGGGCCCAGGCAGAAGGCCAGGGTGCCTTGGAAACGCCTCAAGGCAGCACGAATTTATATGGGGGCAAACTGGCAAGGAAAGACTCTCTGAATAGGGATCCTCTGAGCTGACATAAAGGTAAAGAGGTGAGAATAAAGTGCTCGGCCTGCTGGGAGTCATGTGTGAACACCCCGAGGCAGAAAAGGTCTCACTGATGGAGATTCTTCAGAAAACTTGGAAGGGAACCACCATTTGACCCAGTTATCCCACTGTTTGGTTTAAACCCAAAGGACTTAAAATCAGCATATTACATAAAACAGCCACATCAATGCTTACAGCAGCTCAACTCACAACAGCTAAACAATGAAACCAACTTAGGTATCTTTCAAGAGAGGAATGGATTTAAAAATGTGGTATATATACACAATGCAATATTACTCAGCCTTAAAGAATAATGAAATGATGACATTTGCTGGTAGATGGATGGAGCTGGTGAATATCATGCTAGGCAAAATAAGCCAGTCCCAAACAACCAAAGGCTGAATGTTTTCTCTGATATGTGGATGTCAATTCACAATACAGGGAGCTAGAGAAAAATAGAGGTACTTTGGATTAGATAGAGGGGAGAGAAGGGAAGGGAGGGGGTGTGGGAGGAGGAAGGATAGTAGAATGAATTGGACTTTATCACTATATGTACATATATAATTATATTACTGGTGTGAGTCCACATCATGTACGACCAGAAGAGTGAGAAGTTATACTCCATTTATATATGATGTGTCAAAGTGCATTCTGCTGTCATGTGTAACTAATTAGAACAAATTTAAACCATGAAATAAAAGAAAGCAAAGATCTCACTGCACAGAGCAGAGGCAATGGGCCACTATTGCAAACATGGATTCAGGGAGAGTGATACAAAGGCAATTGCCCCAATAATCCACTAAATGGGGCAAAACCCTTCTCTGGTATGAATATAAATGAAAAGAAAGATAATGAGTGAAAAAGAAGAGTCTGAACTCAAACACGTAACAGGTAGACACACCAGAAAGCGTATGGAAGAGCTGTAGAAAATAGTTTGGTGGTTGCTTGAAATGCTGTTCACAGAGTTACATACGATCCAGCAACTCTGCTCCTCATTAACTACCCAGAAGAAGACAAATGCCTGTCTGCATGTTAATAATGCACTATTCACAGCAGCCAGAGAGTGGACACAGGCCAATGTCCATCAATAAATGAGCAGATACAGAAAATGTGGTATATGCAAACAATGGCATATTACTCAGCCATAAACAAGAGTGAAGTACTGAAACATACTACAATATGGACGAATCTTGAACACATTGTGCTACCTGAAAAGAGTTAGTCAAAGGTCCTATATGTTGTGATTCTATTCATATGAAATATGAAGAATGGGTAATTCTATAGAGATACTGCCTACATTGGTAATTGCCAGGGTCTAGGGGAGAGGATATGGGGGTAACTACTTAGTAGCTATGGGGGTTTCTTTGGGGTGATTAATATCTTTTGGAATCAGATAAAGGTGGTTTGTACTACCTTTTAATGTGCTATATTCCTTTGATTTGTTCACTTTAAAGTGGTTAGTCTTATGTGAATTTCATCTAAATTTTTTTATTTTTAATGAAAGAAAAATAAAGTGAAGGGGGGAGAAAATGGCTAAGGGGAGGGGTTGGTGATAGAACCAAAACAGGTGTCCACTGGGCAGAGGACATTGCTGCTATTAGTCAGATCTGCTCACAGGCCAGGACAATCTGATCTCCATGGTGCATTGTGCTCCTTGGCCTTTGGCTTCCTCTGCATCAAAGTCTTCATAGCTCAGTACGTTTCTAAAGAGAGAGGAGGAAGCTCGAGAGGTGAGACATAAGGGGACCCTTTTCTCCAACAGCATTCCTGACCCCAGTGGCCATCTGGACACTTTGGCACTGTCATTCTCAGTTTTCGTATCTTTGGGGGACCCCCGTGGGGGGGTCTCAGGTTGGCTGTCTGCCGAAGCCTGCACAGCGTCCTGGCTGGGTGCTGGAGAGGAAACAAGAGGATAATCTGTCTCAATAATCTCCCCTCAAATAGGAATAAGCCCTGGAAAGTCCTAATAAACTCCAGCATCGGCTCCTTTGTAAGCCTATTCCCGCAGGCCTGGCTGAGTGGCTGAGGGCATTCCGCCCCATCTGCCCCATCTGATTTAGGAAGTGCCAGCCTCTTAATCTATTTCAGCTGCTTAGGAGTGACAGGGGTCAAGGACAAATGACATTTAATCATGTTTGCTAGCCAGGATGACAGTGCTGCCTGCAGAGGGGAAATAAGGAAAGTTCCTTTCTGTTCTAGAAAGAAGCTTATCAGCACGGCTTTCATACGCGTTAAGGAGAAAGACCGCCCTTCAGTCCCAGCCAGACTCGGAGCACAGGACTAAAGTCAGTCTCCTCCCGAAAGTGGACACTCACTTAATGTGACAGGCCACACACCATGCCTCCTGGCAGGCCGTAAACGGACATGATGTTTTTTTGTTCTGATTTGCAATAATTATGTTTTGCAGTAAGCTTCATTTGCTCCCACCACCTGACCCAAACTTGTGCTCAATAGAGAGGTACAAGAGTATTAAATTCCAGACCTGGTGACAACACTCATTTGGCAGAATCCTTGTTTGTTTATATAAATTAGCCTGCAATTAGCAATTACATTGTAGGTCCAAAATAAGGTCAGGCTAAATGCAGCCCCAGGAAGAACAATGCTCTGGACATGAAAGCCCAGATAGGACTATTATGGAGAATTATGGGGGGCAATTAATCAGCTTGCCTTTTCCTGGGGTTGGCCATTCTCACATAAAAACCTTTGTGCAAACACAGATACTTTCTGGTAACAAGTTACCTTAAGAGAGAAGTAATTAGTTGTAGGGATTCATTAACTCCCATCACAGCACATCGTCCTTGCTGGTTTAGAGCCTGTTAATGGGGAATAATGATGTATCTGCACCTCTATGGAACAATAATGTAGGACGTGGGGTTAATCGGAACTCTTGGCACATCTTACTTAGCAGACTGAACAACTGAAAAATGAATTTATGACACAGAGAAACCCAGCGTCCTGGCGGTCCAGTGTTGAGGGCTGTCCACTCGTTTGCACACATTATTACTAAATGTTGCTTCTTTGCTTAGAGCTTTCCCAGGCAAGAACATGCAGACTGAGCATGCAGCCTGGGCAGGGCTGTCCTCTCTTTGGGTCTTCTACTTCAGGAAAACTTTTTCATTGCTATTTCCAGAAACTTCAGTCAGTTCAGAACAAGAACTTTAGATAAATCTAGAATGGAGGAATAAGGATCCCTGTATTCAGGAGCTTCCTGTTTCCAGAATGAGCAGCTTTGTATGAGATGGTGAGGAGTCCATCTCAGAAACGCATCCTGGGCTCATCATGCCAGGCAGGAACCCAGAGCTGGAGCCCCTGCTCACCCCAAGGCACCTCTGCTTCCTGGGAAATCCCCACCCACCATCACCAGTCAAGTTCTGAGACCCCACACCTTTCTCCTCCACATCACAGCTGCAAAGGCTGATTGAGAGAGCCCAGGACCAGAGGGACCCAGGGAACCAGACTTGCTGATCAGCCTCCAACCCGCAGCGATCCGTCAAAGCCCCAGTGTAACTCCTGCAGGCTTCTGTAAGGCCACATGAGGAAGTCATTAACCCTTGAGGACAGAATGGCAATTGTAGACTTTCTACTCTTTTGTTCCAAATATTCTGCGTCAACTAAGGACCGATGAAAATTTAATGCAAAATCTTCTTGGTTCATTAAGGGTCCACCAGGCTCAAGAAAAAGACCATGAAGGGGTAACAGAGTCAACAGATGAACTTGAGCATGAACTTGAGCATCTGGCTCTTCACTCTGCATTTACCAGACGGTGGGTAGAAGGCAGGTACCTCTGAACTGGTGCTCCCTAAATGCTTTCTGCTGCTCCCAGGGCTCATGCTTCTTTGCCTCCAGGAGGACTCAGACCTGCAAGCTGAGGACTTCCCTCTGAGTGTGATGGAGGGTGCACCACCTGCACTCTGCTGTCTATCCACGGCAATCACCTCATTGATTGTTTTGTCCCAACTCTGGTAAATGACTTGGTTATTTAATTTATTTATTTTGATTGGTGCATTAAAATTAGATATTAGAATAGTGGATTCATGACATCATATGTGTACACGAAGATAACATAATATGATCAATCTCATTCCCCACTACCTTCCCTTTTCGGCTTTATTTTAAAATAATGCCACTCTGACCAGGGAAAAGAGAAATGGCATGAAAATAGATGGGTTAAAAGACTGCAGAGGCTTAGGATTTATGCTCTAAGTGAAACTGGCAAGCCATCCTTCTTTAATTTATGGTTAACAAACTTATTTCTTTGTTTCTCTTCCACAGAAGCTATTCTTTATGCAATGTAATATGATTTGGGGGACGGCAGGAAGAAAAATGCTATTTTTAATATCAAGAAGTTATAAAGAGTTTTAGGAATGAATCAGCTTTATATTTATCAGGGATCTCACACCCTGTAAACCAATGTTTTACAGGAATAAATGTTAAACATCAGGGTATACCAATGGGGAATTAACTGAACTTTTCATTGAAACTTTTTTTTAAAGGAAGTCGTTTGTTCATACTAATGGAACGATCTAAATATTCATATTCTGATAGGAAAAATGAGAATTCACAGTAAAAAGATAAAACTTAATATTTGTTCTTCATTTTAAAAAAAAGCTCATATTTACAAATTGTGGAATAAATCAAGCAAAACAAATTTTAGTTAGAGCCTATAAGTTTTTATAATTAAGTAGATTAAATTTGCAGAAACAAGTTATAGAAACTTTAAGATGGACTAGCTTGATGGATGTTTTATATTCATCATTTATATTTAAGGTAAAATCATTATATTCATTTTTCTAGCTTAGAGAAAAAACATAACATTTGGGAAGAAATGATCCCTATTACTCTTCCAGAAAATGTAAATACCAGAAAGAACTTTGCATAATTCTAGTAAGTCCTTTTGGGGGACAGAAAGATCTTCTGCAGACTTGAAAAAGAAAAAGAAAAAGAAAAAAACCTTTCATACTTTTCCTAATGGAAAAGATAAGGAGATGCAAAAGAGCTCTAAGATATACATTTTAAACTAGTTAAAGGCAAAACACTTTTTTATGTGTAAAGAAAAAAATGTGTAAGAAGTAAGAAGCTGATAAGCCACGGAAGTTAAGCATATATCATTTACTCCTGAGGCATTAATCTGGGAAATGGACAGGCCAACTTGTCCACTCCAGGGCAGCCAGATGTGAACCTACACATTAGGCTGTCTTATTTTAATGATGTTCTGCAGGGCTTCCAACAACAAATTCCATGGATTCATCCTCTCTCCATCATGGCCACCACCATGGATTCATCCTCTCTCCATCATGGCCGCCACCAGGGATTCATCCTCTCTCCATCATGGCCGCCACCATGGATTCATCCTCTCTCTGTCATGGCCACCACCAGGGATTCATCCTCTCTCCATCATGGCCGCCACCATGGATTCATCCTCTCTCCATCATGGCCGCCACCATGGATTCATCCTCTCTCCATCATGGCCGCCACCAAGGATTCATCCTCTCTCCATCATGGCCGCCACCAGGGATTCATCCTCTCTCCATCATGGCCGCCACCAGGGATTCATCCTCTCTCCATCATGGCTGCCGCACCTACCACAGGGCCTGACACAGGTAGGGGTCTGAAAGAATATACCCCAAGAGAATAAACCTTTTGGTTCATACAACTCATGTTTGTATTATATCCAGTAGCTTCCTGATGATAAAGTAGCATTTTATAAGCTTATACAGAAGGGAAGTATTAGCAATAGGTTATCTGACGTGTCACCCATGAAAACATACCACTCCGATTACTGACTGCAGGAGTGCCATTGACTGATGGGCCCTGGTTGCTGCACTCTGAAGTCCATTCCTGTGTCTTCCTTTATGCTAGGGCTTCCTTTCCCACGCGTGCTCCTAGCCAGGGATGAGATCAGCAGCAGTGACCAGGCAGACTTGTTCCTGGGAGATATGGTTCACTTGAAGGGTGACTGGGCTCAAGAACTCCCCAACGGTCTTGCTGAATTCTGCTTAAGTCTAAGACATTCCACTGCCTGCTCACCTGCCCTTCCCTCTCTCCTTCCTTATGTTATGGTTGGGATATGAGTGTTTCCCCAAAGCTCCTGTGTTCATGAAGGGATGTTCAGAGGTGAAATGGTTAGATTATGCGAGCTATGACCTAGGGGGTGGATTAGTTCCTTTGATAGGTTGATAATCTAAAAGGGCTCACTGGATGGTCACTGAAGGCAGGTAGGGCATGACTAAAGGAGGTGGGTCATTGGGGACATGTCCTTGGGGGTTATATCTTGTCCCCCAGCTCCTCCCTCTCTCTCTCTCTACGTACTGGACACCATGAGGTGGTGTCTGCCTTCTGCCCTGATGCTCCACCTTGCCTCAGGCCCAGAGCAATGGAGTGGACCAGTCAAGGGGTGAACCTCTGAAAACTGTGAGTTCAAAATAATTCGTTCCTCTTCTAAGTTGTTCTTGTCAGTATTTTGGTCACAGTGATGAATGCCTAACCAACACACCTTCCTTTCCTTGCTTCCTCCCCTCCTTTCCTTTCTTCCTTCCTTGTCTCTTTAACTTGGGGGTCAGACCTGAGCCATGGTTTGATGGCTCTTCTAGTTCCTTTGGTTCCCTCCCATTTTCCTCTCAGGCATTTTCCCTCAGTAAGTTCCAACTTGGCGCTTAGACCCAGGATCTGGACCGAGCGTCACATCTGCCCTCACTGTAAACAAACATGTGAGCATGTCCTTGAGGCAGGCATGGCTTTTCTCTGTCTTGTGGAACATGGTAGAGTGGCAGGGACCTAACCGTGTCATCATGCAATCTGGGCTGTATATGCACCCTTCCTTCACTTGCAAGCTGTGTGTCGTGGGGAAGTCATGCTTCCTCTATGAGCATCAGCTTCTGGGTCTGTAAACAGGATCAGAATTCCTGCCTCCCTGGATTATTGCGACAGCTGAATTAAGCAGCATACATAGTATATAAACGCAATCAGAATGGGCTTCTAGAAGGGGCTTAGTCAAAAACTAATTTCCTCCTAATGGTTCTGCAGTTTCAAGGTCCAGTATTATACCAGTAAGGCCATAGCTGGGCCCCAGAGCCATGGTACTCCATGGGGAGACCGCACATGGGGACACAGAGGATCAGTGAGCATGCCCACTTGGGGATCTCTCTCTTGGATCCTCACTGAGAGAATATCTGGGGTCAGATAGCAAACACCCCAACTGTGCTTGCATTTTCTTTGTTATCTTATGAAGGACTCCAGGCCAAACCTTTCTTCACAGGCATGAAACTGAGGCCAAGATAAAGCTGCCAGGTTTCCTTCAGGACATTGGACAAGATGCTGAAAAACTGGGGTGCAAATGCAGACCACCTGATTCTTAATTGGAGGTCATTTTATTTAATATTCAATTCAACAATTAGAACTGAGAATGAATATGTACAGAGATTTTCTGAAAGTCCTATTTTATCACTAAATCAAACTATTGATTTCATCAAAGTTAACTATGAAAAAAAAAAAAAAAAAAACCCCACTACTCATTAATTGGCCTTTGTAGTCTTATTTACAGGGACTTTTCTGAAAGTCCTTCATACAGGTACTTTAGTGAAGTTCTATGGCTTACTAAAGTTCTATTAGCTTATGTATGGAACATTTTCTATAGACTACTTTTATGATCACTTCCACTTGCAAATAGAGACTAAAAGGTAACATTGTCTTTTTTTAAAGTTAGAGAATAAGTATGATCATTATTTATATTGCACATGAATAAAATATGCTTCATACTGGTCAATGTGACCTTGCCATAAGAATGTTTTAATTTATTAAAAATTATTTCTCAGAGTGAAAAAAAAAAACCAAAAAAACAGGGAAACCCACTACGAGAATAGGGCTGCAGGCTGAATTTTATCTCCCTGAACTTCATACATTGAGGTCCTAACCTGAAGTCCTTCAGAACATGACTATATTTGAAGACTGGGTCTTTAAAGAAGGAAAAATTTATAATAGAGTCGTTAGCAATGGTCTTAATTCAACTTGACTGGAATCCTTACGAGAAGAGAAAATTTGGATACATACTCAGCGAAAAGCCATGGGAAGCCACAGGGAGAAGACAGACAGCTACGGGTAAGGACAAGGACCTCAGAGAACCCACCCCGCTGAACATGGCGCAGATTCCTGGCCTCCATGTCCTTGCAGACATCTTCATTGTCCAAGCCACACAGCTCATTTCCCACCCGGCTCATTTCCTGGTGCCCCTGTGTCGTTTATTTATTTTTATTATTCTATTCCCACTACAGCATCTTGTCCTAAAGGACAACAATATACAACCCTAATTTTTTCCATCTATCTTTGTGTACACAAGAATGTTATTAAGCCCATCAAAGGAGCTGCACTGTGCCTGTGCTTATGAGTATAATTAAACTCAGACCCTCAATTAGTCATGGCAGCTGGGCAAACGGATCCAGTATAGACCACCACCTCCCCTTGGCTGGGCTTGGGGTCAGAGAGCAAGATGTGCTGGGGAGATTGGAGCCTTGGCCCCGGTGGGGCTGCTCTGGTGGGTGCCCACCAGTTTGATGAGCTCTCAAGACCCCCACTCACGCCCCCAGTGAATTCCGTTCCCTCCATGGTAGACGGCCCCCACTGTTGAGTCTGGATTCAAGAAAACCACACCACTCCATATTAGACACACTGATCAGGCACGGAGAAGGCCCAGCAAAGAGCTGCTTCTGCTTTACGGAGAGGGTGTGGGAGATGGGGAGGGATGGGGCAAGTGGTGAGCGTCTCCTCTGCTCTTGCATCACAGAGACCAAGTCCTTTCCCTTTCAGAGACCCAGGCAGCGCTGCACACCTTTGGCCTGGTGGAGACTGGGTAAGCCAGTCCATAGCTCATCACACAGCACTTTAAAAGCACTTTGAAGACTCTTCCGAATAGATGAAAAATACTGGCAGTCATCTGACCTTAACACAAAAATAGTACTATTTCCCCTTCTTAGTCATGGCTAATGCAAGAGTAAACCAGATAAAATAAATGTCCTTGGAGCATTCCAGCCAGAGTGAGATTATCATTAGCATTACTTTATGATGGGGTTTTCTCAAGGTCACTCTAGAATTAGTGGCACTGTGGGACTAAGCACTCATCCATTATATGGGTTAAAATGACTAATTGAGGGTCTGAGTTTAATTATACTCATAAGCACAGGCACAGTGCAGCTCCTTTGATGGGCTTAATAACATTCTTGTGTACACAAAGATAGATGGAAAAAATTAGGGTTGTATATTGTTGTCCTTTAGGACAAGATGCTGTAGTGGGAATAGAATAATAAAAATAAATAAACGACTCAGGGGCACCAGGAAATGAGCCGGGGAAGCTAGCAAACCCAGCCTTGTGCAATGCTTGGGCTGGAGATAAAGTCCTAAGTACCCATGACTAAATACAGTGCAGCTATACAGTAATGTAGATCCGAGTTTCTTATTGAGCTGCCTCTTAGATTAACAGGAAAAAGAGGATGCCTAGCAGGGCTTTACCTGCAGCTCACTCTGAAACGATGATAATAGCCACGACAGGGATCTTTAGGGCATTGATTTGTGATATTTTCAGTGGGAAATGCAGCCATGTTTCACGATAAGTCCAGAGAGCATTCCTTCCGTACACAGCTGTGGAGTTACTTCCGGAAATGACACTTATATCATGTCACGCTACCTGTGTAAGAACGCAGAATGACTTCTGGCTGTCCCTGGTGTTAGATAAATCCAAGCCACCTTGAGAAGCTGGCTCAAAGTCAGGAGAACAAGAGCGGCAGGGTTCTTCGGTGAGAGGAAAACACGTAGAGACTGGATAGAGAGCGGGGAGACCCTTATTTAATGGTGTTCAGCCAACAGGCTGGATGCAACCTTCTTCAACGGAGGCAAACATATCTGGGCTTGAAGAACTCGGTCCTGCTTACACATAAGGCTTCGTTTCGTATCTGAGCCATGGAAGGGAATGACTGTGTGCAGAAAAATAGGTCCCTGTCTAGGTTGTTTGTCCCCATGTGTGGGCAATATTTGGGGACACCATTTCTCTTCTCTGAGTTATTTACTCATTTTTTTCTCCCTGTGCTGTGTCGTCAGGTGACTACCTGGCTTTGTAGGTGTCTCTCCATGTTTACTGGGGCGATCGTGTTCCTTTCCTGGGGATGCCAGTACAAAGCATCACAAGTCCATGGCTCAAAGCCACAGGAATGTATTCCCGTACAGTTCCGGAGTCTAGAACTCCGGAATCAAGAGGTTGGCGGGGCCACGTTGCCTCTGAAGGCCCTCGGGAAGACCCCTTCCCTCCTCCTAGCTTATGGAAGCTTCCCACAATCCCTGGCCTTCCCTGGCTTGCCACTCCATCACACCAGCCTCTGCCTCGGTCTTCACCTCTCCTTTCCTCCTGTACCACTCTCTGTGTGGCTGTTTCCTTCTCACAAGGAAATCATTGGACTTAGGACTTAGTACAACCTGATATTAACTCTGTCTCCAAAGGCTCTGTTTCCAAATAAGGTCAGAAGCTGAGGTTACGGGTGGACATGAATCTTGGTGGGACATTTTCAGCTCACCACACTGACCTCAGCTGAGACGAGCTTGTCCAGAGGCAAAGCCCATCTGACCTCACTCATCAGTGTCCAGACGGGGCGGTCAATGCGTGCTTTCAGTTGAAGGTGACGCTGATGCCGGCCAAAGGTTAACAGACATATCCGATTACACCACGTGCAACAGAACGGTCACGGGTACGATACCAAATCCGTTTCAAGATCTGAACAGCCTGAAAGGCTATCTGATGTCATTTCACCAGAAGAGTCCTTAATCATAAAATGAAGAAGAAAAGACTAACAATATCCTTCATTTATACATCTTAATCTTTTTTAGCAATTTGCTACATTCATTTTGAACCATATTTTTGTTTTTTGGTGGGGGTTACCAGGGATTGAACTCAGAGGCACTCAACCCCTGAGCACATCCCCAGCCCTATTGTGTATTTTATTTAGAGACAGGGTCTCACTGAGTCGCTCAGTGCCTTGCTGTTACTGAGGCTGGCTTTGAACTCGTGATCCTCCTGTCTCAGCCTCCCAAGCCGCTGGGATTACAGGTGTGCGCCACCACGTCTGGCTGAACCATATTTCTAAATATCAGAAATTAAAGCTTGAATGAGGCAGAAGTGGAACAAAAGACACACCGAGAAAAGGGGAAGAAATGAGGAAGGCGAGCCTGAGTGGGGGCACAGCAGGGGTGCAGCCCTCTGGGTCCTGCTCCTGATCCCACAGCGCTGACACCCATGCCCTCCTACAAGCCAGCCGCCACCACTCTCACCAACCCACTTCTCCAACAAAATGTAGGAGATTATTATTATTTTTTTCATTTGTATCCTCTTTCCTCAGTGACAGATACTTTAGGAACAAATAGATAGATCTGCTTGAGAAAAATTCCATTTCCTACTCCAAAATGAATTTTAAATGGAAAAGGACTAAGGGCATCAACTTTTCATTTTATATTTCCTGTGTGCTTCAGTTTCTGCTGTGTCAACACGCCAGGACTTTTCCATGACGGTGTTCCCTGCCTCTTTAGGGAAGGCAGAGGAAGTGGCTCCTCTCTCTAGAAGGTGCCCCGAAGCTGGCTCCTTCCCCAGACAGAGTCTGGGGCCACTGCCATGGATGCCGACCACTCCCACTGCCCAAGGGACGGCACAAGACAGTGGACACAGGTTCCTGAGACCAGAGCTAGGTAAAGGCAGGGTGATATCAGCTTCTCCACTCTGGATGACAGAGGCACAAACTTGTCTCTCTCACTCACATCCCTCTCTGCTGAGCATTTGGACATTTAAGAGCAGTGAAATTTGCATTCATAAAATTGTATTTTCTTTCTGAAAAATAATTTAAAAATGTGACCTCTTTTAGAATGGTAACTGCTTTAATTTTTTTTTTTTTTTTTTTTTTTTGGTACCAGGGATTGAACTCAGGGGCACTTGACCACTGGGCCACATCCCCAGCCCTTTTTTTGTATTTTATTTAGACACGGGGTCTCACTGAGTTGCAAAGTGCCTAGCCAATGCTGAGGCTGGCTTTGAACTCGTGATCCTCCTGCCTCAGCCTCTCAAGTGCTAGGATTACAGGCATGTGCCACTGTGCCCGGCTTAACTGCTTAAATCTTTAACCTTGGCTTCTCACCCGAGATGACATACACAAGTATGAATTCTCGAGGAACACAAATCAAGAGTAATGATTTCCAATAGCAAACTGCTATATCTTGTCTTACCAACCCTATGCACCTACTGGACTGGTAAGCTGCAATGGCTTAGGAAACGCTATCCCGGGAAAAGAGTTTTATTTTCTTTTATATTTCATTTTCTTTATATATTCCTGAATCGATAGTTACAGAAACAACATCTGTTCAAAATATCAGCTTATCTTAAAGTTATCAAATGATGGAGGAGTCTGATTACTGTAAAAATCATGTCAATGTCATTGTCTAGGATATTCCTTAAAAACAGCCTATGTTGAAAAAAAAAAAAAGGCACCCATATAACTATCTAAATGAAGATTCAAGGTGGGGCTAAGAGACTAACTCTGTCCAAGCCACTTGCCACTCTGTATGTAAATCCTGTCTTATTCTGTTTTCTGATATTATAAGAAAGACTTGATTCTGTACTTTATTTATTTATTTTGAAAAAAGGGGGATTATTTAAGTCACAGTTTTGGACCCTGAAAGTCCAGGACTGGCCGGCCCCATCTGTTCAGCCTCTGGTCAGGGCCTCCTGGCAGTGATACTGCAAAAGCAGGAGTGTGTATGGAAGAGGTCATGGAACAAAACAAGACCCCAGAGAGATTTGAGGACCAGGATCACTCTTTTACTAATAATCTGTCTCAAAGGAACTAACCAGGGTCTCCCCAGGTACTCCATCAATCCCTTCCCACCAGGCACCGCCTCTTCAAAGACCCACCATCTACTCCTCACCACACCGAGGACCAAGCTTCCAGCACAGAACTCTGGGGGACAGATCAATCCAGACCACAGCAAGGCCTTAGCAGAGGGAAATGGGAAGGAAGGAAGTGGGGAGAGGAAGAAAGCAACTGGCATTTTAAGGCCAGAGGGATGTCAGCCAAGTAGACGCCACCCGGTAGGTGGCATGACTGTTGCTGCCTGAAGCTATTGCCACTTGGAGCAACAAAGCCGCGGGAATAAGTTCAGAGGCAGACTGGAAACGAACAGGCTCTTTATTCTGCCAGCTTCTCTCTCCGGCTCCAACAACACCCCAACACGCAATCCACACTCCTCCAACCACCACAAAATGGCACTGATCCGATACACAATCCCCCGGGGCCAAGTCTCGCGAGATCATGCAAATGGCACCGACCCGATCCACAATGTCCCGGGCCAAGTCTCACGAGACCATGGAAGGTGGTAATGCTTATGGCTCACAGCTAATCGCAATCTTAGCTATCTCCTTAATTAGGGCTCCTGCACATGACTATATTTGAATCAAAACTTTCAGGTCCTTGGAAGGCAGAGATTCAATAAATAATAATAATCATTGAAGGTTTATTTAAGAGTCTAGTTTCTATGGACAATGCACCTCGATGTTCCTTGGCTTCTCTCAGGGCTGTGCCAGAGCATGCCAGCCACTCTTTGTGGCCACGATGCTTTCCCCTGCACCCACTGGGGAAGTCCTTCCCATGCCTGGCCCACTATCACCTGATCCTCGAGGCTATTTTTGAGCACATCTGGCCGAGTTGGTGACTCCCAGGACAGTTTTCCTCCTATGCCACCCTAACCATGGCATCAGCCTGAGAGTAGGATGCCATCCCAGGGCTCACTGTATGGAAGGCCCTTTCTTCCACTAGGCACGAGTTTCTAAAGGGCAGGAGCTGTTGTGCTGACCTCCTGTCTCCTGGTTCCCCAAGGCACACACTAAGTGTCTGGCAAATGCTTACTAGATAAAGCTACTCTAGGCAAAAGCAGCCTAGGAAGGATTTTTTTAAAAAATGTGAATAAAGATCTAGAGTATTTAGAAAAATCAAGAATGTAAATAAACTCAAACTAAAATCTAAAATCTTCTATCATGATGTAGGCATTTGCACCTATTTGGGTATATTGTCAACATTATTTCTCAATAAATGGAAAAACAAAGTCCTTGAAACCTTACATCCACTCACACTTTGATGACTTAATTTTGGCCCTCTCCAGGGCTGTTTTCTTCCTCTCCCAGTCAAACCTGATCATCAATGCGGGATGATTCATAAACACATCCAAACAAGAGAGGAGAGCTGGGCACGGTGGTGCACACCTGTAATCCCAGTGGCTCGGGAGGCTGAGGCAGGAGGATCCAAGTTCAAATCTAGCCTCAGCAACTGAGCAAGACCCTAAGCAACTCAGCAAGACTCTGTCTCTAAATAAAATATAAAAATAGGTCTGGAGATGTGGCTCAGTGGGTACGCACCCTGGGTTCAATCTCCAGTACCCAAACAAACAACGACAAAAACCAAAGACAATCAGAGAGGCGAAATCATACGTCTTTTTTGTAGAGGGTGGAAATTTATTGAATTAAAGGAGAAGTTCAAATTTCACTGATTTTGATGGGTTTTGGTTTGCCACTCCCCTGATAGACCCAGAACTCACAAGCCCTGGTTGCCTCTTGGCTAAGGAAACCTGCTTTGGCTACAACAAACTCTTTCCAAACCAAATGCTCTCTTCTCATGCTTCCTGTGTTGCTATCAATTCTAGCCAGCAGCAGAAGCAGCAGAAGCAGCTCTGTGTGAGCAGAGAAGGACGGAGAGTCTCCTGAGCTTGAGCTACTCCCGTCCTCACCTCACCCTCAGTAGAGGGCTTACAAAGGGGACCCACGACATGCACTGGTCGGGCTTCCTCGTCCACTCCTTCATCAATGATGCTACATGTGTATGCTATTAATGGCAGCACCCCATGTCTTGGGTCAGACATCAGGAAGACATAATCATGCTCCTATAGTACTCAAGAGTTTCAACTAACAGAACTAACCAGCTCTTCCCTCTTCTGCCATTGAGTCTGAGACACACAGACATCATTAGGAACCATGACGGGCTTTGTAAATAGGGGGTGGTGGGGAGGGAGAAACCTCATTGTAATAGGTGGAAATGAGTGATTTAGAAAGATCAGGCATGAGAGGTGGGGGATGCCTGCAGCTTGAGCTCTGGAAAAGTTAGGTTTCTCCTGGTGAGGCAAGAGATTTCTGAAAGGTAACAATCTAAGAAGTCATAAAATCAGTGCCACAATGGGGGTATTTTGGAAAACAGTAAATTTGGCTTATGTTAGCGTCTACCCACGTCAAAAATTCATTAATTTGTGACCTGGAAGAAAAGTAAAATTGTCAGAGGGTTCCCATTGCTGTGAATGGAGCCCGTCTCTTTATCTGACATTCTGCATACACCTTCACACACAGAGGCCCCTCTCAAGACTAGGCTGAGAGCGTTATTATGAATATTCATGACATGACGATTATTAATGTCACTGAGGTGATTTCATTTCTGCCCAGCAGAGACTGGTTTTTATACCTAGAAATGGAACAAGTGTTAGAGAAATGGCAACTTTGCACTGGCCCAGCTAAATCGACTCAGTACATCTTAGTCTTGAAATACAGATTATTTGACTAGGTGCTTTCAATCATCCCATCTGGGCCCCCATCCCATGATTAACCCCATCCAGCAGAGATTTCCAGCTTTGATAGAAAATGCAACATCCTTGGGAGCACAGGTTCCAGAGTTTATAAGCTCTATCTTGATTATTACTTTCTTTCCTAGGAGTCAGAATTAAACAAGGCATAAAGAGGCTCTAAGAAGTCTCAATAGATTTCTGGGGGATGATTTTGTAAAAATGCACTGGGAGAAAATTGCCCCATATTTACAACTTCTATTATTTAAAAAAGCATTTAACACAACAGGCCTCATGAAAGAGCTCTTTCTAGGAAGCACAGACTTGCACAGTCACACGGAGAATTGAAAAACAAAAACAAAAACAGCTCCTGGTGATAGTTAAGTAGATCCCTGCACATCTGTTGTAGACTCCCCAAGCAACTGGCCTGTCTGGTTATTCTACATGCATGATATTACGTCAAATGACCCACAACTATTGTTTTCAATTAAAGTGACTTATTTTGATTTGGAATGAAAATTTGTGTTTTTGGCCCTAGACCGAAAAAAAATTATGTAAATTAGTGAGACACTGGTGTAGGTACAGGGCGGTGGAAGATGCCTATATCAGTTCAGTACAGGATTAAAACCGTTTTTGGTTAGCTTCTACTGCACTGCCACGCCAACACTCATCTTTGCAGAACGATCGGACCCCAGGCAAGGCAGCAGTGAAAGCTACTAGGCAGAGCCTGACCCGAGCAGGCCCTCGTGCCGCAGGACTGACCTTAGGCACCCAGTGGCATTGCGCAGCACCTGTGATGAATGCAGCTGTATTTTCCGATCATCCTGAAGAGGCGAATTTTCCCAGCCCGAGTGGGGGATAATCACCGCGTTGGTCAACACTGCCAGGGCGTCCTGGATGATTGGCATTTTGAGTGCGTCACACGACGAGAGGTTCCACAGGACTCCTGCAAGAGACACACAAGGAGAGCGTTGGTGGCCAACAGTTGTTCTCGTCTCAAAGTGGGTTCCTTTCCGGAGTGAATGGCACTGGCAGGAAGGAGTGAGGCAGCGGGGGGCGGGGAGGTGTTCTAGAGCCTGATCCTAATTCTGGAGCACCCATCGAACCTTCTAGAAGCATGCTGTGAAAGCCAGTGCGTAGAACTGGGACACGACCATCTCTGTCTCATCATGAAGAACAACTAAACTCTAGAGGGCTGACTGAACTGAGGCTCTGACCCTGCTTCAGTGAACTTCTAATATGATGCACCCAAGCTCCCAGTCTGAATCCAAGACCAAAGACGCGTGAACGTTCTCACAGTAGGCTGGAGGGTCTTTGCTTTACCCGGCACCTCAGCATGCCTGTGTGGCTGACCTCATTCACCCAGCTTCTACACACCAGCAGCTACCATTCAAGGGACACCTGAGACCCCAGCAGGAGACGGATAGCAGCTGGTGCTGGAAGCCGTCTGAACATGGTGTCACTTGTGACAGCTTTGTCAGTTTTGCTCTGGAAGCAAGCTCAGGAAGGCCCTCTGGGATGTTCTTTCTTACATGGTGACACAGAGAGCCTGGAGGGCCTGCCTGCAGTAGGCAGAGAGGAGGAGCAATGATTAATGAGGGCAGAGAAAAAGAAAACTGGTGGACAAGTGGAACATTTTAGGTTTTTGGATACATGTTTTCTAAAATAAGACTAATTCTAGAAATGGTCCACAGGCACTGCAGGTTATAACATCACGTGAAAATGCTTTTAAGATAATTATTCTATTTTTTTGTTCAGAATAGTTCTCATCAAGGAAAAAGAAACAGAACACTATTCTGTTCCTCTATTGATGAAAGCCCTTTTGCTCCTACATCCTAAACAGGCGTCAGCACTGGAGAGATAAGGATAAAGTACTGTAGAAAATGACTTCCTTTAGAAAAATGACTTCCAACTTTAACAAATTCTCAATCTATTTTAACCAGATGAGATTTTGTTTTACCTGCCATCTGATGAATAGAATATATAGAATGAACTTTGTTCTGAATTTTTATTAGTTCCTTGCACATGTGGAACCAACCAATAATACAGATTTGTTAATAATAAATAAGCAACTATCACAGTGACTATAAAGTTCTACAAAAACATGACTGGAGAGACAAACAGTTTTAACTGTCTTTAGAAGTGACATTTACTGGGAATGTCACTTATGAACGCAAAATAAATAAAAATGTTTTTGGTGCCTGGTGTATATGAATCAGTCCTATAAGGCAGGGGGTTACCTTGAGGGCAAATCTGGACTGCCTGTTTTGGTAAATAAAGTATTTCTGGAACACAGCCGTGTCTGTTAATTTGTGTATCTTTTGTTTGCTTTTGTCCTCAGAGGGAGGATTCATTATTTGTGACAGAGACTGTGTGGTCCACAAAGCCCAGTAAATACACTACCTGGCCCTTCACAGAGAGTTGTCCAGCCCTCCTCAATCATCAACCACCCTCTAAGGGTTGTCTGTGAGCATGCCTGTACTTCCATCAGTGTCCTTCCCTGAGTAGACAAAGATGCTCAAGGGTATAGAGAAGGTGCCCAAAATACTTCATGATTTGGACTACTTTGAAATACTAGGAATATTAGTAGATGCATTTATCGTTTTGAAAACAGAATATGAAGCTATTTATTCATCCACTAAATGTTTTACAAATTTTGATCAAAATAATAAAAATGATTCTATTCATTCATTTTTAGTCTTGAAAAATATTTTTAAAGTACAAATAATTGATTTTTTTCTGTTTTTTAGAAGCACATGAAAGAGTAGCTAAAAGCACATTAAAGAGTAGTAAATTAGTAACTACTATGGTGTTTAAAACTATCTTTTAAGAATGTCATGTTAAAACATTTGTGCAAGTTCCTTCAATGCAAACACACAGAAACATAACATGAAATATTCTTATTCTTAAATCCTGATTTTGAAATATGAAAAATGGGGCTTGTGAATAAATGCTTTAAAATATGTGTGATACGTTCTGTCATAAAATGCAATTACTCTAAAAACTAAATATAAAGGAGAAAAAATTTGCATTTTAACATGAAATGCATTTAAACCAATCCAAAGTAATTCTTATTTTACTTATAGCTTTCAAATATTAGTACTTTATAAATATACATCAAAGTGCAATCCACTGTGGTATATTCATATATGCACATAGGCTAGTTTGGTCAATTTCATTCCTTCGTTCCTCCCATTTCCTGTCCCTTCTCCCTTCTCCTCAATCCCCTTCCTCTACTCCATTGGTCTCTTTTCTATTTTCATGGGATTCCCTCCTTCCCGCACCTTATTTTGGTCTAGCTTTTAAGGGCACTAAAATCACATACTATAGTGATCCTGCCACGAGTGTTTATAGCAGCACGGTTCACAATAGGCAAGTTATGAAACCAGCCCAGGTGCCGTCAACAGATGAATGGATACAGAAAATGTGGTATATATAAATGATGGAGTTTACTCAGCCACTAAGAAGAATGAAACTATGGCATTTCCCAGTAAATGTATAGAACTAGAGAATATCCATCATGCTACTTGAAACAAACTATATGCAGAAAATCAAGGATTAAATATTTTTCTTTCAAAGTAATTTTACGATAATTATTTTTAGTTTTCTAACAAACAGTAATAAAGAGGGAAAGGAAAAGGAAAATTAAAGAAAAATCAAAAACCCAATTTCATATTTGACAAGAAGATGATGAAAAAGGCACAATCTGAGGTGTCTATATCTCCTTACATTTCTCATCAATTCATTAACTGGTGCAATATAACTCAGACTCATGCATGGAGGGAAATTTCTTAGTTCACATCCATTCCAGGCTGGATTCATCTGTGAGTCATCGTCCAATGAACTTAGTGCTTGATCCATATCTCTGAGCCTTCTATCTTAATGCATGTCTGCAGCCAACCCACAGGTGCCTACTGAGTTTATTAGTGTCTCCATCAGGAAGAAATTTCTCACTTTCATATGAAGAGTGGGCTAAGTAGATATAATATGGCCAATTTTTTTTTTTTTTTTTGGTAGAATTCAACAGGCATCATTTGAAATTCTGTTATCTAGACACAGAAACAATCTTAAGCGTAGAAACAGGAGTCTCTGGGGACAAATGAGATAAAAGTGGATATGTCATGGGGAACAGGAGGGAGCTCCACATGGATCCTGCAAAACACACACACACACACACACACACACACACACACACACACACACGCCTGGAGGGAGAGAGATTAGTAGAAGACACTGGACATAATTAGCCATCCTCTCTGACCAAATGGGAAATGGTATTTTGCTCAGATTTGTACTCACTCCTCCCTGATTTCTTCCATGGTAGTTTAGGACATGCCCATAAATTTCCTGGCATTACTGTCAAATGATGGAGCCTAATTCTTCTATGAGAGGACTGAATTTAGTGACTCACTACTGACCAACAGAAAATGGTGGAAATGGCTCAGTAAATGACTTGAGATTATTTTAAAAAGTGCTGTGGATTCCTCCAAGTTCTTTCTCAGAAGTTGCCTGTTTTTAGGAGAAGCCAGGTGCACGCCACAGGAACCTCAGCAGCCCTATGGAGAGGCCACTGTGGTGACGAACTGAGGTCCTCAGCCAACAGCCACACAAGTGCATGATTTTGCAGGGGGGCTTCCAGCCCCACTTGAGCCTTCAGACAAATGGCTTCAACCTCAGGAGACTACGAGACAGAACCACCCAAACTGGCCGCTCCTGGACTCCTGTTCCATTCGGCTCCCTTCTCTTCCTTTTCCATTCCCTCTGTCCAATGGGCTCATCCCCGCCACCCACCGCCTTTTAGCTTTGTGCATCATTTTCAAGTTCCAACTCCTCTCTCCTCTTCCTAAGTTCCATTGTGAGAACATAAAAGATACAGGAAGGAGGATCCTGCTGAAGTTTGTAACTAAAATATTTTTTTAATTTATTTTTTTTAATATATTTTTTAGTTATAGGTGGCACAATACCTTTATTTTATTTATGTGGTGCTGAGGATCGAACCCAGGGCCTCACACATGTGAGAGACAAGCGCTCTACCGCTGAGCCATAGCCCCAGCACCATGTAACTAAATTTGAAATGCATTTGAATTTAAATGATAAATATTTAGCTTTTGAAAACTGTACCATTCATCATGTCCAGGACTTATTCAAAGGCTAAAACAGTTCCTTTAGTCTGGAATGCCTGCCTTAGTTTCCTATTAGTGCTTTGACAAATTAACACATGGTGGCTGAAAGAACACAAGCTATTTATTTCCAGTCTGGAGTCTTGCATGGGCGGGCGGGGTGCGCCTCTGGAGGCTCTTGCCTCACCAAGCTGCTGGAGGCTGTCTGCTGCGTGGCTTGGGGTCTGGCATCCCTCTGACCTGGCTTCCATCACCACATCTCTTTCTCTGACTCCGAACTCCTGCCTCCCTTGCGTGGGGACTCTTGTGCTGGTGCTGAGCCTACCTGGATAACTAAGGATAATCTCAAGACCCCTAATCGAGGGCTGGGGTTGTGGCTCAGCGGTAGAGCACTCGCCTACCACGTGCGTGGCCCTGGGTTTGATCCTCGGCACCATGTAAAAAGAAATAAATGAAATAAAGGTATTGTGTCCAACTACAACTAAGACATATTTAAAAAAAAAAAAAAAAGACCCCTAATTGAATCAAATTCTGCAAAGAGCCCTAATTCAATCACACCGTGTGAAGTAGCATCTGCGGGGTCTAGAAATTAGTTTGTGGACATCTTTGGAGAATAATTTTTCAGTCTCACATAAGGCCCCCTAAAACTGCTGGTATATTTAAAATGAAATTAAACTTCTTGTAGCTTTTCCCTAAGCCTCTAAGTTCATGATGAATCAGATTCTTTGTTCATTCATTGACCCTCTCCATACGTATCAAGCACCTGCATCATGCCAGGGTCTCTTAGACACAGAGTGGACCATCAGTGAACAAAACACAACTCCCTGCTGGGCATAGGTGTGGCAGTAGCTCTTGTCATTAGGCCTCAGTCCCAGTCGCCTTCTCCTCCAGCACACAAGCTCCCTTGCACAATGAGACCCCCAACCTGCTGCTGCTGCATTCTGGATCAGTCGGAGCAAGGTTTCTGGCTAAAAATAGAATGTCTGTAGATTCAAGGGACAGAATTCCACTTAAGTGTATTTTTATACAGATACTTGGTGTCAGATCTCTGGCTTTGATTTTCAGCAGAGCCCTTGTGTCCGGCTCACGGTTTTCATTACTTGTTGATTTTCTGCTATTAGCTGCTCCTCTTTCCCACAGCAAGGTCCTCCTCGTTAGGCGGGAGCAGAAGCTCTCCAAGTGTACACGACACGGAGAACACACTCAGTGTTCACACAGCAGCCCCAGCATACAGAATATGCCCAGGCACCCAGGAGGAGCTCACCAGATAGAAGCCACTATAAAATAGCAATTAATAACTGTGTGCTATGACCTTTAAAGGATGTCATGGACTGCAGGCAGGTTTCATGGTACTAGAAAAATGACATCATGACTTGAGAGAATAAAACAGCATATGTGAGATGTCATTTTACAAATAATAAATCCAAAAGAGAATTCAAAAATATACTGAAGTGGAATTATATACTGTGAATCTATAGAAATTTTATCTTTAGCCTGCAGAGAAAACTTTATATCTCTGAAAAAACACTGATTTGTTTAGCACTGGAAGGCTTATCTCCAGTGCTTCATTTGGGTAATTTCCTTATGTGAACTCCCTGATAATTCTAAATTAGGCAAAGTAATACAACCCATTCAACTCATGAGGAAACTTTGAAATAGACTGAATTCAGTATTCTTCATTCACAACAAGTGACTCCACTTATTTTTATCTGAAGATAACATTAAAATGTAGTAGTTTGGTTGATGGTCACCCACAAATTTTAATTTACCTGAAGAAGATATGCTAATTTCTTCTGGATTAGAATCTGTACTAAAATTGTTTTATAGCATCTCTCTGTTCATTCCTCACACTCAATAACTTTTGTCTATCCATATAAAATGATTACTGTTCCAAATATAATTCTGACAGTAGGTTTAGCTAAGAAGACATTTAAATAACTAATTATGTATAATAAATATACCTAAAAGATAGTTTATTTTTATTTCAGGCAGAGGATGGCTCTTTTCCTTGAGATTATCCATATTCATGAGCAGTAATTGGTTTATTAAAATTTCTTTAATAAAATCTTAATTACTTTCATTTGATCCTTTATTTTGTCTCTGTAGAGGGTGACTGTAGTTTCTTTTTCCTAAAGGAGATGAAGACTACCTTAGCAAAAAAAATTAACAAAAAATACTTTAATAATAGCAAGTCTTAAATTATGGGAAAATCAAATATTGCCTCATGGTCATGCAAGACTTTATTATGGAGCCCGATTTGTTTTCTTCTATTTCTTCTCATTTGATATATCTAAAACTCAATGAGACCCATGAGGCTCAACCCAAAAAATCCAGAGAAAATTAGGCTCAATTCATTTTTAATTTCTTTAAAGTTGTTGATGGACCTTTGTTTTATTCATTTATTTGTATGTGGTGCTTAGAATCCAACCCTAGTGCCTCCCACATGCTAGGCAAGCGCTCTACCGCTGAACCACAACCCCAGCCCTTAATTCATGTTTAAAATGTTAACAAAGTGTATTCTAAATCATTCAGCTAATGGAAAATTAATGTATGATTTATGTTCAGCAAGTCTATTATTCATAATATTTTGAGAAAGATGGTTTGTGACCCTGAGAAAGGAGGGAGGGAAAAGAGGTAAATGGGGGCCCAAAATCTCATCATACAAAAGAAGTCAGTTAGGCCTAGTTAGGGTGGTGGGAAGGGACCACGGGGGCACCCACCCCTACTTTACCACCCCCCTCATTTGTACAGTTAGCCCATGAGTGCTAGAGGGCCACGGATCAAAACCTGGGGGCCCTGCACTCATGCTGCCTTGGGGTGCAAGGCACCTCCTGTGCCCATGAATATCTGGGTGCCGACTATCACACTCTCAGGTCCCCAAGAAGCAAAGAACCTCAGGGTACGGCTGCAAGTTGAGATTGTCTTGAGAGAGTCCTTCTGATGGAAAAGAGTCACACACACACACACACACACACACACACACACACACACACACACCCCACTGCTGGAAGTTTTGTTTTAAATAAAAACATTTACCTTGAGTATGTTAAAGCTTATACCAAAATGTTGTTCTAATCTCAGGGACTCCTTAGGGCAATACTCCTCAAGCTTTCTTTTAGGAGTCCCAGGGTTTGGTTAACCAGAAAAAAATTTTCTCTGTTCTCCTCTTTAATATTCCCATGGAGGAAACTGTGGTGGCCTCTACAGTGGGGATCAGGGGACAGCTAGGCCTCTTCAAATTTCAACTCACTCAGCCATGCTGAGTTGAGGGTCTCAGAGACAGTGAGGAGATGAGCAGATTGTTGGGCTGAGAGTGGAGGGGAGGATTGGGAAGACCTAGCCACCATGACTAATTTACATCCTACTATTGCCACATAAGCTCTGGTTCCCATGCAAAATTCTTTTTTTTTTTTTTTTTTTTGGGTACTGGGGATTGAACTCAGGGGTACTCTACTACTGGGCCACATCCCCAGCCCTTTTTTGTATTTTATTAGAGACAGGGTCTCACTGAGTTGCTGAGTGCCTCGCCATTGATTGCTAAGGCTGGCTTTGAACTCGCGATCCTCCTGCCTCAGCCTCCCAAGTGCTGGGATTACAGGTGTGCGCCACCGTGCCCGGCCAGAATTCATTTTAAGTAGTAACATACACATAAATGTTAAGCTTTCATTAGTATTATTCTTACTTATTTAAAAAATATATACAGAATGTGGTTAACTGCAGAATGCTCATTGTGAACTGTTCTTCTTTACACTTGAAAGCAATTCAGACCTTTGCTGTTTCATAGCAGGCAAAATCTGGTTTAAGCTGATTAAATCTACCTGGTTCCCATGAGATATTTTAATTTCCAAGGTTCTAAAGCAACTTTGAGAAAATATATAGCCATCAATATTGGGGCTGTCTTGTTCCAAAGCCAAAATGAATCTCAGCAACACTTTAGATTCAAATTTCTGCACCAACAGCATTTTTAAAAAGTTTACACCAAGTTTTTATAAGATTAATATAAGCAAGAGGCCCATCCTCATCTAAAGGTTTGATTAGTTTTTAAAATTATCTTCAATGTTGTTTTAACAGCTCAAAATAAATTTAAAATGAAGCAATTTTACAGAGAGAAAACTTTAAGCAATTTTTTTCTAAAGAAATATTTAAAACTTACCTACATCTATGATCTCTCTTTCTAGTTTAAGTTGGCATAAGCATAGCCTAGTTTCATTAGAATTCTTCCATTAAGTTTTTATAATAAAGGGGTACCAGACTCAATTCTACTCATGGAAAACAATGCTTGTCATCAATTTGTGACAAAGCAATGCAGATACTGAGAAGGAGAAAGCTCTTCCCATGGTAGGTTTTAATTTGTTTGTTTTTGGTTTTAAGTAGTTGTATTTGAAAATAATTTGGATGCCATTGTCTGGCAGGGGCCATCTGTGAAAGTCACAGGTTCACCTCTGATCACAGCATTTTATAAATGAACCAGAGAGAATTTGATATTTCTCAATTTCCAAGAGACCAGTGGTTGAGATATAAAATTAGGTTTGCTTAAACTGTAGTCTCCCTCAATGATCTTGAGTCTGTCAGAACTCAGAAAAAAAATGCCACCAAAGTCCCCAGACAACTTTGTAATCTCAGGAAAACCGTCCTGGGATTCTCTCCTCTAAAAATTACAGCTATCAAAGATGTATGTGTCTTTTTAACTGGTAATCGCTGAATTCATATATGTGTTGATTAAAGTTTTTTTTTCTTTAATGTATATACTTTGGTTGTATTTCTTAGTAGTTTTGTGCTCTAGAATTATATGAATTAAATAAAGTAACTTAAGGCTGTCTCTTTCATAACTGGCATGATTAAGGGAGAGACAGAAAGACAGGAACATAGAGAGAGGAAGAGAGAGGGAGACAGATGTAAAGAAAAACAACCTCACTATCAGATGATTTTAAAAATTAGTGCAGGAGGTGAACTCACCATAATTTCTGGCCTGGTGCTAATGATTTTGGGGCAGACATACGTTCCATCCTCATGCTGAACAAAGCTAAGTCCAATGGAAGGCAACCTGCTTGCCGGAGGAAATCTCAAACACGGAAGTTTGGAATGTGAAGAAAACAGCTGGTCTGTCCAAAGCAGGAATTTGCGCATCAGGACACATTTCAAGACCTTCTCCCCTCTCTATGCCACCACTCGGCATACCGAGGCTCCCCAGCTTGTGACACCACCTATGACCATGCAGCCAGGAGCCAGGTACCAGGCACTGATCCGCCCTTTGACACTGGTTTTTTCTGGAGAGAGTAGTGGCCTTTCTGGCAGTAAGTCTAACAAACGGTTCTGTTGATCAGGAGAATTTTTCCTTTGCGGGCCTTTAGAACACATGATAAGCCACATACCGCACCTCATCTTTGGTGAATATAGAGCCTGGCGAATTCCTGAAGTGCAGGGGCTCCATTAACCATAAAATTGGGATCTTATTTGGATGTGAGACAATGTGTGTTCAGCTATGTGCAGTTGGAGTAAGTGCTGTCACTCAGAGGTCCCACAGTCCCCCAATCCCATCTCTACAAGGCCCAGGCTGCCACACCAGACTCTTTGGGCCTCAAATGAGGAAGAAAATAGGAAATGATATAGCCTCATTCAAAAATGAAATGGCCGTAGCCTCGGGAATTTTTTATGTCATATATAGCACATCCATCTCATTGGTCCTGTTGGTGCCAACATAAAAACTTGACCTGAATTAATTAGAGCTTTCTTAGCTACAAGTCCTATACTCTGGTTTAAATGTGGTTTGTTTCCCAAAGGTTCAAGGTGTTGATGGTTTAGTCCTCAGTGTGGGGTGGGACCTTTAAGAGGAGAAGTCTAGAGGTGGCAACCCTTAGGGCATGGGAGGCCTGATCCCACCTCTCCTTTTCTCCTCCTGTGACCTCTTGCTCCCAGTGCCCTTCCACCATGAGCCATTCATGGTGAAGCACCCCCTAGAGGCCCAACAATGGCCCACCTGATTTGGAACTACTGGCTTCTACAACTGTGAGCTGACTTAGCCTTTCTTCTTTACCAAGTTATGGAGCGCGACGTTTTGCTGTGGTAATCAAAAATGAACCAATATATTTTTTTGGAAAGAGGACACCGGGAACACGCTTCTGCACTGGGACCAGTTTTAAGAGTGTCCTGGTTCCTATGGCTCTGGAAGAAAAGCAGTCTTGACGAAGGTGTGGGGGCAGAACAAAAAGAGCGACAGCTGGGAATCAAAGAGGCAGGTTTGCATTTCAGCTCTCACATAGTCCAGATTATAAAATGTCTAGTTATCACTAGGTTTTCAAGAGGTGCTCATCGCATGGAAGAGTGATCACATGGATGAAGAGTTGTTTGACCATGCCAAGGCTGAAGTACCAGCAGCTCAGATTATCACAGAGTTCAGCTGAACCAGGTGTCCTAGAGAAGATGACATGGAAATAATATTTAAAATATCCCCAAGTACTTCACATTTTTGAGTTCGTATTAGACCCCAGGGTCTTTGCTAACTACCTTGCACATACTGACCCATGCCAACTTTCCACCATCTCCCTTTGACCGATGAGGAAACTGAGACACAGAGAAACTGTCACTTGTTGAAAGTCATTCAACTTGTAGGTGAAAATGAAGGTGAGATAAGAGTTTGACCATGATGTAGATGAACGATCAACAAATGTCAGGCACATAAAATTTGCTACTTGAAATTGGAGAGAGGTGATGTGGTTTGCAATCCTTTGAAGCAGAATACATGAACACAAGAGAATATTCTGCTTTTCATCTTTTGCCAGTTTCTTTTTAGCCTTAGGTTATGCAGCTGGAGAAACTCAAGAAGTCATTTGAGTCTACAGAATGAAGAACATTTGGTTTTGAAACGAGTTTTACAAATAATTTTTTCTTGCAAACATCCAATTCTGCTTACCTCTACTGAAAAAAAAAAAAAAAAAAAAAAAAAAAAAAAAAAAAACAGCTACAATCTTCCATGGGAAAAACAGAACAGACACCAGGTTGAGATGAGTAGTAACGTTAAAGCTAAATCCTTCCTCCATCTACTTCAAAACTAGGTCTCATTTTCAGTTAAATCAAAATTCTCTGTCACTTGCTGTATCCCAAAACCAATGATAATCATAAGGCCTTGTTCACTGAGCCATGACCATGTCATCCACACTATTTTATAAATCTTGACCCCAACCCTAGGAGAGAGCTATTGCTGGAGGGTTTGTTTATAAATTCACAATTAGAGATTGAAGAGTTTACAAAAATCTCTCAAGGACAGGTAACAAGCAAGAGAGGTGGAGCTGGGATGTAAACACATTTCAAACAGCACTGCCACTTGGAAACACTGTATTCAGAGGTCATTTCACGGAAAACACATGATGAATGGAGACTGAGACTCTGCTACAGTCTCTGCTTATCACCCTCAACTTTGTATTTCTGAGTTCCCTCTCCATAACTCCAAACATGACCACTTGTCATTGCAACTTTTCTTCCAAACATATTTTCTTCCCTCTCATATTCTGCAAGAAAATCCATTGTCCAAATCAGAAATTTGGGGACATTTCTGTTTCTTAAGGTTTTAATTGTTTAGCAGGTATTGCAGTCAATCTGAGGAATATATAGTAAATGAAGCAGAACCACCTGGGGAGATAAAGAGTAAGCACACATGTCTAGCAGAAAATGAAATTTAGCATATAGGGCTGTATATGATAAAATTCGTAAACTGTCAAGAGATGACCATACAGTCATGAAAGATCTCCATGGTAGGATAGCAAAGAAGGTCTGAGGGCTTGGGTGAAACTTGTGCTGCCCTTCAGATATCAGAGGAGTTAGCCAGGGAAAGGGGGAGGGAGATATTCAGGTGTAAAGAGAACAAAGGCTTGCAGCTATGCATGGGCAATGGATATTAGTCTCAGTGTCTACAGGCCTAACTCTAGAGTAGATGCCAACTAAAATGTTGAGTTAACAAAAACACAGCTCTCCATAATCAAATGGATACCTATTATTTGTATAATCACAGTCTTACATGTCTTCCTCCCCATCATTGGGGAAAAAAAAAAAAAAAAAAAGGCACCTGCCCAGTCCCCATCTCTATCTAAGTGGCCAGCGTGTGGAGGTTGGGAGGTGTCGCTATTGCTTTTGAAAGAGTAGCCCATCTCATTCCGGCTGGTCTAGCAGACCTCAGCACACTACCTCCTCATGCTGCACCTTCCTCTGTTTAGCACACAACCAACGTAGGTTATGAGTAAAGGAAGGTGATGGGGAAGCTTCATGGGCAAGATCTTTGGACTCTGACATCACTGTGACCCAATAACTTCATGCATTCATTTATTTCATTATTGACCCATTCAGTAAACAATATTCTTGTCTAACAGAACTCTGTGAAGCCTTGTAGGGACCAAGCCATCCCAGTCAGCTTCACGAACATTCAGCAAGGTGGGCGTGGTCCCTTTGAAGCGCTGAAGAGCAGAGGGGAAAGGACAGAAGTGGTCTGGAGTCCCCAGGAGCTTTAGTGGGTAAAGAGACTAGGCCCCAAGAACAAATGCGTGCCCCGTGTAGTAAAAGATGGGAAAGGAGCTTAAGAAGAACGACTGAGGGTAGGGTGGCAGAGGTGTGAGCAGGGCCTTCCCACTTTAGAAACTGGCCTCAGGCTCTACCAAGACCTGGAAGTTAAAAGGGCTTGCAAAAATCCATCAATGTTCAGAGAAACATAATTCACAATAGCTAAGTTGGCTAACCTAGGTGCCCTTCAACAGATGAATGGGTAAAGAAATTGTGGTATGTATACCCACTGGAATTTTACTCAGCCATAAACAAGAATAACTTTATGATATTTGCCAGTAAATGGATGGAGCTGGAGACAATCATGCTAAGTGAAATAAGCCACTCCCCCAAAAACCAAAGGTTGAATGTGTTTGTTGATATGTGGAAGGTGAACCACAATCAGGAGGGCAGGGTGAAAAGAAGTTCAGTGTATCAGACAAAGAGGAATGAAAGGAATAGATGAGGGACAGGAAAAGACAGTGGAATGAATCTGACCCCATTTTCCTATGTACATATATGAAAATACCTAAGCGAATCCCACCACTGTGCACACCCACAAGAATGGGGTCTGAAGTAGAATAAGATATAATCCACACTTGTATAATTCTACTATCATGTATAACTAAAAAGAACCAACAAAAAATTTTAAAAAGAGGAAAATCTCTTTTTATAAACGGATTTCTTGGTTAAATAAAATCCAGAAAGCAGAAAGAATATCCTACTTCGAAAATAATGGGAGGGTCTGTAGTTGCGAGTGTATCAGCCGGTGGGAAGCACGCTCCACTTGCGGCCTCTGCTATGGCTAGATTCTCAGCAAAGACTAGCCAGTTGAGGTCATGACTCCCAGAAGACAGCAAGGCGGAGGTATTCAGCGTGGCGCATCCAATGGAAATCCTCACGCTTTTGACGCTTGGTGTCTAGATAGGACGCTGACGTTCAGCGATGGCACTCCAGGCACTGGACTTTCAGGTCCCCGCCAAGTCTGATCTTCAGCATCATGATGTTTAACACTGTCTACAGTCAGGACCCCGTTATTCTTCTGAAAGCTCTCCAATGTGTGCTCCTGGGGGCCCCCAGGTCCCATGCACTCTGCTTGCAGTGGGTTTTAGCCAGTGGAGGGATCTAGAGAGGTCAGTGGACTCTGGAGTCACTCACCACCCTGGATCTGGCTGCTAGTCCTGCCCATACCTTAGAGAAGAGTCCTTCCCTTCTATCTCCTGAGAATCCCAGTGGGTGTGCTTTTATGTTGCGGCGGGAAGCGATGGCCGCTTGGAGCAATGAAGCCGCGGGAAGAAGTTTACAGGCGAACTGGAAACAAACAGCTTTTTTATTCTGATAACTTTTCTCTCTGGCTCTAACAACGACTTTAACACGCACCACACACACCACTAAACAGCCAACACACCAAAAATGGCGCAGACCCGATCAGCAATCTCAGCTCAAGTCTCTCGAGATCCCGGGCCAAGTCCCATGAGACTACGGAAGGCGGCAATGTCCAAACATCTCTGTGGCCCATAGTCAACTGCAATCTTAGCCATCTCCCCAAATAGGGCTCCTGCACTTTTATGTCCTGCTGGGAACCTGGTGAGAGCCCAGGGGCAGGCGTGTCCCTCACAGGGCCTTGGAAGCTTCCCTTTTATCCATCAGTGTGGACAAATGTCATGGATGGGTTTTTGGGTTTGTAATGTTTCAATCCTTCATTGTACATCACTTGCACTAAAAGCAGGATACATTCTCCACTGGTTATCCAGCTCCAAGATATTTTTCTTTTCTTTTTTTTACAAAGTTCACGTAACATGCAGTCAGCCATGCTAAAGTGCACAACTCGGTGGCCTTTGGGCTCATTCATAGTGATGTGCAGCCGTCACCTCCACCTGGTACCAAAGCATTTTCCATCATCTCAGAAGGATGGTTGTTTCATAAAGATAGCTTCTGAAAGCACGTGGCAGAGAATGGGGTGAAATGGGGTAAGAAGGGAGCAGACCAGCTGGGAGGCTCCTTCAGGATTCCAAGGGAAAACTACTAGGTCAGTGGAGATGGACATGGTCAAGTCTGAGACAGAAACTTGATGTCACACTGTCTAGCTGGCAGCAGGACAGGATGTGGGCCCAGGAGGGAGATGGAGCCATTCTGGCCTTGGGCACAGAGGTGAGGAAGACGGGGGACGGGGAGAGGAGTCTCCAGGAAAACGTGGGTTCCGGTGTAGGATGTGTTAAATCTGAGGTGCTGACTCATGTCCAGGGGTGACACCAAGAGGCAGCCGGGCTCCCAGGCTGGAGCACATTGCTGAACCCAGAACTGTGGAGTCCTCACCACCTAGCGGGTATTGAAAGCTGCAGCACTGGATGAAGTCACAGAAATAAAGTTCCGATGAAGAGCTGACAGCCCAGGGCTGCTCCTAAGCACGCCTACCTTTAAGAGTCTGATGGTGAAGGCAGTTTGGCAAAAAGAAGAAGAGCACTATAGAAATTTTCAGTTTCACAAACTGTTCGCCTTGGGATCCTCGGCACATATCGAACCTCAGCTGACACCGCCTCTGTTAGTTGCTGAGAATGTCTTTTTTTTCTTTGATTATTTATTGACTTATTCATCATGCACAAGTATAGCATCTTTTTACATACAACTGCTTGTATACAAAGTATATAAGTACCATTCAGATCTTCAATCATGCATTTAGGATAATGATATCCATCTCATTCAACCACCAATTTTTTTTTCCTTCCCCCCCCCTCCCTCCCCCCTTGCTCCCACCCTTCCCCTGCCTTTCCTTTGACCATTCTAGTGCTCCTCTAATCCTGTGTACCCCCATCCAACAACACTGTGAACTAGCTTTCTTATATCAGAGAAAACATTCAGTATTTGGATTTTTGAGATTGACTAATTTCACTTAGCATTATATTCTCCAACTTCATCCATTTACCTGCAAATGCCATTATTTTATTCTCTCTTATTGCTGAGTAAAATTCCATTATATATATATATATATATATATATATATATATATATATATATACCACATTTTCTTTATCCACTCATCTACTGAGGGACATCTAGGTTGGTTCCACAACCTAGCTATTGTGAATTGTGCTGCTATAAACATTGAAGTGGCTGTGTCACTGTAATATGCTGTTTTTAAGTCCTTTGGGAATAGACCCAGGAGTGGGATGGCTGGGTCATAGGGTGGTTCCATTCCCATTTCCCAAGAAATCTCCATACTGCTTTCCATAGCGGTTGCACCATTTTGCAGTCCCACCAGCAATGTATGAGTGTGCCTTTTCCCCCACATCCTCTCCAACATTTATTGTTGTTTGTGTTCTTGATAGCTGCCATTCTGAGAGAATGTCTTTTTTTAGCATCACAGGTATAACTTCACCCTTTATTATGCACATGCACAAGAAACTGAGCTGCAGTTTTCATCTCAAGGCATCTGTTTTAGGCCTATCGTTGGCTGGACTGAGGACAAATGTAATGGAGTCAGCCAGCTGATCATCAGGGCAGGTACTCAGTGAAGATAAGCAAAAGAACTGGCAGAGCGGGGGCAGAATCACTTATTTTAGGCATTTCCCCATCAAAGCAGTAGCACCATAACCAGAGCTTGGCAAAGAACGCATAATGGTGACAGCTCTATTATGATGGGAATGTAAAGTGTAATAGGATTTTCAGAAAACAATTTAGGAAAAGTGACAATCTTGCTTATTTGAATGCTGTGTGACATTCAGCATTACTCCTCCAGGTAAAAATCACAAAATTGATAAAAATGACTTTTAGAGATATTGTTGAATATGCTGAACACATGTAATGCATTTATCTGTTGACTCACCCTTAGGTGAGTATAAAAACTGCACCGTTTTCTGAGAATTGAAGGCAACTTTTACTGATTATGCTAAAATTTTAGAATTTCTATGCTTTTTTTTTTTTTCAAGCCAAATTTTAGTGTGCTGCTGCTGCTTCTTTTTTAAACTTGTGATTTCTCTGTATGGGTAAATAGAGTAGAAAATAAATTACACTTTACATTATAATTAATCTTTACCAGATTTTAAGTTCATGAAAAGTGCATGGTTTTGGTACATTAAGTTTTCTCACATTCTAACAGGGCTATTTTTCTCTGGTATCTTTAAAATCTCCAATCTGATGAAAAAGGCAAAAGTACAAAAGAAATCTCCCCACAGATGATCAGATTTGGGGGAACTTGTTCCTGTATGCCTCTATGCTTATCATACACCCACTTTCTGGCTTTACAGAAAGATAATACAGGTATTTAACTTGCCTTTTGCATTCAACATAGGAACATATTTTGATATCAAGAAATATCTAAGTCACATTTTCATTTTTAATGCCTGGTAATGGTCTATTTGGTGGACCATTTTTATCCAGTTGTATACTGACAGCCATTTAGGATTTTTCTAATTTCTTTTTCTGACATTGGCTCTTTACTATGTACTAGAGAGTGCTATAAATAATTTTTTTTTTCATATTTACACTCATTTGCTTTGAAAGTTGTTCTTAATAGCTCCTCAATATAAATTTGTAAAACTTGACTCACTGGGTAAAGAATATGAACATTTAAAATACTGAGGTACAGTGCTAAAATGCTCTCCAAGAAGATTCTACCATGACGATCTCACCCAGTGGTGCACATTTTGCTGCAACTGAATGGGGGCCAGCAACCATTTTCAGGTTCAGATATCTAATGGCAAAGGTGGCATCTCCTTCCCATTGGTATTCCTTTTAATTATATTTCTTGATATGAGCATTTTACCTGTTTGCACGTTGTTTCCTGAAATGGCAGTTCATATCTTTCATTATTTTATTTTCCAGTTGGGTATTGCATTAGAACAGACACATAAGTAAAGTTAATAAAAGTTGTAGAGGTGTGGGGCACCCAAAGAATTTAGAGAGTATTAGGACTAGTATCCGTGCACACAATTATTATTGTTCCTTTTCCCAATCTTCAATTTTTGGGACTCTTAGTCCATTGACACTAGACTTCATTTTTCACAGTATCTTTTATTTCATTTGTTTTCTACAAGTAATCCCACTTTTCTGGGGACATTTGACTTTACCTCTTCTACTGCCACGATTTGTCTATCTTGGATGAGAGGAAATTTAAACAATTATAAACACCATGTTGCAAAAGGCTCTGGAAACATGTAGCCACTGGATATATGGGTGCTGTTGGTGATGGGCATTAAAACATTTACACCTTGTTTCAAGGGCAGACTTCTTTGGCTGTTGCCAGAACATTAGGGAACAAAGCTCTAAGCCATTCATTTCTAAATGTGTTTGTCTGATCGTGTCTGCAGGTGGAGGATGGCAGCAGTGATATAGTTTAAAGTAGGATGAGTTCCTTCATGGAATGAGTTCTTATTGATCTGTCTAGTTATTTCTATTTCTTCCTCCAAACCAGTCTACCCCGTGGAGATCGATTTCCTTAACCCAGCTCGCCATAATGGGAACCCAACCCAGCATGACTCTAATTGGACTCTACCATCATGTCTCCAATTCATTATTTCTAACCTAAAATATCACAATAACCTACCTGCTCTCCTACCCCTGTTTCCCTCAAGACAGGCTGTTTATTCCAGCCCATCATGTCACTGCTGTCTGATTGATGTTCCTCCCTGCAAGATGGACACATGTCACTGCCTTCCTCAACGACCATCTGTTTGTGTCCCTCATCCACAGATTTAAACACAAATGACATAAAAGCATCTAAAAGACCTAGTTTGTAAGATTTGCTGATATGCTTTCCATACAAATTCTTATGCAAGTGTCTAATATTAGAGTAAGGAGAATGACATTAGATTATAATCTGTCTGGGTGGCTGAGCTAATGAGATCCAGGTACACAATCCTTTGTTGTCAAGAGATGGAGCATATAAACCCTGCAAGGAAAGATGGCATCCATCCCTTTGCCAAAGCCCTTTGGCTTTCTGCAGGGACTCTATAAGTTAAAGTTTTTGTCTCTGAGAAGACAGTGGCTGGAAATTCTCTCTGCTTTACACTCCAGGCAAGTTCAGGCGCTTTTGTTTGCAGGTGTAGACAGGACATTGAGGTTCAGTGATGACACCGAAGGATTTGTTTTCAGTTAACTACTAACTCCATATCTACCACATGGTAACGTCTAATGCTGACCAAATGAGATCCATAGTTCTTAAAAATGTTAAAAAAATAGTAAACAGATCCAAGGATCCAAGGCACTACTTATCTAAGACTCTAGAGTTTTTAACATAGTAAAATTAACTAAAATGTATGTATAAAATACAGGCACAATTAAAAATATTCCATGGAAGTGAGATTTTGAAAGACATCAAGTTTTTGGTCTTGTTCAGAATTCTTACATGTATAATATACCATCATTAAACTGCATGGAATTCATATTAGATGAAAAAGTTTATATCATCCATTTAGATGCTGAAAAATATATGGTAGAAATAACCACTGTGACCCATGATGTTGAATTATTCTTTATGGAAACAACTAGATAATGATGTCAATTATTTCTTTAGGAGAATTATGGTTTGTGATGATAAAAATCATACCCTCAGATGAAAAAAGTTCTCCTGCAATTATGGGAAAACAGGTAGGTATCAATTCCTTCTAAAACCATCAAGCAGTTCACACAAGACAAACAAAGGTGAACCGGCACTTGCTGATGCCCAGTGAGGACTGGCACGGTGGTGGCACAGCTGGTGCTGATGCAGGCAAAGAAGCCGAGGTAGAGAAGGAAGGGCTGGAGAAGTCAGCGAGCCCGCCAAGGATTCAAGCCAAGTCTTCGCTGTTTCAGAAGGAGGAGATGGGTTTGACTCCCATTTGAACCCCCACAGTGGTGTCAAGCCATTTCCTGCAGAAGAGCTAAAGGCTGTCACCCTTCACATCTCACAGTGCACCCAATGTCCCACTGTAAAGTCAAGACGGAGGAGCAATCAGTGAACAGGACAAGTCAGCCCTGGTCTGAGCCTGTCCTCAGGAAGCTAAAGGGAGAAGATCACAGTGCTGAGTACTCCCTTGAGACCCAGACAGGCAAGTCGATAAGGGGGACTGACCCAAGAGTGATCTGCAGAGCTCTTAGGATGTGCTGAGCTGGACATGGAGGATACTACCATGGTACGGAACTGCCCCTGCCCCAGGATTCATGTTTGTGGAACACGAGGAGATGGCATCAGGTACCCACCACACACACTGAGAGGAAAATCTGTCGCATCATCTCCAAGGGAGGAGCATGGCTTAATGACGCCTCATAAGGAAGACAGTACCAGCAAGGTGAAGGCAAGGGAAGGAGAGGAAGCCTGAAATATTTTAGATGAGAAAAGTCCGTAGAGCCCCACAGAACTTCACTCTTTTTAAGTGTCTGTAAATTTGAAATTTATAGTACAAAAATTTTTATTGCTAAAATTAATTAGACCAAGAGGGATCACAACATTTAATCATTTCAAGCTGGAAAAGAATTTAACAGTCAGTATCTATTTATTGTACAAGGAAGACAAACACAATATATTCTTGACCTTATATTTAAATTTAGCTGTTAGAAAGACATATGTCTTCCCAATGTTCTTGAGACTATAGAACTACAATAGCTCATAGCTGGAAGATTCTCATTTAAAATTACCCCACTAAGATGACAGTTCATATACTTTACAACCATTAATTATGGAGATGGTATGTGCAAAAATAAGCAGATGATTTTCCTTGCTTGATTAAAATTTTTCAATTTTAGATTGTTGCATTCTTCTGAGTGGAAATACTTCAACGTAAACTGTGTGGACATTCATTTTTAAAGATAAAGCAAAGCATTTTATCATATTTTCTAAAACAAGGCTATCATTTAAAATATGAGCTATGCCTTTAAATATGCACATTTACTGAGAGGTAATACTGATATCTATAATATATCCCATTTTTAATTCTTTTCACAAAAAGATGTTTTCTCATAGAAAATGTATGTTACCAGCCCACCCCACAGGCTTTTTTTTTTTTTTTTACAAAATATTCTGCTCTCCATTCCTAAAAGTTAGTAAGTCTGAGGTCTAAGAACATATGAAAGGCTTAAAGTATACCCAGAATTGGTAACCCTGGAAAATGCCTAACGTTTAAAAAATATGTGTGATTGGTTTGGAGAAAGCTTGACTTTGTGTTGTTCTTAAATGATGTGTAAACAAGGAGGAACTTTTAGTTTGGGAGAGATGGCATTAACCTTTTGGTGTCTCCTTATCCCCAAAATGGGGACAATAACAATGACGTACTTTCCCTCTGCTGGGAGCAATAAACTAGGGGCTTTGCTCTTGGAGGAACTTACAGCATTGACCTTCAGTGAGAGAAGGCTGAGTGCAGGGCACGAAGTCTGTAACCAGCGAGGAAAGTCGGGCAACGTCACCGTATAATGCAATCCGTTTATTTTGGAAGTAGAATTCTGAGTTAATACTTATATCATTAAAACAAACAAACAAAAAACACATACTTGTGTTTGGTTTTAAATTTTGCACACTGAAAGTATGTAAAGATTGTATGCCTTTCTCACCGAAGAATCTTACCTGCTGTAGAAGGCATAGAGGTACCTGAAAGGACATGGACTGATCTGTTAATGTCCCTGGTCCCCACAGCAGGTTGCAGGGCAGGGAGGGAGCTCAGCTGGCCTGTGGGGTGGGCTGGTAACACTGGACTCTTGTGCACCTCTGCCCAAGGGCACAGCTGTGCAACATACACAGTCCTGCTGCCTCCTTAGAGAAGCAAGCCAAGACACATGCACTTGCAATGACAAATGGGCAACCATCCTAGACGTTTCACATGCAGCAGGGACACTGGCTCCTGGCTGAGCTGATGCCTGTGTCTGCCGATGAGATTAGACAGGACAGAGCATCCCTGGCAGCTTGACAACATGAGGCAGAGGCTGCTGCAAGATGAACATTCCTAATCTCAGACTCCAAAATCCAAAATGTTCCAAAATCTGAACCTTTATGGGCACTGATAAGACGACACAATGTGGAAAATCCCACACCTGATCTCATGTGATGGGTTGAGGTAAAAAATGTGTGACTCACTGTCAATGTTTACAGCAGCTCAATTCACAACAGCCGAGTTATGGAACCAACCTAGGTGCCCTTCAATCGATGAATGGATAAAGAAAATGTGGTTATATACACAATGGAATATTACTCAGCCATAAGGAAGAACGAAATTATGGCATTTGCTGGTAAATGGATGGCACTTGAGACTATCATGCTAAGTGAAATAAGCCAAACCCCAAAAGCCAAAGGCTGAATGTTCTCTCTGATATGTGGCTGCTAACACACAATAAGGGTGGTGGGGAAGGGAAGAATAGAAGTTCATTGGATTAGACAAAGGGGAATGGAGAGAAGGGGGGAGGAACGGGAATAGGAAAGATAGTGGAATGAAATGGACATAACTTTCCTATGTTCATATATGAGTACACAACCAGTGTAACTCCACATCATGTACAACCACGAGAATGGGAAGTTTTACTCCATGTATGTATGTCAAAATACATTCTATTGTCATGTATAACTAAAAAAAAAAAAAAATTAAAAAATAGTGTGACTCACAAAATTCAGTATTCCCAAGGGACAAAACCCTTCTGCCTGCTTCAGGTGTGATACACAAACTTTGTTTCATGCATGCAATTGTTAAAAACATTGTATAAGATTACCTTCAGACTGTGTAAATATGTATATGGAAAGTGAATTAATTTCATGTTTAGAGCTGAGTCCCACTTCCAAAATGTCTCACTTTGTATCTGCAAATATTCCAAAATCTTAAAACATCTGAAATCGGAGACACTTTCGATCTCGAGCTTTCAGATAAGGGATTCTGACTCTGCAGCATGTGGCTGCAAGGAGTTCTGGGCACGAACACAGCATGGGGACTGGGCGCTGGCTGAGCAGGCCGGGCAGGCTGGCTGGGGCCTGGCGGAGGGGCAGGGCAGCTGCAAGGAGAGCTGACAGAAAGGAGAAGCAGCCACCACGTGCTGTGCCAGGAGCAGGAGGCAGCCATGGGGAGGGTGGACTGGAGGACTGGAGTGGGTGCGTCACTTGCCTCTGTCCCAGCACAGCCACCAGAAACAGGTTTCCATCTCAGGGGAAAAGGCGAAGGTGGAGAAGGCTATTCTGGAATGCCCAGGGCCTGAAACTCATCTTCAGGTGTTCCTGCACAAACTGTGACGTAAAGGGCATGGGCCATTCTTCCTCTCTGGGTCACATGCTACCTCCTCGCTATAGCCTCCTGGGGGCTCAGGGACCTGTGTGGGTGCTTTGCCTGGGAGGCAGCAGGTGAGACTGTAACAACTAGCAGAGCAGAACCTGCCATGCTCTGGGGTAAGGGTGGGGTGACAACAGCCAGCAGGGAAGACCTGCAGCTGTGCCACCAGACCCAGTATATAAAACAGGCACACAAAAGGAGCTGCGGGCAATAGCACCTTCAACACAGAACCTCGTCTATGGAGCAAAACAGCTGGAACGGCTGTGTGAGGGATGCAGAGGCAGACCTGTGTGTGTGTTATGTGTGCACACCCACATACACATGCAACTGGCTGCATGTGTGCATGCTTGCACATGCATATCTGTGTGTGGATGCCTATACTGTGCAAGCAGGCTTGTATGTGTTTGCTCTCCTGCATGTGCACACCCGTGTGTACATTCCTCTGTGTGTGTGCCTGAGTGTGCAAGCCCATACTTTTTTATTTTTTTGGAGGAAAAGCTGGATGGGAGGCAGTTGCTGTTATAAGTAGACTTCCCTTAACTTCAATCTCTATCCCCATTTCTAGGTGGTTTTTGTTCTTCCAAAACCCAAAGATGCCCTCCAAATTCTTACTGCAAGTGATTGCCCTTGACTTTCTGTCCTCAACTCGTACTGCTGGTGGTCTCCTCCAAGGATTCAGTAGTATTTCCTTTGCATAAAACAGACAGCAAAAGTAACTAGGGACAGTTTAAGAGGAGAAACAACGCCAAGGGTAGTCGTGGGCTGGAGTGCTTGTAAATTTCATATGTCAGACAGACTTTCGGGTGGCCTAATGATTTTTTAACAAGTAATTTGCATAGATATAGCTGTTTCCATAGCAACTCAGAAAGTGTTGCATTACATTGCAGCCCTAATGGAAGCATTAGCAAAGCTACCTGGAGGTGGCAGGGAGGTTCCCTGGAGGTAAGGGACTTTTAATAAGACCCTGGTATTTGGAGTTTGATCAGTCAACTTCAGAGAGCTATTCCTCTCCATTCACTGACTGTTTATTTAATCAGATTTAGTACTTGCTTTTGGGAGAATTCTCATTCTGAGATCACATGATCCTTTCTTTTCAATCACGTTTTCATTAGATTCAAGTTATAAATACCTACCCATGCTCAATGTGAAGTTTTCCTATGACAATAAAATTTCACATCTGTGTTTACACACTCCAATAACTAAGTTAATAGCAAGGGCAGTTTTGCAGAAAGTTATTAACTTGATAAACTGCTTGAAAAGCCTAAATGATCCATGCTCATCTTATAAGCACAACTGTGTGTTAAATACAAATTTCGACTTCCTGTGAATGTAGGAATCCTCCTGAAGACTGCACGGAAGGTAAAACACATTGAAATTATCTGCACATAAACGTCTTGAGCGAAGGACGGACACAATCTTGTGTTTAGTGATGAACATCTCAGGAAACACCCCAGGGCTAAGAGCAGGGAGACTGGCATCCCCAGGCACCAGCTAGCTGGGAGAATCTCCCTGCAGACAGGGAGCCACTGCCCCAGGTCGCACACAGGCTCAGCTTTGTGAGGCTCTCCCTCTCATTTTTAAACTCTTTACCTTCGTTGCCCTGAGCATGCTTAGAATGAACACAGAATTAAACATCTGCTACATCAAGACTATAAAATCACTTAACAAGCATACAAAGAACTGAAGCAAGACAAAAGTTGCCAGAGTTAGTGGCCAGGATCCCTTTTTATTAATGAAAATGTTTTCTGAATGCTTTGGAGTCTGCATTTCTCAGCCTGATATTTTCAAGCATATCCGTGCCTCTGGCTAAGTGAAGAGAAAGAGAATTTTGAATAAAGCATAAAGGATAGAGGACCATTCCTTTTAATCTAGAAAAGTTTCTTGACACATACAATGTGAGGAATAGAAGTAGCCGTTTTGACCACTGACACTTGTGATTGCAAAATGTGGTTGTCTGTGAAATACATCTAGGAAACAGATTAGAGTGCATGCTCATGTTTGCTTTTAATTAAGTAACTGCACAGATAAGCTCTGGAAACCATATTTGTGGAGAGAGTAGGTATGTCGCTTGAAAATAAAATGGAGCTTATGAGTTAGAATTAATTTCTCAAAAATTACTAAGGATGCTGTACTAGAGACACAAAAACACCCGCATGCTTCAAGGCTACATGATCTTTAAATTAAATGGAAAAACTATCAAGCTTTTCAGTTGGTCAACTGTCAATCCTTTTTAATTAATCGATCCTCTTTAATTAATTCTCATGCTCTTTTGAGTCACTAGCACATGCAAACTTTTTTTTTTTTTTTTTTTTTTTTTTTTTGTCTCATCAAAGAGGACATCACTGCCGCTGGAAGATCCCCTCAGAAATATTTGTGTGAAGTTGTCAAATTTCGTGGAGACAATGTACAGCACCTTCCTCATTATTCCTTCCAACCAAAGGCACATGAAAAGTTCAGGATTTGAAGGCAAATGCGGACGGGGAGAGAAGACCAGACGGATGACAGCAGGAAGCATCAGGCCTTGGTAAAAGGACAGCGGTGACAGCGGCTGTGCCGAGGGGCCCTCTTCTGACTGGAAGTGCGTGTGCAAGAATGCATGTATGTGTTCGCCCGGCAAGCAGAGGAAAGACTCAGTGTACATCTGTGCTTCTTAAAGGAGTGTGTTTGGGGAGATCACACCACAACTTTCTTAACTCTTCTTTTCTCTTCCTGCTACTGGTATCTAAACGCCAAACCCATGCCTGTCTTTAAGACCCTTCTGAAATATTGCTTTCCTCGTGAGATCTTTCTTGATCTCTCAATTGACGTTTTCCCTCCTCTAAGCGCCTCTTGCCCTGGTTTATCCTGTGGGGCAGCTACCTATCCATTCCTCTCCCATACATAACTGACCATGTCTAGAGGCCAAAGCTCATGTGTGCCTCCTTTTTACATTGTCCACCCCTGGACTGTAGGCTGCTCAGACATATCTCGGGGATGCAGGAAAGAAAGAAGGAAGATGAGGAGACCACGGCTGAGGACCATTTCTGTACTCCTGGGATTACGGGCCTCTTGGGTATGCATGGTAAGAACTCGTTCACAGAGCTTCCTCTTCTGGGCATTCTGTTGGGAGGGCATGTGGTTGGCAGCACCTGGCTGCTGTGGTGGCCAATATACCATCAGTGAAGAGAGCAGCCCACTATCTGTACAAAAACCACAGCCTCTCTGCCAGACTGGCTTCGTCTTCTAAGGCACATCCAAGAAGGAAGTTTATTCTGGATGTGTTATTGGGAATAACAAATAAAAACATCTGTTGGAGAGGAAACCAGGTGTTGGGCAAGGAATGTAGACATTGTGTAATTTGTTTCTTTCCTCCAGTGGATATTCTGTGCTGTGTTCGTTAACACTAGTTAATGTAATTTTTGTGATAATTGTAGAGCAAATAGAGCAAACTCTCAAATATAATTAGGGAAAAGTGTTTCTAATTAACTTGTAACTCGTGAGTCACAAAGTAGAGCTACAAATCAGTTAAGCATTGTCAGACCTGACAAGCAAAAAGGCACTACACATTTCAGTCCTGGCAAATAAACAAAGAACAGAAAGATCCTATGAATACTTTCATATGAACTTGTATGAAATCTTGGTGTGCTCTGAAACACGAGGGTAGATAAGGACAGGTACCTCTCAGGACACCAGCACTAATGATCATGAACATGAATAATTAGGTAACCTCAGATGGGGTGTAAAATGGATGATGATCACATGACATGCTCTCATGGGTACACAGGGGGTTGTTATGGAAGGCTAAGAAGCTCTGCAGGGAAGTCAAGGACACAATAATTGTGAGCCCCATTCTGGATAACTGTACCATCAGTAGAAGCTGCTCACCGCTGTTATGGGCAATTTCTGCCATCTTCATTAGAAGTTATTTCACTGTTTTCTCTTTCACTCAAGCATGTTTAAATGTAAGTTAACCTCCAATCCATTCTAACGGGAAATGATAAATGGGCTAAACCTTTTCACTGAGTAATTTAGTTATTATTAGCATCAACTTTTTTTTGGCATCTCCCAAAACACATCTGTGTCTTCCAAGTCCCCACCAGTCTGCTCCCACCATAACTGAGGGTATACGAGAGTAGAAAGTGGTGTTTCTCAAACATTCATGATCAAAACAATCACCACAGGGTCTTGTTAAACGTGTGGAGTCCCAGAATATTAGCACAGGGATCTGGGATTCAAATCTGCTCTCTTCCCACACATCAAGTGTCCCAAGGACCTCTTTTGACTGGAAATCCTGGGTAACCATGGACATAAAGCAGACAGGCTTTAGAAGGAGAGGACTTCAAATATTTCACAGATCAGCTGTGACTTTGAGCAAGCCTTTTAAATCTGATCTCAAGGACCATCAGGAATATTCAGGGAAACAGCAGACAACGGCAGACAGGACAGTGATTACAAGTACTGGCATTCAGGAATGTCTGTTTGCTCCTTCTCGTTATACAAGAGATCAGAGAACACTGTACCTCTCAGCATAGGCACACTGGAAGCAGTAAGAGTGCAGCCCCAGGCAACAATGGGACATATAGGCTCTTGAAACATCCTCCCTGCCATGCCCCATGACTCAGTTAATAAAGAAGGGGTGTAAAATTGACTTATCTGGACATAAATGTCAGCAGGTTCCTCTTACCACAACATTAGCTTGCTTAACCTGTAACAACCTGTAACTCTTTTAAAAATGCTTTCTACCAAACTCTTGCTCCCTAGATGTAGGTGCCACCATCTTGGTCTTTCATCAATCAGTGAGTCATTCTCTAAGGAAGGGTGAGCCAGTGGCTGGAAGGGCCTGGGCTCCTGAAGACTCAGTGGTGTTAAGCAGTGTTGACGCCCTGACGTGCTCACCTCCAGACTTCATGTGTGGGAGACAGAAACTCCCCTCTCGTCCAACACATCAAGTTGTGCTTCCCATTTGTTCAAGCAGAGCTTCACTCTAAGTGACAAGTCCCTACCCCTTAAATCTCCTTAGCCTGCTTGATTTTTCTTCAGAGCTCTTGCACTCCCTAGAACTACTGATTTATTTGTCTGGGTTTACTACCTGTCTCCTCCACCACAACACAAATGGCAGCATCTGAGTATTAACACTGCAACCTTCTGAACTGGTTCTGCTAATGGATTATGAATTCCACTTAGAGGCTTGATATAGTTCAAACACATGCATCAACTGAAACGCCTCTCAGCTGTGATTCTTTTCTCTTTCTTTCTCTATCTGGCTTCCTGAACAGCAGGTACCATGATCTTGACCATTAAGAAGGAAGCCATAACCTAGGGAAGGCTGGCCTGTGGCTAGGAGGTGCTGACTCTTCACTCCTTGTATCTCAAGCACTAACCCTAACCCTAACTCTAACCCTAACCCTAACCCTAATCCTAACCCTCACTTCTATAGAGCGAGCACTCGGCAATTTGTTTAATGAATGAATGAATGAGATTTGCAGCATACAGAGCTGCTTCTACCTCTTGGACCAAGGGTGGGATGAACAGGAAATTAATGATGTGGATTTCTGATTTGATTAGACTTGATCTGGTTGGGGAGAGAATCAGGAGTCAGAATAATGCTGAGGATTGTAAGTTTTTGCCCATCCTCTGCAGATGTAACTGGACTAGCTCCTATAGAGAAATAACTTTAAAATGGCTAAAAGGATGAGGGATAAGAACAGGCAACACCCCTACAAAAAATGTGTGAGATACAAAGCTGGTTAGGAGATGACCTGTGGCCAAGAGGCAGACCCAGGACAAACACTTAATCCTTTCCCACTCAGCCATCCCAGGAACGAACAGCAACGTGCTAGTGGGAATGATTCTTCGCCTGGCCTGATGTTTCCTTCCTGTCAATGGAGCACAAATAATGTAACACCAGCCACTCCCAATCCTTCCCGTGCTCTTCTCCCCAGAGGTGGAGACTAACCCAAGTCATCAGTGGGCTTGCTTGCCTTGGGCCAGCTATGCCCTTCTTCCTTATTGTGAATGAGTGGTCATGGGGAAGTTTGGTTCCCCTGGTCTCCATATGATGTGCCCTGGAAGCTGGCAGAGAAGGAGGCTGCCCTGGCCCACCTGCTGCCCATCATGATGGAGAAGTCTGCCTAATTCTAGGGGCCGTATGAGCAAACCTGCTTCCGTAACAGCCCTGCACCCTGATCTTCAGCAGCAACGAGCAGACTGTGTGTCCTCCCCTTCGTTTTGTCAGAATTTGGTTGTGGGAGGAAAGGTGTGATGGAGGGTCCTGTACACAGTGGCCTGAAGGCCCGCCATCTGCTTCTATAGATAAAGATGCACAGGCACAGCCTCACGTGTGTGCATTCGGTATGGCTGCTTCCATCCAGGGCAGGCAGTGCTGAGTAGCTATACCAGACCCTACAGCTTAGAAGCTAAAATCATCTCTGTGTCTTTACAGAAAAATTAGCTTCCTTCTCTGCCCCAGGACCTGGAGGGATGTTAGAAAAGCACAATGCATTTAGCACAATGCTTCTGAGAAAAGTAAAAGGCAGGCAGATCTCCATCCCAGTCCACACTGCTGTCCCCACACTTGCTGGGCAGCAAAGTGCCCAACCTAAGCAGCAGGTCCAACGGTTACAAACTAAGCCTTCCGCCGGGCGCGGTGGCGCACGCCTGTAATCCCAGCACTTGGGAGGCTGAGGCAGGAGGATTGCGAGTTCAAAGCCAGCCTCAGCAATGGCGAGGCACTTAGCAACTCAGTGAGACCCTGTCTCTAATAAAATACAAAAAAGGGCTGGGGATGTGGCCCAGTGGTCAAGGGCCCCTGAGTTCAAACCCCAGTACCAAAAAAAAAAAAAAAAAAAAAAAAAAAAAAGAAACTAAGCCTTCCCAAGAGATGCAGGGGACGAGCAGAGGGAAGTGACTCACAGAAGGCAGCCCCGGTACACGAGTAAAACGGGTCTGGAGAGGCGTGGGTGGCAGGCCTGGAGCAGGAGGAGGCTGAGTGGGAGCGAGGAGCAGGGAGCAGAGGTGGTGACCGGGTGCACATACTCGGGCAGCATCAGGAGCAGTGACCACCCCAGCGTCTGTCGAGGCTGATTCTGCAGCCTTTGTGAGGACAGGAATGCAACCCATTCCCACAGAGGGGGGGGGGGGGCAGCAGGTGCTGCTGTGTGCGTCCCTGCTCTGCCCTCTGCCCTCTGCCCTCTGCCTTCTGGGTGGGGCCACGGGCAGCCCCCCACCCCGCTGCAGCTCGCCCCCTCTCTCAGCTTCCCAGGGCCAGGCTCATGAGAGCCCTCAGGCAAAGGGTCACAGCTTTTGTGCATCACTCTTGGGGCTGAAATGCAGACAGCGACAGGCACAGCAGAGGTGCTGCTCTCCTCGTAGAGCCCGATGGTCCTCCCTCCCCATGCTCTGCATTCAGCTGCTCTTCCCTGTTTCTGCTTGCTCACCAATGCCAACCTCAGGCTCATCACCAGGCCCAGAGGCAAAGCCTCCCACAGTCTAGACCATAAATCTCCTTTCATAGCTTTCACAGTGCTACTGCCTCCATGGTCAAACCATGGCTGACAGACCTGGGGACAAGGGATGGGAGTTGTCACCACTGCCAGTATATAACTGCTGCAAGATGGCGATGGTGGCAGCATCCACACTTGCCAACCACCATCACTTTTCTAGATACATGCATAGATGCCAAAATTAACCATCACCTGCAAATTTTTTCTTGATTCAGTTTAAATTCATGGATTATGGTCCTTTGGAGTCAGGCACTACCCAGTTGGCATCACGTGGCTGACTAAACTGAAGGAATGTCTATTTACTAATCTTCCTCCAGACATCGTGGCTAGCAGAATACTAGTTCTTCCCAGATGCCTGCATCCTAACCCTCAGAACGTGTGACTCTGTTCCCTCCAGGACAACAGGCATTTTGCAGGTGGCATCAACTTACAGAGCGTATCCTGAGGAATGTCCTGGCCTAACCCACTGGGCCTAATTCACCACCCCACAGTGGTCAGAAGAATGTGCTGCAAAAGAATCATCAGATGCAGAGTTGCTGGCTTTGAAGAGAAAAGAAAAGGGTCCCAAGAAAGGGAGTGTGGGCAGTTTCTAGAAGAAGGAAAAGGCAAGGCCACAGACCTCTATGCTATGGTGTATAGCTGGAATGTCCCTAAGGGCTCATGTGTTGAAGGCATGGGTGACACCCCGTGGGGCTACTGAGAGAAGATGGGAGCTTTAGGAGATTGGGGCCTCATGAAATGTCACTGTGGGCATGTCCTTGAAGGGAAAACTGAGACCCTGCTTCTTTCTTTCCTTCTGCTTCTGGCCACCCTGAGGTCAGCACTTTCCCTCCGCCATCCACTCCACACCATGATTTTCTTCCTTGCCACTGGCCTAAAAGCAATGCAATCAATTGTCCAGGGACTGTCATCTCTGATACTCTGAGCCAAAATAAACCTCTCTTCATTATAAGTAATTTATCTCAGGTATTTTGTCACAGCTCTAGAAAGCTGTCTAAGAATACAGAAAGGAACACGGCCCTGATGATACCTTGATTTTAGCCTGGCAAGACCTGGGTCAGGCTTCTGACTTCCGGAACTGTGAGGTTCCGGAAAGATGTGCACTGTTTTAAGCTGCTGCATTCATGGTGATTTGTTACAGAAGCTATGGGGAGTCAGGGAAGACTTCACTGAGTCACTACCATATTAATTAAATACCTGTGTCTGGGGTAACTTATCTTAGAGTTTGCAAGTGCTTATGTGTAACAATCAGGGGACATGCTCACATCCTTGAACAATGTGATGGGTCACAGTTGGAATGAAACATTTCATCTTCCCCTGCCATGAATGTGGATATAGCTGGCTCCAGTGTGAGGCAGCCCTGGCCTGGATCGCTGAAGGAACCCACCCAACAGAGGCACGAGAAAGAATCCCACTGGTTGAGATGGTGCTGAATAAAAAAGTTAGGGAGGATGGCTTTTACATTTAGTTAACTTCAGAATTGTGGACTTTGAATTTGAACACGTAATGGCAAATGATATTGATTTTTCAACTTTGATTCCTTTGAACTTTAATGTTTTTGGAATTCAGCATGAAAGGGGATTTAAACTTTGATTTTTAATTTCTCCTTGGGCATTTGATATTTGGTAGGATTTTATAAAATTCAGGGCATCTCCACAGTGCTGCCATTTTGCTCCTGGAATGTCTCTCCTCCTTTTCTTCTTTGTGAGATGTGAGACCCAGCAACACCTTACTGCTGCGCCACCCATGTGCCATGTTGGACCACATGGCTGGAGGTTATTTTGGATATAAAAATAAAACTGGGATTTAATTTTAAATCCTGGGAAAAGAGCAGCCCTGCAATTGACTTACAGAGTTTGCTCTTCTGACCCAATTCAGGGACTGATTCTTGTGAATTCCAGGGAACCACCCTCTCAAGCGCCCCCGAAGATGGAAGGACTGTTTTGGTAAACTGCTTAGCTCCTGCTTGGGGGGAAGCAGCCATGCCTCTGGGTGAAGAGAGGGTAAGAAGACAATCCAGGCCATGCTCACGGGAAGGGCTTTCTCCCTTCCATGTCCCTTCCAGGAGGGCGTCCACCCAGCTTCTCTTGAACTAACAAGCTCCCTTGGCTTACAGGCCTCACGTAAGCCTCTGACCTGGTTTCCATCAGCGAGAGAGAGAGAGAGAGAGAGAGAGAGAGAGAGAGAGAGAGAGAGAGATATTTAGTAGTTTTTCTGCTTTGTTTTATATGTCACTCTGTTCAGAACACACGCAGGGCAGGAGATGATATTTACTAGGGATACAGTGGAATAAGTAAAAGAAAGGAAGGATGTCGTCCAGCAGATAAGAAATTCCACCCCATTTCTGCAAGAGGTAAACAGGTGGAGGGGAGTTGACTGGTGGAGATGACAGGAAGCTGGTCCAGCCTAAAAAACGCACTGAGGGGGCTCCCCTGACGAGCCAGTGAGACCCTAGGAAAGAGTCATGCTCAGGGAAGACAGGGACACTGGGTATAGACATGAGAAGGGAGGCTATGAAGGCTCTAAAAATAAACAGCCTCTGGTCCTCCTCTCCTGCTGAAGTGCACAGAAGAATGATCAGCAGCTGGGAAAGTCCTGACCCCTCCTCTTAGGCCAGACAAATCAACAAGACCAACAGCACAGAAGAGTCTCAAAAGAAGTTGCTCACACTGGGGAGAAATGAAAAGCTCCCGTGGATATCTGAGTCTTGGACAAAAGTTCTACTAATTATTTAAAAGACTGCACCCCAGACCTTGCTCCTGCCTGCTCCCCCTGCGGTAAAGCCTCACTTCACAGCTAACGAGCTTCACCAATGTGCACAGAGCTCAGACAAATCCCATTTTCTTCTTGCCTCAAAAGATAAGTAGAAAATCCAAGAATTACCATGCATTTACAGAATGCCCTCAAAATCAATGAGAAAGACCCTCATAAGAAACAGAAAAACTGATATTAGAGAAGAGTGAGCTCATTCCTGTTACCGAGAACAACAAACAAACAAATCATAGTTCTAAATGATGTCTTTAGAGAGTGCATTAGTGATCTATATTCATCAAACAAAAATAGAGGCTACTAAAAAAAAAAAAAAAAAAAAAAAAAAAAAAAAACACACACACACACACACAAGAGGTTCTTTCTTAGAATTTAAAAAGAAAGAGGATATCCTCCTGTGCCCCTGCCCTCACCAAAAATGTTTCATAGATTTGGGAAAATAAAGGCTGGAAATAAATGTTACATATTGGATAAATCACTCAGACATTATGTGATAAAAAGACAAAGGGCTCCAAATTATACAAGGAAACATAGGAAGGAGGAATAACCCATGACATTTACAATATACCTTCTAATTCCAGAAAGAGAGGAAAAGAAAAAGGGAGGCATGGAAATGATCGTTTTTTTTAAAGAACATTTTTCTAAAACTATAGGAGGTGAAGGGAGAGAAAGGTCCTCCTTGGAGTTACTCCCTAGGTACTTCAAACAAAGATGTGTTTTAGATGAACACAAAATTAAAAAAGAACAGTTTTAGTAATTTTATGCCAGTGAATTTTTAAAAACACACACACCTAAAATGTGTCATCAGAAGTCAGCAGTGAATTTTAGAATATCAAGGATAAAATTAAATTATTGAAAATGTTTTTGGGAAGAATAATTTTTCTATCTAAAAATCCATGTCTGGCATGCATCAATCATGTGTGAGTTTAAGTGACATTTTCTGAATTTCATCTCCTGAGCGCCCCTTTTTAGGAACTCTGAGAGTAAAGCAAGGGGGGTGGTATTGGATCCAGGGGTGGGTATTCCCCAGGGACAGAGGTTCTGGGAGGAGATCTGTGGAGACCAGAGGGAAGCAATGATGGCTGAAAAAGGCATCAGCTGGGTTGGTGGCCAGGCACCTTCATTAGGAGGAAAGAGACTTGGGTGTAGGAGGCAGAAGATACAGTACACTGTACTCTTGGGGAAGTAAAGATCTCAAGGACACTTGCTTTCAAACGAAATAAAACTTATCAAGTTTTATGGGCTAGTAAAAAACTTTTATTATGACTTGTAAAGCATTCTGAAATCATTAGTTGGTCATTTCAAAATTTAGGCTGGTTATGTCTTCATTTAGAGAGAGAAAAATTATATTAGTCAAGCCCAAAGACAAGCAGCCTTTCTAATCAAAGTTTATTGCTTAGGAGTCTTTCGAGTACTGGTAGCACAAAATAGCTTCAACTGGATTTAAGTAAAATTCTGATCGTCACCTCATAGTAATTATTGCATAGCAAGAAAATTATTTGTTTCATGGCCTAACAGGCAGAGGCAAGATATCTTCTGCAGTAGATAGATATTGCAGCACAAACAGGCAGCTTTTTTTTTTTTTCAGCATGTTTGTTTATGCATTGAATGTAAACACGTATAAATAACTCAGTTTAGCATTTTATTATTGTTCAGTTTTCCAAGAAATATTCAATAAATAATTTAAAACTTTGCAACATCATTTCTTTCTTTAATTCTTCTATTATTTATAATTTGGTATTCTCAATACCTTAAGTTCTTCTATATATACAGCTAAGTCTCATGTAAAATTTAGTTTGTAAAACAGACTGCCTAAAAATTGATCACTAAAACCATCCTTTTTAAATTTTGTGTTCATATGAAACACATCTTTCCTTACAAACATCTAGGAAATACTTCAAAGGAGGATCTTGTTCTCCATCTCCCTGTAATTTTTTTTTTCCTACTAGGTCTGATGAAGAATTGCAAAGGAAGCAAAAGGTATAGTTGTTATACTTAAGTCACTGTTTTGTTTAATTCATGCATGGATCTTATTATGGTTACAATATGAGGTATAAGCTCAGGAGACAATGTGGCAATGATAAAGTGAAATTATTAGATTATGAGAGCTGTAACCTAATCAACAGATTAATCCATTGGTGGATTAATAACCTGAAAGGACTACTACACTTGGTAACAACTGTAGGGTGTGGCTGGAGGAAGTAGGTCACTGGCGGCATGCCTTTGGGGTTTATATTTTGTCCCTGGAACCTCACTTGCTTGCTCCCTGCTTCCTGGCTACCATATGCTTTACAGTTTTTCTCCACCCCCCCCCCCCCCGCCATGATGTTCTGGCTTACCTAGGTTCTAGAAACAATCAAATCAGATGTCCATGGACTGAAGCTCTGAAACCATGAGCCAAAATGAACTTTTCCTCCTCTAAGTTGTTTTATCAGGTATATTTTAGGCCACAGTGATGGAAAAGTAACACAGAAATTGGTGTTGAGATGTGGGGTTCTTGCTGTGCCAACACCTGACCATGCAGTTCAAAAGCAGTTGAAACTTGTTTGTGGGAGAAGTGTGGAAAAGTTTGGGAATGGAGGCTGGAGATCTCGCCTTACAATGTTGTCAATAGAGATTAATGGGTGATTCAGACAGAAGCTCAGATGACCAGAATGACAACAGGAATGCAAACAGTAAGACTGTGCTCATGTTTCAGAGGGTAACAAGGATTTACTTTGGAACTGGACTGGAGACCAATTACATTCTGGCAAAGAACCTGTCCACACTTTGCCCATGTACTGAGACTTTCTGCAAAGCTGAACTTAAAGGTGATGGACTAATGAATTGGGTGGAGGATATTTGAAGGCAGCACAGCATTCAGGCAGTGGCTTTGGTATTGCTGAAAGCTTTTAGCCATGTATATTGTGAGAATCAAGAGCAAAACGCAGAGAGGAAAGATTTGAAAAACTCACAGTTTGGCCAGATAAGAAGAGCATGTAAAATTGAGGCCAAGAAAAGTGTGAGTATTGAAGGATTTGACACCACTAAAGAGAAGATGGTAGAATGAGATGGTTATCATTATCCTAAATGCACGATTGGGGCTGGGAATATAGCTCAGTTGGTAGAGTGCTTACCTTGCATGCACAAGGCCCTGGGTTCAATCCCCAGCACCACAAAAAAAAGAAAAACCCTAACTAAATGCACGATTGAAGACATGAATAGTATGAATATACTTTGTATACAATGATACGTAAAAAGGTGCTCTATAAGTGTATTACGAATTGTAATGCATGCTACTGTTATAAATACAACAACTTCAAATAAAAAAAAAAAAAACAAAAAACAAGAAAGTAGTGGGGTGCGGTGATGTATGCCTGTAATCCCAGCACTTGGGAGGTTGAAGCAGGAATATCGCAAGTTCAAAGCCAGCCTCAGCAATGGCAAGGCACTTAGCAACTCAGTGAGACCCTGTCTCTAATAAAATACAAAAAAGGACTAGGGATGTTGCCCAGTGGTCGAGTGCCCCTGAGTTCAATCCCCGGTAACAAAATAAAATAAATCCAAGAAAGTGAATCGTAATAAATTCTGGCCTGGGGTAAAATCACTTGCTGGAATTTAATGGCATAATTGTTGATACATCTACTTTTCTATTTTCCCAATATTTAAATAAACCTTTTTAAAAATAATTTAAAAAGAGAAGCTAAGTACTTTGCATAGAAACAATAGAAAAAATGCCTTGAAGAATCTCAGCAATTAACAAGATGACGCCTATTGATGACTCAAGGATGTAGAAGTGAAAACTTGTTCCAGAGGCCATGGGGGAACCTATTTACACAGGAGTGCCTAGGAAGTTGTTTCCCCAGGGTTCATTTCCCTGTGCTCAGCCGCCCAGTCTATCAGAGGTCACTGCAGCTGTGGTCTATAGGGGTACAGTTGTTACTGAAGCTGGCAGCAGGTATTGGCATCATTCAAGTGGTGCTGGCTCTGCAGCATTGCAGAATGCCAGGTAGGGGGACACAGAAGCTTCCACTGAGATTTCAAAGGAAGGCTTGGTAAGTCAGGAAAAGGGTGGCAGGGTCAGAATCCCTGCAAGCAGGGATCACTGAGAGTGACATGTGAAGCTATAAAGGTGAAGCTGAAGTTGGGATGAAGACCCCCCCAGATTAAGAGATGCCAGTAATGAGGACCATTTGCTGAGGGAAGTTGCTGGCTGCTGACAGAGTCAGCACAGGAGAAAGACCATGTGGGCTGCAACTGGCAAGGCTCAAAGATGGAGCTGCCCAAGCCCTCTGCAGCTCACATCTTCCCAGCATATGACCCAGATGCCCAATTGGACATACAGGACTTGTTTGCCTGGCTAGATTTCAGTTTTGCTTTGGTCCCATGCTTGCTTTCTTTTTATATTTTTTTTATTTTTTTATTTTTTTTTGTAGTTGTAGATGGACAGAATGCCTTTATTTTATTTGTTTATTTTTATGTGGTGCTGCAGATGGAACTCAGTGCCTCACACATGCTAGGCAAGCACTCTGCTGCTGAGCTACAACCCCAGCCCTGGTCCCATGCTTTCTTTATTTCCCCCTATTTCTCCCTTTTGTGAATGGAAATGTTTACTCTGTGCCATTATATAGTATATATAGTTAAGTTTCTTTTGATCTTTACACGGGCTCAGAGCCATGAGTTGTCCTTAAGTCTCAGAGGAGACTTTGGACTTGGACTTTTGGATGTTGCTGGAACTTTTAAGCTTATGGGGATTCTTGTAAATGGATTGAGTGTATTTTGCATTGTGAGATGGCATGAGGTTTGGGGGTCGAGGAGCAGAATGTTCTGTTTAGAATGAGGTGTCACCCCAAAGCTCGGGAGACAATGTGGCAATGATGAGAGGAGAAATGATCAGATTCTGAGAGCCGTGACCTCATCAGTGGATTGAGACATCTGATGGACTGATAATTTGAAAGGACTACTGGACCAGGCAGGGTGTGGCTGGAGGAGTAGGTCTCCAGCCACAAGGTGGCGGGTGTGCCTTGAGGGTTTTTATCTTGTTCCTGGTGCCTCACTTGCTCACTGTCTGCTTCCTTGCTGCGATGAGTCAAGGAATGTTCCTCTGCCACATCCTTCTGCCACAGGATCTACCTCATCTCAGGCCCAGAGCAATGGAAGTGGCCAACCATGGACCCAACCTCTGAAACTAAGAGCCAAAATAAACTTTTCCTCTCCTCTAAGTTGTTGTTTTCAGGTATTTTGGTCACAGTGATGAAAAGCTGACTAACACAGATACGTAATCTAATTCTCAAAAGTATGTGTGGCAGGTCTTGGAGACTAAAAATGATGAGTGAGTCTTTTTCCCTTTCACATTGTACTCCACCTTTCACGGCCTTGGACTCCTTTGCTGCTCATCTGGTAAGTCTAAAATGTAGACATGGTTGTCAGGGATGTCTCTTTACAGGTTAGCAGCCTGCAAGGCACAGGTGCTGACCACTGAGAGCAGAGCCTGGTCACAGCAGGGGGTGCTGACCTAAGCCTCAGTGCCACTTCAATAGCACCTGAAGCTTGCGGATCTCCAGGATCATTCGAGAAATGCATAACTTAGGAACGAACGGAGCTCTGTGCTCACACAGGACGGCTTGCCATGCTGAAGAGTCCGGCACACTTGGGCAGAGACACGAGTCTGGCGGAGGAGGAGTGGAAAGAGAAGGAAGGAGAAAAGAAATGGAGGCTTTGAAGACCTGGATGTTAACCAGGCTATCTGGAGTAAAATATCTGGTTCTCAAAGCTCTGCAGGAACCAACAGGATCCCAGCTTCATAGCTCATTTGCAGACGATCATGAGCTGCAGCCGAAGATGAGAATGACCCTTGGAGGCTCGCTGTGGTGAAGCCAGTCGCCTCGTTCTCCTTTTGCTTCTGACTGTGGGTCCAGCTTTGGCTAGACTTGCACATTGATGTGACACTTACATGTATGTCCGTGGAGTCTTGAAGGTTCCTCGGTGTCCCTGGAACGCGGCTGCTGAGGACAGGCAGAGGACTCACAGTAGGGGGGGTTCCTTCTGCACTGGAACGTCCTCAGGGGTTCTCTTCCCGTTTCCTGCACTGGGGGCACAGCCCGGCCAAGGTACTCACCATTTTCAACAGCATCCATGATGGAAACTCCAGATACAGTGAACTGCAGCTTGTCCAAATGTTGTGACAACATGCTTGTCTTTGAGAAACAAATTCCTGCCTGAAGTTCAGCTGAGCACAGTAAGACCCTGCCTCTGGGAAGGCAGAGCAACCACTGTCACTCTTCGTCAGTCTGGCTGTCACCGTGGTCAGCATTTCTTCTAGGAGGTGTGGTAGAGAGAGCCTTGGTCACCGGCACATGCTGATGAAATAACAATGGGTCATGGCATGACCAAGGGGACCAACCTTTGTGCTTTTCAGAAGAAGGAGAATAAGAGGTGAAAGTCCCCTCTCTGAATTTCAAGTGCCTGCATGCTTCCTACAGCCTGTTTCACCAGGAGAGGAAACTTCCTGACATTTAGAAGAGGGCTGTGTGCCTTTGAGGTTACCTTCCTTAGATGTTTTCAAATGGGGCTCACGTAGATATTTTTGATGTTGCCCTGGTCTAAAATGGGTGACCTGTAGGATCTGTCAGAAGCAGTTTTGAAGGCAGCAGGGTAGCTGTCCTTTGTTCCTTCAAAGCCACCTCAAGTGACAGCAGCGGCACGGGGCATTCTGTTCTGGAGTGTGTCATGTGACAAGGGAGCACATTTTTTTTTTTTTTCTTAAAAGCCATCAACCCATCAATCATGTCAAGCTTTCATATGTGACTGAGTTTCTTTGGCAATGAGATGAGCTCTGGTGGTGGTGGTGGTGGTGGAGGGGTGGTTCTGGACAATGGTTTTGTACTGGCGCAATCCCAAATTTTGTTAAATCCAATTCTTTGCAAAGCATGAAACATGCACCAGGGTTGGGCACACAGAAGGCGCTCTTCTGGACCCGAGCACTCTTGGCTTCGTGCACCCAGAGGAAGGGCTCAGCACACAGAGGCAGCATCCTCACCACACACACTGAACCCTCCCTTTCTTCACAGGCATCTCCAGCTTAAATACAACCCATGCAAAGAAGGACTGGTGTTCACAGCCATAAGGACAAGGAATGTTTCCAGTTGCACAGCACACCTCAAACCACCCTGGACAGCACCATGTGTGGGTGGTGGTAATTTTGTATCTCCTGACCCAGGTTACTTTAGTGTGAAACACTGTTTTAACAGCACTGCCACCCTTAACAATGATTCTTTGCCCCACAAAGACAATTTTCTACTTACAGAAAGAACAAAGAAAAAGAAAAGAAAACTAATTTGGTTCTAATTCAGCTAAACGTGAGAAAAAGGTGTGACAATCATCTTAAAGAATGAAAATTGAAGAAAATATATTAAAGCTGCCAGTCTTGACCCAAGACTGAATAAATATTTATGATTCTTTGGCTTGAATACTATATTTTCTTAAATAAACAAATTTGCATGTGCTTCATCAGCACAGATATGAGGAAATCTAGAGTTGAGACAGAAAGTAGTGGGGGATTACAGAGGATTAAAATATCTTTTTGGAGTGTCAACTTTGAAGTCCTTTTTCCAAATACTTGCTTTTAGGGTATGCTGATGAAGCAGAAATCAAACATCACCTAGAACAGCAGCGAGCACAGCCAAGAAGAGGAAGAAGCATTAGGCAATGCGACTCCCGCACAGGGTTACCTATGTCATTAGCATTCCAGCAGGCAAATCTGCACACTTAAAAAGCAAGGGAGGATAGCTAATGGCCAAGATTGGCTACGTTCATACATATTCTAAGAAGGTGCATGCTGAAGATCTGTGTATTCTCATTAAGCCCTCGTGAGGCTATGAGTGCGACAGTTACCTGGTTTATAAAACCCACAGTTCTATGATCATGGGAGGCTTTCTTTCATGTTAACATTTGAAAAACTCCTTAATGTGTAGTTATATAACCTTGGGACTTTGAGTAGGCGTAAATACATAACTCGATAAATAAAGTGCTAATAAGTATGATAAGCTCTCTACTATTAACCAGCCTATAAATGAGACTGCATACTTATTACCAATAACTCAGGTGCCCTGTCCTTCTATCAGTTACTCTTCATGTAATTCAAATGATGGCCTGTGGGTATTGTAAGATGCCCAACTGCTTATAAATCAACTGACGAGGGCTGAAATATGAACAATAGAATTTTAGTGAGGGCTACATTTGCTGGCTTCGACTGATTTAAGAGGATCAATCCAGGCGTGTGACATTTGCTACTACATTTTTCACGTGTTGACTCATTTGAAAACACAAGTTGAGAGGCCTATGTTACGAGTGCTCAGAGAAGCCCAGCACCGTACCATTTGGTTTGCACTCTTACTATCTGGCTGGATAACGGAGCATGTGTCTTGGGATCAGATGTAATAATCGAGTGACGATTCTAACCTGTGACCAGTTCCCGGATCTCCAGGTCCGTAGTCTTGCGGAGTAACCTCACCAGTGCAGGGATGCCACCGCAGTTTTTCAGGGCAATTTTGTTATCATCATTGGCCTTTCCATACACCAAGTTCCTCAGAGCTCCACAGGCACTGCGGTGGACTTCGGTCATCCGGTGATCCAGCAGGTCCACCAGGAGCTGTATGCCACCTTGTCTCCTTATCTGAAAGAGCAGAGGACACGACTTTCACCTCAGTGAGCACGGTTTCCCTACCTAAATCAAAACATGTTTTTTTTTAATATGAAGAATCTGCGACAATTAATTGCACTGAACTGAATTAAGACATGCAAAGGGAAAAGAAAGCCATTAAGTGTTCCCTGATTTTATTGCCTGTACTTGCTTTAATATCCTACCAATAAAAATTTAAATGTATTTCTTTCAAGCTATAGAATTTTGGAAAGGTGATTTTCACTTCAGAATGGGTGTCTCAGACATTTCTCTCTAAAAATATGCCACATATTCACGGCATGAAGCAGATGGAGAAGCAAAAGGCAGTAGAATGATCCCCATTCCTTAGGCTTATTAAATTTAACCACTGTCTTACAGGGCTGCAGGATTGATGTTGGAAATACTAAAATTATGCTATTTAATAGGGAAACACTCCAAACATTTCAAAGGAACCAGGAGCTAAATGAGAAACTGGAATCTTTGACACAAGGAGTTTTATCTCAGAAGATCTGGGAAGATGAGGATGTCACTCACAAGGAGAGGCAGAATATGTTGAGCTAAGCATGTTGCACTTAGGTATTTGATTAGAAACAACAACAACAGAAACTGCTAAATTTTTGTGTTCTTTTTACCCAAAGACAATTTCAATCTTTTATAAGTAAATGTGAAACAACCTTTGCAACGTGTTTGCAAAATGCCTGCTTTCCTTACTGCCCTTTGATGTTGAGACCTCTTTTAAAATTTAAACTGAAAGTGAAACAAAGTGGCTAGTTAACATGCAGACTACTTCCCAGTTGCCCCGGGTGAAGCTCTGTCTGAATACCTCTGCATTTAACATGGGAAAATACGACAATTCATTTTGTAATGTCCTTCTCTTTTGCTTTCTTTAAACTTCAGTATTTCCCAGGGACAGAAGGATTGGAACCTTCTCTACTTAATTTTCTTATTACAGAAAACCCATTCATCTCACTGATGTGCCAGGACCCATAGCCAAATCCTCCCCCCACTCTTGGTGTTCTATAGGTGCCACTTTCTTTATGAAGTTCTCTCACCACATTGCTTAAAACTACAATCTGAACCACACCCCCCCTCTGCCACAGCATTCTGGTTTAACTTTCATCGGGAACAGTGTTCTTCAGAGCCCTTGATAGGCTCAACTCATTTGTTACATTTATTGTTATCAGCTGTCTCCTATTTGAAGGCATGTTCTGGGAGGGCCAATCTGCTTGTTTGGTTTCTTATTCCTACCACAAGTGCACCGCCAAGAACATAGCAGATGCTACTAAATATTTGCTGAACTGGATGAAGGAGGCTAGTCAGTTACTATGTTACTTGCTAAGTTAGTATTTCTCAGGTTTACTTATATAGTGCTTTTCAAGATTAAGCAATAACCTTCCTCAAAGAGGTGAAAACATCCTTTTGTGAACAGACAAGAATGCATCCAAGAGGCCCCAGCAACAATTGCTACCTGCTTACAAACAAAATGAAGGCAGGCCTCACACCTAGGCGGGACCAACCATGGGCCACCCATTCACTAGAAAAACTAGGGATAACTGGAACATATCTCAACATCATAAAAGCTATATATATATATATATGCTAATCCCCAGGCCAACATTATTCTAAATGGAGAAAAATTGAAAGCATTCCCTTTAAAAACTGGAACAAGACAGGGATGCCCTCTTTCACCACTTCTATTCAACATAGTAATTGAAATGCTGGCCAGAGCAATAAGACAGACGAAAGAAATTAAAGGGATACAGACAGGTAAAGTAGAACTCAAATTATCATTGTTTGCTGATGATATGATTTTACACCTAGAAGACCCAAAAAATTCCACCAGAAAACTTCTAGAACTCATAAATGAATTCAGCAAAGTAGCAGGATACAAAATCAACACCCATAAATCTAAGGCATTTCTATATATCAGTGACAAATCCTCTGAAAGGGAAATGAGGAAAACTACCCCGTTTACAATAGCATCAAAAATAAATAAATAAATAAATAAAATACTTGGGAATCAACTTAACCAAAGACGTGAAAGACCTCTATAACGCAAACCACAGAACACTAAAGAGAGAAATTATGGAGGTCCTTTAGGAATGATTTTCATTCGGCCACAAGTGAGAGCGGGAAGGAAGAATCCCTGACAGAATCCGTGGGCCATAAAGTTTTTAGTGCGGAAAACATGAGCACAGTGCTTCAGGCATTACACCCCCATGGGAGAAGCACCAGGGAAGAAGGAGGAAGGACTCAGGACCACGGTGCTGAGTAGGGTACCGTCCTCCCACGCTGCCTGCGTGTCACTTGCAGATGATAGCTCCAGGGATTACCAAGTCAAGCTGAGCAAAAGCAGCCAAAAACAACTTTGCCCAACTGAGAGTTCCGCCCCGTTTTACTTGCTTAGCATCCACCTATGAAAGGTGAATTTTGTGTTGCTACTTGTGTGATGCAAACTAGGTGTGTGTCCTGAAAACCCATCTGGATTATACCCACCTCCTCTCTATTAAAGCACCTCAGGAGGGATACTGCATTTGTATGGAAAGGTTACACTGTGAGTATCAAGTTTTTTCTGTGTGTATTGAATGTGTGTGTTTGACCTTAAAATTCTCTTGGTTTAATATTTGAATAATGGTAAAGCCATTAAAAAGATAATAAATCTATACAACCAGCCTGTCAGTTATATATAAAAGATAGATGGCATATAGTAAATCAAACAACAAAACAATTTTACCCATACCTACATATTTTAGTTATACTGAATATCATAATTCATATTCTTAATTTATGACATTTCCCATTCATGTGACTCAATAAATTAAGCTACAAAAATATTATCCAAACTCATTAAGAGGGTAAATGAATTCAGAATGAATAAAAGATTAATTCTTAATAATACAACGAGATCACAATATTTTCAGTATGACCCTAATTAATTTCACATACTCAAATTTATACCGAGATCCTAAGATCCATTTTAATCTATTTAGAGAAACACAAATAAGACAATAACACTTTTCTTTCGCTCCTGTTTGGGGTCACAAAGTCATCTACATGAAAACTTTTGTTTTCATGAGGTTGAATTTTGTCTTAGAATTTCAGGCTCCCATTTGAGTTTTCTAGAGCCAAGAGTTAGTCAGAATTAATATTTAAATATTCCCACACGTGAAAGGGAAAGTCAGATGTTTGGTTGCTCGTTCCATTCCCCTGGATCTTTTCCTCCAGCTTCTTGCACCTAGCCAGGAACCCTGTAAAGCCTCCAAGCAAACCTATTTGAAACATTAATAAAGTACAACTTTTCTGAAAAACTACCAGGAGATATTCTTCTTTTGAAGTGGGGCCTTTACGTCTTATCCTACTCAATGTCCGGCATTATTATTATTATTATTATTATTATTATTATTATTATTTTGGTACTGGGGACTGAACTCAGGGTCACTCAACCACTGAGCCACATCCCCAGCCCTATTTTGTATTTTATTTAGAGACAGGGTCTCACTGAGTTGCTTAGCACCTCACTTTTCCTGAGGCTGGCTTTGAACTCACTCTCCTCCTGTCTCAGCCTCCTGAGCTGCTGGGATTATAGGCATGCACCACTGTGCCTGGCCCACAATCTTTTTCTGTCTTTTTCTCCATGAGGGCTCCACATCCAGCAGGCTGAGCCTGGGTTTCATCCCCACGGTCACTGCTGGTCAGTTTACCCTCTCACCTCACTTCCTGAACCATCTTCATGCAGAATTCTCTAAAAGTCAAATCTCAAAAGAATCTAGGTTTAATGTAACTAAAATAAAGTCAATCAAGTTAGCTAACATGTAACATTTAACTTTGACAATAGAATAAAATGCACTAGAAGAAAGTAATTAATTGAGAAAGTAAAGTAAGAAAGTCCTAAGATAATTAAACACCAAATGAATGGAAGAATGGTGTAGTTGGTTGGAATGCATTAGTTTCCTCTCCTCCTCCTTCTTTTTCTTTTACATTTTAAAACTGTTTTCCAGTGGGCTTTCAATGTTTTAGAGCAATTGTTGGTTCACATCAGAATAGAGCTGGAAGCTCAGCATTCTGTGCTCCTTGCCTGCACACAGGCATGGCCTCCCCCGTCATCAACATTCTGCACCCTAGTGGTCCTTTGGTTACAGGGGATTAACTTAATTGACATACTGCTGTCACTCAACCTCAAATGCTTCATAGTCCAAAGTTACAATAGGGCTGGCATTGTACGCTCCACAGGTCTTGACAAATGTAAAACAGCAGGTACCCCCCACTACAGTAGTGTCCAGAATGGGTTCCCTGCCCTGCAAGTCCCGTCTGTGTCCCGTCTATTCTCTTCCCCTTCTTGCCCCAAACCCTGGCAACTACTGATCTTTTTAACCATCTCTATAGGCTTCATTTTTTCTAGGATGTCAAGCAGTTGGAACTATACAGTATACAGCCTTTGGACTGGTTTCTTTTTCTTAGTAGTATCCATTTAAGGTTCCTTCATGTCTTTTCATGGCTTGGTAGCTCATTTCTTTCCAGAACTGAATAGTATTCCATTTTATGGACATATTACAGTGTGTCCATTCATTTACTAAAGACCATCATGGGTGCTTCTGAGTTTGAGCAATTATGTATAAAGCTGCTATAAACCTCTGTGTGAGAGCTGGGCTTGTGGCTCAGTGGTAGAGCGCTTGCCTAGCATGTGTGAGGCACTAGGTTTGATCCTCAGCACCACATATAAATAAATTAAATAAAGGTCGATTGACAACTAAAAATATATATATTTTTAAAAAAACCTCTGTATGATGGTTCTAAGCTTTTACTTCTATGGGTAAATGTTAGAGTATAATTGTTGCATTATATACTAAGAGTATATTTAGTTTCTTCCAAAGTGCCTATGCCATCTTGTATTCCTACCACAATGAGAGTTCCTGTTGCTCCACATCCTCACCAGCATTTGGTGATATCAGTACTTAGATTCTGGCCATTTTGATAGATGTGTAATGGTACATATTGTTGTGTTTCTTCTAAGACTGCCTGAATGATTCAGATTTATTTATATTAATATAAAAGATTTGATTGAAACAATCAATGTTGAAATTCATGAGGGATAATAGTTTTGCTGGGATCGGAATTGCACAAATCCCATATCTGTTACTTTCCTGAAGTTGACAGGCTTGGAGAATGGCTGAAAAGGGCTTTTCATAGATGACCTGCATAGATAGCTTTAGATTTTTTATTAAATAATTCTTTGGTAAGTGGCCAGATTTTGTCAGTTTTAGTTATGTCAATAGTTTCCATTTATTTTTCTGCTTAGGTGAAAATTTCAGGGATCTAGAGGATAAGACTAGTCCATAAGGAGTAAGAAAGTAAAAGCTGATAGGCTCTATCTCCAGGGGTAAAGAAGTGAATTGACCACCACCACCACCACCACCAACAACAACAACAAAAATGAAACCATGCCCTACTGCCTATAGTGTCAGGATGTTTACAAGAAGGCATTTTAAAATCTGGTATAGACCCTGTCTTAGGCATGAAGGCTGGAATGTGTGCGTCCAGGGTCTGTGATGACCATTCAGTTTGCACCAGGGGAGAATGGAAACAGCTTCCACATTGCTCCCATCAATCCACTGTTCACAGTGTCTTTACAATTCAAACTCCAGAGCTGAGAACACCTGAAAATCATTCAAAAATAGGATGCAGTGGGTTTCTTCCCTGTCCTTCCCTTAAAAGGCAAAATATATCTAAGCCTTTAACCAGAAAACAAATGAATGAATTAAGCTCAAACACAAAACATGCAAACAATACAGTATCACCTCTTAAAAATAGGGTCTTTACGTGAATTTGTTATTAATATAATCTGCATTTTTGGGAATACAATATACTTACCAGTAAACTAGCTATTATCATTAAATTTATGATAAATAAATGAACAATTTATAGCATATCTAGTTACAGTTGTGTTAGGATGTTCATGACAGTCTTCATGTGATATATATATAGTGGTGATGATATATATATAGCGTGTTAAAAAAAATTGCTTCAACAGTTTGCAACAAAATTTGTTTGAAGTACTTGTCTTTATTTAGAAAAATACCTGAAAAGTTTCTTTGAGGATGGTGAGCCCCTCAGGGCATGGCCTTTTAGGCATTTCAATGTGACTAAAGAGATTGCTCACCTGCTCTGCACTGCAAAGGAGGGTACATGTGGAGATAGGGGTGGGGACAAGAGCAGAAGGCCAAAGTAGCTTTTTGTCAACCCACTGGTTGGTGAAAGGACCTCAGAACAGGTGAGGACCTAGCTATCACTTCTATAACCCTCAGGGGCCTATCTCATTTAAGCAAAGTGGATATATCTTTGGGCTTCTGGGCTAGTGTTAAAAGAAACTAGGCTGGATCTGAAACCCAAAGTAAGTTTAAATAATAGCATGCAAGACAACTGCCGTAGTGTCACATATATACATGCACTACACACTATATTCACATGCACACACACACACCCTACAGATACCAGCATGGTGCTTTTTCTTGCTTTGGATATTTATGAAAACTCAAGTTACCATGTCTGAGAACTGGTTTATAGAATGAGCTGATTAAAAAGATTAAAAAGAAGTACTTTGATTCAATGACTTTACTAAACTTCCTGTTAACTGGTGCATTTCAATGGTGTTGGTCTAAAAAATAATGACAGATACAGTTATAATGTATTCCTTATTTGTTGGGGACTTAAGAACACATTGGCCTAACTCTCTGGTTGCCTCCCACTTCCTGGTACGGAACTTGGCGTTCCCCTGACATGTCGTGAGAACTGAAACCACCCTAAGGATAGGCTAGGGGCTCCGCCAATGTGATTTGCCCATGCTCCTTATGTGTCCCTGTAATCTTTCTGCTGACTGGCCTATGTCTTCTATAAAAGCTGTCCAACTTCCTCAATAAACTTGAGTTCCAGCTCTGACCGGGCTCCCTGGGACGTCCCTGATTGTCCTTCATCGTGAGGGCTGGCGTGTGCTTCCAGCCGGCTTCTACCCTTCTGGATCACGCCTCCGCTGGGGCGTGTTTTTCCCCTAGCCTTTTCCGCTGGCCGGAAGAAGCTAGATCCAGGTTTGGAGGAACTAAAAACCCCAGCAACTCAAACAAAACCCCCACACTTATTAATACTAAAATTTAAATAACCTTCTCTGCTAAAAGCCACTTGTTTTGTAAATCAAAAAAAACAGGCTGATCAAATCTCACTTTTACACTTTAATGTAGAAATCACAAAGTTGTTAGTTTGTAAAATGTGTATTTACCTCACTGAATTCAATCCCTTAACCGTATTGTAAAGCCAGTGAAACAATCAATGTTTAGAAAAGATCCAGATTGGTGGGTGTTTATATATTTACCTCTGAGTAATTTCCACTTCATAAAAATGCTTTTAGTTCAAAGGTAGAAATTATTTTTGAGAGTTTTGATCAATAGTCTCCCCCTCTCTGCGTCTGTCTCTCTCTTCCTCCAGTTGTGTGAAATGACCTGCTTTCTCCATTCAATGGGTGAATCAAGGTGAGTTGTTTCCTTTAATATCATTTAGGAAAGAGGGGTGCTGGCTGCTGAACTGGACTTGCACAATCCTATCTTCTCCTCTTAAACCCTGAACGCCCTCTAGCAAGTCACTTAATTATCTACCTATATATCTAAACAATCTCCCAGGGTTGTTCTCAAGATTAAATGAGATTTCAAATAAACTGTTTGACAAAGTGCTCAACAAATAATATTTGTCTGGAACTCTACACTGCATCAACTTGTTAAAGAATATTCTTAATTGACCTACAACCTGGTCAACATATGCAATCAATTTAATAATGTGATGATATAATATGTGGTAACCAGTAAAGAAACACAATTCAGAGTTATAACTTCACAAATTGGTTTTAATATGTAAACTGTGTATTATCTAATGCATCCTGAATCCCATCTGGTCTATGATTAATGAGGTTAAACAGGGAATATACTGATTCTAGAATAAACCATATGGATTGCTCATTTAAGAAATAATTTCAAGGTATCTACACTAATACTACACCAATGAGATGTTTTGCTAGATATATTTCTAAGGTAAGAAAAGTATTTCAACTAATTAATTTATGTTTTAAAAAGAAGTACAATATTTTAACATTATGGTAATTGACAAAAACGCATTTAAAAACAATAATTTTGAGGAAATACTAGTTCTTATAAAAAGAGGAAATACAGAGAGTATTATGAGGCAAAGAGAGTAGGTCTTTTTTTTTTTTTTTTTTTTTTTTACTTTATTAACAAAGCGGCTTCGAATAAACAGATGAAAAGGAAGCCACTGGCAATTGATGCAACCAGTAACAAATGAGCCAACCTGGAAGTTTGTACTGTTCTGGTCTGTTCCCAGGTGCTGCTTATGCTGGTGTAACATATGTAGGGACACAGATTCATCTAGTGTCTAGTTCAGAGGCATTTCTTTTCTTTTAAAATATTTGGTTATTTGCTTTAGTTGTATACATGCTTTTATTTTTACGTGGTGCTAAGGATCGAACCCCAGGTTGCGCATGTGCTAGGCAAGCGCTCCACCTCTGAGCCACAACCCCAGCCCATGATTTCTTTTTAGTTAAATTTTTTTAAGTTGTAGATAGACACAAAACATTTATTTTATTTACTTATTTTTTATGCGGTGCTGAGGATTGAACCCAGTGCCTTACAGGTGCTAGGCAAGCACTCTACCACTGAGCCACAACCCCAGCCTGCTATTTGGTTTCTAAAGTCTACACTTCCCTAAAGAAAGACATTGAAGAAGACCTTAGAACATGAAACGATCTCCCATGCTCTTGGATAGGCAGAATTAACATTGTCAAAAAGGCCATACCACCAAAGTGTACACAGATCTAATGCAATTCCTATTAAAATCTAGTGATGTTCTTCATAGAAATAGAAAAGGCAGTCCTGAAATTCATTTGGAATAATAAGAGACACAGAATAGCCAAAGAAATCTTTAGCCAGAGAAGTGAAGCAGGAGGCATCACAATACCAGACCTTAAATTTTACTACAGAGCCATAGTAATAAAAACAGGATGGTATTGGCCCAAAACAGGCAAGAAGACCAACTGAACCAAATAGAATACATAGAGAAAACCTACATAGATATAGTTATCTCATACTGGACAAAGTCACCATGAACATACACTAGAGGAAAGACAGCCTCTTTAACAAGTGGTGCTAGGAAAACTGGAAATTCATATGTAGCAGAATGAAATTGAACCCCTATCTCTCACTCTGCACAAAACTCAACTCAAAGTGCATCAAGGACCTAGGCATTAGACCACAGACCCTGAATCTACTAGAAGAAAATGTAGGCCCAAGTCACCATGATGTTGGCTTAGGAACCGACATTCTCAAGAAGACTAGTAAAGAGCAAGAAGTAAAAAAGAAAAAAAAAAAAAAAAAAAACTCCAAAAAAAAAAAAAAAGCAAGAAGAAACAAAGAGAATGTAGAATTTATATAAACAAAAAGTATGGGTTGAAGATATCTTTTTACCAATAAATGCTAAATCAAAGGAAGAAAGTCTTCATTTCCATCCTGCCTCCCTCAGAGAATTGTTAGGAAGGGAAAAGGAGGCAACACATTGTGGTGCATGTGGAAAAGAAAAAAAATAAGTCTGCAAAGACATTATTGCTATTATTTTATTTATCTTATTGTTTCCATGTAAGTATCTAAGCAAAAAGCCCCCGCAATTCCCAGAACATTTGTCACCCTGCACAGACTTTCCAAACTGACTCTGGACTTCAAGTCCACCCCACTGGAGGACTGAAAAAAATGACTCTCTCAGCTGGCACTGGGGCCAGAGAAGACCACCACAGTTAAATGCATCAATGTGTAACCAAAAGCACATCTCAGGGGCGAGAAACTGCATTCTTAATCTTTTAATTCTTTGTTCTATTTAAGAGCAGTAGCGGATACTGTGTCAGTATTTGCAAAGGTTCTGTCCATGACTCTGGTTAATGAAAACTATTTCTCATGAAAAATCTCTGTAATGATCTATTTTGCTGCAGTTTGAACTTTCAAATCCTCATCTCCGTCATGGTCCCATCACTTAAGGAGATAAAGGAAAGAGGGAAAAGCCTTTATATTGGACTGAATGGGAATCATCTTTTCTGCACAGCAATGTGTTCTATTGGTCATTTAAAAGGAATGAGCACCTGCAGCACCACAACTAAGTCATGCACACCTCAGTCCCTGGCCCTTCCATTCCCCTACACTGACCACGGTCAGGCAGTGAAGTTCTCCTGATGGTCACCCAGTCTGAGGGTGAGATTCCCCCATGTGTGAGTAGAAGAACAGCAGGCAGCAGACTCTGCTGAGACCACTACTGCCCACCACAGTGGCAGGGCCTCTCCGCCCCAAAGAAAGAATGTCAAGTGATCCCAAAAGTTCCTTTCCTAAGGACACCACTCATGAAATGTGATCCAGGCAAGTCCAATGGTTCCTGCTACTGGCATCTTTTATCTATCCATGTAGATACCAAATACAAAATCACAAAGTAGTGACAATGACAAAGAAGGCCTCCAGTGAGTCTCTCACTGTGTTCCAAACTGAGCTAAATGTCTGCTGTGATCCAAACTGAGCTCAAATGTCTACATTTAGATATTACCTGATATTAAAATGCCATGGGTTTCTCTAGGTGTTGGTGAATTCAGTCATCCTAGGGCCTTAGATAACTACTGCCCTGAAAATCTGTCCCCTCATCATTCAGGGGCAAATGCTGCTTGTGAGTGGGGACTTGAACTCTCCTTCCCAGGTTCTCCTCCCAGGTTCAAAGGTTATCTCAAATTGTCTCTTTTTAAAACTGCTATCTGAACTCTGCAAATCTGACTCAGAAGACACACACTCTCTCACAGTAGGAAATTTAATCTCTGGGATATTTCATAACACTATACACAAGGCCTGGTGTTATTTGAGTGACATATAGTTAGTACCACAGCCTAAAACAAAGAGAAACTGTCTGTAAAGGTGGATTTTTAAAATAGTCACAGAACTCTCCACATAGTCACGGCTGATGAGGTTTCTCTCACACTTCTTTGAACTTTGATCCTTTTGGCTTCTATTGTGTATCACTGGAAAGTTCTCACAGTGTCCAATTGGTCAAGCAGAGGGCTCCCTTCAAGGTGCTGATTAGATGCTTTGTTTGGACTCCAAATTCGACACAAGCTTCTGATTTTGGCTTACTTAGACTTTCAGAACAATTGCTTTACAGCTGAGCAGACTCACTGAACCTGGATCTCACTCACAGCAAACCTAAGATTTCTATGGCACTTAAGCAACTTAACTGAAGAACAATCCCCACTTTAAATCCAGAACAGAGTGAGGACACTAGCCTCCAGCTGTATGATTTGACTTTGTTAGGAGGTGATGATCAATAGAGTTAGACCAAAAAACTGAAACAAAGATTTAAGGGTAGTGGTAAAAAGGATCACAATTATCAAAATCAATGGAAAAATCTTTTAGGATTAATAAGAAAATTCAGTAAAATATAAGATTAAAATTAAAAAAAAAAGTTTCCTTATCTAAATCCATAGATTTCCTATACATCAAAAATTAATAATTAGTCAGGAGGAAAGCCCTGCCAACCTCCATCGAGCACAGGCAGGCCCAGGACAGCCCCGCCAACACCTGTGGAGCTCAGGCAAGTCCAGGACAGCCCCACATACCTCAGCTCAGAATGGGCCCGGGGCCATCCCACCACTGGAAAATACTCTCTGAGTTCAGGCTCTGCCATAGGACCGCCTCTTTGAACCAGCAGACCACTGTGGGAGCTCAAATCCAACCAGTTCTGCCAAAGCCAACCTGCGTGGGACCCAGGCCCAGGGTAGGTCTAGAGTCTGCTACCCCACCCCCACCTGGGAGCACAAGCCTAACCCACTTCCATCTTGAGATGCTGAAGACATAGCCATAGCCTTCCCCACATGGTAGCCCCTACCTTTTGACAACTGACAGAGCCTAAAAGCAGCCACATCTCACAGCAGGCATCCCAAAGACATTGTAAGCCCCACCCTTTCTGCACCATCTCTGGAAGATGTTGTCTTCACCTCGGGGCACCTTTACTGTTATCTCAAGTTATCTCCGCTATTGCTGACACCACCTTGAGTTGCAGTAGCATACATGGAGGGACACCTGCAGGATCTGAAAGCCTAACATTAAGGTGAGGCACACACAATCTGCACGGATACTACAAGAATATAGAGTAGAAACTGTTATATCTCAGATCCACACTGCAAGAAAGGAAGACAAATAGACAACATGAAAAAACAAGGGAGGAAAGTACCCCAAACAAACCAGGATACTACAATAACAGAACCCATGCTCAGCAAAATTGATGAAATGTCAGAGAAGGAGTTCAGAAGGTTCATAATTAAAATGATCTGTGAACTAAAGAATGACCTAAATGAGCAAGTACAGGCAAAAACCGATCACTACAACAAAGATATAAGAGATCAAATACAAGTAGCAAAAGATTACTTCAAAAAGAGAGATAGAAACTCTGAAAACAAATCAGTTAGAAATCCTTAAAATGAAGGAAACAATAAACCAAATAAAAAACACAATAGATAGCATCACCAACAGACTAGATCAGTTGGAAGAAAGAACATCAGACAATGAAGACAAAGTATATAATCTTGAACATAAAGTTGTCCACACAGTGAAGATAGTAAGAAACCATGAACAGAACATCCAAGAATTATGGGACAGCATCAAAATACCAAATATAAGAGTAATTGGGATAGAGGAAGGCATAGAGTTTCAAACCAAAGGAATGCACAATCTCTTCAATGAGATAATATCAGAAAATTTCCCAAGCATGAAGAATGAATTGGAAAACCAAATACAAGAGGCTTATAGGACACTAAATGTACAAAATTACAACAGATCTACACCAAGACACATTATAATAATGTGATTTTTTTTTTCAGTACTGGGAATTGAACTCAGGGCTTTGTGAACACAAGGCAAGCACTCTACCAGCTGAGCTATATCCCCAGCCCACCAAGACACATTATAATGAAAATGCCTAGCATACAGAATAAGGATAGAATCTTAAAGGCCGCAAGAGAAGAGGAATCAGATCACACATAGGGGGAGACCAATTCGTATCACGGCAGATTTTTCAACTCAGACACTCAAAGCCAAGAGATCATGGAACAACATATACCAAGCTCTGAAAGAAAATGGATGCCAACTAAGAATCTGATATACAGCAAAATTAAGCTTTAGATTTGAGGATGAAATAAAAACCTTCCATGATAAACAAAAGTTAAAGAATTTACAAGTAGAAAACCAGCACTACAGAACATCCCCGGAAAATATTCCATGAAGAGGAAATGAAAAACTATGATGAAAATCAGCAGAGGGAGGTATTACACTAAAGGAAAAACTAATCAGAGGAGAAACCATGTCAAGTTAAATACCAAAAATAAACAAAAATGACTGGGAATACAAATCATGTCTCAACAATAACTCTGAATGTTAACGGCCTAAACTCACCAATCAAAAGACACAGACAAGCAGATTGGATTAAAAAAAAAAAAAAAAAAAAAACAGACCCAACAATATGCTGCCTCCAAGAGACTCATCTCATAGGAAAAGACATCCACAGATTGAAGGTGAAAAGTTGGGAGAAATTCTACCACTCACATGGACTGCAGAAGGAAGCAGGGGTTTCCATCCTCATATCAAATAGAGTAGACTTTAAGCTAAAATTAATCTGCTCAAGGAAACCATACACCAACAAGACTTAACAATTATAAATATATATGCCCCAAATAATGGCGCATCCACGTTCATCAAACAAACTCTTCACAAGTTCAAAAAGCCAAATAGACCACAACACAATATAATTTTGGGTGACAAAAAACACACCTCTTTCACCACTGGATAGATTTTCCATATAAAAACTGAACAAAGAAACTATAGAACTCAAAAATACATTTATTATAAATAACTTAGACTTAACTGAATTATATAGAATATTTTATCCTTCAATGAGTGAATACACTTTTGTCTCAGCAGCACATAGATCCTTCTCTAAAATGGACCATATATTATGCCACAAAACAACTCTTAGCAAATATAAAAAAATAGAGATACTACCCTGTATTCTATCAGACTATAATGGAATGAAATTAGAAATCAATGATAAAATAAGAAATAAAAGTTACTCTAACACCTTGAGACTAAATAATATGCTACTGAATGAACAATGGCTTACAGAAGATATCAAGGAGGAGATTTAAAAATTTTTAGAGAATGAGAACACACACACAACATATCGAAATCTCTGGGACACTATGAAGGCGGTTCTAAGAGGAAAGTTCATTGCATGGAGTTCATTCCTCAAAAGAAGAAAAAGTCAACAAATAAATGACTTAACATTACATCTCAAAGCCCTAGAAAAAGAAGAATAATCCAACACAAAAAGCAGTAGAAGACAGGAAATAATTAAAATCAGAGCTGAAATAAATGAAATTGAAACACAAGAAACAATTGAAAAAATTGACAAAAGTTGGTTCCTTTAAAAAATAAATAAAATTGGTAGACCCTTAGCCAGGCTAACAAAGAGGAGAGAGAAAACTCAGATTACTAACATACATGATGAAAAAGGAAATATGACAACAGACACTACAGAAATACAGAAGATAATTAGAAATTATTTTGAAAATTGTACTCCAATTAAATACAAAATATCGAAGGCATTGACAAATTTCTAGAGTCATATGATTTGCCCAAATTGAATCAGGATGATATACACAATTTAAACAGACCAATTTCAAGCGAAGAAATAGAAAATGCCATCAGAAGCCTATCAACCAAGAAAAGCCCAGGACCAAATGGATACACAGCTGAGTTCTATAAGACCTTTAAAGAAGAACTAATACCAATACTCTTCGATTTATTTCAGGAAATAGAAAAAGAGGGAGCACTTCCAAATTCATTCTATGAGGCCAATATCACCCTGATCCCAAAACCAGGAAAAGACACATCAAAGAAAGAAAACTTCAGATCAATATCTCTAATGAACACAGATGCGAAAATTCTCAATAAAGTTCTGGCAAATCGAATACAAAAACATACCAAAAAGATAGTACACCACGATCAAGTGGGGTTCATTCCAGGAATGAAAGATTGGTTTAACACATGGAAATCAATAAATGTAATTCATCACATCAATAGACTTAAAGATAGGAACTGCATTATTATCTCAATAGATGCAGAAAAAGTATTTGACAAAATACAGCACCCCTTCATGTTCAAAACACTAGAAAAACTAGGGATTACAGGAACATATCTCAACATCGTAAAAGTTATCTATGCTAAGGCCAGACCAACATCATTCTAAATGGAGAAAAATTGAAAGCATTTCCTCTAAAAACTGGACCAAGACAGGGATGCCCTCTTTCACCACTTCCATTTAACATAGTTCTTGAAACACTGGTCAGAGCAATAAGACAGATGAAAGAAATTAAAGGGATACAGATAGGTAAAGTAGAATTCAAATTATCGCTATTCACTGACAATATGATTCTATACCTAGAAGACCCAAAATATTCTACCAGAAAACTTCTAGAACTAGTAAATAAATTCAGCAAAGTAGCAGGATACAAAATCAACATCCATAAATCAAAGGCATTTCTATATATCAGTGACAAATCCTCTGAAAGGGAAATGAGGAAAAACTACCCCATTTACAATAGCATAAAAAAAATACTTGGGAATCAACTTAACAAAAGATGTGAAAGACCTCTATAACAAAAACTGCAGAACACTAAATAATTAAATTAAAGAAGACCTTAGAAGATAGAAAGATCTACCTTGTTCTTGGATAGGCAGAATTAATATTGTCAAAATGACCATACTACCAAAAGCACTATACAGATTTAATGCAATTCCAATCAAAATCCCAATGATATTCCTCATAGAGATAGAAAAAGCAGTTATGAAATTCATCTGGAAAAATAAGAGACCCAGAATAGCTAAAGCAATCCTTAGCAAGAAGAGTGAAGCAGGTGGCATCACTATACCAGACCTTAAATTATACTATGGAGCAATAGTAACAAAAACAGCATGCATGGTATTGGCACCAAAACAGACTTGTAGACCAATGGCACAGAATAGAGGACACAGAGACTAACACATATAATTTCAGTTATCTTATATTAGACAACTGTGCCAAAAATGTACACTGGAGAAAAGATAGCCTCTTCAACAAATGGTGCTGGTAAAACTGGAAATCCATATGCAACAAAATAAAATTAAACCCCTATCTCTCCCATACACAAAACTCAAGTCAAAGTGGATTAAGGACCTAGGAATTAGACCAGAGACACTATGCCTATTAGAAGAAAAAGTAAGCCCTAATCCCCAACATGTTGGATTAGGCCTCAACTTCCTTAATAAGACTCCTATAGTGCAAGAATATCATGAACCAATAAATGGGATAGATTCAAACTAAAAAGCTTCTTCTCAGCAAAAGAAACAATCAGTGGGGTGAATAGAGAGCCTACTAATTGGGAATAAATTTTTACCATATGCACATCAGATACAGACTAATCTCTAGAAAATATAAAGAACTAAAAAATCTTAACACCAAAAAAAAAAAAAAAAAAACCCCCAAATAACCCAATCAATAGATGGCCCAAGGAACTGAACAGACACATCTCAGGAGAAGATATACAATCAATCAATCAACAAATACATGAAAAAATGTTCAACATCTCTGGCAATTAGAGAAATGTAAATCAAAACTACTCTAAGATTTCATTTCACTCCCGTCAGAATGGCAGCTATTAAGAACACAAACAACAATAAATGTTGGAGAGGATGTGGGGAAAAAGGCACACTCATACATTGTTGGTGGGACTGCAAAGTGGTGCAGCCAATATGGAAAGCAGTATGGAGATTCCTTGGAAAATTGGCAATGAAACAACCTGATGACCCAGCTACCCCACTCCTAAGTCTATATCCAAAGGAATTAAACACAGCATACTACAGGGACACAGCCACATCCATGTTTATAGCAGCACAATTCACAATAGCTAAACTGTGGCTTAATCTAGATGCCCTTCATTAGATGACTGGATAAAGAAAACGTGGTATATACACGCAGTGCAACATTACTCAGCAATAAAAGAGAATAAAATCATGGCATTCGCAGGTAAATGGATGAAGGTGGAGAATATAATGCTAAGTGAAGTTAGCCAATCCCCAAAATCCAAATGCCGAATGTTTTCTCTGATATAAGGAGGCTGAATCACAGTGGGGTTGGGATGGGGAGCATAGGAGGATTAGAAGAACACTAGAAAGGCCAATGGGGAGGGAGGGGAAGGGGGGCAAAAGGTTAAAAAAAAAAGATGGTAGATTGAGATGGGTATCATTACTCTAAGTGCATGTATGAAGACACAAATGGTGTGAATATACTTTGTATATAACCAGAGATATGTAAAAGTGTGCTCCATAAGTGTAATATGAAATGTAATGCATTCTGCTGTCATATATAACAACTTAGAATAAAAAAAAATCAGTCAGAATTTTAATTTTAATAGAAAAACATCATTTGAGAAAGTAACATTGTATATAAAATACTAGGGAAATTAACAAAGAATTGAGGACTTTCTACCTGGAGAAACTTGCATATATTTAGTTACTAAGTACAGAAAAGAGATGTGAATAAATGTGAATGGAATAGCACATCTCTGCTACTGCAAAGATTTCCCCAGGGCCCCATATTCAGTTAAAATTGAGGCCATTCTCATCCCAAACCTAGAATGACTTAAAGTTCTTTTGCACATAATGATACCAAGCTCACCTAGAAGAATAAACACAGGGGGAGAGATCACAGGAAAAAATAAAGAATGTTGAAGGAATGAACACATTCTAAAGCACAAAGAAGTAGACTAACATGTCAAAGCACCATGAATCAAGGGACACCAACGAAGAGAAGAAAAACAGCAATCCAGAAAAGATTCACATGCTTATAAGGCTTTGGACTTCAGAAACAAATTTAGAATTCAATTCCTGGAGTAGGGAAAGCAGGCTCAGCATGTGAGGGGAGACGGCATTTGATTTCTTCACAGTGACACAAAGTAAGTTCCAGATGGGCTAGAAATTTAAACATGAAACATGAAACAAAAAACCATCAGCAGAAGGTAGGTATGGGTATTTACATATTGCTGAGAGCCACAGATGAAAAGACTGAGTAATCAGTATAAATGAACGTACGTAATGAGGGACAAATGGGGGCAATTATTGGCTGTGAACATGATAGAGAAAAAGTTTATAACCTCACTCTAGAGACCAGGCACGGAGAGATGGCATGATCTAAAATGTCACACCCAGCAGATAGCTAATCGTAGACCCAAATCCAGTTTACACCCTAAAACCTGCTCTGCAGCACCTTATTCTGAGGCTGCATTCACTAAGTGACTACAAAATGGCTTTATGTTTTTACAACTCAACGTCAGTAGTGTCATGCTGCACTCATTTCTCTTTGCTCATTTTTAACATACATCGTTACGTTGGTGATATTTATCCAAGCCAATATATAAATGATATTTACCCCCAAATCAAAGAAACATGTTCATTCACATTTACTGTTGGGAAGTACTCCTCTGTAAGAGTATACCATAATTATTTTTAACCTAGTCTCATAATAAATACCTACTTGTTTCCAGTTTTCCTTATACCAGCCATGGTGCTGTGCACATTTGCATGCATAGTGCAAAAGTCTGCCTGGGATAAACACTTAGGTTTGGTGGACCATAATGATGTAGCCAAAAAAGGTCGTACTAATTTACATTTCACCAGCAATGAATAAGAGCTACCTTGCAGATATTCTACATTAGGTTCTTTTAATTTTCCCAATCTGTTGGATGCAAAATGATACCTCTTTTTAGTTTTAATTGGCATTTTCCTGATTACTCATGAGTTTGTCACTGAATAAACTCTTCACCAAAGAGGTGCAGAATCTATATGAATGAAATTAGAGGGCTTTACTGAGCAATATAAACAAACACATTAAACAAAATAAAATACCTTGTTTATGAATAAAAAGTGTAGATATTGAAAAGGCTGTAAAATTTATCTATAGTTTCAACACAATTTCAATCAAAATTCAAAGGGATATTTTTGGACCATGACGAAGTGATTCTAACTTTTACTATAATCTTGAGCTCTCAATAAAAACAAAGAATTTTTCAATACAGAAGAAGACAAGGAGGATTATTTTATCTCACGTTTAAATACTGCAGAAGTTTTAATACTTACAACATCATGGTGCTGATGCAGTCTAGATGGTATAGTGGTAGAGAGTGGACAACCAGGAAAAAGAGCACAATGCACTTAGGACCTAATATGTGATTAAAAAGCAGACTTGCAAGCTAATAGTGAAAGTTTGAATTACATGAAAAGCCCATCAAGAATTTGCATTGCAAGAGTTAAAGAAGAAAAGATATCAAATAAAGCCAAAGTTAATTTAAGGGAATATCAATATGACTTCCAGGATGAACAAAGAGTTCAAAACAAAAACCAGAATGGAAGAAAGTTATTTCCAAAAATAATAACTGTCTACAGATGAAAGCTATTGTTCCAGCGTTGGCTTTCCTAACTGTCCTGATTGGAAAGGTTGAATATAATTCCAGCACATCCTCAGTGGGGATCACACTGACATGCTGAAGTTGGGGTGTGTCTTCATCCAACACAGGGTGCAGACCGAAAACAAATAACTCCTCCAATTCTGGTCTTGTTTTAAAAAATAATTTATCTGTCTTCTATTATTTTTTTTAGATTAGTAATTACTAAGCTATGATTTTTATCTCTTCATTTGGAAAATATATGATTTAACCTATTAGGGTGTGGCATAGCTAAATCCACACGTTGCTCAACACCTAAAAGAATTTTGAATGAGCTCACATAAATTTTGAAAGCACAAACCCTACAAGGTAGATATATAACCTAATTACTTGAACAGTCTTAAGTTATCTCAGAATGTGAATATAAGAAGCCTGAACAGCCCCCAGAGCTTTCAGTTTTGCAAGAACTGGACAGAGGCTCATTTGGCAAATGCTTCTTGGTCACCTTTATGGGAGGGTGCAGGGCTAAGCCCTCTTCTAAGGAGGCACTGTACCCATGGAGGAGTCCACAATTCAGTCAAGAAACCAGCAAAGAAGAAGCAAATGTGGCCATTTTAATAGTGAAAACCAGAGACAGCATTAATTAGAAGAGGTCCAGCAACTTTCTACTCATCATTCTACATTTTTTTCCTTAAAGAAGATCAGCCAAATTATAATATACAGTTTCAGGCCACTCAACACCTGTGTTGTCCAGTAATGAGAATCACAAAGAAACTGCAGAAAAAGAGGATGAGTGTGGGAGAAGGTGTTACAGGGGGCTGGGTCAGGGGACATTTGAGCAGAAACCCAAGGGCATGGGAGAATGATAGATGTCAGAGGGCGGGTCAGTGGGAGGAGCCAGGAGAATGATAGAGGATGTCAGAGGGCGGGTCAGTGGGAGGAGTCAGGAGAATGATAGAGGATGTCAGAGGGCGGGTCAGTGGGAGGAGCCAGGAGAATGATAGAGGATGTCAGAGGGCGGGTCAGTGGGAGGAGTCAGGAGAATGATAGAGGATGTCAGAGGGCGGGTCAGTGGGAGGAGCCAGGAGAATGATAGAGGATGTCAGAGGGCGGGTCAGTGGGAGGAGCCAGGAGAATGATAGAGGACGTCAGAGGGCGGGTCTGTGGGAGGAGCCAGGAGAATGATAGAGGATGTCAGAGGGCGGGTCTGTGGGAGGAGCCAGGAGAATGATAGAGGATGTCAGAGGGCGGGTCAGAGGGAGGAGCCAGGAGAGAATGATAGAGGATGTCAGAGGGCGGGTCAGTGGGAGGAGCCAGGAGAATGATAGAGGATGTCAGAGGGCGGGTCAGAGGGAGGAGCCAGGAGGTCAGGATGCTGGAGCAGGGGCTCGAGGCCTGAGAGGGGCAAGATGGGGCAGCCTGCAGAGCTGGATCTGAGGCTGTCAGTCATCACCAGGGTTTGCTCTAAGGAAGACAGGCATTGGAGTCACCGTAACTCACTGGTTCAAAGACTGCTGCCTTGTGGAGGCCAGACTGGGCACCAGGTAGGGCCACTGAGAGTGTCCAGATGAGGAACACACAACAGCTTTCCAACGGACTGATGGGGAGATGAGCTACAAAATAGTGTCTAATTCCACATCTGTTGGACAGAGAGCATGGTAACCATGGGGTCTGACCCAAAGAAAGGAATCATGAATGACTCTGGTTCAGCCCTTCATTTTTAATGAATACGTAAAATGGTGGTCATCACAACAGTAGTTCTAGTTTACAGAGAGATGGCAAAGCACTTATGAAAGACACAGCCCTTCGTTTAAATTTATATTTTATTGGCATTACAAAAGCACAGATTTAAAAAATTGCTATTCTTTTGTTCATGTAAAATGGAAAAATAACATCTTTCAAAAATATAAAATTATGCTAAGTACAGACATAGCAATAATAGAGAAATTGGTTTGTGTCTTAGCCCATAGTTATAAAATATGAGTTCTAAAGGAAAAGTAATATATTTCACCATAAGGGTTATGACAGATGTGTACAGAAAACTTTTGTATGCACACTTATTTTATTTTAAAATTACATCTTTTTAAAAAATAATCCAAGTCACTTCAAGTAAGACTTTTATTAAGCCTACAAGAGTTGTATGTGACCTAAAATTTCCTTTGTTAGATGAATTATAGGATGGAAAGTGCCTTCTTACTATGTATACATCTTTTTGTATTTATATTTTAGGTTATTAAGTATCATATATATCATGAAGATGTATTTTCTTTTGTTCCAGTAACAGCCATTACTTAGAGGACTAAACTTTGGTTGAAGAAAAACAATTCTAATTTTGTTGGGTTTTGATAATAGTCGTCAAGCATCAGTCCATGGTTTGGAGGAAACCATGGTTTAGTGAAGGAAGAAATAAGGTGCTCTGAAGTCCACAGGAAAATCACCAAATCAGCCTTGGTAGGAAATGGGGTGGTCGTTACTTATGGGGGAAATAATGACCTGAAATAATGGCATAGTTTAGAGCTGAACCAATTACTCAGATATCTGAAAACAGGCATCCTGTGTAGTGTAGCATACCATTGAAACCACAAAATGCTTGGGGGACAGTAGGTCCACACTTTGGAGTGGGGTGCCCACATGGTAGGGTGGAGGAAAGGGTGGGCATCACTGGTAGGCACAGGTATATCTTCTTGGCCCCTAAATTGACTCAAAGATCAGGGAGGACATCTGTTTTTAATAATCAGATTTGAACAATTAGTGGAGTAGAATTCAGGATGTGTGGCAAATTCAAAGAAAAAGCACAGAGCTTAAGAGTGAGGCATGCCTACAGAGAACTTCCTCGGCCAGCAGCCGCTGGGTCTTGCAGCCCAGATGCATGCAGTCTTGGAGGAGAGAGTGGAAGGTTGGAGAAGTGGAAGGCCACATGAAGAAGGCCGCCTCTCTGCACACAGTGCCCCCCAGAGGCAAATGCAGGGAGTGTCGGGGATGTGGGAAGAAGGCAGGTTGGAAATGGTACCATAAAGCACATTAATGTGAAAATACCAGAGGTGACGGGACGTCCCGCCAACCACATGTGGCTTCTGAGCAGAGGAATGACATGGGACACTGGGCAACAGAGGCAACAGAATGAACTTGAGAGATGGTTCAAAATAAGGCACCGCACATTGTAATGTCAGATATTAACACTCTTTCTTCCTGAGATGTAGGATTTTATTAATATGACAAAATGAACATGGGAAGTTTCACATCTCTTAATCCTTTGTTTAAATGAACTTTGCTTCTTTTTATTCTAATAGCCCAGTGCTCAGAGTCCCAGCAAGATAACAGTGGAGCCCATCTGCGATTCCCCGGGAAGCTCTGTCCCCAGACTAAGAAGGCAGAGGCTGCAGGGGGTCCCAGAGGCTGGGCAGGAGGGAAAGCATGAGTCCAACCACGTGGGGATCCCTGGGCTCCCCCAGAAGTCTGCCAGACTCAACCACTGTGACCAGCTTTTTCGAGAATCTGCAGACTGGAACACGTCAACCTCATTTTCTCCCATGTTTCTACTGAACACAAAGAAAGTGGTTTCCAGGGAAATCCATCTGTAACACGGCATCTTGAAATATGAGTTTTTCAATGGTGTTGCTCAGTTGATTAAATATTATTCACTTTTCATTTTGTCCATCAGCCCAAGCAGAACATTTATACGACACTTGGATCTTGGTTTAATAAGCAAATACACTTGTTTGGTGCATCTGTGACCTTTGAAATTTAAAAAATTATGTACTAAGAAATTCCATCAAGTGTCCTGCAGTGCATCCCCAACCTCTGTGCCATCCCTTAATGAAGAAGGAGGTTTTAGTCTCGGCATCACATGGAAGGTTTCCGTGGCAATCCCCACGGCATAACAACTCTGCCAAGATTTTTAAAGCCAGCAGTACTAAATTACACGTCTGTAACTCAATATGCACATGTGCACGTATTGTGCAATGCTATGCATGTATGTATGTATTATACATACAAATGCATTTAAGAGAGAACAAGAAAGGTCTCTGTCTTCCCTCACTAAAATGGGATTCATTCTGTTCTTTGTTTTATTCCAATTTAAAATTTGTTATAGCTTAGATAGGAGGTATCCCCCAAAAACTCCTGTGTGAGACAACGAAAGACAGTGCAGAGATGAAATGATCGGGTTATGAGAGCCTTAACCTAATTGATGTATTAATCCCCTGATATGGATTCACTGGGTGGCAGACAGGTAGGGTGTGGTCGGAGGAGGTGGGTTACTGGGGTCATCATTTTGGGCTGTATATTTTGTCCTTGGTGAGCAGAGCTCTCTCTCTCTGCTTCCTGGTGCCACGTCCTGAGCTACCTCCCCGTGCCACATACTTCTGCTATGACCTCTTGCTCAGAATGATGGAGTCAACTGATCAAGGACTGAACTTCCGAAACCATGAGCCAAAATAAATTTTTCTCCTTCTAAGTTGTTTTTATCAGGTCTTTTAGTCGCGGCAACAAAAAGCTAAATCAGTAGCATTTTTTTTCTTTGTTTTTATAACCTATAACTTGTGGTGTCAAAGGTCCTGCTTGAAGGTGTTGCTACCTTCCAATAAGTAAAACAGTCACAGAAATGGAGAAGGCTGTTATTTCTTTAAATTGATAATCTCAGCTCAAAGATCTTTGGTTCCAGACTTTACCAGATTAAATGGCTGCAACTCACATGTCAAATAATTAAATGCTCTGATTTTACCCTATTTTTAGACTTTATCCATTAGCATAGCTTATCAGTGAATTTTTAAAAAACTTCTAATGTATGAAATTCCAAGTTTTTTTAAAAAGCAGGTTTTATTCTTTAATAATTTTCTAATTGTGCATTTGAAGGAATATTGTCTATATAATATTGTCTGCAAAATGGTTTGCATTTTTAATTCAAGAATGTATCCACTTGCATATTGGTCATATGCTCAATTTTTAACAGGTAGCTAGATGCTAAGGACCCATAATGAAGCAGAGATGTAGGGAGGAATTTTTTTTTGTTTTATTTTAAAATTCTGTTCACACAGTAATCACTCATTTAAAAAAAAACATGCATACATAATCAGACCCTGTCAATCTCGGTTCAGAATCCTCCAATGATTCCCATCACATCCAGAAGATCATTAGCCTTGGCCTTTGGTCCTGCATGACCTGCCCTACCTTCTCTCTGCCTCCACCTCTCTTCTCCCATCTTCCTCTCTGACTCACATTTGGCCTCCTTTCTCGGGTTGTCTGGAGGTTGCTAAGCCACCCTGTGTGATCTGAGTTGGTTGCGTGGCTTCCTTTCTATCCCACAGCCTCCACGCAGCCTGATCACTATCCAGAATAGCTCACCGTCTCACACACTCTCCCTCCAGGTCCACCTCTGCTCTAGATTCTGCTATAGCTCCTATGTATCGCCTGACATGCTTCATGTACTTATCTTTGACTCTGTTCTTTCACCCCCAAACAGAGGGTGTGCCTGAGACCCAGCAGGCATTCAATGCTGTCTCTTGATGAATGTAGTTTTGACTTTGGACTCTGAATTGTTATAATAAGGCTGACTTGCACAGTCTACCCTTTAGGAGAAATATTACCTAAGCAGCTATCTTAGAATCTTAGAATATTATGCAGCCACAAATATAATGATACTAGCCCAGGTAAACATTATATACACTTAGAAAATGTTCTTTCCTAGAACTGTCTTTTCATTTCATGCAGAGTGAGTAATCTTCCCCACAAGTAAAAGCCAACACTCTGTATAAAATGCTTCTGTACTGTGTACACCTGCATCTTGTTGATAGAGACTGACGCTGAATATATTAGCTAATTATAGATATGCAGATGTCTTGTTTTTCTTAATGCAAAAATATATAAAAGCATGTGAAATAGTGTAGCACATAGGCTTATAGCTGGCTATCCAACTTCCATTAGGTGTACTTGGGTTAAAAGGTAAAGAGACAGATAAAAGTCAGAACAATAAAGGAGATTATTCATAACTCAAAATCTTCACAGTTTGCTGTCAGTCTTCTGGATGGAAGACATTAAAATAGAAAAATTTGAATTGCAAAGCAAATTATCATCTATCAATTCATTTCTTCATGTGTTCATTGCTGAAAAATTAAATCTAAATCTTGGAAAAACTAGCAAAAGAGGGAAAAACATTAGTTTTGGTTTCTATAAAAGATAATATGAAAAAAATGTGAGTTATTTATTAATACAGATATTCTCACAGGGTGGGAAAATAGCAAGCTTGAATGACCAAATTAAGGAAATTCTGATTTACATTGGAACTTCTGAAAGGAAATTTCCATAACAAGAGTTGGAAGCTGCGCAACACACTGGCTTTTAGGCTGTGTGGTCATGAAGACGAAAAGGATCGATACAATAGAGTCAAGCAACTAGGGAGGGACTAATCCTGTCAGTGGCCAAGAATCCAGAGCCTTATCTGAGGGAAGACACAGAACTGAACAGGGACAATGTGGCACCCTTCCGTCAAAGGGGGGCTTCCCAGGTTTCCCAACCTATAACATGTCCGCATGGTAATTTCATGTGCCAATTTCAGGTGCCAACAGCAGAGGGCTACAGTGCGCACGCATTCTGATGCCCAAGCTTCTGTGTCCGTAGTCAGGACCTATGTTGTGACATCTTCCTTATGATGAGTGAGCAGGGCATCCTCATCAATTATAAAGGGAAAAAGCAGGACATTTTCCCCTCTTTTCTAAGGAAAAGATGTAACACAAATATGGCGCTAAAGTGGCTAACTCTGTCTCTCTATATTCCTACTACTTTGCGCCTATGTGGCCACTAGGTCTAATTCATTAATCATTAAGCATGAAGCTGACCACACTAAATTATTACCCTGTGGAATCTAAGTCTGGAGCTCAAAAACAAATTCTTAAGCATACTAGTATAACAGGTTTTTATAATTAGACATTAGGCTTATAAGTAATAATTAAACTTGTGGCTTTTGCTATGCCCTGCTGTTCAACCTTTCCTTGTTATAGTAATAAGGTTTTAAGTGTCTTCTTGTGATTGATAAGAACTCCTTTTATCTTTTAAGTAGCTTAGGATATATCTATGTAAGTTTTTTTATGGTAGAGACCCCTTAGATCTGACACCTGATCGATGAAATAACACCTGTTAGCCTGACTGCTGAAAAATAACCATACTTCCTTCTTCCTGAGTTCAAAACAAAGTCATTATACAGGAAACAACAGGAACCTAATAGTCCGAGTTCAGTCAAGGTTTAAAGAAGATGTATTAGAAACATTACCATATATTATTTTAGACATATAGGAATGATCCAAACATGTTTTTCTTCTGTCTATAGATTACTCAGTAATATGTACTTAGAAAAATATCCTGTTTCCCTCAGAATGTATAACTCTGATATTCTTTAATGTAACTTCAAAAGCTGTCATGTAAAAAGCTGTGCTTTCTGGGCTATAAAAACTGGGGAAAGAAAGTCAAAAGAAGAGTTAAGCCTCCAGACCTGTGTGGTGTGTGCTTCTCTCCACCTCGCCGACTCCTCACCCTCCCTGCTGGAGCTGGACTCCGGCACTATGTAGCATCCTCTCTTGTTCTAACCAGTAGGAGTTACTTGGCTTCTGGATTATCTAATATGACATAGGCAAATCTAAGTCTGGCAGGACAAAGCCAACCTCAGTATCTGCTCTGCATAAAGAAGGACCAAGAACAGGGTACTCATTGCTCTTTGTCCATTTTCTTTACTCAAAGGCCCAACCATTGACAACTGACCACAGGTCCATGTTAAACTACCCCATTTTCAGATAATTTCAATAAGGAAAAATAGGAACAGTTTTCCCAAAGTTTCAGGTTGCACATGGTTGGTGACCCTGTCTATATAGGTAATAACTGGCTCACTATAACTAATACCACCTCAGACAGTTCACGTGGAAGAATACAACCTGGCCACCTGGGAAGATGGCTCTGGTGTTTTGGCTTTGCTTTTTATCCTCCTGTCATTAGCTTTGCCATAAAACAGGATGGAAGGAGGTAGATTTCCAAAATGATTGTTCAAAAATCCCTCCAGAGGTGCTGGAGTTGTGGCTCAGTGGTAAGAGCACTTGCCTAGCATGTGTGAGGCCCTGGGTTTGATTCTCAGCACCACATACAAATAAATGAATAAAATAAAGGTCCATCAACATCTAAAAAACATTTTTAAAAAATCCCTCCAGAAGCATTCTTCCTCATCATTTCCTGCTTTGTCTGCAAGTCTTGTTACTGCTCTGGTAAGAAGTATAGGGCGCTAGGCTTTCACTGTAGAAGAGGACAAGGCCACAGAAAGGGTGCCAGGCTCACGGGTTAACAGTCTTCCTGTTCATGGACTTACTGGACACCTCTGGCCTTTCAGCCCAATTTAAGTTCATGAGCAAATCCCTGCATTTAATCAGAGAGTCTCAGGGAAGATCCATTTCTATATCAATGTTTCTGGATACTCTCCAAGGTCTAACAAGTGATTCAGGCCTGCAATATCCCCTAAGAATGTGAACACTCTACCTGTGCTCAATAGCAAGCCACCAATTACCTTTTAAAAGATAAACAGTTTAGGGTGAAGCAAGGTAAGGTGATGACCTGCTGGAAACCTCAAGGTTATCTCTCTGCAGCCTCGATGGGCTTTTGCCATGGACGCCATTCTCTTTGGATATTTGTCACTGGTTAGCTGAAGGACTTTGGGGATCATAGTCATCCAAGAATGTGCCCAATATTCATATCCACTGAAGACACTGAGACCTTCTTGTTTTAGGGGACCACCTTCAACAACTGTTCATTCTTCCCTCCTTCCCTCTCTTCCTTCCTCCTTCCCTTCCTCTTCCTTTTTCTTTTCTTTCATGCTTTTTCTAGATTTTTCTTTTAATTTTCATTCCTTTTTTTCCCAATGGGACTTAATCACATTCCTAAATATAAGATATAATTTCTCTAGAATCCAGGAAGTTATACCAAGTGTTATGTTTTGTGTTCATTTCAGGGAGGCATCAGGGAATATTTTTTCAATCAGTTGAGAAACATTTGAGTCTTCAAGTTTGCCCTCTTGGGTTAGCCTCATAGTTCTGCAGGACTGACCAATCCACCCCAGTCCAGTTCTGCCAGCCTTTTGTCCTTCTCTCTCTTCCCCCCCCCCCCCAGTGGTCAAGGACTTTTATTTATTTGTTTATTTATTTGCTGAGAATTGAACCCAATGCCTCGTAGGTAGGCAAGCATTCTACCACTGAGCTACAAACCCAGCCCTCTCCTCTTTTATGAGCCCAATAACTATCATGTCACCAAAGCTGTATATCATATATTACTATGTTTGGGTCTCTTTGCAGAAGTTTTTGCCATGGCTAAAGGAGTTAACATAGCCTGTGTGAAAACTGCTAAAATAGATTGTATGGTCTTTAGGGTAAAGACAAATTGAGATTGACGTTTTCTCAGAAACTGGGATTGGGGAAAAAAAAAAAAAGAAATTTTCCAGATTGATGATAGCCCTATAAACCCCTGGTGGCTATTGAGCTTCCTTATTAGCTTGAACTATATTGGATACTGTCAGAGCTGTAGGGAGCCCCAGTCTATTTAGACCCTAATGATCTATAAAGTAAAGCCAGAACAGCTGATTGGTCCGATCAAATAGGTCATCTGTGCAGAGAAGGGCTGTGAACCAGGGACCCGTCCGTCTCTGTCACCTCCTTTGTCAACAGAGGTATGGCCAGCACCTGTGTCTTATTCTTGTTTCAGGATTGCTGGGTCCTAGCTGATGAGGGGCTTTGTTTAGTGTGCAAAACCACAACTGGCTTCTCCACCACTGTCACCCTCTCCTGTGCAAACTCACTGCACCCTGTATGGGTGATGCGCTTGGGCCAGCTGGATATGGAAACAGACCTTTTGTGTTTGAAGAGCCTGTTTCCATTCTTGCTCTGAGTAACCTCCAGCTCTTCAGCACAAGGACCAGTATAATGACACCCAGTAGGCCCAGGAAACGGAGATTCTCCACCAATTGCCATAAACTGGCCTCAGCACATGGCCTCAGATCTCCTGCAGAAGAGCACCCCTCCCCTACCTTGTGGCTCCTCCACACCTCCAACCTCTATCTGCTTCTCCCTCACTACATGAATTAAATCAAAATCTTTCTCCATAATCATGGTTTCATCTCCTTCTGAGCCTCCATCCAGGTCTTTTTAAATTAGCAATGTTAAACATACACACTTCAAATTTTCTAGAACTTTGCAGAGGAAAGAAGACTGAAAATTCTAACTTCTTCTTTTCTTCTTTTTTTATTTATTCTAATTTGTTATACATGCTTGCAGAGTGAAATTCATTTCATATTACATATAAAGAGCACAGTTTTTCAAGTCACTGGTTTTACATAAAGTATTTTCACACCATTTGTGTTTTTATACATGTACTTAGTGGATTGATGTCTAACTTATTCTGCCATTATTCCTATCCCCTTGCCCCATCCCCCTCCCTCCCCTTTGTTCTACTTAACATTCCTTCATTCCTCTCATCCCCCTCCCTTGCCATTATAATTCAGTATCATCATAGCAAAGGAATCATTCAACCTTTGGTTGTTTGGGATTGGCTAACTTCACTTAGCATTATTTTCTCCAACTCCATTCATTTACCTGCGAATGCCATGATTTTATTCTCTTTTAGTGCTGAGTAGTGTTCCATTGTTTATATATACCAAATTTTCCCTATCCATTCATCTATTGATGGGCATTAAGGTTGTTTCCACAATCTAGCTATTGTGAATTGTGCTGCTATAACATTGATTTGGCTTTGTCCCTGTAGTAAGCTGCTTTTAAGTCCTTTGCGAGGAGTAAGATAACTGGGTCAAATGGTGGTTCCATTCCAAGTTTTCCAAAGAACCTCCATACTGCTTTCCAGATTGGCTGCACCAATTTGCAGTCCCACCAGCAATGTATGAGTGTGCCCTTTTCCCTACATCCTTGCCAGCATTTATTGTTGTTTGTGTTTTTGATAGCTGCCATTTTGGCTGGCGTGAGATGAAATCTTAGAGTAGTTTTGATTTGCATTTCTCTAATTGCTAGAGATGTTGAGTAACTTCTTTTTACTCCCAAAGTACCTAAGTTTTTTCTCCTCAGTGGAGAAGACTCATATGTTAGGTTGAGTAATTCTCTTCCCCCAAACATGTGCACATCCTAATTCCTGAAACCTGTGAATATGTTACCTTACATAGCTCAAGGGACGTTCCTTCTGTGATACGTTAAGGAATTCTGGGATGGGAAGATTATTCTGGCTTGCCTGGGTGGGCTTCAGACAGGCACAAGAGGCCTTACAAGAAGGAAGCTGAAGGGTCAGAGTCAGAGAGAGGAGATGTGAGAGAGGAAGCAGAGACTCTGTGAAGATGGTCTGGGGCAAAGATGGGGGCACTGAAGGAGGCCGGGCAAGATGCTGTCACGCCTTTATGATGGCCCGACCATCTGGATCTGGAACTACACAACTTTACATGGGGGAGAAAAGAACTTTCTCAGTCCATGGTGCCCTTAATTCTGGGTGATTTACAACTTTATATTGAATAGAAATTATAATTCAACGAGAGTTTCTTCCATTGGTTCTTACTTAAAAGCAGAGATAACTGAGGCTTCTAGCAAGAAAATAAAAACAGGCATTAAAAACATAAAATATGAAAATGTTGCAGATAGATGATGCAGAGAGGTGATGGGTGGACTTGCCTCTTGACAGAATGTTCTCTTCAAAGGAAAATATGTCCTCCTTTGGTGTCATCCAAACAGGCCATGAGAAAGTAACCCTAGTCCGGGGGCAGAAAAACTGGGCAATTCTCCAATAACTACCTGCACAGATTCAGTCCCACCTTGGACATCTCCCTGCACAATGGACACGACAGCAGCTGGGGGAGCCCTGAAAGGCTCTGGCCTCTAGAGCCTGCGGAGGGAAGAGGTCCTTGGAAAAGGAAAGGGGACCCTGAGAAAGCCCAAGGGAAACCTGCCCAATTGGACAAGCCAACAGTTTGTCACTTCTGGATGATATTATTTGTCTTTATGATAGAAGAGAAAGACGGGGTGGTATCTAGGAAGGAAGCCGTATATGCCTGTCATTTTTCTCTATCAACCATGAACATGGTAAAAATCTACATAACATCACAATCCAGAGTGCCTGCACCCCACGGAAGAGGAAGGGAACAGCCGGCAGGTGGTGCTCCCTTCCCCAGTGCACAGGATTGAGAGAACTGGCCTCCACGCTGCGATGACAGTGACAGGGAGGACAGTGGTGAAACGAGGCAGAAACAAACAAAGGGCTTCCGGTGAGCTCTGAGAAGTTCCCTGGGGATTTAAGGGCAGTGCCCCCTGGAGCTGGTGCGCACCCCGCCGCCCCTGCCCTCCATTCAGCTCACACAGCCTCAGAGTGTACCAAGCCCTCCTGGTAAGGACACTGCCACTGTGTCCTTGCTCCTGCCTAATTTGTCTTCATTGCCCTCCTGCCCATGCTAAGCCAGAGACTGTGGATGGTGACAAGGATGGTCCCTACCTCCACTCCAAAGCCCATAAGGAAGTTGTGTGGGGACGGTGCTGGGGACAAGTCCTGGCATTCCTACTGGAACTCTCCTTGCTAGTCTCCAGATATACATAGATATTGGATGTGGCATTATGGTTCACTTGCTGCTAGAATCCAGGGGACATTTGAACAAGGTTTGGGAGCTGTTTGGGGAAACTTGTCGCCTTACATATCACTGATAGAGGAAAATACATTTAAGTCATGAGAGTCTTTCAGTCTTGGAAATGGAAGACAATGTGTACAGAGCCACAGGGAATACCAAAAGATCCCATACCTGTAACTAAATGCAAATAATAAAAGAGTTAATGCCTACTCAGGGCTTCACTTGTTATGCAAGAGGCAAATTAATTAAGAATGATTGTAAGTGCAGAAGAACAATTTAATTTTGAAGAGCTTTTAGCAAAACAGACTTTTTCCCCCACTTACACGAGGGGTTTGGTTAGAAGTGCACAGGGGCTATCAAAGCAGGAGAGTCATCATATAACCATCACTTACACAGCTTTTCTTGAAATATTTGCAAACATTTGTAATGATAAAGTGTACCTAGTAAGGAAGAGAAAAGACAAAACATCTTTGGGAAAGTTTAGGTAAAAAGACACATTTATTCCACCCAGAATCTGCTTTTGAACAAGTAAAATATGGATACGTCATGAATTTGCCCACACTTAAAATAAGTCAACTGAGGCTCTCATTCAACTCAGGGTGGCCCTTCCCTTCCATGGTGTCTGGCTTCAGTGATGTCAAGCATTTCCAAGATGGTACATGCAGGGCCCAGAGGGGAGGGTCATTGGTCATCTGCAGCTCTACCAGATTGAAGAGGTCTGAATCTTTGGCTTTAGAATGAAATAGAGAAACAACCTTGGTGAAGCTGGAAAAGTGGGCAGGGGCTCAGAGAAGCAAGGCCACTTAGGGTGGATGAATGAAGTCAGAGGTTGCAGAAATACCGTTCATTACAGAATGGGATGAAATCAAGGACAGGAGAACTGTCCATGCATGGATCATCTACGCATGGATATAACATGATATGCAATTTTCTTGTGCTGTTTCTATCTAGTGCTTTAGGTAATAGGTCTTCTTTTCTAAAACATGAAATAGCTATCTCCTTCAGAAACATGCCCAGGAAACAAGGCACCAAGAGAAACCCTGGGTCAGAGCCAGGCCCCCCACCACGATGCACAGGCAAATGCACTGACATTTGGACAGTGTTTGTCTCTTTCACTCATTACCGGAAAAAAACGACAGACCAAGGTAAGGGAGGGTAATAAGAAGATCCATTAAAATAAAAGGGAAGAATGGCCCAGAGAAGATGAAGTTAAAATAACCCAAAGTGAAATTAGCAAACCCAGCCCAGTAACTTCACAGAGATTAGAAAGATACCTGCTTCTCTGTTCCCACGTCATGACCCAGATTTGAGATGGTGCTGTGACTCATCTGTCTTGCAAGGAGAACCTGGTGCACCTGGAGGTCTTGATCAGGCGTCTCGTCTCAACACAGGGCAGCTGGATTTCACAACATCAGTTTGATCCCTTAACTTCCATCCACTTGTTAAGAGAGTCTCATCCCAGTCACACAGACTTAAGCCTGGCTGTCACCCCTTGGACCCTCATCTCCTCCTGTCTTTCGCATCCCACCCTCAGTGCACTCTTTTCTTGCTCCTTTCCCTCCCTGTTCTCTCTCCATTGCTGCTGGGGTGGAAGGGAGAAGGAAGAGGGGGTTCCCTTACACAAAGGCAGGTCACCCGGCCTGTCTTCTCTGTGGGTCGTTTCTGCTGATGGATGTGGCCTAGGGGCTACAGAAAGGGTCCGCCAGGCAGCTGGGCTTGCTGCTGCCTTCAGCAGAGCCTTGCTCTGTGCCTTCTGTTGCCTGCACCTTGCTTCACCCTGGCTGACTTGCAGGAACCTCAGCCTCTCCTCTCCTCCACGACCCTGCCACCCACGGTCCATCTTCCTTCAGGGAACCTTAAACCCGAGGGAGTATACTTGTTGCTCATTAGGTCTGACTGTACCACTGTGTCACCTCCCCCCTGTGCTCCTGCAGCGGCGGCAAGTCCCCAGCTCAGAACCTGAGCTGACAGCCAGCTGGGGAAAGAAAGAAAAGACAGTCTTCTCCTTCCTTTTATTTTTATTTTGCTGCCTCCTAAAACTACAGGGCTCCTCCCATCCCTACGCCCAGGCTTCCCCAGTATGATTTCTGTCTCTTTCCAGTTCTCCTGTTTGACATCTTAATGGACAAGGCCACCAAATTAGGGAGGTCTCCACTGATATTACAAAGACAATGAAGACAGTTCTTCTATCAAGACCTGGGCCTTTTTTTTTTTTTTTTTTTTGGTTTGTCTTTATAATATTTTTAGTTATAGATGGACTTAATACCTTTTATTTGCTTGTTTGTTTATTTATTTAGGGGGGCTACCAGGGTTGAACTCAGGGGCACTTGACCACTGAGCCCTATTTTGCATTTTATTTAGAGACAGGGTCTCACTAAGTTGCTTTCGCTGAGGCTGGCCGTGAACTCATGATCCTCCTGTCTCAGCCTCCTGAGCCTCTGGGATTACAGGCATGCACCACTGTGACTGGCTTATTTATTTAATTTTTTGTGGTGCTGAGGATCAAACCCAGTGCCTCACACGTGCTAGGCAAGAGCTGTGCTGATCCGCTACAACCCCAGTCCCCTGGGCCCTTTTTGACCTAGGTCCTGGTAATCATTGCCTCGTTTTCTACCGGAGCACTACAGCTGCTGATGTCTCTGGACCGCTGGGTCCCATTTGGCACCTCACGTGGAACTGCCATGCTAATTCATGAGGCCTCCCTGCCACCTGGGAGGAGGCCTTCTGCCAGGCAAGGCCTGCTCTCCAGCCCTTGGGGAACTGCTAAGGCTGGCGAGCGCGGTGACTGGCCACACTGAGAAGCAAGTGAGGAGAGCTACGTGGAGCAGCGGGGGCGTCCCGAGGGCCGCGAGGTACAAGAGCAAAATGGGAACAGGAGACCCAAGTGGCAGGGAGGGGCGCTGGAGTGCCACCAGGCCCAGGCGGCCTTGCCTCTGCGTCCCTGCCCACTGACCTCCACGTAGAGTGGTGCCCGATCACCAGCACTGGGTGCCTCCAGCTGCCTCGCCTCTGCTGCTTTCTCCTCACTTGAAAAGACCATGATGGTGACTCTCCACAGACCTGGGTGGGATCACATCTGTGCTCTTCAGCTGTGACTCTGCCCCAGCCTGCTGGCAATATTGTGTACCTGTTATCTCCTCTGCCCAGGGTGACACGCGGCCCTTTCTGCTTCAAGTGCTGGCCCCATAACTGTGGTTCTGCCTTTTTTCATCATCCTTCACAGGTGAAGGACCAAGCCTTCAAGAACATTTTAAAAAAGTGCGTTGGGCTGTCTTCTCCTCCTGCTCAGCGCAGCCCTGGCCATGAGGTGCTCACTGCGGACCTCAGACGGTTGTCATCTACAAGAAGCTTCAACCTCCCAGAGAGCCCACTCCTCCACCGAGACCTAGCTTCCACCCCACCACGTTCCTGGCCCCCTTCCTCCTCCCAGCCTGACAGTGTGGTATGAGCATGATATGGCCACGTTTCTCCCCGGAAACAGGTCTTCCAGCTCTGTCTGTCCATGACGCCGCCTGCCTTTCAGCTTCCCCTCACTGACAACGGCAAGTCTCAAAAGGTGAATGGACGATACAAATGCAGCAGAATAGGTACAAAGAGTTTGTCCATCAAAGTATAACGTTTTAAAATAAAGATTTTCATTCCAATGAAACACAAAAATTAAGAATGTGGAACATCCTTTCAACTGATCTTTACACATATATGATCTATATGCATTTTATTTGGGATGCTAGTGGAAATCCCCTGGGTTTTTGCAAAAATCCATTAGCAGAATTAAAACAAAATATAATAAAATTGAATTATCCAAAAAAAAAAGTATAACGTTTTACACTTAACTATTACAAAGAGATTTCTCTCATTAATATTTGCAACAGATGCTAATAATAATTCACATTCCTTAACCCACTTGATCTATGCTGGCTTTTTACCTGTATTCTCTCTGCAGGGATATGGAGTCACTGTGCCATTTCATAGTCTGGGAAACTGAGGTTCAGAGAGGTAAAACAACTGGCTCAAGGTCAAGGTCATCGAGCCAGAAAGTAGTACAGCAGACAGGCTTCAAATGCAGGCAGCCCAGCTCCAAGCTAAATGGCATATTGTCTACTGATATCTAGAAACTGAATACAGGCTCTCTTTTAAAAAAAATGTGGAACAATTTATGATGAAGGAAGAGAAGAAATCATTCAAAGGCAATCAACCGAAAAAGATGGATAGCAGCTTCTCTTGAACTATATGAGGTAGAAAGAATCAAGAATAAAGCGGAAATTATGAAGCACTTTAAGTGTAGTAGACAGGAACAAGTCTCAATTTTTTTAACACATGAAATGTTCTAAATTGGTCTGAATAAAAATCAAAATTATGGGGGAGGGGGAAGTGTGTATATTTTATACACAGAGATCAATTTCTATGAGCTAGTTAAAGAAAGATACTGTCAATTTGGAAAAAAAAATGCTATCAAGGATATACTGACACCACAAGCATACACACACACACACACACACACACACACACAGACACCCCCACAGAGGAGAAAGTGCGAAGGGACAGGTATGCTTCAACCTAAGCTACTCTGCTTACCAGGTCTAAGTGGGTGTACCTTAGATTATATTTTTATGGAAAACTCTTGACTCTTTATTAAAATCCAGTGCAGTCATTGCTTTAAGAAGTAGGCAGCTTTCCCTGATTCCACAAGGCTGGATTTTAAGCATTTTGTAAATCCTCTACAGCTGTGGATATACCTTCCCATACGCTTAACACAGGGTATTACAATGCCCTCTTGCCCTTAAAAAAAGATTCTACTGAGAGCCTGGTTTGTGTTATCTTTTCTTAATTGCCGTTAGATATGAAAAGTTCATTTCTTTAATAATCTTTATAGGTGTTGCGATGACATAGCAAATATGAAGAAGCTTTTTGGAGATAGAAAAACACAGGATTGGTTTTCTAGGGCCAAGATCCTTATACTGGAACAGTGTAAGTTTACAACATAAGATCTTCAATACTTCAGCTACATTTTTTTAATACTGAGGCTCATTTTTCATGCAATGAAAAGTGACCAGGTCAAACCCTAAATGAAATCGTTTTTTTGTGTGTGTACTGGGGATTGAATCCAGAAGCATTCTGCCCCAACTATTTTAAAATTGTATTTGGAGAGAAGTTTTCACTAAATTGCTGAGGCTGGCCTGGAACTTGGATCCTCCAGCCTCCACCTACTAAGCAATTGGGATTAGAGGCATGAACCACCACCCTGGGCCCTAAATTAAATCCTCATCACTGATGATCAGCGGCCGTTTCTGTCATGAAGAAGAGACAATGTAGTAAATCCTTCCCATAGGTAATGTCATATATAATGACTGAGATTTGAAAAAAGGCACATTGTTTAAGTGAATGAAAACATCTTTTAATTATTTAAAATTTTTTATCAAATAAAATTATAATTAAATCTGATTGATTTACCAATGTATAATTACATAAAATATTTTTAATTTTTTAAAAATTAAAATAATCCCCTTTGGTCACTTAAAAATGTGGAAATGTTTTTCATTCTCTCGGAGATGCATTACCTCAAATGCCACCATTTAGGGAACCATTGGTGCATATTTTTCCTGCCTTGCCCATAACTCTCAGGTGTGAATATGAGTGTCCCTCTACCTGCCTAGTCCACTATTTTCGTCAGACAAAATGAGGAGAAATTCAGGAAGAAACAGCATAAATAAGGTGACATGAAAGGCACTTAGCATTATCCCCAATCAATGAGATCCTCTTAATATTCTCACCTGAGCAGGAGATCCCAGAAAAAAAAGAAAAAAGGATTTGTGAAAATATTTGGAAGCTACCTATGTTGAGACACCTCTGAAAAGCTCCCTGCAGACCATACACATAAGCCAGTTGCCCAGTCTGGTCTAACAGTTTCTCTGAAACTCAACTGATGGTGACATTGCCAACAAAGTAAGAGACAGCGTGGATGGCGGGCATTGTCCAAACACCACTGACATCTATCCACACTAATGGAGCCTCTGCCCGTTAACACAGGTGCACCCGCTTACAGATCAGATAGCCACTGCCCATGAAAAGGGGCCAGACATACGTGATGTGTTTGTGGCCAGAACCTAGACCCCCTCTTCAGCTTCCTACAACCTCTTCAAATTTTTCTTTAGCTGCTTTGCTTCAGATCTCATCTCCATCCCTCTCTGACCCATGGCTTATGTGAGGCCCTCCAACCACAACTTTCGTACACAGTGGCTGATCTGTGCTTATTGCTGAATGTCCGACTCTGGGTCAGGACGCCCCATGGAATGCAAACTTCACCTAAGTCACTGGAGAGTGTCCAGCTGGACCCCACCTGACCCTCTCTCCTGAGTTCTGTTTATGCTGTTTCTTCCTGCATTTATCCTCGTTTCTTCTGATGAAAACAGCAGGCAGAGGGACACTCATATTCACACCTGAGAGTTATGGGCAAGCCAGGACACACATATGGACCAGTGGTTCCCTAAATGGCAGGATTCGAGGTGATGTGTCTCCCAGAGACCGAAAGACATTTCCACATTTTTAAGTGACCAAAAGGGATTATTTCTTTTTTTAAATTTTAAAAATATTTTACTTGATGATACATTGGTAAATCAATCAAGTTTAATTCTGGGAGGTGCACCAGGAGGCTCTCAAACCCCAGTTCACTAGGCCAGAAGGAAAAGTTAGGACCTGGGCTTTCGTCTATGATTTATGGCAGTGAATTCTCTACTTTGTACCTATAAGATCCAGCATCATTTTGAACAAAACTGAATTTCTTGGCTTCATTATATGAAATCTGTACAAAGCACTGTAATAAGGAACGAGCAAGGCATGATTTATGACCCTCCGCATATAGGAGATTTAATTCTGCCTTTTGCTCAATGGCCTATCCATTGTGTGAGCAGAGTCAATACCAATAATGAAATGTAGACTGAAGGGCTAAATCAATCCAATAAAATGCAATAGAAAGACTAGAGGACTGAGTAAATTTGGAAAGGCTAGTGCCTGCAAGATTAGTATTTGGACAACAGGTAATTACGAAAATCAATACCTGTATATGAAAACATGACAGGCAGCCATCTGTCACAAACAGAGAACCCATTACTAATAGTTTGGGCTCTGAGTTGGGATGAGAGAACAAAGCAGGTCTGGAGGATTCTTATCAGAGTTTTGCATGCATGTACGCACCTCCCCATGTGACTGAGGGTGGAGAGAAGGAACGCTCTGGGCTGCTCATGCTGGGTTTTATTTAGGCCCTCTGCATGTCTCTGACCCTCTGGCTGACAACAACTTTAATCTCAGGCTTTCCACTTGATATCAAGGCATGCCCTCAGCACTACACCACCTTGCCTTCCCTCTCACCCCAGCCTCACAGGTACCAGGCACCATCATCATGAAGCCAGTAATCTAGCAGGTGGAGTGGAGGAGGGCTGGGATAATTTGAACCACTACTCAAGTGCCAGCTGTTGGCAGGTACCCCAAACACTGAGAGGTGATACAGATGACCTGGAGGGGACCCACAGCAAAGTAAAAGTAAGTGCACACTGATCTATGCAGACACACAGATGCACGCACAGAGAAGACACACACACACGCACACACACACACACACACACGCACACACACATTCATAAGGTAAAATAGCTTCAGTGTCTTAACTATTCCTGTGATGATGAGTGGATGTTCCCCCACTAAGCAGTCTGCAGATGCGAAGTCCCTTAATGCCCTCAAAGGTATCCACATCTCTAGTTTAAAGGTGAGAGGCTCCAGTAGACAACACTGGTTTGTTCCAGGTAAGCGCTGGTGAGCAGGGGGTCCAGCATGGGAAGCTGCCTCTGTCTGATGTGATGCATGTGCCCATTCACTGAACAGCCTCTGTCGACCACAATGCATTGAGGGTAATGCCAACGTAGCCACAAGTAAGTCTGCAGCCAGTTGCCAGGCAGCATCGATACTAAGAGGCCTCCGTGCCTAGGCCATGAGCCTGGAGCACGTCCACAGAGTCAGTTAGCAAGCACGGGCAAGCTACTCTGGGCCATGACGCCTGTTCAGCCTGACCAGGTGACTCCTTGTGATAAAAGAGTTTTGCCAGATGCAGTGGCGCACACATGTAATCTCGTCACTTGGGAAGTGGTGGAGGATCGCCAGTTCAAGACCAGCCTCAGCAACTTAGCAAGACCCTGTCTCAGAATAACAAACGTTAAAAAGGGCTGTGGGTACCGCTCAGTAATAGAGCACCCCTGGATTCAATCACTCCTTTCTGCCTTCTGCCCCTCATCTGAACAAGCTGATAAGAAGACTCTCCCTCCACACAAGGCCCCCTCCACAAATGACGATCCATTTCCTACCCACTCCAGGATCTCAAGACAGACTCCTTTCCAGAACTCTCTTAAGCATTTTTGGACTGATTGGCAGCTTTGCTGCTCACTCTGGACAGTCTCACCATGTGAGCAACCCACCTTTCTGTACCTTCTTGGTGGGAGAGTGATGTTGGCAGTCTCAACACTGGAGCCACATTTGAAGTGGGTCCAGCTCACTGGGAGGTGGGCACCACCACATTCCTGAGACAACCTCATGCCAACAGTGGGTGGAATGCTTTTGTGGTCCTTGGACAAATTCCCCAGGTTGCATTCTTCAGAACCTCACACGCAGGTATATGATGCCCTCACCAGAAGTCTGTCCTTCAGTTTGCACAGCTACTTTGTTTTCTATTCAAAATGACTTAGATGAGTTCCATTTGGGATGGGACTCACATGACTCTGATGTACTTTTGAGTCATTTTAACAGTAGGTATTTTTTCACATTTTAAATTTGCCTTAGGTGGACAATATTTTTCTGTATCTAAATAAGGCAGTATCCACACTTGGGGCTGGGTCATTCTATGTTCTTCCCTGTGTATTATAGGATGTTTTGCAGCATCCATGACCTCTATGCAGTAGAGACCGATGGCATCACCATACCTTCCTCCAGTTGTGACAACCCAAATTGTCCCCAGACATCAAATGTAACTCAGGAGAAAAATCACACCTGATTGAACACCACTGCTCCACATTCATTCAAAAAAGAAATGTGACTTTTCTGATAAGAATGGGCATAAACCAAGTCCTCTGTAGTTCCAGTGGAAGACAGAGAAAAAAGATGGAAAGCTGCTGGGTGTATATATATCCCAATGCAAGCAAGCAAAATCTATAATAAATTGCAATTATATCTTCAACTCTCTTCTTTCCACTCTTAAACTAATTTAGACTCATCCTCAAAATTGCTTACATGCTATGGAGATGACTCATTATAGTTTATAAAATCTTTTTATAAAAATTTGATTACTCAGCTGCTTGTATGCAAATTCTTGTCCCTTATCTAAAAAAATCAGAGTTGCAGTGACCACGCTGATTTTCCAAAAATAATCACACACCACAGTGTGTCATGCACTTTAGAGTGTTCCAAAAGAACAGGGCATGTTAACAATCATTTATGTGATGGACACAGATAATAGTCTCTTTAATGCATCACATATATTCATATTATATCTGCTGTTACCTTTGTAAATGGCTTTGAAATGCTTGTTTATAAGACAAAGCCATTTTATTGCCTAACATCCCCATTCTATCAATGAGTTCTCTAAGAAGAATAGGCCATAGCTCCTCATATTGATTGCAATTTGAAGAGACAGCAATTGATGCTTTGTAATTTTTTAGGGTTCAGGGGCAGAGAAGATTCCAGAGATGGAATTCAGAAGAAGAAGGCACATCACACCCAGACGTGCCATTGATGATCGAGCCTCTGCTGCTTCTGACACACATCCTTGGTCCTCTATGCCTTAGTACTCAAATGCTGGACGAAAGAATGATGATTCGGTCTTAAAGAGAGGTCTAAACGTGAAAACACAACTTTAGTTTACTGACGTCTTTTCCCATTGACATTATTCTTAAAAAAACTAAATACTTACTAATCTGACACCTTTATTTGAGAATCCAAGTAGTGCTTACCTCAGCTTTAATTTTATTGTCTCCAAAACAGAGGTGTTGTAAGTAGGCTGCAGCATTAGACTGGACTGAAGGAAACTGATGTTGCAACATCTGGATCACTTCGGGCAGTTCTGGGTCTCTCCATCCAAATTCTCTGAACAAAAGGAAGGCAGGAGAACATGAGGATGAGCCCTCTAGACTGTGGCATATGGTTAGCACATTGATGAAATGTGCTTGATAGTTTACATAGACATATTTCACAATTGTTGTTCTGGTTTCCTTACACATAGACACATCTAAGAGAGCATCCTGAAAAGGTCTTCTTATGTAAATAGTTTTTAAGTGCCTATATACACACCGATTATATAAGATTCTATATACATATAGCTGGGTATGGTGGTGCAGGCCTGTAATCACAGCAACTTGGGAGGCTGAAGCAGGAGGATCACAAGTTCAAAGCCAGCCTCAGCAATTTAGCAAGGCCCTAAGTGACTTAGCAAGAACCTGTATCAAAATTAAACACAAAAAGGGATGGGGATGTGGCTTATTGGTTAAGTGTCCCTGGGTTCAATCTCTAGTACCCAAAGGGGAAAAAAAAGAATATATATGCATATATGAATGAAGTTAAATGTATCAACTGAAGTTTCACACTTACAAATATTATGATTATTATTATGAAAAATAACAAAATAACCCATGATTTTATTAACATGTGCACTTTTTATTGGGCTTAAGTGGACACTTTATAGAGATCACATTTTCCCAATATATTATTTAAACAAACTGAGGAATGGCATTTAGCTAAATTTTCAGATATGAGAAAACACAACTCATGATAGCAGGTGATGCTGATATTGTTATTATTTTCATTTTTGTTGTTGCTGTTTTCATAATCTCGCTTTAAAAAAAATAAACCAACTTCAGCCCTGGAAAAAGTAGACAAAAGTCCAAAAAGAAAAGATATAGATGTATTCCCTTACATGATTTTCTGGGGATAAAAGTACAAAAAATTAAATGACATTTTAAAAGGAAATTATTTATTTAAAGACATTGACTTATGCACAAAATGTTAATAAATTTTATGTACTACATATTCTTTTCCTGAATCCTCCTTCTTACATCAGACTAATCCAAAAAGCTGTTTTTAAAAGTTTAACCTTAAGAAATGTGCTCTAGATATCCTAAATCAGAAGTGATATCGTACCATTGTCTGAATGGATATTCTTTTTTGAAATCTCTCAGTTCAACCAGTTAGATCATAGTGCTGACAGGACCAACTCTATGGATTCTATTCTTGAAGCAGGGAACCAATTGTTAACTGAGAAATAAAAGAGCAACATCTGAGACCACAGATAAAAACTTGACCCCACCAGGCACAGAAGGGTGCTATTTATCTGAAAGATGGGCTACAGGATCGAGACGGCTGTGCAGCAGCCACGCCTACTCTTCGTGAAACAACTCAAAAGCAGGCGTCCTACTGGTGCCAGGTCAGCGCTGTCATCTGCACGGAGGAGTCATGAAAAATAGGATGGAGAAGGGACCGACAAAGGTTAAAAGCTTCCTCGTAGGTTCTAACCTGTCCTCTTTATCCTTCCTTTATCACTACTGGTAGAGCTGTCAAGAAAACCCTGAAATGTGTTGGTGCTTCCTTTCCTGAAGACACTGTGAAACAGGAAGGCTTTTGAAGTGGCTTCGTTTTTATTTGGAAAGATAAAGCATTTGATTTCATGTGCATTGACTATTCAATAAATCTACAAACCATCGTAGGCAGATACATGCACATTCTCAACAAGACACAGAGCACAATAGCACATTTGCTGGTAATCCTTCTTGATAGGTGATCATAGTAGAAAACCAGTATAGACTGAAAAATGTGAAGCTGGCTCTTCTTTTAAATTTAATTTCCTTTTGTTGCATGATCCCAAGCCACCCCTGCAATACAGAGATAGCATGGTCCTTCTCATGATAGTAGCCCTCTAGAACGATATGCCTTGCAAATCAAATCAAAATCTGCAGGGCACCTATAAGTTAAAGGCAATGGGTGGCTAAGATGAATTCAGGTAAGTTTAGGCTATTGGGAAGTGATTAGTGAAGAACTTACTTCAGTCTATTTTATGAACCAGGTGGTAACTGCTCTATTAGGCAAAGGCTCATAGGGCATATCTCAAGAGCATCTTTTGAACAGGAGCTTCAGTAGAGAAGACTTAGAAACTCTTTGAACACATGCATACAATGCATACATGTGTATCCACACACGTGTACACCCCCAACATTCATGCGGGACAGATGGACATTTCAAAGAATCATAAATCCAGAAGAGATCCAAGCTCCCTACTGATAGGTCAGAAGGAGCCTGGCACCAGCTTCACCCCTCTCCTAGCCACAAATCCCTGGAATCCCAAACACCCACTCATCCCTCTTTCTGCCTCCAAAGACCTAGTTCCAAATGTCAGTCACCTCCCACCTCAATGCTCTACCCCCTTGTGATCTAACCATACCAAAATGAACTTGGCTCTATCAATTTCCTGCTTCAAACCCTATGTGCTCCCACCATTCCTGGTAGAAGGACCAGGAGGTCCCCTTGGCCTTCTACACTGCCTCCCCTGGCTCTCTGTGCTGGTCACACTGGAGACAGGTGTGCATCGCTCTCTCCGGCCTCAGTTCCTCCGTTACAGTAGGAGGACAATCACAGGGTTTGGCATCAGAAAAACTGGCAAAGAGTTCATAACTTGAACATCTGGCTCTGTCTCTCATATTTAGTAAACATGGGACAGTCCCTTAGTCTTTGTTGACATTGGCTTCCACAGATGAAATAGAGAGTAACAGCATAATATAATAACAGAATAATATTACAGATAATAATGCACTGATTTCGTGGAAGATACAATGAATTTGTAAGTTCTTAGTAAACTATTCAGAGCTAGATATATTCCAGTAATTGTAATGCTAAGAGTGACATAACGATATATTTTTCTTTTGTAATTCACGGAACACTGTCTAATATTTTAAGAACCTCAAACCTTTTATTGACATATATCCATTTGGACATTATGCTTATGTGAAGAAATATAAGTAAAAAGAGAAAGATTGCTTTAGTTTGTATCAACATTTGCCATTTTGAAACTATTTCCTTGCTTGCTATTCCCCTCAGAGGCAGGGGTGGGATGATGGGCAAGGTGTTTTGGATGGAGCCAGACTTGGTTAGAACCCTGCTGCCCCGTCAACTTTCTCTGCAGCCGTGGGCTCGAGTCTGTCTGGCTTGCTGCTGAGCCTCCACTGGTCAGCATGGGGAGGTGTTTGCTACGTGGGTGCACTTGGAGTCCATCTGCCTTCCTGAGATCATGATTCCTGCCCTGGCATATTGGTGGGAGATCAGCAATAACAGGCATGGATGGCACCCCGTGTGGGCTCTTTAGAAATGTCAGGTGTTACATATAACTAGACCAAGAAAAGGAGAATAAGAAGCAAGATGCCTCTATAATTTCCTAAGAAGCTGAACTCAAAACTCATTTGTTACTGGGCTGCACTTCAGAATGTTAATGGAACCGGAGAATATGCAAATGTAACCTTTTCTTCATTAAAACTTGTCACATAGACCAACAATATTGTGACTAAACCCTCACTCATATATGGACTGTCTGAGCTGTTAAAATCACAACGCTTAGCACAGAGCCAAATAGCAAACAGTTTGAAGTTCTTTACAGTGTTATGCTGGGATTGAAACCAAAGGGTTGGAGGACTGTCACAACATTTGATCAAGTTTCCCTGAGGAAGAGAGTGCAGGGACACCCGGGGTCCTCACAGACTCAAACTTTGGTTCTCAACATAGCTTCGTGTCAGAGGGGACACTGCTCACTTTGACTGCAACCTGAATAACTTCCACTGGGAGCCTGACTGTATGGAAGTTTTATAAAAGTATGGTAATCTTAGTCACTCCCGAACTTTTGAACCTTAAACGTTTTAAAGACTGTACTGACTTTGACATTCATATCCAGAGCTATGAAGATAGGCTGCTTTGTTTTTTCTGCTGGCTTGTTGATTGAGTTGGGAGGGTTGAAGGGTGCTAGATATAAAAAAAAGATAGGATTTTTAAAATAATAAAAGGAAGATATTTCAACCCAAAAGAACTTATCCAATGACACACACACGTGAAAGCATTCACGTCTCAACCCTCATACCTGGATAGTTTGTAACAGAAGACGAATAGGATCAAGTTAATCACATTTTAAAAGTATCTTTACTCTTATATAAACAGTAGCACCAGAATCAGGACTATCTGGAAAGTGAGCTCGATTGCTACACAGCTTGTAGACAGAAAGGACTTTCTTCAGGCTTTACATAGTGAGTAAGATGGCACTCCCCAGGCTGCATCACAAGCCTTAATTCATCACACCATGGCTTCTGGGTCCAGCCTCATGACGGAGCTGCCACCGTGCTCCATGGACATGTGCCTAGCTCCTGAGGTACCTTCAAGCCACCTGCCAGGAGGAGAGAAATTGACAGAGAAGAAAAGGGACTCGTCCTGTGGGCTCAGTGAATCCCACTGGAAAACCGGGAGGGAGGGGTCCAGGACGCTCTACACCTGCCCTGTGTTGGGTCCCTGGTTAGAATACGTGGGAGGCTGGACAGTCACCCCACTTTACCCCGGTCCTAATCCCTGGCACGGTGGGTGTTGCCTTGACTGGCAGGGTGTACTTTGCAGATGTGACCACACGAAGGGTCCCGAGACGGGAGAGCATCCTGGATCACGCAGTGGGCCCTAAATACCATCACAAGCTCCTTGAAACAGAGACACAGAAGGAGGCTGGACACAGGTAGAGGCCGTGAGACAGTGACGTGAGAGGGGAGGCTGCTGTCTCTGCAGACAGAGGAAGAAGCCGGGAGCCAGGAAGGCAGTACTCTAGAAGCTGGAGGAGGCGAGGGGATGGACCTCCCTCCGGAAGCTCTGCAGGGACAGGGCACTAGTGACCCCTGATTGTGGCACAGTGTACCTGAGTTCAGACTTCTGACTCGCAGAACGAGAAGGAGTTGTTTTAAGCCAGTAATTTTGTGTTAGCTTGTAATAGCAGCTGCAGGAAACTAATGCAGAAGACCATCCACTGCCAAGACCTGGCTGCTTGGCTTCCTCCAAGAGGCACCATCTCAATTCCAGGTCTGAGCGTCTCTCGTGTTTTCCAGGCAGCTCTTCTGTTGATTTCCTCTGACTTCTGGCCACCTCCTGTTAATCTATGTATTTGAAAATGCAACATCCCTGATCTGCGTTTGGCTTCCGTAAGGCCCAGGAGCCTTCACTTCCTGCTGTGTTCCTACCACTCCGCCTGCTGTGTCTAAGGATCCGGCCACAGTCCGCCCACTCCACCTGCCAGTGTTTACGGGGCAGCACTTGTCTTCCCAGGAAGACCCAGCACTGAACAGAGCACACGTTCCTGCCTTTGGGGAACTTACTTTCCAGATGGGAATTGGTAATTAATTGTTAAAAAAGAAAAACAGATTACTTCTCAAGTAGTTCTAAGTGTGTAGTAGGGTGAATAGTGTCCCCTCCTGTCTACCTAGAACCTTAGACTGCGATCTTATTTGGAAACAGTGCTTTTGCAGACATAATGAAAGATGGAGACAAGACGGTACCGGATTGGAATGGTCCTAAGTACAAAAAAGAGTGTCTGGGAAGAGAGGGAAGAAGGTGGTGTGCAGACGGAGGTGGAGACTGGGGACAGGCATTGGCAAGCCAAGGAACACTAAGGCTACCTGGCAACACAAGAACCTAGGAGGAGGCTCGGATCAAGCCTCCCTGAAGCCTCCGGACGGAACCAACTCTCCAACATCGTGACTTCAGACTCCCGATCACCTCAGCACTCAGAAGTCGACCTCTGTTACTTGGAGGTGTTCAGTTGTTACTGTGTCATGGCCGCTATGGGAAACTCACTTCAATGTGAAGGGGAAAGAGCGTGGAGATAGGGAGAACCGGAGCCTGGGACGCTGGGGATGAGGGGGCCTGTGCAGGCGTTGTTACTTGGCAGTGGCCGGGAAGAAGAGCTTGTGGCAGGAGTGGGCTTGGCATGTCAGGCAAGAGGCGAGAGGCCAGTGGGAGACGTGGAGCAGGCCCTGGGGGCCTTGCTAGAGAGGCAACAGGGGCCCAGATGGTAGAGGGCAGGCTGGCTACTGCAGGCCCTCAGATGCTTTCTACAGAGGTACTTGGATGGCGGTTGTGTGCACACACGCACTTGTTAAAATGCATGAACTACAGGCCTCAAAGTGTGCATTTCTGTGAATCACATATACCTGGAGAAGCTGAGTTTTTGAAAGGGGTCCCTGGAGCTGCTGTGTGGACAACAGACTCTGAGGGGCAGGGTGAAAGCGGGGCAGTGGGGGAAGCAGAGGGTCCTAAGCAGCAGAGAGTGGTGCAATTTGCAGTGTGAGCCAGCAGGGTTTTGATGGGTGCACGTGAAGTGTGAGAAAAGGGGAGCTCTTTGAGACCCACTGAAAACCCTTTCTCCTTTCCACACCTAAGGGTGGCCCCTGTCACTCATCTCAGGCCCAGCCTGGACCAGTGGGGCAGGTGGGGCAGTGGGGGCCACCTTTTGGAGATTAGGACCTTTTATTTCAGAATAAGGAGAAACGATTTGAGCTGGCAAGTTTTCTACTGGCTGCCGAAGTGAAGAGAGACAAAGAGTAAAAGAATGACAAAATTGGTTCCTTTGCACTATTGTGGGTACTAAGTGCCTGGAATTAATCTCTGCTGCGCAATGGGCTTCTTCTCTCAATGCAATCTATTAGAAGTTGAAGAGGAAAAATAATGTACCATGATTAGCCAAAACCTATGATATTATTTAGCCTTTGAAATCACATATAATTTAAACATCCATGAATTTCTGCTTTTATTGAAGATGTAAATATTTTAAAAGATGATTAGGACAAAGGATATTATCAGTTATATCATAACACCTATGTAGTGTCAATTAGCTTTTTTTTTGTGGTACCAGGGATTGAACTCAGGGGCACTCGACCACTGGGTCACATCCCCAGCCCCTTTTGGTGTTTTATTTAGAGACAGGGTCTCACTGAGTTGCTAAGTGCCTCGCCATTGCTGAGGCTGGCTTTGAACTCGCGATCCTCCTGCCTCAGCCTCCCAAAGTGCTGGGATTACAGGCGTGTGCCACTGTGCCCTGCTGTGTCAATTAACTTTAAAATACTACTTATTTAGTCATTAAGGCTACTAGATGTTTCAAGAAAAATATGGTACACAAGGAGAAATTAATAATGCATGTACATAAGAATTGAGTTGCTCTGAAAATTTGAACAGATTCTGTTTGGTGGCAATAGCCCAAGGGAAAAAGATTGCAAATTAGTACCCATAAAATTTACCTTGTAAAACATAATGACTTTATGGAAAATACTTATATTCTACAACTATGTACCTATTTTAAAATTAATAGCCCATATTGTTCCTTAGAAAAGCACCTAGATGTGTGGAGCCAGAACTGGAAGGAAAGGATTTGATGCTCAGGACATCCAGACTAGGAGGACAGGACCTAAGGAGGTTTGATCTACAGCTGTTAGTCTGTCAATATCAGGAGAAGATCAGGATTGTGCCTCATGGTTAGATTAGGAATTTGAGAAAAAGTCGCAAACACCTAGGTCATTTCTAACATTTTTTTATACATATTTGGATATGCGTGTGTATCTGTGTGTTTACGAGTACATGTGTGTATATATACATATACGAGTATCTGTGTGCTAACATGTACATACAGGTGTGTATACACACGTACATGTGTGTATACAATGTGCTTGCATGTACATATGTGTATATATTTACAAATGTGTGTGTATACATACACACAATTGCACAATGCACACACACATATATTTTACATAGGTAATAGGGTGGTACTTGGAAAGAGTGAACTTCAAAAGCAAGTTCCTAGACATGTCAATGCCAGGGGATCAAGAATAGGATTTGGCTTAATTAAGTTAAGTGATCTCGGTCAGATTCAAGGCTGAAGGTCTGTGTTCAGTGTAGGGGGTTACCAGGATGTGGGGGAAATTCTACGACTGAGAATTTCTTAAAGAATCTCACTTTTCTAGGAGGAGGGAAGAAGGAGCAATGCTCAGCCCATGGTGGACAGAGAAACGCAGTCATGTTGGCCAGGCTTGGGAGCTGTGTGGTCATTTTTTTGTGGTGTGTGGATGACCTTCGGGTCTTGTCTATATGCAGAGATGATTATGGAGAGTGGCGACTTAGTTAGGGTCCATCATGGACGCAGGAGTTTGCCTGTGGTTCATGAGAGGTGAAGTGCTCACGTTCAACAGGAGAGAACCCAGGCCTGACAGATGCCTGCTGGCTTGGCTACCAGGCCTTGCTCTTCCCATCTCGACACCCGGGTGTGTGGCTACACAGTGAGGTGACCAGGGGCACATCCGAAGGGAAAGGAAAATGCTGAAGAGAAACGTCTCATTCTAAGGCTCGCTGCCACTGCACAAGTGTCACTCTGGGGGCTAAAGTCATGTTCTAAATCTGTCAATGTGATAACAAAACTACAAGTTAAACAGGAAGAAGAAAAGGAAGTGAACCAGTTGGTTTGTCACCAAGAACTCACACTAACTCTGTGTCCTTACAGCTGGAAACCCTCCAGAGAGCAAGTCTGAAGAGTGACCTCATCAATCATGTGTTTTAAACTGGAATACATTAGGAATAGGAGGGAAGCTTATTGGGTGGTGGTTGTGTTTAGTTGTTAAAATAAGAAGAAAAACAAAACACCACAATTCCATAATTAGGTCTATAGTAACCAGTGCTCATGTCAAAAAAGAGGCAAAACAGCCCTCTAAGTGCACTACTCCATGTTGCTCTTAGAGGAATCCTAAGGAACATGCAAACTCTTTCTCCTGTCTATTCCTTTTTTTTTTTTTTTGGCACTGGGGATTGAACACAGGGGCACTTTACCACTGAGCCACATCCTCAGTCCTAATTTGTATTTTACATAGAGACAGGGTCTCACTGAGTTGCTAAAGCACCTGGCTTTTGCTGAGGCTGGCTTTGAACTTAGGATCCTCCTGCCTCAGCCTCTCCAGCTGCTGGGATTACAGGCATGTGCCATCAAATCTAGCTTACTTTTTCTTTTGAGATAGGATCTCACTAAGTTGCTGAGGCTGGCCTGAAACTTGCAACCCTCCTGCCTTGACCTCTCGAGTTGCTGAGATTACATGCCTGAACCACCATGCTCAACTCATCATTACTCTCAATATAAGAAAAAAGAAAAAGAAGTATGATGTCTGAGTAGCTATTTACTTCTTATTACTAGGCATGAAGTACAAGGGAATTCCATGGGCATTTCATTTACCATATTTCATAGTATATTTGATATAAAACTATTAACTTATTTCCATTCTTACTATCTGGTTTTTTCCAAATGTAAAATATGAAGATTATTTTCACTCTTCAGTTTGAATAAAATAACCAACATTGGATACTCATTAGCAGTCCCTGCAGACCATGAATCAAAGGGGTGTCAAAAGGCTACCTGTATCCCTTATCCTAGATGATTCTGTAGCTGGGCAACTGAATATATTGGCTAGCTTCTTTTCAAAGTGCAATCATAATAATAATAAAATTCATTTCAAGATAATGGTGTCCAATTACCTTTAACTTGGACCTGTTGATAAAGTCTTAGACTAGGCTTTTATTACATTGGTGTGGCAGACTCACAGTAAATGGTTATGACTTATTTGAAAATTAACTGAAAGTCTGCAATGAATTCAAAAACATTTTCTCCCATTGTTGCCATAAAGCTGTATAATTTAAAATGGGCAGGGGGGGCTGGGGTTGTAGCTCAGCGGTAGAGCGCTCGCCTAGCACGTGCATGGCCCGGGTTTGATCCTCAGCACCACGTAAAAATAAACGCATTGTGTACAACTAAAGAAAGACAAATAAATAAATATTTTTAAAAAAATATATACATATATATTTAAAAAATGGGCAGGGGGTAGCAAGGCAAATGTTAGAGGCTTGACTATAGGAAAATAGTCATAGTAGATAAATAGAAGTTTACTTATGCAAATAACCAAAAGATACATTATTTCTATTACCTTTTTCACTACCTAAGAATGATAGTTTCTGGGATGAAGCTGTAGCTCCCATGTGCAAGGCCTTGGGTTCATTTGCCATCTCCACAAAAGAGAAAAAAAAAAAGTAGTTTCTTCATTAAGCATATTTTTTCTATACACAAGAAATACAGGGGCTGGGGTTGTGGCTCAGCGGCAGAGCGCTCTCCTTGCACGTGCGCGGCCCGGGTTCGATCCTCAGCACCACGTAAACATAAATGCATTGCATTGTGTACAACTAAAGTAAATAAACAAATATTAAAAAAAAAAGAAATACATTGTTTTAAGTTCTGTCTACATGGTAGCAAACCAAAGCCACCAGAAAAAAACAGAATTTGTATCTTTAAGAATATGAAGACACCATTGTTGTAAAAATATTTTTTATATAAAACCAGCAACTTGAAAAATTGTGCTGTTTATATGTAATATGAAATGAAATGTACTCTGCAAACATGTATAGCAAATTAGAATAAAAAAAGAATGCTAATTCAAAAATTCTACAAATATGTCTTAAAACAAGTATTTTTGTGTGTGAGAAGTAACTGAATACATCTTAATGCTTGACTTGATAGAATTCAATAAGTTCTCAAATTCTATTGGTTCACAGGGCCCTCTGTGTGTCTAGAAGTGTTTTAGAGTGTCCCTGGGACCAAAGAAATACCTGACAGTCCCATTCATTAAGTGATTAGATCCAATGACTTTAGAATTATCTATGCCCTGGCTATTTATGCTTTGGGGCACCTGGCAACTTCTCAAACACCGAATTCAGAAAATTCCTTCTTTATTTTGTCTCCTTTATTGACATGTTTTTACTTGTAATTGCAGAAATCTCTGGAAATCCAGGTTTGCAGAGTTATGAAGTCATCAGGGGGAATGTTGGGCAATAATAGAATTTTGAAGCTGAACTTGAACTCATGATTCACTTGGTGTCCAACAGACCTTGTTCTATTTCCCTCCAAAATATAAAATCTCCCTGGGAGCTCCTCCGAGTTTGCTGTATGGCCCGGGGGCCTTGGTGTGTTACTGGGAAATAGCAGTGAGCGAATGTTTTCAACAGTAGCTGCGACATGAACCTCGATGAGAAATTGCAGCATGATTAACGGATATCAGTGGAAAGGCAGATGGTTCATACGTGAATGGAAGTTTGTTGGGTATTTGAAATTCAGAATTTCAATTAAGCAACTCGGTAAATCAAGCGAACCTAAACATTTGTCATTTGGGGAAATAGACTATGACTTATTTCTAACAGTTTTGTATTTAGGTGTTTTCAAATGTATCCTTTTATGACTGCGAAAGACCTAAATAGTAGCAATATATTTATTAAATTAAATATAATATTTTATGATTACAATGTAAAAATACAAAATAATTTAGGGAAAATATCCACATTTAAAATGGCCTTCTCCCTCCTTCTCTATGACCTGGGCAAGGGCATAGTACAATGGGATCATGAAACGCTCATGACAAAAGTACCACTTTAGTGCAGTGGTATCACTGAAAACGCTGCTTTTATTACATTCAGCATGCTCTTCGCTGCTGTATAAAATTGCTGTGGACATCTTCACTATTGCATCTGATCTTAAGGGACCTTCCTTCTACCCTTCTTGCCCTTTCTCCCTAGCCTTTCTTGGGCTGCTATGTATTGGTTTAAACTGCAGAAGAGAGAATCACATGAGGGACCTGAGAACCAGCGTGAAAGCAAATGAATTTAGTGATGGGAAACTCTGCTCTTGGATGAATGTAACAAGCGGTTCTTCTTTGTAGACGTGACTATGCTGGAATGATCAGAAGCTGGAAGAATGGAATACTTTGTCCTCAACCTCTGGAGACAATTAGAGATTTCATTATCAGAGACATTATCTGATGTACGTACTACTATTTTACAATAAGCACTCACATAACTTGCTTTCATGCAGAAATAAGCCGACATGGTGAAGACCTTGTTCTTATTGTGCACATCCTGTGTTCCCAGGAACTGCATCGGTGCCTTACCCATTACTGATCACCACTCCCACTGGGGTAGTGCATTAATATGCCCATTTTACAGATGTAGCTGCTGTAGCACAGAGCCTCTTCTCAGCACCTTGCCTAAGGTGCAGTAATAACCAGTGGATGGAGGCAGAATTGATATGCAGACAGACTCCTCATGGTCCCCACTCATAGCCAGGATGCTCACTGTCTCATCAAACCATGGTTGTTACTAGTTTTGAAAGCTATTACAAGTTGGGGAGAACAATGAATGTGGACCCCTCAGAAATTTCATGAGGATAAGGTTAAACTCATCTGATCCAGGACTAACACCATGTCTATTACCTATCTTTCAAGTGTAATTGCTTTCTCTTTCTAAATCAAGAGTTGTGTAATTTAAAAAAAAAAAATCGGCACCTCACACAACATTTTATATTGTTGACTTTTATAAACCACTACTTGCAAACAAACATCTCCAATATAATAGAGATGCTTATAAACTTAGGTAATTTCCTCTAAGAATTCTGGGGCCCAGGATCAGGTAATGGAGGAGAGAATAAAAGGTCCTACCTGGAGAAACATTCATGTTCTCAACCAATTTCTCAGATATTATCATTTTCTTGTCCTTCATGATCCAGTCTCTAAATTGTGCTTGGCTCCACCCACAGCCCATTTATCAACATTTCTTCCAAATTTATGATCTACAATTCTCTGGTTTTTGCAGTTCACCTACCATTCAATTGAAAACTATGATATACAAACAAAATGTACCATTTCACTACCTATTTCAATAAAGAGTTCTTATTTGTTGATGCAAAGAATAAAGTCTTCCAGATATAATAACTTTCCCTAATTTGTTTTCTTCTAATAATCTTAGTGTTCTCCTGTTAAAAGCCTTCCAAAAGGGACTTGAAAATTCCAACCAAATTCTGCAGGCTCGACTTAAAACAAGTGTTCTCTTTAAACACAACATAATATTAAACATTTATTTTCCTGTACTCTCAGCATATTCACTTATTTCTATTTATTTCCCTGGTATAATATATTATATTGCCTTGAAACTATTTAGTATTTTCTGTTAAAATCCACTGTGATGACCAGAAAAATGCTTTACGTGGAGTGGATACTCCGAAAACAATAGCTGTCTAATCATCAAATCTAGCAAGCTACCTGGGTTTTAAAAATTTACATAAATCACCCAGTGTTAATGTACTTGACCTTAGTATTTGCACAATAAATGTCAGTTGTCAATTCACTGTCTTGACAACAGCTCTGTGAGTTTGGCTCTGTGATTATTTCTACCTCTGTCCAGACACAATGTAATGGTCTGACAAACAGGGAGGGCATTGAACACTGTTCCTGGTTTGCAAAGAAAGCTGGGCACACTCAACCTTTTCAGTACACTTTAGGCAATGTTTTGACTCCATTTGAGTAAGTATGAGAGGTGCAGGCTGTGCAGAGAGGTAAGAGCTCAGAGAAGGTTCTTCTTCCACTTGGTCAGAGGAAATTCATGTTTCCTAGAAGAACATTTGGATTTGTCCTGTCTCAGTGGACGTAAAAATTACAAAGCAGAAAACTCACTCTAGAATTACTTTTTTAACTTCAAGGAGAAGTGTGAAATCTATAAAATACTTCACTGAGTTCAGAGAGCAATTATGACTCTGATTTGCAAATACTTGTGATTGATTAGAATATTCTGCACATTTTGACAATCCAGAACAATATGGGAGTGGCATTGTGTTAGGTCCTGTGTACTGTCAATTCAACCCCACATCTTAATTTCTCTGAGTACCAAGTGGTTTGGATTGTTGTTAACTATTTGAAAATTCTTATTCAGGGGGATGTCGGAGCTATAAGTTCAGGAGTACATGGTTGAACACTTTCCCTTCATCTCCTATGACACATGTCATCTGTGAGGTTTTTCTAAATATCCCTTGACCTATTTAGGTTTTAAATCTTTATAGTAGTTGGTATTTTAAGTTTACTGCCTCTTGTGTGAGTTAATACTTCCTTTGTAGTGAAACAGAAGAAGGGAAAGAAAGATTTGTATTAAAAACAGAAGGGGAAAAAACCCAGACTTAATCTTACTTCACAAAGGGTGTCAGCACATTTTAGCTACAGATCTCAGCTGTACTGGGGCTCAGCAGACGCAACCTCAAAGTGAAGACCTCAGAAGCAAACTTTCTTTCTTTCGCACTCCTTTCACCCTCTCACATACCCCCAGACAAACACAGAAATTAGATTTCTCCTTCTCCAAGGCATGTCATAGAAACCAGACCCATTTTCCCTAAAGCCAGCCATATAACCAAAAAATAGTACTAGAGCTTTCTTCCAGTTTTCTGCATAAGAGCTGGTCATAAGGAAACCCTCTAATCGTGCTTTGATAGTAGGTCAGAAGAGCTCGTTTCTGTAGGGGGTCCTGCCTCCCACCCTACAGGAAGGAAAACTACACAGAGAGGCCAAGAAGAACCCGAGCACTGGCCTGGCTGGGTTCCCACTCTGCCTGCTTCCAGCAGCTTGGCTACTTTGGTCCAGTCGTACGTCTGCATGGCCGTCTCTGCTTCATCCAACCCAAGCACAAAAGCAGAAAGTTCACCCGGGGCTTTGGGTCTTTAACATGAATGGTCCCATGCCACCTGGAACTATGATCAAATGAATGTGTCATGGTCTTCTTTTGTCAGCCTGTGCAGCCAAGACCCTTTATGTTGGGCAAGGAAAGGATTGGCCCCTCTTCCACCCCTACAGCTCCTATCTGCAATTGCTGGGCCCCCGCGATCTCCAAATATCATTCCCAGAGATCAGGCTTTGCACAAGCTGGCTTGACACAGAAGCCAGCCAGAACTTTACACAGGCCAGCGTAGGGCCCAGAAGCATTTTTCCCTGTTCATTTAGCAGCTCAGGAAGTTTCAAATATTTTTGTGAAAAAATATTTTCTTGGAACTAAAATCACCAGACTATTGTAACATTAAAGGCCAACTCAGTCTTGCCTCATTTTCTTATTTTCTTTGAAACGCAAAACCCATAAAGTTGCCATGATGGTAAAGGTGTCCCAGTCTAGCAGGATGCTAGTGAGGGGAGGGGCAGGGTATCTTGGAAGAACACAAACATTGACAAGGGACTGTTGTGTCATTAACTGTTGCGGGGGGGGGGGGGATTACTGGGACTAAAATAATGGCTTACAAGTTCCTTTGAATATCCAGTCACAAAGGCTGTAAATTCACTTTCCCTAATATTCTCATAGCTGAGCTGTGGGCCTCGTTTCTCATGCTCCGAACACTGTGATAACATGTGAACAGGCTCTGCGCTCCAGGCTGTGCTCCTTCACATTATCCTGCACAGCCCCGCCAGCACTAGGCCTCTCCAGACAATGCCCAGCTTCTTGGTGACCTTCCAGCAACCCCCCACCCATGCTGTCACTCACAGAGCTGGGGTCCACCCCATGCTGGCCTCTGCCTCCTCCTGCAGCTGCACGGCTGCTGTGTGTGCACGCCCAACTATGTGCAGCTCCCAACACAGGCCAAGCCATGTTCTCTCACTTCCCCCTTGGCTAACGTGCCCCAACTGAAGGAGCCCTAATTAGGAAGGGCTATTGCAGCTAGCTGGAAGCCATAGGTTCCACCTGATATGTATGTGACGCACCTGTAGGCACCCGCAAAGCTGAAGGTATATAACCGGGTGAAAGCGGTCCGAGTTAGGAGAACGGAGAATTCAGTCAGTCGGGCAGTCACTCGGTCGGTCAGAAGAATCAGAGCGGCCAGAACGTAGGCAGAGCGGTTACAGAAGAGAAACCAGATAGAAGAAGTAATGACTGGTCAGAGTTAGGCCGAGGCTCCCAAGGAAGACAGAAGACAGAAGAAAGAAGAAGGAAGAAAGAAGAGAGAAGAAAGAAGCTCTAATCTTTCTCTAAGCTAAGCTCTATCTTTCTTTCTCTCTAAGACTCTAAGCTAAGAAGAAGCTCTATCTTTCTTTCTCTCTAAGAAGACAAGAAAATAATCTCTCTACAAGATCTTTCTTTCTTTCTCTCTAAGCTAAGAAGACAAGAAGAAAAGCTCTTTAGTCTTTCTCTCTAAAAATCTTTCTTTCCCTCTCTAAGCTCTCTAAGAAAGTAGAAGTAAAAGCAGTATAAAGCTTTACTCTGCCTCCGAGAGATTTCCTCCCGGGTTTCGGTACCAGGTAGCTTACACCCAACCCCACTCAAGTGGCACTTGAAAAACATCCCTTCCTGGTGACACAGAAGTTGACACTATGGCCAGGGAATACTAGTACCTGAACACAGACTTAAAATACCACTTGTGGGTCAGATTGCTCTGCAGAGGGAACTGGCTGGTTCTTGACCACACAGGACCTTCCCTGGTCTGTCCTGTGGCAAGCGAGCAGCCTCCATAGCTTGTCACACTGAGACCTCACACTTGCTGTGTAGTTGTGCGACGATGGTTTCCTCACCAGGCAGTCAACTCCGGCAGGCAGGGTTCATGTCATTCTTAACTCATGACTGTGTGTTCAGCATCTAGCACATGGGTTTCACAGGGTAGGCACTTGATGGACAAGTAAAACCATTCCAGGGTGAAAAATCTCAAAGCTAAAAACAGTTATGATGCTAGAAAGTATATATGTAATAGAGTAAGTGTGAACCTATCAGCTGCTTGTTCTCTTGCTGGTCGTACCTCCCGGACCCCATTTGTTCATTCATTCACCAAACACTGATGGCCTGGTCATGAAGCAGAGTGAATGATCAAGGTCACTGGCCCCAGGAGCTAGTGACTGAGAGGATGAGGTGGGTTTAGAAGGGGCAACCTCAGGGTGAGGCAGTGCTTCTCAGACTCAGCACCATCAATATTTTGGTCACATAATTCTTGGCTGGAGACAAGAGCTGCCCTGTGTAAGGGCATGTTTAACAGTGGCTCGGGTCTCTACCAATTAGGTGCCAATAGCATCCTGTCTGCTTATATCGTGCCAACTAAAAATGCCTGCAGCCATTGCCAGATGTCCCCTGCGGTGGGGGACTCATCCCTGTTTGAGAACCAGTGGTGCGAAGTCACATTTCTGAAGCCGAAAGACAAAGGCCCAGGACGCTAAGCACCTCTGATCACATCAGACAGGCCTCTGTTCTCTTACTTCTTGCTGATGATAGAGCCAAACCAACGGAGAGGTTTCTTGGATTGAGATTTCAGTGAGTTTGGGTCTAGAATCATGGGTGTGAAGGACAGAGTGGGAGAGGGTAGGAGTGACAACCTTTGGGTTCATGGAACTTCAGTGAATGATGAACCCCCAGCCCCACTTGAGGCACAGAAAACTAAGTGTGATGGCATTACAGGTGGAGCAGGAACATGACAAGAGCTGATTAGAGTTCATAAGCCACCGAACAGTGGCACCATGGGTGATGGGCCTTCTCAGCGCCAGAAAAACCTTGTTTGGTGAATGAGCGAATGATGGTTCTATGCTGTCTCCTAACAGGGCGCTTTGCAGTATGTTCACATTTTTGCAAGAAAAGGTACCCGGGAGTCCCCGTGCTAAATGACTCTCCTCACGCATCTTAACATCGTTGTCATCCCCTTACTACCCCATCAGGCTCCCTTCCGTCAAGGAATGGAGCTGGTGTAGTATTTTCAGTGGTTACGTGCCTGGGTGAATAATGCTCGTCAACTGCTCTGGTGTCTCAATCAAACTCAGGTTTCTCGAAAGTTAGAGCTTTTCAGCGCAGATCCACTTGCGCTGTGTCGGCAGGAGGTTGTACTGGCACCATCGGCTTAATAGATTGCCTCTAACAAACCCCAGACACGAGAGTAGCGCAAAACCCTTCCTGTTAGGGAACCTGGCATGCGCTGCCACCACGACTAGTCCACAGGCCAGGAAGGGGACAGACTGGAGCCCAAAGCAGGGCTGGAAAGGAGGCCACGCTGGCAGCACCGGGGGGTGGCTGCTCAGCCCCTCTCTCCCTTCTTTCCTCTCCCTGGCAGCAAAGTGGCTTCCATCTGGTCACCCCAAATCCGTTAAAACATTCACGTACCAACGCTGCAATTACTCTCCACAAGTGTTTGCTCACACACAACTGGTTCAGTGAATTATTCAAGATCACATAGAAAAATCTTACAAAAGCTGAAAAAGAAAAGACTTCCATGTTCCAATTCCTCCTATAAGGTGTGAGAATCTGCTCATCACTTCCTCTTGATTAGACTTAAATGGCTCACTTTGTCTACTCTGCACTTTTGCACCAAAAACGTTGTTTATTTTTTTAATTTAATGAAATTTTAAATATCATTAAGAAGTATTTTTTTTTTTTACTCTTCTAGAATGGAAGAAAATGGTTGCATCTGAGATTGAGAATTTAAAAAATAACTAAACCCCCAAAATTTTGCATCATCTTTAATCGCATTCCCCTATTTCAATTTTAAAATCTTACCCAAAGTGCGTTTAGACAGAAAATCTGTAATCATTTTTTTTTCCATTTTAACTTATGATTTCCCTCTGCTTCCCAAAGAGCAGCTAGTTAGGAAATTCTTATGTCTCTTTTCTGTTCTTCATCCATGCCCAGTTTATGAATCAGCAAATCCTTTTTTATAGAAGGTTATGTTTTAATGTGTCAGCCTGACTAGATTATAGTACCCAGTTATTTTCACCAGACCCAAATGAAAGCATTGCCTTGAAGATGTGTTGAGATGTGGGGACCATTTATGCTTAGCTGACTGTAAGTCAAGGAGATGACCCTTAATGATGCGGCAGGCTTCATCAAGTCTTTGAAAAAGGAAAAACAGATTTGTACAGGAAAAAATTCTGTCTCAAGTTGGGTAGAATCAAATGAGATTCCTGCCTTTCAGCCTCCCTGATAGATTTCAGAATTGACAACCCCCATAGGTCAGTGGCCAGGTCCTAAGAAGCCAGGTGGCTTCCAGCTGGGTCTCTTGGGTACTTCCTCCAAGATCCCAGCTGGGAGAAGATCAAACCATGTGGAGTAGGTGACTGGACAACTGCTCCAACTAAGCTCCTGTTTCCTAGCTAACTTCAACTGCCTGCCTAAGAGTGTGCCATCTTGGATGTCCAACCTCGGGGGGATGCTACATGAACATAGCCAGGGACATCTTACTGCACCTCTGGGACTACCCAAGGGAGAACTCCCAGCTAAACTCAATCTTCACAGAGAATCATGAGACATAATACCCATTGTTCTTTTAAGCCATTAAGTTTAGGGATGTTTTGTCATGCAGTAACAGATAGCAAGGATATGGAGGAACAGATCTGGTTATATTGTTCTTAAGTCAAGTTCACGTTTGTTGCAACCAAGGATACTATTCACAGGACCTGATGAAAAATAATTTTGTCTTGAAACTCTTCAAGAAGAGAACTCAGTGTGTCCAAACTGTTCCTTAATTTGGTTAATTGGATAAACTTTTCCCCATCAGACAGGAATAAAAGGTTTGAGAAGAGCTTCTTGGTACTGGGGATTGAACCGGTTTTTGCCACTGAGCTACACCTTCTGTCCTTTTTAAACTTTTTAATTTTGAGACAGGGTCTTGCTAGGTTGTTGAGACTGGCCTTGAACTTAGGATCCTCCTGCTTCAGCCTTGTAAGTTCATTGGGTTTACAGGCAGGCACCATATGCCTGATCTGAAAAGAGCTATCTTAAGACCATTGGTATGTTGTAAATGACCTCCAAAGGCAGCACTGAATGGGTCGAGCTCTCCCATATCAAGACTACGGGTCAAGAAGGTCTTTTTCTCTTAGGCTTGTTGACTAATATTTAAAAGGGGGTAAACACACCTTAAGGCATTTGGAAAATCATTCTAAAATGGAGATAATGCAAACACTATGTTTTCAGCTTCATCTATGATCTTCCCCATGGAGTTTTGCAGGGAGTGAACAAAACAATAAATCAGGCTGCCTCACTACAGAGTGACGGCCATTCTGTGAATAATGTGTTCACAGCTAGCATTTATTGCTTTGAAGTGACGCAGAGAGGAGTGGGCAGTAGGTCAGCCAATGACAACGAGAAGAAACAGAGGGAGTTGGCAAATGTATTTCCAGAGAAACAAAGGCTCATGCAGAGAAGGGAAAAGCATAAAACAGTAATTCTTGTGGTTAGACATCTTTGGAAGGCCTGGTCCATGAGAAGCTATTATAAGTAACGTATTTATACTTTAATGTATAACATAATGGAACATTTTAAATTTGTTACTTCTCATGGGCTTAATTTATATACTTAAGAAAGGAGCTTAAAAAACACAGGGTCAGGGGCTGGGGTTGTGGCTCAGTGGTACAGCGCTTGCCTAGCAAGTGTGAGGCACTGGGTTCAATCCTCAGCACCAAATAAAAATAAACAAATAAAAGTATTGTGTCCATCTACGACTAAAAAAAAAAAAAAAAAAAAAAAAAAACTCACAGGGTCTCACATGAAAACTAAATGAAAGAGCAATAAAGTTATTTTTACAATATTAAAATATTTAAATATTTCACATAATATGTATTCTAATATGTTAAAAGAGGATAATCTGAGAAAGTCAAGGTGGCAAAGATGACCATTTTACCAGCAGTCATTACAACAGTAACATAAAATTTAGTATTATTGGAAGTAGACAAGTTACTGGTTAAGAATCATTCCATTTTATTAGAAGTTATTTAATTAATTCTGACATATTCCTAATTACAATGGGCCAAGAGCAGGACTTGGGATTTCAACCATCACTAGCTCACACATCTTGGAGGGACGAGTCTGGCCCTGAGTATGCAGGCTGATGCCAGGCAGGGGGGTTGACACTCTCTACAGGACGTGTAGCTGCCGTCACGTGCAAACCTCTGTGTGCCTACTCTTCACCTTGGACCAGAAAGGACTTTACGGTGGTTTCTTCTTTAATAAAAATGAATGATTAAAAGTATGGCTTTAGGGCTGGGGTTGTGGCTCAGCGGCAGAGCGCTCGCCTTGCATGTGCGCGGCCCGGGTCCGATCCTCAGCACCACATAAACATAAATGCATTGCATTGTGTACAGCTAAAGTAAATAAATAAAATATTTTAGAAAAAAGTATGGCTTTAAATATGGCAGCAAAATGACATGCACGTGCCAGAGACGGTGCTTTGCGGCTCCCGCCCCTACCAGCTGCTCATAGGTCCAGGCTGCATCTCTTGGTATTGCCCCAAAGTTAGACAAGGGACGCACTTGAGCCTCTTTATATTCCAAGAGTTCCTTCCTCCAGAACCTGCTGACAGAATACTTTATTTGTTATTTGTTGCCCGCTGACTCTGTGCTCAGGATCTGGCAAGCTACCCAGTGTTCTCCCAGCGGTTTGCAAGCAAGACTGACAAAAACCCAGTTACAAAACCCACCAGCAGAAAACGCAGTTAACTCTGCAGTGGACAGGGTCACTTAGCATGTTCCTTTGGTCTCCATCTCAGACTTAGACTGCAGTAATCTCTCAGGATCCTGCTGAACAAACCAAAGGCTATTTGTTTCTCCCACTCTTGAGGGTGAAGTGTCCCTGGTCATCCAACCAGGGGCTGAGATAGACTGCCAGGGCACCTCCTGCCAGGGCTCGCCAGGGTCTTCCCAACCTAACACTAGTGTGGGTGAGTGAGAAGAAAAGGGGAAGTGTGGGATGTGATGGATTTTGCAGCTACAGGTGCGAATGGAGGGACTCACCACTTTCTCATCACGAAAGTCAACTTGGAGTTCAAGTAACCGGATGATATACCAAAAATCAATGCGGTGACGAGCCAGACCAACAGTGTTAACTGTTTAAAGCTTAAAATCTCACATCAAAGGTGTATGAAAGTCAAGGTGTATTAAAATGCATCTATGCATTGTTCAGTTCACAGTTCATGTATGAAAGACATCAGGCGTTTCACAGGTAGGTGTTAACAAAATGGTAACTGGCCCTTAAGGAGTCACTTGTGTGAAAGTTGCTCATCAACTGAAACTGAAGTTGTTTTTCAGATCAAAACAGAGATGATGATCTGAATGGTACTTATATACTTTGTATACAAGCAGTTGTATGTAAAAAGATACTATACTTGTGCATGATGAATAAGTAAATAAATAATAAAAAAAAAAAAAAAAAAAAAAAAACAGAGATGACAGTCAACCCAAACAGGCCCGTTAGCAAAAACAAAATCCAGGGGCTGGGTTTGTGGCTCAGCGGTGGAGCAGTCACGTAGCACGTGTGGGGTTAGGGTTAGATCCTCAGCACCACATATAAATAAATAAGATAAAGGTCTTGTGTCCACCTACAACTGAAAAGACAAAACAAAAGAAAAAACAAAATCCAAACACTTCCCTCCCCTCAAAACAGGAGACCTGCAGCAGCCCATGAAAAGGGCCCCGTGGACCCACTGACTGATACCAGAAAGCCTTTTGCTCAAGCTGCACGTGGAAAGCAACCAACTCAACTTCTGCACCAGGCTTCTTCCTCGAGCCTTCTAGAGCTGACTTTCAAAAGCCCACTCCCTGCCAGTGGAGTTCCTTACTGTTTTGTCAACTGGACGCTGCCTGGTTCATGAAGCCACACTAGCAGCCAATCAGATCCTTGGAAGTAATTTGTCAACATGTTTTGCTGACACCTATATTACTGTCACGGGCTGGACTCCAGCTTTCCATGATTTCTCTAGCTCCTTTCAAGAGTATGGGCTTTTTAAAAACCTATGCCTTGAGAAATGATTTTCCTGCCAGAAAAATTTACATATGGCTTGCCATGCTTGAGAAGGAATTTCCACTGGGTCTGCCAAAAGTGTAACATTTCAGAGGTGAAAGAAACCTGGATGCTCAGGTGATCCAACTTCTACCTGAAATGAAAAACATAGACTGCAGAACAACGGTAAGTATCTGTGGATGCCAGGTGACCTGCCTACCTTTTCAGGATGACTCTTCTGAATTTTATTTTCCCATTGACCCCATGTGGATGTCTCAATCCATTTGGCTTTACCCTGACTTCTAAAACCTACTGAGATATCTAGCAGCTCTTTTCTATCATTTGTTTCAGTATTTAACTGTATTTTGAACATAGCCATCAAGAGAATGATTAAAAACTGCAACAGAACAAAAGAGTTAAAGCCAATAAAATTATGTTTAAAAGGCATATTTCATAACTTTGGAAGTGTTCCAGAAATGATTGTCAACAACAACAACAACAACAACAACAACAACAACAAAAAAAAAAACAAGATACAAATCTAGAGAGAAAATACAAATGTGTGTGTTGGTGGGAGCAGATACAGGAAAAGAGGGAAAAAAAGAGAAGGAATGGACAAGAATACTAAGACAGAGGCTGTAAAAAGACTGGGAGGACAAACAGAAGCGTGCATAGTGTGATCGATATTGGCACCAAGTCACTTTAAAAATCCCTCTTTGTATTTCCCCTCTGGTCCTCATCATCTGCAATCTCATGTTCACTTCGGAGCAGCTAAACATAGATGTTCTGTGTTGCTAGCACAAATGTTGGAAAAAATGTATACCCAACAGCATTTTGATCAGTCTGACTTCATTATCAATGGACTGAAATACTTGTTTTAATCTTTTTTTAAACTGTAATATGTTGTCTAAGATATAAAGAGAATCAATCACCAGTTTTCCAGAGGATAGTTACTTGGTATTATGGGTTGAATTCTATTTCCCAAAAGACATGTGGAAGGCCAAACCACCAGAACTTGTGATTGTGTGCTTATTTGGAAATAAGGACTTTGTAGATGTAATCAACTCACAAGGTCATACTGCATTAGAGTGGGCTCTAATCCCATGACTGGGGCACCCTGACAACAGGAGGGCACTTTGGACACAGAGGTACAGATGGAAGCAATGTGAAGACAGCACAGGGTATCTGCCAAGTGTTTGCAGAGACAGGACTTAGAGGGAAGCATTTCTAAGCCAAGGAATGCAACTGGTAGGAGCTGGAAGAGGCGGGAGGGATCCCCCTTGGAACTGGGGAGATGTCTCGATTTCATCCTTCAGAATGGTGAGAGGAGGAACTTCTGTTGTTTTCAGCCACTCAAATTCATAGTAGTTTTTTTTTTTTTTTTTTTTTTTTTTTTTTTGTACTGGGGATTGAACTCAGCGGCACTAGACCACTGGGCCACATCCCCAGCCCTTTTTTTTTTTTTTTTTTTTTTTTTTTGTATTTTAGGGGGGGGGGGGGGGGGGGTGGGGGGGGGGAGGGCGGTCAGGGGGGGGGGGGGGGGGGACCACAAGGGTCGGGGCCCCCACTCCCCCCCTCCTTATTTGTTGTGTAGTTTATTAGAGACAGGGTCTCACTGAGTTGCTAAGTGCCTTGCCATTGCTGAGGCTGGCTTTGAACTCGCGATCCTCCTGACTCAGCCTCCCAAAGTGCTGGGATTACAGGCGTGCGCCACCGCGCCCGGCTCATAGTAGTTCTTTAGGCAGCTGTAATGCACTTGGAAAACTGGGATGATAGATATTCTTATAATTAATATCTAAGTAAATGGCAAAGCCTTTACTTATTTTGAAAATACTTTCAGAGGAAATTATTTTAATTGTCATACTCGTTGAGTACTTAAATTATTGTTATCTAATGCCCTCTTCACAATTGATTTTTAAACAATGAAGCAAAACTGAGTTTGATGAGATTATAAAAATATTTGTAAGAGCTAACATGAGCGTTTGCAATGTGTCAAGCCTCATGATAGACTTTATATACATACAACATATGCATACACGCAAGCACATATGAGGTCTCATACATACACGTAGATGTTTTTATGTATGTTTATACACACACATAAGTTAAATATTCTGATTCAGGATTCAGCACTTTTTCTCTTAGGGCCAGATAATAAATACTCTAGGCTTTGCCATCCACATGGTCTCTGTCAAAATTACTTAACCCTGCTTATTGCACAGGAGCAGGCACAGCAAGATCCATGCAAGTGAGCATGGCATGTTTCAATACAACTTTATTTACAGAAGCAGGCAGTGTGCCTGATTTGGCTTGTGGGCTCCAGTTGGTTTACTCTAGCTGAAACCCCTGAGAAAGGTACTGTTGGTGGATGAGAAAACTGAGACTGGAAAACCCTGTGCAAGGTCATACAGTCAAAACAGGGTAGTGATCACTGGCATTCCAGCCTGGGACCAATCTGCAGACCCTGCTGGTGTAATCATTTGGCCACACTGTCTCCCAGGCAAGAACTATTGTGGACCTTCATCTAAGAAACTTTTCCGATACCTATGTTGCCTTGGAAAAAAGAGATGTAAAACAAAGATAGGATAAATTTCATGAAGTCAAAAAAGAAATTGCTACAAATCTTCTAAAGAACTCATGTATATGTCAAAAATGATTTAGGAAATTAAAATTAAAATTTGAAGTCATTGATTGTTAGTATTTTAAACAATCTGTGTATATGACCAGAGAAGTAATATAAATGAGAGAAGAGAGAAAACAGCCATTTAAAGGAATCAGGAAAATCCTGATGTATGTCACTGTTTTTATTAGTTTTCTAGCTTAAAAAAAGCAATTAAAAGGATTTCTTTAAAGTTCTCTGGAAACACAGAAGAACAGTGAGGTGTGATACTGGTGGTGGCATGAGCCTCGGCTGCTACAGGACAAGCTCACCTCTGTCACAGGCATGGTAGATGTGACTTTTTCTCCCCGTCAAAGCTTACTCTTTTAACACTTAGGAGCGCATATGCTGATCCTTTTACCCCTTAGCCAAGAATTCTCCATACACTCTATTAGTGTTTGACTGGATGCCAAATCATTCTCGGAAGACACATGAACATTGAGCTTTCCCAAATCAGCCGAAAATCATTCAGCATCACTCTGCGCACTCTTTCTTACAAATGCCTTTCATTTAGCTGGTTCAGGCGGCTTTGATGGAGAACACAGGAAACCCATCTTACTGAAGGATTTTAGAAATCTTAACCGACAGGATTAACTAACTCGTCCTTTATATCACTACAATGTATTACCACAGCATGACGATGATGCCTCTCAGATCCTTTGAATCGATAACTCTGGCACAAAAGGCGTATGTGACTACCACTTGGGCTTGTTTTAATTCTAAGTAAATAGAATTTATTTCCCAGAACACAGCTTTAGTTGAGTATACTGAAACCACATTGGGCCGATGGGTTCGTGCCTCATTTCCATAATTATCATAAATACACACAAAAGCATAAATAAAAGATAAAGATTAACTCCACAAACACACTTAGAGTAGGACATAAAGCTGCAGCATGCCACAGCATTTAACTCTGTGCTGTAATAATGCCACAGACAAATAGAGTTAAATGGGTTAATTAGACACCGGTGGCTATTTTTATTGCTGTATTGAAAATTGGACACAAATGGTTAGAAGAACGCTCATTACAGGGTTACCTGGGCCTTAAAGACAGCGTTTGCCTGGGATGGCAGCCTCTCCGAAACATCGCGTAACTGATTACAGCTCTTCCTCCCCTTTACCTTTCATAATTAGCTGCACACTATTAAGTTAATGCACATTTATCTACAACAATTCAAGTCAGACTGTGAGCGAATCTTCCTAGTCTATAATTACACTCCAGCTTAATTAGCATAATTTCCACTGCACATATTTAATAAAAAAGCTGCCATTATGGGTTGGCTTCCCATGTGGAATCTCTTCCAGGGAACATCATGAGGAGACACAATTGCCTCCTACCATGAACCTCTGCGACTGCGTGGAGATGGGGGGAAGCTGGCTCGTGGTGAATGGGGAACGTTGGGCAGGCAAGTTTCTCAAGGAGGGGACCTGATGGAGTCTCCTCAGCTGCCATTGTCCACCAAGGGCATGGGAGCCAGAGCTCACCCTCACTAACTACGGTGGCTGATTGGTGTTTGATGACGGTATCCTGTGGTGCGGGATCTGCCTTCATCTGTCTGCTCCTGGCTGGGTGTGAACATAGGTCTACCAGTTTATTTGGGATCTATCTCCAGTAGAGCCATTTGGGTGCCTGCAATGCAGCCACCACTAGGTGTCACCAGTCATTAACTGAGACACAGATGACTCCGATCTTGAGATTTTTATTAACGTGAAAGAACCCTAAGCAGCTGGGTCTCTTTTTCCTCCAGCTTCCTTGTGGAGGGCAGATTAATAACAAGAGGGAGCCCATCTATTTGTCCAGCTAAGAAATGGGAAATAGGTAACATCCTACTTAATAAGACGGCACACATTCTGTAGGTGTGACAAGTTTGTCCTGATAATCATTTGATTATAAAGGAAAGTTTAGTTCTAGCAGCGTGAACATCTGACAACTAAAATGTCTTCACACGCAAACACACACAAATGGTTTTGCCAATGTTTTGGACGCTAACGTTTTAACTAAATCCCTTACTGTTTCTATGTATCTGTCTCCCAGAGAAGAATGACGGGCATTTGGATTTTGTGGGACTGAAAGGGAAGCGAACAGTATCATGCACAAGAGGATGAGTCACGGAAAGAGTAAGCAATTGTCACCGTCATGCAGAAAAACCTCAGTAAGAAAACTAGGAAGGAATCAGATGGATCACATAGATGGCTGCAAGGCCCAGCCAAAGTTGCTTTGAATGTCAAAGTGGCAACAGCAGGAGGTAGGACTGAGGGACCTTGAGTGAAGTAGGTGTTTTTAGAGATGTCTGACTTCAGCATATTTCTGGGGAGTCCAGGTAGGTGTCAGGAGAGACACAGCATGTGTCTCCTCTGTGTCAAGCATTTCCTCTTTCAGATGTATATTCAAAATTCAAAGCATTAATAAAAAAAATGTTGAGAGACCTTAAACAGTAGCTTCAGTTAGGTATCTATTTACTATCTCCATCATTAAAGGAGCAACTTAAAATAACAAATACGATAAAGAATGATCACACTACTTGCACTCAACAGAATAAAAACATAATGAAGACGGATTTATGTCATCGCAGTGTGTACTTTTTCACATCAACACTTTTCAACCTTTTAGAGTTCATGTACCTCTGCACACTTACAGCTGTGCTTGTTTTATGGGTGTTTTTTCTCTTTTAAAATAGGATTTTCATCTCAGAGAGCAATGTGCCTACTGACCCTTTTAAATTGTACTGCCATGAAGTTTCACAATAGCATTCTGAAGAGGTGGAAGGAGTTAGTTTAAAAGCTGAACTCTCCTTGATGAATCTAATGCTCACTCTGTTCCTTTTCTGTATTTCAGCAAAACATTTCATTAAGGCACGACACTGGCTAAGAGTGTGGCATCTGGAGACAGAATCAGGGTGGGCCCTGGCTCCTGCACAGACTGGCAGGATCCCTGGGATCCTAGGGATCCCTAGTTGGGATCCCTGGGACTTAGTCTGCTGGACTGTAAAATGGGGTTGGGGGGTAGCAGCATCTGGCCTAGAGGGTGGTGGAGGAGTGAAGGAGGGAAGAGCAGCAATGGGCTTAGAGCAACACCTGCCCTGGGAAAGGCACACTGAGGATTTGTTTTCTCTTCTCTTTGTCCCTTAACCTTCCAAAATATAAGAGAATGGTTTTATAACACTTTGGAGCCCTTAAATCTGAAAATCTCTCACTTGAATTCTATTCTTATCTATTATAATGAAAATACTAGAAAACAATTTAGATCTCTTGATCATGACCCAAACAGATACAGCCTTCAATTTAAAAACAACATCTCTTCACTGGAGGAGAACCTGAATCTATACTGTGTGCACATTTCATCTTCAACCAGTTGACGGTGAACGTGTGACTCATGTTGTAACAAAGTCCAGGCTGGACACGGGTTCACATGTTTGACGGAAAGAAATCAGTGCTTCTGACCTCACAAAGACCACAGGTGTGTGAAGCTCACATTGGATGGTTGGCATGAATGTAAATACCTACAAAAAAGGTGCCTTTTTTGAAATTGCTGCCAGAGTTCCTCTCTAGACTTGCCCTTTGAACCCTGCAGAATGATTTTTACAGGAGTAAGCCCTCCCCCAGGATATGCAGGACACCATCAATACTGACATTGACATTCCATATACCAAAAGTCAGACATGCTCAAAAAATTGGATATTTATCTGTGAAGTGTACATTCTAGAGATTGATGTTGAAAAATTATAAAACATGGAGCCTTGGATTGTATGATTATGTTAACCTTGGGAATATTAATTGCCTGATGATTTTTTTTCAAAAAGGTAGAAACAAAACCTTCACAATGAACTTGAATTAAATTTGTATTACCCATCATTTTGAATCCACTTCTAATGAATGTTTGAATTTACTGGAATTAGTTCCTTCCAGAATTTCCCTGAAGGGTGGCTTCTTTAATTTTTATTTGGCTCACAGACAAAAAGTGTGAGCATGGCTAGATTTTCTCATTTACATTACTTCTGAATTTTTTAACATTCAAGTACTAATTTTTATACTCAGAGATACACACATAAAGTAGTGCATTGTGTAATTATCATGGAAGAGCTAATAATTGCTGGTGTAATATTCCACATAACAGCTGTACAACTTGTCAGGTACAAGATGGCATTGCTATAAGCCTATTAACATACGTTCTTAGGAAAACAATACGGTGACAAAAAAGAAAAAGAAATCCAGTCCTTGCAATATGCAGTCTGTAAGAATTCTCACGCTTTTCCAGTGTCAGATTTCTGGCTGAATTGATTCTTCCTCAACAGGGAAACAATAGATAATGCAATGCTCATTAAAAAATCCAGGATCCCAGCTCCAACACATGGTACCGTCAGAAGCTGTATTAGAAAGGATCAAACTCCTTTCTAAATTAAGGTTCCACAGTATACTTCTGGGCTATGACTCTTAATACTTTCTTTGTTTGGGGTTATTGGATTATTGCAACCCAATCCTTAGCCTTATTATTGCAACAAAGCTTAAAATAGCAGATAAAAAACCTTTAATAACCAGCAGATCGAAAAAGCTAAGCAAAGAGTTGTCTGTGAATGCCATGTGGATCCAAATGTAAAAATACTTATTGAAATGAAATTGTATCAAATAACATACTAATTATCATGCTTTCGCACTTGGCAATAAAATATAAAATATCTAGGAGAATAAAAGGAACACATTAATCATTATTGTCACTAAGACTTTAGCACTATTTTTTTAAGAACGTTAAAATAATGAGTGAAAATGTAAAATATTTACATTGCAACCCAGTTCACACATACCCAATCACACGCATTCATGAAAAAGAGATTATCCTTATTAAGGTGGATACATTTGATAGGTTCTATTCTGTTACACTATATTAAATTATCTAAAAAAATACTATTTATGACCAACAAAAGTATTTTACTATAAAGGGTCACAATCTACGATTGGAAAAAAATTGATTATTACACAAATGTATGTGTGCATATGGATATGTTATCTATAAGTGCTAGACAATCATGCATACCACATACCACATATACAGTAGCATATATAGAGTGTAAGTGTTGGATGGTGTGGGTAATATTAGCTTTAAAGGCTAAAGTCAGACTACAGGGGGAAAGAGCTTTCTTGATGATTTTAATTTTACTCATTCCCCATTCACTGAGAATTTCCCCTCCCTTCCTCCACACATACAGTATACTTTCCAAGATATGTAAACCTGATGAAGCTGGCAGTGACATAGACCATACTGCCCACACTCATCCAGATGTTAATCTAAATTCTCAGGACAGGCCTACCGCCATTATGGAACATTTTTATATTTGGATGAATAAAGAATATTGGGTTAAGATAGGATGTTGAAAAAGAATCATGTTACCTTTTTGAGTATCTCATGTTACTTTTAAACTTGGGTCCTCACCCAGGGCTGGCTGAATGAGCAGTAATCAGGAGGTAGAAGCAGAGAAAGAGGGGAGGAGACTTTGTTCTGAAATAAGGACCATCCCACTTAACGGAAGGAGAAAACGACTTCACTGGGTATGACACAAATTCTGTAAACTAAGCCGCAATGCCTAAATTGTTTTCATAATGCAAACTAAAATATAAAACATTTCATAAAATATTTATAAACTATTATGAAAATACTTCTGTACAAATATAATTCCTATTCTTCTAATAAAAATACAGTCACAATTTTAAAATGTAAATTCCTGAAAAACAGGAGGAAGAGTTTAGATCATTTCCCTAAAACAAGTTGTAGATTGATTCAGAAAACAGTTATAGCAATGTGAGATTATTTTTCTGATAAAATTATGTCATTTTTCCATCTAATCTCTTGCCCTCTACTGTGGAACCTACTCTCCTCCTTAGCCAAACTATTTAATTCTCATTAATTCATGATGTGATTTATTAGCATTGGATGGTTGGAGACATTAGGTAGTGTTCCTTTGTCAGAATCTATGAGATTCTGATTTGAACATATTATTTTTTTTGAAAGACAGCTACCTCAGAGCCATGTTTTGCCTGTAGTTTGCATCAAGACCCACAGTAAAAACGTTTTAGATGTACACACGCCCTTCTGCCAAAACACCAAACCAAACCGCAGTTTTCCTTATATGGGCATTAAAATCTACTCCACTTCATTCCATCTTTTAATACTGGCAAAACCCTTTTAAACTGGTTTACCTACTCTATCATGGGCAGTCCCCAGTTGGCAAACAAAACCGTACCAGTCCTGAGATCATGGGCTCCTGAAATCATCATGGAGTTCCATCTTTATCACTCTTAAGAGCTCCCTTGCTGAACCACAGTAGGGCAAAGTATCGACTTTTATAATTCACAGAAAATGCTAGAAATAAACCCACAAGTACATTAATTATCAGTGTATTAAAGGAAGGTTGGTCCTGGGTCAAATCTGGGCCACTTCCTGTTTTTATGTGGCCTGTGAGCTAAAATTGGCTTTCACAGATGAAGACTGATGATCAATTTGATGAAAACAAACAAACAAACAAACAAACAAATAGGAACTTTGAATCCCAGAAAGGCAAAATATTATCCCCTAAAAAATCCCATTCTTATTGGTAGATCTGTATTTAAAATATCATCATGAACACTATTATTTTTAGAACTTCATCAATGATTCTGTGAAAACATCGGTTATATAGGTTGCATAAGTTTACTTATATAAATTCTGTCATATAAGTATTTACACAATATTCTCAGTTTTGCCTTTTGGCCCACAAAGCATAAAATACTTGGTATCTTATCCTTTACACAAAGTTTGCCAACATACATATTTGAGTGTCATTCTGAAGTTGTCATAATTATTCTTACACACACCTGTCAACTTGAGGAGTGAGCTGGCTTCAGCCTTCATGACACACAGGGAATGCGTGCAGCATAATAGTGCGTGACTGGGCATGGGAGTCCTGCCTCTTGTGCTGGGTACAAAACTGTCCTGCTGATTCCAGGGAAAACCCTTCCTCTGAAGGAGTCCCTCTCTTTACCCAAGGGAAGGCAATGGTCTTAGTTAAAAATAACCTTGCATTCATTTTATTAAAATCCATAAACTCCCAGAAAAGCTGGGCTTTTCATCCAACGATATTGCTTTTCACCCAGTTTCCTCAGTGTCGCGGGAGGGTGCGCACCTCTGCAAGGGGAGACAGGCTACGGAATGAAGGTCGTGGTAAAATGAGTAGCTCCTGTCTTCCCTGCAACCGCAGCTGCGTTCTGAGTAACTGCTACTCAGGGCCCCCGTAAATGGCATTCTAGAACAACCTCAGGTTTATTCCATTTCAGAAATTCTAATTTGTTTGAGGTTGACATGCAGCAGCATGGCTTAACTCCCTCTGTGTATATTTTCTACCAGGAAAACAAAAAAAATGGAGCTCTATCCTGACACACAGTAAGTTTTCCTAAAAAGATGTTTTGGTCTTCGGGGTACTGCAATTTTAAAACTTAGCCTTGGAAAAACTATTGGAATGGAACATAAATTTCCTGGGGAGTACATATGCTTTCTGCTATTCATTTTTACCATGTTTTACCTGATGTTCCTGCTCCATTCTCCCTCCTCTCCCACTCTAATAAATACTTCTCTTTAGAACATGTTTAACTAAAAACCTCAAACAACGATCCCATCAAGTATTCATCACCAGCTCTTGCACTAACTGGAGGCTGAGACAGGTACCTCTTGTGGGTAGGATCAATGACAGTTGTACTTACACGTAGTGTTTTTTTCGACTTGATAAAATTCTTAATTTTCATGGCATATGTCAAAGCCCTGTTCTTACGGCCTTTGGGTTTATGCAGGCACGAAGATTTGTGAGACTGTTTTGGGTCCTCATTAATTTTTTTGTTGACTGTGTGTCTGTTTTAGCAAAAACTAATAACTTTTTCATATGAAACTGCCATCGTATTAAATCTCCATTTCACGTGAATGCACAGTATAATAACCTGCACCAGTAAAATTGTTAGACAAGCCCAAGGCAGGAAAATAACATGTTCAATATCACATTAAAAACAGACTTCAGAGAGTAATTAGAAAACAGAACAAAATAACACAATTTCCATAAAAACACAGTTGATTTAAAAAAAAAAAAAAAACCTACCAAAACATAAAACACATTACAAATTTCCCTGGGACAAGATTCATTTAACCTGGCCTTGCCAGAAAAAATTAAATTAAATATGATTTATCTGGAAGCAGATCATAAGCCCAAAGAATCAAGCCTAATCATTAATGATTATCTTATTCCTGTATAAAATGTTATAGCTTTACTTGTTCTTAAGCCTCTGATGGAAAAAATCATGGTTTTTATCTGAGCAAAAGTTTATCGTGAAAGCAAAGAGTTGATTTCCAAGGACAAAGACTGAGGCAGGTCAGAACTCCAGACCTTCAAGTCAGTTGTGAAAAATATTAAGAATTTTTGTCATTAGCTGATGCACACTTTGAAAAGCTTTCCATTGCAAGAAAAACAGTAAACTTGGGGCTTGACTAGTTCTTGGTCTTCCTGGGGCACTTTGCCAATCTGAGAGATCTCCTTTTGGGTGAAGGGCTGGTGGGAAAGGTCCTGGGGCTGGCTCTGTAATTCTCACCACAAGTAAATGTGGAGGTGGAACAGGCGTGTCTCGCAGGCACCTGTTTACTTAACCCTCACAGTACCGTGAAGCAGGAGTCAGTATTAGCCCCAGTTACAGATGAAGAGACGGAGGCCACAGAGGCACAAGTAAGTATCCCCAGATCACACCAGCTGGCCAGCAGCAGAGGCAGGACTCCCGCCAGGACACTGTCATCAGCAGCAGTCCTGACGGTCACATCACAGCCCTCTCTTGACGGCTGCTCAGCATCAGCCGCTGGCCAGCCATGGAGTCAGGACTGGAACTCAGCTCTCTGCACTCTGCTCTTCCACGGGCCACCTCGACACCAGCCAGTTCACGTCTTGCCCGTGAACCTCCAGCTGGTGCCGGGCCGCGTCCATATGCATCCACTTCTCTGTTACTTTCCCACTAAGAGGGTTTCATTGCAATCCACATCATCGCTGGGCTGCTCTGATCAGGAATGAGATCCTGGTGCAGAAGTGCTTTAATTAGCAGCTGCTAAGTATGCTGTTTCCCTCGCTCACGCCACATGTGAAAACCTCTGCTGGTTCCCTGCTATTCTGTGAACTCCTGCGGCTCTATGTTCAAAGCAAACAATTCTTTGAAACAGCTAGAGTTAAAGATTGACATGACTTCAAATTAATCGGGATTCTATTATGTGCCAGTCCTTGGAGGAATGCATTGAGCAAAACACATTTCTTCAACAGACATTTTACTAATTGTGTTTTCTAGACAATTTAATGCCAGCAAGAGAAACATACAATTTGTAGATTGCTGAATATCTGATTTTAATTCCCATGTCAGCTATTTTTGGCACATGATTGAGGAAAAAAAAAAAAAAACATTAAAACATGGTCTTGGTTGTTTTGCTGAAATTCAAAACAACTTTATTTATTTATAGAATTATTTAAATGATGTTGACTTTTCTAGAATGCAAAACAATGATGTGTTGATTTAAAACAACAACAACAAAAATCACATCTCAAATTATAAAACATTTTGTAGTGGATTACCCATCTGCCCTCAAAAAGATGCATCTAAGTACTAATCCTTATACCTGTTATTGAAAATTATATCTTTACAAATGTAATTAAGGATCTCAAGATAAAATCATCCTCCTGGATTTACTGCAGGTCCTAAATCCAAGAACTCATATCCTATAAGAGAAAGGAAAGGGGATTTGAGACATAAAGATACACAGGGAACAGGGTCACGTGAAGAGGGAGGCAGAGATGGGGCCACCAGCAGCCAAAAGGGCAGGGCAGGGTCTTGCCCAGACCTGAGGGGGTCCCGGTTGGCTCCTGGCCTGACTTCTGACCTCCAGAACTGTGAGAGAACACATTTGTGCTGCTTCACATCACAAATTTTGTGGTAATTTGTTATGACCACCCTAGGAACTAACATACGGCATCTTTGAAGAGAAAAAGAAAAAAGCTTGGAATGAAAATATAACTTAAAAGAAGCCCCAAACCCTCTGCCTGTTTTTTCCTTCCTGAAACAGTGAGAGAAAATCTTTCAAAAATAATCCTCAGAGAATAATCCAGCTGTACAACAACACAAATTTTGGTTCCACAACATAATTTAAGAATACATAAAGTTTTAAAGGTGTTGGGGTTGTGGCTCAGTGGTAGAGTGCTCGCCTAGCAAGCATGAGGTACTGGGTTTGATCCTCAGTACCACATTTAAAAAAAATAAATAAAGATATTGTGTCCACTTAAAACTAAAAAATAAATATCTCTAAAAAGTTTTAAAACTGTCGTTTGTATTAAGAACAGAATTTATTTTTTTTCCCTCAATTTCTAATCGTTCAATGAAAAGAATAATTGATTTGGAAAAAAAATGTGAACTCACTCATTAATACAAAAACAAACAAAAAAAAAAAACCAAACCAACAACCAACAACAACTGAAAAACTTCACAATGCTTGACCTCCCTAAAATTCTAAAGGCCAGTGTCCAAGAGCAAGGGCAGTTGACTGCTCAGTCCTCTTGTTTCGATGCTGACGTGGGAGAGAGTGGTGCCCATGTACCCTCCCACCTACCAGGGCTCCTCTCCCTTGCAGCGGTCCAGCAAGCTAGAGCTCTCAGCTCTCTTGCATAGCCTTTTGTCCTCACCTCTCTTCTTAGGAGCCTCATCTCTGCTCCAGTGTCCTGTTTTGCTTCAACACATTCTCACAAAAGCCCACATCCCTCAACTGTCCCTCCAACCAGATTGCTCTCCTTAGTTCCCTGGAAGCCCAGTCCTCTCTGTGCCTGTGGTGTGAGGAAGGCCTGGTCCCCAACTTAGCTTTACTTGGAGGTGGTAGAGACTTGAGGAGGTGGAGCCTTCCTTCTGGGAGGAAGTTGGGAATGTGTCCTGGCAAGGGGTTGTGGGAAGCTGTCTCTTCCTTTTTCTCTCTTTGCCTCCTGGTCACAAGGTAAACAGTTTTGCTCTCCACGTATGCTGGCCCTGATCTGCCACCACAGGTTCAAGAGCAAAGGGGCCAACCAGTTGTGGACCAAAACCTCCAAAATTGTGAGCCAAAACAAATGTTTTCTCTTTAAAAGGTGATTGTCTCAGGTATCATTTGTTGTAGTGATAGAAAGTTGACTACTACAGTGCTACATCATCCAGCTCTCAGTGGTCACCAGGGAAGCAAGGTTTGAATGTGGTTTGTCCCCACCAAAATGCACCAAAATGCATATCAATGCTTAGTTCCAGGCACAGCTGTGTTGGGAAGCATCTGAGTCATAGGTAGAGTCCTCACGCATGGATTCATGCCTCTCTCCTGTGAGTGAGGTCTCACTTTTGCAGGACTCGACAAGTAACCACAACAGTGTGTTGTGGTACAGCAAGGTGGCCCCCTCATGTTTCACGTCTTCTGCGTGCACCCGTTTGCCATTCCATTTTCCAGCATGGATTGAAGCAGCACAAGCCCTTATCATGCCAGGTTCTTAAATTTCCTAGCCTCCAGAACCATGAACCATATTAAACCTCTTTCTGTATAAATTTCTCAGTCTCAGCTATTTTGTTATAGCCACACAAAGTGGATGAAATTTTCTCTCTCCCACATGTCTTCCACTCTCTCTTGCCTCCACCTTCTCACTGGGCTTCCTTCACAGGTCCTATTACTTTTACTTTCATTCAGTGATTCAACAAACATCCTTGGAGCACTGAAAAAAAAAATAAGTCCTTCTACCAGAGAGCAGATGTGTCAGGGAGAAGGCAAGCAACCAGGAAGGCATACGTACTTACAAGTGCTAAGGAGAAGGCATTGGAAAAGAGGGCACAGAGATGCTAGTGACCAGGAAAGCCTTAAGTGAGGAGGTGATATTTAAGAAACTGTTTCTCTGGCTGCTGACAGGAAAGGAGACTGGGCAGGACACAGGTTGAGATGGTGGCCAACTGGTAAGCTTAAGACATAAATATGGAGTCACTGCAATTACACAGTAGTTAAAGCTGAGCTCATCAAGGAAGTGAGTGAAGATGGGCAGGGAACAGGCACCCCAATACTGACTTCCCTCCATGCGAGACCCTCTGCTCTGGTTACCACCCACTTCACAGGCACTGCTGGATTTTGTGTAAGTGAAACCATGCCTTGCATGCACAAGGCCCCAGGTTCAATCCCCAGCACCAAACCAAACCAAACAAAACAAAACAAAAAACCCAGAAATCTACTATGATTAGAAAATATTAATTTTTTGACTGCTTCAAGAGAGAGACTACATTGGCTAATTTTTATCAAACCATATTGTTTTAATTTTTCTATTAATGGCTATTGCTATATCTCTTATAGTGCCTAATACATAAACTATTGAAGGTATGTGTGCATAGAAAAAATACAGTATATACACAGTTGAGTACTATCCATGGTTTCTGGTATTGATCCAGCATCTTTGAACATGTCTGCTGAAGGCACAGGGGTCACTGAAGGAACAGGGGCCACTGTACACTGGGGAAAGGCACAGACTCAACTATCCTTGGCATTGAAAATGAGTGGTTGCTTGATTCTGTAGACAAACACCTTTGATTTTACACCACCAACCCAGAACTGCCCTGTGTCCCAGATTTGGAAAACTGAATCTTGGTGAAGTCTCCATTCAGGGGTCTAAGTGGCATTTAAAACTAAACACAGCCAAAACTGTGATATCCCTCTAAAACCATTTCACCAGCCAGCTGCTGTGGCACACACCTGTAATCCCAGCGACTTGGGAGGCTGAGGCAGGAGGATCATGAGTTCAGGGCCAGCCTCAGCAACTTAGTGAGGCCCTAAGCAATTTAGCAAGACCCCATCTCAAAATAAAAATAATAAAATATAATAAAATTTTAAAGGATTGGAGATACAGCTCAGTGGTTAAGCACCTCTGGATTCATTCCCAGTACTAAGAATAAATAGATAAACAAATAAACAAACAAAATTACAAAAAGCAGCCAAAACCCAACAAAAAATAAAACCATTCTGCTCACCATCTTTAGCATCTCAATGAATGAAACCACTCTTTCCTAAAACCCACAACCAAGCTGTCAACAAATTCTATCATATTTGTCTTCTAAATATATCTGTAATCTGACCATGCCTTAAATTCATCCCCATACCCATCTGGTCCAAGCCTCATCATCTCTGTTCCAGATACTGGAAGAGCCTCCTGACTGGTCTCCTGCCTCTGACCTTGCCCCCTGGATCTACTTTCCAGAGTGCAGACAGGAAGTTCATGGTGCCCCCTTAACCAGGCTTATGATGCCAGCATCTCACCGGAGAAAGAATCAGTCTATTCCAGCCACACTGGATTTAAAACGCCTGACGTCTTAAGTGATGTAATTTGTTTCTGCATTCCTTCCCCCTCACTTCTATAAGCACCGTTTATTGCAAAATTCAGAACCCTCAATGTTCAGCGCTATCGTATCTCAAATGCAAAGGAACACAGGCCAGCAGTTAATACCATCCTACTAAAAGAAGACCACGCCCAGCACTGTGGAATAACAGATGCTTTAAATTGCCGTGGTGCCACATGGAATTCCACAGATGTCTTAAAGGACAGAGATGCATTTTCTCACAGTTCTGGAGCCTGGGAAGTCCAAGGTCAAGGTTCTGGGGGTTCGATTTCTGTGAGGGCTCTTTGGATTATAGGTGGCTGCCTTTTCCCTGTGCCTCACCAGGCAGGAGAGAAAGCTCTCTGTCCCCTCCACTTTCATAAGGACACCACTCCTATCTGGACAAGGTGCCACCCTTGTGACTCACTGCGCCTTGATGAGTTCCTCTGGGCCCCATCTCCAGGTACAGTCACAAGGGGCAATTGGGCTTCAATATGTAATGTTTTGGGGGGACATGACAGGTCAAAGCATTTACCTGCATGACTTGTAACCCCACTGCAATCACAGAATGCTTTCAGTTTTGTTCCAAGGGCCTCTCCCCGCCCAGTTTTCCCTGAAGGACTTACCATGCTGCAGCCCTAAAAACCCTCCTATCCAGCCCAGTCTCCTCCTGCGGACACCCTCTACTGTGTCTTCAATGCCCAGAGGGACAAGGAGCAAACCAAGGGGAGCAGATGCGGCCAGTGTGGTGCCTGGGGCAGGGAAGCCCACTTCTGACCCAGGCAGGAGCAGGTAACAGACTCATATTGCCCAGAGTGGTGGCACCAGAAGAAGTCAGAAGAAAAAGAAAAGAAAAAGACCAGAATGCATCTTCTTTGAATTAGTATGGAATGTGTTCACCATGTGTGAAATTCTCAACAGTTTAGTGACCCTGTAGCCTAGTCTATTGGGAAGAACAAAAAAAAGTATATCACATATTTTATCTTTTAGGATCTTTAATGGCAGATGTTTAATCCTTGGGGCAAACATTTTCTTCACCTTTCAAAAATAATTACACAAGCCCAGTAAATTCCAGAGGAGATAAGGTCAGTGGGTGAAAGGAAAGGCCAGGTATGTTGACATTACTGACTGTGAGAGTCTGGTAAGCCATGTTTTAGGAATGGCTCACAAACTGCATCAGGTTTTCTAAAATGTTCCTTTACCCTACCCAAGTCGCACACCATGAAAGGTGTTTGTGCTGCGGAAGCAAACAATTATAGGAAGTAGCGTTCTGTGAAGCAATAGCCAGTGGCAAAAACTTCAAAGGATTGTCAACGCTCGCAGACTGAATCTGTTTTGCCATGGCGTCCATTAGTCTGCCAGGGTGGCAACAACAAACAAAACACCACAGAATGAGGGGCTCCAACAATAGATATCTGTTTCCTCATGCTGATGGAAGCCAGGAGTCCAAGATCATGGTGCCAGCAGGATTGCTTTCTCTGAGGCCGCTCCTTGGTTGGCAGATGGCCACCTCTTCTCTGGGCCCACACGAGGTCTGTCGTCTCTGTGCATTCCTGGTGTCTCTTCCTCCTAAGGACACCAGTCAGGCTGGATTAAGGCCAACCCTGACAGACTCATTCTAGCTCAATCACCTCTTTAAAGACCTAGTCTCCAAATATAATCATATTCTGAGGGACCAGGGGTTAGGGCTTTAACATATGAATTTTGGCAGAACACAATTCAGCCCACAACAGAGCCCTCAACAAACTACTCCAGAACTTTGTAGTTTGAAACAGCGACCATTTATTTTGCTCACAAATCTAATTTGTGCAGGGCTCAGAGGGACAGCTCATTCCTGCTCCAGGCGCTGTGATGTGGTGAAAATGAAACTAGGGAGAATCCTCAGCCATGCTTCATTCCCATGTCTGGAGAGTCTGTGGGCTGTCTCTCTCTTGTCTGGGCACCCGCAGGGGTCACAGGCTGGGATCTCAGTCCCCATCAGTGTGACCAGCCATGGGTGCATGTGCAAAAGGAGACAACCCACACCGGAGGTTTCCAGCCCTTCTACCCCAGCACCCAGAAGAGTGACTGGCAGGAGGTAGATGGTAAATAATGGTACTCAGGAGGGAGGCTCAGAGGGCTGGGAATTGAGGCTCTCTCCCTCTTAGAAGGAAGCATCTTATTTCAAGGGAATTTCCAGGGAAGAAAAACAAGTGTTTTTTTTTTTTTTTTTTTTTGGTACCAGGGACTGAACTCAGGGGCACTCAACCACTGGGCCACATCCCCAGCTCTTTTATTGTATCTTATTAGAGACAGGGTCTCACTGAGTTGCTAAGTGCCTCACCATTGCTGAGGCTGGCTTTGAACTCGCGATCCTCCTGCCTCAGCCTCCCAAGTGCTGGGATTACAGGCGTGCGCCACCCACACAAGTGTTGTTTTGAAAATCGCTCTCAAGTGGTTCTGATAAGCTCCAGCCCCATCGAGGTAAAGCCAGAGCTTGCAGAGGACCACAGCTGCCCCCTGCGCGCCCCATCCTGCCCCACACACTATGTACACAGGGCCGCTGGGTCTCTCAGTACCTGCTAGGCAATTAACATGGACTCAGCCCACCCAGGCCCGAGAGTTTATATATCTTTTTTGAATCAAGTGATAAAAATTAGGCTTTCAAGTGTAAATTTAGTCTTACATTAAATATTTATAGAGCAATGAACCCAAGCAATTTAATACTCCTAAATTACTTTTTTATCTTTCATTGTTTACACAGGTTAAACAGCAACACCCACAAGCAACGACTAGCCAAGCCTTGACTACCTGCCGTCTACATAAGGACGCATCTTTGCCAGGGGAGTTTTACTCCAAACTCAGGACACCACTAAAGCTTGTCCCAGCCTAGCACACCCTCTTCCTCAGATCTCTGTAAGATCAAAGTGTGACAAATGAAGATGCTCCAGCCACCCGAACAAACCCTGTCTGATTGAATCCTCAGTGGCTGGTTTTACAGTCCTTCAAAATGCTTTGATAATTTTACAATTATTTGCTATCTTTTACAACAGCTATTTTTTTTTATCATATTTACCTGAGAAATTCTGAGTAATTTTTAAGTAGACTGCTTAATCTATTAGGTCAATGGAAAATGCTGTGATTTTAGTAGCATAAAATACGGATTTTTTTTCCCCTCCAGTATTGGAATCGAAATCAATTGCCCATATCTAAAATGTAAACTTTTGGTGCCTTCTACACTAAAACAAAGAGGTTTATCAACTTCCTGGCCACTGTAAACACAGAAGGAAAATCAGGGAATCAACTTATTTGGAATTCAAAACCAAGAGTCCAACTTCAACAGATACGTGTTAGATTATTCAAGAAATTTCTAGAAAATAGTCCATAAGTGAATCACATGGAAAAAAAAAAGTTCAAAGAAGTAGAGGAAACTTAATGCTCATGCTAAACCTCAGCAGCAATGCCGAGCTAGGGCTCTGTGGACCTCCTCTGATTGGGACGGTGTTTCCCCATCATACAGTAAGCTTGCCGTGCCGTCCTCAGAACTGGCCAGCAGGAACCACCACCATAACACGGCTCCACTAACATGGTCCACCTGCTTCCTACAAGGCCTCTGTGCACTTTACTAGCTAGGTAATGTCTTTCTGCAATGCTTCAGCATTCTTTGTGTGACTTCTTGTGCCACACAGTAAGTATGGTTTATCCTCGTACTCTCTGACAGCATTCCGGGGCCGGGTACAGCAGTAGCCCTGGTGTCCTGCTCTGGGGAGGTTACTGGGTAGATCTCATGTTGGGCTTTGGCTTCCAGGTGGGGCTCTGCCCTCCTTGTGGGCATAAAGGAGAAGTGAGGGGGGCTGACAGCAGAAACTGCTGTTTTAGTGTCACAAAGGTTTGGTGGCCTAACAAAGACCCCCTCCTTGACCAAACTTTGGTCAGGCACCTCTGAGCACACTTCTCAACCAGGCCTCGACCCTAAAGTCTTGCTGAGTCCAGTTTGGACAGGGATCTTGAAAAAAATTAGAGAGAATTCTCCTTCCTTGATGTCTTATCTCCACCAAATCTGATCAATTTCTCACCTGCCATCATGCCCCAGGTGACATGTCACACCACCTTGTGCTGTCTTTAGCAGGAGTCATGCCTGATGTCTCCACGGCATTTTCCATCACTGAACTTTGCTTTGCTCCTTAGCTTTCATATATTCCGAACGGAGTCCAGTTCCCTACTGAGGACTCTCTTTCTCTATTGCAATAGTTCCTGAATAAAATCTGGCGGTAGTACTTTCACTGCTGTCTACCTCTGGACATTGGCTAAGTGTTTTCCTGAATGAGAAGAGGGGGCGGAAGGTCAAGGATAAGTCTGACTCATTTCTAGCTCACCTTGTGCTTATTAAACACCCTCACAAATAGCCAGCACAGTGATACACATGTGTGTAATCCCAGTGACTTGGGAGGCTAAGTAAGGGTCTGCTTGATTGGCAGTTATGTAGCTACAGATATCACATCTCAACCTCCTCTCAAGTCACAATATCCCTTCAAACAAGGAATTACTAGTATTAGTGATGTTTTCAAGGTGTGTGACAGAAGAAAACAATTATACTGGGCCTAAAAACAACTACTAAGACATAAAATGGCCATTGGTATCTATGGATTAAATGAGAAGCTACTGTTGTAGAATTGGTTTGTATTAAAAATACCTAGAAAGACTTGTAATGTGTAGTGATTTCAGTTTATGATTCTTTTACTAAATAAAATGGTTCCCTGTTCCTAATACTCCTGTAATACACCATTTTTCCCTACACAGAAATACTATGTCTGTCATTATTATTTAATTTTGGAGTGACTTACCTTTATAGCCCCTTAGTTTTAGGAAATGTTAGTTCTAGGAAATTCAGAAACTACAGATTGCCTCTAATTTATGTTAGTTTGATTTAGGATTTTTTGACTTAATGACGGTGTGAAAATGATCCACATTCAGTAGCAACTATCCTTACAAGTTGAATTTTGAAATTGTCCCCAGGTTAGGGATGTGATCCTCTCCAGAGGTGCTGGACAGCAGCCGTGATCTACAGCTCACTCAGCCCAGCCCTTGGCGGGGTGCACTTTGCCGGCATTTTCTGGATATTGTGTTTGTGTTGTCACATCCCATCACACCTAAAGAAATGCCCCTCTGCATGTGTACAGGAGATATTTAACACTTTATTATAATAGGCTTTGTGTTAGGTGCTTTTGCCCAACTATAGGTCATCATGAATGGTCTGAGCACATTTGAACTAGGCCAGGCTAAGCTATGATGATGGGCAGAAGCAGTGTAGTAAATGCATTTTCCATTCATGATATTTCCAAAATGCAACAGGTTTATCGGGACATAACCCACTTATAAGTTGGAAGCCCTATGATGAAAAGAAGGTGTTTCAGGGAAGTAGGGAAGAACATACCTTATGTAGTGCAATGCAGACTCACAACCTGCTTTGGGTTGCAAAGGAGAATTTTTAGAGTGTCCATACGGGACACACTGGTCAATAGTCAAAGTGTATTTCTTAGAATAGGGGTTGATAGAAAAAAAATAAAAAGCTATTGTAATTCTGACAACAAAGCACAACCACCTTTGGCTTTGCATGTCAGACACAGAACCTGGTTTAGAATAGTCAACAGGAGTCACAGAGCCGAGGGCACAAGCTGACATCCTGTGGCAGGACACCCACTCTCTCCCTGGAGCAGGGGGATGAGTTCTGACAAAGACCAGAGGAAAATCACGAGAGTGCATGGATACCAGCATGAGGTACTGGCCTAATTTTATGCCCTCTTAAGTTTGGGGAACCCAAACAAAAGAGGAACCCAAACACTTTCCTTCTTTCTTCCAGGAAGTTGGTAGCTAAGCACTTGGCAGTAGCCTGTAGGATTGCAGCAAAACAGAAGAATGGCAGGTTGGCAGAGGGGGCTGGAGGCAAAGTTCCCCCTCTTTTTCCCCAATCCCTTCTTCTCTCTTCCCAACCAGAGTCCCCCTCAGCTCCCACATGGGACCTTTCCTGCTTCTCATAGGAGTAAGTCAACACATGTTAACCCCAATAGGATTCATAAAATCATTAAGGATATACACCATAATGTAAGCATTGGTAAGACAGCACAGGTTCTTAATGATTCACAAAATCATTAAGGATATACAGCATAATGTAAGCATTGGTAAGACAGCACAGGTGTGTAATAATTAATAATGATGCTGTAGTTTAAAGGTGAAGAAATTATTTATCAGAGAGTCAGAAGTGCTAGAAAAAGAAGCACTTTCCTGCAGCTGATAAACATGTAGAAAAAAAATTAGATCCCTACCTCACACCATGCAAAATGATAAGTTGAAGATAAATTCAAGAACAAATCTGAAGGATTAAGTGTTCAATATTTTAATAAGGAAATAAAAGAGAATGATACTATGTACTTGCCATAAGGGTGATTTCTCTGACATACAGAGAACAAAATTTGAATACACTAAAATTTTTAAGTTAAAAAAATCATAGCAATATCACAGATTGAGAGAATATATTAGAATCTAGATAACATCAACAGTGAATAAATGTCTCTTATAATAATTAATAATGACTTTCTGTGAGTTAGACTGCAAATTGGTACAACCACTCTGGAAAGCAGTAAGGAGATTCCTCAGAAAACTTGTAATGGAACCACTATTTGACCCAGCTATCCCACTCCTTGGTTTATATTCAAAGGACTTAAAATCAGCATACTATAGTGAAGCAGCCACATCAAAGTTTATAGCATCTCAACTCAAAATAGTGAAACTAGGGAACCAACTGAGTTGGTTCAACAAATAAATGGATAAAGAAAATGTGGTATATATACACAATGGAATATTAATTGGCCTTAAAGAATGAAATTATGGCACTTGCCAGTAAATGGATAGATCTAGAGAATATCATGCTAACTGAAATAAGCCAATCCCAAAAAACCAAAGGCCAAATGTTTTCTCTGATATGCAGATGATAATTCACAATGGGGAATGGTGCGTGGCTAGGGAAGAATAGAGGTACTTTAGATTAGGCAGAGGGGAGTAAAGGGAGGGGAGGGGTTAGGGGGTTAGGAAGGATAGTAGAATGAATGGAACATTATTACCATAGTGTATATATGATTATATGACTGGTGTGATTCTACATCATGTACAACCAGAAGAGCGATAAGTTATACTCCATTTATGTATGATGTGTCAAAATTCATTCTGTCATATAACTAATCAGAACAAATTAAAAAATAGTCTAAATAAAACAGGACTATATAAAGCGCTAAAAAATTGGTGACTTTCACTTATATATCAATCCGGAGCATTTTACATGTATTATTTCAGTAAGAACTTAGAACACCTTAACATAATGTCCCATTCTAAAACTATAAAAGACTACAGAGAACAAAGATTAAATTTGTGCATGATCACATGACTTTTAGATTGGGACCTACACCCAGGGGGTCTGCTTCTAATACTCCCAATTCACTATCCAGTAGTAAAACCCAGAAAGGTGGGCACAGGCAATTCACAGAAAACTAATCTGAGCACATGCTAAACTTCAGAGATCATCGGGGAAACACAAATTGAAGCAGCCAGACTATCCAACTGTCAAAAATTTAAAGGCTGATGAGAACTGGCACTTAAGATGAAACAGGAGCTATCCTCAACTGATAGTGGGAAGATAAATGGAACAACCACTTTAGACAACAAATAGAGGGTAATTCTTAAAATTGAAGACGGAATTCCTCTGGTCCAGCAATTTTAATGCCCAGAAAAAGCTTTCCCATTTTCTCAAGGACACATGCTCTAGTGAGGACTTGCTAAATGTCCGTCAATAAAATCACGGAAACCACCAAAATATCATCCAATCAGACAACAGATAAACATATGGTGGTCTACTCATGCAATGACAACTACGTCGTGGAGGAAAAGGAATGAAATGTGCATATATACTCCTGTGGGGTAAATCTCAACAACAAGCCTCCATCAAAAAGGAAGTTACAGGTGGATTTCTATACCTATAGGTAGTATGATATGGTCAAATCATCTGAGCTAGGTCACGGTATCCAGGTATTTTCTTAAACATTATTCTAGATGTTTCTGTGAAGGTTGTTTTTTAAGAGGAGATCCACATTTAAATAAGTACTCTATGAGTATGTCAGATTTCCCAGAGATGGGTAAGCCTTATCCAATCAGTTCACGGCCTTAAAAAGACAACAAACAAACAAACAAACAAAACCCAAAACCAAAAACAAAAGAAAAAGAAAGAAAAATAAGACTGCCCTTCTTAGAAGATGAGGGACTTACTTCCTCTGTTGACCACGCTCAGTCTGCAACTCTTCAACAAGTGTCCAGCCTGCTGACCACCCTTCAGGTTTGGGACTTGCCAAAACTCCACAATTGCATGAACCAATTCTTTAAAATAAATCTGTCTCTATTTACATATACACCCTGTTGGTGATTTTCATCTGAAGAACACTGAATGCGGATAACGTACATGTCTAAATCATGCCAAGGGGGTTACAGGAAAATACAGGTGTGGATGGCACCCTAACAGCTGTGCCAGGTGGTGTCCCACTCAATTTTCAATATTGATAAATAATAGTCCATAGGCAATTTCCACAGCACTGTCAAGGACAGTTTAAAAAGTCAGATTAACATGCAAGTGTAGGGGAACAAGTTTAGACACTTCTGAGAGCTGCATTTCAAGTGAATTTCATTTACCAGGAAAGAGAATATGCCTCACTTTATAATATACAAAGGAAGTTGATTTTCTCCAACTATAATTTGAATGACTAGACCAGTTCCGTCGACTCTATGGAAGTGTTACACCAGAACAAAATCTCCACATCAGTCAGTTGCTAGAACAAATGAAAATTATACATTTTTCTGAGCCATTGTTTTTTAATTTTCATTTTGTAATAGAAAACAATTTGTATTCTGGTATGTAATATAATTTACAATATGTTTTTTTTCTTCATGAATTAGAGAAAAATATGCTGTCCTGATTTCTCGACCATGTCAGACATCATTCAGGTATGACAAATAATTCAATGCCTTCTAAGTTATTCCACTACTGTAGGCAGATACATTACCGCAGGTTACTTCTCCTTGTGCGTGAAATATTATGCCCACATTTAGAGGTGATATGGCATGGGAACTGCATACTGCAGATTTAAAGTGAGGTTAGGATTCCAAAAGGAACACTAACATTAAATGACATTGATACGCTGGAAATCGTCTACGTCCATGTTCTTTGGTACAGAAACAGCTCATCAAATGTTTTCTACTGCTAGTACCTTCAACTAATGTCTTTAAATAAGACTTGGGGAAAATCATTGCTAATTAATTTTAACACCATGTCAATTATGCTAATAAAACTCTAATTAAAATCCTTGTGATGTAAATCAGTCTTTCTGTATGTGAGTATTTAATTATTATAAGTAGGCTGTCACCAGATACTTGGTAACTTGGTTGTTTTTTAGGTCCTTACATATGTCTTCCATGGCTTGGTTGTGTTAAGCCTCCGTGACTGCATAAGTCGTTCTTTAAAGCAAATCTGTCTCTCTCTACATACACATCCTTCTGGTTCTCTTCCTCTGAAGAAGTTAAGGGAGATCGCCTAGTATTCAAGATACCCCATAGGTAAGCTAATGGGTGCCCACTATGGAAACGAAACATCTCATAAGGCAGGAAGGACTGAGGGCTGAGAAACAGCTTTCTAACACGGACACAGAACATGGATAGGAGAATCTGAACATCCTATTTCAAGTTGATTATATGAAATTCTACAATGAAAAGAAATAGCAGCTGTTGGGCTGCAGAATGCAAGGAAGGGTTCCTCGGGTGTGCAAAGGATGTGCGACTTTGACGGCTGCCAAATGTGGAAACCCTAGCGAGTGTGTAAGTCAGCTTCCTGTCATGAGAGAGATAATGTGAGAAAATTACCTCAAGGGAGGAAAGGTTCATCCTGGCTCAGGTATTCAGAGATTTCAGTCCATGGTCACTGGAGCCTGGTGCTTCGGACCTCCAGCAAGGCCAGACATCATGGTGGGGAGCGAAAGCCGGAGCAAAGCTGCGCACCTCATGGTGGCAGGAAGCAAAGAGAGGGACAAGATAGGGCTGGGGTGGGACAGTCCCTTCAAAGGCATGTCCTTGATGACCTGACACCCTTCCTTCCCGTAGGTCCCACCTCTTAAGGTTCCAACATCTCCCAAGCGTGCTGTCAAGCCTCCAGTACAGCAGCCTCTGAAAGGTGTTAGGATTTGGATCTAAAAGTGCCCCCCCAGAGCTCCTGCATAGGTAATACGGCAAAATGTTCAGGATGAAAGATTGGATCGAGAGAGCTAGACCCTCGTGAGTGGATTAATTGGTGTGATGGATCAATAAATTGAAGGCACTACTGGGTAGTAAGCACAAGTAGGTGACGTGGTGACATGGTGATGGAAGAAATATGTTCCTGGCTGTCCCGTCCCTGTCCCCTTTTCTTGCCCTCTCTCTGCCTTCTCGCTGCCACGAGCTGCCAGCTGTTCTCTGCCACATCCTTCCACCATGACGTTCTGCCCACCTTGAGCAATGGAGCTGGCTGGCCAGGGACTCAACCCCGGAAACCATGAGCCCAAAATAAACCAAAGAAAGGACATTTAAGATCAAAACGTCATATCCAGGAAGGCAAGTGTTGACTGGCCCTGTGCTAGGTTCTGGGAACGCCACTCCTCATACATGGACCCTGTGTAAATTAGGAGGCTGCCTGGAAGGGACAGAGAGAGTAAACCAGGACGTGGAATGACAAGGGGTGTTGTGCTGTGATCCAGGATGACAATCAAGGACGGCTTCCTGGAGGAGGTAGCGTTTGATAGCAGTCCAACAGTTCACAGGATTGGAGACTGAGGAGAAGGAAGGCATTTAAAATTGGGGAGCAGCATGGTGAAAGGCTCCTAAATGAGAGAGAGCAGGTTTATTAAGTAAACTGATAGCTACTGTCTCAGCCTTAAGGGAGGCTAACAGAGAAGCAGGAACAAGGCCATGCATGAGTGGGCTAGAAGCTCATCTAAAGAATGAGGGTTTATGTTCAAAGTTCTCTTTTATTTGCAAATGATTTTTCTAGACAGGAATTGCCTTTGGGTTGCAGACTTGTGACCTCTGGTATCGGGCCTCGAAGTTCCCACCTTCCCTAGGCAGGGAGAGGACAGGGTGGGAACAGTGGGGTCTGGGCCTGGCACCTTCAAAGCAAGCCCTGAGCTCAGTGATCAGGTGTCCAAGGGGGTGATGGCGTGAGTCCCAGAAGACGGGAGGTTAATAAGGACAGTGACAATCCCCAGCTTCTCCACTCTGGGTGTCGCACGAGTGAACACATCCATGTCTAAAACGGGGAGCTCTGGAAGTTGAAGTCCAAGGCCGCATATTTGCTTATAAATCTGAAAAGTCTGTGGTTTTGATCTTGCCACTGTCAAACTTCACTGATGGAAAAAGAAAACTCCAAAACCTAACCCAAAGCAGAGGCAGGGTCTATGGCACCAACTCTTCTGTACATTCATGACAAAACTTGTGGCTGAGTCCTTATTTTCAGGACCAGCCAGGGCTGATGCACGCGTGCTCTGTAAAAGCCCAGCTGAACTCTGGCTGGCCTCCTCTGTCTGAGAACCAGTGCTCCTGGTGATTTATCCTTCCTGTCCCAGCATGGATAATTCCCAGGCTGCCTTTACCACTGGCTTCCTGACACGATCAATTATGAGAAGTCGGGGATATAAATGAACCTTTATGCTCGGCGCTCTTCAAAGAAAAATAAATAATTCAATGGGACAGAAGAATGGATTTCTGTGTGGAAAGCAAGTCACTTTCACGTGTAAATACAGTTTCCTATACTATGAGAAGTGGGTACTCAAGGGACTATCAGACAGATTAGTCCAATAAAAGAGGACGAAGCGAAAGGGTTTGTAGAGAAAAGTCAGTGGAGGTGGCTGTGGGAGAAGGCAGGGGACAGCAGTCACAGGGATCGGGATCCTGGATTCCACGCCGGCTTCCTCACTGCGCCCAAGAGCCAGCCTGTGGGACGGACCTCGTGAGTGTGGCAGGCGCACTTCGGAGGCTTCCTGGTCCACTCTGAACTTCAGCCACTGCTGGGGGGTGTTTCCCTGGACCTCAGATGGACACCTGAGCACCTGTCCTGTAGCTTTTGCTGGGGACCTTCACCACCAAAGCCCAGGGGCCGTTTTGCTACAAGTAGGCACAGCCCCAGGACACCTGCATCATCTGGGGACCTGGTGGACAGAAGCCCGCCTCCTTGGACCACCTGGGGAAGGGTTCCAGGCGCTCCAAAGTCCCAGCAGAGGGACCCCTCGTTCCGTGCAGGTGGGGGGCGACTGCTTCCTTCCCTGTCTCTCTCTCCCCCACTTGCTGGGGTCACCTCCTAAGCACCGGAGCTGTACTCAAGTCCTGGTCTCAGCTTCTGCTTCCAAGGATTCCAAATTAGGATGGAGCAGAGAAAGGATGACCCAAATCAGAGAGCCCGTTCACATGGTGAAAGCAGGTGACCAAAGGGGACTCGGGGAATAACCCCGGCTGAGGGAGCAGCGGGAGGGAGGTGGCCAGGAAGGCAGTGCAGCATGATAATGGGGTGCCTGCTAAGGGGGCTCAGGACTCCCCACAGGCCGAGCACCTCCGGGTGCTTGGTTTTCCAAAGTCACGCAGCGGCCAGCGCACCACACCTCAGTGGGGGCCCTGGGCTCAGGGCATGGAACACCATCCCTTCCACCTTTATTTCTGGCAAGCTACAGTGAGAAATCCGTTCATCTTTGCAGCCAGAACACGTGCACATGTACCTACATCCATACGTGCATCTACGCTTACTAGACGCTCACTGGATAGATACATCAGCGAAACAAAAGGTCACCAGACTTGATTCCTACCCACATGCGGTGGGCTCTGACCCCTCCATCCTGCCTGCTGTCTTTTGCTCTGTCTCCTTTTTTGGGTTTCACAGAATTGGCTTCACAGTCGTTACCAGCAGGTCACAGCCCACAATTTGGAAATCGCTAGCCCAGACTCATTTTCCTGGGAACTTGAATAGACCATTCATCCTCTCTGGGCCTCACTCTTTGTTTGGTAAAGGAATGAAGACAAGAGGAAATGACAGTGGAAGCCCTTTCTGCCTTTCAAATACTGTTACAGCTCTAGGTGAAATTCACAATAAAACATTAGGGTATGCACTCAATATTCCATTAACACGTGGCAGTTAACACGATACAATTTAAGCAAAAGCCTTATGTGTTAAGTGTTTTTCCAAAATAATGTTTACTGAGGTGTTGTATGTTCTTTTAGTAAAATACCTTTATATTCAGAATCAGAATGTAAAAAGTCATAAATAGTTGCAAAGTGGTACTTTAACTTAATTTCTTTACCCTCCTTTTTTTTTTTTTTTTTTTTTTGTACTGAGGATTGAACTCAGGGGCACTCCACCACTGGGTCACATCCCCAGCCCTTTTTTTTTGTATTGGATTAGAGACAGGGTCTCACTGAGTTGCTAAGTGCCTCGCTCACCATTGCTGAGGCCGGCTTTGAACTCGCGATCCTCCTGCCTCAGCCTCCCAAGTGCTGGGATTACAGGTGTGCGCCACCACGCCAGGCTTCTTAACCTCTTATCATTAGTTCTGCCTCTTAGGCCACATCTTCTTGCTCTAGGGAGCTCAAAGCAACCACACACCTTTGTCCCTTGTGGTCCTTTGTCCTTGTGGTCCCCAACCTAGGATGCAGCTCATCTAACTATGTATATCCTGCCAGGCTCAGCCTGATGTGTTCCTCCTCCCAGAAGCTTTCTCCAGTCTGCCTGTGTCCCCACGCCACCGACTGCATACCCTGGCACGGGTCCCGTCGGATCACTGTGCAGCTGTTTGCTTACGTGGCTCCGAATGCCTCAGCAAAGGGACCTGTCCTGTTTGTCTTGGTTTCCAGGGCACCTAACACAGTACCTGACACAAAACAGGCCAAGATACAAGAGAAGGGATCCCATCTTTTCAATTTTCACTCAGATGCTCCTGGGCGCTCACATCTGACCTCAGGCTCCAATGCCAATCCCAGTGTAAGAGCCACCATGGAGTAGCACCAGTGAAAACATTCTGCACTTCCAATTACACTGCATGGGGCATCGCCTCCTATTAAATTGAATTCAGCCAAAAGAATGGCAGTTGAGCCCTGGGAAAGTAATTCATGGTAGACTCACAAAGGAGCAGCTGTCACCCTCAAAACAGTGCTTGCATGGAGAGTGCAGATGCTTTCTTGTGCTCGTCAAATTGCTGAAGCTTCTACTGCATCAGTCAGAATCTTTGGCATTCAAGGGACAACCGCTCAGGAGATAAAACATCAGTCAATCAAACAACAACAACAACTACCCCTATTACTACTCTCTGGGCCCAGGGGAATCATCACCAGGTTTCCGTATCCTGAGAAGAATGAGCCTAAGGGACCCTCCTTCCCTGGTTCCTGTTGAAGCTTCTTGCTGAATGTTGTTCCCCCTCCCTGCTAAGGCCACAGGGGATCTAGTCCCCCACTGTTCACCACCAGAGGTAAGTGCCCATCACTCTTGCTGGTCGCAAGTCCAAATGCTCCAGGGGAGGGCTCAGCCTGGGCAAGGTGCTAAACCTGGAGTAGTCACTGCCCCCAGCAGGTGGGGCTCTGTGACTGGTCATCCATGGACAATCACCCTGTCTGTCTGGCACCATAACACAGCTGCTCCCCCTGCAACCACGCGGCTGGGGTGTGGAGAAACACATCCCCGAGGAAGGAAGAGGAGAGGCTGTTCTAGACATGTAAACGGAAGGACGTGGGCCTCCTGTTTCCCAGGACTAGCTCCATTTTTACCCCATGTCACTAAACTAACATGTAGCAAATTCCCCCAGGCCTGAGCAGAAACCCACTCTCGCACTCCTAAGTCTCTTTAAGTAATTTAAAAGGTTTTTCCTTCTTTCTCTCAGACGAGAGCAGAAGGAAGCTGGATGAGAACAGAGTAGGCTGCTCTAACTGTGGCTGTGACCGCCTGGAAGGTAACAGGATGCTCCCCCCACAGCCTGGCCAAGCCCACCTCCCACAGAGACTGCACCTTCACACCCGTGAACTCACATGCTGTCTCCCCTCCAGGTCCCACAACAAAAGGGACTGCCTGCCTCCCACTAGTTCTACCTCTGCACTTTATTCCTTTAAATAAATAATTATCAGTCTGACGCTGAGAACTGCATTTGAGCCACATATGAATGACCTCATGTGAATAAATACGCATAACTTCATCGCGTCTGCTGATAAAATGACCATGGATGCAACTACAACTGACCTCCAGGAGGACTTCTAACAAACTACAAAAATTTACATACAAGGATACATTTCATTGAAATTTTCATTGAAAGTTTTACTTGTTATCTGTCCATTTTTATCATGTCTGAGGTCATGGGTGCTTTGGTCTGAATCTCATGCTCCTATCCCCTTTGGACATTCACGAGATGAATCAAGGCCAAGACTTATTTAGACCCCTCACACTGGGCCCCCCAAGAAGGGATGCATGATGGCAGCTGATTTTGTGAAATTCAATTAAACTGCTAATTTTAGCAGAGTCCTAGGGAGTTCACGTGTCACCTCCACTCACGTCTCACAGATGAAGTTATACGGCTAGCGAGGGAGAGAAGGACACTTGAAGAGAAGACAAGTGGTCACATGCTAACCCTCCTCAAGAATGTGGTGCTTCCTGGCTGGCGTCAAGGGCTGTGCTGCTACCACTGTGCTGCCCACCTGCACCCTAGGCAGCTGCTGTCATCTGCAGGCAAGCAGTCCAATCCAGGAGTCACACACGATCCCTTCCCCACCCCCCCTGAATTTCTCTTTCCTTATGTTTTGCAAAAAAAACACAGTGCCCGCCCCGCTTATACACGCGGAATGTATTCCAAGACCCCAATGGATACCATGGACTATGGACAGTACCAAACCCTACACATATACTGTGTTTCTTCCTATATGTACACACACAGATTGGATGCCTTTCCCACTGTAACTAGGAACTTATCACACACTGTGGCCATAACTGCTCTCCCAGTTGGAGGCGTAACCACAAAGCTAGTACAGATTTCCTCCCTCACAATTTCAAGGATAGAGGATTCATTCCTCCCATACATCTCATAAACCTCAGCATAAGATTTCTTTTCTTCCCTTCTTAAAGTTGAGAATTTTCATCTTTTCACGCAAAGGAAGCGCTGCATGAGTTCCCTTTGGCATGTCTAAACTGTCAGCATCACTACCCTTGTGCTTTGGATCCTTATTAAGTGAAATAAGGGTCACCTGAGCACAAGCACTGTGGTACCCAGACAGTTGATATGATAACTCGCAGGGGTACCAAGTGATTAACGGGAAGGTGGTGCACGCAGCACGGTCATGCAGGACAGAGAAATGAGCCACAACCTGGGTGGGGTGATGCAGAATTTCATCATGCTCTTCAAAATGGCATGCAATTGAAAACTTTTAAGTTATTTATTCCTGAATATTCCATTTAATATTTTTGCACCTCAGTCAACCACAGGTGAGAAACTGCAGAAAGAGAAATCATGGATAAGAGCGGGCTACTGGGCCATAAGTCCCCATGGTTCTTGGAGTAAACTTTGCGCCTGCGCCTGGCGCTTCAGTTCATTACACAATTATTTTCAGAAGAGCCTCCTGGACGGAGCCTTCCCATACCATTTTCCTCCCCAAAGCTTTCAATGGTTTCCTATTTCTTTGAGGGCAAAAAGAGTATCTGCTACTGACTTCACCCGTGAATTCCCTGGGGACTCTTGTCAAGCTAGACTATTCATTCTTCTCTAAACATATTTCTAGATTGACAATGTAAACAGTGCCCCAAATCTCCCAAATACTTGATTATGTGGGGAAAACCTGCCTGGTACAAAACAGTTGATAAATGCAGAATGAATTGGAATCGCGCACACAAAGCACACAGGCACATCTACTTTCTGAGGACGTGTAATACTGTATCTTAAGCCCACGGCCCTCTTCAAATTTCCTTTACAAATTTTACTTGATATACTAACAAGCTACATGAAGATTTCCTAATTAAAATATATTCACACCCTGACACCCCCAACTCCCACCAGACCCCGCTCCTCATTTGGGTTTCGGGGCCAGGGTACAGACGCACTACATGTCTGCCCAGTTGTCAAAACTAGAAACCCTAGAACTATCCTCGGTTTCCCACTTCTCATGCTCAGTGTCAAAGAGTTGTCTTCATTGTTGTGCGACAACAGCATAACCACAGCAAAATATCGCTCTTACCAGGGGTTGGCTAGGTGGTGTGGGTTGAGTTGTATTTCCCCAAAATTTGCATGTTGGGATCCCACCGCCAATATCTCAGAATGGGACTTTGTTTGGAAGCAGGGTAATTACAGATGTATTGAATCAAAAATGGTCATACTGGTAGAGGGGGCCCTAATCCAACATGACTGCCTGGTGTCCTTAGGTAACAAGGAGACTCGGGCCAGACATGCACACAGGGAGAATACCACGTGACAGCTGCAGTTCTGTTGTCCCCGCCAAGGACCCACCAGAAGCCAGGAGAGGACTGGACCAGCTCTTCTCCAGCACCCAGAGGGCGCAAGGCCCCGTGAACATCCTGATCTTAGACTTCAGCCTCCAGAACTGGGGACCATCGATTTCTGCCCAGTAGGCCCCTGAGTTGGTGGTCCTATGCTTCAGCGGTCCTAAGAGACAAATACTCAAGTACCAGCCAGTAGCCAAAACCTGTCTCAGGCACCGAGTTGGTTAAGGTTTGCAAGGGCCACAAAGGCATCCAGAGTTAGAGGCTCATGTGGTTGGCACCCGTTTTACGGCTGTGGGAACAATGGGTTAGAAAAACTAAGTACTTAGTCCAAGGTCACCCAGTAGGAAATAGGAGAGCCAACTGAATGTCTGTGACTAGAGCCCCAGTTCACAACCATGGCATGGCCTCCAGGGATCACTCCTGATACCTCTCGAGGCTGGGACAAAGCTTTCCAGGGGCCCCTCACCTGTCCCACTGCAAGGCACCATGGGATTTCTACTAAGTGAGTCCTGAACGTGCCCCTTGAAAATGCAAACTTGAAAATAATTCATCCTTGAAAATGCAAACTTGAATATAATTCATTTATCTTAGATAAGACCATGTTTATAAAAATGTCCAAAGGGCATCCTATTTTTATTCTATTTATCAGATGTGTTATTTGAATAAAATGACTCATGAACAAGTCTAACATGCTTGACTACACATTTTTTACTGTTTCTTTTATAATGCAAACCTAGTGTTTCTCTTGTTAAAAGGAATTAAAGCTGATGCATCACGCAGTGCACAAATAATGAAAACTAAATTCTTAAAACATTTCAGATTTCACATGTATTCTAAATAGTGAGCAACTGGGTGAAAATAAAGGCATTCAACAAACTGAGATGTAGCTTCAACATCTCAAGGGATGGAATTACATGAACTTATGAATACAGAACAAAACCACTGTTTCTTTAATCGTTAACCATCAGCAAACACGGCTCAAAGAAATTCATGCTGTTTAAAAAAAAAATATTCCCTAGGACAGACTTTTGTGTGTGTGTGTGTGTGTGTGTGTGTGTGTGTGTATGTGTGTGTGTGTAATTATTTCTTCGTAATCAGAAGCGATAATTGAACCAACTTGGAGCAAAATTAGTCTAGAATAGCAGTTCTTAAAGTTTGGTCCAGGAACCCCAGGACTCCTTTCAGGGCAACTACCAAGTTAGGACAATTTGTATAACAATATTCATATGTCATTTGTTTCTTGAGCTGGCTCATGTATGCACTGAAGCTGCGAGGCAACGCAGGTAAATCTGCTGGGCCTGAGCATGAATCAAGGCAGTGACATCAACCCAGACTTGCAGTTACTATATTCTTAACTGTCCCACTCATGCAGGAAAAAAAAAAAAAAAAAAAAAAAAAAGGCAGCCAGCTCCACCTCCAATCAAGAATGGCCTTGATGTAACAGTATAATCTATTAATTTAATGAAATTTTGACCCTTGAATTTAGATATATTTAATATTCTGGGTGATCAGATGGAATTCACGTGTCGCTCTTCTGCTTTATGATGGTTCCCTCCTCAACCGGCACCTGTGTTCAGCTGTGGTATGAATTACCCACTTTTTCATGGGCCTGGTTATTTAATCTTGAGTACTTGTAGATCATCTTCATGAAGATGAACAAAGTGAGCTTCTCACTTCCAGAAAAAGAACTGACAATATATGTTGCCAATGACACAGTTTGGATCTTCATGCAAATGTAGAATTGTGGAATATTTGGGTCTTCCACCTTGAGCGTGTACATGTTTTAAAGTCTTTCTAAGGCGAACATCAGGGAAAATGGAAAAAGTGACATTTTAAAAATATTGTATAATGAACTACACCAATATTTAGAAGATCTCTAAGACACTTGGTGTAATATGTGCCATCACTATATACAATTTTACCAGATCTACTGAAGACACTTGAGGTCCATTCAAGACAGAGTAACAGAGTAAAAACAGTTTATTGCTATGTTTTCAGATTCCACATTTCAACTACTCCTTCATGATATACAACTCGTAGAGTTTGGGTATATTATTAAAGAATACATATCTGCAATTTCATAAAGCTTTGAAAGTGTTGTCCCTTTTCCAACTCTGATGGGCTGGATCTGAAATGTCCCCTAAAAGTTCAGGTGTTAAAAGCAGGGCCCCCTGCAGCAAGGTTCACAGGTGGGGCTTTTAGGCGGCGAGGGCTCTGACCTCATCAATGGACTGATACCTTCTGGGAGGTGGGATCTAGGTGGAGGAGGTTGATCACTGGGTACATGCTCCGGAAGGGTCTGTCTTTTCTTTGAGCCCTTCCTCTCTCTCTACTTCCTGCCTGCCATGAGCTAACTGCTTTCCTCCACCATGCCCTTCCGCCATGATATTCTGCCTTGGAAACAGCCAACCACACACTGAATCCTCCGGAACTGTGAACCAAAATAAACCTTTCCTCCTCTAAGTTATTCTTGTCAGGTATTTTGATGACAGCAATAATAACAAAGCTGGTTAACAGACCAACTAAGTATGCGCGTGACCGTGTCTTCTATACCTCGAATAAAATATCTTACAGCAAACTGAATAAAGAAGCAGATCTGAGAGCAGGGCTGTCTTGTATTAAGCCAGACATACTACCTACTTGCAGCATTATAAACTAAACCACTATTCTTAGCTGTGAAAAAAAAAAAAATTGGTATTTTTGAAATATTTATATCAATACATAATGGATTTATTACATTTGACTTTAAATGAATACTTAGTATATTGAGTTAAGTATTAAAAAATTTTGATATCCAATACATACTAATTAGAAGTAGCTCACATAGATAAAGGCTTTTTTGAGGTTTTTGAGGTCTTCTACAATTTTTATAAGCATTAAGGGGAGGTCAAGAGACCAAAATGTTTGAGCTCCTCTGGTCTAGGGGGGTTGAGTGGAAGTGAAGGGGACAGTTCCCTTGTGGGCCACAGTATGCATGAGCCTGGATTTTATCCCAGTGTGCATAATTTATTCCCCTCACCATTATCTAACAAATTTCCCAGGAATCACATTATTAGTTATGTGCACCTCAAAATTCACAGCGATAATGAGGCAGAATGAAAACACTATAGTCCTACGTTAAAATGACAATGTGCACTTTCAACACCGGGATGGCAGTGGTGAGCCTGCTTCTACGATGTCCTGTTGCTCTCTACCTTTTTCAAAAGATACCACATTTCAGAGTTGGGCGATTTTACACAAGGAAGCATATACCACTGTGACTGCATCCAGACATCAAAACCTCGCACTTTGCCAAAAGTACTAGTTGTTAAATCAGGACAAAAATCCTAGGAAATGAACTATCATCTTTTGTTGCGTAAGAAGATGCAAAAGTTTGGGAATAAATCTGTTAACCTGAGTAGTGAATTTTCTTTCTCCTAAACTCTTTATAGTTTGCTTTTAAAATGTCCAGATAATTAGATTATCCCTCATTTAGTTATGTCTCTCACTGAACTAGTTCTATTAATTTGATCTTGGTGATCTTGGTTTCTGGTGATCATCTCCACTAACACATTCCCTAAGGGAAAATCTAAATCATTCATGCACCGCTTATTTGCACAATGGATACAAGAATGTAGCTTGGAGCACGGGCTGTTACCATGAATCTGAACTGCATTATTTATGGTCTGGGTGATGCTACGGAAGGCAACATATATCTGTGAGCCTCAGTTTCCTCAGCCATGAAACTGGATCAGTGATAGCACTTCAGGAGGTCTTGTAAGAGATAGAATGAGTCACACATGGGAAACACTTCTCAACCATGCCTAGGGATTCCTGGGCACGCATTATTTATGCAGCTGATAAATGCATTTACTTGGGTCACCTTGCTATTACAATTCATAGAACTCCTTGTGGTATAAATACAAAATGCTCACTCTAGATGTATGCTGAGAAGAGTCCCTTTTGCCAACTAATTTATTAAAGAAAGAAATTACAGTGATGGCACACCAGTCAATTCTTGAGTTTGTCCACTTTTTTCTAATAAGTATCTGTTTGTTTCCTGACTCGTTCTTAAGGCTTGAAATGACTGTTCTATCTAAATTTATCGCTTCAATGTTCAACGTGTGGAGCTCCAGCTACCAAGTGTGTATTTATCACAGGAGAACATGCACCCAGGTCCTTTCATGTATATTATCTCAACAAGCTGAGATCTTGATACTGCCCTCCTCATTTGAGTAGAAGTAGGCTGAGTGACGTGATGTGTCCTGCAGGGAGTCACCGAGCTCCAAGTAGCAGAATTGAGATAGACCTCCAGCTTTTTGATTCCCAATTCCATACAGGCCAAGACATGTTTGTGCAATGGTGCCCGTGGAGAGCAGTGATCGTTCCCGTTCACACCTCTTACGGCCCCTGTGGATGCTTCTACAATGTGTGCTTGTCATCTTGAGACGCCACCAGGATCTCCTAGCTCGGTTGGTGGGTTTTCTAGGGAGGAAAACCTGCAATGGCCACGTCATTCTTCTCTTCTGTGAAATTCCCTCCGTGAAGTGTGCCCGAAACTTTAATGGGGTCCCTCCCAAACTGAGGCCAATGAGGACATCAGTAACTCCACCGTAGGACACCAGGAGCCTTGGCCACTCTTGGGAGACCCTGGCACTTGATGGAGTGACTTGGACCTTCAGATTGCTCGACCCCTTAAACAGTGATGGGGCTATTGAGGGAGGCTCCAGGAGGACAGGGAGCACGAGTGTGCCTCACGGCCCTGATGCACCTGTAGAAATGGATGCCATTTATGTTTGCTAATTGATCGGTTTTTAGCATGCATGTGCATATATAAATTAATAAAAGTCTGAATATATTACACATGATGCTCTGCAAAGAAATAACCAGCTTTCCTGGATGTTGTAGCTCATTTGTGCACATCTAAGTTTGATGATCTAAGTGCTATGGAGTCATGGTCTCTGAGGTACTGATTCCCTTTTAGGAGAAGAATCAATTGCCCATATCCACCACACTGAAAATCCTGTGGTTAGCACTCAAATCCTTTGAAAGGGGAAAGCAGACAAGATTCTCCTTAGCTAGGCGCAGTAGCGCATGCCTGTAACCCTAGCACTTGGGAGGCTGAGGCAGGAGGATCGCAGAGTTCAAAGCCAGCCTCAGCAATGGCGAGGCACTTAGCAACTCAGTGAGACCCTGTCTCTAATAAAACACAAAAAAAGGGCTGGGGATGTGGCCCAGTGGTCGAGGGCCCCTGAGTTCAATCCCCAGTACCAAAAAAAAAAAAAAAAAAAAAAAAAAAAAAAAGATTCTCCTTTGCTACGGTTCAGACCTGAAATGTCCCCCAAAGGCCAATGTGTTAAAGCAGCATGGTCCCCAGTACAGCAATATGCAGAGGAGGGGCTTGCTTTCTGGAGGTGACTGGGTTATGCGGGCTCTGTCCTCATCATGGATTAATGTTTTGATGGCATTATTGGGAGTGATGGAAACTAGGAGGCGGGACCCTGGGGCATGCCATGCCCATGGATACTCTATCTTGCCCCTGACCCGGTCCTCCCCTGCTTCATGCCTGTCATGAGCCGAGCAGCCTTCCTCCACCACACCCTCCTACCATGACATTTTTGTCTTGGAGCCAGCCAACCATGGACCAAAATAAATCTTTCCTCTGCTAAGTTGTTTTTCTCAGGTATTTGTCACAGCAATGAAAAGCCAACTAACACACTATTCTCGGAAGAAGGGATTCAGTTTGACCCGTGGGATTAAAAAAAAAAAAAAAAAAAAGAAGAAGAAGAAGGGTGGTATCCCTAGAGAGAAGATAATGTGCATGGGTATCAGTCCTGTTCCGGTGAAAGGAGTGCGGCTCAGAAGGCATAAGCAGAGAAAACTCTTCTGGTGGCCCTGTGGTGGTGGTTTGTCACTAGTAACCTCAGAAACCCATTGTTTATGTCTTCACAACGAAGGGTGCCGTCCGGGCTCTGCAGGGGGACCATGTCCCCTGGAATTTCTGCCACGTCCACCTCCCAGTGTGAGGACACGGCTTGGTTCTCTCTCTACCAACTGTGAACACTGCATCACCTGCATTTATCCCTCCAAACCCATAGTTTCCAGGGCTATCAATTAAAAAATACAGGACTCTGAATTAAACTTTCAGATAAACCATAAATAAACCATAAATTTAACTTTCAGATAAACCATGATTTTTTTTTAGTAAACATATGTGCCATGTAATATCTGTGGCATCATTATATGAAAAACATACTTGTTGTTTATCACAGTTCCGATTTAACTGAACCTCGTATATTTTATTCAGCAATCCCAGCCCTTCTCCACTGTCTGCAATCCCAACTCCCTGTCCCATCCCCTCAAGGGCACAGACTTCCAGAAATGGGAAATAGGAAGGGAGCTGTCTTCAGACAACACCCGTCTGCAACATGATCTCCTCCAGGGATTAGAAAGCATCAATGTGCTAGCGGGAAAGACTGAAACAGGATGAAGTAGGAACGCATATCTTAGTATACGATCTTCCTCCATCTGCTTCCTCATTGCAGGGTCCAGCAAGCAGGAAGCAGCCTTGATGGGCTTAGCTGGAGTAGCTGAAATAAACTAGGAAAAAAATAATTTTTTTTTTTGAGACAAAGTTGCACTAAATTGCTGAAGGCCTAAGTTGATGAGGCTGGCCTTGACTCACAATCCTCCTTCTTCAGCCTCCTGAGTCACTGGAATGACAGGTGTATGCTACCATATCAAATACACTTTGTTTGAACATCTATGAGTGACTTTGTTTTGGGAGACTTCCTCAAACATTACCATTCACATCTTTTTCCTTTCAATATCTCTCCCCAAAAAGCAAACATTATTTTTCTGTCATTTCATGGTTGAGAGGAATTACATTTCTTAATTCTTACTCTTCACTCAGTCCTACACTAAAGGATGGTCTGCAAGTGGCAGGGAGGGGTGAAACCCATCTTTTTGTTTTAATCCTAAATAGATATGTTTTTTATATCAGAGTCACACGTGCATCTCCACTGCAAGCATTGGGAACTTCGCGATTCTGGAAATGACCCTTTCTAGAACAAACCAGCCCTTGCGGCTCTGTTTTTTTTTCTGCTGGGCTGGTTTCAGCCTGAATGACTGAGTGGTGTCCTGGGAAGGTGCAGGCAAGTCACAGGAGGCAGCAGAGAGGGTCTAAGAAAAAACGTGGGCAACTGGGAGCCAGGCCCTCCAAATGGTTGTGGTGGAGACTGGTAGGCAGCTGTCCATCAGAGACCTGTGCTGAATTCGCCTTCCTTGGCTTGTGCTTCTGGCTGTCCCTCTGTGATCAGCTGATCACCGCCCTCTGTGGTTCCGCATAAATCCCTCCCCAAAGGTCGGCCATCTCATCTACTCTGAGAGGGTAGTGTATTTCTCAGGACAGATGTGTCCTCCTAGCAGCTGCGAAGGACAGTCACCTCACTGAGAGGAAGACCCCAGGGGGAGTTAGACATGTCTCACCCTGGAGTCCGGCTGGCTGCGATCTGGGAGGGGTCTGTGGGTGTCTTAACAGGGTCGCTTTCCTCGTCCACCCCCAGCCATTCCTTGTGCTGCGCAGCTGAGCTGCTGTGGCAGAGGGAAAAGGAGCCGCGCGCTCGCCTGAGCAGGGGCGATGCTAGAGGAGCACCCGAGTCCTGTCAAGACTGGACGCGGGATCGACAAGTGACCACGCCAGCTGATGACAGCGGAAAGAAGCCAGCCGAGAAAAAGAGGGACTTTCTCCCTTTCTCTGATGACTCGTCTCCTGTTCTCCACACTGAGTCACAGGGTGATTTGAAGTCAGCCCCTGCCTCCGAGTTCTGTGACTCCGTCCGTACCTCTTGGCTGCTGTAAGGTGAACATGGAGATGCCAAAAGGCGAGCACATGCCCCCTTGGTTAGGAGGCATCAGCTGGCAGCGAGAAGTTAGGAAGACAAGGGCCACGTGAGAGGCCCTCTCCCCGTCCTCCTCCTGGCCTGTGCTGGAGACAGCCCGAGGGTCCAGACCCACAGGGCCAGCGGGGCCCCAGTCCTGCCTGAACCTGCCGTCTCACTCCCTCCTTGGCTCACTCCTCTGGACCGTCTCCAAGCCCCCGGTTGCCGCGTGAACCGCCTTCTTTCCCCACAAGGCTCAGTCCAGTCCCCGGCGATGAGGAGGTTCTCAAGCACACAGCCGGACCGAACCTGAGGTTGGCACGTCAGGCCCAGGTTGAGATCTGGGTGGGCAGAAAGACTGCGGCTGTCCCCTTAGGAGGAACCTAACTCCTCATTCTTTCCTCTTACTGGGCCAGGCTGCGCCTGCGACCGCAGAGCCAGCCGGGCACGGTGGTGAGGAGTCCTGGCGGGGCAGCCGACGGCCTCGCTGACTTCCAGCCCCTCGCTCGTGGCTCTACGGCCCGGCAAGGCTCCCATCGCTGTGGCCTCCGTTTCCTCCTGACACGGAACGCAGGGGATGAAATCCCTCTTCGTGCTGGGTTGTCAGGAAGACTTAGTGACGTGACAAATGACAGCTGCTGAGAGGGCTGCCTGGAGTGCTGGAGCCCTCAGCGGGCGGTCACCATGACCACGGCCAGCGGCCACTGTGAGACCCTTTCTCCTCCTTCTTCAGATACAGGCTGCGAGGCACAGTGTCTCGCCTGGCCCTTCCAAATTCCATCGGGAGGAAGGGTGTGGCTGTGGGAAGCCACCCTAGCCTTACACTCCACAATAACCTTGGGTTGATCACTCAGGAAATGGTGAATCTCAGGTTCTTTCTAAAATGGGGGTAATAGTACCTGACCCGTTCGGTGTTGAGGATTAATAATACTTTGTGAAATGTGCTGTAAGCAATTTTATTTATTTAAATTGGACTTTATTACACAACTGTGCACGTGTGTGGCCTCTCTCTCTCTCTCTCTTTCTCTCTCTCTCTCTCACACACACACACACACACTCCTATGCATGGCAACACCCTTCCCCATGGGGGGTGGTATTTTTCCTTTCTGTTACCTCAATGATCACAGGAATAGATTTCTCATACCCCAGATGTACCCAGGTTTTTGTAGATCTGAAACCTATATAATAATTTTGAGTTCCTCTACAAAAACATATGAACTTATTAAATTAGGTTTTTTAAAGATTATTTATCTAAACTGACACAGGAGCAAGGAATGGTGGTGAAGGGATGGTCCCTTGCAAAGAGGGACCAGGAGTCTCAGCTGCGTGTCCACCTGTTTCACCTGTCACAGGAGTCTCAGCTCCAAATCCACCTGTTCACCTGTCACATGAGTCTCCAGCTCCAAATCCACCTGTTCACCTGTCACAGGAGTCTCAGCTCCAAATCCACCTGTTCACCTGTCACAGGAGTCTCAGCTCCAAATCCACCTGTCCTCTCCCCTCATTTCTTCACCCTTTGTTCCCCCTCCCTCCCCCTGTCACAGGAGTCTCAGCTCCAAATCCACCTGTTTCCACCTGTCATAGGAGTCTCAGCTCCAAATCCACCTGTTCACCTGAATCTCTCCCTTTCACAGGAGTCTCAGCTCCAAATCCACCTGTTCACCTGTCACAGGAGTCTCTGCTCCAAGTCTCAGTCTGTTTCTGCTCCAAATCCACCTGTTCACCTGTCACAGGAGTCTCTGCTCCAAATCCACCTGTTCAACTGTCAAAGGAGTCTCCGCTCCAAATCCACCTGTTTACCTGTCATAGGAGTCTCAGCTCCAAATCCACCTGTTCACCTGTCACAGGAGTCTCAGCTCCAAATCCACCTGTTCACCTGTCACAGGAGTCTCTGCTCCAAATCCACCTGTTCACCTGTCACAGGAGTCTCAGCTCCGTGTCCACCTGTTCACCTGTCACAGGAGTCTCTGCTCCAAATCCACCTGTTCACCTGTCACAGGAGTCTCAGCTCCAAATACACCTGTTCACCTGTCACAGGAGTCCAAATCACCTGTTCAGCTGTCAAGTCCTGCTCCAATCCACCTGTTCACCTGTCACAGGAGTCTCAGCTCCAAATCCACCTGTTCACCTGTCACAGGAGTCTCAGTTCCGTGTCCACCTGTTCACCTGTCACAGGAGTCTCAGTTCTGTGTCTACCTGTTCATCTGTCACAGGAGTCTCAGCTCCTTGTCCACCTGTTCATCTGTCACAGGAGTCTCAGCTCCGTGTCCACCTGTTCACCTGTCACAGGAATCTCAGCTCCTTGTCCACCTGTTTCACCTGTCACAGGAGTCTCCGCTCCAAATCCACCTGTTCACCTGTCACAGGAGTCTCAGCTCCAAATCCACCTGTTCACACTGTCACAGGAGTCTCTGCTCCAAATCCACCTGTTCACCTGTCACAGGAGTCTCTGTTCCAAATCCACCTGTTCACCTGTCACAGGAGTCTCAGTTCCGTGTCCACCTGTTCACCTGTCACAGGAGTCTCAGCTCCAAATCCACCTGTTCACCTGTCACAGGAGTCTCTGCTCCAAATCCACCTGTTCACCTGTCACAGGAGTCTCAGCTCCAAATCCACCTGTTCACCTGTCACAGGAGTCTCCGCTCCAAATCCACCTGTTTACCTGTCACAGGAGTCTCAGCTCCAAATCCACCTGTTCACCTGTCACAGGAGTCTCAGCTCCAAATCCACCTGTTCACCTGTCACAGGAGTCTCTGCTCCAAATCCACCTGTTCACAACTGTCACAGGAGTCTCAGCTCCTTGTCCCTGTTCACCTGTCACAGGAGTCCAAATCACCTGTTCCTGTCACAGGAGTCTCAGCTCCAAATCCACCTGTTCACCTGTCACAGGAGTCTCAGCTCCAAATCCACCTGTTCACCTGTCACACCTGTTCACATGAGTCTCTGCTCCAAATCCACCTGTTCACCTGTCACAGGAGTCTCTGCTCCAAATCCACCTGTTCACCTGTCACAGGAGTCTCAGCTCCGTGTTCCACCTGGTTTTCACCTGTCACAGGAGTCTCAGCTCCAAATCCACCTGTTCACCTGTCACAGGAGTCTCAGTTCCGTGTCCACCTGTTCACCTGTCACATGTTCACCTGGAGTCTCAGTTCTGTGTGATCTACCTGTTCATCTGTCACAGGAGTCTCAGCTCCTTGTCCACCTGTTCACCTGTCACAGGAGTCTCAGCTCCGTGTCCACCTGTTCACCTGGTCACAGGAGTCTCAGCTCCTTGTCCACCTGTTCACACTGTCCACAGGAGTCTCCTCCTCACCTCCGCTCCAAATCCACCTGTTTCACCTGTCCACAGGAGTCTCTGCTCCAAATCCACCTGTTTCAGCCTTGTCACAGGAGTCTCCTGCTCCATCCCTGTCTCACCTGTCACGGAGTCTCTGTTGCCAAATCCACCTGTTTCACCTGTCACAGAGTCTCAGCTCCAAATCCACCTGTTCACCTGTCACAGGTGTCTCAGCTCCAAATCCACCTGTTTCAACCTGTCACAGGAGTCTCTGCTCCAAATCCACCTGTTCACCTGTCACATGGAGTCTCAGATCCAAATCCACTGTTCACCTGTCACAGAGGTCTCCGACTCCTCAATCCAACCTGTTTCCCACTGTCACAGGAGTTCTCAGCTCCAAATCCACCTGTTCACCTGTTCACATGAGTCTCAGCTCAAATCCACCTGTGTTTCTACCTGTCACAGGTAGGTCCTCTGCTCCAATCCACCTGTTCACCAGTCACAGGGAGTCCTCAGCTCCTTGTCCACCTGATTCAACCTGTCACAGGAGTCTCAGCTCCAAATCCACCTGTTCACCTGTCACAGGAGTCTCAGCTCCAAATCCACCTGTTCACCTGTCACAGGAGTCTCAGCTCCAAATCCACCTGTTCACCTGTCACAGGAGTCTCTGCTCCAAATCCACCTGTTCACCTGTCACAGGAGTCTCAGCTCCAAATCCACCTGTTTACCTGTCACAGGAGTCTCAGTTCCGTGTCCACCTGTTCACCTGTCACAGGAGTCTCAGCTCCAAATCCACCTGTTCACCTGTCACAGGAGTCTCAGTTCCGTGTCCACCTGTTCACCTGTCACAGGAATCTCAGTTCTGTGTCTACCTGTTCATCTGTCACAGGAGTCTCAGCTCCTTGTCCACCTGTTCACCTGTCACAGGAGTCTCAGCTCCGTGTCCACCTGTTTCACCTGTCACAGGAGTCTCAGCTCCTTGTCCACCTGTTCACCTGTCACAGGAGTCTCCGCTCCAAATCCACCTGTTCACCTGTCACAGGAGTCTCAGCTCCAAATCCACCCGTTTACCTGTCTCAGGAGTCTCAGCTCCAAATCCACCCATTCACCTGTCACAGGAGTCTCAGCTCCAAATCCACCTGTTCACCTGTCACAGGAGTCTCTGCTCCAAATCCACCTGTTCACCTGTCACAGGAGTCTCTGTTCCAAATCCACCTGTTCACCTGTCACAGGAGTCTCAGTTCCGTGTCCACCTGTTCACCTGTCACAGGAGTCTCAGCTCCAAATCCACCTGTTCACCTGTCACAGGAGTCTCTGCTCCAAATCCACCTGTTTACCTGTCACAGGAGTCTCAGCTCCAAATCCACCTGTTCACCTGTCACAGGAGTCTCAGCTCCTTGTCCACCTGTTCACACTGTCACAGGAGTCTCCCGCTCCAAATCCACCTGTTCACCTGTCACAGGAATCTCAGCTCCTTGTCCACCTGTTCACCTGTCACAGGAGTCTCAGCTCCAAATCCACCTGTTCACCTGTCACAGGAGTCTCCGCTCCAAATCCACCTGTTCACCTGTCTCAGGAGTCTCAACTCCAAATCCACCTGTTCACCTGTACAGGAGTCTCAGCTCCAAATCCACCTGTTCACCTGTCACAGGAGTCTCAGCTCCGTGTCCACCTGTTCACCTGTCACAGGAGTCTCAGCTCCAAATCCACCTGTTCACCTGTCACAGGAGTCTCAGCTCCAAATCCACCTGTTCACACTGTCACAGGAGTCTCAGCTCTGTGTCCACCTGTTCACCTGTCACAGGAGTCTCCAGCTCCAAATCCACCTGTTCACCTTGTCCACAGGAGAGTCTCAGCTCCACCGTGTCCACCTGTTCACCTGTCACAGGAGTCTCAGGCTCCATGTCCACCTGTTCACCTGTCACAGGAAGTCTCAGATACGTCGGCTCCAAATCCACCTGTTCACCTGTCACAGGAGTCCTCAGCTCCGTGTCCACCCTGTTCACCTGTCACAGGGGAGTCTCAGCTTCCGTGTCCACCTGTTCACCTGTCCACAGGAGTCTCCAGCTCCATATCCACCTGTTCACCTTGTCCCAGGAGTCCTCAGCTCCGTGTCCACTGTTCAACCTGTCACAAGGAGTCTCCTGCTACAAATCCACCTGTTAACCTGTCACAGGAGTCTCAGTCTCCTTGTACACCTGTTCAACCTGTCCAAAGGAGTCTCCGCTCAAATCCACATGTTCACCTGTCACAGGAAAATCTCAGCTCCTTGTCCAACCTGGTTTCACCCTGTTCACAGGTGTCTCAGCTCCATTCCACTGTCTCACATGTCACAGGAGGTCTCGCTCCTAAAGTCAAAATCCTGTTCACACCCGGTCTCAGGAGTCGCAAATCCCAATTACCACCTGTTCACCTGTCACAGGAGTCTCCGACTCCTATTGTCCACCTGTTCACCTGTCACAGGAGTCTCTGCTGCCATTGTTCCACCCTGTTTCACCTGTCACAGGAGTCTCCAACTCCAAATCCACTGGTTCTCCTGTCACAGGTGTCTCAGCTCCAAATCCACCTGTTCACCTGTCACATGAGTCCTCTGCTCCAAATCCACATGTTCACATGACACAGGAGTATAAGCTCCAAAATTCCACCTGTTTCACCTGTCACCTTGAGTCTCAGCTCCAAAATCCACCTGTTCACCTGTCACAGGAGTCTCAGCTCCAAATTCTCCTGTTCAAACCTGTCACCAAGGAGTCTCAGCTCCAGTGTACACTGTTCACTGTAACAGGAGTCTCAGCTCCAAATCCACCTGTTCACTGTTCACAGGAGTTCTCAGCTCAAATCCAACTGTTCAACATGTGTCACAGGAGTCTCAGATCTGTGTCCACTGTTCACCTGTAACAGGAGTCCTCCTCTCCTATCCACACCTGTTCACTCTTGTCACAGGGAGTCACAGGCTCCGTGTCCACCTGGTCACACTTTCACAGGAAGTCTTTTTCCTGCTCCTTGTCCACCTGTTCACGCTGTCCACAGGAGTCTCAGCTCACCGTGTCCACCTGTTCACACTGACACACCACATGAGTCCTCCACTCCATGTCCCACCCTGTTCACCAGTCACAGGAGAGTCTCAGACTCCGAGCCCACCTGATCACCAGGTCTGTCACAGATTCACTGCTGCCATGTCCACCCTGATACACCCCTTGTCACAGGTCAGCTCGCTCAGGAGTTCAGCTCCAAATCCACCTGTTACCTGTCACAGGAGTTCAGCTCCAAATCCACCTGTTCAACTGTCACAGGAGTCTCAGTTCTGTGTCTACCTGTTCATCTGTCACAGGAGTCTCACTCCAAATCCACCTGTTTACCTGTCATAGGAGTCTCAGCTCCAAATCCACCTGTTCAACCTGTCACAGGAGTCCTCTGCTCCAAATCCACCTGTTCACCTTCACAGGAGTCTCAGCTCTGTGTCCACCTGTTCACCTGTCTCAGGAGTCTCAGCTCCAAATCCTCCTGTTCACCTGTCACAGGATCTCAGCTCCAAATCACCTGTTCACCTGTCACAGGAAGTCTCAGCTCCAAATCCACCTGTTCAACCTGTCACAGGAGTCTCGCTCCAAATCCACCTGTTCACATGTCACAGGAGTCTCAGCTCCGTGTCACCTGTTCACCTGTCACAGGAGTCTCTGCTCCAAATCCACCTGTTTCACCTGTCACAGGAATCTCAGCTCCTTGTCCACCTGTTCACTGTCACAGGAGTCTCAGTTCCGTGTCCACCTGTTCACCTGTCACAGGAGTCTCAGTTCTGTGTCTACCTGTTCATCTGTCACAGGAGTCTCCGCTCCAAATCCACCTGTTCAACCTGTCACAGGAGTTCAGCTCCAAATCCACCTGGTTCACCTGTCACAGGAGTCTCAGTTCCGTGTCCACCTGTTCACTGTCACAGGAGTCTCAGCTCTGTGTCCACCTGTTCACCTGGTCACAGGAGTCTCTGTTCCAAATCCACCTGTTCACTCTGTCACAGGAGTCTCAGCTCCTTGTCCACCTGTTCACCTTGTCACAGGAGTCTCAGCTCTGTGTCCACCTGTTCACCTGTCACAGGAGGTCTCAGCTCCAAATCCACCTGTTCAACCTGTCACAGGAGTCCTCAGCTCCAAATCCACCTGGTTCACCTGTCACAGGAGGTCTCAGCTCCAAATCCAACCTGTTCACCTGTCAAGGAGTCTCAGCTCCGTGTCCACTGTTCACCTGTCACAGAGTCTCTGCTCCAAAATCCACTGTTCACTGTCACAGGAGTCTCAGCTCTGTGTCCACCTGTTCACTTGTCACAGGAGTCTCAGTTCTGTGTCTACCTGTTCATCTGTCACAGGAGTCTCACTCCAAATCCACCTGTTCACCTTGTCACAGGAGTCTCTGTTCCAAATCCACCTGTTTACCTGTCATCCTCACTTCACCCTCCCCAGCCCTTCCACCTTCCACCATGTGAGAACACAGCAAGAAGGCCCTTGCCAGATGCTAGCTCCTTTAACCAGGACTTCCCCGCCTGCAAAAACCATGAGCCAATGCATTCCTGGTCATCCTGGCTTACCCAGTCTCAGGTATTCTGCTAGAGCAGCAGAGACTAAAACATCATGTGGATTAAGGAAGCCTGACTCTGCCCCACTGCATCCTTCTTTCACCCACCCTTGTCCTCGGTTCCCATTCCTAATGCCGGTGACATCATTGTATCTGGAGAGTTTATCCAGATTTCCTGGAATAATCATCGACAATCTCCTCCAAGCTCCCTGCCTCTCTTTCCCATCATAGTACCAAGCCACAGTCAGTAATGGCGCATTCCTCAAATAGATCCCTGGCTGCCAACATCGATGACCTTTCTTTACCCCACACCTGTGGTCCTCTACCTCTGTCACCAAATTCTACTTGCCCTTCAAAGCATGGCCCAAATGGTTCATCTGTAACCTTCTTGATTCTCCAGTGTGAACTGGTTACTCTCTCTCTCTCTTCTTCCCTCCAGCAGTAGAGTTTTCCAAGAATTTGTAAACAAATTGAGAAAAGTACTGGAACTGATCCTGTTAGGCAATTAGTACAATGCATGCAGCTATCACAGCTCCACGTTTCCTGCCTCTGTTGTCACAACAGGTTAGAAGCTGGAAGCTGCTTCCGTCAACATTATTAGGGCATCTTCTGGAAACATTATTAGAAAAACAGGCCCCTGGGACTAGCAAGGGGTGACCCTGAGGTGTTCGCTCTCCTACAGCCGCGCTCAGTTCAGAAGGTTCCAGAATCATCACACTGTCCACTGGATTAAGAATTCAGTTATTTGTCATTCTGTTGCCTTGGAAACACAAAGACTTTTGCTGCCTTGATCAGGTCTTTTCAGAATGCACAGGTTGACCTGGGCCCTAGTACACAAGGCCCAGCTATCTTTCAAATGTACGGATATGCTTTCATCCACACCTAGGCATGGGGGTATTTTAGGCTGAAATCTTTTACCAAGTTGCGCAGTCAAAATACAGAAATGCCTCAAAGGTTTGGCTTGCACTGCACCCAAAAGAAAAGGCACAGAGAACCAGGCTTGATCTTAAATTCATAGAATCCAGTCTTCTGTCCTCTGTGACAACACCTTAACCTCCACCAGGTCGGTGCCTCTCTTCTGTGCATCAGGCAGGGATGCTTGGGTGGGTACCGGGCTCGCTGCTGCAGCCTGGAGGTGGTAGGCAAGGTTCCAGAGGGGCACAGGTAAGGGACTGCTCTAAGCCACCAGTTTAGTTCAATGCAGTTAGCTTGCCCACAGTGTGATCGCAAAGGGTTTTTCTGAATTGCCTTCAGTCATTTATTAATCCCCATGGACAAACTATTTTCTATGGCAATAATAATTCTTTCCATATCCCATGCTCTTGCTTCTTTCTCTACGCCTAAGTCAGTAATGAGGTGAGGGGAGATCAGAAGCCAATGCCCCTGAATATACACATATACAAATCACAAAGGTGTTTGTGTGTGTGTGTGTGTGTGTGTGTGTGTGTGTGAGAGAGAGAGAGAGAGAGAGAGAGAGCACATGCACATGCACATATGACAACTGAGGAAGACAGTGTGATAGGAGGAAATCCTTTTTCTTAGTGTTGTGTTATCTCAGCTCTTGGAGTGCTGTGACAGAAGCCACAGACAATCCATTGTCGCATGAATAAAACTTTATTTAAAATAACAGGCTGGGGGCCAGATCTGGCCCACACACTGTCACTCGCCTATCTTGATTTAGGGAAGGTATGTCCAACTTCCCTCCAGATTCTGTTAAACACAAAATCAGAGCTAGCATACACAAAAGGTGAAGGCTGCACTCGTTGTTTAAATGTGCTTTGATTTAAAATATATATATATATATATCTATATAAACTTAGCTTAAATCAAGCAAAATTACTCAGAAGCATGCGTGTTGGATACAAATCGAAGCAACATTTGTAACTGGTCAGACCTTTCCCTAGGAGGTGTCACTTTCTGCCTTCATCCATTAGCACACAGTGGGCCCTTCCAGGAGGCCAGGCCCTGGACTCACCAGTGGCTAGAGGGAAATAAACCCACTCGCCCCTCGCAGAGTCCCTTCCCACGTGAAGGCTGATGCTTTCAGGGTCTTGCTGGGATGCCCCACTGCTAAGCACAGGCCTGGTGCCTAGGAGGTGTTCAGACCATCTTTGTTGGCCGAGTGACCTGCCACGGCCTGCCTGCCACATCTGAAGTGCGTCCTTAGCTTCCCCTCAAACTTCGTCTCTCCTCCTGCCTTCGTTGCTTCTATTCATAACACTGTTTTCTAAGTTTAAAATCCCAAAGTCATCTTCTGTGACAGCTCCAGGATCCCTCCCTTTACTCCATCCTACTCGTTAAAATCACTGCAATCTTCGGGAAAGACAGCTCTGATTCTGCCAATCCTCCTTCCTAACACCTGGAAGCTGCCCTTGCTTTTCAAAAACAGGCTCCTGCCCTCAGTGAGCAGGTCACCCAGGGGCTGGAGCGACCCACTCCTGCTCTGTCCTGAGCCTCTGCCAGAAGGTGGCCCTCTCCTGAGCCTCTGCACAGAGACACACTCACACCCTCCAACACCACTCAGCCCACACTCTCACACTCAGCCCCTTGCACACTCATGCACGCACATGTATTCACACTCCCCACACACCCTCATCCGACTCACTGTTCTACATAGGCGTGCTCAACCCCTACACACAACACCACCCATGTCGCCACACTCCCCATGTGCCCTCGTCCACACACACTCACACTCCCGCCCACACGCTCAATCCCTTGCATCTCACGCCCACACTCATGTCCACATTCACACTCGCATCCTGTCATTGACACTCGCCCACCCTTACACTTCCTACCCGCCCATTCTCTCACACACACATTCACCTCCACACTTATCACACACACTCACCCATTCACCTAAACACACTCACTCAAAGCCAGCCATGCCGCCATGGACAACCTGACTTACGCACACTCTTCGTACGGTTTCTAAGTGAGTACGTGCTTGTGATGTCTTATCCCCCCAGAATAGCCTCACCTCCACTGCAAAATGCCTTAAAATCAATTTAAACTGTACCTCCTCCACGAAGAACAGGGGTTCTGACAGCGCCCCTTGTTTACATCCCCTCCTGCCCTTAGCACATTTTGCACAAGTGGGTGGAAACCGGAACGGCACTCATCTCTGCTACAGAAAGGTGACCATCTCTCTTTTCCCTGACTGCGCTCTCGTCTGTTCCACAGCCTTTATCTGCAGCAACTGGACCCTTCCCTCCCCCTGCAACATCCGATTTTCCTGATGGAGTCAACTCTTCCAGACGCATCAGGTTTTCAACTCCATCACAAAGAGGAAAACCGTCTTTCCTTCCTCCTCTTCCCCTGAGTAGGATCTGGGTCAGCGTGGGGTCATCCTGCAGGATCCTGTGAAAACAGCTTGGTCTCCTGCTTGTGGAGGGCAGGCTGAGGTGAGGGCAGCACTGGTGAGCCCACTGCGCCGTGTGGCCTTCCCACCCAAGGGCCTGCGGCTTGTGCTCCTGGGGCAGGGGCCGGCTCTCCCAGAGCTCCGGGAGAAAGTCCCAACCCCTCTCAGGGGCTCTCAGGCCTCAGCCACCCTGGCTGAACCCCAGGAGCTGGGCTCTGAGGACACTCTCTTAGGGCCCCACACAGTGGCTTCACATAGTGGACTGTCCCCTCTGAATGTCTTGACTTGCTAATGTGGCTTATCTTTTAACTTCTTTCCTAAATTCAAAAATGTACTATGCTACATCTGGAGTCCTGCCCGCTCAGGGCTCAGCTTCAGGCTGTGATCTGGGGACACGATTAATCTTTTTCCTCTTCCCCCATCAACATCTCAGACTGGCTTTTGAAATCAGACTCTTGATTTCTTACCAAATTCTGGCTAGTCATTTTTAACTTTCTGTTTGAGCACCACAGTTGAGCAATGAGCCCCTGCCTCCTGGATTCCCTTCCTCTGAAGAAACGGGTGCCTTTACTGCGGTGGGGGTAGGGTGTTCGGGGTGACCAGGGACACCTGAGAAACACAGGATGCTCAGTTAAATCTGAACTTCAGATAAAGAAAAAATATATATTTTTTTTAGTGCAACCATGTTCCAAATATTTTAAGAAACACATACTAAAAACTTATTCACTGTTTATTTGAAATTCAAATGTATCTGGGCATCATGTATTTGAATTTGCCAACAAAAATAATTATATATTAATTACAATTTCCCAGTTTTTCTACTAGGTTGTGTAAACAATAAGAGCTCTGAATAAAAACAGGCAAGCCTAGTAGCTGAGGGTTCACTAGGAATGAAACATATTAGTTTCATGTTTTCAAAACTATGATCTTCTTTATATTAGCTTGTACCAGAAAAGGGTAGCAGATAGGAAAGTGACTCAATATGGTAACTGATGTAATAGAGAGTATAGCTTTTTGCTATGATTTTATTAGTTTAAAGATGATACAATTTTAGAGCTAGCAGAGATCTTAAATTACTTTATACTCCACATCTGAAAAATATTAAAGTAATTTATAAATAATTTTGTAGTGTGGATCCCATTTTTTTGGTCCTTTTCTTAACTTTCACCAGTGAAAAACTGATTTCAAGGCAGTTTTTATTTTAGAGTTTTCATTTCCAGCATAACCTTGCACAATAACTGAGAAAGTATAATTAATCACATTTTGTTTGAAACAAGTTAATAATATATGAATACATATGAATATATACTTTGAAACACAAAGCTCAGGGATCAAGTTATTTTTATAGTTGGGGAAGAGACACAGTCTTTCAACTTTTCCTCTCAATAATTTCGAGGGCTAATTTTGCAGAACATGTTGGAATTTAATTAGGGAAACTGGTTCTTGCTTCTCCTATTCAAAGACAGCATTACTCATCCAGATGGGTCTGAATCCTCTGTGATTGTTATGACACAATAGAAGAGTCTGACTTGGATGAAAATGTTAGTAACATTGGGTTTGAGTACTCAGGTGACATGTAGTATCTGAGCAGGTCATAAGTAGAAATTAACTTCATTTAACACTGAGCAGAGACTAAAAGAGATGACTTTTGTACCAATCTGAACTACAGAACTTATGTAGACCAAAAGGCAAAAAAGCAACTATCCCATTAATTAGGATTTCTTTTACTATACTTTATATTAAGAAGAATTCTAAATGTTAATTCGATTCCAGATTTCAATTAAAAGATTCCAGTTAAGGGAAAAACATAAAACAATAACAACAACAACAACAACAACAACAATAACGATCATCTCTGGAATGCATGAATAGGATCACACACCTTAAAATGTTGAATATCAGGACCAAGAGCAGCCACCTATAGGACCCTTACTATCTCCCTGGTATATATGAAGCACCTTAGATGCACTGACCAGTTTCCTGAGGTAGGTACTATTATTTTATCCTAATTTTACAGGTAAAGTAACTGAGGCTCAGTGAGGCTTACCTGCCCCTGGATCACACAGCTGGTTAGAATCGATCTTGGATTTGAACTGTCTTACTGTAGATCTCTTTGTTTCTGCTTTGAGACCCCACAGGCTATGTCCTCTCCTCATTGGCTGCAGCACCTTGGTGGCTAGGGGGGTGTGATAAGCTAGACACACAGCACTTAAATACCAGAGAACACACTCAGACAGGCACATTTTATTTTTTTACTTTTAAATACTATTTTAGTTGTAGATGGACCTTTATTTTATTTATTTACGTTGGTGTCGAGAATTAAACCCAGTGCCTCACACATGCTAGGCAAGTGCTCTACCACTGAGCCACAACCCCAGCCCAGCCAGGCACATTTTAAATATCAGCACTTCCCATTCTGCTTTTCCCCTAAACTCCACATTATTCATTCTGTTGAACTCTGAATATAAGCCTTCACTCCTCCCCATACTCGACTTTCTCCACTTGAAGTAGAGTTCTTGTGCTAATTATAAATTTCCTAATTTTGACTCACTCCTTTTAGAGAAAAGAGTATCTTTTAGGGAATGCTTTTTTCAAATTTTAAGTATGGCCATTTCTTTAATTTAGATTATTATTTCTATTATGTGCAATGTAGAATCTTAAATTACATGCCTTTTCACCTGGGGTTCCTAGGTCCATGGACAGATTCTCCTATCTTCAAGTAACCTGAGAATTAAGTACAGAATTCTACAAGTGTATGTGTCTATGCAAAGGTGGAAATGTAAACGTGTCTACAACTTTCATCAGATTTGTGAGAGTCCAGGGTCCCAAACATAGTTCTAAATGACATACGGTACTAAAAAGCTACCTGTATTTTCCACTGCTGTGTACCAGCACCCCCGCCAAAACCAAGCAGAGTCCTGGATTAAGAGCTGGACCAAAAAAAAAAAAAAAAAAAAAAAAAAATTTGTGGTCTTGGTGGTTGAATGAGATGGATCATTATCCTAAATGCATGATTGAAGATCTGAATGGTACTTATATACTTTGTATACAAGCAGTTGTATGTAAAAAGATACTATACTTGTGCATGATGAATAAGTAAATAAATAAAAAAAAAAAAAAAAAAAAAAGAGCTGGACCAAATCCTTACCTGCCTGCCGGAAGCACCTGTGGAATGCTCCCCGGGGCTCAGAGGAGGAACCCTGTCACCCCAGGTAAGCTTCGTGGTTAAGCTGCATTACTCCTGACTTTGGTAGAGTCGGGGCTTCCGAGTTACTCCTTTGTGAATCCAAAGGCACCCCCAGCACACTGACCTACCACCTTTCCACTGTCCATCTCCGGTCACCTGGCTCCCCAGTAGCCCCGAGTCAGTGAGCTGCGCACATGCTCTGGCTCCTCTGTCTCTCCTTCACATTCTCTTGGTGCCACCCCTGGTCTCACCTGTGACATATGGCTTGCTGCCTACCTGCCCTGAGTCCTGAACATGGCCAAAACCAACACGAAGCCATGATGCCGGGTCCCAGACGCTCCCAGTCCCGTCCAAGCACGCTGTTGCACCTGAGGGTAGTGACGCTCACCCGTTCCTCAAGCCCCCAGGCCCCAGAGCCCTCCTCAGGACCACCCGAGGCCCTGGCTTCTTTGTGAGGAAGTGGAAGTGATCACCCACTCTTCAGATCCTCAAGCCAGTGTCTGTCCCCATTTACTCTGCCCTTGTTTTTGTTGAAATAGAATCGCCCCCTTACCCTTCGACACACCCATTTCCTTCTGCCAAATGCAGAAAACTTACAATGATCCCTTTTTCCCCCTGCACTACCAGTTTTTATCCTTCTGGGAATTCCCACCAGCAGAAAAACATGATGTAAAATCTCTTATCAGAAATCTGGCTACGGCCTCATTTCACTTTCTCTGACCATCTTTAGAAAATTTCATAAGGATGCCTCTGATCATACCATGCTCATGTCTTAGCTCTGCTAAACACCTCTGCGATGCCAGGCTCTGGGGTAAGCTTTGGGTACATATTCACTGAATTACTCCACACAACAATCCTTACCTGTTAATAAAGTCAGGGCTGTTAATATTCTCAAATTACATTTGAACAAACTGAGTCACAAAGAGGCTCAGTAACTAGTTCAAGGTCACACAAGCCAGAACCCAGATGAACAGATTTGAACCAAGGAAGCTCATTTTCTCAACTACATACTGTGCTCTCTGAATTTTATCTACACTTAAGGTCTACACTTCCTTACCCTTGGGTTCTGGGAAGTTCGGTACTCAGGGTTTTAGTGCCTCATTTCCCAAACCCACTGGCCGATCATCAGCCCTGGTCATATGGGTCCTCTGCGCAGGAAGGGACACAGGGACTTCTCCTCCCTCTAGCTGCTGTCTTCACTTGCTTTCTGGGACATGGTTCTCCCTTGGATCTCCTCCTACTTCACCGATGGCGCCACCTTTGTTTTCTCTGCCAAATCCTCTTCTCTCCAAAGCCCTTCGTGAACTTTGGAGGCTCCTGGATGTCTTCTCCTTTTAGGAGACTGCAACTTCGTGGACTCACATGCTAAGAATGCCAAGTTCTCCTTTCTCGTCCCAATGACAGCTCCACTTCCACATCTCCGCTTGGACAAGCTCCAACCTTCCCTGTGCTGCCTCTCAAGGTGGGTATCTCCCAGAAACGCACTCTCGGCTAGTGGGGTCCCTGTTCTTCCCAGCCACTGAGGACAACATCAATGTAGCTGTCCGGGGCCCCTCTTTTTTCTAATACCCCACATTCAGTTCACCAGCAGAATTCAGGGGTTCCCCCTTCAGCACAGCCCCAGTCTGATGGCATCCCATAACTTAGAACACAGGCTATTTTCTTCTTGCTTCGACAAATGCAATTCATCCTGTGGGGTGGCTCTGCCTCCAACCTGTTTTCATACAGTTTATTTTTTCTAGAAGCCACAATAATCCCTTTAAAATCTATGTCTGATTAAGACTCCACATACTGGAAAAATCATTTAATTCTTTCACATCCCATGTATAGCAAAGTTAACGTCTTGACCATATCCTACAGGTTCACCTCAAAATTTGGTCCTTTGCTAAGCCTCCCCCACTATGCCCCTGTTCCCCAGGCCCTGATATATCTGATCACAATGACCTCCTTGCTTTAATTCACACCTGCCAACCAGGTTCATGTCCCAGGGCCTTGTACTTCTAATTCTCTCCAGCTCCAAGATTCTTTTCCAGGTCCCAGCTGATGACAGTCACCTCTTCTTCAGGTCACTCCTACAAAAAGGATTTCCTCCTCACCCTGTGTCAATTAGCTTGATTCTTTCTTTTCAAAGTCCTTACCTTGCTTGCTTATGGCAGAACATTCTACCTCCTCGTGGCTGCCTTTATTTATTTATTTATTTATTTATTTATTTACTGTCTCCTTCCTCTGACTCCTAGGTCAGCTCCAACAAAATAAAACATGGGCCTGTTTTCTAATACCTGGAACACTGCCTTAAGCATCTTTGTTGAGTAAAGAGTGTTAAAGACCTACATCATGGTATTGTGTAATTAGAGGTTCTCAATAATATGCAAGATGAATGTTTGTAAATTAAAATGGGCATTATTTATATAATCCTGCCACATCATTTGCCAAGTTTTGAATGTGACAAAACTTTGAATGCTGAAAAAGCCATAGTTAGATTCAACTTCTTGTAAGCTCAGGTTTGGGGATTTTCTTGAAGTGATGATCAGAATATTTTAGCGCACCCCGTTTTCCTCTGAAATGGACAGCATGCTTGCTGAGTCCAAAGCTGCATTTGCACACTCCCTGACCTGGTCTTTTAGAACTCGAATTAACTGGAACAGAAATGATGCCCAGGGTTCTGACCATCCCAGGGAGACTGCACGTCCTGGCTCACAGATCACAGTCATTCCCGGCTGCATTCAACCGGCACCTCCACTTAGAAGATAACGCACACCAAAAGGAAATTAAACAGGTGTTCAAATACAACATCTTGTGTAACGCTTCTCTTTTTTCACCCTCAGTGTTTATAAATTCATTTGACAGGTTTTAGAAGGAAAAGAATTGTTTCTTGGCAATATTGATATATTTCACCTTTACCCTAAAAAGAAAAGTTGCTTCAGTTTTGTTTTTTTCCCCACTCAGTTGTTATCTAAATATTTGTGCCCTCAGACACACCAGCCACCATGTCATGGTTTTCAAAAAAATCTCTGTGGTGAGGAAATGGCACAGAATACTAAATACCTCATCAGTTGAAGAACTGAAAAGGAAAAGGTATCATAAAAAGAAAACCCCAAAAAGGCACTGTTTAATCTCCAAAAATATGAAAAGTGACACCAATTCCTAAGATTAAAGAGACGGAATTGAACATAGCTTTATGTAATAATCTATTTTTTGAGTTTGAGGGGCATGAAGATGTTTCAAAATCTTATGCAATAAATCATATTTTCTATGCTAGAAATTCACACACATTGTTCGTTTTTTTTTTTTCTTCTTAAATCAATGCAGAGCTTAACAGTGCAGGCTAAATATCATTTTTATCATCTTTCCAATAACATGTACCCTACCACTAAACAGGTAATGGATCCACCACCAAGCGAAAGAGAATTAAAACAGTGTGAGGCTATAAAAAGCCTGACATAAAAATGAACAATATTTTACAAAACAGTGATTTTACAAAATAGAACACGTGTTGCTACATTGAAAAGGAATTTGATTTTCTGTTTTTGTCACTCGGAGATGTTGTGTCAGTAATAGAGATTACTGTGTCAAGGCAGCATTACACTCTGTAGAGCATTCATCATACTCTGCACTGTGGATGGTGGCTCAGTGCTCTTTCCCCAGATGACAGTGGCAGTAGCACAAGGTCTGAAGGTCCAAATAATAGCTAGTGAACCAGAGACAGCCCTGACTCTGCTAGCATGCCAGCCTTCTGTGTCAGGCCTGCGTACGCCACTGTTTAAGAAAGCCCTGTAACCATTGCGCAGTCCATTCTAAATGACGGACTTGTCAACAGAAGACATTTTGATAATGATGTAATAAAAATGTAAAGTTGGAACTGTGAGAAACTCACAAAAATGCAAAGCAATACAACTGAAAAAGATGGCAAACCTGAGAGGAAACAGTTTGCTTCCGTTAAAAGAGTTGGGAGAAATAAAGACCACACATACGCACATGTGTGCACCTGCACACATACACACTCGCACAAATGCAATGAGTGTGGTTCTTGCTAATTCTTCCCTAGCAATTTCGACCATGAAAGATGGCTCACAGCACTGTCCTCCCACGTATGATATTAAAGCAGAGGCAAACTTTCTAAAGCTCAGCCCCATCTCCCCATCCCTGTGGCCATGATTGGAACCGGGATGAAGACACCTATCTGATTAAGATCCCCCAGGACCAAGCCCTTTAGAACAATGCAGGCTTGGAAACAGCACCATGCACTCCACACAGCGCCCTCTGGTGGTGAGTGCCCTGCCCCTCCCTTCACACACTCTGCCTTCCATGCTGGGTACCTTCTACCTCACTGAGTGTACCCTGCTTTTTCTTTCATGTGAAACTCACCATGAGCTTCACTAGGAACTGCCTCTTCTCGAATCATCTCACGCAGCTGGCTCTAGAAATCCTCCCCTACTTCCAGTCCACACAAAATGCTCCCTTCACTCCAGTGCCTAGCATTTTCCCATCACATGTCACAGGACTGAAACTGTTGACCTGTCATTTTCCCACGGACATCCTGGAGTTTCTTGGGGATGTGGACATGTCTTACTCATTTTAGTAATTTTAATGTTACCACAGCGTTTGCTACACAGAATCTCTGTTGACATAATGAAGGCACTGTTGCATAATAACATTATGTAATAAGCATTTGTGAATTACTTCCAAAAAGATGAGTGACATAAATGCAGTATCCCACAAGAGTTTCATCAAAGCGTCAGTTTTGTATATATAAGAATAGCAATAGCAAAGCTACACTGAGTTTATTCGTGTTTTCAATATTTTATGGAATTGTTCCATGACACACATTTTGTGGGGGCTCTTAAATGCATTTACTCTGTGAGCTCTTTTCATTTTCATAGCTAAAGGAGAAAAAGTACCTTATTACTAGTGAGAGACATAACTACACTTATGGTACAGAACAAAATCCATATTCCAGGTCAAAATAAATTTCTACAAAAGTACAGGCAGTCTCCTTTGGCAGGAAGTTGTGATAAGCAAGCAACCAGATTCTAGCTGAGGACAGAGTACCAGTCCCCAGGGAGGAATGGGCTCACCGCAGCACAGGAAGCACCTGGCCTGAAGGAAGTGCACTGCTGTACCTTCAAGGTGGGGCTCAGATGGTGGAGGCACACCTTCATCGGGCTGCTAGAGGAAGGGGATGAGGTAGATACTGGCACCCAAAGAGGTGAAAGCCCAGGGGCTAGGGGACAGGGAGATGTCTTTAAGAATAGAGAACGGTGCCATCTTGGAGGTTTTCTGGGTTGTCTCCAGACTCTGGGTGCAGAAGGTACTCCAGGCAGATCCAGGTAACCCTTCTCTTCCTTTCATATGCTCAGCACCAAAAAGGCCCACACAACTATGAAGAATAATGCTCAAACCACTTTTCAAGCTATTTTCCTCATCAGCTTGAAATCTGACTGCATATCACCTATTTGCACTGCTCCCTTCCTGCATGCAGTAGAATGTTTTCTGATTTCCTAAATCACAGCCTTGCATACCGTTCTCCAAATACTGCTGTGTTCTTGAAATACAGCAGGAAAAAACTTTAAAGCACAAATTTAAATAAGTAGTCATGACCACATTATTTTGTTGTTGTTGAAAATTACCAAAGAAGATTTCTCTACCAACTTCAATGACCACGGAAGGAAGAGATCCTGCCCCACACCTGGATGGCGTATCTGGGGACTATCTGAGACTATTTCCCTTGGCTTCTCATTTGCAAATAGTCATGAAGAAACTAAATGGTATCTGTGCTAACAAGGTCGGGGGCACCTCAGGTTACTGGCAGGGGAGAATCCTGGCTTTCTTGAAAAGATGAAATGCCCAAGTCTTCCCAGTCTGAGGGCAGCCTGCCATTGCAGCCACAGTGTGCCATTGAACATGAAGAGAGGGACAGGATGGGAAAGTGTATAGTCGACCATTGTTTTCAGTGGACTCCAGACATCCTCATTTGCTATGTATTAATTGAAAGAAACCATTTGTTTTGTAGCTAAAGTAGTTTGCTTCTGAAATTTGCTAAGGAATGAGTGCTGATTTCTCAGAAAACTCAAGGCCAAGTTTAATTTTTCCAGCTTTCAGCCCAACACATTATCCTTTTTTTCTAAAGAGTGAAAGCCTTAAATGGAAACCAAGGCCTGCAGCCGAAGGACTGACCCTTTCTGCTGAACTGGGGTTTAAGGAGAGGGAGACTCTGCATTGCTTTCTTATTTCTGAGAAACTGGTTCAAAGGTCAAGCCTAATGGAAGTCTTCAGAAGTTTTATTTTTCTTTTGCAGGCTTAATGAAAGGCCCAGAGCTTGACCCAATAAAATGCGGATTATGAGGCATTCTCAGTTGAAAGAACTTCCATGGTTTTTCCCTTTAAAAGAATCATATGCTCATCAAAAGACAATGTTTAGATTTTTCATTAAAATAACACACTCACACATATACCCACAGATCCTCATATAGCCTTCATATCCTGTGACAATGAAGCTCTAATTGTTAATTTTTTCTTTGGAACTGAATGATCATCACAGCTATTATTAGTATACAATGGATCAAAACATGTATGATTATTAAAGCATAGAAATTCTGATATGCAATTATGAAACACAAAATTTTATTGAAAATGCATCTTTTAATGAGATGATGTGAAGTCTTTAAAAATTCACTGATTTTCACAAACAAATGCTATTTATTGCCAGAATGGGACAGGTCCTTACAGTCTATGGCAATTTTGGTTTCTATATGTGAAAGTTTTCCAAAACCCTGTTCATGTAAGTATGCAGTGAGGTTCTCGGGGTGGGGGGGGGGGGCTGCTGTCATTTATGAAGAGGGTGCAGAGAAACTATGGATGTGCACGGAAAGGGGAAGAGCCAGGTCATGAGCTCAGACACTGCTGACGAGTTCCCTCACCCAGGCCTTCCTTCTCAGCCTAGAAGCCACAGGTGTAGAGCTCACTGGGGAAACCCCTACCGTGAACCCCTAAAAGCAACCCGATACAGCTGCCTTCTAGGTATGTCCCGATGTCGCTTCTCCCCTGCAGGGGCTGAAGTCAGCTGCACATCCTTCATCCTCTTGTTCCCTGAGTTTAGCACCAGATCAGGGGTGCTCGGCTCCATAACCATATGTAAGAAGTGTTAATTCTTTATTAAAGAGGCAGAAGGAAAATGAGCAGGCAACACTGACCATCAGACCACGGCTTCTTAAACGAATGCAGAATGAACCACTGCTGGAGGAATCGTTAAAACGCCGTCTGTGGGTCTGTGGGTGGGGTCTGGGATTTCTCATGGCTAAGGAGGAGCTCTAAGCCCAGCATCACCTAGGATGCACTTGGGCATAGGAAGTGGGCTTCAGTATGTCTGAGTGCTGGTGAGGTGTGTGCAAGTGACTGATCTGAGGAGCGTCTGTCTGATTGGTAACAGCACACACAGTGCTTGAGCACACAGCAGGAGGCCCCACCTCCATGCTGAGGGATCTCAGGCTAGACGGAGACACACCTGGCTCAGTTAATCAGAGAAGGCTGGATGTGGGGTGTACACTGGGTCTGATGGAGGTCAAGGGCAGGCAGGTTAGAGCAAAGACTAGGGAAAGGCATTGCAGCAAGAGATAGCATAAGGCTCTGACTCTCATCTCAGCAATTCTGGGATGGAATGGTCCATGCCCTCTCAGCAAAATGAGAAAGACTCAACAGGACAAACAGCGGGAGCTGTTGGGGGAGACATGAGGGGCATCATCATGGCGATAAAAACAGGGAAGGGGTTGTTCAAAACCTTTGAAAGACAAGCTGAAACTTGTGACACCTTAAAGAAAACAGATGCTGTGGGAATTTTTTAAAAGGTTAGTTACATCTTCAAACATCTACACTGTAATGCTGTGAAAAGTGAGTTTACATTTTGATAATATTATCAACTCTTTTAAACATCTGAATTCTCAACTTCAGAGTTTTGATCAAATAAGACTCTAAGACTGCAAAAGTCAAATGACCCTAGTAATTTATTATACCACTAACAATATAATTTAAAGCACATTTATATGGTCCAACAGGAGAACTATCTGAATGCCATTTGGATTCCTAACTTCTGCAAAAAAACTAGATGTTCTGGCTGAGAGATGTTTCTGGCCAAAAAATTAGTGATTCAGACTTTCACATGCACAGGGCACATGGGGTCTTGTTAAAAATGCAGATTCTGGGGCTGGGGTTGTGGCTCAGTGGTAGAGCGCTCGCCTAGCACATGCGTGGCCCAAGTTCGATCCTCAGCACCACGTAAACATAAATGCATTGCATTGTGTATAACTAAAAAATAAACAAATATTTTTAAAAAATGCAGATTCTGAGGTCTGGGATTCTGCATCAGGTCACAGCACCACACTTTGGAAAGCAAGGTTCTAAAGAAGGGGCTAGAAAGTTTAAATTTTGGTTATTCCCATGTTAATTTTTAAGCACAATGATATATTTTAATGTAAAATTCAAAATGTAATAGAGTGAATATTCATTGCAGTGATTTTAAAACCGAAGGAATTAAATAAAAAAAAAGATGATGATCCTTATTTTATAGAAAACATTTCATTCCCATAAGTGGGCATAGCCAATCTATCAAAGTACTTACTAGTGACTTAACTACCTTAGGTTCATTTATTTATATGCATAATAGTGCATATGGAAAAGCACAAAACTATCTCTTTTCACATCGCATTTTCTATAACCTACACATACCTTTCTTCAAATTTAGAGCTGATAAATTTGTATTAACTTGCACACTGTATTGCAGACACTACACAAAGTTCATTTTCACAAAAGGCACGTCTATACGCGAAAAATGTGAGGCCAGCTTGAGACGCCTCCTCTGGGCCTTCTCAAAGCAGGTATCGTCCTCCATTACCTGTCTCTTAGAGGACTTCCACATGTGGATTGCTGCAGAATCCCGCCACAGCTGAATGCCCTTGGGATTCACATTGACCCAAAGCAGCTCCACTCAGGGCCGGCAGAGCAGACAGCCTGGTGAGCAAGCTCTGTGCTTTATCCTGGACTCCCACTCATTATTACACATTACACTTTTAGGGCTGCCATAACCAAATACCACACGCTGGGTGGCTCACACGATATTTATTGTCTCATGGTTCTAGAGGCTAGAAGTTCAAAATCAAGGTGCCAGCAGGGCTTTTGTTCTCCTGAGCTCACTCTCCTTGGTTTGCAGGTGTCCATGCTCTCATTCCTCACATGATCTTTCCTCTGTGCAAGTCTATCCCTAGTGTCTCTTCCTTTTCTTATAAGGGCACTGATCCTCCTGGACTAGGGCCTCACCCTAATGACCTGATTTGAACTTCGTCACCCCTTTAAAGACTGTATCTACAGAAACAATCACACTCTTGAGTGAGGGGAGTTGGAACACTGACACATGAATTAGAGAGCAGGATCTAGTCCACAATGCCTCTCTTGAGCAAGCTGGAATTCACGGTGCCGGAGAGGAACGTGCACAGGAGAGACAGAACCAGAGCAGAGGAGGAAGCCAGCGCCAGCAGCAGCCCTGGAAGGCAGAGCTGAGAGCTCAGGTAGACAGGCTGGGGAGGGAGGTCAGAGGGAGGCAGGACAAGGGCAGAGAAGCCCAGAGCCCACACTGCAAGGCTCTGCCATGGGGTCCAGCCTACCACTCGCTCTCAGTGCCATGCTCAGAGTTCCTGCCCAGCTCCAAAGCTGCCTTTGTGTCCAGGCCTGTGAGCTGGTTTTCAATGAGACCCTCCTGGCTGAAGCTGCTGAAACCGTTTCCTGTCTCTTTCATACCCTCTGGAAACGTACAACAGGCTCCTATTGACTGAGATCACCGAGTGCATTCTCATTCCTTGCAACTTGTAAGTGCTTACTGCAGTGAATGAGCTAATGTAGCATGTTACACACAGGCGCTTCAGTCGAGGGTCTGGGTCTGAATGACAGATGCATAGCACGGGCGGATGGGCATCAGGATCCTGTTGTATGTTGCCTGTTTTGCCTTCATTTTTATTAAAGCAACAGTATAGGGTAATCAAACAGAAACTCCTTTCCTTTCAAAAAATGAAAACACATCAATACTCACAGGGTTTAAGTTACTTATACAGAGTAGGTCCAGTCAGCATGTGTGTGTGTGTGTGTGTGTGTGTGTGTGTGTGTGCATGTGTATACACATATCTGTATGTGTGCATACATGTACGTGTGTATTTGTATAAATGTGTGTACATGGGTCTGCATGTTTGTGTACATTTGCATACATATGGGTATATGTGTACACACATGCACACTACTTAGCAGACACACAATGTTTGTACTCCTAAAGGTCCCATTTACAATATTAGCAACATTGCCTGCTACTTTCAGTCTGATTTATGGGAAGTTTAAATCTGTTAATGTTTCAGTCATCCTCAAAACAAAGGACAGCACACACATTACAAGGCCCCTGCAGAGACATGTCATTTTATCTAAAATAGCCCGAGCTTTGTATTTTCCTCTTTAATGATAGGAGCACTTTAGTGCAGTTATACATGTTAATTGCCACTTACCTTAATGAGTTCTCTTCTAATACAACAGAGCTTGGCTGGAAAGACAGCAGACTTCTTTGTCAAGAAGAGACAGGAAGGGTCCTGTTGGTTCCTGGGAGGAAGGGGATGCTTCTCTGTCTGCTTTCTTGGTGATGCTTGAAAGCTTTCTGACTCAGGGCCTTTGCAGTTACTACCTTCATACTCAGTGTGAGGGGAAATTCAATAAAAGTCATGAAATGGAACTTTGGCTCTAAAACAATAGGCACAGTAGGAATGACTGAGGTCATTAAACAGAATTATGTGGTGGCTGGTGTAAGCAGTCACTAAGGGGAATTTATAAGAATGCTGCAGATAGTCTTATTTAAATTCCATTTATTGTTAAGTTTGTATGATTTTAAATCTGATTATTTCCTAGTTAATATTCCCACCTCATTTTCTCTATGCAAAAGTTTTCAGTATCCAGAACAGTGCCTGGTAATTTGCATTCAGCAAATATTTGTTGAATGAATGAATAAAAATATCTAAATCTGATCACCATGAGGCACTATTTCTTGAATAATATGAATAAATATTTTTCTTCTGTACAACAATATTATGCCATCTAATTTAAAAAGCTTCTTTACATTTATTCTTTTAACTGAGTCTTATAGTCATTATAATTACACAATATATTGTAACAGACTATTATTGTTATTAGTTTACTGGACCATGAGAAAATTTGGGAAAAAAATTAAAGAACTAACTTAGGTAATATATTTGGCAAGTAATAAATGAGGGGTAATAAATGATGTTCTCCTTAGAAGTGAGCTTTGGAGCTTCCCACAATGTTAAGAGAAGCTACTGCTTTGGAATCATGTTCAAGTCTATGGGGCTGCTTCCATTCATTCCACCGCCCTGTGGCTCCCCAACACTCCTATGTATGTTTTCTGTGTGTAAGAAGTAGTGCCCAGTCAGCATGTAACTGGCTTCTATTCTTTTATTATGGTAAAATAGGCGCAACATAAATTCTGACCATATTAACTACTTCTAGGTGTTCCATTCAGTGGCATTAAGTACATCCACAACATTGTACAAAGATCGCCATCATTTCAGGACATTTTTATCATCCCAGAGAGAACTAACTTATGGTCCCCTCCTGGTCACCATTATTCTATTTTCTTTTTCTACTAACTCCTTATGGTCCCTTCCACCCAGCTCCTGGTTACCACTATTCTATTTTCTGTTTCCATAAATTTAATATTCTAGGTACCTCATTGTGTTAGTTAGCGTTTTTGGCACTGTGATCAAAATACCTGACAAGAACAATCGAGAGGAGGAAAAGTGTACTGTGGCTTACAGCTTCAGAGGGTTAGTCCATGGTCAGCTGATTCCATTGCTCTGGGCCCAAGGTGAGGCACCGACCGCATCATGGCAGAAGGGCATGGTGGAAGCCAGGAAGCAGAGAGAGAAAGGGGAGGGGCTGGAGGTAGATGCAACCCTCCAGGGCATATCCCAGTGACCCACCTCCAGCAGCCACACCACACCTGCTTACAGCTACCACCTTGTTATTCCATTCAAACTAGATGGATTGATTAGGTTACAGCTCTCGCAATCTACCCAGTTCACCTCTGAATATTTCCGCATCAACACAGGAGCTTTTGGAGGGTACTTCATACCCAAAACTACACCATTCATGTAAATGAAATCAACTGTATTTTCTCTTTTATGTCTGGCTTATTTCAATGCTCCTTTGTGTGTACATACCAGATTTTCTTTGTCCATTCATCAGTTCATGGACACTTGGACTCTCTCAACACTTTGCCTTTTTTTCTTTTTAATAAGAAAAAGGCAAAAGGAATTTCACAGAAGATACTGGCTGTGAGCAAGAGGAGATGGGGTTCTTGGGGGCCATGCTATGGACTTGCTACCTGAAACAGGTATTGTTAATACCACACAGTATACTGGATATTGGGACATTTTTTTAGAAACAATTAAGATTTTGAATATTGCTTCTCTGAAAAACTTGAAAATATAAAGAAGAAATGACATAATTCTAGTCATTCACTAATTCATCAAACATTCAAAACAGTATATGCCGGAAAAGTAAATGAGAGTCCAGGATTTCTCTTTCACAGTCAGTAGGACATAAATGAGTACCTTTAGCTAATTTTACATTAGTTACTTGTTCAGAGAGTGATTACTTCCTTGGTGTGGCTTTCACCTCCAAACATCTGTCTTTAAACCAGCTTTTTGTTGTTGTTGTTTTTTATTTTTTTCCATAGGGCCCTTTCATTCTATTGCAGAGGCTGTCCTAAACTCCAAGGTTATTTCATGGCTGCATTTCCTGTGTACTAAAAGGTTGGTGGTGACCTTATGCAAAGCAAAACACTGGCTAACCTACGCAGTAACCATAAATCTTTTGAAGTGTAACTAGTGTTTGAATTCCAGAAATGTTGGGAACCACTGTGCCACAGGTTAAAGCTGGGGGGACCACCCTGGATCTTACTGCAACATCATTCAGTACAGAGCAGCTGTTCAGGGAAGACCGGGTTTTCTGGCAAATGGCCCCATCATCAAACACAGTTTGCGCCTCAGGAGTGTGCTGCCTCTTCTCTAAAGAGGTCTGCAAGATGGTGGCCCATGGCCATGCTCCACTATGAGATTTTTAAACACCAGACAGAGTAAAGGAACTAAGGAAAGAGTGAAACATCTTCAGAAAACTGAGGTGAACAATGACAAAGTGAGGAGACCTCTTCCATTTCACCCTCTAGTGCATGTTGGCACATAATGTGCTTTGTGTGCAGAGGCATGACCCACTAAGCTTCGCACTGGACGCGTTCTCCTTCTTCTTGCGACACTCTTCTTCCTCCTCCTCATTCTCCTCCTTTCCTTAGATAATTTAGTGGCTGCCAGAGCACCTGTGGTTCAGCAACCCAGTTAACTAGTTGAACGTGATCTTCAGCAGATAAAAAAAATGAAGTTACTGGATTTGTCAGATTGTAATATATCATGAGCAATGGAATTTCAGTTTAAAATGTATTTTTTCTTACTATAAAATGCTAATTTTCTTTTTTTTTTCAATGTCAGCACCTCCAAATTAATGAGCACTATTAGCTGCAAAACTCCTCAAGAAGCAATGGGAATTAATTTCCATTAGTTAACAACTGACAGTCGACTACAACCTGCCTTGCAAGACAATAAATGTTTTGAATGCTCCATTTTTGTCCTCAATTAAATGTTCACAGTCAGATGGTGAAGAAAAGTGACTTATGACATCAAGCCAGATATCAATGCTGGTTAGCATATGACATGACCAAAGGGGATTTCAGCTGTTCAATTGTGATGGAACAAACAAGGAGGATGAATTAATTAAAATATACTAAAAATGAAATAGTTTTTCTATAGTAGGATAAGTGGGAGAGCAAAGGGCAGGGGAGTTCTCTAATTAGGAACTGCCCAAGCTCTCTGACAAACATAGGACACTTAGAATAGCACATGACTTCAAAAGGTAGAACTCTGCTCTGTGTTGTCTATTAAACACACAGACCCACAACCAGAAATGCACCTTTCAAAAATCTTACAGCTACCGTGACAGGTCCACATTTACATAGGGAAAATAACCCTATGAATATGTATTTTTAGTTTATAATATCCTATCAACATTGATGAATAGATTGGACAGAAAATACTTTGTTATTATGTGTCATTTGTAACATTAATAACCATACCTTTATGCAAATTTTATAGATCTTATCTCTGCATAAGCATGTGGAGAACCAGTAAATGAATAGATTATGTTTACATATAAATATATGTATACACACATGTTTATGTACATATAGGCAGACATGTAATCTATTTATCAATGTGCCACATATACAGATTGATATATATGCATATACACATACATGTATGTGTGTGTATAAAACACATAATATATCCATATCTATGCATTTATATCTATACATATAATCTATGTGTACAGATATATAAATATAATGGATACATACACACATCTGCCACAAATATATAATTAAGTCTAGGGCTATTAAGATTATCCCAGAAGACAAATCCCAAGAGCTGACGGACCAAATGGGCTAATTCTGTCACCTGAATTTTTTTGGTTTCTCTTTTTCTAATTAGGGATCCCTCTCATGGGAACCACCCTTGGGTAAGAGTGCTGTCCTTCTTTTAATAATCTCATTCAAGTCAGGACTCACAAAACTTTTTTTTTTTTTTAATTCCTTTTGAAGCACTAACTCTTCTTTGAATTCCTTCAAAATCACATCCTAGGGGCTGGCTCACTGGGTTCAATCCTTAGCACCACATAAAAAAAATAAACAAATAAAATAAAGGCATGATGTGCATCTACAACTATAAAATTTTTTAAAAATTAAAAAAACACATCCTAGAACCTCAAAAAGTGTCAAGTGGGAAATGAACAGGAACACACAGTTGTTAAGTAAAATCTATGCATTTTATTTGCACAGTGGATTTTGCAGCCTCATCTCTGGGTTTGGATTCCAGAACTTCCTCTCTGGGCTCCTAGGCTACTCTCCTTCTCGATATATACATATATATATATATTTTTTTGGGGGGGGGTGCTAGGTATTGAACTCAGGGGCACTCGACCACTTGGCCACATCCGCAGCCTTTTTTTTTTTTTTTTTTTTTTGTATTTTATTAGAGACAGGGTCTCACTGAGATGCTAAGTGCCTTGCCATTGCTGAAGCTGGCTTTGAACTCTCAATCTTCCTGCCTCAGCCTCCCAAGTGCTGGGATTACAGGCGTGAGCCACCATGTCCGGCTTCCTTCTCAATATTTCAGAGGAAAATGCTCCCTTGGTTTTGGAATTCACATAATTTCTGGGAGGCCCATTTTTAATATTCACACTCCTATTGTCTTAAACATTCTGATCAATTATTTCAAATGAAGATGGAGATTGATTTCCTTCAAATACAGAGGACTTTTCCCCCTCATTTGTAGATTCATATATCTGAGACATCACAAAGTGGTTCAAGGACTGACTTCCCCCGTGAGACCCCACTCCCTTTCCGGTATGAGAAATCCCATAGACCACACATGCAACAGCACACACCAAGTCATCGTGAGATGATGGACGGTACCCAGGCATGCATCTGGAAGTAATATGATTACTGAATTAACCCTGCAGCAGGTGGAACAACCGTGTTAGTGCATCAGCCGGGGAGAGCTCTGCCAAGAGGAGAGAACAGAGTCAGCTTTTGCAACTGTGTGTTGGCTCCAGCTAGTTACGATTTGTTTTTTCACTTCAAGGACATAGGAAGACCAGAATGTGTGCTGCCCACGTTAGAGATCTAGGACTTGGGTTCTGCAGACCCTTCACACACCTGAAGGCTTGGTGGGTGGTGAGAGCCCATGGGCAGTCAGCTGCACACTCCAGGTGTGAGCTGCGTGCTCACCTCTGAACTTGGGCTAGAGTCTGCTTTACGTGTGGACTGAGGGGGCAAAGGTGTTGGCTCCATAGAGGAAAGTCTGTATACCAGGGAAGCACAAAACAAAGGTCTCCACCATCACATATGATGGAGAGCCTGCTAATGAGTCATTAACTAATTGCTACCCTGGATACAGATACCCTTCAGTGTGGCTGTCTATTTTTCATTACCTGGAACCAAGCATTGTCATGGAGTCTCCTATGCCAGATCCTGACAGTGTAAATGAGGTGGGGGTGTAGGGTTAGAAATCAACTGTTATTTTAAAAATGCAATTGTTTACTCGTCCTAATAGTTTTGAAGACAGGAGTCAAAATAGCACCCTAGAATGGAGAGAATCAACATCGGCACAGACAAGCATTATGTGTGTATATTGCTTTCCTTTAAACTGATAAAGGAAATCTTGAAAAGAAGGATCTCATGAAACGACAACAAGAAAGTGCTTTGTAGTGGGGTCTCCTCTGCCACCTTCTAATTCTTTGAACTCTCAGTGATCCCTCCTCCTTCTTCCCTGCTGGCCAAGGCTCTGGTCTTCCCTACAACCCCTCATACTGCTGGTCTCCAGCAGGAAATGCCCCTGCATCTGCTCCTGGGCCTTTTTTGTCCTCCAACCAGACAGCTCTTGGCCTCTACATCTTCCCACATTTATTCTGTGGCTCTGACTCCCAAGCCCCATGCTCCACCAAACTGAGGCGCTCCTGTGGGCAGGGTTAGGAGGTGCTGCAGAAACGGGGGTGGCAGTAGCAACCACAGCTAAAAATGACTCTCCCGACATGGTCGAGATAGGGGTGTCCTCCATAAGCACACGTGTGAGACAGCACAAGAAGGTTCAGAGCTGAAATGAAGACATGGCGAGAGGGGCGACCCAATCAGCTGTTTAATCCACGGATAAAGATTAACCGAGTGGTCATTCTTGGGAGGAGGGTGTGGCTGGAGGAAGTAGGTCACTGGGGTAGTGCCTTTGGGGTTGTTTATATTTTGTCTCCTGGCTGTTTTGTCCCGAGAGCCGCTGTCCTCCACCAGACCCTTCCTTCCACCATGATCTTCTTCCGCACCTCAGGCCTAGAGCATGGAGTCACCTGTCTATGGACTGAACCTCTGAAACTGTGAGCCCAAATACACTTTTCTTCTATTTTGTTTTTGTTAGGTATAGTAGTCACAGCAATGAAAATGCTGACTACTAATAACACCCCCCCCCCCCCCAACCCCAAAGCCTGGAAATAGTCCAGGGATTTTAATGTCTTAATATAGTTCATCCTCACAACGATTTTATGAGGAAGGCACTTTTATCATTTGCACTCCACCTCATGGACACTGAGGACAGCGCAGAGACCATGTCCCAATTGTAATTTGGTAAGAATCCTTTTACCCTTGTGTTTGATGCCCTTCAGAAGACTGGCCACGCCTACTCCTTTCCTGTGTGAGAGACAGTATGCAGCTCAGGGCATACTGAGCAAAGATGTCCCCTGGGTGGGAGGAAAGAACATTTATATTTCTGTTCATTTATTTAACTAACCAAAATAGAGAAAGAAAGCACTATAATAGCTGCTCTTTGGGTTGGCCCTGGCTCTCGCTGGGTACAAATCTCAGTTGATGGTGTCTTAGTAGAAGGTACCATATGGCGGAACGGCTAGAAACATCCTCGCTAGTTCCACATGTCCTTGCACACGGGCACCTGTTGCTGCTGATGCATGTTCCCTGTAAGTATTTGATTTACTATTTTAAAAACTAACCCTTACAAAATGAACAAGATAGCACTAATAATTCAAGCACGTCCAAAAGCCAAAACAATGGCCACGCTTGCCCAGCTACCTATGCCCAGAGCCATGAACATTAGCCACATTTTAACCAGTAAAAATGGTGACGAGACACTCAGATCTAACATATTCAACCACATTGTTCTTAATAAAGAATGACAGTCATCATGAAAAAATGAAAAAAATAACTTTAAAATGTTTAATCTTTAACATACCCTATTTTAAGTTCTACCTTTTATTCAAATACTTTTTTTAGTTGTAGTTGGACATGATACCTTTATTTTATTTATTTATTTTCATGTGGTGTTGAGGATTGAACCCAGCACCTCACGCATGTTAGAAGAGTGCTGCATCGCTGAGCCACAACCACAGCCCTTAAGTTCTACCTTTAGCATACATCGATTTTATAGTGTCTGTAGTATATGAGATTGCCAGTACATGTGTAATCATTGAATAGCGTCTCCTCAAGCTAATGTCTACCCAGAATTTCTTTCTTTTTTTTTTTTAATATTTTAGTTGGACACCATACCTTTATTTATTTGTTTTTATGTGGTGCTGAGGGTCGAACTCAGCGCCTCCCAGGGGCCAGGCGAGTGCTCTACCACTGAGCCACAACCCCAGCCTCCACCCAGAATTTTTTAATGTGACCTTATTCATAAGGTCTTTATGGATGTAATTAACACGAGGTCACAGTAGATTAGAGGGGACTCCAAGTCCAATGACTGGTGTCTTTAGACGAAGACAAAGGGAGATAAAGACACAGAGAAGAACGTGTGTGAAGACGGAGGCAGAGACTGGAATGGTGCGTCCAAAGTCAAGGAATGCCTGGTGGCACCAGACGCAGGAGGTGAAGAAGGCTCCCCCTAGAGCCCTGGAGGGAGGGCAGCACGGCTGGCATGTTGGCTTCAGACCTCCAGGCTCCAGATCTGAGAGAATACATTTCGATTGATTTAAGGCGACCTAGTTTGTGATAATTTGTTATAGTAGCGACTACTGTTGAATGTTTGAGTCCCCTCTGAATTCATAAAACCCAATGACCAGAGTGATGGTAAGAGGAGGTGGGTGAGGCCTCTGGGAGGTGATTAGGTCTTGAGGTGAAGTCCTCATGAATGGGATTAGGACTCATCAAAGAGGCCCCCGAGAGCTGCCTTGCCCCTTCCACATGAAAACACAGGGTGAGAAGGTGCCATCTATGAGGAAAGGCCCCCACTAGACACACAGTCTGTTGGCACACCTGGATCTCAGACTTCCTGGAACTCAGAACCATGAGCAGTATTTTTGTTATGGCAGCCCAAATACACTGAGAGAGCAGCCCTAGGAAATTAGCATACGATAGTCATAACGTATGAGAAGAATCGTCCACATATGGAGGTGTAAGCTGGCATTTCATCCTGGTTGGGGGGGGGGGAGACAGGGATGCCCAGAGGTTTCCCTGTTACCCCCCACAGTCCCGTTGACCCAGGCCTGAGTGTCCCCAATGGGTCCTCCCTGCTCCATTCCCAGCCCTCTTTTCCTTCAGACTGCTCTCTTTCTTGGAAAGCTTTCTCATATTCTCCCAAGTAAACACCTCCTATCCCTCCGGCTGCGTGAGACCCTCCAGCTCTCTACTGGGCTTCTCTCAGCATGCCTCTTAATTACTCAGCACAGAGGGTCACTTCTGGAGGAACCTTTCTCTCCAGGACAACTGTGAAAGCTCCTTAAAGCACGAGGCCGTGTTCAGGCTACTATCACATCTGCCGAGTCTGTCCTAGAACCTTCCAGAGAAAAGTCACCTTTACTGCCTTGACATGAACCTGGAGGGAGGGGTGCAGAGAAGGAGGGCCACTGGGCTCTCTCTGTGCTGGTGCTGGCCACGTCTGGAAGAAACCTTGCTGGACATACGGCGTGCCTCTCAGGGTTTCAAGTGACAAGGAGCAAAAGTTATAGAAATTATACTGGGTAAAAAAAATTGGGGATCCAGAAAAATTTCTGTAGTACCAAATAATGGAATCATCTAAAAGGAAGTGATATGATTCATCATTTAAGTGAAAAGAAAATTAAAAACCTGAGGTGACTACAATTGATTCATAGCTTTGCAGAAGGCACATGAGGAAAGACAGGGCCTTCTGCTTGGCTGATGATATTGGCATCAATGCTCACAGCAGTTAGAAACACAGGGCTAGAAATTAGTCAGAATTGGATTTAATATCCAGCTCTCTCTGGGTCTCAGTTTTGTTCATATGTAAAACAGGTATTTATTAAAAGTCCTGTGATAAGGATTTGGGAAACAGGAAACTAAATAACTAATAGGAAAAGTTGAACCCTGAGTGTGGCTGTATAACTTATTAATTTTAATTGCCATTGTTACCATTATCAGTGAGAGATATTATTGTCACCTTACTTTCAAAAAAAAAAAAAAAAAAAAAAAACCACAAAAAACACCACAATAAGCCCAAGTTAGCCCACAGTAACAATCATTCTCTTTCTGTACTTGCTGGTGAGGTGTGAGACAGACCTGGGAGGAGATGGGCCCCTGCAGGGTGACCTGACAGCTCTGGGCATGAGGGGAGTTTGCACAGGGACAGGGACAGGAGCCAATGAAGTTCATTCTAGAGAAGGAATAGGCACATTCTCACGTGACTTCAAAGGGTGGGGACAAGATCAGGGATGAGCTTACAAGAGATGCAGATTTTGGATCTGTATACATTAGTATGGGAAATCTGAGATTCGAAGTAAAAAAGTAAACTGAGTCAAGAGGAGGTGAGTGGTCAGTTTACTTTACTCACAGGAAGCGCATGGCAGGCTGCCGGCAGCATTCACTTAGGGTGGTGGGCTTGCAATGGGCCCAAGTGAATAAATGCCTTCCTGGTGCTCTTCAAGCTCAGAGGTTCTTTCTTGACATCTGAATCCTGTGCTTCCCCTCTGACATTCCAGTTAAAGAAATGAGTACTGCACATCTGGAGTTAAAAGCATACTCCCCAGAGACTCATCACCCAAGTGAACTAGACTATGAAAAATATTATTTGTGTTTTATAGCAAACACTTTTGCAATGTTACTGAAGCTACAGGATAACTTAAGTTGCATAGCAATGGTGTTTAAACCTTAAGATTTTAAAAAACTATTTTTCAACCATCACCTTTTAAAAAAGCATTTAAAACTATTCTTTGCTTTCTGAACACTCAGTTCACTACATATTATGTATGTGTGAGCTGCAAACTGTTAAAAAAATAAAATAAAATACCATTTCAAAATCATTTTTCTTACTGAGGTTTACATAATAATAAAATATTTAAAGTGATATTATTTAATGAGATCCAATAATATAACGTCCAAGGTAACTTTCGGTAATACCTCAAAATACCAAATAAAATATAGTAAGAATATACAGATAATTCCTTAGAAGTTCCTGTTTTTATATTATGGATCAACTCTGTGGCTTGAAACAACTCCACAGAGAATAAATTTGATGAGCCAATTGAAAATGCAGTTGTTAATTTCGTTCCAAGAGCTGCATTAAAAATATGCCACTGTATGCATTTTTTTCTGTTATGATGAATAACAAAAAGAAAAGTTTTGTTGTAAATCACATTTACATCTTGTGAGATTTATTTTGGTATGTTTGAAAAATTACTTTTGAGATAGTATACATCAAGGCATACAGCACCCTGAAAAGGGATTAATCAAACATAATTAAAGAATGCTGCGACTGCTATAATTTATGCCTTACATTGGTGAACTGTCTTGGCCAAAGCTTCTCTTCTTTTGTAGACAAGAACACTTATTACATCCTCAGTACCCTGGAATATCAGTCTTACTTTGTTGTTCTAGTTACTTCATTAATCAAAATTTCAAAATAAGAATGTTATTATGGCTCACCACTCCTGATATCACTGATACCTCTTCCATAGAATTTAACTCAGAATCACTATTTGACTCCATGTTCAGAAATAGGAACATATAGGACTCAATACTGGGCATAGCATTCAAAACCATATTTGCTATGTTAACAATCCTTAGGATAGTCACGTTTGGTGGAAGATAGTATACCATTACAAAATAAACGCTTCTTAAAAACAATACACACCTGTAAGGTTAATTTTATATGTATAAAACAATATTTTCCCAGTGATTGCCAACCTTAAAAGGGAAGCTGGATTTTACCACCCCTTTGGTAAAAGACTTCTGTGCACTCTTTGTTGGTGTGTATGATAGGGCAGTTAAAAGCACAAAAGACCAAAGTTCTGCCACAATCCTCATGAGCCAACCATCAACAAGAAAAACCCAACCTTGCAACAATCTTTCCAACCTGTGACTCAGAGTAACTCAAAGCTACCAGAGAGTCTCTGGCTTAAAGTCCAACAAATGGACAGAGGCTCTCCTGACTTCAAATTCTTATTTTAAAATGTCAAATTTTATCTTCTTTTATTGCTGAGTAATATTGCATTGTGTATATGGATGAAATTGGAGAATATAATGCTAAGTGAAGTTAGCCAATCCCAAAAATCCAAATGTTGAATGTTTTCTCTGATATAAGGAGGCTGATTCACAGTGGGGCTGGGACAGGGAGTATAGGAGGATTAGAGGAACACTAGAAAGGCCAATGGGGAGGGAGGGGAAGGGAGGGGGCAAGGGGATAAAAAGAAAAAACCACATGGTAGAATGAGATGGATATCATTACCTTAAGTGCATGCATGAAGACACAAATGGTGTGAACATACTTTGTATACAACCAGAGATATGTAAAAATGTGCTCTGTATGTGTATTATGAATTGTAATGAACTAGGCTGTCATATATAAAACTCCAAATTAAATAAAAATGCCAAATTTGCTTGAAAACTTCTGACTGAATAATATTATAGCCCCTTCATAGAGAAAAGATACTGGTCTTTAATAAGATAAAGAAGCTGTGCACTGGAAAAGAACCAAACAACCCATCAGAGGCACATATCTAGTGAGGAGTTAGTGTGCTGCTCATTCTTCCCAGCTTCTCCACCCACATCCCCAGCTCTATCATCCACCCCTCCTTGGAAAAATCACAATGGACCTTAATATAGTGCTTCCCTTTCCTTTTTATTTTTGGTAAAGAAACAAAACACTCGTGCCAACACATGCTGCAGGGTGGACTGACTGGCCCATGTGTCCCCCCCTGTTGCAGGGTGACCATCCCAAAGTCACATCACACCTCTTGCTCAAGGCACAGGAGACACCACTTCCTTCTCACAAAGGAGGATTACCTCAACAATGTAAGAAAACAGACTTTGGTATAAACCTATGTTTGTAATGGTAAAGAGGCTTACGAGGTTTGGTGTTTGATGATGTGTCAAACTTCTAACACATTCTCTTAGGTACATATATGAATAAATGTGTAAAAAAAAGTCAAAAGGCTAAAAACGTCTAAGTCATAAGTCACGATGCAAATTAAATAAACTTAAATAATTTCAAGTCTTAGAAGTTAAGGCAATATTTACTTATGAAGAATAAAAATTCATTTTAAAGGAAAAAGTACAACAATTATATTAGAAGAGTATTACATTTCAGATTTGAACATTAGATTTGGCATGTGTTTACACTAAGAACACCTTGACATGTTCCTTTGTTAAAAAAAAAATAAAAACTACAAGGAAGACATTATTATACTTTATGCTCCATTTTGTATAAAGTCCGATTTATTCACTTCTATATTGAGCCTCAACAATCCAATTGTGGCTCTAGGTGTGGCTCTATTTTGTCTATATGCCTAAGCTTAGGATAGTGGCATGTACTTTTCAGAATTTATACATTTTTAAGGCCAACATTTAGCATTCTCAAAAATAATGTTGAAGTTGTAATTCTTGTAGCATGGATTTAATATAAATTTAACACACACAAAAGATTAGTGGCCAATATTCTCTGATTCACTCTAACATTTCTTGTTGGTATTACTTTTCCTGGTTTATAGCAGGCACTCAACAAATATACGTGACATAATCCATAACTTGAAAAGGTAAGAGCCCTGCCAATACAGTGAAAGAAGAAAAAGGCCTATAAAAGTGACAGTAGTATAAAATGGAAAAGATATGCCATTTAATAAAATAAAATGCATTTAATACACAGCATAAAACACAGAAGCTAACTTGCAGCTAGAGAAATAAAAATTTTGTTTCTCATAATCCAAATTTCCTTAATGTGAAAGTGTAAAGCTTTTTCATTAGAGATAAAATATTTATTCTCCACTGAAATATACAATGTTAAATACAAGCAAGCCAATTCAAGGATATATATTTTTCTGTTTCAGACTCCCTAAGGGTTTAATATTGTTGTATTTCTACATATTTTCAGCTGTATGTTGAGAAAAATTATGTGAAAATAGAGCGTGCAGAATATTTTCCAAAGAATATTCTAATGATACATGTCAAGAATACTTAAACATTTAGGGCAGTTTTCAGGATCAAGACTAGAGAGAATGCTATTGACATTGAAAATCTAGAAAACCAGGGCAGTGAGTACGTATAGGTCTGATTTGTAGTACTTAACAGTAAGCATTTATTACAACTGAATTTTACGATGGAGGTTATACCAAATATGGTATTTAGCAAGGAGCCTCCAAGTGGGTTTGATCTGTACTAAAGGAGCTATCTCAAAGAATACATAAAGGATAACATTCTGCTTTTTATGTCTGTAGAATTGATTTCTTCTTGCTGACGAATGTACGCAAACTTCTCAATGTAGTACACAGAAATCTCTGTGCTCTATTAGTAAAAATTCCTCAAGACAAAATTTAAGTTTCCCACCAGAGTCAAGCTACATGCCCTTCCATAAAGATGTACCAGAAATCCGACATTTCTATAGCATTTGCAGATGCAGATATGTATTTCTGGGACTCTATCTGCATAAAGCCAATGGCTATGAATAAAAACATCATTTAACTCTACAGGGAGTAAATTGGAACCTCAGAAGTAAAACATCACTAAATCCTTTGCCGCTGTTGGAAGAAAGAAAGTGAAAAAGAAACACACTTCACGACAACAATTTCTTTAATATACTGTGTGCAAGTTTTTGTTAATCCCCAAATTAATTCAACCTAGCATTTATTCTCAGACATACACCAATGAAGTTCATAGGGAATTTCTAAATTCATAATTTTTAGAATCACTTGGGAAGTGCTGTCTTGACACTGTGATAAATAAAAAGACACAAGGTGACAAAGGACGCTTCCCACCGAGACAAAAGCATACCTCGTAGACCAGGACACAACCTCTGCTCTCCAGTCCTCAGTTTCTACTGCATCACAAGGAGCACCTCTAGATCTTTCCAAATGGCTGAAACCTCAGTCTCCTAAAGCTGTTCCCATCAAGAGATCTTCATTGTTGTTTTGTTTTGAGATAAGATCTTGCTATGTTGCCCAGACTGATCTCAAATTCCTGAGCTCAAGTGATCCTCCTGCCTCAGCCTCTTGCGTAGATGGGACTACACGTGTGCACCACAGCACACAGCTTAAGGATCGATCATCATTTCATGATATTGAATCACAACATGCTAGGAATCCACTGTAAATACCCATACCCCATATTAAATAAAAGTACAAAACCCATGTAAAGCCAACTGTCTCATGCTTCGCCAGCAACATAAATACTTACGTGATGTAAAAATATTATAACACTACTGAATCAGCAACCAACCAGTTACAAAACCGTTTCCGACATCACAGGTATGAGAAAAAGGGTTCTACCTACCTGGGATCCTTCTGAATGCTGTCGATGGACGGGGACCTGGCCAAGGTGCCTTCGGGAGGGAGGGCAGGGCCGGATTTGCTGTAAGGAGACTCAACAGAGGGACAATACTGCAGCTGTCGGTAGGGGTCCGCGTAGTTGGCGGTGGGGCCTGCGGCGTAGCTGGCCCTCTGGAAGGTGGCTGCTGCGGCACTCTGCGGCCCGTGCTGACTGCCTGTGCGCTGCAAGGGGACGGAGTCGACACCGGGGGAGGATGGGGCTAGGACAGGAAAGTAGGGACAAAGTAAAAAATTGAGGACCTGCTCACAGAAACGGTTAACCAGGTCTAGGCAGAGGGGAACATTACACACATAACAAATAGGGGTTCGAAAGAATAAAAATAGTTAATCTGTCATGTCTGAACCACGTGTCCACTATTATCCAAATGACAATCAGCATGCTATTTCAGAAACGAACCCTACGGGAATGGGGCAGGGCTCCACCTGTTACAAGTATGTTGCTAACCACCACCCCAGGGCAGGAGTATGCCACTGAAATGTGAACTAAGCACAAGTCTAGGGAAGCTTCTGCGAGGGAGGTGGACGGCTGCCGCCTCACTGCTGAGGTTGAGGTCATTCAGGTCACCTAGCCTTAGCATCATTAAGGGTTTGGGGCAAATTTAGAACTGAATTAATTTTCCTGAATAGAGGAAAATCAGGAAAAAGAGAGGGTGTGTGAGTGGGCAGAGGTGGGGAGAGGTGGGCTTGTATTTCTGTAAGCAATACGAGGATATCCCGGGCAGGGCTGCTCTAGTTTCTGTAAAGTAACTCCCTACAGATGTCTGCAAACTTCTTTCTCAAGGAGAGCTGTGTAGGTACAAATGCCTGTGGTGAGAGGTAGGTATGTGGGACATGGGGGAAGCCACCGCAACCGCAAGGCAGATGGAATTATGGGCAGAATGGGTTTTCTGAAGAGGACTTTACACCAGCTACTAAAATTAGTTTGACGATTTCCAAACAGAATCTCATTTTTTTGTTTCCTTCCTAAGCTCTTTTTAGATCATTTACGTGATTACTTTTATCTGGTTCTCAACATTTTTAACCTCTAAAGTTTAATTTATATATATATATATATAATTTATATATTTATAAAATTTATATATATATATATATATATATATATATATATATATAAAATGAAATATACCACCTTTTGGACCAATACAATGTGACAGTAGTTTACTGCTCCAACAGCTGACATCTGTGATCAATATCAGCACACATGCTTTCCAGCACTATGAATCAGAATAAACCCAAATTACAGCCAGTGTCTAAATGTGACCATTGATACCACGACCTTTCTAAATGGAATTAGATTGTAGTTATCAATCCCACTCTACAACTCTGACTTCTTGAGCATGCCTTAGAGCTTATTTTATCCTCTCTCACATTAGGGAAAATATACCATACCAAACACCAAACACAAAAGACACATTTACGTTGAGAAAGTAACTGTTAAAAGATCTTTTAACAGTTACTTTCAATACTTGATCTTATAATAACCCAAAATTGGGTTACATGATAAAATGACACAATGAAAACTACAAAAATATTTAAGAAAAATTTTCTAAATGAAAGTGAGTATATTACTAGAGAAGTACTTTGAAATGATTAGAGCTGCCCTGGTGTATAAATTTCAAGAACAATCAGATTAGATTAATAAATATTACATGCATAATCAGAATATCTGCTTTATGTCTCTAAGCAATTTCTTAAGTATTTATGATTTCTCAAAAATCTTACTAAAATGTCTAATTAAAATTCACATTTTAACAATTTTAAAACAATGTGCTTTATGATATGGCCATAGTCTAAAATCTAGGCAAACGCACAGAGGTAAACAAAATTTCATTTTGTATATAAGTTGTGATAGGGCTGGGGTTGTAGCTCAGTGGTACAGCACTTGCCTAGCACCTGTGAGGCACTGGGTTTGATTGTAAAAATCAATAAATAAAATAAAGGTACTATATCCACTTACAACTAAAAATATTTTTTTTTTTTAAAAAGTTGCAATAAGCTGGCCAGAAAATCAAGGGCAAAAGGAGAAAACTAAACATACCTGACATTTTTTCAGAGAAGTGGATTATTATTTTTTTTTATTCAGGAAGCTAAATATTAATGTTCAATCTTGCTGAAAATGGTTTTCAGAAAAAAGCCCTCATCTATACAAAAGCATTCATTACTAATACATTATACACAATGGTTAACAGGAAAGGAGGTCAAAGTGATAAAGACCAGGAAATAACGCTGAAATCTAAAGAAATTTGTTATTGTTGTGTGTGTGTGTGTGTGTGTGTGTGTGTGTGTGTGTGTGTTAAGAGGAACAGTGATGGGACAATCTGAGTGTCCTCACACGAACTCTCAAAGGATAAATAAGAGACTATATATGATGATAAAAGGAGTTTAAAACAAACACTGCCAAAGAGAAGACCAAAAACTGAAGAATAGAAGGGGGATCAAAATGTGAAAACAGGGGCTGGAGTTGTGGCTCAGTGGTAGAGAGCTCGCCTAGCATGTGTGAGGCACTGAGTTCGATCCTCAGCACCTCGTGGACAGTCTGTCTCCAGATTCCATGCTTATAACCACCATGGCTGTTGGACCAAGTTTAAAACTTCAAAGATGCATACTACAGAATTATCTAATATGGTATGAAAACCTAGAAAAAATGAGACATCTAAAACTAAGGGAAATATCTACTAAAGGTAGAAAGAGGAGATGGGATTACAATAGGAGCTAATCAATGGAATATAGTATTATATTAACAAAAATTATTACAAATTGGCATGTTATCTTCATTTACATAACCTCTCACTACCCTGAATTGACTATGAAATACAGAAGAAATATATAGGAAAACCACACCAAAGTTTTGACTTTGATGAGTGGCCCTTCAAAAGTATCATCACAAATACACGATTGAAACTTCTTCTAGGTCCCAATAAATAAGGTAGGTGATGAGAATTTCAAAATAGAAAACCAGAATTCAAATTGGCGCTGTTAATTTGAAACAAATGTGAGAATGATCCATGCAAGGAAGCAATGTAAAATATCAATATGTGTGTGTGTGGGAACACATACATTAAAGAATGGATTCTAAAATCATACAGAACAAAATGTGTGAGGATCAAACTGATTGCAAACCAAACATCAGCAATGTAACTATGTAATTCCTTATTTTATTTTTTTAAGTATACATAGAAAACAAATGTTCCCATGACTTCAGGACATCATGATTGGCTTCAAGTACATGAAAAGTGTTAGAAACCTAATGTATAGAAAATGTAAAATAAATGAGCTATTATTAGTAGTATTAGCATTAAAATGTTGAAACAGACGTTTAGGAGACTGTACACAAGGCATTGGGATGAATGCTGTAATGATTCAGGTTTCAACTCTCCCTTTTTTGGTGGATTTTTCAGGCCTTGTTGTGGCTGATACAAATCAGGCCGGTCATTAATGATAAATGAATACTGTTGCACTATTGGACTTTCCTTCAATATGTTTTCCCCTTAATTTCTGTAGAGCTGAACATGTCTCTTATTTGAGTTTCAGAGCTCGGAGCTCAGCTGACCTCCTGTAGGATGACTCCATCCAACAAATGCCTCATGGCAAACATATTCAGGAGACTGGACTTCATCAGCTCTGCAAACAGCTTTCTTCCCACCTGCTCTGCAAACAGCCTCCTCCCCTCAGTGAGCTCTTGAACTCCATGGTAGGTGACTCTGGTCTCTCTGGGGACCCTGAGCAGGAGGCACTTATGCAGCTGACTTGACACCAACATCACCTATGCTGTTCATGAAATTATCTGTCTGTTTTCTGTAGAGCTACACAAATAAAGCTCTAGTTTATCAAGGGAAAGCAAGGAGATGTTTAATGTGTTATATTTGAAAGAGGAGGTAATGCATTTTTAAAATGAAAGGAAACATTCTGCTGTATGAACAATGGCTACAAGCATTATTTACTGAAAAGGGGAAAAAAGCATGAAAAAATAAAATACAAGAATCTGGGTACACAGTAAGGACCAGTTGGGAGGAATGTAAAGTAGGGTTCAACAAAGAGGAAGTAAATATTGCTGTTTTGATATTATTTGCTTTGCTTTTATATATATTTGTGCATACAGATAAATGTGAGAACATAACACATTTATATGTGTTGTCTTGGTAAATACAAAATAAGCATATAATAAGGTAATTAAAGAAAGCTCAGAAAAAAAAGATGGCTTAAGTGACAGAATAAGGCCTACATGCTCTTAACATGGGAAGAATGGAGGAACTTTGGATATGGCAAAGGGGAGTGTGGGGAGGGGAGGGGGTTGGGGGGTAGGAAAGATGGTGGAATGAGATGGACATCATTACCCTAGGCACATGTATGATTGCATGGATGGTGTGACTCTGTGTCATTTACAACCAGAAAAGTGAAATTTGCATGCCATCCATGTACAATGAATCAAAATTCATTCTATTGTCATGTATAACTAATTAGAACAAATAAAAAAAGAGAGAGTTCAATCCCACCATGTCAGACATAAGAATCTTCAGTATCCAGTTTTGCATGTCCCTTATATCCCTGACATCAAGAGCCGCACAGTAAGCACCTTCCTCTGTTCTGTACTTGGCCCAGGCTGACACGAAACTCACCGGGAAAATATTCAACATAATCTTCCAACTTCACATATTATTTTTGTGAGCAGAAGCAATTAATGCATATTTTAGTAGCATTTAAGCATTAATGCGTGATTGTTAGTAGTGATGGGATGATTATTATTAGTGTTGATATTGTTTTCACTGTTTTTATTGAAAAAGAAGGTACTGAAAACATCAGCAAAGGGCAAACATTCCCACAACAGTTGTTCTCAAACTACACGTGAGGTTGTGTGTATGAATGTATTGTAGGTGTATCCTATCCTGAACAGTTTCTACAGTTTTCTTCATGTTATAACACTTGAAAAGTGCGGCCAGGAGTGGTGGCACATGCTTCTAATCCCAGTTGCTCAGAAGGCTGAGGCAGGAGGATCATGAGTTCAAAGCCAGCCTCAGCAAAAGTGTGACCCTATCTCTAAATAAAATACAAAATAGGGCTGGGGATGTGGCTCAGTGGTCGAGTGCCCCTGAGTTCAATCCTTGGGACCAAAAAAAAAAAAAAAAAAAAAAAAAAAGAATCTAAAAGTTCAAGTTCTTCATTGGGTACTCACAATATAAATGAATAGGAAAAATATCAACAAATGATTAATAGAAACAACAGCTTTTTGATACATAGTAGTGATGACTACTATGTTATTAATATTATAGCTATGCACAGCATAATGTAAACAACCCAATGGATAAAGTAAAAACAAAAGAATTCATGTTGAGTTCTACATACATATGCTTTTTTACATATTTAAATGCATACTCAATCCTATGTAATTTGATCTCCTTTAACTTACACTGTGGGTAATGAGTGTTACTATGGATGATGCTATGGTCATGCTTTTTCAACCTTCCAAGCACATTTTCAGGTTTGAATGGGAATACAAGACGGGTGTAACCATCAACGTTTACATAGAGCTTCCTGTTGCAGCCACTGTGGAAGGCGTTTGCACACACTGTTCCACTTACTGTGCACAACAGCCCAGGTGCCAGGTACCATTGCACCTATACCGCCTCATCATCTCCCTGGTGAGCAGGTGGAGTACCTAGTGGGTGGAGCTGGGATCCCAACTCAGGCTGACCCCAGGGTCTGCTTTCTTCTCCCCCTCTAGTATACCGTTGGGCACAAGATGTGAGGGTGTGCCCAGTGAATACAGCCCATGCACTTTGAAGTGTCATGTTTTTGGCAGAAAAGCCAAAGAAGATAACAAATTAATGAGATATACAGTGTGCCTGGGTCAAGTCCTATTACCTAGGTGACTAGCCCCCTTTTAATATTCCTCAGAATCTATACTATGATTTTCTTTGGCTTCTTCCTTAGAAACAGCAAAAACTGACTCCAACTGAAAAGACAATGGACCTGGATGGAGGTCCTTGGATAAAATTTTCCATCACAATGGAATGGGGGAGTGGGTAGAAAATGCTCATGTATCCAAGGTGGACTCATTTCTTTCACCTGGGATGAGATAAAAGGGTCTATCCACCCTTATCACAGGACAAGAGGAGAAGGCAGGAAGGAGAGGCTGCATGGGAAACATGAGCATGTTTCCTAGTCAGAAGGGACACATTACTCATGTGGCCTCACCGGAGGGTCACCATGTGGAGACAGAGCTGGGTGCAAGAATCGGGTGGCTGAAGAACAATATTAACCCTGAAAAAAAAATTTACTCCACCTTCTTAAGCACTAAATGACATATATCAAGTACTTAGCAGTAGGTGGTTATGATTATAAGACCCATTATATATCCAAATGTCTACCTGCTGAATAAGAAGTCCCAAAGACACTCCCAGGGTGCTTAGGTGTTTGAACAAAGGACCTTCATTAACTGGCTGAGGCCCTGAACATCATGGACAGAGACTAGAATCTGGTAGATGTGGGACCAGTGGTGCTGTGGTCCTTTTAATACCAGAAAGTAAACATTTCCATTTCAAGTGAAACCATGATCTTGATCTTGTTCATTTTTCTAAAAAAAATTAATATTTCCAAGAATTAAAACATTCATATTAGTAAATTCTAGAGCTTCTATACTATTCTGATAGAAAATCTGAGGCATTGAGGGCAGAAGCTGCTATATGTGAGCACGGCTTCACAGGGGCCCATTTTCTGACAGTGTCTGCATTCTTTCTTTCTAAGTTCCAGGTTACAGTGTTACATTAGGCCCCATGTAACAGTCAGTTGTCAGAGAATCTCTGGCTTTTATTCTTTGCAACATTGCTGTGCTTATTGGCATTAACTCAAGGGATGAGGTGAACACCCAAGAGGTTGGGGTACACCTTCCAGGACAAAGCAATGGCATCCGTTATGGGTACTCCTAGTTGGCGTCAATCAACATTATCCTCAATGTCCATCTGTACAAAATTATGAGTTTTCATGTTTTTGAATTTTATCAATTAACTGCTCTGCCATTGAACACTCTGTCTTCTTTAAGCTGTAAGTAGACGTTTTATTTAGACCATCTTAAGTGAATTGATACAAAGAAGCAACTTGGCAACTGGAACTTTTCTTTTGAAGATATTTATCATTGGGCTAAATAAAAATTTTCAATTGGGTAACAATGTCCCCCTGACTTTGGGATTAAAAAAGGCAGTATTTTTTTGGGGGGGACGGGGGTGATGTGTATCAAACTCTGGGCCTTGTGACCACTGAGCAAGTGCTCTACCACTTAGCTACACCCCTAAGTTACAAAACAGTACAAATTTTAATTGAGAGGTAAAAAAGAATCTTTTTAAAAAAATATTTATTTTTTAGTTGTAGATGAACACAATACCTTCATTTTATTTATTTATTTTTACGTGGTGCTAAGGATCGAACCCAGGGCCGCGCACATGCTAGGCGAACGCTCTACCGCTGAGGCACAACCCCAGCCCATAACAGAGAATCTTATTTGACTTATTCTAAAGAGAAGTATTTGACCTCACAGCCAGAAGTAACAACAATTAATAAACTGTTGATAATCCACCTCTTGTGAACTCAAATTACAATTTTTAATTGAAAGTCTTTTGATACTCAGACTAATATTTATATATTACTAAATAATAAGAAGATTTTATGCATGTGAAGGTCTTATGTAATCTCACTACAACTTCATCAGACATTGGCTATTTTTGTAGAGAACTGAGATTTTTTAAGACACTTTCTCCACGTGGGCAGCTATTTCCACCACATTCCTGTTTCTTTCCATGTGGCAGTCTTGTCACTCTAGGAGGATATCTGGTGGGTTTCTCCCTGCAGCCTGTGAACAACGATTCTTCCCTCATTACACGCGGGCAGCTGCCTCAGGGATGCTTGGTGTCACTTCTCACATAGAGTCACTTTTATCCAAAACAAACTCCCAGGACGAGAGCATCACGGCAGATACGGGTCATGTTTACTCATTTGCAAAGACACGTTCAGGGAGTATCAGAGTCAAACGTCTGTGTTGATCGAATGACTTCCAAGTTGACCATCATTCACGTTTTGAGTTTGAAATAGAGATTTGCAGGAGCCCTAATTAAGGAGATAGCTAAGATTGCAGTTAGCTGTGAGCCATAAGCATTACCACCTTCCATGGTCTCGTGAGACTTGGCCCCGGGGCATTGTGGATCTGGTCGGCGCCATTTGCATGGTCTCCCGAGACTTGGCCCGGGACAGGCAGATGGTGTCAATGCCATTGTGTGTGTGGTGTGGTGGTGTTTGTAGGAGTGTGTATGGTGTTGGAGGTTGCTGGAGCCGGAGAGAGAAGAATAAAAGAACTTTTTCATTTCCATCCTGCCTCCGGAATTTTCTCCCGCAGCGTCATTGCTCCAAGCGGCAATCGCTTCAGGCAGCAACAGAGATTCTGGCTGTTTAGTTTTCTACTTACTGGACATTTCCCTAAGTGATGCAGGAGGCCCACACATTCCTCGTCCTGTCATCCTCCTGACTGTGCAAGCTCTGGTTCTAACAACCCCACCTCAGAAGAAATGTGCGTTTCCTCACACACACCTTAGTTAAAATCATGCCTTGTATTTCACTGTGCAGGCAGTTAATGCCCCAACATCGAGCTGATGGTCCTGCAAAGGCCTCTCTGCCATTTCTGGTCCACAAAATCCTGCCTCTCCATCCAGGGAGGGTGGCCTCCTTTGCCATCTCCCAGCCCACTCACGAGTCCTATAAGAAGGAAGCAGCCCTCAGGTCTGGTGATGGGGCACCCTATGAGAGCCTGCTGACCGGGGACCATTGCTGAGTCACAAGTAACCCTTTCTCCTTCCTGTAAGGAAACCAGATCCCTGGAGCCACCACACTGGCTTCGGTCTCTCACTTGCTGTCCCTAGGCAGGGGGGGTCAGCGGCTGTACTTTCTGTCTCGACTCGTAGCACTTCTGGGACCAGAGAGGCTGGCAGAACTGTCCTTGGAGCCTGCGGCCTCTGCTGGCCTGGGTGGGGGATACACAGGTGTGGTCCTATCTTGCAGGGGCATGGCAGGAGTTGGGACTGTGGAGGGGGCAGGAGACCCCTTCAGCCCACAAGCTCTCTGACACAGTCTTGGTCGACTGTGTGTCTGTCGAGCCTCATGAAGAGGCGTCGATCCTATATAAGCAGTGAAGCCTGCGTGCGTGTGTCCCCACCCACCAGCTGAAGAGGAGGAGTGAGGAGGAGTGGGGCTCGGGTATCTCGACCCTCAAACCTGGACCTAAATGTTCCTAATGCCTGTCCATGAGGTCCCTACCAGGCTGGTTGGGTAGCTGTATGGTTCAAGAAAGCCCAGAGGAGTTTTCTGAATGCCCAAAGGTAGAGAGGACTGAGTTGGCATCTGAGGTTTAAAGTGTCTTCCTTAGAAAGTAGCAGGCAGGGATGCTTCCTTACAGCAGCAGAGAAGGAAGGCAGAGAAAGGTGACAGGTTGAGCACAGGCACGTGCCACCTGGGATACCTTTCTTGGTGGGGAAGATTAGGGAGCTTCAGCTGGTCTCTTCTTTAATGTCTGAAGATGCTTTCCAGTGTCCTCTGTGCAGTCAGCTCTTGGCAAATCTCTCCACTCACAACAGTCTATTATTCAGGTTAGTCGGTGGTGTTTGGGGCCAGAGACTCCGAGGGATGAGGTCGGCGTGGGGTAGAGTGGGGGGAGAAAGAGACCAACCACGGGACCCCAGGGCAACGTCCAGGTGCCCCCGCCAGCAGCGAGCACAGCTGCAGCACTGGACAACAGGTGGACGGGGGAAGCACACCTGCCCATGGCCAGGCTCTCTCACCTGCCTGGCCCTGGCGGGAGGATGGCCATCTTCAGGGGGCATGCGCAGGAGACCAGGGCTACTGGATCCTTCAATCTGTAGACAGCACAGTCTCGTCTTAAGCTATATGTTACCCAGCACAAAAACAGACAAAACCCCACAATTTGCTGTTCAGTGTTTTTACTAACACTTTGCCTTTACTTTTATCTGGGATATTCATTTATCCTTTAAGATTTACCATTCATTGCCAGTTAATTTTTCATGTTCCTTCTCCAAAACTGAATGAAACATGCTCAAGGAAGAAACAGGTTCTAAGTTTCTTTGGCTGTGATTGTATACAATGTGTCTTCAATGGCTCTTCTCAATTAAATAAGATCTGTTGACTATACATATGTTTTCGTCTGTGGAGCTGGTTGTTTTTAAATGATGATATTTACAGATGCAGTGTTTCCCAAGGCCAAGATCTGAGGCAAGAGTGTCTGGGAGCAAAGGTTTAAAGGCTGGCTCCACACAACCTGTGCAATCTTGGTCAGATCACTCGGTGTCTCTGTGCCTCCGTTTTCTGATCAATAAAGTGAGCATCATAATACCAGTTCTGTTCTAGCATTGTTCTGGGGATTATTAAATATGTTCAGAGCAACTAGACACTCCTGAAAGTAGCCACGGTGTGAATAACCTCATTCTCTCTCATGCTTGATTCTGTGTACCAACACATCAGGTGTAAGAGTGGAAGCATCTTACACCTGTCTTCACTCCTAAGAGTGGAGCCACTGGTGGGAAGAAACTGGCTTTCCATATCCTTGGCCCACTCTCCCTAAAGCACTGTCTGAAGTGCTTTAGGGATCCAACCAAAGGAACTCTAGATGATGGCCCAGAACTTGGGAGCAGAAAGGTAAGACTCATTGCTCAGGTTACTCAGTTACCAACCCAAGCTAAGAGCCAGTGGTCCTGAGCACTTAGGTCTAACAGGCCTCCTAAGGACCTGTCCAGTTCTCCCAAGGGATCAGGCTCTCTGTCCCTGGGAGCCTCTTCAAGGTGGGCCCCAGCAGTCTCCAGCACTGGGAGGGCGGGGGGTGGTGGTGGAGGGGGTAGCACAGAGCACATGAAGAATGATCCACTAGATGTGGGGAAGCTACCTTAGAATTTCTCCTTATAGCTATTTTATCATTATTTTTAATCTCTACTTTTTGTAATATTAATTTTTAGGTCTATATTATACTAGTTAGACTTTAAAATTATACAGTATGGCTATAATATTTAAGTAAAAGACATATACATATACGAAAGACAGTTTCTCAAACATGCAGACACTGATAGAGATGGTTTCTGGGTTCAGAAAAAAATGTGAGAATATGAAATGACTCAGGTGTGGACAAGGGGCAACCTGGGCAGGCACAGAGGAAAGAGTTTGTGGCTTTACACTCCGGAGTTGGCATGAGGTGGCTTCTCCTCCTCTACCTGTGTTCCCAAAAGACCAGCTAGGCACATCATCGTATTGTGTAAACCATCATATTTCCTTAACATTCAAGGAAGGTCTCAAGTTCAAAGGTTCAGGCTGGCATGAGGCCTCAGACATCTGGATGTCACAACCTTGTTGGATCTCTGCCATGGTTATTACTGGATAAGCCCTGGGGCACACAGGTCTTCCCTGGAAGTATCTGGAGGTCACTGTCACCTGCCCTCCGAGGAGGGAGAGGAGAAGGGCAGGGTTCACTCAGAAAGGCTCTTTCTCTATTGATGGCACAGGGCAGGGGTCAGCAAAGTTCCCCTGCAAAGGGCCAGAGCATAAACACTCTTGGTTTTGCCAGCCTGTAGTCTCCTCACCCTCTCAACTCTGCCACTGTGTGCCAGACTGGCCACAGGGACACACGGGCGCAAGGGTAGGGCTGCAGTGTGTGCTTTACCAGGGACACTGGGGTACAAGGGTGGGGCTGCAGTCTGTGCTTTACCAGGGACACTGAAATGTGGCTCTCAAGCAATCTGCACATTTTACAAGTCATTAGTCACCTTTTGATCTTTTCTGACCATTGAAACACAGAGTGATCATTCTTAACTCTTGAGTGCTGCTAAACCAGGTGGTGAGCTGGATCTGGCCCCCAGGCCACCCATTTACTGACTCCAGGCTTAGAGACAAACACTACAGTTTCATTTTGTTTGTTTTTATAAAGTGTGAGCCTTATACTATCTTCAAGGTGATATAGATTAATTAAGCTTTTTTAATATTATTGTAGTGAATTTTTCACGAAACTCCCAGATGTTGATTAACAAGAGATAATTCTAAGAGCATATGCATATGCAACAGAGAATTAATAAATCTCTCTTGCCATCAGTTTTTATTCAAATTAGGTATTGAATGTCACTGAAGTTGTTACTTTTCCTTGACAAGAGGAACACAGAAACAAAATTACCTTAGTTGATTATATGCAAAAGTGAAATGTTCAAGTAGTCAGATTTCAGACAGGAGTAGACCTAGCGGGCTGAAGGTGAGAGAAATCTGACAGAAGAATAAATGGGTATTCTTTTTCATCTAAACCAAGATATGTAGTATTTACATTGGGCGACATTTAGGATGTCAGAAACAAAGAGCGTTTGGTGCCTTTCTTCCTACGAGGAAGTGAATGTAAATATCAATAATCAACTATAAAAGTAGCTTAGCTGGTCTTGATTTCAAAACGTGTAATTTAGTATCATAATGGAGTTTAACAAAATTGCTACACTGTAGTTAGTGGTCACCAGACATTACAATACTCTGAGGCTACACAGATCTGTTGGCCAAGGTTTGGACCAGATCACCAGCTGTCCTGCGCCTCAGCTACTGCCAGCACTCGTGGGCATCAGAGGAAAGGAGAGTTGCAGTTCTGCAGACCTTTCCCCCTGGCTGTTTACCTAGCAATGTGAGACTTTAAAATAAGTGCAATTCTCAAGAAGTTTTCAATTTTGTTAACTTCATAGTCAATGTAAGTGTCCTCTAGCATTGTACTCATGACATTAGATCAACTGTTTTCTAAGTAGCCACATATCCTGGGAAACCTTGTCTTTCTTCATGTGGCCTGTGACTTTGTACAATTCAAAACAAATTTAATCCAGGAGATCTATAGAGTTGATTGAATCATATGCAATTGCCAGCATCAGACCTTTAAACAATAATTTCACATGATTCAACTTATCAGTGCGTATGAAACGAATTCCAAGTGTGCCTTTCAAAATATGCTACATTTTTAGTAAATATTTTCCCCCCAAGCTTGCCAAATAAGTAGATGACACCATTAAAAAACAATTACGATCAACAGGCATTTGCATTTTATGTACAGTGTAATGGCTATGTTTTCTTGGAGTACTTATATATTCATTAGGTAAATTAATAAGGAGGTATGAAACATCAGTATTGCTTCCTTAAATTTTCCTGCTTGACAAATTAGGCTTCCAATCCCCATTGTACTTCCATCATTCATAGCATACACAGTTGGCTAATTGGAGTCACCTTCTGTTTATACCCTCATTCTCTCAGACATTGCTGGTAGAGGCAGGGTGACAACGCTGGTGGGGAGTGGGCACACAGGCACTCATGCATACACACACGCACACGTTTCATTTGGGGCAATGATTAAGCTCCCAAGGAATCCCACCCCCTATCGACTGGCAGTGGGTTCCTGAATACACACCTGTGCTCGTGCGGTAGGTGCCGGTGTGTGCTGGCGGCAGAGGGTCCCCCTGGCTCTGGCTGAGACTCCTCATAGGGGGCTTCTGATAGACGCGGTCTTCATAGATGGGGTCTATGTGGTGTTCTGGGGACTGCAGGGCCCGCAGCTCAGGGCCCAGGTGCCCATGCTGGCTGCTGTATGAGGCTCGGGACCCAGCTGAAATAAATTAACAGGGGCACATTAAAGCTCAGCCAATATTCCCACGGAGTTTTATCCAAGAATATTTGAATTTGGGGGAGACGGAATGACTGAAATCTGCGGAAAACCAAATGAATGCCATAAAACGGCAGCAACCCATCAAACTGATCAGCTCAACGCGTCATTCAGCAGCCTTGATTCGCTCCCCAAGCTGATCACTGTGAGGATGATAATGGTTCTGAGATAAATCCACACTGAACAGAAACGGGGAAACATCATTCTTCTCACAGCCTGATGAATGTAATTGGATTCTTCACCAAAGGAATCAGGCAGGCAGTCGATTCTAAAAACCTCTTATTACCCATAGTCCTCGTACCCTAAATTGTACAACAGAAATGATCATAAATGAAGAAGAAATGAATGAGCTACGATGGCAAAACCACCTTGATGCTGTCCCTAAAATGTAGGGAGGAATTTGTTCCCATCAGCAGTGTTTCCCTGCACAATGAGGGAGTCAAAATGGTTGGGCTGACAACAGCCCGGAACCCTGAGAAGCAGACATTAAAGAAAAAGGTTTCTGAGTTATATTTTCTTTTACTCTGATCCTCCAAACTGAAGCATTTGCATTTAGCTGACCTCCTTCTGATAAAAAAGGTACAAATGGATGTCACTAACTGGCTTTATTTATAAATTGAGGCCACAAATCACTTGGCTTTTTAGCATTTGCAGGCCCTTCATTGCGTGGTATGGGGAAAATGGGGCTTTGAAGCAACGTTGTAGACCAGGGAACCTTGCCAACATTTCTTAGAGAGGGAAGCCTCTGCACACCAGGAAACATGCTGTCCTGAAGGCTCCGAGCTGAGCTGACAGATACCAAGTGCCAATATTAGAGGAGGAATGTCAGAGGAACTGGGGCCTGAGATGGACTTGGGCAGCATGGAGAGGTGTGGTCTATCCATGGCGACCAGAGAACATAGACAAGAACCAAAGGAGACCACAGCTGGCTTGAGAAGAACCCTTCAGTGAAATCCCACCAATGGGTACCCACTTGGCACATCGGAATTCAACTGCCAGCTGTCACCTCTATAGGCCAAATTTGGAGCTCTCCATTGCATTCTAAAGCATGTTTGGGCCTGGAACTCCTTGACCTTGACAGAGTCTCTGGACAGTTCTATGTCTCTTCTACTTGTCCAGGCCTTCCCCAGATGACACCAGCAAGCCAAAATCTTCAAATGCTCAAAGACAGGGTTGCTTCTTTAGGAACATATGACCAAAGAATTTGAATATTCTCATCCAGTGTATTTGAGGAAAAAGCCATTCAAAAGTTTTGAAACTGCTGACAGATAAATGTTTTACTGATATATTTAGCACACGCTGCTCTGAATTTAAATAAACAGAAAACAACATTTCCGGATGAGGGGGCAATGTGGAGAATGCTATGAATGCAGTATTAATAAAAAGCACTGCCTGCTTTGAGGAAAGGAGAGAAGCAGAGCAGGCCAGATCCTTACCTTTCCCTTTGCAGTAATTAAATAATGTCTGATTTAGATGGTGTTGAGATGAATGATAGATTGGAAATAATTGTTTTGCATAATTAGGTTCATTGCATCTGATTTGTCAAATGCCAACACTGCACTGAATATTATCTCCAGCTCAGATTTTCCAGAATATATTTAAGTACAACACACCTTGAGTTTCTGCTGTCAATTTTTACTCCTGAAGATTCAGATAGCATTGCTAAGGATTCAGAAGTGTAGAAACAGGGAAGTAATGATTATATCCAAATGTATAGTTAATAGAAGCTGACCGTAGAGTGGTAACTTTATCACCATTCCCTCATTCTCAGTCTTAAAAAACATCTCATGTTGAACCACCAGAGAAAATGCTTGAACCTCTGTGACATGATCGTAGAGCATATATGAGGATCTTCTTGTCACAAGCATTTACTTGGCATAAGGAACTTTTTATTAGTACCATTCACCAATCATGGGATCCTAAGCAAGAGGTTAAGTCTGCCTCTATGCGTATCACAATTTCAATGTGCTGATGTTGATGAATATATAATCATAAAATTATTGAGTATTTGAATAGTATGCCATGTATTTTTCTCCAATTATCATGCTGATGATGAAACTATAAGCTCATGGTGTTTTCCTGCGAAAATACTTGTGCAAAATACAGTTGGATATCAAAGCATCATGCAGAACATGGAAGGAGATAAGTCATTTTAAAAGGAGAACGGTTTCTACTTTGATCCATTGTGAGCAGATTTCAACATCTTGTGGATGGGTGCAGTTATAAGGTAGAAGAGAGCAAAAAGAATTAGGGGAAAGAAGAGAGGCAAGGAATCAAAGTTTAAAAGTGCTTCTGCTAGAATTCATGTGTTCTACTACCTTTGCTTAAGAAGAATGCGTCATGGGGTCCACACTCACAAGATCTATTTGACTTTGGGCAATTTTGAGAGAAAGATTCTCACACAACTATTTCTGGGAATATGCACCAAAATTTCACTAAGATATATCTGCTAATTCAAAGAAAATGTACTTTTCTTTAGTAGGAATTTTCCATCACCATAATGGGCTATTTAACAGTGAGTCTTAAGTACCATATACTATGCTATCATAAGAAGAAAAAAATTGCTGAAGAAATTCTGATTTGGTCCAAAATGTCATAGATACTAAGGCCAAATTGTTCTCATCTATTATGTTGGTAGAGAACAATTCTGAGAACTTGACCTTGACCACATTGAGGGCTCAGAACTGCAGAATGGAAAAATATAATCAAAACATGGATAAGACAAAGAGAAAACCAGACCAAATGCACTGACAGCTTCTCCTGACCCTGAAGATATACATCCTGCAAGAATAATATCTCTGTCCATGCAACATTTCATGACCAATTTCTGCAACAGTTCTAGCACTAATACTTCAATTTTTTTTTTTTTTTTTTTTTTTTTTTTATGGTACCGGGGATTGAACTCAGGGGCACTTGTCCACTGGGTCACATCCCCAGCCCTTTTTTGTATTTTATTTAGAGACAGGGTCTCACTGAGTTGCTAAGTGCCTCGCCATTGCTGAGGCTGGCTTTGAACTTGCGATCCTCCTGCCTCAGCCTCCCAAAGTGCTGGGATTACAGGCGTGTGCCACCACGCCCGGCCTAATACGTCAATTTTATCACATGTTTCTGTTCTTCCCATTTCTCCTCTTCATATAACAAAGTCAGTGGCTAGAAGATTCAGGCACTGGCAATTTTCATGAACAACATGATTTTGAAAGGGCTTTGAAGATGCATGTCTGAAACGTGAACACTCAGCTTCCAGGCTCAAGAGAGACTGTGATGCTGGAAGCTTGCTAAGTGTTAGAATGCACCCATGTGTGCTTGGTTCACCCATTGCACCTGCAGGCCTATGATGCTTTGCAGGAGAATATGCAAGCTGGCCTTGGATTGGGTCTGAGGCAGTTGCTGTATCAGGTCTGCCATTTGTCATGGAACCTCAGAGCCATCTCTTCACTGCAATGGATGCTGAGATGGCTCCTGGACACTCAGCTGTGATCTTGGTGTGGAAGGAAAGAGGAAAGGGTTCAGTCCCATGGCAGGAGGGAGGGAGAAACTTCAGGGGCTTGGAGAGCTGGGTAGACTGAACAACAGGAGGGCCAGTAGACCTCAGCTGTCCCTGTGTCTACTTGGCACCATTACTCCACGGCTACCATTTTCACTTGCAGCTCCTGCATGGAAGCTTGACATCATGTCTCACCACCAATTTCTGTACATGAGAGATGGCTCAGGGCATTGATGCATAATGTTCAAAACTTCAAAGTAAACAGAAATACTAAGGCACTTTCTAATTTTATTGCTGTTTTTTTTTTTTTTTTTTTTTTTTTTTTTGTCCCAGTGTTGCTCAAAGAACTTGAATTAAGGAGACATAAAGTTTGCTCCTCATCTGTCTCTAATCAGCAGGGTGAACCAAGACAAATAACCAAAATCCTTTGATGCCAAGTTTATTCAAGTGCAAAACAGAGATAATAATATATGCATCTGTAAGCCTAAGATTTTTGGAGGATTGAGACAAGGGAGCTCATACACGAAAGTGTTGTGCAACTGATAAAGCAACATAAGAAATCAGGAGTTCTCGTGCCATTTAATCTTAGCCCCAAGAAATGGTGTCAGCTCATGCATATGTATCTTTTGATTTAGAGAAACAATTCAAATACTTCTTAACATAAACCACCCACATTCAAAAACAACTTAAAGATTTAATTTTGAAATATTCTCAAGGTCAAAGATTTTTCTGATAATTTTGTCAAATATTATTGCAAACTTTAAATCTTACCATTTTTCTTTCAAGAAAATATTCTGTTGCTTTCTAATGGATAATTGCAAAGAATGCAGGGAAGTCCAAAAGGGGAGCATATACTAAAATGACCATGGAAAGGTAAAATTCTTTTTAGAAAGAAACACAACATAAATCTAACCTTCACATTAGTGACAACAAACACTTGCTAATTAAGTCAGAAGCCAGCAACAGATGTGTAGGACAATCTTGACATGGAAAATAAAGATGAGGCTGAAGGGCTGAAGCCTGCTCACTGCCTCGGCTGCCAATCTTTCACACTGTATTTTCACTGAGTCAGAGAATCCAATAAGATGTGCTTACAGTTGGCCAACAAAATGTACCATTTATTACTTTTGGAATTATTTGCAACTACATTTCTATGTGCTAGATTTTATGTGCAATTGTTTATATGTGCCAGTTAATCCATACTGATCTATTCCTTCATTCATTCAACACATTTACTGAGTGCCCTGGGCAGCCTCTTGGAGATGGGTCACCATGGTGCTCAAGACAGGAAAAGTCCCTGGTCTTGAAAGTGAGTCTTTACATTCAGGCAGATGGGATAAGGAAACTGAGAGATGAAACCAAGCATCAGGAGGGTGGACTGTCTGGTTAGGAAGGTCAAGAAAGATTTTGAGCATCTGATGTTTTAGCAGAGGACTATAGAAGGTGAGAGGCTGAGCCACACTGAAGGAATAGCTGTATGTTTCTCAAAGAGAGAAGTTAAGAGTGTGGCAGCAAAGGATGTCAGTAGGAGATTCATTTCACAATATTTATAGGAGTTTATTTGTGTCTATTTAATCCAAATTTTTTTTTTTTTTTTTAAACTTTTTTGGCACTGGGAATTGAAACCAGGTTTCCTTTACCACTAAGCTACATCCCCAGCCTTTTTTATGTTTTATTTTGATACAGGGTCTCACGAAGTTGCTGAGGCTGGCTTTGAACTTGTGATCCTCCTGCTGTAGCCTCCCAAGTCACTGAGATGACAGGCATGTACCACCATGCTTGACTCATGTTGTCTTTTAAAGGAAATGCCAGTAAGCATATGGATTCTTCATAGACTCATACTACAGTTTTTGGTAATGACTGAACACTTTTTTTTTTTTTTTTTTTTTTTGGTACTAGGGATTAAACCCAGGGGTAATTAACAACTGAGCTACATCCCTATCCCTTTTTAATTTTTTTTTTTTTTTTAAATTTTGAGACAGGGTGTCACTAGGTTGCTTACAGTCTCGCTAAGTTGCTGAGGCTGGCTTCAAATATGCAGTCCTCCTGCTTCAGCCTCCCAAGCTGCTGAGACACATTTCTTTTTACCTCAAAATTTCACACTACAACAGTCATATCAAAAGAATCAGAAACATTCAGTGGTGTGTTGCACATAACAACATTGTGAGAACTGTACAAGTTTTAGCCCTACTTTCTTAATTACAATTTTAATTTCTTAGACTATACTTATTTCTTATGTCTTCATTGAGTCTTCAAATGATCAACTGGAAATCTGTTGAAAATGTGGATTTCTGGATAAAACCTCCAAGAGGTTCTGACTGGGTCAGTCTGATTGGACTGCAATAGTGCAAATTTTAATGAACACCCCTAAGCCTTCTGATTGTAATGCAGGGATAAGGGATCACACCGTGAGCTTCCCTGCCTCAGATAAAGCAGAGAGAGAGAGGAAAAAAAAAAAAAAAAAAAAAAACAAGCTAAAAGAAAGACAAACAAAAAATCCTCAGTTTATCATTTCTTACTTTATTCAAATAATATCTATTCTACCATCTTATGCCAGTTATTCTACTAAACAGAACAAAACAGGTCCATTCTGCTTTTCATGGGGACCCATTTATATTCTTATATGTCTATACTCTATGATCTTTGACTCTGCTTTCATGCAAATTCACCTGCTTCTACAAAGAAATATACTTTTGCATGTTTCATTTTGAAATATATGTATTAGATGGTTAAGGATGTTCTTGTTATTTAACTGGTCTCTTCAAATTTGTCATTCAGTTTTAAATGCTCATTTGCAAAGTAGAAAAAGAGGGAAATGACATTGTAGCACTTAGGAGGCAGCCAACTGGCAATGTGCATGTGATCAGGTAGCAGAGAGGTGTCTTTTCATTTCTGAGATAAAGAACTATCTTCAGAAGAAAAAGTTATCAATTCTTTGTACTATGAAGGGAAGTCCAAAGTAGACTCTAGGAGTTCAGGCTTTTAAAAAATTGTGCACTCAGTTCATACATCAATATTTATTGATGGAAGTACATCTGTGAAGGGTAAAAGATAACTTTTATGAAGAGGGTCAAAGCCTGGCATTAAAGTTGATTTTCTCCTCATATATCTCCAAGGTAGGTCCTCCTCTGTTGGGCTCCTGACTTGAGGCGTAAATTTTCTGCCATTCTGTCACCATCACTAAGTACTCTGGCCAGTACCATCACTAAGTACCCTGTGCAGATAGTTAGCCTCTGCTCTGTGATAGATGATGGCTTTGAAATAGTTATTTTGTGGACTTTGAATTTCTTTAAAAAGTTTGACTTGATGTCTGCTATCATTGTATTCCAGAGGGGAGAAAAGTTTTACCAGTCTATAAACATTTTTAAAAATAGAAAAATTAACACAATTTTGGTTTGCGTTACCATCTCGTAAGTGTGTACTAGGTTAATTGATGAGAAATGCAAATATTGCATCTTAGATCAAAGAAACAGCTCATCATAATGAACTTACCTCAAAAGACAGCACATTGAGAAAGCTACACTTCACAGTGCTATCATGGGAATATATAAAAGGCAGTGACACCATTGACACACTTCCTTCTAAGATCTGAACACTATCATTTACTATTTTATTATTGATTTTTGCTTTTGACTTGAATCAAAATTCCAAATTCCACTTTCTACTTGAAGACTAGGAATTCACAAACCAGTTTTAGTATTTCAAGGACTCCAAAATATTTTCCCATGTCTCCTAAGTTCATGAGCTGAATTTCATTAGCAATTGAGCACTAATTCATTTGATATGATCATATGGGGACATTACCTATGTAGGCTAAGAGTCATATTTTAGACTGATGTTAGGAACGTACTAATTCATGTGTATTTAATAACAACACTGTAGCCTAGTGAGTTCATTGTGATGATACAAAGTAATTCTATGACAATTCAGTTTTTAGAAAGAAAAAATGCTCTCCTATTTGATCTGTTTCATAAATCCCAGATTTTCATATATTATACCAACAGTATAGCTGTGCTATCACTAAAACCTTGAGTAGTCTCTGGCAGTATACAAAACACAGAGGATTAATTTGTTCCTGTGATTTTCTCAATGAGGTTTCCAATTTGATTTATTATAATTATTAAATCTCATCACCCCTTTTACTAAGTGAATACTATAATCTATTTGTGATTCAAATACTTTGAGGGAGAATAATGTAATGGCTAAAATCACGGGTCAAGACATGGCAATTACTGTGTTTCTGGCATTTCATCCCCTGTAAAGACATATGCCCCTTGTTCTTGTACTTTCTAAACACAAGCATTTCTTTCCAAGCTTTTAAGAAAACAGTCTTCTGGGGCTGGGGTTGTGGCTCAGTGGTAGAGTGCTTGCCTTGCATGTGTGAGGCACTGGGTTCGATCCTCAGCATCACATTAAAAAAAAAAAAAAAAAACTAAATAAACAAAATAAAGGTATTATGTCCATCTACAACTAAAAATATTTTTAAAAAGAGAGAACAGTCTTCTTTTGTTAGATTCTTCTTGTGAAAGACAGGCATTTGGAAAAGAAGGAGACAGTGGTAATGAAATATAACAAGAAATGTGGACTCTACCTCTTTGCATTCACAGGTGGGCCTTTTCCATCCTCGCTTCTAGCCTATGTTGCATTGCTTCCTTGCCCACCATCTATGGATGGTACTGAGCCATAGCTCACACCCAGCTCTGACTCAATGAAGAGCTGTGGGAACTGTTTGTCTAAGAGGCTATCCATATAGAGACACACCGGGTCAGTGGTGTGGCTCCTGTTCCCATAACTGGTTTTGGTTTCACATCTCAGGTCAGGTAGAGTAGCTCCAAATGTACTAGGCATGCATGTCACTGTTTCTCAAATTGCTGCATGCATAGGAATGCCCTGATTGAAATTCAGGCTCTGACTCAGTAGGTTTGAGGAAGGGCCCAAGGTGGTGCATTTCTAATGAGCTCTCAGGTGAAGCTGATGCTGCTGGTCAGGTTTAGAAACCAGGAATTCCAGGGCCAGCTGTGCATATGCACCTGGTTGCTAGAGGACTTCAATTTTGACACCCACCTGCAGCCCTGGAAGCAGACATATTAATGCCACAGTGCCCTGCCTTATGGAGTGGACAGAAGTAGCATCAACAAAGGCAGAGTTCAAGGGTGCAGCTGGGTGCTGGCCAAACAGGTGAGGCCTGGCAGATACCCAACACTCCAGGTTCAGTATGCACATGCTGTGTGCCCATGAGGACACGTGAGCATCCTGGAGCTGAACAGGGGCCCACAAAGGACTTAAGAGGCAGGCCATCTCGGGCAAGAGTCAATTCTAGGGAGCAAAACATGTCTTTCCATCAGCAAGATGGACTTTGGACTAGAACACTTTTGCTTTGATCTCAGTGTTTCTGGGGAAACAGGTACATAGGTGGCCCACGTTGCTGCAGTGCACACACATGTAAGGAGAGCTCGCTGCTTCCGCACCCTGAGAATCTGTATAGCACTCACTGGGAGACTTTTCAAAGAGTTTGATTGTGTGGGGCCCACTCCCAACCAGGACCTTCAGGGACAGGCCCAAGGAATGAACAGTGCAGTCGCCCTCCAGGTGCGGCTAAGAAATGACTTAGCTTGGACAGTCAGTTTCAAAGCTGGAGTTTGGGGGCAAGATGCAGGATCTGGGGGCACACAGGTCAAGGTTTGGTTCTCATCAGGCCCCTTAAGCCAGAGCTTCATGGCATCCCCAGAAACACCTATTCCTGGACTGCAGGGAGTGCCTGTTAGCGGAGTTTCATTTTTGAAGTGTGCAAGAAATGTGCAATGCATTTGAGAGGAGGACAATGAGGACATGGGTTGTGCCTCAGCATGGTATACCCTGTGCTGCAATTAGCCTCCTCCTGGGAAGTCCCTGGGAGTTCACAGGCTGTGCCATGCATAGACCTCAGGGCATTTCCTGTCTCTCTTCTCTTCCAGAGGCCTCTGGAGAAGGTCTCTGTCCTGCACAGAGTTCGACTTGTAGGAGCAGCTGCTCTGGGGCCAGGGTTCCTGATGTTGTGTAGTGGGTGTGTGTGCAGAGGTCAGGCTAGGACAATTCTGTGTCCCGTGATCTCTTCAGACTCTTTCTAAAACAGCTTCAGACTGAAGTTGGTTTAAAGTCCCCCAGAAAGACTCTACCAAGGCACTCCAAAACCTTCTCAGTGAGACTGGACATAATGAAATGGGGGGAGCACTGAATTTCAAATTGCAATACTATTAGTTCAGGCTTATAATTATAGTATTTGGTCAACTGCGTGCACAGAAGTTGACTATGGGAAAGTTAAATTTTCACATGAGAGGGGGCATGTATTTAAAATTTGCTTTAAACCACATCTCTTCACTGGATGGAGTGAACCAAGGGCTTGGCTTAATGCTATTTTCTTATTGTCCTAATTAACTATTGATGCACAACAACTTATGATTTGGTGTTTTATTAATTAGTCACTTCCCAGAGTTTTTAATGGCCAGTTTCATACTCACACAGATATTCCTTTTTTTTTTTTTTTTAAATCAACAAGGGGGATAAAATTCAATGAGTGTCATTTTATTTCTTGACAGCTATCTCTCAATACCCCATTAGTGCAATACTTGAACAGTGCATCTGGAGTCTGGCTTCTAGACCCCACTATTATGGGTAATTATGGACATTTCCATGGAAAGAACCCAGAACGAGGTGGTCCTCATCCATCTTTTTATTTATTTATTTATTTATTTTTAAAATGAGATGTAAACAAAACAAACAGATTGAGACTTCAAGGGGACTCTCTCCAGCTTTCCACGCTGCTGACTGCTGGGGGAACTAGAGTTAAGTTTTCCTCTTTGATGCTATGGCTTCTGCCCAAGGATGCAGATTAAATTCTGACTTTATGGAGTGGAGGAGGGTTTTTACCAGATAAAAGTAGGCTGCAGCATGCAGTTTTCTTCCTAAGTTGCTTGTCATATTTTGAAATGTATGTGAATTAAGATGTTTTGCATCTCAGCATCCTACACACACGCCCGTTTGCTCAGCTTGTCTTAGATATATCATAGACAGGCTGCACAAATTCTCTTTCAAAAATCAGACATTTTGCTTCTAAAATGCAAACTTAAAATGCATTATCTCCCTATCCTTTTCTCTACAGCTTTCTATGTTTCACCAACACCCACAGAGCGGCCTTGTGATAATTCCAGAACAAAAGTCACCACTAACTCTCAAAATAAACCTATAGGGAGAAAATGACATACTGTTTCATAGATTAGTCAGGGTCTATATTTATATTTTATGACTTCTCTATATCAACATTTTATTATTTTGTTCTACATAAAATCTGGCATACATAAAAAGAATTTGAGAAGAGAGGAATTATACTGTCCAATGAACAATTCTGGGAAGGCTTAAAGTTTTCTTTTGATTCTTTCCCTCTTAAAAGTTTTAATATGTGTGTATGTGCAAGCATAGTTTAAAATCCAGTTAGTTACTAGGTTATGTATGTATGATCATTGTTTGAATACCAGTTACAGCCACGAAAACATCAGTTTCCTAATATCATACACAATTTATGAGACTAATCTATACCTAAGTTCTCCCATATCATTTCTTAAATGTTGTCTTTACTCAAGGAATATATACTAAACCAACAGTTGGGATGAAACCCTCATCATGAGAGGGATACCTTTCTAATACACAGAGTCTATTTCTGTTGAGTTTTCCAATACAGAATAAATGCTACAGGTTTGTAAGGAGACTACCAGCCTGAAGGGGAATGTTTGTGGCCATGTGAAAACAGTTAGTTAACTGAGTGCTGGGGTCTAAATGTTTGTGTTTGCCCCCAGACTTTTATGTTGGAACCTAACGCCCATGTGAAGGCATCTGGTGTGTGTGTGTGTGGGGGAGACTTTGGAAGGTGATTAGGTCATGGGTACAGAGCCCTCATGGATGGGATTTGTGCTCATGTGAAAAAGGCCCCAGAGAACTTTTGCCATTTCTACACTATGAAGACACAACAAGAAGGCACTATTACGAGCCAGAAAGAGGCCCTCACCAACATCAAATACACCAGTACCTTGATCTAGGACTTTCTGGTCTCTAGAACTGTCAATTTCCATTGCATATAAGTTATGCAGTTTATGATATATTTGTATAGCATCTCAAATGGACCAAGAAAGGTAAAGTGTGGTGCTGGAGAAGGCTATGGTATTACTTGTTTCTAATTAGCTGAGTTTTAGACCTGAATGAATATATGTGCGTGAGTGTGTGTGTGTGTGTGTGAGAGAGAGAGAGAGAGAGAGAGAGAGAGAGAGAGAGATCCTAAAGAGAAACAAACACTGGCCTTTCTTTTTTATATCAGCCAGGAAAGAAAGAAAAATGCACCTCCTAAGGCTGTGACTTCTCCACCACATCGCCAGTCCATGCACTGGCTGACAGATAAGGCTGAAGTCAGGAACTTGAGGAAAGGCAGGTACCATTCAAGGTTCAACACAATTTCCCCCTCCATAATGACCTGGCACTTTTCTGCCCTGGGCCCATACAGAACACCAAACAAAGAAAAATCAATGCTATTAAGTCTCAGAGGATATCTACATATCAAGCAGAAATTAGAGGGGCCTCCTTAACCCCACTCTTTGGTCAAAATGGCCTTCTTCGGATCCCCTCTGCTGGTCTTCACTGGTTTCCTGGGAAGAGCCACAGGACAAGGCACAAGGTCTGCACCAGGGAAGAGGTGGTGCCTGTTTTTAAGCCCTCTCACTTCCACAGAGCTACCCAGCTACACGTGCAGGGCTGCCTGCTCCCCCGGTGAACCTGTGGCATCCTACGGACCGCTCTCTGGGTCACTGGGAATGTGCAGTGGAGACCTGGGGAAGGTAAAAGGCCCTTTTCCAAGGAACTGTGAGCCTCAGAGGCGAGGAGGCAGACATTTTCTCCTACCGATGCTCAACACCCATGGAGCCAATCTTTTGGTTAACTATTGCAAACTTACAAATATTTTGCTCACTTTAGGGAGAATCTGGAATCTCTGTATTCACTCTGCACTTTGTACTAACAATGGCTTTTGGTTTCCCTGGGCTGCAACAGTCTCATGCACTAGCTAGCTTTACAATAGCTGACCAAAATATTAGCCGAAATCTCCCGGTGGGAAGCTCTGAAATACGCAGAGGGCTGGTTAGCTGCCCTCCAGAAGTCCACATGCCCATTTGGTTTAATGCTCTTATACTTTTGATCATAAGAGAACGTAGGATACTTCCTTCTTTTTATCAAGGTTGGTCCTCTGGTAGTATATGACACAAGAAATATACGTAGATCTATTTGGAATTAGCCTTTAGAGATTTCAGACCTATCGATTTTAGTTAGTCCATAATGTGTGTGTGTGCTCACATGCACGCACATTTGTACACATGCAGGTCCATGTACTATGCCTTACTCTCTGCTCCACACTGACATTACCTTCAGAGGTGCAGAGCCCTGAAGTGAGAGAGGAGCCTAAACACCCTCCACAACTTCACCCAGGCTTTCCCCATTGCTGCCTGCTCAGGATCCAGCCATGGTGTCACTGTCCTGGCAGCCACTGAACACAGGGCCGTGTGGGTCCCTCTATTCCCCTCCTGTGGTTTGCTTTTGTCATTCTGGATTGTACATAGAAGCAGTTTTCCACAGAATACTGGTTCTCTTCTGCAGCCCTGAAGAGAAAAAGACTCTCTGAGCTCAGTGCTAGCAAACCATGGGGTTGTCACCACGAGGCCCACCTCTCAAAGACTTTGGGAAACTGGCTTGGGGTTGGTTGGTTGGTGGTGTCCCAGAGCTAGCCCCATATTAATCACTCTTCACTCTTCTCACGTACCCTCACCTGCTTCCAGTCTCTAATGCCTCAGATATTCATTGACATACTCAGGGACCCTTAGCCCAGTGACAAAAGCTTATGTGGATATTAGATGATTTATTCTTTTTTAAACAAATGGCTCCTTACTTAAAAAACAAAACAAAACAAAACAAAACCATGGTGGGATACTTGGATGGTTCATGCTGGAACTTTGGTTTCCAGTGTGGAGCTGGTAGGACGGTGGAAACTCCAAGCCACAGGACTTAGAGAGCATGTAAGGTAACGAGGTCACTGGGGACGCTGACCTTGGAAGGGATTCATGTAGTTCTTGTGGGACCCCAGTGGGTTCTTGGGAGAATGAGTTGTGGTAAAAGAGCAAACATGACCCCCAAAGTACTCTGGCTTCCTGTCTCATCATGTGATTGCTCCCTCTTGAATGTGCCCTCACCATGATGTCATCTGCCACATTGTGACTCAAAGGGATGAAACTGCTCACCTCAGACCTTCAGCTCAAAACTCTGTGTGCTAGATGAATTTCTTTCTTTAGAAGCATCCAGCTTCAGGTATTTTGTTGTAGCAACAACAACAACAAAAACAAACAAACAAACAAACAAACAAACATGTACTGAGACAAATAAAAATCTCTGCTTGAGGCAACTCAGTGCCTCCCAAATGTGGTTAAACATCCTGAGAGGCAGTTCAGGAGATCCAAAAGTCACAGTAGACCTGTGCTAAAAATCATGTGTGTCCTTGCACACGGAACACAGGCTCTGTGGCTCCTCTGCACACTCACACGACTATGGGACTCCCTCTAGAGCTCACCCTCTTCTACTAGCACTGCCACAAAGACACTATTATACCCAGCCGTGAAGGCTGCCTCCTTCACTTATCCTTCCCCGATTGTTCTACTGGGATGTGCCTTTCCTCTTGGAGTTCATCAGGCCCCATATGATCAGGACATGATGTTATGAGTAACTGTGCGCCCCTGTCATTCCTAACCTCCTTCTAGTCAGGAGAGACTCTTTAAGTCACAGGTTCCGTTGATTTATATGTGGATTCCCACTAGAGCCTGACACTGGGCCCATCCCTAATAACAAGAATTATAATTTATAGAGACCTTTCAACATGTGGGCAAAACAATGGGCATGCACAGTTTCACATGATCTTTGTAACAAGACGGGGTGATTGCAGAAGTATTGAGTGTGCAGCCCTTGAAACACTGCCTGACACAAAACAGGTGCTCAGTAAATACCTGTAGACTTGAACGAAACTGTCCAAGGTCACCGAGCTGGGAGGTGATAGAACCAAGATATCCACTCACTTATGTCTAGCCCCTCAGTCTGAGGAGCTTGGGAGTAGGTGACGACAGCCTCTACTTCCCTGTGTGCAATTAAATACATATTTATTTTACTTTACCTGTGCTTAGAGACTGACATGACCCTGAGTCTTTGGGACTTGTGCCAACATGCATAGCTCACTGTATGTGCCGAGTCCCTATTCCCTGCTTCCCCGTCGGTTTCTCACCCTGGGACTTGTCTTCGTTTCCTTCTGCTCAGTACCTGTTCTTTACTGGATGTCTGTCTTTTCTCTTATTTGATGTTCCTATTTAGTTGTGATACATTCTCCACATACTGTAACCTTCTAGGATGGTGTGCACAGGAGAGGGACTTTCTGATTACTTGCAAGGCTGAATATATTTGATTCTCCCTTTTCAGGGGATAATTGGCTGTGTGTAGATTTGGTGTTGAGAATTACTTCCCCCCAAAGCTTTGTGGGCACCTCCTTGTTCTCTGCCATCCAATATCATGCCTGCTGAGCCAGGTGAAGTCTGTTTTGCTTCTCTCAGAGATCAAAAGTTCTTTTATATTAGTGTTTGAGATTTCATGATGTAGAATAAGGAATCTTTTCTATTCCAAGCAGAGAATATTTTCCATGAAGGCATGTGCCCCTCAGCACTGAGGAATTCCTTCTTTGATAATTGCTTCTCCCTACCCTGTCTCTGAGACTCCAGTAACATGTTCGATCTTAGGGACTTGTCCTCTACGGTTCTTCTTGCCTTATTCTCATATTTCCTGTCTCTTTCCCTTATGTTCTACCTTATGGGTGATTTCCTTAACAACTTTCTAGTCGTTCGATCACATTTTTAGCTTTGGTACATTTTTACAGCACAGAAAAGACTTTTTTGTTGTTGTTCTTTGATCCTTTAGCATACCATAAGTTATTATTTAATGAACTCAAGATCTTCCTAAATCCTACTCAACACAGAACCCGAAGGTTTTGCTTATTTCTTCTAATCTTTTATATTCCATAAATTATCTCTGTTTCTTCCAAGAGACAATTTGTTTTTCTATTTTGGTCTCTCTTTTGTGCCACTAATTCTGTCCCATTCCTTGGTAATCCTTTCTGATTTATCACATTGAGGAAAGAAAACCTGGGAGCTGCTTCTGTTTAGTGGGAACAGAAGGCCTTCCTAGGAGGCACTGTCCCCAGTTACCATTTAGACAGGGAGGACAGTGTAAGTGGGCCGGCCATGTTCCTCCAGAGTGAGTGGACGGGCAAGCAGCCCAGACCCTGGCCACCCCACCTCTGCCTGTGCCTGCGTGGCATGAACTTTAACCAGGCCGCCAAGATCCACGTCAGAAGCTGAAATCTCTCAGTTTGTGCAGTTTCTGCAAGAGAACACTCCTGTCCTCACTGTAGAGAGAAACTGGCTACAGTTAGCCATCCTGGTAGGAGAGGGGACATGAGGTGGGGGGTGCCAACTTCAAATCATCTCAAACACTGGCTTATAAATTATCCCTCCATATCCAGCCCCATAGTTCTCTCCAGAAATCCCAGCTCAACTCCAACCCTTGAGCTTCTGTTTTTTAGAAAATTCTTCACTTCTTTGTGACACTCAATACCTGTTCTCTGTGTTCCTCTCTCTCTCTCTTTTTTTGGCGGGGGGAGGCAGAGGGTACTGGGGATTGAACTCAGGGGAACTCAGCCACTGAGCTACATCCCCAGTCTTATTTTGTATTTTATTTAGAGACAGGGTCTCTCCAAGTTGCTTAGTACCTCACTTTTGCTAAGGCTGGCTTTGAACTCACTTTCCTCCTACCTCAGCCTCCCAAGAGCGGCATGTGCCACCATACCAGGCAGTGCGTTCTTGTCTCTTCAGTGATTTTGTTCCCAGTTGCTTTCCTGTGCTTGTAATTTGGGGTGGGGTCTGAGAAATAGAGGCAGCAAATGAGTGGCAGAGAATGTTATCTGGAACCAGTCTTTAAGATATCTTTTCACATTTTCAATTTACATTTTCCCAGTTACATTTAGAGCACAGTTGAAACCATATAGATATCAATAGTACTGGAAAGTCTTTGATAAAATTCTACATAAAAATACCACTTTTCTACAAAAGAAGAACAATGAAAAGATGTACCTACTTTCTAATTGACATGGTTGCTATGGGGTAGGAAGGATAGGTAGGTAGGTAGGTATTGATTTTCTGTGACTAAAACAAGAAAGAAAGACACCAAGAAGGGTTAGGGTCACCCCACAATCTAGATTCTTAGTTCTGGACTCCAGCCACTAACTTGCTGTAAGAGGATGTTGGAAGGGGCACTCTTCCTCCTGCAGTTGGATCTGGACACCGAGTGGACAGAAATTAGATGCTAAGGTAAGTGCGATGCAGATGCCACCCAACATGAATATACAGAGGTCACGCTGGGGACTGGGAGTGCTGGCTGGAGCTCTGGGTTGAAGGGCATTGGAAAGGACTTGGCATATACAAAGGAGGGGAGGTTTGCTGGAGAGACTCCAGGTCCACCTTCCCGGCAGGCAGGGAAGCCTGGAGAGATGAGAGATCAGATCAGAGGTTCCCTGCTATAAAATGGGGGTGCAGAATCCTAGAAGACAAATGGCTGGAAGAATAGATGTTGGTAGCAGTGGCAGAGGGCCATGATGTGGGCACCAGCCTACGTTCCCCAAATATACTGGGGTGCAGGAGAAAGATCTATTTAACATTGAAACAAAAGATGGGCTGGGCACAGGCTGGTCCTACAGGGCAGGAGTGTCTGGGGAAGGGGTGAGGAGAGATGCCTGGCCAGGGGGGATGCAATGGGTCTCTGTGCCGGGAGAACTCCCCAGTGACGTCTTGCTCCAAAGAGCCTCTGAAAGGTCCAGTTGAGAGAGAGTCAGCTTAACCACCTGTGAAGGAAGGTTATGGTACTGATTCATATCATAGTAAAACAAAGCTGGGGTCCATTTCACTTTTGCCCTTTTTTTTTTCTTTCTTTTTAACTTAACATGATAGTGGAGCAGAGTGTTCGTGCGTGCGCAAGTGCTTGTCCCCGGCAGGGAAAGGTCAGCTTCAGGACATTTAAAGGAGCCCTGGCAGCTGGCACCGCCTAGCCTTCTGACCACATCCCAGGACTGTCACTCAGACTTGCTTGTCACCTGAGCTAGTGAAGTTCCCTTTGAGAACCTGACAGTAGATATGGCAAAGCCTTCATCCAGGATTAAACAGTTGTTGCTTTTCTTCCTTATAAGGTACCCAGAAGCCTTAACAAGGCAGGCAACGGATCTAAAATCTCCACATATTCAGAATTCAACGTTCACAGTGCATCATCCACTCTAGATACTGTTTTAGGTCCATTTGGATGGAGATGGACACTCCTTGACCAAATAACCCTCCATATTAGGCCAATTTTAGTTGAAATCATGGGTTAAGAACTGACATTTCGTTCTCATCACTTTTGCGTCAAGTAGGCTTTCTGATGTTTGACAACTTTAATTCATATTTACAACTCAGATTTCTATTTCTAACAGGATTAATTTTGCTCTAAACTTAGAAAGGAAAGAATCCTATCACTGTCTTCAAAAACCAAACAAAAGTTGGTACTGAGGTCACACTTGATAGAAGGCTGATGTTTTTAAAATGCTTCTGCTTTCTTCAAAGTCATCAGCTATTTAAATATGTTAAAAAAACTTCACATCATATTTCTGCATCCTTGGTATTTTTCTTCACTGATGCAAAAATATGTTCCATATATTAATTTATCATATATATTTAAGACTATGGTGAGTCTGGATTGAAAGTGATCTAAGTTCAGATTGCACTTCCAGACAAGTAAATTTGGACAAGGAACAAATGACTAAGACTCAACTTTTATATCCATGGGATGGGGGACGAAGACACACTTATCTCTTATCTCGTTAAATGGTTGGGAACCACATTTGAGACCCAGTTTGCAAATGTCTGGCGCGATGCCTGGCGCAGAGCAAATGTTTTACAATGCCATGTGTTTTTGGCATAATTTTATTTGTCATTAATATTTAATATATCGCTCATTAAAATGAATAAATTTAACTTAGTTAATTTATAAAATGTGAAATCAGGCAACATGTTGGCCCAGAGAACAATATAAAACGTAGGTTAAGAGTCCTTTATCTAGCCTTCTTCTTTTACCATTTTTAAGTGATTGTTGAATTTTCCCACTTCAAAACAAGTGAAAGAGAGTTTGACTAAATACATCTGGAAGCAGAAAAGGTCTACTTGGATGGCTTTCTGTTTGCCTGCCTCTTTTTTTTTTCTTTCTTTTCCTTCTCTGTACATCCACTTTCCACACCACTCTGAGAAGTTTCTAATATGCAAATGGAGTCACTCGGTACTTTGTGGGAAGAGGATACTACAAGCCCTAGGAGCCCTCTGCTGTGGACCTACAGCCCATAACTCCCCTTAGCCTCTGTCTCTCCTAAGCCCCTGCCACTCATCTTTGCTCAAGAAGCACGGATCTATCTGCTGGTCACCTCTCCTTTGCCCCTTACCACCTACACCTTAACTTTCTGAATTGATTCCAGCTGCGCCTTCTCGTTGGCTGCTCCTTCTCAGCTCAGCTCTGGGACTGCTGCCTAAAGCAAGCATGCTGGGCACACCTGGATGCCTCCTCAGGTGCTTCCCCACTCACTAACCTCCGTCCCAGTCTGCATGTGGTTTAAAATGGAAATTAGGTCTTTTGGACACAGGGATGACGCCTCCTTTATCTTTGTATGTCCAACACAGAAAGTAGCATGTTTGGGGACTCATGAATCTGCTTCGTACCTAAAGCAAAGGCGGACTACTTCTTCCTTGCACACCCAAGGTAGGTAAACAGTGCCAAAAAAAATGCAAGTTAACTTTTACTGAAACAAAATGTACACACACTTCATATACATGACCTTATTTATCTCTAAATTGTGAGCAGATCGTTATGACCTTCTCTATAATGAATCAATATCAAACGAGTTTGTAGGAAATGGTGCCTGTTCTAAGGGGGCTCCTAGAAGGCCAAGTGGGTTTCCACGCAGGCACCACTGTCTGATGAAAAGAAGAACTACTGAAAAGAAAAAGGAAAACTACAGAGAGATCTTGGACTCCAGTGATGGAAAAATTACACCTTTCTAGGTTTAATCTCGATTGTGGTGTTTCCCCAGAGAGTTAGAACTCTGAAATCTCTGGTCAGACTTTACAAAGTCTGGCCATCAGGAAGAGCGAACAGAAAACGTGGATGTGTCTTTCCTGACCAAGTGCCCTCTGCAACTGCTGACTGAAATCCTCAGATAGAACTTCTAATCTCTGGAAATTCTGTAGCTAAACAAAGCAAGTTCCTTGAAAAACCATCACACATTCAGTATCGAGATCTCAGTCCTTATCCCCATCATCCCTCAACACACCCAGCTCCCTCTGCAGGGCAACCCAACTTAGTCAATGGCAACTCCATTCTTGTGGTTGTGGGTTGGAGGCATCAAGTCCCCATTCCCTTACCATCATCTCCTAACCCATGAGAAAATTCCATAGGTCTCCATCTATGTGCATCTGTTTATACAGTTCCTCATCACCCCCAACATAATCACCCTGGCCCGCCCCATAATCACCTCTTGTTTAGGTTATTGCAACCACTTCCAACTCATATCTTTGATTTTGCCTTTGATAGCCAAATCTATTCTTAATGCTGTAGCCAGAGTAAGCCAGTTAAAAACTATTTTAGATTGTGTCAGTCTCTGCTGCAGTCCTCAATGGCTCCCACGGGTGTAGCAGAGCCAGTGGCCTTAAGTCCTCGGCAAGACTTTCAAGGCCTTCCTGATCTGTCATTCCACCCCCATCCCTGTGGCCAGCTTCCTGACCTCAAAGCACTGTCATGTCTTCACCCCATGTCCCCCATCTCTTTTGAAAACACACCAAACATACTGCCATTTATGAGCCTTTTAACTTATTTTTCCTTTGGTTCAGATATCCATAGGGCCAGCTCACCCACCTCTTCAGGACAGACTCAAAAGTTACCTTGTAATTAGATCCATCCTACCAAGCCACACATCCCTGGCCACACTATGAAAAGTATTTATTTTAGTGATGTTTTTGCCAAGGCCAGAGGTTTCAGTTGATACTGTATCTCCAGGGTCTACATCAGTGGTAGGACATAAAAGACAGACGATAAAAATTATGAAATAAATGAATCATTAGGGAAAGATGCTATCATGCATTCACACTTCCTAGTTACCGGTGACATATCTCCCAAATCACAACCCTATAAACCCCAAAGCGTTTCTTCAATCCAACATAATTGTGCTCTTTCAATTAGCAAACTAGGTGGCTCTGAGCTTGATACTGCCTGGAATGGTCTCAAGTGCACAGAATGGGATGAAGGCACACAGTCTAAAGGCCACAAAGTTCCTGAGGTATCAACAATACCTCAGTATGTTGCCCATACCTCACCTGAGCAACATAGGATCTTATGTAAACTAAGCGCTTGTACATGCGATGGAATAACTATTAACTCAAAAACAACCAGCAGCAATTTGCATGAAGAAAAAACTTCAGAGGAATACTTAAAAATGTATGCATGTTAAACAAATGCAAACATTTAAACTGTCCATTCTAGCTCTAAAATTAAGACTCTTCAATGGCATATTGGATTTCTTTTTTTCTCACCAGGTAGCAAAAATGAGATATGGCCAGAAAATTTGAGGAACAGATGGAAATGTGGAGAGAAATGAAGGCACATGGGAAAGTGCTGGTCAACTACGATTCTCTTTCTGGCCAAAAAAGCTTCCTTACCCATAACCAACCCACTGCACACACACGCATGTGCAAAGACATACACATGGATACTCACAGATATACACAGATACACACACACATGTGCATACACACGCCGAACCTTTTGAAACACCCATTGCAGACAATAAAGTTCAAGCTATTTTCACAACGCATATATTTTAAAACCCTCTTTTCAAGTCAATGATATAAAGAGCTATGCTACTGCATTCCCACTCCCTCACCCTCTCCTCCACACTCAAGGTAATCAGCATGTGGCCACACTCCCTATTTTCACTGAAATGATGTAGTGGAATATGCAAAAATCCACCACACGTAACCAGTGGGAGGAAGAGATGAAAGCGAAGACTCCTGTTTCTTTCATCAGGTAACTGCAAGAAATGAAATGGTCTTTTATAAGTCTCTGGGATTCCCTGAGCCTCTTTCCTCCCCTCTCTGGTGGTTGGGATAGCTGAGAGGGTGTCATGGACTTTCATCTCTTACAGCTTTCCCACCTCCCCCCTCCTTGACAAGATCTAGAAAAATATTTTATGAACTTACATAGACCAAGTTTTGGTACCTGTTTTCTAGGTCCCTCTTTCAACCAGAGTGCTTGCTCCTGAATCTCCACACTATCGGAATTTTGGTTCTAGCATTGGATTGGCATTAATGATTGTCTTCCTCCAAAATTCTATTTTATGGGGACAGGCTGTGAGTGAGAGAGATTATTTTCAGTGCAGTAAACATACCTAGCATAATTTGGGGGCAGCAAATACCAGCCGGCATCCTGTTAAGCCAGGCCAGTCCACACTGGCAATTACTGTGCTGAATTAAAGAAGCCTTTGGCCACCTGCCTCCTGCCTGCAACAAGTTCCTTTTTTTATCCTATTTATCTTCCCAGTCATCTATTTGTGTCAAGAAAGGAAACATATGAGCACAGCATCTGTTACTAGAGTGACACAATTACCAAATACTTCTATAAGGGAAAAAATCGGCAATAAATCCAGGTTGCTTGTCAGGTGTTTTAGGAGACAAAGCATTAGTCTTTCAATCACAGTGCCTGTTCAGGTGAGCATATGGTGAGAACAGCAGAGATGCACACGCTCAGCCTGGTCTTTGATGGGCTTAACCACCACAGAAATGTCACCTCTGAATTGGCAGAGAAGAGCAGTTTTCTTTGCCCCAACCCTGCGCCCCCTCCCCCTTCCTAGAAAAAGGCAGGTAGGGATTTCAAGGTACTTTGCTGTTGGTTACTTTTACACTAATACTGAAACCTACCTAAGCGGAATGTTTGCTCTGGGAAAATCCCTTACTATCTTCAACAAGTAGACATAGACAACTAAAGACATTCCTGTTTCTATGAGATTGTTCCTTGCTTTGCTTTTTTTTTTTTTTTTTTTTTCCCTAGATAAAATCAACAGGTCTATGTGACTCCTTGCTAAAAATGTCTTATTTTCATACTTCAGTCTTCAAACCAGGGAGAGGGAAGAGAAAAGTGAGAGACAGATGCTAGAGACTGAGAGACCACGTTCCTTCCAAAGTTAGAAGTGACTGATAGGTACACTGTAGGAAAGACACCAAGGGACTCATTCTAGGATTGTCAATATCCGGCAAATAGTGACAACTGGCCCCGACACACGCCCACCTGGACTCTCACTGGAGCCCGCGAGTTCCCCCAACAAAGCGCTCAGGTGAGCCGCGCCAGGTGCGCCCTTTACCTGCCAGGCTGCCCGGCCTCTGGAGGGTGGCGGTGGCATACAGCTCCTGCGAGTGCTTGCTGTACTGCTCGGACGCGTGGACCAGGCGCTTGGTGGGCGACAGGGTGGCGTAGGTGCCGATGGTGGAGCTCAGCTGGTGGATGGGCGAGGAGGAGATGGTGGACTGCACGGTGGGGGGCGAGGTCACGCGGATCGGGGACAGGCCGGCCGAGGACACGACGATGTTGATGGGCGAGCTGGTGCTGTAGGACTTGGCCAGGCGGCTGGGCGACTGCTTGGGCGAGGAGCCGCGCGGCGCGGCGTAGGCGGCGCCCTCGGGGGCCGAGCCTCCGCGCTGCAGCTTGGTGGGCGAGCCGCCCTGCGGCGCGGCCAGCGGGGAGCCCCCGCGCGGCGGCGCGGGCAGCGTGGAGCTCGAGTAGTAGAGCGCGGCGGCGGCGGCGGGCGGCGCGTCGGGCAGGTGGAAGGCGCTGCCCAGGCTGGGCGCGAACGGCTCCCGCGGTGGCGGCGGCGGCGGCGCGGGCTCGGGCCCCGCCAGGTGGCCCGCGCGGCTCGTCGTGCCCTGTGCCCGGGAGAGGAGAGAACACGCGCACTTAGCCAGCGAGGAGCAAAAGGCCCGCCGGCCCAGCCGGCCCCAGCAGGGCTGGGCAACCTGGGCGCCCAGTGGCCCCGGGAGCCGGGCTGCGCGAGCGCGGAGACGCGAACTCGCGCCCCCTGAGCTTCCCAGGCAGGTTCCCTTCCCAGCAGAAGGAGCCAGCAGCTAGCAGAGGCCCGCTGGCGGGAGGGTGGGAGTCATATCTGGCAAAGGAGACACGTACCTGCTTACATTTTGGGGTGCTTCTGGAGTAAGAGGCATGGCGTAAGCCACATAACGATTTTAAATGGCCACTCAACGGGGCGATCGTGATCGCCCAGAACGTACCCCCAATCTGTTATTTTTCCTGAGGAATTCAGGTATTAAATACACCCCCCCCCCCCCCCGCCCCTCGGCCATCATCTCAGGAGACACTTTCAACCTCCAAAACTGGCCAAGTTGCATACTTATCTGGAGGGCATCAAGAATAAACATACTTAGAATTTATTCTGCTGCTGCTGTTGAATGGATTCTTCTTTTTTTAAGACAAGAAAAGTTAAAGGAGGGACAAAAATATAGAGCCAGGGAAATATGCTTAGTTTTTCAGTATTTAAAAAAGAAAAAAAAATTTTTTTTTCTAGACAAGTCAGAGCAATTGCAAACGAAAAGCCTCCCTTTTCTAGATTCTAACACTGGCTCCAAATCTTTCAGCATCTAGCTCCTTTTAAGAGCCCCCCTGCAGCTGTGCCTTCCAACTGAAAGCCAGTTGCTTCTCATTTATTTACAACAACACAAAAGACAACAAGGGCTGGGGTGGAGCTGGAAAGACAGTTGGAGGGGAAAGCACTTTCCTTGAATCTTGTCCAGAGACATATTTGCATTCGAATGAAAACACTACATTGTCAACTACTTCTGGGCAGGAGGCCTCCCATCTTCCAGGCTTTCCCCAGGGGAGCAGAAAGCTTTTGGAGAGCCCGCTGGTGTGAAAAGGGGGTAGGATTATACAAAGAGTGAAGGGGGAGCTATGAAGGAAGGTTTACAATGAGGAGTATGGATTGGGTGGGGAGGAGAGAGGGATGAACTGGGGGAAGGGGTAGAGATGAGCAGATGCTGTCCCTTAAAAGTTTCAATTATGCCTCTTCACCCTTTGGGGATAGCAATCAGCAAGTGATAGGCTGGGCACTTTCATTCCTACATACATAGCTTTCCAAACTGTATCTGGGATGTCAGATTCATGTGAAGATTGAGGAGTTAATTGAGCAACATCAAAATCCTCTATCAAGACCATTGTGGTGTGAGAGATCGTTGAAAGACATTCTTTGTACAACATGTGGGTATACAGATGTATTTATTTATGTTACATATATTTACTTACATAGGATCATTTAATATTTTTTCATAAGTGCATTATATATCTGAATCCATACAACTATTTTGACTTTAAAAGTAGGAGTAGAAGTAAAATGAAAGTGTCTCCAGCAACTAGAACAGGGCCTGATTCATGGCAGAGAATCCAGGGATATTTGTGAAATGAATGAAGGAGTGGTTTATAAGGCTGGTCCCAGGCCTTTTGCAATCAGGGATTTTATGTGTAGAGGATGGTGGACAATCTGTGCAGAACTCCTGTGCTTCCCCAAGCCCCAGGAAAAGGGTTCAGCATTATCTGGAGAAGCTCAGAGCTTCTCTCCCAGAAGAATTTCTGAGTAGGAAACAGATTGGGTATCTCAAGCATGGCTGCATATCATGGTTGTCAGGGGAGCTAATAAAAGAAGAAGAAAAAAAAAAAAATATATATATATATATATAGCGCAATACCTATGATTTGCCCCGGCCATTCAACTCAGAATCTCTGAAGGTGCCACCCAAGCATCACACTTTTTGGAAACTCTAAAGGTGATTCCAAATATGAACTAGTTCTCCCTGGAGCAGGGGTTTTCAAAGGGAGGTGCCTAATCCATAGAGGCATCACCACACTTTGAACTGGGCAAACACTCAGGAGAGGAGCTGGGAATTTGTGCTTTAACAGGCTCTCCAGGTAATTACTGTGATCACCAAAGTTTGAAACCACTGAGAGAAGAGATTCTGATTCAGAGGGTCTGGAGTAGGCCCAGAGGGTCTGCACTTGTAACAATATCCCACAGAAGGCAGACGCTGCTGGTCTGAAAAGTTCCACTATGCTACAGAGCTTTTCCTTCTAAAGCTCTACTGGGGTTCCCTATTGAGGGGCCTCAGCAACATCCAGCCATGCAGAACCTAGCTGGCAAGCGACAGAAAAGTCTCCTACAGGAATTTCTAAAAGACCTTCCTACAGGAGGATAATAGAACACAAAGGGACCAAGGAGACATCCCTGCTTACAACAAAGCAAATACTTTTTGCGGTATCTTGGATATATAACATTAATAATTACTTCATACTGCATTAATGATGCTAGTACTAAATAGCATAATTATTAACAAAATAAACACTAACAGTAATGTAAATTAAAACATTACTAAGCATTTATTATGATATTTCAATATTAGAATGTCTTGTGTTCCAGGAAAACCTTGAATACATTCACACAAAACTTTACTTTTCTTTTAATCTGTTGGAATTTCTAATCCTAGAGTCTTAAAACCCTGCTGGATATTGTTGTATCCAAAGTTTCCTTATATCACCCCCAAATTTGGAGAAGAGCTGAGAAGGGCCAGATATTGTGACAAGTGATGGAGGCCAATTCAAAACACTTTTAGATATTGTATGATCTTGATGAACTTCTGCCAATAATTTTTTACATTATAAAAACAATAAAATGTCACATATCTTTAAGAGAGTAAGTGGTAGTGTTCACTTTGCACTAATACACAACCCTAAAAAAGCCTCCTGAATCGATTTGTCTAACAAACCAACATCAATCAAAGAGCTTTCCCAGGGTGCCAGCCACAGGGGGCGCTGTCTGAACAGCCTCAAGGCCTGAGAGACTGCAACGGGACGGGAGATGACAAATTTCTATGTTCCAATATGGCTGCAGCTGGACAGACAGTCCTACTGAGTGCCTGGAATCGGGCTAGTCAACTGAGGAACTGGATTTTAGTAAGCACTTAATTAAAATTAACTTATGTGTACACAACCACGTGTGACCGGGGGCAGGAAAGATGGTGGAATGATATGGACATTATTACCCTAGGTGCATGTATGGACCGCCCATATGGTGCGACGCTACATCGTGTGAAATCGGGGAAATGAAAAGTTGTGCTGCAATTGTGGACAAGGAATCAACATGCATTCTGCTGTTATATCTACCTAACTAAAAATAAAAAATAAATAAATAAATAAATAATTCAGGGGTGCTACACTCCATTTCAATGACTCATGGAGTAATATGTGCCTTAGAATAATCCTTTGGTTAAACAGAGAAATTTGTTCTGTAGCATTATTTTGGGGGGGGGGGGTTTCCACTTCTGTGCTTCTGTTTTCTTTCATTATGCAATTTCATTTAGTAACTCCCAGCCAGTTAGGGATATACAGGCAGCACTTCAGACCTGTGGCACAAGCCACAGGATGGCTTATTCCTATCTGCTATTGGATCAGAAATAACTATAAACAACTTTCAACACATGTAGACTTTTATCCACTTTTCTGTCATAGAGGTTCATTTCAATCTCAAAAGTGTGTTAATGCAGTAAAAATGTAAGTCTCATTTTTAAAGTAGGAATTCAGGTAAAATTTCACTTTTTCTTTTTTTAGATTACTTTGCACCCTTTCCCTAGGAATTTTGGAAACGTATGTGTATAATGCAATGAGAATTGAAGTCAATTTGTTATTGATGATGAAGCCCTTAAAAGAAAGATCATAAATCAATTTTAGAAATACTTGGAGCAGGTTGACTCTAAAACTGTCTTTGACCCTATACTATGGTCTATTGGGAGGGACAATTCCAATTGGTATCTTCATTCTCAGCTCTTTGGATTGGCCTCAAACTGAAGATTACTTTGTGTTTCCCACCCCTTCAAATGGGTTGGGGTGTCCACCTCTGTGAAACTGATAAGGAAGCAGAACATTCAGAGACAAGCAACCGTGGCAAGTTGATACTCTGATTTAATAGCTTCTCATAGGCTGAGTTTGGAGCACATTCAATGTAGATCTGTTTTTGCTTGCCATTATGGGAAATTTATCAAGAAAACTATGAAACATTAATTCATCAAAGCTCTTATAAGTTAAATGTTTCACCTGTATACATGTAACTTTCAGGATGGGTTAGATTGAGGAGATTCTATGGTTGTGATTTTTATATTCTATGTTTGCATGTGTAGCACATGGAGTATAGCACCCCTGGATTATTTGTTTATTTATTTAAATTAAGTATAGATGCATGTGTATTTGTGTGTATCTGTGTTACCTAAGGGTACACTGCAGACTCTTGTGTAATTCTGGAATACATTTACACGTTATTTTATTCAGCTGTTGAAGGGGAGGATGTATTTTCAAAATATAGTAGAAAAAATTGGAATGGGAAGTTAGGCAATGCACACACATTCCCAACAGCCATTAACTAATGGTGTTCAAGTTTCATGCTCAACTCACTAACTCAATAAGCCACAGACGAGAGCAGATTTCACCCACGCAGGAATGAGGGGCGTGCTTGAAGAGCTCTCAGTGCTTCTCTCCTGTGCAGTATGTTGTTTTGATGTTATTTTGGAGCCCTAGCATTGTTGGATTTTTGTTTGTACAGCATACCTTCTTGCTCACAAATATGGCACTGTTCTTTTGGGCAAGAACAAGTCCCTGAGAATATGGTGCCCTTGGAACAGAAAGTCGTATTGGCCTCAATAACTCAACAGTTGCTTCCTGATCTTCATGCTGTGTCTTCTACAAAGGGAGCAGGGAGGGCCGAGAGGTCATAACGGGGAAATTCTCAGAACCTGGAAACTTATTTAATCCTCATTCTTTGAGAGCTGGCAGTGCAAACAAAACAAAACAAAAAAAAAAGAAAGAAAGAAAGAAAGAAAAAGAAAAAACTCAATACTTGCTGCCAGTTAACAAGAAACTTGACAGCCAGAAATCTCTAAGGAATCCTGACTTCCAGTCACAAGGAAGCCATGTCAGTAAGCAGAACCACATTTATAAAGCAGGTCCATGGTTTACGAGCAGTTCTTGTGAAGATACATTTAGACCTTCCGAGTTCCCCGAAATAGTCATCAAGGCCCCTGACTCCGGGACAGCAGGGATGCTTGCCCAGAATGCTGGGCAGCCAGGCCAACGATGTCAAGAATGGAGAACCGGAGTCCCTACATGGACTTCCCAAAGCCAAGCTTAATGGCTTTTGATCAGCAGTCTGTTCCTTCATGTACTGGATTCATCCCTTCCCATTTTCCTTGGTTACAACAGACTGGCAAACTTGTCACTAATGATGTTCTCCTTTGGAGATGGCGTCGCCATTGGCAGCAGTGCTGTGGGCAAGCACAGGCCGTGAGAGGAAAAGCTGTCTGGCACATGTCCTAGGAAGGCCCGGGAACAGGTGGACACACATGTCCCTGGGGTGTGCAGGGGTGGTGGTTGGGGTTTGAGGGAACCGTATCCACGTGGAAGGCCTAAGTGGTGGAGAGACAGTAACCAGGATGGCTGAGGGGCACTCTTGCTCTGAGTTAAGGACGCTGGAGTCAGTTCTGATATGAAAAGACAGAGCACTAGGATGACATCTTCAAAGAAATACATTTCTTTACTGACAATAATCTGATAATATGATTTAGGACTGCCGGTTCTATGCTGCTAGCTAAAGTTCTTGAGAAGTCCCTTCACTTTCCTAGGGTGCACTTATCTATAGAGACATGGACACGGCCATCAACTCTCACAACTTTGAAATGCAACTCCAAATGCAAACATCTAATTTGGGTTTTACATAAACTATTCTATTAGAATGAATCTGCATCCCCAAATAAGTTTTGTCTCCTGATCACTGCCTGGGATTTAATAAATTTGCTTCGGCACAACTACTGTTGCTCACACAATTTGGTAAATTCTCTTTGCAACAGTCTTCAGAAGGAATTTCACCCTTTATTTCCAAAGGAAGAAACTCCTGGTATTGTGAAGAAGGTTTGATTTTGGAAATAGCCAAATAAGATCATCAGGTGCTTGTCTTGTGATTCTCTTGAGGGTCCTGGTTTTGGTAAAAACGAATCTGTAACATCAAGAGAAGAGACAGCACCTGTGGGTGGTTTCCACATGTTCCCGAAGGGCCTGCTGAGATCGGGACATCAGTGAGGAAAGATGGGCTGGGCTCACGTGCTGGTGTCAACCCACTGACACTGGAAGGCAGTGCCCAGAGCAAATTAAACTTAATTAATTGAAAAACTAAGGCAATGGAAGGGAATTCCTTTCCTCAGATGGAAACAGCTCAGGTAAAAGGACCCCCAAAGTGCAACTGAAACGCCGGTGATAACAATGGAGACCACCTTCGTTGCTTCCTCTTTGCCTTACAGAGGAATGGAGAGCTAGAGACAGGTCTTGCAGATCCTACTCCTCCTGCCACTGCAGCAGCGGGGTGGCAAGGGACTCATTTTCCCAAGTCCTCTAAGCACTAGTACAAACATGGTGGTATAGATTTTTGCACCTTGGAATTCTGATTTTTTTTTTCTTTCTTTTGGACTTCCTTTGATAAAAGTTAGGGTAATCATCAATAAATGTTCAGGAAAGCATTTCTATGCCCATTTCTGTAATCTCTTGGTACAAAGAAAATATAAATGTTGACATAAGGATCTTGTATAACTTTATCCTAAAGAATACAGAAGGAGGTATTTCTTAATGGTAACTTTCTAAAACCTACATGAGCACTGGCAATAATGCACTACATAAAACTTTTATTTCAGCAAGAGGCCCACTTGGTATAACTTTAATAATCCAAGTATTTGCTCAGAAGAGGAAATGCTATAATAAAACACATACCTTCCCTGCAATAAGAATGTTTCAATTGTTGAAGCCAGATTAAATATACTGAAAAGAGAAAACCGAGGGAGATTTTAAATAAAGCAAGACATAGGGATTTATAATAGGTAATCATCTTAAAAACAGCTTAAAAATATCCTGCCAATTTCCCAAAAACATGCCAAGGAAAATATGTAAAACGACATGATTTCCACTCTAAGTGCTGTATGATGTATGTACTCTATACTAAAAATACCTCTCTAAGTTTGTTTTCCAAGTTTGCTGGTGACTTTTCTCCTAAGTATTACCTAAGGACAACTGCTTTCATCATTAAGCAATCTGGAGTGGTGTTTGCAACCCTTTGCAATCCAGGATCAATGCTGCAGATTGCTTCCTGGCCACTTGATCCTCCTCTGCACCAAGTGGGGCTCCGAGCTCTACCTTGTTACCATTCACATGGTTCCCCAGCCCCTTGCCCACCTCCACCTGAGAAAAGTGTGCACCAAAGAGCAAGTTCCAGTGTTCCAACAGCAAATGCATCGGTTTGTGGCAGAAGTGAGCAGATGGCATATTTATAATTATGATACAGTGTAAGTGAGGCCTTTAAGAGATAAAAGTCAGTGCAGCATTAAATGGAGAGGCCAAATCAAAAAGAAATGGCAATTTTGCTTCTCAAAAAGCGTATTGCTTTTCTAGAATATCCACTATTGCACAGGTTTATTTCAGAGAACTATCACACAATTCTCAATTTCCTGCAGCAAGTAGGCCATTTCCCTAGGATTGCAATTGTGCACAGACTTCATTTCTGCTGGAGAACATGCAAATGGTTTAAATATCTTGAGGCTCCTGTACTACTTTTCCAGTGTTCTGCGCACGGATGTATACTCTCACATTTCTTGTGTATTTTGTTTCTTTGAGGGATGAACTGCTTGGTGAAACTGTTTTATATACAGATATGGGGAGAAACCCACCTTTTTAGGGTGGCTCCTCTATGACAGCAGTTGTATACTCAGAATTTCACACAATCCATAGGAGATTTTACATGTGTAGAAGCAGTAAAACCTGCAGGATAGTCGACCTCTTAATCTTCTGACCTGCTCCGGCACAAGCCTGGCTGTATAATTATAAACAATCTGACTGATGCTGGAGGAACCTGACAGATATCCGGTGAACTCTGGGCGAGTTACTGGGGATATGGAGGTTAGTTTTGTGTGGTTTCAGCTTTTGCACTGAGGCAACCTGATGGGAAGAAATAAACTGTACTTCAACTGACTACAGGATATGACATGCAATGCTTTTATTGCATGAGGTAGATCATATTGTTCCTCCACTCAAAATTCTCCTCACTTTACTCCAAGTTGAAACCAAGCCCCTCACAAAGACCACCTATCTCTCCCACCACCCTGCAAACTCCCACACCCTATTCTAGTCTTCTTATGGTTCTGTCAACATACCAGACTGCTCATATGGGGGCCATTGCATTTGCTGTAGCCCAGAGAGTCACGTCTTTGCCCAGACATCTTCTCTGTAAGGTCTCCTATTGTGTCACACCCCACCTTGTCCTTTGAATCTTACTTACCCTATTGCGTGTCTAGTTCCTTCCCATAGAAACTCTCACCTTCTAACATACTATGCAGTTTGCTTCTCTGTTCACTTTCTGAGTCCTCATCCCTATTGCTAGAACGTGAGTTCTCTGAGCACAGGGATTGTGTCTATTTCCTTTGCTACTCCATACCAACCATATGTCCTCCCAGCATCATGGGACACACAATAAATATCTTGTATGCTTCAAAGAATAACCCAGAGATATATGAGTATAATGGGAAGAGCCCCTCTGTTTTGATTGAGGCTCCTCACAGGAGCCCCCACAAAGACAAAGTTTGACTTGAAGGAAGAAACGGGTCAGAGACAGACTCAGCTGCTCCAACATAGAGACCACAGGCTGAAATGGGACCGGCCACTCCTCCCTAGAGCAAGAGACCAGACATGGCAGGGTCCGGGGTCAGCTCTGCCTGATGGGCTCCTGGCTGCTACGTGTGGTCCAGGGTAGCTGCTCTCACTCTTCCTCTCCCAGCCAAGGGGCAAACAGGCAGGGTATGGATGCCACTCTTCCGTTGCCTTATTCACGTGGACGCTTCCTCCCTCGTCCGCACGGCTAAAGTGTCTCGTAACCACACTTAGCTGCAAGAGAGGCCGGAAGCACAGAGCTGTCGGGCAGCCAGGTCCTGGCTGAAGCTCCGGGGCCAGAGCTGGGTGTGGGGAAAGACAGCTGTGACTCTGCTCATGCCCATTCCTGTACAGGGCTGTGGGAAGGGCTGGGCACTGGCTCTCCTCCAACTCAGCTTTATGAACTCCTTCTAGAGTCTGAGAATCACTTTTAAGGATCTTAGTTGGGAGTAACACAAGATAACTAGTATTTGATGGCAATTTTTGTACCTTCTAGTTTTTCCCTGGGACTGATTCAATTGACAATACAGATGACATGCATAATACCAGGGCTGATCAGAGAACTTGGTGATGGCCCCTCAGTAAACATTTATTATAGCAGATATACTAGAGCTTTTAAAAGAGTAAAACTAGGGGCTAGGGCTGTGGCTCAGCGGTACAATGCTCATCTTGTGTGTGTGTGTGGGGGGGGGCTGGGTTCGATCCTTAGCACCACATAAATAAAATAAAGGTATTGTGCCTACCTACAACTAAAAAAAAAATTTTTAAAAAACATAAAACTAGAATCTTGAACATATATGATATTCCTTTGAAATTGCATTCAGATATGATTTGTGAGTCAGAAAAGCATTTGTTTTACTTAAGAAATACATATTTTTTTTAAACAACAGCAACGAAAATATAAACTGCATCTGTGTTGATTGGCTATTGACCTCATCACTAGGCTGGGCATCTGCTAGTATTAATTTGAATTTTACCAGCCCTTGTAGCACTTCACCACTACAGAACATTCTAAAAATTAACCTCACCTTGAAGGAGAGACTTCGCACCATTCACAATCTGAAAAGAAAGTATCATAGGCTTTGCAAAACCACTCCATAGTTAGAACAATGCAGACATTTTTTGGAGTGGGATACGGCCTCCCTTCTTCCAAGGGCATAACTCTGAATGTGGAGTGAAAGTTCTGGCTTACTCTTTCAACATTTCTCTGACATTACTTTCAAGTCACAGGTCCTGTCAGAGACTCAATAAAAAAAAAAAAAAAATGCCTTTCACACTGCTGTGCACAACTAGAGTGAATCATGGTGCCATCACCACCTAGAGCTATAGAAATAGATCCGATTTTTAACAACATTCTCTGCTCTGCTTGTCGAGTACATTTTGACTCCTGGTTTTGAATATTCAGACTTGTTCAAACTACCCATCTGCCAAGTAGGAGAGTATACCAGTAACCTAAGCCTCAAACTTAAGTTCTCTCCCTGAACATTCACATTTATTGACACCTTCAAACTATAACTGATGACTTCAACTGCACACTTATGATATCTTTACAGCTTACTAACACTATATGATTAAACCCTAATGTACATTTTTCATGTGAGGTGGAAGGACAGGCCTTTGTCCCAGTGTTGACTGTCTTTTATCCACTTTCCTGTAGCTTAGCATTACAACAAGGTAAAAGAGATAAAGTTACTTGTGGACAGGGTGTTGCTAGAAGAAGGCAGTCCTATTTCTAATAATATTGCTGGGACGATCATTTAACTTTAATTATTGTAGTGCAATGACAGTTTTCAACATGTGTTTCAATAATGTTGATGTCACATTAATGAGCAGGTGATGGTGCCTGCACTAGGTTCTTCTAATTTTCCTTGCCTCTTGCCTCTCTGCAGACATTTCCTGTGTTCATGTGGCTTGCTAGAGGTTACTGGTACAAGGATGAGAAAGGTCCTGCCCTCAAGTAGCTTGCAGTTTCATTGGGAGTATATACAGAGTAAAACAAGAAGAAATTAACAACAGAGGTTATATGCTTGGGGGTTATAGGGGCTGGTGGTGGGTAGTAGGGCCAACAAGGAAGAGGCAGAGGGAAAAACTAAGCATTTCAGCTAACAAGGTGACTGGGGTTCTTCATTCTAGCAGCAAAAGCACAGAGATTAAAAGTGCATTATGTTGGGGCTGGGGTTGTGGCTCAGTGGTACAGCACTTGCTTAGCATGTATGAGGCACTGGGTTCGATTCTCAATACCACATATAAATAAATGAATAAAATAAAAGTCCATCAACATCAAAAAAAAATTTAAATGTGCATTATGCCACTGAAAATAAGTTTAAAATTGCAACATACAAGACAGCCCTCTGATACATTAACTCTGGAGAACTGATATAACATACCCTGCACCACAAAATCATCAAAACCAAAATATTAGCTACATATATGTATTACAACACATACATCTTTCTGGAAATCATTTCCAGATTGGTACAGACTTCTTTTTTTACCAAGCGTTGGTTTTGAAGGCAGCTAATGAATTTATGCAAAGTATAAGAACAAGCACATGCCTTACAGAAAACATTAAGGGAACATTTCAAAATCATACTCAACAAAGTGTAACTATTCCTAAACTAATTACAATTATCTACAGAATAGTTCTGTATACTTGATTACACATTTACACTATGTTCCTTGAGAAGACTAACCACAAAGAATAATTGCATTCTTGTTTTCTTAGGAAGAAAAAAATGCTCAGGGTTTTTTTCCAGGAGCACTCACAAATTCAGAGCATATATTATACTTATATCACATAGAGACACGGATACAGCAACGCAAAACCCATTTGCATATTCATGCAGCTAAATATATGCAGCGTGCAAGAGCAACTCACAGATATTCCTAAAGAAGACACGCTGAATCTCCAGTGTTACTTTACAATTGCACTTTACTACTCCTTTCCTTCATTCACAGCACCAAGGGGATCTTCTGTTAAGTTATGGAATATCTGAAAGGCAAGCTGGGTCACCGTGTCCCTTGCACACGCCATCTCTACCTGTTCCCTAGGAGCCCACCGACACGCGATACAGCAAAGGGCACATACCTGGCTGAAGCTCTGGCCCCCAGCTCGGGCTTGAGTGCTTCGGGCTGGGAGCTGCGAAGGGGCTGTGTCACTCAGGGCCAGAGTCTGGTTGCTATGGTAGCTGGCCGGATACTGGAAAGACCCTTCAGGTTTGGAATTGAGCTGAAGTGCACTCTGGGAGAGCAGGCTGGGCCCTGCATTGAAAGTCATTTAGAGCAGTCAGTGACAGTCTCAGTGAAGCAGAAATGACATGTATTATTTATTGAGAGTAGCCTAGAATTATCACATGCACATGATTCCAGCCATCTATGCTTTGAATTCTGAGAACTAAAATGACCATATAATTCGACTTCAGCTCGCAAATGAGATTTTTTTTTTTTTTTTGGTGGTTTAAAAGTTCTCAAAGGAGTAGATTTTTCAAATGATCTCATCCTGACCTACATAGAGACACTTCTAATTGGAGAAATTAGTTGATCAAGTAGTTATTTCTGGATCATACAATATCAGAAACATATGAAATAATGTAAAAGTCTAGCTTTCGGTACATGTTAATTGTGTTAATATAATTACATCTCCAAGATAATGATCAAGATGCTATAACACTTGAAACCTTCCAATCAGTGACAAATTCTATTGTATAAATAGTGATGTAATACCTCATTGCCAGAAGGGTAGACAGTGTTTAAAATATTAATAGCTCTTCCTACAATGTAGAATTCACCCTGATCTCACTTAATCTCTGATGACTAGTTATCTTTGCCATCACAGCAACGCTCAGTAGAAGAACAAAGAGGAGATACAGTGTTAAAATTGGTGCCGCTAACATGGTTGATAATACAATGAATGAATAAATGAGAATCAGGTCCTGGCCTCATAATTTAATTACCATTTCATGTGAAATGGTGTGTTATTTTTTAATGCTCTGTTTAGATAGGATCCTTGCAAGGGTTTGCCCATTTTCTTTTCAGGCAAATTTTCAAAAATCATATTTAATACTCACTTTGGGGTTAAAAGGAGCATCAGGGAGCAGAAACGTACTTGCTAGCTTGCATTGCGTGTGTCTGAGAGGGAGCCGAGGTAAGAGGAGTGTGACAGTCCATCCGAGTTTTCTCATGTTTCTTTGTGTAACATGGTACAAAGGCACATTCTTGATGAATGGTAATAATACAACATCAACTGTCCTCCTCTACCCATTAAACCATCCTTGGTCCCCTTCTTTGTCTGTTTTAGACAATACCATCATTTCTAGTAAGTGTGAGCATTTTCCAGTTATCCCTTTTTAAGGATGGAACAAGGCTTTATACTTCAAGTGACAGCCTAGATTTGACATGAGATGGACTGGTCTTGCATAAGGGAACACATTGTTTTTACGCACGTGAACTTTGCCATTTAAGTCTTTCCTTTTCCCTTTGATTCTCTGGTGAAACCTAAACAACGTCTAGATCCTTTTTTTTTTTTTTTTTTAAATCACTGGATATTGAATAATAAGGCAATTAACTTTTATAGAAAAGACTTGGTATTTTGTAAGTGATGTAGTTTCTGGGGAACACACAAATCAAACAAGGAAACAAAAATCTTTCCATTCATCCCCAACTTCATCATAAAGGGCATAACAAAAGTATAGCTATAATTCTTTTTCTTTTAATTTAAGCATATAGTCCCAAGAAAACAGTACATAGCAGGTGGTTAAGTTTCCAATAGTCTGTACAAAGATCATTTAATGCATATTGAAAATGTTACAGGCCCCATGGCCAGATATGCAAGTCTCTGTGGAGAGATGCATTCAGAGTCTCCTTCTGGACACCAGGGACATGTCTCCATTGCTGCAGCGGAAGCTTCCAGCCTCAGCAGCAAGGGGAATTCTCTAGAGGTCTGATATGCTGAGATATGGAAGAAGCCTTTAGAAGGCAAGGGAGGGGACATTGTTGGGGACCGTGGCACATGAGGACTAACCCTAGGGAGGAGGAGAAAGTCAGCCTGGCAGGGTGGTGATGGATATTGGCTACGGTGAAGGTCACATCCTAATGGAGGAGAGTGAGCTATGGTGAAGAGCAAAGGTCCTTTCAGGTTAATGGTCACCATTGTACCTGCTAATGGGTGGCTTCCCACTGTGGCTTACATGGGCTATTTCCTCCAGGACAGTCCACTGAGGACATAATAGCCTGCCCTGGCCATGCCATCTTCCCCACAATAACGCATCTCAAAGGCATTGAAGGTTACAGCAGACACACAGCAGCACACAGACTTTGCAAATGTCAACAGAAGTAAAATACGATCTATAATTTTAGGTATTTTAACAGAGTCTATAAAGGAAAATATTTGCATGCCTAATTCTTTGCCTTTTGATGAGATTGTGAATTTATTCTGATGAACTTTCTTGAGTATGTAGTGAGCAAGCAAAATAATTCTGTGTATTCTGAACAGATTCAAACAATTATCTCCAGAAACCTAAAAATGATGCCTGGCAGGATTTTTAGATGACAATGTAAAGTCCCTTTAAAAAAAATTCAATTAAAATATGATTAATTTGCTTCTAAAAAATATGTCATGGAATAATCAAATCTGATTGTCTTTTATAGAATCAGTTGTGTATTTGATCAATATTCAATGAAAACAAACCAAGATTCTCTATTTCATTATTTTGTTCAAACATCTCAAGCGCTGAAACTAGATGTGCTCTGACAAAGGTAATTGCGACAATGAGCAATATATCATCATTTTACAACACTGACATCACCTGGCAAGGACAGAACAGCAGGGACAATGGCCAAGCCGTGGATGTGTTTGAGAATGATTTTTTTCCACTGCTCACTAGGTTCCGATTCAACATTATTTATTCATTCCAGTTTTGGAAAGCATAGATGTATGAAAATATGAAAAAGGTTAAAACTACAGGACAGTTCTGAATTATTTTACAATGGGAGTAAAATTTTCATGTAACTCTCAAATTAGTTTTATCAACGCTACTGTGCATTGAGGTAGAAAATACAAATTCGCCAAAGATTTAAAAAGCATTTATAATTTTAGACTTTACGTTTAATTTCTTTTTTCCTTCAGAACTTTTGAGTTTACATCGGTTCTTGCTTGAGCTAGAGGTAACCTGGGCTGTTGGAGCTGGAGATGGGTAATTTGGAAGATGTGATAGGGAAGAGGGAGAGGCTGGCTGCTGAGATTCCACCAGGGAAAGGGCACGTTGTCTTAGCACAACTGGTTACTCCCAGAGAAACCTGAACCGTGAGCTACAGGGAGTCATGATGCCCTTCTAGGTGGCAGAAAGCGAAAACCATGTTCTGGCATGTATATCTTCAGAACATCGACCTGAGGGGTTGCAGAGACTTTGCTGACCATCCTGGACCTACTCCACCACTGGAGAGTCCTTGCATCTGAGCCCAGGGACCTGCTCAAAAAGATTAACCTCTTAAAGGAGGGGAGGTAACGCCATTTACCGACAAAATGATAATGCTCAGGACACTCTTCTGTCCTAGTTCTGATCAAAAATCACTATCTCCAACCGGACAGAGGAAAGATCCCAAGGAAACTACACAATTGATCCTACTAACTTAAGAACATACATGAAGCAAAGTACCTTTTTGTTTATTATTATTATTATTATTTTATTATGATGATGATGATGATGATGTACCGGGGATTTTGAACCCAAGAGTACTCAACCAATGAGCCATATCCTTGGTCCTTTTTTGTATTTTATTTAGCGACAGGGTCTCACTGAGTTGCTTAGGCTCTCACTAAATTGTTAAGGCTGGCTTTGAACTCACGATCCTCCTGACTCAGCCTTCTGAGCCGCTGGGCAAAGTACCTTTTTAGAAACTTTTTATTTGATGTACTGGGGATTGGTCCCAGGGCCTTGTGATGTGAGTTAAGTGATTTAATTTGAGACAGGTTGTTGCTACCTTGCTGAGGTTGGCCTCCAACTTGAGGTCCACCTGCCTCAGTTTCCAGAGTACTTGGGATCACAGGTGTGTACCACCGTGGCATTCCCCCCCCCCCCCCCCCCCCCCCCCCCCCCGAGAAGGATCTTTAGTAAAATATCTTGGCTTCAATAGGTTTTCAAATATACTGGCCGATTAGAGAACACATAGCAACTTGCAAACAAAATTGGACTTTTATCTTTTTCATTATTCCTACAAGTATAAACAGAGGCAAAGAGAGGTTAAGCTATCAGCTGCTGTTGTACATGTGATCATTTAAAGATGAGACTTAGACCTTTGTCTTCCATCTCCAAGTCCAGGAGTTGTTATCTAAGGTCAAAGCACTGTTTATTGAAGTCACAAATATACACACAACAACACGTTAGGGCTGCAAAAGTCCTTCTTGCATGGAGGACTCCTTGTTCACAGAAGAACTCTTCACACCTGAGATTACAGTCCTTCCCCAGCAAATTGCTGCTTGGAGATCCCAGGTGCTGACTGGGGGAGCTTGCTGTCTGCCACCAGGGGAACAAAGTCGACCTCAATAAATGTAGAGGCCAAAATACTAATTTTTACATAAAAATCCAGACCCACTCATAGATCATATAAATACAGACATTACAATACAGAGTTTCTTTTGATCCAATTAAGTAGATATTTTAGAGTTTCCATGATCATGTGCACTGGATGTGTCCGCACAAGTTTAAAAAGAGACTTTATCTGAAGTATTAATTCTTGCTGGCTTTCCCTAAATTTCTGTCCCAGAATACAGTAAAGCATAATGAAAAGACACACTGTGCAATAATACAGAAAATATCCCAGGCCTCCAATGTGGCATTTTTAAGTCATGATCATGCTAATGAAGTGTCTGATGTGTGTTGGGAGAAAAACAAATAAACCAGGACTAGATGCTTGCAGACCGGGCCCGAGCCCTCCTTCAGGTTCATGTAGTCGAGAGGGTGATGACAGTGATGCAGGGGACAGTAACACTAGCCAACATGGACTGAGTGCTTACTAAGTTCCAGGGACTGTCCTGAGCAACTCCTAACCTGTTGACTGTTGTTTTTTTTTTTTTCCCCCGTTGACTTTTTTCTTTTTTTCTTTTTTCTTTTTTTTTTTTTTTTTTTTTGGTACCGGGGATTGAACTCAGGGGCACTCGACCACTGGGCCACATCCCCAGCCCTTTTTTTGTATTTTATTAGAGACAGGGTCTCACTGAGTTGCTAAGTGCCTCGCCATTGCTGAGGCTGGCTTTGAACTCATGATCCTCCTGCCTCAGCCTCCTAAGTGCTGGGATGACAGGCGTGCGCCACCGCGCCCGGCTTCCCTGTTGACTTTTAACACATCCAGTGCAGAAGGGACTGCCATTCCTTCTGATGCTGGGGGCACTGAGGGTCCCTCTAGTTGAGCCCACAGTTAGTGGCGGGCCTAGTCTGGCTTCAGATTGCATGTCCTTAACATTTCTGTCCCTGCACATTTCAATCTTTCTACATCTGAGCACCTAAATGAGATAATGCCTGTGAAAGCATTTGGAAAAATATAAATCCCAATATGAATGTCAGTTATTATTATTATCATCTACTTATCTAATTACATAGCCACATGGTCTGACAATAATAAAACCTTGATTGGGATTTGTTTTTCCTGAAAATCTTGTTAAAGCATCATCCCATACATCACTTATTGTTTACTTTCAATATTCTTTAAGCTTTCAATTTGCAAAGGAGACATCTAACGCATCGTTCATTAAAATGGTCTGCTTGCAGTAAAAATAGAATAAACAAACAAGCACCTAGTATCAGAGCCAAGAGATGAAAAATTAAACTCTTTTGGCATCCAGCAAAAGGTTTTCCTGTTCCCTCAGTCTGAGATTTCTTTCTCTGAGAAGTTCAAAACTCATTCCCAAACTTCAGGTGCTTTTTTAAATATGACCACCTCCAGGCAGCCTGTCCTGATGCCTCACGGCCCAGGGAAAATCAACCCTACCCTGCCATGCTACCGCAACACTCTGAAAGACTAGACTCCAAGGAATTTTAATTGTTGAACAGAGGACCCACGCACAGCATTACACAGCAACAGGAAACTGGGAAGGAAGAAAAAGGGATGAAAGCAGAGATTAAGGACACGTAAGGAATAGAACAGAAGAATAGTGTGCTCAGAGGTAGGAGAGCCTAGAGGTCAGGAATTCCTTGCCATGCAGGAAAAGAAAAGCTGCAGTCACTGAGGAAGGTGAGCATTGGGGCTGGACGGGAAGGCCTGTATTTCAGAGACCTGCGAAGAGAAGCACTTGTGGGAACTTAGTGAATGCGTAGATAGGAAGCAAAGGAGACTGAAAGTGTCTCATCCCTGGAAGGGGGATTCCATCCACACTGCAGTGGGTGCCGGGAGTTTTCTGCAACCCAGAGGGACTTCTTTTCAGGTAACACAGCAGACAGCAGGCAGGCAGGGCTGGCTTCTGATTCTGTACCTCTTCAGAGGGTTCAGTCAGACCCGCTGATTGTGGTCTGCTTAAGTTGGACATCTGTCCTGAACATGACGAATAGGAAATGAATGAGCAAAGAAAGCAGGAACTGTCATCTCTGCTTTCAGAGCAGTGTGTGGCAAGAGGTGTGTGTGCGGGCGCTTGATGTCTGGGGGAGGGACAGGGTTACTTCTGCAGGGATGGAGTTGGAGGAGAAGATGGGGATTCATGCACTGTTATTAGAACGGGACCCTACCAGTTTTTAAGACTGGGTCTAACAGAACCGGACATGCTTTGTCTCTCTAGATCTTCAATAAATTCCCAGAAATTACAGATTATGAGAATTTTGACTCTAAGTAAATGAAGCTTTAGGGCAGAGGTGTGGCCATCAAAATCATCAGTAGCCAGAGCCATGGAAACAAGGGGACATCTAGTGATTATTTTAGCACTAATGAGAAGCCCAAAACAACAACAACCAAACAACAACAAAATCAGTAGAGTTGGGTAGTATCTTGATCAGGAACCAAGGGGATGTTTTTGAGGATGCTAATTCAGGATAACCAAAAGCATAAAATAATATAAACATACAGATTGAGAGGCACATGTTCAGGACTGACATCTCAAAGAGCAGCTTTGGTTAAATTTATGCCATTAGGAAGTACAGTTACATTATTTACTCTTAGGTTAAATTGATTTTTTCAAAATGATTTAAAAACACTTTTATGTAGGCCATGAAAAATGAGCATACCAGGATTCACACACATCTATCACTGACGAGCAATTTGCATTCATTGCTACCCTCTTGCTACCTGCTCTTTGTGGAAGGTTAAAAATGATTTGAAGGTTATTATTATTTTTGTAAATGAGAGCAAATTATTTGAGTAATGTCAAATAAAGAGAAAGGGAACATATTTCATAGATGATATTGGGTAAGGATAAAGGAAATAAGTTGTGGTGATTATATCGAAGCAGTTATTATAAATTACAAAATCAATGGGAAAAACTGTTGATTATTTGTAAGATTACTGACTAATTTAAATCTGTTCCGAGCACGTTAGTCCTATCTAAGCACAAATTCACTCTAAAGAATAAAAACATGGTCTGTGCTTAAACTGTGCCACTAATCAGCTTCATTTATAGCAGCAGTTTCTTTTTTATGGATTCTGGAAGAACTCATCAATTTATAAACTTACTTGGAATAAGAGGTGGCTGGTGGTGGTAAACTAGTTGTTTTCTCCTGAGCTTCATTAGTAACTTATAAAGCTCATTTGCAGGAGTTCCACCGAGGAGGTTGCCTGAAAATAGTGGTGCAGCCCATCTATGATTCCAAAAATTAACTGAGGGGAAAAGCTCAAGGGGCTTGTTATGCGAAGAAGCTTACAGTTGATGTGGATGTTCTCTGAGCAGGTGCGCTCTTAAATTTCATTTCTATGTCTCTGTCTCCAGAATACCTATTTTATCTGATTGGTTGCTTTCCATGCATAATGCTTTATGTGAAAATTAAAACTTTAATGGCCCCAGGAACATAGAATTACCCATTTGGATTTTAAATTGACTTAGATTCAACCAATGCTATTGACTTAATTAGCATAATTTTTCAAATTTGACTATTTGAAATGAAAAAAGTTAAGATTGATCATGTGCTGACAATATGTAGCAACTCACTTTCTTTAGATCTATATTCAGTGGGGGGAACTGAGAAAAAAGGCAGTTACCAGAAAAGACAAATGTCAAATGTGTAACTTTAGTTCAAAATGTGTAACTGAAGAATTTTATGGAGCATGGGGTTGTAGGTGATAATAGAATAGAATAATATTTTTATAGCTCACTCCAGTTTCCCAACTATTTCTTTATATAATTTTGTCTTCAAATTATTGATCATTAAAGAATCAATGTCACACAGAGAAGAAAAATCTTTATATATTTCTTTGTAAATTAATAAGCTAATGAAGTTAGATTCCTATTTCTCATGATTAATCATTGTTGGAAGAAATAGAGAAGTAATATAAATCTGTGATGAAGAAAACAAAACTTAGAAGCTAACTCCAGAAAATGTCACAGTTGATTGATGGGATGACATGAGTTCACAAAGCAGTTGCTGATTGGGCGAGAAGGGCACTTACTCCCCCATATCTGCATGACTTGCTTGTGCACTCAATCACATTTTATTTATGTGTCTTGGACACTCATCTTTTTACAATGAAGACTTTCTTGGCCCTTTGATGTTTATTCTAGTAGTTCTCAAACTTCCCTGTCTTATAACCCTTTTGTACTCTTAAAAATCATTGAAGATCCCTGAGACAGCTTTTATCAGTGTGAGTTATATATAATGCTATTTATTGGAAATGTTTAAAACAGAAGAATATGCAGCACATGTTTCCTGAGCTGTCAGAGAGCACTGGTGCTGTCACAATCCACGGGGTCTCACAAAAACACACCTGAGCATTTGCTTGAGGAAAAGCAAGAAGAGATAAATAACCTCAATATTGTGAAGATCCTTTGACTTTGAGGGTCCCTGAAAGAGTCTTGGGTACCTCCTCATATTTATGTGTTGGGCATCTATGGTGCCTCTGCAATTTCAAAACCCAGAAATTTCCACCACAGACAAGTTTTTGTGCTTGATTCCAGCTGATATATTTAACTGGGGCTTTGCATAGCTCTCTCTTGTGTAGGCAATGGATAAGGAGCTCTTTCTCCTGTATGCCTTTGCTTATCCCTTCAATTCCTACTTTTGCCCCTGAGCTGGTGACCTCTTTAGAGAAGGTATGACATGCTTCTTAAATGTCTCTGTGATAGAAGAAAATCTAAGTGAAATCTAAGAAAAAGAAATTAAACATTAGCTGAAAACCAAGTAGAGACACTATCTGAAAGAGAAGATAATTACAGCTTCCTGAAAGGTTTTATTTCTTTCTATGAGCTATCTTTGTGATTTCTCTATGCTTTTGCTCATGCCTTCCACTCCCCCGCCCCCCACCACTAACTTCCCATTGGCCTCAAACAGCAAAGGTGGCTGGACAAGTGGGTACCAGTGAATTGCAACAGAATCAAGTGGATGCATGAAGCCTTGGGCAACCCTAGACCTGGATACCGTGACCAAATTCTGGAAGGGCCATCATCAGATTTGGATTTTACACGTCTGGATTGAAGCATATGATAAAATGATTTCACATGGAAGGAGCAACTAACTCGGAATGGACAACTAACTCAAATAGACACAGTTCCAGGACAAAGGATCCCCAGTGGTCAGGTGACAGTCTATGGCTACTCAGGGAGCGAGGGAACTTGCATCCAGGGCTTCTACCCCTTCCAGAGGTTTTCCACCCTAGTGGGTAGAGCTGAGAACACAGCTTCTAACACAACAGAAATCAAACAAGGCAGCCTGTTTCCCCTGACCATGATTTCTATATTTTGAACAATTTGATTTATACATTTCTCATTTTGATTACTATGATTTTTATAAAAACTTTATATACCGAGACTACTTCTGCATCCTTTGGTGTTGTACTTCGCAGGAATTATGAAAACAGTCACTTTACAGGAGGCCTCTCACTTTCAAAATTATTATTGCACAGGAATATATAGAGTAATATTTTATAGCACTTTAATAACCTGATCTTTCAGAGTCTCTTGTGAATTAATTCACAATAATTAAATGAAATGATAGTCTGTAGAGCCACATTGACTAATATATTTGTTTCTACCAAACTACATATGATTATTCTATTTGGATTCCACCTGCTCAAATGGTAACCTATATGATTGATTCCTGATTAAAAAATAATTCTGCTTTTAAAGTCAAAACAATGCAGGTTTTTATCATAACATTTAGAATATATCAGTTCCTGTGATTTTCTTCCTGTTGAATGATGAAATTATCTAAAATATGGTAGGATTTCAATTTATTAATATGCCATAGACAGAAATAATTACCACTTGAAATACAATATTAAACACATTTATAGCTAAATATGTAAGTCATTTTTTCCCAAGCTGTTCTTCATATTTCTGATTTTTCCCTATTTCTGATTTTTGACTGATGATAATAATGTGTTAATTATTGGTCAAAATACAATCATGCTTATCTCTGAATTTAAATAAATTATTTGATCTGTGTCAGGCGAGGCCAACCTATGCATTGTGTGAGAAGCTGACGGGTCTGAGTTTCTGTCAGGGTATCGTCTTTGTTACTGTTGTGTGGGTTTGGTTTTGTTTCAGTAAAACAACTGCAATTTCTGAAAACATTCTCCTAGTGACTCGGTGACACATATTTGTTAGAATTGAAATTACACAGCCAGCAGTCGTGAAAACGTGTTGGAAGCCAAAGGCTGTATACACGATTTACATTCTGTTAGGATGGCATTTTTTAAAAAACACAAAGTACAGCAAAACCTTTATAGTTGTATGACCCATAAAGTCAGTATGGCAGAGCACTTGCCTCAGGGTCAAGAAGACAGGGTTACTATGCTTCAAAATTTCTTTTAATCGGACCTTGGAAAGAAGAATTGTAAAAGCTTTAAATACAACAAATTAAGCACTACGTGCTTAGGGATTGAGATCGCTTTCCCTTTTAGTATTTTCTTTTCAGGCTTGATCTAGACTCATTTAGTGTTATTTGAGTCCCTTCTGAGTTAGGATTAAGGGACTGGTTCTCAAGGGCAGGGTGCCAGGTCTGATTTAGCATTAGCTAGTTCATGACTATTCCGGCTGATGAAGCCACTGATTGAATAATCACAAGGGACCAGCAGCATCTGATACGCTTTCTCTAATTAGATGGAGAGTGTGGAGGAGCCCCTGTGTATCTATCTGCTTAGTTGCTACGCCTCCAGACTAAGGACATACGTGGTGCGTGGTTCTACTATTTAGCAGAGATTTGTGCTGATTAATCTCTTCGCTCGCCGTTTCTCTCTCCGGCCATCCTCTCGTCAACAATGTCCTGTTCTCTGGCCTCTGCTTGGGTGTGGCCAATAGGAGGCACAGGAAGGAAAGCAGGGGCAGGAGAGGAGGAGGTTAGGAGAGTCTTTCCCCGGCTGCCTCCATGCTTGTCAATTCTGCAGGTACCAGAGGTCCCTCCACTCTCCTTCAGGTGTGAGGGTAGGGAGGGCTCTTAGTTTTTTTTGTCATTGCTACACCCCACGTACCTCAACATTCACTGTGTTCCCTTAATCTTGCCCACTCCTGTGCAAATAGTTCCTTAATTCAATTCTCTTCAGTTAAGTTTCAGTTAAGTTTTTTTTTTTTTTTTTTTTTTTGTGTGTGTGTGTGTGTGTAGACTCTATATATCCCATCTGGACTCTGATACACAGAGCAATTGAGATTCTTATTTTGTAGCCTTAGGAACACTTAAAATTGGCAATATTGATCTCCAAAATGATGCTGCCTGCCCAACATTTTCAAATTATTTCTCTAGATTTTACTCAGCTACTTCAGTCTGAAAGTGACTGAAAGAGTTGAGAACGTTTCTGAAGGATAAACATGTTCTCTGTTTCACTGTGGTTCCAAACCCATCGCACAGTTTTGGGGCGGGGCTTTCATTACATGACAATTTCTTTCGGTTAGTATGTTTTTAGCATGTTTTGTTTTGTTTCTTTTCCTTTCTTTAAACCTAGATGCAAGAGCTTATAAAAAGAATAATTAAAATCCTATATCAGTCTTCTAGTAATTCTGTATACAATAACAAAATAATTAATTTTTCTGAAAAATAAAAATTCAACAGTTACCACATATATTTGGAAAAAAGTTCTACCAAAGCATTTAACTTCCCTGTGATGAAGATAACACCATTTGAGGTGACTTTTTTTTTTTTTTTTTTTTTTTTTTTTTTTTGGTACCAGGGATTGAACTCAGGGGCACTGGACCACTGAGCCACATCCCCAGCCCTTTTTTTGTATTTTATTAGAGATAGGGTCTCACTGAGTTGCTAAGTGCCTCGCCATTGCTGAGGCTGGTTTTGAACTCATGCTCCTCCTGCCTCAGCCTCCCAAGTGCTGGGATTATAGGTGTGCACCACGGCGCCCAGCCTTGAGGTGACTTTTGTTAGTTGGTTTTGCAGGACTGGGGACCCAACCAGGGCCCCAAACTCTAAGGATTCACCACTGAGCCACACCCCAGCACTGTAGGTGACTTCTGAATTTATATTACAGGAAAACTGAAGTGAAAGCTAAATCCTCTCCATTTTCCTCAGGTGTAGCAGAGCTTCTCACCTAGGAAAGCTTGGTATTATCTTCTGGCTTATAACAACAACAACAAAATCATATATTTATCCATTCTGTTTATTTATTTTTCTATGCCATTTGTTTAGTTATCTCTTCTATTTTATTTTACATTACCTTGTTTTTTAATTTACTTTTTTTTGAGGGGGGGGTACCAGGGATTGAACTCAGGGGCACTTGACCACTGAGCCACATCCACAGCCTTATTTTGTATTTTATTTAGAGACAGGGTCTCACTTAGTTGCTTAATGCCTCACTTTGGCTGAGGCTGGCTTTGAATTTTTGATCCCCCTGTCTCAGCCTCCAGAGCCACTGGGATTACAGGTGTGTGCCTCCAAGCCTGGCTGAATTTACTTTTATCATTTCATTTTCTTGATTTTTAAAAAAAAATTATTTTGCTCTTTTTATAAGAGTTCCCCAAAAAAGCACAACATTCCTCTATTTTGTCTTACTTTTTAAATAACAAAGTTTGGATTTCATCTGGATTCAGTTTTTATTATAAAATGCTCCTGTTTAATTTGCATAATAAATTGTATGCAATTTCTTTTTTACTTCTAGTTCAGTAGATATCCAGAAGTATGTTTTCTGGTTTTATTACATTTTTGCTTATTATTTTATTATCCACTCTGTGTGTGTGTGTGTTGCTGGGGATCAAACCCAGGGTCTTGAGCTTGTGAGGCAAGCACTCTATCAACTGAGCTATATCTCCAGCCCCTTTTAATTCACTTTTAATTCCAGTGCATTATTATCTAGTAATATAGACTTTCTATGTAATTGTCTTTATCTTTCAGGATGTGATCACTTTTTGTCAGTTCAGCCTTCCCTGGGCATATACAAATAAATTAGTATCATTCAATGACTAAAACTTGATAATTTATTTAATACGCTAATTTGTTAGTTTTACGTTCCAACTTTTTGTGTTTTATTCTTGTAGCATTTTTTTCTGAATGAGCATTGAAGTGTCCACAGCAATATTTTCCATCAGCCTCTTGAGCTTTAATCTTAGAACTCAGGTTCTATATTGTTGGGTGTATTTACGCTCCTTAATTCTATCATATCCTTAGCGGTTATGACAGTTTCACTACCTAGCTCCTCTCTGACTCTGATCAGTGCTCTATGATACATTCCACTCAACCTCACAATATTCTTCCAATTCCACTCTTTTCATTCATTGCATTTGCTGGCACTATTTTGTCTAGGCCTTTAATTTTAACATTAATTTCACCAAAAGTATTTCTTATAAATGTCACATAAGTATTTTATCTTTGTTTACTACAAATTTGAATTATTATCCTTATTAGTGAATTCAGTGCACTTATACATAATTCGGTTGATACACTTGTCTTATAAGCCCTTCTATTTTAATGTTTCCCTCTTATTGTATCTTTTTAGTCTTTTTTCTGTGCTTTCTATTTATTAAAGATTATACCTCATTTTAAATTCGAAATTTAAAACTCTAAACTAAATTTTGAGTTTAGAAGGAGGTATAACCTTTTTTTTTTTTTTTTTTCATTTAGCAAATAGATTGATTGGAGCACTTGAAAGACCCTAAATTTAAGAGCACCAATGTCCCAGTTTGCCTGTGACCATTCTGGTTTATTTTTGCTATTTTAGGGTAATTATTGTTGGCACCCCATTTCACCCTGGAGAAACTCCTGGTTGTGATTAGAACTTTTATGACTATCTTACACAATTCAGAAAAGAAGAGAAAAAGTTTCTGGACAAAACCCTCTTCAATGAATCATCTCATATATAGTTTTCTAAAGAATTTCTCAAATTCCTAGCTAACCCACATATAAACTATATTATCCATATAGTCACTATATGATCTATGTGAAAACTAGATCTAGCTGTGCCATACCCCAACTTTAAAAACCTTCAAGGATCTCTCATATGTAGAATGAATTCCAGAGTCATCAGTACAGTACATAAGGAATTCCATATCTGGTCTCTACCAGTGTTCATATTCATTAAAAACAATAAACAAAATCACTTAGTGCTTCCACCATAGAAAACTAATGGGGATCTTAAATGTGCCATGCTATTTCTGGCCTCTATGCCTTTGCACATGCTATGCCTCATATCTGTGATGCTCTTTCTCCAACATTGGTATACCTGGCTTATATTTAGTCCTTTCTTTTTTTTTAATTTTATTTTTATAACTTTTAATATGTACAACTCATAGTGCATATATTTAGTATCTTTTTACATACAACTGTTTGTATACAAAGTATATTCGTACAATTCAGGTCTTCAATCATTTATTAAGGAAAATGGTATCCGTCTCATTCAACCACCTTTTTTTTTTCTTTTCTCCCCCTCCCTCCCCTCTTGCTCCCTCCCTTACCCTCCCTTCCCTTGACCATTCTAGTGTTCCTCTAATCCTCCTATGTACCCCCATCCAACAATACTTTGAAATAGCCTCCTTATATCAGAGAAAACATTTGGTACTTGGATTTTTGAGACTGACTAACTTCACTTAGCATTATGTCTTCCAACTTCATCCATTTACCTGCAAATGCCATTAATTTATTTTCTTTTATTGCTGAGTAAAATTCCATTGTGCGTATATATACCACATTAGAAGGAGGTATAACCTTTTTTACCTTTTTTTTTTCTTTTTTGTTTGGTACCGGGGATTGAACTCAGGGGCACTCGTCCACTGGGCCACATCCCCAGCTTTTTTTTTTTCTTTTTTTTTTTTTTTGTATTTTACTAGAGACAGGGTCTCACTGAGTTGCTAAGTGCCTCACCATTGCTGAGGCTGGCTTTGAACTTGTGATCCTCCTGCCTCAGTCTCCCAAGTGCTGGGATTACAGGCGTGCGCCACCACACCCAGCAAGAGGTATAACCTTTAATAAATTAGTATATCATTATGTGAAGAATGATCTTCTAATATCATATGAAGAATGATATACACTATCTTGCTTCTTCCCTGCAAGACCTACTATTCTATCTCTGCCTTTCCTATTTTCTAGGAAGGTAAGTGCATGTGGTTCAAATATTAATTAAATACATTTTAAATACAGCTACTCCTATAACATAAACATATGGTAACTCTGGGGAAGAAGTAAGAATTCTACTTTTTAAATATAAAATACAGAGAATAACTGTAATAACAATGATTCATCTTACTTGAGGAGTTCTATTAAGGGGATGGATATGGGTTTAAAAATAAATATGGATATTTATAGTATTATTATCCAAAGAAAAATGGTGGTATGAAAATGACAGAAAGATGATCTAGTATGTAAATTAAAGGGTTTTCAAGATAATTATGCTATCTTAATCTTATGTCTTCCTTTTGTATGGCAAATTTTGAAGTGTATTAGAGGCAATTTAATTTTTTTAAAGTTAAAGCATAGAATGCTTCATTGATTTTTGATACCAAAATTATGAGAATGTGATACAGTTACATTATTTATTTTTTAGTCATTTGTGGGATTTGGTTAAAATAATTCCAGAGAATTTTACAATTTATTAAAAAAATGACTTATTTCAATTCCTCACATTTTTTATTTCTTTTTTTTAAAAAAAATTTATTTATTTGCTTTAGTTGTACACGATGTGTTTATTTGTATGTGGTGCTGAGGATTGAACCCCGGCCGCGCACGTGCTAGGCGAGCGCTCTACCGCTGAGCCACAACCCCAGCCCATCACATTTTTTATTTCTAAGTTTCAATTACTCTGGTTATAAATATTAAATGAAGACAAAAGTATTTAAATATTCTACTGAAATTAATATAGTAATGCAAGATAAAGTATAGGAACATAAAAAGTTATTGAATATTACACTATTATAATACTAGTTAACACTACACATTATACCAGTTGATATCTATTTTGTTACATAATTGCAGATTTTTAAGATCTCTACCACAAATTATTTGTATGAATAAAGCATGTATGATAGTTAATTTCAAATCAGACATTGTGTTGGTTAAACAAGCACGTGAGTTCATTAAATATCCTAGTCTTGATGTTGAAAATCTGGTGAAATATCTAGATGTCAATGACTGAGTTAAGAGAGCTTTTAGTCTAGTGGGAGTCAGGATGGGGTAATGTGGGCAGGTAATTGAGAATGGAAGGAAATGGATAGAACAAGTATAAAAATATCTAGAAGGCCTTATAATATATGGTGCATAATAGTAATCATATCAGAAAAAAACTATGGCACAATATGCTGTGTCATGAAAGTCTTCCATTGTAATTGCCATTTGACTTACTTTCGCTGGTGGAATAGTCCTGCGGGTCAAGGATTCCTGACTCCTGCAGTGATCGAATACAGGAGTCCACCAGCTCAAGACCTGTCGTAAGTTCATCTTCGATATCTTTTTGACCATCTGAAATAAGATATTTTAAGATGATGAATCAGTATGCGAGATATTAACACTAAAAGCTTGAGGTTACAACTTAATAATCAAAAGGTATCCCAACAAATACATCATCTCTGTGAAGTTCTCATTGGATAAAACTTGTAATTGACAGCCAGCACTAATGTCAAGGCCTACCAATTCCACCTATCCCTGGAGAACATGAAGAGATCAGAGAATGAGGAGAACTTAGCTCCTCACTTGTTTATCACAACAGCGTCACTGTAATTGTTGCTGTCATGTTTTCCCATTTACTGTATGTGGAAGTAAGCGTAAGGACCCCCACCCCGCCCCCATGAGCCAGTACTTTACCTTGTGGCTGCCAATGAAACTGCTCTTCTGCTGAACTGCAAAAAAGAGAACACACAGGTATAATGCGCTGATTAGAAAAGAAAGGCCCCAAACTGCAAGTCACAAAGGCTCAACAGAGCAGTACATTGGGTCCATGACACTGCCTTTAATTCCTCGCTGAGAAAAGTGGTATAACTGGTCCATTTGCCATGCATCTCTTTTGATTCACAGGTACTAGTATGTTGTAAATGGACATTGTTCAGTAATTTCCACAAGGACAGCTCATTTTTTTTTAAACAAATCTCAATCCATTAAACTTGTTCCTTACAATAGCTTCTGCATTCATGCAGTCTTGCACAATTTTAGTTATTTTAAGATACAAGTCTGAATAAGGTTATATATGTAGACTTTGTAAAGTAGCCCAATGAAAAAATAACTCTCTCTTTTTATTATAAAGAAGATAAAATAAATCTTTTCCTTTACTTTGACATTCCCTATGAACATTTCCTTTCAGTTGTTTATTACAGTTTAATTGTGTCATTTAATATTAATAACACTTTTCTGACAATTGAATGTACATTTCTGACTTTCTCGCTTGATGATACATCTATAAAATAATCCAGCATAAAAATTTGTTCATATATATGCTATGCCAATCATATTGTACACAGTGGCAACTGATTTATTTTGAATAATTTATTAAATACAAAAATAGATGAATAAATTTAAATCTTCTAAATGTGAACAACTTTCATTGTATGTGTGGACTTTTCCTACCTGCCCACTTTTTTATGTCAATAATTGGAAAGAAAGCTAATGTCAATTACTGACAGATACCATTTTGGGAATGATTTTCTATCCTTATTTCACTAGAGTTTTGCCTCTGATCCAGCAGCTTCTGTGAATAGCTCATCAGTTCCTCAACAGCAAGTGGATTTTAGGTCTTTAATCTGTATCTTAGAGGTGGCTTCTGAATACATTGATAGGAGAAAAAGAGATTTCTGGAATAAATCAACGTTCAGAAAAGCCATGATTGATGTAAATGAATGTAAGAATAGTCCCTTAAGAAACATATGACTTTTATAGTGAGTCTTGCTCCTCAGTCAACCCACATTAGCAAACTGGAAAATGGTTTTACAATAAGAGCTATACACAGAATTGCTGTATGAAATGATAACTTGGTAAATTCAGTCCCTTGAAACTCTTTCTTGCATTGGCAATATAAAATATTATATAAAAGCTACATCTAACTACAGTCAAACCCTTAAAATAGAAATAAAATCCTAAAATCGATATTTAAAAACATCTTAAAGCAGGTTCTCTTAGTAAGTGGCATTTAACATTAAGCAATCTCATCTCAAAATCCAAAAATCACTACAATAAATCTGAACCATAGTCATCCTAGCTATTTTAATACTGTAAGAAGCTGATTAGCCATGACTTTTAAATGATGCAAATGTCAATATCAATCCCAATGGTCATTTGTAGGAGGCATATTAATTCTGAGTATTTCCAAATGCTTAGTTGTGTCACAATCATTTGTGGCTCTTCTTAAATACATGTATTTTAGGCCCCATCAGAAACCCACAGAATCAGAAAAATCTTTGGGTGGGGCTGAGAATCTGTACTGAGTAACAGGCTCCTGTGATGACCCTTATGCTCTGTTATCTTTGAAAACCAGTAGATACTGTTTCCATTAAGGATGCACTAGGAATTTAAAGCTGTTTCACTACTTTATTCTTCCATATTTTAAGGCTGATCAAACTCTCAAGGTGGCATAGCATTCTAAGCATGTATATGCCATGTATTTACATGGGGATGGGATTTTTCTTTCATCTTGTAGTGGGCTGTATGGTCTTCTTTCCCCTAAACATGAGTGTACACAGAAACCTTGAAACTAATCAGTGGTAACTTATTTGGAAGAAGAGTTTTTGAAATTAAATAATTAAGTTAATGATCTTCAGATGAGGTCATTATGGATCACCTAGGAGGACTCTAAATCTAATGACAAATGTTTTCATACAAGAGAGGAGAGGAGACACACAGACCAGGGGAGAAGGCCATGAAAAAAGGGAGGCAGGGAGTGGAGCCGTTGGCCTTAAGCTGAGGATTGGGTGAAGCCTTCAGAACCTGGAACGGTACCCAAGGCACCTCCCCTTGTGCCTTTGTAGGAACATCCCCCTGCTGATGACCTGAGTTTGAACTCTTGGCCTCTTAAACTATGAGAAAAAATATAATTTTAAGCACCCAATTATGGTCATTTGTTAAGGCAGCCCCTGGAAACTGATAAAATATTTTTCTGATATAATAAAAAATGCTCTCATGTTATATCCTCCAGGATTTGCTACCATCTCTATACTGGTACATGCAACTTACTGCTAGGTGCTTACTGTATACCAGAGCCCTGCCTTTTTATACCACCATAACCCTCCTTAGAAATAGGGCTCGGTGATGTTAAATAACTTGACTGCACAGCTCATCGAGAATTCAGCTGGGATTTGGATGAATCTCTCCAACTCCAAAACTAACTCCTCTTTCATGGTCCAAAGTCACGGAGGGAAACACTTAAGCTCCCAGCCATTTAGAGCGGTACCCATGAGTGAGTCAACAGAAGCCGCTTGAGGGCTCAGCAAAGTCCAGCTCTACTTTCCTTCTAGCCATACTGGGGGCCATACTGCCCACCCCTGGCATGTAGATGTGCTCATGTGAGAGCCTGTGGCAGGAAGTAACAGGACTCACTTCCTGCCCAAGCACAGAGGGAAGACATGAGGTCTTCCTGCTGTCTGTCCTTTGAGGTCTAGGATGGGTCCCTGAGTCAGCATGTGGCATGGAGACTTCCTCCAACCCACAGAGATCAGGGAGCATGAGAAATCGACCATTGCTGTGTTAAAACTCAGAAACTGGAGGATTGTTTGATTCTATAGAAGAAATATCACACTGACCCAAATAGAAATGTTCTGTGCCATGATTTGCATTCATAAGTCTTTTCTTTCTTCCTTCCTTCCTTCTTTCCCTTCCCTTCCCCTCTCCTCCCCTCCTCTTCCCTTTGCTCCCCTCCTCCCTCCCTCCCTCCTTTGTTCCTTCCTTTCTTTCCTTCTACCTACCTTCCTTCCTTCCTTCCTCCCCCCCCCCCCCCACTTTGGAACCTTCTGTTTCCACAGTAGAAAGCAGGATAAAAATGTCCTGGGCAACCCTAGCACAGACAAGGTGCTGCCACAGCTCTTATTCATCCTTTGGGATTTTTTCATCCATTTACATGGGTGATTTTATGTGCAGGGCTCCATATCATGTTACTACATAACATTTATTTTTCTGTCCATCTCCTTCAAAATTGTTTCAATTTTATGATGCAACAGAAAGAAGAAGAAACATTTTTTTATTGCAATTGAAAAAATACCATCCACAGTGAATATAAAACTATCCTCTCAAAGCAGAGGCACCTTCCTTTTGGGCAGACAAAGGCATTAATCACTTCAATGGTTTCCCTGATTCCTTTTGCACAGTTAACATGCATTAAAAGTATGACTGATCACAGAGAATAGAAGTTCCAAGAGAAAGCTGGTTTGGATTTTATTTCCTTTAAGTGCACACTTTATTCTCTGTGCTAGGGAATTCTATGCAATTGCATATTTTACACCCTTGATTCCCTCTCTTAATAATGGCTCTAAGGTGATGTCTTTAAATAAGCAAACCAACTATTTATTCATTTAATAAACTTGCATCATGACTGTGTCTCAGACACTCTCACATCAGGAGTTAGGAATTATTGTGACAAAACTTCTTTCAGTTAAACCGTTCAGTTTAATATAAGAGACAGTTTTGAAACTGTTATAACTTACATGCATGTTTCTCTTCAGGGAATAAAGTTTGCTTTTATTGCTAAAATGCTATTACTTGAAAAAAATATTGTCTCAAAAAATTTAAGAAAAATATAGATGTGGTTTAGATCAGACCATAGGCATTTACACATACCTATGTCTATGCTCCAGTAACCAGTGACTGTGAGGACAACACAGATTTCTAGTGAGTACCATACAATACCATTTAACCTTTAAACATAAATAGACATCAGAGATGCTAGAAATGGCTTTACAGACAATACATTACCAGCCAGATCCTAAGAGTCAACACTTATAAAGTTCTTGGTTTGTACAAGGCAATATTCCGATTTATAGTTGATTTTTGTGATAAAACTTTTCCCCCCTAGTATTGAGAATTGAACCCAGACCTCTTGCAATGTATGCATGTGTGACCACTGAACACACTAAAAGAATACAAGTTACACACAAGCCTCCACTCCACTCCCCTCAGACTGTCAAACAGTTTGAAAGTCTGATAGTACTAAGTGTTAGGAAAAAGACAGAAAAATACCTCTCATATATTGTGGGTAGGAAAATAAATTAGAGAAACACTTGGGCAAACCATAGTCAATACCTGGAAATATACATGTAAATACCATTTGGTGATTAAAAGAAATTAGGTAGACACATATGGTGTTCTCAAAAACAAACATAAAGTAAATTAATTCAAGTGGCCCAAGAGATTTATATTGCAAAATCCCAATTATGTGAAATTTTGAAACCACTGACAATATCATATATAAACATACACACATACAGAGAGAGAAAGACTAAGCATGTGGATGGAAAGATATCACTTTTATTATGGTGGTGGCTTATGGTGGGGCAGCAATAAGTCCAAGGAGTGGTAAAGAGGGAGTTTCACTTTGAGCTTAATGTTTTATTTCATGAAAACTGATAAAGTATTCTGACATTATTAGGATAAAATGTTAGCATTAATTTTAAAATGTCTTTTACATTTAGAATAAAAATCCCCATGGTTCTTACATTTTGAAACTAGTTTAGTTAAATGCTCATATAAGTCCTCATAAGTCCATTCCACGTAAGATTCTCACCATTATTAGAATCACTGAAAGTTGAAAATCAACTGATATAAAAATTTATGAAACATATAAGTAAAAAATAAGAGAGGAAAATAGTGATAAAATACATAATTCTCTCTTTTTTTTCTCCATTTCATATGTGAGAAAAATGACAGTCACTTTTATAGTGTTTTAAGTTGGAGGTAGTTTGAAAACTTCTGGTAAGCAACCAATAACTTCCAGGTTCTGAGGGCATGCAGTGGGGTGGGAGAATTTGTTTAGACCAAAGAATAGCCTTTGATTTCCTAGAGAAGTGATTTTCACCCTGGCCATTTCCAGTGTGATAGTCTCCTTACCCACCTCCAGGCCATTTCTAATAAAAAGAATATATATATGAAAGTTCAGTGGGTTTCCTTAATGTCAGGAAAAGACACAAAGCAAACCATTACTACTGATGCCCTGTTTCTTATGAACCTGCTCAAATAAATTTTCTTATTTTCTTTTTCCACTTTGAGATGCCCAGAGCATCAATCTCTACACTGTTTCATGGGGAGCATTATTGGTCCCAAAATTTTTCAAAATGAAATAAAGCTACAGAACTATAAGTTTTTGTTAGTTTGCTTTCAAGTTAAGCAGTGTACCTAAAACATAAGCCCATGAAACTACTGTAAAATAAATTGCTTCCAAATGATTGCTTGATTCTAGCCTATAGGAAAAAGGATCCTCATATTGATGATGTCCATACGACTTGACCTCGTACTCTAACAAAACAATTTTCAGTTCTGCATGCAGCGTCTCACATGAATGGGCAAGGGTGGCAAAATAAAATGACTTCAGTGAAAAGTCTCAAATACTGTGGAAATGTGACATGTGGAGTAAACACGACAAGGGACAGTCCCCTGAGCTTTGCCTGTGGCTGTCCTTGCCCTTTCACAAGAGACTGGACCCCCGACACGGACATTTTTACAGGGCTACAGTGGACAGTGACTGAACCGCAGAGCTCCTAAGTTAGGAGACCACGCGAGGAGTTGTCAAAAGTGCATGCTCTGAAGTCAGACTCTCTGGGTCTGTTGTCCAGCTGGATACTTTCAATCTAGAAAATTCTGGACAGGCTACTTGAACTCTCTAATTCAGATGTTGTGAGGATTAAGGAAGTTCCTTTAGTTCGGGTGATTGTACGTCAAGGGAAGAAATACAGAAGTACTTAAAATGCTTAACAAATTATGACTGTCACGATCATAATTAATCAATTATTATGTTATTAAGATCAGTATGAGTAACTATGAATTGATTGGTTATGACTCATTCTACTGCAAACTTTGTGGTACTCTGCACTGTACTCTAGGCCAGTCAGAATGGGGCAGCGTGGGCAATGAGGACAGCAGGCATTAGAAAATACTCAGACATGGTGGCTTCCGCACTGAGCTGTCAGTCACAACTAGTACTGGGGGAAATGGTATGAGCTTCTCTGTACTCTTGGGGAGCACTCACCATGGCTTTGGGGATACAGAAGAGAGATGCCACCAGCTCTCCTTGACTTTTGCTTTCATTAGGATGTTGAATGTCCTCTAAAGACACACGTTAAAGACTTGGTGCCCAGGATGACACTATGGGAAGGTTGCAGAACCCTTGAGAGATGAGACCATTGAGAGTGGACCCTGTCAGGGACTATGGGACTCTAGGCCCTTCCTCCCTCTTTCACTCCCTGACTCATGAGTGAGAGGTTTTGCGCCACCACATGCTCCTGCCAGGAAATGCTGCTTCTCCCAAAGCAACGAGTCCTCCAGATCATGGACTGGATTCTGCAAACTGTGAGCCCAAATAGGGTTTTTCTCTGTATAGGTTAATTATTGCAAGTGTTTAATAATGCTGATGGGAAGCCGACTAACAGATCTTTGAGGCTGGACGGGGGCATCAGTAGGTAAGTGCACAGTGCGCAGAAGTAGGGGGATTTATTTCATGACGAGACAAGTTCAAAGCACTCCTGCACCCAGGGCCACGGGACCTTCAGTGATTCACTTAATGTAATGAAGTCTCAGTTTCCTCATTTGTAAAATGAAGATTTTGCTAGTATTTTAAGTATCTCGAAAGCTAAATAGTTGAGTATGTAAAGTATATGAAACCCAAAGAACATTGCCAGGAACATAGTAACTATTAAAATATATATAAGCTGGGTGCAGTGGCGCATGCCTGTAATCCCTGCGGCTCGGGAGGCTGAGACAGGAGGTTCAAAGCCAGCCTAAGCAAAAAGTGAGGTGTTAAGCAACTGAGTGAGACCCTATCTCTAAATAAAATACAAAATAGGGCTGGGGATGTGGTTCAATGGTCAAGTGCCCTTGAGTTGAATCCCCAGCACCCCCCACCCCGCCCAAAATACATATATATTTGAAAAGAGACCTGAGAAAGAATGGCCAATTCACAGAACTAAACAATGTTCAGCAAGTCAATCATAGAAAATTCAGCTTGTCTGTGTCAGGGGACCAATAAATATTATCACACAAATATGTCACACATGCTGTAGAATTTATATTGTCTATATTTTTTTTTCCCACACTAAGATGGGGAAGAGAAAAGGCAGTTTGTGATTTACAAAGAAAGATGATTTGCATTTAAACCATAAGTTTTCCAATCAGTGCTGCACCGAATGCCTGTTCAGGCAATTGCCATCTCTCTTGCAGTAGTGAAAATCATAAAGACAAGTTGCTATTTTCAAAACCATGGGATAAAATAAATCAGACTCAAATTGCTATTATTAATTTCTTTTTAGTTGGAGGCAGAGGAAATCCATATCCCTAAGCTAATTTTGTTGGCGCTGGTGACTGACAAATTATCCAAGCAACTGATACAGCAGAACGGTAGCGGCTCCCACGCCGTAGCCTGGATTCACACGGCTCTTAGGTTTATCACAAAGCACAATAACACTGTCATGTTCGGGAGCTAGCCAGCTAGGGCTAAACAAGAGAGAAAGAACATGCATTTTGATTGTTTTTAATTCCTTCAAAATAAGTATTCCAGTTTGAACAACCACAAAGAATTAGCCTGAAGCTCAATCTTTCTAAATGTGCTCCTGCATGAAAGTCAAGCTCTTGGCCTGGGAAAGATATGCATTCAAGTTCCTCTGTTTCATATTTGTTTTACAGTTTTGGTGTTGATTGTGGTTATATTACAAAAGACACTTTATCTAAAAAATCATTATTAGAAGCAGCAACAAATAGTGTACTGTATAGTAGAAATTTCTCATGTTATGTCTACTTCCACAGTTTCCTGGGAAACTTCTCATGCATGAGTAAGGAATTTTTTTTTTTAAATGATTATTCTCATACAAAAGAAATTTACTGTAGTTGAAAACACATTTTCAACCATGTTAGAAAGCCAAGTATCATAATATCTTCACTGGTGGGCATTCCATAAATTGGAATATCGTAACTTGCAATTCTGCATGATAAGAGAGACTGTTCATCAACTGGCTGGTAGGCTTTACAATATTTTGAAGTGCTTTCTAAACCATTAAATTGAATAGTCTGTGTAGTTTATGTGCTAATACTACTGCATTATACATTGTTAAATTGATAATTCTATTTTGGTGTTCACTAGAGTTCACAGTAAGATGTTGATTAACTTAAAGCACTTCGTTCCCTGATTCTGAGAGTGAACAGAGGGTTCACTGCATTTTGCAGTTGAATGATTCATACTTGATTTTTTGGTTGGAGAAGAGTAGATGGTGTTTTGCTGATTGATAGAAGTGGCACCTACAGCAAAGTTCTCTGATATCCGGTGTCATTCCTTTGCATCTTTTGCACCAAATATTTTTGTTTCAAATTATTGAGTTAGATCATCTTAGTTAAGGTAGCTCATTAGCTTTAGGGACATCTGTAGGCAAAAGGAAGTGTCAAATTTATGTTGTCCTGGCTTCTTGTGATGGTGTGTGTATGAGTATGTGTGTGAGTGTGAGTGTGTGTGTGTGTGTGTGTGTGTGCATGCACACTTGCCCCCTCTTCTGTCCCTCTACTTCACTCTGATCTACTCACAGTTCTTCTTTTACCCGTTCTTGCTTCCTACGTGTGTTGTCTATTACAGATATGTTAAACTCTGGTATTTGACTGGAATAAATATGATCTCATTCATAAATAAAGGTAACCCCTTTTAGATATATAATGTAAACATATGTAAATAACCACAGACAATTTCATAGGAAAGAGAAAAAAATGATCTTTTGTTTTATTTTTTGAGTGTTAATAAATGACTTACGAAAATAAATCTCAACTCTAGTGCCTTTAAGGAGCTTAAATCATGTAATATTCATGTACAACGGCTCTTGCGGTATTATAGATCTTTATTTCCTAAGGAGCAAGAGAGTGGCCTTTAGACTGCCCAAGCCATCTGAAACCACCAGAAGCTTTCCTTAGAAAGTTTAATGAATGAACAAATATTCATAGCAGGTCAATTTGTAATCACCAAAGGATAGAAATAACCCAATGTCCTCCAACAAGTGACTGGTTCAGCAAATCGATACATCCACAGGAGGAAACCTACTTAGCAGGGAAAAGGAACAGCTGTGACATATATAATAAGCAACAGCTTTCAAGGGAATCTTGCAGAGTAACAAAGAAAAATAATACCCCCTTGAAATACCAAATCACAGAACTGGAGAGCATATTAGTGGTAGCCAGAACTTCAGAGAAGGGAGGGTGGTGGGTGGCTAGAAAGGGTGGAGTGAGGGGCCTTGCAGTGATGTGGTCTTGACTGTGGTGGTGGTGACAGAAAGCTACCTATGTGATAAATGTGAACAGAACTAAACACACACACACACACACACACACACACACACACACAGACAGACACACAAAAACGCATGTACAACAGGGGAAATATGGTTGTGACATGATTCTGCTTACATAGTGTTTGCCATTGGAAAGCTACCTGGTAAAGTTACAGAAGATATCTCTGTGCAGTTCCTTTTGGATCTTCATATGTATCTGTTAATTTCCAAGTAAAAAGCAAAACAAAATGAGTGGACTATGGTTTAGCCTTGCTTCATTTTCTCTTCCCTGAATTATTTTTCTCTGTACATAAGATGCTACTCAATTTTCCTCATGTAATAATTGAACTAGAATGAAATGAAGATTGCGAATGGTAAAGAGAGTCAAGGAAGGAACAGAGATGGAAGGAAGGAGAAATATGAGAAATATGGGGAACAAAGAAAGCGATTGCTCCTTCTGATTATCCTTTTGTTCTTCATTCTTATCAGTGAGAGCTCAGAGGACCCTGCCCTGGCTCATTTCTGCTTTGTTCTGTGAATGATGGAGTTATCCCTGCAATATAATAGACCAATCATACTATCCATTGCCAATCTGATGCAAGGAATTGTGCTGCCACTGAAGGAAAACTCACTCATTACTTCTCAGCTACCCTGCTCATCAGGATCCAGTGTTCATTTCCACATTTTCAGGGAAAATTTAAAATGGTATTTTGGCTTATAGTACTTGAGCAAAGTATAAGGCTTTAGTGCATGCTATGTGAGTTCTGGAGACCTCACACAATATAATTCATTGGCTCTCTGCAAGCATATTCATTAAAGTTAGGCTTCCGCCTGGTGCATAAGCTGCTGCTCCTGCTGCTAATTTGCAAGGGAGCAGTTGCAGAGCCTGTCTGCTTGCATGTCCCTAAACTCACCATCCTGCCTTCTGGGATATGGTCTCCCTGTCTGATTACTTTGTCTGTTGCTTTCTGTATTTATTATGGTGAAAAACAAAACCACACATTTAAAAAATTACTTTCTTTCCAACATTTAGCCCCAATACTTGAAACTGAAAACGTGGATCAGCCTCTCCACCTTCTGCAGATCCAAGCAGCTGTGTATGCATGAAGAAGTTCTCCTTTCTGCAAAGAATGAGGATTTGAAATGTGCAATCTCACTGAACAACTGTACTGTCAGTCAAATATAGAAGGTCGCTTAGAAAATCATGAACAGAAATATCTATGAATGTTCTTAAGATATTTAAAGCACATCTTTCTAGAAATCATTGTTGAGATCCTTTTTATCCATTTATCTACTGCAAACCTCCTTGAAACTCTACTCCCTCCATTTCTTGTTTGGAGGTTCTGCTTAGCTCTCGCTGGTGGCATGCAGGGTTCTGTACCTGAAAAGTCTTCCCATTGACAAAGAATCTCTCCTTGATCAAACCGGGGTTAGGCTCTTCTGAGCTCTTTTATGAACTCCCATGTCCTTCCTTGTGGTGTGCAGTTCTAGTACGAATCTTGGTATCTCAGTTTAACCAACAACCCTCACTGTTGATTTCTGATCAGGTTCCTCATCTTCTACCTCCTCCTCCAGGTGATGTCTTATCACCCTGATCTGTCTTCAGAAAGAATCTTATCAGCTCAGTTGAGTTTAGAATACTCCTTTTATTCCTATTATCACCTCTCAGTAACTCTCCATTCATTGACTTGATACCTTGCTCTATGGCTATAAATTCCCACTCTTCCTTGTTGCATTTGGATTTGAGCCCAACCACTGTCCCCAACCGTAAAACACTGAGATAGTAGAGCCAATTGAATAACGTCTGTGTTACCAATCTGTAAAAGGCGTCATTTAATAGTTTTGTAACAGCCCCACAGGTTCTCCACTTCCTGAGAGGAATATGGAGGAAGTCACATCTCCTCGAACCCAGGTCTCCATGCTTGTACTGAGACGACATTAGCAGGGCCAGCTCCCCGGCTGAGATCTGTGGAGGGCCCTGCACTCAGAGGGCCCCTGCCCTACTTGTTGGGTTTAATGCTCTATGATTGCCCTTTGGAAAAGGTGAAATTTTATCTTTGAGCTTGGTGTTTTGCAAGTGCAATCTGACACAGCAAAGGGCCACGTGCCCACGTGAAGGAGCTGTGCATGATACCATGTCCCCGGCTTGCTGCTGCCTTGTTCATATGCTGCATTTGCAATGCCCTGCCGGAGCTGCCCTGTGCTGTGGGATTGAACAAGACAGAAAGCACGCCCAGAGTTAGCATGTTGCCTTGACGATGGAGCATGCGGCTCCCAGACCGCGCTTTGCCTTCCACCTTCACTCATTTTAAGCAAAGAAAGCAAACCTTCTAAAGACATGAACGATCAAGGAACTCTATCGTTTCTTTGACTCGTGTTCCTCCCCAAGGCAGCCAACCACTCAAGCTGACAATGATGACCCCTGGAAGGAAAAGGAAAGTTCTGACACCACAGGTCCATTTCTCTATAGACCTTTCTAAGAGAAGGTTAGTAGAATCTTGCAGTACCAAGAAGTGAAATGAAAACAGTTAAGGCGGTTTGGGCAATGTGTCCACTGTTCTGGCAAAAAGGAAATGCGTATGCATGCATGGGCTGTGAAATATGAGCTCTCTCGTTTCCAGGATTCTCTATACAAGTTAAATGCTGTAATGTTTGCATGGAACCTAGAACAGCACAAATTAAAGATCAATTGTAAAATCATGCTAACAGTTTAGAATTTTATTTTTACTTATAATTGCTTTAAATTTTAAGAAGAGGGAAAGACTATGTAAGAAAAGGAAGAGCCCTGGTATTTTTTAAATACCTTTAATGGAATCTTTTTCCCTGCTTTTTGAACAACAGGCCCTGGTTTTGCACTGGGCACTTTGAATTATGCGAACATGACCTATCTCAGATAGCCACTGAGGTAATTAAAAGATAATGCATATGAAGGTCTCCAGTACAAGAGGATAGCAACAAATCCTCCCCTGCTGCTCTCTGGCTGCACTTCACCTAGATGCCTTCCTCCATTCCTCAGGCCTGCAGTCTCTCCTGCTCTAATCAATTATCTCAGATGTCACTGAAATTGATATCCTCAAGCAGAAATCTGATCACGGCAATCCTGGTTTAAAAGCCTTCACTGGTTGCTGGCTGCAAGAGAGGAAACCCAAGCCTTTCGCAGAGCATGCACAACAGTTTGGAGGACCTGCTTGTCCTACCTGAGGAGCCACTGTGAGCCACCTGTCTTAGAGGACACTGAGCGTTGCTCTGCGTCCACTTGCTCCATAGCAACTCATCACTGACTGGGGCGTGCCGGGATGGTTTGTTTTTCGGTGTTTGTCTTTGCCAAACTACGAGCTCCTCAAGACAGAGACCAAACAGTGTTCCACTGTGTAACCCAGGCTATGAAGCCCGGACGGCCGCTCATAAAACATGTGCCCACAGGTGGGAGTCAGCAGACGCCCGGGCCTCCTCTTCATGTTCCAAGTGTACCTTGTATTTCGCTGAGGGTTGTCTTTTTGTAGAAGTGTACTGTGCCAAAAGGGGACTTTTACATTTTCCTGCACTTTTGTCATAAAGCATCACTAGGACAATGAAGCAACCACCTGAGTGAATACTAGGTTTGTACCACCTTGTCAGGAACAAAGGCAGTCACCAACCCACGGTGGAGCCCTGGCACATGTCACTTTAGCATTTCCCCTCTATATTAAAGACTTTAAGGGCACTTATTATTTAACAGTGTGCCCTGGAAAACCCTGTTATGAAAGCAATGAAACCTTAATGTTTTTTATACATCTAAATTTATATATGGCTATCTTTTTTTCTTAAAGGCAGGATATACCATGATTGAAAAAGCCATCCTGGGTGGAATTATCCCCCGTGGGGGAGTCGCTGGGGGTGATGCTCATAAATGTAAGGAAGAGCTATTCTTTTGAAGTTCCATTACTGTATTTCTGGTCATCTGTTTTGTTTTTCAGTTTGTTTTCTGTTACAGAATTGAGCAAACTAATTTTCCTCTCCCTAATTAAGCCCATGGTCATATCTCATCTGTTCGAGTTTTCCGTTCAGTGAAACATTATTTTCACTTACCAAGGCTCCATGATGTGCCACTTGTGGCTTCTTACTGGGGACAATTATAGGACGATAATTCAGAGCTCGCCAGGGCAGTTGTCATTAGTGGATCCTGTTCTGTTCCCGAGGCCTCCGTGTTTGTTTAAGGGGACAGGGCAAAGCAGGACTCACAGTCAGCCTTGAGGAAGCAGCACAGGAAGCCAGCAAGGACATCCTTCATGTCTAATTTGTTGATTTAATCTGGCTCGAGGGCACTGACAGAATCCTCATCACCTAATGTGCTTAATGGTCTAAATGAAATGAGTTGGTGGTGTTGATTTAGTTCCTGTTGGACCCATTTCCAAGTTACACATCCCCTGATAAATTGCTGCAATAGGCCTACTCTCAGAAAATGCACCCTGGAAGATGGGACTTTGACACTTATCTGAAAGTGAAGTAACCATCTCCAGCAGTGGGAGACCTCGCCCTCCACAAAACACAGATCCTCATCAACCCAGGAGGAAACCGTGCCCCAGCCAAGGTCCAGGTTCCTTCAGCTTCTTTGGGAAAGCAAATGGAACTTTTGCTTTTGTCATGCTTTAGTTGTAGTTAGTGGGCTTGACCTGCATTTTCCCTACTGTAAATCAAAGAGACCTGTTGTAGTCAGCTTTTTTGCTGCTGTGACCAAAACACAAGACAAGAACAACGTAGAATGATGAAACATTTATTTAGCGCTCATGGATGCAGGGGTCTTAGTGGTCTCAGTTCATAGCCAGCTGACTGTTGCTCTGGGCCCAAGATCAGGCAGACCATCATGGGCATGGAGGAAGGCATGGAGGAAGAAAGCAGCTCAGGACTTGGCAATTGGGAAGCACAGAGCTCAGCTTACCAGGGAAAAAATAAATACCCCAAAGGCATGACCCCCTCTTCCAGCCACACCCTACCTGCCTACAGTTACCACCCAGTAAAGCCTGTCAGGGGATTAATGCCCTGATTAGGTTAAGGCTTTCATAACCCAGTCTTTTACCTGTGAGCTTTATTGCATTGTCTCACACGTGTACTTTTGGAAGACATCTCATATTTGAACCATAATGGGAATTTTTTTCTTCATTTTTAATATTGCAAGTAATATGAAATATACAGACAAAAGGGAACAAAATGTTGGTGTGAAACAAGAAAGAATAAACTTATTCCCTGAGGCAGGTAGAACATACATCTCTCGCTGTATTTAATAAGTGGTTAATAGTTCAAAAATACTGATGTAGTGAGGAAAGAATTGTTATATACTTTTTAAATGGTTAAAGACAATAAAAATATACTTCCTTTCTTTTGTCTTCTTTGATCTTTAAGATATAGAAAAACATCAAAAAAATCAAGTCTCCAAATCTAGAATTTTATATATTTATTGCACTATTGGAAGAAATTTCCCTCTATAGTGATTAGACTCAGATGGTAATTTAGTAAACTAATGAAAATAGTTTATTATTTTTAAAATTAAAAAATTTGCCATAGACCTCCTTTCTGATTAATATATACATGTACACACAAACACACACCCCCCCCCCCCACCACCACCAACCAACAAAAAACCCACCAATGTTTTTCATTATAACTTGGAATATGGGGTCATATAGGTGTCAGGGAATATAGAACAGTAATGTCCATATTTACATTTAGGATTAATATATAGGAAATGCAATTTCAGTTTATTTGGATAAATAAATTAAGGGCCATACTTTACATCTCCTTTTTTCCCTCCTTTTCAGAGATTCAATCAAACACCCTTCATGCCATAATAAGAACTGTGCATCACATAGGGACAAGCAGTTTCATGAGTCTGGGTCTTTGAAGGTATTGTCACCATTCAAAAAAAAAAAAAAAAAATGAACCAATACAACTTGTCGAGAATTAGTAGAAATATCTTTATGAAAAATAAAATGGTATTCAGCAGCTATTCTTACTGAGGTTATGTCACTTAGTAGAGGATTTCTATGGCCTTTCTTCTTTTTCTGGAGCCCTGTTTTGGTGGGGTGGTGTCGCACTGCACACATGCCCTGAGCCCACATTCTGCAACTGGCGGTGCAAGGTGACAAAGAGCTCTTGAAGGTGAACTCAGTTCAAGTCACTGTGAGTCCACGGAACAGGAAGGAAGCCAAGCAACAACCCTTAGACTAACATCCCATAGCTACAGTGCAGCCTGGTTAGATGTGTCGAGTTGGACTAGATACACTTAAGCTCAGCAGTGCATGCGATGCATTAAAGTTAGACCAAACAAAAAAAGTCTTTCCACTTCATCTGTTGAAAAGGGATGCCAATTTCTCCTTCGCTTTTGAATGAATGGTGACCACCGCAACAATATGGAGCAGAGGTAATGCCTTGTAACTTTTAAGTTCTTCAGGCTGGGCCCTAAGAGACCTGTAGCTGGTGGTCCCCTTCTGGAAGGTGGCCTCCATCTAAGAAGTCTGGCCACTCAGTGACATCCAAGCCCAAGATAGCTGGGTGGAGGGATAGAAGCCACCTACGGGAGCTCTCAGGTGCTAGGCACGCGAGAGAAGCCTTTTTCTTGGTCTCTCCTTGCGAGCCCTCAGTGACATGAATGACTTCAGTTAATGCCACATGGAACAGAAGACCTACCTGGATTCTGCCCTACCTGGATTCCAGACCCACAGGATCCTGAGCAAATAGAATGGTGATATTAAAGCCAGTGAGCTCTGGGAAAGTTTGTTAAAGAGTAACCCAAACAATGCACACAGCACAGAACCCTCCTTGGCAGCCCACAGCAGTAAAGGAAATGGATCAAATGACTGACTTTTAAATTTACTATGCAATGTATTTCTGCATTTTTTTTTGATGAAAACGTTATTTGCAGAGTTGGGTACGGAAACGGGATTAAACACTTCCCAAACCCTACCCATCTGCTTTATTGTTTCCTGAGTCAATTCGCCTTCTATTTTATTTAATTCTTAAAGGAAATGCTGGACGCTCACCAAATACATGCCATACTATGAGTTTCTGAAGCTGATATAAAGAAGAAAGAAAAGGGTGAAAGCTTATGTCTTATTACCTTGAGGAAAGTTATAGTTTGAAATGCAAATAATGCATACCATAAATTAACAAATAGTAACATAGAAAGTGTTGTGAATTAACATAAATTGAGTATATGAAGACATGGAAGATATCTGGGTCGCAATGTAGGTTAAGCCAGATCTTGAAAGAATGAGGAGGTAAAGTTAGATAGTAGAGAATTCTATGGGAGTAGTGACATAGCAGGTTTCTAACATGAGACAAAAAGCAAAGAAAATTAAAGATCAATAACTTATTTAAGTCTGTTTAACATTTCTGGACAAGATTCCAGGTGGGCGGGGATTGTTCTATCAAATGCAATTCATGCTTGAATTATTTCTTTCATTTCTGCTGCGGAGGTAAAGGAGAGGATGGGCAGAAGCCACGCCCACTCACAGTAACACTGGGGATATTTCAGAGTGGAAGAGTCTCTCCTAAAAGATGAGCCAAGTCTCTCCTAAAAATAAGTCAATGTTTTACTTAGAATGGTTAGTAAAATAAGAACAGCAGCGGCAATAATAATGATAAAAGGAAGCAAATGAGCCCACTGCAGGAGGACCTTGCTTTGGATTTACCATAGTAATTCTCTGTATGTGCGTATATACTTCTGAAATGGCGACTATCTTAGGTGTCTCTAGAAAAAAGCCTGTTGGAATCATTATTTCATGAAATTTTACAGGGAAAACAATTCTGTCAATGAACACAAAGTTTCAGTGCATTTCTTTCAAATTTTTCATGAGTCTTATTTTAAGACCACCATATCAGTGGTAAACACCTACATTAAAATGATTTACAATAATATAAAAAAGTGTTCAATAGTCAATAAGTGTTACTAGTCATTACGGAGACTCAAAACGCAAATGAGACCTACCTCACATCTTCTTGAACAGGTACTTTTTAAAAATTTTTCTGTACTACATCTTGAACTCAGGGGCACATAATCACTGAGCCACAACCCCAGTCCTTTTTATTTTCTATTTTGAGAAAGGGTCTCACTAAGTTGCTTAGGCCTTGCTAATTCACTGAGACTTACCTTGAACTTGTGATCCTCCTGCCTCTGCCTGTTAAGCCATTGGAGTTACAGGCATGTATGCTGGTGAATAGCTACTTTAAAAAAGACTGACGCTAGTTTGAGTCCATCCCATTTATTAATTCTTGATTTTATTTCTTGCACTTTCAGAGTCTTGTTAAGGAATTTGGGGCCTAATCTGACATGATAAAGATTTGGGCCTACTTTTTCCTCTATTAGGCGCGGGGTCTCTGGTCTAATTCCTAGGTCCTTGATCCACTTTGAGTTGAGTTTTATGTGTGGTAAGAGATTGGGGTTTAGTTTCATTTTGCTGCATATGGATTTCCAGTTCTCCCAGCACCACTTGTTGAAAAGGCTATCTTTTCTCCACTGTATATTTTTGGTGCCTTTGTCTAGTATGAGATAACTGTATTTATGTGGGTTTATCTCTGTGTCTTCTATTCTGAACCACTGGTCTACATGTTTATTTTGGTGCCAATACCATGCTATTTTTGTTACTATAGCTTTGTAGTATAGTTTAAGGTCTGACATTGTAATGCCTCCTGCTTCACTCTTCTTGCTAAGGACTGCTTTGGCTATTCTGGGTCTCTTGTTTTTCCAAATGAATTTCATTATTGCTTTTTCTACTTCTATAAGGAATGATGATGGGATTTTAATTGGACTCACATTGAATCTGTATAGGGCTTTGGGCAGTACAGCCATTTTGATACTATTAATTTTGTCTATCCAAGAGCATGGAAGATCTTTCTATATCCTAAGGTCTTCTTCAATTTCTTTAGTGTTCTGTAGTTTTCATTATAGTGATCTTTCAGTTCTTTTGTTGATTCCCAACTTGTTTTGTTTTTAAGGCTATTGTGAATGTGGTAGTTTTCCTAATTTCTCTTTCAGAAAGGATTTATCACCGGTGTTTAGAAATGCATTTGATTTATGGGTATTGATTTTATATCCTGCTAATTTGCTGAATTCATTTATTAATTCTAGAAGTTTTCTGGTTGGGGAGACAAACCCACATGAATACAATTATCTCACTAGACAAAGGCAAAAAACTTACAGTGGAGAAAAGATAGCTTCAACAAATGGTGCTGGGAGAATTGGAAATTCATATGCAATGAAATTAAACCCCTATCTCTCACCATGCACAAAACTCAACTCAAAGTAGATCAAGGACCTAGGAATTAGACGAGATTCCCTGTACCTAATGGAGGAAAAGTAGGCCCAAATCTTTACCATGTTGGATTAGGCCCCTGCTTCCTTAATAAGACTCTGAAAGCACAAGAAATAAAATCAAGAATTAATAAATGGGATGGACTTAAACTAAAAAGCTTCTACTCAGCAAAAGGAACAATGAGGTGAAGAGACAGCCTACATTTTGGGAGAAAATTTTTGCCACATGCATATCAGATAGAGCCCTAATCTCCAAAATATACGAAGAACTCAAAAAACTTAACACCAGGGGCTGGGGTTGTGGCTCAGCGGCAGAGCGCTCACCTCGCACGTGCGTGGCCCAGGTTCGATCCTCAGCACCACGTAAACATAAATGCATTGCACTGTGTACAACTAAAATAAATAAATAAATATTTTTTTAAAAATTTGTAAAAAAAAAAAAACACTTAACACCAAAAAAAACAAATCAATAAATGGGCTAAGGAACCGAACAGACACTTCTCAGAAGTAGATAGCACTTGATCAACAAATACATGAAAAAATGTTCAACATCTCTAGTAATTAGAGAAATGCAAATCAAAACTACTACAAGATTTCATCTCACACCAGTCACAATGGCAGCTATCAAGAATATAGATAACAATAAATGTTGGTGAGGATGTGGGAGAAAAGGCACACTTATACATTGCTAGTGGGATGGCACATTGGTGCAACCAATCTGGAAAGCAGTATGAAGATTCCTTAGAAAACTTGGAATGGAACCACCATTTGACCCAGCTATCCCACTCCAAAGCACTTAAAATCAGCATACTCTATTAACGTAGCCCCATCAATGTTCATAGCAGCTGAATTCACAATAGCTAAACTGTGGAACCAACCTAGATGCTCTTCAATAGATGAAAGGATAAAGAAACTGTGGTATATATACACAATGGAATATTATGCAGCATTAAAAGAGAATAAAATTATGGACTTGCAGGTAAATGGATGGAGTTGGAGAATATCATGCTAAGCAAAGTAAGGTAATCCCAAAAAAATCAAAGGCTGAATGTTCTCTCTGATAAGTGGATGCTGATCCATAACAGGGGTGTGGAGGCATGGGAAAAATGGAGGAACTTTGATTAGGCAAAAGGGAGGGAGGGGAGGGAGGGGACACAGGCGCAGGAAAGATGGTGGAATGAGGTGGACATCATTACCCTAGGTACATGTGTGACTGCACATATGGTGTGACGCTACATCATGTACAACCATAGAAATGTAAAATTGTGCTGCAATTGTGTACAATGAATCAAAATGCATTCTGCTGTCATACATACCTAATTAAAATAAATTAATTAATTAAAGAAAAAGACTGACACGACCAAGTGAAAGCTAGGCTGTGAAGCCACTTAAACTCAAATATACTGTTATGGGTATAAAAAACTGTCTGCCCACTTAGGAAGAAGTCAGGTAGTTTCTTTACACTTAAGCATACACCTATCCAGTGATCCAGTGATATCAATCAAGACATTTTCCCAAGAAGTCCAAAGTAAACATATGCAAAAATATCTATACAAGTTCTTAGCTGCTTTTTTCATAATTTCTCTGAACTTGAAAGAATCCAGACATTCATCAATAAGAGAATGGATAAGCAATCTGTAGGATATTTATACAATGGAATTCTACTCAGCAAATCAAAGGACTCCTGGACAGCTAAGGCTGTCCATATATGGTTCCATATATGGGTTTCTTGGAGCCACATTCTACATGGTAATGTGAAGGCAAGTGAGCTTTTCCAATCAACATTCAACACAGTTGAAATCTCATCAAATCGATTCTTTAGGGACAAGTCCAGTCTGCTGAGCATTGGACTCCTTGGGGTTGGCGGTGGGAAGGCCCCTTAGACTAAGTGGTTGCAGAGGGTAGATCAGCTGTCTGTGATCTAGCCAGAAGCTCAGTGGTACCTCTTTATCCACAAAGGGAAAGTCAAGCCCTCTTTTATCATTCATGTTTTTAATTTCAAAATAATGGGATCCATGGAAGATGATGGGATAATAAATGTGAATAATTCCCCATGAACAATATGAGTTATAGACTAACCTGGGTCATTTTTTAAAAGAGGAAGATGATGGAGGAGTTATCAGTACTTATAATGGAATGATTGGCAGAAATCAGAACAGTATGAGCAAATAAAAAATAGAGTCCCTTCTCTGTACACAACCAGAAATCCAAAGACTCCATTCTTAATATTCAAATAAAAATAATATTTAGATTGCTTACCTTTATCTCCACCTATTCTCTTGTAGATCTTATAATAAACTGTGACTTTGCAACTATTCTAGTTGATGTATAAACTTAATCACAGCATGAAAATTCTCTGTGATCAATGTTTAATCTTATCTTGAACTTAAAAAGAAATTATGCATGGTTTTATTCTCCTTAGACTCCATTGCTACTTTCTTAATTAACTGGTTGTACAGGGCTTTAGCTATTATATGTTATGATTCTAGGGTGTGGGGTTTTCAAAAAGTGATTTAGTAAGCTAGGTAATTTACCTTGAGAATATTGGAATGCTTATGAAAAACTATGAGCAAATAAAAAGTATTTCCAAATTCTTATGTACTATTACTGGATGAGAACAGATTGACTGTGGAGAATTCCCAAATGAGAAATACTAGGAAATAATTGAGAAGAATAAAGTGTATTTTCTTTCCAGCTACTATTTGACATAGCTTATAATACAGAATAATAAAGCATATGTACTAACTTAAAATGCCTAAATAAGTGTAGTTAGAGGGGCAATGTATATATTTTTAGATATTTGTGATAAAGTACATACATGTAAGAAAAGGTAATGTAGGAACATTTAAGTACATCTCAAAAATTAAAATTTAATTTCTGGACAACGTGAACAGAGTTATTTCTGAAGTTCTGATCTATAAAATTATAAAACTATACTTTAGCTTTTATATGTTGAGTATAATCATCTATAGTGAAAATCCATTTTGTCAATTTCTATCTTTCATGAAAAAATAAAAACTACATAGAAAATAAGTATAGTTGTGAGAAAAAAAATTTGGATTTAGAAAAATGTATCTTTGTTCAGTTACACAGCTGAAAACACAATATATCAATACTGAATAATTTTAAAGTATGCAAACTCTGCTATGTGGCAAAATTTAAAAAAATACTACATTGGGATCATGTTTGGTAATTGCTCTTTGTTTGTTATTGAAAAATATGTCATGTATTAATACCAAATAAACTAGGGATATTTTATCATTTTCTTACAACTATGTATATAATTTCACCTGCACTGAGAAATGAAATAAATGTAAAAACTGCTTATCGGTCATTTTATTATTGAGCTTATTATGTTTACAATTTTTAAAAAATTGAAATGTGTTCAAATCTCCAACAAGGGAAGAAACTCGTCTCTAAAGGAACCCAGGAAGCTTGTGGGCAATATCCAACTCCATTATGTGTCTGGAGGGAAGAACATCAGTCAAACTGTCTTCTCCCCTAATCATCAGTTAATGTGACTATTAACAAGGTATTTTTTCCAATATGTGCTTCCATTAGCATAATTCTGGGCCCTAATTACCTCATGCTTTTTTTTCATCTTTAAATATCTGACATAAAAATCGCAGTAGCAAATAGACCCATGTGGCTTTCTAATCCAGTTTTTTTCCCCAAATTTGTCAGATATGACATTCTTTAATATGCCTTTTAATCCAGTTTCTTTTGATTACTTCTTCAGATTTTTTAAAAAGTAGTACATATTAATGGTAAGAATTTAGAAATTCAGCAAAGTAAAAAAAAAAATCACTTAAGAGCAAAATCAGAGTTAATCTCTGTGGGAATTTCATTGCATTTTGTTTTATTATTATATGTTAATACACATTGATCTTTCACTTTTTACAAAAATAAAATCACAGTACTTTTTACTAGATTGTTTTGTTAGCATTTCTTACTGATCTCAATCCTTGAAAAAATAATTTGTAATACCTTATACCCAGGCCAGTATGAATATCCTATAATATTTTAAACTTACCTTATTTGTAATAATTTAGTTTAATTCCTATTTATTTTGATTATATATTTAATAAATTTCATATGTACCAGGTTTATATCAATATCTATATACATATATGCATATATATGGACAGAAGTGCATATAATGCAATAATAAATATTTTTGTACAACTTTGACCGTTTTTGTGGAGGGGGGGACAAAATTTTAGAGGTGGCACTGAATTATTGGGGCAAATAATAAAAATATTTTAGTGTTTTTGACTAATTTTACAAATCCTTTCCAAAAAGTACTGTTTACAGGAAGCTTGGAAAATATTTACATGTAAGTCACATACGCTTTTTTTTTTTTTTTTTTTTTGAAGTCTCAACATTAAGATTTAAGTATAAATGAAATACAAAATTGAAATTCTCAATAAATAAGGTTCTTAACTGCATAGGCTATCTGAATATGTAAGATCAATATGTTATACATAAAGTCCAAATAGATTCAAATGTTGAAAAACACCCTGCATTTTAGAAAACACCCAATAAATTCTAATTTTGTATTTCTATTTTCCTAAAGGGAATTACGAAAGCAATCCTTCTAAATATGAAAAACTTCACATGCCTCTATGTAAGTGACTTAGTTTTTTCTGATCAAGTTTAACTAAATATAAAGAATAACTGGATTTTCAGTGTCTTATAGCTTCTCTCTTTATAATGATTCTTGTACATGAAAAACTGACAGAGTGATATTGCTTCTTCATTCCTTTATTTTTCATATGATCTCTATAACAAAAATATCTCAAATTTGAATCTAGTATTAGCATAAACTCCTACCAATGTCTTATTTAACAATAATTTGATTAACATAAAGAGATATCCATGCAATACTCCCTATAACTTCCAAGAAATAAGCAGGAGAATGACAATATATACCTACAGGACAAATTCTTCTGTTTAAAGGAATGTGGAAATAGTGTATGAATATTATTAAAATAGTTTGTGTATTGATTTTTCCTCAAAATTTTATATAAAATAAATTACAAGTAAACATACAAATTCGATATATTTCAGTGGACTGATAATTGGAATATTTTGTGAATACAAAGTTACCTGATTAGCTTGCTGTAGACTGAGCTTAGTGACTCACTATTAAGAAACACAAGTCACAGTGACACTGAGGAAATGAGTACAGAAAAACATATGAAGGCTGATTAGAAACATGGGATATAATAACTAAAGACATACTCATTCACCCCTGAGAGAAGAGTTAGTATGAAGCAACAGAAAAGGTAATTGTGAGAAACGAGATTCTCCCTGCCAAAGTTTCTCATTGCCCAAAGGATGAACTCAGGGCAAAATCCAGAAGCCTTAGGTTCTGACTTTGAACTAGAATCACTTCTGAATTCCAAGAAGGAGACTTCAATTAGTGTGACTGTCAGGGGAAACGAAACGCATTCCATCTCATGGGGATGCAATCATTATAATACATATATTCATATACGTATATATTCATATGTATACCACACACACACACACACACACACACACACACACACACACACACACATATCCTGTGAAGAATGTATTCAAAGAGTTCTCCTCCACTTTTCACCAGCAAGAGACAGGGGGAGAGAAGGTATGTGTGTGGGGGAAATGTGTATGTATATATCGGCATTTACCAAAGTTACATCTGGAGAAAACCCACTGAAGTAACTCAATGAAAAGACATTAGTCCTATGGAATTGGTTCACAAAATAAGTCATTTTTTTAATAACAGTAAATCATCTATAAATACCTAGGTGTGAGTGTACACGTGTATAAATATGTGCAAATACATACAGATTAAATTCTCCAGTTAAAAATATCTTTCAAACTTTTATCTTTATTTTCTTCTCTGTTTTGATGTTTTATTTCCTTATATGTCTATACATTCCCTTCAGTTATATACTGTAAGACAAAATAAACTAAACATGACATTTAACAGCACTCTAAATACTGAAGGAAGAAAAAAAATCAAACTATGTTGCAAGGGAATATTTTTTCATTTGGAAATCACATAAAATCAGACTGAAACTCAATCTCTGCTATTTCTCAACAGTATAAATTTGAGATTTTTAAACCCTCAGCATTTCAGGCTTCTTCTCCAAGATGGCATATGATCAACCGTGCTGGGAGGGCAGAAGAACTACCAGGCACTGAGTAAACATTCCTTTCCTTGAACTTAATCCATTTATTCTGCCCTTGTACCACCTGTTGATTGGCTGCTTTACAATGTCACAGTTTCACTTAAACATATGGATATGTAAAGTGATTAATTATTTTCCATCAGTAGCTTGCTTTGTTAAACTCAGTTCAGAAACTGTAACTTGGAAAGATAGCAATGAGGCTACCCTGGCATTGACTTAATGCCCAGATTCAGGAGAATTAAGACACTTGGAAGTAAACAACATACAACAATGGACTGAAGTCAATATGGAAATGATAACAGGTCCCAAATTAACCACTAGGCTCCTGGAGAACTCATGCCCCTTGATTATTGTTGAGAATCACATGGAGAATACATAAAGCATTTTGTCTTCTTTAGAAGTTTATACACTATTTTTTTTTTTTTTTGGCAAAAATATGATTTTCCCACACAAGTACAACTTTAAGTGATCCAAGACAAAAAAAAAAAAAAAAAAAAAAAAGAGAGAAAATTGTGAGTCCTTTTGTAGACAAGCAGTTCTCCAAACAACTGGTCATTTAAATTCTCAATAAGTATAAATTCAGCCAGAGGCTGTGCTAGGAGCAAGGGGAAAATAAAGAAGTATGAAGTGCTAATCCGTGTATCTCCAGTGAAGGCACGTAACTGACTCTGGTTCTAGGAACTCTGTAAGTGGTGGGGTCCTCTCTTGATGTGCGTGGCTATAGGAACTGCCGACAATAGGGTGGGTAAACCTGAGCTGCACTGAAGTCCTGTGCCCTGGGCATGAGATGAGGTGTAGGGTGGCCATGAAGGGATCTACTGAGGATAGAGAAGGTGTTTTCAACACGAGGTTGTGTGAGGAATCGCCTCCCCTAAGAGCCACCAGGGAACTTAGTTTCCTGGGGCTGCAACATCATAAACTAGTGGCGTATAACAACTGAAATGTATTTTCTCACAGTTCTGGAGATGGGAAGTCTGAAGTTAGCTGTTCTAGAACTTTCCAACTCCTCTTAACTCTGGTATCTTTTCTTCCCTATTTCCCCACCTCAGTTACACACCACACACACACACACACACACACACACACACACATACACACACAACTGGAATTGTCCATAACTCTTAAGTAGCTTAGAGGAGGTAGAGAGAATAACTGTAAGCTTGAATAAAAATGGAATCTCTGACTATTATGAGGAGGTAGGAATTACAGGTATCAAATTGAAAATGTTTTTTTAAATTATTTTTTTATTCTAAGATGATATAAATGACAGCAGAATGCATTACATTTCATATTACACATATAGAGCACTTTTTTTTTTTTTTTTTTTACAAATCTCTGGTTGTATGCAAAGTATATTCACACCATTCGTGACTTCATACATGCACTTAGGGTAATGATATCCATCTCATTCTACCATCTTTTTTTTTTTCTTCACCCTTTTGCCCCCCCCCCCTCCCTCCCCGTTGGCCATTCTAGTATCCCTCTAATCCTCCTATGCTCCCCATCCCAACCCGACTGTGAATTGGCCTCCTTGTATCAGAGAAAACATTTGGCACTTGGTCTAAACTGTTTATTACAAATATTAAAAACATTACAATTATTAAAAATAGTTAACATACCGTTTGGCCTGAGCCAATCAAGTCGGAGACACCAGCAGTGTTGGAGATGGCCCTGGAGTTCATCCATGGGCCTTTCAGCTGCTGAGACCTGGGGAGTTGTGGTGAGAACCCCAGGAGAGAAGTCAGGTGGCCTGCCACTAGGGGTGGATGGGTGAGGCATGCTCAAGACACACGGTAGCCACCTCCAGACAGAAGTGCTCAGATGTTTTAACAACTCGTGTGGCTGGTGTGGGTGCCGGAGACACTGGGGTTTACGAAGTTGTTTCTCACACTGGATAAACTTTAGAGAGAGAGTGGGAGCTGAAGAACATTTCTTTGCGATTTCATCCCACGAATCTTGATTGTTTGGGGCACTAGTTAAATGTGTTAACCGAGCAGACCCTCTGTGAGAAGGTCTGGAAGACACAGTTCTATCACATTCACTTTGTGGAAGGATGGAAGCTATAGAAACCAGTCCCTAAATCAAGCCTTGGGTGAGAGTTCTGGAAAGGAAGAGACAGAACTTTCTGAGCAGAAGAGCGGAAGGGACTGGCCAGTCTCTGCAAAATCACATGCTGAGGCTGCAATATCCCCTCATCACAGTCACTTGAGGATTAGTCACACTGTCAATTGTTCCTGCTGGTGACACTGTTCATACCCAATGGTGTACATGCAGCTAATAAAAAGGCACAACTTGAATAATGACAGGTGGTCTATAATATCATCAGCAGCTATACTGAGTTTATGAATTCATGTACTATGTTTATTAAATAATTAGTTAAAATATTTATAAATTTAGTTAGAATTACTATAAAATCTTTAGTTGTCTATAGATTGTCCTCATCCGTCCCCACCCAGAAGCCAAGAAAAAAAATGATATATAATCATGAAATTTTCACCCCTCCAGAAAAATTATGGTTCTTGAATTTATTAACATTTTATCAGTGGCTTTTTATTTTATTTTTGCTTTTTGAGTAAAAGATGTAGGTTATAGTCCAGGTGATGCTATACAAAGACAAGTAAAAAGATCTAATTTCTGTTTTTATTTCACACAGTATCTTTGAAAAATGGAAAATGCTGTGCTTCCATTCTTATCTTGCTTGGAAATATAATTTTATTTCTAGGATTTGAACTCAGTTGCTAATTTGTTCAAAGAATAAATCCAAATACATTGTTCAGCTGCTAACATTTTTATATGAAATGAATTCTAATCAAAACAATTCATTTTCCTTGCTTATTTTAGGTCATATAAATAAACACTGCCAATGTTGTTATCAAAATGCCTTTCATTTATTCCAAGGTTATGTGTGGGTATAAAGTGATGGTTTATAAGAGGAACTGGTGCTTTGTCTCACTAGCAATCTGCTGTCCCTGTATGTGAAAGCAAGTGACCTGATCAAACTGTTCCAAGTGCAGGGTGAATTTGTGGAAGGGGGAATGCTGCATGGAATTTGACAATAGCATATGTGGCTGGCTGTGTCACCCCAGCCAAAGCCTCCCTACTATTGGCTGTTCTGAGATCCAAGACCTGGCTCAGCCCTTAATCATGATGTTGGCCTTTCTCACTTAACTTGGATCAAGCAGCAGGTGGTCCAGTGGAGGCCAGGGGCCCATTGGAGGCCACAGTGAGGTGGGGACTGCACATCAAAGGACAGACAACATGGTGCCCACTTTGAAAATACCTAGTTCCTAAGCACTCTGCTAACTCAAAGTCATTACTGTTCTTTCTTAGGTGTCCCTTATTTCTATATGAAATTACATTAGTCACTGCTCAGTCCCTTTTCATCTGTCTCCGTCACTGGAGTATAATCTAGCTTGTCTCCCACTCACCGCTGCATTCTCAGTATCTACCCCTGTGTCTGGCACGCAGTCACTGAGCGGATGCTGGCTTCACAGAAGGCAGCTGTCAGTGGATCTTCTGATTATAATGTCAGTCCAAGGAATTCGCTGCCTGGACAGTTGCCAGGTAGTATGATCTGCTACAGTTTTATTCTGATAGATTTTTGTAAGAGCCCTTTCTGTTTTAAATTAGCATACGCTGAGTGCTGGAAAAGCCTTGGAAGTCTGGTTCTTCTATTCTGAAAGGCACATTTTGTCAGATCACATTCCTCACTTTCTGCAGATCCAGGGTGCAACAGCTCTTTCAAACTACACATCATTTGCATAAAATGGGTTGCTCTTTGCATGTAGTAAATCTTACTAGTGAGAATTCCTTGGGTGCTAATCATATCAAACCTGGATCAGTTAAAGGAGCTATTGCTTAAATTCTATCATAAAAACTATAGAAGATGTTATTCCATATGTCACCCTAAAAATTCCTGGGATTACAGTGTTGAGCTGTATGTCACAGTCTGCAATGGAACAGTGTGCCTCCAGTGATGGTGTCAACTGGTAAACTTAAGCCTCTTCACAATGACTCACACTGATGCAGGGAGTCTGCTGTCTCTCACATCCATTCACCCAGTATGTCTGCACAGGGGAAGTAGAGCCAGCAGATTCCCGGGTTGGCTCGGCTACTTCTCAGTGCACAGAGAGCATCTTTATAGGGCTCGTACTATAGCTTCAAGACAAAACACGAGTTTCTGGAAAGTGACTAATTTCAAGCATAAAAATGCATTCCAAAACAGACCTTTCCTGAACAGGTTATTTCACGCTTTGAGACAAAAATGTGTTCAATCACTTATCAATATTGACAGAGAGAATTTTGTTCAAGCAGTCTACTTTTTTCAGAATATCAAATTATGATGTGCTTGCAGGGCCCAGTGGAGTACTCCTGCAGTCCCCATGGCTCAGGAGGTTGAAGCAGGAGGATTGTGAGTTCAAAGTCAGCCTCAGCAAAAGCTAGGTGCTAAGCAACTCAGTGAGACCCTGTCTCCAAATAAAATACAAAATAGGGCTGGGGATGTGGCTCAGTAACTGAGTGCCCCTGAGTTCAATCCCTGGCACCCCCCCCTAAATAAATAAATAAACAAATAAATACATAATTATATGTTGTTGTTGAAACTCTACTAGCTAGATATTACTGTTTTATATGAAAATTAGCCATATCCAAACAATCAAGAGCTACAAGTATAAAATTATATTGACATACAGATTAATCAGAGATAAACTGTTTTCATATCTGTGTCCTAACTGGCATCTGTGGTACTGTCCCTTCAATATTACTGTTAATATTTTTCCCTGACCACGCTTAGTCATATTTAACACACGCATTATATTCCCTCAACATTGCCCTATTTTTCTATCAGAACCATAGCTAGAAATAGGAACTCTAAAAACATACAAATTACTGTATAATTCTCTTCCAACTATGTGCGTTTAAAGACATACATGTGCCATTTTCTTAGGATGGTAATATTACAATATTTTCAGGCTTAAATACTAAATTTGAATGGTGTATTGGGGCTCAGTTCATGGTCTGTGAAGTACAGCACCTTGGCAGGTTGCCTATTTGGACCTGAACAGATTGGAAGGCCTCAGAATCAAAGTCTCTCCAGGCATCTCCTGCCGCCCATCTCTCACCAACTCTCTTTCCAGCAGTGAATCCCCAAAAGCAGAATTTCTCTTCCCCAAGGTGGGATGTAGAAATTCCCAAGCAAGCCATAACACTGAGAAAGTCCATTCTCTCCCTCTTCCTTATCCTGTGAAGACCCTCATTCCAGAGGGGTCCTGCCCCAATTCCTGGAGAAAGGAGTGCTACACGGAGGGTCCAAAGAGAGTCTAGCAACCAGGCCTTGCAGGGTCCGCCCAGCCCTGTCTGTTACTATTGGGCCACACCTCTATCCAATCACATTTCATCACCGCTGCCCATCCTTCAAAGAACCTATGCATAAAAACAGTTTTCTCTGGGTCTTTGTTCCTGAAAGCCCCCTGGTGACATATAACTTTGATAAAATAAATTTATAAAGCTCGCCTATCTCTTATTAATCTGACTTGCTGCAGGAGTGTCCCAGTGACTCCTGATGGGTGGGGAAAGACATCAAACCTTTCCGCCCCTACGGGCCTATTATTTATCATGGAAGGCAACATCAAAAGTTATTTTTATTTATGTGGTTTGCACATTCAAGATCTAATATATTTGCTTAATCCTATTATGTGCCTTTTAAATTTGAATCAGAAAACTATTAAGACTTATTCAAATTGAACAATGCATGCAAATAATATATTATTTCATTCAAAAAAATAAATGTAGTGGCATATCCTTCTACTTAGCATTATCCTTTAGTCATTCATTCTTAAATAAATACCACTGGCAAACATACAATGCCAAAGACCACTTTCCTCTGTTTTTGCTTCAATAGGGATACATTCTATGGTGATTACAAGAATAATCCTAGGCATAATTGTAAAGTTAAAGTCTAAACATGCTTCAGGAAGAAACTTTCAAAAAATGGATTAGCTTATTTTAATGATGTCACATGTTTGCATGGATAAGAATTATTACATCCCTCTGGGCTAAATACCCAGTGCTGGCATAGACAGGATGAAAAGTCAGGCTAAGAACATCAATAAAAAAAGCAAATGGAATTCAATATTTGCTTTTTTTAATCCTAGTTTTTCAACTCTTATGGCTGATATAGTTTTATTGCCAGTCTCTGAATTAATCAAGACAGCATATTGGTAAATAGAAATGTATTTCATGATCTACAAAAAAAAATTGAGTTGCTATGGAAAAATATACCCCCCACATGAATAAAATTTTATTTTTCTTTAAAAATATGCAAAACTACTACTATTTACAAACCCTTTCCAAATGCTAGCTAGTCTCAATTTTTTCAGAAATTAAAATATTTTAAGTCATATAATTGTAACAATAATCCCATAAAATTTAAAAATATGTGACTGGATGGAAAGTTAGGGCAAGAGCTGGAAAATTGTTGTAGGGGTGTTTCTTTCCCCAGGAAATTCATTTTCTGTAGCTACATCTCAGCCCTTTTTATTTTTATTTTGAAAGAGGGTCTCACTAAGTTGATCAGTTGGGTCTTAAACTTATGATATTCTTGTATCAGCCTTCTAGTCGTTGTGATTACAAGAATGTACCACCATGCCTGGCTTGTTTGGGGTTTCAAATACCAGTATTTTACAACATCTGATATGCATATCAGAAATTGTTAATAAATCTAGATATGGCATGGTATCACATCCTTAGAGTGAATACACACACACACACACACACAAACACACACTTTTTAAATAAGACACAATACATATAGATGCAGTGTGACACTGTGCTCATTCAGGGTCCAGTAACAAGCATTCGATCTGGATGCAGGATTAGTTGGTTTCAGGAAGGAAAAAAAAAAAAAAATCTCAAACACGGAAACTAAACTTCTTTTGAAATAGTTCATTTAAATTTGAAGAAATCTGTAGCTTAAAATACTATAACATGTGCACATATTTGCCTGAAGTGCCTGTCTAAAAAACATCATCATATATGTATATTACACTTATCAACTTTAGGTAGAAGGAAAAGCATCCAAGAAAAAAATCTTCCATCAGCCCTCAGTGCAGCTCATCAATAGCTGCAGAGATGAGTGCCTTCTGTGTTTCAGGTGCCCTGCATACATCTCAGGCTCTGCCAACTATCCAGAAAGGCACGTGGCATCATCTCCATTTCACATTCTTTGGAACTGAAGTGACTCATCAAAGGCCACAGAGCCAGAGAGTGGCAAAGGAAGCTGGAGTGGAAATCCAGAGCCCAGGAATTTCAAAACCTGTGCTCTCTGTATAATGCCTCTGTCTCACCTGACAGACACACGCACTCTACAATAAGTAATCAGCACGGAGGTAAATCAATATGCAATGGGGATGATAACCAATATCAGAGGTGTCAACTAAGACTGAAAATCATGTCATGAATAATGACATCAGAAACCACAGCACATTAAGCTGCCCTGATGTTTTGAAAAGCATTTTAGCTCTTTCTGGAGAAAGGACACTCTTAAGGATGTGATACCATGCCACATCTAGATTTATTAACTTAATCACAATTTCTTTCCCATTGTCCCACAATGCTCCAATCACTGAAAAATTTGTCTTTGCTTATTGTAAATCATATGGGGCATAACAAAAACATCAGGCACTTAGAATAGCAGACTATGGAGGAGCCAGGAATCATGTATGACAAATAAGAAGAGATTGCAATCTGAAAGGCTCTGCTCTCTTTCTCGTATATTCAAAGAATATATGACCCAGCATTGTCAGGCATGATATAGCCTCCCTGAAAGGAAAACCTTTTTAAAAACAAACTCAGGACTCAGAATATAACTCAATGGTAGAGTAACAGCTTAGCATGTGGGAGGCTCTAGGTTCAAGTCCCAGCACTGAAAAAAAAATTCAAACATTTGTGCAATTTAGGCCTTTTATTGTTCATCCTGTAAACACATAAAGTGCATCTTTTTCTTCTTCCACATATATATGTACTCTTCCTCTCTTTTTTGAAAATCATTCTCTTAGTTTCTGCTGAATGTGTGCTAGTCTGCTTGAAAGGCATTTATGATATGATAACATGTAACATTTTAAAAATAAATGGAAACAGGATTGTTCTGTGGAGAACTGGTCTTATGGAGGGCTGTTATAAATAAAAATTTCTCTGTTAATATTAACCCTCATAGCCTTAACACAATTAATCAAGGGAGAATTAATAAGTGGGATGGCACCAAATTAAGAAACTTTTGCACAGCCAAGGAAAGTGAAGAGAGAGCCTTCAGAATGGAAGAAAATCTTTGCCAGCTACTCTTCTAATGGGATTAATAGCCAGAATGTAAAAAAAAAAAAATAAACCTCAAAAACTTAATCTCCCCCCACCAAAAAAAAAAAAAAAATCCCAATCAATAAATGAAAAAATGATCTAAGCAGAGATTGCTCAAAAAAAGAAATACAAATGGCCAGGAATCAGGGAAATGCAAATAAAAACTACATGGAGAATTCGTCTCACTCCAGTTAGCACACAAATGACCATAACTGCTGGCAGGGATTGGAGGGGAGGTACATTTATACATTATTAGTGGAACTGTAAATTGGAACAACCACTTTGGAAAGCAGTATGGAGAATCTTCAAAAGACTAAGAATGGACCCACCATATGACTCAGCTATCCCAGTCCTTGGTATTTATCCAAAAGAACTAAAATCAGCATACTATAGTGATGCACGCATATCAGTGTTTATACCAGCACAATTCACAATACCATGTTACAGAGCCAGGTGGCTGTCAATAAATGAATAGATTTTTTTTAAAAAATGAAGTATTACTCAGCTGTAGAAATGAATGAAATTATCACATATGATGGTAAATAAAGGGAACTGGAGAACACCACACTAAGTGAAATAAGCCAGACTCAAAAGTCAAAGGTGAAATGTTTTAAACGTGGAAACCAGGGAAAAAAGAAAAGAAAAAAAAAGGGAAGAGTGGGGGTATGGGATTAGAAATGATGGTGGAATGAGATGGTCATCATTACCCTAAGTACATGTATGAAGACATGAATGATGTGACCCTACTTTGTGTACAACCAGAGATATACAAAATTGTGCTCTAAATGTGTAATACGAATTGTAACACATTCCGTTGTCATATATAACAAATTAGAATAAAAAAAAAAACAATAAGAAAACAGAAGGGAAACCAACAGATCATAGAAAGGGGATAGAGAGTAAAGGAGGAGGGAAGGGCATGAGGATTGAAATATACCCAATTTTGCTATGTCCATGTACAAATACACCACAATGATTCTTTCTTACATATATAATTATAATGCAGATTAAAATAATTGTAATAATTATAATCATAGAAGGAAGATCAGGAGAGTAGATCAAGAGGGTTAAGGGAATGAAGGAGAGGAGGGAAAGGAAAAATGCTAGAAAATGAGATTGACCAAATTATATTATGTGCATGTATGAATATGGCATAATAAATCCATCTTTTATTAATAATTATAATGCACCCATAAAAATAAATAAATAAAAGGAGATACAGGTAGAATAAAGGGTTCTTTGTAGAAAATTATTTACTTTGTTCTTTTTCATATGGGTTTTCCTACATTTTTTTTTACTACATTTTTAAAAAAATTTGAGTATCAAGAAACTGAATGCTGCTAAATAACTTCCTGTTTTACATCACAACACTGAGGTTGGAAGAACTTAACTTGTTCAAGGTCTAAGGTGAACTTAGTCAATAAATGAACTTTCAGGGGGTTGTTCATTTTTTGGGTAGGTTCAGGAAGAATAAATGGCACAGAGCCTTTAAACCACTCAAGCATTGGAAGTTAGAAAGGCCAACTAGAGGACTGAAAAATGGACTTGAAGTGGATATAGAAACCTGCTTTATTCAGAGTGGGAAGAGAAAATCAACCTTATTTTCCATTTTCGTTTCTAAGGTGAAGTGTAGTGCAGAGAACCCTATTTATTTTGCCAGGTATCACAATAACGCTCTCTCTAGACTCTTTTCTAATTTACTTCATTACAGAGTGTATATCCCATGATCATGATGTTCCTATTGTGAGTGGAAGTAATTTTTTCAAACCACAAGCATTTTATGAAGCACAATACCTAACACAGAGTTGGCACCCCCCTACGCTCTTACGATGAGATTAATCTTGATTTAGGTTTTCAAGACTGCACCAGGAATTTCAGAAAAAATTGCAAAAGGTGACCTTTAAAATCTCTTTTTCAGAGACAGCTTAGAAAGTTCTCTGGAAATCAGTTGCCTCCACTTTTCGCTTTCCAGTTTTTGATGTGTCGGTTTAAAGTCAATCATTTTGTCATTCAAGAAGTGATCATACATTTCTAAGAGTAGAGAAAATAAGGGCATGAGAAAAGATGACTTTTTACTTTAAATAATGGTAACTAATGCTTATCAAGGAAGGTTTGTTCTGCTCAGAATTAAAGTGATCATATATAATAAGACTTTAGCATTTTGCTTTCCATCCAAACCAAGAATGCTTGCTCAGGCGCCTTTGAGCAATAACACAAGATTACTTATGCTATTAGATTCTGTCAGCATAAATCTTTCTCATTGGCAATGAGAATGCATTTATTTATTTATTTTTGAAAAAGGAACCCTTTCATATGCCATGAGAATGAATACTCCTAAATTAATACAATTAAAGGCAGTGACACTTTTATCCATTGTTATGTGCTAGTCTTTGCATGGTACAGCACCTACAAGACTGCAAATTATATCTCAGTCTTTACCCACTTGGGCAAATAAGCACTTATTATCATCACTCATTTATGATCTAATTCAATCATCTGGGCAATAGATTTTAATGGGTTCTGCTACTTCTTGATGTGCCCCAAGGGACACAGAATTGTGTTTAGTTTTCCTTCCTGCATCTAAAAGACAATGTTGGTTTTACCCTTGTGTAAATGTACTCAGCTCCGCCCGCCTGATGTGTGGGAGAAAGCGCAGTGCTGATGGACTAGGGGATCCTTTCAGGGACACTCACAGCTTTAGTAGCTGTTATTTCTTTTAAAACATAGAAAGTTGGGTACAGATTTGTGATCTCTCACTTGTGACTGGACACAGGTGCTATGACCCAGCAGAGAGCTATATCCCATGTGAATTGAGGACATTCTTCTCAGGGAAGAGTTGCCACATTTCTACATTTCAATCTCAATACCTCTGGGGGCGCCACCAAACACCTTATTTAGATATTTTATCATGAATCCTCTTTTCTGAAAACGTTATCCAAGGTAAAGGTCTCGAATTGTTGTTTCTTTTCCCCCCAAGCCCTATTTTCTACCTTACTTTATTCATTTTCATTTTGATTAGCTAGACACACATCTTTCTTTCCCACCAGAATGAAAGCTCCTTGTGGTAAAGTATTGTATTTTATTCTCCTTTTATTTTCTTCATAGAACTTTTTTTTTTCTTTTTTACAAATTATCTCGAAACCTGGAGTCTATTAGAGGCAGAATTTCTGGAAGCAGTTGTACAATCCTGGAAACTATACTGATTATCACACAAGTGCATGGTAATGGGTATATACATCACATTAAGTCATGATGCCCTGTGTTGTATGGTTCATACTTTTAAGCTAAAAAGAAGTAACAGTATTTGTTCAAGGTCACAGAGCTAATAAGTGGTGATACTAGAACTCTTGACCCCAGTGTTGACATTCTTTCTATTCAATCACCTTCAGAAGTCTAAATATTCTTTGGTTCTTCATTGGTAAAGAAGGGACAAATTATCTTCTAAAGGCTATGCGATATTATTTCCAAAAAATGCAATCATTTGGGGCCACTTTCTATTCCTTCTATCCTACATAGGACAATGTTGTATAGCATCCTCCGAGCAGATTTTGCCATCCATGTAGGTGACTTCAAGACCAAACCATACGGCCATCAGTGCGATGCCTCCCTCACCTGCTGGCACGTCCACTTCTCTTCCATGTCAGCTGTTCACTGGGGTCCCAATTCCCCCTAATACTAGAACCCCTTAAATTCCAGCTCCCTTCAAAACTCAACAACCGTGATAGCCCAGAAGAGGCATGGGGCTTGTTACTCGCTTGGGCTCTGGACTCTGGCCCTGGGACTTCAACCCAGTTCTAGCTGTCATTCTCTAAGCCACGAGGCGGTGCACCCTGACGTGCCCTCACATGTTTAGGAAACACTACAGGTTCTACTCCTCTCGTGGGGATCCATAGGTACGACTTGAGTAGAGGTTATGAGGCTGGTCAAATTCAAAGATGTTACATAAGGAATAAATAAGGTCAAAGTTAAATGAGAACACATGGGAACTGCTGAGCAGAGGACTTGCCATAGATTAAGTGGCTATTACAGGTTTTATCTTTATTAGAGTTGTTATTTTGCTGCACAACAGTTTAGAGAGTTTAAAAGTTTCAATGATTTAGTATAACAGTGCGGCTATTGATAAAAATCACTGTTTTCCTAATATGCAGACTAGAGTCCTAGATTGCCACTTAAATCTTGTCTCTATAAACAATGCAGCAGTCTTAAATTTGCCACTTTATATAGAAAAATAGAGTCTTCAGTATTAAAATTCACCATCATAATTTCTGCTTGGCTGCATTCAATGGAAAGATTTTATTTTGTCCTATTAAAATCAATATATTGAAAGATGAAGATACTCACTTTCAGGGATGGGGGCGGGCTTTTGAAGCCAAGAACAAAAAACCCCAAGTCCAGGGATGGACCTCACATGGTTGCCTGTAAGGTTTATAGCAGCACACACTGCCAACATTCTGCTCTCAGAATGGAAAGTATCTCTGAATAGTTCTTTTCTTTCTCTACCCAGAAAAAAGAAAAAAAAAAAAAAAAAAAAAGCAACTCTTCCCTACACATGGTGAATTCCCAAAACATACAGAGAGATATTAAATGATACTTCATTTAGAAGTTAAAAATTGCTGGGCTCAGTGGCATACACCTGTAATCCCAGCAGCTTGAGCGGCTGAGGCAGCAGGATCATAGGTTTGGGGCTGGCATCACCAATTTATTGAGGCCCCTAAAAAATAAAAGGGCTAGGGGCATAGCTCAGTGGTGAAGTGCCTCTGAGTTCAATCTCCAAGACCAAACCAAAAACAAAAGCAAAACAAAACAAAAAAACACAATCAACATTAAAATTAATGACAATAAAATTTTTGTATGTTTGTACATGGACGGAATTGTATGTATATTTCACAGTAATTTAATTAATATTTTGTGAATTTATAAATGCACCTAAGCCAAGGTCATCTTGAATGCCCCTGCAACGACTCAAGTTCAGCCATCTCCTCCTCACTCTCATGAACTTAGGGCCAAAGTCCTGATGAGTTGCCACTTAGCTTAGATGGTTAATACCTCAAGTAATCTGATAAAATAGACTTTTTTAACTGAAAAATTCACAGTTAGAATTTTGGTAAAGCCGACTCGTCACAAATAATAATATTCATCGCCGCTCCTCGTTTGGACAAGAGCTCGTCCGGCAGCCCCTGCCCAGGAAGAATCTTGCTGTCTCTTTCTCCTTTTCCTGCACCTTCTGCTCAAAAGGTCCACCTTACACACAGCCAGAGGGACTTTTCAAGACAGATGAGCCCACAGTGCTCCTCACAGAGCTCTACACAGCCTCGCAGCTCACTCAGACAATGGGACTATCGCTAGAGTCCAAGTCATCTCAGGAAACAACAGTCCAAGAACAAATAGAAAATGAAGTATCTACGGAAGAAACGCAAATGCCTGATCCTGATACTCAATGGTCCCAACAATTGACCTGGACAGTCCTCCCTCAGGGTTTTCGAGACAGCCCTTCATATCTTTGGACAGAGACACTAGCTGCCGATCTCAAAGACCTGAATTCTCTGACTCACTCTTTTGCAATATGTAGATGATCTTCTCCTTTGCAGCTCTTCCCTTCTCCACAGCTCATGTCTTTCTTGTTCTCAACCTTTAACCAGTTTCTCCTTAGGGGATTCATCTGTCCACTTCTCATCACCTCAGGGCGAATTCATTTTTTTGGTGGAATCCTTTTCACCCTCAAGCCTGACCTGCCTGTCTTATCTAATATCCCCCCCATGAAAGTCACATCTGCAGAGCTCTAAATGCCAGATAATGGGACTATCACTAGAGTCCAAGTCATCTCAGGAAACAACAGTCCAAGAACTACGGAAGAAACGCAAATGTGTCTGTCCCCCTTTTTCCACAATTGTCCAGCCAATTTCTTCATTTGATTTGTATCGAAACAACCTACAGGTTGAGACACTAAACGCCACTTGTATTTTAACACCAATAGGAATCCCATGCTGTGGTCACTAACTGGGTGAGATGGTCTACCCCCACAGTGGGTGGCCCCTTGGCCTTGCCCTGCTTGCTCCTGGATCTGGTCCTCACTCAGCTGCCAGTCAGGCGGGGCACCCTCCAGCACCTCTGGGCTGCTGCACTTGTCCCCTTCGTCTGACACCGCTGACTCCCTAGTGTCTTCCTGGACCAGCTCTGCTCAGATATTCACCCTCAGCTGACTTCACATACAACAGCACCCCTCCCTCGCTCAGTTCCCCTGGCTGGCTTCATTGTTCTCTGTGGCTCTTCATTGTCCTTCTCCCCTCTCCAGGCACAATCGACACGAAGGCAGGGACTTTGCATACTTTGTGAAAGGCTGAATCTTCCACCTCGAGAAGTCGTGCCTTGAACAAATATGCGTTGTGTGCCTATGAGAGACCAGAAGAGTGAAGCACTGCCTCGTCTCCTCTGCCCTGGACTTGGACATTCACGGGGAAAGCAGCAAACACAGCAGTCACAACCTCAGTTCCCACGGAGCACTTCCACAAGGTCCTAAACCTCATCTTAAATGTTAATATAAACCCCGAGAATGGAACAGGCCAGTTAGGGATGGGATGCTTTTGAACTTGTCAGCTATTAGAACTACACATGTTTCAATCCAATGTAGTTTTATGAACCCTGTTATTGACTTTTACTACCAGTATTTTAAGGCCTGAGACAAAAAAAAAAAAAAAAAAGAAGCAAAAAACAAACAGCAACAAAAACACCTTTGACCTGGAATGTGTTACTTCCGCTCCTTCAATATGGTTGACCCAATTCATCTTAAGTATGTTCTAGCTCCAGTGAAAAAATATCATGAAATCATTCACTTTCAAAGCTGAAATGGATTTTCTGCATAGTTCAGTTAACACTCCTCATAAATAAAGAAACCAGAGACTGGCATTTCAGAAAAACTCAAATGTTTGCACTCAAGGACTGGTGAAATGATTTTCCCAGAAGTAGGTTAGTGTAGAAAGATATATGGATAGAGTCCTTGCTTCTAGGAGATACTGTGTAACATTTATGTAAATTCTGGGGGAAGCTTAAAAATTACTACAAGAGTAAAGTGATATTAGTATTGCTGTTTTATTATTATTATCATTTTTTTCAGGGATTGAACTTAGGGGTGCTTAGCCACTGTGCCATATCCCCAGCCCTTTTTATATTTTATTTAGAGAGAGGATCTCACTGAGTTGCTCATGTCCTCACTGATTTGCTGAGGCTGGCCTCCAACTCACCATCCTCTTGCCTCAGCCTCTTGAGCTGTTGTGATTACAGCTGTGTGTCCCCGCACCTGGCTCATTATTATTTTTAATTGTTATTTGATACCTGAGTTAAATTGAGCCCTATGGCTGAACTAAATTGGAAAATACCAATGACAAGAATAAGGCTGACAGGCAGCTGACATCCCAGCAAGTGACCACACCATGCTAATTTCAAGGCTTCAGAGAGATACTGAGATTGGTCTTACTGCTGATGAATGTATCCACCCTCCATAGGCCAGTGCCCTCTGCATACATTTCTTCAGTTGTGCCCACTCATACCAAGCAAAGGGCATAATTCCTGGCCAAAAGCAAAGAGTTGAGGGGCGGAGAGGTCACAGTTCTACTTCTGAAGTCTAGGTTGTTTACTCCTGGCTTTTGATGACCCCTCAGGCATAGGTCTTGGGGAACTGCCTTCTCTCCTTCCGCCATGACCTGCTTTTTTGATATGCATCTTTGATTTGGCCTTCTGTGACGCATGGGCACATGGCAGTCATCTCCTCTCTTCTGGGTACTAGGCCTTGGTCTCTTCCAGTCACCCTGTCTTTGCTGCCCACTTCATAGTGGAACAGTGGGAGGGAGTCTGAGGGTAACGGTGTCCGCTGTTAAAGCTCAGGTTTTATTCTCAGGGTGCTATTGTTGCGCATATGGAAGAAAGATTCTATTTAATTTTTTTTCTACAGAATAATTAGCAGGATATAGAAGTAGGCTATGATGAAGGAAGAAATATCCACAAGATTATCTAATGCTCAAAAGATAAAAATTAAAAAAAATAAAGGTACAAATATAAATAGGAAATAAATTCCATTACTGGGGTCTTGGGAAATAACTTATTTTTATGCCACGTAATATTAATGTCAACAAAGAAATAAGCTGCTGTGATTCTCATCTATGTGGTTCTTAACATTGGTCTGCAGAAAATAACCAATCATAGTGCAAAGAAACAAGGAAAGGGACAACAGAATTCACATCTAGAAACTGTCTCTACCTTAGTAGACATTGCATGGATGCCCTCCTTCCCTGAATTTGCATCTCTTCAGACTTGATACCAAGTGTGGACTTTCCATCAATCTTAGTCCTGCATTTAAAACTCATTAAAAATCTGTTTGCCATTCCTCTCAAAGATTAATCGCACAAGTCCAACATAATAGCTTTGCCAATTTAAATGCTCCCGCTTTAACATTTCATTTCAAGTGTACTGTAATTATAGTATATTGCTTCTGGCCAAGTTAGAAAATGTATTCAAATAATAACCCTACTTTTTGGTATATGATATACTCTTAGGACCATTCCTCATGTTAATTATGTACCAAACTTGAAAATTGACTTATAAATGTCTTCAGAAGTAATAGAAATCCATCCATCCATCTGTTCTTTCACCTACCCACCTACCTCCTAAAATTGTACAGCTATGTAAATGTGCATAAATACATAAAGGGAATAATTATTATTTATTCTTTGGGTGTAATTATTTATTTTTGCATTATCACCTTTCTTTCATTTGTATTTTCAATAAAAATGTTGACTCCAGAGATCTGAGTTACGTGCTTCCTCAGGCTGATAGGCATGCACATAAAGGTGAGGTACTCCCCAGTTGGGTGACTGCTGATCACAGCCATGACTGTGGCCCATCCATTCCAGTTAGTGGTACCACATGCCATTCTCCAGTAGAGAGCTTTGGCTGACTCTGGTAGGATGGGGTATGATGAAGTCAAATCATGAATCCTTAGGGAGGGCTGTAATAATATTTAAGAAAACATATGTAGATGTGCTTTTAATATAAAAAAATAATGTATCTTCAAGCATCCTTCACTTTGCTTTGTGACACTGTAACACACACTTCTTGTACTCTTTTAAAAAATAACTGGAAAAGCACTGGGCAAAGCAGGCAAATGTTTTATGAACTATAGGTCCAGCTAAGCTTTGGCAGCCAGGGAAATGTCCCTTATAAGTAAGCTTTTATTTGTAAGTGAAATAGAAACAGTCTGGTTTCCTCTGTTTTTTATTTTTAATTTTTTATTACTCTAATTTGTTATACACGTTTGCAGAGTACATTTCATTTCATACTACATATAAAGAGCACAATTTTTCAAGTTGCTGGTTTTATATAAAGTAGTTTTACAATTGTGTCTTCATACATGTATTTATGGTAATGATGGGTAACTTAGTCTGCCATTATTCCTATCCCCTTTCCCCCACTCCTCCCTCCCCCCTCTGTGTTCTACTTAAAGTTCTTTCATTCCTCTCATCCCCACTCCCTTGCCTTTATAAGTTAGTATCTTCATATCAAAGAGATCATTTGACCTTTGTTTTTTTGGGATTGGCTAACTTCACTTATCCTCTGTTTGTTTATCTTATATTCACTGGCAAAGTAAGTTCCACAGTGATTATAAAAGTTAAGTGTTAGTTTCAAAGCAAATCTAACTAGTTATTTTGATATTTTGAGCTACTTTTAACCAGTGGTGACCCAGTAATGAAACAGACTTCTCACAGTATACCTAAAAGATATAATTTAAAAATTAAATTGTAAAAGTGTTGAATTTTTTGTTCATTCATTTATCAGATATCTACATACTACCTACAATATGCCTGGATTTCTTTAGGCATTTGAAAAATCAGCCATGAATCAGACAGACAAATATTTCTTTCAATTTCAGTTTGGCAAGGAACATAATAAATAGATACACAACACGTTAGAGGTGATTGGGCTGAGAAACTGAACAGACGCTTCACCGAAGAAGAACTACAATTGATCAACAAATATATGAAAAAGTGTTTAACATCTCTAGCAATTAGAGAAATGCAAATCAAAACTACTCTAAGATTTCATCTCACTCCTGTCAGAATGGCAATCATCAAGAATACAGGCAACAATAAATGTTGGCGAGGATGTGGGGGAAAAGGTACACCCATATGTTGCTGGTGGCACTGCAAATTGGTGCAACCACTATGGAAAGCAGTATGGAGATTCCTCAGAAAACTGGGAATGGAACCACCACTTGACCCAGCTATTGCACTCTTTGGTTTATACCCAAAGGACTTAAAATCAGCATACTATAGTGACGCAGACACATCAATGTTTATAGCAGTTCAATTCACACTAGCTAGACTATGGAAGCAAACTAGGTGTCCCTCAATAGATGAATGAATAAAGAAAATGTGGTATATATACTCAATGGAATATTACTTTAGCTTTAAAGAAGGGTGAAATTATGGCATTTGCCAGTAAATGGTTGGAGTTGGAGAATATCATGCTAAGCAAAATAAGCCAATCCCACAAAACCAAAGGCTGAATGTTTTCTCTAATATGTGGATGCTAATTCACAATAAGGTGGGGGGCACTAGGAAAAAATAACATTACCTTAGATTAGGTAGAGGAAAGTGAAGGGAGGGGAGGGAGGGGATGTGGGGATGGGAAAGATAGTGAAATGAAACAGACATTATTATTGTATGTATACGTGTGACTACATGACCAATATGATTCTGCATCATGTACACTCAGAAAAATGAGAAATTATATCCATCTATGTATGATACATCACAGTGCATAAATGCATTCTACTGTCATGTATAACTAATTAAAACAAATTTAAAAATTTTAAAAATAATTAAAAAAAAAAGAAAGTAAGAAAACAGGCATGGTAGTGTTAAGGGTTGAGTCTTGGGGCATGGCTTTGCTGAGTAGGTACTAGGAGGGAATAAGGCACCCGGCAGGAGGCTGCGAGAAGATTCCTGGTGGAATAAGAGGGTCTGCTACATCCCTGAGTGGACAGGGCCTCCCGGGGCAAGATCAGGACAGCCAATCAGGAAAGCTGATGCAGGGAGGGTCTCAGTGGGGCACCAGGGCTCCGGGCAGCTAGTGGAGGGTGGCTGCCACAAAAGTTTCATTGACTTTGCTACCTTCCAGCATTCTGTGGCCTTGACAAGCATTTGAACTAGGCAGTGAAGGTTTCCAGCTTGGATTTTAGTGTCATGCTGAGGATTGTGTTGAGAGCAGCCTGTTGGAGAGCTGAAGCTCAGAGGCCAGTTAAGGGGAAAGAGGACTCTGCAGGGGAGATGGCTGGGGACGGGTAGGGGTCAGTGCTGGCTAGAATTACGAAAACAACGGTGTCCAGACTGGCTGCTGGACAGAATAGGAGGTTTACGGGATAAAGAGAGCTGAGCATGGCTCATACGCTTCATTAACTATAGGCTAGGAGTCTTCAACAGTGAGTTGGATGTGGGTGCTCAGTCACTGTGATTATAATCATTTTAAATATATAACAACATGGAAAAGGAATGAATGGCTTCCTTGACCCTCTGAATAAAGGCAGAGACCCCGAGATCTGTTCTTGCAGGCTTTGCTTTTCCTAACTTAAAGGACAGTCCTATTTTCTTCCCCACCCGATTTTGTCTTTAGTCTTCACAATCATCATAAGTGTTTTTTTTTTTTTTTTGAGAGACACTATTTTAATAAAAAATTACATTAAAAATCATTATAGTATTATATATTTATCCTATTGTTCACATTACTATTAACCTAGATAATTTTACCCATGAGGCAGTACTAAAATATTTTCCAAATATCAGTCTTTCACTATCCATACTTATTCAGAGCTTTTCTTGAAATAGGACATACTCTCAAACTGTACTATTCCTCTTTGAATTATCTTCCTGTCCCTATTGTTACTTTTACACATTGAGTAGTTAAAGGGTTGGACCTAGTTACTGGGTTGGGTATGCGTGTTTTGGCAAATGGTTAAAAATCAAAACACAATAAATGCAGGAACTGTGTACCTGTCATCCTCACATGGTCTGGGTTCCAATTTTGAAATGCAAGGATTAATAGACAAAAGTGACACAGCTTTTCTGTCACCTTTATTTGTGCCACATAAACTGGGATGAAGATCACTGTTGACTCTGTGTTTCCTGGTCTGTAGTTATTTCAGGAGCAGCTACTGAAAAACTCCAAGCTGTGACTCAACATCTGTTTCCCCTTCCAAAATGGCGCAGGCCCTGAAAATACCAAGACCAATTAAGCTGATTAAATCAACTAAGCAGATTTGTCTGGTTTAGCCTTTCCAAAAACATGATGAAAAGATGACCAAATCCATCTGCAGTTTGCTGTCATTTCCTGGATTTTCATTATAAAAACTGTGGTGTTGCCACGGTGTAGTTGGTTTGCTCGCAGCAGAACAGGGGCGAAGGTGGCAGTGGACTTCTAGCCACAAGGGGCAGATGGCCATTTTTGGATAGTCTTCCCTCAGGCAGATTTTATGAAACAGACTAGTGGTGCAACCAAAAAATGAACTTAATACAAATCTCATTTTCTCCTCTTAAAAGTTAAGACCATTGTTAAATACAGGAGAGTGTTCTTCCCTATAGCCATTCACCTGGAAAGAAGCTCATTTTGCAGAATTACTAATAGCCATTGAGTTCTCTTTTTATTAGTTCTTTTTAGTTACACATGATTGTAGAATCTATTTTGTATGTTTATACAAACATGGAATATATCTTATTCTAATTAGGACTCCATTCTTATGGACGTACATGATGGTGAGATTCACTGTGGTGTATTCATATATGAACACAGGGAAATTATGTCAGATTTATTCCATTCTCCTCCCTGTTCCTATCTCCCCTCTGTTCCCTTCATTCCCTTTTTGTCTAATCCACTGAGCTTTTATTCTTCCCACCCTCTTATTGTGGGTTAACTTCCACATATGAGAGAAAACATTTGACCTTTCATTTTTGGGGATTGGCTTACTTCACTTAGCGTAATAGTCTCCAGCTCCATCCATTTACTGGCAAATGTCATAAAGTCAGTCTTCTTAATGGCTGAGTGATACTCCATTGTGTATATATACCACGTTTTCTTTATCCGTTCGTCTGTTGAAGGGAACTTAGGTTGGTTCCATAGCTTAGCTTTTGTGAATTGTGCTGCTACAAACATTGACATGGCTGTGTCACTGTAGGATGCTGATTTTAAACCCTTTGGATATATACCAAGGAGTGAAATACCTGGATCAAATGGTGGTTGCATTCCTAGTTTTTTGATGAATCTCCATACTGCTTTCCAGAGCAGTTACACAAATTTGCAGTCCCATCAGCAATGTAAAAGCACACCCGTTTTCCTACATCCTCACCAACATTGTTACTTTTATTCCATAAATATTGTCAGGAACCCACTTTTTATTTTGAATTACTTTTACAAAACCATGCCTCTAAAGAGAAAATAAAAAATTTATTTTGCTGAAAAGTGTATGCTAAAAAGCATACCTATTCACTACCCCTAAATCCAGAGGATAATGCTATGGTGAATATTGCTCTTCCCCTTCAAAAAATGCAGACTCCATTGTGAGGTATTCAGAGGGTAGAAACTAAATCTGACTGTGGTATTTAGAGGTGAGGCACCAGGAAGTGTTTAGGATTAGATCAGGTCATCAGGGTAGTCTCCATGATTAAATCTTGGTGGGTTTCTAAAAGGGAGAAATTAGATAGACAGATAGACCCCCCCACACACACATACCTGTACCTTGTGTTTGCCATGTCATGTTCTGCACCACCCCAGGCTCTGTCAGAAAGATGTGGCCCCTCAACCTTGGGGCTAGAACCCTAAGCCAAAATAAACCTTTTTTCTTAATAACTTACCCGGTCTGTAATATTGTATTAGCAGCAACAGAAAATGGATTAAGACAGAGATGACAACAATTTGAAAACCCATGTTTGTGGTGGATCCAGTAGGAGAGTCAGGGACATCTCTTCCCACCCACCACCATCTCCCACCCACCCCACAGAAGCAATTCTTTTGGGCAAGCTGAGAAAATAATGTTCTACATGAAAGTGTGCATTCCACACATGAAGTACTATATGAAAAACATTATGCAGGTACAATTATTCATGAAAGAAAACCATGGTTGGGAGTGTTGTCACATGCGGGTAATACCAGTGGTTCCAGAGGCTGAGGCAGGAGGATTACAAGTTCAAAGCCAGCCTCAGCAATTTAGCAAGGCCATAAACAACTTAGCAAAATAAAAAATAAAGGGCTAGGGATATGGCTCAGCGATTGAGCATTATTGGGTTCAATCCCTGATACCAAAAAAAAAAAAAAAAAAGGACTAAAACAAAACAAAACAAAACTGTGTTCTGCTCATATTTCAGGGGACAAGGTAACCTGAGTGCACTCTAGAAGTGGGGGCTGAACACAGTTAAAGCACAGAGTCTATGTGTCTTGCTCACCAGGTACTCCTGTCAGACCTACCATGAACCCGTCAGAGGCCAACCTAGAAGGCTGGTGCCTAGATCATTGTTTGCAGGGAATCCACAACACAGCCCTGGATGTGCAGAAAGTCTCCCTGGAGTCAGCACAGGTGGCGGCCTCCATCAGAGTCTGGTGGAGCAGGGTCCTCTCCGGGTTGGCCTACCTGTCCCTGCCAAGATGGAACAGCTCCGACTGTGTGTCTTCCCTCTCATGCCACCTTCCTCTTCCTGGGTAGACTTTGTTTGGTCTGCTTCTTCAGAGCCACTGGGCTGGCTCTGAGATGCCCCATCCTCCTTCCATGTTGGTTCAGGGTTTGTCCACACCCAAGGCTGGGAGGCACCGTGTTACTTGTGAGGGCCTTTGGGATGAATGGCTCTAGTTTAAGTGCCAGCACCTGATTTATTCAGATTTCGTTTGTTTTTAATCTCATATCCAGTCTAAGTGGGGTGACCTTAGCCAGAATATTCAATGAATGTAAATCATTTGTGACATATTCTGGCCTTTGAATTATAATTTGGTTTTCTTTGTATTTGTATGTGTGGGTAAAAATAAGCAAGTAGACTAAAGAGATGAGTGTATTTTTTACTAGTTTTTTTTTTTTTTTTTTTTTTTTTAAAGGTGACTTGGGCTTATGGGAGGATCTTTTTACTTAGGGGAATTTTAATGTTATTTAATATATTTATGGGGATTTGTTCCTAGTACTAATGGAGGAGGTCCTGAAATGAATTTGGACCAATTAGCTTTCTTGTGAAACTTTTCACTTTTACATGCAGAAGTTCTAAGAAATGTCTTTAAGTTTTTAATTCCTACGTACTACTTTAGGGGGTAAAAGACAAATAAGAAAAACGCCTTGCCTTTAAATTTAGCCAAAAATTTAAGATACAAAAGATGTTTTAGCTTTTAGAGATATTGTGCTGTTCTTCTTCATTTGATGAAAACATGGATAAATTTCTATTTCTATTAATTCAAATCCAAGAGTTAAAAATTGTGTCAGTGTGAGATGCCAAGTTAGAGTCCGTACACCAAGAAGTGGTGAAGGCAGCAGGGAGGAGATTCAAGGCACAGCCAACCTGTTCCTGCACTATTCCCAGGGTGTGGGCCCTCGCATCAAGGTGGCCCTGGTCCATGGAATAGGGGACCAATCCTGCCGTTTACTCAAACACTCCCAGAATGCTTAACACACAGTGACTGCCTGTCCATTCCCAGACATTCTATCTGGTCCTGATCCAAGTTTTATAGTCCCTTATTTTATTGTTGCTTTCAGCTTGCTCAAGTAACTCAAATTCCTGGGCTGCTAATCATGCCATTTGTCGAAATTGCTGACTTCTGCATGACGAATTATTTATCTTGTCTCGAAATTTTTAACTTTCGGCTCATTCCTGTAGACTTTTCCCTCCCTTCCTGAGGGATCCTGGCATGATCTGCTGTGTGAAGAGACTCCATAGAAGAGTCACAGCTGCCTGTGCTGTGGCCCTGAAGGGTTCTGGACACATCTTCAGGCGAACTTCTCCAGCAGGAGTTTCTGGGTGACGTATGTTGTGGAACTTTGGACTCCTGGGTCAGGTCAAGCAGGTCTGGAACCTGGGTTGCTCACAGGAGAATATGTCCCCATCTGAGGTCCCCAAGATGGCAGGATGCTCCTGCTGATCCCAAACCAGTGATCAGAGAATTTCTAGCTCTTTCCCCGGTCAGGGCTACCGCTGCCCCTAGGCGTTGTTCAGAGACACTGTTCTAGCTCTCTCCTCATCCAACACTCTGGGTGTGTCCTTTGTATTTGATCCTCCTTGCTTTCAGACTGCTCTGGATCTACCACCTTGAGGGCCAGCATGTCAGCTTGGTTTCTCCACTTCTGTTCCCTCCCTGGAGATTTCCCTTTATTCCCTGAAGATCAGCTCTGTATTCATGTTTAGGGGAGGTCACAGTTGATTGCTGGTTTCTGAGAATTTCTAGTGTGCAAGATGAAGCCCAGACAGCATCCACTCTGTCAGTCATGTTGTTGGAAACTGGATGAGCTGACCTGGAAATGGAAACACTAAACCCAGATCCCCTTAACCCATTAGGTCCCAAGTTTTCAATTTTGTAAACATTTCAACAAAATGTACACAGATGCATTAAAATAGGCTGGGATTTATAATCTAGAGCATATACATGCTATATCATATTAATATCAGTATGATTACTATGATTATTTTCCCATTATTATTAGATAATTGTGCTAATACTATATGATTGTATTATATATTGTAGTTAAGTTTTTATAAAAGTCTCACATTTGGGAAAAATGGGCCAAAATGGGTTAATTTACTTTCAGCACAGAGAGATGCAAAGCTGCTGCTTTTATTGGAGCAAAAGGGCACCCAAACCTGGATTCCCTTTCCAAGAAGACAATCAACTGACAGTATTCATTACAAACAAAAATCATCACATCTCAGTGGCTGACAAAAGACAGGCAGACTTAAGTGTTGTCTCCTTAAGACCAGAAAACCCCAAACCACATATTCAAGGCCAGTTCCTTGGAAATTTCCCCACCTTTGTAAGTTTCCACTTGTGACTTTCTTGACAGATTTCCCTACATACAGTATGGTAAATACTTAGGTCATTTTTTTTCCTTGTACACATTCCCAATATGTCAATTATCAACTTGAATCTCCTCATGGTAGACTTCTCTCCTCTTTGGCCACCCACCCCCATGATGCAAGGATTCAGTGCTGTTAATTCCACTGGTTTCTCCTCGCCTCCTGCCTGCACTCAGTGCCTCACTGCTGTTCCTGGCCCAGGCCTCGGCCTGGACTCTTCTGGCCAAGTTCCTCCTTAGAGGCTCCCAAATATGGTCCACATACATCCAAATTGCTTATAGCACATAATTGTTCTATTATCCATTCCACTCTTACCCCCACGTCTAGATTAAATAGACTATTTTTTAGGAGTTTTAGAATTAGGACAATCTTAAAGAGTACAAAGAATCCCTATGTATCCCACACCTAGTTTATTCCCCTTAATATCTTATTTTATATTGATGTGATACATATTTGTCAGAATCACTGAATCAACACTGACATGTTATCACTAACTAAACATTAACTGAAGCCCTAGGTTTATTTAGATTTCCTTCCCCACCCCACTCCCATACCAGGGATTGAACCTAGGGGCACTTAACCACTGAGCTTCATCCTCAGTGTTTTTATTTTGAGACAAGTTATCACTATGTTGTTTAGGGCCTCACTAAGTTGCCAAGGCTGGTTTTGAACTTTTGATCCTCTTGCTTCCTGAGTTGCAGGGATTACAGGCATGCACCACCACACCCAGTGAGATTTTCCTTTATTTTTGACCTAATGTCCTCTATCTGTTCCAAGATGCCACCAGGACTCTATATGACATTTAGGCATCATGTGTTTGTCAGCTCCTCTTGGCTGTGACAGCTCAGATCTTCCCTGTTTTTGATGACACTGATGGTTTTGGTGAGTGCTGGTCAGGTGTTTTGTAGAACATCCCATTACTGGGATTTACCTGTTTTTCTCATGGTTCCTCTGGGAAAATGGATTTGGGGAGGAGAACCCCAGAAGGAAAACAGTGTTCATATCCCATCCAAACAGGAGCACAAACTACCAACATGGCCCATCTCTGTGGGTGTTAACTTGGCCCGTCTGGCTGGTCAAGTTCAGGAACCTGATACATGGATGTATTAGTCACACATTAGTTCTTGGCACACTCTTGCAGAGGCTTTCTGTAAGGTCCCTCTTTATTCAATTGTGTTTTACTGTTATTTCCCTTAATCTTTTATCCTCCACCCATCAATGCTTCAGATAACCCCACATGCTAATATAATAAGTACCTAACTATCCTATTTACCTTTGTATTTATTAGATAAGACAGTATTTTTGCATTTGTATTGTGAAAAACACTATATAACATTATATGTGCTACAATAACTGTTCTTATAAAAACTTGTTTTCAAACAATGCTATGTTTTAGGAAATCATCTAGTTCATTACTCTGACTACTACTTAATAGTCCACCAGGAAATCAAAGACATTTTCCAGACTCAAATGATGGCAACAAGATAAGGATCCTCCCAAATCCTGTGTCCACCCCGAATGCTAGACTTAACCCCTGGGATGAGTTCTTTAGGGAGAATTTCTTTGCGGTATGTTCCCAGGGGTGGAAAGAGTGGGTGCTGGTGTTGTCTACAATCTGTTCCAGAGAGGCTGCACCTGTTCACAAAGGACTCCAGGACCTCTTTGCCCACAGCTTCACTAGGGATTTAGTATTATTTGACTTTCCAATATTCCCCGCAGTGATGAGTCTAAGGCAGTACAACTTGTTGCTTTAATTTTTCTTTTGATGGTTATTTGTGAGGTTTCAATTCTCCTCAAAAGTCTTGGCATTTGTTTTTCTCTTACTGTGAATGGCATAATTGAAACTTTTGTGCATGTTTATTTCACATTTTATGCCCTTTGTCCCTCAGCGTATTCAGGATATTAATCTTTTGCCAGTTTTGTGTCAAGTCACCTTGTCCCAGCTGTCACCATTGTTGATGATGTTCTTCCTTAAATTAGTAATCTTTTATTTTTACAGAGTCAAGTATATAAAATTCCCCATTTATGACTTAACCTTTGGGTATCTTGTTTAAGAAACATGTATCTTTCTCATGGTCACTAGTATACTCTTCTGCATTATGCATGATGGTTTTCATGTTGGAATGATATTGATTTTTGTTATAGAGTGGTTCAACTCTCAACATGATACACTAAACAACTTATTCTTTAGCCTATGATTTACAATGCCAAGGGCATCACACAGGAGGCTACCTTACATACTCAGGTCTAATTCTGAACTCCAGTTTGTTACTTGATTATTTGTTTATTCATTCATGAATATTCATCATGTTCAATGCAGATTCTAATTAAAATTCAAATTATATGAGTTAGAGTTAAATGGGCTATTAATATGTGTTATATCCATACTTTATTTGTCTTTCAAAGCCAATAACCTCAGATTCTTCCCAATTACCTGTTTTTACGTACTTGTTTAATTTACTGCCTGTCCAAGTACTTTACTTCCTGCAACCCTGTACTCAGGACAGGTAGCAAATCCGAGAAAAAAAGGCCAAGGGCTGGGCCTCACAGACCTGGATTAAATCTTAGGCACTCGCCTGCCCGTTCACTGCATCAACACTGACAAGTTACATCCAGCATTCAGGCCCTAACTTCCTTTTCTTATGGGGGAAAATAAAATAACAGTATTTGCTGACATTAATTACACATCTTCAATCTTGCCCTAAAAATCAGCAAACATTATCACCTTCATATTACAAATTATGAAGCTTGTCCAAACTTGCACAGCTGATAAGTAAGTGGAAGGGTAAGGATTTGAACTCAGGATATTCAATGAATAATACCTGTTATCAAATAATTAAAATGTATTGCCTTATCAGGACCTTGGAGAGAAACAAGGTGAAGTCCATGAGATGTTTACCATAATGTTCAGTGGTCATTTGCCCACCTCTGGCAATGTGGACTAGAGTGGCATCTCTCACAACCTCAGTTTGCCCCAGTGGCTTTGTGACAGCATAGATGGAACATGTCATGGAAAGCAGGAAATTCATTGTCATTATCTAAATGACAGCACAAAAACAATAATAGGACTAAGGATTGACGTGCTTTTTGCAAGACCCAGGGCGAAGCACTTGGATTCTTCAGCTCATTTAATGCCATTATTCCAATATGGTAGATATTTTTATCCTTGAAAATAGATTTAGCTGGGTCAAAAATTCTCCCAAATAACACAACTACTATAGGCAAAGTTGGGTTTCAACCCAGATATCTCAGTCTCCAGATCCTTCTGTCGTATTATTTGATACAAAGTCTATAATTTTAATACATTTTCCAGCTTTTGATTTGAATTTTTTATTTTCTTGTTAAACCATTTCAATACATATTTTGGAGTTTAAGAAATGAACTTAAGCCCAATGGATACTTTTATACTGCATTATAAGAGTTTCCCCCATTATTATTTTTCAGTTAACAAGGAGAAACAGGACTGATTATACTCAGAATGCACAGAGATGTTATCAATATTTGTAAATAACAAATTCCAGGAAGAGAATACTGCTTTTGATAAAGATATTTACTGGCAGTAAATGCTAAACAAATCAGGGGCGCATGCTACTAATTAGTGTGTCCCTCTCTATCTGATGGACACATATTGACTATGACTTTTAAAAGCTCATTCTGTAAAGGCCAAAAATTGGCCCATTAAATATCATGCCAAAATCTTTCTGAGAAAAGTTGACATAGGAGCTTCCTCTCATTGTCAAGAATTGATTTCTAAGTAGGAGTTACCAAAAAGAATACATACCACTTTCCAGAAGAATAGGAATTAGGTTTAATTTAATATTAATTCCCAAAGCAGAGACACAAGGTACTGGATTTGTTACTATTTAAATATTGTTACAATGAATAAATCTACGTGTCTTTCTATCTGTCCATAATATAGGCTGACAAAGCCACTTGCCTTTCCTGTTACCATACATAGAACAATTTGGCCTTTAATTTATTTTCAGAAGCAAGCATTTTAATCAAATTCAAAGATAGCTTAGAAACCAGTTTTAATTCCTTGCTTTTAAAATTAATTGTGAAAGAAGTAAAAGATGTTATTTTGTGAGGCGTTCATTTTATACTATTACTTATTCACTGTTTTTCTCCTCATTCAGATTCTTATTTAACCCTTGTAATTGTTGGACAACTTTAAACTTAATAGAACAATTCCTGATGGAAATTCTTATCTCATTGTTGATGAGGTAATCATCAATATCTTTCTCATTATTTGCCACAGCTATAAAATTCTTGGCAGCGGTTCCAAACAGGTATAATGATTTCAGCATTTTGCCATTATAATTGAAGGGAAATTTTACTTCTCATTAACATTTTCCTAAAATATTTTAGTTCCATTCATTGACTTTCCAGATAAATTTTAGATGAATTTTTCTACTTAGATTTTGTCTCATGAATTTTGAAAAATTGGACTCATATTCAAATATATTTGGAAGAAATATACCTTTTCAATGATCAGAATTTACGCAAATCCTGTCCATTACACTTTTTTTCCCTTTTTAGTCACTTAAATAATTTTCTGCATTCAGATTTCAAGCCCTGTTGACTAAATTCATTTCTAAGAATATTACAGTTTTGAGATTATTGCTGTTAAAGTTTGAAATCTTGTACTGTACTGCTAGACATTCTAACTGGTCCTTATAGATAGGACTGCTATTGATTTTTTATATTAGAGTATATTTTTGAATTTGGAAAAGATGTACGTGATGAAAGTGTCAGAGGGGGACTAGCAATTATATGACATCAAGTTCAGTATGCAGTGTGAAATAAATAAAACCAAAAAGTTTCCCATTCTCATCTAAGATGAGTGACTTTTATCCCTTAAATTTGAGCAGTTTTGTTTTTCAAAATTTACTGGCAGGTCATAATCTTTAGTAGAAGATACAAAACAGATTGGCAGATCTCGACAGCTAAAGTAACAGGATTCATTCTGTAGCCAGATCACTTGACTACAAGACTTAAGGAGATGGATGATAATAACACTCTCAAAGATTTTATGGCACCAATGGAAGAAAGCCAATCGGAAGAGGGAGGGAGCAAATGCAAACTCAATATGAAGCAACTGTAGCTCACACCAACTCCTAGTCCACTCCTGGTGTTGAATGCCCATGTAGTTTATGTAAGTACTAGGCTTTCCCCAGGGCAAGTAATGAAGACAAAAGCTACACATGGCATCCCAAGGGCATTCACTCAGTTGATAAAAGGATACTGGTTTCTGGACTGGGCAGCAATGCCAGTGACTTCTAGAGCAAAGGAGGGCCCCCTGCAGGTTTGTCCTCATGCTACTAAAAGTAGGCACTGGAACAATTTACAACAACAGTGGGAAATGACTCCATCGCCATTCCCAGGGAAGACATTCATACAGAAGGAAAGTTAAAAGCCCAGCCTGGAGCAAACTGAGAGGAACAGCAGGCAAGCAGACATTGGCATGGGCAAAGCGCTGTGGCAAGATAAAGGACCAAGCCAGGGGCCAGGAGAAAGTTAGCAAGGCATCACCTGAGATTGTCTTGTCTAAGGAGGGTTTCTGTAGGAACCAGTGGGATACTGGCCATTGCCCTCAGGGCACAAAGGGGTTGTATAGTTCCTGGGAAAACAGCTGTGACAAGTTCAAGTGTGCCCCTTACCTCTCTGTTATGGTTTAGATATGAGGTGTCCTCCAAAATCGAATGCCGAAGATGTGCAAGAGGGTTTAGAGATCAAGTAATTGGGCTATAAGAAATAAAACCCTAATCCGTCTATTAATTCCCTGATAGGGATTAATTGGGTGATAACTGTAGGCAGGTGGGATATGTGTGGAGGAGGTGGCTCACTGGGGGTGTGCCTTTGAAGTATATATTTTGTACCTGTCGAGCGGAGTCTTCGCTTCCTGATCATCATATCCTGGGTTACTCTGCTCCTCCACACCCTTCTGCCATGATGTTCTGCCTCACCTTGAACTCAGAGCAATGAAGTTGGCCATCTTTGAACTGAGACCTCTGAAACTGTGAGCGCCTGAATAAACTCTTCTTCTAAAATTGTACTTGTCAGGTCTTTTAGTCAGTATTGAAAAGCTAATGAAAACACTCTCTTATATTTTGAGGATTTTGCATGAGCTTGTGACGAAGTGTGGCTGGAATTCAACAACCTTTCCTACCCTGGTAAGCAGCAATCAAGAGCCTTAAGTGTAGAATTTATGTTGTCTGGAGAAGAGGGACCACAATAGAGATATTTGTGTATAATCATTATTTGGTTTGCAGTCAAATCCATCTGGAAGAAAACTATGAAACTTTTAAACTGTAGATGTTTGCCTTTTGCCCATGTAAAATGGTGGTGGTTGGGGGGGGGGGGGGGATGTAACATGGCTTAAGTGTTCAAGACTTCAATTAATTATTTATTATTTCTTAATGATCCAATTATCTGTTATCTCCAACTCCATGTGTTGGGCTAGGTATTGTGATCCCTTTTTCTCTCTACCTTATGTGAATAAGGCTGACCAAACATCTTGCAATCTAGTTAAAAAGAGAAATATAATGATGGAAAACAATGTGTTTATAAGAAAAAAGCATAATGTTCAAAAATGATACTATGAAAACCCACAGGAAAGAGAAAAGTAAGAGCTGACTGGGGAAATGGGAGGAGCAAATATTAGACCTTGGCCTTGGACACCGGTAGCTTCCAGAAGGCAGAGGTGGGAACCAGGGTTGCAGAAAAAAAGCACCAATAGAGAAGAGCCAGGCATATTTCTGTTCAGAAACAGCAAATTTCATCACTTGGCTTCAGACTCCACTGTAAATACTAGATGGGAAAAATAAGTGCACCCTCATTAGGCACTTTTGATGACCATGACAACTGCAGTTTCTCTGGCCTGATGTCATCATATGCATTCAAACTGAGCCCCTTAGTTTGAGCCCCATTAGTGCAGCAAGTAGCCTACTGATCTTCTTAGCTCTTGTCATCATTATTACCAGTTATCCTCCCTGGTCCCCTTGGCACATTCTCAGCACCTGCCTGTATACACCTGCCCTTCATGGGTCAGCATGCTAGAGCCAGGCTTCTAAGACATCTTGTAGTCAACTGCTTTTGCATTTTCACAGCAAAGGTCATGTGCAAACAGCAAAGCATGGAGTTTGTGGGTGTGTGTGTTAACAGGGATAATATTCTTAACAACCACTCAGACTTGTATTGAAAGTCCTTTTAGACAGACAATATAAATTAAGCATGTCTCAAGAATTACCGCCATTCTCTTCATACTGCAAGCCAGCCAATTTGGTTCAAGGGCTTTATTTCCCATTAATGGCCTGTGCGCTCTGCTAGATATTGGCAGAAAGAGAAAGAATGTAGAATTGATGACAGTTGTTTTTGCCAGATAGACCAAGGGATTGAATGAGTTGTCTAAGCCTGCTTAAGTAGCCATATTGCTAGGAATTAAATTTAAGATTTTGGATATTCAAGTAGCAGTGAGTAAGTAATTCTCAATGCCTTCAATCCACCAAATCAGCAACTAATGACAGAAGAGTTAAAAGTCTTCAGCATACCATCTTCAATCAGTTTGTGTTCAATAGTATTTATGATGTGCTGAAGTTGGGTACGTAAAACACTTTCTTAGACTCTTGCTCTTAAGGAATTTAGCAGGGACACATACATAAAGATGCAACTCTAATAAAGACTGAAAGGATGTCAACCCTGGATAGGCTAAGGTTTCCCAGTGCTTGTGAGTCAAACTGTGAAACAGAAGACCGAGTAGTTGATGTTACAACATGATGCAGTTCTAAAACTGACTTGGGAGGCAGAGGCTGGCACAAGGAAACCTGGATATTTTTCTAATTTCTATACTTAAACATAGGGTTGTCCTGAATTCACATGAAGGAAAGAAATAAATGACTTCATGTTGCTGAACCTTAGCTGGACTCAAACCAGATGGTTCCGGGGATTAATTAACTTGGAAAAATCCATCTAAGGGCTTGTAAATCTATCAATAGTCTTACATTATTAATGAATATTTGGAATTTCAGAATATCTTTAAATTCCCATTTGACCATTCTATGCTCACCTACAATTACCAATGAGGGTTATTACTTGGATAATTTGCTAGGTGTTAGGCAACATGCTATGTAAGTTACATGCACAATTTCACTCAAACCTTCTCAATAACAATGCAAGGCAGACATTGTTATTCATGTTTGGGGGCAAGGAGATGGAGGTCCAGATGGGCTGGGTAAATTTCCAGTGACCTCATGTACAAGGTAGAAGTGAAGTTGAATACAAATCTGGCTTGTTCACCTCCACACACTTAAAACTATGCACCCACACAACCAACAATCTGCACATGACCAGCTTCCCAAACCTTGTTTTTCTATAACTACTACATTTATTTCCTATTCAGTGTGAGACTACTACCAGAAGCAATTATTTATGGATACAGCAAGATACATACACTGAACTCACATGATGACTGTGTCATGATTAAATTAGTACATAGCCAAAACAATTAAAATTGTTAAGTGCAATATATATAAAAAGTATTTTAACACTCCTTATAGTAAGGATTAAAACTAGATGATTTTGTACTGTTGGAGTAATAGTTGTATTGTTAAAGTAAGTTCTGATTTTGACTTTTCCCTCTAACTAAATTATAACATTGTATAGGAAGGTAATCAGTCTTATTTAACCATAAATTGCCTGAAATAAAACACGGTCCTTTTAATATAAGGATCCCATTTTAACATAAAAAAATGGGAAGTTCATAGTGAAGGAATACTTGACCAAGAAAATAATAGGCCTTGAGGCATGTTTTTATGATTTAATCAAAACAAGTTGAATGCTGAGAGAAGGAGACTGTGTTGGAAGACTATTTTGTGGATTCAGTCCAAAGCAGAACTTTTATATCTGTGTTTTATAGACAGGTCATGATTATCAGGTAAAATTATCAAGGTAATTAACACTCATGAGTTATTATTAACTCTTTAACTCTACAGCACCGATTTTTAGAAAGTCAAAAAAAAAAAAAAAACAATAACCATATAGGGACAATCTTGTATAGAGCAGATATACGCTTGTTAGGAAAGTAGACTTAAAGAAAAATGTTTGAGTTGAGTACACTTCAACTGTCTTTATGCTTCTACCCCTTACAAGTTTATCTTTTCTTATATGGTTACAATGAGCTATGAGGAATTTAGCTTTTCCTCGGAAAAGTTGGGGTGGGAGCAATGATCATAATGGTATGAATGGTTAACCAGCTGCAATTAACTCTTGTACTCCTATTCTTAGGTATGTAAAATTAAGCAAATATTGTCAAATAGTGAGGGGTTGTTGTAAATCCTCCAGCTTGGGGTGACAGTTTAGTTTTGAATTCATTCAAACAGCAACAGAACAGTACCATGACCTTGGTAAATAATGAACTGCCTCCTGTTAACCCGTCTACTGGAAGTATTTTTCCTATATATGTGTGGGTTGTATATGTGTGTGCGTTGGTCCATATTTTCTTTTATTTCAGAGAAGACTTCAACTTTTGAAAAATTTGTCCCACTTTATCTTATCAATTTGTGTCCACTTTGTCATGGACCTACGTACTACCTTTGCTGAGCTTGGCTGACCTATGAACTTGATATTTATTTTACCAAAGCAGTTTTTATACCACAGTTGATTGAATGTCAAATCCTGCATTTCACCCATGGTTCTGATTTGCTCATGTCCCTTGTGCTTCCATAAACTGCTTTCATTTCCTCTGTGAGACCTGTGAAATCAGGCAGCATTGCTCACAGGAGACAGGGATTGCTGGATTGGTGGCCTTTTAGCCTTCAAGTACCATGTCTTTGGAGCACTCTGTCAAAACACATCATGCCAGCCACATCTGCTCATTTATTTGAACTGGAGAAAACAGCTTTTATCTTAAGATCTTCTTAAGTCACACATCTTACTGCTTGATTACTTCCCAAAGGGATATACTCCCTTGTTCCCCTTGGCAGCCTGAACTTAACATTGACCTACGATAATTATGCATTTTATTCCATAGTTCTGTGAAATTCACAATGGTCTTTGAGTGCTTCCAAAAGTAATGCCAGTCACCACCAATGCAACAGCATTGGTGAATTGTGAATGAGAAGCATTTTATTCAATCTTATAAGCTTAGATTCTGATCATAAAAACACATATTAGATTTAAGGTTAGCAGACATTACAAGGAGACTATGTGCTCCCTGTTTACCTGATTTAAAATTTCACTGTTTTCAAAGCAAATTTAACAACATGATTTTAAAACTACCAAAAGAAACTTTATTATGAAAAACACTAAGTGGGGAAACAAAGTTGGAATTTTAACTCACTAATGCACTCTGAGCAACCTTGGGTTGTCATCTCTACATGACATCAGCTTTTCACCAGTAAAACCCAGACTGCATCAAGTCTGCATCTCCTGCACTGTCCTTTTAAGTAGCTGATTATGAAACTTTCTTCCCCATGTGCTACCCCTACCATGTAAGCAAAGTGCTTAAGAAACACAAAACACTCCCTGTAGACTCCCAGCATACTATCGTCAATACTCTTGCCAATTCAGGATGAGCTCTCTATTCTGATGAAATTGCTTCAAAATGTTTCCACTAACTAGCTAGGCTGAGGCAGGAGGATTTCAAATTGAAGGCCAGCCTCAACAACTTAGTGAGACTCTGTCTCAAAACAAAACAAAACAAAAAAGAAAAAGAAAAAGGTTGGGTATGTACCTCAGGGGTAGAGTGCCCCTGGATTCAAATTCTAGTACCAAAATCAATCAGAATACCATTTGTGTGTGTGTGTGTGTGTGTGTGTGTGTGTGTGTGTGTGTGTAGGAAAATGGATACGTTAATGTTGGAAAAGATACTTACAAAGGAAGGAGGTGCGCAGGGCTGCTCCACACAGGTAAGCAAGGCATCCTGAAAGCAGGTGGGTAGTGGACAGTGTGAATGTCAGGTGAGATGCACCTGCCAGCAAAACCCACAGGCTCTAGGAAGTCAGGGGATTGAACAAGGATACTTTCCCAACTTATTTTATAAGAAGTAAATGTGGTAGGTAGTCAAGCACAGCATCGGGTGACCCTACTGAAGCTTGAGGCTAAAGGAGAAAAGTGTCCCCATGTCCACTATCCAACTGCACCCTCCTGTCTGAGCCAACTGGGAAAAGTGTCAAAAGCTCTGCAATCAAAAAGCATGTACGTAAAGCCTCACTGTCACTGTCAACCCTCATAAACCCACCTAGCAGGGGACTCGTGGACAACTATAAAGAGACAATCACATAAAGGTGTATAAAATGCAGGGTCACAAAGCAAACCTGGCTATTGCCTTCATTCAAAAGTGACATCTTACTCATCAGGGGTTATCAGTTTTAATTTTGATTTTTACACATATTGTCTCAAAATATTATTTGTCTTGATTACCTGCAACATTTAGATTCCCCTAAGTTTGATACTTTTGATAAGCTCCTCACCTCTTTCAGTGTAATTGTGGCTGTATCAGCCAGCATTAAAATAGCAGAAATAAAACAAAAGAGTGCCTCACATGAAGGAATATTGAGAATTGTTTACTAGAAGTGGTCATATTTGTGTGGACTGGTTTGGAATAGGAAGCACATTCCTATGGACAGAAGGTTAGAAATCCACTGGCTGAAGGGTCCAAAACCAGATATAGGAATTATGGACATAAGCAGCCTTGAAAGTCCCAGAATGCACTGCTTGGAAAGTTTTTAATTATGACATGTTTGACTTTCTCTGCATAGTCTTTTAATTGTAAGGCTCAAATAATAGAATACAGCCTTGGGGTTTGGAAGAAAGTGCCTGACCCCTTGCTATTGCTTCTCTGAGTTTGAGGCACACGTCTTTGTACCAGTTCAAAAAGCACTGAAAACTCCAACTGTTTCCCGTCATAGAAGCCCACACTCATGCCTGAATTTCAGCACATGCTCTGCACTCTATAGAACTGACCTCAATACAACAGGAATCGGGTTTTTTGTAGTTTCCCAAAGTCTTTCCTACTGCTATCTATCACATCTTTCTGGAAAATCCTCTGTATGAGAGGTTTGAATCCACAATATATTATATCTCTGTGAATAGGAGTCTAGATAGTGAAATCCCCCCCCCCCATATGAACAACATTTGAATAATAAGTATTCTAAATACTGACCCCAAGAACATTCAAGTTTCAATGAATAGAGATCTTTCTGAATGCATATTCATTCCTTACACATATTCATTCATTAAACAAGGAAGCACCGAGTGCTTTCCACATACTGGACACTGCTCTAGGCCCCAGAATGGAGCAGTGAAGAAAAGAACCCAACAATCCCACTCCCAGGTGGTAACATTCCAATGGTAGAAGGCTGCCAAAAAAGTCCCTCGTGCTGCAGTATTCAGAAACAGCAAGGAGACCAAGGTGCTTGAGCAGAACTAGGGCAGCTGGGTGAGAAGGAGGGCAGGAAGAGGGGAGTGGAGAGAAGAAAAGCAGCTTGGCGGACAAGGGGAAGGAGAAAGCAGATGGCACATGGGGGGTCTTGAAGGCTGTTTTAAGAGTTCAGGCTTTTCTCTAAGATGGGAAACCACGGGCAGGCATAGCTCAGAGGATAATTCATGTCCACAGCCTCCCTTTGCAGCCACTGAAATGAGTTTTGGGATCAAAGGCAGGAGTAGGTAGAGGACAGTCATGGAGGTGGATAAAGGTGGCAGCAGAGGAGGCTGAAAGAAGTGGCCGAATTCTAGATAATGTTTGCCATTAGAAGCAAATAGGGTTGACGGACACACAATGCAATAAAAAGTGAGAGGCAAAGATAACACCTGACTTTTCAAATCCAAGCATCTGGAAGTGTGAAATGGCTATTTTCTGATGTGGAGAAGTGACCACATTAGAAGGGCAGTTTTGTGGCGCATATGATGGAAGGTTTGCTTTGGAGGGCCACGTGTGAGGTGCCTCTGACACCTCCCAGCAGCCATGGGAGTGAAGAGCTGGATGGAGCTTTGGAGAATTCTAGGCTGGAGACAGATATTTGGCAATTGGCAGTGAGCAGATGGCATTTAAAGCTGGAGTGGACCCAACTGGTGGACCTTTTTCATTTTGCTGCCCAGTGTTTTCAGAAAGAGGAGTTGTGTGCCTTTAGGATGAAGCACATGTCCTCCAATTTCTACACCTCCATCATTTATCTGGCTTTATCCAGTTTCTACTTCACTCAAGGATGATACCCACGGTTTCCTCTAAGCTCCTCCAGGAAACAGATCTTGCTCTTGATGGTTCAGTGATGCACGGTTTGGGCATGGAGTCTATTCTCAGAAAATGTCTGGCAAATGAATGAATGGTTTCTGATACAGAAAACGGAATAAAGTCAATATGTCAAAGGAAAGGCAACTCCCAGGAGCACAGTGGAAAATCAAGACTTAAGACAGGAAACCAAAGAAAGAAATGTCTTGAAAGGACCTTTCACTGTCAGGCACACCTGGGGGAAGGAAAGCTGAATTTGGAATGTAAGTGTCTCAGGAGGGAGCAATGGAGAATGGCATTTGAAAACAGATGCAGAAATGGAGTTTAGAACCCATCTGGGTTGATGTGGCAGCCAGCCTGCATCTGTTGGTGCCATCAGGGGGCTCCCCCATCAGGCTATCTGACGTTCTAACCACCAAACTGCACAAATGCAGCAAATTCTTTCACATCTTCTTGGCTTTGGATTGTACTTTTCTGTATAGTGTTTATCTCCCTATGGAATCTCACTCAATATTCAACAATCGAAGAGTCATGTTTCTGTAACCTCCCATCACGAGCTCACACAAACCAAGAAATTGGTCATGTTATGTTACGTACGGTTGGCACTGATGCCGAATCTGCCATCTGGCTCACAAACACTCTGAGAGCTAGTATGATGTACATGTAAGAACTAGTAAATGTGGGTTGTATCTGATGTCACACAGGCTCCAGAAATAGAATTGGCAAATAATTAGGGGTCACTTTGGCATTTGCTATACCCAAAGGGTACTGGCACTTACTCAGTAGGATAGGCAACATCTACACCCTGCTGAGAGCAGTCCATGGATTTATAATGAGCCCTGGGTAATATGTCATTAAGATCAACTACCTCCACCACCTGCCCCCCCCCTGTTTGATTTGGTTTTGATACTGAATTTCATGTTTACAGAACAATATTTTGATGATTATTTAACTTTTCCTACTGGACACTGTAAAATAATCACCTTCAATTAAAGATAAATATTTGCTGACAGACTATACTCTCCATTCCTTAAAGGCATTTAAATATAAACCAGAGTTTAAAAGTTAGCATTCTTGTTTTTGTTACTGTCAAACACAGTCAAATGATGTTTGATGGATAAATAAAATGAGATCTACTAGCAAAATTAACCATCAGAACATGGGGGGGAAGGGAGTAAAAAACCAAGAGAGTTTTGAAATTCAATTAATCAGACAATGCATTATATGCCTCATCTATAAGTTCTGAGTTTCAGGACATTCAAAATAAACATAGGATGCTCAAGTGCTTTATAATCTAATTGAGAACATTACAACTGATGACTAGGAAACCACAGTTCAGACCATGTGTTAGAGGATGTGTTACCAAACAGACACATAAGAGCAGCTCAGAAAATTCAGTAGCATCTGAAGAGTCGTGGAGGAGAGGACCCAGCTAGGTTTGAAATGATGGGCAATTCCAGGGCAATTACAGCACACGTCATAATGACAGCACCAGATGCCAAACCGTGTTTTCATATATTATCCAATGTAATCCTCACAGAACATATAAAACATAGATACTGCTGTTACCTGTGCTATAGAGACCATAAAATGTTCCTTTAGATGAGGTAAGTAGCACAGGTCCAACTGGGAGTCAAAGGCAGATGCAGAATTTCAATCCAGATCTGTCTCTGCACCACATGCTCCTACCCATTGCCATGTAGTTGACTGAAGAAATTCTACATTCCAGATGCTTTAGTTATCAGCGATAATGCTAGGTATTCCTTTCTGTTATCTGAACTATTGCAAACCATAAGGAATAGCCATATGCATTATATGGAGCAAGCATGAACTCATAAAAACAAGACAAATGAATTATTCTTTTTTGTGATAGGAAAAAGATTTTAGTTCAAATGGTAGAAAACTGATCACAGCAGTGCATGAAAGGAAGAGCACCATGTGTTCAAGAGGCTTCCCACGAGGTCAGCAGGTATCCAGCCCTGTCCTGCAAAGCCTACCCCATCTTGCCAAAACACAAAACCCTTACCGTTTCTTTAAATTTGATTTTCTCAGATACCTAAGAAGGTCCAAAGAATCAACTGAAAAAAATATTTTAAGAACCACCCTTCCAAAAAATATCTGTTTAATGGGAAATTACACAATACACCCCCACAACCAATAGCTTTCCCATTAGCTGGCAAAAAATAAAAAAATGCACAGCATAAAATATAAAATGTCTAGACTGATTGGATAAAAATGTGAAAGAAATAAATTACATTTCTAAAATATTATTAAGGGAGTGAAAACAAAAAGGAAACATTTCATGCAAGTGGAAAAAATGTATCCTACATGTTAAAAATGCAACTTCTCACTAGCACCTGGGTGCATGTGCTTGCGTATGTGTGTGTGATTGTGTGTGTAATCCGTGCACTCCCCCAAGATAATTCAAGGTGTCTATTTGGATTATCTTTTCACTTGAAAAGTAAAGCAGATGGAGAGGAAGGGAAGACAGAAAGTAGGACAAAAGTAGAATGAGGAAGAGGAGAAAAGGAGGAACCGGAAGGGCAGCATTTCAGCAGTTATCTCCAGTCTGTCTCCAATGCTGCCAACCTCCATAGTCTTCATGCCATTGTTACAATGTGACACTATCATTTTTTTCAAACTCTCAATTTTGCAAAAAATCTCACTAAGGCTGTGTACCAAATAATTTTAAATTGCATATAAATAATCATCTATTAAGTAGCTATGTTTTTCCTATTCATTTCTAATGATCAGTTTGACATACACTTTATAATACTTGTAGTATTATAAGTATTTACTGAAAGCAGTTGACATATATACTAATAACCAAAAGCTGTGGGTTAAAATTGTTCAATTACTTTTAATGTCCATATTTATGTTCACATAAAAACAACTCTTGGTTCAGTGAAAATATGAAACAAGTTAAATATTTTTATTCACTTATATAATAAGACTTTATTTTTTTATATTGAAAGATCCATGACCAAATTGTGAGTGGAAGATATAAATGCTGATGTTGGAAATCATTCAAATTAGATGAACAGAGGTGGTACTTATATGAATTTCTTCTTGACTATTAGTTTTTATTTTATAAAATATAAAACTATATTTTTCTTGTATGTTCTACATTTTATAATTTAATGATATAGTATATCTACAGACACAAGCGGTTATTTTCAAATGAGAAATTCTTGAGATAATGTTCTCTTCTATTTTCAGAAACAATTTATTGTTCTTATTGTAGCTTAAACTTCTGACCATACATGGCCATTCCCTTATGATCTTTTCTTTATTTTAATATATGATCTAAAAACTTGGCTACCTCAGATAAATCCTGACCTCCTCAGGATTTCTTAAAATTTCATTTATTGGTTATCTTTGAATCATTTTCATTTTTCATTTTTTTGGAACTCAAATAGTATCTTCATTAAATCATATAGCTTGTATAAACAATAATGGGTTTCCAAATGCATAAATGCATAATTATATAGACTCTATTTGTACTCAAAGTGAATAAATACAGTCTCTCATTCTGAGTCCTGCCTGGTCAAAAGTGTATTGTATCCTTCCTGCATGCAACTGACTTAATGGACACTTTTATTAATATACTTTTAGAACTGTTTTAAAATTATCCTGCCATTTTTAAAATCTGCTAAATTTTAAGCAACACTAACCATGAAATTATGGATTTGATATATCATTTACATTTTTGAAATCCTCACACAAATATTTTACTATCAAAATGAAAGCATCCAACCAGGAGCCACCTGCAGCCATCTCCTATTCTACCCCTTCACTCAGACCCCTTCAAGACGCACCCAACCGTAGGCATTTGTCCTTCTCAGTGTCCACAAAGAGCAGGTTAACTAAAGCTATGATTTCATTTCGTATTTGAAAGTTCATTGCAAATTTGAAATTGCCATTGCCTTGAACTTTTCCAAGTGGAAATTTAGCAATAGCTTAGACAGAAATACAATTGAAAAAAATAATCATGATGAATGAAATTGATATTTCTTTTTGTTGTATTCAGTTGTTTGCATTGTGATTCATAAATGGATTCATGTGACTGGTCATATACTCAGGGCAGAGAGCAGTTCCACCTCCTGAAACTCCCCTCTGCACTCCTTGCCCATCTGCACAGGCCTGGCCATCACTGGTCTGCTTCCAGCACCATAACTTTGCTCTTTGACCTTGTTACATAGAGACACATATTATGCAGTATTTTCCAGCTGGTTTCTCTCACCCAGTATAATGCCACTGAAGTTTCCTGAAGCTGCTGCACATATAGTTTGTTCTGTTTTTTTTTTTTTTTTTTTTTTTTGTGGTACCGGGGATTGAACTCAGGGGCACTCGACCACTGGGTCACATCCCCAGCCCTTTTTTGTATTTTATTTAGAGACAGGGTCTTACTGAGTTGCTAAGTGCCTCGCCATTGCTGAGGCTGGCTTTGAACTCGCGATCCTCCTGCCTCAGCCTCCCAAAGTGCTGGGATTACAGGCGTGCGCCACCGCGCCCGGCAGTTTGTTCTGTTTTATTGCTAAGTAGTATTCCCAGTGTGGACATACATACTTTGAGCATTCACCCACTGAGGAGCATTTGGGTGATGTCAAAGAAAGGGAACACGCGCAGAACTGGTAGAAGAACAAATTTTCATTTCCCTGGGATAAATACTTGGAAGTCAGATTCAGGGTCATATGGAAAGTATGTGGTTCTAAGGAAACTCCTGACCTGGTTTTCAGGGACTACAAAATTTTGATTTCCCTCTAGAATGGAGACGAGGACCCTGATCTCACCATAACATGGTGCTGTTGTTGCTGTTTTGATTTTTGCCATTGTCATAAGTAAATGGTGTTGTCTCGGTGGCTTGTACTTCTGCAGTGGTTAATGAGGTTCAGCACCTTGATACTCTTTTGGGAGAAGTGTCCAAGTCCTCTGTACCCCACTTTCAACTAGAAAGATACTTCTTTTTGATCATATTCCTAGATAAAAAACTTACAGGATATAAAAAGATGACTGGATTCAGCAGTTTGTTTGAATTTCTTATGCTGTCAACTCATTTTCCTTTCAGAAATTCAATAAATATGATCTGAAAATAACAGAATAGGAATAAACACGTGAATAGGGGAGCTTTTCAACACAGCTTTACTTCCTTGGAGGGAAATGAGAACAGGGTTGGGAGATGCATTCTGGCTAACGTAACTGAGTATGCAAAGAAGAACAAAATTAACATGCAATAATGTGGAGACTGGGCACGCAGCTGCCCACAAAATTTTTACGTTCGCATAAATTTTTCCTCTATGCTTGCTCATTGAGGTGTCCTGATACACATTCAGTTGTCATTCATTTTATTTATAGTCTTTTTAAAAAACTAGAATTGTTATTAGGGAGGCATTCTTATCATCTGTAGGCACAGATGTGTGTGAAACAAGACCTTAGTGAATACGTATGAGGCAGTCTGCAAATTTCATTCTAGGTTATTGTGTCTATTCCATTGCTTCCTGCCTCCACCTGCTCTTGTGATGGTGCAGATTCATGCTATAGAAAGAGTTTTGCAACCATCCTAGTATCATCAGCACTGAAGGAAGGTAAAGTCCCTGGCAAGAATTCATGTTCATGGGGTGCTACATCTAATCTAAAAATAAAGAAAAATCTAAACTTCTTAGGCTTTCCTTTTCTGACTTTATTATGTTAACATTGACTTCTTGTTGCACAGAGCCTATAACAGCATGTTTAAGAACTCCAGTGCATGCCTGTAATCTCAGTGGCTCAGGAGGCTGAGGCAGAAGGAACACAAGTTTGAAGCCAGACTAAGCAACTTAGTGAGGCCCTAGGTAACTGGGCAAGAATCTGTCCCAATAAAGGGCTGGGAATGTGGCTTAGTGGTTAAGCATCCCTGGGAGGTTCACTCTCCAGTACTTAAAAAAAAAAAAAAAAAAAGATACACACATTTTTAAAGACAGGGACTAATTAATAGTAGAATATTTTACTTCCTAGAAATGATTATATCTTGAGCTTTATCCTTTATGTTTTATTTATAAAACAAAATACAGATTTAATGTTCATACTTTAATTTCTTTCACAGATTTTGAAATTAAGTGTAGATGTATTATGTATTTTGTCTTTGGAAAACATGGGCTAGTACTAAGTAATAGATCTAAAAGATTCACAAAATGCCAGATGGATTTAATGAGAACTACTTAAGTATCTCAAGCCATTTCATTCTGAATTTTGTACTTCAATTTTTGTGCCTGACAACAAATATTGACTTTAAGAATCAATCAAACAAAAAAGACACATATCCGAATAAACAAACAAATAGAACATGTATTTGTATAAATACACACACACACACACACACACACACACACACACACCGTTATAATTCTGTTTTTATATGGCTTAGTGAATCTGCATCCTCACATTCTCAAATGTTAATAAATATATCAGGATCCATGACCATAGTTTGTCCAAAGCCTGAATAATTTCTAGTAAACCCTCTCCTTGAGATAAAATGTGCAAAAGAAATGCACATTAAAATAAAACACAAGACTTTATACAGCAACTGTAACTATGATTAAGAAATAAAAAAAGTTACATGAATGTGATGATCAATTTCCACATTTTTGAACCAGTAGAGGGGATTTTAGAAGGCTGTTTAAAATCCCACAGTACTATATACTTATGATGATGATGATTATGATGATACTGATACTTACGATGATGGTAATGATCATTATCATCATCATTGCCTAGTATGCAGTTGTCCCAGTATCAGGCTGCTTCCCCAGTGACATATGGCCACCTTCTGACCCTTTTGGGGAAACTTTCATTTCTCTTTAATGACAGGATTTGAAGGGTTTATTGTGATGACTCATTTACTGTAGGAAGCACAAACAGTTACACAGCACTTGCTGGGCATTAGACCCTATTCTTAGTGGTTTCCTCACATTATCCCATCTTTCCTCTCAACTGCACTGAGGTAGGTAGTTATTAACACCATCCCTACTCATGGATGAACAAAGGCATAGAGAGGTTAAGTGAGCTCAGGGCCCTCGAGCTAGGACTGGGGATTCCAATCAGGCCAGTCTGGCTTCAGGCTTCAAAATCTTTTTTTTTTTTTTTTTTTTTTTTAATATTTATTTTTTGCTTTAGTTGTACACAATGCCTTTATTTGTATGTGGTGCTGAGGCTCGAACCCAGGCCGCGCACGTGCTAGGTGAGCGCTCTACTGCTGAGCCACAACCCCAGCCCCAGGCTTCAAAATCTTAATCCCACCACTCCTCTTGGGAAGACAGAAGTTCAGAGAACCCCACTCTGCTTCTTCAGGCCCACCCTCACTCACAATGGCACCTCCTCTTTGCAAGTGCTCCGGTTCCCTGTCGGAGAGGGAACCCTTGAAGCACTTATTGATGCCAAAATGGAAAGATGCTAAAGTGACAAGTCTGATTTCCAAGCTTATACCCAGTGTTTTAAAATCATATTTCAGACAGAATCCAGCAACTCAGCAACTATGTGTGATACATTCTTTCTAATTACCATCCAACATTTGGTTTTTCAGACATTCTGCTGTCACTAAACCACTGTGATTTCATGCATGAGAACTTGCTCAGCAAAAATATTTTCAAAAACAACAAGGACAGCTGTCAAAGATGATCATAACCTTTGCAATACAAAGAATCATAAAAGGAGCTACTGGATATCTTGAGATAGAAACTGGGTGCAGCACTTGGTTATTTACCTCAAACTCCACAGCACATCTACTTTCTTGTCTGCATCCCTGCACATGGTGTGTGCTGTACACAAACCACACATGCCTGTATGATTTCATAGTCTCTGCAATAACACCGTAGGTGAGGAAATCCAGCAGTTTTACTGGCTTCTACTCAGTCATAAAGTCTCGAGACATTAACACAATCCAGTGTTACCACCACATGGTGAACAGGCTTCTAAATTGTGCTTTTCCCTTTTTGGAGGGCTGTGCAGTCTTCATCGCCCAGGCTCTAGGTGCTAGGAAAGTTTTATTTAATGCTTTTGGTATGCCTTACACATATTTATTAAGAATGTGTAAAATATCAGAAAAGAAATACATACATACATGTACATATGTCTAACCAGGTGGTCCTGTGAATTGATTTTCAGATCTCTATATCACTCCTATATTTATATCTATACTTTCTTTCTCCTACCAGCCATTTTTTTTAAAAAAAAAAAAATTTTTACCAGCCATTTTTAAAACAAGAAATGGACTAATACAAAATTAGTAAAATTGCATAATTACCATCAGACTATTGGATCTGACTCATGACTGCTACAATCTTGGACTAGTTGCTTAGATGCTCATATCTGACTTGACTTTTTGGAAGCCTTTCAGCCTGATCTGCAGAAGCTTGGGTTTTTGCAGGAGGTGGTGCAGTGGAAGGAGGGTAGCTTCCAGCTGCCACATCATCCTGCAACTAAAACTCCGCCTTGCTGGGCCAGGCTGTAGGATGACCTCTGGACAAAGGATTTCACTGGAAATGAGGGATCAAAGCAGACATAAAAATCTCTGATCTTCAAGCAGATGTGGACACCTCTGATCTTGAAGGTCCCTGTGTAGCTCTACATTTTTATCATTAAATTCCTCAAAGAGACATATTAATCTTTAAATTTATTGTGATGTCATAGGGAATGGCATCTTCATTCTCTATATACTTCTCTGAAAAACACAAGTTGATCTACGAAAAATGTAGATATGTGGTTGCAATACTTTAGAATTATGAATGTCAGTTATTTTTTTTAAAATGTATACATATAGCATTAAAGAGTCATTAAATATTAAGTGATTTTTAAAAATCTCTTTCTGAAAAAAGAAACATGGCAGAATTTGGGCTTAAGGAAAATATATGGATTAAAAGATTTTGTTAATTCAATGTCCATCCCTCAAGGGGGAAAAATACATCTATTTGTGATCTTTAAATATCCGTTTGTTTTCATGACACCCTGAGAAGCAAGACTCAAAACCTCCCGGGGGGTGGGATTACTATAGTCATTGCTAATAGATTAGGTGACTCCATGAAAACTTTCTTACTTTGAAGGTGGAGTCAGTTTGTTGCTACATAATCAAACATGATGGATCACTTGGGATCCAATAACTGAGGAGAAGGACAAATCTCTGCAACAAATGGCTTTCGAAGCTGCATTTTATCAATAGCCATTACAGCATTCACCTTATTTGCAAAGGAAGGGAGCTTTTGATCTACAATTGCTTGTTATCACATGGCTCAATTTCCATGTATACATGAGTGAAATTTGAAAGAAAAAGATGTTAACATGAAATAAATGTAAATAAATTTCAAAGAAGTGCTGCCACCTCTTGGCTGCTCCTTTGAGAAACAAACATGTATTCTTGAAAATTTGCCCCATACTTGAGAAACGAGCAATGAAAGGACGGGAAATATCACTGTAATAAGCTTTCCTACCGCATTAACATTCCTTATTTGCATGACTCCCATTATTTTGGAAAGGTTTCAAAAAAGACTACTTGATGTGAAGTAATTTTTCTAAATGTTAATACAGCAGTAGAAAAGATCTGTTTCAGAAATGGAGGAAGATGTCATGCTTTACTGAGGCTAGACATATTAATGCCGTGCCAATCATGCCAATGGAGGTAATAAGTTAATTTTTATTATATTAAACAACAGACCAGAAAAGACCGCTGATGCGTTCAGGTCTCAGTTTTCCATTCAGACCAAAGTTTCATTTCATCATTGCTTATCTATCATATTTGCAAATATCTTTTCACTACTCCTGCTCTCTAAATAAAGTAGGGGTCAAGTTTCTCTGCTTTACTATTAAGTTCTTCAAAATTTCTTTCGTTCCTAATTAATTTGCTTTAGGGTTGAAAGAGCAGATGCCCCCTAAGGAAATAATTTACTGACTGTAGTTACTATAGTTGCTGTTGAATCAATAATTATAATAAGATTAAGCTCCATGATTTTCTAACAACTTCATTTAACTGACTCTGACCTGAAATTGGAAATCCTTTTTGAGTCCAATGATCATCTTTATTATTTACCAAAACAGGTTTAAGGAATTAAAATATACATCATGATTTACAAAATGCCAATTATTTCAGTTTTAAAAACTTGACTTAAGGAATATTCAGTAGTAGTAGTTTTCATATTCAAAGTATTTCTTCCATTCCCCTTAAAATTATTATTTAACTCAATGACTTAAAAACCAAAGATTTCAAGAGTTTCCAAAAATGCACCTGCAGTTCATAAATATAGAATCCAATAATGTGATCCAGGGGCTCATTACAAAGACCATCAGATAACTGAGATTTAATCCAGGTTTTGTACTGCCATTGACCTTGCCCTGCCCTTCAATATACTGCCTATGCATATGCACAGAGCATCACTCCCCCATGAGGTCTGCACAACAGGGCTTAGGATCCTTCAAATGGAAAGGAATACCCTGCATCCTGAGGTCAACTTCCTCTGTCCCTATTGTGCTCCTACTGCTGCCTCCCTACCACCCCTGCAGACCTGAAGAGTTTTTAACAGAAACTCACCAGGGTTCTGACTCCAGCGGCCCTTATGGATGTCTGAAGAAGATGGGGGACTCACAGATTTGATTCCCCAGCTCTTTCTTTCTCTGCCTTCCTCTACCCCATGCCTACTTCATGACCCACCCTCCTCAACCAGTAGCCCTGAAGACGTTTCTCTCCCAAAAGAAGTATCTCAATTTCCTACGATATTACAAGTCCTTTCCTCGGCTTACCTCTATGCTGCTTCACATCTTTTCCTCATTTCCACACTTTGTATCCTTCATCAAGTTTATTCTGAAATTAAGCTACGTTAAATATGGGCGAACACAACCACTAAAATACCTTCCCATTGGTCTCTCCTTCCCTACCTAAAATAGCCCTGTCAAGAATATTTTTAAAGTTTTTGAATCTATTGTTGTAACACGTGGAAAAGAATACCAGGGAGTCCAGAGTGCATATGTTAACATCAGAGCACTCAGGAATGAAGATAGTCCAAAATGGCAGACCAGGTTCAGGGGCTCATTCACTGTTAGGCACGTGTAGTGTGTCTCCTGCTACCCATGAGTTCATGATTGGAATGGTCACATTGAGAACGTTTTGGTTTCCATCCTAGGGATGATGCAGGTCATCAATGTTCTATTGTAAGATCTTCATGGGACACGTCGCATTGTAGTGATTCTTCAGGCACCTGATGCACAAAATAGTACTGACTCTGGAACGGAGCACTGGTGACCCAGCATTCCATCAGAAAATGCAGGCAGGGGTTTCAGAAGCCTCCTGCCTCCCACGATAGGTACCTGGATGAAATACTGCACATCTACATGATGAACGTGGGAAAGTCTGATCCAATCAGAGCTGGAAAAGACCTCTCATTATTGTCAGTAAAGGGAACCTCACGCGAATATAAAGCTCTAGTTATGTGCTGTTTCTAAAGCCCTTCGCTCAATCAGGTGTCTTTAATGCTGATCTGACTTTCTCATAGAAACCACATTATTATGATCATTTCAAGGTTTGCTCACAATGTCACTATAGTGTCTAAGAGCATCTCTAGGACTTCAGCAACCAATGACTGTGATGAGGACTCTGAAACGCTGGTAATATGCTTGGGAATGGGGTTAGGGCCCACACTCAGGAGAGAAAAAATAGCAAGACCATCCAGAATTCCTGAATTTTGACTGCCTGATGTAGGCCCCGTATTGCACTAGGAACTTTCATTCACCATTTTGCTTATCCTCAAAATCATGGTCAGGGTTAGAGAGTGCAGGGTTAGTACACACCATGCAGAGAAGTCTAGTCACTGAGTGAAGGGTGGAGACCTAGTCAACCACTAGAACTGAGGCTCAAACTCACACCTGTCTGTAGTCTCTAAACTGGGAAACTCAGTCATCTGAAAAGAGGAAATTTAGTAATTTTTTTGGAAAACCAATCTTGATACTTCCACTGCCAAGGGGAACATAGATGTCACTTCTCCATGAATGATGTTTGTGGTCCAATGTGAATGGTGGGCGTGATCTATCCTTATAAAGAACTATGTAAACAGAAATTATAATGGGTCATGAAGGAAGAAAGTAGGGTCCTCATTCTCCCCAAGTCCCTCAAACACACATGCACATACGTATTCACAGAGAAGCACACAGCAAAGGGCTCTGTCTCACCCCAGGCTTGACAACAAAACAGGAAAAGGATTACTAGGAGACAGCCCAGCAGGTGAACCACAATCTTGAACTCTAATAATACCAGGGGGGCAGCTTGTTAGGGCTCGATTTTGTAACTGAGTTAAAAACCAGGGTGCTACAACCAACCACATTATTCTAGACCTCTTTATAAATCCACCAAATGAAATAGCTCAGGTTTTATGGAAAATCTTAAATGTAATACATTTTTAAAAAACATTATATATACATATATATATATATATATATATTTTTTTTTTTTTTTTCCCCTGAAATAACAGGATACCAGCAAAATACTATGGTCAAAAGACCATCTACCACATACATGATATTAGGTTTATGGACGGATGGGTCTTCTACCAGGTTTCTTTCCTTACAGCCAATGAGATGCTGGCACCTAACATTGTTACATAGTTCCCTCGTGTACAATAACTGGGGAGTTTTTATATTGCCATAACGCTTCCATTTATCAGTTTTTAGATTTTTATTATTATTTTTTAGCAGATTTCCTAACAGGATTTACTACAGAGACACTGGGATAACATTGAAGGGTACCTAAGACAGGGAAAATTGCATTGATGTATTTAGCTACTGTGTTAATAGCTGAACCAGTCTAAGACCTAAATGTGATTGTTGTTGTTGTTGTTGTTTAAATGTATTTGATGGCTCCTGAACATTCTTATCTCCTAAGAATCTGAAGACATTAAACGCAGACTTCATGAGATCTGGCGTGCTTTCCACTGAGCAGGGAGCTCTTAAAATAGAACAATTAAAATTTTTTTTTTTTTGTTCTCAGATAGATGGGTTTACATATCTTTAGAGCTAGAAAAGGCTTTAGAACTCCTGTAATCTAGTACATCCCAAAATTTGTAGACCATGAAAATCTCTGGAGAGCTAGAGAAGGGCTGGGGTTGTGGCTCAGTGGTAGAGCGCTTGCCGAGCATGTGTGAGGCACTGGGTTCAATTCTCAGCTCTGCATATAAACAAATAGATAAAACAAAGGTCCATCAACAACTAAAAAAAAATGTTGCTTATCTTAAAAAAAATAAAAATAAAAAAGAGCTAGAGAAAACAACCAAACATCTACCCAGACAAAAAAAGAAAAAATCCAGTTGAAACCTAGCAAATACTTATAGGGAGTTCAAAACCTCCTGAAACACATTTATAGATGACTTATGGGCTTATGTCCCTGGAATAAGAGCTGTGATCTTGTGCAACTCTAGAGGAGAATCAATTTTCCTCTCTGCCCCTCCAATTCTCCTTTGCCCTGTAGGCTGTGACCACCAACAGCACTGCAAGACTGGACGCCTGGATGTTGCTGTTTATCAACCTGCACATGCTCTATTGCAAAGACTCCTGGGTGAACAGGGAGAAGTTTCCTGCCTGCAGTTCATCTATCACACGACTTCAATAACTGTTAAAAATCTGTTGACCTCATGTGGCCTATGCCCCTCCTGCTCTTGTTTTAAATTTTATTATTTTTGTGGTTGATAGATCTTTATTTTATTTATTTATATGTGGTGCTTTATTTTATTTATTTATATGTGGTGCTGAGAATTGAACCCAGTGCCTCACACATGCCAGGCAAGTGTACTACCGCTGAGCCATGTGTGGCCCCAGCCCCCTCCCCCTCTTTTTTGAGTAAAAGATTTTAAAACAACTCCAGGGCATCCCACCATTTTGTCCATGAATACCACGGTGGGCACCCACAAATGAGGATAAGCCACTATCCCAATCAGCAAGATAGTCTCAGGCCAATTAACAGAAACTCTTACATCATATAATTCAAAATTCATATTAAAATTTATCTTGTCAAAATACTTTTTTATAACTAATGTCTTTGAATCTGAATTTTAAAAATCTTTTTAGATTTAAATTTGCTTGCAATCTCTCTTAAAGCCCTTTTACTTAATAATACCCTCCTGAATTCTCTTTTTATAGATTTCTTTTGTTGAAGGATCTCCCACATTTGGAATTTGATTAATTATTTCCTTACTTATTTTTTTTTCTCCATCCATGAGTGCCCTAACATCTGGCATCTAGATGCAATTTTCATTTATTTATTATCTATCAATTTATTTTTGCTCCATTCTGTTCCATCTTGAAGGACAGCAAGGGTCTGAGAATCCCCTCGCTCTACAAAATGCATAGTTTTACGTATCAATCTGAACTTCTCGCATCTGTTCTCTGATATGAGTTGTTTTGATCGTCTGATCATCTATTTATCTGCTGAGGAACAGGGCTTTTCTGATTCAGGGCCCCCCCTCTCTGCGTATGTGCCTACCCTGAAAGCAGGTAAGCTGTAATAAAATGTGTTCCAAATCTTGCACTGAGTCAGTACTCATGGGAGCATCTGGTACAGTCCCTAACACATGGAAAGCTCTTCAATGTTAAAGCCAAATCAGAATACATCTTATTTCTCAAAGTAACTGTCATCAGGTATTAACCAATTTCTGGATTGAGACACATGAAATTCTTGACATACATGAAATCCATCACAAGTTAAACTAAAATATGCTCTGTAATGTGTGCCTATAGAATAACATATATCTCTCATTGTTTTTTTTTTGTTTGTTTGTTTGTTTTTTTGTTTTTGTTTTTTTTTGTACCTGGGATTGAACTCAGGGGCACTCAACCACTGGGCCATATCCCCAGCCCTTTTTTTTTTTTTTTTTTGTATTTTATTTAGAGACATGGTCTCACTGAGTTGCTAAGTGCCTCGTCATTGCTGAGGCTGGCTTTGAACTCGCGATCCTCCTGCCTCAGCCTCCCAAGTGCTGGGATTACAGGTGTGCGCCACCGCGCCCGGCCGTCTCTCATTCATTGTCACAGACAATATCTGCATCTAAAGAATTGTGGGCTTATGTTTGGTTCTTCAAAACTAATAATCAAAACAAATAAACAACGATAAAAATATGCAGTCAAAAGGCTGAAAGTCCAGCATGCAACTTAGGAATGTGAAATGAAATCAGTATCTTAGACAAATCACATCTGAAGTTGGCAGGAATAATGAATACTCCATGTAATTATCACCAGTCTGTCGTTATAGCATTGACCAGCTTATTACTCCAATAGCTCCATATTCTCAAAGGCATATTGAACACCAGGATGTGACGTACGCAATGCTAAATACATCCAGAGTAGACAATAAACTATTCTGAACAACATAAGTAGAATTGATTTTTTTTCTTTGTATTCTCTCAGGTAGCATCAAAATCTGTTACTCAAAGGAAACCAAGGAATACTATTATTATTATGTAGTAAAGTTGTAATGAACCCAGATATAAGGATGGCATTTGGCAGAACGTAAGCATGTCAGTCATCAGCATCTCTTAAGTCCTAGTGGATCAACAAGTGCCTTCGAGGTCTCCTTTATGAAAGTTTCTCATTGTTTCCCATTTTGTGCTTCTCAAGCACATTTTAAAACTTGTCGCAAATAGACCACTCCACTGGGGACATTTAAAGAGGACAGGGGTTGTCTGATCATCCATTCTTTCATTTAATAACTTGTTAAAGCGACATGGTCACAGGTCCACTGAACTAGACAGAAAGATTAACAGGCACACTTCTTATCCTCAGTAGACTTATGTCCATGAGTTTCTCCTAAACCCACTTCTTGGAGCTGAGGTGAAGTCCTAAGCTTAAGCTTTACATGCTTCCCAAAAAAGGAAGGAGCCTTCAAGATGGACTCTCTGTAGATCGAAGCCCTACTGCCCAAACAGGAGTGGGAAGGACACTCTAGAGCTGTGTGTTCCTGGAATGGATCCCCACCCTTCACCCATGGGAAATGACTGTTGGGTCTCTCGACTGACCAATGGCCATCCAAGCTCACCAAAAGCAGAAGCCACTGAAGCCCTGCATCTGACCTCCAAGAGGTCCTCATGGCACAATCTGAAGTCACCATTAGACTTCAATCCAATTCAGGACATACTTACTCTAATAAACTGAAGGCTTGTGCCCCCTGAAATTCATATATTGAAACTTTAATCCCTATATAATGGTACTTGGAGGTGGGCCTTTGGGAAGTCACTAGGTCAAGAAGGTGGAACCTGCATGAATAGGATCAGTGCTTTAGAAATCGAGGCAAAGAAAGCTAGCTAGCTCTCTTTCTGCCATGTAAAGACCCCAAAAGAAGGCAGCTGTCTATAAACCAGGAAGAGGGTGTGTCTTCATGGAAAGATGAACAAGGAAGTTCTCGACACCAAAGAAATTTACTGAAGACAGCATCACGCAAGAGAACACCCTGAAATACCTGTAAGAATGTAAGGTCAGAAACCAGAGCCAAATGCATTTCCCATGCTGAGAATAGCATGAATGGAATACCATGGAGGTCGAAGCACAAGGCCGTGCTTTGTGCTTTAACATCCAACATGAGCGCTAGTGAAAGTCTTCTCCATATTCATGACAGGGAGACAATTATGTAATGTCAGAAAGAGTACCCGTGATGAAACCACATGCACAACAGAAACAAGCCCCCCGTGGTGGTGCAGCGCTGTTGACTTCATAGGGGCCAGCTGACATCTGTCCCTTCTGCATCTTCAGATGCATCTGGACTCTCAGCACCTACAGCAAAGCAGCTGCACACACGTGTGCCATGCGGGGAGGGTGGGGAGAGCAGGTGATCACAGGCCCCTGGCCAACAAGGGTCTGGACAAGGAAAGCGGCTGTTGCCATGTTTAATTGAGGGCTGCAAGCCTCAGTTCCTCTTCACACATTGCTACAAACTGTGATTCTAAGCCCTAACTTCTTCCAGGCAACTCTATTTAGAATTTTGTGTTCAACTGGAAGATCCAATATCTCTGTAAAATCAGGTGTCATAGGTAACCTCTTTGAAGTTTTTATATTGAAAGCTTTACTGTTTAGCTTTTATTTTTAACTAATTCCATATGCCATCAACTTTATGATATTAAGCTTCATTCAATTGATCAATCAATCAGTGCATCTTTGCTAGGGATTCAAATGGCAAAATGTCATTAGGACATTGTTTTTAGAACCATCCATTCTGTGCGGGTGGTGTGGGCTTGTTTATCTTGCACAAAGGCAGCTGTGGCCACCATAGACACACACACACAAATTCCACACAGCCAGAGAGAACCGAAGAACATAATGAACTTTGCAATTATACCAGGCACCATCTTTTCTTCCTGTAAAGTTGTTTCTCGACACTTATTCTCCATCATGACTTGGACATACCCTGTAGTAATGATTTATGGAACAAATAAAGATACTATAAGAACAGGAGTTAGGAAAAAAACAAAACACCTTAACCTAAATATGATCTCCTTACACCTCCTTTTCCTACCTCTGGTCTAGGGAGAGGGAGTCATTCAGAGAATAGCAGGGCACAAAAATTATTCACAGAGGAAAATACTCTCCATGAATTATATGAAATCAGGATTTCCATTTAAATGGATTTACTATTATCTTATCCCAAAAGATAATTATCAAAGCACAAAAGATATGAATGAGGGTGCAGAAGAATCATTATATTTATAATTGACATTCTCTGGAAGCGGAACTAAATTTTTCGTCACAATTCGTAACTTTTACACATGAACAGGAAAACTGCAAAGAGTTCAGACATAATGTATGATGCTCACACCCACCCCACCTTCTTGGTGGGGCCAAATCCACTCCTTGGGTAAGACCACACTCAAGTATGATGACAATGATGATGATGGTGGTAATAATGACAACCACTTAGCTGCTGTTGTCACTCCCTTTACACATGGGACCAGATAAAGATGGGAAGAAACTCCCGCAAAATGGGAGTAAACCGCTCGGTGGTTAATGAGCAATGTCTTCAGAGGAAATCATTCAGAGATGGGAAGAAATTGAACCAAAATAGAGTCACCTTCCAACTCTACCATGATTGAAAGGAGCCTGAAGATGTCAGAAAGAGAATTCTTGCTCACAGTTCCCTAAAACTGAAGTCCTTTTAGTAGACAGAGGCCTGACGAGTTCTATACAACAATCCCACAATAAATTGCCAACCAGATGTCACGTGCCCCAATTCCCTCAAGATTAAGGGATGGACAAGACAGGGGGGAATTGAAAGGGCACCACTTTCAAATTAAAAGCCTCAAAATGTCTCCCCCCCAACTTTCATTTCCTGGTAACCCGTGTTTCTCCATCCCAGCTTCCTGATGCTGGGAATGTAAACTGAGACACAGTTTTCTTGGTCTGGGTAGGTGCCAAATGAACAGGAATTAATTGCAACATTTCTAGCTAGCACAGCCTGGCTAAAGCCACATGCATATACTTCCTGGCTTTTGTTCCTATGAATTTTAATGCTTTTGCAGGCAAACAGAGGTAGGCGAGATGCCTTCCCAGTTTTAGCCAAACTGCAATTAAATTCATTTTTTTTTCTTCATATATCATTTTCTCTTAATTCTAATGTGAATGGGTCACTAAATTCAGTCCATCAAAACCCCCGCAGGGAGGGTCACCTGGCCTGGGGCACCTATTTCAGTAACACCAATTTCATCAGTCTTTTACAAAGAGTGAAAATGCCAACATGCATGCAAAATCCCTCATGTCTCTGGCCCACTTAGGAACTGCTTCAGTAGAAGAGCCTTCTGCGGCCAAGAGGAGGCGCAGTTGGCTGCTTATTGCTTCCCTGCCTGGCCACCACCTCCTCACACCCTGCACTTGCAGCTTTCCTGCCTGTGGAGCCAAGGTGGCTGGGAATGAGAGAGTCTTCTGGATTGAGGAGTGTCACAGCTTGACCTTGCAGAGGGCTGTTGGAAGCAGACCCTTCCCCTGTGGGATACATTCTGTAGGTTTCCTTGAGATCTCCAGAAAGGGAATACTGACAGCCACTGCCTGTGCAGGCCACCTGGGGAACACCTCTGTGTTGTTCCTTTGCTAAGAAACACCCATAACCCAGCGATAACACCCTGTAGTGCTCCTACAGCCTTCTTTGCTGAAATTCCTATTCTTTGCAGGCCTCATGAGCAAACTCCTCTCCAAATGACCCAGGAATGCTGAATGCTGCAGAACCCACATCTGGCCTGATTTTTGCCCTGTGGTCCAAAGAGCCGTTTTGCTCTCCTAGGGTCCTCTGCTCCCACGGCCCACTTCAGCTAGATTCCTGCCTAGGAGATGACACAGGCTTGAGTCATAGTATAAACTGGAGAAATACTTCTGTGAAAAGAGAGTTGACATATATTCTATGAAAACTAGGTTGAATGCTTTGGGAAGGCATCATCAAAATCGTTGAATTAGCATGAAAAAGAAACAGAAAAAGACTGAAAGAATCATAAAAAAAAAAAAATCAAGAAAGCCTCTGTAGTAAAATGGCTTCATAAGTAATTCTACATCCTCCTTTCTCTTGAAAAAATAAAAAAAATAAAATAAAATAAAACAAAAACATACCAGTGTTGCAAAATCTGTATTGTGGGTGAGTTTGTGCAGGACAGAAAGGAAATGCAGTCAGCAAGCCTGCAAGCAAGGATGGAGCCTGGGGTTCTCAGCAAGACGTCTGTAAATGAGGGGCTGGGGCTATGGCTCAGTGGTAGAGCGCTCGTCTTGCATGTGTGAGGCCCTGGGTTTGATCCTCAGCACCACATAAATTAAATAAAGGTATTGTGTCCACCTACAACTAAAAAATAAATAAAAGAAAATAAGTCTGTAAATGAATCCACACTTTGAAGATGTATGTTAAAGTAAGGTGCTTGGCAAATGCACACATCCATGACTTCCGGCAGGGATCAGTTGTTTCAAAGGGTGGCCCTTGTCATCTACCCACCGTTACTGACATTATAAAGCAAGAATGTCCATTGGGTCATATGGTCTCTCTTCCTTAGGTTGCAGAGTCAGAGTGAAATAAGAAAAGCAAAAGTCCTGAGACAGAATACAAAACACAAGCCCACTCCAAGCCCTTGCCTTGAATGCAAGCTTCAAATCTCTAGAGTAGGGACATCACAGGGGAGAGGCCAAGAGTGGGGCTCACACTCTTGTCTCCAGTATTAGCAAGTTGTAAGGCAAGGGGAAGTTACTTCAAAAGCCTTTTGTCCTTTAGAATACAGATGTGGTAATAAAATATCAGAAATGATAGTGTTATATTGCTCAATTTTTGTTTTGCCATTTGTACATCAAACAGCTTTATTTTTTAAAACTTTATTATCACTAATATTCACAGCAATCCTTCAATAGAGGTAGCTGGTGGGCCAGAGATACAAAGTAACAGATATTTAGGGGGAATATATCTGGGGATCTAATGTGCAACAGGAGGAGAATAGTTGACAAAATTGTACCATATTCAGGATTTTTGCTAAATGAGTAGATTTTACTTGTCCTTGCCACACACACACAAAGAAAGGATAACTATGTGAGATGATGGATATGTTAAGCCGCTTTACTTAGGGTAACAGTTCACTATCGTTATGTATCCCATCACATCACGGTATGTACTTCAAATATACACAATCGCATTTTTAGAAGATAACATTTTTTTTTGTTGTAAATAAATTTAATGCATATTATGGGCTTACCAAAGCAACCAACACATGGCAAGTTCTTTTATAAAGGTAGCTTTCTTTAATCACTTGCTAGATAAGCACCTCAGTGATGTCATTACAACATGTCAACTGTTCCCCAAACTTAATCCATTACCCTAGCTCAGATAGTGTTTCTCCTCCTCTGTGCCCTGCTTCGGTCACAGAATGACCTCAGCTTTAGCCACCGAGACAACTAATCAATTTCTGAGTCGTCTTCTCCTTGTTTCTCAGCCCGTATAGACAATCAGTTGCTAAGCCATACCCTGCACCCCCTTAAAAATCTACAAACTGAACCTTAAAACTGAGCTGCGGCCTTCTTTCTCCTCACAGTCACCGACCTACTTTGGGCCCTGTTCATCTTTCATCTGGACCACTGCGGCAGGCCCCTCACTGGGGTATTGTACAGGGATTGCCTTGAAGAGTGATTGCCCATAATACTTCTTAGCCTCAAACACATCCTTCATGCAGTTGCCAATTATGTTCCTAACATAATAAGGTCCTTAAATGGCTCAGAAGCTTTCAATGTCTCTCCACTGCCCGAGGAATCCAGTCCAGGCTTCTAAGCAGAAGGTGAACTGAGCACAGCCCCTCCTTCCAATCTCTTCTCCCACTGGGCTGGATTCTCAGATGCAAGGGGTCACCTGCATTTCCCTTCTCACATTTCTGGTCATTGTAGTCCCTTGGTATACAACCAATTTTGCTTTCATTTCTGTCCATAAAAGTCCAAAAATGTATTTCAAGGCCCCTTATTTCTTGATGCTCTCCTTAATAAACTTTGTAGAATTAACAGTTTTCTTTTCCATCTTTCTGTGATACCTCCTCAAAACTGTCTTAAAATACTTATTTTTACATGTTTAATAATAATTTATATATAGCTCTGTCTGCTAATAGGCCAAATGCTCAGCAAGGACTTTACCTATCTTAACTTGACACACTGGATCCAAAGAAGGAATAAATAAATGTATAAATGTATTCTACTACATATAAGTCTAATTATGAGTGATGGCATTTGAAATGACTCTAAAATATGTGGCAGGAACCAAAAATTTTTCAAAATCCTATAAAATGAATTCCAAAAGTTATGAGGCAATACTGGATTATTCACACACTACTATAAATTGGCATAATACATACAAATAAATTTGTTGATTGAAAAAAAGTAAGTTTGAATTAGGCTCATTGTTAGATTATCCACATACTCCTGCTATAGAGGAACTAATCATGTAAAATATCCTAGAGCCCATTTAGAAACTATTCTATGCCCCTCCATCTCTTTACTCTGAGCATGGCTACCTTAGGACCTTCCAGTCTCATTCCTATTGGGTTTCTGGAAGTTTCTTTCTGCCTAAGACCATCACATGCACAACCTGGAGATGACCCACCTGGCACTTTTATTTGACTTTTCCTTTAGATGGTCTCCTTGCCTCCTCCAGTCCTAAGACAAGCAAATGTGTGTCAACCTACATTTCCAGAGACCAAATTTTCTCCAGGAACTTAATATCCTTTCCATACTGGATGCCTGGAATCTGCTTACCTGACATGAGTCCCTAGTGACAGACTCCATTGCCTGGTGCCATTCATATGTAAGAAGGGACAATCTGATTAGAAAGGCACTTTCTGAAGAAAAACACAAGGTTTCGATTATCTGCTTAAGAAAGACACATAGGAAAAAGGTGTCTGAATCTTATCAGCAGGGTTCCCCGCAGAAGGAAGGTCCAATTAAAATTTGTGTGTAAGATTCAATGAACCTCTGTACCTTATTAAAGTACATAGAGACATGTTTGATTTTGTATCGCTGTCCGTTCTCTTTATGCCCAACACACACATAAGGCATGGTGCTCTCTGTCAAACTTTCCTTTTCACCACACACTTCCGACGCTACTCCCAGGACTTCTCCAACGTACCCTGAGGCTCCCTTGCTGTGCTTTCTTTCACACCTTTATTCTAATATTCATCACCTATTTGTGCATCATACACCTGACTCTCCATCACTAGGGGGTTCTGAGTTCTCTGGGGATAGAAACCACTTTCATTTTTAATAGGGGAAGCCTGGGACCGGACACTGGGACTGGCCTGTGAGAGCCCTGTGTGCTGAGGGCGAACTCACCAGTGGAGAACTGGGCTGTGTACTGGGAAGGCCTATCCAGGCTGCAAGAGCCAGAACGCACCTGTGAAGTGGGAAGGAATCCGTGCAGAGAGAAGGGACTGTCCTGCCTGCATCTTCCAGAGGCAGAAAAGGAGCTGAGCTTGTGAGGGAAGAGGGAGTTCCTCCTTCCTTGGGACACACAGGCAGTGCCACGTAGGATCTGAGTGTGGTGATGAGGCATGTGGGGGTCCTCACCCTGGGCGTACTGAGAAGCCCAGAACAGGCCCACAGCTGGTGAGCAGCCGCGTGTGGAAAATTGTGGGCTCTCCTGGAGCAATGTGTGCCATGGGAGCTAGGTGGCTCAGGGTCCTGTCTCACAGCCTGGAGTGGGAGTGGGTGAACACCAGGGGAAAGGGCTGTTCTTCAACCACAGAAACAGCAGAACAGACCTGGGGACCCAAGGAGTCAAAGGGCAAGCCATGGAGTGGCAGTTCCTTACCCAGGCCGGGACGTCTCAGGTAGCACACGCTACCTCTTTGAGTAAATCAGGATAAGTCAGCCTTATGCTATGATGCTTTGGACATATGAGGAAATGGGATTTTATTTTGATGGCGTTAGCTACTGAGGAAGGTGACACACGGTTACATTAAGTACTGTGTAACACTGTCCTATGTTCCTTCATTTTATGTGATGGTTGTTAGGATTTAGAATCACTTTTAAGTATACTATTTCTAAGGAGTTGTTCCAAGGGAATGATGCAGCGCTTGGAAATAGCAGGTCTCACCCCTGGTCAAACCAATTTTGCTTATAAACATTTCCTTCTCTTCAAAGTCAAGACCAAGAGCCTGTTCTGCAGGAAAGATGCTCTCTGCAGCAGATGCCCTTGAATGCAGCTCTTGTCTGACATGGGATGTGGCTTTCCCCTTGCATTTCTGCTGATGGTCTACTTAGCAAACAACTGCCACGTTCCTGAGACTTCAGGTTGAGACAACAGATGTGGAACTAGAGAGGAAAATCGTTTCCCTTCTGCTTCTGACATGATAATGCCAACGAGAAAATTGGTTTTCTTTAATGTAGCCCCAAAAGCCATATATCAACACATTATCAAGTGAAATAATCTCTTTTATGTTGCACTTTGAAAAAGTTTTAATATTCATGCAGAAATATATATATATATATATATATATATATATGTATATATATATATATATAAAAGATACAATATAAAAAGTTTCCCCAGGATGCAGCACAGTTTCCAAGTCTTCATTGAGACCCCAGTACAGGTGATAGGAACATGTAAATGCAAGAGAAAAACTAGAAAAATAGTTAAGTTGGGGGGGGTGACGTTAAAATAATAGCAACATGATTTGCCTTTAATGTGAGTAAATTTTGGTACTTCTTTAAGATGAGGATGAATCAACTGCTTTAAAACAGAAAAGAATATCATGAAGATCAAATAACCAAGTGTTAGTAAAATTGAACATGATTCCAGAAACTATGAGGTCTAGCACTCAGTGGCTTTCCCTAAGGCATTGCATCAGTGCACAGACGTTAGTTTTATTGGCTAAAGGGAACAATTCTAGGTACATACAGGCATTTAGACTACTAAAAGGTGCTTATGAAACAGAAGATGCCCAAAATTACACACATTGTGGAACTATTAAGAAAATCCACTTAAAAAGCCATCCCATAGGAGGTTTTATAACATTTATCTAGTTCCAAACAGCTTTATATTTCCCACTTCTCTCATTTAATGGTACACTTTTGGTGGGGGGGGGAAGAAAAGAAAGTAAATTAAAGAGAAAAGTAAGAAAAGTATGAAGGTTAATGGTGGATCATATAAGGCAAGCTGAATGCCAGAGAATATTTATAATTATTAGGTGGAGAAATTGAGCACTAGGGAAAAGAGGCCACAAGAAGCTTCAAAGAAAAATAAATAAGAAGTGAGGAAAACAAATAAAAGGGCACTAAACAAGACATGGGCATCCTGCTTATTTTTAAAGGGTAACTCATAGAATCTCTAAAATAGGAACCATATTGAACATGGACTGAATCCCTTCACCTTTTCTCAGGTAGAGATGATAAATCCTAGCATGGTACTGTTCCAGACCAGAGTTACTGGGCAATGTGTTCAAACTTCTAGAGAGAATTCCCCTTCACCACCAAGACAAGAAATTCTTATTGCAACTCTTAGGAAAAGAATCAAATCTTCAGAAGGGAGAAACAAGAAAATAAAACTAAAAAAAAGTTATTCATTTTACCCTTAGGCCTGCACCCTTGCTAATTAAAATGGGGTCTAGGATCACTGCAATATGAGTGTCACCTAAGAATTTGTTAAAAACACAGCGTTGGGCCCCATCCCCAAAGACTTGGTTGGAATCCACATTTGACAAGCTCCATAATTCCTGGCTAACTAGAGTTTGAGAAGTACTAGTTTAAACAAGTACTAGTTTAAACTATCATGAGATATTAATTGAGGACGTCTAGGTATCATTTCTGACAAGCTTTACCTATTGGTGATATTTGTACAATTGGATAACCTTGATTTGTAATTAATTATTACTAGGACTTCCTATCATTTTAGACATTTGTGAGTGACACTGGAGTTATGTAAGAAACAAAGTAATGGAAAGCAAATATACTTGCATTTAAAATGTGATAGATTTTCTGTCTCTAGCAATCATCATCATCATATCTTGAAAGGATTTCCGAATAGCATCATTACATGGCAAAACAGGGAACTTTGTAGGGTGGTACTGTGTCCAAGAATTTGAACTGTATTATAATAAGGCCTAGTACAGTAGAAGCCCTGTGGCACTTCATGCCGTCTTGATGACAGGTAACTGGAATATTTCTTTTTTTTTTTCTTTTTTTTTTTTTTCCCTTTGGATACTAGGGATTGAACTCAGGGGCACTTGACCACTGAGCCACATACCCAGCCCTATTTAGTATTTTATTTAGAGACAGGGTCTCTCTGAGTTGCTTAACACCTCGCCATTGCTGAGACTGGCTTTGAACTGTCTCAGCCTCCTGAGCCACTGGGATTACAGGCATGTGCACCGCACTCAGCTGGAGTATGCCTTAAAGGAATCATTACTCTCAGCATTTCTGTCATGTTGTCTCCGAATATGTTAAAGTTCATTTCACGCTTTTAAGAAAAAATATCTAACATTTAATGAGTCACAGACCCATCATTCTATGTGGTTTCTATCTGCAGTAGGCAGAGACCAAACTCAGAGTTTCAACTCAGGATGTGTCAGGGCGTGAGAAGAGCCACTGCAGAGCTCCGGCTCCTGGGAAGACCGGAGATGCTGGCATCGTACGATGTGCCTTGGGGGTGACAAGGACGAAGCAGAGGCTGGGAGAGGTGGACCGTGGGCCGGAGGTTAGTGAGCGGAGAGCCACAAGGGACACTCAGGACCTCAAATTTCAAGCAATTCCCCCTACATTCCATTTTCTCCAAATTTGGGGATGCTAAATATGCCTATTTGGAGACACTTAGTAGATGGATCACCTAATTTCTAGATACATAGTAAAAACATACATCTTGTCCCAAAGAACTATTTTATCTTTCACTTTTCTCCAGCCTACTAATTTACCCTATACTTGCCAAGCACTTGCTTCAGGCTGGAATACTGAAAAGAAAATATACCCTAATAAATCTTCCCCTAGTTTGAATTCTGGTGTTCCATAGGTCCAGGGCTTGGCCACCTTGCCTCTCATCCTGTATTCTCTTATAGTTTTCCTGAGGGTATCACATACCACCAATATGTCAGTAATACCCAGTTCTTTATTTTAAGATCTCACATCTTTTGTGAGCTCCAGATTCATATTTCTGAAAGCTCTTGGACAATATCAAAGGAATTTTTTGAAGTCAGCTTAAACTCATTAGAAAAAAACCTATTAGCATCTAGATGAACCAGATTTTATTTCTGAATTCCATTTTCATGCAATAAACAACGGCATCATGACCCAATCAAATAAATAGAGAAGTATCCTGGATTCAACTGAGGTGGTTTCATAGGCACACAACATACAGTCTCATGAAGATCCAGACTTAGAAGAATGAGGTGCTTGGTTTAGTGCTCTGTGGGCACCGTCTTAAAATTCTTACATTTTTAAACAAATGGCCACACATATTCATTTTGAATTGGACCCTGTAACCTATATGACTAATCTTCTACCCCAATTCTGCTTCTTGCTACTCTGTCCCTACACATTGCTGCAGGAAATATTTCCTACATCAAGACAGCATTAAGAAATCTTTTTATGGAAATCAGTATGGAGATACCTTGGAAAACTTGGAATGGAACCACCTTATGACCCAGCTATCCCACTCCTTTGTCTTTACCCAAAAGACCTGAAAACAGCATACTACAGGGACACAGCCACATCAATGTTTATAGCAGCACAATTCACAATAGCTGAACTGTGGAACCAATCTAGATGCCCTTCAGTAGATGAATGGATAAAGAAAATGTGGTATATACACACAATGGAATATTACTCAGCAATAAGAGAGAATAAAATCATGGCATTTGCAGGAAAATGGATGGAGTTAGAGAATATAATGCTAAGTGAAGTTAGCTAATCCCAAAAAGCCAAATGCCAAATGTTTTCTCTGATATAAGGAGGCAATTCACAGTTGGGTTGGGATGGGGAACATAGGAGGATTAGAGGAATACTAGAATGGCCAATGGAGAGGGAGGGGAAGGGAGGGGGCAAAAGGGTGAAGGAAAAAAAAAAAAAGAAAAAAAGATGGTAGAATGAGATGGATATCATTACCCTAAGTACATGTATGAAGTCACGGAATGGTGTGAATACACTTTGCATACAACCAGAGATTTGTAAAAAAGTGCTCTATATGTGTAATATGAAAAAAAAAAAAGAAATCTTTTTAAAAATCAAAAATTCTGTTATTAGTTTCCCAAAGAGTAAAAGTAAAATAAGCACTGCAGGTTTTGACAGCAGTGAATTTGCCAGAATGAATCCCGGTACCTTCTTATTTTCCCCTAACAAGGGGAGGCCTGCCCTCACTTGCTTGTGCTGATAGCACATAGACTTTAAGTCACTTTCTCCTTCCTGTACTTGACACACTCTACATTCTTCAAGTTGTAATTTTACTAACGTGCATATGTCTCTTCTTCCCTTCTGTCTCCCTCTCTGGGTAGGGCCAACACCCATGGTGGATTGATGGAGGTGACTGCCAGCTGACGTACCCAAGGCTCCAGGGGCATGAGGAATGGCTCTCCTGGCAGCATCTCTGATGAGGAGAACAGGAGAGACAACGTGGGTGTGCAACTGCATGGTTCACTAATACAATGGTTTTGAGCAAAGTTCAGCAGGAGAGAAGACAGGGCCCCAAGCTACACATGCTCTCAAGCACACAGATTCAAGTAGTTTTTCATACCCACCCCAAATCCCAAATCCATCCTCTGTTGAGGTCATTCCTTCTCTGCACACTACTGCCCCTGTATTCCTGTAGGTGGCGCTAACTTCAATTCCATTGCTGCCTACTCCGCAAAGCTATTATTCTCCCAGGGACCCCCACTGCAGACATCCATGAGTGGCCCTGGGAGGCATGTGCAGATCAGTGTCAAGAGAAGCCCCAGTGCACGTGGCTGCACTCCATCTGCATGTACAAGTCACAACATCCCTCCCAAAGGCCACAGAACCATCCCTGGCCCACAGTAACTCTCCTGGTTTTCCTTTGCCCCCTTCAGAATCAAGGATCTGGATTCACGACTAATATCATATTGGCTCCACAAACCAGACCCAATTAATAATAAATATTAAGTAAATTTAATATTTAATAAAAATTAAATAACTACTAAATAATATTTAATAGCAGGGCTACCACTACAATTTCTGAGGCCCTTCAAGATCTCTTTGTATCTCTTCCATGGGATGGCCTGCAAAACTCTGGGTTGATGTGATCAAGGAAGAACTGGATCTACTTATATTCTTGTGTTCCAACCCTCATTTACTCGTTTTTTTCAGGATTTCACCACTTCATTTTAAAATATATGATTTTCACTATTAAGTTAAAGTAACCTGTTAGAGAATAATAAATGATAGGCAAAAATGTCTAGTCAAAGAACTCTAAATTGCTATTGATGATTTACAGATCATTTTGAATCCAGCTTTCTAGTAATCAGGTATAGAGCAGTTTTTAAAATTCTCTTCAAATATGTCTTAATTTTCAAAATGCTTACTGTAAGTTGAACCATTCATTTAACAGACATTAAGTTCACAGTACAAAGTGCACTTGATAGATGTACGTACTTTTCTATTGTCAAATTTCTAATTTAGTTCTCTCATAATAATTATGACAATATAAATATAAGTATAAATATAATAAATATAAGCATACATAAAAAGTATGGATATACATAAATGTATATATGACATAAGCATCTTGCTGGCTACAAGTGCATGATAAAGTAGCTGTTAAGAATCAATGTTGTGAGCCTGACATCGTGGTGCATGCCTGTAATCTCAGTGACTCAGGAGGCTGAGGGAGGAGGATCATGAGTTCAAAGTCAGCTTCAGCAATTCATCAAGGCCCTAAGTAACTCAGCAAGACCCCGTCTCTAATAAAATATTAAAAAGGGAGGGATATGGATCAGTGGTTAAGCACCCCCGAGTTCAATCCCAGGTACAAAAAAAAAAAAAAAAAAATAATTCAATGTTGTATAGATATGTATCTTGTTCTAGAAAGAAGTTAATTACATTCTTTTACTGACATCTGGTTGTATTCACATGACAGATTTTGAGTTACTGATATATTTATGAACATGAATGCAATACAAATATTTAAAAATAATTTTATCTGCATATAATAGTATAACACATTTCAAGGTTGACCAGCTGTCCTGCTTATTTTACTGTCCTTTAAACCATCTACATTATAAAAATTTTCTTGTGGTTAAATCTCATAATGTAGCCTCAAAAAGCAATGCTGCATGAATGTGCAGTGCCAGTTTGCACCCTGGAGCTGGTACTTCAGGTATCTGCACAGGAAACGCAAACCCCTGACATATCCATTTGCTTAGACTCTGGACCTACTTCCACATAAGATGGAAACGTGCATGTGCACACACACACACACACAACTCAAAAATCATATGCATGATGTTTCTATAAATTGCATGCAAGTGCTTTTTTTCATCACAATCATGAAAATGTGTCCTAATGGTTGCATCACATATTTTCAATATGAAACAGAATTACTCAAATTTCCTTAACAGCAGGGCAAACATATCAGAAACCATGTATCCCATCAACCCACAGCAACAAAATTAATTCCCTAGTGAAAGGGAGGTGCTTCTTTGCTGAAGCACTGTGGCCAGCGCACTCTGATAGCATATTTTCTCAGCACAGGGAACACTGCAGTGCTTTCCTTCAAATATTGGCCCATTCGTTTCCCTCATATAATAAAAGTGACACTGGAAGGCTAATGATGTGAAACTCTGCAGACAAAACGAAGCTTGTATCCTTTTTCTGCTGACAAGACCGTAGCAATACAATGTGAAAAACTAGAAAGAGTGGGAAAGAGTCTCATGTGGAAATTCCGCTTGTGTTTTGTTTTAACCAGCCATAGCTCCACTTTACTAGGTAGCACGTAGAAGTGAATGTAGTAGTTTCATTTATGACTAAGAAGATTCAAGATGTTATCACCAAGGGGTAAACCTGGTTGAGCTATACCGTATTCTATAATATAACATATTATTGAATTTCTTTGTAGTTGGCAATTCCAAACACATGCCACAAGAATGCAATTACAGGATTTTTACAACAATGCAAAGTATGCTTTTTTATGAACATAGCACCACATTGGGATTTTAAATAACAGTCATGTTTGAATTTCAGCAGAAGCGCATCTGTTATACATATGGAAAATCTAAATATTCATAGTTACATTTTTCTGTTAAAAGGCTACAAAATAGTTATACAATCTATAATAAGGTCTTTTTGGATAATTAATAAAAACCTTGCTAGTAGTTCAATTTAGTTAGAAATAATTGCTTTTCTTCTAAAGTATAATAATTATAATATTATTAAAAAATAAAGAGAAGAAGAGTAATTTAATCACCAGAGTCACACACACACACACACACACACATACACACACATATATACACATACACATATATAATTGTTTCTTCATAAAAAATTAGAGCCACTAAAATCAGGAAAACCTCACCACTTCTGCTTAATATGGTAAAAGAAATTCTGGTTGAGGCACTTAGGCATGAAAAAGAAATAAAAGTCATCTGGACAGAAGTGAAGGAAGCCTATCTCTATTCACGGATGATATGATTTTGTATGTATAGAATCCAAAGAATCCATGAAATGACTTTGAGAACTGAAAATCAAGTTCAGCAATGTTTTAGAATACAAGGTCAGTATAGAAAAAAAAATAATTTTTTATATGCTAGAGCTGGAAAATCCAAAATTGAAATTAAGATTAAAATTTCACTTATGATAGCATCAAAAATTATTTAGGAATAATTTAACAAAATAAGTCCAAAACATGCACCATGGAAATGCAAAGAATTGTCAACAAATTAAGGAAAATCTAAGTAAATATGACAACACTCTATATTCATAAACTGGAAAACTTACTATTGTTAAGATGTCAATACATGTCAAATTAATCCATAGTTTTAACACATCTTCTTTCAAAATATCTTTTAGTTTTGTTTTTGCAGAAATTTTCAAGAAGATCCCGAAATTTATATGCATATGCAAGAACACAGAATAGATAAACAATCTTGAAAAAGAAAGAAAAAAAAGCTGTTAAAATTTTCTTAAGTAATACAATAACCTAAATTAGCGTTATCCTATCACAGAGAGAAGAATTTATACATTTTGGGAATTACTTTAATTTGATTTGCAAGTAATTTAGTTTTGGTGGGGAAAATATATAACTTGACCTTTTAATATTTCTTATTAGTCTAAACAGTGTAGTTAACATAATTGTGAAATTGTGAATAATAGGATAAGTATGTAATGCAGTTACCATTTGGAGAATTGCCAACTTCAAATTTGTTGTTGCCGATGTTTATGTAGTTACTACCAACAAAGATAAATCTAGAATACAGCATATGTGTTTGTATGTGCAAGTATATTATAATAATCAGTTTTCTATGTCCAAAGAAGTTCCAGTGGTCCAGATTTCAGGAAGTTCTACTCTTTGAGTAAGCTCACTTGACCTTTGTGTGCAAGCTCAAGGAGATACTGTGCACACTGTGTGGTACCTGCATTACCTACTTATTCTATCATTCACAATTTCACAACTATGTTAACTACACTGCTTAGACTAATAAGAAATATTGAAAGTCAAGTTTTATATTTTACCACTGAAACTAAATTACTTATCGAATCAAACTAAAGTAATACACAAAACGTATAAATTCTTCTCTCTGTGATAGGATAACACTAACTTAGGTGACTGTACTACTTAAGAAAATTTTAACAGCTTTATTGAACAATAAAAACAGCTTTACTGACAAAAACTATACCTATCTCAGTGTACAACTGGATGTTCTGACGAACATGTACATTGTGAAATGATTGCAAAGTCAAGCTAAGAAATATCTCCACTACTTAACATAACTCTCATTTTCTTTTTCACATTCTTTGTGTGTGTGTGTGTGTGTGTGTGTGTGTGTGTGTGTATGAGATATAAATGACTAACATCTACCCTTTGAGCAAATTCCAAGTTCACCATGCAGTGCAGTATTATTCAATATGGCTACTATGCTATGCATTTGATCTCCCAACAGAGAATGACAAATATTCTATGACCTCATTGATATCTGGAACCTAAAGAGATCAAACTCACAGGAGCAGAGAAAACAGTAGGAGCTAGGGACTGGGGGAAGGGTAATGGGGTAATGTTCATTAAAAAGTTTCAGTTTTAGTATATTGAGGGAAAAGATTTAGCCCTCTGTGTCCTTCCTTCGAGGTATACTTGAGACCCTCATTGCATAGATCAAGTGCGTAAGCCTCAGTAAGACCAGGCAGCACGTCCTTCATAATCGGGCCAGCAAACATGAACTTCAAAATCAGCCTAATGCACAGACCACATACTAGATCATGACATTTTCAACAGCAACCACTTATAACTTCTTTTTAACGGTAAAACTTCTCAACAAAGCTATCACTTCTTTGAGTATCTACTTTAATCCGATTTTCATCCCATTATCTTGTTGAAATCGATCTTACCAAGGTCACCAATAGCTTCCAGATTAGCACACTCAATTGTTTCTAGTGGAGGTTTAACTGCGACATCTTCTTAGCGGTGTCCTGTGAGGCTTAGAGCCTCTTCCTTGAGGTCCTCTCCTCTCGACCACTGTGACTTAAGGGTTCTTCTATTTACTTTTCATTCTTTTCTGGCCAACTGGTAGATATCAGAGCACTTACACCTAGACCACGGGCATCTTGACTTCTGCACCTGTACTTTCTGAAGCGGCATAAGACACTTCATATATATATATATTTTTTTGCATTTTATTTCCTTATTTGTTCATTTGTGGTTTACGTTTTGTCTTTTTACACGAGTGCATAAGCTACATGAATCACAACATATGGGAAGTATTTAATAATCATTTTCTGACTGGCTAGTGGGCAGGCTGGCTGGCTGGCTGGATGGATGGATGGACAGAAGACAGTGTATGGATGGAAACTTTAAGCCCTTCTTGGAAAAACTGACTTTACCTGGTGAAGAGTGTCAATCAGAAGTATCTGCATCTTAGAGCTCTCTTTTGTGACAGGCTTGGATCCTTTTTGTCCACACAAGGCATCTCACTGTCATTCTCCATCCTAGGCCAATTACATCTGAATGGTTCACTCCAACTATTCTCATGGCCCTGCCACCACAATCCTAGGATTAACTGAGATTAGAGGGAAGGAACTAGTCAGCCTATGATCCTTGCTGTGAGTATAAATCCTCGCAGGGGAACGTAAGTTCATGCTGGATTTACCACCACTCCCTGGGCAGGAATGCCAAAAATCACGGGGGCAGAGTGATGTGTTCCTTAGGCCTGAAGTGATTAAACTCAGAGCAGGATCTTTTACAGTTATTTCTGAGAAGCCTGTTTTAGCATCATCCCCAAGGGACTCTCCAGGACCTTATTCCATTTGAGTCCTATCTGACACTGTCAGGACTGCTCTTGATCTGTGCCCTCCCAGCTGGCCCTGCCTTCCTCCTGTGCCAACTCATCTCCTGCCATGCCTCCTGCTTTTCCTAGTCAGATGGGCAGCTTCCCTCTCTCAGTGGCTTTGTGGGGAAGCTGTGTTATCCCAACTACCATATGCCAGAGCTCAGCGCCTAGCAGTTTGCGATAAATAGACTTAATGTAGTCAGGATCTCTGTTTTGGAGAAATGCTAATGATAAAGATCTACATTTCACCAATGAAGCAGTGTGATTATATGAACCCAAGGAAACAAATGAAAATAAATTACTCTATGCTATTTGGTTTATCATTTACTTAATGCAATGCTCATTGTTTTTCTATTTTCCAGACTTCCTATTTTGATTCATGGAAGAGTAGAGGGGTAATCAGAATTCTCAAGCAGATGATGTGCTTGGTACCACTAGGAAATACAATAAACATTTCCATCAGAGGGAAAATTTAGCATTTCCTAAAGTTAAAGGCTTTTTCAATATTAAAATGGCAATGCATTCTGTAATGTTATTTAACTCTGAAGAACAGCTTCAGGTTATTGAAGTAATCACAATCTGAAAAATAAATAAAGATCGTGTCTTAACATTAAGGCACGTATTTGAGGAATCTTCTCTGTAACTGACTTTCCTTGGTCATTCTCAGGCACTTTATCAAATCTATCTTAGCCTCTACTTCCTCTTCATTGTTCTTGCGGAGTGATCCTAATAGCTGTCACTGTAGAGAGTTGTTCTAATGATTGAATGAAATAATCCAGGTAAAACACTGAACACATGCTTGGCTCATTGCAAATCCCCAGTGTATGTCTCCATCATCTTCACCATCACCAGTATCAATCCACCCTCAACACCTACTTCGAATTTTCTAAACATTCTTCAAAATAGTCTGCCATACTATCATTCTCTTTTGTCATTCAACCAAGGCAGAGATTATGTTGTGTCCCTGCCAGTGGTCACCGTGTTAGGGTTGGCAGGCACAATGGGAACGTCCTGAATAAGAGTGCACAAGCAATGTTACCCACTACCAGAGTGTAAGGAGAGCTATGCATTCCAGTGTGAAGACACTGGGTGTGCTCTCAATAACAATAGTTCATAAATTCTCCTCTCTGGCCCTTTATTAACAACTGCTTACAGTGTGGAGAACACTACTATAACCTGAAGATGCTTTCCAGCTCTGTGAAGCCAGCTTCATAATACATATAGGCACAGCACAGTGAAGAGTAGACCCACCTTAAATTAACAAACGCCTGCGATGATTACTGGCTACTAATTCTGCCATCCAGGATGTGGAAATTAACACATATTAAATTAAGAGGGTAGGGAGATGTTAAATATAGGGTGATCAATTTGATATTGCCATAAATACCTTTCTGGGTCTGTCTGTGTTAAAGATTGTAAATTTTTTATGACATGATTAAAGTATAATCATTATTCAATCTCTGTGTGGCATGGATTAGGGAAAAGACCCTGGACTGGAAGTCCCAAGTATCCAACATTAGTCTTGGCCTTGTGATTTTGTGCAAGTCACCTGACAGCCAGGCCTTAGTTTTCTTGTGAAACCTGTCAGCTCCTTTCCAGCTGTAAAAATCCTAATTTCTGATAATAACCCATCATCACAATCTGGTGTTTTGTTAGTATCATTCTCCCAAGCACTGCCATGGACTACAATCAACTCTATTATCTGTGTTAGATTTCAACACTCTGCCTGGGCTCTGTCTACGGGGGGACAATATCAAATCAGCACTCACAATGAGGACTTGCTGCATGCAGCCGTCAGCTCAGATTCCATGTGAATGAGACTCTCTCTGTGCAGACTGACAGCGCACAGAGTCCAGAGACATCCGAAACCAGCAGTTCCCACTCATTCTAATCACAGCCTACTCATGACAAAATGGCAGTCAGGGTCATCACAAGTGTCAGACTACATGATTCTAAACTAATTAACCCTTTATCCTATATACACATAGGTACCGTTCTTGGATGGAAGAGGAGCAAAGACATTCTTTTGGAAACAGGAAAAAATGCAACAGGATGAGTTCTGTTTCTAGCAGCTGTGCACACACATAGTTTTGTTTAGACATGTATGTGCACTTAGTTAATTTTAAAATCGAGTTTCTCTGGAAAAAACTAGTACATTTTCAATAAATAGTCCAGCATTTCTGGTATCAAAATTCATAAAAAAGTTATAATGGAGCTATTTGGCATGGTTATATGCAAAGAGCTGGCTTTTCCCTATTACATTCTTGGATACGTATATTTTTAAAAATATTTTACAAATGGTTCTAATATTACACTTACTTCATCCACAAATGCTAGCTATGGTGAAAGCTTAAAAATCCCGAAAGATTATGAAACAGGTATTCTCCAAGGCTTCTTCCTGTTCTAATGCCAATCCTTCCTTAATATGTGTGGTAATGTGAGGAAGTGCAATCACATTTTCTTAAAATCACATGACATTATGTTTCAAGAATCTTATAGCTTCTGATTTTGAAATTGTTTCTAGGCTTAAAAACAATTTTATATTTTGAACATCAGAGCATAAATGCAACGTAAGCATGTAGTGCAAATGTAGGTGCTTAGAGCATGCATATTAGGACACAGCGGCATAGACATTGAGTCCCTCCACACCTGAGAGGCCTAAATTTCAGCACCCCAAATAGGAACTTTCCATGCTGTATTTATGTTTCACAACTCTATACCAGGATAGTCAGAAACCTTCAAGGGGCATTTCTGAGGTCTACTGGTTTAACACAGAGTGCCACCAGCTGAAGGCCCTGCATCTTGAGCCGAACTTTGAATGACCATCAAATAGCGCCTCTCCGAGGTTATGCCCAGGTGGCATATAGCGGGAGAACGGGCTGGTCCATTCAGAGGGATCTGAAAAGATCTGACATGAAGGACTTGCAGTGCTGCTCTCCCTCTCTCTTTCTCTGGCTGGAAGGGCCCCTCTCCGCGTATCCAAATGCTGCCCTTCTTTCTCTGCCCTGCCTGGACATGACTAGGGCACAAGGAGTGTCCTGGCTCATTTCCTCCTCCCCAAGTGCAGGGCTATCCCCCATGGCCCTGGGTTCTGGTCCCTTATCTCTTATTGTCACAGTGATTCCTCAGCTAATTAATCCCCCGGTTACACAAATTCAGCCACGTTTTAGAAGTGATCCTCATAAACCATCTTGGGCAGACATGCTTGTTTAGGGGGAAAAAAATCCCTTAAGGGCCAGCTCCTTTTGGAACAGCCTCAGCTAACTGCAAGAAGGCAGAGAGGGTGCAGCAGAAGACCCCAGGCTGGCATATCTAATGCCCTACTGCCCTGGCACCCCACCTGTCCAGTACCCAGCACTCCCCCCTCCATATACCTCCCCCCATTTCAGGCACCCAGGATACTATGTGTCTATTCACAGCCTAACAAAACGGAAGAATTTTAATTGTTTTCTTGACTTATTGCACCCAGACTTCAACACAATCAAACTAAAGCATGAAATGCAAAAGCGTTTTTGTTGTAAGTTGCAGAATGAAATGTTTCTGTTCTCGGCTAAGGGAATTTCAAGCATCAGCAACCAGGGGGTGATTGTTCTTTTGCGTCTGGACCATGCCAGGGCCACTCCAGACCCAGCCTCCTTGATGGGGTCTGAATGAGGACAAGAGGCAGTGACATAGGGGAAGTTAATAGGTTCTTTCCTCAACAAAGCCTTCCCTTCTCAAAAGGATTTCAGGTAATTTGAAGATTGATGTTGGAGGCAAACAGGAGGGGAACAGCTTTTGTCTATTCCCCTGAACAAGCTTTTCTCTCTAAAAAAAAAATCCACCTTTTCTTTTCTTCAACCAAACACCCACATACCTCAACACAATTATTGCCCTTGACAAAATAAATGTAATATGAATGTTTTTTGTGACCATGTACACTAGAGCTTCTGCCATACCTCTAATTATGTATGTATAATCAATTCATTTTGCAAAACTTATTTTGTTGTTCATCATGTGAAGGAAGCAAACTTTCTTTCTTTCTTTTTTCTTTCTTTCTTTCTTTTTGGTTTTAAGACTACAATGTTGTCCTTTTACCAGAAGCCTTTGTATGCTGGGCATTCACTGATGCATAGCTTATTCAAAATTCCCAAAACTCTTTGTATGATACTATGTGACACAGGAACTTAAATAGAATACTTAACTAACTTTAACTAATTTAGAAAAGCAGGTTGTCAAAGGAGACTGACGTGATTTTTGCGTTTATTGTAAGATGACCTTTCCCCAGTGACAGTGAGCCAGGCGTCTACAGCACGAACTTCCTCATAAATGATACACTAGAGAAAGCTTTAGGGCTTTTAGCCATGGCCAGACATCCACGCTTGAGTTACGTCTCAAAAGAGATTTTTCATACTCAGCCCAACTCATAGCATTCTGAACACGAAGTGCTGAATTTTTAACAGGAAACCTTTTCTCTGAACAGTCCCCTCCCCCAGAAGGCTCCTATCAACACATGCAATATTTCAGAGTAAAATTCATGAGCTCACCAACTGATACACTCTTACATGGTGGATAACATTTTTAAATTAAAAGTGCCCACTCATATTTTATTCTTTCAGAGAACTTTGGAAGAGTTTACATCTGAACATTTTGATTCAGATCTCAGCAGTTGTAGATAAGAATGCCTAGCATGACACCATCTACCTATGAGATGCCAGGACCATGGGAAGCTGGAAAGAGAAGAGAACCCTATGAACTGCACACCACCTCCAAGAATGGATGGCTCACCACTACAAAGAGGTGTGTGCCCATTGTAACACTTAATTCTCACATTGTTACTGCCCATGAGGAGCTATGGCTATTTACATTTTATACAGAAGAAAACTAAGGAGCAAAGTTAAACAAAATTACCATATGATCCAACAAGTCCACTCTTAGGTGCACACCACCAAGAATTGAAAGCTGGGACTCAAATAAGCACCTGTTCACCAGTGTTCACAGCAACATTATTTACAAAAGCCAAAAGGTGGAAGTAACCCGTGTGTCCATCAAAAGATGACTGGTAAGCAAAATGAGGTATCTAAATACAATGAAATAATCTTTAACCTCTAAAAAGAAAGAAGTGTTACATGTTATGGTATGGATGAATTCTAAAGACATTATGTGGTGAAATAAGCCAGGTAGAGGAGAAAGACCTAGAATAGCCAAATTCAATTACATTAAAAATAAAAGATGAGGCATTGGGAGTAAGGAAGGGAATATGGGAAATTATTGTATAATGAGCTTAGTTCATTTTCTATTGCTATGACTGAAGACCTGGGGTTGGGTGATTTATAAAGAACAAAGGTTAATGGTAGAACACATATTCAGCATGTGCAAGATTTGGTTTCAATTCTCAAAAAGAGAGAGAGAGGGGGAGAGAGAGAGAAGAAACAGAGGTTTATTTTGGCTTAAAGTTCTGGAGGTGGGAAGTCCAGGAGTATGGTGCCAGCAAGGCCCTTTGGTTGCAGGCAGTGGGCATGCTAGTGGGCACACAGGAAAGACAAACAAGCAGCAGCCGGGCTTTCAAACAGCCTGCCCTCACCAGAAGTGACCCTCTCCCAAGAGAAAGGCATTAACCCTCCGTTTTCTCTTCAAAACCACCCTTCCCAGTCCTGCCACAGTGCATGACGGCGAAGCCTCAACCTGAGCTCCAGAGGGGCAGGCCATTCTCAGGTCAGAGCATGGACAGGGTTGGAGGATGGGAACGTTCTGGAAACGGACACTGAGGAAGGACGCTCACTATTGTGAAAGGACTTTACGATACTGAACTGTCCACTCAAAGATGACTTACATGGCAACCTTTATGTTATGCATAGTTTACAACTTTTAAAAAGTAAAAGAAAGGAAGGAAGAAAGAAAGAACATTAAGATGCAAAGAAGCAGAGTGTCCTGTTCAAATCCTAGAGCGCAGCGCTTGTGGGAGATCTGCCTGGAATTCAGGCCAGCAGTGCCAGAGCCTTGCTGTCCCTGTGATCCAGGGACTCACACACAGGCTGCACCCACAGCTGCCACTTGTGCATAAGGCACACCGTGCCCAGCCACAGTTCACCCCCACACCTCTGCCACATGGCGACGGACCTCCAACAGGCCTCTTGCCATCCTGTCCTCCACCGCCACCCTCCTTCCCTCCAAGGTCATGTGTGACTCAGACTCACGGACCTCTGCCCTCACAGCACCTCAGCCAGCTCCCGAAGCCCCTTCCCTCCACCTCCGGTCTCTCCACCTCGCCTTCCACAGGTCCTGCATGCTTCATTTTGGATGGACAGAAGCGAAGGCAGAGTTAAGGCTGTTCCAATTCATCTCTGGGACTTTTTGTCTGTTTCTCTGGTTGGAGATCCACACCAAGAGCGCTGTCACAGATACCACTCTCCAAAGTGCCCATGTCACTACATTAGTGTATACTCTTTCTCTTTTTTTTTGGTACTGGGGATTGAACTCAGGGGCACTTGACCACTGGGTCACCTCCCCAGCCCCCCCCCCCCCCTTTTTTTTGTATTTTATTAGAAATAGAGTCTCACTGAGTTGCTAAGTGCCTCACCATTGCAGAGGCTGGCTTTGAACTACTCGTAATCCTCCTGCCTCAGCCTCCCAAGTGCTGGGATTACAGGTATACACCACTGTGCCCGGCTTACAGTATACTTTATCAAGAGGGGTGACCTTATGCTTTATATCTCCTTCAGCACTTCATAGATAAGAGTGGTGCTATGGCTTAGATGTGGTATCCCTTACAAGCTCACGTGTGAGACAATGCAAGGAGGTTCAGAGGAGAAATGATTGGGTTGCGAGAGTCTTAACCCCATCAGTGAATTAATCCCCTGATACGGATTAACTCAGTGGTAACTGAAGTGGTGGGGTGTGGCTGGAGGAGGTGGGCACTGGGGCGTGGCTTTGCATATATATTTGTATTTGGCGAGTGGGGTATCTTTCTACTTCTTGATCACCATGTGAGCTGCTTCCCTCTGCCACACTCTCCCACCATGATGTTCTGCCTCACCTTGAGCCCTGAGGAATGGAGCCAGCCTTCTATGGACTAAGACCACTGAAACTGTGAGCCCTCAAATAAATTTTTTCTCCACTAAAATCGTTCTGGTCAGGTCCTTTTAGTCCCAGCAGGCATAAAGCTGCCTACCACAAGTGGACACACAGGTGCATGATGGCCAGCGGTGCGATTAGGACTATCCTCTGAAGCGGAGCCCTGGGGGTACTCGAGAGCATGGCAGCCGTTTATGACTTGATACTGAGAAGCCCTCAGAGTCTACAGTGTTTCTCTAAATTGATTTAAACAGATTTTTCTAGAAAGGTAAATAAGCTAGAATAATATAACAAAAAATATTAACAGTGCATTTTTAAAAAGCCACGCCGCATGAGCACACATGTAAAGAGAGGTATGATGAAACACTCCCCCGCGACTGGTCCATCAATGCCACTGTCAGAACTGGTCTCTGAGCCTGGGCATCGTATGCCGGGTTCAGAATGAACACACTGTTGCTCCTGCACTTGTGCTTGGTGTCAAATGCCAATACCATCCATCAAAGAGGCATCGCAGCAACTTGAAGCCAAGCTCCTACAAGTCGTATGCACAGCGGCTTTCTGGACCTGTGATTTCTCTCAGGCCTGCAGAGCCATGCTCCTTAAAGACTGAGCTGGCTTTTCATTTGTATACCAGCTTTGGGCTCATCAAGTAAAATGTGGCAACTCCTAAAATGAAGAGCTTTTATTTCTAGTGGTTCACATAAAAAAATGAAAATTTCATATAACATACATTCGGGAGTTCATCCTCTACTTCATGGAGATTTTGGAATGTCAAAATAATTGAAATATGTCAGAGGGACTGGGATAGTTCTGACTAGAATGGGAAATCAGGTCTCTTAGAAACAGCTGAAAGAGCCGAGCCTAGCTGCACCTGGCTGTAATCCCAGTGGCTCTGGAGGCTGAGGCAGGAGGATCCCAAGTTCAAAGCCAGCCTCAGCAACTTAGTGAGGCCTAAGCAACTCACTGAGAGCCTGTCTCTAGATAAAACATTTTTAAAAATGGCTGGAGATGTGTCTTAGTGGTAAAGCAACCCTGGGTTCAATCCCTGGTACCAAAAGGAGAAAAAAATGAATAAATAAAAGACTGGGAGCTCAAGATGGGTCCAAGTTCTTACAGGGCTATCCCACATGTCCGGTTACAAACAGATCTTGACCCCTGTCCAATCCTACCTGAGCCTGCGTCAGAGAAGATAGCCATGGGGAATCAGACAGGCTGATCATTCCATGGGGACACCTGGCACAGAGTCTGAACGGAAGGAAGAAGGTGTTCCAGTGTGGCATGCAGCTGCCCTAACTTCAGTGAAAATCCTTCCATCATAAGCAGTCAGGTGGCCCCAGGAGATCCAGCCAGAGCAGTCTCAGCCTTGTAGCCATGGCAATTGATGTCACTGGCTTCGGGGGACACAGACCTGAGTTTCTGATGTTCTGATGAGGGCCTGTGCTAGAATGAGTGGGGTGATGAAATCATCTGAAAACAGGGAGCCCCAGGATAACATTGGGCTCACCTGGACTCATAGAGGGGTGCTTGCAGTGAGTGACAACCCGGCAATATTTCATAGTCACTGGATGTGTGATCTGGGAAAGCGAGGGTTGCTTACCATGGGCCAGAGGACCCAGGAAGCAAATCTCAACCCAGAAGCAGCACTGTTTCCACCCTAGCTAGCATGCATTTCCTATTAAGTGTGTAAAACACATATTTTAAAAGTGATGTGTGTGGGGAGGTATTGTGATTGTGATATTTTGGAATATTCCTACACTGATTATTTAATTTCAGTTAAAAAAATCGAATGCTCTGAAAGCCAAAAGCCTCTTTCAATGAAGTGCATTTAACTGTAGATACTCAGAAAAGGAGACAAATAAGAAGGACAAGTCTTCCATAGTTCATAAATAAGAAATAAACAGTATGGTTCTACATAATTCGAGCCATCTTTGATCTATTTTTAACTCTGCTTTGGTGCTCAAGAGAAATTCACAAGGAAAAAATGATTCAATAAAAAGCAATATCCTCATGGGAGAATAATCAAATAAAGCTTAGTTTGGAAACTGGTTTTGTAGTCTCCTAAATACAGAGCATGCAACGGATTTCCTAGATCTTTAGCATAACTATGAATATGAATGGGGACTTCAGAGTCGGCCCAAGATTATGTAGATAACTTAAGCTTTATTCAAGGCAATTTTTCAAATAGATTTAGAAATATTTTCATAAAAAAGGATGTAAAGAGATTAATGATATTTTCAAACAATCTAAAATCGTGGATTTGAGAGATCTGCCTTTGCTTTATTGTCTTTAAAATTACTCCGAACAATATGCGCTTAAGGTATCCAGAGCGGAATTATTAAAATCCTTTTGTTCAGATAACTTCATCATTCAAATATTATTTAGAAATACTAATTTGTCGAGGAAATTACATACCATATACCATCAGACTGCTTGCTGAAGCTGTATTTATACTGAACTTTAAGCAGTACCCTGCAGTAAGCTTAGCTTTGGATCAAACAGTTTCTATCTAATGGGTGTCCTACATTCTCTTTGACTGCCACAGTTCATTTGGTTTTAACTTCCCCAAGTGCCCACCTCAAAGTTTCCATGATCAAAGTAGTAGGTGCCACGTCACCTGGGAAGCAGGTGTAAGATGAGGATTCCACAATGGCCCATCATATCTAAATACATAAGGAACACACCCACAGAAGGATTGGGCAGGCAGCAGATAATCCTGTCCACACACCCATCGCCTGGTGGACAGGAACCCAGTTTTTAGTGCAATTCCACCTCGTGTCCTAGCATTCATCACCCAGCACCCACACAGCCTTAGGATCTGCCTGGCCCCTCTGCTTACTGGCCCTGGGACTAGCCTCTCACTTTCCAGGAGAGAGCAGAGGCTCATTTCCGGTGGGGATGCAGCAGCATGGGGGCCAGGAGTTGCCCATATCCAAGTCAGCTCAGGAGATTTGTCCTTTGGAGCTGGGGTGTGGACACCCAGGGGTTGAAACTTTTGAGTCTTAAACACCACACTCAAAATATTAAAATAAAAGGTGGTCGAATGAGATGGATATCATGATCCTAAATGCATGATTGAAGACTTGGATGGTATGAATATACTTTGTATACAAACAGTGGTATGTAAAAAGATGCTCTATATGTGTATTATGAATTGTAATGCATACTATTATAAATACAACAACTTCGAATAAAAAAAAATATTAAAATGTGGGATTTTCCAGAATCTGACACCCCAGTCATATATGAGTGGTAGGGCCTCGACAGTGGTCCTAACCACATACACCTTGACATCACTCATTTCATCAATGACCACCTGTCTTCGGCATCCTTTTTCTAGTTAGCAAACCTGATGGTATGGATTTGGGTACTGATTTTTTGACCATACCTCAATTATGGACTCCTCCTGGGGTTTTTCCACTAACAATGATCTAACTTTAGGGCAAGAAATAATGTTAGCTTAGAAACACACCCTCTCCTACTCTGACATCGTTAATGTAAATTACTCCACTGACAATATACCATGTAGCTTTCTCTCCTGCAAGCAATGAAAACAACATCCTGCAAATACAACCATCATCACAAGCTTACCCCAGTGGCAGGAGAGGGCATGAAGGAAAATGTTGACACCCTATCAGAAGTAATCATTCTGAATTCACAAAAGAGATGTAATCCAGTGTGTCCAGGCAAGGGGGACTGATACAAGTATCTCCAAAAAAGCACACCAGGCCAAGAGACGTGGGGACAGACCATAAACATTTTGCATATATTTATGCAGGGTGATGGATGATTGAGCCATGGTTCCCCCACAGTGAACTCAGAAGGTCAGGGAGAACCATTACCATGGGGCATCTTTATCACAAGGTAGAAAATATTAATTTTTTTAGTTGTTGATAGATCTTTATTTTATTTATTTAAATGTGGTGTGCTGAGAAGCAAACCCAGTACCTCACACATGCCAGGCAAGTGTGCTACCACTGAGCCACAGCCCCAGCCCCCCAAATATTAATTATTAATGGGACAACTCAGGAAGGGATAAAGGACAAAAATGAGACCCACCCAGAGATAAGATAGCATTTTGATATATCTTTCCCAGGCTTCTTTTCTGTGAGGATTTCACAGAGCTGATATACTACATACACATTTCCCTTCTCTTCTTGTTTTCACGTCAATGTGAATTTTAGGGGTCATCTTGACTGGATGAAGGCATACCCAGAGAACCAGCAAAGCCTCGATTCTGGGTGTGCCTCTGAGGGTGCTTCAGAGGACACGCGCCTGCAAGACAGTGGATGGGGCAGGGAAGATCTGTCCTCAAAGTGGGTGAGCACCGTCCACCTGGCTGGAGGTCCACATAGACCAAAAAAGGAAGAAAGAGCAGCCCCCACCTCTCTCTTGGAGTAAGGACACTGTCCTCTTCCTGCCCTTGGACATCAGAGCCCTGGCTCTCTGGTCTTTGGACCTTGTCACGGGACTTCTCAGCTTCCATAATCATGTGAGTCACTTCTCCTGACAAGTCACCTCTCATCAATCTATCTGCATCCCTCTCTATATATCTGTACCTAGATCCTCTTGGTCATATACTTCCTTTTTTCCCTTCCACAGGTTGACCCCCAAAGCACCCACAATAAGCCCCCAACACGTTACTCTCCATATCTGAGTAAGCTTCCCGGGAACCAGAATAACATTTACTACAAACATCAGAAAGACACTTAGTTTCCAACTATTTATTAGAGAACATTTTACCCACCAATGTCATTTCCAAAATGCTTATTCTGTTAACGAAAAGGATATTTAAAAAACTTTGGACTATAAAGCACATTTTTATTAAGCTACTGAGAATTGACTGTAGGGCATCCACCTTGCAGAGGTGAAAAATTCATGGTTAAACCAGGCATAGTCCGTGGTCTGTAGATTTTATGTAGATTCCTGGTGTGTGTGTGTTGTGTGTGCCATATGTTATGTGTTAACTGAGCCATGAGTGTTGAATCATATGCATTTTTGTTTATATGCATGGAATGCTGTTGCAGTGTGTGTGTGTGTGTAACTCAACAACATAAAGAAGGCTACTCTGCATAAGAATGTTTTATTCTATTGTTTCAAATTAATTTTACTGGCTCAAAAATAGGACAAAGAGTCAAGTGGCTTGGACAAAATGGACATCAGCCGGCTCAAGAAATCAACTTTAATCAGTATTTCACAGGATATATTTTTAAATCATCAAAGAAAACACAGAGTTGCTGTAGCCAGGGACTTTGCAGCAAGGGACTCCACATACCACCCAGGCAAGTGTGCCCTTAGTTGTTTCTCCACTGACAGGAAGAGACTGAGGGGGGTGGAGAATGGGAAAGAATTAGTAGTCACTTTGCATAAAAGAAGGAGGCAATTCAAAGGAGAGGGAAAATTATGTTAGCAATTAATGCCTCTTTATGAAATAATAAAGCAATTGGTGGAAACTTGAACACATCACTAGTGCTCCCATGAAGTGGCAGCCCCAGGGGGCCGAGAAGAGGGAAGGTGGAAATGCTAGTTCAGGACACTCCAAGAGGAGTCAGGAGGAGCTCATATCCACACACCAAGAGTCAGCTACCTTTTCCAAAAGTATCAAAATTAATATTAAAGCTTGCATCAAATGCAAGACTTCCACTGCAAATCTAAATGCACTTTTTATAGGAAACAACACAATAGTCTGTGTGTATATTTCAGAGTCACCAGTGAATGGCTCTCAAAAACCCTAAAACCTAACTTATATACCCAGGAAGGTCCCTGAAGTCCTAAGAGGACTTAACCTCATTCTTTCTACCTGGTGTGAGATATGGTTGCCCACAGCTGACCAGCAATAAAATGTTTTCCAGGAACCTTTAGTTGGAATCATAAGCAAAAGCTTCCCGGACTTCAGGCCCTGAGCACCCTCAGCCTGGAAGGCCCATGGTGGCACAGTCGTGGTTAACCCTAACACCCAACACGACTCCGTTTTCCATGGTGGCCCAGGAAGCTGCAGTTCTGGTGCAGGCTTGATATCCACATATCTAATAAGCTTCCAGGTGGAAATAATGTTCCTGGGCTCAGGGCTTCACTCTGAAGAGCTAGGGTTTAGGGACCTAGACTGTAAAAGGAGAGGACCCTGTCCGTCACCCTGGAGAATACCTGCTTCATTCACACTGCTTCAAAGTATGGATGCCTCTACAGCAGGCGGGCTGCTGTGCAGCAGTGTGTCTTATAGAACCATCTCATGCAAAAGAGTTTGCCTCCTGACTCCCCCCAAATTGAAAAACAAATTCAACATCTGTCTTTTTCTATTCATATGGAAGAAATACATACACAGCCTTTCCCTTTCCATTTTATATTCTTTCTAGTTCATAAGCCATTTTCACCTTCCTTATTTAATTTGATGCATCTTGTGGGAAAAATTGAAAATTCCAAGGTGGTAGCAAAAACATGGCTGACTCCCATGGTTCCCTCGGCTTGTTACAGGCACTAACATTTGACTGTCTTGAAGGGAAACTTAGAGAACAGTGCATCTGACAAGAGTCAAGGTCAGAAATCCTGGGGCTGATCCTCTGCCAAGAGGTCAGGCATCATTCATTTAAAGTCTGAATCTCATGTTCCTCTTCTGAGCATGGAAGTGATGACTCCCTTTCTGGAAGGACGGGCCATTCTCTTTGCTCTGACTTTTGTTCTGGAGTGAATTTGGACAAAGGATAAGGCACTTTAGAAAATAAAACACTTATTATGGAATATGCATTCACATGCATTAATTTAAAAGGCAGAGGAATCCTGATAAAATGATTCACTTTCTTACGCAAAGTTATATAGACTTTACTTCTTATAAAAGAGTAAAAGTCTTCCTACAATATGGTACAAAATTTGCTTCCAATTACCCCCAATTAATGTATACCACCCTCTTGAGGAGGTCAGCAAGATGCAGTAGCATCAGGTTGAGTGTCAGACTCTCACTTTCTGTTCCCTCCAGTATAATAAGAGCACTTTTTACAAGTGTAATCTGATAAGAGGCAGGTTTTTCTTTGTTCCCTGAGTATTGAAACATCCAAGGAAAACTATAAGCGTTATTTCATTTGCCATTGTGGAGAATATTATTTAAAAACTATAGTAGTTGCATGCTTGAAATACCCCAGGAAAGCACAACTGATGATATACAAAAAGTGTGCACTTGGAATGTTAGTAAATATGTAAAAGGGTTGACAGACCAGGGCCAGTTTTCTCCTCCTGTTTCCAACATGAGGTCTGGACCTGCAATACTGGGTGTATGTTCCAGACCTGCCACTAATCAGGTAACCTAGAAAAGTATCTTGAACTCTCATCTTCCTCTTCTTCCTCAAAATATCAAGGCTAACACCTGAGCCTACCTCACAGGCTTATTGTACAGTTAAACACAATTCACTGTGTAAAGTGTTTAGCTGATCTATGGCATAAAATCCACAGTATTTAATCAATAAATATTAGATCTTATTATTTTAAAATATGTTAATAGGTTAGAGTTTAAAAGTGTGGTTCCCAGACTTGTAGTATCAGCATCACCTGGTACCGAAAAAATACATAGTCTGGGATTTAATCTAGACTGAATCAAAAGCTGAGGGATGGAGAGACACAGTAATTACTCCTTAACAATGCCTCCCAGTCTTTCTGATGGGCTCTCAAGCTAATAAATCATTGGGATTACAAATAGGACACTGACATTTTAAATAGATATGAATTTCCAACAGTTTCCTATTTTGCTTTACATATTGATTAATCTGGGACATGCTGGTTAATAGCTATAAAGCACAGTTAAAAGATGACCCAGGCATCTTTAACTTTGGATCAGCATCTTTATGATACTTTGATGTTCTAAAACAAAAATCCTTCCTTCGATTAATGAATTAAGTGTTTGATAAATAATGTTGAAGTTATCTTTCTTATTAGAATAGGTCTCCATAAAAAATTAAGAACGGAAATAAGCTTTTGTGGTTTAGTGCACAAAATGGGTACTGTGGTAAATAATAATACAGAGTATATTTCAAAATTGCTCAAAGAATAGAGCTTGAATGATTTCACCACAGAATAACTTAAGTATATGAGGTGATGGATCTGTTAATCCACATTGTAAACATATCAAAACATCACATGGCACCCCGCAAACATAGATGTAATTATTATTTGTCAAATAAATATAAAATTAAAAAGGAGTAGACTTCTATTACAGAAACTGGCACATAGTAATCACTCAATGTGTCCTCCTTATTATTAAGTAAAATTTGCATCATTAATAATCTATTATCATCCTGTTGCTATGGCTTGATACTGCTTTGGGGAAGTGTCCCCCAAAGGTCCATCTGTTCAAGGCTTGGTCCCCAGCATCGTGCTACCAGAAGGTACCATGAACCTTTCGGAAGTGGGGCCTGGGGGGAGCTCCGTAGGTCACCGGGAACATGCCATTGAACATGCATACCCTCAAAGAGGATTTGGGGACCTCAGCTTCTTCTTGTCTTTCTGGGACTTGATGTAAGAGGTTTATTCCAGCCAGGTGGTGCTGCCCATGCCAGAGGCCAAAAGGAATGCACCACTTGGTCTTGGATGGGAACCTCTAGATGGTTAACCAAAATGAAGCTTTTCTCTGTATAAGTTATTTGCCTTGGGTATTTTGTTATAGTAACAAGAAGCTAATACACATGAATACAAAATTTGTTTCCAACTTCCAAAAAAATATTTATAGTTCTCGAGAAATTAGCATTACAATTTTTCTTTTTATAAAAATTTTGAAATAGAATCAAATAGAATTTATGTATATTACACAATTCTGTGATTTTATAAATCCATTGATCCTCAGATCTAGTATTCTTCTTTTGATTTGGGCATTTGTATCCTCCAGAGTGAATAGTTACTTTTAAAAATTTCCCTCCCTTTCTATTCTGACATGAAAAAGAAAATCAGTGGCAAAATAATAAAGATACGCATAGGTTGGGGAGTGAGCCAAGGGTGGGATTCAGAAGCAGGGTACTTTTCCCAAGAGCAGGAAAATGGGTGGTATTTATGCTTAAAGCGTGGTACTCACTTTAGTAAAGAGCACTATGAAAAGCATATGTTAAGATCGTACAGAAAAAAATTAAAATAAAAACATTTTAAAATGTATTCATAAACTATTTTATAAATTTTGCTTCATTATATAACCCTGTAAAATAATATACAGTTTGGAATCATAAATGCTTGTGTGAGTTCATTGGTCACCAAGATTCTCTACATTAACCCACAATGTCCCTAGAATACTCTGAAGTTACTCAAGAGCAATAGCTATGGTTAAAAGTGTTCTCGACATACAGAAGTAAGGAATACAGCCCACAGAAATAAGGAATGCTGCATAAACAGGATAAAATGAGATGTGCTGTAATTCTTCTTTTCTGATCTTAATTCCAGAGATTAAATGCCACTACTCTTGCTACTTTCATAAAATTTTCTGAATGCACAGATCCCCAGTAACATGGCAACTGAGCAACTCTGTTTATTGTCCACATTCCATCAGGACCCTGTTGTTCTACTTGAGGTAGAGATGCCTAATGAGGAGAAATGTAAGTCATCCATCTCAGTGTCTTGTTAGTTACTTTCTGTGAAGAGCTCTTTCCTAATCAGACTGTCTGGGAACACTTAGGGGGATGTATTCTGTTTTGTAGAGCTCTCCAGCAATTCACAGGATGTTATTTTTAATGACAAAGTTCTCATAAACAATTCTCAATAGTTTTCCAGTAGACTAATAAGATTTTTCACCTGGCTTTCTATAATAAGAATTAAGTAGATAAAAAAAAAAATTACACATAGCATGTACATTCTTTTTTAAAAAATCTTTTAAGTTCTTCCTTTTAAGATTAGTTAAAATAATTATTGCTATTAATACTAAATGGTGCTCCCCAGATGTGCGGCACATGCTCCAAGTCAATTCAGCAGCCAAATGCATGATGCTTGCGGGGTCCTGGGTTCGGAGGATTCGATGGTGAAAACAGCAGGTTGGCCCTCTCCAGTTTCAACAAGGCAGATGTGAGATATGAAATTCTTAAAACACTGCATGAAGCAGCTCCAATCAGGGAGATGGCTATTGCGGCTAGCCGGAAGCCATAAGTTCCACCTGATAATAATCAAATGCACGTGACACACCCGCAAAGCTAAAGGTATATAACCGGGTGAAAGTGGTCAGAAGCGGCATTCATTCAGTCCGTCGTTCAGTCGCTCAGTCGGTCGGAAGAAGAGTTCGGGTCAGAGAAGAAGAAAAGAGAGCTGCTAGAACATAGTCAGAAGAAGAAATAAGAGTCAGAGCGGTTAAGAGTTCGGTCAGAAGAAGCTAGAGAAAGAAATGAGAAACCATAGATAGAGAGAAGTAGTTGTTGCTGGTCGGAGTCAGGCCGAGGCTGCCGAAGAAGAAAGAAGAATCTCTCTCTCTCTCTAAGCTCTCCTCTCTTTCTCTCTCTCTCTAAGCTCTCTCTAAGAAAGTAAAAGTAAAAGGAAGTGAAGAAGAAAGAAGAAAGAAGAAGCTCTCTCTCTCTTTCTTTCTCTCTCTAAGCTCTCTCTGAGAAAGTAAAAGTAAAAAAAAAAGTGTGAAGAAGAAGAAAGAAGAAGAAGCTCTCTCTCTCTTTCTTTCTCTCTCTAAGCTCTCTCTAAGAAAGTAAAAGTAAAAGAAAGTGAAAAAGAAAGAAGAATCTCTCTCTCTCTCTTTCTCTCTCTCTGTAAGCTCTCTCTAAGAAAGTAAAAGTAAAAGAAAGTGAAGAAAGAAGAAGAAAGAAGAAGCTCTCTCTCTCTCTCTCTTTTTTCTCTCTCTAAGCTCTCTCTAAGAAAGTAAAGAAGTAAAGAGTCAGTAGTCAGAAGTAAAGAGTCAGAGAGGTTGCTGAAAGAGCCAGTGTTAGAGTTTTGAGAGGTTGCTAAAGCCGAAGAATAAAAAACCTTCTTTCATCTTCATTCTGCCTCCGAGTTTTTCTCCCGCGGCGTTGTTGCTCCAAGTCAGGAAGCAATAACTGCACACATGTGGAGAGTGCTCTTTAATTTGGGCATCACTCTTGGTGACTCTGAAGGGCATCCACATGTGAATATCACCTCTCCCTGGTGCCTGCTGCTGTGGGACAGAGCTCACCCACCTCAGGCCAGGGTACAGCCCTTGGTCTGCCTGAGGGTTCAGTCCTAAAGTTGCCGAGCTCTCGTTCCCCAATTAGTATTGTCTCCACCTGTCTTCTTGATGGCCTATTCTAACTTGTCACTTAAAAGCAGCTCAGTGACTCATGAGGTGCTCTGGACTGCTGCTCTTCAGACGACCACCAGAATAGGCCCGGGTGTAGAGGAGCAAATGGTTCAACTGCAGGGATTATCCTGGTGTTGGTACCTGGGTGACCAGCAAGCCACAGATGATGCCAAGGTCCAGCAGCACTCACAGTCCTTGTGTCACAGAGGCTAACCTGTCAATGTCCACAACTCAGTCCTTGACCTGGAACACCCTGTCTCAGAGACAGAGCCACATGAAATTGCTACTGGTGTGGGTCAAATGGATGAGCATGAGAAATCTCATATGTTTGCTCTCCATCCTACACAGCCTCCCTCCTGTTTAAAATGGAAGTTTCTTTAAAGTCCGTGGTCTCTCTGCTCACTTCCGCTACAAAAATATCTGTCTTCTCCCAAGTCCCTCTTTTGAGCATTTTCAAGGTGCCAGCATGGCTCCTTAGTGACACGAACATCACACTGAGCAGTGGCGGGGGGGGGGGGGGGCTGTGTGTGCCCCTGAGGGATGACCTTGTTCTCCCTCGCCTTCACATCTGACAGATTCCCCTACTCCCGGTCAGTGCTTCATGTTTATTCCCACTGGTGGATGGGAATTCTGCAGGGATTGTGTAAATGTTATGACCTAAGCCTGGGGTCACTCTGCTCATGTTGAAATTCCTATGTAATTCATTCCTATGGGTTTGCCCTCATTTGAATATGGACATAATAGTAGTTTATGGTCTGGTATGAGAATTAAATAAATGCTTTGAAGAGGCAAGGGTTTGATGAATATGAGCTATTACTGTTATTATTTCAAGGTGTCAATGTTGAAAATGGGTCCAGCTATCTCACAGGAATTTCAAAAACCAGACTGCAAAGTACTAAGCTATTGGACTGACCCAAGTCCAGTGTGCACGCGCAGTGGACAGCATGGGCAGGGGCGGGAGACAACTTCAGAACAGGCGCTGAGGCGGAAGTCCCCACGCACATGTCATGCGCCAGGATTGGCTCTGAGGCTCCTCCCTGGACTGACGGAATCAGAGGTTGAGGCCTGGGGTGAGCTTTTAATAGTACAGTCAGGGTGGAGACCTACTGGTCCCCAGTGCTCTCCGGCCTCACTTGAATATCATCACTTTATGCAGTTTCTTGGATAAAGGTAAATAACCAGGAAGAAAAATCATTCCAAGTACAAATTCCTTCCCAAGGCTGTCATGGTTCCATGACATTAGGGAAATACCACAATTTCTCTTGTTATTTGCCTCAAAACATGGCCACCACCATAAAAGGTCCTCAAAAGGTAGAACACCTAACCTACACTGAACTGAGACTTAGCGGCAAGGGCTTAGGGAATCACAGGAAAGCTCTGTAGCTTCTCAGAGAATCACACAAACACACATGATCTTGAATTTTTTATGAAGAGCCATACACACAATGGACAAAAACAGATTTCTTATCTTTGTTAAAGGAATGATGTACTGTGATACCCAAACTCAACCGATTCTACTATTTGCTCACTATAAACTTTTCTCAGAGCTGATGAATCCAAATGCACATCAAATTCCAGTAGTCTGAAATCTCATAAACCATATTCGCCGGCCTGTTTTTCACTACTGGGACTGAAAAGAGCCTTTTCGTACTTTTTAAAAAATTCCTTCCTCCACCCCCTGCAATATCCTCTAAATGTGTTTGTGCTTTGTGGCTTTTGGGGAATCACATACCACTGTAATATTTAAGTGTTTTTTTTTCACCTTCCTAACTGAACAGACAGTGCTGCCTCCTTGAAGACACACTCCCTACCCCCATTACAAATGCACACTGTGATTGAAAGGGTTCTATCAGCCAAAGCATGGGCTGTGGGGGTTTAGCTCAGATGCAACCCAATAGTACACACCCTCAAACTCAGAGTCAGTCAATATTCACAGTCGATAATGAGCTGTTGCCAGTCCTAGCCCTGCTAGCATCAGGCTGCAGAGACCCTCTGCATGTTCTCACAAAGAAACCTGCTTTTAAGGGAAGGTGAAGACATGGACAATTATAAAATAAAAAACAAAATAAACTGCATTCATTATTTCAAGTGTCCTTGCAACGGATCATTCCAGACATTCTGCTCATTTGTGGGTAAACTCTCAGAAGGAGGATTCTGAGTATTAACTGGAGTTACTTTTAAAATACATGTGGTGATGGCTGAAGGGGATGACATACAGCAGTCCGTAAAGCAGAATATTTCCTCACTGACTGAACTGTGCTTTGCATGACCTCCACCATCTGAGATACCTTCACGGGACATTCGTACTTAAATAATAGGAAGGTGGTGGAATGACATATGTACCTAGTGATTGATTTAAGGGGACAGGTGATCAGTCAACTTGTGCTTTTTTTTTTTTTTTTTAAATATTTTTGAGGATCGAACCCGGGTCGCCTGCATGCTAGGCGAGCGCTCTACCGCTGAGTCACAATCCCAGCCCCAACTTGTGCTTTTGAAAGAAATGTTAAGGTCACTATGTAGCTCTTGATTTGGGCAATTTCTCAATAAACTTAGGAAACAAGAACTTCCGTACTACTCTTCAATCATTGACCAAGGAGAAGGGCAGGCTACTTCCTCATCATCACAAACCCTTGATAAAGCCTCACCTGACCTCTGCTTTATGTGTGTGCTACAAAGCCAAGGGCAACAGGAAGAGGAGGCTGAACACTTAGGAGGGGTAGGAGTTTCACCAGCACTCTTCATTCTGATCTTGAGGTCTCTCATTTATTACTATTGCATTTTTAGATAAAAACTATAGGCTACAAGGGCCTTAAATTGCCTAGCATTAGAAATACATGTGTAGCCGGGCGTGGTGGCACATGCCTGTAATCCCAGCACTTGGGAGGTTGAGGGAGGAGGATCGCCAGTTCAAAGCCAGCCTCAGCAACGGCAAGGCACTTGGCAACTCAGTGAGACCCTGTCTCTAATAAAATACAAAAAAAGGGCTGGGGATGTGGCCCAGTGGTTGAGTGCCCCTGAGTTCAATCCCTGGTACCAAAAAGAAAAAAAAAAGAAAGAAGTACATGTGTGCTTCTTCTAAATATGCTTCTAGTGCCAAGAAATAGGTTTTTAAGTAAGTGGACTCAACAACTATTGCCTATGAGACAATCAACTGCAGAATAATTTAATAATAATTAAATTATTAATGTAAATTATTACATTTTTCAGGTTCATCTTAGCAAATTATTCAGGGATAGCAAAATGGGCAGGGTCCTTTCATTTTCTATGTAGATGAAGTCTGCACATCCCAGACCTTAGATCTTTACATTAAAACACAATGGGAATTGATCAGAAAGGTTTTATCAGCGTGCTTTCCCATCAAGGTAAAAACTCCCCATGCAGACAGACAACTTTTGATGTGGGGAAGATTTAACAATGCCCCCCCAGGGTAGGGGGGAAGAGATTTCTTCTAACTAAATGCTAACAAATGACAACAGCCCACTCTTTTCTGTATAGTTCGAGTTTGTAACAAGACAGCTTGAGAGCTTTCTATTGCCTTATTTCCTTTAGTTTTGTTATATCTGACCTGTTCATTGATAAAATGGCAGATGATGTCAACAACTTCTGAAAGTAGGTAGAGCATGTATTTCCCTCTCCTCTGGAGTTATGCTTTCCATTTCTGTTACCCATGATCATCAGGCATCGTCACGGCTCAAGGATCCCTCCTATCATCAGAAGGCCGACAGAGCTTAACACGACCTCAGTGCACCTCAGCACAGAGGCCTGTATAATCTCACGTCATCACAGGATGGGTGAGCACAGTGCAATGTGCTATTTTGAGAGAGAGAGAAAGAGAGAGAGAGAGAGGAAAAATACTCACGTAACTTTTATTACAGTATATTGCTATAATTGTCCCATTTCATTATTAGTTATCATTGTTAATTTCTTACAGTGCCTCATCTACAAGTTCAAGTTCATCATACATAATTATACGTGTAGAGTGGCTGGTGCTATCTGTGGTTCCAGGCACACACTGCGGGTTCGCGAGTGTATGTCCTATGGATGACGGGATGACTGTACTGGAGCAAGGCAAGGGTGACACACACACCCTTTAACAGTTCACTATGAACGTACGGGAGATGAGGCCTTTCAGAATGGAAGAGTCCTTACCCATGTGTGCTCAGCTCAAGGCCACATTCTTCCCTGAGGATGCTCTCTCAGGTGCTGACCAGGGAGCTTGTGCAAAGTGCCCTGAAGTCTGAATCACTTCCTCACACTTTGCAAAAAAGACCCCTCTTTCTCAGTAGACAGTGTCTTAAACTCAGACCTCAGCTAAGTCGCTCAAATAAGTTCTAAGGAACATAAACTCATAATCAGAAGTTCAACACGTGAGAAAACAGGGACACAGCCACATCAATGTTTATAGCAGCACAATTCACAATAGCTAAACTGTGGAACCAACCTAGATGCCCTTCAGTACATGAATGGATAAAGAAAATGTGGTATATACACACAATGGAATATTACTCAGCAATAAGAGAGAATAAAATCATGGCATTTGCAGGAAAATGGATGGAGTTAGAGAATATAATGCTAAGTGAAGTTAGCCAATCCCAAAATGCCAAATGCCAAATGTTTTCTCTGATATAAGGAGGCCAATTCATAGTTGGGTTGGGATGGGGAGCATAGGAGGATTAGAGGAATACTAGAATGGCCAATGGGGAGGGAGGGGAAAGGAGGGGGCAAAAGGGTGAAGGAAAAAAAAAGATGGTAGAATGAGATGGATAGCATTACCCTAAGTGCATGTATGAAGTCACGAATGGTGTGAATATACTTTGCATACAACCAGAGATTTGTAAAAAAGTGCTCTATATGTGTAATATGAAATGTAATGCATTCTGCTGTCATTTATATCACTTAGAATAAAAAAATAATTAAAAAAAACACACCTCCATGAGCAGGTGTTTCTGAAAAAATATACAAAAACCAAAATGAAGAAGATTAAAGAGAGTGAATGATCAGATGCAGAAAAGATACTACAGGAAGCATTTAGTTATGTTTAAAACAATAAAGGGGACTTTTAAATTAAAAAGAAGAAATACAATATTCCACAGGAGATCTGAAAATGAAAAAGCTGAACTTCTAGAAATGAAAAATAGAAATCATTTTAATGTCAGAAACAGCTTAATAGAACACTGATATTCTGCTGCTAGGCAAAGAAAACAGTGCATCCACCTGGAAATAATTTGGCAGTTTATCAAAGGGTTGAGTGCAAACTTGCCCTCTGACTCAGTCATGCCACATCCAGGCACTGACTCAAGAGAAAATTATTATTACTTTACGCAAAGATGGTCAACAAGATTTTTCATAGCACCTCCATTTGTAAAGAGCGAAATTTATAAACAATAAGAATGTACATTTGGGCTGGGGTTGTGGCTCAGCGGTAGAGCTCTCGCCTAGCGTGTGCGTGGCCCTTGGTTCGATCCTCTGCACCACGTAAAAATAAATAAATAAAAAATAAAAGCTGGGCGCGGTGGCGCACGCCTGTAATCCCAGCACTTTGGGAGGCTGAGGCAGGAGGATCGAGAGTTCAAAGCCAGCCTCGGCAATGGCGAGGCACTTAGCAACTCAGTGAGACCCTGTCTCTAAATAAAATATAAAAAAAGGGCTGGGGATGTGGCCCAGTGGTCGAGTGCCCCTGAGTTCAATCCTCCCCGGTACCACAAAAAAAAAAAAAAAAAAAAAAAGGCATTGTGTCCAACTACAACTAAAAGATGAATAATAATAAAAAAAAAGAATGTACATCAACAACTGAATGAACACACATACTGTGGTACATTCACAAAATGGAAAGTTACTCAACAAAGAGATGAGAAAGGCTGCAATAACTGGATCTAAGAGTTGTTTTAGAAAAAAATAAATAGTAAATTAAAAATGAAATGACCCAAACTAGATAAAATGAATCTATAATAACAGGTTCATTCAACAAAGTGACCCTGTAGAATTGTTTGTAAAAGATTTGAAAACATATGTCTACACAATAACTTGTATGTGAATGTTCATGGTAGTCTTGTTCATAGTATCCAAAAAGTGTAACCAAGCCTAACAACTGTGTGTTACATATCTATACAATAGAAAATTATTTGACAATAAAAATAAATAAAGTACTAATATTTGGTGCGACATGAATAAACCTTGAAAACATTATTCTAAATGAAAGGAGTTAATAATTAAAGACTACATACTGCACCAGTCTTTATTTAAATGTCCAGAATGTGCACATCTAAATCTAGGGCTAGAAAGCTTCCACCACTCCCCTGGGCAATGAAATGTTTTGAAACTCATTGTAGCAACTGCCCCAAGTCTTTGTGAGTACACCAAAAAAAGATCACATTTTACACTTTAAATGGTTGAATTGTATGGCATAGGAATTATATCTCAATAAAAATTTTTTTTGGGAAAAAAACCCTATGGTAGTTCTCTAAGTGATAAACATAAATGGAATTATATTAAGTTAATAAAGTCACTATTTACCCTATTTATTACCAGTACAAAAAGACAAAACAAAGTAAAAAAAAAAATTAAGATTTTAGCAGAAGACAGATAGTAATTTTCATGGATAGCACACATAAAATCCCTAAACGCATCGACAAAGGAATTACTACAAGAAATTGGAGGGTTTAGTAATTTAGTATATAAATATATAAAAAGGGTTTATATATTTAGCATATAAATATGTAGAGAGAGGATTCATCAATAAAAAAGAGAACATTTCCAACAGCAAGATAAACTGTAAGGACCCTAGAAATGAATGCAACAAAGAACAGTGCAAAGGCTTCATGAAGAAATTTCATGGAAAGAGATTTTAAATGAAAGAAATAAATTGTCACAAAGTCCATGAATCAGAAGATTCAGAATCATAAAGTTATAATGATTCCCCAATTTCTCAGAAGTACACCATATACATGTGAAAACTGGTACACTTCAGAGACGTCACCGCAGTTTGTGAGACAGATGGCAGTCTACTCAATATTAGGATGATCCATTATTTACATGGAAAAAAATTGAATCTATACATCTTGACTTGAAAAAAAATATTGGTTTCAAAGAGATCAGATATTTCAACATAAAACGATATAGCTCCACAATTATTAAAAGATGGGAAATTGTTTTAATGTCTTAAGACTTAGAACTTTTTATTTAAAGATTTTAGAAAGCACGAATCATAAAGAAGACATACTAAATGACCTAAAAGTGATAAAACAAAGCACTTCTGTTCAAAGACAAGATCAGAGAGCAACAAAGGAAGACATAAGTCACAGACTTGGAGGACATGGATATAACATATACAAATAACAGAAGTTCAGTGCCCCAATAGATTGGGTTAAAATAGGAGAAAGACATAAATAGGCATTTAGTAGAAGAATAAACGTTAACAGCAAATAATTAGCAGTTCTATCAGTGCATAAGTCAGAGAAATGGAAAGTTCACACCCCCCAGAATTGCAACAACTGCAAAATAGTTTGAAAACCATGAACTTTTGCTTAGTCCACCCAGCAATGCACTATACATTGCTGATGAGAGTGTAAATTCATACAGCTACTCCTCCAAATTCTTCAGTATTTTGAGAGAAGTTGAAATGTTCCAATCCCACAACCCAGTTATTGCTCTTCTGTGCATGCCCAAGGGAATTGGTGCTCGCCCACAGGACAAACTTAGTGTGACAATGTCCCTGGCCATATGTTTACAGAGGCAAAACCTAAAAACTCCGTGAATTTTCTCCTGAAAAGGATAAACACCCTGTGGCATATTCACATGATGGAGCAGGAAGCATCAGTGAAAAACTGCACGAGATGGCAGCCCCACGTCAACACCAATAAATCCAAGAATGGAGTGGAGTGGAAAAGGCAAGTTCCAAAGCACGCATGACACATTTATGCGAGATTCAAAACAGGAGATCCAAGTGACATTTTGCATGTTAGGATGTGTACATGGAAAAACCTAAAGAACTTCAAGGGGATAAATACGTAAAAAATTAATAAATACAAAATTAATCTTTGGTGTAGTGAGAGTAAGGGAGGGAAAGAGGAGTCTCCAATAATTATTGGTCAGGAGACTTGATGCATTAAAAAAACCCACGAATACACAAATACTTCATATTCTCAATTGTATATATAATATTCATAATATGCACATCAGGATCTTCAAAGATTTGTTTCTGAAAGTTATTTTTTTATACAATAACCTTAAATTCCCTTTAAGGACTTTATAACTAAAATCCTATTAATAAATGCTAACATTTTTAAAAGTCTGTCATCTAGTCTACTATAATAGAATACTTGGTATTTTGGAAGGTATCATTGGATCCAATTAACATCATAGAGATTTGTATTTTTTGGACTAATAATGAAAGAATTCTCCCTGGGAATAAAAAAAAAAAAAAAAAAAGGCAGACCCAATCCTCTGTCAGAACACGTCTAGCTCCTTTATTTCTTCAAATGCCCTCATTTTGAAGTTTCCATCATTTCTTTAATAATAAAAATATTCTTCAGAGTTCTGTTTCTTCATTAGTTTATCAGTCTTTTGTTCTGGCTCTGAAAGTTGCACTCAAAAACTAGGTGCTGATTAATTTTCTCCCTCTGGAATGCAAGTCCATTAGCCAACATAATAACTGTTTGAAATGGTTAGGTATAAGCTTAAAATACACCTCTGCATCCCCACCCTCAAGGGCAGGTTATTATCCAGCTAATTCAATTCCTTCCCTTGAATTTTGATCTTGCCCTTGCTGTTTTATTTTAGGATGAAGTGGTCTACTGTGCACATGAAAGTCAGCTTGATAGACATTTTGTTACAGACGTAGAAGAGCAGCTTTAATAATCAGGGCAGATCTTGTTAACACCCCTGTTAAGCCAAGTAGTATTCTTCAGGTAGCATTAAGACCAGGTTGCAAGCAGGCAGGCTGTATTCCCATGGTCACTGCACTGGGTGACACACAGTATGACCATGACCTACATGCATTGGCTGAGTGGGAGGGTGGTTGACGGCGGGCTTGCCTCTTCCTCCTCATAACATGGGCCTCACAATTCCACGCTCCTCTAGCTTTGTCCTTGGTGGGTGACCCTAGCACCCACCCACATGGCCACAGGCAGACTCTGCTTTTCAGACAGGATGCCAATAGGTTCCATGAGCCTCAAGCACTCTCAAGATTTAAAAGAATGCTAACAATTCCAAAGTTTAGATGACACTGAGGATTTTCTCTATTCCCACATTAATCTTTCTGGTAAAATTCTTCTCTAATACCAGATTACAAGGGAATTAAATGAAGCTCATTAGTACTAGAATAAAGACCTTGAAACTGCAGTGTCTTTGAGTAACTATCCAACCTCAGGGCAAAAGCAATTTTCACGGTGATGAGACTGTGTCCTAAGCAGTGTGATAATTAGCACATCACAACTGCATTATCACACACAAGACTCATGCACTGAGAATACCCTTTACTATGGTGGAAAAGGGCAGTAGTAGTATACTCTGCCTTAGGTCAGAAAATGGCAATAGTTACAATCTGTCTTTGGTCAATTTGGTATCATAACACCCAACAAATAAAAGAAAGAGAAGACATAAGCAAATACACTGTTCTGTGAAAATCAGTACATTTCCTATTTGTGCATGTCACATGTGAATCATCATTATAATATTTAGATAAATTAACTAATGAAGAGGACCAGCCCACATGTATTGAATTTTTTCAATGATGAACAATATGCTAATTTTTTAAATGCATTTCCACACCTAATCCTCGCAACAAGCTTCTAAGGTAAATGTTATCGTCCAAAATTCATAGATAGTGTAATGAGATTCCCAAAGGAGTAGATTATTTCCCCATTGAGCACAGTAACAAGCAGAGCTGATATTCAAATCCAGAACTCACCAGTTCCAAACATCATTGTCTCTACCACCATGCTTTTCCACCTTCTTAAATTAGAGCTTCAGTGTTTGTTGGAACCTTATGATATGACAGGCAATAAGTGAGTCCCAAAAGACAAAATACAGTTCTTTACCTTAAATGAGCCATGTTAAAATGACAATGAGTTCTCAACAGGTGGATACCATCATCCACACATTAGGGAGAGAAGGTTAATTGCTAAATTTTGAGTACAGTCGGCAGTCAATTCCTTGGACAGATCTTTTCAATAAAATCTTGCTGAGAGTTACATTCTCAAATAAGTGCAGAAGACTAAGCAACAATGTGTGACAATTTTTAAACTTCCTCAGCTCTTGAGGTACTAAACAAACAGATGTTTGAGAAGACTGGAGCTTATGAATACCGCTTTACTGTCAACAAATTAGGCAACATCTTTGCTGCCTGCTGCTAGCACAGCAATCTCTTGAATTTAAAATTCTATGATAGTTTCTCCTGGATAAAAGGGAATTAGGATACATTCACACAGGATGAAGTAAAACAAATCAAACCTGTCTTGTTGAAGATGGGTAATGCCTGTGGTAAAAGCTAAGATCACAGTATTGGTTTATCCTACCAAAGGTTTACATTTTGTAAAAAAATTAATAACAGTTTCCCAATCCTATCCTGCGTCTTGAGCCCATGAGACCTCCCAGAACCTCTCCCCTTTAACTCTGAAACCTCTGCACATGTGGACTAACTTGGTTTTAGTTTCCAGGACCAAGCTCCCTAACAGGACTACCATCTCTCACTTGTGCTGCTCCCAGCCTCCAGGGGCTTTCGTCTTTCTCTTGCCTACTCGACAAAACCCAGTCTCTAGCTTGACCTACCCAGCTGCCCGCAGGAAGGACCTCTCAGTCTCTACCCCCACCTCCAGGGCCAGCTATTCCACATGGAGTCTACATTCCAGCCACACTGCTCCCACATCAATCCCTGCCTCTCCTGACATTGCATTTTCCCTCCGAGTAGGCCCTTTATTCCATTTCTTCCCAATGTTTCACACCCTGGACACAGAAATTTCCTTCTGGGACATCGTTGCCGGCACCCCTTCCTGTTGCCCTCACAGCACCAACAAACTTCATCATGCTTGACCAGTTTCTTCCCCAACCCTCAATTTGGTAATCAATCTGTGGAGGGCAAGAGCCACGTCAAAGTCGCTTTTGCAGCACAAGGAGAACTTACTATCATGTCTGGCCCTCAAAAATACTTCATAAGCATAGTCTTTTTAAATGGAATCAACCTTTTATTACTAAAAGGCCCCCTCCAAATGCCGAGTGAGCTCTTGGTGTGAAACACTCTGCTCCAGCACCCTATTGTTACCTCAATCTTTAGTCAAAGTAGGCAGCATCTAGACCATTTGAGGCAGGTTCAGTGTATTTAAAAACTTTTCTATGCATGTTTTTTCCCTCAAATACAAATCCTATGCTTTGACTCAATGGGAGAGTCCTGTAGTAAACACACACACACACACACACACACAAACTCACGCAGTTAAATAAGTACAAAGAGAACTAATCTACCTTCCTCTGAAGTGCCGTATCTCAGGAAGTAATGGTTCTGCTCTGTTACTCGAGCTCAGGTGATGTCTCCATGTTATACATCCAGATGTGACTTACCGGCCATAACGGGAGGTTTGAATGAAACAAAGGGTAGGAGAGCCAAATGCTGGAACAAAGCTCTACTCTCTGCCTCTTGCTTACAGAGGAGGAAACCAGACCCTGAAACTCAAAGGACTCTCCCCGAGTACACACCTCCAGCGTGTTCCTGCCAAGACACTTGTCTTGTCAGCTTACTACCTCATTCCCTACGCCCCCACTACCTTTCCCATCACAGGGCTGAACCCTTGGAATAGCAAGCCCTCGCAGTGTGTCAAATGTTCATTGTCATTTCATCAGCTGAAATATTACTGGTTTCCAGTCCCTAATAGCAATCATAAAAAAGCCAGTTAACCTAAACATGAGACTTTGGACCCTCAACATCTGAAGGAAGGTGGAAGAGCTGTGAAGGATCCACACGAGCCCTTATCAACAGACCCACAGACGTGAGAGGACAGAGTATGCACCTTGGGTCAATGTGTGTCTTGCACCTCTCTGTTGGAATAACATCAATGCACAAGAACTGCTAGCTTCTGGGTCTCAATGCACTGTGTCCCTGCCCTACAGGTGCCATCTCTGCACTGGGCTCTTCCACTTAGGATGACACACTGTTCAGTGATCACACCCTCAGCTCCACAAGTGGGTCCAGATTTACACCAAGATTTCTCGTGTGGGAGGGAAACTGATTTTGAGTATTCTTCCATTGCGTCTTGGCCATTTCTGCGTGGTAGTCTGGTCTGCATTGTGAAGGAGACAAACGTGGTGTTATCCTTACACACCCTTGTAGCCCATGGTGAGAGAAACCATTTTATAACATATAGCAGAAAAATTAGGAAAGAGACTACAATGAAAAGATTTGCTGTGTATTTGTCAAAAAGTAAATATAAATGATTTGCTCATTAGTGCATAAGATTCTTTCCTAACATTTCTTACTCAGTAATTTGCAAATTTTTTGAAAAACATTATGCCCATTTTTAAGGATGAATAAATAAAATTCAGAGAGAAATTAAAAATATTTCCAAGGGAAAGCGAGGCAATACTATAGAAAAACAATGGTGATGTGTGTGTGTGTGTGTGTGTGTGTGTGTGTGTGTGTGTGTGTGTTGCTCGGGACTAAACCCAGGGTTTCATACATGCTGGGAAAGTGCATGTACCATTGAGCCTCATCCCCAGCCTAACAATCCGGATATTGAGTTACAATTTAAGGAATTAAAAAAATGCATATTTCACGTCCACGAGAAAAAAATTTAAAATGCTATTAATGTAGGAGAAAATATGAAGACTCTTCTGGATTAATTAAATTTTAAAAATTTTTAGTTTTCTACAGATCAGAATGTTAAATTTCCAAATTCTTTAGTGTTGTTTTTCCTAAAATCTTTGCTTTATAATAAAATACCTGTGTAATAAATGTTGGTATATTGATTATTTTGTAGATCTAACATGAATATTAATGTTTTGAGATGACATTTTTGAAAGAAATTAGGCTTCAAAAATGATAAAAAGGTGTTAAGACACAGTTATTACCCTAAGTGAATGTATGAAGTCACAAATGGTATGAATATACTTTGTATACAACCAAAGATATGTAAAAATGTGCTCTATAAGTATAATATGAAATGTAATACATTCTGCTGTCATTTCTAACAACTTAGATAAAAATAAATAAATTTGGAAAAAAGATACAGTTATTCATGTAAGAGATATTAAATAACGATAAACACTAAGTATTCAAACATTTTAAGAACCTACATAAAATTCTTAGGTCAGATGACGATTTATTATTCCCAGAGAAATTTAGAACAATGCACTCAATACACTAACTAGCATTTTATATAAGATAAATAGAATTAACAACTGGCAATGGATAATCTGCAAGAGGATTGGAAATTTTTGAGACAATACTAAGGAGTTACTGTAGATGTATTTAATACAATGACAACATAGGATCTATGTTTATAACCTCATCTGTGTAAGAGTCAATCTTAGAAACATATTTGCATGAAGAATCTCAAAATAACTATAATGATTGGATCCGAGAGGGATAATAGCAGAAATTCAGTTAAGTAATATTTGCATCCTAGGGTGAAAGGAACTGCATATGGTTGGATGGTTATTCAAACATGACTCAAGACACCAAGTATTACTGAATAACAGCATTTTGGTGTGGCACTTTATCACATTTGCTTGGGGAGCAGAAATGACTGGCTGCAAAAATCAATTTCTAGACAGGTTAATTTGGGGAAAGTTAATTTTCTTCTATCTCAATGTTTCACCTTTAAATAAAAATTAAGACTTAACTCATAGAAGGAATTAGGAATACATGGCATAATCCATGTAAACCATTCAATATTGTGCCTGATCTGTGGAAAATTATTCAATAAATACTGCCATTAATTATTATTAAGATCATTACTATTAGCATGATTGCTAAAACTATCATCATCCTTGACTTATAATCAAGAAAGTATAAGACTAGAACAACCTTAATTCCACACATAAGGACATAAACTATCTGACCTTAAAAATTCGTATCATTTTAAAAGGTAGACATTTTCATAAAAACTAACCAAAGTGAATACTGAAATGTAATATTCTGATCAGGCAAAGTCAGAGTAATATATTTTATATTACATTTATTTACTACATGTAATATCTTATAAATAAAATGCATGCATACATAATACATGTGAATTTATGTGGTCATACAAGGACATGTTCTGAGAAATACATTAGTAGGTGATTTCATCATTGTATGACCATCAGAGTGTGTTCCTTCATAAACCCCCATGGCTGCAACATTTCTGGGTGATATGATATTAAGAGACACTGTTGGGCAAGGGGACAGTTGACCCAAGTGTCATTGTGTCATACATGACAATATTACATATAAATATGTAAGACAAAATAGGTAAGATGTATTTGATCTTATGAAAGATGGAAACGTTTACAGATTAAAAAGCCTGCTGTTTTTGCCCAAACAATAGCAATGGAAAACAACAGTGATGACTTACTACATTTTCATTTATCCATCTGTCTTTCAACATTGAACAGTTGCTGTGTTTTAGCCACTGCTTTTTCCATGTGCTCAAACTCCCCACCTGGAGGAATTATTAAGAGACCAGTAGAGGGAATGCAGGCTGGACACCCATGCACTTCCAAGCCTTCCTCCCTGTGGGGAGAAGATAGCAGCTTTAATCCAGTTTGTAAATGTGCTCTGGATTGGCATTCAAAGAACCGGGGCTACTGTGTAGTCATGGCTCACAGAGGGACCCTGGGCCCTAGGCTAGATGAGAAAGGCTCAGAGGGCTAATGGCTGGGAGGCCAGAGAGGATTAGATGAGTATGTGCTGTCCTGTCCATGGGGCAATAGCTGTGCATGTTGCTGTCATTTGTGCTGGAGGAAGATTTCAGTGGAGACTTGAGCAGAGAGATTCAACGGGCCACAAAGCATGCAGGTGAATATGCGGGCCCAGAAAGTATTTCAGAATGTTCCTCCAAATGTATGTAGGAGAAAGGGAAAACTACGAAAAGAAATCCTAAAGTAGAGATCAGGCAATTGGAAATTTAAGAAAGAGAGATAACAGGGAAGATTGTGGTAGAATAAGAAAATTAGAAACTTTTCTGAGGGAGGTCTTTGCTCTGGAATGTACACTGGAAGCAAACAGAGAAAACCTTTTACTTTTTAAATAAAATTGGCAATGTGGGGGGATATGAAAATATGTCTATAGTCCCTCTACTTATTTACTCTTTTTATAATGAAGCATCCATTCTCAAAGACTTTGCAAATGACTACTGTGTTAGTAATTTGGATGGCCATTTCGATAAACTGTCTTCCTAAAATGACTGAGCAGAACTTTTTTTGAGGAGTAATATCTGTCCCCTCAAAATGATTCTTTCCTAGCTACAGCTGGAATGCTCATGGCCCTCCAGGCCGCCTGGGTTGGATGGAGCTTGACACCCCTCCCCTACCCCAGGCAGGTGGGACTGAGGGCAGGCCTTCGGGTCACAGGGTCCTTTCCCCATGAATGGACCACCACTGTTGTACAAGGGCCCTCAGAGGCAGTTCATCCTCTCTCCATCTCTTACCATGTGAGCACCCAGCAAGAAAGCTCACACCAGATGCCAGCACCTTGCTGTTGGACCTCCCAACTTCTGAACTATGGAAAAACAAATCTCTAGTCTTTACAAATGATCCAGTCTGTGGTATTCTGATACAGCAGCACAAAACAGACCAAGACAGCAACTGACAACTACTGGCTTTCTAATTTAAAATAAAACCAGTATTTAAAGGAAAAGTAAAATTTTAAAACTGAAAACAAATAAAAATGATCGAATGCTCCATGGTTGCCATATTTTTCTAACTGGCAAGCATGCATGCACTCCCAGTAAATAAGTATCTAAAATCCTACACTACCGGTGACTTTTACATTTGGCTAAATGAGTGTGTTTGGGAATTGGTATATGCATAGAAATACTCACATTATAAGAAGAATCTTATTTTATTTTTGATTTATTATCATTATCATTATTGTAATAATTTGGCACTGAGGGGCGCTTAACCATTGAGTTACACCCCCAGCCCTTTTTTATAGTTTATTTAGAGACAGGATCTCACTAAGTTGCTTAGGGCCTTGCTAAGTTGCTGAGACTGTCTTTGAATTTGTAATCCTCCCACCTCAGCCTACCCAGCTGCTGGGATTACAAGCATGCACCACTGCACCCAGCAAGAAGAACCTTATTTTAAAAACTAAAAAGCAGTTATTTCAATATCTAAGAGACCTACTTTCCAAAATGAAATACTTGGGCAAATCTATTTCTTTATTTAAAGAGAGTAAATGTAATTATTTAAATGCAATACACTGCAATTTAATGAAAAATGTATGAACCACCTTACTTTGGAATTAATTATATTCATATGTGATTTATTTCCTTAACAAAATTCACCTATCATAACTTCTTTTTGTAGTGGGGAGTAGTTACTGGGATTGAACCCAGGAGCTTTACCACTGAGCCATGTCCCCCAGCCCTTTTTTTAAGGATATTTTTCTAATTGTTTAAGACAGGGTCTCATTAAGCTGCTTAGGGCCTCACTAAGTTTCTTAGGGCATCTCTAAGTTGCTGAGGCTGGCCTCGAACTTGCAATTTTCCTGTCTCAGCCTTCTGAGTTGCTGGGATTATAGATGTGTGCCACCACACCCAGATCCTATCACACTTTTAAATAAATAAATTTCATTCTGACAAAAAAGTATGTGACTATTTGACTGGTACTCCTTCACAAACTACTAATTTGTTATTTATTGTTTTTTTTTTTAATATAACTATAGATGCCAGTCCCAAGTATTTGTATTATAAAAATGGTGTCACTAAAAATGATTGTTTTATTTGGTTGCCTTTGTTCTACAGCAAAGCATCACACTGCCGCACAAATACCTTCATTTTTTAGCAACAGTACTACAGATTTCTGTGTCCAAATGGATGCACTTATGTGTGAAGAATAAAATAGGCCATCTGCCTTGAACTTTTGAATGGGGTACAAGTCACCAAACAATAAAAATTATTGCCTCTCACAATGTTTCATAATTCAGCTTTTTACAATATATATATATCTAGTATGATTGATTGGAAAGTACCACATAAGATTTCTAGCAATGCAAAACCAATCACAAGCTTAGCAGCTTAAAACACTGCAGACTGCTTTAGCTAATAGTTATATAAGTTTTGTAACGGGTGGGCAGGTTCTCTGCTCAGGATTTTATAGGACTATCGGGAAATTTTCTGAAGGGTGAATTTCATTTTGGGGGGATTCTGGGAAATAATCCCCTTCAAGTTTATTCAGGTTCTCAGCTAAATTTAATTCCTTTCAGTTATAGAATTGAGGTTCTGGTTTCCATGCTGGGTATTGGTGCAGATTCCTCTCAACATTTAGATGCCGACTGCATTGCTAGCCATACAGCCCCCCTCCATCTTCAAAGCCAGCAACAGAAAACCTATCTTGTGTCAAATATCTGTGACTTTGATTGAATTTCTGACTTCCTTTGTCTCTGACCTCCAGACCCAGATTTAAAGGGTTTATGTAACTAGGTCAGCCCACCCAGATAATCTCCATATGCCATATAACATAACCTAATTACAGACATGAGGCCTCTTCCCAAACACATCCCTAGGTTTGTATAGGCTGTGGACACAGGGATGACAGAAACCTTGGTGAATTTCCTTCGATTCCGCCACCTCAAGCAGCAGTGTTTAGCTGGCTCTCCGTCCTTGGGACCAGCTAGTGAAGAGTGGGCTATTTAAAAGAGACACACATCTGGAAGACCTGGGTGAGCCAAGAGTTGAGGGAACTGGCAGTAGCTGAAAATTCTAAATAGCATTTAATTTTCTTTAGTGAGGACACAGGTTGCTGCCAGGGACAGCAATATCAAGAGGTGATATAAAATCAAGAGGCAATTTCCAAATAAATAAGAAGGGCCATTAAAACCTATGTCCAAAGGAAGAGATGAGAATCCAGAGAAGTTGATTAGTTTCAGAAATAATTGAATGTCAGGTATTGTCTTGGACTACGGCCACCTAAATGCCAATGTCAAGGCCACCGTCCTTAAGGGTCTCACAATCTAGGGGAAGAAAAAATTTCAACACTTTGGCGGTAAAAAAAAATATAATGTCAGATAAGTACAGTTTTCAGGTGGGAGTCAAGAAGACAGGATTAAGGAAAAGCTGTAGCACAGGATGGAAGAACAGGGGTCTGGAATCTGCAACCTAGCACTGGACCCCAGCTACGCACTTGCTAACTATGTGCTTTGATCAAGGTACTTAACATACCAGGACAATTTTCTCATCCATATAATGTAAGAAATAATATTTCCTTGTAGGTGGTTGCAAGGGTTAGGTGAGTTTAGGAGCTGTCAGGGTCTACCACAGCACTATCTCTTCCTTTCTGACTCTCACACGTGAAGTTTGGTTAGGGCATTGATGCATCCAAGTTTTATGGGGGAGTCTGCAATATCTCAGATGCCCCAGGGCCATCGTGGGCACGTGAGGACCTCTGGAATTATTTTTCATGTACATTTACATTATATACATGAAATATAATTAATATTCTATATAACTACATATAGGCACATATATTAATTTAATATATACCTGTGGGTGTGTTTATTTGTTCATCTCTGTATGTATGTGTACATGTGTATGAAGGGAAAGACAGAAAGATATAAGCGCCTCTCCTCCTTTCCCACTCTGCGCATTCATAGGCTACTTCTTTAAGGTCACAGGAGCAATTAAACACTGAGCTACATCCCTCTATTTTGAGATAGGGTCTCATTAAGTTGCTTAGGGCCTCACTAAGTTGCTTAGGGCCTTGCTAAGTTTCTGAGGCTAACTTTAAACCTGCCTCAGCCTCCCAAACTGTGGGGATTATAAGCATGGGCCACCGCATCTGGCTGGGAAGCCACTTCTTACAACCATCAATGAAATGCCACAGGACCCCAGAAAGTCCTCTAGGGTCATGATGGCATTGGGACACCAAAAGAACCCTGTCAACATTCAGAATTACTGAGATCAATGCCTCCGGTTTTAAAATCCATTTGATTCCCATGTTCTACTCGGCAACTTCTCCCCTCATACAATATGCATTGAGCGCAGGAACTGAGACTGCGATTCCTCCCACAGTGAAATTGTTGCTGTTGTTCCATATCCTGAGGTCTTACCCAGAGGAGCCACCTGTGCCTGAGCACCAAATCAGGATGCTCTGATGCTACCTGCTGTCCAACCTCCTCCTGAGATCCTTCTCTCCACAGGGACTTTAAAAAGAGTGGCTGCAGGGAGGCAGGGGCAGGGATCATGTAATTAAGAGCGCCACCTGCTTCTCTGCAGCCTGCTGCTGCTGCTGCCACCACTGCCTTTCTTCATTAGTAGAGGCTGTGGCTCTGCTGGCCTTAGGCTATGGTCTAGGCCCTCCCTGCTGGACAAGGTCATGTCCAGCTTCCTGCCTCTGTGGCCTTCCAATGTCCAGTTACCAGCTCTGTTAGAGGGAATTCCTCAGAGAAGCCCCAAGGTGCCCAGTGACCCACCTCAGAGGCAGTGTGCTGCAGGACGGTCACAGCTCGCACCGTGTCTGAGCCCACTGTGCCATTCAGCCCCCTCCTGGCTTGTTCAACACAGTCAGTGTAGCCAGACCCCTCGTGTGGAGATGACCTCCTGTGGACCCGTTCTTCCTGCCCTGCTCCCCCAGGGCTGCCTCACTGACAAAGTGGAGACAATGATGTCATTGACCTGAAGGGTTATCGCAAGTATGAAATGAGGTGACATGAAAAATTCTCAGAAAAGTACCAGCCCACAGGAAGAACACAGCGAGTGTTAGTCTTACTATTGTCACATGTCCCCATTATCCTCATTGTTGTCATCACTGTCATCATCATCATCATCATCTATCCTCATCAGTCTTCAAAGAATTAAGCTTAACTAAGAAGCAGTCCACAGGTGGGTCCAACAGTGATTACGATTCAACATTTCTCCATTATGTCCCTGCTCTCCCAGGGAGTCAAGGAGAGTAGGCATCTATTGAGATGCCCTTCATTGTTCAGTAGCCCTTGAGCAAATCCCCACTTATCCTTTAACAGAAGGATAAAACATTTTGCAACAGGGTGCTTGTAGAATCATCCACAAAGCTAGATAGCTAGATGCAGAAGCAGATCCGCACAAGTGAACATCTCCAGATCCTTCCTTCCTGTTCCCAGTGTTCTCATTCACTCTTTGATACACTGATGTAAAAGACTGACTGCTATAAATACATACTGATAACATTTTTTTTGGTAAGTTCAAAAATATTGCTATGACCACCAGTCTTAAGAATCAGAGGGAACGATTTCCCATCATTCACTCCTTGATGCACTGAAGTAAAGTTGACTGCTATAAATACATACTGATAACATACATTTTTTTTTTTTTGGTAAGTTCAAATATTGCTATGACCACCAGTCTTAAGAATCAGAGGGAACGATTTCCCCATCATTAATAAAGGCAGAAGATAAAATTTATTTATAAGTGAATTCTACCTGTTACATAAAAATAAGTCAGGAAAATATGACTTGATTTTTGTTTCAGTTCCTCTAAGAAATTCTCCCACCCACCCTCTAGCATCACTAAGAGGAATGAGTCAACATCTAAATTATCACAGACTTGTTTAACTGTCCTCCTTTTGGAGAAATTGTTGATATTCTATTTTTGTTTAAATATCCCTTTTGATGTGATAACTAGGTTAGTCTCTCACCATTAATGAAGACATGAATTTCTAAAGGTGCTTTTCTGAAGCCATGCAAACAAGTAGGTTATGATTTTTAAAAATTTAAAAACAAAAATCCAACAACAATAGAAGGTATGTAGGGGTTGTTCTCTACAGATATATATAAAAAAATGCTTGTGGGCTGGGGTTGTGGCTCAGCAGTAGAGCACTCGCCTAGCACATGCAGGGCCCTGGGTTCGATCCTCAGCACCACGTAAAAGTGAATGAATGGAATAAAGGTATTGTGTCCAACTACAACTAAAAACTAATTTTTTTTTAAATTCTTGTATTATTTAAGGTGGAGTCATACACTAGAAATATATAAAATTACAAAATAATCAAGCTTAGAGAAGACTGATATTAATTATGGTAAGGGGAATAATTGGACAGTGTGTTTTTCACTTGCTACTCTTTATTTAATACATATTTAACATGGATTTGTTGATGAGGTGTCCAGGGCTATAAGCCAGGAAGTAAAGAACCAAAATTGTCAAGGGAACGTTTTTCCATCTAAATTGGTTATTCAGTGACATGTTTTGTTCAAGATACTTTGGAGCCAAGAAAAGAAATCAACTCAAGAAAAATCAAATGAAGGAAGAGGAAAGGTTTAAGAAGTTAACAGATAATCTTACACATGCAACTGGTTGTAAAATAAATAAAATAAAATAAAATGAAACAAACTAATCAAACTAAACTGTTCCTGGTGGGGACCAGGAGAATGAAAGGAGCAGAAGACACACAGTACGTGACACCGTCACATTGATAGATCAGGACATAAATCAAAAGGTAAACAGGCTTCAAGATCAATAGAAGTCAGTTCAGTGGTGCCCTGGAGCTATAAAACCTGACCCTCTCTGCTGTTCACGATGTGTTGGGCCCACCCAGAGCTCTGCAGATACTCAGAACCACACGCAGAGAAGCCAACGCAGGCTTACCTCTGTTTCCACATTGACCCACTTTCAACCAGCCAACCAACTTAAAGTGAAGAATATTCCCTTCCTTTTCCTTATGCATCCTGCTTTGGCAACTGTGGCTGTTTAGAAGACAAGTCTGTGGTGAGTTTAAGAGACCACACTGAACCTACCTGCCACTAACATATGCACCAAGTATTTGGTGGTATAACAGATTCTTCTCTAAGTCCCATAAGACTTTGTAATGAAAATGATATCCCAGCCATCTAGCCACACGGGTGCAAAGATTTGCATTTAAAGGCTTTTCACATCCAACCAATGAGAGAAGAACGTGATGAGTGGCGTATGCTGTTTTTTATTATCTTATGGTAGGTCCTAAGGAGGATAATGTTTCTGGTCATGTGACTAAAGGGTTGGGTTTTAAAAAAGCCCTGATTCAACTGTCACTTCCATCCATGGATGGATAAATATTTTTATACATGGGGAATTGCATGTGTGGCTGACACTTGAGAGGCAATTTTATAAGTTATCGTTATATATTAGCAAACAACATAGGATACATCAAAATGTTCTCTCTTTAATTTTAGGAACCTGCATCTCTGGATCATTTAGAAAAAAAAAAAAAGAAGAAGCAGCAGCAGCAGCAGCAGCAATCTGGGAGCTCGTGATTTGGCATCTCTTGATTTCCAACAACTTGACTAAAGGCAAAGCTTTCCTTTGTGTAAAATCATGCATAATTTGCATTCAGGGCAGACATTAATTTTGCTAAAAGAGTTCTGAGTACAAATCAGGCCATTCTGGGCACCTTTTGAACATCTTAAATCAGGTCAGTTGCAATTACTTTCCAATGTCGCACTGAACGTTCCAATTCCCCATCCAGGTTTGAAAGGAGAAGATAAACACTGCGATTTACTTTCAAAGGCATCTGGAAGCACCGAAAAGGAGGAGAGCATTGTGCCAGTACCTGATGCTGCTCATGCTGCCTGTCTCGGATCCAAGCTTGCATCGCTCTAGCTGGCTGGCTACGATCTGGCGTTCAGCCTCCAGCTCCCGGGTCAGCCTTTCAAACTGTAATTCCTGAAAGAAACCAAGCAACAAGACGAATGAGGTCATCCACGTGAAATGGGAGGTTCGGACCGAAGAGACAGAATGGGGGAAGGGAAACATAAGACCTTCAAAGGTATGGCATTTGAGAAGCAGGATGTCACTGTACAAGGTGACGAGGATTGGAAGTTCAGACAGACTGCTGTCCACTAGCTTAAAAGGAGCTACTTTGAATCTGCTCCATCACCTGTAAAATGGGTTTAGCGTACTCATTTTGTAAGGTGGGCATGAGGATTAAATGCTATATGGCCTAGGAAATAGTAGCCTTGCTATTTCTGGCAGTTGGTCAGCTTCCAAGTGACATTAACATTCCTGACATTAAAAACTGTAGCATTTAGTAAGGAATTCCTTTGTTACCATGACTTGAAGACTTGTGTTTACCCCCTCTGGGCTTCTAACTGCTACAGTATGCTAAATTGGTCTCCACATTACTTATGTATTATAGATTAAAGCAAATAATAGTTTAAAATCTGGCTTTTCATGCTTCAAATTCCAGCAGAATAACAATGATACACATTCTATACAGTCTAATTACTAAAAGCACAGTCTTTGAGATAACATGAGACATCACCTTTAAAAATAATCATGTGATTCAATGAAAACTGCTTCTGCAAAGCTGACTAAAGCTTAGGATTAACTCTAATGAAAAATGATTCAGTCAGAACTTGAAGGATCTCAGCTATTCCAAGTAAAGCATTTTGGTGCCATATGTTAGTCATAATATTATATTTTCCCATACACTTAAATTATTTAACAAACAATTACAACAAATCATGTGTTTTCACTAAAAGTTTCAGGAAAATATTTATGATTTCACACTTAACTTCATTGAAAAAATAAATTATCTGCACAGGTACATTTTGGGAATGAGAAAGCAAGAATGCTATCTCTACTGAAGCATAGGGTAGGGTCTGTTTTAGAGAATTAAAACTTCCAAAGTTGCACAGATTTTTCTTTCCAAAAAAAAGATGACTTTATTTTATTCACTACCCTGGGGTGGTCTCAGGTGAGATCTTTGATGTAAAACATGGTGTGTCCCATACATATATTAAAACTACCTTGGCTCTTTTCCACGGGAGCAGATTTTTTTTTTTTTAAACATTGACATTATTGGGGGGGATTAAAGGAAAAGACACTTTGCAAATGAGAATTCAACCTTTGGCTTTAGGGTGTTAAGACTGAGGAGGTAAGTTGTTGGTTAAGTTCCAACTTTTATTCTTGCATATCCTGAAGGTTGCCAAGTATTACTGGCAACAAATAAATAACAAGACCTCTTCCAGATGCACCCTCGCAGAGGAGTCTATTGCTTTGGTAGTCCCTTCCCACAAAACTACTCTAGATTTTGTTTTTCAGACTTTAAAACATACTGTGTCTTAAATCTATCTGTGTAATAGGAAGCCCACCTGTACCCACGTGCTGGCACCACCTTGGAAACGTAACACAGAGCTCCTTACTGTTACATGGATATGAATGGTTCCTGCTATCCAAGTGGAAATTTTAATTCACTGCCATTTCCCTGGGACACGGCAGGCCATCCTGGTGATGCTACAGAGCTAAGGACTTCCAAGAAACTGAGGCAACCCTGATCCTCGCGACCAGGTCAGAAAGATTTCAGACGCATTGCTCAGTAACAGGAATGAATGTATTGAAGGAATAGGTAAAGGAAAAGAAGACACTCTGAAGGCAGAAAGTGGATCCCATCAGAGAGGAGAAGGACAACGCGCCCCTCCTGCGCTCTGGCTTTTGTTGCTATCATGTTCTTTTAGCTATAAATGACAGTGCAATGTATTTTGATGTATTATCCATATGGAGTATAACTTACTTTAATTAGGATCCCATTTTGTGGTTGTACATGATGTAGAGTTTCACTGGTGGTGTGTTTATATATGACATAGGAAAGTTACGTCGTCCAATTCATTCTACAGCCTTACCTAGTCTTACCTATTCCCATCTCCCATCCCTTCTCTTCATTCCCCTTTGTCTAATCCAATGAACTTCTATTCTCCCCACCCGTCCCCCTGTACTGTCTGTTAGCATCCACATATCAGACATTCAGCCTTTGTTTTTTGGGAATTGACTTACTTCACTTGACATTATATATAGTCTCCAGTTCCATCCATTTACCGACAAACGCCACAATTCTATTCTTCTTTATGACTAAGTAATATTCCATTGTGTATATGTACCACATTTTCTATATCCATTTATCTATTGAAGGGCACCTTGGTTATTTCCATAGCTTAGCTATTGTGAATCGAGCCGCTATAAATATTGATGTGGCTGTGTCACAGTAGTATGCTGATTTTAAGTCCTTTGGGTATATACCAAAGAGTAGGACAACTGGGTCAAATGGTGATTCCATTCCTACTTTTCTGAGAAATCTCCATATTGATTTCTAGAGTTGTTGCACCAATTTGCATTGCCACCAGCAATGGGTGGGTAAACCTTTTCCCCACATCCTCGTCAACATTTATTGTTACTTGTATTCTTGATAATTGCCATTCTGACCGGAGTGAGATGGAATCTCAGTGTAGTTCTAATTGGCATTTCTTTAATTGCTAAAGATGTTGAACAATTTTGATATATTTTTTGGCCATTCATATTTCTTCTGTGAAATGCCGGTTCAGTTACTTTGCTCATTTATTAATTGGGTTATTTGTTTTTGTGGTATAAGGTTTTTGGAATTCTTTATATATACTGGTCATTAAGCTCTATCTGAGGTGCTGGTGGCAAAGATCTTCTCCTATTCTATAGGCTCTTTCTCCACATTCTTCTTTGTTTCCTTTGCTGTGAAGAAACTTTTTTGTTTGATAACACCCCATTTATTGATTCTTGATTTTATTTCTTGTGCTTTAGGAGTCTTGCTGAGGAATTTGGTTCCTAAGCCAACATGATGGAGAGTTGGGCCTACATTTTCTTCTAGTAGGCACAGAGTCTCTGGGCTAATGCCTAGATCCTTGATCCACTTTGAGTTGATTTGTGCAGGGCAAGAAAAAGGTGTTAAATTTCATTCTACTACGTATGGATTTCCAGTTTTCCCACACCATTTGTTGAAGAGGCTATCTTTTCTTCAATGTATGTTTATGGTGCTTTTGTCTGGTATAAAGTAACTGCATTTATGTGGTTTTTGTCTCTGTGTTTTCTGTTTCATTGGTCTTCATGTCTGTTTTTGTGCCAATACCATGCCATTTTTGTTACCATAGCCCCATAGTATAATTAAAGATCTGGTATCATGATATCTTCTGCTTTACTTTTCTCATTAAGGATTGCTTTGGCTATTCTGGGAATCCCATACAAAAATATATTAAAAAGAACGGTGCACCATGATCAGAGCAGTTCATCCCAAGGATGCAAGATTGGTTCAACATAGGAAATCAATAAATGTAATTCATCACATCAATAGTCTGAAGGAAAAGAATTACATAACTATCTCACTAGAGACACAAAAAAGCATTTAACAAAATTCAGCATCCATTCATGGTAAAAACACTAGAAAAACTAGGGATAGTAGGAATACCTCAACATTGTAAAGGTATAAATGCTAAATCCAAGGCCAACATCATTCTAAATGGAGAAAAATTGAAAGCATTTGCTCTGAAAACTGGAATAAGACAGGGATGCCCTCTTTCACCACATCTATTTAACATAGTCCTTTAAACCCCAGCCAGAGCAATTAGGCAAAAGAAAGAAATTAAAGGGATACAAATAGTAAAAGAGAAACTCAAAATATCCCTATTTGCCAACAACATGATTCCAACTTTAGAAGCCCCCCAAATCTCTACCAGAATGCTTCTAAAACACATAAATAAATTCATCAAAGTAGTGGGGTAAAAAATTAACACCCATAAATCAATTGCATTCATACACACTAATGATGAATCAGCTGAAGGAGAAATTAGGAAGACTACCCCCATTCACAATAAACTCAAAAAAAAAAAAAAAAAAAAAAGAAAGGAAGAAAGAAAGAAAGGAAAATCTTGGAAAGCAATCTAACAAAATTGGTGAAAGACTTCTACAATGAAAACTACAGAATACTAAAGGGAGAAATTGAAGACCTTAGAAAATGGAAAGATCTCCCATGTTCTTGGGTAAGAAGAATTAATATTGTCAAAATGGCATAATACCAAAAACACTATACAGATTTAATGTAATTCCTATTAAAATTTTAATGATGTTCTTCATAGAAATAGAAAAAGCAGTCATGAAATTCATTTGGAAATACAAGAAGTCCAAAATAGCCAATGCAATCCAGTTTTACTCAGGATCCCAGATTAGGTTCTAGAGAGTCTTGCCAGGGGCACTTCTTGACTTTTGACTGTCAGCAGCGTGACATCAGACATTAAGTCCCAGTGCCATGACAACTCCAGGTCACCTTGGCCCATGCTGACAGGTTCTAATTGGATTCTTAACCATACATTCTTACAGAGATGATTTGGAGAAATCATCCTAATCTTCCAGAATCTGGTCTGTGAAAAGGGTCACAAAATCTCTCCCTTCAAAGTAACTTGCGTTCCTCTTATCAAAGTTATTTCCTACCTGCATTTCCTTGCAAATAACAGGCAGTTAGTTTGCTGAAGAATATGATATGTTCTGTCCAAATGGGCCAGGCAGGGGTGCAGGCAAATTGTTTTTTAGCAAGGCAAGCATGGGGGGGGGGTCAGCACAGTGGGCCCATTTTATAGAATTATACTCTTAACCTAGTATTCCCATCATGCTCATCTATCTGTCCCCAAACAGTGACACAGTACCAGGCTCTGACTCAGGGTTCCTTAGCTGTGGACTTCTGAGATGGTCCATACCACCATGGGCTCTGCTTGCTTCAGGATGTGGGCCAGCATGTCTTTTCCATGTTGTGGACAACCACGTCTTGATTTTCAAACTACCTTTCAAAACAGAGAAGCAGAATTTCCAGCACTGTGCCTTCCTGTACGTATATCCACATTTCCATCTCCCTTCTGTCTGAAGGACTGCTTGAACCCTTCTTGCAATATTGCTATTTTGGTGGTGAATACTTTCAACTTGACATGACTTTTAAAAGTTTTTATTTTGCCCTCATTTTTAAAAGACAAGTTTGTTTCAAATTCCTCTTAATTGTACTGTTTCTGGCCAAAAATCTATAGTTATCTTAAACTTTATTTCTTTGTATATATGCTATCTTTCTTTTTTTCCCCCTTTGCTTTTAAAAATTTTTCTCCATCATTGGTTCTGCACAATTTAATGATAATGTTCTCTGGAGTTGTTTTATTCAAGCTTCTTATGCTTGGGTTTCATTGAGCTTCTCAGATCTGTGGTTTAATAGTTTCTATCAAACCAAAACCAAAAAAATCGCCACTATTTATTTTAAACAGATTTTCTCTTCTCCACTTTCTTCTCTCCTTCAGTGACTCAAGTCCACATTATTTCACTTGGAAGTACCCACAACTCATGGGTTCTATTTCTGCTTAAACTTTTTTTGTGTTTCTTTGTGCAATGTCTATTAGGGTCATCAAATTAAATAATATATTTTTCTACAACAACGTCTAATCTACCAATAATCCCATCTAGTGAATTTTTATCTCAGACGGATGAATCAAACACCTTTAGAAGTTTTCTTTGGGTCTTTCTTATATTTGTATGACTCCATTTATCTTTTAAACACAGGGAATGCACTTACAAGTATGTTAATGTCCTTCAGTGCTAACCCTAACATCTGTGCCAGTTTCAGCTGATCGGTTTTTCTCCTCCATGTGGGTCACACGGGATGTATGGTGATCTTTGATGAGAAACTTCTTGAAGTTTACTTTGTTGGGCTCTAGATACCTTTGTATTCCTGCATTTATCTTCAGCTCTGTTCTGGGACACCACAAGTTACTTGCAACTAATTTAATACTTTTGTCTTGCTGAAGATTTATTAGAGAAAACAGCCCACCATTTAAACTAGGGCAAATTATTCCGCAGTACTGAGGCAAGAGCCCTCTGAGTGCCCTCCTCAGGGCTCCTTGAGCTTCCAGCCTAACTGGTGAGTGGTGGCAGATGTTCTCAGCCTTATTGCATGTAGGAGTTCATTCCTTATCATCCAGTCAAATAGTTTCTTCCTAGCCTCTGGCAGTTTTCTTACAAAGGTGGACAGCTCTGCTCTGCCCCTGCGGACTGTCTATCTGCTACCTGGGTCCCTCACCTCTACATGTTCCTTCCCACTCAGGTTCCTCTGGGTTCCACCTTTCTGCAGTGTAGTGGGGAACCTGTCCCAAGGCAGTCACTTCCTGTCTCTGCCCATATAAATGGTCTAAGGCTTATCAGGAGGGCCTTTTAGGCCACCACATGTCACTGGAGTGAGGAACTCTTTGGACATAACCACCCTACCCTGGCATGGCATTATGCTTGGAATTGATACTGAGTTATTGATTAGGAATAAGAAAAGGGGTAACTGAGGTTCTCAAATTTGGGACAAGGGATTGATGATTCAACTGAGGCTTGGGTTTTCACCTTTCATACAGGCCACTCTGTGGCCCAAACACATTGAGAGCAGACCGTCTTCCAACAAGTGGATGAGCTCCTCTGGCGCAGGGGGTGTTTACGTGTGGGTAGAACAGCATTCTCCAGGTCTAAGTCGGTTTGGTGTGTGGAGAAAGCACAGACAGGCCTCTTGTGATTGCATAAGGCTCCGAATTTCTTAGAGAATTTGGGATGGAAAAGCATTCGAGAAAAGGTACATTCGTTGCTAATGAGGACAATGCAGTATGCAAGAAATCAACTAGAAAAAGAACAGTGTGTGGACATGTTCAGTGAAGTGTACAATATGGGTTATATGTGAACATTGGCATTGAACAAATCCAGTGAAGGGGAGAGTGTACACAAGAAAGGGAAGAGTGAGGCGGGGTCTTTACAGGGTGCCTAGATTGGAAGGAAGACAAAACCACAGAAGCAGAAAAGCTAGTAGACAAATAATCCTGGGGAAAGGACCACAAATACCATCTCCTGGACAGTTCCAGGGAGAAGTCATGACTTGAATCAGGCTGTAGGAAACGTGATATGTAACCTGTCCAGAAACATCAGGATTCTAGGGGAATTTATAAGGAGGAACACTAAAGGGGGCATCCTGGCGTGAAAGAAGCTTTAATAAAAAGCAAAGTTGTGCTAGGCAGCCTGTCTCTACACTGTGGGGAAATTACATTGTTTTAGAAATTATAAACATCCATAAAAACATTAGACATATGATGCCAAAGTTCATTAAAATTTATTGAAAGCCAGATTTAAATGGTTCCACTCCTAGAATAGCACATTGTTGAATCATGTAATATATTAGGATTATTATAAGAAAAATATTGCATAGTTTTATAACTTTGTCCTAAAGAGCCTAAATTAATAATTTATTTGGTTTAATTAAATGGAGTTTATTAAATGTTTTTCCGTGGTTAAAAGCACATAAAGTCTCTTGAGGGGGCTGAGCCAACTCAGTATAGAAACTGAAATCAAAACTCACAGTTTCACTAATTCCTTCAATAAATACTTCATTGAGCATGTGCCATTAGGAGAGTACAAGATGATTTAAGGAACGGGAAATTTTAGGCTGAATTGTGAATTAAAATAAATGTGTGATGATCTTGCTCATCTGAGAAGAAAAAAGGACACTGGGCCTGAGAAGTCGAGAAGGGAGGACAGGGACAAGGCACTGCGTGGCGGAAGACAAGCCACTCCTCTATATGGCTGAGAAATCAGTGATTGACAGAAAACGGGGAAGTGAGGTTCTAGTTGGCGAGGCTCAGGCTCACTGCCAGAAGTAGGAGGGTAGCCCCCAGAGCCTCCCAAGACTGCTCTGAGCCGTGCAAGTATTGGGACATCCTCCTTTCCTGAAGAGGAAGATAAGAACATGGACTAGCACCTTTCAGACACAGTGGAGGTGCTGGCAAAGTCTTCATGGGTCCTGACAGCATCGTGGCCAGCACGAGGGTGAGGAGCAGAAAGAGAACCTAGATTGGACAAGTCTAACCACGCTGCTGACAGTTCAGGGGTCCTCCTCCCTCAGACCTCAAGGAAGAATTGTTCTTCAGCTGGGTCAAGTTCAGATCAGAAAAGAAAATCTACCAAGATGGAATACGTTCATGATGGAACACTACTGTTCAGCTTAAACAAGAAGGCAATTCTGTCACTCGGACAACACCGATCAGTTTGGAGGACATTATGCTAAAGTGAAAAAAAGCACAAAATGATCATATAATATCCTTTTCTGTGCAATCTACAGAAAGTAAATTCCTGGTAGCAGAATGGGGTCTTCCAAGGGCTGGGGGTGGGGATTCAGATTTCAGGAGATCAAGTTGGTCGAAGGATACAAATTTCAGTTAGACAGGAGGCATAAATTCAAGAGATCTAATGTACAACATGGTGACTACAGTTAATAAAATATATATTATTCAAAATTGATAAGAGTAGATTGATGAGTTCTCATCTGTGAGGCAATGTATGTGTTAATTAGCTTGATTAAGCTATTCCACTATGTATATATATATTTCATATAAACATTTTTACATGCTAACTATATAAATTTTATTTTTCAATTAAAATGAATTAAATAGATAATATGAAAAAAGAGACATGAGCTGGGGTGTAGCTTAGTGTTAGAGCCCTTGCCTAGCACATGTGAAGCACTGGGTTTGATCCTCAGTACTGCATAAAAATAAATAAAATAAAGGTATTGTGTCCATGTACAACTGAAACAAAAAAGTTTTAAAAAGAGACATAATAATATCCCATCCTCCAAACATCAAACCAGAGTTTACACCACCATTCTTGTACCTTACTCATTTTATTATAACTATCTATTCAGGTGTTTGTATACCTGCTAGACTGAGAAAATCTTCAGGAAGGAACTGGGCTCTCACCTGCAGTTTTATCTCTGAGCAAAATACCTGGCACACAGTTGGGTTAGAGATGTGTGTTCGTGAACACATGGCTCCAGACCCTGGTCACAGCGTCCTGAATGGAACTGAGCCATGGTTACACCATCATTTCTCCAAAGTAGTCATCTCATGATCACAAAGTATTCTCCTGTGAGAACACTTGCTCTGCAGGACCTCTGGAAAATCAGCAGCTCTGCAAACTGTCTCCATCATAACATTCTCAGGACGTAATACTCTACCAGTATAAGGCTATAAATGCACAACCATTACTGGAAGGGGCTGTGAAATGTTTACCTAAGTGTTCTGGCTTGGATCTTGAATGCTCTGAAGCTCAGGTGTGGAATGCTTGGTGCCCAATGCAGCAATGTGCAGAGGAGGGGCTTTTGGGTAGTGATTGGCTCCTGAGGTCTCTGTCCTCGTCAGCAGAATAATCCAGTTGATGAATGAATAAGTTGAATGGACTACTCTTCACTTCCATTAACACCCAGCTCTTGGGTATATTTCTCCCCTCCCCAGGACACAGGATCAGTCTCCCTTGTCCCAAAGTGGACAGGCCCCTTCCAGGTTGTGCTGTGCACACCCACGGCTGCTAAGCTTTGTGAAACCTCGGGGAACTTGACATCTTAGATTCATATTTACAGACTGAAACCAGCTGCTCAAACAGCTGAAGATCCACAAAAGGATGACAAACAACTACCTCAGTATACTTGCTCTCCCCTTCCCACCGACCCCCTAAAAATTAATTTCTCTCCTGATACCAACTCAAAATAATCTTTTCTGTTTTTCTTGTTTTGAACCTTTAACCAGCTTTTTCTCAGAGACTATCAACTGTTGAAAAAAAACCAATAGATGACTTTCCAACCAGAGATGACTTAGACTCTTCATCAGCCTGCTCCGAGAGGCCCCTAACCTGCCACCCTAGGCCCATTATGATGTGCCTCGCACTCTCCATTGGCCTCTTCACCATAAGTCCCACGTGGTGGAACACAGGCCTATGGACAATAATCCCTCTCACCTTCTTTTCCTTTGTTGCTTTCATAATAGTGTTACCTGTCAACTCGCAAGGCCTACAATTTCTACATGCTCTTCGAGAGGATAGCTGGCTGACTCCCTCAGTGACTTTCTGCAGAAGCCCAGTCTGACACCCTCAACGATCTATGGCTTCAAGGAAACTTCATCCATCTCATACATGGAGAGATTCATCTTTTCCACGCCTACCTCCTGCGAATTTTTTCCACCCTCAAAGCCTGACCTGCCTGCCGGCATCTCCTCCCCTCATAGCACCCCACGTCGCCCCAATTCAGCTCGAAGCAGCCAGATCGAAACACGATGCCCCACTTCCTAAGAAAACAAAGGGGGGAATGTTAGATTCCAGGAAGGGAGGCCACACTTCACAGGTAGCCTAGAAAGACCACACCTCAGGTGCCCCCCCTCTTGACCTCCGGCAGCCTATGGGGACACAGACTTCTTCCAGAGGTCTGGCTGGTCACAAGTGTCCTATTTAAGCCTGCTCTGGAATAAAACCATCCCTGGTTCTTCCTTTCCCTGGTCCCTTCCCTGCCCTTCCACACCACCCTTTCCCTATCCCCCTTCCCTTCCATTTGGCCCTTAATAAACCCCCTTTTCTACAAGGCATTCCCGACATGGCTTTTTTCAATATTTGGCTACTGGGAGGTAAAGGAGACTACAGGCAGGTGAGACAAGATTGAACTAGGTCACTAGGGGAATGCCCTTGGAGACTACCTCTTGTCCCAGTGCCCCACCCCAACTCTGCTTTTGTTATGTTCTGCCTCGGTACAGGCCCACAGCAATGGAGCCCACCCACCACAGACAGTGACCTTGGAAACCATGAGCCAAATGAATATTTGGTTCCATAATTTGTGTTAGGTATTTTGGTCACAGCAACGTAAAGCTAACACACTATCTAATGTTCCTTTTGCTTAAATTTCTTCTGTTTTTAGTTTTAATAACTGACTCTAATATTATGCACACACACAAATATACATAAATACAAAAAAAAAACACCTGACCATATGTACAATTTCATAAGGGAAAATAAGTGTCATTGCTTTTAAATCCAATTGTTCATGCACAAATTGAATGGGTAAAATATTCATCAGGTTGCTTGGTGCTTGTAATCTCGGCAAGGAGAGGATGAGGCAGGAGGATTGCAAGTTAGAGGCCAGCCTCAGTCACTGAATGAGACCCCCCAGAAATTTAGCAAGACCCTGTCTCAAAATAAACTGTAAAACAGACTAGAGAAGTAGTTCAGTGGTAAAGTGCATTTGGGTTCAATCCTCAGTATCTATGTATCTATATACATCTATATCACTGTATATGAATGTATGTAGAGATAAGATAGACAGATTGACATAGATATCAGGTTCTTTGCAAAAATAGCAGCAATCCCTTGTCCTCTTTTCGGTGGAGGCAATAGTTTCAAATCCTTTTCCATTTGTTCTGCCTAACACTGCAGTTTAATTACACGGGCAATCGGGACGTGTGCCTATGCCTCGGTGGCAGATAGGGGGTGGTGCTAACCTCGCCTCTTACCTGTAGGAAAGTGATGGATAAGGACTAAGACTGTAAGAATGGGAATCAAGAGATGGAAATGCAGACTTTGAATAGTTTGAATTCCCTATGTGAAACTGCTTTGTCCCTTTACTTAGTTACCTATACAGTTATCATGAATCCAACTAAAACTCCCCTGATTTGTGTAACTCTTTCCTCAACACAAATACAAGGCATAGAATACCAACCTCAGCTAATAAAGAGATCACTGCTGGAGCCTTCTGACCTGCTCCTACCTGCCCTCTTGGCATGTGGCTTCCTAGGATCTCCTGCCCTCTCCACCCTGGGGTTTCCTTTCCCTCCTCTCTGGTGAATTCCCCACCTTTCCACCTGCTGTCTTCTTCACTTTCATACTTTATTTCCTGTCCTAGTGGGACATGTTCTTGCAGGTGGGGAGAATGACTGAGACAATTTTTGTGACTTTTCACATCTCTATGTTATTATTCTATTCACACACTTGGTTAATAGCAGGGCTGTGCACAGAGTAGAGAATAAAATTCTGGATTGAAAATCATTTCCCCTTAAGTTTCTAGATATAACTTCATTATCTTCTACTCTACAATGCTGCTGTTAGGGAAGTGAGAAAGCTTTTGGAATCCAGGGTGTGTGTGAAATTTCTTTTAGTATTTCTCAGAGAACTTGTCGAATCTTTTGTTTGTCCCAGTGTTCTAAATGTTCAGCATGATCTGTCTTGATATGACACCATTTTTTAGATATTTTGTTGGACATTTAGTGGGACCTTTAAATCTTTCAACGCAGAAATGTTTTTAGTTCTAGGTAGTTCTACTGAATATTTTTAAATGATTTTCTCCTCCCCCTTTTAAGTTTCTCATGATGCTATTTTTCTTAATCTCTCATTATTCAGATACTAAAATCTACATCCCATCCATCCTTGTAGTTTCTTCTTTTAATCTTTTTTTCCTTTTCTTTTCTCTTTATCGTTTGCTTTACCCTCTGGAAAGTTTTCTCAATTTAATCATATAATTCCTGCTGATTCCTTGCTGTTATCATGCTCTTAATTTCTGAGAGGCAGATTTTTATTCTCAGAGTATTCTTTTTAATTAGCATCTGGTATTTAGTTTGTGGATGCAAAATCATCTCTTTTCTTTCTGCATGATATTAACGCCATTGTTATTTTTGTTCTTCTGTCTGCATGGTTCCTATTTCACAAGAATTTCTGTTGTTTTAGAACCTATCTTTTATATTACTGGGTTTTTGAAAATCATCTTCAGTTCTCTGGCCACTGGCTCATATTTGAGTATGTGGGTGTGGGGGTGGGGGTACGGCTGAGCATGCCTCATGCATTCCCAGGAGAATTACTGGTGTACCTATAGAACATCATGCAGAAGCCCAGGAAAGACTTTCCCAAAATGCAGCTTTGAGTGTCAACATCTGGCTGTAGCTCTTCCAAAAACCTGTGTTGGAGTAAAGCTGGGTAGAGGATGAAGTGAGGCTTGAAACTTTGCAGATAAAATTTTACCTATTCAATATTCTATTTCTTTATTCTAATATTCTTTATTGAGAGCCTCTCCAGAGAAATCATAGTCTGTCATATTGGATTCTGATATCTAAACTGGGTTTCAGACAATTTAGTTTACTGCTGTATTTCAAGCACCATTCCCTATCTCTACATGCCTTTAACGCAATTTTATGTACACGTTGGGCTAGGTTTTAACCTTTCCTTACCACTTAGAACTCTGCTACCTGGGGTGTGGTGAGTCATTTACCATTCTGTCTCCATCCACCACGTTTTATTCTATTTTTTCTGCTTTCATTTGTTTTATTTATTTATTGGTGCAGGGGATAGAAACCAAGGCCCCATGCATGCTAGGCAATTACTCCTATCATCGACCCACATTCCCCAGCCCATATTTAATTAGTTCTAAGACACAAATTTTTCAGACTTTCATACCTCTGGGTTTACTCGTTCTTGAGTTGCGATGAGCTACATGTGGTAGTGCATAATGGTATAATCAGTGCTGTCTTCACAGCACTTGAATCAATCAATGGACTGAAACTTGATGAAGTATAGTTCTTTTTATTTTATGTACTTACTCTGTTTTTGTGGTCATGTTCCCGTTAAAAAGTCTCCTTGCCACTTATGGACAGGGAGTACAGGTTAATTTGAGGGTTCAATCCACCATCTTTACTGGAAAGTCAGGTAATTTCCTAAAAGAACTTGGGACTCTCAAAGCAATGGAGGACATACCAGAGCAACAGCGAGACTAAAGCACCTTGGTGTTTGCACCATCTGCTGAAATCCCTGAGCTAGAACTTTCTACCTTGCATGGGTTGGCCTGTGTGCTCTCCTTTCAAGCATAACCATCCTCCAGTGTGCTGGTCATGTTCCTGGTGGGAAAGATTTTTAAACACATCTGAAGTCTGATACTGCAAGACTCAGTCAATTTTCCTACTGTGCCCTCTATTTCTGGAATTTGGGTTCATACCTTGTTTTATTTTGAGCAAATCCGTGGGTGAGACATAAAGATAGCAATCATTCTTTAGGCCTGTATTCTTCGTAGAAACTTTTTGTGAACTCAACTTTCTACCATTTCTGTGCCTACTGTGGGCTTCATTTGATGGTTACTTTGCCTGTGCTGTGAGATACATCACCTGATATACACTTCTGCTGTCCTCTGACCTCTCCTCTCCTCCCTGCCTAAAAATGCTCACTGCCTAATGTCCCCACTGGCTTCTACTGGATCACAGGAAATTGTCCATTTTCCCCGGAGACTCCCTGCAGCCTCCATGTTTCTTTCATCCTCCCCATTTCTTGGCATCCTGGCTGCAGAAACATCCTGGTTCTTAGAAGCACCGCTGCTCAGTGAGCTATATATGAAATGAGAGAATGAAAACTCATCGATATTTCTCTTCAGGTGCTAAAAGTCAATGATTTTAGGGTGTCTGACAATAGCTATGCTTGCAATCAAGTTGAAAAATGAAGGCTCAAGTAAATCATGGTCTTTGCCATTGTCTGAACTTTACCAATGGATGTTGTTCTACCTGGGAGATAGTCAGGGTACAGGACTGTGGCTTCCCCATCCAATTTTTCCACTGTATAGGTGAGATTTGCTCCCCAGTGTCCCTCATTTGTACCCATCAAGGATCTGAACTCTCAAGTCATCCTGAGTGATCTTTTCTCTCACATCAATTTTAATTCCCATTTCACATGAATGATTTGACTTCAGGGCCACACCTCTTGGCAATGTTAATTTCATCCCACTCAGACATGGAGCAAGCCAAGTCTGAAGGGAAGGTGGCAAAATGACAGGGTAATAACAGGAAGCCTACAGCAAAGTGTCGGCAAACCTGGGAAGAGCACGCCACAATGTCAGATGGAACAGAACTAATCAATGTCAGCCGTAAGCCCACGCAGACCTCACTGGTGAGTCAAAAACTGTGGCCGAGAGCTGTCTACAAAGTTTACAAAACTGACAGACTAATGTTTTAAACAACCACAGTGTCATTCTGGGTCACCTAGCAAGACGGCAGATGACAGGAATCAGCACTCTGAAGCAGAATCATAGGCACCTTTCCAGAACAGTTTCAATAAAATATAACAAAAACACCCTTTACAGCCAACTCCATTCTGCCCCATCTGCTTTGCTCTGCCATTTTATCTCGCCAAATGTCTTGCTAGCCAAATAAAGTATGCTTACCAGTCCACTTAATCCACCTCAAAGATGGGACTCCAGGAAATTAAGGCCACATTTGTCAGTAGCGCAAGGTGATGTCAAGTTCAATTAGACTTGACTAGAAGTTTAGTAGTACTATTGTATTGGTGACTCTGAAGTATGTCAAAATAATTTCTAGAAATGTTTCTAATGCCTGGAATATCCCTCAGAATTTCAAAATAAAAACTTACAGGTAAGAGTACTCTAAAATTAGCATTCCAAATGTTTTCTCCAGAGGATTTTTGCATCCATACTAGCTTGGGTGTGACTGTTTTATTTACAGCAATGATAGATAATAATGGCAATCACTTACCATGAACCCTGCTTTGCTAAGTGGTTTACATGTGTTAACACAGTCATTACACATACCAGTCCAATTAGGTAGGCATCTTGTTTGAGACATTTCAAAATTGTAGCTTCCCAAAGATATGCCAGGACTGGTACTGCCAGCTAATGGTTCTGAACCCGCAGCCCCAGGACTCCAGGACTAAATGCATTCAGTGTCAACATGGAAGTACAGAGCTAGGAACAGGGCAGCCAAAATAACAACATAAAATTCTTTAGGAGAAATGACTAAGGCTCATCATTTCATGTTCCTTTTTTTTAGTTTTACCCACCTGCCTGGACATCAACTGCTAGTAGCATTATTATGTGCAACCACAAGAAGAAGGATATGTATTGTAACATTAAAGTTCACAGTACGATGGAAATATTTCCTTCTGATATTGGCCCTTAACATTCTGGGGGAAGCCTCTAGAAAACTTAGGTATACCCAACATGGGCAATGAAGAGATGGAGGAATCCTTTCTAACACTCTGCACCCGTTTTTCCAAATCCCTACTTCCTCCTCTCTACCCTTCTCTTCCTGTTCCTCCAGACTAGGGAAAATGCCTTTTCCTTTCAATTTTGCAGTGATGATCACAACACAGCTTCAATTTATTACCATCTGTTCCATATGAGTACATTCCTCTTCTTACCCTGATTTCCTAAACCTGGGAAGAACTGATCACCACACTCATAACGCTTTATTGAATTCACTTTATTACATGCATGTCTCCCCTCTTGACCATACACAGCACCTCCATGGTAAGGCCATGTTCTGTTATTATCTCTTTTTCCTCACCTAGTGTGGAATGTATCAGTGAATGAGGGATGGATGGATGGATAATGTAGGCTCAACAGTGTTTGAATAAACGTTGAAATTATGAATGTTAATGTCACCCATGCAGTAGTGTACAATAGTATATATGCAACAGGGAAAGCTCACTAAACATATCTGAGAAAATGTGAAAGATGAGATTTACCTTAGTGGTAGTTTCAATGCAAAATCTCCATGATCTTTTTTCATGAGCTGTTCCTTTGTATTCTCTTTCTCTCATCATTGATGACTTTTGTATAACTACATTTCTTTAGGAATGATTCTACTCAACAGAAATATTTGAGAGACAACAAAAGAATAATGCTTATTCTTCCTTAATTGACACTCTTCATTGGAACTAAGTTTCTAAATATTCACATCAGTGGAATAATTATGTAAATTCTCCAACCAAGGCATATGGTAGAGGGACCATCGGCACTTGACCTGACCTGCTATTCGTATTTTACTTTGGGGCCTCTCCTGGCCTCCTGAGACAGACTCTTCTGCAGGATTCTGGGGGCTGTGGGGCCTCTGCTTCCTTCCCACTTCTGGGCACCCTTCTCATTCTCCTCTGTGGATGTCTCTTTCTTTCTTAAGTGACCCTTCTTCTTGTGATTATTTTTAACTTCTATTTTCTTATCCTTTCTCTGAATAATTGTGTCCATTTCCACGACTCAATGACCAGCTCTTGGTGTTTAGGCAACCACCCAATGACACCATTCCCCAAAACCCAGAATTCATATCTAAAATCAGAGTCTACGAGAACCCACAAACCTGTCCCAATTATTCTGTTTTCTTATCTCACTGGATGACTACATCATTTATCCAAGTCGCTTAATCACCAAATTTCTGTATCATTTGTCCTCTCCAGACATACAAAACTGTCATGTCCAATGTGTCCCTGGGCTGATCTATGATGCACTGTGGTCCTAGCATCAGTATCTCCTGCCCAGACACAAGACCTCAGCATCTTGGAGTCCCCTCCTTGGTTTTCATAGATATTTTTCTCTCCATGTCATAGCCAAAAATTATCTTTAAAAAACAACTGTGATTATGTTCTCCAGCTATTTAGAATCTTCAATGGCTCCTTATTTCCTGAGGATAAAAATTAATAGTTATTAGCATTTAATCCTGTAATGACTCAACATTTTGTAACATTAAAAGAAATATTTCTTGCCACATTATCAAAATTTGTCTCTTACATCTAGATATTAAATTGAGGGACTGAAGATGCTGAACAAATATTGTTGGGTATTGACATTCCAATGTATATTTGGTTTATGTAAAAACGTTTAGAGTGGGGGATTAGCTCAGTGCTAGATGGTTTGTCTAGCATGGGTAAGGTCCTAAGCTTGATCCCCAGCACTGCAAAACCAAAACAAAACCGAAACAAAACCCCTCAAAACACAGGCTTTTGAATATTTATGTAGTGCTATTAATTTGAAATTACAGAAATAGCTTGTAACAATTAAATATTCTCATCATGTGTCCTTCTGAGACTTACAACTGTTACACAGTTTCTAACAATAGTTACAAGAAAGTTACTCCCATCTTCAAAGATATTCTTATTTACTTATCCACCAAGAAAAGTCTGTAAAAATTTTCAGAGAGGGGAAAACTGACTTGCTTTGACTTGAGGGAAATTAATCTAGAGATATTTGCTTTCTATGGACCTAGCCTGCAAAGTCCTCTGTCCAAACTGTGAAGTCCACATCTTATAAAATGTAACACAAATGTAAAAACTGACATTTCAGATACAATTCCCCTGCATCATTTGCATGGTAGAATAATCCATTTTCCATCATTTACCTTCTTCTTGGTCTAAAATTCTCTAATGAGTATTATTTTTTTTTTGTTTTTTAGTTTTATTTTTTATTTGTTATTTTTAGATATACACGATAGTAGAATGTACTTTGACATATTATACATACATGGAGTATAACTTATTCTAATTAGGATACCATTCTTGTGGTTGAAAACGATGTGGTAACACTGGTTGCATATTCATATATGAACATAGGAAGTTATGTCCGATTCATTCTACTGTCTTTCTGATTCAAATCCCTCATCCCTTCTCTTCATTCCCCTTTGTTTAATCCAATAAACTTCTATTCTTCCCCACCTGTCTTATTGTGTGTTATGTCTTTTGAGATTGGCTTATGTCACTTAGCATGATAGTCTCCAGTTCCATCCATTTACAGACAAATGCCATGATTTCATTCTTCTTTATGGCTGAGTAATAAGCAATTGTGTATATGTACCACAGTTTCTTTATCCATTCATCTGTTGAAGGGCATCTATGTTGGTTCTATTAACTCCAAAACAGATATGAAGACCAATGGAACAGAGTGAAAGATACAGAGACAAACCTGCATAAATACAGTTATCTCATACTTGACAAAGGCACCATAAATACACATTGGAGAAAAGATAGCCTTTTCAACAAATGGTACTGGGAAAACTGGAAATCCATATGTAGCACAATTAAATCGAACCCCTATGTCTCACCCTGCACAAAACTCAACTCAAAGTAGATCAAGGACCTAGGAATTAGACCAGAGACCCTGCACATACTAGAAGAAAATGTAGGCCCAATTCTCCATCATGTCATCTTATGAACTGACTTCCTCAACAAGACTCTTAAAGCATAAGAAGTAAAATCAAGAATTATTAAATGGGATGATATCAAAGTAAAAAGCTTCTTTACAGCAAAAGAAATAATCAAGAATGTGAAGAGAAAGCCCACAGAACAGGAGAAAATCTTTGTCACCTGCACCTCAGAGCATTAATGTCCAGTATATGTAAAGAACTAAAAAAAAAAACCTAACACCACAAAAACACATTACTCAATCAATAAATAGGCAAAGGAATTGAACAAGCACTTCACAGAAGATATGAATGGTCAAAAATATATAAAAAATGTTCAATATCTCTAGCAATTAGAGGAATTCCAAATTAAAAACCACACTGGGATTCTATCTCACTACAGTCAGAATGGAAATTATCAAGAATAAAGAATAAATGTTGGCAAGGAAGTGGGGGAAAAGGCACATTCATATATTGCTGGTGGGAGTGCAAATTGGTGCAACCACTCTGGAAAACAGTATGGAGACATCTCAGAAAACTAGGAATGGAACCACCATTTGACCCAGTTATCCTACTCTTCGGTATATATCCAAAGGACTTAAAATCAGCATACTACTGTGACACAGGCACATCAATGTTTATAGCAGCAGCTCAATTCACAGTAACTAAGTTATGGAAGCAGTCTAATGAGTTTTGTTGGTAGCACTTTGAGAGGTAAGCATCTACTAGTATTTTATGAGTAAGAAATATCTTAAAGTCTCTTTAGTGGATCCAGAAATTCTCAGAAAATTCTCTCATCTGATCACTGGGAATCAAAATTTATCTTCAGCAATGTGGGGCTGTTGCTACTGAATTTCTCTTCAATGCCACAGCATCAGTGTTTTTTTGTTATATAAATGAAATGGCAAAAAAGCACCACCTTCTCTCACCAACTGTGGCTGGGGGTGTAGTGCTGAGCCTTGCATGCTTGCTTCCCTGGCAGCAAACCACAAATTCCAGTCATCTTGGGGTTATTATCATGTTTCATTCCAAGGCAACAATGACAACACCTTCTTTATTCAAATCTCTAGGATCTACCAAATATTAAGTGCCAAATAAATTTTATTTCCTAAATAAACAAAGTAACAGTTGGGAAACAGATACTTTTGTGCAAAGTATTCTGCAAGATGCTGAATGGTACAGGTAGGGAAGAAGCAGGTAGAAAATTAATGTGGGTATAGAATCTATTGACAGTTTTAAGTCTAGTAAAAGGGTTGAAAGCTACACTGTCTCACTAGAATATAAAGTATTGACATGTGGATTCTGTGGAGAGATGACTTCTCTCTAGGGAAGGTGGTAGGGGAGAAGGAAGGAATGCCCATATGCAGACGTGCATTTGAGATGGGCAGTAAGGAACTGCCATGTGACTCTCAGAAAAGATGGAGGAAAAACATTACAGGTGGGAAAAAGGGTATGAGCTAACACAAAGAACGGGCAAACGCTGTGCATGTATGGATGTGTTTCAGAAAGTACTTTGAGTTCAGTTTAATTTGAGTGAAGAGCCAGGCTGAGTATCAGGCAAACTAGGTTAGAAGTTTGACTCAAGTATTCAACAGTGGTCCTGATTTTCCTCTCTATTGAATGTGATGTGCCATTCCACCTACTTCCTAGGAGAACGAACTGAACTCATTTGAATCATTGACAGTAACATAGCTAATAAAATTTAACTGTTTTTGACATCTCAGGTCCAACAAACGAATCACGGATCTTTTACTATATTGCCCTGCTAGGAGATTAGTTTGCCTGTACCTAAATGTCCTTGTCAATACTGAGATTTTTCATAACTAGATGGACACAATGATGTCCTCTGGGATTCTGGACACAAAAAACTACTACAGCTCTTGCAGCCAAAGAAATCATCTTATTCTCTTCTGCTTCATTTACATTGTCAACAATTCTTTCCTTCCACTGTGCATAGGTTTCAGAACTTCATTGTCTCCATAGTTGACTTTGTGATTGTCCCATCTACTGTTGACTATTAGATGCCTGAAGTTACCACAGGGTTGACTGGCATCAGGTAAGAGGGCATTACTATTACAACTGTTCCCAGATACACTGGCAAAATAGTTTTACTATTTGTATAATAAGAGCTATGTTTTTACTCTGCTTCAGCCTCAGAATGACCCAGCAAAGGATTTAGAACATAAAATATAGTCCATTTGCATAAAGAGGAATGAACTGGTAATCAAAGAAGCTAAGTAAATAATTTAAGATTACTCAGGGGTTTAGCGAGGGGAAAAAAAAAAACAGTGACAGCCAGCCCAGAGGTCTTTCCTATTTTTGAGAAGGTATTTTAATATGCATATACAGGTCAACTTCATCTGCAAAGTATATTTCCCCCCACTGCTTAGGGAATAACAAATAAAAAATGAACATTCTTATATTAATGTGTTTAAATCTACATGGGACAATGGAATCTGATTTGTTGCTCATTTCTTATAATCAGTTGCATTCAATTAAAAAAAGTCACTATACTAATATAGCTTCATGATGTAAACATTTCAGGAGGCTCTGTCCTCAGATCAACTTCCAAAGACTGGGCTTAAAACTATTCAAGTTGTGGAGATTTCGGTGCCTTTTCCCTCTAGTGTTATCATTTAAAAAAAATTTCTGAAGTTCCTCTTCTGGGCATAAATTAAGCACAGCCTAACAAGTGATACACCCACATTTGCTTCCTGATAATCAAATAAGATCTTGTAGGAATGTAATGTTGATAAGATGTACCACTGTTTGAATAGTTTATTTTAAAGCAAAATGAACTGTGACCAACAGATCACTTCCACATCTCCCCAATATGTGGAAGTATCTTAATGGATGTGCATTACCAAGTTTGCAGGCTTATTTTCAGTCATAAAGAATAGTGTACCAGATGTTCCTGGTACACTGAATTTGTCACACTGTAGACAAGCTAATATCATTATGTGAGACCACAGGGGGAAAAATAAAAGATTCACATTTAATCCATATTAACTGCCAGGAGACCCATCAAAGCATCAAGGCAGTTGGGCTAGCTCATGATACAGCAGCTTCTAGCAAATTAGCAGCCCATAACAACTTAGTTATAATGAGCTGCAAGATCTTACACCATAAGCTCAACTCCATTAGAGTGAATTCAAGTACATGAAATCATGTACAAAGTATAACCTTAGCATCTGTCTATGCTTAGCCAATATTTTGTTTATGCCTTTTCAGGAACAGCCAAATTATCTTTGGGTCCCCTGAAACCAGAGAGTGAAATTTCCATCAACTGCAGTGTTACCTGATGGAGAGGGCAGGACTGATAAGCATTAGCCTCCCTGGCTGCAGAATGCTCAGGATTCTAGCAGCTGCTTCATACATATTTGGCCAACTTTCTCCAAACAATTTTCCCCCTGCTATTCAAGTGGGAAAATCAATAGGCTAGTCAGAAATTAAATAATCAACAAGATGTTGATTATTTAATTAATAAATACTGTAGAACTTTCATTTATTCAGATCAAGTAACTTACCCTATCTCGCTCGCATGGAGAACCTTTGTATTTTAATAAAAGTTGGCTACTTTTTTCCATAAAGTAATGTCCTCCTTCCCTTTCCAAAGTGGAGTGAATACTCTTAAGAGACTCAGGAAACAGTTTCCTTGCTGTTACAACTTCTTTCTGTTTTAAAGATGAGGTATATCCGTAGCCTAGCAGTTGCTGGGTAGGAAAGTAGACATCCATATATCCAGAAAAGTATAACTTCCATGGACTGTTTTGTATAGGACAGATAAATAAAAGCTCACATAAATTCTCTAACTTTCCTATTCCTTTTTTGACTTAAACAGAAGGTGCACAGGAATGACTTAGTGTTTTCAAAAATTCACAACTTACTTACAGGAACCTCCATATGCACAAAACATTATAATGGACTTTCGACTTTTACCGAACTATAAACTTCATCTAGTTCTAATAAATCTACACACTGTGACTTAAAGGTCTCACAGGATTTTATACCTGTGGATGGGGTCCTGAAGGTCACTTAGTCTATCATCCTCCTTCATGAGGAAGCCTCTTGGGTAGTCCCTGAGTGACAGTTACCAGGAAGCAGCTCTAACTCAGATGCACAGCATTCCACTGGACATCAAAATCACTATATACTTTCTTAGAAACCTCTAGTAATTGATTCTGACTTCTATTCTAGTCTGTCACTTGATTCCCCAAAGCACTGCACTGATTTTTTCATGAATGGAAACTACTACTCTCTATTTGAAAACCACGTCTCTTCTATGATTTAGACAGGCACACTTTAAGAGGATCTAATCCTTGTTTTAGAGGACTCCTGATCCTGGTAACAGCTCTCCACTACTATTCTTGTTTGCTGATGCCTGTTCCCCTGTATTTGTAACACCAACCCTTCAAGTGGTATTCTAAATATGATCTTAAAAGTTTCAAAGTACTTAAGAGCCATAACTTATCTTGGAACTTTGAAACTGAACTTCCAATAATGTAGCCCATGTTTAGATAGCTTTCTTAATCTTGCCCAATAGTTGCCTTATATTAAATCTGAACTTGACTAAACTTAAAACTTATTTTCTGAACTGTTGCCAAACCAGACTTCCTTCCCTACACTCTCCACTTCTGCAATTGATACCTTTGGGCCTACAGACAAAGCTGGACATGTAGCCCCCATTTCTATGTTTTTGTTTTTATTTCGTATTTTGAGCATATGTTTTTTGAAACCTAATTCTGTTTCCAAGATATGCATATTTTCTTAGTGTTGTGTTCTATAAGTTCACTTTGAAGACATTAATCCAAGTTTTCATTGTAGTTTTTAGCAGAAAACACAGTGCTGAATGCCTTACTTCAAACTGTTTTTCAAGTTGATGTTGATTCAGTAAACAGGGTATCCAGTGGGATATGTGAGCATATGCCTGGTACTTGTTGTCAGCGTACAAATACCAGACCTGACTTGGGAGGTTTTCTAGCACCTGCATGGAGTGCACCAAGGTATCAGCATTGTCTTATTAGCTTCGTTTTTGCAGAAAGAGAGGGGTTATGTGCTCTTTCACAGATGATAACCAATCCTTCAACAACCATATGATCCTCTTCAGTGACCCCAACTCCATCTATAATCAAGACACAGGGTCTTACCAGGACGTACGGCTAAGCTTCAGACATTACCTATCTCTCCTATCACGTTTTGAATTTGATTGCTTATGCCCCTGGAGTATGCTGAATTGTGCAGCTGTTAGTGGGGCAGGGGGGCGGGCACCAGTCACCTTTGAAGTGTGGTGCACAAGACAATACTGGGGGGGTGTGGAGAATAAAGATCTGAATTCACAATTACATGTACTGTTCTCATCTTTTTAACATTGGATTTTGAAATTTTTTCTAACACACTTTGATACAGTGGTAAATTTATATTATGTAGAAATCAATACAAATATAAGAGATGATTTAGCTCAAAATACTCCATCAGGAGTGAAATTAGCAAAGCTGGAGACTGCTGGATGAGAGACTCCCAGGCCGGTCCATGACTCAGGTGAGAGCCCACCTCAGTCTATCTTTCTGTTCTGCAATGCAGGGTATACCTCTAACTCCGCACTGAGAAGCTCTTGAGAGACAATAAAATCCTCTTCATCTATAAGGGATCATAGAGCTGAAGCATTTAATTCTGCAGTTATGGAAACTGAGGTGAGGAGGGATAAATTGAATAGACTGAGTAGCTTTAATGCCCACTGGGGACAGAAGCAGGAGAAAGAAAATAAAGTGAAGTTCAGACCAGCACTGGACCTGACCCTAGTCCACTGCTTTTTCTCAAACTACCCCAGTAAGAAAATAAATAAATAAACAATCAAAAGCCCAAAACAAAAAGAAAGAAAACCGAAGGAATCAGAGGCAGTAGCCAGTGAACTACATACGTCTACATCTTTTGGCACCACACTTATGCTGATGGATTTTCTGATGAGAGCATCAGGCAGGAAGAGTAAAAATGCTGGTGAGCTCTGCCAAAGCCAGCGGCTTGCTTCATGCGGAGCAGCCATTGAATTTGAAACCCTGTGGAATCCACCTTCGGAAATAGCTAATATTTTCACTGGCCTAAGATGAATGACATACTATCAAAAACCAGACGTGTACACTATAGGTACATACACTACTAACCTTGGTCCAGTAGAATGTTCCAGAGATGGCAAAGGACAAATCCAGACACTTTATACATCACATTGTGTCTGTGCCATAATGATGGGTGTGTCACTATTTTTATTTTTATTGGGGGGAAGCATATTGAACACACACACATTTCCTTAAACTCATACTATGTTCTAAATATGGTCTTAAAAGTTTCAAAATACTTAAGAGCCATAACTTATCTTGGAACTTTGAAACTGAACTTCTAATAATGTAGCCCGTGTTTAGATAAGTTTTCTTAATCTTGCCCAATAGTTGCCTTATTAAATATGAATTTGAGTAAACTTCAAACTTTTTTTTCTGAACTGTTGCTAAACCAGACTTCCTTCCCTACACTCTCCACTTCTGCAATTGATACATTTGAGCCTACAGATAAAGCTGGACATGTAGCCCCCATTTCTATGGCTTTGTTTTTTATTTCATATTTTCAGCAATATGTTTTTTGAAACCTAACTCTGTTTCCAAGATATGCATATTTTCTCAGTGTTGTGTTCTGCAAGTTCACTTTGAAGACATTAATCCAAGTTTTGACCATAGTTTTGAGTAGAAAGCACAGTGCTGAATGCCTTACCACTGGAGTGCCCTGAGGCCAGCACATGAAGCCAAGCCTCTGCCCTCATTCCCACTCTTTCTACCACCCTGCAGCATTTCATACCTGGTTAAAGACACTATATTTCATACCTAGTTAAATACACTAAGAATTTTGTCTCCAGTGAACGTTGACACATTCTTAAATTTCTTGAATTTTGTTACCTATAAACAAGGTTGATAATAATATTTCCCCGGCTTCATATTAAAAATGAAAGTGAACAATAAGGTCTTAGATAAAACTGATAGTGAAAGACTCGTCTGGTCTCCCTGGGATGACAGAGCCTGTCTGTAACCGTGATGCTCTATACTCCTGGGTTGCTTTTTCTTAGAAAGGAAGAGGGAGATATAGGAATGATCACTGACTTATCTCCAGATCCCTACTGGAACAGCAGGACTAGGTCCTCTCTCTATTCTTAGCTTTTCGAACAGCAGCTGGCAGACAGGATTTGTTCAGTAAATAGGGATGAACAAGACCTATGCTATGCCACTGAACTAAAAATATTCTTCTTCTAAGAAGTTTTGAAGATATGAAGCATCCATCGACTTGCTGAATAAAGTGAAAATGATAAACGAGAGAGCAAATGAAAAGTAAGTAATACAACAGCTATGAAAGTAGAAAGGAGAGGAGAAGGAAGTGGACAGAGATATAAAGAGGACATCTTAAGATTCAGCCTTGAATCAGCAGAGGAGGGAACATGGGGAGGGAGGAGGGGAGGAAAAGGGGGCATGGAGACTGACATCAAGTTATTTGCATATAGGATTCTGTCAAAATGAACCCAACTACTATGCATAATTAGAACACACTTAAAATCTTGTGGGGGAAATAACAAATGTCCCATTTAGCAAAGAATCTTGATTGACAGTTTATACCAGTTTATTGTAGTATTACTGTAAATTTGAAATCATACCAAAATAAGATTTTGAAAAACAAAGGAAGGCCTCTACTTAAAAGTTCAAAAAATAAAACTGTTATCAAAGTTAAAAACAAACAGACAAAAAAAAAAAAAAAAAAAGACTCAGCCTTGAAGAGCACGGCTAGCACACACCTTCTTAGCATAGAGTGAGTGGCCCATCTTGACAGCTCCTCTTAGCTGGTCACCTCCCTGTCACTATCCTACTTATGCATGCACAAACACAGCAAAAGCTGACGTCAGAGTGGGCCTGGAAAAACACAAGTCTGAAACTAATGACACACCCATCGACCCCTCCCAGCGCTCTTCACCTTGATCCCGTTACTCACACTAGTCTCTAGTGCAACCTGCCTGTCTTCAGGCTCTATCCCACCCCTATCTCCCTACAGAGAGCTCTAAGATCATCCTTAAAAGTGTCTCTCCACCTCCTTCATAGTCAGGTGGGTTTGAAATACTACAAGAAATGCACATGTCCAGCCACGGCAGTGCAGATTGTCACAAAGCTGCACTTACAACAGTGGCCCTGGACATCCTGATGTGGGTAGGTTCCATATCACCCATCACCAATGCCTGGGCTCCAGGCCTGGCAGGATTCCAAGAAAGAATAAGCAGAACCAGGGATCAGGTGTTTGCAGGACAAAGGAAAGGTACCTGAGCACCTGGGTGGAGGTGAGCAGCAAACTACAGCAAGGGACAGACAATGAGCAGGAGGTCTATGGACACGCCAAGGCCCACGAAGGGCTGCTTAAAAGTAAGTGAAATGGGTCTTTTGAAGCATGGTGAGCATCATGCTTGAGCACACCTGAGTTCAAAATCCTGCACCAATTTGTATTTATGATCTTGGAAATGTTATGCAATGACATCATTATTCAGTTTAATGTCTCGTATCTATGATACAGGAATAATATCTAAGACACAGGGTCCATCATAGGATTTAATTAGATGCCATATATAATCAGAATGACATGGGACGTGCTCAATAATTTTACCAATTATTATTCCAGACTAATGACAAAATCAAAGGAGGGGTCAGGTTTATACATTTTTAAATGAAGAAATAAATTTTTTCTGCTTAATTTTACACAGCCAGAAATAAGTTCCTAAATGAAAAACGTATGGCATTTGGCCAATCTATGTGCACTATTTTTGCTAAACGCATATCCAAATATACATGAGTCAGCAGTTTCGTGTCAGGAGCAGGACAGCACTGGGAGACTGGGTGAGTGCCAGCGCCTGGCACTGAAGAAGAGCCTCAGGGCACCAGGGCTAAATGGGCAGGCCACCAGAGGGCCTGTGATTCCCAAGACGCAGCCCTGCTGTTGACTCAAAGTCCTCCTCTTTAATTCTTTTCCATCTCCACCACTGTAATGTAAGGTTTCCAGTGTTTGGCACAAGTACTGCATGGTAATATATATGCAGTTAATTCCAACCTCAGTCACTAAATTTAATTACATTTAACATTTCAATGCTGAATACAGTATCTCTTGAAGAAACTCTAATGAAAATTACCAGAAATTGGTTCAGAAGGGCACAAGGGTTTGCAATGAGGTGAAGCAGATGGAATTTCGTGGAGAAGGAGCATGTGACGAATGTGGGGACCATGCAATGAATCACCATATTCTGGGTGGCTCTCCCTGCAGGAACAAGTACACCAGTAGCGCAGGTGAAAGCAGTAGCTGGGGCTTCCAGGATGAAGACGGCTAACAGGAATCTATTTGCTTTGTCCTGAAACAATCAGACAGTGGACCAACATTTAAAATTATCTTTTCTTCTTTAAAAAAGAGCTAAATCATTAGAAACTACATGCTAGTTTAATATTTTTATTCCTAGAGAAGGTAAGTCTTTTATCTCTGAAAAACATTTGCAACCTGGTGAAGGGCACATGTAATTAGGCACAACACAGTGTTTATTAAATTTCTAGCGCTTGCAGAGAATATTTTAAAAGTCACATGTGCTGAGTCTAATTAAATGTGTCAAAGGTAGTATGAACTCAATGGGTGAGAAGCAGGTGATTTGATCCACAAATAATGAAAACACCCATTATTATTATACTTTATAGGCAAGCACCTGCATTAGATCTGGCCAAAGAAAATCAAATAGTGGGGCTGGGTTTGTGGCTTAGTGGTAGAGAACCTGCTTAGCATGTGTGAGGCAGTGGGTTCAATTCTCAGCACCGTATATAAATAAATGAATTAAATAAAGGTTCATCAACATCAAAAAAATAAATAAAAGAATTAAAAAATAAGAAAATCAAATAATATCACAAACAGGACTAATATAGAGCAGTAATTCTTAATATCCTAAGGATTTTTTGTTGTTTGGTTTTGGCGTTTTGAATAGAACTTAAAAACAGAACTGCTGGTTGAATATGGTCACATAAACAATTGAGGCATTTGAATCATTTTTCTCATGTTAATGGAGGTTGTAAAAATGATTTAATATCTCAGAGATTATAGGTACTTCTTTTTGTGCTCTTTTAATACTTTGGAGAATATACAGATAAGCCACAGAAACGTAGAAAGAAGAGCTGTGATATTAGAGCAACAGCAGTGCTTTTTATTTGAGGAAACTGGGGAAAAGAGAAGCCGAAGGCATCCTGACAGATGCAAGAGGGACCACGATTCCGGGTGTTTTCACTAAGTGTCCTCTGATGTCACTTAACAGCAATGAGAAATCCTCAGCTCCCACTGGGCCATGACACAGGAGACCTGGCTAAGAGCCTTGGTACGTAGCGACTGCACATTCACAACTGTAAGTGGTCAGTTTGACTTAATCGGGTGACATCTGAGCAGATAAAAAACGAAGGTGTGAAGCCCATGCATATCTGGGCTGGGGACTGTGGGAGAAAGCAGGAGCTAGGATGGTGGTTCAAGCAAAAGTAAACAGCAAGTGCAAAAGCAAAGGGCAGAGAGCATGTTCCAGGGAAGGCAAGGAATTTCCCAGGCTTGAGCAAACAGCAGCAGGAAGAATCTTAGGAGATGTGGGAGAGGACAGGGGGCTGGTGGCAGATCATGGAGGCCCTTATTGGCCATAGAAGGACTTTGACTTTCATTCTGTTTAGAGTAGTAACATGATTGTATCTGCATTTTTGTATGATTTCTTTGGCTACTATCATTAAATAATCTTCATGGTCATGGTTATTTTGTGCAAATAACTTTCTTAATCTCTGATAGGTAGGAAGTAGAAATGCACTGTATACAGTCTCCCACTCTTCACCCTCTCCTTGGCTATGCTGCCCTCAGTGCAATGATTTTACTACATCATAGTTACTCGTTCACACATCTGGATCCCTGCCAGACTGCCAAGTTCCTGAGCTCTCTGGGGAACAACTCTTTCCATTTTTGCAAACGGAGTATCATATGATGTTTAACACATAGGAGAGAATCTCAAATATTTGTTGAATACACGGTATGGCAAACTCCAATTATAAACAACCTACAGACAGAATTCTAAATCAGAATCCACGTGCTAATAAGCATCTTGGAGAAACACAACATGAACACATCCGTATTCATAAGCCATTCCAAGTGGGACATTTCGTCAAACTTGTTAGCAGGGATTCTGCAACTCAGCAGACTTGGACCATGTGGATCAAACCTGGTATTGCATTTTACTAACCAATTGAAACTATTTTTCTCTCGTTCTTGATTTTTGTGAATAATACTTGAAAGTAAAATCGCTTAGAAAGCACTTTGTAACTTGCCATTTGGAAATCTTCACAATATTTTCTTTTTGAACCACATTGTTTGACTCTTTGCTTATGTGTTTTAAGATGCTATCTAAAAAGATGGAACAGCAGAATGAAAATGGCCAAATTATGCTATGTACATATATGAATATCCCATGGTGAATTTCACCTTTATGTTTATCTATAAAGCAGCAGTTTAAAAACACTACGAATAAATAGAAGAAAGACAGTAAACTAGAGGAAGGGGGACAGAAGGAGAAGGAATGCAGGGAAAAAAAGTATTAGAGGCTCAAATGTAACAAATTATATTCCATGCATGTATGATTATGTCAAAATTAGCTCCAACTGCATGTATAACTACAAAGCACTAATATAAACACTTAAAAAGAACTGTTTGCAATATTTTCAGGTATATCCAACTAATATAAAACCCTTAATTAAAAGATAAAATGAAATTTCCATCTTACAAAGAATATTTGTACTTTGTGACATGGGGTAATAGTGTATCAAGTCATCAAAGTAGTTAAATTTTTTAAAACTCTATTTGGATCACATAAATATATTGTGTCATACAGTTTGGAGATTTAATGTCACTTAAATATATTACACAGCCGGGTGCGGTGGCGCATGCCTATAATTCCAGCACTTGGGAGGCTAAGGCAGGAGGATCGCGAGTTCAAAGCCAGCCTCAGCAATGGCGAGACACCTAGCAACTCAGTGAGACCCCATCTCTAAATAAAATACAAAAAAGGGCTGGGGATGTGGCCCAGTGGTTGAATGCCCCTGAGTTCAATCCCAATACCAAAATAAATAAATACACACACACACATATAAAACACAGATGTTATAAAATGTGTGAATGCTTAGATACTATATACCTAAAGTGAAGTTTCATAGACATTTACTCTTATATTTAGGTAATATTAAATAATAGTCTACATGAAAAATACTTCCAAAGATTAAAGTTTTCTTAAATCACTATTTTAATCTATACCATTAATATTTATTGAAATTTACTAAATAAAAGATTTATTAGCCTTAATATGTATGACTAACATATCATTTTAACTTTCAATTAATTTAAATGAAATATTTAGTAAGAGGTAATGCTAGAGTTCATGCAAGCTTCCCTATTTAAAAAACATACCCAGACTAGGCAATGAAAACATTAAAACACATAAAAATTTATTTCTGATAAAAAATAAAGCATTTTTAATATGGTCATTCTTTTTTTTTTTAAAAAAAGGTCATTCTTTGTACTTATATCTGAGTTCTAAAGTACTTCAAATATTAATTAAGTAGAAATTAAATCTGGTGATTTTCATACTTCAGTTGAAAATAATTGTCACTATTATTGCCCATTTCAAAACACTCTACTCTTAAAGGTAAAGATCTAAAGATTTTCAAAGCATTCCATCTTATTGTGCTCACAATTATACAACTCACAAACACCTATGTTGCAAATATATGATGATCTAACGTACAATTCCTGTAAACAGACTTTCATCTTGATTAAAATCTAGTTTCCTCCATCAACACATTTCTTTGATCTGTTCACAGACACTTTCTAAACTACAGTGGCAGCACCGGTGGAATCTATACAGCCATAATCAATCTTGGTCAAAGATTCTCTCCAAGAGTTATCTGAATAAAAGCAATCTGGAAACACATGGATGGAAAAGGTTTCCTGTAATTATGGGATGTTTGTACTGCATTAACACCTGTACCATTTAGAATGATCAAAACATGTAATTATTGTATTCTAGCTGCAATACAAATCTCACCATTGAAAACCAAATAATCTCAAGAAAGGCAATGTAATACAACAAGTGAGCTGGCTAATATAGTGAATTTTACAGTTACTTAGTGACACTAGTAGGGTGAGGCTAGTAGTGCCTTATTCTCTAGGAATAATTTCCTTCTGGGCGGGATTATTCATTTAACTGTGCACTGAAGGGAAAATAAAAACCCACAGTTTTCAAATCAACTCTTACTTAATTCTTACTGAATCGTAACGCTTCTTTGCGTGGGTAATCATAACTTTTATAAAAATCTAAAGTGCACACTTAAGTTTTACTAAAAACAATTATTAAACACATACAATAATTAGTAAGGAAATGGCACATCAATCCTGATCACCACTCTCTGTTTAATTCAGTTATTTGGCATTTACAATTTCAATGCTCATACTCTCACTAAACTGACAACCAGGAGGCTAGAAGTAAATTCTTATCATAGTTGCTGAACATCTCTCTCAATCTGCAGTTTTAAAACTTTTGCAAAAATCATTACAAACAACATCGATAATGAAAGCATTGACAATCCAAATATGGTTAGTTTTCACTTTCTTTTACCTTTGATGTACCTTTGGAAATAAGTGGTCCTGAAACACGCGAAGACTGTGGTCTAGGCCAACAAGTCGATGAGTTCCAGAGCTGGGAAGGGTCACTCTGCCCTCCTTCCCCAGGCCGAGCAGGCAAGGGTGAGCAGGCAAGGGCGGGTCTCCAGGCCTGCACCCACCTGCTCCTCCCTCCCAGATCCAGGGCTAAAAAGGAACACCGAGGCACTCAAACACCACGAAAGGAGTGAAGAACAGCCTTGAAAAAGTCAGGACGCCAAATTATCATAGTTTAATTTCTGCTTTCACTCCCAAGCAGTTTAAGAGAAAGCAAAGCAAGACGCATCGGAGATACCAGAAGCCTAGTGGTTGCCTTCTTAAAAGAGAGGAGAATAGAGTTCAGCCAGGCACAAAGGTCTCCATGACAACCGTGAATTTAGACCCCCACCAGCATTATTTATGCAACATTTCATCACAAAAGGACCCTCCCACTAGCCTGCCTCACAAATTCTAGTTTTCTAATCTTCCATCCCTTTGCCCTGGATTTGTATCTGAATTCTTAGCTATCCCTCTCTCAACACGAGAAAACAACAAAACACACAGAGACCGTGAAAGACTCTCAAACTGACTCTAGCCTGTCTCCTCGGTGAATGAGAAAGCAAGACACAGCTTCAAGGTGGTTTTGAATTTGTATTAAAGCAAGTCTAGTTTTCCTTTCAAAGAAGGACTCTGGTAAACACAAGTTTGTTCTAATTATTTAAATGTTGAAATGAAGCTGCATTTTAAAATGGATATAAAATATACAAAATCACACAAATTCAACAGGGTCATGGAAAAGAGAAACTGGATAGATACTGACTTTGAGGCCAGATTTTAAATACTTGATATGTGCCCTCACACCCTAGCTATTGAAACAACTTTGAGTGCTTTACTTGATTCTCTGGATTTTAGCCACAACTTCTAAAAACATATACTCAGCAAAGTATTTTAAACACTTTATTGAACTGTGTACCAAATGGACCCAGGTCCACGTTATAATTAGATGACCCACGGAAAGTTACTGAAAAGAGAGATAACAGCTCAATGTAATTAGGTTGCTGTGAGTATTATAAGAGGATATCTGTGCAAGTACATCATTTCTAAAATAATGCACACATGTAAATTGTTAGGATAAAATTTGATGATGCTAAAGGGAAACTATGTGTAATAAGGTTACTTTTTAAATGCAGTCTTGATTTTTAAAACAACATAAACTTATTAAAAATTTAAAGTTGGGATGTAGCTCAGTGATAGAGCGTGTGCTTTACACACAAGGCCATGGGCTTGATCCCCACGCCTGAAAAAAAAATCAAACAATACACAATTTTATAAAATAAACAATCACAAGTACCCATTTTATAAAGTATGGGGTACTTCTTATTGTACGGATTCTCAACCCCAACCTCTATATCCTCTTAATACAATTGCATATCTAGACCTAAAGCCTTCACCTTGACTTAGGTCTTGATTATGTTATCTGTATGACAATTTTGCAAGAAAGGTTTCTGGGTGCCTGCATTTTCGGTAAGTGCATATAGGAGATGATTTTCTGCTGTCTTCAAAGTAGGCAAATGTCCCTGTTCTGCAAACCTAGCTAGGGGCATCACTCACCGGGAAGGGGATGCCCCTAGTACCTGAGAAGCTCGGCTCACCCCCTTCTCTGTGAAGGCCTTCCTTAAATTGTGTATGTGAACTAGAAGAAATACAATTTTTATGTCATACTTTTCTTCCCTTCTAATTTTGGAGAACTTGTGAATCATTTCTGACACTGCACGCATGCCTCTGACGCTGAGACTTGCAGAAGAGAATTAGAAAGCTAGACTGGTGTTCCGTTCTCCTAAGAAAGTTATTAACCAAGGTAGAAAGGGCTGTGAAAGCAACAGTCACCCCGTATCTTGTCCCAGTCAGCTCTCTTCTGCATCTATTCCCTTCTTTTGAGTTGCTTCTATGCTGTCTTTGCTCTCTTTTGCTTTTTTTCCTCACACCTGTCCTCATTGTTTCTGCACAATCTAGTTGTCTTCTGATGCTTCTAATGTGGTCTCAACAACGGCTTTACTTCTTTTTTTTTTTTTTTCCTGTTTTTTCCCCAAGAGTTCTGCCATCTCATTGATAGTATTTTTATAGTATTTTTAAGCCTTAATTCATCTTATGATATATTCCTTGACTTCAACTTTTCCATCATTTTCAATTTTGTCACACTATAAAAAAGAATATGATTTACTTTCTCTTACATTACATAGGGTTAATTTTGTTTGTTTGTTGACCTGTTTTATATTATTCTTGTGTTACTTTATTTTCTTCCTGATTTATTTCTTACCTTTTAAAATTCTGTGATAGCATCAACCCCCTTGTCTTATCTTGACTTTTTGGTATATTATTTATTTTTGAATTATGGAAAACTTATCTTGGCCTGACCTCCCCCCATCTTTTTTTTTTTTTTTTTTTTACATTTCATATTATACTTGTAGAGCACATTTTTACGTATCTCTGGTTGTATACAAAGTATATTCACACCATTCATGACTTCATACATGCACTTAGGGTAATGACATCCATCTCATTCTACCATCTTTTCTTTTTTCTTCACCCTTTTGCCCCCTCCCTTCCCTTCCCTCGCCATATTTATTGATGTTAGTGTTCCTCTAATCCTCCTATGATCCCTGTCCCAACTCCACTATGAATTGGCCTCCTTATATCAGAGAAAACATTCCACATTTGGCTTTTTGGGATTGGCTAACTTCACTTAGCATTATATTCTCTAACTTCATCCATTTACCTACGAATGCCATGATTTTATTCTCTCTTATTGCTGAGTAATACTCCATTGTGTGTATATATACCACATTTTCTTTATCCATTCATCTACTGAAGGGCATCTAGGTTGGTTCCACAGTTTAGCTATTGTGAATTGTGCTGCTATAAACATTGATGTGACTGTGTCCCTGTAGTATGCTGTTTTTAAGTCCTTTGGGTATAGACCGAGGAGTGGGATAGCTGGGTCATAGGGTGGTTCCATTCCCAGTTTTCCAAGGAATCTCCATACTGCTTTCCATATTGGTGGCACCATTTTGCAGTCCCACCAGCAATGTATGAGTGTGCCTTTTTCTCCACATCCTCGCCAACATTTATTGATGTTTGTGTTCTTAATAGCTGCCATTCTGAGTGGTGTGAGATGAAATCTTAGAGTGGTTTTGATTTGCATTTCTCTAATTGCCAGAGATGTTGAACATTTTTTCATGTATTTGTTAATTGATTGTATATCTTCTTCTGAGAACTGTCTGTTCAGTTCCTTGGCCCATTTATTGATTGGGTTGTTTGTTATTTTGGTGTTATGATTTTTGAGTTCTTTATTATTCTAGAGATTAGTGCTCTATCTGACGTGCATGTGGTAAAAATTTGTTCCCAATTAGTGGGCTCTCTGTTCACCTCACTGATGGTTTCTTTTGCTGACCTCCCCTTAATAACACTGGGAAGGGAAGGGGGCTGAGCGTGTGGGAGGTGAAGGACCTGGATGCTATTCACCCTCACTGTAGGTTCGGCTGGGCTTCCTCTCTCTCCTGTCCTTCGTGTCTTTAGAACCTCATGCTGCAACTGAGAATTCTGGTTAGGAAGCAAACTTCCTTCCTTTTCCTCTTCCATTCTCCCTCCCTTTCTCGTTCATCTCCTTTTCCTTCTCTTCTCCTTTTTGAATTAAATCTGCATTTCTAATGTGGGTCAGGGCATATGTTTAGCATATGCAAGGCCCGGGTCTGATCCCCAGCACCAAAATAAACAATCTTTGCAAACTAGGAATAGAGAAAAATCTCCTCAATTCAATAATGACAAAATAAGTGCCTAAAAATTATAATCAGAGTTAAGTATTAAAATTTCCCTTTAGATGTGAATGTGATTTCATTCACTGACATCACGTCTATTAAATATTGTCCTGGAGGCTTCAGGCAATAAAGAAAAAATGCTGTTGAACAAATACATCCATGTCCTTTCTGTATTAAGATAATTTAAACAACAATAGTTTTTATAATATCATAGAACATCCAATACCTAGGAATAAATCTATGAGAGTGGAATACGACTATACACTACACAACACTATTGAAATTAATTAAAGCACAACGAAATGGTTGGAGGGAAATATTTATAGATTGGCAGATTCAATATCATAAGGAATTCAACTTAATTGTATTAATTGACAGATTTAATAATTCTGATCAAAATGTTACCATGTATATTTTGGGGGGTCGAGAGGCTAAGTTAATAAATTCTGGATTCCAACATTCATTTCGAAGGCAGAGGCCAAGAAGAGCAAACAGACTGGAAGAAAAAGAACAAATCTGGATATGGAAACTTGCCCTACTCAAGACCGTGTGACACCAATGCATGGAGAAAGAAACACAAGTGCAGAACAGGAGGGAACCCACACACACACTGGTTATGGAGAACATGACACAGCAGGGAAGAGGCAAAGATGGCGCTTTCATTGGTGAGAAAAAAAGTGCACCTTGACCCCCATCCTCAAAATACACAGCAGGACCATCCCATCAGAATGCAAGTCTAGACTGCAATTGAAAAGCTTGGAAGTAAAGTGTGCAACGCTTAGAAAGTAAAGCGTGCAACACACGCATGGCCTTGAAGCACCTTTGGCACCTTTTGCAGGACACAGAATGGGCTAATCATAAAAGGAAATAAAAAGTTATAAATGGGGCCATGTTAAAATTGGGAGATTCTGTTAATAAAAATACCATTAAGAAAGCAAAACTACCTTAGTGAAAGAAAATATGTTCATCCTTTCTGTGTATATGTATAATAAAGTCAGGAATGCAATATAATATCAAGCTAATAACAATCCAATAGCAAAAGGGGTAAAATATTTGAAGAAGAACTTCAAAGACAGGATATCCATGTATCCACATGGCCAGTAAATAAATGAAAAGTTATCATTGTCATTACTCATCAGATAATATACATATGAGTGCATATATGTATGTGTATATATATGTGTGTGTGTAATATACATATGTACACACATATCTATATAATAATATATATAATATATATATTAACCACCATGGCAGAATGGGAGGGGAGAGAGAGAGAGAGAGAGAGAGAGAGAGAAAGGAGGATGCTAAATATTGGCAAGTGTCAGGTGTTATCAGAACTTCGAAAAACCGTAAGTGGGAATGTAAAATGGCAAATGTGATGCTTCTCAGTCTCTTCAAAACTCCTTGTGTGCATATTATACTTGTCAAAAATTATACTATTGGGTATGTACAGAACAGAACTATGCTCTCAGGGACACATAAACCAGCTACCATAATGCTCAATGAGCCCCAACTGCACAGTCTGGCATGCCCAGCAACTGCAGTAGACACACATGTGTATGCACTCAGTGAAATATTACCCAGCAAAGAAAATAAGCCATCAATCACCATAGCGACGTGACTGGATCGCCACCTACAATAGTGAGTGAGGGATGCCACGTGTTCTTTCTCTGTGCATATTAAACTTAAAAGGGGTCCTACATTATTTTCAGTCCTATATATTTGGAAGATATAGAAAGCATGTTCATAAGAAAACGGGAAAATTATTTAACTATTAAATGTTCTTAATGAAAAAAATGCATTTTGACTTCAGAATTTTCTAGCAATATTTTTGCCAATTTTATTTTTAAAATAAAATAAAAGATTTTTCAGTTTTTCAAAATAAAAACACAACTCAAGGATATATGAATCACTGTTTGCTATAGTTATTATTAATTTTGTGAAAATTCGCTGTGCCATAGACTTTTTGGGAAAAGCAAGTAAGCAAGCAAGCAAGCAGGCAGACAGGCTGTATTTAATTTCCTGGTCACTTTTATGTTTATTAACATTGGTATCCAGTTGGAAGAATACGTAGTTCTAACATTAAAAAAACCCTGTAATATTATAAATTATAAGTAACTTTGTAGTGATGTACAAATAACTTTAATATCAATATTTAAATGTTTTATTTTAATAAACCTTGATATTTTGAAAGGTTAGACTCCTGAATTTTTGTCTTCTCATCTTGTGAGAATCAGCATTCACATATAAGAGTCTGTAATTCTATTTAAGATTGCACATGATGGACAGTCAAATTACTGAGTCTCCCTTCCAAGGGGCACAGCAATGCTCCAACTCGAAGATTTTGCTGCAATTAGATGGCTGCAAGAAGTAATCCTTTTAGGGCCAGCTCAGCTTTTCATTTGCAGTCTAGCAGTTATCCCTGCTGCCCATGGCCAAAATAGACTGTACAAGGAGGCAAAGGAAAGAAGAGAAAGACCAGAGGACGGAAGTAACCAGTGAAGCTGGACCTCTGCCTAAGGCCTGGCAGTGACAGCTACTGGGATCAAACCACATCCCCAGTCCTGCCTTCTGCTGCCCGAACTCCTGAACCCTTGCGTTGGACCCAGAAATAGGACCCTCAAAATGCAGAGACTAGGAACACAAACACTCAGACACCAGCTCAAACCCATCCATCAGTGTGGACTTAAATCCTGTCTCTAGGAGTGCAGGATACTCTAAATCTGGCTACTACCATACATCCTGGCTCCTAGGTGCTCTACCAGGGAATAAGCTTCCCATGTGGTACTTTACCCAAGGTGAGTTACATGCTTCCTTCACTCTATCTCCAACTATCGCTCATGCAAAGGCAGATTAAGACCAACTGACTACAGGGGCAGCTCTCCACCCTGGCATGAAATTAATTTCACTCTCTTCAAAGCACCCTTAGATTATTCAGACAGAATGTGGAGTTGACCATCCTAGTAATAGTAAGCAAACCCCGTGGCATTCCTGATGTTGTAAATCATCTATCCATGAAATTTATATGATTTCACATTTTTGGCACAAATAAAATGAAGACAGGCATTCCTCAGTGACCAGAATCTTGACGACCATGATTGCAAAGGAATGAATTCAGAGCATACTTTGTGAAATACAATCATTAGTTAAAGGTAAAGGAACACATCAGTGGTGTGACAGCTTAACTATGAATACATGCCCTCTCCAAATATCAACAATAACCAATGCAGAACTGTTTTAAAGTAGTCTCTCTCCCTTTCTCCCTACCCCCAACACCTTAGCAGAATTCAATATTTTAATTCACAAGAGGACAGTTTCCTTATGGCAAAACTAGGAGCATTTTCTGTTTATTACCAGAAGGAAAGTGTCTATCATATTTTACCCTTTTACATATTCCAAACATATATTTAAGGCACTGTCCTTGAGGAAATACCTAAGCTTATCTGATTACTGAAAGTATCACATCTTAATCTGCGAGCATTAAGACTGACATTTGTTTCAATGCTTTTTGCATGATTAGCTTGTGTCTTTGTTTTGTATTCTTTTAACATTTATACAAAGTGGTGATCATGAATGATACTCTATCAAAACAGAGTGGGTCCTGTTTTTCTGGCTGGATTTAGGTATTATGTCATTGCCCTTGGCTCAAGGCACCTAAGGAATACCAATAAGAAAACGCACATGACTAAGCATTTTAAGTTCATTCCACAGTGTATTTGGTTAAGACACTAGCCAAAGACACTACTTAAAAAAAATGTGCATACACACACACACACACACACACACACACACACACACACAAACATAAACCCATCCCAAAAGACCAAGAAAGTACAATTAGGATTCAAAATATACCAGAGGGGTGCATTGAAAACAAGCATGAGTAAATTTTTTGAAAATATACCACAGTTCAATACATCAAATCACATCTACACCTAAACACTGTATGATTACTCCCCACCAGCTGTGCTCTCCTTGGCTATTACACACTTCTTACACTTAGCCTCCAACATCCTGTCCTCTAATTCGGAAGAGTTAATGTGCACCCGGGGAAGCTGGGTGTAGAGGAGAGGGGTTAAGAGCGTTCATCATGAAGAGGGAGGATTACAGACGGATCAGCAGGCTCAACATGACAGGCATCCCTATGATGTTAGGACCTTAGTTGTTATGGTTTGGCTATGCAATATCCCCCAAAAGTTCATGTTAGGCAATGCAAGAATGCACAGAGGTGAAATGATTTGATTATGAGATCTGCAACTTTCTCCGGTGGATGAATCATCTGGTGCATTAATAATCTGAATAGACTGCTTGGTGGAAACTCTAAGCATGTGGGGCATTGCTGGAGGAACATGCCCCTGGGGACATGCCCCTAGGGATTATATCTTGTCCCTGGCTCCTCCTGCTCTGTTTCCTGGCTGCCCTGAATTGATCAGCTTTCATCTACCACGCCCTTCCAACCTGATGTTCTGCAACACCGTCATGGACTGAGCCTCTGTAATCATAAGCCCCAAACAAACTTTTCCTCCTTTAGGTTGTTCTTGTCAGGCATCTAGGTTACAGCAATAAAAAGCTGACATATACGTTAGTGTTCCCTTTGTGTTTTTACGTGGTCAATATTTTTTAAGTCTGAAAGCAGTTCTTAAATATTTGATCAGCAATTTTTTAATGAATTCTAGTGTAATTGTCACAGTTGTTTTTGAATGCCTGAGAACAATCTCTAAGTCTGCTCCTTATCCCACAGTGCCCTAGGGTGCGGTGTGGAGCAGGGTGGGGAGCCAGGTTCAGCATGGATAAGCTGCACTTTTGTCACTGATATGGAAGCACCAGGCACCAAGCCACAACAGTGTTTTGTTGAAATGTTACACTCTCAAGACTTTCCCATAAAACTCTTCGAAATCACTTATTTCTAAAAACATTGTAATGCAAGTATCCTAAAAACAAGGTCCATGACTGTATGTCACAACTTAAGTTGGTTCTAAAATGGACATTGCACTATTTGAAATAAGCATTTCTTTAGCTTTGCTTATGACTGTTTTGAATCTCCTAAACACTGAGGCTTCTCCCTCTAGAACATAGGGACATCTGGCATGCAATAATTCCTTGGCATTTTCAAAACTACTCACATCATCTGAAGGACTAGATGGAAAAACTAAGGCTCATTTAGCTCTGTATATTTATGCTATGTTTTCTATAACTTGCTCTAAGTTTACAATTTTCCCAAACCAATAATATGCTTTTCTTAAATTCACAATTGAGTAACATGGACTGGGGAATATCTTTTTAAAAAATAATAAAGTAAAGAATAGTTGGCATTTTATTGGTAGTAAAATAAGCTACTGGATAACAAGAGTAGCTTACTTCCCTGTGTACTGAAATTGCCATGGTCCATACTTTCACATGATAAGAAATTGATGTACATTTTCTGTTGTAGCAAAGAAACAGCTTAAGCAAAGGATGGAATTTTACCATAGTTTATATACACACTCCAAAGGAGTAAGTCATTAATTTAGTTTATATTTGTCTCAAATCACACAGGTTTTTTTTTAAAGGTGGAACCTGAATTGGAACTTAAACAATATGACTTCAGAATTTTATTTCTTAACCAATAGAAACCTGAAATCATTTACAAGGCTTTACGTTTGTCTTCTAAAAGCCATGTCTAAGAAGTGCTGTACCATGCTCTTATGAAGTCAGAATAATAATGAAGAATTAGATTTTCCGTGCCCTTCCTGCCCAAGCAAGAAAGCAAGCTCTAACCAGAAATCCCAGCTCCCTAAGAATCAGCCAGGTTCCTATGGGCACCCACACACCAGGTCCATTTCTCACCTCACCCACCCACTAAGCAATCCTTCCCCAACCGTGGTTTGTCAACCATTTGAAAAGATATGAAGGTCAATCCTATAAGGAAAATTTAAAGGTCTTTTATCTGATAGCATTTGAATGTCATAGTTGCATTTTCTTAAATAAAAGGAGACATATATCACCTTCCTTTTCAGTTAGCCTCTGTGGAAGATGTACAGTAGAGGAAGATGTACAATAGAGGGGAGGAAGTGTCTAGTAGTCACAGTCATTCAGTCATTTATTTATTTATCTATTTATTTATTTATTGGTACTGGGCGTTAAATCCAGGGGTGCCCTGCATTGAGTCACATCCCAGCCCTTTTAAAAATTCTTTTAATTTTTAGAAATTTAAAGCTAACTTTCCCAGTCTGGCCTTGAATTTTCCATCCTCCAGCCTCAGTCTCCTAAGTCACTAGGATTCCAGGTGTGTGTCACCATGCCTGGTTTTAATAAATGTATTGAAGATGAAGAGCTGAATAGTCACTTTTCATCCCCTGATAATTTATAAAATCCATGGGACCTACCCAAAACTTCTGACCAGGAAGTGTAAGCATAATATTTTAATGTTTTTTAAAATATTAGTGTTCATTAATGACTTGCTCAAAAAGCATCAAAAGGAAGTAAGTATCAATAACAACATTGAACACGTGCAGGACAATCTGCTTTAACAGGTCATAAGGCCACCTATTTCCTGGAAAATTGAAAAATGAAAACTATTAAAACAGAAAAGTTAACTTTTCTGGTATATTTTACCTTTAACAGGTACTTCATCTCTAACAGATCCTTCTGGAAGCTTGTGTCTTCTAGAACTTTTTCAAATGAACATATTTATAAATGGACTGAAGTAACAGCTGAAAAAATCACCCTCTATCCCCAGACAATTTTTCAAAAGTATAGTGTTTAACCAAAACAACATTATTTAATGACATTTTTGGAGGTTTTTTTTCCCACTAACTACTATAGTATATAACATCTTAAAGGTGCCAATTGTAGTTTTTTCCATATATAGTATTATTTTACTCACATGTGAAATCTGACCTAACAAAGAATTTCAGTCTTTATGCCTTTTGTTTTATTTTTACCACTTTCTAAAATCCAAGGAAGTTGAAGTTGGTCTATGAGGTCAATGTAAATCAGAGGTGAGGCTTTTGCTTGAGAGTGTAATTCTATTACAAGTCAGGGCAATTAGACTTCTCACTGGGTTTTTAGGTCAGAGAGTTTATTATTTTGATGATGAGAAATGACACGTGGAAATGGCTATCTATCTTCCTTAGAACCATACTACATGCCTGAGGACCTTAAAGGTAAAAGTTTCTTGGGGCCTTTTGATGTTGTTCTATCGTCATCCAGGTGATACTTGAGTTACATGATGATGAATTACAAAGTTAAAAAGTTGCTTCAAAACACATAAATTATGTCTACTTGCAGGAAATTCCAAATATTGAGACCAAAATTGTTTTTTAAAACCCATTCTGAAGCACAACCATAAATTTGGATCTGAGCTTATGATTTACGTTTAAAATATATAAGTCTCAAATGTCCTCCTTATAGTCTCTTTTTTTCTTATCTGATATCACTGGATGTCCAAGACAATCACAGGTAATGTCTACTTAGCAGGATTACATATAGATATTAATATAGTGAATGCATGGATATTCAGTATATGAAAAGCATTTGCTGACATCTAATTTCCAAACAATATTTGAGGTACAGTAAAGCTAAAAAATGTCTACATACATACACACATATATATATACATATCTGCATATGTATATATATATATAATATACCAAATATTTTCCATAGATACATTAAATACATTGTGTGTTTTGCTTCTGCGAGTTGAAAAACATGCCAATAATTGAATGAGTAAGTGTACACATCTTTGAAAATGAAGACTAGCCCATGGAATTATACTTGAAAATTATTGAGCAGAATGCTTTCAGACAATGACATTAGTAATAAAAGGTTTGCTCTGAAAAGAAATGTCAGAAATTAGCACAGCAGTCAGAAGAAAATGAGAGTATTGGTGGTTACAATGCAATAAGGACAACATATATACAGATATTGTGAAGGCACCCAGGAGGACCTGTCCACCAAGGAGAATAAAAGCTCCCAGATAAAGATCTGAAATAAATGAAAAGAATGTAAAGGATTCAAAATCTAATAAATACAGTCATTTGACTAGTTTAAAGCAGGAAGGACTTTTTTTAAATTTTACTCATACTACATAGACATGTAGAAATATGTTAGAATATCTCACCTCTGAAATGAAATAATAACTGAGGAATATGTTAATGTTTGTATTGGTATATGTACAAATAAGAATATGCACAGATATATTTCATATATCTATAAAGCCAAGCAAAACATTTGATAGCTATAGGAAAACAGGTATTACAAATATGTTTTTCTTTTTTCCATAGCATAATGTCCACCTTTTTTTTTTTTTTTTTTTTTTTTTTTGTCTAGGATCTAACGAAATGATCAGTCTCTATTCTCCTCCACTTTGCATGGACTCTGTCAGTACAATGGAAAATGGCATACTAGTCTATATGAATTTTATGTTTTGTGCAAAAAGTTTTCTTGGGAGGGAAAATACATCATATTAAGACATAAATTACTGGAAGATTTATTTCAGGTTATTAAAATAAAATTTAGATCACTAAATGTTAATGTGGCCTTTTTGAAAACCCTTAATTATCTTAATTTATTGAAATAATTTTATTACATTTAATTGGTAACATTTAATTGTTTGCTTCCCATAACTCATTTTGATTTTCAGAACTCTTATTTTTCTATATGAGAAAATAAATCACAATGGTAACATATAAGCATATCTATTGCCTTATGGTTTACAAATGATTTTGCATAAATTGTCACATCTGAACCTCTTAATAATTTTTTAAGTAGCTATTAATACCTAAAACCATAAAGATACTTAATAACAGAAAGCTAATTCATATCAACATTCTTATATGGGAAGTTAAATTACCAGGCTAATTGCAGACAATACTCATGCACATATTAAAATAAACCTAGGTATTTAGGGACTGCTTATTAAGAAAAACATTTAGGTAGTATTGTATCTTAAACCATTTACCAGACCCCTTCCAATCCACTCCCCCACCCCCACCCCCACAGATCTCTCCAGAATGTTTGCCAAGTGGGCAAAATGAACCTTTCCTTACTACTCTTTGTTACCAAGACTCAGGCAAGAACATTCATTCCTCTAAGAGGGTGCTAATAAAGTACATTTAACTATATATATATAAAACACTCTATTATTTCTCTTCTTATGGAAATTAATAATATGTTTGTTTTATCTCCTTCATTATTATAAAATATACCATCATAATAATTCATCTTTTAACTTTGCAAATGGCTCCTGACAATGCACTAGCATCAGTGCTGTAATATTAGTATTATCACAACTAGGGGATTGCAGGTAGAGACATGCCAGTTATTATTTTCACATTGTTGATACCAAGAATCATTCCACAGTTTTTGTCATCTGGGAGGATTTGAGAATCCAGAACAACACATATGAATATTTCCTTTCAGGCAAGCTCCCCATAGACATGTGTCAGTGTGCATAATAAACATGATGACATTAGATAGCGCTATTCAAACACTTTCTTGGCAGTCACAGCAGGAAACAAGGGCACTGCCCTTTGGCCATGGGGACCAGAGTGAATCATCCAGCCGTCTGCCCAGATGGAAGAGTGACACGCGGAGCCAGTGGGGACACTAGTAGAATAGCCTTGCAACATTCACGATTGAAAAAGACAGAAACCAACAGACTATTTCACCTTCTCTTTAACTACTGAAATAATTCGATTATCTAAATACTGCTTTTCACTTTTCAAGCTGATCATATTGACATATAACGACTAGCTGAAGTAATCCTGGCTCTGTAATTCTCCTGTGACCCTAGAAGCCTAAAGTCCGTGAGTGGTGAATCCACACAATAAATATTAATGATTTCTTACAGTATTCTGATACATATAAACTTGCATAGTTTGGCAATTTTAAAGTAAATCTATTTCTATGGTTACATTCTTGACCCTATTACAGAGTAAACAGGAATACAGGACAGAGGACTTCACAACAGACCTCTTAACAACCACAACCACAAAGTGTTGACCCCCTTATGCCCTTACCACCAAGATGTGCTTGCACTCATCATCGGGATTTGAGTTCACGTCTCATGTGTCATAAATCCAAGGAACTAAGTTTCACCTGCATTTAGCATATTACAAGGGTGGCCACCTACTTGTGCAATATGAACATTTTCAGTTCTAGTTTCCAAAAAACAGATTCTAAGATCTTAATGAAAACCATTTCATGAAGCAAACATAAACGGTTCATCCATGTTTCACATGTTAACGTCACAGTGATAGCGACTGATGGTTCTCAACTTTACTACCACTGGCATCATTGTCAGGATCTCATGTGCTACACCAAGAGAAAACCTTGCTTGTCCTTACTTAACCAAGATTGCCCCTCCACACACCTGCTTTCAAAGTGAAATAGGCTGCAGGCCCCAGAGGAATTTAGAGTAAATGGCTAATTACAGAGCTTGCTGCACACGGCTTCATTATCATATTATTTTAATATAAAATGTAAAACCCAGGAAGATCATTTTCCCTAAAAATAAAAGGCAATGAATATGAACTGATCTTGAATGCATGATAAAGTATAAACATTGCAGAGAAGTCTACTACAAATCCAACAAATTATGAGCTTGAGAAGTCTCTTATCATTCACACATTCATTCATTCAACAAATAGTTATCAAACTCCCATTTTGCTCTGAGAACTCTAATGAATGACACAATGGAAAATGTGGGCTACCCTCATGGTGCTTACAATCCAGCTTTGTTTTGGTGACATCCAATAACAGACTCTCAATATCTGACTTTGGACTTCTACTTCTTCCAGAAACTCTTTTTTTTTTTTTTTTTTTTAACCAGGGATTGAACCCAGGGGTGCTTAATCACTGAGCCACAACCCAGCCTTCTTTTTTAATTTTTTTTTTTTTTTTTTCCTGAGACGGGTTCTTGCTAAATTGCTTTGGGCTTCACTAAGTTGCTGAGGCTGGCTTGTGATCCTCCTGCCTCAGTCTCCCAAGCTGCTGGAATTACAGGTGTGAGCCACCGCATCCAGGTAGAAACTTAATTTTATCTCTGTTAAACAAATTTATTTATTCCTCCAGTGAACTTCATCTAGTAAACATTTAATCATGACCTAACAGACTAAATAAGTATTTTCCTTTTAATTTGATAAGTGTAGGGTGTTTAGACATATCTCAAAAATCCAATGTTATTGGTTACTTTATATCACACATGGAGGGTGGAAATAAGAACACAGGTGTTTCCTAGTGTGTGTTTACGAACATTCATGCTCCCCAAAAGGGTCTGCTTTTCTCACTGAAGTCTCTGGTGCTGGAATATGGTATACAGGGGCTCATATTTTGGAACAAAGGCAGTGTTTTATTTATGCACGTTCAACTGATATCAACCTGCTGGTCCCCAAAATTGACACTGTACTTGGTACCATGAGTTACTAATCAACCACAATCTACATGTTGTGCAAAGTTCTTCACATATATGGCCAAGGACTTCCACCACTCCAAAGAAAGTTTATCTTTTATTTTTATACTTTATCTTTTAAAGATGAGTGAGATTCAAGAACAGGTGTGATTTGTACCAGGCCACTTAGCTGGTATACATGGGGCATGGGTCTGGGCAGTTCTGATTCCAAAGTATGGTCTTTTCCTACAGCATGTCTCCTTTCTATATGCAGTGGTCCATATTCTCCTGCACCCTGCCTTAATGTCCTTGGCTTTACAAATCCTTCTTCTGTCCCATAGAAAGTCTGGGGTTCATCTTTCCATGTGTCTCCAATGCTCAGCTACTACCTGGACCCAATAAACATCCATGCTCCAAGATCACAAGGATCATTAAAAGCAGTTACATTGGCATTATCATGTTAAGTGGGAAATTAAAATTAACATTTTGGTGCCAGCCTCAAACTTCTGAACAACCCATCTCTCCTGTATAACCTTTCTTCTCTATTGCCCTGGACAAGTTTTTGCTTGTGTGGCCTTACACTGTCAATCATTTTCAGGCATTAATAATTCCAAGTCTGTCTGTGGAGGGATTAAAGGGCTCTTCATGACCATTTTTGCCAGCCTTGAGTTTTTAGAACCCAGAGACCTACCTCTGCAGGAGCCCTGTTTGGGGATTGACTTGAATTGCAGTTGACTATGAGCCGTGGAGATTTGGCCATTGTCGCCACCCGTAGTCTCACGGGATTTGTTGCGGGATCTCGAGTGACTTGGCCAAAATTGCTGATCGGAACCCATCTTTAGAGACCTTTCAGTTCTTACCTGTCCGCTCCGAAGTTCCCCGTAGGGGCCACCACCTGTTGTCGCCTGAAGCGCTTGGAGCAACGGAGCCGCGGGAAGAACTTCAGAAGCAAACTGGAGACAAACAGCTTTTTATTCTGATAACTTTTCTCTCTGGTTCTAACAACGACTCACACACGCCAAAACACACCCTAAAAATGGCGCTGACTCGATCAGCAATTTCGGCCAAGTCACTCGAGATCCCGCAACAAATCCCGTGAGACTACGGGTGGCGACAAAGGCCAAATCTCCACGGCTCATAGTCAACTGCAATTCAAGTCAATCCCCAAACAGGGCTCCTGCATACCTCCCTGCACATCTGCCCCTTTAGGTGATGGAAAATGTACAATCAGAAATGGAAGGGCACCACTCAGGAAGGAATGGATACCTGCCTCTTTGAGTCCGTGGCAAGAGTGGAGAAAGGAAGGACCAGGCATAGGTGCCAGCCTCAAACTCCTGAGCAACCCATCTCCCCTTTATAACCTTTCTTCTCTATTGCCCTGGACAAGTTTTCTCTTGTGTGGCCTTACACTGTCAATCATTTTCAGGCAGTTCCATGTAATTTAATGTTTAACTTTAATTTGCAAATGCCAAGAAGAAGACATTAAAAACATAACACAAAAATGATTCATATTCACTTTTGGAAAAATATTGAATAATTTATCCATGTTTTAGGGGGTTGGGAATGATTAAATGTAGCACGTGGTACAGAGACATCTAGAGTAGAAGCAACTACTTTAAGTGTGAGCTATAGCACCAGGATTCCCTGGGGAATTTACTAAACTTGTCTTCAATGAAGCTCTTTTATGCATAAAATTGAAATAACACTTGTACCATAGAATAAAGGTGATGGAAATACAATAAGAAAAGGCTGCAAGTTCTTTGTGGTCAGGGGCCTAGTGTAAGGTGTAGTCACACTTCTCTCCATGTGTAGGGGAACTCTAGGATGAGGATGTCCAACACATGGCACACACCCTAACACCCACAATAATGGAATGGACAGATACACAGGAAAGCATTAATTTCCCTGGAATTGAAACAGTGAACACAATGTCAGCGTCCTGTTGGGGCTGAACGTGTGATGTTGAAGAAGACAGACAGGACAAGAGCATCCCATTGTCTAGACAGAGGGTTTACACACAGTGACATCCACCGTGAATGTGCTAGATGTTTTCTCATGGTGATAAGTTCCATGACCAAAGCACAATAGTCCAGTAGAGAGACAGAGCTTCTCGGGGGTACACAGGCCCTCGAGGACCAAATGAAGTTTTGGATTTTATTCTAAGCAGTGAAAGGAAGCCAAAAGAGAGAGATCTAAGCAACATGATCTGGTAGCCACCGGCTTTGTTTTTTAAATGATTTACTATGTACTGTTCTAAGCTTAATATGAACCTACCTAGAACAACAGAACATAAATGAAGACATGTCTTGATTTGATCTGAAAAACCATGATTCACAGAAATCATGTATGGGGCCATGAAGCAATCTACTGTAATTAGCCAGAAACAGTACAGTGTGCGGAAGTGGAGGTAAGGAGGCCCAGCAGCTGTGAGGGGAACAGCCCTGAAGATGGCCCCTTGCTCAAGATCCCCATCATGGCTATTCAGGTATTCCTCTAGGTTCTGCCGTGAAGGGACTCTGAAGATGAACTAAAGGTTTCTAGTCAGGTGAGCTAAAATAGAAAGACACTGAAATCATCCAGGTTAACAGAATCCAATTGCTGAAGCCCATTAAACCAAGAATATTCTCTGGCTACAAATGGAGAGATGTGGCAGTAGGGACAAGAGTTGAATTAGAAGAAAAGGTCAGAGAGATTCAAAGCCACAATGGAGGAAGGGAACCAGGAGCCAAAGGACACAAGGTGCAGTTAACAAGTCAAGAATGATCCTCAGCACCAGCCAGCAAGGAGCCAGGGATCCTGACCCTACCACCACCTGGAACTTAGACAACAACCTGAATAAATTCAGAAGAAGATTCTTCTACAGAACTTCCACAAAGGAATGTAGGCTAGCTGACACCTTGATTTCATGCCAATGAGACTCACCTTGGACTTCTGAGACAGTACAATAAAAAAACTTGTGGTGTTGGAAGCCACTAAGGCAGTAGTAATTTGCTATAAGAGCAAGACAAAATTCATACAGGAGTAGAACATATAGTACTAGAAGACAGGAAAAGAGACATATTACGATGACACAGCTCTGAGGACAGAGTTGTAGGGGATGAAGGGATCACTTACCAAGGTGGAGGAGAATGGGAAAAGAACACTTGGGGAGGGTGCTTTGAACACGTTGAGCTTGATATGTCTATCATTTATGCACACAGAGGCAACAAGAAGGCAAATGAACACAGTTTGGGTTTCAGTAAGGATGTGAGGGCTGGAGACAAACTGGTTTTATAATGTACCATAAACATATAATGCTGTTTTTAAAAGTGGGGCTCCATATGCACTATCAGGAATACTGATGAAGAGACCATGTCTGCAGAATATTCTTCTTAATAATGCCTCAGGAAAATTTGAAACATTAGGACGGAAAGGACATTACATACTCTTGTGGACTGAATGGTATCTTTGTCCAAAAAATATATATTGTGGCATCCTAATCCCCAGAATATGTAAATGTGATTATACTGAAAGTAGGATCTTTATAAAGTATCCAAATTAAAGTAAGGTTATTAGAGTGGTTGGTAATCCAACAGGATTAGTGTCTTGTAAGAAGGGGTAGGGAGAACTCCCATGTGAAGATGGAGGGAGAGAGTAGCATGATGTTTCCATAAGCCAAGGAATGGGAAAAATCACCCACAAACTACCATAAGCCCAGGGAGAGGTCTGAGATAGAGTTGCCCTCAGCCTTAGAATGAATCCATCTTGTTGACAACTTGAACTTGGACTTCTGTCTTCCAGACTGTGATGTATTCAACTATTGTATAAACAACTCAGTTAGTGATACACACACACACATACACACACTCACACACACATATATAGTGAGATATATATCAGCCCTAACAAGTTCTATAAAGTTGCCCGCTGAGACAGTCACACAGATATATTTGGAGTATTATTATCTCCATATCTGGCAAACATAATATTATTGCACGTTGCAAGATAAATAAAATAGGTGAAAATATGGCAAGAAAAATAACCTATTAAAATAATTATAGTAATCACATAATTTTAATTATTCAATTTTAAGAAACAACAAGTATGTATTCAATATCAAGCATACATTCACTTAGAAATTAAAGTTTCTTTTGCTAGAAGATCTTAAAATCTATTGCAATTCAGTTGACACAAAATTACTATTCTTTTAATATTAATATTCCATGAAAAATTATGGATAGAAAAGTGCTCTAGAGTCTTAGTTATGAACCCACTTCTGCAGGATATTCCTCGTGTTTATTCAAATAATGTTTTATCTAACTTACACCTGTTAAAAATGTCAAACTGTCAACATCCCAAATAAAAGAAGCTCAAAACTCGGGCTTGAAAGTCTGTGAACACGGCAGGCATCTAACCCCCTCCAACTTTAAAAGGAGCACACCTTCTGCTATAAACAGAAATTGATACATAATTAGGCCTCATGTAAGAAATGTGCTTAAGGTTTGACACTATCCATTATAAAAAATTCTCAAGTTCATTATCAACCATAAAAAAGGAACCCAAGGGGAAAATTCTCATAACATGAGTACCTCTGAGTTTTATTAAAAATTTGCAACAAACCTAGAAATAGAAGCAGCCAACTTCACGTACTACGTTAAGGGAGATGTGGACTGACCCAAAGCAATGTACAGTAAGAAGAGTCCTGGTAAATTTTGAATTCCTATGATTCATAGAAACCCAGAAAAGACCTAGGTGGAAGTAAAAAATTAATGGAGTATTATCTCAGGCAGGTCCAAGGACTTGAACATCATTTAAATGCTGATGATTCCCAAGCTTTCATCTCCAGGTCTGCTGGCCCCAGAGCCATCTATTCAAGTACCTATTTCCCATTCCCACTGGGTAAACCAGATGTCCCTAAGTTTCCACATCCAGAATAGAATGGTTATTTTCCCCATCCCATTCTTCCTGGCCTTTCTTCTTTCCTGGTCATCACATCTCTGTAAATGGGGCCACCAGCACTGCAGCCCCAGGGGACAGACATGAATGAGCTGTTTTTCCATATACCTCACAAAATACATGAGCCAGATTCTGTTGGGTCTGCTCTCCTGCAAACAATATTCTGAAATCCTTCCCTTTGCCTCATCTCTACTGATTCCACCAAATCTATCCATCATCTCTAGTGCCAATTTCTAGCTGGGCATTGGTGGTCCGTTCAGCTACTTTGGAGTCTGAGTCAGAAGGATCACTTGAGCCTACAAGTTTGAGACCAGCCAGGCAACAGAGTGAGACATCACCTCAAAAACAGTAAAAGTGAAAAAAAAAAAATCTGCAATAGCATCTTACTTGATTCCCCTGCTTCTCCTCTTGCCCCCAACCCAACCCCCACCCCCATCTCCAGTGTCTTGATTTTCTGAAGAGCAGAGTTTTCCCAAAATTAATAACATTTTCCTTTCCTTAAACTGTTCAAATGGCTTTCCAAAAAGTCATCCTCTTCTTCTTTCTCAGCATCATGATTGAGTGGTTACCTGAGGACCTGGACTGGACAGGACCCTGCCATGCTCTCTGACTGACTTGCCTTGACCCTTCACTCTCTTTACCAAGCCCCAACCACGTGGTGCACGTTCTTCCTTAGACACAAGTGATTCCTGTGGCCAGGCCACGCTTCCCCTCGACCCAGGCATGATTTGCTCCTGCTCTTCCTTTCAATCCAGTACAGGGGTTGCTCTTAGGGCAGCCTCTCCTCAGCTCATCCTGCCCATCCTTCCCATTCTCTCCCAATGCCACTGCCCTGTGTTTTGTCCTCTTTATATCACTCATCACCCCCTGAAACTGCAGCAATTGCTTTCTTGGTTTTACTCAATGATTTATCATTAATCTCCTCCAAAATTCCAATGTGGTTTAGAAATACACCTTCCTATTCACTTTCCACAAAAATGAGGCAATTAGTTTTGATGAATTATGAGTAGCTGATCTAAGTTTGCAGATTTGTTTTCCCCCACCAAACATGAAAAAAGTCAGGCTCTCTGAGAGCATGAATTCTTTCTACATTGGTGGGTCTCTTCTGACCCTTCACCATGGCAGTCAGTCTTAAATTAGAATTACTAATCACTCACTGGGACCTCAGTGGGAGAACGACATTTCTTAAACTTTTGGAAGAATGATGGTCTATTTTATAATACGTATGACAGACAAAATTCCAGTACTTAACTTTTTGGCCCAGAATAGACTGATAATATACAACAGTGACAGGTGAGACCGCAGGAAGGAAGTCTTGTCTACAGGTCTGAGTTTACTTCAATCCATGTGTCTAGCTCAAGCCTGGCCTAGTCCCGGGGAGGGGTGAAGCCACTTGCCAAGTGGTGGCTTCACTTGAGGGCTGTCTTCCACCCCCAGTATAGGGATCTCAAACACACCTCTCAGTGATAAACTCCTTCCCCTGGGCCAGGCCTATTCATCATGAAACTTTCTTCCTAACACACCACACTGAGAATCCCTTAACCTACACAATGACCTCCTTTGAACAGAAGGAGAAGTCTGGAACTGATTTATACGACAGCTATTTGGTTTGAGTCCTAGCATTTGTTACGTTGATTTATGATAACAACGTAAGTGCTCACGACAGAGTTTTAGGACTTGTTCCAGACTCCAAGTACCACTTCAGCTCCCTGAACACTGAGTTCCCTTTGCATGACAGACTAAAGACACATTCAGGAAAACTTGGCCAGCACAATGACGGTAATGACCTTCATAAATGAATCCTAACCGAAAGCTCAATACTTTATTAGATTGGGAAGGAAAAACGTTTGGTTTGTATAAAAAAAAAAAAAAAAAAGTGGCACTCAAATGCTTCATTTTGCTGGCTATATTGAATTTTGGAATACTAAAGATTTCAAACTATATGGGTAAAAAACATATTGAAGAACTTTTTTTTTTTTTTTTTTTTTTTTTTTTTGGTACGAATACCTAGCTTTTGCTATAACCCCTTAAGACATGCAAGAAGCGAATAACATCTCTATTTTGGTGTTGAGAAATTAAGGTCTACAGATACAAAGTAACTGTTCCATATTTACACACCATTTTATTTTTACTCAATTCATTTTTAAATTGGTGCATAATAGTTGCGCATGAAAGTGGAATTCATTGTGATGTATTCCTACATGCACAGAGAACAGTTTGGTCAATTCCCTTCTGTTGTTTCTCCCATTTAACATCCCTTCTCTCTCCCTTCATCCTTTCCAAGACTCCATTGTTCTCCCTCCTATTTTTTATGAGATTCCGCCCTTTTTTAATTCCTTTTTTCTCTACAACTTCTACATACAAGGGAAAATATTTGACCCTTGACTTTCGGAGTCTGGCTTATTTCACTCAGCATTATGTTCTCCATTTCCATCCAGTTTCCAGCAAATGACATAATTTCCTTCTTCTTTATGACTGAGTAAAACTACATTGTACATGTATACCATATTTTCTTTATCCAATCATCTATTGAGGGACACCTAGGCTGGTTCCATAATTTGACTACTGTGAATTGCACTACTGTAAACATTGATATGCCCATATCAATACAGTATGCTGATTTTAGTTCTTTTAAATAAATACTAAGGAATTAAATAGCTGGAGCCTTTGGTGGGTCCATTACTACTCTTTGAGGAATCACCATACTGCTTTCCAGAGTGGTTGTGCAGTCCCACCAAAACTGTATGAACATACAATTTTCCCACAGAATTTATGATGTCAGAAGGCAGCCTGACTCTTTGATCTATGTGGGCTTTCACTAAGCCCTCTCATTCCTCTGCTTATAAAAGCAAACCCTCTGGATTGTAGCTGATGGTCCATGACTTATACATAACAGAACATTATGATCATCAATGTGGCCAAAGCAATTATAGCAAAAACACGTTGATCCAAAAATATCATCCACAGAGTTCTCTTTGCCTAGAAGTAGGATACATTCCTATTTCTGATAGGAATAACGTATTGTAGGTTTGGCTACACAGTTGTCTTATTGAATTTTAACTGTAATTCTCTTTAGGGAGAATATAATATCACAAGCTATCTGGAATGAGAAGATACTTTACCTAAGACAAACAACTTTGAGATAGACTATAATTTGGAGCCAAGAGTTAGGATATGAATCCAGGATCTGAGACAGGAGAAAAAGTCTAACAAAAAATCCTGTCAACACTAAAAAAACCTTCAAAGTTTCATATTCAGGGACACGTACGACCGTATGGTGGGTTGTCATGTAATCATGGAAATGACATGATTATTTTCGTGTTATGCCACGTGTGTCAGGATACAATGTTAAAGTCTTTCCCTGAAAATAAAGTGGACGTGGTGGATACACTGTCCAGGTCTTGCCTTCCCATGCCTTGCTCAGGACACACACCCCGAGAACCCATCCCTCGCTCTACCATGGCATCACACTGGAGAAGCTCAGGTGTTTTTCCGTCTTTGCAGATGTGGGCCCCAGATGCCATGCCCTACCAGCCAACATTCCCCCTTGCTGGCCTGGCAAATTTCTCATTTCTACCTCAAGGGTCAATTCCCATAAGAAGCTGTGGGTGCTTCTCCCAAGGAGACAGATCCCCAGGCAAACGTATACACCTGGCAAATGGTCAGCTCCATCGCTCACTCCATGAATTCTAAATGGTGATGCCTGACCACCGGCTCCCTCAGACACTGAAATCTTTGAGGACAATGATTCTATTTTATTTCTAGATGAGTTCCTAACACAAACAAGTGATCAAGAAATATTTGACATTCAAATCAAAATAATTTATTTTGAACAAATAGATGTGGAAATGATATCTTTTTGATTTCTATTGACACAAGTCCCAAAAGCAGATGTTCACCAAGCCTGGATTGAAAGGAGCATATGTCACCTTAAAGCAAGCAATGGGGCCTTAGGAGCATGTCCAACAGGAAACCCATATACCAGAAGTGGCACTCCAGCCTACCATTTAAGGAGTGTGGACTTTAAATGAAAATGTGCCTTTACAAAAGGAACAAGTGAACACCAGAAATCCTGCATCTCTGAGAAGAAAACGTAGGCCCAAATCTCCAAATACGTCAGCACAGGAACTGACTTCCTTATCAAGACTCCTAAAGCACAGGAAATAAAATGAAAAACCAATAAGGGAAATGCCATGAAATTAAAAATCTTCTTCAGAGGAAAGGAATCAAGAGCATGAAGAGAGAGCCTATAGAAAATGGAAGAGCATTTTGTATATATACCACATTTTCTTTATCCATTTTACTCAGCAATAAGAGAGAATAAAATAATGGCATTTGCAGGTAAATGGATGAAGTTGGAGAATATAATGCTAAGTGAAATTAGTCAATCTCAAAAATCCAAACACCAAATGTTTTCTCTGATATAAGGAGGTTAGTTCACAGTGTGATTGGATGGGGGTACATAGGATTAGAGGAACACTAGAATGGTCAAAGGAAAGGGAGGGCAAGGGAGGGAGCAGGGGGGGAGAAGGGGGGAAAATGGTGGTTGAATGAGATGGATATCACTATCCTAAATGCATGATTAAAGATCTGAATGGTACTTATATACTTTGTATACAAGCAGTTGTATGTAAAAAGATGATATACTTGTGCATTATGAATAAGTAAATAAATAATCTAAAAAAAAAAAAAGAAAGAAAATGGAAGAGCATTAATCTCCAGGATATACGAAGAGAGCTCAAAAAACTTAACACCAAAAAACAAATAACCCAATCAATAAATGGGCAAAAGAACTAAACATATTTCCCAGAAGCAAAAACACAAATAGTCAACGAATATAAGAAAAAGTGTTCAACATCCCTAGCAATTAGGGAAAGGTAAGTCAAAACTACATTGACATTTTATCTTACTCCAGTCAGAATGGCAATTATTAAGCATAGAAGCAATAAGAAATGTTAGTGAGCATGTGGGGGAAAAGGAACATCTTGGTGGCACTGCAAATTAGTGCAACCATTCTGGAAGCAGTACGGAGATTCTTCAAAGAAGTATGGATTGAACCACCACATGATCCAGCTATCCCACTTCTTGGTATATACCCCAAAGTTTTAAAATTAACATATTACAGTGACACAGCCACTTCAACATTTATTGCAGCACAATTCACAATAGCTAGAACCAACCCGATGCCCATCAATCTGCTCCGATTCGATCCCCAGCACTCCACCCACAAGCCCCCACTCCTCTCCCTCCACTCCACCAATCTCTCTTTAATCCACTTGGTTTACTTTTTTCTTAAATAGTATTAATTAGTGTCCTATGCATACCCCAATGCTGGGGAGTGTCCACTGTGCCATGTCCATGTGGCATGTATGAAAGTTGGGTCAGATTCACTCCCCTATTCTTCCCTTTTCCTGTCCCTTGCTTCCCCCTCCTCAAACCCCTTCATCTATTCTACTGATCTTTCTTCTATTTTGATGAAATTCCCTCTTCCTTTTTATTTCCTTTCTCTCTTTGCCCTACAACAGGTGAATGGATAAAGAAAATAAGATACATATACACAGTGGAATATTACTTAGCCACAAAGAAGAATGGAATTACGGCATTTGCCAGTAAATGGATGGAACTGGAGACTATCATGCTAAGTAAAATAAACCAGTCCCCAAAGGTCAAAGGTCAAATGTTTTCTCTGATATGTAGAAAGTAATCCAAAATAAGGAGGTGGATTGAGTTTCATGTTTTTGTGATAATGTCAGGGTATATCCTGATGCTGTATATAACAAACAAAAAAAAAAAGAATAAATAAAATAAAATAAAAGTAAAATGTTGTGTGTGATTATAATTCCTTGCTTTTTGTTAATTTATTACTCATGCCTTCCAACTTGGAATTTTGGTTTTCATAGAAATCAAAAATTCTCAAAGTTAATAGTTATTTCTTAAATAATAATATTAAGCAGGCCAGTTATACCTAAAAGATGGTTAAATTACTAATGGCCTAAATAAGCAGATTTATGCCAAGATATGCAGAATCCCAGCTACGTACCCACCTACACTTTCAAGGCATGTGCATTAAGTAACTTTAAATGTACAGAAAAAATTATTCACTGAAATCACGTGTGGGAAAAAAACAGAATTAAGAGATTATATTTGTTACTAAGACAAGTATACTATTCCTAAAAACAAAAATAAAATCCTTTACACTTCTCTAAGGGTCAATTAACCCTAGCTTACGTTAACAGAGTCATAGAATTTTCTCCCTCATTTGTGTACCAATTTCTTGAATGCATATCCTCTCACTTGGGCTGAATAATGTTGTCAATGAGGTATGTCGGAAGAACCAATAGGCTTCTTTGTGGCATTCTCTAAGAAGTTTTGCTAAGGTCAAGATTTCTTAATTAAAATCTGCCTTGCTTTGGGGTTGTTTTCATTTCAGTTTCAAGAGGGCATTTGTATAGCAAGAATCCTGTCTCCAGCACCTTGTGTCAATAATGAGTTTAAGGCTTAACTTGCTTCTTTCCCACAATTTTGTAAACACACATTCATGCGTATGCCACTTACTGAGCTTCAGTTAAAATGACCTTTCTGAAGTTCTTATTAATATGACATTAATGAGAGATGCAGCCAAGCACTGACACTACCTTCAAAGTGAGAGGGAAAACTGTCACAAGAACTACCTCACTTGTGCTATCCAGATTTTAGGAGATAAATCACCACCAGGAAGTAGCCAAATCTACAGGTACTTAAAGACATTGATTGGCATGTTTGGGTTAAATTTTTATGCATTCATTGAGCTTTCTGCTTCAGGTAATTTATTGCTTCAGGTTAAGTTAAATGGTGAGGTACACACATTCCCCAGAGGTAACCCTGTGTACCTGGCTCATGCTCTTTCCCACCATCTCCCTAATTATCCACAGTTTAGGAAAGGCCAGGATTAGGATTAGACCTTCATGTTTCCAACAGAGTCTGTTGCTTCATGTTAAACTACCAGTCTCATAACTTTTGTGTCTCTTTCTTTCCCAACAAAATCCCCATTTACACTTATTTAAAATTACCAACTCCTCTAAGGAGGAGTTTATCTCTTTGTATTTACAGTTACTTCCTAGTACTATATTTAAAACTGGGTGTGTGTGTGTGTGTGTGTGTGTGTGTGTGTGTACTTGTGTAGTTAGGAAAATATGTGAACTAATTCAAAATATTTAAATATTTTGGATAAAAAGTTTGGATAATTTCTTGTCATTGGATCTTTCTTCATTTCTCTGTTTTTAAAGCCACTGCAATTATTTTAAAGGTAACTTGCTTCTTATTGACAGGATGATTATACTTATTATTATTTGCATGTTCCTACACATTTTTTATCAGTACATAGACTTCTTTCAGGATATGTAAGATATTTTTAAATTTTTATTTATAGTAGTAGTATGTATTACAGTTCATACTATACATATAGAGCCTCTTTTTACACAAAACAGTTTGTATACAAAGTATATTCATAGCATTCAAGTCTTCAATCATGTATTTTTAAATTTGAAAACACATATTGGTGTTTATAAAGGTTAAAGATCGTGCCTGAGGTCTGACTTCAGATAATTTTGAGGGAAAAAGAATCTGGCCTCCCTTTTCCCACCTGATGAATTATTCCTTCTTCTGTCTACCAAGATTAAGAAACCCACATAAGTCAGAAGATGTAAATCAACAGCCTCATTTCTAATGCTGAATATAATTTATGCAACCACTTTGGAAAATAATTTGGCACTAGCTTATTATGATGACTTTCGACTCTTGGGTATACAATAAAGAAGAACTCTTGGAAAATGTATAGCTATAGTTCTGTGGCTTTATGTTGCCAAAGCAACAACTCCTGCGGGGGGAAAATGGTAAGTTAAGGTGTAGACACGTAATGGACTACTGTGGGGCAGTGAATGGACATCAGCTGGGCACAGTGCACGGGCTCCCAAACCTGCTTCACCATTGAATGGGAGCAGTACCAGAGGGGACAGCCCAGGCAGGGGAGCCAGACCTTTGTGGCACCCATGTCAATGTGACTTTATTCTGTAAGCTCTCTGTTCCTCAGTTTCCCTATCTCCAGAGTGTGGATAATGGTCCCTACTTGATGAGACCATCATGAGAACAAGACCCCCACACACCACACCACACACACGATAAGGACGCCTGTTTTAGTCAGCTTTTTCACTTCTGTAACTAAAGGAACTGACCAGTACAACTATAGAGGAGGAAGAGCTTATCATGGGGCTCAAGGTTTCAGAGGTCTCAATCCACAGACAGCACACTCCATTCCTAGGGGCTCGAGGTGTGGCTGAACTTCCTGGCAGACGAGTGTGGCAGAGGGAAGCAGAGAGGTCTCCACTTGCCACATACAAATATATACCCCAAAGCCACGTCCCCAGTGCCCACCTCCTCCAGCCACACCCCACCACTTCAGTTACCACTCAGTTAATATCAACAGGGGATTAATCACTGATTGGTTTAAGACTCTCACAACCCAATCATTTCTCCTCTGAACCTTCTAGCATTGTCTCAAACATGAGCTTTTGGGGACACCTCACATTCAAACCATAACAATATCAGAAACAAGATGTGTGTGTGTGTGTGTGTGTGTGTGTGTGTGTGTGTCTAAAATTTGAACAGGCAGTGATACTACATGTACATTGTATGCAGTTGCTCTCATTATTTAAATATCATCTGCTAGACCATAGTAAGATTTGAGCAAAAATTCAAATATATTTAAGATTCATTATCAATAAGCACATGGAGAAGAGATCATTTCTATCTCTTATGGCATAAATACATTAGCCATGGGGCTGGGGTTGTGGCTCAGTGGTAGAGCGCTCGCCTTGCACATGCACGGCCTGGGGTTCGATCCTCAGCACCACGTACAAATAAGCGTATTGTGTACAACTAAAGCAAATAGATAAATATTAAAAAAGATGCTGTATATTTTTAAAAAATACATCAGCCATATTTAACATACTAAAAAGTGTTGACATGTTTCTGTAACTGAGGCAGCAATAGCACCTCTGAAGCACTGAAGGACAATATTTACTGCTGTGTGTCCTTGGTCATGACAAAAATTCTCACATTTACAGTTTTCTTCAACACATTGTTCAAGACACTTTCTACTATACATTTTTGTCAAGCACCTGAAAATATTTCCTTTTGCTCCCCCTATCCATCCGTGTCTTCGTCCACTCTGTCATCACCAATCCTGAGAAACTCTTTGTCAACTGTGGTCCTGAGTCTTCACCGCAGCGACCTTCAGGAGAGGCATTTTTCACAGCTGCAGTTTCTGCCTGCTGGCACCCATCCTTCTAGACATGGCTCAGGTGACCTGATCTTAATGTGAAAGCTGTCCTAATTCCTACTCCTTGTGGTGTCTTTCTGCCAGCCTTTCTGTCCCTTTCACTTCCCTTTAAACAAAGTCATTCTCCTCTGGTTCTGCCTATAGAGGTTGGTTCTTCATACAGCTAATTCCATTATTTTGCCTGATCCCAAAGCGCCATTCATCATATTGCATGTATAAACTTCCTACTTCCTGCCCACCAAGTTTTCTATGTAATTCCAGGAATATATCTCCAACTGTTCATTAGCTCCATGATGATCAAGTCATTACTAAAACTCAAAGAGTCAGAACGATGTTTTTCTCCCTTACACACAGGTTTTATTTCTGATGTCTTCATCCTGTTTCATGACGTGTTACATTCTTCTCGCCTCCAAGTTCAAAAAATGTGATGCCAGCTTTGAGTCCTCTTGCTCTTTTGCCCTGGTATCCGCTGCATATTCATTTCCAAGTCCAAGAGTGCATGTCAAATATGACCCTTCATTTACCTCCAATGACCATCTTTGTAATCTCTCACCCTTGGAAAGAAACTCCTCAGGCCTCCTCCGTGGCCAGGAACCATTCCATTCTCCCACTTCTGACACTCACAAGGTACTTGATATCAGAGTCCCCAAGCCCGATTCATGTTTTGCCTTCTATGTTGACATTTGTAAAGATTTTTTTCTTCATTCATTTATAACTTATCAAGTGTGAATACTATAACACATACTTTGAAAAGAACATTTTATGCATAAACTTGAACATTTATTCAACAGTTATTGTTCTAGGCTCTTCATAGGTCCCGAGTACAGTCATATGAATACAAGTAAACCTGGCTCTTGACCTTAGTTCCTACTTCATACTGGTGCACTGAGGAATATGGGCCATTTCCAAAATGTCTTGGAAGGAAAATATTTCCACAAATATGATGAAGAAATAATTCTGGCCCACAGTGTGTCAAAGTTAAATAAGGGTCTTTATCACATGAACTTTTGAACCATTTATAATTTAACAGGCTTTGTAAACTTCCTAGTTACAGAACCACTAGCTTACTCTACCAAAGGTTTAGCCCATTCATCAAGACTGGTAAAGCAGGTATGTATGATTGCTTACATTTTATAGATGAAAAAACTGATGACAGGGAATTCAATTACAGCAGCAATGTAAAAATGATCGCTCATTTCATGTCTACCCTTCAAAATCTGATAAGTTTTTTTTTCCTTGTTTTGCATATATTTAGCACTTCATTAACATGCTTTGTACCCTCCCCTTCCTCTGTCCTTTCTTTCTGAACCCTGTCAGTTTTTAACATTATCTGAACACAGTGAGTTTTGATGTCCATTTCAAATCATTTGAAAAAATTATAAAGCATGCTCTCTACCAGTTATAAGACCACAACACTTTATGCCAATGCTTGGAGTTGGATACATATGGAATTGGGAAATTTTCAATATAAACATATGACTATACATAGACTATAGGGTTCAAGGAGAAGTACACAAAATCAACACATTAAAGTTTAGGAAAAATATGTGTGAATGACTCAGGCATTGTGTAATTAATAACACCATAAATAGTTTCATGCTAGTTCAGGTCAGGTTCATACTCAAAAGCAAATGGCTTTTGGTCACTTGTCTCCTTAACATCTTGCTGACAGAGCACTAATAATGATTCCAGGAAGCATCTTCACAGCACTCTTTGCACGTGCAAACATGCACACGCACACACACAAATACACAAACACACAGGCTATAGATTATGGAGTCAAATGATAATAAGTGTCATTTTGTAAAATACTTAAGTCACTTTTTCCACACTTTTGAGTATCTAATACAAAGAAATAATTATTCAGTGGTACAATTTGCCACAAGTAGATGTTTTGTTTTTGTTTTTTATAGTCAAATCATTAGAGTGTATTCCTGTTCAAGCAAGCCATTGTGACTGTCCCCATCAGGAATGAGCTGAGCCTCTGCATATGCTGGACACCGAGCCATCCTCCTTCTATCACTGACTTGCTTTATCTCTCAAATATTAGTATTTTTGTTTAAAAATTTAAAAATTCTAGCAAACCTATTATTTATTAATAACATATCTGAAAACTATATTGTTTCCCTCCAAATTTTTAATATAAATATGTAACTTTAAACCTTGTATGATTTCAGGTGTTTTGCAAACTGATAAACAATCATTTTTAATAAATAAAACTTCAATATCTTCCTGCATGGGTTTTGAGCTGTATGTTTTTATTTATATGCACTGTAAACTGAAGTGCTAAAAATAAAAACAATTCAAAATTTATTCTCAATATTGCCTATATATCTTCCTTCATCTGCCTTACCTTTCATGTGGTCTGAGAAGACAGATGATTTGTAGTCCTGGTGGATTATTCATTGTTTAGCCTTTTTAAATCCTACATGTAAGAGTTTCTGCTGATCAGAAGCAATCTGCATTCTTGACATGAGTTGCAATTAATATATTTTAAATTTATGAATGTCTTCTATGATGGCAAAGAAAGGAATTCAAACATTCTAAACAGATGGTGTAAGCATTTTAGCTTAGGTAAGTACATAAAAAATGACATCATCCAACATTTCTTGTTCCTTTATGCTGCACAGGTAGCTGGGAATCTCTACCCCACTTGTATGCATCCCAGCTAGAGCCATAAGCCCTCTCCATTAACTACTGGTGCCATCTGTTGGCACTGAAGGAATGGTACCCAAATTGGTGGGTGTTCAGATATTTCAAAGAAGAAAAATCATGTGATTCACCTCAGTATTTGAAGTTTGATGCATCCTAAACATGTCAGTGATTTACCGTTTTAATTTTGTTTCACAAGGCTTGAACTATTTCTTATACATTCTCTTTCATGACATGACTCATGTCCAGTTCATCTGACTTTGAAGTTCAGCTTTGTGTTTGTTTTCAAACCACCTTCAATAATTGTGCAAAATAATGTACCAAATAAATTTGAATATCAACAGAAAGAAAATTTTAATCAATGCTATATTGGCTTTCTTGATTTTAAAATATTATGAATCAAAAATAATAAAACTTCTGGCTGGGGTTGTGGTTCAGCTGTAGAGCGCTCACCTCGCACGTGTGTGGCCCGGATTCGATCCTCAGCACCACATAAACATAAATGCATTGCATTGTGTACAACTAAAGCAAATAAATAAATATTTAAAAAAAATAATAATAAAACTTCAAAAATATGGCTTATTTTCATTATTGTTCTTCCCAGCAACATTACTATGGATCATAGGTGTATTATTATGCTTCTTTATTTTCTGTAATTCTGATATTTAGACAGCTTGGAGCCTCACTGACCCCAGAGAAGCAGCCCCTCCCAGAGCCAGTCTATTCTGGAGAGTAAATGACTAGCTCCAGTGTAACCTTCGCTCGCAAGCAGCCGATCTAGAGACTCCCCCATCACTGCACCCTCTATTGGGCTCTTCCGCTGCTCAGGGCAAACAGTCCCCTGCCTTCATCACTCAGGGCCAGGAAGCAGACAGCCAAGGCTGGCTGTATATGTTGGAGCCCACTGAGAGCATTCAAGCCCACTACCCCTGCCTCAGGGGTTCCCTCCTAGGGAAAATGCAGCCAAGCACTCACACCAGCGCTTTCCCGTGTGCTCCAACACCCTGGGATCCCCTCTTGGGAATCATAACAAACATTCTCTTCAGTAGCCATTGCCTCCTGAGCGTTAGCCTCATCACATTTAAATAATAATAAAACCTACATTTCAAAACAATGGAGCACAGGCCCTTGTTTCATTATCCCTTTCCGTCTCGGCTTCTATGATTCCAGCCTGCCCTCTGCATCTGGAGGCCTGAGCTGTCCTCTTCAGGTGCAGATGCAGGTGCCAGGTGACACTCAGCCCAGTGGCTTTGATACATGCTCCCTGCATTTCCTGATGCCAGAAGCATCTGTTTAGTGCTCAGCTTTTACCAATGCCAGCATGGCCCTGTTGTTACTATTTATGGCTACAGAAAACATGACCTGGAAGACATGGCTACTTGACACTGTGGCTCATGACAGAGGTCAAGCCCAGCTGTGGGTTGGCTTGTTGCTGTTTATGCAACTTTCTCATGAGTCTGCTAAAAGGTCCATGCATGTGTGAGTAGATGAGCATCTGAGTGTGTGTACACACACACACACACACACACACACACACACACATGCACACACACTCATATACACACATTCACATGTATCCATACAAAATAACTACTACATGTAAAGATGCAAAACCAATATTAAAGGAATCCTGTAAAGTGAATGTCAGATTTTAGATTACCAAAGTTGCACTTTTTAGAAAATAATTTTGTGATGAGTATACATTGGTAGATGAGTATTGATCATCATATTTTGGTAATTGAAAAAACCGCTAGATATAAATTTCATGTTGATTGCATTAGTCTTCATGTTTTATTTGAAAGTATGTTTAAACTATAAAACAAAAGCAAAATCTGCTTTCCCAGTAGCATGCTTGTTGACTGCATTATTGAGAACTAATATGGAGTTTGTTCCAGAATTTTCATTTGTAGTTTTACTAATTTTCATTAGATAATAGATTTCCTTGACTTTAGAACTCACATTTTTGGGTTCAGAAGGAAAGACACTGTATAAATAGCATACATCTGTAGATTATATAAAATAGCTTAAATACTGCATAAAACATGGTATACATCAAATGCAAATATAAAACAAGTACTATGCAGGACATTTATTTTATTTAGATGTATGTAGATGATGAATCATGACACACCTGTTCTCCTTCATGCACCATAAGAGCACATGGTAAAAAGTGTGGGGGCCAAGGAAACAGGTGCACTCCTGTCCTCCGCAGCTAGTCAAGCCCTGCCATCTCCTAACACTAAGGACCCTTCACTACACAAGCCACTTGCCTGTCTTGGTGGCTTCTCCCAGAGCTTCCTTTAAGCACCTTTCCTCCATTCCTCCCCAAATGTTTGCAGTGTGCACACACAAACTACAGGCAAAAGTACACTACTTTAAAATGAAAGTCATCATCCATTTAAAAAAATAAATAAAACAATTTAAATTTTTCAAGCAAGTGCTTAAAAATTTAATAAATCTAAATATTAGTAACAGGGTCCCAGTACCAGGTTTAAATCACCGAGTTTTAAATCAAGTGTAGTGCTCACTGGAACAAAGAAAACAGCACAACATGGATGCCTTTTTCCACATTTACCAATGATTACCTAACTTAAATCTCTTGTAAGGAATTGTGTACTTTGAAATTATTATTGTCTTTAGGAATCTGTATTGAATAGATTCTATTTCCCAAGCTAAAAATTACTTTAAATGGAGACCTGAAAGTAAACAAACTGATTTTCCTACCAACATAAAACATGATGAATATACCAGGAGTTGGGGACAACAGATGTGCCAGCTTAATATAATACATCAACAGAAAGCAAATACATACAATAGGTTGTAAGCACAGCGATGGTGCAAGATAGTTCAGACTATTTTCTTAAGAAGAGTCCTAGCAGAAAGAAAGAGCCCAACTGCATCAATGTAGCTCCATAAACTGAACACTTTGGATGATCTGATTTTATTCCAGCATTCTAAATGACAGAACTGATTGAACTGACCGTGCAGTTAAAATGGATAAAATGATCTGATAGACTACAGCTCTCCCTTGTTATAGGCTTGTGGGCTTTATTTTATTTTATTTTTTAGAAAAACAGCCTCAAAGAGGTAAAACTGTCCCCACCAAAGCATGGCTGAGGACACTGCTGACCTTCATACAAAGCTCTCGCCTAACAATCTCTTCTTGGTATTTACCTTATCCTATCTACTTCAAAATAGAGTTGGGACAGTTACATCAAGGTAGGGGAAAAACCTAGAGGCAATAAGCAAACAACACTAATTAGTTCACATTAATTTCAGAATGATTCAAACGGTTTTGTCCCCCTCCCCCATACAAAATATTTCAATTTCATAAAATCCTTTTTATTGTTGATATTTTTAGTTTACTATGACTATGTCCTTCAAAGCCACATTAACAATGCAACACATATATTTTAACACCAGAAAAAGGAAACTTACTGGAAAACTGCTCCCATTCAAGAAAAATGAGAAAATTAACTACCCTGTTGTTCTTTGAATTTTTCCATTGGAAATATTCCTTTCTCCATAGAGCATAAGAGATGTTCAGCCTCCAGGCAGACTGCTTTTTACAGGAAAAATGTCAAACCAGAAGCATGCACTCATGAACTTGCTTTAGATTATTTTTATGTCCTTATAGGCTGCTAAAGAAGTGGAAAATTAAGGGCATGCAAGTTCACAAGTTTTTAGGATTTACTGCACAAGGTACTGGGCCAAGACTTTTAAAGTAAGATCTCATTGGATCCTCAGATAGGTTTATTGCTCTGTGTTTTATCTATTGTTTTTTTTTGTTTGTTTGTTTGTTTTTGGTAGCAGGGTTTGAACCCAGGGGTGTTTAGCCACTGAGCTGGCACTTAAACACATCCCCAGCACTTCTTTTTTAATTTTGAGACAGGATCTGAGTTGCTTAGGGCCTCACTAAGCTGCTATAGCTGGCCTTGAACTTGCAATCCTGCCTCAGCCTACCAAACCACTGGGATTACAGGTGTGCGCTACTGCACCCACTGCCAGGGTCAAGCCCCAGCAGCGTCAAGGGTCCTGGTTGAGGGGTTGTGACGGGGTAAACAGCGTCGGCGATGGATGGACAACAACCACACAGACTCGAAGGCCGGTGTAGAATGCTGACAGGTTTATTGAGTTCACACACAGTTTTTATACATTTTTTAAAGTATAACATGCCAAGAATGTAGTTAACATAAAACCCATAGAATTCCTGGTACAGAACAGGCTTACTGGAAAAAGTGATTGTATGAGACAATAACATCCCCTACTATTGTATTGTTCTGATTTAATATCTAAGCTATGAACGTAATCAGCAAAGTTGATCTTAAGTTTCTATTTCATCATAAATGCTCTTGACATAGTGCTTAGCTGTGGTAAACAGGCTAGACTCTTAATCTATTAGCCTAAGTTAATCTTTAAGTTCAGGCTTGCAAGAGGGCAATGATTTCAGCGGTTTCCATGGCAAATTTCTTTGTAGGTAATTGTTATATTGTTTAGCAAAGCTAATATTACTAAAGCAGAATCACAAGCACTAGAATCTAACATTTAACTTATACCTATGAATACTTTTACCCCTCCACCATATAACATTTCCTGATTCTGGATCTAACTAACCCATGGGACACAAGAGAGGGTCTCTGTAGCAGGAAGTACTATAATTTTATTCTGTTTCTGATTACTAACAGTGAGACTATGTGCTTTTTGCAAACTCATGACTGGAGAAACAGGTGGCTCTGTGACTGTTCTCACATATAACAATACATGTTTATAACAATCACCCCAGGAAGAAAACACATCACACGGTGGCAGAGAATTATTTACTGTTTGTAGTAGAGAAGGGGTTAGGATTTCTAATGTTTTATTAATATTCTCAGAAAATCCTGTAGTATTCCCCTCACCCCCAGCAATCACCACTAGAAAATAGTATGAATATTATATTATTAGGAAAATAGTGCAAAAAAGGCACCAGAGCCCAGAGGCATACATCCGGCATTACCTCGAGATGATGAGTCCTTGCAAACATCATTCTCCCAGTGGATCCTTGTCAAACACTGGTTGGGTTGCCAGGTGCCCCCCGCAACCCACCATTCCCTCTTTTAAAGCTAAAGATACTAAAGTTCATTGCATTCACATCTCTTGACCAAGAGTGACCAATGAGGAATATGGGTACTCTCAGACCATCTCCCTTATCTAAAGAAAAAGCACACACCAGCTGGCTTGTGGAGAGGAAAGAAAAATGTGTGTATATCCACATTGAAGAGTTCATACCCAAGGTGCTGGGGTTGTGGCTCAGTAGTAGAGCACTTGCCTAGCCTGTGTGAGGCACTGGGTTTGATTCTCAGCACCACATTTAAACAAATAAAATAAAGGTCCACTGACAACTAAAAAATATTAAAAGAAAAAAAAATTCATACTCTAGTATATTAAATGCTAGATATACCCACTGTTTTCATTTATGTAAGGTAACAGACAATTCCTTTAGTATTTTTAAAAAATATTTATTTATTTGTTTTTAGTTGTACACAATGCCCTTATTTTTACGTGGTGCTGAGGATCAAACCTGGGCTGCACATGTGCTAGGTGAACGCTCTACTGCTGAGCCACAACCCCAGCCTTCCTTTAGTATTTGATGAAAATGGTGTTATTGTATTCACAGACAATGATCAATCAAAATGTACTGTGTAGATTCTACCTTCTTAAACAGATTAAAGTCCACATGAAATTGTGTTAAGCATATAACTGCAAATATAAAAATAAAAGGAGACTAGAAAGAAGCCAAGTAGAAACATTCAAAAATATTTACTTTAATCAAGAGTAACTTCTTGAAAAGTAAGTAGCTTCTGTGATTTTGGTGTATAAGAAGTTAGAAAAAAATGACTCTTTTCAAAATAAGAAAAATTAACAGTTGGAACTCCAACAGTGATAGATCCTTTTCCTGTTCCAACATTACAAATATTACAAATATTTACCAAAAAAAAAAAAATCCAAAGTGTAATGATATAAAAATAATTGCTACAACTGTACCTACCAATTGTGCCTTCTTTCGGCTCATATTTATTAAGTCTAGTTGTATGACCGATGATGCACTTGAAGATTTATGTAATTTACAGCAATATGTGGTTTATTTTTTTTAAAAGCAGTTGTCTGGAAAATGAAAAAAATCTAGAAACAACAGTAACCAAAATCTCCTCCATTTTTTAAAGACTAAAATACTCTCCAGTAATATGCATTATTAAAGAGCATACAGAGAAATGACCAAATGGCTGAAATGGTTAGAGTGTAATAGAAGACAAAATATTTAATCACTGCCATTTCTCAAAATTGGTATGAATCAGTATGACCCTTGTTTCTTGCTTCTAGCCTTTATAGGGGAATTGATTTTGTCCTCAAAAATTCCTTCTAACAATTCTCATGTGGTTGGGGGAAAACATTTTGTCTAAAATGTAGAATATCAAGTACATATGACAGCTGATATTCAACAAAGAGGTCAATCCAATACAATAAAGAAAGGGGAATATTTTCAACAAATAGCCCAGAAACAGTTGGGCAACCATATGAAAAAGTTAACATGAAATTGACAATATACTTAAATATAGGACAAAAAAGCTATAAAACTTCTACAAGAAAATAGAGAAAAAAATCTTTGTAATCATAGGCAAATAGTTCTTTAAAATGATATTAAAACATGAGTATTTTGTTAAAATAGTTTTGTTGGATTTCATCAAAATTACAAACTTTTCTCTTCAGAAGACAATGCTACAAAATGGAAAAGGGAGTTACAGACTGGAAGAAAATATCTGCAAAAATCTGATGAAAGACTTGTCTCCAGTACACACCAAGAATTTTCATGACTTCATAAGGATCAATAAGAATTCAATTAAGAAGATGGGGAATGTTGAATGCTTCAACACCTAAGATATACTGGTGGAAACAAGCATATGAAAAGATTCATAGCCTATTTAGCTACTAGAGAAATGCAAATTAAAGTCACACTGAGATATCACACAAACCCCCAGAATAGCTAAAATGGAAAAGATCCATGAAGCCAAGTGTTGGTGAGGATTTGCAGCAACTAAAGCTCCCATTTCCTTCTGCTCCCAAATGGGAGTACAGACTTAGCACATGACACTACAATTCTGTGAGCTGTCTACCCAAGAAGATGAAAACACATGTCCACACAAAGACCTGGCCTTGAACGTTCATAACACCTTCATTCAAAATGGCAAAATAAATAAATAAACGAATAAATGGTAATAACAGTGATCAAAAAACAAAAACAATAAAATATTCTTCAGAAATAAAAAAAAAGGAGGCCATCCCTGATACATTCAATAACATGGATGAATGTGAAAAGCATTACTCTAAACAACAAGAATCAAACACAAAAGGCTAAACCTACTATGATTGCATTTACATGAAATTCAATAAGTCACAACTTCAGTGACAGGAAACAGACCAATGACTGCCGAGGGTGAGGGAGTGGTGGGGGCTACACTGATCACCATCACCAAGGGTCACAGGGAGCAGCTTAGGGCAATGGGAAGGTTGTGTGCCATGACCTGCGGTGGTGACTACATGGCTGAACATGTGGGTCAAACTTCATCTAAATGAACTCTCAAAACCGGTCAGCTTTATGAACTGCAAATTTTACTTCAGGAAAGCCTACAAGGAAATTTAATATAATAGGTGTTTGCTACGGAGTTTAGGTACAGATTATAAAAGGATTTAACTTTAAATAAAGTTATAATTATATTCTTTCCACTTCAAATAGGTATCATTTCTGCTAATAAGTATAGAAGGGTATTATCAGGCTCATTTGAAGACTTGAGTATAAAATAGTAAGTTTCTCACATACCTAATGTGAAATAAACCATGAGGCTTTTCTGAATTTATATCCTAACTAAAATGTCAGGACCTATTAGGCTACAGAGCTTTCCACTAGCGCTCAGCAAAGGGACACTCTCTCCCACTTCAAGTCCTGTGTTTCAAGTTAATAGGCACTTGTCTGCCTTCTCCCAAACCCTCCGCAGTGTTGGCCTCTTATTCCCTGTGGTTGCATGTCTAAGGCTGATTGCTGGTTGTGGCCCACTGATTATTTCATTTAAAAATTTTAATTGCATTGTCTTAAAAGTGAACACTATACCATGTGTGATATTTAGTAATGAGGTAAAAACTAAAGCATAAACTTATAGGTAAAAGAGATTTACATAATTCATTGAGTATATATGAAACACTATCATATTAGGAATATACACATTGCTAATTACAAAATTATATTCCATCAACCATCACAAATTGAAGAGCCAGGGTGTTTAAGTCTCTTAACAAGTTGTTAAGTGGCTGAGTCTTGCGAGGTGTTTTCATTTTTGCTAGACACTCCGACTTTGTCTCTTGTGGCTGCCACTGTGTAATTAGTGTTCTTTCTTTAGAGCAGCATAGACATGGAGATGAATGGGATCTCCCATATAGGAAAGCATGATACCACATATCCCACCAAAAGAAGGGACGTTGATTCATGCTTCCTCTAAAATAAAATCTTGACAATGAACCAAACTTCATGTGCAACAGGAAAGCACAAATATGAGAAGACTTTAACCAGCACACATGAAAAATCACAGAAGGCTCCAGTGGTGATTTCATTCTAAGTTTGAAAAATTGTGCCAAGCTGTTCTGTTTTTGTTGTTGTTGTTGTTGTTGTTGTTGTTGTTTAGTGTGCCTGAGGCTCTTTCTGCTAAGCCAGGGGACTGTTTCATCTATTTTCAGCTGCCAGGTACAGGATAGGTGATTGATAAAATTTGAGATCATTTGCAGAGGTATTTGGAGAGCATTTGAAAAATTACTGGTGATCACTAGGCTCCAAAATTAGGTCATGAAGAGCAAGTCCCATAAGACAGATCTCTAGTCTTTCTAATAGATCATCAACACTGGAAGAACTAAGGAATTTGGTGATAGCAATGTTACTGGACTTCAGCCAAGGGTCTAAGGAGGTTGGTCTCAGTGTCTGGCAATACATTTAAAACTTTCATTGTCTCAGCCCATTCTTCAAGATCTAACCAGATGGCAGCTCTGCAAAGCAGACCCTTATTAATCCAGGTGGAGAATCCAGCAGCTCTTCAGCAGCTACCCAAAACAGAGGTCCGCCAGTTGCCCTTTCATTAGGTGTGCATCACAGTGTTTTTAACAATCTAACACCAGCCAGCTCCACTAGAACATGGTGCTGTGATAGAACACAATGTTTGCCTGTAGTGAGGTATCAATACATGTTTGTTGAACACTATGTTTGAAGTCCTGCAGACAAAATGAAAAATTCACTATGGGTAACGTCTGATACAGGGATATGCTAAATGATAACACAGCTATAATGTTGACTATTTCAGATGATGGGAAAGGCCTGTGCAGCATCCAACTAACTCTATTATCATATCTGTGATTAAGATAGGGATAACAATTATTTGGATGATAGAAAAAATTCAAAACAATTTCGCCATTCTGGAATAAAAAGTAAATCCTAAAAGATGAAATTTAATAAGAATAAATGAAATGGTCCTGATTTCGGTTTAAATTATTTAATTGCTCAGGATGAAGACACTGGTGCTTAAAACCCTACTATGCATAGAAGAACACAAAATAATGGGTAATATATTCACTGAGGACTTGTTCTGCCTTGCCCTAAGTACCAAGCATTTTACAAGTATCACATAGATCAACCCTCCAAACGCTACAAGATAAAAATATCAGATTTGCACATAAGATATGAGGCAATTGAAACCAAGAGGGCTTAAGCAACCTGCTCAAGGTCACATAAATAAACAGTATGTGGAGTGAGATTCTCAGCTCTCAGGGTTCAAAGTCCACATTCTGGACCTCCATGGATATTGATTCTCAAAGTGACTGCAGTATAATTAGGCCTTTAAAGTGTTCAAAGGCTTTGTGTTGCACTAGTAGATGCACAAGGTCCCGAATAAAGGTGATGATTGAGAGTCATTACTTTTTGTAAAATCGTATTTATCTGAATTACACTCTCCCCAGCACAGGGAAGGATCCAAGAAGAAAAAGTGGTTGAACGTCAGCGAACAAGACTCTCTCATCTTGAACGTACTGAGAACTGTCCTCTGCACACCAGACTTTCAATCTTTTGCATTGCTCTAAAAAGTGACACAGGACATCATGAAAACATTTTAGCAACTGTGAGTGTCCAAAGCCAGAACAGACTAACCCGTGACATGGTAAATTCCTAAGAGAAATTATTCAGGTGAGCGGTGAATGATGTACAGTCAGGTTGCTGGCAGGGCTAGCAGACCTGACCAAAAACAACAAAATTGTCCTCCACCCCAGTATTCAAAAGTATTCAAAATGACCTAATTAGCAGAAGAGATGGAAATGTTGACAATATGATTGAATAATGAAGTTCCCTGCCAATACTTTTGAATTATGCATATTGAGTATTTCTTTGAATTACTGAATATTAGCTATGTTCCCACTGCCTGAACCAGAAAAAAAAAAAAAATCAGCTAAGAGTCAATAAGCCAGAAGACAGAAATCAGAAAAGACAGAAGATCTTTCTGGTGCACATTACAACAGCTGTTTACCACAGGTGTTTCATGAAATACCCCAGCCCAACTCATTGCAGGGTCTCAGAGTCTCCGTGGTGTTGGCCTGACAAAACGTAGTTTAATTTAGATGTAATATAAGAATATAAGTAATATTAGTACTTTCACCTCTAAATATGGATAGTTTGAACTGTCAAACTAAAACCACCAGCAATTAGAAGAGATCATAACATAGCATCACCAAGTAACAGGACTGGAAGTTTTCACCATTTCAGTTTTGACATCTTAAGGCTTCTTTGTAGGTACTCATCATTTACATCTGAAGAGTAGTTCATTTCTGCTTCTATATGTCATTGTTCCCTAAGCTGAACAGGCTACGGCATGACACGCTTTAATTTAAAAAAAAAAACTATGCTAATCAAAAAGTTAAAATCGCTCTTTTAAACAGGAAAATGTTAGGCTGTATTTTTTTCTGCTGAACTCCTATTGTTGGTTTGTGAAAAGCTGCCCCGTTTGTATGTCAGCCTTTGCTGGCTTGTTTGTTTTGGTCATCTTCCCATCTGCCTCATTTCAGTCCCTGTTACCTAATAGTAATTAACTCTAGTGCATTTGATACATGTTCTTTGAATTCATTCTCCATATGCTTTTCTACTTACATAAGCATCTTTCAAAACTACTTTGTGATTTTTCATTCTACTTCTGTTTCCTCTATTTTTTTTTTTTCACTCAACATAGTACCTCTGAGACCCTGTGCCAGTACAGAGACACAACTCATTATTTCAGGCCAATGCCTGTAACACAATTCACTTGTCCACTCCCAGAGGAGTTTCCCCTGTTCTTTCCTACCCCAACAATGCAGTGATAAATGCCTGCTTCACATGCTCCTTGTGAGCTCTCGGAGGATGAAATGTACCCAGAGGTGGACTACAGGGCACTGAGCAATGTGCAAACCGAGTCTCATCCATTGCATTACCACTGGCTCCTAAGGGGCTGATCAGCACCCATGCTATATTAGTCCACTTTCATTACTGCAGTGAAATACCAGAGGCAGGTTACTCTGTTAAAAAAAAAAAAAAAAAAAGTGGTTTGTTTTGGCTCACACTTTTGGAGACTGAGTCCAAAGAGCATTCCATTCCCTTTGCTACTTCACATAATCCTCTTGCTTTTTCTCTCTCTCCTTATAATATCACCAAGATCCAATTCTAATGATTTTATGTAAACCTAATTACTTCCCAAAGGCCCCATGTCTATTCAGCATAATCAGATTAAATTTCCACCCTCTTAATACCATTAACGTGTCTTTCAGGATTAAACTCCCACATTAGTTTGTGGGGGACAATCCATATTCAAACCAAAACACACACACAATGTAAGAGTCCAGGGGGTTTCTGTTCCCCTGTTCTTCTTCTTTTTTTTTTTTTTTTTTTTTTTTAATGTGAATCTCCTTTTATTTATTTATTTTTTTCAAATTTACTTTTTATTCTAAGTTGTTAGAAACGACAGCAGAATGTATTACATTTCATACTATACTTGGAGAGCACATTTTTACCTATCTCTGGTTGTATACAAAGTTCTTGACAACACCTCACATCCTATGACTTCGCCAGACTGACTTGGGTGGAGAGGGCATCCCTTTCCCGAATGGCACGGTTTCCTGGCTTCTGCCTCAGCAACATGGCCATCATGCACATTGCCCACTTTTCTCCTGGGACAAGCACTTCCATTTCCGCTTCACGTGCATTGCTTCCCTATACGTTTTAGGCTCTGGTTCCTTGCTGGCAAATAATCATGTCTTCTCCCAGTCAGTGGCTTCAAACATCCCTTAACTCTCCATGTTGTCCTTCACTGAATAGAAACATTACTATTAAAGGAGACATAGAATGTCACTTTTTCCCATAGGGGGGAAAAAAAAAAAAGCTTCCACAGGGAAACTTTTCCAATCCTGATATGGTTTAAGATTTTCCCCAGTATTTTATTCTATACACTGTGTAGAATTATGCTCTGGTTTGGGTGTTGTTTGTCCCCTTAAAGGTTCCAGGGAGGTGGTGTTCAGAGGCAACGGATCCCTTAAGTGGTGGGGCCTCCTGGGCTTCCTAGGCCAACTGGGGTATGCCCTCAAAGGGATTGTGGGATCTCCCCTGGGACCTGGTTAGCTCCAGGGAAGAGGGTGTTGCAGAGGTCTGACCCTGGCCACACCCAGGGTCCCTCTGCTACTTGCTTGGTGATGTAAGTACTTGCTTCTGATGTGCCCTTGCCATTGCCAACTGCAGTGATGCAATGGAGTTGAGGGCCCTTGCCTCTTCTGAGCCACAGCAAGGGCCATGCCCTGGAGCCTTCAAAACTGCAAGCTAATTAAACTTTTTCTCATAAGGAGCCTCACTCAGGCCTTTGTTCCAGCAGCAACATCTGGCTAATGCAGACGACCTTTCACAGATAGGTCTTTAAAACATTAGAAATTGTATAGGATCAGTCCTATAGTAAGCTGAGTGTCCTTGCAAGTTACATTGTATTTCTCATCAAACCATGGTCACATATATTCTTGGGGATACTCTATGGGACACCTATATAGCAACAATCTGTTTGTCTTTTCCTGAACAAGCATACACAGATTTAGTCACTATGAAAAACTTATTATGTAAAAGGAAAGGCCCTACCATGTCAATTACATATTGAAGATTGCTGCATTTAAAACATCCCATTGTGTATTTTTATAAGATACAATAAAAGTCTTAAGTTCTTGATAGTACCCAAGCAATATTAAAGGATACATTATTAAGTTTCTATGAAAACAGCCAAGTATTACCATTGATAAAGACTGTTCACCATGTCTATTCTGAAGAATAAATTTTATCTTTAATGTAAGAGAAAGTTTACAAGGCTCAAAGTTTTTCTACACTAACTCTGATGCCAAGACACACATTTCGTATTTCAAGAATAAAATGGATGGACAAGATGATGTTGAAGGTCTGTTTAAGCTCTAAAATTTTTATTAATCCATAAAAATCACCCAAACAGAAATTTCAGTAAAAAAAGCAATTTCCATCTCTCTATTTCTGGAAAAATTTCCTAGAAGGCAGGCTGCACTTGTGCATTCACCTTCATGCGGTGTCTCTAATACCACTTGCAGACTGACCGAGGACTTGGAAATTCTCCCTGCTGCAAAGTGAGGTACTTAAAGATTAAATAGCAAAGCTAATACAGAAGAATGGAATTCTATGTTAAACTAACAACTACAGATGTTTCAAGACTGAAGATGAGTTATTTAATAAAACATGAGCTAAAAGGATTAGACATCCCACATCAAACAAGATCAGTATTTCTCAGTTGGTATTTCTAAGCTGATGTCATTTTTAGTATATATGGTTATTTCAATAGTATCATATGCAATATCGCCTAAGATAATGCTGGTAACTTCCAATTATACCAGTTTTCCTCTGAGACAAAATTATCTTCAGATATTTTAGAGGAACTCTATTATAAATTTTCAAAATATATGGATGCTATTTACAGGCAATTAAAAAGCTACATAATTACCACAATTTAAAAATAAGAAAATACAACATGCTCATTAGAAAGGCTGTAATAAAGACAGATAATAACAAATGTTGCTTAGCATATGGAAAATCTCATATACTGCTGATGGTAATATAAGGGAAACACAGACACTTTGAAAAGCAGTTTGGCAGTTACTTAAAAGTTAAATTCAGCATACCCAGAAATTACCCTTTTTTAAAATTTACTCACGAAAAATGAAAATTTGTCTATACAAACAGAGAATGCAAATTTTTTATAGAAGCATTATTCTTAATAGCCCCAAACTAAAACAATACCAATGTCCATCAGGGGTGAATAGGTTAGCACAACATAATATCCTCAGAATGGAATGCTTTCACCAATTGAGGGGAATGAACTACTGACACAGCCCAAATCAGGAGGGCACTCAGAAGCACTGCCATAAGAAATAGAAGCCAGAGGCAAAGGACAACATATGGTACAATGTCATTGTCATGAAATGTCTGGAAAAGGCAAAGTTACAGAGGAAAAAAATAAGACCAGTTGTTGGTCGGTGCTGAGGGTGGCAGCAGGAATTAGCTGGAAAAAGCATATAAAAAAAAAAAAACTTCTTAGGGTCATAAAGATGTACTAAAACTGGATCATGTTAGGAAGCACTTCCAAGAATGGGAGTTGAGAGTTTCAAAAGCTCTCTACCTAACCATGCAACTGTAATTGGAAAGAGCAATTTTTTTTTTAATAAAAACATGTATAATCTTGGGAAATTGTTTCAAGATCAATAGCAGATGCAGAATCAATTACTCCAGGTAACCAAGTAATCCTTGGTACAAAGGGAGCCTGTGGCCTTGGAGCCACGGCATGTTCCCCTCCTTGCTGATAGGTGTGACAGAAGCTCCAGACTACTTGGAGTGTCCGGGGCAAGAAGAAAGGGCTCCCTCACTCAGCAATCCCAACTACAGGGCAAGGGTGTCTGCCCAGGATGGAAAAACACCAGCATTAGTGGTTACCTGCAGTTCTGTATTACAACAGCTCTATTTCACGCAAATATGACCAAAGGGCCCAGAGCACCCTCCTTTCATCATCCCCCTGTTAGGGTAGAATTAGTACCTTAGCTGTAGCCAACTGAGAATATTCTGTTTTGTTGGACTTGCTACGGATTGCTCACAAGGAGAAGATTCCATGCTAGAAGATTAAGAGAATAGATTCTATACCATCAATTAAGAGAGGGTTGAAAGCTCAATGACTGCAACAATGAAATGAAGAACATAGTGATGTTCACCAGAAAAATCCTAGAAAGAGATAGCTATGAAAATCCTTCCTATGGTGGGAGCCAAGCTCAAAGATTTACAGCTACTGATAGTGATAGAGGTGTACCAGCAAGAGGCTTAATAGAGAGAAGCAGAGAGATGCAAGAAAGAAACAGTAAGAGGGCCTCAGCCAACCGTGGTTGGATAGGGAGAGGCATTAAGGGAAACAGCATAAATGTCTATGGGTCTTCCCTCTAAGGAGTGAAAGCAGAGGTGAAATAAAGAAAACAGGGCCCCATTAAACTGGTCCAACCAAATTACTAAAGGTATTGTTGATGTATTATAGTATCTACAATGTGTAGTGTTCAACCAGAAAAAGTTATGAAAAACCCAAAGAAATGTGAAAGTGTGACTCATACAAAGAGAACAACAACAACAAAAAGACATTAGAAACTGCCTCTGAGGTGGTCTACATGGTAGATTCAGCAAAGTTTTCAAATCAGCTATTATCTACATGCTCAAGGAATTCAAGCATACCGTGCTTTACGAATTAAAGGACAGGATGGAGAGTAAAATACTCCTCAACTGCAAGATGTCAATAAAGAGAAAGAAATTATGTTAAAAAGCCAAATAGAAATTCTGGGGAAGAAAAGTACGATAACCGATAAAAAATTAAAAATTCTCTAGTGGATATCTACAGTAGATTTTTTTTTTTTGGTGCCAGGGATTAAACTCAGGGGCAGTCGACCACTGAGCCACATCCCCAGCCCTATTTTGTATTTTATTTAGAGACAGGGTCTCACTGAGTTGCTTAGCACTTCGCTTTTGCTGAGACTGGCTTTGAACTTGCGATCCTCCTGCCTCAGCCTCCCAAGCCGCTGGGATGACAGGCTTGCATCACTGCGCCTGGCTACAGTAGATTTGAACTGGGAAGAGAAAGACTCAATGGAATTGAAGAAAGATAAAAAGAGATCATTAAACACAAACATAAAAAGGAAAGAAGCATGAAGAACACTGTGGGATAACATTCAGCACACCAACACACATGTAATAGGAGTACTAGAAAGCAGGAGACAGGGAAAGGAGCAAACATACCAAGACATGGTGTATGCTTCCCAAATTCAATGAAAAACATTAGTCAATACATCCAAGAAGCTCAATAAACTACAATTAGGATAAACACAAAGAGACACATTACTCAGGCACATTACAGTTAGAACACTGGAAGAGAAAATCAGTATATATTTACAGCAGCAAGTGAAAAATGACCCCTAGCTTATAATGAAATGTCAACAAGAACAACTGCTTTTGCAGCAAAAGTAGTGAAAGCCAGAAGGGGCAGACTATTTACATATACCCACAGCTAATGAAAGAGCCCCAAAATGTAAGAATTCAAGAAAACATGCACAATTTAAAAAATTTTAAACTGGTATTTATTTTTCACAGTGCTGGAAGACAACCCCAAGGCCTCTCACACAGTAGGCAAGCACTCCTGAGCTATACTCATTGCTGCAATAATTCAGCAGTATTATCTGGAGATTTCAACTTTGTACTTCATGTATAAAACAACTCCATAGCAGTTCACATCAGAGAAAAATAATTGGAGGCTAAGGAAAAGACCTGTGTATATATGGCTAACACTGGCATTTTATATAACCCTCTTATCAACTGAATATAGGCTTTACTTGACATTTCAATCTAAAACAATAATTTTAACTTGTTATATTTTAGCTTAATTTTTTTTTCTTTTTTCTTAAACCTTCATTTGAAGTCAAATATCTTCCCTCCTAGCCGGACGTGGTGGCGCACGCCTGTAATCCCAGCACTTGGGAGGCTGAGGCAGGAGGATCGCGAGTTCAAAGCCAGCCTCAGCTGTGGCGAGGCACTTAGCAACTCAGTGAGACCCTGTCTCTAATAAAATACAAAAAAAAAAAAGGGCTGGGGATGTGGCCCAGTGGTCTAGTGCCCCTGAGTTCAATCCCTGGTACCAAAAAAAAAAAAAAAAAAAAAAAATATATATATATATATATATATATATATATATATATATATATATATTTTCCCTCCTATAATGATGCAATGTTTGAGGTTCCAGTAATTTTGAGTAGGCAGGATTATACTACATTTTTTATACTGGACCTTTCTCCTTGGTATTGTCCAGGGATAGAGGGAGAGAAAGATATTTCCTTATGAGGCTCTCATTAAAGCCATTAATGATCATTAACCTTCTCATTAATTGTTCAGAAACACATGAATAATTCCACCTTGGTAGTGGTAAAATGGATACTCCCTTGTGCTGGTCATCACATCCAAAAACTTTAGGAAAGTCTCTGTGAGAGTTGGTAAAGACTGCAAGCTCAGGAACATAGTCCTGGGCAGCACCCACTGGCAGAGTCTTCTGAAATCTGTTCATGTATTCTACACAAAACCCAGCTGATAGAATAGGGCCCATGCTTCCAGTGCACATAACACTTTTCCCTAGGCTTTGGAAGTCCCCAGTAAGCCAGCCTCCCCAATATGTTTTATCCATTTTCACAACTCTTGACACAATGAGATGAATATCTACTTTCAAGTGACCATACCTTCATGAGATGAAGAAACCTACTCTTTCTACATCTGGTTGGACATAACATCATATTTTTCTAGTATTCTTCTTCAGCCCCAGCAAAACCTGCATAGGACCACAAGCACACACACACAGCCAAGAAGCTGTCTTTCCCTCTCAAAGGCATCTAAAGATCATAAGCCATTCTTTTGAAGATTTGTAGTTCAGGACCTTGGAGAGCAGAATCCACATTAGGTACCCCAGATTCATGGGCATACAAAGGGAAAGGTCCTTCCCTGACTCTTCTCAATCGCTTGTGCACTGGCTTTCCAGTTCTGCCTCTTGCTTCTGCTCTTATGAAAGGACAGGTGATAAGCCAGTAGTCTATCATGAAAGCATTTGGGCTCTTAATAGATGGCCCTTTCTTTGCCATCTCACACTGAATTTTGAAAGATCAGGAAAGCTGAATATTTTACCATTTTGAGTAGGTGGTAGTTGAACAAAAGCCACAATGAAATGGACCAGAAACTATGTGGAGAATGTTAAAAAGATTCATGGAAGAATAACAGGACATTGCAGTATGTGAGAGATGGAATTGAATAAGCCAATGATGGAAGAAGGGAGACTCTTAGAGGGAGAACAGAAAAACTGGAGCAATTTGAATGTGATATTGTGGGGTACAGATACAGTCAATGGGCTGAAAAGTCAATACTAAATTGGAAATAAGAAGCATAGATTTTAAAGCACCCTTTTAAGACAGCTGTTTGTGAATGCAGGGAAAAGATATCTATAAATCATAAAAAAGATGTTCCAACCTATAAAGAGCACAGAACAGGAGAAAAGGATTGGTTTTAATAGTTTCAATAAGAGTACATATTTTTATCAGAGTCCCAAAGAATATGGAACAAAAAAGTATGTAGGAATGTTCACAGCTAAATACCATCTTTGAAATAAGGCATCACACACAGGAGAGGAGTGGTGGTCAGAGTAAGCATTAGGAAACTGGAGTCTTAAGATCACCTATGGAGCTTGAGGGAAACAGAGTGGTCAGCCTGAAGGAGGTAGAACTTGATGCAGGAGAAATGGAGCTCCTCAGGAACAAGGACACAATTTTACCAGGAGCTTTATGACATCAGCTGAGATTGGAAAGAACAGAAATTCATCATCCCTGAAGGGATGCTAGGGACTCTGTGTTAATATTATTATCTTCTAAATATCTCCAAATTACTCTGAATTCTCCACCAGATCTGAATACTCTAGTTAAATATGCATGTTTTTCCTAACATTCTGATGTTTTGTGTGTGTGCGTGTCTTTTTTTTAAACTACTCTGTAGTAAAATAGTTTCTCACATTCCATGTAAGAAAGAGTGTCTTTTCTCTCCTCTTTGTTTTCTTCCTTCCTGCCTTCCTTCCTTTCCTTCTTTCCTTCTTTCCTTCTTCCTTTCTTTCTAACATGGATAGGGTTTATTTTAATCTTGTGGACTGAGGCCCCTTTTAGTCTTGTCTTGTAGACATACTGCCTGGGGAACACAAATATCCTATAGGTTCTGCCAGCAGATAGGTTCCTACCCTGACTCCTCTATGCCAATTTCTTTCTGCTTGTATTCTGGGTATCATTTTCTCTATATCATAAACCAAAACAAACACCTCAGATATACAGAAGATAATTAGAAATTACTTTGAAAACTTGTACTCTAATAAAATAAAAAATATTGAAGACATTGACAGATTTCTAGAGTCGTACAAATTGCCAAACTGGATCTGGAGGACATACACAATTTAAAGAGATCAATTTCAAGTGAGGAAATAGAAGACGCCATCAAAAAACCACCAGCTAGAAAAAGCCCAGGGGCTGATGGCTTTACAGCCGACTTCTACAAGACCTTCAAAGAAGAACTAATACCATTGCTCTTCAACTTATTTCAAGAAATAGAAAAAGAGGGAGCTATCCCAGACTCTTTCTATGAGGCCAATATTACATTAATTCCAAAGACAGGCAAAGACACAGCCAAAAAGGAAAACTTCAGGCCAATATCTTTAATGAACATAGATGCAAAAAATCTCAACAAAATCCTAGCAAATCGAATACAAAAACATATCAAAAAGATAGTGTACCACGATCAAGTGGGGTTTATCGCAGGGATGCAAGATTGGTTCAACATTCGGAAATCAATAAACATAATACATCACATCAATGGACTTAAGGATAAAAACCATATGATCATCTCAAAGGATGCAGAAAAAGCATTCGCCAAAATACAACACCACTTTATCTTCAAAACACTAGAAAAACTAGAAATAACAGGAACATATCTCAACATCATGAAAGCTATTTATGCAAAGCCCCAGGCTAATATTATCTTAAATGAAGAAAAATTGAAAGCATTCCCTCTAAAAACTGGAACAAGACAGGGATGCCCCCTTTCGCCACTGTTATTTAACATAGTACTTGAAACTCTGGCCAGAGCAATTAGACAAAAGAAATTAAAGGGATCCAGATAGGAAAAGAAGAGCTCAAATTAGCACTATTTGCCGATGACATGATAATATGCCTCGAAGACCCAAAAAAACTCTACCAGAAAACTTTTACAACTAGTAAATGATTTGGCAAAGTAGCAGGATACAAAATCAATACCCATAAGTCAAAGGCATTTTTGTACATCAGTGACAAAGCCTCTGAAAGGGAAATGATGAAAACTACCCCATTTACAATAGCATCAAAAAAAAAAAAAAATACCTGGGGATCAACAAAAGAGGTGAAAGACCTCTACAATAAAAACTATAGAACACTAAAGAAAGAAATTATAGAAGAACTCAGAAGATGGAAAGACCTACCTTGTTCTTGGATAGGTAGAATTAATATTGTCAAAATGTCCATACTACCAAAAACATTATACAGATTTAATGCAATTCCAATCAAAATCCCAATGACATTCTTCAAAGAAATAGAAAAAGCAGTCATGAAATTCATCTGGAAAAATAAGAAACCCAGAATAAGCAAAGCAATCCTTAGCAAGAAAAGTGAAGCAGGTGGCATCACCATACCAGACTTTAAATTATACTATAGAGTAATAGTAACAAAAACAGCATGGCATTGGCACCAAAATAGACGGGTAGACCAATGGTACAGAATTGAGGACACAGAGACTAATACATTTTAATAATAATTTACATAATTTCAGCTATCTTATATTAGACAAAGGTGCCAAAAATGTACAGTGGAGAGAGAAAGAACAGCCTCTTCAACAAATGGTACTGGGAAAACTGGAAATCCATATGCAACAAAATGAAATTAAACCCTTATCTCTCACCATGCACAAAATTCAATTCAAAGTGGATCAAGGACCTAGGAATTAGACCAGACACAATACGCCTAATAGAAGAAAAAGTAAGCTCCAATTTCCAACATGTCGGACTAGGCCCCAAGTTCCTTAATAAGAATCCTATAGTGCAAGAATTAGTATCAAGAATTAATGAATGGGACAGAGTCAAACTAAAAAGCTTCTTCTCAGCAAAAGAAACAATCAGTGAGGTGAATAGAGAGCCAACTAACTGGGAACAAATATTTAATACATCACATCAATGGACTTAAGGATAAAAACCATATGATCATCTCAAAGGATGCAGAAAAAGCATTCGCCAAAATACAACACCACTTTATCTTCAAAACACTAGAAAAACTAGAAATAACAGGAACATATCTCAACATCATGAAAGCTATTTATGCAAAGCCCCAGGCTAATATTATCTTAAATGAAGAAAAATTGAAAGCATTCCTCTAAAAACTGGAACAAGACAGGGATGCCCCCTTTCGCCACTGTTATTTAACATAGTACTTGAAACTCTGGCCAGAGCAATTAGACAAAAGAAATTAAAGGGATCCAGATAGGAAAAGAAGAGCTCAAATTAGCACTATTTGCCGATGACATGATAATATGCCTCGAAGACCCAAAAAACTCTACCAGAAAACTTTTACAACTAGTAAATGATTTGGCAAAGTAGCAGGATACAAAATCAATACCCATAAGTCAAAGGCATTTTTGTACATCAGTGACAAAGCCTCTGAAAGGGAAATGATGAAAACTACCCCATTTACAATAGCATCAAAAAAAAAAAAAAATACCTGGGGATCAACAAAAGAGGTGAAAGACCTCTACAATAAAAACTATAGAACACTAAAGAAAGAAATTATAGAAGAACTCAGAAGATGGAAAGACCTACCTTGTTCTTGGATAGGTAGAATTAATATTGTCAAAATGTCCATACTACCAAAAACATTATACAGATTTAATGCAATTCCAATCAAAATCCCAATGACATTCTTCAAAGAAATAGAAAAAGCAGTCATGAAATTCATCTGGAAAAATAAGAAACCAGAATAAGCAAAGCAATCCTTAGCAAGAAAAGTGAAGCAGGTGGCATCACCATACCAGACTTTAAATTATACTATAGAGTAATAGTAACAAAAACAGCATGGCATTGGCACCAAAATAGACGGGTAGACCAATGGTACAGAATTGAGGACACAGAGACTAATACATTTTAATAATAATTTACATAATTTCAGCTATCTTATATTAGACAAAGGTGCCAAAAATGTACAGTGGAGAGAGAAAGAACAGCCTCTTCAACAAATGGTACTGGGAAAACTGGAAATCCATATGCAACAAAATGAAATTAAACCCTTATCTCTCACCATGCACAAAATTCAATTCAAAGTGGATCAAGGACCTAGGAATTAGACCAGACACAATACGCCTAATAGAAGAAAAAGTAAGCTCCAATTTCCAACATGTCGGACTAGGCCCCAAGTTCCTTAATAAGAATCCTATAGTGCAAGAATTAGTATCAAGAATTAATGAATGGGACAGAGTCAAACTAAAAAGCTTCTTCTCAGCAAAAGAAACAATCAGTGAGGTGAATAGAGAGCCAACTAACTGGGAACAAATATTTAATACATGCACATCAGACAGAGCACTAATTTCTAGAATATATAAAGTACTCAAAAAACTCAACACCAAAAAAAAAAAAAATCCCAATAAATAAATGGGCCAAGGAACTGAACAGACACTACCCAGAAGAAGATATACAATCAATCAACAAATATATGAAAAAAATGCTCAACATCACTGGCAATTAGAGAGATGCAAATCAAAAGTACCCTAAGATTTCATTTAAGTCCAGTCAGAATGGCAGCTATTAAGAACACAAACAACAATGAATGTTGGAGAGGATGTGGGGAAAAAGCACACTCATACATTGCTGGTGGGACTGTAAAATGGTGCAACCATTATGGAAAGCAGTATGGAGATTTCTTGGAAAACTGAGAATGGAACCACCCTATGACCCAGCCATCCCACTCCTGGGTCTATTCCCAAAGGACTTAAAAACAGCATATTACAGTGACACAGCTATCTCAAGGTTTGTAGCTGCACAATTCACAATAGCTAGATTGTGGAACCAACCTAGATGTCCCTCAGTAGATGAATGGATAAAGAAAATGTGGTATATATACAAAATGGAATTTTATTCAGCAATAAGAGAGAATAAAATAATGGCATTTGCAGGTAAATGGATGAAGTTGGAGAATATAATGCTAAGTGAAGTTAGCCAATCCCCAAATCCAAATGCCCGAATGAATGTTTTCTCTGATATAAGGAGGAAGATTCACAGTGGTGTTGGGTGTTGGGGTACATAGGAGGATTAGAGGAGCACTAGAGTGGTCAAAGGAGAGGGAGAAGAAGGGAGGAAGCAGGGGGGATGGAGGGAGAAAAAAAATGAAAAGGTGGTATAATAAGATGGATATCATTATCCTAAATGCATGATTGAAGACTTGAATAGTACGAATATTCTTTGTATACAGTGTTATGTAAAAAGAGGCTCTGTATGTGTATTATGAATTGTAATGCATTCTACTATTACAAATACAACAACTTTGAATAAAAAAAAGAAAGAAAGAAAAATGAGTAAAATATGCCCCCTTAAGGACTACAAATGAATCTTTGAAACACAGCTGATTTGGTAGGAATATTATACTTACTAATGGAAATCAAATACACACGATCAAACTGGTTATAAGTTGGCTATAGAATATTTTATTAGCTGTAACTGCTGACAATTTCAAACCTACTCTTGCCCCAGGATACTTATACAGGTAACTGTGCCTGGAAATAGCACTGTCTGTCCCTTTCCTCCCACTCCAGGATAAAATATCCATTAAAGTAGGAAGTAATTCCATGAAACAGCATGTTGCTCTTTTATATCCATGCAGATCTTGACTGTAACAGACCTCATGTACTTGGTAATTATGGGAATAAAACTTAGCAGTAACAAAATGGGGGAGGGTGTACAAGTGGCTGAGATAACTAAGAGCAAGACAGTCATGACAGTGCAGACAGGTATTTCTACCTCCGAGCATTTCCTACCCTCTAATGCAACTCAGCCAGGTAACTCCACTGCCCAGAGAAGTAGAATGCTGCTAATCAAAGGCTATCTGGTCCAGCGTATGCATCTGGAAGACACGTCTGAAGCATAATAAAGTGTGTCATCTTGGCACCAGCTGGAGTGCAACCATTTGGAGCAGATCTATTTATCAACAGGCTCAGAGAGCAAGTTTAAGGCTTGCAGACTGGTGTTGAATGGAGCATGAAGAAGGGGTAGTGGAGATCACATAAATATTAAGCAATGACCTTCCTTTTGGAAGTTGGAGGCAATTCCTCACACGGGCTTTTATGCATTTAGAATTTATTTCTCTGAGTTCCAAGGTGCAGGCAGATTGTAATAGGAGTAAATAATATCACAATCCAGAAAACCACGGAAGGCGGGAGAACCATAGCTACAGCCGAAAAAGAAGCTACTACCGCAAGTAGATGACGGTTCCAAAATCACAAGACAGCAGTTTCATTTAGAAGTTGGTAAAGCTTAAAGTTATAACAGCTTCAAAATATTTGGAAATGTTTACCTTAATTTTCTATGTATAAATGCCTACTCAGAGTTTTTAAATCTAATAGAGGATAATGTATATGCTCTCGAAAAACTAAGTTCTTTCCAATGATCCGTTTCAACAGAACATGCAGCCCAGAGGTATACTGATGTGCTCTTGCTAACAGCTCCCTGGAAAAAAATAAATATAGATGCCCCAAAACAGTTGAGATATCAAGATAGCCCTTGCTCCAGCAAAATGTGCTTGAGAAATATTTTCATCTTGTGAATATGCAAATTGATAGCTCACACTTAATTTCCCTCCAATTACCTCTACTGGAAAGTTCTATATGCCCAATTTATTTTTATCTGTATTGCTTATTTGTTTGTCAAACCTGCTTAGCGCAGAACTGTACCGTTTTAGCCTCAGAACAATGCCACTGAAAATCAGAGTAGCACACTAAAAAATTCTGCATTATTGATTTAAAAGTCATTTTGAAAAGTTTGATAAAGACTTTTATATGCCATTGTAACATAAAATAATATACCTTAAAACTCATCTATCAATCCTTTCATCAAACAATAACTATAGAGTACACACACTTGCTTTTTTTTAAAAATTGCCATTAGTGATTCCTTTCTCAGACACACTCTGATTTCTCTGCCCTCCACCCAAACCTATTAAAGAATTGCTGCATCATCCTGAAACTGGAGGATACCTTAGAGATCATCTCAACTAAGCCTCACTTTGTAGAGAAGGAAGTATAGCCCAGAGACGTGAAATAAACAGGATTAATCTGCTTAAGAAAATTAATACCTCATACATACCAAGTCATCAGTAAAATCTAATGTAAAGAACTGGTCTCCAAAGTCTTTGATTTTAATGAAAAAAGATAATAGTCTCCTTTTTAGTCAAATGAATTAGTCTCAGTTTCATTAAATTTTTAATACATTCTTAGAACTTTAGATTGGCTGTGCCAAATGAGGGGTAGCTTTTCCTGTTACCAGCTGCCCCTCTGGGAGACGAACGGCTGATGTCCATGCCTGACAGTGGCGCGACCCTCCTCTGTGGATCTAGACCACACTTGCCTCCAGAATGAAGGAGCATTCCCGCTCTCCAGCTACAGAACTCAGCCCTTCAGAAGCTACCAACAATTACTTTTTGTTATTTTACATTATGTTTGCCAACTTTGTTTATGCCGTGATTCTACTTTCATTTTCAGATAAAAGGTTTCAAAACTCACTAGCAATAGTGTAAGGAATAACAGGTACTCCAGTCGTGGACTTCACACCCCAATACTTGTACCTCTGCAAAGGCCCTTAAGTTCTCTAAAAACCATTCCCTTCTCTGGTGATACAAAGCCCCCTTATATTGTAATGCTATTCCTTGAACACAATTCATGAATACATACTAACTAGCCCTATAACTCAACAGAACCAGAGACTCCCACGCTCAGTTCTCTTTTCATTAACTTCAAATTTGAAACTTTTTTTCTTTTATTCTTTCTTTTCTTCTTTCCCTTTCTTCCTTCCTTCTTTCCCTCCTTCCTTCCTTCCTTTTTTTTTTTAAAAAAATATTTATTTATTTACTTTAGTTGTACACAATGCAATGCATTCATGTTTACGTGGTGCTGAGGATCGAACCCAGGCCGCGCACGTGCGAGGCGAGCGCTCTGCTGCTGAGCCACAACCCCAGCCCCCTTCCTTCCTTCCATCCATCCTTCCTTCCCTAGGGCCTTGTACATGATAGGCAGCACTCTACCAATGAGTTACACCCAATCCATGTCATTACTTTATAAGAAACAATGCTCTCAAACAGCTGATGATCTATACCAATGTGAATAGATTTCTGGATTTGGCCAATCCTTTCCATCACAACTGAGAAGTAATGCTTATGTCAAAGAGACAGGATCTTGTAGTACAAACTACTCAAATCAGTGATTCTCATATGGGGACTACTTTGCCCCCCATGTTAGGGGACTTTGGCAACATGTGGAGACATTTTTGGTTGTTGTACCTGAGGTGAGAAAGTGATACAGTTGTATAGTCATAGTAGGAAGAGGCCAGTAATGCTATTCAATACTCTACAATGCATAGGACACCGTACCCAGCAAGGAGTCATCTAGTCCAAGATGTCACTCTTGCCAGAGGTGAGAATGCTGATATAAATATTGCTACTCAAAATAATGTTCTCATACAGGCTGTTTTGGTCTCCTTCAGGAGCTCATTAGAAACTTGGGTCTACAACGGATCTACTAAATCCACCTACATTTCACAAGATCAACAAGTGAATCATATGAGTGGTCAACTCCGAGAAGCACTGATTGTACAAGAATTTGGCAATCTTTAAATTTTACAAATTTTCCTTGGGGATATTTGTTTTAGAGCCCTAATGAGTAAATGGATGGAGCTGAAGAATATCATGCTAAGCAAAATAAGCCAATCCCAAAACACCAAATCTGAAGGTTTTCTCTAATATGCAGGTGTTAATTCACAATGACTTTAGATTAGGTACAGGGGAATGAAGGGAGGGGTGGGAAGGATAGTAGATTGAATCAGACATTATTACCCTATGTACATGTATAATTATACCACCAGCATGATTCTACATCATGTACAACCAGAACAATGAGAAATTATACTCCATTATATCGATGTATGAAAGTACATTCTATTGTCATGTATAACCAATTAAAACAAGTAAAAAGTTATGAAAAAAGAATACTATTAATTTAAATAATAGACTCACTGTTAGAGCATCCTGTCTCTAATACAATATTACCATTAATTCCTCTAGATATTAGTGTTACATACAAAATTAAAAAAATAATCCATTCCTCAATATATGTGGGAAATTCAATGTAGGGCAGACATATGTAACAAGAAGAGAAGGCACCTTAAGAATCACCAAGAAAGAACTATCATATATAGCATTTCCCAAAATTATTTAACTCTAGAATCTGTTTTTCCTCAGAGCATTTAGTAAGCCTAAGGTTTCAGAGAACACATTTCCTTTTCTCAGCCAGGAGACCAAAGGGAAACTGAATAAAGTTCAAATCCCTGTGAATAGAGTCTTGAATTTGGTATTCCCAACCATGCATGTTGCTCCAACAGAAGACAAAACCCAAGGCCCGCCTTGACAATGAGTATCTGGCTAGAATCTCATAGAGTCTCAGCAGAGAAAACCTTGATCAAGTGTTATCGACACCCAAGCAGTGCCTTGCAGTGGGAAATTTCTTGCATGCAAAAATTCAGGTAAGGCAAATATCCAGGGCACTGTGCGATGGTAAACAAAAAACACAGCTTGGGGCTGGGGATGGAGGCTTCTTGCTCAGAATCACATTACAAAAACACATTCTTTCCACACATTATCTGAACAGTTTAGTAGTACAACACTTTTTTCCAGCCCTGTTTGTAATAGAGGTAAAAAAAAAAAAAAAAAAAACCATTTAACAAGCAACTCTTGGGAACAATTGCAAAAGAGAAGGGGAAAAAAAAAAATGAGTAATTCAATGTCAATGGTGACTTTATTATGCACATAAATTACATGGAGTCACAGACTGTCTCTTTTCATCACTAATTATATTAAGGGTTATTGAAGATTCACTTAATGAAGAGGATTGCCTTGGTGTGGACAGCTTTGCAAACTCGTGAACACTTCCTAAACAATTAACAATTCCTCAGGGTTGTCACACAGATTAGGTTTGTTTCCCTGGCATTTCATGTTGATATGTAGTTATGCATAAATAGTTGTAGTGTTACACTATCAAGAAAAGGGCAATAACAAAAGGGTACCTGCATATGATTAATGATTAAGATGTCAGTACTGGAGACATGCATGTCTCAGTTCAGACCTGTAGACTACCCACGCCCATGCCCCAACAACACAAAGGAAAGAGCTGCACCTGTCTCATCAAACCATCCATGCACCATGTCAGAAGGACAGCACAGGGCCTTCATCTATTCCAGCAACAATCACTATTGGAATACTCGAGATTTCCATTTTCAGGGTTGCCTAGCTGCTCAGACATCCCTGAGTGACATGCAGACACTCTTCAATGTGTGGCACCCTATGCACTGTAGGATATTAAGTGACACTGTTGGCCTCTACCCAGTAAACTCACTTTCGTCAACCAAAGTCCTTCTCTTGGATAGAGCTTCTGAAGAAATAATGAGCCAAATCAACTCTGCTCAGTCAATGGTGTGATTGAAGAATAATAAGCCCAACTATTTCTGCTGATCACTGGAGTGATAAATGCCAGAGTCACTCAGTATTAAGAAACTACCTTAAAAGTACTTGACTTTTATAAAGTGTATCATTCATTCAGTCAAAAAAAAAAAAAAAAAAAAGAACACATCAACTGTTTACTACGAGGCAATGGTGCTCAAGGTGCTGGGGTCTGACTAAAGGTAGCTCTGCTTGTCTCAAAGGTCACTCAGTGTACAGAGTTTTGGAAATGGGGAGTCATTGTCATATCCTGTGAGTCCATGTGAAATCAATAGATAGCTTTGCTTATCTGACAGCACAGAAACATGAGATAATGTACATTTCAGCTCTCCCAGGCATTTTTCTTCAATATGTGCAATGTGAGAGTTAAATGAATACACTGAAAACATAACTGGTCTTGGACAAGACAAACCATGCTCCAATCTCTGTTTTGCTGTGAGCATCCATTTCCCATTGGAAGAGGTATTTAATCTATTTTAGCATCTATTTCCTTTCCAGAACAGCAGTAAAAGGAAATCTTTTTGTTCTTGCTCACAAGGTAATTGAAAGGATTCATTTAGGTAATATAAAACAATTTATATGCTTAAAAATGATAAAGCTGTTTATTGATTCCATTACATTCCCAATAGCCTTTTCTTTATGGTGCATAACATAATCACAGTGTTTCTCCCACAAGGTTTAGGGTAATTGTTGTTTGTTTTTCTTAGTGAATATTAAATTGTATGAGCTTGACAGGTAAAACTAGCAAAATTGTTTCTTAAAAGTTAAAAAAAATACAAAGTTTTGAAAACAAGAGTGTACCCCAATTATACATATTAAAAAGAGGTGTATCTATTCAATAAATATAAGTGTGAGCATTCAATAGCTGTATCCATTAATTAACACTTTTTGAGTACCTATCATGTGCCGGGTATTGCCCAGATGTTTGGAATTTATAAATAATTAAAATACACTAAGATCCCTGTCCTCACGGAGGGTTAGATTTGAGAACCAAGGCACAAGATAAATACTAAAGAATGTTATAATAAATCAATAAGTTATGTAATGTGGTGGAAGGTGGAAATCATATTTTAAACACCAGTAGAGTATAAAGAATGGGAAGGTTGTAATTTGGACCAGAAGTATTAAAAAAAGGTATTTTTTTTTGAGAAGGGAACACTAAGCAAAGAATTGGCAGAGGAGATGAAGTAGCTATGTGTTCAAATCAGTGTCACTATGTAAAATCTAAAATTCGGTAATAGCGTGTGGGTGACCCGGGTTCGATCCTGTACAAATAAAATGCATTGAATAAAAAAATGTACAACTAAAGCAAATAAATAAAAAATTTTTAAAAAAAATATTTGTTAGACCAAATTCTAAATAAATTTTCAGTTACTATGAAGTTTTATTCATATGTCACATATATAACTTTCTGCTATACAGATAACCCCAAAAGAAAAAGCCTTAGTTAGCTGCATGCATTGGAATCATATCCATTATCTTATTATATATTGTATTATTATTAGAATTATATAATTGTAATTTGCTATTGAACTATGCTATTACTATTTAATTTTGTGAGAGACCAAATGGTCATAATGTCTAGAATTTTTCTCAGAAATGCACTAATATAAGTAAAAACTACTAAGCTATTTTCCTTTTCCTTTGTTCTACTGTAAAATTTGCTTTTACTGCCCTAAATATGTGTGTGTATGTGTGCGCGTGTGTGCGTGCATATCCATATGAAGTAAAATAAAAGGAAATTTCATTTTCTACTTTTTTCCAGGCCATTATTATTCATTTGATGTCATAATTATTATTGAGAAAAACTTTTGAATAGAGAAATAAATGCCTAAAAAATGACTTGCTCTAATTGTCCAGTATATAAAGTAGGTCAATGGTTGGACACAACCCTTGATTTTGTTTCTTAAATATTTGGTGCACGAAGGACAATAAATCACTTAGTGTAGGGGCCAACTTTATTACATTTTGCTGTTCTTCTCCACAGTGGGAAAGTTTCATTAATAAGTGAATCAATAAATGGATCAATAAGAGAAAGTGAAAACAACCTGGATAATAGTATTTGAAAGGCTGATAGGAACATGTCATGCCAGATATGGGACCCAGACAGCAAGGTGGCAAGTTATGGAACATGTTTCATAGTGAATTAGTTTATTTTCTTGTTTTAAAGTTCTGGAACATTATTTTAGAAAAACAACAGCAGTTGTTATTTTCAACTATTAAAACAGCTAAGTCCCCTGAATGACACCTAGCAATGCGTTTGTTGTTGCTGTTTTTTTTTTTTTTTTTTTTTTTTTTTGTTAATTTTTGCTGGTTTAAAATAATATAACAGCAGGGGAATTCCATCACGATTGACATCATCTTATTCAATGTATTGGCCCCTTTGTTCATAGACCTGGACAACTGATGCGTATGTCCTATAAACCAGACAGGATATATATGGAATTAAACTCATTTTAAAGGCTATTTTTTTTTAAGAAGTAGAGATATGAGAAGTGTAATTTGATTTAATAGCAGCTAGATTCTAGTAGATGGGGTCCAAAACCATCAATTAGCAAAATCCTAAATGATTTTTGATATGCAGTTATAAACTTCAAGCTATGATGATTCATTCCACAGATTTATTATGTTATGGCACAACACCACAAAGCAGGTACATATAACACAAAATTATACCCCAGAAACTCCGTTCATCTTCACGTCACCTGTTAAAAGCAGTAATATTAAAATCGCCATTTGCAGCTATTTAAACTTAATTAAACCACACATTAACAGTATTTAATCCAAGTATTTGAATATGTCAATAATCATTGTGGTTTTTCAATAAATTGTGGCCTTTTGGTGCAATAATTAAGAAAGGGTTAATGGCACATTCAGACATGATTGTTCTAATTATTCATTTGCAACCATTTCCTTTATAAGAATAAGGAAATAAAATCTTCTTGAACCTATTGATTATCTGTATAAACATTTTTACTATAAAATGTTTAGAAAAGGAAAAACATGAATAATAATAATCTTACTGTGTGAAAAACTGAGTTAACAGTTTCATTGTGTCTATATTTGTTACTTTATAGGAATTAATAATGTTCAACTTTAATCTCTAATTTTTAATTTAACTTTAATTTAAATCTGTATTGTTAACAGCTCAAACTTACAGGTGCGTCACATAGTGTTCACAGGCATAGAAAGATTCTTAGATAAATGCATGAATATCAGGTGAAAATACTTAAAACACCTGTTATGGCTCTCAGCTAGCTGCCATCTTAGCTATCTCCTTATTAGGGCACTTACACTGTATTTTTTTTTTTAATTAAAAAAAAAAAAAAAACTATCTTTGGCAATCATTGTTGACCATATGTGTAAAACATAATGATATACTATTCCGTTTTATGAGGCACTATATTCATCTCACCAAATGTCTGGAATTCTCTTTATTCCTCTAGCCCTTCTCCCCTCTCTCTCTTTCACTCCATTTCACTTCCCCTCTGCCTTCCTTTGGCCTTATTCTTGTTCCCTGTGGCCTAAAATGAACCGAGTGCCTTTAGCATCATGTTTCTGGCACTGGGTTCAGGTTTATGTGCATCACCCCAGATCCCCTGAGCAGCCATTACGAGTGCGCCCACTTTGCCATTAACAGTATTAGCAGGGTTGAGGGATTTCCCAAGGTCAGTGAGACCCAGACAGCGAATCGGGATTCAAAGTCATGAGAGCCTGTTTCCCGAGAGGGAGCTCTACCCATTTCACTGAGATGCTCCCTGAAGCTCACACTGTCAAGCATGTCTCATTGTACTCTTGCCTGAACACTCCCCCTTGGAACATATTTCCATCAGTGGAACTCCTCACAAGCTAAATTAAAATTTGTGATCACACTTTGAAATTATTTTCCAAAAAAAACGTTTTACCAATGATGCATGGCAAGTCTGGCTTTTCAATTTTCAGAACCAATTTTGTTTATCAGTATTTCATTTTTTTTAGAAAATTGAATTTGTTTTTTGTTCCTATCTGCTTATGCAGGAGCCAATCCTCCTACCCCACCCCCACTCAGTCCCCACTGGACCCTACTGTCCTTGCACGTGCCAGAGGAACCAGCTTTCTGACGGTCCTCCTTGAGGACATCTGTGGATGGTGAGTCTTCTCACTTTGTCTGATAACAGCCACCCTAACAGGTGTGAAGTAATAATCTCATTGTGGTTTTGATTTGTATACATCTGATGATAGGTGATACTGAGCAATTTTTTGAATACATACTGCCCATCTGTGTGACTTTTCTGGGAAAGAAAATGTCCATTCAGGTTCCTTTTGACATTTTTAATTGGGTTGTGGTTTTAATTTTAAGTTTTATGAGTTTCTTGTATATCTGGGTATTGAGCCCCTAGCAGATATATAATTTGCAAAGTTTTTCCTCCTTTCCCATTGGTTGCCTTTTCTTTTGCTGATTGTTTCCTTCGCTGTACCAAAACTTTTTAGTTTAATGCCATCTCACTTGTTTGTTTTTGCTTTTGCTGTCTGGACTTTTGTGGTCATATTCACAAAATCATCACCAAGACTAATATCAAAGAGCTGTTTTCTTCTGTATTTTTAAAATATCTATATTTTTTAGTTGTAGGTAAACACAATGCCTTTATTTTATTTTCGTGGTGCTGAGGATCGAACCCAGGGCCTCACACATGTGAGACAAGCAGTCTACGCTGAGCCATAGCCCCAGCCCCTTTTCTTCCGTATTCTAAGATTTCTATGGTTTTGAGAATTTTCTGTATGATGAAAGATAAGGGTTCATTTTCATTCTTCTGCATTTGTATATCCAGATTTTACAGCATCATTTTTTGAAAAGACTGTCCTTTCCCCATTGTATATTTTTGGTGTTTTGTGTTTTTTTGTTTTTTTTTTTTTTTAAAGATTAGATATGCATGGGTTTATTTGTGCCTCTCTTTCCTGTTCCATTAGTCTATGTACTTGTTTTCATGCTACTACCATACTTTTTGGATTATTAAAGCTTCCTAATATACTTAAATATCAGGTAGTGTGATACCTTTGGCTTTGTTTTTCTTGTTCAAAATTGATTTGATTCTTAAAGGTCTTCTGTGTTTCTACACAGATTTTAGGATTGTTTTGAGTACTATGATCATTGTAAGGAAACCGATCCTTCCACTCCACAAACACCAGCAGCTAACTTTCCATGTGTGTTATCATCAATTTCATGCATCAATGTTTTATAACTTTTAGTGCCTAGATCTTCACTTCCTTGGTTACAATTATTCCTAAGTATTTTCTTCTTACTGAAACTATTGTAAATGGAATCACAAGCTTATTCCTTTATAGGAGTTCACCATTAATTCATTGTTCATATATAAAAATGCAACTGATACTAGTATGTTGGTTTTTGTATCCAGAAATTTCCCTGAATTCATTTGTTAGTTTTTTTTTTTTTTTTTTTTTTTTTTCTAGAGTCTTCAGGATATTCTATATAAGAGAGATCAGGTCATCTGCGAACAGAAACAATGTTCCTTCTTCCTTTATTATTTGGATGACTTCCATTTCCTTTTATTCCATAATTGCTCTGGCAAGGACTTCCTGTACTCTGTTTAATAAAAGCAGTGATACTGGGAATCCTTGTCTTGTTCTACTGAATATGATGGTGCCCATGTGCTTGTTATACATGGCCTTTCTTGTGTTGTGTACTATCCTGGGCCTAGTTGGTAGACTGTTTTGATAATGAAAGGATATTGACCTCTGTCAAAAATGGGCAAGCACTAGGTTTTGTACACTGTCTTGCTGTCCTATTGAAATGTTATTAATTCCAATTATTTATCAGTCATTAATGCTGAGTTATTTAGGGAGATTATCAAAATAATACTAGATTTTGTTTTTCAATATTCAAAATCTACCATTTTACAATGTTTAGGAAATGTCTGGTTAGCACTTTTAAAAAAATTAAATAAATATATTTTGCATTAAATATATTTATCTTATATTGTACCTTAATGGGAATGCTTCTAAATTTAACCAATAAGGAAAGTTTTGCTATTATTTTATGTCTACTCTCTCCAGGAAACACTGCACATTGAAGTCCTTAAATTCATTCAGTTATTGACTACCATTTCCTGAATCTTTCATTATTAAAGACACAAAGCTCTCCCACACCATACAAAATAAGGCTATCTATTCCTTTGAGAAAACAGCGGTGAATCACTCAGCAGGATTCTGCTTCCCACAACATGGGTATATAACAACTGGTATTTTAAATTAAAAGGACAAGATTGAGGAAGAAATTACTATTCTTCTTCATAATTGATCCTTTCACATTTACTTAAAACCATTCCATAATAAACTGTATTAACAGGTAATTTTTCAGGAATACACATATTATTCAGCTCAAGGTCATATGATTTTTACTGAAATGAGTCATATAGAAATGGCAGAAAGCATTGCCTGTATTGATTCATCATTTTCATTCAGGGTTTAAGAATTAAATAATATCAACCCAAATGCACTGGAAACAGCCCTAAGTAGCTTTCATACATTTCTTATACACTACCCAGGAAGTGAACACCACACAGGCTGTGGTTTTGGTAATTGAAGTGGCTGATAATGTGGCTCCCATCTTCCCAAGTTTCTATTTTCTTTTTCATTGATGAAACACTGACTTTGGTTTCTAATACAGGAGGTTTTAAGTCAACCATCTATGGCTTATCTCCATTAGTGGGTCATAAGAGTTGTGCCTATATCAGGTAATTCTTTGACTTGATTTAAAAAATCATTTTAGTGTTAAAGAAGCTTTGAAAATTTTATAACACAGATTGAGAACACTTGGAAGTTGACATGAGATTATAAGTTTCAGAGACCAATGTATCAGGTAAGATGAATTTAGAGTAGCTAAGTTTTTACTGATGTCTGCCTTTTCAATTTTAATTCATATATATGACCCAGAAATAAATCAATAAGTGCTTTTGCATATCTCCTTATTCCATAATTGTATTTGAACTGGTTAAACTCATTTCAGACTTGCTCTATAAAACCTCTACCTTAGATCAGTACAAGTTCAGACCACCCCTGCTTCTATATTTTCTACTGAACACACCAGAGAAAAATTACATATGGATGTGGACCAGAGGTGCTCCACAATCTCAGTTTGGACATGAGTATTTGGTAAAGGTTCTTTGTACTCCAGAACCCTATGCCAATCACTGCAGAGGTTATTGCAAACCTGTATCATGCTGTTATCAATTACGTTATCACTTATCACCTGTGGCTCTCCATCTCAAGAGATGGATGTGCTCCTAGTGATTCCTGAACCATGGAAACCCACAGACAGCAAAACTCTTCATCTCTCTGTAGTTGCAGATAAACTTTACAGCAGAGCCCCCAAAAGATGCAATGATTAACTCTGATTTCAACTGCACAAGCTCTATAACAGAGACCAGAAGAAATGAAAGAAATGTAAGCAGTACATGCTAACGAATCTAGGATGCATACTTTTTCACATTTTCATGTCTTTGAAATTAGAATATATCTTACAGCCAGGCCTTTTTACAATCAGTTTTGGCCAGATGGTGGCCACAGCAGATTTTTCAAGTCACACATGTGTGGGGACAAGGCTTTCTGTGTTTCACTAAAGAAACACATGAAGGACTTCAAGGAAGGAGTATCAGCATGTATTGCTGTCTCAAAGTCTGCTAGAGCTTTTTGTTCTGGTGAGATCAAGAAAATATCACTTACAAAATGTGTCTCAGCAGCTAGAAAGACAAATACAGAAGCAAATACATAACTCTTCTGAATAACATCCTTTCCCCTTACCATCCATGATGCCACTAAGGATGGCAGTGTGCATAAAACTAGAAAATCAAAGGTGACACAGCAAAAGTGAAGCAGATGGGAAAGGCTGTTGAAAACTTCTGTGAATACTTAGCCATCTAACCAAACTCGTATTTCATTTTTAAAGAGTGTACAATAATCATCATTTGTGATAAAGAAAAGATTTATAACGAGATCAAATTTAGAGAGATTTTCTAATAATGAGATGAAAATCTTAAACACAAAGCACTGCGTTCAAATGTGCATCCTGATTTACTTGACACCTTGTCTCCCTCCCTCCCCGCAACCCTCCTCTCTCTTTTCCTCCCTCCCCACCCTCCTTCCGCTCTTAGTAGTCTTAACTTAGCCTGCTAGAGTGTCTTAACTTTAAAATTTCCAAGGTTTTATTAAGTGTGGCAATAAACAGTGCTAGTGATTCTATTTCTCAAACAATTAGTGACAATTAAAGACTGACAATATAAAAATATTCTCAAATTAATACATTTTCACAAGTATATTTCAAGTCTTCATTTCAATCAGCACATCAGTTAAAATATTTCAAAAATCATTTTAAAAATATTTTTTAGTTGTCAATGTACCTTTATTTTGTTTATATGCAGTGCTCAGAATCAAACCCAGTGCTTCACACATGCTAGGCAAGCGCTCTATCACTGAGCTACAACCCCAGCCCTATAAATCTATTGTGCACAAAGTTCAAATACTCATAAACTTCGTGATTTTATATTTTGAATGATAAAGTTCCACTTTTTTTCTTATTAGCTTTTTTTGGGGGGCATGTAGATGTTTATAATTATGTTTAAAATGGTTGAAAATCATTTCTTAAAAATATCATCTGAGAAAATACTGCTTATTTTTTATAATTAAGTCCATTTTTTATTTTTCAGAAATTACTACTGTAAAATCATCTCTTTAATTATTAGTTACAAAACTATTTTCTGAGTATCTATAACCATAGATTATAATAAACTTCCTCATCTAAAGTCTCAAAGATTATGAAACTTACACTAGTATAACTCTTCAACCAAGTGAGAATAATGAATATTTCCAAAAAATATATTGTATGTATGTGTATGCTCATGTTGACACGTGTTCACTGCATGATTCTAGACCCACTAAATGTCCAAAGTGATGAAGAGTATGAGCACTACACGGTAAGATGCCTGAGTATAAGAACTAAATATGCATTAGGGAAAGCTTTGCTACACCTCAGGATATTACCTAGCAGTCAGTGCACTGGGAGTCTATCTGCTGTTCTACAGCAGGTCAGATGCACTCAAGTCAAATTACTGACAACCCAACAAATAAGCAGAAACCATTATTGGAAAGCTCTTGTTTCCTGGCTTCCTGTGCTATCCTTATTGCTGTATTCCATGGGAAACTCACTAAACTGAAAAAAAAAAAAAATGACATATCTCATCTTTGTCAAAGCCCTAAAAACATTACAGTCAATGTCTTGGAGTCACTTAAGCCCTCTGGCACCAAGCACTCAGCCTGTAAGATTTCCATAAACGACAGTTGATTGCTGATGGGAGGAAGTGACAGATTAGTGAATTAAAAATTTACAGTGTACTAGGTGAATAGACTTTGCAACAATCAGCATTTTTGACTGCTCAAACTGTGTGTCTAAAGGAGGCACAGAACTTGAAATTTCAGAAATCACAGTCCTGTCTAATAAATACAAATCCTACCATTTGGTAGTTTACAGATCCTCAGTAAAAATGTCTTTGGAGATCTATTATGAATTAAGTATTATCATAAAATTGATTATAACTAGATAGCACTTAGAAATAATTTAATAGTTTAATAAAATTTTTAAAATTTCATTTCAGTAAATGGTGCATTAGTAGATTACTTTTTTGCAAATATTCTCAATATAGAATATACACTGAGAATGAATACCGAATACCTACAGAGGAATAAGCTGAGGTGTGGACTGTAGACTTCAAGGCATAATTATAATACATTTTCTCATGCATTATAGCTCTACTGTGTTAGCATGTACATTGACACAGAGAAACCCAATTGACACGCAGCTCTTTATCTGCATGTGGAACAAGGTGACATGGGAATAAAGACGAATGACACCTGTTCTGTGGACTCTCTTGTCACAGAAGCAGGGGCTCCTCCACACTGCTGAGCAGAGGCTATGTGAAAGCCAAATGAGGCATGACCACAGCATCCTCTCCTGTGGGAGGGCTTGGTGTTTCAAAGCTTCTCCCCCTTTTTTTTTTTTTTTTTTTTTTTGTGGTACTGGGGATTGAACTCAGGGGCACTTGACCACTGGGTCACATCCCCAGACCTATTTTGTATTTTATTTAGAGACAGGGTCTCATTGAGTTGCTAAGTGCCTCGCCATTGCTGAGGCTGGCTTTGAACTCACAATCCTCCTGCCTCAGCCTCCCAAAGTGCTGGGATTACAGGCGTGCGCCACCGCGCCCGGCTTCTCCCCCTTTCTTAAGCAATGCTTGTTTCTCTTCTTGGTCAAATGAATGAGGATCTGCCTGACTCTATCATGTTGATCCTGAGGTGTGCTCCATTTTCAACTTTCACCCTAGGTTTCAGCATTATTGGAACTAAATTGTTCAGTCTTATGAATTATCTCTTTCTCTCAATATATTGCCTTAGTGCTTTAAAAATCAATAAATAAAGGTAACTGACAGTGAAGGTGGAGTTGGTTTTCTAACTCCATTGTATTTCATTGATGTATTGTCTCTCCTTACACCAGAACAAACTGGTGGGTCAAATCTTCTATACACACTGTTCATTCATTATTTGTTATGCCAGTTACTGAAAGAGAGAAGTTGAGATCGCCAACTATGTTTGCATTTTTTAAATTGAAATCTTTAATAATATCAGTTTTTGCTTCATTTATTTTAAAGTTCTGTTATTGGCACACACATTAGGATTTCAGTATTTTTCTCTATGCAAAGATCTACTTTTACTTTGACAATAATTAATCAAATTCATCATCTGACATCTGCTTTTTTATACTTATTGTTGATATTATATAATTCAATCTATTTTTAAAATAGCTCTTAATTTATATTTCAAATGTGACTCTTTAGACAGTAAATAGTTGGGTTCTGTTTTTACCCTGTATGAAATTTTTTACCCTTTAAATAGCACATCTTGTCCACTTATATCTAATGTAATTATTAACCCTCAGTCTTAATCTTCAACCTTTCTGCATTTCCTATCTGTTGATGATTCGTTGTAGCAAGTAGATTATGTTGTTACCTTCGAAGGAGTGTTCACTTTCTATTTAACAGCTAGTTGACTTGCAGGTGGAATGCTTTGGTTCTGCTGGGTTTGACCCTTTGTTTTCTCAGAGGGTCACTGTATCCTGTTTTTTACCTTAGACCTACGAGATCATTGTGACTCTAGGCAATGATTCTCACTTCTAAAAGTAGTGTTAGTTGAATGCCCAACTTGGTCCATAAGGTTATTCCACTCTGGGTGAGCAGAACTCTAACATCTCTCATCACCACGTGATCTCTTCTATCTCCATTCAACTCTCAGGACCTCTTATATCAGAAATCTCTTCAAGTCTCATTTACACACAAGCAATCAGCTCTTAGGCAGAAACTTTAGGGGACATCTCATGCATACTTGATATGTACCACTTCTTTGATATCCAACTCTTCAAATTCCAGTTTTTCCAGCAGCAGCAAACTCTGACCTCTGTCTGATGCCTCACAGTCAGATATCCCCACTCTCCCATTAGTGTCAGGTTGAGACACTACTCCAAGAGTGATCTAGAACTAATGTGACACTCATCTCCCAGGCCTTTTTTCTCTCAAGAGTGAAATCTAACACCACCTGTTGTCCAAAGCCTGAAAACAGTAGTACAATGTATTTGACCAGTTTTATAACTCTTTTATGTCATGAGCGTCCATCTTCTACAAGGTACTTCTATATGATCAGAAGCAGTCAAATTATATGTGAAGAAGAACACTCAATATTGCAGCAGTATGTAGGTAGTACATAGCTGGCATTAGTGAACCCTTTGAGGAAAAGGGCAAACACTGAACAGGATAGAATATTAGACACTTACACTGAACTGGTGGGAAGATGGGGTAGAATAATATTTGGTACTCTTTACATTGTCAATAAGTATCATTATGCCAGGCACAATGGTACTTGCCTGTAATCCCAGGGGCTCAGGTGGCTGAGGCAAGAGGATCCAGAGTTCACAATTAGCCTCAGCAAAGATGAGGCGCTAAGCAACTCAATGATACCCTGGATCTAAAGAAAATACAAAATAGGGCTGAGGATGTGGCTCAGTGGTTGAGTGTCCCTGAGTCCAATCCCTGGTAACCCCCTACCCCAAAGAAAAGAGTCATTATATTGGCAGCAGAAAAACTTGGAAGAATCTTGAGCTGAAGAATCTTGGGTTGGAATCAGCAGCTTGTGCCTTAGGAAACTCAATCAGGCTGAGCTTTAGCAGGTGACTGTGGTGGAATGAGGTCCACACAGAACAGTGGAGCAGTTGCTACCTGAGGTGGCAGGACCATGAACAAGGACAGGGAGACACTTGATGAATGAATGGAAATAAGCCCCTTGATAAGGGTCTACTCCTGGCTTAAGATGGCACAAGAAATGTGTAAATCAAAGAGCACTCGAGAGTTTTGACTTTCTTGATTTAGGGGAAAAAGCACAATCACGAGGATTACAGGAATTGCATACAGTTTCTGACTTCAAGAACCATTACATTCATAGTATCATTTCAAGCATGAAGGGTGATAAACTGTTGAAAGATTTGAAATACCAAAATGAAAGGGAAATGATGGGCAGGTGACCAAAAATAGAAGCTGCTGGAGAAAAATGAGTTCTAGAAAGAAATTAAGAGAGAGAAAGTAAAAAAAAAAAAGGAGTGGGAATTTCATCAAAATAGCAGGAAGATCAGGAAGATTGGTAGAGTAAATGAAAGGGATTGAGGGGGAGGACGCAGGTACAGGAAAAGGGAAGAACAGTGGCATAAATCTTCACTGAACTTTCCCATGCACATACATGAATACAGCACAGTGAATCCCAACACCAAGTACACCCACAAGACACTCATTAAAAAACAACTATAAATAACTTGCAGAAAGATCAGTAGGGTAGAGGGAGGGAAGCAGGGGGAGAATGGAAGTGCTGGGGACTGAATTATAGTAAATTATACTCCATGCTTTGCTATTATGTCAAAATGTATCCTCATGTTTTATATAACTAAAAATAATCAATAAAAATTAATAAAAAGAATATTAGTGTATTTGTAAGAGATGAGAAAGTTACACAGGAAAGAAATGGATCATCAGACTAACAAAATATTGGGGGAGAAAATCCAACTTGGAAAATATGTTGATATTTGATTTTCAATTATTCATACAGAGAACACTAGAAAAATGTGCATAATTTAATAGCTAATCTAATCTTTGTATTTTGTAAGTTGGCATATTAAGCCATCAGAATGGCTTGGTTCTAATGATACAAAATTATCCAGTGATAACAAAGTAAAATTAAGTTAAAGCACACAAATCTACATAGGACCAATACTACTAAAAGCAAAATTTAATTTAAAAAATTTGGAAAAAAGAAAATGTAAGTTTTCAAAGAAAGCCAGTGTGAGCTAAAAACATAGCTGAATTTCTGAAACATGAGTGTTCAACTTAGTCATTAGATCAGGGAATTATTTAAGGAACATTTATTAAAAAACAGTGGTAACATTTCTCATGAAATATGAAAAAGCAGGAAAATCATAAAAAGAAAAATCAATAAAGTTTATTAAAAAAATAACCTCTCAGGGATTGGAAGTACAAGTGTGTAATGAATGCTTATTTTTGTTTTTAGTAAAAACAAAGAAAACAGTCACTAAAACATTCCTGGGAATTCAAAGGCTTTTTAAGAGTGTGGTTTTAAGTATAAAATAGTTAAAGGAGTTGGATGAGCTTGAGACCCTAACTCTAGAAATAGGACTAGAAAAAAGCAAGAATATTTTCTATCTTGCCACCTAAATCCCATGATTTGGCTCGAAAGGCATTGTAGAGATTGTTCACTTTAGAGATGAGAAAGTGAGGTGCCAAAGGTAAGTCAGTTGAAAAAGCTTGCTCTGAGAAAGAGGCAGGACTGAACATAAAGTTCTAACTTCATGAGTAACTGCTTTCTGGACCCTTTGGAAACTTGGTGCCCTCGTTGGGTAAATGAAGCACCAAGCCCTATGGACCCTACTATCGACTAGTGTCTTGAAATATCAGCCTCCTTGAATCTTAGTTCCATAAAGCCTAATTAAATCAAATTATTTTAAAGCAATATTAAAAAGATATAGACCAAGTATGGTGGCACATGCCTGTAATTTCAGCAGCTCAGGCAGCTGAGGCAGGAGGATCACAGGTTCAAAGTAAGACTCAGCAATTTAGCCAGCAACTTATTAAGACCCTGTCTCAAAATAAAAAATGAAAAAGGTATGGGGATGTGGCTGACAGGTTAAGTGCCCCTGGGTTCAGTCCCAATTACAAAATCAACAACAACAAAAAAAACAATAACAACAACAACAACAAAAGCATAGACATGTTTGGATATGTATCCATATCCAAAGTTCCTGGGAATTTATCTTCCTTAGGCCACTGAGAAAGGCACTCACCATGGGTACCAAAAATGGAAAGAGCTATTTCCTCCATCTTGAAAATGCAATTACTTCTTTTTGATTGAAAAGACCAAATTAGAAAGAATTTCAGATTTCTATTCAGAGATGTAAATATATACTTTCTTTTTTTTTTTTTTTTTTACTTTGCAGACACTTAAATAAATGGCTCTGAGTCAAGAGAAAGTTCTTCTAAATGATTTAACGAAGAACAAATTAGAGCTCTCATTTTAATTCATTCTAAAATCCTAAACAGGATTATTAGACAATTGCTTCCACAAAAGCCAACAGGAAATAAAGTAGCCAAATCACTTCCAGTCTATCCTCCACAGAGTAGGGCAGCACCAGAACACACCAGACCTACTGGACTGCATGAAGTCTTTAGTTGAACAGCTCAAAGAGGGTGAGGAAGGCTCCTGATGGCTCCTTGCTATTTGTAAAAATTTCATTTTACAAAATATGCCTCCAATCTGGGTCTGAGGGAAGATAAAACTGAAAGAAGATCTACAAAGTCACTGCAGATGGTGCTTGATGCATCTGCACTTTTTGGATGGTAAAAACATATATTCACATAATTGATTGAAATAGAAGCCTTTAACAGAAATTAAATTATCCTAATGTCCTATACTTGTCTATGGATTGATTTATAGTGGGAAGATAGATAAATTTTCCCATTAAAGAGTCCAACCATAAATTTAAATTGGCATTTTTATCTACAAACATTTTAATATCGATTGCTTGTCAATATGCACTGTGGACAACAGTTCTACAACTATTACAGGGCCTAAGGAGTAGAATGAAGATATTTTTAAAATAAAAATATATTTACTCCTGGAAAATGGTTATTTTCTTTATGACAATAACCCAGAAAACCATTAAAATATGATGTACTCCTTTTTAAAAAATATTTGTTTATTTGTTTTTAGTTGTACACAATGCCTTTATTTTCACATGGCGCTGAGGATTGAACCTGGGCCATGCATGTGCTAGGCGAGCACTCTACTACTGAAATACAACCCCAGCCCTCTGATGTACTCTTAACATGAATTAAATTAAGTGTGCATGAGGATTAAATGTTTGCAATTAACACAATTAATTTTTTTCTTCATTATCATTCTAAAATACTGCATTCTAGAGCATCATTTAGAAATGAAAATTTAACAAAATTAAATTTTAAACATGTATAAACCTTAAAGCATGTATATTTAATTCAAAGTCTATTATGAATCAAAGATTGTTGTTAATAAAAGAATCCAAGAAGATATCATTTGACCTAGAAAGAAAAAGAAAATAATTATGACATAATTATAATAAGGTAATTCAATAACATTTAAAGATACTTTATTTTACCATCATATTCATGGGTAGTATCATTAAGTGATGTGAAATATTGTTCCTAAATTATATCAGATTGCAGAATTCATTTTAATGATGATAGAAGGAATTTGATTAGCAATGCTCTAAAGTAGCATTTCTCAGTGATCTCTGATGATAGAGACCATCTCAAGCCCAGATGCTGTGCTATCTTCAAATTTTATTAGTTGACAACATACCTCAAACCTATAAAGGAGTTAATTAAAAAGGTTTAGTCTTAGAATTCATTCAGATCTGAATGTTTCAGTTGAAGCTGCTAATTAAAATTCTATTCCATAATAATATAAATTGGCTGGTAACAGTGATATCTTTACTTGAAATGTTATGTATCTATCTCATGTGTACGCACATACCATATTATTATCAAAACACCATTTTAAGGGGCTGGGATTGTGGCTCAGCAGCAGAGCACTTGCCTCGCACATGTGCGGCCCGGGTTCGATCCTCAGCACCACGTAAACATAAATGGATTGCATTGTGTACAACTAAAGTAAATAAATTAAAAAAAAACACCATTTTAAGAAAATATTATTTCTCTGTCCTACTTTGAGAAAAATAATGTTTTCAAGGCTGATTGCATTAAATGCTGTTTTAAAAATTAAAACAAATAATTTACTTTAAATGTTATAACATAAACTCATAAAAGTACCAACATAATTTATCACAGAAAAACATTTGCTCTTTTCTTGTCTCAGATGCCCTTTGGTCTGAGATCATTTTCATCCAAATTATTAGCTTCAATTCATTCAACTTATTATTTCCCTCATAGATAATTTATCAAGGAAGGATGGAGCTGACTTAGTCTTCTGTCCTCCACAAGAGGAACTGCTCCAATAGGTTAGTGTAGGGAATGAAATATGAAGTCACTCTTCATCAGAGGATTAAGTATGTGGTGGGAGAATGACGACAAATTAATTGCACTGTGAAATCATTGCTTTGCAGGAAGAATTCAAGTGAAAGGAATGCTTCTTGACATGAGAAACTATTGTCCCCGCCCCGCTCAGGAGCACTCAACCACTGAGCCACATCCCCAGCCCAATTTTGTATTTATTTGTATTTTATTTAGAGACAGGTTCTCACTGAGTTGCTTAAGGCCTCACTTTTGCTGAAGCTGGCTTTGAACTCTGGATCCTCCTGCCTCAGCCTCCCAAGCCACTGGGATTACAGGCAGGTGCCACCACACCCAGCTTGTGTGTATGTATGTGTGTGTGTGTGTGTATGTGTGTGTGTGTATTTAAATCTTTGCTGTCACTTGGGGTTTTTTTTGCATTCAAGATGTTGGCCCTCTTTGGATGTCAGCATGAAGAAGAACTGAAAATTTATTTCCCTGACCAGATTTCTGATGAATAACTATAATCATGATTCAGGTTATCTGTAACCAGGTTAATGTTTGCACCTGGTACATGCTGAATGTCTGTCCAGAGCTCAGTAGGGAAACTGGAGGCTCAGGTACTTGATGGTGAGTCAGTGGGCTGCCCGGGAACCCTGTCTGGGAATGTCAGCTCCACTACTTGGCAGCTGTGAGAAAGCAAGTAATTCCATTCAGCTGTTACGTTGTGGAATGGAGACAGTGATACCTATGTTAAAAAGCTGTAGTGCCAGCTTGTATAACTGCTTCTGGGTGGTATCTAGCTCTAGCGTATCACAGGTTACTTAATAAAACAAAACCCCCAAGACCTGTATGTAATTCTTACTACATCTGCACAAACACAATGTTACTCTCTTCAGGGATTTTACTAGAAGGAAAAAAAAAAATAGATGAGGTGACTTAAGGACTTTCTTTCAGGAGTTGTAATTTGGTTTTATAGTTTAATGCTATTTGGGATATTCTATTCAAGCATACTACTTCTCAGTAGTTTTAACATTTCAGAATGACAAATTTACCTAATTTTTCATATGTTAAACAAATGATATCAATTTCTCACCTTAATATTGATGTGGAACAGAGGACAGAGTAACATGCACATTTGGGGACCAGCTGAGTGACAAGATAAGGGGGCAGTTAAGCTACTCAGCCCTTCCTCTCCCCTGATTGAATGTCTCTGCTTTGTCCTTCCAAGAGCAGCATATCTGACAGCTTCCTGCATCACAAACCCAGCTCTGTGTCTAAGATGTGACAGCTGAAAGTGTCAGGGGACAACCAAGTGCATGGTATTTGTTTCTTACACAATCACCAATCAGGAAGAAGTAGAAATAACTGAAAAAAAAAGTCTGAGTTCTTCACTAGATGCCATGCAGTCCTATTAGATTATTTAATTTACATTACCCATATGGAGTGTGGTATTATAAAAGGGTGGAGAAGAAGGGCAAGATTTAAGTTTCAAGTGTAAGGTTGAACAAGATAACAGCATGTATATAAACTGCAACCTAAGATACCATCACAGCCTCTAAGTCCAACTGTGCAGTTCATGGACTGCCAAAAAGCACCTGGAAAAAGAGGGCATTAGGGACTGCAATTGACCCTCCTTATACTGGCTTGCCCATGCACCCCAGTTTACAGCTGTATCTTCTTGCAAGAAGGAACATCCCAAGCCAGCAGGCTTGTGTCAGTTCTGAGGAACAAACACCTTAAAAAAAAGGACAGAGACTAAGCAAAGAATTCTCTTCATTCCAAAGATCAATGCACTCTTCAGAAAGAAAGTTTTAAAGTGTTTTCAGAGATGGGATTGTTTCAACGGCCAGACATTACAAAGTAAGAAAAGTTTTTCTCAAACCAAATTGGAGGAATATGTTTGGGTAAAAATAAAAGTGCACTGTAATGCAATCACAGAATGGAACTAATTGTGCCCATCACTGGAATTGTTCTTTCTGTGTCTGAGTGGTAGAGACAGAGCTTGCTGCTTGGTCTGTTTCTGTCCGGTACAAAAGAAGGCAGCAGCACTTGGGATTCTTAACTACTCTTTTGTAATGTAAAGTGGTTGAATTCTTCCACACTTTGAACTGAGAGAATCTGATTTCTTTGAAACTGTAAGTCCCCAAACTGGCCATGAAACAAGGTAAAAATTCTTCCAATGTCTAGCTGATCACTTCCATATCCAAAGATTCTACAACAGGAAATCCAGGACCCCTAATTTGAAAATATATCACTCTTGAATTTTCCAGAGAGTTGGGAACTTACACAATTTTTACATGGGACCCCTATGATTTTTCTAAACAGTAGAGAGGACAGGACTTCTGGTTGATGTTTGCTTCCTGCTTATGCATATTTATATCTTGATCTAGTTATAGATACAGCTTTTGCTATGTGGATAAAATACATATATAAGTGCCACAGTATTATGAATGCATGTTTATGGCTTTTGCTATGTTTTGAAAAGCTGTTTCAAATGTTAAGCAAACTTTCATGTGAAATTACATGAAACTGAAGCCAGATTTAAAGCTAGGTAGTGAGTGTAGTCAGGCAAATCGGGTCTAACATCGAGTTTCATAAAGAACATGGAGTCCATAAGGAAAATGGAGTCAGCCTGAGTCCTGGAAAATCACAGAGCAACTCCAAGAGAGATAAGATGGTTAATGTTCCCAAGTTTAGGGCTCATCTTATGGAATGATAATGAAACAGCTTCCAGTAAACGAGATGCTAGATGCTAATCAACTAGCCCTAAACCCTTCCCGTAAATCTCACACCCACCATGGGCCCTCCTTTTGACATTCCTGTCCTAGGAAGGACAGAGATAAGGAACATGGAAGGGACAAAAGAAAGATTTAGATATAAAAGGGAGAAAGCCTCTCCTCCCTTTGGATTTCTGGTTTCCAGGTCCCCTTCTCCCTCTGGGGGAAGTCTTTTGCTATCCTTTAAATAAAGCTGTCCACTTTCCACTCTATGCTTGCTTCGGAGTGCTTCTTCGGCGTTATTCTTCAGCGTTCGGGGAGCAAGAACTCGTCACGGTAAAAAGCGGTTTCATAGTGGAGGTCCCACATAGATAAACTACACGAGGTAAGCTCTTCTTAATGCACCCCAAATCTGTCGAGGTGCATCTGTCTCTTTTTCTTTCGGAGGAGAAAGTGGGCACCCGTCGGCTACTTAAATGCAGTTAGTGCAGCCGCCACTCTTCAAGACTCGGGTGAGAGGTTTCTCGGCCTAGACAGTTTCCAATCACCTGTTCTGGACAGAACAGGCATGTTGGGCTCTGCCAAAGCCGTTTCCTACTTTTCTGTCCAGGCCCGGAGAGCATTTGGCGTGAGTACACAGCGTCCCAAGTCCTGATCTACCTCAGATGCGTGGAGATGGAGGAAAGAGTTGGAACAACTGCGGAATTCGGGTCTGGGCCACACTCAGACGTATTCCTAAGGTTCCTTCCCTTGAGCCCTCTCCCGACAGCCCTTAGGGGTATCTGGGTGATCGGTAGACGAATGGCGCTGAGGGAAAGCCCCAATTACAAATTGCCTCCGTGTGGGCCAGCACACATTCCCCCACCCCGCATCCATTCCCTCCTGGATGCTCCCTTTGCATCGCCGATCATAATGCTAGCAATTCAGGCTGTAGAAATATGGGAAAGACTTAAGATGATTTGTAGGAAATGTTTTATATTTCTCTTGCATGTGTAGGTTGATTTCATTCTGATGTTTAAAATGTGATGTGTTCTTTGTAAGTGGTCAGGGGCTAAAGTTCAACCTTTCCAGGGTCCCTCCGATAGGAAATGTGGTACTTGATGTCTCCCCTTCACTTTGCAAGAGGTCCCTTTAGTCCACAGAGCAAAGTAGATTAACAAGAAAATAGGCAAATTTATGTTATGGGTTTTTATAGTGGCAAGGAGGAAAGCAGTAATGCCCTTAAGTCTGAATCCTCCTAGGGTCTTTGGCACAGGGCAGACTGAGACCCCAGCACTTTGCCAAAGGAGGCCAGAAATGACTTTGGCAAAGCCAGGTGATGAGAGACGGGTTTTCTGGACCGTGAGGAAGCTCCAGAGATAGGGAGACGTCCCTAATAGGAACAGTTCTCTTTAGCGCGGGCGCCTGAGTCCTGTTTTTTTTCTCTTACTCAGATGGGAGCTTCTCTCTCCAATATGCCGGGTACACCACTTACCTGCATATTGAAAAACTGGAATAAGTTTGACCCACAGACACTCAAGAAAAAGTGCCTTATTTTCTTCTGCCGCTAGGCCTGGCCTCAATACAAACTCCCTGATGGAGAATCCTGGCCACCAGAGGGAAATATCAATTTCAATACGATTTTGCAGCTTGATAGATTTTGCAAAAAGGAAGGGAAATGGGGGGAGGTGCCATATGTTCAGGCTTTCTTTGCCCTAAGGGAAGACCCCCAATTGTGTCAGCAGTGTAAAGTAGACTTAGCTATGATCTCTGCTATGAAAGGAGAGTATCCTAAGAAACCACCTGTCGAGGAGAAGGAGTCAGGAGGACACCCCAAATCTTCATTCTCTGCTGACGTCCAGCAGCAGCCCTCCTGTCCCCCATACCCTGGCCTCTCTCCATCTGTCCCAATGGACAAGTCAAATGTATTACCCCTCCAGGAGATGCCAGGAGGAGAATTTGGACCAGTCAAAGTACATACTCCCTTCTCCCTTCAAGACTTAAGACAGATAAAAACTAACTTAGGGAGATTCTCAGAAGACCCAGATAAATATATTGAGGTATTTCAAAACATATGCCAGGTGTCTGACCTTACCTGGAAAGACATTACGCTGTTACTCAACCAGACTTTAACTTCTAATGAGAAGGAAGCTGCCCTAAGAGCAGCCGAGCAATTTGGGGATGACTTACACCTTGCTCATGCCCCGGCAGCACAGACTAGAAGCAAACCCAATTACCCATCAGGAGCACAGGCAGTTCCCAGGAACGACCCAAATGATGAACAAAATGCTTGGAAACTTAGTCACTTTCAAATGCTAATTCTTGAGGCCCTTAGAAGAGTTAAGCAAAAGCCCATTAACTATTCTAAGATGTCAGAAATTATTCAGGGCCCGCAGGAAAGTCCTGCTATCTTCATGGAGAAACTCAGGGAAGCAATGAGAAAGCACACCACCGTGGATCCTGAATCCGCAGAGGGCCACATACTTTTAAAGGACAAATTTATCACCCAGTCGGCCCCAGACATTCGGAGGAAGTTACAAAAATTGGCATATGGCCCTGATCAGTCTTTAGATGATATCCTCCGACTTGCTACTTCCGTCTTTTATAATAGAGACCTGGAGGAAATAAGGGTGAAAGAGCGCAGAGACAGAAAAAAGACTGAGACGCTGGTATTAGCTCTTAAAGGAGTAAGCTCCCAGGGTGGAAAAGGAGGAGTACGAAATGCTCCCCAATCCACAAAAGGGACTTGTTTCCATTGTGGAGAAGAAGGACATTTCAAGCGGGAGTGCCCACAAGCAAAGCGGCCACCTCCGAAGCCCTGCCCTAAGTGTCAAGGCAACCACTGGAGGAGTGACTGTCCTGAGGGGCGTAGGTCCTTGAGGCCAGACTCTCCCACACAGGCCTGATGGGGCCCGGGGTCGATTCTGGCTCCCGTAACTCCTATCACCACACGTGAACCCCGGGTTTGCTTCTCCGTAGGGAGCCAAGAGGTCAACTTCCTCTTAGATACTGGTGCCAGTTATTCTGTTCTCACGACGTATTCTGGACCCCTTTCCTCTAAAACCATGACGGTGCAAGGAGTGTCTGGAAGGTGTATAACTAGAAAGTTCACTCCCCCACTGAGTTGTGAGTGGGACGGGATGATGTTTTCTCATGCATTTCTGATAGTTCCAGAGTGCCCCATCCCTTTATTAGGACGGGATTTACTTTCAAAACTTAAGACCTCTGTTACAATAAATTTAGGGCCAGAGGGACCATTATGTTTACCTTTATTAGAATGTGACATGGGCAGGCCCTCCTCCAGAGATAAGACCTCAGCATACTCAGGAGGAAACACACCAGGCCTTATCTAAAAGAGGTAGCCTCTTACCCTCAGGGTGGATTCAAATGGAAGACAGCAAGCTTTATTTACCTGCTAGTTCCCAATGGAAGATTTTACACCCTACACCAATCTTTCCACCTAGGAGAAGAAAATACTCTCAAATTAACCCGAGAAATATTTGAAGGAAAAAAAATATTCCAAAGACTATCCATCAAATAGTCAAGGCCTGTGAAATGTGCCAAAGAAATAACCCACTTAACTCTGCCAAGAAGCCCCCAGGATTACAAAGGACAGGACAGTTCCCTGGGGAAGACTGGCAACTTGATTTTACCCACATGCCTAAGAGCAATGGATTCCAATATCACCGAGCTTCACTGTTTATTCCACGTATTCGTTTAGAGGATGTAATGTGGCACGTGGAAACCTTGAACAATCACACCCAGACCGCGCTTCTTGAGGTTGAGGAAAGTATCTCTCTCTTTAACACTGAAGTAACGCTTATGAGAAAGGCCATCCTACAAAACCGTATGGCTTTAGATGTCCTCACTGCAGCCCAAGGCGGTACTTGTGCCATTATTAAAACTGAATGCTGTGTTTACATCCCTGATAGTTCCGGCAATGTGACTAAAATTCTTAAAAACTTGCATGCTCAGATAGAAGCCATGTCTTCACCAGCCATGTCATGGGAACAATATTTTAGTTCCTGGTTTTCTGGTACCTCATGGTGGAAAACATTGCTAGTCTCTGTTGTCCTCATCATACTCATTGGTATATTCTTATGCTGTGGCATTTATTGTTGCATTAATCTCATTCCAGTACTCATAAATTCTTGTTTCTCTTATAGACCACCAGTTGCTCAAATGGCCCTTCAGCCTATTGACTCTCAACTGGACTTCTATCGTGGATCACTCGATAGACCCGATTTTTAAACGGGGACTCCAAACTGCTGGCCCCACTTCGCCCCCTCTCAGCTCGAAGAAGTTAGATTCGATCGTCGCCCCATGTCCTTACAGCAGTAAGGAGTTCCTGAAATTAGAGGGGGGAATGAAGCCAGATTTAAAGCTAGGTAGTGAGTGTAGTCAGGCAAATCGGGTCTAACATCGAGTTTCATAAAGAACATGGAGTCCATAAGGAAAATGGAGTCAGCCTGAGTCCTGGAAAATCACAGAGCAACTCCAAGAGAGATAAGATGGTTAATGTTCCCAAGTTTAGGGCTCATCTTATGGAATGATAATGAAACAGCTTCCAGTAAACGAGATGCTAGATGCTAATCAACTAGCCCTAAACCCTTCCCGTAAATCTCACACCCACCATGGGCCCTCCTTTTGACATTCCTGTCCTAGGAAGGACAGAGATAAGGAACATGGAAGGGACAAAAGAAAGATTTAGATATAAAAGGGAGAAAGCCTCTCCTCCCTTTGGATTTCTGGTTTCCAGGTCCCCTTCTCCCTCTGGGGGAAGTCTTTTGCTATCCTTTAAATAAAGCTGTCCACTTTCCACTCTATGCTTGCTTCGGAGTGCTTCTTCGGCGTTATTCTTCAGCGTTCGGGGAGCAAGAACTCGTCACGGTAAAAAGCGGTTATTTATGTTATGGGTTTTTATAGTGGCAAGGAGGAAAGCAGTAATGCCCTTAAGTCTGATCCTCCTAGGGTCTTTGGCACAGGGCAGACTGAGACCCCAGCACTTTGCCAAAGGAGGCCAGAAATGACTTTGGCAAAGCCAGGTGATGAGAGACGGGTTTTCTGGACCGTGAGGAAGCTCCAGAGATAGGGAGACGTCCCTAATAGGAACAGTTCTCTTTAGCGCGGGCGCCTGAGTCCTGTTTTTTCTCTTACTCAGATGGGAGCTTCTCTCTCCAATATGCCGGGTACACCACTTACCTGCATATTGAAAAACTGGAATAAGTTTGACCCACAGACACTCAAGAAAAAGTGCCTTATTTTCTTCTGCCGCTAGGCCTGGCCTCAATACAAACTCCCTGATGGAGAATCCTGGCCACCAGAGGGAAATATCAATTTCAATACGATTTTGCAGCTTGATAGATTTTGCAAAAAGGAAGGGAAATGGGGGGAGGTGCCATATGTTCAGGCTTTCTTTGCCCTAAGGGAAGACCCCCAATTGTGTCAGCAGTGTAAAGTAGACTTAGCTATGATCTCTGCTATGAAAGGAGAGTATCCTAAGAAACCACCTGTCGAGGAGAAGGAGTCAGGAGGACACCCCAAATCTTCATTCTCTGCTGACGTCCAGCAGCAGCCCTCCTGTCCCCCATACCCTGGCCTCTCTCCATCTGTCCCAATGGACAAGTCAAATGTATTACCCCTCCAGGAGATGCCAGGAGGAGAATTTGGACCAGTCAAAGTACATACTCCCTTCTCCCTTCAAGACTTAAGACAGATAAAAACTAACTTAGGGAGATTCTCAGAAGACCCAGATAAATATATTGAGGTATTTCAAAACATATGCCAGGTGTCTGACCTTACCTGGAAAGACATTACGCTGTTACTCAACCAGACTTTAACTTCTAATGAGAAGGAAGCTGCCCTAAGAGCAGCCGAGCAATTTGGGGATGACTTACACCTTGCTCATGCCCCGGCAGCACAGACTAGAAGCAAACCCAATTACCCATCAGGAGCACAGGCAGTTCCCAGGAACGACCCAAATGATGAACAAAATGCTTGGAAACTTAGTCACTTTCAAATGCTAATTCTTGAGGCCCTTAGAAGAGTTAAGCAAAAGCCCATTAACTATTCTAAGATGTCAGAAATTATTCAGGGCCCGCAGGAAAGTCCTGCTATCTTCATGGAGAAACTCAGGGAAGCAATGAGAAAGCACACCACCGTGGATCCTGAATCCGCAGAGGGCCACATACTTTTAAAGGACAAATTTATCACCCAGTCGGCCCCAGACATTCGGAGGAAGTTACAAAAATTGGCATATGGCCCTGATCAGTCTTTAGATGATATCCTCCGACTTGCTACTTCCGTCTTTTATAATAGAGACCTGGAGGAAAAATAAGGGTGAAAGAGCGCAGAGACAGAAAAAAGACTGAGACGCTGGTATTAGCTCTTAAAGGAGTAAGCTCCCAGGGTGGAAAAGGAGGAGTACGAAATGCTCCCCAATCCACAAAAGGGACTTGTTTCCATTGTGGAGAAGAAGGACATTTCAAGCGGGAGTGCCCACAAGCAAAGCGGCCACCTCCGAAGCCCTGCCCTAAGTGTCAAGGCAACCACTGGAGGAGTGACTGTCCTGAGGGGCGTAGGTCCTTGAGGCCAGACTCTCCCACACAGGCCTGATGGGGCCCGGGGTCGATTCTGGCTCCCGTAACTCCTATCACCACACGTGAACCCCGGGTTTGCTTCTCCGTAGGGAGCCAAGAGGTCAACTTCCTCTTAGATACTGGTGCCAGTTATTCTGTTCTCACGACGTATTCTGGACCCCTTTCCTCTAAAACCATGACGGTGCAAGGAGTGTCTGGAAGGTGTATTATAACTAGAAAGTTCACTCCCCCACTGAGTTGTGAGTGGGACGGGATGATGTTTTCTCATGCATTTCTGATAGTTCCAGAGTGCCCCATCCCTTTATTAGGACGGGATTTACTTTCAAAACTTAAGACCTCTGTTACAATAAATTTAGGGCCAGAGGGACCATTATGTTTACCTTTATTAGAATGTGACATGGGCAGGCCCTCCTCCAGAGATAAGACCTCAGCATACTCAGGAGGAAACACACCAGGCCTTATCTAAAAGAGGTAGCCTCTTACCCTCAGGGTGGATTCAAATGGAAGACAGCAAGCTTTATTTACCTGCTAGTTCCCAATGGAAGATTTTACACCCTACACCAATCTTTCCACCTAGGAGAAGAAAATACTCTCAAATTAACCCGAGAAATATTTGAAGGAAAAAATATTCCAAAGACTATCCATCAAATAGTCAAGGCCTGTGAAATGTGCCAAAGAAATAACCCACTTAACTCTGCCAAGAAGCCCCCAGGATTACAAAGGACAGGACAGTTCCCTGGGGAAGACTGGCAACTTGATTTTACCCACATGCCTAAGAGCAATGGATTCCAATATCACCGAGCTTCACTGTTTATTCCACGTATTCGTTTAGAGGATGTAATGTGGCACGTGGAAACCTTGAACAATCACACCCAGACCGCGCTTCTTGAGGTTGAGGAAAGTATCTCTCTCTTTAACACTGAAGTAACGCTTATGAGAAAGGCCATCCTACAAAACCGTATGGCTTTAGATGTCCTCACTGCAGCCCAAGGCGGTACTTGTGCCATTATTAAAACTGAATGCTGTGTTTACATCCCTGATAGTTCCGGCAATGTGACTAAAATTCTTAAAAACTTGCATGCTCAGATAGAAGCCATGTCTTCACCAGCCATGTCATGGGAACAATATTTTAGTTCCTGGTTTTCTGGTACCTCATGGTGGAAAACATTGCTAGTCTCTGTTGTCCTCATCATACTCATTGGTATATTCTTATGCTGTGGCATTTATTGTTGCATTAATCTCATTCCAGTACTCATAAATTCTTGTTTCTCTTATAGACCACCAGTTGCTCAAATGGCCCTTCAGCCTATTGACTCTCAACTGGACTTCTATCGTGGATCACTCGATAGACCCGATTTTTAAACGGGGACTCCAAACTGCTGGCCCCACTTCGCCCCCTCTCAGCTCGAAGAAGTTAGATTCGATCGTCGCCCCATGTCCTTACAGCAGTAAGGAGTTCCTGAAATTAGAGGGGGGAATGAAGCCAGATTTAAAGCTAGGTAGTGAGTGTAGTCAGGCAAATCGGGTCTAACATCGAGTTTCATAAAGAACATGGAGTCCATAAGGAAAATGGAGTCAGCCTGAGTCCTGGAAAATCACAGAGCAACTCCAAGAGAGATAAGATGGTTAATGTTCCCAAGTTTAGGGCTCATCTTATGGAATGATAATGAAACAGCTTCCAGTAAACGAGATGCTAGATGCTAATCAACTAGCCCTAAACCCTTCCCGTAAATCTCACACCCACCATGGGCCCTCCTTTTGACATTCCTGTCCTAGGAAGGACAGAGATAAGGAACATGGAAGGGACAAAAGAAAGATTTAGATATAAAAAGGGAGAAAGCCTCTCCTCCCTTTGGATTTCTGGTTTCCAGGTCCCCTTCTCCCTCTGGGGGAAGTCTTTTGCTATCCTTTAAATAAAGCTGTCCACTTTCCACTCTATGCTTGCTTCGGAGTGCTTCTTCGGCGTTATTCTTCAGCGTTCGGGGAGCAAGAACTCGTCACGGTAAAAAAGCGGTTTCAAAACGATGGTGTAGATGCTTATTTTTTATGAATTAAAATTAATGTGGGTGTTGTTGCTCTGTTTGGAAATTCAGTCTAATCTTTTTCTCATATTTCTGAATCTCATGTAGGAAGTTCTACAATTGCCTCAAGGCAGCAGCATCAAGGACTGAGGTTGGCATTAGCATCTTGATTCACCCATTCAATATTAGGAAGTTGACTGATTATTATGGTGAAAGTAAAGTGACAACTTAGGTCTTCATTTCTACCTTCAGATGGAAGAGAAAATTGGATACAATACTGGAAAAAAATATGGAACAATGTCAGTTTGGGACAGGTCATTGAGAAGTTCAGGTGTCTCAGTCAGGGCCAGAGGAGGGGAATGAAGTGTCCAGGTGTCAGCCTTTGAAGTGTACATCACTTCCAAACCATAATCAGTCCTGAACAAATTCAAGATTTTAGGAAGAAAATTCAGTTTCAATTGTTTACGTGTCATTTAAACGAGTCCACAGTTGACACTCCAGAACTACTCAAAGGAATGAATCTAAGGAATTGAGATTAAAGTTCCCTGAACTTAATGAAAGCATTTTTGCTCACATTTAAGTGAAAAGCTTGTGTCTTTGCTGACATGAGCCCTGCCTTTTCAGGTTACCTTTCTCTTTTTTTACCTGTCTTCTTAAAACACACTTGATCTTGCTATGGATTCCACCTGGCTGGTAACTTGTGTCAGCTAAAGGACTCTCTCTAAGCAATCCAGGCTCTTAAGGAAACAACACAAAACAGTCCTTCTCTGTTCCCACCAGGGAAAGTTAATGAAGAGATAATAAATGCAATGGAAATTATAAATACTAGTTTTTCACTTAAACCAATGATTTTTATAACTACATACTCATTTTAAACATGCAGTCATTCATCACGATGTTATTACCACTGGCCATGGCATGTAGTACCTGTAACAACTGTATGCATAATCCTTAAAAGCAAACTAGTTTACACCTGTCAGACTGGCTGAGCTTGCCAGCTACCTGTGAGTTTACTAATTACCTGTTAGAAATCTACTGACCTATCCAGAAAGGGTTATTTTTTCTCAGCACCATCCCCATGGCCAGCATTTGAAGCAATTAGCACACTAGACTAAGAAACAGACGAGCTGTCCACATATGAGATGACTGGAACAGCATGCTGTCCTTCTGTGCAGGTAAGCGCCAGCTTGCTCTCCCCCAGGTACCTGGGAACCGCAACGGCACAGAGGCGTGTAGCATGTGAAAATCATCTCCCGTTGCTCCCTAGAAAATGTATGGACAAGAATCTGTTTTAACATCAGGAAATTTCACATTCTCTCACTAGACGCTCAGATCTGGACATGGAAGATACCTGAAGATACCTGGGCACCTCTATTGGGCAGAGTACAATGTTTATGACAACACAACAGCAGGGATGACAGGGACTGGCCCAGGTGTCGCAGACTGCCCTTGCAGATCAACACACACTATTCCACAGGTGACCAGACGCTGTTTACACAGAACCCTTTGTAAATTATACCAACCGCATCTGGGTGGACTCATAGAACTATGAGAAAGTGGTCTCTGGATGGTGAGAGTGTCCAAGATAAAAGGATTCCACCCAATGAATACCGGAAGGACATTTCTTGGTGCAAATTCAGGGAAATAAAAGTGACGATCTTTAATGTCTTTCTTGGCTATTCTTATCAATGTAACCCATTTGGAGTTATGTAAATCATAACACATTCTGTGACTTGTGGAAGGTACACAGTTGAGGACAGGTATTGTGCTGAGTGTGCTACGTTAGTCAGCTTTTTTTTTTATCATTGTAAAAACATACTTGAGATAATGAACTCACACACAGAAGAGATTTATTTTGGCTTATAGTTTTGGAGGTTTCAGCTCATGCTTGTTTGCCCTTTGTTGCTTTGGGGCCTCTGTTATTGAGGTAGAACAAGGCATAGCAACACTGCTCAACTCATGGCCAAGAAACCAAAAAGGAGAAGAGGAGGGGCTGGGACCTCACTACCCCCTTCCAGGGCACACCAACAGTGACCTGAAGCCCTCTAGTTAGCCCCTCTCTTTAAGTCCCACCATCTCTCAGCTGCACCTTAGGCTGGAGACCAAGACTTCACCAACATGACTTTGGGGACATTCAAGGTCCAGATGCTAGCAGAAAGCACTGAAATTACTGAACACCCACAATGCACCAGGAACTGTGACAAGTTCAGGCACTGTGTTGCTGCCTGAAGCGATTGCTGCTTAGAGCAACAAAGCCGCAGGAATAAGTTCAGAGGCAGACTGGAAACAAACAGACTCTTTATTCTGCCAGCTTCTCTCTCCAGCTCCAACAACACCCCAACACGCAATCCACACTCCTCCAACAACTCCAAAATGGCACCGAGGACGACCCACAATCCCCCGGGCCAAGTCTCCCGAGATCATGCAAATGGCGCCGACCTGATCCACAATGTCCCGGGCCAAGTCTCAGGAGACCATGGAAGGTGGTAATGCTTATGGCTCACAGCTAACCGCAATCTTAGCTATCTCCTTAATTAGGGCTCCTGCAGCACTGCAAGTGGTCGTTGCTCTTGGATAAAAACAAACAAATAACCAAGCACGAAGCTGTATATGCTGGCATATAGCCTGCTTTCCACACAAGGGTACAGCGTGGTACAGTTGTGGAAGACTTCACAGACACAAGCGACTACAAACATGAAGGGAAAGAAAGGTAGAAGAAATCAGAATCTGCAAACTCCATTTGTGGAAAACATAACAATTAATAAGGGTACTTATTAAAACTCTTGGAAAAAAATACAATATCCTATAACACAATATAAATTACATTTTCCACATTAATTCTGTGCTAGTCAATTGTACACTGGTAACACCTCCTGTGTTTTCTGAAGTTTTAGTTTGCTAACTTATGTGCTTATGGTTTATCTAACCATTTTCTAACATAACTTCATGCAGAAATCCATAGACATAATGGAGATAGAAGACATTTAAATATTCTTTTAAAAGCAGTGCATTAAATAGAAATTTCCATGTCAGAGTATAAACTCCAATGAAGTGATAAAAATTTCACCAAGAGTTTTAGTATTCTAAGTATTGCACATGCTATTTTTCAAAAAGTAGCAGAAAATAAACATTTCAATTGCTCCTAATATTTACTCTTAAGTCATATATGTAAACCTCAAATCATAATACATGATACAATCATTAATAAAATTTATTATAAAGACAATTATTTCTTTTCCTATATCCAAATTTGTAATTTTATATGATTAACAGCACAAGTTAAATTAATGGCCCTGCAATTGTTACCTTTGCACATATGTGGTTCCCTCCCAATAATTAATAATCCTCATTTCTTTTCCACAAGATTGCTCTTTATAAAGTGCTCCATGACAAAACAAATGCATATCTTCTTAAACTTTTAATTTAAGGCAAATATGCACTGAGACATGAGCTCCAAAACACTCTCCTTTAAAAAGTCACTTGGAGTCATGAAGAGTAACTGAAATTCTCTGTGGAAACCCCATGGAGAAACAACCTACAGCACTCTCAACAGCATGACACTGTGTTTCCCTCACAAGGATTGAGGAACAAACTCAGAGGTCACAGCCCTGAGTCAGAGTTCTGCCATGAATCCATTCCCTCTCTGTAACAGGAGGGTTTGGAGGAAATCATGCCTAGCGCCCAGCAGTTCTAAAATATCATGATGGCAAAAGTGCTAGGATTTCATAATTCCAGAGAAGAGAATTAAAAGGGTATAGAATACAAAGGCCTAACAATAAAAAGGTCTAATATGCCATTGATGCTGATTGGCACTTAAGCAAAATAGAAAGCCACTGTTATGTTTTGATAGGTTGCTTTATAATAAGCCTTTCTTTAATAAGAAATAGCTCAAATATCTAATGAGAAATATTTTTAAAGATCCTGTTGGATTGGACAAATGGATTATGTTAAACTGGGTTGGAATAGTCATTACAGTTTTCTTGGTTTTAAGTGCATATTTATATCCCCAAACTATTTCCTGCAATTTAATCAGATATAGGAGTGATATGTCAGCCAACAAAGAGCCATGGCTCAGTCCTTTCATGTATGCTCCTCCTACATTCTCCAAGTCCAGCATAAATCAGAGTTTCAGAAATCCATGAGTTTGCATGTAGGTATCGTAGGAGCTCTTCCTTGAATAAGAACACCACAAAGGTGAACGAAGCAGCATAAGATGAAGCGGTATCTTACAGCCTTTACAATCTGATGTACAGCATCCAACAAGCAATTTAAGTTACTGCCAAAGGTGATCACTTATAAAACTTTATATAAAATACAAGAGGGTTCCAGCTCTCAGCCTCTGCCTCTGTAGGTTAGAAACTGAAAGCCTCTGAACTTAAATGACATTCATAATGTCCTATGAGAATCAGTGCTGTAGCCAGGACTAGAAAGAACTCAGAATCACTTGTCTCCTCTACGTCATTGTCCAATAACCACATGGTGTGCTGAACACAATGCTTTGAATGGAGAGAAAAAAAAAAATCCTATGGCACTTCAATTAAAAGTCTGAAAAATAAGCATGATAATATGTACTAAAGCACCACAGTGAAAGCAGAGACAGTAAACATTCGAGGGTTTGGTTCTGTGCGGGAAAAACTCAGCACACCTATGAGATCCTTTTCGTTTTGAGCTGCTGGTAGCTACTACAGTCTCTGTGACCCTCTCCTAAATAGCCTACATTGAAACCAAATGAATGATCAATGAATATAAAGAAAGCAGCACCAAATGTAGTTTTTAAAAGGCTTCGAGGCTGTGCCTATTTTGGCTGGTGTTTGTAATTTTTGCCTGTTTCCCACTGACCTATGTTCAGCTCACAAGGTAGGAACCTGTTCTATGGAATGGGTGCCAGGGTGGCCCCTGAGCTTTCAGAGAGTAGATGTCATCACAGAGTCTGTGCTTGATGCAATGGAATAATTCTTAGACAGAAGTACATTTTTTCTTCTCCTCCAGAAAGTTCCCTTCCAATTATAAATGTCAGATGGCTTTCAAGGCCACAGTTATGTTTGCTATACCGATCAAGAAAACCAGGAGGAGTGACTAGCGACTTTTTATAGCTCACAGTTTGATTTCGTTAAGTAGGACATGTGAAAAGAAGGGCGGAATGAAGACTTGAGGGGAACTACTACAGGATGTCACACTGCACCAAGACACAGAACAATCAAAGTGCTAGGCTTAGTGTAAATACTGAGCTCAAGCACACAGCAGGCTGCAGAAAGGTCCAACACTGGGGAGCCTAATAAATGTGCTGTAGTACTTCTTGCTTAGTTATGCACCCACCAGCTGCTCCTATAATTACTGTGTGCTTGGTCAGTCTCCTGACAAGTTCTCCCACCTGTACTTTTCCGAGTTTTTATGTACATCACCTCCTACTTTAACTGCTTTAAGACAGGAAGGTTTTCTCCATTTCTGAAACCCCCTGAGCTTCCTTCCTTAGACTATTTCCCACTAACAAACAAGAAGGAACAGAGAGAAAGTGACCCAAAGCCTCTTCTCTCTACCTGCTAATATGAGGACCAACTCTTCATCTTTATGGGGTCACCATCAAACTTATGTTTCATAACTTATTACCTTCCTCTTTTTCATAACTGGACCTAACAAAATTTCCATTTTCGTACTCTCAAACAGTGCAGTATGATCGATAAATGGACTATTAGTTAAATGGACTATTATTTTTTTAAAGTAGCTTATTACCAAAACCAGATGATAGTATGCAGAAATATCAATACTTGGCTGACCCCAAGGCATTTTTATTTATCCAGACCCAGCACTGCAAATCCAAATGAGGGAAGCAGATGTAGCACAGGAGTGAAGCTGCTGTGCAGAGGAGCTAAGGGACTCACAGACAAGGTGGTGAACCGTATTCAGCCAAGTCAGGCCTCTCATTTTAAAAGACGACAGCAAAAGGCACGAAATACCGCCCTCGTGCCAAATCCAGGGCAGTTTGCAGCCTCACCTCTCATGAAGTTCCTACGAAACTATATGATCATTAGAGCTTTCTGGTTATTGGAGTGTCAGGTAATATTTTGTTGTATGTGAACTAAAATCATAATGGTCTACTATTTTCTACAACATAGATTTAGGGTTTTAGATGTAAAAATAATTCAATTAAAGCACACTCTTCTAACTGTAGTTAATTTGCCAAACAAGACTTTTTTTTGTTCTTAAACTCAACCTTTTCCCTTTAATATATAAAGTCTAAACATGACATGTATATGCTAATATATATCTAAGTTGATGTCCATTAATAAGTAAAAAAATCATTATAATGATAATACCAACCCTATTGTCATGAGTCGCATCATTATTCATCTATATCCCAAGAAACTTTCAAACAGAATTTCATGTCATTCCCTCACAGAAAACCTATTTGGAGAGCTACATTCCTGGGTTAAAGATGAGGAGATGAGGATAACAAGTTATCTTTAATCCAAACATTCTTTAATAAGAAGTTCTCCTGGCATTCAACCCCACTATATAGTAAGTTTGAAGAGTGAAGACAAAACTCATGTGAAGCATTGCAGTTTGGAAAATGTTTCTATTGCAAAAAAAGATGAAGAGCAGAGGCAAGAGCATGGATTCCTCTGCTAGATACAGCCAGAGCATCTGCCAACACCAGACCACTTCCTTTGCTATTAGCAATAGCTGCCATTCATTCCCAGTCATCTCTCTTGTAGCCGAGTTAGGAAAGCAATGTTGTGCAGAAGTGAGCCAGGATAAGGGAGGGACAGAGCACCTTTAAGTCACACGGTGCTCGTGGTGGTACTATTTTGAAGGAACAGCAATACTTGACGTTTATATTTGCCACAGTCATGATGCTCTCTCAGGAGTATGTGCCGGCTCCAGAAAGGGTTCCCACGGTCACTGTCCCTGGCTCCTAATCAAGATAGAGCTTTCACTAATGAACAGAGTGAAGAAACGCAATGAATTTCTAAATGTTAGCACATTAACCTATTCCCTAATGTACTTAATTATTGGAGGTATATATATATATATGTGTGTGTGTGTGTGTATACATACATTATAGCTATATATTATAGAGTATAATCTAGATATATCCTAGATCCTATATATGTAAAATATTATATAACTTTATATGTCAAATATTACATACAGTACATTTAAATGCATATTATCTATAATACATTAATATATTTGAATTTTCAACTATGGAGATAAATGGAGAAAGTGTTTGAGACAGTAAGAAGATGGAACCTATCATTCCTCATCCCTTCAGGACGATGCTGCCCAGGACTCTATCACAGGCCTTTTCAGTCCATGTTGCCATCAGGAAGTCTTTCCAACTCACCCTCTCTCCCCACTTCCACTGAACGTCATTTTGTTCATTCAGTCCTCTATCCGTGAGTGAGTGAGTGTGTGTGTGTGTGTGTGTGTGTGTGTGTGTGGACTTCTCCCACAACCTCCTAACTGGCTTCCCAAACCCACACTGATTCCCTCCACTTCACTCTTCATGTTTTGCCAGAGACCTGCCTACAATAGAAGTCTATTCCCAGCCCCATATCCACCGTGGATTCTTCAACCAATGCCACGTGAGCCCAGCTTCCTTGCAAGATCTAGGAAGGACACCATCACTGACCACCTGCCTACTCACAGGTCTAAATTCCTGGTGCTCCCAAGACACAGCCCCCAACACTAATCAGAGGAAGCTATATCCAGTGCTCCAAATGCACCACAGTCTTTTCCTGTCTAGGTTCTAGTGTATGGATTGAGCTTGTAGGCTGCAGCAGTGACTGCTGACAGGATTCAAAATCTACTTCCACCACTCCCAAGCTGAGGCCAGGGCAAGCTACCATGAAGGTGAAGTTTCTGCCTGCCTCATCTCTGCACCCATAGGACACTTGACACCTCTGTTATGGCACTAACTGTAGCAGCCGTCCCAACTCCCCAAACAAAGTTCTGAAAAACAAGGCTCTGTTACTCACCTGAGTACCACCAGTGCTACGTGGGTTGCTCAACATGCAGCAATAGTCCAATAAAGAATGAATGGATCAGTGTGGAAGAAACAAGTGACAAATAAACAATGCACTTTGTGAAGATCAGTGAAAAGTATGAATGCCACAATGAGCTGGGAATCTTCCACAAGATACTGGAAATAGAGATGGTGAGGAAGCACATGCCTTCTGTGGACATCATATTTTAATTTCAGCAATGTCAGCAACAAGGTTCAGCAAATCTAGGCTACTTTGCTAAAATGATTTCATTTTATAATTTTCAAAATTTCTACATGTTATCTAAATCTGTTTCAAAAATAACTCTGTGCTTTTCTGATTTAAGTATCTTCATTTTCCAAATAAGGAAATTGAAGACCAAAATATCAAGTGACTAATAGAAAACTCCGTCCTTATAATTCAGGAGTCTGCTTCCTGTGAGCAGAGCTCTGCTGTTTATTTGAAATAGTGTGGCTTCATATAGCACAGAGAGCATTCCCATCAAGACGGCTGATGCACAGGAAGGTGAAGGGAGGCAGGAAAATGAGCAGCAGACATAATGAACCAGGACCTTGGGTCTGAGGAGAGAGAACACAAGCAGAGCATAATTCCATTCTTCATTCACTGATCATAGACAGAGTCACCCTTTTGATGAGTGAGAAAAAAAGAACTATAAAAAAAAAGAAAGAAAACAAAGAAAAAGAAAAACGCCAAGATGACTAACACAGGGTATTGACAATGAAGTTACCACTGATGGTGTCTATTCTCCATATAGCTGTTTTGTTATATTAGGTTTTTGTCAAATTCTAATTCTTCAGCAGCAATATTATATGTAATATGTAATGCAAGGCAACTGTACTAAAAATTAAAAAAATAATGAACATTGTATGTGGACTCAGGAGAGACTTTGCACTGACTATGAAGGAGATCTCAGACATTCTTTTTTTTTTTCTTTTAAATACTGAGACTAAGTTTTTAAATCTGCAAAATGGGGGAGACAATGTACATTTTAATGATATGTTTCAGGATGGAGAGTGTGGTAAAATATTAAAAATGGTGAAGTGGTTTACATAAGTAAGAGGGTTAAAGTCTCTCTTCTCTCCATATATATTAATTTCAGGTAACACAATCTATATATACATATGTATATATGTACACATATATATGCATTTATATGTAAAACAATATAGATATGACATATAATGAAATACTTTATATTATAAATCACTTATTAAAATATTTATCTCCCATTAAAATTGCTAATCACCACTTAAAAACAGAATCACACTTCATATACACATGCATATCTTAATGTCACTTTTTATTAAATAAATCAAATTGTGAATGCCACTGTAGAGAATTAGGACATACTTTTTTTTCCCACATAAACAAGGCCAGAGATTCATGCAGCTCATAATCATTGTTTTGCAGAAATATCCCAGGAGGTGTGTTATTCAGCAACACTCCTTCCATATTATATTACAGTGATATTGTGACATTTGACAAGAAACAAGGTAAGTCTCTCATCATAAAGCCAAAAGGGATCAGTTATATCAGATTACCTTGAAAGCTGAAATAATGAAATTGACTTCCTCTAGCTTAATATGAAGATCTTGATCCTATCATCTTTTTTCAATAGTGCACATTATAACACACTGCAAGCTATTTTGTCACAGCAGCATTACAATCCATGGCCTTGCATATAGGATAGTAATTGAACAATGTCAATGAGTCACTATTCTTCTTCCTCCCAAAACAAAATTGCAAAGACTATTTAGCAGCAGTCAAACACCAGGGGAAAACTGTCTTGTTCTTTTAAATATTATAATATAGGTACAAATTTTAAAATATCATCATTACAAGTTTGAAGATTCATATTGCTACATTTGTAAAATGACTTAAATGAAAATGACAAAGTCAAAGAAAATTGCACTTTGATGGAGAAATGAAATACTATGAGTAGGTTGGAAGAGAATGGAATCAATGTATGGAACCACTGATACAGGAATTCAAAATCATGTAACAATTGACAAATATATTTAAGTAGCAACACATTAGATCAAATGTACAAATAAATAAAAGCAACCAAAAAAAATCTGTCAGACAATGTTACAAACTAACAAGAAAGCATATTTACTGAAGATTGTATGGTCCTGCAATGCCTCTTCATTTTAAAGTAACATAGACAAGCAAAACAAACTGAAAAACACACACACATCTCTATAGATCCTTCTTCCCAAGCAAGGAGGGACTCTGACTTCAGGACTCTGTGCTTTCAGCAATATCCACTTTCCAAGCTTGATAACTAATAATTGGTATATAAAACATTGCTGCATGGGCTTAATAGGAAATTAATAATCTTCACAAACTAACCTGAAAACATGTTGACAAAGAATAGTAAAAAATCAAGCAGCATTTTTTGAGACCTTTATTTTATTTATTTTTTGTGGTGCTGAGAATCGAACCTAGTGCCCCCATGCATGCAAGGCAAGCACTCTACCACTGAGCCACAACCCCAGCCGCAAGGTTTTACTTGGGATGGAACCACCATTTGACCCAGTCATGCCATTCCTAGGTTTATACCCAAAGAACTTAAAATCAGCATACCACAGTGATGCAGCTACATCAAAGTTTATAGAAGCTCCATCTACAATATCTAAACTATGGAACCAACCTAGGTGCTCTTAAACAGATGAATGGATAAAGAAACTGTGGTATATATATACACAATGGAATGTTACTCAGCCTTAAAGAAGAATGAAATTATGGCATTTGCTGGTAAATGAATGGAACTGCAGAATATTATACCAAGCAAAATAAGCCAATCCCAAAGAACCAAAAGCCAAATGTTTTTCTCTGATATATAGATGCTAATTCACAATAATGGGGTGGGGAAGAATAGAGGTATTTTGGACTTGACACAGGGAAGTGAAGGGAGGGAAGGAGGCACGGAGGTAGGAATGATAGTAGAATAAATCGAATATCATTACCTATTTTCATATATGATTACATGACCTGCATAACTCCACATCACCTACAACCAGATGAATGAAAAGTTACATTCTATTTATGTATGTTGTGTCAAAATGCATTCAACTGTCATGTTAACTAGTTAGATCAAATAAAAAATATATTTTTAAAAGTAATATTTTTTTATTTATGTTTTAGTTAACAAAAGATTATGGTTTTGACTATGACAACCACAGCAACATTCTTTATTTTTAAAATCCATCAGACAGTGATTTTTCATAAGACAAGGACAAAGGAATATAATATGCTTGTCAAAGAGATCACACAATGTAGCACTGAATGTGAATTTTGAAAATTATAGTTTTCCCAAACATACTGGTATTTACCCCAAAAAAAAAAAAATTCAGTGTTTTAAAAATGACTCTATTCCTAAAGATATCAAGTTCGGATACAAATTTTATTGCTTTAAGGAAAATCTTAACATATGTAATAAAGAAAAGTATCCAGGTATGGTGGTGCACACCTATAATCCCAGTGGCTCAGGAGGCTGAGGCAGGAGGATCATGGTTCAAAGCAAGCCTCAGCAACTCAGCAAGGCCCTAAGCAACTTAGAGAGACCCTGTCTCAAAATAAGAAAATAAAACGGGCTGGGGATGCAGTTCAGTGGTTAAGTTCCTCCATGTCCATCCCCAGTACCTACCCCCCAAAAAAAGTAAGAAATGTTTTGGTTCTCAATTATCTAATATGTTCTAGGTATGCTTTTTATCTTTTCCACATTCTATGCTACATTTTCATTTAGTTCTCCCCTAAAATAAAAGTTTATATAGCTAATAATCAAAAAAGTACACTGTTAAAATTTAGTAAGTGCCGGGCGCGGTGGCGCACACCTGTAATCCCAGCACTTGGGAGGTTGAGACAGGAGGATTGCGAGTTCAAAGCCAGCCTCAGCAATGGTGAGGCACTTAGCAACTCAGTGAGACCCTGCCTCTAATAAAATACAAAAAAGTGCTGGGGATGTGGTCCTGTGGTTGAGTGCCCCTGAGTCCAATCCCCAGTACCAAAAAAAAAAAAAAAAAAAAAAGAAAAGAAAATTTAGTAAGTAAAATTTTCTAGTATCTGAAAAACACCACAAATATGTTTCCCTGTAAGTCAACATAATCACTAAAACAATGTGTTATCACAGAAGGATATTTGATTATTTGAAAGCACAGATGAAATATATTTGTAAATTTTCATCTTTGTTGATTCTGAGCGTTGTAACTACTGGAGATGCTTATTTTCACCCTTTTACCTTGTTTCAAAAATTTTTAGTTAACAAAATTTTAGTTATTCTGAAAATAAAAAGGAATTGGATTTCTAAGCCATCATAAAAATAATAAAACTCAAACTGGAAAAAATATTGGCAAGTGTAGTGTATTAAAAGAAACCTAGCCAGAGGCACTATGAGATTAGCTGCCATATATATCTGGCTTTGCTGGAATCTCCTTGATTAGAGTTTGTATTACCTGGCAGCCAACAAGAGAAATGCAGGGGAGAGGACACAGGCCTGGGGAGAGTCCTGACGGTGAGGAATGGCTCATGACCAGGCAGGGGTGGCTCCAATGATAAATACCATTAGGTGGAACTCAGAAAACCATACTGACACTTAAATACATTTTAAAAAGTTTAACTGTGAGCCATAATAAAAATCTCTGCTTATCCCTCTAAAACATTCTGAAGAGAAGAAGAAAAATCCCCATCCCTCTTCAAAGTTTAAGCCAAAAATTGTCTTGGTTGTCCATTTTCATGTATTGGTACAAGTAAATGTATCGTCCCCAAAGCAAGAACATTTACAAAGTTACTCCAATGTCCAAAGAAGAATATGATAATGAATCCATAACAGTAAAATATAAATAACAGTTGTACAATGTGGTAGTCACTTAAATTATTAAGTCTAATGAACTGTTGCTGTGTAGGACTTACTACATGAAATATAAACACTCAGGAGTCATCTTGATTTCTCTGTGATTTTCTTTTCAGCATATAATTTCAGGTAATTAAAAACAGATGGTGACATGATAGTACCATATTTAACAGCACGGCACTGTGAGCTGAATGATTATGCCTCCTCAAAATTCATGTGTTGAAATGCCAACCCCCAGCACAATGGTAGTGGGAGGTGAGGTCTTGGGAGGTGATTAGGTTATGTGAAACAACCCTCATGATAAGATCTGCACCCCCATGGTAGAGATCCAAGAGAGTTTATTTGCCACTTCCTTCCGATGTGGACACAAGAAAACATCCACCATCTAGAAACCAGAAAGTAGACACTCATGGACACTGAAGGTGCCTTGATCTTCATATTCCAGTCTTCAGAAACATGATTCTCTGTTGCTTACAAGCCATCCAGCTGATGGTATCTTGTTCTACAAGCACAAATGGACCAAGACACTGACTTTGGATTCAAGTGAACTTGAATTCGAAGCGAAGTTTTGTAAAATTATGCATTTCATCTTGAACAAGTTATTTACTTCCATCACAGTTTTCTTTCCTTTAAGACAGGGTTAAAATAACTACTTCATTTCAACAATCCTTTGTTGAAAGGACTATACAATACTCATGAAGTAATTCACACTGGCCCTTAGAAATTAATGCATCTTAACAGTGCTGGATATTTAAGGAAGGAAGGACCATTTGTTCCTTTGGCTGCTGATCTATGTCTACCACACAGACACCCTTCCTAAATAACTGATAAATGCAAACCTTGTTATTATCAATATTTTTTAACAAGTTTCCATAAACTTCCGTAGCAGCCTAAACAGTACAGTTGATTCGTGTTATTTACAGTAGTTATGTTTGACAGTCAGTAAGAAAGCTGAATTAGTGAATGCTGAACCACCGTTCCTGGGGAAACAAATGGCCAGGTCCCTGCAAGTCCCTGGTCACAAGATTTCATCAACTTCTGGAAGTATGACCTTGTTTTGTATAAGAGCATTTTATTTAATCTGCATTGTTGATTCACTAACATTGATTCACAGCCAGGATCTCTATAATTCCAACCCCCCAAAATTTTATTTAATCCTTGTATTGTCTTCCTAAGGACCATCACAGCTTTCTAGCATTTACAAACACTAGATAGCATGTTAGTGCTGCACTTGAGGGCCATTTTAAAAAAATGAAATCACAGGGGGAACAAAAACACAATTTAAAAAAAAAATGTTATAACCCGGGCGCGGTGGCGCACACCTGTAATCCCAGCACTTTGGGAGGCTGAGGCAGGAGGATGTGAGTTCAAAGCCAGCCTCAGCAATGGCGAGGCACTTAGTAACTCAGTGAGACCCTGCTTCTAATAAAATACAAAAAAGGGCTGGGGATATGGCCCAGTGGTCGAGTGCCCCTGAGTTCAATCCCCAGTACCAAAAAAAAAAAAAAAAAAAAAATGTTATATACTGTGAAAAGGACATTTGTGTATAGAGCAGGAGCTGAAAGGAAAGCAGAATATCACCTTCCTGGCTTTCGCTGGCCATTGCTTCGCCATGTGTGGTGCAGGACTAGGGTACCTCAGCACGGAGACAGGAATTACCAAGTAGGCAAACTCAAAACACGCATGTTCAAACAACGAGGATTGCGTTTCTAACAAGGAATTGCAATATTCCTGTAGGAATTATACCTTCCAAGTCTTTGTATCTCTCCTCTCCTCCTTCCTCTGTATCATAAGCACAAGTTTTCAAGCAGTAGACACCTAACCAGTGCTTGCTGAGAGGGAAAACCAATGTATGTTTTGAAGCCTTTTCTGTCTAACAAAGAATAAATAACAATGGGACTGAGAATCCCACTATTTTGTCCACTATTTTGTCATCTGAAATATATATATATATATATATATATATATATATATATATATACATTTTTTTTTTTCATTCAAAAACTACTGCATATTTTTTAAATGTTACCTACAGAGGTAGACTTCACTGAATGTTACTGGATTACAGAACAGTCACAAGAAACTGAAATATGTTAGATGAGGTGGAGTAAACAGAAAGAAGATAGAAAACTATTACCTTCAATCAAGGGCTACAGTAGGCTAGAGAAGTATGCTTTCATATATGGTTTTCCTTTCTGTGTTTCAGTTACCGGTGGTCAACCACAATAAGAAAACATTAAACGGAAATTCAAGAAATGAGCAATTCAGAATTTTAAATTGCATGTCTTTCTGAGTGTTATAGTAAAATCCCATGGCTTCCTGTTTCATCTTGTCCAGTAAATGAATCATCCCTTTGTCCAGTGTATCCACATTGTATATGCTACCTACCCATGAGTGTCTTAGACTTCTGAGTTATCAGATTGTCTATCACAGTATCATAGTGCTTTTATTCAAGTAAAAACACTTAACTTACTTAGTAAATGCCCCAGAGCACAAAATAAGTAAAATAACACAGGTACCACAGCATAAAACATGGAAGGACAGCTAGATTCTGATATTATGGGGCAATGCTATAGGTTATACAGGGAAAAAAAAAACAATTAATATAATATTTGGTACTAATCACATTTTTAAGCATCCACTGGGTGTGTTGGAATATATTCCCCACAGAAAAGAGGGGACTACCGTAATCTTACAAAGGCCAGATAAAGAAGCTTGGAAAAGAGGAATCCCACAATGGAATAAAATGGTTTAAATGGTTTATGTAGTACTATTAATAAGGTCAATTCTAGCATATCATGTCACATTGCTGATTATTCAAAATGAGTGTCTAGCAAAGGGCATATTCCGTCCAATCTATTGTTCTGCGGAAGCAATGAGCAAAGAGCCTTTTTGTCTTGACAGCTCTGTGGGCTGGGCCCTGGGTTATTACTTCTGAAGCACGGAAGCTCAAGAGCTGAATTATTCTCTGTAGAATCATTAAGAACTAAGGACAGAACGTCCAACCACCTCCCTTTTCTTCTGTTATAATGAAATGGATAAATAACAAGCTATTCAGAGATGTTTTCCAACTTATGGATTATAACAGTGCTTTTTGGTCTCTCAAAATAAATGGAATATTTTTATTCTCTAACAATGGCTCATCCATGTTTACTTCACTAATGATGAAGACTACTCAGACTTCCTGTTCCTTAGCTTTGGCATGAGTTTGATGTTCTAGATTATTAAGCAGTCTTGTTATTTTAAAATGAATGCAGGCATATTTGCAATTGATAAGCAATAAGTAAGATTGCTGTTGTCTATATCCCTTAATCTGATCCACTTATTTTTCATTATAAACATATGCAATATTAGTCATAGATTAAATACTAAGCTTGTGGCCATAATATATATTGAGTCTTGTACTGCTCTTCATCACTTACTATATAATGAGCACTGTTGTTAAACAAACTTCAAAAACAGTCCCCATTACCTGTAATGGCTAAATTATTTAAACATTTGCCACATTTGTTATGCATGTTTTCATACTTTCTATGAATATCTATAATTTGTTTTAAATTATTTGGCAATGATATTGTGGTATTGCTTACGTGTTAGTTTAAGCTGGGGTCAGCACACTTTCTGTAAAGGGATAGATATTACTTTGGGGATCTGTGGGTATTGAGATCTTAACTGTTGACACTCAGCACTGCCATGCTAGCACCAAAGCAATGACAGTCAGCATAGCAATTAAAGTGTTCTGTTCCAACACAACTGTATTAGAGACACTGAAGTCTGAATTCCACATAATATTCATACGTCACAGAATATTATTCTTGTTTTGAATTTTTCCAACTATTTAAAAGTGTGAAGATCATTCTTAGCTCACAGGTTACAGAAAAGCAGGCAGCACATTGGATGTGTCTGCAGATCCCTAGTTTTAGCTGCCTGAAGGTTCAGTCAATTGCCCTAATAAGGATCTCTTGATTCAGGAATGGCCCACTCCCACCCTAATCCAAGGCCCTTCTTCCAGGGACGGGATATCTATGGGAAAGGACTTCATCTATCTTTTAATCTGATCATCAGCAGCTATTTTTTTTTAAAAATTGCATTAGAATGAGATCTCCTGAGTGAAATTAATGGCTTGTTAGCATAACAGATGTTAGCAATGAGCTCTCACTGTTGAAATTAATGGTATTCAGTGTCAGCTTTTAACCCTTTTCTCTGTGTTTGGGTTCAGCATCTGCAAGTGCTCAGGGAGGTCCAACACATCTGGACAGTAATTAGATATCAAGAAGTATTAATGACTAGTATTTCACAACTGGTATGGTGATATGAATGGGTAAAACTGAAGATCAGCCCTGCCCAAGAGGGTTTTACCTGACCCTTGACTGCAATCCACCTGTTTGAAGGTAAAGGTCTGCCTTAGGAATATCTCCAGGTGTGGTGGAATTTGATCTAAAAATTGCCTTTACTTTTGCCAGTCCTTGGAAAGTGTATAAGCCTCCCCTAATTCCAGCCATTCACAGTTGCCAACCATTGCCTAAAAAAATGTTGAGCCTCAATGATACAGTTTAATTTAACTTGCAAAAGTTTGATCTCAATTTGAATTTCATCAATAAAATATTTGAGGAGCTTCTCTGGTATGCCAGGAATAGCTGCCGGGAAAGTGTTGGAATAAAGGCAGATATGGTCCCCAACCTGACATTACTACTGCCAGGAAAGAGAATGAAAGATAAGCAATTAAAAATGTATGAAACATTCTTTTGTGTTTTATAAGTTAAGATCAATGTACTAAACCCATCACTAACTCTGTGCCAGGCATGGTCCTACGCACAGGTCACAGAACAACCCATTCAAAACCCACACCTAGTTGCTGGGTGCGGTGATGCACACCTGTAATCTCTGCGGGATGGGAGGCTGAGGCAGGAGGATCATGAATTCAAAGCCAGCTTCAGCAACTTAGCAAGGCCCTAAGCTACTCAGCAAGACCCTATCTCTAATAATTTTTTTTAAAAAAAGGGGACGAGGACAGGGAGGGGGCGGGTGCTGGGGATGTGGCTCAGTGGTTAAATGCCACTGGGTTCAACTCCAGGTACAAAAATTAAAAAAAAAAAAAAAAAAAAAAAATACTGCACCAAATGAGGCAGGCACTTCTCAGATAAGGAAATTGAGGGTCAAAGCAATTAAGGAATCTCTTGATATGAATAACTCTTAGGAAGTGGCTAAGGAGGATGGGTGGGGAGAGGTGGGGGAGGGGAATGCTGGAAAGGGATATTGTCAAATTGTATTGTTATATTGTGTTCATGTATGAGTATGCAACAACAGATCCCATCATTATGTACAACTATAATGCACCAATAAAAAGTGGTGAAAATAAAGAAAGAAAGAAAAGAAACACCTGAGATAAACAACTTAAAAAAAAAAGAAAAGAAAAGAAAAGAAAAAGCAATTTGCCTGCAGCCCTGCCTGATTTAAGTCAAGAGACTATGTTACCTTCCTTGGCAAACAGTCTGTTATCTGCAGGAGAAATGCAGGCCCCAAATGCATAGGAACCCCTGTTATCCTGAAGGGGGAGACTTTTGTTACCCTCATACAGACCAGGTTTCATAACTCAGGAAGAAAAAGATAATTTCCACTAAAACAAACAAACAAACAAAAAAAAAAAAAAAAAAAAAACAACTGTAAGAACAAGTTCCAAATAGAATTGGTCAGCATGGGCCCAAGTGGACTTGGAGTTGCCATGAACCTTTATCACGTGCAGTGGGGACTTGGGGGTCAGATGCAACTCTGCTGTCAATCAAAGTCAAGAGGGGGACCTGGAAGGGACTCTGGAATCTTCCCTGGGACCTCCAGTGAAACTAGGAGAGCAAGAGGGGCATGCTATCTTCCTTTCTAAGAGGACACACTCTCTCCCTGGGGAGTGTCCCCTTTTCCCTTTTCTTATCCCTTCTGATAAAATTTGCTCTCCTTTTACTGTCTGCTGTCTTGCCTGGAATTCTCTCAAGGGTAAGAACACCGAGTCCAGGGCGGGACTTTGGAAGCTGCCTCTCTCAGGCTTGCTGGCAGTTCTCATCTGCAACAGTCAGGGGGTCCCTCTTTTGTTCTTAAGCAAGGCAAAGCCTCTACAGCTTTTAAAGGAGTAGAGTTAGAGATCAGATTTCATTTTAAAAATCACTCTGGTTGCTGTGCAGAGATGGGATAATGAGGGCTGAGGAACAAAAGTGTAACAGGGGACACTAACTAAGGGCTGTTGAAGATCAGGAACAATCACAGCTCAGACCAGAGGAAATGCCATAGAGAAAAGAAAAGCTGCCACTGCCCACTTAGGAAGCAGTTCAGAGGCTCCCAGTTCACACTAGTCAACCCAACCCTCTATGCCACTTGAGGCTGAGGATAAATAACCCTGTGCCCTGTAGTAACGCGATATGTCCTTCTAAAGTAAAGACACTTCCCTTCTGTCATGAGCACACACCTTCCTCTCCTAGAAGTGCTGGAAATGATTTAGAACCAAATACTAATATTAATAAATTTTTAACAGAGATACATAGAATTTCAATTAAACTATTACCAAAGCAATGGAGCCAGTATCACCACAAAGTTCAAAGAGTTTTTTAGTATAATTAATTGTGCAGATTATTGTTAGAAACCTAAGTCTTATAAGAATTTATGAACAGATTTGATCATTTATTCTAAATGTAAATATTAGCATTATCCAATAATAATTAATATCAATAGGCATATTTTCTTTCATTTATTGCTTTATTATGCTATGATATTATTAAGAGGAATTAAACATATCAAAATTTATGTTTTGATTAACCATACATAATACATACACACACACCCAGATATATGCAAAAATATCCTAATTATATTTTTAGAAAGACAATAACTTTTAAACATAATTACCATGAAGTATGCAAATTTTGTTCAGTGAGGAGCCACTGACTAGCTGTGTTCACCTGCAATCATAATATTGAGGGTTGGTAACGAAAGGTCAGGTTTACATTTTGGAAATGCCCCTGGGTCATGTAGGGATGGACAAGCTGGGACAAACCAAGGAGAGGCGAGAGTCCTCTGGGAAAGAAAGTGAAGAGCTGGGCTTCATGGAGGCATGCAGGAGTCCAGGGCGGGAATGGAGGGGAGCAAGTCCTGAACAGGCGAGAGGAGAATCAGGCCCGGTAACCAGTTGCCTGTGACAGGAACAAAGGCGTGGGCATGTACGTCAGTGTGTACAGGGGCATGAGCAGTAGAATGGAAGAGGCTAAATGAACTACTACGAGAGGACTAGAGGAATTTTAGTAAACTTTAAGCCTTTAATTGCAAATGAGAGGAATAACATTCCTCGGGAGCATAGTGAGAGAGACCAGGATAAATGGAATATGTGGAAGTCTGAAGAAGAAAAGTCCTCCAACACTCTGGCCAGCTTCTCCTCACTCTTCTTACCATCTGTTTGAATCCTTGCCACATGGGCCTCTGGATGATCCACAAGCTTCTTTCAAAATGAAAACATGTGTTTAAGCATTCTAACTTGAATTAATTCTTCATGAAGTTGGAAGTCACAAAGGTGAGGCTGAGTGAGTACGACGCAGAATGCAAATTCAATCAAACCCTGGCAGCAGTCTCCCTCTTTGGCCCAGCCTCATTCCTTTACAGCAGAGGAAGTCGGATGTTGTGTTGAACTCCACTTCATTGTCTAGGAGGCTTCATCCAAATTGCACACATGTCGGGGTTTTCAATCTTTTGTGTGTAACATTAGACCAATATCTGCTAAAAACTAACGTGTGTGACGTGTAAAATGTGGGATTTTTCCCCTTTTATCCACAGTTTTATTGGTGCATTATAGTTGTACATAGGGTGGGATCTGTTGCTACATAGTTGTACATGCACACACTATAACAACATAATTTGGCCAATATTCCCCCCCAGCATTTCCCCTCTCCCTCCTCTCTTCCCACTCCCTGTTCCCCTTCTTCTCTTCTACTGATCTTCCTTTGCTTTTCATGAGATCACCCTCACTTTTCTTTTCCTTTTTCATCTCTAGCTTCCACAAATGAGAGAAATTATAGGACCCTTGACCTTCTGAATCTAGCTTATTTCACTTTACATAATGTTTTCTAGTTCTATCCATTCTTTTGCAAATGATGTAATTTCATTTTTCTTTACGGCTGCATAAAACTCCCATTGCGTATACATATCACATTTTCTTTATCCATTCATCCAATGATGGACAACTAGCCTCGTTCCATAGTTAGGCTATTGTAAATTGTGCAACTAAACATGTATGTGCATGTGTCACTACAGTATGATGACTTTAATTCTTTAGGATAAATATAAAAAAGCAGTATATCTGGTTATATATTGGCTCATTTCTAGTCTGAGGAACCTCCACACTGATTTCCATATACTAATTTACAATTCCACCAACAGTGTAAAAGTGTTCCTTTTCCTCCATGTCCTCCCCAGCATTTATTATTCTGACTGGTTTGAAATGAAATATCAGTATAGATTTGATTTGAATTTTCCTAATTAATAATGATGTCAAACATTTTTTCATATGTATTGGTCATTTGTATTTCTTCTTCTGAGAAGTGTCTGTTTAATTAATTTGCCCATTTATTATGTTAAAATTGGGGGGGGTGGTTTTTTTTCAGTTCTTTATATATTCTAGATATTAATCCTGTGTCAGAAGAGTAGCAAAGATTTTCTCCCATTCTGTAGGTTCTGTCTTCACATTCTTAATTGTTTCCTTTGCTGTGCAGAAGCTTTTTAATTTGATGCTGTCCCATTCATGAACTCTTGGCGTTATTTCTTGAGCTTTAGGGGTCCTATTGAGAATGTTTTTGCCTGTGCCTATATGCTGGAGTGTTGACCCTATATTTTCTTCTAAGAGTTGCAAAATTTCTGGTCTAATTCCAAGGTCTTTGATACATTTTGAGTTGTTTTTTGTACAGGGTGTGAGATAAAGATCTAGTTTCATTCTTCTACATATGGATAGTCCTAGCACTGTTTGTTTCAGAGGCTGCTTTTCTCCAATGTCTATTTTTGGCACCTTTGTCAAGAGAAGGATGTCCACTTTTTAACCACTCCTATTTAATATAGTACTAGAAATTCTAGCCAGAGTAATTAGGCAAGAGAAGGAAATAAAGAGGGTAAAAATAGGAAAAGAAGAAGTCAAATTATTGCTATTTGCAAATGATATGATTCAGTACTTAGAAAATTCAAAAAGCTCCATCACAAGACCACTAGATCTAATAAATAAATTCAGCAAGGTAGCAGATTACAAAACCAACATGAAAAAGTCAATAGCTTTCCTATATATCAAGAATAAAAGAAATCAAGAAAATAATCACATGACTACTTGAGCCTCAAAAAATACCAATAAAACTAGGAATGAATTTAACTAAGGAGATAAAAATAGCTTTCTGCAATGGAAACCATAGAACACTGAAGAAAGAAATTGAAGAAGACACAGGAAGAATGAAGGACCTCCCATGTTCATGGATAGGGAGAATTAACATTGTTAAAATGGCTATACTAGCCAGGGACAGTGGCACAATGCCTATAATCCCAGAAGGCAGTGTGAGACAGAGGATTACAAATTCAAGGACTGCCTCAGCAACTTAATGAGGCCCTAAGCAACTTATCAAGACCCTGTCTGGAAACAAAAATAAATAAGTAAATAAAAAGGGCTGAGGGTGTAGCTCTGTGACAAAGTGCCCTTGGATTCAATCAATATCTATCTATACTACCAAGAGCAATATACAAATTCAGTGTAATCCCCATCTACATATCAATGACATTCCCCACAGAACTAGAAAAATAAAGAGTTCCTCAAATTCATTTGGAACTAAAAGACCCAGAATAGCCAAAGCAATTCTAAACCAGAAAAGCAATGCTGGAGGCAACACAATACTTGACTTCAAATTATACTACACACCTATAGTAACAAAAACTGTATGGCACTGAAATAAAACCAGATACAGAGACCAATAACACAGAATAGAATACACAGAGAAAAACACACAGAGATTACAGTTACCTAATCCTTGGCAAAGGTGATAAAATTAATTTTCAATTCAAATATTTAATTACTGAGGGTAATTGCCTTTGACCTTAAAGAGCTTTCACTTTCTTGCGGAGTCAGTGACTTAGAGGTTACAACCCCTGTGTGGCTATAGGAAGTACATTGTAAAACAATCTCTGGAGGGAAGTTGCTGCATGAAGACACACGTGAGAACCTATTTCTGTCTGTGCCATGCAATTCCATTCTGTGGCCTCCTCTTCAGATGGCCTTCTTTATTCTATCTCCTGTTCAAAGCCAACAGTCAATAGAGACATCAGCTGAACAGAAGATTATTCTAGAGGGAATACTCTCAGATCTTGGGAAATTTCTGAAGATGCATCAGCGCTAGGTAGCGAAAAAAACAAGGTAATTCCCTAAAATAAGAATTGGATTGAAAACCTGAAGTAAAGAGAGAGAAAGGTCTTTTCAAAGAAGTGATCCACTTGAAATTTAAGGATGTAGGTTACAACATGCACCTTCGTTTTGCGAGGATACATAAGAGATTGGTAAAGACAGGATCAGCACTAATTCAGGGATACTCCTCAAGGATCATGCTTGTTTCATTGATATTATCATGCATAATTTAAAAATAGTTATTTCATTAAATGGCTCCTCATTTTAGTTAAATATGCTATGACTACTTGAGACCCATTAAGTATAAAATAATCTTGAATGATGTCTAAATGAACTATCAAAATTAAGAAAGGGGACTTTTATGATAATCATGTAGAGACATCTCCTTTTTATTTGAAGGTCCAACATGCTTTCAGAGTATTCATTTAAGCTTTAGTAAGCCTTTGTTCCTCTTGAAGCATTCTGAGAGGATCTTCAGCAATGCCCCATAAGTTAGGGACTCTCATGCAGAGGGTTCGCCAACATCATCTGATGTTGGAGACAGTGGCTTATTTCTCTCAGGCTACAGGAGGCTCAGGTAAACATCTGTGAAGTGCAAGTATGTCAAAACTGAACTTGACAGCCTAATAATAATATCAATTCAGCCAACAGTCATCTTGTATAAAATTACTATATAGGCCTCTCAAATGATATCTATGTGCTCAATCTTCCTATTTATTCTCCTTTGAGCTAAACTGTTTAGAATCACGAAATACAAATCGTCAATAATGAGTTTTATATGTGATTACAAAGGTGTTGTAAAGGGGCTGGGGATGTAGCTACCTCTAAAATCTCAGAGGCTTACATCAACAAGAATTCAATGAGAATTAATTTTGCAGCGACCTCCCACTCTGTGTCTCTGGACTCAGCCTCATCACGAGTAATGGGAAACACGACACAGCAAAGACTTGACTGGCACATGTACCACTGGGTTTGTCTTCAACCACTGCTGTGAGAACATATAAGGTCTAGCCTCCTGCAGGATGAAATGCAATGAGCAGAGCCTGGGTCTCCAACTGCCCCAGCTGACACCCAGCTGACATCCAGTTGGTCCTCAGAAATATGGCCAGGCCAAGCCCAAACCAGCAGAACAGATTTAGTCCTGAGAGCAATAAATGCTCTTGATTTTACATCACCGAGGTTTTGTGGTTTTTTTTGATAAAAGGCATATATGTCTGAGTCTATTATCTGTTGCTTTCAACAATATACCTACCTGTGATTGGCTAATTTGTGAAGGAAAAGGGTTATTTTGGCTCATGCTTCTGCAGGTACAAGTGTATGGTGCTAATATCTTCAGCTTCTGGTGAGGACATCATGGCGGAGAGTGTGAGAGAAGCAGGCATGTGGGAATGAGAGAGGAAGGGGGGTGGTGGTGCTGGCCTCACTGTATCACAATCTGCTCTCACAGCAACCAATCCAGTTTGTGAGAGAACTAGAATGCAGTCCCAGGAGAAAAGCATAATCCCCTTTAGCATCCTAATCCCATCTGCAAGGCCCCAGCGTGCCTCGATACCATTACATGGGAGACCAATCCTGCATGTCCCTGTCAGCTTCCCAGATTCACGGCCCATGTTCGAAGGAATGCAGCCGTTTCACAGAGGTCTCATTCCACAGCACCTCCTGACAGCAAGATGCCACATGTGAAGACGATTCATTCTTCTTGACCGAGTTCTGATCTTCTTGAGTGATTTCTATCCAGCATAAATGTTGCTCCTCCTCCCTTTCTCCTTCCCACAGGATTGCAAAGACAACAAGATGTCACCCAGCCCAAGTCACTCTCCAAAGGTCATGGACGGCTACACTGGATCCTGGGGGTGGAAATCTGAAGGGAAGAGCTTGCCTGCGCACTGCCCATCTCTTCACAGCTGGACAGCTTCCCTGGGCCCCTTCAGAAAGCACCAAAGTTGTTAACTCAGTTTCCAGCTCTATGCAAAGACTCAGCCTCCCCTCTCCCTTCTCCTGGGATGCTTTCTTCCACTTCTCCTTGCTTTCATCTCTGCAAGCCAGTCCTGACTCCCAGGACCCCACAGTGGGCCAAGTTTCCTACTTAATTTGAAGGACAGGCTATGTAGCTGTTCACACCAACTTTAGCAACTAACATCCCTCAAACTCATAGTTTTCATTGCTCCCCCCAAAACATGACAAGAGGAGAAACTTACCTCCTCACAATTCTAGGGTGAAGCCTTCAGGGGTCATAAAGGCAAATGCTGAAGGATCATGCAGACAGCCCATGAGGGGACCAGCTGGAGCCAGAGCTAATGGGAGTCTGCACGCCCCATCTTCAGGAGATAAGAGCTACCCTAGTCCAGCCAAGTCTTTCCACAAAGGAAGGTTGTCATCTTCCTCGCTTACAAGAGAAATATATATAAGTGTGTGTGTGTGTGTGTGTGTGTGTGTGTGTGTGTGTGTAGTTGGCAACTAATTAAGAAAACATCTTAATATGGTCCAAACAAAACATATCTTATGGCTCCATATAAATGTTATATCAGGAGGTGGCAAATGACCATAAAGGCTTGGTCTACTGGAGATTCTAGCAAAACAGGGTCCTCAAACCAATGTGGTACCTGATACCACACTGAGAGCAACATGTCCACTCCTTGGCTTTAAGTAGATTTTGTCCACATGCAACACAGAATCATGCACTCAGGCAAATCTGCACTGTCGCTATAGAGCTACATCTGCTGCCAACATCAAATTTAATTGAAATAAGCTATTAACCCTCATTCTAATGTTTATTCAGCAAATGCCATGCTCAAGGGAGGGCCTCCATTGTCTCCTGGTTTTAGTGTGAAATAAAACATTGTTTCTGCCCTCAGCAAGCAGACAGATAATTTTACAGGTGCTATTTAGTAAATAAATGAACAAGAGACTTTCAATCTTTTGGGGTCTGAAAAAGCTGGTTTCTTAAGAAGACTGGATTTGAATTATTTATCTGGATATCTTGTATATCTGCTGAAGAACTGGAATTTGGAATGAAGGTCCCAAATACAATTTGATCAGAACTGTGTGTCTTTGACCAGAATCAATTAGTAACTAAAACAATTAAGAAAGAGCAAAAGAATATTATCCTGGAGGGAGAAAATTAAAATAATTATCTCTTGTCAGAGAGATTCTTGTGGAATCTTAAAAGGCCATATATAAGGTCTTAACAATACATGCAGCAGAATCCTCATCTAACGGCATTATTAGCCCACAGTGCTACAACTTCTGCATCTTTCATGAAGAGGATATGAAAGAAGAAGGGAAATAATTTTTCATCAAAACGTCAAAAATGCTGTTTAAATAGCAATGACTAGAAGACTAGAATACAGTAAAACTCACTTGAAATTAATTATCTAAGAAGGTCTCAATAGTGCTCATCCATCAATCTTGCTTGGGGTTGACCTCAGAGGACCACCTACAAAGGTGTGAAGACAGCTCCCACTTTGGAACGATTCAATGCATAGCCCTGGCTGACGTTCACTCCTGGAGGATTAATTAAGAAGACTTCTCACCACACAGATGCCTACCTAATGAGAGTGACAGGTACCATTTTTCACTGAGGTCAAGAAACAGATGACAGCAAGTAGCAGATGGTTAACTTTAACGTGGGTCTAATGAAAATATGAGTAGTATCTCTCGATTCCCACCCAGTGGAGTGTGGAAGGCACCTCAGGCACATTGGGGGATCCTGACCCCCAGCTCTGAGCATCATGGATGCAGCTCACGTTTGGGTCTCCAGATGGAAGGAGACAATGAATGAGATAGCTTAGGTTTAGAACCGAATGTGTTGGTCCTAGATTTCTATTTCCATTGGCTTTAATGCATTTAACCTGACCTTAATTCATAACATGACAAATGTATGTCAGCTTACATCTAAATTAATTCACATTCAGCTGTTTCTTTGGAGGCCCTATGTCCAGCCCAAAAGTGAGGAAGAGGAAAATCCACTGGAATTGAGGGCAATAACATAATCACATGTAATATCAATAAACCAAATATGTCCGCAATACAATGCACACCCAGTGAGGATGCACATCGTCAATGTCTTTCTCTCCAGAGGTGGAATTGTTAGAATTAAGTGAGAAAATCTTGAGGGATTCAACCAAAGATCTCACAAATGAAAGACAACTTTTCTGCCAATTAAACTAGAGAAACTGAAGACAAAGCCAGACAGAGAAGGCAAAGGAAATAGTCATGACCCTTGGAGGAGTTGGAATTGGTCAGTCTAGGACTAAGTCATCTGTAAATAGTCAATCAAAAGTTTGTAAGGCACGAATACCACTGTGACCCTCTGAGAGGTGATGGCTCCTCTGCCTGGATGTGTCTCAAACAAAGGACGCCACAGGTTGCGCACAACACACCCGAGCAGGACACGGGCCAAAATTCCTTTCCCTCCAAACTCCATGCTTGAGCCAATAAAGCCTACACCAGACCTCTATTCATAGGGGAATAAGAATATTATTAGAAAGGAAGGATTAAAGTGACATAAAATAGAAAAGGCAAAAGTCATTAGAAATAATTCAACAAACTCAAAAACAGTCGATTCCATTGATGTAAAAATACATGGAAATGAAGGCCTATAAATAAAATAACATCAGGGATGAGACATCTGAAAATGCAAATAGATTATGGCGGAGTCACGGGTACAAGGGGGATATGAAACTCCTATTCTTTGCTTTGTTTATATAGGTACCCTTTGATTCTCTTGAAATATTATAGAAGCCGGGAATGGTGGCACACGCCTGTAATCCCAGCACTTGGGAGGCTGAGGCAGGAGGATCAGGAGGTCAAAGCTCACTTAGCAACTCAGTGAGATCCTGTCTCTGATAAAATACAAAAAAGGGCTGGGGATGTGGCCCAGTGGTCAAGTGCCCCTGAGTTCAATCCCCAGTAAAAAAAAAAAAAAAAAAGAAAAAAAAAAAGAAAGAAATATTATAGAGAGTGGACACCCCGGGAAAGTCCTGTAATGCTGTCTCACACTTGAATCCTTATATTTTCTTGCTACTGGCCTGGCTCCCACTCCCCACAGCCCCTATTTCCCACCAGCTGCCATCATGCTCTAAAGTACCCTCCCAGAATAATCAGCAAACTCTCCTTCATCTTCCTCTAGACCACGGCATACAGACATTAAGGTGTGCCCACAATTTCTACTACACTTTCATGCAAACAGTGTGGCCAGGTCCTGTGACTTGTTTTTAATCAACAGGACACAGCAGAGTGACTGGAAGCCACCCTGTGTTTACACTCCATCATTACATAGCATTATATGAGGCTTCGCCTCCAACCCACTGGCTCTAGACACTCTCCCAGCTGGTGTAAGAAAGAAAGAAGTTTTGCTGCGAAAGATCACAAGGCCAGGAATTGTCAGTGCTCTTCAGGAACCCAAGAGCTGAGGGCAGCCTGCATCTTGGACCAGGAAGTAGCCTAGGTCCGCACACCTACAGACCTGAAGGAATTCCTCCCACGATCTGTGCGCACCTGGAAGCAGATTCTTGTCCAGTTGACCTTTGTGAAAACCCAACTTCGCCAACACTGGATTGCAGCTGTTGAGACTCTGAGCAGAGGAAAGGGCTAAACTGTGCCCGGACTCCTAACTCACAAACCGGAAATAATAAATGCGCGTTGGTTTAGGCCAAGCCCAAAACAAAAGCCTGAAGCCATTGCCATTGTTGTGCTGTCTGAGTCAGGGCTCTAAGATACCCGCAGGACAGGAAACAGGGATGGGGAGACTTTCCCAAGACCTGGGATCTCTAGATAGTTTTTAAATGATTATGGAAGAAAAATTTACATACAGTAAAATTCATACATCTTAACAAATCTTGGAAAATGTGTGCAGGTGTGTAATTAACACCAAATCAAGACACAGGATGTCTCTGTCACCCCAAAGGGATCCTCCTCTCCTTTGCTATCTGCCCTGTCCCCTGAACCCTGGGATCTGCTGATATAATTGTGCCCGTCATTCTGTCATTCTGTGAATACCTTACAAATGCAATTGTATATACCAGATAGCCTCTTACGCCCATCTCTTTTCATTTAACATAACGCTTCTGACGCTCATGCAAGCTGTTGCATGTATTAGTAAACAGTTTTTTTTTGTTTCTGAACTTTCTTACCAGAATATTGCCACGCTATGAAGCTATATCACTGTGGCTTTTGATAGTTGGCGACTTAGAAACACAGCAGACCTGCCAGACCTGCCCTTCTCTCAACCCACACAGACCTACAGATGCTCCTGCCCAACACCACCCCTATCTCTCTTCACACGCAGAATGACAACCCTCATGTCACTTTTACCTTCTGAATCCTTATGCAAGTAATCCGACTGATGCAACCTGAAACAGATCCAGGAGCCTACGTGAGAAGGAGTCGGGGAAACGCATTTTAATTCTTCCTGTCTCTGTAGCCCAGGAGGATACCCCAGAGGAAGAGGACGATACGTGCTGAATGACAAGGTACCTGGACCCAACCAACAGCACACGACACGCAACCAGCAGAGCACACAGCAAAGGTCACAGGTTCAATTACACCTTTTAGAGTAAACCAAAATAGAAGTTTTAACATTTTTTCACCCTCTCCGTTATATAAATCACTTTATTAAGCCATTATTTTAGGCTAGTAACAACTGATGATTACAAAGTCTTTGAAAAGAAGAAAAAAAAAACTTTTTTTTTTTAAGGTCTTGCCAGGTGCATTGGTGCATGCCTGTAATCCCAGAGACTTGGGAAACTGAGGCAGGAAGATTGTGAGTTCAAAGCCAGCCTCAGCAACTTAGCTCAGACCCCGAGCGAAGAAACTTAGTGAGATCCTGTCTCAACATAATATATATATATGTTTGCATAAAAGTGTAGTAGAATGTGGGAGGGGGAATGTGGTTCAGCAGTTGACCACCCCTGGGTTCAATCCCCAGAACCCAAATAAATAAATGAATAAATAAAATTAATAAAAAGTCTTGAAGATACTCAGGTATGATCACTGTGTATAGCTCACAGTGTTTGAGTCTAACCTCTTGGAGCCTCCATTTATATATCATTAAAGTGGAGAGACAAAATCAAATACTTCTAAAAAACTTTCCAAGTCTCAATTTCTATATTTTGGTAATTCAAAGATATTAGCTGTGCTAAAAAGTGGTGACTCATATATATTCAGGAGAAATAAAAAGTGAATAAAAGATGCTTTAAAAGATGATTTTCGTAGCATAAGGAATAGTTGAATAGATATATCAGTTGAACAGGTTTACCAGTGTAAAATATGTAAATATCCAGTGGAAAGTATTGCATTATATTTCATTTTTATTATATAAAATGTGCCTTAGTTTATTCAGGAGAGAGAGCCATTAATCATTACTGGTTTAGCCAGGTTTTTTGTCATGTGACCAAAATACCTGACAAGAACAATGTTAGAGAAGGAAAAGTTTATTTGGCGCTCGTGGTTTCAGAGTTCTCAGTCCATACAGGGCCAGCGCCCTTACTCTGGGCCAGAGGTGAGGCAGAACAGCATGGAGGAAAAGGAAAGCAGCTCCAGACATGGCCAGCGGGAACCAGAGAGAGAGAGACAGCTCCATTCTTCAGGGATAAAACATATGCCTGACAGGCACAGGCTCAATGACCCACCTCCTGTAGCCACACCCTACCTGCCTACAGTTACCACCTAGTTAATCCTTATCAGGGTACAAATGCACCATTAGGTTAATACCCTCATAATTCAATCATTTCACCTCTATACTTTCTTGCATTCTCTCACATGTGAGCTTTTGGGGGACACCTCATATCTAAAACATAAAAATTATCAAGGTAGGTCAAGGAGATCTCCTACAGCCAAATGTTTTTTTAAAAGTAAGGAAAGATAACATTTTTCTGCTTGAGTTTGTGGTGTCCTCCACATATTAAATAAATTCAAGTGTTTCTAATGCTTATTAAACTAATAGTACCTTTTTATTTGTATACTATTATGTCTGCTAGGAAATGTCCATCTGTACAACCTGAACAACAATGTCTAATATAAAAAGTCTCTTGTTTCCTGCATGAGTGGGAGGGTGTGTGGTCCAGGACTTCTGCAGTGTGGCTCTCGGAGGTGGAAGAGCCAGACTCCATCCAAGGACTCTTCCCCATCCTGGGAAGGATGCTCCTCCACGCAGGGCCACAGACTGCTGCTGCAGTTCCAGATCTCAGTCCACACTTAAGGCAGGTGCCATGGGTGACAGTTATGGACCTTTTCCACAAAAGCAAGAACTATCAAAAAAACAATGCAGCATGTTTTTGCTTGTACTTGTCAATGAGGTGCCACATGACACACTGAGCTGCAGAAGAGCCTGGGAAGGTAAAATTTAGCATCCCCATTTTGATCCCAGAAGCCAGAAGATGAGAGGGTGGCTTGTCTTGGACAGTCAGCAGTATCAGGTGGAGACTTTGCAAGATCAAAGTGCTTCCGCGGCTGTGATTCTTTAACAGCATTAGCAGCCAGAGCTGATTGCAGGCCAGGTACTCAGAGGTGTCAAGGATCTCTTACTCAATGACTGTGGACCCGGGAAAAACTCGGCTACACCATGACAGGGTTTGCATGTGTGTTTTCTAGTCTAATTTAATCATGTAAAAGCATCTCTTCTCTCCAATCTGTTAAGACACTTGTCAAAATGTCACATGAAATAAGATGTTGAATTAATACTGTACTCTAAAATTACACACAACAATGCCAAACACTTTCTGAGTTAGTCTAATTTATTTATTTTTTTTTTCTGTTTCCTAAGAACATACAGTGATCTGCAAAAACAATGTAAAAAAATTAAAAGTTATACAGAAAGCAAAAACAGCAGTATGGAGAGAATTGCTTCTGTCACTTAAAAAATTAGCAAAGGATTCAGTTGACTTAAAAAATGCAAATGCTGTTGTCAGTAAGGATAAAGTTGAGCTCCTTTCAATATGGAGATTTTGTACAGAATGATGTTCATATTCAACCTATGTTTTGTTACCTAAAATATGCCATGGTGAAACTGTCAAATATATTTATAAAAATAGAAAATGTCAAATTGATAATATTCAATAAAGATAATCATAACAATAATATGGAAAATGCCTGTAGAAGTTCACTTAAAATCCATTCTGTGATGCATGGAATACAAAATCATTTTCATTATGACAGGTTACCCTAAAGCCAGAGGTATCTTTCTGTTCAGAGAGAAAGAAAGAGAGGAGACACGCAGATAGCTCTAAAACCATTTAGAAGGTGCTAAGTGTCCCCAGAGAGGTGCCAAGGAGTGATGATTGTTTCTTGGCCTTAGGGAGCCAACCACAATTAATTTGGATTTGTCCTGCTTTCCTTTGTTTCCATGTCCTAAATCAGATAAAGACTGAAGAAACCCCTTAGTCCCTCAGCTTGGACGCATCTATTGATTGTTCTTCGTGCCAAAAAACATTGACCAAATCCTGTTGATCAATCCTGTGGATCTACAGCTCTCTCCTGTCGTGATCTCTCTCTTGGGCTTCTGTGAAAACTCTTACCCTCTCCGCTGGATCCTCCGCGAGGCTGCTGGCACCAAGCTTTTACTAAAAGACACTCGGATGATTGCACTCCCTGCTTTAAAAACAGAACAGCTGCTACCATCACCACCACCACCTCCTCTAAGTGTTATTTTCTGACTACAGAACCAAATGAAGATTCCTATGCTTGAACATGTTGTCATTCATTATCCCTTGGAAAAATGGTCCGGCTCCTCAAGTTGGAATGACAGAGAAGGTAACCAGAAAGCTAAAAGAGAGAAGAAGTTGGGTAGAGGTCCCGAGCACTCTATTCCTCGATCATCTCATCTCCTCGCTCCCCGCGTCTGTGCGTACACCACAAAACAGCCTAGTGGCATCCGTTGAGCACAGAACTCCCCTGATGGTAAGAGCGAGCTCCTGGGGTACCTGCAGGCCAACTGCTTGCTCTCCCCCTCTTAAAGATGGTCACATGACCTTATCCTCAGATCACCAGTTCTTGAGCAGCCCAGTGTAGAGGCCAAAACACAGAAGGCCGGTGGACAGTGACCCACAATGGACAGTGGCAAGAATAAAAGGGAAATGTAAAGAAACTGTTCAAAGTCAACCAATTCCACTTCAAGAGGGAACATGTTCAGTGACAATACGGCTTTAGCACTGTGAAAAGGTCACTTATAGGTCAAAGTAATAAATCTCTTGAAGAGTACTGTTTCTTTAAGAAAACAACCCATGAAGATGACAAACCAAGCTACATGACCTGGATGGTGGCCAGAGTTACCATATAAGGAAGGTACTTTGCATCTTAATTCCTCATCTTCTCTTACCTCTTGTGGTACCTGGTCCTAAGGCCTTGAGGTTACTCTCCTGTCCTGGTCTATATGGACTAGAATTTACCATCTACCCCACACCCCATACTGAAATGCAGCACATTCATTACAGATTTTATCCTATATTGAATATGGTTTTCCTGCCAACACAGACAAAATCCTGTTGATGTATTATAAACATTATAACTTTTTTTTTATTCACTCAGTATTTTATTTGGACTTTATAATGAGACAACAGTTGTTTGTTATCCTACAAATTTACTTATACTTTAATTTTTTAAGTAGCTAAGAAAAATGATAAACATTATACCTTATAAACTTCTTGAAAAAGACATGTTTTCCATTAATCTTTCCAGTTCTGGCATATAACAGAAGTTCAGTAAGTGTCTGTGGTTTGAGAAAAATCTATATATTATTGAATAAATTAATGATAATCTTTTCCAAGAACCTGCTATATATGTACCCTGCTAGTCCTTTTCCTGTATGATGTAAGTGATCTCATTTAGCATATCTTTTGCAATTTTCTCAAAAACTCAGGCCAATCAATATGAAAAGATACAAGGGATGAATTTAATCTTAACTGTGTGGAATCTCCAACAGTTTTAAGGAATTGATTCTTCAGTTTCGAGACACGGATCCACGGCTGTGTCTATGGGAGAAATAGTTCCTAGAGGTCTAAAGGTTTAAAAAAATGAAGTGAAAATTAAGTATTTGTAAAGTTGTCTAAAATATTTTCCTTGCAAACAAACGAACAAATAAATAAAATTACCTCAACTTCCTTCTTCCTTGACTTACAAACTGAAAATCCTCCAGGGTAGATCTGGGGGGAAATGAGCAACATGAAAATAAATGCTCAACTCAATGCCTCTAGTCTTTTCATTAAAGACTTCAACTTGCTACCTCTTCCCAAGGCTGCAGCTGAAGTTCAAGGCAGTAGAATAGGCAGGAGACAGTGAGAGTGCAGCCAACTTCTTGCTTTAAAGTTTCTGTTTAATTATTCTTTTACTTTTTGTCATGGATAAACAAAATAACCCACAATCTGATTCTTCGCCTATTAACTTTTTTGTTTTGTAGTTTAACATCAGTTATTTTAAATTATTTGCCTATTAATGTTAAGAAAATGAAAGAAATAAGTTTTGATCCCATGCAATCCCAAATGTATAAAGAGATCTTAGGTTTTATTGAGTTCAAATGTTTTTCTCATTGACTTAGTTCTCAAAGGGGAATCATTGAGGGTCATGTTCCTTTTACCAATGATATATTTTTTTTAATTGGCATAGTTCTTTTGTTATCATGTAGGACTCTTGCATTACATGTCATTTTCATATAAAACTGTACATCCGTCTGTTTCAATTGGATTAATATTAAGTTATAGCACATAAATGTCCATGCTTCAGTTTTGCCTTTTGCATTCAAAAAAAGAGCAAGCAGATAACATAAACAGTAGCGAATATTTATTGTGTGCTTACTGCATATCATGTTCCACTTTAAGCTTTTAGATATATTAACTTTGAAATCCTGAAAATTCTATGAGGTAGACAGTCTTACTAGCCCAACTTTAATAGAATAGTTTAGCCTCATCACTCATCTGTCAGATGGACCCTGTAATTGCATATGGTTCCATCTGGGGATATTAATGAGATAATGTGTGAGGCATGGTGCCTGAATCAAAGTAAATCCTCAATGATTTTTAGTTAATATTATTCTTAATAGGAACTAGAACACCGGTGTATACTCTTGGATCGACGGTTTATAATCTGTGCAATGTTGGAGAAAAGACTTGAAACCTTTGCTTCCCAGTTTCTTGACATGTGGAGTGAGATTAACTAAATGTCTCCTACAGACCACAGGATGCAGTGCAAGGTTAAATCAAACAATGTTTGCAGAAGTAGCTGGCAAACTGTAAGGAACTATTCACACACAAACTATTACTTTTTATTAAATCAGGAGGGAGACAATGGCCTTAACCTTTTATTACACGGTAACCATTTCAGAGAGTTTCAGTGTCCCTAAGCTCATACAGATAAATGTTTTCACTTTATTTTGTTTTATTATGACAAAGTGCAGATGAATTTACAAAACAACTTTGAGGAGTATTTTCTATATAGACCCACCCCTCTACAGTTTCACAGCTCTTGCTTCCGTAATTATGGATGAAACCCAGTAAATCTAGAACTTACACAATAACTATAGCAATTTCAGTGTTTTGTTTTTAATTAACTATAGAACATAAAGCAAGATTATGAAAAAACAATTTTATAGGGATAATTTAAATAAAAATATAGCACTTATAAAAGGTCAAACTAATTAAATGTAAATTCTCTTATTTATTTAAAACTCTTCATTTTCCAATGATGCTGAATGAATGGACCTAATTTAAATAGTATTTTTTTAAATAGAGGATACAAAAATTGCTTTTGCAAATAGCAAACGGGGGTAAAATAACACTAAAGAACCATTCATTCTAAAACTTAGAGTTCAGTACCTTTCAACAGTCACCATTCTTGATTGCATAAAATAAGTGTAAAATAACATCAAGTATACTAGTTTCAGAAAGTAAATTCACATAAAGTTAATTTTTTGGTTAATCATATGCCATAGTAGAAATAAGGAAATGATACTAATCACAACATTTGAAAATAATGATATTTCTTGGTAAATAATCTTCTATATTAATATGAAATTCATGTTGAAAATAAATGGAAATAAAGCTAAAATCCCATCATCTGCAAAATGTTATATACACAGTGTTGCAATCTGGGAAGAAGAAGGAATGAAAACTGAAGATCTTATCATAAGAAATAATACTAACATGACCAGAAAGAAACATGGTTAGTATTTAAGGATGAGAAGAATAAATGTGAATGGGAAATTTCACCAACATCATTTGTTTCTATTGTTAGTGCCATGATTATTGTGATTATAAGAGCCAGGTTAAAAGCGATTTACTCTTTATAGCATCTACCTACATAAGAAATCTAAATATGCATATAACTGGTATAGGATTTTTCCTAGATTTTCATCATGAAGATAAGACTTTCTACACCAACAACCTCTATATCATTAGAATATTTTTAAAAATCAGCTCCACATCAAAAGAGAGAAATAAAACAACATAAAGCTTCATTTTTCTTAGAACCCAAATTACAATGAAATTTGTGATGAGTCTGTGATGAGTTTGAAAAATCCATTAATTAACCCCACACTTGCCATGCTTGGAGATTGAGGCTCCCTGACATTCTGTCTCCTGGAAGACAGCCTGGGAGACAGGGAGGAGGGTGCACCCTGAGGACTCCAAAGTCATGGCCATTCAAACCGGGCCAGCGTGTAACAGGACTGCAGCATTGACAGTAAGCTCAATATTGGTTTAATTGTAAATTACACTCCACACTTAATTTTGTTACATGGGGAGTGTATGTTTGCTGTGAGTGATGGCTTAATTTATTTTTAAAGAGAACTTGAAAGATTTTTCTTGTGATTGTATCTGAAAACAAACTGAATGAATCTGATAGCAGAAATGCTCCTGTGGAGCTAAAATTGGTAGAAAATGGAAAGGCAAAACCCCAGCAAAAATTGACTGGAGTCTATCCTCCAGACAAAGACAAACATCTCAACAAATCTTTAAATGTTTTTATCTTCCTAGGGATAATGATATGTTTTCATGAACAGCTCCATTTTTTTTCCTTACGGTTATTGCCTGAATTTCTCTCTTCTTTCTAATACTTTATTCAGGGAATGTTACAAAGTATATCATTGGCTGCTTTGATCTTTTATTTCATATATATATATGTGCGTGTGTGTGTATATATATATATATATATATATAGAGAGAGAGAGAGAGAGAGAGAGAGAGAGAGAGAGAGAGTAGTGTAGAGGTGAATTCACTTGAAAGGTAGGAGAATTAGGTTTGAATCCCACTCTGGAATTTGATAGTCTGTGACTCTAGCAAAATGACAAAGTGGCAAAATCACTGTCTCATCTTCATTTTAACATGGTCACAATGCAATCCTCCTCATGTGTAAGTTGCAAGGATTCAGGAAGTTAATGAATGAAAACCTACTTGTATTGTGGCACACTGTTATTAGCTAATACTATTGTGATTATCATTTTTATGAACAATATCAGCTATATAAAAATAAAATAGTTTGGGTCCAGGGTTGTGGCTCATTGGTAGAGCACTTGCCTAGCATATGTGAGGCACTGGGTTTGATCCCTGGTAACCACAAAATAAATAAATTAATTAATTAAATACCCTAAGCTTTTGGGAGACAGGCTTTCTTTTTTTCTTTTTTTTTATTCTAAGTTGTTATATATGACAGCAGAATGCATTACAGTTCCTATTACACTTATAGAGCACATTTTTACATATCTCTGGTTGTATACAAAGTATATTCACACCATTCATGTCTTCCATACATGCACTTAGGGTAATGATATCCATCTCATTCTACAATCTTTTTTTTTTTTTTACCCTTTTGCCCCCTCCCTTCCCCACCCTCCCCAATGGCCTTTCTAGTGTTCCTCTAATCCTCCTATGCTCATATACACAATGGAATATTACTCAGCAATAAAAGAGAATAAAATAATGGGAGACAGGCTTTCTATCTTAGAATATATTTCCCTCCATGGGCATAAGTCCTGAATGAATGACGGGACCTAAAGGGTGCCCCAACTTGATACCAACATTCTAGGCAAGATTTCAGTCCTATCACCAGAGCAAATGTGATCTCCTCACTTCCTTATGTCACACAGGAATACCGCAGGAGCATGACAAATGCATCTTTAAGTGGTCATTGTTCCTTCTATGTGGCAATCTATTGAAAGAATAAGAGCAAACAGAGAACAAAGCAGGTGGTAATGTTCCCTTCCCAGTCATCCGTGACTGGTTCCTTGAGATGACTTTTTACAATGTACTCAAAAAACGGACTTAACCCCAGGACCCTCATAGGAGCCAAACAGCCCTTTCGCCAGTGGAAATGTCCTCTAACCAATAGCAGAATAGGTCCAGATCAACGATACGTGTAGAAACCAGACATCTCTCTCCTACTCTTCCCTGGGATTCAGCTCCAGGACACCATGCCAACAAACCCTACTCCACAGTGTTTCAACTCAGTATCCAGTTCTTAAAAGATCTTCTGTGTCTCAGATAGAAGAGGAAATGTCCTGGGTCTGCCTTGAAAGGGATTGCCTATCAAGTCCCTTTTTAAAGGCAATGACTATTAAGTAAAAACTAAATGATTTAGTTAGGACTCATTTGGTTGTGACAGGAGCTCAATTTGAATTAGTTTAAGCGGAAAACAAAAATGGCAAAAAAAAAAAACAAAACAAAACAACAAAATAGAACGCATTGGATGTACACTTAGACCTCCCAATGAATCTTTCCAAAGCTGAAGAACCAAGCCTTGGAACGTTTTCACAGAACAGAAAACAAGGCTTCCAATCATCCACTTTTAATTACAGACCAACAAACTCCATAGCACTAAGACAAACAAGCTCAGAGACACATGTCGATGTGTCCCCATCAGTCCAAGTGACCATCCTGAGGCTGCAACCCCCTACGGCCATGAGGCCAAGCAGGTCAGCCAGCCCGGGGTGCTCCCTACTGACTTCTGGATGCCTCATACCAAGGCAGATATGGCACTGATCCATTGTACAGCCAAAACACTTCCTGAAAAAATAATATAATATACTTTAATATATTAACTAAATAATAATGTAAACCCAGCAACAAAGAGAATATTAATCTGGTTGTACACACAGCTAACTATTTCAAAAAGATGAAATAATTGAACAAAGGGAAAATGTGATTTCTCATTGATTTATTTTTGTGCATACTGTCATAAAGGTCAATTCCAAGCAAATACCCAGGGATATCATATTTTATGAATAAGAATGATAATTTTGTTGGGATAAATTATCTTAAAAATTAAATTTGGGGTATTGTTGCTATTGAATCTTCCCCATCCTGATCTTTCAACCCTTGAATCTATCCAAATAGTTGAAATTTCATTTACTTATGTTTTCTCCACTTGCAATTCCTAACAGTTACCACTTATTTAATCATTCATTTATTCATTCAATCTAAAATTGAATCGATATCAATGATAAAACTTGAAAGCACTAGAATCGTGATCCCAGTGATTTTTAGAGAATTTTTTAAAAATATTTATTTATTTGCTTTTAGTTGTACACAATGTGCGTTTTTACATGGTGCTAAGGTTCGAACCCGGGCCGCGCACGTGCTAGGCGAGCACTCTACCGCTGAGCCACAACCCCAGCCCCTAGAGAATTTTTGAGAAAGTAGAAAATCAATTTCACCAAACTCACTGTTAACATGTCTTTAAATATTCCAGCAATTTAAATGAAATGAGTAGATTTATTCACTTACCTAAAATATTCCAGTGGTAATAAAACATCAGGACTCCTGGAATGTATTTCACGCACTCAATTCAACCTCACTGGTTAATAATGGAATTTATTACTACTGTTTCAATGAAGCAATTTCAATTTTCTTAATTGTAACTGCTATGCAAAGAGCGATTTCTATATTCCAGGATTACCACAGTCCCTTTCCAGAGCTTACAAAAGGAGGAGGGTGTGCCAAAGGGACTCAGGAGCACTTTCTATAGTAAAATTTAAATAGTAGATAAATTCCTTGAGACATAATGAAGGCTCCTTAGATCTTCCTATCTCATATTTATGAGAATCCGAATCAGCCCAAGCTTTCTATGAACCCCAGACCCTCATATTCTTGTGGTCGTCTTTGGCTCTGAGCTCATGCATTTCTAGAAACACTCTCCTTCATTCACATACAACTACCTTATGAGCATATTAAGATGAAGAATAAAACCTGTCTTCATTCATTTCCTTCAAATATCTTAACATCAGACATTGGCATGTTGCTACATATCAAATGTCAATAAGTAAAATTCTAAATGCTGATTTTCTAAAGAAACCCCAGTTTTCCTAGGAATCTCCATACTACTTTCCAGATTGACCCAGCGATCCCACTCCTTGGCCTATTCCCAAAGGACTTAAAAACAGCTTACTACAGGGACACAGCCACATCAATGTTTATAGCAGCACAATTCACAATAGCTAGATTGTGGAACCAACCCCGATGCCCATCAGCAGATGAATGGATAGGGAAACTTTGGTATATATACACAATGGAACACTACTCAGCACTAAAAGAGAATAAAATCATGGCATTTGCAGGTAAATGGATGGAGTTGGAGAAAATAATGCTAAGTGAAGTTAGCCAATCCCAAAGGTCAAATGATCTCTTTGAAAAAACCAAAGGTCACTGAATGATCTCTTTGATATGAAGGTACTAACTTAATAAAGGCAAGAGAGAAGGGAGAGGGAATGAGAAGGTAATGAAAGAGCTTTAAATAGAACAAAGGCCAGTTAAGAATTAAGGAGCAGGTAGGGGAACAAGGGGATAGGAATAATGGCAGAGTATGAGCTTAAAAGAAAATTATCCATGCCATTGAGCTTTACCCTAAATACATGCAGGAAGACACAATTGTTGTAAAAATATACTTTAAAAGGTGAAAAGCTATAGAATTAAACCAGCAACTTGCCCTAAAAATTGTGCTCTTTATCTGTAATATGAAATGTACTCTGCAAACGTGTATAACAAAGAGCGGTTACAGAAGAGAAACCAGCTCTTATAGAAGAAGTATAACAAATGTAGAATAATAGAGTAGGCCGAGGCTCCCGAGGAAGACAGAAGACAGAAGACAGAAGACAGAAGAAGGAAGAAAGAAGAGAGAAGAAAGAAACTCTAGTCTTTCTCTAAGCTAAGCTCTATCTTTCTTTAAAAATAGTTGGTGAAAAAAAAAAGAAATCCCAGATTCACATTCAGATGATTTTTATGAATTCATCTCAAGTTTGAGGTTGAATATATATGTTTAAAAATCTTGAGGAGTAATTAATTCATCAAGCTAATTAACTAAGAATCATACATTTTCATGAACATCTTAATAAATTAATGTTTTTGTATATTTGTTATAATTTGTATTTATTCCATCATAACTCAGATTTGATTATTTTCATTTTACTATAGAACCAAACACTGCTTCAGAAATGTTACATTACATTACAAAGGCCATTCAGTAAGAAAATGATGGAGGAATCTGAATCAAATCTCCCTTTGCTAAATATATCTCCTTTTCCACCATGCTGAGTATTAGCCCAAACCCCAAAACCACTCATGAATTATACTTAGAATAAGTTGACACACTTTATTTTCAGGAAAGATAAAGATCTCCTGGCACAGAGTAAGATATAAGCTTAGTCTATGCCACAGAGAAGCTCTGAAAATTTAACTTGTCCTTGAAACTGGAAGAAATATTTCAGCCATAGTGATTTCCCCCCTAATTATCAAAGGTTCTTCAATTGTCTTAGTTCAGGTCCTTAAATGGACTCACTAGGGAGAAAATGACTTCTAATGCTACGTAATAACCTAATAACTGCTCTGTTTATAAATGGCAAATGTTTATAAATCAAGGAAACCTCAGACACTGAGAAAATAAACAGGTACAAATATGTGTGTCTATATATACATACATACACATATATGTATTCATACATACACATATACATATACACTTATACTAAAATAATTTTCAATATTCATATTTAACAATGGGATGCTGATAAGTAGATTTTATTGACTAACAAGTTGGAAGTCAGACTTCAAAAATATCTAACATTTGGAGAAGATCATTTATATAGTTAAGGCTTCTATCCACTACACTATGAATCTCCTGCCAGATATTCATTCAGATTCTCCTTGCTTAAGTCCCATGACCATAACTTCAGTATTCCTTTTTTTAAAAAAAATTGTGAGTGCTTTATTTATTTGTGCTAGCTAATTCTACAGTCCACACTTTTTATATCCTAGGAGGTTTTTTTAAAAATATGTCACATCTCATCCTAGATTTGTTGTTGTTGTTGTTGTTTTTGTTTTGTTTTCTGTAGCAGGGATTGAACCCAGGGGGCACTAAACCACTGGGTGACATTTCCAGCCTTTTTAGTTTCTATTTGTTTATTTTATTTATCTATTTTATATTTTATTTATTTATTTATTTAGGCTGAGGCTGACTTTGAATTTACTAACCTCCTGAGCCACTGTGATTACAGGGGTGTGCTGCCGAGCCTGGCCTTAATCCTAGTTTCTTAACCTTGTTAGAGAAGAATATTTTGGGGGCATCTTGTGCAAAATCAACAGAGGAAGCCAGCAGCAGTGGCCCACCCAGCCACAACCAGGGCTGACATGTGCCACAGCATAGTTTAGGCCAGCCATAGTTCATCTCTGTACTGCCACCCACTGGTCAAAGGTCTGTCAGTGATCACGGCTAGTCAATTTCCTGAAGAGAGTAGTAACCAGCTATACATGTCTGTACTTTCCTAAATTTGTTAGTTACCAGCATCTTGGAGAATCTTTCTTCCATTGAAAACACCTTTTTACCTTTTCAACACATCCCCAAGGCTGATGTGATGGAAAACTGGTCATTATCCCTAACAATGTTGACTGTAAACCTATGTGGCCCTTCTTAGCACTTCTGTGAGTTACCTAGGTTTTCTGAGTTATTCCTTTCAGCTTAAAGTTGCCAAGTTTAGAACCAGGAATTATGTCTGATGTGAAACCATAATCTGACTCCCCTAAATTTTGATTCCTTATCCTAATTCCCTTCTCAGTTGCAAACAGCTCTCCAACAGATTTTATTTCTTTTGCCTAACAATGTTTGAAGATAGTTCCTACAGCCCACTCTGGCATGATAGTTGCAAGCCAAACATCATTGGTGTCCCCCTGTGACATACATAATTTGGCTTAGTTCCTACAGCCCACTCTGGCATGATAGTTGCAAGCCAAACATCATTGGTGTCCCCCCTGTGACATACATAATTTGGCTTCTTGACTCTTTACAGGCAAGGGTGTGTGCTCCAGGTATACCGGGGCTTGCAACAACTCACATTTTGTGTACTGAATAAATACATCACTAAATGTTTGTTAAATATTTCAATATTTTAAAATTTAAAATTATTGTTCTGCCATAGGATTTTTGGGTGTGTGTTCTTGGGCTTTGATCTGGAAGTTCATTTCAGTTATTATAGTTCTGTGTTATGGTGGTAATTAAAAAAGACAGTTAATACCAAATATTGGCAAGGCTCTGAAGAAATTGGAACCCTCACAGGTACAGTCTCTTTCCCGAAACACTTTGGCAGTTCCTCAAAATAGTAAACCCAGAGCTATGCCATGACCCAGTATTTCCACTCATGGGAATTTATCCTTGAGAAATAAAAACATGTCTACACAAAAACTCAGTCACAAATTCCCATTAGTAAAGAAATGAAAGCAACCCAAATGGTCAGCAAAAGAAGATCGATAAAATGAGGTATGCTATACAATGGGCTGTTATTTGTCAACCAAAATAATGAAATCCTGATGCAAAACTTTGAACAGTATGAGAGACGCCATTCATGAAAAACCACATACTTAAAATTTCTGTATATGAAATAGTCAGAATCAGAGCAACCACAGAGGCAGAAGGCATAACCATGGTTGTCTAGGCCTGAGGGGCCTGGGGAAAATGGAGTGACTGATGATGGACAAAGGGTTTCTTTTTAAGAGGACGAAAGCATTTCAAAATTATGTTGTAGTGATGGTTGCTCAACTCTGAATACACTGAAACAACTAAAATAGGTATGATTATGTGAGTTACACCTTAATAGGCTGCTTTTTAAATAAAAATGTTACCTTGGGTTATGTAGAATCATAAGACTTAGAAGTATAAAAGACTAGAAGTGGTTTAACAGGACTGAATTTTTATAAACCTGGAGAAATGAATGAATTGATTATATACATTATGTGACAATATGCCCAGAAATTTATGGCTTAACAGTGTGATGTCTATTCAGGCCATTCATTTCCAAACACCAATAGGACAAATCGTCTCTACTCCCCATGAAAACTTGCAGGGACCAAATCTCTACCCAGGACAGCTCATTGGAAAGACTGGCATGTTAGCACTATGTCGGCTGAGGATCTGGGGGTGCAATGTGCTCACAGACTGAGGGCCTGTTCACGGGGTCCACTTACAAGGTCTTCACTCCACCTATACCACAGTGACACCTCCCCCACTGTCCCCATCCTACCTAAAGAAACAGAGGGAATCCAGGGCCCACCTGTCAAGAGGAAAGGGTTGGATTTGAATGATAAGGAGGACTCAGAGATGAGAAATGACACTGTCACCACTCTGAAACAGGACGCTCTGACAACATGAGGCCCAGGGTCAGCACAATGTCAAAATGCACCTGTTCATCTACAGTGCTGTGTGCCTACACGGCAGGCTTCACTATGCTAATGGTTCACTTCCCGCATGGACATAAAAGTGTATTCATAGTTTACATTTTAGTGGAGTGGCTTGAATAATAGGCTGTTTTAAGACACCAGCTCCACTTTGTAGGATTTTCTCCTAAAAATGTTGAAAAATAAATCCTCAAATGAGCCAGGGATATTATGAAGGATTTGGTGAAATAAGTACTTACAACTTTCAACAGAAATCCTTATAGCATTTTCTTCTAGGCAGATTCTATTTCAAATAATCAGTGGGAAAGACCGAAATTATTCTGGTATATAGCTACAGGAAAGTAAGCTTTCTATCTGTCCTAGTGTCATCTGTACACATGTACACCAAATGTACCTTGTACTAAAATATGAAAAAGCTGACATTGTTAAAGAGCTCACATATATACATCACACAACCACACCACCATTAAACAAGGAAACAGCAACCAAAAAACCCTCAAAATCTGTGATAAGTGTGAATATACTTTGTATACAACCAGAGATATGAAAATCGTGCTCTATATGTGTAATATGAATTATAATGCATTTTGTTGTCAAATATAACAAATTAGAATAAAAAAATTAAATCGTGATAATTAGAAGATTTTAATTTTAAAAACACCAAGAGTTTCATCAAATACAAATATATTTTAAAATCCTCCAAATACAAGGATATTCAAGATAAGCAATAAAGTAGCTAACCAGCATGTTCTGAGACTCAGAAGGAGTATGTTTTCCAAGAGCAGTTAAAGATCATTAGAGGAGATAGGCAACAAATTTGATAAACTTGGCATAAATGCATATAAACAAAAATAACAGTGTATTTGTGGGGGTTTTTTTTATGTTTAAAGTTACAGATTCATACACTAAAAGGGTAGGGGTTTTTCTTTTAACCAAAACAAGGCACATAGTATAGTTTAAAGGGGAAAAGGCCAATATTTTATTAATGAAGAATATGTTTAAATTAGTAAGTCTCATTTTAAATTAAAAATGTTTCATTTTACCTAATTCAATGAGTCTCAACTGATGTTGTTTACAGAGGAAATTGTAATTTGGGGGACTGGGACTTATCAATATAAAGGAGCTAATTCTGAAAGCAGATGCAAGCAGCCCACAAGGGAGACACAGACGCAATGCAACTATTAAAACCAGTGGTCAGGGACAGGATCAGCAAGTACTGGAAATGAGACCTTATATGGAAAACTAAAGCAGGATGTCTACCACAACTGAGCAAAGTGTTTACCTTTGGGCTAAAATAAAATAGTAAAACACAGTAAAGTTCTCTCCTGAAATAATACCCTCAACACAAATATGAGGAACATCACCTCCTGGCTGGCCAGCTTGGTTCTGGTCCTGATGACACACCAGGAAGCAGGGAGACATGGCCACAATCTTCTTCCCTAGACTAATAATAACCTCAGGTGTTTATCAGAAAAAAATTATGGTTGATATTATACAAGTTAATAACATCACCATGCCTACTACTAAAAAATTCCATTTATACTAAATCACTTGACAACAGCGTAGGAAAGTTTTTCAATACCCTTCTTCCATACAATGCAAAATATCTCCTATCATGGTTATTCCTTACCTTGCATCTCCATGAAGTGTGGTCACACAGTGTGACGGCATCATTAAGGCAGAGTTCTTAGAGAGCATTCCAATGAGGGCTGAGGTACTGCTCCTACTATGAGCAGAGCTCCCCAAAGATAGAGTATTTGCACTCTAGATTATTAATTTTAAGAATAAATTGCCTCTGGCTTTTGACAGGAGTTCGATAGCAGGCAATTCCAGGTCTTGGACAAGTACTCAAAGAGCTCAGTATTATTTATTGAAAGTGTTTTCTGTACTAACAGGTGGGCTGAGCACCAAGCTCATGTCTTGGGTAGAGGGTCTCTCCTCTGCCATGGATGTTGTTTGTGTAGGTGCCAGAAATAGGGCTACAATCACATCCATCACCTCAAAACCGTAAATACCCTGAGTTTGTATGCCATGGTTGTACTTCCCAGAACAGACAGCAGTGTCGGAATTCTATAAGGAGTTGTTTGTGACTGCCTACCACCACTATGGAAAATGTTCGATTGACGTTTATACAGTTTTAATTTTTAATCTGAGCATAACTCCTTTATCCAGCAGATCTTCCAGGATGTGTAAGTAGCAGAATGCATCCCTGATGACTAAATCTATCGACGTGGTGAATGGAGCTGTTTAGCAATGTCTATCTACATGCCGAAGATCACCTGTCAAAAGTGATTCTTTTGTATTTGGCTTATTGATATTGAGTGTTTTTTTTTTTTTTTCCTCACAGTAATTAGGAAAGTGGTCCAGCTGCTTCCTGAGGCCATGAGGGGAACGTGAAAGCCAGAACTAGTCATTAGGAGAAAAGGAGAATGCTGATCTTCACTGTTCCATGGCAGCAGGCCACAGAGCAGACTCATTCAGAGCCCAGGGCATGAACCTGCACGTGCCTTTTATGATTGCAGCAGAGTGACAGCAACTTGACCGTGATCGATGGGCAGCCTCCGGCACATTTACCTATGTCACTGATGCCTGCTAGAGATAACTGCAGTCCAAGCCACTGACTCAGCCACAGGAATGCTCAACTGCAGCATGGCTATCTCAAGCCCTCGCTAGCATCGCATCTTCTCCACAGACACACTTAGCTAACAATGAGGTGTAGAAGTTCTTTGTATTATTTTTATTCAGATTCTCATTAATAATTCCTTCAGATTCCAAAAATATATTTCAGGAAAATGTTTCTCTTTGGAAGCATATTAGACACCGCATTATAAGTCTGCTATTACATCTAAATTATGAGACACTGTAGCATAGTAAAAACTGCACTGAATTCAGAATAATTCCTCGTTTCAATTCTCCAGCAATTTCCTATATGGTTGTCAGTAAGTAAAACTGAATAAGTTTTAGTCTTAATTCTTTTGGTCATGAATAAAAATATTGAACAAAATAATTACTAAAAAAAATATTATGTAATTTATTCCTGAAATGCTTCACATACGAATTTATAAAAATATTTAACAAATATTGTACAAAATATGTAAATTTTAATGAAAACAGTTTTGAGATATTGTGAACTTTATTTCCTGTTCTGTGATCACTTCTGAGCTAATATTGACTATTCCCACCACACTTTTATTGGTTCACATTAATTATATGGAATAGTGGGTTTCATGGAGGCTTATTTTTACATCCAACTGACCAAATTTCATGGGAAATATAAAAAACCCAAACTTGGAATAATCTGGTTCAGTTTCTCTGAATAAAGAACATTTTCATTTTCTCTATTTTCTCCCTAGAACGTTCTATTAATTTCTTACTCTGTATAGACCCTGCACAAAGCATTAACTATTATACTCCAAATGCCCCTGCTTTGTTGTCCTGCCCCAGGCCCTCATCAGTAATTAATTATGACATATTTTCCCAGTGAGTTTGTAAGGATCATTAAGCTCTTTTTCAAAACTTTGCTCAAGGCAGCCTCTGTCAAAGTAGACCCAATGATTTATGTACAAGGAACTATGACATGTCATTTTGTTCATACTAAGAAAATTGTACTAACTTAAGATATCAACAAAGGTAGAAAAGTTAAATTCAATTGTTATATTAAATAACTTATGGGGAATCTACATTACATATATATATTCATTAGACAATCCTCAAATATTCAAAATAAGACTTACTGATATGAGAAAATGTTCCTGATATGTTAAATAGTGTACCAAAATAAATCATATAATTTATTGTAAATAATTTGCTGTAAGTAAATAAATATTGTAAATAAATAAACATTGTACCCAAATAATCATATACTAACATAAAGATTCTAGAAAGAAATACCCATAAATATTTGTAAGTAGCTCAGGTCATAATCATTTCCCAAATAATTTTTTTTTTTTTTTTTTTTTTTTTTTTTTTTTTTTTTTGTGGTTACCAGGGATTGAACTCAGGGGCATTCGACCACTGGGCCACATCCCCAGCCCTTTTTTGTATTTTATTTAGAGACAGGGTCCCACTGAGTTGCTAAGTGCCTCGCCATTGCGAGGCTGGCTTTGAACTCGCGATCCTCCTGCCTCAGCCTCCCAAAGTGCCCAAATAAAATTTTCCTTTTATTCTTTCTGCTGTTTCAATCTTTCCACAATATTCATGTACTACTTTACAATGGAAAATTTTTTTAAATTACTAAAATATTACATTTAATAAATTTAATAGATTTCACATATGCATATTTAACAATGAATTTCAATGATATATGGATGCAGAGATGCACTATGTCATAGTACAAAACCCCACTAGTATACCCTTATCTTCTTAGACAGAAGAGCTGAGTCCATTTTAGTTCTCCACATCATAACCTCTAAAGTCTTACAAACCTCACAATTAACACTTTTAAAAAGAACAGAGTAGAAGGCGATCAAATGGGTTAATTCTTAAAATAGAATTTAAGGTTTTCAAAAAGATGAATATACAGTGTCATGAGAAGACATATATCCTGAGATTTTAAGAAAAAGTTTTATGTTTTAGGAAAAAGTCAAGAGGGAGCGTTTGTTGGCAGGTGGTGGGTGTAAAGGCATATCCCCATTTTGGGAATTAGTCTCCCATAACCGGAACCCCTGCCATTGACACCCAAGATTGTAATATTAGTTTATTACCCTTGTTTATCTTTGATTTCTGGCTTTGATCATCACTTATCTGATACACAGAGTCAATAAGGAGACCAAACTACTTCAATCCATCATTCTTTTTTTTTTTTTTTTTTTTTTTTTTTTGGTATCGGGGATTGAACTCAGGGGCACTTGACCATGGGCCATATCCCCAGCCCTTCTTTGTATTTTTTGAGAGACAGGGTCTCACTGAGTTGCTAAGTGCCTCGCCATTGCTGAGGCTGGATTTGAACTCATGATCCTCCTGCCTCAGCCTCCTAAGTGCTGGGATTACAGGCGTGCGCCACCGCACCCAGCTTCAACCCATCATTCTTAAGCCCCCTAATCACCTACTCTCTTCACACGTGGGGCTCCAGAACCATACACACAAGCCCACCATCTTCCACGGCATTCAAAGGCTTTCTGAGCCTGAGGATGCTGCAGTTCTCTCTCTTCCATGACCCAGTTCTCAGATTCCTGACCTGGGCCTTCACATTCAATTTACATCTCAAAATGCAATTTATGTCTCATAATGCAACTGATGTACTAGCATTGAAAATGAGGGGAAAACATAATTTTATTTTTTCATTCTCAATCCATAAAAATTAGCCATCAAGGGACTCTCATTTTAATTTTCATATGTGGAAGCAGTTAACTGGTAATACCACATTATGTATAATTCTTATCTTTTCTGACAAAATGAATCTAAAGTTTACTGGTCTTGGCAGATAATCCTCTATCTTCTTAACCTTTCCCAAAGGTGTTTTAATTTCCTTTTATTTTTCATGGATGATAACTGTCATTACTTTTATAACATGCTTTTCTAAAATACCGTTTGGTACTTAATAGGTATAGGTCATATTCCACATGTGTTATCAGAAGCTATTGTTGTACAATATAGTAACAGTAATAATGTTGAAAGATTTTGCAATGAATACAGGGCACTGGAAGAATATTAATCAAGACATTGTTTTATAATGTGCTCCTTCCAAATAGTATTCTTCTTATATAGAGCTAAGATGATTTAAAATTACAAACATAAAAACTAAATAAAAATAAAAGCATGAGATCATCATATGAGTTGATGCAAAAGACCAAGCTTACTTTAGAGTTTACATGAGATGGGTTTTTATTTTTTTTATTTTTCCCCCATTTGTTAATAATTTTAATTTGTTATATGTGACAACAGAATGTATTGCAATTCATATTACACATATAGAGCACAATTTTTCTTATGTCTGGTTGTATACAAAGTAGAGTCACCTTATTTGTGTCTTCATACATGTACTTAGGGTAATGATGACCATCGCATTCCACCATCTTTCCTACCCATATGCCCCCTTCCCTTACCTTCCCTCCCCTTTTCCCCCTTTGCTCTATCTAAAGTTCATCTAATCCTCCCAACCCCACCCTGTAGATATTATAAATCAGCATTCTTAAATCAGAGAAATCATTCAGCATTGGAATTTTTGGGATTGACTAATTTCACTTAGCATTATTTTCTCCAGCTCCATCTACTTACCTGCAAATACCATGATTTTATTCTCTTTTAATGTTGAATAATATTCCATTGTGTATACATACCACATTTTCTTTATCCATTCATCTACTGAAGGGCGTCTAGGTTGGTTCCACAGTTTAGCTATTGTGAATTGTGCTGCTATAAACATTGATGTGGCTGAGTCCCTGTAGTATGCTGTTTTTAAGTCCTTTGGGTATAGACTGAGGAGTGGGATAGCTGGGTCAACAGACGGTTGGTTCCATTCCCAGTTTTCCAAGGAATCTCCATACTGCCTTCCATAATGGCTGCACCATTTTGCAGTCCCACCAGCAATGTATCAGTGTGCCTTTTTCCCCACATCCTTGCCAACACTTATTTTTGTTTGTATTCTTTTTTTTAAAAAAATATGTATTTATTTGTTTTAGTTGTACACAATGCCTTCATTCTTACATGGTGCTGAGGATCGAACATGGGCCATGCACGTGCTGAGCCACAACTCCAGCCCCTGTTGTTTGTATTCTTAAGAGCTGCATTCTGACTGAAGTGAGATGAAATCTTAGAGAAGTTTTGATTTGCATTTTTCTAGTTGCTAGAGATGTTGAGCATTTTTTCATATATTTGTTGATTGACTGTTTATCTTCTTCTGAGAAGTGTCTGTTCAGTTCCTTGGCCCCTTTATTGATTGGGTTATTTGTTTTTATGGTGTTAAGATTTTTGAGTTCTTATATATTTTAGAGACTAGTGCTGTATCTAATGTGTGTGTGGTAAAAAATTTGTTCCCAATTAGGGGCAGTGTCTCTGGTCTAATTCCTAGGTCCTTGATCCACTTTGAGTTGAGTTTTGTGCATGGTGAGAAATAGAGGTTTAATTTCATTTTGTTGCATATGGATTTCCAGTTTTCCCAGCACCATTTGTTGAAGGGGCTATTTTTTCTACAATGTAAATGCTCCTTTAGTGAGCGCCTTCATATAACTGACATACATGTAAAGTACTCAGTGCCATGGTCTTCTCGTGGAAGGTGTGGTGGTGCCTTCATTCCTACTTCTCCCATATCAAATAGAACAGCAAAGTGATTAAGAGCAAGAACACTAATTTTTTATTTTACCATATAGAAACCATCAATGCCCTAAATAATGATATTTTAAAATTCTGCTAAAACCAGGAATGTGATTTACAATGCTTGTAGAATTTACGAAACAACAAAAGTCAGCATAGGAAAAGAGCATCTGGGGTTATGAATGCTCACGATCTCAAAGATTGTTTTGTTTGTTTCTGAATGAATCACTTGAAGTTTGGAATATACTGACAACCAGTCTTCTTAAAATTTTGCCTAGAATTTTTCTATATTTTAAAAACTCTTTACATATGTTTGTTCTTTATTATAAAATCCTCAATAAGTACTTGAAGGTGAATCCCAAATCTGAGAATCACCTGTGGCATCAAGTGACAGGAAAAATGCTACTGAATAACTTTGGGGTGATGACATATGTACACAGACTGCTACTGACCTTGAAACTCTCTATGTCATCCATTCCTTATTAAATGCACAGGGCTGGTAGAATTATTTTTAAAGCATTTATCTGAGCCATAAGAGTTTACAAATATTGATGAGCTCTAAAGATTCTAAAAATGTCCCAGTAATTTCTCTAGCTTATAAAGAAAACCCTTTGCATGCTAATTTCTGGAAGCATGTGATCCCCAATGAAATACTGGTTAAATTAAAGGGAAAGAAATATTAGTTTGGAACAGAAGTGCATTTTCAGGAAACTCATAATTTTCCTAAGAGTGAAACAGCACCAGGATTTGTTTAAAATAAAATACAAAGACCAATGTTATACAGTATGGTTTAATATAAAGTATTGTCTAAGAGACAGACTAACATGAAAACAATTTTTAAAATGAAGACAAATGGCCAGGCACCATGGAACAGGCCTGTAATCCCAGTGGCTCGGGAGGCTGAGGCAGGAGAATCCAGAGTTTAAAACCAGTCTCAGGAAAAGCAAGACACTAAGCAACTCAGTGAGACCCTCTCTCTAAATAAAATACAAAAAAAGAAAAAGGGCTGGGGGTACAGCTCATGGTTAAGTGACCCTGGGTTCAATAACCAGTACCAAAAAAAATAAAATAAAATAAAAGGAAGACACATGAAGATTAGTTTGAGAAGTCTTAGGCGAGTCTCAAGCATACATGTCTGTACTTCTGCCAGGCACGAAGCAACCTCCAGCCTCCCTGTTCCTCTACTGGCAGGTGATCTGAGCTGTTGCTGTTGGACCTCTTCATTCCTGTGTCTGTTAGCATCCTCCTCATTTCTGCATCTATTTGCATCCTCACACAGACTCTCTGGGGTGACCTAGTCATCACGCTGTCTCTCTTTTCCTTCTTTTCACTTCCTCACTTCCCAGAGTCTTAAGTCTTGACTTTATCAATACATACTCCCAAACTCTTGGTTTTAAGTACCCCTGAAAATACACATCTGTTTCCAGCTGACGGCATCTATGCATGTTTACTCCGACTGTGAATCTCTTGTCCCTCCAATTCCTTTGTCAGTCACCGGCTTTCCCTCAGCACAAATCCCAAGGCCCAGTACTACCATCGCTCTCTCGCGCGACCCCCATCTCCAGTGCACCCCTCCCTCTCTACCTTGGCCTGGTCCAGCTCTCCACAAGCTGCTGGCAAGCTGACTGGGCCTGCTGGATGACAGCCGGAGAGAAACACCACCCAGTTCTGTTCCTGCACACGCCACAGTGCACCTGCGTGTCATCCCCGTGGTGTTGCTCAGTTCTGCCGGAAGGGATGACCCGCCTTCACTCTACCCTGTCCTGAATTGTGTTCACTCACCGACTCAGGAACTTTTCCTTTAAAATTGTGCCTCTCTCAAACATCATTAATATCTGATTTCATGGGTCACAATCACTCTCATAAGAGTAGCACCCATGGCAAAAAGGAATCCCTGACCTTTCCCACCTCCTTATCCACCAAGCCATCTTTGGTTTCTTGTTGTAAGAAATGCTATTCACAGCCCCTGCACTGTTTTTCCAGATTACTCCATAGGAGTCATTACACGCCCAGGGTCCACCTTTGCCTCCTCTTCTGGTATGGGACACTCGATTTCAGGGGACGAAATAGGGACGAGGTGCCTCTCTCTTAAAACCCCAGAGAATACGAGGCTTGATAACTGCTGGAAATGAGGCAGGTGTGTCTGAAGCAGAGAAAATTACCAAAGAGTGCTGCATACATTATGGCTTCATTTATGTTAATGTAAAAGTGTAAAGCCTACCAGTTAAACAGCAATCAAGAGAGGAAATTATAACAAAGAGAAAAATCAATGAACACATTTCACTGAGCAATCCAGGACTGAGGTATTTAAGAGCTCAGCCTACAGACACGTCTGTCATGCCATCATGGGGCATGAATGGCATGTCATGACTTCAGTCTCAGGACATGGCTATGAACTAGAATCTATTTCCATGCAGTGTTAACTCCCAGCCTAAGACTGTGTTTTCAGTCTCATTAACAACTTGCTCTGGTGGACTCTATCAGACTGGGTTTTCTTTGCATGTGTGTTACTCTTACTGCATCCTGCCATATAAGATGATCAATGTGTTGACCTAATGAGTAAACAAGGTATGTCACTTGTTACCTTGTTACGTGGGAGCTCAGAATGTGTGCCTGTTACATGAAAGAATGGCTTCCTTCCTATAGAGATGACTTTCAAGGAGACAGGACTAGAGTAATAAATACATGGATCGATATCATAAAATGTCTCACTTGAAATTTCCTAAGTAAACAAGTGGTTTTTTTACTCTAGAAGGTTAATTTTCTTGAGTACTCAAAAGAACAAAGTAAAATTATATTCCATAAGCAAATAGGTTTAAAGACTGTTGTGCATGTAAGTATTAAGAATCATAGAAGGCATTAACTTTTTAGGTGAGTTTTTCTTGATCTCAGCTTCCACAGAAATATCTTTAACTGAGCTTTAACTCCATTGACAATAGTTTATACTTGGAGTTAAGAGAAAAAGGAAACCTTAGAATCTGACTTAGGAGAAACATCCCCAGTGAAGGAGAACCTGATTTGTTTGTATCAGGCCACCCAAAGAGAGTTCTTGGGATTTGCTGCTTGTAGGTTTCTGGTTTCACACCTGCAGACTCTGTGCAGGGGACCTTCAAGTTGCTCTACTTCAAGTGTCCAGAACAGATTTTCATTCCTTCTCAGATTAATTATCTGCCACAAAGAATCTCAGCTTTACTGCCCAGAAACAATTAACTTTTGAATTACTTAGAAAAAAAATTTCCCAAGTTTTTATTAAGTTCTTGTCAGGAATTTGAAGGGCTATGGGAAAAGCTCAGTTATAGAGCACTTGCCTAGCTTGGGCTCCTCCCTAGCACTGCCAACAAAAGAAAAGAGAGGAGAGATGAAGAGCAGGGAGGAGAGCAGATGGGAGGGGAGGGGGGTGAGGGGAGAGAGACAGGAGGGAGGAATTCTGAAATGCCTTTTTATTTACAAAAATGAAGCTCTGCCTAGAGCACTTTGTGTAAGTTCTCAGAATTCAAACAAACCCCACTATTTCAGCTGAAGGAGTAATTCCTACTAGCCAAAGTTTATTCCAGCCACCAAATCTTTTCCCCACTTTTGATTCTCTTCCCCATCCTCCACATTTCCATTCCATTCCTGCCTCTCTTCGAATTGTAAACCCATACAGCAAAATCAACAGGAATAGTTTGGTCTCATTTAACTTTTCTAGACAATCATAAACATACAGATAGAAAAATGTGCTATTTTGTTTCTAAAACACAGGCTAATACCATCCTATGTCATTTCCTTTCTAAAGTTCTTATGAATTTTCTCCAAAATGCTAGACATATAGCCCAAACTATTTTAATTGATAGCTACATGATATTTTATAGAAATGATTTATCATTTTTCCACTTTTCACCAAGAAATATTCTTGTTTTTTTTTTTTCTTTTTTTGCTATCCCAAACAAATATTTATATTAATGTCCAGATATACAAAAACTTGTGTCCTAGCTCACTCATTTCTATAGAACACACATCTAAGGATGCCCAAACCAAAGGCTGTTACTGGGCACTTAAAATGTCAAATCACAGACAGGGATCATTACAGCAATTCACATTCTCATTTGGAATGGAAAGAGTGTGTGTTTCCCCAAACCTTAACCCTTACGTAGCAAACACTATAAACATTTGTCCAAATAGTAGATTAAAGAAGAAATAGTTTCATTTAAAATCTAATGTCCTAATGAGAATATTCAAGTGAAAAACACTTGCATACACCCCATTATACTTTTATTTTTATAATTTTTAATATTTCATTCATATATTTAGTAAACATACAATGTTTCTTGTTTGCATTTTTCTTCTGTAAACCCCCTCTGCCTAGTTACCTATTCTTTTTGTTTCTCATGAACATCAGGAAGTCTCATTAATTTTAGCAACATTTGTTATGCACATGGCCTATGCTCTCTCTTGGCTTATGTTTCTACTCTTTCGTTTAATTTTGCTTTGCTATTATTGCTAGTATTCACACTGCATATGCATCTATGGCTTCAGAGCTTCCTGACTTACTCAAAGCCTCTTTGCCATTAATTTATATGAGCATTTCCCCAGTGATTCCTCAAAGCATTTTTATAATGGTGGGGCTTTCCTTTAGAAGTTTGTCTACATGGCTGTGATTGAACAACTTTTCTTCCAGATGTTGAGCCAGTTAAGCTAATGCCATTTAAACCACTACTTTGTACAGAAAAGAAATGCAAACTTTAAATGAAGTAAGCCCTTATTTCTATTTGAATATATTCCCTTTAGTCCTTCAGGGATCAATCTTTCTGTTTCTGGCTAAGATTAGGATGCGCTATAAGGTAAATCCTATCAATTTTCCTTGAACCCTCAAATACTATGCTTCCGTATAATCTTTAAAAACACTAGTTTCGCGGTGGCGCACGCCTGTAATCCCAGCACTTTGGGAGGCTGAGGCAGGAGGATCGCGAGTTCAAAGCCAGCCTCAGCAATGGCGAGGCACTTAGTAACTCAGTGAGACCCTGTCTCCAAATAAAATACAAAAAAAGATCTGGGGACGTGACCCAGTGGTCGAGTGCCCCTGAGTTCATTCCCTGGTACCACAAAACAAAAAACAAAACAAAAAAAAAAAAACACTAGTTTGTTACTTTGCTAAAGAAATAAACAACCAGCCACACATACTGATTACAATGGTTTAAAATCTTTATATTAATTTGGGAGAGCAACAGTGTGAAGATATCAAGCTTCACACAGGAACGTGGCATTTGTCACATATTGAGTTACATTAAATTCTTTGATAAAATGTTACTTTTGATGAAATGCTCTTCAGACATATCTTGGGGTTTTCTTGTTAACATTTTCCCTCCTGTTTTACATATTACTACTACACTAAAGTCAGGGCCTAGCAGAACTTTCAGATCATACCAGGGTGAGAAACCATGATGTAAATCAATTTTAAAGAAATAGTATCTTGAGTTTGGGGAATGGCAGGAAGCTCCTCTTTGGTGCCCTTTTCCTTTTCTTTTTTTTTTTAATTTTAATTTTTATTTTTTTTAGTTGTAGATGGACACAATATCTTTATTTGGTTTCTTTATTTTTTTATGTGGTGCTGAGGATCGAACCCAGTGCCTCATGCATGTGAGGCAAGCGCTCAGCCATTGAGCTACAACCCCAGCCCCTGGCCCCTTTTGCATTACTCCTTAAGTACAATCAGAACTCTCAAGAGTGGGCTTTTGAAAGCAAACTGTTCAAGCAGTACAGCCTGATCCTCATCACGGTTTCCTGCTTACCTTCCATTTCCCTGAATGGACAGGCCAATCTCTCTCTCCAGCTGGGCCCACCTAGCTGCAAACTTCCTGAACGGGGAGCTGGGGGCACCCTTTTGACTGACAGCATCATTGGTTGATCCTTCCCTTGGCTCTCTCGATAGCTTGGCCATTCCGGTGGCTTCCTACCCTCCCCTGATCAGTTCCCACTTACTCAACAGAACGTGTACTGAAGCTCCCTCCTCCTTGAGCATAGCTCAAGTTCACTGCCCCCTTTCCAGCCATGCTCTGTTGCCTATTTCCTGGAGTTGGCCAGGTCATGTCACTCTGCCCACTGCAGTCACAAATTCAGCATCACTGAATGAAATAACCCAGACACAGTAGAGAGTAGAAGAGATGACACTAGAGGTTAGGAAGGAAAGGAGGAGTGGGAAGAGGGAGTCGTTGGAGAGTGGGTATCCATATATACAGCTAGATGGGGAACTGGTTCTAGTGTTCTGTAACACAGCCGGGTGAGCACAGTCTATAACAATTTATTATTCATTTCACAATAACTAGAGAAAAACTTGAAGGTTCCCAGTACACAGAAAATGATAATGGTGAATGGAAATGCTAATTACTCCGATTTGATCATTATAGATTATATAATACAAGTTCTAAAATATAATATTGAATCCCATAAATAAGTATGAAATCGCATTTTAATTAAAATTTTTAAAAGTTTAGGAATACTGATTTATTTTCTAGCATATGCTCAGAAGGAAATTTTAAAGATTGTGATCATCTGGCATTCTTTAATTTACCACTTTTTATTGACAAGAAACATGACTTTCATAAAATTATTTGTTTTAAATCTCAGATTCAGATTCTATTTACATTTTTTGTGGCAAGCTGAAATAAGAGGAGGTATCATTCAAATTTTGATTCCTTTGAGGGTGAAAGTTCTGGAATGCGTCTTTCCAGATCCACCTCAGAAACACTGGAAGACTAGTTTTCCTTGATCTCATGTAACATTCATTCACTGTCAATACAAACTAAATATCTGCCTCCTGGATATACGTTGGCAATTTATTAGAGTTTAAAATTTGTAAAGACCAACTATTTGGCATCATATGTTTAATGACACTAAGTATCAGGTTAGTCAACAAATCTTTCCAACCTTTTCCTACAGGAAAGTTTTTTCCCACTATGAAATATTTTTCAAGGAAAACTGCCTATATCATGAAATTAAAAAACAAAAGCAATTTTAACTTTTTTTTTTTTGTACTAGGTATTAAACCCTGAGGCACTTTACCACTGAACACATCCCCAGTTCATTTTATTTTTTATTTTGAGCCAGGTTTTCACTAAGTTGCTAAGGCTGGCCTCAAACTTTCCATCCTCCTGCCTCAGACTCCCAAGCTGCTGGAATTTTAGGCGTGCACCACCACACCTGGCAAAAACCACATTTTATTTACATGATGAATACCAATATTCTCCTAGAAAATCAGGTTTCTCTTATAACAATTTAATCATCATTGTTAATCTGGAAAATCAATTTTTCACTGTCCCCCTACGTATACATATGTCACAAAAACGGAATGTTTCTACCTGTTCTTTGACCGAGGCAAGGATGGCAGAGGTGGTTTCCGTTTCAGAGCCGTCCCCATTGGAGGTGTTTAAGCCAGGGCTCAGGGAGCTGGTCTTCTCAGAGGCTGACGAAGGCTGGTCTGGGACAGGCATAGCTCCTGCAATGCAAAAGGACAGGCAGGCTCAGGAAACTGGACATGGTCACTACAACAGACAAACCCATCAGCGGGCCCCAGAGTGCAGGTGGGAAGGAGGAAACTTGCAAACCGCAGGAGAACACGAGCAACTGCAGAGGAGGAAGCACTACCTTCCCTTCTGTCCACCCCAAGCAAACCTGCAACGGCCCCTCTCACCTTTGCGTTCTATCTCTGAGATCAATGGGAAAGAAGGGGAGGCAATAAGCAAGAGTCTAAGGAAGAGCAAAGAGATGAAGAAACAATGAGTCTAAGAGCTCCTGTAACTGCAAATTTATGTTTTAGGCAAATTAATTACTCTTGTCTATTGATATATTTACCACTCAAGTGTACCCATCATAAGGAGATCATCCAACATAAATGATCCATAATTACCAATAATAAAATTAACATAAAAAGCTTTGTTGGTATTGTGAAATCCAGTAAGTAACTTGTCCATCCTACAAATATTTACCTAGCTCTTACTCCAAAACGGCAACCAAAAACTCCTTAAAATAGAAAAGGCCCATTTTCCACACTTTATTTTGTCAGAGTTTATTTATGGGGAGAAAAAAAAAGGAAAAAAAAAAGCAGAAGCCTCAAACTCAAATCACATTAACCCCAGTGCAGAAATGGATACACATGTGCAGGTTAAAATGCAAGATTACAGAAGTTATTCTGCTCTGTTTTCTTTCCCATACAAACAAGACTTGTGTGGCCTGGTGGGTCATGACCTCCCACCAGTTGATGGTGTCAGGAGTTAGGGCCTTTGGAAGGTGATTAGTCATGGAAAGAGAGCTTTCATGAATGGGGTTCATGCCTTATAAAAGATGCCTAGGAAGGACTCTTTGCCCCATCCACCTTGAGAGAACACTGAGGGGCCCCAAGTACGAATCAGGAAACAGCCCCTGCCAGGAATCCTCCAGTGCCTTCATCTGGGACTTAGTCTCTAGAACTGTGAGAAATAACACAGTTTTGTTTTGGTTTTGTCTGTTTGTTTTATTGTTGTTTTTTTTTTTTTTTTTGGGGGGGGGGTACCAGGGATTAAACCCAGGGGTGCTCAACCACTAAGCCACATCCTTAGGCCCTCTTTATTTTTTTATTTTGAGACAAGGTCTTGCCCAGGCCTTGCCGAGTTGCTGAGGCTGGCTTTGATCTTGTGATCTTCCTGTCTCAGCCTTCCATGCCACTGGGATTACAGTTATGTGCCACCAAGCCCAGCAATAACAGTATTTCTTAAGAGCTGGCTGAACAGACTAAGAGAAACATATATCATCTAGCAATGACCATCAACAGAAGAACCAATAGTTAACTGAGGGCCATCCTTACCAAGACATGACAAAAGATCCATCTCAATAAAAGGCTGGGAGTAAATAAGAGTCATTATCATGCCTACACCGCCTACATTACATGCACTCTAGGGACCAGTGTTGTGTGATAGTAAAGGACATTCCCTGTTACACTATACCTAAGTATCATGCTTTTACCTAAGTGACAGATTCTTCAGGATAGACCTTTTCCTGTGTTACTAGCTACATTTGTCTAATAACAGATCTATGCAACCTAAAAGAGCCCAATTACACAATTACACTTAAAACACAGAATAAAAACATGTCATCCAATTTTGTTTATTGAACCTTCCAAACCTTTTGATTTACTTTTAGATTTTGAAGCAACTTACTATGATTTCACCACAGGGGATCAGAATAACATTGGATAAATTAAATCTTGGAGAGATTTTTGGTTACTAATATTAACAGAACATAATTTGAGTAAAGAGTGCAGATGAGCTCAAATATGATTTGGCAAAATGCAAACCTGCTTAAAATGTTCAAACTACTTGAGGGGATGGAAATCGATACGATGAAAGGAAGAGACTTAAGTCATTTTGGTGGTGGGGTTGGGAAGAGCACAGTAAAGAACATTTATGCATTCTCACTGTCTCTGATGTGGTTTTCTTACTGGGTCAAATCTCATAACTATGTAGAATATAGATATGTTAATATACACCGCACCCACTTAAAGTAACCGAGATCCAGGATCTTCCATTTAAGAGAAGTTGGGAGATGGAGAGGTGCAGGGGGGAACATCAGAAGGAAGGGAAATGGCAGCTCCGAGTGCTTGGTCAACTCTGGTTACCAAGAGCCACCCTGACTATGAGATACCATAATGGCTTCCAAAGAGGACTCGAGGACACAGGAGGGCTTTCTCTGAGAAGGGAGTCTCATGTTTTAAATTATTATTCTAATTTTCGTGTTCTTTAAACTTCATTTGGCCCATGTTAATTCAGGTTCTAGGTTAAAATTATTATTAAAACATTTTCTGACAAAGAAAATGTCTGAGGTCTTAAATTTATTAAGAAACATAAATGGGTCTAGAACTCATGTTTTCTGCTCTTTCATTCCTATTTTAGTGTTTTTTCTTTTTTTTTAATGTCTACTTCCTTTAACCTGTACTACCCCCTAAGTGCTAGTCTAGTGATATTTTACAAAATATCACTCCTAAAAGTATGACAGTGATCTCTTATAATAAAATATGGTATTTAATAGGCACCAAATCTAGTTTTATCCTTAGGCAATTGACAAACTTGACCCACATGGTCAAGGAAAGTTTAAGCCTGTCTGCCCCCTTCTATGGTTCTATAGCAATAACAGAAAGGAGTGAAACCTTCAGGTCTTATTCCACCACACAGACCTACTGCTACCATGCCTACCTGCAAATGACTTGGAATAATGTCTGTGGCTTATAATTCTTAATATCCAGATTTCGTTTAAGCATTGGTCACTACTATGTCTGGATGGCAAAGACTGTCAACTTCCACTCCATCTTCTTTCGCTCAGAGCAAAAGAAGAGATGGATGAAATATGAAAAGACCTGCTGCAACCCAGCCCTGGATTACCTCATGGTAAGTATAAAAAGCTTTAAGCCTCCGGACTTTGCAGTAATATGGCCAAGTACTTTAGTCTTAATCAGAATTAATCCACTAAAAATCAGTATTTAAACTGTGTTAAACCCAGGGAATTACCAAAGCATAGGGAAGCAAAAATAAGGAACAAATAGAGGAAAAACAACCATCAACAATGGTGTCATCCTAGATAAGTGTGTTTACTTTGGGATTTGAGTAATTAATTTTTTTTCTGCTATAACTTATCTGCATAGAGATTTTTACATAATGGAGAACTAAGGTAATATTTATGAAAATTTGTTTTACTGCTTAGCAACATCTCATGGAAATTTTCTTTTATCAATAATAATTATATTATAGTTTAATGATGTAATGAATACATAATATTTTGATCATCTCTACAGATCAAGATTGACTTACCTATCTCTTATTTATATATATACATATATATATATATATATATAAATTTTTTTTTTTTTTTTTTTTTTTTTTTGGTACTGGAGATTGTACTCAGGGGCACTCAACCACTGGGCCACATCCCCAGCCCTTTTTTGTATTTTATTAGAGACAGGATCTCACTGAGTTGCTAAGTGCCTCGCCATTGCTGAGGCTGGCTTTGAACTTGCGATCCTCCTGAGTGCTGGGATTACAGGCGTGTGCCACCGCGCCCGGCATTTGTAACTTTTTTTAAAATTATTTATTTGCTTTTAGTTGTACACAATGCGTTTATTTTTTCGTGGTGCTGAGGATCGAACCCGGGCCGAGCACGTGCCTGGTGAGCGCTCTACCGCTGAGCCACAACCCCAGCCCCCCCCACCCCCCGCATTTGTAATTTTTAATCCCAGTTTTGCATCTCTGATACTTTTAACAAATTTCTAGAAGCAGAATTAATGCAGTAAGGAATGTGTGCATTTTTTTCAGACTTTTGATAGCAAAGCCACAGGGTCCTGCAGCCAGCTGACCCACACATCTGGCCCCTGTGGTGTAATGACAATGACACTTCCCCACACATCAGCAGGACTGGCTGGATCCCCCCATACCTTTACCAGCGTGATACAGAAAATGTATCCCTGCCTACAAGTACAGTTACTTTTCAAGACGGATTTATTCCTCTATATACAAGTCGTCATGCCCTTCACACAATTTCTCCGTGAGAAGTCTCTCTGTGTAATAGAATTATAATCTGCAAATGGCAGATTATAAGTGGCATTTTAGACCCATTTTCCACATTAGAAAAAAAGAGAGTAGTGAGGGAAAAGTTGCCATGAATTTTGGGTTTGTTTTTTTCCAGCAGAAGTTGGCGCTATCAAGTGTTATGTCCATAAAATAGCAAACCAAAACTGTTTCTGGGCCAACTCATGCTTCTCTGTGCCCACGTAAGCATGAGCAGTCCTGTGCACTGAGTTGTGTCCCCTGAACGTACACAGAATGCCGCTCCGATTCCCCGTAGGCTGTATTTGAAGTCAAGCCCTTTAGGGAGGTAGTTAAGGTTGCATGAGGTCACAAGGCTGGGGCCCTAATCCAAAAGGACTGGTGTCCTCATAAGAACAGAAAGAGAAAAAGCTAGATCTCCTTGTGCACACACAGTTGCAAGGTCATGTGAAGATATGGCAAGAAAGCGCCACCTGCAAGCCAGGAAGAGAGGCATCACAGGAACCAACCGTGACGGCACCTTGATCTTGGACTTCCGGTTGCCAGAAGAATAAAAGATAAATTGTGTTGCCTAATGGTACTTTGCTATGGTATCCCAGACATTACACTAATACGGAAGGATCCGGTTATTCTCAGGTGTCATTCCCTAAATTCCCCCAGGGGCATGAGCATGGGAGTCTTGTAACTGATGAGAGCAGGGTGTAACTCCAAATGAATTAAAGTATCAGGAGAAGGCCCACCTTTTGCTTCAAAGCAGCACATGTGGATAATGGGCTTAAAAAGAGATGCATCCCTTCAGTATGAAATAAGCCTAGAGAACAAAACATTACCTTAAAAACCTGGTGGCACTGCAAATTGGTGCAACCACTCTGGAAAAGCAGTATGGAGATTCCTCAGAAAACTGGGAATGGAACCACCATTTGACCCAGCTAACCCACTCCTTGGTTTATACCCAAAGGACTTAAAATCAGCATACTTTTGTGAGCCACAGCCACATCAATGTAGCAGCTCAATTCACAATAGCTAGACTATGGAACCAACCTAGGTGTCCATCAATAGATGAATGGATAAAGAAAATATGGTATATATACTCAATGGAATATCACTCAGCTTTAAAGCAGGGTGAAATTATGGCATTTGCCAGTAAATGACTGGAGTTAGAGAATATCATGCTAAGCGAAATAAGCCACTCCCAAAAAACCAAAGGCTGAATGTTTTCGCTAGTATGTGGATGCTAATTCACAATAAGGGGGGGGGGGCACTAGGAAAAAATAGTGTTAGATTAGATAGAGGGAAGTGAAGGGAGGGAAGGGAGGGGATGTGGGGATGGGAAAGACAGTGGAATGAAACAAACATTATTACTGTATGTATATATGTGACTACATGACCAATATGATTCTGCAACATGTACACTTTGAAAAATGAGAAATTACATCCCATCTATGTATGATATATCATAGTGCATAAATGTATTCTACTGTCATGTGTAACTAATTGGGGGAAAAAAAAAAAAAAGAAAAAAAAAAAAACCTCCAGAATACTGCCATTCTCACAGAAGCAGCACTCAGAAATTCAGAAAAGTTGGCTGGAGTGACAATAACAGGGAAAGCAGGTAGCCCCCATATGCAAGATCCTGTTCAATTTGAACTCATATCAAACGTAGTAAGGTTTTGTGGTGTCCAAAGAATACTCCAACCTTTTCTTTCCCAAATATGAGATGCTATAAATTTACATTATACTTTGTGACATATTAAATATCATCTGCATTTTGGAAGACCAAACACTGTTCCTCTCAATTCAGGGACTACATTCAACATCATATTTTGTTGCTACCCATTATACAGAAAGAAAGTACCTTAAGAGTTTGGGTTTTTTTTTTTAATATTCTAATTTGCTTCTTCTGTAGCCACTTCTACCTAGCAATGATGACTCTGACATCAATACGGGGCCATCTTCAACAAAATCACTGATGGGTTCCATGTCACAGTCACCCAGCTAAGTGACCCACAGCATTTAACATGTTACAATTTCTTGATTCCCCCTCACCTCCAATTTGACAATAAGCTCTTCTGGCCATGATATGGTCTTTGCCCCTACTAAGCTGCCCACCCTTCTCTGTGGTTCCTGACCTCTTATCCTTTCAAATTTTCCTTCACTTTGTCCCTTCCATGGCCCTAGCACTCTGACATCACAGAGGCCTGTTTCTTTATTCCTCCCTGGTGAGCAGCTACCACCTACTTCAAATTCTATCTCTTCTAATCCTTTGCATGCTGTTGTACTCAAGAGCATTTTCATTAGTTAGACTTGTAATATACAATATGGCAGCCCCCTCATCACATGTGGACATTTAAATTGTAATTGGATATTAACATTAAAAATCAGCTTTTTAGTTGTACTATTCATATTTCAAGGACTCAGCAGCCACTCTGGCCTGTGGCTACTGTATTGAACAATTACATTTAGGAAATTTTTATCATTGCACAAAGTTTCATTGGTGGCCTTATTCTATACACAATAGTCAACTCTTTGATGAGTTATCTCAAGCTTTAATCTTGGGCATTACAGGTTGTAAAATATGGTCACTATGGATAAATTTGGAGGAATAACTTTCAGGAAAACTGATTGACTCCATGTGGTATATGTAAGAAGGACAGGGAAGTCTAGATGATCCCAAGGGTTTGGTCTGAGTGAGTGGCCCTGGGTCAAGACATGAACTGTCTATGGATCAAGATGGGCAGAAGAGACTTGGAGCATGGGAAGGTGACCTTGCCTACAAACCTTTAGCCCTAAATCCAAGCACCCTTTTTCTGTGTCAGTCAACTTTTCATCACCATAACGAAACACCTGAAAAAAAAAATCATCTTATAAGAGACTTATTTATTTAGCTCACAAATATGAGGTTCTGGTTCAAGATCACACGAACCTATCAATTTTAGGCTTCTGGTGGGGGTGCCAGATGGAATACATGGGGAGCTCATGGTACAGCAAACTGCTCACTTATAAGCCAGGAAGCCAAAGAGGATGATAAAGAGACCAGGTGCACCACCAGTGACCAAAGGACTTCCCATTACGACCGACCTACCTTCTAAAGATTCCACCACCTCCTAACAGCACCACCCTAGAAACACACGAAGCTTTTCCAGATCCAAACTACAGTGGAAGGTGGTCCTGCCTACAAAGCCTCAACCCAAACCCATCTGCCTGTGATTCTCCTTTCCTGCCAACATCTGGGCAGCTGAATGCACCAGACAGAAGCCATACAGTGATGTGAACCAGGGAACGTGTAGACAGACGCTTTCCAAGCGGGCTTGTCAAGTGTTGCTTCCCCATTTTCCTTTACTTTAAGCAGGTCCCTCTTCCTTCTCCTTTAGAGTTGGTAAAAGCTTCTGTGAATCCTTTCACACTTCCACAATAGTTTCAGTTGACAGCTCCAATCCCCAAACATCCATGTGACCTTCCTGGACTCCTCTGACACCACAGAAGCACACCCTGTGTCAGCCTCACCTTACCTTACAACCCCTCCCTCATGTAGATCAAAACTACCTTCTGATCTTCTGCACAGCAGCCCCTCCCTTCCCTGGATCCTATGTTCAAAACATAAAACCATGTCCCAATAGACGGGCTCCGGCTTCACTTCCAGGATGGGGCAGCACTTTCACAATGTACTGTCACCTTACACCAACCTCCTAATAGGTGAGCTAATGGGGCTGGCGTTGTGGCTCAGTGGCAAAGTGCTTGCCTAGTATGCATGAGGCACTGGGTTTGATCCTCAGCACCACATAAAAATAAAATAAAGATATTGTCCACCTAAAACTAAAAAATAAATATCTAAAAAAATAGGTAAGCTAGAAAGAATTCTCCAAATATTGTCACTAAAAAGCCAAATATGAATGTGAGCAATTTACTATTATAAAATTTATTGTATCTCAACATATTTGATTTCGATAATCTTCTGCTCCACAAGCAACACTTAAAGCACTGTGTAACACTAAGCACAGACATCTCTTTAGTAATATTAGGATGCACAGAATGCATGCATTTGTATCAAGTAGCATCATCAACACCAATATGGAACACCTCATTTGGGGAATCTCTGTGGCCACCCAAACTGCAATTTTTTATTTGCAGTCAGTATGTCATTACCAGAACTAGACACAGCATCATTCTCCCTCAGATGTGCTCTGTCCACATACAATTATAACCATCCTTACATCTTACTTTTCAAAGAGAATTTTGAAATTACTGTTTGTCTTAATACAAATAATGTAATAATTACTCATTGTCAAAACTAAATACAATTAGGGCAGAAACTCAATCCGTCTTGATCTATCTTCAATTTCCCACACCTAGCTCAGCATCTGATATATAGCAGCCAGTTAATAAGTATTTGTTGAGTTAATGCATGAACTATTAGAGTAAAATCAATAATGGCTGCTTACTAGAGCATATAACCTAAGTAAAATGGGCTTTACATTAGGAACATGTCTCTATATGGTATTTGAATGATTTATTTTGACTTAAGAAAGTGCTTTTCAGAAAGGCTTTTGCTTCTGTCAATTGCCTGAGAGTAGTGTACCCTGATATTTGGATTTGCAGGTACAACCATCCATCAAGTCGTCTTCTGGGACTTGATACACGTAACTAGAAACTTACAAAAAGAAAGCTGAAGGACCGTGTGGCGCACAGCATGAAAGGATAGGAAGCAGCAGCACTGAACTCTATTACCAGCAGCAGCAGGGACACTAGGAGGCAAATCCAGGGACTGGAGAACCATATCTAAGATGTTGGGGGTGAGGGTCAGGTATCATTCATGGAGTCACAGACACTAACATTCGTTGCTGTAGTAAAGATGTGACAGAAGCCTGGAGCGCTCCTGGGAGCTGAATGCTGGATTCACTCTCAAGTCAAAGGCAAGGGATGACTGTACCACCCAGGTGTTGAGAGAGGTGGGAATGGTTGCAGAGGAACAAGCTGAGAGGGTCAGCAAGCCTGTCCTGTGTCACTGCATGGACTGATCATCACTGAGGAGGATGGGACCAACCTGAGTGTCTGACTTAAGACCCACCTGGATTATTATTCTCAGTGACCTAAATTGTGTCTGAGGTATAAAGAAGCTTTTGTGGAAGACACCAGAGAGCAAGACGTCATGGCGGTGCTCACCCTTGGGAGACACCGTGAGCAGCCCAAATGGAGCAGAATGAGGTCAGTGAGGACAGGAGACAGTCTTCCTTTTGGCTCTTCCCTCTGAGTGTCCCCCAGGCCTGTTTCCCAGATGTAACAAACGTTTTCATCCAGTCTTAGCATACATATGTCAACACAAGGTGGTGCTTTCAGAAAACAAGCCCAGTAGATGAGGGCGGCTCGCTGTTCCCTCCGACCTGTTCCAGACAAGCTTATAACATGCGATGCCAGAGCCAACACCAGGGGGAAGCACAGCCAGCCCACAGATAAGGTTCTGATGGTGAGAGGGGACAGGTTCCTCAACTGCAATAAGGGTTCCCACAGAATCTCAGGCGGGGCAAAGCTGGAGGAAGACAGAATTCCATCTAGTGGAATGACGGTCAGTGGAAATGCAGACGGTTTGTTAGTCAGCTCTTCATCACTGTGACCAAACCTGACAAGAGTAATTTAGAGGAGGAAAGATTCATTTTAGCTTATAGCTTCAGAGTTCTCAGCCCACGGTCAGTTGACTCCATTATTCTGGGTCAGATGTGAAGCAGAACATCATGGCAGAAGGGCATGGTGCAAGAAAGATGCTTAGCTCACGGCGGCGAGGAAGCAGAGAGAGAAGAGAAACGGGATAGGGGCACAAGATTCATTCCCCAACAGCACATTTCCAGTGGCCTAATTCCTCCAGACATACTCACAGTTGCCACCCATTCAGATTATTAATCCATCAGAGGGATTAAACCAGTGATGAGGTTACAACGTTCATGATCCAATCACTGCCTAACAGTCCCGCCCCTGTTGTTTGCAACACATGGGCTTTTAGGGACATTCTAGATCAAAACCATCGCAGGGGTACAGGCAGAGAGGAAAGGATCAAAATAAATATAGAAAGTGGGGCGAGGGGGCAAGAAAGGCAAGTAACTGGACTAGGATTCAGGAAACAATATAAGTGAGACAAAAATCACTGTGGGCAAAGAAATTGGGGGCATTGTATAATCTGAAAGGCCTTAAAGAGTATTTTTTAAAGTTGAGTGATGACCTTGAAAATGTTAATGATCTTGAACTTGAACCTGTTAATTTTAGAAAATAACCAATTTTCAATAAGTTTATTATTAACAAATGACATGAGACATTCTTACAACTGTAGAATCCCCATGGACCAAAACAATGAGTGTGAAAGCTATTATCTTACAAGTGAGTGTCCGAGGAGTGCATACCTATTTCCTGTCACTGAACCTCATGTTCATTTGTCTTTGAAGGCCTTGCACAGCTGAGATTGGATGTGCAAATTAGGTCTCATATGCTTACTACTAAAGGAGACCTCACACTTGATGTCCAAATAGGCCTGATTACACATGGCTCCTGGACAGCTCCACAAAAGGCACCAAATTCAACATGGCTCTTCATCTCTTACCAGGGCACTCAGAAAATCTTCCTAACCTTCCCACCTTCCTGCACCATTGCCTCCTTCAAACAATTCTCCACACTATTTATTGGGAGAATCAATCTCCTGTACCCAAAACCTCATCATGACATCCTGTTTTTCTAAATTTATTTCAGGGGTCATCAGTACCTAGACCACAGGATTCCAAACTTTGAGACAGGAAATGTATCTTAGATCATGACCTAGTGATACTCAACCACATATTTCAACTAGAAAAAAAAAAAAAAAAAAAAAAAAAAAAAAAGAAGAAGAAGTCATGAAATAGGAAGGCTTACAGCATGAAATGCACTATATTTCCAACTCTATCTTAATCATTTCCATTAGCATTCCCAGTGGAAATGTAAACCCTTAAATTGGTGAAAGGAAAACAGTTTGGAAACCATTGCCCCAAAGGATGAAGTCTGGTCTCCTTTGCACCATGGAGGAGGCTGGTTGACCACTCACGTTCCATGCATGGCCCATGCTTAATTCTCTACAAGACCCACTTCTCTGCCTCCTCTGCCCAGCACACAACTTATGCTATGGATACACCAGTTTCCTGTAGCTGCCAGCACATCTCCTTGAACTGGATTCTGCATGCACAGTTCTCCTCCACCACGCCTTTATCACTACCAGAACTGAGTAGTTTCAAACCCCTTCCCCCTTCTCACAGTCCCACCCACACATTTCTTCCTCTCTGCAGCCCTCTGGACCAGTCTAGACAACATGAATCACTTGCTCCTCACCACTACCTTGACAGTGGGAACCTTCCCCAGGCACTGCATTTATCACCATGAGCAGTAATGATCTGACCTCTTCTGGGATTTAAAAAGAAAATCTTTAATGTTTTTGAAAATAGGATGCTTCTTGATATGACTGTGGTCCCCTTTTCCTCCAAGCTATTTGGGATGGATTTTCTGTCACTTGCAAGTAAAAGTGTTATTAAATCAATGATATACGGAATTTATGGAAACATCATAAATTTACATTTCATAGCTCCTAATTAGGTCATGAATTCTTTCAGCACAGAAACTTTGTTTCACTCATATGCACGCATCACACACACACACACACACACACACACACACACACACACTGGTACCAGGGAATGAACCCAGGGGCAATTAACCACTGAGGGACATTCCACAGACCTTGTTATTTTTTTTTTATTTTGACACAGGGTCTCACTAAGTTGCTTATGGCCTCAGTAAGTTGCTGGGACTGCCTTTGAATTTGTGATTCTCCTACCTCAGCCTTCCCAGCTGATGGGTTTATAGGTTTGTGACACTGCACCCACTAATTCACCAGTGCCTAAAATAGTGCCTAGTAAGAGTTAGTGTCATCAATGTTTATTGAACAAGTCAAAGATTTATAATTTAAAAATGCCAAAAAATGTTATACTCACAATACTGATTGATATATAAGTGTCCTGTGAATCAACTCAGGTTTGTACAACAGATATATTCAAATGTGTGAGTCTGGGCAATATATACATAAAATTAAAGTAGCCAAAGCATTTATATTTATGCCAACCATAGCTATGTCTATGTTTACAAAGGGAATGTCCAGATCAGATTAATGTTCATGATGAGACAATGTTTCAGCATTCATACTTAGTAAGAATTACATAGGGGGACACTTCTGAAATTAATAACCACCCCCAGACAATGCAAATATGTTTTAATAGCTGATTGATGGGAGTACTAAGCAACAGGGACACTTTTCATCCCAGAGAAATAAAGTCCAGTATTCTAGAATTACAAACTCCTCATGTTATAGTAGATTAAGCAGAAACTAAAACAGAAAAGTATCTTAAATTGTGACTCTCCCTGTGTTTGAGTGAAGTGCTAATGCCTTCTATGATAAAGAGACTCAGTGCAATTTGAATGTTCTTCTAGCTGAAACTTAAAGAAGCTCCTCACACAGTCCTCCTCAGACAGTAAGTTTCCAGAACATGCTGTCATGGCCAATGAGGCTAGAGATTCCCTTCACACACAGCTCCAGCAGAGAGAATCCATCTCACCTTGAATCTATGCAAGATGCTCAATAGCATCCATGCTTGAAAGTGAAAACAACTTCAAATACACTCCCAATAAATTTATTTACTTTTTTTATTTTTTAATTTTTTTTTTTTTTTTTTTTTTTTTTTGGTACCGGGGATCGAACTCAGGGGCATTCGACCACTGGGCCACATCCCCAGCTCTTTTTTTGTATTTTATTAGAGACAGGGTCTCACTGAGTTGCTAAGTGCCTCGCCATTGCTGAGGCTGGCTTTGAACTCGTGATCCTCCTGCCTCAGCCTCCCAAGTGCTGGGATTACAGGAGTGTGCCACCATACCCGGCTTCCAATAATGTTTTTTGATAATGTAGTTTTCCATTTTATATTCCCCTACTCAACCACAGATTTGCATGTTAAAATCTAATGCAAAAAAATCGTGCTTCATAGCCACGCCAAAACAATTTAACCACTGTGATTTACCAATGCTGTCACAATCTATTAAACAGAAAGTTCTGAACGCCAGCCACACACCATTCTGTAACCTATTATTACTGCACATGATTGGTAAGTGTCCACTCAAATAATGGCAATTTACCCTTCATATTGATTGCAAATATATATCTGACACTTCAAAATTTCTTAAGATACTGGAGCTTAACCACTTGCCTCGACTAACGGCTATCCATGGGCCATCAAGGACCAAATCCCACACTGTAAATAAATATCCCCATCAGCCGACATGTTCAACCCATCCCAGCAGCAAAACTGTCATTTAATTTAAGTTTAGAACACAGTTTCCACTACGCTTACACAACTTTGGTTGATACCACTGACTTGAAAAGTTTTCAAATAAATACTTCTGCTGACCTGAAAAGCAAATAAATGAAAAAACTGAACAGAGTAAAATAATTGTTCATGGCTGGCAAGATATGTTTACAGTTTTACTCACAAACAAGAAATCTTGAAACCCTGAGGGTTATAATTTGTGTATTATATGATTTCAAGAAAAATGTAAGCTTTGTTTAGAGTGTTAAATCAAAATTATACATATATGAGAGGTTTTATTGTACTTGTGAAGGGTACAAAACAAAGAACCTCTGTGTGTGTGTGTGTGTGTGTGTGTGTGTGTGTGTGTGTATGTATATACATATACATATTTATATTCATTAAATATTATTCCCTAGGGGTTTAAATATCCTGGTATGTAACCAATAATTTTATACAATTGACAAGCAATTGTACATTATGTAAATGTGACTACTGATCCCTAACCCTACTTTTGCAATTTTTTTCTTTTAAATTTCATTTTGTGCAAATCTAAACATTACTCCCCTCCAGGCAAAATTATAATATTTCCTTATTACCAAATCTTTTTTTTCCCTCAAAATAAGAGACTCTCAGATATTGTTCTTTCTTCAGTTCCCTCTTAATGAATATAAGCACATTTCATCTGCTCAGTGGCTATAAACACCTCTGTTAGGGTTGGCTTGGGAGAGTGTGATGTTCTTAAATTATGTCCACAGATTCTTCAGTGCTTCTCTCTTCAGAAAGTAGAGCTTAATCCATATCCTCTGAGTGTGGTCTAGACTTTTACCTATTTCAAAAACAACGGTGGAGAAATGGTGTGTGACTTCTGAGAAAAAACAACTCCTACCAGTCCTTATGACTTCTATCTTGATCTCTCCCGCATCATTTACTCTGGGGAATGTACTGCCTTGTGGAGAGAACACTCAAGCCCCATGTGGAGGACTATGGAGGAGAAACTAAAGCCTCCATCAACCAAAGGCAAAGCTCTGAAGCCTGCAGGCGGCAGCCATAGGAGTGGGCCATTCATATTGTGGGAGCAGATCCTGCAGCCCCAGGCATGCCTTCTGATGACAGCCCTGCTGACACCTTGATTGAAATATTGTAAGAAATGCTGCTCTAGAAACACCTAGGTAAGCTGCTCCTGAATTCCCGACTCACAGAAACTCTGAGATAAATATTAACTTGTTCATGTATGAAGCTCTAGGGCAGTGTATTTTGTAGTAATATATACTATAATGCACCCATTTAAAAAAATGGTGGGGAAAAAAAAGAATTACACTAAAGAAGGGTAATCATGGGGCATTTAGGAAAGTCAGGCTACATTTGATTTATAGGTCATAACTGCATGATATAATAGTCCTAAATTCGTGTTTTTTTTTTTTTTTTCTCTCTCTAGAAGGGTATTTGTTTTTAAGATCTTGTAGCTCCTGATTTGTAAAAATGTTATTAAACCACTCCTTACCTGGTCTGTACATGAAGGTAGAAATAGAAACTAGATTCTAGAGGAAAGAATTCCAAGGACAAGGATCAGGATAAATTTATATTTGCAGCAACAAGAACAACAACAAAGAAAGATATGCTGAATATTTGTATGTTCTTTTAGGGTTTGTTCCATTATTTTGACATTACAATAATTTCATGATGGTCTTTTAGACAGAGGCACATGGAACTAGCCACAATTGGACTAGGCCAGAGACTCTGCTTCCATTCTCAAGATTTAGTGTTCCTGTAATCCTCCTATGTTCCCCGACCCAACCCCACTGTGAATCAGCCTACTTATATCAGAGAAAACATTCAGCATTTGGATTTTTGAGATTGGCTAACTTCACTTAGAATTATATTCAAGATTTATTCTACAGGATCCCTCAGAATTTATAATTTATCACAAACTTCTGGTTGCTGACTGGCAAGTTCAATGCTCATAAGAAATCAGAGCAAAGAATATATAGATGAGTATAATCACAACTTCACAATACATTTTATATTTGTCTGAATATTTTTAAAGATGTTTCAAGATTTTACTGAATTGTGCATCCATATTTAAAAAGTAAGCATCTGATATTTTGCTGACGTTGATGATGCTATTTTTGGATATCCTGTTGAGTTGATGCATTTTGTCAACTGTTTTCATTGCATATGCAGCAAACAATAGCCCCTTGTACATGAATAGTGATGAGGACAAACTGTTTTAATATCACATGATGATCTTATCTTATTCATACACTGCAACTCATTTAAAAAATAGATCCTTGTACATTCAGGTTTCAACTGGTCTCCCTTAGTGAATGCCCATAATAATCCTCAATTATCTAGGTACGACCAGTGCTAAGTTTTCGATGATTCATTTTCTGGCAGTACTTTCAGAAGATTCTCTTGGCAAGGGCTTTTCATTTCTTATGCATTCACATTCAAGCCACTCTTCGGGCACGTGACTTTCTTCCCATTCTTCCACTAGTAGCCTTCTGGTCTTGGTGTGAACCAACTACATTCTTCCTCAACCCAAGGTGGAGTGAGTTAATTCTACCTTAGTAAGTATTAGTGTTGCTCACTGGTTTTCCATTTTTTCTTTTATATCTAGGAAAACACTTAATTAAAATTAACCTTGATGTTGTGAATTGCTTTGGTCAATAAGTTAGAACTGAGTACAAACATGAGAAAGTCAGTTATGAACCTGCATTCCATATTTCCTTGCTTTGAGAAAACGTTTGCATCATACTAGGGTGGGTAGAGGCATAAGAAGTTGAGGAAGAGGAAGTTTATCCACTTGCACCAGACATGATGCATGAGTGATAAAACAGTCTTCTCATAAATTAAGCATTAAGACTTGGATATTGTTTGTTATTATGGCATACCCAGCACATCTTGACTGATACGCCGTATAGAGTGCAAAATGGCAGTTACAAAAGTTTCTCAGTAAAAAGTTAAAATGATATGAAGTTCTCTTAGAAAACAAAATTTTTCCTGTCCCATTTTGCACTTATTTTCTTTTGCCCTGAGCCATGAGAAACCTGTGGTAGCACCACAGGACAGATCTAAGAGATAAATGGCTCAAGCTTAATTACTGTCCTACTGAGAAAATATTTTTCTGGATCTCAGTTTCCTCATCACCATAGGGAACATTCTCTGTTCAAGATTTGTGCCAGACTCTAAAATGTTAATTTTTTTATTATTATGCTTTGAAAAATGAAAAAGCTCTTGACTAGATATTAGAAAATTATTATTATAAGTTAATTTTTAATATTAAAGTGATCTTATACATTAATATAAAATCAATATTTATTGAAAAATGAACTATAATCACACATACTTATATTACACTACAAAGCAATTTGTGATTTAAGTCATACATTCTTAAAAATCAAAATGCATTTCTTAACTTCTTGATATGTTAAAATTCAGATCACACAGATATTCACCTGTTCAGGGTAAAATTTAAGCAAACTGCCTCATCATCAGGCAATTAAAGAAGCACACCATTTAAATGTATACCTGAAATCTGTACTTAGTGAAATAATCAAAGGATAATTCAACAGTGATTTGCCAGTGTACTTTGTTGATGAGCTTACAGTTTAACCAATACTAATCATCTTCTCCACCACACATTCTGAAAATTTTCAAGGATAAAGTAAAAGAAAAACTTCCTTTTACGTGTTAACATTTTTATACACACATACACACACACACCAAAAAAAAAAATCTAAAAATGAAAGCAAACTAATTCAAAGGAGTTTATAAAGACTACGCTATAAGAATTTTAAATTATTTATAACAATAAACTGATCCACAGGTACAGGAAAATTAAAAATATAACTTACATATGAATAAAAATATATATGAATAAAAAAAGAGTACTCACAAAATAGACAATTGGATAAAATATTGCATTGTTTCTATTTCTTATATAAACATACACTAATTCTAAATATTAAGAATAATATATTAAGCTAAATTAAAGAAAATATAATTACAATAGTAGTGCACTGGTGCAATAATATCACTATAAAATATTCACTAACATTTTAAATTTACACAACATCAATTGTGAAAAACTAAAAAATACAAAATAAGAACAATACATAGACAGATGTATCACCAGTCACATTATTACTGGTGTTATGGTCTGGATATGATGTATCCCCAAAAGTTCCTGTGTTAATGCAGGAATATTCAGAGGTAAATGATTAGATGATCAGAGCTGTAGCCTGATCAGTCTGAACTAGTTTGAAAGACTGACTGGGTGGTAACTGCAGGTGTGTGGGGCCTGGATGAATGAAGTGGTCCACTAGAGGCCTGGCATGGGAGGGTGAATCTTCCCTGTGGCCCCTTCCCACTGCTTCCTGGCCACCAAGAATGGATCAGCACTCCTTCCCCATGTCCTTCTGCCATGATGTTCTGTCTCACCTTGGGCCCAAAGCGATGGAGTCAGCCCATCATGGACTAAACCTCTGAAACAGTAAGCCAAAATAAACTTTTCCTCCTCTAAGTTCTTCATGTTGGGCATTTTGATCACAGCAACAAAAAGCTCTTAAGTATGTTATCAATTTTCCCTCATACACATACCCCAATTACAAACATTTATAAACATTCACATATGCATATGTCTACTCACATATACACACAAAACCAAATCTACACTTACATATGTATACACAACAAAAGTGGAATTATGCTTTACATATTGTTCTGACACTTTTGATTATCACTGTGTTTTGGAGATCATTTCAGGTCTATACATATGGAGTTATCAATGCTTTTTTTTTTTATTTGTATACAAATATTCCATTGAACTGATATATTTTTAAGTCTCTTCTTTATAAAAAAAAATTTCTCATGCATTTTTTCTCTTTCCTCATCTTTCTCTATTTCACTGATCTAAAGATGTTGAAATCAGCACCACTCTTTGACTCCATGTGCACATGAAAAAAAAAAAATTCAGAATAGATTGCCAGAAATCGATTTTCTTTGTCTTAAGAATATGACCCTCTTAAACAGTGACAGATGTGGCCTTCTTATCTATCCTAAAAGCCTTTCCAGTGGAGACTCCTCCAACGACATAGAGAATGCCACTTTGCATGCAGTCTGGAAAACAGATATGAGTGACTCTTTAATTTTTTCATAATATGATAGTTAAAACATAATCCATAATATTGTTTTCTTTTGCATAAAATGGTATTTAAATCAAACAATTCATCAGACATAAAGCTGATTCCAACCACAGAGAACGGAAGCCATCTTTCTCTCTGCCACTTGTCATGTGAGTGTTATCATGCCTACAGCACTTTACCCATTTCTCTGCAATTACAGATAGAACTCTTCTGACCCTCACACCAAATATACAAAATAACTACTCATAACTTCAGTTCACAAATGTAGAAAAATGAGACTCAGAAAAAGTAAATAGTAGATCTCCTCTCACAAAGGGTAGCCAATGATGGTCAAGGATTTTAAAGTGAATTTCTGACATTATGTCAAGTATCACTTTGATTAGCCCCAAGGATTATCAATGTTTGAATGTGATGGTTCTTTTGCAGCACAAATCCTATTATAAAATAATACTCATTAGTTTCAAGGAAGTTTGTGTTTTTTAAAATTTTCATTTAAATCTTTAAGTTTTGTCATGCAGATACTAATTACTTTTGAGAACTTGAGATAGGATGATATATTGTAAGTAATAATATGTTTGAAAATTTTATTCTTAATTGACAAATAATAACTATATATTTATGGGCTACACTATGACATTTTGATATATATTTGCATTATAGAATGATATATCACACTACTTAGAAATTAATCACTTCATATTCTCATTTTTTGTAGCTAAAACACTGGAAACAAACAATGCCTTATAATTTATTGTAATCACCACTGCATGTAATAATGGATCACTAAAGTGTATTCCTCCTGTCTAAATGAAACTTTGTATCCTTTAATCAACATCTCCCCTTGCCCCATTCACCACTTCCTTTAGCCTCAGCAGACAATACCTTGTTTCATATGTTGCAAACTCAATTATCTTCTAAGAGACTAAGATTATTTAAAACTCCAAATGCAAATTTCAGCAAAGTTATTAGAAAAGCAACTTCTCTGTGTTTACAATTATTTGTGCAATTTTGTCATATTTTTCAATCTTAGATACTAGTAAACAGGTTTTTTTGAGGTGACACATTCCCAGGCTGAAAAGATAATATTTATCAATTTAAAATTTGTTTCAACTTTTTTTTTTCTAGTGCATTTTAAAGCACCATTAAGCCATTCTACATTGGGGAAATTCTCCCTCCATCATCAGGGTTCCCACTTTCTACTCTCTTTTTGATGGATAGTCACTATGCCTCACATCATAAGCAATTACCACTCTCTAATGCAAAAATTATTGCTAAATAATGATGTCAAATACTTTAATATTTGGTTATTATAAAATTAGTCAATTACAGGTGTTCAAATATATTGAACAAACTTAAATAAAACAAGGATAATCATTCGAAAAGGAAATCATAGCTTCATTGTCTAGCCAAAAGAAACAAAAACTGAAGACAAAATTTCCTTCAATTAGGAAATTTTTCTTTCCCTGGAAATGTTTGAGCATTATTACACTTGTCTTTCTGGAGGATGAGGTCCAAGAGCTGACTTGATTATTAGCTAACATTCTTTGTCTCTTGTTTTTCCATATCTATAAAACAGGATTGGTGGATGAAATTTCAATGAGTAAAGGATGATATTATATTTTAAAAGGGGTGGGGAAAAAAGGGAATATTTTATACTCTTTCCAACAGGAAAAACCTATTAACCCACAGGGGCCACGAACAAAATACAAATGAACTATTGAGATTGAAACTTGTTTTTTTACAAATGTCCAAGGTCTCAAGAAAACAAAACCTCAAAATAAACCATTACGTTTCTTTGCAATCTCCATCTAGGTATGTACATAGATTCTAGTTAGACAAAAACAAATATTCTACCACAAAATTTCTCTCTTACATTCACTTTTTCTTCTATAAGCTGTACTATCAATTAATTTCTATATGTCTTAGATGATAAACCAATTAAAATGCATTCAAAGTCACACCAGTCCTAGCACATATACTAAAGTACACACACACACACACACACACACACACACACACACATATATATTATATAATATGTACATGGATGGTACAAATGAGGTAAAAGCTTGATACTACATTTCAAGTTTTAAGCTACAGATGAATTAATATTTTTCTCAACAATATAAGATTAACATGAATTAAGCATACTTTCCATGCACTAGGCACCATTCTAAGCTCCTCACCAATACTGGCTCAGTTAATACTCAACCCTGGGTTGTACACCTATGGTTATCCCTTTTCCAGATGGTGAAACGGAGACCCTGAAAGGTAAACCAGCCAAGGCAGATAAAGGGAAGAGCCACTATTCAAACCTACATGGCCTTTTCTTTTTTCCTTTTCCTCATGCTATAATTGTATAGAAATGACTCCTAATACTGACACCATCATGGAAAATAATTAATTAATCAAAAACATAATTCACTGACCACAGACTACATCAGGTCCAGAACTGGGTATTGAATACTAGATGCAAAAGACAAATAGGAAATGGTTTCCTTACCACTGGGAGAAGTCCCAGAGAAAATAATACCCATAGAGATCAAATCTCACATATGAATTTCAATTTTTGTTAGGAAGAGGGAACGTTTGTACACAGGAATATCTTCAGAGGGATTATTATTTTGGTGTCCCAGTGTCTACCATAATGACCAGTATGCATTCTGGAAGCTCTCCTGACTGGTTCATTGTGTAAGGCTTGCTGACCAGCCCCCTGCACCTGTGGTCAGCTGTCCACTTCAGAGCAGCCTGAATGAAGAGCCTCCTGACCTCACTGAGTAGACTACCAGTAGCTATAGGTGTTGCTTCCAAATCCCTTCATTCCCATGTAGTTTAAATGATAATTATATTATTTAGATAGATGTAAACCAACTTCATGAACAAAAAGTAGGTTTTTTTTTTTTTTAATTTGTTTTATTTTAAATGACTGCTTTGGTGAAGCTTCTTTAAGAGGTCGTTAAAGGGCTGGGATTGTGGCTCAGTGGCAGAGCGCTTGCCTAGCATGTGTGCGGCCCGGGTTCGATCCTCAGCACCACATACAAATAAACGCATTGTGTACAACTAAAGCAAATAAATAAATATTAAAAAAAAAGAGGTCGTTAAAAATGCTGTGGAATCGATTATAGATGAGAAGACTGTAAAGGGCAAGGGGAAAATTATAAACATCTAAAAGGATTCTTCCATAAGAACGTTTCACCAGTGTCAGTTTCCTTACTGACTTGAAAGAAACAGAAACTGTAAGTTATAGAGAATGCAAGATGGGGGCTAGAACTTTAATTTGGCTCTTATGAGCAGACCCTTATTGACAACAAATGGCCCAGGTCCTGTAAATTAGTGAACACAGGTAACTTGAAATAAAACTCAAACAGCCTTACATAGCTCCTGCTTCCCCCTTTTAAGTGACTCTTCTTAATCAACTGACCTCGATCTCTTGGTTAAAAGGGTTTCATCAACCAGTATCTCAATAATTATCTGCCAAATGAGCAAACTGAACGAATGATTGAAAGAATGAATAGGACGTGAATGGGTCGTGCTGAAGCCCACTTTGCTGTGTTATGGGGTTGTTTGGTCTCCTCATTGTACCAGCATCTGTTTTGCCTGGAATCATTTACTTGCTGGATCAATTATTCATTTATTGACTTCATTAAGAAACAAGTGGCTACTGGTACTTGATGATGTCAATAATTCCACCAGAGATAATGATGCCGGGTTTTGAAGGGCCTTTTGTTTTGCATGGATTCCACCTCTGCTCGCTGGTGACTGTGTCTGTGTGTGGCATCCAGAGAGACAACACAGGCGGAGAGACTGAGTTTATGGAACAGCAATTACTCTGCAAATGACGCTAAATTTAAATTGTACAAGTGACTGAATTTCAATTTAGAATGACCAATCTACACATCATCATATTGGAAAATCATTATCTAATTTCTGTGTACCGCACATATAATTTGCACAATTGAGGAAAAATGTCTCTCAATTAGCTATTTTCCAAAGTGGAGCAGCTCTCTAAACTTTGAACACAGGATTAAAGTTCCATTGATATATTAAGAAATTGGACAAAAATGGGAAGATGAATATTAATCAGAAATTAATTTTAAAATTTTGTTTGCAAGATGATATGATTAAAGTCAATTAAATATGTTTTAATCATTATATAGGTACCCAGAAAAAAAGTGAATAATGAAGCATTGGATTGCATATATTTAAATTTGTATCATAGTGCACAAACACAGCTAAATTCAAGTTGTTAAGAGTTTCTACATAATGACTTACTTAGTACAGTGCCTACTACAGTGAGATAACAAGCGAGGTCTGAAAACAGCAAACTGTGACAGTGTGAGGTTTCATCAGGTTACCATGTAACACCTATAGGACCTAAAATCAATTATCTCTGATATACACTAGTTTACCCACACAGAAGCCCAAGATGTGTAGCTTATACCAGTCACCAGAAAAACTTTTTAAAATGTAAATGGACTGTAGCAGTCAAGGTAATGGGTAAATTTAGAAAACCAGATTTTATTATGATTAGAAAACTACAGGAACTGAAAAATAAAGGGATAAACTCACATAAAAATTGGTATTGGTGAACTTTGTTGGTAGAAAAAAGATATTATCCACACATATATGTGACTTCTAGTACATTTAATTTCCAACATGTGCAACGTGAATGCCCCTTGAAGTAAGAAAAATACATTTATTAGTATAACACAGTGAAATTTCAATTTTCCTTTGTCACTTCTAAAGTCCCCTAAACTAATGATAGCCATTCTGTGCACTTCTTCTTGGCACAAACCAAAAGTACAGAAACATATGAGTAGTCCTTGAGCAGCCCAAGGGAAGGCAAGAACTCTTTGCCGAGACATTTTATAAATGGGAGGGTAATGAGGCATAAAAGAATTAAGTAACACTTTCAAGGTCATATCCTGAGTCTTTAATAGAGCAGAGAATAAAACCATAAGTTTTGGCTATTAGAGACATACTGTAATGTCTAGAGCATGCTTCCAATCTTGCACTCTTGCACAATGAACCAAAATGAAGTACTTGGCACTGGACAAGCCTCATGTGTGTAAGATGAAACACTTGCTTATCCAAGATGCTAAGTGATCCAAAAAGGAATTATTTCAAAAAGTAAATGAGAGACGAAATAAAGGTGCATTGCAATCTCCAAAAGAAAGCTTAAGATAGATGACAGCCTTCAAGCATATTTCTCCTTTGCTTGCTTTTATCCGTGTACTTTGCAATGACCTTGTGAATTCAATCCAGGCCATCTTATTACAAGTTTGGCAGTCTTGGAGTTGCCTGAAGCAACTCCATATAGCACGTACATCTTCCACATGGACAAGTCAAAGCTGAGTACATCCTCTGTTTAGTTTTCTCCTACTCCTGAGTGGGTTTGAATTTGAAATCACAGGTTTGCAAGAAAAGATAGTTGATCAACTGAATCTTGCCTGGACTGCTGCTCTTAATTTAGGGCATGGACCCCTTTCCAGATTCTGTTAGTAAAGGCTTAGAACAGCAGTGCCCGTAGGAGCAGCACTCTTAACTCAGAGCATTAGGTTTTCTGCCCAGTCACTGAAGTCAACATAATCTGTGAAAAGAAGTAACCAAAAGTCTTTTATTTTAAATGTTTTTTTTTAATATTTATTTATTTGCTTTAGTTGTACACAATGGGTTTATTTGTACGTGGTGCTGAGGATCGAACCCGGGTCGCACACGTGCTAGGCGAGCGCTCTACCGCTGAGCCACAATCCCAGCCCCAAAAAAGAAGTAACAAAAGTCTTTTGTGTCATTTTATCATAGTGTAGCGACCTTTTCCACACTGGTTATTTGCCTAGTTAGTGTCCTATCTGCCTATGGTTCCACTGACTGGGGGCTCTTATAGAAAAAATGTTGGCTTAGCTTTCATTGTCTGCAAAAGCTGGCCAATGAGCACTCCAAGGGCCTCCAAAGTGAATAATGAAGAATTAGGAGGGAAGGGCTTGCTCAACTGCTATTTTAAGCCTGTCCTCATTATATGGAGTAACATCTTTACAAAGTCCTTTTTAGTACCAAAAAATTGACAATATGAACTTCACTTTGTACAGTGTTCCTTTTTATCTAAGCAGTACTTAGTTTCCTTTGAGAGACCTGCCTATCTTATATTGTATGAACTTTGGGGGGCCACTAATGAAGGATCCTCATCTATAGAAGGCAAACCAAAGGCCCCCCCCAAAAAATATCCATGTTCAAACCCCTGGAACCAATGAATATGCTATATAAAATGCAAGGGGAATTAGTAGAGATAGAAGTAAGGCTGCCAGGTAGCTGGCTATGAGATCACGCTGGACTGCCTGGGTGGGCCCAACATCATCAATCACAAGGTCCCTGTAAGCAGAAGAGAAAGACAGGAGGGTCAGAGAAGAAAATGGGACAACAGAAGGAGAAACTGGAATGATGCAATTGCTGGCTTTTATAAATGGAGCCACAGGCCAAGGAACATGAGCAGCCTCTACAGTTGGAGGAGGCAAGGGAGCAGATTCTCCTCCAAAGACTCCAGAGGAAATGTAGCCCCGCCAACACCTTGATCTACGCCCAGCCACACCCATTTCAGATTCCTGATTGGCAAGAAGATAAAATAATACACTGTGTTGTTTTAAGCTACCACATTTGGGAGAGTTTGTTATAGCAGGCATAGGAAGCTAAAATACCATCCTTTCCTGGAAATTTGTGGGTATTGCACTGATCCGGTGGGGTCCTATTGAGAGATGAACCTTGGAGAAGCAATACAAGGACAGAAAACTGTTTAGTTAGATTCTACTAATGAGGACATCTCAGTCACTGTGCCTGAGTCCCCGCTGCTTATAACCCTGGAGTCCCTGTAGTTCTCCTCTTCCTAAACTCTGGCTTTTAAATGTGTCTTTTTGTTATGAGCATCTCATGTGACCAGTAACATTTCTTTTCCCTCTTAAGCAGATCTGTAGTTTCTTTCACTTGTACCCAAAGAACCTATCTAATATAGATAATTCAGTCAGGTATTTAACCTGATTATAGCAATGTTCTTGGTTGATTGGGCTATTAAAAATGTACTCTCTGAGGACCAGACTCTGTACTCAGTAGTGAGATTCAAGAAGTCAACAACAAGCAGTTTTTACTACCAAATATATATAATCCTGTGGCCAATATTGTAGACCCAACCCACATAAATAAGTTAAACTCATACCAAGAACCAATGTCTAGATAAAAAGCAAGAAACATTAATCTACTGGTACCAACTCAGACTGAAAATTTACCAAGATGCTATCTGCTGTAGGACATGAGTATTGTTAAGATCTGTCCTCAAGAAGTGGGTTACTAGGCTCTCATTAGGTAGAGCCCTTCCTTCCTTGCCTCCTTCGCTCAGCTTACTCACAAGTTGCAGGAGCGTTCACAAGGCCTGTGTTTTAGCACTGACCATGAGCAAGGCCAGGGAAACCAAGGCAGAGAAGCAAAGTCAGAGGATCTTGCAATACCATGGTCCTGGGTGGAGCAGGTGGATAGACAGTCACTGCAGTGAGACAAACATTTAACAGAAAGACTGGGATGGCAAGTCAGGAGCCAGCCTGAGGCACACAAAATGTTGAGCCCAGTCCAGATGGGCAGATGCTGGTCAGCTGGAAGGTGGAGGAGAGGGAGTTCCAGCTGTGGAAACTGTGAGCCGGGCTCAGGCAGTAACACATACAGCAAGTTCTCAGGCTGCTAATGTGGATCAGAAAAGTGGAGCAAACACCTGTAGAAAGGAATCTCAGAAGTTGGGATTGGAAAGTCCAGGCCACAGAGGTCTGTGTCCACTTGAACAGGTTTACTCCTTAGAAATCTTGAAGGTGCTGGAGAGGAAATGAAAGAGTTTACATATGGCGTAATGACCTTCAAGAGCAAATTTTAATATTTCTGAAAATATTATTCTAAGCGTATCCTGAAAATTACTTTGATAAAAGGTGTAGAACTCACAGTGGAGCCAAGATTTTGAGCCTCATGCTCATCTGTGCATGCAACACATTCAAATTAGGAGAAGGGGGAAGGAGGAAAACTGAAGACATCAACAGGCAACATATGGAAGCCCACTTGAAGGTAGGAAAGTAGCTCTGTGCAGAGCACTTGCCTAGCACGTTTCAGGCTCTCGGTTCTATCCACACACTGGGGAAAAAAAAAAAAGCCCATTTGATGGACATAGGCTTCTCAAAATGACTCAAAACTGATTAGGGTCACGTAACAATTAAAATAATTCCTTAATAATATTTTATTAAACCATGTATTAATATATATCAATTAAAATAATTTCAAAATAGTAAAATTATCTTTTCATTAAATCAGAATGGATCTGTTAAACATTGTGGATTCTGAATTATTCCATAATAATTACAGCTGGCATAAAGACAGAAACAAAGGCTTGGGTTTTCTAGAAGACATGCCAGGAACTCAGCACTCTACTATTCAATTTGGGGAAATCCGTGGCATATATACCAGGCATTTTAACTATTTCACTTCTATAATGAGGACTGAAATTCTACATTAACTTATTTTTCCAGTTGATTTTCACTGAATAATATCCACCTCCGCTTGTGTATTTAACATCTCTTTGGCAAAGAGTGAATGCAGATCTCCTGAGATGGAAAGTATTCTACGGATAATAATGCAAGTTCCACTAAGTATTGGTGGCTCACAGTCCTCTGATGTTCAGAATGCGTGTGAAGGGCACTTAACTAGCTCTCCGTTAGACTGGGGTGTAGCTGGAGCCCCATAGGAGCCACGAAAAGAAGCCTTTCTGTCCTGTCACAGTGCTTGGTGTGGGTATGGTCTGAGGTCCTCCAAGGCTCCATGTGTTGATATTTAATCCCCACCATGAGGCATTAACAGGGTGGAAGTCATCTGACTAGGGTGTGTAGGTGGCACCACCAGAAGGTGATTAGGATGTGATCATCAGGGTGGAACCTCCATGATTGACTCTTGGTGGCTTTATAAGCAGAGGGGGAGACCAGAGGAGACACACCAGCACACTCCCTGTCTCTTGTCCCATGATGCCTTGAGCTGCCCTGGGGCTCTTCCAGCAAGATCATCAGTACCACATGTAGCCGCTTCACCAGGGACCTCCACAAGGGTGAGCCAAAGCAAACCTCTTTTCCTTAGACAGTTACCCAATCTGCGGTATTCAGGTATTAAAAACAGAAAGAGGGCGAATACACTTATGTCTAATGTGCTCTGAAATCTCTTTCTCTTCTCCTCAATTTTAGAGTACGTAAAATCTCAAACCTATCCCATATTTTAGGCAAACATTTATGACTCTGAAGTCTTCATAGCAATATGCACTTCAGGTAAGGAGAACCAGGAAACTGGCCTGTCTCTGTAGCTTACAGCCGTGCTCAAGAGTTGACGACGCGCCTGACTACACAATTTTAGAGGTTACCGTCTATACCATCATCTGGGTGCTCACTATTCAGTGTGGTCAGGACCTGGAAACTCACTGAAACTGACAAATCTTACCTCTCTCCAAACCCAATGAATGCACTCTGCATATCAATAAGATCATTAACAATTCTGAAGAGCACAGAATAGATGAATACCTAGAGTCTGCAGTGCACAAATTCTGTGGCTGTACATGGCAGCGTCAGTACCATCACAGTTTCAATACTGCTTTGATATAGGAGAACCACTGGCTACACTTTGCCCATTAACTCTGGTATGCCACATGGCAGCAGGTGTGAGGTTATGTGTAGGCTTGTGCCTGTATCTCCATCTGTTCAGATGCACCCACTGAACTTCTCCAATTCCACTTCTGTAAAGGCAGAGCTCATGCTTGGACCCCAGTGCCCCTAAGGAAAAGGACCACTGAGTATACAAGTTACTCTCAAGAGATGGTTTAGTAATGATCCCAAACAAATGCTGTATATGCTCTGAAAAGCAAGTTAAAGAATTACCATTTTTGTCTTACTGTCTTTAAGTAAACTTCTAATATGCTATTTTCAGCATCTATTTAAATATGTTGAAAATGTATTCCAGAGGGGATCAAAGCAAACTGCTATAAGGCACAATTCTTAACTCTGTGCTAGTTTTCAACTGATGGTTCCTGAAGGTATGCTAAAGCCGGGTAAGATCAGCTTGTTTGGCAAACATCTAATAAACAGCACCAGGAGGTCTGTTAACTGGGGGTTCATTGCTGTATCCTCTCATGACTATGTCCTATAATCCTTGAATAATATTTGTCAAATTCAGTAAGAAGAAAAATATATGAAAGATGCAAGTATTATGCATAACACCCAGTTTTGTATGTCAACTAAGAGAATATTCTAATAATGTTTCACTAAGTTTCTAACAACGATATAAGAATTGTGGGTTGAATAACAGACTTCTTCATTGGGGATTGACATACCTTACCATATCAATTTCTTTTCTAATTATAGCATTAAACATGAAAAAAAAATCTACTATGAAGCTTTGCAAAATTAAATGACATCTGATCATGAGGTCATTGTCTTTGTAACAATCACAGGACAATATTATGAACATAACAGTACTAACTCATGGACAGTGAGGGACACACAGAATTCAGAAAGCCACCTCCATTTGGGTAGTTATTAAGGAAACAAGGCATCCAGTACCCTAAGAGACATGGCCAAAGTTTAAATAACCAAAGACTGGCTCAGCCTGACCCAGAACCCAGGTAGCCTGGGTGAGAGAGACTCAAAGAACACACCACCCTGCATCTTGCAAACTCATTTACACACACATAATAAGCCAAACCTGCTGAGAAAAAAAAAAAAAAAATACCTACAATCATTCTAGACAACCAACTAGGACCAAAGATGAATCACTGAGGTGCTTCCAAGGGAAACACACTGTCCCTGAAAGCCATGATTCCCAGTGTCTTCAGGATCCTGGTCCTTCCTCGGTTGCCACCTGAAGCGATGGCCGCTCGGAGCAAGGAAGCCGCAGAAAGAAGTTCAGAGGCGAACTGGAAATAGGCTTTTTATTCTGATAACTTTTCTCTCTGGCTCTAACAACGACTTTAACACGCACCACACACACCACCAAAACCAACACACCAAATGGCGCAGACCCTGATCAGCAATCTCCGCTCAAGTCTCTCGAGATCCCGGGCCAAGTCCCGTGAGACTACGGAAGGCGGCAATGCCCAAACATCTCCATGGCCCGTAGTCAACCACAATCTCAGCCATCTCCCCAAATAGGGCTCCTGCATTCCTCCTCCCTCCAGACATCTGGATAACTCAGTGATGGGATAGTATACAGTTTTTCTGCCCAGACTCCTGTGCTGTAGGAAAGAGCCCCCTCATCCAGCAAAATACAGTCAGTTTCTCTTCAGAGCAGAGGACTGTTTTCTCACTTGATGACTTCCTTATGCTGTATAATGGATGCCTTTCTCTTTGGCATGAAATCACTGGTTCTTACACTTCAATGTGTGTCAAGAACCACTGAGAACCTTCTTAACAATGTAGAATTCTGGGCAGCGTGCTCAGGACATCGGACTCGTAAGTGCTGGATTGCTTTAGGGATTCAGTCCTGGGTCACTTCAGGGCCCTCCAGCCCTGAACCTCCTTGAAAGCAGACACAGAAACCCCTCCCTGGGAGGCTGACTGAGGTGGCAGCTCAATGGTTGCAGGGTTCCAGCCCCCAGGGGCCTCTGAAAGCTGATGCCACCAAATATCCAATCCATATTAAAAGAATATGACATGGATGACACCCCTATGTTTATAATTAACTCCAAAAGCAACATAGTAATACAAGACACTCATTTCCCATTTTGGACTGCAACAACTACATCCTTAAAGGAACTCAGTTTAATATGATCTTTGAACAACTTCCACAATGAACTTCAAGTGTGTATTATACATGCTTACTTAGATACTATAAAATATGGCATTCTTTTAGAGTTTAAAAGTGGCAATTTATTTTACTAATCATTTTACATAGTATCCATTTGCCTATAGCACTGAAGCAAGACATTTAATTCACTAGAATCTGAATTATAGTAATGAAGGTTTAAAGATCAAATGAGATGGTAAGTAGAGATACTGTACAGTCAGCAGTATAAATGTGCAAATTTACACACACATAAAACACATGCCTCGGGATAAGGCATTCAATTGAAATCATTACATTATAAATGATTAATAATTATATTTTCAAATCCCAGTAATAAGATGATTTGGCCATTCATAAATATGTATAATCTTTCTGTACCAACACTGTCGACACATAATTTGTTTTCCAACCCCACTGATTTTCTCTAGGCAGATGTATCATTTTCCAATTATGAAATTAAACATTCGAATTGAAAATACGTTGGCAGTCTAATTCCAGGTTTAATAACTTTCTGTGTATTTTCAGGAATATATATTACTAAAATTCAGGAGGAAATGATGAAATTCAAATGGCTAATGAATTTTAAAGAACATAATCAGCCTCTGGGAACTATTACCACCATGGGTTAAATTAAGCTTTTAGGGTGGAGAAATCTTTGGGAGAATCAGAGACTCCCTGAAGCTGAATGGCCCTCACCAGCACCACAGATTTTAGAAGAGACAAACCCTGGAACCTCTTCTGTTATGTTTAAAATATCAAAATTCTATTCATGAATTTGAGAGCAACTTGTAATTCCAATCTTAATGTGAACACTCAGTACCGAACTAATCCTACATGAAGTAAACATAATTAGAATAATAAGGATCTTGAAATTCTATTGAAGATCCAGGCTTAGTCTGTCATGTGGTAAGCAAAAAATAAAATAAAATGAGAAATGACTGTTCAATATGGTGAATATATTTTTAATTTGTTTGAATATTTCCCTACATGAATGCCCTATGATTTACTTGCAGCAGAGGGAGTCTACCTGTTCTGATATCACCCAGCACCCTATCTGGCCATGGGCATCTGACCCATGCTGTGACCAACAGAGACTCTCTGAGACTCTAGTTTCTGGGCCCAGAGGGGTCACCTGATCCTTCCCCAGTGAACAAAGCTGTGAAATGCCACAATTGGGAGTAGCGAGAACTTGCATTTTCACCACGTAAATTAGAAAAAAATTCAGAGAGAGAGAGAGACTGACAGTCAGACAACAGAGGCAGGCAAGAGACAGAAAGAGATGAGATGCAGAGACAGAGAAAGGAACTGAGGGGGAAAAGAGAGGACGAACTCAGCAGGTGCCCAGAAAAGAGCAGCAAAGGGATTAGTTTCCTCTGTTCCCTGAGACTCAGCCATGTTCCTCCTCCTGGGTTACTGAGGAACACAACTAACCAGATAAAACCAATGAAAAATACTCCCTGTCTTAAACATATATGAGGTGGATTCTGTCAGAACAATACACTCAGAATATCACAATCTATACATGAATTGAAAGACTTTGTATTGCTTTCAAATCCCAGTAATAAGATGGTTTAGTCATTCATAAATACATTTAATCTTTCTGTACCAGGAAAGAGATCCAAATTTCTTCCTTTCTGGAAATGTCAACATTTTTCATAGATCCACATTGTTACTGGGTTTTTTTTGTTTGTTTGTTTGTTTTTCAATTTGATTTAAACTTTAAAAATTTTTTAATTATCTAATTAGTGCAGAACTACAGTAGAAACCATCAAATATAGTGTCAAAGATAGACAAGGAATATAATTGAAAAAGAATAAAGTTAAAATGCTTAAGATACTATTTAGAGAAAAGCAACATTAATATGTGAGATGTACATATAATTTTTCACAGATGCACATACAAAGTCCTACAATGTTGCTCATAACATGTAGACTTCAATCACTATCCTCTCCCAAGCCCCTTCTATATCAGTAATTATTTATGCATTCATTATAATGATTCCACTTCCTCTAATTAGCTGATACCTTATGATTTATCAGTCCCACTACAGCTCTGGACATTTAAGGTGTCTCCCACTTCCTATTATTAAAAGAGATTGTAGTGGAAATCTTTGTTGAATTGTCCATTTCCTTAGGACAAACTCTTTAGAATGGAACTATTACCTTAAAGACCTACACCATTTTAGGGCTTTTGAAACACTGAAAAAATTCACTCTGGGCATGTCAAATATATGAGCTTGGTAAGCACACCACAAGGCTCTGCTATGTAGTAGAATTTTCTCATCCATTTTGCTGTCTGATGGACAGTTAGTTAGACCTTATTGTTTTAATTACTAGATAACATGACCATTTTCATCCTCTTTCACCACTTTTATTTCTTATTTTAAAATTTGCACACTTGTAATCTTTGTCAATTTTTCAAATATGCAAATGGTTGTTTTCTTGTAGACTAGTCTTTTATGAGAGAGATTAACATAAGATATAGCATGACATTTTAACTTTTCATATGTACTACATTTTACAGTGATTTTGCTATGTAGAAACTTAAAGTGTTAATCTTGATTAAACCTTGGTCTTTGTATTATTTCTGCTTCTTCTCTAAAAATATACAAATAATTATTTACCTTTTCTTTTGTTTCTAAAGTTTATTTTTAGACAAAATTATATCTCTATGGAATCCATTTTGGTAGAGGATCTAGGGGTAGGGCTGTCTGTCTCAAGTTTTCTAGTGTTGGGATTAATAGTCACAGTGGCATGAAATTTAGATAGAAGTTCTGAAAATATGGGGTCCATGGAGGAGCTTACAGAGGACTTTGAGAATTTAAACTATCTCTGAAAAGTTGGATATCTATGCATTTGTGAATTTTACTAAGAATTCTTGCATGTCCAAAATTCTCCAAGTGGTAGCTAAACCCTAAATGATTAAAAAAAAATGCTTTAAAGAGTAAACGCCAGATGAAGTACTCAGTGGTCCTTGCTTTTAAGAAGTAGGTATAATCCTTTTAGTTTCAGAAGAGCACACACGTGGTCCCATGATCTTTCAGCCTTGAAGCCTTTATTCCAAAGAAATTCCAAACTAAGACAGATAATACCAGTTCTTCCCTGAATGCAGAAGGAGGGCGCTGGAAACCTGCACAGTATTCAAAAACCCTTCATTTGAACATGGTTGAAAGTGGGAAAACATGCGTCATCCAAATTCATCTTCCACCTCCAAATAAAAGTTCCCAGAATGACTCATCATAACTCAAATTTGTTATGCTTATGGAACTGGAAATAAATGATGGTACAGACTAGGAAAAAGAAATGCACTCTTTCCTCAAAGAGCAGAATATGAGATGACCCAGACCATCATCCTGGGTCACACTGGCCAGAGATGGTGCACAGGTGGAGGACAGTATCACACAGGAAGCTTTCTGTGTTGAACAGTTTCTGAACGCAATGAAGTCAGCCACAATGAGGGTGGAGGACACTGAACGCCCAAACTTCCTCTCCATAATCTGCTACTGTCCACCAATCCATTTTAGAAAGTAGCAGGAAAGAAAAATAAAATGCATCCACACATAAATCTCAAACATCTATAAATATATGTCTAAATCTGTATAACTGTAGTGATTTTTTTTTTCAAGCAGTAAAACTCAGTTTATTTTAGGTTTGTTTTGTGCAAGATTACTAACTGTGCAAATTACTAAGAATATCACTGAAAATAGTTAGGCATTATTTAATGAGCACTATAGCCAAAGGAGTTTGACACCACTGCAATGCAGAATTAGTGATGCCAAATGTAGCCATACAGCTGAAACTTTTGTTTTGCTTTACAAGTTACCATATATCAGAAATTAATAGAAGAAAGTATACACCAAATACACAAATTCATAACAAATTTTTTAAAAAATTATCATTTAGAAGCCATTATATTCTTTTTTTTTTTTTAATTCTAACAGTATGAGCAGTAGGACTGACCCATAGAAATCATCTTTTAAAATCTGTACTCACTATTGTGAGCAATTTGTTACAGGAGATAATAAACACTGAACCTGTTGTCAAACAAGATGAGATAGTAGAATCTATAGGACTGAAACTGGTGGTCTAATACTGAGCAAAAGGAAATTCAAGTACAGTTAAAAAATAAACAACTGAAAAACACAAAAGAGAGTTCATTGGGATAAATTCAAGCACACATGAACTTATTTGTTGACAGAGAACAAAACAATGTCAGCTTTAGTCTGAATTTCTGCTTGGAATAATAGCCATGCTGACATTTATATTGTCACGTTCTCATTTGTAAAATGGAAATAATATATATTTCCATCTGGATCTAAGGAATTCATTTTTCAACTGCTGGAGACTCAATATTTATATTCACGTTTCCCATTCATATGCTCCTCTCCCATTAATGAGGTGAGTTCCAATCATGTTTCCAACCCTGGATAAGGTGCTGAGGTCTGGAAGATGAAGTTGGTTGAGGGGCTAGTTTAGGTCAAAGTTCCACTCCTGAATCTTACACAGAGGCCAGCACAGACACTGGGATGTTGGGGGCAGGCTCTAACCATTACTGGGGACTATGCCTGAGCAGGTGAACTCGGTGCTTGGCAGGCAAAAACAGCAGGCATCTTCTCAGAGGAAAATGATCCTACATCCAACAGTTTTATTTTTTGGTATACAAATGTCAGTCATTTCAGAATTCCTCTGTAAAAGTGATAAAAAATACAACTGCCCAAGCCCCCGCTCTGTCAATGCCTCTAAGTCCTTGTGTTCTTTACTATCTCTTCCTCCTGATTAGGACACAACTGTTGGACGACCACTGATCTATTCCATAATCATGTGTTTCAGCACCTGGTAGTTGGTCCTGGGATGGTCCCAGAATAAAACATTTTCAGAATCAAAAAATCTTAACAGAGTTGATTGTGTACCAGTTCTTATGGTATTTGTCCCAGACCACCTGTGAGCTATATCTTTTAGTTTTAGAATCAGAAACTATGAACCCAGGTTTGAATGATTGATTAGCAAATTTTCCAGGTGATTCAAATCAGAAATCCCAGCCAGGTGACCATCATCAACTTCAACAGAGATAAATCATTTTGACAGTAAGTACCTGTAATGTGATGTGATAAGAAAGGCACTTTACTCTGTCAACTTTGGCCAAAGCTCACAACCCCTGGCTAATCATGAGAAAAATATCAGACAAATCCTACTTGATGGATGTTCTACAAAATAGCTGACCAGTATTGTCAAGGTCATCAAAAAATAAACAAAAGTCTGAGAAACTGCCACAGCCAGGAACTGAAAGAGACATGACTATTGAATATAATGTGAAATCCTGGAGGGGACGCTGAGACAGAAAAAACAATATTAGGAAAAAATGAAGGCATAATCTGCATAAACTATGGGCTTTAGTTAGTAATAATGCATTGATATCAGTTCACTAGTCATGACAGACGTACCATATAGATGTAAGATATTAATAACAGGGGAAATGGTGCCAACTATATGGAAGTTTTCACGCTATCTTCACCTAACTCTGAAAATCTAAAACTGCTCTAAAATTCAATCAAAAAATCCTCCAACATCAATTACATCAAAAAAAAGAACATTCTTTAAATACATTTTATTAAACATAGAACATAATATAGGTCCACTCCCACATTTTTTTTTCACAGGAGGCCAGACCAGGCCCTTTCTGGGTTGAAGCCTTAAGTCTGGCTGCCGTGTCTGTGTGGAGCATCCTCTGAAAGTTCGTGTCTTAAACTTATTTACAGAACGAGAGAAAATTAAAACAGAACTCTGCAATAGGTTGGATGCAGACCAGTTTTGGATTTTTATGCCTTTCTAAGCCACTCCTTTACTGCTTTCTCTTATAGCCTAACCCAACATCTACCTTTGCATTCTCACCTTCCAGTATTCCCCATTATGTGCACTGAAGCCACCGCTGCATTTTACATTGGTCCTCATTTCTGCTGGCTTTGGGCTGCCTAACTCAATGACCTAATGATGGTAACGCAACAGAAAAATGTACACAGGAGCAAGTCCTTGACTAAAATTCACCTTGGGGCCAGGGTGCATGGTACCTTGCGGAGAGAGCAAGACAGCATCCAGCTAGAGTTGGGATCAGTCTGTCTGCAACATGGATTACAGTGTGGGTCAGAGCAGGGGCTACATCAAGGGTTGGTGAACCAGCAAGCTCCGGAAGTGGAGGTCAGCTGTTTTCACAGCTCTCCTGCACTTGAGATACCCACCTTGGTTTATGTGAGGATTCACCACTTGTTGATGTATAAATAGCAAATAGCTTTTATTTTTTTTCCAATAATTGCTACCTGCTGTAATTTGTCAAACTCTCCTTTCTTGCTAGGCAGCTAAATTCCTTAATGATAGCTCAGTCCAACTTTATTAAATTCTCAGTGACTCTGGCTACTAAAACACTGTCATTTCATTTATGAGAACTTAGCACTTGTCAATTTTAAGACTCCAACATCACTCTCAATTTAGTCTCCCCCTCTCTTGCAACTTCCCTCCCTCTTTTTTTTTGCCCTCTAGGATTTGGACTTCTGCCTCTTGCCTGGGAAGTGCTGAGGCTCTGGGGGTCACTCTGTGAAATGGCATAAGTTACCTCTGAGTTAGACCCCACATCCAGCAAACCTCTTAAGTTAGAATGTGAACGACTCAATGGACTCCCATTCCCAAACCCAGAAAACAGATGATGCCACCCTATCTCCAGTTACAACAATGTCACCCATGATATGAGTTCACCCCAAAGTGGCTAATGATTTCACTGTTGGGTGAAGAACAAGTGAAGTCATGAGCCTGGGTCCATGGATTGCTACAAGAATTTCTTTATCCAATAAAGGACTCTGTTTCCTTCCAGTTTATATGCGGTAACCTCTTTAACCTTTGTTCCAAGCCTACCACTTTATTTCCTTTTTATAGGCACTGCTTTAACTCAATGCACTGATATGCGATTTTCAAGCCAGATGTGGAGGAGAATGGTCATTAAAGCACATCTGTTACTGACAGTCACCTGGGCTTGAGAAGAACAACTCGATGGAGAACCCTAATCCTTTACACAGGAGTGTTGGATGGAAACAAGTTTGAGGTCTAGCTCAGCCAAACTGAGAAAAAGCCTGTGGCCTTTTAATTTCAGACTGCCTTTTTTCATTATATACTAATCTATAAATTCCCTAATATGACCATGTTCCAAATTCTGAGTTTTAAAAAGCCACAAAGAGTGCTACTGATTCTGGGGAAACCACCCTTCAGGGAGTTTATAATCAAATATCAAGAGTCCCTTTCCCCCTAGGGAGTCTTCCTTTCACTGTGTATGGTACTTGAACTTTCTTTCTGCAGTAAGTTTTACAGTTTGAACAATATTTCATCAAAGTGCAGGGTGCCTTCTGAAGATGACCTACGTTAACACAGACTGTGAAACGAGGAGTCGTAAACAAGAGCTATCCTCGCTCTTCTCTGAAATCCATGCTACAGATAATTCACACAGGAAATGGTTCCCACATACACAACTGATTTATCAACTGCAAACACAGGTACAACAAACATTTATTTGTGATCTTCTTTCATTTACATGTCTTCTTGCTGAATGATACTCAAAATACATCACATTAATTTCACTTTTTCCTCTCTCAACATACCAGTCACACACCATCCCTAACTTTTAAACACTACATGAATTGTATTACTTTTAAAGCAACACTGCAGTGCTTTTAAAACTTGCTTATATTGGGGCATCTGGGTTTCTAAAAATTATTTTGGTACCTGACAGTCTGGTACAATTAGGCTGGGGTGTGGTCTGGAGTTAGGGAGACAGTTTTAATATACAGCAATGCTTGAAAAACCACTGGATGGACTACTAAATATAAAATACACACACATACACACACACACAGACACAAAACTGACCTTTTTGCAAACTCAATATATTTAGGATTTCCTTTTTAAGAAATGAGGCTGGAAGACTAAATAAGCTTAAATTTTCAGAGTATCTGGTCTGGAGTTGTGACTCTCCAGCACTTGCCTAGCATGTGTGAGGCACTGGATTTGATTCTCAGCACCCATATAAATAAATGAATAAAATAAACATTCATCAACATCTAAAAAATGTAATTTTTTTTTCAGGATATATTAATGCACACTGATGAACACAGTAAAGGCCTGAGAGAATGACCACGGTAGACTATACCCTGCCTCCTCACAGATATAAGACACCAAGCCTATGTGTGTTTCTCCTGTAAAATGTTGTCCTTTATGACCTATTGCTGGACTACCTTAGTAATGGTCATATACCACTACCCCAAATTTATTTCAATCTACATTTCAAAAAAGCACTTGTTCCATCTCAGTTTAACCCTTTTCCTGTTTAACTGTCTACTTTTACTCCTTTACCATGTTCCATTATGGTACTTGGGTTTCACTTCTCTTGCACCTGTTGATCTGCCCTACACACAATCATGTACAGAGAATTCTCCGACATTGTTGTGTTAATATTGTGGGGGGCTGAGTCAATGGCCCACTCACACTCACTGCCCCATTCTAGAACCAGGAGACAGGAAGGACTCATGGCATGGGACACTGAAAACTCCCTCTGGGTGCCAGGCTGGTGGCCCCTGGGGAATCACGATGCCGAAGCACATGCGGGGACGCCCGGAGGCTGCCTCAGGTCAACTCAGACAACCGTCAAGGTAGGAGACACAGCCCCGAGGGTGGGGGTGGCTTCTCTTCCCAGCTCCTTCTCCAGGCTCCCCAAGCACCCTGAGGAGACAGATGTCAGGCAGATTCCCTAGCTGGGGCTTCCACGAGGAAGGAGAAAGCCAGGCCAGAGAAGCATCCTCTCCACCACCACATGTGGACGTTCAGTGCGCCACAGACCTGCTCTCATCTCCACTAGGAACCATCAAATATGCACTTTTATTTCCTCTTGGCAGCCCTTCCTATTTACCACCTGTAATGATGTCATCCACTCCATTTAAAAAAAAAAAAAAAAAATCACCCTGTCCTCTTGCTTGGGGGATTTCTAGTTTTTGTTTTGTTTTGTTTTTTCCCAGAGCCACCAGGAAGGTTGACCACTAGCAATATATGTCACCAGGTCCAGGACAACATGCCACACCTCACCATGTTGTCCTTGACAGGGAGTGAGATGAGGGAGGGAGCCAACCTGTGACCCACCTGCACACCAGGGGGTCCAGCCATGTTCAGCAAGTGGACCACACCACTTCTATAAAGCTGCAGGCCACATCACTTCCACAAAGTTGCTGTCACTAAACAAAGCAGAAGTAAAGTGGCAAAAGTTCACAAAACCCACTATAAGTAGACACTTTGACTTATGTGTCATAGAGGACAATGGGACACATGCAGACTGGACACCATAAAAGAATTCCTGTTGCTTGTTGAAAATGGCGTAAGCTATAGAAAAACAGTAATGATGTCTGACACAAGGACAACAAATGTTCATAGAGGTCAAGTGGACCATGCGAAAACCCAATAGATGAGACATTTAACACTTTTTGTTTGTTTGATGAATGTAGGTGCTCCATTATTTGGGGCATATAAATTTATAATTGTTATATCTTGTTGATGAATGGCTCCCTTAAGTAGTAAGAAATGTCCATCTTTGTCCCTTTTGATTAGCTTTGGCTTGAAGTCTACCTTATTTGATATGAGAATGGGAAACCCCCTTTAAATGCAAAAAAAATAATTAGATTTAAGTGGTTAAAAACACAATAGATGAGAGACACTTAACACTTAAAATGAAAAAAAAAAAAAAAAAAAAAAAAACTAGATTTAAGTCGTTAATAAATTAATAAATGAAAACCATGCAGGAGCTATCACATACCAGGTACTCAGAGACTGTGAATGGTGACTGACTTCAGGAAGTCTTCCTTGGAGAGAAGTATGTGAAAAGCAGAACTCTAAATGATCACACCCTCTCTCCATGTCCTCTCTGCATTCCCTCTTCTCAGGCAAGAGAAAAACCTATGAATGTAATGTATACTACTCCAGTAATGAGGCTATGTTATATGTCAACAGCAAAGGAATTTTTTTTCAGGTAGAATTAAGATCCCAAAGCAACTGACTTCCCAGTAAATCAAAACAGAGACTTTCTTGGTGGGCCTGGCTTAATCAGGCCAACTCTTTAAAAGATTCTAGAGATGAGAGACTTGAAGCAGAGACTAACTTTCTCCATTGTTGGCACCGAAGAATCAAGTCCCTTGAATTCAACTGCCAAGTGGAGAAGAATTCTACCAACAACCTGAGAGAGTCTGGAAGTGTTGTCGCCGGAAAGGGATTGCAGCCTGGAACGGCAGCACCGCGGAAAGGAGTCCGGAGACAGGATGGAGACGAAAATATTCTTTAATCTTTCTGTCTCTGTCTCTTGTAATTTCTAACACCACATACACACTCTCACAAGAAACCAAGGCACCTACTCTTACAAGAAACTACAATATATCTATACAATAGCGATAACCCTGTCCTTTCTCTCTCTGGTCTCTTCCCATGTGCCCGAGCAGGAATGGCGCTAGCTCGATCTGCTGAGTCACCACTCAAATCTCTCGAGATCCTGGACCAAGTCCTGCAAGATCCCAGGCCAAGTCCTGTGAGACTACGGAAGGCGGAAATGCCCAAAAATGTCTATGGCCCATAGTCAACCGCAAACTTAGCTATCTCCCCAAACAGGGCTCCTGCATTTCCCCCTTTTGTTTTAAAAGAGGGGATGCTCTAGGACGTCTATGTGCAACCAACATTCTTACCCGTCATCGGATAATCAAGGCTGTGCCCTTGACTCCTGTCTTAGGTTGATATGTCGGCCACATGAGACTGTCCCGTGCGACTGTGCCTGTCTTAGGTTGTCCCCCTCTGGGGATTTTACCCGTCATTGGCTAACCAGCCATCCAATGGAGCCCTTTAGGATCGACTGTGTAAGATGACTAACAGCCGTCCAATTGTGGGGAGATGCTGCGGCTTTAAGGCAACAAGCCTTTTGGTGACGAGCCAAATTGCATAGCATATCAAATTCTTTAAACAAATCAGCTGCCCTAAGTTCTATCAAGTAACACAGTGATTTCTCTAAACAAATACCCCCAAGGTATTGTCCCATGAAGTCCCAAACAATGAAAGATCAAAATGTCCACTTGTTATAACACGTAGATCTAGGAGGCCCCATGCATGCAGAGCAGAGGCCACACTGCTGGTGAGGTTATTTGACATTTGAGCAGCAGGGATGCTTGCAGCGACCGCAATCCCTGCATCTGTAGCAGCAGCCGTCTTTTTTATGTCTAGACAATGCCACCGGCAAACCTTCAGGGCCCGCTCCCTAGAGACTCAAGCATCAATTATTAAAGGAAAGGCAGTGCTATTCCAGCACTGAGTCAAGAGGCGAGTTGTCAAACTAAAAAATAGAATTATTAGATTAGAAAATTAAAGTTGATTTCTGTTCACACACATTGTTGTCGGCGGAAAGGGATTGCAGCCTGGAACTGCAGCGCTGCGGAAAGGAGTCCGGAGACAGGATGGAGACGAAAATATTCTTTAATCTTTCTGTCTCTGTCTCTTGTAATTTCTAACACCACATACACACTCTCACAAGAAACCAAGGCACATACTCTTACAAGAAACTACAATATATCTATACAATAGCGATAACCCTGTCCTTTCTCTCTCTGGTCTCTTCCCATGCGCCCGAGCAGGAATGGCGCTAGCTCAATCTGCTGAGTCACCGCTCAAATCTCTCGAGATCCTGGACCAAGTCCCGCGAGATCCCAGGCCAAGTCCCGTGAGACTACGGAAGGCGGAAATGCCCAAAAATGTCTATGGCCCATAGTCAACTGCAAACTTAGCTATCTCCCCAAACAGGGCTCCTGCATGGAAGTACTCATTCTCTAGGTAAGCCTGCAAATGCAAATACAGCCTGGCTGATGTGATGCCTTGATTCCCATCTGATTCCACCATGAGTAAAGACAAGCTAAGGCAAGCCTGGACCTCTAACCTATAGAAATTGTGAGATGATTTCTGGGTGTCATTGTAAGCCACTAACTTTGTGCAACACTGTTGTGAAATAACAGTTAGTTAAAACTCAGATAATATGTATCAAGGCTCTCTTCTGTTGTCCAGGCAAACTGAGTGGTCACATGTTTGTCTATTGCCCTCTATGTGCACACAAAGTTAAAATGAAAAGTTTCTCTTTATAGTTGTTTCATCTAATTGTGACACCTTATACAGTCTCTTAACAACAGGAACACATTCTTATTTTTTATTTGTTGTTTTTGGATACACATGTCAGCAGAATGTATTTTGACATACTATCAATACATGGAGTACAACTCATTTCAATTAGGATCCCATTCTTGTGGTTGTGAATAACACAGAGTTACACTGGTCATGTATTCATTTATGAGCAAAGGAAAGTTATGTCTGATTCATTCTACTATTTTTCCTATTCCCATACCCTTCCCCTTCCCTTCATTCTCCTTTGTCTAATCCAACGAAATTCTATTCTTCCCCTCCCTACTCCCTTAGTGTGTGTTAGCATCTGCATATCAGAGAGAATAGCCAGCCTTTGGTTTTTTGGAACTGGCTTATTTCGCTTAACATAATATTTTCCAGTTCCATCCAGTTACCGACAAATGCCATAATTTCATTCTTCCATATGGCTGTGCAGTATTCTATTGTGTATACATAACACATCTTCTTTATCCATTCATCTGTTGAAGGGCACCTAGGTTGGTTCCATAGTTTGGCTATTGTGAATTGAGCTACTATAAACATTGATGTGGCTATGTTACCATAGTATGCTGATTTTAAGTCCTTTGGGTTATCTGAGGAGTGGGATAACTGAGGAGTGGGATAACTGCGTCAAATGGTGGTTCCATTCTAAGTTTTCTGAGGAATTTCTACACAGCTTTTCATAGGTCGCACCAATTTGCAGTCCCACCAACAATACATGAGTGAACAGTTTCCCCACATCCTCGCTAACATTTTTGGTTGCTTGTATTCTTGATGATTCCCATTCTGAGTGAGATGAAATCTCAGTGTAGTTTTAATTTGCATTTCTCTAATTGCTAGAGAGGTCAAACATATTCTTATGTATTTTTTGACCATTCATATTTATTATTCTGTGAAGTGTCTGTTCAGTTCCTTTGCCCATTTATTGATTGGGTTATTTGTTTTTATGGTGTTAAGTTTTTTTTTAGTTCTTTGTATATTCTGGAGATAAATGCTCTATCTGAGGTGCAGGTGGCAAAGATTTTCTCCCATTCTATAGGCTCTCTATTCACATTCTTGATTGTTTCCTTTGGACAGCAACACATTCTAAGAAATGTATGGCTGGTCAATTCATCATCATGAAAAATAGAGGCAGTAGACTCTGACCTCACCAGGCAATCCAGTCTCATGGGATGACCATCACATGGACAGTTCTTTGTCAGTGTAAAGGTCATTTTGCAGTACCTGACTACAGGTAGCTTATTTATTTCCAACAATAAACCATAAATGAGTTACAGCATATACTGGAAATTATAATCCACTGAAAGATAATTAATGAATTCAAACATTAAGGTATTCACATATACCTTGAAGATGAATATGAATATGTGTTAGTCAAAAATAGTCACTATTTTGCAAGCCATCTTTCTGAAAGTAGGACATGTAGAAATTGTATAAGTAAATATCATAAATAATAATGGTTGAAGTACACAGATGCTAATGCAGCTTTAAAAATAACCACTTTAGATACTTTTCAGTAACTTGAGCATCAAATATAAAAAGTTACTTCAAAAATTTAAGTTCTAATTTAAAGTGAATAAAATATGAATTGGTTGCATAATGCATGTTCTATCAAAATAAATCTGTACTGTTCAACATAGCAGCAAGAAAGAGTGAAATGGGAATGGGAATGTGCTCCTGACATATCGTTAGTGGCGGGGAGGAAAGTGTAAGATGAAATGTATAGGAGTCTTCCCTAATTGCAGGTTAAATCATACAACTAATATCATAATGTGTCTCTCATAAACAGGTGGCTTGGCTGAGATTTGGGGGGTGAGCTCTTAGCATTTCCCCAGCATTCTCAAGTGGGAAGAATGTCCTCCCCACTTTTCTCCATGGGCGAAGGAGGGACATACCAGTGAGACCAGGTTTGAACCTGAGCCTCTTCCTGAAGTGACTGCTTGGTAGTCAGTCCAGGACTGGACAGGGAGCTGGGCAGGGAAGGCCAGGGTACAGGTCGCACTGCTGTTGCTCTGCCAACCCTGTGCTGCTGGGCACTTCCTAAATGCTGCTCGGGGCCATGCACAGGGCCCAGCTCCCTCCTCAGGCAGCACAGCTGTGTGCAAGCCTGTGTGCACAAGAGGCAGGCACCAGGGCCAGGCTAAGGATGCCTGGAGAGCCCACAGCCGCCACAGGTACAACACAGAACCTAGATCTGCTCTCCAAGGACAGGAGCTGCTTTTCCTCCTCAGTAATCAGGATTCACGTCTGCAGCTGTCACAATTTTGTTTTAGAAAAGCAAAGTGGAAGATCGCCTTCTCCAAGGGGAATTCTTCAATTTGCATAGTTCCTGGAGACTTCTTTCTGTTACTCTATTAATTTATTAACACTTTTAAAAGTGAGGCAGCTTCCCAAGATGCTCTCTGTCGGATAAATCATTGAGGTGGTTATAAATAAAGCATTACACCTTAAGTCCCTTGGTATCTAACCCAGAAAACTAAATGCTGCTGATTTTCCAGAGAGATGTTATGAAAATTAATTGATGTTGATAATTCAATTCTTCCCTAAAGTTAAGAAATGCTGCAGCAAGATGAATACATGGAATGCTTTCCAATGGTACAAAGAACAAAAATGACAGTGTGGGACCATGCCAGGGTCATCAGAGCAAATTAGCAACGTAGTTTGGACAGAAGAAACTGAACCCAAGTAGAAAATAAAAGAACTTTTCCTTGAGGTAGCTCTCCTTCAAAGGTGGCATGTTTTCCTTAATAAGTTCTGTGAATAAACATTTTTATTTCCTTATAAAAAGTTCTCATTTTTTTGCTGACCAGCTAAACTTGTGAGTCCCTAGGAGATTTTACAGTCATCCCCATTTTAATTTTACTATTATACAGGAGTTACAACATTGTTCTCTAATATCAGAATAGAGTTGGATATCAGGAAAAATATCATTAAAATGTCCAAGGAAGTGTCTCCTGCCTTCCACATACATAGTTTCCACAGAGATAGAAACTGCTTCAATAATAAAGTCACATCACATCAACAAACTATACACCCCCAAAGCTGGAACTGGCCATGTAGTTGTGGTGTGTTCTGGATGGGAGGATCCCATGATCCTAATGTAGGTTTTCTGGACTATGCAACAATGTGCATTGTCGGGGGAAAGACCAAGCCTTTATTCATCTCTATAATTCTTAATGTAAACAATGGTATCATTACAGAGTATTCTGGACAAAATAGCTGACACTACTAAACCTAAAACAGTATCATTAAACAATATTATGGTTAAACAGAGCTAAGCAAACTTGCTGCGCACGTGTACACATAGATTGATCAGCCTGTGTGTAATCAAGACAAAATCTCCAACTACATTATCAACACAGAAAAAGATCTGAGAGAACATAAATTATAGGTCAAATAAATGCAACTGTACTGAGAACTGAAATTCGTGATGTACTAAGTGCCACGCTTCAGCTACACCTCTAGGAACCAGTTACCCGCCAGTACATGTAGCCAGGATGGCCCTACCTACCCTGAGGTCGGTCTTTCAGTCCTGACCATTCTAATAATCTACCTGCATCTGAAGCACTTATTACATAGGGCAATGGTCAAGTTTACTTTTATTTCTCAGTAGGCTGAATTTAGTACTTTTCAAGATTTTTAATTAACAAAACGCATGATTAGAACCCCCATCCAAAACATGTGGCTCATTATATTAGAATTTGTCGGGCTTTATGCAAATACCAACTCCTTAATAAAGGCCTCTGGGTCCAAGTGCTCCCATGTGTGTATATGCTATGACAACAGGAATCCCAGATTTAGGATGAGTTAAACGAAAAGATTATTTATAGGAAAGTAATTCTATATGGCTATATTTTTAAATATTTTTATAGTTGTAAATGGACACAATACCTTTATTTTATTTATTTATTTTTATTTGGTGCTGAGGATTGAACCCAGTGCCTCACATGTGCTAGGCAAGTGCTCTACCACTGAGCCACAACCCCAGCCCTGTACAGCTGTTCTTGAATTTGAAATAAAAAAGGTGAAATACAATTGGATTTTCTTGGGGGGGATATTGTTATTTCCAACTGAGAATGTGTTTGATATTTAATGTGTGTTTACTTGGGAGTGAAAATAAATGAATGTGTATGGACAGTGCCTTATGTGTTGATAAGACTGATTTCCCAACAAATATACCATTGCTATTTCTGTGTAGAACATTGCTACTTTCAAGTTTAGGGTTTGGGAGAAGACCTGAATCGATGATATTTCTCTTGTTCACATGCTATTTGTGTTTTGAAAAGATCTCAAAGCAGCAGTCATCTCTCTCTCTCTCTCTCTCTCTCTCTCTCTCACACACACACACACACACACACACACACACACATTATGACATATATTCAAGACTCCAGAATTTATGGTATATTAAAATTATTCCCACACATTATATTTAAATTGATCTAATAACTTCGTTATCAGTACAGAACTAAGGACCCTTAGCCCGATGCCCAAATTCATGAGAGGGCCACCATCAAATTCAGTAAAGACCAGGCTGCCATCACCTTACCTAATAGTCTATATTTTGAAAATATTTAGGACTTTAATCAACTTGGAATTTATACTATGGAGTGAAGCTAGAAATCTAATTTTACCCTGATTTCCATTTAGACAAGTAATGATTCCCTCTTATGAAAATCTCACATATGTTCAAATCTATTTCTAGTCTTATGTTATTGGTCTAAAGAATAATGAGGAAATACTGCCTGTGCATACACTGTTATTAACATTATTTTGCAAATTGTCTTAGTTTTTTTGTTCGTTTATATTTATGTGTGACTTTTGAATCAATTTTTTTTTTTTTTTTTTTTTTTTTGCCATTCCTGAAAAATATCAGTGGGGTTTTTTCAGTGGCAGTGCATTACATTTGTTTATTATGATTAATTTTCTACAAGGCTTCTACATTGAGCCTTCCTATTCCTGAAATTGGTATTTTCTCTTTTTATTCTAGTTTTCTTCATGGGCTTCTATAAAATTTTGTAATTTTCTTCTATTTTTCTTCTAGTTTTGCATGTTTTTTTCCTTAGGATTTTACCTATATTTCATATCACTGTACTTTCCTGGCATATGGGAATGCAATCTGATTGGCAACTCGTTAACAAGTTGAAGAACTTCCTTCTGTCATTCTGCTAAAAGAATTATTTTAAAATCATAATTAGGCATTGATCTTTATCAACTTTATTTTGGGCTTCTATGGACATGACAAGAAAGCTGTTCTTCTGATGAATGTTAGTTTACTAAATTTCATCCTTTAGTTTTATAATGTTGAGCCATCCCTGAATATCTGAAATAAAAGCCATCTTGCTATAATTATTGTTAATACTTAGAGGACTGAATAGCATTTTGGAGTTTTGTGCTAATTGGGGTTTGGAGTCCTACTTCATTATATAAACTCTAAATTGTTCTAAAAACAACATTTTCTGGGTTACTCAACTTGACATCATCATGTCTGGTTCATCTCTTTCCAATAACCCCAAACCCCATTCTGTTTCACCCTCTTGGTGCCAACATAAGCTTGTCACCAGTTCTCAGGAAAACATTCTAACATGCACTCCTGGAGCCTCTGGGTGAGTGGCAATGTCCCAAGGTGTGGGACAAGGGTGAGCTTTGTGTTCAGTTCTGAGGTGTATTTAGTCCTCCGTAAAGAGAAGTGAGTCCTACTCTGCATGGTGCTATAATGGCCCTTAGAGTACCTGGAGATACAGGGTCTTCTATAAATAGATGGAGATGCTTTTCATTAGTGAAGGTAGGTGTACATATTTGTTTCTTTGAATACATCATCCTGGGTCTCTGCATATTCAATGATACATAGGGTTTAATATCACTCATAAAAGTAAGGCTTACTTGGAGCCTCATGAGAATAAGTTGGTGCCAGAAATGTGGTATGGGTAGTGGGACAGTCTGACTGTAGAAGGAATGAAAATCATGCAGTAGTGTTAGGAGCCCATGTAGGCGGGGGCTATAAGTTGAACTGTGTTCCCCCAAAGTTGATAAGGAACTTCTTACACAGTACCTGCACCTTATCTGGAAATGGAACTTTTTAGATGTAGTTAGTTAAGATGAGGTCACACTGAAGTAGGACGGGACCAATCTAATATGACGGAAATCCTCGTGAAAACAGGAAAACACACAGAGCAATATGCCTATGAGCCAAGGGTCACCTGGGGTGGCCAGAGCTGTCTCTAAGGCTGCAGAGGGCGTGGCTCTGTCAACACCTCGACTTCAGACGTGGTCCCTCCAGAAGGCTAAGATGATACATTTTAATTATTTGGTGCCTCTTTACTCCAGAAGTCCTGAGAGAGGGAGGTGTCCAGAGGTTCAGACTGTCAATGAAGTAAACCAAGAGGAAGGCGGTACAGGGCCAGCACCAAGAAAGTGCTGACAGGAAGTCTGCTGTTATCTGAGCCAGGAAGAAAGCAGGAACCCGTTCTGAACAGCCACAGCACATGGGAGCAAATGGCTGGAGTAGGGCAGAGAACACAGCCAGGGAGCCAGGATGGCTAATGGTGGCAAACTATCGCTAACACTGTATCAAAGGTTCATCAGTTCGCTGGGAAATAGGTGCTATTTTAACTTGCTAGATACATCTGATAATCTATTTGGAAAATGGTGATACAGAAACCACCCCAGGGTACACAAGCATAATCCCCTATGTAATCCTGTAATGAAAGGAGTTCATGAAAACACATCCCAGGCATCAAATCCATTTTCACCTTAAAATCCACATTTGTCCTTTCAATTCATTACCCCTGAACTCTGGGATCCATGACTTTCCTTGGGTTAGACCAGTCTCAATCTCTGAAATGTCATCCTCCATATCACTCCCCGTTTTCTGATTGGTGAGTAAAAGCAAAAACCAGTCGTTACAACACCAATCAGATATACCAGACAAGCAAAAGGCAGTCATGCTGGTCACGCTCTGGTCAACCAGGATCAGAGATGCGGATGCCACGCCAAGAAAGCGGGTGACTGCCTTTAACGCTCTGCAAATAGAACTAATTGACTCGCCCTCCCAGTCATATGATGGAGCTATTCTAAATCTGGGAATGAAACCAGAATTTCTCCCTATCAATTCTCTTTTCTCTTCTTTAGACCATGCAGTCTCAAAAGTTTTTATTCTCCTATGATAATCAGTTTAAATGAGGGAACTCCTGCCAAACTCAATGCTCTAATTACATAGTTAGGAAGGGCCTGATAATAATTACTGCAATGTTCTACCCTCAAAAACTGTCAGGCAATGCTGACTGATTTAGATCCAACTTTCTTTAAAATAAAAAAATCCACATATATATATATTTTAAGCCATCTAAACGAGTATGTATAAAAAATCCACCATAAATGATGGTTAGCATTAATTTCTAACTATTGAAATTAGCTCTGAGGTTTATGTGTGCTTTTCATTTACAAATAATTTAAAAAAATACTGATTGAGTCCATGAACATAAGCATATTTTATTATCACTTAGTCTATTATAGTAGCAGACTTTCTCTGAGAAGGCAAGTCCTGGGATACCCCTGCCCAGTATCTTTTTGTGCAGGCAAGAAACGCTTTCAGACATTCAAATATGATTACAGCAGGGGTCTAAGAGGAAGCATATCAAGGCCAACGGATTGAGTGTTAAAGATATTATTCATGCTTGACACGGCTTTTTATGAAATTCTTACTTCTTGTCGCTTAGAATTTTGCTTTTCTTTCTTCTAATTATCAAATTCCATGGTTACTTCTACCAATAAAACAGCAATGTCCTCTTAAAAGAAAAATATCCTAGCAGTGCACAATGCTGCTATTCTGCTTCCATTTCCTCATTCCCTAAGGAAAGCTTCCCTGCCAAGCCCCATTCACAGCCAACAGACGCTTGCCAAAAAAGGGCTTAACATGATAAAACAACTCAGGGATAAAATGCATAAGCTACATTTATTTAGAGGGAAGAAAAAGGTCCACATGTGCAGGACTGGACTACATATCATGATTCACCAGGGATGTACTGCAAGTCAAATTATAAATGCTTTAGATAGCTAAAAATTATCTTACGTAATCAATTTCATAATTTGTCCCACATAGGAGACACTGCATTTCTGATAAAAATTCTAAAAGACAGAATTACATTGGTATTTTACGGCTTGCTGTTTTATTGATTTAAGGAACCCTGTCTCTCAAAACAGACATCAGCTTCAGTGAGCCCATCAGCGTCAGTCTGTTAAGAACCCAGGTCTGACAGACCCCACCTACTTGCTCCTTTCAGTTTTCCCTTTCTCAGTAAATGGCAATTCCATTCTTCTACTTGCTTTGTCCAAAAAAATCTACCATTACCCTTGTTTTCATTCTTAATTTCACATGTAGTACTACTGATTATGGGTTAAATTATATTCCTCTAAAATTCCTATGCTGAAGTCCTAACCCCCACTATATCAGAATGTAACCTGTTTAGAATCAGGGCCACTGTAGACACATGTACTTAAGAAATGTTACAAATGGTCCACAAATATATGAAAAAATGTTCAACATCTGTAGCAATTAGAGAAGTGCAAATTAAAACTATACTGAGATTTTATCTCACTCCAGTCAGATTGGCAATTATCAAGTAAGGGACTGGGGCTGTAGCTCAGTGGCAGAGCACTTGCCTAACATGTGTGAGGCACTGGGTTCCATTCTTAGCACCACATAAAAAAAATAAACAAATAAAATGAAGGCATGTTGTCCATCTACAACTACAGATTTTTAAAAAAAAAAAAAAAAAAGAATATAAGTAACAAGAAATTTTGGTGAGGATGTGGGGGAAAAGGTACACTCATACATTGCTGGTGGGACTGCAAATTAATGCAACCACTCAGAAAAGCAGGATGGAGATTACTCAAAATACTAGGAGTGCAACCACCACATGACCCAGCTATCTCACACCTTGTTATATATCCAAAAGACTTAAAATCAACATACTACAGTGACACAGCCACATCAATGTTTATAGCAGTACAACTCACAATAGCCAAGCTATGGAGCCAACCTAGATGCCCTTTAACAGATAAATGGATAAATAAAAAGTGGTACAGAGACACAATGAAATATGTATCAGCCATAAAGAACTCCCCACATAAAGAAGAATGACTTTATAGCATTGACCAGTAAATGGATGGAACTGGAGACTATCATGCTAAATGAAATAAGCCAATCCCAAAAAGTCAAAGGTAGAATTTTTTCTCTGATATGCAGAAGCTAATCTAAAATTAGGGAAAGGGGGGGGGTGGTAAAAAAAAAGAATAAAAGAATGATCATTGGAGCAGACAAAGAGGCATGAAGGGAAGGGAGGAGGGTGGGATAGAGAAAGAGTGGAATAAATCGGACCTACTTTTCTATGTACATATATGAATATGCCACAGCGAGTCTCAACATCGTATACATCCACATGACACTGATCACAAACAAAAGTAACTATACGTAGATAGCAGAAAGATCACATGGAAGAAATCAGGGAAAGGGAAAAGGGAAGGGGAACTATTGGGGACTGAATTGGGACAAATTATATTCCAATCATGTCAAAATGAATCCTGTTGTCATGCACAACTAAAAAGAACAAATTTAAAAAAAAAAAATAAAGAATTGTTTATGCCAACATAAAGGCACAGAGGTCCTGTTGGTAAGCCAACAGGACCTCTATGCTGAAAAGGGGAACTTTGGACACAGAAACAGACATGGGGAGAATCCACGTGAAGACTGGAGTTCTGCTGCCACTGCCAAGGAACTTCAGAAGCTCAGAGAGAGGCCTGGGAAGGAAGCTTCCCAGCACTTTCCAAGGGAGCAGGACCAGCTAACAACTTGTTCTTGAACTTCTGGCCTCCAGAACTGTTGGAAAGTAAATTCCCATTGTCCTAAGCCATTCAGTTTATGGTCCTTCAAGAGAGCAGCCCTAACAAACTTGAACAGCATTCAATCCATCTGCCGATCCTGTTGGCTTTATGTACCTCTGATGTCCTTTGCAAATATTTACTTCTCACACTAGGGTTATTCTAGACGTCTCATGAGAAAGTTTTCACAAAAGTAGAATGCATTTCAACATGACTTCCACTCTCACAGATTAGACTTATTTTAAATTCACTCAGAAGAAATATTGTAAGAAGCAAGTGGTTTTTGTTCTCTGCACCCTTGCTGACCCACGGCAAGAATGCCTGTCCACCCACTCTAGGCAGGCACCACCCATCATATATGGGGGAGGCTGTTCCCTGCTTTACCCCAACTCCTGAAACTTATAATTCATATTCACAGCCAAGCATTCCATGTTAATTCCCTTTTACTTCCAGAAGATGGATGAGGAAACGTTTCAAATGAAGTTTTCAACATTCGCTAGGTATATATGTTCTTCTACTAGTTTGTTGAAAATTAAATAACAGAGCTAAAATGGGGGGAAAAAAAGTTGCTTGTGAACCTAAAATCCAATAGTTACCAATAAGAGACACATATAATTAGGTGTTAAATTATGTGCACTGATGTTACATGCTATACGAGATCAGAGCAGCTTTAGATCAAGGAGCACTGGCCAGGACCTGGAGTCTTGCTGTGTGCGTCTGTGTTTCCTTCTGGTTTGCTTTGTCATCTGTAGATTCTTCTCTGTTCTGGAATTTTTAAGTACTTAGAATAAATTTAAAATTTGAAAGCATACTTAAACATCCTTATGCACAAGAAATGCTTTATTTATTTTTTTTTTTTTAACAGAACTGGAAGATGAGGATTTGCAAACCAGAAGGGAGCAAGAATTATCAACACCATTCATTTACAAAATTCAATTTTATGCCATCTTTTCTCCAGTGAATGAGTGATTGATAGGACATTGAAAGAAACGTTTAGAGCCCAAGCAGATGGTTTTTCTTCCATTTGCATGGCTTTAAGTCCTTCTGTAAGAAGTATCCACAAGCCTAACCTTATGTACCTGTAATGTTTTAAACTCTTAAGTTAATGAATAGTATGTTCAATATAGAAGTCATGTTATTATCCCCATAGCAAACTTATTTACTATTATTCATTGTCCAAACACTACTATGTTTATAGTGATCAGTCTCACATTTTCTTCTATATATCTTGACTTCTCCTTATCACAATTGTGGGTAAAAAACACAATTAAAGTTTTCTTTAGGATTAGTAAACATCTATTTATTAATTTTTAACTAATTCAGTTTTTACAAATTTAAGTGGCCCTACTAGACTCAATAATGTTGTAGGTGCTGGGAGCTCAGCCATGAACACTCAGAGCTTGATGCCTACTAGAGTAGGCAATGAATGCCACAAAGGCCAGGTAATATCTTTTAAACAGTCCCCTTATCTGGGAGATAAGTTGCAAGACCTCCCCACTAGAGGCTTAAAGCTGAATGTAGACAAATTGTACCACACCCTGTATATATTATTTTTTTGTATACATTTATACCTATAATAAAGTTTAATTTATAAATTAAACACAGCAAGAGATTAATAACAATAACAAATAACCAAATAGAACTATAAGACTATGCAATAATAAAACTTGCTTGATACTTATGAATTATTCAATTCTGGAAATTTCCATTTAGTATTTTTGGACCAAGGTTGTCCATGGTAACTGAGACCTTGGAAAATGAAATTTCAGATAAGGGGAAACTTTTGTATTTGGAAGGCCAGAGAAGGACTCTAGGGGTCATGACATTTCCGTTGAGCAGTGGAATTTAAAGGAGTAGCCAAACTAACCATGGGGATACAAACCACAGGGAAGGCGTGCAAGGCTGGAAGCCAGACACTTCCACGAGGAGATGCGTTCCATTCGTGGGTAATGAAAACTACAGCAGAGTCTTCACCAAGGGGAAATGACATCATCAAGTTCAATGTAGGGCCCCATGACTCTGGAGGTAAGGTAGACAGGAGGTAAGGGTGGAACTGGATAGCAGAGCCCAGGTACTAGGTAGCATTAACAATTAAGATAGAGGTAGAGTGGCCTGATGGGAGGGTATCAAGGGCAGGTGGGAGAAATGGGAGCCACAGACTTACAGTATGAACTGACCCTCACACAGTGGCTGGCGGCATATGATGGCTGAGGAAGGAGACAAAGATATCTCAGGAGAGAGATTATGGTGTTTAAATTCCAAAATGTTATGCATTCATTCAACATGGAAGATATGATTCTTCTACCTCATTCAAGTAGTTTTTTTGTTTTTTGCTTTTTTTTTTTTTTTTTTAATCACTGATGGCTTAAAAAAAAAAATAAAAACAGCACAGATTTAGTGACTTAACACAAGTCATGGCATGACAGGTCTTCAGGTCACAAGCCCATCAAGGATCAGTTCCAAGGGCTGCATTCTTACCTGGAGGCTCTAACCGAGCAGCTGGCTCCTGGAGGCTGTCTGTGTTCTCGGCTCCTGGCCTCCGAGCCTCATACACAAGTCGGGCCATTTTTGTGGCTCCTTTTCCATCCAGCCCCCCCATCTGTGGCCACAGCCAGGGAAGGTTCTCAGCTTGTAGGACCTCGTGTACTTATTTTAGGCCCACAAGGATAATCCAGGTCCATCTCCGCTTACCAAATGGCAGCTGTAATCTCACTCACAAGCCTGAACCCTGTCACCAAGCAACATCACCTACCACAGGTTCCAAGGACGAGGACGTGGACATCTCCAGAGGTCATTCTTCCAAAGACCACACTTATGCCGCCCGCTTTCTCCCTGCACATCCTGCACACCACACCCAGCCCCACAACTTCTAGAAGTTATTTTTATACATTTTGGTCTAAAGAGAATGTATCTGGGACCATGTGCCCCTCTGAGCTCTGAATGAATGGAAGGCTTTCATTCCCTGGAATATTGCAGCCTGTTTCCAACCAAAAATAATCTCCGAATAGCAGGTACTTTGTCTTTTTTCCCTACGACATTGTCTCATCCTATGAACTGCTTGATTTACTACTTACAGCATTCTTTCATGGCCACAATATTATAAAATATAAACATTTTCCAGTCTTCAAGGTAATGGGCACAATCTGTATTTAATAAATGAATATTTAAAATTACGTGCACTATTGACTTTTGTAGCACGTCTTAATTCTCCAAATGGCTAACATCATAGAAATACAAATAAAAATTAAGCATCAATTTATACAACAAATTTTGTCCTATCTTTGTAACAAAACATTTGCGGGGAAAACACACTGCTGCTAAAATTGAACAGCAATTGAAACCATCAAAAGTTCTTTGCAAAAGAGTATGCAACCATTATTATATTCTTGTGTTTGACTTAGCACAGAAATGAGAACTTTTATAGAACCAATATCTACAAAACACTAGATTGTGTTAGTATTTCTCTCATTACTAATAGCAGTGAAAAGGCATAGAAACCAGAAAAACACCATTACAGGTTCTGGAAATGGTAAATTTCACCAAGAAAAAAAAAACGTTGTTTTTTGTTTTGTTTTGTTTTGTTTGTTTAAATGCAAACTGATTTTATAAACATTTTTTCCCACATAAGCTGTCTTGATGAAACAACTGGGAAGACTTCTAAAAGTCACCTTAAATCACCACAACTGAATAAATTGTCATTGATCCTTTGTGGTCAGCAAGCTGACTGCAGGTGGCAGCAGGAACACTTTGCATTTGTTATCCACACAGCCCTGATCCTGCTGCTATCTCACCAGGGCATGAGGATGGTCCTGGTTCCCAGCCAGGACTTCCAAATTGAGGCAAGAATAAAAGGGATTAATTTTCCTCTCATTTTGAACACAATCCAAGATTTACGGTTTAGTGGTGTCATTACTATAAAATTATGATCAAAGATAAAAATGCATATTTTATTTAATGATCATTTGTAAACACTGTCCCATACTGAAGTTATCCTCAAATAACTCATCTCAAAACTCACATCTTCCACATTATGTACATAAATAATTTAACTATAAATGCATACAGCTATATCTCTGTATGTGGAATTTTTTAAAGAAGTATTGTTATAAAAATAATAAACTTTTCAAACATGGTTGGCAATAAATATTTGCTAGTATCCCCAAAATTTAAATTATGTAATTTGGGAATTTAAATTTTAACCATTTTACTACACATTTTTATAGTTTAAATTTATAGTAGTTGCTAGACCATACCTATAAAAATATGTCATAGATTTCCCTGCCCCTCAGCAAACATGCAATAATGCAATATTTTTGTATGTTTCTATGTAAGTTAAAAAAAAAAAAAAAAAAAAAAAAACCCTGTGGATGTAGTTTCAATGTACCACAGAGCAAAAGTGAAAAAAGAAAGTGTTTTAATAACTTGTGTTTCTTCAAACCAGGATATTATTTCTAAATGCTATTTGCTTTTATTTTCTTGTATGTTAGACTCTTTCCACTCTTGTGATAACCACTGGATAGGAGTGTGTGTGCACGCGCGTGTGTATGTGTGTGTGTGTGAAGGGATACTGCCACAACCCTTAATGACATTTTCTACAAAAACAGAAAATTTACACAGTTGTAACTGTCTCTATGGAATATGTATTTGGCAGGAAAAAATTTACTTTGGAAAGTTTTGTATTAAAACACAAATATTGTTGTGGAGTGAATGTAAAACAGATCATGGTTAGAAGAGGTTTGTCTTTCATGTTTATAATGATTACTATTTATTTGTAGAAGTTAGAGGAGGTAACAGGCAGCTTCTTTCATGGACAAGATTGCAGACTCAGAAATCTGAAAGTCTTTAAACTAAATCCTGGTTTTCCATATTTTTTTTCCTTTACTACATATCTGTAAGTCTGCAATATACTAGCATTTATTGGTAAATTTGTGTAGTAATATCAAAGTAAAATTTCAAGGGAACATGAATAGGTAGTATAAATTATAAAAATGTTATCCTAATATATTCAGTTTAAAAAAGTACACTTATAATCATTATTTCTATAAAACAGCATATCTTAAATATGTGACCAGTTCCTATATACTAATTGTAATATTACTAACAAATATGTGCAACAGAACTCTGTATGAAGATTTTAAGTGGCCAGTGAGTAGGTCAGAGTATCATTTAATCATCTAGCAGAAACTGATGATTTTTAATGTATATGACTTTGGAGAATAAATCAGAAAAAGAGATCAAATAAATACTTTTTTCAATAAAATCCAGCAGAAACCGTCTTAAATTTATAAGTTCCTGAGAAATTGGTCAACATATTTATAACCTGACTTACATTTCAGAAATGTATTACCACACAAAAATAATTTCAACCTCAAAAAGCTCATTTTTATAACCAATATATTTTTAAACCATTAAAACCCAACTTTCTCATAAAGCATTTATAGCAGCATTCAAATGTAAGTGTGTTAGCTTTCTTTCATGCATTTTATCTTTATCATTAATCCCCAAGGAACTCAGCTCCAGACACACTGAAATAACCATTGTACTTTTCAAGTTGATGAGATTAGTAGTAAAGATGCAATTCTTCCCTAAGAAACCAGCCTTGGTTTGAACATAATCAAGGACTTTTCAAAATTTAAACATGTAAGAACTCCATTTTGTGTCGACTTCCTAGACAGAGGTGCTTAACAGGTATGACTGTTATTAACAAGGATAACGCACCGGCTGTAGAGGTGACCAGTTCCTGGATTAACTGAAAGGAGTGCTCTAGTGCAGGGGCTCCAAGGAAGCAAGGCGGATGAGCCCATTGGAGTTTGCTACAGAAATGGAGTCCACAGGGAGAAGGGTCCAGAGCCCTCATTAGGCCATTCAAAAAGAATACCACTTGAGCATAATATCCCACCTTCACCTCAAGGCACAGGATATCTGGGGACAGGATAAATAGCATAGACCATACCAAAAATGGTACTGAACAAAAAATATACATGGTTTCCAATTAAACTGGTGGCTTTCTTTATGTCAACCACATGTGTGACAGCATTAAAGTTTACGGCCAATTACTTCATTTTAGTGGCCATGATAAATGGGTCCAATTCGCTTTCACAGAAAATGCCTCTACTGAGTCACCCTGTCACTTTCCAGTGGACCAGGGTAAAGAAGTTCTATATTTGTTTCATGACATTATTTTTTTCTCCCTCTTTTTATTTGCTTTATTCTTCTAGTTAGTTTTTAAATAACAGTAATGGTCTTTTTATTTTTCTATTAAAATGGTTTGGAAAAGATCTGATGTTTATATCTCCAGAGGAGGAAAATAAATGAATTCAATGCCATGGGTATTAGTTTTCTAGTCATATGCCTTGAATGAGTGAAGAATTTTTTTCATGGCAATGTTAGATTCGGGGAAAGTTCATAGAAACTTCCCATCTGGAAGCTTCCATTTTTTTTGTCCTCATTTACTCTCCACTGAGAACTTGGTGAGAGTCTTTGATATTTTATTTTTCACTATAGAGTATCATTTGTTGCATATACATACCTATTATTGATCCTGTCTGTTTTGGAAAAATCAAAAAATCTGGATATAAAACAAAAGTATCTCCAAATGACATATATTCTCAAAGACATTGTCACAGGAACATCAGTGTGTTTAGAAGGTAATTTTTCAAAGCAACTAGATATTCATAAAATTGCATGTGCAAACTTTATTAAACTTGAAGCTGTTTTCTAAGGTGAAGATGATTAACTTGGTGGGAGGAGTCAATTCATTTTTTTTAAATTTTTTATTATTCTAATTTGTTACACACGTTGGCAGATTACATTTCATTTCATATTACATATAAAGAGCACCATTTTTCAAGTTGCAGGTTTTATGTAAAGTATTTTTACAACAATTGTGTCTTCATACATGTATTTATTTGTGGCAAACTGAATTTCACCTTTTCCACCCTTATGATGACACAGACTAATTGTCAAGCATTACTACTGTAAGATATTACTAAATTATACTTTCCTTTTGTTTTTAAGTATTTCATATTTTCTCCCTAGGTTCTTGTATAACAAATATAATATATCCTCATAAAAGTTGCCTAAATCATGAACATTCATTAATCATAATGTAATTTTCACAGCAATACCACAGCCTTTCATTCAAGAATTAGTGTTTCTGAATCTATGGAGAATCATAGGTGATTTTTTATTTTTATCACATCAATTTATTTCATTAAAATATTATTAGGTTAAATCCATCCCATTGATTATATTGATTTGTACTTCTTGTGCTTTAGGAGTCTGGTTAAGGCAGTCAGATCCTAAGCCAACATGGTGAATATCTGGGCCTAATTTTTCTTCTATTAGTTCTAGTGCCTAAGTCTTTGATCTACTTTGAATTAAGTTTCATGCATGGTGAGAGATAGAGGTTTAATTTCATTTTGTTACATATGGGTTTCCAATTTCCCCAGCACCATATGTTGAACAGGCTATCTTTTCTCCAATGTATGTTTTCGGTCCCTTTGTCTAATATGAGATAACTCTGTTTATGTGGGTTTGTCTCTGTGTCTTCTATTTTGTACCATTGGGCTACATGTCTATTTTGGTGCCAATAGTATTCCATTTTTGTTACTATTGCTCTGTAGTATAATTTAAGGTCTGGGATTGTGATGCCTCCTGCTTCATTCTTCTTGCTAAGGATTGTTTTGGCTACTCTGGATCTCTTATTTTTCAAAATGAATTTCATGATTGTTTTTTCTAGTTTTATGACGAATGTCAATGGGATTTAAGCTTCTTCTCAGTAAAGGAAATAATCGATAACATGAAGAGAGAGCCTACAGAATGGGAGAAAATTTTTACCACATGCACCTTAGAGAAAGCATTAATCTCCAGAATATACAACAAACTCAAAAAAATTAACACTAAGAATACTAATAACCCAATCAATAAATGGGCTAAGGAACTGAACAGACACAGACACTTCACAGAAGAAAAAATACAGTTGATCAACAAATACATGAAAAAATAGTTCAACATCTTTAGCAATCAGAGAAATGCAAATCAAAACTACTTTAAGATTTCATCTCACTCTAGTCAGAATGGCAATTATCAAAAATACAAGTAACAATAAATGTTGGTGAAGATGTAGGGGAAAAGGTACACTCATACATTGCTGCTAGGACTGCAAATTGGTGCAACCATTAATGGAAAGCGGTAGAGAGATTCCTCAGAAAATTTGGAATACAACCACCATTTGACCCAGCTATCCTACTCCTTGGTTTATATCCAAAAGACTTAAAATCCGCATACTACAGTGATATAGCCACATCAATATTTATAGCAGTTCAACTCACAATAGCTAAACTATGGAACCAACTTAGGTGTCCTTCAACAGATAAATGGATGTTGAAACTGTGGTACATATATATACACAATGGAATATCACTCAGCCTTAAAGAAGAATGAAATTATGGCATTTGGTGGTAAATGGATGGAGCTGGAGAATATCATGCTAAGCTAAATAAGCCAATCCCAAAAAACCAAAGGCCTAATGTTTTCTCTGATATGTGAATGCTAATTCACAATAAGTGGGGCATCTAGGGAAGAATAGAGTTACTTTGGATTAGGCAGAAGGGAGTGGAGGGGAGGAGGTATGAGGTTTGGAAGGATAGTAGAATGAATCAAACATTATTACCCTATGTGTATATATGACTACACAGCCAGTGTGATTCTACATCATGTACGACCAGAAGAATGAGAAGTTATACTCCATTTATGTATGATGTATCAAAGTACATTCTACTGTCATGTATAACAATTAGAATAAATAAAAAATAATATTAGAAGAGATGTAAATATGTAACATATGGATTGGTATGTATGTATGGGTATATTACTTAGTTATATAATTATACACATATGCATATGTTTATAATATATATTTTCTATCATTCCCTTCAATTATACAAAAATGTCTGCCCAAAATAGTTGATTTATACACACTTCACATTTTTCAAGTTATATGCTAGCTAGTTTTTCCCTGTTTATATATTGCTTCATATAGGTTCATGCTTTTGCTTCTTCTCAGTACTCCATAGTGCTCTCAAACAAAACAATTTCTATTTCCACCCTGGAAACACTTGGCCATTTAATTTATGCCACATGTTCTACCACTTTGAAAAAAGTATCCCATGCTTGGACTTCACTGCTTTTTCTTTAAGTCCTAAATCATCTGCTTCACGCTGGTTCATCTTTTTAACAAGTTTTTTTTTTTTTTTTTCACATTCTCCAGTTGCTTCATGACTTTATTTCATACTTCAATGATTTAATTTCCCATTTGTTCTTCAATACAGTAATTTTACACCATTTGTGATTTTTTTTAAATCCTACACTGTTTTTATTTACAACATGCATTGTTGTTTTTTATCTCAGACTGAAGACTTGGGCTCATGGCCAGTTTCTATGCCTATATGTCATGGCAGAACCTTGTGGCTTAGAGTTAATCTCCAAACTTTTACAACTTCTTGTCCTCTTGGAAATGTTTATTTGTATGTGTTTTCAAACCATTTAGTCATCTCCACTGCTTTTTTCAACTTCTTCTGCCTTTTCATTCATCACATTATTTTCAATGCATTTATCTTCTTTGAGAAAACATACGTGCATTTATGTAGGATTTAATGAAAAAAAATGCATTAGATGGTACTATTATAATAGTCTAAAATATCCCCCCATTCTCTGTGCAAATCTCTACTCTGATAAAGAGAGGATCGTTTAATGTTTTGTTTGTGTTAGCAATATCTTAAAATATGATCAGACAGAGTTCTAACACATAGACAGTAATAGATATTATCTACAAGACACTTCAGTTGTGACAGGCAAAGTACTATGTACAGACGAAAAAAAGGCTTGAAAAGCATACATAGTTTAAGTGATACAGAGCACAACCAGCAGTGCTAGAATCAGGCTCCTGTCAGATGCCCGTGCATTTTCTACTGTGCCACCCTCCCTCTTAAATTATAAATTATGTCAAGGAGTAGGCTAGAGTTTTACACTTTGACATTTCAGAATCTTGGACAGGCTTCTCAGTCAGCTACTTACTCCTTTATTTAAGCAACTGAATTAATTTCCCTTAGACTTGGGTGTTTTTTTCCCCAAAATGTGAGTGACGATATCAGCTTCATGGTTCATTGAGATAATGAAATGAAATAAAGCATGTTCAAATGTCTGACACATCACAGATGTTGAGCAAATGTTTGCTGAATAGAATTTAAAGATTCACATAATTACTCAATACAGAGCATCAGTTTGGGCTTTCTTATGTTGTAGTCACTTGTCAGCAGAGAAAAGCTGAAGGCAAAGATGATTTACTTACTGTGTCCTGGGCTAAAGATGCCAAGGGTCCAAACATAGTACACTATGTGTGTGATTCAAAACACTTAATGATATAAAACCCCAGGAGACCTACTATTCAAAACTCAAAGTAAATGTGATCTCAGCATTGTGGTCCTGAAGTCATATAATATCAGAGCATATTATTGTGACTCTGTTCCAATTAGCAGAGGCAGTAAAGAGAAATGAACCAGTACATGTCCTTTAATTTACTCATTCATGCAAAAGACACTTGTTGTCATCCCAGTTTGTACTGGACACTGCATTGGGTACCAGGTGACAAAGCCTGAAGTCCACTGAAGTGCTTTTGTAGCAATATTGCCATTTGATTCTTCTGCAATATGTGAAAAAAAATGGTAACAATGGAATCAATTGAGATAATGAGACAGAGGCTGTCCCTTTTTTTAGCAGAATAAAACATTTTTCATAATATTTTCAGCTATTATTTAAAATTAAGTATCCGAAGCCCAGAGACCAAGTATATGCTTCATAAATCATATTTATAAGTCATTTAAAAATTTCCTTCTCCTACTTCCATTACTTTAGGAACTAGAGCTGCTAGCTAGTGGAAAGTGTTCATTTTCTGATGAGAAGGTGTGGACAGGGTTTTGTGGATGTTTTTCATGAGAGTTCTTTGCATCTCTCAGTGACACAAGAAGGAAGGTATTCAAGATGTTAATTTCCTACAGGAATAATATAAGGTTTAGACTCTTTCAGGACTGCTCTTCCGTAATTATCCTTTACAACCCTATCTTCCAAAATGAACACATTCTTTTGTTGCTGTTGTTCCTTGTGGTAAATAAGCATGCTGGCAAACATCTTGGTTGCTGATAGGCACCAGTTAAGCATGGCACTTCCGTGTGAGTGTGCACTGTGGTTTTATTTTCTGAGCCAACATGGAACAAATGCAATAATGAGCAAATGCTGGCTCACCTAGTGTGAGGAACAGTGATAGCTCCCTCCATTAAGGACAAAGCCCTGAACTGATGGTGCAGCTGCTTTGGGATCTTTTCTAATGCACATCAATTTTTGGCTCTGTGTTTAACATCAAAACCCAGGCTTTTCCTTGGTTGTAAAGGGGTGCCAGCATGTGCAAAGTCAGAGCTCACTTCTTCTTACCTATAATAATTCAATGATTGCAGGTTCCATTTGTGCAATGCTTCTGGGGGTGGGGGGTGGATATGATAGCTTGGAATATTTGAAATGAGAATGGCTGGTTCCCTCTGGGTATGTAACTGGGAAGTCTCCATAGGCAGCAACTGAAGTTTGTTTTTTGCATCTGCCTATCTATGCTGAGCTATACTGTGAGGTAGAAGCAGAACTTTCATTCTATGTACATAAGTATAAAAGCAGAACTTTTCATTATCCAAATAAAATTTACTCCTACAACATCAATAACTGGACAATAATCAGGAATTTTTGAGTTGAACTTAGTGATCTTAAAACAACCATATATATTACAGAGAATTTTTAATAGGCCATTCCATGATTGATCATAAAATATTTAGAAATGACGAGAAAAGTTTAAGAAATGTTTCTGCTATCCCCAGATTTTGAAACATTTTCTAAAACTTCTATGTAGGTTCATTTGTATATCTATTAATAACCTTGGAAGCACACTATATAAATATTTTGGTTTACTGTAACTTGTTATAGTGCATATGGTTGCAAGGTCATATATAATTAAACAATAATATCAATGGGTATATAGTAGTCCATTATTTTGCTCTATATTAATTTATTTAATAATTTTTATTATCATCTATTTTCTTTTTACCACACATGTCACTGTAATGAACACTATGCAATGAAATATGCATCTCAGGAAGCAGCATTTCATACCAGTCTTCCCAGAATTCCTAGTTCTTTTACCAGAGTTTAAATTTCCTTATTTGTGATGTGTTACACTTCTGGGATTTTTTTTTCTTTCTTTCTTTTTATTCATTTTTTTTCCTGCTCCAATTTAGTTTAAAAACATCTTGCCATCTTCCCAAAATTCTAACTTCTGGTTTTTGTTATAAGGACTCTTGTAAGTTTCTTACTTTTACAAAGTAGGAATACTTTCTGAAATAAGATTCATGAAGACACTCATCTAGGGACTTCTAAGAAGATGCTACCTAAAGTAGAAGTTGTGGCTTCCATTTAAAAATACATTATACATTAAAACAACAATATACCATTCTATAGCTTTAGAATGCCTAAAAATCTTAAAAAAAGAAAAAAAAACTGATAATATGAATTGCCTTCAAGGATCCAGAATAATAGATTCTTATTTACTGCTGATGGGAATGCAAAATGGTAAAGGCATTTTGGAAGGCTGTTTGACAGATGCTTTATAAAACTAAACACATATAGTCTCACCATGCTGTCAGTAATTATACCTCTAGGTATTTGCTCAGGCGTTTCAGCTAAAACAACACATCCATAAAAATCTGCATGTTAATGTGTTCAGTAAATTTACAATTACTGCCCAAACTACAAGCAACCAAGGTGGCCTTTCAAACGATGAATGGGTAAATACACTATGGTATATCCATACAATGGGATATTATTTGGTGCTAAAAAGAAATGAGCTATCAAACCATGAAAGACATGAAGGAAACTTGAATGGATGTTACTAAATGAAAGAAGCCAATCCAAAAAGGCTGAGTACTACAGGACTCCAATTACATGAAAGTATAGAAAAGGCAAAAACTATAAAAGGTCAGTGGTCACCAGGGGTTTGGAGGGAGGAGAAAGGCATGGAATAGGTGAAGTACAGGAGACTTTTTAGAGGAGTGAAACTACTCCGTAGAAAACTATAATGGCAGTTACATGACACAATGCATTTGCCAAAGCTCACAACCCAAAGAATGAAGATGACTGTATACAAATTAAAAAATAATAATAATAATAATAATTTGGAACACTGAGAGACAAAGTTGTCTAACGTGTGACACAACCTCATGAAGCAGGCAGGGAAAGAGACGGCAGCCTTGGAAACTTTGGAAATGAGTGGGGGTGCAAGACTAAAGGGAAAATAAGCCATTTCCATCATTATAATGTAGCTGCTGCTGATGTGTCCCACAGAGGAAGGGGTTAACCACTGTGACCCTGCTGTGTGTCCTGCAACTGAACAATGACCTAAGCCATGGTGCCAGGCTGCACCAGGGCTCTCAGTTTGGGAGCAGACAGGTGCACGTGAGCAATGGGAGGCGGCGGGAGATCCAGGTGGCCCTGGCCTAGAGACAAAGACTTGGTACAGCTTCATGTAGATGCAGGTGGCTGTACACAGAAATTTTCGTAAGTATGTGTGTCTGCTCACATTAGCCTACATGTGTGTGTTTCTTTCAAGGTCACATAGAGGGTATACGAACAAGACACCACAGTAGAAATGAGCTCATCTGCTGACCTTGACCCCTCATGCCATTCTTCAAAATCAGGAACCAGAGCTCCTTAAAGGAAAGTTTGACTCTAGGACTGGGGCAAGGAACACACAAGATGAGCCTGAAGCATCACGTAGAGACAGAAAGTGAGGAAGTGCTATCAATTAGTCAATAGGCAGAGATATGCAGGACATAGAAAGCCCCTTTGACTAAAGCTAGAATAATTTTAGCAACAAAATAGACACAGTAGTACTGGAGTATAACAAAGTACAAAATAAATATCCAAGAGTCCCCATCAATATAAATGACTGGATAATTTTTTAAGTGAGGAGGAAAAAAAAATCCCATGCAAAAGAATTCCAAGTAACTCACTTTATCAGATAAATTCCAGTAAAGGGACATCCTACAACGTTCCTGACCAATACTCCCCATAACATCAAAGTCATTAAACAAGGACACAAAATAAACAGGAACAGATAACCAGAGTCTACATGTTATTCTGATACAGGATACCTAAAGGAACTTCAAAGTAACCAAAGCTATCTGAGATCTGATTTATGTTTAATAAGGTAGAACCCATTCAATCATGGTTTGGTGGACAATCTTTTGTCACTCCTGCTCGGTCCTTTCCAGGGTTCATTTCCCAGGTCTGCCACCCTCTGGCCATACAATGTGGCTTCTCAACATTCCGGGATTGGGTTCCCTCATTTCCAACAAGGGCCTATTGAAGCACTTATCTCTGTGGTTCCTAGGGAAATAAGTTGATGTACATAAACCTAATGAACACAAATGTTTGCTACCATTATGATTATGCTTATCATCATGAAAATGTTATCCTCAAAAAAAAAAAAAAAAAAAGACGATCATCAATTAACCCCCCCCCTAAATTCATCTTTATTAAGAATACTGCAGAACAAGGGGCAGAACAAGTAATAATGACCATTGAGTGGACAGATCACAGGTGATTTTGTCCTTGTGTTTTTCTGTGATTCTCAAGTTGGTACTGGATATGCATTAAACATAATAAAAACAAACATTTAAAAGCCTAAATCAATGTGCTATAATATATCAGTGCTTATATCACCTTTTTGAAAATTTCATATTATTAATGTAATGTAAATATTTAAGTGAAAAATAGTTCAGAAGGCTTTTCTATTGAAAAACAATTCTTTCCTTCCTCTTCTACTTCCACATTTCCTCTGATAGCACAAGTGACTTCAAGATTTCCTTGTGTATTTTCTAATGGTTACTTACATGTCTCTTAATAATACATCAATAACAATTGCTTTATCCAATTAGACATTGTCTTTTGACTTCCTACTTTGATAAATGAAAATTAAGTTTGTCTAAGTTCTTATAACTTTAGATCCATTTTGGTATGCTTTTTATTCTTTTTATTCTAAGCTGTGTTCATAAGCATCCATTTATTTTGGCATCAAGGTTAGCATTACTTCATCAAGTATAGCCTATGGTCCCCAATGTCACAGAGTCCACAGGAAAGGGCATATTAACACCCAGTACAGAGTTGTCAGCAAATGACAGGAGTTATAGGCAATCTGGGAAAATGTGCACTTACCATCTTATATAACCTAAGAATTATCAACCGAGTGGTTATTGTGGATTTGGGTATGCAGAGCTTACTATACAACACTATATTTCCCCTCAGAAATTCATTTGCCATTTGCATGCTCTAAGACATGAGCAGAGACACCAGTTACTTCTGCATGTTCCCAGAGGTCTACCTGACCAACCAAAATGTGTGGCATGGTTCTCCTCTTGGATATATAGTAAAACAGCCACTCTATTAGAACCACTAAGCGTACAGAGTAACTTTCATCATTCGTGATTGTGTGTAAGTTATGTGCTCTTTGCGACAGTGATTCTCCTGGTTGTTTTTCACTTTGGTACAAAAGAAATTAAGAAATATTCCACCAGTAATAGTAATAGATGGAGGGTACTTTAGTATATCAGAAACTGGATGAGGTATCAGGAGCACTGCGGTTTCGAAGTAAGTCCTGCTTTGCTATCCAAAAGGCTTCTGCTACAACTTCTAAAAATGCATGGCACTAAGCCAGGTATGGTGGCGCATGCCTGTAATCCCAGCACTTTGGCAGGCTGAGGCAGGAGGATCGCAAGTTCAAAGCCAGCCTCAGCAATGGCGAGGCACTTAGCAACTCAGTGAGACCCTGTATCTAATAAAATACAAAAAAGGGCTGGGGATGTGAGCCAGTGGTTGAGTGCCCCTGAGTTCAATCCTTGGTACCACAAAAAAAAAAAAAAAAAAAAAAAAAATCATGGCACTTCCCTCCTTTTCCCCCAACTGAACCATACCATAATAAACATCAGAGACTTAAAACAGAATGTGTGAAGTGGACCACAACTAAACATACTTCATTTACTTATTGCCAAATACTTAATGAACACCAACCACAGGGCAGATGATGTTTGAGGAGTGGGGAAACTGAACACAGAGAGTGCTGTGTCTCAGAGCTTACCATCTGGAGGGAGCAGAGTAAAAGCTGGAAATCACAACCCAGCACAATGCAGACGAAGATCAATCAAGCCTTAAACTAACCCTAGCCTTCACTGGGAATTCTTTCCTTTGGAGTCAGGCCTCGGGGCTATGCTGTAGCTCTGGGTCTTCAAGCAGGTTCATACCAACTGTTCTGTGGTGTTCTGCAGAGCTGACAGAAGCTGGTTTCTGCTAAAACCAGAGGGTTTGTATTTAATACCTGTGCTGCCAGGTGGTCTGCCCACCATCTTGGATTCAGCTGTCTCTGCTTCCTTCCATCTCTCTACCACAGGCACAGACATTGAGAAAATGTAACCCACAGTCATTCACCAGAATTAGCAACATGAATTGCAAATTTCTGCATCTCTTAACTGTGGTAACACTTCTCAAAGTGTGTCATTTTCTTTATGAAAGCAACTACTGACCTTCATCTTTTATAGTCCCCATGAGTTGCTCATCTGAGTCCTTGGAATTATGTGTGTTCCTGTGTTCAATTTTTCTTTAACTTTGAAAGATGGATCTACCATTTTTTTATGTGAACCTCCAAGTTGGTTCTGGGGCAGCACAGCTAATCAAATGTGCTGATATTTCTAAGGAAAAAAAAATGAATATCCACATTATGTAGGATAAACCATGACTACACATAACTGCATCATTCCAGGTCAGACTGTGCCCCTAAATGACTTCTATGAACACATGAAGGAGTTTCTGGTTTTCAAAGCTTTCTGCATCTCCCAACATCGGGGAGGGCATGGAGGACACACACCACGCACAGAAGTCACCAACCCATGAGCCATCGCCCATTCATGCCAAAGTGATATCAGGATTTCTTCTTTAAAAAGATTATATCCTCCTCTCGGTTTTCACTCAACCATATCAGAACATGGTTTTAAAGAATTTACAAATCAGTTTGTACATAAATACGAAGCATGTTTACATCATGCAAGATTCATGTGACCAGAAACTTAGTGGTTAAAAATTAGCTTTATATGCATTATTGGCTTAATATGTATTATTGAGAAAAGCATGGAAAGTGGAAACGAGATTATTAGCAACTACAAACAACACATTGAAGAAGACGCTAAGGAAATTAACTTGAGTCACTAACGGTACAAGTTCAAAGAGAAGGGAAAGTTCACAGAATTATCACCACCTAGGCTGCTAGAGGCGCCATCAATCCTCTTTCAACATAATGCAAAGAGGATTCTGGGAACAGACTTCACTATGGCAATACAGGTTGAGCATTGTGATAAATTCTACATGTTTGTGTAAAATCCAAAGCACTAATTTTGCTGTGGTAAGGATGGGGAAAGTGGATACTTTCATAATCCAGTGTTTAACTATGGCTCCCTTATTTTAAAGCCTCTTCGGGCAATTCAATGTCAAATTCTAAATGGGATACTCATTTGTTCCATCATGCCACAGATTTACATCATTTTTAAAGTGATGCAAAGCCATATCTAACATAACAGGGCATAAAAGATAAAATTCTGAGTGATTATTACTATTTTCAAGCTTCAAATTCTAAGAGCATCTGCATGTAAATTCACAGGATTCTGATTTGGTAATCTTTACTTAGAATAAATACTGAAAAGCTTATTTCAAAAATTAAGATGCATGCTCATAATCTTATTACCTAACTCTGAATTTACTCACTACCATTGGGTACTCATAAAGGATGAATTTAACAAATGATAAAGAAAGAATAAGTCAGTGTAGAAATTCATATGCTGCCAGGGAAAGAAAAACGTGAGTAAGGGTGGATCACATGTCTCTGGGTCACAGGTCTATGAATATAAAATGGGACTTCCCTGTCATCTCCAAATATTGATTTATTGCCAAGCATATACAAGGCAATTGGGAAAGTCTTTCTAAACTAAGATATAGGATTGGTCACAGCTCTTATAAGTGTCACAATTTACAAATCCAAATACTGTATACAAAAATCACTGGAGTATGATTTCAAATGCATGGTGCAATAAAATAACGATTGAAAGAGCAGAGGGTATGGGGAGGTTGTTGGGCCCTGTTATAAGAAAACATACATCAGTTCTTGATTGAAGAACAGTTCTTAAGAAAGAATATTAGTTGTAAATCTGGCCCTACTGATCCAGTAAATGTGTCAAAGGAAGTATCAGGCTCTAAAGCAAGAGTATGAAATCTAACAATATCTTCATTGGTAAATAATGAGAAAACAAATTTGGCATCTTAAATATAAGGACTTGAATATAATTTTTTTATTTTTATTTTTTATTTTTTGGTACTGGGGATTGAACTCAGGAGCACTTGACCACTGGGACACATCCCCAGCCCTTTTTTGTATTTTTATTAGAGACAGGGTCTCACTGAGTTGCTAAGTGCCTCACCATTGCTGCGGCTGGCTTTGAACTCACGATCCTCCTGCCTCAGCATCCCAAGTGCTGGGATTATAGGTGTGCGCCATCGCGCCCGACTTAAAATATAAAATAATATTCATCCAATTTGAACTTCATATTCTTTAGTACAGTAAATATGATATAGTAAATATTTGCCTATAATGTATTTTATAATAAAATCCATATCTGATATCCACTGCAGTTGTTTTAAATAATGTTAAGAATATTTTCTGAGCTTTTACTAATGTTGCCCTCTGAGCTATCATATTAATTTGAATTAAATTGCTAAGATTATGACATAAGCTTTAAAAGTAATTAACAATAACCATGATACTGCAAAATAGAAGAAAGGCCTTCATTGAGGATGGCTGTGAAGTTTAGGATGATGTTCATAAGTTTTTTGAGGATTTACTATAGCAAATTAACTTTTTAGTTCAATCTTGAATCGCAACTGATAAATATAAGAAAATGTCATCCATTGCCTGAAACAATGTTTTGAATGTTAAATGTGCATTGCATTAAATGTTTAAATGTGGATTACTACTTTTAACAAATGTTGATTTCCAAATTTAAAATGAGCATACTTTCCATTTACTATAAAACATAATTTGCAATTACATCAATTGTGTCATGTCAGAAAAATCATTAACTTGAAAAACAACTTAATTTCTAATGCTTATTATGAGGCATGATTGTAATTTGGAAAGCAACCAAATCACTGGTGTGTGTATGTGGGTGTATGTGTGTATACAGGTATGCTATTGATTAAAATGAAAGGCAATGAACCTCTTAAATTAGCTAATTAAGTATTGTCATACCACTTTAAATGTAAGCTTAAAATCCCAGGGTAAATTAGTCAACACATCATTTCAGCATTTAGGGACCTATTTTTATAGAAAGACATACTTTGCAATATGAATTGAAGAAAATGGTTATTATATCTATAACTATATAATGTTTTATTTTACATAGATCATCTGAACTTATCACACTTTAAGTCATAAAAAGTCATCTTAAAACGAAATGCATGCATTTTTAAAAACCATTACTCTAAATACATGAGGATTTTATATTTAGCCAACAAACATTTATTTGGTTTCTTAGGAACAAGTCACTCTTGGGGTCTGTAAGAGACACTGAGGAAATTAAGACTGATGGAATTCACTACAAACCTTGTACAAACCTCCTCACACAACTTCCAGCTGCCCTACACTTTGGTATGTAAAGGTACAGAGGAACAACTATAAATTATGCAATTCCACAACAGGAGGATCTGATTACCAAGCTGACAGTATACTGAATTCCACTGTAACTCTACAATTTCTGGGGTGGTAGCTGATACTCTTCCTAGACACTGGATCTACAGGTAAGCTGTCCTTGACTGAACCATGAAAAATGGCAAATGTTTCAGGTTAGAAATCGAATGCTTTCTCTCATACCCAGAAGCTAAAATAAGAAAGGGGATCCTGCAAACCTAGAAGGGAGATCAGTAGAGTAGAAGTGGAAAATGAAGGGGAAAAATTGGGGGGGTGACACTGACCAAATTCCACTAGGTGGATGTGTGAATACACTACAATGCATTCCAATTTATATAGCCATAATGCATCAACAAAAAACAAATAAATAGAAGGAAGGAATAGAGTAGATGGGGAAGGGAGGTGGGTGAAAAAGGGCAGTAATGGGAACTCGAAATGGAAAATAACTATTACATGTGTGTCAAAATGAACCCCACTATTCTATATACTTATAACACACCAAAAATAAAAATTAAATTGTGTACTGATGTAAAAAGCAGGGGGGGGGAGAGAAAAAGATGCCATCAGATGGCATTTTAAAAAAGATATGTGTTTTTGTATCCAATGATCTTCTTAAAAACCTTTGCTACAGTGGCATCCTCATAAACTGCAAGTGCTTCAGTAAGGCAATCATTTGACATATGGTAATGCATCTATCAAATATTTAATAAGCTCCTAACTGAAGGAAAGCACAATTCTATCAGTGTTCAAAACAGCTAAAAAAAATCCCTGTTCCTGTGGAGCTTTTCTTTTAGAGGAGGAAAACGAACAGTAAACACAGAAATAAATGAGCAAAATACTGATGTCCAGCCATTGGGGAAATGAAAACAGAGGAAGTGAATAGGGGTTGCTGGGTCACATTGTCCTCACTGAGAAGGCTGATACTATAATAAAGATGAGATGGTAACTGAGGGGCAGAAATCAAATATATATTTTTTTTCATTACAATCTCATATCATTATCATTAGTCTTGATTGGAAATCCTTGCACTTCCAGCCCTATTTAATGTTCAGATTAAATTGTATCATTTTTAATTCTGTGGAAAAAAATAATTCTTTGGTAAGAGGCGACTATGCAAATGTGTTCTTTTATAAAACGACAGTCTTGTCAACTGTCTTAAGGTTGGCATGACGTGGCTCCTGATTTTCTTCCCAGCTTCTTCTTCTCCCTAGCAGCAGTACTGCGGGGCTCTCAGCATCCTGTCTTATTTGTTACTGATGCTGGCTTCTGCCCTGCTCTGACTTCATCACGATGTTGGGATCTGGATGGATAGGTACTCAAGTCTAAACCAATCCAGGCAAGTTATTTTGCCTCAATGAACAGTTCAGAAGAAGACAAAAGCTACGAAAGGCAAATACTGAAAAGCTCAACACTTTTATTTGATGAACAAGAAACACAAGTCTTCTCTGTTCAGATGAATTTGAAAAATGTGAACTTGTGAGGCATTTTTTTTTTTTTTATGATAAGGGAAGTCAGCCTATGATCAAACTGATGTTTTAGCAGAGGGCAAAGTGAAGGCATTCACATAGGAAAATTACTGGTGCACTGATCGAATCACGTTCAAAGCTGGTCAACTTTTCAGAAATATCAGACAATGAATTTCCACATTTAATTTTATATTTTTTTACTGCTTTATAAAACCAAAAGCAACCAGAGCTACCACTATCCCCCACATCCAATACACCACACAATATAGTATATAATCATATTTCTTATAGAATTTTGTTTGTACCATATTTCTTTTTTTCAGAACAAAGTGAAATGTGAAGATCTGCCTTAGCCATCCAGTCTCTGGAACGTTTTCACAATCTTCAGATTATGATCTTTGCTAAGTTTTCATTTTAGAAGCTTAACTAACCTTCTCCCCCCATCACCACTTGTTACAGAAATGTATTTGAATATTTCTACTCTTAATTGGTTCTTGCATAAACTGCAATGCATCTCCACATATCTCCTTAGCAACTGATATTTTTGGTGATATATATATCTCATTCTATGTCAGCATTCACTTCCTAAAACAGTCCACATCTGTTTTAGAACAAACATTTTAATAAGCACTTTAACTGAAAAATTAACAAGGCTTTTAAATGAAGCTACAATTTTCATACTGTATTCAAATCACTAAGGGCTATGCTTATCATTGATCCAGGTAAATCCTAGAAGAATCTGCATAATTATTTAAAAAGCAAAATCTAGTATGGCTACCATAAAATTGCTAATAAAACAGGGTACTACTTTCATTTGTAGATATTTTTCTTTTACACTTGCTTATGTACTTGACAGACGTTTTTTATCATCTACATGTTTTATTTTCTCCATTTACTAATCCCAGAATATGACATTTTAACGATGATGAAAGCCTAATATTTGAAGTTTGATTAAGTAGTCTCTAAAACATTTGAAATAATGACAATGAAGTTTTATTACTGAGTTTTAAATACACCTACACACCAAAACCAAATACCTCTTTGTGAGCCAACCCAAGAACATCAGATATGAGGGGGAAGACATCTCAACATTGCAACACTGAGTTCCTGGTGGACATGGATTTCATTAAAAGATGCTGTACGGGGAAGTTCCCACTCACATGGGTTCGATTTCACTGATTAATGCATTGGCATTGCAGTGAGCTGCTAACTTAAAACAGTTCTGTGGCAGGTACAGCAGGTATGTCTAAAATTCACCTGCAGTTTTGGTAAGCAGCGATGGTGGCACAGGGCTAATGGGAAGGGAGAGCTGTCCAGCACATGCAGAAAAGAAAAGCAAGAAGCACCCAGCCAGGAGGAAAGCAATGCCACCCAGCAGGACAGCCACCACCACTGGTGAAGATGAAGCTGCTATGACTAAGAAACAAGCTGCAGCTTTTAATGGGGAAATGTCCAGGACCTTGCTATCCATCCTGAGATCTCACTCTGAATACAACGGTGCAGTGTCACCAAGTACAAAATATCAAATGGACATATCGCAGAAATAGCGCCATGTATCTGGCTGTAAAGTTATGATGTAGCCTATCACATCTATAATTTTTAAACAAGATAACTGAGTTGGTGTTGCCCTTATCAAGATTAATGGGAGCTTAGTTATAATTGCACACAAATTTGAATTACTGAGATGAACAATATTTGAAGAACTTATTTTAAACCTCTCTCTCTCTCTCTCTCTCTCTCACTTTGTAGTATTCTCAATAATAAAAAATTTGATGGATACTAGAATCATTCTTAAGGAATTTTATCTACAAATTATATATGAAACCTGAAATCCTTACAAAATGCAGAGTTATGAAGAAAAGACAGGTATCATTAAGAAGTGACCAGGGCCGGGTATATTGGCGCACACCTGTAATCTCAGAGGCTCAAGAGGCTAAGGAAAGAGGACTGCAAGTTCAAAGCCAGCCTCAGCAGCTTAGGGAGACACTGTATCTAAACAAAATATACAAAAGGGCTGGGGATATTACTCAGTGGTTAAGCACCCCTGATTTCAATCCCTGGTACAAAAAAAAAAAAAAAAAAAAGAAGTGACCAGTTACCCAGATAAAGAAATTCCCATGAAAATAGTTGTGAATGAAATGAAAATGAAAAATAAGCTTAATCAATTCGAAACCAGGAAGAAACTTCAAATTTCTGCTCTGATGTATTAAAATTAACATAAAATGTTAGCTGATGTTAACATGAGTGTAGCATTTTCACTTATATTATTTTTCTTACTCTACATATTGAACTGAGAGGAAATATTGGCATTATTATGTTTACTTTCATCATTACTATAATAAAAGCAAATGCTTATATTTAAGATGTCATTTGACAAATGTTATTTTAACTGATAGCTATTAATGAACTCACAAAATCTGTAGTAAACTATTTTTACTAAACTATTTTGATGATAGATTCTTTTGATCTTAGATCAGTTGTTCTTTAAGCTACATAACCAATGGTAAGTAGATTATAATCCCCATTTTTTTTTTTTCTATTTGTTAAAATGGTTCCTACACATTACCACTTTGATGACAGATTTGGTCAGATTCAAATAACAGGGCCTTAGCCAGCAACTTATCAGTACAACAGAATGAGAAATGGGGTCCTTTCTATTGTGTGAATATTTCACCAAAAGCCCCAAGAAGGTTCACAAACTCAGGACAGCAGCAGCTACCTGTTTCCCCAAGCTAACAGGCAAATTCTCTGGTTTTCTCATGTTGGAAGAAGAAAGGGGACAGCTCCTCCTCCACCCCTCATGCCACTGATGGGGGCTCCCAGATAGCCACTGCATACACAGCGGTGGCTGTGAGAGAGGAAAGAGTTTCCCATTGTCCCCTGCTGCCAGCTGAGCTGCAGAGCCATAAGCCCACCCTGACAACCCAGCACACAACAAAATTAAAGTGCACAGGGGATGGCACTTCCTTGCTGTCTGGAGGAATCTAAAAACACAAGCAGCAGGGAGCAGCCATCCTGGGCAGGGCGAGGAGACAGCGCTAGAATAAGCCAGGCTGCTCTTCCTTCCTTGGTGAGATCAGCAAGTGCGTGTGAAGTTCCCCTCGGCCACGTGGACCACACTAAAGTTAACTGTGCTGGATCCTTCTGATGAGATGCTGCTACCAGGGGCAAGGAGACCCAGAAATAAGACATGATGTGATGTGGGTATTTTGTGTTAAAAGCAGTTTGGGAGAGGGAATCCCCTGTACACGTCATTCGTGAAAACTGCATGGATCACGGTCCCTGCAGAATGTCAGAAAACATACCGAGGGGCCACAATCAGCACTGCGATGCTGGTCGTGAGGGATGGCTAGTGACTGGCTGAGATCGGTGCAAACGCTTGTCCTCTAAGGCCTTCTCCCCTGGACCCCACAAGAGAGACCAAGGGGAGAAGAGACTCAGCAAGTGAGAGCACCATTACAGACCCAGACCCCACAGGTCAGGTCCAGGGAAGAGGAGGCAGAGAAAGAGGGGAGAGAGGGAGGAGCATCTTTGCCTTACAGCTACAGTGAAAATGCTTAATCCAATTGGATTTACTACATGAAAGTAATGTGTGTTTATTAAAATCAGATTGCATTTATGTCTGAAAGGGATGCTCACTGCTCTCTGTCTCTTAAGGTTAGGGAAAGGAAATAGGGGAATCCCACAAGGCCTGCTAAAAGCAGAGGCAGGAGACAGGCAGGGCCTTGGGAGCCCTTCAGACTTGAGACTACTCACTAAGCAGGATACAGGGACGCAGTTCATTCTGAGCCAGGAATTTATGTTGAGCTCCAGGAGTGGAAGCACATTCTCTGTGCTTTAGAAAAAAAAGGATTATAAAACAAGAAAACGAATGCTTGAAAAGAAACATATCACATGAAAACAGAAATGGAGTGTATATGCGAAATGCAACCTCAGTAAAAAAAAATCTCTCATGAGAGTTTCAAAGTTTTATTAAGGGAAGCTATGTGTCATGGGTGTTGCTTATCATTTTGCTTCCAGCCTATATCTAAACCCTACATTATGCCACTGTGGTGGCATATGCCTGTAATTCCAGCTACTCAGGAGGCTGAGGTAGGAGGATGGCAAGTTTGAGGACCACTTGGGCAACTTAGCAAACCCCTGTCTCAAAATGAAAAATAATAAAAAAGAGAGTTAGGCATGTAGCTCAGAGGTTGAAGGCTCCTGGATTCAATTCCCAGTACCAAAAAAAAAAAAAAAAAAAAAAAAAAAAATACATAAAACCCACATTGTATTTCCTTTCATATTAGTTTGGTAGGTGACTGTGTCTCTTTACAACATACTTACTTATCAAAGCGTGTGGAAATTACTTAGCCATAATAAACAAAGTAGGAGAGAAGGAAGGATGGGCAGATGAAAAGAAGGAAATTTATCGATTATGATGTGTCTAAATATATGCTAAAAATACTTTAATACTGATATAGAGACATCTGTGAATGCATGCATTCATTATCTAAATGTATCACTGAGTCACAGTGTTTAGATCACACAGCTGATACAGGGGGGGGTTTGATTTGAACCAGGCAGGCTGGCTCAGGCTCAGGTACCTGCATTCTGAACCTCCAAGCCCTGTTGCAGGGAAGTGGAAGGAAATATTGGAATAAGCAAGTTTAACAAAATAAAAGAGTGCCTGAAGAGGCTCTCTAAGACAGCATATTATACACACTCTAATGGCACAGCTCATCTGCCAGCTAAAATTAAGCCTTAAGTGTGAGTGACATGCATAGTAAAATTACAAGCCAAAACACCAGGTCTTTGGTTATAGCAGGATTTCTCTCCACAGCAGGGGGCTATGCCCATGTAGATGACCATGGAGAAAAGAAGCCAAATTTTTTTCTCAAAGACCTATTTATTTTCCCTTTCAGAACCTGTTGAAAGGCTTACAAATGGCCTCTGCTATTTCTCTTCCCTCTTGAAGACTGTTGGTTTCTTGTGGGCAGGGTTGTGCACTGCCCTGCCCTACATAAAAATATTTGTATAGTAGTGATTCAATGAATATTTCATTAATATGATTAAGCCAGATGTTGTGAACATGAGAGAAGAATGTATGTAGTATTTAAAATAACCAAATAAATAAATAAATCTATTTGTACCTTCTTGTTGGGGAAAAAAAAAAAAAAGGAAAGTTCAAATAATATTCTTTCCTGACACATATGGAAAAGCAGGAACCAGCCTGTTGGGTGCTCCTGTGTTCAGACTCAGTAACTGTAAGGTGGCAGCAGAGCTCACTATTTTTCTATCCGGTGGGGTCTTCTCAAGGACATTCTGAGAAATGGGGACAGGAGAAGCAAGGCATTCAAATGACTGTATTGGTGGCTTACAGACTGAGTGTATATGCATAATAAATTAGCTATGCCTTTTATTACAGTACAATAAATAGTTTTGAATAATTTAACTATAAAAACAAAGAAAAAGACAAAAGGTCTCAGATATACTTGCACCTACATGTCAGAACACGCACATGCATGCACGCATGTGTACACAGACGTGTGTATACACCACACACACACACACACACACACACACCCCTATCCTACTTCTCCATAACAATTCTCCTCTCCTGAGCCTAACCCCAGAGTTGTTGGTGAATAATCAAACTTTACTGTAACAAGGTAACACTAGTGAGACTGTCTCTTGCAGTCTTTGCCTCTAGGTCTGCAATCCATACTCAGCATTTCAGAGTGTGGGCCTTGCCCTCTTCCTGCCCAACTTGGTGCCGGATGCTTTTATGACCAGGATGCAAGGACTGGCGATGAACTCTGAACTCTGTTTTCCTCTGTCCAGGGCCAGCAGGGCTCCTGGTGCCCTCCTCAGTGTTCTGTCAGCTTTCCCTGCAGAAGCCAGAGGACAGGGGGTCTTCACAGCCTCTGACTCGTCAGGGTCATTTCCTTGCACCTGGTGAACCACAAGGGGCCCCCAATCCTTGAGAGGTCTGCAAGAATCCAGGCCAAAGCAACACATCTGACTGTGTTTCTGCGTTGTCAGGGTCCTGGCAGTACCTTCAACAAACCTCCAGGAAACATCATAGCAGACTCTGGCACCCTGTATTCAAGCTTATGACATTCCCTTCTAAGCGAACCTCAGGGTGGCAAAAGAGGGCATGCACTGTGCCAAAGAAAAGTCTTAGCTTTTTTTTTTTTTTTTTTTTTTTTTTTTTTTTTTTTTTTTTTTGATGATTTTGTTCTTACTTGGCCACATGCAAAGCAAGCTCTTCCCTGACTGCCACTGGATTTTCTCCTAAATTTACAGCCTTTTCTTTCAGGACCTTGGTGGAAAGAGAAGACGTGCCTGAGGGCCTCCTTCCCACATTTTTGTCTCACTTTTTTCAATACTCACTGGACAGAAAATGAGAGCTCTCTGCTTCTTATTGTCTGACTTGGACTCAGGAAATTCTACAGTCTAATCTTCCAGTCTTGATTACTGATTAGGAACACAGAAGGTAAAGGAATTAGAAAACTCTTGTTCTGTCCATTACACATCCATGCCATTTATGCATATCATGTTAAAAGTTTCAGGAAGTCAACCTGAGATCCAAAGGTATTTCTTCCCTCTCCTTCATGGGACTGTAGCACTTAAGGCTCAGACTTAGAAGAAGAATGGTGAAAGGAAACATGCCTGAAGGTAAACATTAAAATGCATTAATTTAATATCAACAAAACATTATCCATATTACATTAGTTTCTGCTCCAAAATTAATAGAAGAGCTTATGTGCAGAATGTCAATAGTTTCAAACTCTCAAACAAAGAGGTGCTTACAGACAGTTTTATATATTCAATCTCTTGGTCATTTCTCCTATATAAAGAATTAATTTTATGACAGTTTTAAAGAATTGCTACAAATCATTTTTTTTCTTTTTGTGTTATAATGCATGTGGTGCTTTGATATAAGGTCTTCTGTCAACAAGATGTCCCCTAAGAATTGCTCTATTTCTACTAAACAAGTTGAATTAATTCCTCGAAACTTCAGGCATTGCAGGATGTGAGTTTTAAAAGGTGCTCAATGTCTACACTTGAAGTAATGCCAAGTTCAAGTCCAGCTCATCCCATAGGCTAATCAGCAATAGTCTGATAGTCTCAGAATGATCACAGTAATAGGAAGTATTCTCAATGGGAAGAGAATCATTCAGAAGGATCCACAGTTTGCAAAGTACATACTACTAGCGTCCATGGTGTTCTCTAACAATATCTTCCACATATAAAATATGTCTATTGAAGCCCACAATTGTTTTTGTGAAGAACACTATTTTCTACAAATGTTGGCCAGCTGTCAAAATACCATTTTCTGTTCTTTTCACACTGATTTATGACATACAAGATAGCACATATAAATTTAGGTCAAAAATTCACTTACTGGAATTTCTCAAATAGTACACATAAAGCTATTCATTCCACTTGATGTAAGTTTTATGTAAAAAAAGAGCCTTAAAGAGGGCTGTGTTGTCGCTCAGTGGTAGAACACGTGCCTAGCATGTGTGAGGTACTGGGTTCAATTCTCAGCACCACATAAAAATCAAGATATTGTTTCCATCTACGACTAAATTTTTTATAAAAAAATCCATAAAGAAAAACTGAGTTCTAAAGGTTAGTACCCACGCTCAATAACTTACATGTATAGTCTAGACAGTATACTTCATGTCCACAACTGTGAAAGGATGAAAAATGAATTGTTGGAAGAGTAAAGAAATGGCTGGCAAGATGCATTGATATGTAAAAAAATACAGCAATAATTACTTGTACATTCTAAGGAAGATATTGTTGTTCATTGTAAAAATTTTCAACAGTTTTATAACTTTAAAGTTTTCATCATAAACACCAAAAGATTCATTTGAAATTAATCATGAAAACGGAAACAAAAATTTCATCTGAACCTAAACTATTATCACTCCAAACAATCTGTTGGTTAATCCTTATTTCAGTACTACACTATTGTAACTGCTGAACTTTTGAACTTTCCCACCCCCTATTATAAATCACTTCCAGAAATTACTTCTGAGAAAAGCATCAATGGTAATACCACAATATCAATGAGAGGTATTTAAATTCATATTGTTATATCAATTATAAATACTGACATCTCTGTTTAGAAAAACTAAATAAATTCTGATTTCATTAACAGTATATTATTTTAATAGTTAGTACTGTGTATGCTGAAACCATTTCTTAACCATATAGTGTGCCAGCAAAGCTGTCTCCAAATAAGCAAATAACACATTCAGTTTACTAAGAATGACTTAATAGTTTTTTCATCAGTGACAGAATTTCTCATTACTTAATGATTGACATGATAATAATAAATCCCATTGTGTACTAATCACTATGTAAGAATAATATATTAAGGATCCTATTTTTATTATCTTATGGAAACTACATGTAAAAGTACCAAATAGGATGACATGGTTATCTCCACTTGAGAAAGAGATTGAGACTCAGAAGTATAAAATAAATGATAAGGAAAGAATTTGAAAAAAAAATCACATCATCTCCTTTTGGTTTTAGCTATTATTAATTTTGCAATAACTGTCTCTTACTCTGTATTCCTAATGCGATGTTTTAGGAAAATTATAGCACATACTAATATCTTTGGTGAGAAGAAATTTTAGTGACATGGCTTAAAAAATAAACAATAAATAAGTTTCAGATTATTAAAACAATTATAGTATAAAGAATTTCACCTCGTCCAGCAAGAGTCAAATATTACCTTGTTTTTGTAATACATGTGCATTTGAATATGGCGGGTGGTCTCTGAGAAGGCCCCTGATAATCCCTACATCCTGATATCTATGGCCTGAAGTAATACTTTCCCTTTGGAAAACTCCCCTCTAACCAATCCTGCATTGAGAGGGGGTCATTCCATAACTAGGCTCTCCATGTGGGCAGCATGTGCTTGGTCTATGACTTCCTGGCCTGCACACTTTGCTGAAGCAAGCTGCCGTGTTGAAGAGATCAATAGGCAAGGACTCAAGGAAGCTTCCAGCCAACGGGGAGGATGTGAAGGCCTCAGCCCAGTGACTCATGAGGAATGGTGCTGCTAAAAACCAGGGCCTGATTCTGTAAGTGAAACTTCCCTGGTCAAGCCTTCAGATGGGCTGCAGATCGTGAGTAAGGCCTTGTGAGAAATGTGAAGCAGGATGCCCACAATCCATGCCCTAACTCATTGCTCAGAGAAACCATGAGAGGATGCATGTATGCTGTTTTAAACAACTAAGTTTGAGAGTAATTTTGTCACAAAATAATAAATTGCCATTATTTGGGCTGTGGTTGCAGCTCAGTGGTACAGCAATTGCTAGCATGTGTGAGGCACTGGGTTCAATCCTCAGCCCCACATAAAAACGAATAAATAAAATAAAGGCATAAAAATACAATAACAGTAAATAAATAAATTATCAATATTCAATTGCCATGTAAAACTGATTCAATTATTCCTGCCATTGAAAATTTATATTTAATTTTAATTTCCTTCAATCCATATTCCATGCATAATTTTAATACTCATATCAATAATTCAAACATATTTTCAATGATAATGAGAATTGTGTTCATAAGTATAACTGAATTAAATAAGGATTATAACTGCACATAGAAAAATCTCCTACTCAGACATTTAGTGTCCTCAAAAAAGCCAAAGAAAATATCAACATATATAAAGCCACTAATCATGCATGCAATTTGCTCCAATAACTGTATTTTTGGATTTGTGCTAGGCATATATTAGGAAAATTAGTACAATCCTTCAGGAATTTTATTGACTCAGAATTGTTTTCAAATATTTACAGAGCTGGGGCTATAGCTTAGTGGTAGAGTGTTTGCCTAGCATGTATGAGGCCCTGAGTTCCATTCCTAGCACACAAATTTTTTTTTCCAAAGAAAATTTCTCATTACTTTTTTTTTAAGTTTGATCCTAAAAGTGTTGTAGCCACGTTACAGAAATACACCAAAGGCCAACCCAAATTATGAATCACTGAGCATGTTTTCACTGCTAAATACAATGATGAAAGAGTGAATATCAGTCATTATAAACTGATTAAAATATCTGCTGTTATACCGGTCATTTTCATCAACTAAATTGATGTTCTATATTTCATTTTATAAACATTTTATAAGGAAGAACAATGTTCTCATATGAATGAATTTGGGAAAAAGTTATTGGTCATGATATGTAAAAGATTTCTAAGGTCTCTGGTGCCATGTTAACACCATATTATACAGTGGTTTTAAAAATTAAATTATAAATGACATCTAGGGAAAGTTTGTTTAAATACTATAATGTATAATGTGAGGCTCAACCTGAATATCGAGAAAAAATGTTTTGAGTATTTGCAAAACCATTAGATGAATGTTCTCAACACCTTGCACCTCAGTTTCCATTCAATTTGGAAGCAGGTAAGTTAAACAGTTTCTGTCAATGAGAATTTATTTCATAAGTGGTCAATTAACAGCACCACTAAAAATTCAGTTAAGTGGTATCAGATTCAGCCCTTCTACTCAGACTTCTGACAGGAAGCAAAGACCTTAGAGTCCAGTCAGCAACAACTTTTACTCCAGGGCTGATGGTGGTGGTTGCTATGGCAGCAGTGGAAGCAAAATGTGTCTGACTCTTGAGGAAAGGGGAGGAAACCCTCTAGCACACGACCAGAAAGCAAGAAAATGCCCACAGTTGATGAAGTGAAGAAGCCCCAGTGCCTCTGGTGGAAGGGAATGGGAATCTCACAGGTCTGAATTCCTCACCAGAAATAAAGCAGACATCATCTTCCATTAGGAGAGTCATAGTAAACACTCTTTTACCCAAGAAAAACCAGAAACACAAGGCAAGGCAGAATTTGGTTGTCGTGCATCAAAGGGGACAACTTATACAAAAGTCCTAAACCCTAGACCCATGAGGACAATATCTACAATCATAAGACTAGATTTGTAGAACTTAGAACCATCCCTGTCCCCTCCATTTCCTGAATAACAAGCATCAACACAGTACCTCTAAGGATGAACAAGAGCAATTATAAAAAGTGCTCTGTTAAACAGGTGATTAGGAACTGTGGAAAGCTAAAGAGAGAGTAAGTGATGTGATAACACTGTTCTATCACCCCAGAGAGACTAGTTAGGTCACCACACGTAGTAGCACAAGCTAACAGGAGTCCACCACTGGAGAAATTTTGGCCTATAGCGTACTAAGGACAACAAGACTAATAAGGAAAACCTAACCCAGTTAAACTACTGATGGTTTTCTTCTCCACCAATACTGACTGCCTGCCAGAGAGGATGCGGTATTTACTGTTGACTTTACTGTTCTTTTACAAACACAAGGCGGGGGTGATGGGGGGGTGGTGAGCAGTGCCAAGCAATGATCAACAAAATCAGACTTCCAGAACGACCAGTATTGAAAATAACCCACAGAAACTGTATTTTATAATAACTGTGATTAATATACAAAAGGTAGGACATGTACGAAGTGTGGGAACATAAGGAAAGAGGAACAAATCATAAATTTAAAAATGCAAAAGAGGGGCTGGGATTGTGGCTCAGCGGTAGAGCACTCGCCTAGCACGTGGGCAACCCGGGTTCGATCCTCAGCACCATGTACAGATAAAACACGTTGAATAAAAAAACGAATTGAGTACAACTAAAGCAAATAAATAAAAATATTTTAAAAAAATACAAAAGAAAAACCAGTGGAAATATGACAATAAAACATAATATGAGAGAAACAGAATTCCTTCAACATACTTATTGGAAGACAACACAGCTGAAAAAAAAGAAATAGTACACTTAAAAGTGGATCAAGACACTTTATTTAAAACAAGAGTGCAATGAATTGAATAGAGCACCCAAGAGCAGTGGAACAATAAAAAAGAAGTCTAAACTATAGAAAACTGGAATCTCAGAATGAGAAGAGAGAATGGAACAGAAGAGATATTTGCAAAGCCAATGCAAATCATCAACATAAATCAAAAATAGATGACAAATCAAAGACTATTAGAGTTTGACAAACTGAAGGCTGATCATTTCAATATCTAAAACAATTATAATTAAATCACTAAGATAATGATTATTATTAAATTGCTTTCATTAAAAAAGCAAAGATAAAGATAAAATCATGGGGGCAAACAGAAAGAAAAAAAGAAAAAGAAAAAGAAAAGGACGAAGAAAGATAAAGCAACATGACCTAGAAAGGAATGAAGCTAAGGATTCAGACTTCTCACTTGAAATTATGCAAGCTAAAAAAGAACAATGGAGCCAAACTTTGGGGCTGAGAGCAAAAGGGGAAAACCCTATAACCCAGAGTTATATAACCCAGAGTTCTATACCATTTTCTTGCTAGCAGACAGTACAGTGTAAAAATAATGAAGGAAATTCTGTAGAAGACAGAACATGATACCAGAAATAATATGGATCTGTAACAATAAGATGAACAGTAGAAATATCAAGACTTGTTATAAACAGAAAAGATTTCTTAAATATTTGAATCATTTCAAAAGATAATCTATTGACAAATATAGCCGCTGCTATTATGTGTTTTTTAACATATACAAAAGAAAAACATGAAATCAGAGCACAGAGTATAAAACAAAAGCATATTATTGTAAGTTTTGACAATTTATAGGAAGTACTGCAATAAAATGGATGTATCAACCTAGAAATAAAGAGCTATGGTTATTATGACAATGATTTAGATTAAGCAACACAGTTTTAAAAGAAGCTCAATTAATCCAAAAGGATGGGGAAAGTTTGGAGGAAAAAAAGAAATATATGGGAAAATATCAAACAATAATCAATAGGATGATGGAACTCCAAATACAGATGGATCTATTTTATGATGGTTTCCCTTAGGATTTTTGTTTAATTTACAGTGGTGCAATAGTGATATGCATTCAGTACAAACCATACTTCAAATCTGGAAGTTTGGTATTTTCCTGGGCTAACAATATGTAGCATGACAAGCTCTTATAATGATTGTAACAACAGGGAGCCGTAGCTCCTGTCAGCCACACCCCCACAAGGGGAACCACCGATCTCTAGTGCATGGTCTTGCCAGTATTTTCTGAATACAGGTTACCAAATTCCAATAAATACTCAAAACTGTATTATGAAATGGGCTTTGTCCAACTCTAGGAAAATATATAAGTGTGCTGAACATATTTAAGGTAGTCTTGGCTAAGTTATATGTTATTTGGTAGGTTATGTATATTAAATGTATTTTCAACCTACAATGGATTCATCAGGATATAACCCCATGATGTCAAGAAACATCTATGTAGCCCGGCGCGGTGGCGCACGCCTGTAATCCCAGCACTTTGGGAGGCTGAGGCAGGAGGATCACGAGTTCAAAGCCAGCCTCAGCAATGGCGAGGCACTTAGCAACTCAGTGAGACCCTGTCTCTAATAAAATACAAAAAAGGGCTGGGGATGTAGCCCAGTGGTCGAGTACCCCTGAGTTCAATCCCCGGTACCACAAAAAAAAAAAAAAAAAAAAAAAAAAAAAAAAAGAAACATCTATGTAATAATTACATGAAATACACATAATTTAAATACACATATATAAAAGGAAGAGATTATGATTATGTCAGTGTGTATCCTGGTGTTGTATATAATTAAAAAGAATATTTTTTTTAAAAAGCACAGTATCATAGAGAAAATAAGAACAGACAAATACACCTTAGTTCATCACTAGCACATTGAATTCAGAAATACATACTAATTGTTTTTTTCCCCAGAATGCAATAATTGTTCAATATGTAATCAAAAATTAATAAACATAATTCTTTAGAAGAACAAAAATTTTTTAAATATGATTATATAAATAAAGAAAAATCTCTTGACCAATTTGAAAATCATAATAAGGAAATTATAATAAGACCTTGCAGAGAAGTAGGACCAAAAGGGAATGATCTCAATCTACAAAAGCAGATTTAGAAAAACTCAGCTCAAAGCACATTTGGTGATGAAGACCTGAATTACATGGATGTGCATTCTCACCTCTTCTATTTAACAATGCACAGAAACTTTACACGATAACATAAAAGAAAGAAAATAAATAAAAACATATTGTTTAGAAAGAAAGAAATAAAACAGTAATTCACAGACAATGGAATTGTTTAGGTATATATCCCCAAAGAATCTACAAAAATGGTACTAAAACTAGTATCTCCTAAGGAAGGTTGCAGGATCCAAGTTAGGTATAGAAAACAGTAGTTTTAAAACACATACTTGCAATGAATGACTGGAAATTGAAATAAAACACGACCATTTATAGCATTAAATCATATGAAATACGTATGGATATTAATGTAATAAAATATCTGTTATACTTATGCAGGGAAAATTATAAAGCAATGATGTAAATAATTAAAGGAAAATGTACATTTATTAGATCAGAAGGTTCAATACTATCTAGATATCAATTCTTTCCAAATTGCTGCTTTTTATATTCAATGCAATCCTATTCAAAATTCCAATGAGGGTTTTTATAGAAAGGGAGAAACTGATATTAAATTTTGCTTTTTTTTTTTTTTTAATAGTGTTGAATTGGGAAGAAGCAAGCAGGACAACTAACATTACTGCCTCATTCAAGTCCTAACACAAAGCTAAAGTAATCAAGACAGTATCTTCCTCACATTAGACTAGATACATGGAATAAGTGTATAAAGAGAATTCAGAGATATGTCCATTCACATATGAAGGTCAACTGCTTTTTGACCAGTGTGTAAAATAACTCAATGGAGACAAGAAAGTCTTGCCAACAGACAATGTTAGCATAACTAGACATATTTTTGGAAATATGCACAAAGAAGCTTACACTATCAACAAAAAAATCAACTAAAAAGGATTAAAGATTTAATGTAAACCATGTAGAAAAATTTTAAGAAAATATAAGAGATTCCTAATATTTCAAATATATAATACAGAAATAAGAATCTTCAAAGAAAATAATTTTAAAATAGAACATTAAAATGAAACAATTCTGCCCTTTGAAATATACTGTCAAAAAATCATGAAAAATTAAGCCACAGATTAGAAGAGAGAGGAAAAAGGATTTCTTACTACTTTAAGAATGAATGACTCAACTTAACAGTTGGCAAAGGATCTCAACAGACACTTCCCCTGAAGAAAATACACAGACAGCAAACAGTACATAAAAAGTTGTTCAATATCAGTAGCCACTAGAAATGGAAAGTAAGACCACCATGAAATACCGCAACCCATCTACTGGAATGAATAAAATAAAAATATAATGAAACTACACAACACTGACAAGAATTTGGAGAAACCGCAACCCTCAGACATTAGTGGTGATATGGAAAAGTGTACAGCAATTTTGGAAGAGTTTGTGGTTTTAAAAAAGTTAAGCATACACTTTGCATTTACCTGAGAAAAGAAAACATTTGATCTCTGAAACAAATGTTTATAACTAATTCATTCATAATACCTAAAAACCAGAAATGATGTAAAAGTCCATTAACTAGCGAATGGCTAAGCAAGTTGTGATACAGCTACACAATGAATACTACAAATTTTAATGCCTTATTGATGGATGATAAAACATAGTAGAGCACCAAATGCATTATGCTGAGTGAAAGAAGCCCAGCACAAAAGCCTACACACCGTATAATTCTACTTGTAAGACATTCTGACAAAAGGCAAAATACAGGGCCAGAATCCCACGGGTTGCCTAGGTGCAGAGAGGGGAGGGATGACAGCTCTGTCAGGGAGGGGCAGAAGCTCTGCTGTGGCCTGCAGGCACTATTTCGTACCTCACTTTGGGCTATACACAGAAGCATACATTTGGCTACATAGCAGCACACATTTGTTAAAACCCATTAACCTCTCAAAATGAAATATTTTGTATCCACATTATACATCAAATCCTCAAGTCATCATCAAAAAAACTTGAATTTTAAAAAATATTCACCACTTGATAGAGATAAAATGACCAATGTCATGACAATCACTCCCAGGAAGGAACTGAGAAATAGAGAGGATGAAGTAGACGACTCCATGAGGAGCTGGGAGTAGCTTGGGGTAAAAGCCTAAGAAAAAGAGAGCATAGGAAGAATAAAATGAAAGTAAATATTCAATGGGAAAAGAAAGGTAATACTCTGAATAACTGCACCGTGAAAATGTTTGCAAAAATATTAACACAGCCTCCTTAGTGAACCTATGCATGTAAAAATAATGCTTTACAAAATGACACCATGACCTCTGTACTTCTCTTCCTGTACCAATTAATCTGTAACACCTGTAACCAGTGGGTACATTCAGACTTCTCCTATGCATTCTCATTTTTCTTTGCTCGGTAACATGAAAAGTCAAAATATGTAATCGTACAAATTTCTCACCACAAACGAATGGTAAGTGTGCAAAGATATGTTAAGAAACTTGACTGAACCAGACTATGGCATACACATACATGGAAGCATCATGTTGTGGACCCCCCTAAATATGTACCATATGTACAACTTTGTCAATTTAAATACATATGCAGAACAAGTGCTCTGACAGTCTGCAGTTAAATTTAATACACAAGCACCTGCGTCCTACAGGTTCTGAGATGGACACAATTGTGAATAAAACCTTATTTTGCATCAGAGACCAAATGATAAATTCTGATTGTCATACTGAATGAACTAGAACTACAAATACAGGTAGCTGCCTTTTCCAATCTAATTCACAGGTCCATCAACTTAGCGCCCTTTCAGGGTGAGAACCCTGTAGACAGGACCAGACAACAAATTAAGCTCTAAGGATGAGGAAAGTAAGAGAGCAAACCAGTAGAGAGAGCTTTCCTGTGCTATGGTCACCACTCACCCAGGTCAGGTAGGAACCTCACTGAATCCTCAGTCTTCTGCTGCCCAGTAACACTACCATAGTCACAAAATACACAGAGCAGGTACTAACCATTATAAAGGACCATGTAGTAATGGTAATTGATGATATTAACAAAAGACACCACCACAGCAAGACAAATTAATTTACCTTTTAAAATCAATTGTTTCCCAACAAATGGATATACTTTGATGTGTGTGTATGTATTTTACATAATATAATGAATATAACTTGATAATACATAATTTTGACAAATATAATTTGTTATAATTCAGTCCCCAGTACTTCCCCTTTCCCTCTCCTCCTCCCTCTCCCTGTTCCCTCCCCTGCACTGGAAGACTATTTAATACATTATTATAAAGAACATAGAAAAACACGTTAGAGAGTGCTAACACAATTACAGCTTCCCTGGATCTAAGGGAAAACAACTAAGAAATGTGGTCAACAGGCTTAACTAGTGGAATTTGAGAATAAGAGAACTACATGTCATTCTTTGATGGGGACTACCGAGCTAATTGAAATGCAGTAGAGAAATAAGCACAGACTCTCTGCCTCCTACTGGCTCCAGATCATGACAGTATGATTGATTCTGCAAATCTTGTTCCATTTTCATTTTAAAAACTTAGATAATAGCACTAAAGAGAACCAAACTAACAACAACAACAAAAGCAAACAATTCACCTACAATTTATATTTACACTCAACAGAAATTTAAAAGTCCAGCAAAGAAATGACGTACTCATAAAGAAATTCTTTGTATTTGAGAGCTCTATTAGCTGTATTATTATGATTTGCTGATAAATGAACAATAATCCTAATTTTCTAAAATTTAGGGAAAATGCCAAATTTAAAGGCTTAGGACAGATTTCATTTTGAAGCAAACTATTTCATTGCTACACTACATTTAGCTATACCAAGGGTAGGTATATAGACAATGGAAATTCTTGGGACAAAAAGTCACAAGAGAGTGGACAAAAATATTTATTCTGTCTCTGCTCCTTCATTTCCAGGGAATGGGAAGAAATGAATTCAAGAGGGAAATGTCCATTGTTACCACTGGTTCAATCCTAAGGCCCACAGCTCCAAGCCTGGAAGTTCTGTGAAAGTTGAGGAGCAGCAGTTAGTGGAATTGGCATAAAGCTTAATTATCAGCATAGGAAATGCAAGCGTCTTGTTTCACAGAATAATCGGGGAACCAGCAGCGGATCTAATACTTGTCTACTTGGTTTTTTGATTTTGGTTAACCCACTTCCATTCTCAGGATGCCAATTTACCTAGCACTAAGGAACAAAGAAGAGACCGGTCTTAAGTTCCCTTCCTGATGGAAAATACTATGATAGCTGTATTACAATATTTATTAGCCATCTACTTCAAGGGACATGAAAATGGCTAGCAAGAAAAGGAAGAAAAAAAAGCCCTTGAATCAAAATACCTGTGATGGCAATGAAATAATAAATATTTGGGATGTTGGGAAACCTACGTATGCTGAGTTAACTCATGTTCATTGTGTAAACGTACCAAATATGAGACCATATCCTTTAATGATAGGTGATTATGATCCATCAAAAAATAAAAAAAAAAACCTGGGATCAGACCCTCAATTCACATTTTACCCTCCCTGTGGCTTTAGAACGTCACTGGAAGAATATGAAGTTTGTCTTAATAAACACTGAAGGAATGTTTGAAAAGTGAATGTGATAACGCGAGTTAAAATGCTTTGTGAATTGTAAATACACAATAGCACCATTACCAGAGCTCAATATTTAAAACACAGATTAGGTGAGTCCTCCTGAGCCCAAGGCAGGGAAGACCAGTCACTGTAAGAAGCGGCAATCTCGAGTCCCAATTCACAGTGGAAGTGTTCCACCACGGCCCTTGCTGCTGTCTTAAGGAAAGCGATCTGTTAAGTGGTTCTTTGCTTTTCCAGGATATGTCTCTCCTGGCACCAGTCAGATCTTTTGGACAAGAGGTTTGAAACGTATTCTTTTTCCCCCAACTCATTGTTTTTGTTTTTCTTTTTCTTTTAGCTCAAAGGCTCTTCAGCATACTCTAAAGAGTGAGATAATAATGCACAATAAGTTTGTAATCGGAAGTTTGGGTCATCTTTTGAGAAGCAATCAATTCTGAAGACAATCAAACCTACATACTTTTTGCTCTGGCTGCATTTCCAGGCCCCCGCTCTTCTTCTGTACCACAGCCAGTGCCCTTAGAAAGGCTCTCCTGACTTTAGGTGGAGCATCACGGGCCAGGATGAGTGGCTTCTCTGAGGTCACTCACACACTGGTCCAGGACAGCCAACCTCACACACAGCCTCTTCCTAATAGCAGCAACATTCTGTGCACCTCCTCTCCTTTGGACCCTCGTGTTCCCTTCTTAGAGCACCTTCCCTTTCCAGCACCCCAAGGAAGTCTGACTGATGCTCAGGGTGTTTCCTAACTCACCAAGCCGCAGGCCTCCACAGACATTGCAATTCCTGGGGCTTCATGAACTCTGGAATTTCTACCCCTTCCTGAGTCTACATTTTCAGACTTCCCTTGTGATCTTTTTAAAGATCTGCAATACACTAAGCACATTTATTTTACATTTTCTGTCAGCTGTTCCAGAACAGTGGTTCTCAAACTTTGGTGGCTATCATAGTCACCTGGGCAATTTACTCAAAATAGAGGACGAGGTCTCTCCTCCTAAATAAACCCAGCCTTTTCATGATTCATTAGCTCTGGAGGGTAAAGATTCTGATATATATGAATACGAGAAAGGTACTTCTGGGATTTGGGGTGACATGATTCAGCTGCCTCAGGAAAATCCAGTTTTGAATGACTGAGAACTTAAGCTCTATATTTATAGAGAATTAAGGTCAAGCCTTGGGTCAGGTTTGCCTAATTCATGACCACTCCCTGAATTCTACCCTGATTTTTTGTATACTCTTTTGTAGAATAGGAGGGTGCCAGAATAAATACTATACTGCATGCATTTGGGAGATACTTCTTCACATTTTAACATCTTTGATATTGGGACATGTTTTAAAATATATATCGTCTAGTTATTTGTCAGTATCTTTTCTTTCACGTTAGTACCTAACATAATGGTGCATCTTACAATCAGATTTTCCTACATGTGAAAAATATAATAGCAAAGACAGGAAGATAAGAAAATCCTCTAACTCAAAGTAAAAGAGAAACAGTAATCAAACAGTTCAAATGACATCATGGAAATAAGGTGGTAGAATGACAATATCAAATGATTAATTCAGTATAGGAGACATAGATAGATAGATAGATAGATAGATAGATAGATAGATAGATATAGATATAGATATATGAGTATATTAAAAGAGAATTGGTATCACGGTAATGTAATATAACCAAAGGAACAGAAATTTATTCTTCACAATAGTCAATTTGGTCTGTTAGAGCCTTGAAAAGGTGGGCTTAGATCATATCCCAACTCTGAATTCTTTCTTGATTTGGGGGTCACAAAACCCAGGTTCAACATGAAAAGCATTCAAAAACAGTGTTCCAACATTGTCTGTTTTTGTGAAACAAACTACCCAGACTTAGTGGCACAAAACAATGACAAGTTTTCTATTATTGCTATCTACCATGAGTCAGAGTTACTAGGGCTCAGCTAAGTGAAGCTCACTTGGGAACCTGCATGTGGCTACAGTCAGAACATAAGTGGCTGGGGTGACAGAAAGCTCACATATTGGATCCTGAACTGGACGATAGAGAGAGCTGGGGGTGGAGTATTTGCACCCCTCTGGTGCCCCTCGTAATCTCTGTGTGGTTTGTCCCTGAGGGTCTCCAGGAGGAGGCTGGCTTCAGGACAGTCACACTTTTTATACACAGGCTCAGAGATCTAAAGGTGGGTATCTCCAGAAAGAGACACAGAGACACAGAGAGCCTGTGGGAATTGTGCAGCTCATTGTGACCCGCCCCAGGCAGCCAAGAATCTGTTGTACCATATTGTTTGGTAGTGAGGCATTAAAGTCAGTCTAATAGTTTTTAAAATATAATTAAATTCATGGATACATTTTTAAACTATGACAAAGAGGCATTTTAAATATAATTTAAATTTAAATATAATTTAAAATCACTCTCTTAATACAAAATTCAATGCCTTACATTTTAAATTAACACTACAGGAGAAGTTATTCACACACACACACAAAAAAAAAAAACTGATATTTTTGTTCTTGAATAATTACAAAAGCTAAAGCAATATTTTTGGTTAGTAGTAAAAAAAAAATCATGTAAGTACTCACTGAGGCACCTAATACCAAACAAACTAAAAGTACACACACACACACACACACAGATATATGACACATGTCTTTCTTAAGCACAAATTAGATCAGTACAAAATACCCCTCAACAAAGTTGCTTAAGAATCCACAAATAACATTTCTTTATAAAACATTAACTGTGTACTATCATACATTGAAGGTGCTTTTTAGAATGCATTATGAACAGATTTATGTCCCTCAAAATTCATTACCTCAGGTTAGTGGAAAATTTAAAAAGTGCATCCAGAGAAATACGAAACTCAGTGATCAGAATAATCAGGACAGTTAATATGCTCTATATTTTTATATTTTTCAAAGAAAAAAATCACTAAGTGGGCAAAAGCTTGTTCTCTGTGATTTCAATTCAGCTTTTAAAACTTTGGATTCAAATGCTACAAACTGAACTCACCAAAATAATTCTGTATTACTTCATATTATTTAAGAATCAAGAGTGTATGTGCACAGAAATCCATGCTGTTCAGAGTAAAAACCCTCCAGAGTTAGCATTCTGCGGTTTTTATTTTCCACGAGAAGTAGGCACATGGGAAATTATAGGTTTAATAGGAGGAAACATTGGTAAATAATGTAGTTAACTTTAAAATAATAACTTCAATCTGTCTTCTATCTAGGTATAGATGAATTTAGAAGTTCCACTGTTTTAATGTGCATATACTATCCTATCAGGCAGGCACTGACAAACTTTAAAAATAGTTTTCTAACAGACTAATTAGTAACACAAAAATGTCTAATTCAAAACAGGTTCATGTTATTGGTATTAATATAACAAACTTCATTTCAAATGCCATCCTGAATGCCAGGAATACGTTATTTCAATTAACTCACAAACCAATAAAACCAACGGTATTCTTTCTACTTTATACCTCAGACACCCACCACACCAATTGCCCAACTTTTCCTAAATGCTACAGGAATCATTTCAATTTACAAAAATTAATGAATATGCAAAATAACTTCCCAGGGTGCAATGGTCACCCTCTCCTTCCCACTAGTCCACTCTAGTCACCTTTTTTATTTCATGACAATCCCTTATCAAATTTCAGCACCACCACCAGCCATGTAAGTTTCTCAAGATTGGCATTAATCTCAAAAAAATCAAAAGCTAATGAAACATCTCTCCCCGGCCCCATAACTCATTAAAGAATTATCTACATTTGCAACATGGATGCCCATATTTAAGTCAGTAAAAATATTTTCTAACCATACACGTTGTGCCAGTTATCAGGATAAAATGGTTACAATGACAAAGTTATGGAGTCTGTGTCTAGAGGGTGAGACAGAGCACAAGTAACAAAGTTCATGGCTCCTGATAAGAAAGAAACAAAGCAGAGCCAGGGGCTGGAGAGAGGGTACTGTCCGGGAGGGGCTCCCTGGAGTGTACACATTTCAGCAGCAGTGACATTATCACTTGCCTAGAAACTGGCTGGCTGTCCCTGGAATCATATAACTGCTTTATGTCCAAGTTTGCTCATGTGTAAAACCAGGGCTGGACTAGAATGGTCTGGTATGGACCTTCAGGCTTGGAATTCTAGAACCCTAAGACCTCTCATCCACAAGAACCTTACCTTGAACAGCCTGCTCAGATGGCCCTTCAAGTACTCACTCCCTGGTACCAGTGAAGTCAACAGATTCAGTCAATCACATCCCCATGTGAATATCACCTCCTTCCCCACCCCAGTCTGCTCTCTTCTCTGCTCTCTTCTTTTTGATCTGATGGCTTTGTAGGAAACATCTCAATATAAGAGACACAGTGTTTCTGAATATCACCAAGGAATTTGTCAGGATTCCACATTAGCTGATCTTGATCTCTTTATGTGCAGAGTGGTGTAATCTGTAGAATTATTTACTACCCCAATACTTACAACCTGAAAAATACCAATGGATCAATTGTAATGCAAAAATGTTGAACATTATTTTTATATAAAGAATGATATTGACTAAATTATGATAGGATGTAGGGATTACTTAAAAGAAGGAGGTGATTCTAAACACATTGATGTAAGCAGGTACAATGGTACAGGCTATAAACCCAGCAACCCAGGAGGCTGAGACAGAAGGATTGCAAGTTCAAGGCTAACCTGGGCAATTTAGCAAGACCCTGTCTCAAATAATAAAAAGGGCTGGGGATGGAGTTCAGTAGCAGAGCACCCCTGGGTTCCATCCCCAGTACCACACACACAAAAAAGAAAGAAACAGCAAGAAGTACATAAACGTATTGATTTAAGAACTAAGTTCCACAGTAACCACTTACAGCTTGGTGGGCTGAATCTAGTAAGATGTATCAGTAACAAATGCACAATTCTACAGTAGGGTTTAGAAAACCAAGTGTACAAGAACAGCATGGAAAGCCAAAGCATGCAGCAATACATACAGAGAAAATCTCAGTAATTCTAGCTATATAAGGCTAAGCTGGAATAACCCTAATAACAGGTTCCCCAAAACAGGTACCAAAGGCTCCTGCTCCCCAAGGTGTGGTTCCCTGACCAGTTATATGAATATCAGCTAGGAACTTGCTAGAAAGGCAGAATCTTGGAGTCAAAGCCAGGCCTCCATCATCAGATTTCATCTGTTACAAAAATGCACAGTGACTTAGTACAACACTGTTCTAAGCTATTATTCAGATCAGATCAAGTGAGGCTCTAGTCTAGACTAGAGAGGCCACATACCCAAAACACATTCCTGTGATGCAAGTCCATTAGACCAAGGCATGCACAAACTCAAATCTTTAAATCTACCAAGCATTATTTCAAAGGCTGTGGATCTTTGGTCTAGAATGTGTTATCCAATATGGTAACCACTAGCCAAATGTGGGTATTTAACAAATTCAGGTGGGCTATAGGCACAAAATACACTGAAGACTATGAACCAATAGTTTAAAAAAATCATAACACCAAAAAAAAACAAATAACCCAATCAATAAATGGGCCAAGGAACTGAACAGACACTTCTCAGAAGAAGATATACAATCAATCAATAAATACATGAAAAAATGCTCAACCTCTCTGGCAATTAGAGAAATGCAAATCAAAACCACTCTAAGATTTCATCTCACACCAGTCAGAATGGCAGCTATTAAGAACACAAACAACAATAAATGTTGGAGAGGATGTGGAGAAAAAGGCACACTCATACTTTGTTGGTGGGACTGGAAAATGGTGCAGCCAATATGGAAAGCAGTATGGAGATACCTTGGAAAACTTGGAATGGAACCACCTTATGACCCAGCTATCCCACTCTTGGTCTTTACCCCAAAGACATGAAAACAGCATACTACAGGGACACAGCCACATCAATGTTTATAGCACCACAATTCACAATAGCTAAACTGTGGAACCAACCTAGATGCCCTTCAGTAGATAAATGGATAAAGAAAATGTGGTATATACACACAATGGAATATTACTCAGCAATAAGACAGAATAAAATCATGGCATTTGCAGGAAAATGGATGGAGTTAGAGAATATAATGCTAAGTGAAGTTAGCCAATCCCAAAAAGCCAAATGCCAAATGTTTTCTCTGATATAAGGAGGCCAATTCACAGTCAGGTTGGGATGGGGAGCATAGGAGGATTAGAGGAACACTAGAATGGCCAATGGGGAGGGACGGGAAGGGAGGGGGCAAAAGGGTGAAGGAATAAAAAAAAAGATGGTAGAATGAGATGGATATCATTATCCTAAGTGCATGTATGAAGTCACGAATGATGTGAATATACTTTGCATACAACCAGAGATTTGTAAAAAAAGTGCTCTATATGTGTAATATGAAATGTAATGCATTCTGCTGTCATTTATATCATCTTAGAATAAAAAATAATTCTAAAAAATTATTTAAAAAATGCACCCTCCAATAGAATTGCACCACCTCCCTTGCTTTGGTGTACCCAAAACTCACTTATGTACAAAAGTAAAAGCCCTGCTGTGCTTGCGGCTCAGACTTTAGGAATTATCCCTCTGGGCCATGGTGCCACTAATAAAGTGTTTCTTCCAGAAAAAAAAAAAAAAAATGAATGTGAAGTACTTCTTAGTAATTTTATATTTAACATATTGGAATAACATATTGAATGTGTTACCTTAACTCAAATGTATTATTAAAATTAATTTATATTTGTATTGGTAATGTGGCTACTGGAAAAGCTTAAATTAATGTGGCTCTGAGGTGTACATTTTATTTCTATTGGACAATGCTATTGGAGAGATGACTGGGGACCTGTATGGCAGCTCTTTTCATGTGGAACACTGTTGTATGGGACAAGTATTAACCCGGATCAGTCCAGAAACAAGGACTAAAACTAGGCCTAAACATAGTATTATGAGCAGAGGAGAAAAATTGATCTTTTCCCCAAAATTATCCAGCATAGAATATAATCACGCCCACGGATTCATCACTGAATCTAACACTCTGAATCTTGCACTTTTTGTCTTACTATGAAAACTAAAAAACAAACAAAAACATATGAAAATGAACATAAAACAAGAAAGCCTATTATTAAAAGCAATATCTCATGAGCAGTTCCCAATTCATGCTTTTTCCTCTGGAGAAAAATTACAATGCACTTTATTTTCTCTTTAGAGAATGGTGGTGGGGTGTGCAGGTAGTCAATGACATCATCAGAGGAAATGGCATCCATGCTTGCAGAGAGATGACCATTCTCCTGAAGATGATCCTTTTGCTAAACCTTCCTTGTGGATGACTTCCAGATTGCCTGTTGCAACCAATATTAGCTGTGTTCAGATTATGCAGTTTCCAAGCCAGGCTGCTTCAGCACTACAGGAGGGGAAAATAAATAAATGAACCCCTCTGAGTCCACAAACCTGATCTCAACAAAATATCAAGTCACAAGAATTTAATGAGGAAAGTCTAACTCATCACTATGATGCTGAAGCTAATACCCAAGTATAACTACCTTATCTTTATTACAAGGGACAGCCCCAATATCTTGGCTCATCTTTCATTCGTTCTAAATGATTCACTTTCTAGATACACATTAGAAATGCTGAATGATTTCATGATCCCAAGAGGGTCATTCTTTGGCCCTCTCCACATCAAAGAAATCTTAAAGAAGTAAAGTTTTACAGAGGTATTCGGTTTCATTTTATTTAACATAACAAGGTTTTAAAGGGAAAATAAAAGATTATACCATTTTTTTGTAGCACATAAAATTTAAGGATACTCTTTCACCACTCCTATTTAACATAGTTCTTGAAGTTCTAGCCAGAGCAATTAGACAAAAGAAATTAAAGGGATACGGATATTTGCAAATGATATGATTCTACACATAGAAGATCAAAAAAATTCCACCAAAAATCTTCTAGAACTAATAAATGAATTCAGCAAAGTAGCTGGATATAAAACCAATAACCATAAATCAAAGGCATTTCTGTACATCAGTGACAAATCCTCAGAAAGAGAAACTAGAAAATCCACCCCATTTACTATAGCCTCAAAAAAAATATTTGAGAATCAACTTAACAAAAGAAGTGAAGGACCTCTACAATGAAAACTACAGCACACTAAAGAAAGAAATTTATGAAGATCTTAGAAGATGAAAAGATCTACCTTGTTCATGGATAGGTAGAACTAATATTGTCAAAATGACCATTCTCTCCCAAAAGCACTATACAGATTCAATGCATTACCAATAAAAATCCCAATATCATTCTTCATAGAAATAGAAAAAGCAATCATAAAATTCATCTGGAAAAATAAGAGACCCAGAATAGTCAAATCAATTCTTAGCAAGAAGAATGAAGTGGGTGGCATTACTATTCCAGACCTTAAATTGTACTACAAAGCAATAGTAACAAAAACAGCATGGTATTGGCACCAAAATAGACCAGTTGACCAATGGTACAGAATAGAAGACACAGAGACTAACCCACACACCTACAGTTATCTTATATTAGACAAAGGTGCCAAAAAACGTTCACTGGAGAAAAGAAAGCCTCTACAACAAATGGTGTTGGGAAAACTAGAAATCCTCATGAAATAAAATGAAATCAAATCTCTTTCTCTCACCATGCACAAAGCTTAACTCAAAGTGGATCAAGGACCTAGGAATTAAACTGGAGACCTTGCACCTAATAGAAGAAAAAGTAGGCCCAAATCTCCATCATGTTGGTTTAGGCCCCAACTTCCTCAATAAGACCCCAATAGTGCAAGAACTAAAACCAAGAATCAATAAATGGGATGGATTCAAACTAAAAAGCTTCTTCTCAGCAAAAGAAACAATCAGTGAGGTGAATAGAGGACTTACAGAATGGGAGCAAATCTTTACCACAAGCACATCACATGGAACACTAACCTCAAGGATTTATAAAGCTCTCAAAAGCCTTAACACCATGGGGCTGGGGTTGTGGCTCAGCGGCAGAGCGCTCACCTCGCACGTGTGCGGCCCAGGTTCGATCCTCAGCACCACATAAATGTAAATGTATTGCATTGTGTACAACTAAAGTAAATAAAATAAATATTAAAAAAAAAGCCTTAACACCAAAAATAACAAATAACTCAATCAATAAGTGGGCCAAGGAACTAAACAGACACTTCTCAGAAGATGATATGCAAACAATCAACAAATATATGAAAAAATGTTCAACATCTCTAGCAATTAGAGAAATATAAATCAAAATATCTCTAAGATTTCATCTTACTCCAGGCAGAATGGCAGCTATCAAAAAAACAAACAACTTAAATGCTGGTGAGGATGTGGGGAAAAAGGCACACTCCTACATTGCTGGTGGAACTTCAAAATAGTGAAGCCAATCTGGAAAGCAGTATGGAGATTCCTAGGAAAACTTGGAATGTAACCAACATTTGACCAAGCTATCCCACTCCTTGGTCTATTACCAAAGGACTTAAAAACAGCTTACTACAGGGACACAGCCACATCAATGTTTATAGCAGCACAATTCACAATAGCTAGATTGTGAAACCAACCCAAATGCCCATCAGCAGATGAATGGATAGGGAAACTTTGGTATATATATACATAATGGAACACTATTCAGCACTAAAAGAGAATAAAATCATGGCATTTACAGGTAAATGGACGGAGTTGGAGAAAATAATGCTAAGTGAAGTTAGCCAATCCCAAAAAACCAAAGGTCGAATGATCTCTTTGATGTGAAGAATAACTTATAAAGGCAAGGGAGTGGGGATGAGAGGAGTGAAAGAGCTTTAAGTAGAACAAAGAGGGGGAAGGAGGGAGGGGGCAAGGGGATAGGAATAATGATAGAATGAGTTATCCATGATTACCCTAAATACATGTATGAAGACACAATTATTGTAAAAATACTTTATATAAAACCAGCAATTTGAAAAAAAAAATAAGGGTAGTATTTGTTGTTGCTTTGGGTTTATTTGTAATCATAATTTGTTGTTTGCTTATTTATTAATAGCTATTAACTGTGCATATTAATAGAACTAGGTGTGATGTGTCATCTCTACACATGCATATAGTATGCATCAATCACAACCAACCACCCTTCTTCCACCCACACTCCCCCACCCCTGGCACCTTCCAAGCACCTACTAATCACTACTCTATTTTCAGGCTGACTTTGCTTTTTAATTTCCACATATAAGAGAGAATATGCAACACGTGCAGTTTGATCTACCTTAAACTAGGAAATACCAGTAGCCTGAAGTGGTTCAAATGCTGCTGTCTTTAAGATAATGATTTAGATTCAACAGAAGTCAGCTTGAATCCCAGTTCCCATCATGCACGATCTGCTTTGGAGGTTTTAGTTTGCTCATCACTTGGTGAGGGCGCTGGCTCTAGTGCTAGGATTCCTCCTGGCTCTAACTTTCCACATTCCACATTGCCATATAAATGGAAGAAGGGAAAAGTGCTTCATGTTTAACCAAATAAAGCCCAAATCTATCCAAATAAAAGGTAGACTGAGCCGGGCGCGGTGGCGCACGCCTGTAATCCCAGCACTTTGGGAGGCTGAGGCAGGAGGATCGCGAGTTCAAAGCCAGCCTCAGCAATGGTGAGGCACTTAGCAACTCAGTGAGACCCTGTCTCTAAATAAAATACAAAAAGGTCTGGGGATGTGACCCAGTGGTCAAGTGCCCCTGAGTTCAATCCCCGGTACCAAAAAAAAAAAGGTAGACTGTATTTCAAAATGAATATCCTTATAGAAATTGTAATACCTATTTCTGAGAAGGTTATATAATAGCTCCCCAAAGACTTTTTAAAATTTATAAAGCCATTTATCTTGTATACATTATGAATGCCCCTAAGTAACAAATGGATAGACTGTAACATACACACACACACTCCTTGTTAGATTTTGAAGTCTAATAATGCAACTCCTGAAGCCAAATTGGGATTTGCATTTGTGGAGTCCCATTAAAATGAAAGCACTCTCCAGCTATAATTATTTCACTCATTCTGCACATTGGAAAATCTGTTATAATGTAAAGTGGCATAGCCCAGAACTTCTGTATCACTTTGTATTTAATGGTAGTACTAATGAATTCATGGAGCACCTGTTGTTTACTTTAATCTGAACCTTTTTATATATGCCATGTATATTCTGTTGCCAGATTTTCGATGAATTGACTTTTTTTTTGAAAATTCTATAACTAGTTCCTTTTTCAAATAAATCACAATACTTACCTGGGGAGCTACCTTTTTACTAGTAAGCTTCCTATATAGTAAGTCATCACATTTTCTAGGAAGCAAACTTGAATTTGCATCTCATGAGGTTGGCTGTAAGTAAAGGCAGGAAGGTGAAAATCAGGGAGTTCTGTCACTGACTAGGGTGGTCGGGAGCCATCGCTTTCGACAACAGGAGCCCAAGGGTGCCTCCAACTGGGTTCACCCAACTGGGATGACCTCCTATGATAAAGCAAAGGTCCTGACTCTCAGAGGTTCTCCACTAACTATGGACAAGAAAGCCACAGCTGCATTAGGACACCAGTGTCCAAGTGGGAAGCATTTCCTGCCACCAGCTTTTAGACAGAATAGCCAAAACATTAGTGTCTTACTTTTGTGAATTTGATTTGACATCAGCTTTTTCAAGTAAGAGCTTTAACAGGCCCTCTTTAAAAAAAAAAAAAAAAAAAAAAATTGCCATATTATTTATTCCTAGCACAGTAATCAGTCCATAGGTAATACATATTTCTAAAATTAAAAAAAAAAAAAACTCATCCATTCAATGGTGACTATTAAAAATGGCATTAAGTCTCCCCCAAATTCACATACGGATGTCCTGACCTACAGGACCGTGGAATGCACCTTAGTTGGAAATGGCATCACTACTGGGATAAAGCAGAGAAGGGGTCCCTCATCAGGTATGCCTGCTGGATATATGGGAAGGAACACCATGGGGAGATGTGGGCAGGGCTCAGGATGATGCCATAGAAGCCAAGAGACACCAAAGAGCCAGCAACTGCCCAGGCTCTGGGGAAGCAGAGGCCCTCCCAGCCCTCGGGACGCCTTGGTCTGGGACTCCTTCTCCAGAACTGTGAGGGAATACATATCTGGGACTTAAGCTCCCCAGCCTGTGGCAGTTGGTCACAAAAGCCTAGCAAATTAACAGTAGTTAAGACAATCTATGGCTTGATAGAAACAAATAACAGAAAGTATAAATCTAAGTGAAAACTAAGAAAAGGTTTTCCAGCTATGTGTCTCGCTATACTTAATGTTTAGATCCCTAATTAATCATGCCTGGTTAACATTAGAGGAACATGATTAAATCAACTAAATTAAATCAACATTTAAAATAGAAGCCCCTGAGAAAAGAAACTTTGATTTATACACTGATACACCCCGAAAACTTAAATACAGGCCAACACATTATGGCCATAAGTCATAACAAATCTGTTGAATGAATGAATGGCTAACACAGAGAAGCATAATTCAACGTACAGGAGCAATTTGTAAGCTTGCTTCCTGAAATATTAAAAATGAAAAATTCAAACCAGAAATAGGTATAAAAACAATTGTTTCTTCACCATGCCTACTTTAAGAGTTTTTTTTTTTTTTTTCTTTTTTTTTAATCAAGCGCAAGTCAGTCACTAAAAAAGAAATCCTAGTGGAAAAATTAGAAATATGCCATATGTTGTCAGCTTGAGAAAATACGAATGCAAGGGCATTTTCAACACTTAAAAGAACTATTTATCAATTTCCGTGCCTCCTGCTGTACAGATGGCAAAGTTGCTGTGTTTCTGAGGGGTGATGAGAAATAAACAATGTGGAAGTCGATGCTGGAATTCATAAATAAGTGTCATTTTGCAAACTTTCGTATCTAAATGCCTTCCTTAAGGGATGACTTGTGGATGGCCCTGTCAAGTGGCACACATAAAATCTTTCAGTAATAATAGTAATCATGATAAAAAAACCAATCATCATGTAGAACTCTATTTTTAAAAGTCATTTTAAAAATGCTTATCTCTAATATATCTCGACACCAACAAGAATCTAAGATTCCTAGAGTACTGCCAAGTTTTCCACATTTCTATGTAATTTTCATAGGCTCCACGCAACCTAAGATAAAATTCTGCCCTGTACTCTTTTAATTTCTTTTAGTCATCAATGAGGGCTAAAATATTAATCAGATTGCTTCCTTATATCCAAACACTGCTATGTTCTATGGGAGAAAAAATATCTAACCCAGTGTAAAAAAGCACGTCTTTCAAGGAAAACAAAAAGGACAGTCAATTCTGAATTGCGTTTATTATAGTTATCCAAGCATGGAAATGCATACAGTCATAAAGTGAATATAAACATTATTATAAAATAAATGAAACTCAGATTAGCAGTATTAATGTGGTGTATCTGGTGACACTGTTCAGGGAAGATAAGTGGCCAGCCACACCATGAATTTGGAACTCACTGACAAGGTGTGAATCCTTTGGAATCTGGTTTCACAGAATGACTCCCCTTGCTCATTCCCAGAGGGCTGGCTTTACTTCTTTCAGACACACTGGCCTTCACTTTGAATGAGCCCTTCGCAAATGCCCCAAACCCATCCTTGTTCTCCCCCACAAGAAACGTGACTGTCCCAGTGCTTAGCAACACAGAGAGGGACACAAGGCACAAGCCCCTGCTCAGCACAGCATGCTCCCCTCCGGCCTCCTCCACATCTTCACCAGAACCTTCTGCTGGCCCTATGGGTCAGCACCATGCCCTCCACTCACGCACACTATCACCCTCTCGTGCCCTACCAGCAGTTTTACATGTCCCAGATGGTCCCCTTGCCACATTCTCCCTTGGATTAAGGGGCACACCCCACCCTACCCGTTTTTCTCCACCTTCTCTGGTTCTACCTTCTCCTTTCTCATCAGCTCTGCCTCCCTATCTGATCTCTGAGTACTGCAATGTCTCAGTCCCACCCCCATGCCTGGCTCCACACTCCTGGCTCTGCACACTTCTCTTGCACACATAGAGCTTTTGGTATAGCCCTTCCACATACATCTCCAACCTGCAGTGACTAGACACTGTGGGAGACCCATGGATATGTGGTGTGCAAGTCATGTGAGTTGAATAGGCCCACGCCTGCCCAGTCACAACAGATCCTCTTGACCAGGATGAGTCCCATACAATCTAAACTGGACCAAGCAAAGTCAATCCTCTGGAATCTTCTGGAATGATTGGGACATAATCACACTCTTTCTGGTGGTTGCTTGACTCCTAAGTTATGAAATTGGAGTTCCCACTGGCATATTAGCAGTACTTATAAAGAGCGTGCTGAAGATGAAATTAAGAAGAAAGCAGAAGACATGAAAAAAGAAAAATGAGTCATGATCAGTAAAGCATGGACCAACTAAAACCTTGGGAATGAGAGGCAATGATTCCATATTTCCCTTTTACCAGGTTTATGCTGTTTTGCTAAGGGTGAACCAACTAACGAAAAAACTGTCCCTGCAGTTAGTCTGACACCTCAAAACAGACCTGATGGTCAAATGATCTCTTTGATAGGAAGATACTAACTTATAAAGGCAAGATTACCCTAAATACATGTATGAAGACACAATTGTTGTAAAAATACTTCATGTAAAATCAGCAACTTGAAAAATTGTGCTCTTTATATGTAATATGAAATGAAATGTAGTCTGCAAACGTGTATAACAAATTAGAATTTAAAAAATTTAAAAAAAATAAATCTTAAAAAAAAATAAATAAATAAAACAGACCTGATGGATCCGGACGTAGGGTTTAGGCAATGAAGACTCCCTGCCCTTGACTATGAAAGGAAACATTCTCTCTCGGTTTGCAAAGCAACTATTAAACTCCTTGTATGTGCCTCATACCTGAGGTTGGAGGATGCTTCTCAGGGTATGCACAGAGGGCATGTTTGATGTTTCTCCCAAGGAACAGGCAATCGTGTGGCCAGACTGACACACTGAGAAGCAGGCAGAAAAGGAAATGAATTTGTGACAACAGGAATATTTCAGTGGATGGCCAGCAACCCAGAAGATCTTGAGCCTTCCAGGAATGGAAAGCCCCACCTAGTCCAAGGGTCCCATTTCTTCTCCTCCAGGAGTCTAGATGCAAGACATAAACTTTAAAGTATACAGAGGTGCTGAACGGAAGTGACATAGGGACAAAGATGAGTTGAGGGGCTGCTGTACTCTGCATCCAAAGGCACATGAACCCTGTTACGGAAAGACCCTTCACTCCACTTCACCAAAACTCCAAAGAAATGAGAAGTATAAGTGAAAAAGTAGGCTTACACTTTGTGCCAACATAAAACCACTGAACATATTTTGTCTTGTAAGGACAAATATATCCCCAAGAGACTAAACTCTAAGATAATAGATTAGCAATAAAATAGCTGCTAATAATCAACTTCTCATTTATGCAGAGAGCATGGACTCATCTGCATTATTTATACCAAATAAACAACTCCATGTCCTTGGTGAACAGTAGTGCTAGTCCTACTGAGCATCTTTAATAAATTATTAAAATGGCACAACACATTGCATGGAAGAACAAGAAAGAAGGAGAACCTTACTGATGCAGAACACATATTTTTTTTTTCCCTAAGAATAATGAGAATTGTTCTCTTCCTTGTTTTCAAATCCATTAAGACACTGAGTAGTAATGAAGAGAAAGATACCCAGAAGGCTAGCCCCAGAGTACAGTATTTCACTCACACATTTGCATCTGGTAAATAAGAAGACAAAAGTTCGACTTGATGTACATTTTGCATTATCTGATATAGGTTTCCTTACTGTTCAAGCATAGTACTTACTCATGACGCAAATAAACACCTGCAGTTTCCACATTTGCTATGGTAGCTTTTATGGGTCAGCTTGGCTGGCCACTGCACCCCATCATGCAGTCAATCATGAGCCTGCAAGGTACTGTGAAGGTGTCAGTGAATCTGTTTGATAACTTACAATCAGCTAACTGAGCAATACGGTATCCTCATTCAATCAGTTGAAGACTGCAAGAATAAAAGAGATATTCCAAAATAATTCTGCCTCAAGACTACCATATAAACTCCCTGCTTGAGTTTCCAAGCTACAGGGCTGCCCTGCAGTCTCAGACTTCAGACTGCAGGACAGCTCCTACTTGAATTTCCAGTTTATCTTCCTGCCCTACAGATTTTGGACTTGCCAGTCCTCCTAATTGTGTTAGCCAATTTCTTCAAACAATATTCATTCTCTCTGAATATATATACTATATATGTAGTATATGTGTGTGTAAACACTATGTAATTTTTATCTACTATGTGATTTATGTGTGTATACATCATTACGTATATTATTAATGTATGCAAACATGTTATTATTACATATATATTATTTATTTGTGTGTATGTGCGCCTTCTGTTTCTCTGGCATGGAGAGCTCTTATTAGAATATTTAAATGTCACCAAAAGGATCTTGAAGTAACCTTACCTTGCAGGAAACAAAGGTCCTCCTCTGCATGACTGAAAGAAATGGAGCAAGATGGCCCCAGGTCTGTTTTCTTTGCTCTGGTTATTTCTTAGAGGAATTTTCCAACTCCTCTCAGGGACCTGATGGTAACCAACTTCACCCATCCCCAGGAACCAGGGACAGCAGGCTTCATGCTGCTTTGTTAAACATGGGGCCCTTCTGCTAATCCCATTTCTGAAGTCATTAAATCAGGTCCACCCAGAACCTGCTCACGGCAGCGCTGTGTTCTGCTTGTGGTGCTGCATCAGCTTGGTGCTGTGTTTACATTCCCGGGAGTTTGCTTGGCCCAGGTGCTCATGCCAAGTCTTCTCTTTGGCAATGTGCGATTCCATTTGTGATTTTGGTAAACACAATATGTTCCATCAGGTGCTGATGGTAGAAGGAATCTCAAAAATGAAGTCTTAATATTCAAACCCTGGCCAGAACAAGGCACTTATCATTTAATCAGCAGTGGATATTTTGGTTATGACACACACAGGGCAGCTGAGTGCATTCCATGCTTACCAGAGAGGGTGAGGAGAAGATTTAGAGTGCAACTCCCAGGCAGCCAGTCTGTGCCTCGAGTCAGCCATCATCTTCCTTCCCCTCTCCATCACCTTCCTTTCTTCCTCCAGACATTTAGAACTGGCGTGTCCCTCTTATCCTTCCCCTACATAACTAAACCCAGTGGCATTCCCTGTTTATACCACTCTGGCTTCTTTAAGGTTCATTTGTTAACTTCATAACTTTCAGTGCCCACCATAGGCCTGGGTCCTACATTCAGCTCCCAGAATGCCACCAGAATGTCACCCCATGCGTGACCTCTAAGTGCTCAAAGTAAATCCATTCACTACAATCAGGGTGATTGCAAAAAGCCCCAGAGAGATTTTGAAAAAAAAAAGTCCATTCTTAAAGTTATAAGGAATAATAACACAATCTTTGTTTAGTGATGGACAAACTCGATCACAAAATTCTACACACCCATTTTCCTATCATGGTCCTAAGTGACAGTCTCATGGCAGTAAAGAAAAATTAAAAAAAAAAAAAAAAAAAAAAAAAAAAGAATTTACAGAACAGAGGGTGATACTGTAAAAGAAGCCATATTTGAGTAAAACCAGGGCACTTTCAGAAGCACAGAACGATGCGAAAGAAATTATGGCTGTGACAATTTCACTGGTCATGAAATCCAATCCCTGAGGGCGATCCAAAGAACATCAAGTTCAAAGACACACATCCAGTGAAAAGACACCATACGTTTAAATCCTAGGAACGGAAACTTTCTGCCCACTTGCAGTTCCTGGAATCATACTGACCTGCGGTGTGCATCTGGACCAGAAGTATGCAAAAGGAGGAAACATCACGGAGGACCAGCTATTCTTCACAGAAGGCTCATTTTTTCCTCAGAAGGAGAAGAGGCAGCTGGGAATGAATTACAGGAAGGCTGTGATAAGGTGCCTTCCCTTAATCTGTAACAGGTAACCATCCCACATGGTTTCTGAGAATCGCTTTTTAAATTTTTTTTTTTTTAATTTTTTTTATTTGTTCCAATTAGTTATATATGACAGTAGAACGAATTTTGACACATTGTACACAAATGGAGCATAATTTCTCATTCCTCTGGCTGTACGTGGTGCTGAGTCACACTGGTAGTGTGATCACACATGCATATAAGGTAATAATGTCTGTCTGATTCTACCTTCCTTCCCATTCCCACAGCCCCACACCTCCCCTCTCTCCCCTCTGCACAATCCAAAGTTCCTTCATTCTTCCCCACATCCCCCTCACTAGGGATCAGCATGTGCTTCTCAGAGGGAAATATTTGGCCTTTGGTTTTTGGGGGATTGGCTTATTTCCCTTAGCATTATACAGAGAAATGCAAATCAAAACTGCTTTAACATTTCATCTCACTCCAGTCAGGATGGTAATTATCAAGAATTTAAGCAACAATAAGTGTTGGCAAGGATGTAGGGGAAAAGACACACTCATACATTGCTGGTGTGACTGCAAATTGGTGCAGACGCTATGGAAAACAGTAGGAAGATTCCTCAAAAAACTGGAAATGGAACCACCATTTGACCCAGCTATCCCACTCCTTGATTTATACATGAAGGACCTAAAACCAGCATAGGACAGTGATGCAGCCACATCAAGGTTTACAGCAGCACAATTCACAATAGCTAAACTATGAAACCAACCTAGATGCCCTTCAACAGATGAATAGATAAAGAAAATGTGGTATATATACACAATGGAATATTACTCAGACTTAAAGAAGAATGAAATCATGGCATTTGCAGATACATGGATGGAACTAGAGACTATCATGCCAAGTGAGAATCACTTTCTTCCACCGCCTTGTCCTTGTGTTTCTCTATCTTGCTCTTTCATTGTTTTATCCCCCTCTTCCTTTTGAACATCTCCCAAAGATGAGATTCACTTCCAAATCCAGGGAACTTAAAGCCTCTCAAAATTGGAAAATGGATAAATTTCTGCAAAGACAGCACTTACTCCCCAACTTAGCCCTGAGCCCCCTGTTCTATGAGAAACTCCATTTCATTGTTAATCCCTTCACTTCACAAAAACTACTTTTGCCAGTGTCCCCAAGCCCTATCCCCTTGATAATCCTGCAGTCAATTCCCAAGTCTTCCCTACTCTATCTCCCTGTGGGGGTCAACCAGCTCCGTCTTAACCAGGTTTCTGGTGGGTCTCCTGGGTGTCTGCATGGACACTAATCCACCAGGTTTCCTTCTTCTTCACCAGCCATTCCTCACTCGTGTTAACCCCCGCTCTGTAATATCCCAACCACACCTGCACGAGGACTCAGAAGTCCTACAGTCTCTTCTGCCAACGTGATTCACTTCCTTGGGGACCTCATCCAGGTTGGTGGCTTTAAATATCATGCATAGAAAGATGAGGCTTAAGTCACTGTCCCCAGCTGAACCCAGCTCCCATATCCAGCTGCCTACTTCCAGCTGCCTTTGGCTGCCTGGCAAGAATTTTGAACTTAAAACTGACGTGTTCAGTTGATCAACCTCTCAACCCTGCTCCCCCCACCTTCTCCTTCTCATCTGGAGCTAACTCCTCCCCGCAGAGTTTCTCAGGTGAAGAGTCTCAGGAGTCATTCTGAACTCCACCTCTTCTCTCCCAGTCTTCAGCCCGACCATCGGCTGATGCAGTCCATTCTACCTGCAGATACACCCAGCACGTGGCCACATCTGACCGCACCCCACCACCTCCCTCCCTGGTCAGAGACACCACCATCATTCACTTGGACTAAGGACACCGTCTCTGTAACGGGTCTTCCTGCATCCACAATTCCCTCCTTAGAGTCGAGTCTTCCCAAAGTCCCAGACTGAAGCAAGGCTACGTCAGACCATGGCACTCCGAGCTCAACACCTTCCATGGGCTACAAGAGCCTAGAAACTCTGGTTGCCCATGAGTCCCCTAAAGTATCCTCCTAGACTCCCAGTAGCCCAGCGCCCTCCTTGAGCTCATAAAACACACTAAGCATGCTGCCATATGCGGTCCTTGTCCCTTACCTATAAGAGTGTCCCCCACAACATCAGAGCCAACCTCCTCACCTCCTTTGCTTTTTCGCTTCAGGACCATTTCTAAGGAGCTACGACTAGTGTCAAATTCCAAACATATTCCCCTGGCCTGGTCACCATTCTCCCTGACCTTGCTCTATGGTTTCTTTGTTTTCCGTAGCACACACCAACTTCTAACATACAATACTTTTTTTTTTATCTTCACTCTCAATTTCCCACCACCACACTGCAAACGTCACTGGTGCAGGTGTCTCCTTTTGGTGTGCTGAGGTAGTCCAAGCACCCAGAAAAGCACCTGACTCAAAGAAGAAGCTCAGCAAACACGTATTTGAGCATATGAAGACTCAAAACTATAATTTGCCAAATGTACTCGACAGATGAAAGATCTCTCTCCTAAAGGTGGCAAAAGGAAGAGTCTCCATCTGAATGCAAATACAGAGGGCACAGGAAAACCAACGCTGACCTGGGGATGGAAATCCTGCACTTGAGCTTAGATGCCGTTCTAATGGTTTAGTCATGAGGAATTTCCTCAATTGCCCTGGTAATCAGTCCTTTCTCCATAAAATCAGGATACTATTTCATAGGCTTTTGTTGTTGCTGTTTTTAAAACTAAACATGATGATACATGTACAACTGTACATTCAAAAGGGCAAGACAGCATGATAAGAAAGCCTACCATTCCCTTCTGAACCAGGCCATTTATGATGCTGTCATTTTTCATAAAGTAAGTGATAAAAATACGCTGTAATTGTAATGTGCAGCTGCACTCACAGACCTAAATAAATCTGATTAAGACACAGTTCCTTAAAGAGTGATGGTTCCTTGGGTTTTCCCATTCAAGCATAAAAATCTTACTATGCCCAGAGGGCAGCCTTAAACCAGGGATTAACTGGAGATGCCAAAAGAATTTGTGGAAAAAGCATCAACCCACAGGTTGAAACAAGGACAAGAGCAGCTTGTCTTACAAAGGGAGATATCAGGGGGAGGGGTGAGCGCACAGACCACCCACCCGACTTCCCAGGTTCACACCTGGGTCACTCACCTTTCCTGTAGGTATCACCTTTGACACATGAGCATCTCCTCATCAATAAACAGAAACAATCCATGACATTGCTGTGAGAATTAAATTAACCGCTGTCTATAAAGTGCTTTTAGAACACAGGTGTTCGACAGTATCTCCTTAGAGCAACCAAGGGTGTGGAAACAGACCCCCCCCCCAAAAAAAAAAAAAGGTTTAGTGACACACCCAGCAGGTTCAAGCATCTTCCCTTCCAATTATATGAAGGCTCTGGAGGAAGGACGGTCCTTGAGCAACTTCTTGGTTCTTGCCTAAGCACCATTTCTATCTAAGGAACTACAAAGGTTAGGTAGAGAAACAATGTCTCAGGGTAAGGAGGAGATGGAACATTCACATCTCAAGGGCATGTCACCTTTCCTCTGAGGTCATGCACAGAGGGAGTGCTGGCTCAGGAACTTCAGGACCCAGAGCCTCCTGCTCACCACAAACTGAGGTTCCCTACCTGGCAGCATCCATGTCACCTGGCACCTGATTAGGCATGCACATTCTTTAGCCTCACTCCAGAACTACTGAAGCAAAACCCTGGGCCTGAGGCCCAGCAACCTGAGTTGAAGCAAGCCCTCCAGATCGTGAGGCCATGCGCCAAAGTCTGCGAACCACTGCCCCAAGCATCAATGCCCAATAGATAGTAAAAGAAACTGATGGAGAACTGAACTTGTGCTTCCACGGCTTCGTCTAAGTTACAAGTTTATAAGGTTGGTTGGAAGGATATGTCTTTAGAAAACATTGAGTACATTCAATATTCCTTAAGACACCATATTGGTTGGGCAGGATATGACACGTTCAGCTCACAAATACCTATTCAGCAATAACTACCCACAAGACTCCATGCTGGGACAGATAGAAAAAAAATGAAAATAAAAAAAACATGGACCTTATTCATGTTCTATGAGAGTTTATAAGGTTATAAGAGTTCAGACCCAGAAAGAATGAGCAAAACCTCAAAGCCAAATAAAGCACCTGTTGTAACAATTAAGAAATTTGTCCACGTTCTGGAAAATGGAACACGCACAATGTGATCAACAGCAGCTTGGCCATTGTGGAGGGAGGAAGTCAGGTGACAGGGGGCGTTGGGGCCAAGGCAGCTGGTCCTGTCCTAGGACCTGAGTGCCATCCCAAGAAGCGTGGCCTCCGGGATGCTTCAGTGCAGAGTCGTACGTGGTTTCAGAGAAAGACTGGGTCTATATCCAACAAACTCAGCTTAGGATGACAAATTAGCAGCAATAATAAGAAATGAGAAGACAGGCAACGGTCCAGAAACGAGAGGTGAAGGGACAAAATGAAGTAAACGTTGCAAACCTCAGTATCTGGGAACACTAGGGGCAGCGAGGGCTAGTTCTGCTGAATGCATTAATGAGGACGTCAAACACAACCCTAGGATGGACATGAAAGAACCACAAAAATAATGCATCTCCCTTCAACAGGTGGTAGCTGGTGCAATGCTCCTGACTACACGGCTGAGTCTGAATTATATTTTTAAAATGTCCCCTTGCACTGGAATGAACTAGAGTTTTACATGTACAAGGAATAAAACCCACTTCGCAGAAGTTTAGAACATCACAACCACAGGGAAACATGACTGTGGAAATCCCTTTTATATTAAATGATTGTTTATTCTCAAATCTAATAAATTCCCCCCAAAACTTGTTGAAATGTTTGTTCAAAGAGAAATCAAGACATTGCCCAATATGTTGACCATGAATGCACATTTTAAACTTTCCTTCATATTAGATATTGATGCTTCTTAAAAACCATTATTATATTACTGATATCAGGATTAGATTCCGAAATTTAAAAGCTTATTCTAAATATTAAAGACATTGGTTTTTACACTGCAACTTTCTGTATTGCCACATGATTAATTAATTAAGTCACGTGTAAGAAAACAGGTTTGAAAATGGGCTTTCTGGTAGAGGAAATCCTCAGATAGAGCTCGGGATGTCAAGGGTGAGGAGACAAATCAAGGTATAAAGTCCTCTCAGAGGTATCTGCAGGTGCAAAGGCACTGGGGCACTGGTCTGTTGAGGAACAGGAATCCAGCAATGTGGCTGGGGTACAACGGTCACATGGAGCTGTGTCCTTGTAATCCATGGTAAAGATGCTCTTCCCCGTGCACATGAGAGCCAGAGAGGTTGTGAGCAGGAGGCTAATAGGATCTGATTACCCTGTGCCAATGAGTGTACACTTGTGTTCTAATGAGACATTCAAATCTTGTAATCTGGACCCAGAATAATGTGATGCTCTTGACTCATAAGGGTGTCTGTGATCTTTGGGGTCAACAAGCAGAAGAGCTAATATACATTAAGTATGGGTTAACCTACTTAGTGTCATGTTTAATAAATCTGAGCTGAACTAGGAATGTGCATATTTGATCAGGGACTCCCTATGCTATTAAAGAAAAAATATCATCTCTCTGTAAGGGAAATTACGCCTGTCTGCTCTGTGATGTGTTTTAAGATCGTAGATGTGCATTTAGGAAAAGGAAGACTATTCCATGTAAGGTATCGAATATCGTGATTTCAACACAGTCCTTCCAGCCAAGGAATGGCTGACAAGGTGTGTTCATGGTCGCCACGATCCTGAGAGGACGGAGGGGGCTTTTCAGATGAGAATCTGTAAGCTGCGGGTACCTCAGTAATATTTGCTTTAGGGGGCGGCAGCAAGTCTGAGCCTCCTTATGACATGATTTTTGGGTGTCTGAATTTATTCCCTCACAGTGACTGTGACAGAACGGAGCTAAAGACAGCGTGGCTTCTACCCAGCTGTGTGCTGCTTTGTCAGGTGACTTCATCGGGCATCTCTTGGGCCTGTTCTTTACTCTCCATTTCCTCCAGTTTTAATTTGGTCCTCCTTGTTCCCGAGGCAGCCCTGGACCACAACACAAGACTCTGTGCAACTCACAACCAGCACACGTGTCCTGGTCGGAGCTGTTTCATACCTCCACACAAGCAATGTCGATATATGTGCACACAGAGAATAAAGATAAATTTCCAGTAGGAAGACATGGGGTGAAGTGAGTGAACCCAAGGTGGAAGGTCAGCTCATAACTAATAATACCCTTATTTTCCGATGCTTCATAATCTTACCTGCTAATGTTGCACCACATGAAAACTGCACACAGTCTATCGATCTAAATCCTGAGCATGGATGCACAGTCTTAGCTACCAATACTATTAAGTATTCCATGCCCATCCACTCTTCTTGTTTCCAGCTTAATCAAATAACATAACAAAAGTTATGGAGAGCAAAAGTGAGAAGAATGTTTAACATTTCAGCAAGTTTCTATATGCTTTCCCTGGGTTAAATGCTTTGTATTATCATCTCATTAATTTGAAAAACCCAGTGATGTGAGGTTGATGAAGCTCAAGTCACAAGGCTGCTGGATCCTGCCCGACCCTAGGCTCATCCTCCAAACTGCTGCAACAGCATCTCCTACAGGCCTGTGGGCTCCATTCCTGTATGGGGGGAGTCTCCTCTTTTATTCAACAACAATGGCTCTTTCCCATGAGTGACTGAGGCAGATCTCTCCTGTGCCTATGTATTATACTTAACGTGGTGCCTTATACTGCAATTGACATCATCTCTGCAGGAATTAAGTTCCACGTGCAGACCTTCCTATGGTACTAGGTCTAGAAAAACAACAACAACAAATACACTTAACACCACCACAAGGGCAGTGATCAAAATGTCTTTCCATCAGTCACCAGACCAAGTGAATTATCATAGGAAGGATCAACACCTGGTTTTATAAGAAAATAAGGTCTTGCATGGTTATGGTCTCCCTGTATCTCCATATAGAGGCTTCTGGCTGTCTCTATCATACTGCCCAAGGGCCTTCTTACAACTGAGCAATGAGTCCAGGCTTTTTCTAGCCACAGAGCTTCTGCACATGCTTTCTCAGAACCTGCTCCTACTCTCAACCATGGTGATGATGTCCCTCCATTAAACCTGCTTACATACCTGTCATGTACATATCCAGCTCTCTCTCACAGCATTCTGCCTCTTCCCACTTAAAATTTGTTCTCAGCTGCAAACATTCATTCACTAATGTGCTGCAATCTGCCTTTCCACAAAACTCTGAGCACTACATAGGCAGGCACCCTATCTGTTTTGTATTCAGTACTCTACCCTTAATGCCTGCACTAACCACAGCATAAGCACAGCATAGACGTACCAGAAATCAGTGGCTGATTTTCTTCCAGTCTCTTCTTTGTCATTTGCACAAGGAACCATCACAATAAGAAAAAGACACATAGTTTGAATTACTGCTATGTCTTTATTCAACTGTCAATCACATTTGGGTTTATCATATGAATCAAAGCAATCAGATTAGATCTCAAGTACTTAAGGTTCAATTATTATGTTACAATAAAAAAAAATGTGAAAACTTGACAAATTTACTGGACAGTAAATTTGAAGTACAAATTTAGTAAAGAACTGGAATGTGCTTTGTAAGTTGTGGATGTCTAACCTGCCAGCAAATGCTAGAGGAAGAGTGATTCTATCAGTAGTTCAGCATTTCCATTTCAATTTCCCATGAAAATAGAAATTGCAGAAGTACTGAGAATAAAAAATTGCTGGATCTTGCAACCAGTTCTTGTTTTAAAATGTATTTTCTTAAGCAGTGTTCTTACTCCATTATACTTGCTCAGTCACACAGAAATTAACTAGAAAGTGATTTTATGAAGTATTATATATTATTGTAATGTCTCTGAATCCTTACAGAATACAAATGCATAAGTGGTATTTATAATAAAACACAATGAAGTTTTAAAATAGGGATGTTTCATAACCAAGACTTATAGGCATATAATATTTTAAAATCATATTCAATTCTTCTATTGGGGCATATTAAATATTCTAAGTAAAATAGCACACACTGCCCTACGAACTACTGCTTTTTTTGTAGATTCACTATTGTTTCAACTTCTGGGTAGTTCTATGATCACAATTGTTGGACAGCCCCCTCCTTAGTAAACTTTAGAACTCAGGTGTAAACATTGTTGTTTTAATAATATTGTATTTTAGAACATTTCAAAAGATCTATAATTTTTAACAGATTTGTAACCATGTCAGCAATTTCTTTTAATTGGGTTTCTTATAATTATAGCTGAAATCCTGTAATGTACATACAAAGTGTTCCAATTACAAACTAGGAGAAAGTAGAAATAACTCACACAGCTTCACTAGTTGTAACAACTGCATCCTATGGAAATCAGAGGTCCACTGGTTGGTTGTTTTATACAAGCACTATAATTTACCTACGACACGGTATAAACAAGCAAAACCAGGCAATTTAGATACTAGTTAGAACACTTAATTTACTTTTATTCAAGCAATGACCTCAACTACTATTTAAATATAGTTCCTAAAGATGACTGGCAAATCCCCATTACTCCAAGATCTCCTATAAAATGTTCCAATCCCACAAATAAATAAAATATAGAGAATCACAGAGTCTGCCAAATTAATATCAACACAGTCCTACTTCAGTAGAATTTTTCTCTCAATAAAACACAATTCCTTCTTGTGTTGCAAAAGGGTAAATAAAAATCATGTTTTCAGAAATTTACTGCAAATCATAATCTCAATAGTGTTTTTAGATGATAGTGTTTTAAAAGGTATTAGGGGTGATGGCACATGACTGATATCACAGCTATTTTGGGAGCCTAGGACAGGAGGATCACAAGTTCAAGATCAGCAATTTACAGAGTCCATGTCTCAATATAAAATAAAATAAAAACAAAACAAGGTTGGGGATGTAGATCAGTGCATGAGGCCCTCGGTTCAATGATCAGTACAGAAGATAGATGGATAGATAAATAGAAAGATACATACATACATACATACATACATAAAAGATATATAGAGGCATATAGATATATAGATCTGTATAGATATATGTAAAATATATATATATATATATATGTGTGTGTGTGTGTGTGTGTATTTATATGACTAGTCTTCCTGTACTGACCTCTAAATGGCAAACTGCAGAAAATAAACTAATTATCCCCACACACACATTCTCACCAAAGGTCCACTTTGATTTCCATACAATATGATACCCCACTACATGTGTTCATGCTTTAGAGTTTCTCTGGCCGCACATGCTTAGCTCCAGGCATATATTCTGCTGCCGGCTGGCTCCTCTGCCGAGACATCTGATCAACCTCTACCACACAGCGCAGTGTAGTACAGTATGACGGAATGCCACACAGTAAGATGAGAGTGATCCACAGAACTCCCCTCACCCAACTTCACAGGCTCCTCTGTCCACGGATGGCAACTCTAGCCTTCCCTTTACTGTCAAAAATGTGGAGTCATCTTTTATCTCCGCAGTTCTTGCACCTAGTCCAATTTGTCAGCAAATCCTCTGCCCTTCAGAGAATATCCAGCACTTGGTCCCCTCCACTGTACAAACCTACACCATCTCTTGTTTGGATTCCTGCAAGGGCCTCCTTGATGAGCTCTGGGACCCTCTCACCTCCTCAGACTTTAGAAGGGAAATCTGAAGGATGCTTCTAAATTGTGACCTGGGATTACTGAAAGTGGAATGGGACAGAGAAGACTGGCACGACCTCTGCGCAAGGAGGACATGCAAATTCGGGAAGTGTTCCATGGTTTTAAACTCTAAGAGAAACATCAGTAAAGTAGAGAGAGGGGAACAAGAAGAGGGAGGAGAGGAGGCAAAGGGGAAGTGCTTCAAACCAACTTAGAACAAATTACATTCCATGCCTTTATAATTATGTCAAAATGAATCCGGATGTTATGTATAACTCAAAAGAACCAAGAAAAAGTGTGAGCTGGATGATGTCACTTCTCCCAGCTTGGTCTCTGTGACTCTGATGCCATGGCCAGGCTGCCTGCAACCTGCCCAACTCCTATGCTACAGCCACAACTGGCATCCCCACAGGTCAGGGGCCCAAGGTGCTGCTTCTGTGCTCTTCACAGTTAGCCAGGAGACTGCCATCCCCACCTTCCGGAAACTCGGTCTCCATCAACACCTCTCCAGGGTAGCTTTCCTGACTACCCCGTTTAGAACTTCAAACAACCAGCTCCTGTCTGTGTGTATCCAGTCCCTCCAGGGTTTTCCATCACAATTACCATGCCCTAAAATACTCTACACTCACATGAGGTGAAATGGAATTAAATGAAAACTAAAAATCAGTATCTTCTTTCAGCTGCTGATTTAAACATATGTCCACATTGGTATCATGTGACCGTGCACCAATTGTCAAAACTGTCCTCAAAGGCTGACTGCCCTGTGTTATCCAATATAATACTCACAATTTTTCACTGAGAATATGAAGGTAGTTGCTACAGTTATTGATATTTACTACCATAACTTCAGGACACCAGGGTTTCCTCTAAAATCCTGGAAACTGTTCATGTATGCATGAACAACATGACTTCTTCCTATTTCAAATGCACCATAGTTTAGGGGAAAAAAAACCTTATATTCCATCTCTTCAAAGAGGTCACACCAAAAGGACATTTGTGAGTAAAAGCATTAGGAAATAGAAAGCACCAATGCATTTCCTATTAGCAGTACCAAAGCAGAGGTTTTAGTGCTTTCGTTTATAATCCAAAAGTTGACACTTTGAAGAGTTGCTCAAAAAATCAGCATCACACCACCACCATGGTGCCTTCCTTCTCACTTACCAGCCCCTCCCTCCAAAGGGTCTTCCTTTCATCATTGCTATCAGAGCACCACTTCCGGATTAGGACTCCAGCCTATTTCCTTTGACAATGGAAGAGCCAACTCTTCCATTCTTAGCCTCCTGACAGTTCTCAAACTGCTTTACAGTTCTTGTAAATCCATTTTGAATACATTTAAGGTGATACAAACAAGAGCAATATTAAATTGAATGTGAATGAACCAGTGTGTACCATTTGAAGACATGAGTTAAAAATAAAAAGTATTTTGTAGTCCATTCAATAGAAAAAATAGGATGAAAATAAGACACACAGACGAGCTAGACTTCAAGACTCAAGTTACACAGCTTGGAATTAGATAGACGCTCTATTATCTCCTCAACAGCTTTGTCCTTGTTAGTTTAGCACTGCAGACCGATCCCATCTATTTTCTCATATTTCATTTACCCCTTAAACTTATATGAACCTTTTCATAGGTTTAAATTATGTCTTCCTAATGAAGTTGAAAGCTTTCACTTTAAGAAAATAAATCATATATGGATATCATCTGCATTCTCCATAGTCCCCAACACATTGTCATGCAAAAGATGCTCCATAATAAAACTGTTGATTGCCAAACAATCGCTGTTTCCTATCATAAATGACATATCCTGAAAATTCTCTTTTAGAATACGAGGGTTGTGAGTCTCAAAGGATTTTACTCAATGGGAATAAATCAAATTACAGGGCCAGAAATATCACACCAGGATCCCTTGCACAATAGCTTTCCTAGCTTGGGAACCAATTATTTCTGATTGGTGTAAGTATTGCATGGACAGATGCTACCAGGACAATAAAATTATTAATAATTTCCTGCAGTAAATTCAATTATTAAGATAATAGGTTCTTCTATTTGTGCTACATGGGCAAAGCAAGAAGACAGAGGAGTTCTTCCTTTTTAAAGCTGATTTTTATGAAAATAATCAAATCTGAGCCCTGGAAGCCCAGCTTAACAATCGCTAAGCAGATATCAAAGTGCCCCAAGCACATAATCAGCATAACATTGCAATCACCATCCACGCTCTGCTCCTTCTACCAAAGCAACACTTCTGTCCAAGCTAAATTTAAGAATAACATAATCACACATTTCAAGCCAAAATCATAAATAGAAGATCATACATAATTAAGGATAGTATAAAACAGAGATGTTTGAGACAAAAGGATGGTATCACGTCCCCAAATTCTAGAATTCTCTTCAACATTCTCAGTGAAAGTGGGATAATGGTATTTGACACAGAAGAAGTACCTCTAAGCTAACATCCTCTAATTCCAGGCTTTATTTAGGGTCCACCTAGAATAGAGCTCAGCTCTTCAGCCAGCTCAGGCCTGTTCCACTCATCTACTGAAACCAGCTTATAAATGGGCCAGGACCGCAAGCTGGGTCACAAACGCAATTTTTCCCTGCATGGCCAGGTCAGCATCCCACTTCCTAATTGTTCCTTGATTTGATTTGCCTCTACCACTTCCAGGAATACACACCCCTTAAATGAAAGGCAAGATTCCAAGAGCCAATCCAAGGGATGCCGCCAGCAAGGGTATTTATGGACTTCTCATTTCCAGAAAAAAAAGAAAAGGAAAAAAAAAAAAAAAAAAAAAAAAAAAAGACTATTCACGGATAGTCATTGAAATTTACCTGAAAAAAAAAAAAAATGATGGTATTCTTCTTAGAAACTTCTATTAAAGTTATTTAGCAGAAATAATTACCATATTACCAAGAAATATGAAAGCCACATCAGTAGAAGACAACATTGCATTCCATATATTTACAAATACTCAAATCATGATTCATGAAAAGTAGATATGATAATCTTATAACCAAGAAAAGGTGAGATTTTTATCTCAAAGTGTCATCTCTCCTGTCTGGAAAGGCAGCTCAAGCCTACTGGCCTCAGCCTGACATGGCTGTGGGCAGATCTGGGGTCGGTACTCAGGTTGACTTTTTTGGATCAAGGCCCTGGCTGCACAGCCTACCTCAGGGGACTACTAACATTGCAGGTAAGACCATTCTTTGCTCCGGAGAGGGGGAGGGTGGTTTGCACTGTCAGCAGTGTCCCTGGACTCTACAACCCAGAGGCCAGGGGCACTGTCACCTCTTCTCCCCCAGCTGTGATAACCAAAGTGCCTCAGTCAGTGCCAGGAGTCCCCTGGGTGGCAGAGGCATCCCCAGTTGAGAATCACAGGTCTACGGTCAATTACCAACCTGCCTAGTCTCAGTTGTTTCTGTTGTTTTGCAATCTGTAAAACAGGCTACTATGACATAAGAAAAGATATTCCAAAGCATATTTATAATAGTTCCTTTCAGGATGAGTACTGTATTGTTCTAAAGCTCCTTTGTCAATTTTTGACAGCTCATCTGCTTCTGAAAGGAAGAGATTTCCAAAGGACTGAGGTGGGAACCTGGCACAGTGGTGCCTACCTGTAAGCCCAGCTACTGTGGAGGTGCAGGAAGGAGGATGGCAAGCTTGAGGCCAGCCTCAGAAACTTAGTGAGACCCCTATGTCAAAATAAAATGGGCTGCTGAAGTAGCTCAGCAGTAGAGCCCTTCCTTCCTCAGTACCGCATAAATAAATAAATAAATAATAGATAGATAGATAGATAGATAGATAGATAGATAAACAATTGGGCTGAGGTGGGAAGGACTATTTGAGAAAACAGAAGAATACATCAAAAATGGAAAAATGAGAAAAAGGAGTGAGGAGGAATAATCATCAACTTTTCCAGGCTTTAATAAACTCAGTAAACTTCTGATATGATTGAGATAAAAGGCTTTATTAATAGAAGTCAGCAAAGGAGCATGACTTTTCACTTCCGGGTTGAATAGGTGCAGGAAGAAAAAGGATGTCACCCAGAATGTCCACACTCTAATCCCTGGCGCCTGTGAACGTGTACTGCACACACAAAAGGGAATGCAGGTCACAGATAGCCCCGCAGTGCTCATCAGGTGAGCTCCACATTAGGTTGGCCAGGTGTCATCAAAAGCAGCCGGAGGAGTACACAGGAGGCAGACGAGGAGTGGAGAGGGATATGCAACGAACACAAGGTCTCAAACTGCAGTTCTGGCTTTGAAGAGGAGAGAGGACCAGGAGTCCCAGAAAGTGGCAGCCTCCAGAACCTGAAAAAGAAAAGAAATGGATCCTCCCCTCCCCACGGGGCTCCCAGAGGGAGCAGAGCCCTGCTGACACCTCAGGTTTAGGCAAGACCCAAGTTGGGCTTCTAACCTACACAGTGTAAGACGAGCAATTTCTTCAATGTATTGTTTGAAGCTGCTACATTTACGGTGATCTGTTACAGCAGCAACAGAAAACTAATACAGCCAGGGATGCCCAAGGCAGCGTGTGAGTATGCAGGGCCTGGCTAAAGGGAAGTCGGAGCAAGGAACCCTCAGGAATCAACAGAACCTGCCCAAATCTCAACGCCCAAATCTATACAAGTATGGGTCAATGTTACCAACAATGAAAATCAGGAGGCCCTTGCTGACACCTGTGATGTAGGAAATAAAAAGGAATCAATATCAGAGACCCATTGAGAGAATCTAAAGAGATTCTGTTTGCAACGTGTACAGCATTGAGCCTGGCACGTCCCAAGAGCTAAATAAACGTTTACCATGGATGTCCTACTGCATTTTGCCTAGACAAACAGGAGAGGTTCTGCCCACTCCAACAGTCTCTCCTGTGATGGCCTAATCACAAGCTACACACTACTACTCATGCAAAATGCAGAGCACAAGATCGCGTGCCATTAGGCCTCCCTCAGAATTCTCAGAATGATCAATAACGGCATGCTATTCTGTGTGGTCTCGATCAATACCTGATTCCAGTCATCATAGACTCACTGCGGGTTGCTGCCTCTCTGACACCTTATCAGGAGCCAGAGATAAGCTGTAACCATTTTTCTAGGTATCTGCAAGCACATCTGTCATCGTGACAAACGCATGACACGACATTATAATTCTCCTCGCAGCCTCGCTTTAACACCAAGAGTCCATACATAATACGACATGACTCTGATCCAAGCTTGCGCTTGAACTCTCTCTGCATTGCCAAGGCATCATGACCTTGCCTACAATGTCCAGCTGGTTGGCTGATGCAAAATGCACTGAAGCCAGGGATGGTTTCAACAAGTCGAGTCACTCCAGAGAAGCATGAGTTTGCTCCAGGCTGCAGTGCTAATTTCACATCGTGTTAATTCTAGCCAGGAAAATTGCCCTTTGCTCAGACTTTGGACTGATTTCAGAAGAAAAAAAGTCCAATAATTATTTGAGGCAAGAAATAATCGCTGTTTTTGTTTTTATTTGGGGGAAGAAAATACAAAATCACAGAAAACATTATAGGCAAAGAAGAATGTCTTAGATTATTATAATCAGTCAATCAGAACTTTAATGAGTGGCTTGAGATTCTCTCCCTTCCTTCCATGGGGAAGGGAGATGATGTTCTGTCTTTTTAGCAGGATGTTCAGTCACACAGGCAGAAGATTCAGTGGCTACCATGTGAGAGAAGAGGATCGTCACTTTATTATTGTGTATCAGAAATCTAAGTAACTCAAAAAACCAACCATTTGTTACACAATGGCGGACTCTGGATTTACTAATTTCTTGCACAATCATACATATTTTTATAAGGTCTGTGATGATCTCAACTAGTCAAAGTCACTGAACCTGAACCTCCCAGAATGTCCGTGACACAGCTGTGATTCTAAGCCAAGAACGCTCACAGATCACAGCAATCAACATACCTACCAAAATATCAACTTATACTGTGCTGGGCATCTGAAGTGCCTCCCCACACCATGATCTAAAGCACGTCGGGGTGTTCTCCCCAGTCACTGAGCTGGTTCTTACGCCTGGCCCTCGCACCATCTTTCATCAACCAGAAAAGCTAGTTACGGGAACCAGGAGCAGAACAGAGAGTTCTATGACGAGCAGTAGCCTTGACATTCCCAAGGTCTGGCCTCTGAGAGGTCACTTCTCTCGCAGGCACAGCACAGCACAAAGCAAAGGGCCACAGCAGGTGCTGCTGGTCTAGCGTGCATCGCCATCCATGTAGGGGTGCAGCCCAACCACTGGCCACACCCACAGCCGAGGACAGATGGCTGCCCGGCTCTGTCAGCACGGCCCTCCAGTACAACAGAGGGGTCTGATCCTGGCAGGTATTCCCACCTCAGGGCATTCTGGTGTGGGAAACACTTGTGCCAGGACACAGCTACCAACTTGAGTACCGCGCTACCTTCAAATAAGGAATGACACCCACATCAACTCAATGAATGGAACTGATGTCTTATGAAGTTAAATGACTAGACACTCAGAACTGATCATGGAATTCACCTAATCTTTAAAAATACCCAGTTCAAGAACAGCAACAAAAATATACTCAAAAATGGGCAAAGGACTTGAATAGACATTACACCAAAGAAGAGATACAACTGGCCACGAGCCCATGACAAAGTGCTCATCGTCATTAGTGAGTAGGGATACGCAAACCAAAGTCGTGGTGGACAGGAGGATGGAAATAATCTTTTTTTTTTTTTTTTTAATAAAAGGTAAATAAGTAGTGAGAGTGTAGAGGAATTACAACCCTCATGCATTGCTGGTAGAAATTTATAAAGGTCAGATGAAGGGGAACAGAGTCTGATGGCTCCCCCAAAACTTCAACATGAACTAGCCACGTGGTTCAGCAATCCTGGAACTCCTAGGCATTTCTCCCAAAGAACTGAAAGAGTGATTCAAGCAGATACTTGAATATGGTGTGTGATCCAGCAGCATTCACAACAGCCAAAGGCAGAAGCAACTGTCCACTAACGGATGGATGGATAAACAAAATGTGCCACCCAGTGGAATATTATTCAGCCACAAAAGGAATCAAATTATGATATATACCACAGCGTGGATGAACCTTGCAAGTCTCCTAAGAGAAATGCATAAGACTCAAGAGGACAAATAGTGTTTTTCAACCGATCTGAGGTACACAGAACATCCAAATTCACAGTGTAAGTGAGTAGAATGGCATTTGCCAGGGGCTGAGAGGATGGGGGAACAGGTAAATACTGCTTATCAGGTACAACACTTATGTTTAGAATGATAGAAAAGTTCTGGAAGTGAATAGCGTATGGTTACACAACACTATGAAAGTCCATTATGCCACTGAATTGTTCACTGAAAAGCAGTGAAACTGGTACATTCTATGCCATGTACATTTTACCAAAATAAGAAAGTATCTATTTTTTTAAAGCATTTTCCCAAAAGGTGCACCAGAGGGTGAAAGGACAAGTCATTTTAGGTGGAATTCAGTGCATTTCCTTTTCAAGAGCCAGAAGGGGGCCACTGAGGTATTAGGAACAAACTCAGGAAAAAAATAAGGATTTCAGCAATGTTCCAATTCCCTTAAGACAGCAGTTAATCTGTATTAGGATGAAAATCTCAAACTGCCGAGGCTAGAGAGGCCAGGATGGAGATGACACCACTTGGTAAATATAAGCGTAAAGACTCGGGTGGAAATGGTCATGCCACAGCCTGCTCCACCCACCCGGCATCACAGCCAACGGAAGGTGCCAGAGGGAGACTGCTAAGGGGCTGGCGTCATTCCAAGGCTCCAGGATGCTCACAGTGACTCTGATCCATAGGTGGCTTTGGGCACCCAGGAGACATCAATGACTGGGGGTGGGTGACATCTGTCATCTAGTGGGTAGAGGCTGAGGATGCTGCCAGACATCCTGCAAGTACAGCCCCATGCAAGGAGAGATCTAGCCCAAGCCTCAACAGGGCTGAGGTGAAGAAACCTTGATCTATACAGAAGTTGAGTCTTCTCCGGGGAAGGCCAGGAAGTAAAAATGGAATGACAAGGACACTCATGACCAAACTGCACAGTCAAAAGAGCTGAGGACTCGGGTCTGCTTACAACAAACATGCTGTTGCAAGATTCCCTGACTTAAGCACACTTGATGATAAACAGAAGCTCCTTTGGCTCGATTCCCTGTAAGAAGGAAATGCTAAAAATGCATCAAGTGCCAGGTTGGCTTTTGCAGGGCAAAGCAAGAAACCGGTCATCTCCACATCTCCGCAGGAGCAGAGGATGGAATTGTCCTGCCTGTTGCTACCACTCGGCTCAGTCAGTCTGTCATGGACCAGTGGCCCCTGGCACTTGTGGGTGCCAAGACGGCAGGAAAATGGAAGTTACTATCTGGAGGGGAACTTGCACCAATCCAAGCAGTCACGAGCAGAGGTCAAATTTACTATGCACTAGCCAAGATGTAAATACGTAACATCAGTTTGTGGGAAATTAACCTTTGGTGGAGAGTAAGGGGGAACACTTCTGTGATCAATGGAAAATCTGAGCCCCCGCAACCCTAAATTTGTATGTTGACCCTAACTCCCAATGAGGTGGTATTTGGAGATAGAGCCTTGGGTGGTACTTAGGCTTAGATGAGGTCATGATGGTGCAGTGCTCATGAATGGAATCAGTGCCCTAATAAGAAGAGGCCAGAGAGTTGGCTAGCGCTTTCCGTTATGTGAGACATCAGCTGACTGTGACCCAAAGTGCCATCACCAGAACCCAGCTGTGCTGGCTCCCTCTACTCAGACTTCCAGCCTCCAGAACCATGAAAACTAAATTTCTGCTATTTATAAGTCATGCGGTCTCTGGTACTTTTATAGCAGCCTAAACTCATCTTGACAGCTTCCATCTGAGTCATTTTCATGTCTATATAGCTTCTTCACTTCTCTGTGCCTCCGTTTCCTTATCTGCAAACAGTATTATTAGGGGGACTCAAGGAGTTAACATTTTTAAAGGATTCAAAGTAATAACTGGTGCATGAAAAAATGCTACATATATGAGTCTACAAAATAAGTACTGTGAATAAGTACCTAATGGCAGTCAACCTCTTCATCAAAAGAAGACAGAGATCCAAGAACGTTGGATGGGATACCCATGTTCCTATATCCTATAGACTACAGGCAATATTAAAATGGAAAATCTGTGTAGCCAGAAATTTGACACCCAATACCACATTCTAAGTCTTCTTTGCAGGGGTGGGGAGGGAGATAGAGAGAAAGAATGGAATATTGGGAATAGGAAATATTTTGACATTAAAAATATTATTTTTTTTTTTATCAAAGTACCAATATTGCCAGGGCTTATAGTCTGGATATGAAGTATATCCCAAAAGCTCCTGTTTTGATACAGAAGTTGTAATGATTAGGCTGAGACAGCTGCAATCTGATCAGTGGATTAATCCATGAGGGAGTAATAAATTGAATAAACCTAGAGGAACGAAATCAGCCAACTACGGACTAAACCTCTAAAACCATGAGCCCAAAATAAAGTTTTCCTCCTCTAAATTGTACTTATCCACTATTTTGGTCACAGGGAAGCAAAGATGAATACCAGGCATGGTGGTGCACACCTGTAATACCAACAACTCGAGATATTGAGGCAGGAGAATTGCAACTTCAAAGCCAACCTTGGCATTTTCGGAGATCCTGTCTCAAACATAAAAAATAAAAAAGGGCTGGAGATATAACCTAGTGATAGAATATACTTGGGTTCAATCCCCAGTACTGAAAAAAAAATTTTTTACTCAGCACTAAAAGAGAATAAAATTATGGCATTTGCAGGTAAATGGATGGAGTTGGAGAAAATAATGCTAAGTGAAGTCAGCCAATCCCAGAAAACCAAAGGTCGATTAATTCCTTTGCTAGGATGATACTGAATTATAGTCACAAGGGAGGGGGGATGAGAGGAATGAAGGAATGTTAAATAGAAAAAAGGGAGGAGGGGAGGGAAAGGGGCAAGGGGATAGAAACAATGGCAGAAGGAGTTGGACATCAATATACTAAGTGCATGTATAAAAACTCAAATGGTATGAAAATACTTTGTGTAAAACCAATGACTTGGAAAACTGTGCTCTTTATATGTAATATGAAAGGAACTGCACTCTGAAAGCATGTATATCAAATTAAATTAATTAAATAAAAAAGTTTTAAAAAATAGAGATAGGCCCACATTAATTTAAAATAATTAACAAAGGCATCATTAAATAAAATAAACAATGTCAAACATTTCTAAAGTTTACAGCCAAACAATAATCTATCTCAAACTCACAATCTGAGTTCATATGTTGCTACCAAGTCACAAGACTACAGAAAACCAGCCACATAATCATGGTATAGATTTGGTTTCATAAGGGGTATAATTTACATTCAGAGAATTGAGAAAGCTCATTTTCCTGCATTACATTTTTTATTTGTTTTTTTTCCTAGATATATATGACACTAGAGTGTATTTTGACATATTATACATACATAGAATAAGTATAACTTGTTCCAATTAGGATCCTATTATTGTGGTAGTATATGAGGTGTATTCATATATAAGGACAGGAAAGATATGTCCAATTCATTGTCTTTTCTATTCCCATCCCTCCTCCCTTCCCTTCATTCTCCTTTGTCTAGACCAATGAACTTCTAATCTTCCCCCTCCATTCTTGTGTGTTAGCATCCACATATCAGAGAAAATATTCTGCCTTTGGATTTGGGGGACTGGCTTACTTCACTTAGCATGATATTCTCCAATTCCATCCATTTACCAGCAAATGCCATAATTTTATTCTTCTATATGGCCAAGTAATACCCCATTGTGTATATATGCCACATTTTCTTTATTCATTCATCTGTTGAAGGACACCTAATTTGGTTCCATAATTTAGCCATTGTGAATTGAGCTGCTATAAACAATGACATGGCTGCAACATTGTAGTATGCTGGTTTTAAGTCCTTTGGGTATTAACCAAGGAGTGGTATAACTGGGTCAAATGGTAGATTCATTCCAAGTTTTCCAAGGAATCTCCATACTGCTTTCCAAAGTGGTTGCATCAATTTGCAATCCCACCAGCAATGTATGAGTGTGCCTTTCTCCCCATATTCTTGCCATCATGTACTGTTACTCATATTCTTCCCTGCATTACTTCGAAACACATGTAAAAAAATGCATTCAGTGAGGGTGTATTTCATAGATCTTTCCTTTCTGCTCACCATCTCATTTAAGAACTATCACATTTATAAAAATCATTAAAAATCTATCAAGAGTTTTCCAAGTTGTCATCACTTTTCTAAAGAAAACTTCCTGACACCCTCTTAAGTTTTACTTTTGCCTCTGAATTATCTTCTAAGACTGTCCGGTCCCTCTACGCAATTTTGTCAGTATTTTGGTAACTTATGATGCTGGAAATCTTCATAGCACATTGAGAGGATTGTGTTTGGTTAAGAATGGGATGTCAGCCGGGCGTGGTGGCGCACGCCTGTAATCCCACACTTTGGGAGGCTGAGGCAGGAGGATCGTGAGTTCAAAGCCAGCCTCAGCAATGGCGAGGCACTTAGCAACTCAGTGAGACCCTGTCTCTAAATAAAATACAAAAAAGGGCTGGGGATGTGACCCAGTGGTCGAGTGCCCCTGAGTTCAATCCCTGGTACCACAACAAAAAAAAAAAAAAAAAAAAAAAAATGGGATGTCATCACAGAGGAAGAATTTCCACAGGAAAAGTTTCCAAGACATACTATGATTTAATTGATAATTCCTACATATTGCCTGTAAAAAACCTATCCATTCCTAAATAGTTATTCAACAGTGACTGATATCTGTCCGAAATGATCATGCAATATCGAAAACAGCAAAGTATCAAGGAATTTACAGTATCTAAGGCAGAGCATGGATATTAAAAAGTTAATCGATATCAATATACTGCCTGACAGGCTGACAAAACGAGACTTGGCGCTGAAAGGTGAAAACAATTATACTGAAACATGATCATCTTTTCCAAACCAAACAAGGCAGCATACCAATGGCTGCACTACAGTGCACCTGCATGTAAGACTTGTTAATACATGTACAGAGAAGCATCCTGGGAGGGCTGGGGTTACTTATCTTCAGCCCCCAGATATTTATCTTTCAAGGTGAATTGGGTCACGAAGAGATTTTATTGGCCTCCTGTGCGTTTAACACTTTATCCTAACATTAAAATCAATACACATATGTTGCAGAAGAGTCACCTCTCCAATCTAAACCAATTAAGAAGAAGTATCATAGGAACTTTTTAAATATAGCATCCACTTACTGCTGATAGTACTGAATTATTAGCTTGGGCTAGTAACCAAAGTAGTCATCCTATAACTTCCTGTTTTATCAGAACCTGTCTCCAAACTGAAAAGGGTCTGGAAGGAAGGCTACCCCTGTGCCACCTGCCCAATGTAGGTGAAGCATAAAAGCCACTGATAGCAGCCTTCATTTCATCCAACAGGACCACCAGGTGGCCCGCCCCTGGCTGGTGTCAAGGAAAAAGTGAAGTAGTTCCCCCTCATCTGTGGACTTACTTTTCTGTGGTTTCAACTACCTTTGGTCGACATAAGTGTGAAATTAACGAAATGGAAAATTTCAGAAATAAACAATTCATAAGTTTTAATTTGCACATTTTCTGAGTAGTCTTATGAAATCTCATACCATCCTGCTCTACCTCACGCAGGATGTGAATCATTTCTTCATCCACAGTATCCATGCCACACACACTATCAATCCAATAGTCACTTAGTAGCCATCTCAGTTATCAGACATCTAGGGTCCATGCTATCTGCAGTTTCATGCATGTTCTGGGTGTCTTGGAACATATCTCCTATAGATAATGGGGGAACTACTTTAAAGGAAATAGAAAGGAATCCCAGAAAAGAAAATCTAAAATTTCTGTAGGGGAGTTGAGGGAAGAGATAAACAGAGCAACCTCCCAACACAGATGTTCCGACCCTGCTAGTCAGTGGTGACAGAATATGGTGCACTTTTAAACACTTGTTTTCAAGGAAAAGGGGGGGGGGGCAGACAATTTTGGACTTCATTAACCAGAACTTGAAACCCTATCTTTCTCCTATTAAGTTAAAACAGCAACTTTTAACAATTAAAATAATCTTGTTCTTATCACCTCTTTGTGAGAAACATTTCATAACTTCTACACCACACAAAAATACAGCAGAAGTATCAAATATCACTGAGCAGATAAAATGTAATAATGTTTAACTCGGGAAATTAGCACCACAATCTGTCAGCCAGAAAGCCTGTACTACAGCAAGGTAAATCCCATTATTAGTTTTCAAAGGAAAACATAACAAAAACAATTTTTTAAGTTAGATATGAAAGAATGCACATGTAGCAGTGATTCATTTGATTCTTTCAAACCATTACCAAAAAAAATGTAATTATCTAATCCCAAATTGGTTTGCACAGATAGAAAACAAATAAGATTTTTGGCCTCAGAGAGTATTCATGGCTGCATCCTTCACTTAAGTAGATAACTTAAAAATAATCTGCCCGTGGAACTGCAAAGACTTTATTTCAAATTGTTTAATCATTCTGGTAGAAACCTGAGTTTTCCGAGTTTCAAATTCTTGAGTCAGAGTAGCTATTACCCTATTGTTATCTTCAGTTCTTTAACTTCAAAATTACCTCCCTTACCTCACAGCCTTGATTTCTACTTCCTAACCCTCTAATTCACTGTTAGATTTGTGCAAGTACACTGCTTCTTAAGGCTGTCACTCTAGGCATGCAGAACTCAATTCAAAATCTTCAGACTCTGGGAAAGAAAAACTGATGCCCAAAACACTTCAGCTGCTGGGATCAGTAAACAAGGTGGACTGAATCCCCCTCCAAGTCACATGCTGAAGGTATAACTCAGGACAGGCACGGCCTCTGGGAGGAAATATGATGTGGATGAGGTCAGGAAGGTGGGATCCTCATCATGCTGCTCTTACAAGAAGAGACAAGAGAATGTGTTCCCTCTCCCCTCATTCTTCACAAACTCCAGAACTATAGGAATAAATGCTGTCTGTGAGCCTCTCAGTCTATGCTACTTTGCTATAGAGGCCCAAGCAGACTAACAGTGATCTTGAATAGAGATCTGATTTTACTAGAGAGATTCAAAAGCACACAGAGATACAACCGATGCTCACTGGCAAGAAAGCCTTCGAGGTCCCCAAGAACTAATGTTGGTTCACAGTCACGTTTCTGTAGCCTTAATAAGGAATTCAACAGACAAAATGTGAAGTCAGTGTATAAATTCTTCGTTTCCTACCACGTACACCATGAATGAATTATGTTACTGAAGGGTTTCAATTTATATATTATTCAACCTGGTGCTATTTATATAAAAAAGTAGAAGCCACAATCCATTCCCTCTCCCTGGCCCCTTGATAGAATAGATGGACTATGTTATACTATGATAGACAGACATAAAATTTATTGTATATAATTTATATAATTTTTAAGAAGGCGACTTTGCTCACATAGGCATTTCGTGGAAAAGAATTCCATCTAAAACTCCACAAGTTTAACGTTCATTCATAGTGTTAAAATCAGTAGAATGATATTCACACGAACTGCGTGTGTGTGTGTGTGTGTGTGTGTGTGTGTGTGTGTACGTACACAGGTACTCACATACATATAATGTAAAAGTAAAAGCATTTGAAAAATCTAACAAAACTTTGCATATACAGTGAAACGGAAATAGCCCAGCGACCTGACTGGCATAAAGGGTTATCTTAAAAACATATCACATATTGAGGAACATTTAATAATGCTATGGATGGAAATAAGTATTCAAAGCTAACATGGCTTTACATTTCACTCGTGTGTTTTAATTGGCACCGAATTACAAACATTTTCTGAAGTTCACTGTGGTGGCTCAGTGAGAGCCTTCATACGTTGTCACAGTGTCTGTCTGAGGCCTGAATGACTGGCATTCAGCAGCAGCAGCACTGGCCTCTACACTAGACACCAATAACTCCCACTACCCAGTCATGCCAACCAGAAAGTGTCTTGTGACAGGGAAGTGAGGGAGGCATCACATAGTGCCAATGTGACAATCCCTGCTCTAGGCTAGGGGTAATGGCTTCCTGAAACTCTTTACTAAGTTGCTTCTCTGTCCCCTTATTTAACTTCTCAGCTTCTCTCCCAATTGTGCATATAATCCCCTACATTAAATTCCCTCTGTTGTCAATACTGAAGTGGTTGGTGACTGATACAACAATTTTCAACTATTAAATCACACAGTTGTTCTTAGGAACTATACTATTCATATGTGTGATAGCCAGTTTCCATCTGCTTTCTTCAATTTTCCTCCACTGCCCTTGTTTTCCAATTTCCTAAGATGAGCACTTAGCTTATTATTTACCAGTTGCTGTTCTTTTTAATATATACATTCAATACTATAATTTCTTTTAGGCACTACGCTAGCTACATTCTTAAAGTTCTGCTATGTACTGTTTAATGGTAATTTAGTTATAAACAGTTTTTAAAATTCATTTTAATGTCCCCAGTGTTTTGTTGTTGTTTGTTTGTTTGTTTGTTTGGTGCCCAGGATTTAACACAGAGGCTCTTAACCACTGAGCCACATCCCCAGCTCTTTTTATATTTTATTTAGAGATGGGGTCTCCCTGAGTTGCTTAGGGCCTTGCTAAGTTGCTGAGGCTGGCTTTGAACTCACAATCCTCCTGCTGCAGCCTCTAGAGGCACTGAGATTACATGTGTGTGCCACCGCACCTGACTCCCAACTTAACTTTTAAAAGTAAACTTCTTTTGAATTGTCAGTACAAATCAAGCATATAATAAGCCATATTTTCATTTTTGAAAAAAGCACTCTGAAAGATAAAGAAATCACCTTTAAACTGTAAGTAATAACCATATTCAAATGTGACTGAAGATGACCCCCAATGCGTAAGTTCTTAATGGTTGGGAAGCATTTATTTCACATTACTGCTCACTCTATGGCTAGAAAATAGGGGACTGGAAAAAAAAACTTCTTACTTTCAATAATGATCATCATTGCTGTCATCATCATCAGATTCTACCAGTATCCCTTGTCTTTAAGACAAAGACATTGATGAGCATTAAATTCTGAAAAAACTAAAGGATTGCTACTTTATTTCATTGGCAAGACATGCTCTAGAACAAGCGAAATAAAAATGAATTTTTAATTGCAAACATTAAATTTCATAAATCTCTCTACATATTTAATTAATAACTAAAATTATTTAAGAACTAAAGAGCAGCACGCAAGATGCTGAGACTTTCCTTATGGCAAAATTAAGTGAATGAATCTAGCGTATGATAAAAGAAATGCAGAAGACAATTACCTGCTATTCAAGTTTTATCCTTTTAAAAACACAGTGTAGAACACCTTAACAATTTCATACACACATGCAGACGCACACACATGAACAAATTTCAGAAGCAAGCAGAGACATACGAAAAATCTGACTATTTCCTTTCTGAATTTTTTTTTTCATTTTATACTTGAAAAACTACAGCACTTTATATTAACATGGTATAACAAATGTATATACAGTATATATAAAAAACCTCTGCTATTACAAATATTATACATTTTTCTTAGTTCTGGTCCCAAAAGAATTTCTTTCTCTCTCTTCTTGGCTTGTTCTCCTCAAGAATATGTGTTATTTCCTGTAAGAGTTTGCCAGTTTGTCTTTGGGATGAGCTACCTAGAGAAAAGGTCAGGCAAGTAGGGCAAGGTTCAGAGGAGTCCAAGAAACAAATGGCATTTGTACCTGAGTTTACATCACATCCTGAGGACAGATCAATGCTTAGAGAAAACAGGAGAAGCAAATGCTCAGCAGTGCTCTGAACCCAGATCCTAAACTGAGAACAATTGCATCAAAAACCTCCTCCAAGGTTTGTATGGAGGCTAAAGTGACTACAAGTTATTTCTAGAATCCTTAGCTGAAGTTTGCAGCATGAGATTCACTGACCTTGAAATTTGGTGTCTACATCTTTTCAGATTTTTATTTCACAAGAGCCCTTGCTTTTTCACGCATGTGATCAGTCAGTCGCCCAATGTGGAGCCTTGCTCTTCCCTGGCCGAAAATCTGCCTACCCCATATCTCCTCAAACACCAACACAAAAAAGCAGCCAAAGGCACAAAGAAGCACGTGGAGGTGGGAGCAGCGTCATTAGCAAGGTGCAGAGGAGAGATGGGGCCTCCTGGGAGTTTCACTGCTAGCCTGGATGTCTCAAATTAATAACATTTTTCATTGCTGTCTCTGCAATTACATTGGAAGCTTTTTCCAGGGCTCTTCAAGGCCTCCTCGCTCTTTGATTGCCTCTGCCAGCTCCAGCCGCCCCACATGGCACAGCTGCCTGCTGAGCAGCCCGTGGTTGCCATGGAGATGGTGCCCGCACAGAAGAGAGAGGGTGAGGCCCATGCCAAGTGGAGCAGCGGAACAGGACTGCAGCACCACCACTCCTGAGGTCCTTGGGAGGGGTGTCGGCTGGGGGTCAGGGGGAGCAGCAGTGACATGGCAGCATTTAAAATTGGCAAGAGTCTCCAGACATGAATCAATGTTACTACCAAAATGAAATAAAACTCAGGTCTTCAAGCTTATTTAAAGAAAAAAAAAAATATATATATATATAGTATTATATATGCATACATATATATTTGCACCTGTGCATGCATGTGCATATGTGTAAACACACACACACACACACACACACACACACACACACAGATGAAGGTCTGATCTGTCTTAATGTCTGAGAATTGCATTCTTGAAAAACAGCAAGATGGCTTTGGAGCATGCTACCATTTTATTTGAGCACATGGCCATAATATTGATTTCCAGTTGTGAGTCACATACTATTTTGTACCACTGATGAGGCTTTCACATTCATTGTTTCTTAGTTCTATGCAAAAATCTGAGTTTCTATCTTCAGTACAAGAATTCAGAAACAAGGTTTCTTTTATGAACAAAACCTGTAGGCTCATGAGGAGTAATTCCTAAAGTTAAGGAATATCTAAGTCATTCAATTTTCAAAGATTCCACAGTTTTGTTTTGTTTTTCTTTTTGTTTTTGTTTGATGATTCAGTTAGGGCAGTTTACCAGTTTCCTTCATCCTTGAGACCCTCTGACATCCTGAGTATCACTCTCTCTTTAAAGTTGGGAACAGCTATGTAGCTCACTCTGCTTAATGATATAAAGACCAAGTGATAATGACTCAATTTCCCACTTTTTTCTTGACCTCTGTGGTCATGGAAGACTTTGCCAAGGTGCAGGATACATTGGCCTATGCCCCAAAGTAATTAGGATTGCCCAAGACTCCATCCTCAACTTCTTGGCAATCCATGCTGAAAAATCTACCAAGCTTTACAATTTTCAGCAGCTAAAATTGGGGATTATTTGTTAAGGCAGCATAACTTAGCTCATCCCAACACACAACCTCATTAAGCTACAATGTTTTAATTAAGATATTATGTCACTTTATATTTGGAGCCTAGATAATTATGACAGATATTCTACAACCTTAGCACAGCAATATATGAAATATTCCATAGTAAGTTAAAAAGTGAATTTCTGCAGAAGTTTCCTTTGGACTCAGGTTAACACTGAAAGGCTCAATAGGAGAAGAGCATTTAAGTTAGTGATGTTCAAGAACTGGCAAACCAGGATGAAGTCCTTTTATCACTAGTAAGAAGTGCAGACTATGACATGTAATAAAGGCTCAACCATTACTATTGCCATTATTAGCACTAGTGGAATTAAAGGGAAAGAATGACAAGTCACTTTGTGCCTAAGAGACTACATGGGTAGGTGTAGTTGAATTTGTATTTCAGGAAAAATCACCAAATAAAATTTTATATGTGTATGCACATGCACTATTCAGGATATACTTATACTGAAAAAGTTATATTGTTTACTTATTTATAAAATAAAAATTTCTTGCTAAAAATTTGTTTATCCAAACTACATCAGGCATCCTTTACTTTCATTTGCTAAATCTAGCAACCTTAACCATGTAGGATTGCATGGGGTATGCAAAAGAGCTGGTGGGGGGCCATGTTTGGGGGGGGGGGGGCAAGGGGATAGGAATAATGATAGAATGAGTTGGCCATCATTGCCCTAAGTGCACATATGAAGACACAACTGTTGGGAAAATACTTTATATAATACCAGCAACTTGAAAAATTGTGCTTGTTATATGTAATATGAAATGAGTTGCACTCTGCAAACATGTATAACAAATTACAATAAAAATTTTAAAAATTAAAAATAATTTTTAAAAAGTCCACGTTCAAATATCAGTAATATGATTCACAAAACAAAGACAAATTACATGTTTTGACTTTGTAAATGTTAGGAGGAAAACATTTTCATTTACTAAAATAAATTTCAAAACAAATGATGGAAATGCCCTTTGCCTCTATGAGAGTCATACTTTGAAAAAATACTTAAGGAATTTTATGACTTTTGAGTTATATTTTATGATTCCAATTGATCATCAAGCAAGAAAATGAGGAATTTATCAATTTTTAAAATATTTTTATTATTCTCCTCCCTTCTTCTTAGCCAGAAATTCATGACATAGTGGTAAAATTATTCTATACTGATTTACTCTTTAATGACAGATCAATTTAAATAACAATTATAAAATGTTGGGACATAGTCCACGCCTATCAAAATAAAACAAAAAGTATTTTCCTTTACTAACATCTTTAAAAACTTTGAGCAAGCATTTAAAAAAAATTCCAGCGTTTAAAAATTACATTTAAAAAAGAAATAGACTTTATATTTTAGCACTCAATTTACTCGCTATCAAAAACCTTACTTTATTTAGTATGATGCCTCTGTTACAATTCATGAAATAGTGTTAATACATCATTATTAACTGAAGTCCACACTACACTTAATTCAGAGTTACTTAATTTTTCCCTAATGTACTTTTACTGTATCAAGACCCCATTTAGGACATCACAGTACATGCAGTCATTTGTCTGTTTCTCAGACCTTCATCATTTTTGATGACCTGAAAAGTTTTGAGCAATACTGGTTGGACATTATGAAGAATGTTTTCCACATGATTAGACAAAGGGTTTAATTTGGGAAGAAACCAAAAAGTTAAGAGCCATTTTCAACACATCATATCCAAAGTATAAAAACACACACACACACACAAACACACACACACACACACACACACACATATTTGTGATTGACACCTTTTTATTTATAGATTTTTTAAAATTAGTGCCTTGTGGGTATACATAAAGGTGAGATTCACTGTGGTGTATTCATATTAGTACATAGGAAAAGTAAGTAACAATTTTTGTTAACTTCTTGCTTATATTCTTGGACACTAAATTATATTTTAATGCACCCAGTTAGTACTGCAGTTCCTTGGTACACATAGGAGATTGGTTCCAGAGCTCTTCATGGTGCATGAATGCTCAAGTCCCAAGTCCTTTATATAAAATGGTACAGTATTGGCATGTAAACTATGCACATATTCTCCTATATTAAATCACCTCTACATTATTGTAATATCATATACAATGTAAATGCTATGTAAGTAGTTGTTATATGGTATTATTTAGGAAACAATGACATTAAAAAGTCTTTGTGTTCAGTACAGATACATTTTTTTTTCTTTTCTATTTTCCATTTGGATTGGTTAAATCTCAGGATGCAGAACTCACAGAGTGGCAACTATAATGCCAATGTATCCAATTTGAAGTAAACATCTAAACCAGACTCATTATACAAATGAATAGTACCTGATATGAACTCCAGCTTCATTTAGAATGAACATAAAACATCTTAAAATGCAAAAATAAAAATAAAACTTGGAAAATAGTCTCATAAAAATATTAGAATATTACATTGGTCCATTAGTTAAATTCTCCATGGCTTAAAGGCCAAAGCTACAACTCACAGCTGGGCTATAAAACCCAGGAAAGACAGAATGGTTGCTGAAGATAAGAATACTTGCCTAAGGCAGGGGGACTGCCTGCTTCCCACTCCCAAGGGCCAAACGTACCAGCCCAGGGTTCTTTAAGTTGCTCAGGGATTTAAGTTAATTCTTTCCAGCTATGCCAACCTTAATCCAATCAATGGTTTCCCCCATGACCAAAGAATTGGCACATGTCCCTTAGTATTTAAAAACACAAGAGAATTCTCAAGTCTTTTATTTGTTAAGCCACTACATGGAGAATTTCAGGGGGTGTGGGGAAGGCATACACAGTATTTTTAAATTATTAATTCCTCAGTTAAGGAGAATGAAAACCATTAGATTGAAATTGTCATTCTGGAGATCAGAGATGGTGGCATGTCAGGACTTCACATAGGCCTACATAATATTTTCAACAGCAACATGGTGAAGTGAGCCTAGGTGTATATTTTTCATATTGCAAGAATGACAAATAGAAGTCTTTTCAAGGCATTCAAAACTCTTGTTGAACAAGTGAGGGAGGGTCTCCTTTGCACTTGTCTGTAAAACTCAAAACACAAAAGCTAAAATAATTAGACAGCATGGAGAATATCAATAGTGCCACCAGAGATGGTGAGGAGGGGCCAGGATGCCACCTTCCACCAAGCCCTGAGATGGCCAGCCTTTGGCACAAGCACCAATGGCATATACTCACAGACCCCAAACTCCTCTCTAAAACTATGTTTCAATAACAGACAGATTCAAAAGCTAAGATGTACAAATATGCAGTCAGTACAGTGTTCCAAGAAAGAAACAGTTTAAATTATTGAGTGGACAGCCACAACTGAAATACCAAAGGGAACCACCTTAAAATACACTTATGAGGTAAGAGGGATGTCCCCAATCTAATGACACATTTAATAACTTCATTCATTTTCAATGTGCAGGTTTTATATTTCAAATACAATTCACTAAAGGCATAGCTGATTTAAATAAAACAGGGAATTCTCTTAACAGTGGAGTCCAAACAAGAGAAATTAAGTTTATAAAAGCAAATACCTCATTTTATATTAACTTTGAGTTACAGGCATTTTCTGTATGAGATGAAATAAAAACAAACATGAAATTACTATAAAATTTCACTCTTGAAGTCACATAATTGGGTTCTGACATTTAATTATGTTGTAGTTACAAAAAAGTAAAAAGAAAGAAACTTCTATATTCCAAAACATTGACATTTATTCTCTATAAAAAACAGTCCAATGTTTTTAAAGTATATCCATCAAGGCTTATCTAAAAATTAATATTTGGATAATTCTGTAGTTTTTTTTCTTTAGATAATTTACTTTCCTTTCAGTTGTCAATATTCCAAATCATACATGGTATCCTCAATTTCAATACCATGGGAAATACATTCTCACTCTAAGAAATTAAAACTAGTTTTGATAATTACACATGCTAATTATTTGAAATTATGCCATTTTTCATCTATGTTTCCTCTTAAGTTTTGAAAAATAATAGCCTGAAAATTCTCATCTAAATTAATATTTCCATGTTTCATAGTCCACTACTTTTCTTTGAGATGATGGTTATCGAACCATGAAAAAATAAACTTGGCACAGTTCTGTTCTTTGGTCCTAAAAGTATGTTTAATATCATCCAGCAGCAAAATACCTGCATATTTGTATTGCATTTACCTGAGATAATCTGTCTTTGAGAAACAGCTGCTGTATGTGAGGATGGCAGGAAATGCATAGCAGCTAACTTACCAGGCAAAAGCATTCTGTTAGATCTGCAAGTGGAAGCGCAGGCAGCTCTGGCTAACTAATCATCATATTGATCTCTCATATCCATTGGATGATAGATTATCTGTCTTCTACCTTGTCTTCCATTGCAACACATATCTATGACAGCATTCAATGATGATCATCTATTAAAAATGTATCCTCCATCAGGCATCTTCCTCGAAGCCAGACATGCATATTCACGATCAAGAGTTCCTTCCTATTTGCACTATATCACTACAGAATCTACTTAAGTCACTTTAATGACTAACCCTCAAGGAGGCTGCGTTTGAATGGTAGAACCCATGAAAAACAACCTTGCAAACCAATTGATAATGACATGACTTCTAGTTCACAGACATGTTAAGAAAGAGCTAAAACCTCATTTTTCAGGAGGGAAACATCTGCTTTATCAGGATGATCAGGAGAGTCAGAAAGACAGTCAAGGAAGTGTCAGCTTAATAAATCAAGGAGATAGAAAAGGGAGATGAGATCAAACAGGAAGGGTTTGGACCTTTTTCTGATGGTCACTGCTAGGGTCATAAGCAAAGGCAAGATGTAAGTGGATTGGAAGAAAGCTTCTGGCAGCTGAGCAAATGGCGAGCTATTTGCAGAGTAAAGGCAGGTGCCCATCAAGAGCCTGCAACAGTAATTCTGGTGAAAGATGAGGCAAGGGGATCAGCACCTTCAGAGTGAAGGTAATAAGAAGTAGGTATCAGCCAAGATGAGACTAGCTACGCAATTTTGAAAAATACATGCAAAAAATAACTTAAATGACATAATAAAGACAAATGTGTACCTAGAAGTTCTGGGCACATTGTTCTGCATAACCTTCTGTATTTAATCAATCAAACTGAAACATTTACAGTGAGCTGAAGAATGATTCAAAATAGCTCAACGAATGACCCACATTACTCACTGGAAATTCTCATTCATTGAAGAATAATTCAATAGGGAAATCTAAACCCACCATAGTGATTGGTTTTTCTTAAGATTGGAAAATCTCATCAGTTTTGTCCTGTGATATCTCTTATGGACTACATATATGACCCACACACACAAAACAAACAAACAAACAAACAAACAAATTCACATGGTGAAGCCCTAACTTCTGGTATGGTGGCATTTGGAGATGGACCCTTTAGTAAGCAATTAGGGCTAGATGGGTCTTGAAAGTGAGGCCATAATGGGATAAGTGGCCTTATAAGGAGGAGGACAGAAAGAAATCCTCGAAAGTCCATGTGAGAACAATCTAGAAGGCAGCCATCTGCAAGCCAGGAAGACAGCCCTAAACAGAAACATAATCTGCTGACAATTTGACCTTAGACAGTCCAGATTCCAGACCACAGGACATAAATGTGTTGGTTAAACTACCCATTCTATGGCATCTTGTTCCAGCAGCCTAAGCTGAGTGTCTTACACTGCTTTGATTTAGTGAAGCCCTCCCACAGCCAGGCTGTACTTTTACAACACAAGTATCTTTGGACACGTTTTGCCTAACTTCTGTGATATGGGGACACATGGGTTCTTGGGTCTGGATTTAGAGATACTTACGCCATTTAGTATTGTACTCAGATACCTGCTTAGAGCTAAAGAGATGTCTACAGATAGGTTATCAAAATGCTCTACCATCTTCTGGAAATCCTTGAAGAACTTCACAAATTCTTCTGACATCATGATATTCTCTATGACATCACAGGTGTACATTGCAACATCTGCAATGTTTATTGCATCTATATACTTTGAGATCAGAATGCATGTGCAGCTTCAACTTCTTGATAGGATGTTGGTAAAGTTTTCCAAATGCCAACAGTAACACTGCAAAGTGTTGAGTGGCACATGCCTACCCCAAGGTGACCTGCCTACCCTGAGTATCCTCAGTGCCTCATAATGGATGCAGAAGATGTCCTACCTCTTGCCAAATGACAGCAGCATCTATCTTCAAAGATATGTTGTCAGCAGAAAATATATAGGTATCGATGCTCTACTTCTGTGAAAACTACTCAAAGGAAAACTATTCAGAAAGAAAGAATAAAATCTCTCCCACAGCACATGATCAACTATTCAGCATAAATCGTGAATATATGTATTGATCATCAATAAGCTACAGAAAATCATTAAAATTTTCCCTCATTATCCATAGAGCAATTTGCTTTAAACACAAACAAGGAAAGGTAATGAGCAACAAACATAACTGTTCAAACATAAAGGACACAGAGAAACTCTGAAAACAGTTTTCATCACTAGACAGCATTGTCTTTGGGCCAGAGCTAAAAAATGAATAGAGCCACTCAATCCTGGCCCACCCCATCTCAATTAGCTACAATGATAAATAACTGTAAGGAACCGCATGCTGTTTGCAATCAGATGAATAGTACCTCAGGGTATTCTCAGATGCAGTGAACACAACAAAAATTTATTGGTCCAAAAACTGGTTATGTTGCTTTTAAAATTCTTATCCTCACTTTCAAGAGATAAAATATAAGAAAGCACATATAAAAACTAATATGCTATAAAACTCAAGGAAATAACTTTGCTTCCAGTTCCTCCCACATCCTGTTCAACTCAACACAGTCCTTCTTGGGCTCAGTCACCTGTGTACCCACTTACAGCTGCACACCACCCGCCATTCTGCCGGAATAACTGAGCAATTACAAAATGTGCAGTGTGTCAAGGCCCAGAGTAAGCTACATAAACTCGTCTTATTATATCAGGTGCGGATAAGTATTTATGTCAGTACTGAAAAATCTGGAGTCCCAGTGGCAATCAATGCATGCATATCAAGAGAAATGGCACACAGGGAAAGGGAGAATTTCAGAGATGCGAAGGGAGATACAGCCGCAGAGCCACCTGCATTTAAGATCTGAGTTTGAATAGGGAAGAAGGAGCTATGATTCAACTAGAAGAAAACGTTAAACTATGCAGAAGGGGGCAGTGGCTCCAGCTCTGAAGAAACGCGGTCAGAGCATGCTGCACTCTACTCTTTAGAACTCCTTGCCTCCTCAAGACGCACGTTTTGCCCAGTTTAATGGAAGGAAGAGTAAACCGATTAAATCATTGAGAAGCTCACCATAAAAATATCTGTCGCCAAAACTAGTTTAAGCTCCTAATAGGAAGGAAAATGTGTCCTCTTTGTCTTCCTTACCGATTCCTTAAATCTACACACAGTCCTACAGTTGACACCCAGGGTTCCAGATCAGTACCTTCTATACCAAGTTCTGTACCATAAAAACATGCCTAGGACCTGGTGGAACAAAAAATGTCCTCCAGTCAGATAAAGGCAGTCCAAGGAGCAATGATTTCCCAATCCTTCCTTTCCCAGGGAATATTCATAGCAGGTTGGGGTGGAAAGCTACATAATTGGGAAGTTGGGATGAGTTTACAGTACTTCCCATTTAGGCAAAAAACCATAAATTCTCTGACTCATCATATTCTCTTTGAAATGAGGCTGGAAATAACTGACAATACATACATTTCAAGGGGAAGGCTGTCCCAGCCTTCTCTGATCTATAAGTCACTACATAATGCTCCATATTCTTCATAATCTTCCAATTCACATGTTGAACACATTCAAGCATATCCCACCTTGAGATTAAAAAAAAAAAAAAAGAAAGAAATCTCCTTGCTTACTACATATCCCTTTTGGGGGGTGGGCAGTGTACCTGGGATTAAACTCAGGGGCACTTGACCATTGAGGCACCTGAGCCTCTCCACTACTTGAAATTCCTATACTTTTTAGCAGAGTATTACCAATCCCCAGGCCCCAGCTCAGGCTCACCAGGACATACTGTCTTGTGTGTCCATAGAAGAAGTATGCAGAGGAAGATGAGACGTCACCGTCACCTGAGTGTCAATTTCCCTCCAGCCATCCTATTTTGTTCTTTTCCTCTCATGCTGTTTCTTTCTTGGGTCCACCAGGGAAACCTAAGCACACCCCACAAGAACCCCCAAACTGTTCAAGCAGGAAGAATAGCATCACTGTAACAATGTGCCACACAGGGGGCTGGGATTGGGGCTCAGCAGCGGAGCACTCACCCAGCACATGCGCAGCCCTGGGTTTGATCCTCAGCACCACGTAAAAATAAATAAATATCTGAATGGTACTTATATACTTTGTATATAAGCAGTTGTATGTAAAAAGATGATATACTTGTGCATTATGAATAAGTAAATAAATAATAAAAAAAAACTAATATTCTCAAATTCCATCCATTTTCCTGCAAATTACATAATTTTATGCTTCTTTATGTTGAATAAAACTTTAATGTGTGTATATATACAAAAAAAAAATAAATAAATAAATTAATTAATTAAATAAAGGTATTCTGTCCAACTACAACTAAAAAAATAAATATTAAAAAAATAAAAAGTGCCACCCCAGTTGCTCTGGAGTGCAGACAGACTTCAGCCTTTGATGATCAATTGATTAATTTGATCAACTGCTATAAACATAAAACCATGATTAGCATCACTTCTCAGGTACTTGAAATCTTGCTACTCAGTAAGTTACCTCCTCAACGGGGAATTGTTAACTCCTCTTCTGTACGTCCTTAGAAAGTCGGAGAACTGGGAATGATTAAATTTTTATAACTTACACATGATTTCTTCCTATTGGTAGGCTACAGTTGGAACGATAAGAATTCTCAGCAATTTTTTCAAATTATTTAAGGAAATGTGTTCAAAAAATGGAAGCTAACTATGGTTCACACTTCTAAAACTGTTCTGATAAAGCCTCGTAGGTGCCAGACTCAGCAGCCCACCAGAGGAGAAAATAATATTCTGAAGACAGCTCTACAGACTTCACTCTTGATGAACAAAAGGGCTTCAAGCTACCCCCTTCTTTAGAGCAGCAGATATCTATGCCAGAAGAAAAAAACTACAGGAAAATTTCTTGAGTCGATTTGGGATAGCTTATAAGTTTTGAAGTGGTTTAAAGAAATAGCAAGAAGTACTTCCACTGATGGGTAAAGGAGATGGGTTGGTTCCTTGAGAAAAGACCAAATGGGAAGGAATGTAGCAATATCTTACAACTATCAGGAAACTGGACACTTTATAACCATGTTAGTAATGGAATTCACAGATTTACTTTATAGGCAAGAAAATCTTTTGACTCCAACTCACAGAAAAGGGAAAAAAAAAAAAAAAACTATTTTCGAAGTACATCAAAAGCTCCAATGAATATATTTTATATGTAAGTGTTTATTATGACTGTGCTTCCCATGGCATTTTCACATGAATTATCTTATAGCATTCACAAAATCCCTGTGAGTTTTGATCTCAATGAGCCAATGACAAAAAAGGCACAGATGCAGGTTTGCAAGAAAAATCAAATGCCAAGGAGAGCTGGGATTGCAGAACCCAGGTTCCTAACCTGGTGACTTCCCGAGAGCTCCAGGACCCAGGACCCAAAATGAACCCAAAGTAAGCAAATTGTGTTAGTCAGATTTCTGTTGCTATGACCAAAATAAGTGATAAGAACATCTTAGAGAAGGAAATTTGTTTGGGCTCATGGTCCATGGTGGGCTGACTCCAGGGCTCTGGGCCCAAGGTGAAGATGAATGGCACAGCACAAAAGCATGCTAGAGGAGTGTTGCTTCATTCATGGAGGCTGGAAAACACTGAGAGAGGAAGGGCCACAGGGAAGAGGAACTTCTCCAGGGCATGCTCCTAGTGATCCACCTCTTCCAGCCACACCCCACCTGCCTAAAGTTACAACCCAGTCTGTCCATTCAAAGTAGGATGGACTAATTAGGTCACAGCTCTCATGATCTGTTTGGGGACATCTCACGTCTAAACCATAACACAAACAAACCTTGGTTTGTGAGTCATTTTGACAATGGAGAAAAATAGTCTACCTACCCCCCAAAATGACCAATTCACCATTTACTGTGTCAATTACTATCCTCAGATTTGAGGCTCAATGATTAAAAAAAAAAAAAAAGATTATCAATATGGGGCAAGACTGGTGGGGAATACAGTTCTATGTGACATGAAAGAAAGGGATATGTCTCTGGGAACAGGGCAGAGTATGGAAAATAATGTATTTATCTGACTAGGAAACAGGGTCCTCACTGACTCTTCCCAACACACTAAAATGTAAGCAACAGGCACCATGAGAGAACACACAGAGAATGTCTGTACCACATGTGAAAGCATCCACCTGTGAGCCCAGACTGCCACAAGCCACTGGCCTTTTCACACAGAGGTCCCTGAGTCTCCACGAATGTCTAGTTATGCTTCGTGTGAGAAAAGCAGAGGTAGACACTGTAGCAATGATCTGACATGTTTTTCACTGTAGCTAATAACATTAAAGTTCTTGTAACTAAGACACCAAGTACTCTGCTACGTATTTTAAGTACACAGTCTCTTAATTTGCAGTCACAACCTGAACACCCAATAATTATTATTTCCCCTGTACCAACAATGGCATTCAATAGTCACCTACCCACTTGCTAAAAACATGGTACAGGAAGCAGGAGACTGACTCTTAAAGCTGTCCCCTCGACTGTCTGTTCCACTGTCATATTTACTACTAAGACACAAAATCAGTGAGCAAAATAATGTCTCCTTAAAGAAGAATCCTTCCAGGGAAAGTGGATAAATTTAAGCTTGAGCCTTAGATATGTTCCCTCCACCAAAAATATAAATAAAGATAATAATAATAATAATATAAAATGAAACATATACAGTTAAGACATAACAAAGAATGAAAGAATTACTATAGACAAACAACATAAATCAAAAGAAGGATCTAGATTAACTAAGAAAAATGCATTAGGTATGAAAAGACAATTCTCAGAAGAATTAAAAGTAGGCAACAAACTCATGAAATATTTAAGCTCAGCACAGGTAAAAAGCAAATGAAATCACAGGAAAAGATGATTTTTCCCTACGTAACTGGAAAGTTTGGGCTTTTTTTTTCTTTCCTAATTATAATACCCAATGTTGTAAAAATCATGGGAAATTGGCATATTCCTGCCTTGCTGAGAGAGAAAGAAGTTACATAACCTTTCTCAAGGATGCCTAGACAACAGGTGTCAACAATGGTGACAACATCCAGTCCTAGGGTACTTCTGAAGCAAATAAACCCACAGAAAGAATTTAGCTATCAGTAATGTAATCAGAGCATCAAATATACTGCCAAAAAATGAAAACACCATCAATCTTCAAAATTAGAGAGTTATTTATGTGAAAAAATGTTACATAAAGGCATGGGAAACAGACACTAAAAATGAATACTAATTATATGAGAGAAGCTGTCTAACATGTTAAAAGGTAACAAAATGAAACATGAGCAATCTTATTTAAAAGTAAAAAATGTATATGTGTTACCAAATCTGCCACAATTCGGACTATCCTTGGGGCTTGAGATCAGGTGTTTATTTTTATCACAAAAATTTCCAAATACTTAGTCCACCTGATTTATTTTTAAAAATTTAATGTCATTTGAAAATCAGAAAAAACATTTCACTAACATGCTATAGATTTCTCAAGAAGACACAAAATTGCTAAATCTACTCAATACATCTCAAATTTAAAATAGAAATAACAAAAGTATGACTGATTAGAGAAAATGCAATATGTACCTCATGAAGAATGAACCTTGTTAACTTAAGTCTTCTATTCTGCTAAATAAAGAAACATATCAGAGGAAATATGATTTTAAAAATCTAAAAGCATATTTTTGCATGGTTATGTAATATATAATAAACTGTATGTAGTGGTAAAGTACTAGTAAAAAAACACTTGAGCCGGGCATGGTGGCACATGCCTGTAATCCCAGCACTTGGGAGGCTGAGGCAGGAGGATCGCGAGTTCAAAGCCAGCCTCAGCAATGGCGAGGCACTTAGTAACAGTGAGACACTGTCTCTAATAAAATACAAAAAAGGGCTGGGGATGTGGCCCAGTGGTCGAGTGCCCCTAAGTTCAATCCCTGGTACAAAAAAAAAAAAAAAAAAAAAAAAAAAAAAAAAAAAAAACCACACACTTGAAATCATGCCATACATGCTATGTTCTTGAATTTGTGCAGGTATGTGACTGGCTACAGGAGCTGGGTATCATATCAGCATAGACTTTTTTTCGGGGGAGAGGGGGTGTTGCTTTGATGAATATTCCCAATGTGACTATTCTTTGAAAATATAACTCATACCTACATGATACTTCTTTAGCTAGAAGTAGCATAATATATTGATATACCTACTATGGATTTCACAGCATTACTCTTTTCAAATAAACTCAAGTCTCACAAACAACCTAATCCATTTATTACCAGTCAAGCCTTTCTGCACAACCTTCCATGTCCTGGTTAAAAGTGATATGATCTGTTCTGCCCCTGAGCCTTTCTGCATTTCTCCCATATGCTTCTTCCTTACCCAGCATCCCCATGACTCCAAGAACCATGCTCTCCACCAGTGAGGACTGTGTTAAAAATGGAGTCTGGACGTGGCTCTTATATTTGGATAACTTAGTTTGCTGACAAGGAAATTGCTTTTCCTGGAAATTAAATTATTCTGTATTGCTGAAGGTAATGACTGCTATGTTACTCTAATATTTGAAAGTCCAAAAAAAATATTTGATGGAGAAGAATAAAATGTATTTTAAGAAGTGGGCATTTTTAGGTTGAGTAGTCATGCTCAGAGTCAAATAAAACACCATATCTATTTGGAAATGCATTTTTTTCCTTCTTTCCTAACTGTCCGTGATTGCTCCTATTAATACTGAAACATTAAACACCAGTCAAATTCTAATTATCTACACTGAGGTAGAATATGCTATGGATGATAGCTAGCCTGGATCATCATTTATAAATGGTCTAAGAAGTCAGATTTTGACACTGTCCTTTTAATGCTCAATGCTCACCACTTACAAGGCCATTCAATGACTGACAGTTAAAAAGTAACTTGGGGAGGAGGGAGAAACACTAACGATAAGTTATTTTAAAGTTGGCTATACATAAATCAATTGAATTTCATGGATCATCCTTGCTATAAATCAGCCAGGGCATTAGACGCTCTCCTGATAATTCCTGATATAGTGTCAAAATATCATGAAATATTTAAAGAGCTCAAATACTAAGTGAAGTAACATGGAAGCTACTTTATCCAGAATTCTATCAACCGGAATTCTTTATAAACCATGTCAATGGGGAACACTTCTTCCCTACTTCTGTTATTTCCTTCCAGGTAAAGGGAACTTAATTAATGAAACACTTCTGGCCTTTCTCCAACCCTTTACTTTCTCTGCCTCTGAAGAATAAAGGAGCAGCTTGCCTTGCTTCTTCATTCTTCCTCTGGAGATCTCCTTGCCTGCAGAGAGAAAGGCTGGCCTCTACCAGCTCAGAGGCAGCTCTGTCCCTGCGGGGAAGGAGGAGGGGAGGAAGGCCAAGAACCTGGGATGTTATTCTGCAGCCACACCAAGTTATGTGTTATGAATGGTGGCCATTCTGTTATCTTTTTTCCTTCCAATATCTCAATTTGCTCAGAACCTGGGGCAGGGGTTAGAGAATTGATATTTATCTGACGCCTTAAAGATATCAACAATTTATATTTCTGCACATTTTATAATTTTTAAAGTAAATACATACATTTCTGTGATTTCTGTTGTTGTTTAAATGAGAAGAGACATTACAATAAGCATTGTGAGATTATAAAGAGGCTCCTAAAACAAAAGGATGAATTATATGTGACAAGGATAAAATATATTTTAATTAATACACAACTTTTAAGTCAAATTCCCAATGACAGTTGTGATAATCACATCTAATAAACAACGACAGACAATAAAAAGTGACTAACGAAAAAATTCCAGCCCTCACTCATGGGGGACAAATGTATTTACTAATTTCAATAATAAAATTAATTGGTCCTCATTATCTAATGCTAAAATCTTTCAGTAACCATCATATTCATGTCATTCAAAACTTGTAGAATTTTTGACACTTATAGGTATTTAACCAAACATAATTGGCTTACTAGCTTACTTATATTTTTAAAAAATGCTTTTTATTATTATAACATGTGTTTTACTCTGGAAACATAATTGGCAGTTCCCACAACAAAACATAAATTTGAATATAAATAACCACATTTACTGTCAAAATGTTTTTCTTGCTGAAGATAAATTAGTCCCCTGTTACACAGGTCATATTCTGTAACAATTTCTAAGATAGATCAAAGTGTGATTATCCCAAAAATTATGTTGGTAAAGATGTGTGTTTACATCAGATTCCTCTCGGCTTGAGGAGGACAAAAGAGTGGGACATCTTCAAACCTGGAGGAATCTGGTACCTTTGTATCTTCACTGAAGATCCAGAGGTAAAGGATGAGCAAAAACTGATCATTTATTTTTTAAAAAAGTACAATGCGAAGCCGGGCGCGGTGGCGCACGCCTGTAATCCCAGCACTTTGGGAGGCTGAGGCAGGAGGATCGCGAGTTCAAAAGCCAGCCTCAGCAGTGGCGAGGCACTTAGCAACTCAGTGAGACCCTGTCTCTAAATAAAATACAAAAAAGGGCTGGGGATGTGGCCCAGTGGTCGAGTGCCCCTGAGTTCAATCCCCGGTACCACAAAAAAAAAAAAAAAAAAAAAAAAAAAAAAAAGTACAATGCGCACTCTTGGTTTATTTTTTCCAAGGACTTGATTTTAACAGGAGGGGTATCTTCCTTTTATACACCAATTTTTGTTCTGCCTAAGTTTTCTTTATGTTGGGATCTATATTCTATGATTCTAAACTAAGCAGATGTTTAACATTTGACCTCACAGAGTGATGCTTATTAAACTATAATAGTCTTTGTACAACATTAATCTTTGTAGAAAATTTGATCTCAATCAGATGAATAATAGAACGCTAACAAAAATATTATCAAAGTTTTGCAATTTCTGACTGTTAGATTAAAATCGTTTTTTAAATAATGGTGCTGGGAGATACAATTTACTTCTCTTCTAGCTTAACTATTATACATTTCAATACATAAAGGAATCATATGTTTCAGAGTAGAAAATGTGGTGTTTTATATGCAAATCTAAACAATAAAACAATGTTAGAACAAAGTAAGGAGACAGGGCATCTACTGAACAGCCTTTGATAACAGAGGTTGGGAGCCTTCTTCATAACACAGATATGAAACACAGTTATCTGTCCTAATATGTAGACATATCTCTTATGTTTACATAAATGTTTATCATTTACAAGAACTTATTCATGAGCATTTGCTGTGTCCTCAAACCAATATTTTGAGATATTCTCTTACTGTACCCATTTACAGCTGAAGAAACTGAGTTAATAACTGAGAATCACATAAATGGTCAAGAAAACACAATTAAGGAGAAACAGAGTTGGGTCCACTCAAAGTCATTGTTTACTGCCTATCTTCTTACATACTGGAGGCAGAATCCAAAACAATATTGCACTATTAAAACTTATTTTTCCAATAGCTGTTATTTCTGATCAGAAATATACTTTTAAAGAAAAAGCAGGACTGTGCCCCAAAACCTATGTGCATGTTTATATTTATATGAAATACTGGAATATATTAGAACATGTAATATATGGGAACATAATATAAGTATCATTTTGCAGATAGCTTCAAGGCACCTAGATGAATATCTAAGATGGAAAGCTTCTAGGAATTATTGTTTCAGTTTTTTAGTCATTATTTCCAATTTGTCAAAAACTAATTGATACAAAGTATAACTTCAATACCCTAATATAACTAAGACATTTCCTACAAATCAATTAACCATAATATAGGGCTTGAAATTACACTGAGCTGTTATGTGATCGAAAGATAAACAACTGGAGGTGTCATAACTACACATTTTTGTTATGAGTCTCAATATTTAATGGACTAAAATCACAGTATGATAAAATATTTCTGTGCATTTCCTGTGTTGGAGGTACTGTTTGTGAATATAATTGGATTCATTAAACCCAACCAGGCAGTTTATTAATCAGTAGGCTGGATTGGCAGACAATGTGAAAGAAACTATTTATCTATGACATGTTTAATATTTTATGGTACTATAAAAAGCTGTTGTTTTGGCATATAATCTGATAAACTTGAAGTGAGCAACAAGTATCATGAACTGTTCCTAGTAATTAACTTTCCTCACACAACAACATCAGCCATTGCAAAGCCATCAAAGGACTGCATCCTGAGAACACCTCTGGAATATGGCTGATGAAAACCATGTGAGAAGCCAATGGAAGAATTTGACTTGAAAGTGCATTTCTTGAGGCATAAACCAGCCAAGCAGAGACCCACTGTACCATACCTTCAATCAAAATACTAGACTTAAAAATACTGGCAGTCTATGCTTGGGTTTTTGTTCATTATTATGGCACATGAGTTTAAGTATTCCCAACCATGTGGGAACCTTTAAAAATAACGTGGATGTTAATTCACAATAAGGCGTGGGGGGGCACTAGGGAAAAGTAGTGTTAGATTAGGTAGAGGGAAGTAAGTGAAGGGAGGGGAGGAAGGGGATGTGGGGATAGGAAAGATAGTGGAATGAAACAGACATTATTACTGTGTGTATATATGTGACTACATGACCAATATGAATCTGCAACATGTACACTTTGAAAAATGAGAAATTATATCCCATCTGTGTATGACATATCATAGTGCATAAATGCATTCTATTGTCATGTTTAGCTAATTAGAACAAATTAAAAAATAAAATAAATAAATAAAACTCTGTTAGGAATAGTAATACTAACATCACTGATCCTCTCTAAAGAAGTGAAAATAATGTGTACACAGAGGAACAATCAGAAAGAGATGTTTCCATCACCTGTGGCTAATGGAGAGAGGAAAAGAGACAACTTTTGAGTTCAAAATGTTCCAGTTTCCACAGGCTTGTTACAACTAGATATGTTGAATCATACAAAGTATATCTACCTTATAAACAAATTACATAAATTATTTCAAATGTAAATGTAATGCTTTCTTATAGAAGGACAACTTGACCAAATGTCTCTGCAAAACTCTTCAATAATTCCATGTAAATTCATGTCACATAAGAGAGAACTTTGATAAAGCACAACAGAAAATAATGAATTCTGTTAACATTTTCAGTAAAGGCACTGTATATTTAATCATATGCCAAAAGTATAAATATAATGTTTATTATATAAAAATGAAAATAATAACTTAATTTTTAATTTTAGAGTCCATTATGAAAGTAATATTATCTTTAGAAATTATTTGACAAAACTATGAATGGCACTTTCCAACTAATATCAGTTGAATTCATTTTTCTCCCTGATGAACTATTTCACTGGGAGAAAAAATTGGCTTCTCTTTATTGTGAAAGATATGAAGTGGTTAGAGATACTGTAATTTGACAGTACTTGACTTTTATCATAAACAATGAAAACATCAGTGACATCTATGATGACTGGGTTATACAACTACACAAACATACACCAAATTAAATAACTCCCTCCCATAAGACTGTAACAATTTCATTACAGCAACAACCTCCTGTACTTATCACAATTGCCATTTAATCAGGTACTATCATTTTCAACCCACAAGATAACATATACATCACATAGACAGTACATGGAGTTTTCCTCAAGCCCATCAGCTGCTCTCCGGATGCACACACAGGCGCAGAGTAATACTGACTACTCTTTTAAGGATCATCTTAAAAACTGAAACACTAGACTCAAAAGGAATATGAAGGAGAAACACAGATCTACCTCATCTAATGCTTCTTTTGGAAGAAATTTTGTATTAAAACAATGAAGAGGTCATAATAGTGTGTCCAAAGTGCTCTTAGAAAGTTCTCTGGATGTTAATAATGTGAAACTAAAGTAATATTGGTAAAACTAATCACAGTGTTCAGTTAACTTGAGCCATGGAGACCCAGCTAGTTCTTCTGCCTCACTGACTTGTTATTAGTATAATTACAGGCCTCCCAAATTTCGACATTTAACTCCAAACATAATCATCTTCATTCAAGCCCTGAGACCTTATAACCCACAGACCAGTAAGGATATCACTTAATATTTTCCTCAGCAACATTAACAATGGATCATGCATGTGGCAGAGATATGCTCTGGAAAGAAGTCTCAGGGCTTAAAATATCCAGTCTATAGGTAAGAATACTTGCCCCTATTTGTCATACTTCTAATGGAGCAAACCCTCCAAATCATGCACAGGTTCATCTCTGCAATTGGATATGTGTCATATCAAACACTTCTCCATGGGCTTTTAGAAGCAGTGGGGCTCTGAAGCCTTTTTATTATGTAGGTGAATGCCCACCAGCAGAGATCAACTGAACTGTCATCAGAAGAAGGGTGCACAATGAGATAACTCCTGGGTAGTTTCAGCACGTCCCCATTTTCATGGAAGTCATTTCAGAAAATTCCCAGCCTCTTAAATACTGGTCACACAGTTCCTAAAAGTAAAAGTCTATGCCTGTCAGGTCCGATATCATCCTTACAACGTATCTCTTTTCTAAGCCAACACATTTGCTTGAGAACACTAGGCATACATGTTCATGATACCTTTCAGAGCTAAAGCAAATCCGATCAGCTCCAACGAGGGAAACAGAAACACCTTGAAAGGAACAACTGCCCCTCTTATTCTCATCTTCCACACCCTTCATTACCCCGTATTTACTACGAAACACAACTTTGGGCATTTTGGAAGTAAGTGTTCTTTGTGGAACCACACTCACGCACACCCCCCAAAATTCCGAAGTCTGTTATCTTACCACCCAAACCAAGGAGCCTACACCACCTTTCTAGTGACTTAATTCTGAGCACAGTGGCTCAAACCTGCTGAGTAGCAATCGACGAACACATTACACACCAGAAGAAGACGAAGGTCGGGGATAAAGAGAAGCAGCTTTGCTTTCAGCCATTAATTACGAATCACCCAAATATCGCATCACATATCTCCCATGCACATGCACAGCTTTCCAAACCTGTGTTTCAGGCGGCGCTTTCCAGAGCCTCGCTATCTATTGTCAGGACGCAGAAGCCCCCGAAACCTGTGAATGGAACTGAAAATGCGTCCTCGGAAACCGCTAAATATAGACCACAGGGTCCCCGGGTCTGACAAGCAGCCGTAGACTGAAGAAACGGCCATGGACGCATATGACTAAGTCTTCCCATTTTGTTCTAGCCAAACATCGTAATGACATTGAACATAAGGGCAAAAGACTGGAGGGAAGTCCTCCCCACCCCCACCCCGTCTTCTCCCATATATTAGGGACGTCATGAACGCAAAGGGTATGTTCTTGAGGGTGGCGGGTGGCAGTATTGTCGGTGTTGCCCTATATACGCCTCCTCCGGGGGAGATGGGTGGCAGGGAGGGGGAGCACGCAGAGAAGCCACTTGGTAACCGCTCCAAGAACGGCACTAACCCTGGACCCCATTCCAGGCAGAGCGTCTTCCAAGAGGGGGACCCGGAGCAATCGCGGTCCTCCCCCGGGCAGGCAGGACCGCGCAGCAGCCGCCGCCACCGCCAGCCGGCCCGGAGCCGAGGACCGACCCCCACCGGCGGCGAGAAGGAGGAGGGCGACGCCGAGGAGGAGGATGCGCCTGGCCCCAGCAGCCCAGCAAAAGCAACTCACCGAACGGCGCGGCGCCCGACTGCTTCCTCGCGAACATGCACCCGCCGCCAGCGACAGCTCCTCAGTCCGGGAAAAGGCGTGTGCGCCGCCGCCCGGCTTCAGGGCAAGGTCCTGACCTTGCCCAACTGCAGCATCTTCCGCTTTTGTTGTCTGAGCGCGGCCGCGGGACAAGTGATGCTAGCGGGGAGCAGGGGCGAGCGCCGCGGGCGAGAGGCGGCTCCCGACGCGAGTGCGCAGCGCCCGGCCCGGCGGCCCCTCCGAGCGCGACGAGCGCAGCGCCCCCTGCCCGGCTCCTCGGGCTCCGCGGGCTTCTCCGGGCTCCTCCGGGCTCTGGGCGCCGCCACCGTCACCTCCACCGCCGCTGCCGGCCGGGCTTGAAGAGCAGCAGCCGCGCCCGCCGCTCCGCTCGGCCGGCTGCCGCCGCGGGCGCGAGCCTGGGGCCGCCGCGGCGCCCGGCGCCGAGCGCTCCCGTGCTGCGCCCAGCGCGCGGCCCGCGCCACCTGTGTCGCCGCCGCCGCCGCCGCCGCGCCGAGGGCGAGGCTCCTCCCGCGGCGCGCGGCAGCCTCAGCCTCCACCTATGCCTCGGCGGCCGGCTCCGGCGCCCGGCTAGTGAGGAAGCGTCCGCCCCACCACCGAAACCTGCCCTGGGTGCCGAGCATGCCCAGTGCCGCCGCGAGAGCGCGGCGCTTCGCCACGCGCATTCCACTTCTGGTTTTCGAGGCAGCAGCAGCAGCAGCAGCAGCAGCAGAGAGGGGAGGAGGCCGCGGGTTGGGAGAGGGCCGGGCATACTTGGGAATTGCACACCCTGGACCAGAGATGGGAGGATGCTGGGGAGCCAAGCGAAAGCTGGAAGGGATGAGGAAAGGATGGAACCCCGGGATGGACCGGTTCTCAAAGGGTCGGTCCTTCGTTCACGTGCAAGCTACTGACAGTGGATTCTGGAGGGGCAGATATCAGTATGCAAAAGGCTGAGGGTGGAGGGGGCGTCTAGAACAGCTTGTGAGTTGGGGGAGGGGGACCAGGCTCGCCGTTCAGGCTGGTGGACCCAGGTGGATGCTCTTGTAGATCCTGTGGTTCTAGAGCAAAGACGACGTGACATCGGTGAGATGTCTTTTTCACAGTGCCCGCCCCATCTTACCATCACCTCCAGTGTTCTGATTACATGATTTTCACAGGTGCAGAGACTTTCTTTTCATGCAACAAAGACCCTTGTTTGATTGCAGGTGATGAGTTCTCCTCCTCTTCTTCTTGTGTCATCTCTTCTTTCTTAGTCGTTTTCTTCTGCATCTCTGCCACCTTCCCTTCCTCCTCTTCTTTCCCTTTTTCAAACTAAAATGGAAAAACTCAACTCTTCCTTCCCCCAGTCTTCCTCTACAGGTTGCATTACACTCTTCATTTTTTTTAGGTGGGTTTTCCAAATCTCCTCATGGTCAGACAGATGATTAACCCCCCACCCCCCAGACCTCTCAGTGTGTCTCTTGCTGTGAAATTTAGTAAGTAGAGTCACCCCATTGAAAATCTTGCTGGCAAACAAGGCCCTTGTCATATGCCAAAGAAGTCCTCAGGGCCTTAACCTGTGACCCTCTGTTTCAGGAGTCATGAGGGGCACATCCCTACCGTATTTTCAAGACATGACTACAGCAGAGCACGGGTTGCACAGGGGTCAGGACAAATGCTGCTACCATGTCATGGCTCAGTATCTCTGATACTGCAGATCCCAGACTTTGTGGAGTTGTGATCTTCTCCACTCCATCCCTCCCCAGAGCTGGTTCTGAAACACTGATAAGCATGACAGAATACTGGAAATAGTAATAAGAGGGATTTGGGACTTATGAATCTCAATGTGCTTCTATTTTGTATTAGAAAAGATTATCCAACAAAGTTAAATAACTTGAATATATAATCAGTGCTAATCTCTAATATACTTGGGAGTAAGAATATAAATTGAAGTAAGAGTAAAGAATAAAAGGTTTGAACAGGTTAAATAGGTAAACATAAATGAACAGAGCAGCAGATTACACAAGGTCTATTGACAACAGCACAAAATTTATTACCTGTGTCCCAGGCATACACATGCTTACATTGACTTGTCTTACCTGCAAAAATAGTTCTCCAGTGTAGCTCTAAGCTGTAAAAAGCAGGTCTTATATAAAAATGGTCTGATTCCTGTGAGGGAAGACATGCAAGGCCACTTTCACCACATATTTATATTTTTGTTTTGCTCTGAAATAGGCAGGTCAATTTCATTGAGTTCGTGGTACAAGAAAAATTAGCAGCACCATTTGTTTTAGACGAGATTATATTTTAAAACCTTAGTCTCTCTCAGTTGGTTTTTGTTGTTGTTTGTCTATTTGTTTGTTTTTCTCTTTGCATCCTTTAACACAGGAAGTTGTAGGGAACTAGGAAGAATGATGAGGGTTACTCTTTGGGTTCAAATTGAGGTAGGTGGGGGCTGGGATTGTGGCTCAGCGGTAGAGCGCTTGCCTACCACGTGCGTGGCCCGGGTTCAATCCTCAGCACCACATACAAATAAAATGCATTGTGTACAACTAAAGCAAATAAATAAAAATATTATTTTAAAAAATTGAGGTAGGTGCATAGGTAATATCCATAGAAGAGTTTGTGTGTATTTTATGCCCATAGAGATCCAAGATAATACAATAATGTTCAAAACCTTTTTCAGAGTTACTTCTGTGATGAGCAATGTTGAAAATTCTACTCACTAATTATGCACCTTGAAAATGACCCATAGGCGGTCCCTAGATTTCACTGGGGATTGGTGAGAGGTACTTGAACACAGTAGTGATGCCCAGAATTACACTGACTTAATTTGCTCTGTGCCCCATTTTTCATTGAAACATTTATGATTTGTATACTTCTAGAATAATTTATTACTCACGATTGTATTAAATTCGCAAGTAGATAATTTTGAAAAATAAAGTAAAATGATCCTGTGTATTGTTCGATCTTGGAATGACTCACTGCTGCCATCTTTTGCCTCCTGCTTCTGATAGTTCCTGTAAAAAGGAACATTTGAATTCACTAACTCACTATAAGACCAGAAAATTATTGTTTTATTGTTTTCAAATCATAGCAATTAATACTAAGTGAAAATCTTAATTGCATTTTTTCTGCAGATGCATTATTAGAGTTATGTAATATAGCAATCGCATCTAAATACCGACTACTGTATCTCTTGATTTTTCAAGTCACTTCAAAATTTGAAACGTGTGTTTTTAAATTGGAAGTTTTACTTAATTTTTAGAAATGAGATCTAATGTCATATTTTGTAATTTAAAATATGTCAGTTTTAGGAAAATGATATCCTATGTGAGTCAAAATTGTTTAATGGTAGTATTTTACCTTGCTATTTAGGCTCAAACAGAAAATACTATTTCTATAATTTTCAGTGTATATTGCCCATTGATAATCACACAGAAAATTTTCAAGTTGGAAAATAAAATTATGTGAGTAGTTATTGTTGCTACCCTGCATATAAGTAGAGTAATAATACTTCTTTAAAATTCACAATCTATACATTAAATAAAAATATTCGGAATAATAATGATTAGTGTAATCACAATGATACATATGTATGTTTAGGCGTCTAATAAACACCACTGTGAGTTGCTCATTAAAGATATGGCATTTGATACTTAAGCATGTCACTGTTGTATTAAAGACTTGAAAAGTGATTAATGATCTGCATTGACCATCTTACTGGAGATCAACCTGTGGACCACTTCAGTATTTGATTCAAAACTTCACACTTTATGCAGACTGCCTTTCATTATGGCTAAATGTAGGAGCCCTGTTTGGGGATTGACTTGAATTGTAGTTGACTATGAGCCGTGGAGATTTGGCCATTGTCGCCACCCGTAGTCTCACGGGACTTGTTGCGGGATCTCGAGTGACTTGGCCGAAATTGCTGATCGGGTCAGCGCCATTTTAGTGGTGTGTTTGGCGTGTGTTAGTTGTTGTTGTTAGAACCAGAGAGAAAAGTTATCAGAATAAAAAGCTGTTTGTCTCCAGTTTGCTTCTAAAGTTCTTCCCGCGGCTCCGTTGCTCCAAGCGCTTCAGGCGACTACAGCTAAACACATTGGATGTGTTTTCATCAAATGTTAATTAAGTGTGGTTCAGTCCTAGGCAAATTTGGAGAATTGATAGCAAATAATAGATAAAATTATTAATTCTCTATATTTATACAATTTAACAGAAAAATTAGACTTATTGAGTAAAAGAATAAAGACAAAACCCCAAGAAAATAATCACAAAAGCCTAAGATACTGAAATATCCTCATTTCTTTCTTTTCTTTTTTTCAAATAATGAATTATTATTTATTGACTACCTTCTGTGTACCACATTCTATCCTAACCATTTTCAACCATTATTTCCTCTTTTTTTTAAGTTTTTAATTTATTCTAATTAGGTATATGTGACAGCAGAATGCATTTTGATTCATCGTACACAATTGCAGCACGACTTTTCATTCCTCTAAGTGTGCACAATGTAGCAGTGGAAGATATGTACGGTCGAACATGTATGTAGGGTAATAACCTCCATCCATTCCACCATCTTTCCTGCCCCCATGCCCCGCCCTTTCCTTCCCTCCCCTTTGCCTAATCAAAGTTCTTCCATTTTCCCCATGCCTTCCCTCATTATGGATCAGCATTTACTTATCAGAGAGAACATTCAGCCTTTGGTTTTTGGGGGGATTGGCTTACTTCGCTTAGCATGATATTGTCCAACACCATCCATTTACCTGCAAATGCCATAATTTTATTCTCTTTTAATGCTGAGTAATATTCTATTGTGTACATATATACCACAGTTTCTTTATACATTCATCTATTGAAGGGTATCTAGGTTGTTTTGGCAGATTAGCTATTGTGAATTGAGCTGCAATAAACATTGATGTGGCTGTATCACTGTAATATGCTGATTTTAAGTCCTTTGGGTATAAACCAAGGAGTGAGATAGCTGGGTCAAATGGTGGTTCCATTCCAAGTTTTGTAGGGAATCTCCACACTTCTTTCCAGATTGGTTGCACCAATTTGCTGTCCTACGCGCAATATATGAGCGTGCCTTTTCCCCCACATCCAGCCATTCTGACTGGTGTGAGATGAAATCTTAGAGTACTTTTGATTTGCATTTCTCTAATTACTAGCGATGTTGAACATTTTTCATATATTTGTTGATTGATTTATATATCTTCTTCTGAGAAGTGTCTGTTCAGCTCCTTAGCCCATTTATTGATTGGATTTTTTTTTTTTTTTTTTGGTGTTAAGTTTTTTGAGTTCTTTATATATCCTAGAGTTTAGTGTTCTATCTGAGGTGCATATGGCAAAAATTTGCTCCCAAAATATAGGCTCTCTATTCACCTCACTGATTATTTCTTTTGCTGAGAAGCAGCTTTTTAGTTTGAATCCATCCCATTTATTAATTCTTGATTTTATTTCTTGTGCTCTAGGAGTCTTGTTAAGGAAATCAGGGCCTAATCTGACGTGATGAAGATTTGGGCCTACTTTTTCTTCTATTAGGCGCAGGGTCTCTGGTCTAATTCCTAGGTCCTTGATTCACTTCAAGTTGAGTTTTGTGCATGGTGATAGATAGGGGTTTATTTTCATTTTGCTGCATATGGATTTCCAGTTCTCCAGCACCGTGTGTTGAAGACGCTATCTTTTCTCCAATGTATGTTTTTGATGCCTTTGCCAATATGAGAAATTTGTATTTACATGGGTTTGTCTCTTCTTCTAGTCTACCATTGATCTATATGTCTATTTTGGTGCTAATACCATGCCATTTTTGTTACTATAGCTTTGCAGTATAGTTTAATGTCTGGTATGGTGATGCCTCCTGCTTCACTCTTCTTGCTAAGGATTGCTTTGGCTATTCTGGGTATCTTACTTTTCCAAATAAATTTCATGATTGCTTTTTCTATTTCTATAAGGAATAATGTTGGGACTTTAATTGGAATCACATTGAATCTGTATAGTGCTTTGGGTAGTATGGCCATTTTGACAATATTAATTCTGCCTATCCAAGAGCATAGGAGATATTTCTATTTTCTAATGTCTTCTTCAATTTCTTTCTTTAGTGTTCTGTAGTTTTCATTGTAGAGGTCTTTCACCTCTTTTGTTGATTCACGAGTATTTTTTTGTGGGGGGAACTGTTGTGAATGGGGTACTTTTCCTAATTTCTGTATCAGAGTATTCATCACTGATGTATAGAAATGCATTTGATTTATGGGTATTGATTTTATATCCTGCTACTTTGCTGAATTTATTTATTAATTCTAGAAGTTTTCTGGTGGATGTTTTTGGATCTTCTAAGTTTATAATCATGCCATCAGCAAATAATGGTAGTTTTAGTTCTTCTTTTCTTATTCATATCCCTTTAATTTCTTTCATGTGTTTAATTGCTCTGGCTAGAGTTTCAAGGACTATGTTGAATAGAAGTGGTGAAAGAGGGAATCCCTGTCTTATTCCAGTTTTTAGAGGGAATGCTTCCAATTTTTCTCCATTTAGAATGATGTTCACTTGGGTTTAGCATAGATAGCTTTTCCAAAGTTAAGGTATATTCCTACTATCCCTAGTTTTTCTAGCGTTTTGAACATGAAACAGTGTTGTGTTTTGTCAAATGCTTTCTCTGCATCAATTGATATAATCATATGATTCTTATATTTAAGTCTAGTAATATGAGGAATTATATTTATTGATATCCATATGTTGAACCATCCTTGCATCCCTGGAATAAACCCCACTTGATCATGGTGCACTATTTTTTAAATATGATTTCATATGCAATTTGCCAACATTTTATTGAGTTGTTTTTTGTTTTTTTTTTTTTTTTTTTTTTTTTTTTGTGGTACCAGGGATTGAACTCAGGGGCACTCACCCACTGGGCCATATCCCCAGCCCTTTTTTGTATTTTATTTGGAGACAGGGTCTCACTGAGTTGCTAAGTGCCTCACCATTGCTGAGGCTGGCTTTGAACTCGTGATCCTCCTGCCTCAGCCTCCCAAAGTGCTGGGATTACAGGCGTGCGCCACTGTGCCCGGCTTTATTGAGAATTTTTGCATCAATGTTCATCAGGGATATTGATGTAAAATTTTCTTTCCTTGTTGTGTCTCTGCCTGGTTTTGTTATCAGGATGATACTAGCTTCATAGAATGAGTTTGGAAGTCTTCCCTCCTTTCTGTTTAATGGAATAATTTGAGGAGTATTGGTATTAATTCTTATTTGTAGGTCTTGTAGAACTCAGCTGTGAATCCATCTGGTCCTGGGCTTTTCTTGATTGGTAGGCTTTTGATAGCATCTTCTATTTCCTTGCTTGAAGCTTGAAATTGATCTGTTTAAATTGTGTATGTCCTCTTGACTCAGTGTGGGTTGATCATATGCCTCTAAATTTCTCGGTGTCTTTGAGGTTTTCTGTTTTACTGGAGCATAGATTTTCAAAGTAGTTTCTAGTTGTCTTCTGTATTCTCATTTCTTTCTAATTGTGTGTGTGCTTTTGGGAGTTGATTTATTTATTAAATTCCATTTCTTACAATGTTTTCTCACTGTTTTTGCTTCTTTGAGAAATTTTGGTTTTTGTGTCAGGACATGGGTTGCAGGATGGGGAAATAGGATCTAAATCCTCAATTAAAGGCAGGAGAGGGTATGTTTGTTAAATGTTGTGTTTCCTGAAGGCACAATGACGCCAAAAGTTGTGTGCTGAGTGGAGGATTCAGAGATTTGATGGGCTCCTGAAGTCCCTACAGGTATCACAACCTGGTGCTAAAACCTCAGAATTCCATGTAGGCTGGTCAGATAGATGTAGGGAAGGAAAAGTCTAGATCAACAGGCTTTGATGAGTTACCCATGCAGAAAGATCTCAAATGGAGTGTGAGGCTGGGCTCAGAATCTCCATGACAGGAGAAATAAACTTCATGCTATGTTTTAACTAGTCAGCAACACATAAAGATCTACTACTGTAATGGGCACCTAGTGGATGAGGGACTGGACTCCTCATAGTGGATGGCTTGAGGCACTCAGAAAGGAAAAGGAAGGAGGAACTGCATAAAAGGAGACCCAAAGAATGGAAGACAGAAGTTCTTTTTAAGATTCTTCCAGATGTTCTAGACACATTTCAGGGCAGAGTTGATCTAGTCTAAAAATTTCATCATCGAAATTTCCATTTTTCATGCCAAACTTCTAGGTTGATGATGGTCAGTGGTTCATTACTGCCCTCCAGAAGGTATTTTGGAATGTGTGAGAATGAATTTTCTGATTGTCACTAGCATTTGTCACAAAGTACAGTGCTTAACATCTGGGGACACTCAAGAAAGGACTGCCTACATCCTTCTGGATTTGTACAGTTCTGCTCAGAAGTGCCTAAGCCATGTTATTACATTTTATGTACCAGCAAGAAGCATTTTGCATCATTTTAATATGCATTGAATTTAACAGAATGTAAATATGGGACATTTTGATGTTATATTTTTAAGATATTGACCAAAGCTCTTCCTGTGATTAAGGACTAGTAGTACATACTTCAGAAAAAAAAAAAAAACATTCCTGTATTAATTTGTTTTTATAGCATTACATTTATGTTGATGCTACAGATAAAGGTAAGACTCTGAATATTTGGTTAACTCTTTTAAGAAAGTTGTAACCATGTACTTATACAAATAAAGACATAATATTTTCTTTGAAATAACTTTGTTTTCATTTTCAATATTTCTGTTAGGATATTATGCCAATATTAAAAATCAGTTAATATTTATGAATTTATTTTTAAGGAAAGTAAAGTGAACATTACACAATATTTATTATAAAAACATACCATTTAGTTTCAACAGCTCATTGATCGAAATGCCCAAATATTTTTCTTAAGAAAATCAAGACTATATATCATGACCATACTACTGTGGCCCCAGGAAGGAAAGCTGAATTCATTGATGAAATTTTGAATCTCATCATCAATGTTTTGAATAAGGTAGTTTGTAATAATGATGTTGAATGGTTAATCAAATATGCAGCCATCAAAATCACTGTACATGCAAAGGAAGAATCAACAAATCAATGTCGATTTTTTTTCTCAGCCTTATAACTTCAATATCAGCTTCTTCCCTTATTCCTAAACAATTATCCTCTTCACCGTCTTATTGTGTTATTTTGTTTTAGTACTTTCAACTGATCTTTTATTATTTATCCTCTACTTTCTTAGTCGATTCTTCTGACCAAGCCCAAATCCAGTAATCCCTGCTTGTCCCCTCCCCAATATCTGTCCTCCCTTCTTCCTAACAGGACCTAAATTTTGTTCAGTGTGCTGTGGGACCAGCTGCAAAGTGGTAATTTCCAGATTCACTTGATACTACACAGAATCTGTCAGAGAAATCTGATGCTTTTGCTAAAGGGGAGCTCCCCATTACTGGTTGCTTCTTCCTTCTTCTTTCAGACTGATTGCAAACTGCAGGCTGGATGTACATTGACAGGAAGAATGAGAGCCACAGATCAAATGTGTCTAAGCCTCCAATAGAAGGAACCAGAGAAATATAAGTTTTCTGTAGCCATAATACCACCCTAAGACTTATGCTCTCTGAGCTGCTTCTAATGGGAGAAAATTAACATTTTATTAAGCCAAAATGGTGATTGGTTTTTGAGACCTACAGCCAAATGCAATTTCAAATTGAAATATATTTTATGCCAAAAGGAAAAAAAAAAACCTAAAGAAAGAAATCAAAGAACAAAATAATAAGACATACCACATTCATGGATGGGAGATTCAATATTGTTAAAATTCCAATTCTCACGCAATCCATCTATAAGTTTCATAGCCATCTGTAGGTTGAGTGAAATCCAAATAAAAATCTAAGCAGGGTTTTTGGGCTTGCTTTTCATGTATTATGAATATATATATGGGGGGGGGGGGTGCCGGGAGAGAGAATGATCAAGCAAATGTTCACATTTAAGGACTCTTGGCAGAATATGTACTAAAACTTGCATTACTCTGAAATTAAAAATATTTTAAAAGGGGGGTTTAATACATGATATTTATAATTCCTCCCCTCTTACTATAGATGCATCACTATAAACAGTTATCTCACAACATGTTTTCTCTGAAAATGAGATCTTTTTCAATGAAATGAGTAAATGGATATACTCTGAAATCACATGTATGAAAAGAGAGATCAGTGAATGACAACGATGAGGGGTTTTTGCTCACTAACCCATAGATGAAGCCACAACCTTTTATTTAATGAGTGTTCCTTGATGATTTTTAAGCCATTTTCCAAAATGAATATTTCATTTTCAAGCATCAGTCTTCTTAATGCTTTCCACCCACTCGGATGTCACTTTCAATGTTGCACACTGTACCCATTCTGAAATCAACTAACTCATTTAAATAAAATCCTCTAAGCTCTCATTTTATTATCTACAAATAAGCAAAAGCTGGCCACTTGGTTTGTGGAATCAAATGAATCTATGGTGGACAAATGGCACTGTGCCTGCACATACTGAGAAATCAATAAATGATAGCTAGTAGGAGTAATGGCATTAAAATGCCTTTTATATTTGCTTTTTTAGACTTCTTGCTATATTAGAAAACAGTCCTCTGATTGTACATACCTTATTCAGTCTCCAAAATAGAGGAGATACTATCTTGCAATAAATTTTTTCAGTGTATTTTTTCAAATAGTTTATTTTTTCAAATAAGCATTGACTGGATTTCTCCTACATGCAGGTAATTATACCTTGCAGACAAAAGGTGTATATTTATTCTGGTCTCCATTTTGTAACCTAATGTTTAATGCTTTACTCAATTTTAAGAAATTAAAAACCATATGAATCCACACTTCAGAGTTAAGTAGCATGCCTGTTTTGTTATACATCATGATGGTATATGTCTTTATGTATTATTTGTCTGTTCCACAATGTATCACTTTGGTTTACCTGTTGTTAATAATTTATCTAATGATCCTCATGTTCACAGAGATGTTGTTTTTTAGCATTCACATTATATATTTTATCATATATTAGTAATATATTTAACATTTAGTTTTGGGGTTGGAGATGTAGCTCAGTGGTAGAGCCCATGCCCAGTATTCATGAGGTCCTGAGTTTGATTCTATCACTTAAAAAAGAAAAAAAGAAGTTTTGCATATTAAAAAAATACCAAGTTCTAGGGCTGGGGTTGTGGCTCAGCGGTAGAGCGCTCGCCTAGCACATGCGCAGCCCGAGTTCGATCCTCAGCACCATGTAAAAAGCATTGTGTACAACTAAAAGCAAATTAATAAATATTTTTTAAAAATACCAAGTTCTCATCCAAATAATTTACAAATTTAATAACATCATGAAAAAAAAAAACACAATGCCACTCCCCAGAACTAAAGCAGCTTGGTTTAATTTCCTCCTTCTATTGTTTTTCTTAAGTTGAAACATAATAAACAAATGTCCATGCTCTTGTTACTTATAATTATATTCTTGTTCTTTTCTGTTGTTTTCCTTAAACTTTTCCTGTTTTTAAGATTGAAATATTCTTTGAATAGCCAATTATTCCATTTAATTTATTTTGGCTATTATTACACGATTTTTCTCAGAGTAAATGAAAGTTCAATAAAGAATATTTTCTCAAATTATTAGAAAAGATATACCCCCATTGATAAATAGATCAGATTCCTCTTCTGGGTAGGATGGAATAGCTTGAGCAAGCTCTATGCTTCTTCTGAGAATAACTAGAGATTTTGAATAAAGGACAATAGCATGTCTGTAAAGTATCAGAACCCTGCTGAAGCAAAAGGAATCAGAAGAGCCAAGATCACAGACGGAAAAGAATGAGGCTAGAGCTGAGCTGGTGCATCTGCTTTGCCGGTCTGGACAAAGGTGTAGGAGCCCTAATTCAGGAAATAGCTAAGATTGCGGTTAGCTGTGAGCCATAAAGATGTTCAAGCATTACCAACTTCCATGGTCTCACGAGACTTGGCCCAGGACATTGCGGATTGGGTCAGCGCCATTTGCATGATCTCACGGGACTTGGCCCGGGGGATGGTGGATCTGGTCGGTGCCATTGTGTGGTGGTTGGAGGAGTGTGGATGGTGTTGGAGTTGCTGTTGGAGCCGGAGAGAGAAGCCAGCAGAATAAAGAGCCTGTTCATTTCCAGTCTGCCTCTGAACTTATTCCCGCTGCGTCGTTGCTCCAAGTGGCAATCGCTTCAGGCAGCGACACAAAGGGAAAGAGGCAGCATTTTGAGGGTGTTTGTGGGTAAGGGGCTGCTTCCTGAGAGATGCTGGAGGAGTATGTGTTGGTCTCACAGGACTCAAAATGAAACCTGAGCAATCAAGATGCCCTCAGAGGAAGAGCCAAATACTGAGATTGAAACAGAGCTGAGGTTCCCCTCAAAATTTTGTTTAGTTATTAAGTTGCCTGGAACCAAACAACTAAACATAAAGCATCTGAAAAATCAAAGTCTAATGTGATCAATTCAGTTATGCAGAGGGGGAAAAGCATGCACATTCAGGACCTGCCTGAGACAGTGGCCTGGAGACATGTGTCAAGTTGTCAGGTCAAGTCCCCAGAGGACTGTCCCTGAGAGCTGAGGGAAAGAGCAGTGGATGGACAGTGATGGCTACTGCTGGCTCCAACACCATTCAGTGAAAACCCTGGTTAGATTAGGGGTGACTGGGTAATCTATCTGCCTAGGGAAAAAGGAATGAGGCCTTTTAGGCAAACATCTACAACGTTTGATATACATTGTCCAACATTCAGTAAAATTTGTTACGTGAGGATCAGAATAATCCCTGCAGAAAAATGACTAAGAACCAATTAACAAATATATACTAGAAATAGACCCACAGGTGATCCAGATATTAGAATTAGTAGACAAAATGTTTAAAATGATAATAACATGTTCACAAGACTACAGGAATGTAGGCAAAGAGAGAAATTCAATAAAATATGGGAATTTATAAGAATGAATCCATTGGGAATCCCAGAACTTAATACTTAAAGAAATACTTAAAATATTTTAAAAACTTAAATTTTCAGTTTAAAATCTAAAAAACTTTATTTGATTTACTGGACATAAAATATGTTCATACAACATTCAACAAAATCAACCTTATGCTGAATTATAAAGCAAATAACAAGAAGTGATTGATCTTACTTTAAGTATATTTTCTTACTGTAAGTGAAGGGCAAAACATCACACCGGGACAGCCATGCAGCCAAGAGATTTATTCAACAGCCTTTGTGGCTGGTAGCAAAACCGGAGAAGAGGTGCTCTGGTCGAAGGTCGAAGAGGTGCTGGGAGAGGGTGGTCAGGGAGAAGGGAGTGTGCAAGCTCTGGTGGGAGAGGGGAGTCAGGGAGAGGGGAGTGTGCAAGCTCTGGACAGAAGGTGGGTGCTTGGTCGCACCGGCTAGGATCTCTGGAGCTATCAGCTAAAGCAGCTGCTGTCTGGCTGGAGGCTGGAGCTGTCAGCTGGGAGCAGCCATTGGGCTGAAGGTGATGGGTCTGGAGCTGCCGGCTGGGGCAGCTGCCGTCGGCTGGAGGCGATGGGTCTGGAGCTGTTGCAGTGGCTTCCTCCTCTCTGCAGGGTCAAGCTGATGTGTCTGAGTGGCTTCCTCCTCTCAGCATCAAGAGCTGATGTGTGCATCTGTGTGTCTGTTCTGAGTATCTCAAACAGGGCCCTATATAGGGATTTCTGGTGGGAGGTGCACCAGAACAACCCCAACGCCATTGGCTCTTTGCCCATAGAACAGGGCAATCTTTAAGCCTATTGGCTCTTGCCCAGGGAAAAGAAACATCCTGCCCGGGGAAGAAACATCCTGCCTGGGGAAGAAACATCCTGCCTGGAGCATGAAACAAGGTTGCTTCTCTCAGGATGTGGAAAACTCTGGGGAGGGGGGAGGGTAGCCCATCTATCAGTAAGTAACATAAAGGAAATAGAACATTGCCTTGTTAGAAATTTAATTTATATTACTTCATGAATGCAGTCAAAAAGTTTGAATTGTTTAAATGATAAACACAAGTGTATAACAAAATTTATGAGATGCAACAAAAATCTTTGTAATATTTATTATAACTTGTACAAAATATCTATCATACCAGCTGCAGACAATGGACAGTGCCCAAGCTAATGCTACTATCCTTGAAAGTGAGGAGGTTTTCAAAGGACATACTACATTTTACAGTCTTTCTCCCCAGGAATATTTTCTGGTTTTCAGTGCATTTGTAGAAAATGCAAACGAGAGTTGTGTTTTGTGGGACACAGAAGGTAAGGAATGAAGCCTCGGTTTAATAAAGCGACTGATTTATGAGAGAGGGCACTAAAGGAGGAGGATCCATTGAGAGGGAAATAAAAACTTTGGATATAGATCCATCTCTCTGCCACTAGGTCCTGTGATCAAATTCTGGATTCAGGAGGATGGATCAAGACTCCAAGAAGTTAGGTACTGAGTAAATGCTGAGTGGGAGAGAGCTGGAGAGATTGGGGAGTTTTGGTCAGTGGAATGGAGAGTTTGGTGGTCAGGCCCAATCCGATTGGAGAATCCTTAAGAACAAGTCGAAGAATGAGTTGAGATGTCAGAAAAGCTGTCTGATGTGGGTGTTAAAGATAGAATTGTGTTCCCTCCAAATGGATATGTTGAAGCTTTTACCCTCGGGGTGGCTGTACTTGAGGATGGAATCTTTAAAGATCTAACAAAGGTGAAATGAGATGATGAGGATGGCACTGTAATCCAAGAGAAGCTCTGTCATGTTAGGAAGGGAAGAGACGTCAAGAAAGTCCCCTTGAGAACAAAAGGAGAAGGTGGTTAGCTACAAGCAGAGGAGAAAGCCTCAGATAAACCCACCCTGCCAACAGCTTGATATTAAGGTTCAGCCTCCAATATGAGTTTAAGTCACATAGACTGTGGTATTTTGTTACAGCAGCCTCAACAAGCTAATACTAAGAAGGAAACACACACACACACACACACACACACACACACACACAATTTAGGATTGAGGGCTCCCAGCTAGTAATATGGGAGAAACTATAATAGGATCTCTTAAAGAAATACTAAAGTTAGGGCTTGTTCCTTTGGCAACTTAACTGTATGTCAAAATAAAACTGAGTGCTTTTTGAGGAAAAACTATGAAATACTCTTTAAAGTATCATCCAAAATTTGAAAAAAAAAATTAATAGAAACCATTACACTTGGGAAAAGGAAGAAAAATAATCATGCAACAAAAAAAAGGAAAAGGACCCATCATAATGAAATTATGGAAAAATCAAAGATTGAAAAATAAAAGTTGGAATAAGCTAGCCCCACAGGAAAACAGTAACTGATACATCCTCTGATTCGCCCAAAGAAGTCACATAGATCAGAAGACAATGGAAAGATGTCTTGAAAATGCAAAACATAGAGAAAAAATACTTTATACATGATGAAAAACTGAATAAATTCTTGAAGGAAAAGAAGCCATTGCTAGCACTCTTGCTCTAATAGAAATCAAAGGAAGTTCTTCAGGCTGAGAGTAGAGGAAAAACTGAAAATTTCAGAAGGAAGACCAGGAGAAATAAATAGCAAATGCCTAGATCAACACAAAAGACAATTTTCTCCTCTTATATGTGGTGAGATATTTTTGACTATTGAAATCAAAAAAATTTAACATTGCCTGGTGTGGCTTCAGATGAACATAAATGTGACACATGTAGCTGCTGTGACAAAAATTTCAGTTGATGGTAGGGTAAAAGGATTTGTATAGAGAAAAAGAAAACACTACATCTTAACTTAAGTGTTTACATGATCAACTCTAGTGACCAATTATAAAAATTATGCAAAAGACAAAGCTGGAAAATCAAGGGGCAAATAGAAAATTAAAGCTATTAAAACAATCCCGAGCAAGGCAGGCTGGTAGTGGAAACAGAGGAGCATATATACTGGGAACAGACAGAAAAATCAAGTAAAATGGTAGCTCTAAATCCAGCCATGTTAATAAGTACATTAAATGTGAATGGCTTAAATACTTCAATTAAAAGGCAGATATGGAGTGAATGAAAAGAAATGTGCTACTAGAGTCTAAGCACAAAAGCACAAATATAGTGAAGGTAAAGGATGAAATGAAAGATACTACTATGCAAAAGTAAGCAGAAGAAAGCTGTACTGCGTACCCAAATGTTGGATAAAACAAACTTCAGAGAACAGAAAACGTACTGGGAGAAACAGGTACATGGCTTAATGATAAAAGGGCAAATGGTCAGGAAGAAATCACAATTAGGAATGTGCATGCCAAAACTTCAGAATACATGAAGCAAAAACCAATAGAATTAAAGGGAGACATAGACAATCCTGCATTAGAATAAGATCTTTTAAACTTATTATTATAAAAACTGGATAAACCGTAAGAATGATGTTCAACTCCTAGTATTTACATCCTTATATAATTCCTTCTCCTTGAGGGTAGGTTGGACTTTTGCTGAATAAAACATGGAGAAGGGAGTTGTTTTTTCACATCTGAGATTAATTTATAATGGCTCACGGCATCTATCTTAAATTCTTTCTTTCTTTTTTTTTTTTTTTTTTTGGCCTCTCTTGGTTGACCCCATTGATGAAACATACCACCAGGTTGTGACCTGCTCTGCAGAGGGATCCATATGGCAAGCGGTCAAGCTGGCTTCTAGGGAACGGCAGTGAGGAACTGAGGTGAGCAGCCCATGGGAAACTATCGACAACCACAAGAGTCAGCCTGGATGGTCCCTTCCAAAACTAAGACTTGAGATGACGCAGCCCTGGTCACCAACGTGACTGAACGTGTGACAAACCTGGAGTCAGAGAAAAAAGCAAGCTACATCTGAATCTGGAACAGGAACTGTGAAATATTAGATGCTTTAGTCATAACGCTTAGGATCAACTGGTTACAAAGCAGTAGATGACTAATGCAAACCCTATCTTCATGAAGTCTATTTCATTTTTAAATTGAATATAAATTATATGCATTTAAATTCATTGATTTAATTTTAAAATTAAATTCAAATATTGATTCCAAAAGCAATAGAAAGCCCCAAAAGGCTTACATATATTCATTAAATTGAATCAAAAATTTAAACTTTTCTGCAAAGAAATTCAGGTCAAGATGGTTTCAATAGTGAATTATATTCCAAATAATTAAAAAAAATATATATTGTTCTTACCTTATGCAAATTTTCCAGGGAAAAGACAAAAGAGGGAGCATTTTTGTAACTCATTGTATGAGGCTACCATAAACTTCACATAAAGATCTAAGAACTTCACAGGAAAGTAAAAACAAAAGTTTTGTCTCATGGTTATAAATGCAAACTCCTAAAGAAAATATATCCCTTCAATTTGAATTAACTAATAAAAAGTAAAATACCTCATGGCAAAGCAAACTGTTATCTCCAGAAGGCAAGAACACTTTTTAACATTGGAATATGAACTAATGTAATTTACCACATTGACAGAATAAAAGAGAAAAAGCACAATATAAGTTCATAAAGTAAAAAAAAAAAAAAATGGTTTATTGAATTCTGTTAGATTCCGGGCAGGGAGGCCACACTTCCCAGGTACCCTAGGGTGGCCACACCTCCCAGGTGCCTCAGGCTGACCAGCTCTGCTGGCCAGCCCTCAGGTTCCCCGCCTCTTGACCTCTGCCAACCTATGGGGACACGGACTCCCTCCAGAGGTCCGGCTGGTCACGAGTGTCCTATTTAAGCCTGCTCTGGAATAAAACCTTCCCTGGTTCTTCCTTTCCCTGGTCCCTTCCCTGTCCTTCCACGCCACCCTTTCCCTATCCCCCTTCCCTTCCATTTGGCCCTTAATAAACCCCCTTTTCTACAAGGTGTTCCTGGTGTGGCTTTTTCCAATAAATTCTAGTACCCATGTAAAATAAAGAAAAAATTAGTGAATTGGGGGATTAGAAGAAAATTTCACTAATGTGATAAAGATTAAGAGAAACATCACCCAGAGCTTTGCTGCCAAGATTTGGAAAATAGAATTATTCTACTTATCACTACTTCTGTTCAACAAATTTTGTGTGCTGGGGGCCAGGGGCAGTATTGCTGGGACTGAACCCAGGCATGCTCTGCCACTGAGCTACATCACCAGCCCTTTTAATTTTTTATTTTGAGACATTCTCACTAAGTTGCTGAGGCTGGCCTCAAACCCACTCTCCTCCTGTCTCAGACTCCTGAGTCCCTGGGATTACAAGAATGTGCCACCGCGTCCAGCCTATTCAACATGTTACTGTGAATGTTAGTCAATGGAAGAAAGAACAGTCACAAAAATAGAAAGTACATTAATAATGGCCACCTAAGGATTTCCACATCCTGACCACTACAACTTGTAAATATGTTCTTTGCTTTACTAGTGTGATTGAATTTAAGGAGCCTGAGGTGGGGAGATTATTATGGATTATCCAGGTGGGCTCAGTATAACCACAAGGACCCTTGTAAGTGAAAGAGGGAGGGTGGAGGGTCAGAGTGAGAAGGAGATTTGCAGATGCTGTGCTGTTGATTTTGATGGTGGAGAAAGTGGTCATGAGCCAAGAAGAGAAATTGGCCTGGGGAGGCTGGACATGCAGGGAAGCCTTCCGGGCTGTCTCCAGAGCGAACCTCTTCCTGCCAACAGCAAGGTTTTAGGCCAGTGGAAGCCTATGTATTTCCGACCTCCAAAATTGTAAGCTGATGAATACTTGTTACTTGAAGATCCAGAATTAGTGGTAATTTATTACAGCAACAATAGGAAACTAATCCAGAAAGGTTCGTTCATGTACGTAATCAAGAGTACACAGATTCAATGTATGATTTTGACAGTGGATTCAGAGTCTAGATGAATCAATTGTATTTCTATAAACTTGCAATAAACAATTGAAAAATAAACACATTTCTTAAGTACCCTTGTTTCTTCACTAGTTATATATATTCTTGGTTATGGGTTAGAAGATTCAATACTGTTTGGATATCAATTCTCTATGAATTTAACTATATATTCAGTGAAATAGCAACTAAAATCCTGGAATTTTAAAAATTATCATGTTGATTCTATGATCTTTATGGGAGTAAAAAATACCCAGGATAATCAAGTCAATCTTGAATTTAAAGAATGAAGTTCCAGTATATTTACAATCAGATACAAGATTTATTATAAATCTTTAGTAATTAATATTGTGATGTTTGCACAAAGATAGATAAAGGACAAAGAAATGAGATAGACTTTAGAAAGTGGCATACAGGGATGGTCTCCTAACTCAAGCCCAAAGTGTCATGGGTCCGCAGAGAATCATCACAGAGGCAGGATTAGGACCCAGTAAGTGAAGCACTGGTCATTTGTGAAATTGGAGAAGGGACACATTTTGAAACCTGGCACCGAAGGAAGCTTGCCTCCTGTGTCACAGAACGTTATTGCCCGTACAAATTTTAGGGAAAAAGCATACAGATGCCTTTTGACTTAGACTAGGGTTATGGCCTGATAAATTGAAAATAGCGTATTGAAAATGCACTTAATGCACCTAAGCTATCAAACATCGCAACTTGGCCACATAGTACAGGTGATTCCCCTCACTGACTTGGAACTGCAGCTCACCGCTGATCCAGCTCATTGCTGCTTCCCAGAGTGTGAGGAAGTATCCTCCCCTAGCCCTGGGAAAGATCAAAACTCAAACTTGGAAGCACAGATTACTTTATCATTTTTGTGCCACCATCAAAGTTATAAAGAAAAAAAAAAAAAAAAAAGAAAAAGAAAACTCAAACTGGTGGTGCATGCTTGTAATCCCAGTGACTTGATGGCTTGAGGAAGGAAGATTGCAAGTGTTAAGACCCTCAGCAACTTAGACCATGTCTCAAAATAAAAACTCAAAAAATTTATTTTACTTTTAAGTTTATTGATCATACATGAAGTATAGGATTTTTGTAATTCATAAATAGAAATATGTAAAACATAAAAATAAAAATATGAAGTATATAGTCATAGAGATAAATTATAGTTATGAATATATTAACCAAAGCAGCTTTGTGATGCCAATATCTCACTATCTATCAATTTTGCAAAATCTTTTTCACATATAATACTCAATGCAGGTTAGAAGGGAGAAACACTGGTGGAATACCCTTAATCTCTCTATTTCAGGGCTGGTTGGTAATACATGTCAACATTCTGAACAGCATCCCAAACTGAGTCTACTTTATAGAAAATTATTTGAAGGACTCATTCTTTTTCTACTTAGCAGAGCATGAGAAAGACAGCTAAATCTTTCACTGGTAACTTGGAGCAGTAACATAGATGTACCACATTTGCCATGCTACATAGTGTAGGCTCAGGTGTCTTTACAATGCCTCCTGCCCCATACTAAATTACCCCAGTTGCTGACATTTAGCTGTCACCAAGCAAGAGCTTATCAATATAGGTTAAGTGGGTGTCTCTGGTTTCAGGTTACACACACACACACACACACACACACACACACACACCATTCCTATTAGTTTTCAGTAAGAGAGTTCTTGTACTAGAATAAATCAAAAGAGTTTCTTAGGACTTCTCTAGTTTTATTTTTGCAGGATGTATTATAAAATATTTTGTAAAACAGACAAATAAGAATGAAAAATACTAAGCTATCATGCTGGGCATGTAAGAAAAGTCAAAGAATTGAAAGACAGCGCACAGTCTCAAAGCATATATCAGGAGATAAGTGCAGTGGGCTAAAATTAAGAAAATGAATTCACTGGAGAGAAATACAATACAAAATCTGTCCCTAGGGTCAAAATAAAGGCATGAGAAAGTTCAGGTGAGGAGACTTGTGGATTCTAAACGGTGGCCATGGCTACCCTGGCCACTCCTAATCCTTGGAAACACTACTCATTCTGTTCAATCTGTTCAGGGAGATTTCCCTTTAACCCCTTCAAAGAAAGATTAAATTGCCTAACTATGGCATGCTCCTGCTAATTCTATGCAGAGGTGAACATCACTGCCACCAGTTCATCTAATTCTTCACTTGCCTGGAAAGCTATTTTCATTCTAATGCCTTTGGAAATGAAATTGAAGGCTTTCAGTCTACCATGCCTCCCAGAAACCTGACACCATGTAGAACCTCCTATGGAGTCTTCTCACTTGTGTGTTTTCTTACTGTCCCCTGTTGGGGGCCAGCCCCAGACAGGGGGTACAACGCGAGTGCTCAACGAAGTACGAAGGCAGAGAAGCAGCGATGGGGAAAATAACACACCGACACACGAGTCAGGCTGTGGAATCTTCTCTCTTTACTTTTTCTTTGTTGTAGGTTTTCAAGCATAATTTTTGTCAGTACAGATTGTTTATACTTTCTTTGGTGATTTCATTACAGACATGACTTAAATTATAGATTACATTTTAGACATATTAAATTTCTTATTTCATACATTTCAAGGTCTTGAGGTTTCAAGGCTCTGTACGTGACTGCCTGGACATATTATAATTTCGTCATTATTTATCTAATTAGTTTGGGTGAAAATTTATTTCTCACGGATTCCCTGAAAACTGTTTTCTCTGCACACCATTCAGGTTGTCTGATAAAAGTCAACTTTCTCTGTCTGGGATTCCAAAGCACTATTGTTTTTCTTTTTATAGCAGTTGTTTATAAAACCTAGAAGCAGGGAAAAGAGGGAGAAAAGGCTGAATGTTAGCTCATGAAGGACTTTTTGCTCTAAGGGATTTATATCTACTTTAAAAGTAAGAGAAATTTATTTTTAATCACAAAAAGACTCTTAAAGCTTATTAACTAGAAATTAAGTACTTATAGAAAAAGATTTGTGTTACTCCTTTCAAGAAAAGATAAATGTACAGAGTTATTCTGGATCTAAATAATTGAAATAGTGATACCTGGTGGCAGTATATGTGAATGAAGAACTGAACAGCAAGTAGAAGTCAACACTGAGTGAAGAGTCGAGTTGTCAAACTAAAAAACAGAATTATTAGATTAGAAAATTAAAGTTGATTTCTGCTCATACACACATTGTTGTTTGAGCTCACACAAACATAAGTTGTCAAAATATCATATTGAGAACAAAAGAAAGAAAGCTGAGGGTATTTACTGTATTAAAGATAGATTAAAGAAAAAGCTAAAGGCACTTTGGAGAAATAATTTGTCAGCTGGAACCCTCAAGTCTCTGTATACACAGCAATTTTTTACCTGTTGAGATAATTGAAATTAATCAGCTATTAAACAAATGAAGTTAATAAACAAATGAACAATCTTATGTCAAAACACCAAAATATTAGGTTATATAGCACTAGTCATATGTTTGCTAAAGAGAAGTCCCAGGGATACCTATAATCAAAATTGAAAGTACCTTCATTTATAAAATTATTTACCTAAATTGAATACTCTTAACCTAAAATGAATTAAAGTTATTTGGATCCATATATATATATATATATATATATATATTCTTTTCATAAGCGCTTTGTTCTTTGTGACGTCACACTGGACAGACGAACAAACATAAAAACATATATTTGCGACGTCACGTTAACATGAAATGTAGACCAAATGTACAGACATAAAGACATGTATAAAAGAAAAAAAAAATACAATTGTTTGATTCTATGGTGCACACTAAAGAGAGTTCTCATCATCCCGGCCGGGAGGAAATAGACTCTTGAGTTGTGAAACATTTTGAAGGATACTTTTGAGGGAAGTCATTCTATTATCTTTCATCTTGGTCTTCTTTGATTTTGTACCTTTTTTATTAATCTTGTCCTCAACAACTACATCTTGATCATTTGATGTGGTACCTGCTTTTATTATCTAGATGGAAATCCATATTGGAGAGGATTCGTCTTTTGGGATAAACACAAAAAAAGATCCTCTCCACCCCAAATTAATAATGGATCTGGACCCATCCAATGTACCAGAAAGAAAATCCTTCCCAGTAACCAAGGGTTTATGTTGTTGGTGTGGATTCCAATGTCTGTCTCCAGCAGAATAACCATTAGAGTCTAAAGTTAAAAAAATTTAAGGTAAACAGGGCAACTGCCAATCTGTCTTTAGGACTTTTCCAATTTCCTTCTTTTTGTTTTAATAACATAATTTTCAGTGTGCGGTTTGCTCTTTCAATAATGCCCTGACCCTGAGGATTGTATGGGATGCCTGTTTTATGGGATATGTTGAATTTTGCGCAAAACTGTTTGAAAGATGAGGACGTATATGCGGGGCCATTATCTGTTTTAAGCATTTTGGGGATGCCCAATGCAGCAAAAGCTTGTAAACAATGAGATGTGACATCTTTAACTTTTTCTCCAGAATGTAAGGAAGCAAAAATCATGCCTGAGCATGTATCTATGGTTACATGAATAAATCGCAATTTTCCAAAGCTTGGCTCATGAGTAACATCCATCTGCCACAAATGATTGGGCATTAATCCTCTAGGGTTAACACCAAAATGAGGATTGGGCAAATGTGTCATACAAGATTGACAATCTTTTACAATTGTTCTGGCTTGCTCTTTTGTAATTTTAAACCTACGTTGCAAGGTGGTGCTGTTGACGTGAAACTGGGAATGAAATAAAGTAGCTTGTTGTAGCGCTGAAAGTATAAATATTGTTTTTGTAAGTTCATCAGCCTTTTGATTACCTTCATGGAGGGGGCCAGGCAAATTAGTATGTGCTCTAATATGGCCTACGAATAGAGGTTCTTTTCTTGCCCACAAAGTTTTTGTATTTGATAAAACAATTTAAAAGCTGGAGTATGAGGTGCTATTGGTCCTGCTAACTCTAATTTTGGGACAGCTTGTACAATATAGTGGCTATCTGAAAAAAATGTTTATGGGCTGGTCTCTAAAATTTTCCAGAGCTCTTACCACAGCTTCCAATTCCACTAGTTGAGCTGATTTGTGTGCAGTTATGTAAGTCCATATTTTCTTTTGTAGTGACTATTGCAGCAGTACCATTTGAGGACCCATCTGTAAATACATTAAATGCCTTAGGAATAGGTTGATTTTTTATTACCTGTGGAAATATAATAGGATGATTAATACAAAAAGATAATATAGGAGACTTAGGAAGGTGATTATCAAAATTTGCAGAGGTAGAGCATCTAGCTATAGCCCAGTCATTATCGTTGAAGCATAAATATTCAATCTGTGACGATGAATAGGGAGTAATAATAGTAGCAGGGTGAATGCCAAATATTTTAGTAGAAGTTTTAAGTCCTTGAAGAATAAGTTTAGCCACCATGGAGGTATAAGATTCAATTATACTTTTAGGAGAGACAGGCAAATGTATCCATAATAAAGGCCCTTGTTGCCAAAATACTCCTGTGGGTGTATATTGTGAAGAAATAATAATCAATATCAGCGGTTGAGTTAAATCAAATCTGTCACAATGAGCTCCTTCGATGGCTTTTTCTACTAACTTTAAAGCTTTCCTAGCATCTGGAGTCAGTGTTCGTGGTGAGGATGGATCAGGGTCCCCTCGAAGGATATCAAATAAAGGTTTTAATTGGCCAGTAGTGAGGTTTAGTGTAGGGCGAAGCGAATTAATGTCACCCAGCAGTTTTTGGAAATCATTGAGGGTGGTTAAATGTTCTTTATTTATTAAAATTTTTTGGGTCTAACAAAAGTATCCATGATTTTAAATCCTAAATATAATATGGGAGATCTAGTTTGAACTTTTTCTTCTGCTATATATAATCCGTATTTTTTTAAATTTTCTACCATGTCACTGAATATATTAAATAAGATTTTTTGATTAGGGTGGGCCAGTAAAATATCATCCATGTAATGTAGACACATGAGGTTTGGATAGTTATTTTTAATGGGTTGGATAGCCTTGTCCACATATATTTGGCATATGGTGGGGCTATTAGCCATTCCCTGTGGTAAAACCTTCCATTGATATCTCTGATCAGGGCCATTATTGTTAATAGAAGGAACTGAAAAAGCAAACCTGGGGGCATCCAGAGGATGTAGGGGAATAGAAAAGAAACAATCCTTTATATCAAGACTAATAACATGGAAACTTTTTGGAATAGCTACAGGATTCGGAAGTCCAGGTTGAGTAGGGCCCATGACTTGCATGGTTTTATTAATTTGTCTAAGATCATGTAATAATCGCCATTTTCCTGATTTTTTCTTGATCACAAATATGGGGGAATTCCAGGGAGAGGTGGAAGGTTCTATATGTCCTGCTTCTAATTGTTCCTGAACTAGTAGGGTGGGCCGCTTGTAATTTCTCTTTAGATAGGGGCCACTGAGGGGACCCACACTGGCTTATCAGAAAGCCATGGTATTTTTAAAATTATTTTCTCAGTGGCCCCGAAAGAAAAATGTCTTTTTCCTATATGATAATGATTTCTTTTAGGGTTACGCTTACCCTGTACTTTTTGATAATGATTTCTTTCAGGGTTAAGACTACCCTGTATATTTTCACATTTAAACACCTGCAGGTTTGGTTGCAAGGTGTACTCCCATTTGTTGTAAAATATCTCTTCCCCATAAAGTAACTGGTAGGTTAGGTAAAACATAAGGCTGAAACATTCCTTTATGTCCTTCATTATCCTCCCATTTTAAAATTACTGCACTTTTTTCTGGGAGGTTATTATATCCCAAGCCTCTTAAACTGGTGGAAGCTTTTTGCAGAGGCCAGTGTTTGGGCCATTGTCGTTAAAATTAATGATGGAGGAATCAGCTCCAGTATCTATAAGTCCCTCCATTTCTATTCCTTGGATTCTTATTTTACACATAGGCCTCCTAGTACAGTCTCGAACCCAGCAAGCCATGGGACTCGAATCAGTGGAACAAAATCTTGTATTGTTCCCTTTTTGAGGCATACTCATTTTAAATGAATTATGTAAATTTGGAAGGAGAAGCAGCTGAGCAATTTTATCTCCTTGATTAACAGAACTTATACTTTGGGGTGAGCTAAGCATTATTTTTATTTCCCCTTTGTAGTCTGAGTTTATTACACCTGGGGTCACTTGCAAACCTAATAAGCTTTGAGGACTTCGCCCGATAATAAGTCCTACAGTCCCTGAGGGAAGAGGTCCCCTGACTCCTGTGGGAATCAGTTGAACCCCCATTTCAGGTGTTAACACTATTCGGGCGGTGGAACAGAGGTCTAATCCTGCATTTCTTCCTGTTCCTCTGGTGAGGGAGTGGATGCGTAATAGGGGTTGTGTCGGGGAAGCATCTGAATGGATGCTTGAGGATACTCCTCCTCCAATGCCTCGTACATTTGTGGGCCCCGGGGCATTGGGCCCCGTGCCCCGTTTTTTGAATTCCTGAACAAAGGATTTCCATGGATGTCAAATTTTGAATAACATTTATTGGCCCAATGATTTCCCTTTTTTACACCTGGGGCAGCAACCTGGAGCACGGTATGAATTTGGTCTTATTTCTCTTTTTGGGATTTTGCCTAGAATAGCCTGATTGATTATGATAATTTTTCCTGGATATCCTGATTGATTATAGTGTCTAGGTTGAGTCCTTGTGAAATTCTGAGGGGCAGCATCTCTAACAGCATGCGCAAATCATATTCCCTGTGACAAAGGCATCATTATATCTTACATAGTTGTTTATATAATGAAAGATCCTTTTTATTTTCTCCTGGCCTGAATGGCTTCCTGGCAATATTTATTAGCGTTTTCATATGCTAATTGAACAACTAATGGCATAACTTGTTCAACGTCTCCAAAAACTCTACCTGCTGTTCTCAAAGACGGCCCCCTAATCAGCAAATTCAGGCATATGGTTCATTAGGTCCTTGAATTACTTTGGACAAGCTTACTTGTAGATCCCCAGGTCCATGTACAGTTTTCCATGCCTTTAAGGGCAAGCTGCGTTTATCTGAAGCATATACTTCTGGGGTAGTTATAATATTTGTGAACCTGTACGTCTGCGAATGGCCCATTCTCTGGTGAGCATTTCTATTATTATGGTCTCCAAATCTGCATTCTGCATTTTTTTTTCAACACCATGATATCTTTCATGAAAAAGGAGAGGGTTTATAGAAAATGCCACAACAGTCCCTTTCAGTTACCATCTAGAATTTAAACCCTCTGCTCAAGTTGCTGTTTATTAATTGTTACCCTCTCACAATTCTATAATCATTCCTGGAAATTCAGGCTTAAATATAAATTTAAGAAACCTTGAATTATTTCTTTATCGATTTCAATTTTAATATTAAAATTCCATTTATTTGTGCAAATTACTGAGACTTTTCTTCAGGTTAAAATCTATGTGTCAAATCCGAGTATCATAATTCTCACTCTTTACATATGATTTACCATTGTTCATTATTCAGCAGAAATCACTCCTATTTACCTACATTGTTCAGTCTATGAAAGTCTTGAGAAGGCACTTAATATCAACTTTAATAGATAAATTTACAGTAGCTGTTATTTTACATCAAGAATAGTTAACCAAATTGTGCTTAATTCAGTTCACTTTAATTAAAGCAAAAGTCCAATCTTTGCTGTAGTTTTCACATATGAGAGAAAATGTTCAACCCCTGACCTTCTGAGTCTGGTTTATTTCACTTAGCGAGATGTTCTCCAATTCCATCCATTTACCAGCAAATGTCATAATTTCATTCTTCTTTATGGCTGAGTAAAAGTCCATTTTGTATATATGTTATATTTTCTTCATCCAATATTCTATTGAGAGACATCTAGGTGTTTGCATAACATTGTGAATCATGCATAAACATTGGTATGAATGCATAACTACAGTGTGCTGATTTTAGTTCTTTTGGATAAATATCAAGGAATGGTATAGCTGGGTCATATTGTGGGCCCACTCCTAGGCTTCTGTGGAATCTCCAGACTGATTTCAAAAGTGGTAGTGCTAATTTGTAGTCCCATCAACAATGTACAAGTGTACCTTTTCCCTCATCTCCTCACCAGCAATCATTTGTATCCTTGATGATTGCCATTCTGACTACAGTGAGATAGTTTTAATTTGTATTTCCCTGATTGCTAAGATGTTGACATTTTTTTTCATATATTTGTTGGTTATTTGTATTTCTTCTTTTGAGAATTGTCTGTTCAGATCATTTTCCTGTTTATTGATTGGGTTATTTGCTTTGTGGTGTTAAGTTTTTTGAGTTCTTTATAAATAGCTTGTCAAAAGAATAACTGGCTAAGATTTTCTCCCATTCTGTAGATTCTTTCTTCATACACTTAATGATTTTCTTTGATGTACAAAAGCTTTTTAATTTGAGGCCATCCCACTTCCTGATTCTTGGTTTTGTTTCCTGAGCTTAATGGATCTTATTAAGGAAGTTGGTGCTTGTGCCAATATGTTGGAGTGTTGACTCTGTGTTTTCTTCTAGAAGTTGCAGTGTTTCTGAATTAATCTTTAGATCTTTGGTCAACTTTGTGTTGGTCTCTGTGCAGGTTGAGAAAGAGGTATATAGTTTCATTTTTCTACATATGGATAATCTAGTTTTCTAAGCAAAACTTGTTTAAAAGGTTATCTTTTCTCCAACATATTTTTTCAGCTTTCATTCAAAATTTTATGTATTATATTTTTACTTGTTCTTTTTAAATTTACATGATAGTAGAATGTATTTTGACATATTACGCATATATAGAATACAACTTATTCTAATTAGAATAACATTGTTGTGGTTGTACAAGATGTGGAGTTTCATGAGTCATGTATTCACATAAGAACATAGGAAAGTTATGTCTGATTCATTTTACTGTCTTTCCTAATCCCATCTCCTCTCCCTTCCCTTCCCTTCAATCTCCTTTGTCTAATCCAATGAAATTCTACTTTTCTTTTCCCACCCCCTTATTATGCGTTAGCATCCATATATCAGAGAGACCATTCGGCCTTCTGTTTTTTTGAGACTGGCTTATTTCACTTAGCATGATAGTCTCCAGTTCCATTCATTTACCAGCAAATGCTATAATTTCATCCTTCTTTATGGCTAAGTAATATTCCTGTGTGTGTGTGTGTGTGTGTGTGTGTGATTTGTTGAAGGTACCTAGGTTAGTTCCATAGTTTTGCTATTGTGAATTGAACTGCCATAAACATTGATTTTACTATCACTGTAGTATGCTGATTTTAAGTCCTTTCTCCAATCTATGTTTTTGGTACCTTTTTATGAGTACCAGATAACTATATGTTCTATGTGATTCCATTGGTTACCATATCTGTTCATATGCCAATTCATGTTGTTTTGTTACTACAGCTCTAGAATCATTTGAAATCAGGTATTCTGATGTCTCCAGAATTGTACTTATTGCTTTGTATTGCTTTGGTATTCTGGGTCTTCCATTTTTCCATAGAATTTTAGGACTTTTTACTTCCAGGTCAGTAAATGGGATCAACTTGATAGATGCATAAAAAGTGTTTAGCAAAACCCAGTTCCCCCTCCTGCTAAAAATACTGAAGAAACTAGGAATATAAGAAATGTTTCTCAACATCATAAATGTTATACAAGACAAACCCAAGGCCAACATTGCACTGAATGGAGAAAATCTGAAAGCATTTCATCTAAAATGTGAAACAAGTAAAGAATGCCCTGTCTCAACTCTCCTATTCAATTTAGTTCTTGAAACTCTAGTCAGAGCAATCAGACAAGAAAAAAAAAAATAAAGAGACACAAATAAAAAGACAAGAAGTCAAATTATCCTTGTTTGTGGATGACATGATCCTGTATTTGGAGGTCCTAAAAAATTCTACCAGAAGATTTCTAGAGCTGATAGACAAATCAGCAAAGTAATACAATATAAGACCAGCATGTAAAATTCAATTATTTTCCTGTACTCCAAAAACAAATCTGCTGAGAAAGAAATCAGGAAAACAATCCCATTAATAATAGCTTAACAAGAAATAAAATAAGATACTTGAGAATAAATCTAACAAAAGACATAAAAGACCTCTACACTGAAAATTATTGAACCCTGAAGAAAGCAATTTAAGAAAATGGAAAGACCTTCCATGTTCTTGGACATTTAAAATTAATACTGTAAAAATGTGCATATTACCAAAAGTAATCTACTGATTCAATACAATCCCCATCAAAATAATAAAGTATGCTATTTTTATGGTGTGTTCAGAAGACACATCTCTTAGGGAGTTGACTTTTGATACAGATTTGAATACTGTGGGAGAGGAAGCTTAGGAATATCTAAGAGATGCAAATTTCAGACAGAAGTCACAGTGATGGCAAAAGATCTAAGTGGGGCAGTTCTTAGCAAATACAAAGAATGGAAGAAATCCAACACAGCACTCAGGCAGCAGATGATGTTGAGCGTTTGGGTCATGGAAAAACCTTTGACTTGTATTAAGAGTGGTGGTAAGCCATGGAGAATTTCATCCAGGTGTATGATAAGACCTGATTTAGGGCTTACATGAGGAGTTATGGTCGTAGGCAAGTACGTGGTAGGATGGTCTGGGACACACCAGAACAAACATAATGGTAACAAGGATGAGACTGTTACTTGTAGAGGTAGGATTAGAAAGAGCTGTGAGATCCAGGATTTTCCAGTCAAAGCTCCATTTGGTGGTTTCTTTGCTCCTTGTCGTGGAGCAATAGGCTAGAATGTAAAACGCTTCCTTGTGCCAGGCAAAAGCATAAGCTGAAATGGCCAAATGTGGACAAAGGTGGCCAAATGTGGCAAAGGAGATGGACCTTTGTTGAATATCACAAGACTATATCTTTTCTTCTGTTGATTCCATTAGTCTCCATATCTGTCCCATAAAGGGATGCTACTTCAGCATCTTGCAGTGTTTCCTATCCCTTTCTCCTGCTGGTGGTAACGTAGAGAGGTGTTTTTGCCGGAAAGCAATTATCCATGAATCTTTACATGTTTCTGCACAATTGGGGGCTTTCTGAGAGAATTGGTAACCTGGGTTAAAGAATAGCTGAGTGGAAAACATGCCTTGGAGATTAGAAACTATGTATAGCCTGGGGCTTGTTTGCTTACTATCTATCACAGCAAACTATGTTTCTACCTCTCCTGGGGCCATTGGCTTGTATTAAAGGGTGGAGACCATCTCTTCCTCTCCCATGGTGGAGCCCTGTCCAATATAACTGGTGTCCTCATAGGGAGAGATTAGAACAGAGCCATGCACAGAAGTAAGAAAAGCCAAGAAGAGATACTTCAGAAGAAATTGCCCCTGGACCTGAGACTCTCAGCCTCTAGGATTGTGAGAAAAATAAATATTGTTTAAAGCACCCAATCTTTGATACATAGATGTGACAACCCAGCTAACTAATACCATGTGTATGAGAATATATTGTACACAGGTCTGATCATGTTATCTCTACTGTTGGTAGCTAAACTGTGAAGAAGAGATGAGGACTCTGACCCTCATGAGCAGAGAGTATTTTGGGACTCTTGAAACAAGGCAGGGTATTGGTCTGGATATAAAGTTTGTGATTTTCATATTTGAGAAAGTTTTCCATGTTGATTATTCCTAAGCCCAGCCTGTCACTTACCTGATTGGAGCATTCTTATAACCTCATGTAATTAGGACTCCTGTGTGGAGAGGCAAAGTCCTGCCCTTAGGGACATGGATGCTTCTTGGTTTCTGTCAAGTGGAATTCTGTTGTAAAGTGTTGTATTTCCCCTCTGAATTGCAGTATTTGCAGAATAATGGTCGCTAGTTAGAATACCATTTGAACTGCTGTTTGGTGCAAGAGACAGGGTAGAAACTGTTGAGAAGATTCAGTAAATGGCACACATAATTTTATAACTTAGATCGTGATTATTTCACTTTTACATCAGAGAAAATGGTCTCATAGATTACACAAATGTTTATCTGACATACACAAAGTCAAAGTAATGGTGCAATTCAAAATGAAATCTAGGAGCTGGGGTTGTGGCTCAATGGTACAGCACTTACCTTGCATGCATGAGGCCCTGAGTTCAATCCTCAGCACCACATAAAAATAAATAAACGGGGCTGGAGTTGTGGCTCAGCGGTAGAGCGCTCGCCTAGCACGTGCGTGGCCCGGGTTCGATCCTCAGCACCACATACAAATAAATTCATCGTGTACAACTAAAGCAAATAAATAAATATTTAAAAATAAATAAATAAATAAACAAAAATAAAGATATTATGTCTGTCTACAAATAATTTTAAAAAAATGAAATTTACATAGGAAAATGGAGATTCACCTACTAGATTATGTGCATAGGAGGGAAAATAGACAACTGAGAAAGGATTAGAATTATAAAAACAAATATGATCAATAACCATGAATGAAACAACAACCTTGCCAAATTCTCTCATCATTTATAAGAGTTGATTGTGGAAATGTGTTTGGACTTTCTCAATAGACAATGAAATTAACAACTGTACTGTTAACACACAGAATCGACAAGTGCCTCCCCAATTTGAAATCTTGTGCATTTTGTTTTTTATCTTTAGTTTTTAAAAATCTCATTGCTCTGGTTGGGAATTCCAGTTCAAAGTTTGAAAGAAGTATTAATAGTGGACAGCTTGCTCTGTGCCAGATCACAATATTTCTAAAATTTTACCATGAGTTATGATGGTTGGTATGAAGTTTTTCCTATGAGATTTCACATTATGGGGGTCACAACTTTTGGTGTCCTTTTTCACTGTGTAGAATGCTCCTTCTCATCTTATTCTCTCTTCTAACTGATTTGATTACTTGGGACAACATAGTTTCTTTCAGATCTAGGCCAAAGTTGTTTTTTTGTTTGTTTGTTTGTTTTCTCTTCTTTTTTATTTCCACCTGGCAATGTCTTTCTTTTAATTTTTTAATTTTTTTTAGTTGTAGATGGACACAATAACTTTATTTTATTTATTTATTTTTATGTTGTGCTGACGATCGAATCCAGGGCATGCTAGGCAAGCACTCCACCAATGAGCCACAACCCCAGCCCAGCAATGTGTTTCTTAATGTCTTTTTAAAAGTCTTTTATTTTGACACTTGCCAATCCTTGTGTGCCTTTCTATAGTTCAGGGTTTTGTTATATGCTCCGTGGACTTACATTAGTGATCCCTGTGTCTTGAAAAGTCCCAGAGCAACAAACTGCTCACCTTAATTATTGAATGAGCACTAAGGAATGTGTGCACAGCTCTGCACATCAGGAGTGAGGGATTACAATGCACAGAATAACCAGGCACGTGGCATGTGCCCAGTAGACTTTCAATTTCTTGGAGAGCAAAACTTAGAAGCTTGAACTAGTGTTTTCTTTTGCGTCTCTTCTTCCTTTGGACTTGGAAAATGATATTCTGGATTTGTCTCAGTGGAAAAAGCAAAATGAAATTCTGGATTTGTCGCAGTCTGTGCGTTCTCTAATGGTGCAACTTGAATCGCACCATTACTTTGACTTTGTGTATGTCAGGTAAACATTTGTGTCATCCATGAGATCACATTAATTCATGTCATATTATTTTCTATAAAATTGTTTAGTCAACCCTCTTTTTCAATCGCAGTCACATCTTGCCCCTATGAACACTTGTGGTGTAAGGTAATACTGCTGTGGAGTAAGATCAAGTCATTTGTGAGAGTAACTGCTCAGAAGACCGAAGTGTAGACACATGGGTTCCCATGTTTTGTGCTGGGTTTGAAGGCCACCTTGGGAAGCAATTCCTGTGAAGCCTTTGAACACATCCCTGACATGCCCAGTGCCTGAGTTTTCTCACATTATTTTGAAGATGGTTTCCCTGAATGTGGCCAGGCAACTTATTGACAAAACTACTGTTCCTGAGTAAAGGGGAGTATATTTATGGCATCCAAATGCAGAGTGTGCTAATACATGAGAGGGAACTTGTAAGGCTGTTCTTCATCTTTGTAGAATTATTATTGGGAAGCCTGACCTCATGTGTGGATGCAGTTTTTAACATCAGTTCTGTGTAATTTGGAGCCTGACTTTTGCAGATTTCATCAATATGAAATAGGAGCACCCTGCCTTGAAACAGTGTGCCCCCACACAGTAAATACCATATGGGTTACCAGGATGATTTAGAGGTACGAAGTCACATTCCTGTTAGATCACCCTGCAAGTTGCATCTTTCTTTGAGCTCACAAAGATTTCCAGTAAATTTGTCAAAACTGATAGTCCTGGATCCCCCAAATGAGCTCTTCTAAATTATTACTATATAATTATTAAATTATAAATTATCATCAATAGAAAAATATATCTAGATATATCTGACAACATATAAATATTGACCACATGTTAATAAAATCAGATTTAAGGGATTTCTTAAAATTTTCCCTTTTCTTTGGGCCTCTTATTGTTATAAACCGCCAACTATCCTAATGGTGTGATCAATTACTGCAGGCGGCAGAGTGAGTTGGTATAATATGCTGAATAGTGTTTCTTCAGGTTTGTCGGAGTTCTCCAGAGAAACAGAATCCATAGATATACGTTTATACAAATGTTTCTTGACTTACAATAGGGTTATGTTCTAGTAAACCCATTGTGTGTTGAAAATACCATTAGGTTGAAAATACACTTAATACACCTGACCTTAGCTCAGACTACCTGAAATGTGCCCAGGACATTTACAGTAGCCTACTGTTAGGCTAAAGTACCTAACACAAAATCCCATTTGATCACAAAATGCTGAATATCCCATGTAATTTATTGACTACTATAGTACAAGTGAAAACCAGAATGGTTACATAGGTGTGCTTTCACATCATTGTACAAATGAAAAACTAAGTTGGAAATTCTGTGTGTGTGTGTGTGTGTGTGTGTGTGTGTGTGTGCACGTGCATGCGCGTGCACACATACTTCTGTGTATAAAACTTAAGATTGATTATAAGGAATTGGCTCATGTGATATGGAGGCTGAGAGGTCCCACAGTCTGCCACCTGCAAGATGAAGATGCAGGAAGCTGGTGATGTACTTCAGGCTGAGTCTGAAGACCTGGTAACCAATAGAGCTGAGGGTGTAAATCATAGTCTGAGGGCAGGAGACACCCTCACTCACACACACCACACCCACTATCCAGAAATAGTGTCTAATCTCAGTGCCCCAAGGATGGTCATGTTGACACACAAAATTAACCTTCACAATCCCCCCAAATTCTCATCCACTGGGAGCTGCATATAAAAGAGACCATATTCAGAGATAGAGTCTTTGCAAGTGTAAGTAAGGAAGTTAAGATATGGTCATATGGGATTGAAGTGGGCCCTGAATTCAATGACAGGTTTGTTTATAAGGAGAGGTGAGGACACAAATACTTACAAGGACAAAGCCCATGTGAAAGTGAAGGGAGAGATTGGTGGAATGCCCAGGACACCACAGAGGGTGGAAGCCCTTAGAAGTTAGGAAAGGGAGAGGAGAGAATCTTTCCTGGAGCCTTTAGCGGGAGCCAGGCCCGCCCAGGACTTTGATTGTAGACACTAGACTCCAGAGCTGAGGGAGACTAAACTGACATTGGTTTAAATGTCTTTAAATCCTTTGCTTCTTCAAAAGATCCTGGGGACAGTGATGATGTGATATGTCCCCTGGTGGAAGTGTTCTCCATTTGGGGACCAGGACATTCAGCATCACAGGGACAGCAAATACAAATCAAAAGAGATGGTTGGGCTAGTTTTTACCCTTTGATTCTTGAACTTCTGTACTTTTCTCCCCAGGGACCCAAATGTATGTATCTGTGAGAGCATAAATATATATGCCCTTGACTCAAAGTGTATCCAGTCATCCCTTGGCATCCACAGGGGATTGGATCCAGAACACACACTATTGATGAAATCTGCAAACACACGGCTCCTTTATATAAATGGCATAATATTTGCATATAACCTACACCCATCCTTCCTTATGCTTTAAATCATCTCTAGATGACTTGCAATACCCAATACAATGTAAATGCTATGTAAATAGTAGTTATACCGTATCATTTAGAGAATCATGATGAGAAAAAAGTCTGAGCATATATGGATACATTTTCTTAGAAATATTGTCCATCTGCAGTTGGTTGAACCCATGGATAGGAGGGTCCAGCGAGGGTCCTGGGGAGATGGCAGCCAACCTTAGCATCTCCCCTGGACCCCAGCTCTGCCCCTGTGCCTCAATTGAGCCATTTCATCACTGTCTCTGCCCAGCCACTGTGGGCCATCTGGAATGTGGCAACACAAGTGGATTCCACCTCGTTTGCTACAAGCAAGATGTTCTGGTTGCACCTCAGGTTAGGTGAGATCCCAGAATGCTACAATGGTAGTAGCTGAGGCTCAGTGAGAAGGGCAAAAAAATAGAGGAAATAAATCATTATATTAAGGTATTATTTTGTATCAATAATAATGGAAGTGAAACAATAACATGACTCTTATAAATATATTTTTTCACTAACATTTAACATGAAGTACAGAATGTCAGAATGTTCACGTTATGGATCTGGCTATTTTGTTGTTTTTTTTTTTTTTTACATTGTGCCTATGATTATGACTTTCCCACCTTTGTGGCCCACTATAAAAACTATCCCCATCTGCCTTAGAATAATCATCATCTAAGAGTTTTATCTGATGATGATGAGTCAGGAACACTCATGCCTATGAAATAAATTTTGCATTAATTCAATTTCATCAGCATTCATTAAGTAACAATCTTGTAGGAGTAGTACAGTCCATTTTAAATGTTCTATCACTTAAGAAAACAATATAACTTGTATTATTATTTTGTGTAGCAAATGATGACAACATCTTGTGGCGTAAAACGAGTATAGACAATTATTGGATAATTGCAATAGTTTTTGTGAATGAGAGTTTGAATAGGAAACATCAAGGACAGCCTGTCTCTGCTCCCAGATGGAGATGTGAAGGAAGTCATGAAGTCTGGTGAGCAGGCAACTTGAGGCCTATTCACCTGTGGGTCTGGGTTTGATTCTGGCTGGCAGCTGAAACCTTATGGGTCCCATCAGGTGGGCTATCTCCATTTGATCTCTCCATGTGCTCTGGGCTTCCTCCCACTATGGGGGTTTGTTCCCTGACAAAGTAAGAATGAGAGCACAAAAGATAGTCAGGAGGATGTTGTATTCCAGGAATGACTTCACCTCAGAAGATAAAGGGCTTCATTTCTAATGTAGCCCCTCCTTACCTGAAAGGGATATTCTCCAAGAACCTCGATGGATGCTTGAAGTTGAGATGGTATCAAACTCTACATATAGTGTTTTTCCTACACATTCATACTTAGGATCAAGTTTAATCTATAAATTATGCACAGTAAGAGATTAACAACATTGATAAAATGGAACAATGTAATAATATACTATAGTAAAACATTTAAATCATACAAATTGCCTATTTCTGGTATTTTCCTTTTCGTATTTTCCGACAGTCACTGACATAAGGCAACTTAAATGAAAGAAAGTGAGACTGTGGATAATAGGGGACTACTGTACCCTGTTAGTCTGGAGAGGCCCAGGCAGTGTCAGCAGGGAGAAATACAGACTTCCCTGTGTGCAAGACAAGTATAAGTTCCACTCTGAGAGATGTGGTCTGGTGTGTCTGTCGGATTTTCACCACTGTGACAAAGTACCTGAAAAGAACAACATCGAGGAGGAAAGTGTATTTTGGCCTGTGGTTGTCTGCCTCCAAGGCAATGGAGGAAGAACAACATAGAAATTCCTGTCAGAGGAAGGCTGTGTATCTCATGTTAGCCAGGAAGCAGGGAGAGAAAGAGTGGGAGGAGCGAGGGACACAGCATATAATCCCCAAGCATGACCCCAGTGAGTGCACCCTCCAGTTATGTCCCAACCTGCCAACAGGTACCATGTAGTAGAGTAGTCCTTTCATATTATGAATGGATTAATCCACTTATTAGGTTACAGGTCTCATAAGCTGATCATTTTACCCATTGCTACATTGTCGCCTGAGCTTTTGGAGAACACCTTAAATTAGGACCATAGTAGACATATTACCATGGCCATTCTTAGAACCTACATTTTGCTTCAGGAATGAAAGGACCCACACTCTGCATTTGTGCCCAATGTTGTACTGTTCTAAACACACTCCTAACTGAATCCTTATAGCACCTTCATGAAGCAAGTGTTGAGAGATTCTTTTTTTCCCCTCTACTTTTAGGCAAAATTTCATGTATAAATATAACATACATTTAAATATATCTGATGTGGCCAAGTATTTTGCACTTCAAATCTCTTTCTCCAGGCTAATAATTAAGGGAGCCACTAGAGGCCTCACTCCTTTGCATTTCCTGTTTACACCATAGGGACATGAAAAGTGGGCTTCTAATTAATCATTACTTTTTAATTTTAGACTGCCATTTTTATTAAATTTAATATATGTGTATATGATAATTGGGTATGAGTGTTTATGACTTTTTTTAAGAGAGGGGGAAGAATTTTTAAAAATCACATTTTTTTTGGTAAGGATGCCACTAAACCAAAGAACTTTTTAGATGAGTCTGATTAAAATACTTGTTGTCTAAGTGCTGGGGAATGATATTGGCCAAATTATATTGTTAGATCGTGTATTATGTGCATATATGACTACGTAACAACAAATCCCATCAGTCTGTACAACTAAAATGTACCAATCAAAAATATGGGGAAAAATACTTGTTGACTGAAAGAAATTAGTTTTTAATTTCATAGGATTATCATAGATCCAGGCATGGTGGCACACACCTGTAATCCCAGAGTCAGGAGGCTGAGGCAGGAGGATCACAAGTTTGAGACCACTTTCATAAACCTTGCAAGACCCTTAGCCATTCACTAAGACTCTATCTCAAAAATAGAAAATAAAATTTAAAAAGTATCGGGCCTCTTAATAGTCCCTTGGGTTCGATATCTAGTACAAGTATATATATGTGAATTTTATCTTAAAAGAATATTGTAAATCATTTGAATGAGCAACTTTATTTTGCATCTCAAGCATAAAGAAAATAGACTATTATAAATACAAATATGCTTAAAAATGATGCTATATTGACATACTTCCTTTTATTTGTAGACCTACTATTGAATAATGGGTGGAACATGTTGAATAACATTACCTAGTCTCGATAAAAAAGATTGTACAAAATTTTTAAATGTGATGATAAAGCAGAAGGGTACTATGAAAATGATCATGAAATGCTGTTAATAGTTTAGATTTCACCATGAAATGCATCCAAATAGTATTTAAAATAAAGGATATCAATGGAAGCTAAGTCAATGGTCTAAATTTGCTGAAAAAATGTGAACACATTTCTGAACACTGGTGGCAACTTCATTAAGACCAGTTTGTCTAGATTAACAACAAACAATTGAGATGACATCTCTGTGTCAGAAATGTTTTATCCTTGCAAATGATGACATGCAGAAGACACAGAAAGTGCTAATGGTCATTTTTGTTGCTCAAAGTAAAAAAAACAGTAAAATAGATAGCGACAGCAATTCTGAATAATGATCTATATATAAAAAATAAAGTATGTATATATTTTACATATGAGAGTAATTACAGATAATCAGGAGATATTTTTATAACAGCTTTGTAAAATAGCAGTCTTGAATAACTGACTTTTTTTGTGTTTTTAAATATCCAAAATTAATATTAGCCAAAGAAAGATCCTCTCAAGCCTACTCAAACATATTTGATGTGGAATACAAAGTATGCAAAAAGATTTTCTTTTTCAAATTCATCAAATAATTTATTACAATTTAATTTATTTTGTTTTAATTAAACTATGAATAAAATACTGGTTTAAAAAATTTGAATAAATTATAAAGAAATGCTAATGTTGGTTTATGAATATTAATGTATCAGCATGCATGGAAGTATCACTAATCAGACAACCAGCACATGGTTAGAATGCATCTGCCATGTGTAGTTCTGACATTATGTAATCAATAAAGTGAAAAATCACAACTCAAGTTCAAGTATAATGACACAAAACTCCTTGAGTGTTGTTATGGACTGAAATATGCCCACCCCTTGAATATTTCTATCTTGAGGCCATGATACCCAATATGATAGTATTTGGAAAAGGACCTTTGGAAAGAAATTAGGATAAATATGATAATAAAGGTAGGACCTAATCTAATGGGATGACATCTGTAAAAGAAAGCTTCCTTGGTCTCTGTCTCATATGCACAGAAGAAAGGCCATGTGAGGACACTGTAAGAAGGTGTCCAACTGCAAATCATGAAACTGACCCCACTTGATCTTAATCTTGGACTTCCAGGGTCCAGAACAGTGAGAAAATAAATTTCTCCTGGTTATGCCAGTCAGCCAATGATATTTTGTTAAAGAAGGCTGAACAGTAACAGGTTTCTTTGGCGGGTATTCAGGATAACTAAGCAATTGGAGCATTAACCTCTCATGTATAAAGGAAATACACCAATTTTTACAAGTATGATACTTTATTCTTAAAATTCATTAATTCCGTTAAAATAATATGTAATAAGAACTCGAAAGTATGACCTGGGATTGAAACACAGGAATGGAGTTAAAGTGGATAGTGAACAGAGATAGGACTCAGCAGCCCTCAGCAGGAAAAAGGAAGATAAATTGAAAACATCAGTGAGAGGGCCATTAGGAAGATGGTAGAATAAGAAGTCTCAACTCTCATTCTCCCATAGAAACCTCAGTTTAACCATATGGACCGAATATTATTGGTCTGAATACCTTTATAGAGGTCAGAATCCCAGTTACTTGTGCATGATGAATAAGTAAATAAATAATAAAAAAATTAAAAAAAAAAAAAAAAAAAAAAAAAAAGAAATCATAGTATTCCAGATGAGCACGAAACTGAGAAAAACTGCACTGGGGCAGGTAATAGTATTTTTACTTTACCAACATCAGGTCCTCCTCCAAGCCAATATGGCTCAGCACCAAGAGATATATTCTTGCCTCATACTTCTCTCTCATGAGGAAAAAGAATGGACTGTATCTTGAAAATCCTGGTCTTTTATTTCACTGTTTAAGGGGCCAGATTCTTTCTCATCTCACCAGAGGCACGGACAGAAGTGGCATAGCTCAGATTCCTGGGGACTGTAAGAACAATAACAACCAGGTAGGAGGTACATGCTGCTGCTTCTAGGGCTCTGTGAGATTGCGGAAGGCACATGACTGAGACTTCTGTTTCAGAAGGGATGAAGAAGAGAAGACTGTGCTTCCCATATCCCTGGCTTTTTACTGCACTTCTCTAAGAGGTGGTTTCTGACTCATATAACATGGAGCACTGTTGGAACTGGCATAGTTTGGTGGCATCAACTAAGTGAAATGGAAAGGGGCAGGTGACTTTCTGTACACAACAAACTCTGCTGCAGGAAGGCCTCTCCACAGGGATTGAAGGATAGAAGTAGAGCATGCTCCCAATGTTCCAGTTTGTCACAGCAATCAGACAACAGAAGAGAAGCAAGGGATTACATGCCCCTGATAAACAAAAACTGAAACATACCCCCTCCTCAGTGAAGTTCTCTGTTTAGGAATTTACACACACCAAAGAAGAGAAGAGGAGGCACAATGATAGAGAAAGTGTGAGAGGCTCCCAGAAGCTCTACCCAGGCTGGCTGATAAAGGTCTCACCCTGACAAAACTCGTTTGTAAAGACTGGGAAAGGTAAATACTTCTTCAAATGCACAGGCATTACCAAAAAGTTACAAAAACATGAATAATCAGAAAAAATGACACAATCAAAGCAACAAAATTCATCTCCAGTAACCGAACCTAAAGAAATGGAGATCTATGAATTGCCAGAAAAGAGTTCAATACAAATGTCTTGAAGCCTAGTGAATTATAGGATCATAGAGGTAGATAATTAAACAAAGCTAGGGAAAAAATACATGAACAAAATGAGAATATCAAGAAAGGAATAGAAGCTATTAAAAAATCCAGTAATTCTGAAGCTAATGAATATTATAATCAAACCAAAAATACAACAAAGAGCTTTATTAGCCAAGTCGATCAAGCAGAAGAAAGAATCAGAAAACAACAAAGACAGATCATTCAATATCACTTTGTCAGAGGATTAAAAAAGAGAGAGACAGAAAGAATGGAAGGGACTTATGTAGCACCATTAAGTGACTCAATGTACACATTATAGCTTTCTCAAGAAGAATAGAACGGGGAAAGCAAGGAGAAATTTACATAAGGAAGTAACAGCCAAAACTTTCTAGTATGGGAAGAAAAATGAACATTTTAATTCATGAAGCTCAAAGGGCCTCAAAAGCGATGAACCCAAAGAAATATCCACCAAGACATGTTATGATCAAATTGTCAAAACTAACAAAGGTAGAATTTTTAAAGTAGCATGAGAAAACCAACTCATCGTGGAGAAGGCTGTCCCCAAAGTTTGCCAACAGATTTCTCAGCAAAAACTTTGCAGGCCAGAAGTGAGGATGACAGTATTTTCAAAGTATGGATATGGAAGAAAAAAAACTACCAATAAAAATACCTGGCAAAATTATCCTTCAAAAATGAAAGATAAATTTAAAAAAAAAAATTTCCCAGATAAACATGATGTTGATGAACATGGATGCAAAAATCCTCAGCAGAATACTAACATTAAATTCAACAGTACACTAAAAGGATCAGACACTATTATGATCAAGTGGAATTTATCCTTGGACTGAAAGGATGGCGTAACATATGGAAATCAATTTATGTAACACACCACATTAATACAATTATTGGCAAAGATGTAGGCAATGCATTTGATAGAGTTCAATATCCTTCCTTCATAAAAACTTTCAAAAACTATGTGTGTAAGGACTAACCTCAACATAACAAACTCTATATATGAACAGCCTACAAATAACTTTATACACAACAGTGAAAAACTGAAAAATTTTCCTCCAAACTCAGGAGCAAGGCAAAGATACCCACTCTAGCCTATATCCAATATAGTATTGGAAGTTCTAACTAGTGAAATTAGGTAAGAAAAAGAAATAAAATGCATCTAAGTAGGAAGGGAAGAAGTAAAATTATTTCTGTTTGCAGAGGACATGAGTTTCTGTGTAGACACCTAGAAAGAATCCACTGAACCATTTGAACCAACAAAAGGAGTCAATAAAATTTCAGGATTAAAATTCAACATAAAAAGTAAGTTTTAATTTAAAAAAAACTATGAGTAAATAGAAGATCATAAAAGGAAAGGGAACAGGAGGAGGGAAGAGGAGAGGGAAAGGGGAAGTACTAGGAACAGAATAAGAGGAAGTTATATCCCATGCTTATAAAATTATGTCAAAATGAACCCTAATATTATGTATAACTAAAATACACTAACAAAAAAGTTAGTTGTTACACAAATTAACAGTATGAAAGAAAATTTAGAGAAGAATCCTATTTAGAATAGCATCAAAAGAAATAATGTTGGGACTATGTCTGCCAAGGGGCAAGGTTTTGGCTGCTTACCACGCCCTAAAGGACTGGGGCTAAACCAAGGGGTGTGGCTATGACGTAGCGTGAGAGACTGAACCGCCTTGCTTGCTGATTGGTTAGTTCTAGGCCTATTTAAGTCAATGCTTGTTCATTAAATCTGAGTTCTTCGGGCATCCCGCGTGCTATACAAGACTCCCTGGGTGTGGCGTGTTTTCTGTTCAAATAAACAGAGGTAAGGCACCTAGCGATTTCTGTCCTTAAGATCACCCTGCCGGGTGAGTTGCAATTTTTCCTGCAGGCAGGAAAAATTCCCTTTTAGGGCCCCAAAAGGGAAGCGCAACTTAGAGCCCGGCTCCATTCATAACTCAGCAACCCCAGCAAAATAAAATAACTCTTTTTAAACCTCTATGAGTTAAAATTAAATGGATTATGAAGCGATGGCAAGTATTCTTGTATGAGAACCTCAATAGCTATGTGTGACAAACTTAGTCAAACTGAATCCAACCTTCTTAATTCGTATGAGGCTTCAACTAATCTATATGGGTTTGTATGTTCAAATAAAATTGCACCAATAGATGTGTTGTTTCACAATAGATATGCCAAGTGTCACCCTCATCTGTATCGGCTGAGATCTGAGCTCAACCACATTGAACTGCTGCAGAGCCATAGGCAATTTACTAAAAACAAACAAATGAAAAAACCACAGCAGTAGTAAAAATACCTGCTGCACCTCAGCTTCCTCACTTTTCAACTGAGGATAGCAACAGCCTCTACCCCACAGCATCATTCCATTAAGACTCAATGGCAGTGGGTTGTGAGTAGTACTTGAAACTAAATACCTCATAAGCTGTTTCACAGAACCAGCCTTCATCGCCATTATCAACTTCATCATCACCACCACCACCACCACCACCACCACAATGGAACTCTTCATCAGACACTATGTGCTTGTTAGTGTCTATGCCTTTTCTAGGCAAAAAAAATTATTTGTAAATAAAGATTTCAAGGTTGTCATAACTTTGTGGAAATTTGAAAGTTCATATTTTATATTCATGTATTTGATCTTGATATAAACTGATAATTAGGGTAGATCACATTTATTAATTTAAAAAATTGTCATGTGGGGACAATATTTTAAAAATTGATGTAAATATGCCTTGGGGTGAGATAAAAAAAGGATCCAGCCAGTAAAAATAAAAAAAAGCTCTTTGATTTCAGTATGGTTTTTATCAGTGTAATTACCACAAAAAGCAGCATAATCAAAAGGAACACTTGCAATAAATTGTAAATGAGTTAGTATTGTACTTTTGCTCCCAATTATATAGGAAATGTGATTACTAAAAGCAAAGAAAATAAATATTCAACACAGGCTTTTGTTATTAACATGGAAACTAAACCAAGGTTTATATGACAATTTTTTAAAAAAATATTTATTTATTTACTTTAGTTGTACACAATGCAATGCATTTATGTTTACGTGGTGCTGAGGATCGAACCCAGGCCGCGCACGTGGGAGGCGAGCACTCTGCTGCTGAGCCACAACCCCAGCCCCTATATGACAATTTTTAAGTGGATTTTTTTCACTTGAAATTAATTTAGCATTTCTTCCATTTTAGGGCTCCAAATACATGAATAAGAGTCATTACAGTGAAAATGAATGTGAAGTGACAGTATCCTTCAGAAATTTTCACATCTTTAAAAGCAGTGAAAAATAATAAAAATTTACACTGATATAATCCCTAGTGGATTACTGTTTTAGTCAGCTTTTTTGCTTCTGTGAACAAAAGACCTGACAAGAACAATTTTAGAGAAGGAAAAGTTTATTCAGGGGCTCATGATTTCAGAGGTCTCATTCCCTAGATGGCTGACTCCATTCCCCAAGGCCTGAGGTGAGGCAGAACATTATGGTGGCAGTGTGTGGTAGAGGAAAGTGGCTCAGGACATGAAGACCAGGAACGGGGGTGGAGCTCCACTCAACAAGGACGACATACCCCCCATGACCCACCTCTTTCAGCCACACCCCACCTGCCTACAGTTACCACCCAGTTAATTCCTATCAGGGGATTAATGCACCAATTATAATCCAATAATTTAATCTCTAAACTTTATTGCATTGTCTGATACATGAGCTTTGGCGGGGACACCTAATATCCTAACCATAACAATAACTATCAAGCCATAAGCTTTTTTCAGTAAATAAAATTTTGATATCGACATGACAATCATAAGTCCATATTTAAACTTAACTTATTAGTATTCAAACATCATTATGCCAGATTTACTTGTCAGGAAATGTCTGACTCTAGCTTAGCTTTAGTATCTAATTAGGAAAGATGCACCTGAGAGTCATTTTTCCTCTCTAAGAGAATTCTGTGCTGATTGAAGCCCTAACCCTTTTGAAATTCCTGGTGTAGAGCTTCTGCATTACACACCCATTAAAGCCAAGATAGTTCTATGAGATGCAAAAGCGTAATTAATGGGTGAGCAGCTCACCAGTGAGATGCCACAGGAAATGCGCTGGCAGTTTGAGGTGAGAGTGGTGGGAGGCTTGGCTGAAACTATCTCCTGGGTTGTTTTTTGGTCCATTTTATCCTGAATTCTTAAAAAAAAAAAAAAAAAAAAAGCCCAAGGAAGGAAGATGTATTCCCTGAGACTAGCAGGTAGTTAACCAGGGGATGGAGGTCCTGAGCTCTAGGGTAGTGCTCTTTTTGCTCCACTGTCTTATTGTTGTGCAAGATGTATGATTAGAAGAAACTTTGGAGAAATACATAGAGGTCAAGCAACTAGTCTTTTTATCTCCAAATAGAGGAAATATTACTGAAGTAAGGAAACTATGTATAATCTAATTATATGAGGAATCACAGCAAAATAAAGATTTCTTGTGTAGCACATGCCATGGAGTGTGTTACTAATAAATAAATAAATAAAAATATCATTATAGGCACACCAGTTAGCATGGAAATAAATCCAATTGGACTGCTAAATCAATTAATTTAAATACTGCTGGATTTTTCACATTACTAAAACATTAACAATATTTTGAAAAAAGAATCCTTCATTTGTTATGTGTATCACAAATTCTCCCAAGAAGAAGTCATTGAAGGAAAATAAAAGGTATTTAAAGTTACTCATAAAGAGGCATAAAACCTAAGGAAGGATTACTATGATTTAGATTTTTCAGTGGTGACAGTAGGTTTAGTACCATGAGGTTGCAAGGACCTTGGGTCCACACTATACAGATCAAATCTTGACTTTACCACTTTCTAGGATTATACATGTGGACAAATTTAAACTATGTTTGATTTGAAGAATAAGGAACATAATAGTGCCTATATCTTAGGGTTCTGTGTAGGTGAAGTGAATCAACACACATATACAGACCAATACAGTGCTATGTCAATCCTGAAAATGCAAATTTGATTCGTTAGCTAGGGCTGCCATAACAAAATACCACTGTCTAGTGGACTTAATCAACTCCATGCTGGTCAGCTTTCCATCGTAGTGACAAAACATTTCAAGTAAACAACTTTTTTTTTTTTTTTTTTTTTTTTGTACTGGGAATTGAACTCAGGGGTACTCGACCACTGAGCCACATCCCCAGCCATATTTTGTATTTTATTTAGAGAGAGGGTCTCACTGAGTTGCTTAGCACCTGGCCATTGCAGAGACTGTCTTTGAATTCCCTATCCTCCTGTCTCAGCCTCTCAAGCTGCTGGGATTACAGGTGCGCAACACCAGGTGTGGCTGAAGTAGACAATGTTTAAGGAGGAAAGGTTGATTTTGGATTATGGCTTCTAAAGTTTCTGTCTGTGGGTGGATGGTTCTGTCGCTTCTGGGACTGTGGCAAGGCAGTCCGTCATGGTGGAAATGCACATGAAGGAAAATGCTCACCTCATAGCAGCCTGGAGGCAAAAAGAAAGAGAGGGTCCCAATAGTCCCTTCTAGGACACATCCCCAGTGGCCTAACCTCCACTAGGTAATCTCACCTCTTAGAGGTTCTGCCGTCTCCCAAGACTACTGCAGGCTAGGATCTTACCCTTTAAACACATGGGCCTTGGGGGAATATTTCAGATCCAAGCTATAGTAAAAACCTCATTTATTTCTAACATTTCTGGAAGCTGAAAGTCTAAGAAAGTATCAGTAGCATTGGTTTACCCTGAAGTCTCCCCCAGGCTTGCAGATTGTCAGCTTCATGCCAAGTCCTCACAAGGCCTCTGTCTGGACATACATTTCTTGGGTGTCTCTTCCTTGTCTTGTAAGGACACTTGTCCTGTTGGATTGGAGACTCACTCTAATGCTTCATCCTGATCTCCGTGAAGACCATTTCCACATATGTTCATATTCTGATATACAAAGGGTTGGAACTTTAACATGTGAATTTTGGGGAATACAATTCAGTTCATGAAACACCTTTTGGACCTCCTACTTTATGGAGTATAACAGGTCAAAGGCACAAGCTGAACTCTGAAGTCCAAAATACATCACTTTGAAGCCACACCTCCCCTAGGTAGGCTGCTCCTGGTCAATGGCAGATAAAACACTCATTTCCGCAAGATTTAAGGACTCTCCTTGTTTTATGGAAATTTTCTAAGAACTGGCTGGTCCCAGTGGAACACGCCTGTGATCCCAGAGACTTGGGAAGCCCAGGCAGGAGGATCACAAGTAGGAGGTCAACCTTGCTAACTTAGTGAGACCTTGTCTGAAAAATAAAAAGTATAAAAAATATGTAGCAGGGGATGTAGCTCAGTGGTGGAAGTGTCCCTAGAGTCAATCCCCAGTATCACAAAAGTATATAAAGAAATGAATAAATAAATGAAATACATATATAATGTATGTATATATATATATGCATATATATACACACAAATAAATCAAATGAACTGCACTGCATCCTAAATTTCTATCCTTCCTTCTTTCCCTTCTTTTACTTCTCCCTCTCTTCCTCTTTTCCTTCCTTCCTTCCCTTCCCTTCCCTTCCCTTCAGTATTATCATTAGTATTATTTTCAGAGAGCTTCCTTGGTCTTGTTCAGTTCTCTCTTCATTTCCTCATTGTTATGGTTTAGATATGATGTGTCCCCCCAAAAGCTCATGTTGAGACAGGACAAGAAAGTTTAGAGGTGAAATGATTGGGTTAGGAGAGCCTTAACTTAATCAGTTCATCAGTCCCTGATAGAGATTAACTGGGTGGTGACTATAGGCAGGTGGGGTGTGGTTGGAGAACTGGGTCCTGGGGGTGGGCCTTTGGGGGTTATACTTTGTGCATGGTGAGGGGAGTGCTCTCCCTCTTGTGCTTGCGCTCTCTCCTCCCCCCTTCTTCCTCTCTCTGCTTCTTGGGTGTCATGTCCTGACCTGCTTTCCTCTGCCATGCTCTTCTACAATGATGTTCTGCCTCACCTCAAGCCCTAAGGAATGGAGCCATCCTTCTGTGGACTGAGACTTTTGAAACTGTGAGGGCCAAATAAATTTTTCTCCTCTAAAATTGTTTTTTATCAGGTCTTTTGATCACATCAGGGGAAAAAAAAATCTTCCAGAATAAATCTCTTACACGATGAATCTTATCTTGGCACCTGCTTCTCAGAGGATGTGTAAAACAGTGCTTGGTCTGTGGTAAGGACTTCTCATGTGGTAGAGGGTCAAAGCCAAGCAGGGGCTTGGGAATGCTATAGAATGAAACAAGGCCAAGGGCTCAGGGATGCTCTCACAGGAGGATGTTGGTATGGTGAAGCTGGAGGTGAGCTCACCAGGAGTGTGCTCCCTGAGTAAGAAGCAAGGCAAAATTAGGGAAGTTGGTTTTATTGAATAAATTCTGACTTCTCAGGGCTGATTACTTCAGAGATGTTGGTTTTGCTTCCTAAGTTGGAGAGGTTGTGCATAAAATAGAGTGTTAATTATGGTAAGTATACACATATTGGTTATTTGTATATTCAAATCAACATATTGTAAAATATTTTTGACCTTTTGATTGCTGTATGATCAGGGCGAGAATAACATTACCTCAATAATAATAATAACATAAAAGTTCCATAAAAGAATGCGGCACCATGACAACAGGAATAAATGAAATTCCTATTGGATGCTTTGCAAGAGGGGACCTGAATTTTCCAGTCCAAGACAAGGGAACAAGTCTGATAGGCCGCAAGGATCAATTTTAGAGATTCAAAAAGCATTTTAATTAAGGCACTGTATAGCCAGTTGCACCTTGCCTGTTTCATTGATTCAAGTACATAAAAGCGTATTAATGACAGCACAGACATCATCATGACTATGAAACAAGAAATTCAGAATGATGTAATTTTTCATCATGACTTTTGCTAACAAGTCGAGACTGCTATATATCCACCTAGGGCAAAGGCATTATCAATTATACCTGCTAGCCTTGGTGATCAGTTTTAATATCTTTACTATTTGTCTGAATTTCACCATTGAGATCATTGTTCTGACTGCTACATAAATGAGTTTGCCTTTCTCCCAGGTAGAGAGACGTAATAATCAGTAAATGACCTTGTTTGCAGCTCACTTTTGAGATGTGATCTCCAGCCATTTGTGAATGAAAAGTGATCACATCACTTTTGAGATGTGATCTCCACTAATTTATGGAATTAGTGTTTTTGTGTACAAACCTCAAAACTTCATCCCAAAGTGAATGAGGTTTAAGGCTCAGATAAATATATCCAGTGTCCTGGACAAAAAGGATTTAGTATTGGCTAGGGGTTCCAGGAGATGCAGGAAAAGAGATGTTCATTCCATGAGGTCAGATCAAAGCCCTACATTAACTAGGTTACATGTTTGATTCTCTTTTATTCTCTTCCAGGTGACAAGTTATTATCTCATTGTCCTATGAAGAATGTTGAATTTAAATTTAGAATTACCTAGGGTGTAATAAATAGATTGCAAAATTGATTTTTTTTTTCTGGTCATAGATTGATTTATTTAAGGTCATTTATCCATGTAAGTGCAAATTGAAATGTTATCAGCTTGTCTCACTTGATGAGACCAGAATTGCCCAGTGGCAATTTTTCCAAAGAGAACCGGTGGTAGATGGCTCATGCTGCAGTCTGTCAGATTGCAGGCAGTAGCTGCTATTGGGATAATCTAAGAATGATGTTAGGATATGTATGTCTGACATAACTATAGTAATAAAAAATACATAAGAAAAAAACAAAGACCTTTAAATAGCAGATGCATAGAAATCTATAGAAAATGAGAAGTATGATTAAAAACAAATAAAAAAAACAAAGTAGGAAATATAGAAGGGTCTTGTTCTGTCTTTGGTATACATTATTTGCTATCTGAGATTATCAGTTTTGTCACATAGTCTTGGGTCAGGTACTTCTTTAAATCAGAGCATCTTTGTCAACCCTCACTCAGTGTGGTCTCCCTGTTGGAATACTCTTCAAATTTTGTTTAACTCTGAATTGATTCTTTGTTGTAAAATGTGAACATAATGATCAACTTCTCATAATTTCACTGCTGTATGGTTGCTAATAGAACCAATAAAGTATACTAACTAAAACATATTCAAATCTCAAGGAGAATGAAAGCTGATAACATCCACATAAAGGTGTTCAAAGGTGTTCCATGACATTCAAGAGTTTTCTCTATTGTCTGACTACATATGAACTCTCCCTATTGAGGATTATGAAAAGGCTGCATAGAAAAATATTATGGGAAAGTGATATTAATTTGTTCATAATAAGACAGAGCCTATAATATCAATTCCTTGAAACATTTTGTCATGTCTGCATATAGCAGGAAAGAGTCTAAGACTGAAAGGGGTACCTCTGTGGGTATAGGCTGTCCAGTCACCAATTCACAGGAGATAACATGAACCCCAAGGAGTGGGCCATGAAGTATGGTGGAAGTCCCTTTAGACAGAGAGATCAAGGGATTGTAATTGATCATGGTTGTCATTAATTCTTTCAACTTTCTCGAATACTGTAGGTGGTAAGAGTAGTATATCTGATGAGTACATGATGATGCATTATGGATTTATTTTATAATTGTTCTCTTAAAGGATATTCCTTTAAAGACTTTGGCATCAAAGAACGTATGCCCCAGGATAGGAATAAAATCAAGCAACTTCTCAGCAACTGTAATTGTGTAGCTTTTCGTCAACAAAATGTTAAGACATATTCTGAAAATAGATTGATGGCAACTAGAGCATATTCAAATTCCATGGAGACTGGAATGTGAATAAAGTCCAACTGAAGACGTTCAAAGGGGACTAGACCTGCTGGTTCCTGACCATGTGTCGACATTACATTAATAGATGACATGTATAGATGACACGTGGCAGTATTTCTGGTTTCTTCATCAATGCTGATTTAAGAAAGTAACCAATTTGTACCACCATGAGAAGTTTTATAAAGAAATTTATCTACTATCCATTTAAAATCTTCTGATGCCACCATAAGGTTACATTGGGAGGTCAGAGATTACCCAAGTGAAGGGTAAAACCATAGTTTCAACTCTTTCCTTACAATATCATAGAGCAAACAGTTGCAATGTTTCAATTCCTTGTGTGAATCCTTCTAGAGATTTACCTTTTGAGGGTTTATCACAGCCTTGTTTAAGACAACCTCTTTGGCATAGTAATCTGCTAGGCATTTTTTTTTTAATCTTCCGTATCTCTTTTTGCATGGAGCTAAATATTTTAGATATCCATTTCTCTAGGTAGTAAGACTTGTTTAACTACTACTTTTTCTTCTTTTTATTTATTTATTTTTTTGGTTATGATTGACAGCTAATTAAGAACTGAGCTGGGACTAGAACAAGAGGGAGGCACCCGCCCAGAAGGAGTGACCCAGCCTCCAGTTCCCCTGGCCTCCAGGGCCCAGAGTAGCAGCTCCCTGCTGCTGAACGCAGGGCCTGACCTGAGGAAAAGCCCCCTCCACTCCAGGGGGAAGTGCGACCTGCCCAGCTGTGACCAGAACAAGAGGGAGGCACCTGCTGGCCAAAGGTGCAGCCTTGACTCCACTAACAGGATCGCTGACTGGACTTGAACCAGGTCAATTGGATTAAACTGGAAGGGAAAAAGAGGGCTTCCCAGGGTCCATTTTGTTTGAGACTTGTTCCTGGTTTCAACTTTATTTTTGTTTGTTTGTTTGTTTTGTTGTTTTTTGGGGTTTTTTTTTTATTGTTTTTGCTTTGTTTTTGTTTTGATTGACAGTGTGTTTGTTTGTTTGCTTCTGCTCCTCTTTTCTTTCTTCTCACTTTTGTATTTTTTGTTCTTCCTTCATCTTCCCTATTTACATCCTGCCATTGCATACTCAACAGAGGCAAAAACAAGTTATACGCAGAAATTGGGATTTCTAGAACGGGTACAATTGAAATACATAGCAAAGTGATGTTTTTTTGTTTTTTTTTTTTTTTTTGTGGTACCGGGGATTGAACTCAGGGGCACTCGACCACTGGGTCACATCCCCAGACCTTTTTTTTTGTATTTTATTTAGAGACAGGGTCTCACTGAGTTGCTAAGTGCCTCGCCATTGCTGAGGCTGGCTTTGAACTCGCGATCCTCCTGCCTCAGCCTCCCAAAGTGCTGGGATTACAGGCGTGCGCCACCGCGCCCGGCGCAAAGTGATGTTATATACAGTTTATTCTCTATTTTCTTGACTCACTCTCTCTCTCCTCTCTCTTACACTAATTTCTACTCCTTTGTCACTTTTTTCCCTCTTTTCCATCTTTCTTTATTTCTTCTCTGAACCACTGCATAAGTTAGGTTTATATATAAATCAGTCTTTCCACCTAATCATTCACTCCATTCTCTTTCCTCTCTTGTCGGCTGATACTAAAGCACTTCCATAGAACTCTCTTTTCATACTTTATAAGAAAGAACAATTCAATACACTCACTTCCTTCTTCCTAAGCATATCAACACTGCGTTCAATACTTGAAACTATAAAACCCCATCAGAAGCGTACAGAGTAAATTGGAAACACTATCTGGGTTAACCAAATCTGTACATTGTGATCAAACTGGGATTTTTCTGAATAGAAAGTGTTTGATTTTAATGTGTAAAGGAAATATAAGGGGATATGATAGCATTGTACTACAGGAGCAACATAAGGCTTTAAGGTAAAATCAAAATAGTCATGGTTGCACAGTGCAGGAAGATAAGACACACAAGCAATATGAAGAAATGAGGGAAGAAAGTGACACAAACAAATCAATATACCTCCTCAGTAGATTCCATGGCAAGCACAGTTGGTGAAATGCCAGAGATGGAATTTAGAAATTACATATTCCAAGTGCTTGTGGAACTTAAGAATGAACTCAAAAATGAGATGAGGGAGCAAATACAGGAGGTGAAAGATCAATTTGACAAAGAACTCCATAAATAAATACAGGAAGTAAAAGATTACTTCAATAGGGAGATAGAGGCTCTAAAGAGAAACCAAACAGAAATTCCGGAAATGAAAGAAGCAATAAACCAAAATAAAAGCTCAATCGAAAGTATCACCAACAGAGTAGATCACTTGGAAAAAAGAACCTCAGACAATGAAGACAAAATATATATCCTAGAGAAAAAATCTAGATTACACAGCAAAAATGGTAAGAAACCAAGAACAGGACATTCAAGAATTATGGGACAACATAAAAAGACCAAACTTAAGAGTGATTGGGGTAGAGGAGGGGGCAGAGTTTCAAGCCAAAGGAATGAGTAATTTATTTAATGAAATAATTACAGAAAATTTTCCAAACTTGAGGAATGAATGGGAAAACCAAGTTCAAGAGGCTTTCCGAACACCAAACATACAAAATCACAACAGATCCACACCAAGACACATGATAAAAATGCCTAATATACTGAGTAAGGAGATTATATTAAAAGCCACAAGAGAAAGGAAGCAGATTACATATAGGGGGAAACCAATCAGACTATGTTTAGACTTTTCAACCTTAAAAGCAAGAAGATCCTGGAATAGCATATTTCAAGCTTTGAAAGAAAAGAGATGTCAACCGAGAATCTTATATCCAGCAAAATTGAGCTTTAGTGCACCATGATCACGTGGGGTTTATTCCAGGGATGCAAGGCTGGTTCAACATTCGGAAATCAATAAACATAATACATCACATCAATAGACTTAAAGATAAAAATCATATGATTATCTCAATAGACGCAGCAAAAAGCATTTGACAAAATACAGCACCCCTTTATGTTCAAAACACTGGAAAAACTAGGAATATCAGGAATATATCTCACCATTATAAAAGCTATTTATGCAAGGCCCAGAGCTAACATTATCTTAAATGGAGAAAAATTGAAAGCATTCCCTCTAAAAACTGGAACAAGATAGGGATGCCCCTTTCACCACTGCTATTTAACATAGTACTGGAAACTCTGGCCAGAGCAATTAGACGAAAGAAATTAAAGGGATCCAGATAGGAAAAGAAGAGCTCAAATTAGCACTATTTGCTGATGACATGATAATCTACCTAGAAGACCCAAAACACTCTACCAGAAAACTTTTACAACTAGTAAATGAATTTGGCAAAGTAGCAGGATACAAAATCAATACCCATAAGTCAAAGGCATTTTTGTACATCAGTGACAAAGCCTCTGAAAGGGTAATGATGAAAACGACCCCATTTACAATAGCATAAAAAAAAATAAAATACCTGGGAATCAACTTAACAAAAGAGGTGAAAGACATCTATAAGGAAAATTACAGAACACTAAAGAAAAAAATCATAGAAGAACTCAGAAGATGGAAAGACCTACCTTGCTCTTGGATAGGTAGAATCAATATTGTCAAAATGTCCATACTACCAAGAGCATTATACAGATTTAATGCAATTCCAATCAAATTCCCAATGTCATTCTTCAAAGAAATAGAAAAAGCAGTCATGAAATTCATCTGGAAAAATAAGAGACCCAGAATAGCCAAAGCAATCCTGAGCAAGAAAAGTGAAGCAGGGGGCATCACCATACCGGACTTTAAATTATACTATAGAGAAATAGTAAGAAAAACAGCATGGTATTGTCACCAAAACAGACTGGTAGACCAATGGTACAGAATTGAGGATACAGAGACTAATACATATAATTTCAGCTATCTTATATTAGACAAAGATGCCAAAAATGTACAGTGGAGAAAGGATAGCCTCTTCAACAAATGGTGCTAGAAAAACTGGAAATCCATATGCAACAAAATGAAATTAAACCCTTATCTCTCACCATGCACAAAACTCAATTCAAAGTGCATCAAAGATCTAGGAATTAGACCAGAGACAATACGCCTAATAGAAGAAAAAGTAAGCTCCAATTTCCAACATGTCGGATTAGGCCCCAAGTTCCTTAATTAGAATACTGTAGCACAAGAATTATTACCAAGAATTAATGAATGGGATAGATTTAAATTAAAAAGCTTCTTTTCAGCAAAAGAAACAATCAGTGAGGTGAATAGAGAGCCAACTAATTGGGAACAAATATTTAATACATGCACATCAGATAGAGCACTAATTTCTAGACTATATAAAGAACTCAAAAAACTTAACACCAAAAAAACAAATAACCCAATCAATAAATGGGCTAAAGAATTGAAAAGACACTTCTCAGAAGAAGATATGCAATTAATCAACAAATACATGAAAAAAAATGCTCAACATCGCTGGCAATTAGAGAAATGCAAATCAAAACTACTCTAAGATTTCATTTCACTCCAGTCAGAATGGCAGCTATCAAGAACACAAACAACAATAAATGTTGGAGAGGATGTGGAGAAAAAGGCATACTCATACATTGCTGGTGGGACTGCAAGATGGTGCAGCCAATATGGAAAGCAGTATGGAGATACCTTGGAAAACTTGGAATGGAACCACCTTATGACCCAGTTATCCCACTCCTTGGTCTTTACCCAAAAGACATGAAAACAGCATACTACAGGGACACAGCCACATCGATGTTTATAGCAACACAATTCACAATAGCTAAACTGTGGAACCAACCTAGATGCCCTTCAGTAGATGAATGGATAAAGAAAATGTGGTATATACATACAATGGAATATTACTCAGCAATAAGAGAGAATAAAATCATGGCATTTGCAGGAAAATGGATGGAGTTAGAGAATATAATGCTAAGTGAAATTAGCCAATCTCAAAAATCCAAATACCGAATGTTTTCTTTGATATAAGGAGGCTAGTTCACAGTGTTGTTGGTTGGGGGTACATAGGAGGATTAAGGAACACTAGAATGGTCAAAGGAAAGGGAGGGGAAGGAAGGGAGGAAGGGGGGAGGGGGGAAAAGGAAAAAAAAACATTGGTGGTTGAATGAGATGGATATCATTATCCTAAATGCATGATTGAAGATCTGAATGGTACTTATATACTTTGTATACAAACAGTTGTATGTAAAAAGATGCTATATATGTGCATTATGAATTGTAATACATACTACTATTATAAATAAAGAAAAATAACTTCTAAAAAAAATAGAACTTCCTTACTTCCTTGTTTCCAAAGCATCCCCAAGTCTTGTCCTACTCCAAAAGCAAATATGTCACATTCTGGACTTTAGTCATTTGAAAAATTTAGCAAGCCCAATAAGTTCTGCCATGTGAGCTGATTATATCACAAGTAGAGGACTATATTCTAAAGGAGGATTTAAATGAATGACAACTTATCCTGTTGGATCACCTCCAGTTTTAATTTTGTGATATAATACAACAATAAATAATATTAGGTCAGGATATTCAATAGAGTCTAACACATCAAGCAAGGTGCTGACCGTTCATTCTTTGACTCAGTTCTAAAGTCCTCCTTATTTGACAGGGGCAGAAGATGGGCAGGACTCAGTATGCTGCAGGATTTGGTCACCTGGCTGATAACTTTGAAATCAAGCATGGAGCCTAGAACTAACTCAGCAGAATGGTGACAAGTGGTGAAGGTTGTCCTAAAGCAACATTAAGCCTCCCCAAGTTCAAGGAGAGGCTACAGTGAGTGATGGGCTTTTGAAGCTTCCCATACCTCATAAAAGGGCAGAGAGACTTGTCTGAATCACTTATGCACAAATGCACAAATGAGCTTTTTGTAGTTAAGGACGCTTAGGGAAGGATGCTTTTGAAGTGTTGTCTTTGGGTTGTAGAGCCTTATTCTGGTTTTGGATCCTAAAGAGTATGTCTTTTAGGATTTTTCCAAATTTGTAAAGAGATGCTACAGTTTCAGGAAAAATTGATATCCATTGTTTAACTGTTCCAATTGAACCCAAAAATCTTGTAAATTATTGGGTTTTAAGATGTTCAGAATAAGTTTGTCAGTTTTTATTCTATCTGAAAAGGATACTTCTTTTTCCTTAAATAGATCATACATATCCTGTATTAGCTGTGTTTGGGTAAAATTGTGATTGATCTCTTAATACTGTTCTCTTGATAATTTTCAACCAAAGCTTGTTTATGAATAGAGGTCTTCTGGAACTTCAAGAAAATTTTGGACTTTTGGTGGGCATGTAATATCATGATTTCATTTGCAGAATAAGTTTCTCCATATCAAATTTGCAGTGATGTTATTAGCATGAAGGACAATATTTCATCAAGGGCAATGGCCCAAATGTTAGAGTTAAGGTCTGGCAGATATGAAATTTTTTTTTTTTGGGGGGGGGTACTGGGGATTGAACTCAGTAACACTTGACCACTGGGCAACATCCCCAGCCCATTTTTGTATTTTATTAGAGACAGGGTCTCACTGAGTTGCTAAGTGCCTCACCATTGCTGAGGCTGGCTTTAAACTCGCAATCCTCCTGCCTCAGCCTCCCAAGTGCTGGGATTACAGGCGTGCACCACCGTGCCCAGCTCAGATATGAAATTTGTATGATTTATTTGAAATACCTTCTGCCTGCTTGGAATATTTACTCTTAGGAAGAGGCAGGGTTTAGTGCAGAAAGAGTAGCACCCAATCTGCCAGGAATTGATGAGGTTGATCTCGTATATTGTATTTTGTTCACAATCGCTGGTCTTCAGTAGAGAAGTGGGAAGCTTTGACAGGAAAACCAAGAAACAAACAAATAAGGGGAAGGCTTCAGGTGTGCTTTAACTTAATGTGTTCAACTGGGGGAAGTGGGAAGGGGGCTAATGGAAGTAGAGCATCTGTGGGATTGGTTTTGGGAACATGTTTGATTTCGTTAGTTAGTACTAGGTAGGAAGCAGCAGAGAAAATTAGCAAGCTGACAGTCATTGACCAAGTCCTGATCTTTGGGCCTGCTGCTGCAGAGGTTGTTGCTTGTCTTGCTGAGCTGGTTGCTGAGGGTTGTGAGTCAGAGTTCTGTTGTTACTTTTGGTCTGGCTCATGTCCATTTTCATATTCAGTCTCTCCATCATCAATACCAGTAATATCATCAGCAAGAAATGATGGCCCTGGCCTTCTTGCAAAGAAAGAAGCCAACATTGGGGCAGAAACATCTGGAGGACAGACTGGTTCCTCTTAATTGCTCCACAGCACCACACATAAAATCCTTGGCATACGTTTTGAAATGATTAAATGCTATAAACATGTTTGAAAGTCTGCTTTTCACAATCTCTCAAAAGTCAATGCTATTTGTCCATCTAATTGTTCAGCCCAGGGGTAATTATTAAATTTCCTTCTAAGAGTCTCCCTCCAAAGGAAAAGGGTCTTGGGCCCGCCTTGTCTTTCCTTCTACTCATTTCCCTTAGAAGTTCATTACAGCACAGCCTCACATCTCTCTGTGATTTTAAATTCCTCTTTGTGTTTAGGATGGAAATGCAAACATATTTCTTAAAATTTGGAAGCATCCATATCATTATCCTAAATGCATGCTTGAAGATCTGAATGGTACTTACATACTTTGTATACAAGCAGTGGTATGTAAAAAGATGCTATACTTGTGCATTATGAATAAGTAAATAAATAATTAAACAAACAAATAAAAAAAATTTGGAAGCATCTCCTTCTAACTTCTACCCTGTGTGTCCCCTCTGAACTGCCATATTGTCCGCTGTAGGTTTCTTTTTTCATATTTCCCATTCTTTTCCCCTTCAGTATTTGTCTCTTGGTTTCCAAAACTTGAAGCAACTACCCACCTTTGAGACCAATGCTCCTACCCTCTCTCCAATGCCACATCATTGATCAGTGTCTAAGTGAAGCCAAACGTCCAGGGAAAATATATCTCGTTCCTATATCTTCCTCTTCAGTTACACTGACACTTCTCTTATTTTGGTTCCCATTAAACTCACCCAGGATAATCCCCCTGCATGCCCATGCCAGCCAGGCACTTTCTGATTCAACATAACCATTGCTGTCAGCTTAATTTTCCTCAGGGCTATATCTGACCATTTTTACCTTCCTGCTGAAAAGCCTCACTTATTCTTTATATTATGCAAAGTCAAGCCCAAACTTCCTTCCCACGTGGCACACTGTACTCTTCATTATATTCTGATACTCCCTTTTCCTGTTGTGAACTGTTAGGAATCTTAATGTGACTCTTTCTTGTTACTTTCTATGCTGAACTTCAGATCAAAGGAATCTATGTACATCTTTTTTTATTAAGCAAAAATATTTGAGTACTCTGTGTCTAACTCATTATTTTCTTTATAGTACTTTCAATAATCAGTGGAATTTCTTATAAAAATCAAACAATTGATTCATCAACATACAGATATATGTAAAAATCATGAAAAATGTAGCAATCATGGCAAAGTGCAAACTTTGATTAATGTTTGTGGCAAAATCAAATACTTTAATATTATAGTGTTTGATTTATATAGTGAGAGTTATGAATGGATTTTGGATTTGACATGAATCTTTAAAAACTTGTGGAATTTTGTACACAATAACAATAAAAACACCAGGCTGAGGAGAGGAAATAATTTCAGGAACATTTTTGGTGTGCAGTCAGAATGAGCATCATTATCTTGTTAGATAACAAGGAATCTTGCATATGGTGAACATTAATACATATTTCTCCCTTTTCCCCCCTTTCTTCTAAAACATTGAAATAGGTAGAGAGGTATAGGAAGAATAAAGATTATGAAGAATAAGCTATAAATTAAATGCATGATAATTCAAACATGTAAGTTTAAATATTTTGCACTACATGTGATAAAAAATAGTTACTGAATTTTTAAAATGTACCTTTAATTCTGCAGCTAGGCAAAGAGAATAAAGAAGGATCTGACAAATGTATTTCCTCTTCATCTGAGTTCAAGAAAAGAGTGACAGCTTATTTATTGTAGATAATATTATAAGAAAGAACTTTAAAGTTATCCCTTTAGAGTCTTTTTGATGGGAATCCATGTTTTGGCATAAACAAGATATATATGCAAGTCTGACCTCCTTATCATAATTCTTTAATTTAGTAGGAAAGAAGTGTTCCAATGGATGCTTTGTAAAACTAAACCTAGATTAACCAGAATATTCCTTTGTAAAACAAATGGAAAAGTTTGATATGACTATGAAGACAAGAGGATTATTAGTCTTCCTGCTGATGGTTGATTTCTCTTCTTTGCTAGAACGGGGCTCTGTCCTGCAGTGCTTTTGAACCCTGCAGGCTCCAGGGATTGAAGAAAAGCCAGTTGGATCAATATCTGGAGAGGAAGCTCTTGGGTAAAACAAAATGCACAGCTGTGATATCCAGGATTGTTTTTCCACCTTGGGAATTTTTAGCCAAGTGAGATCACATTCCAGGAAGTGGGGAAATGTCTATGACACTCATGAATCCTGCACTCATAAAAGGCTGTTCCATTTATGCTATGAGAAGAGGTGTCCTTTACCCCAGCCCAAAGAATCAGTTCTAAGCCAGGGGACTTCAGATTCCTGAGATTGATTCTCACCTAGTCCCAAGAAACACCAAGTAGTAAAGCTTATCAGGGATACAGAATGATCTTTTGGCCTCTGTCAACCAAAGGATGCCATGTTATTTAATATCATACACCTATTAGATTGAGAATAGTAGCTATGCTTCCTTCCTAAGATTAATGTCTCAATACTTTTTCATAATAGCTTGAAACAGAGAGGTGTACAGGTCTTAGAGATGCCTCCTCACTCTGACCTGCATCAGAAAATGCATTGACATAAATTTAACTTCTCAAGGTATATTTGAGATTCCCCCAGAAAGGATAAAATTCAGACAAAATACTTCTTTTATTAGATGTTCCCTGGCTATTCCAGCCAGAAGTGATTTAAGGCACAATAACTATCCAGCATGGTTTGCCCCACTTACATGAAGTTAATCACATCTCACCTTGAAATTATTACCTGTCTGACCTTCTCCTCACTAAATATCTTGGCGAGTAGAGTTTCTGCTCTTTGAGGGTCAGGCTGCACCAGTAGCCAGTTGGTTTTGGGTGTGGCAGGCACTCCATGTTTTCTATGCACCAATCACTAAAAGTGAGTTCTTGTGGTTTCGGTCACAACTCCCCAAATGCCATTTATATTGATATAGTCAGTATATGTTTGCTTCCATATTTTTTGGCGTGCATCTCCAGAAGAGTTTTATTCATGTCCTTATTTACTTGAATATTCGGATGCGATCTGTCCTGACTGCTATCTCTGTTTCATGGGTGACCATGGCTGAACTTTCCTTTCTTTGCATAGAGATGACCATTCCCTGAAGGCTGATGTGGTGGGAGCCTGTGTGCTTACAAGGTCCATGACCATGAGCAATCCTCAGAGGGGAAAATGGGTAATGGACCAATAACTGCAGATGATTGTAAAAATAGATTTTCCCCTTTCATGAGATAAAAGGGAGTACTTTTTTTTTAATTGCTGTAAATGTGCCCTATCCCTTTGGGAACTGGGTTCAGATGATATTTCAGCATTACTCCTGGGAATCTAAATGTGTGTGTGTTTTTTTTTTTTAAACTGGCTGCTGATTATAATTTTTAATATCACTGCAATCTCCTGTCTTAATATACCACTATATGAGTACTCTGTTAATGCCATGAAACAATCCCATTAATCACACTAATGTTATTCCAGTATTCATGAGAAAGGTCAGTATATCGCTTGCTACTAAAATTTTATTTTAAAGAAAGATTACATATAAAATAATTTTCAAAAGGAAAAAAAGAAAGATTACATAGTCTCACATGTAAAAAAACAGTTATCAAACAAATTATATTAAAGAGACAGAATAAATACTTATTTTAATGGATTTTCTATTGTTATACAAAACCTTAACAAAACAATGGAACCATTCACTGGAAGCAAATATGGCAATTTGGTTGTTGCACAGTGCAGATGTTAAACAAAAATAATTTTATAGACAGTAAGTTTATTTCTTAGGTAGCTTAGAGTTAATTATATTTATTTTCCAGATGCCTAAGTTGTAATTCTTACTTGAGTCCTTATTGTTGATAGTTTCTCCGTGTTATTTTTTTTATATTTCTGACATTAGCTAATCTATGTTTTCATCTCAAGCATGTTTGTGAAATACTCTGAAGCAAAACAAACACAAAAGGTAAATAGCATGAATTAAATCATTATGACTATTCTCAATTCTTATCAACCTGTGCGAAAACAACAAGTATTTCATTTGGGATGTACATTACATCATCAAACAATAAAGTAAACATTGTACTTGGAATTTATTTTATTCTTGTCTTTGTCAGCAGCTATCTGGGTACAAATTCAAGTATTTTTATCGCTATTCTTGAGTTTTCCTGTCAATAAAATAATGGTTTTAAATTAGTTTGAGGGCAACATTCATGTTCATGAAGCTAAGTATGGTGTTTAAATATGAATGTGCATGTGTATTCAAATAAAAACTCAAAACAGAACAAATAACTAAGTTATATCACGAGCTGAAAGAATAATTCTTAGGAAACTTCAACTTGCTTTTGAAATAAACAAGGAAAAAATATTTTTAAACTAACACCAGAGGAAAAAATTTCTCTTTGAAGACAAATATTGCTGCTTAAGGAAAATATTTAAATTGTCACAAAGTCTATAATTTATATCATTTCTGAAAAATGATTCAGGTCTTGCACATGTGGCTCTGGGTTCCCTTCCCTGGTATTATCTCCTCTTAACAGAGATAACAGGATTTAAGTTTTTTTTTTTTTTTTTTTTTCTCCAAGTATCCTTAGAGGTGAAATTCTAAAACTGTTCACATGTCTTTATAAAGGAAAATATCAGGACTTAGGTCATACATAGAAAACTGAACAATCCCAATTAATGATTTGTGTGAATGGTGTTAATTTCATGAAGTCTGCAAGTATAAATAACACAAAATTTACATATAAGATATTATGTGCCTACAAGGAAGCCAGAATGAGCTTAATTTTGGTGATTTCACTCTTGGCATCTAATTAGGTAGCTATCATTTACTCCTGTCCCTTTCTTACTAAGGTTGCATATACACTAGATGCCAAATTCCATTAACAGAAATAAGGGCAGAAATGTCAGACATTTGCAAGTCCAATGCTATCAGGTACTTAGATCAAATTCTCTTACCTGAAACTCCACGAGGAGTGTTTTTTTTTTTTTTTTTTTTTGATAGCGTTATTTCTATTGCTACTGATCAAAGGAAGGAAAACAATACATAAATCTCTCGCACCCCAGCTCACAATAGAAAACAACACTTACCTACCTTCATTCATGTCTTTCTGCAAAACAAGAATGAAGGAAAACAATAAAATTCCATAATTTTGATTTCAAGGGTAGTATACATATTTTTTAATTTCTCCAATTTTTTCTTTGACATGACACTTTAAAGCACCTTGTGAGAAGAATATTTCTATGGTTTGGATTTGAATAAAATTACTGAGAAAATTAACTGTGTATTTAAAATGATGGAGGATTTTACATTGAAATCTTTTTCAGAAAATTGGCTCAAAACATGTGCTTCCAAAGAGGAAAGAAAATGTTTCATTAGAGGATCCTCAGAGAAAACCTTGGGGTTAGGCTGATATTTCACAGAGGAGAAAAGATCAATTAACTTGTAATCACAGGATCAGCATAAATTTTAGAAAACTGTAAGTAGACACTACTTTGCGTTTCAAAACATCAATTCCTGTTTTTAGTATAATGAAGGAAATCTTGATTTCCACAGATGCCTGCCAGTCACTTAGAGCTTTCCCACCCAAAACAGGCAGCCCAGAAATAAATTTGAAGTGCAGGTTCAGGAGTATGGATTTCAAGAATGTATTCACTCTTGGGGGAGCACATTACTTTGTCCCAGGTAGCTAAACCAGGCAAAATTTAATAATTATAGAATGTTTCATAGTATTCTGTTTAGTCACTTTTTACTATTAAGGTAAACAGAATGTTAAAAGAATCTTTTTCTGCAATATTCTCAAAACAAGATATGACATTTTTGCATTTAAAAAAATACAGATTATCTACAACTTATCCATAGAGCTTGTATTTCTTTTTAAAATTTCTCAATTTCCATCTATGCTCATCCATTAGACATGTATATGTGTGTGTGTGTGTGTGTGTGTGTGTGTGTGAGAGAGAGAGAGAGAGAGAGAGAGAGAGAGAGAGAGAATAAATATATACACATACACATATTTCAATATTGGTTTCTATGCTTCTGTTATGATAAAATACTTTCCTTATTAAAGTAATAATGACTATCCTTGGGTCCATTACATCATTTTAATTTGACCAAGTAAGAGAATGCCATATCTTATAATTTAAAAAATTTTTCCAGATAATGCAGCTGCTTTAGTATTTTTTCTTTCATTATGTTTAGAACCCCAGGTTGATTTAAATATAACTCTGCACAGCCTTGACATGACTAATTGAAAGATCCATAATATTGTAAATAATTAAGAAAAACCACCATTTCTGAGTGAGCAAAACTCGTACAATTTTCCTTGAGAATCATGAATAGGGTATAACATCCCACTGCCTTTCAATGGACATCCCCTCTTCTGCAGTTGTTTTAATTAATATTCTAGGAATCCACAAGCGCCCTTTAAATGAGCCCATTTGCACTTCCATGTTTCCACACTTTGGGCAACTCCACTGGGTTGTGCTAAATTTGTGGAAGGGGCAATGTTGATGTCTGGGGTACAATAAATTCTAAAATTCATCATTCATGAAAAATCTCAGTTCCTTTCTCATGTTTTAAAAGGCCATCCATAAGAAATAATATTGAACATATTGTTGGTATCCTATTATCTTGATCAAAAGAATATTGTTCATTTGTTTTTCTTTTTTTTCAAGAAAATTGAAATTGTCTCTTTAAAAATCAAGTCTGAGGATTATCAAGCAAATAAAGTATAAATTAGCCAGAACTATTTTTAAGGTATCTGTATTTTATTTACTCTTGGCCCTCAATACTATTTTAGGTTTTCTGGGAAGGAAAAGTAAATTATTTAAGAAGTTTTATTTTTCAGTACTTCCAAAATGATATATTCACATGATTAGGAAGACTGAACCTAACAAAGAATTTAGTATTGCCATTAGATTTTTGGCAGTAAAAGTTGGAGCATTTGAAATGAATGAGCTGCTGTGCAAACTGGCATTAATATATTATTTAAGGTGGAATCACATTAAGATATTACCAGGAGATGAAAAAGGATTCTTGCAAAGTAATTTATGTAAATATGTCATTCACCCCAAATCTTTCTTGAATATTCACATTTTCAAACATTTTTGAAAGAGCTTGTTTTTGAGAGACCTCTTTCTTCAAAAACTTTAGATATGATAATGATAAAAAAATGACTTTTGTCTCTTCCAGAAACATGAACCTACTCTAGCCATATATGGCTATTCTTTTTGAAGAGGTTCAAAACTGGTTTGAAATAATTTGAAAACAGCCTGCTTTACCACACATTAAATTTTCATGATCCTGTTGTGCAAAGAGCTGCATTAGTTTCCATGTGTGCGAATAAATGCATGTGCATACAAATTCGTTCTCTAGCTTACATCGTATTTTAGTTTAACATTCTTAATTTTGTATTCAATAGAATTGCAAGTATGTAATCCTACAAAATTTTCATTTCCAATGAAAGACTTCCTGGATTTTTATTAATACATTTAATTTGTATTATCAAAAACTGGAGGCACCTCTAACATCACATACTTATTACTGTTGTTTCCTTTATGGATCATTTGTTTCCATTGTTTTTGTTTGTTTGCTTGTTTTCACAGTTTATGATTAGCTGGGTGTCCATTTCTGTTTAACGAATTTAAATTAGCAATGGTGGCAGTGGTAGTTTTCTCTCGAGAGAGAGCTCCTAGGTAAAGGTGCATAGATCTCAGCAGATCCTGTTGGCTAAGGAGTCTCTTGGGAGTTTTATCTGCCCTTTCTTACTTTCAAAGCATTGTGAGCTGAGCTCACTGCTTTTAAAATGGAGGGCAACCTTGGGATCAATTTTGTACTAGCTAGTTAAATTCTGCAACATTTATTTAAGTCCTAGTTGGTTTTTGACCTTAGTATATCATGGTTCTGTATTCAGGTACATGAGTTCATCATGCAGGAAAATACATTTCCACAAATAAGCACACCTCAACTTCAACAAAATGTAAGTAAATAAATATTTACATGAATAATTAAATTTAAAAAATAAATGGTGGGTCTATTCTGACGTTCAATTTATTTATTTATTTATTTAAGAAAAATGCATTTTTTTCTAAGTTGTATTTATAACAGTAGCATTAATTACAATTCATAATACACACATAGAGCATCTTTTTATATAACACTGTATACGAAGTATATTCACACTATTCAAGTCAAAATTAAAAAAAAAGAAGGTGGTAGAATAAGATGGATATCATTATCCTAAATGCATGATTGAAGACTTGAAATTTTGCAGAGGTGGGGATCTATTTGCTTCCAAAAGGAACTTCTCCAAAAATAACTGTTGAACTAGAGTGACATTATCAATCCAAAGTATTGATTGTCCCCTTTAAAGTGACCACCTTTGAACCCCCTATTTTTAATTCACTGGTTAAAATCTCTCTTTACATGTCTTGTGTGAAATCATCTCTACAGTGGGGATGCTTGGGATTGAAGCAGATCAGAGGAGTTTGCGAAGCCCCACAGAGTAGCAGCCAAGCTGCCCCCAGGGCATGCCTGCAGGTCAAATAACTTCACCCCGACTGGGAAACCCTTGGTTTTGGGGCTTTGTAAAAAAGAGAACGAAATTAAAATAAAGAAAGAAGGATAGAATTGTGGCCACTCCATGGTATGCAGTAGATAAAACAGCAAGAGAGGTGTCAGTCTGGGTTGGGCATATTCAGGAATCAGATCCTTCAAGGCAACTGAAAGAAAGGCTGGTGGCTTGGTTGCCTGTCAGCAGAAAACATTGTGCAGAGCCTTTTGTGTGTGGCTTTTAAAGTCCGTTAGCCTCGTCCTCTATCAACTAAATAACATGGTTCATGTTGAAATATAGGGAGATGAAGCACACATTAGACAACATATTATGTGACATGTTTCCTTTGGAGCACTATTATTTTCAATTTGAGAACATCCCTGACAGTCAGCAGACAACTCAAAATCCTTTGATATTGTCACCAACAACATCTTTAAAACTAGCTCCAGGTGTGCAATGGAGTTATAAAAGAAAAATTGTCAAATTCCAGTATCACACAATGTTAACATATAAATTTTGATGTCATATTCATCTGGATTTATATCTAGACTTTATAATTTCTTCCTTAGAAGTTCTACATATTATTTATTAAGATTTATATAAAGGTGAATTCTTTTAAAGATGCTATCAAAATGAGACATTTGTTTTATTGAATAATTAAGGTTGTTTTATCAAAGGTTACTTAGTTTTGCATGTCTAACTTGTAACCTGCAACGTTGATGAAAGTCCTTATTAGCTCAGTTTGTCTTAAGGCTCTCAAATAGACACATTTTATCAATGATAGTTTTGTTTTTTTATTTCCCATCTCACATATTTTATTTCACCTTTTATTTTATGGTATAGGATCGTCTTTATTGTCTTTTTATGTTGATATTATTGGCCAAAGTGGTCATTCTTGTCTTGTTCCTGTCATTTAAAAAATGCTTTTAAGGTTTCCCCACTAAAGATGGTCTTCATTATTGTTTTTTTTTTTTTTTTTTTTTGGGGGGGGGATAGACTTATCATTGTAAGGAAGTTTCTGGGTTTCTTCATTTACAACTTGTTACAAATATGTTTTGAGTGTTTCTAAGTAATTTCCCCACCTTTTATGAAATGTTTATTATTTAATAGTTTATTTCTATTTATTAATGATATATTTTATTAGTAGGCTACAAAATGTTAAACTTTCTCTGTCTTCCTAGGAAAAACCTATAATGTATTGAAGGGCAGATGAACACATGCTGGGACTTCCGTGTAGAAAAGGGGTTTATTAACTGGCCCCTAATGGCCGGTGGGGACCCAGCGACATGTGGTGGGGAAAGGAAAGCTGGCGGGAGGAGAGGAGACTGGACTACGAAAAGAAAAGAAGAAAAGGGGTGAAAAGGCGAAAAGGGTGACACTGGACAGAAAGGGGGAAAAGGGATGGAAAAGCGAAAAAAGGGACAGAAAGGCGAAAAAAGGGGGCGAGTTTCAGCCTGGCAGGGGTTTAAATAGCGACTTTGGTGGTCCCAGAGACCCCTGACTCCATAGGCTGCCTGGGGTTGGAAGGGGAACCTGTGTGCCATGATTGGCTCAGTAAGGGACCTGAGGTGTGGCCAGTTTAAGGCACCTGGGAGGTGTGGCCTGTCCAAGGTACCTGGGAAGTGTGGCCTGTCCAAGGTACCTGGGAAGTGTGGCCTGTCCAAGGTACCTGGGAAGTGTGGCCTGCCAGCCTGTATCATATGACAATGTAATGTACTGGTGGATTTAGATTCCTAATTTTACTTTATGTTTCTTGAATATATATTTACATATGACACTGGATTATAATGTTTCTATGGATTTATGCGTGTTTTCTCTAGAATAAATTTCTCAATCACTTGTCTTGTTTTCTCTTTTATTATTTGATTTCCAAGAAAGAGTCACTGGATTTTTTTTTTTCTTAATTTTCTCCAACTTTATTGAGATAGAATTTACAAATATGAATTGTATACATTTAAAATAAACAAAATAATGTTTTGATACACGCATACATTGGGAAGTGTTACCTTGTTGCCACCATCAGGCTAATTAGCATACATACCATCCCCTCGCATGGTTAACTCTTTCTTTGTCCCTGTGGTGACAACATTGAAGAGCTCTCTCAGAAGACTTGAACTGTACGATACTGTTCTGTGGTTGCCATGCTCTGTAATAATCTCTAGACCTTATTCACCTTGCACAATTGATGTACCTCTTGAAGAAATTGTTATTTGGTTTTCCTGTTATTTTAATAAACTTCTTTTGGTTTTTTATTATTTTGTCTTCTAATCATCCCTAATTTGTTCCTTCTACTTTTCTCAGGCCTAGTTTATGGATCTGTTTCCAACTTTTGATACTAAATGCTTAGTTGACATTTTAATTCATTTCTGTTAAGTGATAAATGAATGCTTCTCTGAGCTCAAATTTGTTGTTATTCTATAGTTTATAGTAGGTAATATTTTTATCATTATTTTCTATATATTAAGAAAAGGCAGTTTGATTTCCTTTAGTATTAGAATTTTGTAACAAAAATTTTTAAGTGAAACAATAATTAATTTTTCATGTTTTTCTGTTTCCTGCTTTATTATTTTGAGGATCAAGCAAATGGAACCATAAATTAGGCAATTGTTTTAATTCGGGTAGTGTTATGCTTTAAATCTGGGTTATTTCCCACAGGCTCATGTATTGAAGCCTTGGTCCCCTGGGCAGCAATGTTCAGAGGTATGTCTTTTGGCAAGTGGTTGGATCAGTGGGGCTATAAGCTCATCAATGGATTAATCTATTGGCAGATTTATAGTTTTATGGCGTTACTGGAGAAAGTGTAGGAAGTGGGACCTAGCTGCAGGAAGTGGGTCACTGGAAAGATACAGCTTCCTTTGCCTCTCTCTCTCTTCCTCTCTCTCTCCCCCAACCCCTCTCTCTCTGCTTCCTGATTACCATGAGCTGAGCAGCTCTCCTCCTTCACACCCTTCTGCCATGTTGCTCTAACTTACCTCAGACCCAAAGCAAAAGGGCCAGTTAACCATAGACGGACACATCTGGAACTGTGATCCAAAATAAATCTTTTCTTCAAGTTATTTTTCTCAGGTACTTTGTCATAGTGACAAAAGGCTGACTAACCCAAGCAGTCACTTGTATTTATGATATAGCAGTCTCTTATCTAATTGTGTAATTGTTCACCATGATGATGCAGACTGGCTGCTAGGTGAACATCTCCCACCTACTGAGGTTCTTGATTCAAAATTAGGATGTACAATGTAGTCCTGATTTGCATTTCCCTGATAATGGAAGATCTTGAGCATTTTTTCACATAATGATTTCTCACATGCAATATAAATATGTATGGAAATATCACAATAAAACCCATTAATTTATATAATTAATAAGTACTAGTAATTATAGTAATTTTTAAAAAGATGTGTGGGTGAAAGCACAGGGGTTGCATTTTGATCTGGAAGTGTTATCTGTCACATGGTGTTAAAAGACTTGAGTAATGAGGGAGGAACAAATTGAAATAATTGGAATCAGAAGCCAGTCTTTGGAAAAATTTTCTAACAGTCAATGGATAAAATTATAAGTGGATAAGTTGATTTTCAACAATACCAGTAAAAGCAGATTTCATCTTCTGATAGGATAATAGTTCATAATTCATTTAGATGGTAGTGAGATTTTTAAAATGGGAATTCGTGAAAAAGAATTATCAACTCCTATATTTGTACTGCATTTGGCAGTACTTAATAAAGTAAGTATGTTTGTGTGTGAAGTGACATGTTTATTTAAGCTATCATCAGGAAAAAAATGGAAATAAGCTATGGTCAATTACATAAAGTAGTAGTTTTAAAGTGCAGGTGGTGATGCCCTCACACCCACCTGGGGACATTTGACAATGTCTAGACCTATTTTTAGTTGTTACAACTGGCATTTGTAGCTAGAGTTCAGGGATGCTGCATGACATACTACAAAATACAGGGCAGCTCTTCATAAGAATTATCTGACCTAAAAGGGCAATGGTGTTGATGTTGACACACCCTGCATTAGAGAAAAGACCAAGTGTCTTTGGTATTGTGACTGAAATTATTACAAAATCATTGCCATATGCAAAGATAATTTATGAAAAATTATACAAATATATGTGTGATCATTAATTGCTAAACATACTGTTATTTATTTTTGCAATGTATAACGTTTGTAATATTTATCACAATGCTTTAAGAATCAGTAATTTTTCTCATTCTAAATACATATTGACTTTTGTTTTTTTAATTTTGTAGCTATAAATTTATATTTTTTTTAAAAGAAAACTTCCAAATTATGATTCCATAAAACCTGGATGTGTTCCTGAATTTAGTGTACCTAATCCATTTCTTTTTATTTTTTTTCCCCATGTGGTATTGGCTGTAATCTTGGAGACATTCATTAATTGTAGAATATTAGCACAGGCATCAGATGTCTATTGCTAAGTAACATCACCCCAAAACATTTTGATTTTCACATAACAACTGTTAATCAGAATCAGCCTCAGGATCAGCTATGTGGCCTTTCTCCTGACATCACTCAGGTGGCTGCAGTCATTTGAGAGGCCACGTGAGATTGAGTGGGTCGGACAGTCTTAGGGACACGTCTGGCAGCTGGCACTGGCAGCCACTCGAGCACTTTAATTTTTATCCACGTGGCTTCCTACACACAGGGGCTCAGATGATATGCATTACACTGAATTCTCAGGGCAGCCATTCAATTGGCCAGGAGCGGAAGCTACTCTGTAATTCATGAGATGTCACTTCAGCCACATTCTACTTGTCCAAGCAGGTCAGGGAGCCAGGCTACGAGAAATTTGGAAAGAGACTGACCCCTGGCTGGGGGCAGCAAAGGAGCACTGTCAAGTGGTGTGAAGGTAAGGAGACCAGGCTTTTACTAGAAACATCTTGTGCCCACAATCCACCATAGCAAACTGTTACTAAATTTTCTAAACTCCAATTTGATAAATGCTCTTATTCTCCTCTCCACTTTTAAAAACCGTTTTTATATTTTCCATCTCTGACTCTCTAAGCTGAATCCTGGATAATTTCTTCAATTTCAGGTTTGAATCTACAAATTCTCTTCTTATCTATCTTGTTTAACACTATCACTGGCTTTTCAATTTTGACTACATTATTAATTTCTAGTCATAATGGCTGTTTTTCAAGATCTTTCAATTCTTTTTTGATGGTATGTATTTGTTCACATTTCATTTTGTATTTTTAAAAGCTTTTCCATTAGTATTTTTCATTTAATATATCAAACTTTTAAATTATCTCAAGTTCTTGAAGGGGTGCTTGATTTTCTTTGTACTGAATCTCTGTAATGATTTACCTCCTTTGATTTTATAACTTTCTTTTATTATGATCTTAACGGTCAGTGGAGTTTCATTTGTGGGAATGTCATGTGGCCAGGTGTGACTATGGCGCTCCAAGAGGGCCTGGTTTGGATCTCCTAACCCTTAGGGGTGTTGCTCACCTGATAGGGCTTTGAACTGATGTGAAAAGTGGGTGTCATAGGACATTTCAGAGAAGAATCTATTTTGTTTTCCTCCTTAGGAAAAGAAGAGTATCTTCTCTCCTTTCTGAAAGGCAGACTTCTTCATCCTGCAATCCATCCTTTCACTGAGGTGCAGTTCCTTAAGATAATACTCAATTCCAAGTCCCATTTTGCATATCCAGAGATCTACCTGCATGATGAGGTAATGGAGATTCACCCTTTTAATTGGGAAATCACAAAACAGCTGCGATAGCAGCACCCTCAGAAGTGATAACAGAACTCCACCATGTTTCCAGTTCCCTATACGTTTTTGACTCCTGATAGTTTCTTCTATTTCCTTAGCTATGCACTCAAACTTATATTTGAATATTTTATCCAGCATATCAGGAACAGATTTTCTGGATATTTTGCCTGCCACATTGCTAGAAATAGCAGTTCTATCTTACATTTATGTAGGAGGCATTTCTTTTACATGAACACACCAGAGCCCATTGCAATTAAAGTTGATTTTAAATTAATATTAACATAATATGAGAAAAATACTTTGAAATGGCCTTACCCTTTTCATCTAGCAATGCCTTTTCTTAAAGGTACTTCTGTGTTGGTTTTGTCCCTACCTCATTATTTCTAATGTATTAGCCAGCAAATAAATCTTTGAAAATGTTATCCTTAGAGTAAAGTAATGGATATTCATTGCATAAATTTTGGAATTTATAGAAAAAAAGTGTGAATGAGTTTTAAAAGTATCTAAATTGCCTAACTTTATGGGGTTTTATGTAGACTCACATGAAATATTTTACCTCAGTGTGTACATTTTTATGCTGTCAAAATTAATCAGTCCTTTTATTAATTAGCTCCATCTCTGCCCCTGACTTGCTAAGAATATTCTATAAATGAACAATTTTAAAATGTAATTTTAGGCAGGTGAACACATACAATCCAGCTGGGATTGCTAAGGAGAAGGAGGAATTTCAGACATATCTTTTGTTGTTATTGCAGCTACTGAAAATAGAATTTTTTAAACACATACCATCCTACACTTCCTTCTGTGACTATATCCATTAGACACGACATAATGCCAGTTTCCAGTATTTGGCATTACAAAAAACACTTGTTTTTATTTTTCACAAAACCCTCGTCAAAATGTAATATGTAAAAAATAGGTTATAGAATGCATAATGCTTATTATTAAATTAAAAAGCAAAACCTGTATCTTATGACTATAAATTGATAGTTAAAAGTACAGCATTTCTTCAGTTTTTTTAAACCATATTGATTACTGTGCCAAGTGTCTGAATTGCAACTGCCAACACTAGTTAAATTTAATATAATTTGACAATTATTTTATCCCACTGGAGTCTGAAAGAAAAAAATTGAAAGGAATTTATCCAAATGAGACTCTTTATATTTCAGTAGCACAAGTCAAGACTTATGTCACTTTTAATGTTAGATTGTTTAGAAGCCCCAAGTAAACGTCATTCTTGGGCTTTACTCTGGATGTGAAGATTTAATTCCGGTAGGTGTCTCATCGGTCTCTGTGTTTCACAAAGAGCAACTGGTCCTTTTGTACAACCAGGTGGAGGTGGGAGTGCAGGTAGGTGTCTGTGGGTGTGGGAATGGGGTGAGTCTCTGAGACCATGGGAGGGGACAGACAAGGGAATTCCACAATGTCATTGCCATAGGGAAGTATCCCTGTCCTGGGGCTGGCCTCAGGCTCCTTGAAGGCTGCCCGGCAGGGCCGTGCACCCCGGGTAAGAGTGCTTGTTAGGGAGACTGGACCTTGCCCAATGGCAGCTTCCCACATGGGCTGAGGGGAAGCGGCACTGGGAAACCCAGTCTCCTTTGTCTGAGGATAATCAGCGTGGACCTCAGCCATGCTCAGAGGGGGGCAGCAGGGCTCATCTGGGTCTTACCCTTCCTGTCTGCTCTTTTGAGGAGGCACTGGGGAGTGAGGCAGAAAGGCAAAAGAGAGGGTGCCACGCTTGTCCGTCTCAGTTCCCTTCTGATTCTCATGGTTGAAGCATTCTTCCTGCTGGGAGACTGGGAGTTTCCTGTGGGAGGAGGACTGAATGACGACTGCCGAACTAGCTGAAATCATTGTGACTTGACACTTGTTCATCCAATTGTGTCTGAAAGAAAAAAAAAAAAAAAAAGAGAAATTTATCCAAATGAGACCCCGTATGTCATTAGCATAAGTCATAATATGGAATAGTTCAGCTGGCTTTCAGGATTTCAATTCATGAACAAGAATATTGTCTGTCTGAAAATGACTCGAGGCCATTTTGTTATCTGTTCAAGCTTTCACTCAAACTTTGGGGAAGAAAAAAATCTGTGTTATGAAATAAGGAAGAGTAACAACAAAATAAAAATGATTGATTGGATATTACTGAGTAAAGCTCTTCCAACAAACAATTAATGAACAGTTCTTTGTTTAATTTGAAGATCTAGGAGATCAGAAATATAGCTCTTGCCATTACAATACAACGAAGCCTCTGCACAATATTATGTTATACAAATGATCATAGATTATTTAATGAACAGTTCTATTCAGCTTTTGCTATACAAACAATGCTATAATTGACTGATTGATTGACTCATTCATTCGTTCATTTATTCAATAAACACGAAGACTGAGTATGTGACAGTTTCATTAGGATTGTGGCAAGAAATGAGCAGATGATTCCTTTGCTTATGAAGTTCCAGCTCTCAGGAAAGACCATTCTTAGGGTCTGTGGGGAGAATATGAACAAAATAAACTCCTAGCAGGGAAGCTGTTGCACAGAAGAGAATGTGCCTGTCAAATTCTGCTAGAAACTGTTAAACCACCCAACAATATAGTCACCTCTGTCTAAAAGCATATTGGCCATATAAGGGAATTATGACCTTCCAACACTTCATCCACACTATCATTTATGAACTTTTATTTCAACTTTGGCCAGTTTGAATTCCTAAAACTATCTGCTGTGGTCTGGACCTTAAACGTCTCCCAAAGGCTCATGCGTTAAAATCTTAGTCCCTATCTTGGTGATTTGGGAAACCACAGTGGGAGGAGTGGGACTCCAGCCTCTTCCACTTTCTCTCTTTCATGTCCTGGCCATGAGGTGAGCAGCTTTGCTCTCCCACATGCTTCCACCACAATGTAGTGCCTCACCATTGCCCAAAACAAATGGGACCAATTGACCATTGATTGATAAAGCCTCCAAAACTATGAGCAAAATAAACCTTCTCTCATTATAAGTTGATTATCTCAGGCATTTGTTACAGTAACAGAAAGTTAACTAGTACACTAACATATTGATGCAATTTATGTTGCATTTATTTAACTATGAGTAAAGTTGGACTCTATTTCATAAAGTCGCTATGTTAGTTCTTCTGTAATACACCTATCTATATCCTATGACCTTTGTATCTCCCATGAATTTTGTATCTCCCATCATTGTGACCAAAGTACCCAATATAAACAATTTAAAGGGACAAAGATTTCTTTTTTTCTCGCTATTACAGAGGTTTCAGTCCAAGGTGGGCTGGCTCCATTGCTCTGGGTCTGAAATGAGGTCGAATATCATGGCAGAAGGGTGTGGCAGAGAAAAGCTGCTCAGCACTTGGCAGCTAGGATGTTGTGTTGTAATAGGATAATATTGTAATAATATTGTAATAGGATAGGGGAAGAAGGGTATCAGGGGAAGCTAATCCATTCACGGCACAAACCCTGTGACCTGCTTCCTCCAACAAGGTCCTGCCTCTTAGTAGTCCATTCAGCTGTCAATGGGTTAATCCACTTGATTGATTAATCAACTAATAAGGTCAGAATCTTCATGATATATTCATTGCCTAAAGTCCTACCTCTGTACCCATGAGAATTCAGGGCACATTTCAGACAAATGCTACACACAAACTATTCATTTTTCCCTATAATCCTTCATTAAATTATTTTTTTCCATTTTATCATTTCATTTAAAATTTTATGTCTTCCTCTGAAAGGATTCTTCCACTTTATATTGGAAATACTCCTTGTAATTATAGTTAATTTTGTACATTTAAATTCTATAGCAACCACTCTTTTCCCTTTCCAAACAGCTATGGCACAACCTAAATATCATGAAATAATATTTTAGGCATTTTTTCATCATATCCTTAGTTTCCATTTATTTTTGCATTTGTTTACATTTAATTGTTCTCTATTTTTACTTAGTACATAGTAAAATACTGTAGCCCCCAAACACTCATATGTATTTGTCTTCCAACCTATTTTTCACAAAAGGCTGTTTAAAAATTTCTGTACTTTGAGTAAATTTTGGACATCTAAGAAGTTTCACATATGATACAGTTTTTCCAGTGAAAAAAATTTTAAAGACCATAGCATAATTGACAAAAGCAGGAAATTAATATTGACCCACTTCTATTAACTAATCTACTGCCTTTATTCACATTTTGACTGTCTATTCCAGTTATTGGTCCAAATTCTTGTTCAGGATTGTATATTGCATTTATTTGTCTTATCTCCTTAGTCTCTGACCAAATCAACTGTTCCTTATGTTTCATGAACTGACACTTTTGTCAAGTACTGATAATTTTTAGATGACTCTAAATACATATTTGTCTAAAATTTGCTAGTAATGAAGTTCAGGTTCTGTCCATTGGGCATAAATACTGTGAAGTGATGTCTACTCATATGAGTGCATGTCCTCAGGAAGAACACGATGCACTTTCCACCTGTGATTCCTAATCACCTTTCATCAATTGTTGGTATTTTCCAAGCTCAACCACTATAATTTTATCTTTATTTCATTTCTAATTAAGAATACCTTGTGGGGCAGTCCTTTAAAACTAGGCAGATACCTTGATTTTCATAATCCTATGTTATTTTAATGATTCTTGGATGCAACAATTATTACTATACCATTTATCAAATGGCAGTATCTTTATCAGGGACTGTGTGCTTCTAAATTTTAATCTTCTCACGAAACAGCAACATGAAACAAAAAAAAACAGAATCTGGGAATATTGTTTGTGGTGCAATTGGGTTAACTGGATTAAACCATGTCCAGAAGTCATAATTCATACTGTGAAAACTGTTATGGCTTGGAACTTTATGAAAAGTCCCAGAAAGGCCCACCTGTTAAAGACTTATTCACCAGCCTGTGATGCTATTGGCTAGTGGTGGAACCTTTAGTAGGTGGGCCCCAGGGGGAAGGAAGTTAGGTAATTGGGTGTGTGCCCTTTGAAGAGACATTTTTGGGTACTGGACCATTTTTGTCCTCCCCTTTGCTTCTCAGCCCTCATGAGGTGAGAAGTTTCTTGGGCCACACGCTTCTTCCAGTATGTTCTATATTTCCTATGCACAAAGCAAAGGGGCCTAGTGACCATTGACTGAAACCTCAAAAGACCAGTTTTTCAATAAATCTTCCTTGATAAGGACAGTTTGGTATAAAAGATGATTTGGGTATCCAGAACTGTTTGGGGGAGTTGTAATATTTTTGTGATTTATGTATGTGGCAGATGAGTTACTCTCTGATTTGAGCATTGAGTTGATGTACAAACCCTTAGGAAAAATGTTGTTGGTGTCTTTTTTTTTTCACCTTAAAAGTGAAATTCTAGATTAAAAAACAATTGAAAATCTCATGTTCTGAAAAACTTGCTACTGTTCAAAAACATGTCAACCATTTTCCCTTGTATCAACAATAGACTGTTAGATTAAAAAAAAGTTATAAACTTTTAGATCTGTCACCTGTACAATTTACTTATGCTTTATTGGCTTAAAAAATCTGCTAGGCAGCAATTGCCAGTCTGAAACTTAAATACACTTTTCAAATTTAATTATTTGTCAGAACAACTTTGCAAAAGTGTTATTTTTTGAACATCATCCAAAATCTTCTAAAATACATTTCTCCAAAAATTTAACTGTTGTGAAAGATAAGTATGGGTACATTTTGCAGAATACTATTTAGAGAGATAGAATAAAAAGGTATTTAGACTGATGAAATAAGCGAAGAAACCATTGAATTAATATGTTCTATCTCCAGTGGTCTTATTAAAAAAAAAAAAAAAAAGCCCAAATACTTTTCTTTCTGACCCCCTCTGTATAAAGTAATTCATTCTGATCACAATATTTCTATAGCACATGTAAATTTTTATTAATGTAAGTTCTTACTAATGGAATAAAAGTGACAGTGCCTTACTTTTTGAACAAACTGATTTATATTCTGAATCCAAACTGATTACTATTCTGAATAGTTGTTAATTCATTTCATTTGTCCATGCATCATGAATCAGACATGATGTTTCGTGTGTTAAATCCTTGATATTTTGGATTTGTTTGTTACAGGAGTGAAAGCTTAGCCTTCCTTTATTAATAAAACTGCTAAACTTTTCCCTCTGTATTTTATCAAACCTTAATACTCTTAGAATAATTATCCAGTTTGAGACTGCTGGATCAAAGTGTGCAAATTTTAAATTCTGCACATCACTAAAGTACTTTCAAACAAGAGGTGGAGAAATTCACAGTCACAAAGTCAACAAGGAATTGAGCATAAAATGTGTTTTATCTACTCAGGGAACTATGAAAGCCTCTTCCGAAAGAAAAGATTCAGACTGCATGTTCTCAAATGTTTTGTTTTCAGAATTATATTACACTCTTAAAACGATAAGGAAAACCCAAAGAGCCTTCCTTTAAATGACATGCATCTATCAATATTTACCATTTAAGTAATTATATTAATTTTTAAATCATCATGTATTAATTTCTTTAAAATATCCAGTACTCAACATATTAAATGCTTTGATAAGTAACTTTTTTTTTTTTAGAAACAACTATGTTTTCCAAAATGAGAAGTCATAATGGGGAGAGTGGCACTGTTTGAACTTTGATAACCTCTGCAGTCTCTGCCCTCAAAAACGATGGCTGCATTCGATTTAATGCTCTACCTTCACTATATTGTGCTATCCCATGCCAAGTAGCCTCTGGAAAATTCTGCTCCATACCTACCAGAAAATGAGGCTGTATTCTGAAAGTACTTTCTTTTTTTACCCACAGAACTTGAACTTGATATGGTTGTGTCCTCTCAGAATTCCTATGCTGAAATCCTGACAATCAATGTGATCGTACTAGGAGGCAGGGACTTGTGGGAGGCAGCTAGTGCTCTTGTAATTGGTTTATTGCTCCTGTCTTAAAAAAAAAAAAAAAAAAAAAAAAAAAAAAAAAAAAAGGCCTACAGGTGCTCTTTCTTCCTTTTTACTGAGGGAGAATGCAGAAATCATTCACCATCTGAACTAGAAAGCAGGTCCTCACCAGACTCAAATCTGCGGGCACCTTGGTGTTGGATGTCTCAGCTCCAGAACTGTGAGAAATCAGTGTCTATCCTTTATAAGTCATTTAATTTCTGGTATCTTATTTTAGCAACCCAAAAGATTTCGATTAGCTACCAACTTGGTGGTGCAATGACCAGCCTGCAATGAATATGAAAGAAATCTTCAGAGATACATTAAAAATAAATATATTTTATTTATATAAAATGTTAAATATATTCCATATGTACATCTGTTTCCATCTATGTGTATATTTATATGTAAGTATGTGATAGCAATCCAGACTATTACATCTAGCATTTAACACCCCCAACTACACAGATGCAGGATCTTAACTCTAAAGACTATCTAGGGAAAATTTGCCTCAGAAAATTAAAATTGTTGCATAGCAATTTACCACACACTTTATGGTTTCAAACAATGGTCAGGTCACTTACTATCTCCCAGCTTTTTTTTTTTTTTTATACCTTTCTTTTATTTATTTATTTTTACGTGGTGCTGAGGATTGAACCCAGGGCTGCTCACGTGCTAGGCGAGCGCTCTATCGCTACCGCTGAGCCACAACCCCAGCCCAATCTCCCAGCTTTTTAAGTGAGAAGTTGGATACAGCATGCATGAGTTATCTACTGCAGACAGAAATGAAAGCTGAGTTCAGCTCTCGTCTGGAGGCTCCTGGGATGATTTCCTTCAAAGCTGCTTCTTTTTTTTTTTTAATTTTATTTTTATAATTTTTAATATGTACAACTCATAGTGCATATATTTAGTATCTTTTTACATACAACTGTTTGCATACAAAGTATATTCGTACAATTCAGGTCTTCAATCATGCATTAAGGAAAATGATATCCGTCTTCATTCAACCACCTTTTTTTTTTCCTCCCCCTCCCTCCCCTCTTGCTCTCTCCCTTACCCTCCCTTCCCTTGACCATTCGAGTGTTCCTCTAATTCTCCTATGTACCCCCATCCAACAATACTTTGAAATAGCCTCCTTATATAAGAGAGAACATTTGGTACTTGGATTTTTGAGACTGACTAACTTCACTTAGCATTATGTCTTCCAACTTCATCCATTTACCTGCAAATGCCATTAATTTGTTTTCTTTTATTACTGAGTAAAATTCCATTGTGCGTATATACCACATTTTCTTAATCCACTCATTTACTGAGGGACATCTAGGTTGGTTCCACAATCTAGCTATTGTGAATTGTGCAGCTACAAACATTGAGATAGCTGTGTCACTGTAATATGCTGTTTTTAGGTCCTTTGGGAATAGACCCAGGAGTGGGATGGCTGGGTCATAGGATGGTTCCATTCCCAGTTTTCCAAGAAATCTCCATACTGCTTTCCATAACGGTTGCACCATTTTGCAGTCCCACCAGCAATGTATGAGTGTGCCTTTTTCCCCACATCCTCTCCAACATTTATTGTTGCTTGTGTTCTTGATGGCTGCCATTCTGACTGGAGTAAAGTGAAATCTTAGAGTAGTTTTGATTTGCATTTCTCTAATTGCCAGCGATGTTGAACATTTTTTCATGTATTTGTTGATTAATCGTGTATCTTCTTCTGAGAGGTGTCTTCTCAATTCCTTAGCCCATTTATTGATTGGGTTATTTGTTTTTTTAGTGCAAAGTTTTTTGAGTTCTTTATATATTCTAGAGATTAGTGCTCTATCTGATGTGCATGTATTAAATATTTGTTCCCAATTAGTTGGCTCTCTATTCACCTCACTGATTGTTTCTTTTGCTGAAAAGAAGCTTTTTAGTTTAAATCTATCCCATTCATTAATTCTTGGTAGTAATTCTTGCGCTACAGGATTCTTATTAAGGAACTTGGGGCCTAATCCAACATGTTGGAAATTGGAGCTTACTTTTTCTTCTATTAGGTGTATTGTCTGTGGTCTAATTCCTAGGTCCTTGATCCACTTTGAATTGAGTTTTGTGCATGGTGAGAGATAAAGGTTTAATTTCATTTTGTTGCATATGGATTTCCAGTTTTCCCAGCACCATTTGTTGAAGAGGCTATCCTTTCTCCATTGTACATTTTTGGCACCTTTGTCTAATATAAGATAGCTGTAATTATATGTATTAGTCTCTGTATCCTCAATTCTGTACCATTGGTCCACCAGTCTATTTTGGTGCCAATACCATGCTGTTTTTGTTACTATTGCTCTATAGTATAATTTAAAGTCTGGTATGGTGATGCCCCCTGCTTCACTTTTCGTGCTCAGGATTGCTTTGGCTATTCTGGGTCTCTTATTTTTCCAGATTAATTTCATGACTGCTATTTCAATTTCTTTGAAGAATGACATTGGGATTTTGATTGGAATTGCATTAAATCTGTATAATGCTTTTGGTAGTATGGACATTTTGACAATATTAATTCTACCTATCCAAGAGCAAGGTAGGTCTTTCCATCTTCTGAGTTCATCTATAATTTCTTTCTTTAGTGTTCTATAATTTTCGTTATAGAGGTCTTTCACCTCTTTCATTAGGTTGATTCCCAGGTATTTTTTTTTTTTTTTTTGGTGCTATTGCAAATGGGGTATTTTTCAACATTTCCCTTTCAGAGTCTTTGTCGCTGATGTACACAAATGCCTTTGACTTATGTGTATTGATTTTGTATCCTGCAACTTTGCCAAATTCGTTTATTAGTTGTAAAAGTTTTCTGGTAGAGTTTTTTGGGTCTTCTAGGTATATTATCATGTCATCAGCAAATAGTGCTAATTTGAGCTCTTCTTTTCCTATCTTGATCCCTTTAATTTCTTTCGTCTGTCTAATTGCTCTGGCCAGAGTTTCCAGTACTATGTTAAATAGCAGTGGTGAAAGGGGGCATCCCTGTCTTGTTCCAGTTTTTAGAGGGAATGCTTTCAATTTTTCTCCATTTAAGATAATGTTAGCTCTGGGCCTTGCATAAATAGCTTTTATAATGGTGAGATATGTTCCTGATATTCCTAGTTTTTCCAGTGTTTTGAACATAAAGGGGTGCTGTATTTTGTCAAATGCTTTTTCTGAGTCTATTGAAATAATCATATGATTTTTATCTTTAAGTCTATTGATGTGATGTATTATGTTTATTGATTTCCGATTGTTGAACCAGCCTTGCATCCCTGGAATAAACCCCACGTGATCATGGTGCACTATCTTTTTGATATGTTTTTGTATCCGATTTGCCAGAATTTTGTTGAGGATTTTTGTATCTATGTTCATTAAAGATATTGGCCTGAAGTTTTCTTTTTTGGATGCATCTTTGCCTGGCTTTTTAATTACTGTAATATTGGTCTCATAGAAAGAGTCTGGAAGAGCTCCCTCTTTTTCTATTTCTTGAAATAGTTTAAAGAGCATTGGTATTAGTTCTTCTTTGAAAGTCTTGTAGCACTCTGCTGTAAGCCCATCAGGTCCTGGACTTTTTCTTGTTGGTAGCTTTTTGATGACATCTTCTATTTCTTCGCTTGTAATCCATCTGTTTGAATTGTGTATAGCCTCCAGATCCAGTTTAGGCAAATCATATGACTGTAGAAATCTGTCAACACATTCAGCATTTTCTGTTTTATTAGAGTACAAGTTTTCAAAGTAATTTCTAATTATCTTATGTATATCTGAGGTGTTTGTTGTGATATTCCCTTTTTCATCACGAATGTTAGTAATTTGAGTTTTTTCTCTTCTTCTTTTCGTTAGCATCGCTAAGGGTCTGTCAATTTTGTTTATTTTTTCAAAGAACCAACTTTTAGTTTTGTCAATTCTTTGAATGGTTTCCTTAGTCTCAATTTCATTAATTTCTGCTCTGATTTTAATTATTTCCTGTCTTCTACTGCTCTTGGTGTTGGTCTGTTCTTCTTTTTCTAATGCTTTGAGGTGTGATGTTAAGTCATTTATTTGTTGGTTTTTTTTCCTCTTAAGGAATGAACTCAGTGCAATGAATTTTCCTCTTACTACTGCCTTCATAGTGTCCCAGAGATTTCTATATGATGTATCTGTGTTCTCATTTACCTCTAGGAATTTTTTGATCTCCTCTTTGATGTCTTCTTCAACCCCTTGTTCATTCAGTAGCATGTTGTTTAGCTTCCAGTTGATGGAGTAGTTTTTCTTATTCCTTGTTTTGTCGTTGATTTCCAATTTCATCCCTTTATGGTCCGATAGCATGCAGGGTAGTATCTCTATTTTTTTATATTTGCTGAGAGTTGCCTTGTGACATAAAATATGGTCTATTTTGGAGAAGGAGCCATGTGCTGCTGAGAAAAATGTGTATTCGTTTACTGAGGGATGAAATATTCTATATATGTCCGTTAGGTCTAAATTGTTAATTGTTTTGAGGAGGCTTAAAGTTTCTTTGTTTAGCTTTTGTTTGGATGATCTATCCATTGGTGAGAGAGGTGTGTTGAAGTCCCCTAGAATAACTGTGTTGTGGTCTATTTTACTCTTGAATTTAAGAAGCGTTTGTTTGATGAATGTAGGTGCTCCATTATTTGGGGCATACAGATTTATGATTGTTATATCCTGTTGATGGATGGTTCCCTTAAGTAATAAGAAATATCCATCTTTGTCCCTCTTGATTAGTTTTGGTTTGAAGTCTACCTTATTTGATATGAGAATGAAAATCCCTGCTTGCTTCCGCTGGCCATGTGAGTGATAAGACTTTTCCCAGCCTTTCACTTTCAGTCTGTTGATGTCTTTTTCTATGAGGTGTGTTTCTTGGAGACAGCAAATTGTTGGGTCATTTCTTTTAATCCATTCAGATAATCTGTGTCTTTTGATTGGCGAGTTTAGGCCATTAACATTCAGGGTTATTATTGAGATGTGATTTTTATTCCCATCCATTTTTATTTGAATTATGGTCTTTAGCTTGATTTGGTTTCTCTTCTGGTTGGTATTTCCTTTAGTTTAATATCTCCCTTTGGTGATTTTCGTTATCATCTTTCTCTTCTTCTTCATGAAAAATGTTGCCCAGGATGCTCTGAAGTGCTGGCTTTCGAGTTGTGAAATCTTTTAACTTTTGCTTGTCGTGGAAGGTTTTTATTTCATCTTCAAATCTAAAGCTTAATTTTGCTGGATATAAGATTCTTGGTTGACATCCCTTTTCTTTCAGAGCTTGAAATATGCTATTCCAGGATCTTCTTGCTTTTAAGGTCTGGGTTGAAAAATCTGAACATAGTCTGATTGGTTTCCCCCTATATGTAATTTGCTTCCTTTCTCTTGTGGCTTTTAGTATTCTCTCCTTGCTCAGTGTATTAGGCATTTTCATTATAATGTGTCTAGGTGTGGATCTGTTGAGATTTTGTTTGTTTGGTGTTCGGTATGCCTCTTGAACTTGGTTTTCCATTTCATTCCTCAAGCTTGGAAAATTTTCTGTAATTATTTCGTTAAATAGATTACTCATTCCTTTGGCTTGAAACTCTGCCCCTTCCTCTACGCTGATCACTCTTAAGTTTGGTCTTTTTATGCTGTCCCATAATTCTTGGATGTTATGTTCTTGATTTCTAACAAGTTTTGCTGTATGTTCTAAATTCTTCTCTAGGACATATATTTTGTCTTCATTGTCTGAGGTTCTTTCCTCCACGTGGTCTACTCTGTTGGAGATGCTTTCAATTGAACTTTTATTTTGGTTTATTGCTTCTTTCATTTCTGGAATTTCTATTTGGTTTCTCTTTAGAGCCTCTATTTCCCTATTGAAGTAATCTTTTACTTCCTGTATTTGTTTTTGGAGTTCTTTGTCAAAATGATCTTTTGCCTCCTGTACCTGCTCCCTCATCTCATTTTTTAGTTCATTCTTAAGTTCCATAAACATTTGGCATATGTAATTTCTAAATTCCATCTCTGGCATTTGACCAACTGTGCTTGCCATGACATCTACCGGTGAGGTATCTTGATTTGTTTGTGTCATTTTCTTTCCTTGTTTTTTCATTTTGCTTGTGTGTCTATTCTTTCTGCACTGTGGGACCTTGACTATTTTGATTTTACCTTAAAGCCTTATGTTGTTCCTGTAGTACAATGCTATCAGATCACCTTATAATTCCTTTACACTTTTAAAACCTAACACTTTCTATTCAGACAATCCAAGTTTGATCACAATGTACAGATTTTGCTAACCCAGATATTATTTCCAATTTACTCTGTACGCTTCTGATAGTGTTTTATAGCTTCAAGTATTGGATACAGAGGTGTTATGTTTAGTAAGAAGGAAGTGTCTTGAATTGTTCTTTCTTGGAAAGTATGAAAGGAGATATCTATTGAAGTGGTTTAGTGGAAGTGGTTTAGTATCAGTAGACGATGGAAGAAAGAGAATGGGGTTGACAATTAGGTGAAAAGATCAATTTATATATAAAGTAAGTTGGAAAAGAAAAAAAAATAATAAAAGAGTAGGATTTGGTGTAAGAGAGAGGAGCGAGAGAATCAAGGAAATAGAGAGTAAACTATATATAACACCACTTTGCTACCCAGTTCAATTGCGCCGGTTCTAGAAATCCCAAGTTCTGCGTATAACTTGTTTTTGCCTCTGTTTAGTGTGCACTGGCAGGATGTAAACATGAAAGATGAAGGAGGAAGAAAAGATACAAGAGTGAGAAGGAAGAAAAGAAGGAAAGAAAAAAGGAGCGGAAGCAAACAAACACACTAACAATCAATGCGGAAGGAAAAAAAAAAAAAAGCACAACAAAACAAAGCCAAAAAAAGAAAAAGAAAAATAAACAAACAAACAGACCAACAAAAAAAAACCTCCCTGCAATCCAACAAGACAAGCAAACCAACAAAAAGAAAAGGAAAAAAAAAAAAGTCGAACCCCAAGTCTCAGACAAAACGGGCCCTGGGGAGTCCCCCTCTTTTTTTTCCTTTCCCGTTCAAACCAATTGCTATTGGATCACGTCCAGACAGTCTGTGATCCTGTTAGTGAAATCAAGGCTGCATCTTAGGCCAGTGGCTGCATGGTTCAGTGAAGGAGTGGCCCAGGGGGTTTGTGTGTGTCAGCAGATGAATGGCACCGGGAAGGGGACCTTCCAGAAGGCACGCCCTCCCCAAGCCCACCCACAGTTGCAGCCTCTTGTTGCTGCTGCGCTAGCCTCAGAAACGCCTTCCCCTGCTGACCACCCGAGTCTCACCCAATTGTGTGTTGTCTTCAGAGAGCTGGAGAGTCCCTGGATGGCTGCAGCCGTCGCTCTCCGTCTCCTCCCCTTTGTCTGGAGCTTTCAAAGATGGCGGTGCTCTCCTTCCAGTCAACAGCAGCTCCGCAGACTCCCGTATCCTCGCTGATCGATTTCAAAGCTGTTGGGAGGATGTCTCCCTGCCGAAGTAGCACCGGGAAGCCACACCTGTGACTGTGGTGCAGACAGCGCTGCTTCGGACTGTGGCCCGCTCCACTCTGCCCCTGTTTGCTGATCGCAGATCTCTGCGCGGCTCTGTCCGGGGCCCCACTACTGAGGGTCACGTCAGGCGGAGTGTGGATTTGAACTGGTGTTATGGGCCCACGGTCTCCCGTGGTTCCCCAGCACCAATCCGGCCGGCTGTTATCACTGTTTTTTATCGCCGATTTCACGCTGGTGTGCCGTGAGTTTGGCTGGGGTTGCAGTAGTAGCGCGGTCTCCCCACACTGACTTTGTTTCGCACGGCCTGTGCACCACCCCGGTGGTTTTGCAGGAGCCTCGCGGCTCCAGCCGCTGCAGACAGCTTGTCTCTTTCTCTCTCTGGTAGTGGTAATCAAACCATCCAGGAGATCGGTATTTTCAGCCTATATATATATGATGAAAGGCAATTTATCTGCTTTGTTGGATTCTTTCCACGGAGCTGTCCTGAAGTGCGGCTTCCTCTAATCCGCCATCTTGGATCCGCCCTCCAAAGCTGCTTCTTGATGGTGACAGAATCTGTTTCCACTGGCTGCACCACTGAGGTCCCCATGCCCTTATTGCTGTTAGGCTGAGGCTCTCTGCAGTCCCCTGGGGCTGCTTTCTGTTCCTTTCTCCATGGCCATGTCCAGCCTCAAAGACAGCTTTGAGAATCTTCTTTCTTGACTCCCTACTCATCGTCTGTCTCTGCCACCAGGTGAAGAAGCTTATCGGCTTTGAAAGGGCCCATGTGATTGGAATCACCCACACAGATAATCTACCTTTCTTACTGTCCACTCTGTCCTATAATGTACCTCAGCACAACTATAGGTTTACTCACACTCAAAGAGGAGATGGTTACGCAGGCCACGGAGAGTGGGATCGTTGCCATGTTAGCTACAGACCCAATAAGGGAATCTGGCAGACGTCACATGACGCAGCCTCTGTGTTGGACCCCATGATTCTCCTCTCGTGCGCATGCCCCGGTGCAATCGCCTTCCCTTGAGGGACCCCATGACTCTCTCCTAGCAGTACAATATGGGAAGTGGGATACAACGAACACTCAACGAAAATTAGACATTGAATGAAAGGTGACACAGACAAAGCTCACTGGAGGAACACCACTTAAAGGAAAGTGGTTTCACAGAGTGGATGGTGGAGAGATCCTGATCCTCCCCCCACTCTCCACTTGGAGTGGTATCTATCACGCACTCCCCTGTGCACCAGATGAGCATCAAGAAGTGTGTGGAGGGGCTGGGGTTGTGGCTCAAAGATAGAGCGCTTGCCTAGCACATGTGCAGCCCGGGTTCCATCCTCAGCACCACCTAAAAATAAAAAGGCATTGTGTACAACTAAAAAACAAATAAATAAATATTTTTTAAAAAAAGAAGGTTATGGACATTCCAAGGCTGAAAGATGTAACTGGAGTAAAAGTGTACTTGTTGGCAGAGAAGAGATGATAAGGTAAGATTAGGAGTAGAGGTGATGCTTAGGGATAGGGAAAATAGAAGGAGTGTAGGAATTATAACAACAGAGGAAGGTATACTTACTATTTTACTTCTTAACCATCAACAAATGAAATTCCGGATGGTTATTCTTCATTGAGAACACCAGTGAGTTTTATTTTCCTGCAAGTGGTGATCATGACTGAATTATAGTCACTAATTTCTCTTGGACTTCATCAACATCAAATTAATAATAAGAACTACACAGTGCTTTTATATTCATTTCCTAAGGCTTCTTGGAAATGTTGAGGACAGTGGGTTGCTTTAAAAATTCATGTTGTGTAGTGAAATCTATAATTAAACTCCTGACTTAAAAAAAAAAAAAAAAAACAAGAGTATCAGTGTTTCAATATGCTTGATTGTGTGTTAAAAAATATCTATTTTATTTACTTCTGTGTATCTCTGCCTTTGGAAACTTGACTTTTAAAAATTAAACATAGATTCCAAACCATGAGACTATGCACAGTGTATTTTCTTCCTCTGCTTTTTTGCTGTTATTGCTCCCCAGGGCCATCTTCATCTCTTCTCCAGTAAGCCAAATTTCCATTGCTGGCCAAGATATGATATGTCAAAATTTACCACCTTTCCGTGTTATTGCTTAACTTCATTGCTCTATTCATTTTTACAATCTTCCACCAAACCCTCCCCTTTTTGTAATTTTATAGCTCTTCTCTCCAGAGGCCAGTTTTTTCTCCTTTTAGATCTTGTATTGAACTTTTATTTTGAAAAAACAAAACAAAAAAACAAAACAAAAAACTTTCTGTCTTTTCCTCAATCGAGAGTTAGCTGGAACTTTTATCTAAATTCCCAGTGGTTGCCTTCAACTTAAGAACATGGCTAAGCCTTCTTGGCCTCAGACTTTTAGGGTTTCCTTGAATGTAAACCCATTAGAGTAGGACCTCATTCTCATTACCATAACTCCTTTCCAGATACTCTATTTTCTCATAATGCTGTAACCTCCCCATGGTTTCATGCAGGATCTATGCAATATTAGTATTCACTAGGTCTGATGGTTTTAGATTAGGGGGCATTCCAAAATATTTGTTGACAAGTGTCTGAAGAAAACTGATGTTTGCAAAGAAATTATTAAATTCTAAGAGATTACAAAAACTTTGGGGAGATGTGTCCAGGATAAGGGACAAATGTCACAGAGGCAAGTGGATTTATTCTATTTTTTTCTTGTAATATTTTTTCACGTAACACCCCATCTTCCACCCAAGCAAGATAACACAAAGATAACACATAGATATTTATGGTTCTATTTAAAAGGGGAATAAATTGGTGAAGACTACAGACTTGTTTTAAAATGTGTATCAATTATATAGCCCTTAGAAAGCCCATGAACACAATAGCATCTTTCAATTAAACCAGATCATTATCTGTTTTGCAGACCACTGTCCTGAACAGTGACCATGAAAAAGGGGATTAGGGAAAGAGGTCCTTTTTTGGTCTAGTGTGCATTAGAATGTCAGTGTATTGAATCTTATGTTTAATTCAGGCAATGGCTAACATAGACCTTTCATGGTAATTTCCCTCTTCTTATTGAGCCAAAATGTCAGTCCCCACACCTGATGTTGCTGATGTAACTTGACTTGGAAGTGAATGTTCCACATTGGGGGAGCTGAATTATTTTCCAATGGTGCCATATTATGGGGGAAAAAAAAAAGTCGTGGAAGAGCTCAGGATAAGCCTTAGAAAGAAGGAGAGAGGTGACTGGTAAAAGTGGGGGGGAGGAGAAGAGGGGGTGGAACATTTTATACATATATGATATATATATATGTATATATATATATATATATATATATATATACATATGTATTCATGGTTCAGACATTCTGACATTTATACAAGAAAGGAAAATCAAAGGTCCTATGTCAGAATATTATAAGGGGTTGGGGTCTTTAGGCCCCCTGTACCCGGGATGGACCTCTCTTGTCCAACAAGAGAGGCCAGAGAGGCCTACCCCAACAAGGAGACTAGATTGGGAAAGTAAAGGCCGCAGATATTCCCTCCCCCGCCCTCAAAGGACACAGGAACATACCGGAGAGCCCAATCACCGGTCAGTGCATGAACTCGGTTTATTGAGGAAGTTGGATGGTCTTATAGAGGACATGAGCCAATCAGCAGAAAAATCATAGGGACACATAAGGAGCATGGGCGGATGTCATTGGGGGAGCCATTGGCCTATCCTTGGGGTGGTTTCAGTTCTCACAGCCACGCCTCCTGCTTAGCCTAGGTCCTGTAACAGGGCGAAGCAAGCAGCTGGAAAAGCCAGAGTTTTTCCATCCTTTTGGCTGACAGTGTAAGGTCCCGACAGTTCTGTGTGTACAACTTGTTAAGAACAGAGTGATCCTTATGGAAAAATAATATGGACACAAATATCTAAAAAGAAAACTAACTAACTAACTAAATACACACAGATATTGTTTTGTTTTCAGATGACTTAAAGGTGAATTTGACTAGTAGTTTAATCAAAATAGGAGCCAAATAATATAAACTATTAAAATCCCATAATGGATTATAAGTTAGAAGCAAAGCTAGATACCTATTTGTCTATCTTTATATGAAAGTAATCATAATTGTGTGGTACTTTGACTCATAATGTACATATCAAAGTATGGAAAATAAAAATATTTTAAGGAGAAAATCTCTCCACTATGAATATGAAAAAGACAATGTACAATGAATATTTGGAGGAAAATTTGTCATTATTTACATATTTCCTGTGCTACCTTCAGCAGCAGGACTTTCTTTGGAGAGGGAGATAAGGTCATTTGCAACCTAGAGTAAATGAAAACAAATGGTCAAAAAGACCAAGCCAACCAAAAAACTTTGGAAGCAAAGAAATCAAGCACTTGTGGGGTTTATCAAAGACTGTGCATTCTTCTTTCTTCTGGGAAGTATGCATTTTTCATTTGGGCTGACTTGGGAAATTGAAATGAAGCTTCTAAAACACAAGTATGATATGCCATAGTACTGGTTTCTCGTATCCTTGTGCCAGTGAGAAAATGATGCAGTTCAAAGAAAAGCTCAGGCATGAGAAAGAACTATGATAGGCAGGAAGAAGTGGTTGAGTAAATGTCTAGGAGCAATTATTTGTACACTCAATAGCCAAGTTCTAAATGCAAAATCCATGAAAATGGGTTAGTCCTGAACACCAGAAAAGAAGCAATTGATAGTTTTGCACAGAGAAATGATGATACAAATAATATGTTTTGTAATAATTGTGAATATGGCTACACATTGAAAGTAATTCACTATGAATAATATAGGAAGCAATAATATTTTCAAGTAATGTTTTAATAAATTGGTAGAACTAAGAGAATCCTAAATCCTGGTGATATTTATTGCGGGAACAAAACAAGTATAGAGTTATAGTTTTTATGCCAATAATTTCACAAAATTAATATCCGCCCAAGTATATAGTGTAGGTTATTATACATATCAATTGTTGTTCAGAATCAGAAGACCAGGCACACTGATGAATGTGTTTAGGAAATCCTGAGCAGTGGGAGTGTGATTTGCACATATGAACATAATCCACCGGTGAGGTCTTGAGAAGGAAGGATAGGGGAACTTGGGTGAGGATAGTGGAGAGAATGGACATGTTAAAGGGAATGCAGAGGTTTTGATGCTTCTGGAAGAAATGTATATTAGCATTCCTCAAAGATATTCCTTCCATCTGTTATCCTACTAAAACACCCAATTTTTAGCTGGGTCTGTGACTGTCTACTACATTTCCCAGTCTTGTGGATAATGAACTCTGACCACAAGGCCTGTGAGTGTTCAAAGGGGTGTGAGAAAGACTCAGTGTAGTGTAGTGTAGTACACTGAAAGGGGAGATAAGCTGCTTTCCTCTCCTTCCTTGCCCTGTCCTGTGTGCTGTGGTGCACCCTGGCCTGGAGCAATCTTGAATCATTTGGTTCATCCTAAAGATTGCCCAACATCCTGGATCAGAGGAACCAGTCATTTGATGATTTTGTGAAGTATAACTACCATCTTGCGCTGAACTATGCCTCAAAAAGCGTGTAAAGGAAAGGTAAGTTTCCATGTAGTTTAAACCTCTATGAATTTGTATTTCTGTTATAATGCCATATGACCTTTATTTTAACTACTTTGGCCTATATATATTGAAGTTTTCCTGGATATTGTTCCTCCCATAAAGCTATGGGTCTCTAGAGGACCAAGGCTATGAAGAGAAGACCGGCATTGAGATCCATAGGCAGAATTTGTATTTTCTTATTGCACATTGACATCATGCAAAGATGTAAAGAAAGAGTAAGGGAAAGACAACAACAACAACAACAACAAAAAAAAGTTCTTAAAAATGTCAACTCTGTCTTTACTGTTGGGTAATCCTCTCGTGTGACCAAGGAGATTCATGGTGAGTACCTAGTGATGAAAATTGGGGAATTATTGACAAAACCTGCGCCTAGGTATGGCCACTATAACATCTGAAATAAGTGAGGCATGAAGGAAGATTCAAATGACAGATAGCTTGGAGCTAGAAGGAGGTCAATGCTTTGGGTGGATTGTGAATCTTCAAGATCAGCTAAACTTCCATAATTAAATACTAAAGAGGAAAGAATAGACACACAGGGAGGAATCTTTCAGGATCTCCAGAAGTTTTGGACAGAAGACATGAGAAAAGCAAATCCAGAAGTAAAAGGAATCTTGTGGACTTTGGTGTCACAGGATCAGGAAAGAGTTCTGGGGGAGAAAGAGGAGCACAAAGACCAAGAAGTGGAAAGGAGTCTTGGACAGGCCAGTAAAGTTCACACACTTTTATCCTTTGTGGAAATGAACTGTCTGTCTCCCAGTGACTGGTTTCTCAAGCACATTCTCCAGTAAAAAGGAGCAGGGCTCCTTGGAGAAATGGGAGGGAGGAGGAAAACACCAGACAGCACCGAGAGACTTGTGGACAGTGAAGAGCTACTTAAAAATGAAAATAAAGCTAATAAAACAGAAAGTGAGGCTTGTCCAGTCTGAAGGACAAGAAACAACCTGAACAAGCTTTCAATGGGGTGTCCAGAGAATTTGAGCAACATGATATTTATAGCATTTTAATTTTATCCCCCAATAAAAATAATTTCATGAGTCTATGATGATATAAAGAATAAATGAGTATATACACAGATGGGATGAGAACGTTCATTCTTTTTACAGAAGCATTCTGTTTAATAAAAGCATTTAATAAAAGTAAAAGGAAAGGGGGAAATGAAAATACTATTAGAACCCAAGAGTAACAATTGCTGTGGCCAAGATCCAGCAAAGAATATTAAACTAATTATTAGACTAAATTTTAAGGATAAAAGAATATTTTTATTTTCAGATTATTTCCCCCAAAATTTGGTTTTCATATAAACTATGGACACTTTGAAACTCCTCCTTCCCAGGAGGTGGGGCTTGGTGGCCTGTTTTATTGACTATACCACCACGAAGGGGAAAATGTGACTTTTCAGTGGGCCTGGCAGACACCACCTTTACAGGTGACCAAGACCAGCATCAGCAGTCCCAAGATATATTGTTATCATGTGCTGTGCCCCTAATATGTGGTGTGAAGAACATATTCCGCTGTATTCTTTCCAAATGCTGTATGACCTGTCTCATCACAGGAAAAATACAAAACAAAACAAAGCAAATCAAAGGACAGTTTACAAAATATCTGACGGCATTCTTCCTAGATATTAAAATTATAACAAGAAAAAAAGGAAAGATTCAGAACCTGTCCTTGATGGTGGAATTCCAAGGGAAAAAAAATGACAAATGCAATGTGACATTCTGGCTTGAATCCTGGAACAGAAAAAGAATATTAGCAGGCAATCTGGAGGCATCTGAATAAAGACAATAGTTTAGATAAGAATGTTGTGTCAATATTTGCTTCTTGCTTTTAATCATTGTACCATGAACACAGCTGTTACATGATCCGAAAATGTATAAAGTGTATATAGGAACTCTCTTTATGGTCTTTGCAATTATTTTGTAAGTCTAAAATAAATTTAAATTAAAAATTTATAAAATAAACCCACTTTAAAAAATAGCTAAAAAACTTAGGTTAAATGCATAGTCTTTCCATACTATATGAATTTCTAAAAATCTGTCTGTAAATTATATGTAGAAAGGTGATAGAATAGAATTGAAAGAACCTAAATTATGCACAGTGTTTTGAACAGTATCTAATTAAAGTGTGTACAGAAGATGCAAGGAAAAGTTTAAAGATAGGTAGAAAGATAAATATTATCTTGAATGAGTAGTAACAAGTGTTTAGAGGCCAAAAAATAATTACACACAGGCACGAACAAATTTAATTAAACTGAATTTGATGGATATTATGTTGTCGTATTGCAAGGTGAACACCAACAGAGGAATTTATTAAATGTTAAAGCAAGTTCTAAAGAAGATACAACAGTTACATGGAGAGTAAAAAATGTAAGAGAAAGGGAAGGAAATGGAATTAAGGAGGGAAACATCACAGAGTCATTTCTAGGGAAGGTTGTTTTCATTTTTGTTTGTGATGGCTTCATGGTCTACAGTGCTGATCATAGTAGAAGACCTCAGAATCTGAAGTTGATGCTCTTGACTGAAGGCGGTAGCCATGAATGTAATCTCTCTGTCACTGAGTACTGAGGTGAAACATGTGGCTTTATCATAACCTTCAGAACAGGGATGTGGTAGTAGAATGTCCATGACTCAGCGTCTCCTTGATATCTGTGGGGACAGGTTCCTGACCCCCAAGAATACCAGAGTCTAGAGATGCTCAATCCCTTATATAATCTATTACATTTTCACAACCTAGCCATATCCTTGTATTTCAAATGATTGATAGAGTACTTTAATACCGAACATGGCATCAATGCCAGGTTAATTGTTGTTACGCTGTGTTGCTCAGGGACCAACAACCAGGACGAATGTCTGTACATGTTAAGTACACACCAAATCTTTTCTCAAATATTTTTGATCTGCATGTGTGGAATCTGTGGATTCATTGATGGTGTGGATAAAATGTGGCTTTGCTGTTACATTAGAACTGGAAGAGTCATCACGACTCTGCTGAAGGACATCTTTGGCCACTTGAACTCTGGTGACAGTACAGGAGCGAGGGCTCACAGCATGCTTGGTGCATCTGCCTTGATCTCTTACACTTCAGCAAAGGTCTTGTCAAAGTGACTATATCACTGGTCCCAAGAGGATAAGGGACACCTGGAGCAGACACAGTCTTTGCTCCAGCTTGTGGCCAACCCCTGAGGAGCCCACTCCAAGTCATCCTAAGCCCAGCCAACCTGCACACGTGAAGGAGAACATTGTTATTAAATTTAGCTACAGTTTTGTGCCTCTTTGTAACGCACCTTTGACAGATGTAACCCGCCTCCCTCCCTTCTCAGGATTTTCAGCCTGGAGCATGGTCCACTCTGGAGTGGGTAGAGGGTGGTTTGGAGCTTTGCTATATCAGTGAGCTTTCTCATATGTTGCAAAGTGCCTTTTGGTTATTGAATAGAGACTGTAGAGATGACAGTGACTAAGAGTGACGTCAGTCCTCAGTGAATATAATTGCCACGGGGCCAGCAAGCACATATTGTAGATGGGCACAGGGAGATAAGAAGTAGTCAACAAAAAGCCCTCAAACAATACAAAAAATATGCTTTTATAATTTTTATCAGTTACTTTGCAGTGATCTGATAGATGCTTATCACTGGATGAATCACAAGTTATAGCCCAAATATGAACTATTATCATAAAATTAATGCAGAGTTCTTATATAATCATATTGAGATTGTTTCTAACTTTACAAAATAAAACTTCAAAATTACCTTTAATACCTTTCATATTAACTTTCCTACAAGTTTTTTAAACTTGAAAGTAGATAAGATTCATTTCATTAATATCAAATATTTTTAGTGATTGTGAAAATTAAGAACCAAGTGAACTTAATATAATTTTATCTCTAAATTGACCTTGAATACTGATTTCTTTTAGGATATCATCCCCAAATACAATAACTATGAAAAATTTTATCTTGTTCTGTGAGATCAAATGGAGTTTTGACATTGTAAGAAAAAATCATACTCTATTGGAAGAACTCAATAAATCGCTCATCCTTTGTACCACATGGAAACAAATATTTCACTTTTTAATTTTGCTTATAACATTGAAGAATTCTCTACTTAGCATGTTTTTTTAAAAAATATCTGTTGAATATGTTTCCAATAGCTAAGTGCTTACAGTCAGTTATGTCTATGCCCCTTGTTTTATTCTTTTCAAGGAAATTAGACGACTTAGGAAGAAAAACCCCATTGACTCATGTTTAGCCCTGGTACACAGAGCTCAGAGCTTTAGTAAATATTAAATGCAAAGTTAAGTGATTGAACATAATGAGTGGTTATAAATTTGTATTGCTTGATCACTCACTCTTTTCAATATAAAAATAATAGAAATATAACCACTTTAAAATGAAAAAAAAATTGATTCTAACCATTCTTTTCTCTGAAGAGGTACATGTAGGTATAGATATTATTTAACATACTGAATACAGATTGTCTCTATTTTACACATTTTATTTTTAAACCCACGACACAATACATATTAAGAATATATGAATACATATATATTCAAATGATGCAATGGAAATGATATTTTTAGACATGTTTGAGGGAACATAGAGCTTTTTAAGTTGTTTAGGCCATTGAAAAATATTTATTAGTTTGTTTATTTATTAGGTACTGGGATTGAACTCAGGGCACCTTTACCACTGAGTCATATCCCTAGTCCTTTTTATTTTTTATTTTAGGACAGTTGCCTATGGTCTAGCTAAGTTGGTGGTCATTACCAATGGGAAATCGGGAAAAGGAGTTGATGAGGATAGAAATCAGCAAACATCCCCATCTGTGCTGTGTTAGGGTGTTCAAAAATACCACAGAACTTCCTCTTCTAGGAGTTTTAGGAAGAGGTAAGTGTGGAGCAATATTTGGAGAATGACTGGTTTGGGGTTAATTCCTGCCCCAAATCCTTAAGGAATATCATTAGATTCCTTTGCCTCACTCTTCTGCACGCTGGCATTTTTTTTTTTTCTTGGGTTGCTCCATATGAGGTAATTCTGTGATCTCAGACCAGTACTTGCCTTTGAGTTTTGCTTTTCCTGGCATTTATACTAGATGCTTCCTATTGGTACTAGCAGTGTCAATGCTAAGAAAATTTTTGGACCAAAAAATATTAACCTCTACCTCTTTTTTTTCACTATAATTTATTTTTCCTTTGGTGTGTGAAGGAAAGGACAGTTTCAGAAACCTCATTAAAATGCATTCTTGGAAGGTGTTTAACCAACAACAGAATAGGCAACCACGGGGAATACATTTAAAATAGCCTTTAGTTAGAGAGAGGGAATTTACTAGGAGGAGGAAGGAAAATGAAAGAGAGAGATGGGGTGGGGAGAAGAAAAAGGGGAGGTGGAGGAGGAAGAGGAGTAGAAGAGAGGAAGAGAGAGAAAGAGAAAGAGACTTAGGTTTGCTGAGCTGCGGTTCCTGGGAGGCAGGCTTTGAGATAGAGGAGTCATGAAGGAAGAAGGAGCTTATTTTGCCTTTGAGTATAATAACATCGCCTATGGCAAGACAAAGAAGCAGAGTTCATTCGGCAGAGGGAGAAGTTAAAAGTTATGATGGAGACAGAAGATTTGAACATTCCCCCAAGTAACTGGGGACTACGATGGCAAGATAGAGTTGCTCATGTTGGAAGAAATGGCTGGACTTTTGTATTCTTGCCTCATAAATATTTGGATAAGGGCCAGCCCATGGCAATCAAGCTCTTGGAATAGTCACTATTAGCAATCCTTGAAGCATCTCTTAGCTGAAATCTGGGTGTTCCTAGCATCTCTGGAAACATCCTTCCTTGCGGGGGTGTGGGTGGGGGTGAGGATGGGGGTTTCCTGCATGGATCTGTGGCAGTGTATTCTACCTCAAGCACACAGTTTAATCTTTTTGTGTCCTAGTAAAGTCCAAGGACTTCAACACCTAATAAGAATGCAAAAATTATTGCAAATGATTGATGACTAAAGAAAATCAAATATAAATTCATGTGGCTGGATAATAGGAACAGGAATCAAGAGGGAATTCCAAGACAGCAGATGACTTGGGAAAATTTCTGAGCCCGAGGGTCATAAGGACAAAATACCATTATGGGAAATTTAGGAAACCATTATTGCTCCTTACCATTGAGCAAACTGTCACCCTTGAAGAAGAGCATTTATGTGTCATTGTCCACTTTCCAAGGGGTTAGTATTTAATAAAAACTTGGTTCCTATGACTCTGAGCCCAGATTTTATCTCATGGAAGGAACTATAATAAATTTGTTCATTGTTTATGTTAATTCATGCAGCTGTTCTTCTGATAATAACTACAATTAGTGATACATATTCAATTCTAGTTTCAGGTGAGTATTTTTCATTATCTTTTCCTGTTTTTTTTTTTTTTTTTTTTTCATATGAGAAAATAGTCTTAGCTTCTGATACAATAAATTATACTTTTTTTTTCAGGAAAATTCCTCTTAGAATATACTCTTTCCTAAAGTTACATTTGCAATAAAAAAAAATCCCCAATAAAGTCTACTGACTAATGAGTAGAGGCATCCTTGTGCATATGTGACTTTTAAAAGAACAGGATGAATATACCTTTTAATTTTTAATCAGTGAAGTAAAACAAGTAGAAGTTGCTGCATCAGTATTTGTTATCTATACATTTCTTCATGTACAGTTCAGAATTTGATATGATAGTCAATAAATATTGCTGCAACGGAATAATAAAAATGCACACTTAATTTTATTTTGGAAAATGCCATTACATACCCATTTCCTCATCTCATATTTTGCAGTTATCCTTTGCTTAATCATTTTATCTATATTCTTGGAAGACAGTGTTGCTAAAAAGGGTTTTGGCAGAAAATTATTGTCAACATTTCCAGAGAAAGATATTGCATCATGCAGTTTATGAACTTCATGTTTCAAAGGTTTAGAATCATTTTGGATTTCTTTGAAAAATTATATAATACCTCTACTACTTTTAAGGACCTTTTAAATTAGTGACCATATTAAATTACTCATTTTAACTTTGAAACTGAATGGTAAATGAACTGCAGTAATTTGCCAATGTCAGTTTACCTTTGGCTACCTCTTTCATCTCTTGTATCTTGCTTCACAAGTTTGAAATATAGATGCTGTTGCTAAACAAAGATGCTCAACATTCTGAAATGACTTGTCTTTTCAAGATAAACACATATTTTCATGTATTTTTAACTTTTAGACTCAGAACAAATAGAAGCAAAATGTGTTTATTTTGTGTACAACTCTAGAGCATTTGGACCCTAAAAAGATTATTTCCTTCATGGGTTTAATATCATAAATAATTAGTTAAATTCTGTGCCAAGTTAAATGCAGAAAATGAATTGCTTATTGGTGATAGAAGGGGTACTACCATTGTTACTGTTCTTTTTCTGGTTTTGTTTTGGTTGGAAGAATTGACGGATGTTTGCCTATTGTTGTGAAAGTATATTTGTACCAACATATTTCTACAAGAAGTTTGTTAAAATTGCAGAATAATGCACTGAAAAATGTCCAGATCACCTGAAGGTGGTTTTGACATGCAGGTACTGATTCAGTAGTTTGGGATGGGGAAGGGCTTCTGCATTCATGGTAAGTGCCCTGATCATGTGGTTGCTGCTGTTCCTCACTTAGCAAGAAGGCATAGAGTATGGGAAATAGAATTGGATATCCTCCAAGATATCTAATTTGTTGGGTTTTTTGTTTGTTGTTTGTTTGTTTGCTTTTGTACTGGGCATTGAACTCAGGGGCACTCGACCACTGGGCCACATCACCAGCACTTTTTTTGTATTTTATTAGAGACAGGGTCTTATTGAGTTGATAAATGCCTTGCCATTGCTGAGGCTGGCTTTGAACTCATGATCCTCCTGCCTCAGCCTCCCAAGTGCTGGATTACAAGTGTGTGCCACCACGTCCTCTAATTCTTAATTTCTTATTCCCTCCCCCCCCTTGATGTGCATCATGGACTCCTTTGCCAGGTTTGTGATATCCATGGGCCCTTCTCAAAATAATGAAACAAGATTTGTAAAATAAATAAGATTAAAAAATGAGGAATTTTATGGAAATACCAGTGGCAAACTATTTTTAAAAACCCTGCTATTTAGTAGTATATAAGCTGCAGTATTAGCAATAAAATAATAAAGCTTAACAAAATATCTAGAAACCATCTCTGTAATTTTGAGAGTGATATTTTGAGATATCTGAAGCCATGTGTTAGGATATAACAGGACCTGTGATTTTTTTGAGAAAGGGTCTGACACCACTGTGGTTTGTTGTCTGTGTTCCTAACAGCAGAAAATGACATATTTTAGTTAGTGGCTAATAAAGATCTTAATTTTTTTCTCAGCAAGTGCTTCAAGGACATAGCAGCAGTGAAATTTCATGACCTTTAACCAACAGAAACACCTTATTCCCTTTACATAATAATTTATGAATTACTAAGAATAGAAGGGAAAGGTCAGCCTATTCATACCTTTTCATTAATGGTCCTTCATTGCTGCCTTTTTTCTTAATTCATTTTTGTAAATATTTATTATATACCTATGTTGTTTTTAAAATATGGAGTTGCCACAGTTGCAAAACCATAAAAAGCCAGAAAACACTTGAATTTTTGAAGTTTAGTGGTAATTCATGTTTCAAGCATTATTTGCAAAAATTTAGTCATATGTTGGTATAAGTTTCTACTGCTGGAGTTTATATTATCAATAACAACAAAATCAATGCTAATAAAACTGTAACATAAATTACAAAGACTAACTTACCTAACTTCTTCCTCTGGGTGTGGTTTACAGTTGACAGCATCCTGTCACAGTTACCTCCTAATTCTGTACTTTAACCTAGCAGCGGATCAGGAAGATTGTTAATTTCATCGCATAAAGGAGAGGGGTGAAGTTTGGATATTTTGTATTATCTCGAATATCTGGTTGTGAAATCAGAACTTGGATGCAGGACATTTTTATATGTCTGTGTAGCCCATTTTCGCTGCTAGCCATGGTTGTAAAAACAGAAATACAAAAGAGTTTTTGCTCTTAGTTGAGCTCTTTCTGGTCAACATTGCTTATATTGATAAATTTGCATGGTTTTGGGGTTCCGTCCCAACCTAGAGGGAAGCTGTTATTGTTAGAGGCAATGCCTCTTTAAATCCTCTAGAATATAATAGGACTTGTGCTTTGGGAATTAAATTTACAGTTAATTTTAAAAAGTCACACTGTACGGGCCTGACCAAGCCTGTTCCTTCTTTTAAGCTCCTTTTGTTCATCTCCTCCATCCTGGAAGAAATGAATCTTTAGCACAAGTTGAACAAAATGTCCCAGAATTAGAATCAGCCTGAGCATTTGGGATGCAAAAGCACTCCTTGTTTTATGCAAAGAGTGAAGAGATTTGAGAAATTAGCTTTGTGCTTATTTGAGTCTTTCTTAATGTCATTCAAAAAAGTTTTATAATTTTCTCAGTAGAGTTCTTGCACATCTTTTATTAAATTCATTCCTAGCCTTTTTGTTTTGCCATTATTGGGTACAGTATGTGCTGTTTTTCTTTTCTTTTTATATTTTATCATTAGGGCAGTTTCTTTCTGTCTCAAGTTTCAAAAAGATATTTTGGTTTTGTTGTGTTTTGTTTTTCATCATAACAGCATTTCCATTTAGAATTCCTGGTGTGAAAAGATAATGGAGAAATGTTTAAAATTTTTAAGGGAAGAAGAAATGACTCAGTTGCATATTTTATACATCCAAGACAAAAAAAAAAGATGAAAAGTTTAACTTTTGTTTAAAGCATTATTTTACATATAACATGGGAATAAAGTAGGTGCTTTAAAACATAAACTCAGACATCAATAAACTCTCCTTGGCATAGCAAAAAAATAAATAAAAATAAAAATAAATAAATAGAAACAAAACCCCAAAGAAGAAAACAATACTACAATACTAATACAAAACTTCAGTAGGCCCTTACATCCACCAATTAAAAGTTTACCTCTCCAAAAGGGGGAAAAAAAAAAAAAGCCAATTAGACACAGTGGGAGCATTACTAAATGTTTTAGTAATTTGGCAGTTAGGCTGTTCTAAAGATATCATAAACTGGGTAGTTTATAAACAACATCAATGTATTTAAATCTATTTCTCACAGTTCTGGAGGCTGCAAATTTCAGGATAAAGCAGCTACAGATTTAAGGTCTGCTGAGAGCCCACTTCCTGGTTCATGGATGACAAGTCTGCTTTGGGGCCTCTTTGTCTTTGTGAGAGGAATGATCCTGTTCTTGAGGACTCTTTTATGTGACCTAATCACCTTCCAAAGCTCCTAACTCTGAACAATGTGACCTTGGAATTTTCAACATTGAAATTTGGGAGAGGGTGGACATAAATGTTCAGACCATAGCATTTAATTTATTAAATTTAGATACAGATTAAACAACTATGAAAATTGTGACTTTAGGGTAGTCATGTATGAAGACACAATTGTTGTAAAAATACTTTATGTAAAACCAGCAACTTGAGATTGTGCTCTTTATATGCAATATGAAATGAAATGTACTCTGTAAACATGTATAACAAATTAGAATAAAAAAATGGAAAAAAAGAAAATTGTGACTTTAGAAGAGAATAAGTGTAGTTTTGACAATGATTTAACTTTATGTAGATTAATTTTACAAATATTTAATTGCACACTTACTAAGTGCAGACATAGGTTCTAAGTGTTTTAGAACTGTACTCTCGTGAAGTAATAGAAACAGTCTTAACAAGTCAGGAGATGAGGGGAGGAAATGAGAGAAAGATAATAATACTTTGATAGCCAGGTATTTGGGGGAAAATTTGTGTAAACTTGAAAGGGGCATTTAAAAAGAAAAAAGAAAAAAAGAAAACCCAACCTACTTCTACAAGGAATTTCAGAAAAATTACTCGGGAAGGATTATTTCCTTTAATAACACAGAATTTATTTAAAGTTTTTCAATCCTTTAATTTTTGTTCATTTTTTGTTACATTTAAATGTATTGTACATAGTATCTATGTTTACTTTTAAAATTTAAATTTATCTATATATCTATTTTGTGTTTTATATGCCTAAAAATATATCGGACAGAGACTTAATGATAATGTTGGTTAATCCTGGATGCAGGAATCTGCCTTGATTTGTTTTCACACTTGCCCCTGCCCATTCTCCACTGAGTTAAAAGTCTATGAGAAGGCAATGTCAGTTATCAAAGCTGTGATTAAAAAAGTAAAAGATATAGCCATTATGGAAAAAATAAGGAGGTTTCTCAGGAAGTTAAAAATAAGATTGCTGTCTGATCTAGCAATCCCACTATTGTGTATATACCCAAAGGCACTGAAATCCATAGGTTGAAGAGACAGATGAACACCCATGTTCATTGCAGCACTGTTCACAATAACCAGCAAATGCAAACAACCTAAGTGTTCATCGACTTTTTAATGGATAAAGACAACTCGGTGGCACACATTAACAAAGGAATATAATTCATCCATAAAATGAATGAAATCATGTTATTTGCTGAGACATGGATAAAACTGGTGATCATTAAATGAGATAAGTCAGACACAGAAAGATATTACTACATGATCTCATTTATATGTGGAATCTAAAAATGTTGGTCTCATAGAAGCTGAGATTAGAATATAGTCCCCAGAGGCAGGAGAGTGGGACAGGAGGAGGAACAGGAAAAGGTTGTTTAATGAATACAAAATTACATTTAGATAGAAATTCTGGTGTTTGAGGCACAGTAGAATGATTATAAGTAACAAGAATGTATGGTACATTTAAAAAAGCTAACAGGAAGGTTTTTTTTTTTTTTGCACTGGGGATTGAACTGAGGAGCACTTCACCACTGAGTCACATCCCCAGTCATTTTATTTTATTTTATTTTATTTTATTTTATTTAGAGAAGGTCCTGATGAGTTGCTGGGGGCCTTGTTAAGTTGCTGAGGCTGGCTTTGAACTTGCAATCTTGGCAGGAAGGATTTTGAAACTTTTCACCATAAAGAAATGATAACCAAGGAGATAAATATCTTTCAAGTTGGTTTAAATGTTATGCTACGTAGACATGCATCAAAAAATTACTTGGTACAAAATAAATATGTCCAACTTTTATGATTTTATGTATAAGTTTTAAAAGTTTAAAAAATCTTAAAAATATATAAAAAAAATAGAAGATAAATGTTGCCGCCTGAAGTGATGGCCGCTTGGAGCAACGAAGCTGTGGGAAGAAGTTTAGAGGCGAACTGGAAACAAACAGCTTTTTATTTTGATAACTTTTCTCTCTGGCTCTAACAATGACTAACACGCATCACACACACCACCAAAAAAAATGGCGCTGACCCGATCAGCAATCTTGGCCCAAGTCACTCGAGATCCCGGGCCAAGTCCTGTGAGACTACGGAAGGCGGCAATGCCCAAATCTCCATGGCCCATAGTCAACCGCAATTTAAGCCATCTCCCCAAACAGGGCTCCTGCAGATAAATACAAAGAACCAAGAAGACTGGAAGCAATAAACCAGGTGTTTAAGAAGGAAAATTCTAGTGTGTTTCAATGTTTATTTCTTAGATTCCTCTCTAAATTTTTAATTATCCTTCAGAATATGTACAAAAGATAAATATATAAGCCCCTTCTTGGTTTACATGTGTAATATAGTTGAAAGAACTTTGAAGAGTTTTGATGAAGGAAAAGCTAAAGTATACTCAGAGATTTTTTACCTTGCAGTAAGGCATTGGGTAAGTGGGTGTGGAATCAAGAAAACTGCAATTTCTTCTTTTTTTTTTTCCCCAATTAGTTATTTTTAATTATACACAATGGTAGAATCCATTTCAATATAATTACATAAAATGGAATGTATCTTATTCTAATTAGGCCCCATTCTTGTGGATGTACCCGATGGTGGGATTCACCATGGTGTCTTCATGTACATACATAGGAAAGTTATGTCAGATTCATTCCACTCTCCTTTTCCTACTCCTTTCCCCTCCTTTCATTGCCCTTTGTCTAATCCCCTGAACTTCTATTCTTCCTCTCCCTAGCCCCTTCTTGTATGTTAGCTTCCACGTATCAGTGAGAACATTCAACCTTTGTTTTGGGGGGGGATTGATTTCTTTCGTTTAACATGATAGTCTCCAGATCCACCCATTTACTGGCAAATGTCTTAAAGTCATTCTTTTTAATGGCCAAGGAATACTCCATTTTGTATATATACCACATTTTCTTTATTCATTCATCTTTTGAAGGGCATCTAGGTTGGCTCCATAGCTTAGCTATTGTGAATTGAGCTGTTGTAAACATTGATGTGGCTATGTCATGGTAGTATGCTGATTTTAAATCCTTTGGATATATACTGAGGATCTAAAGAAGTCAGCTGAGAAATGCAAACTCCCCATCTAGTTGGAGTACACATGATATATATACACATATGTGTGTATGTGTGTGTGTATTTATATATATATATATATATAAATGTGTGTGTATGTGTGTGTGTATATATATATATATAACATAAACATATATACTATTAGAATTCTTAAATAAAATTGTTTTATTAATTTTTGGCTTATTTATTGATAATATATACATATATATGTACATGTGTATATATATATGTATATATATACACACACACATATATATATAGGTCTTATTCCTGAAACCTTGCTGAACTCATTATTGGTTCCAATAGTTTGTGTATGCACACATATTATTATATATTTCAAGTATTTTAAGCATACTTTTCTTTTTCTTAATATATATATCATTATCTTTCATGAGCTTTTCAAAATTTTTGTTAACTTTCCTTTTGCTGTTCTTTTGCGTGAATTTTTGCAATTTCATCTTTGTTAATATGTGCAATGGAATTTAATATTATTGTTGTACTTTATGTTGTCTATACACAATGAAAATTCTACAATTTATTTACTATCTTCCTTGATGGTGGAATTTGGGTGTTTTCAAGATTTTTAACATGCCAAAAATGCTGCATTAAATTTCCTCCATAAGTTACTCAGCAAGCAAATGTTGGTTTTTCATAGTCTCCTCCCTCCCTCCTTCCTTCCTTCTTTCCTTTCCTACTTTTTTACATTCCTTTCTTTTTTCCTATTTAAAATTGGCATAAAATTATAAATAAAATCTCTTGGTCATAAGTTATATAGTCATTTATCTCTAAAATAGAATGCCAAACTGTTTTCTAAGCATCTGAGCACTTTGTACTTTAATGTATACCAGGCTAACAGTTCTTCTTCCTTTTTTTTTTTTTTTTTTTTAAACCAATTTAGTTCACATAAATTGCTGTCTCACTGGTTTCTTAGTGTGTTTTCATTGTTAAAGAATTTGAGGAAATCTCTATATATTTATTAGGAATTTTCTTTCTTTCTTTTTTTTTTTTTTGCTTCTGAACATAGTGTTTATGTCTTTTGCTTATTTTTTATTTGCTTATCTCTTTTAATGAGTTGCATTTTTTTATTTTTATACATTCTGGACACTAACCTTAATCAGCTACCTTTGTTGGAATTATCTCATAAAGAATGTCTTATTCTTTTAATTTCTTCCTTATAGAGTTCCAAGTTAAAAACACATTTTTACCTTTTACTAAGGAAGTCAAACTACATGTTATTTTAATTTTTGGTTAATGCTTGTCCAGTATACTCCCTTACATTCTCTTCTACAAAAATCTACATGTTCAACAAGCCTTTTATATTTTGGGGGGAGAGGGGTGCTGGGAATTGAACTCAGGGGTACTTGACCACTGGGCCACATACCCAGCCCTATTTGTATTTTATTTAGAGACAGGGTCTCACTGAATTGCTTAGTGCCTCGCTTTGCTGAGGCTGGCTTTGAAAGAAAGCTCCTCTTGCCTCAGCCTCCAGAGACACTGGGATTGCAGGCGTGGGTTCATGGCACCTGGCTAGCTTTTTTTTTTTTTTTTTTTTTTTGGTACCAGGGATTGAACTCAGGGGTACACGACCACTGGGCCACATCCCCAGCCCTTTTTTGTATTTTATTAGAGACAGGGTCTCACTGAGTTGCTAAGTGCCTCACCATTGCTGAGGCTGGCTTTGAAGTTGCAAACCTCCTGCCTCAGCCTCCCAAGTGCTGGGATGACAGGCATGCACCACCGAGCCCAGCTGTCCTTTTAACGTGCAGTGTAATTTAGCTGAACTTGATTTTGTGTGGGTAAGAGGCCTGTGTTGATGTTTTCCCAGCGCTGTGAATTGTACAGTATTTCACTACCTCTCTTGTTTGGTGCTGGAAGGATGTCTCACATACACTCCATATTTCATTTCTCCACTCTGCATTATTTTTGCTCTTGCACAACACGTTTGTAGCCTAGCCCATTGCCTCGCAGCCAAATCTCTCTGTCTCGCTTTCCTTAGTAATATCCAGACCATTTGTGGGCATTTGGTCATCTCTACTCATTTTGAAAATATCTATTCAAATTTCAGTTCAGAGTTAAGTTGAAATTGCTTTTAATCTACAGATCAGAATGGTTAATGTATTTTGAGTCTTATTTAAAACCTCCAACCTAATCTCTGATCATAAGACTTTTCTTTTGAAAGTTATTATGCAGAGTTTCTTGGAAAGTTTTTACATAGAGTTCTTGGCTAACTTTTATTTGATTTCTTCCTTAGATCACTATATTTTCATTGCCATGGTAAAAGGACATTCTAATTAAATTTTCTGCTTATTGCTTTGTTCAGAAATATTTTTCTGTTGATATTCTATCTGGCAACTATTACTCATAATATTTCGTAGTTAGATTATATTGGATTTCCTATGTAGGGAGTGATTGCATCTGCAAAAAAGAAAGTTGTTTTTCCTTTTCCATTCTTGCCCCTTAAACTTTATTTTTATTTTTCCTGCACTTCATTGGTCAGAAGAAATCAGATGGTTTGCACTTCACTACAGTATTGATTTCCCTGTGCTCTTGTGTGTCTTGGTCTTCTGTCTCTTGAATTCCCTAACCCAGCTTAGTTAGTAAGGTATGAGACTTGCTCAGATTTATATTTCCCTTTCCAGGTGTGGACTGGGTATCTCTTACGTGCGCTACGCTTTATTTCTCTACTCTCTCTCTTAGGTGGTGATGTATACTTATACTGAGAGACCTACTTTTGCCTCACTTTTGGGGTGTTAGTAATACTCAATGGCCATTGCCTACAACTATTTGCTGTATTTCAAGAGGCAATTGCTGTTTCTCACCTGCCTTTATTCTGTGTTCTTTGCCATGGGCTTTACCACACCTCTCATTAAGAGATGGGATGTATTTTCTGCCCACTTGACTCTAGCTGGAGTGGGAATCTGCTTTGATCGACAGTTCTGTGAATGTGATTTTTTTTTTTTTTTTTTTGTCTAGCAGTCAAGAGAACTTCTATTCTTGTTCTACCATCCTCAGATTTCTAGTTGAAAAAGCTCAGGGCAACCACCTTGAATATGATACATAGAGAGAAATGGTGAGCTGAGAGGTGGTATCAACTGACGATGTGTGAATAAATTCCTCTCAGACCATCTTATTTGGTTGATTCCACATATGTGAGCCAGGAGGGACCAGAACCTTATACTCAGAGAATTTCCTCCCAAAGAATCATAAGCAATCCATGAAGGATCTTTTATATGACTAGATTTGAAAAGATGTATTATCCTTTCATCAGCTATTTGATGACCTTAAGGTACAATTCACGTAGAAAAATTTAAAAATGTGGAAAAATAAATAAATTCTTTTGTGTATGAATTTTGAAATTAGTTGGTTTCCTAAAACATTTTAAAGGTATCCATGAACTTTTCTCTGCCATTCAGAGCCCATGGATTTAAGCATATTTAATGCATTTGTGCTTTAAGACATCCATTTCGTCACTTAAAATTGGAGAACGTATTCGGTTGCTCTTGATTTCCACTTTCTCAATCAATTTCTTAACAGTGTCGACTTTGAAGATCCTGAAATGTCAAAGTTGTTTTTCTGGTAACACTGTGGCAATGAAACAGCTTCCCTTTGCCTTAGAGTTAGCAGTTTTAAAGTTATCTTTTTGGTTGGCTTCTACCCATATCAATCATAAGGCAAGAAACACAGTCTCTAACAGCCTCATCTCAAATGTTGAAATCCTTAAAGATCAAAATTCCTAACGTCCAAGTGCACAAAGTCTAGAACCCCCAAATCACAATTGCAAAAGATGAAAATCATAAATGTTGAAATTTTGAAAGCTAAAATCTCCAAAACCACAATTCTCGTTGGGGAAGAAAAAAATAAAGAAAGTCATATAAAATGTAGAAAGCAGAATTCTGGGACAGGGATTGGTGCGAGTTTGGTTCTGTGTAGGACGGCTGCATGCTATTGGGTGATACAAATACCTAGAACCTGGTAAAGCATTATCTGGATGTGGCTTTGAGGTTAGCAGGCAAGCCTGGGTGCACCAGGTGGGAAATGGGCCCTTGGGTGCGTGGGCACCATCCAATCAGCCTGCCTGGAGAAGAAAACAAATACAGAAGGCCTTGGGGTCTCAGGGTGCAGCTGGGACAGAGCTTTCTACTGCTGCCTTGGACCTCAAAACTCCAGGCTCACCACACTTAGGCCTGCAGGACTTAACATCCCCAACCCCTGTCCAGGTTCTCAGGCCTCTAGCCTCAGACTGAGTCTCGCCCCCAGCTTCCTGGTTCTGAGGCTTCTGGACATGGACCAAGCCACACTGCTGGTGTCCTGGTGTTTCCTGCTTGCAGGAGGTTTTTTTTTTTTTTTTTTTTTTTTTTTTGGTCAAATAATTAGGTAGTCCATTATTTTATTTCAAATATCTGTAGTTATGAATCTGGGTGCACACAATTACTAATCCCAGTGATCAACATTTATATATTTTGTTTCCTAACTTATTTCTTTTATGCGTTATCTGCTAGTAACCATCCTACCAGTGTGGTTATCATCAGTATATCTGAATGTTTATGCTTAAAAAAAAATGTCATTATTATCGTGCAAGTGACCTATGAAATGTTGTGTTGTGTTTTAAAGTTTTTCAAACAATCCCCTTTTTAAACTGCAAATAGAACTCTTTTAAAAGATTATTTAGAATTACTCTTTTGAGATTTTTTTGGAATTTTCATCTTTTAATATTTTAAGGCTTTAAGGGTTTCAAAATTTGGGATTATGGCTTTAGGGATTGTCTTCTGGGGTCATAGTCCAAACTCAGCTTAGAATGTGTGTATATGATTTCAGAAAAGCTTAGCCCCTTTCTACTTGTGTGATCTAAAGCAAGTATTTTAATTCTATGAGGTTCATTCACTTCAGTAATCTACAAAGGGTATAATAATATTCAATAAAATGTTTATGAATATAAAGTTAAATTGTTTTTTGAAAAATATCTCTTTGGAGTGTGTGACTCATAGTAGGCACTCAGAACATATTGAAAGCTTTTATTTACGTTCTTTTCTACCCCCTTCCATGTGGTAGAAATTGTCTCAATTCCTTTATAGGACTTGCTTAGTTGCTTTGACCAACATATTCCAGAGGAACAAGAGGTGGGATAGGCTTTATTTTTGTGTTAATTTTTGATATGCTCTAATCATTTAATTTTTGACACATCTTAGTCTGTTTGGTCTCTGTACTTACACAGACCCACTGGGAACTCTCTGAAACCTCTGCAAATTTTAAGAATTTAATATATTCTTAGTAAGCAGCTGTAGCATGGTATATATTATTTAAAAAATAATGTGGAAAACATATTTGAATGGTATATTTAGCTGTCAAATTTACTCTGCTAATTAAGTATTTTCAAGTATAGGTATTGTATTTTGTAAATATCAACTTTGCATATTTGAAGTTTATGTTTTGTGCATATCATTATGAATATATCAAGTTCAGAGAATATAAAAGGATGATTCCTTCTTCACTTCTCCTTTGCCCACATACTTTGCTTTCTCAATATTCTCAGATTGTACCACGCAGTGAAGAGCAGAGAGAGAGAACACAGAAATCCAGAGCAAATGCTACTCCTGGGGATAAAACCTAGGATCTCTTGAATGCTAAGCAAGTGTTCTACAAAGGAGCTCCATCCCTGTCCCTAACAATGAACTATGAAAAAACTATATTATTACACTGCAAAAAGTCTGATATATAATATGCAGCCAATGAGAATTTTGGTTTGATAAAAAATGAATATGTCTAGCATATGTAAACATGCCTTAGTAGATATATTTGTTGTAAGAATCTACATATTTCCTGGTATATTAACAAACATTCATGTTACAACCAAAGAATTAACCATCTAAATATTCTATAACCAGGAAAAATTAAAATGTTTGCACTTTGCATTTTTAAAATTGGATACATGAGGAAGTCATACATGAACTATATTTTGATTTCATATGTATATTTAAATTTCAGGATATAAACTCAAACTCAGTTACTTCTTTTACTCTTTGCGTTTTACTAAGGTTTAATTTAAATGAATTTAATTTATGTTTCGAATTAAGCCATGAATGATTTTCTATTTTGTTGCTTTTGGTATTTTACTATTAAGTATATATCATCTTTCTGATCTCAAGAAGACCTGTTGTTAGGTGAATTTATTTTTTAATTATGGTAATAAAAACAATTAATGTCTCCATTTCTTTATTGCAAAAAGGATGATTTGGGCTGGGCCTGGTGGTACATGCCTATAATCCCAAGTGGCTGGGGAGGCTGAGGCAGGAGGATTGCAAGTTCCAGGTCAACCTCAACAAATTAGTGCAATTCTAAGCAACTTAGCAAGACTCTGTGTCAAACTAATTAAAAAACAAACAAAACAACAACAACAACAACAACAACAAAACAGTCTGGGGATGTGGTTCAGTGGTTAACAACCCTGGGTTCAATCCCCAGTATCAAAAAAAAAAAAAAAAAAAAAAAAGAGAGAATAATTTGAGAGATGTAAATGAGATACAGTGTTTGATATAAAAGACAATTGATCAAGAACAACTAAGATTATTTACCTAATGTATTTTCACAATTAAATATAATATTATCTTTATTTAAACAAAATATAGCTACCTAGTGTTGACTTTCTTTTTCCTGTAGGACCAGAGACTCTCTAGAGCAAACTCAGGAAAAGCTGGGGTGGGGGGGGGCGTTATGGTAGGGACTCCTCACACGAAAAGAGCATGTGGAGGGTCCCCAGGGCCCCAGACCTAGGAAAGGGCCCTGAACTGCTTCCTCTTACCTTTCAGGCACTGAAGATCTCTTTTAATTTTGCTTTTGTTGGCTTGTCTTCACATGTCTTATCCACTTTCTTCCCTTTTGCCCAGATTTCTTTGGTACTAAAAATAGCAGAGATATCTTCCTGATTCTGGGAGAGTCGAAGGAGGATGTGCTTGGAAATCCAGGATTCCAGGGGACTCATACAGTAGCAGCTGCTAGGGTCTGAGTCTTTCACTCCAAAATTCACATGTTGAAATCCTAACCCCCACGGTGAGACTGCAGGAAGTGGGGCCCTTGGGAGGTGATTGCATCATGACAATGGGCCACCATGAATGAGGTAAGTGTCTTTATAAGGAGGCCCCATAGAAATCCCTGCCTCCTTTCACCATCTGAGGTCACAATGAGAAGTTAGTGGTCTGAAACCCAAGAGAGGAAGCCAAGAGGCTTCCCAGCCTCTTCAGCAGTGAATGGTGCATTTCTGTTGTGTCCTCCAGTCTGTGATCTCTTGTGGCCCCGAGCAGACTCAGACAACAGCTTTTATTCCCATCTCTTTTAGCCAGCACCCCTCCCCTTTTCTGTGCCTCTGCTTTTGCTCTTTCTCTCTCCTTACCAGTTTCGCCTCTGCTTTCCTGGACTCCCTGCATGGTGAAGTCTGTCTGATTCTCAAGATGCTATCACCTGCCTTCTCACATCCTCATCCCTGACTCCATTGCCTCTTGGGCTCATGGTCCCAAGAGAGAATATAACAGTAGCAGCTAGACATTGTGAAGCGGATCTCAGATCATGGATGAACAGCACTTCTTGCCAGGAGCCCACTCCTAGAATACCTTACTGTGGTTCACAGGGGGTCCTCCTATCAAGAGGAGGGGTGTCATCAGAAGGGAATGCAGAAGATGAGGAATGGTTAGAAACCTGCATGGAAAAAGCATGGACCTCACTTTCCAAGGGATGTAGTCATTTTCATTCTCTCTTTCTCCCCCTACCCTCTCTCTCAAACAAAGGGCTATCTATACTCAAAATCCTATGTAACACAAGAGAAAAATAATACTAATGATATCAAAGAAGACTGCTTCTTCAGAAAAGTCTTTTTAAATGATTTAACAAAAGAGTCGACTATCACTTGGCAGATGATTTGCTTAACTTACAATCAACCTTCACCAAAGTCCTCTGGAACTGACTCTGTCTAGCATGATCCTGAGATGATTTGAGAGAAGTTATAACTATGGATGACTATGGAAGATCAAGCTGACTCTCTATCCCTGGAGATTTCATCCATTAATTAAGTCAGATCACCAGAGAATTACATCCTGGGACCATATGGTCCTGAAAGCTTGCAGAATTGCAGCTGCATTTTGGCAGCTTTTCCACAGACTTCACAGAGGGCGGTTGCAGAAAACAGCATTAAGTAAGAACTTACTGGATGTTCTACAGAGAAGCATCCTGTATGAATACCCCTGGGAGAAGGTTAGAGCAGAGATAGTATCCAGGGAATGTTCTGCTCTCCCAGGATAATATTTTCTCTTCAGTGACAATGAGAGCCACGGAGGCTTTCATGCTATGGTTATAGCATGTCTTGTTTATTTTGCAGCCAGTAATTCCAGAACAAAATCTGGACTTTCCTCTGACGGTCATTCCTTTAAACACCTTTAATCATCTTTTAACCTCTCCTTCCTTATCTCTCCACATCATCTAGCCTTTAGTTGAAATAAAACCTTAACTAGTCTTTTTGCGTAGCCTTAGCTCAGGGATTGCTCATGTATATGACATAAGACAGTATTGTCACTCAAAGAAAACCATTGTAGAATCCAAGCCAGGAATATTTCTCTGCAATATAATTCTACTATATCTCTCTTCTATCAAAAAAAAAAAAAAAAAAAAAAAAGACTTCATACCTGCCTCTGCTTATAGAAGAATGCCAAAATGTATTGTTCAACATTGTCTCCTATTGACCTACAAATTCTTCATTTCATAATCTTCCTCATGTGGTTCCATTTATCTAGGATGAATATATTGTTTGCCCAGTAATGAACACTCATGCAGAACATCACATGCTAATTTATGCTGTTTTATACACTCTACCTATGCATAGAGATCCAAGAAAAGAATGCTTGAAATGAACCCTGCTGACAGAGATCAAAATAATTACCTACATCTCCATCTTCCCATAACAGCATCCTAAATTCTACCATGAATTTGGTGTGGCATAAACCACCATTGAGTGACCACCTACTTCAAAAGGTTTTTAGTTTTGCTAATAGTTCTTTCTTTACTTATGTCTTCCTCCCTCTACGCTATGTAGAAAAGAGTTCACATAGTGAGGCTGATCTTTTAAAGGTCTTGCTGGTAGGGCTGCCTTTGGTTGGCATCTGGGAATCTGCCTGTCACAATGGTTTCTTTGCTTTTAACTGACAAATTTGTTTTGGTGTAACTGGGATTTTTTTTTTTTTTTTTTGTCCTAACCATGTGATTTGTAGGGAACAGCTGATCAGCATGTACCTCTGTGACCATCTCTTAGTAAAAACCTCACCAAATAACAAAACAAAGTGTTATGGGAAGTAATTCATAAAAGGGAACACAACACAGAGGGTACAAACAGAAAACAAACAGAAAACAATCCTACAGCAGTCAGTAGGAAGGACACCTATCCTGTGAGTTTTCTAGGGAGTCACTGGCAAACATGACAGAGACTGTATAGCACAGGTACGTTAGGATTTAGGTGTGCTGTCTCCTGAAAGCTCACATGTAAGACAAAGCAAGAAGGTTTGGAGGAGAAATAATTGGGTTATAACCTTAACTGAATCAGCGAGTTAATCCCTGATGAGATTAACTAAAGTAGTAGGGTGTGGCTGGAGGAAGTGAGAATTGGGGGCATGGCTTTGGGTATGTATTTGTATCTGGCAAGTAGAGTTTCTCTCTCTGTGCCTCCTGATCACCGTGGTGATGTGAGCTGCTTCCCTCTGCCACTCTCCCGCCATGATGTTCAGCCTCACCTCAGGCCCTGAGGAATGGAGCTGGCCTTCTATGGACTAAGACCTCTGAAACCATGAGCCCCCAAATAAACTTTTCCTCCTTACAGTTGTTCTGGTCAGATTCTTTTAGTCACAGTAGTGAAAAAGCTGACTGAAACAGGTACAGTCTCAAAATGACCAACCAGGGCATGCGAGTTGGACAGTAATGGAAGAACCACGAGGCACCACTTTGTGCAGAAGGGAAGTGTGCTGATGAGTGGTCATTAGGAAGTGTGCTGGGGGAAGTGGGTGGGAGCAAGTCAAGAGCTGAGACCTGACTGTTCCATTAGTAACCTCCAAAAAAGTCAGTACTGCAAAGCACCAGCACAGAGAAGCAGGAACCATGAGGCACAGGGATGGGGGAGGGCCATGACTAGAAAAGAAGAGTTACAGACCACTGATCCTCCTGCCCGGTGCCTTCAAAACCCCCCAGGTTAGGTGCCTACCTTGTAGGCTGAAAAATTTCATTAAAAAAATAATAATAACAATAATGACTTCAGGCAGAGTTGCCACAGTGTGCTATTTAATGTCCCTGCCCGTTTTACAACTGTCTCCTTCAGGTTGGTGCTTGACAGGGCCTGCCCAGTCACCATGTGATTTTAAGCAGCATTTGATGCCTTCATTTTTAGACAATATGTGTTTTGATAATCCAGACATATCAGGCCTCTGAGAAAAATTGTACCGCATGTGAGAGCTATATAAAAACAACATCATTTAAAAAGAGTGACAGTCCCAGTTTTGTATTAAATTCCCCCCCCCCCTTCCAGGATAGCAGAGGCCACAGGCAGCCATTTGATATACTGAACCCCACCCTATGCAGAATTGACGGATCCAAGCCCAGCCCGGCAGAATATTTTCCTCATGCTTTTGGTCTACATCTGTAAGTTTGGCAAGGGAGTGAACACGTGTTTCTATCTTCCATATGGCAGGGGGAAAAAAAAAAACAGAAGAAGCAGTGAGGCTGAGGGAGGGGGGATTAAATAGAAGGATTTGAGATGAGCCAAGACGATAGGTGCAAATCTAGAGAGGATTCCAGCCTGGGCATCAGCCCTTTCTGCAGGCGTGGCTGCCTGACTCTCTCTGCATCCTGGGGATACCCGTCTGCTCCTCATTCTGAGCAGATTAACACTGATGGGGCCTGAGGTTTTTAGGTAATTCCTTGTGTTGTTTCCATTGGATTATAATCAAATTCAATCTCAAATGTTGTACATTCGAAACATCGGTTTTTATTTTAAAATGATCAACACCTAGCATAGCACATATCACTATGAACATGGCTAGTTCTCTCTAAAATACGTGCATTATATAATTATAAATATTATGTAACATACAATATATTACCTATAAGTAACTCCACAAGTTGAAAATCGACATTTGAACTTTTATTGGGTACCGTCTTTCTCCGCCCTCTGAGAGCCTCATAAATCATTAACTCTGTCCCTAAAGCTTGTAGCCAGGGCAACATGAAATGGTTCTTCTACACCCCTTCACGGTTGTTTGCAGTCCTTGTCGCATGCCAGCTCTCCCCGTCCATCGTCCACGTTCACTCTGGCATGCTCTGTGCCTCAAATCCTGATCTCTTGCCAGTCTCTCCAGTGGGCCAGTCTCACCAGTGTGTTCTGCCATTCATTATGTTTTCTTTCCTGTTGGACCTGATGCAGACACCCTCCCTGCTCCTCTGATGGCTCACTCTCTCCTTCAGGCTGCTCCGCGATTTCACCTTCACTGCTTGTACTACATGGGGATCTCATATGATATGCCTTTGCTCGGAATCTTAGCTGCAGCCCCTGCTCCTCTTTCTTCTCCCTGGCTTCTGGCAGCTTCATCTCAGCTCCACCCTGGGAACCCCGAGAACGTTCTCTCTTCAAATTGACTTAGCAAAGCCAACACTACTTTGCACACAAGAATGTGAAGATCAAACTGAACAAGTAAATCGATGTGAAGATATTTATTTTAAATTAAACATCATGGCATATAACATCAGCACATATTGTGATAGAAGTTTTAAAAATGCATGCTATTCTGTGCAAAGGTAATCTTTCAGCAAAATTTAGTCTCGGGAGTAATGCTTAAATAGAAGTAATGGGCCAGTGTAGATGAGAAAATATTAACATTTTGCCAAAGGAAGAAAAAAATATGAATATTTTTATATCAGATAATATTTGAAAAGATAAAGGTGATCTTGAGAGGAGATGTGAATTTTGGCTCATATACACAGTGAGAAATTCAAGGAATATGAGATATTTTTTGTTACTTAGGTAACATCATTTGCTCCCCTGTAGCCTGCTCTTATCCAGGTATTTTAAAACTGACATTTAAATTCATTTTTCTTGCATACAAGTACATAAATAAGCTGAGCTTCCTAGTGCATACAGTATCATCTGTTTTTCCCTTTTTAAATAAAATTACTGCATTGACTCCTTTATAAATTCCAGGCATCTTGCCCATCTTCCAAATTCTTAAAATTAGCTAGAAGCCTTGCAGTGACTTTTGCCAACACCTAAGTACCTCATTAATTGGGTTTGAAAAATTGTATCTAGACTGGACATTCAATTCATTCAATTAAAATTAATGAGTATCCATGGGGCTGCTCACTCAAAGTTGAATTCTTGCCAACCTACTTCTAACCAAAATAAAATGTGCTCCCTTTGGACATAGTCCGTGTCACAATCAGCAAGATTGTTGAGCTCTTCATTACTCCCAGTGATTATCCAACACCCACTTCCCACTATTTTAAAAGTGTCCACTGCCTCATTGAGTTGGTGAAAATAAGGAATTATTCCTTGGCAATAACTTCTACACATAGGATGGTATACTTCATGGTACCATGATGCCCATTCCTTTTGCAAATTACAAAATAGGCCTGGGCTGGCTGGAATGATTTATTTTAAATGGTGGGAAAAGGATGCTTGAATAAATGCTTAAGGAACAGAAGTTTGGAATCTTTCTTTTTGATGTTCTTTAGAATCTCATCCCTGCAATTTAGAAATAATTTTTTGATTGTTCTATTTGAGGACGTGGTTATACTTGATAGGAACATATTAAAGGAAACAATTTAATTCTGGTCATTATAAATTTATTACAATGTTATTTAATTTTTAGTTACCTGAGTCATAATGATTTTCTATTCTTATTTGGCATACCAAAATGTCCATGAGGCTTTTAAGAGGTTAGGAATGAATTTAAAGAAGGAACAAGATGTTCCATTCCATTCTCCTTTACTGGACTATATGACAATTTGGACCTCAGTATTGTACACTACATATATTTTTCCTTCTCCTAAAGTTCACATCTCAAAGCTTGTACACAAGGTTGACCATTAAAATATTGCTTGAATCAGTGAAATGGGAGAAGTTTGTTGGAATTCACCATTATACCTATGGATTAAAGCATACAGTAGCAAATGCAATTCAATTTTGAATGTCACAAACTTAAAGTGCATGGAGATAGACATTTGAGTCTCTAACTAGTCTTGGAGCTGACTCTAAACCAAAATGGAATAGTTATGGGTGCAGTTGGGGGAATGCCATTTGTCACATTAGTCTAGAATTCCTTCTGTTCTGAAACAAATACCCAGACATTATTTTTAGCTCATATTATACATAACTTGCAAAGAGCTGTACTTGGATACATACCAAATGAAAAATGTAAGTATAACTGTAGAAATACTTATTTTGAAGACTAAAAGGATATCATCAAAATTAAACAGAATTACATGGTTTTAATTAATTATGGTTTAAATAGTAGAAATATTTGTAGAACAGGGTATTTTAGATGTTATTCCTTTAAAAATGCTGAAAATGTATATTAGAAATGATAATATGTCCTTATAGTAGTTGGTGTAAAATTTGATGACATGAGAGTTGAGCTTTGCTCCCATCCTTCCTCTGGTGTGCTGGGGTCACTGGTACGATGTGCTTGATTCTGGCTCTGAGTTTCTTATCGCAGTAAGCGGGGGAGGGGAGTGACCTTGCACGCGCTGTGCTCTGTGGACTTTTGGTTCCATCTTATTTGATGCTATCATGACATCATTTTCAGCTAGTTACAATAATTAATTGAGCACCTGTATTCAGCTCTCAGAGCGCGCCTCACAGTGGTGCTGATGGCCTGTGGATCATTCCTTTGTCATCTTTCCCTTCCCCATGATCAGCTTTCTACACACAGTCTTTTTTTTAAAAAAATCTCCATAGACAGAAGTCGCCTTTTGGGGGCCACATTTTTCCTCCATGAGTCACCCCACTCCTCTGCCTTTCCACGGCAGTCTACGTGGTTACATGCCTCACACACGCTAGGCTCTCAAGTGCGTCATTATTTCCTGGTTCACCTCTTTTCTTCTTAATTAGCCACAAAGCAGTCCCAATAACACTTTCTGCTGTTTAAAATGAAATGTAATCACCCCAAAGTTTTGTAAAAGTGAATTTCTGCATCTCTGCTTAAAATCCTTGTATCTCCTAACTTTGTTTATTCATCATTATTCACCAAGCACCTGCTGTGAGATTGGCACTGCACCAAGGGGTCGAGACCTAGGAGAGGTAACAGACACCAGCTCTGCCTCTTCTGTGGCTCTGAGGCTGGGGAAAAGGACACAAGGACTCATGGAACATCATGTGGTCTGTGCTCAGAGATAGGTCCCTGAAGGGGAGAGTCTCATCCGGGACTGCCCACCCCAACCCAGGGAGCCCCAGACCTAGGTGCCAGGGGTTCCACTCCAGGATACAGGATGGGAACAGCATTGTGGTAGGAAGCAGAACGAGGAGTCTCAGGAACTGAGAAATGTGCATGTGTAGGTATAATAGAGAGAAAACTGTCGGGTGTGTTAAGCCGTGATGCCCAGAGTGATATTTAGGGAGCTGGACTTAAGCTCTGATGTCATCTGTCTTTGAAAAGACAATTCATACAGTACCCTTGTGCCCTGAGTACCCTTGTCAATATTTTTTTTTTTCTTGCCATAATAGACTGTGTCTCCCAGAGCACATTTGTTCTTGTGAATGTGAACAATTAAAGGGATGAGTCACCAAAGGCAACACCTTTGGCTTAACAATTCCCCAAGTGTCAAAGACCTACCTACCTACCTACCTACCTACCTATCCAGATATGGACAGATATGGAAAGTTAGAGTGGTTAGTGTGAGTGTGAGTGTGTTTAATTAGGGAGTTGGGAACTTCCAGGTTAAACAAAGAGATGGGTAAACCAGGGATCAGTGAATTAAATATTGCTAATATTTTCAGAGCCACTAGAAATGTTTGTTTGAGCTGAGAAACAGTCTCTGTCTCATCCAAGTGAGGAAGACAGCTCAGGGTGATACTCAGAGGACTCAGGAGCCATGGTTGTCTGGAGGAAAGGAAAATAAAAGGTTCAAGCCATTCTTCTGAGGTGGTCCTCAGGCAGGCTTAGCTTTTGATGATGCTTGTCATGTGACGGGCCTCCAGGGACACAAGATCGGGTTTTCCAGATTATGATTGGTTTATTCAGATAAAAGAGTTTTAAGGTACCCATGTCCTCATTTCCTTAAAAAATCCCAAAATAAGATATGTATGTGGTATGTATCTGCAGAGTAATTCTGATATAAATACCTGTGTATTGAACAGGGTTTTCTTATCAGTAAATAGTAAAATTTTCCTTCTGAGTAAGCACTGGAAACTTACCCATTGCTCTGCACCATGCACAGCCAGAGGAAGGAGAAGTTGTGCTCCATTTGTGCATGAAGTGTCAAAATGCATTCTACTGTCATGTGTAACTAGTCAGAACAAATTGAACAATAAAAGAAAAAAAAATAAAATAAAATATACCTTAAAAGAAAAATGTAAATATATCTTCTACTTTAGGAATATACTCAACACTATTTTTTTTCTGATCCACTAAATAAATCCACCAGTTTTCAGACAAAACTCTGAAAAATGTCAACATCATTTCCACAGAACAAATAATAAATTATAATGGTGTTGTAAATAATGATGTGCTCTTTACAAGCCAATATAAACTTTTCCTTCAAAATTATCTTTCTAAGCAATTTCTCCACATGACAGAGTATGCAATGGTGTGTGTTATGCCAGTTTTAATTTCTGTATGTCTTACTAATTCATTATAAACTCTAATATTTACGTAGCACTTTGTCACTTGCAAAGTGTTTTCACCTTCATTTTTTAAAAATTATCATATTTTGAGCTAACAACACTTTGATAAGTTAGGTGGGCATTATGATTCCAGCTTGAGGCACAAGGAAGAGATTCAAAGAAGCTAAGAATTTACAGGTTTGGGACCTTTCTTTATAGGATTGGTTGTGGTGTTTGCAGATCATCTGTACCCAGTCTAGGGAATAGGGTCATGAGAGTTTAGGGGACTACATGTGATCCACTCATTCTCCACTTGTGTTGTCCCAATTAAAAAAAAAAAAAAAAGAATTTGCATGATATCAAATACCAAATGATTTGCAGAGCTAGTAATAGTTACCAGCACTTACTAGTCACCAAACACATCCTGTAGGTAGAGCGGTGCTCTGTATGTTTACTGTATTGCATCCATCTTCCAAGGAGGAGGACATTGTTCGCAAACAACTGATTGGATGACTGAGGTAGCCAGGTAGGGAAGTGGCAGAGCCTAGAACCAAAATAAAAACATGTCACACTAAGTCAAAAAACGGCTCTTCCTCTCAGGATTAGCTCTTTTCCCTTACTTAATAGTCTAGATCCATGAATTATTTATTTAATTTTTTTTACAATAACAGAAGAATGTGGATTCATATTTTCAGGTCAAATGTTTGAAATGTAAAATAATTTATAGGTGGTTCCTGGAAATTTCTGTAGGCAGTATCTTTTTAGAAAGAAACTATTTTGACTGGTAATTTTCTGTCAAATTACCAATTTCTTCTCTTCCCCGCAGAGCCCTGTAATAGGAGAGTCAGCACATGGTAGTGTTGATTTAGGTGCTACAAAATCAACGAGCTGGAAATGTTTAACTTATGCTCACGCTTATTTAATTTTTTTCCCAGACATTCCTCTTAGTCAAGATTTAAATAATAGAGTAGACAGAAAATCCCATGGAAACTTCCTCATCATCATCATTGCCACAACCACCAATATTTATTTCTAAGCACTGAACACATTAACGAACATGTAATTCCCTTCATTTCTCCTAAATCTTAAGCTTGAAAAGGGATCTAAAGTCTAAACATCCAGAATTGAGTATTTTTTTTCAAATTACTAATTATACTTCTGTTGACAGACTTAAAAAATCAAATAGGTTTTACAAGATATGATTAAAATTAAGAAATATTGGGGAAAACCTTTGTAGGTAAATATTCTAAGATGATATGTGTTAAATTTATATGACTGACAAATTAACATAGCAATTTTGAAGAGTTGGTCTGATAAATTTATAGAGTAGAAACAAATAAATCTAGGTTTAGTTGAAAAAGAATATGTGTTTTCCTTTGAGTATGAGACACGTGTATTTTTTTAAACCAAGGTGCTCTCTTGTTAAAAAAAAAAAATCCATGATCTTATTATTTTGCTATCTGTGAGAAGGTTTATTGGCAACTATAGCCTCAATGTTTAATGGTAGGATACTGATATCACCATGAGATAGATTATATAGTGAACTAAAATTGAATCATCATTTTAAATGTTTGATTCAAAAGAATGATCTACTGTGAAGATTCAACTGGAGTAGGAACTTCAAAGCTACAAGGAACCTCATCCCAAACCATGATGACACTCTTTTAGCACTGGCATCAAGAACTTCACCTATTGGAATTCTAGTAAGCAGGGATAAAACAAAAGAAGATAATTTATAAATTTTCAATGTTATTGCTGATTATGAATTCTAAACAACAAGTGTCTGACTCTGATTTGACTCATTGTTTGAAAACATTTCCATAACTCATATTCAATGATAATATGAGCTACCCAAACTGTACAGCTCTGTAGTTATTTCTAAGATATGTGTACATTTTACTTCCTGGTATCTATACTGTCACTTAGTTCCATTTCAAGAAGTAAAATTATGTTTTCCTAGGTACAGGAGTTAATGGGGTCCTTCATTCACAAACTCTTGAAGAACCTAGTCCTGAGATGTGTTGTTTTCTGTATGTAGCAGTGCCCTCTACTGGGCAAAGAGAAATCTGATGTTACTAATGGATTTCTAATTACTTAAGGGCAACCTTGTAGATAATACATGGAAAGATCATGCAAATTGAACTATATTTTTTGGATGAAGATCCTGAGAATTATTACAGAATATGAATCTCTTCAATTTATTCATATAAACATCTTTTCCTTTATTTACTTTTGTTTTGAATAACCTTGTTCTTTGATTTGGACCTGAGAAATCAATCCTTGATTTGACCTTAGATCCTTTTGAGGTTAAAATATATGAGAGACAACTGGTATTTTGTATTATTAAATAGCTGATAAATAATGAAATTAAAATCAATTTGGCATTAATTTCAAGGACTTTCTTTGAGCTGGTGCTTGGGAGGCAAGTAAAGAGAAATATTACTTTAATCTTTTGATTTATTCATAGCTTAATTTTGTTTATAACTTTAATTATATTTAGGATCAGCTTATATTTGGGTGATGATAGGACATGGTTTGAATTTAGGTATGGTTTCTCTAGGACACAGATGAGACCAAGAGGTGTATTTCTTCTTTTTCTCCCTATTCTGTTACAATAGGGCAGGGGTTTCAGAACTAACATCATAACCAGAAAGTGCTGATTATCTATTAATCTGAAAAAAAAATGGTTCAAAAAATTTCAGTGAGCTCTTAAAAATAACTTTAAGTAATATTGATTAACTATTAAAATATGATTAGTTACATCAATAAATGAAAAAAATGGAGCTAATTGGATACTATGGTCAGCATATGCTATCAGAACATTATGAGGTGGCAGAAAACAGGGTAAGTTTTCCAGATCATTTTCATGATTTAAAATGTAACAAAGTCCATGTCTTTTAGAATCTTGCATGTCATATTAATATTTGTCACAAGGACACTTTTAGGTGATACACAATAACAGCCTGTTCTGTATCATATTCCCTACAGGCACCTTCAATGTTGTTCCATTGTACTTGTTAGGTAGCAAACGTTTTTTTAAAAAGTAGCTAAACTAAGGTAGAATTAATACCTTCCTGTGAAAACTGAGGCTATCCTGATGGGTTTCACCATCTGGGAGTAATGGGGTGACAGATCCTTGATTATTGTCTGAAAGTAGTTCTTGTTGGTTTCTTAAATAAGAAGAACATTCTAGACCCAAGGTGAAAGGTCACAAATCTTGGTCTCTGTAAGATTTACAAGAATTATTTGGAGTAATGGTCCAATAAATGTATCAGTAAATGAAATGCATCCCACATAGAGCTTTATTATATGAATTTCAGAGGGGTTAATGTATCAGTTAATTGTATCAGACTCTTAATTGTATCGATTTCTTTTAAAAGTGGTAGGGTTCAGGTAAGAGTGCAGTGGAAAAGCCTTACATTTTTGCCTGGAGAAAAATCTCATCTCAACCTTCAGTGAACATCCAAAAAACAAAGAATTTAACCATGATGTTAGCTGAGCCAGGATATTATAGTCCCTTCATTGTCAGGAGAGGTTGCGGGATCTTGCCTCTTCACCCTTGGTGTTCACATGCCTGGGAAATGCACTTGCACACAAGGACATGATCTCTCTCATCCAGAGGTCCAACCCTTGCAAACTCCCTCCTGAGCCTCTTACAGCAGGAGTTCTTTGCTTGGGGCACACAGGGGACATGGAGAGAACTCAGGTACTCTACCGTAACCATGGATAAGGAGCACTTTGTCTATTTTCTTAAAATCTGTAACTAAAATTTATCATTTCCTTCACTTAAGAATGTAAGTAGGTAGACATTAGAAAAAGTACTTGAGATTTCATAACCAACAAAAATCCTCTCTATTTTTGTATCACAATTCATTGCAGATACAATGTCATTAACTTATAATTATTTTCAAATAACAGTAGATATCAGAACCAACACTAGATCCTATTACTTAATACATTAGTAATAAAGCACATACTTCATCATATCATAGTTTTTATTTTATTGTATTTATAACTGATCTTCATCATATTTATTTTAGTGTCATATGTTTGCAAATATTTCTCTGTGTTACATTTGTAGATGGGAAAGCGTAACACATTTTTACACTTCCATTGAAAGGAACTAGAAAATCTATTATGAAGATAATTTTTAAAAAAGAAATGAGGAAGCTGCAAAATGAATAAAAACGAAATAAGCAAACTGCCAAAAACAGGTCAGAAGGCAACAGAGAAAAAAATAAGACTGAAGGGCAATACTGTATATGTATTATAATTTCCAAAGTAACTATTAAAAGGGCATTAAATTAACTTAATTATGGTAAAAGGATCAGCAAAAATACTTATGATTGATCCAAAAAAGACATGAAAAAATGATTGGCCATACAAGAAGGAATTACAGTGTTATGTGTGTACTGTCACAGCTCCAATGGATATAAAGCAGAAACTGAAAGAATTCAAAGAGAAAAGAGCAAATTCACATATATGATGGCAGTTCAACAGCTGACAGGACAGGCATATGGAGAATTGATAAAGGTATGAGTCTAACCTATTTGATGTGTGTGTGTGTGTGTGTGTGTGTGTGTGTAAACCTAATCCCCAAAATGATAGAATTCATACATTTCAAAAGTGCGCTGATTCTTCAGGTAGTGAAAATTGAGTATATTATGACATAGCATGAAAAAAATTTCATGAAATAAATTCCTCGAAAGAGAAAATTAAAACTGACAGAAGAAGAAATAAAAAAATCTGAGCAACACATTGTCTACCATATATATTAAATCAAATAGTGTAGAGTTTTCTATATTTAAGTCTTGTGCTTTTTAAGATATCATGCCATCTAAAGGACTTTGTGGTCTTTGTCACCTGTAAATCTTTTCCCCTCTTATACTGGAAAATACTCATTAAAAGTCAGTAACAGTTTGCAAGAAAATTTTAAGCAAAGGAAGATTTTGAGAAATAAGGAAAATAAAATTAACTTTAAACATGTTGGAATAAAAATGATGTATCAGAAGTAGTAAGAGGTGGACAAAACCTCTCATTATCATATAATGCATTTTGAAGTAAAAAATGCAAAGCGAACTGCTGTTTTAAGAAACAAGGCACATGGAATAAATCTTAAACGGTGTTGGAATAAAAAAGTAGTGAAAATAATAGGAAATGACGACATCTCATGCAGCTCTATGTGGAATAAATTCACTTGAGAAAGAAAAACCTGAGGTCATTTCCCGATGGATTATTACAAGTATTCATCCAGCTCTAAAGAGAGTGAAACTTAAACAGTGCGTGTGCAGATATAAAATGTCAGCTTTCCACAGACCCAGATACTTCCTTATCTAAGTATATAAATAAAGGAAATTCACTATATCTAATCAGATGGCTCTCCTATTTTACTATGGGATCATCAGATATCATGGCAGATTTTATGTGGTCATAAGACCTTCTATTCAAAATGTAATTATGTGGACAGGATCAAACATTACCAAAAATAGCTCAGTTTTGTGCACTTTAATTTTTCCATTTAGTAAATATCAGTAAAATTAAGAATAAGTCTTTTTGGGGGATTAAATAAATGACTCCAATGTGCACATAGAAAAGTAAATATTCAAGAATCGATGATGAGGATAACCTAAACAAGTAGAATAGGTAAAGTACATTTACCAGATCCTAAAACATAGTATTAATATTCTATAATTAAAAGTCTGCTCTGGGCACATGAATGAACAGACCAGCTGAATAGAATACATATATTAGAAATCAACCTCAGTAACTATGGAAATTTAACCTACTTCAAATAGATCAGATAAATAAATGTAAAAAAATGATGGAAAAAATAAAAATCCAAGAAGATATGAGCCTAATTTGAAGAAAACCTGAGAAATACTGCATCACTCAGAATTAATCTAGTTACAAAAGATAGGCCAGTTTGGTGACATTAAAAATGATTGCATTGGAGGATGGGAGGATTAGATGAACTCTAGATAGGGCAAAGGGGAAAAGGGGAATGAGGGGAAGGGAGGGGGCACAGGGGTAGGAAAGACTGTGGAATGTGATGGTCATCATTACTGTAAGTACATATATGAAGATATGAATGATATGACTCTACTTTGTATACAACCAGAGAGATGAAAAATTCTGCTCTATATGTGTAATATGAATTATAATGCATTTTGTCTATACAACAAATTAAAAATTTTAAAAATGATTGCATTATTTGACAAAATACAGCATCCATTCAAGTTCAAAACACTAGAAAAACTATGGATATTAGGAACATACCTCAACATTGTAAAAGATATATACATTAAACCCAAGGTCAACATCATTCTAAATGGAGAAAAATTGAAAGCATTCCCTGTAAAAACTGGAACAAGAAAGGGATGCCCTCTTTCAAAATTCCTTTTAAACATAGTCCTTATAACTCTAGCCAGAGCAATTAGGCAAAATAAATTAAAAGGATACTAATAGGATAAGAGAGCTCAAACTATCCCTACTTGTTGATGACATGATCCTATATTTAGAAGATCCAAACAACTCCACCAAAAGACTTCTAGAACTCATAAATGAATTTAGCAAAGTAGCAGCTTATAAAATTAACACCCATAAATCAATTGTGTTCCTATGCAACAATGATGAAGAAGCTGAAAGAGAAATTAGGAAAACTATTCCATACATAATAGCCTAAAAAAAATTGGGAATCAATCTAACAAAGATGGTGAAACACCTCTACAATGAAAACTGTAGAACATTAAAGAAAGAAATTGAAGAAGACCTTAGAAGATGGAAATATCTTTTATGTTCTTGCACAGGCAGAATTAATATTGTCAAAATGGCCATACTACCAAAAGTGCTATGCAAATTTAATGCAATTCCTATTAAATATATCAATGACATTATTCATAGAAATAGAAAAATTAGTCATGAAATTCATTTGGAAAAACAAGAGGCCCAGAATAGCCAAAGCAATCTTTTGCAATAAAAGTGAAGCAGGAGGCATCACGGTATCAGACCTTAAATTATACTACAGAGGCATAGTAACATAAAGAGCATGGTATATATCTGAAAGACTTAAAATCAGCATACTACAGAGGTGCAGCCACATCAATATTTTATGGCAGCTCAACTAGCTAAGCAATGGAAACAACCTAGGTGCCCTTCGATAGGTGAATGGATAAAGAAAATGTAGTAGATATACATAATGGAATTTTATTCAGTCATAAAAAGAATGAATTTAGGATATTTGCCAGAAAATGGATGATTCTGGAGACTATCATGCTATGTGACATAAGCCAATTCCCCCCAAAACCAAATGTTGAATGTTCTCTCTGATATGTGGATGTTTAACACACACACAAGTGGGGTGAGAGGAAGAATAGAAGTTCATTGGAGTAGACAAAGGGGAATGAAGGGAAGAGATTGGGGATAAGAATTGGAAAGACAGTGGAATGATCAGACATAACTTTCCGATGTTCATATATGAATATACTACTAGTGAAACTCCACATCATGTACAACCACAAGAATGGGATCCTAATGAGAATAAGTTTTACTCTATGCTTTATAATATGTCAAAATAGTTTCTGTTATGTGTATCTAAAGAGGGAAAATTAAAAAACGAAAAAAAGGAGAAAAATGTAAATTAAATTGTGAACTGAGAACATTACTTTTATAATTAAACAGCTTAATACTCAGTCAATTACATCAGTTCATGCTTCAGCCAATCTCAGGCTGCCAACTTATCAGACCATGATCATATAAAGTAAATGCCAAGTGTAGTCAATCAGATTATTTCAGCAGACCACAACCTACAGGTTTTTCTCTAGGCAGAAATATAAACTTTGCACAGTGGAGACGGGCATTTTGAACCATCTTTGATATGGACTATTTCCCAATTCTAGTATCTTTTTCTTCCTCAAGTAAATTTTGTTAAATTGAAAAAAAATAAAAAAGATTGCATTGTAATGTCATTGTTATGGTTTTGACATGGTGTCCCCCAAAAGCTCATGTGTGAGATGATGCAAGAGAGTTTAGAGGAGAAATTATTGGGTTGTAATTTGACCTAATCAGTGAATTAATCCCTGGTTGGATTAATTGAGTGGTAACTGGAGAACAGGGGCAGGGGTTGTGTGGCTGGCAGAGGTAATTATTTGGGGCCTATGTTTGTATCTGGCAATTTGAGACCCCTCTCTGCCTCCTAATCATGATGATATGAGCTGTTTCTGTTAGAGCTCTGAGGAATGGAGCTAACCTTCTATGAACTAAGACCTCTGAAACCATGAGCCCACACATAAACTTTTCCTCCTTTAAAATTATTCTGGTCAGGTCCTTTAGTTAGAGTGGCAAAAAGGCTAACTAAACCAGTCATCATAAGCCTAAAACAAAAATGAAGACAAAGTGGAATTGGATTACAACCTGTAACACAAGTAAAGATATATTTCTATTCTATATAAAAAAAAATCCCTCAAAACCCTCAAAATTTAGAAATTGAAACAAAACAAAACAAAAACCCACAATGGGCAAAACACAAACTTTTCACAAAAATGATGCACACACATTGACACATAAACACAGGCACCTCTACACATCAGTTTGTAAAAGAGAAATACAAGACCAAAGAAATGAAGAGCAATGGAATAGAACATGTAAAAATAGTGAATGAGAATAAAAAGATCAAAGAAGACATCTCTATAAAAATATGCCTTTGTCCACTTTCACTCTTTGGAATCATGACTGTGTTTGACATTTAAAAAATATAAGACCCAAATGTCTGTCAATGGGTCAACAGTAACTGAAAGGTGGAGTATCCACTCAAAGGAGTATTTGGCAGCGTAAAGGAACCAGGTGCTCACATATGCTACCACATGGGTAAACCTCAAGCTCATCACGCTAAATGAAAGAAGCCAGATCCAAGAGATCACACCTTGTATGATTCTGTTCGTGTGAAATGTCCTGTGGAAACAATGAAGACAGACAGTAGGTGAGAGGATGCTTGGAGGTGGAGCTGAGAAGTGGGGTGGCACGAGTGGTTTCTTTGTGACACTTGAAGTTTCTTTTTGGATATATGGAATTGTTCTAGAATCATACTGTGGTGATGGTTGTGACATTCTACGATTTAATGAAGATTACTGAATTGTATACACAAAAACGGGGGGATTTGGTGGTGTATAAAATTATCTGGCAAAGCTATCTGAAACAAGGATAATCTTATGAGTCTGATAAAAGCAAAACAAATGAAATTGCATATAATTATGTAGATATAAGTCAACAAGAAGTGAAAAAACTTAAAACTAACTGTATATCACATTGACTAGAAAGTCTCAAAAAAGAAATGTGAATTTCACCTTCACGTACATCTACAATGCACTAATTAACAAAGCTATAAATAAATGGAAGAAAGACCAATGGAATAGAAGAAAGGGAACAGGGGAAGGAAAGCGAAGAGAGAAAGAGGCAGTACTGGAGACTGAATTGTAGAATATTATATGCTATGCTTGTTTAATCATGTCAAAATGAACCCCAATATTATGTATAAATCTAATGCACTAATAAAAAAGAAATATGGAACCAATATCAGTAACTTTTGAAGAGTTTACGTCTTTAGTAATATATACTGTCAATAGAATGTACTTTAAAGGTGAAAGAAAAAACACAAAATTTTGAAATTTATTTATTCAACTTTTTGTTGTTTCTGACATGAAAGTAGAAATTCTAAAATGACTATATGTGGCTGGTAGAATTAAAGAAGTGCTAACCACATAAGTATTTGGTTGCCCGAGTTCTCACTGTGGAGGAAGTTCACAAACATGGACTGGGGTTGACCTCGTTGCCATTAGATCTATTCACATCTCTGGTGGAGATTTTGTGTAGGACCAGCATTTTCTAATTGTGGGGTGAAGTGGCACTCATTCTGTTAGAAAACTGCTGAAACATAGTTAACTTAGCTGGGAACACCGTGTTAGTGAAATAAAAGGGTTTATTGGGGTGCCACATGGGCAAGGGTAGGGAAAGGAAGGGGGGGGGTAGGGAAGGGGATTAGGGAAGGGGGAAAAGGGATGGACGGGATCAGGGACAAGCAGGAACAGAGAGCGATTTCAGTCCGGGGCTGGCTTAAATAGAGTAGGGGCCATAAAACCCCCTTGGAGTGAGTCCTTGTCCTATAGGCCAGCAGAGGTCATGGGGGGAGGTAGTGGTAGTGGACAAGGGACTTGCTGGAGGATCCTGGGAGCTGTAGTTTTTCAAAAGGCACCTGGGGAGGTGTGGCCTTCTGCCTGGGAGGTGCAGCCTCTGCCTAGAATCCAACACATTCCACATTTGTGCATCTTAGGTGAAGGAGTTTCTCAAGGAGATTCTTAAAAATGTCACTGTCAAACTTGAAAGAAAGAAAGTCCCCAAGTATCAGAACGGTGAGAGATGACACTGTGACCATCATGTGGTCTGTTACCAATGAGAGCCTGGATCCATGCTTGGGAAGTTACTATCCAGGGAAGAGGCAAGAAAAGATCCTTGATCCTGCATGGGGTGGGGTGGGGCGCTTAAACTAAACACGGCCCCAAGCTGATTCCTGAAAGTGCTGCCCTGTCCACAGTACTGGCCCAGGGAAACAGCTAGGGTGCTTGGTACCAAACAATCCTTCAGTGAAATGAAGGACAACTGAAAGTCCAGGAGAACTGCAGGTAGGAGCATCTGCATGGAAAGTAGCACAACAATGAAAAGTGAAAAGACCATTGAAACCCAAGGCTCCAACAGGGGGCACCTTGGCTTCTCCAAGAATTAAATAAGTCAGTAAATAAATCTGTAAAAACCATCTTCAATAAAAAAGAAAAACAAACCAAAATCTACAGAAAGAAACACATTCACATGAAAGAGAACCATCAACCAAACAAGAATTTGAAATCATAGGAACCTTCAAAGAAGCTGTAAAATAGTATGAAAGTGGATGAAGGGGTTCGGAGCAGAAGTCTCCTTTATGGCAGGTGCTAAGTAAAAACATATCCCCTCAACATCACTGTGTTAAAATAGTCATTTTATTCTGCTCCCATTTCTGAGAGTTGGAAATTTGAGTGGTTGAAGTGGGGAATAATCATCTCTGGCCCATGTTGGGGAGAGAGCTGGAAGATGCAGCAGGGCCCAGCACTGTGCCTGGATCCTTGGGGTGCTCAGCCTCTCCCCCCTCCCATATTACAAGGTGTCTAATCTCCCAGACCCACCAAGGCAATTGCTCATGTGACCCAGCAGCCAGATTTCAAGAGAAGGCTTCCTAAGAGGCTGTCTGGAAAACAGTCTTTGGGATGCAGGTATGTCAGAGAATCCCACAAGAGCAAAAGAGAGAACTTGTAAGAAGTGTATAACGCAAACCTATGTAGAGCTGGGAAATGTGAGACTTAAATTCATTAAAGGCAAACATAGAGGAGAGATGCAATGTTGCCTTTTATCAGTTGTGACTATCAGAAGAAGAAAATGTAAAAATTTTTGGAGGGATGGTACACAAGGGATGAAACTTTGACTTTGTTAAGATGTGAAAAAAGGCTTGATTCTCTCCATCAAAGAGGTGCATTGAATATGGAGCAAGATAAAAACAACATGTAAGGCTGGTTGGATTGTGATGAAACTACAAAATATCAAAGAGAGACAGGCATTAGCAAATTCATTTGGCAGAAAAGCCAGATTACCTACAATAATAATAATGATTTAAAAAAATTGTAGGCCTGGGCATACACATTTCCAAGTATGGGATTTGAACATATTAGAAATGATAGTTTTAATAAAGGTACTAATAACAGAATTTATTCAGTGTTTTTAAGTATAAATGTTATTAGGGGCATTTCAGAAATTAGTTATTAAAACTACATTGGGAGGTATCTATTCTTTTCTTCATTTTATAGACAAGGAAAAAATTTAATCACCAAAGCTAACAGTAAGTGGAAGAATCATCATTAAACCACAGGTCTGTTTCTCACAAAATATCAAAGGTCTTAATAGTCAGCAAACAACCCTCTATGGAGATCAAGAATTGGACCTTTTTTGTAATGTCTATGTAATGACTACTTTGCATGAAGTTAACTGAAGGTTGCCACAGGGGAACATGCCCAGAGGAATGTGATTCTTCCTGACAATGATTGAGCCAGTAGAACAACAAGAACTTTTACAATGAGTGGTAGTGGGGTTTTGTTTTTATTCTTGTTTTCCTGATAACAGTGATTCTCTAATACCTGAATCTTGGCTGACATTTTCTTTTTAGAACAGAATGTATCTTGCCTTCCTACATTAAAGCTGAAGAAGGAAGATTAATATATTCACCTCTTAGTTTTATTCACTCTTTCTTCTATGCTATTTAAAAAATAATGGGTATCAAAAATTTTTTTAACACTTCAGTCTTGTCTTTGTAACCAGCAACCAGCCCACCCTTCTCAGCAGTCACACACATTACAGTGAAGATGTAGAAGCTATGCTATGTCCCACAGGTTAGCAATTTTATATATATATTATTAAATGTATCTTTCTGGATTGAATTTTCATCTTACACAAGGGAAATGATGGGGGCTGTTTTAAAAGTATGTTAAAATTATTGAAAATATATTTCTTATTGAAAATATATGCTTCTTCTTGTGGTGAAGTGATGTAATAGGCCTGGAACCATACTCTCAAGACCCAGAGTTCAGACGAGCATTCAGGTATAGTCTATCTCCAAAATTTCCCTTGGTTTACTCATAGCTGATCCTACACAGGGGAACCTCAAACCTGTTTATACACACACACACACACACACACACACACACACACTTTCTCTTCCTTTAGGTCTTAGATGCATTCTGTGATTATCTTTATGGCCCGATTTGGATATCTACTTGTTCTGTGTCTGGGATGAGGAGCCCACTCCTGGCTCCATTTGGAAATGGTTGTGAAAGTCCTTTGTCCTCTTCAGAAAGGAGGGCCTGTAGGAGCCACCTTTCTTCCAGAATCAATTCTTCCATTAGATTATAGTTTATCTCTATGATAGTTTTTGTATTTGCTATCCTTTGTGGTGACCTCCTGGCATATGGATGGAAATCAGTAAGAAATTTGTAAGTGAATAAAAATACTAAATTATAGGGTATGCATTTTACACACACACACAAACACACATATATCTTGCATAAAGGGAAAATGTAATTATTAGGGTTCTGGAAACATAACATGAGATAGGGAAGAAAAGAAGCAGATTCTGGTCTTAACTGTATGTGTGACTGACTGGATTCACCACGATTGGCAATTGGTAGTCATTTGGAATTTCATAAATCTCTTCTATGTAAGTATAATCAATATCAAAATACTGAGTATTATTGACCACCTCCTCAGTGATGGGCACATTTTGGATCGTCACATGTATAAACACATTTAATTATAATTACAACTATATGAAGTAGTAACAACATTGCCTGGTTGGTTTGAGAAACCTGGGAAGAGAGAGTTGAATAATTTTCTGTGCCAGGTAACTATTAGGGAAGGACAGAAGCCAGGCAGTCTAGCCAAGAGGGTGACCTCTCACCCCTCTGTCACAACTGCTTCCCTGGAAGGGGTGGGGCTGAGGAGACTTTCCCAATCTTTAAGTTTCTTTCTATTTAAACATGCCACAATTCTTAATTTCTTTAAGTGTCAGTAAGTAGAATAATCATGTGGGAAGTGGAATCTCTAGAAAATGAAATGCTTAGCACAGTAGGAAGTCTGGTCAGGACAATTACGAAATAAGTGTCATGTAGAGATAATACATTTTTTCAAAATAGAAGCCATTTAATTAAGAAATAACACCATGATCTGCAGTGTCAATGTTGATCCTTCATCTCATTTATCTCATATATTCAAGCAGTATCCATTTGCTAGCATTCATTTTTAACAGCAAGTATACAGAGTGCAGGGACAATTAACAATTAGGAAATAGACAGTGTTTTGTTGTTGTTGTTGTTGTTTGTTTGTTTGTTTTTTTCCTGTTGGTAAAACCCTAGTCAGACATTTTCTAGGTCTTAAATAGGTTATAGATCTAATATTTTTTATTGGTTCTTTTTAGTTATACATAGCATCAGGGTTCATTTTGACATAATTATAAAAGCATGGAGTATAATTTGCTCTAATTCAATCCCCAGTACTTCTCCTATTTCTCTTGTCCTCAATCCCCCTGTTCCTTTCCCTGTAGTCTACTGATCTTTCTGCTGATTACTTACAGTTACTGTTTTCGAATTAATGTCTTGTGAGTATATGTACTGGTGAGATTTGCTGTGGTATGTTCACACCACCAGGAAAGGTAGTCAGATTCATTGGCATTCTCTATTTCCAGTCATGACACTATCATTCACATAATTCTTCAAATAAGAATGCTGGGGGCTGTGGATATAGCTCAGTTGGTAGAGTGCTTCCCTTGCCTGCACAAGTACCTGGGTTCAATCCCCAGCACCACCAGAAAAAAAAAAAAAAAAAGAATGCTGAAATCATCCATCACATACTTCTTTCCCCACCAAACCTATCTGAGCAGTATTATGTACATTCTGCCTCCTAAGCGTCCTACGAGTCCATTTCTTTCAATGTCCACCATCTTCCCCGTCCTGCTTCCTCACAGTGTGAGGGTTTCTTTTTCCCAGTGGTTTCCTCAAATTCACTCTTGGCCTTTCTGAGGCAGTCAGTGATATTTTGAAGATGCTACTCTTCATACTGTTAGAAGGGAAAAAGAAAAGTCGAGGGAGGTTGTCTCTAGATGTAAAGATGCATTATAAAGTTTCATAATTAGGGCAGTTTGGTATGGGCTCAGCAATGGGCATATTGATCCATAGGACATGATAGAGGGGCTGCAAGTGGTGCAAATACACGTAATTGTGATACACACAGGCTCAGTCATGCAGATCAGATGACAAAGGATAGACTGACTATTCGGTGGACAGTGCTGGGACAAGGAGTAGCCCACATGCAAAACAATGAAAGAAGTCACCTTCTTAGGTATCAGTGTTTCTTTACTCTCTCTCTCTCTCTCTCTCTCTCTCTCTCTGTGTGTGTGTGTGTGTGTGTGTGTGTGTGTAATTTCTGCTTTTACTTTTCAAAAGCATTTATAATAGCTCTAGGTTCTGGGATACCCTAGAGAAAAGATGAGGAAACATTGACTTTGTTGTGCTTAATTTAAAAGAAAAGTAAATCATTCAAGTGAAAGTGAGTTGGAAGTATAATAGGGACAAAATGCTGTCCTCAAGAGCATTTCCCTGGCACAGTGCCACTGTGTTTTTTTGTAGTTAGAGTATGTGGTGAAAAGTTACAGGTGCAGAGGTGCAGTTTTTTTAGTTCTATTATTTTTCAAAGAGTGCAGTTAACTGTTGGCAAGTGCTCTCAGGTGGTAGTGACTTTCCTTTTCCTTTCTCTTCTGTTGAGCTCAAACTCTTCATGGGATGAATCACAGTAACAGTAGGAAATAGAAACAATCAACCTAGGCACAAGCAAACAAGGAAAGAAAGGGCTGTGCAGGCAGTCTTAAGTCCTGAAGTTATTTTATGTCACATATTCATTTACTTTGCAGTTAATATCTGCAGGAAGCATTCAGCTCATAATTTCTGAAGGAATTTTACGAGATCCTCATTATCAACACCCAGAACAAAGAATATCTTTTTAAATGTTGGCGGGTACATTGTCTTATAAGAAGACTCGAAGAGCATCACTCAGAGATACCAGATGCCACTTCATACTCCTGCACTCAGAATTCTCATCTCATGGATTTCTGTTGAGAAGTGAAGGGGAATCTGAGCTTGAATATATTTGTGTAATTTTTATGGCAAGCAATATATGAATAGAAGTATGTTGATGTATTAATCTTTTCCCCTAAATTCTCAGCAAGTTCTTAACCCTTCATCTATGAATTTAAATGTTCAGTGTTCATATCCAGCTGGATATTCCTAGAAATTATCATAGTACATAAGAAATATTCAGTAACATCCTGAAATAAATGAATAGCTACAATTGCCATTATGATGTGCTGGGTAAAGGAATACTGATTTGGTATTAATAAGACATCTCATGAATAAAACTTGTAATCTCTAAGATATAACTCTTTAAATTTAAATTATATTTATGTGAGTAATTATCATCTGAAACTCTAAAATTAATCATTTCAATTCTTCTCAGAAGGAAAATATCGTCATCATTGAGAGACACTCTTGGAAATAATCTCTGCCAAAATTTTAATTTGTATTTTAACTTATATGAATAAAGTCTAGTAGAATTCATTCATTCTTTTCTTTGGAATTGAAAAGTAAATACTATAGGCACAATAAGCTCTGGCATTTTAGGGCATTACCAAATAGAATATCTGGTACTAGCTTGGATTCTTAAGCAACACAGTCTAGATTCCAAACCTGACAAGTACATTAACTATGTGACTTTAGGCAAGGAAATTAAACCTTAAACTTTGATCTCTCATCTGAAACAAGGGAATACTAATATTGCCTACTTCAAAGGGCCACTGTGAATTTTCATTTTAATTGCTCAGCATAGAACCTCACAACCGAAATGTACTGCGTGTGTTATCAATAATTACAGCATCATTATCATTATTGGTGCAGCACACTGCTTTATCCATAGTAGAAATGTAGCATTAAATGTGATGATTGACTTAATTAATAAATATATATTTACCTAATATAAATAACAGCTTATAGCTTGACTACAGTAAATATAATTTATGAAGAATGCATTCAAAAGTTTTCTTTAAAACATCATCAAACTTTCTAATTAATGCAAGTTGTTTTGTTTCTTTGTACAGTAACATCAAGCATCTGAACTTGTGTTGATATTTCCCCTTTATCACATTTCTGTTCAGTGGCTTCCAGGATTTCTGAACTCTCAGTAATGATGTGTCATTGACTTCCATTTGGACTGAAATTAGACAATGCCTGATGGAGAATCTGGAAGTACCAACTACTTGTCCTTCATGTTAGTATTTTTTACATACATATATTTTAGTTGTAGTTGGACACAATACCTTTATTTTATTTATTTATTTTTTACATGGTGCTGAGGATCGAACCCGAACCCAGGGCCACGCACGTGCTAGGCAAGCACTCTACTGCTGAGCCACAACCCCAGCCCACATTAGTATTTTTTAAAAAGGAAAATTTCCTGTAAACTTGTAAAGTACAATTAAGTTAGACTGAAGAAATGTTGAGTATCAACTTTGACATAAATTGGAGAACATGAAACTTAAGGTTGACATTAAATAAAGAATTCATACAAAATCATGTTAAAGTATATTTATTCAAATAGTAATGTGATTATGGATTTGAGTTTCTCTTTAAAAATATATGCATTATTTCTTTCAAATGCAGAATTTATCAATTCAAAAGGGAAACAAAGAAAAAGCTTTCTGAGGACTAGCAACCTAACATTTCACTGAGTGTACTTAGAGAAGTCTAAAGGATGAGACTGCCTTGTCAAATGGTAGTGTAAAGGGATGCTTTTAGGTTTTTTCTTTCCTCCATATAGCCAAATGAAGATCAGTAGATCAAGGAAGATGGCTTTCCAGCATCTATTCTTTGGCTGTACTGACTCAATTTTCTAAAAAGTGTATTGATGGAGCAAAGCTTAGTGCTTGAAGGTAGCATATGACTTTGGTACAGTCTTAGCAGTGTTTTAGGATGGATTCAGAGTAAGATATTTATAGGATTCTAGACCCTGAATTATGTGATTTTAGGTCAGCTTGTCAGGGGAAGTAATTGTAATTGGGCAGAGTTTATGCCTTAATAGCTCCAACAAGACAGGGTTTCAAAGTGAGTCTCAAGCAGTTGTTCGTCTTGGTAAGTAAGAAAGTCTTCAGAGTGTGATCATTTAGGACCAGGTGTTGCATCACGAAATTGCATCACGCTAGGTATTCCGTCTTGCTAGAACACACTTTCTGTTGCCTTCTTGGCTTTCATTTGGCAATGAATGTGCAGTGGCCTCTGGATCAGAGCCAACAAGGAATTCAGGACAGCCTCCAGCCCATCTGCAGCAAGGAAATGAGGCCCTGCTTACAGCGACCCATTGGAAAGGGAATCCCAAGCCCCGAGGTGAATCCTCCCTCTGCTGAGTTCTCAGTGACACTTTGCTAGGTTGACTCTGTGATGGCAGGAACCTGAGAAACAGTGAAACAGAACACCTAGCTGTTCTGGCTGAAGCGCTTGGAGCAGCGGAGCCGCGGGAAAAACTTCAGAAGCAAACTGGAGACAAACAGCTTTTTATTCTGATAACTTTTCTCTCTGGTTCTAATAACGACTAACACACGCCAAAAACACACCCTAAAAATGGCGCTGACCCGATCAGCATCTCGGCCAAGTCACTCGAGATCCCGCAACAAATCCCGTGAGACTACGGGTGGCGACAATGGCCAAATCTGCTCATAGTCAACTGCAATTAAAGTCAATCCCCAAACAGGGCTCCTGCACCTAGCCAGGTTGTGGCCCGATCCAAAGAAGGTATGGCCCAGCACACGGTACGCATGCTCTTTAATCCACCAAATATGCTAACATTGAAGCACAGCAATGATAACTAGTGCCAGATCTAAAACTGGACTTTCCATTTTGGGAATACAAAAGGGATTTTAATAATTTTGTTTTTCTTTAGCTTCCCACCCCACCCCTTGTCTTACTCCTATTCTTCTATTTCTCTCAGGCTGTTTTCTTTTTATCTCTTTTTTCATTCTTTCTCTTCCTTCCCCATCTCTTTACATTTAATTGAATGCTCTACCCCCCCACCTTCTCTTTGCTCTTTCTCTTTGCAAGTTGCACAATTATCTTTTTACAATACGCTGAAACTTTGGGTTTATTGTTGGCTTATTATGTAAAACTTCACAAGCTTATCTCTCCTCTGTCAGCAGAGGCCTGGAAACAGCTTATGAAAGGCCAGTGCAATGATGTTTATGCATGGGAAATGGTCACTGTAGGGCATTTCGACTTAGTACCAAGTTCAAGCCTGAATAGTGGTCTCATAGTAAGATGATACTTTTTCCATTGCTGAAGCAGAATTGGAGGTTCAGGGAGGAATGTAAGCTCTTTACCTTGCAACTCTTCATGTGATTTAATTTTACACATAGCTCTGAGGATAGAAGTTGTTGATGGGTTTGAGTTTTAGACTTACAGAGGGAACTAGGTTGTATATGTGGGGTCTGATATAAAAGGACCAACGAGGCTGAGGATATAGCTCAGTTGGTAGAGTGCTTGCCTTGCATGCACTGAGGCCCTGGGTTTAATCCCTAGCACCAAAAAAAAAAAAAAAAAAAAAAAAAAAAAAAAAAAAAAAAAGACCGTGGAACTTGGGGAGAAGCTGAAATAGATACAAAAGTGAATGGTGGAGTGTATATTTTCCTAACTGTGGTCCTCTAACAGTATCTACATGTGCTTGGAAAAGTCCAGCAGATGCTGTCTCCATATAGTATTAGCTCCACTATTTTTTGCTTTCACTCGTTAACAATAGGTCATGTGATTTTCTTCTGTATCTCCTACCCCAAAGGCTTCATACTCTCTGGCTGTGTAGTTTTCATCTGAACCAGCCAGTCGAGACCACTTATAAACACTTGCTGTACCATGTATACGTCCCACCGATGAACACATGCTACACCATGCATAGATGCCTTCTCTGTCTCTTTCTGTCTTTGCAATGATTTTTGTTTCAGAATGCCCTGACACTGTCTTCATCATCTTGGAACGAACCTTCACCATTAAGTCACTTCTCATCCCAGTCAGAATTAAAACCTGCCACCTGCCTGTGTTGCTGCAGCAAGTTTCCTGGCACTCAATTTGACTTAGAGCCATTCTGCAGGTTACTGTATGCTTACCTATCGCAGTATGGTTCATACTTCCTGATAGGAAATTACTCCTTTTTTCTTTTCTTCTCTCCCAGGCCTAACATTGGAGATTCTATAAAATATTTGTTCAATATATTCCTGATGTCAATTCATCAGCAAAATTTAAAGTAAAAATCTACCCTCTCAGAAAGAAGGGATAATTTATTTTAATGTTGCAAATAAACATGTTTTTTGTGAAGTTGTTATAAAGTCAATATTAATAAATCTAATATACCAATTGAAGTCATGTTCCCCAAGCAATTGGGCAATAATTTTGCAACTCTATTTTCCCCTAGCCACTCTCCTACACAGAATTGGAGAGGTGGTAAAATTTAGGTCAATTTACCTTCTGCTCAGCAGGAATGCAGTTGCAAAGTTCAGTAACTAGCAGAATAAGAATACTCTCACATTTTCTTTAGGCGTCTTTAGGTTGTAAATTTTTATACTTTATAATTTATAGTTGGAATCTTATTTTCTTTTGGTATGGTTTAAATATTTGTCCTGTTTTATTTTCTTTTTCTTTAATTTTTTTTTCAGAAATAAAAGTTTCCTACATTTGCTGAGTTGGGTGGCACATGCCTGTAATCCCAGTGACTTGGGAGGATGAGGCAGGAGGATCACAAGTTCTGGGTCAGCCTCAGCAATTTATTGAGGCCCTAAGCAACTGAGTGAGAAGTTGTCTAAAAATAAATAAAAAAAATAAACAAACAAATAAATAAGGCTGGAGATGTGGCTCAGTGGTTAAGAATCAATCTCTAGCACCCTCCCCCCAAAATGTTACATAAATCTTTGTAAATAACATTATCAGTTTAAATGATATATAATTAAGTAGGTGTTGCTTGAAAGATAATCAGAAAATAGGTAATAAACTACATAAATGCTAATATATACAACCTCATTATGATTTAATCACTTTTACTTATGTAGATGTTTCACAGTTTTAGTTGGCTACTTCCAAAAATGTTTTTTATCCTTGGAACTGTAGAAAATGGAATTATTATTCCAACTTATGATGTTTTCACATAATAATGATGGAAGCATACTGTACTTCAAAATGTTTGAAACATAGATAATTGTATCTGTCCATTTAGAAATTAAAGTGTCTAATGATTTAACATCTTTATGTGTTAAAGTGAAGTCTGATTTATTTTTCTTGGTAAAAATTGCAGATACTAGATAATGTTTTTATTAATAGTGTTAACCACTTTGTTTTAAACACATTATCTTAAATAAAACATAAGAATAGATTAAAGAATAAAAAGAACTTAGTGAAATAGAGCAATTGGTTGGGCATTTTAACTTCACAGCTTGTTTTGAAAATGTCAATGTGGAAAAGGTACAACATGCCAAAGATAGGGCTTTTAATTTTGAGCAAAGATATGACAAATTGCATGACCAGCTGTGTGCTAGTCTTTTGGAAGATCATCTATTACATAACATCAATAATTTTGACACCTTGAATGTTAGTTTCTCTTATGCAATTGGAAGTATGCTTAAAGTTTTCTACAGTGTAATTTGCCTGGAAGTCCAAATATGGTTATTTCATAAGAAAAAGTTAGCTAAAAATTTATGGAGTAAAGACAGTTTCACTACTTAAAAAAATGGGCAAGTGTAAGTTTGCATAATTAGTATATTTTTCAAATCTTTATTTATTCAGAGGACATGAAATTACAAGTCAATGATCAGTGGATTTTGTCACACCATAGTAATTTTGATTTTTTGTACTTAGCATCAGCTATATGCTTGAGTATGTCCCCCAAAGTTCATACTTTGGAAAGATAATCCCAGTGCAACAGTGGTGGAGATGGGTACTTTTAGAGGTGATTAGGTCATGGGATGCTGCTTTCTTGAATGGATTAAGGCTGTATCTCAGGAGACAGTTAGGTTTTAAAGGGGGGTTTTGGCTCCCTCCTCTCTCTCTCTCCTCTCTCTCTCTCTCTCTCTCTCTCTCTCCACATACACACATGCACACTCACCATATGATATCTTCTGCCATGTTATGACACAGACAGGTCTTCACCAGACATAGCCTTTTGGTCCTGACTCTCACTGTGAGAAATAAATTTATTTTCCTTGTAAGTTACCAAGTCTGTAGTGTCTTGTTACAGCAGAAGAAAACAGACAAGTGCATTATTTAATAAATTTAATATTCTCAATGAATACCTGGCTACTTGATTAAGTCTTTAAGAACAACTTATAGGATAATATGTGGACTGGAATTTTGGGGAAAAAATGGAAATTTATTATTCATTTTACTGTACAATATCCCAGAAAAAACTGAGTCTCAAATATATTTAAATGAATTCAGATTCAAAAAAATTCCTCACTATAAAAATTCCATGTTTAAAATATTAGAGTTTAATTGTTTATGTAAGCAAGCTAATTCCCTTACATATAATTATTTGTCTCCAAACTTATCAAGAGTAGCAAACTGTCCACAACTGTTCTTTGAACCTCTAGGAATAAGACTGTTAAGGTGGATCCCAGGCCCAACACAACAGCACAGCTTCCTAAGGTCCACCTGAACAGGTGAGCCTCCACAGTGCTTCAAGACACTTGGGCCCTCCATATGCACAAAGTGATGGGCCTGCAACATAATGCCCTATATTCCCTGGAGGTGTGGTGGGGCAGGTCAAATGTCACTTGGAGACCTCCTCCTAGGAAGCCTGATCACAGGCAATGGTTGCAAGAGTAGTGTAAACAGAGGAGGGTGGAAAAAATATCAGGGAACAATGGATGGAGAGTGAATGCAAGCCGTTTAATGACCACAAGTCCCCTTTCCAAGAATGTCAGGCATGGCAGAGAAAGGCAGGTAGTTTGAAGATCAAGGAAAATTAATTTTTAAAAAATATTTTCACATCCAGGGGAGGGGAATAAAAAATTCCTTGGATTACAAACATTGCAGGAAACAGAGGATATAATTGACTTTATCATGTGTTGCATTTTTTCATGTAAAAGGACAGAATGTTTTGGGAGGTGGCCACCTTGACTTTCCCTCCATGTCCAAGGCCTCCAAAGCTGATAACACTGACAGTAATTGTGTAAAATTTCTCTTTCTGTTTTGCATGGAGCTTGAGGTTATTTTCTATATTTTAAATAAATATTTATTCAGAAAGAGTGACTCTAGATCCACATGTTACAAAAATTTCACTAAAAATATATTTCCACTATTTACCCCAAAGACTTGCTCTATATACCATTAAATATTTAATCATGATTTTTCCCCTTATGATATAATTCATGGACGATTACAGAAATTAGAAACACTATCTTACAAAAAAAAAAAAAAAAAAAAAACCTACTTTTCTACATTTTGGAAAGTCAGGTTTAATTTAGGCATAACAACAATATTATTATATTATTTATGGCACATATTAGATTCACATTATTGCTGTAATAAGTTAGTGTAAATTTTGTTGTCCAAAACACCCCAAATTTATTATCTTATGTTTCTGTAGGTCCCCGAGTTAACATCAAGGTGTGGACAGGGCTGTGCTTCTTCTAGAGGCTCTAGGGAAGAATCCACTGTTTTCAAATTTGTCGAGAACACTGCATTCCAAGATTGATGTTTTCTTCTTCAAAGCCAGAAGAGTAGCAGGCAGAAAATCTTTTTCTGACTTTGACCTGCTTTTCAGCTTCTCTCTTCCACTTTAAAGAACCCATGGGATAACTTTAGGGCCACCCAGATAATTCAGCATAATCTCTTACTTTTATTATCAGACAATTAATAAATTTAATTCCTCCTACATCCACAACTCCAATTCCCCCTTGCCATCCAAAATAACATAGTCACAGGCTGCAGAAATTAGTGTGTGTGTATTTTGTAGAGGCATTTTATTATTATTTTTGTTTGCCTAACATGCTTCCTTAATTGTAAGTCCTTTAGGATGTTGTCATTAAGTCCTAAGCATTCTTGTGGGGGGATTTTATTATGTGCAATATTTCCCAAGAATATATGGTCAGGAAAACCTCTTCTTCTTTTCTTTTTTTTTATTAAGTGGATGCTTTTTTTTTTTTTTTTTCTGACTTCTGGACTCTCAGAAAAACTGAGTTAAACCAATGTGAAAGATGCTGCGTTTTCAAGATTGTCTTTCACATCCCTGGATGACTCCATAGCCATTCACTCAAAAATTTACTGAATGTTGTTTTAGCTCAGCCTCTCCAGAAGCAGAACTGATTCTGTTTTTTTTAATTACAATGATTAGCACACATTAATTGTACAAAATAATGAGTTTCATTGTCATTCATACATAGAGCGTACTTGGATGGCATCCCCCTCCTAACTACCCTCCCTTCCCCTAACAGTCCTCCTTCGACTTTCCTGCCATCTTCCCCCCCTCCCCCCGATTCCACAGCTGATTCTATTTTAAGTGATTTATTGAAGGAATACTTTCACATAAAGAGAATAAGGAGAAGAAAAAGGAACAGAGGGGGAGCTAAGCAAGAATGGGATTTTAGCCAGCAACTGGCCTTACTATCACCCCACAAAGAGGTCCTAAAGTGCAAATTGGACTGAAGAGTTAGTCATCCAATGGTGGTTCAGGATGGGCAGAACTCTTCACCATGTGTCAGTCCTCATTGACAGAATTCCAAGTGTGGAAGGAGTTGTTAAGCTTCTCAAGCGAGTATAAGAGAAATCTGTAGAAAAGACAGCCATTACCAGCCAACATGCTTTACCTGGGGGATTGTTGTGCTTGCTAGAAGAAGGAAAGGGGATGGTCACCACTGGCATCCAGAGTAATCTTCTTGCAGAAACGGAGCATTGTTCAAGGCATTGTGCATTTAATGAGGAGCAAGACCAATGGGTTGCTGCCATTTTGGAGCCTATCATCTAGAATGTAAGACAGTAAACAAATGCAAAAATAAATAATGTAACTTCAGATAATGACAATTGCTATGAAAATGTTGTCAGTAATGGGATAGTAATTATGGGAAAGTTTGGGGAATATTTTTCATAAATTGGTTATGGACAACATAACTGTAAAGGAACAAACATTGGAGCACAGATTTGAGGTGTGAAACAGGCCTGAATTTGAGAGATTTAGGAGAAATTGTTTGCTGTGAGATTTGCTGCGGGTGTAAAGATCATGAGGAGGGAATAGATTTGCCCTATTGATTTATACTGAGAAAGGTTGAGTGATAGAAGTTAGAACCGAGGGGTTAGCAGAGGTGCATATGGATGCAGAACTTTGTTGGCCATGAGTATGTGTTTGAATTTCATTTTAAATATAATGTTGCACATAGCCATCAGGACTGATATGCAGGGAGAACTTGCATATACAAGATATAGTTTACCACATTCCCGTTGGTGATTTTACAGTCTGAGCTATACTGATTCAAAGGCAGAGAAAGGAGGAATCAGAAAGAGTCTATTAGAGTTGGCCACGTGGGAGGTGACTAGTAGGGTCCAGCCTTGGACTAGTAAAGTCCAGTTTGGCTGAAGGTGAGGAGTGATGAGATAAGTTTGTTTTGAAGGCAGGACATTCTGATGTTTGGTACATGAGATAAGAAGTTAAAAATTCCAGTTACTGGAATAATAAACTTGTTCAATTACATTCTGTTTAACAAAATGCTGCCAACTGAGTTTGAATGGGTTTGGAGAGCAGAACTGGGTTGGTGTGTTTCAGTATAAATAAACTCATATGTAAAATATGCACATCTAACTTAATACAACAGATTAATCTTGAGATATGCATATGTATAATCAAGAGAGAAACTACTGAAGTTATATTAAATTTCTTAAAAAAATAAAAGATTACAACAAATAGTTTTAAAAAGTCTTCATTGTTTGGACTTTTGATTATCTACATGTATTGGTTTGCTCACAATCTCAATGTTAATCCTTAACTCTAAGATACTATATCCTGTAGACAATCAATCTAAAGCCTTCAAAAGCACCAGCTAAGTTAAAAATCAGAAGTATCGGCATGCTAGGTTGTTACTACACCTTTCTGAAACACGGAGTTAATTAAATGTGACAGTACAGACACCTCAATAAAGAAGTAATTCTACATTAAGGATGAGCTGTCTGTGTTTTCTGAATTTATCAAACAAGAAGCAATTTAGCAAAGGGGAAAGAATAATTCATTTGCAGTTCAAAGAGCCGAATTTGGGCTCTATTTTTGAAATTTATAAACTTGGGCCTTAGTTTCTTCAGCATTACTTAGAGGTAAGAATATCTGCATTATCTTGTTCAATGCAAAATACTTTATAATAGTAGATACGATAAAATGGCTATTCTATTTGTGCATGTATTTTGTTTTATGATGCATCCCTGTGTTATGGTGAGATTGCAATAAATCACCGAGTTGATCTTAAAGCAGGAAATGGGACCATATTTATTCACCAGCCAGCAGTTTGGATCCACCTGCTGGTAGGACAAGGGGCAGGCTGCATGTCTACACCCTTTGACCCCTCCTGGGGTTTGAGTCCACTTTTATAGTCCAAAACTATATTAATCATAAGTGGCTCTTGCTACGATTCAAAACCTTAAACAGACTTCATGAGATCTAAAATCATAAGCAGGGGGAAGTGGCTCAAAAGGACCCCAATTGAAGACAAGTTAAAGAATGATTACTAACGTTCAGACAATCATTCTCTGATAGGGTGCATTGTCCAAGAAAAATGGGAACCAAAGAGAAAGCAATTTTACATTGTATAAGAATTGCCATTTTGTGTTGCCAAACATGCTATGCATAGGAATGATTGGTGGGTACAGAGGTGGGGTGTTCCCATGGGAGAAATATTTCTTACATGACATGGAGTCTCAGGGCAAAACGGAGTCTGTTCGGTAATTGCCCATATAACCTGGCCCATAACACCCCAACTAATTAGAAGTAGGGAGCTCAAGGAATCCTGGTCTAGTTTGGCTTCTTGCTTTGAATGATATTTTGTTCCATGCACCTGACCTCCTTTCCACTGCCAGTTGTTCCCCAGGTGCTGGTTTGCTTCCCTAGGTGCTAGGCTCTTGGAGATGTTGTCTGCTGTTCTTGACTTTTCTTTCCCATCTTTTGGGACCATCTGGAAAGCTAACCTTCCTTGGGATATGATATGGTTTTGATCTTATGTCCCAGGAACAGATCAGGTATTGAAAATATGATAGCAAGGTTCAGAGAAGGGGCTTTCAGGGTATGATGAGGGCTGTGTTCTTATCACTGGATTAATCCATGTGCTGGATGGACTACTAGGTATTTTTTTTAATTATTTATTTACTTATTCATAATGCACAAGTATAGCATCTTTTTACATACAACTGCTTGTATACAAAGTATATAAGTACCATTCAGATCTTCAATCATGCATTTAGGATGATATCCATCTCATTCAACCACCAATTTTTTTCCTCTCCCCCGCCTTGCTCCCTCCCTTCCCCTCCCTTTCCGTTGACCATTCTAGTGTTCCTCTGATCCTATGTACCCCCTTCCAACAACACTGTGAACTAGCCTCCTTATATCAGAGAAAACATTCAGTATTTGGATTTTTGAGATTGACTAATTTCACTTAGCATTATATTCTCCAATTTCATCCATTTACCTGCAAATGCCATTATTTTATTGTCTCTTACTGCTGAGTAAAATTCCATTTTGTATATATACCACATTTTCTTTATCCACTCATCTACTGAGGGACATCTAGGTTGGTTCCACAACCTAGCTATTGTGAATTGTGCTGCTATAAACATTGAAGTGGCTGTGTCACTGTAATATGCTGTTTTTAAGTCTTTTGGGAATATACCTAGGAGTGGGATGGCTGGATCATAGGGTGGTTCCATTCCCATTTTCCCAAGAAATCTCCATACTGCTTTCCATAGCGGTTGCATCATTTTGCAGTCCCACCAGCAATGTATGAGTGTGCCTTTCCCCCCACATCCTCTCCAACATTTATTGTTGTTTGTGTTCTTGATAGCTGCCATTCTGACTGGAGTGAAATTAAATCATAGAGTAGTTTTGATTTGCATTTCTCTAATTGCCAGCGATGTTGAGCATTTTTTCATGTATTTGTTGATTAATTGTGTATCTTCTTCTGAGAAGTGTCTTTTCAATTCCTTAGCCCATTTATTGATTGGGTTATTTGCTTTTTTGGTGTTAAGTTTTTTGAGTTCTTTATATATTCTAGAAATTAATGCTCTATCTGATGTGCATGTATTAAATATTTGTTCCCAATTAGTTGGCTGTCTATTCACCTCACTGATTGTTTCTTTTGCTGAGAGGAAGCTTATTATTTAAATCTATCCCATTCATTAATTCTTGGTAATAGTTCTTGCACTACAGGATTCTTATTAAGGAACTTGGGGCCTATTCTGACATGTTGGAAATTGGAGCTTACTTTTTCTTCTATTAGGCGTATTGTCTCTGGTCTAATTCCTAGGTCCTTGATCCACTTTGAATTGAGTTTTGTGCATGGTGAGAGACAAGGGTTTAATTTCATTTTGTTGCATATGGATTTCCAGTTTTCCCAGCACCATTTGTTGAAGAGGCTATCCATTCTCCACTGTAAATTTTTGGCGCTTTTGTCTAATATAAGATAGCTGAAATTATATGCATTAGTCTCTGTGTCCTCAATTATGTACCATTGGTCTACCAGTCTGTTTTGGTGCCAATACCATGCTGTTTTTGTTACTATTGCTCTATAATATAATGTAAAGTCCGGTATGGTGATGCCCCCTGCTTCAATTTTCTTGCTCAGGATTGCTTTGGCTATTCTGAGTCTCTTATTTCTCCAGATGAATTTCATGACTGCTTTTTCTATTTCTTTGAAGAATGACTTTGGGATTTTGATTGGAATTGCATTAAATCTGTATAATGCTCCTGGTAATATGGACATTTTGACAATATTGATTCTGTCTATCCAAGAGCAAGGTAGGTCTTTCCATCTTCTGAGTTCTTCTATGATTTCTTTCTTTAGTGTTCTATAATTTTCCTTATAGAGGTCTTTCACCTCTTTCGTTGATTCCCAGGTATTTTATTTTTTTTTTTGATGCTATTGTAAATGGGGTAGTTTTCATCATTTCCCTTTCAGAGGCTTTGTCACTGGTGTACAAAAATGCCTTTGACTTATGGGTATTGATTTTGTATCCTGCTACTTTGCCAAATTCATTTACTAGTTGTAAAAGTTTTCTGGTAGAGTGTTTTGGGTCTTCTAGGTATATTATCATGTCATCAGCAAATAGTGCTAATTTGAGCTCTTCTTTTCCTATCTGATCCCTTTAATTTCTTTCGTTTGTCTAATTGCTCTGGCCAGAGTTTCCAGTACTATGTTAAATAGCAGTGGTGAAAGGGGGCATCCCTGTCTTGTTCCAGTTTTTTAGAGGGAATGCTTTCAATTTTTCTCCATTTAAGATAATGTTAGCTCTGGGCCTTGCATAAATAGCTTTTATAATGGTGAGATATGTTCCTGATATTCCTAGTTTTTCCAGTGTTTTGAACATAAAGGGGTGCTGTATTTTGTCAAATGCTTTTTCTGAGTCTATTGAAATAATCATATGATTTTTATCTTTAAGTCTATTGATGTGATGTATTATGTTTATTGATTTCCGAATGTTGAACCAGCCTTGCATCCCTGGAATAAACCCCACGTGATCATGGTGCACTATCTTTTTGATATGTTTTTGTATCCGATTTGCCAGAATTTTGTTGAGGATTTTTGCATCTATGTTCATTAAAGATATTGGCCTGAAGTTTTCTTTTTTGGATGCATCTTTGCCTGGCTTTTTAATTACTGTAATATTGGTCTCATAGAAAGAGTCTGGAAGAGCTCCCTCTTTTTCTATTTCTTGAAATAGTTTTAAAGAGCATTGGTATTAGTTCTTCTTTGAAAATCTTGTAGCACTCTGCTGTAAGCCCATCAGGTCCTGGACTTTTTCTTGTTGGTAGCTTTTTGATGACATCTTCTATTTCTTCGCTTGTAATCCATCTGTTTGAATTGTGTATAGCCTCCAGATCCAGTTTAGGCAAATCATATGACTCTAGAAATCTGTCAACACATTCAGCATTTTCTGTTTTATTAGAGTACAAGTTTTCAAAGTAATTTCTAATTATCTTATGTATATCTGAGGTGTTTGTTGTGATATTCCCTTTTTCATCACGAATGTTAGTAATTTGAGTTTTTTCTCTTCTTCTTTTCGTTAGCATCGCTAAGGGTCTGTCAATTTTGTTTATTTTTTCAAAGAACCAACTTTTAGTTTTGTCAGTTCTTTGAATTGTTTCCTTAGTCTCAATTTCATTAATTTCTGCTCTGATTTTAATTATTTCCTGTCTTCTGCTGCTCTTGGTGTTGATCTGTTCTTCTTTTTCTAGTGCTTTGAGGTGTGATGTTAAGTCATTTTTTTTTTTTTTTTTTTTTTCCTTTTAAGGAATGAACTCAGTGCAATGAATTTTCCTCTTACTACTGCCTTCATAGTGTCCCAGAGATTTCTATATTATGTATCTGTGTTCTCATTTACCTCTAGGAATTTTTTAATCTCCTCTTTGATGTCTTCTTCAACCCCCTTTTCATTCAGTAGCATGTTGTTTAGCTTTCAGTTGTTGGAGTAGTTTTTCTTATTCCTTGTTTTGTCATTGATTTCCAATTTCATCCCTTTATGGTCTGATAGCATGCAGAGTAGTATCTCTATTTTTTTATATTTGCTGAGATTTACCTTGTGACATAATATATGGTCTATTTTGGAGAAGGAGCCATGTGCTGCTGAAATGTGTATTCGTTTACTGAGGGATGAAATATTCTATATATGTCCATTAGGTCTAAGTTATTAATTATTTTAAGGAGGCCTAAGCTTTCGTTGTTTAGCTTTTGTTTGGATGATCTATCCATTGGTGAGAGAGGTGTGTTGAAATCCCCTAGAATAACTGTGTTGTGGTCAATTTTATTCTTGAACTTGAGAAGAGTTTGTTTGATGAATGTAGGTGCTCCATTATTTTTGCATATAGATTTATGATTGTTATATCCTGTTGATGAATGGTTCCCTTAAGTAGTAAGAAATATCCATCTTTGTCCCTTTTGGTTAGCTTTGGCTTGAAGTCTACCTTATTTGAAATGAGAATGGAAACCCCTGCTTGCTTCTGCAGGCCATGTGAGTGATAAGACTTTTCCCAGCCTTTCACCTTCAGCCTATTGATGTCTTTTTCTATGAGGTGCATTTCTTGGAGACAGCAAATTGTTGGGTCATTTCTTTTAATCCATTCAGATAATCTGTGTCTTTTGAATGGTGAGTTTAGGCTGTTAACATTCAGGGTTATTATTGAGATGTGATTTTTATTCCCATCCATTTTTATTTGTATTATGATCTTTAGCTTGATTTGGTTTCTCTTCTGGTTGGTATTTCCCTTAGTTTAATATCTCCCTTTGTTGATTTTCATTGTTCTTTTTCTCTTCTTCTTCATGAAAAATTTTGCCCAGGATGTTCAGAAGTGCTGGCTTTCGAGATGCGAAATCTTTTAACTTTTGCTTGTCGTGGAAGGTTTTTATTTCATCTTCGAATCTAAAGCTCAATTTTGCTGGATATAAGATTCTTGGTTGACATCCCTTTTGCTTCAGAACTTGAAATATGCTATTCCAGGATCTTCTTGCTTTTAAGGTCTGGGTAGAAAAATCTGAACATAGTCTGATTGGTTTCCCCCTATATGTAATCTGCTTCCTTTCTCTTGTGGCTTTTAATATTCTCTCCTTGCTCAGTATATTAGGCATTTTCATTATAATGTGTCTTGGTGTAGATCTGTTGTGATTTTGTATGTTTGGTGTTCGGTAGGCCTCTTGAACTTGGTTTTCCCATTCATTCCTCAAGTTTGGAAAATTTTCTGTAATTATTTCATTAAATAAATTACTCATTCCTTTGGCTTGAAACTCTGCCCCCTCCTCTATCCCATTCACTCTTATGTTTGGTCTTTTTATGTTGTCCCATAATTCTTGGATGTTCTGTTCTTGGTTTCTTACCATTTTTGCTGTGTAATCTAGATTTTTCTCTAGGATATATATTTTGTCTTCATTGTCTGAGGTTCTTTCTTCCAAGTGATCTACTCTGTTGGTGATACTTTCGATTGAGCTTTTATTTTTGATTTATTGCTTCTTTCATTTCTGGAATTTCTGTTTGGTTTCTCCTTAGAGCCTCTATCTCCCTACTGAAGTAATCTTTTACTTCCTGTATTTGTTTATGGAGTTCTTTGTCAAAATGATCTTTCACCTCCTGTATTTGCTCCCTCATCTCATTTTTGAGTTCATTCTTATGTTCCGCTAACATTTGGAATATGTAATTTCTAAATTCCATCTCTGGCATTTCACCAACTGTGCATGCCATGGAATCTACTGAGGAGGTATATTGATTTGTTTGTGTCACTTTCTTCCCTTGTTTCTTCATATTGCTTGTGCGTCTATTCTTCCTGCACTGGGGGACCTTGTCTATTTTGATTTTCCCTTAAAACCTTATATTTCTCCCGTAGTACAATGCTATCATATCCCCTTATATTTCCTTTACACTTTAAAATCAAACACTTTCTATTCACAGAATCCCAGTTTGATCACAATGTACAGATTTAGTGAACCCAGATATTGTTTCCAATTTACTCTGTACGCTTCTGATGGGGTTTTATAGTTTCAAGTAATGGACACAGAGGTGATATGTTTAGGAAGAAGGAAGTGAGTGTATTGACTTGTTCTTTCATAGAAAGTATGAAAAGAGAGTTCTATGGAAGTGGTTTAGTATCAGCCAACGAGAGAGGAAAGACAATGGATTGAATGATTATGTGGAAAGACCGATTTATATATAAACCTAACTTATGCAGCGGTTGAGAGCAGAAATAAAGAAAGATGGAAAAGAAAAAAAGAAGAGAAAAAAAATGACCAAGGAGTAGAAATTAGTATAAGAGAGAGGAGAGAGATAGTGAGTCTAGAAAATAGAGAATAAACTATATATAACACCACTTTGCTATATATTTCAATTGTACCCGTTCTAGAAATCCCAATTTCTGCGTATAACTTGTTTTTGCCTCTGTTGAGAATGCAATGGCAGGGTGTAAATAGGGAAGATGAAGGAAGAAGAAAAAATATAAAAGTGAGAAGGAAGAAAAGAAAGAAAAGAGGAGCAGAAGCGTACAAACACACTGTTAATCAAAACAAAAACAAAGCAAGAACAAACAAACAAACAAACCCCAAGAAACAACAAAACAAACAAACAAGCAAACAAAAACAAAAACATTGAACCCAAGAACAAGTCTCAAACAAAATGGACCCTTGGAAGCCCTTCTTTTTTCCCTTCCAGTTTAAGCCAATTGATCCAGATCATGTCCAGTCAGCAAACCTGTTAGTGGAGTCAAGGCTGCACCTTTGGTCAGTTGCAGAATGGCACAGTGGAATAGTGGAAGGGGCTTTTCCTCAGGCTGGGCCCTGCTTAGAGCAGCAGGGAGATGCTACTCTGGCCTCTGGCAGCCAGGGAAACTGGCGGCTGGGTCTCTCCTTCCAGCGGGCAGGTGCCTACCTCTTGCTCTGGTCGTAGCTGGGCAGGTCATACTCCCCCTGGGAATGGAGGAAGCCCTTCCCCAGGACTGGCCCTGTGTGCAGCAGCAGGGAGATGCTACTCTGGGACCTGGCGGCCAGGGAAACTGGTGACTGGGTCTCTCCTTCCAGTGGGCAGGTGCCTCCTAGGTTTTAACTATAGGCAGATGGAGCATGTCTGGAGGAAGTAGGTCACTGGAGGCAAGGCCTTGTACTGTATTTGGCCATCACCTGAATAGCTTTCCTCCACCACACCCTTTTCCATGAAGTTCTGCTTTACAACAGATCCAAAGCAACAGAGTTGACTGGCCATAGGACAAATCACTGAAACCATGGACACATGATAAGCTTTTCCTTAACTAAATTTTTCTTGTCCTGTATTTTGGTCACAGCGATGCATTCTCATTCACTATCCCAAGGTGTCCCTCGTGTGTGCATTGATATTTGTTTGCTTTACACTCTAGTACCAGAGGGTCCAATATTAAACAGCACTCACAGATTGGAATATAAATTTATCTACAGTAATATTCACAGTGAATTTTCCTCATTGATACTTCGTTCATTAAAGTGGGGACTCTAGATTCAGACTGCCTGTTACTGATCACTGATCTCAGTAAAACCTTCTGTGACTTGCCGCACTGTTCTATAAAATGTAAAGGTCAAATGTAAAGCAGAAAACACATGGTTATTTTTAAAAGTAGAAATGGAGGAAAACAGACATACTGAAATACACCTGGAAACTCTGGAATGATGGTGAATAGAGGTTCGGTCACGAGGAACCTGAAGGAAATTTTGCATTTTAATACTTTTCATGACATGAGTAAATTTCTTTTATTAAAACATTTTTATTAACCAAATATTGAGAAGTCATTCATTTCTTTAATCATCTCAGGGGGAAAACTGTATCATGTTCTTTTGTTTCGTTGTGAGTTGGAGTTGTTACTTCTTTTACTAGCTTCTGCTACTTCACCTAGTTCACATAACTGTAAATTCTCAACAATTAATTTGGCTTAACAATAGGTGTTTTAAACAAAAAACATGTTAAAGATGAATATATATCTTCATATCAACATTATATGTTTGTGTACATTTGTATGCCATATCATCTACGAATCTATCCAACTATCATCTACCCAATAGACAAACATGGTACAATTTTTACTCACAGGGGATCATCTTACTGTTTTTCAATCCTCTTAATATTTATAATTTTTGATGCATAGCTAGAGAACATATTTCAAATAAACAAGGGAAATATTTCTTTGCACATTCATCTCTTCAACTACATGTAGTTAGTCATGATTTCCTTTTTCCATTTTAAAAATCAAGTTATAAGTGAGATACAGAAAAATTCAGTCTTTTTAGTTTATTACCTATTTGCTAGTATTTGCTTCAATCCATGACTTCTCAGTATATCCTTTAATAGTGTCATTTTTTTAAAAAAAATGTTTTTTTCGGATTATGGATTTATTTGTATACTGCCCAAGAAATCTTTGCCTACCCATAGCCACAAAGACATTTTCCTGGGCTTTATTGTAAAAAATTTATAGAATTAGCTTTTACATTTATCTTCCTTAAATAGTTTTTATGAATTATTTATAAACTATGAGGTAAAGCTTGCTGTTAACTTTTTTCTCATATGAATATCTAATTGTATCAGCACTATTTGCTGAAAGACTATTTTTTCTCCTCTGAATTGGTTTTGACCTTAGTCAAAAAATCAATTGACGGTATATATGTGTAGGTCTATTTTGGGGCATTCGATTTTGTTATATTGATGGATATGTCCATGTTTTCTTCATTAACATACTGTACTATTATAACTTTTCAGTAAGTTTTGAAATTGGGAACAACTTTGTTCTTTTTTTTTTTTTTTCAAAATTATTAATGCTATTCTAATTTGTTTTACCAAAAAAAGGGAATCAGCTTGTTAATACCTAAAACAATTTTATGCTGAAATTTTGATAGAAATTGTAATAAATATAGAGAAGACTTTGAGAAAGTATTCCTCTGAAAACAACATTGAGTTTTCTGATGCATTAGTACAGTATATCTCTCTATTAAATTAAAAAAAAAATTTTCATGAGTATTTTGGAGATTTCAGCATGTAGCTCTTACTCATATTGGGGTTGCTTATATCCTAGAGTCTCAGTTTAATATAAATGTTATTCAATGATACATTTTCTTATATCAATTTATAATTCCTCAACACAAATATACTATATGACATCTTTGTACATTGATCTCATATTCTATGTCATTGTTCAACTCACTTATTACTTTGACTAGTTCTTTGGGATTTTTCAATGTGGCAATCATAATGTCTGAAAAGTCAGGTTTAAATTTTATTTACTATTGCTTTTTATTTACTATTGTTATGTTATTGCATTGGGTAAACCCTCCAGTACAATATAAACTAGGAGTAGTGAAGACCATTCTTTCTGTGTTCCTGATCCAAGCATAAAACAGCCTTCAGTTAGTGGGAGTAAGTTTAGCTATAGGTATTTCTGGTAGATTTTCTTTACTGTAGTAAGAAAATTCCTCTGTTATTAGATTTCTGAGAATTTTTAATGAATTGAAGTTTAATCTTGTCAAAGGCCTTTTCTGCAACTATTGAGAGGATCACAGAACTTTTTTCTATGGTCTGTTGATACAGTCATACATTGATATTTGAAACTCAGACCAGGTTTTTGTTTTGGGATAATACCCACTTGGTCATTATTTATTAGCTATTTTTATTTTTTTTTTTGTTGTTGGATTTGTTTTGCTAGTTATTTGCTAGAGATATTCACCATTTGAAAAGATTATTGGTCTAGTATTTTCATTTTTTATATATTTTGGTATTAGAGCAAGGTATGGTTGTCTAAATAAAATGAATTTGGAAATACTCCCTCACCTTTTTTAAAATTTTATTTTTGTATTTGGGAAAAGAGAATGAGTACTACTTATTCCTTACATAGCTGGTAAAATTTAATAGGAAATCCATTTGGGTCTGGAGTTTTGTTTGTTGAAAGTTTTGCTTCTTTGTTTATTTTCTATCCTTTCTTTTTTACTATATATTCAAAATAGAGAGAAGGAAATGTTTCAAATTATCCAATTCTTCTTGAATAAGCTCTCACAGGCTGCATCTTTCAGGAAATATGTCTATTTCATCAAATTTGTTGAAATTATGAATATAATTGTTTGTAGTTTTACCATATAATCCTTGCACTGTTTATGAAGTGTAGTGATAGCCTCTTTCTTTTCTCTGTAATTCATGTTGTACTTCTCTCCCTGTCTCTCTCAGAGAGTTTGGCTACATGTTTATCAAATTTATCAACTGTTTCAAAGGACCATCCTTACTATTTTTGTGTTCAAGTATATTGACTTCTTGTCTTCTGCCATTAATTCTGAAATATTAATTATTTCATTTCTGTTTTGATTTAGTTTGCCTTTCTTCATTCTTTGCGTGAAGATTAAATCATTTATTTCAGCCACTTCTCATTTTCCAATATAATCATTTAATGCTCGAAAATTTCATCTAGGACGTATTTCAACTGCCTCATAGTTTAAATTTAATGCAATTACCAGTACAACTCAATTAAAACCTACCATCTTCCTAGGTATTGTCCACTTGTTCCATACGTTTTTTAAAAAATCTTTTTCTACTTTTTCGTGGATTGAATAATTTATGATTTAATTTTATCTCACTTGTTGACTTATTGTTTCTCTTTTAAAAACATACTGGTGGCTATTTTTTTATACAATATACATATGTAATTAAGTGTAGTTTATTTTTACTCAATATGTCACTTAATGAAGTCTTATTATCTTACAACCATGTCCTTCTTTTTAGATAAATAAAAATGGAAAGTGAAATGTTTCCAACATTATAATCAAACTAACATGGTGCATTTTGTTTCCCTTAAAAAAAAAAAAAAAAAAAAATATGTAACACAGTATCATTACCTAGAGTCACCATGTTGTGCCCATTTATCTCCAAAGCATCTCCGTCCTGTGTGGCTGAGACTGGTACCCCTTGACAAACATCTTTCAGTTCCTTCCTGCCCACTCCTACTCCCTTGCAGCTGCTGTTCTACCTCTGGGTTTGTTGACTTTACTACATTCCACATACAGGTGAGGTCACGTAGTATTTGTCTCTAGGTGTCCGGTTTATTTGACTTTGCACGATGTGCTCCATGTTCAACCATATTATCAAAAGTGGCAAGACTTTCTTCTTGCTTTAAGGTTGAATAATATTACCTTGGATATATACCATATCTTCTTTATCTGTTTATCCACTGGAAAACATTCAGGTTTTTCCCATATCCTGGCTATTGTGAATAATGCTGCAGCGAGCCTGGGAGTGCAGAGGTTTCTTCAACATACTGATTGTTTCCTTTAGATAGACACCCAGAAGTAACATTGTTTGATCAAATGGCAGCTCTGTTTTCAATTTTTGGAGGAAACTTGACACTGTCTTCCACAATGGCTGTACTGACATCCCCACCAACATTGTACAAAGATTCCCTTTTCTCTGAGTTCTCACCAACACTTTTCTTTAGCCTTTTGGACAGTCTCCATTCTAACAATGAGTAAGGAGATATGTCATTGTGGTTTTAATTTACATTTCCCTGATTATTAGGGATATTGAGCATGTTTTCATAATATCTGTTGGTCATTTAAATGACTTCATTGAGAAATGTCTGTTCAGGTACATTTAAAAAAATCAGAATACTTTTTTCTTGCTATTGAGTTGCATGGGCTCTGACATTGACCCTTTTCTCAGATATATGGTTTGTAAGTATTTTCTTCCATTCTAAATTTTGTCTTTCATCACTTTGTGAATTGCTTTCTGTTCAGGAGATTTTTAGTTTTATGCATTCCCATGTGTCTGTTTTTTGCTTTTGTTAACTGTTTTGGGGGTTCATATCCAAAATGTTGTTTGTAGGTCCAATGTCAAGGAGATTTTTTTTTTTTTTTTTTTTTTTTTTTTTGGTACGGGGGATTGAACTCAGGGGCACTTGACCACTGGGCCACATCCCCAGCCCTTTTTTTGTATTTTATTAGAAGCAGGGTCTCACTGAGTTACTAAATGCCTCGCCATGGCTGATGGCTGGCTTTGAACTCGCGATCCTCCTGCCTCAGCCTCCCAAAGTGCTGGGATGACAGGCGTGCGCCACCGCGCCCGGCTGTCAAGGAGATTTATTTCTAAATTTTCTTCAAGTAGATTTACAGTTTCATGGTGTGAGATGAGAGTCCCACTTCATTCTCTGTAGTGTGGATATCTAGTTTCTCCAATACTTGACTGAAGATCATCCTTCCCCCAATGTAAATTCTTGGCATCCTTGTTAAAGATCCATTGACTGCAAATGTGTGGATTTGTTTTGGCCTCTCTGTTCTATCCCATTTGTTTGCATGTCTGTGTTAGTGGTTGTGTAACATAGAAATCCTGTCTACGCCTGGTTTCTGAGTTTGTGGATCCAACCAATTATGGGTAGAACATATTCAGAAACAGGCCGGGCATGCTGGTGCATGCCTGTAATTCCATCAAGTCTGGAGGCCAAGGCAGGAGGATTGCAAGTTCATGGCCAACCTTGGCAAATTAATGAGACCTTCAGCAACTAATGATACCCTACTCAAAATAAATAAATAAATAAATAAATAAATAAATAAATAAATAAATAAATAAATAAATATTGTGTGGTAAAGTGGTAAAGTGTCCCTGGATTTTATCCCTTAAAAAAGAAAAGAAAAAAAAAAGAAAAGATTCAGGAAAATGTGTTTGTTCTGAACACATTCATGTATTTTTTCTTGTCATTCCATAGACAATACAGTATAAGAAGCATTTATACAGCATTTCTCTTTTATTAGGTGTTATATATGCATAATCTGGAGATTATTTTAGGAATAAGGAAAGATGTTCTAGGTTCTCTGCAAATACTACTATTTTATAAAAGGGATTTGGGTATCCATGGATTCTGGCATCCTGGAGGGTCCTGCAACCAATCTCCAATGTGAGGAATGACTGCATTTGGAGACCATAAAGTGTGATGCTGTTCTTAATTCATGCCCTCATCCTGTGCAATTGTTGTCACACTTATGCCATGCATATGCTACAAGGACACAATATTTTAGTGCTAAATTATTAATATCTGCACAGATATATCTCAAAGCAATTAAAGATAGAAAAGTACATTTTATAGCTATTGCTTATTTAATGCATAATGCATAATTCCATCTTCATGAAAAACTTTCTGTAACATTTCTTCCATCGCAGGTCTGTTACTAAGGAATCATCTTTCATTTTTTGGTCTTAATTTCTTTTCCGTTCAAAGGATTCCTTTCTGCATATAAAATTCTGGGTTGACTCTTGTTAAATACTGCAATGATTTCACCCCAGTCTTGATTACATATTTTCCCATTAGTACACTCCTAAGATTCTAATCTTCATTCTTCTGGATGTGATACATCCTTTTTCTCTAGGTACCTTTCAGGTTTTTCTCTTAATCTTTGGCTTTCAGCAGTCTTTGGGGGTGGTGCTGGGGATTGAACCCAGGATCTTGTGCATGTGAAGCAAGTATTCTACTAACTGAACTATATCCCCAGCCCACAGCAGTCTTAACATCATTTGTATGTATCTAGTTTTTATTGGTTGAAGTAAAAATAATTTTTATGCCTCAAAAACACACTTCGTTTGAAATGGATCTTACCAGTATCCTAGAGGAGGTAGATTCTGATGTTCTCCTCCCAGTGCCTTAAGACTGTGTCATTCCCAAAGCTGTGCATTCTCTTTACTGAAGCTTCCATCATTTTCAATAAATTCAATCACTTAGCCTTTCATTTACTCATTCTTCAGCCTTTCCTGCGTTCTTGGAGAAGAAACCAGGAGTGAATTTCTCTATACACAGCTCTGAGGGGTCTCACAGCAGCCCACAATCTGCCATTAGCAATTTGCTAAAATCTTAAGTTGACTTCTCATCGACTTGGGTTCATCCCCCACCTGCTTCCAAAAAGCTAGCGTTCTGTCCTCTCTCTTCTGAATTTACATGCATGCCCTTTAATTTCAGGTTAGTGGGACAATTCTGCAACCTAAGCTCTCTGAGGAATTCAAGAAAACTTAATATTTTACAAAAAATTTCAGCTATTTTTGTTGTTGTTTTAAGGTTGGGTGAGATACTCTTTCCAGATTTCTATGGTCTAAGTGGAAGAATCAAGTTAGTCAGCCATGGTGTTGATGTCAGATGAATACTTGCATTTCTGTTTTTATGCACAAATGGAGACTATTACTCTTCTTTAAAACAACAGGATTTTTTTTTTGTAGATTTTGCAGAATAGTTATCTCTGAGTTCTCTAATTGTCAATATTATATAGTAATATTGAGAAAACTTTGTATTTCATAGTGTGTTTATCAACAGAAGTGCATAAATGAATTAGTGAAGTAAGTTAAAGTCAAATTCATTTCCCACGACTTCCATCTCTAAGGATTTATTAAATTCCATGTCAAATTTTTGATGGTAGACTCTAACTTCAATGTAAGTCTGATTTAATAACCATGTACATATTAAGTTAATGTCTGGGAGAAGTAAAAACAAAATTGTATCTTCTAGTTATAAGCTGGGAAATAAGTGATATGTATTACACACAAAAAATGTGACATTGCAAAATGTTGTAACAGTCTACTATGAAAACAAGTTTGTCTGTTACAATAATTGTATACCTTTTAATTATGTGTTTGACTGATTATCAATGAGTTTTTAAATTTTCAGTAAAAAATTTAACTTTCATAGAAATAATGTTAGATAAGTATACTATATGTTTTTCTCTCTCTCTCTCTCTTGGTGAATAATCTTACATATTTTATTCTGGAGAATACACTTCTAAATAATTTACAACTACTAATGAAATCTATATGCTCATTAAGCATTTTGTCAAAATACCTTTATGCTAATTTATAGTCTAAATGTCTCAATATGTTTTATGTTCACTTAATTATGGTGAAAACCACTTAGTATTTTCATGCTGTGAGTAGCTTGCTTATGTCCTGCAAATGAGTAATTTAGAATGTATAAATTTTGACTAAAGCAACACCTTCAACTTAACCTTAATAAACTCTTCTTGTTAGATTTTACCATTTATTTGAACTGTCAGAATGTCTTCACAGCCTATATCATTAGCTATGTTTGCTGTCTATCTAAATGTTGCTTCATTCATAAGTTTTATTTAAAAGCCTCTCTGCTCAATGAAGAGAATGATGAAGTAGTTATGAAGCTTGACCACACCAAACCTCTACTGATGGATGTATGTGTTGATATGCATACTTTTAGGTACTAGATTTTGCACCTAAAAATAAGATTCACAAATTAGATAATGAATTATGCATAAGTAATTATACTAAGATGTGTTTAATTAAGTACATGATTCTAACCCTTTGTGGTCTTGAAATTAATCACAAAACACATATTAGGCAATATATATGATTATTATAGTGTATGGCGAAAGCATAGTTTTTATTAATATCGATTCCATGCTTTAACTTTTATTTTAATAAAGATGCAACTAATATTTAAAATAACTCAGAAGTAAGCCTAAGCTGAATAAAGTTTTAGAGTAAAAATGAAGGAAGGAAGGAGATAGCTGCACAGGTCCTCCTTCCTTGTAACCTTGGCTAAGCTTTTAAGTTTATATTATTTACTGTACTTATATTCTTCTTAAACCTAATTATTAGACTTTAAGCAGGATTACTGGCACAAGGATAAGCTACCAAGGTCCTGACAAAATTTTAATTGGGCTCTCCAAATCGATAAAAACAATTTACCAACATAGCTGGAGATTTCAAGGATGAATTATGAAATTAAAAATTATGTTATAAGGTGGACTTATTTTTAAGTCTAAGAAAGCAGCAGTCTTATTTTTTTTTGTAAAATAGACGATTATTATGGACTAAATCTGCATATGTATAGGAACAACAGTGTTAAAAATCACTAACCCTAAATACTCACTTAAAATTTTTCTAAGGCATTTCCTTATCAAGACATGAATATCTTCAAATATTATGAACACAAGAACCAGGAAGAAGATATTTTTGCTTTAAAACATAAGATTAGAAAAATTCACTTAATTAGGGAGATTTTTAATCTGATGGAGAAAATTAGCTGGTTTATTAAAAGTATGTTAATAGAGGACAAAGCCATTTTAATAAATATATAGCATATGAAATATGAATAGAATATTGATGTAAATTTTTGCTTCTTGCCTATCACTTGCAAGGTTTTATTGCTTACAGCTGTGGGAAATATGAACATTAAAAAAGAAAATTTTGTTACCACCATGAAGAAGCTTAAAATTCACTGTCTGGCAGAGAAGGCAAGGGCAGAGTGAAAAGATGCAGGGGCCATTGTGGCTCAGCGGTAGAAGGGCGTGGGCGAGACAGAGTGAAATAAAACGCATTTTACAATAAAAGAAAAAAAATAATGCAAAGCACAGGGTACAAAGGAAGGGTGTGTTTTTAACTTCAGCAGGTAAATTCAGGGAAATATTTCATGGGGGCCGTGACTATTTGGATGTACTCTCAAGGAGGAGCTTAAGTTCTGTCTACTAACAGAGGGAAGGGGAAAGGCTACTTGTCAGAAGACTCATGAGGAACAAAAACATTTAAGTGAAGTTCTTGGGAGAAAGAAGGTATAGTGAATGTAGATCATAGTGGGAAGGGAGGACTCTGGAAGAATCAAAGAAAATTATTCTCTACGAGAGTGACCGGAGAGACAGGCACAGTGCCGAAAGGTTCCCAGTTGACAGAGTTTCCTCAATACTGAAAAATATAATTGTTGAAAACAAATATGAAATACTTTGTAATGTATGAACTTAATATCAATGATCCCTTTTTTCTCTTTGTACAATAAACTCAGGAGTAGTACTATATCAGATAAAAATTTTGAAATTCATTCAGAGCAATGATATATTCTGTATGCATGGGGAATAGTTGAAGAGTGAGAGATTCTGGCTAAAGCTCTGGAGTTGCCCTGAAAATCAGCATCAAGCCACTATCAGGAAGCTGTTCTCTTGGGGTGCAAATGTTCCACTTCAAGAATTTCAAGTTAGACTATTAGGGCAAAATTTGTTAAGAAGAACAGACTTGAAGTTGTTGGTTATGTGCATCTTCAACTTGGTTTCTCAATTGAAATAATATCAATGAAATAATATCACTTAATATCAATAAGTGCTGCTATTAAGATCATATTTTTTTTTTCAAAAAAGCTAATACATGACTTACAGATCCTATTTTTGCTTTGATTTCCAAGTATAATCTAGGCAGTCTCTTGCCTGCCAGGAGAGGCAGTATGATGGGGAGTCTAGGCTTGAACCCTGGTATTTAACTTACAGACTCAGTAATTGCAAATAATCTTCCTTAACTAAACTTTAAAAAAGATGAAAATGTGGTGGGGAAAGAGTTTGGTTTGAGGGTGGAACCGGTAAGTTCTGAACGGGGTGTCTTTTTTCCACTCTAAAGAACACATTAGTGGTGGAATTATGGAAGACCAAAATCTTGCTCTTCACTTTTGTGTCATCCTCTTGCCTAGGAATGTGATAGCTTTGCTGAATAAAGTATCTTGTTTTGGAACTGAAAGTAAGTAGACATCCTGAAAAAGTAAACATAATATTCTCATGTAGTGATGGGTGTTTCCTCCAGCATCACGTCTTCTAGGGGCTGGCTCCTGCTCTTTCAAAAGACCATGTCTTTCTAATCACCTTTCCTCTCTCTCTGAATGAAAGCCAAACCTGCCTTGCTTGCAGTAAGCCTTAATTGGAAGTGGGCCATCACTCAGTTCAGGTCAATCAGGATTCTTCCCTGGGGTTTTCAAGAGGGCGCGTGGCTGCAGACTTTGCTTTTCTTTCTGGCAGCCGATCTGTGTGAAAGTGAATTTGGAGTTTTGCTGGTGGCCGTGGTTCCTGAGATAAAAAATGCTGTAGTTTATATTTATATTGCAGAATAACTCAAAACCAACATTTTTTTAGAAACTATCAAATATTTATGAAAATTAAATTGTTAAGTGACATTATGTGATTCCATTCTAGGCAGGAGTTACTTTGATGGAAAGTAGATCTGTGGCTTCTTGGAGGATTGATTGCATCAGCACCTACAGAAAAGGGTTCCCACGGCAGGCCTGGGATTCTGATCCCTAGAATGGCCTGCCTGCAAGTGTGGCCTTGACTGGCAATAGGGAACTTGAATTTCAGAAAGCTTCCCACCATTCTGTGATAAGCATGTTTCACTGGCCTAAATAGTTTATGCAAATTATTGGTTTATGCTGAATACCTGCTTTCCTTCTTGGAGTCTGAAATTTTTATACATGCCAGGTGGAGTGTGCCTACGTGATCAGCCCCAGTGAAAACCACGGGCACTGTGTCCCATGAGTAATTCCCACTTGCTGCTGGAGCAACTAAGCTTATCAGTGTCACTCCAACAGGATAAGACTCTTGGAAGCTTGCACCTGGTTTCTCCCAGATGCTGCCATCTGCAATTTTTCCCTTTGCTGATAGTACTTTTTTATCCTTTTTCTGTAATAAATCACTGCCATAAACATGACTTTAAACTGAATTTTGGGAATCCTAGCAAATCATTCCACCTGAGGGTGGTCTTAGGAACCTCTGGCATAGCACAAACTTTTTATCTTAAAGTAATGTGGGTGTTACTCATTTTTCAAAACTAATGGAATGGTTCACGTAAATTCTACATGTTAATGGGTAAATAAAATTATCATGAGGAAAAATAACTATCAAGAAAAAATTTCAAAGAAAAAAAAATTATGGATGTTATTTTTCAGCCGCATGTTACATAAAAAGGAAAAAATGATGGTATGGCACAAAAGGCAAAACAACTACTAATAATCACAAAGACAATTTTTTAAAAAAATTTTTTGGTCATCTGCAGAATGAATAAGTAGCTCTGGAAGGGTCTCTGCAATTTGTCAACCCACCAAACCAAGGACATGATGTTATTCACGTAGTTTGGATAGATTTGATATTCCACTTGGCTATATGATTATTTAGAGAGATGCTTACTTAGTATTGCATATGAATAAAGAACATTTTCAATTTTTAAGTTTTTAAACATTTTTAATGGGAGAAGTGAGGAGTCCGGGGTGGGAAGTTATGGCCTGAGTTGATTCCAACCTTTCTTACTAGGTTTCTAGATGTTAGATGGTGGAGGTATTTCCTGTTTTCTCAGCAGGTTATCCAAGGCATGACAACCCTTCACAGACAGAACTTTATTATCACATGCAGAGCTACGTAACTTTACTACCAGAGGTTCTTCTAAACAAAATTAAGTTCAGTGAATATTCTAGGAGAGTTTGCATCAGAGGTTGTTCTTCTAACAGATATATCAATGAAAAGAGTTTTCCATTATCAGAAACAGGACTCTTTTTTATAACAATTCTCAGAGATGTCAATACATTATCATGAAATGTGACTATTAAAAAAAGAGAAAGGAATTTGGTGCTTACCGAATTTATTTCTAAAAGAAACTTTTCTTTCAGAACAGATTTCTCAGGTATAAAGTCATGTGTAGTCCTTTTAGGAATCTCTCGTTTAAGAAAGAGTTAACACACTACAAAAAGAAAACTATTGGTATTATTAAAAATAATGGAAATTCAAATAAAAGTTACACACTGAATTTAATAGTTACATGATGAAACTACTATAAAAAATGCAGTATTTTTTGTATATAAAATTATAAATTGTGCTTAACACCAAATTTTAAAAGAAAAGCAGGGCAGTTAATTGTCTATGTTCAAACTCATGTTAGATCTGTTTTTCCCTGATCCTTAGGTTTGGAAGTGAAGGTGGAGGTAGGCCTTGCTAAGACTGAAATCTCCTCATTGGTATGTATAGTTTAATGAGGAATTTGCAGGTGTCAGATGGGTTAGCACTAAGAGGATTTTTTTCCTGCTGTGTTTGCTTAATTAGGATTGGTACATCCAGATGTTATCTAGTGGTTCTAAGAAGTTTCATAAAACACTGAGGGAAAACATAAATTTTACACTGTTCTTTAGCTAACGTATTTAGTTTAAACCTCCTCCCATAATATCTTGTTCTCCAAATTATTACACACAATGTTGTGTTTCAAGAGAAAGAAGACTGAAGAGAAAACTCAAGAACCCAATTTTTGCATAAGACACAGAAAAAGCTAATTAATTTTAAAATCAACTCATCTCTCACCATACCAATGGATGTTGGAAAGCAGCCTCATAAAAATTCAGAGTTAAGGTTGGATATTAGACAGAATAAATCAAGAAGAAGAAGAAAAAATTTCCCCTCAGAATGCATCAAAAGTCAGTGAGAAATGACAGGTTTGATGAGAAATGTAAGGACCTAATGGTGTCCTGCTAAGTAATGGCTATAAGCTGTCACGTCAAAACACCATATTTTTGCTCTTAGAAACTTCTGTGATCCCATGATAAAAGAAAAAATGAGCCACATTACTTTTAAGTAAATTACCTTCTTTATGGTGCAATACATATTTTGAGCATAGTGATATCATAAATCTATTTTAATAATCACATTTGTAAAATTTCTAAAATTTCAAAGATGTATAGGTTTCCTGATTTATTGCCACCTTTTAACTTCTAAAAGATAAGTTTACATAAATTTTCATTCAGGCCAAAGCTGTGGATTTCCAGGGATTTGCAGAATGATCAGTTCAGTGAATTTTAATGGTAGTAAAAGGAGGAAATGATGTGTAAAATAACCAAAATGTAGCAATTTGGAGCTTACAGAAAGCCGTGCGATCTATAATACTCAGATATCATGCTTTCCATTCAATTGCTAATTCTTTCTAGAAAGATGCTGCTTTCTGTGTGACACAGACACTGGCCTCATCTTTAAGGCACTGAAATGCCTGAAACTAATGATTTGGCTATTTTGCACATGCCATGCTCAACACTATTTAATAATTATGCATTGAAAAGTGATTATGCAATGTAATGATTATGGGAATTAAGCTATCTTAATGATGAGACAGGTGATGGATGATTTTGGGTGACAGAATCATTATATTACTGCCTATTTTATAACTACCTGTAGACAGGTACAGATTCTCAACATGGTTCTTGACAGCTGTCTTTGTACAAACAATGAAACTTACGGCATACGTCTGCAGTTGGTTAGAAAGATATAGAAACCCATATGTGAAGGTACATGGAATGTCTCTTGGATACTCAAGGTGGAAATCAGATTGTATTGCCTTACTTCCCTGAGGTACTCACTGCCTTGGCAAACTTACAAGATTATAGCTTCCCAGCAAATGCATCAAAATTCTCTTCTGCACTAATAGTACCTATGATAGGTAACAATTCAGTCAGAACATTCTACTCTAAAGAACAGGAACTGCTGGGCACGGTGGCGCACGCCTGTAATCCCAGCACTTTGGGAGGCTGAGACAGGAGGATCGCGAGTTCAAAGCCAGCCTCAGCAATGGCGAGGCACTTAGCAACTCAGTGAGACCCTGTCTCTAAATAAAATACAAAAAAGGGCTGGGGATGTGGCCCAGTGGTCGAGTGCCCCTGAGTTCAATCCCCGGTACCACAAAAAAAAAAAAAAAAAAAAAAAAAAAAAAAAAAAAAAAAAAGAACAGGAACTATATTTGGAATTACTTTATGTAATATTAAATAGCTATACTATATGATTGCAGGCACACAAAAATCTTTTTTTTTTTTTTTAAGAATGATATACAGAGATAAGTTTTGTATGCCCAAACAAGATTTGGAGACAATATGTGTCATTCCAATGTCACCACATTGGATCATACTGGAGAAAGAACATCTTTACCTAACTCTAAGCAGATGATTTAATTGTGGAGAGTGACACTTTGGTAAATCCACAAAACAGAGCCTGTGCATACCATAGCTAGAGGAAACTTAAGAGTAGTTCAAGATCATCTACCATGCCAAAGCTGCATTATGTTTAGGTACTGCACTTATCATGCCAAATTTTAACTCTGGTCGGGCTATTTTCCTCTACAACTACATTGTAGAATTATGTGAGAGAAAGCTGAGTCTTCCCCTCTCTCTTTCTTCATTTGACTGTAACAACTAACAGTGCCTGGAGCACAGAAGTTGGCAACTTAATAAATAGAATCATGGATAAAAGTTTTGCTGCACTTTTTGGTTAAATCATACAACTGTAGTTTCTTTTTACAGTAAAGGGCCACTTTACATTTTTGATGCAGTTTGTAAAATCCTAACAGAACTCATTCTCCTGTAAATAACAGCTATAAATTAATGGCATAAAGAACACCCAATGTACCCAGTGAACAAACATAAGTGACCTGAAACACAGAGCAGAGAGATGAGGAGGCTCAACACTTGGAAAAAGGAGTTGTGTAGGAACTTCCTGTTCTAATGGCTTCCAGCTAGAAGGCAGCCTGCTGGGAATTCTGTGTAATATGGGAAAATCTCCACTATGTTACCTGCAACACTTTTGGCTTGAAGAATTGAAAGACAAAGTCTGTACATCCATGACTTGGGAGTAAGGGAGACTCCTCAGAGGAGAGGCGATGTGGGGTATCCCCAGTTCTGTGAATGAATATTGACTGTCATTCAGCTTGATTCCAGAATCAGTGTATGAAGGGTGGACTCAAACTACATGACTAATTATAAAAAAAAAACTGAACTGAGATCTAGGCTGCTGCCCAAGAAATAGAATTCAGAGTTTGAGTTAATCCAGTTAATCATCTTTAAAAATGAAACTTCAATATTCCAGGGGGACTAGAACAGAATTCGAAATTTCTTAAATATCATATTCACAAGGTCTGGCTTACAATCTGAACTTCCTTCACACAGGAAAAATCAAAACTGTATGACACAGTTTTAAATAATAAGGCAATAAACAGAATCTGACCCAAAGATGATACAGATATTTGACTAATCAGACAAAGATTTTAAAGGATCTATTATAAATATGTCCAATACAGTAAATTGAAAAAAATGTTTATAGTGAATGAAAATATGGCAACATTCAGCTGATAAACAAGGATTATGAAATGAAACAAAATCAAAATTGTAAAACTAAAAGATATAATACCTGAAATTAAAAATTCACAGGATGGGCTTGGCATTGAGTGATGATAAAGGATAAAGAACATTAATTTGAAGAATTGAAATTATCCAACTCCAAGAAGAGAAAAACAAAGCTTGAGAACAAAATGATCAGAGGCTGTGGAAGAAGCAATTAAATAAGATTATAACATATGAAATAGTAGTTGCTGAAGGTTAGGAGATAATTAGCAGCACAAAATGTCATGAAATAATGATGGAAACTGCCTTGAATTAGGTGAAAAATATACAGATTTAAAAATTAATAGGAAGAAAATGATGGTTCAGCATGCCCGATCAAACTACTGAGATCAAAATATAAAGAAAATATTGCAAATAACTAGAGAAAATGAATGCATTGGAAAATTGTGATTTTTAGGAATCTTGACTTCTTATAAGCTGTGACTACCAGAAGACAGTGCAATATCATCATCTGGTGCAGATGAAAAAAGATGTGTCATCCCAGATATCCAGGTGCAGACAAATACCCCTCAAGAAGAAAGCTAAATGCTAAACGTTTTAAGATAAACCAAGTCAACATAATGTATTGTCATAAGTTGAAGTTCTAAGCACTATTAAAAATTCTAAGTGAAGTTCCACCAGCAAAAGGAAAGTAAAACCACAGGAAAACTATAATCTTTAGAGGATGAAATGCTTCAAATATAATAATCAATGAGGTTAATATAAGTATTCCATTTACATTTCTTTAAAATGCATAATATTGTTCAAAGTAAAATTACAACCTTGTTTTTTTTTTTTTGTAATATATGTAGATAGTAGTACTACCCATGAAAACTATAAGATAAAGCATGGGGAGTAAGTGAACCTACACAGTTACAAGGCTTCTTTCTTTTATATAAAACGATAGAGCACCTTTTTGAAAAACAGTTTTGTTGAAATACAATTTATATATTTTACATATTACACAATTTACTAAAATGCACTCAGTCCAACAGTTTTTGATTTGTTCACATAATTGCGTAACCATCACCAAAATCAGTTTTAAAACATTTTCATGACCCCCCCTGACAAAAAAAAAAAAAAAAAAAAAGATAAAAAAGAAAAAACAAAACTCCATAGTCATTAAAAGTCATTCCTTAATTCTCCACTCCACTACCTATCTGCTCTCTGGCCTCCTCCTCCTAAGTAAATACTTCATTTTTGTTAATTTTTATTAATTTGCCAGTTCTAGAAATTTATGTTTATATTCCTCCTATCTAACTATACTTATTTATACTTTCTAAGTAGATTTTGAAAAGCTAAGGACATATATTGTAATCCCTAGACCATGTACCTATTGTCAAGGAAAATGAGCTATTTAATACTAAAAAGGTAAATTTGTCAATACCAACCATAAAGATATAAACATCTACAGACAGAGCTTTCAAAATAATCTGTGACAAAATTGACAGTATTGAAGGAAATAGAAGATAGAAAATCACTTAGCAAATATTAGTAAAGAGAATCCAGCAATGTGTAAAAAAAAAATTAACACATCATGAACCAGTAAATAGAGTTTGTCACTGGAGCTAAACTGTCATTTAACATTGAAAAATCAATCAATGCAATTTTCCTCATTAAGGGAATACAGGAAAGAAACCATCATTTCAAAAATGTATGAAAGCATTTGAAAACCAATCTCGCATCTGTTTGTGATTAAACTGTTATTAAGATCAACTAAACTAGGAATAGAAAAAACTTCTCCAGTCTAAATGACATAGACCAAGAATGAGTACCCAGGGATGCCGGCAAATGGCTGAAGACGGCTTTGACTCCACCGCCGCCAGCAGAAAGCTCGGCTAGCAGTCCTTTGCAGTCGTGAATGTCCACCAGAAGGCTCCAATGTTCAGAAAGAAGCCTGGGACACCTCCATGGGCTTTGGAACTGAAAGCAGACTAAAGACGAAGGGTAAAAATGATCTCTTTCTTCCCCCTCCCCGAGGTGGGAGAGGATTTTCTGGTGCCCATGGTAAATTAGTGTTTACCAAAGTTCAAGAGAAACCATAATTAAGAGTTGTACTGAAATGTTATCTGTGTCAGTCAGCTTTTTATTACTGTAAAAAATACCTAAGATAATCAACTTCATAAGACAAAGTTTATTTTGATTCACAGTCTTGGAGATTTCAGTCTCTGATTGGATGGACACATTGCTTTTAGGTCTCTGTTGCAAGTGGGGGGTGCATATGGTGGAGCAAACCTGCTCACATTACGACTAGAAAGTAAAAATGACAGAGGAGGAGACAATCCCCTTCTAGGCTGTAACCCAAATTACACAAAACCTTGCACTAGGCCCTACCTGTTGAATTTTCTACCAATAGTGCCAGGTTTCAATAGTGACAGGTTTCAATAGTGCCAAGTTGGAGACTCAGCCTTTAACACAGGGACCTTTGGGAGGTAACTTACAGGAACATCTAATGCTCCCCACAATTTGTGCATTATTCTGTATCAAATTCTATTTAAAAAGAGGATAATAGGACAATATTTGATTGAACTCCATCTGCCCCATATACATGTACATACACAGCATGCACATTCACGCGCAGAAGTCCTTCAAACACACACACACACACACACACACACACACGTGCACATCTCCATATGCACACATCCAGAATTGCTTTCACTAAATTATGGTTAACTCTAAAATCATTGGCTTGTAAACATTTTTGATGCATTTAATCATTAGCTGCATTTGGGGATATTTTGGGATTTAAAAAAAAATATTTGTTTGTTTTAGTTGTACACAATGCTTTTATTCTTATGTGGTGCTGAGGATCAAACCTGGGCCAGGCACGTGCTAGGCGAGTGCTCCACCGCTGAGCCACAACCCCAGCCCCTATTTTGGGATCTTAATTGAACCACTTGATGGTGTTTTTGCGTACAGCAGGCACAGTGGGATTCTTAATAGCTATGGCAAGTCGTGGTCTCCATGTAACACTGGTTCTTTAATAATCCACCTGTGTGGACAACCACCTGTAATTATGGTGACTATATTATTAATTTTCTAAATTAATTAAAGTTATATTTTAAAAGCTTTATTTATTTTTAATTGTCAAATAATAATTTTATATATTTATGAAATAGAGTGTGATATTTCAATACCTACATTGTGTAATGATAGAATCAGGGTAATTAGCAAATCCATCACCTCAAATATTTATCATATCTTTGAGCTAATAATTTTCAAAATCCTCTCTTCTAGTTATCAACAAAAGCAAAAATACATAAATGAATTTGCATCAAATTAAAATGTTTATGCCTAGCAAAGGAAACAATCAACAGAACAGAAATCCACCTGCAAAATGGGAGAAAAAGTTTGGAAACTATATATCTGACAAGGGCTTAATATCCAGAATATATAGGGAACTCAACTCACTATAAAATCCAAATAATCTGATTAAATGGATAACAGACATAAATAGACCTTTCTCAAAAGAAGAAGACAAATGGAAGTAGGTCTATGAAAGAAAATGCTTGACATTAGGGAAATGCAGATCAAAACCTCAATGAGTTATCACCTCATCCCAGTTAGAACGGCTATTTTTAAAAAGGGAAAAAAAGTGCCAATGAGAATATGCAGAAAAGGGCCTCTTAATGCACTATTGGTGGGAATATAAATTAGCACAGTCATTATGAACAACAGCATGCAGTTTCCTAAAACAAATGAGTAATAGAACTCACATATGACCCAGCAATCCTACAACTCAGTATATATCCAAAATCAGTATGTTGGAGAAATATCTGCATCCTCATGTTTATTGCAATGCTATTCACAATACTGAAGATATGGAAACAACCTAAGTGTGTCCATCAATGGATGCAAGGATTAAAAAATGTGACACACACACACACACAAACACACACACACCCCAAAATATATTAGGTCACACAAAAGAATGAAATCCCTCCAGTTGTGATAATATAGATGAAACTACAGAATATTATGGGAAATAAGTCAGGCATAAAGGAAAAGATATTACAAGATCTCGCTCATGTGAAATCTAAAATCATCAATCACATAGAAGTAGAAAGCAGAGGGGCTGGGGTTGTGGCTCAAGCAGTAGAGCGCTCGCCTGGCACGTGCGCAGCCCGGGTTCGATTCTCAGCATCCATGTAAAAATAAACGCATTGTGTACAACTAAAGCAAATAAATAAAACAAAATAAAAAGAAAATGATTTAAAAAAAGAAGTAGAAAGCAGATTAGTGTTTACTGTAGGCTGAGGAGCTGAAGAAGGGGGAGGGTTGGTGAGGCTTGTCAACATGTGCAGTTACAACAAGACAGGAAGTACAAGCTTTGACTTTCTATTTCGAAGTAGCATGGCTACAGTTAACAGTAGTGTATTTAATATTTCAGTGTGGGTATACTTTCGAGTTAAGTGGAACACAGTAATTTTAGAGGATGGGTGTTCATTGGCATATATGATCATGGTAGCTCTAAGCAATATTTCATTAAAGGTTAGCGGGTCTTTAGACTACCTAGGTTAATATTTCTATTCCAGTGCTTAATAAATGTTTGCCCTCGAGCAACTTAGAAATCTTAATTAATCCCCAATTTCCTCATGTAAAATTCGATAAAACAGTACCCAATCCTTAGTTTTGTGAAGATTGGAGGAGATGGTGCATGTAAAGTGGCTTGTTACCCAGCACATAGTAAGCATTTTATGATTGTTAGCTCTGGTTAAGGAAATCACAGTTTTACTTACAAGCAATAGTAGCTTGGAAAGGTATTGTTCTGACAGGCATTTGGAATTTGTGCTGTACCCTTATTAGATGTATGTTCATTTATCCTTCAAAGATTTTAAGTCTTCTGATCATCCCCATGGGAAATGGACAATAATCTTATCATTTCATTATTTTCATATTTTGTCCTCTACATAACATTTCTCTAAAAGAGATACATCATAAACAAATATTTTTTGGGGGGGGTTTCTTAACATATTTATATGTTAAGAAAAATATGCACAGAACTAAAATTGTTCATGATGTTTTATCAGAGAGTTTATTGAGTTCTACTGCCATTGAGTATATGCCCTTAATATGCACCAATATTTTAAATACCTATAACTATTTTTTTTTTTTTAGCTATTCAAGGTATGGACTTGATGAAAACAATGGTAATTCTTTGTTTCTCTTCATCTCACTCAGAATTTCTGCTCTTCATTTAAATGCCACCACCAGGGAGAGGGTGTAATATTAAGAGAGTTCACCAGAATGCTAGCTCTGGGGCTACAGAGATGTGTCTCTTGCTTACTGCTGGACCCAGATCTTCTAGAAGAGGGCTTGGGATGAGCAGGAGCTGCAGCAAATTTAAGGATGTCAAATGGCAGGTCACTTAATGAATTAATGATTAGTTTGTTATTCCCAACTCTCCATTTTGTGAAATGTGATTTCTTTATAATGTAGAAAGCTAAACACTACTGGAATGTGTAAGAATATACACAAAGAAGTTACACTATTTCTATAAATTAATAAATATTGAATATGGGCAGTGCTGTCCTGACTTCATCCACAGAACACAAATCTCTTTTTGAATCATGAAAACATACAGCTAACTCCAATTATCCAAGAAAATAATGAAGTATGTGTGAAGGAATTGAAATTCACAAGTAATTCCCGAGAAGTATTTTGGCCAGTAAATTAAACGCTTCCACCTCCTAACCTTTAACGAGAGCCCCCGGAGGTAACAAAAGTGGTTCCACTCGCCAGTCCTCTCTCTCCTGGAGGAGTTAAAGAAGCACGAAATGTCTAAATGGCAAGCAGGAGGAAGAGGTGTAACAAAGGGCATTGCTGATCCACAGAAAATCCCTAAATAATTAAATATGCACTTGAATGAAAAATTCATGCCATAGACTATATTTTTAAGCACATTGTATTCCCAACCATTTGCCACAGACCTTAGCATTCTATCCTTTAACATTCTCATCTGTGCGGTTTCTTTTCTACTCAGGTTGTGAGTACGTTGGACATACACATACTTAGACAAAGACACACACACACACACACACACACACACACACATCCTTATATGTATTAACACTCACATATGCACATTGTAATACTACATATTTGTATGCAGAATTTTATATATGACATATAATAAGATTACAATGAATGTGAAATAGATAAAAATAGGTGATAAATAATACCTAGGAATTGTTCTCTGTTTCATAAACACATGAAAGTTTGATGAACACGAATTGACATTTTATGTTATCAGATAATGGATTCCCTTCATTTACTCTTTCTGCCATTTTTCACATGCAAGAGCTGGTTTTTCACTGCTGGGAGGAATAGCGTAAGGATCCCCCTTGCAGGAACTGGTCATTTTTAGGATGTCAGGAACACAGGATTTACGCAGGACCTATCCCCTACATGTGAGTCCATGACCTGCAAAGAGGAAATGATATCTATTAGGAGGCAAATATATAAACCTAATTTAGAACATAGCATAAGTACAACAATAGGATGATACACCCATATAGAGGGAGGAAAGTGACTACTGCTATCTTCAAGGAGAGTCAGGAAAAACAACCTAGAAGATACCATGCAGAGCAAACTCCTAAAGGAATAGTATAATACGTATCCATCAAGCAATATTAGATTCAAAATCCGAGAATATGGTTCCATATGCATATAAAATTACAGAGATATTTAACAGTGTGGTAGGTTCTGCTCTAGTTAATAATGACAAGCACCTGGACAGTTCTAGAATACAAGGAGAGATTTTCCTTAGTTGAGAGCATGAGCTCAATGTGGGTTTTCTTTTGTTGTTTGGCAGTTTTCATACCAGAAGGTCATGATCTTTGGCACCCCCTTTCTCAAGGTGTTTCTTTTTATGCCTTTCTAATTTTGAAACTTTCTATCATGCTATATTTGCATTGTGATTTATAACATTTATATTTTGTAATTCCCTTGATGATCTTTGCCTCAATGTAAGGAGAAGTGAATTTACTGCTAGGTTTTAGTAAACGCATCTCTATGTATTCCTTTCATGGTGACCATTTTCCTTAAATGTTCCAAAACTCAGAAGGTCAAGAATTGTATGTTTACTTGCATATGTAAAAGCTAGAGAGGAAATGAGAAAAGAAAGGTGTGGGGGCTATCTTATAAAAATCCAAGGGAGATCAATAGAGTAGAGAAAAAGGTCTTTGCATGGGAGGAGGGAAGGGCAAGTGGAAACATTGGAGAATGATATTGACCAAATTATGTTGTTATATTGTGTGCAGGTACGGATATGTAATATGTGACAACGAATCCCACCATGTGTACAATTATACTGCACTAATAAAAAACATGGACAGAAAAAGAAGTCACTCATGGTAACTAGAGTTCTTCTGTTAATGCCTATTTGGAAATATTTGCTTTTTTTTCCCCCCAAATACTTTGAGATTTTTAGCTCTAATTTATAACCATAGAAAACTCATGAATCACACATTGTTTTATGAAAGCCTTTGTAGACATCAGTCCACAATTCTATACTATCAGAAGGTTGCACACAGAAGCCTGGCTGCAGCTTGACTTTTAGCCATTTGTACATTATTTTTTTCCTTCTCTTATTACCATGGGATTCCTGACAATTTTTATTCTACTTTTGAATGCAGGTGGACGTCATAAGATGTGGTTCAGTCTGCATAATGGTGTGACAATTCTGAGAGATATTGGAGTAATTTTCACTTGAAAATTTAAACCTTTTTATTTTAGTGAATTTTGTGAATTGCATAGTTTTTTTTTTTTTTTTTTTTTTTTTGTCTTGTTTCTTCTGCATTCCTTAGGGATATCAGTTATTCCTATACTGAATTTCGTTTTTTGTCTCTTCTTTGCATTTAATTCACTTGCTGATTCTCAACTGCCATGTCTTTGTTTCTTTTGTTATGTTTTTATTAGTGCATTATACTTACAATATTAGGACTCATTTTGCCATAATCATACATTCATGGAATGTATTTAGCTCAATTTCAATCCCTAGTACTTTCTTCTTTCCCTCTCTTTCACCCTCCCCCTCTTCCTGTTCCTCTACTCTACTTCCTATTAATTTACTGATTTTTTAAATTGGTGGTTTATAGATTGGTGGTTTATAGATTTTTTTTAATTGGTGCTTTTTTTTTTTTTACAGATATTTACTGTGCTCTATTCACATGTGCACACAGCATAATTTGGTCAGTATTATTTCACCCTTCATTCCTTTTCCTGTTCCCCCCCTTCAGTACTGTTCCCAGTTCCTATAATCCCCTGATCTCCTTTCCAGTTTCATGGGATTCCCATTCCCCATTTTTCCCCTTATTTTGGTCTAGCTTTTGCATATGAGAGAAAATATTTGACTCTCAATTTTCTGAGCCTGGCTTATCTTGCTTAGCACGATGTTCTCCAGTTCATCTATTTACCAGCAAATTCTAAAAATTTAATTCTTCTTTATGGCTCAGTAAAACTCTACTGTGTATGTATACCACACATTTTCTTTATCCATTCATTTGATAGGTACCTGGGATGATGTCATAACCTGGCTATTGTGAATTGTGCTGTTGTAAACATTGATGTGGCCATTTCCTTATAGTGTACTGATTTTAGATCTTTTGGGTAAATGCCATGGAGTAAGATAGCTGGGACATGTGGTGGTTCTCTTTCTAATCTTTTGGGGAATCTCCATACTCCTTTCTAGAGTGGTATTCTGATTTACAGTCCCACCAACAAAGTATGAGTGCATGTTTACCCCCACATCCTAGCCAACATTTATTATTATCTGTATTATTGATGATTGCCATTTTAACTGGACTTAGATGAAATCTCCATGTAGTTTTGATTTGCACTTCCCTGATTGCAGTGATTTGAACATTAATCATATTTGTTGGCCATTTGTGTTTCTTCTTTTAAGAAGGAATGGTTTCATTCTTTTGCCCATTTATTAATTGGGTAATTTATTTGCTTTTTGGTTCTAAGTTCTTTATGTATTCTGCATATTAATCTCCTGAAGAGCAAGTGGAAAAGATCTTCTCCCATTCTCTAGGCTCTTTCTTGTGCTCTTAATTATTTCCTTTGCCATGGAGATTTTTAATTTTATGCTGTCCCACTTATTGATTCTTAGTCTTATTTCTTGCATTTTAATGATCTTGTTAAGGAAATTGGTGCTTGAACCACTATGTTGGAGTATTGAACCTGTTTTCTTCTAGCAGTTGTAAGTTTCTGGTCTAATTCTTAGGTATTTAATCCACTTCGAGTTGCCTTTGTGCAGGATGTAAGATAGGTATCCAGTTTCATTCTTCTACATATGGATATACAGTTTCCCAAGCACCATTTGTTTAAAAGGCACAATATCATTTTTAAGTTCTGCATCTGTCATCTGTGAGTTGTTCCCCAGCATAGGTTTTTGGTACTTTAATCTATATCAGATGTCTGTATCTATGTGGATTTGTCTCTGTCTTCTTTCTATTCCATTTGTCTTCATGTCTGTTTTGATGCCAGTACCATGCTGCTTTTGTTAGTAGAGCTCAGTAGTTTAATTAGAGGTACAGTATTATGATGCCTCCAGCATAGCTCTTCTAACTCAAGATTGTTTTAGCTATTCTATTTATTTTTTTTCCAAATAAATTATAGTACTGGGTTTTCTAATTCTGTAAAGAATGTTATTTAGTATTTTGATGCGAATTGCAGTAAATCTGTAGAAACGTGATGAACACAGATTCAAAAATCCTTAATAAAATATTGGCAAGCCACATTCAAAAACAAATTAAGAAGATAGTACACAATGATCAAGTAATTTTATCACAAGGATGCAAGGTCATTTCAACAAATGAAAATTGATAAATGTAATTCACCGTTTTACTAGAGTTAAAGATGAGAATTACCTGATCATGCCAACAGATGCAGAAAAAGCATTAGAGAAAAACGCAACACCAATTCATGTTAAAATGGCTGGAAAAAAGTAGGGATAGAAGGAACTTACCTCAACATTGTCAAAGTGTATATGACAAACTTAAAGCCGACATTATACTGAATGAAGGAAAACTGAAAGCATTAAATCAGGGAGAAGACAAGGATGCCCATTCTTACCACTCCTCTTCAGCATAGTTTTTGAAACTCTAAGCAGACAAGAAAAGGAAATTGAAAGTATACAAATAGGAAAAGAAGAAGTCAAGTTATCTCTGTTTGTCCACGATATGATCCTGTATTTTTAAGTTGCCAAAAAAATTCTTCCAGAAGACTTCTAGAGCTGATAAACAAAATGTGGCATCAGCAAAGTGACAGGATGCAAGATTAGTGTGTAAATCAATCACTTTTCTGTACTCTAATAGAGAATCTGGTGAGAAATAAATCCCGAAAACTATTTCATTCACAATAACCTCAAAAAAAAAAAAAAAAAAAAAAAAAAAAAAGAAAAAAAAAGAAGGAAAACTTAAACTTAGATACTTAGAAATGAACCTAACCAAGGAGGTGAGAAAACTATAAAACATTGCAGAAAGTAATTGAAGTCCTCAGAAGATGAGAGTCCTCCATGTTCTTGGGTAGGTGGGATTAATTTGGTTGAATTGGCCATCCTACATGTCTTTGTTTCTGAGATGCCTATTTTCCTGGGCACTGCTTCCAGTGGCTGGCAGCTCTCTGATGGCTTTCTTTGACTATTAAACTTTCCTGAGATATCTCTACTTTACATTTAACCTGTGATATTGCTGGATAACTTTCTTGTTGAGTGCTTCTAATAGGAGCTCTGTTTAGAGAAGTCATTTTCATCGTATTTACTGACTCCCCAAGTGACTGATTAATTACATTTATGAGCACCATGACCAAGCATTTCTCCCTCTAATATCTGCCTAAATTTTTTTATTTATTCTGTTTACTATCAGCTTTAGCCCTTACAACATACTTACAGAGTTCCTATTCCATTTCCTTTTCCATTCTTTGAATTTGAATGAGAAGACTTATTATTGGAATGGGATGCAAGGATTCTTCCTAGGATACAGCTATATCTATAAGAATGCTTCCAAGAAGATGCCATATCTGTATTTAAAGCTTGGTACTATGTGAGTGGTGTGTGTGTGTGTGTGTGTGTGTGTGTGTGAGAGAGAGAGAGAGAGAGAGAGAGAGAGAGAGAGAGATATGAATCAGAGGGGCAGATATTCATCTAGTGTGTTCATTTATACCATCCAAGGAGTTAATGCTTGGATACATATTTAAATAACTTTGTGTTGCATAGATGAATGCCACAAATTAGCTCTGTGAGTACTGTGTGTGCATTCCCCTGTTCAACACTGGTCCTGTCAGTACCAGATTCATATTCTGATGCCAGTATATGACTGGCAGTGGCTTGTTTGCTCCCTCTACTAAATACTAATCTTTCTTCATGATCGAGATGGTGTAAGAGGAAGTTCACTTGTGCCATCAGTGTGACTCCACCTTCTCTTCAATACCGATGTGCAGAAGATCAACACTCTTGGCAGAGAGGTAGAAATAGGGGAAACAGACCTGTCAGTCACACGTTAACTCACAGAGCAGCCAAGCAAAGAGCACAGTTTCATGAGAACCTGCCTGGGAGTCTAGAGGTGCAGCCATTCACCCAGCTTGTCAAATGACACTGTTGGAACTGGAAAGGGAAATGGAGACAGGAGTCTATCACTGGGATGGGGATTGGGGACAGGATCCTACAGTTCACTCTTTTACCAGGTATTTTCAGCACCAGGAATTTCTCAAGTAACAGATACCACGCCAGCTGGGATAACAAAAAACAATTAAATGCACCATGCAGGTGGAAAGATGTGAGAGAGAAAAATGAATTTTGATATCTAAAAGGAAGCAGTAAGAATGGTAAAACCGACCTGGGAAAAATGTTGTTTTAGCAAAATCCTTAAATGAGTGCCTCTGGAATGTTCTGGCTGGTAATGAGGAGGACAAACGCAGGAACACAAAGCAAGTGGCCATTCATCTGCAAATAAATCTACTTTGTTCTCTATCTAGGAAAAAAAATCATTACCCTAAACGCATGATTGAAGACCTGAATGGCACGAAAATACTTTGTAAACAAACAGTTTTATGTAAAAAGATGCTATATATGTGCATTATGAATTGTGTAATACATACTACTATTATAAATAAAAAAAAATTAAAAAATAGCATCAAAAAGAATAAAATAGGAATAAATTTAATAAAAAGAAGTGAAAAAATAAAAAAGAATAAATGCATTGTGTACAACTAAAGCAAATAAATAAATAGTTTTTTAAAAAGAAAAGAATGAAAGAAAAGAAAAAGAAGGGCAGAGCTGTGCCACACCGCCCCCCTCTGGGGATTTCTGGACCTGCACCTTGCTTGCAAAGTTGGCTTCTCCGCAGGTTTCTGGGCTCTTACTGGTCTCCTTAAGACATGTTACATTATCCAACAGGGTTCAGGGCACTCACACAGCTTTCTGCATATCCACATCTGTTTCTAACAAAAGGTCTCTGCTTCTGTATTTTGGATAAGGCCACTTATGGAGTCTACAGGCAGGACGCTCTCTTTCCTCCTTGGAGGCCTTTTTTATACAGATATTGTGTGTGAGTTGTAAGTTCTTTCCTTTCTAGTTTCTTGCATAATTTTCAATGTTTGTTGTCAAGAGAACAGGAAAGAGATAGATTGTTTATTATTTTAAGGTTATGCTACCTCTTTTCTTCTACGTTCCTTCTGGTATTCTTTCCACTTTATCATTTGAAAGTTGTTGTGAGTCGAGTGGCTGTATGTCCCAGTTCTATAGGGATTCGAATGATGAATGTTATCTTATATGGTGATGAAAGAGGTATCAATCAATAAAGTATTTTATCTAAATATTTTCAGCAAGAATGAACTGAAACCAACTCACCACAGACTAACAGCGTTGTAAAAGTTGCCCCATATTTTTACTACTTAATGCGTAGTCTAACTACAGTTGTGTAATTGGCAATTGAATTTCACCAATGATTTAAATTTGGAGACACAGAGAACAAAAGCATATCTTAGATGAGCTCATTAATGAGATTTTTCTAGCTCCAGGTCTCTTGACAGGTAACACTTGCTTAAAGATTTTCAGCCCAGACACTCTAAGTTGGGATGTCAGGTGTGAAACTAGGGATTTTAATCATTTGTTCTGTTTGTGTGGATCCAGAAAGGTCACCCATATATCCCAAATCTTGATCAGGGTAGGAGATCACCTACTTATCTGACAATCATGGTTATGGCTTTAATTATTGGTAGAATAATTCCAACCTTATTAACTATGCCTCTTTTGTGACATTTCATACATGAGACATTGTCCTTAATCAGCACCATTGATGATCTTTTACACCAGATCCTTGAAAGAGAATATTTTTATCCTATACTCTAAATTCTAACACAGCGTATTTTTTAAAAGTTGATTGCTGTTTCTGAGTGTATTTGATAAGGTTTTTAGCTCACACAAAAAGATTATTAAGAGTCATGAACGTTACAGGTGGAATATTTTCTGAAGGCAATAGAGTGTCAACGGATTGTCTGAACAAATCTCTTAAATGACAGAGTGGCTTCTTAAAAATGGACGTTTTGTAGAATGGATTAAAGTAGAGTGAAGTGGAGTTGGAAGTGAAGGACAGACACTTCTGTGCTCATCTAAGAAGCTCACACTGAGGCCCTGAGCCAAGAAGTTGCAACACTGATGGAAAAGAAAACATCAGAGATGAGATAATTAGACAAGAAGGGAAACTGAGGGATTTTAGTGGTTGTCTTGGTTAGTTTGAGTTGCTGTAAGAAACTATTCTGAATGGGGTTAGTGAAAAACACAGAAGTTTTTTTCTTACACTTCTGGACACTGTAGGTCTGAGAGCAGGGTCAGGTTCGGGTCAGGGCTCTTTGTTGGGTTGTAGGTAACAGACTTACCTTTGTATCTTCTCCACTGGTAGAAAACAGTGAATTTAAAAGCCACTAATCCTGTTATGGGAGCTCTACCCTCATGAACTGATTTAATCTATCCATTGTAATTACCCCCCAGTACCCCTTCTAAAACATCCCATTTGAGGGTAGGGGTTCAATGTAAAAATTCTTGAGGGACACATCAGTCCATAATGATAGTTAACTGTGTGACAGAGGTTAGGAAGGTTAGGAAGGTGAAGGATTTCCATGTTTTTAGCTTTAGTTACTATATCACAGTGACACCACCTGTAGCAATAATTATAGGAGAAAAGAGCAATGAACTCAGATTTAGATGTTCTAAGTTAGTGTTGCCTGAACAATGTTCTGGTGGAGTTCTGCAACAACCTAGCAAATACATGGGCTCTGAGGCTTCCAGGAACTGCAGATGATGTAGAGGTTATTTCATAAGAGTCTGAGAATCCACAAACACTGCAGAGAGTGAAAAGGAAAAGGTCTAATGGTGGAACTGAAAGGAACTTGAATATCTTGGAGGAAATAAAAGCTCTGAACTGATTTTAATATTTACAAAAATAAAAATTTAAAATATATCTACTATTTACTAAAATCTGATATCAAGTAACTTAGAATAAATAACTGGGAAAGCAGGCTTATATGCATTCATAAATGCAATGGATTTTCTGAGGATGATTTGACATTTGGGTAGAGACTGTCTTGCAAACACTGGCAAAGAGGAAAATGCTTTTGGTGGAGGGAGAAGTAGAAGCCAATAAACACAGGAGGGAAATTATGAGGAGTCCTCCCAGGATCACTAATATTTTGACCGTATGTTTGCTAGAATATATAAAAGTGAAAAAAAAAATTGATGGAAAAACAGATTTGGAAAAGCCAGTGAAATTTGTACTTTGTTATTCGGACAATAATTAAACAAGAAAGATTTTTGCCACATATTGTAAGTTCGTATAATTGCATAACTTGCCTTGAGAATTAATTTAGCCACTGCTTCACGTGTAGGAGCAGAAAACCCTTGCTATTTATTTCTATATTAATATGACTGTTAAAAACCTTGGAAGTAAATTAAAATCTAAACTCTCAGATGAAAAAAATCTTATTTTTGGCCAATATTTCATGTTTATATTCAAAAGAGAATTATGAATGGGATTTTATTCCTGAGAGATCAATTGGTTTGGCATGTTAAGTAGTATTCTCAAGATCACTGAAGCATTTCAAAAGCAATTTAGCATATTTAAAGCACTGATATTTTTAACAAAATAAAATACATTTAGGTAGTCATTCATTGTTTAACATTGAAATGTGTGTCAATTTCATCAACTCCTTACACACTGTACTTTAAAAATGCAATTCTATAGGAGCATATTTTAATAAAAGGTTGACATATTTATGGAAAAATAATCAGAATTCAAAAGTTGTCACATTCCAGTTTTGGCAGGACTGAATTAAGAGGCTTGATAGCATAAGATTTTATGACTCAGAAGGGCTCTTTTTATCTGTTGATTATCATTGCAGTTCTGTAGCTAGACCATTTGAAAAAGCATGTCATTTAGAACAAAATATTAGGGAGTATATTTGTTTGCACATTAAATCTTACATGAATCTGGAACAAAGCCTAAGGCACAATACCCTACGGAAAACATACAGTTAAACTAATTCAGTGAAATCTACTGAATGGATATTGATATGAGTATTATTAACATTTAATTTTAAATAATACCTTTAAAGCAAATGTAAAAAAAAAAAAAGTAAAATACTTAAAGTCTTCAAAAGTAAATCGTAATTTCTTAAATAGTAAAATACTTGAAGCATTATTTAAGGTAAGCCAAACTTCTTTTTCTAGTCATATGAAATTAGAAAATAAAAAGGATAAAAATGTAAATAATTCTGATAATTTAAAAATAATTATTGGTGGGATATTCTCAAGATGGTAGTGTTCTATGGGATTAAATTGTACTGAATATGAATTAAATTAATTTTATAAAAGAGTTGTTATAAACTGTACAAAAATGTGAATATTTCCATTAATGTTAGGAACAATAATTTATGCCCAATATCATGGCCATTACTTAACATCATTATTAGGGATTTTAGGCAACATAATATAGTCAAAAGAAGATATAAGAGTTAAAAGATCAAGTGAAATTATGAGTGATATAAAGTCAAAAAGGAAAACCTATGAAGTACTATTAAGAAGAAAATTTAATAAATAGATGGCTGCAAACACACTGAAAACACACAGTTATGGAAGACTTTCAACAAGGAGGGGAAGATGCCTCATTTCAAATATGTAAATTGAGACTACAGAATAAATACAAGTTTAAGGCAAATATCAATAGAACATTCTGTGGAACTTGAGAAATGACTTAAAATCCATTGGCAGTGGTCCAGAATATGTAGGGTATCTGAGGGGAATGGAGGTTGTCATTTCCGGTTTCAAGACAGGTCATAAAACTACTGGCTGAAATAGAGTAAGGATAGACAAACACATCAATCAAATGGGAACTAGAGAACACCTTCTGTGTGTGTGCGAAATTCGCCTGTGGCAGATGTGGTTTTATAAATCATGGAGGAAGGATCACCCGTCCAACAGCTGCTATTGAAATAATTTGCTAGGTACATGGGAAAAATTAAACTAGATTTCTACCTCAATCATACACACACATGAAATTCAAACTGAATAGATATCTAACATTTCAGTGGGTTCTAAGTTACAATTATATAGAAGAAGTAATGCTGGTGCGTTATTGCACAGTGGGATGACTTTGGATAACAATAATCTAGTGCATATTTCAAAATGACTGGAAGAAAGGATTTTGAAAGATTTTATCACAAAGAAATAATAAATGTTTGAGGCAATAGGTAGGTGGATTATCCTGATTTCAACATTATACAATGCATTCATGTTTTGAGACATCCCATTACCTTGTAAATATATACATTTTGTATGTCACTTAAAAATCTTGAAGAAAATATAAGAATACATTTTGTTTTTATCTCAAGGATGAAAAAGTTTTCCTAAACTTTACAAGAAAGACCTGATATATTTGACTGAAGCCAAACAGAAATTTTATGTGTGGCATTGATTATAAAATTGTAATAAGAAGAACAAAACAAAACAAAAAACAAATAGAAATAGACCATGTTAATTAATAAGGAAAAGGACACAGATATAATATGTGTTTTGTATATTAATATGAAATGCTGTATTAATATGAGAGAAGATTGTTCCATAGTTAATACAAATAAAATGTATACTCACTCTATGTACAATCTAGGGCTGATTATGGAAAATTATATTTACTAAAACCAGATTAGTTGTAGAATAATACAAATACCAGGATAGCCTTTATATTATGTAGAAAGAAGTATTACAAACATCTTTTTATTTTACATTTGTATGTGTAGAAACACATTCATTTGGTCTGAATTCACATCTGTAAATTGGGAAGCAAAATAAAACGGGTGTTATTGGGTAGAGGTAACATGAACCAGAGTTTGTCTGTGATGTTTTCTGTAAAATACTTTGAAAAGATTCTTTTAAAAACATAAATAAAACAAAATATGAACAAACGTGAATTTGTAATCATTGGTAAATAAGGTATTATGCCATTTTTGAGCTTGTAGTATGTTTCTTAGTTTTCTTTAAACAAAATCTTATGTGATTGTTAAGAGTGATAGATGGATTATGAGGTGCTGTGGAATACTAGGGCAGGAAGCTTTGAGTTCATCTCTTAAGAATAAAAAAAATATTCAGCAATACAAAGATGCTCAAATGAGATCCTGGTAGATCAGATGACAGCAAGCAGTGCCCATATTATTTATGCATCAGAAACAGAAAAATGTACCACCACACGCACAGTGTATACCACCCCTCGCTTATTTATTAGGTCTTTAGAACCTCAACAGGAAGGGAGGAGATGAAATTGACTACTAAATTCATCTGTCCTCTAGTCTATGAGATAGAGAGATCAAAAAGGAGTTTAATTTCCATTACAATAAATGATGAAATAAGATTTTAATAAAGATGTTTGTGAAAATATTTTTAGTTCTTGCAATTTATATTATTTTCTCCATATTATTATAGGTTAGTTTATCTGTAGTTTGAGTAATTTTTCTCAGTCTTTATACAATGAAGAAAATATTAGTTATGATGACTAAAATAGTGTGTGTATACATATATGATATCATATTTTTATCATACATATAGGACAGTTTGCCTCTTGTTAAGTTAAAGATGAACATGTTTAGATAACCTTTGTCTTTGTTCAATCTAAAATCTGATTCTTCACTGAGATGTATTTATAGCTGCTAAGTATAGCCAATATTTAATTGTGTGAGCTACAGTTTTCTTCTTTCAAGGTCATACTTATAATAGAAATACTAATTAATAGTTAGCACTTATGGGCTTTTTATCTTCTAAGTATGTTACCAACAATTAATTTAATTCCCTGAAGAACCACTGGGGTCTCACTTCTGTAGGATAAAGGAAGGTTTCACTGGGTTCATTGGGAAGGAAGTTAGGTCAGGATGTGTCTTCACAGACTTGGTGATATTTACAATATGAGGTCGGGGAAATAAAGAAGGAAGAAAACACATATAATTCTGCTTATTGTGAAGTTGGTCATTTCCGAAAAAATGCCTTATTTTCTTTTGTACAAATTAAACTGCAATGGATTAAACTTTAATAAAGTGTAGAATTTAGTTATTGTACTTGACATTTCACTAAAAGAAAGTTGTAAAAGGACTATAAGTCTATGTATAACACTATTGTGCCTACATAATTTGATAATGCGGTGTTCTTGGGGAAAATGTTAATTGTAAAAAAAAACTGTGTATATTATGCTTTTCTGTTAAAGGGTTCTGAAAGAGTTGTCACTTTTACTTTGGCTATATAATTGAAAGATATTTCTGTTCTATCAGTGTGGATAGGACCTCAGGTTTCATATCATAAATGCACAGAAATGGTTCCCTTGAGTATTTTGGATGGACTTACCTCCCCAACTAACTTTGTGTGCAGATAAGATGAGAAACAAACCTCTCTTCTTAATTAACACAGAGAGTTGTCTTCCACCTTCACAGTAAAAGTTATTCTTCTCTGGGAATCTGGCTGCCTGAAGGCATAAGGACACTTTCCTTTTTTGAAAAGTGACTGTTTTGGAAGAATTCAGGTATCAATGCTTTCCTTGCTTCCTTCCTCCCCTGTGCCTGTCTTCCTCTCCTTCTTCCCCAGCTCCTCCTCCTCCTCTTCTTCATCAAGAGCTGTGTGTCCTTAGCCAATTAGCCTCCACTTTGAGCCACATGCACTTGTTTTGCTGGTATCAACGTGGTTCCAGCACAGAGAGCTTCATAATGCCCTTTATATCTGCAAATGTGAGCCTCTTATTTAATTGGAGAATGATAAGTATGTCTTGCTAACGCTGTATCCATGTCAGAAAGTGAAAAACTGTAGCACAATTAGGCAAAGTAAATATTATTGAATAGAATGTTATGTTTCTCTTGGAATAAGCAGTTGCAGTATTCAGTTATCAAAAAATCTCAATTTTCTACCTAATTTATTGATGATTCAGATTCTCACTTCATTTTAAAGTATATGGAATAGACATCGATCTCTCAGCCACACAATCAAATATTTTTAATTAGTTGAAGCTTTAGTTAAAAATAAAGCTGAGTAATCATGACTTTCTGTCACTGACCTATTTATCTAAAAGCCTAGTTTATTCCTCAGTCCTTGTTGTCATTTGTCTACCTTTGCCAAAATTTAGGACTTATTCTTTCAATAAGAAATGGTTACATGCAAATAATGAGTTTGCTAATGAATAGTTTTCAAAGATCGATGTTGGCAGTCTCTAAAAGTAGTTTAAAATCCCTCCCAGGGGCTTGTCTCCAAAAGATTCACAGGTAAATGATCCACTGTTTTCTAGACAAGAGTTGTTTCTCGTGATGGCACAGGTTCAATAAATTATTGACGGAAAGCTAAGGAAACATTTTTAACATTGCCATTGCTATTTACTGATGGAGGTAGATGTGAACAATTTTCTATAAGATTAGAGATTTTAGGAAACTCTGTGTTTTATAACATGCTCATTGGGAATAATCTTGGAATGTCTGTGGTAGGCTAAATAATGACCCCCCAAATTATTCACATCCTAGTCTCCACAAAACCTCACTGTTGCTTCTATGACAAAAGGGACTTCATAGATGTGACTAAGCATCTCGAGATGGGGAGATTATCATGAATTATCTGGGTGGATCCCTAATGCAATCATATGTGTCCTTAGAGGAGAGGCAGAGGACACTTGCCTCAGTGGGGAGGGGGCAGGGGACCAGGGACATGGAGCTTGAAGTGATTCTGTCAGGAGTCCAGGAGGGTAGGCAGCTTCAGAAAGGAACAGGAATGCAGTGGATCTCCCCTTGAGTTGCTAGATAACACCTTGTTACCCCAGTGGAACTGATTTCAGACCTGAGGTCTCTACATTTGTAAGAAAATGCATCTGTGTTGTCTTATGCCACAAAGTGTGTGGAGATTTGTTCTAGCAGAAAATTAGTGTGATGTTCTTCAGTATCTCTTCCCTAAGAGTTTGCATGTACCACTCTAAGCCTGTGACTAAATAATCACACATGTGTGAAACACCTGTCTGTAATCATGTGTCTACATACTTCATATATTGATAATTAACTTTTGTTTTATTTCTCCTTTATATGGTGGGCATGAATATTTAAGCTTGCATTTATTTCCTTTGCTGTTTTCACAAAATAATTGCCAATCTATCGCCACCTACAATGTGAGCAACTTATTCTTAAGCATAATTCATTTTCTATGTAACTCTGTTAAGTTAAAATGATTTTAATAATGTATTCATAACTAAAGATAGTTGGCTCCATAAGAATGCAAACCTCTTTTCTTTTGCAGATAAAATATTTAAAAATTCAGAGAAGCGATGTCTCATTATCCATATTTGGTCGGATAAATTTTTAGTAAATGAAGAAAAGATATAAGCCTTGTAAACCCCAATGGTGCCAACTCCATAGCAGATGCCACAGGAAGTCTCTGATCACACTCGTTAAAGAAAACTTGTTTTTTTAACTTTGTTTCTAGGTTCACATGCTTACTTAAAGTTGTAAACACATTAAAAATATATTCATGAAACATTTTAAAATTATACAATTCAGAGAAGGCTATATGAGTCTATGTGTGTGCTTAATCTTGTTTTATAAATACTACTGATTAGCTGTGGAAAAGTGAGTCATCCATCCTTAGACTCAATTCCAGTTGAATTGAGTAATCTGAGTTACTCCTCCTGTTTTGCCCCCCTAGTAAGTGGAAAAGAATGAGCTATATTGTCTGTATAGTCCGTAAAGATTCTTTAGATATGATTGCTATTTTATGTCCAAATAATAATAAAAAATTCCCACAGAGGCTGTTACCTTCAAATTCTGGTGCCAACCATAGAAGTTTGCTCTGAGTCCGTGAAGAACTGCTCATTTGATTCCACAACTAAAAGACAGTTGGCTGTCCATTTTAAAAGAGATGGTTGATATTATTTTATTAGCTATCTGACAAGTAGAAGCAAATCCTTCTAAAAGGGGTTGTTTAAATAAATGATGAAATTAATATTGTTAAGAAAAATGCACACACGTCTTTAAAATTGGACATTCTCCTTGGGTTATGGAAACTCCTATGACTCATCAACATACAAATTCAGAAATGGAATAGAAATAACAAATTGCTTGGTATTATGTGACCCTTACTAGTTTTAGTGTCCAGGTAACACTCAGGTAAGTTTAATGTCTGTACATGTGCAGGTACATGTGTGTACAAGAGCTGAGTGTAGGATGTAGATGGAATATCCCTGGAATGCTAAACTACATTTTCTCTTCCACTTATATATTGGGTTTTATTTCTGATTACATGAGCACTTCAAGTCAAACATAATTTTTTTTTTCCCTTGGGATTTTGTATACATAAAGCAAATAAATCTTTGCACAGGGTTTTAAGAGGTGTGTTGTTCAGAGTGCTACAGAACAAGGAAGAAGAAAGAGAAGATCCCTTATGAGAAATTAAATATCAATGGGTAAGTCAACACAAAAAGGTAAGCTGCAAAGTTTTCTACCAAGTGTCACATGAAAGCATCAGCCCTTCCCGGTGGCAGCTAGCAATGCTGACTGTGCGTGCTGTGCTTCCAGTCTCTGGTGGAACCTAGTCCTCTTGAAAGTTCAAAAGGGGTGCCCTGAATCCTCCACTCTCTTTGATTTCCTTCCTCTCTAAACTGAAGATTTCTTTCCTTGTGCCACACATCACTGTTGCCACTGAGTTGGGCACCGTTTCCATTAGGATGCCTCAAACTCTATCATTAAATACTGAATCCCATATTTTTCCTTTTGAGCCGCCACACTGTAAAAGCTAAATGGGGAAGAGGGATGTGGTAAATCATTGAGTTAAACGTGGAATGCCCTCAAGGGCAGGTAAGGAATATGGAGGTGCATAAGCGTTGAAACTGATCTTCTCCTGTCACTTTAGAGAACTGTTTGATATTTCTATTTCCCCAGATGGCTCTGCTGCCACTCACTTTACCTGGCTTGATGGCTCTCTGTTTTGGGACCTGACTTGCCAGTCATTTCCATTCTTCAGGTTTCTCATTTTCTGCTCCAGACTCTAGTAGCCTAGTGAGTAGAACCGAGAACCTCTCCCACAGTTTCTCATCTGCACACTTTAGCTTTCTCTTGCTTGTTCCAACAGAAACCTAACAGAACTCTGCATTTTCAGACTGCAGGGACCCCATGTCAACACATTACACAAAGAGACCCCCCCACCGATCCTCTTGCCTGGTGTGATTGAGCCTGCCCACTGGATGCCTCCCCTTGGGTGACGACACAAGTTCAACAGTAGCTGTCTCCAAAAGATGTCTCCTCACTCCTTCTCTCTCTCTTCACTCACTGTCTTATTTTTATAGATTGGATATTACCATGCCCCCCACCCCCCACAATCATTCCTGTGTAGATTCTGTATTAGAGGATATTCCCCAACCTTAGGTTCCCATCTGAGGTTCACTTTTGTTGACATCTCAGCACAAAGAGAGAAGGAAGACAGTTCTTAGCATCTTGGTAATAAACAATCACACACAGTATGAAATGTGAAACAATCCACCTTATTAGGATGGGGGTCAGGAGGCCAGGGCTGGCGCTGCCTTAGAGCGAGGGTGCAGGGAGTGAAGAGCAGCTGCAGTGTTGGAAGAAAACCAAGTATTCCAGAAAGGCCCTAAGGATGAGCTCTCTGGCAAGAAATAGGAGTTCCAGGGCTGGGATTGTGGCTCAGCGGTAGAGCACTTGCCTAGCATGTGCGCGGCCCGGGTTCGATCCTCAGCACCATGTACAAATAAATGCATTGTGTACAACTAAAGCAAATAAATAAATATTTAAAAAAAAAAAAAAAGAAATAGGAGTTCCGCACCAGCGATCATGACCTCAAGTTGGTAATGACTTCACAGGTTGGGCATCCTTTTGGTGTGAATTGAAAAAGTTAAAACAAAAACAAAAACAAAAAAAAAAAAAATTTTTTTTTCCAAAGTAAGATTTCTTTCTCCTCACCATGTTAAAATGCACAGAATCTCAGCTTCTTCAATAATTTTTCTCATTTCAGACTTATATTCTTATAGCCAATACTAACTCCAGTTTAAGTCAGTTACACGGCATTGTGTCATCAGTATATTCAAAGCATTCTGTGGAGAACTTCAGGGCATTCTCTCCCAGTTAAAGCAGAAGTCTGGCCCTTAGGAATTGAGTACTCAAGAGACAGATAAGCTAGGTGCACGAAGAGAAAGGAATCTTTCCTTGAGCACCTTGTTGGTGCCAAACACTCTCTGTAGAATTTCAGATGGATTCTAATGTGTTATCTGCATTTTAGAGTCAAGAAAAGGAGCAGCTGACAGGTAGGTCAAGTAATTGTCAAGATCTCTCCTCTCAGGGAGAGAAGGAGGAGGAGCCAGGATGTACCTGAAACTCCATGTGTCTCCTGGAAGCCCCTTCTGCCTTTCTCTTCCATTACTCGTCCTGTTGGCTTTTCACCTGTGAAAGGCAAGCTGCAGGCAGAAACAAGTCTGAAGAAAGAGATCAAGGGCTGCGAGTATAGAGCAAGGTTGGAGCTCACTGCAATTTAAAGTAGGTTTTTTTTTTTTTTTTTTTTCCTCCCCAATAAGGAGATGGTGTTTGAAGGATGGAAAGAAGCAGCCCATTATTGGACAGAGAAATTGGCTGGGGCAGGGAGGAGGTTAAGAATTTTCTGCATTATAAACAGAGCAGCAAGGCAGGGAAAGCTGGAGAAGGATTTCAGAAACAGAAAAACATCTATTTTGCCTACCATATGTCATCAGAAGAGCTATAAGAGTTCTAAGAACCGAGACTCTTGAGTCAGTATAGAGGGTGTTCACTTAATCAAATGGAAAAGGAGGACTCACTAACATTTTTGTTTGGGACATATAAAAGTCAGATCCACATTTTTGGAAGGAGAGTGTGGCTGTGGTATAAAGCATGAGTCCACATGCATAATACCTACATGCACCTACAAAGTTTTGTAAATGAGAGGACAAATAATTCTTTCAGTTTAACAAGAACTTGGATTATACACATAAAATTGATGTCAAATGTATTTGTTAAAATATCCAATTAATCATGGTGTGATAAAGACAAGAGGCCTTTTAATAAGCAAATTAAAAACCATAATGGCTGTTATAATTTGAATGTGAGGTATCCCCCTAAACTCCCTGTGTCAATGCAGAACTATTCAGAGATAAAAATGATTCTGTTTTGAAAGCTGTAACCTGATCAGTCCATTCTAGTGTGGGTGGACTAACTGGGTGGTAACTACAGACAGGTGGAAAGTGGTTGGCGGAGGTGCGACCCTGGGGACTTGCCACAGAAAGGTTCGTTTTCCCTGAAGCCCCTTCCTCCCACTCTCTGCTTCCTAGCTGCCAAGAGTGGAGCAGTTCTCCTCCACCATACCCTTCCGCCATGATGTTCTGCCTCACCTTGGGCCCAGACCACTGGAGTCAGCCTACCATGGACCAAGCCTCTGAAACCATGAGCCATAATAGACTTTTTCTCAAATTGTTCTTGTCAGGTGTTTTGGTCATGGCAATACAAAACTCCCGAGCACATCAGCAGTGAAGGAAAGACACAGGAACATCTGGAAATAGGAAAGTTGAGAAAGTTTAAATGTGCACTGTTCATGAATTAGCATCCAAGTACACATCAAACGAGAGAGAGGACCATGTCTCATCATGACTCCAGTATTCTAACTTTGGGTGGTCAAGGCGACGTTAGGAGAAATGAGAAAATGGGAAGGCAGGTTCTAGGTGTACTGGAATGTACGCATATTATTCCTTTTGACACACACACAACATTGTTTTATTGCATTATTTTTACATAATCTTGTAAGAAGGAGTGTGCCTGGCAGTGTTAGGCGACATGTGGGTATGACAAGGTGTTGAGGAGGAAGTCGACCCTGGTTAGAGCAGCATATGTCCAATAGAGGTGGTGTTTAGGGCAGGTGGAAGCCTCCTTGAGGAAAAGCCTCTGTACACAGCATAGTCTTCTCACAGGGTTCCACACCAAGAACAGCAATAGGAGGTAAGACTGGAAGTGCCACAGGCTCTTGTCAGGAAAAATCAGTCATCTTTCTAAGGCAAAGAGCCAAGTGTTGATATTTGAAATTGTCTTTAAAAAAGAGTGAGCAAGGATAAATGAAGAGAAACTTGAGTAGCAGAAAGAGAAAATAAACAGCAACAGCATTTGGTGGAAGATTAATCCTGGACACATTAACATGGAGTGACCATTTTTCCTTCCCATTCTCTTTCAGGACCAAGGATGCGAGGAAGCAGCAGGTGACAAAATGAATCAAATTGAAAAATTCTCAACATGGAGGCTACTTTGACTTTACTTTCGATCATTGGATTGTGGTAGAAGACACTGTGCCCCAAAGCCTCAAGGAAGGTAATCTTACTTCTCAGCACAAGCAGTCATGGGCACACCTTCCAAGAGCAGATTGCCTGGACTTGACTCTAACAACTATAGGACCTTGGTGGCAATCATCCAACCATTCTGCTGCTTAGATTTTAAAATGTAAAATGGGGGAGGGGGAACAGTGGTACCTAAATGACCACTGTGATAGCCAAGTTTGCTTTCATAAGTAAAACATTTAAAATAAACTTTTAAAATAAACATAAAGTGTATAGTGGGAAAACACACGATTCCATATTCCAGGAATATATTTTGTATAAGATGTCAGCAGGGACTATCCCTCTCACCTGGAGCTACCTTCAGCCCTGAGAGGTCCCCAAACTCATTCATTTTTCCAGACATTCCAACCTGAGGGCTATTGAAGCCAGAAAAATGCTGTTGAAACCTGGGGCAGCCTGGCTCCCTTAGGCTGGTTCCAATATCTCCAAAATCTCTAGGACTCCTGGGGTCTCAGTCCTGTCAAAAACAAAGGAAAGACTAGATAAGTGAATTAAGACAGAAATAACAAATAGAAAATGAAATTATATATCTGTGTATCCTACCATGATTTCACTACTCCTCCATTTTTTCCATATCTCTATTATGAGCAATGAAGATTTCATTTTAAATTGGGTCCTGAGGGTTAATAAAAATCAATAAGGAACCTCAGAGTGCAGAGAAATTAAACTACCAGTATTCTCTGGGATCATGAAATTTATCCCTATCTACCCTAGAGCAGAATTTGCTTGCTTCGAAATTATCAAAAACATAAATTATGAAGACCCATTACACAGAGATTTATACTGATTGCATTTCAAAACTTAAATTTTGGGAGGTAAAAATATAAGGGAAAAATGTCTCAAGATGTATACATAAATATGTAGTAGTGAGTTTTGTAAAGCATATAATTTTTCAATGTTTAGGTCATATATTCTACAAAGATAATCTAAAGGTAGCATTCAGTCATTAAAATATATGCACTTAGTCATTTGTATTTCCCCCTCATATCTGTCATTCATCACAGTTGCATATTAAGTGTCCTCAGTCTACCGTCAACACTCACACATTGGTACTATGCATGCATATCTGTTGATCTTCTAATTTTAAGTGTGACCCAGAGCAAGTTTTATGATTCTGGGTTTATTATAGAGTAAAATGACTTAGTATTAATAGAGCCTTCCTTTTCTCCACCAACCACATCTCCAGGGAAACATATGGCAAGGGGGGAAAAGGCAGTGCTAAAAATGATAGAGGTGGTGAGGAATTGGCAAGATAAACTGCATGCTGCTAAATAGTCTGAATATGGAAGTGTTTTAAGGACTCCTATGCACAGTGAATGAAAGCACCTGCTTAACTGTAAACTACTTTACTTGAGATGTAGCTAATTTTCTCGGGCTTTCAACAGATTATGTCTGATACAATCATTTGAATAATAAGCTAATAGTTGCAGTATGCTTTGAAGGTCTTGTTCTTGAAAACTATTTTGATTTTCTTCACCTATAGCTTATGCATGTCAGTGCATTCAACAGACTAAAGGATGTGTCTTTTTTAAAAAATTGTTTTAATTAGTTATACATGACAGTAGAATGCATTTATGCACTTTGATATATCATACATAGATGTGATATAATTTCTCATTTTTCTGAGTGTACATGTTGTAGAATCATATTGGTCATGAAATCACATATATACTTAAAGTAGTAGTGATGTCTGTTTCATTCTACTATCTTTCCTATCCCCACATCCCCTCCCAACCCCTCTCTTCACTTCCCTCTATCTAATCTAAGGTAACAATATTCTTCTCTAGTCCTTCCCGCACCCCCCCTTATTGTGAATTAGCATCCACATATTAGAGAAAACATTCAACCTTTGTTTTTTTCGAGATTGGCTTATGTTGCTTAGCATGATATTCTCCAACTCCATCCATATACTGGCAAATGCCATAGTTTCATTCTTCTTTAAAGCTGAGTAATATTCTATTGAATATATATACCACATTTTCTTTATCCATTCATCTATTGAAGGACACCTAGGTTGGTTCCATAGTTTAGCTATTTTGAATTGAGCTGCTATAAACATTGATGTGGCTGCATTACTATAGTATGCTGATTTTAAGTTCTTTGAGTATAAACCAAGGAGTGGGATAGCTGGGTCAAAGGGTGGTTCCAGTTTTCTGAGGAATCTCTATACTGCTTTCTAGAGTGGTTGCACCAATTTTCAGTCCAACCAGCAATGTATGAGAATACCTTTTTCCCCACATCCTCACCAACATTTATTGTTGCCTGTGTTCTTGATAATTGCCATTGTGACAGGAATGAGATGAAATCTTAGTGTAGTTTTGATTTGTATTTCTCTAATTGCTAGAGATGTTGAACACTTCTTCATATGTTTGTTGATCAATTGTGTTTCTTCTTCTGTGAAGTGTCTATTCAGTTCCTTAGCCCATGTATTGATTGGGTTATTTGTATTTTTGTTGTTAAGTTTTTTGAGTTCTTTATATATCCTAGAGATTAATGCTTTATCGGAGATGCATGTGGTAAAGATTTTCTCCCAATCTGTAGGTTCTCTCCTCACATTATTGATTGTTTCCTTTGCTGAGAAGAAGATTTTAATTTGAATCCATCCCATTTATTGATTCTTGATTTTACTTCTTGTGTTTTAGGAATCTTGTTAAGAAAGTCAGATTCTAGGCTGACGTGGTGCAGATTTGGGCCTACTTTTTATTCTGTTAGGTGCAGGGTCTCTGTTCTAGTGCCTAAGTCTTTGATCTACTTTGAGTTGAGAAAAGATAGCCTATTCAATAAAAAACATGTCTTGATCATAACAATGGGAGAAACGTGGTCAGAAAACATAGGTTGGAACGTTAGTGTCCCCATGTTGGGGACCTAGGCTCCTAAATGCACTTTACTTGTGTATCAAATGGTATCAATACTGTTTCCTCTTATAGTTGTTTGGCATTAAGCAAGTTGTGTATGGCAAGTGTATGAAGAATGTAGTCAGGGCAGAGACACAGTCAGTACCTTGGCTGAGGAAGTTCGCACCTTGTCAAGGTTGGCTTTGGCAAAGTCTCACAGGGGATGAATGTCATAGACAAGCTTAGGAATCAATTTTGTCTCATTCTAGGCAATTCAATTCTAAATTTACAAACACTGCCAGATGTGACTTTTATTCTTACTTTGAGGATGTCATGAATTCTTGCCCTGGGTTTCCAAACTCTAATAGAAGGATGTGTTGCAGATTTGGAAGTCTGGTTTGATCAGTGCTAAAATAACTGCTCTGCTCTTCATTAATTACTGCTGAAGAGCTGATGGAGGTGAAGAGAAATGTGGGACTATGATAGCAGTAACTCCTCATCGTGCATAGCCACTGAATGTTTAGTGGCAAATCCAGGTCCTATGTCATTGCTTATATAACAAGGATGCCAAGAGTATGTGCATTTCTTTAAAAACTATATGTGTTTCATTTTGCCAAACACCATGATTAATGTAGAGTTAAAAATTTTGCTAATTATGATATAATAAAAATAGTTCCTGTGGATTACTGGTGAATACTTTTATTATTTATTAAATTATTTATCATTAAACGAAAAATACTACAATATATAATAGAGGAAATAAAATTCTCTTATAATTTTACTTACCCAAAATTATCACTTCGATTTTTTTGTATCCTCAGTATCACATATGTAAAACTCTCTCACAACCTCTTTTATTTCCCTACTGATAACTAATACCATAATATTGATGTTAATCATTCTCAGATATCATTTTATAATTTGTACTATTATTCATGATATGCAGTATTGCTTTTTGCATTTACAATTTATATAAGTAGTATGATAATGTGCATATCCTCTTGCAAACTTTCAGCTTTATATTACATTTTAGTTACTTATCCACGTTAATTTGTATGGATCCATTTCTTTTTGGTACTATAGAATATTCTATTGCTTGCAAAAAAAATTACAGTTGCTTATGCGATTACTGCTGAGAAGGAATTATGTAGCTCCACTGCTGTGCAAGATCAAGCAGTGCTGTACTGAAGACACCTGGCTGTGTCTCATAGGCCAAATGTGTGAGCCTTTCTGCAGGACACAACATTGGCATGCTTAGTCACAGAGTGTTTTCATCTTTGACTTACTAACTGCTGTCTAGTTGCTCCTTGGTGAAACTGTATCAATGATATTTTTGCTTGTTACATGTTAAGTGTTCCCCTTTTCTCACCATGAAGTGGTTGTAGCAAACCAGTAGCTGTAGAATCAGTCATTATCTGTCTGGTTTTCATTTCCTTTATTAAAAGCAAGGGTGGAGAACTTTACATCTCATAGTTGTTCATTCGAATGTTCATTGGTTTTCATTTCAGTGAATGATATCTCTTTTATTGTACCAGCCAAAAATCTAGGAGTCCTTCATAGTCCTTTTCTCTCCATCATTGATCATCAGGTTCATTTTTTTCTTCCTCACAAAAACGTTTCATTTCTTCTTACTTATTGACATTCCCAATATCATCCTGGTCTAAGCCACCATCATTAGTCTATGTATTATTATTAGCATATTCCTAATGAGCCTCCAATACCCAACTTCACCTATACTACATTATTCATCAAAACATCAAATAGGGTAACAACTTTTAGAGGGAAATCATAATTCTCCATTAACATTTTAGTTGATTACTTGAAATGATCTGTCTATACCCAGTTTTCTCTATGTGATGCACATGCACACCCATACATACACACACAGAGGTAGATATTTGCCAAAATACCTGAAACAATAGTTTGGCTTTTTAAGCATCAGTTTAGATAATCTTCTTGCTCAATATCTGGCAGTATTTCTACATATCATAAGGCTTAATGCTTTTGATATTATATTTCTTTAAATGAGATTCTTTTTGATAAAATTAAACACAATCACTTGAATGTCTGAAGATCTTACTTCTGGTGCTTACATATTACCTACAACCACTTGACCTCCAGTACATTAAAGTTTAAGATTATTTAACTAGGAGCCTAAACACCAAACACATCCTTACAACTGAATGTTATAAAATAATATTTTCAGGCCTGGGGATGAGCTCAGTGTTAGAGCCCTTGCCTATTATGTATAAGACCCTGGATTCAACTCCTAGTATTGCAAAAATAGAAAAAAAATAAGTAGCACTCTTCCAATTAAAATTTCAATTTGCTTTAGTATTTTTTTCAAAATCATCATCATCTAACATTGTGATATGCAGTTTATCACTTCACATACTGGCAACAAGTTGAGTCTTCAGTCAAATAGTATTTTTTAAAATGCATTGTCAATCTTTGATCATGAGCAAATTAAGTGCATATTTGTAAAACTGCAAAATAAGAGCACACTTATGGTAACTTTAGTGAGAGAATTTAGGGAGTTTCTTTTACAAAGAGTCATATCTTAGATAATTTTTTTGTATGTGCATACTTAAAGTATTTAAAAAACCAAGCAAGAATTTATCCTCTCATAGTTTTGGAGGCCACATGTTCAAAAAGTCATGGTGCTGGTTGATTCTGTGCTCATGTGAACTTATCCTCTGTGTTCATGTCTTTATAGTGCTATCCTGTGTGTGTGTGTCCAAATTTCCCCCTTAGAAGGATACCAGTCATAATAGACTAAATGTCCATACTACTTGAGCATGAAATCACCTTAGCTAAGCTAATAATATGTGCAATGACACTTTTGCCAAGTAAGTTCACATTTTGAAGTACTGGTGGTTAAGATTTCAACATATCTTTTCATGGGAAACAATTTAACCATTTGAATGAATATGAAAAATACTAAATATTGAACGCTAATTGCAGGTGTATGCATATGAAAGTTCTATTATAAATTGAGTTTCATGAGGAGTGGACACAAGTTTATTTTTGCAAACTAGAAATTCATGAAGTGTAGAAATGGTTGCTCAATTTATCTGAATAAACATATGCTATGCTCAGTTTACAGATAAAGTTGCTTGTTATATTTGTCAATCAGTCAGAAAAGCATGCATGTAAACTTTCTCTCATGCGGTGGTTAGCTGATCATGGTTACCTAGTAATTTGTTGCTATAATGTCCCTTGGTTTGATAAAATGAAATAAACTTGAAGGTTGTACATATTACAGTATTCTTTTAACATGTCATAAAGAACACTCTGGAGGTTAGACCAGAATTGTGGAGACAGGGTGCATAATTTGAAGTCCAGCCTCCATCATTTGCAATAATTCGGTAGTTTGTTTAACCTCTCCCATATCTGTTTTTTTTCCCCAGTTATACAGTGAGGATAAACACAGTACCTATGTGATAAGGCAAATCTTCTGAAGTCTGTAGGAAGGAGAAACAAATAGGCATTTCATAATATTTTCTATTCTGATTATTGTTAAAATATACAATCCTCATTAGATATGTGAACTAATAATGTTTTTCTTTTTGACAAATAGCACATCAACTAATTACAATTAAAAAAGAAACTAGAACCAGGAGATGTACCTTTCATGCCCCTCTCCAGTCTCCATACTTGTCCCCTTTGAGATTGCTGCTAGCTGGGGACTGTGCAGATGTCTTTATTTCCCACCTACTCCATGTCCTTTGAAAAATACGTGGCACTGCTTAAAGAACACAGTAATTTCATTATTGAAAAGGAGCCATGCTTTTTGTAATCTATTTTCCTGTTCTTTCTCCACTAGCAAAGTGTCAGACAATGGAAAATCCCTGGCTGTACATTATTTTAAAATTCTGACCCAGTAGTGCACAATATGGGCTTTGCAGGGTCTTCAGACTTCTCTTATTTATGGGTTCAGGGTGGCTTCCACACGTGCACAGAAACCTGTTATCAGAATCTCTTCGCTTTCAGGTACACAGTAAATTTCTGGAAGCAGATTAGGTGGGGATGAAATTTGTATGATTTTAAATTTTGCAGATACTCCTACACAAGCCTCTGGAACATTTCCTTTTCTTTATTTTCTTTTTTTTTTAAAAAAATATTTATTTATTTGCTTTAGTTGTACACAATGCAACACATTTATGTTTACATGGTGCTGAGGATCGAACCTGGGCTGAGCACGTGCTAGGCGAGCGCTCTACCACTGAGCCACCACCCCAGCCCCTATTTTCTAATATATTTGTAGTGTCTACCAACAATACATTTCTAGACATTCCTCCTAGCTTCTTGATAGTCTATAAATTTTAATATTTGGAATTTTAGGAATGCTGCTTTATTATTTTTATGGTACATTATTATAAATACTAATAATTTTGGAAATTACTTTCTAGTTTAATTGATAATTGCCTTCTTTTGTGAATTGCCCAAAGTCTTTGATAAGATTTTCTATTGAATTACTTCTCTCTCACTGATATGTAGATTTTTATGGCCTTCCATTACTTTTTTTTCCTGTAACAAGCATTATTTTTTCAATTTTTCTTATAATCCCTAATTTCATAAATCAGATTTAATTCATATGTGAGCACACTGTTAATCTTCATGTTCACACAAATTTCTCCAAATAGTTATGTTTTTAAATACTTCATCTAATATTTTTTTCCAGGCATCCATTTATACATATAGATCTTTAATCCACCTGAAAACAAAACTTAGAGATTTTGAGGCATTACGTCAATGTATTTTCTAAGATATAAGTATTGCTGTTTAAACACTATTAAGTAAATAATCCATTTGTTATTTGTTGTATACAAATGCACAATATTTTAAGATGCATAGAAGTGTATCATTTCTAAATAGTGTCTTGATTTTATACAATATAGCAGCTCACTGAATGAGATAAGAAACAATAAAATTTATACCTTTGTGATCTTCATATCTTTTTTCCTGTTTTGGTGTTATTCACATATACTACATAATAAATATTTGATGTTATTTATGTGAAATAAATAATTCTTCATAGTTTTCGACTTTCACAAATTTGTTTTTGTTGGGGTTCATGAATTATGAAGTTTTCTCAACTAATAAATAATAATTGTGTATATTTAGGAGGTACAAAATAGGGTTTCAATACATGTATACATTGTAAAATGATCAAATCAGGGTATCTAGTGCATCCATCACCTCCTTTGTTTTGAGGACATTTAAAGCCTTCTTTTTTACCTATTTGAAATTTCAAACTCATAATTTTTACTTCAAGTCCCCTTATTTTGTGCTGTAGAATGGTGGAGCTTATTCCTCCTAATTGAGCTTTACGCTTATCGTCCATCTACTCCTTCTCTGTTCGTGCCCTCGTTCCCACCCCCATCTATTTTCTATTTATGTACATGTAATGTTATTTAGAATTTCACAGAAAAATGAGATGATACAGTACTTGTGTCTGTCTGCCTGACTTATTTCACTTCACATAATGTTCTCTAGGTTCATCCTGTTATCTTATATTTTTGAAGCTGAGTAGTATTCTGTTGTGCATGTGTACAGCATTTTACAGAACATTTGTGCATTGATGGGCATGTAGTTTTTTCCATATTTGGTTACTGTGAACAGTGCTGCCATAAATATGGGAGTGTGGCGATCTCTCAGTGTTGCAGATTTCAGTTTCTTTGGGTATATATCTCATAGTAAAATTGTTGAATCGTGTGGTGTTTTAGTCTGAATCTGGAGGGTCCCCCAATGTTTCATGTGTTGAAGGCTGGGTCCCCACTGCAGCAATATTCAGAGGTGGGGGTTTGGGGAAGTGATGGGGTCATGAGTGCTCAGGGCCTCATTGGTGGATTAGCGCACTGATGGATTAACAGTTTGTTGGCATTGTGGGAGGTGGTGGAGGTTTTAAGAGGTGGGGCCTTGTTGGAGGGAGTCAGTCACTGGAATCTGGCCCTAGAAGAGTATTTCTTAGCTTAGTCCCTTCCTCTCTTTCCCTTGCTGCTTCCTGAGTAATGTGAGCAGAGCAGCTTTCCTCCCCTCCAGCTTTCCACCATGATGTTCTGTCTCATTCAGGCCCAGAGCAATGGAGTCAGCTGACCATGGGCTGACACCTCTAAACCATGAGCCCCAATAAATCTTTCTTTTTCTAAGTTGTTCTTGTTGGTTATTTTAGTCACAGAAACAAAAAACTAATACATAGGATAATTCTGTTTCTATGAGAAACCACCATAATGTACGTCAAAATGCTTTTACTAATTTATCATACTACCAACAACATAAAAGGGTTCTCTTTTCTCAGTATGGTCTTTTTTTTTTATTTTGTCTTTTTGATAATAGCAGTTCTACTGAGGTGATATTTTTGTTTTGATTGCATTTCCCTGAAGTAGAACACTGTTAACATATACCTGTTGGCTATTTGAATATCTTTTTTTATTAACATCCATTTTCTGTTTTTCTTAATAGGGTCATCTGTTTGTTATTGAGTGGTGTTCTGTATATTTTAGATGGTAACCTCGTATAGATGTATGTGTAGCAAATAAAAACCACATGACATTAACTTCTACTGCTCCAACTCAGGAGAGTTGCTACTTTCGGGAAGAGGGGCTAGGTATTGATTGGGAGGTATATTTTGAAGTTTTTGGGACTAGAGCTTTAGTCAAACAATTTTCTCCTCTCTAAAGTATGAGGGAGATGTTACTGTGGAAGAAAAAATGAATTTCACACAAATAATACAATGGTCTCTGGCACAAGGCCCTAAAATCTTAACTTGGATTTAGCTATTTCACTTTGTTTCATTCATTCTGGTGCTTTGGATTGAGCTAACGGTGAGAGATAGGTAAAAATTTTTTTTTTTGTTCCAGGAAATTATTGGAAAGGAAGATATTAAATATATTTAAATTAGAGAATAATCCTACTTTTTGATTGAGGAAATTCTTGCAATCCAATTTATCTAGGAAAAGAATAAATTCATTTGGGCTGATATCTTTGATATGATACATTATTCACATGGACAGTCATTTATTAGACAATAATCAAACTTTCTACAACATCAAGCATCTCTGTTTACCAGTCCTACACTACTAGGTCACAAATATTGCTCAGTCATAATCTCTTCCTTCCCCACCTTGAGTATCCTTCCGTAAATCCCTTGAGCGCCTATGCTAAACATCTACAAAAGTCTCCTCAGCATTTCCTTTCTCAGGGCTTATCTCTATCAACATGGAATTCCCTGTTCCTGCAGTAAGCTCGATTTATATTATACTAATATAAACACAGCAAAGTCAATATCTGTGATGTGTGTGTGTGTTTGTGTGTGTGTTTGTGTGTGTCTGGGTGTGTATGTGTTAAAGACACACACACAGAGAGAGAGAAAGAGACAGACAGACAGACAGACAGACAGACAGACTTTTGGTGGTCTACTGAATGAGTCACTTCTCAAAATACCATTTTCTAGGTAAGTTCACCCTGGCTGTCCACCTCAGGCTTCTGTACACAACATATGCAGGCATTTTAGATTATTTCTTTCATCATATTCAAGTAATTTAAGAACCTTTGCTATAAAAAAAGCATGAACTTTGATGAAGTTTATGGGCAAAATACACCCCTTAAGAACACAATGGGATTATTGTAGTAGGAAACAAACCCTTCCTTCCTTTCCTTTAGAGGACTATGGGCACTGGTGACCTTCAGTGACTCTACTTTGATGCTGTCTTCCCTGGCTGGTATGAAAGGGCAAGTTTGGGGTGGGGGGAAGAGACTCCTGTACATAGGAATATGACCACAAAAAGACAATGGGGATCTAGAGTAGCCCCCTTCATAGGAGGCACAGGCAGCCTGCTCAGCTCTTAATTGACAAGGCAAGATCTTATGTGCTCACATTTGATGCAGGTAATTGACAGGGAAATGAGTGGGCTGCTCCTAATAGCAGCTCCCCTTCCCCATCTTGCTGTTTATACAACTGCTTTTCAGGGCCTGAGCATGGCTAAGACATCAGATCACAGCCACTGACTCATTCCATGCCAAGGGCAAGTTATTTGAAAAGTCATGATAATTGGAAGTAAACTTTTAAATTATTAAATTACTCAAGTGTAGAAAATTGTAAGTTCTCAAATTACCAACTGATCCAAATATTTTTCCCCACTAAAAGGAACATTTATGCATTTAAGGGTTAATGCAGCATCCACAATGCCAGTGTTAGTAGATAATAGTCATGATTTGCATATGTACAGAAAAGCCATTTGCAAGTCCTAGATTTCAGCAACAATGCTACAGTCACAGCAAAAATAAACCTATGTCTAAAGGGACAACAAAGGGGACTTCCTTTTGGAGCCTTGTTTTTGACAGTAGTGATAATTATTAGATCTGACCATTCCTACTACCCAAATAAAGAGAATTATCTTAGGAACATCCTCAGATTGTCTCTATTCAGATTTTTCTGATTACTGTGTGTTGAATATCATAAAACTCAGCTATACGGGCTTACATTACTCACTTGAAACTTTAAAAAATAGAAAATGATCTTATGTTTGATGCCAAATGTTGTGGCATCGTACATGATTTGTGGTATGCATTTCATTTATTCTAATCTTGCAAAATTTCTAGTAGATCATGAAAACTTGGTTTATCCTGAAAATTGATGGCAAAGGTAAATGATGAGTTTGATTTTCTTTTGAATCTACTTATAGTGCACAACAACTTTCACTCTCATGCTTCTACAACCTTCATATAAATATATTTTGATATCCCATAGAACATATTTTAAACAATGAAGACATTTTATTTATTGAAAAAAATATAGTTTCATTTAAATGAATCTGGCTGTAGAATTTAATGGCTGGAGAGTGCACTTCACTAAAGTGGAATATGTAGATGACTAGAAATATTATATGCTCTTATTCTAAGAGCACAGTTTCTCTAGGTACTGAACATAACAAGATTCCTCTGCTTGGTGACTGTAAAGTGTGTAGAAGAGCTCAGATCATGGCATCATGGCTGTGCAGTGCTAAAGTTTGGATGTGGTTTGAACATGGCCCCCAATTTTTCCTGGGTTGGAAGCTTGCTCCCCAGTGTGGTGATGTAGGTGGTCTTTAAGAGAGGGTACCTGGAGGAAGGTGATTACATCATAGGGGCACTGCCTGCAGAAAAGATTCATGTATTACTCAGCTTCCACCTGAGTCAGATTTTATAAAAAGAGCAAGGCTGGCCCCTTCCCAGTCTCTAACTTCCTGTCTTGACACGTGACCTCTTCCACATCATGCTATGCCATCCATCATGAGACCCTTGCCAAAGCTGAGTAGAAGATACTGTCATGCTCTTGGACTTCCGGAACTATAAGCTAAAGCAACCTATTTTCAATTATCTGGATGTTAAAATTTATTTATTAAAGAAACAGTTTCCTAATATATGTGATATTCAGGGAAGGACATATCAGTGAATACTGAACAGTCTCTGTCCTAAAATATATCACAAGATGGCAAAGATAATAGCACATTTGTTCACAGTTCGGTGAGTCTTGTCTGGCCAGTATAATTTCAGGGTTGAGGGAGTCCATGCATGGAGAAAGCACTGTGAAAGTTGCAGAAATACCTCAAGGTGGCATGTGGAATAAGGAGGGTGTAGGAATGAGTTATCCTCAAGAGCGAGGCCTTATGAAATATGCACAATAAGCAAAATCTGCATATGGTAGTGTATAAGGCAGATTCTCCAGAGAAATATATATGTGTGCATTTATTTGTTGATTATGATAATTGGATCACTCAAATATGGACTCCCAGAGTCTGCTGGTTGTAAACTGGAAAAAAAAAGTGAGGTGCCTTGCTGGTATAAATTCCAGAATCTGAAGGCCCCAAATCAGCAGTTGCAATGTCTGAGGGCCAAAAATAGATGTTCCATCTCAAGAGACAGAAATCACTTTTCCTTTGCCTTTTGAGAAGAACTCTCTGCTTTACTAATCAGATTCCAATATGGATTTACTTCACATTTAAATGTTCATCTCCTCTAGAAACACCTTGCAGACACACTCCCCAAATAACGTTTTTTGAGGAATCTGGGCATCTCTTAGCCCAGTCAAGTTGGCAACATAAAATCAGTCATCACAGGTGGTAAGCAGAGGACTTCTGTTCACTGGAGAAAGACTGATTAGTGTTCATAGATAGCAATAACTTTTGCAGCAGGAATCTGGTAGGCAGGAAGGGTTGGGAAACACTTTAGTTAGATACTCATTTTAGTGGAGAAATGTACCCCTTTAAAAAGTAAATTGAGCCAGGTGTGGTGCCGCACACCTGTGATCCCAGCAGCTTGGGAGGATGAGGCAGGAGGATCATAAGTTCGAAGCCATCCTCAGCAACAGGGAGACACTAAGCAACTCAGTGAGACCCTGTCTCTAAATAAAATACAAAATAGGGCTGGGGATGTGGCTCAATGGTAGAGTACCCCTGGGTTCAATCTCCAGCTTAAAAAAAAAAAAAGTAAATTTATCTCCTCGTTAAACATATCAAGTGTCTAATAATAGATGAGTTAACAAATGAAAGTCCAGCATGTTAGGAAATTAGGGAACTTTTCTTGATTCTCAACTCAGAGCAATGTTGCCCTCTAGAGGAAGGTGGGCAATAACTGGAGGAGTCCCCGTTGTCACTAGGGAGGGGACACTATGACCATCTAATAGGTAGAGGCCAAGGATGGCACTGTTTTCTTCACTTAGCAAAATTCCAGTTAGACATTACCATAAACTCTGTGAAGTCTTTATTCCTTTTAGTGGAACTGTTCTTTAAGCCCTCATGTTCATAGCAACCTTTCTGAATTTGTGATCATTACACAAAGAAGCCCTTAACATTTAGATAAGATATTCAGTAGCTGCTTAATGGTGACTGCAACCATACTTATGTTTTTGACTCTGATTCATTTCCTGATCAATGGTGGTTTTACATAATTCAAGTACCAACATTCTTCTGAGTTTAATGTTAATTAACAGCACTGCTGTGGTCTTTGAAAAAACGTGCACGGCAGTAATGTCCTCACCCTTTTTGTATCATTGCTGAAAGTTCCTATGTACTAAATCCAAGTGCACCAAGTCATTCACATTTCTAGAGCTGATGCCAGGAACCACCAAATTTCTCAAAGTTCATATAATCCGGGTATTTAATTAAGTCAGGCCCACGAAATCTAAAATTTAAGCATAGATAGGGAAAAGTTAGAATTCTAAATAATGAATAATTGTTTACTAAAGCTTATATTTACTAGTTTGGATCAAAAATCTCTTGACAGGTAAATAATTTTGGAAACAAAGGTTAGAATTTTATATTCACCGAAAAGGAATATTTACAGCCTAATGGACATTACCCTACATATTGAAACAGTCTTGCTATTTTCTGCAACTGTGCTAGTCAGTTTTCCATAACTGTTACAGATATCTAAGATAAACAGCTCATAAAAAAGGAAACGCTTATATTGGTTCACCATTTTGGAATTTCAGCCCATGGTTTCTTGACCATATTTGCTTTGGAACCTGCAGTGTATTATGGGGGCAGTATACATTGGAGCAGGAAGCACATATTGGTGTAAGCTGATCATCTCATGTTGTCCACGAAGTAAGAGAGATAAAAAGGAGTGGGCAGGGTTTCAATGACCCCTTCAAGTACCCGTCCTCATGCAACTGGAAAACTCCAACTAGGTACCACCTCTAAAAGTTCTGTAATGGAATGGTTCTACCACCAAGTGAGGAACACGTCTTAAGCCTACAAGCTTTTGGGGGCACTTAGCGAAATCATAGCAGAGACCTAATTCTTCACTCTGATGAGTATTGTATCAGAAAATGTTGGTAGAACATCATTTTAATCCAAATGATAAAATGATTATCTATATAAAAGCTATTGTATATGTGATAATCTAGGAAGAAGAGACTGAAAAAAAAAGCACTGAGGTTATATTAGTTTAGAATATAGATCTAAAGTTGTAGAAATGATGCAAGGAGCTAAAAGGAAGCAATAAAAAAAAATCAGGATGTGGACAGCTCTTGGCTGGACACTGATGCACCAATTATGTTAATTCTACTTGCATAGGGAAATTGATGATTAGAAAAAAATGAGTTGAATGGAAATTCTGGATGCTGTCATGAAGCTGGAAAGAGGGGACAGTAGGAACAAGACTCTCAGGCACCAGGAGCTATGAATTTAAGAGAGAATTTTTGGATTTAGTTCCTAACTATGTGATAACTTGATTATTATAGAAGCCTCATATGTGTTTATTCGACCTATTGTTCATTGCAGAAGAAAGGCTAGCCCTGAATATAGATATGGTGAATCTATATTTCTGAGCTGCTATATATCTCATTGCTTTATTTATATTTGATCAACTTATTTATACATTTTACATATTTGTTAAAAAATTGTCTTTGATAGTGGCCTCTCTCAACGTTGAAGTCAAACTAGTGTTGAGCTTACAGTACTTTTCAGATAAACCTGGTTTTTACTTGCCCTTGCTAGGCAGGAGGCTGAAGTTTCTAGTGGTGCTCTCAGCTGAACTTTTAAAAGTTAAAAGCTACACAGCCACACAGCCACACCATTGCAACACACACTCTAGCATTCAGAATCCCATTCCTCCTGTGTGAAGTGGTATGTGACAAAGGCCTGTCAGCTCTGTGGAGATTTATGCCTAAAAGACATTATATTTAATTAACAATCGTGTAATTATGAAATCTGACCTATATATATACATATTTTTGGTAGTGAGTATAAAACCCAGGGGCGGTCTACCACTGAGCTCTGTCCCCAGCCCTTTTTAATTTGTATTCTGAGACAGGATCTCACTAAGTTACTTAGGGTCTTACTAAGCTGCTGAGGCTGGCCTTGAACTTGTGATCTTCTTCCCTCAGCCTCCCAAGTCCCTGGGATTACAGTGTATGACAACATGCCTGACTGAAAACTGACCAATATTTTTAATATCATTTACAAAAAACATGAATTTTGATTCGTGGACTGATTTGATTGTAGGGGTTGTTCAATATAATTTATTTGAGAAAAGAATTAAATGAGAATAATCATTTTTAACATTAAATCATACAAGATTGTGCCCAAACTCCCCTCACAAATAAGATGGTCTAGTAGCTATAGATGAACTGTGCGCTAACATGTTGCTAGCAAACAGTCAGGGTATCAGAACCAGGTCCGCTCATAATAATTACAGATAGTGACAGACATTGGTGAGACTTAGCTAAAACGCTTTTTTTGTTGTTGTTGTTGTTGTTGTAATTGGATACAATACCTTTATTTTATTTATTTATTTTATGTGGTGCTGAGGATCGAATCCAGTGCCTCTTACATGCTAGGCCAGTGCTCTACCCATGAGCCACAACCCCAGCCCCTTGTTTTTTTGCTTTAATGAGAAACCATATTCCCAAGATTTGCAAAGCAAATTACTGAAGAAATCTTAAAAGAAGGCAAAGAAAAAAGACACATTTCTTCAAAGGATGAGCAGGAAGGCCAGGCTGGGCTTCCTTCTAGAAGCGGAGGGTGGAGGATAGCACAGTGACACCCTCAGGGTGACACAGATATCTGTCGACACTATTCTAAACCCATCAAAATAGCGTCCTAAAGGACGTTTTCATGAAAATACAAATGAAGAGGACATGTCACTAGGAAAGCGACATTGAAGTACTACCTCTGAAGGAGGAGGACAGTGATCCCGGATGACATCTGAAGATGCACATTTTAAAGAAAAGCATTGTAAATGGCAAATATCTCAATACATATGGATGGATACTGCCTGTTAAAATCTATGTGGATCTTGACTTGTGGGGTTATAAATAGAGAATTAAATCGCCTGGTCGAGGTGGAATATGATAGAGAAGAGGACAAAGCAATCTAGGTCCTTAAAGGTCATCGCCTAGAAGGGGAAGCAGTAACAGTTCCATATTTTGGTGACTAAAGGGCATGCATTGTAACTCTGGGTAATCATTAAAAAGTATAGTAAAGGAATCCTATAATGTCATAAATTTACCAAGCTAATGGGAGAGTAAAATAGAATAATGAAAAATAATCCACACATAGAAGAGTCACAAGACGGAGGGAAAGGAAGAGGAAAAAGACAAGACTAAGACAAAGTGAGGTGAATCTATATAATCACAGAATCACTTTACAATTATAAGTTGACCAAATACTCTAATTAAAGGGCAACCTTATCAGATAGGAGGCACACATCTAGAATGCAAAGAAATAGAAATCTGTACTGAATAATTCATATACAGTCGTCAAGACGTAACATTGATAAAAATCTATGCATAGCCCTATAATTTAAAAATATGCCCATGACTCTTTCTATAATTTGTTCAAAAGCCTTTGTAAGCCATCTTACTACAACTTTCCTCAAATGTACAGAGTGTAACAGTAGTACACGCTATGTCTAAATCAACAACACTTGATCAGAAATACTTTTCATTTTCCATTTTAATTCATATGTTAGGCTACATCATTCTCCCCTCCAAACTCCTCACCTGGATCACCCAGCATTTGCTCGGTAATTTAAAGGCTTTGTTCACTTAGTTACGAAGGCTGGAATTGAGTGCTGTCAAAACATTTCTCTCCCACCCCACCACTCTCTTAAACCACTAATAACGAACTCCTAGTCTCCTGAACATGTTTGGGACTACTTCAGTCAGGATGTCACAATAGCTTTGAACCTCCAAGGGAAAAGGACATGAGCTTTATCTTAGTCCACTTTTGCTTCTATAGCAAAATACTTGAGACAGGACATTTTATAAATAATAGAAATTTATTTCCAACAGTTCTTGAGATTGGAATTTCGAAGATCAAGTGCTGGCTATTTGGTGTTTGGTCAAGCCTGTTTCTAACAGATGGCACTGTCAGGGTGTTCTCACATGGTGGAAGGGATGCAGGGGGCAAATGGACATGAACCTTGTGGCCTCATGTGACTGATGACCAGGAGAGAAAAAACCCACTTCCTCAGGGCCCTTGGTAGTAATCCTCTCTCCCACATGGTCTGTGTCCTCACAACTTACCTCCTAAGGGCCCATGTCTTCATACTATCACTTGGCCATTAAGATTCAACTCACAGATTTGGGGGTCACATTTGGACCCCGGCAGGACTCCACCTGTTGACTCGCTAGGCAACACTTCCGACTGTCGCTCTCTGTGTTTGGTTTCTCGCTGCCTCAATGTCTGGATAGTCATAAGGTCTTTGTCAAGTTAAAATATTATCCCCAAATATTTGGTTTAGTGACCCATTTTTCCTCTGATGCATATTTAAATTATATCAGGTTGAAATATAAAACATAGCTGCAATATCTTAATTTTTCGACATCAATAACAAGACGCACTGCATATATGTACACATCAATACCTGCATGCCTGTACGTACAAAGCCTTTTGAAAAGCATCAGAGTAAACAAAAGGGTGAGTCTCAGAATGACAGAACTGTGTTGGTACACCAAATGAATTACTCCCCTCAACACTAGCTCCATGGAAAAGAAATCCTGTTGAAAGTGATACTTCTGTGAGCCAATCCACCATTGTTTATTTCTAAGACTGCCTAGTAGGTACATTCTCAGTGGAGGCTTTATTCTGATTCCCACTGTCATGCATGCTTTATCTGTCTGATATTCCTACCTGGTCAGTTATCAAATGTAAAAAAAAATTGAGCAAGCCCAACATCCAATTGATATTCTCCTCAGTTCACCAGGGCAGTTCCGTGCCCCAGCTGACTCAGACTCACTAGCCAGCATCACTGCCCTCCCTCCTCACACCACAGAGATGTATTTGCTTTCATTCTCAGGCAACTGTCAAATTTTCTTGAGAACACCATTATGTTGTGTACATGTTGCCCTTACCAAATCGAGATTTGAGAGTCTCATAGAAGTAATATCAATGCACGTGATGTACATTGTAGGTTATTGAAGGAGGTTGAAGTTGTAAAATTACAGAGTTCAATTTTCAGACCATAAGTAAATATGTTCATTCATGTGTACCATGAACCTCCACACAGCTGTCATTTTTAGGTCTGCTTTCAAATCATTCAAGACATGAGAGGAGGAGACAAAAGACATGAGATTCCTTCATTATATTGCCCATATTCTTTAAACTTTCATATCTGTTTGTCCCCTTTCTTCCCTTGCTAACATAAGGATAAACACACTTGCATGGTTACAAGCATACACACACACACACACACACACACACACACACACACACAGGGGGTGGGAGGGGAGAGAGAAAATAAAGAACATCAATGAATCAATCTAGCATTATAAAAATAATACTAAATAACAATACTAAATAACTGTTATAGTTTAGGTATGAGGTGTGTCAGAACACTGTTGTAAGATGGCTCAAGAATGCTCAGAGGTGAAATGATTAGATTCTGAGTGCTGTAACCTGAGTAGTGGATTAATCCACTGATGTGGTTTAACTGGGTGGGGACTGTGGACAGGTAGGGCGTGGCTTTATATTTTATCCTAGTGAGTCCCTTTCACCCTCCCTCCTTGCCTCCACCCTCATTCTTTTTTCTTTTCATTGTAATTATATGCAGAAATGTATATTATACTGATTTACTTCACTTAATTTACTAGATAACTTTTCAATTTTAGAGAAACAATTATGCCACAAATACCAAGATATATATTTTTGAGTAACCATATTTCATGCTATGAATGCAAAATTAATTACTTTAATTGATGTTAGCACGGAAAATACTAAGCACACAAACTGCACCTTCATTTTTTCAATGTTGTTATTGTAGTTATTAAACTAATATATTTCTTACATAACCTGTACTTATGGATTGACTGAAAGAAGTTGTTTCTTAAAAAATAAATGATATACAGCAAATCCCTAGAGGAGGTCAATCTTTTCTTCTTTCTCTTTGAACTTTGTTGATTAAAATATGGATGCCTTTCCTGGGAGACTGGCAAGGTGTCAGAGTCCTGATGAATTGTTTAAGTTCTGAATATTGTTGCAATGTAAGCAGCAGGAATCATAGAAACCCTTGGGAAAACTGAACATCTTCTCAGAATACAAAGTAAGTAATGGTACACTATGTTACAAACAGATATAGAAAGAAAATATATGAAACTTTTGACTTTAATAAAAGCAATTATTTGAAAAGCCAATCATAGAGGAAACTGCTCAAAGATGAATATGTTATGCACAACTATCAGTCCTACAGATCATGTGGATAGTCAACCAAAGACCTGCTGAAATAGTCCACAGATTGAAATATGGCAGTCTCCAGAGTAAAATTGAGAAAAGATTTGATGCTAGTACACCAGTAAATCTTTCACAAGGTGAGGGGCAAATCTGTTTAACTTTGGAAATTGCTTTAGCAGTTCAGTTGCTATAAAGTAACAACTAGAATGAGCACTGGGACCCCTGATTGTACTCACAGGTACATCCTTAATTTTAGGGAAAAATGATTTATTACTTAAAATTATTCTCTCAAAGCTCCTAGTCAATTTCTTCTGTAAATTTGAATGCAGGAGAAAATAAGAAGAGCTTTGCAAATACTAAGACACAAGGCTCACATTATTTTGAAGTTATTATAAGTGTTTCCCAAACTTTGGAATATGACAAATTCCTACTGCAAGTGAAAATCATTGTAATCAGTGTGCAAATGTCGTGGACAATGAAATAATTATTATTCATGACCTGTTGATATACTTTGTTTTGGTGGCACATAAAGTTTGCTTTTCTTTTTTTCTGATTTAAGCATATATATATATATATATATATATATATATATATATATATATATATAATTGATGATTCAGGAGACGTTATGTAGAAAATTGCATGCCTATAAAAAGTATCCATAGTACTCGGTACTTTGTTATTATGCTTTCTGTTTGTTTTGTTTTTGGTACTGGGGATTTGATCTAAGGGAGCTTAATCATTGAGCCACATCCTCAGCCCTTTTTATTTTTTATTGAGAGATGGAGTCTGCCTAAGTTGCTGAGGGTTTCACTAAGTTGCTGAAGCTTGAACCTGCCTTGAACTTGAACTTGCAATCCTCCTGCCTCATCCTCCTAAGCCGCTGGGATTATAGGCATGCATCATCATGTCTAGCTAGAACACTGTACTTTTACAGTGAAAATCTTACCAAAATTCATAAAGGAAACCTTTCAACTGAGGTTGGTTGGGACCTTTTTACTTTGAGAGACTCAGATTATTCAGGTAACCTTGCTCTTCATAATTATTGCAAATATTTCAATGTAGTACCTTGAAATATTCAAAAAGTTTCCTCCTTCAATATTGCACTGTACCACATGCCTTTTTCCCCATTAAGGCAGATGAGATTTTCTACCTTCATGGCTTCACAGGGTGGATGGTGCTGCCAGATATGCAGCCAAGTATTAATGGCATTTCATTAAAAAATCCTAGTGTTAGGGGAAGAGGGAGTTTCTGGGCTTAGATAATGTAATTTATGGAACACTTAATAAAGGCTTCTCACCCCTGAGTTAGGACAATGATCTCAGGCTGTGAGAACTAAGAGTGGACCATGGTGACACTGGAAACACGCATGGTCACTCAGGTAAAACACGGAGCTCGGCTGAGTTGCCCACTCCTCAGAGCAGTGCCAAGCCCAGGTCTCGTGGGAGGCAAGCAGTCAGGTGCTGAATGTGTTTGGAGAATCCGAGAATAGAAGAAAAATATGTCAGTTCTGTACAGCTGAGGCTCAGCAATGTACAAGGACCCCAGTGAAGAAATGACGTGTGGGTGTAAGCTGCTAGACCTCAGACAGCCTGGGGCTCAGGAAGTAAGAGCTCGGAGACCTGAGCAGATCTTGTGACTTAGGAGGACAGCATTGTGAGGATCTATGATCCAAGGCTTGGTGTATACATTCCTACACACATGTATGTACACACATAAATCTTCTGGAACTGGCTACAACCCCAGAGTAAGAGAGGCAAGAGAATAGAAATTGGCCTTGTTTAAATCTCGACTATCCAACCAAATAAGGGCTAGAAATAAATATAATCTGTTATTGTAAAAGATAACGAAGGATGCTATTTGGTTGTGTGTTCTAAGAGGCAAACTTGATAGCAAGGATAAAAGCAATGGGGACAATAAATGGTCTCATAGCCTCCCAGGGAGCCTGAAGGTATGGCCCTCCCAGGACTTCGTCATCCAGCACATGGTGGCTGGTACAGAGGGACAGAGACTCTGGTAGCAGCAGTAGGTCCAGAAGTGACTCTTTAGGTTGCTTCCCCTGCCACTCTTGGCTATGCTTGAACTTCAGGGTGATTCAACTTTCCAATTTCTGCTTTCATTAGCTTTTGGCTACTGTCCAGTGGCTTATCTGCCTCATGACTTTGCCTACTGCTTTGTCCACAGATGCCCTTTTCCTGTTTCTCTATTTTGACGTCTGCATCTTTTTTTATTTTTATTTTTTCTCTATTTGTGTGACAGTCAACCTTTCTTAGAAACTGGGTTAGCCAGGCATGATCCTGATTTCATTTCTGCTGTTTGCAAGAGCATTTCATTCAGGCTATATCTGAGCTTTGTTCTATTCTTATTCTGTCCCTACATGTACTGAGGATTGAACCCAAGGGTGTTTTACCACAGAGCTTCATCCCCAGTGTGATTGATGGATTTTAGTTTGAGACAGGGTCTTGCTAAGTTGCCGAGATTGGTCTCTGACCTGGGATCCTTCTGCCTCAGTCTCCTGAGTCACTGGGATTATAGTCATGTGCCACCAAGCCCAGCCTCCATTCCCTTCTTTTGCTAATCATGTAGTGACCCAGGTTCCTAGCTCATGCATGCCACTTCAGGTCCTCGTGCTCAGGCAAACCTCAGGCTGTCCTGTTAGCAGGAACCTGCCATGCTTCACATCTTCATTCTAACTATTTCTGCTATGAAGTGAGGATCTTTTTAATAGGTTCGAGAATTTCAGAGACGCCTATCTCAAATAACCTAATAAGGGGACACATAGACACCTTTGTTCTCTCTCATCCAATTTACACCTACTTATATGTTTCTTGAAGTAAAGCAGAGCAGTCTCCAAGCAAGCTGCTTGGCCTGAGCCGACCTCTGCAATTTATTTGTCAATTAATTCATCCCTCCATTTCTTTAACTCATATGGCTCTTTGTGTCAATTCAGAAAAACATCCTTACCCAATGTGTTACATTCTAGTATGGGAAGAGGGGACGTCAAATAAACATACTAAATGAAATCTATGGTACATCAAAAAGCAAAATGTGCTAAGGGAAATAGCCAAATTATGGAAGTAGGGGTCTGTCAACAGAAGAACAACAAAAGAAACTATGAGATATATAGATAGATGTGCATAATGTATATGTATATGTACACACACACACATATATATATAATATGATATATATATACATATATATATATTTATATGAGTTTTAGTCATCCATAAATAAGAACAAAATGATGTTATTTGCAGGAAAATGGACAGAACTGGACAGCATCATGTTAAGTTAAATGTCGAATTTAGCAAGACAAGCGTCATATTTTTATCTCTGGTATGGGGAAGCTATCAGGAACAAAGGAAAAGGGGATCTCATAAACAAAGAAGGTAAAACATCAGAGTAAAGGAAGGGGATCGGGGAAGGAAAGAGGGGAGAGTCAGGAGAGGTATTGGGTAGTGAAAACAGATACATTATGTTATGCACATGCACAGAGAGGTTTCAGTGAGACCCCTGTGCTGTATCATTAACAGGCACCAATAAGAAATTGTAAAAAGATATTTTTTTTATCTTAAAAAAAAAAAAAAACAGCTGGGCTGGGGTTGTGGCTCAGCAGTAGAGCACTCGCCTAGCACATGTGCGGCCTGGGTTCAATCCTCAGCACCACGTAAAAACATTGTGTACAACTAAAGCAAAAAAAAAAAAAAAAAAAAAAAAAAAAGTAAAGCCGGGTGCGGTGGCGCACATGTGTAATCCCAGCACTCGGGAGGCTGAGGCAGGAGGATAGCTATTTCAAAGCCAGCCTCAGCAATGGTGAGGCACTCAGCAACTCAGTGAGACCCTGTTGCAGGAGCCCTGTTTGGGGAGATGGATGAGATTGAGGTTGGCTACAGGCCATGGAGAAGTTTGGGCATTGTCGCCTTCCATGGTCTCATAGGACTTGGCCTGAGATCTCGCGGATCTTGGCCCAAGATCTCACGAGACTTGAGCCGAGATCGGAGCGGGTCGGTGCCATTTGGTTGTTGGTTTTTCAGTGGTGTGTGTGGTGCGTGTTGGAGTTGTTGTCAGAACTGGAGAGAGAAGTTAACAAAATAAAAAGCCTGTTTGTTTCCAGTCTGCCTCTGAACTTGTTCCCGCGGCGTCGTTGTGCCAAGCGGCCATCACTTCAGGCGACAACAGGTGGAGGCCCATACGGGGACTTCGGAGCGGACAGGTAAGAACCGAAAGGTCTCTAGAGATGGGTTTGAATATAACTGAATCCCAAGTGATAGAGGCTATGGAAAGACTCCTTGATATACCTGACTCCGTTGTCAGTGAGGAGGATTTAGAAAAAAGTGAAAGTGATCAAAAAAGCGTAGCTTCCACTGGGTCAACTAAGACCAGTAAAGAGAGTATTAGAAGAGTCCCAAAAATGTCAAAAATCCAAGCTATTAGAGCTATTCGGGAGTTATTGGAGATAGCTGAAGAATACTTGCTCTTCATGAAACCTGGGACTCAGGATATTGCTGTCAGTGAAATTAGCAGTAGTGAGGAATCTAGTAAAAGTGATCCTGAGAAAATGAGGAAAAAGAAACTAAAAAAGACCAAGAAAAAGGACCGTCAAGTAGAGAAACCACTTGTGTCCTCTACTCCCCAATGGGTGGAATCCATTACAGAAAATATGAAGGGTATTACTAGGCATTTGCATACCCTAGAAACAGAAATAAAAAGTCTTTCTGTGCACTTATGCGCTCTCCAGGGTAACTCACAGATACATTGGGAACTGCCAGCATTTGAAAAGAAAAATGGACAGAGGGCCCATCAGTCAGTAGATTTCAAAACAATAAAAAATCTCAAAGAGGCAGTAATGACTTATGGGCCCCAAGCTCCTTTCACATTGAGTATGCTGGAGTCCCTTAACACCTTTAGCTTAACCCCCTCAGACTGGAAAAGCAGCATTAAGCGGGGGGTAATACTTGGTTTGGCAATTGCAATTCCAAGAACTTTGTATAGAAACGGCTAAAAGAAATGCAGCTGCAGTGTTTGGAGACTATAATATAGAAATGCTCACAAGAGAAGGGCAATTCACAGACTTACAGGCTCAAAAAGATTATGACCCAGGTGTATATGCTCAGATAAATGCAGCTGCCTTAGAGGCATGGAAAACTGTACAAGGACCTGGGGATCTACAAGGTAGCTTGTCAAAAGTGATTCAAGGACCTAATGAGCCATATGCTGACTTTGCTGATCGATGTTTGAGAACTGCAGGTAGAGTGTTTGCAGATGTTGATCAAGCTATGCCATTAGTTGTTCAATTAGCATACAAAAATGCTAATAAATACTGCCAGGAAGATATCAGGCCATGGAAAAATAAAAAGGATCTTTCCATATATATACAACTATGTAAAGATATAAATGAAGCCTTTGTCACAGGAAATGTGATTGCAGCCGCAATGAGAGGTGCTTCCCCTTGAAATTTCACAAAGGCTCAACCTAGACATTATAATCAATCAGGATATTCTAAGCAAAATTATCATAATCAATCAGGCTATTCTAGGCAAAATCCCAAAAGAGAAATAAGACCAAGCTCATACCGTGCCCCAGGCCGCTGCCCCAGGTGTAAAAAGGGAAATCATTGGGCCAATAAATGCCATTCAAAATTTGACATCCATGGAAATTCTTTGTTCAGGAATTCAAAAAATGGGGCATGGGGCCAATGCCCCAGGGCCCACAAATGTACAGGGCATTGGAGGAGGAGTATCCTCAAGCATCCAATCAGATGCTTCCCTGACACAATCCCTATTACCCATCCACTCCCTCACCAGAGGAACAGGAGGAAATGCAGGATTAGACCTCTGTTCCACAGCCCGAATAGTGTTAACACCTGAAATGGGGGTTCAACTGATTCCCACAGGAGTCAGGGGACCTCTTCCCTCAGGGACTGTAGGACTTATTCTTGGGCCAAGTCCTAAAAGCTTATTAGGTTTGCAAGTGACCCCAGGTGTAATAAACTCAGACTACAAAGGGGAAATAAAAATAATGCTTAGCTCACCCCAAAATATAAGTTCTGTTAATCAAGGAGATAGAATTGCTCAGTTGCTTCTCCTTCCCAATTTACATAATTCATTTAAAATGAGTATGCCTCAAAAAGGGAACAATAGAGGATTTTGTTCCACTGACTCAGGACCTATGGCATGTTGGGTTCGGGATTGTTCAAGGAGGCCTATGTGTAAAATAAAAATCCAAGGAATAGAGATAGAAGGACTGATAGATACTGGAGCTGACTCTTCCATTATTAATCTACGGCAATGGCCCAAGCATTGGCCTCTGCAAAAAGCTTCAACCAGTTTAAGAGGTTTGGGATATAATAACCTCCCAGAGAAAAGTGGGGGGGGTAATTTTAAAATGGGAGGATGATGACGGGCATAAAAGAACATTTCAGCCTTATGTTTTACCTAACCTACCGGTTACTTTATGGGGAAGAGATATTTTGCAACAAATGGGAGTACACCTTACAACCAAGCCTGCGGTATTAAATGTGAAGATCTATAGGGTAATCTTAACCCTAAAAGAAATCATTATCAAAAAGTACAGAGTAATCTTAACCCTAAAAGTAATCATTATCATAAAGGAAAAAGATTTTTTTTTCGGGGCCACTGAGAAAATAATTTTGAAAATACCATGGCTTTCTGATAAGCCAGTGTGGGTCCCTCAGTGGCCCCTATCTAAAGAGAAATTACAAGCAGCCCACCTACTAGTTCAGGAACAACTAGAAGCAGGACATATAGAACCTTCCACCTCTCCCTGGAATGCCCCCATATTTGTGATCAAGAAAAAATGAGGAAAATGGCGATTGTTACATGATATTAGAGAAATTAATAAAACCATGCAAATCATGGGCCCTACTCAACCTGGACTTCCTAATCCTGTAGCTATTCCAAAAAATTTCCATCTTATTACTCTTGATATAAAGGATTGTTTCTTTTTCATTCCCCTACATCCTCTGGATGCCCCCAGGTTTGCTTTTTCAGTTCCTTCTATCAATAATAATGGCCCTGATAAAAGATATCAATGGAAAGTGCTATTGCAGGGAATGGCTAATAGCCCCACCATATGCCAAATATATGTGGACAAAGCAATCCAACCCATTAAAAATAAATATCCAAAGTTCATGTGTCTACATTACATGGATTATGTTTTACTGGCCCACCCTAATCAAAAAATCTTATTTAATATATTCAGTGACGTGGCAGAAAATTTTAAAAATATATGGATTATATATAGCAGAAGAAAAAGTTCAAACCAGATCACCCATATTATATTTAGGATTTAAATCACGGATACCTTTGTTAGACCCCCAAAATTTTAATAAATAAAGAACATTTGGCCACCCTCAATGATTTCCAAAAACAACTGTGAGACATTAATTGGCTTCGCCCTACACTAAACCTCACTACTGGCCAACTAAAACCTTTATCTGACATCCTTCACGGGGACCCTGATCCATCTTCACCACGAACATTGACTCCTGATGCTAGGAAAGCTTTAAAGTTAGTAGAAAAAGCCATCAAAGGAGCTCATTGTGATAGATTTGATTTAACTCAACCGCTGATGTTGATTATTATTTCTTCACAATATACATCCACAGGAGTATTTTGGCAACAAGGGCCTTTATTATGGATACATTTGCCCATGTCTCCTAAAAGTATAATTGAGTCTTATACCTCCACGGTGGCTAAACTTATTCTTTAAGGACTTAAGACTTCTACTAAAATATTTGGCATTCACCCTGCTACTATTATTGCTCCCTATTCATCATCACAGATTGAATGTTTATGCTTCAATGATAACGATTGGGCTATAGCTAAATACTCTACTTCTGCAAATTTTGATAATCATCTTCCTAAGTCTCCTATATTATCTTTTTGTATTATTCATCCTATTATATTTCCACAGGTAATAAAAAATCAACCGATTCCTAAGGCATTAAATGTATTTACAGATCGGTCCTCAAACGGTACTGCTTCAGTAGTCACTAAAAAAGAAAATATAACTTACATAACCACAAACAAATCAGCTCAATTAGTGGAACTGGAAGCTGTGGTAAGAGTTCTGGAAAATTTTAGAGAACAGCCCATGAACATTTTTTCAGATAGCCACTATATTGTACATGCCATCCCAAAATTAGAGCTAGCAGGAGCAATAGCACCTCATACTCCAGCCCTTAAATTGTTTTATCAAATACAAAAACTTTTGTGGGCAAGAAAAGAAACTCTATTCGTAGGGCATATTAGAGCACATACCAACTTGCCTAGTCCCCTCCATGAAGGTAATCAAAAGGATGATGCTCTTACCCAAACAATCTTTATACTTTCAGAGCTCCAGCAATCTACTTTATTTCACTCCCAGTTTCACGTCAATAGCACCACCTTGCAGCATAGGTTTAAAATCACAAAGGAACAAGCCAGATAATTGTAAAAGATTGTAAATCTTGTATGACACATTTTCCAAATCCTCATTATGGTATTAACCCTAGAGGATTAATGCCCAATCATTTGTGGCAGATGGATATTACTAAAGAGCCAAATTTTGGAAAATTATGATTTATTCATATGACCAGAGATACATGCTCAGGCATGATTTTTGCTTCCTTACATTCTGGAGAAAAAGTTATAGATGTTACATCTCATTGTTTGCAAGCTTTTGCTGCATTGGGCATCCCCAAAATGCTTAAAACAGATAATGGCCCTGCATCTATGTCCTCATCTTTCAAACAGTTTTGCGCAAAATTCAATATATCCCATAAAACAGGCATCCCATACAATCCTCAGGGTCAGGGCATTATTGAAAGAGCAAACCTCACTCTGAAAATTATGTTGTTAAAACAAAAAGAAGAAAATTGGAAAAGTCCTAGGGACAGATTGGCAGTTGCCCTGTTTACCTTAAATTTTTTTAACTTTAGACTCTAATGGTTATTCTGCTGGAGACAGATATTGGAACCCACACCAACAACATAAACCTTTGGTTTACTGGAAGGATGTTCTTTCAGGTACATGGAAGGGTCCAGATCCAGTATTAATTTGGGGGAGAGGCTCTGTTTGTGTTTTTCCAAAGCATGAATCCTCTCCAATATGGATACCATCTAGATTAATAAAGCAGGTACCACATCAAAAGGATCAAGATGAAGTTGTTGAGGAATCAAGATTAATAAAAAAGGTACAAAATCAAGAGGACCAAGATGAAGATATAGAATGATTCCCTCAAGAAAGTCCTTCAAAATATTTCACAACTTAAGTGTCATTCCTCCCTGCTGGGACTAGGAGATCTCTCTTTAGTGTGCACACAATTGTATTTTTTTTTTATACATTTCTTTATGTCTGTGCATTTGTCTACATTTCATGTTAATGTGACGTAACAAATATATGTTTGTATGTTTGTTCGTCTGTCCAGTGTGATGTCACAAATAACAAAGCGCTTATGAAAAAAAAAAATATGGATCCAAATAACTTTAATTCATTTTAGTTTAAGAGTATTCAATTTAGGTAAATAATTTTATAAGTGAATGTACTTTCAATTTTGATTTATAGGTGTCCCTGAGACTTCTCCTTACCAAACAATATGACTAGTGTTGTAAAACCTGATATTTTGTTGTTTTGACATAGGATTGTTTATTTGTTATTAACTTCATTTGTTTAATAGCTGATTAATTTAAATTATTTCAACAGGTAAAAGATTGATGTCTATGCAGAGATTCGAGGGTTCCAGCTAACAAATTATTTCTCCAAAGTGCCTTTACCTTTTCTTTAATCTATCTTCAATACAGTAAATACCCTCAGTCTTTCTTTGTTTTGTTCTAAATATGATATTTTGCCAGCTTATGTTTGTGGGAGCTCAAGTAGCAATGTGTGTGAACAGAAATCAACTTTAATTGTCTAATCTAATAATTCTATTTTTTAGTTTGACAACTTGCTTCTTGCCTCAGTGCTGGAATAGCACTGCCTTTCCTTTAATAATTGATGCTTTAGTTTCTAGGTAGCGGGCCCTGAAGATTTGCCGGTGGCATTGTCTAGAAATAAAAAAGACAGCTGCTGCTACAGCTGCAAGCATCCCTGCTGCTCAAGCATCAAACAACCTCACCAGCCATGCGCCCTCTGCTCTGCATGCATGGTGCCTCCTAGATCAACGTGTTATAACAAGTGGACATTTTGATCTTTCATTGTTTGGGACTTTACGGGACAATGCCTTGCGGGTATTTGTCTAGAAAACTCCGTGTGTTACTTGATACAACTTAGGGCCCCTGATTTGTTTAAAAAATTTGATATGCTATACAATTTGGCTCGTCAGCAAAAGGCTTGTCGCCTTAAAGCCGCACCATTTCCTCACAATTGGACGGCTGTTAGTCATCATACACAGTCGATCCTGAAGGGCTCCATTGGATGGCTGGTTAGCCAATGACAGGTAAGATCCCCAGAGGGGGACAACCTAAGACAGGCACAGTCACATGGGATAGTCTCATGTGGCCGATATATCAACCTAAGATAGGAGTCAAGGGCACAGCCTTGATTATCAGATGACGGGTAAGAATGTTGGTTGCACATGGACATCCTACACCATCCCCTCTTTTAAAACAAAAGGGGGGAAATGCAGGAGCCCTGTTTGGGGAGATGGATGAGATTGCGGTTGGCTGTGGGTCATGGAGAAGTTTGGTCACTGCCACTTTCCAGGGTCTCACAGGACTTGGCCCGAGATCTCATGGATCTTGGCCCAAGATCTCAGAAGACTTGAGCTGAGATTGGAGCGGGTCGGCACCATTTGGTTGTTGGATTTTTAGTGGTGTGTGTGGTACGTGTTAGAGTTGTTGTCAGAGCCGCAGAGAGAAGTTAACAAAATAAAAAGCCTGTTTGTTTCCAGTCTGCCTCTGAACTTGTTCCCGCGGCGTCGTTGCTCCAAACGGCCATCGCTTCAGGCAACAACACCCTGTCTCTAATAAAATTCAAAAAGGGCTGGGGATGTGGCCCAGTGTTGAGTGCCCCTGATTTCAATCCCTGGTACCAAAAAAAAAAAAAAAAAAAAAAAGTAAGATCAGAGAAGGGACTTGAAAGTTGGAATTTCTATGTTGGGTATTTGGTGTGAGCCTCATTGGCAAGAGGGCATTTGTGTCTTTTGATCATACCTAGTGACCTCTGCCATGATGGCTCTATTTAAGAGGACAAGATGATGATGATAAACTGGATCCATCTATCCCCGATTCTTGAGCAAACAGGCTTCAAAGCGTAGATCACAAACAAAACAAAACAAAACCCAGTGGCTGTGGAGATCACTCTGCTTGCTCTAATGGTCAGCAGCGCCGTCCACTCCAGTCTCTGCTTTTACCATTATGTCCTGTTCTCTGACTCTGGCCCAGGTGATTACACTGGGTCATGCTAAGCTTCCATGGCAATTAAGGCAGACCTCCCCATCTTAAGTCCACATGCACAGTCCGGTTAGCCACGTAAGAGGACACAGTCTCAGGCTGTGGGGTAAGATGTGGACAACTTTTGGGGGATTTTCTTCAACCCACCACAGGGAGCTAGCTAAATGCCTAGTTGTCCTTTCTTTTCCATTCCCCAAGTCCTTGCTCACCACTCTGAACAGCTGTTGAACAATATTTGATAGTTTGAAATATTGGTTTGAAAGTGCCCTTAATTAATGACCTGTTCAGGAAACCCAGCTGTCCTTGTGGATCAGGGCTGATGGGATCCTCGAGCATCTGCTCAGGGCCTGCTTACTTGTGGCCTATCTGGCCACCATACTTACAGACCACAACAGCACTGTCCCTCACTACCACCAAAGTGCTTAAAGAGCGTATTAGCTTATTCTGTGTGGCAATTTTCCAGGAAGACATAAAATCCTTCTTCAACTCACCAATTGATCATTTTAAAGTTTCTTTTATTTGGTTTGATAATAAGTCCCCCCAATACATTTCTCACACACAAGCCCTTGACTATGCTATGCTTTCTGGGAGAAATCTAGGCCAAGACACCCAGATCCGTGATTCTTTCCTCTTGTCCTCTGTGGTTTGCTAATTTTTTTTTTTTTTTTTTACATACTTCCTTTCTCAATTTCCTTAAAATGTTTTGCTTTCATTTCTGTTTCAACACAGTGTCTTTGGGAATATAAAAATTATTTTGAAGGTATAAAGGGCAACATGGGTGACGCTGTGATAGCATTGCTCTTTCTCTTGACCCTGATGGACATGGACACACACAATGGAGCACATGTGTTCTTATGAAAAATAAATGAAAAAGGAAACAAAACGTCTAAACTGAGCACATTTTTATGAAATCGCTTTCATCACAAAAATATGCTATCAGATTAGATGACTTCAAGGTGCTTTCCTTCTTAATAAACATTAAAAGCAGTAAATGAGGATTCTTTTTATATATAATTTCATTTTTATGGAATATGCAATTATCTTCATTTGATTCCAAGTGTTTCAAATCACAGAGGCATAATAGGTTGCTTTTTTAAATTTTTTTTTTATTCAAAGTTGTTGTCTTTATAATAGTAGTATGCATTATAATTCATAATAAACATATAGAGCAACTTTTTACAAAACACTGTTTGTATACAATGTATATTCGTACCATTCAAATCTTCAATCATGCATTTAGAACAAAGACATCCATCTTATTCAACCACCTTTTCTATAGGTTGCTTTTATTTAAAAGCCAAATAGACTTTTGTGAATGAGTTCATAATTTAAGTGAGACACGAGATACTCTTACAAATGCATACATTAGCGTTTAACTTGCCTATTAACCCATTTATTGAATGCAATTTTGTCTGAGTGTATAATTTTTTTTTTTTTTTTTTTTTTTACATACTTCCTTTCTCAATTTCCTTAAAATGTTTTGCTTTCATTTCTGTTTCAACACAGTGTCTTTGGGAATATAAAAATTATTTTGAAGGTATAAAGGGCAACATGGGTGACGCTGTGATAGCATTGCTCTTTCTCTTGACCCTGATGGACATGGACACACACAATGGAGCACATGTGTTCTTATGAAAAATAAATGAAAAAGGAAACAAAACGTCTAAACTGAGCACATTTTTATGAAATCGCTTTCATCACAAAAATATGCTATCAGATTAGATGACTTCAAGGTGCTTTCCTTCTTAATAAACATTAAAAGCAGTAAATGAGGATTCTTTTTATATATAATTTCATTTTTATGGAATATGCAATTATCTTCATTTGATTCCAAGTGTTTCAAATCACAGAGGCATAATAGGTTGCTTTTTTAAATTTTTTTTTATTCAAAGTTGTTGTCTTTATAATAGTAGTATGCATTATAATTCATAATAAACATATAGAGCAACTTTTTACAAAACACTGTTTGTATACAATGTATATTCGTACCATTCAAATCTTCAATCATGCATTTAGAACAAAGACATCCATCTTATTCAACCACCTTTTCTATAGGTTGCTTTTATTTAAAAGCCAAATAGACTTTTGTGAATGAGTTCATAATTTAAGTGAGACACGAGATACTCTTACAAATGCATACATTAGCGTTTAACTTGCCTATTAACCCATTTATTGAATGCAATTTGTCTGAGTGTATAATTTTTTTTTTTTTTTTTTTTTTTTTTTGGTACTAGGAATTGAACTCAGGGGCACTCGACCACTGGGCCACATCCCCAGCCCTTTTTTTTGTATTTTAGTAGAGACAGGGTCTCACTGAGTTGCTAAGTACCTCACTATTGCTGAGGCTGGCTTTGAACTCGTGATCCTCCTGCCTCAGCCTCCCAAGTGCTGGGATTACAGGCGTGCGCCACTGTTCCTGGCTCTGGGTGTGTAAATTAAGGAGTTACTGTCAAAGAAAATCAAAATGGTTTTTTCTTTTACAGTTTTCCTTTTGACATGGTTGTAGACTCACATGCAACTGTAAATACAATGCAAGGAGATACTCTGTACCAACTTCCTCTCCTGGTAAAATAATATTATAATCACTATAATGACAGTGATCTACTGTATTATAATTTCAAGGGCAAACTTCCTTCAGAATTGTTCATATCAACCTAGGACAACTTCAAGAACCAGAGAAATAAGCAAAATGGATCCAGCACTTTCTCTTCTTCTCATTTATTTACAATGAAGCCTGTTATATTTTTCTGTAAATGCTTACCAGCTCCCCACCCAAGTACATGCCTAATCCAAGTCTCCATTTGTCTGCCTCACTCTCCAATGCTCTATTTCTCTGTTTTTAGTTACCCTTGGCCTCTACCTTGACCCTACACTGTCTGTCTCAATAAATTCAGAACACAAGCATTTACCTTCAACAAATGTGAATGGTTCCTCCAGAAATATAGCATCCTATAAAAACTAAAGCCAGAGGAAGTAGAAAGGTGAGGTCAGGTACAATTTTCTCATCACAGCCTCTCTCACTTTTTCCTTTTAGGCTCAGACACTGTGCTGACCTCTGTCTGTTTTTATGGCTAGATTAATTCTGCTATTTCAATGAGTCTGAATTTTCTGAATCATATGGTTGGAATGACCTTAAGAAGTGCTGACCTCTAAAAATAGTATGTGAAAAATAGATAGAAAGATGAAAAAAATTAAGACTTACAGGCCAAGAAGATATCTTAGAGAGGGGCTTTCAGCCTTCCAATTTACAAAGAGAAAGGTGAGGGAGGGGCAGCACACGTGATGTGTCAGGCTTTGTCCCTCTAAGGGCCGCTGTCAAGCCCTCTCAGCTTTGTGGCAGCAAAACAGCAGACTCTGGCTAATCCTGTCACGAGTCAAGGAAGTCAGAGGAATCACAGGCTAACTGAATAATTCAGATTAAAATCAGCGGGTGTTTGACTTTAACCTGTTCCAGCTCTCTGCTTTGTGCCTTGTCATTGTCTGGGACTGGGCGTCTTGCTCCTGTCACCCTGCTTAATGCCCTTCATGACTCCATCTCTGGCAAGGCAGGTATCACAGAATAATTTATTATATCATGTATGCCTGGCCTGTTGAAGGATCATCATGCTCATCCCCAGTTGATGCAATCACTACTTGTCCCCAGACTCTTTGGTGTTGGTGACCTGATCAGGTGCTTTGAGGGTGCTCTTCAGAAAGCTCTCTCCACCTCTTTGGTTCTACATGGGGCCAGGTCTTGCTCTCCTAGAGGTGGCTTTCCACTACCATCTAAGGGGTTCCATAAATTACTTAAAGTCTAAGGACATTTATCTTCCAAAAACTTATCTGTGGGTTTAGATCCCTTCTTGGAAGGCATTTTCTACTATGGTCTAATTGACTAGGTTTCTCATCTGCTCCAAACCTATACAGCTTCAAAATCAGAACCCTATTTGATGCATTCTTTGGGAGGAGTGGGAAAGGACAAAAGCCAGTATGTCTAAGTGACACTTCCAAAATGGAAAAAGGCAGTTAATTTACTATAAAAATAGAACTATGAGTTCTCCCAATTCCACTACTTCTTTCTCCGCTTCCTCTCTTCCGGGGGTGCCTTAGTCACAGTAGGCTCCTCAAACTACTTTCCATGCACAATAACTATAATAATATTATTCTGTGATTGCTATTGTTGCTCTTTAAAAATATCACACCACTGTCAGTATTGAACAAAATGCACAAGTGTTTAAAAATAAATACTTTTAGAGATTTGTGGACCACAAAAAAAACAAAAAAAAAAAAAAAAAAAAAAAAAAACACAAATGCTTTATTATGTCTCAAGCACCACATGAAAGTAAGATTAAAACTGGCTTATAATGAAAAGAATAAACATAATGCAAGCCAAACAATTGTTACAAATTTGAAATGTTATTATTTTGAACATGGCAATTTTAATATTTACTGTGGATGTGATTAACAGATATTTTCAGTGTTTTTTCTTTTGTGCTACATTTGCTTCCCTAACTCTTACTAGCTAATCAAAAAGCAATAGAAACCACAGTGAGAAAACAATGGTAGGTAGTGGAAAATTAAATGCTTTTTTTTTTTTAATTTTAAAACATCACTTGGCAGATACAGTCACATTATCAGAGAACATAGTCATAAAAGCAAAGTATGTTATGCTCAAATAAAAACTTTGTAAAATCTCTGAAGTTTTCTCTTGAACTTTTAGGAAAAAAGAATAAAAGATATATCACAAATCATTTTGAAATCAAAAGGACTCATATAGGGAATTTACCAAATTAATATCGAAGGCCCCACATTGTACAAGGTATAGGAATTTTTAGTCTCTTTGAGATAAAAAGCATGACTCAATGTGGAAATATGTTGATTCCTTGAGTTAGTAATATGTATCGTGACATTTATGTGCATAACACATAATACTACTGCATTTGTAGGCAGTAGTATTTTTCTAGAATGATTATTAATCTTTGAATAGTTTGATACTACAGATAATGAAATAGTTGTGTAAATCATGAATATTGACTCAAGTAAGTTACTCATTCAAGAGGTTAGAAAGACAAAATAGAATAAAGTGGTAGAACAAAACTAATGTTTTAGGGTTTTTTCTTTCATAATGGCCAAGCCAGGCAATCCTATGAGGAGATATATTTCCAATCACTTGTGAACCTAAATATAACTTTACAATAAAATTGGATACCAGAGAGCAATATAAAAAATAGAGTATTGATGTAGTGTTTAGGTTCTCATGCAGAAAGTTATTTTTCTATGACAATGACTTCATGTAAATATAAAATCCTGACATATAAAAATTGCTACCAAGGTAGTAATAACTATTTTTTATAGAACAACCTGACAAAAAAATATTATTATGAGAAAGAATAATATAGTATTGTTTAATTCTCTTTCTCCTCCTCACACTGGGCCTCCTGTTAGGCAAGTGCTCTACCACTAAGCTATATCCCCACTCCTATAGTGATTCTTATGTTTGTTATTCTATGCAAAATATTTAGGTATTTACAAGATTGATCTTAGCTACATTTGTCTTGTCTCCAAGATGAGTGAATGATTTTATTCTCCTTTTAGAATTTCTGTATTGTTTCATATCAGTCAACTATTGTTGAGTAATAAATTACCCAAAGCTTAGTGAATTCATACAATATAAAGTTATTATTTCCTTCACCTCTATGTTGGTTTCATGGTTTTATTGACTGGGCTGGTCTTGCCTGAGCTGGACTCATTAACTCTTATTTTTCTGTGGTTAGATTCTTGGTCTACTAGGAACTAGTTGGTTTGGGAAGACCTGAGAAGACTAAGTTCCACTCAGCTTCCCCTGGCAGACATCAGAAGGTCTCATGGGCTTGCTTCTCCAAGAGAGAGCAGAAGTGAGCCTTCCAAGGGCTAAGGCATGTTACACTGTCAGTCTACATTTAAAGGGAAGAATTGCAAAGACAATTTGCAAGGAAATACAGACAGGGAGCAAAGAGTAACCATTGTTATTGGAGAACACTTAAACTAATTTTTTTTTTGTTTTATTCATTCCCATTGGCAGTTGCAAATTTAATAATGCCTTAAATATTTTATGTTACTTGTTTTCATATGTTGACATCCCACTTATTTTTTTTTTTAACAAATATAAATCAATACACTTTACAGACATAAAGTACTATTTACTCTAATTTTAACAACTTCATTTTATCAGGGAGACAATAAAGATACAAGAAGGAGATACATCAGGGTTTTCTAAATGCTTTGTAAAATTCACTGTAGGCATCATGGATGAAGGAGCATCCAGGCCTTTCTGTGCTGTTTAGGGAAAGTTTGTAGGGACAGAAAGCTTGATTTCCTGCTGAAGAAATGAGTAAGAGTCCATCCATGTGGCAGGGAAAAGGCAGGACCTGCCAAGGTGGAGGAGAAACGGAGCACGCCAGGTCCACCTGGACAAGTCTTAAGTCAGAGCAGTTAGGACGAGAGGGGCTGAGCAGGAGGTGGAAGAGTTGGTGGGGATGCTAGGAAGAGCTCTGTAAATCTTAGGAAGAAATGGACTCGTGAGGAGTAGCAACATCTGTGAATGCAAACTCTTGAATGTCTTGTGGGTTCAGAGTCTTGGCAACATGAATAAAGCACATCTTCTTCTATTTGAATAAAGCACATCTTCTTCTACTCTACTAGGCTTTTTCTCATAAGGTGTTGCTGATCTGGCTTTGGATTGTAACAAAGTGACTGGGCTGTTTTCCTCCCTTTCTTCCCCCTAACTTTCCCTTCCCTCTCTTCTTCTCTCCCTTTTGAATAGTATAGGTTGAGCATCCCGATTAAGTCTGAAATCACCAAATGCTCCAAACCCAAAACTTTATGAGGGCCCACAGATGCCACCAGTGAAAAATTACACACCTGACCTCATGGGGCAGGTCACTGTCAAAGCAGAGGCACCCAAGAAATATAGCACAAAATTTCCTTCAGTCTATGTGCATGAAATTTATATGATACATAAATGAATTTTGTGTTTACGCTTGGGTGCCATCCCCAAGATAACTCATTATTTATGTACGTAAATGTTACAAAATCCACAAAAACATAATTTTGAATTACTCCTACTCTGAAACATTTTGAATAACAGATACTCAGTGTGTACAAGTTTTGTAAATACCTGTGGCTTCTCTCTTCTGTCCAAGCAATTCAAGCAGCAAGATAGGTCAGATCAACCCTCTCACGAATTGTCCTCATTGTTTCCTCCTGGTGTGTCTGCTGCTGGCCAGAAGGCAGTAAGCACAATTTAGATTTGGGGTTTAGAAGTGAAGCAAAAACCATTGGTAGATCTATAAATGTACTCTCTGCTGTATAGGACAGATTTTTCCAGACTCTAACACTGGATTTCAGCATTATTTCCATTAGTAGAAAGTGTCACCTTGCTTCTGATTTTAAATTCCTTCTGTGTAGATAGCTTTCATAAACTTACAGCGGAAGGGTGCCTGAATCAAGGCAGATCAGAACACCCAACAATGATGGAGTATTAGATGTGATCTCTCCCTCAATACTATCATTGCCTTAAATACACATGTTAGCAGCATTTAGAAACTGGAAAAGTTTCTATCCCTAGATTGTCAGCTTCCTGATACCATGTGTGGGGTCTTCATTTATTGTAATCATTATTATTTTAGCTGTAGTTATCATCTGGCTGAGATGCTGCTCAATAAATGACTGCCAAATGGATCTAGTTCAAACTTGATATCAGAAAAAAAAAAAAAAAAAAAAACCTCTTTTCTCTACCATCACAAATAATTCAACATTGTTCTAATCCTGGTCAGTCGTGTCATTTACATGTTGCTTTTTTTTTTTTTAAGCTTCTGTTAATCCTTTGAAAAGTAAGAAATAGCAAAACTAAATGATAAAAAGTAATACAGAGTTACCCCACACCTATTTTTGTAATTAGAATGTTTTTTTTAAAGGACATTTAAAATTTATTTTATGTAGCTGTTTCAAGGATTAAATGAATTGGTCCATTTTAAGTGGTAAAATAATGATTCCAAAGAATAAATTCTAAGTACAAGTAAAGTAACATTAAATGTTATTCCTGTACATTCCTTTCCTCTAGTACATTCTCACAAATTTCCTAATTTTTATACTTTTCTCAGTCTATTTCAGATCCTTTCTTTTCCTTGTATAATAGCTGGATGATAGACATAATAATTGTGATAGTTGTTCTGGCTGTATTCTTCACCATCTTACTTGGATGCCTAATATGGAATCTAAAAGGTAAGTGAACAGGAGGCGTCATGACTCTGAGATTTTCTTCTCGTACAAATTTATTTTAATTTATTTGTAATTAGAATGTTTACACCACAGAACATAATACAGCTCCCTAGTTAACTGTAAAAATACCTTTGTTCAATTGAATAAAGTTGAGGGACAGTAATTTTATTTCTACCTTAAGTGTACTAATTTGCAGCAAAGAGGCTGCCAGTTGCTTCTGTATGTGTACACAGTTTGTAGACAATCTGTAGCCAACCAAAGTTTCACTCATTTTTCTTTTCCTGCTCCTTCTTCTACTCCTTCCCCCTCCTCTTATTCTAATACCATGTAACATAAGGCATACCATAGAAGGACTGGAATTTTGATACAAAGAACATAATGTATATCCTATGGAGTGTGATTCTTTCTGATTTTATGAAATTCTAGTCTAGATTATGCTAGGTGTTGAATTTGAGTGGTCATTCTGATGTAAATCCAGAGAGGATGGTATGACAAGCTAGAACCATTCGGTAACAGAAAAGAAAACTCATCAGCAAACCCGTGTTTGGAGAGATGTAGGAGAGTGCATGGCAGCACATTGACAGAAATGAAGAGGAGAGATGGTTTCAGTTTCTCATTTTCGAATTCCAGAACTTTAACTTTGGATTTTCTAAGTTCCACAAATATTCATAAGATCATCTATGTGCTCTAACAAAAATAAATTCCTGTACATAGAGCAGCATGAATATCATTATGTTCTCTAAATTACATAACAACGAACACATCACAGCTTTGGAGTTTCTTCGTTAGGGCCACATTAAAAACTCCATTTCTGGATATTTTCCAAGTGTTTCTCTATTCTTGTATAGCTAGGATTAATATTACTGATGGTGACTTTCTTGCAAGTACTCTTTTCCCCAATTTTTAACATAACCTTTGGTTACAAAGGGCATTTGCTCCATTAGACTCTGCAATATTGATAAGGAGCACTGCTTAGCAGGTGAAGTGCCAGGCATCCCTGGGCCAGTGTTTGAAAGTAGACTTCCCACTATATTTTCCATTCTGCAGATGTTCTCCGGAGGTAAAGGTCAAGAATGGTACCACAGGGATTTTTGATTGCATTACCCTGATTTCTCTGTTATGAATCACTTACTAACACTATAGAAGCAAAAGGACTCTAAAATAAATTTACTCATTGCCTCTTATAATATTACCTCCAATTCTTTGTCTCAGAAAATAGCCGATTTTGGCTGACATTGGAAGAGAGATTTTCTGTTCTGTGTTAGAAGAAAGAGGAAGAGACAATAAAAGACAAATAAGTTACACAATTCTCCTTTCTCTCTTCTATTGCTTGCCAATGAATAATTTCAGAAAATGGATCATACCTGCATTAAAAGGTCAAATCATAGCTCTTATATAATTTAATCTATTAATAAATATACATATTTGTTAACTTATTAAGGGATATATAGAATTGTAACATTTCTCCATTTCTGTAGAATAAATCACTTCTTTGTTAATATAATTTATTATAGGAACTGTGTAAACCTAGCATGAAAATAGCTAAGTAATGCTTGTATATATTCCTGTGTATAATATCAAATTGTCATTTTAAATATTAACATTGTTTAGTATGTCTTTAAATAAAAAGTAACACAGACAACCTTGGCTAAAATATAATTAATTCTTGTATTTTTCATCAACCCAGTAATGTATTCACTACATTTCTTTTGCTTGACTCTCTCATTACAAGTTTCACACCTCTTGTAAAATCAGCATCCTTGGTTGGCTTTATTAGAAAAATAGCCTATTCCTAATTTTTATCCAAGTTTCTTCCATGTTTCAATATTTGTCCCCAATAAGCCGTGTCCTCTTCTGAATACAGGCACATTATTCCTCTTTGATATCTCCCTATGCATATATTTTCCAGAACTTTTACTCTTCTTTCACCTGATCTGCGAAGTTCTTAATTTCAGCATCATCTCTTGTAGTTCTTGTCTTCCTACTTTCTCTTCCCTTTGCCATTTTTACTCCTATTCCCTTACCCTACTCTATTTTGGTAGAAGAATTCCTGCGGATACTTGCTGCCCATTGACTAAGGAGTAAGTACCTAGCCCAGGTCAGACCAGGAGTTTGCAAACAGGAATTTGAAATGAACTTCAAGAAGCAAAATGATAGAAGACGGCATCAAGGATAAATCCCACTGTGTTTTGGTTACTTCAGATTATTAGGAGGTGTCTCTTCATTTCTGATTCGATTTTGATTGATTTTTACTCAATCCTACTCAATCTCAGCTTCCCCCATCGCTGAGATGTTTGAGAGTTTTGATGTCACTGAGTGTTGTGGTGTTAAGTGTACGGATATATATCTTGTACAAATACCTTCCTGTCCCTGGATTCCCCTAAGGATGTATTTGTAGGAAGGAGAAATGGAAAACAATGAACTCTACTCCTGGGTGTGAATGGGATGTTTTCTTGTCAGTTTTGTTTCAGAACCATTGTTACCCTATAAAATAATCCTCAAGTCAGGACTTGGAGATGAAAGGAAAAATGTTTAACTCACAGCTCTCTCTGCATTCCACTCAACCATGGATCATGGACCAGAAGAGGAGGAAACAAGGAAAAGAGGGCAAAATATATTGTGTGTGACTCCTACATTCTCAAGGAAGGGAATCCCTGCTCTCCTCCTGCCTTCAGAATATTGTTAAAAATAAAACCAGTTTCTGTTTCTAAACCCCAGTGTGGTAGATGGTAAGAAAGTGAGTCTCTAAGTTAAATAATTAACATGCCAGAGGACGTACAGCCTTTAAAAAATGAATATGTTGATGAAGGAAAGTGAAAATCATGAATCTTCAAATCCTAAAATACAGTGAAAGTAGAATGGTTAGGAGGTTAGCAAAGCCCAGAACTCACTACTGTTCAGAGTGCTTCTGTCACACTGACATCATTTGTGACAGGTGATAGATAACCTTCAGGATTTCCTTAATATGGTCAGGGAGATATGATGAATAAATATTAGACTCTACCACCCAGCAGACAAAAATTAAACTCTCTATTAAATGTAAAGGCAAGTGAAGGGTCTAATATCTCACTTGAGTACTCCCCACTTCCAACTGTCTGTCAGGTAGGCCTTAGTACAAATCTATATCACTAGTAGGCACCCAAGACCCTACAGTAGCAAACTGAAGTAGTCTCAGTGAATAATGCCCTCAGACACTCGCAGAAGTAAAAACAAACACTGAAAGAACCCAGCTTCAACTTTGGCTTCAATATATTCTCCCTAATGTAATTCAATGAAAATAATCAGCTCAAATTTGATATTAAAAAAATAGGCACAGAACAGAGAGACAATAATGGTGAGAATCGACCGAAACAAAGACTAGCAGCAGACCTGTAAGAATTCCATTTTATGACATTGTCAGAATAGATAATGCAAATATATTCATGTATTTGATGAAATGTGAGAGAAACTAGAAAATGTAAGTAGGAAAAGTAGCACGACTCGCCCAGCCGCAACCAAGAGAAGCAGCAGCCACAGGAGGGAGGAAGGGCCCAGCCACCTGCCTGCCTGACCGCGGCTGGCTCACTCTGCCACTAGGACTGGGAGCATCAGGCTCCAGCCTGAGGAAGGGCCCTGCAGCCCACCTGCTTGACCCCCAATGACACAACTAGACTGGGAGGAGACCCAGGAGGAGGAGAGTGGGGAGAGCAAAGCCAGACCACCTGCTCCACCACACTGTGGTCTCAAGGAGATCCGGAGAGAGAGGCCCACCCCACTTCCGCAAATCAGAGAGACAACCCCCATCTGCCCAAAGAGACACAGTGCACTGGGGATCTGTAGCTACACAATCCAACATCAAGATAATTATAGGCTTGAGGCTGCCACTGCCACAAAACTGAGATAGCAAGGCTACTACCAAGGAACAACAAAAAGGTCTGGGTAAGACATCACTAAGGTCCCTGGGACCAGTCTGCACCATAAGGTACAACCAGTTATGCTCTTGTGAACTAACAGGGAGTCTTACATGGGGATGCCTATCTCTTGCTTCTCCTACTAACAGCCAAATTCTCACGATTACACTCTCACTAGTCAAATAATCTAATACCTCTTTTTTCTCACATCCTACCCCATGGATGTCTAAGTCAACCACTAAGTCTCCCCTTCTATCATTAGATACTGTAAACCACCATGCAAACATAGAGACTATATGGTAAAAGATAACTGATTTCATCATTTCTATTTATAGCAACAAAACTGTAAATATATAAATAGAAACTAACTGAAATATGGATACACATTGGGTACGTTGAAAGCTGTAATATTGATCGTTCCCTAAAAAGTGAGGTTTTGGGTAACCTGGAGGGACCCTATAAGACAAAAGGACAGAAGCTGTAATACCTCAGGCTTACCTTGCAAGAGAGGAAAACACATAGACATCATGAAAAAACAAGGGAGGAAAATGCCCAAAACAAACCAAGATACTACAATAATAGAAGCCATAGAAAGCACAGTAGGTGAAATGTCAGAGAAGGAATTCTGGATATACATAATTAAAATGATATGGGATTTAAAAAATGACCAAAGTGAGCAGATACAGGCAAAAATTGATCTTCTACAACAAAGAGATAAGAGATCAAATACAGGCAACCATCAATTACACCAACAAAGAGATAAGAGAACAAATCCAGGTAGCAAAAGATTACTTCAAGAAGGAGATAGAGAGTTTGAAAAAACAACCAAACAGAAATCCTTGAAATGAAAGAAACAATAAGCCACTTAAAAAATTCAATAGATAGCATCATCAACAGATTGGATCACTTGGAAGATAGGACCTTAGACAATGAGGACAAAATATATAATCTTGAGAATAAAGTTGACCTTACAGTGAAGATGGTAAGAAACCATGAACAGAATATCCAAGAATTATGGGATACCATCAAAAGACCAAATTTAAGATTTGTTGGAATAGAGGAAGGTGCAGAGATTCAAACCAAAGGAATGCACAATCTCTTCAATGAAATAATATCAAGAAAATTTACCAAGCAGGAAGAATGAATTTGAAAAACAAATACAAGAGGCCTATAGGATGCCAAATGTATAAAATTACAACAGATCTACACCAAGGCACATTGTAATGAAAATGCCTAGCATACAAAATAAAGATAGAATTTTAAAGGCTGCAAGAGAGAAAAGTCAGATTACCTATAAGGGAAAACCAATTTGGATCTTAGCAAAATTTTCAGCTCAGACCCTCAAAGGCAGGAGATCCTGGAACAACATGTACCAGGCTCTAAAAGCTAAGGGATGCCAACCAAGAATTTTATATCCAGCAAAATTAAGCTTTAGATTTGATGATGAAATAAAAACTTTCCATGATAAACAAAAGCTAAAATAATTTCCAACAAGAAAGCATGCACTACAGAACATTCTTGGCAAAATATTCCATGAGGAGGAAATGAAAAATAATAATGAAACTCTGCAAAGGGAAGAACTACAATAAAGGAAAAACCAACCAAATGAGAAACCAAATCAAGCTAAATACCAAATAAATAAATAAATAAATATGATTGGTAATGCAAATCATGTCTCAATAATAACGCTGAATGTTAATGGCCTAAACTCACCAATTAAAAGACATAGGCTAATAGATTGGATCAAAAAAACAGACCCAACAATATGTTGCCTTCAAAAGACACATCTCATAGGAAAAGACACCCACAGACTGAAGGTGAAAGGATGGGATAAAATATACCATTCACACAGTCTACGTAAGCAAGCATCCTCATATCAAATAAAGTAGACTTCAAGCCAAAGTTAATCAAAAGAGATAAAGATGGACATTTCATACTGCTTAAGGGAATCATAGATCACTAAGACAAAACTGTTATAAATATGTATGCCCCAAATAATGGAGCATCTACATTCATCAATCAAACTCTTCTCAAGTTGAAGAATCAAATAGACCACAACACAATAATACTAGGTGACTTTAACACACCTCTTTCACCATTGGATAGATCTTCCAAACAAAAGTTAAACAAAGAAACTATAAAACTCAATGATACAATTAATAACTTAGACTTAACTGACATATATAGAGTATATCATCCATCAATGAGCCAATACACTTTCTTCTCAGCAGCACATGGACCCTTCTCTGAAATAAACCATATATTATGCCATAAAACAACTCTAAGCAAATAAAAAAATTAGGGATACTACCCTGCATTCCATCAGATTATAATGGAATGAAATTAGAAGTCAATGATAAAAAAAGAAAGAAAAGCAACTCCAACACCTGGAGACTAAATAATATGCTACTGAATGATCAATGGGTTGCAGAAGACATCAAGAAGGAGATTAAGATATTCTTAGAGTTAAATGAGAACAAAGATACAACATATCAAAATCTCTGGGACACTATGAAGGCAGTACTAAGAGGAAAGTTCATTGCATGGAGCTCATTCCTTCAAAAAAGAAAAAGTCAACAAATAAATGAACTAACGTTACATCTCAAAGCCCTAGAACAACAAGAACAAATCAACCCCAAAAGAAGTAGAAGACAGGAAATAATTAAAATCATAGCTGAAATTTGTGAAATTGAAACAAAAAAAATTGAAAAAATTGACAGAACAAAAAGTTGGTTTTTTGAAAAAATAAATAAAATTGATAAGCCATTAGCTATGCTAAAGAAGAAAAGGAGAGAGAAAACTCAAATTGCCAATATTTATGATGATAAAGGAAATATCACGACAGACACTAAAGAAATACAGATAATTAGAAATTATTTTGAAAATTTATACTCCAATAAAATAGAAAATATCAATGGCATCGACAAATTTCTAGAGCCATATGATATGCCCAAATTAAATCAGGATGATATACACAATTTAAACAGATCAATTTCAAGCAAAGAAATAGAGAATGCTTTCAAAAGCCTACCAACCAAGAAAAGCCCGGGACCGGATAGATACACAGCCGAGTTCTACAAGACCTTTAAAGAAAAACTAACACCAATACTTCTCAAACTATTTCATGAAATAGAAAAAGAGGGAACACTTTCAGAATCATTCCATGAGGCCAATATTACCCTGATTCGAAAACCAGACAGAGACAAATCAAAGAAAGAAAACTTCACACCAATATCTCTAATGAATATAGATGCAAAAATTCTTAATAAAATTCTGGCAAATCGAATACAAAAACATACCAAAAATATAGTGCATCACAATCAAGTGGACTTCATTCCAGGGATGCAAGGTTGGTTCAACATAAGGAAATCAATAAATGTAATTCATCACATCAATAGACTCAAAGATAAAAATCATATGATCATCTCAATAGATTCAGAGAAAGCATTTGACAAAATACAATATCCCTTCATGTTCAAAATGCTAGAAAAAATAGGAATAACAGGAACATACCTCAAAATCATAAAGGCCATCTATGCTAAGCCCCAGGCCAACATCATCCTAAATGGAGAAAAATTGAAAGCATTCCCTCTAACAACTGGAACAAGACAGGGATGCTCCCTTTTACCACTCTTATTTCATATAGTTCTTGAAGCCCTAGCCAATGCAATTAGTCCAAGAAAAGAAATTAAAGGCATACGGATAGGAAAAAAGAACTCAAATTATCACTATTGTGCAGATGATATGATTCTATACATAGAAGATCCAAAAAATTCCACCAGAAATCTTCTAGAACTAATAAATGAATTCCTCAAAGTAGCTGGATATAAAATCATAAATCAAAGGCATTTCTGTACATCTGTGACAAATCCTCAGAAAGAGAAACTAGGAAATCCACCCCATTTACTATAGCCTCAAAAACAAAACAAAACAAACAAACAAAAAACAAAACAAAACTTGGGAATCAACTTAACAAAACAAGTGAAAGACCTCTACAATGATAACTACAGCATGCTAAAGAAAGAAATTAATGAAGATCTTAGAAGATGGAAAGATCTACCTTGTTCATGGATAGGTAGAATTAATATTGTCAAAATGACCATTCTCCCAAAAGCACTATACAGTTTCAATGTAATTCCAATAAAAATCCCAATATCATTCCTCATAGTAATAGAAAAAGCAATCATGAAATTCATCTGGAAAAATAAGAGACCCAGAATAGCCAAAGCAATTCTTAGGAAGAATAGTGAAGCTGGTGGCATTACTATTCCAGACCTTAAATTATATTACAAAGCAATAGTAACAAAAACAGCGTGGTATTGGCACCAAAATAGACCAGTTGACCAATGGTACAGAATAGAAAACACAGAGACTAACCCATACACCTACAGTTATCTTATTAGACAAAGGTGCTAAAAACATCATTGGAGAAAAGATAGCCTCTTCAACAAATGGTGTTGGGAAAACTGGAAATCCTCATGTAATAAAATGAAATTAAATATCTTTCTCTCACCATGCACAAAACTTAACTCAAAGTGGATCAAGGACCTAGGAATTAAACAAGAGACCTTGCACCTAATGGAAGAAAAAGTAGGCCCAAATCTCCATCATGTTGGATTAGGCCCCAACTTCCTCAATAAGACCCCTATAGTGCAAGAATTAAAACCAAAAGTTAATAAATGGGATGCATTCAAACTAAAAAGCTTCTTCTCAGCAAAAGAAACAATCAGTGAGGTGAATAGAGAACCTACAGAATGGGAGCAAATCTTTACCACAAGCTCATCAGATAGAACATTAACCTCAAGGATATATAAAGCTCTTAAAAACCTTAACACTAAAAAAAAAAAACCCAATCAGTAAATGGGCTAAGGAATTAAACAGACACTTCTCAGAAGAAGATATACAATCAATCAACAAATATATGTAAAAAATGCTCAACATAATGCTCTAGCAATTAGAGAAATGCAAATCAAAACAACTCTAAGATTTCATCTTACTCCAGTCAGAATGGTATTGATCAAAAAAACAAACAACAATAAATGCTGGTGAGGATGTGGGGGAAAATGCAAACTCTTACATTGCTGGTGGGACTGCAAATTGGTAAAGACAATCTGGAAAGTAGTATGGAGATTCCTAGGAAAACTTGGAATGGAACCACCATTTGATCCAGCTATCCCACTCCTTGGTCTATACCCAAAAGACTTAAAACAGCTTACTACAGGGACACAGCCATATCAATGTTTATAGCAGCACAATTCACAATAGCTAGATTGTGGAACCAACCCAGATGCCCATCAGCAGATGAATGGATAGGGAAACTTTGGTATATATACACAATGGAACATTACTCAGCACTAAAATCATGGCATTTTCAGGGAAATGGATGGAGTTGGAGAAAATAATGCTAAGTTAGCCAATCCCCAACAACTAAAGGTCGAATGATCTCTTTGTTATGAGGATACTGACTTATAAAGGCAAGGGAGGGGGGATGAGAGGAATGAAGGAACTTTAAATAGAACAAAGAAGGGAGAGGGAGGAGAGGGGGAAAAGAGATAGGAATAATGGTAGAATGAATTTGACATCATTACCCTAAGTACATGTATTAAGACACAATTGTGGTAAAAATACTTTATGTAAAACCAGCATCTTGAAAAATTGTGCTCTTTATATGTAATACGAAATGAATTGCACTCTGCAAACATGTATAACAAATTAGAATAAAAATAAATTTAAAAAAATAAAATAAAATAAGAAAAGTAGGATTATTAAAAATAAACGAAAAGATCAGAAGGATCAGTTCTAGAAATAAATTGAAAATTAATTTAATATTAACTTGAATTTCATTGTTAGGTTTAAAATACATATTGATTCAAGTACCCAGTTTACTTAGTTGGAAAGATAGTCTGATAAGTCTAATGTGAATCTGATACGATTATCTCAAATGAATCTGGAGGCACAGAGAAGGAAAATGTTGACATTAATGTTAGAATTTTGGATAATGCTTGGATACACACAGAGAAGTTCCAGAATTACCTAGGCAATAAAAAAAATGGAGTTGAGATTTATGAGTAATAGAAATTATTCCAATCTTAGCATATTCCAGAAAAACTGCAGGGCTTCAAGGCCAATCAAAAGGTATTAAATGCCATGGGAGAGTTTGGTGAGGTGGTTTTCTGAAGATGAAGGTGGACCAACTCCATAACAGTGAAGGCAGGGAAAGTAGGAGATCATGAGATGCATCTGTGCTGAAGTAGAGAAAAAAAATGTACGCTGAGATTCTGTTTCTGAGCCATTGCCTTTCAGAAAAGTAAGCAAATAAGGGCATTTTCAGAAAAGAATGACGTTTACCACCAATTATCCTCCTCAGACATAAAAATGGATCATTTCCATTAAAAGGAGGGCCACTACACAAAGATATATGTACAAAAAAAAATCTAAGAATAAAATGTAATACACTGCACAGAAGCAAGGACAAACATGACAGATAAAGTCATAATTCCATAGAAGTTAAACTTTAAAAAATCATGTATGTTAAAATAGGTAGTGTGAGCTCTGAAAAGAAACAGGACACATAACACCCCAAAACTACAGAAGAAAGGACTAACATTTTGGAAGACAAATCAGCCCATCTCTCGGTGAGCACAGACGTTGGAACTGAGGAGGAGGTTGGGGAGGACCATTCATAGCTGTTCCTACTGAAATGACAGGTATCATCAAGCCCCTGGAGAGCTGTCAGGTACCTCAGCTGTGCTCTGAAATTAGAATGTAGGCTAATTAACACCTTAGAACTCAGCTGTTACTCTTGCTGCCAATTCATGAAAACAAAAATAGCTTATCCTACCAGTTTCTAAAATTAATTGGGAAGGGGTAGAGTTCACCTGGGAAATAGATTTGTGTATATGTGTGTGTGTGTGTGTGTGTGTGTGTGTGTGTAAATGGTTAATAGTCAGTACAGGTGGATTTTGTATAAAGTTTTTTTTTTTTTTTTTTTTTTTTTTTTTTCTGAACCAAACTTTTTTAAAGATTCTGTTTTCATGTTTCCCTTCTTATGAAATTTGGGGTTTTTTAGTTGGGAAGTGTTTAATGTTATAATGATGTATATAATATTGGTGGTATCCTGTTCTCTATAGGAAATGTAAAATAAAAGTTATTGGATTTGATTCTATTAGACAAGTCAAATATCCTCTAAATGACATGGACTCCTTCCAGTATTATTTTCCTTAAAGTAAAAAAAAAAAAAAAAAAAAAAATACTGTGTAAACACTGCCCTCAGAATTTGTTCTTATCTTAGGTGTTACTATTTATAAATCTGGATTCTGTGTTAACAAAATCTTACTGGAGCAGAAACAATAAGAAAGAGCTATTTTTCTGAAGTATTTAAAATTTAAATATAATTCTACTCTCTTAGAAACCTTTCTCATTTTAGTTTGATGAACACATGATAATAAATTAAGTGAAATGAGCTTAGAAAACTGCCCTTTCATATTTATTTGTTTTTGTAGACAGGTGACAAAATTGATTAGATAATGAAAAAGCTACTTTATAATTTAGGGATTTAATCAAAGTAATTAGAGCTCTAAGTGATTTAATTTTGATTTGATTAATTTGATGCATTTTAATATTTTTATTTAGAGAAATCAAAAGATTTAAGGGAAACTGCAACAAGTAACATGAAAAATACAATAAAAATTAGGCACTGATTTTAAAGAGGTGAAATATGAAAATATACCTGAGTATTAAACTAGAAATTTTTTGATCTCTTAGAAAGAATATCACTTTAAAATTTCCACCTTTTCTGAGGTAAGAATGATAAATAAAACTTATATATGTCTGTCTATGGTGTAAGACATGAAGCTTTGATGTTCATGTGCATTGTGCAGTAACTATGACAAACAAGCTAGTCAACATATCCATCACTTCTCCAATTATGCTTTGTTTGTGGCAAAAATATTGAAGATCTTCCAGTAAATTTCAAGTATGGGATAGATTATTTTAAGCTACAATCTCTATGCTCCATAGCTCATCTACAGAGCATACTCTACTCTATGACTAAATTTTTTTACTCTTTGAATGTTGTCACCTGGATCCTTTTCCTACCCACTTAGCCATGGAAACCACCACTCTACTCTTTGTTTCTATGGGTTTCACTTTTCTAGATTCCACATACAGATGAAGTAATTTAATATTTTCTTTTCGGGACCTGACTTATTTCACTCAACGTATTTTCCTTTAGTTTTATCTTGTCACAAATAACAGGATTTTTGCATTTTACATCTGAATAATATTCTATTATATTCGAGAGTGTGAACATGGTTTTTCTGTGTGTGTGTGTGTGTGTGTGTGTGTGACATTTTCTTTTATCCATTCATTAGTTTATTCCACATTTGACCATCACCAAGAATGTTACAAGGAATATGAGAATTCAAATATTTCTATAACATAATGATTTCAATTCCTTCGTATATAGGCCAAGTGGTGGAATTGCGTGAGACAGAAGTTCTAGTTTTTTTTTTTTTTTAATATTTATTTATTTACTTTAGTTGTACACAATACAATGCATTTTACGTTTACGTGGTGCTGAGGATCCAACCCGGGCCATGCACCTGCGAGGCGAGCGCTCTGCCGCGGAGCCACAACCCCAGCCCCAGTAGTTCTAGTTTTAAATTTGAGGATACTCCTAATTTCCATGATGACTATAGTAACTTACATCCCCCAACAGCATGGAAGGGTTCCTGCAGGAGCCCTAATAAAGGAGATAGCTAAGATTGCGGTTAGCTGTGAGCCATAAGCATTACCACCTTCCATGGTCTCGTGAGACTTGGCCCGGGACATTGCGGATCTGGTCGGGGCCATTTGCATGATCTCATGAGACTTGACCCGGGGGATTGTGGGTCGTCCTTGGGGTCATTTTGTGGTTGTTGTTGGAGGAGCTTGGACGGCATGTCGGGGTGTTGTTGGAGCCGGAGAGACAAGCTGGCAGAATAAAGAGCCTGTTTGTTTCCAGTCTGCCTCTGAACTTATTCCCGCAGCTTTGTTGCTCCAAGCGGCCATCGCTTCAGGCGGCAACAGGTTCCCTTTACTCCACAACCTCTGCAACACTTATATCTTGTATCATCTTGTTTATATTTATTGTAACAGGTGTGAGGCGATATCTCATTATGATTTTAGTTTAATTTCCCTGATGTTGAGGGATGTTGGGTATTGGTCATTTGCATGTCTTGTTTTGATAAATGTTTATTTATTTAGATCCTTTACCAAGTCAGTTCTAACACCAAAGTTCATTGCATTGAACTCATTCTTTAAAAGAATAAAAATTCATTAAATAATAACCTAATGTTTAAATCAAGTTTTTCTTGCTTTTGAATTTCTGAGTCTTATACATTATGGATATTAACCCTTTGTCAGATATGTGGTCTGCAAGCATTTTCTACAAACTCTCGACTTGTCTCTTACACTCCCAATTATTTTGTTTGCTATTCAGTACATTTTCACTTAGGAATCCCATTGGTTTGTTTTTTTGTGCTATTTCAGTTTTATTTTTTAAAAGTCATTACCCAGACCAATGTCAAGAAGATTTTCCCCTATGTTGTTTTCTAGTATCTTAATATTTTCAGGTCTTTTCATTCTTTTTTTTCCATTTTTATTGAGTTTTATTTTTTCTGCTCAAAATCACTTTGGCTGTTTGGGAATTTTGATGTTACATATGAATTTTAGGATTTTAAAAAATATTTTAGCCGGGCGCAGTGGCGCACGCCTGTAATCCCAGCACTTTGGGAGGCTGAGGCAGGAGGATCGCGAGTTCAAAGCCAGCCTCAGCAATGGCGAGGCACTTAGCAACTCAGTGAGACCCTGTCTCTAATAATAAAAAATACAAAAAAGGGCTGGGGATGTGGCCCAGTGGTCGAGTGCCCCTGAGTTCAATCCCCGGTACCAAAAAAAAAAAATATTTTAGTCAAAATAGCATTGAAATTCATACATTGATTTGGAAAATAGAACAATTTAATAATACCAGTTCTTCCAATGCATGAACATGAACAATCTTTCCATTTATTTGTGTACTCATAAATTTCTTTCATCAATATTTCATAGATTTTAATGTACAGGTCTTTGAACTTTTTGGTGAATTTATTTTATTAAAAGTTTATTGTTAAGTATTTTTATTAATTAATAAATTAATAATGGAATTAATAATGGAATCTCTTATTTTTCAAATAGTTAGTTGTTATATAGAAAAAGTCTTGATTTTTGTCTGTTGGGTTAATATCCTGTCAATTTATTAGTTCCAGGAGCTTTTGGTAGTCTTTAAGTTTGTGTGTGTGTGTGTGTGTGTGTGTGTGTGTGTGTGTGTGTGTGTGTATTCATATAATCATATGTATAAATAATTTTAATACATATACATATGTAATATATCTGCCACAAGAGACAATTTTATTTCTTTTTTTCTGATTTGGATGCCTTTTATTTTTTTATTGGTGCAGTTGTTCTAGATAGGACTTTCCCTATATTGAACAGAGGTGCTGAATGTCTTCCTGACCTAGAAGAAAAGCTGCCATATTTTGTCATTCAGTTTATTGTTAGCAGTAGACTTTTTATATGATTATTATTTGAGGTACATTCCTTTTCTATGCCTAAGTTGCTGAGAATTTCTGTCATGAAATGATGTTGAATTTTGTCAAATGCTTTTCCTGCATCTACTAAGATGATCATATTGTTTTTAATATTTATTTTATTACTTTATTGTATCACACATTGATTTTATGTGATGATCCATTATTTACTTTATTTACTGTGCTGTTAAATAGAATTTGCTAGCACTTTGTTGACTTTTTTTTGGTTTATGTTCATCAGGAATTTTTGTTTCTTGAAATGCTTTTGTCTGGCTTTGGTAGAAGATATTGCTGGGCTTGTAGAATGAGTTTGGGAGTGTTCCATAATCTATAACTTTTTGGAAGAAATTAAGTTGGACTGATGTTAATTCTTCCTTACGTAGTGAATAGAACTCACCAGAGAAGGCCCTGGATTTTCTTTATTCCAATAAGGTTTTTTGATTATTGATTATCTTGGTTCATTTTGTGCTACCATAATAGTATACCAGAATCTGAGTAATTTATATGGAATAAAATTGCACTGGCCTGGGAAGCCTAAGAGAAATGGGCAACATCTGATGAGGGCCCTATTTCTTCATCGCATAGCAGAAGACTGAAGGGCAAGAGAGGGCAAGAAAGTGTAGGAGCAAAAATGGACCAAATCCTCATAGGTAACCCACTCTCCTGACAATGAACTCATTCGAGTGATAATGACATTTATACATAGACCTCCTGACTGGCTCCATCTCCCAACACTACCATACTGGGTGTAAAGATTCCAAACCATGAATGTCTGGGAGACGTGTTCAGATCTAGCCATGATTCAATCTCTTTACTTATTATTTGTCTATTCATATTACCTAGTTCATGATTCAGTCTTCACAGGTTGTATATTTCTAGGAACTTGTCAATATCTTAAGGTTATACACTTTTCTAATCTTTGAAGTATACTGAGTAATATAAGAAATAAATAATGAAGATCCTATTTGGGGGTTGATGTTTTGTATATTAAACCAATTTCTTCTGTAACTCTGAATTTCTTTTGTAAGCCTGACAGTTTTGTGATTGTTCTCATAAAGAGTAATTGCTTTTCAGTCATGTTCGGTATGAAATTTTTTCCTCCATATTTGCTCATGTTAAATTATATTTGATTAATTTTAGAGCAATTAAGAAACAACTTGTCATATATTTTTGCTTCATAATGATCTCCACTTCTTTTAAGCCACTGAATTTCTGTATTGCATCCATTATGCATCCATTGATTTTGATGATCAAATGGACAATAACAAATTCCTTTGAAAAAAACTCTTGATTTCACAACTAATTGCTGGCTCAAAGAAGCATTGGGTTAGGTTAATGAGTAAGTGACATTTATTTATTTATGGTATTCAGACCACTCTTTTTAAACTATGGTCTTCATTAAGAAAATTGGACAAATTATGCTATGTACATATATGAATATACCACAGTGAACTTCAACGTTATGTGTATCTATAAAGTACCAACTGAAAAACAATAAATAAACAGAAGGAAGACCAGTAGAGTGGAGCAAGAGAAACAGGAGAAGGAATGTGGAGAGAGAAAGCAAAAGTACTAGAGATTGAAATGAAGCAAAATATGCATATATGAGTATGTCAAAATTAACCTCACTGTTATGTATAAATTTAATGCACTAAAAATGCATTTAAAAGCAAAGCTTCCCACTTTCTTGCAGATAATATAACAAATTTTATCTTTAGTATATAAAATTTCAGGCTTTTTGTAAAGATAGTACCTGAATATTTTGCTACCCTCAAAATGTTTTTTTTAATCTAACTTCCACTAACATGACATATTTTCTTACTAGGTAAATATGGTTCTATTATTTTGTTTATTATTACAACTCTGTATAAACACACTTTCTCCATTGAGAATCTGAAAATGTTGCTCATGATTTTCTCCACTGAACATGAACTACAGCTATAGAATGCTGTAGAATATTGAGAAGGCAGAGAAAGATAACTGTGAGTATAGGTTGAACAGGACAGAAGTGATACCACTTCACAAACAAAAAAAGACAAACATGCCCTTCTTATGTCTGACATTAAAGATGCTCTTTTTATTAGTGTTTATTCTTTCAGATTCTTAAGCAAATACATAATGTTAATAATTATTTTCAACATACAATCATGTTAAAAATTACATAATAACAGCATATATTTATATATCATAATATATATTATTTGCATAATATAACATATGTGATATATAACAATCATGATATATAATTTTATGTACATTTGTTTATTCATATTTATATAGAAATTTAATATATAACCATGTATTTGTTTATTCATATCATAATTGTATAGAATATAATACATTTATATGTATTTATATATTAAAATTAAATGATTGAATATATTATTATTATCTTTTTATAGTGGATATGGTTTGTCCCCATGCAAATCTTATTGAAATTTGATTCCCAGTGTGGCAGTGTTGAGAAGAGGTGGAAACCTTAAGAGGTCGTTAGGTCATGCAGACTGCACCCTTTGAATGGATTATATTTTTGGAGAGACTGTCTTAGATCTCCGGGAAGTGAGTTGGGTTTCATGGGACTGGACTAGACTGCAGGGATAGGATCTTATAAAGCAAGTTTTCTCCAGTGTTTTGCCTTCTGCACAAAATTGCTACCACTTTCTTGTGCTTTTACCATGCAATGCCATCTTTTGAGGCTCTCACCAGAAACTGAGCAGATACTGCCTCTTGCACTCTTAGAACTGTGAGCTAAATAAGCTTTTCTCTTTATAAATCACCCAGCCTCAGGTATGTTGTATAACAGAACAAAATGGACTAAGACAGATGGAATCTAATCTCATATTAGGCCCTATTTTCCTCAAATGTCTTCCTTGAAATCATAAGTATGGACTAAAATTTCATATGAATTCCATCCCAGCCCTTCTTACTGATATGCCCCATGGTTCCTTAGGAGTGTGTTCATGCATGTTGCACACACAAAGAATGAACCCTACTTTACATATTCCTTTAATTTTTCCCCTTAGGCAGTAACATTATTCAATTAACTATAGTCAGAGGATGAACTCTCAAGGCTGGAGCATAACCTTTATTTCTTTGTAAACTCCAGCATTCTCTCAGGAACCTGACCTAAAGTCTCTATCTATAATGTGAGAGCAACAAAGTCAATTCTTCATTGTATGGTTTGAATATCAAATGAGAAGATTGCTGTTTATGGATTATAAAATACTTTGCAAATTTTATTTGCTAATTTTGTCTTATTCCATTATCCTGTTCTTTAGAGAAAATGCTGTTCAACTCACCCCATGGGCCACTGAGTTCTGGCCATTTGCACTGACTTCACTGATACTAAATATTACCTTTGGTACAGCTGTTAGGGTTGACTATGATTGCTTGATTTTAGTCATTAATACTGTACTAATTAATTAAAAGGCAATGCTCAAAAATCAATTGCTATAGTTTCTCCATAGACATCCATATTTTGGTGGTTGATTTTTTTTTTTTTTTTTGTTAATCCCATCTTCCTTGCTATTTAAATGGTTTATGAAGCAGAAGATAATATGCAAGTTCTCCAATAATAATAGTGTCACATTTCCTAAATATCATTTTATTTTGGACTAAATAATGTACTCAAAAATAGAATTTTGCAGATATGGTCTTAAGCAGAAGCAAGTTTCCACTTCAGATTTAGTAAATGGAAATCTCCAGAGGGGTGGGACTCAATAACCTACACATTTTATGTCATTTTAAAATTCGTTATTATTTTAAGCACTTGGGATTGAACTTGGAGTGATTTACCACTGAGCTACATCCCAGCCCTTTTTAATTTTCACTGATACATGATGATTGTAGGTAACTGTGGGATCCATTATGCCACACTGAAACATGCAGATAACCTAATTCGATCAACCACCTTCCCATCATCTTCCCTTTCCCTCCCCTCCTTCTTCCCCTCCTTCCTCCCCCATCCTCTTCCTCTACTCATCTGATCTCCCTTCATCTATTATTATTATTGTGTTGATCAGTGCATTGTAATTCTATATATAATCAGAATTTGTTGTGGGATGTTCATACATGAACGTGACATAATGTGGTATGTTTCTTTTCCCAGTATTTCTTCATGTTCTCCTCTTCCTTCCTCTCCTTTCCCCTCTACTCTACTGATCTTCCTTTTATTTTGATGAGATCTTTTTTAAAAATTCCTTTATTATTCCTAATTCTGCATTCTAGCTTCCAAATGTGAGACAAACTTTCAACCTTTAATTTTCTGTGTCTCACCCAAGGAGCTAAAATCTACCTCTTTTTTTTTTTATGTTGAGACTGGATCTTACTATGGTGCTGAGGGTCTGAGTAAATTTTTGAGGTTGACCTGGAACTTGAGATTCTCCTGCCTCAGCCTTCTTAGTGTCTTGGGTTACAGGTATGCATCAATGTGACTGGCAATAATTTGTTTATTTTGAAAGTACCCCATATTCTTAGGCACACCCAACAGGTGGATCCTGATATAAGGTCTAGAGAAGTATGTCTGTGGAGAGTTTTCATTAAAAAATAGTTTTACCTTCAGTATATAATTTTATCTTTCTAATAACAGGAGGAGAAAAAATATAAATGATTTCAAAGCATTAATGAATGACCTAAACTTAAATTTTTTTTTCCAAACAAACCCAGATTATTTCAAGAGAAAAAGTCACAAGGAAAATGAAAAGTATTTTTTTTTACTTTTAAAAATGATATTATACTGACAGGTGTGAGATGAAATATTAGAGTGGTTTTGATTTGCATTTCTCTAATTGCATTTCTTCTATTAGGTGTAGTGTCTGGTCTAATTCCTAGATCCTTGATCCACTTTGAGTTGAATTTTGTGCATGGTGAGAGATAGAGGTTTAATTTCATTTTATTGCATATGCATTTCCAGTTTCCCAGCACCATTTGTTGAAGAGGCTATCTTTTCTCCAATGTACATTTTTGTGTTAGTCTCTGTGCCCTCTATTCTGTACCATTGGTCTACTGGCCTATTTTGGTGCCAATACCTGGCAACTAGAGAAATGCAAATCAAAACCACTCTAAGATTTCATCTCACACCTGTCAGAATGGCAGCTATTAAGAACACAAACAACAATAAATGTTGGATAGGATGTGGAGAAAAAGGCACACTCATACATTGTTGGTGGGACTGCAAAATGGTGCAGCCAATATGGAAAGCAGTATGGAGATACCTTGGAAAACTTGGAATGGAACCACCTTATGACCCAGCTATCCCACTCCTTGGTCTTCACCCCAAAGACCTGAAAACAGCATACTACAGGGACACAGCCACATCAATATTTATAGCAGCACAATTCACAATAGCTAAACTGTGGAACCAACCTAGATGCCCTTCAGTAGATGAATGGATAAAGAAAATGTGGTATATACACACAATGGAGTATTACTCAGCAATAAGAGAGAATAAAATCATGGCATTTGCAGGTAAATGGATGGAGTTAGAGAATATAATACTAAGTGAAGTTAGCCAATCCCAAAAAGCCAAAAATGCCAAATGTTTTTCTCTGATATAAGGAGGCCAATTCACAGTTGGGTTGGGAGGGGGAGCATAGGAGGATTAGAGGAACACTAGAATGGCCAATGGGGAGGGAGGGGAAGGGAGGGGGCAAAAGGGTGAAGAAAAAAAAAAGATGGTAGAAAGAGATGGATATCATTACCCTAAGTGTATGTATGAAGTCACGAATGGTGTGAATATACTTTGCATACAACCAGAGATTTGTAAAAATGTGCTCCATATGTGTAATATGAAATGTAATGCATTCTGCTGTCATTTATATCATCTTAGAATAAAAAATTTAAAAAAGATACAAAATTTGATAATATGTCATAATGTTAAATAAATATAAAGGACTCTGAAAGTAAAAATAAAAATGATATAAATATTTACACTGTTGTGATTTATAACATGTAATAGGTCAATCAAAAAAAAAGTGGCATGATTGAAGACCTGAATTATACGAATATACTCTGTATACAAACAATTGTATGTAAAAAGATGCTAAATACATGCACTATGAGTTGTACATATTAAAAATTATAAAAATAAAAAAATAATAATTTTAAAAAAATGTGGACTGAATTCTCCCATACTGTTGCTAATCATGTACTTTCCTCTTTTGAGTCCCCTCAAAAAAGTGGTGCAATGCATCTTTTAATTGTGATTTTTGACGTCTGTGGAGGTTGGATTGCAAAATCCTCTGGTTTTCAATATTCCCTCAACTCTGTACTGAGGTATGGAGAGGGTTATCATCTTTCTGCTCTTTCTTGGTTATCTGCCAACAATGAGACAAAGGCTAGGGGAAATGAGGATATATTCAGGATAATCAACCCAGCCAAAGTTAACCTTGACCATCAGTCATTGCCCAGCTGACTGGCCACCTGAGAACCTGTGCACAAACAAGCTCACAAGAGATGGATAGACTTAGCCAATTAGCAGAACTTTCTCAATGACCCATAGATTCATGGGCCATAAGAATGGTTATTGTTCTATGCTTCAGAGTTTCCAGGTTGTTTACTATAGAGCAATAGCTGATTCATACATCTAGTTTAAAATTTAGAAGTATTTTCATGTATAACCATAATAGCTTTTTGAAACAATTTATATTAAAATTTGTAAGTTAGTGCATATGTAAAATAAATCTCAGGACATGAGAAAGTAATATTGCTTGACCTTTAGAAAAGAAAAAAATAAATAAATGTACATATACATAAATACTAGCTGAAGATTTTTTTTTTCAAACTTTAGCCCTATTATGGTTTATATCAACTTTGAAAGTTTTCATTATTAATATAGAATAGTGGACAGAGGTTTGTTTTTTTTTTTTTTCTGTATTGGGCTAGATGGTAAATATTTAAGGCTTTTAGGCCTCATTGTCTCTATCACAACTACTTGGTTCTGATATGGTGGCACAAACATCATAGGTAGGCTTGAACAAATGAATGCAGAAGTGCTCCAGTACAAAGCAATTTGGCAAAACAAGCACAGGCTTCTTTTATCTGACCTCACATAGGGATTAATCTCTTTTATAATGTGTACAGTTAGGAAATTTATGTGCATTCAACTTTTTGATACCACATGAAAATTTGGCATATAAATTTATTTCCTAAGGAATCACTGTGGCCAAAGAACAGAATTTAAATGCTCTTAGGATACATGTTTCCTAATTTTTTCCTGATAATCACCAGTATTTTTGGCTTCTTTAACATTTTACCTTATCTTAAATCCAGCTCACTTTCACAATTGTAAAAGATGTTTCTTGCCTAGCAGACAGAAGAGATGTGATTTTTCCAATACTTGTCAGCACTCCTGTGTGAGCTAATTTAGTCACGAGTGAAGCAGATCTTTGATAAACATTATTTGTTCATCCATTATCACTCAAATGAGCTATTTCCATAGCTAGTGGCATTTCAGCATTAAATATTGACCTGAATGATAATATTTCATTGTATTTAAAATATTTGAAAATAATGTGCTGTGACTCAGGATAACATCATGTAAATATTTAAATCACCTGTCAACTTTTATGCTTCATCAATTGAAAATATTCTCACAGTTAAGAAAATGGTAAAGCAACATACTGTCATTACCTTTCTCTCGGTAATTTGCAGTACATGAACATAACATGTAACCAAGAAAAACATTCTAAAAGTCTTTCATGCTGATTCAAGTCACCAATAACAAAAGATTTCTGAAGGTCTGAATAACAGGAGCATCACAAAAGCTATAACTTTCAAAATATGCCATAGTGATAGTAAAAACAGGTTGAATGAAACTTACATTAGCAGTTGCAATTTTCAATTGTCATGCAATCATCTGAATTATAGATATTGCCTTCTTTTTTTGAGAAGTCAGGGCTCTTTAAGTTGGACTCCCTTGGAATACACCTTATTACTGCATGTAGAAATTTCACTCATTATTAAATCATATTTTTTTTCTCTGATCAAAATCTTGAAAGTCCCACCAAGATCACCCACTAGATCCATCCCAAATAATTTGCTTAATAAATCCTCCTCAAGGACTTAGGTCTTGTGTCTCCCGTGGGAGTCTGACATGCATCAATACAGCTTTTCTCTTGCTGTGTCTGTTTCTGTTTGGGGAACACTACTGACAAGTTGCATGATTTGTATCTGATTTCCAACCAGATTGGTGGCCAGTAGGTGCTCTCCACCAGTTGCAAATGCTGAGAAGTTGCAACTGGTTTTATTTGACATTACTTATCTGGAGGACTCTGGAAAATATTGATGTACCTAGATATGGTGGGACAGAAAACTACTTTGGTGAGATTCTAGTTTGGTGAGATTCTAGGCTATCTCAACTGCACAAATGAGAATCTACACTGTGCCAACACCCATGCCGATGTTGATGTTATAAATCTCTTTGGGTTGTAAAGGATATTCTGAAATTGTCTTCTATTTTGATTGGTAATTGCATTTCATATTTTTTCTGTAGGGGGTTTTCTCCTGTATTGTATTTGGATTTCTTTTACCCAGGGCTAAAGTTGTAGAAATAAGACCTTCAGTATTCTGTGTGTATGTATCAATGACCACCTTCCTCATGCATACAAAGAGATGCTAGTTAATCATCTAGGAAGGTCTATTTGAAAATATAGCCATTTAATGCTATGAAAAGTTCTTCTGGGGACTTTTGAGATTGCCACTGGTACTCATTATGGAAATACTCCTGAAACACTGTAGTTAAAGAGGGGAAGCACATGCAAAGGTATAAACCATATAACTTCCTCTCCTTGCCTAAGAGGCTTGAGGTCTCCAACCAAACAGGCTTTCCTGACTTGCATGACAATTGCACGAAATAGCTTGAATCTGTGTTTTATATCCTCAAATTGGAAAACTGATGGAATCTGGTAATCCATTGTTTCTAGCCTTGTGCTATCCTAGTTACCAATCTGGAATAGGGAGGGTACTGAATGCATGACTTTCCTCACCTCTTCATTTTTTTTTTTTTTCTGGAAGAAATAAGGAAATCCAAAATAAATACACCAAATGAACAAGTGTAGACAGGAGGATTTCAGCATTTTGGGAGGTGGTGGTGTCCATCTCTAGAGTTAAACCCCAGCTCAAATTGTCCCCTGATATGACAGTGCCCACGTGGGAGAATACATAAGGGAAAAAAAGAGGTGCAGAAACTACTGATTTTTGTGAGTCTCCTTACATGAAATTGGTGAGATTCTTCCCTGCTGTAAGCATAAAATACTTTCTGATAAAATAGATTGATCTTCTTCCTTCAACAGAGATTTATAAATGAGATTATAATACCTCTGAAATTCAAAGGAGCTTTTGTTCTGATTGGCTTAATAAAGCCTGATAAGCATTTACTGAATCTAGGATAAAGAATTCCATAATTCTCAGAGAAAGAAAAAAACTGAGCATCTTATGGTTTAAATGTGACAAATTCTCTTTTAATAAAACTTTCCTACGCACACTATAATAATTTAATAGTGATATTAGTTGCTCAATAAGAAAGTAGACGATAACAAATATGATTCTAAAAAATTGTACTAATAGAATTCCTAAAATATTTTGATGCATGGAAAACAAACTAGAAAACAAAAGTGAGAATTTGTGTCAAAGAAACTTCTAGTTCAGATAAATATTGGGAATATACTACCTTCATAATATTGGTTTTAAAACGTAGACATCCTTTCTTAATTTTGTCACAATCTGTAATAAGGTGCAAGCAGAGCATATGGATTTTTGTAACACTTAGTTTTATTTTCTTTAAAGAAAAATAATTTTTTGAACTTCTTAAATTTCTGATACTGGTTTTGAGGGGTAGTACAGTTATCATCTTTTCCACAAATATTTAAAGTCATGAAGACATGATAGTCATTTGGGATTTAATGCTGATATTTTTTGAAATTACCAGTTTTTTTTTTTATCACCATCAGATAAAGCTTAAAATCACATGGAATCATTTCTTCTGCATGTTCTGCCTGCCTGCGAGTGGTGGCACTTGCTGTTTTGGCACACATCATCCCAACTGCCATGGTTCATCCAATGCCTGGTGGGCACTGACTGCCTGGTCCTTTGTTCCTTGCATGGGATTAAACTGAGACATGTGCTATACTTACACTGATTCCCAGAAACTTATATGTAGAATTGAACTTCATTGACCCAGGTGGTACCTGATTTAATGAAGTGGTTAATTAATTGCCTTTCCTCCCTGTGTCATGCCTCAGCTCCTGTTCCCTTCACTTCCCGAATGGTCTCATTGAACTTCCATTTTAGCTGAGCATTTGCCTTTGGTAGAACTGATTCACAGTGGTAACTGTCATCTCTCTGAAAAACATGTTTACCAGTGGTTGGGTTACCCATTTAAACATTAATTGCATTTCTCTGAGATATCCAATCAAAATATAATTTCTAACATTTTAAATGGACTTTATTGGGATTGTTTTAAATTGATTAATAGGCAAACGTTGCTTATTATTTGGACAATTTCTGAAAGAGATCAAAATCTGTAAAGAGAAAAACAAAGTACTTTGTCCCTAAGTGAAGTTTGGCTTACTTTCCCATCTGTATAAAAACAGTAAATTACAAGAGTAAATATGATGTGCTATATGAATTACAAATGCTGAAAATTAGTATACCTTGAAATGGATATTTTATAGCATGTTTAATTTATGTATTTTAAGAAATAGCAAGTACTGTGTATTATCATTACTGATCCATTATCTTGTAAGTCTTTTACTTTCTTATTGTCATCTTGTTGTTTCTTATTGTAGAGAAAAATCTCAATCAGAAGGAAATTGTTACTGACCAGAAATTATTTTTCTCATATACTTTCCTAGAAAACAAACATTTATATATCATTAGAGCAATCATATTTCCTAAGAATCATTTAACTTACTGTTTTTAAAATATTTTTAAGTTGTAGATGGACACACGGTATTTGATTTATTTATTTATTTTATGTAGTACTGAGGAGAGAACCTAGTGTTGCACACATGCAAGTGCTGTACCACTGAGCTACAACCCCAACCCCTTACTGTTTTTTGACATAGATTTTGGCATACTATTGAATTAATAAAAACCCTTGGATTTTGCAAAAGATAACACTTTAAATACTTATTGCTTTTATTCATTTGAAAAATTTTGTCTAGTAGATCAATCATGTAAATAAGATTGTAACCTTTTCTTGTCCTTAGGCAGCTATAGCACGTATACATCTGTGGATGACAAGTTTCCTCTGGTAACTTTTTGCTATTGCCTTTCTAAAACCAGGCCTTGAATTTGCTGAGCCTTCTGCACAGCACCATAGATTCACTCCAGTACTGTGGAGTTATGAAGCATGACACCCATAAGAAGGAGGGACACACAAAAAGTAGCTAGGAAGATATTCACATCACTGGAAAGGACTGAATGCATCCTACCTCAATTTTTATTTTGAAGCCTTATTTATTAACATGATGTTATTTGGAGATGGGACCTTTAGCAGGTAATCAGGATTAGGCGAGGTCATGAAAACTCCCTCCACCCCCATGACCATAGTAGTGGCCATATAGGGTCTGCAAGTCATAGAGAAGACTCTCCCTACAAATGGAAACAGTTACCACCCAACCTTGGACTTCCCATCCTTCAGAACAGTGGGAAATAAATGTCTGTGGTTTCAGTCGCCTAATCCAAGGTATTTTGCTCAACATATTTTGGTACTTCAGTGGGGAATTGTTGTGACAAACACCTAATCATATGGAAGTAGGTTTGGAACTAGGTAATTGGTAGAGAGAGGAAGAGTTTGAGGTGGAAGATACAGATATTAAATGTTATTAGAGAGGTCTCAATAGGAAACGAGGAACAGGTTATAGGTCACTAAGAAAAGGCAATCTGTTATAAAGTGGCAAAGAGCTTGGCTGATCTGTTTTGTGGATGGTGGACTGATGAATGATATTTGCTGAGACAATGGCAATGGCAAAGTGTTGAAGGAGTTACTTTGGTTTCTTCTGACTACTTACAGTAGTCAGAAGGAAAGAGAATGAATTGGTGGAGAAATTGTCAAACAAATTGAAATGAAAGAGATGAATTGGTGGAGAAATTGTCAAGCAAAAAGGAACCCAGAACTTGAAGATTTGGACAATTCATAGTGTATCCATACATCAAAGAATGAGGAAACTGATCCTGAAAGAATACCAGGGGTGTGGCTGTCCATCCCTTTGATTATCCACTTCAGCAAAGACAGAAAAGAGGTGGGATCACTCATCCAAGTCACTGCCTTTCTGAACTAGAGGGTACGTAAAAATGAAACTAAATAGGGAGGCTGACAGGTTTCTTAGATCCTTCGGGCTTATGCCATCAAATCATTTGGAGGAAAATGTGCATTATTCTTTAAGTAAAAGGAAGACAGATGCAGAAGGAAACTCAAAGACCACTTGGACCAATGCTTTGGTTTTAATAGGCCAGCCAGCCTCTGACCCAAGCCACTCAGGGCTCTGGGGGAAGAAACCACACCCAGCAGAGTTGTGCAGGTGAAATTATTTGCCCAGTGTGTAAAGAAAGTAGAATAACAAATGAAGAGAACTGTTGTTCAGCCTGAAGACAGAGTACAATTTGCCTGGCTAAGTTTAGATTTGCCTTCAGTCCTTCCCCTTTCCTCTTTCTCCCTTTTGGAAGGGGAATTTCTGCCTCGCACTGTCATCCTGAACTGGGTGTGGAGAGTGTATAACCCGAGGGTGGATCTCATCAAGACCTTCCTGTTACGTATTTAGCGATATTTTGAAAATTTAGACTTTAGAGTTGACACTGGAATAAATTGAACCATTTGGGGCTTTGGTAATGGAATTGATATTTTTTTCATACAGGAAGGATGGGACAGGGGAGGAAATATGAAACAAATTTGACAAAATCACATTATATGTGTATATACATATACCACAGGGAATTTTACCTTTATGTATGTATAGAAAGTACCCATCATAAAGGAAGATCAGTAGAGGAGAGAAAGGAGAATAGGAAGGGGGAAGGAAACGGGGGGAGGTAGGGATTGAAATTAAATTCCATGAATGTATGCTTTTGTCAAAATGAACTCAATGATTATGTCTAACTATAATGCTCTGATTAAAAAAAGAAAAATCAGAAAGCCATGACTTTGGAGGGGCCCAGGGTAGAACACTGGACCCTGAGTTGTGTCCTCTCAGAATTCAAATGTGAAATCACTGATGTGAATTTGGTGACATTTGGAATTGGGCTTTAGGGAAGAAATTAGGGTTAGATGAGGTCATGAAGATGAGACTTTAATGATGTGGTTAGCAGTTTTATTAGAAGAAAAATGGAGACAGCTTTCTCTTCTTCCACATGAGGACACAGTGAGAAGGCAGCCATCTACAAGACAGGAGAGGGTACTTGAAAGGGAACAAATGAACTAGAATTTGATCTTGGAATTCCCAGTCCCGAGGACTGTGAGGAATAAATATCTGTTGTATAAACCATATGGTCTGTGATATTCTACGATAGCAGCCCATATAGACTAATGCAATTATCTACATTTTTAATTAGAAAATGAGAAGTTTTTTTTTTATCTATACCATAATTATAATGCACATATATTTTAGCAATATTATATTTTTCAGGTTTTGGAGGTATATTTTATTCATCACAATTTACCTGTACACTTCAGAAAGATACATGCCAACAAATTGATTTTTAAGAAAATTTTGTTTCTAGCAATAAACGCACTTGTCAGTGTCCAAATCTTAATACATGCTTCATAAAATAGTAAAGAAAATTCTTGGAACTCATGCATCATAATACCTTTTTATCCTTCCTGTAACTATTGGCTGATTCTACATAATATAGTGTTTTATATCTCACTAAAAGATTGTGTTTTCCTCCCTTCTGAGCCTGAACAGGGTAGCCAGCATCAATCTCTTATTGCTGAATACTCCTACAGATTGTGAAGTGGCGTATCAACAAATAATGCTAGTGTTTCACTCTCAGTAGGAAGGGTTGTACTAGGTGCTCCTGATGGTTGAAACAGGAAATAGAATCCTGTTCTCAACACCAGATGATGTGACTCTGATAGGTAGACATTGCTAACATGGGGACTAAGTCAGCTTACCCAGGAGTGTTGATGAGCACATGATTTCATGAAGAGCACTGCTGTCTCCAGAGGAGAAGAACAAGAATTATTGGTGAAGATCTGAAAGTAACTGAAAGAGTATAACAGCCATTATTATCTTGAAATGCATATTGTTTTTAATGTACTATTTTGTATGGGGTCTGTGAGAAAAATCTCTCTTTTTTGGTCATTCGCCAATTCAGAAGCACCTATTGGGGAAAAATGAAAGAACCCAATTTTGTATAGTATCTTTGTATCAATTGATCTCTCAGAATTAATGAAAAAATACCCATAAAAAATCATGCTTGTATTGTCAATTAGTAAATAAGAACACCTAACCTAAAGATTGGAAAATATGTCATAAACTAATGATTCTTTGTCTCAAAAATGGTCAAAAATTGATCCAAGTGATTACTTGTGTTCTTAAATTTTGGATCCAAAGTAGTTATATAGACAGGTTTAAAAACAAAACAAGACACAAACAAACAAAACAAAAAACCTAAGAAACCAAAAATAACAGCAACAACAACAAAAAATACTTTCAACCATACATATGTAAAAGATGTCTAATTTAAAAGTAAATACCATTTGATTAAATTAGCACAATTATGACTTCAAATTCTTCCCATTAAGTTGGTTTGTCATTGCTCTGAGGCTTTATTGAATCTAGCCTTACAGGTAGTACGTCCCTTCTTGGTAGGTACATTGGAGATGCTGGTTTCCAGAACAAACCAACACCAATATTAGTAGAAGACAGGAATAATTAAAATTAGAGCTGAAATCAATGAAACCGTGATTAAAAAAAAAAAAAAAAACTAGAAAAAGTCAATGAAACAGAAAGTTGATTTTTTAAAAGTATAAACAAAATTTATAAACTCTTAGACAAACTGAAAAAAAAAGGGAAAAAACTCAAATTACCAAAATTGAGGTAAAAAAGGAACCATCACCACAGATACTACTGAAATCCAAGGGATCACCAGAAGCTATTTTGAAAACATTTAATCCAATAAGCTAGAAAATCTTGAAGGTATGGACACATTTCTAGAGACATATGACCCACCCTAAATGAACTAGGAAGATATAGAAAACTTTAACAGATCAATTTCAAATAATAAAGTTGAAGGATCCATCAAAAGCCTTACAACAAAGAAAAGCTCAGGACTGAATGAAATCTTGGATGAATTCTACCAGATTTGGAATGACTTACAGGAAAAGGACAAGGAGGTTATGAATTGCATGAGCAGTATAGTGAATAAATAAAGTGAGTAAATAATTTTAGATGCTTTAAAAAGCCTCCAGGCTTACTTTATAGTTACACTTTTGCTAACCATATCACAAGGATGTCATTACATATCCATGGACATCACTGGTTGCCCTTGAAATAAGAAAACTGATTATCAAATTAATGGTCCTGAGTCAGAAAAAGTTGCTACTCAATCAAATGCATGTGTCAGTGGTTAACCACTATAAGGTACTGAGGAAAGAAATCTGCTACTCTCTTTTTAGTCTCAACATATTTTGAAAGGAACTACAGAAATGTCCTCAAAGCCCTGAATTTGGAGATTAGCTTTCCAAGACAAAAGCACCATTTTCATTAAAAATGACTCAAGTATGTACAAATGGAATTACTGTTGGTAATACAACAATTTGAAATATAAAATATAATTTTAACTATTTATTCTGGGGACAGCTTTTCTGAGAGCTGACTAGCATAGTATCATATTAGTAGAAAATTATACTCACTCCTCAAAAGTTTTCTACAACATTCATGATACTATCACATGGGAAATGGTAGAAATTTGTAAATACCTGAGATAGGACAAATTATTTACAAATCTAGGCAAAATTTCAAATGTGTGAGTATCTTATGTCTAAGAAAAAACTATCATTTATAACCTTGCTTCACATCTATTACTGGATTATTTAGCTTGGTAGAGATGATAGGAATACAGATTATATTCCAATAATTTGTTGAAGGGACACAGAAAGGAGCTCCTATTTATCAAGTATTCAAAATAAACACAACTTTTCCTTCTCAGGAAGGCCAGTTGTTAAAAAATCCTATTGAAAAAAAAGGAAAAATAAATCAGAAGTACATGGATCTAGTGAGTGGAGGGTGGAGAGTAAATGATACACTATTTTAAAGGGATGATTTCATTAAGCTCCACTGAGAAACACATATTTTGGAAAATAATATTTAAATAAGGTGAGGCATTTTTGCATGAATACCCCATTGCAACAATTAGTGAGGTAAAAGAAACAACTAGAGCAAATGTCCTAACTTAGGAAAGTGATAGGAGTTTGCAATGCATAGCAAGGTCACCAGTAGGGAAAGAAAAACATAGCAGAGGCCAGAGACATTCCAAGAAACCTATCAGGACTTTAATCTGAGCGAAATGGAGGGTCATAATTGACTAATACCTTAAAGGGACCACTGTAGCTCATATGTCAAGAAAACACCATAAGGAGAAGAGGAAGAGCTTTTAAGAGTGCATTAAAAATGAGTGAATGCTGAGAAACATCATGAACCCTAAACCATGAAGGCAGCATTGGAGGTAAGAAAAGATTTTGTGTGTGTGTGTGTGTGTGTGTGTGTGTGTGTGTGTATGTATGTATATATATGTACATATGTATATGTATGTGTATATACATATATATATCTATGTATATGTATATACATACATACACACACACACACACACATATATATAATACACTTCAAATTTCAAATGGGTCATTGATATTTATTAATATTAATATTCCATAATAACCTAAATAAAGAAAATTTTAGAATCCTAAGGACTTAAAATCAGCATATTATAGTGACACAGCTGCATCAATATTTATAGCAGCTCAATTCACAATAGCTAAATTATAAAACCAAAATAGATGCCATTCAACAGATGAATGGATAAAGAAAATGTGGTATATATACACAATGGAATACTACTCAGTCTTAAGGAAGAATGAAATTATGGCATTTGCACATAAATGGATGGAGTTGGAGAATACTATGCTAAGCAAAATAAGCCAATCCCAAAAATCAAAGGCTGAATGTTTTCTCTGATATGTGGATGATGATCCATAATGGGGGGTGGTGGCTAGGGAAGAATGGGGGAACTTTGGATTGGGCAGAGGGAAGTGAGATGAGGGAGTGGGCGTAGGGGTGGGAGGGATGGTGGAATGAGATAGAAATTATTACCCTATTTACATGATTGATTGCACAAATGGTGTGACTCTGCATGTGTACAGCCAGATAAATGAGAATTTATGCTCTTATTGTGTACAATGAGTTGAACTGCATGCTGGTGTCATGTATAACTAATTAGAACACATAAAAAATAAAATGAATAAAATGAATCCTAACGTTATGTATAACTAAGAAAAGCAAAGGATAAAAAAAAAAAGAAAAGAACTTTCAGGAATAAAAAAGCAAGAGGAGATACCATGACTAAAGTGGGAATTAATGTAGAGATGCTAGGATTGTTTCAATCATAAGAAATCTGAAATTATAATTCACCACATTGACAAAACTAAGAAGAAAGTTAGAGATGTATACCCATCGTTTCAAAAAAGGCATGACCCAAAGTCCAACAGGCTTTTGTGATTAAAAAATATAATGAAAAGTCATAGACTTCTTTAATATAAAGCACATGTACAAACCAAATTGGAAAGCAGTATAGACATTCTTCAAAAAAAAAAAAAGAAAAAAAGGAATGAAACCACTATATGAGCTAGCTATCCCACTCCTTTGTATTCATTCAAAAGAACGAAAATAAAATCAGCATATTATAGAAACATAGCTACTACAATGTTTATAGCAGCATGAATCAAAGTAGCCAAATTATGAACTTAACTCAGATGTCCATCAATAGATGAATGGATCAAGAAATTCTGGTATATAAACACATTGGAGTTTTACTCAGCCATAAGAGTAATGGCATTTACCAGAAAATGGATGGAAATGGAGAACATCACACTAAGTGAAACAAGCCAGACTCAGCAAATCAAGGATTGAATGTTCTCTCTAATACGTAGAAGCTAGAGCAAAATAAGGGAAAGATGGTGTGTGTGTGTGGGGGGGGATGTTCAGATATCATAAATATATAGGGAAAATCAGTGGAGTAGAAGGCAGAGAAATAGAGGGAGAGAGGAAAGATGAGAAAGGGGAAAAAATATCAAATGAACTTCAGAAACTCAGGTTATTTGCATATAGAAACGTACTGCAGGGAATTTCACCTCTATGTATATTTATAAAGTACTAATCAGCCTGGTGTGGTGGTGCACACCTCTCAGGAGACTGAGACAGGAGGATTGTGAGTTTAAAGCCAGCTTCAGCAACTTAACAAGAGCCTAAACGACTTAGCAAGATCCCGTCTCTACATAGGGTTTGGGATGTGCCTCAGTGGTTAAGTGTCCATGGGTTTAATCCTGGATACCAAAAAAAAAAAAAAAAAAAAAAAAAAAAGTACTAATCAAAAATAAATAAAAAAGTTAAAGGAAGATGAGCAGAGTAGAGGAGAGGGAATAGGGGAAGGGAGGAGAGGAAGGAAAGTGGTGGGGAACTGGATTGGAATCAAATTCCATGCATGTGTGATTTTGTCAAAATGAACCCGACTGCTATGTATAACTATGATGCTCTAATAAAAATGTATGTGTACAGAGGACAATGATTAACAATAAATTTACATTAAGAAAATCATATATAACTAGTATAGCTGGAGTTTAGGCAATGACTGTGAAGAAATGGGATTGGTTAAGCCATCAGGGAAAGATCATAAAAAGCTGTGTATGATAAATTGAGAATATTCCATTTTATCTTGATGGAATTAGAAAGACATAAAGTATAGTCACCAGGTATTTGAAGAACAATTTTAGATTCTGTGAGGATGACTGTTTTCATATATGTACAAGAAAGGAACAAAAATGAAAGAAGAAGACAGACTGGGAGGTTGGTGCAATAATGCTGGCCTGAAGGCCTGAAGATTAGTTTTGAAGGAACAATGGGATGTGGGTAGAATTCCTGGGCATACAGTAGGATCTGAATAAATATGATTCTTATTTCACAGGGTTAAAAATAACTTGAATAACAATTATTGGTATTATTTAAAACGTATTAAAATCCTTATGATCTTGCAATTAATGGGGTCAATATTATTATGCACACAATATTTCATAATTACAGAGATTAAAAGGCTGTTAAGCAATGGTGCATTTACCTAATAAATTCCATGGGATGTAGTTCTTGGTTTTCTTTTTGTTAATATTGTCTTATTTTTAAGAATATTTAAAATGCCTTATTTAAGTTTTTATTTATATGAGTGCAGAAAAAACATTTCAAGAGGCTCTTTTAATTAAAAAATAAACAAACAGAACTTACTGCACTCAGATATGCAAAAAATAATTTATAATGTCTGAGCAAACTACATATATTGTGTAACAGGATTTTTTCTCTGGCATCTGCATAGTGTTATTTTCTACATCCTGTATCTAATGACATGAAGGAAAGAAATCACATATGCAGCAGCATATATTTACATTTTAAATTGTTCTTATAAGAGTTAACATGTTGTCATTATGCACTAGATAAATTCTTCTATTTTCCTTTGATTATGAACAATGTACATAATTTAAAACTTTAATTTTCTCATTTTCTCAGTGATTTCTGCTATCATCAAAGTCTTCAAAGAATGCTATTGAAGACAAATATGAGGAAGTATCCCATGAATCTTTAAACTTTAAATACAGTAGAATTTTAAGTGGGAAACTATTGAATTTATGGAAGTGGGGCAGTTATACCATGTGCTGAAAGATGTGAAGAATTTGGATAGGGGAATATTAGTTGAATTCCAGTGTTTTAGTTCGGATCCAGTCGAAGGTTTTTAAAATTGAAGGAAGATTTATTTTAAATTCAAATTCTAGTCATGATCCCATTTTCTAGTGGATAATACTGATATCGATTTTTTTAGTACTCTGGTAATCCCTGCTCCCCAAAATTGACTGGTGAGATTTTTATTCATTTGTTTAGAATACCTGGAACTTATTGCTGTTAAATTACATTTTGTGCATATAACTTTTCTTATTATCACTTAAAGAAGTAACCTTCTGAGCTCTGCCAAACGCATCACTCCATCATGAGGACAGCTCTGCCTGCAGCTTCTGGCTGAGTCACGGCTGAGGACAGAATCAAAAGACCACCGGGTCTCTGATCCTGCCTACCAGTCCCCCCACTTTTCTCATTCCTTCAGGCATGCTTTTCAGCAGATGGATGGTACTTTTTCTGGAATTTTAAAACTTAAGTTTTACTGTGAAGTAGTCTTTCAGAAATGATGCAGAAATACGACTTAGTTTTTAATTCATAGTCATGAGATAGCAGAGGTTCATATTTGGCACTATATTAGCATTCAAAACTACATTTTGAAACTTCATCATTCCTTTTTAAAGAATGGTTTATGTGGTAGGCACTGTTTTAATGAAGAAGTATTTTGTGATCGGCAATTTGGAAGATAGGCTTAAGCAATATTTGGCCGATTGTAATATAAAATTGTGTGTGATTGGAACCTTTCAAGGTGCTTGAAAATGTGTTGTCTCTTTAAGTCAATATTTAAAATACACTTTTATCATAGAATCTTATTGGCCCTTGAAAATTTCCTACAAAAGTAGCATTATTAGGCATCATTTTTCAACATAAAAAATTGGGGCCAGAGTATTCATGTAAATTACCCAAGACAATATACTCCTGTACTTTTAAACCTGCATTCCATATCCAGGCTATGGCTTTCAGATAACCATTGTCCTCATGAATATTTCCTCAAATCAATAATAACTACATTATTTAAATGATGTATTCTAAAATTTCTGAATGCAAGTATTAGAAAATAGAATACTTGTTAACGGAAATAATGGGAAAATTATAATTCTGCTTATTTTCAAGAACATTGCTCTAAACTCTGGATCATGGTTTACTTTGATAGAGTCAAAGATGCATTATCAGGTTTTTATTTTACTTGAAATAAAAGATTTGCTTGTCATTTTTATTCTACCAAAGCAGCATCCTTTTTACTTCAGCAAAAGTTGAGATCTTACTGAAGTTAAAGAAAATATTAATATTTCCAATACTCTCTAGAAATTGTCTAGATATAAAAACTAGTACGGTTGACTGATTTTAAATAGGAAGCTGGGAATTCATTTAGATGCTCTCAATGAAACATCTCAGTGATTCACTTAGGCAATGGAAAATCCTTTTCTAATCCATATAACTGCAAGTTTTAATCAATTAATACTTACTAGTTGAGTTCCAACTCTAATAAAAAGTATTTCTATACTAGTTGACAGAGATGAGTGCTATTCTGTATATTCTACCTTGTTAAATCAGACCAACATTTGAAATCAGCAATATGAATTCATTATATAGATAAACATTCTGCAAGTGATGCAAAGTTGTATACCTCTGATCTTTTCATTCCAAATCAATTTGTTTTTTTTCTCTCACTTTTCTACACTGTAATATAGCTCAGCACTAGCCTTCACACTGTAATGAAAGTCAGAACTTGAAGGTTTTCTAAAAATCCAGCATGTGCATTAGATCTACCACACATGAAATGATAAAGCAAAAAGGAGATTTGCCTGGTGATTGCACTGGTCAAGGAACGATTAATATAAGATTCAAAGCTTTAGCCCTACACTCTCTCAAAGAAACATTTGGAGATTCATCTAGCTCAGATTAATTTTACCCTCTACAGTGCACATGCACTGTAGTATCTATTTTATTTTATTTTTTATTTTTTTAGTTGTAGGTGGACACAATACCTTTATTTATTTATGTGATGCTGAGATCAAACTTAGGACCTCACACATGCGAGATGAGCGCTCTACCACTGAGCCATAGCCCCAGACCCTGCACTGTAGTATTTGAACTCTAACATTGTGCAAGCACAGCTTGCCCTTTTTTCCAAATTATGGATGATGTGATTGGTCCTCTCTTCACATTGTTAGGATTCCAGAAGGTTTGACACATTATCCCGTCCATCCTTATATCTCTTATAATTTATCACAGAGAGGTACTCAATAGTTGTTCATGGAATTAAAAAATATGAGTTGGATACTCAGGAACAGCCCAGTTTCAACTGGGATTAATATGTTTGAGCACCTATTATGTGGCAGGCACTGGGGAAAAGTGCTTCTGAAACCTAATCAGTAACATCAGTGAAGACTAATATTACAAGATTAGCATATTTTAAAATGAGCAAAGTGGAGATGGTACGTCAATATTTGCTGTGAGTGATTAGTTACAGAGTTAGGAAGTAGTCTCCAGAGCATCTGTTGCTTTCTCTCCAAGTACCACCATCCATCTGAGATATCACTTGACAAAAGCCTTAGCTGTACTTCAGGTCGGCACATTGCTTTTGTGATTCTGATTAGAATAAGGATCTTCTATAAAACTTTTTCATACAATTTGGAGTTTGATGCAGGTTTCCATTTCAAATTTTTAAAATTTCTTTTAGAGTTTCACATCAAGTTCAGCAGCAAACCATTTTGCCTTTAAGACAGTTCTGGCTCCTATATAGTTAGGTCAGGAAATGAGGTGTCCTGAGAGCCTGCAGGAGCCCTGTTTGGGGAGATAGCTAAGATTGCGGTTGACTATTGGGCCATAGACATTTTTGGGCATTTCCGCCTTCCGTAGTCTCACGGGACTTGGTCTGGGATCTCGCGGGACTTGGTCGAGGATCTCGAGAGATTTGAACGGTGACTCAGCAGATCGAGCTAGCGCCATTGCTGCTCGGGCGCATGGGAAGAGACCAGAGAGAGAAAAGACAGGGTTATCGCTATTGTATAGATATATTGTAGTTTCTTGTAAGATTAAAGAATATTTTCGTCTCCATCCTGTCTCCGGACTCCTTCCCGCGGTGCTGCCATTCCAGGCTGCAATCCCTTTCCGGCGACAACAAGAGCCCTAGGCATAGTCTGTGAAAATGACTCCCATTCACCAATTAAACAATAAACAACAGAAAGGGAAGTTCTTGCTTTCCTTATAGTGAAAGATGGAACTAGTTCTCTAAATGCAGTGGAAAAACTTGAGAAGTCAATGAATCCTAAGGAAACTTGATTAAGGCAGGGGTTTAAAATGGTTTCTCCACTCATAAGCAGTGACTCAGTATGTCCTACAAGCCTGGCAAGTTGCTTAGACATGAAGCTATAAAGATGAGAGGCTGATTGTTCTGGGTCATTTACAATCTAATGTGTGTCACTTAGGTAACGAAGTATTTTCAGTACAGTTGTAACAAAGAGGAAGTACAAATTTAAAGACACCAGGCTTTGCTTGATTAAAATATTCACCCCAACCACATTAAAGGTATTGCTCATCAGGGCCCTTGCAACTATCATACCTTTATCCTTGTATGGGTGACCTACATCTCTCACAACTTTGAGCTGTTTTCTGGCATGTGCCAGGTGATCAACAAGCATGCTCATCAATCTTGCTACTTTTACGAGGTTGATTGGTTGAGGAAAGCAATTTTATTTAAAGATAAAGGCTAATGAGAGGAAACTAAGGAGAATAGAAAAAATACTAGCTTGACTCAGATTTATCAATGTATGTGTGTGTGTATATATACATATATGCAGATATATGTATATATATGGGTGTATATTTTATGTACATATACATATATATATAAAATAAATATATAAATTTATATTATATATATAAAATATAGATCTACCAATATATAATGTGCATATATAGTTTATAGCATATATACTATACATGTATATATATGTGTTTATAATGTATATAGTACACATATTTGCACACAAACATTATGCAATTTCCCAAATAAAATTCTGCTCTCATAGTCGTAAAAATGGTTAATGAATTGCTTAACTAACAAGAGGATATTATTATTTATTTTATTTTAGATGGCAATCCAAAAATAAATAGTAGGGAAAAGTGAAGAAATTTCCATGTTTCTCTCTAGTTACAAAATAAAAATACAGATGGACTACTTTACTCTATAAGAGCCAATAGAAAAATAAGTGATAAATATAGTAGAACCTCTTGGCTTAAGATTTTTGAGAGTAGACATTTTTTCCTTTCTTTTTTTTTTTAAATCCAAGTCAGTTAATATATCTTCCTGCATATTGCGAGCATTCAAGAGAAAGTTTGTGAAGACAAGAAAGAAGGATGGGATAAGAAAGAAAACAGTTTGGAAGTGTTCTGGAGAGGCTTCATGGTAAAGTTGATCTCCCACTGACCTAATCATAAAACTTGACTCAAGTAGACACTTAGATTTTCAAATAACAGTTATTGATTTAGGAATATCATGGATCCCTTACTGGAATTTTTCTGAAACAATGACAGCATTTCTTCTGGGGTTTGAATGGCACAATCACTTAAGTTTAAAACTGCACCTGTTGTAGGATGGTTTCCAGCATCAGAACATCTGAAAATCCCACCCCCTGAAATACTGAGTACTGGTGGCATCTGCCACCCCTACACTAACATCAAAAGTAAATATTGCTCCCTCCTTCAAATACCCACCTGGCTGAATTCACTTGAAAAGAAAAAAAAAATTGAATCTAAATAAAAAGACTTGTTATTTATCTCAATTTAGTTTTTTTTTTTTTTAACATTTTATTTAGTCTGCTTATTTTCACATTCAGGTAATAAAACTCAACTCTGGCTCTCTGAGGGAAATGTAATGAAAAGCTATTTATGAGGAAAACCACTGGAGTCACCTAAACAACTGAATGGTGGTTAAAAACCAGGTACCTCCTAAAAGTTTTGGACCTTCCTACTATTTTCTGCTGTTGTCTTATTGGAGGACTTGTCACTTACAAATTGGTATCTGAATGTTTCTTATCGGATTTCAAATCTCCAGAGGAGACTCTCACTGGTCCATTTTCTATCTAGGGTCTCTCACTTCGAAACCTCACAGCTGGGGAACCAGGTGGTTAGCTCAGAATGGACCACCTGGGACATGCTGCAGGGTGTATTGTCTCATAACTCTTAAGCTCATCTGCAACTGGATATATTTTGTTAGACCTTCACATTATTTTAAATTGTTTGACCAAAGTATCAATAACTGATATTGTGTCATTTGTAGGGAAACTGCTGGGAATGGAGAACATCATGCTAAGTGAAATAAGCCAGACTTACATAGCCAAGGGTTGTAGGTTTTCTCTCATATGCGGAAGTAGTAGTGGGGAAAATGTAATAGAAATGGTTCTTGCAATAATAGAAGGGAGAGCAATAGAGAAGAGGAAGAGGGTTGGGGGATAGAAGAGGAGAGGGAAAGGGGAGGTACTGGGGAATGAATCTAACCAAATTGTTATGTGCAGGTACAGAGATATCTTCTCCTTGTCACCGTGTTCCTCCTAGATAGAAAAAAGAAAGAAAAAAAAAAAAAAAAAAACAAAGAAAAAGAAAAATAAACACCTTTAATCTAATGATTTTTTTCTAAGTGTAGAAGGAAAAGGAAAATGTTGGTTCTCAGGAAATATCCACATGCTATTTATAATGCCTTTTACAAAGCAAGCAAGTTTCCAGAACGTGCTGACTTCCCTCTGAGGAAGCTTCTTTTCTGCTCATTAGCTACTTCACACAAGTCACGGGCAAAGCCTGTTGTACCTATTAATTCATTAGAGCCCTGACTGCATGCTCATCTTCACTTTTCTGTGCTAAAAGACACATAGTTATTTCTTATGAGCATGTCTTCACTTGTCTACTTTACTTTTTGCTTTCATTTTAAGCAAAAATAGTGGTTTTCCCCCTTTTTGTTAATGTTTTTTTTTAACTAGCTATTTGCTTAAATCAGCAAAGTAGAATTTTTTTTGCTGTTTTGTCCTTTTTATTTTTGGTCAGGTTTAAAACAGTTGATAAAGGCATTTCTTTGAGAAAAGGAACAACTTGTCTTCTGGTAGTTCTATTTCCAAGTGAAACAGAAATTCTTAAAAATCTAACCTGCAATTCAAATGATTTAATATGATATCTTTATCATATTTATAACACCAAGATTGAACAAAGATTTTCTTAAAGATAGAATAGTTGCACTGATTTTCATTATTAATAATTATTTCAACTAGGAATAAATAGGAAAGGGGAAATAAAATGAACATCTAAATTTAATGTACTCCTCTAAAAATCTGACTCAGTTTACCATAAGAAATCTTTCTTGGAGTGAATGCTTTGTGCTTATAATCTGCTGTATAAGCCAATGTGTAAAATATAGATGAAATAATTACTTAATCATGGTCATATAGCTAATTTTTGGAAATGAAATAATGGGCAGTATGATTAGAATCTTTGTTTTCTCGGATATCATTTATTAACACAGAAATAGTTGTATCCATAAAAGTCTTTTGTTTACTCCTAATCAATGTTAAGAATTATTTCATATTAAATAGTGAATCCTTACCACATTCTTAAATAGTTTAATGAGCAGGAAAAAATATACTAAACATACTAGGATCTTGAAAAAGTGCTGGTTTTAGTTTCTATTTGGTGAGAGCTACATTTTTATGAAATCTTTCAGTAAGTCTATATTAACCTTCTGAATTTACATAGATACATATTAATAATTAGCATGGAAGAGTGTTTTCTCTTGGTGTTAGATGCCCATGCTACTTAATAAGATACTACACATTTATGGGTCTAATCTGGGCAAGGCGTAGCTTGATCTACTATTTTAAGGTTCCCATAAGGATGTCATCAAGGCATTAGCTACAGCTGGAGGTACCAGCTGAGGACTCAGTGGGAGCAGTATTCACTTACAAGTTCACATGACTATTGGTGGGATTATTTCATTTTGGGCTGCTGGAATGAGATACCAGTTCATAGCTGGCTGTTGGCCTGAGGTCAGCGTTAGTTCTCAATATGAAGTTATACTACATGCAGTTCAGCAAGAGGGAGAGTAAATTAACAGGATGAAGACAAAATCCTAACTAATCATGGATGTGACAAGCCCATACCTTTGTCATATTTTAATGATTAGTAGTCAGTCAGAGATCTCAGGCATAGTCATGGGAGGAGAGTACGCAAAGTATGAATACTAAAAAGTGGGGGACCATTCAGGACTATTTAGAGTCCACCTGCCACAGTGTTAGGCATATGTTGATCCAAGACGCAAAGAAAAGACCACCAACTCCAATTTTAGATTAAAGCAAGCTTATATTGTATACATATAAAGAGAGCTGGCCAGGGCTGCCCCTCCCAAACACTGGGCTTGGGGTCAGCCCCCGCTCTCCGGGAAGACAAGGTTTTTATAGTTCAAAGAGTTACAGAAAATCTTGGGAACTTACAGCTAACAAGGTCAGACAGGTGTAATTCAAAGCAAGTAGCAAACTAATATCTACATGGCATTGCATTCCAAGAAAAAAAGGGGAGTAATAGTTAAACCCCACATCAAAAGTTTATGAGGCACCGTTAGTTTGAGAGAGAGAGAGAGTTGTTATCTGGTCAAGGACAGTCAGGCCTGAGCGAGCTCAAGGCCTGGGAATGAATGCCAGACAATAAGCTCAAGCCAAATAAGAATCCTAGCATTTCATAGAAAACTGAAGTGGGCTTTTCATAACTTTTTGACAGGATGGCTCCCAGTCTTAAGATGGAATTAGGCTGGTTTATCATTCCCCCCTTTTTTTTTTTTTACTTTTCAAATCTTTGAAAGGGAGTAATCATATAGGCTAATTTTATCGATGGTACATAATAGAATTAAATTGCAGCCCAATAAACCGGAGCATATAGTTAATAACACATGGGACAATAACTAGTAAGAGAAGGATACAAATTATAGGACCTAAGAGAGAAGTTAACCATGGAAACCAATCTCCCAAGCCTAACCAAGAATTACTCGTTTTAATTTTGTTAATCTCCTGTCTTATCTCATCTACCTGTTGTTGGATAACGTTAGAATAATCTGTAACATTAAAACAGCACATGCCTGGGAATTGTTGGCAACCCAAGTGATGTTTCAATAAAAGAAAATCAATAACCGCTCTATTTTGTAACATTGAGGTTCGAAGTTCTTTCATCTCTTGATTAATTTCTGCCAAAACTTGTGCAGTAAGGTTAGCTGTTTTGCTAAAACTACAGGCTAATTTTGTGATTTCTCTTTGTATTCCTACAACTAGACCCGGAAGTGGCAAAAGAAAGGCTGCTGCAATTGCAGTGTCTAGTGGGTCTAGGAGGATTAAATTGTCATCGCAGTTGGAGGGCAGACTTCGGACCATTCGGTGGGGAGCTGTCAGAGATGGCAGTAAAGGAAAGATCCGTCCAATAGAACAGATCCCAGAAAAGTTTGTAGGCAAAGCCTGGAAAGTTGCTTTATTACAGAGAAAAACCCATCCTGTTGGCAGTCGTTTGCCATTGGGTAGGGAGATATTTTGCTCAATAGAACAATTGGGGGGGGGATCGGGGAAGGATGCAATCTATGCATAAACAATGCTTTTGAATAACCAGTGAAGCTGGCAAAGCTGGCTCTGCATGGTATACTGGCCAGTCTTGCTGCGTTGCTCTATCACCAGTGACTTTAACATAGTCAGTATATTTTACAGATAGACCCATAAGATTGTTAGCTAGCAATTGATGGATGGAGTTTCCTTCTTGTACACAGAAGGAACTTTTGTCCATAGTGTCAACAGCCAATTGTAACCAAAAATTTTGAGTAGTTACAGAATTTAGGGGACTCACAGAAACATCCACCTTTAAAGTAGCTTTTGAATAAACAGTATCTATTGGGGCCCCTTTTTTTAGCTTAGTACAGGAATACTGTCCTGAATCTTGAGGGTGAGCAGAGTATTTATAGATTCCAAAATTTATATTATCCCCTCGAGATTGGTCTGTAAGATTTCTCCATGGTCCCTCCCTGAATATCTGACTAAAAATTTCTTGGTTATCTTTATACCATTTGATAGGGCCAATTACTGGATCTTGACAAGAGTAAGTACAATTTAGTATTAGTGGAGATCCTGCAATAGCAGGTCCTTCTTGGGCTACAGATGGGGTACAAGGTTTGTTGAGGCCAGCATAGCTAAAACCCAAGGATACATGTATACTCCAACAGGCAAAAATTATTAGCATAATGCTTATAATAACAGGGAAAGCAATAAGAATCTAGTGACAAAATATTAAACCTTAGTAATTTTAACTTTAAAAGGCCCACGCTCAGTCATTTTCCACCTCTGGCTGCTGGATTCTCTTCCAGTGGGTTCTTCCTCCGTGGTTTCTGTAGGTGCCTTCTTTAGCTGTGAGTGATGGATCCAGGCAGGAATACCGGCAACTTTGACGGCAGTAGGAGTGCGGAGAATCACGATGTAAGGGCCCTTCCACCTGGGCTCAAGGCTGTTAGTTCTCAAACGTCGTATCAGCACAGCATCGCCTGGTTGGAATGAATGATCGGGCAGTCTGTGTCCAACGGGCTGAGCAGCCTGGACCTGGGGAAAGATCTTATCTATGATTAGTTGTAGCCCTTTGAGTGTTTCTGAGATTGGAATGTCTCCCACCAGATCTTGGTGTACTCTGGGAACCAAAGGCGGTGGCCGCCCATAAATTATTTCATAAGGGGTAAATTTTTCCCGGTAAGGAGTGCAACGGGCCCTTAAGAGAGCAAAAGGCAGGAGATCAACCCAGTTACCACCAGTCTCAAGTATTAATTTAGTCAAAGTTTCCTTTAATGTTCTATTCATCCTTTCTACCTTCCCTGAACTTTGAGGATGGTACATACAATGTAATTTCCAATTTATATTCAGGGCTCTTGAAATTAATTGAGATAATTTGGCCGTGAAGGCCGGGCCATTGTCAGACCCCAAAGTTAGAGGAAGGCCAAATCTAGGAACAATCTCAGTTATTAGTTTTTTAACTACTATTTGTGCTGTTTCTGTTCGAGTAGGAAAGGCTTCTACCCAGCCTGAGACAGTTTCAACAAAGACTAACAAGTATTTATATCCATATAGTCCTGGTTTAATTTCAGTAAAGTCCAATTCCCAAAATTCACCAGGTACAGTACCTTGACTTCTGTTTCCCTGTGGAAGATGGTTCTTTTTAGCATTTACCTGTGCACATGTCATGCAGCGATTTGAAATGTTCTGGAGTATCCCTCGGTGTCCCGGGAACCAAACGTGGGGTGAAATTAGTTCTGAAGTCTTCTTGGGGGATAAATGCATCGCCTGATGAAGATCAGTTAACCACTTTCTTCCTAAAAGCTTAGGCATGCAAATTTTCCCATCTGGGAGAGTCCACCAGCCGTGACAGTTTTGTTGGGCTCCCATAGAGGAGTATAAGTTTATCTCTTCAGTAGTGTATGAAGGAGTTTCTTCCTCAATTTTAACTGGGAGTTTGGGGCAATTTGAGAGTTCAAGAATAGTTTGACATTTTGACTCCCCAAGGGCTATTTCCCTGGCTGTTTGATCGGCCAAGTTATTACCTTGGGTCTGGGGGCTATTGTCTTTACGGTGTCCAGGCCAGTGGATAATAGCCAGTTTATCTGGTAACCAGATAGCCTCCAGTAATTGAAGGATTTCTTGTTTATTTTTGATAGTCTTTCCATCTGAAGTTAAAAATCCCCTTTGTTTGTATATCTGTCCATGCACATGTACTGTAGCAAAAGCATAATGGCTGTCCGTGTAAATGTTTACCCGTTTTCCTTCTGCCCATCTCAATGCCTGTGTTACTGCAATGATTTCTGCTTTTTGGGCTGATGAGCCTCTGGGCAAAGCCTGTGCCCAGATAATTTCTTTTTGGCCCGTAACAACTGCTGCTCCCGCATACCTTATTCCATCCCGGACATAACTGCTACCATCGGTGTAAAGGTCTGCGTCTCTGTTGGTGAGAGGAATGTCAGTCAGGTCTGGTCGGGTACCTTGGATGACATCCAGCATCTCTGAGCAGTCATGAATTGGCTCCTCTGGGTTATCATCAGGCAGCAGGGTTGCAGGATTGATTGCCAGGGATTTACTGAAGGTCAATCTGTCCTTGTCTAGAAGGAGAGCTTGGTACTGAGTGAGACGGGCATTTGACATCCATCGACTGGTGGCATCCCTCAATAGGGTTTCCACTGTGTGAGGGGCAGTCACAGTGAGAGTCTGCCCCAGAGAAAGTTTGTCTGCTTCTTTTACCAGTATTGCAGTAGCCGCTATGGCTCGTAAACAAGGGGGCCATCCTGATGCTACAGGATCCAGCCTTTTTGAAATGTAGGCAATTGGTCTTTTCCATGGCCCTAAATTTTGGGTAAGAACTCCTTTAGCAATACCCTTTTTCTCATGAACATAAAGATGAAAGGGCTTAGATATATCAGGGAGGGTTAAGGCAGGGGCCTGAACCAGAGCCTCCTTTAAATTTTTGAAGGCCAATTCATTTTCCTCAGTCCAAATTAAAGGTGACTTGCCTCCTGCAGTTGCAGTATATAACGGCTTGGCAATTTCAGCAAATCCAGGTATCCAAAGGCGGCAGTATCCAACTGCCCCTAGAAATTCCCTAACCTGCTTTTTAGTGGTTGGGGTTGGGATCTTCATTATGGCTTCTATGCGGGATTGGGATAACAGTCTTTTCCCTTCCCTCAGCTCATATCCCAAATAAGTAACCCGAGAGGAACAGATTTTTGCCTTTTTCTTGGAGACTCGGTACCCCAATTGAGCCAGGGTTCCTAGCAAACCCCGAGTGGCCCTTAAACAGTTCTCTTTGTCTTTTGCTGCTAACAGAAGATCATCCACATATTGGAGCAAGGTTACCTCAGGGTACTTACTGCGAAACAGTCTCAGATCTTGATTGAGAGTTTCATCAAAGATAGTGGGGGAATTTTTAAATCCCTGAGGTAGTCGAGTCCAGGTCAGTTGTCCCGATATCCCCATCTCCAAATCCGTCCATTCGAAAGCAAAGATAGGCTGACTCAGTTTTGACAAAGGGATGGAGAAAAACGCGTCTTTCAAATCCAATACAGTATAAACTGTATGTTCTGGTGGCAACAAACTGAGCAAAGTGTAGGGGTTAGGGACAGTTGGGTGTATAGTTTCTACCCGTTTGTTCACTTCCCTTAAGTCCTGTACTGGTCTGTAATCTTGAGTCCCAGGCTTTTGGACAGGCAACAAGGGGGTGTTCCAAGCTGATTGACATCTAATTAGTATCCCCACTTCTAGGAGACGCCTGATGTGGGTTTTAATTCCTTCTTTGGCTTCAAAACTGATGGGGTATTGTTTAACCCGGATGGGCATAGCCCCAGATGTTAGTTGTATTACAACTGGTGGCACATGCTCAGCTAGCCCTGGAGGGTTATCCTCAGCCCAAACTGTAGGAATTTCTTGAATTAATAATTTCTCCCATTTTCCTTCTGAAGTTTGGATAGGATTTTGAAAAAGCAGATATTCCTCACTTAATGGGCAGGTTATAGTTAGGGCCTTTGCAGGATTTCCCAATTCTAATGTAGGCATATCTCCAGAAAATGAGATAGTTGCCTGAAGTTTGCTTAAAAGGTCCCGTCCTAGCAACGGGAAAGGGCATTCAGGGATAACAATGAAGGAGTGAGTTACAGTTCCTCGTCCTATGTTAACAGTCCGGTCTGTAGTCCATTTATACTTTTTAATTTCTCCTGTTGCCCCTTGCACTTCCATGGTTTCATTAGTGAGGGGTCCTATGGGCTTCTGTAACACTGAATGTGAAGCTCCTGTATCCACTAGGAAATTTACAGGTTGGCCCCCAATTGAGAAAGTTACCATGGGCTCTCGGGAGCCTAGTTTGAAAGAGCCATGGCCCCCCTATTCTTCTAAAGTTAAAACTGGTTTTGGCTGAGGAGCTCTGGCCTGTGATCGGGGCAAGCTTTTCGGATTACGTTGGGGGCATTCATTTTTCCAATGTCCAATTTCTTTGCAATAAGCACACTGGTTTTGTAGCAGAGAAGACCGCTTTTTGTCTCTGTTGTATGTGGTCTGCCTTTGTCTAGGATTCGAGGTTTCAGAAGCCTGTAATGCGGCCACTGTGGCCCTGTTTACTTTCCTTATCAGTAGATCATCTCGGCTATCTCTATTTTCAAACACCTTTTGGGCTATTTCCAATAATTCTGACCTGGTTTTTCCTGCAAAACCATCTATCTTTTGAATCTTTTTACGGATGTCTGGGGCTGACTGAGTCACAAAAGCCAGATTAATCGCCTTGAGGCTTGTTGGGTCCTCAGGGTCTATAGGAGTATATAGACGGTACGCCTCCAGGAGGCGCTCGAGAAACGCTGAAGGCGACTCATCTGGCCCTTGTTTCACATCTGCCACCTTAGAAAGATTTGTGGGTTTTCGAGCTGCCCTCTTAAGTCCCTCTAACAGAGTCTGGTGGTACTCACCGAGTGCTCTCCTACCTTCAGTTGTCCCATAGTCCCAGCTTGGTCTTCTCCTAGGTAAAGCTCGTTCAATCACTTCTGTTTTTTCGTCGCTTGTAAGAGCACTTATCCCAGGCAGCGCTTTAGCCGCTTCTGCCAGGATTCGCTCCCTTTCCTCCGTGGTGAAGAGAGTATGGAGAATCTGTTGACAGTCATCCCAGGTGGGGAGGTGATTAAAGAAAATGGAATCAACCAGAGAAATCAAGGAACTAGGATCCGTGCTAAAAGGGGGATTCTGGTTTTTCCAGTTATAAAGGTCTGTTGTGGAAAATGGAACATACACGTAGCGACCTTCTGGAATCTGGCGGAGAGGAAGAACAGGGGCCGGAGTCGGTTCCACTTCAGGGATATTAATAGAAATGGAGCCGGCAGGTCGGCCAGGGGAAGCAATTGAGTCAGGCCTTCCATAAGGGTGGCCCTGTCGGGTATGGGGAGGAGAAAGAACAGGGGCTGGCTCCTTTGGGAAGACTAGAGTTGGAGGAGTGGATGAGTGGGGCAATTGAGGAAGCGGTTGAGGAGAGGGAGAGGGAGATGGTGGAGTAGTTAGTGGAGCAGCTGCGACTGCACCCGCGGCAGGAGGATAAAGAGGAGCCGAAGCATCTGGGGGAAGGAGGGAATCCTCCGGAGAGTCCTGTAGGACAGGGCTCTTAGTGGATTTATGGTTTGTTTTTGAGGGACCCTGGGGAGTTCTCCCAGCCATAACCAGGGCTTGCCCTCCCTGTCCGTTCCGGACCATCCAAACCTTCATCCAGGCGGGGGAATTAGTTGTTGCTTCCGCCCAGGGTAGAATATATCCTATTTGATCTGGGTGGCCAGGATTACCAAGAGTGATGTTAGATATAGCCCATGCCACTTGGGGATCAAAGGTGCCCTCAGGGGGCCAGCCGACTCCGAAGGTGGGCCATTCTACCTCACAGAATGTTCGGAGGCGTTTCTTGGTGATGGGATAATCATAATCCTGCTTAACAAAATGGGGATAAAGTTTGTCAAAACTCCTTAAAACACAGTTCAAAGGAGTATCAGGCTTACTTGTCTTATTACCCATGTTGTTTAATTTTTTACATTTACAACAGAGAAGACACAATGAGAAAGCAGAAAACAAAAACAACAAAACAAAACAAAACAAAAAAACAGAACACAGGACAATACACAAAAGAACAAGAACCAGGCGCCAAACCAACCAGGGAGCAGTGCAACGTCTTGCTAATGCTCCGGACAGGAGTGCGTATGTGCCTCGTCAGGCACCTCTCTGTCCCCAGTAGGAATTCCCAACCAGAACCAGAAAGCAGTACGACCTTTCGCTACTGCCCTGGACAGGAGTGTACGTGCCTCGCCAGGCACCTCGCTGTCCCCAGAAGAGATCTCAAAACCAGATACCAGATGTTACTAGGGCGCCACTTACCTGTGGAGGTTTTTTTTTTTTTTTTCTTTTTCCACTGGATGCTTGCTAATTTTTGATGCGGCAGTTCACTCCAGTAGTCCGAAGGACTGAAGGCACACCCTGGGGCCTTGGAACGTCTCAAGGTGCGCACCCCCTAGGGTAGCACTCCGCCCCGGAGTCCCAGAGCGAAGGTCCGGCTTCAGAATTTGTAGTGGTCTGAATCTCGCTGGGGCCTCCAAAAATGTTGATCCAAGACGCAAAGAAAAGACCACCAACTCCAATTTTAGATTAAAGCAAGCTTATATTGTATACATATAAAGAGAGCTGGCCAGGGCTGCCCCTCCCAAACACTGGGCTTGGGGTCAGCCCCGCTCTCCGGGAAGACAAGGTTTTTATAGTTCAAAGAGTTACAGAAAATCTTGGGAACTTACAGCTAACAAGGTCAGACAGGTGTAATTCAAAGCAAGTAGCAAACTAATATCTACATGGCATTGCATTCCAAGAAAAAAAGGGGAGTAATAGTTAAACCCCACATCAAAAGTTTATGAGGCACCGTTAGTTTGAGAGAGAGAGAGAGTTGTTATCTGGTCAAGGACAGTCAGGCCTGAGCGAGCTCAAGGCCTGGGAATGAATGCCAGACAATAAGCTCAAGCCAAATAAGAATCCTAGCATTTCATAGAAAACTGAAGTGGGCTTTTCATAACTTTTTGACAGGATGGCTCCCAGTCTTAAGATGGAATTAGGCTGGTTTATCACATACAAAATAAATGAGTCCTTTGCAGCTATTGTACCACTCAAGATAAAAGATTAAAACACAAGAACTAAAAAAAAATATATGTTTTCCATATGTTTTTAAAATTCACACTAAATAAATATAATAGTGCAATGAATCAAATTTGCTACTATGTGTGAACTTATAATTTCTTTGGGTAATACTTCATTTGAACTCTACAAGAGACAGAGAGCTGTAATGCTGGTAATCACATCTCAAAGGCATAAGAAATAAAGTGTAACTATAAACTACTTTGTGACTAAGTCCATATTGTTTTGAGAAAATAGATTTATAAAGCATTTTCCAAATTATGCACAAAATGACAGCTATTGGAATTAATAATTCCAATCAAAGAAGGCTTTCATTTTGATCGAAGGGAAGGCTATCCAACTTTGAAATTTCATGACTATGTGAAGTTCACTTGGGGATCTTACAACAATTTAAGGTAAATTAGAATGCCATGCACGTTCAGTGACATATTCAGAAATGTGAACTTTAAGAGAAGTGTTAAGATTTGAATCTGAAATGTCCCCCAAAGTCTCATGTGCTCAGAGGTGGGGCTTTGGGTAAGTGAGGATATATCAGGAAGCTCTGACCTCATCCGTGGATTAGCTCACTGATTGCTGGATGGACCACTGGGAAGTAGGGCCTAGTGAGAGGAAGTAGGTCATTGGGGGACGCCCTGGAGGAGTTATCTTCTCCCTGACCCCTTCTGCCACTCTCCTTCCTTGCTGCCATGAACAGAGAAGCTTTTCTTCTCCATGTCCCTCTGCCGTGATGTGCTGACTCATGCTTTGCCTCAGTCCCACAGCGATGTAGCCAGCTAACCATGGACTGAGACCTCTGAAACCCTGAGCCGAAATAAACTTTTTGTCCTCTGAGTTGTTCTTGTCAGATATTTGGACACAGGAAAACAAAATAAAACAAAACCTGAGTAACACAAGAAGTACTTTTGACTACCAGAGTGAAAATTGCTCTTCAGGGATCAAACTGAATGACCTCATCATTTAAGGTTCAAATCAGTGGAAGTTACATGAGGAGAATTAAAAGCTCTTTCATGCAATATATAACATTCTGTGGTTGGCTTGTTATTTGGTATTAATATGGTGAATATAAGCTCAAATCAAAAGCAATAATAGATCCTGATAAGATAAATTAATCCTTTCTGAAAACACTATAATCTTGTTTTTGATGTTATTAGATTGGGTACTGCATAAATCACAAATATTCATATTTATGAAGTTTCCTCTTTAAGTAATGAACTCTGCCAACCAAGTGGTATTTGCTTTTGAAGGTACTTACAATAGACATATTTCCACATGTGAACTGGAATTTTAATACCAGAGTTCCTATATTTACTTGATGCCTTTATTGGAAATGACTTTACATATTGGATTCACAATTTCATACTCTAGATTTTCATTTGTTCAGTTTTTAGGGCCTATTTTAAAGGTAAGTATGTGATTTAGAGGCGAATTGTTCTAGCATTGCCTCCAGACATTTTGTCCCTATATCTGTTGTATCCAGTTGCCACTATGTGTCCCCAATGGGAAAAGTGCTAATGTGATTCCGTATTTAGTGCCAGTGATTCAAATGTCAAACTCATCTTAGAACATTCTACATTCAACTATTTAGAAGTTTTAAAAGTATTTTTCTATCAATTTCGGGTTTTCTTCTTAGTTAACAATACCATTTATCTGTTCATAGCTCCTTCATATGTACTTTACAGTAGTAGATGATTTAAATAATACACATTCACAATTTATGTAAAATACAGATGATAAGTTTATAAGGGATAAGATAATCATAAACATATATTTCAATATTTATTTTCTTCACCTTATAGCAATATTTTGCACACACAGCTTTAGGAATCTATATATCAAGAGTACACTAAAAATTGTTGGTATAAATTGATAGCAAAAAAGATATATTAACAAAAACATGATTAATAATTTTATTTCAAGATGATAAAGGACAAAGGGAAATCAAATTGTATTCTAAATCTATTTTTGCTCAGTATTTTTGAAAATAATACATGGGAGACACCACAGAAAAAGTGCAGGATTTTATATGTAACTGAACAAAATTTTAACCCCCTCTGGAATGATTGATTAGAATTTACTACCTTGTTCATTTTCGATAAGACATTGTACAATTTTCTATTCAGTGAAATAGAAGTTGGTCAAATCTGATTTTAAGAAAGCTAAATATTTACTTCAAAAATCATCTCACGATATTTAAAGTCTGAAAAACAGAAATCTGATATAGCAAATCACAAAAAATATATTTTTATTTAAATTGTTAATGAATTTTAAGTTTACAAACATAAACTTTGTTATTATTTAAAATAATTATTACAATGTTAAGCTAAGTTTTAGATTGACTTATATGATATTCAGAAGAAAGGCCACAAAATAGAATAGATACTCAAAATCATATTGAGCAGTGTAATGTAGTCACTTGGCACATTACATCACCTGGATCACCCTTCCCTGTGGTCATTAACTAAGTTATGGCTCCTACCAGCTGTCTTTGAAGCTTGTGTTTGCTTTCTCCACATGAATACATTTGCATTAATCTAAAAATATTCTTTTTTTCCTTGCATTTTTATTCATTTTTTAAAAAAATATTATTCTAATTTGTTATACATGTTTGCAGAGTACATTTCATTTCATATTACAGATAAAGAGCACAGTTTTTCAAGTTGCTGGTTTTATATAAAGTATTTTTGCAACAACTGTGTCTTCATACATGTATTTAGGGTAATCATGGATAACTCAGTCTGCCATTATTCTTATCCCCTTGCCCCCTCTCCTCCTTCCCCACTCTTTGTTCTATTTAAAGCTCTTTCATTCCTCTCATTCCCTCTCTCTTGCCTTTATAAGTTAGTATCTTCATATCAAAGAGATCATTCGACCTCTGGTTTTTTGGGATTGGCTAACTTCACTTAGCATTATTTTAAACAATATCTTTTTAAGTTCCAACTGAAGCTATGTGTTTTGCTTATGACTTGTCCTTATTGTTTAAAACTCTTGCTCTACTCAGTATTATTGTCAAAGGTTTGTCTTTAAATATATGCCTTTTTACTCTGCAATATGTGTTCATTAGTAGATGCAGTAAACTGCTAGGACAATGAGGGATACAACATCACTTTTGGCTGATTGATTCAGGTCCTGTAAGATGTCATAATACCAGCTGCTTAATGTATGACAATTATTATTGCATTCCTTCTATGTAGGATGTTAATTCTGGCTTTTAACCTCCCAGTAGCAGAGACTACAAGAGATGTAATGTTATTGGATGGTGTAAACCTGGCTGCCATGGACTTGACCTGTCTTACCCTTTGACCCATGAAAGACCTATTCCAATTAGAAAATTTCTGCTGGTAAGACAAGATTTTTCATAATAAAATGGAAAGTGAATAAAATAAGATTATTTATTATTTATTTGGGTGTTAAATTAGTTTGGCAAATCTTTTTTTGGAGAGTTCTGAGAATGGCAACGAAAGAGTGAGGAATTGCATTGGGTGTGGGGTGTATAGTTCTAGATTGTCACGTAGACTTAAGAATTAGTCTGAAAAGTGATTGCGCAGGTAACATATGTGTTTAATCTGAACTCATAAACTTTCAAATACCCAATAGTCTTTCACTTCATGTAGGAGCCCTGTTTAGGGAGATGGCTAAGATTGTGGTTGACTACGGGCCATAGAGATGTTTGGGCATTGTCATCTTTTGTAGACTCACGGGACTTGGCCCAGGATCTTGCGGGACTTGAGCGAGATTGCTGATTGGGTCTGCGCCATTTGGTATGTTGGTTGTTTGGTGGTGTGTGGTGTGTGTTAAAGTCGTTGTTAGAGCCAGAGAGAAAAGTTATCAAAATAAAAAGGCTGTTTGTTCCCAGTTCGCCTCTGAACTTCTTCCCGTGGCTTCGTTGCTCCAAACGGCCATCGCTTCAGGCGACAACAACTTTAAAATTATGTAACTTAGTAACATAGTGTCATAGCTGGATATATTTCCCTCCACCTTGTGAGATCTGTAGTCTAGCTTTCTCAAGAGTATTAAGTCCTTTTGATTGACTTGATTCTGAACAAACTTAGGAATTGATAAATGGGTATGAATTAATCTATAAAGCCCATAGTTTTTTTAAAACTATCTAAGTTTCCTAGTCTATATAAAGGTAGTTGTCAAAAAAGAGTTAGATGTACAGCACAGATAATAATCTGTAAAACTGTAAAACTGTTTTTTTTAATCTAGTGAATTTTAAGCATCAGTTTAGCTGGGATAGCTTTGTAATTTTGGAGAAAGAAAATAATTTGATTCAGTATAATAAAGTCTAGGCTTTAAATAGAAACCCAAATTACCAGGTGACATTTAATTGAATCCGAGATTGAATAGGAGGTAGGATAGTCATGGGTACTTGAGTGATGTTCCATATCAGTGGTGCTTAATTTAGTCTTCAACTGTGGCTAATAAGACCTCTTATGTATATGAAAAAGGTTAACAAATTTACATTTTATGGACTATTTGCCTTGTTCCCAAAACACTGATCTAAATATTATGTGAAAATGTTAAAATAAATTTTGACTAATTAGGAAATTCCTAGTATGTTAGCTACATGACAATTTAATTTCTACAAAAACTGACATGTATTTTGTAATTTTGATGGAATCAAAGACCATTGTTATTTGGACTTTAACTTGTAGTCTACCCAAGAAATGGAAAATTACACAATGATCTTTATATTTTTAATATCTGAAAATTTATACCCCAGAGAAAGATCTTTTGACTTCTGGACATACCTAGCAATGAAAGTCCTATTTAAGCAGTATGTATGCTCTTCATTTTATAAACCTATTTAATCTCCAAAATTAGATATTTGATGAAAATTTGAAATATACAAAGTAATACTTCTACAGTGTCATGCTTGGGATGTAGTACGAATGGTTTTCCTGTCCTCAAGCATATAGTAATTCAGGGTCATGTGCTGCATTGAATAATTATTATCAATAAAGCTTTCTCTTTACATTTCATTATATATGTCTAATGTTTGCATTATACAAGCTAGCTCATGTGTAGGCAAATTGTAAGATATATGCATTTTCTATTTCAAGAGTGGTTTATGGTTTTAAATCATCAGATATACCCAGTTTGCTGAGACTTGGTGAAATATTCATATAGACTAAAAAATGCAGTTAAAGAAAAAACACAGATTAAAGCACTGCCACTTAACCTATCACTATACTGGTTAAACTTTGAAACATTAATCAAAGCACATTAAATGCTGAATTTAGAGTGTGTGGAAGAACAAAAGGGATCTCTGAAAACTGATTGAAATAAAGAGTCTAGCACCAGAGACCTGTAATCACCACGGCTCACGCTGCAAGATGCTGATCATTGCTATAGCAACAGACAGTGTTTTGTTACATCATGGAAATCAGGAGCATGTAAGTGATGAGTGCAACATCCCACAGCGTGGACAAGTGCAGAGCCATTATGGGATGGGGTAGTGGGAGATGCAGTCAGAGGCAAGATGAGCACTTTGAAAAGGATAGTAGCAGAAGCACAGGAATACAGATGAGCAGTTCATGTGAACTGGAGTCTATTTTTGTAAGTGAGGCTGTCATTTGTAACCATTCTTAATCACTATTATCACTGCTGTTTTTTTTTTTTCCTTTCTTCTTTTATAATAAAGCACAACAGTGAGCAGCTTCAAAACGAAAGTTCAAAATTTTACCTGTTTTTCTTTCCCTTGAGATCCTATGTTTTATACTACCACTGATTCAAAGAAACATATAAAAGATTATTAATTCATATGAGATCCCATTCGTTAAATATAAGACCACATCTACACTGTGAGGATAAAATTATTACATATTAAGTATGTTTAAAGTTCATATACATGTATTCATTATTATGAATCCTATTAGACTCAAATGTGTTCATTTGTATAAGAAACTCACATTCTTTCAATATCTTGGTATATTCAGAATTTCACTTCCTGTAGCAGTTAAGATCCAAGTGGGCCCACGTTGCCTCAGACGGTGGTGATGACATTTAGGCATCAGACATTGGCTTGGAGGGAAAGGAGATGGAATCAGCGCAGGGAGCTGCAGAATATTCATTCTGGGGGACACTGTTCAGTGAGTTCTCTGTTATTGTTCCACTGAGGGACAGAAAAAGCAAGCACAGGTGGAGCTCAGGAGCAGGGAGAGAAGCACCATAGGTTGTCAGACCTCAGGAGCCAGGAGGAGTCACTGTAATTCAGTCACATTAAAAATAGAGGAAAACACATGACAGCATCTCAGATTGCAACTTTATGTTCTTTGAAAAGGCCAAGGAAGGGATCTCAGATTTCCATCTGGTGGCATTTGTTGGCTGATCCTTCAAACATACATGAGGGGGGCCCAGAAGGTCAGCTGAGACAGCATATCTGAACTGAGATCAAAGCACTGTCCAAGAAACAATTTGCATTTTGTGGTCTCCCAAGGTGATGCTTGCTAAAACAAAAGGAACCTTATTCACAAGATGTAATAAGAGATTTCAGAGTTCCCACATCTTAACATTCATAATATCTAAGGAACTTTCCAAAGATAATTTTGGTGAAAATATAAAAAAACCTCATGAAGATAAAAATGAATATATGGAAAGTATTTTATTCTATTTATTTATTGGACAAGAAAGATTTATGACTGGCTCAAGTGATATATCAGTGATACTGAGATGAATGTTCAAATGGGGGCAAACATGTTTTATACCCCATGACAGGGAAGGAAGTCAACTGAACTTTTTATCAAACAGGACAGAACTTCCAGTTCTGCAAGTCACCTCAAACTAAAAGAATTGAAAATATTTTTAAGATGATGACAGGCTGAATTCAAATAACCTGAAGAATATCCTCTAGATAATATATTTTCCATTGAGTACATTTTTTTTTCCCTAAACATGATTCCACATGTACTAACCCACTAAAGATTAGAAAAATGGGAAAAATTCTCAGTTGAAAAGTAAATTAAACAAAATCAACTTCAAGACGGTCCAGAGGTTAAAATTAGAACATAAGGAAGTTGAAACCTATGAAAAATATTCTCAGAGATATAAAGGAAAATTAACTTTCACATTTTTTAAATAGCAAGTCTCATTAGAAAAATAGAAACATGTGATATATATATTTTGGTTTTTGACCCCCTATGATTTCGCTTATCATACATAACCAAATGAAACAAAATTAGAATCTCATAGATACCTGAATGTGCATGTTTATTGCTACGCTATTTACAATAAGTGAAACATGAAATCAGTCCAGTTACTGGTGAATGGATGAAAGGAACATGAATATGTGCTATATACAGAAGACAGAGTATTATTCAGTTATAAAAATAAATGTAATGGATAGCAAACTAGGTGGGACTGGAGTTAATTGTGTTGAGTGAAATAGATCAGACACAGAAAATCACATACCACATGTTCTCTTTTACATGCGGAAACTAAAAGTGATGATCTGAACAGTAATTAGTAGAGGGTGGGAAGGGTTGGAGGGGTAGGGAGAGTGGGAGGCTAGACAAGGGGTAACAGGAGTAATAGATCCTAGCCAGGCATGGTGGTGTGTGCCTGTAATCCCAGCAACTCAGGAAGCTGAGGAAGGAGGATCACATCCTACAGAAGGTGCCCACTCTATTCTCATGCCCTTTTATGAATGCAATTCTTTCATGAGGATGGGGCAGTCTTGTCTTCTTCACTCCCTAAGACCACTCCTCTTAATACTAATGCAGTGGTATTAAGTTTCCACATGAATTTTGATGGAGGGGGCACTATTTAAAACCAGAGCAACTAGAGATCCACAGGAATATTTGGTAACGATGAAAGTATCAATATATCATGAGGAACTTAAAATTACAACTGCATATGCATCATTAAGCCAGTGCTTCCATGAGGCAAGCCCTGGAAAATTTAAGGCAAAAAAAAAAAAAAAAAAAAAAAAAAAAAAGAATTAATCATTCTCTCAGTTAATGAAAGAAAAACAATATTGAAAACTCAGTGAATTTATAGGACATCAGAACAATAATAGCAAGCAGTTCAAAAAAGTCAATATTTTTAGAAGACTACACAGCAGCTAGAGAATATATATTTCTTTCTTTTGTATGCACCATGGTATACCATATGCTGGGCCATAAAACATATGTCACTGTTTTTTCTAAAAATGCAAAAACATACAGAGTATGTTCTCAGAAATGCATGGAAATGAGACAAGAAATCAAACAATAAAATATCTAAAGGAACACCAAATATCTAGACATTAAAACACACTTCTGAATAATGCAAAGTGCAACTGAAAAATATTTTCAATTGAAAATGATGTTTTTAATATTTAGCTAAAATAGAGTTTGGAATTAAATATATGGTTTCACCTACTTTTATTTATAAATAATAAAAATATCATATGTTAATTTATATATTCATTTTAATAAATTAGAAAAAAGAAAATTTAATCCCCAAGAAAGCAGAAGGAAGGAAATAATAAAATTAAGAACTGAAATATTAAAAGAGGAAATGAGTAAATATTTGGTAAAAGAAAACAATGAAATATAAAGGTATGAAAGATCAATAAAACTGACAATATTGCACCTATACTAACCATGGTTAAATAGAAAACACACACAATATAATATCAAATTTGTGATTATCAGTGTACAAAATCACATATGGCCTTGATGACTGCAGTCCACAAGGCCTTTCCCCTAGGCTAGCTCTGCTCAGTGCCTCCAGCTTGCCTCATCTAACATTTCATATTCCTTGCATCTCTAACTTCTTGGGGTCTCCATTGCAGCTTCAGCTTCACACTCAGAGAATCACACCTTAGCCTCCCAGGAGATTCCTACAGGGATTGAGCACATGTTATTGCCCTGCCTCCCAGACCTTACTTCAAAATATGCGTGAAATTCTCCATGATCCAGTAATTCCAACATTTTGTGTTCTTGCAAAACCAGCACCACAGTAGACAAGAGCAAGTTCTGCCACTAGCTTGAACAGTAGCTTGTGCCAGTGGGTCACAGCTATAATGGCCTCTGAGTGCCTTAGTAGCTGAGCATGGTAAAATGGATACTCAGGATACAATGTCCTAGGTGGTACCAAGCAAACAGAGAGCCCAGGTATGGGGATCAAAGCAACATTTTCAAACAAGTTTTCACTTTTACACCTGGGGTTTGGGATGGGTCTTGTTGATTCCTGAGATGCCCTTAAGATATATTTTATTGTCAAAATACAAAGTACTTAGCTTCTCTTTTGTGATTTTAATCTCACCAACAGGCACACCTTCCATGGACCCAATTTTACACTTGTTTTTCTGGCTAAAATGCAAGTATTTCAAATATTTCTACTCTGCTTTTTGCCTTCTATTCTCACAGTAAACCTGATTAAAAGCTGCTAGCAATACCCATGTTACTACTTGAGTTATGCTGCCTTAAATTTTCCTCTTCCAGATTAATTTGTCATTTACCTTTAAATTCAGCCTCAGAAAATTGTAGGACATAGATAAAATGTAGACAAATTATTTTCCAGAATGTACCATGTGTAGCCTCTAGTCCAATTTCCAATGAAGTCCTCATTCCCATCTGAAACTTCATGAACACAGTCTTTACTGTCTTCATTACTGTTGGCATTCTGGTCTTCCACAATCACATCAGAACCATTTTATGAATGCTGCTTACAAAATTCTAAGACTTCTCTAACCTGCTTCTCAAAACGTTTTCCAAATTCCCCCTAAAAACCAATGCCAAATATTTATGAACCACAAGGTAAGACATAGTCACAACAATGAACCCACTTCTCAGTACTAATTTCTGCATTAGTTTTTTTTTTCCCCCTCTGTGATCGAAATATATAGAAAGAACTATTCAGAGGAGGAAAGATTTATTTTGGTTCGTGATTTCACTGCATTCAGTCCATGGTCAGGGGCTTAAGGCAGACCCATAATGGTAGAATGATATGGCAACTAAAAAGCAATGGGTTGGAAGGTAGGGACTGGTGAGAAGATGAATCCTTCTAGGGCACCTCTCCAGTGATCTACTTCCTCCAACAAGGTCTTACTTTCCAGTAGTCCATCCAACTATTAATACATTTCATGGATTAATTCGCTCATGTCTCATGACCCAATCAGTGTCTAAAAGCCCAACCTCTAAACTTTGCTGCAATGGGGCATGCTTTTATATATGAGCTTTTGGGGGACATTCAAGACTCAAACCATAACAAATATTTTCAAAATAAAATCTTAACAAATGTTCCATGCCAGAATCACACAACTTTTCCATCTCAATACTAAGATGACAATAAATTCAATATATTAAATAGGCAAAACATATGAACAGACATTTTAGACAATAAGATATGTAATAACGCAAAAAATTCAATGAAAGATGCGCAACATTGCTATTCATAAAGAACTACTCATAATCACTCCAACTTAAAATCCCCAAATTCCAAGTTTGAAAATTTCTTACACAGTTTAACATATACTTCCCTTATGATCTATCAATACCACTTTGTGGTATTTATTCAGGAGAAATTTTATCATATATTCACACAAAGACAGGTAAGTGACTGTTCATAACAATTTTATTAATAGTAGTCCAAAACTGGAGAGTGCCCAAGTGTCTGTTAACTAGTGAATGGATGAATAAATCTAGCCATATTCATATGATGGAAATCAACCCAGCAATGAAAATAAAGAGCTACCAAGACATGTAACAACATTGAAGAATCTCAAAGGTAATTTAGTTAAATAAAAGAAGCTAGACACAAAAGACGACACATTGCAATATCATTTACATAAAATTCTATGAAAACCAAAATTTGGATGATAGTAAGCAGATTATTAGTTACTAAAGAGGAGGAGTGTGAGAGTGTTCATTACAAAGTAGCATGAGGAAACTTTTTGGGAGGTTTAAGTATCATATTGTTTCATAGTGGTAATGTATCTGCAGCACTTCATATTTGTCAAAATTCATCAAGAAGCACACTTTTAAAGTGTATTACTTATTGAATGTAAACTATATTTTAAAATTTTGTATTGATAGATTGTTGATGTTAAGAAATAAGGAATTATATTATAACATTGCACATACCTGCAAATTGATGTACCATATTTGCAGAAATTGTTCCATTATTGAATGTGTGATTATAAATGCAATGACCTGAAATGTATTTCAGAAAGGCTATTTAACGTATAAAAATAGGTTTCACATACAACCTATCATTTGATGATGTTTATCTGAAGCCAAATATTTGAATTAATTAGTAAGAAAACTTAAAATGGTACCTGTATGTTAAGATCAGTAGGATTTTGAGTTTACCAAACTCAGCTGAAAGTGCTTGAAACAGAATGTTATCTAGAGACTCATGCATATCAATCATTGAAACTTACTGAAAATTTATTTGCTATCCTCTATTTTTGCCTAAAATGAATAAAGTAATGTACAAAATATTTAGTAAGACAACACCTAGTCCAGTTTTAATACAATTATCTCAAAAAATTATCAGATTTAGCAAACCTAATAAAAATTATATTTGGTGTATTGACAGGAAAGTTATTTCTTCTTTATGACCCAGAAAGAGTTACTTTATTGTATAAAACTCAATGAACCCAAATAAAACCTCAAAATTTACTTACCGATGTATTGTTTTCTTATTGCTATTGTAACAAATTTTCACCAAGTTAGGGATTTCAAGGAGCCCCGATGTGTTATGTACAGTCTTTCTCTGGTGCAGCCAGTGTGCCTGCAGAGCTTGTTTCTTCAGGGGCAAATACAGGGACTGCCTTTTCCAGCTTTAAGAGCTTCAAGAGTCTGCCTTGTCCCTTTATCTTCAAAGCTAGTAGCATGGCATATTTAGATATCTCTCTTATTCTGGCCTTCCTGCCTCCCTCTTTAAAGAAGCCCTGTGATCACATTGAGTCCAATGGTATAACCCACAATCACAAATCACTAATTTAATCAGATCTGAAAATTTCTTTTGCCATATAAGATAGCATACAGAGTCAATCTGGGAGTAAGACATGGACATTTTTGGCTGTGCAGAGAATTTCCTACAACTGACTCTCCTGACATGTGCTACCAGCTGGGCTTTCAGTGATGACTAAGAAAGACAAAGTCCTTGACCTCGTGGACTTTACAGTCTAGTGGGAATTTTAAAGGCTCCTAGCAGGGCCATTTAGGATAAAAACATTTATAGGAAACGGTAGGCATAAAATCCTAGAAAATAATTACTGTATCTCAACAAAGGGAAATTAATACATGTAATTTTGTTGCATAGTTCACACTAAAAAGTAGTAATAATATAAAAATTAAAAGTAGTTAAGAAAGTGTTTCTGTAAAACTAATTGAAAACATATGAACAATATTACAGAGAAAACCATTCCAGTAATAATTTTTGTATTTTCTCTAATTAAGATTCGAGCAGGAAGATGTTTTTGCACAAAAAATGTGATTATTTTTTTACAGTTCTCATAGTACTTCTTTGGGCAGTCTCTATCTTTGCTGAAACATTGGCATTTGAAGACACTTGCACAATTTGATGGACAAACCACTGAGACAGGAAAGCCTATGCAAAGGGATTAGGACCCATGTCTGTTAGCAGTAGCTGGGCCAGGGTCTAGAGGCTAGGCTCTCCAGGGCACTGCTCTTTTAAGAGCAAAAGTAGGTTGTGACGTTTGGGGGAAAGAATATGGAAGAAAATGTTAAAGCCCAATGGAATATCAATTAGCTGACAAGTACACGTAATCTGGGTTGTCATGGTGATGGTGCAGGCAGGACAGGAAAAGAAAGTCCCCAGGAGTGCCACTGCCACATCCCAGTGACATTTCGGTTAAACCCTGATCTGAAGAGCTTTGCTTTGAGTGTCGTACAAGGTGCTTTTCTTCACTAGAGATTTTTTTTTTTTTTTTTTTTTGACAGAGACCTGTGTTTTCAGTCAACCTAATTAAAAAGAAATGTAAATGGTGATAATTGCATGTTTATTTCTTTTGTGTTGTGATTTCTTAAGAGTAAATGCAGAAATATATTCACTGCATTTAAGGGTCATCAATTTAATGTGTTTCCAAATTATTTGTCACAATGTTTTTCTTTCTAACCAATCTAGAATTTTACAAATATTGTTTTGGAAAATTTGATGATATAAAATTTTACAATCATTTCCATTTACTTTTTATAGTTAAAGATCCTGATATCATGCAGACCTGGTGAGAGTTCAAGTATATGTGTTTTTATGTATGTGAGTGAGTGTGAGTGTGTGTGTGTGTGCACATTTTTCTTATAATTTATTATGTTAAAAATTTCAAACATACAGAAAAGGTTAAATGAAGAGTTTAAAGAGAGTTTATGAAGCTGTCACCACAATGATTTGTATTTCTCCATGTTTGTTTAATCTTTGTGTATATAATCAATTTCCTTTGGTGGAGCATTTGAGATTAGGTTGTAGACATAATGACATTTCACAGAAAAACACGCCAGAGTGAATTTTCTAAGAAGGATATTCTTTCAACACATTCACAGTACAAAAATAGTATTCAAGTAATTTAGTGTTTATAATATATTCATGCTTTTAAAATTTTGTAATAAAATATTTTCTGACATTTAATAGAGAATCCTATTAAAGATCATGTATTGTATTTAGTTGTCATATTTCTTTAACTTCCCTTAATCTAGACTACTTCTCTAGAATTATTTCCCCCCTTTCCTTGCATTAATTATGTGGAAGTACTTAGGACAGTTGTTCATCAATTAGATTTGTCTATTAAGTCATGATTAAATTCATCTCATGTACCATGGTTAAGTTGGTTCATTGGTTTTCCTCAGAAAGTTACAGGATGTGTTAGTCAGTTTGGTGTTGCTCTGATGAAAATAACTGACAAGTAAGATTTAGGGAAGGGAAGTTCATTTTGGCTCACAGATTTAGGGATTGGCAGAGTGTATTGCTCTGGGCCTAAGGGGAGGCCAAATATCATGGTGGAAGGGCTTGATGGAGGCGGGTGTGTTGCTCCATTCATGGTGGCCAGGAAGCAGAGAGTGGAGGGAGTGGTTGCAGGGAAGATGCATCTTTCCAGGACTGGAACCCAGTGACCCACCTCCTCTAGCCATGCCCCATCTACCTAGTTATCACCAATCCACTCAGACAAGGATGGACAAATTAGGTTTCATCTCTCACAGTGCAATTATTTTACATCTCAACAATCCTGTATTAATATAGGAGCTTTGGGAGGACACCTCATATAAAAAATGAGATAACCCAAGACAGACTATCCTGTTTTCCAACAGTTTTTACTCATGGATTTAGTATCCGTAGCTGATCTTAGTAAATCACTATTTGGTTAATTGGCATTTACCATGTGGAATCCTTCTTTGGTGGAAAATGAGCTTCACCTTTTCTCTTTTTAAAATTTTATTGTAATAAAGCACTGATGGGAGAGGATGGAAGGATATACAAATTCTTAGGCAAGTAAGTTAGTTTGGGTTTTTTTTTTTATAATTACTTCACAATAGAGTGAATATAGTTAATAACAATACACTGTACATCTGAAAATCATTAAGAGTAAATTTCAAATGTTCTTACCACAAAAAGTAAGTATTTGGGGTAGATGGATCTATTGCTTAACTTGATTTAATTATTACCCATTGTAGTCATAAATCACACTGTTGTTTGGTAATACATAAATACATGCAACTATAATTGGTCAATTTATAATAAAAATAATAAAAATAATAAAAATACAGGAAACTCATTATTTTAAACTATATTATGATCCATTTTAGTCATTCTTTTGTAAATGTATATTTTCTCCTCTGTTGTAAGTGGGAATGCCCTGATGTGGATTCCTGTGCCCTTTTGCAATTTTTTCAAAAATTATACTTTTTTTGTGCATTTCCTTATTTTCTAGCACAGGTTGTGTTGGGCACAGCAGGCATTTTGCTGCCCTGTCTGGAACCTGTGATTTCTCCAAAGAACACCTCTTGCTTGTAGTGGGGAATGTACTATAGCCTAACATCTGGGAAGCTGGTGTGCTCATTGCTATTGTTGCTTCTAGGTCACTTCAGTGGACTGAGCTAGAAAAAAAAAAATATATAACTACAAACAATGTGTTTGAACCCACACTGATGTCTTCAAAATCTGTGCGGCGACATAGGACTCCTCTTCTACCTTCTGTGTTCCTTTCTCAGGTCTTCCCCAGTGTTCACCCTGGTTCCCCAGACAGTAATGTATCTACCAAATTACTAAACACTATTATACACAAAATATTTACAAAATAATTTGAGAATTACTGAGTAACTGTCACTAACAACAATTTTTTTTTTTTTTTTTTTTTTTTTTTTTTTTTTTTTTTTTTTTTTTTTTTAGTTAATGCAGTTCAAGGTTTCTTTGGAGTTTGTTTTACACTTAAGATATATCCAGCTGATGAGGTGTAGTCAGATCACTGTGTTAAAAAGATTGCTGTTTTCTTCATTTTAAGGCACATTTACCCACATCTACTTATCTGTAGGGCCCCTTTTATCTCCCTTTTATTTCCTCTCCTCCTCTTCTTCCTCCTCCTTCTTCTTTTGACATTAAGATGGGTTTCATGTTTTTCATTCAACTGATACCTCATATAATGCTCTGGGCTCAATCACTATTTCCTTCTAAACTCATGAAATTTCAAGTCTTTCTCAGTTCCTTTGAATTTCTCTCTCTCTCTCTCTCTCTCTCTCTCTCTCTCTCTCTCTCTCTCTCTCTCCCCCCCCCCAAGGGAATCTGGTAAGGAACTTTAGAAAACAGGCAGGAAAGGAAGGAGGCCAAGCCAGCCTGTGTCATTTGGCAGAGCTGCAGAGTTAGTTGCAGGGACCCTCAGGACTGTCCTGATCCTCAGCAGGGGGTGAGCCCCTCATGCTCCCCATTCTGCAATGCTGGGTTGAGGGCCATCTTATTCTCCATGCCTGTGAAAAAAAAAAAAGAGCCCCCAAAGAGTCCAAGATGTCTTCTGAGAAAGCAGCACACGTTGACTGTTGGATGGAGTGAGATGGGGTAGGAGCTTACAAAAATGCCAATAAGGTTGAGCGCTGCCACTATCCACTCACATTATTCACTGTTGTTGGACAAGTCTCAGAACTGTTTTCACATTTCTGCACTCACCATGGGCTTTCGTATTTCTTGGGGTGACTATATCTGTATTTTATTATTCCTTGGCCCCTCTCCCTTTTTGTTTTATTTTCTACAAAGCACTTTTATATTAGTCTGTTGTATGTTGCTGTAAACAGAATATCACAGAATAGGTAATTTATAAAGAAAAGAAATTCTTTTCTGTTCTGGGGGCCGAGAGTCCAGTATAAAGTTGCCATCATTTGGTGAGGATATTCTTATTATGTTTTCCCATGTCAGAAAGGCAGAAGATGAGAGAGGAGGGAGTTAGAAGGAGGCAGAGAGAATGTGAGGTGGGGGGGAGACAGGGAGAAAGAGGGAGAGTGAGGGAGGCAGGAGTGCAAGTAGGGCATGAACTCCCTGTTATAACAAAAACCTCTATAGAAATAAAATTTGTTTCCATAATGAAGATATTGACTATTCCTGAACACCTCTTATTGGGCCTCATCCCCAGATACATAGCAATGGTAAATGCAATTTCCATCACATATATTTTGGGGATACATTCTAATCATAGCAAGCTCCTTGACCTTCTTGCTTCTAGCTTAGCTGGCTCTGTGGGTTTGGGTGTTTATTCCCATTTATACATTATTTCAAGTTTGGGGTATTCTGTATCTTCTCATCATGTTACTGCTCTTGTAATGAATTTTCTTTTTTATGTTGCTTTGTTTCATTGCATGGATGCATTTTTTATTTTGCTCTGTATGTTTTTTTGGAATTTGAAAAGGAAGATTAAATTCAGGTGGGCTACCTGTAGTCTGGGGATACATGGGAATTAAATATGTTCTTAACAACTTACTTGTAATTATTTCCTACATATGTTTACTGATTTGTATCATATCCAAATATTTCAAAGTCACTATTGTTTTCAATACTTATTAAAGTTTTTGATATTTTTTATTAATATTACTTTTTAAAAAAAATTAGCAAATGTGGATCAATAAGCTGAAATGACTTGCCATAGGAGGCATGAGTTAAATCAACAATTCAAAGTTATGGAATTATAGTTACACACGCAGCAAACGCATATGTCATTCATCTAAAATTTAAGCATTCTGATCTGTGACTCCAGTTCAAATCAGCTTATGTGAAAATGTCCCATTCATTTCAAATTAGTAAGGTCATTGATTGAAGAATGGATTGAGTTTTTAATGTGGTTTTAATCACCTTTTTGGTATTCCAAAGTTTTTCAATAAATTTTTCTATTATCATGTACTTTTTAAGTTTAATTAGAAATACCTGCATTTATTTTGGCTTTACTTTTAACATGATTGAAATTCTTGTTATACCTTTTCTTTTTACAGAGTTCTTAGCTTCACTGTTATAATAGTATGTTAGTTCCACAAAGTATTTGCAATGGCTATTTTTTCTAAGTAAAATATTTTATCTTTATATGCAGGAGCCCTGTTTGGGGATTGACTTGAATTGCGGTTGACTATGAGCCGTGGAGATTTGGCCATTGTCGCCACCCGTAGTCTCACGGGACTTGTTGCGGGATCTCGAGTGACTTGGCCGAAATTGCTGATCGGGTCAGCGCCATTTTAGTGGTGTGTTTGGCGTGTGTTAGTTGTTGTTAGAACCAGAGAGAAAAGTTATCAGAATAAAAAGCTGTTTGTCTCCAGTTTGCTTCTGAAGTTCTTCCCGCGACTCCGTTGCTCCAAGCGCTTCAGGCGGCGACATTTATATATCCAGTCATGGAAATTTTGGGTGTTAATCAAAATTCATAACTATATTCACTTAGTATGCTTTATGAATTTTTACAGTACTCAAGAGATTTTGATCATCCTAATAAACATTTCAATTCAGTCAACATTATGTTTATTGTAGATAAGACTTGGATTTGTCTTTGGAGATAATATTGACTAAGTTGATTGGCAATTACTGTGCTGGTCTTTGGATTTTAGAAGTCACATTTCTTTGGGTCAAGTTTACTTCTATGGATTTCAACAGGATGAGCTTAGGACAAAGTAATGATTATCTTGTCATATTTAGTTTTCTTTTTCACTGAGAATTTTCTCTGGAATTCTACAATGCCCAGTATAGTTTTCTGCTGAATCATTGCTAAACTACCAGGTAGTCACTATCAATAAATTCTTGAGTTATTCACTCTTTCAGCAATATGTACAAATCTTAATTACTGAAATTATTGAAATCCAAAACATAAATTCTACTTACAAAGATTCCATACTTAGTGGAACTTTCCTTATGGAAGCTGAATGGATAGGAGTATCCTACTGTGCCACTGTACTGTCAAAAGTGTGAACAAATTCCTGAATTTTAAAGGCACCAGATCCTAGCTCTGCAGAAACCTAGGACTAATGCAGCAGATTGGATGGTTGAATACATTCACTGAATAAATGAACTCACTAACTTAGTCTGCTTCCTTATTGAATGAGCTCTGTCTTCTAACATTTCATGAGAAACTGATTATCTTTTCTTTTTGAAGTAGTTTCAATAATATTAATGAGATCTGAAATCTGCCAATTTTTCATGTGGAGTTAAACATAAATTAATAGTAATGAATCCATTTCCATTTTATTCATTTATTAATGATCCTTTCAATCACAGTTTTGAAAGGATTTTTTTTTTCTGTTACACCAGATGGCTTAAACATCTGTATTTTGGCATTTTACTCTATCAAATATGCATTGTCAAATGAATATGCTCTCCAGATCTTTAAAAAAATAATGTTTCAAGAATTGTCTTTTAAATGATACATTAAAAACATAAAATTTGTACATATTAATGGAACACCATGTGTTTTGATACATGTATACATTGTATAATGTTTAAGTCAGGTTAAGCATATCTCTCTCTGCACACATTTATCATTTCTTCATGGTGAAAACTTTCATTGTGTTTTCTGGATTTTGCAAATGCACAGTACTATAGTTTCTCTGTTAACCGCTGTGCAGAACACACCAGAACTTCTTGCCCTTATCTAGGGGCAACTTTGAAAGCTTTCATCAAATTCTCCCATCCCTCCCTTGGCCCCTACTCTCCCCAACCTTTGATAACCATCATTCTATCTCAGCTATGTGACCCATGATCTTAGATTCCACATTTGAGTGAGATCATGCTGTATTTGTCTCCTGTGCCTGGCTTGTTTCATTTAACCTAATAATTTCCAGTTCTATCCATGTTGTCACAAATTGCAGGATTTCATTCTTCTTCATTGTGGAATAGAGTTCTGTTATCTTCTTTATCCAGGTTCATGTTTTCTTTATCCAGTTATCATTTGATGGGCACATAAGCTGATTCCATATACTTCTCTTCTACTTCTTGCTTTAACTAAAATTGGGTTCTTCTCTGAAGCCATTGCTTCTGAAGTCCCTTCAGATAAGGTCTATTTTCTCTCCCTGGCTTTGTAGTAAGTGACCTGCAGGTGGATAGTTTACATTAGATTCTCTTCCTTGCATTTCCAAGTCACTGCCATTCCTTTTCTTAAACTCCTTCTTTTGCTTAAATTTCACATCATCATCTATATGACTCACTAACCCTTCCTGTCTCAGTCAGCTCCTGATATCTGTATCAGTATCCTTTGTTTTATGAGGATTTACCACCTGGATCACTTACTGTCTCTTAGAAAACTGCTGTCTTCATTCTTAGTAATTTCATTCTCTGGGGAGCTGAACCTGTCAAAGCCCTGAGCTCCAAGTTCTTTGAATGATCTCGCCCTCTGCCCTCTCCCAGCTACTCATTCTCAGGACATATCTTAAGTTTTCTCACCACCTGTAACAGTAAGACTTTAAATATTTTTTTCCAATTTCAAGCATCCTTCACTGTTCCTCACTGCTTTTTCCAGTTCAGTAACAAACATTTTCACCACCCCGGGTGGTCTATTGATTCACTTACTTAAGTGGTCGCTCCTCTGCCCAGACCACTTCTCACTACCTTTGTTACTACTCTCTTCCTGAGAGAAAACATCATCTTAACCTCTCCACGTTCCTATCCACAATCCTGCACCCACTGGATTCTCAGTAGTAACAAGAAATAATTTCTCATTTCTATCACAGTAAAAAATATTCTGTTAAAAGCCAATCAAAATAATGCCTTACCTTATTTCTTTGAGCTGGCCAGGGACATTCCTTTCTTAGGGTCTTGTATTTGTATGTCTTTCTGTATGTCCATTACCAAAATTGTCCCTTCCTAGCTCTCTGACCTCCTTTAGGTACCTACTGAACTGGTGCCTTTCAGTGGGACTTCCTGATCATTCCAACCAGTGCTATCTTTTGTAACTATATTTTATTTCTTATTTCTGGCCTGTTTTTCTCCACAGAACACATTACCACATAAAATATTTTAAACTTTACTCATTAAGATTTATAAAGGTAAATAAAGAATTCTCTATTTCAACCTAAAATTTACAATGAAAGTAGTCCTCAGAAGAAAATGTCTTTATTATTCTCAAAAAATTGAAAGCAAATGAAAAATGCCATCTATTTAAAGAGAAAGTGAAATAAAAATATGAATGTAGAAAAATATATTGATAGGAATCAACAAATATCAAAATAAAAATTAATTCCAAAGTATAAGAAGAATATAAATTATGAATAAACCAGCATTCAGAAATGCTGAATGAAAATTAATAAAAAGACACATTTTAGATATCATGAAGGATCAATAAAGAAAGATATAACATTTTGGGGAATGGTAAAAAAGAATGATTAAAGTTATGAATATAGAATAAATACAAAGTATTAAAAAACATTTTTACTAAAATTTATAAATTAATTCGACATCCCAAATTAACATATATTATAAATTCATAGAAATGGCATAAAAAGAGATAGAATCACTGAGAAAATTACTAGAATAGAAATCAGGAAAGTTTTCAGAACTATTTGTCATAAATTTCCCAGCATCTTGTGTTCTCAATAAACTTCCCACAGTGTGGTGGCTTTAGCTTCAGGTATCACAGTCACATTCTAGTCCCAAGGGGACTGAAAACAGAAGTGTGTGCAATAATGATCTCACATCCATGCGTTCAGAAACTGTCCTAGTTTCCATGAAAGTTGTAAAATAGACTTTTATGGAAGTAGCAATGTTCCCAGCAAAAAAAAAAAAAAAAAAAAATTCTTGTTATGTTATGAAGGAAGAAGAGGAAGATGGAAGGCAGAGTCAATCAGAGACCCTTGCTACAAAGCCCTAAAATAATATCTGATTAATTAGAGACTTATGATTATATGTGGCCATACTCTCAAAGTTCAGAGGATGCCTTACAACACATTAGCATACCTTACAAAGCCTTAGTGTAATAATAAAATAGTGCTGATTTGGTAATTAAAAATAACAAAGAGGGATTAATAAAAATTAAGAGCTACAGAATGGTTATTACACATTTATGAAGACCATGTTTTTTGGTGGAAATGTGTCAAGTTGAAGAATAAGTGGGATAATTAGCTCAATTACATGGGTACAATTACATGTTTATCTTGCAACACATAAAAAAACTTATTCCAAAATATTAATGACATAAATGTGAAAAGATTAAATATAAGTATAAAATTATCAGGGGGATGATTTGTATTACTTCAAATTGTTAAAAATATCTTAAGATTCTTACATGCTAAATACAAAAGTAATCACTGAACAATTTGACTACATCAAAATTAGGGACCTATGCTCAATGAACAATATAGTAGACAAATCATGAAGAAGAATAATGTGAGGAGGGTAGTATTGAAATTTCTGAAACCAACAAAGATTAAATATTTATATATTGTACATAAAATAATATACAAAACTTTATCATTGCCCGAAGTGGCTTATAGCATGTGACCTGTCCAATGACACAGCACACGTTACCTTAATTCATTTACAATGATCTTATTTATTTTTTATTACTCATATTACTATTATACTTTCTATCCATACAAAATTCTGTCTTGTCTCAGGAATTCTCTCATCCGCTATTGCTTCCACCTGATGGTCTACAGTCTGTCCATTCAAACATACTGCACCCTTTTAATTTCTATCCAGCACTTCGTTATTTTTTCTAAAAGTTTAACTATAAAGTATGATAATATTGATTGTTGTGAGATGTTTCTACACAGTTAAGTTCTTTGAATTATTCTTGCCGAAACCTGGGATTCTGGGCTAAGAGCAAGCCTTGCAATCAACTGACAACTTTATGGAGAGTGAGAACTGTATAGACCTTCACACTGTACCATCTTTTAAGGATTTTGGAGACTTCTCTGCCTAGAGACACATCACCTATCTGACCTTTGGAGAGATTTTATTAGTATACCAAAAAATTGAAAATAAGGACCCAAACCCCATTGCATTTTCAAAGAGGGAAAAATGAACACTGCCTCTATTCCTTTATAAGCAGAGAATATTTCTTGCCCCAAACCTAGATATCCAATTTTGTATATGGAAAACATTAGACCAGCTTTTATCATATTGACCTAGAGTATGAATCAGGGGTGGGCAACCATGTGGTCACTTTTTAAAGTAGATTATTATCAAATTACCCTTTTTTCTGAACAAGATAATCTTATATGAACATTTGAACAGCAGGACAAAATTAATAAATATAAATATCAGAAACCCAACCTGAGTATGGTTGATTAATTCTGATATATTAAAGTGTGTGTGTGTGTGTGTGTGTGTGTGTGTGTAGTGTGTGTGTGTGTGTGTGAACATACATATATACACACTGACAACCATTATTTCTTTCCAGTAACAAAGATCAATATCACAAGGTCTTTTGATTCCCAGTTTTTCATCCTTCAATGTCAAATCAATGGACTGAGTTTAATTTTACTGGGTTGTTGATCTGTTGTCAAATTTCAGTGTCTGTGTGTTTCTCACTCAGTTTCAGACACCCCATGATCACTGTCAATCTTCTCATTGAGTGGCAGGATGGAGACCTTGTTCACTCCTGTACTGCTTTTACATTTAGCAAGATACTTGGCACAGTTTAGGCCTACACATATATATTCAATTAACGAATACATTTTGAAAATTTTAAAATGAAATGAAAACAATTTTGTGGCTTTCTTTTAAATATGTGATTCTGCAGGAGCCCTGTTTGGGGAGATGGCTTGAATTGCGGTTGACTATGAGCCATGGAGATTTGGGCATTGTCGCCTTCAGTAGTCTCATAGGACTTGGCCTGGGATCTCGAGTGACTTGGCTGAGATTGCTGGTTGGGTCAGTGCCATTTTGGTGGTGTGTGCGGCGCGTGTTAAAGTCGTTGTTAGGGCCAGAGAGAAAAGTTATCAGAATAAAAAGCTGTTTGTCTCCAGTTTGCCTCTGAACTTCTTCCCGCGGCTTCGTTGCTCCAAGCGGCCATCGCTTCAGGCAGCAACATGATTCCATTACTCCTATTTGCTTTCATTTGAAAATTATAATTTGTTAAATGTGTTTTATTTAATTTTACAAATTCATGAGAAATTAATGAAAAATCTTTAGAATGCTTGGTATGTGGCATTATCTTTTTGAGGCTTTTGGCTATCCCATTTAATATGCACTTGATGCTACTTTCAGACTGAAACAATTCAAGCAATTAGAAGATATTTCTGGTTCTATGTTGAATTTACTATTTACTGTTGATTCTTATGATCATATAAATAAAATTGTTTAAGCTCTGTAGCCATTGAAAAATATTTATATCTCATAACTTTGGCAAAATGTTTTTCCTTTCTTGAGAACAACTCATATAGGATATTATAACACCATATCTCAATATTTGCTCAATTTTATAGTATTTTTCTTACCAAGAATATACAATTATTTTTATACATTTTACAATTAATAAGTCATAGATTTATTTCTATAATGATACCTATTTTAAAGCTGTTTGATTTATGTTCCATTTTTCATGTATTTTATTGGAAAACGCTTTAAAGTAACTTCATCAAATATAAGCTTTAATGATTAATTTAATGCAGCAACACGGTGAAATGGGAATAAGCATTTATATTTAAAAACACTTTAGTAATTTAACAAAGGCAAACAAAGTGGTTTTCTTGACAAGCATGAGTAAAAATCGGTGCATTTTAAATTATGTCACCTCATAATTCAATGCACATTCTCATTGTTTTAATGTTATTATGACAAAAATCTTTTTTACTAGACAAAAGTAGGGAAAAATTCTGCATTATGTAAGAAAAACCCATGTCTAGAGAACACAAAAGAAATGGATTAAGAAAAATAGGCCTGGATCACTTTAAATTAAAAATAGTCATTAAATATGTACTTAGTTTCTGAAACACTGAATAGTTTTAGATGAATTTGTGTGTAATCAAATAAGCTAAAATCCAGATTATTTAAATATGTTGAATCTTCAGACACATAAAAAATGCAGTTTCTTTCACAAAAGGAAAACCAGACAATGGCTTTTTATAATTGCTTTGATTATCTATCAATTATCATTATTTTCTATTATTTCAAAATAGTATTATTTATTGTGAAATAGAAGCAGTGTATTTGTTGTGTATTGAGGTTTTCCAGAGAAATAGAACCAGTAGGATGCATATATATTAAGATATTATTTTATTTTAGAGAATTTCTTCATGTGAGTGTTGAGAATATCAATTTAAAAATCTGTGAGCCAAACTGGCTGCTGAAGGTTGATGCTATAGTGATGAATCTGAAGGTGAAACACAGGAAGAATTCCTATGTTTCCCTCTTGAAGTAGAGTTCTTTCTTCTTTGGGAAACTTTAGTTGTTGCTTTGAAGGCTTTCATGTAATGGTATGAAACATACACACACATACACACATCCTCTGTATATAAATGTGTGTTATACATACAGATGTGTATATATATATTATAAATATAATATATGCTATATACATGCATGTGCATATCCATATAAATTCTTTATAGCTTCCTGTCTTACTATTTCAGACTTTCTCACATGAAAGAATGCTTGAACCATAAACTACTAATTATTATTCTTTTATAAAAATTCTTTCTCCTAGATCTGGCCCTTACCTACTATAATTCTCAGCCCCAAAGGAAAGTTCCTTTCCTGGAATTGTCAAAGCTCTTATGAGTCAGTATTACCTAGTTAATCCAAGAAAAGAACTCTGCGCTTCATGTGTTAAGCCTTCCAGGGGTTCCTCTGTCGTGTTCTTCTATACATTCCCTCCTCATCTAATAGATTATGACCAAACTGAGGACAGGAACTGATGTTCAACTTGGCAAGCTAGTATGGTGGCTGCAATATGGGTGATACACAGGTCTAATGAACAGTTATAATGGTGTTTAGAAAAGCTACCATTTATGGTTTCAGATATTGTACAAAGCTTTGCAAAATTGCTGAGTAATTTGACTGGGTTACACTATCTAATGACCATAATTGCTCCACAAATCATTCAATATTATCATCTCTGCAGAAACCCAAGACTTAAAGTCTATTGTAATAAAGGCAGACCTCAATCTAGCTGCTGTCTATGGTCATAATCATTATGACCATCAATGTATCCAGCAATAAAATATCCATGGGTGAACAATCACTCTATTGTTTCACTGTCACACTGAAATATCCTCTCAAAAAAACTATGTCACATTTCTAATTGTTGGACTGATCGACTTGTTCCCTGATTTTCTAAAATTATAAATGATTAAAATTTTCAAATAGTCATATGTGAAATTCTTATAGAAATTGTAATCTTGAGCCGGGCGCAGTGGCGCATGCCTGTAATCCCAGCACTTGGGAGGCTGAGGCAGGAGGATTGCAAGTTCAAAGCCAGCCTCAGCAATGGTGAGGCACTTAGCAACTCAGTGAGACCCTTTCTCTAATAAATACAAAAAAGGGCTGGGGATGTGGCCCAGTGGTCGAGTGCCCCTGAGTTCAATCCTCGGTACCAAAAAAAAAAAAAAAAAAAAAAAAAAAAAAAAAATGAAATTGGAATCTTGCATGTGTGCATTCATTCATAAAACACATTCAAGTTTATGTTTTTCACACTGTATGTTGGGATTACCCAGCTTTCTTTTTTTTTTTTTTTTTTTTTTTTTTTGTGGTACCAGGGATTGACAGGGGCATTCGACCACTGGGTTTCCCCAGACCTTTTTTTTTGTATTTTATTTCACTGAGTTGCTAAGTGCCTCGCCATTGCTGAGGCTGGCTTTGAACTCGTGATTCAGCCTCCCAAAGTGCTTCAGGCGTGCGCCACTGCGCCCGGCTACCCAGCTTTCTTTTAAGTGACCTGAAAAAAATCATAATTCTCTCCTAATTCAAGCCAGCCTTATAGGCATGTGAAATGAATTTTATTCATTAATTTTTCATGTATTATACTACATCTTTTACTTCTAACATGAAAATAGATTATGTTATCATTCAGATTATTTAAAATTGAGGATGTGTGTGTGTGTATCATGTATGGTAGTGTCTACAGTTGCAAGTATGCCTGTCATACTATTTCAAATAATTAGAAATATTTTACATGTTTTAAAATAACACCTGTACAAATAATGAAAATTACCATACAAAAATCTGAATACATGCTGCTTAAAAATAACCTGAATGAATGTTTGTTGTGACAGCCATAATTTATTTCGTTCTGGGAAATAATGACACCATCACCATCACTCACAATGCATCTCTTTGCTCAAAGCTCAGGGAGCACTATTGATGGCTTAGAAAACAGCCTATTGAGTTCAAAACTAGCCAGTCCCTTACTCTGAAAATTCAAACAAAGTTGAAATGGACCAAAAGGATAAAACTAGCCCTATATGGTGGTGCATGTCTGTAATCCCAGTGACTCAGGAGGTTGAGGCAGAATAATATTGAGTTCAAATCCAGCTTCAGCATCTTTGGTAAGCCCTAAGCAACTCTGTAAGACCTAGTTTCTAAATAAAAAAAAATTAAATCAGTGGTGGGGGGGCTTGGGAGGTAGCTCAGTAGTTAAGTGCCTCTGGGTTAAATCAATCCCTGGTACCCAAAAAAGAAAAAAAAAGAAAAGGCAGAACTACTTAAAAATCCACCAAAGTATGTCTTCTTTATTGTATTGCTCTTTACTAATAGAATATAAGATGGCATAGACAAGATTATTTTGGGTAATGAAACATGCTTTTAAGTAAATGTGCATAAAACTTTTGTGTTCCTACATGGTGAGGTTCGAGGTATGTATGTTCTATGTCATTATATGAAGGAAGGTGATGCAAACTCTAAAGCTGCAATGATCAAAAAATCAAGAAGGAACTGCAGTTAATGTTCAAGAAAACACATTTTAAAAAGATTTTCTAAAAATAGATCAGAGACTTCACAATCAGAAAAATCTTGGAGTACCTACAGCTTGTATGAAAATTAATTCAGCACTGACACCTCTCTATCTCCTAAGTCAACAGCAGGCAGAAAGAGCAGGGGTCCCTCTCCTGGAGTCAGGCAGTGGGGCTGCAGCAGTGCTGGGTCTTTTCATCCTCCTGAGACAGAGCCTGACACCTGGCCTGCTTGCATTAACTACCTGAGATTCACAACACAGGAGCCCAGGGATGGGAAAGGAATTTGATGCTGCTTGGATAAGAGCTGATGTCATTGCACTTCCCTGGTCTGCATGAAAGAAAACCAGAAGCTCCAGACACAAGGAAAGTACATGAGTGAGAGGCTCTTCCTCCTGTGCAGAATCCTAGAAGGAGGCTAAATGTTTAGAACTGCACATTGGGTTAGAGAGTTGGAGTGCTCTCTGTACCCCTTAGCTTTATTTGAGAAGAGACTTTTCCTAAACCCTCCATGCAACTTGCTCTTCCTTGGTAATTTCAGGATCAGGAAGTGAACCTGAACTTCTTTTCTCTCTCTATTCAGGGGGAGTGAAGACTTGTTGTGTTGGCCAAGAACATTCACAGCACAAAGCATGTTGCCACAGGATGGAAAATACTGGTATGGACAAGGCAGGCAGTGTCCCACGCGTAGATGAAAACCATGGCAACGCTGGATCTTGGCTTCAAGTAGCCCTACAGAAAGTGCAATGCATTCTCCTTGCTTCCATTTGAATAATCTGTTTGTACCTAGATTATCTCAGCAAGTGATTTGTTGGCTTATGGAAGCTTGTGATATTATGACATCAATTGGTAGCATATTTTTATACAACTAAGGGGCTGTTTGTACAGTGTTTGTATTACAAGTGCAGGGTAGACAGGGTCTCCCGCCAATAGCAGGAAGCCTGTTCTGAGTATTGATAAAATAATTACAGGACATTTGGGACCGTTAGCCTAGATTTGCAGTATACAACTGTGGCTTGTATGTAAACAGCGTATGTACCAGTGTTACATACAGAAATGAACTGCGATAGAACTTTAGAAAATTTTGTACCAACAGTGCTGTAATTAGCAAACATAGCTGAAACAAAGATTCAAATATGTGGGTAAAAGACAATCGGTCAGACATTATAGGACACAAAAAGTAAAGAAACAAAGAAAAAGATTCAGACATTAGAATTATCAGATACAAATTAAATAATCTCTTTGCATGCTAAAATTTTAGTTGAAAAGATGGAAGACATGTGGGAAAATAGCTATGGAAATGAAAATGATGAGAAGGATAGAAAGGTGCTAGATCCATATCTTATATAAAAATTAGGATCTTATTTGGAAACTTTTATAATTATATAGTTGAGTAAAGAATCTGTGAAGTTAATTGGGCATGGTGGTGCACACTGTAATTCTAGCAACTTGGGAGGCTGAGACAGGAAGATCAAAAGTTTGAGGCCAGCTTCCACAATTTAGTGAGCCTCACTCAGTAACTTAGTAAGATCCTGTCTCAAAATTTAAATAAATAAGTAAATAAATAAAAAGGGCTGCTGATGTAGCTTAGTGGTAAATTGCCCCTGGGTTCAATCTCAAAAAAAAAAAAAAAAAAAAAAAAAGGTGAATCTTTGAACTTGACGATATATGAATCAAATATGCCAAATTGAAACACAGAAATAAATGGCTAAAATATACAAACATGATAGAGTATTACAGAGCTGTGGAGCAATATAAAATAATCTAACTTACATTCATTTGTCGTCCTGGAAGGAGAAAAGAGACAGATAACAAAAAGATAGGTATTTGAAAAGGCAATAAAATGACTGATAATATTCCAAGTATAAGCATAAAAGGACAGATACAAGAAGCTTAGGATAAAAATGTCAAATAAACAAAAACCAAGTCTAACTGTGTGAGAAAAAAATTGAAGGCAATCAGAAAAGAAAAAAAAAATTACTTCTAAGGAATGACATGGGAATGACAGCAAGATACTTGTTAGAAAATTTGAAAACCGTGGATCAATGGAGTAACATGAAGTGCTAAAAGGGAAAGAAAAGCTGTAACACAGAGTTCAGTATCCAAAAAGTCAAGAAAACTTAATTCTTCTTCTCTCTCTCTCTCTCTCTTTTTTTTTTTTTTTGGCAAATAAAGTGAGAAATTCATCGCCAGTGGATTTGTACTATAAAAGAATTGAAAATAAGTATTTTAAGCATAAGATATGAAGAAAAGGAGAAAGTTGCGAATACAGAAGGAAATGAAGAGTTGGAAAAAAAATCAATAGGTACAAAATTTTTTAAAAATGTATTTGCATTTTTAAATGACTGCGTAGAACATGAACATCCACCAAACAGTGAGGTACCATGAAATTTACTGCATCTGTAAAAGCAAGTGTTGGACAAACTACAGCAAAAAGATGGGGGAAAGGAATCTGAAGCCCAGGGTGTCCTTGCAGGCGGGAGCATCCACGCCCTTCCTCCAGAACTCAGGGTGCTGAAGAACCAGCGGACCTTCTGAGGTTGGAGAGATTCTTCGGGGGCGATTCCTGTTCATTTGCATTAGGAGGATCTGGGAATGTGAGGCCCAGGAGGAAATGCGCCTAGAAACCCCAAGGAGCATGCAGGACCCCTGCCCAGTGAAAGCCTGCCATCGTCACGAATCTGGGGACAGACTTAGCGCTTGCATGGACCTCGGTCCCTGTGGGGTCCTAGGTCTCTACAGAACCAGATACTGCAGCAAAAAGTTTCTGTGAATGAAATCAGAGGTCAGAGGTCCCAGCCTCACAGGTAGCTTTCAGAAGAGCTCTAGTGACAACTTGCCCGACAGGTGGCCACGGGGTGGCCCTGTCAGCAGGCGGCCACCCCCTGCCTCCTCGTGAGACTTAGTGGAGACACACCTTCAAAACCAAAGGAAAGTGGCGCGTCCTTCAGCCGTCCTGCTCACCTCAGTGGACAGTGGGCGACTGTCAGAGAGGGGCCACATTAAGGGGCAGTCAAGGGGTGGCCTTGGATGAGAGCATGTGCCCTGTGGAAAGGAAGAGGACTAACTAGAAATGCTTGCAGTGCACTGTGCTGATGGGACAGCATCCCCTGTCGTGTGGCAGCAGAGGAGTCAAGTGCAGACGGGGGCAGCTCCAAGAACCACATCCCGATTTGCATCCAAGAACACTCCCAGGAGAGAAGCCATGGAATTGGGGTGAAAGTGGAAAATACCTGTGACATCTCTGCCTCCAGGACGGTGGGGAGAGGGCCCCCAGGAGAGGGGGTCTCTGTGGGAAGTCCTCCAGCCTCCACTCTCCCCTTGCTTCGCACCACAGAGCTCACACTGCAGAGGCACTGTTAAATGCAATAGCGCCTGCGTTTTCTGTGCTCTTTTTTGATATTTGTCATTTTTAATATTCCTTTCTATAGTCACACTTAGCTTAGTAATTACACCACTTTTATTTAACTGATGTTCTTTTGTGTGCATTATATATCTTCATTTAATAAAAGCTTCTAACAACTCTAAAACACTTCACTCAGAGAACATCTTAAGGCAGTATGCTTCTAATTTCTCTATTTTTGTTGAATATCTCATGTAATTTATTAAGTACTGTGTTGAACATGAAAGATAGGAGCATGTCTGAGCAAGTTTTTCCACCACTGTACAGTCAAAACTTTGTGAAGTCAAGCCATCCTGAATCAGGGACTGTCTATACACTTTTTTTTTTTTTTTTTTTTTTTTTTTTGGTCTGTAAATGTTTTAAAACTCTGTGGGTTTTTAATGGGACCAATGTCATGCAAGGGGACTGACTGTCTTCAGAACCTGCCCTCTGATATCATTGGGGTGCACTAACATTTATAACTAATAGGAAATAACTATGAGACAAAAAGCAAGACTCAGTCATATAAAAGAAATCTATTTTAAATATAATGACTTAGAAACTTCAAATAATATTGCCAATTCTAATGAATAGAAAGTTCAAGTGGCGATATGTCTTTCACAGTAGACTTTGGAATAAGAAATATTATTAGTGACAATCATCGCACTCTATAATGTTAATGAGCTAATTTACCAGGAAGGCATTATTCATATTGTGCATGGACCTGATAAAACAACCTCAAAAGACATAAATCTAGAACTAAGAAGAAAGAGTCAAATCTATAGTTATACTTGATAATTTCCACATTCCACCAAGGCAATCATAAAGGAAGTTACAAATGTATAAGGAAACAGAAGACTTGAACTCTAAGAGGGTTCAAACAAAATGATACTTGGAAGACAAGAGTAATGCTAAGACACGTATCATTTTCAAGTTCACATGGAGAAATTATCTTTTGATATTTTGTCCATTTTCTGAACCATAAAATAAACCTATCAAAGCTAAAATAATTGAAATTTTATAGTTTATTTTCTCTGATTACAGTGAGATTATATTTGAAACAAAGAGCAGAAAGATATGAGAGAAAGTCCTTCATGTATTTTGGAAATTAAATAGCAAATGTATTCAGTTAGGTCATCAAGAAAAGGATTTGAGAAATATTTTGATTTGAGAGATATTAAAGTGTTGACCCAAATTTCTGGGATGCTACCAAAACATTGTTTGGAAGGATATTTATTGTATAAAATGTTTGATTTAGAAAATAATAAGACTTGAATCAATAAGTTAGTCTTTTCAAGAAACTAGAGAAAGAAAAACCAAATAAAACCCAAACAGAAAGAAATTAGAAAATAATAATAGTAGGAATCCATAAAATTAAAAAAAAATACAGAATATCATTTAACCAAAGGTTGATTCTTAGAAATAATCGATGAAATTTATAAACGTGTTCAGTTGCATTAAATAAAATGGAAAGAAGATGCAACAAATCAATATAAGAAAGAGGGTAAATCTTCACAGATTTTACTTATGAAGGAAAATATGGGAATTGTGCAAACTTGCTAAATTCTGTACAAATTGAAACTATCAATCAAGTAATCAACACCCCTAAATCTTTGCTATTGTCTCTTAACAAATCTAAGTACATTTTCTGGAGTTATAATTTTCCTTTGAATACTGCTCTCTGTGTTGAGGTATGACATGTATTTCAAATTTGGTCAGTGTGCTTTCTGAATTTAGAAAATAATGTACATTTATTAAAAATCTGACACTTTTGAAAGTCAGAATTTCTTCTGGGATTTGGCAATGATCTAATAAAACTTTGGTGACCAAAGGGAGACACTTTGATCCAGCAAGATATAGTCAGTACTATGGTTTAGATTTGAGGTGTCCCCCAAACCTCATATGTGAGAAAATGCAAGAAAGTTTAGAGGTGAAATGATAGGCTATGAGCACCCTAAGCTACTCAGTTCATTGATCCACTTGCACGGATTAACTGGGTAGTTAACTGTAGGCAGGTTGGGTGTGGCTGGAGGAGGAGGGGCATCAGGATGTGCTTTTGGGGTTTATACGTTGTCCTGGTGAGAAGAGCTCACTCTGTTTCCTGAGCTGTTTTTCTCCTTCCCACCATGATGTTCTGCCTCTGTGGACTGAAACCTTGAAACTGTGAGCCCTGAATAAACTTTTCCTCCTCTGAAATTGTTCTTGTCTGGTCTTTTGGTAACAGCAGGGAAAATGCTGACTAAACATCACCAGGATGCAGTTGCTGCTAGAACAGTGAAAGCTCTGAAAGCACGCAAGCATTCTGGGGACTTCTGGCTGAGAGTGGGAAGGGGAAGAAGGTGGTGCATGGGTAAGTTTGTCTGTTTAAGGCGTGCAATTTTTTTTTCCTTTGGTTTTAACTCATAAGCACAAATCATTTTATCTTAGACTTTAATTTCCTTAGATCTTGACACTTCAAAAGGCATTCAGTATTGTAACTGAATTGGTAATCCTGGCATTTTTCTAGGTAACTGTGTTTCCTCATTGAAATTTCTTTATGTTGACATTTAACTTTATAGCAGTTCTCTCTGATAGGCTATTTGAGTTAAGATAAAGTATATGGAGTGAATTTGTAGTCTTGGGTGAAGACACTATCGGAATTGATTGATATATTTAAGAAATTCTAGGGAGTATGTACTTACTAAGCAATTCCTGGAAGGAATTTATATAAAGGCAAATTGGCTACATGGGGTCATTTGGGGCTTGTGAGACAGGAACAAGATGGAAATGATGTGATGCTGATAACATCCCTTAGAAGCATAAAAAAATATGGGTAAATACAAATTAAACCCCATATTTATACTACATGTTTAGGAATACTGGCTAATGTTAGAATGGGGTGACTTAACCTATGCCTTACACTTCTGTACAATAGTATTTTTCTTTAAATACAACTGACTTCTTTTTACTTTTTCATCCAGGAAAGGAATTGCCACTTAGTGTTTGGAAGAAGAAGCTGGAAGTCAGATCATCTCTATTAATTCCCTTTCTCTTCAAGCCTGCTGCTCAAGTGGTTTACTCCTCTCAAATTAAGCTTTGTAAGAGCAGATTCCAACATCAGAGCCCTTTCGTTGTCCAAAGATTCCTAAGACAGGTTTAGCAAAATATTGGGATGCCGGGGCTTAATTTGCAACCAAACTATGTTCTTCCCTGAAGCTTTGTAAATAGTGATGCCAACATTCTTCTCTAATTCGACTTTTTGTTCTTGAATTTCAAATGGTTTAGATATTAGGAGGTGGGAAAGATGGATATTTATTAATTTCCCTGAAGACACACTCTCTCTCTCTCTCTTTTTTTAACTATGAGTAATCCATTACTGAAAAAGATGATGAGATGCCAAGACTTACCTGTGGTCTCCACAAGTCATGTTTGTTTTTTTTCTAGAAGAAATTAGCTTATTATCAAAATCAATCTTTTGAAATATGTATTAGAGGAATGAATGTTTAGCATTTACTGTTTATTATATAATTAAAATTCAGCAACTATTTATCCTAAACATTTTGAGTCAGTATTTTATATAATGATTAGAATAATTACTATTCATTAACATTTTATTTTGCTATTTTCTGTTGTTAGGGCAACCTTTCATTTTCTACTCAATTACTAAGCAGTGGAAAAATTATAGTTTCTTAGTCTCATTTAAATAATTGGACTTGCAATATATGTTGTTTTCTCAAAAGAGTCTCTGTTTTCTAACATTTATTAATTATAATTACTATACTTTGAAGGGATTCAAGATATCACAGATGTTTGTCTTTGTGCAATTTTGAATAACTTAGACTATAAGTGTGCCAGCATCTCAAATTTTCATAAAAAATCATACTACAGAACTCTTTATTTAGTATGCTCTGTAGATTAAATGTCATTATTAGACAGATGTTATGTATATGTATAATATATATAATATAGTGGTATATTTGTTAATATGGTGCTATCTCAGAATAGCACAGAGACTAGTACAGATATATAAACTATTTTACTTTCTTCTATGATACTGGTTGTCTCAAGTCAATACCCTCACTAGATCCTTTCATGTTCCAGTCATTAGGTAATTAAATGGTATAATTGGTCAATGTATTTATTTATGAATTACTTCTAAAATCCTTTAAACTTTCTGTTGGTGCAATGTACTGAACTGATGTTATGAGTTGGAAAAATGTTTATTTTGTTATGGAGCTCAGAGCTCTTTCTTCATTCACATTTGAAAACGAATCCAGTTTTTCAGAGAAAATGAAAGCATTTTTGTCATTGTAAAATTTTTTTTCAACATTCTTATGTTCAACATTTTTATTCATTTGTTGTTGTTCACAGATAGGACACATTTTTCTTATAAAAATCACCAAAATAGAGAAGATGCTACATAGCTTTACAAAATTCTCATTCATTCTCTTTCTCATTTTATACATTAAAGACATTCAGTAACAATATTTTTGAATCCAAGTAAATACTTAAAAGTTTTGATCTTTGTTAATTATGTTACAAAGAGAAAATCACTTGCATCTAACGTATTCTTCTATGTCAGCATACATCTTCCAGCTACTTACTTGTCATTTTATTTAACACTAATTCAATATCTTATAGCTGCTGTCCAAGTAGTTTCTTTGGATGCCTAGAAGATTTGCTGGATCAAATGACATGCACAATCTGAATTTTGCTAGAAATGTGAAATTGCTGACCAGAAAGTTGGTTTTAGTTTAATTATTTCCCTAACAATGTATGAAATTATGTATTCTCTGTAATCTTGTTTGTAATACATAATCATGTCATATTAAAATTATAAGGGAAAATAGTGATGGAAAATTATATACTATGTATTTTTGAAATATACACTTTCTGGATAATTACTGAGGTCAATTTATATTTGCTTACATTAATTGGCCATTAATATTTCCTGAGCATTTAATTTATAAATTTGCTTTCTGACTCTTGTTGTTTACTTATCATAACTAAATATTTAAAATTCTATGCAATTATGTATGAAGACATGAATGGTGTGAATATACTTTGTATATAACCAGAAATATGTAAAAGTGTGCTCTACAAGTTTAATATGAATGGTAATGCATTCTGCTATCATATATAACAACTTAGAATAAAAGAAAAGAAAAACAAAATAAAAAAATAAAAACCATAAAGAAAAAAAAAATACTAGCAAAACACATACAAAAATCACATTTTAAAAAATAGTGCACCATGACCAAGTGGGTTTCATCCCAGGATGCAACATATGGAAATCAGTAAATGTAACATACCACCAAAATAGCCTTAAAGACTAGAGTCACATGATTATCTCAAAAAGCATTTGACAAAGTACCACACCCATTCATGTTTAAAACACTACAAAAATTAGAGATAGAAAGAACTTACCTCAACATTGTAAAGGCCCTATGTGACAAACTCAAGGCCAACATTATATTCAATGGAGAAAAACTGAAAGCATTTCCCCTAAAAATAGGAACAAAACTAGGATGCCCACTTTCACTGCTTTTATTCAACATAGTCCTGGAAACTCTAGCCAGAGCAATCAGGCAACAGAAGGAAATTGAAGCAATACAAATAAAAAAAAAGAGCTCAAATTATCTGTTTGCTGACAACAAGATCCTATATTTAGAAGACCCCAAATAACTCCACAATAAGAATTCTAGAGTTCATAAATGGATTCAGCAAAATAGCATAATACAAGGTCAACACTGATAAATCATAAATCAATCATATTCCTATACTCAAATAATGAATCTGCCAAAAAGCAAATTAGGAAAAACATTCCCATTCACAATAAAAATAAATAAATAAATAATATTCTATGCAATTAAAAGTGTATAAGTAGAGCTAAAATCAACCCAAATACCACAAGTCAGAATAAAATCAGTATTAACATGGTTTCAATATCCTCTTTATGCATACATAAACAAATAGAAAGGACCACATTATGCATGTAATTTATGAAGAGCCTTTTCTTTCATTCAAGCATAAATCCAGACCATTTATTATGTCGATTACCATGCCAAATCAAATGATTTTTAAATGCCACAATATTCACCCCTCATATGAATGTACATAATTTATTTAACTGATTAATAAACATTTAGAATGTGGACAGTTGTTTGATATTATAAGCAGCATTGCAATGATGATCCTCTTTCATGCACACATATTTGTGCATGTGCGCACACACACAGACATTCCACATTATGGTCTTAGGGGGTGTTCATGGACATGAAATAGATGAGACAAATTATGTGTGCATTTTAAACCATTATACACATGAAATTAACTTTTATAAAGGTTACACAAGTTTTTAAGTAATTAGGGAACTGATGTGCACATTGAAATAATTCTAGAATTATGTAGATTGCTTTCATTTATGATGATCAGCTAAAGGACAAATATTTTGTTATTTTATTTACTTGAAATGTATTTGTTAATATGGTTAATGTATTTGGAATATTTCTTGGCCAATTCTTTTACATTTCTGTGAATTATTTGTTCATATTCCTTGGCTACATTTCTCTTCGAAAATTTTTAAATACAAAATTGTAAGAACTTATTAAATTTTTACCTGTGATAAAATTTCATAAATTCTCTAGTTAAACATTTTTTGGAAAATATTTACACCATGCCTAATCTGCAATATTTTTGTACATTAATTTAGAATTGTACTATCATTAATTGAACCTGTATGGTGCTTTTGTTCCTTTAATAATTTTTCTACTTTGGGATTTTACCACTAAACAGCAACATATGCAGACATATTTCTTTACCATTCATCTTGCACAGTTGCCATTTTGAATTTATTATAGTGGGTTTTGCTAACTTCATGAAACTATATTAGCTTATATTTAATTTTAATTTTATATTTTTATATCAAGGATGGATGATAAAATCACTTGTAAAATATCAAGTAAATCTAAAATTCCTAAAAGCATTTTCGCATGTAAATGTATAATTGAAAAATTCAATGAAATTTCAATTGAATTCCAGCAGATTTTCTGGACTTAAAGTGACAAGCTGATTGAAAAGTTATGTGGAAATACAAAGTCCTTGGAAGAGCAAAAATTTTTTTTTTTCAATAAATAGCAATATTGGTAACCTTGCACTTTTTAGCTAGTCTTAACAATGCTAAAACATTATGAACCAGAGTCAATGTGACACTGGCATAAGATAGACAAAGTGATCAATGAAACAGAATGTCTAGATTGATCCATACGTATATACTTAGCTGACTTTTTGGTCAAGGATAATTCAATATAAAAAGAATGTGTTTTAAATAATTGGTGCTAGGTCAACTTGTATATTGTTTGGAAAGATATAAATTTATCCTCTTTCATTGTATGAACAAAAATTAATTTATGATGAATCATAGACATACATATGCCACACAGAAACATAAAATGTGCCAAAGAACACAGTAGATTATATTTGCAAATTTGGGGTAGGCAGAGTTTTCTTTTCCTCCAAGACTATACATGAGAAGCAAAAGAAGATAAAATGATTTGGATTTCATCACAACTGAAAATTTATGTTCTTAAAGAGATACCGTTAAGAAAATATGAAAGACACAGACTTGGAGGTTATATTTGCTATAGATTTATCTAACAAAGGGCTTATTTTCATAATAAATAAAGCATTTTTACAAGGCAAGGGAAAAAACTGGTTTTACATACTGGGCAAGATTTTTGAAGAGAAAGTTCATAAAACGCGATATAGAAATCACCAATGAAAACTCTATTCTTCAGGAAAATGTAAACCAAAACCACGAAATAATCCTTCACAGAATATCATGGCTAAAATCAAAATGACTTGGTGAGGGTGCTGTAATCATTAGCTTCCCAGATGACCCCCATTGATCTTCACATTCTTCCATGAATGGGTTTGTCTGACCCCCAACTCTCAAATAGCTTCCTTCTCATCCATAGAATAGGACAATGTGGAAGCATTGTTAATTGTCACAATACACTTACAAGAAATGGAAGATTCTGTTTTGCTAGCACAGGATCACTGACTTTAATTACATTAGCTGTCAGTTTGGAGAGTCCCTGCTAATGGGGAACTGAGGCTTGCCTCCAGGCAATGGCCTGCAAGACAAGGGAGGATGTGCTCCTGGGAGAACTAGATCCTGCTAACAATGGTATACAGGAGCTTGGAAGGGAGCATCCCCAGGAGATGAGCCAGCAGCCCAGACTCCAGCATCAGCTCTCTGACTGCAGCCTTGTAAGAGAAGCCCCAGCAGGCCCAGAGTCCTGAATCCCAAGGACTGTGAGAAAATGAATGCATTTGTTTTAACCTGGTAAGTTTGGGGGAGATTTATTATGTGGCACTAGTTAGATAGTTAATATAGATATGGAAGAAATGGGGTTTTCATGTATTATTAGAGGGATTCCAACATGATTCTCCTACTTGGAAGAACTTTTTGACAGTAATTTTTATAATTAAACTGTATCTGCCATATAAATTAGCCATTCTATTCTTAGGTATTTATTGAAGAGAAATGTGAACAAGTCTATAAAAATAATTCTATGTGAATATTCATAGGAGCTTTATTATAAGAACCTCAAAGTGAAAACAACCAAAGGGCTTCTAAAATATGAATGGATGAACTAAGTATGGTATATTTATGTAATGGAATATTACTCTGCAATATAAATGAGCAATGCAGTAATACACACAGAAGAATGAGTGAATTTAACAAAATTATGTTAATCAAAGAAGTCAAACATAAAAATGTCAAGACGCAGAATAATGAAAGCAATGCTGAGCAAGATGAGTTATGCAGAAGGAATCACAATACCTGATCTCAAATTACACTACAGAGCTATACTAACAAAAATAGCATGGTATTGACATCAAAATAGACATGAATATCAATGGAGTAGAATAGAAGACACAGAGAGAAACCCACACAGATACTCAACAAAGTTACCAAAAACATATATTAGAGCAAAGATAATCTTTTCAGGGATGAAGTACTGGGGATTAAATATAGGGGCACTTTACCATTGAACTATTTCCCCATCTTTTATCTGTCTATCTATCTATCTATCTATCTATCTATCTATCTATCTATCTATCTATCCATCCATCTATCTATCTATCTATCTATCTATCTATCTATCTATCTATCTATTCATTTAGTATTTTGAGACACGGTCTTACTAGGTGACTCAAGGCCTCATTAATTGCTGAGACTCTCCTTGAACTTGTGATACTTCTTCTTCAGCCTCCCAAGTTGCTGGAATCACAAAAATGTGCCAACACGCCCTGTATAAAGATAGCCTTTTAAACAAATTGTGCTCAAGAAACTGGATACTTATATGTAGATATGAGAATGAATGAATGAATGAATGAAACTAGAGCCCTATCTTTCATTCTGGACAAAAGTCAAAGCAAAGTGGATCAAAGAACTAGGAATTAGTACAGAAAATTTGTAAGTGCCACTAGAAAATATAGGGTCAACTCTCCAGCATATTGGCACAAGCACCAACTTCCTTAACAAGACCCTTAAAACATGAGAAATAAAACAATTACCAATAAGTGGGACAGCATCAAATTTGAAAGCTTCTCAACAGCAAAGGAACTAAGAATGTGAAGAAAAATCCTACAGAATGGGACAAGCTTCTTGTCACCTCTCCTCAGACAGGGAATTGATATCCAGAATACATAAAGAACTCAAAAAAACTTAACATTAAAATACAAGCAAACAAATGGAAACAAATAATACAGTCAATAAATTGGCAAAAGAACTAAATAGTCATTTCTCAAAGTAAGAAATACAAGTGACCCATAAATACATTTAAAAGTTCAAAAACCTTAGCAATTAGGGAAATGCAAATCAAGCCTACATTGAGATTTTACCTCTTTCCAGTTAGAATGGCAATCATCAAGAATACATATAATAATCAAGACTGGCAAGAATTTTTGGGAAAAGATACATTCATACAATTTTGATTGGACTGCTAATTAGTACAACCACTCTGGAAAGCAGTATGTAGATTCCTCAAAAGACTAGGAGTAGAACCACCATAGTTCTAATTATCTCACTCCTGGGAATTTCTGCAAAAGAACAAAAATCAACATAGTATGGTGATACAGGCACATCAGTGCTTATAGCAGCACAATTCACAATAGCCAAGAGTTATGGAACCAGTCCAGGTGTCCATAAATAGACGGATGGATAAAGAAATGTGTGTGTGTGTGTGTGTGTGTGTGTGGGTGCGTGTGCACACGTGTGCGAAGGGGAGCCACAATGGAAGGGGCAGAGGGTAAAAGGAAGACTAGAGACTAAATGGAGCAATTTTACATTTCTTGAAATTATGATTATGTCAAAACAGCCCAATATTGGGCATAACTATAAAATACTAATAAAAGCATTAAACAGAAAAGATGAACAAGTCAAACACAGTAGACTATATGAGTCCCTTCATATAAAACTCAAGCATAGACTAAATGGATCTTTAGATCTAAGAACCACAATATTGGCAGTGTGTGTTACAGAGGGAGGAGAATTTTATCCAAAAATAGCATAAGGGATAACTCTAAGGAGGGATAATGTTCTCAGTCGTTATTGGGACAGTGACTACAATGATATTTTCATTTATCCAAACTTCAACTGTAACACTCAAATCGGCATTTTAATCAATTATAACATAGCTGATGTGTGCATATTTTTCAGTTTGTATGAAATAATCGAATATGTTTATAGAAGGTGACACAAGTATTTATGTGGTTTAAAATAAAGTTGGTATGACATGAAAATATGTTCAACTTTTTAAGTCCAAAGAAGAATTCTCAAAGCTTAGCACATTGTCCATAGCTAGCATCAGCTATGGCTCTGATAAAGCCTCTTTCTTTCATGAATTCTCATATAAATTTATTAAAACCATGTAGCGAAAGCTATTTTATTATCCAATGCTGCACTTGGCATATAATTCATAAGGAAAGACATGAAATCTATATTCACAGGTTTTATAATTTAATATTTCTGATAAACAAAAATAATTAATGATAACCTTCAGTTCTTGCTTCAGTTATTATGGCGATGTAACAAACAATTCCAAGCTTAATGGTTTGAAACAAAGCAGCATTTGTATTTTTTTTGCCACTTTGCAGTGTGGGTAAGACCCTTCTTGCACTTTTCTATCTCCTTCACTTGGTGTCAGCTTGGGCAGCTCTGAGGCTGGGGAATGGAAGGATTTAGAAACTCAATCATTGGCATCTCTGGAGCTGGGGATGAAAGGACTCAAATAGCTCGGGACTGGAACCAAGAGGTCTCCTTCCCTATGACCTCTCCACACGGAAGTAGCCATGATCAGAACAACCATGTTTTTTCCCCCACGTGGAAAGGTGCTTGTCTAGAGCCAGATATCTGTCAATCAATAAATGGGCAGATACACAGATGAAAGCTGTATCATGCTTTCCAACCTAACCTTACAAGTCACACTGCATCACTTCTGTAGTGTTTTAGTCAACTTTTTCCCTGCTGCAACTAAATGACCCAACCAGAACAGCTGTAGGGAGGAAAAGTTTAGTTGAGGGCTTATGGTTTCAGAGGACTTAGTCCATAGAAGGCCAGCTCCATTCCTCAGGGTTCAAGGTGAGGCAGAACATCATGGAGGAAGAGTATGGCAGAGGGTAGCAGCTCACATGATGATCAGTAAACAGAGACTCCATTGGTCAGATACAAATATATACCCATACCTCACCACTTCAGTTAACACTCAGTTAATCCCACTAGGGAGTAATTCCTTGATTAGGTTAAGGATATGACCCAATTATTTCTTCTCCAAACTTTCTTGCATTATCTCACATGTGATCTTTTGGGATACACCTCACATCCAAACCATAACATATAGTGTTATCTTTATAAGAAGTTACTCATTTTAACTGTCCTATATTGAAGGGGAAAGAAATTGCTTTCCTTTTTTTATTTTATTTTATTGTATTGTTGGGGGACTAAAAAGAATTTGGATATATATCTTTAAACTATTATAAACTACCATATTATAAACTACCATAGTACTCTTAATAACCTTTAACCTACATCTTAGGTGAACCCAAAATACTAGGTTAGAGTTAGAGACATCAGTATGAACATCTATAATACAGAATCATATAGAATTCATGCAATTGGAGCTGGGCTCGATGGCACATGCCTGTAATCCCAACACTTGGGAGGCTGAGGCAGGAGGATTGTGAGTTCAAAGCCAGCCTCAGCAATGGTAAGGCACTTAGCAACTCAGTGAGATCCTGTCTCTAATAAATTACAAGAAAGGGCTGGGGATGTGGCCCAGTGGTCCAGTGCTCCTGAGTTCAATCCCCGGTACCAAAAAAAAAAAAAAAAAAAAAAAAAAAAAAAGAATTCATACAATTATACAACATATTATATATGCACATACAAAAACGGGAAGACATAAAAATCATTATAAATATGAATGTATCTATGACTTAATGAATGAGCTGCAAAACAAAATTTCAGTCAGTGATGGACTGCATGTATGATAGTGGTCCCAGAAAATTATGTCACCTGGTCACATCGTAGCCATCTTAGTTTGTGCAAGAACACTTCATGATGCTCACACAGCAGTGAAATTGACCAATGGTGCATTTCTCAGAAGGCATTTTTATCCTTGAGACATGTAAGTCTACTCAACACATATATATTTCAGCTATGTAGGCCAAGAGAATCTCAAGCAGCAATACCCAGCTTTGACAAGCACACTCAGTGCCCAGAGCTTGTTTTCTTTCTTTCTTTGTTTTGAAGATTACTTTTTTAGTTGTAGATGGACATGATACCTTTATTTTGTTTACTTATTTTTCATGTGGTGCTGAGGATTAAACCCTCATGCATGCTAGGTAAGCACTCTACCACTGAGTCACAACCCCAGCCACCCCAGCTTGTTTTCTAAGCACCTTTCTCCAATCAACAAATCAGAGTCCCTTAAAGCAACTGCTGACTCTCAGGCTGAGAGCAGGAAAATATAATGTGAACTATAAGCTACTTATAGTGCTCAAAAATAAGGGAATGTTAAAAAGAAAGCAGGGGTGAGGAGAAGAAAAACAACAACAAAACAGGATGGGGTATATCAAAGGGGCATTGGAGGTAACTGACTAGAGTTCCTAATGGCCAAATAACACAGCACTGTTGTAACAGAAAGTATAAAATAAACATAAATACTAGTAATAGAAATAAATGAATAAGTAGAATCAGTAGAGGTAATTATTCATTACAGATATACAAATAATACATATTGATACACCCCTGTTGAGTAGATGGAGCTTAATCTCCTCCTGTGACTTTCTTCCAAAAAAAAAAAAAAGACTATGAGAAAATGGAATATTAATTTTAAAAGGTGGAAACCTGACAAATATTATCCTGAATCACCAGGGTAACATCTCCGTGGACAAGACATAATTGCACATATGTTCCTGGTAAGCTGAAAAGTGCCTCGACCTAGACTTGCATGTGGTCTTTGTACGAGTTCACCAGGACCACCAGAACAGGTTTCCACAAAGGGATGACTCCAAACAACAAATGTGTGTTCTGTCACAGCTCTGGTGACAACAAGCCTGTAATCAAGGTGAGGGCAGGGCCACCACCTCCAAAGGCAGTCTTCCCTGCATCTCCCAGCTTCTGGTGGTGGCTGGCCATGGGGGACATCCCTGGGCTTGCAGCGGCCCAGGTTGACTCTATGCCTGGTGTTGCATGGCCTTGTCCTTGTAGATGTATGTGTCTTTTCAAAGCTCCCTTTGCTTATAAAGACAGCAGGCATGGATTAGGACCCACTCTAATCCAGCATGTCTTCATTTTAAAAAAATATAAACCCTAAATTTAATGTCCCAGCGACCCACCTCCTCTAGCGACACCTACAGTCACCACTCAGCTAATTCCAATCAGAAGATTAATGAACTGATTAGGTTACACCTTGTGTAACCCAATCATTTCATCTCTAAACTCTTGCATTGTCTTGCACATGAACTCAACTCTAAACTATAACGTTGTCACCTTTAAATACCTCTAAAATTATTTCAAAACAAACAACTGAATTTTAAAAATGCAAGCTATCGGATGGACTCAATGAATATTTAATTTAGATTGTATAGTTTTAGATTCCAATTTTAGAGGGCTGTGTATTTAAGCTTCAGAGAGAAATAGATATACCACCAACCCTACAATAGTGAGAGAGGGAGCTTCCCAGGTAGAGCAGATGGCCCCAGTGAGCAGCAACTGGAGGGGAACATGCACCAGGGTTGGAGCCAGCAGGAGGCCTTCAGGGCTATGGGAGCAGAGCAGGTGAGAGGGAGACCCAGGAGCAGACCAGGTGAGAGAGATACCCGTGGTCCACATAAAAGTAAACTAGGTGGTAGACTGGAAGGAATCCATGTAAGAAATTAGAAAATGAGAAGAAGGAAGGGAGGGAAGAAGGAAGGAAGAAGGAAGGAAGAGAGAGGCAGGAAGGAAGACTTCATCCCACTTTCTACATCTCTGCACCTTTCTTAACACTTTCCACGTGAGCACTTTAAATCCTTGCCTCAGCTGTGTCTGGTGCGTACTTTATTAGCTTTCATTTTATGGTAGAAAAATTGACATGGGCAGTCAATGACTTTATTGCTAAAGCAGCTTTATGACTACAGGCAGAACTGTCACAGTCTGGCTTCACAGTCCACATTTATTCATTGCACCTTTGTCCTAAATGTAACAGGAGACCTGAGACTCAGTTTACCTTAACAGGTAAGGATATTAGATGAAAGACGGTGGCAATTGGGGTGAGAAAGAGAGAGGTATTTAGATTTGAGCCAACTTCTGGGTAAAAGCAAATGGAACAATGCAGGTTAGAAGCAGGTAATGAGGGATAAGACACTGCCAGAAATGATTCTGTGACTTGATTAGATTATTCACTAAACTAGTAACTAAAATAGGAAGCTGTTGGCCCAGAGATAACACTTTGCTGTTTGAGATGCTAAAGAAATATCCAAGTAGATGAATGAAAAGCTCAAAGGTTTTGACCATTTTACCTGAGACGGAGTAGAAGCCCTGTTTGAGAAGATGGCTAAGATTGCGGTTGACTATGGTCCATGGAGATGTTTGGACATTGCCGCCTTCTGTAGTCTCACGGGACTTGGCCCGGGATCTCGCGGGACTTGGCCTGGGATCTCGAGAGACTTGAGTCGAGAGACTTGAGCTGAGATTGCTGATCAGGTCTGCGCCTTTTGGTGTGCTGGTTGTTTGGTGGTGTGTGCGGTGCGTGTTAAAGTCGTTGCTAGGGCCAGAGAGAAAAGTTATCAGAATAAAAAGGCTGTTTGTTTCCAGTTCACCTCTGAACTCTTTCCCCGGCTTCGTTGCGCCATCGCTTCAGGTGGCAACAAGATGGAGTAGAAGCCCGTGGTAAAGATCACCTGATTGCCTTCAGAAAAACAGCCCCAGTCCCATGGGTGCCTCCAGGTGCCACGGGCCAGTCACTCGGTAAGGGTCAGGAGTTTTCTTCTGGAGCTGTTCACAGTGGATGTTTTTTCCTTCAAGGCCAGATTGTTTTTTATTTGTGCTGCAGCCTCACATTAATACCAGCAAGTATGCTGATCCCTCCATTGTCCTTCCGTGCTGTACAACAAACTGCATTATTCTGTGACAGGAGGCAGGGAGAGGGGGTCTGTGTTAGTGGGGGTTCAGCAGAAAAGCAGACCCAGCGGGAGACAGGTGGGTAAGTAGGAAGCTGGACAGTGGGTCAACTTGGTAGGTTTACCTACCATATAAACACATAAACATTTAAACATATAAAAATATGTTTTTATTTTGAGGAATTGGTTCACATATTTATGAAAAGTTCCTCAATCTGCTGCCCATAAGCCTGAGACCAAGAAAAAAAACCATGGTGGGATTCATTTTGATCTGAAGTTCTGAGAACCAGGGGAGAAGATGACATAAATCTGTGTCTGGAGGCATGAGAAGAGAGGAGATATCCCAGCCCAAGCACAGAGGCCCTCTGTGCCTCTCAAAGACTGGATGAGGCCTAACCACCTTGGGCAGAGCATTCTACTCTACCGGGACTGTGTTTTCTAAGTCTAATGCTGAGCACTGGGAAACACCTTCTTAGATGCACCCAGCATCAGTGTGCCATCTGGGTACTCGGTGGCCAGTCAGGCGGACATATAAAATTAACCATCACGCCATGTTCAGAGGTGCTTAATCAGGTCCTGTCAGGGCCAACCCAATGCCGTGGTTACACTGCCACCATCAGCCATGTACGGACAGCGGGGACACAAACTATTCTTTGGTCAGTTGTCCCCTCAATCTATTCCACCCCACGACAAGAAATCGGAACACACAGTGGACAACTTGCCTCCCCTTCTTCCCCTGATAAGGTCTCATTTCTTGGTTATTTCTCATTCTAGGGCTTTCCTACCTCAGACTTTTCTCTTCCATTGCCGTTAACCCTTTCCCTCTGTCTCAGTTCACAATGGTTCACGATGCTGGAATGTCTCTAGGAGAACAGAGATGACTGGGAGAATGGAAATGTACATCTGTAAACATACTTTAATTCCTACAAAGTGATTGATTTATCCATTGTGCATTGAATACATTGTGTTTTCATTATCCTCCTTCCGTCAGCCAGCAGGAAGGTAGGTGTTAGACCAGAGGAGATGGTTTCTAGCATCTCCACAACTCCTTAACTTTAGTACAACTTTGGGAGCTGGAGAAGCCTCTTCCCTCCAGGAGGTGTGAACATTTGAAGGACACCTGTGAATTCAGAGTAGGTGCACTGAGGTAGCAGGGTCTGTAACTCAGAGTGTGACAAGACACAATTCACATCGTGGGATAATCATGGCATAAGAAAGAAGTTGAATTTGTTCAGCACACAAAAAGTAGGACATAATGAACTTTTGTAAATAACCCCCTAATGTTATTACCATGTACCTATTTATCTGACAAATTTCATGAGGTTCATATTCATTCACTATTGCCTACTTTATTATTTTGGGTATATTTATACATATTTTTTTGGTTCAGCCTCTCTACTCATTTTTAGTAAGAAAGAATTCTCTCTCCCCAGGTTAATAGTATTGCATTATTTTCTCAAATGCATAAATATTTCCATAAAAAATAAAAATGATAGGTGTAGAGGGTAGGTGTTAATTATACTAATTATGTAGCTGTTTATCTCAGTGGTTTTACCATGCTCCCTAAAGTTGTCAGGACTGAAAATTGTCTAAATCAAATACACTAGAGATTTTCTTCCAAGTCCTGTCTCTCTGAGATCAGAGACTGACCATGACAAATAAATTTGAATGATTTGATACCATTCATATATTTTAGGGTACACTGAGTATCCTAGATGGATATAAGAAGTTAGAACACATATATTCTTTTTTTAAAAAATATTTATTTATTTGCTTTAGTTGTACACAATGCGTTTATTCTTATGTGGTGCTGAGGATCAAACCCGGGCCACGCACGTGCTAGGCAAGCACTCTACTGCTAAGCCACAACCCCAGCCCACATATATTCTTAAGTGATACATGTGGTAATTTGCAACATATACTCAAAAGATAGAGAAGTATAAACTAGTGTAGAGTTATCAGTTCCTCAATGTAGAAAATTGAAAAATGACTTTTGAGTTGATCTGTCCTTGTGATTATTTATTGAATATATAATTCTTTTTAAAAATTTTTGTTGGTACATTTTAATTATACATAATAGTGGGATTTATTGTGATATATTGGTACCTGCACATAATATAATTTGGTCAATTTTATTCCCTGTAACTCCCTTTTCCCTCTCCTCCACCCTCCCCCTGATTCCCTTCCTCTTTTTCTGCTCTCCCCTTTGTTTTTATAAGATCATTTTTCCTCTGTTTGTTTTTCCTCATAACCTTCACATATAAGAGAAAACCTACAACCCTTGACATACTGAGACTTGTTTATTTCATCTGACAAAATGCTAATTCCATTCATTATCCTGCAAATGACACAATCCTTTTTTTTAAATGTAAGGATAAAACTCCTATATATATATATATATATATATATATATGTCATACATACATATATCATATTTCTTCATGTTTCCTTCTTTCCTTCCTTCTTTTCATTTTTTTTTCTTTTTTTTTTATACTAGGGATTTAACCCAGGGGTGCTTTTCCACTGAGTCACATCCCCAGCTCTCTTTATTATTTTTAAATTTTGAGACAAGTGCTCACTAAGTTACTTAGAGCTTCACTGACTTGCTGAGGCTGGCCTTGAACTTGCAATCCTCCTGCCTCAACCCCCCAAGTCACTGTGATTATAGCTGTGAACCACCATACATGGCTAGGCCACATTTATTAAATTCTTCTGTTGATAGAGAACTAGGCTGACTATTGTGAATTGTGCTACTTGAATATAGAATTCTTTGAGAAACTAAGGCATGTGAAGTATAATTGTTCATACAATAAAACCATTTTTTTACAAAGATAATCTGAATCATAGTTTTATAAACAAATTAAATTTTTGCATGAGAAACTGGGACAATGACCAATTAGGACCAACTTAAGTAGAGAGTTAAAGGCCTATTGACAAGATATGTTTTCTATGAGTGGATTAGAATGTGATTTTTAAAAATTGACTATGTCTTTGTAAATCAGAACTACATTGAGGTTTCATCCAACTCTAATCAGAATGGCAATCATCAAGAATATAAATAATAATAAATGCTGGTGAGGATGTGAGGTAATGATAGACTCCTACATTGTTGGTAGATCTGCAAATTAGTACAACTACACTAGAAAGCAGTAAGGAGATTCCTCAAAGGACTAGGAGTTGAACCACCATATGACCTGGCCATCCCACTCCTCAGTATTTATCCAGAAAAACTAAAATAAATCAGCATCATATAGTGTGATACAGGTATGTCAATATTTATAGCAGTGCAATTCCCAGTACTCAACTTGTGAAACCTGCCCAGATGCCTATTGATGAATGAATGGATAAAAAAGAATGTGGTATATAGGCACACTTGAGTTTTACTCAGCCACAAAGAAGTATAAAATTTTGGCATTTGTTGGTAAATACATGGAACTGGAGAACATCATGCCAAGTGAAGTAAGCCAGACTCAAAAAGTCAAGGTTTGAATGTTTTCTCTCCCATGTGGAAGTCAGACCAAAAATAAGCAAGGACAGGGATCCCATGAAATTAGAGATCAATGGAGTAGAGGAAGGAGATAGAGGGGGACGGAGCAGGAACAGGAAAAGGGAGCAACTGGTCATGGATTTGACTGACTATCCTGACTATTCTATGTACATATATGAATATAGGATAGTGAATTTCACTTTTATGGATAGCTATAAAAAAGTAATTTGAAAAGCTCTAAATAAATAGAAACAAGACCAGTACAATAGAGGAAAGGTATCAGGAAAGGGAGGAGGGGCAGGAAAGAGCAGTACTGGGGACTGGATTGCAGCAAATTATATTCCGTTCTTACATGATTATGTCAGAAGGAATGCCACATTATGTATAGCTATAATGTACTAATAAAATGTTATTTTACGTTCATTTTGTGTGAAAGAACTTTAGTCTGTGTTTTGCCATGTTCACACAATTTCAGCTTATAGTAGAAATTTAGAAATTCAATACAAAATGTCCCATTGTTTACCCTCCAGAGTTCTTTGGAAGCTCAGACATTGACCATTACATATATGACACATACAAGATCATTCTATATATTGTTCTTTTCCTTTTATCATTTTATGTATCCTCCATATAAAATTTTCTTTTGAGTAATATGCACTCATAGGCTTTTTTATTTTTTTTTTTAATTTTTAATCTTTTAATTTTTTTTTCCTGAACAAAGGGTAATTTTTACTGTCAACCTGAATGTGCCTACCTTTTAATTTAAATGGCTACTCAGTATACCATTATTCAATGGTAAGCACTATAAATGGAAGTACTATGATTTCTAACCAGCTCCCAGCTTGAATGTTCAGGCTGTCTTTAAGTTTTTATTATTTTTAAAGTATTTTGATTCACATATCTGTGATAGCATTTGCCCTCAGAAGCATATTCTGCAATGATATTTTGAGATTGGTACATCTGCACATTTCCAAATTTTGTATATCCCCTTGACTGCCCTCTGCACATCTGAGCCCGAGGAGGAGGAGGAAAGGACCTGTTCCTCCCAAGTATGGAACTTGAAATTCAGACGTGCAGATATCACTCCAGCATCAGAGTAGAAAGTGACCCGCACAACACATGAAAACAAAACTTCCTTTGTCACACTTGTACCAACTTCAAATTAACTGAATTGAAATACCGTATAGCTTGTTCCTAATTTGTGTCGTATTTTTGTAAAGGTTGCTGTAAGTTGCTATTTGGGGGATAAGGTGTAATTCATCACTAATTCTCCTATCAGATCCAGTTAACCGTATTGAAATTTATTATATGTTGCTCATATTTTCATACCAGCCCAAAAAAGCTACTCTACTAGTAATTTCTCTAAACCAGACTGAATTTAGAATCTCACTTTTCTTTTGCTAGTTATAGTAGCATTTACTTTAAATAGACAACATTCTAGATTTATTTCTGTAGGCCTTTCTTCTATTCTGGTTTATCTCATCCAGTATTCTAAGTATACGCCAAGTTCCATGATCAAGTATATTTGCCTCTACACTTCCCCTAAAATAATATCTATTTTGTAGATCTCAACCTGCATCTGGGGGAAAGCAATGCAATTCAAATCACCAATGAAATGGTAAATGACACAGCCAGCAGCATAGTTGCTTTCAACAGGAAGTGATTTGAATGTATATAGAAAATGTAACTAAATGAAGTATGTTCAATGGAGTCATAAACCATTTCAGACAATAGGAGTAATTATTTTAGTACTTTTAAATTAAAGGGTAACTTTTATTCAATAAAGTAAATCCTGTATGCACATCTGAAGTCTGCAGCTCTGATTAGACTTCATACACTTTCACACAGTGTACACAGGTTTAGTTACTACCCAAACCACCCTAGAGAACATTTCTGGGATTAGAGTTGATTCACTTGTACACCTTCTATAAAACACACACACTTGCACACACTGTAACTTTTCTTGATATTCTGATCCCCATATTTTATTATTTGTCTTGCTAAAATTGTTGTTTGACTCTTAAATTTTCTACTTGTTTGTGTCTGATTTCTTTTACTGACTATATTCTCCATGTGATTTGCTCAAGTTCTTTTGTGCATCAGTAGTTCATCCTCACTCATAATTACTCAGCATTTCACTGAGTAAATGTTCTGTTTACCTCTTGATTTCACTGGAGTCTGTCTGATGATGACTCAGCTGTCGTGAGCATTGATGCAAACATTCTTGTGTAGCTCTGTGTACCCATTTCTTGAAGGGTAGAATTGCTGACTTGTAGAGAAGTATGTTTTACTCTATTTGAAACCCCAAACTCTTTTTAAAACTAGTGGCAACACCCCCTACAATGATATGCAAGGGAGTTTTCATTCTTAGCACTCTTGAAGAGGTTAGTAAATTTAGCCCTTTTTTTGGATGTAGTGAAAATATACATTTTTTTTTTTTTTCCCCCAAGAGAAGGCATTAAAACAAGAGCAGTTTTGAATTTCATTTAAATGCTAGGTCTTTTAGAGTTCCTGAACTTTCAAATGTTCTATGTACATATATTTTCAGTTTATCCATATTCCAATTTTCCATCAATTCTAAACCTTTTAGAATTGAACATCTGTGTTCAAGGAATTGTTCTTATGGTGTGTTCTTAATTAGGTGTCAATTATCTTATGGTTTTCATTGCTTATGTGCCCTAATACACTTGGTTTTTGCTATCCACAGTGCCATTTCCACAGTTGCAGTTAAACCACATGCACTCTATACAATTTCCTTTAGAAATATATTGCAACATATTTACCCTAAAATCTGGTACTTAAGAAAACTTACTATTATAGAAAATTAGAGAGAAATAAAGTGGTGGACAAGTAGTGTTTTTAGGGACCCCAAAATACCCATTGTAAGAAAAATATTTCAATTGTACTCCCATTTTCTTTTGGCCAAACAATCCTGAATCTCTCTTTTTTTTTTTATAAGTATATTTTAATTTTTGCTGAATAATGTTAAAAACCTCTCAGGATAAGAACAAAATTAAAACCCTAAATTATAAGAATATGTTGTGTCAACATTTGTCATTTTTTTCCTTCTTCATGCTGGGAAAATAAATGTTACAATAAAGCATATGGCATCTTTGATTCAATGAATTAGAGCACTGCTGTCTAATCCTCTATGTTATTTATGATTTTCAGTGTTCATGTATTTCTTCAGGTTCTTCCTTTCAGTACTCTCATTTGGTCTGGTGTTTGGAATATAGATGTGGGTCTCCATTAGGAAATGAGAAATATCTTTCTGAGAGAAAGTCAAGGACACTGCAACCAGTACGTGTGGGATGAGAAATTGGGGGAAATGGACAACCCTAATGATAGTCATTCCTATTTGTTTCTTCTCTAGATTTACCCTCCCATTTATGGTGATAATTTTCACTATTATGGAAAATCATTCTTTTCTTTAAAAATATTTATTTTTTTAGGTTGTAGTTGGACACAATGCCTTTATGTTCTTTCTTTATTTTTTATATGGTGCTGAGGATCAAACCCAGGGCCCTGCACGTGCTAGGTGAGCACTCTACCACTGAGCCACAACCCCAGCCCTGGAAAATTATTCTTTCTGACTTATTCAAATATATACAAGTCATTCTAGGTAGTATTTGCAATTAGTAAGGATAAAATTTTACATTTTAGGGCTTATCTTTTGCAGAGCCATTTTGAAGCCATGTTGGTAAATTTTCGCATGAAAATTTTGGCCTGTGGGGTTTGTGCTTCCAGCAACAATTTCAGAACATATTTCTTCTGTCTACCTGGACCCAGCCCTTCCATGTTCATCATGGAGCCTTTTGCTGGTACCTCTTTCCCTTGTTTAGCTTGGATTTAAGCCATAAAACAGTCCTAACTTGCTGAACTCCAGGCAAGACTCCTGAGGAGGCATTTCTAGTTTCAGTATGTGATTCTTCCTCCTTGAAGAAATTGGCACATCCGTATAGAAACTATGTTTCAAAGAGTTCCTAAGAGGCCAAAGATATTTTCCACTTTCAGGAGAGTAAATCAGAATAGAATGGGCCTCGTTTTTGTTTTCTGGGGAATATTGTACAGTATAACACAGGTTGGCACCTAACAAATAGAAGGAGATGAGTGGGTCATTTTGTCCAACTTTAAAATCAATCTACACAATGCGTACAGGATTGAGGAAAGTGGGCAGAGAAGATGGAGAAAGTGAAGAGCAATGATGGTTTTTGGCCCTAACTTCATCCTGGGCAGCATCATGAAAGTGGCACTTTTTATGCCTTGATGTCCATTTTTGGATATCCATATAATCTTGATATTATGGGTTCATTTGAGTTGTAGTGAGTTGCTATTTGTAGGTCCAGAGTGGTTTCAAATGGCATTTTCATGTGCTTCAACCTAATACCAGGGAAGAAAAGTTAAATTCTGCAAAAATTTACCATAAAGAAATGACAAGCCAATGTTTTTCGACGTTAGAGAATTAGAATGTGAGGTTCTCTTTGTTTTTGTTCCTCATCTTGGTATAATATCATCATTTTGTCCCCCTCTCCTTCTTGTGAGATAGATGGGTGGGTAGATAGACAGATAGACAGACATGTGCGAATGATTGTCATTAGGTTTCTTATTCCCACTAATTTCTCATTCCATACATACTGGTTGCAAAGAGTCCTCAGTTTGCTGAAGGACCATTCACTAAAAACCAGGAGAGGGATGGGGGATGATTGTTCATTAATTCCTTTCAAATGATAAAATATTATCAATATGGCCAAATAATTACTATCAGAGTTGAGTGTAACATCCATAATGCTGAAGAATTCACTTAAATCTTCAGAACTTATTTACTTTTTCAGTAAAATGATGAAGATAAACCCTGATTTCCTTATGGAGTTGTTGAGAATAGATGATGAGAGTATAAAAAGAAATAAATCCAAGAAAGATAACTCAATGAACCAATAATTGTGATTATATTCTTCCTAATCATTTATTTATAGAAGTTAGATAAATTTAGTATTTGGAGAAAATGTTTGAAGTTGCAGGAAAGAAAATGCAATCCCTTTGTAGTTATAATTAGTAATTGCCATCACTGTTTATGGGCCAGATTCTGCCCTAGGTAGTTCCAAGTGGTTTATGTTATTTATCTCTCACAGTAACCCCATGCTCATCAAAAGTTTGATTTCATAGGATTCCCCTTGTACAGAGAAGTAAACTGAGGAGTCTGAAGGTAACAAGGAAGTTTAAGTCTACACAGCATGGAGTTCTGCATATGACTCAGGATAGGTCCCTCAAAACTGTGATGGTTAGCTTACCCTTCCTGCCTTCATCTTCCTATCTTGCATTCCTCATTTCATCACATAATTCAAATAATTCTTTTTTCTCTCTCAGAATGTGCTTCCCTTCCTATAAACCATGATTGTCCTGTGAATATTTGGAGGCAAGTAAGAGATGCAGGAATAAAGCTTTCTCCATGACTACCACCCAGTGTATCTGCTGAGATTATGGTGGTGGCTAGGAGCTCTGTCCTACAGGACTGCATTCCTCATGATGGACAGGGATCTATAGCACAGGGATTTAGGCTCCCTGCTTCAGGGAACCCTGGAAAGAGGTAAGATAGAAGGATTAGAGCACAAGTGACTACTTGGGGATGCTTCTCATACAGCTTCCCTTCTACTCTCAGCACTGTACAAGGCAAGTAAGCCTCAGGGGAAGGATTAAGTGAGATGGAAGTAGGACATATGATAGATAGATAGATAATCAAAAAGTAACTTCAGATGGCTTGAAAGTCTCCTAGTGATAAACGTGTTTCAAGAAAGGCTAAGTAGGGATCTATGAGAAATGAATCAAATATGTTCTGTAAATTGTATTTCCTTATTTCAAATTACTTGCAATTTACCCTGAATTGGTGTATCATGGATTTAAAGATTAAAACCTATGTTCTGTTACTTTTCTGTTACTTGATAATTATCAGGCAATAAATACTATAATGAAAAATCACAGCTCATCCTCAAACTTCCTATCTTGGAATTCATACCCTTTTTCACCAACAGCTTGGCAAGAGATCTCCGTTTGTGCTCCCTTCCGCACATGAAGCTTATTCAGTATAACAAAAGCTACTCTCTTAAACTTGTCAGCCTACAAAGGGCGTTACAAGATTGAGATCTTGCCTGTGAGAGTGTTCTTGACTTGTGAAAGGAGAATGGATTTCTTGGCTGAGGTAGTCTTTCTCAGGAAATATCAGTTTTCGTGGCTTTTGAAATATCTGATTTGTGTCACCAAGGATGAGCCATGCAAAGCCATGACAAAGATCACAGTGCCTGGCATGCTTTATTGGCACTATTGTTTTCCTCATCTAGGGACACCTCATGGTGGGTGCCTTGTTCCTGCAGTGATTTCAACAACCACCTGAAGTCTGCCCAGTGTACTCTAAGCAAGGTTAAGGGATTTTATTTTACTTTTTCATACTTTTCAGCTGGAAAGATTTTGATTCCTAATCTGTAGCAACCTCCTGTATGTTACTTTAGATTGTATTTAAATCTTTCCCTCAGATCCCTTATAATCTGTGCTGTGCTCCTTCATTTACTGTGTAGCTTTTAAGTAATAGAATTATTATTTTATATACACAATGTTGATTCATGTCCATATTCACCTTCTTAATGATTTTTTTTATTTACTCTTAATTTGCAGAAGTGAGCTTGCCTAATTCACTAGATGAGACATTTCATGTGTATTACCTAGCAATCTAGCTTTCTTTCCTTTTCTCTTTAATGACATAAAATTCCTTCATGCTACCACCTAAGAATATAATAAATATAAAATAGCTAATAAGTGCAATCAGATCTTGTAAGTAGATACAGGTGAGGTTAAGAGATTTTCTGTTCAACATAAGGAAAAAATATCATGAAAAAAGGGTTTACTGCCTTCTATGGTTTAGATATGAGGTATTTCCCAAAAGTTGATGTGTGAGAGAGTACAGGAATGCTCAGAGGTGAAATAATTAGGTAATAAGAGCTGTCACCTAATGCACGGATTCACCCATTTAATGGATTAGTGATTCGAGTGGATTACTGGTTAGTAACTGTAGGTAGGCAGGGTGTGGCTGGAAGAAGTAGGTCATTGGGGGCGTGAGCTCTTTTTCTGCTTTTATAAAAGTGGGAAAGATGAAAGAACAAGTAGAAAATCTAAAAAAAATATGAACAGACAACTACAAATATATATATAGACTATTTGTGAACATAAAGAATATGGTCATATACAGTTTAATAAGCAAAATGCAGGTTGAAACTTTACTAAAATAAAATTGCCCGTTTTCATGCATTGACAAAATCTTAAAGAGCTGCATACCAGAATTCTGTTGGCATTGCTATGCAGATACCTGCATCCTCATTTCTTGTTGCTAGTGGTACCAGATGGCATGCCCCATTAAGAGGAATTTTTCAATATCTATTAAAATTATATTGTCAATTTGCCCTTTGATAGAACAACTTCATTTCTAAAAGTCAGCATCAACAGTAAAAGAAAGAGCTTAATGATATGAGGAGAAATGTACAAAGAATTATTCACTGTGACATTATTAATGACAAAACAGAAAACTTTACAAAGGTACCTTAGTCTGAGTTAACTATGGCATATATGATTTATAATATAAGGTTTTCCTGATATATTATGAAGTGACAAAAATCAGAAGGCAAAAAAAGTGGATGCAGGATGCTACCTTGCTACATGAGTATTCATTTTATATATACATATACATATACATTTTATATATATACATATACATTTATATATATACATATACATTTTATATGTACATATCCTGTACAAAGGATATGCCTGAAACTAATGAACTGCAGAGGAAAGATGGGTACTTTGTATAGGGGACTGGGAACAGAATAGGCCTTCTTAGGGTATTGGATTTAATAAGGTTTGGATTTTGAATTGTATAATAAAATTAAATGGGCAGCAATGAGAAAAGCCTAGCACCATGGAAGAAAAAGAGTGGCACAAGACAAAATGAGCAAACACCAGCTGATTTTATTTGCATACTCTGGCCAGCAGCACGGAAGAGGCTGACAATCAACTCTCAGTACGTTTCTCCTCCAAGGCTAAGGACTGGAAGGTACTTCAGACCTGGGTTTTGGGAAAGTCTTAGCACATCTGTGTTTTTAAACTGGCCTTCCTTAAAGGACGGGTACACTGTATCCCATCTTCATGTTGAGTGGTGGTTTTACAGCTTAGAAGCAGGTGCCCCCTGAAGAAATGCTCCTCCCCTCCCAGAGAACAGAGGCCAGCTCTATTTCCCCTGGTGATTACATTCCAAAGCAGGGATCTCAGGTCTTGGAGAAAGACACTCCTGAGCTGTTGGAGGTAGCTGGCAAGAGGCTTTTACAAAAAATTTACATTTCAAAGGTTCAGAGAAAGGATTTACAGTATGAAGATTTCTAAAGCAAAGGCTTTGAAGAAAGCTGGCTAAAGTTTCTTCACAGGGAGGGGAAAATTAAAGCCCTTTTGGTCTCCACTTGGCTCCCTATCAGATTGATTAGGAAGAAGGTATGTCAGTCAGGGGTTTCCAAAGAAACAAACAATAGAGAAGATATAGTTATGTCAAAAGACTTGGATTACTATGAGAGATTGACTTATGTGATTGGAGATGGTGGAGGCTGAGAAGTCTACCACCTGCTACTGGTGAGTTGAGGTCCCAGGAAAGCCACTGGTATACTTCCAGATCAAGCCCAGGGGCCTCAGAACAGGGGGAAGTTGATATTGCATATTGGATAATTTATATCAATTTTAATTTTCCTGTTCATGATATTTGCTTGTGTAAAGGAATGCACTTATGTTGAATTAGTGGCATGATGTCTGCAATATGTTCTTCGATGATCAGGAAGAGAGGAGAGAGAGAGAGAGAAAGAGAGAGAGAGAGAGAGAGAGAGAGAGAGATAGGGGAGGAAGAGAGAGAGAGAGAGAGAACACAAATATGGCAATGTTAAGTAGGAGAACATATGTAAATGTTGCTTATTAGATAATTCTTTTAAATTGTTAGTGTAGTTGAATTTTTCTAAAATAACCAGTAGAGGAAAAGTAAGACCACCCCAAATGATATACAAAATGCATTATAGACAAAATGGCTAAAATGTTTTTTTCTAAATTAAAATGATAAAGACAATCTATGCAAAGATTTTTATTCCTGGTTTGATGAACCGCAGAAATATCAAAAAAATCAAATTATGGATTTGGAGTCAGCCTAAATAGCTATTTAAATTGACAGAGAAAAAAAGACCTTAAAGAAAAGCATTATCCTTGCTTGAGTTTTGATTTCTGGAAAACTAGGCTTTATGTTTCCCTGCACGACTTGATACATACATGTATGCCAGTAGCACTTGTCACATTGTTCAGTATTATAATGCTTGGGGCGGTGACATCAATGCAGATATACATTCATTTTTTACTTTTATCTGTATAATCTCATACTAACATATACATTAGAAATTTTACATGATACAATTACAATGAGATTAAAAGATAAGTAGAAATGTATGTATTATTTTAAGTGCACCTTAGACTCTGTGTCTTGAGCTTTGGAGACAGTTACCAAAAATATTAGCTTCTGAAATATTATGCAAAAATGAAGGACTTTGGTTACAGTTCCAAGTGAGAAAATGTTAAGTGACTGGTGGAGAATTAGGTGAAGCAGCAATTGATTTCATTGCAGTTGCAAGTTTCTGAAAAGTGACTCCTTCCTCAAAACAATGGTTTAGTGGCATGTGCTGGGGAGGAAACCCCACATCATTTTAAAGAATTCTAGAGCAGGGAGCTTGTGCCTGTATTCCACAGGTGTAGCCAGGAGGCAATTGTGGACTTCTTCCAGAAGCTGCACGTATCACCTTGCACCAGAGGAGTGTAATTATGACCCAAGTGAGCGCCATGGCAGCAGCAAATCAGTGGACCCAGTTGATGAATGAGAGGGAAGGTGGAGTCACCGTGTCCTAGTGCAGTGATTGCAGCCAACAGGCTGATAAATGTGGACAGGGGTTCATGGGAGAAGATGAAGATGTGGGGATATAATGGAATTGAGTTTTATTTTTCAATCGCAGCAGTTTCAGTCTTGAAATGAATTCCTGAAAGAAATAGAATTCACTGAGATTTCCAAAAACTGAAAAGATTGGTCTTCTTTTATCATGTAGGATGGAATTCAAAGTCAAAATTAAATCCTTATAAAAAAGTTAGATTTAGCAAGATGAAAATCATGATGTGAAAATCCCCCTCCTGCTATGCAAATGAAATTCAAAATTTCCTTCACCTTGCTTCCAGGAAAAAATCATTATTAATTTTATGAATATTTTTTACTTTTTAGAATAGCAAAAATGAAAGACTTACACACACACATAAACAGGTGATATTTGAGAAATATTTACTGAGTTCCTATGTGTCTTGTTGGAGATACTGTGACTGGACTGCTTGCTTTCCCTTCTTCCATCTTTCTTTCCATTCCTTCCTGATTTCTTTTTGTGTTTTCTGGTGCTGAGGATCGGACTCAGGGTTTCATCCATGCCAGGGAAGAATGAACTTGCCCCAGAACTGATGGTGACATTTTTAAATTAAATACCATGTTCAAGGACAGTATTCTCTATATTGTTCAGCTTTTCCACCACCATGACCAAAAGACCTGACAAGAGCAATTTTAGAGGAGGAAGAGTTTATCTGGGGCTCAGTGTTTCAGAGGTCTCATCTCAGTCCATAGATGGCTGGCTCCATTGTTCTGGGCCCAAGGTGGGGCAGAACATCATGGCAGAAGGTGTGGAGGAGAAAAGTGGCCGGGGACAGGATGATTGGGAAGCAGACAGCATTCCTCACCAGAGTCAAAATATACATCCCAAAGGTATATACCAGAGACCCACCTCCTTCAGCCACACCCTACCTGCCTATGGTTACCACCCAGTTGATCCTTACCAGGGGATTAACACTTTGACCAGGTTAAAGTCTCCTAATCCAATCATCTCACCTCTGAAGTTCTAGTATTATCTTACACATGAACATTCATTCCGGGGACATATCATATTATCTATAACCTTCCCCTTATTGCCTATAGACTTGAAAAGCCTTTATTTGTTGGGGTTTTATTTTATTTTAACCATTTTATTATATTCTAATTTTATTAATTTTAAATTTACTCTTTAATTTACATTCTGATTGTTCCAATTTTTGAGCCTATGTTTAAAAACCATGGAATAATAATATCAGGTTTAAGTAATTCTGAAAGCATCTAATTATTAGCAAAACAAAATTTAATCGTAGGAGGCTTTTGAGAATTCTATAATAAAGCTTCTGATCTCTACAAGAAAAAAACCTGAAGAATTAAAGTACATTTAAAGAAAAATTACATTAAGTATCCAAGGAAAAATTTTCACTTACATTTGTATAAATGGGCCACCTTGGATATTTCATATAAGGTTTGCTTAAGATAACAAGATAATATGAAAGGAAGAAAAGGAGTAAATGCAAATAGATAATCTATTTTTTTCCTCCTAGAGGAATTAAGTTCTCCAGTAGAATATAGCAAGTTCTGAATATCTGTCAGTTCAAGGGAGAAATTACCCCCTGGCTGTTAACAACCCTTTGGAGACCTGTCAAGTAAATTCAAAGTAGTTTTTATATGATGTCAGCCCAAGTTCCTTTGAAATTGGCATATTCTCTTCTTTACTGCTTCTCATTTATTTTACAGATTTTTAATGTAATTTTTTTTCCTTGGCAAACAATTTCCTTTTGATCACATTCTAATGTTACATCCTAATTTTAAGCTCTCAATTTATTAATATAATTCTTTACATTTTGGTTGATTTTTATTTGGAAAAAATTTCAGAAAATTCTCTTCTGCTGCTTGGAGTATCTTCTTTCTCTCTGGGTTTTTTATCAGACGTTTACATTCTATGTTCCATTCAATAAATTCATATACACACTTTATTCAGTAAAAACCACGTAGTTGGGAGCACACTGCTCAGTATGCCAGGCCTGTGCTCAACCAGGGAGGATCAGTGGACACTGACAGACAAAACCCATGTTGTCAGGGTACTTGAGTTTTAACGGAGACAGAAACTAAAAATATGAGTTAACATAAGTCTGAGAAAACCAAAAAAGAAGAAGGAAGGGGAGATTTGAAGTGCTTTCTTTGGATGTGGTCAGAATTTTAGAGAAGGTGGTCAGGAAAAGTATCTCTGAGTGTGTGACTTTTGAATCTGTCTCTTCCCTCCTAGCTATAGTGGGAGGACAGGAGACAGCATCCCTCTTGCCATGACAGGGCTCCCCAGGACTGAGACTGTCCTGCCAGGGGAAATACATTCTCCCTCTGGAGACCCCGTAGTTGACCTTGTGGTCATCTGTCCCCTGGCCCACGATTAGTCATGCATGTCACTCAAGTTCAGAGTTCAGTTTCCTCTATTACTTAACGGGTAACTCTTATTTAGAAACTCTCTTCCTAACCAATTATAAATCATGAATTTTCTTTTCTGCTCCTTCCCCTACTCTTAGTTTCTTTTAAATTTACATTTAAATATTCATCCACCTGGGATCAAGTTTTATATAAGGAAACAGAACTCAAAATAATATAATTTTCTCAACAATATTAAAATAAACAAGAGAGAATCTCTGAATAGGAAAAGCTATCTTCAAAATCTAAAATTGATGGACTAAATAAGAATGAATATTTGATTCCAGGAATCACACCCACCCACACAAGAAATGAACATTTGCAACATCATTAGAGGCAAATGACTTTCATAAATCATGTAGAGGTCTCCTTAATGATAATTTAAAAGAAATATGAGCTAAACCAATAAACACATACTATAAAGTAGGTATCCACGAATGGAAAACCCACCAAGTGGGAAATATTTTATTCATCTAAATGTGTGAAAAGATACTCAAACACACATACTACAAGAGAAATGCAAATCGACACTACAGCGAGATAGTGTTTGCTTTCATCATCAGATTAGCACAATTGCAAGCCCTGACAATACTCTTGGTGCAAGTGTGGAGTATCGGGCTTTCTCACATACTTGCATTTTTCACACAGTCTGAATCAGCACGTCATCTGTGATGGATGTTCTGAGATGAGTGTCATGATCCTTATCTGTAGATGATCAAGTCCTGTAGTAATCCTACTGAGTGTGACTGTGGCCTATAATATTTCCACCTAAAAGCATACCTCCCCTTTGCTGAGAGGCTCTGTTGCTTTCAGGTGTTGGTGACACTTGTGGCCAGATTGGACGCCTGCAGATAAGCCATGTCTGCACTCCTGTCAGAAACCACGAGAAAACAAATGTATACACATTGCTGTTTAAGTCTATAATTTGGTGATATTTGGGCATACAGCAATAGAAAGTTAATACAGCCTCCATGTAGGAGAACCTGACGATACTCATAAAAATAAATATTAGCAAACAACTTGATCCAGTAATTCCTATCTTAAGAATTTATTTTCAAATTGTAGTATAGATACACGCAAAGATTTATGTGCAAAAATTAATTATTGTAGCAAGTTTCTGTGAAAGAAGCAGAAATGGGGAAAAATCTTCCATGCCCATTAATGTGTCAGTCACCTATATGTGGAATCAGTATAATTACTAAGGAACATCATGAAGAGTAAGGATTATATGTGCATTCAAAATAATCTCTGAAATAATTTTTCAGTGGAAAAATATGTTGTGGAATGGTGTGTAAAATATGCTAACATCTATAAAAGGACATAATGATGCATAGAACTAAATTTGTATATGTGTAAATTATCTCCCGAAAAAAAAAAAAAATCATACAATAGGTGAAATGTATAGCTTTTTTGAAAGAGCATGGAAGACTGGAGGACTAGGTTGAAAATCTATTTTAATTTTTATGTCATTTTGCTTCTTTTGGATTTTTATTTTGTGTATTCATATAAATAAATTATTGTTTTTTAATTCTATGTACTTTAAGTAGATTTCACAAATAGTGAATATTTCTTATTAAGCTTCAAGAAACTACAGCTGACTAATATTTCCCAGAATGTATGACTATAGGGATAGTGAATTCTTTGATGGGTAATGCATTTGTGAAACTCTTGATGTTATTTCGTTCACTTTTTAATGTACTTTTACATTATTCATTTACTCAACAAATAAATATTTGAGTGCTTGCAAGATGTTCTGCTGCATAACCACGGTTTTAGGTTCTGCAAGGAATTCATATGTGAATAAGAAAAGTCTCTATCCCAGAAGTTGATAATCTAGCATAACAGATTACAGAACCAACAAATAACAAAGCAAGAGTTGGTCAGAAACGTACATGAAGCACGGTTTATGTCTTTTACAAGAAGTTCTGTCTCTTCTCTGGTGCATACAGAACTCAGGAAGAGTGCATTTAATCTGATGATACACTATAGACAAAGTGTCAAAAATTTAGATGGTCTTGTTTTTTTAAAGGGGATACTTTGTTTATAGAACACTATATGATAACAGTTAAGTGATACTTTGTTTCTTAGATGCAGAGGGTGCATGTAAGCACACATTGCAGGAGATTGCTTCCATAACCCCTCCAGGAGGAATAATTGTCATCTATTTATTGTATTTCTTTTCCTAAAAGTTGGTGAAAAGCCAGTGGCTATGATATTTCAGTACTTATAAGAAATGAGTGATTCAAATAACTTTGGCATCATTTCAAACATGGTGAGTGAAGCCATGGATCTACAGAAAACTTTTAGACCTTCCCAGGAAAAAACACTTGTGCTTTTGGCTGGAAGATAGGTCTTCCTTGAGGCATGTAGGAAAAGGAGGGTTCAGGGCAACTAGATTTCTAGGAATTCTTTGTTAATTTGCTTGACAGTAAGACTCTATCATATAAGGTAGTGGTGAGCAATAGAAGAATTCTAATAGCACAGTAGAGGAGTTGGCCTTATGAATCAGGAATATTATCCTGATAGTAGTGGAGGAGGCTTAGAGTGACATTGATTTTGGTTGCTGGAATTTGGAGTTTTGTTATGCAGTCAGAATTACCACAGTCACATAAAAACATGAAGGTAGAGCTGAATAGAAAGTTGATGTTTGATTTTTTTTCTTGATGTAATCAGTGGAAAAATGGGGTGGTGGTAGTGGAAGAATATCTTATAGGTACTCAAATCTTTTCCTGTTAAGTAAACAAACAATGTAGCCAGTATACAAAGAGAAAAAGGATGAAAACCAGGGAACTCTATTTGTGAAACTCTCCTTCAAGAGACAAAATGAGTCATGAAGGCCTCTGGGGAAATTTAGGGAAGAATCTGAAGTTTTATGGCACTATAAGAAGGTGGAAAACTCACAAGGAAACACACATCATAACGAATGAACATTTTATAGTAAAGTTCTATTCCAAAATTGATGCATATATGTACAGAAATTTTATTTATGAAATAATACCACATTTTTTATAGATGAAATTTCCATAAATCCTACTATATGATTTGGTTTTTAAACATGATGAATTTCCTATAGTGCTTAGGAAATATCTACTATCTGTCTCAAATTTGACCTTATTTAAAAAAAATGTATTATTTAGGCACGAGTTTTGCAATGTGTACAGGGTTTCTCTCTAGGAATCTATATAGGTTTTTATTTTATTTATTTTATTTTAAATTCAAGCTGTAAGATAACACAAAGCTATTTCTCTTACAATTTGAAATACAAACGCAATACAATTTGCTTGAATATTTTATTATTCACATTATGGAGAACATGAAGTAAAGGAATATCAATTGTTAGCTAATTTTAGAGCTTCTTTTGATACTGTAGATAAAAAGGGAAAGATTTAAAAAATCACTCAGCAGTCTGGGTTAGCATTCAGAATAGATTACAGATAAACTTTCAATGAATTTAGTGTGCTCATTTGCATGTCAAGTTTTCCCAGCAGGAGATGGCCTCTTTCTTAACAAAAGATAACCTGTATTTCAACCTCTATTACTATCATCAGCCTGTCCCATCACAAAGGCAATGCTTTTTGTTTTTTAGAGCAAAAAGCCTCTACACTCTGGTTTCCTTTTAGAGATTATTTTCCATCCAATCAGTTTGGAAAACTGTAGATTCTTAAAGGTATGAAAGAAACTCTGGTTGGCAATCATTTAGTAAGGAGAATATAAACAATATTTATTATGGTGGGCGTTAGAATTATAACACCAGGAAAACAGACATTGTTCCTGCCTCCATAATTTAGAGTGAGTTTTGGTAGACAAGAGTTTTCAAATAACCCCTAACAATGGGCCCAGGAGAATTAAAAGGTGACCTGAGCCAGTCAAGAATACCAGGGAGGAATGGAGGAACACTGAGATAAGATCAACCCTCTGCCACCACCAGAACATCAACAGTTGGAAATACTTTTTAAAAAATTCTTATTTTTAAGAAGAAAGTAGATTTATATATATAATTGTTGGTGCCGTTTAGAGAAAAAGGAAATACAAAAGCAGAAGATATGGTGGGGTGGAGTGTAAGATGGAAAATCACCTCAGGAGCCTCCAAAGTACACTATTAAGCAAACTAATCTGGAGATGATGGAATAGAAATGTTCATGGACCAGATTAGATGCTAACATTGCATGTTCTATTTAACTTACCATGATCCACAAAGCCAACAAAGAGAAGGAGACAGGCTATGTTGACAACCTTAAGACTGGGTGCAAGGGGAAGGAAGGACAGGCTACCTGAATCTCTTGTGATGCAGTATTTCTAAGCCTTGATCTCTGGTGGGCCCCATTTTTCTCACTGTGATTATGAGAAGCAGGATTGAAGTTAAACTGGGAGTTCAGTAGTCAGATGGCCCTTGGAGCTGAGCCCTGCCGTGTTGGTCAAGTACTTCTGCCCCAGCAATTGCTCTCCATTGCGTCTGATGACGGCTGTATGTTTCAGTTTCCTCTGAGTTTCTTGGTATAACGTGAGGCTAAAATAGAACCAAGTCATGGTTAATTTTAGAAAAAACATGACCATTTCTATGGAGGTGGTATGATCCAAAACGTATAACTTGCTCTTTCCAAATTATTGATTAATGTTTTATTTCTCATATTATGTCTCTTGATTAGTGTAATTAGAGCTTTTTATAAATAATATTTTTCTAAAAATTGTGTTTTCTTTTAAAATTTCTCCATTGTTTTCTATTTTATGTATTCCTGCTCATTATTATTATGTCCTTTGCTCTATTTGTTTTGTTTTTAATTTGTCTATCCTTTCTCAGCTCCTTAAGATAGAAATTTAGGGTCATTTACTTCAGATTTTCTAATCTAATGCAAGCATCTAAGAAGATCAACATTCTTGAAAACATAGTTTTAGTGGAATTTAGCCATTTTCAATATGCTTTATTTGCATTCTATTTCAGTTTGTAAACATTTTTAGTTTCCTTTGTTATATCTCCTCAGAACAATAGATTATTTAGGAGTATGTTCTCTTCCATTTTAGGGATTGTATTTTGCAGAGACATTTTGAAGCCATGTTGCTAAATTTTCTACTTTATTTACCACAGGTCTCATGAATTTACTAGTAACATCGGCCCTCGGGGTTTCCGCTTCCAGCCTCAACTTCAGAACATATTTTGACAGTGCAGGTAGTAGTAAGGTACTACTTAGAATTAACCCAACCTTCTTAGAATTAACAATTGCATTGTACAATGTCTTTAATATCCATTTTCTTTTAAACTGTCAGTCTGTTTGTACTTAAAATGTATTTCATGTAGTCAATGTGTAGTTGACTATCACAGGTCACCCATTCTAGACCATTAACTCTTTTTTAAATTTAATTTTATTTTCTTTATTTTTATTCTAAGTTGTTAAAAATGACAGCAGAATGTATTACATTTCATATTATACTTGTAGAGCACATTTTTACATATCTCTGGTTGTATACAAAGTATATTCACACCATTCGTGACTTCATACGTGCACTTAGGGCATGATATCCATCTCATTCTGCCATCTTTTTTTTTTTTGTTTCTTGACCCTTTTGCCCCCTTCCTTCCCCTCACTCCCCATTGACCATTCTAATGTTCCTCTAATCCTCCTATGCTCCCCATCCCAATCCAAGTGTGAATCAGCCTCCTTATATCAGAGAAAACATTTGGCATTTGGCTTTTTGGGATTGGCTAACTTCACTTAGCATTATATTCTCCAACTCCATCCATTTACCTGTGAATGCCATGATTTTATTCTCTCTTATTGCTGAGTAATACTCCATTGTGTGTATATACCACATTTTCTTTATCCATTTATCTACTGAAGGGCATCTGGGTTGGTTCCACAGTTTAGCTAGTGTGAATTGTGCTGCTATAAACATTGATGTGGCTGTGTCCCTGTAGTATGCTGTGTTTAAGACCTTTGGGTAAAGACCAAGGAGTGGGATAGCTGGGTCATAAGGTGGATCCAATCCAAGTTTTCCAAGGTATCTCCATACTGCTTTCCATATTGGCTACACCATTTTGCAGTCCCACCAACAATGTATGAGCGTGCCTTTTTCTCCACATCCTCTCCAACATTTATTGTTGTTTGTGTTCTTAATAGCTGCCATTCTGATGGGTGTGAGATGAAATCTTAGAGTGGTTTTGATTTGCATTTCTCTAATTTCCAGAGATGTTGAAAATTTTTTCATGTACTTCAAAAGAGATTAAAAACAATAGACCATTAACTCTTAAGTATAATTATTAGTATGCTTTCACTTTAATGTTTCATTACTTATTTTTATTTCCCCTTTGTCTCCTTCTGTTTTTTCTCTTTTACTTTTTAGTGTGCATCCTCCTTTTTTACCTCTTAAAATTTGAATATATTTTGGCATTCTATTTTAAATTTTTAATTAGATATGCATTCTGTGTTTTGTTATTGCTTTAGTTCTCACACTAGTGATGGAAGTATATATTTCTAACTTTGCTTATTATTTTCCTTTTTTTAAATATATATATATATATATGTTTATTTATTTACTTTAGTTGTACACAATGCAATGCATTTATGTTTACGTGGTGCTGAGGATCGAACCCGGGCTGCACACGTGCAAGGCGAGCACTCCGCCTCTGAGCCACAACCCCAGCCCTTGCTTATTATTTTCTTAGAGTTAATATCTTCCCATACTATATACAATGTAAGAGTTTTACAAAGTAATTTTAGCGACTTTATCCTTTCCTGGCTTTTAGATATAGTTGATAAATGTATTAAAATTACATAATACAATGCTACAATTTTTATTTAAATAACAATGTAGAGAAATTAAGATTAAAAAATAGCCTTTTGCAGTTACACAGTTATTTGCAAGGCCCAATTGTCTTTGTTTCTGCTGAAGCTCCTGGCTTCCTTCTTGGGTCATCTTCCTTCAATGTGATTATTTTCCTTTAGTCATATTAAGGTGCAAACCTGTTGGTAACAAATTTGCAGAGTTTTGCTTTATTTGTAAAGGTCTTTTTTTTCATTTTTGGAGATCATTTATGGTGGCTAGTCAATATGACTCAACATTATCTATTTTTTCTTTCAGTGATTAAATTATTATCACCCAGTTTTCTGGTCTTCGAAATATCTTTGAAGAAACCATCTGTCATTCAAATATTTGTCCATATAAAAACTGGAAACATAACAGGGCTTTAGTTATGAAAAAGTGAGATTCAGAACTTATATTAAATGCTAATTTGCTTGGCTTGTACTATTTTTAATTTATTATCTTTGTTAAAATTACATTACTAATTTTATAATGTCTATGTTTATAATCCTTAGTTCTAAATGCAGTATAAAGTCCGTATCTTCAAGTTCAAATGCTTGTTTAGTTCCTGCATGAATCCTGTCCATGTAGGTCTGTCTTCAGGGCTGACACCAGCTGCAGAGTTTGAGCAATTCCTTAGAATAGCCTCCGATCTGATATTTATTATTAATCAAATATGCACTCTGTTGAAATTTATCCTTGTTAGACTTTGTAATATTTTTCATATAGTATCTTACTTGTAAAATTATTATTATTATTATTATTATTATTATTTACTTTTATGCCGGGGTCCGAGTTATGAATAGAGCCAGGTTCTGAGTTGCTTCCCTTTCTGGGCCCTAAAGGGAATTCCTCTTGCCTGCAAGAAGGATTGCAACTCACCCGGCGGGGCGAGCTTAAGAACAGAAATCGCTAGATGCCTTACCTCTGTCTGTTTGAACAGAAAACACGCCACACCTAGAAAGTCTTGTATATAGCACTGGATGTCTGAAGAACTCGCTTTATTGAACAAGCATTGACTTAAATAGGCCTAGAACTAACCAATCAGCAAGCAAGGCTGTTCAGCCTCTCACGCTACGTCATAGCCACACCCCTTGGTTTAGCCCAGGTCCTTTAAGGTGTGGTAAGCAGTCAAATCTTTATCCCTTGGCAGACATAGTCCCAACACTTTTAGATGTGGAAAGGGGATTTCATTAAACAATTTGGGATAGAACTAGGCATAAATCAATGAATGGGAAGTGGTCCTCTGGATTTTCACATCAAACTAAACACTCTAAAAGTTATTTAAGTACTGGAGCAAAAATGGGAATTCTACAACATAGGGAAGATTGGAAGCAAAAAGATGTGAGTAGCTACTTCTTGTGTCCGTGGAGGAGCAAAAGGAAAAGGCAAAAATAACTAATTTCGTAGTTGTTAACTATTTGTCAATTAGTTGCTGCCAGAGAGAAGTTGAGAAGCCTAGCAAAAATATGGATTGTTGTGAAATGGTTCTCAACAAAGCCAAATGATTTTCAACAAAGGTACACAAAACACACACTGGAGAAAGGCCAATTTCTTCAATAAGTGTTATTGCAATAGTTGGGTATCCGCATGCAGAAGAATGAAACTGGCCTCATCACTCTCACCATTAGCAAACAAAACAAAACAAAACAAAACAAAAAATACCACCACCAACAAATGGATTAAAGACTTAAATTTAAGACCAGAAACAATGAAACTCTCAGGAGAAAGAAAAATAAGGCAATGTTTTGGGACATTTGATTAGGCCCATTGTTTTGATTTTCATTTTTTGTTTTTGTTTTTGTTTTGTATTTTGTTTTGTACTTTTGCTTAGAAACAAAGGTAAACATAGAAAAATGGGATTACACCCAACTAAAAAGTTCTCCACAGCAAGGAAACTATAATCAGAATGAAGGACAGCCTAAGGAAGGGGAGGGAATATTTTCAAACTATTGACAAGGGGTTGATATCCAGAAATGGATAAGGAACCCCAGAAGTTCCTAAAAAATCTCAAATAACCAAAATAAAAGTGAACAGAAAATCTAAATAGACTTTTCTCAAAAGAAGACACACAAATGGCCAATATGTGAAAAATGCAATTTTTTTTTCTTATTTTTTCTCTAGTCTTCCAAGAAATGAAATTCAAATCTCAATGAGATATCACCCCTCTTTAGTAGGAATGATTCTTATGAAACAGATGAAAGATAACAAAAGCTTTATGAGAATCTGGAGGAAAAGGAACCCTTACATCTAGTTGGTAGGAAAACAAGTTAGCACAGCTCTTATGCAAAGCAGTGTGGAGACTTCTAAAAAAATTAAAAATAGTACTACCATATGTTCCAGCAATCTCTGCTGGGTATGTAGCCAAAGAAAATCAAATAAGTGTGAGATATCTGTATTTTAAAGTTTCATCGAGGCACTATTCAAAATAACCAAGAAATGGAAATAATGTGTCCATCAATTGATAAATGGATAAAGAAAATATAGTACATTTCCATGATGGAATATTATTCAGTCACAAAAAGGAGTAATCTCATGCTCTTCATGACAATGTAGATGGAACTGGAATTCATTATGTTAAGTGAAATAAGTCAGGCATAGAAAACATACATAGAAGGCATACATGATCTTACTTATATGTTGATTCAAGAAAAGTTGATCTCACATTTGAGAATAGAGTGATGATTATCAGAACCCAGGGAAAGTAGGGAGCTGTGGGGTAAGGTTGATCCATGGGTACTAAGCTGAAGTTAAAGAATTGTATAACTTAGCTTAAATTGCTGTAACAAAACACCTGAGAGGATCTACATAAAAGAGGAAAAAATTATTTTGGCTTGCCACGTCCGATTTCATTGTTTCTGTGCCTATGATGAGGCAGTACATCATGGTGTGGAAAGTTGTGGTGAAGAAAAGCTGCTTGAGAGAGAGAGAGAGAGAGAGAGAGAGAGAGAGAGGAAGGGGTAGGAAACTGTACCATTCAAGGGGATGCCCTAATAGCCTACTTCCTCCTCCAACTAGGGCCCACCCACCTCCTGGAGCCCATTAAGGCTTGGATTCCTCAGTGGAGTGATCCAGGAGGAGGTCAGAGCCGTCTTCACAAAGTCACCTCCCAGATGCTGCCTCTGAACACTCTGCAGTGAGCACCACGCCTTCAACACACGCAATTTGGGGGGAACATTCTAGCTCCAAACCATAACCAGAGAGGAAGTCGTAGAGTGATATTGCATAGATAGTGATCGTGCACTGCATATCTCATAAAGTTAGGAAAAGGACTTTTAATGTTTTTTGCTAATAAAGAGGTGGTAAGAGAGACACGTTTGACCTGGTTATAACACGTCTACGTGTGTTGAAACATTGCATGGTATCCAATTACTATGCAATGCTTGTGTGTTTCAATGCATCAACTAAACATAAATTTAAAAATTATATATTTTTGAATATATGTGTCTCCAAAGACAGACACTCCAACACATGTACAGGTGTGTATGCATGTTGCACGTGTGTAAATACATATCCTTGTCTCTGTGGATTTCTTTCTGCTCTTTGAAGTCTTTAAATATCAAAAGAGAGGTCACTGCCTTTTATTTATGTTTAGTGATAAGTAGAAAATTAATAAAACTCCCAATTAATTAACTTCTGTTAATCAGAATAATCTAAATAAGAAAAAAACCTATGCATAAATTATTTATATGTATTCTAGCTTACTTCTCTCACATTTTCTTTACATCACCCAGTAAAAGTACTGATTAAACAATTATAGGTTTACTGAATAATTTTCTTTGTTAAAGATAACAAGCCTGGGGGCATGGTGTCACATGCCTGTAATCCCAGGGACTCTGGAGGCTGAGGCAGGACACTCACAAGTTCAAGGCCAGCCTTAACAACTTTGAAACCCTCTCTTAAAATAAAAAAATAAAAAGTTCTGGTGGTGAATCTCAGTGGTAAAGCACTGCTGGGTTCCACCCCCAGTATCACAAAAATGAAAAAGAGTAGATACCAAGATGTGAAAAATAAATGGTTTTCAAAGGTGAGAAGGAAGTACTGGAGAATCTTTTGCCTATACATCTCTATTAGAATTTTAACTCTAAATGAATTACTATCTCTATTAGAATTTTAACTCTAAATGAATTACTATCTTAGATATCTCTTTTAATGGGAAAAATGTGTTCTTGTCTATTGAAAGCAATGAATAATTAATATATAAAAGTTCCACAGAATGCCAATCATACATATTTGAAGGTACAATTAAAAATGTCCTGTGCAGACAGTTTGCTCCTTGGGATACCAGGATTCCAGCTATGGTCCCTTCTCCTTCCTTGGAGAAGTCTGTGTTACCTCTTTTTAAATAAACCCTGTTTTATATGCTTGCCTCGGTGTGCTTCTCTGATGTTCCGACTTCAACATTTGAAGGAGCAGGACTCATCACCGTAACTGGTGTTGTCAGCGGTTTTGAGGCTGAAAATACCGATCTCCTGGACGGTTTGATTACCACTACCAGAGAGAGAAAGAGACAAGCTGTCTGCAGCGGCTGGAGCCGCGAGGCTCCTGCAAAACCGCCTGGGTGGTGCACAGGCCATGCAAAACAAAGTCAGTGTGGGGAGACCCCGCTACTACTGCAACCCCAGCCAAACTCACGGCACACCAGCGTGAAACCGGCGATAAAAACCAGCGATAACAGCCGGCGGGATTGGTGCTGGGGAACCACGGGAGACCGCGGGCCCACAGCGCCAGTTCAAATCCACACTCCGCCCGACGCGACCCTCAGTAGTGGGGCCCCGGACAGAGCGGCGCAGAGATCAGCGATCAGCAAACAGGGGCAGAGTGGAGCGGGCCACGGTCCGAAGCAGCGCTGTCTGCACCACAGTCACAGGTGTGGCTTCCCGGTGCTACTTCGGCAGGGAGACATACACCCAACAGTCTTGAAAGCGATCGGCGAGGATACGGGAGTCTGCGGAGCTGCTGCTGATTGGAAGGAGAGCACCGCCATCTTTGAAAGCTCCAGACAAAGGGGAGGAGACGGAGAGCGATGGCTGCAGCCATCCAGGGACTCTCCAGCTCTCTGAAGACAACGCACAATTGGGTGAGACTCGGGTGGTCAGCAGGGGAAGGCGTTTCTGAGGCTAGCACAGCAGCAACAAGAGGCTGCAACTGTGGGTGGGCTTGGGGAGGGGGTGCCTTCTGGAGGGTCCCCTTCCTGGTGCCAATCATCTGCTGACACACGCAACCCCCCTGGGCCACTCCTTCACTGAACCGTGCAGCCACTGGCCTAAGATGCAGCCTTGATTTCACTGACAGGATCGCAGACCGTCTGGACGTGGTCCAATGGCAATTGGTTTGAACTGGAAAGGAAAAAAAAGAGGGGGGCTTCCCAGGGCCCGTTTTGTCTGAGACTTGGGGTTCGACTTTTTTTTTTTTTTTTTTCCTTTTCTTTATGTTGGTTTGCTTGTCTTGTTGGATTGCAGGGAGGTTTTTTGTTTGTTTGTTTGTCTGTTTGTTTCTTTTTCTTTTTCTTTTTTTGGCTTTGTTTTGTTCTGCTTTTTTTTTTTTTTCCTTCCGCATTGATTGTCAGTGTGATTGTTTGCTTCCGCTCCTTTTTTCTTTCCTTCTTTTCTTCCTGCCCACTGTTGTATCTTTTCTTCCTCCTTCATCTTTCATGTTTACATCCTGCCAGTGCATACTAAACAGAGGCAAAAACAAGTTATACGCAGAACTTGGGATTTCTAGAACCGGCGCAATTGAACTGGGTAGCAAAGTGGTGTTATATATAGTTTACTCTCTATTTCCTTGATTCTCTCTCTCTCCTCTCTCTTACACCAAATCCTACTCTTTTATCATTTTTTTTCTTTTCCAACTTACTTTATATATAAATTGATCTTTTCACCTAATTGTCAACCCCATTCTCTTTCTTCCATCATCTACTGATACTAAACCACTTCCACTAAACCACCTCAATAGATATCTCCTTTCATACTTTGCAAGAAAGAACAATTCAAGACACTTCCTTCTTCCTAAACATAACACCTCTGTATCCAATACTTGAAGCTATAAAACCCTAACAGAAGCGTACAGAGTAAATTGGAAATAATATCTGGGTTAACAAAATCTGTACATTGTGATCAAACTTGGATTTTCTGAATAGAAAGTGTTAGGTTTTAAAAGTGTAAAGGAATTATAAGGTGATCTGATAGCATTGTACTACAGGAACAACATAAGGCTTTAAGGTAAAATCAAAATAGTCAAGGTCCCACAGTGCAGGAAGAATAGACACACAAGCAACATGAAAAAACAAGGAAAGAAAATGACACAAACAAATCAAGATACCTCATCAGTAGATGTCATGGCAAGCACAGTTGGTCAAATGCCAGAGATGGAATTTAGAAATTACATATGCCAAATGTTTATGGAACTTAAGAATGAACTCAAAAATGAGATGAGGGAGCAGGTACAGGAGGCAAAAGATCATTTTGACAAAGAACTCCAGAAACAAATACAGGAAGTAAAAGATTACTTCAATAGGGAAATAGAGGCTCTAAAGAGAAACCAAATAGAAATTCCAGAAATGAAAGAAGCAATAAACCAAAATAAAAGTTCAATTGAAAGCATCTCCAACAGAGTAGACCACTTGGAGGAAAGAACCTCAGACAATGAAGAAAAAATATATGTACTAGAGAAGAATTTAGAACATACAGCAAAACTTGTTAAAAATCAAGAACATAACATCCAAGAATTATGGGACAGCATAAAAAGACCAAACTTAAGAGTGATTGGCATAGAGGAAGGGGCAGAGTTTCAAGCCAAAGGAATGAGTAATCTATTTAACGAAATAATTACAGAAAATTTTCCAAGCTTGAGGAATGAAATGGAAAACCAAGTTCAAGAGGCATACCGAACACCAAACAAACAAAATCTCAACAGATCCACACCTAGACACATTATAATGAAAATGCCTAATACACTGAGCAAGGAGAGAATACTAAAAGCCACAAGAGAAAGGAAGCAAATTACATATAGGGGGAAACCAATCAGACTATGTTCAGATTTTTCAACCCAGACCTTAAAAGCAAGAAGATCCTGGAATAGCATATTTCAAGCTCTGAAAGAAAAGGGATGTCAACCAAGAATCTTATATCCAGCAAAATTAAGCTTTAGATTCGAAGATGAAATAAAAACCTTCCACGACAAGCAAAAGTTAAAAGATTTCACAACTCGAAAGCCAGCACGTCAGAGCATCCTGGGCAACATTTTTCATGAAGAAGAAGAGAAAGATGATAACGAAAGTCACCAAAGGGAGATATTAAACTAAAGGAAATACCAATCAGAAGATAAACCAAATCAAGCTAAAGACCATAATTCAAATAAAAATGGATGGGAATAAAAATCACATCTCAATAATAACCCTGAATGTTAATGGCCTAAACTCGCCAATTAAAAGACACAGATTATCAGAATGGATTAAAAGAAATGACCCAACAATTTTCTGTCTCCAAGAAACACACCTCATAGAAAAAGACATCAACAGACTGAAAGTGAAAGGCTGGGAAAAGTCTTATCACTCACATGGCCAGCGGAAGCAAGCAGGGGTTTCCATTCTCATATCAAATAAGGTAGACTTCAAACCAAAACTAATCAAGAGGGACAAAGATGGATATTTCTTATTACTCAAGGGAACCATCCATCAACAGGATATAACAATCATAAATCTGTACGCCCCAAATAATGGAGCACCTACATTCATCAAACAAACGCTTCTTAAGTTCAAGAGTAAAATAGACCACAACACAGTTATCCTAGGGGACTTCAACACACCTCTCTCACCAATGGATAGATCATCCAAACAAAAGCTAAACAAAGAAACTTTAAGCCTCCTCAAAACAATTAACAATTTAGACCTAACGGACATATATAGAATATTTCATCCCTCAGTAAACGAATACACATTTTTCTCAGCAGTACATGGCTCCTTCTCCAAAATAGACCATATTTTATGTCACAAGGCAACTCTCAGCAAATATAAAAAAATAGAGATACTACCCTGCATGCTATCGGACCATAAAGGGATGAAATTGGAAATCAACGACAAAACAAGGAATAAGAAAAACTACTCCATCAACTGGAAGCTAAACAACATGCTACTGAATGAACAAGGGGTTGAAGAAGACATCAAAGAGGAGATCAAAAAATTCCTAGAGGTAAATGAGAACACAGATACATCATATAGAAATCTCTGGGACACTATGAAGGCAGTAGTAAGAGGAAAATTCATTGCACTGAGTTCATTCCTTAAGAGGAAAAAAACCCAACAAATAAATGACTTAACATCACACCTCAAAGCATTAGAAAAAGAAGAACAGACCAACACCAAGAGCAGTAGAAGACAGGAAATAATTAAAATCAGAGCAGAAATTAATGAAATTGAGACTAAGGAAACCATTCAAAGAATTGACAAAACTAAAAGTTGGTTCTTTGAAAAAATAAACAAAATTGACAGACCCTTAGTGATGCTAACAAAAAGAAGAAGAGAAAAAACTCAAATTACTAACATTCGTGATGAAAAAGGGAATATCACAACAAACACCTCAGATATACAGAATATAATTAGAAATTACTTTGAAAACATGTACTCTAATAAAATAGAAAATACTGAATGCATTGACAGATTTCTAGAGTCATATGATTTGCCTAAACTGGATGTGGAGGCTATACACAATTTAAACAGATCAATTACAAGCGAAGAAATAGAAGATGTCATCAAAAAGCTACCAACAAGCCGGGCGAGGTGGCGCACGCCTGTAATCCCAGCACTTTGGGAGGCTGAGGCAGGAGGATCGTGAGTTCAAAGCCAGCCTCAGCAATGGCGAGGCACTTAGTAACTCAGTGAGACCCTGCTTCTAATAAAATACAAAAAAGGGCTGGGGATGTGGCCCAGTGGTCAAGTGCCCCTGAGTTCAATCCCCTGTACCAAAAAAAAAAAAAAAGCTACCAACAAGGAAAAGTCCAGGACCTGATGGGTTTACAGCCGAGTTCTATAAGACTTTCAAAGAAGAACTAATACGAATGTTCTTCAAACTATTTCAAGAAATAGAAAAAGAGGGAGCTCTTCCAGACTCTTTCTATGAGGCCAATATTACATTAATTCCAAAGCCAGGCAAAGACACATCCAAAAAAGAAAACTTCAGGCCCATATCTTTAATGAACATAGCCGCAAAAATCCTCAACAAAATCCTGGCAAATCGGATACAAAAACATATCAAAAAGATAGTGCACCACGATCAAGTGGGGTTTATCCCAGGGATGCAAGGCTGGTTCAACATTCGGAAATCAATAAACATAATACATCACATCAATAGACTTAAAGACAAAAATCATATGATCATCTCCATTGATGCAGAAAAAGCATTTGACAAAATACAACACCCATTTATGTTCAAAACACTGGAAAAACTAGGAATATCAGGAACATATCTTAACATTATAAAAGCTATTTATGCAAGGCCCCGAGCTAACATTATCTTAAATGGAGAAAAATTGAAAGCATCCCCTCTAAAAACTGGAACAAGACAGGGATGCCCCCTTTCACCACTGCTATTTAACATAGTACTGGAAACTCTGGCCAGAGCAATTAGACAGACGAAAGAAATTAAAGGGATCAAGATAGGAAAAGAAGAGCTCAAATTAGCACTATTTGCTGATGACATGATAATCTACCTAGAAGACCCAAAAAACTCTACCAGAAAACTTTTACAACTAATAAACGAATTTGGCAAAGTTGCAGGATACAAAATCAATACACATAAGTCAAAGGCATTTGTGTACATCAGCGACAAAGACTCTGAAAGGGAAATGTTGAAAAATACCCCATTTGCAATAGCATCAAAAAAAATAAAATACCTGGGAATCAACCTAATGAAAGAGGTGAAAGACCTCTATAACGAAAATTATAGAACACTAAAGAAAGAAATTATAGATGAACTCAGAAGATGGAAAGAACTACCTTGCTCTTGGATAGGTAGAATTAATATTGTCAAAATGTCCATACTACCAAAAGCATTATACAGATTTAATGCAATTCCAATCAAAATCCCAATGTCATTCTTCAAAGAAATTGAAATAGCAGTCATGAAATTCATCTGGAAAAATAAGAGACCCAGAATAGCCAAAGCAATCCTGAGCAAGAAAAGTGAAGCAGGGGGCATCACCATACCAGACTTTAAATTATACTATAGAGCAATAGTAAGAAAAACAGCATGGTATTGGCACCAAAATAGACTGGTGGACCAATGGTACAGAATTGAGGATACAGAGACTAATACATGTAATTACAGCTATCTTATATTAGACAAAGGTGCCAAAAATGTACAGTGGAGAAAGGATAGCCTCTTCAACAAATGGTGCTGGGAAAACTGGAAATCCATATGCAACAAAATGAAATTAAACGTTTATCTCTCACCATGCACAAAACTCAATTCAAAGTGGATCAAGGACCTAGGAATTAGACCAGAGACAATACACCTAATAGAAGAAAAAGTAAGCTCCAATTTCCAACATGTTGAATTAGGCCCCAAGTTCCTTAATAAGAATCCTGTAGCGCAAGAATTACTACCAAGAATTAATGAATGGGATAGATTTAAACTAAAAAGCTTCTTTTCAGCAAAAGAAACAATCAGTGAGGTGAATAGAGAGCCAACTAATTGGGAACAAATATTTAATACATGCACATCAGATAGAGCACTAATCTCTCGAATATATAAAGAACTCAAAAAACTTTACACTAAAAAAACAAATAACCCAATCAATAAATGGGCTAAGGAATTGAGAAGACACCTCTCAGAAGAAGATACACGATTAATCAACAAATACATGAAAAAATGTTCAACATCGCTGGCAATTAGAGAAATGCAAATCAAAACTACTCTAAGATTTCACTTCACTCCAGTCAGAATGGCAGCCATCAAGAACACAAGCAACAATAAATGTTGGAGAGGATGTGGGGAAAAAGGCACACTCATACATTGCTGGTGGGACTGCAAAATGGTGCAACCGTTATGGAAAGCAGTATGGAGATTTCTTGGAAAACTGGGAATGGAACCATCCTATGACCCAGCCATCCCACTCCTGGGTCTATTCCCAAAGGACCTAAAAACAGCATATTACAGTGACACAGCTATCTCAATGTTTGTAGCTGCACAATTCACAATAGCTAGGTTGTGGAACCAACCTAGATGTCCCTCAGTAAATGAGTGGATTAAGAAAATGTGGTATATACGCACAATGGAATTTTACTCAGCAATAAAAGAAAACAAATTAATGGCATTTGCAGGTAAATGGATGAAGTTGGAAGACATAATGCTAAGTGAAGTTAGTCAGTCTCAAAAATCCAAGTACCAAATGTTCTCTCTTATATAAGGAGGCTATTTCAAAGTATAGTTGGATGGGGGTACATAGGAGGATTAGAGGAACACTAGAATGGTCAAGGGAAGGGAGAGTAAGGGAGGGAGCAAGAGGGGAGGGAGGGGGAGAAAAAAAAAGGTGTTTGAATGAGACGGATATAATTTTCCTTAATGCATGATTGAAGACCTGAATTGTACGAATATACTTTGTATACAAACAGTTGTATGTAAAAAGATACTAAATATATGCACTATGAGTTGTACATATTAAAAATTATAAAAAAAAAAGAATGTCCTGTGCAGGCTAATTTTCCTGCATTTGTCTCCTTCTCACTCCATAATGCATTCACTAGGGAAAACACACAAACAATACAAGAAGGTCGAGAACTGCATCTTTTTTCCTCCATGAGATCAAAATATTTATGACATGTTCAAAGAGCTGTATTCTCTATTTTACTATAAAATTCCAATTGTACAAACCTCTATTTCTCATATTGTTGTGGAATTGTGTTTATTTTCTGAAGATGTTGTTTTGGTAGATACTTTTTATTCTGTTCAGCAAAGGGCAAAACAATCATGCCCACTTTATGTTTATGCTGTACAAAATAATGCATTTCAGAGTACATAATAAATTTAGATGATGAAAATAATTTAGTCGTTCTAATAGCCATAAAACAGAAGTTTTCACTCTGAGTAAGGCACTGTATGTATAATGCTGAAGAAAAAAGAAAGATTATCAGATACCTTAAATTAAGATCACATTCCTGGAGAATACCCTGTTGTTGGACTAGTTCTGTATTTCTTCCTCTAGTAGTTTTTGTGGTTGTCACTGAATTCATATGGCCATATGACTGGAATAGCCTCCTATAATTAAAAGGCACAAAAAATTGCTATAAAAATCTGTTGTTAAGTTTTATGTGAAGCTTGATATAGGTCACATAAAAATCAAATGAATACTTCCAAATGAGCAGTGGAAACTACAACTAAGCATATTCCACTTGTTGATTTTTAAAATTTTGCTTCGCCCTCCATGTAGCCGTTGTCTTCGTTGCCACTATTCACACAAAACATGATTAATGTATTAGTCAGTAAAAATGTATTTATGTGTTTATTTCCATTATTTGGCTATTGTGAGGAATTGGCTTAAACGGTGTGGGACCCTGAGAAGTCTGACGTCAGCAAGCTGAGAATCTAGGAAAACTCATGGTGTCATTGCAGTTTCAGATCAAAGGCCTAAGAACTGGGGAACCGGTTGGTGTAAACCCCAGCTCAAGGGCAGAAGACTGATTTTCCAGCTTAACAGGCAGCAAGAATGGCGTAAATACTTTCTCCCTCCTCTATTTTTTCTTTTCTATCTGGGTCCACTAGGATTGGAGGAGGTGCCCTTGTATTAGGGAGGACCATCTCCCTGAGTCCACAGGTTCAGTGGTTTATCTCATTCTTGGACGGGACATTCCACTCATGTTGACCCATGAATTGTCACCTTGCCCTTCTCTGTTCAGCTCAAGAGCTGTCAAAAGAAGTTTTGGGCTCCTTCATCTCTAAAAATTAACTTTTTTCACTTACGTCTCTGCCAAATTTCACTTTAGTGGAATGGACTTTTCTAACGAGTCTCTCCAAAATAACCAACTCAGCACTTAACCCTATTTTATTTCTTAACAGAGGGCACTTGGATCATTGTGCACGTTATGAATGGATTTGCTTATTTGGTCATTACTTGTCTGTCCGCATTGAAATATGAGCTCCCAGTGAGTATGGCTTCTGTTTGTATCTGTTCCACGGTTGCACTCTCAGGACATGGACAGGGGACCAGTAAATACATGTTGAATGAATATACACATCTTTGGTTGAATGAAGGCTGCAATTCTTCCCTCATCCAGGCCATAAGCTTCTTTGTAATGAGGACCATGCATAATTCAACTTTTCACAACAGGCAACCCATTCTCTTGGTGGTAGTGTTTTAAAACTAGGTGTTGCTTCCACTGAGAGTTCCCTGAGATTCTCAGTCACTCAATAAAATCTCTTCAAGCAGCTCAGAATCACCTTCGAGCCCTGCCCTGCACTCTTGCAAGTTACTCACAGGGCCTTACCTGTAGGCTTGGAATTCCCTGCCAGTGTCTCTACAGCTCATTTTGCTTCTGTCTCCAATTTTTAATGTTCTTTGAGCTTCTGGGCTTATGCCTTCTCCACTGAAGTAAATACATATAATTTATTCCTTATTTTGGTGTAGTACTTCAAAGTTTAAAAATATTACTTGTGGTTGTTTTTGGTCAAAAAGAATATGCCACATTAGCTAGGAATGATTCTTGTGATTCCCAGTGATGCAGTCTTCTTTCGGGAAAATATGCCATTATTCTAACCCTAAGAGAAAATAATATCTCTTTTTACTGAATTTCTCAGGGAAAACCTGTTCCCTAAGTTGGTAGATCCACCTTAAATTCTCTAAAATCTCTCATGGATCGTCAAATATTGTATGCCAGTATCCATCTCCTGAGATATTCAAATGTAGTCCATCCCTAATTGAATTTAACCCACACTACATAGGCTCGTAACATGAATGATATCTTTTAACAATTAGAGATAATAACAAAATAATAACTAAATATATATGATATACTTAATAAACCATAGGCTTTATGTTTTCAGTATTTTAGAAATGTTATTTATGTTCACTAAAATATATGTGCAATAATATCCTTATTGATGAGATAATGAGGGATAAAGGAATTAGTTAATTTTAAAGGGTAAGCAGTCCTTGAGTGGTTAATTGAATCTAATTGCTCTTCTCTACTATGCTAATGAAATATTCCCTACCCTGCTCAGAAAGTTCATTCAATCAACACAAATTGGAATGTCTCAGCTTTACTGAGCTCACATCCTAATGAGATGTCCCAAGAACCCGAATAGATGATATATGCAACCTGGCTAACTAACCACACATGGCTGGGAGGTAACTTGGATGTTGGTATTCAGTTGTCTTCTCCGTTGGAAAGGAAGAAATAAGTGAATAAGTAAATTTTGGAACATCTGTCCAGCGTTTCTTATCTCCTTTTGGGGATTTTAGGGAAATCAAAGCAAACCCAACTGGCTTTCTTGTCAGCACTGGTACCGCTCATCTAAACTGGCTCCAAATGAATGCATTCCACCATTCCAGAAAGAGATGAACAACGCTAGGTAAAACTTAAAGTAGTGCGAAAAGGAAAATAATTCATTCTAGATATTTGCCATCTGGGAGCATACTTTCAGTATATATATATATATATATATATATATATATATATATTTTTTATATATTATATTTTTTTTTTCCCTTGTCTTGACAAAACATTGGTTGCATCACAACTAGAAAGAGCGGCTAAACTAGTGCTTTGTGATGAGACTGGGGAAATGCATCAAATAGCTACATATGTTTTCTTCCTCAGATACTCTCACTTTGGGATTCAGGCACTAAAACTACATTATTTACAAACAAAGTCAACAATGGGGCATTCTTCATAGGAAAAATAAAATAAAATAAAAAGCAGAAGGTCCAAAAAATATGGGGTAACTCTGAAAATGTTAGACCAGCAGTTAGATTAAAATGAAAGAAATAAGCCTATTTTCAAGATGCTTGACCTAGCCTACACACTGATAAACACTCACCCCAATGACTCTAAAAGTAATTGTTGGAGAGATTAAATAATTTATTTCTTTACAAACCTAACATTAACAAATATATCTAGTTAACGAAACTGAATATAAAACCAACCTTCTTATTATTTATGCTATTTTTTTAGAATATTTTACATGAATAGGTTTAAACCTGAGGAATTTTTTTTGCCTCATTTAATCTGTAATCTAAAAGCTTGCTCATAAATTCAAAAAGAAACTACTTTCTTATCATGATGTTTGTTGTTTTTAAAATTTTAGATATTTAGAATGCAAATAATTTAAACTAAAGTTATTACCTAAATTCAAAATACTTGCATTGCAGTGGGAAAAGAGATCAAAAACCAAAATACAAAATAAATTGCTGTAGGAATGTATGAAGTAGATCCCGATAATCTCTGTTATAAACGGAGTATATTTATTCTTGATTTCAAATTACATTATAAAGCTATAGTAATCAAAAGATGGTTCTGGCATTAAAACAAACAGCTATGAGAGAAAGCATTTGACCCTTGCCTGTCTGAGGCTGAATTATTTCACTCAGCATGGTGTTCTCCAGTTCCGTAATTTCATTCTTATTTGTGGCTGAGGAAAACTCCATATATATAAATACTGCACTCTCTTTTATCCACTTATCTCTTGGTGGCCAGTTGGGCTGGTTCTGTAACTTGGCTGCTGTTTATTGCCCTGCTATGAACATTATATGCCTGTGTCACTGTAGTGTGTTGATTTCTGTTCTTTTGTATAAACACCAAGGAGTGGGATAGCTGGGTCATTTGGTGGTTCCATTTGTAGTCTTTTGAGAAATCTCCATACTGTTTTCCAAAGTGTTTGCAGGAATTTGCAGTCCCACTAACAATGTGTGACTGTACCTTTTCCCCCATAACCTCTCCAGCATTTATTGATGTTCGTAGTATTTATCATTGCCATACTAACTGGAGTAAGCCAGACGTGGAAAACCAAGTGTTGCTGTTTTCTCTCACATGTACCAGTTAGACAGAAATAAGGAATTAAAAACAAAATCTGGGGGTCTCATGAAAACAGACAAGAGAATAGCATAATAGAGGATGGGGACCAAGGGGGAGGGAAGGAGGGTGGGAAGAGGAGAAATTGTGGAATAAAAGTGACAAAACTATGCTATGTGCATATATGAATACATCACACTAAATTCCACCTTTATGTATAACTATAAAGCATCGAATAAAAACAACAAATACATAGAAGGAAGACCAACAGAGTAGAGGAAAGGGATCAGGGATAGGGAGGAGGGGAAGGAAAAGGGAAGTACTAGAATTGAAATGGAACAAATTATGTTACATGCATTTATGAATATGTCAAAAGAACCTCACTATTATGTATAACCAGAATGATCTAATAAAAAACTTAAAAACAAACAAACACAGAGATCAATGCAACACAATAGAAAACCTAGAAATAAACCCATGCATATAAAGTCAATTAATTATTGCCTAAGGTCTGAGACTATATAATGGAGAAAAGATAGACCCTTCAACAAATGGTGTTTGAGAAAACAGGAATCCACATGCATAGAAATGAAATCAAACCTTTATCCTGTACACACAATCAGCTCAAAGTGCATTAAAGACTCAAGAACTCAAACCATAAAACCCCCAGAAATAAACAGGGAGAAAGCTCATAGGCATGGCTCTTGGCAATGACTTTTTGGATATGACCCTAAAGCACAGGCAACAATAAAAATAAGTGGGACTACATCAATCTAAAAAATTACAGCTCAGCAAAGGAAACAACCAATACCATGAAAAGACCCCTGATGTATTGGTAGAAAATATTTGCAAACGATATATATGATAATGGGTCAATTTCCAAAACATAAAAAGAGCAAAAAGTAGCTGGGCATGGTGGTGTAGGCTTATAATATCAGCGACCTGAGAGATTGAAGTGGCGAGATCACAAATTTGAGGCCAGCCTAGGCAAGGTAGTGAGACCCAGTTCCAAAATAAAATAAAAAAGGGGTGGAGATGTAGCTCATTGGTAGAGTGCTTGCCTAGCATGTGCTAGGCACTGAGTTCAATTCCTACTACAACAAATACAAACTAGAATAATAGCAGAACAGGCATCTTTCCTAAGAAGATGTACAAATGGTCAGTACATATATGAACAAGGATTCACTATCATAATTAGACAAATGAAAACCAAAATCACAATGAGCTACCACCTCACACCTGTTAGAATGTCTATAATAGAAAAGATGAAAAGTACTAAGCGTTTAATGAGGATGTGTAGAAAAAGGAGCAGATGAATGGCTAGAATGTAGATTGGTGCAGTGGTTATGCAAAAGACTATTGCAATATCCTTAAAAAGTTCAACTAGAATCACCATAAGAACCACAACCCCACTTGTGAGTAGGTACCTAAAAGCAATGAAACCAATCTCTTGAGGAGATATTTGCACTCATGTATTCATTGCTTTATTATTCATAAAAGCTAAGATATGGAAACAGACTAAATGTTTGTCTGCAGATGAACAGCTGAAGAAATTATAACATGTATGTGTGTGTGCACACCTGTGTGTGTTATAATCATGCCATTTGTAACAATGTGGATGAACCTGGAGGACATTGTGTTAAGTGAAATAAACGAGACACAGAAAGAAAAATATTGCATGATTTCATTTATACATGGAATCTAAAATGTCAAATTCATAGAAGCAAAGGGTAAAGTGGTCACCAAAGGTTGGGGAGAGGAAAAATGAGAGAATTTTTTTTTTCAGTGTGCAAAGTTTGAGTTATTTAGTTTGAATAAGTTCTAGAAATTCAACATACAGGTTGGTGAATATAGTTAATAATACTGTGTTGTATTCCTGAAATTTACTAAGAGAATAAACCTTAAGTGTTCTCACCAGATGACCCCCAAGAGATAAGAAAAGAAAAGAAAAGAAAAAGGCACCTAAGAAAGGAGATGGGTGTGTTAATTAACTTGACTATGGTAATCATTTCCGAACATAGGTATGTAAAACTATCACATTCTATACCTTATATATATGCCCTAATTATTGCAAATAAAAAATTAAAAATAAATTTTTTGGCTCACAGTTAATTTGTGATCTTATTAAAATTGAAATTCTTGGGTCATGCATAGTGGGTCTGGAGAAATGGACCATATTTTAGGGTTTTAGGTCTTGATATAGAGGTTATTCTATATATCTAACTGCAGTAAGTATGTACTATTGCAGTTAATATCCAGAGATTTAATCTTGAAAATACCATGACTGGAAAAAGTACAGAGCAGAAGCATTGTTTAGGCAAATAGGAGATCATTAACGTGACTCTAGCAGACATTCACTGTTAATCAATGAAAATGAAAGTAGATGGAGAACCCTAGTATCACACAGACTCGGGTTAAATGATCAGATCACACATCTGCACTATTTGGTGTATGTTGTATAGGGAAGCTCTCTGCATATAATCATCAGAATAACCTCCACATCACAATAAAATAATGAAATGACAATGAAGGCAGCTGCTATATAATGGAAAAAAATATCAGATAGTAACTGAAAGCAATATGAAAAGCAAGATAAGTGCCCATTATGGAGAGAGGAGTGGTCAAGCACCTGCAGTTTCTACGGGGGAGGTTGAATGGCCACAATCTTAACACAGTGGATTGTGGATATTAGACATACAAACATCTTTCGTGTTACTCACAAAACAGTTGAACTTGGCCATAGACAACACAGTAAATTCTAACTGAATTGGTTCCGACTCTTGACCCACTCATTCAGCATGGGTCTTAAAATTTTTTCAAACATTTCTGAAGATTTAAATAAACTTCAGTTCCACCAGGGGGCAGAACAAACACTGGAGGACTAAATATCAATATTTTTAAAAAGCAGTTTGTTAAAAAAAAATACTATGCAACTATTAATAGTGATGTGGTAGAATATTTTTATTTATTAATGGTAGTACCTAGATACTGAGCATTAGGTATTATTATGTAAACATGATAGAGAATGTGAACTGTGATTGATTTTGGTTCATTGTGCATTCTATATTACAAAAAAATCGGAAAATACATGCTCCCAAAAGTTAATAGCACTAAATTCTGAATAAGAGGATCATAAGTTCTTTTTGCTTTATTTTTGTTTACACACATTGTATAACACATCTTATACCAGGAATATATTACATAGGTTCAAACAAAACTAGTAACATGAACAAAACCAACGAAAGTATCCATTCTCTTGCTTCAGTTTTCCATCTCCTGGTCTAGCATCTTCCAAGTGAGGGCTCTACCATCACTCTAACCACAAACTCCATTAGTGTCAGCAGCCAAGAGAGTGCTAATGCTGCGATTTCAAATTAATGCATGGAAATATAAGCCTTTCTCCCCCTATCTTTTTCTTCAATTATACTCCTCAAGCCTGGTGCAGCTGACAGCCCCATTACATTCCCCATCCTCACAGGCAAGCACATAAACCAATTTCTGATGCTAAGTAAGATTTAGGAGTCACCAAACAAGAGAGAGATTGAGGAACGGCAGTGATTAGCCAATGCTCTCCCATGTTTGGCTTGGAGTGCCACCATCACATAAAGAAGATCATTCTGGGCAGCAATGAAGGGGTATCTCTCTCTGGGAGTGCTGTGCAGGCCTGCTCATACAAGAGAAACTCAGCATTGTAAGGAATGCTAAACTTGATAAAATACTTAGAGAAATGAAATATTTAAAAAATATTTTAAAACATTTTTATCCTCAATTAAAAAAAAAAAAAAAACTTTTTTTTTTTAAATTGAGGGTAAAACTCCTTCATTTAGAAAGAAACACTTATTTTTACAAGAACTTAAAACTAATCTTTCGCATTTTTATGGTGACACTGTGTGATGTTTTCTTCTGAGAAACAGCAAGTCATTGTTTTTATGAGACTTTTTTTTTTTTTTTAACTGGTACATCAGGAATCTGTTTCTGAGAAGAAAAACTATGTCATTTTTTGTCAACTTGACGCTTATATAAATCTTTGTTTTCTTTAATTTATTTTCATGTAGGAATATCTTGAAAAATTCCCCCAGCTAGGTGTTGGTGGCATTTGAAGTATTTTGAGGGTTAACCTGGGATTTAGTGAAGGCTATAGAGAGGGTTTCCATACTGGGGGAGAAATGGAGAGACCAGCATTTAAAGCAGTTGTGTGGTCTTTTGGCTTCTTCTATCTATCCAAGGATTCAATTACATTCAGCTTGGTGGGTGACGCTTATTCTCATCAAAGTGCCACAATCAACCTCCTCTATGTGAGATTCAATAATTCTTTGTTTAGTTTTGACTTTGCATTCACTTCATTAACATATTAACTAATGAAATCATACAGAGAGCAGAACAGTGGAAGTTCCTCTTGGTTACCATTTAAAAATTTTGATTAAGGTCTTTGGCATACATCTCACTTAATCTTTGTTTCCATTTATGAAGTTATGAATAAATGTGCTTTGGTGAAATTAATTCATATGTAATTCTGCATAGTCAGCTCATGGAAGAGCTGAAATTGCAGTTCAGATCATTCTGATTTTGATCCTGTTGATTTCCCTCTTTCTCAGAATGAGTCATTTGAATTTTATATCAGATTAAAACTTTTCATCTGCCTAATATTCTTGGAGTATAAAGCATTTCAAATACAGCAATGGAATCTCAGTAAAAAGTAGGGGGAAAAAAAAAAACAGATTTCAAATCATTAACAGAAATCTAGAAAACCTTTTCCACATTCAGAATATATGTTTTCTCCATTTTCATGTCATGTACAGACTATTCTTTTTTATTCATGTGATAATGAATAGCAACAACCTTAACCCCTAACAAAAGAAAAAAATGTATAAATATATTTACATTTTATGTATAAATTTGATGACCTAGATATGTATTGCCACCTCATTACTGGAAATAATAGAGGTAGTTAAAAAATAGAAAATTATTAAAAATAATAATTTTGCTTATGAATCTTCAATTTTCCAAGACTCATCAGAGATGACTTGTCTACAGTTTGGTATATATCATCAGTTGGGGTGGTTCTAGCAGGAATGGAAGAACCAATTCCAAGATTGCTGGCAATTCAATGTTGAATTGGGATAGCCAGGGGGGTCATGGATGGTGGCTGGGGTTTCAGTTCCTTCCTGTATAAGAAATTCCAGGGACTTTTAGGGCTTCCTCAAAGCCTGGTGACTTTGTTTAAAGTGTGAACATCTGAAGAAAGTCAGAAGAAGCCACGTTATCCTTATGACCATTCTCAGAAGTCACAGTGTCATTTCTGTTTGAGCTACACTGTTGTTATAAAACTACACAGATTCAAAGAGAGGGTGTATAGATTCTACTTCTAAATAGGATAAGCATCAGGATCACCTTGCGGGAAGAATAACTCTGACACTACTCTGGCCACACGTAAAAAAATATCTTCCTAAATTGTCATGGGGAATCTTTTTACTGAAAGAGATAATTAAGTTGCTTGTATCTGTCAGTGATGCTGATGCCATTTGGACAGTAGGAAATATGAGCTTTATAACCCATTCAATCCAGCTTTAAATAAGGAGATGAAAGCACCATTCGCCACAGACAATCTAGAATTGACTTTCTGTGAAACCTGAAACTTCTGTTGTAAAATCAAGCTCTCCCTAGGTACTTAACTGTCAGTAGGTATGTTTACAAGGCTTCTAGGACATGGTTCAAAGTTTTCCTGTTCCCAGCAGTGTGTGTTAACTTCTTTAAGGAATATGCCTAGTGGACTATAAGAATTTCATTTCTGAAAATGTTACTGAAATATTATATATATTATATATATTATATATATATATATATATATATATATATATATTCTCTTGAGCACATCATTGAACTGATTTCAAACTGACTTTAGTATATTCTGCTTGGCACCTGACACACAGGCCTCGCATACTTAGGTGCTTAATAATGTGATCTGGTGATGAATTACTATTCATGGAATTCAAAATATCTCACTGTATGATTTGGGTTATAGAATTTGACTTGAGTATTTTCCTCTTTTATTAATTTAATAACTATGTATCTATGTATTGAGAATTCCCAAGGTCATAATATTTCATTATTAGCTTTGGGAATAGAACAGACAACATCTACCAAAAAAAAAAAAAAAAAAAAAAAAAAAATCCTGATCATTTATTTAAAATTACATAAGATCCAGAGCAGATGATGAAATTCAAATCTGTTTACTAAACTCAACTACATAGAAGGCTGTGCATAAAGGCCTTAACAGCATGTTTATGTTACTTTGGAATAGAAGACAGTTAAACAAATAGTCAGTTCAGCAGGTACTGCTCACAAACAGCTAATGTCTCCTGTGAACATGCTATCGCATCCACCTCAGGAAATCTGTCATCCTGGTCACAGTCATATTTCTGAGTGTATTTTAAAATTCCAAAATATATATATAGAATATCAAACTTTTGTAGTCACTTGGAAAATTTTTCTTTTTCTTTCATTTATCTAGTAAAAGTGGATTTGGACCATGAACTGAAACTAAATTACTTATGAGAACCTTGTATATTTAAATAGCCATTTTCCTTACCATTTTAAACACTTATTTTCCCACATATCACAGAGAAACCAGTCCTGCTTAATAGAAACAGAGAAATCTATAAAGAATTTTCTTCTTACAGTTTTCTAGGCTAGGGAATAAAAGGCTGAGGGCCTGCATCTTACTAAGGCCTTCTTGCTGTTTCATTGCATGGTTGAAGATGGAAGGACACAGAGGACAGTAATTGGAGAGAGAAAGAAAGGGGGGCAGAGAGAGGGAGGGAGGGAAGGAGAGAGAGAGGGAGAAAGAGAGAGAGAGTGAGAGAGGGAGGGAGGGAAAAATAGGAGGGAGAGTGGAGACAGCCCTAACAGGAGACTGAGCTTGCCTTTATAACAAACCCACTCTTCAAATAACATATCAGCAGTAGTGACAATAATGAAGACAAGGGCAGGCCCTCAGGACTCATCACCTCTTGAAGGTCCCATCTCTCAACACTGTTATGCTGGGGATTAAGTCTATGACACATGAACTTTGGGGCATATTAAAATCATGGCAGATAGTCACTCTTTTTTTCATCCTCAGAATCAGATTTATGATTTTGAGATTCTAATGAAATCAAAGTGTGGAACTCACCCCTTGCTCCAAAGGCCACTTTCTTTGGTTCGGAAGAGGAGAGGTGTGTAGCAGTTCTATCAGAGACCTTGGCCTGTCAGCCCCTGCCCTGTGTGTGATCAGCATCCACGTGCAGCAACTAGGAGCATATACCCTCTCCTCCCTGTGAATGGCGTCCTGCACCCCTGGCCACAGGACAGGGCTACAGAAGGAGAGGATGCCTTAGTGGTAGGAAGTGGGCTAGTTATTGATTTTACCTCAGCTTATATGCTAAAAAAGATTATTCATTCCTCCTATAAGCATTTTTTTGCTCTGAATAAAAGCCAGTAATAAACTGTATTTTATTGCTTCTTTTCTTTATCATATGTTGTGTTCTTTGTCAGGTGTCTTTTGTTTTGTTTTTGTTTATGTTTGTTTTTTTCTGTCACTGTGATCAAAGGACCTAACAAGAACAATAAAGAGAAGGAAACGTTTATTTGGGGTCTCGGTCCACAGATGGTTGACTCCGCTCCACTGCTCTGGGCCTGAGATGGAGCAGGACATCTTGGGGAAGGGGTGTGGCAGGGAAAACCAGCTCAAGATGTGATGATGATCAGGAAGCAGAGAAAGACTGAGCATGGCTGCTAGGGTCAAAATATAAATCCCCAAGGCTTGCCTCCTCCTGCAGTCACACCTCACCTGCCTATAGTTACCACCCGGTTAATCCATTCAATTGGATTAAGGCACTGATTAAATTAAAACTCTCATAACAGAATCATGTCACCTCTAAACTTTCTTGCATTATCTTACACATGAGCTTTAGGAGGATACTTCATATCTAAAGCATAATGTCTATTAAATAAACACCATCAGGCATGTCTGGGAAGAACAAGTTCTCCTCTGAGACAATCTGTGTCCTTAAATACACATTGTTTCTCAAATGGCCTCTCTGTCTTTTAGTGCAGAAATGCTTACACTAGGTTTTAAGCGAGATTAATATTTCTTTTCCCAACTTTAATGATTTCTCTTATTATTTCAAATATGCTTTCTGCCCCCTGTCTCCGCCTAAAGCGATTGCCGCTTGGAGCAACGAAGCTGCGGGAAGAAGTTCAGAGACAAACTGGAAACCAACAGGCTTTTTATTCTGATAACTTCTCTCTCCGGCTCTAACAATGACTCTAACATGCACCACCAAAAAACCCACAAAACAAAATGGCGCCGACCCGATCCGATCTCTGCTCAAGTCTCCCGAGATCCCTGGCCAAGTCCCGTGAGACCACGGAGGGCGGCAATGTCCGAATATCTCTATGGCCCGCAGCCAACTGCAATCTCAGCCATCTCCCCAATCAGGGCTCTGCATTTCCCCCCTTTTGTTTTAAAAGAGGGGATGCTCTAGGACGTCTATGTGCAACCAACATTCTTACCCATCATCGGATAATCAAGGCTGTGCCCTTGACTCCTGTCTTAGGTTGATATGTCGGCCACATGAGACTCCCTGCGACTGTGCATGTCTTAGGTTGTCCCCCTGTGGGGATCTCACCCATCATTGGCTAACCAGCCATCCAATGGAGCCCTTCAGGATCGACTGTGTATGATGACTAACAGCAGTCCAATTGTGAGAGATGGTGTGGCTTTAAGGTGACAAGCCTTCAGCTGGTGAGCCAAGTTGCATAGCATATCAAATTTTTTAAACAAATCAGCTGTCCTAAGTTCCATCAAGTAACACACTGAGTTCTCTAGACAAATACCTGCAAGGCATTGTCCCGTAAAGTCCCAAACAATGAAAAATCAAAATGTCCACTTGTTATAACATGTTGATGTAGGAGGCCCCATGCATGTAGAGCAGAGGCCACACTGCTGGTGAGGTTGTTTGATGCTTGAGCAAAAGGGATGTTTGAAGTGACTGCGATCCTTGCAGCTGTAGCAGCAGCTGTCTTTTTTATGTCTAGACAAAGCCACTGGCAAATCTTTAGGACCCACTATCTAGAAGCTCAAGCATCAATTATTAAAGGAAAGGCAGTGCTATTCCAGCACTGAGGCAAGAGGCGAGTAGTCAAACTAAAATATAGAATTATTAGATTAGAAAATTAAAGTTGATTTCTGCTCACACACATTGCTGCTTGAGCTCTCACAAACATAAGCTGGCAAAATATCATATTCAGAACAAAACAAAGAAAGACTGAGGGTATTTACTGCATTAAAGGTAGATTAAAGAAAAGCTAAAGGCACTTTGGAAAATTAATTTGTTAGCTGGAACCCTCGAGTCTGTGTAATCTTCCATGAGATTATCTGTTCAAATAACTCAAATTAATCAGCTATAAAACAAATAAAGTTAATTACAAATAAACATTATTATGTCAAAATACCAAAATATCAGGTTATACAGCACTAGTCATATTCTTCACTAAGGATAAATCCCTGGACACCTATAAAACAAAATTGAAGGTACCTGCACTTATTAAATTATTTACCCAAATTGAATACTCTTAAACTTAAATGTATTAAAGTTATTTGTATCTATATATCTATTTATATATATTTTTTCATAAGTGCTTTGTTATTTGCGACATCACACTGGACAGACGCGCAAACATACAAACATATATTTGTGATGTCACATTAACATGAAATGTAGACAAATGCACAGACATAAAGACATGTATAAAAAGAAAAAATAAATAAAATTGTGTGCACACTAAAGAGAGATCTCCTCGTCCCGGCCGGGAGGAATAACACTTAAGTTGTGAAATATTTTGAAGGACTCTTTTGAGGGAATCATTCCATACCTTCATCTTGGTCCTCTTGATTTTGTAATTTTTTTATTAATCTTGATTCCTCAACAACTTCATCTTGATCCTTTCGATGTGGTACCTGCTTTATTAATCTAGATGGTATCCATATTGGAGAGGATTCGTGCTTTGGAAAAACACAAACAGATCCTCTCCCCAAAACTAATACTGGATCTGGACCCTTCCATGTACCTGAAAGAACATCCTTCCAGTAAACCAAAGGTTTATGTTGTTGGTGTGGGTTCCAATGTCTGTCTCCAGCAGAATAACCATTAGAGTCTAAAGTTAAAAAAATTAAGGCAAACAGGGCAACTGCCAATCTGTCCCTAGAACTTTTCCAATTACCTTCTTTTTGTTTTAATAACATAACTTTCAGTGTGCGGTTTGCTCTTTCAATAATGCCCTGACCCTGAGGATTGTATGGGATGCCTGTTTTATGGGATATATTGAATTTTGCACAAAACTGTTTGAAAGATGAGGATGTATATGCAGGGCTATTATCTGTTTTAAGCATTTTGGGGATGCCCAATGCAGCAAAAGCTTGCAAACAATGAGATGTAACATCTTTAACTTTTTCTCCAGAATGTAAGGAAGCAAAAATCATGCCTGAGCATGTATCTATGGTCACATGAATAAATCACAATTTTCCAAAACTTGGCTCATGAGTAACATCCATCTGCCACAAATGATTGGGCATTAATTCTCTAGGGTTAACACCATAATGAGGATTGGGCAAATGTGTCATACAAGATTTACAATCTTTTACAATTGTTCTGGCTTGCTCCTTTATGATTTTAAACCTACGCTGCAAGGTGGTGCTATTGACGTGAAACTGAGAGTGAAATAAAGTAATTTGCTGGAGCGCTGAAAGTATAAAGATTGTTTGGGTAAGAGCATCAGCCTTTTGATTACCTTCATGGAGGGGACCAGGCAAGTTGGTATGTGCTCTAATATGCCCTATGAATAGAGGTTCTTTTCTTGCCCACAAATTTTTTGTATTTGATAAAACAATTTAAAGGCTGGAGTATGAGGTGCTATTGGTCCTGCTAGCTCTAATTTTGGGATGGCATGTACAATATAGTGGCTATCTGAAAAAATGTTCATGGGCTGTTCTCTAAAATTTTCCAGAGCTCTTACCACAGCTTCCAGTTCCACTAATTGAGCTGATTTGTGTGCAGTTATGTAAGTCATATTTTCTCTTTTAGTGACTACTGCAGCAGTACCATCTGAGGACCCATCTGTAAATAAATTTAATGCCTTAGGAATAGGTTGATTTTTTAGTACCTGTGGAAATATAATAGTATGATTAATACAAAAAGATAATATAGGAGACTTATGAAGATGATTATCAAAATTTGCAGAGGTAGAGCATCTAGCTATAGCCCAGTCATTATTGTTGAAGCATAAATATTCAATCTGTGATGATGAATAGGGAGTAATAATAGTAGCAGGGTGAAAGCAAAATATTTTAGTAGAAGTCTTAAGTCCTTGAAGAATAAGTTTAGCCACCATGGAGGTATAAGACTCAATTATACTTTTAAGAGATACAGGCAAATGTATCCATAATAAAGGCCCTTGATGCCAAAATACTCCTGTGGGTATATATTGTGAAGAAATAATAATCAATGTCAGCGGTTGAGTTAAATCAAATCTATCACAATGAGCTCCTTCGATGGCTTTTTCTACTAACTTTAAAGCTTTCCTAGCATCAGGAGTCAATGTTTGTGGTGAAGATGGATCAGGGTCCCCATGAAGGATGTCAGATAAAGGTTTTAGTTGGCCAGTAGTGAGGTTTAGTGTAGGGCGAAGCCAATTAATGTCTCCCAGTAGTTTTTGGAAATCATTGAGGGTAGTCAAATGTTCTTTATTTATTAAAATTTTGGGGGGGGGGTCTAACAAAGGTATCCATGATTTTAAGTCCTAAATATAATATGGGTGATCTGGTTTGAAATTTTTCTTCTGCTATATATAATCCATATTTTTTTAAATTTTCTGCAATGTCACTGAATATATTAAATAAGATTTTTTGATTAGGGTGGGCCAGTAAAACATCATCCATGTAATGTAGACATATGAGGTTTGGATATTTATTTTTAATGGGTTGGATTGCTTTGTCCACATATATTTGGCATATGGTGGGGCTATTAGCCATTCCCTGCGGTAGCACTTTCCATTGATATCTTTTGTCAGGGCCATTATTATTGATAGAAGGAACTGAAAAAGCAAACCTGGGGGCATCCAGAGGATGTAGGGGAGTGGAAAAGAAACAATCCTTTATATCAAGAGTAATAAGAAGGAAATTTTTTGGAATAGCTACAGGATTAGGAAGTCCAGGTTAAGTAGGGCCCATGATTTGCATGGTTTTATTTATTTATTTATTTATTTATTTTTTTTTTTGTGGTACCGGGGATTGAACTCAGGGGCACTTGACCACTGGGTCACATCTCCAGACCTTTTTTTGTATTTTATTTAGAGACAGGGTCTCACTGAGTTGCTAAGTGCCTCGCCATTGCTGAGGCTGGCTTTGAACTCCTGCCTCAGCCTCCCAAAGTGCTGGGATTACAGGCGTGCGCCACCGCGCCCGGGTGCATGGTTTTATTAATTTCTCTAAGATCATGTAACAATCGCCATTTTCCTGATTTTTTCTTGATCACAAATATGGGGGAATTCCAGGGAGAGGTGGAAGGTTATATATGTCCTGCTTCTAATTGTTCCTGAACTAGTAGGTGGGCCGCTTGTAATTTCTCTTTAGATAGGGGCCACTGAGGGACCCACATTGGCTTATCAGAAAGCCATGGTATTTTCAAAATTATTTTCTCAGTGGCCCTGAAAAAAAATATCTTTTTCCTTTATGATAATGATTACTTTTAGGGTTAAGATTACTCTGTACTTTTTGATAATGATTTCTTTTAGGGTTAAGATTACCCTGTAGATTTTCACATTTAACACCTGCAGGCTTGGTTGCAAGGTGTACTCCCATTTGTTGCAAAATATCTCTTCCCCATAAAGTAACTGGTAGGTTAGGTAAAACATAAGGCTGAAATGTTCCTTTATGCCCTTCATCATCCTCCCATTTTAAAATTACCGCACTTTTCTCTGGGAGGTTATTATATCCCAAGCCTCTTAAACTGGTTGAAGCATTTTGCAGAGGCCAGTGCTTGGGCCATTGCCGTAGATTAATGATGGAAGAGTCAGCTCCAGTATCTATCAGTCCTTCCATCTCTATTCCTTGGATTTTTATTTTACACATAGGCCTCCTTGAACAATCCCAAACCCAGCAAGCCATAGGCCCCGAGTCCGTGGAACAAAATTCTCTATTTTTCCTTTCTTGAGGCATACTCATTTTAAATGAATTATGTAAATTGGGAAGGAGAAGCAACTGAGCAATTCTATCTCCTTGATTATCAGAACTTATACTTTGGGGTGAGCTAAGCATTATTTTTATTTCCCCTTTGTAGTCTGAGTTTATTACACCTGGGGTCACTTGCAAACCTAATAAGCTTTTAGGACTTGGCCCAAGAATAAGTCCTACAGTCCCTGAGGGAAGAGGTCCCCTGACTCCTGTGGGAATCAGTTGAACCCCCATTTCAGGTGTTAACATTATTTGGGCGGTGGAACAGTGGTCCAATCCTGCATTTCCTCCTATTCCTCTGGCGTGGGAGTGGATGGGTAATAGGGATTGTGTCAGGGAAGCATCTGAGTGGATATTTGAGGATACTCCTCCTCTAATGACTCGAACATTTGTGGGCCTGGGGGCATTGGGCCCTGTGCCCCGTTTTTTGAATTCCTGAACAAATGATTTCCATAGATGTCAAATTTTGAATGGCATTTATTGGCCCAATGACTTCCCTTTTTACACCTGGGACAGTGGCCTGGGGCATGGTATGAACTTGATCTTATTTCTCTTTGGGGATTTTGCCTAGAATAGCCTGATTGATTATGATAATTTTGCTTGGAATATCCTGATTGATCATAATGTCTAGGTTGAGCCCTTTTGAAATTTTTAGGGGAAGCACCTCTCATTGCGGCTGCAATCACATTTCCTGTGACAAAGGCATCATTTACATCTTTACATAGTTGTATATATATGGAAAGATCCTTTTTATTTCTCCATGGCCTGATGGCTTCCTGGCAGTATTTATTAGCATTTTTGTATGCTAATTGAACAACTAATGGCATAGCTTGATCAACATCTGCAAACACTCTACCTGCAGTTCTCAAAAGTCAATCAGCAAAGTTAGCATATGGCTCACTAGGTCCTTGAATCACTTTTGACAAGCCACCTTGTAGATCCCTAGGTCCTTATACAGTTTTCCATGCCTCTAAGGCAGCTGCGTTTATCTGAGTATATACACCTGGGTCATAATTTTTTTGAGTCTGTAAGTCTGCGAATTGCCCTTCTCCTGCGAGCATTTCTATATTATGGTCTCCAAATACTGCAGCTGCGTTTCCTTTTAGCCGTTTCTATACAAAGTTCTTGAAAATGCGATTGCCAAACCAAGTATTGCCCCCCGCTTATTGCTACTTTACATAGACTTTTCCAGTTTGAGGGGGTTAAGCTAAAGGTGTTAAGGGACTCCAGCATACTCAACGTGAAAGGAGCTTGGGGTCCATATGTCATTACTGCTTCTTTGAGATTTTTTATTGTTTTGAAATCTACTGAATGATGGACCCTCTGTCCATTTTTCTTTTCAAATATTGGCAGTTCCCAATGTATCTGTGAGTTACCCTTGAGAGCACATAATCACTCAGAAAGACTTTTTATTTCTGTTTCTAGGGTATGCAAACGCCTAGTAATACCCTTCATATTTTCTGTAATGGATTCCACCCATGGGGGAGTAGAGGACACAAGTGGTTCCTCTATTTGACGGTCCTTTTTCTTGGTCTATTTTAGTTTCTTTTTCCTCATTTTCTCAGGATCACTTTTACTAGATTCCTCACGACTGCTAATTTCACTGACAGCAATATCCTGAGTCCCAGGTTCCATGAAGAGCAAGTATTCTTCAGCTATCTCCAATAACTCCCGAATAGCTCTAACAGCTTGGATTTTTGTCATTTTTGGGACTCTTCTAATACTCTCTTTACTGGTCTTAGTTGACCCAGTGGAAGCTACGCTTTCTTGATCACTTTCACTTTTTTCTAAATCCTCCTCACTGAGAACGGAGTCAGGTATATTAATGATTCTTTCCATAGCCTCTATCCCTTGGGATTTAGTTATATTTGAACCCATCTTTAGAGACCTTTCAGTTCTTACCTGTCCGCTCCGAAGTCCCCGTACAGGCCGCCACCTGTCGCTGCCTGAAGCGATTGCCGCTTGGAGCAACGAAGCCGCGGGAAGAAGTTCAGAGGCAAACTGGAAACCAACAGGCTTTTTATTCTGATAACTTCTCTCTCTGGCTCTAACAACGACTCTAACATGCACCACCAAAAAACCCACAAAACAAAATTGTGCCGACCCGATCCCATCTTGGCTCAAGTCTCGCGAGATCCTGGGCCAAGTCTCGTGAGACCACGGAAGGCGGCAATGTCCAAATATCTCTATGGTCCACAGCCAACTGCAATCTCAGCCATCTCCCCAATCAGGGCTCCTCCAGCCTACACTTTTGCATTTCGCTTGAATTGCTCTTCAGATAAAAGTGAAGTTAAACTCTGATTTTGTAATAATCCACTTCATCCTGAAACAATGGAATTTGTGGTTGGATTTTATAGTTTAATTAATTTGTTCATACAACGTGTTAGTTCGTGAAACTTATGTTGCTGTTGCTGTCTGTGGAATTGTCTACAACTGTAGTGAACAAACAACATGAGCCAACAAGTCTTCCTGCCTTTGATGGAAACACAAAATCTCTAAAGAAAACAACCAGGTTAAAGCAGTTTTTTTCATCATGGTGGTTAAATTAGGGGAACCGGTGCACTGGCATTTAAAATGAAGGAAAATGGAGTTTCTTGTAAAGTTTATCCCGGATAAATTATCCTAATGCTGAAAATTACTTTTAAAGGATGAATGTGTTCATCTCATTCTCCCCTTTCTGAATTTATCTGTCTGGATACCTTCTGTAATCCTATCAAGGACAAGTTCATAGTCATTGATTTTATCCTTTCTTGCTCTCAGGAAATAATAATACAGTATTGCTATTTACACTGAATTCCTTACAATTGTCTTAGAACACTTTGAAATAATGCCAACTAAATGTAGCAGACATTTAAATTACTTCCTAATGATTGAAAATTTTAAAAGAACATTGAACACACGTAAGTTTGGAGGCGGTCAGAATGGGACATTCGAACACTCCTAAGTCACTGTTACCATGTGATGTCAAATCAGTCAAGTCCTCTTTCCCTGGAGGAATGGACCTAAAATCAAAAATCATACTTAAAATCTGACTCTTCTCTCCAAAGACTAATTAATGTGCTACAGTGCAAATTGATATTTATTTTCACACAAACTGTTTTCCTTAAATGGCTTAATGTTATCTTGTAAATAGTCAGGATGCTTAGGAAATATGACTAATCATTTCCTTTGTGTAAAAATTATGTATAAATAACTTATTTGTTTAATCTCAACATTTCTAGCTTTTAGGCAACAATTTCGTGTTTGATTGTTCTGCAGAAAGCATTAAGCAATCCAATAATCCTGAATGTGTCCTGCTGCTTTTATCTTGGCCTTTGCTTCCAGTATGAGAAAATGACTTGTTTGTGCTTCAGGAACAAACACTGGAGAACAACGTGGCCTCTCTGGTCTCAGTGGAGCTCATCGACAGGTTCTGTAAAGAAGCCGAATAGTCGATTGCATCAATTAGGGTTGCCATGGGTGGTGAAGCTGGAGAAAATGTTCAAATTTGATCTTAAACTTTGAAAAGGAAACATTACAGGATGTCATAGTTTCCTCCTTGTGCTTCTAACCAGGAATGAGAATAGACACTATGAAACAAATGCGTAAAAATCACAGTCAGTAGCTTTGTTCCTTACTAGTAGAAATCATATTTTTAACATTCTAAGTTTACCTCAGAAATATTAATTGGATAAAATACCTCTGCCAAAGGATAGCTTAAGACATATGAATATCTCAAGATTTTATATTAATGTCTCAAATCAGATGTGAAGCTATGTAGCAAAATCACTTTGAAGGGAGGTAGCCTGTCTTGGGAGGTGTAGCGGGCCATCTCTGAAGTAAAGCCCTTCTTTGTCTCAACTTGGGCATTATCCACACCAGTGTTAACAGCAGCACAATTCACAATAGCTAAACTGTGGAACCAACCTAGATGCCCTTCAGTAGATGAATGCATAAAGAAAATGTGGTATATATACACAATGGAGTATTACTCAGCAATAAAAGAGAATAAAATTCTGGCATTTGCAGGTAAATGGATGAAGTTGGAGAATATAATGCTAAGTGAAGTTAGCCAATTCCAAAAATCCAAATGCTGAATGTTTTTTTTCTGATATAAGGAGGCCGATTCACAACGGGGTTGGGACGGGGAGTATAGGAGGATTAGAAGAACACTAGAATGGCCAATAAGGAGGGACAGGGAGAGAGGGGGCAAAAGGGTAAAAAAAATAAGATGGTAGAATGAGAGGGATATTATTACCCTAAGTGCATGTATGAAGACACGAATGGTGTGAATATACTTTGTATACAACCAGAGAGATGTAAAAATGTGCTCTATAAGTGTAATATGAATTGTAATGCATTCTGCTGTCATATATAACAACTTAGAATAAAAAAAAAAAAACTTGGGCGTTATCTTTCAATTTGGCTTTTATTTACACTTAACATAAATATTAGTGTTGAACATGAGCATTGCACTTTAGCTGGGGCTGCATTCACAGGCTGTTTTGTTCAGAGCTGTGGTGAAGAGCTTGCTGACTAGAGTGTTTTGCCTTCACCCACAACTGCACAGAGATGCTGTGCTTGCTTCCCTTTGGTTGCTCCCTGCCTGAGGTGGTTTGCAGCACTCCTCCTGCTAATGCTTCAATCCCAATCAGCCGTGCAAGAGACAGGATGGCAATTGCACACGAGGGAGGAAAGAAGAGCAGAGAAGGCCAGGCCTGCACTTGCTCACCTGGGTCATCAAGTCGGGGTGAAATGTTATTTGAACCTCACAGCCTGGCTCCCATCGCTACTCTTTAATGTTGAAGAGGGCCACCTCTCAGAGCACAGTGTCATTATGGCCATGACATTGTAGTTCCCATTACCTGGACAGAAAAGAAAATTTCTCTGTAATAGTTCACTTCTTGCAGCAAACCTGCAAGATAAGGAAATTAATCTACTCTCCTAAACATGAGAAAAGGCTGGTTTGGAATTGTGAATACCTGTCCCATTTGCCCAAATGATGTGCTCAAGTGCTAACATAATTCTTAGTTATGTCACCCTTAGATTTAAGGGACTTTAATCAGTTCTCCAAGTTTCAATGCTATTATTATGTTACCCTTTAAAAAGCTACATTTCAAGGGATAAAATTGAGATGGTGGATAGACTTGAGCAAGAAGTTGAAGCTATTGTTGCAAATCACATGATGCCCACAGTTTTGAGTAACTGCAGGTTGTGGCCAGGAACAACAGCATACCAAAAACTAAAGCAAAGGTGGGAAACACGATTGGCGTTTTCAGTCCCCCAGTGAACAAGCTCTGAGGAGGAAACTAGAATGTACCATAGGTTTGTTAGGAAATGGTCTTGGGTGACACCTGTCCAAAGGAGCTGGAGAGGGTGTGGGGAATTTGAGCCCCGGCACAGCTCTGGGGAAGACCCGAGCGGATCCTACAGAGCTATGACCTGGGATGGACCTTAGGTGATTTTCCCATCTGGCACTGGGGTTCAGGTCTTTCTAACCCAGAATTCATTAGTCACCAACCTAGGCTTCCCTCAGAAGTAGGTCTGACCTTGAATAAAATAGTTTTCTCCAGTTCCAAAACAGTTTTGGGATGGCTGAGGCAATTTGCAAAGAAGAAAACTATATGATTGCTGTTTGGCAGTTGGGGATACAGACCCCCATTCCTGAAGGGAGTCTAGTTGTTGCAACCTCCTGTCCACAACAGGTCACCTACTGAACTGTGCAGATCCACCTTTTTGTACAATTCTGAAGAGTCTTTCTAGAATCGCAACAGGCTTCTCTTCTTGGAGGGCTTGTGAAGGTTAGTGGTACAAGGTGCCGTCTCCACTCCTGGAATAGGTCTCAGGCTCCAACTACCACACCTGGGTCTTTCAACATCATTTATGTCTTCAAAACAAAATATGATCCCTTGATAAACTATCATTATGAATTTCAAGAGAGCGACACCTGAGCCTGGAAACAAATCCTTAGGATGGTCTCTTCAAAATCAGGGCCCTATGGACTGTGCAGTTTGAGTGTCCATGAATCGAATCCTGAGTGCTCATTCTTTCTTTCTTCCTTATTATTTGTACTAGATTTATATTTCCTTCAGCTAGGACCTCCTCTGATCTTGAAGGATTACCTAGAAGTTGGAGCAGACTGTCCTCACTGATGGGTCTGTGTCTCAAGACACCCTCTGTGACACAGTTAGTGTATGAACACATTTTACATCCATGTTGGTTAAGACAGTAATGGGGCCTGATAGGATAATTTGCCATTCAATCTATGCCTCCAGACCTTCAATGTGTTCAGAAGTCTTATTTCTTCCTGGAGATGAGTTCAGTTCCTCTTGTCATGATGCTGTCTTATTTCCTTTCTTTCCTGCTACTCACAGGACACAAAGAGCCCCAGCTCTTGGCAACTTGAACATCTAGTTTTTTTTTGTGATTTTTTTTTCCTGTTTAGATTTAATCATGAATATAACATTCAGACTTGTGAGAGGTTACTGCAGGGTCCGTCCAACTTGTTGACTTGGTGACTTACATAGACGTCAGCTTGGGATGAGTAGTTCTCACTGATGGGTCACTTGATATCTCAGGGTCTAGCAGCATGTCATCTGAGGTCTTTAAAAGTGCATGAGCGTGGGCTGCAGATCGTGTGGCAGGTGCCATGGAAACGGAGTGAGCAGGCTCTGAGTTCCCTGGGAGGGTATGTCCTCCCACCACCGACGCCTCTGACACAGTGGTTCTCAACCCAGATGGTTTACCATTTAGAGACATTCGAGAACATCTGGAGTCACTTTTCACTGTCACAACTTGAGAGAAGAGTGATGCCACTATGTAGTGCATAGAGACCAAGGATGTCACTGATGATGTGACAGTGCTGTGCTCAGGATACCCTTCTCCAATGAGAGTTAGCCAGCCTGTCCACAGTACTAAGCACTAATCTCTGTTCTTATGCCTTAGCGACTGCCAGCTTTTATGACCACAGTGCCACTTTCACTATGAACACATAAAGTGGCAGAGGACTTTCTTCACTTGGTTGCTCACAAAACTGGCATTCCCTTATGCCACTGGGTAGAGGTTTGGAGCAGTGTCCCAGTTTTGGACTTGCTTTCTTCCTTGCCATAAGAAATGACCAGGTGTCATGAGTCTTTCCTTTATGGTGACAGTTGCATGAGACATCAGTGACTGCACCTTTCTTTATTTAAGGCAATCAGTCAATTTTCTCTTACAAAATTATAAAATGAAGATATCTTGCATTTTCCATTTCTGTCTCCGTGTTGCCTGATTTTATTTTATTTTAAAAATTTCTTTGTGGATTGGGTGGTATGTTTATATTACTTTAAGTTGATTGGTTCCTTAATATACTAAATATTTTTTATAAGGAGAGAGAGACATCTGATTAATTATATTGAAAAAAAAGTCTAATTAATTCCATCCTCTTCCACAAAACCAACCAGAATGAAGAAAGAAGGCAAATACTGATGCAGACTCTCAGATCGTGAGGAGAAGCACCTGACTCCAGCATCAAGACAGTGAGTCTTAAGGGGTCTCCCCTGTTGGACAGCAGTGAAATCCCCTAGTCAGTGGTGTGCCGTTGAAGAGGACACACGCTGGCCAAAAGAGAGCTTAGATTGACCTTATTTGTCTTTTGAAGAAATTTATGATTCAAGATTATGAAAGATTGGCAGCTAAGGAATATTTGAAGGGGAAAGAAGAGGTCCGCACATTCCAAGACAAAGAGTCTGACTCCACAGACTTCACAGCCATCAACAGGCATTGCTTAAATGCCCCAAGCTGAAGGTGGAGGTAAGGGTATTTTAGACAATAACACAGACATTAACTAATGGCACACTCCATTTCCCTTCCCATGATCATCCTCACCCTGTTCTTTGGCCCCAAAATTTAATATGAGTCATAAAAGAAACATCATGTTATTATACTCTGATAAAACTCAAACCAAAGAGAATGAAAAGTGAGGTGGTCCAGGTAAACCAGGGCAGGTGAAAACATTCTGAAGGGTTTGCTGACAGACCCCAAGGACTTGAGGAAATGCTGCTTTATAATCTTGGAGAAATGACAAACAACTTATTTATTCTCAAAACAAAACAAAAGATCAGAGTACAGATGCGAAAGTTCAAAAATACTGTAGAACAAAGGAGGAAAATAGAACTTGAAACCTGGCTTCGGAAATAAAGGGCAGGGAATAAGTGGTAAAAGCACCATGGGGGAAAGTACTTGCGAATCCACAAGAACAGCATTGTGAGGACAGACCCAGGACAGGCAGAGGGTGATCATGAAGGAAATCCACACTGTTCACCCAGAACAGGATATGAAGCAAATGTGAAGAACATGGCGGCTATGGGCAAGAACAAGACTGATGGGGGCTCCCAAATGTGGACAGATACAATCCAATAATTATTCAGCCAAATAATGGAATTAAACTTTCCCAAAGCAAAGACCGACTTGGATCTGAAAAGGTCTCATCAAGCCAGGCGTGGAGGCATGCGCCTATATTCCCAGCTACTATGGAGGCTGAGGGGGGAGGTTCTCCTGAGCCCAGCAATTTGAAGACAACACAAAGAAACCCACCTGTTAAAAAAGAAAAACCAAACCAGGCCTATCACACAACACAAGGTCTACAGTGACTGGTAGGAAGCAGACCTATCTGCAAGAAGATGTGCAGAGATATTCTGGTTGGATGATACGGAATTTGAGTATTGGCACAAACACTGGTATCACCTTTGATTTCTCTGAAATAGCTTTTCATACTAAAAGAGTGGGAAAGCTTCTGCAAATCACTGAGGAATGTGTGTCCCAAGAGTTTTCTATTCATCCCAATTATTCTTCAAATATAATGTCAAAAAATATTCCTTCTCAATGTTTCAGGACTTTAGAGGATGCTTACCAGTGAATATTGATTGCAGAAATATAACTAGAAGATGCTAATTGAAAATATTGTGTGTTTTATTATAGAGAACTAACGCTAAATAATTGTATTCATTTAGACATATAAAACATAAATGCTATAAGTAAAACATATAATTACCTAACTAAAGTTAGAGAGCCTTTTTTTTTTTCCTCTAGAGCTAGAGATAGAGCCCAGGGTCCCGTGCATGCTAAGCACATATTCATCCAGTGAGCTACCCCCATAGTCCCAAACCATTTTATTTTGCTTTGCTTTCTTAACATGGGGTCTCACTACCTTCCTCAGACTGGTCTTGGACTCTTGGGATCTAGTGATCCTCCCATCTTGGCTTCTGAGGAGCGGGACTATAGGCATGCCCACCAATGCAATGGTTGAATTTGGAGTTTTCAAATAAGGAGAAGTTGAAATACACTAAATACAAAATGTCTGTCCATTTACCGTTGTAGGGAGCTGGTTGCTAAACAGTGCCTAAATTGAAAGATGGTGAATTCTTAATGTTGTTTTTCATAACTTTAAAGGGATTCCCTGATGATAAATTTTTCATTTTATTAAAATTGAGACCACTAATTTATGAGGTGCACCATTATGTTCCTTGTCAATCGTGAAGAAAAATATGGGCTACAAATAACTTATTACACTTTATGAAATGTCCGTGATTATAGTCAGCATTCTGATTCCAAATGTGGAAAATTGAACATCTGTAATTGATGAAAATGCCACATTTCTTTTGGTAAACAAGTATTTAACTGAAATCTAAAACTTCATTTGATTCCACCTAAATCTTTCTTCCTGTGTGTCTCTAGCCACAGAAAGATAGTAGCTAATCACATAGTAGCTAAGTAAGCCTTGTGTGTTCATATTTAACAATGGACATGTGTACACACATGTGCCATTTCCAGTTCCTGAGTTCTTAGGTCCCATCTTTGAAATTTTTGTGATGGACAGCTATAACATTTGCAAAAGCACCATTATTCACAGGAACATTTCTTTCCATAGAGGAATAGCAGTGCTAAACCACACATTGCCATTTTTTTCCTTCAAGGCATTGTTGCATTATGTACCAATTGCAGAGATTCATTATGATTTGAATAGGTGTAACTCCTGCATATATAGTTGGGTTTCTGGGCAATTTTTATTTTATGTGTTTTTGCATTATGACCTTCTCTCTCTTTTCCTCCTCTCCCTCCCTCCCTCCCTCCCTCCCCTCTCTCTCTCTCTCTCTCTCTCTCTCACACACACACACACAAACACACACACACACATACTTTTGCACAGTGAAGCAATTCTGATAAAGCTGCAAAAAAGAGGTGAATATATAGTGTCTCCAGGCTGCTGAAGTACTGGTGGACATTGTTACTGGTTCATCTTCTTGCTGATAAATTGAATTCAGTCATAGGGCAGATCATAAGGGTCTCTGATCCAGGCTAGTCAATCAACTCCTTGCCTCAGATAAATGCTTATCATGTTGTTATTGTCATTGGTAGATGACCTATGATATGCTTATTCTACGAGTAGTAATCAGATTTTAATCACAAGTAAATAAGCCAATGATCAAGTATTTTTTGATCTCTGTAATTAACTTGAAATTTGAACCAAACCAAGAGGTGCATGAAGAGAAAGCAAGGAATTCTAGTTCTGACACTAATTAAAAATGTGTTACTGGGGAATTTGTTTTGTTTCTCCAAACTACAACATTTTCATCTATAAGGAGTCACTCTTGTGAAGAATAAATAATAAAATTTATGAAGACATTAGCAACATTCCTTATCTTATACAAACTTAATGATCTATATAGATAAGCCCCTGCCTAAAAGAATAAAGAGCAAGATAACAGTTTCCTTTAACCAGAGTAGCATTGTTGACAAGGAAGGGTAACACTTCCTCAAGACTGGAAATACCATTGCAAGAAGCAAGGCTGCAGCAGAGTACCCCAACTTGAAAAAGATGGAGTTGCACAGGAAGCACAGACTGCCCCCAGCTAAAACTGGATCAAGGAGCTCACTCCCTTAGGAACACTGTAGGGACACTGTTTCCACTAGTCCTGTGCAAGTGATAGCTTCCAAACTGTCAATTTAGGATCTGATCAGAATTGTGGAATTCTAGTTATCTGTAAACTATAACCACAAAAGAAAGCTCCCCAAATTATGTTGTATCCTCAAGATTATCTTCAGTTAAAAAACTTGCTCCAAAAATTTACTCATATGCAAAATGCTAACAGAAAATGTAGACAATATACCCAAAAAATTAATTCAAGAAGGAAAGTAAAGGCTGAAAGTATCAAGGAAAATGGAAATATAAATATTTTCAAAAATGAATACTGGAAATCATTCCATAAAATGTGGAGCACTATCTATAAAACAAAGCTAGAACAATTAGATAGGATACATAGGCAACAATAATAAAAAAATTGGAATAAAACTATTAAGTACAACACTAAAATTTCACTTCTTTTTCACTAATTTTCCCAAGTCTCATAAAAGCAGTCACAGATCCTTGCACTTGACTAAGGTGTTTCATTTATATTTTATGCTCATGGTAGGGGACATAGAGATCTGGATGAAAATTCTGGACTTACATCTCACATGAGTTTGCATAATTACCTAACCTTGACTATGTCAATTTTGGTATTTGCATATTGTTAATAAAAAAAAACAGTAATTCATGGGGAACACTGAAGATCAATCAGTGCATTTTATTTCATACTAATCCCATAATGTTAACTTCAGTGCTTAAAATTGACAATATTTAGCCCTGAAAATGCCTGCCAAAGTAGTCATCTTGTGATATTTATTATTTTGATAAAGGATGAACATATCATTACTGTGTGTGGTTGTATGAGGAGTGTGTGTGAGTGTGTGTGTGTGTGTGTGTGTGTGTGTGTGTGTTTACCCAATGTGAAGACATCTTCTCTTCATGAAACAATATGCAATAATACCCAGTTTAATATTCCTGAGCAACACCCTCCCCTGTCCACAGGATTCACAAGCATTCTCCAGGACAGGGCAACCTTGCCAATGCTAAACCAATGCTAAAGCTTGCTCAACCATTGCAGGGCATCCTTCTCAGGTGCCACTCGGCTTTCATGATGTACTCCCAAGTCCCAGCAGAAAGACTGGGGACCAGAGGTTCCACGTCATGTTGACTTGTCAATATAATAAAGAGGAATCATGGGGAATATTCATGGAATTCTTCCATAAATGAGAACAGTTTGACTTCTTTGTATTATTTCAGGGTGCATTTAGAATGTAACCCATTTCTTTTTTTTAATGTGTATTTTTTAGTTGTAGGTGAACACAGTACCTGTATTTTATTGTACTATTTTTTAATGTGGTGCTGAGGATTGAACCTAGTCCTCTACCATTGAGCCACAACCTGAGCCCCTAGAATGTTACCTATTTCTTGGATGTCAAAAATGAAAAAACAAAAACCATGGTTCCTGGAAGGTGTAGCACACAGTTAAGTGAAGTTCCAAAATTTATAGAATACACACACACACACACACACACACACACACACACACACATATGTAGAGAGAGAATTTTTTCATTTTCAGTTAATTTTATAGTTCCTTATACAGAGCTTTACAACATCTTTATGGAATATTCTAGCTGTATCTTTCTGAATGATGTATCAATGTTTATCTGTTATAAATATTAATTTCTTATCATTTCCATATAAAATGAGTTTAATCTCCCTGCAACAGATTTGTGCATGTCTATCAAAAGGCTGTTTTACAATTGTTTGGATTTATGAATTATGATTTGCATCTTGATGATCTTTAAAATTATGACTAACAGGAAATACATGTGGGAAACTATATACATATATAAAAATTATAATTTTAGAAGCTATATATAAAGATGGTTATGTACATAAATATGCTGTAACAAAGCACCCCTTGCATACCAGGTGGCATTAAACAACAGGAATTGATTGTCGCACAGTTCAGCATTCAGACCTCAAGGTGTTGTCAAGGCAAGCCTCTCTCAAGGACCTAGTGGAAGTCCCTCTTTGCTGCTTCTAGCTTCTCATGTTGCCTGGCATTGCAGGTCACCCCTAGACTTACTGAAACGACACTCCAGTCATGACCCTTCTCCCTTGCATCTTCACACCACTGTACTATGCATATCTGTCTCTTTGCCCAATGTCCCCTTTTCATAATGACACCAATCAGATTAGATTAGTACTCACCTTAACTTGACTTTCTTTGTGAAGCCTCTATTTCCACATAAGACAGCACTTTGAGATCCTGGGGCTTAGGACTTCAACAACATTTCTGTCATGGCACATTTCAATACCTACCAGTAGTTAAACACATGGCCAGAAGGTAAAGATGTTGTTCATAGAAACATAAAGTTAACTTTCAGTGTCAGTTTTGAAAAGCGATGGTAGATATTTATAAGGCTGTGTCAGAGTCCTGCTGTAAATTAAGCAAATTTAAAAAGAGATTACGTACAATTGAAGTACTATTATCGATCTTAGTTTGTTTCAACTTTTAACGAGGAAAAGGAAATGCATATAATATGTATGTATGAGCAAAATGTCTGAAACTTTATAACATAAAAATATGTTTTAACATTAATAAACAGGAATCTTTACCATCCCCTTCCAAGAAAAGAATGCATCTTGGAAGAGCTGTAGTTTTCTCCCTTTTATAAATAAAATCACTAGTCAAAAACCAATATAATTTTCATCTTCTGAACAAATTGAATGACTAAAGGAATTTTCAGATGGATGTACATCCTGAAAGCCTCATTCACATTTCTTTTAAATACAGGTACTAGTTTTACTCTCATCAGATTTAACTTTAAAATAAAAGCTGAACACAACATTCATTTTCATCTTCAATGTTTGATGTTTGGTTTAGCAAATCAAAATAAGCATAATTTGCAAGGAAGGGATATTTCTTTGCGAAAATTTTCACCACCTATGGAAGACTGGCCCTTTTTAGGAGACATCAACTTTATATTTTTATATTTGACTACAAACTCCTGGGACTTGGAAATTCAGAGGAACATGTTTGATTGCCCAGCACCCTTACTCCCAAGGGAGGACTGACTCAAGCAGGGACCAGAGTGTCCTCATTCCTGTGGAATGGATGGTGTGCCCCACAGATAGTCATAACCTCGGTCTCATCATGAGAGAAGCACAGAGTACGTGTTGGTGGGCATTCTGCAAACCACCTGATGGATTCTTCACCAAATTGTTCAGGTTGTCTAAGCACAGAAAGTCTGAGAGACTCTCCTGGCTAAGAGGAGGCTGAGGAGCAGTTTCTTCCCTGGATGGGGTCCTGGAACGTGGTCAGGGTAACAGTGCACCTCTCTGGGCACCCCAGTGAAGTATGGCCAACATTCATAATGTCAGTACTGGCTGATTAGTTGTGGCAAATGGACCATATTAATGTAATTTGTTAATGATAGGGAAAACTAAATTCTGTATATTTTCTATACAACTTTTCTATCAATCTAAATGCAGACTAAGATTAAATTTATTTTTTTAAAGGAAGGTGAAACTGACCTTTGGCCATATTGGGTGCCTTACCTAATAAAGGGGTTAGTCTATTGGCTATGGGAGTTAGCAATAATTACCAAAGGAAAATTAGGGTGCTACAAAAGAATAGGAATACAGAGGCATTTATGAGATTTACCCTCTGGGAGACATCTTGGTATCTCCAAATCCTGAACAACAATCAATGGAAAACTACAGAAACAAAAACAGTCCAGACTGGATCTCTAATATATCAGAACCTTCAGAAAAGAAAGATGATTTGGGTCACCCCAACAGACAAAAAGCCAGTCAATCAGGGTGCTTAAAAACAAGGAATGCATACTGGAAGAGAAGAGTTGCAAATACAACTCCAATGTGGCCAATTACAAAATGAGACATGTAATCGTCATGAGCATTTTTTCTTTATGTTGATATGAATATATTTGCATATAATTCACCAATTTGAATTCATCTCTCATAACCTATCCTTTCATATATGCGTGAATGATCTAAACTTGCATCCTAGCATTTAGACTAAGGCATCTTAGAGAAAACTGTGACTCAGCTAGAAGCAGAATTTCCCTCACCCAAAGATAGGTAATGCCACTGCACAAGTTCTCTGTGAAGCAGAGAATTCTCATTTCTATGAGAAGTGGTTGAATCTTTGCAGGTTCAAGCAGGTTTTTTTTAAATATGAAGATCAAGAATGGTGAAAAGAGATGAGCATGGATACCAACCACCCAGCTGGAGGCCTTCCCAAGGCTTCTTTGAGTTCCACAGTGGACAAGCATTAACCTCTATAAAGAATGCCCTGTTATATATAAGGTGGTTTTTCTTTTTCTATCAAACACTATCTGGTATAAAAGATACAGAGGAAAGTCACAGATGTAGTAGAATTCTGGATTGCTACCCATTTAGAGTTGATAGGTGCCCCCACATGGGAAGGCAAGTCCTGTGATCTGAATATTTATGTTCCTGACAGTCATACTAGAATCCTGATGCCAGGTGATGGTATTAAGGGATGGGGCCTTTGGGAGGTTAATGAGTAGAATCCTTTTGAATGTGATCACTCCCCATTTGGGAGACGACATAGATCCCTTGTGCCCTCTGCCATGTAAAGATACAGAGACGAACACTGTCTATGAAACAGGAAACAAGCCCTCACCAGATACTGAGTCTGCTGGTGCCTTGACCTTGGACTTCCTAACCTCCAGAACTGTGATAAATAAAATTCTATAGTTTATAAACCATCTGCTCTATGGTACAGAGTTTTCTTATATTAACTCAAATGCATGAAGATTCCAGAGAGCAAACATTAGGGCCAATAAATGAAAGAAGAATTTAGAGAAGCAGGCTAGTACCTTAGTGATCACACCCCAACACCACTTAAAGAAGCAGAGGTCCATTGGTAAATCTGTATAAGACGTAAAATGCAGGCAGAGGCTGGAGATCAAGAGAGTGTCCCAGGAAGACAGCAGCACAGGGACCCTGGAGGAGCAGAGGTCAGAGCACCAACACACCCTAAAGGGAAGCCAAGTCATCCCCGAACTGCCCAGTTACAAGAACGAGAACCTGTAATCAAGCACCTCTGCACCCACAAACAAATGAGCAAGGCTAATCAAACAAAAGTAGAAAAATCAAAGCTGACTAATTACTTGAAGAAAAACAGTAACCCAAAAAAGACATCAACCTTAACCAACAGAACAATTAATTAACACAAGACTGCTCAGGAGAAGTCCCAAAGCACGTAGAGATTTAAAATAAATGTGTTTAGAGATGTTGGACAAGGTTTAGTTCTCACAGAGAAGAGAGTTATAAAATAGAAACAAACAAACTGGTTGAAACTGAAAACATTTTCCCAACAAATTGAGAATGAGAACAACAGTATACAGAGAATGGCCCGCTAAGCAAAGAGACCTAGGAAATCTACAAGTGAATGGTAGCTGGGATTCCAATAAAATGTTCAGATGATTCATCAAACATGGGATGAAAAAGTGTTCCTAAGCTGCCAGGCCTGTCCCTCAGTTGTGCTCAGTGTCCTTGGGCTCAGAGCAATGGAGTCAGCAGTAAACTGATACAGTGAACGCCTTTCCTTCCTCTAAGTGGTTGTGTCAGGTATTTTGGTCACGGAGATGCAAAAGTTAATTAAAGCAACAGCTGAGTAGACTACAGGGAGGAGGGGTGGACAGAGTAGGGGGAAGTAGATCCCTGAGGTCCTACCTTGGAATGACCTATCTTTTCCCTGGCTGCTTCTCTCTCTTGGCTTCACGGAAGCAGGAACTGAGCAGGTGTGCTGCATCCTGATGTACTTCCACCATGATGACTCTACCTTACAGCCTGTCAACCACAGCCTGAACTTCTGAAAACATGAGCCAAAACAAACCTTTCTTCCTCTGAGTTGCTTTTGTCAGGTATTTTGGTCATAGTGACGAAAAGCTGAGTAACACAAGGTCTAAGAAATCATTGCCATAATTTTCAAAATCGGATATATAATTGAAGGAGCACTCATGGTGGTATAGAACAGAAATAGAACACAGGGGTTCAGAGATGACAGATTTCCCTGTAGGTGGCATCCTGTTTCTCAGCTAGTCATTGGCATAGTCAGGATGCAGGCTGCAAAGAGGGAATCCTGGCTCTAACATTTACTGGGCTTGTGATACTTATATGCCAAATTAGCATAATAGTGGAATTTAATTTATAGGGTCATTTTGAGAATCAGACAATCAAAGTAGCCTAGCATGCTTAGCTGTACATCTGCCTCAGTGAATGTCCGATAACTGTTATTATGTTGATTAATCTTCTTCCCCTGTTTGATTAGATGCCAGAAGAAGGAAGAACTAATAAAAATTTAACCAAAAGATAGAGCCTGGAAAAATACTGAAATTTTAATAAGAGCTTATATAAAACAAACTATGCAGGAGGGTGGGCAGGAGGACAGGAAAATCTCCACATTGATGTATGGAACAGGTATGGGAGCATATTCAGTCTCATAGAAAGATTTTACTGGAAAAACCTTTATTTTTAAATTCACCTCTTTTCATGTACTAAAAATACATAGATTAGTTTAAAATGCCCTCTGATGTACCTGTCTGACAATGATAATAATAATAGAATTTTCAAAACAAATCCAGTTCTTGAAAACGTTATATTTACTCTGATCTGAAAAAAACATTCAACTTTCTAAACAGTTTGGTGGAGAAAGCAATGATTTAAATATTTTACTTAGAAAGGTGTTGCTGAATTGTTAAGATTTTTTTTTCACTAAAGGGAAACATAAGATGATCATGTTTCTTCCAGAGATTTTCCTCTAGCAAATCCACTGCTTTATTCAGTTATTACCTGGAATAACAAATAGAAAATATTTCCTGTTTATCAATCTGAGTCTCTTTCTCTGCTTACCCTTCTTTTTCTCTGTTCATTTTTTAAAATAATGTTATTGTATTTTTATGCATTTATTATTTACATATGTATATATATATATATATATATATATATATATATATATATATATAGTGCTGAGGTTTGAACCCAGTACCTCACACATGCTAGGCAAGCACTCCACCACCGAGCTAGAACTGCAGTCCCTCTATTCACTCTTCTTTCTCCTCTATATACACACATTTGTTACAAACCACTATAACCTTTTTAAATATCCTGTAGAGTACAGAGAAAAATATTTTGAAATAAACAGCAAAGCCTTTCTAATTTACTTCCCAGCTTTATTTGAAATATAATTGGACACATCAGCATGCACACCCAAGGCAGTGCAAGAGCGATGGCTTGTTCTACAATTTTACCAGCTTTGGGTTGGTGGGTTGCTTTCACCTGTAATCATTCTGGAGGGTGAAAAATGATAACTCCTGTAAAAGTTGTTGAGCACTGGTGTGGTTTCTCCTTATGGAGTGTGTAGGTAGTAATCTTTGGTGAATTGTTTGTCCAAGTTTCTTATTTCTATAAGATTTTCTATTTTTCTTATTATTTGGAAGCATTTAATTCTATGGATTATGAGGCATTTTTTCCAAATTTTTTCTCCTACCTGTTGCTCACCTTCTCAATCTCTTAAAAGATATTTTTTTGGAGAAAGAGAAATTCTGATTTTAGGTGGTTCAATTTACCAATATTTTTCTATTTAGGTTTAGAGTTATTAATTTCTTAAGAAAGAATTTTCTTTACCAAGCTCATTAGGTTATTCTACTAAGTTATTTGAAGTGTGTATATACATATGTTCTTGTCTTTTTAGATCTGCTTTAGGATTTTCTTTCAAGCCTGTAGATTGCGTGTATTTTTCTTAAATTTATTTAAGATGTTTAATATTGACATGGTTTATTTCTTAAATGTTTTCATGGATCAAAGCCATCCCGACCTCCCTTAATTTTTCTGCGGTAAGATGTTTAATTATATTGTAAATTACTCATCTACTTTGTTCTTCTGTAAGGTTTAATAGGATTTCTTGGTATATTTCTATATTTATGTGTTGTTCATAATATATTCTATTAATTTGTTGTCCATAAGATGTGTATTGAAGTTGCTTATTCATTCTTTTTTTTTTTAATTTTTTTATTATTTATTTACTTATTCATCATGCACAAGTATAGTATCTTTTTACATACAACTGCTTGTATACAAAGTATATAAGTACCATTCAGATCTTCAATCATGCATTTAGGATAATGATATCCATCTCATTCAACCACCAATTTTTTTCCAACCCCCCCCCTTACTCCCTCCCTCCCCTCCCTTTACGTTGACCATTCTAGTGTTCCTCTGATCCTATGTACCCCCTTCCAACAACTCTGTGAACCAGCCTCCTTATATCAGAGAAAACATTCGGTACTTGGATTTTTGAGATTGACTAATTTCACTTAGCATTATATTCTCCAACTTCATCCATTTACCTGCAAATGCCATTATTTTATTCTCTCTTATTGCTGAGTAAAATTCCATTTTGTATATATACCATATTTTCTTTATCCACTCATCTACTGAGGGGCATCTAGGTTGGTTCCATAACCTAGCTATTGTGAATTGTGCTGCTATAAACATTGAAGTGGCTGTGTCACTGTAATATGCTGTTTTTAAGTCTTTTGGGAATAGACCCAGGAGTGGGATGGCTGGGTCATAGGGTGGTTCCATTCCCATTTTCCCAAGAAATCTCCATACTGCTTTCCATAGCGGTTGCACCATTTTGCAGTCCCACCAGCAATGTATGAGTGTGCCTTTTTCCCCACATCCTCTCCAACATTTATTGTTGTTTGTGTTCTTGATAGCTGCCATTCTGACTGGAGTGAAATGAAATCTTAGAGTAGTTTTGATTTGCATTTCTCTAATTGCCAGTGATGTTGAGCATTTTTTCATGTATTTGTTGATTAATCGTGTATCTTCTTCTGAGAAGTGTCTTTTCAATTCCTTAGCCCATTTATTGATTGGGTTATTTGCTTTTTTTGGTGTTAAGTTTTTTTAGTTCTATATACATTCTAGAAATTAGTGCTCTATCTGATGTGCATGTATTAAATATTTGTTCCCAATTAGTTGGCTCTCTATTCACCTCACTGATTGTTTCTTTTGCTGAGAAGAAGCTTTTCAGTTTAAATCTATCCCATTCATTAATTCTTGGTAATAGTTCTTGTGCTACAGGATTCTTATTAAGGAACTTGGGGCCTAATCCGACATGTTGGAAATTGGAGCTTACTTTTTCTTCTATTAGGCGTATTGTCTCTGGTCTAATTCCTAGGTCCTTGATCCACTTTGAATTGAATTTTGTGCATGGTGAGAGACAAGGGTTTAATTTCATTTTGTTGCATATGGATTTCCAGTTTTCCCAGCACCATTTGTTGAAGAGGCTATCCTTTCTCCACTGTACATTTTTGGCACCTTTGTCTAATATAAGATAGCTGAAATTATATGCATTAGTCTCTGTGTCCTCAATTCTGTACCATTGGTCCACCAGTCTGTTTTGGTGCCAATACCATGCTGTTTTTGTTACTATTGCTCTATAGTATAATTTAAAGTCCGGTATGGTGATGCCACCTGCTTCACTTTTCTTGCTCAGGATTGCTTTGGCTATTCTGGGTCTCTTATTTCTCCAGATGAATTTCATGACTGCTTTTTCTATTTCTTTGAAGAATGACATTGGGATTTTGATTGGAATTGCATTAAATCTGTATAATGTTTTTGGTAGTATGGACATTTTGACAATATTGATTCTACCTATCCAAGAGCAAGGTAGGTCTTTCCATCTTCTGAGTTCTTCTATGATTTCTTTCTTTAGTGTTCTATAATTTTCCTTATAGAGCTCTTTCACCTCTTTCGTTAAGTTGATTCCCAGGTATTTTATTTTTTTTTGATGCTATTGTAAATGGGGTAGTTTTTATCATTTCCCTTTCAGAGGCTTTGTCACTGATGTACAAAAATGCCTTTGACTTATGGGTATTGATTTTGTATCCTGCTACTTTGCCAAATTCATTTACTAGTTGTAAAAGTTTTCTGGTAGAGTTTTTTGGGTCTTCTAGGTAGATTATCATGTCATCAGCAAATAGTGCTAATTTGAGCTCTTCTTTTCCTATCTGGATCCCTTTAATTTCTTTCGTCTGTCTAATTGCTCTTGCCAGAGTTTCCAGTACTATGTTAAATAGCAGTGGTGAGAGGGGGCATCCTTGTCTTGTTCCAGTTTTTAGAGGGAATGCTTTCAATTTTTCTCCATTTAAGATAATGTTAGCTCTGGGCCTTGCATAAATAGCTTTTATAATGTTGAGATATGTCCCTGATATTCCTAGTTTTTCCAGTGTTTTGAACATAAAGGGGTGCTGTATTTTGTCAAATGCTTTTTTCTGCATCTATTGAGATAATCATATGATTTTTATCTTTAAGTCTATTGATGTGATGTATTATGTTTATTGATTTCCGAATGTTGAACCAGCCTTGCATCCCTGGAATAAACCCCATTTGATCATGGTGCACTATCTTTTTGATATGTTTTTGTATCCGATTTGCCAGAATTTTGTTGAGGATTTTTGCATCTATGTTCATTAAGGATATTGGCCTAAAGTTTTCTTTTTTGGATGTGTCTTTGCCTGGCTTTGGAATTAATGTAATATTGGCCTCATAGAAAGAGTCTGGAAGAGCTCCCTCTTTTTCTATTTCTTGAAATAGTTTGAAGAGCATTGGTATTAGTTCTTCTTTGAAAGTCTTGTAGAACTCTGCTGTAAACCCATCAGGTCCTGGACTTTTCCTTGTTGGTAGCTTTTTGATGACATCTTCTATTTCTTTGCTTGTAATCGATCTGTTTAAATTGTGTATAGCCTCCAGATCCAGTTTAGGCAAATCATATGACTCTAGAAATCTGTCAATGCATTCAGCATTTTCTGTTTTATTAGAGTACAAGTTTTCAAAGTAATTTCTAATTATCTTCTGTATATCCAAGGTGTTTGTTGTGATATTCCCTTTTTCATCACAAATGTTAGTGATTTGAGTTTTTTCTCTTCTTCTTTTCGTTAGCATTGCTAAGGGTCTGTCAATTTTGTTTATTTTTTCAAAGAACCAACTTTTAGTTTTGTCAATTCTTTGAATTGTTTCCTTAGTCTCAATTTCATTAATTTCTGCTCTGATTTTAATTATTTCCTGTCTTCTGCTGCTCTTGGTGTTGATCTGTTCTTCTTTTTCTAGTGCTTGGAGGTGTGATGTTAAGTCGTTTATTTGTTGGTTTTTCTTCCTTTTAAAGAATGAACTCAGTGCAATGAATTTTCCTCTTATTACTGCCTTCATAGTGTCCCAGAGATTTCTATATGATGTATCTGTGTTCTCATTTACCTCTAGGAATTTTTTGATCTCCTCTTTGATGTCTTCTTCAACCCCTTGTTCATTCAGTAGCATGTTGCTTAGCTTCCAGTTGTTGGAGTAGTTTTTCTTATTCCTTGTTTTGTCATTGATTTCCAATTTCATCCCTTTATGGTCTGATAGCATGCAGGGTAGTATTTCTATTTTTTTTATATTTGCTGAGATTTGCCTTGTGACATAATATATGATCTATTTTGGAGAAGGAGCCATGTGCTGCTGAGAAAAAAGTGTATTCATTTACTGAGGGATGAAATATTCTATATATGTCCGTTAGATCTAAGTTATTAATTGTTTTAAGGAGGCCTAAGGTTTCTTTGTTTAGTTTTTGTTTGGATGATCTATCCATTGGTGAGAGAGGTGTGTTGAAATCACCTAGAATAACTGTGTTGTGGTCAATTTTACTCTTGAACTTGAGAAGCGTTTGTTTGATGAATGTAGGTGCTCCATTATTTGGGGCATATAGATTTATGATTGTTATATCCTCTTGATGAATGGTTCCCTTAAGTAGTAAGAAATATCCATCTTTGTCCCTTTTGATTAACTTTGGCTTGAAGTCTACCTTATTTGAAATAAGAATGGAAACCCCTGCTTGCTTCCGCAGGCCATGTGAGTGATAAGACTTTTCCCAGCCTTTTACCTTTAGTCTATTGATGTCTTTTTCTATGAGGTGTGTTTCTTGGAGACAGCAGATTGTTGGGTCATTTCTTTTAATCCATTCAGATAATCTGTGTCTTTTGAATGGCGAGTTTAGGCCGTTAACATTCAAGGTTATTATTGAGATGTGATTTTTATTCCCATCCATTTTTATTTGTATGATGATCTTTAGCTTGATTTGGTTTCTCTTCTTGATGTTGATTTTCATTGTTATTTTTCTACATGGAAAATTTTGCCCTATGCTGGCTTTCGAGATGTGAAATCTTTTAACTTTTGCTTGTCGTGGAAGGTTTTTATTTCATCTTATCTAAAGCTCTTGGATATAAGAATTCTTGGTTGACATCCCTTTTCCTTCAGAGCTTGAAATATGCTATTCCAGGAAGTTGATTGAACAAAGTCTGATTGTTTCAAAGATATGATATTTAGGTTATATGTGTCTTGGTGTGGATCTATGTTTGGTGTTGATCATTCCTTTGGCTTGAAACTCTGCCCCCTCCTCTACCCCAATCACTCTTATGTTTGGTCTTTTTATGTTGTCCCATAATTTCTTCCAAGTGATCTACTCTGTTGGTGATACTTTCGATTGAGCTTTTATTTTGATTTATTGCTTCTTTCATTTCTGGAATTTCTGTTTGGTTTCTCTTTAGAGCTTCTATCTCCCTATTGAAGTAATCTTTTACTTCTGTATTTGTTTTGGAGTTCTTTGTCAAAATGATCTTTCACCTCCTGTATTTGCTCCCTCATCCTCTTAAGTTCCGCTTATTTCTGAATTCCATCTCTGGCATTGCACCAACTGTGCATGGTATGGAATCTACTGAGGAGGTATATTGATTTTTGTTTCTTCATATTGCTTTGTGTCTACTTTGATTTTACCTTAAAACCTTATGTTGCTCCTGTAGTTGACTCAGTTTGATCACAATGTACAGATTTAGTTAACCCAGATGTTGTTTCCAATTTACTCTGTATGCTTCTGATGGGGTTTTAAAGTTTCAAGTAATGGACAGAGAGGTAATATGTTTTTTGTATACTTGTTCTTTCTTAGAAAGTTTTCTATAGAAGTGGGTATAGCCGACGAGAGAGGAAAGAGAATTGAATGAATGTGGAAAGACTGATTTACATATAAACCTTTATGCTGCGGTTGAGAAGAGAAATAAAGAAAGATGGAAAAGAAAAAAAAAAAAAAAAAAAAAAAGAAGAGAAAAAAATAATTTAATTAGTGTAAGAGAGAGGAGAGAGAGAATAAGTCTAGAAAATAGAGAATAAACCATATATAACACCACTTTGCTATATATTTCAATTGTACACGTTCTAGAAATCTCAATTTGTGCGTATAACTTGTTTTTGCCTCTGTTGAGAATGCAATGGCAGGGTGTAAATAGGGAAGATGAAGGAAGAAGAAAAAATATAAAAGTGAGAAGGAAGAAAAGAAAGAAAAGAGGAGCAGAAGCACACAAACACACTGTCAATCAAAACAAAAACAAAAAACTCCCAAGAAACAACAAAACAAACAAACAAGCAAATAAAAACAAAAACGTTGAACCCAAGAACTCAAACAAAATGGACCCTTGGAAGCCCTTTTTTTTTTTCCAGTTTAAGCCACCTTTCAGCAACCCTGTTAGTGGAGTCAAGGCTACCTTTGGTCCTGAGGCACAGTATAGTGGACTCAGGCTGGGCCCTGCTTACAGCAGCAGGGAGTACTGGCGGAGGGTTCTCTCCTTCCAGCGGGCAGGTGAACACAGGGAGTGAAGGTCTGGCCCTGCGTGCAGCAGCCGGGAGATGCTACTCTGGGCCCGAAGATCAGGCAAACTGGTGGCTGGGTCTCTCCTTCCAGCCCTACCTCTTGCTCTGGTCGCCAGGTCGCACTCTTTTGGAGGAAGCCCTTCCCCAGGTCTGGCCCTGCGTTTGGGCCCAGGCGGCCAGGCAAACTGGTGGCTGGGTCTCTCCTTAGCGGGCGGGAGTCTAGCAAATGGGCAAACTCTTCCCGATCGGTCTCACTAGAGATTAGTGTTTCTTATTTGTGCCTCTTAATTTTGACTCTCTTATTTTTATATTTGCTGAGGCTGGCTTTGAACTTGTGATTCTCCTGCCTCAGCCTCTCTTGAGATTCTCCCACTGGGATTATAAGTGTGTGCCACTAAGCCCAGCAAATGTTTGATAGAATTCTTTAATGAAATTATCTGAGACTGGCACTTTCTGGTGTGGAAATTTTAAAATTATTTTGATGCATTCCATTTAATAAACATAAGTTTATTCATATTATATATTTCTATTTTTCCCATGTGAGATTTGGCAGTTTATATCTTTCAAGGAATTGGATCTATAAATATGTTATCAATTTTGTAATAGTAGGATTACATATAATATTTCTTTATTATCTTTTGATTCTCATATGATCATAAATGATGACCTTTTTATTACTTATATTCGTAAGTACTGATTTTTTTCGGGTGGGGGTGGTGTGTACTGATGATTTATTCCAGGGGTGCTCTGCCACTGAGCCACATCCCAATTCATTTTATTTTTTTATTTTGAGACAGGGTCTCTCTAAGTTGCTAATGACCTCAATAAGTGGCTGAGATTGGCTTTGAATTTCTAATGCTCCTGCCTCATCCTCTTAAACCCCTGAGATTATAGGGTGCACCACCATGCCTGGGCATGATTTTTTTTTGTTTTTCTCTCCTGGGTATTTGATTACTGTGTAAGATTTTTTGTCTAGTACATTGATATTTTTCAAGAATCAGCTATTTGATTTGTTGATTTTATTTACTGATTTCCCATTTTCAATTTGATAGTTTTCTTCTCTTTGTTTTTTTTCTTCTGCTTTTTTCTCTTTCTTTTTTTTTTTTTTTTTTTTTTTTTTTTGGTTTTACACTGTTGCCACTTCTCTCTTCTTCTTCTTCTATTTCATTTTTTCCTTTGGTAATTTTCTGAAGCAGAAGCTTGGTTGTTGATTTATCTTCTTTTCTAAGGTATGCATACAATTCCGTAATTTTCTCTAAACATTGCATTTACTACATCATATAAATATTAAAAATTTGTGATTTAGTTTACACTTAATTAAAAAATATTTTTATAGTTTTCCTGAGACACCTTCTTTTTTTGTGTGTGATTATTTAGAAGTTTGTTGTATACAGTATCCAAATTTTTTTGGATTTTTCAACCGTTATTGATTTTTAGTTTTATTGCTTTGTTTCTGAAAACACGTTTGCCATCATTTCTATTTCTAAAAACATGTGTACTGTGTTTTATGTCTACTAACCCATATAGACCACCTGGGTGAATATCAGTATGATATTCATAAGAATGGGTCATCTGCTGTTGAATTATTCTATGAATGACAATTAGATCTGATTGATTGATGGTGCTGTTCAGTTCAACTATGTCCTTACTGATTTCTTATCTGTCAGATATTTTGATTGTGGTTTAAGTTCCCAAGTATAATCACACATTCAAAAAATTTCTCCTTGATAGGAATAATGGCAGAGTGAGTTATCCATGATTACCCTAAATACATGTATGAAGACACAACTGTTGTAAAAATACTTTATATAAAACCAGCAACTTGAAAAATTGTGCTCTTTATATGTAATATGAAATGAAATGTACTTTTCAAACATGTATACCAAATTAGAATAATAAAAAAAATTTAAAACAATAAAATAGAAAATAAAATTTCTCCTTGAAATCCTATCAGTTTTGTCTCAACATTCTGTTGTTGTGTGCAGATATGTTAGGATTCATTATGTTTTCTTGCCGAACTGACACTTTTATCATTGTCTAATGCCCCTCTTTAACCATAATTGTGTTAGTCAGCTTTTCATTGCTGTGACCAAAATACCTGGAAAGAACAACTGAGAGGAGAAAAGGTTTATTTTGGGCTCATGGTTTCAGAGGGCTCAGTCCTTGGCTAGCCATCTGCATTGCTCTGGGTCTGAGGTGAAGCAGAGCATCATGGTGGTAGAAGGGCATGTTGGAGGAAAGCTGATTTGCTCATGGCAGCTGGGAAGCAGAGAGAGGGAGAAGCACAAGCCAGGTGCAAAATACGAACTACCAAGACACACTCTCAGTGACCTACTTCTTCTAGCCACCTCTTTTCTGCCTGCAGTTACCAACCAGTGTGGGAGTCTTTCAAATGATCAATCCATCAATTAGTTTAATCTACTTATAGGTTACAGTGCTCCCAATCCACAACCATTGCACCTCTGAACATCCTGCATCGTCTCACACATGAGTTTTCAAGAGACATCTATCCAATCCATGGCAATAATTTCCCTTACTCTGAAGTCAGCTTTGTATGAAATTAATTTAGCAGCTCAGCTTAATTTGATTAGTGATAGCCTGGCATACTTTCTCCAATTTTAATCTATCTTCCCCTTTGTAGTTAATATTCTTTATAGACCTGATAGACTAAGATTTTGTTTTCATATCTACTTTGACAGTCTGTATTTTAATAGCTGTTTTTAGGGCATTCATTTAACATGTTTTTTTTTTTTTTTTTTTTTTTGTCAGATTTTTGCTGCTGTGACTAAAAGAATCCAACCAGAACAACTGTATAAGAGGAGACATTTATTTGAGGATTCATGGTTTAAGAGGTCTTAATCCATACAAGGCTGGCTCCATTCCTTGGGGCTCAAGGTGAGGCTGAACATCATGGTGGAGAATGAGGCAGAGGGAAGGAAGCAGCTCACATAATGGTGATCAGGGAGTAGAGAGATCTCCACTCTCCAGATACAAAATATATACCCCATGGCCACACCCCCAATGAACCACTTCCTCCAGCCACACCCCACCTGCCTCCAGTTACCACTCAGTTAATCACATCGGGGATTAATGCACTGATTTGTTTAAGGTTCTTACAAACCAATCATTTCTCCTCCAAACCTTGCATTGTCTCCCATGTGAGCTTTTGGGAGACACCTCACATCCAAACCATAACAACATGATTATTGCTGTTATTTGGTTAGTATCTTCATGTTTATAACCGTTTTATGTTCATTGAACATTTTAAAATTCATCTATTTTTTGTGCTTTTCTGGTTTTAATTTTAGAGTATTTCACATATTTCCCCCTGTTGTCATATTTTTAGTTCTAATTCTCTTAAAAATGTCTTTTAGTAGTTACCCTAGTGTTGTCAGTATATACTTACAACTAATCTAAGTCCATTTTTAAATAACACTGTAGAATTTCATGTGTGGTGTAAATATATTTTAATAGAAGAGACCCATTTCCCCATTTCCTTCCTAAGTCCCTCATAACCTTCACTTATTTATTTTTGAATCAATTAAAAATAAGAATTAAAATACTTTTTTTTATAACCTGATTTGCTCCTCTTCTGTTGTTTACTTTATTTCTAAAATCCTTATTAAGTTATAACTAATACAAAAAGTGCATATCAAATGTACACACTTTAATGAGTTTGGATATGTGCATGAACCTATGATACATCACCACAGTCAAGAAACTCAACATACCCTTCATCTCCCAACAATTCCTGTGTGTTTTGTGTAGGGTGTGTGTGGTGTGTGTGTGTGTGTGTGTGTTAAGAACCCCTAACATTAATCTTATCGTCTCTTACCATGTTTCAAAGTGCACAATGCCATATTGCTAACTGTAAGTATTATGTTTACATCAGATCTGTGGAACTTACTCATCTTTAAGGACTGAAATTTTACACTGAGTGAGACAAAATTCCTTATTTCCCCCACTCCCCATTCCTGGAAACCACAGTTCTATTTTTTTAAAAAAAATATTTATTTATTTACTTTAGTTGTACACAATGCAATGCATTTATGTTTATGTGGTGCTGAGGATCGAACCCGGGCCGCGCACGTGTGAGGCGAGCGCTCTGCCGCTGAGCCACAACCCCAGCCCCACAGTTCTATTTTTTGTTTCTATGAATTTGACTATTTAAGGTACTTCATGTAAATGGCTTCATACAGTATTTGTCCTTCTCTGATGACTTCTTCACTTAGCATAATTACCTCTAGTTGATTCTTGTCATCAGAAAAAGCAGGATTTCTATCTTTTAAAAAATGATAGTATTATATTACAGGTAAATGCCATGTTTTCTTTATCCAGCCAACCATGGACAGACATTTCTAAAGGAAGAACATACAAATGGCCACTAGGTAAATGAAAACATGGCCACGTCAGCAGTCATTAGGTGTTGTTGTCTGAAGCGATGGCCGCTTGGAGCAACGAAGTCGCGGGAAGAAGTTTAGAGGCAAACTAGAGACAAACAGCTTTTTATTCTGATAACTTTTCTCTCTGACTCTAACAACGACTAACACACACCACACACACCACCAAAAATGACACTGACCCGATCAACAATCTCGGCCAAGTCACTCAAGATCCCGTGCCAAGTCCCGTGAGACTACAAAAGACAACAATGCCCAAATCTCCGTGGCCCATAGTCAACCACAATTCAAACCATCTCCCCAAACAAAACTCCTACAATTAGGGAAAAGCAAATCAAAACTAGAATGAGATATCACTCTACCTGATAGGATGCCTGTTTAAAAAAAAAAAAAAAAAAAAAACCTGCTTACTTAACTACTGGGCCTCTGAGAACAATATAGTTCAGGAAAGAGATGACAGGAGCTTGGATTTTGAAGATGAAATCAGGAAAACAGTAACAAATAAATTTCAAAATATTTATGCAGAACAGTGAGCAGGATTTGGTGTTAATATTTGTTCATTCAATAATATTTGTTTAACTAAGAGAATGAGATAAGTTGGAATTGATAGACTAGCTTAGATTTGTCATGATGATATATAAAATTATATATATGTAGCACAAATATATATTATATATAATTATAAGTTGCTGTACTGTGTATTACTATCCTGAATAAGATGTATCTTTTTTTAGATAGTGCTTTAATACAGAACAATAGAGGAGAGGAGGTTATGATTGTCATGCAGTATTAATTGGGATTCAAAGTAGATGTTTAACTAATGCATGGGTTTTTGGAGGAATTGCCTTAGGTGGATCAATGAAACAATGGATGTGGTAAGGTCCCTCAGAAGAAGAGCAATTCCTGGGTGAGATGAGGAGAGGTTCTACAGACCACAGTCGATGGTGGACCAATAATTCTCTCCTCCCAGAGAGCTCTAACAAATCAAGGAGCTTTCAGAGAAGTCTTTTCATTATCTTGTCAAAGAAAGAAACTTCACTTTAATGATTTCTCCAATAACAAAACTGGCCAGAACCATGATCCAAAGCTTGGACAGAACCAGAGCAAATGGTCAGGGATTGTAGCTGAAGTTAGCTGACTTAGAGCATGGAGCCCTTGCTACGGATTCCAGCCAGTTCTCTCATGCTCTGTGTGGTCACCTACCCTGATCTTAGCAATTTGACCCAAACCTGCCTCAGTGGCTTTGTGTCCAACACTCAAGAAAAATATGCAGGAATGCCTGAAGATGGTGACTTTTCTCCTTGACCAAAAATCACTATAAATTACACTACTTTACTTTGGTGGCACTGCAAAGGCTCTGCGCCAGCCTTACTGTATTTAAAAACAAAGATGTTCAAAACTATTTTAAAACAAAGATGTTCAAAACATTAATATTGCTATGGAACCTTGAGAAGCACTGTTTGCCAAATATTTATATCACCCTTTATAAACAACTCTGAAGGCAGGAGATATCCATTTAAGGAATATGGTTTAGATCTTTTTTGGGAGGAATAAAAGTAATCAGGAAAACTCCACATATGATTATTTTTTTTCTCATATGAAGTCATGGGGTATGCTGGAAGGAGGCTAGACTTCAAGGAGAAATTGGTTCAGCTCCCTGCATGGTTAACATGAACACTGTGTCAACTTTTCAAGTTACTTAATTTGCTTAATCTATAACGTAGATGGGAATCAGCTTCTTCTCTATATATCTCATGGTATTGCTCTGAGGATGAGGAAGTTGAGACATAATATACATCAGTAATAACAGTGATTGTCAATGTACAAATAGGAGGTACTCAGCCATTTTTAGTCATTTTTTTAATGTAAAATGAGGTAATGATAAAACACATTTGGCTAATGTTTTATAATATTTTCTTTTGATAAAATCTTGATATAGCAAGATGTATTTATTGAAAAAGACCACATATTTTTAATATTGTTGATTGAGTATACTGATTTACCAAAGGATTGAGGAAGGAAGGCAAAATATAGTAGATTTACAAAAAATATTTCTAGCGAGTTTATTTAATGTAGATGATATAATAAAATGACCCATTTTGTGTAAACAATGTCAAAGAATATAAAATACTAAATGTTTAGTCAGTAAAGCAATTTTAGAAGTAGAACCAAGTATAAAAGTGCATTTTATAATACCCTCAATACAAACCTTAGGAATATTTCCTACGATCAAAAAACATGGACACCAGCTTTTTACAGCTGGATTTTATATTTATTAAGAAAGATAATGCTAGCTATCAATTATAAGAATGTGATCATTATATCAATGCTTGCAGACTTCTGAAAGGACACTTAGTGGTATATCAAAATGTTGCAGCCAAAAATAAGATACATAGTTTTGAAAATTTGTAATGTCAGACTTTTCATCCATAAATATTAACAGCAAAACATGACTTGAATTGCACAAATATTATCATTTACTTTCAAAATCATATAAAGGAAATACTAAATGAATGAATATAATCTGGGATTGCTCTTTTTCTAGCTCTGTTGATTAAAATGTTATCCCACATCCAGCAGTAAATAACTGCTTCAATACCTTCTTGCTGGTCAATTCCAAATTTTACCCCAAAATTACTATTTGGAGGAAATAATACATCTTTAATGTGATTGTCATATATCACTGCCAGTGAGCAAAAAAAAATTCTTATAGATATGAAACATTTAGAGCTACAGATATATTTTCTCTCTTGGAGAAATTTTTAATAATAATTATGCTCATGTAAATGATATTTTCCTGCCTTTTCTCCATTCTGATTGGTAAATTCACCCACTAATTATATATTTATTCAATTTCAACTCAGCTGCCAAGGTCCCTGATCAATCCTCTTATATCTTGGGTGGATTTGAGTGAAGCACTAAAATAGTTCTAGATGTTCTAAATAAGGTCAAAGTGGTCTGTTCCTTTAGATGAGATGCTTGTTCAACCTTCATGTACTAGATACTTGTGGACTATAGAGTAAAGATAACCCTTTTGCAAACTTCTCTGTAAACTACTAGCTTTTGTGATTTAGTAATTTTTGTCACTTTGAAGTCTCAATTTTTATGTCAAATAATTTGGATAGTAATTATCTAAGAATTAACTATGATAATGTATTTTATTAACTATATGTAAAAACTATGCATTTTCTTCTTTCTTCTTTGTTTAAAATTTTCATCAGTGTGTGAGGCTCTGAGAATTCAAAACACATAACTTTAATTCTCACAAGGTGAGACCCTATGTAAAAAAAAAAATAATTGCTATTTATATGCCACATTTTCTTTATACATTTGTCTATTGATGAATCCTAGGGATGATTCAACATTTTGCTTATTATAAATAATACTCAATGAAGATTATTATAATAATTATTATTGAGTATTATTCTGCCTTAAAAAGATACATTGCCAATTTCAAGAGATATGGGTGAACTTAGAGGACATTGCATTGAGAGAACCAACCAGTCGCAGAAAGGCAAATATTGTATGATTCCATGATATGAGGTATTTATGACAGTTAAAGTCATAGAAAAACATAATAGTGGTTGCCAGGAGATGAGGGTTGTTCTTCAATAGGTATAACATTACATAAAATGCACAAGTTCCAGAGATTTGTTATAGAATGTAATGACTACAGTTAACAATATGGTATTGTACACTTGAAAATATTAGAGGGTAAATATTATGTTAAGTGTTTTTGGTATTTTGCAGGACTGAGGATCAAATTCAGGACCTCAGATATGCTAGGCAAGTGCTCTACAACTGAACCACATCCTTCCCCCTTTGTTTTGCTTTGCTTTTGTCATCCTTGCTGTATGGCACAGGCTGAACTCAACTTGTGGGCTAAAGCAATTCTTCTCCCTTCTGCTCCCAAGTAGTTGGGACTATAGGGGTGTATCACCATGCCCCGTTCATATTAAGTGTTTTATATCTATTGCCTTGATTTTGATGATGGTAACACAGGTATTTGCAAATGTCCAATCATATCAAAATTTAATTGCAAATATGAACTATGGGCAATTCTTTCCATATCAAATATACCTCAATAAAATTGTTTGAAAACAAAACAATTAATGTATTACAGTAACTAAAAAAAATAAAGAAAGAAATACAGAATTGGTAAATTCTCTTGCATCTATGTCTCTAGCCTTGGAATCTTGTCCTAGGACCCTGCTGATTCATCTCTTCTTCTCTCTCTCTTCTTTATGTGTTGAAAGTTTGGTTATTCTGACTCTTGCCTGTATGCTCAGAAGGTTTTGCATTCCCAAGGCATTAATTAACCTGAGATTCTTAACTGACCTTGCTTTCTACTCATACTGCAGATGTTTCTTTCAAAACCTGATATTATATATCCAAAGCCCTATGTGACATTTGAAGTTAGGGAAAAAGTAAACACTTAGACTAGCATGGTTTAACAGAAGTCTTGATATTTCCTCCTGAATCAGAGTTTGCTTTAGTCTTCCCCACTGCAATAAATGGTGCTACCATCTATCAAGTGGTTTGATCCAGAAACAAATCCCCTCCTTATTTCCTGTTTCTATTAGCACCTGCATCACAACTACCAGCCACTTGTCTCCCACAATCTTATCTGGAATACTGTTGTTTATTACCACCCTTGCTGTGACATCATAAATACAGACCATTCTCATCTACTGCCTTTTATATTATGGGAGCTTTGTGTGTTTATTCTTTTATTGCTTCTGTAATCTCCCAAATTCTCAAAATAACCAGAGTGATCTCTTGTTATGTAAGTTACTTTATGTACCTCCTCCTATTCAAGGGGTTTTTCCACTGAATTTGGAATAAAATTCAGGGCCTATCACTTGGCATACACAAATGCATACAATTTGATTCTTGTTTCTCTCTACAACTTTATTTCACACCATCTGTTCATGTAACTGTTATGCTTTATTACCTGAGTCTTAACATGATAAGCTCATTTTGACTTTAGGACACTGGTCTTCTATGCAGTACTTCTTTGAGTTTATGACTACTTAATTATTTAGGTTTTTTCATGAACATTTCTTAGGAACATCTACAAACCCACAAGGTAGCCCTCAGTGAATATAAGGTAGATGTGGATCAGCATCTGCTGTAAACAGCATGGCCCTTAATTCAGGAACCAGAGAGGCAATGGGGATTAAGAAAAACACAAGCAGACACACACAGATTAAAAGCCAGGTCCAAGTGGGTGAACCATGCCCCGGTGAAGCTTGACTGACACCAGAGCTAGCTAAGCATGTTTATTATATAGGTTTTATCATCAGAAAGTTATTTGAGAAAGTTTTAGCAAAGCAGGAAGTCTGAATGGTGCTGCAAAACTTTCAAGACATTGAGGTCATCTTGTTTTGCCCAGAATCCTCTATCCCTGGGAGAAGGTGCTGAACTCAAGAGGCCTTGACTGTTAGATCTGCGCTTCTTTGCGTGCAGCCTGGCTGGTGTTACCATAGCAACTGTGGCATCATGACCTGTACTTTTGCATAGTCAACTCCCTTCCAGTCAAACAGAGCCATAAGGGAATCAGAGACCAGTGTTCAAGTCATCACTCTCCACAAACATCCATTCAAACTTCTTCTAGAGATGTTTCAAATAAGGCAGAGAAAGGAAAGCCAAAAATGACATTTTTCAAATTGTACATCTAGGTGTGGCCTTTTGCTTGTCAAATACACATCTGCACCAAACTGTCTATAACATGGAGCAAGGCAGGCCCTGTTCGGTTTTGCTGATTGGCTACACAGTTTCCATTTCAGCCCTTAGTTAATAGTAGACTTGCAATATGTATTTGTCAATATGTAGATGTGTGTGAATGAAAGAATAATTCAGTTGAGTAAATTTTTAAAAATTATTCTTCATGAGACTTTCCTATTAAAACCTCAGGAGTAACCAAAGAAGATTTAATTTTGATGCAATTGATTAGACTGGGAATAGCTGAATCTGAGCATCAGGAGTTACCCAAATATTCCAAAATGAAACCCAAATTGAAAATGACTATCATGAAGGTTTCCCAGGAAAACACAATTATTCATCAAAACTGATAAGGTATTTCCTATGGAAGTATTTTGAGATCTACATACAGCCAATAATCAGTTATTATGGCTGCTGAACTGACCCTTATAAACATGGCAACAGGATTGAAGGGAAAAATATGATTAATCCACAGAGATAATGTCACATCACCCAGCTCTCTTTTATAGATGATAAAGTCAGACATAAAAGATAAGGCCTGGGGAACAATTCAGAGTGAAAACAAAAGCCACACAATTCACAGCTCAGCGAGGTCTTGGGTGTACTATTGGTGTGGCCTTGACAAGGACATTTTGACAGTGTTTCTTTTATGATCAGCTCAATAGCCACTCTACTTCTGCTGGACAACATTCAGATATGATCCATAATGGCACACTGAGGGCTTTGGGGGTTGGAAACTTTGAAAAAACAAAGCAGTTTAAGAAAAGTATCACACAAAAGAATGCACCATCTAAACTGCTAAATAGAATAAAGAAGCACACACAAATGGTGAATGATGGGCCATACTCTATGTCCCCAGGCCTGTTGAGGTTTGATAGAACGATGGGCAGGTTGCTATAGAAATAGTTTCTCACCTGGTCCTCTTTGAACTTGCCAGTACTTCCACATTCAGTCAAATGTAACCAATATTTCTCTGACCCCAAATCTAGAGCCCTGTCCACAATGATCTGGACCAGTACCAATATATCAGCACTTTGAACTAATTGCAGCTCTGTGCTAATGTTTCAGAGCACCTTTTTCCCCATGGAATTTTTCTGTGTAATATCTGTGCTCAAGGAGTGTGACTGCCTTCCTATGTGTCTTCTACAAAATTCTTGACATGACTAGTTGGAATATTTTTTTTAAATCTTCAGCTCTACATTAATAAAAGTAGTTGAAATATATCTTTTTGAGAGAAGAGAATCACCTCTTGCTTGTCAGCTAGCACAGAAAGGTCTGCTGTGCTTGTAGAACTCAGTTATCATGTTTCTCTCCATGCAGCACTACTGGATCCTCTGCAGTGAAAACCTGAAGCTGAACTTGAGTTCCCATTGCTATTCCTTAGTATACACGCAATAGAAGTAAATTCTGTATAAGGGCATTTGATCCCAGACCTAGAGATATGTTAAGTTGGAATTCTACATAGTTGGTGGATTGAATTATGTCACCGATCATCAAATATTTTGTTAAAAGAAAAACTTTAGGATAATGATATCCGTCTCATTCAACCACCTTTTTTTCTTTCTTTCTTTCTTTCTTTCTTCCTTCCTTCCTTCCTTTCTTTCTTTCTTTCTTTCTTTCTTTCTTTCTTTCTTCTCTTTATCCTAAATACATGACTAAAGACCTGAATGGTATGATCATACTTTGTATACAAACAGTTGTATGTAAAAAGATGCTATATATGTGCACTATGTGCATTGGTACCGAAAACCGGGAGGAAAAACTCTCGGAGGCAGATTGTAATACTTTCTTAGACTAGAGAGGGAAAGAAAGATTTTTAGAGAGAAAGATTAAAGCAAGCTTTTCTTCTTGTCTTAGCTTAGAGAAAGACTAGAGCTTTATTATACCTTCAGGTTTGCGGGTGCCTACAGGTGCGTCACATACATATCAGGTGGAACCCATGGCTTCCAGCTAGCTACAACAGCCCTTCCTAATTAGGGCTCCTTCAACTATGCATTGGAATTGTAATACATACTATTATTATAAATAAAAAATGCATTGCAAAAAAAAAGAAAAACTTTACATACTTTAAACATCATTATGCAAAATTGACCAAAAAGTTGTTATTTTATTTCTTATCATCTCAAATGGAATAAGAAGTCCTTCTCTACATAAGAGGATAAATTAAAAACTTAAAAGAAGTTGGAGATAGGCATATAAGTTTTACGTAAGACGGTTTTTATAGTGACTCATGAAATTGGAGTACTAGGTGGCCTAAAGCACATTTCTACCAAGGAAAGCAGTGGTGCCACGTATATAAGTGTAAACGCTAGGATTCAGGCAAAGTGCACCCTAATAGATGTATGTAATGTAATATCTATTTAACCAGTTATTACCTCATTGCTATAGTTTGGATGTTGAATGGCTCCCAAAGCCCCATGGGTTGAAGACTTAGTGCCCTGATGGTAATGTTTTGGGGAGGTGTGACCTTCATAGGAGGAGGGTCATTGGGATGTGCCCTTGAAAAGGACCCTGGCCCCTTGTCTCTTTTATCACTTTCTGCCAATGTGAGGTGAAGAGGCTCCCTTTTTCCTCATGCAGTCACCATGATGTGTGACCTTGCCACAGGCCCCAAAGCTACAGAGACAATTAACCATGATCTGAGACATCTGATACCCAGAGTCCAAATAAGTATCTCCTCCTTAAAACTTGACCATGTCAGAAATGTTGTTTTATTAACAGAAAGCTAACTGATAAAGTAACTGATAAATCTTAAATTTTTATCAATACAATAAGAATCTTAGACAACTTTATGGATTAATTAATTTTTTGGCACCGATGATTGAACCCAGGGGCACTTTACCATTGAGATATACTCCCAGTCCTTTTTACTTTTTATTTTGAATTAGGGTCTCAACAAGTTGCACAGAGTCTATCTAAATTGCTGTGTCTGTTCTTGAACTTGGGATCCTCCTGCCTCAGCCTCTGGAGTGCCTGGAATTACAAACATGCACTGCCATGCCCAGTAAGAACTTTAGTCAACTTTAAAAACAATTCACATAAGAATTTAATATTTGTAGCATTAAAATTATGTTATTTATTTTTATTTAGTGTGTACATGTTGTGATTATATATTATGACTATATATTGAATACATGTTTTTGAATACACGTAGCTAAATTCATGTAAATTAATGTGAACTACATGAGACTTTGAGTCCCTGGTGGAGCAAACTGGGTCACTTGTACTTGTAGGGAAAAGTACATAAACATAATTAGTGAGAGTCCCTTATCAAACATACCTTTGCTTTTGTGAATAAATTTTCAATTTTCAATTGCGTGAACAGGTGGAACATATGTAATTCCATACATAAACAGAAAAAAAAATCTACACACAGAAAAGATACATGAAATTATGTGTGTACTTATCAGGCTAAGTGAAAATGTTTGACATGCTGCGTTTGAGGGTTAGAAGCCAAAGGAAATGCATGGATCTGCAAAAGCAAGATTATATTTTGTAATTTCTCCTCAGGCAACCAAATACATAATGAAAGCAGGCTGTTAGAACCTGACTGTGTGCCTTAGTGCTACTAGTCCAGGCGGTAGGTTAGACATGTAACATCAGCTTTTGGTAAACCTTTCATTTTTAGCACTATGACATCTAATTATATAGGTTTTGAAAATCTGTAAAATTTTCCGAGTTTTCAAAACTGAAGGATTTGCAAAGGTCCTCACCTCTCAGTATGTCTAATTAGCTCTTCTTTTGGGTGAAGAATGACAAGGTTCTTTCAGGATTCAAAACTAAAGTTAGAAACTTAATTTCAAATGATATCACAACCTGTTCTGATGGCACTTTGGTTTTTAATATAAAATGACATGCTAGAGAATCCGTAGGCAAATTATCACATTCAATCATAGGCACCTGCCAATGCTTCAGCCTTTCACAAACATTGTCATTGCAGGTTGTTGAGGTTATAGCAGCTAGCTCTGGATTTTCTTTTTCATGTAAGTATGAAGAAAAAAACAAGACTAGAAAATAAAATACTATGGAAAATTCGTGTTAGTTTGTTTCTTTAATATATAAATATTACTATGTATCTAATATCTAGTAATAAATATGCTTTTCATTACAGTATTTACCTTAATGTTTCTGAAATGTGTTTCAGAATATATAATAAATGTTTTATATAAATATTATATATATGACATATATAATAATATCTATCTATCACTATACCTGTGTATTCTACTAATAGAAAGATGGCTCCAGAATAAACCCCTCTCTGATTATGCTTTGGAATACAATCTGTTTCGAACATGGCCATAAAAATCATGGCCATGTACCTACGAGCATTCATTCATGACCAGTAAAATGTCATCAGCACATTTTTAATTTCTTGTAATTTCAGAAAAAAAAATTCCTTGGACACACTTATACTGCAAACTCTTTTCTGCTCATCTAAAGTTCTCACTTAACTGGACATCCTGAATTTTATCTGCCAAATCTGATAATTTTACCAATAGTAGAGAAACTTGGAAACAATCTAGACATTCATCAATGGAATGTTTTTATACAGAAAATAATTATGTGGCACTTAACACATTCCAGGTACCATTCTGATGGTGTTGCAAATTTCTCTGGTGAATCTCTTGCATTTTTAATCTTAATTTGATGTCTGCTCTTCAGATGATCTGAATTAACAGAGTCCCAATCCATCCAGTTGGTCTAGAATATTGCTGGTGATGGATCTGATGTCAGTGGTCCATCTTATTTATTAATTGAAAATGGCTCCATACCCAGGTCATGGAACCCCTGGACAGCCTGGCTTAGAGGCTAGTGGTGCTTCCTATCCTTTTTTCCTGTGATAATCACCTGGGAATTTAACTGAAATTAGCAGAGCACATTTCCATCTGATTCAGGCAGTCTACTGTTCAAGACTCCTGCCATGAGATTGTATGCATGTCATCACTATCAATCATCCTGGATGTAAAATAAAGAAGGAAGGAGGCCCGACACCTGGGAAAGGCAAACAGCTATTCAACTTCCTTCTCTGCTTGGCTATCCACAGACTTCCAACACTAGGGGGCAGCATGGTGGTGCCACTCACTCCTATACAGGTTTGAAACAATTCAAGGGATGAGATGTTACCAGCAGATGGCCAAGAAAGCCACATTGATGAACTTCAGTTTAATTATTATTTGATGCTTACTACCTGGTGTTGAAAGGTTAAAAAAAAAGATAAAATTAAAAGCATTCTTATGAGTGGCTCTATTCTTTGGAATTCTGGAGTTTCATTTATTAATTAAAATATTTTATTAATTGATTTGAAGGAGGAATTTTTCTTTAATCTGTAAAGAAGAATTTGCATAAGCGGATGTTTGTTTCCAATAAATCTTTTTATCTAGAGTTATTCCAATTATATAACATTTTGAAAAGGGCGAAATCATTGCCACAAGAGCACAATTGTTTTCTAGGGTATGTGGATGGAAGAGATTTCAGGCATAATGAAACTATACTGTACTCTGATTGTGATGGTGAATATACAACCATAGTTTGTCAAAACCTATAGAATATACTATAGAATGAGTAATTTTACTGGATACTTGTTAAAAATAAATAAGTAGACACATACGCCTATTTATTGCCTAATAATTTTAATATTTATTCAAATATTGTTATTAAATAATTGAAAAATTTATTTATTGACAGCTGAATTACCATTGCTTAGTAGCTATCTATGTAAAAAATGTGGAATATCATGCCCAAGAAACCAGATATAATTGAAAAACATGAAAATGAGTTTGAAGTAAATCATTATTTGTATAAAAGGAGATTATTAAAAATAAAGGCAGGCAAACTTGGAAATAATTATAGCAAAATCCAGAATGAAAATCTGGATGAAATGAAAACAAAAATATAAATTTTAAATAAGAAACAACTGTTTACTATTTAGTCATTATACTCATTTTTGTGTGTTCAATAATGGGTACTAAGTTATTGGAATTTTTTGAATAATTAAATTACACTTTCTGGGTAACACAGTGCCTAACAATTATTTAAAAAGTAATTTTACTTGATCAGCTTGTGAATGTGCCATCTCATAGGCACGACCTCACACTGGGGATAGGAGTAATTATGTTGAAGGTAATTTTTTTCTGGATATATGGTCAGCTATAAAAGCAAAAATCAAGTTTAATAATCTTTCCATGACACATAGAAGACTAAAACAAGATACCTCATGCTCCAAAATTAAGATAGAATAATATGAAAAGAATTTGGAAGGCGTTTAAACATTACTTGTGTATTAAAATATTATTAAAGTAAAGCAGACAAATTGAAAAATAATCATTTGGGAATGCTGGCTGTGGAAATTTAATATTGAAATAAAGGTAATGTGTTATTTGGATTAAATAATAAAGGATAAAATGTTAAATAAGCACAGGGAATTAGAAGACAAATGTGAAGAAATAGCTCAGTGAAACACTAAAATATAAAAAGAAAAAATTATAAGGGAGTCTGAGTAAATTGTAAGGTAGACAAATTAAAAAATGTCATCCAAAATACTGATTTAGAGACTATGGGTATTAGTCCTGGGGACTGGGAATGACTTACTCTTAAGTCTCCTGCTTCCAAGATCCTGGTAAGACTCATTCTCATTGACTTGCTTTAGCTCATGAAGTGAGAAAAGGTGAGTACTTTTATTTTCAGCTATGAGTATTTTGTATCAGAACTAGCTACATCCATCTGGGAACAAGAGGCAAACCAGGTGTGTTCAGAAGAACACGCACAGACTCCCACGTGTTCATCGGCTGAGCTCTTGGAATGCACAGAGAGCAGGGCCTCAAATTTAGCTCGAAATTGCTTCTATGGATACTTGAGAATTTTTAAGCACCAAATGAATGACTGAGAATCAGAGAACTGCCAAGTGCCATGTACGTGGTAAGAAATATGAGTTAGGAGCAAGCAAATAAGGAGATCACTGCTGAACATGCCAGACCTCCCGCTGGAAAGGAAAAACAGAAGCAGAACAACCCTGACAAAATAGGAATCCTAACTCTCATTGAGCTCAGTGTCTGACCTAATTAAAGTAGCCTGTTACCACATAATCACCTACCTGAAGAACAGGAATCCTTCATCTTTAGAGAAAGGTAATTTCTACAAATTACTACACCTTCATTTTCTAAATGGAATGTTTGTTTCATGTGAAGATATTTGTAGAGTTATAGTCCTTGAAAGAAGTCAAACACAGAGACCATATATACTTCTTACTCAGTTTCCTTGGAGGTGACATCCTGCAAACACATAGCACAGTATCACAACTGGAGCATTTCTGTCACCACAAGGATTGCACCTGTGCCCTGTAGTAACTACAAACATGTCCCTCTTGATCCTACCTGCAAATTAACCCAGCTGCCACTAACCCATCTTCTATTTCTGTAATGTTGTCATTCTAAGAATATTATAGAAATGGAATCAAACTGTAGAAACCTTTTGAAATTGGCTTCTCTTACTTGGTATAATTCTGTGTAAATTTGTGTTGCTGCCTGAAGCAATTGCCGGTTGGAGCAACGACGCTGCGGGAGAAAATTCGGAGGCAGGATGGAAATGAAAAAGTTCTTTTATTCTTCTCTCTTCTAACTTCTCTCTCCAGCTCCAGCAACCTCTCGAACTCCAACCACAACTCCAACTACTATCACAACTCTAACTCTAACCACACCCGGTTAAATACATTTTTCTTTAACAAGGACAAGTGCTTACAGCTTGAGCTTACAGGTGCATCACACAGTGTTCACGGGCATAAAAAGATTCTTAGATGAATGTATGAATATCAGGTGAAACTTGAATATCTTTTATGGCTCTCCGCTAACTGCAATCTTAGCTATCTCCTAAATTAGGGCTCCTACAATTTTTTTTTTTTCCTTAGTGTTATTCCATGGTATGGATGTACTACAATTTATATATCACATTGAAGGATATTTAGATTGTTCCCAGAATTTGAATAATATGGATAAGGCTGCTATAAAATTCATGTACAGCATTTTGTCTGAACCTCTTTTAATTTCTCTGTATAAAATGCCAAGGAGTATATCTAATCACTGGTTTATAGAGTCTTTACATGTTGAGTTAGTTAAAAACCTGCCAAACTATTTTCCAAAGGGGCTGTAACATTTTATATTCCCATAAGGAGCATATAATGATCCATTTTTTCACCTCCTTGCCAGTATTTGATGTTATCACTTTTAAAACTATAGCCAAATTCATATGTGTGTGGAGATATTGCATTGTGATTTTAATTTCCATTTCCCTAATAGCTAATGATATCAGTATCTATTCCTGTGCTTGTTTTCCATTTGCATATCCTGTCTTGTAAAATATATGTATGTATCAGATCTCTTGTAGGTTTTTTTTGGACAGGAAAATGAAGCAAATAAATAACTAAATGTGAAAACTTGTAAAAATGTTTAAGTGTAAATGGCATACCAAAAATGGAAATAAGAAAGAGTGCTTCAAATAGAAACAATATTTTAAAAGATAATAATGATAATATTCCAAAACTGAAAATATATCTATGTCAGGCTATGCCTAGAGAAAACACTATGTAACTCAGGCAAACAAATCCAGAGATAGACATACTTTAGATTATGAAAATCTAAGACAAAGAATATTAAAACTAATCCTTCTAAGAGAAAAGGTTGGATGGACTATTGGCTTTTCACAAGTGATTAAAACCAGAACATAAAATATTAATACAAATTTGAAATAATATAATAATTAAAATAATAAAATAAAATGATAAAAATTGTTAAATTCAAACCTATAAAATAATTTGAAATATGTTAAAATTGGAGGTAAATATTCTGTAAAATAACTAGACCGTGGTGTTTATAAAAATAGATTATTTCACCAAAAGGATAAAAATATAGGAAGTTAATGTGATATGCAGTCTTGTTCTAAATACTTCAAAAAAGCCAATTTTAAAGTTCACCAAGAAGTGATAGTAGTCACAAATCTACATAGATCCACAGAAAGCAAAAGATATGAGGCAAAATTCAACAGATCTCAACCAGACACATAAGTAACAGGCATGACCTTCAGAAAATTTTGCAATACTAAGTAAAAAAAAAAAAAAAAAAAAAAAATTACTGTCAGTTTGCAAGTTATTTGAATACCATTAAAATAAATAATCACCATCTAACTAGTCAGGAAGGAGCCCTCTGGCTATGTCTCCTCCACTCTTTTCTCCTTTATCTTGGGAGGGATTTTCTTTCTTTTTTTTTTTTAATTAAATAATTTTTTAATGTGTACAACTCACATACAACTGTTTGTATACAAAGTATATTCGTACAATTCAGGTCTTCAGTCATGCATTTAGGAAAATGATATCCGTCTCATTCAACCACCTTTTCTTTTTTTTTTCTTCCTTTTCTCCCCCTCCCTCCCCCCTTGCTCCCCCCCTTCCCCTCCCTTCCCTTTGACCATTCTACAGTTGGAAAGTCTGGGAGGGAAACTGCGCATGTGCCTCTTCCTTCCAGGACTCCATCTGCCTGCAGGGAGCTCACTTTCAGCTCTGTCTCCCTGCTTTATACCGCAGGTTGGCTGAGTGAGACCCCATTACAATGCACCACTGCAGTGACAGACTGTAAGTTGATCTACTTCAGGAGCACAGTATTAAGAAGCCACTGGCCTAGGTCACAATCCTCCTGGTCCTCTTATGAATTATAAACTGGCTTTTTTGTTTTTACCTGCCATACCATAGGGACTAGCTTTTAACTAGTCAAAACGATAGTAAAGGGAAAATTAGAGATCTGTGTATTGGGACATTTAACCCTTCCTTGTATTTATGTCAGTCTATGTAAAAATTCAAAATTAATTTAATTCAAACACATGAAACTGATGTGTCTGTCAAAATGGAGGCATCAAATTGTCAACTTATTTATTTATTATTGAATATGACATTGATTAATTTGAAAGTCAGAACAGAATAATTGCTAAATAAAACAAAACTTCTATGATATAGAAATTAAAATTATTCTTAAAAACTTTCCACAAGGTTTAAGTGTGTTAACATGAAATGGCAATAGAAATTATGTAATGTTTAAAGCATAATAATGAACTTTTTATTAAAATTGAACTTTTGGAAAATTACAAGATTTTTTATCAAGATTTAAATTATATTTAAACTTCATGGACTTGCTAAAAAAAGAAAAAAAAATGAAAAGAAAATAAATTAAAATTAATATGAAGAATTGCAGAAAAGAAATCAAAAATGTACCTTAAAAAGTAGAGGCATAGATATAGTAATTAAAGAGGAGAAATTCATCAAATAGATGAAGAAATAATAGAAAATTTGAAACAAAAGGAATAACATAAACTTTTAAAACTTTGAAAATTTGAAAAGAATAATATGAAAGAACAACTTTAAGAAATTGGAACAAAGTTTAAAAAGGAGGCAGAGAAAAAAAATAGCACAACAACAAAGTGATATCAAGACCAACACACACAAACACACTGACAGTTCAGTTAATGCTACAAATTGCTATATAAAAAATAAATTTAAAATATGGGAGTTTTTCAAGGCTGTTATAATTAAAGTTATAAAATAAATTACCCAGATTACACATTACACTTGATTAGACCACTGATCATCATACAAATTTGATTGTTACTCAAGTCTCATCACTTTCAAGACTCAATACTTTAAAAATTTACAGGCATGTTTAATAAAAACCTCAAGCAAACAAACAGAAAGGAGCATACAGCATCAACAAATCTCTAAAAGTTAAAAAAAAGTACTACTTCTTAACTCGATTTCTATAGCTAGCATAATGTCAATATCAAAACTGTACCATTAAAATTCAATTAAAGTGTAAATTGCAAGGTTATATTTTGTGTACACACACATATATAAAAATTCTGAACAGCAGGTTTTCCTGGTGAGAAAAATGTTAGTTACCCTGATTAAAACTTGCCTGGTGATCACTTTACAATATATATGCTTATTAAAACATCAAATTGTATGCTTTAAAGACATGCAATTTTTGTTTATCAATTGTACTTCAATAAACCTGAAAATATTCTGAGATCGAAATAAATCTAACATGTTAATCCAAATTCCATGATTATTATGATTTATTATAGTCCTTCAAGTATGCTTATTTTAGATAATTACAACATCACCATACTGAAATAGCAAAATAGAATGGTTATTTTTATAGAACCATAAAAAGATGAAAAGCATTCCATGAATTCAGATTTAAGAAAATTTAGTTAACTAGAACAGAATAATACTCATTAATAGTTATCTCTTAAAATCTTATATCACTGTACCCATTCACGAAAATTATTTTGATCATGGAAATGAAGCAAAAGGAGGACTATAAGTCCTTTCAATTTCATTGACTTATTCAAAGGTTACTTCATTAAGAAGAATGTACAGATATTTAAGTTTGTTATTTGTTTATGATTAAACCCTAGACATTCTGAAATTACATGTTCACTCATAGATTACTGCTTGTAGAAAAAGTAGTCCCAAAGGTTATGTGGTTTTGCTCTAGGGCATTAACCATTGCCAGCTTTTTTTACATTTTAGCTTTCCCTGATATATATGTGTGTGTATATATATATATATATATATATATATATATATATATATATATATGATTCAACTGTAAGCTTAAAACTCTGTTCATTTATACATACTTAATCTTAAGAAAATAGAAATAAAAAATTGAAAAATATATAGTAAGTGTTCATTTTCCAATACACAGGTCCATCTTTTCTCTTGGCAGACATAAAACGGAACACAATGATTCAACTGTGGTTAGTATGTCTTGAAAATTTGGAAGCCAGTCATGAGGTCTCATCCAAAATATTTTTTTGTGAGCTTTGACTATAAAAAAATAGCTTACATGCTTTCTAATACATCTTGAAATCAGTGACGATTTAAGTCAATGAACTTCATTCTTTAACAGAAATGTTTCCTTCATCTCTTATTTTATTCTGCATTCATTTATTACGCACTATCTTTGCATCAGGAACTTCTTAAAAGGAATATTCTCCAACTCATCATGTTGATAAAGATGATCTATTCAGGAAGTTGTTGAATACCTATTGGAAAAATTGGTGAATGATCAGTTAAAAATTGTTTAAAAACCACCAACACAAAAGCTCAGACTTGAAGCATAGAAGTCATGTGAGACATCTCCATCTCCATTCCCATACATGGTCATTTCCAAGTGCTTAATATTTCTCACAGTTTTTCACTTAAATTCTATAAGGTTTTATCTGTTTTAGTGAGGGAAACCCAAGGGGTTCTCTCAAAAAGCTGAACACATAGTGAGCAAAAGATCTTTTAAAAATATATATTTCTTGCAAATCAAAACTACTCTTAAGATTTCATCTCACTCCAGTCAGGATGGCAGTTATCAAGAAGATAAGCAACAGTCAGTGTTGGAGAGGATGTGGGGAGAAAGGCAGACTCATACATTGTTGATGGGGCTGCAAATTATTGGAGCAACTGCTCTGGAAAGCAGTATGGAGATTCCTTGGAAAACTGAGAATGGAATCACTGTTTGACCCAGCTATCCCACTCCTTGGTTTATACCATAAAGACTTAAAGATAGCATAGTACAGTTACACAGCCACTTTAATATTTATAGCAGCACAAGTCACAATTGCTAAACTGTGGAAGCAACCTAGATGCCCTTCAATAGATGAATGGATAACGAAACTGTGGTACATATACAGAATGGAATATTACTCAGCATTGAAAGGGAATAAAATTATGGCATTTGCAGGTAAATGGGTGGAGTTGGAGAATGTCATGCTAAGCGAAATAAGCCAATCCAAAAACCAGGGGCGAATGTTTTCTCTGTTAAGTGGATCCTAATCCATATGGTGGGGCATAGGATGAGTGGAGGAACTTTGGATGGGGTAAAGGGGAAGGCAAGAGGGGGAAAAATGGTAGGAGAGATGATAGAATGAGATGGACATCATTACCCTAAACACACGTATGATTGCATAAATGGTGTGACTCTACTTTATGCACAACCAGAGAAGTGAAAAATTTTGTTCCATTTATGTACAAAGAATTGAGGAGCTTTCTACTGTCATGTATAACTGATTAGAACTAATAAATAAATTATATATATATATATATATATATATATATTTCTTATACCATTACCTTACTTAATAAAAACACAACAAGTTAAATAAGCACAAACAAATCCAGACTGTAATAATATGTAAAATAACAACAACAAATTAAAACTTCTAGCTTTCTAATGATAATATCTATCTTTATGCTACTTAAAATACAGGCTGTTAGCGGAATTTGCAGGAAGGGACCGAGGCTCAAACTGTCGTATAGGAAAAGGAAAGGGGTTTATTGAATTACCAAAGAAACACGTGGAGGGGATGGGGACAAACCGCGGGGAACGGACGGGAGCTGGAGCACGCGGGAGCGGGAGCGGAGAGCAGGAGCAGGGAGCCGCAGGAACCAGGTGAGAGCAGGAACAAAAAGGGGCGATTTCAGTCCGGGGCTGGCTTAAATAGAGTAGGGGTCATAAAACCCCCTTGGAGTGAGTCCTTGTCCTATAGGCCAGCAGAGGTCATGGGGGGGAGGTAGTGGTAGTGGACAAGGGTCTTGCTGGTCAGGTTTTGGTCACGCTGAGGATCTCGGGAGCCGTAGTTTTTCACAAGGCACCTGGAAAGGTGTGGCCTTCTGCCTGGGAGGCGCGGCCTTCTGCCTAGAACCAACATTCCCCCCTTTTTGATTTCTTAGGAAGTGGGGCGTCGTGTTTCGATCTGGCTGCTTCGGAGCTGAAATGGGGCGACGTGGGGTAGTTTTGGGGGGAGGGAGGAATGTAGGCAGGCAGGTCAGGCTTGAGGGTTAAAAAAATTCCCAGGAGGCAGGCACCATAAAGATGGATCTCTGCAGGAGTGAATTGGATGAAGGTTCCTTGAAGCCATAAATCGGTGAGGGTGTCAAACCAGGCTTCTGCAGAGGTCACCGGGGGAATCAACCACCTATCCTCTTGGAGAGCATGTAGGAATTGTAGGCATCTCGAGTTTACAGGTGGCATCTTAACACTATTATGGAAACAACAAAGAAAAGAAGGTGAGAGGGATAATTGTCCGGCTGCTTATTTCACCGGGCGGGACTTACAGCAAAAAAAACAATCGAGGGAGTCAGGATGTAGCTGATCTCTCTAGAGATTGGCAACTCTGTCCCGAGGTGCAGGGAAGTCATCTCTGGTTGGAAGGTCATCTGTGGTTGTTCGCAGTTGATAATCCCTGAGGAGAAGCTGGTTAACGGTTTGGTTAGAAATTTGAGAAATATGATTTTGAAGGCATCGTATGAGGCAAGGAACTATCATCAGGACAAGACATATAGTTATAAGTGGGCCTAGGAGAGGGAGGACCCAGGGGGCCACCCCTTCCCATAGTTCCCATGAGGATCTCTGCTGCCACCGGATCTTCTTGTCCCTAAACCTTGCACTATCTCTTTTAAGCGTTGTACATTGTGGTCAACTTTGCCTGACTGGTTGACATAATAGCAGCATTCCTCACCCAGGAAAATACAGGTACCCCCTTTTTCTGCTGTGATGAGGTCCAAGGCTCGCCTGTTTTGGAGCACAACCTCCGCTAGTGATGAGAGTTGTTGCTGGAGGGCCTGGATGGAGTAGGGGGAGGCTTCAGCTGTGGTGGTGAGCTTATCTGTGAGGTCAGAGAGCTCCTGTTCAAAGGATTGGGCCATTACAAGTGAATGAGCCAGTCCTCCAACTGAGAGGCCTGTGGAGGCAATCGCGGTGACTAAGCTAACACCCACTAAGGCTGCCAGAGTGGCCCGCTCGCTTAGGACGCCCCCCTTGAGACTGTATGGAGGAAAGAAGGTCCTCAACTTCAGCCTCTGTATATAGAGTCAAGCCTGGAATTAAGACAACAGGATAGCAGGGACCTGGGGTTTTAGCATCAATGCATCGGAACACGTGGGTGGAGCACCAAAACAGGAGAGGGGAAGAGAGAGTCAAATCACCCGTTATGGGATGCCAGGTGCGTTCTGGGCAAGAGTCTTTGGCGGCGGCCCAACAAGAAGGAACGTTAAGGAATGGGGGATAGTCGGAAGTGGGAGAGAGAGAGAGGATTGATTGTGGCATGAGGAGGTTGGGGTGACATTGGCTCAAACTGGGACTGGGACTAATAAAGACTTGCGAAGCGGCGCACAGAGGAAACAGGTTGAAGCATTAAAGGTGGAATAGCTTGCTAATAAGGAAAGGGACAAAGAGAGAATGGAGTCCCAGGAGAAGGAGAGAGAGTCGTTTAAGTTTCGAAGATGGGTTCGAGTCTGCTGTCTGGTGGCACTAAGTTTCTCGAAAGCCCTGACAGCAGAAGAGTCTTTTATAGTTTTTTCTATAATAATTTTTCCTCGACCATGGATCCAATTACGATTAGCAAACTCTACTGCAGCAATACGACTCTGCCAGGAAAAAGGGTCAGTAATCTTGAAAGTTACATTATGATTGTATTTCCAGGATTGGAGTTGGGATGGCATGATTCCCCAGGAGTTTGTTGTTCCCATAACAGGATGGGACCAATGATATTTACAGCTCAAGGATGGACATCCAACCCATCCATTAGGGTCGTTATTGCACCAATTTTCTGTCTGGTCCTCTTTAAAACAAAGATACTTTGGTAATTTTGACATGTCAGGAAAACATCGGTGAGTACATGTGGAAACTGCATCAAAAGTAAGCAGAATGGAGGGACAATTATCAAAAGGGCAGGAGGATTGATTGAGAAGGCGTGTTTTTTGCCCATCATTATCTAGTTGCCAAACCTCGAAAAAGTAACGGCATGGAGGAGCAGAGCAATAGGACACAGAACCTGCAGGGACAAATGGAAAGAGAGCCAGAGATAGAATGAAAATTTCGGAAAAGGTCATTTTAGATCAGTATTAGGAACACGAGAGAAGCGGATCTTGAGGGAATCGGTGGGGAGGGGGGAGCAGGTATACTGAGGTAGTTGTTTGTCATTCGTTTGTAGATCCTCAGTGGGTTGAGCAGCTGGTTTTAGTCTGGAAATATGAATCCAAGAAGTCAAATTTCCTGAAGTTTCACGAAGCTTGGCAGCCGTGGGTGTGCACAGCACAACCTGGAAAGGGCCTGTCCACTTCGGGGCAAGGGAGGTTGCTCCTGTGTCCTGGGGAGGGGAGAAATATACCCAAGAACCGGGTGTCAATGGAAATGAAGTAGTGAGTCTATTCGGGTCAGGTAGGATGAAATCTTGGCACTTCCATAACTGATGTCTAATGAAGGACAAGATGGGAAGAGAAAGATCTTTGGGTAGGGGTCCCTGAGTTGGGGAAACTCCGGGTGGAAGGGCTGGTCGCCCAAACATAACCTCAAAAGGGGATAGTAAGGAGGGCCTTTTTGGGAGGACTCTGAGCCTAAAGAGGGCAAGAGGGAGTAACTTGACCCAGTCTAAGTGGAGTTCTAGGGAGAGTTTAGTCAGGACATCCTTAAGAGTCCTATTAGTCCTCTCTACTTTCCCTGGGGACTTGGGGTGATATGGGATGTGAAAATGCCAAGGGATATTAAGGGAAGTAGAAACACTCTGGGTAACCTGGGAAACAAATTCAGGCCCGTTGTCAGACTGGATGGACGTGGGCAATCCGAAACGGGGAAGGATTTCTGAGACTAGAATGGAGGCTACTGTGGAAGCCCTTTTATTGGAAGTAGGGAATTTAGGGGACAAGAAGATCCGGTGGCAGCAGAGATCCTCATGGGAACTATGGGAAGGGGTGGCCCCCTGGGTCCTCCCTCTCCTAGGCCCACTTATAACTATATGTCTTGTCCTGATGATAGTTCCTTGCCTCATACGATAACCAGCGTTAACCAGCTTCTCCTCAGGGATTATCAACTGCGAACAACCACAGATGACCTTCCAACCAGAGATGACTTCCCTGCACCTCGGGACAGAGTTGCCAATCTCTAGAGAGATCAGCTACATCCTGACTCCCTCGATTGTTTTTTTTGCTGTAAGTCCCGCCCGGTGAAATAAGCAGCCGGACAATTATCCCTCTCACCTTCTTTTCTTTGTTGTTTCCATAATAGTGTTAAGATGCCACCTGTAAACTCGAGATGCCTACAATTCCTACATGCTCTCCAAGAGGATAGGTGGTTGATTCCCCCGGTGACCTCTGCAGAAGCCTGGTTTGACACCCTCACCGATTTATGGCTTCAAGGAACCTTCATCCAATTCACTCCTGCAGAGATCCATCTTTATGGTGCCTGCCTCCTGGGAATTTTTTTAACCCTCAAGCCTGACCTGCCTGCCTACATTCCTCCCTCCCCCCAAAACTACCCCACGTCGCCCCATTTCAGCTCCGAAGCAGCCAGATCGAAACACGACGCCCCACTTCCTAAGAAATCAAAAAGGGGGGAATGTTGGTTCTAGGCAGAAGGCCGCGCCTCCCAGGCAGAAGGCCACACCTTTCCAGGTGCCTTGTGAAAAACTACGGCTCCCGAGATCCTCAGCGTGACCAAAACCTGACCAGCAAGACCCTTGTCCACTACCACTACCACTACCTCCCCCCATGACCTCTGCTGGCCTATAGGACAAGGACTCACTCCAAGGGGGTTTTATGACCCCTACTCTATTTAAGCCAGCCCCGGACTGAAATCGCCCCTTTTTGTTCCTGCTCTCACCTGGTTCCTGCGGCTCCCTGCTCCTGCTCTCCGCTCCCGCTCCCGCGTGCTCCAGCTCCCGTCCGTTCCCCGCGGTTTGTCCCCATCCCCTCCACGTGTTTCTTTGGTAATTCAATAAACCCCTTTCCTTTTCCTATACGACAGTTCGAGCCTCGGTCCCTTCCTGCAAATTCCGCTAACATTTGGTTCCCTGACCGGGAAAGGAGACGAGCGTCCACCACACGTCTCCTTTGGCCGTCTGTCTTCCTACACCGTCGAACACAGGCCATGGAAAATTTCTTTTTTCTTTTTTTCTTTTAGTTGTAGTTGGACACAATAACCTTTATTTTAGTTGCTTATTTTTATGTGGTGCTCAGGATCAAACTCAGTACCTCACACATGCTAGTCAAGGGCTCTACCACTGAGCCACAACTGCAGTCCCTTGCAAGATTTCTGATCCTCAAAATTTCATTAACTGTGCCAACTAGATAGAAATTAGCAAAAAAATTTTAGATTTTGTATAGCAATTTCATTTGTTTTGTTTTACAAAAGCTATCTTGCTGGACAGGATGGAAAAAAAATTAGAAAAAATAAACTGGTATTTTACCAAATATATTTTATGAAGCATGATCTAGTTTATAGAATTATAAAAGTTACAGATAGAGTATACAAAAAAAAAAGCCAGTTCAATATGTTTTATAAGTTGCGTATTTAACAAGCTTGCATTATGGCTCACATTCTCACATATGATAATAACAACTTTAGCACCTTCATTTGGAAATAGGGAATTATTAGAAAACCACCAATCAGGTAAAAATTTCTAAGTATATCAGAGATAGGCTTTTAAAATCTCAAATTTCCTTCCAATCTTTTTTGTATGTACCAAAAGTTTATTTCTAAGCAATATTCTTATTGATCTTTCTTAGTTTCTTCCAAAGTGATAAAATTTGACTTTTAAGAGTTGCTTTAATTAAGGCACATGGTGACTGCATATTTGGGCTACAGTGATGGCATGCAATTTAAGTATCTTATTTTTTTTTTTCTATAAAGGCATTTGTGATTTGACAATGTTTCTGAGTTCTCAATACCATGACCCAATGTTTTCACCTTTCTAATGAGAAAACTCATGGGTGAAATCACCAGGTTAGCATGATTTGTAACACAGACATGAGTTCATCAGGAACTGTATTGACATGGGTCAGGAAACCAATCATTTTCACATTCTTCCCCAAACTGTCAGAAAATGGAAATGTCTGCTCTCTAATAAGAAGAGATACATTTAGCAAGAGATTATAGGGAACAATTTTAATAGGTTTCCTTTTGCCTTTTTCTGTTCCAGAAATTTATATTTTCTCATTACATTTTTGCTAATTTTATTTTGAATTGCTCTTGTTGCTTCAAGCTTTATTTATTTTTTTCTTACTGTTGGAAAATGAATCCAGCTCAGTTCTTGCCCTCTGTACCAGGATTGATAATGCAACACATCATCAGAGGAGTGCTTCTTACTGCCTCAAAGTCATTTTTTTTCTGATTAAAAATTAAAGGTAGTGAGATTTGTTTCCTTTTAACTGAAAATGATGTTTTCTATCTTGAATCTCAGTCATAATGGGAAAATAGGGCCATTATTCATTATATATGCACCATGTTATACTAATAGAAATAACAGTGAGGTTTTGAGGGCTAAAATCATGTCACATATTTTGAGGAAGGTCAATTTTTACATGCAAATTAAGGATTTTTAAAATATGGACTTTTAATGTATGTCAGTGAGTTAATCAAGAAATGTTTACAGGCATTCACTGCATGCACAGAATTGTAAAAGGAAGGCATGCAAATTTATTAAAGGTGTCACCCATCATTTAGTAAAACAAAAAATACTTTTATTAAGTGGAAATGGATTATGCAGAGAGTCTTGGATATGTGCATAGAAAATGCATGCTATCAGTTTGTAGAAGAGGGAAATCAAGGTGGGGGGATAGGTAGGGAAGCCTTTGTAGAGGATAAAGTTTGATTTTAAAAAAACAGGTAAAATGTCTAAAGGGAAAGAATTTTAGTCAAAAGAAGCATTTGAGAGAAACATATAAAAATGGAATACTTTGGTTATAAAATGTTAACAGGAGGCATCCTGGGTGATAAAGATCTACTTTAGAGTTGCCTAAAGATGCTACTTTACATCCAATCACTTACCTTTCCTATATATATTTACTTTACCTCTTCAGTAACACAAAATACATAAAAGATATGAAAATAAAAAGTGTCAAACTTAATCTTGCAAATTACAGTTTAACTTCAAATTTTAATTGGTACAAGTGGTTGAGATAATAAAAGCATACTTTTGAGTGTTTTTTAGAAGCTTGCACTGATATCTTATTTGGTACTCCACAAGTCTTCCCCCGTTTGTTGCCGTTATATTGTCCCATCTTGCTATATATTTCATGTAGGGCACAGTGGTGCACCCCTGTAATCCCAGCGACTTGGGAGGAGGCAGGAGGTTATAGGTGCTTTTATTAACCTCTTAGAACCCAGGCATATCATTTTGATATGTTCATTTGAAATGCTTCCTTTGACTAAAATCCATTCCCTTAATACATTTTATCCCCCCCCCTTTTTTTTTTCTTGTGGCAGGAGGATTACAAGTTTGAGAACAGCCTCAGCAACTGAATAAGGCCCTAAGCAACTTAGTGAGACCCTGTCTCTAATATAGAAAAAGGGCTGAGGATGTGGATCAGTGGTACTGAACAACTGGGTTCAATCCCTTGCACGAAAGAAAGAAAGAAAGAAAGAAAGAAAGAAAGAAAGAAAGAAAGAAACTAACCATTACCACAATATAATTTTCAAACACTTGTATCACTCCACAAAGAAACCCTGTATCTGTGTCCTTTAGCAGTTATTCATCATTTTCCACTAACCCCTCAGTCCTAAGCAACCTCAGTATCCATAGATCTTCCTATTCTGGGCATTTTATATTAATTAACTAGTATAATTCTGATATGGTTTAGACATGAGTTGCCCCCCCAAAATTCATATGTGAGACAATGCAAGAAAGTTTAGAGGTGAAATGATTGAGTTATGAGAATTTTAAAGCGATCAGTGTTTTAATCCACTTAATGGATTGATTAACTGGATAGTAACTGTAGGCAGGTAGGGTCTGGCTGGAGGAGGGACCATATCTTGAGCTGCTTTCCTCTGCAATACTCTTCCACCATGATGTTCTGCTTCACCTTGGACCCAGGGCTATGGAGTCAGCTGTCTTTGTACTGAGACCTCTGAAACCATAAGCCAAATAATTTTTCCACTTCTATAATTGTTCTTGTAGGTCTGTTGGTCACAGTGATGACAAAGCTAAGTAAAACCCAAGGTCTTTGGGATTAGTTACCTTCACTTAGCATAATATTTTTTTAACAAATTTATTTATTTACTTTAGTTGTACACAATGCAATGCATTTATGTTTACGTGGTGCTGAGGATCGAACCTGGGCCGCGCACGTGCGAGGCGAGCGCTCTGCCGCTGAGCCACAACTCCAGCCCCTTAGCATAATATTTTTGAGGTTTGTCCTTGTTGTAGCATGAAGCAGCCTTTCATTATTTGATATTATTTAATATTTCATGATAAATATACCATATTTTATCATTTTTCAATGGAAAGACATTTAAATTCTTTCTGCTTTTTGATTATTATGAATAACACTGTGGATAAACCTTGAAGATGTTGTGCTGAGATAGTCTCAGGAAGACAAATACTGCATGATGTCATTCATGTGAGGTATCTATAAAAGATTAATAGAATCAAAAAGTGGGGTAGTGGTTGTTGAGGGCTGGTCAAGACAGGTAAATCAGGAGTTACTTTTAGATGGCCACAAAGTTTCAATTAGGTAATGTAAGTTGAATAGGCTCTGGGGATCTGCTTTATACAAGATAGTCAGCAACAATGTCGTGAAGTAAGAACACAGTTAAATCTGTTAAGAAAGTAGACCTTCCATTAAGTGTTCTTACTAGAATAAAATATTTTTGAAAAGGAAATTTTACATATGTCCATATGAATACTTTACATATACCTGCGAAGCGTTTATTTAAGACAAGATGACAGAGCAGTGGCAGAGTCAGTTGAAGTAGTATTGTGTGCTTGAGAGAAATTGATAGAGAAAAGGCTGACGGGAAGGTCCTTGAACACAGTTTCCCTGCATGTTCCTGCCACTGAGAATCTCTTTCGTGGAGAAACAATAGATCCTGGAAAGTAGATTATAGAAAATTCACTAAGATAATTAGATCTTAGGCCACTGGCTAGAAATTTTTTTTTTCCATCTAGGATATTGAAAAGAATAATTTTCCTCTCATGAGAAGAATAATTACTCAATGACTTAGTATGTATTATCACTTTTTGGGGAATAAGATCTTTGGAACTACTTGTCATACATTTTATACAGGTATTGAAGTATCACAGCATGCTTCATAAATACATACAGCTATTACATGTTAATGAAAAAAATGAAGTTAGAAAGTAAAGTGAGCAGAAGAGTACTACTTTTAAAAAATCTTGATCACAGGTCATACAAAAAAGTAACATCCACATATGTATAAGTTCACAGCATCTACTTACATTTATAAAATTCAGTAATAATTTTCTAGATCTTTCATATTTTTGTGTTAGAGTATTCATAATGAACAGGTAGGAATATTTACCATTATTTCCAGGAGTAAAACCAGCTAAAAATTAATGTTTTCTGAATGTGTGGTATACATTGAGACATGTACATTCAAATAATGTGTTAGAAAGCACACATCTAATGAAGGACTCTGTTAATTATGCTCTTGAGTCAAATGGAAGAAAACTGGCTAAATTTCCTGGTCTATGATGTTGGCCCTTTTTTAAAAAGGTATCCTAATTTGTGCTAACATAAAAAATTGTAGTTTAATTTTTTAATTTGAAAATTGTTATTTTGTCAAGGGTTTAGTTGGTTGTTTTCTATAGTTCTTCTGACCCATGTATAAATGTTAATACAGCTGTAATTATTTTATCTAATATTTATAATGTATATAGCACATTTAAATATCAAAGATTTGGGGGGTTTTGTTGTGCCTTGAGTTCTATTTATAAGCTGTTTTGATGAGCACATGTAGATTTGATTATGCATCCACGGTTGCTTAATAAATGTCTAGAATGACAAACACAAATATGTTTTATTTGTTTGAGCACCCACATTTTTAGAAAACCAAAGTACTATGTTCCCAATGTGCAAAACTCCTTGATACACAAGTCAGGAATCTGATATTGAATGTCACAATGTAGGCTGTGATTCTTGGCTATACATATTCTGGTTATCAGGCTAGTGAGGGTGAATAAGTGCATTAAGGAAGCAGAAACTCTAGTTTGCCTTTGGAAGTCATTAAATGAGATTTTTGGCACCAGATCTGCCTACCATATAATTTTTTTGGTAACATTGAATATGTTCTACATGCTTCTCTATTTATTCATAGTATAAGCCCAAGTAAGTCTCAGGTCTGAGAGACTAAAAGAATTCAAACTTGGATGTAAATTTGCTATGTACGTTAAGAAGTGGGGGAAATGCATAGAACAGTCACAGGAGAAGTGAGATTTTCTATATATTTAAATAATTCCTGATCTGCCAGAGATTCATCTGCTAATTTTATAGAAGAGCCAATAATTCATTTTGTAATTCTCATTCACTCTTTAGCTTTATATACTTCTTGATTTTTTTCCTCCCTGAAAGCAATTCAATAATTACAATATTTAGTGTTAAGTTTTGAAAATGGTCACTTTTGAATTCCAGTCACTTTTGGGCAAAATACTGGAGTGAATTTTTCATTTCTCTGAAGAGCATTTCATACATTTGCTGCCGTTCAAATTTTAACTTTTCTAAAATATATTTCATTATGTTGTGATTATATTTAGAAATATAACTATTAAATGTGGTCTTCTTTACTGCCAGGCAAATACAACTCTAAGAATATTTATTTGTCAAGGGCATGACTCCAGTTCAATTAATGGAATTGTGGTTCTTGTTGTTTTGGAACTACAATATTGCTTTTAATGTTCATAACATCAATCTTACTTTGCCACAATTTAAGCTTGTTTTGGCTCATAACAAAGTTGGAGGATATTAAAAGTATATTTGGGCCAATGACTTTGGTTAAAATCTGGTCTTCACTATTTATTAACTGTGCAACCCATGGTAAACCATTGGGTTCTCAGAGTGAAAGTTTGACCCTCTTATCAAATGAGATTGAAATGACCTTTGACTTTCTCTCTTGACTGCAAACTGGATCATAGTAGTTAATGCTTGCATAATTCAGTGCATAAATCTGTAACTCTATTCAAAATTTGAAATAGAATCAGTTTTGATTAGTATATATGAAGTTTACAAAATACATAACAGAATTATAATTAAACTCACTGTAGAACCACCTCTAATGTAATGTGTCTATGATAATTCATCAATCACATAATATACTATCAACAATTTCCTAGATGTTGTAGAGGATTTAAATGCACAAGTGTACATGTACACACACATACACATGTACCCTTGATGATAAACTGGTAAATGGCATGAAGCAATTTACAACCTACTTCCAAGTAAAATATGAGACTCACAAAGGGCCCTGTAGAACCCTATTTGCTAGAACATTATACCACATGCTCTGAGAGATTTTGAGGTAGAGGAAATTTTTACGAGCTGTAGAATACCTCAGCTAATGCTATAGAAATCTTTGAAGAACAGGCAGAGTTGCTTGTTTACAAATCAACTTGGGTCCTTCTATTTTTACTTCCATGAATTTCACCTTTTCATTCTGATTTGCAAGCTCTCTGATCACTCAACATCACATGCCTCACTTCCTAACATTTATCAGTCTCTGTTCCTGTGCCAACTCTAGACAGGATCTTCCAAGGGGAACCAAGAAAATGTCTCTGTTTTTCCTCTCCAGCTTGCTTGCCCTTAGCCCTTACCCTCTTTCAACATATGGGCACGGGCACGGCTTGCTGCCTTTTTATGGGCTGTGTAGTACTCCAAGCATTTGCAGTAGATCCTATGATCTGTAGTTGAGCCAATGAGAAAAAAGATGAGCTAAGTAAATTTTCTAAGGTGACAGACACACTTGCTAGCAGAGCTAGTGATTAATCCCATTAAGATAGAACACATTCAAAAAAAAAATTCTCTGGCATTTCTAGCTGACATGAGTAGACACATAGACTTGGCTTCATCTACTCTCATACAAAAGAAGATGCCTTAAATTCTATGTTAAATTTAGGTAAGTAAAATTCCTCCTGAGCTAATAATTCCAACTCTTTTAAAATTAATGTTGGGAGCTTTTCTGGTGCCTCCCTCTATTGAGTTGCTCAAATCTATTATTTAGAAAGTAAATAGAAAAGGGTGCCAGTTGAAGGAAAGGACTGAGGATCCAGAAGCCAGGGCATCCTGTCTTAATGGGTGCTGCTGAGAAGAGCATCTTGGCGATTCACTTACCCCCACACCGACATCCCACCCATAGACGACTATCACCTCTGTTGCATTATGAAGAATCACAACGTTAAGGCAGGTGAGCACGTAGAACACTCTGTTTTTTTCATGAACACTATTTAGGAGCAAGCATAATAGAGTATATTGCTTTGTAAACCATACATTGGAAGTATATATATATTTTTATATTTTTATTTATTTGCTTTTAGTTGTACACAATGTGTTTTATTCAATGCGTTTTATTTGTACGTGGTGCTGAGGATCGAACCCGGGTCGCCCACATGCTAGGCGAGCGCTCTACCGCTGAGCCACAACCCCAGCCCCGGAAGTATATTTTTTAATCTTTTACAGTATTGGGTTGACTTTAGATTTATATCAAGTGGCAAAAAAATAATGAAGAGGTTCTCTGCATGCCCATCACCCAACTTCCCTTACTGCTAATATCTCACTAACTGTGGGCCTCTTGTTGAAGAATCGTATGCAGACATGCTCTGGTGTAAGCATTCTTGATGCTTTTGACATTTATGTGTTTATTACTGCTTTCAAGCCTTCTCAGTAGACAGAGCTAGGAAATCCGGGCATGTATTCTGATATATCCATGCAGCATGTCTAATTTCTATACCAACTTGTATGTGTGTATATACATCTCTATCTTTTTTTTTTTTTTTTTTTTTTTTTGTGGTACTGGGGATTGAACTCAGGGGCACGCGACCACTGGGCCACATCCCCAGCCCTTTTTTGCATTTTATTTAGAGACAGGGTTTCACTGAGTTGCTAAGTGCCTCGCCATTGCTGAGGCTGGCTTTGAACTCGGGATCCTCCTGCCTCAGCCTCCCAAAGTGCTAGGATTACAGGTGTGCACCACCGCACCCAGCACATCTCTATCTTAATCATCAACCTTTGCCGTCCCTCTCCTGGTCTCCCTTTATCTCTGCCTCTTTTCTTTCCCTTTTTTTTACTTCTTCAGAACAAAACTCCTAAAAATTGATTTCTGAAGAGAAAAAAAATGTTTTGTGCAATATCATATGCCTACAGAAATTCTCTTAAGGCCTTGTGTTTCTGAAGCTGCATTTGAAAACTTTCATTTGGAAATGTGTAATGAAATGTCTCATCAATATTTACTCTTTTACGGAAAATCTTTTACAGACTTTACGAGGTAGAGTTTGCTATAGTTTCTATATAGGAAATCACATGAAAGAATTGTAGATAGGTGTTGTGAAATATATCTTCTAAAAGATCCTTTCTTTGTTAGTTTGGGCTGCTCTAACAAATTACTATAGGTGGGGCAGTTTGGACAAAAAACAACAACAACAACAACATTCATTTCTCATAGTTTCATGTGGTCCAATATCAAGTTGTAGTGACATCTGGTGTCTGGTGAAAGCCATCCTCCTGGTTTGTAGAGGTTGTTTTATCATTGTGGTCTTATTTGGCTGAGAGAGAAAAAGACCTTCTGTCTCCTCCTCTGTAGTAGGGACAGTGATACCATTTTGAGGGCTCTGCTCTCATGACCCAATTACAACCAAAAGCTTGGCTTCCTAACAACACCACATGGGGGTTAGGATGTTACATATGAATTTTTGGAAGACACAAACATTCAGTTCATACTCCAATTAATGGATAATTCTTTAGGGTTATTATCCCATTTTTATGAACATATTTGCACAGCCTAGTTTTCTGCTTTTCTGGAAGGAAAGATAAAAAAGCAAATTGATTAAGATTCTTTTACCAAATAAGGTAACATTAAAAGTTTTCAAGTATTTTATCTGTATCTAACCTATATTAATAAGAGTTGAAAACAAATGATAGATATGCATATTAGAGTATTGCATATTGAAAAAAAAAACGCAAGGTCTTACATATTTTACATACTCCTAAAGGATTTTATATCTTCTATTAATGTATATTACCCATAGATTTTTTCATTGGCAGGTTGCTGTTTTTATCAAAGTTGCATTCATGTACCTATTAGTTTGTGTCTATATATATAAAAGGAACAAATCATCGATATAGTTTATAATCACTCAAAGTCTTTTGACTACAAAGAAGCCTGTGTCCTATAATAGCCTGCAATTTTATAGGGTAATTTTTTGGAGATCTTCACTGATTTGGTCCTCAATTGTCATCTAGCGCACTGTGATTGTTGGGGTTACCATTACCTATTGACCAATATTTTTCCGGAAATCAAGATTTTTGAACATTTATTCATCTTGTTCTCCTCACTATCTTTTCTGTGACTGCTAGATGGCCCTAATTCTTTCAAAGAAAAAAATTCACTTTGTAAATTCACTGTGTCAAAAGGTGAAACATCTTTAGCTGACATCCCAAAGACTTTTTCTGATTGCATTTGCCATGGTCCAAAATTTTGCCCTGAGCTTCACAGGCAATCAATCCAGCCAGCATTACAAAGCAAATGGAACTCAGGGATCCTGAGTACACAACTCAAAAAACCTGAGAGATTTGAAATGTAATTTATTACCAGCATGTGGACCTGAAATATGTCAGTTGGAGCAAGTAATCATTCACAGAAAGCAAGCTGTATGCAAAACCAATTCAGGGCATGTGCAGGACTTGGAATTGAATCAAGAGGAATTAACCATGTGCATTTAATATTGAAAAACATCAAGATAAATGGACCTGTAGTAGCCAATTCTACTATATTTTCATGTCTTTTGGCCCAGAGTACATTTACCTAGGGGGGTGAAAAAAACTTTGGCGAGCATGGTGGATTTTTAATTTGAGACATTTCCTATACTTACGTTGTAAGTCAAGTCTTGTCTAGGATGAGAGTTGATGCTCTCCTTAAAGTGAATTTATATATACCCTGAAATCCATAGCCACATTAGATTTTGTCTGTTTCTTGAATGAGCTTTTACCTATTCATTCATCAGTGAGGTACTATTTCAAAGCCACAGAAATACCCTTCTCTGACCATTGACTTATTGATACATTGTCTTTTGGGTATAGTTACACTGGTTTTGTCAGACAGAGACACGGCTGACAGGTTCTCCTTGCCATTCAAATGTTTCCCTGTGAACTTCTGTGAAGCTTTCATGAACAACTGAGTTGATAACCCAAAATAGCTTAAGTGGGCAACAGCTTTCTGTTTGAAATGACAATTACTTTTTCCTTGACCAGAGCTTGAGCTTGAGTCAGACTCTTTTGCCTCCAATTTTAGCAAGAATCCTGCTGAGTCAATTTATTGACAATACTTCACCTTAGGATGATTACCCTGGCCTGTCTTAAGGAAGAATCCTATTGAGTCTTATTAATTTTCCACCTCTGACTTTCCTCCTATTCCTTGACTATAAATCTCCAGTTGTCTTGAACTCGATTTCTCACCCCTACTGTAAAATCTCACTGCTGCAGCCTCTTCTAAATAGAGTCTTCCTTACCATCTCTAGCAAGTGTCATGAATAACATTTTCTTCAATTTTTTTGTAAACAGCAGATTTTCAACAAATATGCACCAATCTTAAACAGTACATTCGCAGTCAGTATCATTGAAAGAGTATTGATTCTCCCCATTGTCCATTATATATAATAAGAAAAAGACCTACTATTATTCATTTAACAAAATGTTAGGTAGTCACTTAAAATTGAACAAACACTGAACTCAAAGACAGAAAGCTAGGGCTCTCATCTGGATCCTGACTATGACTAAAATTATGAATTTTGGCAAAACTATGAAGTCCCTATTAATTTTCCCCCACTTACTAAAAGACTGATTAAGTTGTTCACATAATTTCTTTGAAAAATATTTATTTGAAAAATTATGAAAGCATTAAACATTAGTATACATTACAGAAATTTTTGTGACTACAGAATTAAAGCCATCTTTATACATATTTTATTCCATGTCCTGAAATGAAACCAGATTTTAGCATTTGATGAATATTCTTTTAACCTCTTTCCTAGATTCCTTCAAACATATCTAGAAATGTTTTAATCAATGCATTGGTAGTGCTTTCTTAATGTATACAACTGTACCCCACTGAATTAAAAGTTTTCTAAGTTTAATGGGCATTTTTAATATAAAACAGAAAAAAAAAAAACTAAATACAAATTTGCTTTTATCTTCAGGTACAAATCATGTTCTTAAAAGTTTTCATTTAAATTCAAGTTAATAAGTAAAATGGGTAGTTATGTGATCAACTTTCAGCATGACTGTGTAATAGGCCCCAATGACCAAGTGAAGTTGGTGAAAATTATTTTAAGAATATAAGTAGAGGCACTGAAAGTGATTCTAAGAGAAAACAAAAATCAAAACCATCTATTTAAGAAAGGCTAGGAAATTTTTGGTAACAAAGTTGAGTCTGTGACATTTGACTCCTGACCACTTCTCCCTCCTTGCTTCTAAATGCACAGGGATTCTGATCCTATCCACTGACTCTCTTTTTTAAAACTGTCTTTCTTTTCCAAGTTTTTTTTTTTTTTTTTTTTTCAAATTAATTTTCTTGGGGGGTATTGAAACCAGGGCTGCTTAACCACTGAGAAACATCCCCAGCCTTTTTCATTTTTTTATTTTGAGACAGAGTCTTGGAAAATTGCTCAGGACCTTGCTAAGTTGCTGAGTCTAGCGTCCATCTTGTGCTCTTCCTGCCTCAGCCTCCCAAATTGCTGAGATTACAGGCCTGTGCCACCATGGTGGGCCCATCCACTGGCTGCTAATGACTTCCTTCCTGAAGTAATAGGAGGTCAGCGTTTCTCATCAGGCCCCCGGCTATCCGATGCTGAGTCTAAGTGTGGTTGAGGGTGGGGACTGGGTTCTGCCATCCAAATCCTGCTTGTGGCACTGAGACCCATCTATCCTGGTGTGTACTAAGAACCATGTGGCCCTAATCTCCCTGTCCCCAGCTTGTGGCCTTGATTCCATTCAGGGGAAAAAGCCAAGAAGACCTCAAGCTGCTTTCCCCCTGATACTAAAGCCAGGTGTCACTCAGAGAGGCTCACTAGTGTTTCTCTCCCCAGCTATGAGAACCATTTAGAAATTTTGCCTTAGGGAGAGGAAGGCCATAAGGCAGATAGTTCCTTGTCTTTTCCTTAAGAAATTGACTTCATTTGCAACAAAGCCACAGTGAATTGCAAAATTAATGGGTGCTCAAGAATAGGGAATGTGTGTCATAAGACCAGCAAGGAAAGATTCCAGATAGAGACTACACTGAAGGCTGGTTGGGTTGAAAGTGAGAACTGGTGAATCAAATGCTATGATGTTGCCCTCTTTGGATCAGAAAAAATGTCATCACACACTGACCCCAGAAACTTCTCCTCCAAAGGAAGCAGACTTCGATTAATTGCTTTGTAGAGCAATTTATAACCCCAGGGCATTGTTGAAAGCAGTATGACAATTAGCTGGCAATAAATGGAGTTTAATAGGTGCACGTGGTCAGAAAAAGAGAGGAAGAGACCAAAGCCACTATCACACAAGCTGAATGAATTTCTCCAAAGCAGAGCTTCCTGAGGGGTAACAATAACTGAAATAAAAAATCTAAAGCAGGATTTGAAGAGATATTTAAAGTAACAAAGAGTAAGAACAATTTGAAAGTCATCAAACTGCAACTAGAAAGAAAAACAAAGCAGGAAAAATAGAGCATAAGTGATGTAGGTAGACTGTTAAAAAGCTCTCATATATGTGTCATTAAACTGTCAACACATAAGAATGGAGGGTAAAGTAGAAGGGATATCTAAAAGATAGTGAATAAAATTGCAGAATGAATTAAATACATCAAGCCACAGATTCAAGAAGTAGTTTGAACTACAAGGAATTGAATCCGTAACCTTAAGACTCCTCTCCCATATAAACTGTAGACGCAGATGTTTTACCTGTAAATACTTGAAAATATTTATTTACCTAAAATCATTCTTATACAAACTCTTCCATATTGTAGGGAGGAAAAGACTTCCAAACTCAATTTTATAAGGACAATGTAACATTGAAATAAAAAAGAATCATGGTTATCAATACAAATTTAAAATATTCCAATATTAGGGTTGAAAGAAGAATAATAGGTACAGCACAGAAGAATTTTATGGCAGAAAAACTTATAATGGTGGAGGAATGTCAGTGCACATTTGTTAAAATTCATAGAATATGCAATATCAAGAATGAACCTGAAAATGCATTGTGGACTTTGGATAATAATGATGAATTAATATTGGTTCATCAACTGTATCATTAATAGATGTAATATATAAAACAGTAATATGACAAAAATAGGGGAAAAGAGAAGAGTTATATAGTATTAGTGTTTCTACATATCATGGGTATTATAGTTAGTACAAATCTAAGTTGTTTCTCATAAATTAGATTATGTATGATACTCCTCAGAGCAACTAGAAAAAAAGTAACTAAAAATACAGTGAATATAGCTTTAAAATAATTAAAATGTTATATTAGAAAAGATCTATTTAGTGAAAAAGAAAATAGAAAAAGAATAGACACAAAATAATCCTTTAAACATACAAAAACCAAAAAGCACAATGGCAGACATAATTCCAAATATACTAATAAGAGTAATAAAGGTAAATAGATCATGGAATTTAATCAGTGGTAGATTATCTCACTAGATCAATTTATCTACCAATATTTGTCAATATATGCTATGTAAACACATTCTTTAGATTAAATGATAAAAAATAGATTAACAGTAAAGAGATGGAAGAAGATATATCATGCAAAAGGAATCCAGATAACCTGGCATAACGTTACTGATATCAAACAAAATTGACTTTAAACAAAAAATTGTTGCTAGAGATAAAAAAGTACATTGTATAATCATAAAGTATTAATCCTCCAGGATAATAAATATAAATTTACTTAATGACAAATACCAACCTATATGAAACAAAAACTGTCAGAAATTAAGAGAAAAACAGACAATTCAACAGTAATTGTTGGAGATGTCAGGACTCAAGTTTCAATGATGACTAAAATGAATACACAGAAGACCAATAAGATAATAGGAAAATTGAAAAAGTTTTTATATTAAGTAGACCTACAAACAAGTATATAATATCCTTCCAGCAATGGAATAGACACTTTTTTAGGGGCACTTTAAATATTTCCCAGGAAGAGTATGTGTTAGGCTATCAACATACTCAGGAAGGTTAAAAAGATAGAAATAGTGTGAAGTGTTTCTCCAAAATCACAATATCACGAAGATAGACAACAACAATAGAGAAAAAAACAAAACAAAACAAAAAACATATGGGAAGTTTCACAACAACACATCTCTGAATAACCAATACATCAAAAAAATTAAAAAGGAAATCAGGAAAAGTTTTCAGATCAATGAATAAGAAGATACAGTATGCTAAACTTGACATGCAAAGTAAAGGAGACTTTATAGGAAAATATAGCTATAAAAGCCTGTATTAAAAAAAAAAAGATAAACTAATATTTAACCTTAAAGCACTAGACAAACAAGAGCAGACCAGACCTAACATAAACAGAAGGAAGGAAATTGGATCAGAAATTAATAAAACAAAGTTTAAGCCAAAATTTGTTTATTTGGAGATATCAATAAAATTGTGAAAACTATTATATTATCTAAAATATAGAAAAAAGAGGGTCAATTCCTTAGAATCAGAAATTAAAAAGGGCACATTACTACTAATCTTTTGTAAATATAAAGAATAATAAAGTAATACTATGAACAAGTTTCACAGATAACTTAGATGACATGAAAAATTTCCTAGAAATGAACAAATTAATGAAACTGCTCAAGACAAAGTAGACAATATGAACAGACTTATAACAAGTGAAGAGATTGAAATAACAATCAAAATATTAGTCACAAAAAAAAGGTCATCCTCATGCCATGATCTTCAAATTAGTCCATGAAATAGAAGATGTTGGGTCACTAATCCCAGCATTTGGGAGGCTGAGGCAGGAGGATCGCGAGTTCAAAGCCAGCCTCAGCAATGGTGAGGCACTTAGTAACTCAGTGAGACCCTGTCTCTAAATAAAATACAAAAAGGGGCTGGGGATGTGACCCAGTGGTCGAGTGCCCCTGAGTTCAATCCCCATAACCAAAAAAAAAAAAAAAAAAAAAAAAAGAAGATGTTGGGCCACTTACAAATTCATTCTATGAAGCCAGTATCAGCCCCATTTCAAAACCAGATAAGGACATATCAAGGAAAGAAAACTACAAACTGATAAAACTGAGGGACTTAGATGCAGAAGTCCTTCATAAAATATTAACAAATTGTACTAAAACACATTAGGAAGATTATAGTTCATGACCAACTTAGTTTTATCCCAACATTGCAAGGATGGAATAACATACCCAAATCAATAAATTTAATTCCCCAATAAATAAGATTAACTAAAAAAAAAAAAAAATCACATAGTCCTCTCAATAGATTCAGAGGAAGCCCTCAACAAAATTCATCACCTAGTCATGATAAACATGATGAAGAAAAGAGGGAAAGAAGAAAATTACCTCAACATTCTAAAGGCTATATGCAACAAACCCAAAACCAGCATCATAGTGAATGGGGGAAAACTGAAAGAATTTCCTAGAAAATCTGGAACTAAACAACATGTCCTCTCTCACAAATCCTATTCAATAGTGTGCTAGAAATTCTAGCCATACAAAGTAGGCAAGAGAATGAAATAAAAGGGTTAAAAATAGGAAAGAAAGAAGTCAAATCATCACTGTTTATAGATGATATGACCCTACACTCAGAAGACCCCAAAACTCCACCAAAAGACAGCTAGAGCTGATAAACATATTCAGCAAAGTAAATTACAAAATCAAGATACAAAAATCAATTGCTTTCCTGTATACCAATAATGAATCTGCTGAGAAGGGAATCAGGAGACTAATCCCTAATCCTATTCACCATAGCTTAAAAGAAAGAAAGAAAGAACAAACCCAAGAACCAAACCAAACTAAACCAAACAAAAAACAAAAGAAAAGCAAACAAAACAAAACACACACAACCCCCCCCACCACCAACAATTAGGAATAAATCTAACCAAGGAAATAAAAGACCTCTAAAATGAAAACTATCAAATATAGGTAAGCGATAATGTTCATTACAGAACTTAAAAGAAAAAAGTCCTAAAATTCATTTGGAACAAAAGACCCTGACTTCAAATTGTACTACAGAACTATAGTAATAAGTACTTCATGGTACTGGCATTAAAAACAGAGAGAACTGATAGAATGGGAGAAAACTCTGCTAGCTACTCTTCCAAGAGAAGATTGATATCCAGAATATATATATATATGTATACATATATATATATATATTCTGGATATCAATTCTGGATATCATTGATATATATATATCTATATATATATATATATATATATATATATATATACACATAACTAAAAAATCTTAACTTCAAATAACAAAACAAAACCCCACAATTAATGAGGGGCTATTGAACCAAAAAAGCACTTCCCAAAAGAAGAAATACAAATGGCCAACAAACTTTTGGAAAAATGTTCAATCTTTTTAGCAATTAGAGAAATGCAAATCAAAACTACATTGAGATGTGGTCTCACTCCAGTTAGAATGGCAGTCATCAAGAATACAAACAATAATACATTCTAGAGAGGATGTAGAGAAAAAGAAACACTTTAACATTTTTGTTGGGATTGTAATTAGTACAACTATGGAAATCAGCATGAAAATTCCTGAAAAGACATGGAATGACCATATGACCCAGCTATTTTATTCCTTGGCATTTGTCCTAAGGAATTAAAGGCAGCCTACTATTATGAGACAAGCATACCCATGATTATACCAGCACAATTCACTGTAGTCAAACTATGGAATCAGTCTAGGTGTTTATGAATGGGTAAATGGATAGATACATTTTGGCACATTTATCCAATGCAAATTTATTTAGCTATAAAGCAGGATGTAATTATGTCATTTGCAGGAAAATGGATGGAATTTGAGGACATTATGTTAGGTGAAATAAGTCAAACTCAGAAACCCAAGGGTCATAAGTTTTCTCTCATATGTGAAAACTAGAGAGGAAAATGGGGGAAAAATGTATAGGTGGAAGGTCTCATGAAAATTGAAGGGAGTCAGTCAAGTAGAGGAAAAGGACCAGGGTAGGCATAAAGGGAGGAAAGGGAAATGTGAGGAATGATGATGGCCAACTCCTATTATTATATAGTGTATGTGTAGAAATATGGAACAACAAACCCCACTGTTAAAAATACAGAGAAGAAAGAGAAAAGGCCATTCCCCGGTGTTTTTGCCACTAAACCCTATCAAAAATTTAAAGAACGAGTAGAAATTCTCTACAAAGCCTTCCCCGAACAAAAAAAAACAAAACAAAAAAAACAAAAAACAAAAAACAAAAAAAAAAACAGAAGGGAAGAATCTCTTCTCTAAAAATTTTATGAGGACAGTTTATCCTGATACCAAAATCAAGCAAAGATATTGTAAGAAGAGAAAACTAAGGACCAATATCTCTTATGCATTTGAATGTAACTGTCATCAACAAAATCATAGAGAGTCAAATTCAACACATAAAAAGAACAATATACCTCGACCAAGTGAGATTTTTTCCCATAGATGCCATGGTAATTCAACATGGGGAAACCAACTAAGGAAATGTATCATATTGGGAAACTCAAAACAAAAATTTATATCATCCTTTGAATTAATACATAAAAAGCTTTTGAGAAAAGCCAACACCCTATCATGATGAAAATACTTCAAAATTGCAATAGAAAAGAACATCCTCAACCTCACAAAACTTATCTATGAAAAATCTATACCTAACATCAAACTTATTGATGCTTTCCTTTGGAGATAAGGAATAAGACAAGAATTTCAGCTCTTGTCATTTATATTCATTTTTATTGTGCTGAAGGTTCTCCTTAGGACAATTAGTCAATTTTAAAAAGGCATCAAGATTGGAAATAAATAAATAAATAAATAAATGTGAAACTATCCCTCTTTATATATGATGTGAACTTATACATAGAAAGCAATAAGGAATCCAGTATAAAAAGACATTAAAATAAAAACTGAATTGAGCAAGTAGAAGGATACATCAATACACAAAAATCAATAGCATTTTTATCACATTCAGTGAAAAATCTGAATGTAAAATTAAGAAAACAGTATCATTTATGATAGCATAAAATATAAGAAATTATTTAGGAATAAAATTAACAAAAGTAGTGCAAAACATAAATTCTGAAAACTACACAATATTACTGAAAGAAGTTAAAGATCTAAGTAATTAGGAAAAAGCCTCATGTTGACAGATCAGAACATTAGCATTATTATGATGATAATCTTTCTCAAACTCATCTACAAATTCAGTGCAATCTTTATCAGAAACTGAGTTATATTTTTTTGTAAAAATTGGCAAAGCAATTTACATATGTAGAGAGAATTGCAAGATACCCAGAATAGCCAAATCTAATCTTGAAAAAAAAAAAAAAAGTTGGAAGACACCTATCTCCCAGTTTTAAAACTTACCAAATAGAAGTATTAATTAAGACTATGACACCAGTACCCAGATTGGCATATTTGTATTGCACTATACATAATGCATTGAAATAACTTAGATTCTAAAAATAAAACCATGTGTTTATTGTTAGTTAAATATTGACAAGGCGAAATTACCATTCAGTTGAAAAGGAATGATCTTTTCAAATAATGCTATTGGGATAACTGCATAGATATATGCATAGATCCTTACCTCATACCTTATAGAAAAATTAACTCCAAATATATCAAAGACCTTTATATAAGTCTAATAAAATTCTTACAAGAGAACCTCATGGCATTTTATTTGAAAGGATTCTTATGTATGATATCAAAATCGTGAACAAAAATAAAAAGGATTTTTTTATATATTTTTTTTTTATATTTATATTTATATTTATTTTTTTATTTATATTTATATTTATATTTATATTTATATTTATATTTATATTTATATTTTTATAGCAAAGAATATAAATTAATACATAAATTGTGCTTCATCAAAATTACTAACATACATGCAAGCAAATGAAAAGACAACCCACAGAATGTAAGAAAAATCACCTATCTGATAAGGGACTTGTATCCAGAATATAAAGAACCATCAAAATTCAATATTAAAAAGACAATGCAATGGAAAGATACATAAAGTATATGAATAGACATATTTCCAAGGATAAAATACTGATGTCCAGTAAGAACATGTAAAGACACCTGGCATCATTATTCATCAAGGAGATGGAAATCAAAACCACAATGAAATAATACTTCACTCACATTTGAATGGCTAGCATCAAAAAAGCCAGATAATTATAGATGTTGTTAAGGAAACAGAAAAATTGAAAACCTTATTCACAATTATTCACTGTTGGCAATGTAAAATGCTGCAGCTATTTTGAAGCAACAGTAATTTTGCAAGTGACTAAACATAATTTTTGTACAATTCTCTTCAATTAAACCGTGTTATATACCCAAGATACTATAATTGAAAACATATGTCCTTGTAAAAATCACACATGGATATTTATAATAGCATTTTTTATAATAGCCAAATGTAGAAGCAATGCAAATGTATATCATGATATAAATGGATTAACAAAATATCCATGTAATGGAATATTATTAGTCTATATAAAGTAATGAAGTACTGATGTCTATTAAAAATTTGTAAAAATTGACAAAAAATTGACATGGAAAAACCTTGAAAATATCATGCTAAATGGAATAGGCTAATAAAAATCATACATATATTCCATTTAAATGTAATGCACCCAAAAAGGTAATTACATAGAGACAGAAAGTTAATTGGTGGTGTCAAGGGTTATGGCGTTTATGGAAGACAGAAGAAAGATGGCTGAAATGTTCAAGGTTTTTGTCTGAGATGATGAAAATGTTCTAATATTGATTGTGGTGAATGTTGCACATATCTGTGGATATACTGAAAAATGTAACTATACAAGTGGATGAAATTTATCTTCATAACACTGTTTTAAAATAAGCAATAATTCTAGTTTGGCATGGTGGTGCACACCCGTAATCCCAGGGGCTTGGGAGGCTGAGGCAGGAGGATAACAAGTTCAAAGTCAGCCTCAGTAAATTAACAAGGCCTTAAGCAAATTATCGAGAACCTATCTCTAAATACAATATAAAAAGGGGCTGGGGAGTGCTCCTGGGTTCAATCCCTGGTGTAAATAAATAAATAATAATAATAATAAAAGCAATAACTCCAAAAATGTGTGTTTAGGTATTGAAATATAAGATTAGGTCAAATTAAGCATATTTCTTCCTCCTCCTCCTCCTCCTTCTCCTCCTCCTCCTCCTCTTCCTTCTATTACTCCTTCTTCTCCTACTACTTGTCTTCTTTCTTTTCCTTCTTTTGGTACTAGAGATAGATGTAAGGGTTGCTTTACAACTGAATTGCATTTCTCACCCCTTTATTTTGAGACAGGGTCTTGCTAAATTGCTGAGGCTGGCCTCAAACTTGTGATCCTCCTGCCTCATCCTCCTGAGTCCTGGGTTAAGCAAACATCTTATTTATTGATTGATTGATTGATTGATTGATTGATTGATTTTTGGTACTGGGGATTGAACCAAGGGGCACTTGACCACTGGGCCACATCCCCAGCCCTTTTTTGTATTTTATTAGAGACAGGGTCTCACTGAGTTGCTAAGTGCCTCGCCATTGCTGAGGCTGGCTTTGAACTCGTGATCCTCCTGCCTCAGCCTCCCAAGTGCTGGGATTGCAGGCGTGTGCCACCATGCCCAGCTTAAGCAAACATCTTAATCAGACAGGGAAATATGGTTGCTGAGTCACAGAGACCTGGGGACACTGATGATGAGGAGGGAACACCTAGAAAATAAGTTCTGCAAATACAGCTCAGAAAAGTGGTTAACATCATGTTCCCCAAGGTTAGTGACATTGTTATAGGAGATGGAACTTGTGGATTGTCAAATTTTCTATCCCCAGCCATGAGGTAGGTCAAGTCTTGGAGTGGAAATTTTGCCTTCAGTCAGAAGGAAAAAGAAGGGAAAGGGAAAAAAAAAATATTTAACTAAAGATTTAGTTGTAACCATGTATTAAAATTAGAAATAAAAATAAAAGTTGTTCCTTAGACTAAAATGAAATTATGTGAATTCTGTATTTGTCAGGTGAGAAAAGACCTTAGCATTTACAGAGGATTGGCTTTGTTCCAGCAGGCATTCACGGAAAAAGGTCAGACATGACTATTTTGGGTTCCAGAAACTTGCCATCACAATTTGTTAATGATAAAGAAAAAAAGATAAGAAAATGAATGATGTAAGATCTTTTTACTATAATTAGAACAAGCTAATTAAGATTTAGTAGGAATGAGCATAGAGGGGAAAGATTAGTGAAAGAGGTTTGCTTGTAAACCTGCTTGAGATATTAGGAATGTAATTGTTAGGAAGTATCTTTTAGGTTATACAAACATTACTGCTGGTTGTGATCTTACTAGTTAAGTAAAGTTAAACCCGAAGTAAAGAAATTTTACTTCTTTCTTTCTTTTTAGAATTGTATAATTTTATTTTTTGCTTGTTGGATTGTTTTATTTATTTACTTGTTCTTTTTTAGTTATATGTAGCAGTGGACTTCATTTTGATATAAATATATTATGAAATGTATCTTATTCCAGTTAGGATCCTATTCTTGTGGATATACATGTGGTGGTGGGATTGACTGTGATGTTTTCATGTATGTACATAGAAAAAAATTTGTCAGATTCATTCCACTAAAGATTGTATAGTTTTATTACTTATATTAGTGCCTTACCTATTTTGAGTTTTTATTGTTTCTAACCATTAATCAATAATTATAACTGTGTGATTTTTGTATATATTAATACTTTAAAACTCTATTTAGACTAGGGTGAGTTATCAATATATAAAACTGGTTAAATGATTCTTAAATTGTTAGATCACATCTTTGTTGGGAGTAATATACTTCCTGCATTTTACCTATCATCTCTTAGTAAATGGAAATATTAGTTGAGAGATAAAATTTGGTATAAAATCAGAAGAGTTGTCTCCCATCACTTTAATATAATTAAATAATGCTCTAGCACTGAAAATGACCAACACCCAATGAGGTTTTACATGAATAGATTTTTAGCAAAGTGCACTTCACAAATAGTGAATGAACCAAATGGATCCTCAGGAATGAAAGAATACCATTTCAATAGTATCACACTTTGAACCCCATAAGGATCAGTTTATATTAAAATAAAACAATGAACTTGTCCTCCTGATTGTTAGAGCCCCAGCCCATCTTTTCCTTAAAGCAAGACAATCCCCTCACAGAAAGGTTGAGGACAAACTTCAGTGTGTTAGAATTCTTACCTGAATTAGTTAAGCATAATAAGTATCAAAGTCTGCTCCATTTTCAATGCTTTGCAATACTGAAGTGTCACATGTAGAAAACACAGCATTATTTTCTGGGTATTGGGTAAGATAATGATACTTATGATCTAAAAAAGAAAAAAGATATTTTACCTTTTGCTATCTAAATGATCTTAGATACTTCACTAATTGGCTATGTGAAGACAAATGATTTAATCTTAATTAGGGGTTAGAGCTTTCTTCTTATCCCTGTCAGCCATGAACATTGCAATTATAAAATTGGTATGGTGGAGAAGGAAAAACAGAAACTCAGTATAATTTAAGGAAAGTAATTTATGCTGGATTGCTTGAGGCGAAATGTAATGAGGATAAGGACAGATGCTTTGCACATGATGATGCACATGTGTGAAATACACAGGCTGGGATATTATTTTGTTGTAGTATACAGTCATGTATTTGAAACTTATTTTCCATAAACAAGGACAAAAGATTTACATATATACTTTATACCATATGGTAAAAGATATAGGTTGTTTAAATAAAAAAATATTTTCTCTGAAGGCAGTTAAGTCTGTATCTTACAGAACAGTATTTTTATATTTTTATTCTTTAAAAATAGCATAAGTCTCAGTTGGCATTTGTATTTCTGAATTGTCTATTATATCTATACTGATTCAGGGTTTGGGCATTGGTAAAGTAGATTATTTGCTATTCCTCCTATTTAAAAGAGAAATTAATTTCATTTCTTGTTTTTTTAAACTGAGTGTATGCTAATATTATGTTCTGTTAATTTTTTTCTGGTAAATATGGTCAAGGTGTTATATTCATTGCACTCATTTCTGGATATCTGGATTATCTCTCTTTACCTGCACATTTTACAGGTATCCTATTGACTAAGAGTAGCATCATCCCACAGTTCAAATGCACACAAAAGCACTGAGTGAATAATCAGGACGTGAACAGCCCAGTCAGTGACCCCACTCAGGTTGTCTGAAGTTGGTTTCCTAGAAGCAGAGATGGTTGCAGGGATTTGAGTACACACCATTAAGGGAATGTGTTCTTCTGCAAAATCTGGGAAGGAGGAAATGAAAAAAGGAGGAAGTTAAGGGATAATATAGTCTCAAGAAAAGTTTGGCATGGCCACCTCAATAGGAAAAGCATCCTGAAGCACAGCACCACAGTGGCCCTTCTTGAGACAGGTTGCTGGTCATGAATGATGGGGGGGGCTTCTTTTCTGTGCTGTATTTCCTTTTGGGTAATTGCAGATCTCCTGGGAAGAGGGGTGTGGGGAGGAAAAGAAAGCCAGCATCCCACCAACCTGAGTGATGAACAGGCCAGGATCCAGGCAGGGCACCATAACGTCTCAAGAATTGTTAATAAGAAGAAATATCTGAGGTTGTGATACGACACTTCCTCACCCTGTGGTGATCTCAGAGTTGTGGGACTTATACTACAGGTGGCTTCTCTCAGAGGTGGTAGAAGCATGACACCTTTTAAAGGCAAGTCCTGTATTGGCATGTCACTCTCAATACATTCTATTAATCCAAGAAATTTACATCTACCTTTGATTTATAATAAATGTCATCCACCTATAGAGATGGTAGGAATTATTGCAGCTAATTTGAATACTGTCAGAAATATTCACTATTAGTGCTTATTGCATATGTTGGGCCAATAACCTCCCAGGATAAAGCAGACCAGGGAGATGCAGAATGTAGTGGTAAGCTCGCATTTTCGAATTTGAGCAGTGTGGGAGCTGTATATAGCTAAAACAAATGAACGCCTATTTACTCCCCTAAAAACTGTGTTGTGGAATAGGAAGATAATCATTACAGCATCAGTTTTAGCTTTGAGGACCATCATTCAGGAGTTGCATTCACAGTGTTTTCTGATTGGACTTTGGTGTTTACCTTTTGGCTAGCTCGGCTCAACTGATACAGCAGGAAAGATTTTTTTTTTTTTTTTTTAAAGAAACACACCTTACTTCTATTCAGCATTAAAAGAGAATAAAATCATGGCATTTGCATGTAAATGGATGGAGTTGGAGAATATAATGCTAAGTGAAGTTAGCCAATCCCCCAAAACCAAATGCTTAATGTTTTCTCTGATATAAGGATGCTGATTCATAATGGGGTTGCGGGGAGAGCATGGGAGGATTAGATGAACTCCAGATAGAGCAAAGGAGAGGAAGGGGATGATGGGAAGGAGCATGGGGGTAACAAAGACAGTGGAATGAAATGGACAGCATTACCCTAAGTACATGTATGAAGACACGAATGGTGTGATTCTACTTTGTGTACAACCAGAGACATAAAAAAATTGTGCTTTATGTGTATAATATGAATTGTAATGCATTCTGCTGTCATATATAACAAATTAGAATAGAAAAAAACTTGTGTTTGAAGAAAAATGGGCAAAAATAACACTAGAAAGGAAAAGGTAGTTGAGTGACCACATTCCCACTGTCCTTGATATCCTATCAGAGAAAGACCATGCTAAGTGAAATATGCCAGTCCCAAAAAGTCAAAGGTAGACAAACTAAAATGAAGGAAACGGAAGAGGGAAAGGACTGGGAAAAACAGTAGAATGAATCTGACTTAATTTTCTTTTGTACGTATATGAATAAACCACAGTGAATCTCAAAAAAAAAAAAAATACACTTTATTTCTCTACTCAATTTTCATGGCAACATCTATTTCCCCCCACCCAGGTTTATCAAATGGGTAAGATGAGTTTTCTTCAGTAATGAAACTAATCAGACATCTTTATCTGTAAGTGTTGCTTCAGTTTTTTTTTTCCCCCTTCAGTAAGTAATATCATAAACCCTGTAATCCTAATCTGGGCCAGTAAGAGTCAGCTATTTGTCAATGTCTCATCAGCTTTTTCCCACTGGAATCTGTCTGTCCTAGATAAAGCTCCCTGATTTGAAGGTCAGTGTTCCTTAATAAAAGTGCCTTCAGGGAAGTGGGGTTTGATTTGTTTGCTTTAAAAGTATCCAGTATGGGATGTCTTGTTTGAATGATGTCTTCCAAATGTTGATTCAGTCCCTTCCATCTTGGTCCTTGCAGATCACACAATTGCTGATATTGTCCTTTCTGCTAAGGTAACCCTGAGAGTTGCATCAATCTCTGAAGATGAGAAATATGCAGAATTACATATGGGACTTTTTCATGTCATAAACCTGCAAGTTGCTCACATAATTTATTATACTTTTGTTTTTTAGGCTGGACTCTTGTCATTTATTGAAATCATAATTTGAAAAGAGACTGGAAAATTTAGTCTAGCTCTATATATTAGAAGAATAAACCCATTTGGTTGATCAAACGTTAGTAATAGCCAAAGTCTGGTAACAAATACTGTTTTGTTTTTATTTCAGTTCTAAATGGCTGCATCTATTTCTTCATCTAAACAAAAATCAAGGATTTTGAAGGGTGCAAACCCTCTCCATCAGTCCCAGATATGGAACTTTCAAGTCCATTGAACTATAAAGCATATGCCCTCTCCTACCTTTGTCCATACAAAGCGAATGGTAAACCTGTGATTGTTGGTATCACGTGACTGATGTTTTTTCTCCCAACTCAATGGCAGCTACTTTGAAGCTATTAGAAATGATGGTGTTAGGTGAGGACAGCACACATATGACACAGAAAAATTACTAATAAGTCTTTATTACTCAAAGTTTCCTGTGTCTTTATTTATTATTTTAAAGCATAGAGGCAATGAGGTTTTCCAACATTTTTCAGCCTCGAATCACTTTTTCTTTACTTCCACTTATTCATACAAGTATGGCGATCCTTTCCCAAGCTTATCTCCTCTTCCTAAAAGGGAATAAATGGCTCTGTACACTATCATTCTGAGTCGCTTAAGCAATTTCACTTAGACTTAGGCTCACTGGTCTGCCTTCTGCAGGTACTTATTTTACTAAGTATTTTGTGCCACTCTGTAACATCATTTCTCATCTATGCATTCACAGATATCTTTAGACTTATTATCCAGGTACAAATTAGTAAAGCAGGGACCAGAAGAGGTCCTTGAGATGTCAGTATATCTTTAGTCTTGGAAATTTCCTTGCTAAAATGTTTTACCATGACCTTTTCCACATATCTAATTTATTTCCATGTTAGTGATTACTAGAAGCATACATAGATGTCCACAACTTAATGAAAGGGAATGTATTTTCCAGTCCTTGCAGTGGGATAGTTGTTTATAGTCAGCTTAACTGAGACAGCTGAGAGGAGTCGCGATGACTCTGTTCCTAGTCCCGCAAGTTAGAATGTGCTGTCATCCCTCTTCATTACAGATCCTTGGCTCACTGCAAAGATGGATCAGGTAGAGACATCCTGGAGGTAACACACCATATTCAACATCTCATTTTCATCATTTGTATCACCCAGGGCATCACAATCTACAAACACTTGCTGAAGGGCCACATCATTTTGTTGTCTAGACCATCTAGAACTATTCCATCCTAAAAACACATCGTGTCAATTTCTGGCGGTACTCCTCCAAGACTGCACTCTTAAGCTTCATTGTTCTTGTTTAGTAATATAAGTCTGTGCATGATGAAAGAAATCCACATTGGAATGATTATTTCATTAATTAGGGGTTATTGAGTCTAGGCTTGATTCTCAGAAAAAGGTTTGCCAGTGTATGTTGTATGAACTTCGGGAAGGTAATTTCAAATTCTTCAGTTGACTTTAACATGGTGACATTGTCCGTCTCCCCAATATGTTAAAGCTTAAATGTCAATTTAATAGCATTAAGAAGTCAGGACTTTAGGAGGTGATTAAGTCACGAGGGAAGAGGCAGCACAAATAGGATTTTAATGATTTCACAAGGAGGTACACGGAACTGTGCCCCCTTTTGCTCTTCTGCCGTGTGAAGGAGCCACAATAAAGCACCATAATGGAAGCAGAGAGCTTCCCTCATGAGAGGTAGAATGTGCTGGAGCTTTGATCCAGACTTCGCAGGTTTGAGTACTATGAGAAATAAATTTCTATTGTTTATAAATTATCCAATTTAAAATAGTCTGAGATATTTTTTTATAGCAGCAGGAATTCACTAGGGTAATAAACCCTCAACCCCACCTTTCCTAGGGTTTTCCTCCTCCACTTCATGAAATTAGTGCAAGTATACTGAATGTGTGGTCCATTTGTAGGTCCTTCTAACTTGTTTGTGCTGAGCTGCTAGGTGGGTACCATGCTTGATGTATTTAGATATTCAGGAGCATGAAACCATTTACCACTGCCCATGAATTCTGTCAACCTATGCACAGATTCTACTTTGGAACCCTCTTCTCTCATGTTCATAAATATGCAAAGATGACCAACACTTCCTTTATTCAATCTTATGTCTACATTCCAGCTGTTTTGCTAACCAACACATCTTCTGGAGTGAAAAATGGTCATCTAATATTTTACATAAAATATAAATACAATAAATGAATGAATGAGGATAGAGGTATATTTCAATATGTGGAGATATGGTAGAAGTAAGGATACAGGCATATCTAAAAAATATTCTTACAAGTTTATAATATTATTTAATTTTTCTTTGATAAGTATCAATTATCAACTTGATATTGAGATGGATGTGGTGTAAAAGACCTGCTAAAAACACAAATTACTGTTTATGTAAGTAAGCTGGGGTTATTTACAAAAACAAATTACAAGTATATTTTAAAAGTGCCTGCACTAATAATAACTTTATTCCATAATACAAAAAAAAGAGATGAGGTAAAACTAAAACTAGTAATTTTATTCACAAATATTTATAGCAGCTTTTTCTTATCATGTAAAAAGAAAATCATCCTTCTAAAAAATCATACCAAAAAATAAAACATTCTAAAAATTGAAAAAAAATATTGAAACAAAAAAACCCCCTCCAGAATTGGGGATTTATCCATTATATTATTTTGTAAAAAGAAAAAGCAATGTTGTACAGATGTTAAACTGATGTTTATAAATAACTTTGATATATTAATTAAAAATTGCCATAATGAAAATATTTCTATTCTTATTATTTTCTTATATGTTATTTCAGGAATGGTAAAATTATATTATTCTGGCTTTTTATTTATACCTCCTTCAGACTTCCACAGGAAAAAAAATATACTTTATCTCAAAACCAGCAAACCTTATGAAAATGATATTATTTGTACTTACATTGTTCTGAATTTTAAAATGCAAGAACATAATGACAATTTTCTTCTTGTTTCTCTAAAGTGTGTTGTCTACAGTCTGTCTATACAAGGGCACAGGATAAAATGTGCATTCTTTTCTTGCCTCCATTGGGTGGGCAAGAAGATGGACATGATCATGTATTTCCTGTCTTCTCACATAGGTAAATTTCACCTGTCAATTTTGACCTCATCAGAGTCCCTCAGGTCACAGAATAGAAAAGCACCTCTGACCTTTACTGAGAGTCTGACCCTGGCAAGGTCACTGTCTCAGTTCAGGTGTAGACCTACAGGTCTCTGGGCACCAATTGCCTGAACTGGAGCTTTGACCTAGACTTCCCAGTTTTGAGTACTATGAGAAGTAAATTTCTATTGTTTATAAATTATCCAATTTAAAATAGTCTGAGATACTTTTGTTATAGCAGCAGGAATTCACTAGGGTAATAAACCTTCAACTCCACCTTCCCTAGGGTTTTCCTCTTCCACTTCATGAAATTAGTGCAAATATACTGAAATGAATTATCATTTAACTCTTTCTGTCCTGAACTGAATTATCATTTAACTCTTTTTCTACTTAAAATCTCTGGAAGTCCAAACTCTCTCAATCATCTCTGAGACAAAACCCTAAATCCTATAGCTATAATATGAAATAAAATAATTTAGAAATATATAGCTAAAAGAAAAATGTCTAAAGTTTAAAATGGCCAAAAGTGATGTTGACATTCATTTGTCAATGTTGACATGCAAAATTGCCCAGCTGCCACTATAGTATGAAAAATTATATAAAATATGTATTTAATTTCAAAAATAATATATCCTTTTGGCTCACACATTTTAGTAGTTTTGTGTAATAGGTGTCTTTTTGTTCTTTTTTCACATAAAACTCAGGTCAATTTTTTTTCTTAAGTAAAATCAAGAAAGAAAAATTTACAATCCAAATAGAAATAGTCGCATTCTCTTTACAACTTCACTCAGAAACAGCTGATTAACTATTAATTTCAAGAAAAAGTAACTTTATAACATCAGCTCTTCAAATTATAGTTTAGAATAATAATGGGGATTGGGTGTGTGATAAACCATGCGCTTAGCTTGGTGAGGCCCTTGGTTTGATCTCCAGTGCCCAAAGAAATAATCATGATCATAAACGTAATCATGAGTTGAGGAATGTGCACATACGTGAAATAAGTTCATTTTGGAATGAAGCACCTGGAATAAGGAATAGGAACAATTACATGAGGGAAAAACCACTGCTAGTTAGGCATAACTATGTTTGGACAAGCACAATTCTAAGAGAGTGTATTGAAATCTTGCCACGAATTTTTATAGTCCAGTTTCACATTGTGCATTAAAATCAAATGGAAATTTATTCAAATATATTATTTTATTGTTTCTTAAATAGTATCAGACTCTTGTTTATCATTCAATATCTCAAGTAAGACCAAATATTATTCAGAGTGAACCACAAAAATCACAATGTGAATTCAAAAGTAGGAAAAAAACTTAATATTTGTTAGTATTTGAAGCAACTTTCATTTTAATCAGTGAGTGTTAGGGAACAATAAAAAAACTGAATTATTCACTTATTATGTCCCTGAAGACTTTGGATTCATAAATCAATTATATCCTGTGCACCAGAACGTTTTATTTCTGCCATTGAAGACACCATTGTAATGTAGTGTGAAAGTGAACTGGATTATTTAATTATACAGTATAAATTAACCAGGGTTTGCAGGACCTATACCACTATAGTGATTTTCCTGTGCTTCATTTTATCTCTGGTCCTATTATCTGCCAACCCCCTCTCCTTGAACACACACACACACACACACACACACACACACATACACAAACACACACACACAATATTTATTGTGTTAGAATATAAACACTGGATTAATGAGACACTTGTGGGAATCATAATACATTGTTCTTTAGTATTGTGTTGTTTCTAGAGTATTCAGGTATAGATACTATGTTCTGTGTCAGGAAAAAATGTGAATAAAAATGATCAGATTAGGAAAAACTTCTCAAAATAAATTAATTTTTAAGTGAATAATGACAGGAATATGGAAAAAGACAACAACATGTTCTGGAAGAGATGAGAGAGCAGAGTCACATTCCTGACATTTTGTCTGTTACATGGTTAATAAAACCAGATTAAATATAAAAATATCTTGAAAGACAACTTAACTCTAAGTGCTAGTGTAATGGAAGAGCAAAAATATAATTTCCATGAAGGCAAAGAGCTCCAAGATGACAGCTTTAAGGACGTCCAGAGCTCAGAGATCTTGCCACATAACAATAATCCCTCTTGTCTTACTTTTTAGTTCTAGGTTGTACATAGGAGAAGAAAAGTAGACCCATTGTCATCAAAATGATCTTTTCTCAAGCAGAATTGTTTGCAAAAGGACAAATAAGAGATAATGTTATTAAAAACTGAACAGAACTTGCTATAATGGTTATCCAAATAATAGAATCCAATGCGCCACTTGTGACAAAGAAACATGGTAAATATATGGTACACTTCTCACAGGCATGTAATAACTCTTTGAAAGCTCCCAATGCCATAGTTATTGATGATAAAAGCACCAAGTTAGGCAGTTCTTTTAAAAGTTTTGTTAGCTTTAATTTGTAATACCTTGGTCACTGGGATATTAAGAGGCATGTAATTGGTTATTTTAACTTTCATTGATATCAGATATTTTACTTTTCAGTTGATAGAGCATAATATGTCAGATTGAACTATAAAATATTTCTTTCTTGTGGATTTTAACACTTTATAATCAGAAATTCTCAATTGTCCTTCAAGCCAGTGCAAAATGATGACAGCAAATTTAATACTTAATTTTTTTTGGATTGGCCAAAATATGTTGGTCAACTTTTGGTACATTGTGTATTTAAGTTAAAATACTCAGTTTATTATGGAATCTGTGTATTTCATTAAAACCTATGAGCTGTATACTCATAGTGGTAAAAAATTTCAATGTTTGACATGTAATTCTATATATAGAGAGAAATAGAAAAAAATTCTTCAAGTCGTGAGAATTTAAGCATCAATTATGGCATGAATTCTACATCCAAGTAATTATGCTAAACATTATATTCCTGATGTTAATTTATTAAGTAATCTAATAATTATGTATAGTAAGAAAAACTTTGGGATGGAATTGCATTTACTTCTCTATGAATGCACTTATCTACATGTGCCATTTGTATTTTTACTAATGAAGTGCTGCAACTCTGCACACAAAAGTAATTTAAAGACTTTACACAATAATATAGGACTCAGATTGAACATTCTAAGTTAGATTTATGTTGCAAACAAGATGTTTTTAAATTTAAGAAGTTATTTAACTTTGTGTTTATCTTTTTTAAAAATATAGACATATATAGACATATATACTTTATTCATATCAATATCAGTATATGTTAGTCTACAAGGCTATAGATTTAATTTTTCCACATGTTGTAGATTTTCATAGTTAACACCTCATATTGCTAAAACATTATGTTTATCTCTGAGGGATTATCATATTATTCTCTTGAATGGTCTATTTTCTTTATCTTTTCTAGTTTGATATTTTTGTCATATTTTCTTACAGTGTTTCAACTATAAAGCTTTGTAAAGGGAAAAGAAAATATTAAAATTATCAATAATAGTGTACTTCTATACTAGAGGGATGACATTTTCATGCTATAGTTTCACGTGTGAAGAACAGTATTTCATCAGTCCATTAAGTTTTTGAAAATGATAAAAATATTTAAAAATTTATTTAATCAGCCTCATATTTAATGTGTAATGACATGTCATGTAACAAAATATTAAGTGATGGTTTGTTAGGAGATTTATTTCCCCATAGAACTATATAATACAATTTCTTACTTTTGGTCACATGATTTTATGGACATATTTATTTTATTTCATATTATTTCCTACTGACATTTGTGTTTTCTAATACAAGAGGTTAATAATGGAAAGCCATTGAGATCACCAAATTTAACATAGAAATAAACTGCATTTTTACTGCTCAGGTATTGAGATGCATTTTCTAATGCTGAAATTTTCTTGATTATGGGTTTTCTTCTTAGCTTCTTGTCTTAACATTTTTTTCTCCTTAAATCAAAGGTTAAGTGTTAAACTTATTAATTGAAGCTTCACTTTAAGACAGTCATGTCCCCTATGTAAAAGAGATGCCTCTTCCAGTGCCCAATTCCACTCATGCACAGTTGTGGATTACATAGCCCAGGTAGAGCTGTTCATCATCTGGGACACCTTCCTTCACATGCTACCATATTCTGGCCCTCTTGGAGCAATTTCAATGTGAGAAGAGGACACAAACCTATATAGCAGTGTTTCAAAAAGATATAGGGGTGTGATGGGGGATAGACTCAATGCAGGCTTTACCTATCAGAATGTTGCTTTTCTTAATATTGCAAACCTATTATATTCTTGTCCATGGGTTCTGACTTTACCTTTAAAAAGAATAGAGTAGGGAAGGGCCTTTTAGTTTCTTCTAGAGTAGAAGGTTCACCAAACCAGTGTCATATCAGAATCTAGCTATGGTGGGAACCATACTTATTTAGTAATGGGGAAGGCAAGAGAAAGCTTACAACCATGTCCTGCTCGGATTATATGACTAAATGTTTGAAAAATGTCTTTTCTTCCAATCACTTACCTTACTAAGAACCAGTTTTTTCTTCTGGGCCTATTTATTGAAAACTAAGACAAATCTCAGTTCTATAAAATAAACAGAGGGTATATGTCATAGTTTGTATTTTTAACATTCTCCAAACAGCTTATGCTTTAGGCAGTGCAGCAGTGTTCAATGGTGAAAGGATTGGATTGTGAGAGCTGTAGCCTTGTTAGTGGATTAAATTGTTTGATTGAAAGGACAGCTAAGTGGTAGCTGTAGGCAGGCCGGGTGTGGTTGAAGGAAGTAGTTCACTGGGACTTGTCCTTGGGGACTTATATATCATGTCTGCTGCTCCTCTCTTGCTCCATTACTGCTTTTGAGCTGCCAGAGCTGAGCACCTGTCCTCTGCCATGTCCTTCCGCCATGTTGTTTCTGCAGTGGTGTCAGCTGAACATGGACTGAGACCTCTGAAAATGTGTGATTCAGAATAAATCTTTCCTGTAAGTTGTTCTTGTCAAGTATTTTGGTTACAGAAATGAAAAGCTGACTAACTATGTGTATGTGTGTGTGTGTGTGTGAGATTGTGTGAATTAAAGCATCCATTCAAATGGTAATTCTACTTTTTCTTCAAAGCTCTGATGAAGTGGGATATCAATTTGGAGGAGAGTCAGGAGAATAATAAAATAGAAAGATATTCCCAAGATTAAGACAATATTTTAAAGTGTTATTTTTATTGTTTATCATGAAAACAAAGGTGAAAAATCTAGTAGAAGTCCGTTAGGATGAAGTGACTCTTTCTTTAATTAGCAGTGAAGAATCCAACCATTTTCATTGTGTATCACGTTTTTTTTTTTTTGGGGGGGGGGTATCGAGGATTGAAATCAGAGGCATTCAAACACCGAACCACATACCCAGCCCTATTTTGTATGTTATTTAGAGACAGGGTCTTGCTGAGTTGCTTAGTGCCTTGCAATTGCTGAGACTGGCCTTGAACTTGTGATCCTCCTGTCCCAGCCGCCAGAGCCTCTGGGATTACAGGCATGTGCCACTGAGCCCAGCCTCTCTTGTGTCTTTTATTCTTCTGTTATTCACTCTTTTTATTCTTGGGGTTTCTTCTAAAAGTTTCCTTCTGACCTGTCTTTCAATTTTCTAATTCTTCTTAATTTTTTGTTTCTGCATTTGAACTTATCTATATCTTAAGTTTCTAATTTTAGTCATTACATTTATCATTTCTAGAGAATCCATTTTATTCTGAATAGCTTCAAATAGTCCATCAAATTCTTCTTGTCATTTAATCTCTTGAAACTATTAAGCACTATTCCAGTCCTTGTCCAATAACTTTAGTAAATAGACTTCTGATTCATCTAATCACATTATCCCTTTTACCCCTTTCATTTCTCAGTCTTGTTTTTTTTTTTAATACTCATGCTACATTTTCCATGTGTGGTGAAAAATTTAGAAATTGTCTGATGCCCTGTATAATGCTTCCATTTTTTGAAGACAATTTATTTTGCATTGGGTGTGCTGGTAGGTACAGGCCGATTCCTCCAACCCAAGGAAACAAAGATTGAGCAGGTTTGTGTGGGATCATTTTGTTTTGTTTTCCATTTACTTCTACTAGATAGCCCTTTGCTTTTCCCCAAACAACAACCTGGAGCTTGTTTTGAATCCCAAATTTGTTTCTCTGACCCTGTCAGAGAGCATAAGCTTGAACTAAAAATTAACAGTAAAGATTGGGCTCATCTTCCAGCACACCTCTCCTCTGGGAGAATCTGGCATTTCAAACGGTCCGCAACATGCAAACTTATAAAGCCTTCAAATAGGTATGTACATGTTTGTTTTTATATGTGTGTATGTGTGTGCATGCCTGAATATACTCACAAATGTAGGTTTATGTTATATCCACTTTTTATACTTCTCCTTGGGGAGTTTATTTTGCAATACATTAGTCTGCAATTCTGAATAGGAGACATTTCTTGTGAGGAAGCAAGTTATATTAAAACCACTGTGCCTAGAATTCTGCATGAATTTAAGAGAACCACCATGATATCAAGTGGTCTTTCACCTGGTCTGTATTCTCTGTGTTGTTTTGCTTACTCAAGCCAGCCTGTTTTTCTTTCATTAGGGATGTGATCAGAGACTCTATTCCCTTTGTTAGAGAATGGGGCATTAGATACAATTCCTATTTTAAGTTCTATGAGAGGGAAAGCATGATTTTCTTATTTATCATTTGATTTCACAGGTTAAAAACAATTGTGTTAAATTGGGGAACAACCCTATTTTGTGTGAAATAAAAATAATTTTCTGTAAACACCAAGATTGTGATAGGAAATCCATTTTTTTTTAAATTAAAGACTTGGATTCTGGTTATTGGCGATTGATGTAAATTGACTTGCAAAAGAGTTTTGCTAGGAAGGATACAATACAGAGACTGACAATAAGGTCAGCTTTTGCAGTATTTTGAGTTAAGCCAGCTGAGCATGTCTATGAAAGTTACATGCAATTACAAATGGATCAATGTATAAGGAACATACTAATAGAGGAAGAAATCTACATGAGTAGTGCATATATACACATACTGCATGTTAGTATAATTTATGAATATCTCTGCATATAACTCAACACTGATTATCAGGAGATTAAGAGAGACCAATGGACAAATCATGATTATATTGGTGCTAAAATATACACATTTTGCATTGTGTCATTTAAATATTAAAATGTTTAGTTTTATTCATAAACAATAAGCATTTGTGTGCCTGCAGTATTATTACAAGTGGAAAGATGGTCTGGAATAAAATTAGAACAGTTGGCTATGTGATTACAAGTAGCTTAGGCTGAATAAAAATCTTATATAATTACAGCATCAGCACTGGTAGGAAGAAGCAACAAATGTACTCCAATACGTTCATGTTCATACAACAATTTAAACGTTCTCCATTTACATACAACCAGCCATTTAATTTGTGTTACATAAAATATTTATAAATGTCACTAAAACACATTAGAGGAAGTTTTTTACTTAGAATGGTGGTTGTCTGCCTCTTCATTCTTCCTCATTTGTATCTTCAACAATCCTGCTTTCCTAACTCACCTAAGAAGAACAACAAGGTGGCATATCTATTCAACTAAAGCAATTAACGACAGAGAGATGGACAGAAGAAGGACAGTGCAATTCACCTGCTAATGGGCTTCAGGCATGCCACCTGGGCTTTCAGTCCATGGCAACGAACCTCAGGTGGACCCCTCGTGCTGCTCAGCAGATGCTCCCATGTTGTATGCTGATTTCATTCTTTCTGTTTCCACAACCCTCCAGGATCTATTCACCCCATTCTCACAAGTACTTCCCCTTCCATCATTTCCTCATTCCCAATTAAATTGATGCTTTCAGGAAATGCATTTCATAGACGCCCACCACCACCACCACTCCCCAGCCCACCAGCATCCACACATTTTACCCGTATGTGTGAAGAACTAGGGCTGCTCTTGGCCACGCAGTTGCCCCTCACCAAAGCCGGCTGAGGTGCTTGTGAAAGGAGGCCGGTCCTCATTGAGACCGTGCACCTAAAATCCACACTGGGTTTCAGGAAGTATGAAGCATGGAATACAAAATGGCCAGTTCAGTTTGCTACATTGATTAAATGTCCAAATTACAGCATTTTTGATATGTTGGGTTAAATAACATATTACAATGAACTTCACCAGTTTTCTTTTTCCTTTTTTCTATTGATCCTTTTTAGTTTATACATGATAATAGGATTGATTTTGACATAATTATAAAAGCACAGAGCATAATTAGTTCTAATTCAGTCCCTAGCACTGCCCTTCTTCCCCTTCCCCATCTTCCCCCTGTTCCTTTCCCTCTACTATACTGATCTTTCGGCTATTTGTGTATAGTTGTTTTTTCTTTTTCTTTTTCTTTTTTTTTTTAATTAATTTAGTGTCTTGTGAATGTATATGACACTGAGATTCACCGTGCTTTTTTATCTTGTGGCTTTTATAAGATTTATAATTTCCTATGTTGCTTAAAAGATAATTAAGTAGCACTGTCAGAATTCTCTGGAATTGTGTCTTAAGATATTGCTCTCCCTTTGTAGAAGATGCCTATGAATGTTGAATGTTGCTCCAGCTGTCTCCCTGTTCCTCCCTGTTCCTCCACCACCATCCCTGCTTCTCTCCAGCGTGACCTCCTGTGGCATGTAGGTGCATCTGTGTTCCCCCTCTTTAAAATGATATTCGCATAACTCTTCGTTCCTTGACAATTGCCCCCCATTGTCTAGTCCCCTTGTCAACAAACACTTCAGAAGGGCATCTCTCATTCTCAGTGTTTGCTCCCTTCTTTTTCCATTCTTTCTTAGACCCACTCCTCTGTGGCTGGTGCCTCCTGCTTCCAGTCCCTCATTCTCCAGCAATGAAGCATCCCTGACATCAGCTGCTGTCCTCAGTGACCCTGCTCCCTCTCACCTGCGACATCTTGTGGTCGATCCACATGCAGGAGCTTTGTTTGGGGAGATGGCTAAGATTGCGGTTGGTTGACTGCGGGCCATGGAGATGTTTGGGCATTGCCGCCTTCTGTAGTCTCATGAGACTTGGCCGGGGATCTTGAGAGACTTGGGCCGAGATTGCTGATCGGGTCGGTGCCATTTGGTGTGTGGGTTTTTGGTAGTGTGTGGTGCATGTTAAAGTCGTTGTTAGAGCCAGAGAGAGAAGTTATCAAAATAAAAAGCCCGTTTGTTTCCAGTTCACCTCTGAACTTCTTCCCGCGGCTTCGTTGCTCCAAGCGGCCATCGCTTCAGGCGGCAACATCCACAGGCTCATCTTTCTTGATCTAGCGTCAGTCCTGGGACAATCACTGCTGCTTGTTGACACAGTTTCTTCGCTGATCTTCCAGAGCACACCCGGCATGGCTTTCCTCCAGCCCCGCCACGTTCCTGGTCCAGGACACGCTGCTCCTCCTGAGCACTTATATCCGATGGGTTCTGGTCAGTCTTCTCTTTTCATTCATTCTCTTGGAGACTTTATGAAACCCCAAGAACTTTCAACTTTTATCTTCAGCCAGATCTCTGCAGAAACTCTAGAATAATACGTACAAGTGCCCATGATATTCTTCTTTATGTATTCAAATGTAGCATTTCCAAACTAATATTCTGACCTCCTTGATTCTAAAACTCTTTCTTGTTATCATTTTCTTCATCTCATTGATGGAACACATTTTTTGGTTGCTAAGACTAAAAATCCATGGGGACTCATTTTTAAGATTACCCCCTCACTCCACATATTGTACTAGGCCTGAAACCTTGCCTTCGATTTCAAAACACAATCAAATGCCAGCTATTCCCAGTGCTGTCACCTAGAAGGTACATCTGTCTTCTGTGACCCAAGTTCTTATATAGCTCTTCACTGTGGTCGCTGTCCTACTCTTGCAGTGCGCTCTCATTATAGAAACAGTGTGACCCTTTCTGAGCACTCCTTAGACCATGACAGTAATTTATAGTAGTTTAACCTTATTTTGGGGGAGTATATTTCACAGCCCCCAGTTGATGCTAGAAATCACAGATAGTAGTGAATTCTGGATAAACTATGCTTTCTCCTATATGATAGTGATGATGTTTCCTAGTGAAAAAGTCCAGTTTATGCCGGGCATGGTGGCGCACGCCTGTAATCCCAGCACTTGGGAGGCTGAGGCAGGAGGATCACGAGTTCAAAGCCAGCCTCAGCAATGGCGAGGCACTTAGCAACTCAATGAGACCCTGTCTCTAAATAAAATACAAAAAAGGGCTGGGGATGTGGCCCAGTGGTTGAGTGCCCCTGAGTTCAATCCCTGGTACAAAAAAAAAAAAAAAAAAAAAAAAAAGTCCAGTTTATAAATTAGGCAGAGTAAGAGAGCAACAACAATGACTAATAATAAAATAAAATAGAACAATAGTACATAAAAAAGTGATGTGAATATAATATCTCTGCCTTTCTCAACTGTATTCAACTTTCTTTCTGGGTGAAGTGAAATGCCAAGGCCTCCTGATGAGATGAAGTGGGGTGAATGATATGGGCATTGTACACAGCATTTACTACTACCTACGTGTTACTTGAACCCAAGTGCTGTGATACCAAGACAGTGAATATGATAACCAAGACAGCTACCAGAAACCAGTAGGTGGGAAGCACCAGAAACCAGTAGGTGGGAAGCACCAGAAACCAGTAGGTGGGAAGCACCAACACAGGGATATGCTGGGCCGGTGGAAGATGTCTTTCCCAAAGAAGATGGAGCAGGACGGTGTGAGACTTTATTCTGCTACTCCGGATGGCATGCAATTAAAATTTTTCAATTTGTTTAGTTCTGGAATCTTACATTTAAGATTTTGGGGCCATAATTCACCATAAGTAACTGAAACTATGGATAAGGAGAGAGGAGGGACCATGAAGCCCTCAAAGGTTCTCTGTTACACTGAAACAAAACCCCAAGTGCTCACAGTGGTGGGTGTGGAACAGTGCACAAGGTTCGCCCACCCCAGGGTCTCTCCCACCGTTGTCTTTCTGAATGTCTTTTCTGCGAAGCTCTCTCCTAAGTTGACTGAAGCTACACTTGTTTCCATTCTGTTCTTTGGGAATTTAAAACACACATAACACACACCATGCCCCTCCCACCCTCACCCCACGCAAATGTGTTTCTGCTTTAAAATTACACTCTGATTGTTCTCTCTGACTGAAAAGTTTATCCTCTGGGCTATGACATAAGGTTATGATTGCTTTTCTTTTGTTTTTAATATACATATATTCTTAGTTGTTGACAGACCTTCATTTTATTCATTTATTTATTGAGGTGCCTCACATATGCCAGGCAAGTACTCTGCCACTGAGCCACAACCCCAGCCCAGGATATGATTGTTTCTTACTCAAGTCTTTACTCATGTCAACTTCCTGATGAGACCCTAATCAAATTAATCAGCATGCCCATGTCATTCTGATGGTTATGTCTTACGTCTTTCTAAAAAACTATTCTTTCATTGAAAAATGAAAAACTTGATCTTTTAAAATCCACATATGTGCATTAGATCATTTTGATCCATACATCATTATTTCATTCTCCACTTCTGTGCTATTAGTGACAATGTTTTATTTTTTCTTGACTGCCAACGTTCCTTCAGGAAATTAGAATAAATAAGATCTTTTCAGTTATGGGGTTTCTTTGAATTTCTCAGGAAAAAAAAAAAAAAAAACCTGGAGAATGGGAAAAAAAGGCAAAAGAAAAATTGGGGATTTTATTAATAACGGTACGTGAAGAGAGAATGAAGATTGATTACACTATAGGAAGGCTTCTATTGGATTTTGTGTTTTCTTTGTTCCCTGAAATGCCAGAAGCAAAATCCGTCTGTCCCTGGTGGATGTCGTACTAGAAGCCAAGCGGCAGAAACTCCTCTACACAGAGACCCTGGCTAAAATCAGAGGATTTTATGTCCCCATTACTTTTAAAGGAAAATGCATGTTTCTGCATACTATTTTGCTAATATATATTTTAAGGCATTCTCATTCCCGATAGGTTAAATTCACTTAAAAAATGAAAAGAAGAGAAAACCTGTATTAGGAAGCACTTTCCTCCTTATTTGTGACCAGCAAAAATAACTTCTAGAACCCTTTGTTTTCTTAGTGTGGCCCACTAGAACCTGTAAATAATACTAATAACTTGCTTTTTTCCTTTCTTTCTGTCCCATTGATTTTAATTAAGAAATTTTTATTTCCTGTAGTACATATTGTTGGTGTGTTTTTAAGTAATTTTCTATCTCCTTCTAAGTGTATAGCAGAAGTGGTAGAAGTTAATTTTGGATCATGCAGTGATTTTCTTGAACCAATGCCAGGAAAAGTGTAATTTTTATGTAATTCCATTAAATTCAATTGTACTAGTCACACTGGGATCTGCAGGAGCCCACAGTATTTGATCAGATCAAAGACTGAATCAAGACATGTTCCTGAAATTCTCTAAAACTAAATACAGTCAGCTGACTGTTTGGAAAACGAATTACTTTTTGAAAAAGCTGACTTTATCAGCTCTGACTCTACCATAATAATTTTTAAGAACCATGAAATGGTAGACTTCGCTTACTCTATCTAGTTTGATCTTATCTGTTAGTGAGCTGAATTTTCCCAGGAAATGCTTCCATCACCTTCACTCACATCTGTATATTCTTCATATAATTTTAGGCTAATTTTCATTCAATTTAGAGAACAATGTGAATCTACAGACTAGGATTTCATGTATAGTCTGGCCACAGTATGTCCTTCTTGGATAGCAAAATTAAGAGTGTCTCTACATAATAATTTGCATGGCTGGGTTTGCTCCAGGAAAAGCAGTACCAATTTTGACATGGAGTATCTTTAAATCTCTATCGCAATACTGACATTCTACAAAATAATTAAAACCAATTGTAGTCTCAAAACAATTTCTCTTAAAATAAATTTGTCTATATCAATAATTTCTTTGGAGGATAAAGCAACAATAATCCATATAATTATATTTCTTTCGGTCTGAATGGAGATATTTATTAGTTATACCAAGGAATACTTTGTCTATGATTCCCCAAGGTTCTAGAGTAAAATAAATGGTAGAAAGTCCTCTACTCATTAAAAAAAAGAAGTAGATATTTATCAATTTGTGCTTTTATTGTAGTTATTCAGTTATTGAGATGAAGGTACATGGCAACTAAGAATAAAGAATTTAAAAGAACACACACCTCTGGAATGTATGGGAGATCATTAAGTGAAAAATATTCATGATATTGGTGTTCCAGAAGGAGAAAGGGAGTAAAAATTCGTAGAAAATCTACCTAATGAAATAACAGCTGAAAAATTTCCAAATTTGAGAAAGATAAATATTTTGCAAGATAAGCAAAACCTCAGGAGATGCATGACCAGGTTTTACAATAAATGCTTAATGGAGCCTACGCTGAATGTGGAAGGCTGGTAATCCCCATTGTGAAAACATGACAGTGCAAAGCTACTGGTATAGTGACACACAGAGAGCAAAAGAAAGTGTGGAGCCCTGTTACTACAGAAAACCACCACGTCTGTCTCTGCAATGAACAAGAAAGGAAGAAAGGAAAAAAGGCTATAGAAACAACCAAAACAATTAAACACAATGACAGAAATCCATACTTATCAACAATAATCTTGAATGTCAATGGAATGAATCCCCCAACTGAAAGATATAGACTGGCTGAAATGATGAAAGCAACATGCTTTACATGTTGAAAAGTGGTTGTGTTTTCCTTGCCTTTTTTTTTTTTTTTTTTTTGTGGGTTCCATGATTTTTAATTGACAGCCAAATAATATTTGTAGAAAGAAGTATGCTGGGAACAGAGGTAAATGCTAATTGTATTCAGAAACGGACGCACCTTTTCATCTGTCACACCTTGAGGAATTTGATCTTGTCAGGAGTTGGACTGGGTTTAGATTTGCTTCTGTTATTGTCATCTTTGGTAGCCCACAGACACAGGCTTCAAATTCCTCCTGTGGTTTTAATTAAGGGTAGGATGCTGCAGCCTTCAGCTTAGTGTGATGCGTAGATGAAATACTTACATATGTTTTTCTGAGTCTCTGCCTTATTTTCAGTTTTCAACTGTCCCTGAAGACTTGCAGCAATACAGGATCTTGTTACATTCTTGTCCTTGACCCAGCAGTAAGTCACTTTTGCTTGTCTTCTGGGATGGGAAGCATTGGTGGGGAATCCAGTTCCAAAGAAATCTGCAACTGTGCCTCAAGTGGGGGGTTTCAGAGTCCCCCTCACGGTGCCTCCTATATGGCAGATGGATTATGCTCTCTACCCATGAGAATTCTTTAGTGGCACACAATTACAGAGTTTTCTGCCACTCTGCCACCAGCAGTGAACTGTGTTCTGCATTATGTAAGGGTGCTGTGGCCAAGAGGGTGTCCCCACCTTCTAGGGTCAGGCCCAGAAATGAATATTGTACCAATTTGTCATTTATTGAAAATAACAATATGAGCTTTTATGACTAATATTAATTTTAAAGAAATATTCAACAGAGATTATTCTGATCTTTCTGTTTTAAGTTCTTGAAGGACATATTTAAACATTACATTTATACTTTGCCTTATTGGCTTGTAGTTTTTTCAAAAATATATCATGGATTAAAAATAGTTTGGTCTATTCTGTGTTCAAATCCCCCAAATTTCTTACACACATATTTCTTTCTTTAACAAATTTTGATTAAAGGCCCACATAGATATGCTAATTTTCAGTAGTTTTAAGAAAATATTTGAGGATATGATTTAACTTTCCTGACAAAACTTTTGGGTGGTCATCTTAGGTGCCAAATCTAGTGGATCTTCTGGTTGTGAATTGACTTTATCTTCTTCAGATAAAAAATAATGATGATCCCTCAATCTTATTGACTGTCTAGTATCCTCTATTACACACGCACATACATGCATAGACAACTTATGGTTTCTTTCAAAAACCAAATTCTACAAATTTCTGAAATTACAACCTTCTCTAGTATGGACTTAAAAAAAATTTTTTGTAGTTGCAGATGGGCATAATGATTTCATTTTATTTGTGTATTTTCATGTGGTGCTAAGTATAAAACCCAGTGCCTCACACGTTAGGCAAGCGCTCTGCCACTGAGCTACAGTCACAGCCTTCCAGTATGGACATTTTTGCTATGTGAATGTAGATAAGTTTTGGACATTAGCAATAAATCAGTGTGTCCTGACGTGAGGAAGTGTAAAATTTCCTCTGTCTGAAATGAACTCTCCTCTTCATTGAGTCATTTCAGAGATGTCTTCACCTGAGAAATTCTTCTCAAATCATACAGCAATAAAGCTTCTCTTTTACAATTACTATAATAGAATGCTGATTTCCTTTCCTGCTCACAGAAATGCATTACCTAGTGGTATTGATGCTTAGACACAGAAGTAAAGGTATTTTTATGGCAATAAGCAGGAACCCCCTCCTGTGAAGTTCCATGGGGAAGGGCTTGGTTTCCAAACTCAAGCAGTCAGCAGGCCCAGGGTCATCCTTGAACACTAAAAAGGCTCTCAGGGTCTTTAGATGCCAAGTACCCACTACATAGCACAAAGGGGAGCTCAGCTCAAAGTTTGTCAGATTTCTAGAAGTATGCTTACTCATATTCTAGCTCTTGCTGGAACACTGATCCCTCAGATTAGTATCACATCTTTGTGGAAGTCTTCTACTATTAACAGCAGGGAAAATCCCCGGGACAATATGGAGTGAGTTGTGCTAATTCAATGGATGTGCCATTAAGAATCCCATCTCATAACATTGGAAAACAGGAACTCTATCTCAAGAAGTTTATGATCCAGTTTAGACTGTTGGCTCACCAACATTACACATTATTTAAAAGATATTATCTCTGAATATTAAGCATGAATAAGTTTTCACACCTGAGATTATCTAAAATCTCAGTACAACAGAACTCTTTGCTAACTTTTGGATACCTTACTCATCTTTCTGAAACTTTGCTATTGTTGGTTCTGACATGTCTAAATTGTAAAAATAAACCAAGAAAAAAAAATATCAGTCATAAATGTTTAAAATGAAATAAATCAAATGACACCTTCAAATGTTATAAAGCATCTATTATAAAGCAAATACTAATGTTCATTGTCAGAGAGAATTTAAGGGGAAAAAGTATATAGCTCATTTTATCACCAGGTTCCTCTTCTTTTCCTATAGAAAAAATATAAATATGTACATATTCTATATTCAGGTGCTAGAAGTAAACATACTGAAAGTAATCAGATACATTGTTTCCTTTTTCTTTGATGTTCATTTTATTTTTTATTTATTTATTTATTTATTTATTTATTTTTTGGTGCCAGGGATTGAACTCAGGGGCACTCAACCACTGGGTCACATCCCCAGCCCTTTTTTCTATTTTATTAGAGACAGGGTCTCACTGAGTTGCTAAGTGCCTCGCCATTGCTGAGGCTGGCTTTGAACTTGAGATTCTTCTGCCTCAGCCTTCCAAGTGCTGGGATTACGGGCGTGCGCCACTATGCCTGGTTCTGATGTTTATTTTAAAACTAATGTTACGTTATTTCCTGTTAGATATAACTGATAAGTAAGAGTATTTATTGTTTAAAGACAAGTTATTTCTAAATTATTTGCATAGCTATCTACTTTTTCACTATCAAAGCTCACAGTTTAATTGTCAGATATGGTTGCAGTCATAAAAGGAAGTAAAGTATAAAAGCACCACACTCAAGGTTTATATTTTGTCTTTGGAAAATTTCCTGTTTTTATGATGTGTGACAACTCCTTCCAGAAAACGTGTCCCTGAAAAACAAAACCTTATCCTGCCAGGTCTAATGCAAGAGCCAGGCATTAACTTTAGATGTAAATAATTGACTGCTGAAGTTTACACAAGAGCAGTAACCAGGCAACTTCATCATCACTGATGTCACCAGGAAGGCAGGGCTGTAGGGACTCTTGAAGCAGCAGCATTACTGACTGAAGCAAAAAGAATCTGCCTGAGTTGGTCAAGAAGTCACTCTCTCCTGCAGAAGGTGAGATCTCAAGGTTGTTTTGCAATTGTATCACTGTAATCAGCTATTCTAGAATCAAAGCATTTTGAGTTGGGAGAATATTGATAAAAATGTACAAAAAATTTTTTGGAACAATCTAGATCTCCAAATCTAATTTTATTCACTCATGTGGGATGAGCTTAAAAAGTTGAAGAAATATTTTGTTAAGTTTTATTTTGTTGACAGATTTATCTTCCAATACAACATTTTTAAAGCTAAATTAGTATTTTCAGTAAGATCAAGGTGGAGGCTGATAAGACTCTAACATAGAGCCTCCTTACGGAGGAGATTACCACAGTGGCTAGGCATTGCACATTTATTAGTTATCTTACTAGTTCCTGGGAGAAACTTCAGAATATCCCAACTGTGGAAAACAAAACACCTATTATCTCCTGGGAGTTTGCTCACCAGAGGAAATTCACCGTCTTGTACATTTCCACAGCCAGAACCCTTATATTCCTGCATGTGACTTTTTATTTTGCTGTTTGCTCTTTGGTTTGCAGGGGTTCTGTGTGTTATTTTCCTATACTATCTCCAGTACATTTGTTTTTACAGCATTTAAGTTTTTTTTTTATATTATTTGTGATGTTTTCTGATGAAAAATATTCTTCCTTTTAACAAAATAAAATATATACAACTTCAAAATAGTGTAAGCCTCACCTTCAAAGAAAATACAAAACTGTATATATGTCTAACAGAAGTTACATTGAAATATAATATAACATTATATTTAGGGAATATAACAAACTTTGAGCATAACATTTTGAGCTGTGCATTGAAGAACAAATCATAAAAGGAGTAACATAAAGAGGTGCATAAAAAAAGACAGAGTATTTGAAAATTTCATTTTTATTGGTTTAAAATGTTATTCATAACTCTTTTAATAGTGTTTGTGCTAAATTTTAATATTCTTGTTCAACTAGAAAATTCTACCTTACATCTCTATTTAATTCATAAACATTTGTATGTTTTAGACAGATTTAATTCACTTCCTAATGAAGTACAGCATTAGATACACATTTATGTAGCAAGAATTCCTATAAGCTTTCATTCCTCTGAAAATTGTATCTTTTTGTTTTAAAAATATAGTTCTAAATGAATAATAATTTCTTCTTAGAAGTTTGACAATATTAAATATTTTTTTTTAATCCAAGACACACTCACTGTTTAGAACCCAAGTGCTCAACTATAGTCTGTCTTTATTTGCATCTTCTGATATTGCATTTAGTTATTTCAAGTGCCAACTAAATTTATCTCTCTTTTTATATCACTTTTTTTTGTTCCTATAGAAATTTATCACACTTCTAAAATTTGTGGATTCTAAACTGTTTAGTCTGGTTCTAGAAAATTCTCAGCTATTAAGGTTAACTTCGTTAACACAGTTTTGTCTTTCCAATTACTTCCTTCTTAATGTAAAGTTTATGGGTCTTTTTCATCTTTAGTGATTTTCTCATCAGCTTTTTCTAATATAGTCTAATCTCATTGAATTTGAAAATTTCAAATATTATAATTTTCTTCTCTATAATTTTATGAACACTCACTTATTCAAATATGTTTTAGAGTGTTAGAGTTTATTTTAGAGTGTTTATTAGAGTTTATTAGAGTTATTTATTTCCCTACTCATACTTTGAGTTCACATTATATTTTTTTCATTATGCTACTGATGCTTATTTGGATATTATTTCACTCTTAACTTTGAGGATAATCATGAAGGAAACTTTAATTTGGCATCCAATTTTAAGAAGGTTCTTTAATTTCTGAGACATAGCTAAAAAGAAAAAAAAAATCAGAAAATTATCTGTAGATCAGAGACAGCTTTATCCTGTTTATTTTTTTCCCTTGATTTTTTTTCTCCTCAGTGTTATGCATTTACTCACTTATTTTTGTCCTACCTCTGATTATGGTTCTTAATTTATTAGCAGTTCCAATATTAAATTTTTTAAATTTTAAATCCACAATTGAAATTTTATAAATGCATATATTTTCCCTAAATTTCTAGTTATGTTTTTAACCCAAAACAACACAATTTGCACACACAGAACAAACTCACAAATCAAATAATGTGTGATATATTATATCTTAAAGTTTTCTATCACCAGGTATTAAAAAAAAATCTAGTGTTCATTTCAGTGCTTTCTTCAACAAAGTAAGTTGCCCATGAATAAATTAACAGCATGACCTGGTCAATTTCCTTTATAATAATTTTCTCAGAAGTATAATAGATGTATTCTTTATTGGGACTTCCAAAATTTTAAGTTTAGGTATAATAGTAGTTAGAAACATAATTTTAAGTGTATATCATCTTAAACAAAAGGTATTATATAAAAATAATGGAAAGAGAAAACTGTCCTAAATACCCTAGCTGACACCTTATTAAAATACTGCAACACAATAGCACCTCTAAGATAGGGGTTCTATGGAGGAAGAGCATGAGGGTTTTATAAGATAGAGTGAGGAATATAGTCAATGTTAATTTTTGTTCTAAGAATTTCTCATTGCTTGAATTCTTGGAAGCTGTGCGAAAACTTGGGTTGCCGTAGACAGGAGTCCGAATGGATTGGGTAGCAGACTGGAATCACAGTTCTTTAACCACTAATTAGGCTGTTTGTGTTTAGCCAGATGGAGGGTTGTCATGGTTTGGAGACGAGGTGTCCTCTTCTGAAAAGCTCATGTGTTAGACAATGCAGAAATGTTGAGCGAAAGATTAGATTATGAGATCTGTAACCTCATGAGTGGATTAATCCATCCATAGCTGAATGGACTACAGGGAGGTGGTAGAAACAGCAGGAGGTAGGAATGTGGTTGGAGGAAGTAGGACACTAGGGCGTGCCCTTGAGTTTGTCCCAGGCTCCTCATGAACCCACCCTTTGCCCCTGGCTTCCTAGCTGCCATGAACTGAACAGGTTTCCTCACCACACTCTTCTGTCCTGTCTCACCTCAGGCCCAGAGCAATGGAGTCAGGTGATCATGGACAGAACCTGTGAAACTGTAAGCCAAAACATACTTTTCCTTCTGAGTTGCCCTTGTCAGGTATTTTGGTCACAGTAATCAAAAGTTATCATAAGTGGTCATTGTGAATTGAATTGGGCCCTTTTCTGCATTCATATGTGAAGGCTCCAGCAAGAACTGTATTTGGGGATAGCACCTTTAAGTAGATAATTAAAGTGAAATGAGGTCCTAAGAGTGGGGCCCTGATCAACTAGGACTGGCATCCTTCGAAGAAGAGGAAGACGTACTAAGGCTCTCTCTCCACAGAGGAAAGGGCAGTTTAGGATATAGCAAGAGGGCAAGCCAGGAAGAAAGGCTTTCTCAGAAACCAATCTTACTGACTCCGTGATGTGGGACTTCCAGCCCCTAGCACTGTGGGGAAATAAACTTTTTGTTGTTTAAATCACCCAGTCTGTGGTATTTTGCTGTAGCAACCATAGAAGACCAATGTGAAAGACAAATTCTGGGCTACTTTTTGCTAGAGTTAGTAGAAAGCAATCCTTCATCATCTTTCATGATAACATGTATGGCTCTGATAAAGGCTTTTGGATAAGATGTGCTCTGCTGAGCTCTATGCAGCAACACATGTTCCAGTGGGAAGTATGAATGGAAAAGAAATTGACCTCACTAAGTGCTGGGCAATGATCCCCCCTCTCCTGTCCATGGGGTCTGGAACATGAAACATTGTCAGGGTACCCAGTGATTGTCCCACCTTTTGGTATAAAACCGACCTGTAGACCTTTAAAATAGTAATTGGAAGAAGATAAAATTTTGAATTGTGGAAAGGGAACAAAAAGGAATAAAATGTTCTGGTTCTAGAGATAAAATCTAGAAAATTAGACTTTTAAAATACAAAATAATACAGTTGAAATGTCATTGCTATAAACTAATTTACAATAAGTATGCTTTCAAATTGGAGACCAAAGTATTGCAGAGGCTAAATTTTAACATTATTTTTCTTATGTACTCTAAGAATCTCTGAGATTAAAGGGTTAGACAAACATAATTTCAAAGATCAAGCTATAGATAATCATATCAACTCTAACTGGTAAATTTAGGAAATATAGTGGTTGGATAGTCTTTCTTACCATTGCCATATTTTATGAGTTACCAAATAACTCTGACTCCTTTACATTGAACTTGCATCAAATTAATTTCAAAGTGTGTATATGTGTTTATTATAAAAGATAATTGGGGATACCAGTATTTTTATTTTTTTTCTAAAAAGATGAACTGCCTTATATTTGATAAAAATAGAAAATTAAAAAGGAGAAAAACAATAAAATGCCCTTAAATTTCAATTATTCAAAGGTCAGATATTCTCAAAGTATTTTATTTCTGTACCCGCTTTCTCTTGAATGACTTACGTTCTCCTTTTAAATCCTCTTTTCCATATTATTTTTAAAATGATGCTTTTATTTATTCACTTATGGTATAAAATGACCTGGAAAAGTTGTTATTAGAGTACAATTCTACCTGGCTGTTTTTTAGTGCTCAGAATTTTCATAATAATTATTCCAAGTTTGTCTGAATATATCTTCTTATCCAAGTTACATTTACTTCAAAGGGAATCTCCTTTTTAAAATCTAACCCTTTAAAGGCTCTTTAACTACTCATGGTGTGGGAGGAGTTGGATGTGAGCACTTCCTTCCACAGTTAACCTTGACAAGTCTGGTATCAGTACCAGAGGCATTAATTTCACATAAAACACCACCTGGCACTGTATGTCTAAAATGTAATGAAGACTTCCACATGAAATATTATTTTATTTTTAGAAAATTCATAATTAATATATTCAAGGTTGATATGTGTTTCTGACAGCAATTCATACAGTCATTTTCCCTTGTTGTAGCACTGAGAGGTGATGCCTCCCTAATCAGGGGACATCAAGAACACATGACCTCTACATTGCACTGATAACACCTTGTTGAAATAGACAATTGTCATAGCAAGTCGAATTTTGGAGTATTTAAATAATATACTGATTTGCACCGCAAACATTTTAGAAAATTTTGACATATCTTTATTTGGCATTGTGTGTGTGTGTGTGTGTGTGTGTAAGTATGTGTTTGAAAATGTCAATTGTATAAAATACACACACACACACACACACACATATATATATATATATATATATATATATATATATATATATCTTAAGATCTGTGTATGTTGGTTGCTGTCTTCATTCTGGTTTTTTTTTGTACATGGTTGTTTGGGTCTTAGGTTGGTGTTATTCTTTGAAAACATTCCACAGGAGAATGTGGATCTAATATATTGTCTTTAACAGCCATTAACCTACCCTGGCCTTGAAGCTCTGCTGTTCAGCTGCCTTTTATCCTGGAGTGATCCTCTGGTAATATGTGCACCAACTGCAAGGTTTCTTTCTCTGGTTGATTCTGGGGAATAATCTGTTTATTTGCAAAGTATTTAGCCTCTTTTTAAAGGTATTGAAATATAGCTTCATGCTGACTCTATTGCTGCCTTTCTCATCTTGAATATGAACCAGTTTGATGTGATGTCTATGTATGAAAATAGAGAAGGTTGTTTGCTCTCTGACAAAATACTTCTAGAAAACACTCTAAAAATGACAAACAGCTATTTGCAGGACTTAGTTTCAAATCATCTATGTATCATACATTTTAAGACATGGTACTTCAAAATTGTTTTCCAAATTAAAAAAAAAAATTGCACATTTGGTAACTATACTTTATCTCAAAGTACTAACATCTTTCAAGATAAGACACATTATAAGACAAGTCTATGGCAGAAAGAAAAAGAAGGAAGCAAACCTAATTAACACTTATGGCATAGTAAATCTATTTTATTCTATTTATTGCCTCCTTGAATTCACTAAAAATCATAGCCAGGTTTCAGCCATTCATACAGAATCAAGTCTCTAGCACTTCTCTAAATCTGTACTGCAATAAAGTAGGTCTTATCAGCACTGCTTGGTGAAATAACCTATTAGCCTAGACCAGTTCAGCTGCTATGGAGTAAATAGAGGTTGATGCTGCAGGTAAATATCTTATGTCCAAGTTTACTTCAAAACTGAGATGCTGCTAAACATTTAATATTTTATCAATTTTATTTTAAAATTAACTTTTCATTAATATTTTATGATATTGACATGTAAAAAGCCATTTTATCCATATGTCATGTAGTTTTTGATAAAGAGATGTGGCTTATATAGCCCTGTGGTTGTTCCTTTGTTTGTTGTGTTTTCCTTGGGCTCTGTGTGTGTTTGCACATGTGCATTTGTGTATATAAACATTTTGTAGCAAAAAAAAAATTAGAAATAGTAGATCTAACTTAACAGAAAACTGAAATCTCCATATCTGTGATTCTGGTAAGAAAGCAAATCACCTCTTTATGAATCAAAGATTCAATTAAAACAGTGGTCTACTTTCAGTTGGTTTGGAAAAATAGACAAAAAGGGACAGTGAAAGAAACAAGAAAAAATGAAGAGAAAAGGAGGGTGACTGGAAGGATAAGATGGAGAACTGGGCAAGAAGAGAACTTGCAAAAGAGCCAAGATGTGAGGCTGGACTTGCTTGCTTCCCACACCAGCCCAGTCACGGTCTTCTGAGGGATCTTGACTTAGTAACTTAATTTTTGTGCATCTTATCTATAAAACAGAAAAACATTTAAAATTAATATTTTGTGGTTGTAATGCATTCTTATTTTAGTAGGTGCTACTTAAATGTCATTATTGCTAATGGTATTATCGTTCAAAATTTTGCTGCTGGGAGGGTGAAATAAATTAACATATATGGACTGTTAATGCCTTAATCAGCTCAGGGTGCTATAACAAAGGTAGTATATAGACTGTTTGTAAAACACAAATTTAATTTTCATAGTTCCAGAGGGTGGGAAGTTCAAAGTCAATGTGCAGTATACTTCAAATCTGGAGAAGGCCCACTTTGTGTCTTGCAGATAGCCATTGTCTCCTGTGTTCTTTTTAGGAGGAGGAGAGGAAGAAGAAAGTAGAGGACAGGGGGAGAAAGATAGGGGTAAAGAGAGGCTCTCTCTTTTCTCCTTTTACAGGGGTACTAATTTTACTCCTCAGGCATCTATCCTCATGACCCAATCACCCCCAAACGCCCCACCTCCTAATACCATCCCTTAGAGATTCCCAGATGTTGACTGGATGCTAGTAATTAATTAAATGCATCTGCAACATTTTCCTAGAATATCATTCTACTTTCTGTTAATCTGAAATTTTGAAATAAAATTGGGGAAAATGTATGAAATTTAATATTTTAGAATATTTTTGAAGAAGAATATACAAGTCAAAACCTGCTACCATGTACATTTTTGGAATAGTAAAAAAAGAGCAAATTGTACATGATGCCTGTGACCTATTAGCTATACAATAGTATCCCAATTGTGAATTAACCTACTAGAGGCATGTTTTTATTGGATTCATGGGATTTCTCCCTTTAAACATTAATATACAACTATTAAAAGTTGTCAGTAGAAGGGAACTGGAGCTAAATAGACTGGGATGCTTCAACTATATTCATTTTAATTATGCCAATATTTATGGGAGAAAATCTTTCCCATAGAAATGATATTTTATTTCAGCAATAAAAAAGAAAGCATGTTGTCATAACAGAAAGTAGTACGTAGTACTTTTCTATTATCTACTAAACAACAGCTCCAACACATTTCTTGAAAAGTTTTAGTGCCAAGCTCAAAATTTATAAAATTCATTTATGTTCTAATTAAAATACATACAAAGGAATAGGGAATAAAATAAGGCTAGAATTTATACTCAGTGAGGAGTTTATATGGAAGTAAAATCTATTATAAGAATGATAAAGAGTGTCCTTGCCTGGGAAGCAAATAAAAATTGCTCCTAGCTTGGTTCTTGTGTTATTATGTGCAAAGCATTGAATTTGATAAAATTGTTTAAAGAATTATTTGCAGGCCTAGGATAGTATTAGCGTTTACCAGAGGGGATTTTCATTGCTTCTGCCCTTTTTAGGGGCATTATCAGTCTGTGGTCTTCCAAATCTGATTCCAGAGGTTGAGACTTGAGGTAGGGTGTGAGATGATGATGCACCCTTATTACTGGGCTGCAGCTTTCAGGGTCCCAGCTGAGTACAGGAAGCTTAGAAGATCTGTACATTTGGTCAGCTCAACTTTTCAACTTGTGTCCTCCTAATCCCATAAGACACTCCCATGAGACATGTTGTTCCTATTCATAGGGTCACAGACACCCTCTTCAGCATTGAAAAATATTTTCTAAATTCTCTATAGATTTCCATCTCCTGCCAAATCCTGGCCTAGTAATCTTCACAGCAATGTAAAGTCTCTGCCTATTAATATTTTGCCTGTGATTTATAGCAAGATGGTTGTCCTGAATTTTATGGTTCATTATACTGGGAACAAATGTTCCACGTTTTCTGTAATTTTTAACTAATTTTCCATTTCTAAGACTGAATACATGTTTCTTGTAATTTTAAAACTTCAGAGTAAAAAGCATTCAAGTTAAACTTACCTGTATTAAATCAAAGAAAACTCAATCACTGTTGAATTTTTTTTATTTATCGTACTTCATGATAAATGTTCTGATTCTAATGGCAATAATGGTAATGTTATACTACTAACAGGAAATTAACCATCAAGATCCTTTCATTCTCATATATATATATATATATATATATATATATATGTACATATATATATATATCAGGAGAAAATATTCACATATCATTCATGTGCATATTTACTCAGCAAATTTTTACTTAGTTCCTTGTCTATGCTGAGCTGGGCCTTGGGCAAGGCTAATATGGACCTTTCTACTCAAAGCTTAAAATCCAGCACAAGGTGCAATGTGCACTGTCGTGTGTCACTTAATGATGGGAACAAGCTCTGAAAAATGAATTTGTAAGCCATTTCGTCATTGTGCAAACATCAAAATGTACATTTACTCAAATCTAGATGTCATAGGTCAGTCACTCAATGTGGCCTCTTAATGCAATCAAGAGACATAGTAAACAATGTGATGTATGAGGCCACTGCTAGAATGGCAAGGCAGATTACTTTTCAGTCAACTATTTTTTTTTTTTTTTTTTTTTTTTTTTTTTTAGTAGAAGGAGTAGAATCTAAACTAAGGATCTCAAATGCATTTTACAATAAATGGATAACCAAGCAATGCAGTATTTATCATCATTACCAAGTAATAGGTGCTGTACATGCATATATGTGCTATGTACTTGCCAATGACTGGCAGCACAGTGGGCTTGTTTTCATCATTATCACCCCACACCTTGAGAGGAATGCATCACTCTGCAACATCACCAGGCAAAAGGAATTATAATCCATTATAATCTTATGGGAGCAGGGTCATATGCCTGGGTTGTAGTTGACCAAAGCATGATTAGGTAGCACTTATTCCCCGGAATAGTAAAGAGTTATCAGTAGTGAAGTTTTAATTTTTAAATTTAAATGAGACTAAGAATTAATTCAGTCAATTTTTTTTTCTTGTTAATGCAAAGTAAAAAGTTGCAAGTGAGGTCCATTGAAACTCCCAAGGTCTCAAAATATAAAATGAACTTGTGGATGAACATAACACAAAACTTTCTGGCTCCCAGAAGGGTTCTTCCTGTTATGCTGCATTATTGGCCTTTTTCATGCACTGGGTTCACTGAATTATCCTCAGAAAAGAATTCTATGCATTGGAAATGGGGACTCAGGCTCTGAGCTCAGAGACAAATATGTTGTTTATATAATAGCAAAACTAAACAGTGATTTAAAAAATTTAGACTAAGTTGTTCCACTATTCATTATATAATATACTTAATATATTATACAACTAATCTTAAAATGGTATCAATCGTTCATGAATACTTGGAACATAATGAGTATTATACAATATAAATGTTACCTATAAATCTAGCAGTTTGTATGGGTTTACTTTATACAGCATTCTGTTAGTATATTCCATTATTCTCAATATTTTAGTTATAAATATTTTATATTTGTTTTCCTAATCAATGAGCAATTTACAACATTTAAAGAAAAGACAATAACATATATATAATATGTGACACATTGTATGCAAGTGAAATGCTGTATATATCATATTAGCTATAAATCTATTATTTTTCTCAATATTTGTTTAATAAATCAATTTTATTGGCATAATACCAACTAAATTCTTGCTGTTTTTCCTTTCAAATAAAGTAAAAGAACTTTTAAAAATTTGTTACAAATCGCTCTTTACAGTACTTAAGGAAAATAAAACAGAAGTCACTTTCCTATAACATCAAAGACTACTTCTTTTTCTCACAATATTTGCAGAAGTTTCAGCTACAAAATTGCATTGTGAACCAAAGTCTGTCATTCCTTGCACTGAAGAAATTCCCAGTAATTTTATAGAAATTAACAACTACTCATATAATCAGCAAGGGAAAAAATGAAGTCTTACAATGATCAAAAGAGAAATGTTAAGTAGTTGGAACAATAAGAACTCCAGCTATTCAGCAGCAGAATTATCTCCCTAGTACATATTTAACTGAGGAGCTGTAATGATGTGTACATTCTATTTGATTAAAAGGGTTCACAGTTTGCTAAAGTATAGAAAAAAAATAACAATCCAATCTCATTTCTAACAAAGAGAATGTAGAAGTTGCAATTTTTGGTCTGCATTCATATTCCAAGCAGCATATTTTAAAAGGTAAAGGTTCAAAATTAACTGGAAGCATTGAAAAAAAAAAAAGTCTAAATTTAACTGGCTTTTGTAACTGGGGCAATTGCTCTAAGGACATTTTAAATAGAGAGAGTGGTAAATGGCTTTTGTATTGAAATCCCTAGTGAAATCTGCAAGAAGAAAGCACAGTTCCTATTATAATAAATAAAATGAAAGCCAGAGCTGTGCTTCTCAGGATACAATATTGGCAGAGCAAAATGAAATAAATAGAAACTAGGACCTTAGCTTAAAATGCAAAATTTATGTGGGTAGCTAAAACAAATTATTTATACTTTTACCTTGTGAACATCAATAAGTAATCTATTCTTTACTAACATCCTCATGACCACTTATTTTGAAAACAATGTGGGATTTTTTCCTAGCGACTTTATTATTGAAACAATAAAGAGAAGTAGTACAATGGTATCATGCTTGATGAAAAGAAATCTGAACTATGCATTATTGAGAATTCTCATTTTCTAAATCTCTCATAAGCCACTTGAGATTTCCAGCATCTCCATTGCTTTCTGTTTGTTCTCTTTTGGTACATCTAGGATCCTGTGAGCAATTTTTAGAGAAACTTTCTTTCTGTACACACATCAAAGGGACAACTTTTTAATGATCCCTAAGCTGGAGAAAGCCAGACATTTTCCCCTGCCTTTGTGAAACTATAAAAAGAATACAGAGGATATCTTATTTCTTTCTCTTAATTGCCTTCCCAAGTTCCCAAGGTAAGCAAAAGAAATTATGTGTGAAAATGAGGATTGTCAAAAATTGTTTGCTGTGGTCCAGACATTTATCACTTTCTGAAATCCATTTAAAGAAAAAAAATGTATAAAAATATTATTCCACATGTAGATTTAAACATAGAAAAGTTTCACAAGGTATAATAATTTAAGTTGACATTAGTATGGTAGAATAAAAAAACCCACAATTTTAATGAAAGTGATTCTGAGCACAGGTGTGTTGGTTTTTCTCCTTTTAAATGAAACACTATTTATTATCTGGTTAAATGAGTTTATGTATAGATTCTGCTAGCTTAACTTCCAGGTTTCCTGACAATGCCACCTCCTTATCATTGATTTTTTTTCTTAGTGTTCTATTAATTCCTTGTCACTTGTCCTTGCTTGTGGGTGGAAATAAATATGATTAGGATAAAAGAGGTTCTTTCAAATTACATATATTTCATTAAAAATTTACTAAGGATTTCAATATTTGTTCAGCCAATGAGGAGAGACACCAGTGCAGCAGAAAGAGAAATCTGAGAAATCATAAGAAGAACCTCTCTATTCCCTAATGTGTGGACAGATGTTTCTCAGTAAAGGGTAGCAAACACCATTAATGATGTTAACAGGTGTTGTTAATATATGCATCTGTTTTCCCTTGCCCCATAAAAAACACACACACACACACACACACACACACACACACACACACATATGGGGGCTGAAAACAACAACCCTGAGTCTAGGGTTCTCAATCTGGGCCAACAACCTCAGATCTTTTCACTGATCTTGCTTTTCATCTTTGACCATCTAGGGGTCAGCAGGGGATGGACTGATTGGAATGCCTTCAGTTGAGCAAATCTAATTTTTGCTCCACATCTATTATCATTAGTTTAGCTCAGTCGTCTTCTCAGAGTAGAGGGAAAAAAATCCAAGAAATTGAGGTAATGTGCATGAGGCTTTTTGAGTCAAAATGAGAAGCTGTTGATGTAGACACAACAGAGTAGACCTGAATAACAATTGCTAGTGGAGAAATCTGTAGATAATTTTCAAGCTACTTTCATTGTGGGTCCATACCCAAAGTTCCACTGATAGGTCTTTTGGTACTATTGGTCATCAGTGGAAGGAGTCAGTGCAAAATGGGTATAGTGCACAGGAGAGCAGGAACAGGTTGGAACCAGCTGGTATGTCTGCATGTGCCAACACAACAGAGTTCAATAAAATTCGTGTACTGAAGCCCCTGGTAACCTCAATTTGTAACCTCATTACAAATCTCATGCAAATCCTTGTTCACCAACTCTAACTTAGAATCTTACAGAGAAGATGATTTGGGCAACATCCATTTAAAAAAAAAATAAATGAATAATGCATGAAAAATGATTTGTTTTGCTCTATGTTTCTATGAATTTTATTACATGTGTAGATATGTGTAACATTTTTGTCACTTTAGAAAACCACTTCACAGGTTGGGCAATCTACCATTCCATACTTTTCCAACCATGAACCACTGGCAGTCACTGAAATCATACAGAGACTCTTCTTTCACACAGCCAAAAACTTTTGAGAACCTTATATCTTATTGGGTATATCAGTAGCTAGTTCATTTTTATGGCTCAGTCATATTCCATTGTGTACCCATCTATCAGTTGAAGAATATTTTGGTTCCCAGTTATGAACTATTACGAATAGAGCTCCTCATATGAATGTTTTTTCTTTTTCCTTTTTTTATTATTATTATTTTTAGTTACCTGTGTTATAATCAGCACATGGATACAGCCTGATATTATGGAGGTCATCCTCAACACTTCACCCTGATCCTCCAACTCCCCTCCCCAACTCCCAGAACTCTCTTCATTCCATTTAGTTTACTTGTCTTTCTAGCATCCTGTGAACACACCAGATACCAGGACCCACCGTGCCACTTCGACACACTCACTTAGGATATTTTGGTCAGATTCATTCCCTTGTTCTTGCCTTTTCCATTGCTTCCATCCTCCTCAATCCCTTTCATCTACTCTATTGATCTTTCCCTTATTTTTATAATATTACCTCTCTCTTTATTCCCCCTTCACCCCCACCTCTCTTTTTTAATCTACAGAAATATAGTCACAAAAACATCATGGTACTGTCACTGAAACAGACATGAAGAACAATGAAAAACAATAGAAGACACAGAGACAAATCCACATAAATACAGTTATCTCATACTGGACAAAGGTATCAAAAACATATTAGAGAAAAGATAGCCTCTTATTTTGGGTTATTCTTCTACATACCAGAGAAAACATCGGACCTTTGACTTTTGGGGTCTGACTTATTTCACTTTACGTGATGTTCTCCAATTTCATGCATTTACTGGCAAATGCCATAATGCCATTCTTCTTTATGGTTGAGTAATACTCCCTTGGGTATATGTACCACATTTTCTTTATTCACTCATCTGTCAAAGGGCCCCAAGGTTAGTTTCATAACTTGGCTATTGTGAATTATGCTGCTGTAAACATTTATGTGGCTGAATCCCTCTTCTATGCTGATTTTATATCTTTTAGATCTATGCCATGGAGTGGGATTGCTGGGTGATATGGTGATTCCATTTCCTAGTTTTTGGAGGAAACTTCATACTGCTTCAGAATGGTTCCACTAGTTCACATTCCCACCAACAATGTATGAGTATACCTTTTCCTGAAAACCCTCACTAATGTTTATTGTTATTTGTATTCTTGATAACTGACATTTGGACTAGAGTGAGATGAAATTTCAATGTAGTTTAAATTTGCATTTCCCTGATTACTAGAAATGTTGAACTTTTCTTAAAATTTATTTGTTGACCATTTGTATTTCTTCTTTTGAGAAGTGTCCATGGAGTTCTTTTGTCCATTTATTGATTGGGTGGTTGTTGTTTTTATTATTATTATTATTATTATTATTTGTTGTGTATTAGGTTTTTCAAGTATTTTTGAAAATATTTTTTGAGTTGTTGATGGACCTTTATTTTATTCATTTATTTATATGTGGTGCCGAGAATCAAACCCAGTGCCTCACACATGCTAGGTAAGTGCTCCACCACTAGGCCACAACCCCAGCCCTCAAGTGTTTTTTTTTTTTTACATCCTAGGTATTAATGCCCTTTCTAAGAGGCAGGTGTCAGATTTTCTCACATTCTACAGGCTCTTTCTTCATGCTCCTGTTTTCTTTTCTGTAAAGAAGCTTTTAAAATTTGATGCCATCCCACTTACTGACTTTTTATTTTATATTTGTGCTTTAGGAGTCTTAAGGAAGTCAGTTCCTGTGCCGACACGGTGAAGATTTGGGCCCACATTTTCTTCTGTGAGGTGCAGGATCTCTGGTCTAATTCCTAGGACTTTGATCCACTTTGATTTGGGTTTTGTGAGGGTGAACGACAGGGGTTAAATTTCTTTCTGTTACATATAGATTTCCAGTGTTCCCAGCACCATTTGTTGAAGAGGCTATCTTTTTATCCAATATATGTTTTTGATACCTTTGTCCAGTCTGAGATAACTGTATTTATGTGGATTTGTCTCTGTGTCTTCTATTGTTTTTCATTGTTCTTCATGTCTGTTTCAGTGACAGTACCATGATGTTTTTGTGACTATATTTCTGTAGTATAAATTGAGATCTGATATTGTGATGTCTCCTGCTTTATTTTTCTTGTTAAGAATTACTTTGGCTCTTTTGGGCCTCTAAATTTTCCAAATTAGCTTCATAACTGCTTTTTCTACTTCTGAGAGGAATGTCATTGGTTTTTTTTGATTGGGATTGCAATGAATCTATGTAGTGCTTTTGAAGGTATGGCCATTTTGACAACATTAATTCTATCTATTCAAGAACATGGGAGGTCTTTCTTCAATTTTTTTCTTTAGTTGTTCTGTAATTTTCATTGTAGAAATCTCTCACCTTCATTTTAGAATAATCACAAAGTATTTTATTTTATTTTACTTTATTTTACTTTATTTTGTGAGGCTATTGTGAATGAGCTAGTTTTCCTAATTTATTTTTCATCAGTTTTCTTCATTGAAATATCAGAACATGACTAATTTGTGAATGTTGACCTTATACATTGCTGCTTTGTTGACTTCTTTTATGAGCGCCAGAAGTCTTCTGGAAGAGTTTTTTTTTTTTTTTTTCCTTTTATTGTGTGTGGGGGGAGTCTTATAACATCATGTCATCAGCAAACAGATAAATAAAGCTCTTCTTTTATTAGTTGAATCCCTTTGCTTTCCTTGTCTTTCTTGCTTTTTCTGGCAAAAGTGTCAAGGACTCTATTGAAGAGGAGTGGTGATAGTGAGCATCTTTGTCTTGTTTCTGTTTTTAAAGGCAATGCTTTCATTTTCTTCTCCATTCAGTAAAATCTTGGCATTAGGTTTGTCATATGTAGCCTTTTAAATGTTGAGGTAAGTTTCCTTCTATCCCTAGTTTTTCTAGTGCTTTAAACATGAATGAAATACTGTGCTTTCTTAAATGCTTTCATTTTTTCTGCATCTGTTGAACTATTTAAGTCTATTTATGTGGTGAATTTAATTTATTGATTTGTGTATGTTGGAATAAACTTTCATTCCTGGGAAGAAACACATTTGACCATGGAGCACTATCTTTTTAATGACTTTTTGTAAGTAGTTTGCCAAAATTTTATTAAGAAATTTTTACTTTATGTTCCTCAAGGGTGTTGGACTGAAGGTTTGTTTCCTTAATGTGTGTATTTTTTATTCTAATTTGTTCTATGTGACAGCAGAATGCATTACAATTCATATTACACATATAGGGCACAATTTTTCATATCTCTGGTTGTACACAAAGTACATTCACTCCATTCTGTCTTCATACATGTACTGTGGATAATGATGTCCATCTCATTCCACCATCATTTCTAACTCCCTGCCTCTACCCTTCCCCTCCCACCTTTTTGTCCTATCTAGAGTTTGTCTAATCCTCCCATACTCCCCCTCCCTACCCCTCTATGAATCATCTTCCTTATATCAAAGAAGACATTCAGCATTTGGTTTTTTGATATTGGCTAACTTCTCTTAACATTATATTTTCCAAAGTCATCCATTTACCTGCAAATGCCATACTTTTATTCTCTTTTATTGCTGAGTAATATTCCATTGTATATGTATACCACATTTTCTTTATCCATTCATCTACTGAAGGACATCCAGGTTCGTTCCACAGTTTAGCTATTGTGCATTGTGCTGCTATAAACATTGATATGACTGTGTCCCTGTAGTATGCTGTTTTTAAGTCCTTTGGGTATAGACCGAGGAGTGGGATAGCTGGGTCAAATGGTGGTTCCGTTCCCAGTTTTCCAAGGATTCTCCATACTGCTTTCCATTTAATTGATTCATGAAATGAGTTTGGTAGCGTTCTCTCCTTTTTTAGTTTGTGGCACAGTCTGAGGAGGATTGGTGTTACTTCTCCTTTAAAGGTCTGGTAGAACTTGGCTGAAAATACATTCGGTCCTGGGCTTTGTTTTGGTTGGAAGGCTTTTGATAGCTGCTTCAAGTCCTGTATTATTTAACTATACGAGAAAAAAAAAAAAAAACAAAACAAAACAAAACAAAACAAAAAAAACAAAACAAAACAAAACAACCACGTATTGGTATTGTTTTCCACAGTTCCTCAATCCAGGTATAAACTTGTAGTACAGTTTACTCAGTTCTGCTGTTCCTTCCTTCAAGGCCTCCTCTCTATGTGTGAGGAGACTGGGAATCACTGCTAGCTCCTTTCCTCCATCTTGCAAAAGCCTCATGTAAAGTTTGGTGTGTACAGAAACCTTATTTACAGGTCTCTGTTTGAATCTTCCTTTTCCGTTCTCCAGGTTTAATACCTAAAATTGGATGGTCACACCATATTGTAGGTGCATATAGAATATTATAAAGAATCGCTGAAGTGTTTTCCAGGGGAACTGTGTAAATTTGCATTCCTAATAGCGTTGTATGAGTTTTCCAGCTGCTCTGCAGTCTATTCCGTTTAATATTTTTTGTATTTTTATTTGCATCATCCTAATGAGTTTATAGTGTCAGTTCCATTGAAATTTTAATTTGTGATTTCCAAAAGCCTCTTAATGTACATTTTTAATGTCTATTTGCTATCGCTCTATCTTATGTGATAAAGTTTCTTTTCAAATCTTTTGAATTGGGTTGTTTATTTCTTTTGACTTGGATTTTGAGTATTCATTACATATTTGTGATGGAAGCACTTTATAGATATGTCATTTAAAAATCTTTAGCTAGGTATAAAATTTACCTTTCATTATTTTAATCATGCCATTTCAGAGAAATTGGGGGAAAATATGGAACACAATACATTGCTTATTCTTTTTGGGTTGTGCTCTTGGTGTCAGAACATTTTGTCATAGTTCAGGAAGGTTTTCTTTTAAATGTTTTATAGTTTTAGACTGCCAATTTGGATCCATGAGCTGATTTTGCATAATTTTTAAACAAAGTGTAAGGTTTGTGTCAAGGTTATTTTTTCCTTATATGGTCAGCCAATCAGTACAACTCTTATTTTGAAAAAAAAATGTTGGTTTCTAATGAGAAATATGTTGTCTCTAGAATTAATTCTCTTAAATAATTTAACTAGAAGGAAAATAAGAAATTATATTTTATTTTTATTCATCCTCTCCATACATTCATTATTTATAATCTCAATGTTCTGATCTGTGCTATATTTCTTTTGCCTTAAGGACCACCTTTAACTTTTCTTATAAGGGTAGGTCTGCTGGCTATAAATTGTCTTTTTTTATTTTTGCTTATTTTTAAAACTTTTTTCCTAAGAACATTTTTATTTGTCATTTACTTCTGGAGGAAATTTTTTCTGGAGCTAACACTTTTTGGAGACAAACTTTTTCTTTCAAAACCTAAAAGATTTCACTCAATATCTCTTTACATAATTGTTTTTTAAAAATTAGAATTATGTTGTTCCCCAGGTAAAACGAACCCCTCAACCCAACAGCTGCCTTCTGCTATTCTCAATGTAGTTTTCCCTTCCGTAGTCTGAATATAATGTAACTGTCTGTGGTGTCTTTCTGTTTGTTTGTTAGTTTTGACTTTATATTTACAGATTTGCATGATCTGTTCTTAGATCTGTGGCTTGTCTGTCATTAATTTTATGAATTTTTTGGAATTGAATTCTTTAAATATTTTGGCATTTCTATCATTTTCTGCTTCTTCTGGGATTAAAATAATGTGTGTTACACTGTTTTTTACCCCACAGTTTTTGGATTTCCTATTCTCTGTTCTTTACCTCTTTTTTCTCTCTTCACATTTCTATATGAATAATGTCTATTTGCCTATTTTCAATTTCTCTGATTCTTTCTTTGGTCATCTGAAGTCAATTCGGGCACTTTTGGGACCAAATTTTTGCTACTGTTTTGATTTCCAGGACTTTTAAAAAGTCTTTTTATAACTTTTATCTGATGCTGGTGCTCCTCTGATCTTACATTGTCTGCCTTTATTATTTTAAATACCTTTTGTGTAATTTCAATGTCTTTCTTGTATTGAGTATGGTTGATGTCATTAATCTTTCTCTTAATATTGTGCTTTTTTATTACCTTTTAGCAGGCCTTGTAATTTCTTTTAAAGTTGGGTAAGTTTCCAAGGGAAGCAGATATCTCAGTAGATAGGATGTTATTATGATAATTTTAAGAAATTATCCAATTCTTGAGCTATGTTTCTAAGTTTGATATCGGTATGGGAAATAGAGTCTCTGGTGACTTTGTTTCTAACCTCCTCTCTGGTTTAAGTCTTCCATTTTGCTATAGCTTGGAGAAAGTCTCTCTCTTACAGCGCTCCATGCTTTAATTTGCTGTCATCTCTGGAATGTGAATTTGCTAGTGTGGTTATAAGGATGTAAGAACAGAATCCCCTAATGTTCCATAAAGTGTTGGCCTTCGAGGACAGAGGAACAGTGTCTTGAGGGTGTGACCTTCACAAAACTTTGTTTCTTCTTGAGGGATAGAGACGTCCCCCTCTGTCTTCCTATTCCCTTTCGTGGGTGCAGCAGTTGTCCTTCCATTTTCTCAGTCATTATCCTTAAAGCCATATGTCCTCTAGACAATGGATTTTTTTGTGTCTTTGGCTGAGACTGGGAATATGGAGTAGCACTGAATTCACTGTCCCCAACAAATGGAATTTTACTGGTCAGAAGGCATTGTTAAGCTTCTTATTTCTCACAAATTGAGACTTTCACTCATAAGGGAGGGTTTTTGTATATGTCATTCATCTTCTCCCACAACCAGCACTTTGGGTGGCACTTTCTGCAGATACTTATTTTGAAAGGCTTTAGGGGTTTCTCTATGAAAGGCCTACAACAGTGTGTTGGCATGCCTCTGACTGGTGACTTCAGAAACTTCTCATTCTCATGCTAGTCCATATTTGTCTCCCAGCAACTAGTTAGACTTGCAAGTCTAATTTTCCTATTGTCTTATGTGGAAGATAGGAGCTTAGGCCTAGGGAAGCAAGTTCTCCCTGGTGCCTAAGGGATGGCAGTTTCAAGAGATGCCAAGGATTCCACGTTTGTTCAACCTGTTCCTCTTGTGATGTTGGTAATGATTCCTCTTTAAATATTTGAGCTGAATCTGGAAGTCAATGGAAACATAAAAAAAAAAAAACAAACTTTAATTTATAATCTCACGGGTTATATAAATTACTCTATGATTTATTTACTATAATAAATAAAAATAGCTTAAAGAAATTGAATTCCTTACTGATATACAAACATATAACACATAAAGTATATTAAAGGTCTTAGTCATGTCCCATGGCACATGCCCGTAATCCCAGCAATTTGAGAGGCTGAGACAGACTGGAATTCAAGTTCAAAGCCAGCTGCATCAGCTTAGCAATGTACTAAATTAGAGAGATCCTATCTCAAAATGAAATAGGTAAGGATGTGGCTCAGTGGTAAAGCACCCCTGGGTTCAGCCCCTAGTTACCAAAAGAAAAAAAAAAAAAAAAAGTCCTAAAAGCTTTAAGGGTTTTTATTTTCCTTTAAATTAATATTGGGTCATTTTGAAAATTTGTGTTTTTTTTGAATAATAGAAAATATATGTAAAGCTTTAAAATCATGAATTCTTAAATACAAAATTCTGAAATAGAAATTATAATTAATTTGAGGATTTTTGAAGCAAAATTTAGGTTGCTGATAATCCCATCAACCTTAATTTGGTAAGAAGTATTCAGTGTTTCTGTAAATGATTGTTATCAATGAAGATAATCATGAATAGTTTTTCTTCAAAATTCACTAAATAACATTTTTTATAAGCTTTGACAGCTTTTGACAGCCAATGATAACTTAAAAATTATTTAGAAGCTCATTAATTTTGTATATTTCTCTATTTCTCTTTATTTATGGAGAGTCTTTTTTTTTCTTTTTCTTTTTTTTTTTTTTTTTTTTTTGATTTGTTTTATTTTGATACCAGGCATTGAACTCAGGGGCACTAAACCACTGAGCCACATCGCCAGCCCTATTTTGTATTTTATTTAGAGACAGAGTCTCCCTGAGTTGCTTAGCACCTCGCTGTTACTGAGGCTGGCTTTGAAGTGCAGTTCCTCCTGCTTTAGCTTCCTGAGCTACTGGGATTACAGGCATGCGCCACCGCACCCAGACATTTGTGGAGAATTTTTAAGCATGCTAGAAACTAATATTTTGTTCATAAAGATATTTTAATCAGAATGAATTTTTGAATGGAAGTGTGAAGTGTTTTTTCTAATGACATGTTTTATAGATATTTATAGGTACATGTGGTCAATATGGTGAATTCTTTGTTATCTGACATTATTTGCCAAGGATTTGTCTTCATAATTTTATGTATATAATTTGATACTTAATGTGCTCCTGCTAAAGGACAATAGTTGCTGTACTAAAAAAAGCATGTCATGGGCACACAAAAATGAATCTTATTGGGAATAAAACTAAATAATTTTCAATAAGAAAAAATAAAATTTCATTTCCTCAAAAGTACATTGAATAATACAGTGCTGAAAATGAATAATTTGATAGCAATATGATAACACTGCACCTTGGGGGATGCTGCGGACTAAACTGCCCACCTTCACCTAAAGGTATATGTTGAATCCCTAACTACCAGTACCTTAGGATGTGACTCTCTTTAGATATAGTGTCTTTAAAGTGTAATCAACATTAAATGAGGGCCTTGGGGTGGGTCCTTGTCCAACACAACTTGTTTCCTTACAATAAGAATTAGGACAGAGTGGAAAGACCACCTGAAAACGGTGAGAAGAGGGCCCATCTTCATATTGAGCAGAGGATTCTGAGGATACCTATAATGTTAATGCTTTGATCTTGGGACAACTGGCGTTTAGAACTATGAGGAAACAAATTCTTGCTGTTTGAGCAGGACTTTGTGGTAGTTTGTGGTACTTTGTGACAGCGGCTCTAGCAAACTAAGACAGGTGATTTCAGATCATTAGTTTCAAATGACAGTACAGAATCTGAATGAGGTTCGCCTAAGTGGCATTGGAAATAATAATCAGCTTCATTAATTTCATGGAAACAAACTGAAAAATAGGAATAATAAAGTACCCGTATGAAGGTAGAAGGGGATATTGGGACAAAGTGAATAATAAGTGAACTTCAAAAGCTGCCATTTTTCTTATCTTTCATTTTGAGAATTTGAAAATTATGGGTATTGACAATAGGTTACCTGGTCATTGTTATTAGTTATTCCTCTCCAAGACAGACATTAGAAAGGAAAGTCTATTTAGAAGACCAATATGAATATGAATATTAACAAAATATCTCTTGAACAGATGATGTTACTTTGTGACAATTCAGGCTGTGCCACCAAATGAGTTAAAATTATTTTCACTATTTAGAGGTTTATAATTTATATCATTATACATAAAGAACTATACAATTGCATTGTCCTTGTTACTAATGTTTCACATTTTAAAATAAAACAATTTTCAAAGAGTTTTTAATTACCCATATTCAATTAAGCTGATTATTTTTTCAGCCTACTACCAGGCTGTTATTTAGGTATTTCCTGCATTGTCTTATGCACTTAATTGTGTTGAACTTAATTGTGTTGATTCTTGGAGCCAATGATTTCCTTTTTTTTTTTTTTTTTTTTTTTTTTGCTTTAATGAAGTGCATGCTCAAAGAATTTTATTTTCAAAATGTCTATGTGAGAATAATTCTGAATTTTCTTGCTAATACTAAAACATATTATACATGATTTGGCTGGGTAGTAACATTTAGATTCAAAACCACTTTACTCAGAAGTTTAAAGATATTGTTCTGTTGAGCTTCAAACCTAGTGTTTTTAGTGTTTTGTTTGAGGACACTCTGGTTTTTATTTGTTTGACAATAACCTAATCCTTCATTTGAAAGCCCTTTGTATCTTCTCATCATATTTAATTCTTTGAAATTTCAAACATAATATTTTAAAGTGAATAGTTTTGTTTTTTTTTTTTTTTTCTTAACTTACCTAACACCTGATAAGGCCATTAACAGTATTTTATATTTTATTTTTCTTTAAAATCCTTTTCTTCATTTATATTTTCTGTTTTCTCTAATTTACGTAGTCATTCTAGTTTAATCCTTATTAACATTTTATTTGTCACTACATTTTTCTCTGCATTATGGAAGTTTCTTTAATTTTAATGATTTGTAAAATACCAAGATTCCTAAAAGCAAACATTTGTTCTTTTTTGTTCACTTGTTTACATGACCTATTTTGTTAAAGATACAGATATCCTCTTACATGTCTCCGTAAACACGCATTATTTTGAATGTTTGTACCTGTTCTATTCATTATGCCTGTTTTTTTTTTTTTTTTTTTTTTTCTAGCTGGTACTGTTTTGTTGTTGTTGTTGTTGTTTTATTTTTTAATCTAGAGTGTTCTTTTTCATGCTGTGCTTATTATTGTAATGCCTTAAGACTTATTTTTGTTCGTGATTTGTAAATCAACTGTTACTGTCAAACACCTCTTGCAGCACTCAGATCCTCATGCATCACATTCAACATATTATGCCCTGTCAGAGTCATCAAGTGGTGGCTTGTTGCATTTTATAAAGTATAAACGAAAAGACTTAGTAAAATAATTTTAATGAAACAAGCCACATCCTCCAGGTCATAGCGGTTCCTATAGCTATCCATCATCTCCTTCCTCTACCACCCTTTCTAGAGTTCCTTAATCCTCAGCCAGAACTTCTGTTGGCCATTGACTTTACCAAGCAGGGTAAACCCAGTCTTCATTCTTGAGGAATCTGAATAATGTTTACATTGCCTTTTGTAGAACTCAGTTATTGAAATTCCCATTTATAATTACTACCAGGAATGGAATGTACAAAAATTTCTTAGTTCTAGATAAAGACTCTCTGGCCTCATGCTTGTCAATATTTTAGTCATCTCATGAAAATCAGGTTCAGTCACCCCTTCAAGAACATTCTATTCTTTCTCTTTCATTTCTCTCTTTGCCTCTTTTATATGCATGCAGAACTAAAAATTATTAGGTTGTACAACCTGATAATTGGCACTACTATTTGTAATGTTAGGAAGAACTATGGTCAAATGAACTCATAGAAAGATCTCGTACCCAAGGGCAGACATTCCCAAGAACCTAAAGTTTGTAGAGACTGGCAGTACAAATTATTCTAGTTGTTTACTAGAATTAATAGTGAAAGAGGCTATTCCTACCTCCACTCCTCAATTCTCACGCTCATATATTGTATCTATTGGGACATAGAATTGTTTGCTTGCCATTGGGGAAGTCTGTGTAATTGTTTAAAAGGAAGCACCACAGTCTTGCAGAAGCTTCTAAGTCATCTCCTTCAGTAAGAATTTAAAGGCTCTTCTTGTGCTATATCAAGAAAGAAGCTCCTTCATAAAGCAGGGATTGCATTGTCAGTGAAACTGGTGTGACTCCAACTGTTTTTGAACTTTGTGGGTAGTATGGGCCAAATGGTACTTTGTTGTCACTGAACTACCTCATTCCTAAGAATATCACAGAATATTAGCCATCCCTGAAGTTCTGGACCCTCTAATTGCTATTGTTAGAGCAAATATGTCCAATTTATCTCTAGTGTACATCCTGTTCTTTGCCATTCCTTGGTCATTTCATCCACACTAGGGAATCCACGTGTTTTGGCCTATGAAGAAGAGCCAATGGTGTATGTCTTAATGACTGTCACACTGCCCTTCATTAGAACATACCTCATTGCCTTGGTAGGGGAGACAGCTACTGGGCCCTTTATGGTACAGAGTTGTCAGGGTTTTTTTTTTTTTTTTTTTTTTTTTTTTTTTTTTTGTTGTATAATAAATTCATTTTAGGCTGATCATGTCTGACTTTTTTGGCTCTCATCACATATTCAGGCAATTTGGGAATCTCTAATATTCTGAAAAATAACACCAATTTTCTCCAGGCAATAACTTTTCTAGGATGCTAAATCCTAAGTCACAAAACAATTGTTGACCAGTCTTGTATTTACCACCCGCCCTAGTACAGCACCTGCAAGATTCATTCTCAAGCATGTTTTCTGAGTTCCAACTTGTATTTTTTAACTGTATCTGACAGCTCCTTTGGTGAATAACCTTTTTCATCTTGAAGCATAGACAGAACTCTCTCCATCAGGTCGAACTTAAACATTGCCTTAGTTTCAGTCCAATAGAAATGAAATGAGTTTAGGGGAGGTTTGAGGAAGACAAGTGTCATTACTTTTGCAAATCATTTGCTGGGGAATGATCCTCTGCATGATTTTAAAGGAAGTGGAGGCTGCTGTACTCCAGCAAAGGAGAGGACAGTTTTAGAGACTGGGAGCTTTGTACCTGGAAGTTGATTTGGGGTTGAGACACATGTAATAGGATATCCCTACTCCAGGTCCCAGGAGACCACAATCTCTCTGTCAGAACCTGAACTGAAGTGTAGGAGTGTATGATTTTTCTATGGCTACAAACAAAATACTTATCAGCTTCAAACAACAAAATTCATTACCTCTGAAGATCAGCAGTCTTAGTTTTTAGCCTGTCTGGATTCTCTGCCCATGTACTCACGAAGTTAAAATCAAGCTGTTGGCTCATCTGAAAATCATCATTCTCTTCCCTCTGTGTGTGACTGTTAACTGAATTCAGTTCCTTACCACTGTAGGAATCAGGTATTTTTTTCCCTGCTGGATGACAACTGAAGACCACTCTTGGCTCAGAGGCTGCCTGCATTTCTCATCGTCCAACATCCTCTATCATCAAAGCCTGCAAGGGTCAATCTCTCTTGTGTGGAATCCCTCTTGTGTTTAGTCTCTTTTGTCAAGAGATGTCAATATTATTAAAGGATCACAGGATTCAGTCAGGCTCCTTAAGCTAAGGTCACCTGATTAGAACATTAAGTATATTTGCAAAATCCCTTCACAGTAGCACTAGATCAGTGTTTGATTGAGTACCTGGGAGAAATTGTGCATATTCTAGGGGTGAGAATCTTTATCACATGGAGACTTGACAGGCCTGTGGATTCCGTTTCTAGAATAGAATTGCATCATAGTCCCACTTCTAGATATAGGATATGGGTTCTTTTTAAAACTATCCATAGAGACTGACATCTCTCCAAAATTCACATCCATCTGAAACTTCATAATGTCACCTGATTTTGAAAAAGAGTCTTTGTTAATATAATAAGTAAATATAGGGTCATGGGGGATTAAGGTGGGTCTGAATTCAATTATTGATGTCCTTATAAGAAGAGGACACCACAGAAGCTATGAAGAAGCAAGTTAGGAAACAAATAACCCAATCAATAAATGGGCTAAGGAATTGAGAAGACACCTCTCAGAAGAAGATACACGATTAATCAACAAATACATGAAAAAATGTTCAACATCGCTGGCAATTAGAGAAATGCAAATCAAAACTACTCTAAGATTTCACTTCACTCCAGTCAGAATGGCAGCCATCAAGAACACAAGCAACAATAAATGTTGGAGAGGATGTGGGGAAAAAGGCACACTCATACATTGCTGGTGGGACTGCAAAATGGTGCAACCGTTATGGAAAGCAGTATGGAGATTTCTTGGAAAACTGGGAATGGAAGCATCCTATGACCCAGCCATCCCACTCCTGGGTCTATTCCCAAAGGACTTAAAAACAGCATATTACAGTGACACAGCTATCTCAATGTTTGTAGCTGCACAATTCACAATAGCTAGGTTGTGGAACCAACCTAGATGTCCCTCAGTAAATGAGTGGATTAAGAAAATGTGGTATATACGCACAATGGAATTTTACTCAGCAATAAAAGAAAATAAATTAATGGCATTTGCAGGTAAATGGATGAAGTTGAAAGACATAATGCTAAGTGAAGTTAGTCAGTCTCAAAAATCCAAGTACCAAATGTTCTCTCTTATATAAGGAGGCTATTTCAAAGTATTGTTGGATGGGGGTACATAGGAGGATTAGAGGAACACTAGAATGGTCAAGGGAAGGGAGGGTAAGGGAGGGAGCAACAGGGGAGGGAGGGGGAGAAAAAAAAAAGGTGGTTGAATGAGACGGATATCATTTTCCTTAATGCATGATTGAAGACCTGAATTGTACGAATATACTTTGTATACAAACAGTTGTATGTAAAAAGATACTAAATATATGCACTATGAGTTGTACATATTAAAATTATAAAAATAAAATTAAAAAAAAGAAGCAAGGTAGGATCTTTCCTCATAGTTTTAAGAGAGTATAACCTTAATTACATCTTGATTTCATACTTACAGTCTCTAGAACAGTCAAAGAATACATTTCTATTGTTTTAAACCATCCAGTTTTTGGTACTTTGAAAGTAATGTTTAGGAAATTAACATACACATTACTGGTATGTTATATACCACAATATCCTGAGTTTATGATTGTTCGTCCAACACCTGTTTTTCTTCCATTAGCTCTGCAGAGGTAGTTCATAGCATCAAAGCCATAATAGTTCTTACAATTACCATGGCTACCATGGAGATTTTATAAACTACTATATCCTTTCCTACCTTTCATCATGGGTGAGAATCCCATAAGTGTTTGCTATGGCAAACCAAGGGATATCATTAACCTTGTAGCACCAGTGTGTTAGCCAGGGTACTCCAGAGAAAGAGAACCAAAGGGATGGGTATGAATGAGTGTCTCTCTGTCTTCCATATCTATAATTAGTTATTTCTATCTCTCTACCTATCCATTTATTCATCCATTCATCCGTCTGACCATCCATCCATTCACCGTAGGTTTATTTATTTTAATTCACCATAGATTTATTTTAAGGAACTAGCTCACATAAAGTGGAGACCATCAAGAGTCCGAATTGTGCATTGGAACCTGGCAGGCTAAAAACTCAGGGAAGAGTTGCTCTAGAGGGAGTCTGGCCGCACAAGTCCTTCTTCATTAGGATCCTCAGTCTTCAACTGATTGAATGAGGCCCACGCACCTTATGGGTAATAATCTTCTTCACTCAAATTCTTATGCCTTAGGTGTTAATTTTATATTGCAGAGATATCTGCACTGGTGTTTTGCCAAATATTGTGGGCTAGCAAAAATGACCCATAAAATTACACATCACAACCAACAATGAAACTCTTTAAACTCTTTGCTACATGTCTGGCAAGTCATCTAAAACCAGAAACACATCTTGCTAGGTACTAACTGCACTAATTAACAATAATTCAAAATGTAGTATAATGGTTACATTTAATACTGACTTTTTTTTTTTTTTTTTTTTTTTTGTGGTACCGGGGATTGAACTCAGGGGCATTCGACCACTGGGCCACATCCCCAGCCCTTTTTTGTATTTTTTTATTAGAGACAGGGTCTCACTGAGTTGCTAAGTGCCTCGCCATTGCTGAGGCTGGCTTCGAACTCGCAATCCTCCTGCCTCAGCCTCCCAAAGTGCTGGGATTACTGGCGTGCGCCACTGCGCCCGGCTAATACTGACTTTTTTAAACAGTTTAAGATAATATTTTTAATATTCCATTTTAACTTTTAAGTTTTACATGATTAATCTGGAAATAAAAATAACAGTACAGTAAAATATGATTAATCTTGGAAGGACCGCACAGCTATTTATTTTAGTCCTCATTTCACAGATGAGGTAAGGTTGATTAAGAAAAAAAACAAGCTTTCAATAACTGATTATTAACTTTCCCTCAGGGCTTTTGCAACCATTTTTCCGTGGTGACAGTGAGTGTAATTACTGGCTTATTACTGGGGACACATGGTTAAGTGTGGCTGTTTTACACTTCTGCTGCATTCCTTATGATCCTTATTACTTCTGGTGGAGGGTATAGAATGAATGCATGCATCAAAGAGAAGTGTTCTAGAGATTTCTTAAGGGTGCTTTCCTTCTGTTTTCAACTTCCAGCATTGATTGAACATTACTGAACTGTATCATGGAGTTTTTCTAAATATCACAAATAATAATTGATGCAAACTACTGTTTGTGTCACCTCAATTACATCTGAAAACTGTTCAGGTAATTTTCACACCACCATATATTCAACAAAATGTTATTGAGCACTTAATTTGTATTTAGTGAAAAAAGAGACATTGATTGATTAAAGCCTTGATTTGTAAAAATGTACATAGGAAAAAATCATTTGTAATAATAGTAACAAAATAAAATAATTTTATTGTTTTATTTAGTCTTTAATATAATAATTCTAAGTCACAAAATTAAAAAAAATATTAATTTCCAGTGGGAAACATGATCAAACTGAACAACAAAGAATTTTTAATTAAGCTCATAAACGATTTTTTTTTCTATCATACCTGTGGTACAAATCTCTTAATATACAAATGACAGCTTTTGTGTATTTTTCTCTACTTCAGGTAGAGAAATGCAGTTACTAATATCACCATGTTTGTGTTTCTTTAAAATTTCTCAAGAATTAATTTATTTCAACTTACTCATATCCAAATGATTATATTAATATGTTCTTATTTTAAAGACTATGCCATAATAAAACCTTGATTACTTTAAATATTGCAAGCTGTGTACATGCCAAACTACATTATTTACATAATGGCAGGATTCAGATTGGAACATAAAATACTTATTTTGTTATTATTATTTTTTATTTTATAGTAAACAAGATCACTAGTTTGGTGAGAAAAAAATAAAAGTACAGCATACATTGACCTAAAGACATGTGTGTTACACATATTACATAACAGCATCAGATGTATTATTGAATGCTTGTAAGTAATAAAATGTGTAAGTAATGTAACTTTAGGAGATAAATTGTCTGCAAAATAAGGATCCAAAGAATATTTTAAGTATAAGTAGCATTTTGATTCACATTTAAAAAATTATCCAATAATTTGAATTAATAAAAGAAATGAGTATTCTGGTTTTTTTTTTTTGTTTTTTTTTTTTTTGGTACTGGGGATTGAACTCAGCAGCACTCAACCACTGGGCCATATCCCCAGCCCCCCCTTTTTTTTTTTTGTATTTTATTAGAGACAGGGTCTCACTGAGTTGCTAAGTGCTTCGCCATTGCTGCAGCTGTCTTTGAACTTATGGTCTTCCTGCCTCAGCCTCCCAAGTGCTGGGATTACAGGCGTGTGCCACTGCACCCAGTGAAATGAGTATTCTCTCCATCTGAAATTGTTCTAGTTGAAGTATTAGTAATACTATTGAAAGGGATTCAAAGATGAAAATAACTTAAGTGGGGTTTATTTCAGGAAAGTGAAATTGCTTCAATATTCAGAAGTTGATCTACATTAGCAGGCAAAAGATGAAAAATGATTATATCAATTTATTTACATAAGTAATTTGATAAGATCCATCTTTTCTTTCTTCAATACTTTTTAAAGTTGTCAGTGGACCTTTATATATTTATTTGTATGTAGTGCTGAAAATTGAACCCTTTGCCTCACACATGCTAGGCACTTGCTCTGCCATGTGCTACAACCCCAACCCAGATCCATCACTCTTGAATGGAATGCTATTATGGGAGAACTTCATCAACTTAATAAAGAACAAAAGTGCTACAATTAATATCCCACATAATGGTGAAAAGATGAATGCCATCCTCCATATGCTGGAAGAAAGGCCAGGATGTTACCACTCTTATTCAACATACCACCAGCCAGTGACATATGACAAGATAACAAAATAAAAATGCCTGGCAAATACAACTTCTCTACATGTGCATTTGACAGGATTATTTATCTGGAAAACCCATATAGCTAAAGAATCTCCCAGAATTAATGGCTGAGTTTTGTAAGGTTGTAGGATTAGGAGGTTAACACATACCACATACACACGTGTGAAACACACACACACACACACACATATGCACACACAAATAAACCCTCATATTTCTGTGTGCTCTCACTGAATATTTTGAACATAAATTGCAAACATCATTTATAGAAGCTCCAAATAAATATAATGAACATATATATGTAGGATCTCTGGGCTGAAAACTGCAAAATACTGACAAAAGAAATCAAAGGAGACTTAAATATATGGGATGTCATGTAATACTAAGTTTGACTCAAAAATAGCAACAGGGATATTTTTGTAATTAGCATAAATTCTAAAATTTTATGGGGAAACATAACCAAATAACCATAATAATTTTAAAGAAGGAAAAAGAAATTGGAGGACCATAAGAGTTTGAAATTTATCATATTTCTTCTGTGTTTAAAAAAATTGTGTGATTTTGCATAGGGATAAATATATGGACCATTGGAACAAATGAAAATTAAAAAAAAACAGATCTACAAATGCAAAGCTGACTGAATTTTGAGATACAAAGAAAAGAATATTTTCTAAAGTAATGTTGGCATAATTACACATGCATAGGCAAAGTTATCATTGTTGACATAATCCTCAATCTTTTCCATAAATCAACTCAAAATGAATTATTGATATTAATTTAAAATAGAAAATTATAAAATATTTAGAAGAAAAGGAAAAATAACAGTGATGTGTTTACACAAGCATTTCATGGGCTGATGAAAGCAAAAAAATAAATTGGACTTCATCAGAATTAAAAATATTTGCTTTACAAAAGATACTATTAAGCAAACTTCATAATGTGTGAAAATATTTTCCATTAACATATCCAGTGTTTTCAGAACACAGAAAAAGTTTCTTTAACCTCGACATTAAAAACACAAATTCCAATTAAGGAATCAAATGCTCTTCACCAAAGAGGATGTATAGGTGGCAAATTAGTACATGAAAAGATTTTCAACATCAAAACACATTAGGGGAATGCAAATTAAAGCAAAAATTAGATATCTCTACATACTTATTAAAATGGCTAAAATAAATGAAAGAATAAATAAATAAACATTACCAAGTACAGGTGAGACTGTAACAATGGAATTTTACACATTGCTGGTAGAAATGAAAATATGTGATCAAAATATGAAAGAGTTTGGAAGTTTCTTATAAAGTTACTTATAGTTACTTACTTACCCCAGAAACTTTATTCTAGTATATCTATCCTAGGGAAACCAAAATTTTCATTTGGTAAAAATCTCTACATATGTTCATATTATCTTTATCAGGCCCAAACTGGAAAAACAAAACAAACTGACTCATCAACTCCCTCACTGAGAGGCTGGTGAAGTTCACACTAAAGCCACTCTTTCTATGGGGCATCAATACCACACACCACGGTGCAAGTGCACCTGTCTTGATTGTCCAGGGTCAGGTATCAGACAACAAGGAATGGAAATTATGCTATGGATACGAAGAAATTATTCAAATTGGCCAAATATTATAGCTTGAATAGTTTTGACCCAAAATTGATATGCCAAATTCTTATTCCCCAATACCTCAGAACATGACTATATTTGGAGATACTATCTTTACATAGGTAGTCAAAGCAAAGTTAGGTTATTTAGATGGACCTTAATCCAATATGGTTGATGTTCTTATAAGAAGAGAAAGGCAGAATATATACATACGAGAGAGAAGACCATGTGAATATGCTAGCTTTCCAGGCACCTTAATTGGGGACTTCAAGCCTTCAGAATTGTGAATACATAAATTTCTGTTATTTAGCCACCTAGTTTATACTGTTTTGTTATGGCAGCTCTGGACAACTAGGCCATCAATTCCTGGGAGTGCAGGAGACCTAGTTATAGCCACCATACCCTACTTGCTATCATCATAAGCCACCTATTACAGTTCCAGCTTGCTGTCACCCTGTCCCCAAGGATAACATCTGATGTGGCTCTTCCTCAAAGCCTTGTCTCACTTGTAGCTGCAAGTGACAAGAGTTCTGTCTTTCATCTGGTTGAGAGCCAGAGTGGTGTGTCCCACCATCCAAAGAATCTTCAAGTGACATAAAACAAATTTAGGCAGACTGTGAAAATTTAAAGTAGTATATAGGCATGCCTGAAATAACCACTGAAAAAATGATACACAGTTTTAAGTAGAACTGACTGATAAATTAAAATTCCAAGGGTACATTCAAGAAAACAGGGGACAGAGGGAAAAAGAACAATAATACAAATTAAACAAAGCAAAGAACATCCACAAATAGAGGACCAAAGAAAACACAAAACAGTTAAAAGAAAAAAAAAAATCATGTGGAAAAAGTTGAACCCAACTCTATGTTATATAGAAGAGATGTACCCCAAAACAGATGGACGTGAACTGACATAAACTTGAGAGTTGTAAAAACTGAAACTACAGTTAATATTTAAGGCCTTATATTGCTGTATTAATATAAAATAAAATGGATTACAAGACAATAAGATTGCCTGTGATACAAGGTGACATTTCACAATGATAAACATGTCAAGTCTCTAAGAAGGCATAATACACATAAATGTGCACCTAATAACAGCTCTTCAAGGTGCAGGTGACAGAATTAACTGGGGAAATAAAACTTTCTTCAGTGTCATTTGGAAATATAAATCAGACTCTTAGCAATTGATAGAACTACTACAAAAATGTTTGAGTATAGAGGCAATCTGAATGATGTGACACAGATCTACTTTCACTTAATGAATAACCTTATTTTGCAAATTCAGAAGAGATACTTGAAAAGTTTTTATGTGATGTAGTCAAAAATAGAGAGTATACATTACATGACAAAGAATATCAAATCATCTAAAATGATTGCAATATTATGAGGTACTCTGACCATGATAGAATTTAATTAGCAAACCAATAAAAATAAGGTATATTTTAACAACCCCAACCATTTAAAAATTAAGCAACATACAGCTTAAGGACTGATGTGTAAAATGTATGTCATAAGGTTCATGAGGTATTTATTGAGTAGTGTGTGTATGGTAATGTTTCTCCAACCCTTTAATTTTAACTTAAATGAGTCTTTATCTTTAAATCAGTTTATATTTTTAATGCACTCTGACAACCCCTTTTAATTGGTGCATTAAAAATATGTTCATTTAGAATGATTATTGTACAGCTGAATTATTGTATATCATATTTGTAAATGTTTCTTCCTTCCTTCTTTCCATTACTGGGGAAGGAACCCCAGGGTGCTCTGCCTCTGAACTACATCCTGCTTTTATTTTTTTGAGTCAGGGTCCCTCTGGATGGCTGAGGCTGGCCTGGAAGTTGTGATCCTCCTGCTTCTGCCTCCCAAGTTGTGGGAATAACAGGTATGTGCCAGCATGCCTAGGTTTTTGCTTACTTTTTAGTTCTGCATTCTCTACTTTTAATTGAGCATTACTTTTAATTGAGCATTTCATTAAATTCCATTTTGTCTCTTCTCTTAGCATATTAAACTTCTGGTTTTAATGTTTCTGGCAGTTGCCTCAGAATTTCCAATATAATTTTTAACTAGAATAAATACATCTATAATTACACTGCTTCACATGAAAGACAAGCACCTTATATTGGAGCATTCCCAATCGATTTTCCTCCTTTAACAACTCCCGCCTTTCTTTTTTTCCTCCCCTTCCTTTCTCCCTTTCTCCCTCCCTCTCTCTTTCTTCCTTCCTTCCTTCCTTCCTTCCTTCCTTCCTTCCTTCCTTCCTTCCTTCCTTTCCTTCTTTCCTTCCTCTGGCCGCCTCTTTCTTGTACCATTGATTGAACTCAGAGGCACTCGACCACTGAGCCACATCCCCAGCCCTATTTTGTATTTTATTTAGAGAAAAGGAATCAAGAGAAAAGTGCTTAGCATCTTGCTGTTGCTGAGGCTACCTTTGAACTCACTATCCTCCTGCCTCAGCCTCCTGATCTACTGGGATTACAGGTGTGCGCCACCAGGCCTGGCTAACATTGCTATTCTTCATTTCACTTATTCATGTGCTATAATCATCCTATCTATTCACATTTAGTACTTGTAACAGTTATTTTTAAATCAGTTAAAAATATTTTAAAAATCAAGATTTTATTTTGTCTTCATTTCTTCTATGACACTCTCATTTTATGTAAATATGAATTTATTAAAAGAAAACATTGTGCTGCACACTTGTCAGAGCAAGGAATACTTTCTGTAGGACAATTGTGAAAAGGGAGAGAGATTGAACTCAGTTCAGCTGAAGTAAAAGTAGAACATTTTTAACTGTTGTGTGAGCTAAGGGATAATGCTGGGGGAACTTGGTCAGTATATTGAAGCCACTGTGCTTGCTCATTGGCTCTTGGCAGAGGTAAGCTGCCCTCCCTCAGAGACAGGAAGAAGGGGACTTTGTGTGAGTAACATTTTAAAAGGGTTGCTACTCTCAGATCCTGGAGAAAGATCTTTCTGGATTGCTGAATATTTACATCTCAAAGAGGCAGAGAAGAAATTTAAAATCGTAAGTTTTTTTAAGGTCCATGCTCAAAGAAACTGCAGATCAGGGATCTATCCTCAGAAAGACAGCTGTCTCAAGTTTAGTCAAGCTGAGGGGGATATTAGGACTACATGGCTGAATTTCTATCTGTATCATTATTCTTTTCCTTGAAGGATTTTAAAAGAATATTTCTTTCAGGCTAGGTGTGCTGGAGGAAGTCCTTTTTGTTCATTTGAGACATTGTGTATTTCTTATTCACTTTTGAAACACTGTTTTCCTAGACATAGATTCTAAGTTACTTGGAATTTTTTTTAACACTTTAAATATTTCACTATACTTTCTATTTTACGTGTGGTTTCACACAAAAGAAACACTGAACTTCTTGGGCTGGTTTCTCTATCAGGATCATGTTTCACCCTCTCCTTCCTTTGTATGATTTCAAGACTCTTTTCTTGGCCTTTGCTGTACTAGTTTGAATATGATAGGTTGAAGTCACCCCTGCCCCGTTGATTGGTGTTCTCTGAGCTTTCTGGATCTATGGTTTAGAGGCTTTTTTCTTTATTTCTTTTTAAATTAGTTTGGGAAATTTCTCAATCAGTATTACTTCAAATGTTGCTTTTATTCCATTCTCTATTTCTTCTCCTGCTCTTCCAATTATGCCTATATTACAGCTGTATAAATTGTTGCACAGTTCTTGGCTGTTTTATTAGTCATTTCTCTTTGTTATAATGAGATATCCGAGATACTTAATTTCTAATGAGAAAAGTTTTATTTTGGCTCAGTTTTGGATGTTCTGGAATAGGATGGTGTTACCAGTTATGGAAAAGACCAATTAATCAACCAAATAAAATGATTTAGAATTCATAGATTAAAATTCTAAAAATAAACATTTTATATATACTTACATGTTCAAATAGAATTCTACTTTATTTTAATAAGAACATAGGAAATGGTGACAAAAATAATCCAATTCAAAAATACTGTTTTCTTTTATATTTGTTTCAATATGGACTTTATATTTGTTTCAATTTGCTACTAACTTCAACAGCAGTTTAACTTCAGGCTAAATAAAGCTTATTACATTTAAAACAAAATAATTTTAATTCATTATAGTATTAACAAATTAAATCACCAATAATTTGGTTAAAATATATGTTATGTCAAAAATGTGAATGAGAATGAAAAAGATCAAAAAGAGATATTTTAAAAACAGGCCTCAACTGTGTGACTGCTAAAGGTAGTGATTTAATAGTTTACTGAACTATTAAATATTAATAGTTTACTTTGTGTTGCTCATTACTTTACATAAAGTAGCAAACCACAAACTTGAGATGTGTTCTCCTTATATTCCCTTATTATGCCATAAAAATTTCCTTCTAAAGTATCTTCCTGCAGATACGGTGGTAGAGAGGAGTGCTTCATTAAGTCTGGAGGTACATGGGTAGGTACCCAGCTGGGTGGCCCCAGACTGCCACCCTTTGATTAGTTCCCTGTTTCTGGCCTCAAGACAACATCTCTAGAAGGCTTCATTGTCCTGCTCCTGGTTGATGATGCTTAGGACTTCTTCTCCACTCTTGCTTTATATACACCTAGCATTGGGTGCCTATAATTGCAGGTTCTTGCTTCTGAGTATTTGGGTTTCTTTTCTGTTCTTTCACCTTGAGCATAGTTTTTTTTTTTTTTTTTTTTTCTTCAATATTCTGTTCACAGCTGCCTAGAGACCACAACCATGTCAATGTCACAGGGTCACCTGCAATTCAAAGTTTTCGCATCCATTCTTCTACATAGACTCTGTGACACTCTTTAGATCCGTGAGACTAGAAGTATTGCATCCATTTCAAATATTTCCTTTCTTTCTTATCTTATTCTCTCCATGATACAGTCTTGGTTTTTCTCTCAAAGTTTCTTTGGTATGTGGATTGATTTTTCTTTATTTCAAAATCACTGTGTTGTCAATTCATGTTCCTAAAACAGACAGCTCTCTGAGTTCCTCATTTCATACTTCTAACATATAATTTTGAAAGCATATCCACATAACTTCTCTAAGATTTAGAACTTTAGAACCCCATGAAGTAGAAACAGTTCTGATATTAATGAAAAAAATATATAATTGTCCATTTCCTTAGGGAATTGGTTCCAGGACACCCCCATCCAAATTCCAAAAACTATAGATGCTCAAGTTATTTTTATAAAAGGTATAGTGTTTGCATATAACCTATATAATTCTTCTACATACTTTTTAAAACACCTCTAGTTTGCTTGTAATCCATAATACAATATAAATGCTATATAAATTGCATAAGTTATAAGTTGTTACATTGTACTATTTAGAGAATAGTGACCAAAAAAGGGTGGACATATTCAGTACAGACACAACCATCTTAGCCCTAGTCACAGATAGGGAAGGACATGTGCTATACTGAAATACAAAATAGCCAACAATATACTGATCACAAATAGATGTAGTGGCAAAACTATCGTGGCCCATATATAAGCCTTTATTGGATGAAAAAAATGTTGTGGCTACTTTCTTTTTGGCTAATGATAATTTGTAGTATTACTACATTAACCTAATAAAACTTATATGTGTTTGAACCATCCTTCTCTCACTTCAACACAGAAGTTATGCAAAGAGATGTGACCTTATGTGGTGATTCCTAGGCAAAAGAGATAAAGGTGAGAAGAAAATGAGAATTCAAGGAAATAGTTGATAGTTCCATTTTAGATGAAAATTTTCCTTTGTATTTTTTTTTGTTTTTGATAAACACTTGCATTGTTGGACAAAATCAGCAAATTATGGAGTAATTTGTATCTGAATTTTTCCAAATTTAATATCATATAATAAATATTTTTAATCCATTAACTAATTTTCATAAACAGAATTATATATGATTATATAATTATTATATATGAATTATATATGATAAATTGTTTTATAATTTAATTGATCGTGTTAATATTTTTATATTTGGGTTGTTTACAATTTTGTTGAAAAGATTTATTTATATAATCATTTGTTTTTCTGATAAAGGCTTAGGCTAAATATGAAGAGGGACTAACTGCAAAAATTCTATAGTGCTTAATCAATCAGGACTTTACATGTACAATATGAGCATGTAGTAACAATTAAAATGCATTACACAAATGCTATATTAAAAGATTTGATACTTTATGTGATAGGCACAATAACTGACAGCCAAGAATTTACTCTCTAATCCCTGGAACTTGTGAATTCATTGCTGTCCATGGTAGAAAGGATGCTGGGTATGGTGGTACATGTCTGTATCCCAGCAACTCAGGAGTCTGAGGCAGAATGATCTCAAGTTCCTGGCCAGGCTTTGCAACTCAGAGTGAGTAACCCTAAGCAATTTTAGTGAGACTCTGTCTCAAAATTAATAATAATAATAATAAATTTAAAAAGGCTGTGGATATGGCTCAGTGATCAAAGCACTCCTGGGTTTAATGCCCACTACAAAATAAAACAAATTTAAAAATATATGCACAGTAGTGTGATACATTGCAAAAAATGATTAAGGGTAAACTTGGAGTGGTAGATAATCCTAGATTATCCATGGGATTCCGGTCTAGTCCCATGAGTTTACAAAGTGAGAGAGAAGGGCAGAAGTTCAGGCAAGAGACATATAACAGAATAAAATAATAACAGAAGTGGGGAAGGAATTCAGAGTGTGAGAGACACTGAGCTGTCATTGCTGTCTTTGGCAAGGGAGGCAGGAAGGAAGCCACACTCAAGTACCTGGATGGTCTCTGGAAAGTGGGGTCAGCTGTCTCTGGAAGTCAGCCACGAAATCGGGACCTCAGTCCCACAACCACAGGAACTGTACTTGACAAAAACCTGAGTGAACAAGAGAATGGATTCTGTCCCCAGAATCCCCAGAAAAGAAACAGCCCTGCCAATATTTTGATCTTGATTAGTTGAAACTAGCACAAAACTTCTGACACGATCAATTAAATTATAAAACAATTTATCATATATAATGCATTAAATGAATTTGTAGATAACAAATTCATGGTGTTTTTAATCTACAAAGTCTGTGCTAATTGTTTTGGTAGCAATAGAAAAGTAATACATTGTATCTAATGTATTAATGGTAATAACAATGCATTCATAGCAATTGTAATGTTGTTTATTCTTTTTATTTAGCACACACTATGTCCCAGTTTGTGTATAAGTGTTTTAATATATTAACTTAATACATATTTGCATTGTATGTGTTAGATTTCCCACACATGTTAGAGGAGGGAGTTGAGTTTATAAATAGTTAAGTAATTCATCTGCAGACATTTCTTTAGAGGCAACAAGAAAAGCAGTGAGGCTGGGATTTCTTTTTTAATTTTCTTCTGTGTACAGTTGTTATTTTAATTTTATTTGTAAACCATTCATAATGGCACACAATATATTTTGAGCTTGGAAACATAACATTAAACAAAATTAATGAGTTATTGAAATGCATCATTAGTTGAAATAAATGGAGATTTAAAATCAATTAATTTATCTTTCTTATTATAATTTGCTTGTTTCTAAAGTCAGACTGCATTTAGCATCTATTCTGTTTCTTTACATGTTCATTTCTGACTTATTTCAAAATATATGCACACACAAAAGGTTTTGTACCTGATAATTGATTGAAATATAAAGCACTTTTTGTCTCATTATTTCTCAATTCTTTGAATGTCTTCTCAAAGTCAAGTACCCCAAATCATCGTTAGAGCTGTGTTCTCTGACTATACGGTCTTCCAATTTATTTGAGATTTAATGGTCACACTAAATAAATAAATAAATAAAATAAATAAATATACTGTGTTCCACAGAAACTCATTGGCTCTATCCCTGATCATATTAACAAAAGCAAAGCCACATGTGAACTCTTAAAAAAATTCTGACGTATGACAGATTAGTTGTCTAGCAGTGAGATGAATTAAGAAGGAAAGGTTAATAAGACCGACCCCTCTTGGTGCTTCTTGTTTGGGGGCCAGGACAGCAGATGATTTGGGGGTGGGGGAGGGGAGTATAGGATACTTAACTTGGATGATTCGTACTGAGAAACTGGGGTACAGTGCTTCACTGCTTGGGGAGCTGCCAGAGAAAAACGCTAAGTGAACAGACTAAAGGAGACCTGCCGGTTAGCTTTGAGAAATGCCCTGGAGTCTGGATACTGGCACCAGTCAACCAGGGCGGCCCATGGCAGAAGCAGAGATTCAAGGTCAGGATGTTGATGAGCAAAAGAGGGCATGGCCAGAGCTCACCGGGGCGCAACCTAGCCCACACAAGATCAACCTCTGAGTTACAGCAGGTCACACTTCAGCCCAAATGACTGAAAGAGCAAGAGACTCTCAGCAGGACAAGAAACACGCATGCTCAGGGGACGAGCAGTTGCCAACAAGACCCAGGCAAGAGCTAGCCAGGGCCATCCTCTCAACACAACATCATAGACTTTGACTTCCACTGTAAGGGGAGGACTCATTCTTTTTTTTCTGTAGAAATGGACAGTTTTGTAAAGATTACACATAGATAATCTTGTAAGACTGACTTCAAACTTAACTTGGATACTTACTTGTTTCATTTTTCTATAATCAGTAAGAGTCCACCCAGAGGAAAGACCAGAGGAGATTAGAGTAGCTTCATATTTTTTTTTCCCCAGACATCTGTCTTGTCATAGAGGTTTGCATTTTATTAATCAGCTTCTTTATTTATTTACTTGCATAGATTAAATATTGTTGTATATATACATATGTATATACACACACATATAAAGTATACAATGTGAAGTTATGACACATTTATATGGTAAGTTGGCTAATATAGTGAAATAAACTAACACATCCCTTATCCCATATGTTTATACACCCATAGCAAAGGCAGCTACAGTCTAGTCATTTAGAAAAAATACCTGGATATAATACGCTCTTGTTAACTGTTGTCTTCATGCTATACATTAGGTCCTTCTGTACTACCCTGACTGAATTAAGAGGTGAATATTACAACAATCCTCCTTCTGTGTTCCTCGAGGCACATGCCCTTTAGGGAAGTAACCATGAGCTGAGACTCTTCTTGTCTAATATGTGCCTTACACTAGTTTAAGCACATGTATGGTCTTCTCATATTCTTACAATAACCCTTCTAACCTGGTAAACTATTACAAACAAGGAAACTGAGGAACAGAGCATTTAAGTGACCCGATGAGGGGTTGGCCTTGTAATAGAGAGTGGAATCAGGATTTTAATCCAAATAATCTCAATGTAGAGGCGTCGAGAACATCATGCTTATGTTGCAGGAGGCAAAATTACATAGTTCAGCTGTGGTTAAAAAATACAGAAACAAGAAAACAAAATGTTTAAAAATAATTGCCACTTTTAAACTCCCTTTAGAAAAAGAGTGTTGTTGATTGATTGATTCCCTTTCCTCACTCAAGGCATTTTTATCAAAAATAGCTCAGCTGGCTGGAAATATTGAAGTCAGTTCCAAAATATGTTCTATTTCTCCCTATTCACAGGAAGCTACTTGCACTGGCTTACTGCTGGCAAATCAGAAATTGGTCTCAGACAACCAGTCAGCCAGAAAATACCTTTTTTCTTTTTTTAGCCAGAGACTAAAGTATGGGATATTGATTTTTTTTTTCACCCAATTCAACAATATCGCATAATCTTTCATGACATAAGAAAATATGAAGGTGTCTCCTTCATATGCAACTGTTATGGCTCATCAGGTGACATCCAAGTTGCTTTCATTAATTGCTGAGGAGGGGGACAGGCTGCAGTGCCACAGTAATAACTCAGCTGTTTGCAGGTGACTACTCACATGGAGCATTAGGCCAGTGGCCAAGACCTTTCATGGAAACTGCAGGGCTGAGCATTTATCCCTCTGGAGTTTCCATAAGAGAACAGTAGGTGGGGGTGGGGCAGACGGGAAAGAAAATGAAACAAAGGAAAGAGAATCATCTAGAGATACCCTTTTCAAAAATCCTCGAATAGTTCTAAGAAACAGTGTGTGCTTCGTCTGGGTCTTTCACTGTTCTGGTTAAGCTGTTTATTCAGTGTGAGGAGTCTCCAACGAAGGACCCTGATGAGATTTAGAATTAAATTTAAGCAGGTCAATCAGACCTTGCTAAAAATATGTATCAGCAAGAGTGTCTTATGCTACAATGTCTGCATCCTTTTATATAGAATTATAAGGAATTACTTTTCAAGTCCTATTGCACATTCAAAAGCTCTGTTTTCGATGCTAAAATTATAAAGTTACTCTGAGTTTAAACATACAAGTAAAATGATTACAAATAACGTCTGATATGATTACTACTAAAAAATAAGATTTCTGATAAAAGCACCTTAAAATTTTTAGGCAAAGCTTAATATCCATTTTTAGCATTATTTTTGATTGTTAAATTCAAAGTTACATTTCAATATTTACTTCGTGGTAGATAAAATCAATGAGTAAATACAACAGTGATTTAAAATTTCAGTTACAAGATGGGTTAATCCTAGTTTACAGACTCATTGGTTAAATTATAGCAATTAAGCAGGAGATAAGGCTCCTAATAGCAAAAATAAATCAATTGTAAAAAGGCCAGGTGTCTACAGTTTGAGTAAATGAGGAGTTTATGCTTTTTCTCCTTAACTCATTGGCAAACTTTTATAAGGCCCATGAAGTTCATCCTTCCAAGCCATATAAATCAGTCATGGCTTTAAAGAGATCAGGCCAGGAGGGGAGCACCTGGAAGACCACCTTTTCAGAACTGTGCTTACAGCATCTTATCTGAGATTTCTGATCACACATCCCAACTCACGCCAAGGACTGAGGTCACACTCATACATGCTTCTCAATGGCTGATATTCATTTGCACTACCCTCCTGGTGGAATTTCTGATCCCCGGGCAGACATGATAAGGTACCAACCCTAATAGAGCAGTTACCATCTGAAGAAAATCACCCTGGATACTGCTGCCTGTGCGCTACCTTCTTTGACTCACAATTCCTGATTTTCTTGGGTACTGGAAATCTGATGGAGCTGAGAGATTTTATCTGAGACATAACTATTCACAGAATAGTGGATCACACTTAGAATTAAGGGTAAAAGTATCAATGAAGACTTAAAGGACAGCAAGGAATTGAGTGGATATATCAGCCAAATTTACTCTTGGTTACGAGATGGATTGAAAGGTTTTCAAACTACTTCTGTTTGTCTTTTAGTGAACCAAACACACATGCTAACTTTCCAGTGATGATGTCATTTTAGGTACATCAAAGACCACATAAATGTGTAGGTACATATTGATTGAAACCTTGTCTCTGAGTAAAATGCCAGGTGAAAACTACTCTTTTATCAGAATTTAATATTTTGAAATTTCATATTAAATTCTGTTATGTTTGTTTAAGTAAATGAGAAATATTCCATACAAACTATCTTTAGATCAGTGGTATTATTTGATTGAATGTAACAGGTCCTTTCTTCTAATGTGAGGCCAGGCTAATCAAGATTTTCCAAATCTCAAATGGGCAAGAAATTCAGAATGAATTATCATTTTTTTAGATTATTTATTTACTTATTCATAATGCACAAGTATATCATCTTTTTACATACAACTGCTTGTATACAAAGTATATAAGTACCATTCAGATCTTTAATCATGCATTTAGGATAGTGATATCCAGAATGAATTATTGTGTTGAAATTCATCATCAACTTTTGTAAGCATCTCTTTCCATTGAGGTTTGTCCTTCAGATTTAAAAGTAGAGCTACTACTTCCTAGCAATACCCTCAACTGGTTAGAAAAAGAAGTCAAGAAAATTGTCTGTCATCTATCTATCTATCTATCTATCTATCTATCTATCTATCTATCTATCGTCTAATTCCTTACTTCAAACTATGGACTCCTGAGCAGGAGAGAAAGTCTTAGGCAAAGATCTAAAGGAATCTGTGAAGATTTCTGTTTTTTGAAAAGATCTTTCAGCTATTGACTTCTGGTGCCTTCTGGGCAGGAACCAGCAGACTTCACAAAATCTAGTGTCTTGTGGAAGGATCATCACCATTCTCTAAGAACATCCCCTCCTCAACACCAGTTTCTCATTTGAGGGCTCACAATCAGTCTCATCATGGCTGCTACCTCTGGGAATCTCAGTTACCAGAAAGCTCAGGACCACCGGGTAGCCCTGACAGAGGGCCATGCTACTCATCACAATCCTTTTGGAAACTCCCACTTTTATCCTCCCTCCAACTTTTCAAATCATCCTCATTGCTCATGGGAAATCCTGATGTGTCAGCAGAAAATTCTTCACAAGAGGCATCTCCCTTTGTTTGTGTCCTTCGTGCCTACCTCTGTCAGGAAATCAAAGGTCCATGTCTTGGGAGCTCCTAACCCCAGCAGCCCTCTCAGCTGGGTCCTTTGCCTATACTTTGGGCCTGAAGATGGGTTGTCCTTGCTGTTCCTTATAGTCACTTCCAGAAATTGGTACCAGTCTTTCTCAAAACATCAGCTTTGAATTCATGGACTAAGTTATGCTACTTCCTTCTGCCATATACCTAACTTTTATCACTGCCATGTTCTCCTTGAATGTTTTAGCTTTTGATATGTGACCACATTTGTACCATGTTCAGCACTCTATGTGGGGGTTTCAATGTCCAAAGCTTCTCAGTCTCTAGGGTATCTTTTCTCTCTGATACTCTATTTGTTGACCCCACCTCGGCCCTTGAGTGCTGAGTTCAATTAGCACCAACTGCATTCCCTCATAAATAAGTAGCCTGAGAGGATTTAGGCAAATTATTACCCTTATGCCATTTCGCTGTCTGCATTTGTGCCTGAATCCCTATCTTTCTAGTGTGGATAAACTGCCTCATCACTGATGAATACCTCTGATGTTGGTCTCAAACCTAATCTTTTACCCTGCTCATGCAAACAGAGCCAGCAGTCCTCCCCTGCATCATTTTCCCTCCTGGTTAGATTATTTCAATCAACATAGATATTTTACAATCTTGAAAACATATCTAATATCATTTATTGTAATAGTTCCTAAATCTTCCCCATGCCAGATAATAGTAGCTTGATGCTTTAACAGAATCAAAAGGAAAACTCTGGTTATGTGAAAGGGAGATGAGACACAAACCCAGCCTTGCATTTCCACCATCTGTGTCCTTCCTGTGGCTTGGCCGTCTTTACTCCACACCTTACCACTCTATTTTGCTAGAAAGATAGACAAGTCTTACTGAGGCCTGGATCACTCACTATGTCTGTAAAATTTGATCAGCAAAAACAACAACAAAATGATATTATAATCAATCATTCGAATTGTCAGTTTGGTCAACTGCAAGTTGACGTGCTCCAAATTGACTAACTCTGTCTCCAATCAATAAAATGGCCAGTGTTGAAGATGTGACACCTAAAAGTAGACAAATGTTAGTCCTTTCTGGGTTTCTCAGATTTTTTTTTCTACATCCTCAGTTACATTTAGTCTATGAATAGAGTATTTTTTTTTTATTTACAAACATGGGTGAATCTAAAAGCATTGTGCTAAAAACAGGAAACCAGACACAATAAGACAACATCCTCTGATTATATATATTTACAGAAAATATTAGAACCAAAGCAAAAGGATAGGAACAGCCAGTTATTGCCAGGAAGGTGTCAGAAGTGCACTTTCCTCAAGACAGGAATCTGCTACATCATGAGTGATGGTTGTTCTACATTGAATGGTAAAATTAAAATAGGTGAATCATATTGTGTATGAATTAAACAATAAAAATGACCCAAATGTATTTTATCAGTTACACATTTTCTACATAAATTGAATTTATCCTGAGTGATTAATTCTACTCCAGAATTCAAACATTTTCAAAGATGACAGCAGCATATGACATATATAGCATGCTAGGCATGCCTGTAATCCCAGCTGAGATAGGCTGAGATAGCAGGATAGCAAGTTCAAAGTCAGCCTCAGCAATGGCAATGCACGAAGCAACTCAGTGATACCCTGTCTCTAAATAAAATACAAAATAGGGCTAGGGATGTGGCTCAGTGGTTGAGTGCCCCTGAGTACTACACACACATATACACTATATATATATATATATATATATATATATATATATATGCATATATATATGTTCATATATATATGAACATAAAGAAGAGATTATAATTTAATCCACATTTTATGATAGAATTGTATATAACACATATAATTGAATTCAGGATATACAGTATATATCTATCTATAATTTTAATTTTTAGTGGATTTTATAGTTTTATTGTTGTCTTATAAAGTGTCCTTAAAAACACCCCCCCAAAAATTTGCCCTTGTAATTTTCAAAAACTCAACATAATACACTTAGACAAATAATATTTAAGTTAAAAATTTTAGAAGTGTTTGTGCTATTTACTTATCTGGGTAAAGCTCTTGTGCTTTTGATCAAGAGTTGAATTGTGGATATTTATGCACCTACAGGTGTCACATGGGAAGCTAAAGATGGATTCCAGAAAAAGACAGTGAGTTAATATAGTATGTAAGGTGTTTTACAGTAGTGAAAATAAATAAACTGACAGTCTTACATGTAGAGAGAACGCAATGGGAAACAGAAGTCATGCTAAAGGCAGACACCACTTGAACAGTTGAGGGTAAAGATTCGTTTGGAAAATAATATGGGCAGGAAATGTCAAGGTCTTTGGTGGCCCATTAGGCAACACAGCTCTAGTGAAGCCATCAGCTCTACTTAAGGTTTTTTCTAGTAGTATTCAGCTACCTTGGAGACTCCCTGAAGAATGGAGGTGGTTGGGTCACTTAGTACTGTATTTTTAAAGAGCAGATGATGGAAGGAGGAAGATGAACGTATTGCAAGTATGCCTTCGTTTCCTGTGGCTGCTGTAATAGCAGGGGAACCTGTTCTTACTTTCTCTGGTTTCTAGTGGCTGCAAACTTTCTTTGGTTTGTGCCAACATCACTGGAATTTCTGCCTTGTGTCACATTGCCATGTTCTTCGTGGGCGAATCTCCTTTTGACTTTCTCTTAAAGCAATGCATGCCATTGCATTTAAGGCCCACCTGGATAACCCTGGATAAATTGCCTACCTCAAGATTCTCGGCTTAGTTGTCCTGGCAATAATGCATTTTAAAATAAGCTAATTTTTGTAGGTTCCAGGGGTTCAAACCTTCTGATGACTGGGAGCCATTATTGGCCTACAAAGGATATTTGAGAAAAATTGGTTTCGATGATGAATATGTGATAAACCCTAGGCTACGTGAAAGCAGCAGCAAATGAGGGTTTAAATTGGAGAAGGCAACTTTGAATCATATTATTATTCTATTAAGAGAGAGAAAAAGATGTAAGATCATATAGACGATTTTGATTTGTGTGAACTACACGTATTAATATGTATATATGCATGTTTAATATATACATATTGATATGTATATATGCATGTTTAATATATAAATCCACACTAATATATTAACAATGATTATTTTCTTAGAGGTGCTTTTGGGGTGATCTTTATTTTACATTTATTTAGTTTGAATTCCCTCCATATTAGCATAACCAAAAAGATCTGAAATTCTCAAAAATCTTGCATCCTTTTATATGAAGCCTATTCAACTCCCCTTGGAATAAAATCATATTTAATCTGAAACATTTGGGAAAAAATATAACACTATTTGAACTGAGGTTTGTATCTTAAGTTAGAACAGAGCAGAGCAAACTTAAACATATTAGTTTGTTACTCTAGACTAAAATGCCAGGTACTTCTGACTACCTGTGGATTTGAACATCAATAGTCAGAGAGTAGAGGAAGCAGGTGTTAACCCTGTCAAAAGCGTTGCAATTTATTTTTCCTAACTTCAATCTTCCTTCAATTGCTAGTAGACATAATTTTTCAGCTCTCCCTTGATCTCAGTGGGGGTCTCTGACTTGAGTCTTACCTGGTTGTTGTAAAATGCCTCATGCTTTTCAGATAAAAGGGATATTCATGCATAATACTAATAAGCATTATAATTATAAGTGGTCTTAGCACTAAGGTGTTTGCTAGCATCAGAAGCTGAGAAGTAGGCAGTCTGAATATAAAACTGTCAGAAACATTGTGTTTGGGAAGTATTTTAAGGCATTGGTTTGAAATGATGATTTCCTAATTCTTTTTTAAAATCATGAAAGAAATTAGGCAATGACTCAAAAGCAAGCGAACAGATCAGAATGGTAATTTAGAGAAGTATTGATCCAAGGAATGGAGTTGAATGACGAAATTCTATTCCAGGTAATAGACAATGTAATTAAATTGATTTCCATGGAGACACTTAGCAAGATGGATTTTAGTGACGATCATTATTGGCATGCTATATGTGGAAAAAAGACAACTGAATTAGTATGTTTCTCTATAATTATTATTTAATACTATTAATGTGTTCTCAGCACTAGTACATATGTGCTTAATGTCTTCCATTTTGTTTTCTTATGACTATAAAAATATTCAAAATAGTAACTTTCCTGGGCATTATGGAATCATGATGCAATAGTTGCTTTGAGATAAAATTGTTGATGCTCATATTTTTAGTGCATAATTGTCCTTGAGATATCTTATTTGTTGTTTTACAAAATGTTATCAGAACCTCATAGTGACAAAACTCTGCTTATTTTTAAATAAAGTGAAGGGCATGTTCTGATTGCTCACTTTCTCCTGTTTCTGAATTTATTGACATTTTAAATTCAAATGTCAAAGTTAATAGTGATACAAGAGAATGTTTTCATAATGAATGGAACAGATGAACTTTTGAAAGGAGATTATGGTCAGTGAGGGTGAATAAGACACAAGAACATGGGATGACTTTGGGCAATGCAATTTTTGTGAAGTCATTATTAAAATAAATTCTGCTTGGCATAGGAAGTAACAATAATTACTTACAAATGTATATTCTCTGAAAAGATGTGCATGACATCACTGCTATTTATTGACGGACCAGGTAAAAACATATTAAGCCTTCAAATATTTCAAGGAGGACCAGGATTTTTTGCACATATTATGTCTGGGACTTTCTCTCTAACTTTGATGTGTGTAGGAGTAGCCTGGGGATCCTGCCTCTGATGTATTAAGGACCCAGGATTCTACAATACCAGCCATCTCCTGCTGAGACTGCTGCTACTGACTCACAAACCATATTTTTGAATACCCAGGGCTCACCTTTGACCAAACATAGCTGTCTTGGGTTAAACAGAATTATCATTAAATCTGAAAGCAGGGCTTTGAAACCTTATGACTGTGGGAAAGTAATTAAAAAGCAGGTTGGAGACAGAGGGCATGTCTTATAAAGTTCACAGAGGGCAGGCCTTGTAAAGACAAGGAATAGATTATTATTATTTTTTTTTTTTACTGTTTTCATTTACTATTTCTTATTAGTTGATTTTTACAAATCCCTTTAGAACAATGTCACTGGTGGAAACAAATGCTATCCAAAATTTAAATGAATAGTGTAAAATACTTTGTATTGACGGTGAAAGATCCATGCATTTAGGTGTGAAAAGATATGATAGCTTCATTCTATTCCTGCAAGGTATAAGCTGTGTGATGCTAGACATAAATTTAACATTTCTGTCTTCCTTTGGAAACTGGAACAAAATATACTGTATATAAGTTTTTTAGGGGAAAAAAAAACTATGGTTAAGTGCATCATGTAAATGAAAGCAGGCATTGTAGTATTTAAAAATATGTTGTGGAAATAAACCATTAAAACCAAAATTAGGGAGCTGGGTTGTGGCTCAGTGGTAGAGCGCTTGCCTAGCATGTGTGAGGCACTGGGTTTGATTCTCAGCACTGCATATAAATAAATGAACAAAATATAGGCCCATCAACATCTAAATTTTTTTTTTTAATTAGGTTAACAGGTAATGAAAGAGAACAATTAAAAGCATCTTTAAAATGTTGCTTACTGTACACAAAGAATATAAGAAAAGTGGTAATATTATGGATAGCAGTAATAAAATACTGTATTATGCATTTTTGAGGAGGTAGATTGTCCTCAAGTGAAAGAGAAACATAAAAAAAAATTCACAAAGAGAAAGCCTAGTAAAGTTGTTAAAACGCCAACTAGTTTTGTGCCCTTGATCAAATTATTTAATTTCCGTTTATTCAATTTTCTTGTTTATAAACCTGCCTCAAATTATTTTTATGAATGTTAATGCTTGTAAAACACAAAGATTAATACTTGGAAGACAGTACATTCTTAGTGAATGTCAATGCCTCTGTATGTCAGGGTGACATCACAAAATATTACATTAGATGAGCTATAAGCAATAGAAACTTATTCATTACAGTTCTGGTGGCTGGGAAATCCAGAACAGGGCAAGTGCAGATTCAGGGTCTGGTGAGGGATTGTTTCCTCACGTTGATTGTTCTATCCTCAAGTGACAGAAAAGGGCAGTAGCCCTCCGTGTCCTCTTCTATGAGGGCACTAATCTCATTCATGAGGGCCCCACCCTCATGACCAAACTACCACCCAAAGGCCACACATCCTATCACCTTGAGAATTAGTATTCAAACACCTGAATGGTGTTTGGAACATAATTGTTAGCTCTCACTACCTGAATTTTTGTTAAATAAAAATTGTCCTTGTGAATGATGAGCATTTTTATATATTTGGGGATTTCTACTGGGATGTAAGGCCTTCAAAATCAATATGTTCAAATATGTACTGATTAAGTTCAATAGTAATTTAATACTCTTCCTGCCTATTGATTGTCAACTCCTCCCTCTAAGCCAAAGAAAAACATCAAAACAAAAACTAACAAAGGAAACCTTTGACCAAGCAAAGCTAAGTTTATTGGACCAAATTCAGTAACAGAGATCATCACTGTGGCAGAAATTCAATATAGTCTCAGAATGGAGAGTTTAGGAAAGGATATTGATTGAAAGGTGGAAAACTGATTGAGATGGGATGAAGATCATGACACAGTAGTTTGAAATTGGTTGATACAGATGGCAGGAAGGTGGTTAGAGTGAATCACATTAAATAAACAGCTGCACAATAAGTGATTTCTTTGCCGAGTGAGAAATCTATTGTCCAAACTAAAAAATAAATAAATAATAAATAGATAAATAAAAAGGAGAGCGTCTACTACTGTCTTGGAAGAAAACCTATTTGCATAAATTTATTTTTATGAATTTTATGTAGTGAACATGAAAATGTTTGCAGATTATAGCTCTATATTCCTGACCAAGAGTTTCATCGAACAAATGGTTCAAGTTGACAGATAGTCAAAATGTGTTAGCAGAACTACATCAGCTTTCAGGTCCAATAATGGGTGAAAGTTATCAGATTCTCATGGCTGATGTTTTCCTGCCTCGATAATTGTCATAACTGTCACATTCAGGGTTCACTAGTCCACCTCCTTGGAGACAAAGATGGAATATGCTATCTTCCCAAGTTGTTCTTTTTTCTCACTCATGTGCCCCCCTTTGTCTTCAGCAAACAGGTATTTCTGGAACACTTCAGGTCTGGACTATGACAGTGTCCTTTTAATTTTTTCACAGTCTCAACAGTCACTTCCATTTGACCATATCTATGCCATTGTTAGAATCTTGCTCTACTGCTTAATATCCCCCAGTCTACGGAATAAAACACATTCTGTTTCTCAGTGAATAGAATGTTTCCTTACAACTTTGTGAGGGCTTGCTTTGCAGACTTATCCTTTGATTTTCACATAGGTGCCTAGAACTAAAACATTGCTTTATTTTAAATCTGCTTTTCACCCTTTGTTCCTATGGAACTAGGCTGTCCCCTGATATGATCAGCTGATAACTTGGAAATGTCAGTATTGTACAAATAGCAGTGCACAAACTAACCATTTGTATACCAAAGCATCATGGCTGAGGTGAAGTTAAAAAATTGGGTGCTGGTCATGAGAGAAATCAGATACTACTGTAGACTCATTTATCCATTATGTAAGTAATTTTAATAGAAACTTGGGCAATTGCCATCCACCTGTGAATGATGGACTGTGGTCACACTGGCAGAAACTTGGCTGTGGGAATCACAGTGATGAATGACTTTAAATTAAAGTCTAGTTTGTTAATAACAGAACTATCTTTGAGATGAATTTATATATTTCCAGAATCTTCATGTCGGTATTGGTATCCTGGGCCACTGTCATGTAAGAATGGCCATAGTGTAGGTATAAAGATGATGGATAGCAAAAGGGGAGAATATGTGTCCTGTGTTCAGATTCAGAGACGGATCTCTATAAACCCATTTCCTGTGAAGTTTATGCCTACCTAGCAGTCATGAGAAGAATTGAAATTATTTTTCTTACTACGGATATCTGAAGAAATCTCCATCACACCAAGATTGGGTTGAATGACAATCTGTTTCTACATTTACTTCTACAGCTGATAAGATCTGATGAAGTTCTCTGCAGTAGACTTTAGTCCCACAACAAAGTTCATTTGCTGTCATATTTTTATTGTTAACATACATACCCCTTAGAATAAGTAGATGCTTGATATGTATTTACTAAAGAATGAAAGGAAGTATGAGGAAAGAGAGGGATGTGAAGAGGGAAGAAAGGAAGAAGCAAAAAAGAGTAAACATTTGAGGAGAATAGAATTAGAAAATAAAATTCCAGAGAAAGTTAGCAGAAAGGGAGCTGGCATATTTAAATATTTATATGTATATATTCAATATATCAATATATCTATATTTAATATACCTATTAATATAGACATTTAAATACATTTAAATATATAATTAGATACAAGAATAATAAGTATATTATGATAATAATCATATACTTGTCATACAAAATAAATTATTTGCCTTTTTTACTATGTGAAGTAGTTTCAGGATAGGTAATATTGTTTTTTGATAAAAGTCTCAACATAATATTATATTTTAATGTTTTATATAAAGCATTTAAAAATATTATTTATAATAGCGAGATAAGAAAGTCTTAAAATGAATATATATAGAAATAAACATGCATCATTAAATTAAAAATAAAACAGAATATTTTAAAACTGTTTACCTTGTTAAAAACAGAAAATATCTCTGGTCTTCTTTTTAATTGCTGTTTGCTTTCCTCATTTAGTTTTTAAAAATGTTTTTATTTTCAGATTCAGAGATGAATCCTTGTAAACCCATTTCCTATGAAGTTTCTGGGACATGACCACTATTATTACACATAATAGGGGGTTTATGTGGACACATTTACAAACCATTCATTTCAGTCCCCACTACTTCCCCTCTCACTCCCTTCCTCTCACCCCCCTTTTTCCGTTCATTTTGAAGTTAGTAAGAGTCCAATATAATCTAGTTCTTGCCTTTTTACATTGAGAAACAAAATGTTTATTATTGCAGAAACTCAGTGTAAAGTGAAATAATTCCTAATGTTTTTAACAATTTCTCTAAGGTTGATGTATTTGCTCATCAAACATACTCTTGACCTCTCAATTTTCATCTTCAGTCTGGGAGGTTTGCTTGATGCAAAAGGGACCATTTTGGAAATTATGAAGCATCCATCTCTTTCCTTTTCCACACATATTGAATTATTAACCATCTGTTCCAAACATTTCTTACTGGGTCATTATCTGCACTTCCAATTCCACTTTTAAATAAACAGCAGTATCTCTGAATGATATTCAGAAGTGAAAGACTGGCAAAGTTCTCTACTTTAAATTACCTGCAATATATCAGTTTCAGTTTTTCAGTATTTTATTTGGAATAATTCTTAGTTGTTGGGAGCTGATCGATGCATTATCTGATGTTTATAGGCATCCCACTTATTGAAACTATAAGTACTTTCCCTGAGTTGTGACAATCAAAAATGTCTCCAGTTGCTGTCAAATGTCCTTTGAGGAACAAATACACTGTCAATTGAGAGTAGCTACAGATGTATCTCTATCTATCTCCTATCTATCTATATATCTAAACATTTTTCAATGGCAAAACAAAATATTTTTTGAAAATTTACTTTTGCCCAGTGGCTCGGGAGACTGAGGCAGAAAGATCGAGAGTTCAAAGCCAGCTTCAGCAATGTTGAGGCGCTTAACAACTCTGTGAGACCCTATCTCTAAATAAAATATAAAATAGGGCTGGAGATGTGGCTCAGTAGTTGAGTGTCCCTGAGTTCAATACCCGGCAACCCCCTTAAACTCTGATTTTGGTTTGCAGTGATGAATTTTAATTTGATTTTGCCCTTGGATCTTTTTGCATCAAAATTATATTGTTGATGCCTCTTGTTGGGGCATATAGATAATATCAGATGTTGATAATAAAGTGTGCATTTTTTATAATAAAATGATTTGACTAAGTTTAAAAAAAATGTAAACACTAACTGGAATATGTCATCTAATTTTATCAAGCTCTATTGGCATGAAACATTAATTTTGTAGCTAAATTAAGCACCTTATAGTGTGGTGAGAAGTCCATTTTGTTCCCCAATACCTTATGATGGACATTCGAAGCACAGGGTATCCCAAATTCTCTTTAAAAAGCTAGAAAAATACAGTCACTTTCATAAATGAAAACCTCAGTGACAATCAGTTTCTCATTTAGTACAGCTCATATGAAATTACAATCAATTCACCTGAAAGCGAGTCTAGAAATCTCAGCTTTTAGAAGATATAGCAATACTTTGGGGACTCTTAACTGTTCCTTGCAGGAAGGACAAAAGTTATCAAACTTAGATTAATTGGCTTGCTTCCTGTCCCCCCAGGCTTAGTTTTGCCTTATCCTTACCCATTATTAAATTCTGCTTTAATTTTCCATCTCCAAGCAGCACCATAATTATAAGTGTGTTATATTTGAGATAATTTGTAAACTGAAGCATTAATGTGATGTGCACTCTGATGTTCCTTTTACTGAGGTTAAAAAAAAAAAATGTTCTTCACAGGGCTATGTAGGAACTTGAGGTTGGGATGCAAATAAGGAAAGTTTTGATGGAATGGATTGGGCGGTTCCAAGGGTTCTCCAAGGGTGATCTGCATCAGCTGCACGTCTTATTGGAAATGCAATTTGTTGGGCTCCACTCCAGACATGGGTCAGACTCTTGGAGTCCAGCAATATTTCTGAGAAGCCCTCTGTGTGGTAGACATGACTGCTGGAGATTGAGAGCCTCTGGGCTTGTACATCCATGTCCTTGTACTGTCAGTGTAATGGGGACTCAGATTATGCAACATGACAGTGGATGCTTGCATCTCCTGGAGAAGATGGAGTGGGATATTTAATCACAAACCACAAGCACACATTCCAATAAAAAAAACCATAAAAAAATTTCTCTTATAACCTGTCACTGCATTAATTCCTTATCCTTTCATCAAACTTTCCCTTCTCCTACAGGTGCAAACAGGGTTCCACATGAATAAAAAAAAAAATCACACCCCTAAACACCAATTTATCACAGTGATTATATAGTAAAGGCCGGTCTTCCCCTGAAAAGGGACTGAGTGATAGAATTTCATTGAAGGTGCTGAACAAATTAATTTTCTCTAGTCAGACATACAAAAATGTTAGAAGGATCTTCCGTTATGTTTCCCAGCAGAGGTGGTATTGAAAGAGGCAGGAGACACCCAGCAATTGGAAGATGTGGAAATAGAAATATTGAGGAGATGGATTGGCTTCTGTAGAAGAATTTAGACACAGCTGCAGCCTGGGCCGGTTTGGAAAAATTTGTTCTTTTGAATCAACTGACACCACCTTCCTGATGATTCAAAAATATCTTTGACTGTTTCCAGAAACCAGTTTGCAGATCACTATTCCTAGTAATTTGCAGAGGTATCCAGAGAGGTAAGAATTTGCCCATTTTGAATAATGCAACAAAATCATTGGTGCGGAGATGAGAAACCCAGTGAGATTTTTTACTCTACCCCTAGGAGAAAGGTTCTGGTGTGCTTCACCCTCTGAAGCTCTGTGTAGGAATTGGAATCATTTACAATGATTTCTTGTGTAAAGAGATTTAGCATAGTTTCTGTGTCACTCACATGGTGATAATGTGGTTGGTGTGTGTGTATGTGTGTTGGTCTCTGTGTGTGTGTGTGTGTGTGTGTGTGTGTGTGTGTGTGATTGTTGAGTGGATAGAAAAGAAGAGGGAAGTAGAGGTAAGAAGAACTCTAGAATTTGTTTTGCAAAAATAGGTTATAGGCCACGCTATTCACAGAATAAGATGAAGAGAATCTTATCCAGTCATACACTTGTTAGACATATAAATCTTGGACAGTTTAAGATCAAGAGATATGTAAACTGTAGTTAAGATCGCTTACATCTTTCTAAATTATCATGTATGAAAAAATTGGATTATCCACTGGATAAATAAGTTAAAAAAAAATCTTTAAATCACCTTTACATTCTGTATGGAAATGTACAAATCATTCCAGCTTTATCATTTTTATTTTTCGTAATATTTCACATTGTCTATACGAACATAGAGAAAAGTAGGTCATTCACTGGATTCCCTGGAAACTTTTCACAGACAGTAATGGGTAGAATTTGGATTTCACAGCTTGCAATAGGACCATGGCAATGATGTGTGGTGGTTTGAATTTTGAGCTGTGATGAATAATATTTGGCCTTGTATATCATCCTTGTCTGACTATTTCTGACCATTTAATACTGTTTAGTTTGGGAAGATATTTGGAGAAAATTTCGAAGTAGATAAAGCAGAAGAATGATTCTGAGTTTGGGTCATTGTGTCTTTAAAACTGTGCAATACTGTTTAATAATGCAGAGTGTTGAAGTTAGGGTGTTAAAAATATCACTCCCAGTATAATTATAAATTTGATGACACTGCATATACAGCAAATGTACATGATTTAGGAAACCAACTATATGTGAAATAACTGTATAAATTGTTATGAGAAACGCTTTAATGGGAATTATGATTCTAAAATTTGGTGCCTGGACACACATAAACCATTAACCATAATATTTGTATTTTTCCACCTCCAGTGATTCAAAAGGGAAAGGATTTTTTTCAGCATCTAATGCAGTTCTGCAAGCTAACAGATTCCACTTTATTATCAGAATGCAAAAGAGGTTAAGACTTTTACACATTTAGAGATTTTAATAATAGCTAATGGCAAATAGCCAATTGAAGTATCAATGATAGAAAATGAATTATTCATAATGAATTTCTATAAAACCAGGCTATTTTGTTGAATTGGGGAAACATAGAATTTTATATTGATGGTACCTTTTACCTAGCCAATGTGCAAAAGTTATGGTCCACTTTTCCAATATGGCTATAAAATAATGATGACTGAGTGTAAGTTGATATAACAGAAATGCACTGAAGGGTTGTTGAATTTTAAAACAATGCATTGGAGTGGAGGCTCTGTATTCCTCTGTGTTCTTTCTTTAACCATTTCTCCAACAGTGCTCCAACTGTCTTCAGAGTCAGTAGCAAAACTCATTTAACTTTTTATATTATAGGAAATAGTTTCACTGTATTAAAACAGATTTTAATTTAATAATTTAAAACTATTTAAAAAATGTTTCTTGATGGAAATAATTGTTAATATATAAATGTATTTTCTACTAGTATATTTGCTAAATTTTAAAATGTACCTTATGTCATATACACTGGCATATTTGTTTTTATTTTTATATGTGCAAAGGTATACATAATTTTCATCAAAGTACTGATTATCCTGTTCATACTTATGTTTTAGATATCTGTTAAAATCATCAGTAAAAAGCCAATGGAAAGCTACACAGAACTATACTTGAAGGTTGATCCTAAGAGTATCCTAGTGTTGAAACTGAGGTTCACATTTTTTTTTTTTTTTAATTTGTTCTAATTAGTTGTATGTGACAGTAGAATGCATTTTGACACACAATACACAAATGGAGTATAACTTCTTATATTTCTGGTTTTACGTGATGTAGGATCACACTGGTCATGTAATCATATACTACATGTGGTAATAAAGTCCAATTCATTCCACTATCCTTCCTACCTCCATACCCCCTCACTCCATTCACACCCCTCTGCCTAATCCAAAGTAACTCTACCCCCTCCCATGGTGAATTAGCATCTGCATATCAAGAAAACATTCTGTCTTTGGTTTTGGGGATTGGGTTATTTCACTTATCATGATATCCTCCAACTCCATTCATTTACCAGGAAATGCCATAATTTCATTCTTCTTTAAGGCTGAGTAATATTCCATTGTGTATATGTACCATATTTTATTTATTAATTCATCTGTTGAAGGGCACCTAGGTTGTTTCCATAGTTTGGCTATTGTGAATTGAGTTTCTATAAACATTGATGTGGCTGCATTGCAGTAGTAGACTGATTTTAAGTCCTTTGGGTATACACTGAGGAGTGGGATAGCTGGGTACCTTTAGGGTACCTTTCTCCCACATCCTTGCCAACACTTATTATTGTTTGTATTCTTAATAGCCACCATTCTGACTGCAGAGAGATGAAATCTTTGTGTAGTTTTGATTTGATTTTCTCTAATTGCTAGAGATGTTGAGCATTTTTTCAAATATTTGTTTATTGATTGTAATTCTGTTCAGTTCCTTAGCTCATTTATTGATTGGTTTGTGGGGTATTCATTTACTGATTGGTTTGTGGGGTATTTTTATTTTTTTAGTTTTCTTTAGTTCTTTATATATCCTAGAGATTAATGTTGTATGTGAGGTGCATGTGGTAAAGGTTTTCTCCCATTCTGTAGGCTGTCTCTTCAGGTTAATGATTGTTTATTTTGCTGAGAAGAAGCTTTTTAGTTTCAATCCATCCCATTTATTGATTCTTGATTTTACTTCTTGCTCTTTAGGAGTCTTGTAAAGGAAGTCAGTTCCTATGTTGACATGATGAAGATTTGGGCCTATTTTTTTCTTCTCTTAGGCCTAGGGTCTATGTTCTAATTCCTAGGTCCTTGATCCACTTTGAGTTGAGTTTTGTGCATGATCAGAGACAGATGTTTAGCTTCATTTTGCTTCCTATGGAGTTCTGGTTTTCCCAGCACCATTTATTGAAGAGGCTATCTTTTATCCAATGGATGATTTTGGCACCTTTGTCTAGTATAAGATATCTATATTTGTGTGGGTTTGTCTCTGTGTCTTCTATTCTGTACCATTGGTCTACATGTCTATTTTGGTGCCAATACCATGCTGTTTTTGTTACTACTGCTTTGTAGTAGATTTTAAGGTTTGGTATTGTAATGCCGCCTACTTTACATTTATTTGAAAGTATTGCTTTGGCTATTCTGGATCTCTTATTTTTCCTAATGAATTTCACGATGGCTTTTTCTATTCATATGAAGAATGTCATTGGTTTTTTTAAATTGGAATTGCATTGAATCTGTATAGCACTTTTTGTAGTATGGCCATTTTAACAATATTAATTCTTCCAACGCAAGAACATGGGAGATCTTTCCTTCTCAGATTTTCTTCAAGTCACTTTTTGAGCATTCTGTAGTTTTTATTGTAAAGGTCTTTCACCTCTATTGTTAGATTGTTTCCCATTTTTTTGAGGCTATTTTGAATGGGGTAGTTTTCCTAATTTTTCCTTCAATGGTGTCATCACTTATGTATAGGAACATGTTTGATTTGTGGGTGTTGATTTTATATTCTTCTACTTTGCTAAATTCATGTATTAGTTCTAAAATTTTTCTGGTTGAACTTTTTGGATCTTCTAATAGTAGAACCATTTCATTGACAAATGGGACTAGTTTGAGTTCTTCTTTTCCTATTCATATCCCTTTAATTTCTTTTATAATTTTAAGGACTATGTTGACTAGATGTGGTGATAGAGGCCAATAGCATTTTAAATGCTTTCAATTTTTTCTCCATTTAAAATGCTATCGGCCTTGGGTTTAGCAAAGATAGCTCTTACAATGTTGAGGTATGTTCTTACTATTTTTAGTTTTTCTAGTGTTTTGAACATTAAGGGGTGTTATATTTTGTTAAATACTTTTTCTGCATCTATTGAGATGATCATATGATCCTTATCTCTAAGTCTATTGATGTATGAATTATGTTTGTTGATTTCCATTTGTTGAACCAAGCTTGCATCCCTGGGATGAACCCTACATGATCATGGTGTACTATCTTTTTAATGTTTTTTTTTTTATGTGATTTGCCAAAATTTTATTGAGAATTTCTGCATCTACTTTCAACAGGGATATTGGTCTGAAGTTTTCTTTCCTTGTTGTGTCTTTGTCTGGTTTTGGTACAAGGATGATACCAGTCTCATAGAATGAGTTTGGGAGGGTTCCCTTCTTTTCTATTTCGTGGAATAATTTAAGAAGTATTTGTGTTAATTCTTCTTTGAAGGTCTTGTAGAACTCACCTGAGAGTCCATTTGGTCCTGGGCTTTTCTTGGTTGGTAGGCTTTTGATGGCATCTTCTCTTTCATTGCTTAAAGTTGATTTGTTAAAATTGTGTATGTCTTTCTTATTCAGTTTTGATAGGTCATATGTCTCTAGAAATTTATTGATGTTTTAAATATTTTCTATTTTGTTTGAGTATAAATTTTCAAAATGGTTTCAAATTGTCTTCTTATTTAAATAGTGTCTGTTGTGATATTTCCTTTTTCATCATGAATTTTAGTAATTTGAATTTTGTCTCTCTTTTTCATTATGGTTGCTAAGGGTTTATCAATTTTATTTATTTTTCAAAGAACCAAGTTTTTGCTTTGTCAATTTTGAAATGTTTCTTTTGTTTCAATTTCATTGATTTCAATTATTTCCTGTCTTCTACTGCTGTTGGTATTGAATTGTTTCCCCCACCTTAGGGCTTTGGCATATAATGTTAGGTCATTTACTTGTTGACTTTCTTTTATTTTAATGAATTAGCTCAAAGCAATGAACTTTCCTTTTAACACTGCCTCCATAATGTTTCAGAAATTTTTATATGTTGTATTGGTATTCTCATTTACCTCTAAGGAATTTTTTTATTCCATCCTTTATTTCTTCTGCTATCCATTCATCATTCAATAGGACCTACAGTAAAGGAAAGACAATTAAAGAAGAAAATAAGTTAAATGACAAATGAGAAATAAACCAAAATTAACAGAAATATAAATCATATCTCAATAATAACCCTGAATATTAATGGCCTAAACCCACCTATCAAAAGACAGAGACAGGAGGATTGGACTAAAAATACAAGACTCTAAAATATGGTGTCTCCAAGAGACTCACCTCATAGCCAAAGACTTCCACAGACTGAAGGTAAAAGGATGGGAAAAACATCTCATTCATGTGGACCATGTAAGCAAGCAGGGGTTTCCATTCTCATATCAGATAAAGTGGACCTCAAGCCAAAGTTAGTCAGAAGGGACAAAGAAGGACATTTCATACTGCTTAAGGGTTTTATACATCAACATGACATAACATTTGTAAATATTTAGGCTCTGAACAATGGAACATCTATGTATATCAAACAAACCCTTCTCAATTTCAGGAATCAAATAGACCACAACACAATACTACTGGGTGACTTTAACACACCTCTCTCACTACTGGATAGATCTTCCAAACAAAAAGTAAACAAAGAAACTACAGAACTAAATAATACAATTAATAATTTGAACTTAATGTACATATATAGAACATTTCATCCATGAATAAGGGAATAAACTTCCTTCTCAGCAGCACACAGATCCTTCTCTAAAATAGACCATATCTTATGCTACAAAGCAACTCTTAGCAAATTCAAAAAAATAGAGATGCTACCCTGCATTCTATCAGACCATAATAGAACGAAACTAGAAATCAATACTAAAATAAAAATTAGAAGCTATTCCAAAACCTGGAGGTTTATATTCTTAAACATTTACCTTTGCATATAATAATTTTCTTCATAAGTTTGCTGTGGGGGAAATTTGGGAACCAAATGGCATGAACATTTTTCAGGTTTCCTAAAAATGGTACCACAAGTCAAGAAAAGCATGAGGCCACGCTTAGAATCACAATGTGAGGTGCATGAACCCCCAATTCTTCCACTCCATATTTAGTAAAGTATGAGTTTTCTCATTCTTTGCCTTTTTATTTATAATACAATTGAATTTGTTTGTTACTTTGAAAAGATTAATAGAGACAAATGCTTTCCATTATTCAATATGAAACCCCAAAAACGTATTTGGCATGAAGTCTAATGAATAATGTTAGCATTCATGTCAGTGAAAATAATTTTTTGAAGGATAAATGTAATTTTTAATTGGAAAGCAAAAGTTTCTCAATACCTTCTGAAGTATTTAAAGTGTTTTTGAAAAGAAGCTTCAGTAGAGTTTTGATTGGATTTTATAGACAAATTCCTAAGGTGAGCTGTTATTTACATTACCCTTCTAATTAAGGCTTTAAACTCCAATGTTTTACTTTGTCTTAGAATTCAAATAGAGAATGAAAATACACTAATAGAAAAAAATAGAGAGACATAGAGATAGAGAGAAAGAGAGAGAGTCAGAGGGAGAGAGAAAGACAGAAAGAGAGATGAGGGACTTAATAAAATACAATGATTTGCTGATTCAAAAAGTGCTAAAAAATGCTGTCTATTCCCATATTTGGTGATTCAGAAAGTGTTAAAAAATGCTGTCTATTCCCATTTCATTACACATTATCTTTAGTGCTACAAAGAATTTATAAAGCCAAATTTCTCTTCCTTTAGGAAGAAAATTTTCCCTACTTTGATCCATCAAAGTGTGTGTAAGCAGAATAAATTGTTAACGTCAACAATTTATATTCATGATGAGACCCAACATTTTCTAATTTAAAAGAAGGGAAAACGTGGTGCTCTTTCTGCTATTGAAAAGTATCCCATTATAAAAAATTTCTCATCCTAAATTCTCATTGTCTTAAGCCACAGCTACCATTCACCTGGAAAATGCAAAGGACGATGTAGGTTAGAAACAAGACAGATTAACTGACTGAAAATAATTCACAAATTCGTACATCAGCATATTAAAATATTTGCATAGAAAATATCAGCAGTGCAAAATATTACATAATGTATAAATTCCTGCTTTAAGCAGATGTGTCTGTAAAACTTCTGCTTGCTAGTTTTATTAAGATCATTAATGAGTATGAATTTTCTTCATGCATACTCCTACTCCCTTGTCCTGAGATCTAGTCTGCTTTATGGATCTACAATATCATTAGGTTCTCACTAATGTGGCTGAAATAACAATGAGTTTAGTTTAGATTCTCCCTAAATTCCTACCTGTGCTACCCTAACTGCAGGTGTTCTTCAGAAGCCAACAACAGGTCTGGGATCACGCTTTCTGGTGTTGGGTTCTGTTTCATATTTCTTGGTTTACCTGCCTTCCCTCAAATGCCTTCACTTCATGAAAGAAACAACTTTGTCAATCACTTCATCATTGTGGCCCTGCGCCTGCTACAATGAAGTCATTTTTCTGGCTATGTTTTGAATGTCTTTATGTATTAATTAATTTAGAAAACGACAATCCGTGAGAATGACAGGAGTCAATAAATGTTTGCATAGTCAGTGATATGTTCCTTCTATACGGTGCTCTCATTTCAATCCCTAAGGTTAAATGCCATTGGAATTATTTGTTCCATTGTTTGGAGAGACTTCATCCAGATGCACACATAGATGGATACAGATGGCATGTATTACTGACATTGCATAGGTGAGGTCACATGCTGTTCATCTAACAAAATATTATCTAATTCAATTTTAAAAGAGTTTTCTAGCATTCCAAAGAACTCTTGGAATTCATTTTTCACTAAGAAAACATATTTCTACAGCAAAAAAAAAAAAAAAAGCAATAAGTGAGCTATCTCTGTCTACTTTTGTATTATCCCCCCCACCTCTCTCTCTATTAAAAAAATAATAATAATAAAGAAATGGTTTAGATATGAAGACTTTCCCCAAGACTCGTGTGAGAGACAATGCAAGAAAGCTCAGAGGTGAAATGATTGGGTTCTGAGAGCCTGAACCTAATCAGTGTGTTAATCACCTGATAGGGATTAATTTGGAGGAGGTGGGTCCCTGCTGCATGTTTTTTGGGGTTCATATTTTATTAAGCACCCTCTCTTGCTTCCTTGTGCCACATTCCCAGATGCTTTTCCTGCTCACACCCTTTTTCCAGTGTTCTGCCTCCTTTCAAAATAAGGTGCTGGGAAAACTTGATGTGCAAGTGCAGAAGAATGATACTGGACCTCAACCTCATACCATTAAGAAAAATCAATTCATGATGGATTAAACACTTAAAAATGAGTCCTGCAATTGCAAAACTACAAAGGAAATCATAGAGGGAAAACTACATGATGTGTCTGGGTGTTATAATTTTTAGATGTGACCTCAAAAGAACACGCAACAAAAGCAAAAATATACAAACAGGATTATATGAAAATAACCTTCTTTATTACAAAGAAAACAATGTACAGAGTAAAGAGATAAACTATGACTTGAGCAGAAATATTTATAAACCACACATCCGAGAAGGGGTTACTATCCATAGTACATAAAGAACTTAAACAACTCTACAGAAAGAAAAAACAAATCCTGATTAAAAATGGCAAGAAACATTTCTCAAAAGAAGACAAACAAGTAGGCAAAAAAAAATCTACTTTAAAATTTTTTATTACTTATCATTAAGGAAATACAATATAAAACCATAATGAGATATCACACCTCTGAGAATGGTCCCAATCAAAAATAAGAAAGGTAACAAGTGTTATCAAGAAAACGAATAGGGAAATCTGGTACATCATTAATACCAATATAAATTAGTATAGCCACTATGGAAAACTGCATGCAATTTCCTCCACTAACTAAAAATAGAATTGCCATATAATTCTATTTACCAGAAGATTTAAAATAAGTATTTTAATGAGCTATCTGTTCTCCCATGTTTACTGCAGCACTATTCACAATAGCTAAGCTATCAAAGTCAACCAAGAGTCCATGGAGAGATGATTGTGCAAAGAAAGTGTGTGTGTGCACAACATAATACTATACTGCCTTAAAAAAATTCTATGCCCCAAGGTCTTAAAATAAGCATACTATAGTGACACAGCCACATCCATGTTTAAAGCAACTCAAGTCACAATAGCCAAGCTATGGAAACAAACTAGGTATCCTCAACAGATGGATGGATGAAGAAAATGTAGTATATATACACAATGGAGTATTACTCAGCCATAAAGAATAATGAAATTAGGCATTTCCTGGTAAATGGACAGAACTGGAGAATATTATGCTAAACTAAATAAGCTAGTTCCTTATAAAGCAAAGGTTGAATGTTCTCTCTGATATGTGGGTGCTAACCCACAGCAAGAGAGAGTGGGGAGTGGATGAACAGAAGTCCATTGGATTAGACAAAGGGAAATAAAAGGAAGGGAGGAGAAGGAGAATGGAAAGGACAGTAGAATTAATCAGACATAACTTTACTATCCTTGCATTTGAATACATGACCAGGGTAACTCCACATCATGTACAGCCACAAGAATAGAATCCTGATTAGAATAAGTTATACTCCATGTATATATAATATGCCAAAATACATTCTACTGTCATTTTAATCTAAAAAATACAAGTAAAAAGACATTTTATAATTTGTGTACAAGGTAGAAGAAGCTGAAGAACAGTATGCTGTTTAAATTAAGCCAGACACAGAAAGACAAATATTGTATGGCCTCATTTTTAAGTAAGTGGAATCTAAGACAGTCAGACTCACATAAGCAGAACAGAATGGAGAATGGTAATTTAAGAGGCCATGCTTGTGGGGAAATAGGAAGTTTGTAGTTAAAGTATGGGAAGCTCCACAGTGGCTATCCTAACTTGCCTCCTCACAACACTGTATGAGAGTTCCCTTTTCTCTGCATCATTGCCAATATTGTTGGTTTCTGATTTCTTGATGATAACCATTCTTACTTGGCTGACATTTTGATTTGCCTTTCCATGAATACTACTATTGAGCATTTTTTAAATATATTTGTTGGTTCTTTGTATTTTTTCTTTTAACTGGTATCCATTCATATCATAAATCCATTAGTTGGATTACTTGTATGTTAAGTTTCTTGAATGCTTTACAAATTCTGGATGTTAGTTCTTTGTCAGATGAATAATTGGCAAATATTTTCTACAATTCTATGTAGTCGCCGGAAAGGGATTGCAGCCTGGAACGGCAGCGCCGCGGGAAGGAGTCCGGAGACAGGATGGAGACGAAAATATTCTTTAATCTTACAAGAAACTACAATATATCTATACAATAGCGATAACCCTGTCTTTTCTCTCTCTGGTCTCTTCCCATGCGCCCGAGCAGCAATGGCGCTTGCTCTATCTGCTGAGTCACCGTTCAAATCTCCGAGATCCTCGACCAAGTCCCGCGAGATCCCAGACCAAGTCCCGTGAGACTACGGAAGGCGGAAATGCCCAAAATGTCTATGGCCCAATAGTCAACCGCAATCTTAGCTATCTCCCCAAACAGGGCTCCTGCATTTCCCCCTTTTGTTTTAAAAGAGGGGATGCTCTAGGACATCTATGTGCAACCAACATTCTTACCCGTCATCGGATAATCAAGGCTGTGCCCTTGACTCCTGTCTTAGGTTGATATGTTGGCCACATGAGACTATCCCGTGCGACTGTGCCTGTCTTAGGTTGTCCCCCTCTGGGGATCTTACCCGTCATTGGCTAACCAGCCGGAAATGCCCAAAAATGTCTATGGCCCAATAGTCAACCGCAATCTTAGCTATCTCCCCAAACAGGGCTCCTGCAATTCTATAGGTTTTGCCTTCAGCCTGTTGATTATTTTCTTTGCTGTGGAGAAACTTTTGAGATGCAATCCTATTTGTCTGTTTTTGCTTTTGTAACCTGTGCTTTGGGAGTCATTCAATTTTTTTGATTATATCATGTCTGGAAGTATTTCCTATATGTTTTCTTCCAGTGCTTTCACCGTTTCAGGTTTTACATGTTCCATTGATTTTTGTTTACTACAATGGGGAACAGTATGGGGGTTCCCCCCCAAATTAAAAATAGGTCAGCCATGTGATTCAAGTATCTGACTTCTAAGTGTACATCCAAACAAATGAAATCAACGTACAAAAGAGACTAACTGCTTATTCATATTTATTGTGGCACAGTGAAAATAGCTAAGTTATCAAATCAACCTAGTGCCTTTCAATGAATGACTGAATAAAGAAAATGTATAAACAAGGGAATAAATAAAATTAAATACTGTTATTTGTAGAAAAATAAAAAGAAATGGAGAACAAAACAAGTACTGCATATTCTTTCTCATTTTAGGAAGTTAGAAACAAATCAAAACAAAACAAAAAAAACAAGAAAAACTATTAACCTAAATGTAGAATAGTGATTTCTAGAGGTTTGGAAGAGGGGGCAGAAGGATAAAAATGACTGGATTTGATAAGGGCATATTGTATGCATGTACTGAAATATCCAACAGCACGCCATCAATATGTACAACTAATAAATGTTGATTAAAAGTAAAATTAAATAAGTGTACAAAGCCTCAATTTGTTGAGTGGAATAAGATTTTTTAAAACGATCTATTGCACAGCATACTGAATATGATAATAATAATGTACTGCACATTTCAATATTGCTAAGGTTTGTTTCAAATGTTGTCACTACAGAAAAGGATAAATATTTGAGGATATGTTAATTAGCTTGATTAAATTATTCCACATTATATTCATTAATCATAATATATTTTCTGATTCCAATATGTATAAATATGTACAGCTAAATTTTGCCTCTTTGCAATTTAAATAATAAAAAATATAAATATGGTTTAAAACGTGTACAAGTTGTGTACAGTCATAAGTGAAAATGACTGTATAAAGTATAAATAAAATTGATAGATTCTATCCAAGATATTTCCTTGTTGTGATATTGTACTGTAGTTGTTCATTATGTTGAAGAAAATCAGTTAAATGGTTTATAGGATGCCTGTTTTTTTTTAACTGCATATAAATCTTGATTTTCTTAAAATGAAAAATCTAAAAACATACAACTAAAAGATTCATCTGTACATTTTCATAACTCAATTCTCACCTCTGAAGTCTTATCCCAATTTCTGAATTGAGTACCTATCATTTCATTCATTTATATTGATTTTACATGAATATATATTTATATATACATATATGAGCAATACATGTTATTGATTTGTATCCTTTTCAACATATGTAAATGAAAACACATTATATCAGAGAAAACACTATGTTTGCTACATTCATTTATTTATATGGTATTCAACTATAGGTTAATTTAACTATATATATGCATACATACATATATATATACATATATATATATAATTTATCTTATTGGTTTGTTGCTGATTTTTTAAATATTGCAAATAATTTTTCAATAAGAATCTGGATTTTACTTATGTAGAGGTCAATAATTCCCAGAGGGTCAAAAAGTGTATGTTATGGGTTTATAGTTGGCTTTATAGAATGTGTTTATGCCTGTTTTCACTGCAATTTTCAGTATGAATGCTACATCTGGCATTCTGATCTGTGAACATCCTTCATTTCCACCACACTGTAGAACACGGACACCTTGCAAATATTAGTGGAAATCTAGGGACCGACTCCTGTGTGTCAGCATCTAAAATGGAATTTCATTTTAAAGCATGAAAATATGATGGACTGATTTTGGAGTCGGGCAGGGTAGCACCAGGACTGCTAAATTGCCAGAATTTAATATTGCAGTTGTTGAAGCTGTTATTATAGAACAGATTTAATCATTTCTGGTGAGCCCCGTCTTTCTCAAGAGACCAGCATGCAGGAAATACCCACTCACTCAACTGAAGAGATAGCTATTGGGGTAAAGCACCTAGAGAATGATTCTTATAACAGTGCACACCACATTAAGTATAATTCTGGCTATAAACAACCTGAAATTGGAAAGAAGATTGAAGAAGGACCATACTTGACCACAATCTGTGGTGTTATTAGGTAAGCTGAGGTTGTGTTTGTACCATTCAGCATTAGTCCTTAGTAATCACACTTGTAATGTACAGGAGGGAACCCCTGGCCCCCTTGCTCTCAGCACACCAGGTAGGAAGGCCAGTTTAAAATCTTCAAAAAAAAAAAAAATTTTTTTTCCCCTTGCTGCTGGAAACATGATACCAAGGAAGGAACTAAAGACTGGTCCTGTACTTTTGTTAAAGGAAGGTGCGCATATTCCCCTGGGATATCTAGCTTCTCACTGAGCACATTTGGCCAGACATTAGAAGTCAATGAAAATGCAAATTCAGTGTTAGATTTTACAGTGAAATTGTATCATTTTCTCAATTAGGAACTTCATGTCCAATAGTATCCCTGGGTGTTTAAAGGCCTAAGAAAGCAAAGAAAAACAAAAGTAAACCTATCTTTTCAACTTCCTTCATCCAGCATCTAAGAGATCTGGTTATTCCATATCTAGCACACTCTTCTCTTAAACAAACTTAAATAATTATCCTAAACTAGTTGTCATAGAGTATCTAAAAGAGTTTAGCAGCTGTTTCTCATTCTGATAGATTTTGAAAATAATGCTGAATTTGGTGTGTCAGGGTTTGATATGCTATCACAATAAAGGAACCCTGGCACTGGGGTGTTAGACTCTTAAAATCTACAAATTTATTTTTATCTACAGAATTCCTTTTCAAATGATCAATCAGGCTGTACCTGCCTAGCCTCCATCATTTCAAGGTTTGGCAGCCACTATCAGAGAGCCCTCCAAGGTCATCCGCAGGACTTGAAGGACATCTGTCTGGAGATAACATGTGGCACTAGAGCCAATAGGCAGAGATGGCAATTGGTCATGTGGTATTGGGTAGATTCAAGGGAGCTAGGAAATGGGCTCTTTCCATGTGTCGACGATGGAGAGAAGAGTTGGATCATGAAGGCAATAACAATTGCAACCTTTTTCTCAATTTTATCAGTTTGACTGATTTTGCCCCTACACAGAGAAAGAGCACACACCACAATCTCTTCAAGGAAGTGGTCACAGAATTTCATCTGTCCTTTGTGTCCAGCTCACAGTTGTCTAAAGATCCCTGGGCCCCTTTTTATAGCCTCCTGTCTTGTCTGAAGCTGCAACTTCTGGTGTGCAAATCTACCAACTAAAATGCCCAGATGTATTCTATAAATCCATGCATACAACACCACATACATATATGTGAAGGTGGTGAGACAGTAAATTAAATTATCCCATTTGAACAGAAGAAATGACTAAAACATGACAGTACTTACAGATAGTACTTTGAAATCTCAAGAGGCAAAGAATTGGAAAGCTTTCTACTAAGGGTATTTGTCTCTAATTTTGATTCACCTTAAGAGATTCCTCCAAGGAATCTCATTTTTTTTTTTTTTTTCTTTTCCCTTTCTTCCTTCTGGGAGGACATTTCTCTTTGGGAAGTTCTTTCCCCAACCCTTTACTCCCCTTGGCCAAAATACTAGTGGATGTTGGTGAACTTGGTTTTTAGCATCTTGAGTAAGATATGGCCCCATTTTATTTGCACTCTTTTGCAAAGTGGTACTGACATTTTATGGATAGTACGTTTCTATTAAATGAATGGCAGACTTACCTATTTGAATATAGTAAATTTCATGATCCAGTAAATAAAATAACATTATTTTTAGACTAAGTTGCCTGTTTATTTCCTAGTTTTCTTATCTCAGTTTTTCCTTTTCTTGTATTTTTTATAGTACCATGCAGAGTAGTTTTATTTTTTTTCGGATATTTGTTATTTCTTGGTGCATTATTATTGTACATAATGGTGAGATTTTTGTTACATATTCATATGTGTACATAGTATAAAAATATATTTTGGACAATATCATTACAGTGTTTCTGCTTTCCTTTCCCTCTTACTTCTCCCTGGTCTCTTTCCTCTACGTTAGTGATCTCCTTTCAATTTTTATGAGAGCCCCCCATACACACACTTTTTTTTCCTTTTTCCTCTCTAGCTTCAACATATGAAAGAAAAAATATAACCCTTAGCCTTCTGAGTTTGGCTTATTTTGCTTAACATAATTATCTCATGTTTCATACATTTTCCTTCAAACTATATAATTTTATTTTTCTATCTGGTTGAATAAACCTCCAATGTGCAAAAACACACACACACACACACACACACACACACACACGTATATCACATTTTGTTTAGCCATTTATGTGTTGAGGGACACCTAGGCTGGTTCCATTATGTGGCTATTGTGAATTGTGCTGCTTATACATCAGTATGAATATATCACTATGACTAATTCTTTAGGAGAAATACTGAGGAGTGGTTCAACTCAGTCATATGGTGACTCCATTTGTTGGCTACTTAGCAACTATATTGAGAAAGAAGTGAAAAGAAGAAATATCTTCAATCAGATTCTCACTCTGAGGCATTTAATGTGTTGCACATATAGGTTCTGATGACACTAAACTCTCTGACTTTTTGTTCAATTTCAGTCATAGGAAATATTTTACTCTTGTTTTTTATCACACAAAATCTTATAATATCCCACCAGTCGTTATTTGTGACAGAACAGTGTCAGCTCCCTGCAAGACCCTGTAAATCTGGTTTATATTGCGATATAATGTATTTTGTATATCTCTTTGCTTTGCTACAGAAAATTAGGTCAGTTGGTGGCTATAAATTAGGACAGAATCAATTGCCAGTCACTAGGGACATAAAAGATGGCTTTTATCACTGCGCGACCAGAACAGGGGAAAATGAAGGTCCTTTGAAAGCCAACATTTGTTATTAGTAACACATTTGGACATTTATATAATAAACAATAAAATCATGACTTTAATTTTCTGATGGAATAGAAAGCATAAATTTCAAATTTTCAATTAAAATTGAACTTGAAGCTATTATTTGAGGTATTAACCACAAATGAAAATCTTTTCTCCCTTAGTGATAATTTAATTTCTATTTTCATATTTCATTGTACTTAAATTGCCAAGAGTATAATCTTGCAGCTATTGATACTGCTGTTTTGCTTTCTTGCACTAGTTGGCTGCTGCTTGTCTGGTTAACATCCGATCAGCATACTTTACTATATGTCAATAATTTTTTGTATGTCTCACAAGCAACAGGAATCGATTTCTGTGAACCATATATGAGCTCACTGTGAAAAGGGTTTCAAAAGGCATATACAATATAATCCCTCTGTGCTTAGCTAAATTTTAAAAAATTCAACCTGTTCCACAATGTTTCATCTTTGCCAATATGTGATGGGTTACTCCAACCCTTGCCCTTGGACTCCAGGCAGGGGGCACTTTCATATGGAGTCACTCACAGAAACTTAATATCACTTGACACCTCCACATTTGCTATTGCTATAAAACAAGTCAAAAGGTAATATTTGAGTTCTTTACTTTTCTAAAATTAGGAAATTGAAATATAATCAGGGAGACCAATATAATTTTCTGTTCCTAAAATACACAAAAGCTCAAATTGCAGAGATTTATAACCATCATTATCTTTTTATTTAATAGCTCAAAAATCAAAGCATTTTCAGGAGAAATCAAGCTACAGAGGGGCATTTTTATCTTAGATGTATCTGAGATTTTACTTACTGGCCAATTTATCAAGAATAGTATTGCAAATTATCTTTATTTTTAAATGTAAGTAACAACTTTAGCAAATAAATTATTCAAAGAACATGATAACTTAAGGGACTCTCAATAACATATGTTTTTAAAAGTTTGGAGGATAAATCATCACTTGAGTGCTAGTCAGTTTGATTTTTCCCTAGAATTTATCAGAGAGAATCACAGGGCGTCTAGGTCTCCAGGTCTTCTCCCTCTTGAGCTCCCAGTACAGGTGGGAATGGAGAGCACACAGGGTATATGTTGCTTCTGCTTTGAGATCCTGGCCTCTAATAGCCTTTCTGTGAATGGGAAGGATCGAGGTTTGAGAATCCATTTATTTGGAAAAGATGATATCTACAGCAGCAGAGCTATGCATATGATTTCAGTCAATGGAGTTTAATTCTTGCATTACAACAATCAATTCTGGATGATTAGTGTGCAGAATTAAGAAAGTATGTTGGGGAGAGATGAAGATACAGAACAAAGTTTGAACCATCTTCACGTGTGAAATCCCAGCAACAAGATGGTGAAGCTTTCCCCTGTGTGCATTTTAATCTTTCATCATAAAAATAATTTGATATGCTTTTAAGGAGAATTTTATAGATCAAGGAATCTAATATGTTGGAATTAAGTTTACTTTTTGTAACACTCCTCAAAGTGAAAAATTAAGAAGTGTTTTCAGATTAAGTTAGCAAATTCCCTAATTTTATTACAAACTTCAGGCATATTATAGACTGAATTATCTTACTCCACCACAGATTTGTATGTTGAAGCCCTAATTCCCTGTACCTAACCACATGTCTGTATTTAGAGAAAGGCTTTTAAACAGGTGATCCAGAATTAAATGGTATCTTAAAGGGAGGGCCCTAATGGAATATGAGTGGGGCCTTCAAAGAGGAGACAGCAGGGAGGCCTGCCAGGTCATGTGAGGACACAGAAGGGTCCACTGCAAGCCATGGAGTCCTCAGCAGAAGCCAGTCCTTCAGGCATCTCGAGCACAGACTTCCAGACTCCAAAACTGTTACAGAGGAAAATGATTTTGTTGTTGTTGTTTAAGCCACCCAGTCTGTGTTATTTTGTTAGGGCAACCCTATGGACCTAACACAAGGAGACTTATTTTCCTCTAAAACATTTAACAATTGGCTTAGTTTTAACTTGACTTACTATCCATGAACACTCCTTCCACAAAATATGTATTGTATTTTCCTTTATTTACTGTGACAAAGACTTTTTTTCCGTGTACCCAATTCTGTTCCCACATTCCAAAGCTGCTCACACTCAGCAAGTCATACTTTCATGGATGAGTAATACCTGAAATCCATTGATTTGGAGAAGAAACCTGTGTCAAGGTTTTATTTGGAGAAGACACTTGTGTCAAGATTTCTTGAAGAAAGGGAGACTTTCAGCTCTTTCTTCTGTTGTGTCTCACAGATTTCAATTAGGTAGAACAGTAGCTTTCCCAGAAGTACTGACATCTCTTTTCTTTATGTGAAAGGGGGAGTGGATTGTAATAAACACCTGATTAGGTGGGTTCCCCCTTGATCTCCTTGTCATCATCACTACAAGAAAAACAATTGCACAGAAGACCTCCAGATGAGAATTATATTACATTTTACATCCCTTACTAGAGAGTGTTTTGAGAAAGATGGAACAATTACAGAGCATTACAACAGAAAACTATAAAAGGCTACAAAATATCTCCTTGTCGGAAAGTGAAAATCAGTTAAAGTTTGTCATTATAATTTTGACAGTAATATTTTTCAGTTATTATGTATATTATCTTGAAGTGAGTTAAAAGAATTATTATGTATTGTTGCTGGATGGAGTTGGAGAAAATAATGCTAAGTGAAGTTAGCCAATCCCCAAAAACCAAAGGTCGAATGATCTCTTTGATATGAAGATACTAACTTATAAAGGCAAGGGAGTGGGGATGAGAGGAATAAAAGAGCTTTAAATAGAACAAACAGGGGGGAGGGAGAGGAGGGGACAAGGGGATAGGAATAATGGTAGACTGAGTTATCCATGATTACCCTAAATACATGTATGAAGACACAATTTTTTTGTGAAAATATTTTATATAAAACCAGCAACTTGAAAAACTGTGCTCTTTATATGTAATATGAAATGAAATGTACTCTGCAAACATGTATAAGAAATTGGAATAAAAAATGAATAAATAAATAAATAAAATAACTTTGAAAATGTATGTGTGTATGGACATATATATATACATATATACATATATATACATATATAAAATATGTATTTTGTTTCTCTATAATGTTGTCTCATCCATTTTACTTCATATTTTATATTTAAGCTCCTATCCATGACTGTATTTTCTTTTTTCAAAAATGGAAGTTTTAGCCATGCATGGTGGTACATGCCTGTGATCCCAGTGGCTCAGAAGGCTGAGACAGGAGGATCATGAGTTCAAAACCAGCCTCAGCAACTTAGTGAGGCCCTAAGCAACTCAATGAGACACTATCTCTAAATAAAATACAAAATAAGGCTGGGGATATGTCTCAGTAGTTAAGTGCTCCTGAGTTCAATCCCCAGAACAAAAAGAAAAAGTAAAATAATTTTTTTTCAAGAGATTCTAAACAGGAATGGAGCATTTCATGATTATGCTCCTAATATGTATGTCATCTTAATCCTATTGGAAAAGTGCAACTCTGCGCCTGTTGACAGGTTTGGCCTGGAATTTCAATAATCTGTGAATGCTAAATTAATCTGGGTCTTGGCACATTTTTCATTGTTTTGAATCCAATCCATTCTGGGAAGCAAGAACAAACACATCTATGTCCCTCTTGTTGAGACCAAGAGAAACATAAGCTCTTCACAGTAATAATGTTCTGATATAGTAATAGTGATCATTATAATATTCTCCATTTGTATATAGAAGGAAGCATTTTGTTATCATAAAAATAAAATAGTTTTAATGACCTTTCATAGTAACATCATTAAATATGTCAAATAATATTATAAATATTATATAAATCACCTTTTAGTTATTTTTTCATTGCTAGAGTGTTTTTTGAAAGTCATGTTATATCCATACATGTTTTACTTTTGCATTACAAATTATTGTTACACTTAATTAAATTCATATGTATTTTCCTTTGAAGGGAAGATAATTGAGTTTTAAGAACTGCCTCCCTGTTTATCTTTATTTATGTTATTCTGAAAAAGCTTGTCATTATATATGCAAGAAAATACAGGCTAGCAAAAATCAAAATTTTTATTCAGGAAGAAAAAGTTAAGAATGTTTTATTTCACATTCCTATTTTCTCATTAAGTATTCTGAATCTCTTATTTTAATTAGAATTGCCTGTTATACTTACATGGTTCTAAAGTTATAATATGAAGTGGATTTTCTATCATGCATCAACTATGCTGTAACATATTTTAATCCTTTAAATCTCTAAGTGATGATGTATGAATGCAAACTCGATAATGTGCACATCCGAGCTTGATCTAACACCAGGATCATCATATTTTATAATTGCATGGTCATAAGCATGCAATCCAAAAATTGTATGAAACTCATTCTTATGAACAAAAAGCAAATATAAATATAAACCTAAATAAAACAACAAGTATTTAGAAAATACCTATTGGAGCTCCATTATTGTGCTGAACTTGCTGTTAAATCCAGAAAGAATGCAAGTTTTGATTTTTCACTTAATGTATTAACAATGTAAGATATATGTATATATTTCTTGATTATAGTCTAGAATAATATATTAATTACATAGCAAATATCAATACATAGTCATATTTTTATGTACTTCAATATAAATCAATATAATTTCTTGATTTTATTTAAATTTATCATTACAACTGCTTTTGTAAATGTGTAAATGGGTAAAGAATATAGCAAGTGGAACAGAATAGGTCCTCATAAAACAGGATGCTTTTAAACTTTTTCAGTATGGATATGGCATCCGTTGATCAACGGAATTGCAAAGCCTAAGATTGTGAGACTCTTCCTTCACAGGCTACATCTCACGTCGTACTGAGAACCATGCTTTGGTTTTCTTAGACTTTGAGTACATTTTATAAGAGAATAAAAATAAGAGAGATGGGAATAAAATCAGAAAGGAAGAAATCATTAAGAAAGTCTAGATGCAAGAATATGGAAGAAAGGAATCAAATCAAAATGCCTTACAGTCCACAAGTTAAAGTGAAGCTGGCTGATGAAACATAAAAAAGGAATGTGCCAAGATAAATATTTGGTTATCTCCTGTCTCTCTAGATCCATTCCTACCTTATGTGGTTCTCCTCTCTCCTCTCTGTTCTGGGAGGCTGACTTCTGTCACCTGCAGAAGCCTGGTCCCTTGCCCTCTGACTTTAGCTTGGGCATGCCAGTGGGGTGCCAAGGCCACACAGGGAGGCAACAGTGTTCTGTAAGACCCTACCCTCCCTTTGCTTCTCTGGGGCTTGGCAGTGACTGTTGTTCCTCACTGGTGGCTCTAGCTCCTTCCTGATGGCTTGCCCTCCAGAACTACAACAGTAACTGCTTTCTAATCACACTGCTGTTTTCTTACCCACCTACAGACCCAGAACTGTTACTGATTCCCTGATCTTGCTAGTTTCTGGAAGTTTTATGATCCCCTCTTATTCATTTCTTTAATCTTGCCCATACTTCTGTAAACAGTCTTCTTGTTGTTTTTGAATTTCATTTTTTATATGTGCTACTGGTCATTTCATTGTGACCAGGACTCTGTTGCTTTTCCTAAGTTTTCCTTTCCTTGTGACTAGGCTGGAATCCAAAAGAAAATTCCAATAGGGTCTATTCCAACAGTAAAAAAAAAAAAAAAAAAAAAAAAAAAAAAAAAAAAAATAAAACAAAACAGAAAAAAAATAAAAAGAAAAAGCCATGCCTTGGAATTCCCTGGCTAGTTCTACCATACTCTATTGTTCAAAGCAATTTCAAAGCAAACTATAGAGACAGTACAGTTCAAAGGAAGTGAGAATTTTTTTTTTTTTTTTTTTTTTTTTTTTTTTTTTTTTTTTTTTAATAAAAGTGGCAAATCCCCATTGTGAAAGGCAGGCAGGATGGGGGATGGTGTCGTGATCTTCCTTAGAAACAATTTACTACAGGTGTGCCCTGGGTGAAGCACCTCTCTTTTGTTCATGGCAATTCCTGACAACAGATTCATCTGTGACCGACAAGGTTTACTCAGTTGAGAAGTGAGCATGGGGACCTTGTAGGGACCTACACAGTGCACAAGAGCATCCACCACACTCTCTACCAACCCTCCTTCACTCCAGCTGGATCCCAGCAATTCCCAGATGGAAACATGTAAAGCCTGCTCTCCTTGGAAGAGAGTTTATACACTTACATCTTGACACTGTTTTTGGCATGAATGTGGAGAACATATGGGCATGAATTCTTAGGGTGTCAGACCAAAGAAAACATTATCTGCATTGAATATTCCTGAACTTATCACTCTAGATACATACATAGGCTTAGGGATTTAATAATTTAAGTGATATTAAAAGTCTGTAGGCTCATTATAAGTATCTTATATTCATGGGCTGTCAAAACACTGATTGCTTGGTCTCATCCTTAGAATTTCTAATTACTGCAACCTGGGTCAGCTATCTGGGCACAGCTTATTGGGTCCTACGCTCAAGATCTTTCAAGACACATCTTTTTTTTTTTTTCAATTTTTACATAATGTGTTTACTTAATTTTTTTTGCATTTTTATTGGTTCTCTTTAGTTATACATAACATTAGGATTCATTTTGACATAATTATAAAGGCATGGAGTATAATTTGTTCTAATTCAGTCCCCAATACTTCTCCTTTCCCTCCCTGTCTCCCTCCTACTATTCCCTTCCCTCTACTCTATTGCTCCTTCTGCTAGTTACTTATAGCCTTAAAAAAAATAGTGTCCTATTGATATACATGATGGTGAGATTCACTATGGTGTGTATATATATGTATATATACATATATGTGTGTATGTATGTGTGTGTATATATATACATACGTATATATACATACATACATATATATGAAAGTTACGTCAGATACATTCCACTGTTTCTCCTTATCCCATCCCTCTTCCTTTCCCTTTAATCCCCTCATCTACTCCACTGATCTTTCTTCTTTTTTTTTTATATCCTCCCCCGCTTACTTTGGATTAGATTCTGCATGTTAGAGAAAACATTCAACCTTTGCCTTTTTGGCTTCTTTCACTTAGCATGATACTCTCCAGTTTGATCCATTTGCCAGCAAATATCATAATGTCATTTTTTCCGTATGGCTGAGTATTATTACTTCACTGTGTATATGTACCACATTTTCTTTATCCATGGTTTTCTTTATCTGTTGAAGGGCACTTATGTTGGTTCGTCTTTTGAAATGGGGTCTGAATCTTGAGCTTTATATTATTTTTTCAAGACTATCCCGGTTATCAGCAGAATTTAATTCCTTGAGATTGTAGGACTGAGTCCCTTAGCTTCTGGAATCCACCATGGTCAATACATGGTTCTGGGCATGGCTATTTGATTCTCTTCTCTGAAGTCAGATTAAATGTTTTCAACACTTTAACCTCTTTAATAGATCTCATGGAATTAGATCAGATCTACCCAAGATAGTCTCATATTTGAACTAAGTTAAAATAGATAATAACCAAATTGGAGAACTCATATTCAGCAGAAGACATGCACAACAGGGGGTAAGCATCTTTGGGATCATGTTAGAATTCTGCTGGTCAAATATGGAAATTACAGATCTTCATTTTCACAAAGTTTCCATTTATGCTGTGTCTGTTGGTCTGGAAACAAATGGAACAGAAAGACTGAGAAAGTGATACCAGCCACTTCAATGTTTATAGCAGCACAATTCACAATAGCTAGGTTGTGGGATCAACCTAGATGTCCCTCAGTAGATGAGTGGATAAAGAAAATGTGGTATATATACACAATGGAATTTTACTCAGCAATAAAAAGAGAATAAAATAATGGCATTCACAGGTAAATGGATAAAGTTGGAGAATATAATGCTAAGTGAAATTAGTCAATCTCAAAAATCCAAATACTGAATGTTTTCTCTGATATAAGGAGGCTGGTTCACAGTGTTGTTGGGTTGGGGTACATAGGAGGATTAGAGGAACACTAGAATGGTCAAAGGGAAGGGAGGGTGAGGGAGGGAGCAAGGGGGCATGGAGGGGAAAAAAAAGAAAAGGTGGTTGAATAAGATGGATATCATTATCCTAAATGCATGATTGAAGACCTGAATGGTACGAATATACTTTGTATACAAACAGTTGTATGTAAAAAGATGCTCTATATGTGCATTATGAATTGTAATACATACTACTATTATAAAATTTAAAAAAACCCTGAGATTATGAGTTAAAAAAAAAAGTGATACCAGAATTTCCTTGGCATAATATACAAGAAAAGTTCTGGAAGCCCTGGAAGATGGCGACAATGGAGTACAGTTGGTGTTTATAAACTTCTCAACTAATTCCTTTCCCATACACTAAGCCAGAAGACCAGAGCACACGCTCTTCACCAAAAGATTCAGCAACACCTTTAGGAAAAGAACACCTTATACCAGAATGTTTCTACCGTGGCTGACATCCTCACTGCAGGAATCCTAGTGGGACATTTAGACATTCAGTGTGTGGCAGTTCCTAATTGATCACAAAGCCTCTGGCACTGAAGGATGAGCAGTCTCATAAGATGATAAATGACACATGCAAGTAGAAAAGCTCTAGGTCAGGCCATCATAATGTATAATGCCAGCCTATTTCCCAGTTCCCAGAAGCAAGTCATTAAAAAATAACAATAAAAAAATAAAATAATTGATTGAAGAAACAATCTGAATCCGTTCTCAAAAACACAGTTCCAAATATACACTGCAGCTTTTCTACAAAAGTTTCCCCAAAGAGACTCTCAATCATTTACTACGGACAACTTGGAATTGGGAAAGGAAAATGCTCAGAACTCACATCAACATATGAGATTCTCAGTCTACACCTGTGCTGGGACTTGGTAAATTAAAGCAAACACAAAACAAAACATAACAAAACAACCAAAAAGCATTTCATTTTTAAGGAGGTCAGATGATAGATGTACCACCATTTCTGGATACTTTCTTACTATGGTCAATGCGCATGGGAACCCTGACTGTGCCTGTTTCCCAGTTGATATACATAAACTGTCTGGAAGAATCTGCTTTTGAGTCTCTGGTTCAGAAAGGCTATTATTCGTTAAGATGAGGAAAGTTCATGTAATTAATTATTTAATTCCAAATGTAGGCAAAACTATATATTAAAAGCATACCACATCCCCAAAGGAATTGAAGAAGTCAGGGATATCATTAAAAACTTGAAAAATCTCAAGGGAGGTAATTTTTTAAAATGTCCAAATCCAGACCAACTTTAGAGCAAATATTAATTGTCAGATTTTTTTTGTTTATTAAATTATTTATTTACTTATTCATAATGCACAAGTATAGCATCTTTTTACATACAACTGCTTGTATACAAAGTATATAAGTACCATTCAGATCTTCAATCATGCATTTAGGATAATGATATCCATCTCATGCAACCACAATTTTTTTTTAATTGTCAGATTTTGACATCAGTTACAGATGCTTTCCCAGATATGTGATTTTTAATTGGGACAAATCAGTGTCAACTCTGGCACCTGTATGTAATTGTTGACCTAGAAAAATATTTATTTCTACTTCCTTAAAATAAGAAAACTAGAACCAATTTTCGTTCATATAGTTGAGACAGCAGCATATATAAATTTTCTTATATTGAGACTATAGTATTTTCCTGATTTCCCTCATAGTCTCCCACTGGGAACTGGTCAGGTTGATATTGTACAAAATAAAACAGTGGATTATATATCTCATAGCACTGAGCTAATTGGATTGTTGAAGAAGATAAGGCAGATACACAAATGTTTTATTGACACATGAGCCAGAGGGTGGGAAATAATTTTGGAAATTTCATAGACTTATTAAATCAATAAATACTTCAGAATTTCCATGGTCTTGGACAGGTTCAATTCCTCTATTTGGAGTGGGAGACAATCTGCTGGACCTTATACTTTCACTAAGAGAAAGAGATCCAGGATTGCGAGGCTTATTTGCTGATTGGGGTATATACCATATTTATGCGTGCTATTTGCAATGCATTTTATGGGTTATGGGGTAACTATGAAGCTATGCTTCATGCCTAGTCCAAGATGCAGAGATCAAGAGATTGTATCATTTAAATGTTAGAAACCATCACATCTCTGATATTGGAAGGACCTGCCATAAATTGGGTTCCTACATGAAAGTCCTCATGAATCAGAGCAAAGAAAATGAGTAGAGTTTTTGAACAAGAACATTTCTTGTCCTACCAATAATTATTCTCCTTTTTAAAATAGGTAGGTTTACTATGTGGGTCCAGATTCAATGGAAGTTCTGACAGTGACAATGCCACTTTAGTTTTCTGTCATGACCAGGTTATTATTTAAGAAACAATCCCATAAATTTAAATGTGTCTGGCAACAAAATGCACACTTAAATCAGTAGATCCACAAACACAAGCAATGCATGTCAGAATGCAGGACAAATTCCCATGAACAGTATCCACAAGGGATATCTTCCAAGATTCCAGTGGATGCCTGAAGCTGGGAATGGCACCAAATCCCATATTTACTGTTTTTTTTTCCTTTACATACAGTGTTGTGATAAAGTTAAATCTATAAATTAAGCACAATAAGAGACGAGCCACAATAAATAATAATAAAACTAAAAATTATAATAATATGCTGATAAAAGTTATGTGAATACAGTCTCTGTTGCTTCCACTGTCTTTTTTTTAAAAATTTATTTTATTTTATTTTTATTTTTTTTTTCTTCTTTTTGTTTTTTTATTTATAATAGTAGTACATATTACAATTCATATTGCACATATATAGCATCTTTTTACATACAACTGTTTGTATACAAAGTATATAAGTACCATTCAGATCTTCAATCATGCATTTAGGATAATGATATCTTATTGCACATATTCACCCTTTTTCTAGTGATGATGCAAGATGACAAAATGCCCACATGGTGAGACAAAGTGAGGTGAATGACCTAGGACTGTGCAGCAGAATTATGCTACTGTGTAAATGTTACCTTAACACTAACACTAAAACTCTAGATCTGATAACCAAGATGGCCACCAAATGACTGACAGACAAGTAGCAAAAATAGCTTGGACATGCCAACCCAAGGGCCAATTCACAACCCAGGAGGGTCAGAGCTGCCTGAGTGAGATTTCATCATGCAATTTAAAATTTATGAATTTTTTTTGGAGAACTTTACATTTAATATTTTTAGACCATATTTGACCATGGGTAACTGAAATTTCAGAAAACAAAACCACAGGTAAGGAAGGGACTATTGTAACCATTTTCTCCAGCCTCTCTTCTTGTCCTCCAACCATATCTTTGGCCTCAGTAGCTGTTTTCCATGTTTAGTTATCAGAGAAGGAAGATATGTGGGCCCTCCTAGTATGTTTAGGCTAGGAAAAAAGAGATAGGTGAGATACTGTATAAATCCCTAGTAAGGAGGAACCCAGAAAGGCACTATTATGAGAAATTATTCTAAGAGATAGACCATTGGAAAATACACTTGATTGTCTGATTCTAGTGGGAAAAGAGATGCCAAAGGACTTCAGAGGTGTCAATTATTGGATTGTCCAGTTGGTCATAGTCCCAGTAAAGGCCCACGGTGAACATCCACAGAGAGATGTCTTCAAAAAATGTGTTAAGGGGTGGAGTTGTGGCTCAGTGGTAAGAGCACTTGCCTAGCATGTGTGAGCCCCTGGGTTCAATTTTCAGTACCACATGTAAATAAATGAATAAAATAAAGATCCATCAACATCTAAAAATATATTTTTAAAAAATGTGTTAATTGCTTGAGAACATCGTCCTCATTTACAAGTTAATGTATGCCCATTTAATGTACTCAATTACAAAGAGGTGAGGAATATAAGGTATGGACTTCCTGTGGGCTGAATAAATTTCATTTTATATCAAGAATAATTTTATGGAGTTGGAGAAAATAATGCTAAGTGAAGTCAGCCAATCCCAAAATACCCAAGGGTCAATTGATTCCTTTGCTATGAGGATGCTGAATTATAGTGGCAAGGGAGGGGGGATGAGAGGAATAAAGGAATGTTAAATAGAACAAAGGGGAGGGAGGGAAGGGGAGGGGCAGGGGGATAGGAATAATGGGAGAATGAGTTACACATCAATATACTAAGTGCACGTATAAAAACTCAAATGGTATGAAAATATGTAAAACCAATGACTTGGAAAACTGTGCTCTTTATATGTAACGTGAAAGGAATTGCACTCTGCAAGCATGTATAACAAATTAAATTAAATTTTAAAAAAGAATAATTTGGCTACTGAAGTTGCTGAATGACCAGAATTCTAAAAGCAGCAGTCAATGTTGATATATTTTGCATTAAGTAAAGACATGTTCTAAAGTTCAAATATATGAACATAGTTATTGTCTTACTAAATAGAGAGTAGAATTTTTTTCTCCTTATTTTTGCTCATCACATTAATGAAACAGTGAGTATGGTTGTCACTGTGTTAGCTACCATAACTTATCTCAATCACCAAGAGGAATTTGCATTGCTGTTACTGAATGGATACAGTTCAAGAGGCCTGCTAGAAGTTCCCTGGGATTTCCCATATTCAATAATAATTGACATGGAAGATTGAAGAAAAGAAGGTTAAAATAGAAAAGTTGGTTTGGTTTATCCCACCAGATTAATTAAAAAAAAAAAAAAAAAAGAAAATATAACTGATGTACTGGAGAATGTTTAGAGGAAAACAGCTTGGGAGTTATTCATTTCTGCTTAAGAAATCCTAAAGATGGAGGAATTGTGGTGATTAAGGTACATTGATTAAAGGTATATAATCTTTTTATTTTCAAATGCCTATGTGAAGAATGCTAGGAATATCTTAATGATCATTGGAAGAATTTGTGTATATTTGATTGATTTTGTGTATATTTGATTGATAAAGTGTTCATTATATATTCAAAGTTAGCAAATTACAATTGGCCATTCAAACTAGAATTGGGTAATGGGGATTACGGTTGTGATTTTGTACTAATATATGTGAGAAAAATGTGTGCTGTTGATAAAATGTGTGCTGTAAATTGTTCAAATGATTTGGACTTAACATAGTAATTTCAATATGCTGAATTCATAAGGAGAGTTTAAATCCTTCAGAGTAGTTTGCTGATTAAACTTAATTCTTGCCCAATTTGGCTTTGAAAAGCTTTAAATGACTATTGAACAGATTACATTCAAAAATGCTTTTAAAATGATTAATAAAATGGTATTAGCCAAGTCTTAAATGTGACTGAGAGCTTAGTGTGTTCAGTTATAGTAGACAGAACGTTAATCAGATTTCCCTAGAAAGTGCCCTAGAATTATAAATAGAATGATATAATTTGTATGCCAAATGAAAATAGGTTTTAATATTTGACATTGCTACAAATTAACATTAATTTAAATTATAGCACACAACTAGTACTCTTGTTTGTGCACAAAATAGTCCCTGTATTTAAAACACATCATCATCATAACATCAATTCTTAAGATAACCAATGCCTTTTTTTTTTTTTTTTTTTTTAGTATGCAGAAGAAAAACAGAATATCATGACTGGAACCTAAAAGATGGCATGATGTAGTGTTGACCATGCTTATATATATTTATGACATCTAATCAGTGTCTTTTCATCTGGGCCAGGTGATGGATGGCACTTCCTTCCTCTTGGTAGGTTTTTTATTCAAATCTTACCATGACCTCTTCCTTCTTTTTATTCCTCAAACTAACTCATCTTCTGAGAGATGCTTTCCCTGAACCCTACCCTGAATTGGTTCCTTAGAATTCCCTTTGTGCCATGTTTCCCCTCTATAAGAACACCCACCACTCAGTGACCGTCTCTATTCCATTTTGTTTTATTGTGTGTCTCTATCTACTGTAAGACACGTTTTATGAGCGTTATAACGTTCTTGTCTGTCTATTCGAATTCTGTATTTCTGAATGTTCAACCTTTGATCCTGGGTCGGGTATATCTACAAATAATATTTATTAACTGGAACTAACCTCCCCCATGCTTTCTCCTTTACTAGGATATGTCTTCTGACTCCAGAGTCTGGGATCTTAGCCAGGTAGATATGTTGTGTCGTGGAAATGTTAGTTGATCATATTAATTAATACGTTTGTAAGCCAGGAGGCTCAACTTCAGTCCACAAAAGCAAAGAACCATCCAGGTTATGAGGACAAAGAGAGGAATGAGCATAGTATTCTCCCAGCTATGATGTTTAAATCCTCAATAAGAAGACTGCTCTTGAGCTACTGTCAAATTACTGAGCGTCTGTCTTTTTTTTTTCCTTTTCTGCATGTACCAATGTGCTAACTATTAGGAATTTTATTATTAATCCAAAAATAACTGAGTAAGTAAATTTTTTTCTCTGGCATGGTAAAAAGTTCAATACAGTAAGTAGGGGATTTTTTTATTCTTCAAGACAACATTTGATAGTTGTGCATGTGTCAGGCTGAGCGTTCACACTTTCACCCTGCCTTTATACACTATATTGATCTTATTTAGTGTTAGGTCAGGCATGATTTAATTCCACAGAATTCAGCTCCTGGAAACAAAAAATAAAATCTAAGCCAAATGTAATTTACTTAGGTGATAAAATCTAGAACAGTATGAGAAAATTTTAAAAAGGTTCAAGTGCTCTAGGCCTCGTCCTGTCCTGTCCACTTAAACCTTTATTGTGTCAGGGTTTCTGGAAGTGCTTTCTTACAACCCTTTGAGGAGAACTGTTCCCTCATATTTTATAACATTGACTAATCATTTCTAAAATGTTAACATGATAGCTAAGTTAGGCATTGTGAATTCTAAACCATAAAGTCCAAAAATACTTTCTAATAATAAATGATTACTAAACATACGTAGGGAAATATCCTAAGTTGTGGTAGTCAAATCACTCCCACTTCCTCTTTTATGAAGTTTAGCTACATTTAAAGAAAGGACATAGTCAGCAATATTGAACTCAGTAATGAGATGAGATAACCACTCCCATTACCCCTCAGGTTCCTGATGAACTCTGTCAGAGGATCCATCTTAGTCTTGAAGACAAATCGAGATTTCCATATAGGTCATCTGTCACACTTTTCTTCTGTCCTTGCCTGGTCTTTATAGCTTAATGACTACCTAGTTGCATGCATAAGATTTCTGTAGTTTGTGGTACATGTATTTGTAGTCTGCTCATATCATGTAGAGCACAGGAGGGGTGTGTGTGTGTGTGTGTGTGTGTGTGTGTGTGTGTGTGTGTGTGATATGTATGTTTGAACAAATCAGAAACCAAATAAATAAATAAATAAATAAACAAAATCCAGGTCATACAGGTCTTCACAATTTGCTCTCTCATCTTCTCTCATGAAGGAGGACAGGGGGATGTCAGTTTCTCTCGGTCTTTTCAGAGTGGAAGGACAGGTGTGAACAAAAGAGACAGATGAGATGCCCCAATAGATGCACAGAGTATGACTTCATTGAATAGGAATAAAGAAAGCCTGTCCCATGATTTTATCTGTGGGCATCTGACTGGTTTTGCACCATGACTAGCTTATGTTGTGAACTATTTTGTAAAAATGATATATCACTTTTGTCTTTCAACATCAGATATGACAGGACAAAAATGGTCCAAATGCAGAATGTGACAGCTGTTGATGATGAAAATAGGAAGCACAAAAGAGTGAATGTGAAGTTTCTGCGTTTCCATGTGGATATTAAAGTGGACTGGATGAGGTTTGTTTTTATTTGTTTGTTTGTTTGTTTTTAATACGAGAAGAAAATCAGTAATAAAATCTTGCATAGTTGTTTTTGTTTCTGTTGTTGTGTTTTTCCCGTCCAAGAATGTGAGTCTATAAGGACTGATAACAGTAGTAAAACAAGCCATTAAAACGTTATAATCAATGGAACATGAAAGCGTTGTTTGAACCAAATAATATCATTCATGACAAATCAATAACATTTTTGCCTATCATGAAATATTTGGTGATTTTAGAAATGTCTGTTTTCATTAATGTTTTATTGCCAGGCCAAAGCTTAGTTGAAGTGAGAAAACATTATTATTTTGCATAGAATTGAAATACTTTTGAGTCTAGCATATACATTATATTTTTTCACTTTGTTGGTTAGAAAGATATCCATTGCCCCAATCACATGGCTTTCATGAATTGGCTTTTACTACACATCATGAAATACCTTAACCTATGGAGAAGGAAAAGGTTGGAAATTTTAAAAAAGCATCCTTTATAAACTTTTCAAGATTTGAAGGTAGAGAATACTGTGAGTACTTGGCAGAGATTTAAATAATAAATTTATGTTTTCATATTTTCATAATACTTTTAATAGAGAACAGAGAAAAGAAGACACAATTACAAAAATTGGGTAAGGGTCTTAGTCATGGTTTTCCTTTCTTGTTAGGTATTTTCACCTGCAGAAATGAGGCACATACTTCAATTAAAGTCACAGCAGTACCCACTAGGCATGTTCCTGAAGCAGCAATGAAAAATTGGTCAAACTGTCATCCCCTAAAAGGCTAAATTCAGAAAATATGATGAATTTTCAAGACCCATAGATGAGCTGCTTTCAGCTGGAGATGATACTGATAAATCTCTGTAAATTTCTGGGCAGACCAAGGGTTATAAATATTGGAAATTACTGCAGGATACGTCCATAAGGTCATTTTTTATTTAATGTTTTGATTTTATGGTTTTAACATTCCATTTTATACTTTCTGTTACATAAACTCTTTATTACTTCACATATTCAGGTTTTACTTTTGACTAAAAAAAAAAAAAATCCATACTATTTTTAGTTATTATACCACTTACATTTACACCTATGGAAATAAAGTGCAATGAGATTTAAAAAGCAAAGGCTATTTATGCTTTACTTGCTACAGTATAAGTGAGTTGACCAATGTCACTTGCATTTGGCAGAGACTCAAGGGCAAGCAGAGAAGTGGGCTCATTTTATTAGCTAAAAGAACTGACTCTGGTGTGCTGGACTTGCATTCCTGTGGGTGGGGAGTTACAGGTGGGCTCATAAGATGCAGGGTATCCTGTGGGTCTAGTTAGGGGTGCATATTTGGTTTACATTGTTGATCTCTTTTGGAAGCAAGGTCAAAAATGAAGAAAAGCTGTGAGTTACTAACCAAGTCTTGATATTTTTGGCCAATTATTAAAGAAGTTCAGCTTCCTGGATTGTCATTTGCAATAGTAATGTGACTTCCTGCAAGTCTGACCTTTAGCAGCTGTTCTCCTGGGTTTGCTTAGATATGAGTTGCTTTCCTTGGCAAGTTGCTGCAGATTAGGGGTCAGAGTTCTATATTTATCTATGGTCTGGCCATTGTCTGTTGGTATATTAAATCTTAATTTTTGTGTTTTATTTCCAAACCAATAAACTCTCCATTTTCTCCTCACTGGTGGTTCCTAGAGACTCACCTCCATACCATCTGCCTGACCCCCGGCCTGTGGATTGAATACCTCCTTCACCTCCGGCCTTCACATTTCCTGATTTTTTTTCCTATGAAATTCTCCTCACTGAACATTTAGGTGCCTCTTTCCATCTCTCTTTTTCTGGTTTGGCTCCAGTGTTGTTCTTTTAGTGAGAGATTCCCTGATCACCTACCCAAACCATGCCCAGTAGAACTAAGTTGGCCTGCTTCCCCCTCAGAAGGCGGTCAGTAACAAAATGACCATATCTATTTGTTGTCTCCCTTACTAGAATTTAAGCTGCATAAGATCATGTATGCCAACTATTTTGTTTGCTACTTCCTTCATTTTAGAGTAGTAAGATGAATATAGTATTTATTCCCATATTATCAGATGAACACAGTTAAAAGTTGTGGTCCTTGATTTAATAAATTTAGGCAATAATTTTTCATCTTCCACATGACTATGAAGACATTAGCTCCTCTGTGATTCTCCACTTCCTTTTTCCTACTTCTCACAGTTTTAATTTGCTAGTCTTAGTTTTGGAGTGACCACTCATGTCACTCTGCTTCTTGAGTGGTGACCTTTGCTGTGCCTGCTCTCAGATGGCTGTGTGTTCATTTGTGTTGGTCCTGTACTAATCACAGCAGATGAATGCTAGTTCCTATAACTATCACAATTAATACCTCAGAAACTTGACAGATTAAAGTTTGTTTTTCAGTGACGTCACACTGATTAAAATTTGTTGCTGTTCCAGAAGACACTGTTCAGGTAATAAATCAGAACACTTCTTTCCTTTCATATTAAGTATGCGGTAACAAAATCATTATTATGCTGTCTGCACGAGGAAGGAAGAGACCATTGATGATCCTGAGGTAGGGCCAAGCCCATGTGGTCACCCTTAGGTCCACAGTTTATGTAACATTCAACTAATTATGCAGAAAATTAGCATCAAGGGAAATTGGGAAATACAGTTTATTTTTCCCAGTAAATTAGGTAGAAGGGGGGAGCTTATAAGTATAAAATAGATAAATAAAATATATATGAATAAAAATTATTCACAATTAGTTTTTGAAAAAAATAATGTTACAAAAATATTTTAGTGACTTTGATCAATAAAATGATATGAAACATAAATTATTAGTGTCAGAGAGGTAAAAAAGTAGAAATCACAAAAAAATTAAATATATATTAGTAGGATAATGTAATGACATTATAAACAAATATACACCAGTAAATTTTAAAACTTAGATGAAATGTACAAATATCTTAAAAACCCTAAATTCTAAAAACTAACACAAGAAGAAAAAATATCTGAATTCTTGTACACATGGAATATAAACTGAATTTTGTATTAAAGGCTAAGTACTGATAATTTCAAAGCAATTGCATAAGAAAATAAAAAGAAAATTTTTTACTCTCCTATGAGTCCTGAATTACCCTTTTACCAAAATGAGACAAATATTTTAAAGGGAAAGAAAATCATACATTCATACAGCAATATCTTCCAAGGACATCAAAGGCAACATCCTTATCAAGATATTAATATATAAAATTATCACGATCAATTAGAAATTATACCTGAATGCAAAGCTCAAGATCAAGAATGTGAAGTAAATTCTCTTATTTTTGAAATTGTGTGAGTATTACAAATAATATACTATAAAAATTACCAAAAATGTGTTGGAACATGGGAAGACTTGAAGAAAGCTTCAGAGTAAAGATCAACAAACAATGATGAAATACAATGATGAAAATGTATTTCTATGCACTGAAAGACAATAAGAAAATAAAAATTAGTATTTTAATAGTTTACAAATACAAAATACTGTGAGCAAGACTTGGTCATTGGAAAATTAAAAATGTTAAAAGAAGTTAAGGCAAGTCAAATGAAGAGAGATTTGAGGTGCATATATTTGAAGACTTAACATTTGTTAAGAAGTCAATTCTCTGAGGAGCTCTTTAAAATTCATAAGGTGATTGATTTCAAATGCTGTATTAAATGTAAAATATCTGAAATTTTCTAAATGAATCCTTAAAAATTAAGAATAAATTTAGAAGACATACAATTCATAAATGAAAATTAAAATACAATTGTGTGGTAATCAAGAAGGAATGGGATTAATCTAATGAGACACATACGGATCAATGAAAACAAATAAAGGGGCAGACACAGACTTGCCGGGACTGCTGAGTTATTAATGGGGCCGAGGTCTAAAGCTACCCCCCTTTTTGCGGGCAGAAAGAACATAGCTTACCTGGAGAAGATAGGCTTAGCGGGCAAAAATAGCTGGGCGCCTCCCCCCGCCTGCTCGATGGACACCACGCCACACCCGGGGAGTTTTGTAGAAAGCAAGAGCCAAAACTCAAAATTTATTGAACAAGGTATTGAACTTATATAGGCCTAGAACTAACCAATCAACCAGCAGGGCGGTTCGGACTCTCATGCTACGTCATAGCCACACCCCCTCGCTTAGCCCCAGTCCTCCAAAGGGCGTAGTAAGCAACCAGAGCCCCATCCCCTTGGCAGACATAAAGTCCCAACACAGACTCACAAATATGTGCACAATTTATATATATTCAACAAAGGTGCAAGTTAACACAATGAGGAAAATCCTAGTCTTTTCAAGAAATGGTTCTTGCACTATTGAATAACGACATGAAAAGGAATACACACACATACACACACACACACACATTATGTTACTATATACCTATACCATGCTACAATCAGTGAACACTGAATTAAAAGTAGTTCACTTTTAGATTATTTAGTAATTTAAATGGCAAAACTCTAAAATTTTAGGTGAAAACATAAGATAAAATCTTCACAACAGTGTGATAATGCTGAAATTTGTAAGACAGAAGAGCTAAATTGTATTTCACCAAAATTTTATTGTCTGCACTTCACAGGAGGACAATATTGAAATGAAAATAAAAGCTACCCTCTGTATATGTGGAAAAGTTTGCATGGAAACCCCACATTTTAATTTGTGTTTTTATTGTGTGTAAATTATGCATTAATAAATTAGATTTTAAAATGAAGATGCAGTTAAGTGTTGCCGCCTGCAGCAAGGATACCACGGGAAAGAATTCGGTGGCAGACTGAAAATGAATAGGTTCTTTATTTTTCCTTCTTCTAATTTCTGTCTCTTGCTCCAACAACCTCTCCAACTCCAACCACCCCTTCTAGCCAACCTCACCCAGTTAAATACTTTTTGCCTTAACAAGTATACACGTGTTAACAGCTCAAACTTACAGGTGCGTCACATAGTGTTCATGGGCTTAGAAAGATTATTAGATAAATGCATGAATATCAGGTGAAAATACTGAAACACCTCTTATGGCTCTCAGCTAGCCACCATCTAAGCTATCTCCTTATTAGGGCTCTTATAGTAAAGATCTTTTCAGGCAAACAACTGTGAGAGAATTCATCCCCACTAGACCTGTAGTAAACAAAATGCTATAAATAATTTCTTTGGGAAGAATAAAAATGACCCTAGATGGAGATGCTGAAATCTGGAAGAAATGAAGGACACTGAACAGATGAAATAAACACAGATAAGAGAAAGTTATAACAATGATAATTTGAGCTATAAAATAACTAAGAAATTAACATTCATGAAAAGCAAAAAGTACAAATGGATAATTGCATCTAGATTGTTCTAAGGTCCAAGTGACATCTGGAAACTGGCAGCAATTATAGTTTACAAAGTGATCACCTCTGAAAATGTCTCTGGTGTTAAAATCACTGGGGTTTCTTCTAAAATAATATTAGAGCAACTATGAATATATAATTATCCAGTTAACTGTGGGACAAAAGGGAACAACAAGAAGTCAAAAGTTCAAGGGAAGATAAGAAAGAAGTAAAAAAAAAAAAAAAAAAAAAAAAGCATTTGTCAAACAGAAAACAAATAGCTTTGTGATATAATCCCAGATATAGCATGATATACAAATGTGGTAGAATATAATAAAAATGTAAATATTGTAAAGCTGGATACAACAACAAAACCAAACTATATGCTTCTCCAATAGAATATCTATCTATCTATGTATCTATCTATCTATCTCTCTCTTTTTGATGCCCAGGATTGAACTCTGTGGCTGTTTATCACTGAGATACATCTTTGGCTTCTTTTATTTTTTATTTTAAAACAGAGTCTTTCTAAGTGACTGAAGCTAATTTCAACTTGCCATCCTCCTGCCTGACCCTCCCAAGCCTCTAGGATTAAAGGCATGGGCCACCAGCAAGATATATTTTTAATGTATGGGCAAAGAATGTATGCAAGAAGAAGGATGAAAAATGTATCTTTTAAGAGGCTAACCTAAAATTAGTTACTACATAAGTACTTATTTCAGAAATAATGGGCTGTAAGACAATCAAATGAATAACAAGAAAATATTACCAGAGGTAGTTTATTATGATAAAATAGGGCTCATCCTAAATTTATATGCAGTCAATAGCATGGCTTCAAAATATACATTAAAAAGTATGGCAGAAAGTACAAGTAAAAAATCTACAATTGTAGCAAGAAATTTTAATATCCATCTCTCAATACCTGATAATAAAAACTAAAAAACTAGTAAACATTTGGTGTAAATGAAAAGCATAATTAAAATCTTCACTTAATCAATATATAGAAAGTGCATGTTTTCAGTTGCACATGGAATATTAACCAACTTGAATGTAAAATGGTTCATTTTATAGGATTCAACAAGTCTAAACTGATTTTAAAAATCTGCATGTATTTTCTGGTTTGAAGGAATAATGTTAAAAATTAATAACAGAAGGACTAGAGAATATCTAACAACATAGAAGGCAAGAAATAGGAGTACTGGGGACCTACATTAGAGAGCCACCAGGCCCAGGCTCCAGCCAGTCCCGCTGAGGAGGAACCAGCAAGATAGACCTGCTAACTCTGCTTGAGTTCAGGCGGGCCCAGGGCAGTCCCGGGGACCTACATTGGACCTACATTGGAGTGCCACGAGGCCCAGGTTGGTCCCACTGACGTTCACCCCAGCACAGCCAGCCTCAGTTCAGTCCCACTGACAATCCCTTGAGTGTGGCCAGGCTCAGGGAAGTTCCGCCAACCTCTGCCTAAGCACAGGCAGGCCCAGGTCAGCCCAGCCCACACCTTCAGAGCTCAGGCGAGTCTAGGACAGCTTCACTGACCTCTGCTCAGAGGACTACCTCTTCCAACCAGCAGACCACTGCAGGAGCTCAGACTCAACCAGTCCGACCCACAACAACCTGCGTGGACCCAGCCCCAGGTAGCATACTTTGAGGGACAGCGGCAGGTTCTGATAGCCTAACACTAAGGGGAGGCACAGACAACCTGCAAGGATATTATAAGAATATAGGGAAGAAACAGTAATATCTCAGATCTACACTGCAAGAAAGTAAGGCAAATAGACAACATGAAAAAACAAGGGAGGAAAGTACCTCAAACAAACCAGGATGCTACAATAACAGAACCCATGCTCAACGAAGTTGATGAAATGAAAGAGAAGGAGTTCAGAAGGTTCATAATTAAAATGATCTGTGAATCAAAGAATGACCTAAATGAGCAAATAAAGGCAAAAATTGACCACTACAACAAAGATAAAAGGGAGCAAATACAGGTAGCAAAAGATTACTTCAAAAAAGAGATAGAGGGGCTGGGATTGTGGCTCAGTGGTGGAGCGCTCGCCTAGCATGTGGGCGACCCGGGTTCGATCCTCAGCACCACGTACAAATAGAAGTGCATTGAACAAATAGAAGTGCATTGAAAGTATTGAATAAAATGCATTGTGTACAACTAAAGCAAATAAATTTTTAAAAAAAAAAAAAAAAAAGAGATAGAAACTCTGAAAAAAAAAAAAAAAAAAACAATCAGAAATCCTTGAAATGAAAGAAACAATTAACCAAATAAAAAACACAATTGAAGGCATCACCAACAGACTAGATCAACTGGAAGAAATAACGCAGACAATGAAGACAAAGTATATAATCTTGAAAATAAAGTTGACCACACAATGAAGATAGTAAGAAACCATGAACAGAACATCCAAGAGACAGCATCAAAAGTCCAAATCTAAGAGTAATTGGGATAGAGGAAGGTACAGAGTTTCAAACCAAAGGAATGCAAAACCTCTTCAATGAGATAATATCAGAAAATTTCCCAAGCATGAAGAATGAATTGGAAAACCAAATACAAGAGGCTTATAGGACACCAAATGTACAAAATTACAACAGATCTACACCAAGACACATTATAATGAAAATGCCTAGCATACAGAACAAGGATAGAATTTTAAAGGCCGCAAAAGAGAGGAATCAGATCACATATAGGGTGACACCAATTCCTATCACAGCAGATTTTTTCAACTCAGACACTCAAAGCTAGGAGATCATGGAACAACATATTCCAAGCTCGAAAAAAAGGGATGCCAACCAAGAATCTTATACCCAGCAAAATTAAGCTTTAGATTTTAGGACAAAATAAAAACCTTCCATGACAAACAAAAGTTAAAAGAATTTACAAGTAGAAAGCCAGCACTACAGAACATCCTCAGCAAAATATTCCATGAAGAGGAAAAGAAAAACAATGATGAAAATCAACAGAGAGAGGCATTACACTAAAGGAAAAAACAATCAGAAGAGAAACCATGTCAAGTTAAATACCAGAAATAAACAAAAATGGCCAGGAATACAAAACACATCTCAATAATAAATCTGAATGTTAATGGCCTAAACTCACCAATCAAAAGACATAGACTAGCAGATTGGATCAAACAAAAAACAGACCCAACAATATGCTGCCTCCAAGAGACTCATTTCATAGTAAAAGACATCCATAGGCTGAGGGTGAAAGGTTGGGAGAAATCCTACCACTCACATGGACTGAGGAAACAAGCAGGGTGTTGGGACATTCTTGACACTGTCTGCCAAGGGGATGAAAAAACTCTGGCTCTGGTTGCTTACCATGCCCTGTGGAGGACCAGGGCTAAGCAGGGGGCGTGGCTATGAAGTATAGTGAGAATCGGAAACGCCCTGCTGGTCACTGATTGGTTATGTTTAGGCCTTTATAAGTACAGTCCACCTTTCAATAAATGAGTTCTGACACCGCTTCCGACCAAACTCCCTGAGTGTGACCTGGTGTCCGTCAAACGGGCGGGGGAAAAGAGCACTCTGGGGACTTTTGCCTGCTAGGCCTGTATTCGCCAGGTAGGCTACTCCAACCCTTCTCTGCCGGTCAGGAAGAGTCTCCTTTTGGGCCCTAAAGGGGGGTGGCTTAAGACCTTGGCCCCTTTAATAAGTAACGCAACAATTGGCGCCCAATGTGGGGCACACAAACAAAAGAGAATTATCAACAGGCCTAGCAATCAGTTAGAGACACAGCGTCTCTCTGGCAAAAGTATCCTCTAATATGGGGCAAGCTTTAATATTTAAGAAATCTCAGGACCCAGTCCTCGAGGCATGGCGATGTATTTTAAGGAAGCAAGGTTTCCAAATTTCTGATTCTCAAGCTGAAAAAATTTGGAGCTCATTAACACGGGCGGCTCCCTGGCTCCCGAAGGCTGATTATAACGCATGGAAGACATGGCACCGTGCAGAACACCTTTTAAGGGAGAGAGAAAATGAATATGGGGAAATTCCACCTCCGGGAGTTTATCCAGCACTATCCGCCCTGAAGGCATGCTCTCTCATGCAGCCAGTAAAAGAATCTTCAGAGGCCACAGATCAAGCGCCTCAAGTTATTAGAATTGAGGAAACAGAAGAGGCCCTACGGAAAAATAAAAAATCTGTGAATCTCATCTCTCCCGTTCCGCGGAATTAGACAGCCCCCCCCCCCCCCGGGTCCGCGAATTTAGAGAAATCTAGCCACTCCCTAGAAGTAGGGAAAATCTGGCCATCTCTCCCGCTCCGCGGAATTAGGCAATCAAAAGCTAGCAATCTGAGGACAAAGGCCTACAGCTCCTCCTTTTGAAAGCCCCCAGCCAATAAAAATTCCCTGAGGACTAAAAAAAAGGCCATCATCCTTTTGAAAGCCCTAAAAAAATTCCCTGAGGACAAAGGCTCACCACCCCGCGAGCGGGATCCGCCATTTTACGAGCCCGCTCAGCCAATACAAACAATGCCCTCAGGGCCATCTGCACCACCGCTTTTCCAAGAGGAGCCGGTTTCACAGCAGCTGCTGCCGCCCCCTGGAGGGCTTTCACCTGTAATGGCATTCCCAGTTAATCTAAATCCCGGAGGGAATAAACCAAATCTATGGAACCCCTGGGAGACTCAAGAATTAAAAGAATTTAAAAAGGCAGTTTCAGAAGACTGTTCTAACTCCCCATAGGCAGAATGCATTTTATCAAGCCTGGCACATCAACAATGCACGACAAAAGACTGGAAAGACTTGGCTAAAGCTGTGCTTCCAGGTCCTCTGTTCATAAAGTGGTGTGCATATTTTACTTATGAGTGCCATATGCAGGCAGAGAGAAACCGCTCTGTTAATCCTCCCATACCAATAACTTTTGGGATGTTAGGAGGAGTTAATGACCAATATGCCACGGGCATTCAACAGGCAGCAATATCGGCTCCTTACCGGGAACAAGTGCGGGCTTTAGGGCTGGCAGCAAGAAAAAAGTTAGAAGAAGGCCCTACAGAGCCTCCTATAGCTGGAATCACTCAAAAAGTTAATGAGGATCTGGCCACATTTATTGAGAGAGTGGAAAAAAGCCTTCAAAGGAAATTTCCACCCGGTTCTCTGAGAGATCAATTTGCTAAAATTCTGGTTTGGGAAGAATGACTACAGATCACAAGCTAGCCTATGCAGGATTAAAGGATAGATCAATGGGGAGATGGATTATAGCAACCAAAGATATCGGTTCTCATACCCATCAATCTCAATCCTTAACAGCAGGTCTTAATGCCCATACTGATGTACTAACAACAGTTTTAAATAGAAAAGGGACCTGTTTTAAGTGTGGATGACAGGGCCATTTTAAAAAGGACTGCCCCAGTAGCCTTGGTCGGCCTCCAGAATGCTCCCCTGGCCAGACTCAGAGTCCAGCTGCCCCTAGAACACTTTGTCCTAGATGTAAAAGAGGGTATCATTGGAGAAAGGATTGCAGATCTAAATTTGATATTCAGGGGAAACCTTTAAAATCCTGAAGGGGCATCCTCCAGCCCCGTTACACCAAGGAGGTTCCCCTGATCACAGTCCCCCTAAGGACCATTGAACAGTTCCTATTGTTCCAGGGATTAGAACAAAGATGGATATTTATATATCAGGAAAGAAATTTCATTGCCTGATTGATACTGGAACAGATCGTACTACACTAAGGAAGGAAGAGATCCCACCTCAGTGGAAACTAATTCCAGGGCCCCAATTACTTGGGGTAGATGGAAACACTAATTCAGAGGAAACCAGAGATTGGCTTAGATGGAGAGACATAGACGGAAATCAAGGAGAAGTTCGCCCCCTTCTGGCCCCTGGATTAACCTCTAACTTATTAGGCCAGGACATCTTAGGAGAAGCTGAAGCTTACATTACTACAACCCATAGAGAGCTTCAAGATGATATATTAATTGAAGATACAGGGAGGGAAACTTCCAACTGCCAAGTAGGGTCTCACCCCTAATCCTAAGGGCCACTGCTCCCCAAGTTCCTGCTATTCAATGGCGAGATGGCCCCCCAATCTGGGTCGAGCAGCAGCCCCTTCCTACTGAAAAACTAAACCATTTGAGGGCAATTGTCCAAGAACAGTTAGCCCTAGGACACATTAGTCCCTCTCTTAGCCCATAGAACAGTCCTGTTTCTGTTACACAGAAGGCCACAGGGAAATGGAGGATGTTACAAGACCTCCAGAAAATTAATGATAGGATGTTCATTGTTGGCACACCTCTGCGTGGCCTCCCCTGGATCCCTTCTATTTTAAGAGATTTAACCTTAATTATGATTGACATTAAAGATTGTTATTTTTCTATTGCTCTACATCCGGATAATTGTGAAAAGTTTGCTTTTTCTGTCCCTTCTATCAATTTTCAAAGGCCAGATAAACAATATGAATGGATAGTTCTCCCTCAAGGTATGGCTAACAGTCCAGCTTTTTGTCAACATTATGTTTCATGTCTCCTGTCACCATTAATGGAAAAATCGCAGCTCACCCTATATGTTTATATGGATGATATCATTCTGGGAGCTGCTGATGTCCAGCAACTGGGCTCAACTTACCTGGCCCTTCGAGAGCTCTTAGAGAAAGGAGGATTACACATATCCAATGACAAGGTCCAAACTGTACCTCCCTTCAAAATATTGGGGACAAAACTTAGCCTAGACTCGGTTTGTTCTTGTCATTCAAAAATCTTATTCCTTGGCAGAGTTACAGAAGCTATTAGGAGAGCTAAACTGGTTAAAACCATGGCTTCATGTCTCTACTGAGGATTTATTACCTCTTTTTGAGTAGCTACGGGGAAAATCCCCCTCTGATGTGATTATACTAGAAGAAGGTCATCTGTCAATATTACAAAAAGTCCAAGATGCCCTCAATTCAGCCCAAATGGCTCGGTACCAACCAAAACAACTTCTATATCTGTGGATTTTCTCAGGTGCTAAGCTCCTTACAGCTGTTCTCACCCAGATGGGTAACCCCTTACAGTGAATACATTCCTCTGTGGGAGGAAAACCTTGAGTTTATTCCCAATTAGATCAATTAGCAGATCTTATAATAAAAGGGAGAGATACATCATTGAGGCATTATGGAAAAGACCCAGATATTTTAACAATTCCTTACTGTTTGTCAAACTTTGAGTGGATACAGAGAAACAACCCTAGAGTCTCCTATGCTTTAGAGGGAATTTTTAGGAAAGGTTGACTGTCATTACGGGTCAACCAAATGGACCTCTTCTTTTCCCAAGCTGGAATGGACTCCCCCCATCCTTTTTTCCATCAAGCCACTCCCCAAGGCAGTAAATGTCTTCACAGATGGAGGAAAAGAAGGGTCAGCAGTTGTAGTTTTTCATCCATCCTCAGGCCAAAGGACACAATACTTTGAAGCAGTTACTGGTTCTGCTCAATTTAAAGAATTATATGCTATTGCATTAGCCTTGACCCATGTCCAAGAGCCTATGAATCATTTCTCAGATAGTTTATATGTAATTAACCTATTACCTACTCTAAATGCATCATATATAAGGATAGATAATAATCCTATAACTCCTTTAATGATTCAAGTACAATCCCTGTTAACGGGGCATAATGAGCCTATTTTTCTCCAACATCTTAGGGGACATCAAGGCTTATCTGGGTCCTTCTCTGAGGGAAATCAGGCCGCTGACCATTTGGCCACCACAGGTGTATTAACAGTTACAGTCCCATATCAACAAGACCTTCAGTTATCCCAAGGACTTCATGACCTTACTCATTTAAATTGGAGAGGACTACATCATAAATTTCCTTTGGTTCCTATAAAGGATTTAAAAAAGATTGTAAGAACATGTAAGTCCTGTTTGCCCTTCTTACAGGTCCCACCTCTCCAGTCCCCTGGGGTAAATCCCAGAGGCCTACGGCCTAACGCTGTCTGGCAAACTGATGTAACCCATTATGTGCCATTTGGAAAATTAAAATATATATTTATGTCCATAGATACTTATCACATGCTTGTTGGTCCACGGCGCACTCTAGAGAAAGGGCTAAACATGCTGAAAGTCACTTTTTACAATGCTTTGCTATTCTTGGATTGCCAAAACAGGTTAAAACCGATAATGGTCCCTGTTTTGTGAGCAAATCATTACAAAAGTTCTTCCAAAGATGGCATATTAAACATGCCACAGGGATCCCATATAACCCAAAAGGACAAGCCATCATAGAGAGGCACAATAAAACACTAAAGGACCAATTAATAAAACAAAATGGGGGAAGCAACCCCCACGACCAGTTAAAAATAGCTATGCTTACTTTAAATATTTTGAATTTTTCCAAACAGCCTCTGTCTGTGTTTCAAAGACACTGGTCTAACCTAATGCCTTAAGTAAAGGTTGAGGTCCGATGGAAGGACCCACTGACCCAGATTTTGGCGAGATCCAGATCCATTAATAAGTGCTGGCGGAGGTTTTGGATGTGTCTTTCCAATTGGAGAACAAAACCCTATATGGGTGCCTGCCAGAGATCTCAAATACTGCCAATCCGACCAAAATGACTACCCAGGAGCACATGCACTTGAGGGGTGATCCTTTCTTTTTTCCACAGAAATTAGAAGAAAGAAAAAAACACCGTGACAGATCTCCTGTCCTGTTGTGATTAAACTTCTCATCACATCCATTCCAAGATTCATCAAGAACACTGTCTTGGACTCCCTTCTTTGTCAGTATTTCAACCCTCTGCGATGAGAGAAGAGAGACTATGCTATTCCTGTGACAATTGTCTGGACTTTGTGCTAGACGGCTTCCTTTAGACTGAACTGAATGGGTGGACCTTCTCCTTTTCGTGAAATCCCTTATTGTTGTTGTCTTTGTGTTCACTTTTGGGCCCTGTGTAATCAACAAATTTATTCAACTCCCTTTTGACTGACCAGATTGATACAGCTTGGTGGTCTACTGTCAGTGATGCTGAGCTAGAGCCCTACAGGCTTGGCCATGGTCCTTAACAGGATGCGGAGGTTTAAACCAGCCATCATTGAAAAGCCTTCCCAAAGGTGACTGTCCTGTCTCATGTCCTTCCCCTGGTCACTTGCTGGCCCTGGGTGTGTCCACCTGAAGTGCTAGGGTGGTAGCCAATCACAGGTAAGATTTTTCCCAGAGAGGAAGAACAACCTAAAGCAGGCACACTCTCAAGCGAGAAGGACACCCTAATTTTCAAAATACAGAATGGGACATCCCATTTTCGAAATATAAAGTGGAGAAGCCCCATTTTGAAAAAATGAAAACGGGGAAATGTTGGGACATTCCTGACACTGTCTGCCAAGGGGATGGAAAAAACTCTGGCTCTGGTTACTTACCATGCCCTGTGGAGGACCAGGGCTAAGCAGGGGGTGTGGCTATGACATATTGTGAGAATCAGAACCGCCCTGCTGGTCACTGATTGGCTATGTTTAGGCCTTTATAAGTACAGTCCACCTTTCAATAAATGAGTTCTGGCACCGCTTCCAACCAAACTCCCCAAGTGTGACGTGGTGTCCATCAAACGGGAGGGGGAAAGGGCATTCCTGTGACTTTTGCCCGCTAGGCCTGTATTCGCCAGGTAGGCTACTCCAACCCTTCTCTGCCGGTCAGAAAGGGTCTCCTTTTGGGCCCAAAAGGGGGGTGGCTTTAGACATTGGCCCCTTTAATAAGTAAAGAAATCTAGCCACTCCCTAGAAGTAGGCATAGCAATCCAGGGGACCTACAGCTCCTCCTTTTTGACGAGCCCCTAAAAAAATCTGGCCATCTCTCCCGCTCCGCGGAATTAGGAAAAGCTAGCAATCAGGGACCTACAGCTCCTCCTTTTGAAAGCCCTAAAAAATTCCCTGAGGACAAAGGCCATCATCCACATGGCTCACCACCCCGCGAGCGGGATCCGCCATTTTTACGAGCCCGCTCAGCCAATACAAACAATGCCCTCAGGGCCATCTGCACCACCGCTTTTCCAAGAGGAGCCGGTTTCACAGCAGCTGCTGCCGCCCCCTGGAGGGCTTTCACCTGTAATGGCATTCCCAGTTAATCTAAATCCCGGAGGGAATAAACCAAATCTATGGAACCCCTGGGAGACTCAAGAATTAAAAGAATTTAAAAAGGCAGTTTCAGAAGACTGTTCTAACTCCCCATAGGCAGAATGCATTTTATCAAGCCTGGCACATCAACAATGCACGACAAAAGACTGGAAAGACTTGGCTAAAGCTGTGCTTCCAGGTCCTCTGTTCATAAAGTGGTGTGCATATTTTACTTATGAGTGCCATATGCAGGCAGAGAGAAACCGCTCTGTTAATCCTCCCATACCAATAACTTTTGGGATGTTAGGAGGAGTTAATGACCAATATGCCACGGGCATTCAACAGGCAGCAATATCGGCTCCTTACCGGGAACAAGTGCGGGCTTTAGGGCTGGCAGCAAGAAAAAAGTTAGAAGAAGGCCCTACAGAGCCTCCTATAGCTGGAATCACTCAAAAAGTTAATGAGGATCTGGCCACATTTATTGAGAGAGTGGAAAAAAGCCTTCAAAGGAAATTTCCACCCGGTTCTCTGAGAGATCAATTTGCTAAAATTCTGGTTTGGGAAGAATGACTACAGATCACAAGCTAGCCTATGCAGGATTAAAGGATAGATCAATGGGGAGATGGATTATAGCAACCAAAGATATCGGTTCTCATACCCATCAATCTCAATCCTTAACAGCAGGTCTTAATGCCCATACTGATGTACTAACAACAGTTTTTTAAATAGAAAAGGGACCTGTTTTAAGTGTGGATGACAGGGCCATTTTAAAAAGGACTGCCCCAGTAGCCTTGGTCGGCCTCCAGAATGCTCCCCTGGCCAGACTCAGAGTCCAGCTGCCCCTAGAACACTTTGTCCTAGATGTAAAAGAGGGTATCATTGGAGAAAGGATTGCAGATCTAAATTTGATATTCAGGGGAAACCTTTAAAATCCTGAAGGGGCATCCTCCAGCCCCGTTACACCAAGGAGGTTCCCCTGATCACAGTCCCCCTAAGGACCATTGAACAGTTCCTATTGTTCCAGGGATTAGAACAAAGATGGATATTTATATATCAGGAAAGAAATTTCATTGCCTGATTGATACTGGAACAGATCGTACTACACTAAGGAAGGAAGAGATCCCACCTCAGTGGAAACTAATTCCAGGGCCCCAATTACTTGGGGTAGATGGAAACACTAATTCAGAGGAAACCAGAGATTGGCTTAGATGGAGAGACATAGACGGAAATCAAGGAGAAGTTCGCCCCCTTCTGGCCCTGGATTAACCTCTAACTTATTAGGCCAGGACATCTTAGGAGAAGCTGAAGCTTACATTACTACAACCCATAGAGAGCTTCAAGATGATATATTAATTGAAGATACAGGGAGGGAAACTTCCAACTGCCAAGTAGGGTCTCACCCCTAATCCTAAGGGCCACTGCTCCCCAAGTTCCTGCTATTCAATGGCGAGATGGCCCCCCAATCTGGGTCGAGCAGCAGCCCCTTCCTACTGAAAAACTAAACCATTTGAGGGCAATTGTCCAAGAACAGTTAGCCCTAGGACACATTAGTCCCTCTCTTAGCCCATAGAACAGTCCTGTTTCTGTTACACAGAAGGCCACAGGGAAATGGAGGATGTTACAAGACCTCCAGAAAATTAATGATAGGATGTTCATTGTTGGCACACCTCTGCGTGGCCTCCCCTGGATCCCTTCTATTTTAAGAGATTTAACCTTAATTATGATTGACATTAAAGATTGTTATTTTTCTATTGCTCTACATCCGGATAATTGTGAAAAGTTTGCTTTTTCTGTCCCTTCTATCAATTTTCAAAGGCCAGATAAACAATATGAATGGATAGTTCTCCCTCAAGGTATGGCTAACAGTCCAGCTTTTTGTCAACATTATGTTTCATGTCTCCTGTCACCATTAATGGAAAAATCGCAGCTCACCCTATATGTTTATATGGATGATATCATTCTGGGAGCTGCTGATGTCCAGCAACTGGGCTCAACTTACCTGGCCCTTCGAGAGCTCTTAGAGAAAGGAGGATTACACATATCCAATGACAAGGTCCAAACTGTACCTCCCTTCAAAATATTGGGGACAAAACTTAGCCTAGACTCGGTTTGTTCTTGTCATTCAAAAATCTTATTCCTTGGCAGAGTTACAGAAGCTATTAGGAGAGCTAAACTGGTTAAAACCATGGCTTCATGTCTCTACTGAGGATTTATTACCTCTTTTTGAGTAGCTACGGGGAAAATCCCCCTCTGATGTGATTATACTAGAAGAAGGTCATCTGTCAATATTACAAAAAGTCCAAGATGCCCTCAATTCAGCCCAAATGGCTCGGTACCAACCAAAACAACTTCTATATCTGTGGATTTTCTCAGGTGCTAAGCTCCTTACAGCTGTTCTCACCCAGATGGGTAACCCCTTACAGTGAATACATTCCTCTGTGGGAGGAAAACCTTGAGTTTATTCCCAATTAGATCAATTAGCAGATCTTATAATAAAAGGGAGAGATACATCATTGAGGCATTATGGAAAAGACCCAGATATTTTAACAATTCCTTACTGTTTGTCAAACTTTGAGTGGATACAGAGAAACAACCCTAGAGTCTCCTATGCTTTAGAGGGAATTTTTAGGAAAGGTTGACTGTCATTACGGGTCAACCAAATGGACCTCTTCTTTTCCCAAGCTGGAATGGACTCCCCCCATCCTTTTTTCCATCAAGCCACTCCCCAAGGCAGTAAATGTCTTCACAGATGGAGGAAAAGAAGGGTCAGCAGTTGTAGTTTTTCATCCATCCTCAGGCCAAAGGACACAATACTTTGAAGCAGTTACTGGTTCTGCTCAATTTAAAGAATTATATGCTATTGCATTAGCCTTGACCCATGTCCAAGAGCCTATGAATCATTTCTCAGATAGTTTATATGTAATTAACCTATTACCTACTCTAAATGCATCATATATAAGGATAGATAATAATCCTATAACTCCTTTAATGATTCAAGTACAATCCCTGTTAACGGGGCATAATGAGCCTATTTTTCTCCAACATCTTAGGGGACATCAAGGCTTATCTGGGTCCTTCTCTGAGGGAAATCAGGCCGCTGACCATTTGGCCACCACAGGTGTATTAACAGTTACAGTCCCATATCAACAAGACCTTCAGTTATCCCAAGGACTTCATGACCTTACTCATTTAAATTGGAGAGGACTACATCATAAATTTCCTTTGGTTCCTATAAAGGATTTAAAAAAGATTGTAAGAACATGTAAGTCCTGTTTGCCCTTCTTACAGGTCCCACCTCTCCAGTCCCCTGGGGTAAATCCCAGAGGCCTACGGCCTAACGCTGTCTGGCAAACTGATGTAACCCATTATGTGCCATTTGGAAAATTAAAATATATATTTATGTCCATAGATACTTATCACATGCTTGTTGGTCCACGGCGCACTCTAGAGAAAGGGCTAAACATGCTGAAAGTCACTTTTTACAATGCTTTGCTATTCTTGGATTGCCAAAACAGGTTAAAACCGATAATGGTCCCTGTTTTGTGAGCAAATCATTACAAAAGTTCTTCCAAAGATGGCATATTAAACATGCCACAGGGATCCCATATAACCCAAAAGGACAAGCCATCATAGAGAGGCACAATAAAACACTAAAGGACCAATTAATAAAACAAAATGGGGGAAGCAACCCCCACGACCAGTTAAAAATAGCTATGCTTACTTTAAATATTTTGAATTTTTCCAAACAGCCTCTGTCTGTGTTTCAAAGACACTGGTCTAACCTAATGCCTTAAGTAAAGGTTGAGGTCCGATGGAAGGACCCACTGACCGGATTTTGGCGAGATCCAGATCCATTAATAAGTGCTGGCGGAGGTTTTGGATGTGTCTTTCCAATTGGAGAACAAAACCCTATATGGGTGCCTGCCAGAGATCTCAAATACTGCCAATCCGACCAAAATGACTACCCAGGAGCACATGCACTTGAGGGGTGATCCTTTCTTTTTTCCACAGAAATTAGAAGAAAGAAAAAACACCGTGACAGATCTCCTGTCCTGTTGTGATTAAACTTCTCATCACATCCATTCCAAGATTCATCAAGAACACTGTCTTGGACTCCCTTCTTTGTCAGTATTTCAACCCTCTGCGATGAGAGAAGAGAGACTATGCTATTCCTGTGACAATTGTCTGGACTTTGTGCTAGACGGCTTCCTTTAGACTGAACTGAATGGGTGGACCTTCTCCTTTTCGTGAAATCCCTTATTGTTGTTGTCTTTGTGTTCACTTTTGGGCCCTGTGTAATCAACAAATTTATTCAACTCCCTTTTGACTGACCAGATTGATACAGCTTGGTGGTCTACTGTCAGTGATGCTGAGCTAGAGCCCTACAGGCTTGGCCATGGTCCTTAACAGGATGCGGAGGTTTAAACCAGCCATCATTGAAAAGCCTTCCCAAAGGTGACTGTCCTGTCTCATGTCCTTCCCCTGGTCACTTGCTGGCCCTGGGTGTGTCCACCTGAAGTGCTAGGGTGGTAGCCAATCACAGGTAAGATTTTTCCCAGAGAGGAAGAACAACCTAAAGCAGGCACACTCTCAAGCGAGAAGGACACCCTAATTTTCAAAATACAGAATGGGACATCCCATTTTCGAAATATAAAGTGGAGAAGCCCCATTTTGAAAAAATGAAAACGGGGAAATGTTGGGACATTCCTGACACTGTCTGCCAAGGGGATGGAAAAAACTCTGGCTCTGGTTACTTACCATGCCCTGTGGAGGACCAGGGCTAAGCAGGGGGTGTGGCTATGACATATTGTGAGAATCAGAACCGCCCTGCTGGTCACTGATTGGCTATGTTTAGGCCTTTATAAGTACAGTCCACCTTTCAATAAATGAGTTCTGGCACCGCTTCCAACCAAACTCCCCAAGTGTGACGTGGTGTCCATCAAACGGGAGGGGGGAAAGGGCATTCCTGTGACTTTTGCCCGCTAGGCCTGTATTCGCCAGGTAGGCTACTCCAACCCTTCTCTGCCGGTCAGAAAGGGTCTCCTTTTGGGCCCAAAAGGGGGGTGGCTTTAGACATTGGCCCCTTTAATAAGTAACGTGACAGCAGGGGTTTACATCCTCATATAAAATAAAGTAGACTTCAAGCTAAAATCAATCAAAAGGGATAAAGAGGACACTATATACTGCTCCAGGGAACCATACACCAACAAGACTTAACAATTATAAATATATATGCCCCAAACAATGGACCATCCATGTTCATCAAACAAACTCTCCTCAAGTTTAAGAGTCAAATTGACCACAAAACAATAATTCTGAGTGACTTTAACACACCCCTTTCACCACTGAATAGATCTTCCAAACAAAAGCTGAACAAAGAAACTTATAGAACTCAAAAATCCAATAAACAACTTAGACTTAACTGACTTATATACAATATTTCATCCTTCAACAAGCGAATACACCTTCTCAGCAGCACATGGATCCTTCTCTAAAATAGACCATATACTATGCCACAAAACAACTCTTAGCAAATATAAAAAAGTAGGGATACAACCCTGCATTCTATCAGACCATAATGGAATAAAATTAGAAATCAATGATAAAATAAGAAATAAAAGCTACTCCAACACCTGGAGACTAAGTAATATGCTACTGAATGAACAATGGGTTGCAGATGACATCAAAGAGGAGATTAAAAAATTCTTAGAGGTGAATGAGAACACAGACACAACATATTGAAATCTCTGGGACACTATGAAGTCAGTTCTAAGAGGAAAGTTCATTGCATTGAGTTCATTCCTCACAAGGAGAAAAATTCAACAAATGAATGACTTAAAATTACATCTCAAAGCTCTAGAAAAAGAAGAACAATCCAACACCAAAAGTGGTAGAAGACAGGAAATAATTAAAATCAGATCTGAAATTAATGAAATTGAAAAAAAAGAAACAATTGAAAAAAATGACAAAACAAGAAGTTGGTTCTTTGAAAAAATAAATAAAATTGACAGACCCTTAGCCAGGTTAACAAAGAGAAGGAGAGAGAAAACTCAAATTGCTAACATATGCAATAAAAAAGGAAATATCACAACAAACACTACGGAAATACAGGAAATAATTCAAAATTATTTAGAAAAATTGTAGTCCAACAAAATACAAAACACCAAAGGCATCAACAAATTTCTAGAGTCCTATGATTTGCCCAAATTAAAGCAGGATGATATATACAATTTGAACAGACCAATTTCAAGTGATTAAATAGAAGATGCCATCAGAAGCCTACCAACCAAGAAAAACCCAGGACTAGATGGATATACAGCCGAGTTCTATAAGACCTTTAAAGAAGAACTGATACCAATACTCTTCAATTTATTTTAGGAAATAGAAAAAGAGGGAGAACTTCCAAACTCATTCTATGAGGCCAATATCACCCTGATCCCCAAATCAGGCAAAGACACGTCAAAAAAAAAAGAAAACTTTAGACCCATATTTTTAATGAACATAGATGCAAAAATTCTCAATAAAATTCTGGCAAAACAGATACAAAAACATATGAAAAATATAATACATCGTGATCAAGTGGGGTTCATTCCAGGGATGCAAGGATGGTTCAACATATGGAAATCAATAAATGTAATTCATCACATCAATAGACTCAAAGATAAGAACCATATGATTATCTCAATAGATGCAGAAAAAGCATTTGACAAAATACAGCACCCTTTCAGGTTCAAAACACTAGAAAAACTAGGGATAACAGGAACATATCTTAACATAGTAAAAGCTATATATGCTATTCCCCAGGCCAACATTTTTCTAAATGGAGAAAAATTGAAAGCATTCCCTCTAAAAACTGGAACAAGACAGGGATGCCCTCTTTCACCACTTCTATTTAACATAGTAATTGAAGTGCTGGCCAGAGCAATAAGACAGATGAAATAAATTAAAGGGATACAGATATACCTATTTGAATAGAACTCAAATTATCATTATTTGCTGATGATATGATTTTATACCTAGAAGACCCAAAAAATTTCACCAGAAAACTTCTAGAACTCATGAATGAATTCAGCAAAGTAGCAGGATACAAAATCAACACCCATAAATCTAAGGCATTTCTATATATCAGTGACAAATCCTGTGAAAGGGAAATGAAGAAAAGTACATTTTTTACAATAGCATAAAAAATAATAAAATACTTGGGAATCAACTTATTCAAAGATGAGAAAGACCTCTATAATGAAAACTACAGAGCACTAAAGAAAGAAATTATGGAAGACCTTAGAAGATGGAAAGATCTACCCTGTTCTTGGATAGGCACAACTAATATTGTCAAAATGACCATACTACCAAAAGCACTATACATATTTAATGCAATGCCAATCAAAATCTCAATTACATTCCTCATAGAAATAGTAAAAGCAGTGATGAAATTCATCTGGAAAAATAAGAGACCTGGAATAGCTAAAGCAATCCTTAGCAAGAGGAGTAAAGCAGGTGGCATCACTATACCAGACCTTAAATTATACTACAGAGCAAAAGTAACAAAATCAGCATGGTATTGGCACCAAAATAGGCTGGTAGACCAATGGTACAGAATAGAGGACACAGAGACTAACATAATTTCAGTTATCTTATATTAGACAAAGGCGCCAAAAACATACATTGGAGAAAAGATAGCCTCTTCAACAAATGGTGGTGGGAAAACTGGAAATCCATATGCAACAAAGTGAAATTAAACCCTTATCTCTCACCATGCACAAAATTCAACTCAAAGTAGATCAAGGATCTAGGAATTAGACCAGAGACACTACACCTAATAGAAGAAAAAGTAAGCTTTAATCTTCAACATGTTGGATTAGGCCCCAAGTTCCTTAATAAGACTCCTGTAGAACAAAAATTAATATCAAGAATCAATAAATGGGATAGATTCAAATTACAAAGCTTCTTCTCAGCAAAAGAAACAATCAGTGAGGTGAATAGAGAGCCTACTAATTGGGAACAAATTTTTACCACAGGCATGTCAGATAGAGCACTAATCTCTAGAATATATAAAGAACTAAAAATTTTTAACACCAAAAAAAAAAAAAAAAAAATAACCCAATCAATAAATGGGCCAAGGAACTGAACAGACACTTCTCAGAAGAAGATATACAATCAATCAACAAATACTTGAAAAAATGTTCAACATCTCTGGCAATTAGAGAAATGCAAATCAAAACCACTCTAAGATTTCATCTCACACCAGTCAGAATGGCAGCTATTAAGAACACAAACAACAATAAATGTTGGAGAGGATGTGGAGAATAAGGCACACTCATACATTATTGGTGGGACTGCAAAATGGTGCAGCCAATATAGAAAGCAGTATGGAGATTCCTTGGAAAACTTGGAATGGAACACCTTATGATGCAGCTATCCCAATCCTTGGTCTATACCCAAAGGACTTAAAAACAGCATACTACAGGGACACAGCCACATCAATGTTTGTAGCAGCACAATTCACAATAGCTAAACTGTGGAACCAACCTAGATGCCCTTCAGTAGATGAATGGATAAAGAAAATGTGGTATATATATACAATGGAATATTACTCAGCAATAAGAGAGAATAAAATCATGGCATTCGCAGGTACATGGATGAAATTGGAGAATATAATGTTACGTGAAGTTAGCCAATACCAAAAAGCCAAATGCCAAATGTTTTCTCTGATAAGGAGGCTGATTCACAGTGGGGTTGGGATGGGGAGCATAGGAGGATTAGAGGAACACTAGAATGGCCAATGGAAAAGGAGGGGAAGGGAGGGGGCAAAAAAAGGTGAAGAAGAAAAAAAAAAAAGATGGTAGAATGAGATGGATATCAATTACCCTAAGTGCATGTAGTGCATGAAGTCACAAATAGTGTGAATATACTTTGTATACAACCAGAGATATGTAAAAATGTGCTCTACAAGTTCAATATGAAATGTAAAAAAAATAAAAAAAATAAAAAAAGAAGGCAAGAAATAGTTTTCTAAATAACCTGCTTGTTTAAGTTAAAAAAATAAGCAAAATTTACATAAAGTATTAGTCATTGAGTTACAAAATTCCCGTTGGGGGACATTATGAGTAAGAGATATAAGAGAAACTTATGGATGCTAATGAGGCTTTATTTCTTGATCTTAGTTTTGCTCTGTGTTCAGCTTTAAAAATATTCATCAGTTTCTGTACTTCAGGTTTCTACATGTTAATTTACATGATAGTTACATCTAAACTATAATAAAATAAATTTAAGCCTGAAAAATAAATAGGAATGAAACTAGAAAACAAGACTAATCAAATGCCTAGTACTTTTATCATGAATTAAAATGTCATTTAAAAAATCTAAAAGTGTAGTCCTGATTAATGTTGTACAGAATAATAAAATAGAGTATAAAGTCAAGAGAAAAAACACAAACTTTGGGAAAATTTATTTTATGCCATGTCTCAAATCAGTCAGAAAAATGAATAATTTAATATTTGATTTGGAAAATGGACCATACTTACTATCTTACAGAAGGAGGTTTTAAAATATCTGAAATTTTAAAAATGAAAAACAAAATAAAATTGAAAACACAGTAAAGGAATTTAATTATGAAACTTTTAAAAGTTTCAAGTTACTGTTGCCTTCCAGGGATGTCCCCCATCCTTCAAATTATAATAGGAAAAATTTTAAAGTTTAATTACATAAAAACAATTCTATAAGTCTTTTGTACCACAAGTAAAATAAAAGGAAACAAAGATATAATATTTATAAAACATAACAAAAGAGACAACTTCTTTAAAATAGATGGAGTTCTTACTAATCCATAACAAAAGAGCCATTGACCTGGATTTTAAGAAAATGGTCAGAAATATGAACAGACAATTTGGAGAAAAGGAACTACAAATTGCATTTAGTAAACCTCTCAAAACAAGATAAGTGTGTCTAGTGGCCAAGATTCAGAGTTTTTATGGCTCACTCTATCTTCAAGTGTGCAGAGAAGTGGAAACCTTCACAAAATATATTGGGGGTGTAAATGGGCAAAACCTCTCAGGAGAACCAAGTGGTAAATTTGATCAAAAAAATCCCAAATGTGCGTAGTCTTATGTTCTACTTCTCAGAATTCAAATTGATACACTAATTCTCTGGGAAAACCATCCATACAAGTATAGTTATTTGTTGTAGCACTGTCTGAAATGCAAAATACCAAATATTATCCAAATCATTATCAGTGTGGAAATACATATCTAGTACATATTTTGTTATATATGTATATGCTAACATATAAAATATACATAAATATTGATATGTCTTTTGAAGTACCCTACTAAAAATCCTGAATAATCATGTGAGAATTAAAGATGTGGTAACATGATTAAGAGAAAGTATTCTTAGGTTGCATGTATGGTAATGGCCTGTGAGGGTGACATTTTATTGGACCCGTGTTTACATGTTCTGAGTGCTGAATAATGTGAGTTCCAAAATTCCAGTGAAAAGATAATAACTTGGTGGTACTTTTAAATTTTACTGAATTAATTAATCTCTTCGTGTGTCAGTTGTATAAATTAAGAAATTTGGTTGAGATGAAAAATTGTTCAGTGAATAATGTTATTTTATTGAGGAATGGATATTATACCTCATCAGATATTGTTTCAGAAGAAAAAGAGAATTAGACATATGTTTATCTCACTGAATTAAATAATATGAATAATATTTGAAAATATTATTTGGGACAAGAAACAACAGCATAAAGTAGCTTTATTTAAACAACTAACTCTTTTTTTCCTGGCCATCCCAATGATGACACCTTCATTTTTACAGCAACAGAGTCCACATGCTGTATGTGGTTAACTCAGCCTTCCCCTGAAAACTGAGCCATGCAGAGGGTTTATTTGTTCTGTGATCTCACACCCAATCCAGCTTATTTATTCAGGGCATCCCTGTGGCACTTCCAGGTTGCGGGACTTGGAACACCTGCTGCAGAGCTTTAGCATGAAAAGATGATCTCCAGAAGAAGACAGCTGGTATAAAGACTTAGTTTATTCTCGCTACCTTTACGGATCAAGTGAGTGCCTGACAGTAATTTAAGAGTGTTAATCTACTTTATAACATTAGATTTAAATTAAATTTCTGTACATGTGATTAATGATCTAATTTCTAGCATTTAAAAACACGATCTAACCTAACACTAAAGGTAAAACTAGGAATTAAAATAAATTATTTAACCACGAAAACACAATTACCCAATTACCATACACCATAAGCACAATTTAAAGGCAAAGAAGCCAATGATATAAACAGGGTAACTTTAGCTTTGGATTGTCATAAAACTTGATAAGAGGAATATTGAATTATTCTTACAGTTATGTAAGTAGGAGCATTATAAGAGGAAAAGCAGACATATTCAAAAAATAGAAAAGTATAATTTCATTATAATTTTTAAAAAGTCTCATTCAATCAAAGATCGTATACCAACCATTGCCATAAAAATAATCAAAATCACAGCTTGACATTACTTGTGGTTAAGTGGGAGGAGATGACAAGGACATGGCACTCTGTCTCCATCATCAAAAACAGTGGGATCCTTGTGGGTTCCAAGGGAGGCATTTCAGTAGCTTCTCGTTTGCTGTGACTTTACTTTCTCTCCTATGGTTCTCCTCATTTTTCACTCTAAATCAACTTGACTCACCTTTGACCTATGGACAGGTCCAGAACAGAGGCCTAGTGACCTTCACCTCTGCCCTCTTTTCTGTCTAGAGTTCTTTTCCCTGTGGATTGTCACTCGATTTACACAGGTCAGTCACAAAGCTCTTAGAAATAGTCTCCCTCGTTCTTCAATACAAAGGAACTCCCTTGGAGTAATGTTTGTTCCAGTATCTGACTAATTTGTTAATTTGATGATTGCCTGTCTCCTACCTTAATAATCATGAGAAAAGGTGTGTGTGTGTGTGTGTGTGTGTGTGTGTGTGTGTTTTCATTGGGACAGGCTAATAGGAATATCCCTGGCATATACTAGCTTTTCAGTAAAATATGTTATATAAATTAGCAGATAATTAATCCCCTACAAAATTTGGCAATTTATCCAAGAGAATTAATACTAACTATAGCCAAATGCTTATTGAAAAAATAATATCCATTACAATAGTATGGGTTATAGAAAATTATTGATGTAGCTAATTTGCCTACAGTATGAGACTTTTAGTAAACTTTTAACATAAACATATAAACAGATAATATACACAGTGTAGTGTTTTAATGTTGAAGAATATGTATTGCATAATATTATCTATCATTTACCCAAGGTATAACTGAAACCACAAAAATTGGGATTAAATACATTAAAACTTCCACTATAGTCATGAAGAATTGGGTGTCATTTTAAAAAGTTTTTTTTTTTCCAGAATAAAAAGTATTTTTAAAGTAATTAATAAGAACATATTATTAATTAAAATAGTCTAAGGATAAATTAAAGGGTTTTCTCTTTTTTATTAGAAAATGAAAGTGATAAAGTTACTTAATAAACTCTCTACAGAGTTCAATTTTCCATGCCCTTCAGAATTATTTCATGACCACAGACTTTTTTTATGCTTCATCACACAGTTCATAAATTTGTTCTTTTGGTTTGGAGAGAAGCTAACTTCTCACTATGGAAGGAGCATCCTAATTCTCGTTACCCCAGGTAGAAATAGTAACTGAGTCATTTCAAAATCCATGTAACAATTAAATGAAGTCTTAGGCTCTTTGACTCACCATATTTCTGCATTTTCACTACAAATGTAATTTGCAAGATGATTTACTAGAAATATATCTGAAACATTATAAGCCAAACACTGTTCTCAAATTTACAATTAAATTGTATATTGAGAACTCACATATATCTGAAATTAATATATCTGTTTCATTTTATTTCAAAATGTTGCAGCTACTGTGCATGGTGGTGCACCCTTATAATCCCAGCAACTCAGGAGGTTGAGGTAGGAAGATCACAAATTTGAGGCCAGTTCAGCAACTTAGTGAGACCCTGTCTTAAAATAAATAAGTTAAAAGAACTGGGGGGGTGTAGCTTGTTGGTAGAGCAACCCTGGGTTCAATCCCCCCTGGCCCCTGCTGTCCCCCAAATCCATGCAGTTGCTACGGAAAATGGTATGGGAGTTTCTTTAAAAAAAATAAAATTAGAACAACTACATGATCCAGCAATCCCACTTCTGAATACATGTCCAAAATCATTGAAATTAGGATCTCAGAGATATCTGTATTCTCATGTTCATTCATAATTGTCAATACATTGAACAACCCAAATGTCTATGATAACCATTCATGGAAAGACAAATGGATAAAGAAAACATTTCATATGAAAACAATGGGGGTCGTTCAATTTTAGTAGAAGTGAATCCTATTACATCAGGTGTGTACCTGTAAGACATTATGCTAAGTAGGATAAGTCAGTCACAGAAAAGCAGGTACCGCATGAGTCCACCAGCACAAAGTTTCCAAAACCATTCAACATTATAGAAGTAGAAAAGAGGATGGTGCTTGCCAGGGGTTGGGGACAGGGGCAAATAGGGAATTGTTCAATGGGCAGAAATCCATAGTTTCAAAAAAATGAGTGAGTTCTAGAGATCCGCTGAACCACACAGTGCTGGTAGTTGACAATATAGAACTGAGTATTTTAAAATTTGCAGTGAGTTTAGATCTCTTGTTAAGTATTCCCACCACCAAACCAAACCAAACCAAACCAAAAATCAAAAAAGGACATGAGAAAACCTTAGAGGTGGTGTGTGTATTTACTAACTTGGGAGTGATGGTGGTATTATGACCATATGCATACTCTCAACCTTATCAAATTGTATGCAATAGGTATGTGCACTTTGTTGGATGCCAGTTATACCCCGATAAAACCGAGCATAAATAAAAATAATTTTCCAACTTAATCTCATTGTGCCATGTATACATTCACAACTGTAATGATAGAACAACATCTCTCAAATGATGCTTGGAAGCTTCTCATGCTGTACTTTGGTGACCAGGACAGGCAGTGTGGTGTATCTCTTTGACATAGGAACTCTGGAGCCAGACTGTTTGGTTTGGAGCCTGGCAGCATTGGGGCCACTTATGTCACCTCCTTGCATTTCGGTAGACTCCGTTTGTTTCTTTTTAAGAGGAAAAGACTCATTTATTGGGTATAACCAGTGAGCCACTACACTAATTCCCTTCATGTATGTTTTCCCTTAAAAATGTTTTAATGCATTGTCATCCTGCTGCTCGATGAATAAGCATATGAGGAATTAGACTGTGTGTGTTAATAGCACCTTTGTACATACAACAAGATGTAACCTTACAGATGAGGAATGTGCATAAATGATCAATCAGTTATTTTTGTTTAAAAATTGGTCAGTACTATATCTAAAGCTTCCGTGGTTTGTATGATGTTTTAACTTTCATTTTAAACTGCACAGAATAAATTAAAATGAAAACAAAAAATGTTTTAATGAGTGTTATTTATGATGAATAATGATTGTACATAGTTATGGTGTACTTAGAAAATTAAAAGCCAAGCTAATTAACATGTTCACCACTTCACTTTAAAATAGACGTGGAAATAGTAACTATCAGCTACAGTTTTATGATTTTTAGAACTATAATCAGGTGTGTAAAGACCTTAGGGCAGGGTCATGGTCAGTATTACCTGTGCTTTGTTATTCTTCTAATGTTTAGCACAGCTCTTTTGTCTAATTGTATATTCCTGTTCTACTTGCTCCTCCTCAAGCTGGCTAGTAGGGTGATGTTGCTTACCTGTCACTGGGTGGAAGAGAGCCCTGGGGTCCATGCTGGTCCTTGAATATTTGCTTTGTTCCTCATGTGAATCGTGGTTCTCAGGTCAACATTCTGAGCACTCTACTGTCCTGTTGGGATGGCTCCTGTGATTGCTTGCGTGCTGGCACACTATGTTTCTCTAAGCCACATCCACTGAGTGACACTAGCCTCAGCTAGTTTTCCCGCAACCTCTGTCACTTTCTTACCACCTTGTGCTCATTATGTGTACTCTGAAACAGGAGGGAACAAGAGGTACTTCAATTTGCTCTTCTTTCCTCCACACAATGCAATGATTCACATCCCTGGACCTGCCACTTGGAGATATGAGCACACACCTCCAGTGGTCTTCCTTCACATCCCACAATATACTGGCTCAGAAGAGAATATTTCCTTCTCTTGTGTTCTGTGCCCCCTTCATTTTACTTTATTTTAATCAAAAGTTTAATGGTGGAATTATGAGAAGGTGCAAGGAGAGAGACTGCTTTAACAAAAAGGACACGTAAGAATAGGCAGTAGACAGTAAGAATAGGCAGTAGACAGCAAATCAATGGTGCACATACTCTTATCAAAAATAAGCAGTCACCACCTTCTTTTCCCTTATCCTGCCCAGTTCAGGCTGATCTGATCAGCCTTTTCTCTGTTAAGTTAAATAAGCAGTACCATGTCTATGTGTGCTGTCCCTCAGTCATTCCCTCTAATTGATTGAAAAATTGAATAAAAATTTTGTATATAAATTGGGCTATGGAAAATAGAGTATCAATTATCTGTGTGTCAATCAAATGTCTCCATTTCTCAATGAGTATTTCCCTCCCTGTCTCTGTCAGGTAAGGAGATCCTCAAGAGTCTGGTTGAATTACAAACTCGCATTTTCTTGCTTGATATTAGAGTGCCTTATCATCAGGTGGTGATTTCCTTAAACTTTAGTCTTGTATTTTCAGTTTTTGCATAGTCACTGAACAGTACAAATTCTGATGATACCAAATGAATACGTATTTAATGAAATGAGGGAAGCTAATTCATGTTTTTGAATTTAGCAAAAAAATCCTCATCCCACCATGTAATTGTTGAATAACTTAATTTTGTTAATACATTTCAGAGGAATTGCAATGTGTTTAATTGATTGACAAATACGACTTTGCAGGGCATGGTGCTATTTGAAATGTGCATGTGATCCTTAGTAGAAATTTGGGATCAATAATACCCCCATGCTTTTCTGGAAATTAGCATGTAAAAATGCACTTTCTTTTTTTCAATATTTTTGTAGTTCTAGATGGACAGCATGCCTTTATTTTATGCATTTATTTCTATGTAGTGATAAGGATTGAACCCAGTGCCTCACATGTGCTAGGCAAGTGCTCCACCTTTTCTTTTTTTAGACTAGTCTCTAGGGATTTGGACCCAGGAACATAAAATATCAAGCATAAAGCCCCATTTCCATGGGCTTTACCTATTGCCTAACTGTTCCCACTGCAAATGACACTGACACACTGATTCTGTTTGTTATGAGATTTATTTCCTCATACTTGACAATTATGAATAACCTTTGAAGGAAAAAGAAAACACTTCTAGGTTGGCAAGTCATGTGTACCCTTTCAGAAATTTCCCCTAAGTTGAAAGAACAAGTAAATATCACTTACGCCTACAGATTTAAAAATTCTCTGCAAAAAAAAAAAAAAAAATGATAATGATAAAAGGAGTGTGTTCCTGTTTTCATATCACAGATTGTTTTATAAGGTGTTTCTTTAGTAGAATAGAAGAATTTATGGCCTTGAATTGTCTAAAGTTTTTATATCCTTGAGAATTCACCAAGCTTCAACCATCATTTTTATTTCTTGCAGCAGTAGTTCAAATTTTTAAAATTGATCAAATCACTTTGAAAGAAGGCAAGCCGTCCTCCTGTTGTGACTAAAGCTAATGGCGATGCTTTAGGTCCCTGGGAAATTGAAAACTGCAGTCAAAAGTGAAATACAATGGCAAAAAGTCAGCTCCAGCCTATTTGGGGCATTTGACTGAACCTGAAAAGAATGTGAAAGAGAAACATATGCCATTGCTATTTTAAAATACACTCAGTATTTTGTAATTCTAAATGAGTACATATAAAAAGATTATTTTTCCAAGCTCAACATAGATTGGAAAAGACAAATTTAATAGATAAGGTAAAGAAAAATATCTGATGTGTCAGAAACACAAATAGTTTTAGAAAATTGACAGAGTACCAAAATAAAGACCCATAATAGAAGTGTATCCATCAAATAGATGATACAGAGAGAAATCCATTTCACCGACTTTCCAATTCTGCTCTTTATCAGGCTTATCCTCAGGCTTACTCCAATACAATGCAGGGTATCTTTCTCAGGAGCTCCTGTACAGCCCATAGTTAAGAATACAAAAAGGTGAATTGGAAGCTGTAAGAATGCACTGTGTTGGCACAAAGCGTGCATCTCAGTTATTCTAGCTCCAAACATACAGAATGAAAGGCACTTAAATCCTGATGGAAGACATATTTAGATGACTGACATTGTCAATTTCAAACCATCAGATCTGAACCAAGTTTTCTTATAAACTTGGTGCTTATCAGCATAAGCAGAACAACACATAAAACCAAGTGCCTAGTCTGTCAGCCAGTATGCTATGATTTAGGAAATGCCACGGAAGAGAAATGATCTCCTCACAGACACATACACAGGGAAATTGTGTGAGTACAATGCACGTATCACACTTTTATTATACATTTGCCTAAGCCACTGATTTTCTTTCTATGTCTCTATGGATACTTTTCTTCAGATATCTAGAATATTTTGTCAACAAAGGGTAACAATTCAAAAACTCAAACACAGCAGGTAACTTATTAAAGTATTAAAACATAGGTTTATCTGAACATGTTAGCTATCTTTATCATTGATAATATACACGACTTTACATGTCATTTAAGAATCCTCTACTAAAATGTATTGGCACACAGCATTTATGCACATCTCCATAATGTTTGTCAAGTGTGTGTGTGTGTGTGTGTGTGTGTGTGTGTGTGTATTTAGTGTTAGAAAGCCAGGGAGAGAATAAAAGAAACAGATATTAATATCTCCCTGTGTTTTCATAGTTTCATTTTATTAAATTTTGAATTAAATTTATTTTAACTGTTATATTACAAACAAAATTTGTATATATTATCAGGATAATGTGATGTTTGGTATATATATAAACATATACATATATATATATACACACACATATACATATATATGCATATATAGTGTTATATTTAAACAGTTCAAACATATCTATCTCCTTATCACTTCATTATAAAAATTTTCAACATCTTTTCAGTTACTTTTTGAGATATATAGCCCATAATTGTTACCCATAATAGTCACCTTGCTGTAAATTAGCATACCAAGCTTTTTGCTACTTAGTACCCATTGGTCAAACTTTACCTGTTCCTGCCCCACCTCACAGACCACTAGCAAATACTACTCTACTTTCAACTTCCATGAGATCAATTGTTGTGAGATTCGGCACATGTGTGAGATCGTGTAGTACTTCTCTTTCCATGCCTGACATGTTCCTTTTAAAATGATCTCTGCTTCTGTCCATGTTGCCTCAAGTAATAAAATTTCATCCTGTTTATGGATGGATGTTTTCCATGAAAACATTTCATATTTTCTTTATTTCTCACCTGGTGGACACTAGGGTTGTTTCCATTTATTGGCTTTTGTGAGCAGTGCTTTCATGTACATGAGGGTGTAGGTGTATCTTTGAGGTACTGACTTTATTTCCTATCCATATGTACCCAGGAGTTGAATTGTTAGGCCATGTGTTAGTCCTATTTTTAATGTTTTAAGGAAAATGCATACTCTTTTCTGTAATAACGCTACTAATTTACATTCCCACCAACAGTGTGGAAAGGTTTCCTTCTCTCCCTTATCTGTACCAGCACTTGTTATCTTTGGTATTTTTCATTGAAGGCATTCTTACCTGGGTGAGGTGAAATTCATTGTGGTTTGATTTGTATTCTCTAATGACTGATGATGTTGAGCATTTTTAAATGCACCTTGTAATCATTTACATTTTTTGAGGAATTCTAATAAAATTTGTTGCCCATTTTCTATCAGGTTATTTCTATTATCAATATTGAGGTTTTTAGAGTTCCTTATATATTCCAAACAATAATTCCTTTTATAAGTTGTATATATTTTCCCTCAATTTGTAGACTGTCTCTTTACTCTGTTGACTGCTTTCTTTGCTTTGCAGAAGCTTTTTAAGTTTGATAAACCCTTATTTGTCTATTTTTGCTTTTATTTCCTGTGCTTTTGGAGTCTTATCCCAAAGTCTTGTCAAATCCAATGTCCTGAAACATTTCCCCTATGTTTTCTTCTGGTAATTTCATAGATCCAAATCTTACATGGATTTAAACCAGGTTGAGCTGTTATTTGTAACTCATGGAGGAAGAACTGTTGCTTCATTTTTTGGCATTTGGATACCCATTTTCCTAGCACCAATTATTGAAAAGACCATCCTTTCTTTAATCTGTGTTTTTAGTATCTTTGTTTAAAATGTTGGCTTTAGGAGTATGGAGGTGTTCTAGGCTTGCTGGCTGCATCATTCCTCTGTTTGTATGTTTATGCCAATAATGTGTTCTTTTGACGACCGTAGCTTTGCAGAATGTTTTGAAATTGGGTAGTATAATGTCTCCTACTTTGTTGTTTTTCCTCAAGATGACTTTGATTACTCTAATTTTCCATTGTTTCATATAAATTTTATATTATTTTTCTAGTTTTGTAAAGAATGTCATAGAGATTATATTGAATCTGCAGACACTTATAGATAACATAGGCATTTTAATCATATTTATTATTCCCATCCAGGAACACAGAATGTTTACTTATTTGTGTCCTCTTTAGTTTCTTTCATCAATGTATTATCATTTTCATTGTAGGGTTTTGTGCTCCTTTGTTTAAATTTATTCCTAGGAATGTTGTTATTTTCCTTTGTAAATATTGTAAATGGGATTGCTTTTTTGATTTCTATTTCAGATGAGTTAGTTTTGGAAAATAGTATAACTAATGAATTCTGTAAATTGATTTTGTATACTTCAATTTTGCTGAATTAATTTATTAGGTCTAACAGTGGAACTATTAGTGGAACTAATTGGTGGAATCATTTGGATTTTCTATGTATAAGAAAGTGTCACCCACACATAGTAACTTCCTCCTCTCCATTTCATATGCCCTTTATTTCTTTTGGTAGATTGCTCTGGCTAAGACTTCTAGAACTATGCTGAAGAATAGTGGTAAAAGTGCATCTTTGTCTTGTTCCAGATCTTAGAGAGAAAGTATTAATCTTTTCCCAATTCAACATGTTCTCTTATCATAAATGGCTTCATTGTTTTCAGGTGCGTTCCTTCTATACCTATCTCGTTCAGTGTTTTCATCAGAAAGTGATGTTGTACTTTATCAAATGACTTTTATGCATCATGAGATTGTGTTGACCATATGGGTTTTGTACTTTGTCTTATTTACCTGTATATTGTGTTAATTGATTTGCAAATATTGAACATTTTGTGCTTTCCTGGAATGACTCCAACTTGATTATAGTGAATAATATTTTTAATGTGCTGTAGAATACAGCATTTTCTTATTTTGTTGAAGAGTTTTGGATCTATATTCATTAAGGTTATTGGCCTGTAGCTTCCTGGTTTTGATGTCCCCTTATACAATTTTGTTATCAGGGTAATTTTAGTCTCACAGGACATCTTTGGGAGAATTTCTTTCTCTTCTATTAAACTACTTTTGAAATAATACCCATTTTAAAAATTCATACAATAGTTTCATAAGACTCATATTTTCATATACATGTATGTTTATAGTTATATATGTACATAAAGTAAAGCTAAATATGAGAGAATTTAAAGTTTTCAGACCAAACTTACTTTCATGTGCATTAATAAATGTTGTACCACTATAATGAAGAACAGTGTCTATATATATAGCCCAGATCCTAACTCAAATCCTATGGGGGTAAACTTCCCCACATCTCTGGTCGCAGTTTCCTTTTCTATAAAAGGGGTTGATAACAGTGTCTGTCTCACAGGATTACTGTGAGGATTATATGAATTGATATTTAAAGAGTGAGTCAAAGATTGATCTGATTTTTTACTCATAACAATGACAATAGAAATAGTAGCGACGATTATATAATGATCACTATTGATTTTATATTTATAACTGCACTGATTGATAACTCATTTAATCATGACAAATATGCATGAATAATGAGAAATAACTAACATTAATGAAGGCTTTGTAATATGAAATACATACAGAATGATATGAGAATATACATTTATTGACAGTAGTACAATACTAACTCATTTAATTATTAACCACTAACTTTTCTCACTAGAAATTTTATCATGAAGTTGTATTCAGATGACTAAAGTACATAGTAAACATGCAATATTTAGCTACCCACTTGCTTTTCCTTGGCCTGTGTTCTTGAATATATTGATCTATAACCCTGGTCCTAATGAACATCCATATTTTAATCATTTTAAGATATATGCATCCTACTAAGAATGCGACTGCATTTAATGGAGAGGTAGAGAAACAGAGATGGTAAGTAAGTACATGGATGATTTAGAAGCATTTCAAACCTAATATGTTGAAAATTGAATCGATCACCTTTTTCTTTTTCATAAGTGGATGGAAACACTTTTCCTCCTGGTTCTGTCACTCATCTTTGCCTTCCTCTTTCTCTTCTGGTCCTGGTCCATCAGTATGTCCTCCTGGCTCCCCTCCCTAAAGGGCTCTCAGTTTTCCCTTTCTCCTCAGTCTCCACTGCTATCTCCTTGACCTAAGCAATGACTGCTTCTAAACCAGCTTTCTAACTATTGTCCTTGCATTTATCAGCTGAAAAAAAATATTCAGAGATCTGTGTTCTCCAATCCAATAATGGCATTAACAGTGAGTAATTATGATGTGCTATGTAGCACTTAAATTACTTTAAATATCTGATAAAATTTAAATAAAATTTAAAAAATTATAAATAATCAGGAAAAAAATCTTGTCAAAAACATATGGTCATGACACAAATTTATAATCGAGGAAACTACGACACAAAAAATTTACTAGTCCTAGATCACATAGCTGGAATATGATGGGCAAAATCAAAATTAAGTAGTAATACTTTCTAATTAAAGTCCTTATTTGTGTTTAGTATTCTGAACTAAAAAAATCACAGCACTCAGCTGGGCATGGTGGCGCATGTCTATTCTAATTTTTTTAAATGTTTCTTAGTAGTCACCCTGGTATTTTCAATATACATTCACAACTAATCTAAGTCCATTTTTAAATAACGTTGTAAATAGATTTTGGCAGAATAGACCCATTTTCTTCCCTAGGTCCATCAAAACATTCACTTATTTATCTATAGATTAGTTAAAAATAAGAATTAAAATATTTATTTCTGCCAGGTGCGGTGGCGCATGCCTATGGCTCGGGAGACAGAGACGGGAGGATCACGAGTTCAAAGCCAGCCTTAGCAATTTAGCAAGATGCTAAGCAACTCAGTGAGACCCTGTCTCTAAGTAAAATACAAACTAGGCCTGGGGATGTGGCTCAGTGGTTGAATGTCCCTGAGTTCAATCTTCAGTATCAAAAAAGAGAAAAAGAAAATCCCTGCACTCACTGAAGGGTTTTAATCTTCATGGATCTAATTTTCTCCCTAAAACTACATGCTCTGCAGCAGGACTGGGCAGATCTGTTTATCATTACCTCCCAAGGTGATTATAGTCAATGGTGGAAAAGCAATCTTTTTTTGTAAAAATGTTAAATCACTTCATGTTACCTACATCCTTATTCATTATTATTTGCCATTTTTTGCCATAAAATGCCTGTCATTAATAAAAGCAAGTGTTGGGTGCATCGAGGACTGAAATGAACTAAATTAAATTCCATGCATATATGATTACGTTAAAATGAACCCAACAATTATATGTAATATGATGCATTAATTGAAAAAATAAACTCTTAAGAATACAGCAATTGTGTGCAGACTTTGCAACTTTGTAGTGGTGGGCTGGATGAAATGATGAAATAGTGCTCTAACATAGAATGGTTCCAAATATCTTGTGCAGAATGTAGGCAGATTACCTCTTATCATAGTCTTGAGTTTAATTAGTGGTCATAATCTTTTGTTATCTTACATTTCTTCTCTTGGCTTTTGTTATTATCAGACAAGATTTCTGTATTGGAGGCTAGATGTGCTTCCTTACAGAGCTTTCCTTCTCCCTTTACCTATTACAAATTATTTAGGCCTTAAGAATACATTCAGATTCTCTTATCTTTCTGAAACATTTGAAGTGGTAAATGGCACTGTCATTCCTGGGAAATAAACTGTCCTGTATATTTATTAGTTCTGAAGATTGATATTTATATATTTTTCATAGGGAGTATATATGTGTATGTATAAGTATATAAATACATTTATAAAGCATTCTGTACATTTTCTAAAATATATTTTTTCTGAATTCATAACTCTATGTGTAAAGAAACTATACAGTAATTTAAAGAAATAGGCAGTTCTGTCCCTAATGAAAGGACTATCTTGGTTTGTTAATATTGGTTTCATAAGACAATTATGTTCAATAAAGTAAGCCAGGCACAGAAAGATTCTGGTTTTATTCCAGGACCATGCCTATTTGGTTACTATATTTTTGAAGTTCAATATATTTTGAGTCCAAATAGTGAGATGCCTCCAACTTTATTCTTTTTTTTTTTTTTTTTTTGTAATCAAGTTTTCTTGAGACATACAGGGTCTTTCATGTTTATGCACAAATTTTAAGATTTTTTTTTCTATTTCTGTAAAGAATACCATTTATATTTTTTAGGAATTGCATTGAAACTATAGATTTCCTTTGGTATAAGTGACATTTGAACAAAAATTTGTCCTCCAAATCCATGAACACAGTGCGTCCTTCAATTTATTTGTGTCTTCATCATGAGCATTTTGTAGTATTCATACTAGAAATCTTTTATGTACCTGGTAAAATTTATTCATTTAAAGTTTTTTTTTTTGTAACTAATGGGACTTATTGATTTTTTTCATATGGTTCACTACAAATATATATTGATTTTTTGTATTTTCATATTGTATCCTGCAAATGCATTGAATTTATTATTTAGTTTTAACAACTTTGGGATTTTTTATAGGTATATATATATATATATATATATATCTACAAAGGTGTTGTTAGTCAGCTTTTCATTACTATAATAAGTACCTGAGATAGTCAAGTTACAAAGAGTAAGGTTTCATTTTGGCTCACAGTTTTGAAAATTCCAGTCCATGACTAGAAGATACATAACAATCCTTACCTCTTAAAGTTTCCATCACTCAACAGTGCTAGGCTGAAGACTGAGGACTTAACACTTGATCCTTTAGGGAGCATTCCAAATCCAAGACTCATCAGCAAATGTTATGGTTTGAATATGTGGTGTCCCTCAAAAGCTCCTGTTAGACAACGTAGGAATGTTCAGAGGTGAAATCATTGGATTATGAGAGTTGTAAACTACTTATTGGATTTGTCCACCGATATGGTTTAACTAGGTATAACTGTAAGCACGTACCATGTGGCTGGAAGCAGGAGGTCACTGGATATGCGTCTATGTATGGGATTTATATTTTGTCTGTGGTGAGCAGAGCTCTCTGTCTGCTTCCTGGATGTCAAGTTCTGAACTTCTTTCCTCTCCATGCCCTCTGCCTTGATGTTCTGACCCACTTTGCGTCTAGAACAATGGAGACTATTGACCATGGCCTAAACCTCTGAGACAAATAAATGTTTCCACCTTAAAGTTTAACTCATTGGGTAATTTGGTCACACTTTGAGAAGTTAACCCAGCAAACAAGGATAATTCAACAATCTCTTTTTCGAGTTGGGTGCTGTTCTTATTTTTCCCTACTGTAATTGCTCTAGTTAGGGCTATATTATATAGAAATTGTGGGAGTATGCATTCTTGTATTATAAATAGGCTCAGATAAAAAAACTTTCAACTTTTCTTCATTTGGTTTGATGTTAGCTGTGTATGGCCTTTATTATGTTGAAGAACATTTCTCCTATATCTCATTTGCTGAAATTCTTTATCATGACAAGATTTTGAATTTTGTCAAATGCTTTTTCTGTATAAATTGAAATGATCACATGGTTTTTGTACTTCATTATATTAACATGATACATCATGTTTATTGATTGAAAAAACATTAAACCATTCTCACATTCCTAGGATAAATTCTACATGACCGTGGTGAAGGATCTTTTAATGTATATAAATTTATTTTGCTTGTTTTTTGTATTGAATCTTTGTTTATTATGAAAATTGACCTATAGTTGGCCTTTAGCAGTTTTAATCTATACATTAAGGTGTATAGATTAGGTTTTAAATGAGAGCAGAATAATGTATATCTGTTGTCACAAATTCTTATTTACATTAAATCAAATCCCCTTCATTTCTAGATCTCATGATAAATAAATTATGATAGTATTTTGTCATAAAATATCCTATGAGCAACTGTTAAGGAAGTGAATTATATTAAATAATCGAGGCTACCAGAGTCTGATTCTACAATATGATATTTACTATTGAGTCATCACCTCAAAAAGGGAAGTGTAACTGACTCCATAGCTAAAAATGTCATCAACTATGATTTGTAAATATATGGATATCTGAACATTTCCATCTAGCACCAGCCAGGAATGCTTGACAACATTCTGAATGTAGATACTATGTTACGGAGGCAATAAAATGTAAACAAATGAGCCACTGGAATCAAGTGGCAGTCTAAAGAACAAAGTTACCCAGGAAATTTTAAAGTTTGTTTTTGAAAAGAACTGCCACATTCATTTGAAAGGTGAATTCTGATAGCTGAAAATTACCAAAGTAAAACTGTCTCTGAGATGGTGGAGAAAAATATTTCTAGATTGTGTAACTGGCAAGAAGCTTTTAAGAAGATTTATACTCATCCAAATGGGCCAGAGAAAGAATTTGCAATTATACATTTTCTAATATAAATCTTCTAAGAAAAAGGAGGCCAGAGACCTAACAGAAAAAAGCTTGCCTAAATTTAGTGAAGATGAGAATACCATTAAGGTCATTTTGAACAGGATTTGGAAAAAAAAAAAAAAAAATCTTTGTGGTTCCAATTTGTTGTCTGTATTTCTAAGTGATTAATGGGAAGTTTGACTGACTCCATAGCTAAAAATGTCATCAACTATGATTTGTAAATATATGGATATCTGTAACTGGCAATTTAAAATTGCATAATATCTTTTGATATTCAGGGTGTATGTGACAAGGAGTCTGTGTCCTCCTCTGAAGTTCTCCATGATGTATAGAACAGCAGTTTTCAGGGAGTGCTAAAACCCTAGTTACTCCATTTTGTAAAGCAGTAGTTTTCCATAATCTGCTCCATTTTAGATATGAGTGTCAAGGAAGCATGACTCTACTCCTTGTTTGTACAAGTTGACAACCACCATCTGCCTGGCACAACCATAAGATAAAAGTCTACATTAACTTATACATGCCAATTTATCAAACTAAATCAAGGAGTACCTGGACACGTGGGCATCCCAAATCATATCAAGAACACTAGACATGGGAGTTTATCAACCTCACCAAATGCAACTCCCTCACTAAGACCCATAAGAATAGGAACCCCCGGAGCTTGGACGCAGTGGCACCTTGGCCCCATCACTGGGTCACTCATCATGAGATTTGCCCAGGAAAATCACCAGAGCAACAATCTTCCAAATTTCTGTCCTTGGACTTTAGCAGAGCACGGTTTCTCTTGCCTGCTGTGCCCATGCACAGCCCACTCCAAGCTGACATCTCATGCTGGCATGCCATAAGTGTAGTCTGTCCCCACCTTGACCCAGAATAAATTGCTGCGGTTTGATAGCTCTGAGCCCTGGACAAGTTCTTCAGCTGGTTCTCAGGCTTACTTGACCACCTGCACTGACTCTTTGAGAGAGCATTCCTATCTGCTCTCTGCCTCTGCTCTCATTCAGCCTCCTCAAACCTGTGGCTGCCTTAATGCTTTCCATAAGTGTTATATAATTCTATAACCTACATATATTACTACGTGAAGTGGAATGTGTGGCTTGGGTGTTATGGATATTAGACACTAAGATTAGAATAAAAGAACTTGCTGTTGCCCAGGTTTTCACTACTAGTCGATCCGATTATTCAGAGAACTACCACTAATGAAAGTAATGCAGCCTGTGAATTTACCCTTGTTCAGTAAATTCTGACATTGTGGAAAGACACAAAAAAGGTTTCACCATGTTAATGGTGTAGCCCACTCAGGATAGTACACAAATAAAAATCTATGATTAGGGCTGGGTTTGTAGCTTAGTGGTAGAGCACTTGCCTAGCATGTGTGAGGCACTGGGTTCAATTATCAGCATTACATATAAATAAATAAATTCCATTAACAACTAAGAAAATATTTTATAAGAAGAAATCCATGATTACATCAGACAATTATTTTGAAAATATAAATGATTTATTTTAGGAATCATACTTCTAGGAGTAATTTTATTATCATTCTCAGCTGCAACAATGATTCTAGTAGCTTGAGTCTTAAATTTTCATTAGTTATTGTTTTTTTTTTTTGTAAATATGTTGATTATGAAAACATTTATGTAATCAACTTACAACACATTTTATAATAAAGAGTGAGGTGGGTTATTTGCTTTAGTAGTGACCTTTTGTCATCTATATTGTAGAATATTAATTATACTCTACTGTATTATACCATATTAATTGGCCATATCACATACATGAATTTATCTCTGGTTATGAGGTAACTTGAACTCCTAAGACCTTGAAAAATAGGAAAATGTGGAATGAAAGGAAACACTAAATCAATCTATATTAATGATTATTCAGATATTTTAAAATAATTGAGTAGGTATTCTTCAAATCCCATGCTCTTTAATGTTCATCTATTTAACATTTTCTCAGTGAATTTATATTTTTTATACTCTCTTCTATCTGCTAATTCCAGTGAAATGCAAATATACATCATTCTTACAAGTTTTAGATGTTTACCTTAGCAACTTGATACAAGATGGGTTTTTCGTTTTTTCGTTTTTTTGGGGGGATACTGGGGATTGAACTCAGGGATGGACGTCTAACCACTGAACCACATCCCCAGTCCTATTTTGTATTTTATTTAGAGACAGAATCTCACTGAGTTGTTTAGTGCCTCATAAAATTGCCGAGGCTGGCTTTGAACTTGCAATTCTCCTGTCTCTGCCTCCTGAGCCACTTGGATTACCAGCTGGACACAAAATGGCTTTTGTTACACATATTTGATAGATTTAGATAATCTTTCCAACATCATAAGTAATACCATAAAATAATATGACTCCAAAATTAGCATGTTGATCTTCATTAGAAAATATGCTTTAGTTGTTTTAAAACCTTTATATAAAGGCAACACATTCTATGTTTTGTTTACTATGTACGTGAAGAAGAAAGACACTATTTTAGAGAAATGTGACCCAAGCTACAGCAGAACCAATGACCTTTTGATTTTTTTGGGTGAATTTTCAATCCCCAGTGTTTGAAATGCTATGATACCAAGTGAGAAGATGTACTTATTCTGAGGACAAGGCTCCTTAACACCATCAACCACATTTGAAAACCAAGCTGTATTTCCTGCCAATTGACTTTGCAGATCAGGAAGAAAGTGTTTCTATGGTTGTTTAATTACTTATCTTCCAAAATTCAGCAAAATCAGTCACGAACCAATTTCTAAATAACATTATTTCTCATCCTATTTATGTAGTCCAGTTCGATATCCCACATACAGTGGGTACTCAATAACTGCTGAGTACATTATGTGGAATTGATGATGTTTTCTTTTCTTTCCTCCTCCTCCTCCTCCTCCTCCTCCTCCTCCTCCTCCTCCTCTTCTTCTTCTTCTTCTTCTTTTCCATTCAGACGTGAGCTTGGGATTTTCCAAATGGTCTAAATTTCACATGAAGAGTAGAATAGCTGAAACAGGAATATGAATTACCACATCAGGATATGTTCACTAATTCTATTGGGAAAATGTGTGTTGAGTTGAAAGGTGTGAGTTCTGAAACAATCAAGAGAGTATCATTGTAGTGAGTGCATATTTGTATTGTTTTAACAAATAAAGTTCCTGTGTCGACCACATGCATACAATTACATTTATTGCTGTGTATAGGCTATCAGTAAGAAGTAGACTAGATGCCCACACTGTGCTATCACCAGTGGTCTTGGTCTCCTGTTAGGCTAGTTCCAAGACTAAAGAGTATCCAAGAGCCAAAAAATCTCACCTTTCACTAAGGATGCCTCCACAATTAATATGTCAAGAGTGTAATTTTAGGATTGCTAAAAAAAAAAAAAAAAAAAAAAAAAAAAAAAGCAAACAAATAAAAAATAAAGACTTTAGGGAATTCTGGTCTTGAACATGACATTATCAGTATTTTTATTACAGTACATGTAATGGAATAGAAGTCAAATAGAAGCATATATAAATGTATCTAAATGCATCTAGAGAAAGGTAAATAATTTGGAGGACCATTAGAGCTAATATGACATCCATTAGGATGTCTAGTGCACTCAACTTTCCAAACAGAATTCCATCCATTTATTCCTACCCAATGATAGAGGTATGGGTTTATCAGGGATTAAGAAAGGTCAGCTAATTCTGTTTTGATAAGGACAAGATGCCAAGTGGTTACGTTGATGAAGATGTCAAAAAATGATTTTGACACAAAAGAGATGTCCTAGATGGAGACCAAGAGTCAAGGTACTTAGTTCATACATTATATCAAAGCTGTAGAACTAGATGAAGGCACACAGTTAAAACACAGATATAAATGACAGGTAGACCCAAACCCTGGGAACCTCCAACACTTAGAGCTATGAAAAAATAGAGGCAGTGAGGCCAGCAAAAGATACTTGTCAAGGAGGCAAGCCAGAACTATGTACTTCCGTCTAAACTTAAGAAAAAAAAAAATGTGTAAAGAAATGAGAGTGGCATAATGGGGAGAGAGAGAGAGAGAGAGAGAGAGAGAGAGAGAGAGAGAGAGAATGGAGGAAGCCCTCCACATTTAGCAAGACACTAGTCACTGTTCACCTCTGCAGGATGGGGTCAGTCCTACTGGGAACAGAAATGTAACCTACTTGCATAGAAGGGTCAAGGGGAGGGGAAGAAGTGGGGACATGCCCGTAGTGGACCTTTTTGTGTGGCAAAATAAACCAAGTGATTTAAGCTGTCATGGACTTTCTACATTTAGTGTGCCTTTCCATTTCAGTCATTAGCTTGTTCTAACCTTGGTGATAAGCTGCATTTTAAAAAAATTTTTTAATTGTCAATGGACCTTTATTTTATTTATTTATATGTGGCGCTGAGAATTGAACCCAGTGCCTTGCACATGCTAGGCAGGCGCTCTACCACTGAGCCACCACCCCTGCCTCCAGATAATTTTTATTTGAAGGCAAGGTGTGCCCTCTACTTTGAATAATTTTTCTCATTCATTAAATATTTTACCATATTCATTCCCCCCCCCCAACTCAGCTAATTGACAGTTATGAAACACATATGCAGACCTCTAGAGAAAATGAGTGGAGAAATTGTGAGAGGTGCAGGGAGTGAAGATGGTTTTAAATAGCTGATTCTGGTAGATCTAAAGCATCTAAAACTGATATTTATATCACAATAGTTACATTTAATCCAAATAACACCAGGGAAGCAAAGAATGAAGACTTTTTGGAAATTAAAGACAGTATAAAGATGAACAGTACATGTTTGATGTATCAGGAAAGGGTTAGATGTACTTACAGTCAAGTTCCAATGTATTTTTAAGGTTTGCAGAAAGTTAGAGCTAAGGTGGGAAATATGGCAATAAGAACCATTTAGTGTGCTTGATAGATAACTTCTCATCCATTCCCACTAAACATGAGACACATCAAGGGAGAAAACTAGTTCCTCTGAGTAATTTGAGGATAAGGTGAGGTGTTTAGTCCTGCTATTTTATGTTCTTCTATCTAAGAGGAGACTATTCTTTTTAACTCTGTTTTCAGCTGTTTTGTTTTTCAATTATAATTTAGACAAATGTGTACACTGCACCAATAACAATTTTCTCATTTTACCATATTTATTTAATTAGTTAATTTAATTATTCTAATTAGGTATGTATGACAGCAGAGTGCATTTTGATTCATTGTACACAATTTCAGCACAACTTTTCATTTCTCGGGTTGTACACAATGTAGCATTGCATCATATGTGCAGTCATACGTGCACCTAGGGTAATGATTTCCATCTCATTCCAATATCTTTCTTGCCCTCATGCTCCCTCCCCTTTGCCCATTCAAAGTTTCTCCATTTTTTCCTTGCCTCCTCTCCATTGTGGATCAGCATCCATTTATCAGAAAGAACATTTTGCCTTTGGCGTTTTGGGTTAGCATTACTTCACTTAGCTTATTTTACCATATTTTTAAAGATGTTTCTTTGCACTGCACTATTTTCCAAAGCAGAGCGTCTTTCATGCAGACATGACAGGTGTTCCTATAAAAATACTACATTGATTTCAAATTAAATAGGAAACTCAAAATAATTTCATCTTATAAATTTGAAAATATGTCTCCTCTATATTGCTTCTAAATATAATATATATATATATATATATATATATATATATATATATTTAAATGGGAATTTCAGGTATAGGGAATCACTGTCTACCTCTCTGACAGTTTCTCTTATTTTTAATATTTTGTATTAGTGCAGCACATTTATTAACACTAATAGTTTAATATTGACACAGCATTAACAAGAGTCCATGCTTTATTCAGATGTCCTCAGTTTCCCTAGTGTCTATCTTTGGTTTCTAGGCTTCCATCCAGGACACCACCCTGTACTTGGTCATCAAGCCTCCTAAGGATCCTCTTGGCTTTGGTAATTTCTGAAACTCTTCCTGGTTTTGAAGGGTACTGATTAGACATTTCATAGGATGCCCATCCACTGGCAACCTTTCAATATTTTCCTCATGATTAGATTAAGCCCATGGCTTTGGACAAAGACACCAAGGAAGTAAGGTGACATTTCCATCATAGCACATTGTTGGTGTTGAGTTTGTCCCTGGATGAGGACATTTGTCAGTTTTCTCCACTGCAGTGCTACATTTCTCTCCCTCTCTCCTCACTGGGTTCTTTAGAAGACACTGTGTTCATCTTCCACTTAACAAGTAAGGACTTATACTACACCTCCTTGAAAATCTTCATATAAATTATTTAGAAATCTTATGTATGTGAGTTTTCTTTATTAATTATTAATTAGATTTAATTAAATAAATCATTTGATTATATTTATATGGACACACGAATATTTATTTCATGACTTGGTGTATAACTCTAGCCAGTTTGCTTAGAAATTTCTAGTTTGGGCCACTAAAAATTCTTTCACATGGTTTCTGTGTCCATATGTTATTTCCTCCCTTATCATGTCATGTTATTGTGTTTCATTGGAATACTGTCTTTCTGGCATTAACCTTGAGTATTTTTATAGTAGAAAGATATCAAAAGTAAGATTTGGGTGACAGATGTACTTATTGTTCCTGGGTCCTAATATTTTCTAGTCCTTTTAAGCTGCTACTCTTTTCGTATACTTTATCCTTAATCAACACATTGGTTATACACATTTATGGAGTATAATGTTATGTTTCATAATGATCAAATTGGGATAATTAGCATATTTAATTGCTCGCCCTTCAGAGTAGAATTAGCATATCCATCACATTAAATGTTTATCATTTCTCTGGGGTGACATCCTTTTTATCTTTTCAATTGTATTTGGGAAATTTCTGAACACCTCTCTTCAAGAGTCTTCATTTTTTAGAATGTCTAAGTGTTTGTTTACCACCTTTTATTGCATGATACTTTTCTTGCATGGCTACTTTCTCTATGTCTGTTAGATCCTATGACATATCCATAAACATTGTTTTACGTCCCTTGTTTAAGAATTCTAACATCTGGGCTATCTGGCTCTGTGCTTTTATTTCCCTTCATTACTTTTGTAACATTTTGTTGTTGGTAAATACTGGCCACATTGCATCAGGTAAATAGAGATGAGTAGGTTTTTGATGTGAATACTTATATTAATCTCACTAAGAGTTGGTGTGTTTGTCCACTTTTTTCTTTTTCTTGGTACCGGGGATTGAACTCAGGGGCACTCGACCACTGGGCCACATCCCCAGCCCTTTTTTTGTATTTTATTAGAGACAGGGTCTCACTGAGTTGCTAAGTGCCTCGCCATTGCTGAGGCTGGCTTTGAACTCGCAATCCTCCTGCCTCAGCCTCCCAAGTGCTGGGATTACAGGCGTACGCCACCACACCCGGCTGTTTGTCCACTTTTTGTCCTGTGAACAAAACACCTAACAAAGAACAACTTAGGGGAGGAATAATTCATTGTGAGTTCATAGTTTCAGAGTTTCCGTTAAATGCTGGCGAGTGCCAAGGCAGAAAACATCATGGTGGAAGGGAGTGGCAGAGGACAGCTGCTCAACTCATGGAAGTCAGGAAGCAGAGAAAAGTGAAGTGAGGAAGGGACTAGGGACATAGAGACTCCAAGGCTGTGCCCCCAATAAACTATTCCTTCCAGCCACATCCCACCTGCCTACATTTATCACATAGTAATCCATTCAAATTATCAGTCCATCAAATGGGTTAATTCACCGAAGCGGTCACAGCTTCAATGATCTAATCATTTCCTAAAACATCCATCTCTGGAACTTTCTGCAGTAGGAATCGTGCTTTCAAAACATGAGCTTGGGGATATCATGATACCAGCTATGGTTCCTCTCTCCCTTCCGGGAGAAGTCTATGTTACCCCTTTTTAAATAAACCCTGCTTTATATGCTTGCCTCAGGTGCTTCTCTAATGTTATACTTCAACATGTGAGGGAGCAGAACTTGTCACTAGATATACAGCAAGGTAAGCTCCTCTCCACACACCCCACATCTGTTTGAGGTGCATCTTTCTGTCTCTTTCTTTCTGGAGGATGATAGTGAGCACCTGTAGGCTATTTAAATGCAGTCAGTGCAGCTGCCACTCTTTAAGACTTGGGTGAAAGTTTTCCCAGCCTAGGCAGTTCTCAGTCAGCAGTCTATGCATTTGTATAGATCAGACATATTGGGTCCTGCCAAAGCCACTTACTACTTTTCTGTTCAGGCCTGGAGAGCAATTGGGGTAAGTATACAGTGTCCCTAATTCCGATCTTCCTTGAATGTATCGAGGTGGATGAAGTAGCATGAAATAACTGTGGAATTCTGGTCTGGGCCACTATCAGGTGAATTCCTAAGGTTCCTTCTCTGGAACCCCCACCCGACCTCCCTAAGGGGTATCCAAGATAATTTGTGGATAAATGATACTGAGGGAAAACCCCAATTACATTTGCCTTTGTCCGGGCCATGCCACACTTCCCCAGATCCATTCCCTCTGGATGCTCTCCTTCCTTTGCTGATCAGAGACACTAGCAATTCAGACTGAAGAACTGAGAGAAAGATCATTAGTAAAAAAAAAAAAAAAAAAAAAAAAAAAAAAAAACATACAGGTTTCCTTTGTTCGCATAGTTAGCCTTCACAAGACCGTTTAGAATCTCCCCATTATTGTTCCTGTGCTCAGATGTACTTAATGTATTTAAAAAATAAAAAAAGCTGCAAGAGGATGGCATTCTATTTTATCCAGCCCCTCCGGTAAACTCCTCCAGGAAAAGGGTATTTGTTACACACCTAACAATCAGTAGATAACCCCCTAACCCTCCAGAGATTCCTTTAGTCTATAGGGCAACCAATAGGCACAAATAGGTCATACAATTCTTTTCTTTTTTCAAGGGATTTTCATAATCAGGAGTTATAGTGGCAGGGAGGAAAGCAGTAATGCCCTTAAGTCTGAATCCTTCCAGGGTCTCAAGCATAGGGCAAACTGGGCCAGAAGTAACTTTGCAAAGAAGTGTGATGAGAGGAGGGTTTTCTGGACCATAATGAAGCTCCAGTTTAGGAGATGACCCTAGGAAAATGGATGGGATTTCTCTACCATGGGAGAGAAAACTTGAATTTTCCATCACTCAGGTGGGAGCTTCTTTCTCAAGTCAGTTTGTGGATTGACCACTAGCGACTTGTTGGAAAATGATCAGGAAAAGGGCCTCATGTTCATGTGTTGTCAGACCTAACCTCAATTGCTGTCATGAGAGGATAAGGCCTTAAGAAATCACCTACTAAGCAAGAGAAATCAAGGGGATTGCCCCAACCTAAAACAGATAAGAACAAATTCAGGGAGATTTTTTTGTAGGGTCCAATTAAACATATTGGGATGTTTCAGAACTTATGTCAGGTGTTTGACTTTACCTGGAAAGATATTATGCTATTAGCCAAACTTTAGCCTTTAATGAGAAGTAGGCCACCATTAAAGCAGCTAAACAATTGGGGGATGACCTACATCTTGCCCATGCCCCAGCAGCACAAACTAGAAGCAAACCTAATTATTCATCTAGAGCACAGGAAATGCCCAGAAATGATCCTAACTTGGATCCAAATGATGACCAGGTGCTGGAAACTTATTATAGAAGGCCTCCAGGAAAGTCCTTTTTTATTTTCATGAAAAGATTCAGTGAGACAATAAAAACACATCAGCTTGAATCCTAAATCCATAGAGGGCCAACCACTTTCTTTCTTCTTCTTTTTTTTTTTTTTTTTTTTTTTTTTGTGGTACCGGGGAGTGAACTCAGGGGCACTTAACCACTGAGCCACATCCCCAGCCCTTTTTTGTATTTTATTTAGAGACAGGGTCTCACTGAGTTGCTAAGTGCCTCGCCATTGCTGAGGCTGGCTTTGAACTCGCGATCCTCCTGTCTCAACCTCCCAAAGTGCTGGGATTACAGGCGTGCGCCACCACGCCCGGCTTTTGAGGGCCAACCACTTTCAAAGAATAAATTTATCATCCAGTCCCAAACATTCAGAGGAAGTTACAAAAATTGGCATAAGGCCCTTATGAATCCTTAATGTTATCCTATAGCTTACAACTTCCATCATTTTTATAATAGGGACTAAGAAAAAAAGGGAGCATAAAGACAAGAAAAAGGGCTTATTAAACATCATTCAGAACCTCAAACAGCAGGAACTTCTAATGCCCTGTAATGGCCCATGCAATGCACCCATTTTAGGAGTTCAAAAGCCAATTGGGAAATGGCACCTAGTGCAGAATGTTAGAATAATTATTAAAGCAGTCATTCCCCTCCACCCTGTAGTTCCTAATCCATATACTCTATTATCTGGGATTTCAGCTGCTGCTCCTTGGTCTACTGTGTTAGATCTAAAATATGCCTTTCCTGTATACTGCTAGACTCTCAATCACAATAACGTCTGCCTTTGAGGAACCAGATAGTAGATCTCAATTAACCTGGACAGTGCTGCCCCAAGGATTTAGAGATAGCCCTCACATGTTCAGACAAATCCTAGCTAAGGACTTAGCAGAATTAAGAGATAAAAAATCTGTAATTGTTCCCCAATATGTAGATGACATCCTTTTATGTGCATCCACACAGAAATAATGTCAAAAGGCCACTACAGAACTCCTGAACTTCTTAGCTGATAGAAGTTATAAAGTCTCAAAAAAAGCTCAAAACAGGTTCAATACTTAGGATTATAGCTGTCTCAAGGAACCTGCAAGCTAGGACAGGAAAGAATAACCCCATAGAACAATATTCTCTACCCTAGACAGTAAAGCAACTCAGAGGCTTCTTAGGATAACTGGATACTGCAGGCTTTGGATTCCTGTGAATGGGGAATTAGCTAAGCCTCTTTACAGCCTCATTAAAGAAACTCTACACCAAGGAACAACTGCCCTGATATGGGAACCAGCACATACTAAAAGTTATAAGACATTAAAAGGGGACTTACTTCAAGACCTTATCCTTACCTATGTAGCAAAATTTAACCTGTTTATCACTGAGAGAGGAGGAATGGACCTATTCAACAGCAAGTAGCTTATCTCAGTATGGAGCTTAACATAGTAGCTATGTTTTCAAAAATATTAGAAAGTAAGGTATCATAATTTTCAACATCCAAACCTGTCAGATTACCAAATGGAAAAATTGGTTAAAATGCCTTAGGCATGAGGTTTATGCTCAGAATAGCAGTTTTCCACATGTCCTTCCAGATCTCAGCCAGGACTTAAAACAGGCTCAGTAGGAGACTAATCTGAGGCCCAAGGAAAACAGGAAAAGTGTCTTTTACCTGTACTCATACTAAAATAAACCAAAAAATAAATTGTATGGTACTTTACTAATCACTGGCTGCTCTTTTTATCTAGGACTCTTATTATTTTTATTAAATTCCATATTTTTTGAGCTCATGATTTTAATCCTACACACCTAGGTTAATGTTTGTCTGATTATGCCTATATTTTTATTCAACTATGGAATTTTTTAACATCTGTAACATTACATTGCATATTTGCCTACAAAAGGCTACAGGCATTTGCTATTGTGTTATGTGTACACACTTGTGTTATGTGTTGTATGTCTACCTGTGTGTATGTCCAAATATCATGTACATGATATCAAAATTGGAAGATAAATAATGAGTGTTCATAAATTTTAAAAAAATGGATCCAAATACCTTTAATTCATGTGATTTAAGAACGTTGAATTTAGATTGGGTAAACAAATGAAAGTAAAGATGTCTTTAAAATTACTTAACTCACAAGTCTCTCTACATGGTCAAAAACTAATAAAAGGTTGATGTCTATAAAATGTCTAATCCATTGTTTCTAGAACTTTTCTTCAACAAGGGAGTAATGGCTAATACTATTCAATACACTTGTCTGATATTTTGGTATAAAATAAATAAATTAGATTTGACATGGTATTACTCATAAATGTGTTTGTTAGACATCTGATTAATGTACAAAGTTAGAATGCTGTTAAATATAACATCAAGTACTCTAAACTTCTTGAATTCCATTGGGTAATATTATTGGTGTTTTCGTAAATTGGTAAATGAGAAAAAAAAGGATTTAAAATTGTCCTGTCATCACTGAAAACAAGGTTACTAAGAGTTTAAAGACCCAACCATTATAATTCTATATATTTGAACATTATTTATGTTTTCACAAAAAGGTAAACAAATGTGATTCTGTGTACAAAGGGGCCCAAAAGTTTTAACTGCATACTGTAAATAACATAAAGTATTCTCAGTAAAATGGAATAATTTGCCTGAATTAAGAAATTTACAAGGATTGTTTCAGAATGTGAACAGAAAAAGGGTTAACACATGGGAAGGAGAAATTAGGAGGTTCTAGGTATGAAAACTATATTCAATAGACGGAAAAGAAAGTGTTTTGGGGTAAGAAAGTCTTTGTGTGATGATATAAATGAGAGTTTAAGTAAGTGATAAAGAAAGTCTACATAAGTAAAGGACAAATTTCAACAAGTTTGTATGTAACTAAGCTGGATATTATATATTATATATATATATATATATATATATATATATATATATAATCAGTTAAAACTATTTAAGGTTTTTCCTTTAGGTCAAATTTAATGTAATGATATAAACCAAAGTTTAATCTATGTGTTAAAATGATAAGGATTTCTTAAAACATTAATTTACGCATAACATTGTGTTTATTAAGTTTTGTTTTTTAGAGCAAGTAATCTTGAAAGAATTAAGGTTTATACAACTGTGGTTAAACAACAACTGTTATTTTGGAGTATTGTACTATATTATTTCTTTAAAAACTAAACTTGGATAATATAAAAATATCAGTGTAATTGTGCTGTTATTACTCTTCTTTGTATATTAAATGTGTTCATATCTTCCAGGTATACAAGTCTTTAAGGTAGAAGGTTTTATTATTATCAAGCTGGTGTTCTTCAAACTTAAGTTGTCTGGTAATTTTAGACTTACAAAAATAATAATTTCATTGGGGCTTTATTTATATCATTTAATGTTCTATAACTGGACCTGTTGTCAATAAGATATATAAAGTTTTATGTTACTTTTAAAGCTGGAATACAATTTAAATGTATTTTTAAGTTAATTAAAGCCTAATCTATTTAATGGTTAATATTGTAAAACACAAGCATTTTGCTACTTTTTCACAAAAAAGGTTTACAAGCTGTCAGCCTTTCTTCAATTTGTGTTTTAAATGTAATATCATATTGTGTTAGCTAACATTCATGTGGACTCAAGAAACATCTATGTGAACCTTGTAAAATGATATTTAAGAAAGGCAAAGATCAGCTAGAACTGTTCACCTAAGATTTGTGAGGAGCCCTGCCTTACCTGAGATACAGGCTCTGCTTCCCACCTTACTACATGTCATAATGACTCCAAAGTAGGCCAGACTTCAGTTCATTTAAAAAAAAGATTGATTTTTGTTGTAAGGATTACTGTTGTTGTAGGGATTTTGTCGTAAGGATCTCAAACAGGGGATATAACATATAACTTAGCCAAAATTCAAGGTAGCTATTACACAAACTAAATATATTTTTGCTCCTGTTCATTTCATTTTGTATTTTTCTTATAAACTCTATAACTGATGTCTGTTAATATTTTTCAGAGGTATTGCTTCAAGAACACACTACCTGGGCTAATTTAAGATAATAAACCATCATCTATAGGACAGATAGACCCCAATTAATAAAAGGGTAAATGACTGTAAGGTTATAGACATTGAAGTTAAAGCCCAGCAGTCTTACTTTAAGACTGGTGAGACTAACTTGCGGGATGATTAAGATTGAGACTTAAACATTAATAGTTAAATTAAAAGGGGAAAAAAAAACCCAAAACAAAAAAACAAACAAACAAACAATAGCTGGCTTGTGTCATCTGAGTCAGTCTGAATCCAGGGAACAAGGGAACTTCTTTAAAGAGCTTTGCAACTCTGGGTCACATAACCTCCTAATCAGGGAGATTAATGAGACCACTGGAGAACAAAAGCCAATCAGTGCACTTGCTATGAAGAGGAAGGTCATTGGAGAAGGGAGACATCATCGCTGATGCTTCCAAGGGAAGCCACATGGTCAGCAAGACCTCTACCCATCCTAGTGCAAATGGCACTAGCAGAGCTAAGAAGATCCTCTCAAGTTCCCCAAGAGTGACAGCCATGAGAACTCAACTGACTCTTAACAACAGACAGGAACAAAGTAATTTTGACCAGCTTGATCTTAAACACCTAACAAAAAACAGTTAAACCAAAACACAGCCATTCCTGGGCATTTAGAAAAAGAGAGAAACAATAATTAAGTGTAACTTAAATAGATATACCCTTGTGTTAGCCCCCCTCCCCCCAAAAAAAATAAGTAAGACTGGAGGCTACTAAAAAGATTCTTAGATAGGAATGCCTGATAACTATCAAGAAAACTGCCAGAGCCAGAAGGTTTTAGTTAAAGGCCTACACATCTTCCTAACCTCCTACACAGGTAGGATTAGTTTTTGTTAATATAATTATCTATCCCTAAGTACCAAAACAAAGGGATCTCTACTAAACACAGAGGTCATACCAATAAAAAGATATTTTACAAAATCAGATGACATTAACTACGTCTTATGGGGTTGGACATCTATGACATTGAAAGTTTAATGTTGTGTTTACATTCCTGATAACTCTGACAATGTTAAAGATTTACATTCCCAAATAATGGCCTTGTCCACTCTGTCCTTATTATGGGGACAACTTCTCAGCTCTTACACCTCCTGGTGAGAGATTATTGGCTTCTATCGTCTTTGTGATATTTATTGACATGTTCCAGATGCTGCAACATTTATTTTATACTCATATTTTCTCATAGAAACACCCATCCCCAGATAAATTTACAACCTGTTCTTCCCCAACCAGACTTCAATCTGACCCTGCTACTTACAGGGAACTCCAAACTCCTTGCCCCACCTCATGTTACCACCCCTCTCAGCTGGAAGCAGCCAGAGAAGTAGTTGCCCCTTCTCCTTACAGTAGTAAGGAGTTCTTACTGTTAGAGGGGGGAAGGAAGACAGAATTATAAAGGCAGTCAGTATAGATAGGTAAATCAAGTCAGGTTGGGTCAAGGAGTCCAGTTTGAGTCCAGGAAGTTGGAAACTTCCCCCTGAGGGAAGAGCCCTCCCTCCACCCTATCAAGATAAACTGCTCCCACACCAACCTATTGCTTAGGTAACTTGTATCAGGAATTGTTCCTCCCTACAGGGAGTTGTAAAGGTTGTTAATTAATGTGTCCTGGGCTGCTACATTTGGCCCTTCCCCTGTCCAACTGCTTCTCAGCTTTTGGACATTCCACCTGAACATCTCTTGGGCCTAAGTCACACAGGCAGGAAGGAGAGAGATAAGGGGAAGAGAGCAGGAGAACAAAGGAAGCCCAAGACCTGTAAAAAAAAGGCAAAACACCTTGCTTTTTGGAGTACTAGGATAACAGCTATGGCCCCCTTCTCCCTCCTGGAAGAAGTCTATGTTACCCCTTTTTAAATAAACCCTGCTTCATATGCTTAAAAAAAATGAGATTTTCATGGGATGTTACAGATCCAAACCACAAGATTTGGGCTCGTGTTTAATGCTTTCTGTAGCTTTTATATAAGAGGATTAGCTCCTTAAGTTTCTTTCTTATCTCCCTTCTTAAAGTTGAACTGCCCTACATCCTTCTCCTAGGACAGGCTATGTCTAGCAAATGTCTTAGATGTCCTAGCTCCTCATCACTGTTACTCTACGGAAGCCCTGTCGGTGTGGAGGAAAGTCATCACTGGGCAATCCATTCTATAATCTTATGAATAAATCTGTCTTTAGAGAGTCTGGGTCTCTCAACTGTGACCGTCACAAGTGTTTCTCTAGTTGTATATCTCTCCCACTTCCTCCCTCCACTGCAGGACACAGGAAGTAGTCAGAGATGGTGAGGTGATGAGGAATGCCCTTCCTTGAAGCTACAGGGCTCTGGTAACATCTTTTCCCTTGGAAAGTGAGTCTTCATTATGCAGAATGCTTTAGGCATATTTCACATTAATAATCTTCCCTTCCTACTGCCAGAGCTCCATTGCACCTTCGAGGATCTTTACCTTGAGAACATGGTGATAGGCCTCAAAATGGAATCAGAAAAATGGATAGATTCCTCTAAGACTATGACATCCTGGAGCTGCCCATTGGCAAAGTAGTCAATGCTTGAGCTCCTGAAATTTGTCAGAATTATCAGTTAAGTGCCCATGTCTGCTTAGGGTTCCAGTGGCTTCTGCTCCAGGGAAACAGATCTCTTCTGTGACTCAGAGTCACTTGTCTCTTCAGATTTTGGAGTGATAGTTTGCCCTGCACTCTCAGTTCTCCAACAGAGACATGAAAAGTTGTTGACTACTCAGTTTGCCCAACTTTTTCTTTTTTACTTTAATAGTCAGAAGAGGTGACTTTCAGTCTCTGTGTGTTGAAGCAGACGATGGCAGTCCTTCCCCACCGATTATTGCCTTTTATTATGTCTTTATAAATATTTCCCCCTCTGAGAATATACACATTTTCACTTTAAATTTTTGTTTGGAAATTGCACATGATGATGTCTACTTTTATTTTTCTTAATTGGCATCCAGGAATCACATTAATTTGAATTTATTTTTCCCATTTAGTTGTGTAAAAGAGTTCAACATGGTGTCAACATTTTGATTTTGAATATGTACTGTCTTCCTTCTCTCAGATCCCATGGCATATTGGAAGCTTCTATTGTGGGATTATGCAGAAGTTAAAATATTCCCCTTTCTGATTTTATATTTTTGAGTTGCAGATATTTTCCCCTTTAGCCTGAAGACAGAACTTCTGGGTGCAAGATAATATGTAGAGACAGGGAAAGTAGGTCTCCAGCTTTCCTTACCCTGGCCAGCAGGGATCCTACCTCTCTTGGTACTTGTCATCTTTGTCATCTTCAAGAATCTATCCCTGCTCCTGGACCCCAAGTGTATGCAGGCCAAAATATCTGTATTGTATTACATTTGTTGTTTGTTTAATTTAATCCATTTTGGTATTTATCACATTGATAAAATATTATGCCATATTACAAAACTTGGGTCTTTAAATAAAATTATCCTGAATTATACCATTTATGAGCCTAAGCACTTTTCTCATTGTTCCTAATATAAGTAAGAAGTTCCTTTAAAGCTCTTGATTACTTCATAGAAAGTTTATACTTCATATTCTAATCTATACTCATTAGGACTAAAAAGCATTCTTTCTAAGGTGCCACAATTAAATTTATTAAATAATAATCTGTCAAATGTATGGAGAAAACTTAATTTTTTAATCTAGACAATATTCCTGGTTCAGAGGATGAATCTGTCAATCAACCATGTTTCAAGACCCCTAAAACATAGGAGAGATTCTACACTGAAGGGTGTGGGACTAGAAATACATTTGCTTTCAAGTAGCAATTTATTTAAATTATGAGAAAAAATACTCTCAAATGGTAAGTTGAGGATTAGGGAACAATATTTCTCTTCAGAATTCTTAGGTTTATTTGAAAAATTCTTTGAATTAACAGAAGGGAACATAATCAAAATATTAACAAGATGTTTGAGATAGGAATCAACGTATCAAAATGAGTGTTTACTGAGGTCCATATACAGTCATAAAGGTATTAAAATATAATTTAGGCTTAGCAATAAAAAGGAAAAAAAAATATTACACATGTTGGAAGTGGTTGTGGTAATACTGTTTTGTTTTGTTTTTTTTTTGTGCCAGGAATTGAATCCAGGATCGCAAACCACTGAGTGACATCCCCAGCCTTTTTAAAATATTTTATTTAGAGACAGTGTTTTGCTGAGTTGCTAAGTGCCTCGCTAATCTGCTGAGGCTGGCTTTCAGATCCCAATCCTCCTGCCTCAGTTTCATGAGTTGTTGGGATTACAGGCATGCACCTCACCCCCAGCTAATAGTATTCTAATCCTGGCCCAGATATATAGAATTTATAAGTCTTAGAAAAAAAAACCAAAATTACTTGTATATAAAATTTTTCATTTGAAAACACAGATTGCTTTTTATCAAAAAATCCCCAAATTCTTGAAAATTAAATTAATTCAAAAGCATTTATTGAACATTATCTCTCTAATTTTCAAGCACCATGAGATATAAAAAGAAGAGAAACCTAAATAGATTGTGTCCCAGCTCTCCAGAAGCTAACATTCTCATGGAGATAGATAGCCAAATTTACATATTTTAAAAAAGCATTTTATTAACAGATAGCATTATTCTAAGTAAAATAAATAAATAAATAAACTGATTTGATCTAGCAGAAACAATTTAAAAATATATAGTCAGTAAAACCTCTTCCAGGTGAGAATAATGCAGTCACTGAAGTTCTGTACAGTTATTAAACAATTAGATCTTCATTTCAATCCAGTTAATTAGGCAAAATTTTTATTTTGACCCATCAGGTAAGGGAACAGATCAGAGGTACAATGATGACAAGTAACCTGTTCAAGGTTGGGTAGCTCAGACTCCTGGATCTGTGGACTTTATCACTAGAGTACAATGCATCTCTTGGTGAGGACCTTTGGACTGAGCCTAAAATGACTAGAGAGTGTTAGCCACTGAAATCATGAGAGGAGAACATTTCACACAGAGACAGAAAGTGTTAGAAGCCTTCTTGCAGAAGCACCAATGAAGGCAATCACTGAGACTGGAGATGTCCTGGTGTCAAATAATGGAAAGTGAGCAAGGCAAGAGGTATTAAAAATTATACATATACATACATCAACTTATATATAGTATACATCAATACATGTGTGTTTGTATGTGTATGCATGTGTCTGTATATGTAATGAGCAGATAATATATCTTAAATAATTTATAGAATAACAACAAACTGCAAAATGAAGATCACTACCACAATTAATATGTACAAAAGATTGTTGTTCACAAATACTTGTGAAATAATTATATTAAAGTATTGTTTGTTGTACAAAATAAGGTAATCTTCCTCCAATGCCGTGTCAATACTGTTTATAATGACAAACCTTGTTCTGCTAGTTGTCCTATAAGAAATATTTCATTTAATCCCACAAAAATACCATGAGACAGATATAATTATTGGCCTCCTTTTAAGGAACAGTATATAATTTTGTCTCTAATAAAAGCTTCTCCTGTTGTTATTCTTTTTGTCCCAGTAGTATTTCTTTCAAGTATAATGATAATAAAGTTTGCTACTCTTATTCTGGCTCAGAAGTTCAAAGTTTTTTCTTCTTTTTCTTTCTTTCTTTTTTTTTTTAAGTGAGAATGTTTCCTGAATTGTATATATTAATATAATTTGTGAAAACCAGTTGACAATAGAGGTATCAGGGGCTTTGATTCATCCAACTCCCCTCATAAAGATACGTAAAAATACCTGGTAAATACATGATGCTATTGAAGCCTTCCTCCTAGTGCTCCTTCAGATGTCTGGAAATTAAAAGTTTAAACCTTTGAAAGGCAAAATTCTTAGGTACTATTTTTGTTTTCTAGGTTGTTGTTATTTTATGTCATTGCTTAATGACAAATCAGAAATTTCCTGCTAAGTTACTATCTAGAGATTTTATAATGTTAAGTTTTATATTTATGTCAATAACCCAATTTGATTTAATTTTAGATTTTTAGTATGGGTTATGTTTTTACTTTTCTATGATTTGAAGGTAGATGAATATTTATTTATTTATCTATCTTCTATTTATTTACTTTTATGTGAGCTTTCTGTACTATAACTCATGCCTGAGATAACTAACTTAAAAAGAGGAAAATCTCACAGTTCCACAGGGTTTCAGTCTGTGACTTTTACTTTGTTTGCACTGTGTTGTGGGACAGTAGAAGTTGGCAGGAGTGCACGATAGAAAATGCCCATTCACCTCATGGCTGTGTATAAAAGAGAGAGAGAAAGGAAGAGGAAAGATACCAATATTCTTTGTAAGGGCAAATTACCAATGACCTAACTTCTTAAAGGAAGTCAAGGCCCCCTTCTTAAAGTGTCCACCACCTCTCAATAGCACCAAGCAGGGAACGAGGCTGTTAACACACAGGCCTTGGGAGACATTTAAGATGCACACTATAGCAATTTACTCTTTGTGTGTGAATGTCAAATAGTGCTAGCAATTTTTGGAAAAATGTCCTTTCTCCATTCAATTCCCACTGCATCTTTGTAAAAAAATCAATTGACCACATATATGAATGAATCTCTAAGATTTCCTTTATTTATTTGTTGATCCATTTATATATTTATTTTATAATAACTGAAATTAAATCCAGGAACAATTTTCCACTTAATTACCTCCCAGTCCTTTATTATTTTTGACACAGGAACTCATCAAGTTGTCCAAGCAGGCCTTTAAGTTTAGATCCTCCTGCCATCGCTTCCCAAGTCACAAAAATAGTAGGCTTGAACCATACAGCTGGCTCTAATTTCCTATTTTAATCTAATATTGTTGTCTTTATTTACACCAACACTGTATTGTATTAGTTACCTAATTCATCTATACTACATAGACTATATTTTGAAGTCAAAGTTAGAAATTGTATTAATTTGCTTTTTGAAAGGTGTCTTGGCTGTTTTAACTTATTTACATCTGTATATAAATTTTAGAATCACCTTATCGATTTCTTCAAAATGCCTACAGAAATTTTTATTTGGACTGTGATGTGGACTATATTGAATACATAAAATGATCGATAACTTGTTTTCTTTTTTTGCAGTACTGGAGATTGAACCCAAGGCCTCCTGCATTCTAGGGAAGTGCTTTTCCATTAAACTATATATAGCCTTAGCCCTGAATATTGATATCTTAATAGTACTGAAACTTCTAATTCATGCCTACATTTACCTGTCGATTAGATCTTTTAAATTTCCCTCAGCAATATTTCGTCCTTTTGGTTCATAAGATTTATTCCTAAATATTTCATTTTATGCTATCGTAAAAACCCTTATAATCATTTCAAAGTTTGATTCAGAAATACTAGTTATATTTGTATCTCATCTTATATTCTACAAAATTTTCCAACTCACTTATTAACACCAGTACATTATTTTATGTATTGTATAATATTTCAAATATGATGCCTACAAATACAGAAAGTTGCTATCTTCTTTTCAATCTGATATCTGCTCTTCCCCCCTCCTTCCCTCCTCTCTTCTTCCTCAACCCCTCCCCTCTTCGACCTCTTTACCTTTCTTTGCCTCAGCCTTTCACTCTCTCTTTTCTTCTGTTACATTTTACTGGTAGATCTTCCAATAATCTGTAAAAGGAGTAGGATAATAGATATCTTGCTTTATCCTGAACTTAAAGGAGAGTATATTCTTTCATCAAGCATAATACTAAATTAAGGTATTATTCAGATATTCCTTCTGAAATTAGGGAAGTTTCCTTCCATTTCCAGTGTGATAAAAATATTCAACAGAAATTGATTTTGTCAAAGGATTTATTGTATTTGTTGCTTTTAATGTTTAACCTGTTTATATGGCAAATTACTTTGATTGACTTATTAATGTTAAATCAAGCTTGCTTTACTATGATGAAGCTCACTTAGTAAAAATCCAGTATTATTTTACATAATAATAACGGCACAAGGTTTTGTTAAATTTTTACCTGTATTTATGAGTATATAAGTATGCACTTTTTTTCTAGAATATCTTTCTGTGGCTTAGTGTCAGAATGATAACATCACAGAACAAAATGGGAAAATATTTTGCCTCTTTTGTTTTCTTGATCTGTGTTGGACAATTGCTATTTATCATCTTCCTTAAACATTTGGTAGAATTTCTTTCTTTCTTTTTTTCCCCTTTTGGTGGGGCTGGGGATTGAACCCAGGGACTTGTGCATGCAAGACAAGCACTCTACCAACTGAGCTATATGCCCAGACCCTCAAGCTTCTTAATAGATGTGGCTTTATTCACATGATCAATGTTTTATAAAGTGAGTTTTAGTCTTGTGTCTTTCAAAGAATTTGTTCAACTTTCAACAATTGAAAAATACAATTTACAGCATTATCTTATTCTCCTCTCAATATCTGTAGATATTAATGAGGTCCCTTCTTTAATTTTTCATTTTGATATTTTCTATTTATTTTTTCTGATCACCCTTCTTGTAGCTTTTTAAAATTAACTGATCTTTTGAAAGAACCAAACCAAATCAAAACAAAACAAAATAACATTTAGAGCATTATGGCTGTACCTAGTATTTGGCTTCATTCTGAGAAAGTCATTCATGCATTTCAGTCCCCAGTTGCCCCAACCCCTTTCCCTTCCTTTCCCTCTCCCCACATTCTCCTTCCTTTACCCTATTGATTTTCCTTTCATTCATTTATTTCTTTATTTTTTGTTTGGTGATTTTTACATATACATAAAGATGGAATTCACTGTGGTATATTTGTATATGTACAAATATACATAACAAAACCATGTATGACAAAACCATACATGGTTTTGTCAAATTAATGCCATATTTCCTTCCCTCTCCCATTCCTCCTTCTTCCCTCTACATCTTCTTCTTTTACTCTACTGATTTTCCTTATGTCTTTATGATATCTCTTCCTGCCCCCATTTCCCCCTCCCCCCCCCACCAGCATCTACATTTGAGAGAAAATATTTGACCCTTGATTTTTCTGAGTCTGGCTTATCTCACTTAGTACGATTTTCTCCATTTCTATTCATCTACTGGCAAATGTCATAATTCAATTTTTCTTTTTGGCTGACTGAAAACTCCATTGTGTATATATATCACATTTTCTTAATTACTTTATCTAAAGATGGGCTTCCGGGTTGGTTCCATGATTTGGCTATTGTGTACTGTGCTGTTGTAAACATTGATGTGGCTACATGACTATAGTGGGATGCTTTCAGCTCCAAGGAGTAGAGTAGCTAGGTCATATGCTGGTTACATTTATAGCCTTTTTGAGGAATCTCCAGACTGATTTCAAGAGTGGTTGCACTTACCTGCAGTCACACAAACAATCTTTGAGTGTACCTTTTCCCCACATCCTCACCAGCATTTATTAGTATTTGTATTATTGATAACTGCAATTCTAACTGGAAATCTTAGTATAGTTTGGATTTACATTTCCCTAGAAATGTTGAACATTTTCTCATTTATTTGTTGGCCATTTTTGTTCCTTCTTTGAGAAATGTCTGTTTAGTTATTTTGCCCACTTATAGATCGATCAACTTGTCTTGGTGTTAAGTATTTTGAGTGTTTTGTATATTCTGGATACTAATCCCCTCTCAAACAAGTAACTGGCAAAGACTTTCTCAAATTCTGGAGACTTTCTCTTCACACTAGTTTCCTTGTTATGCAGACACTTTTTAATTTGACAGCATCCTACTTACTGATTCTTGGTTTTACCACAAGCATTAAGACGGTTTCTGCACCAAAGTATTGAGTGTTGGCCCTATGCTTTCAAAGAACCAAATTTTGCTTTATTGATTTCCTCTATTATTTTTGTATTTTCTATTACATTGACTTAAAATTTGATCTTTATTATTTCCATTCTTTTTTCTTTGGGTTAATTTTTCTTCTTGTATATGCTTTATAATGTATAAGCCTATGTTATTAATTTGAATTTTATTTTCTAATTACAATTTTGTCTTATACTGATTTAGGAGCATCTAATGAATTTTGATAACTTGTTTTTAAGTGTTTTTCAAAATAATTTTTTATTTCCTTTCACACTCATTTTTGACTAAGAAGTGTGTTATTTCACTTACAAATAATTTTGTTATTGTCTACATAACTACTGATGGCACTTAATTACTTTCACTGTGGTTAAATAATATTCATTTTCCAGATTGTTGTCTTTTTAAATGATCTTTAAGAATTGAATATAATGGATACTGTGCATTTGCTAAGTGTTCTATAAATATCAATTCTGTCAACTTTATTGAGGGTGCCATTCAAGTTTCTATTGTTTTCCTAATTTTCTTTTTACATGTTTTGTAAATAATGAGAAAGGAGTTTGGGAAATCCTGATAATATGAATAATTTTATCAATTTTTGAAGTTCTATAATATTGAAGTTTTGCTATTATGCTCCTAATCATTGTGTATTATTGTACCGTTAGCAAGAATTGAAACTTTAGCAAGATGAAAATAGACTTCTTTTTTGGTCTGGAACAGACCAACATATCTAGCAATTAGAGAAATGCAAATCAAAACTACTCTAAGATTTCATCTCACACCAGTCAGAATGGCAGCTATCAAAAACACAAACAACAACAAATGCTGGCGAGGTTGTGGGGAAAGGGGTACACTCATACATTGCTGATGGGGTTGCAAATTGGTGCAGCCAATCTGGAAAGCAGTATGGAGAATCCTAGGAAAACTTGAAATGGAACCACCATTTGACCTAGCTATCCCACTCCTCAGTCTATACCCAAAGGATTTAAAAACATCTTACTACAGGGAGATATCCACATCAGTGTTTATAGCAGCACAGTTCACAATAGCTAGATTGTGGAAACAACCCTGATGCCTATCAGTAGATGAATTGATAGGGAAACTTTGGTATATATACACAATGGAATGCTACTCAGCACTAAAAGAGAATAAAATCATGGCATTTCAAGATAAATGGATGGAGTTGGAGAAAATAATGCTAAGTGAAGTCAGCCAATCCCAGAAAACCAAAGGTCGATTGATTCCTTTCTTATGATCATGCTGAATTATAGTGACAAGGGAGGGGGGATGAGAGGAATGAAGGAATGTTAAACAAAACAAAGGGGAGGGTGGGGAGGGGAGGGGGCAAGGGGCAGAAGGCATTGGACATCAATATACTAAGTGCATATATAAAAGCTCAAATGGTATGAAAATACTTTGTGTAAAACCAATGACTTGGAAAACTGTGCTCTTTATATGTAATATGAAAGAAATTGATCACTCTAAAAGCATGTATAACAAATTAAATTAAAGAAAAAAAGAAAAGAGACTTCTTTTCCTCTGTTAATTGTTTTTATTCTGAAATATACTTGTTCTGATATTAACCACTCCAGTTTTCTTTGGACTAGTGTTATCAAGGTTTATTACTTCATCAACTTTTCATTTTAAGTCTTATATTGTCGTATGAAAGGCATTCCACAAAGAAATACATGCAGCAGAAACCATGGAAAATACCCAGCTTGTTGATGGGTGAATTCCAGCAAAGGCCACACTCTTTCAGATGAATACTTTAGGGATATAATATCTTACACTGGAGAGCAATTCATCAGTAAGATGACTTGTATGCTATGGTTCTCAGTTTGATCAAAGTTCATACATACTATGATTCAATAAATCTACTCCTGTGCATATACCCAGGAGAATTTCTAGAACCTACTTCCTGGAATAGAGTTATAAAGGTACTTAAAATGGCTCAGCAGAGTCACGAGAAGACAGAAGGGGAAATAAAATTAAGATCTCCATTGTTGGGAAAATGAATGGACCACAAAACAATCATATGCATTATAGAAATCATTAAATGATAGCCACACCTGGCCATATGGATGAGTTTTCTTAACTCCAAGTGAGAAAAAAGATTACAGAAAAATCCATGCTCTGCTACTATTTATTTTAAAATTCAACAAGAACAACTAGGTGTGTGTGTACACATTTGTATGGAGCATGTGCATACATGATAAAGTACTTCGGAAATGAGAATAGGATAATCAAAATTTATTGGAAAAAAACAGCAAAGGAAATAAGTGAGGAAAACGTAGGTAAATCCTACCATCAAAGCTCTAAATGTGATTGGGTAGTGAATGAGAGGTTGTTTATTATATTTTGAGAGAGCTAAAAAGACATGCATATATAAATCTCTCATTGACTTAATAAAATCCCAACTGTTTCTCTTTCAAATCCATTAATAAAATAGTGTATATATAATTAGCTATTGCCTCTTTTTGTCTCTTCTATTTCTTGAAACATCGAGAATCAAACTTACTTTTTAAAACTGCAAAGTGAAGCGGAAATAAATTTAAGTTTCTGACATGGTAAGAGACAGTCCTTTAGTATTTCTCTGAGTATGAATTAAAAAAAAAAAAAAAAAAAAAAAAAAAAAAAAAAAAAAAAAAAGAAAGAAAGAAAAGAAAAAATAAAGAAATCTTTTATTACTTTTTGTTCCACAAGTTAAGCTTGGTGCTTTGAAAAAGTATCCCCCGAGGATCCAGCACTTTGCTAAGGAAACCCAGTTTCCCTCTCACATGTTTTTTAAGCTATTTTTTCTAATAAACTATGCTTCCCTTTATTTGGTGAATGACTAAGTGAAGTTCTAATGAAATAATTCTCAGAAAGTGTCATCTGTTTTTCTATAATAAGGAATTTCTAATAGGTCAATATAAATTAGGATAAGTCTGCTTTTCAGATTGTCCTGAATGATTTTACACTGGGAAACTCAGTGCCAATTGGGATTCTTTTCATGATGTTTAAGAAACACGTCGCAGAAAAGCCAAAAAGTCAGAGCCTAAGTTAAGTACTGGAGTCTAGTTTGAAACCTAGATCTGCCACCTATGAGATGTGATGTGCCTCAGTATCCCCACCTGTCATGTGATGGCAATGCTAGTGCCTGTCTCACTGGACTGCTGTAAAGATCAAATAAATCAGTAAATATAACTCTTAGAACAATTCCTGGCAACATGGTAAGTTATGCAACCGTTTTCTATTCTTTCCTTCACAGCACATCTTTTGTTACCCATGAAGAACATGCATCAAAGAAGTATCAAAGAAGTGATAAGTGTTATGCCTTATGCAATATGCTAGATATCTTGATGTGAAATTTACCCTAGTTTCTTTGTACATGGCTGTTACATTCTAGCAAGGAAAGCACTCTGAACAGTCAACATACAAAAGATGTTTATTTGTCATGACAGTGCATAGAATGTGTGAATGAATTGGGAATTGAGATAAAAACTTCTTTGTGGAAGTGATACTTCAGACTGTACTCAGGAAATCAAGTAGAACAAGCAAATGGTGCCAGATATTTCCATTCAGAACGCACCAAATGGGCACAGGTGCTGAGGTGACAAAAGGGAATATTGGAGGAGATAAAGTAATAAAGAAAAGTAACAACTAACCAACAGAGAAATTGAAAGAAACTTCTATAAATATTTTGGATATAAGATAAATAAAATAGCAAACTATGAATGGGTTTCCAGAAAATAAAAAGAATGTGATCTGCTTTGCATTTGAGCCCATGCGATATATAGAAGAAACAGTAGGCCCAAACCTCCATCAAATTAGGCCCCTGCTTCCTTAATAAGAGTCCTGTAGCACAAGAATTAAAATCTAGAATTAATGAGTGGGATGGACTCAAACTAAAAAAAAAAAAAAAAAAAAAAAAAAAAAAAGTTCTTCTCAGCAAAAGAAACAATCAGTGAGGTAAATAGAGAACCTACTAATTGAGAACAAATTTTTTACCCCAGGCATGTCAGATAGAACACTGATCTCTAGAATACATAAAGAACTTAAAAATCTTAACACTAAAAAAACAAATAACCCAATCAATAAATGGGCTAAGGACCTGAACAGACACTTCTCAGAAGATGATATACAATCAATCAACAAATCTGTGAATAAATGTTCAACATCACTAGCAATTAGAGAAATGCAACTCAAAACTAATATTTCTTTTCACTCCAGTCAGAATGGCAGCTGTTAAAAATACAAACAAAAATAAATGTTGGAGAAGATGTGGGGAAAAAGGCACACTCATACATTGCTGGTGGGACTGCAAAATGGTGCAGCCAATCTGGAAAACAGTATGGAGATTCCTTGGCAAACTGGGAATGGAACCACCTTACGACCCAGCTATCACACTCCTTGGTCTATTCCCAAAGGACTTAAAGACAGCATACTACAGGAACACAGCCACATCTATGTTTATAGCAGCACAATTCACAATAGCTAGACCATGGAACCAACCTAGATGCCCTTCAGTAGATGAATGGGTAAAGAAAATGTGGTATATATACATAATGGAATATTACTCAGCAATAAAAGGGAGCAAAATCATGGCATTCGTGGGTAAATGGGTGAAGTTGGAGAATATAATGCTAAGGGAAGTTAGCCAATCCCCAAAATCCAAACGCTAAATATTTTCTCTGATATAAGGAGGCTGATTCACACTGAGGTTGGGACAGGGAGCATAGGAGGATTAGAGGAACACTAGAAAGGTCAATGGGAGAGGGCAAGGGGGTAAAAGAAAAAAAAAACATGGTAGATTGAGCTGAATATCATTACCCTAAGTACATGTATGAAGACATGATTGGTGCGACTATACTTTGTATATAACCAGAGATATGTAAAAAGGTGCTCTATATGTGTAATATGAATTGCAATGCATTCTGCTGTCATATATAACAACTTAGAATAAAAAAAAATTAAAAAATATGGTAATATTTGGAGTTTAAAGAAAATGTTGGGAAAGGGATAGCATGAGCAGAAATGAGGGGTCTAGTTCAAAGGATTGTGCAAGGTATGCTGTTGATCTGGCTTATGATAGTGGTGATAGAGAACAAAAGTAGTACAATGTCTTTAGAAATCCATTAGTGGCAGAGTCAATGAAACTCAGCATGAGATTAAATGGCAAGAGTGGAGAGAATGCACTGAATGATTAGATGGATTATGAGCCCTTTTATGAATATGGAGAACGATTTGGATTTAGAAAAAGATGTAGAAATCAGAAATGGATTGTTGCACGTCTGAGTGAAATGAAATACCCAGGTAAATGTATCAGTAAAGTGTCAAAAGTGTGTGTGTGTGTGTGTGTGTGTGTGTGTGTGTGTGTGTTTTCTAGATGTAGATGTGATACATTTACTTGCATGCATCAGTTAGGCAGAAAAATTTGACGTTTCAAAGCATGGGAATGGGTGAGGTTATTACACAATAGAATTTAGACAGAAAATTTGCCCAAGACTAATTTCCATGAAATTGAGTAAAATTAGGATGAAAATTAGGACCATGTGTTCACATTAAATAGGAAAGTCCATTGTCTCTCTCTCTCTTTTTAAAAACATTTTATTAGTTGTAGGTGGACACAATACCTTTACATTATTTATGTGGTGCTGAGGATGGAACCCAGGGCCTCACACATGTGAGAGGAGCGCTCTATGGCTGAGCCCCAGCCCCAGCCCCATCCATTGTCTCCTCAAGTAATGAAGAAACAATCACATTCAGTGTGTCTGAAGTTCCAGGAAAGATGTGGACTCAAAAGAGTTACCACTGCATTTGGAAATCAGTAGTAGATGTAACCTCAGCAAAAGCCAATTTCCTGGATATTAGGAAATTATGCTCAGGAAGAGTTTATTGCAGAAGGAGGAGGAGATGTGAGAGAGGGGAGGCTTTGTGGGAGGTGATACCCTATGGAATAGAAGAGAAGGAGTGGAGACCTCAGGTGGGGAGGGTCTGGGTTAGAGAGAGGCACTGAGCTATGTTTCCACGCATGCGCATGATGGGGGTGGGTGGGTGGGCAATAATCAGCTGAATAAAGTCTCTGAGATATTGGAAAGCCATATTCCAAGACACATGCAGAGGACAGCGTTGAAGAGGAGAACTGGCCCTTAGATAGGTGGAATTCTACTCCATACTTTCTTATTCACTGAACCCTCTTAGAAGATCTCATATTGTACCATAGTTTCCTCTAACTTTGTCTTTATTATTACATGAGGCCTTTTCATGGTTAAACAAATACAAGATATTGTGTGTAATTTTTTTGCTAATGTGGTATCCTAAAAATGGTAGAAAACTTAATAGAAAGTTAATAATACTTTGTTTCCTTCATTCCACAATATATAGTTTTAATGCAAATTATTATGCTTTTAAAAGAAAAAAGTTAATATATTTCTGTGACATATCAAACATAAATAACTGTTAATGTATAACTGTCTTTGAACATGCCAGACATTTACTTTTAAATAGACTTAATATTCATAAATCTAACATTCATTGATAATGTTGTCACTGATTATTAATGAATAAAAATTATCTACATGAAAGGATGTCCATTATTGTCAATAAAAGAAGAAATAGAGGACAAATATTCATTTTTCTGTATTATATCAGCAAGGTAACAAAGGTAGCAATCTCTTTAATATACCATAAAATAACAGTCATTCAAAAGTTGTGGATTTTTTTTGTACTTACCATTTACAAATTTATTCACCACTTTTGTTGGTGCATATTAATTTTATGGAATACCAGGTTTGATTTGGGCATATTTGTATATACATGAAAACATAACGTGATCGAATTCACTCCCCAGTGCCCCCACTACCCTTTACCTCTTCTTCCACCAGCCACTCCCCTTCCTCTATCCTAACATATGTTATAGGGAAACCTCTCAGAAAACACTCAAAGACCAAATTGGATACAAATTAGATACCTTTATTACCTGCCCAGGAATGCTTCTGCCATGCCTAAATGGCCTTCTGACAGAAGCGTGCCAGGCTGTCTGTGGTTCCAATATTTAAGGAAGAAAACCACATCCTATGGAATCTGTGAAATGCAAGCAAGCAGGGTACAAGGGCTGGAAAAAGCAGTTAGTAGAGCAGAGTCAAACAACCACATCTTGGGTTCGAGCACAGTGGTGGTTGTGCATCCTGGGTTTGAGTACATTTGGAGATGCATGAAGCATAGAAAAACAATTTTTTAAATAATTCTTAAAAACAGTCTATATAACAGTTTCACATGGAAACCATAAAGATGGAGTCACTATGGCTGTACTTACTATTTTATTAATCTATATTTTTAAAATCTATAATCTATAACTTATTAGTTGTATTGATTAATTCAGACCATAACCCATACAGCATTCTTTTACTGATTATTTTACATTATTGCATCATGGAACTCCTCTGGTTCCATAAGGGAAATAGGTTCTGCATATAATTTGATCCTAAAACATATTGCTTTTTAAAAATTAACTATATATTAAATATACATGAAGTTTTATGAGTTCTATATCTTTAAAGAATTATAGTTGTCAAATGCATTTTTAAAAGTTCTGTAATATCCAGAAGATGTCATGCAAGTTAATATATATTTGTTGAGATTGGGCTACACAGACGTGTTGAACATCACTTCCTCTTATATATGATAAAATTCATAGTGTTAAGGTTTATAAGGTTCAGCTAATCATCAGGTGTAACGCATTCTGAATGAAACTGGGGCTGGATCTTTGTGGATCTATGTGACTTTCATCCTCAGGATGGAATGCCACTCCCTGGACCTGCGACACGGAGCTTCTGCAGAGCACTACAGGAGTTTCACTCCACAGAGGATGAGAAGGAGCAATACCATCAAACTGCAGGGAGGCTGAAGAAACCTCCTTGGAGACCCTTCTTACTCATAAAACATGAAAGGATTTTTTATTCCTTTCTTCACCTGTTCACTCATTCATCCTATGATTCCTTGGAGGTGTCAATATATACCAAGTGTTTTATATTTATATATTTTTTATTTTTTTAGCTGCTATCAGCTGTGTATATATCCACCTGATCCTTCAAAGTACAAATTGAGATATGAGAAAGACAAACTCCATAATGAAACTCCAGACAATAGGGCTGATTTGTGGAATGGAATGCTCAACGACTTGAGAGGGGAATTGTGTGGAAAATGTTCCCTTAGATGGTTGCAAGGGCATTCCCTTCCAAATGTGTGTGGTTCTGTGCATGTAAAAGAGATTGATATAAATGTGGATCTCTCTCTGTTCCTTTATTCACTGTAGCCTAGTCTAAGCCCAATTCATTATCTGCTTGGAAGAGGGAGACAGGGTGGGGTGGGGGTGAGAGAACGAACTGAGCAAGCTTGGCTCTTGACTCCTTTTCCTGTCCTCCTCTCAGGAGGAAGCTCGATGCTTGGACAATCCACCGCCTAGCAGCTCTGTCATCAAGCATCTCATGAGAAGGCTCGCATTTCTAGGACTGTACAAAGGACAAGTAACAAATTATCCTTTATTCATCACTCTGTAGTACTGTACAATTTATTTAGAACCTGAGAAAGAAAGAGGGGTGTTAATTTTTGGTCCTTAAAATTTACTCCCCAAACCACAGCAGTCTCCTAGTCAACTAAAAATATTTCTATAAAGTATGTATTTTCTTAGAATTAAAAAAATACACTAGTGAAGGATTCTCTAACAGTTCTTTGGAGAAGGAAGGAAGTGGAGAGGATAGAAGGAATTAGCTGAATCAGAAATAATCATAATTATTAGGGGAAGAAACAAGTGAAGGAAATCTTATTTATGAGAAAAGTTACTGACAAGAGATTTGAAATTTTTACTCTAAGAAACATAGCATTTTGATAGTACAAACTTCATGGGCATTAAAAGTTTTACACAAAGGTTGAAATGTATTGCAGTGGTAGAGCACTTGGTTTCCATCCTCAGCCCTGAAGAAGCAAAACAAAGCAAAAAACTGGTTTGAAAATAAACATGGACTACCTAAGACAAAATAACATTTAGAATAATTTTAAGACATACATGGTAGAATAAAGAAACATGAATGATTGTGTGTGTATATATTATATATATATATATATATATTCTTTTTTCCTACTTCCCAATAGGCTTGTCTTGGTGTATTTGTGCTTCTATAACAAAATACTATAGAAAAAGTGATTTGTGAAGAACAGAAACTTAATTCTTATAACTCTTGAGCCTGGGAAGTCCAAGCTAAAGGAACTGGCAGGTTTTATGGTATTCTCCACTTTTCTAGGTGGAAGAACAAGAAAGGAGGGGCCCTGTGTGAAGTCTTTTTTATAAGGGCTTTAATTCACTCATCACTTAACCACTTTTGAAAAGCCCAGCTCATTTTTAAAATTTCATTTGTTCTTTTAATATATACATGACAGTACAGTATACTTTGACATATTTGTACAAACATGTAGTACTTCTTATTCTATTTAGGATTCCAGTTTTGTGGTAATACATGATGTGTTATATTCATACATGTACATAGGAAAATTGTGTCGGATTCATTCCACTATCTTTCCTATTCTTATCCCTTTTGCTTTCTTTCATTCCCTTTTGTCTAATCCACTGAACTTCTATTCACCCCCAACTTGTTGTGCACTAGCATCCACATATCAGAGAGAACATTCAGTCTTTGGATTTTGGAGGATTAGCTTTTTTCACTGAGCATGATAGTCTCCAGATACATCCATTTATCAGCAGATGTCATAAATCATTCCTTTGTATGGATGAATAACATTCCGTTTTGTATATATAGCACAATTTCTTTTTCTGTTCATAGCTTAGCTATTGTGATTGAGCTGCTATAAATATTGATGTGGCTGCTTCACTGTAGTATGCTGATTTTCAGTCCTTTGGATATATACCAAGGAGAGGTATAACTGGGACACATGGTGATTCCATTCCAAGTCTTCTGAGGAACCTCCATAATGCTTTCCAGAGTGGTTGCACCAATTTGTAGTCCCACCATCAATATATGAGAGAACCTTTTCCCACACATCCTTGCCAACATTTATTGGTATTTGTGTTCTTGATAATTGCCATTCTGACTAGAGCAAGATGATATCTCAGTGTAGTTTAAATTTACATTTCTCAAATTACTAGACATGTTGAATATTTTTTTCATAGGTTCGTTGACCATTCATATTTGTTCTTCTGTGAAGTGCCTGTTCCGCTCCTTTGGGCATTTATTGATTGGGTTATTTGATTTTTTGTTCTTAAATTTTTTGATTTTTTTATATAAGCTGGTGATTAATGTTTTATCTTAACTGGAGATGGCAAAGATTTTCTCCCTTCTGTAGGCTCTCTCTTCATGCTCTTGATTGTTTCCTTTGCTAGGAATACCACCCCTTTTATTGATTATTGATTTTATTTCTTGTGTTATAGGAGTCTTTTGAAGAATTTGGGGTCATAAACTGACATGATGAAGTGTTGAGGCTATATTTTCTTTCTAGTAGGTGCAGGTTCTCTTTTCTAATGCCTAGGTCCTTGATCCACTTTGAGTTGAGTTTTGTGCATGGTGAGAAATAGGGGTTCAATTTCATTCTGGTATATATGGATTTCTAATTTTACCAGCACCATTTGTTGAAGAGGCTATCTTTTCTCTAATGTATATCTATGTTGTCCTTGTCTAGTATGAAATAACTATTTATGTGGGTTTGTCTCTGTTTCTTCTATTCTGTTCCATTGATCTTCATGTCTGTTTTGGTGTCAATACTATGCTGTTTTTGCTACTATATTTCTGTAGTATAATTTAAGTCTGGTTTGGTGATGCCCTCTTCTTCACTTTCCTCACTAAATTGCTTTGGCTATTCTGGGCCTCTTATTTTTCCAAATGAATTTCTTGACTGCTTCTTCTGTTTCTATGATGAACATCATTGGAATTTTAATAGGAATTGCATTAAATCTGTATTAACACTTTTGGTAGTATGGCCATTTTGACAGTATTAATTCTGCCTATCCTAGACTATGGGAGAGTTTTCCATCTTCTAAAGTCTTCTTCAGTTTCTTTCTTTAGTGTTCTGTAGTTTTAAAAGTCCACCTCTTAATAAATATTACTGCATTGGGGGTAAAGTTTCAAATTTACCTTGGAAGAGAGACAAGTATTCAAAACACAGAATATCTATACCGACAAAACCATCCTTTACTTGGTTTTTTTAAAAAAGTTCCTGCAAAATAGAGCAATCAGTGGTGCTTGATTCTAAATGGTGGTCGCTTAGATTGGCTTTCATTTCTATTTTGTCTTTTTCCCCTGTTGCCTACAATGAGGACTTTGGCAAAGTGCTCCCCTTATTTGCTTCTCCACCTTCTTTCCACCTGTCTCTTTGTTCCTTCTACCTTCCTACAAACAACTTCCCAGTAAAATACCTGCCCTGCAGCATTGTCTCATGTTCTACTTTGGGGAGAGAAGTACCAACTACGTAAGGGTTTTTATTTCTAATGGAGACCAACGTTTTTGCAATCTGACACATTTATAGTGCAGGAAAATGGAAATCTGATGGGAAGTGATAAGCAAATACAAGAAATCAAGATGTTGTACAAGGGAAGGGAATGCTGAGTAAGCCATAGAAATAACGCCAAGCTAGTTTTGGATAAGCATGATCTACATATCTTATAGTTGCTTTCAATTGCTTTTTACTAATTAAACAATAGTATCTGTGACATAGAAAATTAAAATTTCTTTCTATATGCCCATTGGGGGAAAAATTATAAACTTTACAGAATGAGATAAGTAGACAAGTTCACAGATCCCTCATGATCTGGAGATAAAGAAAATAAAGATTCATAAAAATGCCTCGGGATGTTAGAAATGAGAGGCTACACAATTTTTACCCACAAAATTATTTTAAGTTCTAATGACATCCAAAGAAGTAAGATTTTAATACAGACAGACTGAAGGCATTGCACCCAAGGCAGAATAATTCATTGAAGTTTACTCATTAAAGAAACAGAAAAAATCCCAGAAGCAAATCCCAGGAGCAAGAATACAAAGCCTATGAGTTGTACATATTAAAAATTATAAAAATAAAAAAAAAAAAATTAAAAGAGTACTAAGAACATTGTGAAAAAAAAAAAGAATACAAAGTACCAATTACAGGTCTAATTACATTTTGGGAATGGACATATCAGGTCATTTTCTAATCTTTTTAATTTCAACTCCGTGCTCAAAACATATATCATATTGAAAACTGGGATGAAAAAAAACAAAAAACAATATTCTCTAAGAATTAGCAGATAGGAAATCCTTTATTACTGTTTTGAAACACTATGGATTTTTTTGAGATCCATATATATGTATATATATATTTGTGTGACATATGTAATGCTTTCATTTACTTTAAAAGAACTTAGTTTTTTTAAATTCATTTAGTTATCAGTCTGAAATATTTCATACGAAAGAGCAGCAGCTGTTGGCATAGAATAATTTCTTGGGTTTAAAGGACTTTAAAGTTAATCAAGATTACAAATCTAAGTAAATAGTTTTCCTTGAAATTTTAATTTCAAGTTAAAAGCAAGTAAATTTTATAGCAAGTAAAATCAAATCACTTTTGTAAGGGCCTGATTAATGTTTATATGCATACATTTCTTATAAACACATTAGTTCTGTTTTTAGACTTACTTTATTATTTTCCATTTGACTTTTAAGCCATATTTATTAATTTACTAGGCTTGATTTTATTATAAACAGTTAATTGCCTTTTGATTGGACACATTTATGAATTTTATCCAAAAACATTCCTAAATGCCTAAATAGCATTGATAAATCCAGCAAATTAAAGCTATAAATATAGTAAAAAGAGTTTGCTAAGATACTGAAGCACTCTTTATATACTTACTAAAATACATACTATAAATTTTATGCTAAAATTATACAATGGAAATCAATTCATATTTTTATATTTGAGATCTCCATGCTAACCTGTCAGTTCTCCTAATAAGCCCAAAGATTTCAAACTTACTAAACACTTGAAATACCAAGATTATTTATATCAACAAAAATTGTTAGTGCATTGTACTTGAAATAATGAATCACCCCTATATTTATCTCCTATTCCACAGAAATTTGGAAAATTACTGATCCCCTGAGAAAATAGATTTTCCTTTTCAAATAGTTAGAGAATCCCAGGTCGATTCGATTATTTAGGTCCAATCAATGGTTTAGCTCCAGGTGGACGGAGGTCACGACAGAAGTAGATTCTGCTTTCATTGAATGTCAATCACGTGAAGCCACTAAGGACTGATGGTCATTCTGAAGACCTGGAGCATGTCCACTACATTGAACTTGATTTCATAACATTTTTTTTTCTACTTAAACTTACATCCATCTGTACCATGCTCATGTGTTTAGATTAGATATAAATCTTCACATTCTCCTGCAGATAACTTATTGGAATTAGGCATTACATTGGAAACTTAATATGTTCTCCAATGTTTCAAATGGTATTTTAATGACATTTTCTTGAATGCTACACACCTCTTTATAATTCAATCTTACTCTTAACAATTTGAATGTCAGGAAAATTAAACAGAAAATAGCAACAGAAAGAAATAGACTTAGAAAGCAAAATTCTTTTCCTGATTTTGATAACATGTACCAAGCATTTCTCAATCATCTTATACAAAACATATCCATGCTCTAGGAGAGAAATTAAAACACTAATTTGTACTACTGTGTAGAAGGAAAATGACAGAGGCATATTCATTGTCAAAAGAAAATTCGAGGAGGCATTCCACTTTATGTACCTCAACCAACCCTGTCTCTGCAGAATTTTTCAGTAGTTTAAACACGTGAATCCCAGGATTACAGTTGTGCATTTGAAAGGTGATTCTTGAAACTATGTGGAGATTAACAGAAGGCACAATGGCCCAAGTGGCACAGAGTTTCCTTAGGAGGCTCCTGCAGAGCTGCTGCTATGAAAAAAAAAAAAAAAAAAAAAAAATGCACTGAACTAGAATTTGGAAGAACATAACAGACTTGGCAGGTGTTAGGGGTTGGAGTTGTTAGGAAATGTTGATTTAGTAGAAAGTGTGAAAATGAGTGGTTGACAGTAGAGCTGTGAGACTTTTGTCTTGAGTTAATGAGGATGTTGTCAAAAAGTATCAATGTGTTCTGTTTTTTTTTTTTTTTTTTTTTTTTATGACAAGTACAATATCTACCACTCAAAAAGTGTCTGGTGAGAGGAATTAGAAGGATGGAGGGAAGGAAGGAGGGAAGGGAAGAAGGAAGTAAGGAGGACAAACCGATGTGCCAAGATCGAACTGCACGTCACATGCCCCACTGTGAAAGAGGTATGGAAGAAGGATTGACTGTGTGAGTTTAGAGTTCAGAAATGCTTTCTTAACTAGAAAAAATATGACTTGTTAAGTACTACATATGGGAATAGATGCAATTTCCAGAAATTTATGTCATCAAGTATAAGGAGAATACAGAAAGGTGAAGAAAATATTTCAAGTTAAGTGAAAAGACGATGAACCTATTTAAAGAAGTGAAGATAAGAGAAAATACCAGCAACAAGGAAGTCATGGAACCAAGAGAGGGGCAGTTCACATCACTACCATTGCCTGGGCTCTGCACATTCCTCAGGGACACCACTGAACAGCCTTCAGAAGTTCCCCACCTCTGGTTCATGTTGTAGCTCACGAAGGACACAAAGATGGCACACAGCTATCCCGCCCATCAGCAAACCTGCAGATCACACTGCATTTGCCACCTTTTTTACTTTCTTGCCTAATTTCATAGAGAAGAAAGCAGTACTTCTGTTTATCTTGTACTTTTATCAACCTCTTGTTGTCCAGAAATTTGATTCTCTTACAATTCGGTCATCCATGTCATCTCTATCTCCCTTTCTGTTGGTTGGATTTATATTCCATCACAATTAAAAATGACAAATGTATTCTGACAGTTATGATTTCTTTTAGGTACCCTGAAAATCTAGACTTAGAAAGTTTTCAAAACATAATATATATTTTTTTTTTTCTTACAACTAGGAAGTCTGGAGGTGGAGATGGACTGTCACTGCCATGGTTTCATGGTGACATTATTCCAGTGTCATTTGCTGTTAACTTCTTCGGAACACTTTAATTTTCATGTCTGTGTGATTGACCATAGGATGCATCCAGTAACTCTAGAAATAATTTGTATGTAAAAGGCATGAGGTAGGTAAAGTTTGGATCCAGAATAATAACTTTTAAGGTGAAACTGGTAGGAGAATTTGATGCATAAAATTTGTAAAGTACTTGGATCAATGGCTGGTATATATAAAATACCAGATAGCATGGTAATAAAATACAAAACAACAACAACAAACAAACAAACAAGCATAAAAGAAGGTGTTTCTATACCATTTAGCTTTTGTAATTATTGCTATGACTCCATTTCTTCATTCTCTTAAAAAAAATTGCAAAATTATCTTCTCTCAAATCCAGAACTGCCATTTTCTGTGTTCTTATTCCAATTCTCCTTATATCATAAATAATCAGAAGTACTTTGTCAAAATTTTTGATGGACACGTTTCCCTCCTCATTTCCCGCAGTCTCTTGTTATTAGCATTTGGCAGTGGTGATCATAGGCTATCTTCTGAAATACTCCCGTCTCTGGGCTGCCTTGAGACCACAGTTTCCTTCTGTCTCAGAAGGCAGTCCTTTGAAACCCACTGTGCACCTGTATCTGACTTCTAGTTACTGATAGCTTTTGTTTTGTTTTGTTTTTTTTCCTCTGGTGTTTATTCAGTTTACTTTCTAGGACCTCACACTGGACCTCCAAGACAAAAAGCAGGTCTGTGTAACTTACTCTACTTCCATCCCTCTTGTAGACTATGCTGATCTGAATATACATGCACCTTATCCTATGAACTTCGCTCGCTCTAGAAAATGTCTTCCTTTGGATTCTCTGAACATGGCTAAGTCCTTGCAGTGGAGGGCCTCTTCTTTGCACGTTGCAGTTTGCTTTCTTATTCAATCCTCCTACCACTGTGCTTTATCAAATCCCCCATCTTATGCATTTCCCGTTTAGCATTCTACTAGTTTCCTTCATAGTTTGGATGGAAATTCTGTGTGTTCATCTCTTACTTAATCTAAACTTTAAACTCACAAATTTATCATCGACCAAACTCTAATTTGACCTTAAGTGATAAATGCAGATGCTATTTGTCTCGAATCTTCGTGGGAGTTAGTTAGGCTAGAGGAGAGGCCCCCTGTGCTCAGCAGTCTTGCTCCTTCCTCTCTGCCACAGAGACAGAAGTTTTGGGGACAGGTCTTAGCAAGGTGCCTGTGCCTATGCTGGCCCTCTGAAGTCTGACATGGGGGCCACAGGTGGCCCTATTTGTAACTCCAGCATGTTGGGGAAGGGTGATGGTATCTTTTTCAAGAAACATAAATCTTATCATTCCATCCAACATTTCCCCAGGAGCTGACCATTTGATTTTATTTATAGGAAACATAGGAAACCTCAGTAAACAATCCCCTTAGCTCACAATCCTTATCGTATTTTAAATTTGGTTTATTCTTTTATAACAACTCTCAGAACCCCAAGTCCCTACAGGTAGAGGCATTTCATAAGTAAGTTTTTTTTTTTTTTTTTTTCAAGAATGACAGACTCTCAACTACAGATTTGATGTTCATCAATATTCTTTATGTTTGACAGCTTCATTTAGTTTGCCAAAGAAAAAAGAAAAGCTGTTATAAATGCTATTATAAATGCTTAAGGAGAGCAATACAGGGACATAAATAAGTCACTCTCATATATTTATATACTTATTTACAAGTTAGTAACTTGTTAATTCAGAAAAACAAAATGGACGGTTTTTATTTAAAAATGTGAGTGTGAATCAGATGATATTGTGGCCATGGGGAAAGTGATACAGGGAGTTACTGGAATATCTGGATTTTCAAGAAAATTTATTTTCCTGTTCCACAGTTTGGGCTGTTACGCTCTATTATGTGAATTGAGGAGTACAGTCTTAGATTTTATGAATTCCATAAAGACTGGAATTTGAATTTCAGGATTATTTAATTGGTATTTAATCTTTCCCAATGATCCATCTTCATAAATTAAAAAAAAAAAAAAAAAAAAAAAAAACTAGTTCATTTTAGGATTCATTTTGACATGGTCATACAAGCATGGGATATAATTTGCTCTAATTCAGACCCCAGTACTTCCCCTTTCCCTCCCCTCCTCTTTTCCTCTGTTCCCTTCCTCCTACTCTAGTGACCTTTTTTAGGATTTTTTTTTTAAATTACTGTCTTGTGGATATACATGACAGTGAGATATATTTGGGTATATTTATATATGTGCATGGGAAAGTTAGGTCAGATTGATTCTACTTTTCCTCAATTTTCAAGTCCCTTCTTTCCCTCAGTCCCCTTCTTCTATTCAACTGATCTTCTAATTTGATGGAATTTCTCTTATGTTCTTTGTTTCCCTCCCCAATTTTGGACTAGCTTCCACTTCTCAGAGAAAATATTCAAACTTTGACTTTCTAGGTCTGGCATATTTCACTTAGCATGATGATCTCCAGTTCCATTCAGTTACTGGCAAATGCCTTAATTTCATTCTTTTTTTATGGCTGAGTAATACTCCATTATGTATATGTATCCCATTTTCTTTATCCATTCATCTGTTGAAGACCAGCTAGATTGGATCCATAGCTTGGCTATTGTGAATTGTGAACCTGGATGTTTATAGCCTGTATTATGCTGATTTAAAATCCTTTGGTTATACATCAAGGAGTGGGATAACTGGGTAATAGATTCCGCTTTTTTTTTTTTTTTTTTTTTTTTTTTTTTTTTTTTTAGGAAACTCCTATCTTCTTTTCAGACTGGATGCACTCACTTGCAGTCCTATTAACAATGTACAAGAGTACCTTTTCCCCCATGTCCTTGCCAATGCTTGTTATTGTTTGTATTCTTGGTAATTGTCATTCTTACCAGAATAAAATGAAATCTCAACATGGTTTTTTTTTTGTTTGTTTGTTTAGTTGTAAATGGACCCAGTATTTTTATTTATTTTTATGTGGTGCTGACGATTGAACCCAGTGCCTCAGATGTGCGTGCCAGGCGCTCTACCACCAAGCCCCAGTCCCTTAATGTAGTTTTGATCTACCTTTCTCTGATTCCTAAAGATGTTGAACTTTTTTTTTTTTTTTTCATATATTATTTGGCTGTTTGTGTTTCTTTTGAGAAGTGTCTGTTTCGTTCTTTTGCCCATTTATTAATTGTGCTACTTGGATTTTTGTTTTTGTTTTAATTTTATTGAGTTCTTTATATAATCTGAATATTAATGCCTTGAGGAAAAGGTGACAATGATCTTCTCCCATTCTGTACAATCTTTCTTCATGCTGTTAATTGTTTCCTTTCCTGTGCAAACAGAATTTAAGTTGATGCCATCCTATTTATTAATTTTTAGTTTTATTTCTTGCACTCTAAGAGACTTGTTAAGGAATTCCATTCCTGTCCCAACAAGTTGGAGTATTGAGTGTACATTTCCTTTTAGAAGTTGCAGAATTTCTGGTCTAATTCCTAGTTCTTTAATGCACTTTGAGTTGATTTTTGTGGAGCGTGAGAGCTAGGGGTCAAGTTTCATGGTTCTGGATGTGGATATCCTGTTTCCTCAGTGCCATTTGTTAAAAAAAAAAAAAAATGCTATTGTTTCTCCAACATACATTATTTTTTTAATTTTGATATCAGGGATCAAACTTAGGGGCCTTCAACCACTGAGCCACATCCCAGCCCTATTTTGTATTTTATTTAGAGACAGGGTTTCACTGAGTTACTATTGCATCGCTGTTGCTGAGGCTGGCTTTGAACTCTTGATCCTCCTGTCTCAGCCTCTGGAGCTGCTGGTATTAAAGGTATGCAGCACTGTGCCCAGCCAATACATGTTTTTTTTTTTTTTTTTTTTTTTTTTTTTTAAGTATTTATTTATTTGCTTTAGTCATATACAATGCATTTATTTTTACGTGGTGCTGAGGATCGAACCCCGGGCCGCGCACATGCTAGGCAAGTGCTCTACCACTGAGCCACAACCCCAGCCCCCAATATATGTTTTTGATATCTTTGATATCTACGTGGATTTGTCTCTGTGTCTTCTATTCTGTACATTGGTATATGCCTCTGCTTTTATGTCAGGACCATGCCGTTTTTGTTACTGTATCTCCATTGTATAATTTGAAGTCCAGTATTCTGATGTCTCCAGCATCACTCTTCTTGCCCAGGATTGCTTTGGCTATTCTGTATCTCTTATTTTGCAAATGAATTTTAGAACTGCTTTTTCTATTTCTGTGAAGAACATCATTGGAGTTTGGATGGGGATTGTATCAAATCTGTCTAACATTCCCAATCATATGGTCGTTGTGGTGATATTAATTCTGCCTATCAAGAACATGGGAGGTCTTTCCCTCTTCTAAGTTCTTTTTCAGTTTTCTTCTCCAAGATTAATGCAACTGACAAAAAGAAAATGACATGTGAATCATTTTTTTAAAAATAAAAATATTCCCTGAGGTAATGACAGTGCCTATTTGGAAGTAAGCTCACTCCAGTGCTATGCAGTTTTGTTGGCACACAGCACTGCTATTAATTCTGAAAATTAAGGGCCTCAGACAAATGCAACACTGCCAACCACCCAGAAAAAGTAGTCATTTATTATGGATTATGTTTCTCCAATGTATCCTATGTTCATCCTCAAAGTCATTAGTTTGAATTTGATTTAAATGATATTCAAAGATTGTCTTTAGTACAAAAAAGAAAATTTGGCATAGGTATCACCATCAGCCTCATTTACATTTTTGTACTTGGCCGTTACCATGGATATTTTGCTTATGCCTTCTTTTTTTCCATTTTTTTTCCATATGTAATTTAATTTGGGTTGGTTGGTTATATCTAGCATGCCATCAATAAAAATGCAATGGAAATCAGCTGAGAAGCATATAAGAAGGAAAATGCATATGCAGGGCAGGTAACATACCCAAGAAGCAGCACAGGCTAAAGAAAGATTCCTGAGGGTGTTCCAGTATCCCAAGCCGGCAGGTGTCTGAATGCTCCCTCACAGTATCTATGTCTTCTTATTATGCAAACCACCTTCTTATTTTTTGTGGAAATCTCCCTTTCCATGAATTAGGCAATTTTAAATTTCTGGTCCATGGCAACTAAAGAAACTCTGGCACATTCAAAAGGGTTGTTAAATATTTTATTAAGATATTTTACAAAGCCCTTGTGAATGAATTAGACATAGGTGACTTATTCAGAAACAGATAAAAATAGTAATTAGGAAAATGTATTTTAAACTATAAATTTTAAAGCAGAAAACACCATAAAATGTCTTGAAATGCTTCTGATGAAACTTAATAAAAATTTGTATTAATTCAAATTGTAAAAAAAAAAAAAAAAGAAAAAAAAAAAAAAAAGGCCAAGAGGGAGAAATCAAGGTTTTAGAGTGTGAAAGTACACAATTGTGATGTTAGTACATGAAACAAAATTTTGGAATAATCATATTTTAGGTCTGCAAAGGTTAATACACTCTTACTTACTTTACAAACAATGATGTTAGTATTCAGAAATTTGATATGATTGTTACTATTTTTAGAAAAATCAATATGTAGTATCAAAAACTGAGCGTTAATAGTTTAAGTTCTTTGAGAGAAAATGTAATTAATCCTTTTTTGACTGATTATAAATTGAATATGTAGAGTAAGCATACATTCTCAAGGGTTTTGTCTGTTTCCATATAAGTGTTAAATTATTGAAAATGAAGGATTGTCTGAACCTTAAGTCTTTGTCAAGTTAGTCCACCTACAGATATTGATTAAAATATTATTGAGTAAGTACATAATGTGCTATAATACTCTGCAAATTCTGCAGTGTCACCTTTTAGAGTACAAATGAAAAAACATATGCAGAGGTTAATTTCAAATTCTTTTGCTTTTCTTTTTTGGTCATTATCTACAAGAAAGTCTTCTGAAATATTAATGAATGTTTTTTCTTAAACATTTTGACATGATCTTGAGAGATGGTAATGCCATTATATTCCTTTAGACAGTAGATAGTATATCAATTATTCATATAACTAGTATATTGCAGATGAATGTAAAGGGCACAATAACACTTTAATAATGCTGACTAGAAATACATTTCTTGTAATTGAAGATATATTTAAAAATATTTAACAAATAGCTGTCATTTTTGTTTGAGTATCTAATATACATTTAATAATATACATATAAACTTCTGTTTTCTACTCTGTATTTGAAAGTTTTTGTTTAATTATGACTTAAAAGAGATTGCTGGAATTACTTAAAGTTTATACATACACTAGTGTCTAAGTCAATATGTAAATCTTCAGTATGAAACATCTTTATTTCAAATTAATATTCATTATTGTGATTCTGTTAGCAAATCCCAGATGAATTATGCAAGGATATATTTAGTGATACAATAGGTAATCATCTCTATCAAGAATACTGCTTTCCCATACTGTTAAAATTTTCAGCATGTTTTCAGTCATTGAAATGTGGATATTTGAAATTCTTTAAGAAATAGAAGGAAGGCAGTTATGTCCGATTTGAAGATCTTCTAATAATAAAGTTTCAGTAAGCCATGAATGTGTTTACTTGAATAAATATCATGGCCATAAATGGCATTGCTGACAAGTACATTCTTAATCTTCATCTTAATTTTCAATTATATGAGTGTATGCACATGTGTGCTTAAACAAATAGAAATTCTAAAATCTCAATATCCTTTGGTTTCCAATTATTATATAATTCCTTAATAAAAATTCTTTAATAGTGTTAAGTGATTTCAAATGTTGCAGTGAGAATTATAATACCTATGTTATAGAGATGCATCTCATAGTCATTGTCCTTAAGTTGTTTAATGTTATTTAACTACTAACTTTATTTGACCTAACACATAGTTATTGCTTGTATTGATCTAAGAAGGAGATTAGGAAACTAAAAAATATTAAATGAACTAAACTGAGAACTAAGATTTATAATAGCAAGAAAGTTAATAAAACAAATTATAAATTTAAAAACCTCATATCAACCTTCAAAAGTAAATATTTTAAATAGTTTTATGTTTAATAATCTGTAGAACGTGATTCACTGCATTTCAATTTTTTTCTATATTCATTAAAAAATCCAGATGATCCTCAACTCCAAGTTTTTACATTACATTGGCATAATTTGAATTGCAAATATTTTGCCCCATAATAAAATGAATTATGTATTAAGCAAAGATTTCCATTTTAATTATGAACATTTTTCATCCTTTCAGAATTTTATGAGATTCTTGCCATTTGTAAAAACTTTATATTTGAGTGGTTTCATCAAGATGAATATTGTGATCATTTTCTTTCTTTTCAAAAAATATATGACACAATTGTGAAAGATCAAACTGCACCACACATGTTCAATCTTAGTGTTTGAGAATATTTTTACTGTCACTTTCTTAGAGTCAAAGCAAATCATAAATACAAGAGATGGTAAAAGTTCTCTTAGAGATGTTATCTGGAACACCTGAATGAAGACATGGTGTCTGAATAAATGTTTTATTTCATTTCTCATTGAGGCACACCTGGATGCATCGGCTTATTCCAATTAGATTTTTGTTTCACAATGCTGATATCCATGACGTGCATATTTCCCAGGGATAGGTGAAGAAGAAAAGGTAATGATTCTCTGCTGTCGTTGTATAACTGGCATGTTTTCTTATGAGAAGTGATAGATTTCTCAGAACGATAAATTTCCTTTCCTTTTCTTCCGTGCTTATTTTATGCTTCTCTTCCTGAATGTAATTTTAATGTCGTTCTTCACCTGTTAGAAAAAATTCAACACATTGTATTTATACTCCCTATATGCTTAAGAAATAACATCACTTGTTTTGTATTTCTAACAAAGAAAAATGATTTTGCACATTAAAATATGTTTTACCCATATGTCTCCCATTTAAGTGCAGTTGCCATAGTTGAATTGACACATCATCATTCTTAATCAATTGGTCGTATTCATGCAAATCAGGAATTATTGGGGTAGTCTGAATATTGATCATTCCCTCAAAGGCCAATGTATACAATGTTTTTACACAAGGTGGCGCTGTTGATGGTGGTGGCTAACAGGAAGCTCTTAAGTCACTGTGCCCTTGCCAGGGATAATATGACCTGGTCACTCTCTTCAGCTCTTTCTGCTTCTGTCCAATATGTGACCATTTTGCTCCTACAGATGCTCTAGCATTTATGTAACAGTATTTTCTCCCTTCACCAGAACTGAGCCACTGTGGGTTGCCATGACTTTGAACCTCCCAAACTGTGAGCTAAATACAACTTTTCTAAGTCAGTTGTCTTAGTGAGGTGTTTTGTGGCAGTAATGTGAATCTGACAAATACGTTTAAATATTTCTTGATATCTTAAAATGTATTAAATTGAATTTTAATTATCTGTCTCAGTCACTGGAATATAAAATTGTTTGGGAGGAAATGTGTGATTAATTACCAACCTTATTAAGTATACTGTTTTGACAAAGGACAGGCATTCAACAGAAGCACTGAATTTTATTACACAGGACTTTGCAAAAGCTTATTTCATATTTCCTCATGAACCTTAATTTTTATTATTTTTTTTCCAAAGGACACTTGATAGAGTAAAAAAGGGTTAATCAATAAAAGATTGAATGCAAAATTGATCATTACTATTTTTCTATTTCATCTGTCCTCAGTTTCTCTAAAACCAAACTTGCAATAGAAGCTTGGTGTTCATTTCTAAGTGTGCGTGCAATGCAGACACTTAACAAAGCAAGAGAATGAGGAGCCAAAGCTATTTCAGCCAAACAAGAAACCACAGGGTCACAAAACTGCAGATGATATGGTGGTGCTGGCTTAACAAGATGGATCCAGAGAAGGAACACAAGATTGTGGTTACTCTGATTATAATTAAGCTATCATATTCTCAGGTGCTCATTGTCCCTTTGAAGAGGGTGCATCTTGGATGGAGGAAGAGCTGTGTGTAGGACGTCAGGGAGTCCATTCTCTGGAGAGACTCCAGTTGTCAGCTCTTTAAAAGACCAATCTTTGATGCAGAAAACCACCTTTCCCAAGGATATAAAAAGTTGATCAACTTGTTCTGATGTGGGAGAAAAAAGATGAAGAATTTTACTCCAGAGTCCCCTTCTGGGTGGATAAATGTTTTCCTGGTTCTGTGATCTGTCCAAACTTGCTCCATTTCCTTTCCCTTTGCTGATATTGATTCCTTAAAAAAGATACCTGATACTCATGGCTCTTGTGGCCTGTTTCCTGGAGTGGTCCCAGAAATAAGGGGAAAAAATGGGGCTTAAGAATTGTGTCACTCACTGTCCAGCAGGCAATAAAGAACTTGTCACTGATGGATACAAGGAATCATTCAGATTTTTAATTTTTTCGGTGGTGGTGAAGTTGGTGGGTTTTTAGTGGAAGAGGATGCATTAGTTAATATGACATCACAGGCATTGGAAGCATATTGAAGCAAAAATACCTATAAGGATAATAGTCCTGGATGGCCTTTGCTAAACCTCATTAATGCTATCCATAGACTCCCAATTTAAAGTCACTGTCTGTTTCCCAGTTCCTTAAAATAAATGAGCTCTTATAATTGGATTCAATAAATGAACATTACTGAATTCACAGAAGAAGCCTGAAACTCTGCAGCAAGGATATGACATAATGGGTTGTGGCCTAGAACAAGATGTCAACTGAGTAAGACCCTCTAGCAATCATTTCCACACAAAGACATCTATGAATGGCTATTTGTGCACCAAACTATCTTAACAAGGCCAAAGGAAACTAAATAAGATTTGTACAATAATATTAAAAGGTGCATTAAAGAAGACAGGAAGAAAAGAGTTTCCCATCTTACCCCTTTCTCCAGTTCTAAGCAATGCAGCATGAATAGAGTACCCTCCTGCTTGGGAAAGGGAAAGGAAATTAAGTCCAGGCCCTAAATTGGAAACTCAGTCCAGGTTCCCCATGATGAAACAGAGGGTCAGACAGAGCCCTAAGGATCCTGTCTTCAGGCCAGTATCTGAGGACTGAGCCACTGGATCAAGGGACTGCTTCCAACCACCCTCCTCAACCTGGAGCACATGGTGTAAAGGAAGTCTCCACTCTCTGGGAGACTGGACAGCAAAGTAAATAAGTGCTTCCCCTTGAGCCTGCTGCACTAAAACCCAACAATGAACAGAAACTAATGGCACCACTCACAAGGCCAGTACTCACACGTGGAGTCTTTTGGTCTGCCTAACCACCAAGTGGTGTCCCGCACCTCAGTGGGACAGACTTGTTTTGACCTGCATTACCACCAGCCATTCTGTGGGCTTGGTGCACATACCCAAGTCTGTGCTGGTCCCCACAGCTAAAAGACTCTGATACAACCCAGGTTAGACTTGGCCTTAGTGGTCAAGTGCACCTCCCACACCCCTCCTTCAACCTCAGGCAGCAAATTATGGATTACAGCGCTATCCATAGGTGGTAGGATAGGAAAGTAAGCCTAAGACTTTGTCTTAGAACTCAGTGATGGGGAAATGAAGCACAATCTTGAGCAGAAATCAATGTCCCATGTCCACAGACCAGTGTCCATGGATAAAGTCTAGGGATCCACACTGGCAGAGACTAACAGCCCCCAATGGTTAAACTTCTATTGCAGCAAGCATCAACTCTGGCAGTTGAAGCAATAGCAAGTCATGAGTCCACTAGAAATGTAGGCAGTCTTTGCCAGTGATGGCCTTGGTCCAGTCCCTGTGCTATGCTGCTCTCAGCAAGCTCTGTGTTCTGGATGTGATCCAGCATCAAATTGAAGCATTTGTGGCCATAGGACTTCCTGTCTCAACTCTCCCTCAACTCTAGGCAACACAATATGAAGAGAGTAATTTCCTGTTTGGGTTGGGGGAAGACAGGTGCCAAGCTGTTCCATAGCATCCTGGGGCCAGTCACTCTACAGTGAGATTCAGAGCGAGTCAGAACCTGGAAATACCTAACCACAGGTCAATGACTGTGCTTGGCGTATCTGGGTCCCTTGGCCCTATATGGGAGCTTAAATGGATGGCCTACCCTTTTTAGGCACTTCCCCAGTACAGTACATTCTGAGCAATATAAGCTCTGTGGATTTGGGATAAACCTGGTCTTTGGGCACATTCTAGTGCTGAAACAGGGACAATACAACTGCAGACATGTGGCAAACCTGGACTGACATTGCCATCTAGTGCCGAAATAATAGAAGTAATTATAGGTTCAGAAAAACCATGCAGCGTTCTGATAGTCTCAAGAGTTTCTGATAGTTTCAGACAAAGTCAGATTATGAAAACTAGAATAAATACCTAATCTTTCAATGTGCAGACAAAATGCTATGCCAATACGCATTGAGAAATTTCAAGGAATCATGATTTCACTGAGTGGATAAAATAAGGTGCCAGAAACTGTCTATTCAGCAAATAATATGTAAAAACTTACAGGGAATTCAAAATAGCTCTTATAAAAAAAACAAAATGAGCTTCAATAAAACACTGCAAAATGATTCACTAGTATAGCAGGGAAACTTAACAGATTGCAAAAATTTTATAAATCCCAGAAACCCTTGAGTTGAAAAGTATACTAAGCAAAGCAAAAATATAATAGAAGGCATCAGTAGCAAAACTGATCAAACAGAAGAAGGAATTGATGAGCTCAAAGATAAAGTATTTGAAAACACACAAGTGGGAGAACATACAATGTCAACAAAATATTAAGAGGAATAAAGAAAGCTTACAAGAACATTGGGACCATAGAGAAGCAAATATTTTGGTTACTATGGTTCAAGTGGACTTGAGAAAGCAAAAAAGGGTAGGAAAATGATTCAAAAACAAAAAATATACACAAGGATACTGAAATCTAAATAAAGGAAGTTGAAAAGTCACCAGTGAAATTAAACTTGAACAAGTCTCCCACAGAACATAGTATAATCAAGCTCAAAAAGAAGATTAGTAATACTCAGAATATTTTCCAAACAGCCACAGGAAAGGACTAATAATGCATAGGGTATTCCAATTGTCCTGAGAGCAGACTTCAGAAGAACTCATACAAGTTAGGAGAGAAGCATGAGTTTTTCATACTACTGAAAGGAAATAATTTTTAAAACTGCCAACCAAGAATATTGTAACAAGCAAAAATATTATTTAGAAATGAAGGAGAGATGAAGATAATTATCAAACAAGCAGAGATAATATATCACCTGACTTACAGAAAATGCTAAAGGAAGTTCTTCAAACTGAAAAAAAAGACATGCACAGGAGTAAGAAGAAAATATTCAAATATATAAAACTCACGGGTAAGTGTAGGAAGATAAATTCCAATATTATAAACTTAGTGGAAAAATACTTACATTTTTAGTCTAAAGAATACAAATCACAACAACTAAAATAATAATAGTTATATTAATACCTTAAGAAACAAGAAATATAGAAAGCTATAAAATGGAACATTAGAAATTCAAAATGTGAGGAGAACTACAGGGAAAATGTAGTTCTTTATTAGTGTATTTTCTTTCTTTTTTCCCTCACCCTTAATTTCATGGCATGTTTATATTTTGTCAAAATAGATTATAATAAAAATGTAACTAAAAAGAAAAAATCTATAATATTTAAACCAAACCAAAAATAACAACCAAGGAATCAAAATATACTACCTGTGTAAATCAGTTAACAAAGGATGACTAAAAAGGAGCAAAAAGAAAGGAACTATAAAAAATTAGAAAACAAATTACAAAGTAGCTATAATAAGGATTTACTTCCCAATAATTATGTTTAAAGTAAATTGATTAAACTCTACAATTAAAGATTTAAAAATAACATGAAAATTAAGTCCACAACACTTAGTACACATTGATTACAAGAAACTCACTTCATCTCTAAGGTCACATATAGACAGAAAGTGAAAGGATGGAATAAGTTATTCTATGCAAATAGAAGCCAAAAGAAAGCAGGAGTAGCCATTCCAATATCAGTTAAAATAGAAATTAAAGGCACTTTAAACAGAGAAGGAATATCATAAAATAATGACAAAGGAATTAATTCAGAAAAATGGGATAATAATTATAAACTAGTTTGCACCTAATATCATAGCACCAAAATATATAAAGCAAATATTAATAGAACTGAAGAGAGAGATGCACTCCAGTACAACAATAATGGGGATTTTAACACCCACTTTCAATATTGGACAGGTCATTCAGACAAACTCAACAATGAAACAGTGGAGTTAAATTGCACTCTAGAAGAGAGACCTAACAGAAATCTACAGAACGTCACACCGAATAACTGCAGCATACACATTCTTCTCATTAGCACATGTGATGTTTGCCAGGATAGATAATATGGAGGCTCCAAAAAAATCTCACAAGTTTTGTAAAACTCAAATCATGTTGATTCTATTTTCTCACCACAATGAAATAAAACAAGAAATCAAGAGGTGGGCACAGTGACACACACCTGTAATCCCACTTGTTCGGAAGCCTGAAACAGGAGGCTGAGGCAGGAGGATCACAATTTCAAAACCAATCTCAGCAACATAACAAGGCCCTAAACAACTTATCAAGACCTTGTCTCAAAAAAAATCAATAACAAGAAAACCTCAAAACTAAAATTATGTACAAATTTATTTTGAACAACCAGTGGATCAAGGAAAATATCAAGAAAGAAGTAGGAAAATTTATTTATACAAATGAAAATGGAAATATAACATATTAAAATCTATGGTATATAGCAAAAGAAGTGCCAATAAAGAAGAATGTAACTATCAATTCCTATATGAGAAAAGACAGAAAAATCTCAAATAACCTACCATTATATATTAAGGAGCTACAAAAACAAGATTAATCCAAGCCACAAACTAGTAAAAGGGAAAAAAAATAATAAGATCAGAGCAAAAATAAATTAAACAGAATCTAAAAATGGCAAAAGATGATTGAAACAAAGAACTGGTTCTTTGAAAAGGTAAAAAGAAATCGACACTCTTCACCTTACTGAGACTTAAAATATAATGCATCAGGTATGAAAAAGTATACATTACAACTGACATGACAAAAATACAGAGGACCATTGTAGATTATTATGAACAACTATGCAGCTACAAAGTTAACAACATACAAGAAAAATATACAAAAGCCTACATAGATATATTTCACAGATATCTAATCATAAAGAAATAGAAGACCTGATCAGAACAACATGTAATGAAATTAAATCCATAATAAATATCCTCCCATCAAAAAAGGTCCAGAATGAAATGGCTTTACTGCTGAATTCTATCAAACTCTCAAAGAACTAATAACAATTATTTTAAAAATTTTCCAAGAAGTTGAACAGTAGGGAATAGTCCTTAAGAGGAAAAAAAACCAGACAAAAATAAATGACTTATCATCACAATATTCCTGCAATGCAATCAAAGTATTATTCTCCATGATCAAGTTGGATTCATCCCAGTAATGCAAGGATGTTTCAATATATAGATATGAATGAAGGCAATACAACACATCAACAGAATTATGAAAAAACAAGACTATCTCAAAAAATACAGGAGAGCATTTGTTAAAATTCAACATGCATTCATGGAAAGCACCAAAAAAAAAAAAAAAAATTAGGTATGGAAGGAAATTACCTTGATATAAAAAAAGGGTGTATATAGTAAGCCCACATCCATTACTCTGAATGGGAGAAAGCTGAAAGTGTTCTCTATAAGACCTGAAGCAAGGTAAGGTTGCTTGCTTTTACCAATTCATTCAACATCTTCTCGGAAGGCCTTGCCAGTGAAATTAGGCAAGAAGAAATGTAAAATATCTAAATTAGAAAGAAGGAGTCAGATTGTCACTGTATGCAGATGACATAAATTTACATATAGAAAACCATAAAGATTCCAACAAAAAACTATAAGAATTAATAAATGAATCTAGCAAATTTGCATAATAATAAGTCAACATAAAAATCTGTAGTGTTGCTATATAACAAGAGTGAACTATCTGAAATGGAAATCAGGAAAGGATTTCCATACACAATAAAGGCAAACCAATATCTACGGAGAGATTTAACCAAAGAGGCAAAGGATGTTTACAATAAAAATTATAAAAACATTTAGAAAAAAAAATGAAAAATACATTGAAAAACATCCCGTGTCAATAGATTGGAAAAATCATTGTATCCATTATACTGTTAGTGGTCTTCAGATTCAATGTAATTTCTATCAAAATGCTAATTGCATTCTTCATAGAACTAGAAAAAACTATTTTAAAATTCAGATGGAACCACACATGTATACACACACACACACACACACACACACACACACACAGGAGACATTATGCTACCTGACTTCAAAATGTATTACAGAGCTATAGCAATCAAAAGAGTATGGTATTAAAATGAATACAAAGATATAGATCAGTGGAACAAAAGAGCATAGAATTAAACCCACACATGCATATGAAGATAAGCTTCGATAATGTCAAGAAGAATGTGCAATGGAAGGGCTGGGGTTGTGGCTCAGTGGTAGTGCACTCGCCTAGCATGTGCGCGGCCCGGGTTTGATCCTCAGCACCATGTAAACATAAATGCATTACATTGTGTACAACTAAAGCAAATAAATAAATATTTAAAAAAAGAGGGGCTGGGATTGTGGCTCAGAGGTAGAGCGCTCGCCTAGCACTTGGGCGACCCGTACAAATAAAACGCATTTAGTACAACTAAAGAAAATAAATAAAAATATTTTTAAAAAAAGAATGTGCAGCCAGGCGTGGTGGCGCACGCCTGTAATCCCAGCACTTTGGGAGGCTGAGGCAGGAGGATCGCAAGTTCAAAGCCAGCCTCAGCAATGGTGAGGCACTTAGCAACTCAGTGAGACCCTGTCTCTAAATAAAATACTAAAAAGGTCTGGGGATGTGACCCAGTGGTCAAGTGCCCCTGAGTTCAATCCCCAGTACCCAAAAAAAAAAAAAAAAAAAAAAAAGAATGTGCAATGGAAAAGACACTCTCTAACAGATACTGCTAAACATATTGAATATCCACACACACAAAAAAAATGAAATCACATCCCTATGTTTTCATAGTTATAAAAATCAACTCAAAATGGATTAAAAATGTAAGGTAACACCTGAAACTAAAAAGTACTTGGGTAAAGCACAAAAAAGACAAGTAAAATCAGACAACTGACATTACATCAAAATAGGAAGCTTATTTATAGCAAAGGAAATAATCAACAAAGTGCAGAGTCTACCTACAAACTGGTAGAATGTATATGTAAATTAAATATCTGAGAAGGCATTAATATTCAGAATATGTGAGTAACTAAAGCAAAACAACAACAACAACAACAAAACCAATAAACCCCACCCAAACAAGGAAACGAAACCAAACAATCCAATTATGAAATGGACAGTAGTTTTAAATAGACATTTGACACAGGTATGGCCAACAGATCTTGAAGAAATGCTCTAGGTAATTAGTCATGAAGGAAATGCAGATTGAAACCATTATGAAATATTACTTCACTTCAATAAAAATGTCTGTAATCAAAAAGGAAAAAGATAATAAGATCTGATGAGGATGTGGAGAAAAAATAATCCTTACAATGTTTAGGAGTGTAAATTAGCCGAGTTATTAAGTAAAGCAGTACATGTGTTTCTCAAAAATTAAAAATAGATCCACATATTACCCAGTAATCCCTGTGCTGAACATACATCTAAGGAGTCCAAGTCAAGGTCAAAGATTTATCTGTGATCCTATGTTTATTGTGGCACTGTTCCCAAAAACAAGAAATGGAAACTATCTGCATCCATCCGATGAATGGATAAAGAAATTGTGGGCATATACAGAATGGAATGTTATTCAGTCATAAACAAGAATGAAGCCCAGTCATTTCTGACAACATGGATGGAACTGTCATTATGCTAACAGAACTAGAAAACTGAATGTGGAATCTTGCATTATTACACTCACATATGGGTTTTAAAAAGTCAGCCTCATTCAAGTTGAGAAAAGAATAGTTATCACCTGAGTGTGGGGGGATTAGGGGGAGAAAGGGATGGGGATGACTTATTAAATTATATTAAGTTATAGTTATATGTGTGAATAAGTTATGAGGTTCACTTGCATACCCAGTCAACTATAGATGATGCCAAAGTTCCATATGTTTTTTTTTTTTTTAAAGTTAGAAGAAGTAATTTTGAATACTTTCACTACAAATGATAAATGTTTTAGGAGTTAGGTATGTTTAATGTGAATTGTTCATTACATTGTGTATACATGTCTCAAAATATCTCTTTGTATGCTGTGTGCGGTGGTGCGCGCCTGTAATTCCAGCAGCTCAGGAAGCTGAAGCACAGGGTTGGCAAGTTCAAAATCAGCCTCAACAACTTAGTGAGGCACCAAGTAACTTAGGGAAATCCTGTCTCTAAATAAAAAGTAAAAAAGGCCTGGGGATGTGGCTCAGTGGTTGAGCATCCCTGTGTTTAATTCCCAGTACAAAACAAAACAAGAAACAACTCCTTGTTCTCCATACATATACATATACATATTTTGTGGCACTTGAATCAATATAATGTTTCTTTCAGTGCTTCTCCAATGTGACCTGTGGCCATTAACTTTGGCAACTGTAACTGAAGTTCATTGCTGTATTCATGTCCTGATTGGATACAATTAGTAAAGCTCTCCAAAGGCAAAGAAGCTCCATCTGAGGGTGCTACTCTGACAGTTTAGAGGGCCATACTCCAGGGTGAATTGAATCCAAGAAACAGATCGGGGGGGTGAAAGTGAGAATTTGTTAAAGAATTTATACAATGCTGTATAAATCAGTCTGAAGAATACCTGGTCAGAGAAACTAGAGATGGAAGCAGAATGGTCCCTTTTAGCACCATGCCCAATGACCTACTCGGGAATTTATGCTTCCATTCCTGCAACCCTGGGGCATGCAGAAAAAAAATTATCCCCAGATATGATATACTTCTGTTGCACACATAAAAGATTCCATTGAATTATAAGTTATAGTTGCTTCTTATGCACTTTGGAATCTGATTTGGCCAAGGATCAGCAAACAAGAAACTGAGACTTCATTTTCAGTGGACTTCTGTTATACAAAGTGTACAAGGAGAAATCTATTGAACCCATGCGATCCCTTTGAGTCAGTTGATATTTTTAGTTCAGTCATTGTTACAGAGGCAGAGACTGGTCTGAGAAAGCCATGAAATCAGGGATGCAACATCCAAAGAAGCAGGGTTCAGGTCACACCTCCAGGTAAGCCAAGTTACTCTGGCTAAGTAGAGGTAGCTGCTGATTGAGAGGGATTTAGAATGGTTAATGAAAGGGAGAGAAAAATGGGTGTCAAGGTGATCCTGAGATCAAAAACATGAGCTAATCTACCTCCTCTATCACACACACACACACACACACACACACACACACACATGATATATGCACAATATATATATGTATACATGTGTATGTATACATACATATATATAGGTATAATATATTTTTACACACACACACACACACACACACACACACACACACACACATTCTCCCTTCAGTGCCTGTATCTTATTAGTGTGACATTGGACTAAGATGTGGGTTTTAGAAATGGAGGTCTTCCAGGTTTGTTATACCTCTTCGAGATTAGCTTGGCTATTTTGGGCCATTTATATTCTCAAATCAATTTTAAAGATAGTTTGTCAATTTATGCACATTACAAGAAACAAATTCTAAGGGCACATTGTGGGAGTGCTGTTAGAATCCTGTGAATTCATAAGAACATATATATTTTAGGGAAATGTTATCTTCTAATCTAGACTTTAATATTTAGGCCTCATAAACCGATCTAGGAATTATTTAACTTTTCTCACTAGGATGCTATGTTTATTGTACACGTTTTTGTTAGATATATTCCTAGGTATTTAATATATTTGATGTGACTATATCATTGAAAATTTTATTTTTATTTTGTTTCTTGCTGAGATCTAGAAATGCAACTGGCTAATTAGGTATTGACCTTATATCTTTTGATGTTATTAAATTTATTTGTTAATTCTAATATTTGCATAATTGTTTTGAATCCTTTGATTTATACTTATGATGTTTGGGAATAAGGGCAACTTCATGCATTTCTTTTACATTTTATGCATTACGATCCTCTGTTGGCTGTTTTCTTTTGTTGTTGTGGTTGTTGAATCACTTTTGTTCGGATCACAGGGACAAATTTGAATAGAAGTGATGGGTGTGGGTGTCCATGCAAAATGTCTCCATCTCAGTAGACATGTTCAGGATGCTTTTCAGTGTTTTTCTGTACAAATGCTATAAGAATGGCTTTTCCTTTTATTTGTAATTTGCTACGCTTTAAAAATATATATTTGTTAAATTTTATCAAATATTTTATTACATCTATTAGGACAGTCATATATATATGTATATATATACATATATATATATTTAATTTCCCTTAATATGTCAAAATAGAAAGATTATTTTTTTAATGCTAAATTGTCTCTGCATGCAAATAAAACCCCCATATATCTGAATTTTAAGGTCAACCATACTTATTTCTAGAGTTTTATTTGCAATTTTTTAATGTTTTTTGCATTAAGTATACACATACTGTTTTTTCCCAGTCATATTTTAAGATTATGATTTTACTGGTTTCACCTAAATATTGTTTCCATGTTTTCTCCTTCTCCACTTCAGAATAATGTCTAAAGCTATGTAATGTGTAAAGTTAATGGTATTTCAGCTTAAGCTACTAAGAAAAAATCACTGATGAGTTAATCCAGCTGAGGGATTTCTTTTAGATAATTTTTAACAATGGGTTTAATTCCTTAATTTTCTATAACATAAGTGTGTTTAAATTGCCACATCAACAAAAGAACATAAACATAGGCAAATTATGGGCTTAGAAAGCAACATCAGCTGATGAGCTTCCTAAACTGGCTGTAGTGAATGTCCTCACATCCCAATTTTTCAGTTCTCCTGTATATAAGGTATGGAAATTTGCAACTTAGAGTGCTTACAGTCTTCTAGTGGGTTGAAAGGTGTTCTCCCAATAGATCAGAATAGATTAGCCTACCTGAAAACTAGGATACAACCTTATTTGTAATAAAAGGTTTTGCAGATATGATTAAGGATCTCAAGATGAGATCATCTGAGATTCGGCCAGGCCAGGCCCTACATCTGATCATGAATTTCTTAGAAGATACAGAGGACACAGGGACACAAGGAGAACAAAATTAAGGGCAAGATAGAGGTAAAGATTTGAGTGATGCTTTTACCACCAGGAAATGCCAAGGGTTCTTGGAGGCTAGAAGCACCTGGGAGAGGGGCAGAAAAAGTATCTCTTGATTCCAGACTTCTGGCCCCTTGAGCTGTGACAGATAAATTTCTATCATTTGAAGCCTCCAAGTTTCTGCTAGTTTGTTACAGCAGCCCTGGAAAACAAAATGTGGGCCTTCACCTATAGATGATATAAGATATAGCAGTGTCAAAGTTCTAGTTTATTAAAAAGTGTGACTCAACTCCCTCCCCACCTCACCATTAATTTCTTTCAACCTCCCTGAAGGCATAGGATTGTTCTTTCTTTCCAGAGAGAAGCATCTGCTTTGGAAGAGACTTTGGTTTCTTACAAGGGAAAATAATTCATTGAACATGTAAGCCTCTGGCACTTATTTTATCAATAGAAGAAATAGAAAATGATTTTGCCATGGCTAACACTCAGAAGATGAAAGGAAAAACACCTCTTCCATTCTTATATGCTGTCTTCAAACAACTGGAATGCCTTTGATAACTGACCAAGCCACAAGTTCCCTTTTTCATTGTTAATTTTATTGACTACTAAGTGAATCCAGAACCAGTTTCTATGAATATTTTTTCTTTAGAATTCTGAACTTGATGGTTTAGAAAGTAAGACAATGCTGAGATTTGGAAGAAATTTTAGTAGCCATTTCACCGGAGTTTAAATACTCACTTCGCAGAAGCACCCAGACTCCACTTCGATAACATGGCAATTAGTCATGTTTTAAAATTGGTAATAGTCAGCTCTGTTTGATTCTGTATTTAACAGGTGGCCTATTTCAGAGTGAATACTTTGTCTTTAATGTCCTAGAGCAGATAGCATTACAGGTTTTTGTAATGAATAAATGATGATTCTGGTGATGGCCTGTGTATTTTATAATCAGAGATTACCTGGACCCATGTAATAAATGAACCTAATGAAGTCTGTAGTGTTTTGAATTTTTTTTAAACTCAAGTGAGTGTGTGTGTGTGTGTGTGTGTGTGTGTGTGTGTTGCTGCTCCACAGGGTCTAGGTGTTGAGTAGTCCACTGTCAAGTGCTGACTCCTATGGGCTGCGTCTCCACCTCACTGCATTGCAAGGTGGATTCTGAGAAGGCCAGGGACTATACAAGAAAGATGAAATACCACTTTTATTTATTTTTATTTTTTAATTAGAATTTTTATTATATTATAAAAATCCTACAGTGCTCAGAAATTACATATGTAATAAGTGAATACACGGTTATTTAATAAATCAAAGAAATCAGAAGTATATGAAAGAGTAAAAAACTAAACTTTTTATCCAAAATATTGAATACATATTATATAAGCTTTCAAAAAAATTCTTATGAATTTGCATTTATGTAAGTAGACATGTAATTTCTGTTGGGTTGATTTTTTTTTTTTTTTTGTTTCTTCTATTCATGCTTCAGAAATTATATAGGATATTTCTATTCCTCTAATCTCAACTGTTAGAAAATGTAGTGTTTTTAAGACATAGAATTCTCTCAATGTCTAGGATTAAACCATGGCTGTATCCTTCCCTAATAGGAAGACAAAAAGACTTAAGTTTTCACTTCCCACTCTTTTCCATTTCCTACCCCATGAAAATCGTTGAATTCAGATTGGCTTATTAGTCTACACACAGTGTATCATAATTATTTAAACTGTACTCATCTTTCTACTCAAGATTTTTCTTTGTCTTACCTTCTGTTTCTTTTCATGTTGTTGAAATGTGTTTTCAAGTAATTTTTTTCCCAAAGGAGCTGAGAATGATAAACTTTTCAAATTCTTTCATGCTCAAGAAAGTATTTTCTTTCCCTCCTGAATGCTGGCTGTGTCTGTTTTGTGTTGTTATACCAAAATACCTGACACTGGGTAATTTTTAAAGAAAAGAGGTTTATTTGGCTTATGATTCTTGTGTCTGAAGTATTCAAACAGCACGGCACTTTTGTCCTGTTGAGGGCCTCCTGCAGAGATGTGGAAGCAAGAGATCAGAGAGATGTCAGCTTCACTCTTTTTTAAAAAAAAATTATTTATGTATTATAATTTGTTGTATATGATGGCAGAATACAATTCACTTCATAGTACATATATAGAGCACGATTTTTCAAGTCACTGGTTGTACATCATATATTTTCCCACCACTCCTGTCTTCATACCTGTACTTAGGGAAATAATGTCTAACTCCACTGTCTTTCCTATCCCCACGCCCCCTCCCTCCCTCTCCCTCCCTTTTAAATCCTACTTTTATAGCAGCACAATCCCACTTATGAAGGTGGAACCCTCGTGGTGGCCTAACCTCTTCTTTAATAAAGGTCCCACCTCTAAACACTTTTAAATGGCAATTAAATTTCAACATGAGTTTTGTAGGATAAACATTAAAACCCTAGCAGCATGTTTTTTTACAAATAGTAAATACATGTGTTTCCATTAATAGCATTTAGTACTTAGAAGGCGTTTACTCTATGTTATATAACTGCTTCTTCTAAATTTTACAATGTAATGAAGGGAACAGAGCAGGAAGTCTGCTGTCCATGAAGCTTGAAAGGTTTAGGCAAATACTTATCAATAAATGAAATAACAGTGACATGTGAAGTGATAATTAAAATCTCAACGACCATAAAATGACAATCATCACCACAAATAGACGTTGCCTCTTCCACTTCCTTATTAAGTGTCTAGCTAGAGATTAGATGCAATTCTGCTTTACCTTTTGCATTGCTCTCACCAAAGCAGTGAACAAGAACAATTTGGAGGAGGAAATGTTTATTTGAGCTCACAGTTTCAGAGGCCTCATTTCATATGTGGCTGACTCCATTGCTCTGGGACCAAGGTGGGGCAGCACATCATGGAGGAAGAGTCCACTGCAGAAAGGCTGCTCAGTCCATGGCAGGGTCCGGAGGCAGAGAGAGATGGGGAAGGGGCCAAAGGGAAGATGCACCTTTCCTGGAAATAGCCCACAGTGACCCATTTCCTGCAGCAATGTCCCACCTACCTGCTTACATCACTACCCAGTCAGTCCATTCAAACCTGGATGGACTGATTAGGTTACAGCTTTTGTAACCTAACAGTTTACCTCTCAATATTCCAGCATTAACAGGAACTTTTGGGGAACATATCAATAGTATAATGAATTCATACTATGACTTAGTATAAAAACACACTGGAAATAAAAACTAAAATGTCTCTGTGGAAGTTATCTGCATTTTTCAAATCTAAGGTAGATTAACTTCTGAAAAGTGTCCAAGTTTCTGAGTGATATGCATTGCCTAGAAAAGGTGATTTACTCATGAACTTAGTGCAGCTATTGTAAATGGCATTTCCTCCCAGCACAGGAAGAATTATCCTGCTCTGTGAAAAGTATATGATCCCCATACTTTCCTTTGCTTAGCTAATCAAGATAACCTTGATAGTCAGCAAAATGGTATGCTGTGCTTGCATGATTGATAAGTCACTGAATATTGCTAGAGTAAAGTCCATGGGACCTCTGTTAGTGATGAGTTCCATGTGAAAAGACATCTGTTCTCAAAGGACACTCTTCTATTCCTAAGTTCAAGAGAAATAATTTAAGAGATTGGAATTAATTTTCTCTTTCCTATCACCATGTGCAATGGATTGAACCACAATTTGTGTTCCTGTTGTCTACAATCTTCCTATGAATCCCTTTGTCAAAAAGAACTGCAATTTGCCCAGTTTGAAAATTAATGGCAAGTTCAAAGCATTTTCAATTAAAAATGTATGTGCCTACATTACTTTCTGTAGAAAACTCAAACATAAAATAATTGAACCCCATGAATTCCATCTCATCATGAATTTTATAAAGTGGAAAGACTCATGTAAACAGTAATTATCTGCAATAATTACAAATTTCTGATGATTTTGCTAACTCTCTTTATTTGTAAAATTTTACCCATGTGTGAATTTTGGGAAGCAAAACGGTCTTTACAAGATACGAAATGGCATTCTGACTGGTGTGAGATGAAATCTTAGAGTGGTTTTGATTTGCATTTCTCTAATTGCCAGAGATGTTGAACATTTTTTCAAGTATTTGTTGATTGATTGTATATCTTCTTCTGAGAAGTGTCTGTTCAGTTCCTTGGCCCATTTATTGATTGGGTTATTTGTTTTTTTGGTGTTAACATTTTTGAGTTCTTTATATATTCTAGAGATTAGTGCTCTATCTGACGTGCATGTAGTAAAGAATTGTCCCCAATTAGTAGGCTCTCTATTCACCTCACTGATTGTTTCTTTTGCTGAGAAGAATCTTTATAATTTGAATCTATCCCATTTATTGATTCTTGATATTAATTCTTGTGCTACAGGCTTCTTATTAAGGAACTTGGGGCCTAATTCAACATGTTGGAGATTAGTACTTACTTTTTCTTCTATTAGGTGTAGTGTCTCTGGTCTAATTCCTAGATCCTTGATCCACTTTGAGTTGAATTTTGTGCATGGTGAGAGATAGCACAAACAACAATAAATGTTGGCGAGGATGTAGAGAAAAAGGCAAGCTCATACATTGTTGGTGGGACTGCAAAATGGTGCAGCCAATATGGAAAGCAGTATGGAGATTCCTTGGAAAACTTGGAATGGAACCACCTTATGACCCAGCTATCCCACTCCTCGGTCTAAACCCAAAGGACTTAAAAACAGCATACTATAGGGACACAGCCACATCAATGTGTATAGCAGCACAATTCACAATAGCTAAACTGTGGAACCAACCTAGATGCCCTTCAGTAGATGAATGGATAAAGAAAATGTGGTATATGTACACAATGGTGTATTACTCAGCAATAAGAGAGAATAAAATCATGGCATTTGCAGGTAAATGGATAAAGTTAGAGAATATAATGCTAAGTGAAATTAGCCAATCCCAAAAATCCAAATGCCAAATGTTTTCTCTGATATAAAGAGGCTGATTCACAATGGGGTTGGGATGGGGAGCATAGGAGGATTAGAGGAACACTAGAATGGCCAATGGGGAGGGAGGGGGGAGGGGCAAAAGGGTGAAGAAAAAAAAAGATGGTAGAATGAGATGGATATCATTACCCTAAGTGTATATATGAAGTCACGAATGGTGTGAATATACTTTGTATACAACCAGTGATATGTAAAAATGTGCTCTACGAGTATAAAAAAATGCAAAAAAAAAAAAAAAAAAAAAAAAAAAGATAGAAACTGGAATTTAAATACCTTCATTAGTGATAGGTACAATTGGAATTCTCATAAGCCCAAATTGCTTGCTGCAGTTCACAGTGAGTGTTCACATAGAGTGTTTCTTGCTTTCTTTTTCTTTTAGTGAACTTCCCCATGCCTACTTATGTGATTCAAGAAATTCAGGTCTGAGTTTCTTGAAACAATTTCTTTTTTTTTTCCCACCACTATCAGTACAAAACACCCCTTATTAATTTGAGTACCTAGAGAAATTAGAACAGTTTGATTCTTTATGTGCAGAAGAGGGATGTATGCAGTATAGAACATTTTTGTCTTCCATTGCACTTTGCATTCACATGGGATGTTCCTATGATAAGCAATGAGTAGACAATGCAAATAACAGTCCCTTTGTGGGCTGGGGATGTGGCTCAGTGGTAGACCATTTCCCTACTATGATGAGGCTCTGGGTTTGACCCCCAGCACTGCAGAAAAAAAAAAAAGTTATTTTGTTTATTAAACTCAGGCAGTGGAAAGTATTTTTATGCAGAGTTTACCTAATTTTTCATAGTAAGTCTATTGTATACAATGTGCAATTCCCGATTTATAAGAACAAACAAAAGTTACCTGTAACTTATTACATAATTTATGGATCTTTTCTGAATAAGATGTGTAAGATGAATACAAAGTGAAGCATTTAATTTTGTTTCCATCAAAATCAATTTGTATCAACAATTGTCTTAGACTGATCATGGGAGGAGTAATCTGTTACCACTAATTCCAGTTTACTTGTGATGCTCATTTAAGAATCTTAACTAATGCTTGAAGAATTAATTTAAATCCTACCTTATTTACAGTGGCTCTCAAGTCTAAAGAACACCTTATTATATTTTCTTTGCACCCAACATAATAGATTGCTAAATTCAATATAGAAAAGAACACACAAACAAACAAATAAAATGTCCCCAAAACAATGAGCATGGATGACACTGCAAGGTATCCTATTCTGTAAAGTAATCCAGGCACAGAAAGAACAAAGATACAGCTGAATAGGAGAGATATGTTCTGGTGTTCTATTGCACATGTGATCCTAGTTCACAATATTATATTATGTATTTCAAGACAAATGGCATAGAGGACTTTGTTATCATGACAAAGAAATGGCAAAATGTTTGAGGTGATAGAATGCCAAATATCCTGATGTGATCTTTACAGAAAAAAACACATGAATTAAAACATCACACTGAAATATGGGTCAGTTGAAACAAAGATTGTAGACAGCAAGAAAGAGCAGTGAACATACTCATTGTTAAACACTCAAAATTACAGGATTTTAAAAACATATGCAAAAAGAACCATGGGGTAAAGAAAGATTCCTGATGGCATTCCAGTATCTCCAGCCAGCAGGTGTCTGAATGCTTCCTTAGAGTATCTATATCTTCTTATTTTGCAAACTACCCTATTATTGTTTTGTGGAAATCTCCCTTTCCATGAGTTAGGTAAATTTAAAAACCTGCCTGTTATTTTTTTATGCTTTTTTGGTAAAATAAACAAGACGATATGCTATTCTTCTCAGGCTCTGATGCATAAAGACAAAGAATCATATGCTAAAAGGGAGTACACCATACAAATTTACCTATAGGACTTACCTACAGGGTTGCTTTTACATTGGAAAATGCTTTTATCTCTTTAAATTTGGAAAAATCAAACAAATGTAATATAAGTTAGTTATATAGTTATATTACATTTACGTATTTCTTTTGAAGCATTTCAAAAGGAAAATCTTTTTTTTTTTGGTACCAGGGTTTGAACCCAGATACCCAGATTTACTCATCCTTGAGCTACAACCTCAGTCTTTTCTTTTCTTTCATTTTTTTTTTTTTTTTTTTTTTTTTTTTACTTTTTATTTTGAGATAGGGTCTCACTAAATTGCTAAGACTGGCTTTGAATTTGCAAAATCTTCCTGTTTCAGCCTCCCAAGCCACTGAGATTACAGGCATGCACCACTGCACCTGGCTTAAAAACAACATTCTTTATAAAAGTTTCCAAATTAACAACAACAACAAAAAGACCATTTATTATTGAGTTAATTTAACTCTGCTATTGATGGAGCAATATTTTCTACACCTAAATAAAGAAAATATTTTCCATAAAAATTTTAAGTCAGCTTAAGTTTAGATAAATGCTACCCTACCATCTGTAAAATTAGGGCAGAAGATGCCCATGGAACTTTAAAAGTTCCAAATCAAGCTAAGAGACAGTGAAAGAAAACGTGCCAGTCTTCCTAATGACAAACGATTCTTTGTAGTATCAAAATTGAAAAGTTTGTAATTTGTGTGTGTGATGGCTAGTTAGTATATTTCTAAGTGATTGAATTTAAATATTTTTGGCCATGTCAGGTTTTCTGCAGATGGGCCAACATTTTGGTGCAAGTTACAATTCGTAAATCATATAATATTACTATAACAATTTTTGCCTTCTTTTTAGCAGAAAGCACTATTTAGATTATTAAATCAAGGCTATTTTTATGTAAGTTTAGTTCTATCTATAGTGATAATGTATCTAATTAAACTATAAATATATTCACCAAGTACACAATTGATTTTTCTTTAAAATATAAACTGAAAGAAATATATAACATTTTAATACTTAAAATGTAAATAAATCCAGCTGATTTAAAAAATATATATATATATCATTGAATACCTTTATGAAAATCAAACTATACAGTTTTACCACTGAATGTCTCTAATTTTCCACATAGATTATTGGCAACAGGCTTTATGCATTTTATATACAACTTATTTACACTCAAATTTAAGAGCCATAACTTGTTAAATATTACAATATTTATAACTCTTGTACTTGACACACTGGTTATGAATCATAAAAAAAAAACCATAGTTGTGGTAATAAAGACAAGCCAGATATATAGGTTTAGAATTATTAGGAGATGCTACTTTAAGCAAAACATATATTACACTTTGTTTTTTGAGTGGAAGGAAATGACAATTATTACATTTTCTTCACTTTAAATCCTCCTCACACTTTGAGTCAGTATCCATGTCAAAAATCTGACAGTTTGCAAAACTTATACTTTCTTTTTATTTTAGAGAAAATAAGTTCTGTGTAGCTCTAACAGGGTTAAACATGAGATGTGTGTTTACCTTAGGTGCGGAATGAGAGATTGTCTTTGACAAATGTAGATTTTGGAGTCTGTGATACATGGAAAATTCTAAATCATGAAGTTCAAGGCAAAATACCCCCTCTTGTCTAGGGGAACAGAAATACTTATTACATCTATATTATCAAGCAACAATGAAGAAAGTCACACCAGATTTTTACTCAGATTTATTAATTATATAGGTGGTTAAGATGTACAAAGTGATCAAAATATAAAGAAACACTAGAAACTTTCTAAGTCTTCTCAAAACTATCTTTCATGGATTTAAAATTCATGTGAGAGAAAATAGCAATTGCAACTCAAATTTTCATGCATGTAAGAAGTATTTAACAAATAACATATCAGTAGCTCCAGCAATCCTGACTTAATTTTGGTCAGGATTTTTTCTCAAATCCATTGTTCTGCTTCACAGTTCACTATTGACCATTCTCTCTACCCATTTCTGTGGCTTAATGAAATTAGCTTCCTCTGCTTTTCTTTCCTCAGGATAACCTACTTTGTGGTCTGCATCACTTGTCTACTTACTGTCTGACTCTCAGTATGCATCATGATGCATTGCTATAAGCGCTGTCCAACACTTTGGGGACAGTGGTTATCTCAAATCTTAGGACCAAGCCTCACTTGCAGATTTGACCATAATTTAGATACTTTTCTGTTGCCTGTCAGTTTTTCCCAGAGTTAAAGGTCACTTAGATAAATGATGGAAACTTATATGCAAGGGAATTTTCTGCTCAGAACCTGTAAGTGTATGAGTCTCGTCTCCACACTAGTCACAAAATAAACCAGAATATTCCAACATTAATGAAATGCACTGTTCTTGGAATGTTCCCAAAGATATATTTGTAAATATTTTTCCCCTTCCTTCCTTCCTCCTTTTTTATTCAAACTGGGTGAACCCAGGGACTCCTTACCTTTGAGATGCATCCCCAGTCCTTTTGAAGTTTTATCTTGAGAGAGTGTCTTCCTAAGTTGCTGAGGTTGGCCTGGAACAAGATCCTCTGGCCTCAGCCTCCTGAGTCACTGAATGACAGAAGTATGCCTCTGTGACTGGCACAAATGTCTTTTCAATTAGTGAGACATCATCCCCCCCCCCCCCAAAAGTGCTCTTCTGTCTTTGAGTGTAACACTTTGTATCACATTTTGTATGTATATGTCTTTATTTTGGGGAAATAATACTGTTTTATATGACTTTTAATGACACATTATTCATGTAGAAAATTTATGTGCATTACTGGGCAGTTAGCTTTTGCAAGATACCATTGTACCTTGGAATTGAATCATGTAAGTCTTCTGAAGTCTCTGTGATTTTGTCTTGCTGAGTCTGAGTGGACTCCACTGTAATCTGCTTAAAAAAGAGGTTGTGATACTCACTGAATTGGTGGACTTGCTCTTAAGATATAAGTTTGTTTATGTCATTGTCCATTTTGTTATATCTTGTTCTTTGGAGTCTGTGAGAACACCCACAACCCCTATTTTTTTTATTCTAGTGTGAAATCTCTTGTAACTCTCAGTCAGTTCTAATTAAAATCAAGTGTTGCACACCCTTGCAAAAGTTGAAGTTATCTCTGAGATGCTAGCCCTGGTCTCATTAGATTCTAATGCTCAATTAGAAGAGGAACTATCTCTTTGAACCCTTAATTTATACTATTTGACTATCCAAGAGCATTCTGAGCCGGGAGCATTGATGCACGCCTGTAATCCTAGCCCTTGGGAGGCTAAAGCAGGGGGATTGTGAGTTCAAAGCCAGCCTCAGCAATGGTGAGGCAGTTAGCAACTCAGTGAGACCCTGTGGTCCAGTGGTCAAGTGTGTCTGAGTTTAATCCCCAGAACCCACCCCTCAAAAAAAAAAAAAATTCCAAGAGCATTCTGGTGAACAAGCCTTCTCATTAGTTGCTAGAAGATCACATTTTATGTGCACCATTACACAGAGAATTTAAAGATGTGTGGAAGAGTCTTTCTTCCTCTTGTTCACTCTTCCAGGCTCTTCTATGTGTGCTTTTTCACAAAAGTCTCTGAAAAATGATGACATAATTTTCAACTGTGTAAATAAAAAATGCATGATTTAATAAGAAGTTTTTATGAATATCATAATTTAGCAAGTTTGAGTGGCAGACTATGAGCAAATACATACAAAGGTTGAAGAAGTAAAGATTTCTAACAAGTTGCAATGTAAAAATTTTTTTAATTTGTTTAATTATTTATTTACTTATTCATAATGCACAAGTATACCATCTTTTTACATGCAACTGCTTGTATACAAAGTATATAAGTACCATTCAGATCTTCAATCATGCATTTAGGATAATGCTATCCATCTCATTCGACCACTAATTTTTTTTCCCCCCCCCCCCTTGCTCTCTCCCTTACCCTCCTTTTCCTTTGACCATTCTAGTGTTCCTCTAATCCTATGCACCCCCATCCAACAACACTGTGAACTAGCCTCCTTATATCAGAGAAAACATTCGGTATTTGGATTTTTGAGATTGACTAATTTCACTTAGCATTATATTCTCCAACTTCATCCATTTACCTGCAAATGCCATTATTTTATTCTCTCTTATTGCTGAGTAAAATTCCATTTTGTATATATACCACATTTTCTTTATCCACTCATCTACTGAGGGACATCTAGGTTGGTTCCACAACCTACCTATTGTGAATTGTGCTGCTATAAACGTTGAAGTGGCTGTGTCACTATAATATGCTGTTTTTAAGTCCTTTGGGAATAGACCCAGGAGTAAAATGGCTGGGTCATAGGTTGGTTCCATTCCCATTTTCCCAAGAAATCTCCATACTGCTTTCCATAGCGGATGCACCATTTTGCAGTCCCACCAGCAATGTATGAGTGTGCCTTTTTCCCCACATCCTCTCCAACATTTATTGTTGTTTGTGTTCTTGATAGCTGCCATTCTGACTGGAGTGAAATGAAATCTTAGAGTAGTTTTGATTTGCATTTCTCTAATTGCCAGCGATGTTGAGCATTTTTTCATGTATTTGGTGATTAAATGTGTATCTTCTTCTGAGAAGTGTCTTTTCAATTCCTTAGCCCATTTATTGATTGGGTTATTTGCTTTTTTGGTGTTAAGTTTTTTGAGTTCTTTATATAGTCTATAAATTAGTGCTCTATCTGATGTGCGTGTATTAAATATTTGTTCCCAATTAGTTGGCTCTCTATTCACCTCACTGATTGTTTCTTTTGCTGAGAAGAAGCTTTTTAGTTTAAATCTATCCGTTCATTAATTCTTGGCAATAGTTCTTGCGCTACAGGATTCTTATTAAAGAACTTGGGGCCTAATTCGACATGTTGGAAATTGGAGCTTACTTTTTCTTCTATTAGGCATATTGTCTCTGGTCTAATTCCTAGTTCCTTGATCCACTTTGAATTGAGTTTTGTGCATGGTGAGAAATAAGGGTTTAATTTCATTTTGTTGCATATGGATTTCTAGTTTTCCCAGCACCATTTGTTGAAGAGGCTATCCTTTCTCCACTGTACATTTTTGGCGCCTTTGTCTAATATAAGATAGCTGAAATTATATGTATTAGTCTCTGTGTCCTCAATTCTGTACCATTGGTCCATCAGTCTGTTTTGGTGCCAATACTATGCTGTTTTTGTTACGATTGCTCTATAGTATAATTTAAAGTCCGATATGGTGATGCCCCCTGCTTCACTTTTCTTGCTCAGGATTGCTTTGGCTATTCTGGGTCTCTTATTTTTCCAGATGAATTTCATGACTGCTTTTTCTATGTCTTTGAAAAATGACATTGGAATTTTGATTTTAATTGCATTAAATCTGTATAATGCCTTTGGTTGTATGGACATTTTGACAATATTGACTCTACCTATCCAAGAGCAAGGTAGGTCTTTCCATTTTCTGAGTTCTTCTATGATTTCTTTCTTTAGTGTTCTATAATATTCCTTATAGAGGTCTTTCAAATCTTTCGTTAAATTGATTCCCAGGTATTTTATATTATTTTTGATGCTATTGTAAATGGGGTAGTTTTCATCATTTCCCTTTCAGAGGCTTTGTCACTGATGTACAAAAATGCCTTTGACTTATGGGTATTGATTTTGTATCCTGCTACTTTGCCAAATTCATTTACTAGTTGTAAAAGTTTTCTGGTAGAGTGTTTTGGGTCTTCTAGGTATATTATCATGTCATCAGCAAATAGTGCTAATTTGAGCTCTTCTTTTCCTATCTGGATCCCTTTAATTTCTTTCGTCTGTCTAATTGCTCTGGCCAGAGTTTCCTGTACTATGTTAAATAGCAGTGGTAAAAGGGGGCATCCCTGTCTTGTTCCAGTTTTTAGAGGGAATGCTTTCAATTTTTCTCCATTTAAGATAATGTTAGCTCTGGGTCTTGCATAAATAGCTTTTATAATGTTGAGATATGTTCCTGATATTCCTAGTTTTTCCAGTGTTTTGAACATAAAAGGGGTGCTGTATTTTGTCAAATGCTTTTTCTGCGTCTGTTGAGATAATCATATGATTTTTATCTTTAAGTCTATTGATGTGATGTATTATGTTTATTGATTTCCGAATGTTGAACCATCCTTGCATCCCTGGAATAAACCCCACTTGATCATGGTGCACTATCAGTTTGATATGTTTTTGTATCCGATTTGCCAGAATTTTGTTGAGGATTTTTGCATCTATGTTCATTAAAGATATGGGCCTGAAGTTTTCTTTTTTGGATGCGTCTTTGCCTGGCTTTGGAATTAATGTAATATTGGCCTCATAGAAAGAGTCTGGAAGAACCCCTCTTTTTCTATTTCTTGAAATAGTTTGAAGAGCATTGGTATTAGTTCTCTTTGAAAGTCTTGTAGAACTCAGCTGTAAACCTATCAGGTCCTGGACTTTTTCTTGTTGGTAGCTTTTTGATGACATCTTCTATTTCTTCACTTGTAATTGATCTGTTTAAATTGTGTATAGCTTCCAGATCCAGTTTAGGCAAATCATATGACTCTAGAAATATATCAATGCATTCAGTATTTTCTATTTCATTAGAGTACAAGTTTTCAAAGTAATTTCTAATTATTTTCTGTGTATCTGAGTTGTTTGTTGTGATATTCCGTTTTTCATCACAAATGTTAGCAATTTGAGTTTTTTTCTCTTCTTCTTTTCGTTAGCATCGCTAAGGGTCTGTTGATTTTGTTTATTTTTTCAAAGAACCAACTTTTAGTTTTGTCAATTCTTTGAATTGTTTCCTTAGTCTCAATTTCATTAATTTCTGCTCTGATTTTAATTATTTCCTCTCTTCTACTGCTCTTGGTGTTGATCTGTTCTTCTTTTTCTGTGCTTTGAGGTGTGATGTTAAGTCATTTATTTGTTGTTGTTTTTTTTTTTTTTTTCCTTTTAAGGAATGAACTCAGTGCAATGAATTTTCCTCTTACTACTGCCTTCATAGTGTCCCAGAGATTTCTATACAATGTATCTATATTCTCATTTACCTCTAGGAATTTTTTAATCTCCTCTTTGATGTCTTCTTCAACCCCTTGTTCATTCAGTAGCATGTTGTTTAGCTTCCAGTTGTTGGAGTAGTTTTTCTTATTCCTTGTTTTGTCGTTGATTTCCAATTTCATCCCTTTATGGTCTGATAGAATGCAGGGTAGTATCTCTATTTTTTTTTATATTTGCTGAGAGTTGCCTTGTGACATAATATATGGTCTATTTTGGAGAAGGAGCCATGTGCTGCTGAGAGAAAAGTGTATTCTTTTACTGAGGGATGAAATATTCTATATATGTCTGTTTGGTCTAAGTTATTAATTGTTTTAAGGATGCCTAAGTTTTCTTTGTTTAGCTTTTGTTTGGATGATCTATCCATGAGTGAGTGAGGTGTGTTGAAATCCCCTAGAATAACTGTGTTGTGGTCAATTTTACTCTTGAACTTGAGAAGAGTTTGTTTGATGAATGTAGGTGCTCCATTATTTGGGGCATATAGATTTATGACTGTTATATCCTGTTGATGAATGGTTCCTTTAAGTAGTAAGAAATATCCATCTTTGTCCCTTTTGATTAGCTTTGGCTTGAAGTCTACCTTATTTGAAATGAGAATGGAAACCCCTGCTTGCTTCCACAGGCCATGTGAGTGATAAGACTTTTCCCAGCCTTTCACCTTCAGTCTATTGATGTCTTTTTCTATGAGGTGTGTTTCTTGGAGACAACAAATTGTTGGGTCATTTCTTTTAATCCATTCAGATAATCTGTGTCTTTTGAATGGCGAGTTTAGGCCGTTAACATTCAGGGTTATTATTGAGATGTGATTTTTATTCCCATCCATTTTTATTTGTATTATGATCTTTAGCTTGATTTGGTTTCTCTTCTGGTTGTTATTTCCCTTAGTTTAATATCTCCCTCTGTTGATTTTCGTTGTTATTTTTCTCTTCTTCTTCATGAAAAATTTTGCCCAGGTTGTTCAGAAGTGCTGGCTTTCAAGATGCGAAATCTTTTAACTTTTGCTTGTCACTGAAGGTTTTTATTTCATCTTCGAATCTAAAGCTCAATTTTGCTGGATATATGATTCTTGGTTGACATCCCTTTTCATTCAGAGCTTGAAATATGCTATTTCAAGATCTTCTTGCTTTTAAGGTCTGGGTAGAAAAATCTGAACATAGTCTGATCGGTTTCCCCCTATATGTTATCTGCTTCCTTTCTCTTGTGGCTTTTAATATTCTCTCCTTGCTCAGTATATTAGGCATTTTCATTATGTGTCTTGGCGTGAATCTGTTGCGATTTTGTATATTTGGTGTTTATGAACTTGGTTTTCCCATTCATTCCTCAAGTTTGGAAATTTTTCTGTAATTATTTCATTAAATAAATTACTCATTTTTTTGGTTTGAAACTCTGCCCCCTCTTCTACCCCAATCACTCTTATGTTTGATATTTTTACGTTGTCCCATAATTCTTGAATGTTCTGTTCTTGGTTTCTTACCATTTTTGCCGTTTAATCTAGATTTTTCTCTAGGATATATATTTTGTCTTCATTGTCTGAGGTTCTTTCTTCCAAGTGATCTACTCTGTTGGTGATACTTTCGATTGAGCTTTTATTTTGGTTTATTGCTACTTTTTATTTGTGGAATTTCTGTTTGGTTTCTCTTTAGAGCCTCTATCTCCCTATTGAAGTAATCTTTTACTTCCTGTATTTGTTTATGGAGTTCTTTGTCAAAATGATCTTTCACCACCTGTATTTGCTCCCTCATCTCATTTTTGAGTTCATTCTTAAGTTCCGCAAACATTTGGAATAAGTAATTTCTGAATTCCATCTCTGCCATTTCACCAACTGTGCATGCCATGGAATCTACTGAGGAGGTATATTGATTTGTTTGTGTCACTTTCTTCCCTTGTTTCTTCATATTGCTTGTGAGTCTATTCTTCCTGCACTGTGGGACCTTGACTATTTTGATTTTACCTTAAAACCTTATGTTGCTCCTGTAGTACAATGCTATCAGATCCCCTTATATTTCTTTTACACTTTAAAATCAAACACTTTCTATTCAGAGAATCCCAGTTTGATCACAATTTACAGATTTAGTTAACCCAGATATTGTTTCCAATTTACTCTGTATGCTTCTGATGGGGTTTTATAGTTTCGAGTAATGGACACAGAGGTGATATGTTTAGGAAGAAGGAAGTGAGTGTATTGACTTGTTCTTTCTTAGAAAGTATTAAAATAGAGTTATATGGAAGTAGTTTAGTATCAGCAGACAAGAGAGGAAAGAGAATGGAGTGAATAATTAGGTGGAAAGATCAATTTATATATAAACCTAACTTATGCAGCAGTTGAGAGAAGAAATAAAGATGGAAAAGAAAAAAAGAAGAAAAAAAAAATGACCAAGGAGTAGAAATTGGTGTAAGAGAGAGGAGAGAGAGAGAGTGAGTCTAGAAAATAGAGAATAAACTATATATAACACCAATTTGGTATATATTTCAATTGTACCCGTTCTAAAAATCCCAATTTCTGCATAAAATTTGTTTTTGCCTCTGTTGAGTATGCAATGGCAAGGTGTAAATAGGGAAGGTGAAGGAAGAAGGAAAAATACAAAAGTGAGAAGGAAGAAAAGAAAGAAAGAAAAGAGGAGCAGAAGCAAACACTGTCAATCAAAACAAAAATAAACAAACAAAAAACCCCCTAAGAAACAACAAAACAAACAAACAAACAAACAAAAAGAAAAACGTTGAACCCAGGAACAAGTCTCAAACAAAATGGACCCTTGGAAGCCCTTCTTTTTTCCTTTCCAGTTTAAGCCAATTGACCCAAACGATGTCCAGTCAGCAATCCTGTTAGTGGAGTCAAGGCTGCACCTTTGGCCAGTTGCAGAATGGCACAATGGAAGAGTTGAGGGGGCTTATCCTTAGGTTGGGCCCTGTGTGCAGCAGCAGGGAGCTGCCACTCTGGGCCCTGGAGTGTTAGCGCAGTTGGGCTGCATGAGAAGACTTGGAGACAGGATAGAAACGAAAAGTTTATTTTATTTTTCTCTCTCTGGCCCTAGCAACTCACACTCTTACAATCACCCCCCCCCCCCCACACACACACACACACACACAATGGCGTTTACTCTGCACGCTCTCTTCCAGGCAAGGTCTCACGCGCTCAGGCAGGAAATGGCGCTGGGGAGAGTTTTCTCCCAGCGTAAGTCTATTTAAATCTCGTGCCAAGTCCCATGAGATTCTGGGCTAAGTCCCGCAGACCAGATTCCAGGCCAAGTCCCCCGAGCCAGATCCTGGAAGGCAGCAATTCCCCGGGGCAATTCCATGTAAACAAATGTGGTCTCAGCCAACTCTTTAATTAGGGCTTCTGCACTGGAGGCCAGGCAAACTGGCGGCTGGGTCTCTCCTTCCGGGTGGGCGGGTGCCTACCTCTTGCTCTGGTCACAGCTGGGCAGGTCGCACTCCTCCAGGGAGTGGAGGAGGCCCTTCCCCAAGTCTGGCCCTGTGTGGAGCAGCAGGGAGCTGCCACTCTGGGTCCCTGGAGGCCAGGCAAACTGAAGGCTGGGTCTCTCCTTCCAGGTGGGCGGGTCATAAAATATTTTTATACAGGATGCAAGTGAAGACAAGTCATATAACTCCTTAGGTAAATTTATCTGGATATGATGATTACCTATCAGAACACCTGGTTATTCTGTTATGCTTCATGAGGTCAAACTAATGAGACTTTCAATCACATTGGTCCAAGGTTATTTATAAGTATTTCACTATTTTTCTTTAGAAAACTAATTCTTTTGTAATTTGAAATTAAAAATTAAATAGAAAGAATATTTTTAAATTCCAGTGTATTTTTAAAATTTCAAAATCACTTATAATTTTATTACCCATTTCTTTTTCAAATTAAGTAAGATCCATTATGAATTGGTTGCTGGTTATTTTTCAAGAATATTGGAGGCAATGACCTTAACAATATAATCTAGATTGTCTTATAATTCTGTAATCCAGGCCTGTCATAATTTTGCTATATTAAAACTAATAGGGAATATTATAGTTTTTAAAGTTTTGAATATTTTAATAAATTAATATAAGCCTATGATTTCAGTTAATTGGGAGCAAAGATCATAGCTATTAGAAAAATAAGCCACGCCGGGAACGGTGTTTCAATAAAAGGGGTTTATTAGGGTGCCACGTGGAAGGGTAGGGAGGTAAGGAAATAAAAAGGCATGGAGGGGCAGGGAAGGTAAGGACAAGGGGAAAAGGGAAGAACAAGGCCCGGTTTCAGTCTGGAGCAGGCTTAAATAGCGAGCAAGTCACTGTCCCCATAGGCTGCCTGAGGTCAAGAGGGGGCAGGGAGGGCACCTGAGGCACCTGGGCAGTGTAATCTTTTCTCAAAGTACCTGGGAGAGGTGGCCTCCCTGCCCAGAATCCAACAATAGCTCATCTGGTCTTCTAACTTGAACACAATAACATAATAACTTGTAAATAAAAAAATAAGCAAAAAACAAGAACATTTTAAAAGAACTAGTGTATTAGCTTTATTATTGTAGTTTTTTTTTTTTTAATTCAGATTACATGGAACACTTTAAGTGCTAGCTTAATAAGATACTTAAACATAGGCTGCCACAGTGATACATGGCTCTAATCTTAGCTATTTGGGAATCTGAGGCAGGAGGAGCATCACAAGTTCTAGATCAACTTGGGCAAATTAGTGAGATCCTACCTCAAAATATATTTTTTTTAAAAGAGGTGGGAACTTAGTGTAGTGATATGGCACCCCTGGATTCAATCCCCAGTACTACAAAAAAATAAATAAATAAATTAATTAATTAAAAAAGATAAAAAATAGACATTTAAATATAGACAAAAATAAAAATGCACTTATTACATGTCAGTTATGAAGACCTGTTTTAACAAAATAAGTTCTAGTGAATTATCTTATACAGGGTATATAAATATTGTGTGATTATAGAGTGTTTTCTCTTAAATAAATAACAAATATAAATATTCTTCAAATGTTTGATGTTATTTTATTTAATGTCAATATAAATCCAAATTAAAAATATAATTAAAGCTAAAAGCTGTATTTTTAAAAAGATTCTCAGTATGAAAGATAATAATAACAGATAAACTATGAAGCATTTACTCAATATAGGCTTAATTGCTTTTTTCCTATTTTAAAAAATAAATTATGAATATTATCATTATTATGTAATAATTTTTCTGTTAGGCATAAGTTGAAGGATAGATGAACGCATGCTGAAACCGCCGAATAGGAAAAGGGAGGGGGTTTATTGATTTACCAAAGAAACACGTGGAGGGGATGGGGTGAACCGCGAAGGAAACGAATAGGGGGGAAGGAAAATAAGGGAAAAAATGGGGGACGGACGGGAACAGGGGAAAGTGTGAACAGAGAGAGATTTCAGTCCGGGGCTGGCTTAAATAGGGTGGGGGTCAGAAAGGCCCCCCTGGAGTGAGTCCTTGCCCTATAGGCTAAGAGAGGTCAGGAGGTAGTGGCCAGGGCACCTGCTGGTCAGGTTTGCTGGTCATGCTGAGGATCTTGGGAAGTGTAGTTTTTCACAAAGCACCTGGGGAGGTGTGGCCTTCTGCCTGGGAGGCACAGCCTCCTGCCTGGAAACCAACATAAGTGAATTATAAAATAATTAAGGATATTAACTTTGAGAGCTAGGGGTTTGAAGTCAGAAGGAAGCAAGATTGAGAGTAACATGATCAGTTAGAAATTAGACATAGGGATGGAAGAATGAGTATTTGTCTTAGGATATTCATGGCATCAACAAGAACCAGAAAAAGAGAGAGGAGAGAGACAGCAAGTGAGGAAGAGAATGTCATGAAGGTTATTCCAGAGAAAAATAGGGCAGGACCTGGAGACTGAAAATGGACAGAGAAAAAAAAAATATATGTGTGTGTGTGTGTGTAAACCCCAGGTTCTGGCTGGGATGACTGACAGTGCCCCTTACTCCAAAAAACCAGTGCAGATCACACCCTGGATTCTTCCACCAACCTTTGCATACTCTGGGGTGAGAGGAGTCTTTAAAATGATTTAACATTGGGAAAGATCTTGAAGAAAGAGGAGGAGAGTTATTACTGAAATATATTTTCACTGGCCATAGAATTCTATATTGGCAGGAATTTTTCTTTCAGGACTTCGAAAACATAACTCCTACAACTCCTTAGTATTTTTATTTACCTAGTTTCTGAGGAGAAGTACATTGGATGTAATTCTTATCTTTTCTCCTCTCTATATAATGTGTCTTTGCCTTTCTGAATTCCTTCAAGATTTTCTCTGTCTTGTTAACAGTAGTTTGCACAGAAGTTGGGAGTGTTTTGTTTTTGTTTTGGAATTTATTCTGTTTGGTATTCTTATAGATTTTTGAATAATGTTTTTTCTCTTTGGCATTAATTTTGGAAATTTCTTTGTTTTTATTGAAATATGTCTTATCCCCTGTTTACTTTCTCTCTTCTCCTTTCCAAATCTAATTGTGTATGTTAGATTGTTTGGTTTTGCTACACACCTCCTAGATAACTGGGTCTGATTTCTTTTTTTCTTTTTCCCTCTCTCTTTTTACTTTGTGTTATGTTTGTATTGTTTGTGCAGATAGATTCAAGTTCACACATTGATGGCAGTGACGACCAGTTGACTGAGAACCAGTCAGACAGTGAAGCCAGAATTCAATAGGCAGTCAGTATAAAAAGGTAAATCGAGTCATGTCTGATAAAGGAGGCAAATTTGAGTGAGTCCAGGAAGTTGGAGACCACTGCCCACACCCCACCTCCCCACCCCCAGGGATTGAAATGCCTTCAGAGCTCTTCCTGTACCCTTATCAAGATAACCTGCCCCTACTTCAGCATGCTGCTAAGGAAACCTATCCCAAGGATTGTCCCTCCCTACAGGGAGTTGTAAAAGTTGTTAGTTAATGCATCCTGAGTCTCCCTTCCTGCCTGGATCACTTCACCTTGGCCCCTCCAGCCCATCTGCTTCTCACCTTTTGGCCATCCCACTGAGCATCTCCTGGGCCTAGTCACACAGGCAGGAAAGAGAGAGATAAGGAGAAGAGAGCAGGAGAACAAAGGAAGCCTAGGACATACCAAAAAAATCAGAATGCTCTCACTCTGTGGGATACCAACATACCAGCAATGGCCCTCTTCTCCCTCCCGGGAGAAGTCTATGTTCCCCCTTTGTAAATAAACCCTGCTTCATCTGCTTCATATGCTTGCCTTGTGGTGCTTCTCTAATGCTATACTTCAACTTGTTGAGGGAGCAGAACTGGTCACTGGTAACCAGCAGTATCAACATTAGTCTCACTTTTGTTGCACTCTGTTTCATTTCTAGAATTTCCCTTTCAAATCTTAAGAAAGTGTCATAGTTTCCAAATATCTGCTATGCTACTCATCCTTTTATTTTTCTTTGATTTTTTTATTCGGAGATAATGTTCCATGAATGTTTTCATGTTTGGCATAAAAAGGGCTTTGTTGAGAAGAAGAAAATACTGAAAACCTAGATTAAGAATTACAATCTATCCCATATGTATGTACAATTATTATGTGTTCATCAATGATTCTTAAAAAAATCTTCAAGGATATGGAAATATTAATTACCATAATTAACACACATACAAATTATCACAAGATACCCCTTACATTTTTATAACTAAAATAAATAAGTAAATATTTTGAAAAAGAGGTGTTTATGTTAAGTCCTGAGAATCAATGTTAGAGAACTCCAGGGATATTTAGGAACATCTTTCTTTTCCTGTATCTCTGTATACATTTCAGGTGCTATAAACCTGGAACCCTCTGCCGCCTTTCTTTCTTTTTTTTTTTTTTTTTCTCTTGAGTGCAGCAAGAAAACTTTCTAAGCATCCCTTATAAGCTTGGAGCTGGAGGTTTTGTGGTTTACATTTTTCGGTAGGATTCCCTATGCCCCCAGCTCCCTGCATTCCTCTTTGTTAGTTTCCTAGGAAACTAAATAAGGGGAAATGTTGCTATTATTTCTGAGGAAATAAATCATACATGTTTTCTCCTGTCTTTGAATGTTATGTTTCCTTTCAGGATAAATATGCAATTCTCAATATAACAATTTCTTTCACAAATTTCCCCCCAAATTTTCTTCATTGAATATATCCTCTTAAGTAATTAATGCTCTTGGTATCATTGTAACATTTTTTACATGTTCTCTTATATATTTCTTATGTAAAGGCTAAAGGAAAGCAATGTTAAATTTTCAAGGAAAATTGTACTTTGCAACAAATCCTCATTCATGATATTGTGGTTTATTTCTATCACTATGAAGATTATACCCCCAGTTTCTTACCATGAAGAAATTAATTTTATAAAGAAATTAAAAATCGCAAAAGAAATTATGAAAAAAGAAAGCACAATATTTTCTTGTGACTGAAACAATCTCATTTTTGTTCTGTTTTCTTTTTTCCCAGAAATTGCATGAATTAAATAGTCATTTTCATTTATTTAAGTATTACTGGGGCTGGGCATGGTGGTTCATGCCTGTAATCCTAGTGGCTCCAAAGGCCAAGGCAGGAAGATTGCAAGTTCAAAGCCAACTTCAGCAACAGCAAGGTGCTAAGCAACTCAGTGAGACCCTGTCTCTAAATAATATACAAAATAGTGCTGGGGATGTGGCTCAGTGGTGGAGTGCCCCTGAGTTCAATCCATAGTACCCCCCCCCAAGAAAAATATTACTGGGTAGGGTTATTTTCCCCTGCAGGAGAATTGTAATAATATTAATATAATTCAGCAGTTGATGACAGATAACTCCACTTTTATTTTAATTTAATGACTTTAATTTTTGTTTTAATACACTTTGCATCATTTTTCCATTATTAAACCATATGGGTTTGTTTGTGCTCTGATTTCCTCTTCACTCAATTTCCTTCCTAAAAAATAGTTTAATAATCACAAAATCAATTCATAAAACATTAGAATATAGAAAAAAGTAAAATATCAGAACTGCTCTTTGAAAAGTCTGTGTTCAGTTTAGAAACAATGTGCTGTATTAAATATTTCCTTGGAACACCTATGCTATCATTATTCAGGTCTGTATCTTTTAATATTTCATCCATGTATCTACATTTTTCATAGTTACATTACATACATAGCTACTGCATATTTTATACAGATGCAAATTGAAGATATATAACAAATATCTGTGCTTAATGTTTTTTAATCTGAAACTACTTTATTGGTAAGTTTTTAGAATGTTTCAGGAAGCTGGAGAGTTCTTTTTAGTACTTTGGAGTCACTCGATAAAAATTAATCAACTAATTAACAAAGTGATAATGTCAGTTCAGCACACATCTTGCTCTGCCACAGGAATGTGTCATCAATGAGGACAGATTTTTCACAACATCACAGAGATGAGCCGTAGCATGGAGTGCATCAACTAAAAAACTTATTTACACAAAGAAAAAATCAAGAATGTAAAGAGAGAGTCTACAGAATGGGAGAAAAATTTTTGCCTTCTGCACCTCAGATAGGGCACTAATTTCCAGGATATACAAAGAACTCAAAAAGCTTAATAACGCCGGGCATGGTGGCGCACACCTGTAATCCCAGCACTTGGGAAGCTGAGGCAGGAGGATCGCTAGCTCAAAGCCAGCCTCAGCAATGGCGAGGCACTTAGCAACTCAGTGAGACCCTGTCTCTAATAAAATACAACAAAGGGCTGGGGATGTGGCTCAGTGGTCGAGTGCCCCTGAGTCCAATCCCTGGTACCAAAAAAAAAAAAAAAAAAAAAAAAAAAAAAGCTTAATAACAACAACAACAAATAACCCAATCAATAAATGGGCAAAGTAACTGAAAAATTCTCAGTTCTGATCTTTGATTTTTGTGTTGACTTTGCTCAAAATCCTGTGAAAAAGTGTTTGAAAAGTCTATAAATTGCTCACAAATTCTGTGAAATTATAAAGAATAATACCATTAAATAAATGATATTATCACTTTTAAGACATATTATCTTTTTATATTATATTTATTTTTCTTTTAAAATAAAACAAAAAAATTAAGAAGTTTACTTCAATCATACCTCACTGTGTTTTTTAATATATATCAATTTAGTACTAGAAAATCCAAGAAATTTCATTGTAGAAAAACATGAAAATGAGTCATATCTGATCCACTAGCCACTGGATTCCATTTAAACTTCTTATATACATGTAAACGTACACTCTCGGGGTCTCAGACAACAGGGGAAGGATGGGATGTTAGCGTTCACAGAATTACATTTCTTCCAAGAGACATGATTTCTGAATCTGTGGATTTCCCTTTCATTTTTCATTCTTTAAAATTTAAAACATGCTTTCCAAACAGCCACAGAGAAATAGAAGTCGGTGTACAATGACTGAAGGAAACCTCAGTTTATGCTGCTGTGTATTAAGACTACACAGAAATAGACATTTAGGGATGGGTAACTTGCCTTAATGACAACTGGAACTTATTCACTAGTGAAAACATACCACATACATACATCACAGCTACTTTGGTAAAAGACAATGAGCTGTGGTATGCTTCCATAGAAACTGCATGTTTTATACGACACATAGAAACTGCTCTAAAAATGCATTCATTTAGTAAGGAGAATAATAAGCTGATAAATAACTTGGGAAATTAGTAAAATCTGGTAATGAGTTTGAGTAGGTATTCCTTAACCTTCTCATCTAATAGGTTCCTGGTGTATGAAATAAAAGTCTAATCTCAAATATTTAGATTTTACCTGTGATAAACATAACTTATGCAGTTTGAGATTGTTAGTACATTAGAAGTCACACAGATATGTCTCATTAATTTGTGAGAATATTTAAACATATAATTAAAGACACTAAAATTTGTGATAATGCTAATAATGCCTGTGTCAAAAGTCTTATTTGAAGGTCAGCCCTGTGATATTTATCAAAGTTTGGGGTTTAACTTGTGCCCCTGAATTGCATCTTTCAAGTTATGAAATATAGAAAGTTTACTGCCATGCAATAAGTAAGGCATGTGTCCTGTAAAATTTCACTCTGGCTATGAGTAGGTCATCAACTATGACCTTTTCCCATGAGAATACTTAAAATAATTGAATGTGTTGCTCTTCCCAAAGACAAGCACTGCAAAACACCCACTTGTACCCTCCTCAAAGTCAATTCCATCTCTGCTCTGGCAAGGGTATACTCTCCTCCCCATGGGACTCCCCACTCAAGAAGGTGGGTCACTATATAAAAGTTGAAGATATGCAGAATTCTTGACAATCGATTTATCCTACCTAGAATTTCATTTTACTCTCATGGTCAATTTTTACAGAGTAACATGTATATAAAAACTAAACTCATCATGAGAGTAGGTAACTATGATGCAATGGATGGTCTGACAAGCAAAAGTTCTAGAAAAAATGTTCACTATTTAGAGAAGATGAGGAAATACTTCTTAAAAATAATCATTGAGAGGCAATGAACAGTAAACCAAGAATTCTTACATACTGAAGAGATGCCAAAAGAAAAAGAAAATGAAAAGCAATTCCTCTGGGCAGTATATCACACATAGTAGACGATGGCACAGAAATCAATGAAAAGATAAATGAAAGTAAATTCCCAGAGTATTATGTCAAAATTTATGTATAGCTCATCAAGCCCCTATTAGAGAATCACTAGCACTGTCATTATTCTTTAAAATATCATAATAAAATTATGAGTCAATGTGCATTAGAGTTTAGATGCTTAAGCTATTTTAAAGAGACAGTTTATTCTTAACATGCATAACAAGGGTAGTCATTTTGACAAAGTGGACAATGATATTTTCCTATATTAAATTTGGTATGATGCATATTCCATTTTATGGAGAGGGGAATGTATAGTAAATGCACAGAAAAATCATTATCCACTTGACAATTTCAGTTGATAAAATGACACTAGGATGTAATTTCCAGGAATTAAGTAGAAAGTAAGGTGAAGTTCCATTACCTATGAAGCCTTGCCAGCTCTGAGGAGCAGCATAATGCAATTCAATAACTGAGATTATTTTCTTTTGTTAAAATACAATACAGGCCTTGAAAAAGTAAAAATTCAAGAGATAACACAATCATAATGCATCCATTTTCTCCACTTAAATATCCCATAGTATGCATAAAATGATGTATTATCACAACTTTAATTGCATTTATTTTGAAAAATGTCTAGGTGCCATAAAATACATCTTAAATGTACTATGTCTTTCAACATAGAGAAAAAAAAAAAAAAAAACAGGTCTAATGTGTTAAGAGAATGAGCAATAGAAACTGAGGATCAAACAGGATAATTTACAAGGGTTATGAGTAAGGCATATAACAGCAAGAACCAGCAATAAATCTCTTCCTCTCCAAATACCAATCTTTAGTTACAGAGTGGATGAGGGTTTCTTAATTTAAATTTATTTCTGAACTCAGCAGACTGATGGGAGAGTTTGCATGGATTTTTGTGCTTCTTACATTCTTTTCTTAACTAGAAAGTTGTGTGTGTGTGTGTGTGTGTGTGTGTGTGTGTGTGAGAGAGAGAGAGAGAGAGAGAGAGAGAAAGAGCGAGCATGTGTGAACACCTGCACATACATGTATTTAATCCAGATTCCTTAAAGAATGGTACTAAGTCTAAAGTATCTCTTTTAAGCAGAGAATTATTTGGTAAAAGGTAATATACATATGAAAATAAACAAAAAAAAAAATAAAGTCATCTATAGAAATTTTATCCAAGTTTTATTTGGAACTACAGAGACTCAGCTGCAAAAATTACAGTCATGTGCCACATGATGGCACTTCAGGTAGTGAGGGACCATGTGGGACAGTGGCCTCTGAAGTTGTAATGGAGCTGAGAAGGAAGGAAGTGTTTCCCAGTGATGGTGTAACTGTCATCGTGCGTCAACAGATTACCCACGTGTGTATAGATGCTGGTATGAATACACCACAGCATTGCTGTTCATGTAAACTTATAGCAAATAAATTATGTTTAGTACACAATACTTGATAATGAATGATGATACCATTGCATTGGCTTATTGATTTACTATACCATATCTCTTATTGTTGTTTTAGAGTGAACTCCACCTATTTAAAGGCCCTTGGAGGTGGACCAGAGGAAGGCGTTGTAGGGGAGTGTGGTTCCCATGTTACTGAAAACCTTCTAGTAGGACAGACATGGAGACAGGAGACCCTGATATTGACGATCCTGACCCTGGACAGGCTTAAGCTAATGTGTGTGCCTGTGTATTCATTTTTAGCAAAAGTTTAAAAACTAAAAAGTAATTTAAAATAGACAATTTCTTTGACTAAAAAGAAGTGTTTGTAAAACTGGAAATGTTTTTGTGATCTAAGCTAAATGTTATTAGAAAAGAGTAAAAGGTTTAAGAATGCTTATGAGATAAAAAAAAAAAAGAACTTAGAGCAAACTAATATTAATTTAGAGAGAAATCTTTTTTATAAACTTAGTAGAGCCTAAGTGTACAGTCCTGTAAAGTCTACGGTAGCACATAGCACTGTCCTTGGTCTTCACATTCAGTCCCACTCAATCACTCACCAGGAGTAACTGCTTGTTCTTCAGGCTCCATTCATGGTAAGTGCCCTGAACTCAGGTTCCATTTTTTTTTTAATTTATTTTGCATTCGGTGTTTTTGCTGTATTGTTTCTGGGTTCAGGCGCACCTTTATTTGCCATTGTGTTATCTTGCCTACAGTGCTCAGCACAGTATAGTGCACAGGGTTGTAGCCTGAGATCCACACCCCAAGTGTGGACTAGGCCATGCCATCAAATTTTATCTATGTGTCTTTTTGGATATTCCCACAATGTCAAAATCACCTTAACAACTCATTTCTCAGAATGCATCCCTGTCATTAAAGCACACAGGACTGTTCACAATGATTTTCAAAACCCCATTAAAGATGTAAGAATACGTACTTACTGAAGTAAGATTCAGCTAACTCTTTAAATAAAATTAACATAGAGGCAGATCATAGGAACTTAAGAAGGAAATTATCTGACTTAATGCAAAGAATGTATTAAAACATTCTGGTGCTTTTTGTTAAATTCTATGAAATTTATATGTCATATGTCAGCTACCCATACCAAATCAATAGAAGCAAATATGTTCAAGTAAAACACTTAAAAGATTTTCACTTTTAATGTTATGTAATTTTAAATGTTGGAAAAAAAACAGCATTGCAATTTTAAGAGGATTTGTGTAAATGACCACTAACAATTGATTTTTTTTCTTTTTGCCTGAGTCGTTCTAAAATACATGGGGGGAAATGTGCATAAAATGTATATAAATGCATAAACACTATAAAACATCAATAAAACATTTCATGCAATTTGCAGTTTAGAATCAACAAATGAAGATCTGAATATTAAGAATGAATGCATTGTAGGGACTGAGGACTCTCCTTTATCATACTAAAAAAGAAAAATTAAAGCACTGATAATTGAATTTATGTTTATAAAGTTGGAACATACCTAACATATAGTAAGCTTACACTGTTTTTATAGTTTTTATTTTTATTTTTTATTTTTTCTACTGTTATAATACTGGGATTTCAGAAAAGATGTCTAGAACATGGATTCCTTGAGTTGTACAGTGTTTCTAATTTAGTTATTCTAGGTATTGGTAAATAAAGCAGTTCAACTGATCTTTGCTCAAATTTCTTAGACTATCCACATGGATCTTCAATGTTCATTGGAAATCTTTAAAAGTGAAATATGCAACAGATGCAAGACTTACTTTAATCCGGATACACACTTCATTACATCTGAAAATCTGTTGATGTATGCACAGTTTACATTCTACCTTGTACACACAGAGTACGTTCTTAAGTATCCAAAAGATTATAATTAGTTTCTATAAAAGTCTTCAAAATCTTCAAATTGCATTTTTAGCTAAGCATTTTATGATCATTATTTTAAGAAAGACAAAAATCCCAAGTTTCAACTCTCTGAAATCCCTCATTCTCAATCAGTATAAAATTTAGTTCTATTTTAATGGCTATTTTAACTTAAAAGGAAATTGTTTATGATAGCCTTTTCAGTTTGTGGAGTCTCAGTTTATTTGAAGCTTTAACTGAAATTGAATCAAATAACAATGCATATCCTTGAAAAAGTAAAGTCCATCGATAGGTTAAATGCTTTAAGTAAACCAGAGAATGATCCATATGCAATTCTCATCCCTACACAGGTACAAGTTAGGTCATCCCAGGCAACAATGTATGGCCCTAGAGGTGTCAATTTAGGGTAAGTCACCGAGGTATGTTTAGACCATGAAAAATTGTGCAATACATTCAGGAATACACTTTGGTTTTCTATCTTGATTTTTTAATTTATAAGCACTATAATTAGAACAGAGTGTTTAAATCATTTCAAGAACGATATCAAAGGAAGTAATTGTCTCATTATAAAACAAATTACTTCTATATAAAAAATATTGTATCATAAAATATGAATATTGAGTTGTGCTATATAACAAGAATATATGGAGTTCATTTGTTTTCCTTCCAGCATCTATCCTTCTAATGCTATGTGATGTAAAATACAATTATATATTTTTCTAAGCAGGGAATAAACAAATTAAGAGTGGTACTGTAACAATTATTTAATTTAGAATCTGACTCACTGTCATTAATACCTGTCTGCAATTCATAATTATTTTAAAAATAACATTGTGTTGTGTGTATTGATAAATGAGAATTCAATTGAAATGTTGTTTATTTCTTGTTCCTAAGTAGTCAAAATCTAATTAGGAACATGCAAATGACTTGACTTCACTTTGTAGTATATGTGTAAATGTTTGTGGTTGATTGCAAATATCAAATAGAATATGGAAATTCTGTGACTCTACCCTCTCTCTTACTGATTCCCTATTTATTTCTTGTGATTACACTTTGAAGAGTAGTCTGGCCAACCTATGTAATTCTATAATATCGATTTTCAGAGAAATACAGTAACTGTATTATAGCATATCAAGGCACTTTCTATCCTTTTCATTCTTTATTTAAGAACATCCAGCGTCCTGGACATGGTAGGTGTTAAATTGTGTGATGAGTGAAACAATGAATCAATGAAGGATTGTTTTTTTTTTTTTTTTTTTTTTTTTTTTTTTTTTAATTTATGTGACCCACCTAGGACTTATTCCTTGTTAACTTGCAATTTCTGATTGCATCCAATTTGTGACTAGATCTTTAATATACATTAAAACACAATCAATGTTGTTCTAACATCGAGTGGTTTGCATAAGAATTGTACTGGGCTTAAAAATAAGTATTAGATGAACTAAAAATGAAATCACACTTAACCCTGGCTTTCCTCATGAAGAGAATGCATGCCTCACAAACTGCACATTCAACCACAATACCTGCTTAGCAAATTGATTTATTTTCCAAGAGAAATCACGAGTCCTCAAAAATATTGAAATATTTGAAAAGAAATGCAACATGTATATTACTTCCATCCTGTTGTAAGACAAGGATTGACAGTGTAAGAATACCTTTTATATTTTGTCTCTATTAATGCTTATTTCGAAGCAGCAGGTAAAGTAAGGCGGGTTGAACTCCCCATGTGCTTATTTTAGGTCCATGCTCTGAGGTGAGCCATCCAGTCAGTGCATGTGTCTTGGCTCTAAGAAGCAACCTTTTAGTCTCCTTCAGGAAACTCCTGGGATCCCATGTGCCACCGCAAGCCAAGCCTTTCCAACATGTGGAAGACTCTCCTCTTGATGTCTTCCACAGCCTTGACCTGAGAGAAGGTCAATGCTAGTTGCACAGCCACGTTCAAGCCTTCCTCCACTCTTGAGAACTGCTCTCACTCTGTGGGTTTGTGACCCTGGGACCTGTGTACTGCCAAGTGATCCTGCCATTCTCCCTTTGCAGAGTTGTTTTATCCACCTGAAATTTTCACTTTGAAACTTCACTAACTTTTCTTCAAGCTCCAAACAAGAAAATTGATGAGCACTTGATACTTGCCTCTGCCACTCCGACCAATCCAAGTGGAAAAAAGCATCCCAAGGCCTGTGTTGTCCCTTCTTTTCAGCTGTCATCAGATGGGTTGGCATGGCGGCCACAAACTCTGTGTGGCCAGGAAAGTTCTGGGGTTGCGTGGAAGTGAAAGGGAAGAGAAGTGCTGTCCTGACTTTGGCTGCTGGTACACATTTGTTCTTTTCCAAGTCGGCTTCATCACAGAAATCTGTACTGTGTAGGATGCAGGTCCTTTCCATAAAATTCAATCCTTGATTCCCAGTTCATTTGCTGTTGATTTCCAGGATAGTCAGGACTTTCAGAATAGAGTCATGATTACAGGGGATACTTATCCTAGTAATTATCAAATCTCTTTTAAAATGCTGTGAAAGCGATGGACATCTAGCTAACTGGAAAGTAGATTTCAAGAAGGAGAGACTTGAATCTCCTTTAGTAACTTGAAGTGCCTACATTCATTGTTGTAAGCAATGGAATATGATTGAAACTAGAAATTGATCATCACTTAGATGTATGTCCCTGTGCTTTCTTATCTGTTTTTACTTTGTCCATAATGCTTTGTTGCTAATAGAAGCAGGATGCACTTTAACTGTGAGACTGCTGGAGGTGCTCTTGAAGCACTAAGCAATCATTAAACAATTGAGTCTTAGAAACAAAGAAATATGAAGGGTCAAAAAAAAAAAAAAAAAAAAAACAAAGACAAAAACAAGAAATTCCATGTTGAAAAAAGGGCATGAAATTGTATAAGAAAGAATCTAATAAATCCATGCTCTTTTAATCAGGAGTGAATTATAAAAAAAAACAAAAAAAAAAAATAGAAAGCTCATCTGAAATAGGAGAACAAAAGCAAGACCATTTAATTCTTGTATTTAAGGGCTCATTAGTACCTCATCTTGGGAATCTTGCTCTACATCGGATTACACCAGCTTCCTCACCCCTCACTATTTAGAGCCACTATGATTTTCTTTAAGGTCCAAACAGTGTTTTCAGACTTTGGAAAGTACTTGGTCCCAAGGTATTGTAAGAGTCTTCCACTTTATGCTCTGAATATAACCCTTACTGCTCTGCCACTGCAATTTATTTTTTAAAATAGACATGTTTCTTTCTCTTCCTCTGTCTCTCTGCTCCTCCCTAATCTACCCTTCCCTAATGTCAGGGAGAAACAGGATTACCTTCTTCCCCATCCTTGAGTATACAACTGTTGCTGCCTGAAGCGCTTGGAGCAACGGAGCCGCGGGAAGAAGTTCAGAGGCAAACTGGAGACAAACAGCTTTTTATTCTGATAACTTTTCTCTCTGGTTCTAACAACGACTAACACATGCCACACACACCACCAAAATGGCGCTGACCCGATCAGCAATTTCAGCCAAGTCACTCGAGATCCCGGGACAAGTCCCGTGAGACTACGGAAGGCGACAATGCCCAAATCTCCACGGCTCATAGTCAACCGCAATTCAAGCCATCTCCCCAAACAGGGCTCCTACAACAACCACCATAGGAATGAAGTAATCCAAACTTTAGGAATGTACCAGAAGATCTCAGAAACGACTATCTTCCAAATTAATAACTGAAGTACAACTCCAACAAGGATTGGAGGAATGTAGCCTTTGAATCACCTCTTTAAAATCCCCCTGTTTCTGCTGATGGGCAGAATCACAGCCTCTGGGACAGGAGTCCACCGTGTTTCTCCTCTGCTAGCAAAGCAATAAACCTTCCTTTTCCTTTTTGTCAAAACCGCGTCCTCCTTATTGGATTGGCATCAAGGACAAGGACCGAGCTTTTGGCAACAGCGTCACGGCTAAGGTGCTTCCTGGATAAAACTACGCCATATCAAGTCAGCAGGTCCTCCATCAGCCTAAGCCCTTTGTGACTGAATGATTTTGACCATCTAGTATAACAAAAGCCCCTCCAGGACATGTTGGTGGTATGGAGCAAGGACCCTGTCTACAATGTGGTACACACAGTCAGCTTCTGCTTGCAGCATCATGAAATCATGGCCTGTCTGGCTCCGTCCATGTGAGTGTTACCTTCGTCCATGGTCCATCTGAAACATGGTTTTTCATGCCGTTTCATTTATTCCCATAGCACCTGTCGGGGAGTTTTGGCATATTTCTTCCTTATGTAAAAATCTGCCCTTTTGAAATAGTGCCTGATTATAAGTACTGTGACATGTGAATTTATCCATGCCAACCAAATTTTAAAACTGGATTTAAGTACTTACACGTTGATTCTCTTTCCTGAGTTACTTCTAATTTGATCAGTATTCTACTTGAAACTAGAATACATGTATGTCTATGTACACGCATGTATATATACCCATATATCAATAAGTACACACACATGTGTATGCACAATATGCATACATGCATGTGCATGTGTATTATCCCAGTAAACTAATAAACATATTTTACCTCTGTCTGTTCATTCCCTGTCTCCCTAAAATGAATGTATCAGATAATAATAAGGCAAAAAAATTTAAGAGTACCTCTTAAAATACATGCACAATGAAATATAATAGTTCACTTGTTACAGTTTCACTAATTGCTTCTTAAACTAATATTACTTTCCTAATTCTACACTCTTTTGGTTCTTTGGTTGGTCTTGCACTTTTTTAAGCATTCTTTTTAGTTTTGATGTTATCTTCCTTACACAGTATGTATTGTGGAAAATGTTTATTCCTGAACCCGCGTCTATTATTTGTTCCATTATTCAAATTTTATTTTAGTTAGCTTTTTCACTGCTGTTATGGTTTAGATATGAGGTGTCCTCCAAAAGCTCATGTGTGAGACAATGCAAGAAAATTTAAAGATGAAATATTTGGGTTGTGAGAGGGTTAACCTGATCTTTGAATTAATCACCTGGTATGGATTAACTTGGTGGTAACTGAAGGTGGGTAGGGTCTGACTGGAGAAGATGATTCCTGGGGGCATGCCTTTGAGGTTTATATCTTATATCTGGTGAGTGGAGACTGTCTGTCTGCTTCTTGACCATCTTGTCCTGAGGTGCTTTCATCTGCCTCACGCTTCTGCCATGATGTCCCGCCTCACTTTGGACTCTGAAGAACGGAGGCTCCCACCTCTCAATCTTCATGGACTGAGACCTCTGGTACTGTGAGCCCCAAATAAACTTATCCTCCTAAAGTTTTTCTGTTGCCGCCTGCAACAACTATACCTCGGGAAAGAATTCGGAGGCAGACTGGGAATGAGTAGGTTCTTTATTCTGCTTTCACTGCTGACTTCTCTCTCCAACTCCAACAACCTCTCCAACTCCAACAACAACTCCAACAACAACTCCCCCACGATATCAACCCTCCCTGGTTAAATACTCTTCACCTTGACAAATATACATGTGTCACAAGCTCAACTTACAGGTGCATCACACAGTGTTCACGGGCACAGAAAGATTCTTAGTTGATTACAATAAGGTCAGGAGAAAACAATTAAACGCCTCCTCTTTGGCTCTCAGCCAGCTGTCATCTTAGCTATCTCCTCATTAAGGCTCTAACATTTTTCTTGTCAGGTCTTTTGATCACAAAAGAAAAAAAAAAAAAAAAAAAAAAAAAATGCTAACTAAAACAGTTGCTGTGACCAAAAGACAAGAACAAATTTAGAGACGGACAAGTTTCTTTGAGGCTTGTAGTTTCAGAAGTCTCAGTTCATAAACAGCTGACATCACTCCTCTGGGGCAGGGGTGAGACAGAACATCATGGCAGAAGATGGTGGCAGAGGAAACCAGCTGGGAACATGGCACCAGGAAGCAGAGAGAGACCTTTGTTCAACAAGGACAAAAGACAAACCCCAAAATCAAGCCCCCAGACCCTACCTCCTCCAGCCACACCTTACCTGCCTATAATCACACCCAGTTAATCCCTATCAGGGGATTCACATGCTGATTAGGTTAAGACTCTCAAGATTCACATTGTCTCACACCTGAGCTTTTAGGGACACCTTATTTCTAAACCACAATGATATTATTTCCAGTGGCCTTGGTTTGCTGCTTCTACTTTGCATATCAACACCTGGCCACTTTTCAGTTTTCATTATGAAATAATTATTTTTCTGTTCTGAAGTTTAACTCTCTGTGGCTTCCCTTGAGTCACTCTGGGCTCTTGCACTTACACATCTGCTTACTGCCTTCTCTTCACTCCCTCTGAAGGCGGTCCCAAGTAGGGCCTTCAGAACCTTGGCTGGGTCTTCTATTCATCCTCCTGAGGCCTCCCAACCCTTTCTTCACCTCTGCAAAGAAACCTTGGGACACACACTGCTGGAATTCCACCTGGCTTATTTTGTGTCCTCAGCCCCAAACAGGCTGAGTTTAATCCTTTTTTGTTTGTTTGTTTTAATTACACCTTTGCCAGTTTTCCAAGTCCCTGGACAATCTGGACAATCTGTGACTCCTCAGCTTATCTAAAAAAGTGATAACTGTCCTCTCTAATCAGTTAATTAAAAAGCCCATTTTTACAATTTTTCCTCCTGTGAATTCATGCTTAACTTTGACGATTTGTTGGTCTCTCAATAAATAATATATTGCAATATTACTGAATTTTAGTATTTCACTGAATGTTGCCTCAACATTTTTATTAAGATGTTCTGGGCATTTGACACATCCCAGGGTGGTTTTCCTTATACTCTCCACTCTGCTTCAAACAAGCAGTTCTCCACTGGTCTGCTTCTCTGCAGAAGCAAGTGAGATCCATGGAATCATTGCAATCCATATAATTACCAACTTAAAAAAAACATAGATATGTACGCTGATCCTTTCCTTTGTTCTTCAAACTCTCTTATTTGGTGTTTCATATTCATTATCCTACCATGGGATCATCATTCTTATTCTCTATAACAAAATTTCTTCTTAACCTATTCATTCATTAATCAATAAATTATGAAATAGATTTCCTTCACTTTACTGAATTTGCTTACTCATATGTCAATCAGAACAATTAAATTCCATGTCATTTTCTAACATTTGCCTTAATTAACATCACATTTACAGATTATTTTCACATACATTACTCATTTATCTCAAATATGGTCTTGGAGATAAGCAATACAGTGTTACATCTATTCTAAACTTGTAGAAAAAAGCACAACACAGTCTCCAAAGAACATTTTCTGGTTTGATACCTATGGTTTGTGTCCTTACCAATCATAATCACATTTTTATTTTGTGTGTCTGTGTATAATATCTTGGTCCTTGCCTTAAAATTTTAACTCTTAAATTAGTTTTCCAGAAATTTCATCAAAGATATTTTTTGACAAGGAAAAAAAAACTATTACTCTGGAAAAAAAAAAAAGATTTTCATTCTCAAAGCATCCTGTTTTCGTACATGTAATTCAGAAACTGTTTAATCTCAGCAGGGTTTTCTGAACATCTTGAACATGAGATATGTGAATTAGATCTTTGATATTGTTTTTAAAATTTACACTTAAGTTTTTTTGCTGAGACTAAAATTGAATGTACTGTGGATTACCTAACCATCATAACCTTAGGTACAAATACACAGTAGTTCAACTAAATTTTTCAAAACCTGACATTCGGTTTAGTTCTAATCATCCTCTATGTGCCCCAGAAAATATCACAATTGTGAAAAGTTCATGCAAATGTTTGTAGCAATCTAAAAAAAATGGAATATTCCTGTGGTGGATATAGATTGTCACTTTTCCATTGTGTCTTCCACCTTTGCATAGTCATTGCCATTCTGGTTAATAAGACACATGTGAAGTCTGCTGCCATAATTACTGCATTTCTTTCATTTTTTTTTCCTGCCTTGTATAAGCATGTGTTCAAAGCTGGTAAAGCTAAGATTTAAGAAGCAAGAGAATAAAAGATCAGAGACTCTATACCCATTGTTCTTAAACTAGTGAACCAAAGGGTGCCACCACCCAATATGTTTACATGATATAGATGAATCATTATTTATTTACCTTAATGCTAATTGCTTTTTAAAAAATATGTGCAACAACAAGCATTCATAGCAGATATTTAAGGGAATATTTTATATGGGCAAATGTTATTGTTATCTAACCAAAATAAGATTAAAAATATTATAAAGAATAATACATAAATAAAATAGATATTTAATCCTAGATCTATTTTATGGATTTTATTTATTCATAGAATGTACAATAAGTGGATACTAACATTGGTGTAAGTTTGGGTTTACCATTTTTCTTTAACATTTGGGTTTTTTCTTTAAAAATCTCAGATAAAAATTCAATCCTTGTATGCATTTTCAGTTAGATATAAGGCAGAATCCTGGTAAACTATCTCTAGGTAACATAGCGACATATGGTGAGCTATTTCATTTGATCTAAACTTCATATGAAGTTATATTAATAGTGAAACGTTTAGGCAGGAATTAGGTGAAACCATCACCTCTGATTTTTTCCAGTCAGTTTTATATGGTATCTTGACAGCAAAGAGAAATCACCATGATTGCAAGAAACTGGGAGACACAGAATCTACTTGAAACATGAGAAAGAGGGAATTTATTCAGTGTGACAGAGGAGAAGTTGGAAGGAAGAGAATATCTCTAGGTGATTTTATTTACATGTTACAAAAATATGCCCGTGAACAAAACTTGCGTTAGTGTGTGTGGGAAGAAGAAGAAGGTGGGGGTTGGAGTTAGAGCATTTGGAGTGATTGCTGAGCTGGGGAGAGAAGAAGAACAAAAGACCTTTTTTCAAAACTTCAGTAAATAATAGTAGCAAAATAGAGAAACATGAAGCTAAAGTAAAATTCAAACTGCCCAGTAAAGTTTTGAGAGAAACAAGATTCAAGGCTGAAGGAGCCTATAATCAGAAAAGGAGATAGCTAAAGATTGCGGTTAGCTGAGAGCCATAAAAGATGTTCTAGTTTCCACCTGATATTAATACATTATTCAGAAGAATCTTTGTATATGCCCGTGAAGGCAACACTGTGTGACACACCTGTAAGCTCGAGCTGTAAGCACGTGTCCTTGTTAAAGCTACATGTATATAACTGGGTGAGGTTCGAACTGTTTTAGTGTGTGTGGGAAGAAGAATTCTAAATATTTGTAATTAGAAGGTGGTGAAGGTTGGAGTGCCTCACTACGGACAATTAAAACCCTTATTTTCACCCATGCTAGAGCTAAAATATTTGGAATTCATCCTGCTTACTATTATTACTCCTTATTCATCGTCACAGGTTGAATATTTGTTTGGAGTGATTGCTGATTCATATCACTAATCAAAAATCAGCTCAATTAGAGCTGGGGACATAAGAGCTCACACTAATCTGCCTGGTCCTCTCATGAAGGTAATCAAAAAGCTGATGCCCTCACTAAAACAATATTTATATTTACTACAGTACAACAAGCTACTTTATTTCATTCCCTGTTCCACGTTAACAGCACTAACCTTAAGACAAACATTTAAAATCACAAAAGAACAAGCTCGTAGAATTGTAAAAGAATGTCCATCTTGTTGTAACACTTTTGATGGGGTTAACCCACGAGGTTTGATGCCCCAATCATTTGTGGAGAAGCTTTTGCTGCATTGAGCATCCCCCAAAATGGGCATATACATCCACATCCTTCAAACAATTTTGTACAAAGTTCAATATTATCCACAAAACAGGTATCACTTATATTCCTCAGAATAAAAGACTTAAAAATATGTTACAAAGATGGAAACTGGAAAAATCCTAAGGACAGATTGGCAGTTGCCCTGTTTACCCTAAATTTCTTAACTTTAGATTCTAATGGACATTCGGCTGGAGATAGACACTGGAACCCACACCAACAACATAAACCTTTGGTTTACTGGAAGGATGTTCTCTCAGGTACATGGAAAAGTGTCCAGACCCAGTATTAATTTGGGGGAGAGGATCTGTTTGTGTTTTTCCAAAGCATGAATCCTCTCCAATATGGATACCATCTAGATTGATAAAGCAGGTACAAAGTCAAAAGGATCAAGACGAAGTTATTGAGGAGTCTAGATTGAATAAACAAGTACAAAATCAAGAGGACCAAAATGAAGGTATGGAGTGATTCCCTTAAGAGTCCTCCATTAAATTTACAACTTAAATTTCATCTTCCCGGCCAGGACAAGAAGATCTCTCTTCAGTGTATACACAATTGTATTTTTTTTCTTTTATATATGTCTTTATGTCTGTGCATTTGTCTAAATTTCATGTTAATGTGATGTCACAAATATATGTTTATATGTGCGTCTGTCTAGTGTGACGTCACAAATAATTAAGCGCTAAAAAAAAGAAAGGGTTAGATAGATATAGATCCACAAATAACGTTAATTCATTTAAGCTAAGAATATTCTAATTAGATATTCAATAGATAGATAGATACATAAATAAATATTCATATAAGTTCAGAATATTCTAATTAGATAATCAATTATAATGATAATCAATTTTGATTTATAGTTGTCTCCGGGACTTCTCTTCAGCTGTGAATATGTTTAATGTTGTATAACCTGATATTTTTGGTGTTCCGACAGAGGATCATTTATTTGTTATTAACTTCATTTGTTTAATAGCTGATTAATTTGAATTATTTCAACAGGTATAGGATTGCTGTGTATATAGAGACTCGAGGATTCCAGCTAACAAATTATTTTTCCAAAGTGCCTTTAGCTTTTCTTTATCTTTAATGCAGTAAACACCCTCATTTTTCTCTTTGATTATTTCTGAATGTGATATTTTGCCAGCTTATGTTTGTGGGAGCTTAAGCAGCAATGTGTGTGAGCAGAGATCAACTTTTATTTTCTACTCTAATAATTCTTTTTTTAGTTTGACAGCTCACCTTTTGATCTCAGTGCTGGAATAGCACTGCCTTTCCCTTAATAATGGATGCTTGAGTTTTTAGGTAGCGGGCCCTGAAGATTTGCCGGTGGAAATGTCTAGATATAAAAAAAGACGGCTGCTGCTACAACTACAGGGACCCGCGGTCGCTGCAAAGCATCCCTGCTGCTCAAGCATCAAACAACCTAACCAGCAGTGTGGCCTCTGCTCTGCATGCATGGGGCCTCCTGAATCTATATGTTATAACTTATGGACATTTTGATTTTCCATTATTTTGGGACATTACGGGACAATGCCTTGCGGGTATTTGTCTAAGAGAACTCAGTGCGTTACTTGATGAAACTAAGGGCAGCTGATTCGCTTAAAGAACTTGATACTCTATGGAAACTTGGCTCGTCAAGCAGTAGGCTTACCGCCTTAAAGCCGCAGCATCTCCTAAAAATTGGACGGCTGTTAGTCAACACACAGTCGATCCTGAAGGCTCTATTGGATGGCTGGTTAGCCTATGATGGGTAAGAGCCCCAGAAGGGGACAACCTAAGACACGGCACAGTCGCACAGGACAGTCTAATGTGGCCGGCATGTCAACCTATGCCAGGAGTCAGGACAGACTAGACTCCCATGACGGGTAAGAATGTCGGTTGCACATGGACGTCCTAGAACATCCCCTCTTTTAAAACTAAAAGGGGGAAATGAAGGAGCCTATAATCAAGGAGATAGCTAAAGATTGCAGTTAGCTGGGAGCCATAAAAGACTTTCTAGTTTCCACCTGCTATTAATACATTATTCAAAGAATCTTTGTATGCCCGTGAACACTGTGTGATGCACCTGTAAGCTTGAGCTGTAAGCACGTGTCCTTGTTAAAGCTATATGTATATAACTGGGTGAGGTTCGTTAGTGTGTGTGGGAAGAAGAAGAAGGTGGTGGTTGGAGTTAGAGCATTTGGAGTGATTGTTGGAGCTGGAGAGAGAAGAAGAATAAAAGACCTTTTTTCATTTTCATCCTGCCTCCGAATTTTCCTGCGGCGTTCGCTGCTCCAAGTGGCTTCCGCTGCAGGCAGTGACACAAGGCAAGATGGTTTGTCATGAACAAGAAGTGAATTCTTAACAGAATAGACATGATTTTTAATTTAAATATTGTAGTATTAACTTAAAAAATATATACTGTGTATGAATGTTTTGAGAAGTTATTGAATGTATGCAAATGGCATTGGTGTTGTAGGAGTTCTCAAAACATTGTGGGATGTCCATTTGTTTCTCCCCAATACAATCATAAAAGATTGATAAAATAGAAAAAAAAAAAAAAAAAAAACTGCTTGAAGGCATTGGCAAACAAAGATCAATAGAAGTTCAAAATTCTAAGAGAAGCAAACTATTGTCACATCCCCATTGCTCTTTTCTCTTTCAGGTGCCTCTGTAGGTGGTAACTTAGGATGAGCGGCAAATGGGTACTCTGGGTTTTGGCAAGTGGCTTTGGAGACAAGAGCTGGAGGTGGGCTGCTAGATAGCTGGACTGGACAGACTATTATTCAGAGAAAGAAAACCACGGGGAAGTGAGCCTCAAGTTCCAAGTGCAGTGGAGACACAGTGTGAGGCTCTAGGCAAAAGCAAATCACAAAGCGACATCAGGATCTCAGGATTTCTAACATATATGTATTTTTTTTTTTTTTTTTTTGGAATTTATTTATTCTTTTTAGGTTTACTGGACAGTAGAGTGTATTTTCACATACCATACATAAATGGAGTATAACTTATTCTAATTAGGATCCCACTCCTACGGGTGTACATGGAGTCACACTGGTCTTGAATTCATATATGAACAAAGGAAAGTTATGTCGGATTCATTCTACTGTCTTTCCTACTCCCACTCCCCATCCCATTTTCCTTTGTCTAATCCAAAAAACTCTCCTGCTCCACCCCAGCATTACTGTATGTTAGTATCCACTGATGAGAGAGAACATTCAGTTTTTGACTTTTTGGGTTTGGCTTATTTCACTTAGCATGATAGTCTATGGTTCTATCTCTCAAAATGCCACAATTTCTTCTTTATGGCTGGGTAACATTTCACTGGGTATTTATACCACTTTTTTTTTATCCATTCATCTGTTGAAGGACACCTAGGTTGGTTCTATAGCTTAGCTATTGTGAATTGATCTGCTATAAATATTCACGTGGCTGTGTTAGTGTAGTGTGCTGATTTTAAGTCCTTGGTGTATATGCCAAGGAATGGGATAATTGGGTCAAATAGTATTTTCATTCCAAGTTTTTTGAGGAGTCTCCATACAGCTTTCCATAGTGGTTGTACCAATTTGCAGCCCCACCAGCAATGTATGAGTGTTCCTTTTTTCCCACATCCTTGTCAGCATTTATTGTTACTTGTATTCTTGATAATTGCCATTCTGACTGGAGTGAGATGGATCTCAGTGTAGTTCTAATTTGCAATTCTCTAATTGCTAGAGATGTTGAACGTTTTTTTCATATATTTGTTGACCATTTGTATTTCTTCTTCTGTGAAGTGCCTGTTCAATTTCCTTGCACATTTATTGATTGGGTTGTAATTTTAGTATTAAGTATTTTGAGGTCTTTGTATATCCTGGAGAAATAATATTCTATCTGAGGTGCAGGTGGCCAAGATTTTCTTCCATCGTGTAGACTCTCTCTTCATGTTCTTGATTTTTTCCTTTGGTGTAAAGAAGCTTTTTAGTTTGATACTATCCCATTCATTGATTCTTGATTTTACACCTTGCACTTTAGGAGACTGGTTGAGGAATTCAGTTCCTAAGCCAATGATGGAGAGTTGTGTCTACATTTTGTTCTGGTAGGTGCAGGGTCTCTGGTCTAATGCCTAGGTCCTTAATTCACTTTGAGTCAAGTTTTTCACAGGATGAGCGATAGAGTTTAAATTTCATTCTACTACATAGGGACTTCTTGTTTTCTTGGAACCATTTGCTGAATAAACTATCTTTTCTCCAATGTAAGTTTATGGCCCTTTTGTCTAGTATGAGATTACTGTATTCATGTGGATTTGTCTCTGTGTCTTCTGTTATATTCATCTTCTTGTCTGTCGGGAACTTACACTGAGTGCCAAGGGGATAAAAAAAGCTCTGGCTTTCTGGCTGCTTGCCACATTACCATGCCCTGTTGCCGGACCTAGGCTAAGCAGGGGGTGTGGCTGTGAGAACCAGAACCCCCTGCTGGTCACTGATTGGCTACGGCCCATTATAAAGCATTGTCCACCTTTTCAATAAACGAGCTCTTGCACCCACCAACTGGACTCCCCGGTATGTTCCTGGGCCTTCTAAAGGCGGGGGGGAGGGAATATCGACGGCCTTCGCTTTCCCAATCTAGCCTCTTCATTGGGGTAGGCCTCTCTGGCCTCTTTTGCTGGACAAAAGAGGTCCATCTGGGTACAGGGAGGATAAAGACCCCAACCCCTTATAACTTCGCTACAAAGTGGCGCCAAGCGCGGGGCAGAAATTCTCGGCGGATTGGGCTAATCGTTTTAAGCCAGACAGGGCCTTACGAGTGGAGGCATCCTCTAAAATGAGGCAACCATACATCTCTCTCTCTCTTTCTCGTCCACTTTTCCTCTCTTTCTTCCTCTCCCTTTTCTGGGAACTTCAACCTTCGGACTTAGGTCTGAAACCTCTGCGCAGGGAAACCTGCAGTTTTCGTATGCACCTGGCGGGGGGGGAAAAAGGGAGGATGTTTGGGGAAGGCATGCTTGTAGACGGGCACAACCTGAGTCCATCTCCTAGGGCTACGGCCATCCCCCACCATGCCTCTGGTGAGCCGCCTCCAGGGTGGGGCTCACACCGAGTGAGGAGGCACACATGTGACCATGCTCCGGGGATGCATGCCGATAGCCCAGCCTTCTGTCAACAAGGTTCGAACTATACCTCCTTTTAAAATCTTAGGAGCTGAACTTAAATTGGATTCTGTCTGTCCCCTTACTCTTTGGTAGAGCTGCAAAAGCTCTTAGGGGAACTCAACTGGTTAAAAAGTGCTTTAGGCGAAGGCATCTGCTCACAATTGCAGTCCCCCACCCTTCCAGACCTCAGCCAGGACTTACCCAGGACTTACATTGAAATGCAAATGGAGAAGTAAGCTTAAGCCCCAAAAGAAAAAAAAAAAAAAAAAAAAAAAAAAAAGGGTTAAAATGTCTTTTTACCAACCTGTCATTTTTCTAACATTTTTGAGCTCATGGTTCTGATGTTTTGGTTATGTTGTGTGCACACTTGTGTTCTGTTTGTGTGTTCATGTGTGTGTAGATTGAACACTCATGAAAATTTAAAATATGGATCCGAATACCTTTAACTCACTTGATATTAAAGTTCTTTACCATCACAAATTCTAAAGCTGGACCTTCGCTCTGGAACTCCAGGATAAAATGCCATCCAAGGGGATGCGCACCTTGGAAAGATCCAAGGCCCCAGGATGTGCCTTCTGTCCTTTGGATTACTAGAGTGAACTGCCACATCAAAAACAAAACAAAAAAAAAGAAAACCAAAAAAAAAAAAAAATCCTAGTTCTTGCTGTCTTATGTCTTGTCTTGTATTCTATGGGTTTTTTCTGCCTTTTTATTGTGTGTCTTCTCTGGGGTAAATGTAAGAAAAGTAAACTTATAAGTAACTTTGTTTGTTAGACATTAATTTTCAAGGTTAAAATACTAACTGTTAAATTCCATTCTGTTGGGTTCTGGCCGGAGGCTGCGCCTCCTAGGTGGAAGGCCACACCTCCCAGATACTTTGTGTAAAAGACTACATTTCCCAGGTGCCTCAGCCTGGCCAGCGAACCTGGCTAGCAGGTGCCCTGGCCATCACCTTCCCTGCCCTCCATGCCATTTTTGTCCCCTACCACGCCATGTGGCACCCCAATAAACCATCCCTTTTCAGCATGGTGTTCCGGGGTAACTTCTTCATCGAGTAACATTATTGATTGTTTTCATGAATTGGACTTTGTCATCAATGAAACAGATTAAAATTTCAACAGATCTAATTCTATATGCATAAATGTTATGTTCTCATGAAGTGGTTAACAGATGTGTATGATTCTATATAAAGGATTATAAAAGATATCTGTATATGCAGAGGCCCAAAGGATTCAGCTGTTTCCATTGGGAGTACTGCAAGTAACAATATTTTTATTGAGATAAAAGGTTTACCTAAATTCAAATTATTACAAAAATTATTTAAAATTATGAACAAAAAGGGATTATATAAAAGCTCTATAAAAGTTGATTAAATAAGTATATAGAACAATCAGGAAATGCTATTTAAGGTTTTTTTTCTAAGGTCAAATGTTAATGTACTGTTATAAACCAAAGCTTAATCTATGATAAGAAGACAAAAATTTCTTAACATTAATTTACCTATAACATTATATTTGTTAAGTTTTGGGGTTTTTTTTGAACAAGTAATCTAAAAGAAATTAAAAATTATACAGCTATAATTAAACAACAACTATTATTTTAAAATATTATAAGGTTATTTCTTTAGGTGCTAAACTTGATTTATGGAAACATCAATGTAATTGTATATTGTAAAAGCAAATTGCTACTTTTCCAAAAAAGGTTAAATACTCTCAAAATTTCTTTAATCCCTTCTAAATGTGATATTTTGTCAGCTAAAGTTCATGGGAGCTCAAGCAGCAATGTATGTAAATGCTGTGGAATTTTATTTAAGAAGCAGAGATCAACTTCACAATTAAAACAGCTGACTTAAGATTAAGAACCCCACCATACCTGAGATAAGATAAGGCTCTGGTCTTACATGCCACAATGTATGGTCTAAAGAGTGATTCTTGTTGTTCAGAAACAGGGATTATAGTATATAACTCAGAATCCAAGATGGTTATTACATGAACTAAATGTGTTTTTAAGTTTGCCTGTTAATGTTTTGTACCACAGACCCCAGCTAATAAAGGGTAAATAATGACTGTAAATTCATAAGCATTGAGGTTAAAGCCCAGTGTTCTCAATTTAAGATTAGCTTACTAGAAGTCTAAGATCAAGACCTTAAATTAAATCAAAAAGGGCCAATAAAACCAATATTTGGTTTTTTTTTCCAGAGTAAGTCTGTTCAGGAACAGGAAACTTCTCTAAAGAGCTTTGCATCTCTGGGCCACATGATTTCCCAATAAGGGAGGTAAATGAGACCTATAGAGAAAAGAAAGCCAATCAGTGCACTTGCTAAAAGGAGTGTCCATAAAGGGAGAGACATCCCTAATGCCTCCAATGGAAGACACAAGGTCAAGCAAGACCTGGACCCATCCTTGCAGAAGGCACCGAGAAGAAAAGCTGCTCTCAGGTTTCCCCAAGATTCCTATCAGAAATCAGCTGACTCTTAGCAATAGTTAAAAGCAAAAGTCAGTTTGACAGACTTCATCCTAAACATCTAGTAAACAGTTGAAACAGATACACAACCATTCCTGGGCATTTTAGTAATAAAGTAACTTCAGATATACACTTGTATAAAAGAAACAGTTTAACAACTAAGTAACTGCCAAGTCAAAAGTTTTTTAGTCAGTTTAGGGCCTGCAGATCTTCCTAACCTACACAGGTAGGCTTAATATTCAGTAGTATGATTATCTAGCCCTAAGTGACAGAGATAAAGAGTTCTCTACTAGACACACAGGTCATACCAATAGAAAGATTTTATAGGATCAGATGACATTAAGTTGCTTAACTACCATCTTATCTGGACAGACATCTGTAATATTAAATGTTGTGTTTACATTCCTGATTACTCTGTGCATGCTAAAGATTTAAATTATCATACTCATGGTATACATTGAAATGTTCCAGATGCTGCAACATTTATTCAGTATTCATGTTTTTTTGTTTCTCTAATAGAAGCTCCCATATCTGATGACTTTACAACCTTCCCCAGGCTTCAATTTGACCTGACTTCTAATAAGGGAACTCCAAACTACTTCCCCCATCACTTCGCCCACTTTCAGCTTGAAGAAGCCAGATTCGGTCATCGTCTTATTCCCTTACAGTAGTAAGGAGTTTCTAGAATTAGAAGGGTAAAGAAGCCAAAATCTCATAGATAGTTGGTATCTGTCTTCACTCAATGGCCCATTAAACCCTCTCCACCTGAGGGCTTAAAGGTGTTTTAACCCAGGTTAAAACAAATAATGGACCCTGTTTTGTGAGCAAATCATTACAAAAATTTTTCAAAAGATGGTACATTAATCATACCACAGAGATCCCATATAATCCAAAAGGACAAGCCATCTTAGACAGGCACAATAAAACCCTAAGGGACCAATTAATAAAACAAAAAGGGGGAAGCAGCCCCATCATCAGTTAAAAACAGCGATGCTTAAATTTTTCCAAGCATCAGCCTTTGACTGTCTTTCAGAGACATTGGTCCAACCAGACACCCTACCTATGTGTCTTTCCAATTGGAGAACAAAGCCCTATTTGGGTACCTACTCGGGAACTCAAATACTGCCAATTAGAACAAAATGACTACCCAAGAGCACATGCTCTTGAGGGGTGATTTTTTCCTTTTTCCACAGGAATGAAAAAACTATGATGGATCCTCTGTCTCATTGTGATTGGACTTCTCGTCATCTCTATCCTGATGTTCATCAGGAGCACTGTTGCCTTAGATTCTCCCTTTGTCAGTATTTCAACTCTCTGCGACGAGTGAAGAGGGACTATGCCTATTCCTGGGAGAAAAGTGCTATTTCTGTGCCAACTGTCCGGACTTTGTTCTGGACAGCTTCCTTTGGACTGAACTAAATGGGTCGGCTTTAGCTCAAGCGGTTACGTCCTCATGCTGGACTTTGTATCTGTCTAATCCCTACCTTCTCCCTTTCTTTGTGAAATCCCTGACAGTCATTTTCCTTGTGTTCACTTTGGGGCCCCGTGTAATCAACAAACTTGTTCAACTCCTTTATGACTGGACCAAATTGATACAGCTTGGTGGTCTGCCAATAATATGCTGCCTTCAGCGATGCTGAGCGAGAGCCCTGCAGACTTGGCCATGGTCCTTAATAGGATGCAGAGGTCTAAACAAAATGGGGGAGCCCCATTTTGAAAAAAAAAAAAAAAAAAAAAACAGGGTAATGTCGGGAATTTACACTGTCTGCCAAGGGGATAAAAAAAGCTCTGGCTTTCTGGCTGCTTGCCACATTACCATGCCCTGTTGGCAGACCTAGGCTAAGCAGGGGGTGTGGCTGTGAGAACCAGAACCGCCCTGCTGGTCACTGATTGGCTATGGCCCATTATAAAGCATTGTCCACCTTTTCAATAAACAAGCTCCTGCACCCACCTACTGAACTCCCCGGTATGTTCCTGGGCCTTGTAAAGGCGGGGGGAAGGAATATTGGCGGCCTTCGCTTTCCCAATCTTGCCTCTTCATTGGGGTAGGCCTCTCTGGCCTCTTTTGCTGGACAAAAGAGGTCCACCCGGGTACAGGGAGGATAAAGACCCCAACCCCTTATAACTTCGCGACACACTTGTGTTCTGTTTGTGTGTTCATGTGTGTGTAGATTGAACACTCATGAAAATTTAAAATATGGATCCGAATACCTTTAACTCACTTGATATTAAAGTTCTTTACCATCACAAATTCTAAAGCTGGACCTTCGCTCTGGAACTCCAGGATAAAATGCCATCCAAGGGGATGCGCACCTTGGAAAGATCCAAGGCCCCAGGATGTGCCTTCTGTCCTTTGGATTACTAGAGTGAACTGCCACATCAAAAACAAAACAAAAAAAAAGAAAACCAAAAAAAAAAAAAAAAAATCCTAGTTCTTGCTGTCTTATGTCTTGTCTTGTATTCTATGGTTTTTCTGCCTTTTTATTGTGTGTCTTCTCTGGGGTAAATGTAAGAAAAGTAAACTTATAAGTAACTTTGTTTGTTAGACATTAATTTTCAAGGTTAAAATACTAACTGTTAAATTCCATTCTGTTGGGTTCTGGCCGGAGGCTGCGCCTCCTAGGTGGAAGGCCACACCTCCCAGATACTTTGTGTAAAAGACTACATTTCCCAGGTGCCTCAGCCTGGCCAGCGAACCTGGCTAGCAGGTGCCCTGGCCATCACCTTCCCTGCCCTCCATGCCATTTTTGTCCCCTACCACGCCATGTGGCACCCCAATAAACCATCCTTTTCAGCATGGTGTTCCGGGGTAACTTCTTCATCGAGTAACATTATTGATTGTTTTCATGAATTGGACTTTGTCATCAATGAAACAGATTAAAATTTCAACAGATCTAATTCTATATGCATAAATGTTATGTTCTCATGAAGTGGTTAACAGATGTGTATGATTCTATATAAAGGATTATAAAAGATATCTGTATATGCAGGAGGCCCAAAGGATTCAGCTGTTTCCATTGGGAGTACTGCAAGTAACAATATTTTTATTGAGATAAAAGGTTTACCTAAATTCAAATTATTACAAAAATTATTTAAAATTATGAACAAAAAGGGATTATATAAAAGCTCTATAAAAGTTGATTAAATAAGTATATAGAACAATCAGGAAATGCTATTTAAGGTTTTTTTCTAAGGTCAAATGTTAATGTACTGTTATAAACCAAAGCTTAATCTATGATAAGAAGACAAAAATTTCTTAACATTAATTTACCTATAACATTATATTTGTTAAGTTTTGGGGTTTTTTTTGAACAAGTAATCTAAAAGAAATTAAAAATTATACAGCTATAATTAAACAACAACTATTATTTTAAAATATTATAAGGTTATTTCTTTAGGTGCTAAACTTGATTTATGGAAACATCAATGTAATTGTATATTGTAAAAGCAAATTGCTACTTTTCCAAAAAAGGTTAAATACTCTCAAAATTTCTTTAATCCCTTCTAAATGTGATATTTTGTCAGCTAAAGTTCATGGGAGCTCAAGCAGCAATGTATGTAAATGCTGTGGAATTTTTATTTAAGAAGCAGAGATCAACTTCACAATTAAAACAGCTGACTTAAGATTAAGAACCCCACCATACCTGAGATAAGATAAGGCTCTGGTCTTACATGCCACAATGTATGGTCTAAAGAGTGATTCTTGTTGTTCAGAAACAGGGATTATAGTATATAGCTCAGAATACAAGATGGTTATTACACGAAACTAAATGTTGTTTTTAAGTTTGCCTGTTTATGTTTTGGTACACAGACCCAGCTAATAAAGGGTTAAATGACAACTGTATGTTTCTAGCATTAAAGTTAAAGCCAGTAATCTCCAATTTAAGATTAGCTTACTAGATGTTCTACGCTCAAGACCTTTAACATTAATTGAACCGGGCCAAGAAAACCAATTTTTGGTTTCTTGTCCCAGGAGTAAGGTCTGTTCGGGAAACCAGGAAAACTTTATCTACTAAATGAGGCTTTGCATCTCTGGGTTGCCAACATTTGATTTCCCAATATCAAGGGGGGATGGTAAATGAAGGACCTAGAGAGGAAAATAGGAAAATGGGGGGGCCTAATTCAGTTGCACAACTTGCTAATAAAGGGCGGGTGGTAGTGGTCCATTAAAAAGGGGGAAGGAGGGTATATCACCTCATGCCTCACTTTTGGAAAAGGGCCACCCAAAGGGGTTCAACGCTATGGTGATCCCTTGGGGTAAACCCCATTTTCCTTTACAAGTAAGGGGCTCCGAGAAAAGAAAAGCTGTTCTCCCATGTTATCCCCAAGGTATACTCTATTTCAAGGAATATCAGTCAGGCTTGGGAACTTCTTTAAGCAAAAGTGTATTAAATATGCAATAAGGTCAGTTTGTGACTAGAAAACTCGTCCATTTTCCCTATACATATATGTATACACAGTTGGAACAAACTGATTACGACAACCCATTGCATGGGCCATTTTGTAGTTAATGTAAAGTAAATTTTTCTGTTTATATTATAATTGTTAATATATAAGTTAAAATAACAAGTTTAACAAATAAACTATATGTATCTATGCCCTAAGTCCAAATGTTTTTATAGGTCAGGTTTTTTAGGGGGCCTGCAGATCCTTCCATAAAATACTTTCATATAAACAGGTAGGGCGTTTATTGAGTCCTTGTTGGTATGGATTTTCTTAAGGCCCTAAGTGACAGGAGATTATAAATAGTAGGGGTTCTCTTTATCTAGGGGGACACCACAGGGGTCATGACCAAAATTAAGGGAATGATTTTTACTAGGAATCAGGGGTTGGATTGACCTTTTAAGTTGCTTAACGACCATCGTATTCTAGTCTGGTGACATTCCTGTTAATTTTAAAATAATATGTTGTTGTTTATATTCTGATAATTGTGCACGATTTAAAAAAGTCATATTCCCAAACAAAAGGCCATATCCACTCTTGCCTTATTATTTGGAGATCAACTTCTCAATTTCACACCTGGTCCTGGTCTGATAAATTAGTGACTGTTATTGTGTTTGCCAAGTTGCTTTGCTAAACATTTATTTTCTGGTTTTACTCCCTTGTTCTTTTTGTTTCTCTTTTAGAAGGCTCCCTTAAAATCTGATGGAACTTTTACAAAACACATTACCCAGGGACTTCTATTTCTGACCTTTGATTCTAATAAACGGATAACTCCATAAAACTACTTCCCCCAATCACTTCGCCACAACTTTCAGCTTGATGGGTAATAATAACGCCAGATTCGGGTTTCATCGTCTTTTTCCCTTAAACCCTGTAAGTAAAAAGGGTAGTTTCTAGGGGGAACATGTAGGGAAGGGGGGTTGTAAAAGAAGCCAACATTTTCTTCATTTAGATAGGTGATATCTTGGTACTTTCTACTCACAGTGGCCCCCATTTAAACACTCTCCACAACCTGAAGGCTTTTGTATAAGGTGGTTTTTTAAACCAGGGTTTTAACTTATTAAATTAGAACCCTGTTTTTGTGAAGCAAATCATTACAAAAAAATTTTTCAAAAGAATGGTACACATTAATCATACCACCAGTGATCACATTATTTCATCCAATAAAATGGGGGTGGACAAAATGCCCATTCTTTTTAGGGGGGGGACCAGGGAGGCACCAATTAAAAATAACCCCTTTAAGGGGGACCCCCAATTAAAATAAATACCAAAGAATGGGGGGGGGGGAATGGCAAAAGCCCCTTTCTATCAAGTTTAAATGTCACCCTGCACGATGGCTGTAATTTTTTTCCAAATGCCATTCATGGGCCTTTTTTTTGGACTGTCTTGTTCAGTGGGGGGTGAACATTTGGTTCCCAACACCATGGGGGAAGGCCGTACCTATGGTTGGTCTTTCCAATTAGAAGAAACCATTAGCTCAATTGGGGTTTACCCTAAGCAGGGCAACCTCAAAATTTACTGACAATTAGAACTTATTGGGGATGCTTATACACCAAAGAGCACATTTGCTTCGAGGGGTGATGATTTTTTTTCCCTTTTTTACTCTGGATAATGAAAAAAAACACTATGATTTGGGTATTCCTCTTGGTTTTCTCGTTTTGTAAATTGGAACTTTTCTCGGTTACAAATCCTTTATCCTGATTGTTTCATCAGGGCAGACAAACTGTTTTGCCCTTGGAACTCTCCTTTTGTCCAGGTATTTCAACTCTCTTGCGGTGGGAGGACGGTGAAGAGAGAGGGGGGGGGGGACTATTGGGCCTTATTTCCCATGAGAGAAAAAGTGTGGGGTATTTCATGTTGCCAAAATCTGGTTCCGGGGGGACTTTGTTCAGGGGGGTACCGGCTCCTTTGGGTGGACTCTGGAAAACTAAATGGGGTTCGGCCTGTTAGCTCAAGGGGGTTTACGTTCCTCTCGATTTTGCTTGGGGGAACTTTTGGTAATCTGTTTGTCTAAATTCCCCTTTACCGTCTGCCCTTTCTTTTGTTGAAAATCCACTGGGTCAGTTCTACATTTTTCCCCTTGTGTTCACTTTCGGGGGGGGCCCCGTGTAATCAAACAAAACTGTGTTCAAAACTCCTTTTTGGGCGACTGGACCAAATGTGATACCCAGGCCCTTGGTGGGTCTGCCATATTACCTATTGCTGGCTTTCAGGGCAGATTTGGGGCTCGCGCGGAGGAGGGCCCTTGCCAGGGTGGGGGACTTGGCCATGATACCTTTAACATTAGGATGGGCCGGAGGGTTCATAAACAAGACTAAATGGGGGAGCCCCCATTTTGAAAAAAAAAAAAAAAAAAAAACAAATAACGGGGTTTAATGATCGGGAATTTTAACACGGTCTGGCCAGGGAGATAAAAAAAAGGCCTTCTGGGGCTTTTCTTGGCTGCTGCTTTGCCAACCATTTACCACGCCCCTGTTGGCTAGGGGAACTAGGGCTAAGCAGGGAGGTTGTGGGGGCCTTGTGGAGGGGAAAACCTGAAAAATCCGCCGCACTTGGCCTCCCCTGGTCACTGATTGGGCTAATGGGGGGCCCATTTTAATAAAGGGCTTTTTGTCCACCTTTTCAAGTTTAAAACCGATGCTCCTGGACCACCACCACCTGACTGATAGACTTTCCCCGGTTATCATGTTTCCTGGAGTCTTTTGATAAGGGCGGGAGAGGTGGAAATAGGGAATATTGGCGGGGCCTTCGCTTGTTCCAATATTGTCCTTCTATTCTCTTGGGGTTAGGGCACTTCTCTGGCCTTCTTTTAGCTGGGGGGACCAAAAAGAGGGGTCCATCCGTTGGTATCAGGGGGAGGTTAAAGGGTACCCCAAAAACCCCTTATAAACTTTCGGCCGGGGACACTTTGTTCTTGTCTTTTTTTTGGCCCAAATTGTTACCATGCCTCATCTTTGTTACTATAGGGTTTTGGTAATATAATTTTTATGGTATTGTTATTGTTGGAAAGCCTCTTGGTTTCAACTTTCTTGGCATAGGGTTTACTTTGGATTAAAATAACAACCTCATTAAATCTGTTGCAATTTTTTTTTCATATATTTACCAATGATGGAAATTCACCAATCTTGAAAGAGATTTTATGAATTTAACTTAGCCCTTTTCCTCAAGTTGGTCTCAATAATTTCTTGTGTATTATAAGCAATCTAAACACAATAAAAGGTTGGAAAGGGTACCCTCTACAATGTAAAAAAACTTAACAGGATAATAATACCACTTAAAGAAAGAAATTGATAAGAAGAACCTTATGGAATGTGGGATAAAAAGATCTCCAAAGCTCTTGGAGAGGCTGAATTGTTAATTTTATCCAAAAATGGGCAATACCACCCCTAAAATGCTGTACAGATTTATTACAATTCCCATTAAAATTCCAATGACATTCTTCATAGAAATAGAAAAAAAAAAGTCATGAAATTCATTTGGAAAAATAAGGGGGCCAGATATGTAATTTGAATCTGAAAGGGAAAAGAAAGAAAATATTAGAAGCAATAGGTTTAAAAGCACTGTATGTTAATTGTCCCAAACTGCTAAAGAATAGTGAGCTACAAGCAAAAAGACAAGGCTAAATGCAGCCACCACCACAATAAAAACATTAGAAAATTAGGTATGAGCTTTGAAAAAAAATGGGAAATATATTTTCAAAAGATGGTACATTAATCATACCACAGAGATCCCATATAATCCAAAAGGACAAGCCATCTTAGACAGGCACAATAAAACCCTAAGGGACCAATTAATAAAACAAAAAGGGGGAAGCAGCCCCCATCATCAGTTAAAAACAGCGATGCTTAAATTTTTCCAAGCATCAGACTTTGACTGTCTTTCAGAGACATTGGTCCAACAGACACCCTACCTATGTGTCTTTCCAATTGGAGAACAAAGCCCTATTTGGGTACCTACTCGGGAACTCAAATACTGCCAATTAGAACAAAATGACTACCCAAGAGCACATGCTCTTGAGGGGTGATTTTTTCCTTTTTCCACAGGAATGAAAAAACTATGATGGATCCTCTGTCTCGTTGTAATTGGACTTCTCGTCATCTCTATCCTGATGTTCATCAGGAGCACTGTTGCCTTAGATTCTCCCTTTGTCAGTATTTCAACTCTCTGCGACGAGTGAAGAGGGACTATGCCTATTCCTGGGAGAAAAGTGCTATTTCTGTGCCAACTGTCCGGACTTTGTTCTGGACAGCTTCCTTTGGACTGAACTAAATGGGTCGGCTTTAGCTCAAGCGGTTACGTCCTCATGCTGGACTTTGTATCTGTCTAATCCCTACCTTCTCCCTTTCTTTGTGAAATCCCTGACAGTCATTTTCCTTGTGTTCACTTTGGGCCCCGTGTAATCAACAAACTTGTTCAACTCCTTTATGACTGGACCAAATTGATACAGCTTGGTGGTCTGCCAATACTATGCTGCTTCAGCGATGCTGAGCGAGAGCCCTGCAGACTTGGCCATGGTCCTTAATAGGATGCAGAGGTCTAAACAAAATGGGGGAGCCCCATTTTGAAAAAAAAAAAAAAACAGGGTAATGTCGGGAATTTACACTGTCTGCCAAGGGGATAAAAAAAGCTCTGGCTTTCTGGCTGCTTGCCACATTACCATGCCCTGTTGCCGGACCTAGGCTAAGCAGGGGGTGTGGCTGTGAGAACCAGAACCGCCCTGCTGGTCACTGATTGGCTATGGCCCATTATAAAGCATTGTCCACCTTTTCAATAAACAAGCTCCTGCACCCACCTACTGAACTCCCCGGTATGTTCCTGGGCCTTGTAAAGGCGGGGGGAAGGAATATTGGCGGCCTTCGCTTTCCCAATCTAGCCTCTTCATTGGGGTAGGCCTCTCTGGCCTCTTTTGCTGGACAAAAGAGGTCCATCCGGGGTACAGGGAGGATAAAGACCCCAACCCCTTATAACTTCGCGACACTTGTCTGTCTTTTTGCCAATACCATGCCATTCTTGTTACTATAGTTTGGTAATATAATTTATGGTATGTTATTGTGAAGCCTCTTGTTTCACTATTCTTGGCAAGGATTACTTTGATTAACACTCATAAATCAGTTGCATTCCTATATACCAATGATGAATCAACTGAAAGAGAAATTATGAAAACTATCCCTTTCACAGTAGTCTCAAATAAATCTTGTTATTAATCAATCTAACAAAAAGTTGAAAGACCTCTACAATGAAAACTACAGAACACTAAAGAAAGAAATTGAAGAAGACCTTAGAAGATGGAAAGATCTCCAAAGCTCTTGGATAGGCTGAAATAATATTATCAAAATGGCCATACCACCAAATGCTGTACAGATTTATTACAATTCCCATTAAAATTCCAATGACATTCTTCATAGAAATAGAAAAAAAAAAGTCATGAAATTCATTTGGAAAAATAAGGGGGCCAGATATGTAATTTGAATCTGAAAGGGAAAAGAAAGAAAATATTAGAAGCAATAGGTTTAAAAGCACTGTATGTTAATTGTCCCAAACTGCTAAAGAATAGTGAGCTACAAGCAAAAAGACAAGGCTAAATGCAGCCACCACCACAATAAAAACATTAGAAAATTAGGTATGAGCTTTGAAAAAAAATGGGAAATATATTTTCAAAAGATGGTACATTAATCATACCACAGAGATCCCATATAATCCAAAAGGACAAGCCATCTTAGACAGGCACAATAAAACCCTAAGGGACCAATTAATAAAACAAAAAGGGGGAAGCAGCCCCCATCATCAGTTAAAAACAGCGATGCTTAAATTTTTCCAAGCATCAGACTTTGACTGTCTTTCAGAGACATTGGTCCAACAGACACCCTACCTATGTGTCTTTCCAATTGGAGAACAAAGCCCTATTTGGGTACCTACTCGGGAACTCAAATACTGCCAATTAGAACAAAATGACTACCCAAGAGCACATGCTCTTGAGGGGTGATTTTTTCCTTTTTCCACAGGAATGAAAAAACTATGATGGATCCTCTGTCTCATTGTGATTGGACTTCTCGTCATCTCTATCCTGATGTTCATCAGGAGCACTGTTGCCTTAGATTCTCCCTTTGTCAGTATTTCAACTCTCTGCGACGAGTGAAGAGGGACTATGCCTATTCCTGGGAGAAAAGTGCTATTTCTGTGCCAACTGTCCGGACTTTGTTCTGGACAGCTTCCTTTGGACTGAACTAAATGGGTCGGCTTTAGCTCAAGCGGTTACGTCCTCATGCTGGACTTTGTATCTGTCTAATCCCTACCTTCTCCCTTTCTTTGTGAAATCCCTGACAGTCATTTTCCTTGTGTTCACTTTGGGCCCCGTGTAATCAACAAACTTGTTCAACTCCTTTATGACTGGACCAAATTGATACAGCTTGGTGGTCTGCCAATACTATGCAGCCTTCAGCGATGCTGAGCGAGAGCCCTGCAGACTTGGCCATGGTCCTTAATAGGATGCAGAGGTCTAAACAAAATGGGGGAGCCCCATTTTGAAAAAAAAAAAAAAACAGGGTAATGTCGGGAATTTACACTGTCTGCCAAGGGGATAAAAAAAGCTCTGGCTTTCTGGCTGCTTGCCACATTACCATGCCCTGTTGCCGGACCTAGGCTAAGCAGGGGGTGTGGCTGTGAGAACCAGAACCGCCCTGCTGGTCACTGATTGGCTATGGCCCATTAAACCCTCTCCACCTGAGGGCTTAAAGGTGTTTTAACCCAGGTTAAAACAAATAATGGACCCTGTTTTGTGAGCAAATCATTACAAAAATTTTTCAAAAGATGGTACATTAATCATACCACAGAGATCCCATATAATCCAAAAGGACAAGCCATCTTAGACAGGCACAATAAAACCCTAAGGGACCAATTAATAAAACAAAAAGGGGGAAGCAGCCCCCATCATCAGTTAAAAACAGCGATGCTTAAATTTTTCCAAGCATCAGACTTTGACTGTCTTTCAGAGACATTGGTCCAACAGACACCCTACCTATGTGTCTTTCCAATTGGAGAACAAAGCCCTATTTGGGTACCTACTCGGGAACTCAAATACTGCCAATTAGAACAAAATGACTACCCAAGAGCACATGCTCTTGAGGGGTGATTTTTTCCTTTTTCCACAGGAATGAAAAAACTATGATGGATCCTCTGTCTCATTGTGATTGGACTTCTCGTCATCTCTATCCTGATGTTCATCAGGAGCACTGTTGCCTTAGATTCTCCCTTTGTCAGTATTTCAACTCTCTGCGACGAGTGAAGAGGGACTATGCCTATTCCTGGGAGAAAAGTGCTATTTCTGTGCCAACTGTCCGGACTTTGTTCTGGACAGCTTCCTTTGGACTGAACTAAATGGGTCGGCTTTAGCTCAAGCGGTTACGTCCTCATGCTGGACTTTGTATCTGTCTAATCCCTACCTTCTCCCTTTCTTTGTGAAATCCCTGACAGTCATTTTCCTTGTGTTCACTTTGGGCCCCGTGTAATCAACAAACTTGTTCAACTCCTTTATGACTGGACCAAATTGATACAGCTTGGTGGTCTGCCAATACTATGCAGCCTTCAGCGATGCTGAGCGAGAGCCCTGCAGACTTGGCCATGGTCCTTAATAGGATGCAGAGGTCTAAACAAAATGGGGGAGCCCCATTTTGAAAAAAAAAAAAAAACAGGGTAATGTCGGGAATTTACACTGTCTGCCAAGGGGATAAAAAAAGCTCTGGCTTTCTGGCTGCTTGCCACATTACCATGCCCTGTTGCCGGACCTAGGCTAAGCAGGGGGTGTGGCTGTGAGAACCAGAACCGCCCTGCTGGTCACTGATTGGCTATGGCCCATTATAAAGCATTGTCCACCTTTTCAATAAACAAGCTCCTGCACCCACCTACTGAACTCCCCGGTATGTTCCTGGGCCTTCTAAAGGCGGGGGGGAGGGAATATCGACGGCCTTCGCTTTCCCAATCTAGCCTCTTCATTGGGGTAGGCCTCTCTGGCCTCTTTTGCTGGACAAAAGAGGTCCATCCGGGGTACAGGGAGGATAAAGACCCCAACCCCTTATAACTTCGCGACACTTGTCTGTCTTTTTGCCAATACCATGCCATTCTTGTTACTATAGTTTGGTAATATAATTTATGGTATGTTATTGTGAAGCCTCTTGTTTCACTATTCTTGGCAAGGAAAAAAAAAAAAAAAAACAGGGTAATGTCGGGAATTTACACTGTCTGCCAAGGGGATAAAAAAAGCTCTGGCTTTCTGGCTGCTTGCCACATTACCATGCCCTGTTGGCAGACCTAGGCTAAGCAGGGGGTGTGGCTGTGAGAACCAGAACCGCCCTGCTGGTCACTGATTGGCTATGGCCCATTATAAAGCATTGTCCACCTTTTCAATAAACAAGCTCCTGCACCCACCTACTGAACTCCCCGGTATGTTCCTGGGCCTTGTAAAGGCGGGGGGAAGGAATATTGGCGGCCTTCGCTTTCCCAATCTTGCCTCTTCATTGGGGTAGGCCTCTCTGGCCTCTTTTGCTGGACAAAAGAGGTCCATCCCGGGTACAGGGAGGATAAAGACCCCAACCCCTTATAACTTCGCGACACTTGTCTGTCTTTTTGCCAATACCATGCCATTCTTGTTACTATAGTTTGGTAATATAATTTATGGTATGTTATTGTGAAGCCTCTTGTTTCACTATTCTTGGCAAGGATTACTTTGATTAACACTCATAAATCAGTTGCATTCCTATATACCAATGATGAATCAACTGAAAGAGAAATTATGAAAACTATCCCTTTCACAGTAGTCTCAAATAAATCTTGTTATTAATCAATCTAACAAAAAGTTGAAAGACCTCTACAATGAAAACTACAGAACACTAAAGAAAGAAATTGAAGAAGACCTTAGAAGATGGAAAGATCTCCAAAGCTCTTGGATAGGCTGAAATAATATTATCAAAATGGCCATACCACCAAATGCTGTACAGATTTATTACAATTCCCATTAAAATTCCAATGACATTCTTCATAGAAATAGAAAAAAAAAAGTCATGAAATTCATTTGGAAAAATAAGGGGGCCAGATATGTAATTTGAATCTGAAAGGGAAAAGAAAGAAAATATTAGAAGCAATAGGTTTAAAAGCACTGTATGTTAATTGTCCCAAACTGCTAAAGAATAGTGAGCTACAAGCAAAAAGACAAGGCTAAATGCAGCCACCACCACAATAAAAACATTAGAAAATTAGGTATGAGCTTTGAAAAACAATGGGAAATATATTTTCAAAAGACACAGACAACTCATATTGGGTTTTAGGAATCAATGGTAGGACAGGCAGCCTTATTTTATGTAACACCAACAAGTAACAGGATTTTATTCTTTACTATAACTTAATAGTATTCTATTTTGTATGCTCAGTACATTTTTTCGATTCATTCATCAGTCAATGGACACTTAGATTGTTTCCATTTCTTGACTATCACGGGAAGCAACACAATGAACATGGGGGTGCAGAAGTGCTTTCCACGTGATGATTTCTTCAACTACGTACTCAGTACTAGGATTGCTGGGTCCTGTAACTCTGTATTTAAATTTTTAAGGATTCTCCATACTCTTTTCCATGGTGAATGCACTGATTTTAAATGTGCATTCCTATTAGTGCACAAGTGATTCACAAGTGATTCACTTCCTCACCAGTACAAGCTCTCTTCAGTCTTTTGATGACAGTCATTCTTACTAGGGTAAGGTTATATTTCATTAGTGATGTTGAGTATTTCTGCATATACCTGTTGGCGATTTGTATGTGTTGTTTTGAGAAATGTCTATTTAGACCTATGGTACATTTTTATACTCAGGTTCTTGGTTAGTTTTCTATCATTGAGATTTTGGAGTTCCTTATATAATCTAGATATGAACAAGCTATCAGATACATATTTTCAAATATTGCCACTCATTTGTAGGTAGGTGTAAGTGCACGGTGTTGTTTTCTCTGTTGTGCAGAAAAAAATTCAAGGACTCTATTTTTTTGTTTTTGTTTCTTGTGCCTTTCGAGTCTTGTGTTAAAAAGCTTGGCCCATTCCAATTCTTAATTCCGGTGAAGAATATGCCCTGCTTCTTTCAGTAGTTTCACAGTTTCAGTTCTTGCATTTAAATCTCTATTTTGTGTTGATCTCATAACTAATGGGAGAGAGGGGTCTAGTTTAATTGTTTTGCATGTGGACATCCAATTATTCCAGTACCATTTATTTAAAAGGTTGTCTTTTCTCAATTGCATATTCTTAGCACATTTGTCAAAAAATATTTTGCTGTAGTTATATGGGTTTACTTTCAGGTTCACTCTGGTTTTCCATTTGTCTATACCACTAATTTATGTCAATACCACCTGGCTTTTTTTTTTTTTTTTTTTTTTTTTTGCTATATTTTGAAGTCACTTTGTAGATTGTGTCCCTCTTTATTCTTTTTGTCCAGGACAACTTCTGAATCAATGCATGAACATGAGACATCTGCCCATTTTCTCTTCTCCAATTTCTTTCATCACTATTTTATAATTCTCATTGTACAGATCTTTCACCTCTTTGGGTAATTTTATTTGCATGCATTTTTGTAGATTAGTAAATGATATTTCTATATTGATTTCTATTTCAGATAATTCTCTTTTGCCACGCAGTGTCAGTCCTGATTTTTTGGGTGTTGATTTTGTATTCTGCAAGTTATTAAATTTATTTATTTATTAGAATAGTTTTGGTGTAATTTTTGGAGTGTTGTATGTAAAATCATGCCGTCTGCAAGCAATGATTATTTGACCTGTTTTGATATCTAGCTTGGGTGTCTTTTGTTTCTCTAGCCATATTGCTCTGGCTAGGCCTTCATGCACTCTGTAGAGCACAGGCAGTAAAAGTGGGCATCCCTGTTTTGTTTCAGATCTTAGAGAGAAGGTATCACTTTTTTTCCAATCACTATGATGTTGACTCTTGAGTTATTTTACATGGCCTTTAATATGTTGAGGTCCATTTCTTACATACCTAATTGTTCAGGAGTTTGTATGATGAAGAAATGTGGAATTTTATCAGATACCTTTCTGCATATGTTGAGGTGATCATAAGAATTTCAACCTTTGGGCTGGGATTGTGGCTCAGTGGTAGAGCGCTCGCCTAGCACTTGCACGGCCCGGGTTCGATCCTCAGCACCACGTAAACATAAATGCATTTGCATTGTGTACAACTAAAGCAAATAAATAAACATTAAAAAAAAAGAAATGTTATTTAAAAAAAAAAAAAAGAATTTCAACCTTCATTCTGTCGGTGCAATATATCACATTTATTGATTTGTGTATGTTGAACCATCCTTGCTTCCCTTGGTAAATCCAATTTGCTGATGATCAAAGATTTTTGTGATGTGCTATTGGTTCTATTTTCTTGTATTTCATTGCAAATTTTTCCACTGATGTTCATTTGGGATTTTAATATATAGCTTTCTTTTCTTGTTGTGTTCTTAACCCCAGTACTCCTCATGATAAGTAAAAGAGTAAATGGAAGAAAAACTTTAATTTTTAAATGTGGCACATACCTATTATGAATGATTACAGTATTAAAAATAAACGTTTCTCATTTTTCAATTTTCCATTTTATCATAATGTTGATTTATTCTGTTTGTTTTGGCAACCAAAATCATCACTGATATCTAAGGAAAAGGACATGTAGAACAGTAAAATCCTGAGGTGGTTTAAAATACAACTGCTCTATACTTGAACAACTCAAATTTGCTTTCGTTTTCCCAACCCCTTACCCACATTTGGAACACTTCAGACCCCTGTTCCCATGCCTGGTGGATGAGGGAAGGATGGAGGAAGGTGATGTGGGAAGTGGATGTAGAGTTACCAGGAAGGAACCAGCCACAGCAGTGTGAGGCTAGAATTCAAGAAGAGAATGAAGACAAGAAGAGAGAAGTGACAGTTACAGAAGTGTTTTGGACTGAATGCTTATGATCTTTGGCATTAATATGCCAAAGCCTTAACCTCAAATATGATGACATCAGAGGGGCAGATTTTCTGAGATGATTAGGTCATAAAGGTGGAGCCCTCAGGAATGGAATTTGTACCCTTAAAAGAGGCTCAGGGGCTGGGGTTGTGGCTGAGTTGTAGAGTGCTTGCCTAGCACATGTGAGGCACTGGGTTAGATCCTCAGCACCACATTAAAAAAAATAAATAAAAATTAAATGAAATGAAGCTACAAAAGAGACTTTAAAAAAAAAAAAGGATTCAGAAATCCTCCATCCCTTCTTCCATTTGAAGATATAGGAAGAACTGGACCATGGATTTCCCAGTTTTTAGAGCTCTGAAAAATAAATTTATGTTGTTTATAAACCAAACAATTTATGATATTTTGTTTTAGTAACCAGAATGAAATAAGATAAGGGGATCGAAAAAATGAAATACCTACAGTTGAACACCTTATGAGTAGCAGATAATATCCTTGTTGTAAGGTTGCCATAGTAACCACAAAATGACTTCAGAGGAGAATGTGAGCCAAAATAATTTATTTGCAAACACAGTAACATGCAATTGGGTCATAAACAGAACCATGACCTGTCTGGAAGCATACACTCTCAACACAGGTGCCGGTAGTACTGGCTTGAATGAAAACCTTTGCTATAGTCAAACTACCATCAGCAGTTGTGCTCTGGCCCATGTGTCCAACATTGTGTACTCTGAGGCTACTGTCTTTTACAGGTTTGAGAAATAATTAAAAAAAAAAAAAAAAAAAAAAAAAAAAAAAAGATGACTTCACTGGCTGACTCAGCAAGATCCTCTAGGAACTACCAAGCTTTAAAACACCTGAGCACATATCAAAAACAAAGAAATATCCACAAATGCTATTCTCAGAGCTTCCATATATGGTCATCTCTTCAGCGAATTCTACTTCCTACTTTGTGGCTCCAGTGTGAGCATAGCTGTCCCCACTAGTGTTCTGAACCACCTAAGGAATAAGATATAAAAATAGCAAGTGTAAACTGAAAAAAAAAAAAAAAAATCAGTCATACCAGTGTCAGAGTATATCTGCACGTGAGATCAGAAATGGATCAACTAATAGTAGCCCAGACATAGACTTTCTATGGACTGTTCAACACATGTATACAGCAACAAGGTGAAAAGAAAATTCCAGCCCCTACTGGCACATCTTTCCAAACTGGAAAATGAAACCTCTGAACTTTTTTTGCCTGTTTTTTGTTTTTGTTTTTTTCCTGAAATCACCGAGCAGACTGAAGTATGCCTCAGCAGAAAGGACTGGGAGAGGCAAGGAGTGGCCAGCACAGTGCTGAAGAGGTTCCACATTCTAACAGTTTATGTTTGACTGAGGTATTTCTCTTGTGTATAAGCCAAGCATTCCATCACCATCTCCACCTCTTCCTCAAAGTCCTCATCTGCAGACTCATGCTTAACAATTGTTTGCTTTTCCCCTTGTTCCTTTCTCATCTCCCCACCTAGAGATGAATTAGCTTCTGATCTTGGGACCATTGTTCTTTGTGTCCTCTTTTCATATTGTCTATTGCACAGTTTTGTATTTATTTAATGACCAACTTTCATTTTGGATGGAAGACCATTCATCTTTGAACTCGGAGCTCTAAACAGCTGGTATGCAGCGATGCTATCCTGAATGAATCAATGAACAAATAAACACCTCCACCCATTTGGTAAAGGGTGGCATTTTTATTTTTCAAATACTTTTTTTGGAAAGGAAACTGGCATCAGGTTAACATGCTACTTTTGATGTCAACATTTTATTTGGCACAGGCTGATCTTGATCACCATTATTAAAATTGGTTTCTTATGATATTTTCAACCATTCTTAAAAAGTTACTCCTAATGATTCTTTTTTTAACACTCCCAGTTCAGTATTAGACTTAGAAAAAGAAATATGGAGAAAGCAGGTATTTCTACAAAATAATGTCTTATTTTATGGGAATTAATTAGTTTAATCCCATGGGGAATCTCTGAGGCAGCTAAACATTTTACCAAAATTTTACCCAAACATCTTTCTAATATCTTAAATTATGAACTTTTATTTTATTCCTTGGGTATTGCTGAAATGTGAAGATACAAATTTGCATGATGCTTTTGCAACTTGAACTTATTATATATTTAGATATATGATTTACTCAGAATCTTAAGAATCGTCCTGTAGAAGATCTCTTTGCAAGGATTACCACTTGATTGGATTTGCCCTCAGCACTGAAACATACAGTGTAGGGAAATTTACAAACCAATAAGCCCAAAAGTGCAAGGTGGAGGTTTTTCAATTTTACTTTGATATTATGATCATTTCCTTGTATCTTATGACAATATACTGCAGGTGCTACAGTGTTGAATTGATGTGCAAGGTCAAACTATAAATTGTGCTGATAGTATTGCTTCCATGAGGATGAAACTCGTATTAATGTTTTGCAGTCTTTGCATTTAGAATAAACCCAGGGCAAGTGTTAGAAAGGAGTTTTGGGGAGTGACAAAAGCAGCAGCCTTATCTTTACCTGAGTGCCAGCTGCTATGTGACTCCATCACTGCATTAAGAAGCCTTAAACAAATCAATTCAACTTGTCACCTGTAGGTTTTGGTTTGAAGGATTAAATTTTGGAAAGAGGAAGAGAGTAGATTAAAAAAAAATAGATTCACATATTTTGTTGGAAAACACGTCTTCATGAGAATAAAGAATTTGTCAGCCACAAATTATCAACCACCACATTCCCAGTTCTGATCTGCTGATCTGCTTTTGGAAGATTTCTGAGAGGTTGTGTATTGTATGTTTTCAAAACTTTTATTTAGTGTGGTTGTCAGAGTTCTCCTGAGAAACCAGAACCAATATCCTATTGGAGATACTGGAGAGAGAGGGCAAGACAGAAAGAGAGAGAGAGGGAGAGAGAGATTGATGGAGATTGATTAGGAAAATTTGGCTCACTCAATTATGGAGGCTGGGAAGTTCCAAGACCTGCTGCCTTGCCATCTGCAAACTGGAAGCCCAGGAAACACAGTGCTATGGTCCAGTCTGAGTCCAAAGGCTGAAGATTCTAGAGAAGAAATGATATAAATCTCAGCCATGGTCAGAAGAAGATCAGATGAGGTGTCTGAGCTCAAATAGGAAGGCAGAAAGGAGGAAAGAGGGTAGATTCCTCTTTCCTCCATTCTTTTATTCTTTTCTGGTCCTCAGTGTAGTGGATGATACTCACCGCATGGGGGAGGACAGTCTATTTTACTGAATCCACACATTGAAATGCTAATTTCTTTTTTTTTTTTAAATTTTTTATTATTCTAATTTGTTATACACGTTTGCAGAGTACATTTCATTTCATATTACATGTAAAGAGCATAATTTTTCAAGTTGCTGATTTTATATAAAGTATTTTTACAACAATTGTGTCTTCATACATGTATTTAGGGTAATCATGGATAACTTAGTCTGCCATTATTCCTATCCCCTTCCCCCACCTCTCCCTCCCCCCTCTTTGTTCTATTTAAAGCTCTTTCATTCCTCTCATCCCCCTCTCTCTTGCCTTTATAAGTTAGTATCTTCATATCAAAGAGATCATTGGACCTTTGTTTTTTGGGGATTGGCTAACTTCACTTAGCATTATTTTCTCCACTAAAAGAGAATAGAATCATGGAATTTGCAGGTAAATGGATGGAGTTGGAGAAAATAATGAAATGCTAATTTCATCCCAGCACACGCTCACAAATGCCTGCAGAAGCAGTGTTCCACCTGCCCACTCCAGGGTCCAGGAAACTACCTGTCACACCCTATTTAGAATGGCTACCTGCTGGTGTTCCAGGAACTGCCACATTGCCTCCCTGTTGCTGACTGCGGCCATGCCTTTTATATCTTTTCTAGCCTTTTCTTTCTTTTCATGTACTCTCAGTTTAAGTGCATAGTTTTACTAGTTCTAAAAAGCATGGCATAAATATTTTTATTAGTAGTATTTTGTTCATTTACGTTTTACTCCCATGTGTTTTACCTGTGGCCTGTACGACTTGTCTTTTCAAAATTATATACAGGCTGAGTATTCCTTATCCAAAATGCTTAGAATTAGAAGTGTCGTGTCGTGGACTTCAGATGTTTTGTATTTTGGAATATTTGCATATACACAATGAGAGACCTTTGGGGAGGTGACCCAAGTCTAAATAAAAAATTCATTTATTTCATATACACCTTACACAAAAACCCTCCTGGTGTTTTTTGTTTCTTTTTTTTTTTTTTTTCTTCATTTTATTTTTTTTTCTCTTATAACTGAACTCAAATGTGACATTTATTATCTGCTTATTTTAGTGTTTTCATTCTTTTTTGTTCTAATTAGTTATATATACATGGCAATAGAATGTCTTTTGACACATCATACATAAATGGAGTATGACTTCTCATTGTTTGGGTTGTACATGACATAGAATCACACTGGTCGTGTAGTCACATATTTACATAGGGCGATAATGTCCAATTCATTCTACTATTCTTGCTACCCCTGATAGATATCCCCTCCACTCTTTTCACTCTCCTCTGCTTGGTCCAAAGTACCTCTACTCTTTCCTACCATATTGTGAATTAGTATCTGCATGTCTGAGGAAACATTCTGCTTTTGGTTCTTTAATACAGGTGTTTTTACACAATATTTTTCAGTGCCCCTGCACATGGACTGTGACCAGTCACTTGAGGTCAGGTGTGGAATTCCACATTTGTGACATTCTGTCAGTGCTCTAAGTTTCAGATTTTGGGACACTTCAGATTTGGAATTTTCAGATTATGGATGTTCGATTTATAATTTTCATTTTTTGCTATTTCTTCTGGATTTTGCTTTAAAAATTATCTATCTTTAATATTTACCCTTCATTTAAAAGCTTGTCAAAACTTTTATTTTGTTAATGGTTTATCTTTAAGCTTTATAAATGTACATTTTTCTGGAAAAGTAGAAATGTAACTGTTACCTTAATCCAAATGAATAATCCAAATTGCTTTAGTCACACTACATGTATATACTCTTGCTTAATATATATAAACATACTTCAATTTAGTGATACTATGTATTGGGTTTTTATTCCATGAATTATTTTCCTAACCTGACTCTTGTTAGTTTACTTTTACCATGCATTTTGTTATGAAGAATGATTTGTTTGATTAAATTGTGTTTTATTCATTTTTTTTTCCCAAACTCGAAATTATGCTTTTGATATCTTCCAAATTACTAAGTCTTTAATGAGTACTTTTGATTTTTTAAGTGCAAGGAATTTTGAGGAAGCATTTTCTCTCATCATGTGGTTAGTTTATTTCCTTTGTTCTCTCATATAAACATTTTCCTAGATGTCTTAAGCATATTTGGGTCACAGGCTATTTTTTTTAAAAGCCTGACACTATTACTTCATTACCTTCAGAGAGAAGTCTGATGCCAACCTGATTTTTCATTTTTATTTAGGTATCTTCTCTATTCTGCAAGAAAATTAACATAATTTTCTGCCTTTATGCCCACTCTTTTATAACATCCCCTAATATATCTATGTGAGTCAACTACTTAATATCTTTTGAAATTGGTGTCATATTTATCTGCATATTCATAAAAAGAAAGAAAGGAAGGAAGGAAGGAAGGAAGAAAGAAAGAACGAACGAACGAAAGAAAGACAGGCTCTCAACTCTCTTAGCACAAGAACATATCCATTAACTATTTTGTGTTTGCTACTTGTTACAAAGATCAGGTCTTGGGCTTCTGTTATTTATATTTTCTTCTCAATTATGTCTTATTTGGCCACTTTAATCTTAGCAAATCTTTAATTTCTCTAAACTATTGATTTCAATGCCCAAATTATCTTCTTTGTCTCATTAATATCTCTATTTCAGGATTAAATTTTTCTGTCTTATTTTTCATTTAATTAATGTTTTTAAAGTCCAGATCTAATACTTTCAGTACACAGCCCATCATAATTTCAGCTGTGGCCCATGGGGTCTGTGCCTAATATATTAAACTGAAATACTACAGCTATATGGTTTAATACATCCCAGGTTTTTCTTTTAGTTTTCTTTGGTAATTTCTACTCAATTGTCAGCTCTCTCATTTTTAGAAATTCATTTCAATTTAATTGTATCTAAAATATGTATTCACTTTAAATATAAATAAACAATTCCTTTCTTTTGCATGGAATATGTCTGTATATTTAGCTTTGATCTAAAGCTTTCCTGCCCTGGGCCAGAAAGCAAAGTGTTGATGCTGTGGGCTTGTTTCATCTTACCAATTATAATAAAATTTGAGGGGAAAGAAAGAAATTGAGAGAAGAACTTGTAAACAAAATAGAAACAGGGCTTGCTGGTATTGGAAATTTTCTGCCTCTCTAGATGGCAAAGGATGCTAAAATCCATAAATTGCTTCTGCAGGCTTTAGGAAGTTAAGGGGGAGATAAAACATGAGTGTGTGACTGTACAAACTTGCTAAATCTTTGGAAAACAGGAAAAATGACTGGAATATTGGTTAGAAAGAAGCTTCAAGAGGTTAAGGGTTTGCCTTGCAAACCTCAGGGTCCAACCATCAAGATGCCAGGAAGCTTATCAGGAGTTCCCTACTGTATCAACAGAAGTCTAAGAAAGAAGAAGCTCATTTCAAACTCTCTTTGCGTGTGACTTTTGTATAGTAGACTGAACCCCATGTAAATTGACCATGAGACTCACAAAACCTTTGAGAGCTATTTCAACTAAACATTGTCAGCTTGGCCTGAAAAGGAGAGAGAAAGAGTACAAAATAAAAGATACTGTAGTATCCCTGAATTGTTTTTTTTTATTATTTTTTTGGGGGTGCAGTATACGGGAAATTGAACCCAGGGATGCTTAACCACGGAAAGACATATGCAGCCCTTTTTATTTTTTATTTTGAGACAGCGTCTCATGAAGTTGCTTAGGGCCTTGCTAACTTTATGAGGCAGGCTTTGAACTTGGGATTCTGCTATGTCAGCCTCTTGAGTCACTGGGATTACATGTGACAATGCGCCCAACTACAGTATCCCCAAATTCTGCTGGCTGATAGCAGACAAAACTTTTCAGCAGAAAATCCTTGTCATCTTTCTTACAAAAGGGAAAATGACTCCAAGGGCTGAACCAAATGTCCTAAGAAGTGGGTCAACAACTAGCAGAACTCTCTGAGACCTTGAACCCCAATAAAAAATTTTCAAAGTCTGTCCAGCTGGATTTCAGCAACGCAGCTAACTAGTGATTTCTTTGTGTCTTCATTTTTGAACGGACATGTCTGTCTCTTATCCTCTGTCTGTCTCTTATCCTCTGTCTGTTTCACCACTGTGACGGTGGATTTTGGATTTGGAGAGTAGATTAGCTTAAACTTTTGCCTGTTTTAGCTTTACAGGTGGTCAGATCAAGATGAACTATATTCAAACCATCGCATCCATATCTGGGTCCAATATTACTAATGACTTTTTGGATTTTAATCAGTTAGAGTAATCGGATCTGACTCTTAGGCAGCTGGGAGGTACTCAGTGTTCATGCAGTAGGACAGTGAATCTCTGAGGCTCAGAGTCTGGGCTGCAGTGCAGACTCTAGACTATGCCCTGAGATCCTCAACTCACACTGTCCTTGTCCTCCAGTGATCTCCTCCTTGGGTGTAAGTGAAGTCTGTGACTGTTTGCAAGAAATGCAGGACAGGTATAACAAGAGCACAAGCCATCAGCTGATGTCAGTGAATGTTTGTGTATCTCTTGCCCACCACATTCACAAACTGAAATCCTAACTTCCCAAGGGACAGTTTTAGGAAGTGGAGGCTTTAGTAAGTGCTGAGGTCATAAAAGTGGAGCCATCATGAGTGGGATCAGTGTCCTTGAAAGAAAGGTCTTAGAGATTCTTTGTGCTTCCACCATGTGAAGAGAAGACACCATTTAAAACCAGAAGGGTGTCCTCACCAGACATCAAATCTACCAGCCACTGGATCTTAGACAACAAAGCCTCAAAACCTGAGAAATGAACTTCTGTTGCTTACAAACTACTAAGGCTGACTGTTTTGAAACAGCAGCTCAAATAGTCTAAGATAGTGGCCTATAGAAACTGAATTTTATCAAGAGTCATATGATTTTGGACATAGCTCCTTCCCCAGGAGATCGCAGCCCTGGTTATTCTCCTGAGTGCAGCTTTGAGCGTCCTGGAACAGAGGGGCCGTGTCCCAGAAGTTGTGCTGGGACCTTGTCACCCCAAAAACACTGGGAGATAATGAATGGGTGTTCGCAGCTTTGCTCTCTGACTGAAGTACCTAACCAGAACAACGTAGAAGAAGAAGGCTTTATTTTGGCTCACATTTCAGAGGTTTAGTTCAAAGTCAATAGAACCCTTTGTTCTCCGCTCAAGATAAGCAACACTTCGTGGCGGAAGGGCAGAGTAGAGGAGCTCTGTTCTGTTTCTGGTAGCCAGGAAGCAGACAGAGAGTGGAGAAGGGGCAGCAGGGACAGTGAATGGGTTCTTCCAGGGCATGGCCCCAGTGACTCAACTCCTCCAAACTCCCTGTCAGTCCATTCAAGCTAGCCTAGCATGGCCTGATTAGGCGTCACCTCTCACAGTCCAACCATTTCACCTCCCAACATTCCTGCATGAACACAGGAGCTTTTGGGGGGATACCTCCGATCCAAACCACAATGAATGTATTGTTTTAAACTGCTAGGTTGTGGAAGTCTACTTATTGTGCAGAAAAAGATAAAGAGTGCCCCAATGCTGGTGTATTTACATGGTGCAATTATACTCTTCAGATATTATGAATATGACCTCTCACTGCTTATTAATGAGAGCCTTAAGTGTCTTAAGTCTGTGATACATTCTTTTTTTTTTAGATTATTTATTTACTTATTCATAATGCACAAGTATATCATCTTTTTACATACAACTGCTTGTATACAAAGTATATAAGTACCATTCAGATCTTTAATCATGCATTTGGTTGAATGAGATACAATCATTCTTATGACACTAACTTTTATATAATTTTCATATGTTCTAATGGGTTTATAAACAGTTAATATATATGAACAATTATGAAAATCCCTATACTAAAAAAAAAAAAAGCAACATAAAGAGAATTTGAGAAATCTTTGAAATGTTACATCACTGGAGAACTTTGACACTTTTTCTCCAAAATATTTATTTAGTATGTGATCTAGTAAGTTATTCATATTTTTCATAGTTTTAACTTATTCTGTTACATATTCCTCATATATAGGATATATAATAAGAAAATAAAAATCAATACCTTTAACTTTAAATCTGTGCATGGGTGATTATTTCAGCATGAGATTATGGGAAGAATAACTTAATGATGATCAGTAGATATCACCATACCCAATTCTTATATATACTCAACATAGGTGGTACAGAAATTGCAGGTATGTGGTAAATTATTATAATAAATCACACATACTAGTTTGTTAGCTTTGTTGGAATTGGTTAAAGCCTTGAATTTACTCCACAGGAAAGAGATGAGATTCATCATTAGGGTGACTTTGAAGTCTAAAAACAAATTTATATTAAAAATTTGCTTTTACATAAATTCTACATTCCGCCGCAATAATTGGGCAAAAAAAATTGCAGAAATACACACCAAATGTGTGATTTAAAACAGAACAATCTGTTCTACTTCACCTATAAAGGTGTTAGGTACATGAGCTTGGGCCAGAGGTACCCTGAGGGTTCTCACCTCTGTGGCTCAGTTCCCAGGAGGTTTCTGGTGAATGAAAAAGCCTTCTGCAATATGAATCCGTCTTTAAGATTAAAAAGTTTCAGAACCAAGGATCTTGGAATGGATAAGGAAGTTCAGATAATGTAAACCTAGGTAGGGACTTCAAAAACAACTGTACACTGATGTTGCATGTTGGTTTATTGCTAAAAGAGTCTTTTTGTGACACATTCAGGATGTGATCAGATATCACCTGCATTATGTGATGGTGTCTAGGTATTCTGAGAAGGAAAATATGCATGTGTGTATATAGACATGGTTTTGACAATTATCTTCAATGATAATGTTAACAAGCTTTATTTATTTATACTTATTTTCTATCTTCTTTTTTACTTTAATTTTGTATGGTATCCTTTTTTATTGTGATTTATATTTTAACATTACCCATGGGAAAATCATATAAGTGGTTTCTTATACTTTTTTCTTTCTTTCTATTATTACAGTTCTGAGAAAAAAACAGCAACGAGTTTTTAAAATTGGTGTATTTATTTTTATAAACATCTGAAATTTTGTTTTTAAAAAGAAATCACATCCATGGGACTGGGGTTGAGGCTCAGCAGTAGAGTGCTCGCCTAGCACGTGCGCTACCTGGGTTCGATCCGCAGCACCACATTAAAAAAAAAAAAAGACATTTTGTACAACTAAAATAAATAAATATTTTTTTTTTTTTAAATCACATCCATGAACACCGTTAGTTACAATTACATTTAGTGGCCCTCTTGTTTCTCCACAATGATATTGATCACGATTACAAAGGATTTGCAAAGGTAAGTCTTATATAACCATCTTTGAAAAAGGGGAAATACACTTGGCACACTGCCATAGCAACTGTCTTATACTCGAGTAGAGTCTTTTTGTTTTTGTTTTTTGGTACCAGAGATGCTTTACCACTGAACCACATCTCCAGCCCTTTTCGTTTTTCATTTCATTTCTCACTAAGTTGCTTAGGACCTCGATAATTTGCTGACACTGGCCTCAAACCTGTGATCCTCCTGCCTCAGCCTCAGGAGTAGCTGGGATTATAGTTGTGACCTGCTCTAGGAAAGTCTTTACAACTCAAATTGTTGGTCATGGAGTGCATGCATCCTCTGTTGTACTGAATAATATGTCAGTAAGATTCAAGTGGTTGTAACAGCTGATATGGTTGAATGAATAAATAACACTTTTAAATATTTTGACAAATGTATAAAAACCAAATTGTTATCAATGGAATTTGTGAAATAAGTACGATCTATAATTTTCCTTCACTCTATGACAAATGACATTAAATGTGTTTTTCATATTATTGTCCCATTCAGGTTAATTTTGAGTTAACAGCCCATCTTGTTTCCCCCTTTCCTTTATGTGAAAAATTCACTTATATGTTTAAAGTGGTTGTAGATCTTGAATACTAATTGTTAACCATTATATGTATGCCAATATTTTTTTTTATACTCTGTCACTTATATATTAATCAAACGTTTTAGTCAGTTTTTTAAATATTTTGCCACTATGACCAAAAGACCTGACATGAACAATTGAGGAAGAAGTGCTTATTTTGAGGTTCATGACTTCAGAAGTCTCTGTTCTCTGCTCCACTGCTCTGGGCCCAAGGTGAGACAGAACTTCATGGTGGAAGGGTGTTGGGAAGGAAAGCAGCTAGGGGTATATCATCCAGGAAGAAGAGAGAGCTCTCCATCACCAGGGGCAAAATATATATCCTAATGTTACATCCCTTGGATTTATCTTCTCCAGCTACACCCTACCTCAGACAGTTACCACCCAGGTAATCCCTATCGAGGGATTAATGTACTGATCAGGTGAAGACTTTTTTTTTTAATTCAAAGTTGTTGTATTTATAATAGTAGTATGCATTATAATTTATAATAAACATATAGAGCATCTTTTTACAAAACACTGTTTGTATACAATGTATATTCGTACCATTCAAATCTTTAATCATGCATTTAGGATAATGACATCCATCTTATTCAACCACCTTTTCTTTTTTCCCCTCCATCCCCCCTTGAAGACTTTTATAACCAAGTAATTTCACCTCTGAACTTACTTACATTGTCTCACAGATGAGGTTTTGGGGACACCTCACATCCAAAACATAATAACTTTTAAACTGTTGCTTTGTAATACCCAATTTTGAAAGCACTTATTTTGTTAAAATTTTTCAATATTTTTACTTTCCTATTCCAATATTTCACTATCCCACTATTACAATATTTCCAATATTCTATAATGAAATCACTATATCATCGTTTATTTATTATAAAAATGTAACATGTATAAACATATACATGCATGCATACATATATATTACATATACATACAGTTTATTGATGCACAGGTTAAAATGCACATATATATCTATATACATGCCTATATTTTTCTGATATGGAAATTCTGGTTGAACCATGTTTTGGCTAGCCCCCTTTTTTCTCTCCTGATTTGATAATGCACTTTTGTTGTGTAGCAAGTCATATACTCATATATCTCCAGCTTCAATCCCTAGCACATTCCAATTTTCCCATATAACCTTTGGATTGTAAGCCATTATCATGATTTACTGATGACAAGGATTTCTTTTCACATTTTCTTTGTTCAACTAAGTAAACTTAATTTTTATATAGATATATTTTGTATGAATTGTAGAAATAATATAGCAAGTTCATTTCCAAAACTTAGATATTGAATAACCATGCATTTATTAATAAGTGGATTGATAAATACATTCCCATTCTTTATATAATTCAGTAATTTTTTCAATTTAATATAATATTTAACAGGAACAATATGTGAAGATATGTTTTTTTTTTTTATTTAGAATGAGTAAATCTCTACGATAAGACCCAATAAGTAAAATTCATAAAACTAAAACATCAATAAATTTGACTATAACGAAAACCTACGAAAAGCACTGTTGCCGCCTGAAGCGCTTGGAGCAGCGGAGCCGTGGGAAGAAGTTCAGAGGCAAACTGGAGACAAACAGCTTTTTATTCTGATAACTTTTCTCTCTGGTTATAACAACGACTAACACACGCCACACACACCCACCAAAATGGCGCTGACTCGATCAGCAATTTCGGCCAAGTCACTCGAGATCCCGGACAAATCCCGTGAGACTACGGAAGGCGACAATGCCCAAATCTCCACGGCTCATAGTCAACCGCAATTTAAGCCATCTCCCCAAACAGGGCTCCTGCAAAGCATAATTTCATGTGTGAATCTAAAGGAATTCATCTTCAAATAGATATTACAAAAGTAAGTTGCCAAAGCATATTTAGAAGTCCTTCTAATTTTTTAGATCTAATCAATAAGTCAATATTAAAAATTTAAAATATTAAAACAATATGGATATAGAAATAAAAAGGAATCACTATTGGAAAAGGTGCCCTACCTCACTAATCAGGAGTTCCAAGTACATTTAACTAAAATATCGTGTGTATGGACAAATTAGGAAAATATGCATTTTTCTTGGAAGTGTAACTTTATATTTCCATATTTAAGAGAGATCAGGTATATAGTAAAATAGAAAAGAATATGCAATCAGTTTCCCTATCAAGGCCATTTCTTTTTTTTTTCTTTTGGTACCAGGGATTGAACTCAGGGGCACTCCACCACTGAGACACATCCCTAGCCCTGTTTTGTATTTTATTTGGATACAGGGTCTCACTGAGTTGCTTAGAGCCTCTGTGTGCACATAAACGCAAGCGCATGGGTGAATGTTTCATGTTGCTTTCCTGTTAGAAAATTCAAAACACCTTAATTGTTCATTTCAACCATATAATACTTTGGAAGAATATAATACAGAGAGGCTTCCCCTCGGCTTTTCTCTCAAAATGTTTTTGAGAAGATTCCCTGCTGTTCTCAGTCTCACCTGTTTCCTTGCTGAGAAGAGCCCTCATTAGGCACCCCCCAATATGGTCACAGACCTCCTGTACTTTGCTTTTAGCTTTTTCGCCCTCCTTTTTACACTACTAGGTCAGTGAGGGTGGCTGCATTCCTACATGCTTCATATCGAAAACATTTATAAGAGCTTACAGTGAGGATGTGAATCTCTACTAGAAAAAGCCAAAGCATACATTTTACCAGGCTCCAATGCATGCCCTCCAATTTTTCCCAGAAAATTGCTTACTGTGGTCTTTCTGTTTTCAAATGTCTCTGTCTTAAAAGGCCCTGATGCTTTATTTGCCCTTTAATTAAAATTTTCTTGTCTTTATACACAATTATGTGTACATCTCTAAATTCAGTTTCTTTTCTCAGTCCATTTTCCAAGCCGTAATTTAAAGCCAGTTGTCATTATATCTCTTAGGTATCAACTGCAAATAGCAATTCTCCATAATTTTCCCCCACTAGTCAGCCTTTCTCAATATGCTCCGATTTACTCTGGGGAGGAATGTACTCGTGGCACATGTTTCAGCATCATTATCATTCGATGAGATCTTCTCTCCTCCGCAACTGGAGAGCAGGGAGGGTAGTGAAGCAGACAGGATGAAGAGTTTTTCCAACATTCTGGTTTCTCTGTCTTTTTCTGGTCGAATGACATTATTTACTTCCTCTCTTTCTTTGCAACAGGCTTGGGCTGTGTAGCAAGTTTTTTTTTTTTTTTTTTTTTTTTTTTTTTTTTTTTTTTTTTTTAATATTTATTTATTTGCTTTAGTTTTACACATGCGTTTATTTGTACGTGGTGCTGAGGATCGAACCCGGGCCGTGCACGTTCGAGGCGAGCGCTTTTGCCGCTGAGCCACAATCCCAGCCCTGTGTAGCAAGTTTTGACTGCTGAGCTGAGAGTCCGAGTGAAAAGTGCCACGGTGCTGAATTTCAGGCTGGTGTGTCTTAGACCCTCTGCCGAGTGTTCCAAGCAATGCTCCAGCCTATGCACAGCCCAAAGCCTGGTTCCTGATGGAGGGCAACAGCAATGGGGAACAGAGCCCCAGATGACCTTTGAGGACTATAACTTGAATGAGAAATAGAGCATTGCTGTTCTAGCTACTTCATGTTGGATCATCAGTTTGTTGCTGTGAATGAGCTCATCTGTATCTACTGACTGACACACAGACTCTGACTTTAGTTCATTCTCTCTTTGAAGTTAAATCATTGCTTGAAATTATGTTGCTTCCCTTTGAATGTTTTATAGCAAACAGTTTCATAAATTTTTAGATCCTGAGGCAATTTGAGCTCAGGGTTTCTCTAACAAGTTTGGGACTTTAATTTCTATTTTGGAATGGCCTATATGATCTACTGAGCTTTCAATGCAATTGAAACAATTAAGAAAACATCAATTTTACTACTGCATGAACCAGGATAGTTATGAAAATAAATATGTTGGGGGGAGGAAGGGCCATGATGATGTGGCTTTCCATCTGTCACCTTCTGTCCTGTAAATCATGCATATGTTCCCTTTTGTAATATTGAAATCTTCACTCCTATTTTGTTGAGACATTGTGGACAACATCTATGTGTTCACATACACACCCACATACACAAATTCACAGACACACACAAAGATGCAACTTAGCCCATTAGAAAGATTCAAGGAGTCCCTGAATATGGCAAATGTCCGTGTATCTGCAAACCTTTCACTAACGCTTCCTTTCTGCTGAGTTTCAGAAGTAGCCCTTTGGCTTATCCAAACCTACCACATTTCAATGTTTGCATTTCCCAAACTTCAGAGAAAACAATTTATCTGTAAGTTTAATATTGTCTTCTCTGTCAGCCTATCATTGAGAAGATTAGGTTATTAGGAGGTGTAGGTAAGGAATTTATAGATGAATGGTGGGAACAGGTTTGTCTACCTTTCAAAATGTATTGTATAGAAAAAGCGGCTAAAACTATTTTCCTCTACTAGTTTCAATTATACTCTTTGAAGGAAAAATTTTAAAAATGGCAGAAAAGGCTGAGTTAAAAATATTGAAGAGTTTCAATAATTCATACTAATTTTAAATTGATGGGAATTTTATTTATGTATTCTTTATTCATTTGCAACTATTTATCAAGTTCTTGTTTTATCTAAGGCCCATGCTGTGATCTTCCTAACCTTTATAATGCTTTCACTAAATTGTCTCATTATTTTTTCTATTGATTAGACTCAAGGATCTCTGTTCCTCTTTGTACCACTTAAGTTGATTCTTCTGATGACATTAACACCTGCTTTTTTTTATTCCTTTTATATTTTCTAGGGTTCTTAGAGTATAAGAAGGAACTAAATATCCATATTTAGGTTTTTCAAGAACTTTGTGACCTTTCCTCCTTTTCTGAGAAATATCAGCCTTGAGATATATCAAATTACAAATAGCCATTCATTCATTCACAACTCCTGTAAATCCTGGCTAAGAAGAGGAATTTACCAGTGCTTCCTATGAAGAGGGATGAGAGTAGGGAACCAAGAAACCCCAACAGCAGATCCACAGGAAATGTCCCTTAGTTGAGAAACTCTTTCATCAGCACATTTGGAAGAGCAGGGCTCCCTGCTTTTAAAATGAAGAACTGAAGTCACAGAGTCATTAAATCTTTCCCAGCGCCTTCTACCTGTCCCTCTTTCACACTTTGTTTGCCTCACTCACCTGGAGTCACCAATCCTTTCTTAGACCCCCAGTTTCAAATGAGAAAGAAAGATCAGGTCCTTGTTGCCAGCCTTATTATCAGAACCAGTGAGGTCAGGACGCTGCGAGAATCTTGATCCTTACGTAAGTTGGAAGGGTGACCTGACCCTCCACACTGGCCAGCAACACACTGTGAGTACCAGGAGAGAATGGGTAGAAAGCAGTGTTTCTAAGATGACTGAAAATTATGTTGTCTTTCAACTATTGATATATTTTCATTAGAATACTTAGGTTGTGTTTATATTGCTTTCCAACTGTTACAGGAAGCATTGATTTATGGAAAAAAATAAAGATAGTCAGAAGTTACTAAATTCGAAAAAGAGATATTCCATAATTTATATCTTTGGGTTTTTTTTTAATATTTATTTATTTGCTTTTTAGTTGTACACAATGCATTTGTTTTTACGTGGTGCTGAGTATCGAACCTGGGTCGTGCACGTGCTAGGCGAGCGCTCTACCACTGAGCCACAACCCCAGCCCCTATCTTTGGTTTTAATTTGAATGAATCATGCCTAAATTCTATTGGTTTCACAAAATTACAAAAAATAAACAAGCCATCTGGGGCCACCGCATCTTCTATGGACTTAATCCAAATATCTATACTTATTTAAGATAAAAAATTTGGCTGTATATTTAAGATTAATTTTAATAATTTGACAATGTATATTGAAGTGTTATAAGCTATATTTATATTCATATTAAATTACTTATGGTCAAATGATGAAAATTCATTTATTACCACCTCACAATGGTAATAGTTGTATTTAGGGGCAAACATAATTAAATTTTGGAAGGACAATTTTTCTAAGTTTTTGCCTAAAGTCGTATGATTTTTCTGTAATGAACAGGAAAAAAAAATACCTTTAACAGGTCATACAATGGAAATAATTTAATTCACACACAGAACGTTTAGTTCTTTTTAATTTCATTAAAAAATTAGAAGCATGCAAATTCTGTATTGAAACAATAACCTATCTTGTAAACGGTTGGGAGTTTTTTAATGCTGTTTTCTTTTTCCAAATGGAATGAACTGGTTTATTTGTTAGAATTTAAGCTTACAATGTTTATTTGGAAATGATAAAACACTTCGATGAAAACCTGGTGTGAATCCTTTCTTGAGTGATTCCCTTGAAATGTAGTAGTAATCACAATTTGATGTTTCTGTTAACCTTCTCAACAGGATATGGCAGGAGTTCAATAGAAATGAAATATCTTTTCTTAGGCAGTTCTTTGTGAGTTAGGAGATATGATGGTCCCCAAAGTTCTCAAAGGAAAGCAAATGTCTATGATTGAGCAAAAACTATCTTTAAAGCCTTCAAGGCAAAGCCAATCCATGCCCTCAGTCACATCATGGAGATCCTGTCAGATACTGTTTAACAAACAGCTAAGACATTCCGTCTTTTCTTGTAAGAGAATGTTATCTTGTCCTATGAATGCATTTTGTTTCTTGCATATCTTTACAATAAGAAACAGAGCCATTGATGAATTTTTTTTCTGGAGTCAGTGCATGCATTACAAATAATAAGGCCTCAAAAGTGGGAATGAGGGGTACAAACAGCCTGAAATGTTTGCAAGGAAATATTTCTAAAGATATATTCTAGAAATAAAGGCATAAAATTACTGTCCAGATAATAATGAAAGCTTATATGTACAAGGAGTCATGCAAGACTCAAATACTTAACACCTTCTTGAAGAAATATAGTAAAATCTAAGTAGATTCCCCCGTCAGGCCTTACCAGGACACATTCTCTAATTATATTGTAATGAACATAGAGCTTTCAGCACATGGAGCAAATGTAATTGAAGTGAGCAAAGTAAGCAAGAAATTCACAGTGTAGGACTTCGTAGGATACAGCAAAAATTAAAGCTTAACTTGAGTTTCTAGAAGTCATTATAATAGTGGCAATGTCTAATTGCTTTTGCTCCTGTGTGGTAACAAGAGTAGATGAAGAAAAAGAAATTAGGGCAAGAAAGTGCTGTTAGTGTAAATTAGGCACAGAGAGAGGACATTATAGATTGAGCAAGAGAATTTGGTATATTCCTGATTTTAATATGGCACGATTTGACAATAACCTCAGCACGAAGAATGAGGAATACAGCAAAACAAATTTATCCATATTATTTCAGGAGATTAGACCATTAGTGCTGTTCCGTCCTATGTAGAATGGCAAGGAAGATAGAGGGCAAAATATTATTGTATGCAGAAGGTGGGAAATCAAGAGTATGTTTGTGGAAATGTCACTTTCAAGATGCCTATAAGACAGTAAGTGCCAGGCGCGGTGGCACACGCCTGTAATCCCAGCACTTGAGAGGCTGAGGCAGGAGGATCATGAGTTCAAAGCCAGCCTCAGCAATGGTGAGGCACTTAGCAACTCAGTGAGACTCTGTCTCTAATAAAATACAAAAAAGGGCTGGGGATGTGGCCCAGTGGTCGAGTGCCCCTGAGTTCAATCCCAAGTACCAAAAAAAAAAAAAAAAAAAAAAAAAAAAAAAAATAGACAGTAAGTGCATCTGTAAGTGAGTTTGCTAGATGTATAAATCAGGGTTGCAGAATAAGTTTGGATCTACAGTTACTATATCAGAGTTATTGACGAGAACCTCGAAAGAAGGAAATAGACAACTGAACCAAAAGATCAGAGAGTTCAGGGCTGAAAACAGCATTAAGAATCCATTTAGAAAGGGGGAAGTCAGCAGTCAAAACAAGAGAAGACACATGGGAGGAAAACAGAAAACTTTAATCAGGAACCAGAGAAGGAAAATGCTCCCAAAAGACAATAGGGAGCTAGTGTAAATTCTATTGCTTACAAGTATATGTCACAGGTAAAGAGGTTTAATTTCACAGTTCACTTTCTCAAATTATTTAATATATAACACCTAATTAAATGATATGCATGTGATTTAATATACAAGGAAACTATTCAATGTCCTGGTGTGCTATGCTGTAGTAGTCTTTTTTTTTTTTTTTTTTTTTTTTTGGTACCGGGGATTGAACTCAGGGGCACTTGACCACTGGGCCACATCCCCAGCCCTTTTTTGTATTTTATTTAGAGACAGGGTCTCACTGAGTTGCTAAGTGCCTCGCCATTGCTGAGGCTGGCTTTGAACTTGTGATCCTCCTGCCTCAGCCTCCCAAAGTGCTGGGATTGCAGGCGTGCGCCACCTCGCCCGGCTGTAGTAGTCTTTTTTTAACACACTAATGTACAAACTTCAGGTGTGTTTATATGATATATATATATATATATATATATATATATATATATATATATATATATAAACATATATACATATATATACATATATACATACATATATACACAAACATACACATATGTGTATATATGTATATTATTCTCAAAAGAGGTCATATAATATGCTTGTTTTCCAAAGTTATTATATTTGTGAAAATCTTTGGGGAGGACTTTATTTATTTTAAGGCATAGACAGAGGTTTATTTCAGAAGTTAGTTACACATTCAAGGGAGAATGTGGCTGTCTCAGGAATGACAAACTTGGAGCACATTTTTAAAATATTGTGGAACTAGAATGCAATGTGTTGTGTGTTATCTGTGCATCTATGTGCATGCAATCTGGGAGATAGGCATCTGAATTCTATGTGAAAGCAAATGTATTGTTTATATTTAAGGTGTCCAGAATAATGTTTTGATATGCATGCACTTAGTAAAATAAGTACTATAGTTAGACTTTATCTTATCACTCAGTAGCCTTGTGTGTGTTTTACCAACCATATGGGCCAACTATAGTGATCATCTAGAAAAGGGACATAGTTGAAATAATCGAGAAAATAATGCACAATTGAAATTTAACAAAATTGATATAAAATGTTGCATATTCTGAGAGTTATAGAATGCTGTAAATTCTTTAAAGCATACAAAATGTAACAACAAATTCTAATTCATTGAGTAAGACAGTTCTTATGCATTCATCTGACAAATTTTTGTTTCTAATAAATCAATAAAAAAGACCAATAACCTGGAGAAAAGACTTGAACTCAAACATCATTCACAAACTCTGGTATCAAGTAGCCAGTGTGGAAATTAGCTGTACTCTTTCTGTCATTAGAGGGTTACTAATATTTATCACAAACATGAAAATTCTATTTGCCTACATACTGAACATAATTATGAAAAATAAAAGCAAAATGTTCATGTGTACATGAGCTGTCATACCAGCTCATCACAAATTGATGTTGGTTACCTAATTTTAGACAGTTCCACTGAAAAGTTGCTAAGGGTTTAGAAGTGACTACCAAAGTCTAGTACACACATGAGACCCAACAATTTTACTCTAATATATACTTACAATATGCATATGTGACTATCAAAAGTCTGTGCAAGAATGCTCATAACAACACCATAGTAATGAGTCCTAGACTGAAGTCTATAGTTTATTGTGCTGTATCATACATTGGAACACTATACAACACTTAAAAGACACTCCAAAACATAATAGGTAATTTTCACAGCCAGAATACAGATCATATATACTGGAGATTACCATTTATATAAATAATATAAAAATATGTTCAAGGTGTATCAGAGGATAATAATTATTAAAATTAAAAAATGATTATGAGTGAATATACAAAGAATAATAATAAAATACATTGTAAATCAATATTGCTAACATGTAAATCTACAATTCTTTCAAAATAAAACACTTCATTAGAAATAAATACAAAGTGTTAAAAATTAGCAGACTATTGATGGGTATAGTGTTTATTTTATTTTATTAGTTCTTTTTTTTTTTTTTTTTTTTGGTACTGGGCAATGAACTCAGGGGCACTTAACCACTGAGTCAAATACCCCACCCTTTTCACCTTTTACTTATAAACAATGTGTCACTAAATAACTTAGGGTGTCTCTAAGTTGCTGAAGCTGGCTTTGAACTTGTGATCCTCTTGCCTAAGCCTCCCAAGCAGCTGGAATTACAGACATGTGCTACATTAAGTTTAGACAAAATGCACAGGACTTTGGGAAACAGAGACAAGAGTAATTTAAGAAAATTAGTGTTTAATCTAAGAAAAAACTTGAAAGAATTAATTTGAGTAGCATGAACAGGTGAGTCCCCAGACAGCTGTAGAGAAAAACGAATAAGAGGGAGAGAGAAGCAGCAGCCCATTAAGCCATCTTTTACTGATATGGTAAGGATTGACTTTTTGAGTTTAGTGAAAACCTACTGGAATCTCATGAGCAGTTGGGAGTCATGATGTTATTTTTTGTTTTCAAAATATTATTTTGAGTGACATGGGAAGAACAGAACATACAGAGGGCAATTAGGAAGTGTGGCAGAGATCCTGAATTTGCTAATAAAATGTTCATAGTTCAGCATATTTTTATGGAAGGGGGTTATTTTGATTTTTTTGAAAGTATTACATAAGAAATTTTACTTGGCATTCCTTAAGTTTTATACCTGAGATGAATTGAATTCCTTATCATAGTCCTGACTCTGATTTAAAAAAATATATGTATATATATATTTTAAATATGTCATATATGGGCTGGGGTTGTGGCTCAACCCCAGCCCATATATGTAGAGTGTTTGCCTCGTAAGTGTGAGGCATTGGGTTCAATTCTCAGTACCCACATAAAAATAAATAAATAAAATAGGGCACATATCCAAAGTATTATTGTGCAAGTGATAATATGAAATATAAAATATAATGGTATAAAAAAGAACTATAAAAGATAATATTCATTGAATCTAAATAACTATTGATTCTAAATAAAAGATTCTAAACCTCTTTAATTTCTAAAATGTGCATTATTTATTCAAATAAATCTTTCATTTATATCTTCCAGTGCTACTGTATTAATTTATTTGATTCATCAACAATATCATTTTTTTCTAAAAATTAACATATGCAGTTAGTGATACCAAGTCAATAACAAATTGAATGATTCTTTTTTTTTTTTTTTTTTTTTTTTTTTTTTGGTACCAGGGATTGAACTCAGGTGCACTCCACTACTGGGCCACTTCCCCAGCCCTTTTTTGTATTTTATCAGAGACCAGGCCTCACTGAGTTGCTAAGTGCCTCGCTATTGCTGAGGCTGGCTTTGAACTCGTGATCCTCCTACCTCAGCCTCCCAAGTGCTGGGATTACAGGTGTGTGCCACCGCACCCAGAAAATGATTCTTTTAGTATATTTGTTCATCAGTTCTTTAGTAGAGATGAATTAATTTAAAGAGAGATGTTTTCATTCTGGATCTGTTTCTATTTAGCCCTCTAGGTGTCCATCATGTGTGATAGAGAAGATCAAAAGTAAAATTGACCAAAATCCTGCCTGGGTTAGTGCTTCTCCAAATGTAATGAGTTTATGGTCACCGAGGCTCTGGTTAAAATGAACCTATTCATGAGACTTGAGAACTGGCCCGACGTCCAGCACTCGTAAACATTTGCCACAGACAGTCCAGCTGCTGGTTCATGAACCACACACTTGAAGGGGGAAGGTTTTCTGGAACCACTTTCTGAGCCTCGCCTAGACTTAGAGACAATGCACTCTACACCTCAACGGGAACAGAAGAGTGTTGGCAGACCAGTTTGCCCAAATAGATTCTATCCAACCCTTGCCTGGTAAACTGGAATTAGGCCAGATTGAGGTATAATTTTCTGCACAGTAGATCATGTCATGTTCTAGACTTCTCTTCAGCACACTGTTAGTGTCTTCAATTTTCTCTCTACCACAGTAGGGTCAGTAGTGACTCATCCTGTACAAACTCCAGCTTCCTTGTGGACTCTGACAGCATGTCACTAGCAGTGAAGATCCTGCTTTTTGATTGGATATTCAGGGATCCTGTTTTGCTTGGGCAGTGTGCCATCCAGTGGGAAACTGTCCACTACCACAGAAGCCATGTCAGCAAAGTCACTGCCCCAGAAGTGAACCATAAGGAAAAGGAACGGAGGAGTAAGTAATTATACATATATGTGTGTGTGTGTGTGTGTGTGTGTGTGTGTGTATACATATATATATATATATATATATTTATATATAAAGAGCAAGAATCATCTTCAATATATATATTTAGCTATAGGTGGACACAATACCTTTATTTTATTTATGTGGTGCTGAGTATCCAACCCAGGGCCTCACACATGTGAGACTATTGCTATACTGCTGAGCCATAGCCCCAGCCCCTGAGGAGTAAGCACTTCTATCATTACATCTCAGTGCTGGCAGATGAGTGTGTAGCCCCCCAGTGGAGAGTCAGATTCACAATGCATCCATTAATGTATTTTTCTTTCCTCTCCTGCATTCCCACTTCTCTTCTTGGAATCATACTCCTCAATTAAAATGTTTGCAAACAAGGCATTGCCTCTACACTGTTGAACTTAAGCTGAGAGCTGAGTTATTTCTTTTTTTTTTTTTTTTTTCCAGGGTAAAAGGATTACTTACCTAGATCCCATCACCACATCCAGAGCGGAGATCAAATTCATAAAGAAACTCTGTCCAGACTAAAGAATATCACATTATATGAAATATCATAATTACAACTACGTTATTATTGCAGACTTTGGTTTTTTATAGTGTTTTGCATTTAAACCTCCTTATTATTTTGTGAGTCTTAACTACCCTGGTTTTGGCAAAACTTTTCTACATATATTTAAGCATTTTATTTGCATGGCTCTGGGAGTTTATGTCATACTTTCTAGCATGAAATTCTTCCTTTTTATCATACTGAGTCTATTAGCATTTCACTTTAGTTCATTGTATTTGATAGCATTGACACTGTGTTTTCCTAATCATTGCATTAGCTTCTTTTGATTGTAGATTTAGTCATACTGGCTCTTTAAAAAACAAAAACAATAACAAAACATTTAAAGAGAGCTTTATTGAACAGGGTTTGTGCTCAGTTAAAAATACTGATAGGCACCCTCCTTAATTTAATGTATATTCGATGAACATTTTGGTATGTTCTTGTTAAAAGAGCAAGAATCATCTTCAAAAGCTATTTTGGACTTTGTTTCATTTATGCATTTCCCCTTTACTCTTGTACACATATTCCATCTAGGATTGTCAGATCCTGGTTAACAATTTTCTAGATGACTGGTTAAGAATGTTAGATAGTTGGAAATTGCAGTTGGTTATCACCTAGTGACTTTCAGATCTTTCTGCTGACAGAAGATATTTCTTGTTTTGGTCTTTTTTTTTTTTTTTTTTTTTTAAATCTTAGCAATATCCCAGGCTTTGTATGGATCATCTGTTTAAGTCCATCAAATAAAATGTAAAATGCAGCATCTCAATAACTTTCCCAGCTTTCATAATATATCATCATCCATCATACATAATAGCATCCTTTCAAACACACACTCAACATGTTTAAACAATAAACGGGTGAATAAAAACAGGACATGCTTTGAAAGTGCACTCCGCACATGCTAAAATATTCAGCACTGTTGCACAATTATAACTTTTTACTGTAATAAGTAGAGACTCCAAATTAAACTAAGTTTATGTACTTAAACTCATTTTTATTTATTATACTACCCTTGGTTATATATTTTTTCTTTAATATTGAGACTAGAACAAAGCAAAAGCAAAACATATATTTTTTTTAGCCACCATAGATTCTTTTTGGGTAATTAAAACATATATATCCAGGTTCACCTTCTGAGTGATTTAATTCAGGACCTGAGCTTAGCTGCCTGCTGACTTAGAGACTGAATTCCATATGCTCTTAATGTAATTACAGGATTGAGGGACTGAATTCCTTATGACACTGGAAAGTCACATATAAAACAAGCCTGTGAACAAATTACTTAATACAAATAAAGAGAGTCAAGTAAATCAAATGGAGAATTAGTGCAAGCATTTCAAATATGCTAAAGAAAGCAAAAGGATGACATGATAGTGAACAAAAAGAAAATATAAAGACATATTTGTAGAAATTTAAAAGTAGCAGTTGGATAGAAAAAAGGGATTGGTAGATTTTACAAATGAAATAATATTTATTATACTTAAAAATTAATAATTGGGTTAAGTTTCAATCAGAAAGAATATTAAATTTTTTTTTTACTGGATTGTCAAAAACACTACTCAAATATCAATATATTTAAAATATGTGAAAAATATGAAAGACAATGAAAGATACATTTAACAGCTTCATAAGACATCAAATAGGATTCCTAGAATTAAACACTAGAGGAAATGGTGCAGAGGCAAAAATCTGAAGAACTAAGTTCTGAGAATTATTCAGGTGTGAAGAAAATCATGAATCTTCAGAAAAAAAATGAGTCCTGAATAAAAAAAAAATAAATCTATATCTCAACACAGAAAGAAATTATAGAACATTAAAGATAAAGAGACATTGGTTAAAGACACAAAAGAAAATGTACCAGATGATTAAAAACTGACAAGTTGACAGCTGATTTGATCTCAGGGACAACACATGGTAACATAAATTAATATCTTCAAAGTGCAGAAGGAAAGGGAATATATCACACACCTCTACTCAGCTCAGCCATCATTTAATAACAGTAGTCAAATAAAAATTATTTTAGCATATAATATCCCAGAGTTTAAAGGCCAGCACCATCATTAAACTTTTATACAGTATTTATTTTTTCAAGAAATGCACGTGCACACACACACACACACACACACACACACACACAAACACAAACTCTGCATGTAAAGGGGAATGATCTCTTAAAGAGTAGAGTGTTCATGTTTATTACATAGGCATACATATTAATTTCAACAATTCATTACACTTATTGAGAGCAATATTGGTTAAAAATTAAATAATAAAAAATAATTAAAAACTCTATTATTAAGAATAATTAAGTTCATTCAAGAATAGCAACACAAATAACTTCCTACAGAACTAGGAAGAGAGCTGAACTGTTTAATTTTATAAAAAATATATCTGCCAGATAAAAAATATTCAGATCTTCCCTATGGAGTGATTTCCCAATTTGTGTCGAGTAGAACAATCTATCCTCTATAATTACTTCTGTTTAGCACTGCACATTGCGATAAATTGAATAACAGTACAGAGAAATAAAACAAAATCGCAGAGATTAGAAGAAAAAAACATTATTTTTATCCATAGGTGATATTATTATATAAAATATGAGAGACTGTGTAGATGTTGTCTATGTCATGTAGACATAGACAACATTCATAAATAGGGACAAACAGTGTAAAAAAGGATATCAGTCTTCCCCTAATTAGCTGTGAAGTGTTCCTATTTAGCAGAATTTTAATTACTAACATACTAGATCTAAAATTCATATTGATACATAAGGTGTGAACAAAACCAATGCAGGTTTGTCAAAAATATTCTGAGATATTTTTTCTAAAAGCATATCAAAATGAACTCTAGTGCTTCACTAAAGAGAAGCCTATAATACTACAGAATTCATAGAAAATATTCCAAAGAAAATAATAGAAATATTCCAAAGAAAATAACAGCAAAAAAAAAAAAATGCTAAAGCCTATATAGAACCACAACATTTAATAATATCATATAATCACATGGAATGTCCTGATGGACGTGCCAATCAATGTTGCTGAGGCAGCTGTTTATCACAGGGGGGTAAATAAAATATAAAATACCTGTTTTGTTCAATACAGATCAAAAGTAGCTACATAGGAATATTAATTTTACCATTTTCTTTTAATTTTTGATTCTGTACCAATCAGGGTCCAGTCAAGAAAACAAGCCCCATACCAGGTTGTTTTGTAGATGAGCTTGAATATGGCAACAGATCACAACACCGACAAAAGAGTGACAAGCGTACAGAGGAGAATGAAACAACCCAGCTACCATAAGAAAAATAAAGAACTGGAGGGGTGAATCAAGGAGTTGATGAACCCAGCCAGTGGCCAGCAGGAGTTGCCCGCTGCAGGAGGCACCGTGGTGGCATTGCCAATGTCTACCAGGACCTGAAGGAAGTGACCCCATGGAGCTAGAAACAGGAGATACAGCTGTGGAGAGACCTCAGAAGCAAGAGACACTAGATACATGGCAGGCTCTCTAGCCCCACCATTGTCCCATCTTCCCTTTATATAAGAAATCAAGGTTGCTGTACCTGGCCAGAAGAGAGAAATTTTGCAGAAAAACATCAACTTTGTATACAAACAGTTGTATCTAAAAAGATGCTATATATGTGCATTATGAATTGTAATACATACTACTATTATAAATAAAAAAGAAAAAAAATAAATAAAAAATAAATTTAAAAAAATACAAATAATAATAATAAAAAAAAAAAAAAAAAAAAAAATCAGTCTCCCGAAAAGCAAAACAGAGCAGGAAAACATGGTGATGAATGTGAATGCAAGACACACACACACAAAATAGTTCAGGTCACAATTGACCCTTCATGTATTGGTAAGTATAAAGTGTATCACCCAAATTAATTAGTAACTGATAAAAGAAAAATGAAGTGGTGTGAAATGCGATGCATGTGTTATAGCGAAAGGAAATCACTTGAAAAATCCTTAAAACGTTTATTTTACATTATGGGCTGGGAATTAGATTAAGAAAAAATGAAGGATCCTAAAATGTTTAATATACCAACCTTTTTATTTTCTTGGCATTTGAAATGATCCGTGTGTGCTTTATGCTCACAATGTAAAAAGCAGGTGCTTCACATGAAATTTTTAACAAATGATCATTCACCCTACTTTATGGTTTAAAAGTTTAATTCAGTGTATTTAATTCGATAGAATTAAAATAGGTTTTCATTTACTTCCCTTAAAAGATAAAATAAGAAATGAAAAGAGTTCATTTTAAATGCTTTCACTAAAATGTACAAAATTAACTTGGGATTTATTAATTTCTGAAGTATTCTTTTGAAAGTATTTTATTTGCTAAACTGGGACAATAAAAAAGTGGCGTTTAGAATTCATGAAAATCAGAAGTTTTGGCAAAAGTAGAGAAGAAGCCACACCTGTGACTACTGGGTTCTTGAGAAAGTTTAGTTTCCTGATAGAAAATTCTGAAGCATTTGACTTTTGTTCAGGCACAATCCAAACAGCACCAGCCAAGTTAAATAACTTTCAGTTCCCCAGAGCCCCATGTCAGAAAATCCACCAGCTTTTCAAATTTTCTAGTTTTATTGGTAATAAAACTTCAAAATGTTTTTATGCTATTTACCTCAAATTTTGAGTGATAACATGATCAACTCAAAGACCATTCATATAGACCCCACATATTCAAAAATATTTATGTAAATTTATTAATCGTTACAAAGATTCTAAAATGTTCTTCCTCCACAGTTTTACTTGAAATTTAAATAAGAAGTCTCACATATTCATTTCTATTATTTTAAAGTAGACACACATAATTAGAATATAAATGCTACTTTCATCATGAGTTGTAGTTAGTATGCATGGCTATCTGAAGTAGTTTATGTTGCAGTGTGGTTATTATAGTTTGTAGCATTATGCTTTTCTAAAGATGGCATGAAATTCTTTGATGACTTTGTACAGATGGCAGGACATTCTGTCTGATATTGTCCAGCCTACCTTATCTACTACCTACCACACATGACTGATAGATGCAATGAGTATATTATATTTTTAAAAGAAATTTTACATTTACTGGAAAGAGCATAAGGAAAAAAAAAAAAGAGAAAGGGATATTTTATATTTGGAACATATTTTTTCATACATACATCAGGGAAATATGATCATAACTTGAGTGTTAATTCTCATGTATATTGTGCATAAATATAGGGTTTATATAATATTTTTATCTAATTAAATACTTCACAAAATTAAATAATAACAAAGCACTAAAATTCTAGAAAGAAGAGAACTATAGGGAGCTATGATGATTTGAAGTTTTTCCCTCGATCATTTTCCAATTCTGAGATACTTGGGATTAGCCTTGTCAGTCAATGCTGAGATACAGAAACCAGGAGAGCATTTCATTTTCTGACTTCAAAAAATTCATTAATATTTTTTTCTATCAGATGGGATAATTTTATCTTTACAGTTTTCTTATGATTATATTAGTTTAGATATTATTTTTAATATTTCAAGGATATTTATCAGAGAGTTGCTATTATTTTATACCCACTAAATTTTCCTTTAGATTAATTGTGCTTTTTTTTCCTTGTAAAATTTTTGGAGAATTTTTATTTTACTCTTTGCAATGATTTCTGTCTTGGAAGATGTCCTTTAGTTTTTTAGCTTTTTATTCTAACAATTATATTTTATTTACTTGCCAAGTCCAGTGCTTATTTTCCTTACTAGTTATTATAGTACTTTGGCAAAATATAGTTCTACATATGAGATACTAATGTTTTGTCATTTATAACAACCTAATATTTCACCACAAAAATCCATTTTTTATAATTAAAAGACTGTCTAATAAATGGCATAATGTAAAGAAAACAACCCCCCTCTGTCCTTTTGATTATTTTAGCCTCAAACTATCATCCATATAATTGTCAAATCAGTGCAGAAATATGACATATGACATCTGATTCCTTTAAAATTCTTCTCAGGCTTTTTTTTTTTTTTTTTTTTTTTTTAATGTACCAGGGACTGAAACTAGGGGTGATTAACCACGGAGCAACATGGTTATTTATCTTTTTTTTTTTTTTTTTTTTTAATTTTGAGACAGGGCCTCAGTAAGTTGCTTAGGGTCTCCTTAAGTTGGTGAGGCTGGTTTTGAACTTGTTATCCTCCTGTCTCAGCCTCCTATGCCACTGGGATTACAGGTGTATGCCACCGCAATTGGCTATTGTTTTTTAAAAAAATGTTTTTTAGTTGTAGAGTATGAACACGCCTTTATTTTATTTATTTATTTTTATGTGGTGCTGAGGATTGAACCCAGTGCGTTACACCTGCTAGGCCAGTGCTCTACCACTGAGTTACAACTCCAGTCCCCACAATTGGCTCTTAAATATCTTCTTATATGTTATATTTTTCAACTTTTCCTGATTCTGCAAGACCTATTGATATTGTATCAAGAGAAAATATATGAAATTACCAAATGTGGTATGTACTTCTACTGCATTGTCTAATGTTGGAAATATTGGTTACAGGAACTGCATATGCATGTGCATATGAGTGAATACGACTCTTTAGGGACAATCTCTGTAATTGAGAGGTTGAAAATATTTTTCTGCACTTTAGGACTCACAATTGTTTTTCCTCTTACTTGGTAATTTGTATTTTTGTTGGCATCCCTGTATAAGGGAAAGATGGAGAATAAGCAGAATTGTGCTGCTTTCTACATGATTATACTACTCATGTATCTTATAAAAATGATAAACAGTCAAATTTTGTTTCTGGCTTTGAGTGTGCAATTGTGTTCAGAATCATCTTCCTCTTAGCACTATCTTCAAAACCAGGAAAGGTGTTGGAAACTTTTTCAGACATCATGTGGCAGGGTTTGCAGGGCTATGAATCTTGAGAGAGAGTAAGCTGATGAAATAAGGCTGTGTTTCCCCAGGCTACTCAGTCAAGGAAATTTCTGCACAGTTTTAAGGGAGGATGAACCCAAATAAATCTGATGATCTTGCTGAGTGGAGCAGACAGAGCTCAAAGCTGAAGGAGAAGGAGATACTGAGGGGACTGCTGCAAACATCTGCATTGGTTTGGCCTTGAGCCTTTGACATGTGTAAGTTTAAATTCTACAGGAGAGGGTAGGAAAATTTTCCTGGAAAGAGCTTATGAGAGAACCATAAACCAATCAATTCCCAGAGCTCACAGATGGCAGTAGAATTTTGAGTCTCTGCTAGCTAGAGTGGAGGAGTTATGTTAAATATGAATATAGTCAGAGAGGACTACTAAACACTTGCAAAAACAAATTAAATGCAAAATAAAATACTGCTATTCAAAATAAGATTAATTTAAAATTTATTCTCTTACATAATATGTTAGCTCATTTGGGCATCAATGTGTCATTTTTTATAAACTTTAAGGAAATATTTGTTTATAAATCAGAAAAATTTCCTGAAAGGCAAACATTTATTTCTGTAATTTTGAAATTATTTATTCATAAAATTTATTGCAACTATACATTTTGAAACTGTTATCTTCTAAAGAAAATTTATGTTCAAGATTCTGACATGTGACTTCAGGATGTTTGTTTTCATAGTATCAAGTAAAAGATAAGTATATTTAACATTTTTGTTTTCTTCCAAACTATCCTTTTCTAAATAATTGCACAGAAATTACTGTTTACTGATGTGCAATAAAGTGTAACATTAAACACTTATTATTCCTCTGCATCTTGTATTTCATCTTCTCATTTCTAAAATGTTAACTGTTTATTATTCATTTTATAATTTTAGTAATAATTAACATTTTTTATAGAACATATGTACTCCAAAGCACAAAATAACAAGAGCAAAACAGACAAATGGATTGTTTCAAACAAAAATAACTTCTGCACAGCACAGGAAACAAGTAGTAGAATGAAAATAAAGCATACACAATGGGAGAAAACATTTGCAAATCATGCATTTGACAGAGGAAAATGGAAACCAATACCACAATGAGATGTCACAGCACTCTAGTAAGAATGACTGTAATTCATAGAATAATGATAGATAGTGCCTATGGGAATATAGAGAAAAGGAGCCATGAAACACTATTGGAATTTGACTTTCAGTCATTATGGAAACAAGCATGGAGATTCTTAAAAAAATTAAAAATAGAATAATCATAGGGCACAGCAATTCCTCTACTAAGTATGAATCGAAATTAAATGAATCCATGTTGAAGAGTCATCTACACACCCAGGTTCACTGTAACACTAGTGACAATATCTCAGAAATGGAAACAACCTAAGTGTCCATAAACTGATAATGATTAAAGAAAAGATGGTGCATATGCACAATGCAATAATATTCAGCAGTAAAAATAATGAAATTCAGTCCTTTGCAAGAACATGCATGGAACTGGAGATATTATGTTAAGTGAAAGAAATCAGGTACAGAAAGACAAGTACTACATGACCTCACTCACATATGTAACCTGAAAGTGTTATTTTCCTAGATTTGGATAGTAGAATGATAATTATCTGAACAGGAGAGTAGGGTGGATGGAGGGATGGGAAAATGTTGATTAGTGGACACTAAGATACAAACAGAAAACAATAGAATGTCTGATGAACTTATGCATAGTAGGAAACTGTAGATAATGCAAATGTATTAAATATTCTTGAAAAGATAGAAGAGAGAGTTTGAGATTTCCTCATAATGAAACAACCAAAGTCTTAGGGGATAAAGGTGTTTAATCTGATTTAAACATTACACAATCTTTACACGTACCAAAATGTGTGTATTTTGCATATAAATATTTTGCTTAAATTTACAGTGACATTATTATCCTTAAAGTATGCAAGGGTGACCTATCTATCTTTATTGTAAATATTAACACCTTAATTGCACATATTAATAAGATTCATTGTGATATTTCCACGTATACATGTTGCACATTGATCATGTCCATCTGCTCTTTGACATTTGTGTCCCTCCCCAGACACCCTTCTAAGTCTTCTAAGTCTTCATGGCATCTTCTCTCCTCTAGATACCACATATGACAGAAAACATAGAATACTTTTCTTTCTCTGGTTGATTTCTCTCAATGTAATGTCCTCCAATTCCATCCATTTTTTTTTGCTGCAAATGACCGAATTTCATTCTACCTTATGCCTGAATTATTTCCACGGAGGTTATATACCATATTTTATTTATTTATTTATCTGTTAATGGACACTTAAACTGATTCCATATCTAAGCTATTGTGATTAGTGCCCCAATAAACATGGGTATGCAATTTTTATCTCTTCTGTATGCTGACTTTGTGTCCCTTGGGTATGTACCCAGGAGTGAGGTAGCTGAATCATATGGTACTTCTATTTTCAGTGCTTGAGGAACATCAATACTCTTCCATACTGTGTGTACTGATTTACATCTCTGTACCAACTGTGTATAAGGGTTTCTTTTTCTTCATATTCTTTCCATCATTGGTTTATTTGTTTGCTTATTTGGTTTTGATAGTAGCAATTCTAACTGATGTGAAATGGTATCTCATTGTAGGTTGGCTTCACATTTCTCTGATGGCTAAGGGTATTGAACATTTTGCAGGTATTTATTACCTTCTGTATTTCATCTTTGGGACATGTCTATTAGACTTATTGATTCATTTTAAAATTGGATTACATTTGTTGTTAAGATTTTTGAGTTCTTTATGTATTGTGAATACTAATCCTGTGTCACATATATGACTGGCATACATTTTCTCCCATTCTATAGGTTCTTTCTTCATTCTGTTGATTATCATTTATATGCAGATGATTGAAGCTTGCTCCCATATTTCACTCTGTATAAAAATAGAGTCAAAATGAATGAAAGACCTTGAGGAAAACTTGAAAATATTAGAAGAAAATATGTGAAACATTTCAAGATATTGGTAAATGCAATGATTTTTTGGATAGAAATTCAAAGCAATGGAAAGTAAAAGCAAAACTGACATGGGATTACATCAAGAACTAAATGCCTTCTGCACAGAAAAAAAAAAATCAGTAGAGTGACTTATTTCTTAACACTCTGACATTAGTCTTATTTATGTTAGAAGTACAGTTCATTACTTTCAACTACAGTATGACATTTAATCATATAATAATAATGCAGCTTATTCATTTGGTGTCCTAGGATGAACACCTTTTTAAATAAATTTTTAATTCTCCTACAAAAGAATGCTATAATAAAATTCTTTAAACATGTCAATAATGCCATGAAACTGGCGTTGAATTGTTCTATTTTGGGATATTCAAAATTTTAGACTGGATATTGTTCAGTTATTTTCAGATATGCACATAAAGTCATGCTTGCTCTGGAAATACATGAATGTATCCATTACCATTTCATACAACCTGGCATTTCACAGCTTTTTCCTCTCATTTTCCCTTGCCAATCTAATGAGTTGAATTGATAAAATATAATAAACATATCTTCACTTGATTTTCTGTCATTATTTTTCCTTATATTAAGAAACTTCTTAGGATAAGAAAGTATATTTGTAGTTTTATGATTATTATCTAATGATTTTCACTTATTTGTGTTTATATTTTACAATTCTTGTGAGGATATCTGTTTTGAATGGACCTTTGTTTTTATCGGTGTGCTATGTTATGCACAATTTTGGGTTCATTTTGATATACTCATAGAAGCACTGGTCTTTACAGTAACCATTGAAGCCTTTTTATGCTCAACACTTTTACATTATTTTATTTTCTAGCAATCTGTATCTTTATTTTTGAAATGCATTTCCTATAAGTAGCCTATATTCTGTCTTGTGTATTCTACATCAAGTGAAAATCTCTGTTTTGCAATGGTAGGGTTTACTCCACCTGAATTTAATATAGTTACTGTTATTTGGAGGCTTAACATTCAGTTTTTCTCCTTTTCCAAATTATTTATTTTTCCTTAAAATATCTTAACTTATTTTGAATTGATACATTAAATTTTATCAGCTGTTAGCAAAACCTCCCCCACCCTTTTTATTTCAATGATTGCTCTAGGGATACAAAAACTTATCTTTAATTAAAATCCATTTGGGATTCCATGGATAAGAATTTGTTGCAGCACAATTTCATTTATAGGCACTCCACCTTCTGTGATTGTATTGTCTTAAGTTATTACATATGCATAATATAATCACCACAGTAAAATAAAATGTAAAATGTTACATTTTTATACTGCTGTACTTGACTTGTAAATAAACTAACAAATGTATAAAAAGGACATTCTTTTGGGGCTGGGGTTGTGGCTCAGGGGTACAGTGCTTGCTTTGCATGTGTGAGGCATTGGGTTCGATCCTCAGCACCACATAAAAATAAATAAATAAAACAAAGGTATTGTTTTAAAAAAAGGACATTCTTGGACTCCCATTGCTTGCCAAGATGGAGTAGTGGGAATGGTCATTCCTCTTCTAATTGACACAAAACAAACAAAACACTGGACAAAATAAATGTCAGCTGTTTTCAGTATCCTCAAGCCATCAGGCAATAGAGAATAGTGGTAACTGAGACATGGGGAAGAGGTGAGGTGAACCCTGGATGCCTCTACCTCTTGCCTTGAGAAAAACTCCAGACTGCAGTATAGGGTTGCAGGATCGAGCCTCAATTCCAGGGAGGCAGTTAGAGAAAGAGCAGGGTAGCGGAGAGATTCTGAAATGTGTAGAGAACACTCTCTGAAAGAATTAAAGGAAATTCATCCATAGCCAGAGTGTCAAATCTAGACTCAAAAAAAAAAAAAAATCAAATTTGTTCCAATTAGTTGCACATGACACTACAATGCATTTTGACACATTGTACACAAATGGAGCACAACTTTTTCCTGTGGCTGAATAAGGCACAGAATCACACCAGTCGTGTAATCATACATGTATATAGGGTAATAGTGCCCCTCTCATCCCACCCTCCTTCCCACCCCGTCCCCTTCCCCTTCCCTCACTCTCCTCTGCCTAATCCAAAGTTCTGTCATTCTTCCTGACGACCCCCTTCCCCGCCCCCTGCATTATGTTTCAGCATCCACTTATCAGAGAAAACATTCAGCATTTATTTTTTAGGTTTGGCTTATTTCACTTAGCATGATATTCTCCAGCTCCATCCATTTACCTGCAAATGTCATAATTTGGTTATTCTTTAAGCTGAGTAATATTCCATTGGGCATATGTACCACATTTTCTTTATCCATTCATCTGTGGAAGGACATCTAGGTGGGTCCCATAGTTTAGCTATTGTGAATTGAGCTGCTTTAAACATTGCTGTGGTTGTGTCACTGCAGTGTGCTGACTGTAAGTCCTTTGGGTATTAACCAAGGAGTGGGATAACAAGGTCAAATGGTGGTTCCATTCCAAGTTTTCTGAGGAATCTCCATACTGCTTTCCATAGAGGTTGCACCAATTTGCTGTCTCCAGCAATGTATGAGTGTACCCTTTTCCCCACATCCTTGCCAACACTTCTTGTTGCTTGTACTCTTGATAACTGCCATTCTGACTGGAGTGAGATAAAACCTTGGAGTAGTTTAGATTTGCATTTCACTAATCATTAGAGATGTTGGACATTTTTACATATGTTTGTTGATTGATTGTTTTTCTTCTTCTGTGAAGTGTTTGTTCAGTCCCTTAGCCCATTTATTGATTGTTTTTGTTTTTTTTTTTTTTTTTTTTTTTGAGTTAAGTGTTTTGAGTTCTTTATTTATGGGAGATTAGTACTCTGTCTGAGATGTGTGTGGTAAAGATTCTCTCACATTCTGTAGCTCTCTCTTCACATTATTGATTGTTTGCTTTGCTGAGAAGAAGTGTTTTAATTTGAATCCATCCCATTTATTGATTCTTGAATTAGCAATTCTCATGTCTCAGCCTCTAGAGCTGCTGGGATTAGAGGTGTGTGCCACTCTGCCCAGGAGAGCAGCATTTTAAACATATTTAATGAAAAATGAAAAAGAAATCTTTCTTCCTACAGATAAAGTTGTTTTTTTTTTTTTAATCTTTCAAAAGTCTTTAGAAATGAAAACAAAACAAAAACTAGTTCAGAATTTCAAAACCAGAAGGATTGACCAGCTGCAGACTTGCAGTTATAAGGAATACTGCAAGAAGCTCTTTAGGGAAGAAGAATATGATACCAGATGAGTGGATTTCACAAAGAAATGGAGAGCACAGGTAAAGGGAACTTCTTGGAGAAACATATAAAAGTGCTTTCCAATCACTTAAATTTCTTTTAAATTTGACTTACTTCTAAAGCAAAAATATTAACACATGGTTTATTTTCCAATTATATTCAGTATAACTTAAGAAAATAAGATTTGTACATTTAAATTTATAGAAATAAGCCTTGATGCAGCTGTAATTCACATTAAAACATCACAAAAGCATGAAACATGAACTTGTAATCCCAGAAGCTTGGAAGGCTGAAGAAGGGGGCCTGCATGTTTGAGGCCAGCCTCAACAATTTAAGGATATCCTAAGCAACTTCACCAGACCCAGTCTCCAAAAATAAAAAGGGCTGGGGATGTGACTCTGTTTTAAGTTGTCCCTGAGATAAATCCCCAGTACCTCCCCCAAAGGAAAAAAATATAACAGAAGAGAAACTTGGTCTTGTAAATAAATGCTCAAAATTCCTTTAAATATGAATTTTTGTTTAAAATTATTATAAAATATTTTCTTAAGAAATGAGAATGGTTAAAGATTAGAATATTCAAATATTAATATGTTGTTATCAACAATATAATATACGTAGCACTGAAATTATCCTTAGAGTTAAAAATAAAAAAATAAGATTTTCATAAATATTTCATAAATACTTTACTATTCGTAATTTAACTCAATTACTGAAAAAAAATACATCAGTTTCTTTTCAATCTTAGTGTAGTTTATTTTCCACTTTAGCTTTTTTTTTTCTGTGTTTTATTAATAGTCATCATTTATTCCACTGAGTGTACTATAACTATCATAGGTAAACTGTGTTCACAGTGATCTGCATTAGTTCGTTTGAGGAATTTACTTCTCATCTCCCACACACTTATTTTTTCTTCATCACTGTCATCAGTGTTAGTTTTTCCTAATTTATTACCTCAATTTTCTTAAAGTTTTTGACTACTATTTTCTAAAAACTGTGTTAGAGTCTGTTTTCCATTCAGTGGGTTGTCTTAGGCAGAGCACAAGGGCAGGATCTGCCCAAAGGTGTTCGATGCACCTGCCCAAATACCTGCGTGCTGTCACTCCACCCTATATGTCATTTCCACCAATCACAGTGAAGCCCATGATCCCCTGAGTATAATCCCGAGGCATCTGTCCTGACAGCCCTAAGCCTTTTCGCCTGCTATTCATCTGTCTTTGCTTGCCCTTGGTCCTCTTAATGGTACCACATGCTCAACATCTTTCCAATCTGTACTCCTTAGTCCTCTGAGTCATAACAAAACCATATTTTAAAGGATCTCCCTAGTACAGTATTTTCAGCAACCATAAATGTATCACACACCTTTAGCACTGAGTTATTTCTAAAATTATGAAATGAAAATAATAATAGTGAAAGCTATTTATAGAACTGAGTGGAAATAGTAATTAGCCTTAGAAGTGATCCCAGTGGGCTTACGTATAAAATGTATTTTTACTCATTAAATATTGACATCCCCACAACTGTCATTGCAAATGAGCCGACTGCCAAGAGAAACATGTTTATGTTGGACAAAGCAAATGCCTTTAAGGTGTAATTTTGATTATTTGTGGTAGACTAAGGTGACATGTAGCAGGCATTTAGATAGTCTTTGTACTGACATTTTACAAAATAATTTGAATATATAACTGACTTCAGATTATGTTCTTTCAAAGCTATTTCCCAGAGGGTGTGTTAGAAATTGCAGATGAATAATCCTCAACCCAGAAGACAAAAGGGCCTGGGGATCTCAAGAGTTACAGGAAAACAGGATGTAAAGAGGCGGCTCAGATGCCTTTGTGTTATAAACACTCAGTGTCTTCAGGAGCACTTTAATCCAACCTTCTTAGAGAACTCCTAACACACTTCAGGTTTCCCTGCACACTATTTTTAGCTTCGAGAGAAATTTAATTTCCAGATGTGTTTTTGATTGTACCAAAAATTATAGTGAATGTATTTATAAGCAGATTAATGGATAGGGAAACTTTGGCATATATACAAGCAGTAAAATTGCATAAATATAAATAAAATTTAAATGCCACAGTTAAAACTCTATTATACACACATTTTTTTAAAAAAATCATATAATATTAAAATTCTAACATTTTCTAACCCATATCCCCACATCCCAGACTCCTTCCCAAAATCAGTTATTTTCTTTTTTCTTTTGGGAATCAGGGATTGAACCCAGGTGCTTAACTGCTGAGCTACATCCCCAGCCCATTTTATATTTTATTTTGAGACAGGCTCTCCCTAAGTTACTCAGGGCCTTGCTAAATTGCTGAGGCTGCCTTTGAACTTGTGATTCTCTTGCTTCAGCTTCTCAAGTCACTGGGATAACTGGGGTGTGCCACCGCGTCCAGCAAAATCAGTGATTTTCATTGCTTTATATTTACCCTTCCATTTGAAGCAATATGCTATGGTTATAATTCAATTTCTTGAAAGACCCATTTGATGATATGGTTTGTATATTAGGCATCCCCCAAAAGCTCCTGTTAATGCAAGAGTATTCGGAAGTGAGATGATTAGATTTTGAGAGCTACAACTTAATAGGTCCATCTTACTCTGAATGGATTGACTGACTGGTAACTGTGGGTAGGTGGGGAATGACTGGAGGAGGGGCTCACTGGAGGCATACCCTGGAAGGGTGCATCTTCCCTGTGCCCCCTTTCATCTGTCTACTTCCTGACATTGCAGGAGATGACTAGCTTTTCCTCGGCTCAGCCTTCCTTCTGTGGGCCCTTCTCCCATGAGGTGCTGCCTCACCTTGGACCCAGGCCAATGGAGTTAGCCGTCCATAACAGAGCCCTCTGAAACCATGAGCCTCAAATAAACTTTTTTTTTTCCTCAATGTTGTCCTTGTCCAGTATTTTTGGTCACCATGAAGAAAATGTGACTCAAAACACTCATTTTGCACCATATGCATTCATGATCTTCTAATCTAGTGGTTAAAGACTTTGTCTTCTCACGCAGCCATTTCTTACAACTTCTTCTTCAGCTCCATCACAATATTGGTTTTCCATTATGAGCCTTTATATCAGTGTCATTCTAAATATCATACTCTATATTGGGCCATGTGGTCTATTATGATTGCTTGCTTTGCTGTACAACTTTTGAGTTTTTTTCCTTATTTAATAATGACTGAATATTTGAGTTCTTACTGTAACATATGGCTGAAGGACCCATGAACCACTTAGAAATTATTGTCCAAATCTGTAAACATCTGTCACTTATCTTCAGTTCTCATTTGTGGTTTGTGGCATCTCTCTTCTTAGTGTCACTCCCTCTCTGGAGATGGCACTCACTGTTAAGATCCTCTGTCTTGTAGATCACATATCTTCTTTGCTTTTTATTTTTTCCCTATTTCAGTTGTGCATTGTTGTACAGTAGCTTCCTGCTGCTTGTGATTTTGCATAAAAGAAAGGGTCCAGCACCTGCTGTGATGGCTAGTTATATTGAAGCATATGCTTTCCAAATCTCATGGGCTTGATAAACAAGATATTCTTCTAACTCAGGCTGCCTTTCCAACCAAAAGCAAGGGACTCTGCTTATTGTAGTCAACCACACACCCAAGGTGCTGGTGGAAATGAAGCACTGGAAATATTTGAAGAAACAGCAATAATGACAAAATTCAATCTTCCTCTGTGAATTCACTTGAGATCAGCATCTTGACATTAAATCAGATTGCCTGGGTTCTTTCCCCCAAGTCAAAGATAGAACCAATAATTACTCTGATGTTTTCATTTACCCAATTCCTTTCCCATGTAACCACTCTGCAGATGATGGCCTGAGCTTGTCTTCATTACCACCTTAAGGTGACTCAATCTCACATATGTGGCATACAATGACATACCCACGCTATTTCAGTTCTTCCTCTTTCTTAGCTTAATGACCTAAAACATTGTTTCCAGCACACTCTACATAAGTATCCAATCTAAGTGCAATGACACTAATCCACTTTTCTTATGACATTTAATAACAAATATAATCATGAACATATTAAGGTATCAATGTGCAAGCAGTTTCAGTATCACAATGTATTGATATGATTAGTGCTTTTCTTTAATGCCATAATTAATTCCAAATTGCCAGAGATTTTTTAAGGTAATCATAGGTCCTCTGGAATGTCTTGATTGGGATCTGAAATGAAATATGGGTGGGCATCAGGTATTCTGTGTGGGGCTTCACCATATCTAATGGGCATAGGTTTAGACTTGGTCACAATTTATTGGGGCTTCCAAGTGCACCTTCAGTAATTTCTCCAGAAACCTGGCATTTCAAGTACCCCTCCAATAATAGAGGCAGTCATGTATTTCTTGTAAAAAAATCCATTATCAAGTTATTGACAAAAATGTCAAAAGACATTAGTAATAGATCTTTTTCCCTGAGATTGATATTGTGCCACTTCTAACTCTTCTTTAGCATAACATCCTTCTATCATTTGAAATCCACAAAGCAGAATCAGAGCCTGAATGATTTTTAACTTGATTGATGAGTAGATCATTTTAGACAGAATTTTAAGCTTTTTATAGTCAATTTCACTTCCATCTATTGATTTGTCTCACTAATATGGAACTAGCTGAAAAATATTCACATCTTAATGGATAAAGTTTACAATGAATAATGGAAATCTACCTTATGATTGATGAGCTATTTATCCAAAGTTAGACATTTTGAAACATGACTTTGTATTATGGTCTGGAAAAAATTACTAGAATATGTAATGAAATAACATCATAATCTTTATTATTTAGTGTCTAAAATATGTTATAACTCAAAAGCCAAAAAGAGGCCTTCCTAAGAAACTAGATTTAAAATAAAACTGCATATTTTTAATAATGCAATTATAGTACAATTTAAAAATGTCTAGCAACATGATACTTGTAGACTTCCATGCATTTCAAAAGCACAGGGCCAAATTTTTGCTTGCTATTTAAAGGCTGCAGCTCTTCAAAGTGTTTGGAACTGAAGATTGCAGAAACTTGTGGCTTTTTTATTTTAGCACATGATTTTTTAAATGGAAATAATATTTTCTCTTCTTTCAGTTACAGATAGTCAAAATTGTTTTTATTAATTTGAAAAACATTTTCTTTAGTGAGATCTTTCCCCAAAATAAATGGTCACAAATTGGAATACCTTGAGAGTCCATAAGCCAACATTTGGTCATTGAATTATGTTAAAATATTTACAAACATTTTTTTCCCCAATTGTGTTCTTACTGTAAGCATGAATTGTCTGTGTTTGTTTAGGATACCTATGCCATGAGATTTCCAGCAATTACTTCACAGAATGTCCAAGGTCCTTTTGGTTTTTGTCAACCAAGAGCCAAGTATGGGTGGGTTATGTATAGCCAACTGGTGCATTTCCAAGTGCAAATCTTTATTTATCATTAATTTATTTTTGTCCATTTGCTCATTAACTTGCTGTTTATTTCTTTTTTATCCAAGAACTTTGGACCACAGGGAAGTAAACTTTCTTGGCAGTCTCCTAGGTCAGAGGTTACAGAGCATTCCAGTCTTCTAATAGGACTCATTCCTTCCACATTTTGATATTTCAAAAACTTGGGTTAATTATTTTTCTTTTTTTTTTTTTTTTTCATTTTTACTTTTTGTTTCATACCTCTGAGGACAGATGCTCTCTGTTTATCCACTCTGTTCTCTGTAGCTGGAAAATTAGCCAGATAAAGTAACATCATGGGTTTTCCTCACTTTCTGTCCTCTTCTTGCATCTGGGCAATGGGAAGCATGGCAGAGACACTGAATGGAGAGAGGGAGAGGTCTGGGTGACGTAATCCTGATTCCACATTTGCAAGATTGCCCCCCTTTAGATCTCAGCCTCTTTAGCAGAAGATATCAGCTCCTGTGTGGGGTCCTCTCCAAAGGACTTACTCTATTCCTGGATTTAGGTGACACAGCCAATCTCCTATCCATTAAGCATAGGTTGACTACCAGCCCATCACTTGACCCAGGATTGCCATCACTTTATAAAGAGTTCCCAAACCTCTGTATCTGTAAAATTCTTTCCACTGGAAAAATCTTCTCAAAATATCCTAATATGATTGTTGCATCTGTTTTCTGTTTGGGCATGTCTGGTTCAATAATATGGGGTATACCTAATACATCATGTACATTCCTGAGTATCAGTGCAATATAAGTGACTGGAGCTTAGGAAGGAAAGGATGTTTGCATTTTTCCAGACTGTTATGGTTTAGATATGAGGTGTCTACCAAAAGCTCATGTGTGAGACAATTCAAGGAAATTAAGAGGTGAAATGATTGAGTTAAAGAGGTTTTACCTGATCAGAGCATTAATCCCCTAATAGGGATTAACTTGGTGGTAAATATAGACATATAGGATATGGCTAGAGGAGGTCCTAAGCTGCTTTCCTCCATCATAACCTTCTTCCATGAAGTTCTGCTTCATCTCAGTTCCACAGCAAAGGAGTCAGCTGGCCATCGATGGACCTTTGAAACCAAGAGCCCCTAAATAGACCTTTCCTCCTCTATTCATTCTTGTCAGGTTCTTTGGCCACAGAAGTAAAAAAACTGAGTAAAATACAGACTCTGAAGAACAGGAGCACAGTCAGAACCTACATGTCAAGTGCTATTTTTAGATTAGTAAGTCAAAAGCCTGGTCAATTTTACTGTGAATTTTGGAAAATAAGCAATTCCTAATGTTTGGGGCTTTCATTTTAAGTTAGGAAGTTGAGATTACTCAGAAATCACTTTATAATTGCTGCTTTGGTAGAAATAGGTTGAACTCATTGTAATCTATTTTAATTTCAATGACCAAGTAAATAAATGATTTGACACCCCAGATTCTCATATAACTGTTAATTCACAGAGAGAGATGAATAAGAAGAGGGTGATGGTTGAAACAAGATCAGTCAGAATAGGAAACTAAAAGAAAAGTCAAGAACATAGACCAGACAAGAACAAGAGAGACAACAGTTGGCCATAAAGTACACACCTCTGTGATGGTTCGCTGTGAGTGTGAAATACGCCAGTGCACATTAAGACAGCAGAACTTTATGTGACTATACCTGCTAATCATCCCAAAATATAAACTTTCCTGAGACAGACTAGAATGACCATCTACAGTTTCTTCACTCCCAGGTACAGAAAAATATACTAATTTTCCTAGTCTCTCCCTTAATCCCACTACAATTTTTTTTTGTTTATCTGGTTTCCTTCAGGAAGAAGTTGACTGTAACAGTGATTCTGATTGCTTAGGTGTAGGTTATCTACTTTGTACCTGTGAAAATAATTACAGAATTTACTTTATACAAGGAAATACACAAAATAATCTCATTGAGGACTTTAAATTCATTGTGTCAGGTTAAGAAATGATTCTCTAGAGTGGGATCATTAATGATAGTGTATTGTGATTCTTAGAAAATAAGTTAAAAGATCTGGTAAAAGTAACAGGTATGAATTGGAAGGTACCTTCTGCTCAGATCTGCCATGGAAAATGATTGTGATGCTGACAGAAATGAACTGACGTTGTACAGGACAGACGTTGCTCAAAGACCTTCCTATATGCAATGCATATTTTCCTATTCACATTGTACAATATTTAACAATACATCTCATATTAATACGTCATGGTTTTCTAAATCACAGTATACAAAGGTAACATTCCCTTTGGCTTCACACTGTTCCACAATGCTCTACGACACTTCCGTGGAGATGACTGTCAGCCCTTCGGGATGTACTAATATAGCTATTTCAGACATTTTCTGAATCATTAGATTTCTCTCTCTACATTTAGGTATTGTGATAGTTCTTTGGTCATGACACCACATTTAATTGTTTGTTTTGTTTTGTTTTCCAAGTCATCTTACCTATTTTTGATATTTCTATTTTTACATTCCATGCATAGCCACTTGAAATTTATCAACTTGATTTTTGAGAGAGTTAAAAAATTTTTATTTGTCATGGAAAACAGTATGTACACATTTTCAGAAAATTCTCTGTGACTTTGGAGGAAATAGCATATTGGTTTAGAATTTGTAATCAAAGAGCAAATACTTTCAAATTCATGGCTTAATGCTGCCCTTACATGGTTGTTAATTAATATCTTTAAGCTTCAGTAACCACAGTGTAAAATGAGGACATATATAGTATCTAGCTCAAAGTCACTTTGTGAACATAATAGGTCATAATGCAGTTAGAATTCTCATTATAACAATAAGGGATTATAAATTACTCTATTGTTTTATCTCCATTTCTGAAAGAGTAAGTTTAGGAAATTTCCCATTCTAAATAAAATTGAGTGGATGGACATCTACATTAAATGATCACCTAACCTTCCCAAATAAAAATAGAGGACTTTCTATTTTCCTTCTAGGACATGAAGCTGAATGAATAAAAATTTAATATCTCAGATGAAAAGGAAATTAAAACTGCCCCAAACACTTTCATTGATCCACAAAAGTATATAAAAGATATAAGAATGGAACTTTGCCACTTCTGAAAATATTTTTACAAATAGAGAATGCAAGATGTGACAAAGACACCAATTCAAATTATGGGAAAAAATATATATGTGTATATACATATATATGATCAACTTGTTGAATAATGGAAGCTGAAAAACATATTTGCAAAAATGATTTTGAAATAGAACACTCTGGATTCATTGGGTATTTAAAATAGTGAAATCATTGTAGATTTAGACATATTTCAAATCTGTGATAAAAGAAAATCAAACATTCAACAAAGAAAATAATAAAAAATCATATAAAGTCCTTTGGCACTTGTACGAGATGTAAAAATGTATTATTATATTCTCTGTGATTTTCCTTGTGATTCTAGAGACAGCATGCAAAATGGATATGAAAATTTATTTATACAATGGAATTTTACTCAGCAATAAAAGAGTATAAAATAATGACATTTGCAGGTCAATGTATGAAGTTGGAGAATATAATGCTGAGTGAAATCAGTCAATCTCAAAAATCCAAATACCGAATGTTTCCTCTGATATAAAAGAAGCCGGTTCACAGTATCGTTGGGTTGGGGTACATTGGCGGATTAGAGGAACACTATAATGGTCAAACGGAAGGGAGTGGAAGGGAGGGAGCAAGGGGGGAAGGGGGAAAATAAGTGGTTGAATAAGATGGATATCATTATTCTAAATGCATGATTGAAGACTTGAATGATGCGAATATACTTTGTCTACAAACTGTTTTGTGTAAAAAGATGCTCTGTATGTATAGTATGAACTGTAATACACACTACTATAAATAAAAATTAAAAAAAATAACGAAAATGTTCTAAGGTAATCAAAACAATTATTTTATGTGAGAGATACAGCTCTTTTTTCCCTAAAATACAAGAGTAAATCTGTATTTCTTACAGTTGCAGAAGGTATGAAGTATGAAAGGGCTGGGTGTGTTCCTTGTCTTTCAGATGTATTGATACAGGTTACAGGCAGGTGTCTGAGAGCAGAAGATAAACCCCAGGTACCAGCAGGCTCCTCACCTGGAGTACTCAGGCAGAGGTTAAATTCCTACTAGCTTGTGATGCTGGAGAAATAAATCTTGACAATTTCTAGGCTTTCATCTAATTATGTGATTTTGTGATTTCTATATAATTTGGATTTAAAGTATAATGAAGATTGCTTTTGCAAACAGTTAAATAGTTAATATAGGCAGAAATCAGTTAATGTGATTTTGAAATTAAATAACAGGAAACTCAAATTGTTGTGAGGATAGTTATTGACTTGTATACATTAATTTCATATAAAATAGATGTCACAGGGTTTGAAAAGTGACACAAGAGCCTTTTTAACTTGACTTTTTAATACACAGACTTGATTTCTTACTATGACTGAGGTCTTTATGGCAGTGGGAAAACTGCAGTAATATCCAGTGCCACTTACTTCTTCATCAAAGACCAGCCTGGAATTATGTAATACATCCTGAAATTCTCCCCCAAAATGGGATGAAATTTCCCAGAAGATTCAAACATAACCCTATTCACCTATCACTAGTCAGAGTAGACCAGTCTCTCTGAATAAAATGCTGTAACAGGTTTATGAAACTACCACAATTAATTTTATTGTACCTTCATTATTACTGGAGACATGTTATCTTAAAACTCATGTGATTCACTGGGAAAGGTGCACATCAGACTAAAACAAGAAACCATCTCTGTCAATGTAAAATTGATAGATCAACAAAATACAAGGAAGAAAATATAAGTAGATAATAAATAAGGTGGATGGTTGACACATACATCAAATTATATAGCGTGATAATAGAAATATACCTTCCTTTCATGTGCACTTGGAACATGTATTCTCTGCAAGATTATAAAGAAAACATTAGTAAATACTATGAGTAGAAATATTTTTAAGTTTCCAATAATAATAATAATAATAATAATATATTAACACTAGACATCTAATAGAAATTGCCATACCAAATGATAGTTTTAATTGAGAATTAAATAACATTTTTCTACTTAATAATTAATTCATGAACTATTTATAAACAAAAATTACATAATTCTTGTTAATTACTACAACATATTACAAATGTCATAATTGACAAAATATTATTATATGTGGCATATTTAAATCAATGGGATATATATTGTAAACTTGAAGCACATGTATACAAAAATAAAAAAATAAGTTCATGTAATAAATTCAAATTTAGTAATATCAACAATAGTAACAGAAACATACTGGAATAAAAATAATCATTATAAAAACCAGAAATAATGAGGTAGGGAAGAGAAGGAATATAGTTAACATTCTAAATCATTATTTGTTGTTCTTGATGTTGTTTAAAAAAACAAGTAACTCATTAACTAAACTGATGAAGAAAAAAATAAAAATACATAAAAAATAAGATATGGCAAGAATTATCATAAAACACATATAAAGAGAACATTATCATTTTTATTATATTTTAAACACATTGTGTAACTCTGTTTACCAAGAGAACCTGGAAATGGAAGCACTCCAAACCAGTGAATCTGGGTCCAGATTCAGTTCATATGCATCAAATAGACAGGGATCTTTAGAAAAGTGACTAATTATAGGCTTATAGCAAGGAAATTATAAAATGTTTCTGAGAGATTTTATTTTTTATTCAAGGAGGAAAATGCTTCAAAGACCATTGGGTTTTTGTTGAAAGAAGATAGAAATAGATTGAAAATATTCCTATTAGCAAAATCTATACAATTAAGCTTCACAAAGATGTTTTATACATCAGGTAAATAAAAATTGAACCTATAATCACAAGAATAATTAAGAACAAGGGGATGTTGATCTTGAAGATTCAGAGAACATGTTATAAAATTTGCCTAAACTTACAAAATAATATTTAACATGATACACTAATGTAAACAAATTATATTACTTTAATAATTTAGTAATATGAACATTGAAATTAATGTTTACTACAAAATATTTATCAATGTACCTGTCTTGTAACTTTTTCTCCCTTACGGAATGGGAAGTCAATGTAACCACTGATGTAAACATGTGATGCTTATCGTCATGAATTGTTGCATGGTCAACCATATCTAGTAGACCAAAAATTGAGAAACATTTTTGTCAATGTCTTTCAGTTAAGGCTATTAATTATGGACAGCATAGCTATATTGCTTACTCCTCATTGGTGACTCATTTTAAGAAACGCAATTTATTGAGCATTACCTTTGAATTATGCAATAAATGGCTTCTGATTCTGGTAAGTTTTTCATTTGTAAAGCAGTTTTTGCATCAATAATAACTTTTTAATTCTTTCCTTGATGATGGTAGTAAAGAGAAAAAACATAAAATGCATTCAAAGGGACTATTTTTCTAAATGTTTCAGAAGAAGTAAATCATTTCATTCTCACAACAATTTATAGAACACCTTCAAATGAAGGACCAAGTTATAAATAATTTAATTTCCCCATACATGTAATGAACATGCATCATATGAACATGAGAAAGAACATAGAAGGCATAATATTAATAAATAATTTAACTTACAATGTCTATTGAAAATATACCCAAATTAGAAGAGTTAGAAACATTTTTATATAACAGTAATTAGCAAAAATTAATTTATATTTGTATAATGAAGAACAAAATTTTACTTTGATGCAAAGTTTTCTTATTGCTGTCACAATTGTGTTCAATGAATACTATTTAAAAGTTTTAGTATTAGAGTTTGACAATCAAAACATGAATTGTATCAGAAAAAGACATCATAAGATGCTAAAATGAGCAGTAAAAATAAAATCAATTTGTAACAAAGTGGAAATAATTAAAAAGAACTCACTGAATCAGTTTATGCAATAAATATGTATAATGAACTAAAAGTACTTACTGTAACATATTCATAAAAAGTAAACACAAGTATTCTCACAATTCTATCAGAATTTTGATATCTCTGCTGATTGATCAAAAGCAATCAAACATTCTCAAAATATTCAACATTTAATTCAACTTACAAGAAAGAATTTTAAAAAAAATAATAGCCAAGCTCTTGCCTGTAATCTCAGCAATTTGGCTCATGCCTATAATCTCACTAATTTGGCTCATGCCTGTAATCTCAGCAATTTGGGATGTTAAGGCCGGATGATCACAGGTTTAAAGGGAGCCTCAGCAACTTAGAAAGTTCAAAGCCAGAGACCCTGTCTCAAAATAAAAATGAAAAGAGCTGGAGATGTGGCTCAGTAGCAAAGTGCCCCTCAGTTAAAGTTCCAGCACAAAAAAAAAAAAAAAAAAAAAAAAAAAAAAAAAAAGCAAAGCAAAAAGAAAAATATTAATATGGACAGAGTTATTTTTCATGTTGTGGCAAAACATATACTTACTAAATGAGAAGATACTAATTAATGGTAAATGGAAGACACAAATTAATAATTGACAAATCTTCAACTTTGTCAAGGAAAAATTATTTTCTGGTTTATCTACAATGTAAAATCCAAAGGTTAGGAGACAGTATATTGGATTTTATTTGTTTGGAGGTCCTTCCAGGAAGAATATCTGCAATAATGTACAAAAAAATCAATGTTCAAAAGCAATGATTTTACTAATTAATCCTATCATATTTATGTATAGAGAGTGCAGTGCAATGTTAGATCCAAATTTTGCAGTTGTGGCTAAACATTTAGGCTGAAATGTCTTATTTTTACCTCTAGGATATATGATTGCTATGTGGATGATTTAAAAAATATAATCAATGAATTAAATAACATTAAATATTTTATTGCTATATTTGGTGTTTTCTAATTTTCATGAGACATCAGAGATATTTTAATAAAATATATGTAAAGTTGGCACTTAAAATTATAAAAATGAAAAGTACTTATAGCTTGACCAAAAGGTTTTGTTACTAGGATACCTAAAACACACTGGACTTTTTACAAGTCTCAAATATTCACAGTTACAGGAATAAGAATGTAGAAGTATTTTAGCATTTGACAAAAAGTATAAAAAATAGTTATTAGAGAGAAGCAATGTTGAGGCTGGGATATAGCTCAGTTGGTAGAGTGCTTGCCTAGAATGCACAAGGCCCTGCGTTCAATCCCAAGCACCACTGAAAAAGAGAGATGAGAAGCCTGGCGCCGTGGCGCACGCCTGTAATCCCAGCACTTGGGAGGCTGAGGCAGGAGGATCACAAGTTCAAAGCCAGCCTCAGCAACGGTGGCGAGGCACTTAGCAACTCAGTGAGACCCTGTCTCTAATAAAAATACAAAAAAGGGCTGGGGATGTGGCCCAGTGGTCGAGTGCCCCTGAGTTCTATCCCCAGTACCAAAAAAAAAAAAAAAAAAGAGAGAGAGAGAGAAGGAATGTTACTTTATTTTATTATAAATTAATATATAATTAATTAAAACTGGTAAATTAATTAGAGCAAAAGAATTGATTGAATGTATAACACTGAAAGAGAAAACTATGAAAGGGAGAAGTTATGATAGAAGTGAATAATTGTGTTTTTCTATTAGAATATAACCTGAATAATTTTCAAGACAAAATGCTTAGCTTGTGTACAAGTCTAAAAGATAATATTTCCTCATCAATAGCAAAGATGACCAATAGACTAATCCATGGTTTTTCCATTTTATTTAATCCTGAAACTTGGCCAGATGTCCTTTTTAAAAAAATCTTTGCAGATTGATAATTATGAACCTAAGTGTATAAAAGTAAAATAACTTTTGTATAGGACTATTTAATCAGTTAATTTAAAGTGTAAGAGCTGCTAAATATAAAACTTGATACAAACTCAATAACCATACTAGGCTAGTATGCATAAAGAGTTAATTTTCTCTGATTTAGACTATGAAAAAGCACCTTGATGACTATTTTTAGAGTAGCTGCAGGGTATTCAAGCATTACTAACTTCACAGAGATGACATTAGAAGACAGAAAAAAAAATAGAGCTGGTGTGATCTCTTCTTAATAAGAAGCTTAATTATTCCTTTTCGCTCAAGCTTTAGCTAATGATTATATTAGTTTCACACATCGTATGATGAATTTTGATTTTGACCTTACTTAACAAGTGATTATATTGATCTGTTAGAAAATACCATGACTGATTTTGTCCAAACATTATGCATTTATTATTGAGTATAAATTTTTGGAGTCCTGGAAATATAAACAAAACACATACAGCATAGTTTATTGATATTATCCTTAGAAAAGAATAGTTTTACATGCATGATTTGATTTGCAGTGTGATCAGATATATAAGCATATAAGACTTCTACTTGTAATTCTTCACTGTTATAACACTATACAGATTGTAATATGTTTCAAACTTAAACACAATATTTATTAACTTTACAATCACTTTTCAATATTTGCTATAAATATAAGACTTTTATATTATTCACTTATAAGATGTATAATTAAAGCATATACAAATATGTATGTATATATTAATATATATACACAAATATATATGTATATATATATTTCATCAGGAGACTTTAAAGTGGATATTAATTTTTTTAACATTATATCTTAAACTTTATTTTACTTTAGGTATAATATTTATTCATTGTTTTAGCTATAATGAACACACCTTCTTTTTTCAACCTTTTCACTAGACATTTTGGTTAGCATAATCATTTGTTTTTCTTTGTTGTAGATTCCTCTTGTGTGTGTTATAAGACATCTAGCAATGTCCTTGGTCCCTACCCACTAAAGGCCAATAGCACCCCCAGTTTTGAAAACCAAATATGTCTCTAGATATTTTCAAATGTTTGCTTGACATGAGAAACATGTTAAGGGTATGTGCTTTTTCAAGTAGTATTTAGATTTATCTTATGAGGTATAGTATCCACATAAATGTCTACTTATAATATTGATTTTGAATATGAAGTCAAAACATGCATTTGTCAAATGTACCTTTAAAAATTAAACCATAATGGGAGAATGCATGTGACTATATTTCTTTATTTTTGAACATATTTATTCAGTTATGACCAATATTTTCTTGTATAACAATTCTAGAACATCCAGAAGATATATAGTGCTGTCTTGCAGTTGCAAGATTTCACTGGTTTTCTGAGCCTATTTTGTCATATTATTTCATCAAGTTCAGCTCCTAACAGGAGCAGGAGATCTTAGGGTGCTGCCTTGACAACTCCCCACCCAGTGACTCCAGCCCTGTCAGTTGCCTGCTGAGTTCTACATGACCACTCACGTTGATTTCCTATTTGGATACAGCCAGGTTCTGTGAGTAATTTCTCTGACTTCCTCAGTTTCATTACTTGTGATATTTTATACTGTGTGTCAAATTACCCCAAAGTTAGTGGTTTAAAATCACATGTAGTTATTATTTCTCAGTTCTGCCGATCAGAAAGCACAGTGTAATATAGAATTCCCTCCTTGTGGCATCCCTGTGCAGAAATCAAGATACTGGGTGACTGATTTCCAGTCTTGAGACTCTAGGAAAGAATCTGCTCCCAAGTTCACTTAAGTTGCCAACAGCTTCCAGTTCTGTGCTGATTAACGCCTGGAGGTCAGTCTCAGCTCTGAGAAGGTCTTTTCCATATGTCCCATTCCATCTTCCAGCCAGCAGCTGTTTCCCAAACCCTTCTCGATCTTCAAGTATCTTTAAAAGAATCTGTGATTTTTTTTAAAGGGATCATGCATAAGATTAGGATAACTGAAATATTCTCCCTATGGTAAGGTCACCTGCCCTTAGCATAACCCAGTTACAGGGCTAATATTCATCATATTAAGAGATCCAGGGAATATGCAGGGTTTGTACACCAAGGGGCAGGGAAGTCTTGTGGACCATCTTACAATTCTACCCACCATATGACCTGTGAATGATTCCTTTCTAAATATTGCATGAAGTTGTCTCTTTTTGAGTTTTATACAAGTTGCATCAAACCAAATGCATGCTAGTATGCCCTGATACTATACACATTATGTTAGAGATAATTTGCCTCAATATTAGAATAGAACTAATGCATTGAATATCTTTGCAATATGATAGCTAATAGTATAAATACATCAAAATCTGATTTATCCTTTTTCCTAAGCAAGAGAATCTGGTTTGTTAACAGTTTAGGAGCCATTAAGAATAAAGCTAAAACAACGAATCATATATGTATATCTTAATATACAGGCATTAGATATCTTGAAGAATAAACATTAAGGAATGAAACTTTCTGAAATAATTTAATCACACCTTCAAATTATTACCTAATGACAAACTATATGCTAGTGTTTTTGCCAGTCTGTACTCCCCAAATCAATTTGTGAATGTCTCCTTGTTGTATACAACTCTACCAACACTTAGCTGGGTGGTCATTTTAAAAATAGTTTTTTTGCAAGTTGAGTGTGTAAATGTATCTCATTACTGATAAAATGATATCAGGTATGATACTTTTAAAATTCATTCTTTCATAATGGATAATGAGGTTTTGGATATATTTTATATGGTTACTGGCCCTTGGCTTTATTCATTTTAAATTCCTGTTTTAATATATTGCCTATTTTCATTTTATCTCTACTTTACACACTTATTTCTAAGAACTCTTTCCCAGCCCTAAAGCTTATCTCATTTGTTGACAATATTGGTTGAAAATATTTTATCAGGTTTCTCTTTAACATTTACCCCTTTAAAATTGTCCTGATTTTATTTGGAATAGATTTTATGTCTATAGACAGTAGCAGGAATTCAACCATGTTTCATACTTTGGGCACCAGTTTTACCCAGATAGCTACAGACAAAAGGAGGGAGAGCAAAAATAATAAAGATGGTGTTAAACTATCTTTCTGACATACAAATAGTAGCAATGAAAAATTACACTAATCTTAGAAAGTAATGTAATCTCATCTATACCATAGAGCTTGAGGAAAAAGGAGAAGATATGTAAACCCTAGTATCAGAAAAATCATTATATATTTTAAGTTTATAAAGCAGGTCTTGGCAAACCGTAGCCTATGTGCCAAATCCTGTTCCTGAATGCAAAGGTTATTGGAACCTAGTCACGTCCATCCATATATGTATGTATTGCTCAAAGTTGCTTTTTGTGACAATGCCAGAGTCCAGTTGTTGTAACAAAGAATTCTTTGCTCCAAAACCTGAAATAGTACTTCTCACCTGACATTTTAGAAAAAAAAAAAAAAAAAAAAAAAAGTCTGACACTCTTTGGTCTAAAATGTGCAGGACAGTATGGATGAGCATGACTTTTGAGTACAAACTGTGAATAAAATATATCCAAATAATACATAGATAATATAGAAGATACAGAGAAGAATAAAAATACTCCTTAACTATTGAACAACTATTGAGTATTCAAAGAACTTAGGCTGCAAAGCTTGAGTTATACAGTTTCAATGTTTTATATTGTTATCTGGTAAAATTACTATAGAGGGCTCATTAATCTCAGTTTTAGGGGAAAATCTGTTCTTCTCAGGCCTACACGGTGTTCCACAAATTCATGCTGCTGGTTCTTCCTTTACATGTTAATGTGTTTGCCTGGTACACCTCTTCTATTTACCTCTTAAGGGTATATCCTACTCTTAAAATATTGGAAACCATGATTCTGTTATGGAAGCATCTTCTGTTTAACCATTGGATAATTATATCACAGTCTCTAGCTCTTTTATAATTTCTATGTTCATTCTACTAATTTTATTTTGTATGTATAAGGCTTGTTTTGATTTCTTAACATTTTTATCACTTATTTGCCTTAAAAATACTCTCAATTGATTTTATATAACTTCTTGTTAACTGGTTACTTCTGTGAAACATTTTACATAACATTTTGGCTAATGTAAAAGTATATTGGCCTTCAACAAATACATGAAAAAATGTTCAACATCTCTGGCAATTAGAGAAATGCAAATCAAAATTACTCTTAAGATTTCATTTTACTCCAGTCATAATGGTAGCTATTAAGAACACAATCAACAATAAATGTTGGAGAGGATGTGGGGAAAAAGGCACACTCATACATTGCTGGTGGGACTGCAAAATGGTGCAGCCAATCTGGAAAGCAGTATGGAGATTCCTTGGAAAACTGGGAATGGTTCCATTCCCCCTTATGACCCAGATATCCCACTCTGTGGTCTATACCCAAAGGACTTAAAAACAGCATACTACAGGGACACAGCCACACCAATGTTTATAGCAGCACAATTCACAATAGCTAAACTGTGGAACCATCCTAGATGCCCTTCAGTAGATGAATGGATAAAAAAAAATGTGGCATATATACACAATGAAGTATTACTCAGCAATAAAAGAGAATAAAATCATGGCATTTGCAGAAAAATGGATGAAGTTGCAGAATATAATGCTAAGTGAGGTTAGCCAATCCCCAAAATCCAAATGCGAATGTTTTCTCTGATATAAGGAGGCTGATTCACAGTGGGGTTGGGATGGGGAGCATAGGAGGATTAGAGGAACACCAGAAAGGTCAATGGGAGGGAGAGGAAGGGAGGAGGCAAGGGGGTAAAAAAGAAAAGTTGTAGAATGAGATGGATATCATTACCCTAAGTGCATGTATGAAGACATGAGTGGTGTGAATATACTTTATATACAACCAGAGATATGTAAAAATGTGCTTTATATGTGTAATATGAATTGTAATGCATTCTGCGGTCATATATAGCAACTTAGAAGAAAATAAAAACATAAATAAACAAAAGTACACTGGCCTAATTCTGGTTTCCAAACAGCCTGAATTAGCTTGTAGGTGTTCTGCCTTCTGTAGTTCGTCTCATGTGAACAGAGGGGACTACTGGATATAATTTATATTGTCTAAGACCATCTTGGCTCAACAGTTCTTTAAAATAATGACTAAATCTATAATTAAATATATTATGTAATGGTCACTTTTATTTGTCAAATGAAATATTTTTTGTGAGTATTTACTTTATGTGTTCACTTCTCTGGGTAAGGGGTGTCCAGTAGCTGGCAAAACATTATTTCTGGGGTGTTTATGAGGACAGATCCTGAAGAGATGAGAATTTGAATAAGCAGACTGAGAAAGGAAGATCACCCTTTGGTGAGCATCATTCAACCAGTTGCGGGCCTGGATAGACAAAACAACAAAAAGGGAGAATTTCCTCTTTCTGTGAGCTAAGAAGACATCTTCTGTCTTTAGATATCAAAGGTTTGGTTGCTGGGACTTCAGACTCTAGGACTAAGACCAGGTGCTCCCAGGCTTTTGACCCAGACTGGGTCTTAGACCATTGACTGCTCTGGTTCTTGGACCTTCAGACTTGGTCTGAATCATAGGACTCACTTTTCTGGTTCTTCAGCCTGCAGATGGCAGATTGTGAGATAAGCCTTATAATCACATTACCCCATCCTCATAGTGAAGCCACACTTACACTATACACACACACACACACACACACACACACACACACACACACACATAATATGCTTTCTGCTTCTCTCTGGAGAACACTGATTAACACATACCAAAAAGAAGTTGATAATAAGAAGTAAATGCACCATCAGCATTGGTTTTGATGGTGGGCTTGATGTACTGTTGATTGGTAAGTTTCTTGTACAGAATGTCCTCTCTCTCTCAGATGTGTCATGGAAGAATTGGGCAGCCTCACACCAAACTCCAATCTGACATCCACACTGAGCTGCTTTTGACAGGAAAATGTGACCTCCTCAGATGTTTGTAAACACACTAAAATTATTCTGAAAGATGTTTTAAATGTCTAAATTAAACATGTTTCTAATGATTTAGTTATTTTAGAAGCTCTTTCTCTTTTTACTATTTTTTATTTTTTTTTCCCTATAACCAAAAGTAAACTACTAGATACAGTGAAATTATTTTCTGTCATGAAATTTATGTATGTTTTAATAGGTAATGTTGATGGTTTGTCAAATGTAAATTAACACATGCCATTCATTGTCAGGTCTATCTCTGCGATAAACGCTGCATGCTTTCATACTGTGCTATGAAGGAATTACCACAATGATAACTATTTTATCCATTTACTGGTAGGTAATCCTGTGGAGGCTAAGTAACGGCTTAACAGCTGCAGTTTGCAAGGGGTAGAAAGCTCATCTGTCTCAGCACTCACAGCTGGCCAAACTGCAAAACCGCCCCTCCCAAAACCCTGGCCATCCTACACAGTGGTGAAACTGACCAATGATAATGACTGACTGCTGAACATACTCTGTTTTTCTCTGGAAATAAAACCTAAGATTTTGAAATGAAAAAGATAATTTGGTTGCTTGTTAAAACATAGAACTTTCCAAATATTTGTATTTTCTAAAACAGCTGAGTATTCAAGTAGCCCTAAATCTTTAAGAGACTCCAAAAGCATCTTTTAAAGAAACTATTGTTTGAAATATAATATTCAAATGTAATCATGTAAAAATAGTCATTATTTTCAGTAGAGATGAAATTAAATTTTCAGATAACCAATTTTTCTAAAATGGCTCCCTTGTAATGAAAAATAGAAATTGTTGAGCATTTTAAAATGAAATTAGAGAAAAATGATTTTCAAACTCATTAGATGTAAAAAATGGATGAAAGTGGATAGAAAACAAATATGCTCATAAAGTAAAAAGCAGGATCATACAGAAGTTATTTGTAATTTCTTTAATAAATTGTAGATTCTTATTTACATTCTCATTTTACTTAGATTTAAATCCAAATGTTTATAATTTCTTTAAAATATACTTAAACTATATAGCACAGTTTTTCATATCTCTGGTTGTACACAACATAGAGTCACACCATTTATGTCTTCATAAATGTACTTAGAGTAATGATGTCCATCTCATTCCACTGCCTTTCCTATCCCCCTGCCCGTCCCTTCCCCTCCCTCCCCTTTGCCCTATCTAGAGTTCATCTACTTCTCCCATGCTGCAGCATCCTTATATCAGAGAAAACATTCAGCATTTAATTTTTTTTGGAAATGGCTTCCTTAATTTAGCATTATATTCTCCATCTCCATCAATTTACCTGCAAATTCCATGAGTTTATTCTCTTTTAATGCTGAGTAATACTCCATTGTGTATATATACCACAGTTTCTTTATCCATTCATCTAATGAAGGGCATCTAGGTTGGTTCCACAATTTAGGTATTGTGAATTGTGCTGCTATAAACATTGATGTGGCTGCATACTTAAAAAGAATATGCTGTTTTTAACTTTAAATGTGCTATATATGTGTAAAAAGAATATACTAACACTAGGTTGAGCTCGGGGGCACATACCAATAATCCCAGAAACTTGGGAGGCTGAGGCAGGAGGATTGCAGTTCAAAGCCAGCCTAAGCAACTTATGAAGGCCCTAAGGAATTTAGTGAGACCCTACCTCAAAATAGAATTTAAAAAGGACTGGGATGTGACTCAGTGGTTAAACACCGCTCTACACAATTCCCTGATACCCAACAAACAAACATATACTACAATTAGAAAAGCTAACAAGTTGTTATATATGGTCTACAAAATTGAAAAATAGCTGCAGGATGTTCACTGTAGAAATAAACAGTCAGATCAAAAAGCTGGTGCACTTAGTGAGTGACATGCACATTGAAGGGAGTGGTATTCACTCTGCTTCAGTGATTGGGTATTTGGTACATGAAATAAATCTTTCTAGTGCTATTTTTTCTTAAAATTTAAAAACATATTATTCAATATTCTAAGGTCCATACCTTCCACCAAAATTTATAGATATGTTTCATAGGTTATAATTTGCCAAATATAGATAGATAGATATAGATATAGATATGTAGACACATGTATGTTTATATGGAGAGATATATAAGACATATAGATATATCGGTAGACACATGGATATATGTATCTATATATAGATCTATTGTTATGTATCTATGTATTATATAGATATATGTATTATATATATATATATATATAGAGAGAGAGAGAGATAAATATGTATATAATGTGTATATATATATTTTTTGGAGGGGAGGGGCACTGGGGATTGAATCCAGAGGTGCTTAATCACTAAGCCACATTCCCAGTCCTTTTTTATTTTGTATTTTGAGGTAGGGTCTTGCTAAATTTCTGTGACTTGTGATCCTCCTTCCTCACGCACTCTGGAACAGAGTCACTGGGATTCCAGGCATGTGTCACTGTGTCCACCTGCTATATAATTTTAACAGAAAAGTAAATTAACAAAAATCCAAAGTGTCTGCAATCACATATATTTGGCAGTTTAAGATATCTTATGTCTTTTATGGAAAAATATAGATTAGCATAATACAATTCTCAAAAGCTCTACAGTAGTAAATTTCTGTCAATTCTGCTAGAACACTCTTAAAGAAAATGGAATATTCTTTCATAGATTCTAGTTAAAAAAAAAAAAAAAATCCTGAGGATGTGGAGCTTTAATGGATGTTTCTATGTGCCATTAATAGATCCTCCTTTCTATATGCCATGATTAAAATTTGGGGATTGTTATGGTTTGGATGTGAGGTGTCCCCCAAAAGCTGATGTGTGAGACAATGCAGGAAGGTTTAGAGGAGAAATGATGGGGTTACAAGAGTCTTAACCCAATCAATGATTTAATCCCCCGATAGAAATGAACTGAGTGGTAGTTGAAGTGGTAGGGTTTGGCTGGAGGAAGTCAGAATTAGGGCATGGTTTTGGTATATATATTTGTATCTGGCGAGTGGAGACCTCTCTCTGCTTCTTGATCACCATGAGGTAAGCTGCTTCCCCTCTGCCACACACTCCACCATGATGTTCATGCTCATCTCTAGCCCTGAGAAATGGAGCCAGCCTTCTATGGATTGAGACATTGGAAACCATGAGCCCTCAAATAAACCTTTTCTCCTCTACAATTATGCTGGTTGGGTCCTTTAGTCACAGCAGCGGAAAAGCTAACTAAAACAGGGATGTTTTTGCATTTTTCTTGTATCTTCAGAAGAGAGTCAATTCAGACTTTTGAAAGTCTAAAAAGAAAGAATTTCTTACAAATATGTCTATAGATTTTATCTGAACATCGGCTTGACTGAATGCCAAAGCTACTTTATGTATTAAATTGTTATGGTCATTAATTTCCATGAATTTCAGTAAGTACAAATGCTTACGTACCAATTTTATGTTACAATTGGTGTCCAATGACTATGTCTTCAGATATGAACATCATCAAAACTTCTGTACCGTATGTATACAACTCCATGTACTAAGGTGCTCTGCCACATGGCTTTCTTCCTAACTGGAATGTTTCACTGAGCAGTGAAGTTCTAAAATCTGCTCACGATGGTGTGGTTACAGACTTTGGCCTCTATCTAGCTCCAAAAAACTGTAATGATGATCCTTGGGGTTTTGCTTATTTCTCTGCTGGTGTGGGTCATCACATAAACTGATTGCTAGCACAAACACTAATGGGTGATTATCTCTGTACAGAGGACCATACCCTCTGTGTGATTTTTTTCTCTGAAATGACATACACTCAGAAGTGGAATTGCCATGTCATAACATATAGATATTTGATCTTCAAGCCCATTAATCCAAATTTTTATCTCATTATTCTCTTTTGCCATGTTTTCATTTAACTAGAAGTATGTTCAAACCCTCTGCCAACATGTGGCAATTTTTCACTTTTTTAGGTTTAGTGCATTCTAATTTTTTCTTGAATTTAATTGTTTTTCTTTTGATTTCTAAAATTTTTTTCAATAATTCATTGGATTGATTGATTGATTGGATTGTTCTGTGATGCTGGGGATTGAATGCCCAGCATTCAATATCCAGGCTAGGGCTCTAAGATTGAGCTATGTACCTAGCTCCAAATGTCTCATATACTTGAGCACATGGTCATCAGTAAGCTGCAAGGCATGTTCACCCCTTTTCTTTTCCCACTGGCTTTTCTCCTTTACTTTATGAGAGTTTGGATTCCTCTGGCCACTTCCCCAGACCATTCCCTGTCCTTGCCCAACACTCACTCATTTATTTAAGAAATGGACACACATTGAGTTTTCTCCATTTTCAGAACCACAGTTTTTAAATCTAATCCATTTAGGAAGGAATCTTTTGCTCATTGAATTGTGAAGTCAATTTTATGAAATATACATGAGTCTATTCCTGAGCTTTCAATTTTTCTCTAGTGTGTCATTTTAGTTTTTGTGCTAAGAATTGTTTTCACACCTAGGAGAGTGATTTTTTTTTTTTTTTGATTCATTCTTCTTTTTCATGCATAGCTTAGTTATTTGAAGCTTTTTATACTTTCACACACAATTTCCTTAGCATAAGATTTCAAAAAAGATTTGAATTTTGGTTATATTTAATTTATACTTAAATTTGAGGCAGAATATAAAATTTTCCAAAATCAACTATAGTAAGGCTCTGCATATTCTGATCTTATCATTGGTTCTTTAATAAAATTTAATTTTTCTTTTAAGATATTTGTATTTCTTAGGATTATTCCTAGAGGTATTTAATAATTGTTGCTCTTAGTAAGGTACTTTCCCCCTTTGTTTTCTAATTTGCTGTTACTAATACAAATGTCTTTTTTTTTTTTTTTTTTTTAGTTTTTTAAAAAATATTTTTCTAGTTCTTAGAAGTTATACTTTGACCATTCTAAATTTCTGTGGAGAAAATCAATCATAATATCCAAAAGCCATATTTTTATCTCTTTCAAATTACAGCATATCTGATTGACTTTTCCTTGAAAATATCATTTTACATGTTTTCTATTATGTGACTATTTTATCCAGTTTTCTAAATAAAATTTGTTATTTTATTTTTAACCTTAAAATATTCTTGCTGATTATATATACTTTTTTCCTTATTTGGTTTCTTGTGTACTCTCTCTTTCTTTATCCAATGTTATCATACATTTACATAATTTCATTCTTTTCAAGAATGGGGTTTTGAAGAAACATGTGAAGTGGTGATCGATGAAAGGCATTTGCTTTTATGCAAAGAGCTAAAGACTTACCATGTGGAATCTCTGAGAATTGTGCTGAAAGTCAACATTACCTTTGCAGAATACTACATCACCTTCACCAAGGTAAATCAATGGAGAGAGTTGGATCAAATGAATAGGTCACACAAAGATTTGCAGTTATTTTACAATGCACCCATGGCCTTGCGCACACCTTCAATAACCTGTACCCCTAAGTCTATGCAACATACACAGCTGCAAAGCATATTGCTTGCCATTGATCCATGTGGTGACAGAAAACTCTGTTCCCCTAGGAAGTATGAGGTGCTTAATATGAGGGTGCCATGTGCTCCCTCAAACTTTGCTGGCTCTTTGTTTGAAACTATCTTTTGAACCTAGAAATTATGGTGCCATATTCAATATTGACCTTTAAATCACCTTGGATCTGGTTTGATCAGCTGTAGTTGATAAATCTCAACACCACTTTCTCACACTCAGTTTTGAAGATAACATTCAACTTCCACAGTAGTATTTGCTATGTGTTTTAAGTACTTTTAAATTTGTTTATATTGTGGGTTCATCCTGGTATACCACAAGTTGTGAAGGACAGAGAACGACATGATAACCTCTCAGTCTTCTTCAACAGACTTCCCATTGGGCAAGTTCTTCTCTTTTAGAAATTTTCTTGCATTCAGATTTGGGGTATTATAGTTTCTTTTCTTTTTCTTTTTCTTTCTTTTCTTTCTTTTTTTTTTTTTTTTTTTTTTTTTTGCATTTGCTGCATCTTTTGGTCTTTGTGATTTTGTGTTTGTGTATGTCCTTATTCAAGACTCTATTTGAATATTTCTCCTTGAGTGTATTCATTATTTAAATACCACTTTCCCTGCCTCTCCTTAGCTTCTCACACCTGGGGCTGTGTCTCAGGTTAGGTACCCCCGGACCTCAGGGTGGGTCTCTCTGGGGCTACTCTGACTCTTCCTGGTCCCCCATATGGCCTATATTCCTTATCTCAATTAATCTGGCTGCCCCAGAGTACTGCCTGCTGCCTGCTTCTTTTTAGGTTTATTGGATTTTATTCATAAATATGGTTTGCTTTTCTCTTTAAAGGGAATACATACTTTTTTCCTTCTTGTATTGTTACTGTTTCTGTATCTGCACACAATCATTTTATAATTTCTAATTTCTTCCATAGAGGTTTTCAGACACTTCTGCAGAGCTGAGCCCAAGCCTCAACATTTTCCAGATTTCACTTTTATATTGTTTGGGATTATTGTTTTGTGCTTTATAATAAACTTTGTTATATAGATAATGCTATATTAGACTGAAAATCACTCTAGGGAGTGAAGGATAAAAACAAATATTTGGCAAAATGACTACAGTCCAACTGATAATTATGAAAGTGTGAACATTATTTCATATAAACCCTTTTTCATTTTAATTGTATATAACACTTTATTTTATGAGATACCTAATAAATGAATTTTATTTAACATGGTGCTTACCACAGCCACTTTGCATACAGTTAAAAGCAAGTAGTTATGTAAATTATTTTAAAAATCTATACTATTTCCCTTCTTCTTCCAAATTGTTAGAGGCTATGATGTAAAAACTACATATTTATTTAAGTGAAGTATACATAGTATAAAATATTAAATGTACAAAATTGCATTTTCTAATTACTATGCCAATACTAATATTTAAATATTTTTTCAAATTTATAGTGTGTGTTTTTTAAGGTAGGCAATTATTTAGATATTATACACAAATCTTCATTACATGCGTTCTGTTTTATCAAGCTAATTATAAGGTACATAATCTGCTTTCTCTTTTAATACATATGCGTAGATCTAGATACATATATACTTTGCTACATAATTATTACATTTTTAAGTGTTTGGAATTATATCAATTTTATTGTCATTTAAACTACGTAACACAATAAGTAGATTATTTCCTTTTTCCTACAAATATTTGATCTTTCTCTGCTTCTAGTCATTGACCTGTATTTATTTCATTTACTAATTTTATACATGGTTCTCACTGCATCACAACCATAATATCTAATTTAAGTCTAAAATTATTTCTAATATTACCCCTTACTTCAATTAACCCAATTTTTATTTGTGTTTCTCCTGAATAAACTGCTTCATTGGCATTTTTAGGGTAATAATAAATGTCATTGGATCTACTTTTTCTCTGTTAGGGGATTGGAGTATTTCTTTTTTATTAATTATTATTTTATTTGCACAATAAAGCAATAATACAGTATATGTTATATTGTGCAACATTAAATTCATGTCCAATTCCTGGAACATTTTTAAAAATTTGATTATTACATAATAATTGTACAAGTTTATGGGTGATAATGTGATATTTCGAACATGTGTTTTATAGGTCCTGATCTAATTGGTGTAATTAACTTTCCTTCTCCTAATTATTAGTTTGAATTTAGAAACTTTGAAGTCCTCTCTTTTAGTTTTAGTTCTATAAGCTACTTTTAGTTCTATATGCTATATAAGTTATTGTGAATACTAGAAGCTATGACTTCTAACTGTGCTCAGATACCCATCAACTAACTCCTTACCATCCCCCCACTGCCAAGCTTCTAGTCATCACCATTATACATTCCAGTCAATTTATTTTTTAAAAGCATATATGAAAGAGGACATATGGTATTTGTCTTTTTGTATCTGACTCAATTCACTTAGCATAATGTTCTCTAGTTCCATAAATATTGCTGCAAATGATAGAATACAATTTTTATGGCAAATATGTCTGTCTGTATTTCAATAGTTTGATGATTATTTACATGTGAAGATTACTGGCTTCAAAAGCAGAAACAGTTTTGGTTGAATTTCCACTTAACCAGAAATGGTACCATCAATAGAGGTTCACTTACTTTGTTATTTCTGGACTTGAGGATAAAGATTCATATTTGACAACATATAATTGTTTGAAAACACACATATGTTAGACAAATGTCACATCTGGACATCCTTTCAAAAGCAACCACAAAAGTCAGGTGAGGTGGCACATGCCCATAAATCCCAGTGGGTGAGGAGGCTGAGGCAGGAGGATGGCGAGTTCAAAGCCAGCCTAAGCAACTTAGCTAAATGCTAAGCAACTTACTGAGGCCCTGTCTCTAAATAAAATATAAAAATAGGCTGGGGATGTGGCTCGGTGGTTGAGCGCTCCTGGGTTCAATCCCCAGTACGAAAAAGAAAAAGAAAAAAAGCAGCCAGACAGCCTGGAGATTTTTAATCAATGATATCTAGACATCTTGCCATTCTACTTTTCCTGAATTATCCTAAATTTCCAATTAATAGATAGGAAAACACATTTTATAATATGTATACATTATATAATTTTAATGCAAGAATATTACTTTAGATAATTCATTATTGATTAATATTGATGATTCTTTTTATTTTATACCTGCTTTTTATTAAGCCACATTTTACCCAAAAAAGACTGAAATTCAGACTTAAATTATTTTATGTTTCATAAATAATGTTTCAATAAATATATATTTGTAATGAAAGTTTCCTGAACTTTATACCAGTGTATTTAGAAGTTCCTTGAATTTTGAGGGTCTAGTTTTAAACTTCTTTCACTTTCAAAGTTGAGAATTTGGAGTTTATATTTTGGCTTATTTTTCAGAATAAAATGAATATTTCAAGTGCCATTAAGTGTAGCAATGCCTCCACAGGTTTCTTTTATTCAGCAATTTCCATATGATATTTACATACATATAAAATATAAATGTATATCCACCTATTTACATATGATATATATCCGGTATTCCATAATTTTTATTAATAATCCTTAATTCCTTGCACATCATTGCACATATGGAAGCAACTATTTTTTAATTGATATTTTGGTTGATGAAAAATGCAAGAAATGTCAATATATTCACATGCCTTTTCAGGTTAATTATGATTTTAAATATTTTTATTTAATTTTCCTCACTCCATCATTATTTCTAAATAAATTTATCTCAAATTAATATTATTCACACACAATTTTCACATTCCAAAACATTTTATCATATTTCAGTGTAGAATAGTTCAATAAAGATGTATGAACAGAAAAGTGTCTATTAAAATTTTTTGTTTATGAAGATTTTTTTAAAAAAATATTTTTAGTTGTTGATGGACCTTTATTTTTTATTTATTTATACGTGGTGTTGAGGATGGAACCCAGTGCCTCACACATGCTACGCAAGTGCTCTACCACTGAGCCACAAGGTCATCCCCAAGATTTTTTACTTTAAAATTTCAGAAAAAAAATGTTGGTAATTGATATGAAATCTCAGAAATACAGAAACTGACATGAAGTTAACAAGGTAACTTCCATTTCCCCTCAATCACTCCACTAGGAGCTGTATGAGGTGGTAGGTGCTTCTAATAGAATGGTGGAATTTCTAGATTTTATAGAACATCAAGTGCTTTGAATTTTGAAAGAATATCAGTATTCTTCTATATCTCAATTAATTTCTAGTCTACTTTTCTTTATTTTCTTACCATTGATTCATTGCATATTAATTTATTATTTAACTTATTGGGTAGTTAAAATTCAATGTAGAACTCTAGGCCTGATTTTTTTTTTTTTTAACCTTTAAATGTTCAGGCATCTGTAAGTGGATATCAATGGTTTAATATCCTGAAAATATGAGATATTTTAAATCATAATTTCTCAGTAAAATAAAGGATTTAGTCATTCTCAAAAGCATCTCTACACAAAATAAGAGTAAGGAGCAAGGGAAGGAAACACAGGAAGACAGGAAGAGAGAGATCCCTACATAAGGTTTATATTTCTAAATAAATGCTTCTTTTCTTCATGACATTAAGTGTATTGACTTTATTAACATTATTTTCTCATAGGTACTTTATTCATTCATATGTAATTAATAACAATTTGATTCTAGCAATTTCCATAGTTAAAGCATGAGAATAACTACAGGAATTTTTTTTTTTTTTTTTCCCTCAGCTAGTAATGCACTTACCTTCTGAACAAAACCACTCAGTGAAGAAACTGTCAGAATTAGAAAATTCACCATGCCTTAGAAGATCCACCGTGGCCAGGTTCACTGTAGCCTGCATTGTCATGTACTGGGAAATGCCATTTAGCAATGTGTTTAGAATTGATGTAGAAGTTATTCTTTTTTTCTGACATTTATTTTATATGTTAATATATGTTGTTTCCAAATACCTTAAACTACTGGCATGTAGCCTTTTTTCTTAGATATTCATGTCATCAAAGGTTTTATATGTTCTCTGGTAGTATACATTATCTTCTGTATCTATATGACCCATCATATATTGTAGAAGTAATGGATTGATACATATTGTTAATTCCAGAGTATTCAAAATGATGTACTCATGGATAAAGAAAGAAATATCATAGGTTACAGCACATTCAATATTTTAATATGGGTTTTAAATATTTTCCAGCTAACATGAGACTGGAAAATGTCACTAAGTTCATGTAAATATTTAACTCAACAACAGCACTAGCATCTCTGTACAGTTTAATAGTATGATGTTTGTAGACTAAAGTTTACAATTATTTGTGTGTTAAAAAAAAATGTCCAAAGGGATGTAACTAAAAAGAACCAATACAATGGGCAGGAAAAAAAAAAAAAAAAAAAAAAAAGAACAATAAGAGAAGAAAACTGAAAAAGGCATCAGAACTGACAAAGAAGGCAAATTATCCCTGGTTGTGCATTACATGGTCCTATGTATGCAATCCCTAAACAATCTTAAACAAAACAAAACAAAACAAAAGAAAGAAAGATAAACCAGTGAAACTTGTTTTGTGAACCAATGTGTTTGAAATGTGATTTCTTTTATGCAAATATAAGGGAATCTGAGAGAAGTCCAACAACCCTGTTAAGGTTAAATTAAAATTACTTACCTAGTTTTGTTTTGGTCATTTATTTGTGAGCAGAAAACACTAGCTATTAGTTGAATTGAAAAGAAAAAACTACTGTATAAATGTACTTTCAACTAAAAAGTCAAATAGTATATATTTATTTTTCTAGCAGGAGAAATACACATGATATTGTGGACTATTTCAAAGACATCTAGGATAGTTTAAAAATAATCCTCAGTAAAATGAAATTTATAATTTTGCTATTTCTGAAAATGTCCCCAAATGGATTAAATAATATCAAATACAGAAAAGTTTTGGGAAATTTTTTTGTTTTATCTACATGGTAAAATACTTATTTGACCAAGGAGATGGGAGATAATAAGAAATATTAGTATTTATATTAAAACAAGTTGTCAGGTGCAGTGGCGCACACCTTCCATCCATGTGACTCAGGAGGTTGAGGCAGGAGGATCACAAGTTCAAGGCCAGCCTCAACAATTTAGTGAGACCGTCTTAAAATAAAAAGTAAAAAGGACTGGGGATGTAGCTCAGCGGTGGAGCACTCCTGGGTCTAATTTCTGTTACCAAGAAGAAAGTTAAAGGATATCTGAAGCATTGTTTTAAACAGTAAGCATTTTTCTCTAGGAACCAAATCATTTTGTCAATATCCAAAAATAACCTGGAATGATGTGAAAAGTTTATTGTTTGTTAGCTTTATCTAAAGAAATTAATCTAACAAAGAACAAGTTGTATGGAAAAGGATATAGTTGTAAGCAGGGTTGTCAGGGAATGCCTTACTGAGGAGACACCTTTTGAAAAAGACGTGGAGATTTGAGCAGAAAGACCATTCTGGCCTGTGACTCCTGCTTAGGATGAGGTAATGTATAAGAATATTAAACAATAATTAGAAATCCAATGTGACTAGAGTGAGCAGAGGCAAATAGCAGGGTTCTAGGTCCACAAAGGACATGCCAACTGGTTTGCATCTTGTAGACAGTTATCTTTTCTCTGACAAAGAAGCTTTGGAGCAAACCATGGTTAGGAACTTCCCTTTGTTTTGACAAGGCACTGTTAGAATAGCATGCAAGATAGACACAGAAACCAGTGGGAAAGCTACTGTAACAAAGTAGATTCTAGAATGTCAGTACTACAGGTCCTGAGAGGTGATCAGAATTTGGATTGAGAATATGTTTTGATGCTACAGGAGATGAAAGAAACGGGGTGATTTTAAAAATTTTAACCTGAGCAAGTGGGATGATGAAATTAATTTTAGCTGAGATGGCACAGGGAGTGGAAAGTAGAGATCTGAGTAGTAGGTGCATAGAAGGAAGAGAAGATGTTTATTTTAGACAGTTAAATGTGAAATACTTAATAGATTCAAATGGGTGCGTCAAATAATCAGTTAGATAAACTCATCAGGACTTGATAGGAGAGAATAGCATTTCCATTTAATGGTTCTCAGCAGTGACATGGTAAGATCACCAAGTGAATGGCCAAAGATAGATACAAAGAGGGCCAAAGAAGAACTTCAGAATCATCCATTGTGATGGCCCCAAAGATGAGCAGAAAAACACAGCATAATGTGTGACCAATTGTCTGGGCACCAGTACTCAGTGAAGTTGACACATAAAATTTGCTGTTGAAGAAATAACACCATTTGCATTTCCAGCTTTTTCTCCACTCCAATGTTGATGTGCATAATAGCTTCTTTCCTTGTGGAATTAATTCTAAAACGATTAGAAGTATTAAACACACCTTTGGGGACACCACTTCTTAAAAGAGCCATGTTTTTCATGCTGCCCTGAAGAGGTGTATTCATAATAAATCAACGTTCCACAATATATAGACTTTTGAAATCATTTTTTCTAAATGTATCTTCTAAAATTTTCCATTTGTTTGTTGATATCCCATAGTTTCAAATATTACCATGTTATAATAAGTCTTGATATCTGAAAGGGTAAAGGCCTACTTTAAAAAAAAAAAAAAAAAATGATTCGAGATTGTTTTGACTCATGACGCTTTTCGCTTTGTTATATTTAAAGTTGCCTGGAGGTTTAGTTCAAAAAAACTAGAACTGTGTTTATTTCATAGATATTTTTTTTCTGAATAAACAGTCCAATTTGAGGAGAATTTAAACCTCAAAACATCTTCTTTTAACTAATATCTGGTCTTAAAACTTGAAGGGAAGATTTTTCTTCTCTTTTCATGAGAAATAAAGAAGCACGGAAGATCGACTGCTAGGCTGCGTACCCTGAGGACTCATTGCAACTTCTTTCTGCCTCTAATTCTCCAGCAACACAAAGGCTTTAATGGTATGGATTCCCTCCAGAAGTTGCCTCAAAACTGCATAAATCAATGTGTATAAATCACTTTAAACAAAGGCAAGAAAAATATAACTATAATAGATGGAAACCATTGTCAAAGATGGTGTTATTAACCCAATGGAATGTTACTCCGCTTTGAAGAAGAATGAAACGATAGCATTTGCCAGTAAATGGATGGAGCTGTAGAATATCATCCTAAGCAAAATAAACCAATTCCAAAGAACCGAAGGCTGAATGTTTTCTCTGCTATGCGGATGATAATTCACAATGGGAGGCAAAGGTAGGGATCAATAGAGTAACTTTAGATTAGGTAGAGGGGAGTGAAGGAAGAGGAGGGGGTATGGGGGTAGTAAGAATGGTAGAATGAATCTGACATTATTACCCTATGTACATATATGACTACACTACTGGTGAGATTCTATATCATGTACAAGCAGAAGAATGAGAAGTTATATTCCATTTATATGTAATGTGTCAAAGTGCATTATTCTGTCATGTATAACTAATTAGAACAAAAAATATGATATTATCATCATTTTTTAAATTGTTCACCAAATATTACAAAGCGTTGCATTGGAACCTAGATTATCATAAAGGAAAGCATAATTATGTGTCCATGAGTAACATTAACTAATTTTAATATTTTTGATACCTTCTTGAAATGCAACCCATTTTATAAAATTTGAGTATGTTGATTTCCTATAACTAAACTAAACTATATTGCTTGATTGGAATGACTGAGATAAATACATTATTTTTTTAAAGTTTATATAATTTCAAAACTTTATTTCATATATGGAATATTTTATGAGTCTTCTTGTTAACACACAAGAACACATGCGCACACAAACTTGTATTTCTTGTTACTAGACCATTTTTAGAACAATATTACTTTCACAGAGAATTTAAATGGCAAGTACAGATTTCTCATTTGTTTCCTGCCTCTACAAGTGCACAGTATCTCCACATGTGTATTTTACAGTCCTAGGCATATGTGAGAATAGTTTTTAGCCTTATACAAATGTAAGATAGTACAGAAGGTGAACCTACACTCCACTCCCATTGCCCTATTATTAAGTATGGTACATTTCTGAGATTTACAAAACCAATTTTGGTATTTATTATTAATTGAAGTTCATATTTTATTCAGATTCCCTTAATGTATGCTAATGCTTCTTTGCTATTACAGGATGCTTCTTGCATCTCACAGTGATACAGTATTCATGTCACCTTTTGGCTGTCAGATTCTCAGGGTTTTCTTTTTTTGAAATGACCTTGAGAATTTTGAAGGTCAATGTTGCAGGATATTCACAACTGCAACATGTTTGTTCCTCCCTTGGTTAGAACAGCTGCATGGGGTTGAGCAGGAAGGCAGTGCAGGTCAGGCATCATTACCATCCTACCAAGCCAAGGCTGTGCACGCTGAGGCAGCTTTGGTCGAGTTCTTCCACTGTCAATGTTCTCTTTCCCTCCCCTTTCTATACTGTACCACTTGGGGAAAAGGTCAATACACACGTCTCACACTCTAGTGGGGAGTTTCTGCCCAGCTCTCTGAGGGAGGACAGTCTGTACTGTATTTGGAATTGCACGCCTCCCACCTCACTCAGTTGTTAATGTCATGATTTGCCTGTATGCATATGGACTCCTGGTACTTGGTTTGTACTATGGGCCATACATGCGTAGTGACTTCTCTATTTTGTTGCCCAGATTGCTACAGCTTGGGTTGTTGAGAGATCAGGTCAGTTGGCTCTTGGGTTGTTTCATGTGCCCTGACCATTATGGGATTTTTTTACTTCTTATTGTTTGAGTACTTCCTTACATTCTACAATTATAAAATTACATGTTCGTCATATTCCCTACCCCTATTCTAGAATCAACTGCATTTTCAAGGACCCCTGTTTCCACTCATTTAAGAGAGATGTTAGATGTGTTCACTTCTCCCAGGATGTTGCAGCTTCTAAGCCCTCCTAGCTGACAGTGCTATTTTTAACTTCTACATAAACAATACATACCTTTAAACTAATCCACATATCTCTGTATCTGAATTTATATTTATATAGTTACTATACCTGTAACTATATCCACATATCTCTATCTGAATTTATATTTTTAAAACATGAATTTATGTTGATTTCTTCAATTCAGTAATCACATGAAGAATTCTACCTTTCTCCCATGCCTCATCTCTAACCTCCCACATCAGCTATGAGAAACCTGGCTCATCACACCCATGACACATTTCTCACTGGCTGGATCCCAGCACACATGCATTCTGTTTTCAAAATTGTTAACCCATACTCCTCGGGGAGCAGCATTACCAACTGAAAAACAGTGCTTATGTGCTGTTTCTCTTATTTTTAATCTTGCAGAGAGCTCACAAAGCTTACTTAAATTAGCATGACCCTCCATTCCCTTCACTGAGGTAATTTCATAAATATATAACAGGAAAATTCAGAAATAGTGTTAAATAGCACTTCATAAGTCATCCTATATCCTCCTAGTCACTGAATTTTGTCTTTTTAAAAGCTAAAAGTATGATTTCTAACACCACAAAATGATTTTTGCTTTTAAATCTTTGACAGAGGAATGTGACATATGTAATTATGCATGGGAATATGTTTTATGGTAAACCAAAGAAGGTAATAACCAAAATATGCATAGTTAATTTTAAAGATTTACAAATTGTGGCTTTCATAAAATAGAATACAAGAATCAACAAAAAATTATTACTACTGAATCTTACATCATTTGTAAAGCTTTAGAAAACATTGACAAGATTATTTCCAGAGTGATTTTAGAAATTCTTTTCCCACTGCAATATGGGAGACACGCTTGTAGATGAGGAAGTCAACATTCTGATAAGTGTGCAGATGTACCTTCCCTATACTTTGTTTTGCATTTACCCAACAGGTAATAAAATAAGCATATATTCATAAATTTTCTAGGTATTTGAGTACTTTCCTTTAAAGCATTAGTTGAAATCTCTTTTCAGTTTACCTCGCAGAACGTCTACTCTTTCATCTTGATTTTACGTGTGTTTAACATATCCTGATATCCTGAATATAAATGGAAGAATACCTTATTCTTCTCTGTGGTTTGCCCCTGCCTTCTGTTTTCTTCCTTCTTTCCTTCCTTCCATTCCTTTGAAATAAGGTTTTTCAAAGATTTATGTTGTTCTTCTATTTATTAACATTTCAAAAATTTTGTGTTTGAAGTTCTAATGTAAGGACACTCATGACCATTTAAAATGATATATTCTCTAATATTTTATTTTACTCATAATTTTCTTACATACAATTTACAAAACCTTAAGCTTGTCTTTTGGTATAATATTAGTGGACACCTTATGATATTTGTGTTTATATGATTTTCCCAAGACTATTTACCATCAATTTGTGGTTTATCTCTATTAAGCATTATGTTTTAATATACATACCTAAGTATGTATCTGTATATATCAGTGCTTTCTATTCTCTCCTATTTGTCAGCTTTGTTTTCTATTTTTCCCAACAGAATGCTACTTACATTGTTAAGTATAACAATGTATTACCATGTTCAGCATGGGGACTTCTTATGTAGTCCTTTTTTGTTTTCTTTTATTTTTAGGAAGAATGAGAGTTTGATGATAATGATGATGATGATTGAATGGACATACCTTCTTGAACATCAAAGCTTATTTTAAAAAAATATAACTATAAAAGATATGTTTCCAAAACCTGATCTCAAAATCTGTCAATTTAAAATAAATGAAAATGTAGCCTTAGCAAATAACCAGAAAGTAATTACTGACGTGATAACAGGTGTCAAATTAAGGCCAATTTGAAGGCCTTCCGGTTTGTCAAGCATCATACACATCCATAAGACTGTGAGGATATCCAGAACAAAATAATTCCATTAAAACACAAACCAAATTTATTTGGAGTACCAACAACATGCTACATATTATATATAATTACTAACATATGATCTCCTTTCATGTATTTCATCTCAGTATACCCTGTAAATACCATATTATACATTACACACACACACACACACACACACACACACACACACATTTCAAGCACATATAATTAAAAGACATACTTAAAAGGAGAAAATTTATAACTCTTTCCTCATCCACGTACATTTTCAGGTAGCTTCATTTGGTTTCTCAAATTTCAACTTTTACATTGATATAAATACCAGGTTTTTAGTGATCAATGCTGTGAGATGGATATAATTATTTTACAAGATGTACCCCACTGAGTTCAAAGTGCAGGCCTGCAATACAAGGGCATTGTGAACTTTCCTATAGAACCTCCTGTCAATGAATCCCAAGAGCTAGTGGACACATACCTTTCAATTCACTTACTCTATCATTGGGATGCCATGATATACATTTCCGAGACTGTCCTCCATTGTTGCTTGCTTTATGATACACCTTCAGGTTACAATATGATACATTTCATAATTGTGTGTGTAGTTTTGTGTTTGTGTATACTTAGAATACAACATAACCATGGAGAATTATGGTAGTGGCAATTTTGTCTACACGGTCAATTACTTTGTCAACTACCTTTGCCAGATTAATACTACATGTTAAATAAATACCTGACTAATGAATGAATGTAAATAAGAAGATAATTTTGCTGTAGAACAAGTTTAAAACAGTAGAACAGTTTTTTTTTATTTTTTTAATTTATAATAGTAGTATGTATTACAATTCATAATGCACATATATAGCATCTTTTTACATACAACTGTTTGTATACAAAGTGTATAAGTACCATTCAGATCTTCAATAATGCATTTAGGATAATGATATCCATCTCATTCAACCACCAATTTTTTTTCTTTTGTATTTTCCCCCTCCCCCTTGCTCCCTCCCTTCCCCTCCCTTTCCTTGGACCATTCTAGTGTTCCTCTAATCCTCCTATGTACCCCCATCCAACATCACTGTGAACTAGCCTCCTTATATCAGAGAAAACATTCGGTATTTGAGATTGAATAATTTCACTTAGCATTATATTCTCCAACTTCATCCATTTACCTGCAAATGCCATTATTTTATTCTCTTTTATTGCTGAATAAAATTCCATTTTGTGTATATACCACATTTTCTTTATCCACTCATCTACTGAGGGACATATAGGACATCTAGGACAACCTACCTATTGTGAATTGTGCTGCTATAAACATTGAAGTGGCTGTGTCACTGTAATATGCTGTTTTTATTTTGGAGTAGACCCAGGAGTGGGATAGCTGGGTCATAGGTTGGTTCCATTCCCAGTTTTCCAAGAAATCTCCATACTGCTTTCCATAGGGGTTACACCATTTTGCAGTCCCACCAGCAATGTAGAACAGTTTTTTTAAAGCTAATAAAAGCAATGAACGACCTAATGTTAAGCCAAACAAAGACCTTGCAAGATGTACAAGGTCTCAGAGGGGTCATTCATGCTTATGTACAATGTTTACTGGGAAGAATATTTTTAAATTTTAGAAAAAAACTCAAAGAATCTCTGTGAGTATATTATTTGAAGCACATGCTAGTTCTGTAAACATAAAAATATGTCAAAAACTCATATTAATAACCGCACTAAAAAAAGACAAATGTAATTTGGGGACTAGAAATAGGCCAGATGTACAAAAGAGAAAGGGGTGAAACTGTAGAACATGGCTCTGAACGAAAGTAAAGGTAGGTGAACCATTTCTTCATGGGGAGTGGGAGACTAAATGTGTTCCATGAGACACTTGGAGCTTGGCCTAAACACATGCCGGACAAGGTGGCTGTCTTGTGAAAGAGACTGATAGAATTGTTTCCTGTCACCTAGGCATACTGCCTATGAAGATGGAGAGCAGAGTCACAGTCTGCGTCTCAGGACTAAGTCAAGCACACGCTGCTGAGTGATTGATTTCAGCTGTGAGCCAACTCAAAGCTGTGGTTTTGAATTGGGAGCCTTGGGGCTCCTAGTGAATCCAATCCTCAAAATATCAGACACGAAGTTGGGAAGGATGACAAGGTGAAAGAGATTAAACCAAATATACTGACATGCACACAAAATAAAGCTGTAAGCCAGGATTACATGAAGATATATAAGAATTAGAAATTGGATTCACTCTAGGTGAACTACAAACATTCAGAGACCAAGAGAGCATCCCATCCACGCTGACTAAAATCATTATTGAAGAATGTACATCATTCTTCCAAAATGGGGGAGAAAGGAGAAAGATAAAGGTGAAATAAACTCATTTATGCATGAAAAAGCATTGTGTTACTGTCTTTCAAAACATATCAATGATATTTTGGTGATTTTAAAAGTAAATAGTGCAGATTGTATAAAAAGAAGATGTTCAAAAGTGTGGGCCTGGAGCTCTCTGTTGTTAAAGTATACTAAGATATATAAATAAGAAAAGAATAGAGATTTGAAACATTTTAAACTTCTAGAAAGTATACTAAAATATAAATTTTAAAAATTTCATATAGACATTGCAAAAATAAAGTATGTTTATAGCTTCTGAACCAGCGTATATTATGCTTCAGGGGAGAAGAATATAAAAATAAAAAGTACTTTTGGCAAAGATAGTAAAAGGAAATAGAAGGAACATGGGAAATTTATTTTGCTTGCAAGAAAATAGAAAATAAAGAGGAAAACAGAACCATTCTTTGTGTTACCCTCTACACATAGAATCAAGCAAACAAACAAAATTCACCACACTTTGTTACTCTGACAGGTCACTAAAAAGAACAACCTCATGAATCAGCTCAAAGTACCTCCCAAACAACAACTTACTGCCTGTGAAAGGAGAGAGTAATTTACAATAGAGAAAATTGACGGATACTTCTCTAGGCAAGTGATTATAGTTAAAATCACAACAAATGGGACACAGCTATATCATGTACCACATGACCAATAGCACAGAGGAGAATGCAGAATTATTGTGATATTACTGTGACATATCTATAATCTCATGGACCAAATCATGAGGAATAATCAGGACTAACTAATCAAAAGTATATATTGTGCTTTTTGCAACTCTGAAAATTGCTGTCACGTAATTCAGAAAAAAAGAAAAATGAAGGGGAGTGATTGACACAGAAATGAGAGATAGAGACAGAGACATAGAGAAAATAAAAGAACTTGAAAGGAATAGCAAACATGATGGAATATTTGGGACATTTGATAAGTGGAGAAAGAATATAAAGAAAATGTGGGTACTATTAAGTCTGAAGTTACAGCAAAATAATAAACTTTTAAAAATCTTCAAAGGAACTGTGAAAGTAATGCTAGAAATAAAGCAATAATAACAAATTATTAACTCAAATTAATTTTACTTTTAATTGATGAATAAAAATTATATGTATTTGTGGATTACCTAAAAAATTACAATTATGTAATAAGTAACAGTATGTATTATTATGTAATAAGTGTTTTAAATATATATCTAGACCACAAGCTTAGCACTGTTTTTTAATGAACTAGTTTGAGAAAAATTTAAACTAAAATGACTAGAAATTGGTTAATTTGTGAAAAATATAAAAAAATAAAGGAACAATTAATTCAATAAGAATGGATAATAATCACGGACTAATATGTATTAAATTATCCTCAGAAAGCAAATTCATAACTGATAGTCCTTAAATAGTGACTTTATGAAATATGACACCATTGGGGAGAACTTAACATATTTATATCTTCTTAAACCAGAAAAACAGCAAATGAATATGATTTCCAAAACATAAAGAGGACATTTACAAATCACCCATAAGAATTTATAAAAGTATCAATGAATTTAAGAAATATAAATTAGGCCGGGCGCGGTGGCGCACGCCTGTAATCCCAGCACTTGGGAGGCTGAGGCAGGAGGATCACAAGTTCAAAGCCAGCCTCAGCAACGGTGAGGAGGCGCTTAGCAACGCAGTGAGACCCTATATCTAATAAAATACAAAAAAGGGCTGGGGATGTGGCCCAGTGGTCGAGTGTCCCTGAGTTCAATCCCAGGTACAAAAAAAAAAAAAAAAAAAAAAAAAAAAAAAAAGAAAAGAAAAGAAATAAATATAAATTAGGGGCTGGGGCTGGGGGCCTCAGCGGTAGAGCGCTCGCCTAGCATGTGCGCGGACTGAGTTTGATTCTCAGCACCACGTAAAAATAAAGGCATTGTGCACAACTAAAAAATCAAATAAATAAAGATTAAAAAAATGAAAAGTTTAAATGAAAGAGAAATATAAATTAACCCTGATTACATTCTCTGACCACAGGAAGTTATTTTAAAAACTTATGATCAAAGTGCAGAAGGCCCCACTACGTTGACAAATTTACACATGCAGTCCTAAAGAAATAATTTTCTAATTTTTATTTACATTAGCACTAATGTTACTCCTATAATTTACCAAAAAAAAAAAAAAAAAAAAGAATATTAGAGGTCATGCTTATTTCTAAACATAAATGTTAATATTTTGATTTAACTATGAATTAATCGGTAGAGTAAACAATACAGATAATGAGTAAAAATCCACTTCTAACTTCTGGTTTCCAATCTGACATACAAAAACTCGGGAATAATCACTTCTATCCTCATAATAAGGAAAAAAAATCGAGAACAGAAAATCAATAACTGTTGCTCGATCCTTCAGCAAACTGAAACCCCAGGGCGGGACCACAGCTTAGAAGCTTCAGAGAGGCTGGTATAGACTAGCTGAGCTTGTTGGAGCTATCATGGCGCAGTGGCAGGACATACATGGCATGGAGGGAAAGGCTACAAGGTATGCCCACATTTGAGAATTTTATCATCAGGAGTCACACCTAATGCCCAGGACTGGAGAAAAATTACCACACGTTTCTAATGGGAGAAAAGAAAACGTAACCACTTAGAAATATGTTCAATTTTCTGTCTTTTTTGTTTTGTTTTGTTACCACTGAGCTACATTCCTATTCCTTTTTCGTTTTAATACAGGATATCATTAAGTTTTTTAGGGACTCACTAAATTGATGAGGCTGGTTCCAAAGTTGTAATCTGCCTGCCTCAGCCTCCCAAGATGCTGAGATTATAGATGATTATAGATGGGCATATAGAGATTATAGATGGGCATCACTGTGCCTGGCTGTTTTGCTCTTCTTAACCAGGGCTTGACCTCAGGAGAAACTGGTTTGCCTGATACTAATTAGCATAGATTTTACTAGAAGCCTTACAAAATTGGGAGAAGGAAAACACTCATCTCCAGCTCCATCTAGCCATTCTGTCTCACCTCAAAGTTGAAAAAAAAAAAAAAAACAAAAAAAAAAAAACAGTCCTTAGGAAAACTTGTGAATGACACAGCATAGGAGGATGGACCTATTAAAGATGGAGAACTCACCACTGTATCATGGAAGACTTCCTGTTGCCCTATGTTTCACCGTACCACCTGTGGGGATCCTGTGAAATAAAATGGTGCTACAACTGGAAATAACTTCAAGAAAGTGAAGAAACTTTAAGAAAGTGTCTCCAGAGAAACTTAAAGATATCAGGAGAGACAAAGAGCAAAGTGGAAACTGAAGCCTCTGATATCAACAGCAATCAATGAGCCACCTAACTCCTAGCCAGATAAACATAAAATCTCACACTCAGTTCCTTTTGCTGAACATTTTATGTCTAGCACTTTCAACAAAAGTTACAAAGCACACTAGTGGGCTCCTTTCCCCCTCAAAATCTGGAAGAGACAGGACAAGCAGCAGAACCAGACTGAGATAAGATTTTTGAATTGTCAGAACAGGTGTTTTAACAAACCTTTTATTAGTAGAAAAAGGGGTTCTAATGAAGAATCTGGACAACACACAAAGGGGAGAAAAAAGCTAATGTGAGTGGAACAACAAAAATTCTGAAAAAAAATGAAAATGAAATGCTAGAAATTAAAAAAATAAAACATAAAACACATAATTTTATTTTTCTTCTTTAAAATAAAGTTTTAGATGTCATTTTAACTTTTCTCTTTCTGAAAATATAAGCATTTTCTTAAGGGAAATACACCAAAAACCTCCAAATTCCAAATCTAAGAAACATGATTTGAGTCTGGAAGGCCTCCTGTGGGTTTGTATGTTGATTTGGTCCCTAACTGGTGGTGCTGTGGGAAGGGAAAGGAAACTCTAGGAGGCATAACCTGGGTGGATGAGGGGCTACTGGGTCATGTCTTGGAAGGGGTGTTTTGTCCCCAGCCCTTTTCCCTGCCTCTCTGTGTTTCCTGATTACCAGGAGTTAAGCAGCTGCTCTGCCACATGTGCCCACTGCCATGATGTCTCCCTGGCATCGAACCCAAAGCAGCAGAGCCATTGGGTTATGAAGAGAAACCTCTGAAACTATGAGCCAAAATATGTCTTTCTCTCCCTTGAGTTCCCCAGGTGTTTTGTCACAGCAATGAAAAACAGAATGACACAGTAATAGTCTCCCCTGTTTGAGGGGATATGAACATATTATCAGTGAGCACTCAGAGAAATCCATAACTGCTGACCTTACTTCCTTTTTCCTTAACACTAAGTCAAAATAAATAGGCCTCTTACATAAGGACCTGTGCATTAAAAATGATGAGGAACTCTTTGATAAAGGTGAGAAAGAATGTATTTTTTTGTTGTTGTTGTTGGAAATCATTCAAACCAGGAAACACTTGAGAAATGTCTTTGAAGTACTGAAATCAGTTTTTGACTTAGAATTCAGAAAAGAAATTCTTCCAAAACCAAAGAAAAAAATTAGAAAATATTAAGATGCATGGAAGCTACGTGAATTCAGCTCCAGGATCTCCTCACTCTAAGAGATGTTAAAGAAAGATTTCCAAACAAAAATAAAATTATATCAGATGGAAACCTGGATCAACACAAAAGAATGAAGACTTCTGCAAATGGTAAAACAAGGATCATATAAATGTTTTCTTATTTGTAGGACTCTTGGAAAAAGTAATATATCCTAAAGCAAAATCAGTCCTAATGCATTGTGGAGTTTATGAGCTAGATGGAAATTGTGTGTGTCTGTGTGTACTTATACGCCTCATGAAAAGTTTCATCATAAAGACCAGGGAGAAATCACGATAAACTGTCATCACATTTTTGTAAATAATACATGTGACATGGTAAGTTACTTTGAGAAATCAAATATAGACTACAACTCCTGAAGTAACGACAAATACACACATATACAGGAATTATAAATGAATAACTGACAATAAAGGACATGTAATAAAATCCTAAAATATACCCATTTGAATCAAAATAAGGTAGAAAACAAAGAACAAAAAGACGGTGGAAGAGAAAATAAATAGCAAGATGGCAAGTATGGAGCAATCGCATCAATAGTCACAGAGTGCACATGGTCCAAGACTCCAGTTCAACAGCCACAGTTCCCAGAGGAAAGGTAACACCCAACCATGTGCTGCTTGTACTGCACCCAGCTTAAATATAAAGATGGGGCTGGGGTTGTGGCTCAGTGGCGGAGCGCTCGGCCCGGGTTCGATCCTCAGCACCATGTAAACATAAATGCATTGCATTGTGTACAACTAAAGTAAATAAATAAACATTTAAAAAAATATAAAGATGAAAATAAATACATTCTATGCTTGTATGCTTGTATAATTTTATCAAAATGGATTTTACTGTCACATATAGTGAAAAAGAACCAATAAAAAAACAAAAGAAAACTGTGAGAACTTCACAAGAACGTTGGAGGTTATTTCATTACTCTGATATTACTCTCAGTCTTGGGGTAAGAGAAAGGATCATTTTCATGATTTTTTTTTAAAGTTAATGATTTTAAAATTTAAACCAGAAGATAAATCCTGATTTTGGGGGTGGGGTTAAGGGTCATATAGTTAACTCTTCAACTTGATACCATATGAAATAACCTCTGGGATTATCATGTCACAAATATACTTTATAAGAGTATTTGTGATGTGGAGTTTTTATGTAAGATCAAGTGAAATAAACCCTTGCCTGAGATAGTTTATGATTGTTGTTTTACTTTTTGATTAGATCTAGAAGATCTACTCAAACATGGTCATGCAAAGAATAACATATTTCAGAATCAAATTTTAGTTTCAATCCTGAAAAGCAATGCAGTGTAATCTCACTGAAATTTAATTTTTTGAGAAGTAAACTGAGATTGATTTGTTTCTTAGCAGTAAAATTATTCAGAAACACAATTGCTTCATAACAAATACAAGGTTTTCAACAGGATAATTTAGAAATAGCATTTATTATAAGACGTATTTTATTTCTTTGTCCAGCTCAAGGAAATCTATGAAAATATTCTGTTTCTCTTTGAATGAAGTATTAAACTTTAGTTAATGCTAACACTAAATGATTAATGAAATTATTTTAATGTATTATCATTTCAGGAATAATTTAAAGTATCTAAAATGTTGTGTCCATATTTTTTTCTATCGTGCATAATCACAGTAAATGGTATTGTGAATAAACATAATTCAATGTGATTTCCAAACCATGTAAGGGTAATCTGACACTTAATCCTCCTGCATTTCTTACATAAATACGTTTGGGAGTGTATGTTAATATAAAAAACATAATTGTAAGAAAGAGTAGAAAACTGTCAGAAAATATATGTTTGATTTGAATGATTTGAATGTCAAAATCACACTGATGTGATTATTATAGTTCTTCTTCTAAAGTCAAAGGTGGTGATTCCACATTCTGTTTGTTCTCTCCTCTGTTGCAATCCCCAATTATAAATTTTGAAGATGTTATGCTTAAAATCATATCATTTGGGGAGAAAAATATTTTCCACCTGCTCCTCAGATATTGGATTAACTTTCAATAATGTATAAAGAACTCAAAAACCCTAAACACACACACACACACAAAAAAAAAAACTCACAAAAAACAACGCAATTACTATAAGAGTAAAATAATTAACAACACACCTCTTTAAATAAGAAATATAAATGGCCAATAAATATATGAAAAATGTTCAACATCTCTAGCAATTAGGAAAATACATATCAAGACTGTATTGAAATTTTATTTTACTTCAGTCACAATGACAATTATCAAGCATACATATTATAATTAATATTGGCAACAAAGTGGAGGGAAAAATACACTTATGCTTTGTTGGTGAGACTGAAAAATAGTACAACAGCTCTGGAGAGAAGTATGGAGATTCCTCAAAAGTCCACCATATGGAACCTGCACATGACCCAGCTACCCCACTCCTTGATATATATCCAGAAGATTTAAAATAAGCATACTATGGGGACATCAGCCACATCAGCAGTGCAATTTAAAATAGCCAAGCTAGAGAACCAGTGGAGGTGCCCATCAACAGATGAATGAATAAAGAAAATGTGGTATATATGTACTTAATGGGGTTTTACTCAGCCAAAAAGAAGAATGAATTATGTCATTTGATGGTAAATGGATGGAAATAGAGAACATTATGCTAAGTGAAATAAGACAGATCCAGAAAGTGAAGGGTTGACCAATTCCTCTCATGCAGACCAAAAAAGGGGGAGGAAGAAAGGTTTGTGGAAATCCCATCAAAATGGATGAAAGACCCATAGAGCAGAGGAAGGGGATTGAGGAGGAGTGTGGAAGACAGGGAAAAGTTAAATATCGTGAAATGAATCTGGCCAAACTTTCCTATGTACATATATAAATATGCCACAGTGAATTTTACATTTATAATGCACTCACTAAAAAAAAAAAAAACAACAACAACAACCCTGTAAATTAATAGAAAAAAAAAATCAGTTGAGTAAATGAAAGAGAATTTAGGAAGGGAGGAAGAGATGTAAAAGGGAAGTACTGGGGAGCTAATTGAAGCATATTATATATATCCCATGCTTTTGTGATTATGTCAAAATGAACTCCAATGTTATGTATATCCGTAATGAACTATCAAAAATGGTATTCTTTTAGATTTCATACTAATTCTGATCAAAGAAAAACACATCCTTCTTTATAGCATCCTTTATAGATAGCATAGACTAATTTGAAACTGTGTTTTGGTGACTGAATAAATGTCCCCTTCCTATAGAAAAGACAATCGTTTCTTCCCAGTAGTTACCAAATCCATTATGTCGCAGGCATCATGTCCTAGGCATGATACAGTAGGAGAGGCAGTCCTCTGAGAGCTGTCATTCTAATTGAAGGAAATAAAAATGCAACCAACCCACTTAGAAAGAAAGATGTGTATGTATTGGAAAGATTCATAAGAAGAAAAAGTCAGAATGGTAGCAAAGTAGTTCAGGGTTTGAGGAGGTCCTTTGTGATAGGCTGAAAGGGAAAACTCTGAGCGAAGACAGGATGGCTTCTCTGATGAATCTGAGCAGCAGTAGGAGGAGCACACTGTGAGGAGTCAAGAAGAATGATCCTGGAGGAAAGGCAACATGTGGGACAGCAATGTCAACAGGTGGGACAGCCACAGAACAGAAAGGAAGCCAAACATTAAAAGATAAAATAGAAAACAGGGAAGAGGAAAGCTGGAAGATTCTGTGATAGGGAAGAATTTGGAGTCAGAGACGGAGCAGTTGGTCACTACTGGAACTCAAAGAGGAATCCTGTGATTAGTCATGGAGATGACGTGATGTCCCTATGAGATATGGGTATTTTTTTTGGGCGGGGGGTATGGGTATTGAGCAGGTGCAATCATAATTAAAAGATTCTGCATCAGAAGTCTTTACCTTGTATATACTAATTGAAATCAAGGGGGCAAGTTAAATAACCCAGAGAATGTGCATCAGTTTAACTAAGAACAAATCCAAGATGGAGTGCTTCCAAGTCATAGGACTTAAGAGGAAGTCAGAAAAGAGCCTCTCTGAAAGAAGGACAGAGCAGGAAGGATCAGAAATTGATAGAGAGATCCACAGAAAATAGAAAGCAATTAATGGTCCTAAGAGGGCAGTGATTTTAATAAAAATACATATAAGAATGTGTGATACTAGCTAGGAGCAGGCGTTTAGAAGGAGCTGGCTACCATTCCAAGGCCTAAGCTCACTGACTTGAGAAGACAAAAGCCAGACTGGCTGTTACTCCAGTAAATGAACTCAGTGGGACAGAATCTGATACTTTTGTGAGTGTTTGTATATTTGCATGTATGTCCATCTGTGATCATTCCACAGACTATATATCAATGCTATGGGACCATAAGCTTAATACAATTTAAAAACTACTTAGATCAGGTTTGATTCACTTTGTCTTCACTATATATAGAACGTGGCATAGCATAAGAATAAGCAACCCAACTTGGTCACTTTGTGAGTATTTACCTTCATTTACTTACTCTTTACATTAACTTACATAACTGATAGTGTTAAAGCATATGTACACAGAAGATTCACTCAGGGGCCTTCAAGCGTCAATTTTCATTTTAGGGCAAATTTTTTGTAATTGTGTTTTGTCCCCTGAAGTTGTTCACATGTTCGTTAATAGAGAATTAATGTTCTTTTTCCAATGTTCAAGGGAATTTTAGATATGTTTGTATGAGATGGGCTTATTGTCTGACTTTGCTCCATCTAGATGATTTTTGTAATGTAATGTCTGTAGTTAGTCCAATATTTTAACCTTATGGAGAAAAATGCAAGAAAACAAAAGTTTAATTTTCTCCACCTTGAAATTACATTGTCACCAACCTTGTGACAAAAACTCTCAAAGGAATTTCTAGGTTATTTTCTTTTATTTTATGTTTTTTTGGAAAATAAGAATACATTTACTTTAGCCAATTCTACACACATTTCTACATCTATTTGCCAATGTCTTATATAAAATAAAATAAAATTTACTTTTTTATATCTTGTCTTGCATTCTACTTTCTACTAAAAGAAACAACTGTCAAAAATGCTATGCCTAGTAAATGTTAAAATGTGTCAATTATCAGCTTTCCATTGTCTTATCTATTATAAAGCTGGAATCCAAATGCAAAGGGAACAAGTAAGCATTTTGTATTACCATAAAATTTAACATGACAAAGTAAGAAGATCTCAAACTGGTAATGGGAACACTGAATGACCTTTAATGCAGTTCTCAAGCTATGTGTTTGTCCTTCAACTCACACTGACAAGATGCACCTTGAAACAGCCTAGCATCTTAAGAGATGCAGTTGAGATATGGAAAATGTCATTTTAAAAAGAACAGGCAAATAGATGGTGAAAGGAATGTTTAATGAGTCACAGTTCAGTTGCCACTATCTTTATTGTTGAGTCAAGTACAATTCACACACAGTCTGTGGAGGCAAAGGGAAAGCCACTACAGAGCACTACTAAAACTTCAGAACATGTGTATCCAGAATTAATTTTATAAATTTTTCTTAATTTATCTCTTTTCTATGTTAGTGATGATGCTGTCAGATAATTGCATTCTCGTTGAAACATAAGAACTGTCCCTTATTGGATACAGTAGGGTATTATTTATTTTTGGAGGGGACTATGTAGGATCAAGCTAACAGGTACCAGTTGTCCTTTTGCTTTACTGGGTGACTATGACATTAAGTAAGAAAGCAATTCTCATTTTTAAGACTATGTCTTTTAACACTGTGAAAGCTATCTTAGGATGGTAAAAGATTAGACTACTTTCTTAAAGCTGTCTATTGAAGTGTAGGTACATATTTCATTTTAAGATAGGGTCAAACCTGTGAATTGTGCTTTGACAATTGGTGAAATGCTACAGTGTCTCCAGTGTGTTTCATAAAGAACTTTGAACTCAACAACCTACAAAGTACCCTAATAAGTGATAATTCCTCTAAAAAATCCCCAGGTATTTTATGTCATAAGGGTTTAAAAACGTAAAGCTGGGCTTGTCATTTTTTGACTAAAGGAGAAATTCGAAATCTTTCTGAATTTACCACATCTCTTGTCACATGGCAGTGACATTCACCTTTTGAGACTCTCTCACTTGTCGGCTTTTGCTGTTTGATGCTATGAAGTTTGATCACACCTTTTGTCTTCAGGGAGCAGCACCCTCATGTGTCAGGATGGCTTCCTTTTGTTGGCTCTTGTCAGGAGGATAGGAAATGTTATTTCAACACATCGCAATGCAGGGATGTCTGCAGCAATGTCTCGGAAAGCCTAGGTGTCTAACGATACTTTAAGAATCATATTAAGTGACTTTATGTACAACTAGTACATGTTAATGAAAGTTAAATCAATCATGATTAGGACAGGAGTGGAGAAACCTAGTGGAGCCAAATTATGGATTATGGTTTTTTATATACTTTGCAAGTTGTGCATCCCTCACATGCAATTTCTCTACCTCTCCTCTACTGATTCTTGGCGCTCATTTTTGTATTTGCAGAGTCTCATTTTCTCAATGAGACTTCTCTTGATGACCCAGTTGACCAATGCAACCATGTCCATGCTTCCCTAGCACTTCCAAACATCCTGAGCTTGTTTTTCCTTTTTGATTTAGCATGTATCATCCTCTAATACAGCAGATCATTAAAAAGTATTTATGAAATATTTTTCTGGCACCAGGAATAGAATGTAAGTTTCACAAGTGTAGAGATTGCTGTCTATAAGATTTTATTAATACATTGTTAATGATTGTATCTAAACAGGATCTGGCATGAAGTAGTCAGTATTATTCTATTTTGTTAAAATTATTTTTTATTCACTGTTTATGATTACTTCCCTTGCCAAGATGATAAGGTAATTCCATGGTCTTCATTTCTACCATCTGTATAAGATACACTGAATGTCAATGGAAAATAATAAACAAAAAAATTTGCTGCATGCTGTATATAATAATTAAAACTAAATGGGTCATGGACCTAAATGTTCAATATAAATTTAAAATTCTTAGGAAAAAATGAAGATAAATTTCAATAGGGTTTGGGCAAGCAAAGTTTTATTAACTGGAAGACAAAAAGCACAAACAAATAATATTTTGATAAATGAATCAATATAATATGTTTTCTATTTTAAATGACCATGAGGAAAATGAACAAATAATAAGCAAACTGGTTAATTATGTTAGCGTAAATATGAAAATCACTTCCTGTATACAGAATATGTAAAGAATCTTTATCATTAAAAATAAGAAAAAACAAAGTGGACAAAATATTTGAGCAGACCCTTCACTAAAGGACTCAGAAATGGCCAATAAGCATTTGAAAAGGCACTCAACCTAATTTTCTCTAAAGAGATGCAAATTAAAAGATACCAGATGTCACTGCATTTGCCTTATAATGGCCAAAATTAAAGACTAATAACATCAAGTGCTGTTTAGGATGTGAAACAATCAATTTTACATGAGTAGTGGGAACTGAAGATATTTCAATGACTTTAGAAAACAACATAATTTTTAATGCACTTAGACATATCTTCTATATGACTCTGTGTTTCTACTTCAAGATATTTGCTCAAGAGAAAAGAAAATTTAGTTCCATGAAATTTCACTGGAGCTTTATTCACAAATGACAAAATTTGTAAACAACCCACATATCCCAATAGGTAATTGATAAACACATTGAACATTTTTATTTTATGAGATGCTATACATTCATATGAGTATGAATACATTGTTCATACACACATATATGGTGGATCTCAAATGTTTTGCTGAGCTAAGAAGCCATGCAATCCACACATGCTGTGTGATTCCATCTGAATATTTGCTCCACCACTACATAGGCGCCTGGTTCCACTGAGAGACTGCAAATTCCATCCTGGACCTCATAATAAGGAGCATGTGAACAATAACCAAGCCAAGATAAGCAGACCCATAGCCAGAAGCACAGTGCCAGGCAGGCTATAGTAGACAGGTCATTCATAAGTGTTCCTGAGATCTGGCGGCTTGTTTTCCATAGCAAACCTGTCAAGCACAAGGAGACAGAAAATTTGGAACCAACTAGATAGATTTCCAAGAGTGATTTCTTTCTGTCTGTGAGATATAATATGATCTAGAAAACAAATGCCTGTGGAAGAAATAATCCAAGAAAGAAATGAACACATGCAGAAAAAGTAAATTATACCATAAAATTGGATTTATTATGTTGGCATAGTAAGATATGCTCATGTGCACTTATAGCATACAACAAAGGGGTTAGGAAGTTCCCTTCAAATACTTAGAATACCCCATCCTTTAGAACAGAGAAACTACAATTAACATATTCTAACTATTTGAGTCTTATGTTTTTCTGTTATAACATTTTGTTAAAGTATAATTTGGCTACTCAGAAAAATCAGTAAATTTCTTAACAGAAAGTTATAACAGTAAATGTTATTTTAATTTATATTATCTATAGTAACCACACTCTTAAGAAACATCTAAAACAACCTCTTAGAACCATCCTACAGATGAATATTTAAGGATGGTCTGTAACTCATTATAACTAGATTTAGTAACTATCCACAACCAAACCACTTTCTCTTACACTACGCAAATCCAATATATATCCAATTTATGCCTATTTGCTAAATAATTTTCAAAATATCTGTTTTTTATTCCTATTCCAATCCCTCATAAATGGATTCACTTCTTCTGATCAGTACCATACATCCTCATATAATAGCTGTTCCTTTGTCTAATTTTCTTACACTCTATTTTATCACTACTATGGAAAAATGCTTCTAAAATAAGAATCAGATCTTGTCTTTAAAATAATCAGTAGCGTCTTATAATTTCCAAATTTCTTAGCTTAGTCTTTAATTCACCATCTGGCACTCATCTAAATTTACAGAATTAGTTTTAACTGCACTTTGGTACATGTTCTGTGTTTTGACCATATATAACTGACGTTTATTGGTTCTTTGGGCCAACTCTTCTAAGCACTTTGCAAATATTGGTACTCTTAATTCCAAAGATCCTGTGGCATGTTAAACATTGACTTTACTATTAGTTTTCTACTTTTATATATTAGATAACTAATCCCAGAGAAGTTAAGTGACTTGCTCAAAAATTTTAATGCAATGTACATGCATGAACATACCACAATGAATTCCACATATATAAATATAATTATAATGCACTAATTAAAATAATAGTAGAAATAACAATAAAAACAAAAGGTAGACCAGTAGATTAGAGCAAGTAAATTGGGGGAGGGAAGCAGGGGAAGGGAAGATACTGGGGAATGATCAAATTGTATTTATATGCATGTACAAATGTGGCATAATGAAGTCCACTATTATGTATCACCATGATGTTCAAATAAAAGTTGTTTTTATTTGAAATAGTTTAAAGATTGTCTAAATTCTTATATCTTTGATATTTCAAGTGTATATATTTGCTTACCTTGATCATTTTTGACAGAGTACTTCTATTACATATTAGAAAACTTATCCCTCATAGATTATCTGATAAAAATGCAGCTTCTCTTATAATTGTGAATTTCTATAAAATCTCCTTTAGATATTATTTTTCTATAGTCAATAATCAAGATACAAATATTCGTATTACCTTAACTAAATATATTATTCCTGCATTATGTGCATATAAGTAATACTGCAGTAAATGGAATGACCTTCTAAACAAATTTCATATTTTAATTATCTGTGATAAAATTTCACAAACTACAGGGTACAAAAATAGGTTATCCTTGTGTCATGCCATCCCTTTTAATGGTGAGCTCTTCAAGATGAGGAATCTCTTATTTTTGTTTCTGAAGCATCTACTTCTTTGCCTATTGTAAGAGATTGTAATTAACTTGTGATTTTTGATTGGTTGTAGTTTACTGAGTCATATATTTATTAAAATGTTAAAAAGAGTATAAAGGAATTGAGAAACAAGATTTATTATCACTTCAGAAATGCTATTTATTAACTTAAGCTTCATGCTCCTTCTCTGTAAAGAACATGAATAACATTATCTCTTAAACTATCTAATGAATATTAGTAAATTATAATTTGGGATATTAAAATGTTGATATTCTTAATAACACACATGTATACATAATGGTAGAAAACTTTCTAACCCAAATAAATAAAATATAAAATTTTTGTAATTTGAGTTTTTAAATATGGAAAGAAATTATTAGAAACATCTTGTATTTGCTCCTGTTTTCTTTCTGCTCTGTGGATTTTGCAATTTAATTTTGTGAAATAAGGTCAAAGATTATTTATCTTAATTCCTTTTTCAGTTTTAAGTGTAATAAAATGCATTTTAAGTGAAACAAATTACCACTTTTAAATATTGACATGTATTAAAGTAATATCAAGAATGATTAAAACCTTCACTTATTCAAAATGTGTTCTACCTAAATTGTCACATGTAGTTTAACCTGAATACAATTTGCTTAGGAAACTGTTTCTTAAATTTTGCTTCATATCTAGATCATTAAAATTATACCATATGTCATATTGTAGAGAGTAGTAAGTAAAATGGCAGAATATATCATTATGTTTGTTTTTTTTTTTTTTTTTTTTTTTTTTTTTTGGTACCTGGTATTGAACTCAGGGGCACTCAACCACTGGGCCACATCCTCAGCCCTTTATTGTATCTTATTAGACAGGGTCTTACTGAGTTGCTAAGTGCCTCGCCATTGCTGAGGCTCTCTTTGAACTCCAGATCCTCCTGCCTCACCCTCCCAAGTGCTGGGATTACAGGCGTGCGCCACCGTGCCTGGCTTCATTATGTTTGAATTTTAAATAATTTATTAACATTATTTTAACCAACACACTGGAAAATACTTTTATTATATAATATTTAAATTACTTCTTTGGAATAATAAATCTGTGTTTATTACTTAATATAATGCATTTTAAAATATGAGCCATAGTAACAAAAGAAAAATACAGATTCAATGCGATGCCCAACAAAATATTGATGACATGCTTCACAGAACAAGAAAAAAATAGTACTAAAATTTATTTGGAAGAATAAAATACTCAGAATATCCAAAACAATTGCAACACAAAAATTCAATGTAGGAAGCATCATAGTGCCTGACATCAAATTATACAACATAGTTATAGTAACAAAATTTGTATGATGCTGGCATAAAAAACAGACACATAGACCAACAGTACGGAAGAGAAAACAGAGACAAACCTAAACAGACACAGTTATCTGACCATTGACAAAGGTACCAAAAACATACCTTGGAGAAAAGACAGCCTTTTTAACCAATGGTGCTGGGAAAACCACTTATCCATCTTTAGAAGATGAAACTAGGCCCTTATCTCTCAACCTGCACAAAAATCAACACAAATGGAGTAAGAACTGTGGACTTAGACTAGACACTATGCAACCCCTACAGGAAAGTGTAGAGTCCATACTTTAACATATGGTTGCAGGCAACAACTCAGGAAGTAATGTCAATAGCCAATAAATGAAAAGAAAAAAGGAAGAAAGAAAAATGTCACTGGAAATGAGAGCTATGAGGTGCTAATAAAGCACATTATGGGGTCAGGTGGAAATATAATTTGATGTGCCAGGGCTAGAAATGAAGACCAGGAGCCAGAAGAGGAGGAGTAGCTGAACACATCAAGTGTGTCTCTGCCCCAAGATTTGTAATGTTTACCTGTGCCACAGTTGTTAACACCTCCACAGTCTGCATGAATAGAGGTGTCTCCCTTCTTCCTTAACCACTTTCCTAGTCAGCTCCGACTCCTCACCCTCCTTACATGCTTGTGTCTATACTCACCCTCTGCTTTTGTTTACTATTCCCTTAATCTGAAATATTCTCTTTTTCCTTGACATATATTTAAATCTTACTCATTTTACAAACCACTTATCCCATAAACCCCACTGTAAACCAAATTATAGAAAGATGACATAGTTAGGCGTAGTACCGGCCATGGTATTAAACCTTAATCCCCCCCCCCCCCCCCCCCGTGGCTAGTGCTGTCTTCCCAGGTGGACTTATTGGCAGTAACAGCACCATAGAAGGTGCATTATACTTGGAATCTCACGTTCCAGCTTTAAATCATTTTCAGCTACTTATTAGCTTTATAGTACAGTGCAAAACATTTTATCATCTGTTTTTCTCATCAATAAAATAAGGATTACAGTCTTATACTTCCATTTATTTATGAGAATATGTGATATGAGAGTTTTTCACAAAATCTACTCTAATTAGTTGTGTTTATTTTATGTTGCAAATCGGTTAGGCCATGGTACCTAGATATTTGGTCAAACTTTATTCTTAAAGTTTCTATGAAGGTATTTTTCAAGATGATAATAGTAAGTCAATCAGTGACTTTGAGTCAATGTGATTACTTCTATAAGGTGAGTAGACCTTATCCAATCATTTGAAGGCCTCTAGAAAAAGGCTGGTCTCCCCAGAGAGGGAATTCTGTGGAAGACTACTTTTGGATTTGAACTGCAACTCATCCCCCAGTCTCCAGAGTGTTGACCTACCCTGAGCAGTTTGGAATTTCCAGTTTTCCCAGTTGTCCGAGCCAATTCATGAAAACTTCTCTTCTCTCTCTCTCAAAACACACATGCAAAAATACAACCAGCCTTTAAGTTCTGTTTCTCTGGAGAACTTTGCTGATAAGCTAATCCACGCAGAAAGTGATTTATTACAAAGCACAAATTTATTATAGAACAAAGAAAGTCTAGGAAATCAAGGGATTTGATTTTGGAGGCTGTACAGCTAGGAACAGTGACGCCTTATGAAACTTCCAAATGCAACACAAACTCCTGACTGTCAAGGAATCTGAAAACACAGTTTTTAGCTTCCTGTCTTTATTGTACAGGAAGGCATGTGCAAAGAGGGTTCTCATAGGTTGAGAGAGGTAATGTGCAGTGTCTACTCCAGATGACAAATGAAAGTAACTATCATTGCATGTGACAGCCAGAAGTCTACCTCATGACTACAGAATCATAAGTTTCCTGAGAACAGAGTTTTCTCCTTTGCATCCTTCTAACTTCTCAAACTTCCCATTTCAAGGTCACAGATTCATTGATAAGCTATCTTCATTTTTGTTCCATGTTCTTCCTATTTCCTTCAATACTCTGCTCTACACATTTTAACATTTTATTTTTTCCAAGACAAAATTATCATTGATTCTTGAAATTATATTTTGCCCACCATTCAAAAAGTATCATCTTCAGCAGGAATATGTTATAAAGTGTAGAAATAATTTTAAAGAACATATTTTACCTGGTTATATTGTATACATATGAAATGAATGTACTAACATTTCTACTTTTTTTTTTCCTTCACGTTTATTTCATAAGTGATAACCAAGAATCCTTTGAGAGGTTTTGTGTTTAGGAGGCTGTGACTATAGCCATGCTGGAGCTGAAATACAATGGCCTTCACTCACCAAGAGAAAACAGTTTTTGCACCATTACATTTTCCTTTGGAACTACTTTCTTCCCTGTCAATGTTTTGACAGATCTTAAATTTACCTGGAGTAGCAGTGAAAGTCAGGGTATGAGATTAGATTTTTCTCCTATTTTGAATGGTGGGTAAAACAATTTGCTAACATGCTGGACGTGGGGTATATGATATGTGAAAGAGAAGTAATGGATGATCCTAAGGACCTGTTGATGAGAACACTAGGGGCACTACTCCTGGAAGGAAGAATAACATAAGCAGAATACTTTAGGAATTAGGAGGGTCAGTGTACATGTGGCTTCATGTCTCCAGGGATGGATAAACATGTTTTCATATCTATTACGATTGGATAAATGAATGGTCTTCATAGGGAAGAGGATTGTGATGATTTTGTGAAATGTTGAAGGGACTTAAAGTCAGTAATTTGTTTTTGTGACTTTGGAATTCACATAGACATGTTTTGGGTCCATAAACTTTGGAAACATCAGACACTGTATGATATCTAAAAGTATAAGACTAGATGATATCATTATCCTAAGTACATGTATGAAGACAGGAATGGTGTGAATATACTTTATATACAACCAGAGATATGAAAAATTGTACTGTGAATGTGTAATATGAATTGCAATGCATTCTGCAGTCATATATAATAAATTAGAATAATAAATAAACACATTTTTAAAAAAAGACTAGATGAAATCACTTAGAAGGTGATTTAGATAAAGAATTCCTAAGACAGGCCCTAAAATAATGAAGAGAAAAAAAATGCAAAAGAAAACTAAGAGAACTAGTTAGCTATCCTGCAGGAATACAGGGAGAATGACCCAGTGTAGTCTTAGTGAAATGCTGGTTTAGTTGAGGAAAACCCACTGTGTTAAATGAGGTTTCCTAGTCAAGAAGCAGCACTGAGAAGTGAATGAACGATAAATCAAAAGAGGGAAGAGGTAAAACATTATAAAGTTTATTTGAAATCTAAGATGAAATGAACATAAAATAGAACAGTATATAAAAATTTAAGACATACAATGGAAAGTTTGAAAACCAGAATAAATCATCAAGCATGAAATATCTTACAATTGTGATTAAAGATATCACACAGAAAAGAAAATAAACACATTTGGTTTAACAAATACGACCTAGAAAAATATTCTAATTGATGTCATTTTCTTTTCCCAGTCATTCTAGGATTCAGCCAAAATACAAACTTTAGGAAGACTTCCAAATCTTATAACTGGAGTGTCAAGATATTGAGAATAACACTACACAAAGACAGCAGAGTAGGAGGGAATTTTACAAATAATTTTTTATTCTCACAGAAAATATCTTTAGAAATTTTAAATTAAAATATTTATTAGCTTAGATGAAAAAAATATCTATTTTACAAATTTAAATGTGGTGTAAGAAATTATAAATAAATGTGTGCATAAATTTTATATTTATAAATATAAATTATACATGTAAAAATTGGAATTTTTATCACACTAAGAAACACTAAAATTGTATTTTCCCCATGAAAAAATATTCCACAATCAGTGTCCATTAAAGATACCAAAAATTTCTTCTCAAAGAGCAGTGATAGAAGACAGCAGCCTCATTCAGACATGTAACATCTATCAAAACAATAGACCAAATACTTCAGTTATTAAACATTAGTGGTAATTTCACAAAAGAAAAGAGAAAATGATACCTGCAATCAAATCTATTGTTCAAAATTTTGCAGGTAATGGTATGTGAGAAAAGAAGTAGCAATAGAAAGTTAAATTTCAGTGTCAACAGACATTTCCAAAAAAAGTTTTAATATGATAATATAGTGTGACAAGTATATGAAATACAAGATAAATGTATAAACAAAAGTTGACTTTCAATACTATTGTAAGACACAATTAAGAAAAATCCTTTGATTGGCATCTTCTTTTCTGAGGACCTTCTGCTTTTTCTGATTTTAGGTACTCATGTCCATGGTCATTTCCTACCTTATTATACATTATAATGATGGCAGTTCCTCATCTCAATTTCTATCATCCTCTTTCTTCAGGAATAACTTCTCTGTTTACATATCACCCTTCCTGTCACCCAAATTCATTATTCCTTCAATTACTTCAGGACTCAAAATCCATTATTGGTCTTATCACTTACTTACTTATTGATTTATACTGGGGATTGAACCCATGGGCACTTAACCAATGAGCCACGTTCCAAACCCTTTATTTTTTTATTTATTTATTTTTTTATTTTGAGATAGTCCAATTTCTTAGGCCCTTAATAAATTGCTAAGGATGGCCTCAAATTTGTGATCCTTCTGCCTCAGCCTACCAAGTATTACTCATTTATTGTACTATGGTTTCATATTCTTTCTACACTCAACATAAATCATATAGGTAATCATGATAAAATCATTCCCTTGCTCATATCAACTCCCCTGTTCCATCCTGCGTAAGGCTGTACCATAACCGAATCCAAATGTGTGCCTATTCTCTTCTTTCACCTGCAGAGCAGAGCATGGCTGGAGAGAAGCCTGGGGCACTGCAGATGGCTCTCCCTATAAATCACACACTTCACAACCTGCTCTCCTTAACTGGCACAAGCCTTGCACATTTCTTAAGGTCGTTTATAGTTTTTTTTCCTCCGAGATATATTTAATATGATGTTTCTTTTACCTTAGTAATCCATTATAGAATCCCTTTGAAATATATATACATATACATATATATATATATATATATATATATATATATATATATATATAATTTTTCTTCTATTTCAATGAAGAAATAGAGAACATTTCTTTAGCTTGACTGAATTTTAGATGGGTTTCTTCCAATCTCTAGGCCCCTAACCTTCCTTTTCTCTGAATATTTACTTTACAAAGCTTCTTGTTGTGATTTTTTTTTTTTTTTGAGGGTTATGAGCCCATTAAGCTCCCAGTAGAAGTGTAAAGCTTTTGAAAATGCTCTTTCCAGGTTACCACTTAGACCCTAGAACCATTCATCTGGAATACAGTCTTCTAGAAGACAGAGCCTCTCTCTTCTATTCTAGGTGGAGGTCAGGAATCTAACTTCAGCAAGGTGACTCTCTTCAAGTTACAAACTTACTGTCCCTTTTGTCATGAACATAAGGAAAGTTTGCTTGTCTACAGTAAACTACTATTTGTCCTGGAGATTGCTATACTGCTGGAGCTATGAACTATTGGGATGCAGACTCCAGAATATAGGCTTAAAATACCTAACTCCTTATGTGAAGGCCTCTCCTCTTTTATGAAGGGTCACTACAAGCGAGAAGGAAAAATCATGGGTGGAAAAGCTGTCTTCTTGCTTCTCCTGTCCTGCAATTTCCCTGTGATGACAACACTGGCCCAATCTGATAGGCAGTCAGTCCCCAAAGAAGCCTGAAAATTGTGGCCTTCAGTCTCTTATCATAGTGAGCACAGAGCACTATATCAAGTATAAAGATGAGAAACATTTTCCCGGATGATGTTCATCTTTGTATATTTACTATCATTAAAGATACCTTTCTACAGATAAATTTCTCTGAAAAAAAAAAAAAGCAATAAAATTATTCATCTACCTAAGAGGAAAAACTATCCATATAAAAATCAAGGACTCACACATCTATCCTCCAATGTTGAAACAATATCTAGTTACGTTAATTCTCTTCTCCTGCAATCCCATCCAACCTGGGTATTCTGGAACCTGATGGGAAATGATAGAAGAGAAGACAGCAGCTTGTACCTACAAGTTGCTCATGTAACTTATCTTCTATTCTAAAACATTTTGGAGAGTAAAAGTAAACTTCAATAAATAATCTAGGGTACCTGGGATTAACCAGCAATTTTCCAAGCAAACAGATATAAATACTTCACAAATGGCTACATTTGATCCAATTATTTTTTCCCTTCCATGTGATATACTATCCTTAACAAACACATTAGTAACTTTTAGATGTTTACCTGGTGGAGTGATTCAAATTCTTTTTGCAAATAATCTAAGACTTTGTTGCTTCTGACTATAGAATTACTGTAATGTTAGGAATGCAGATCACTTAAGATGATGCTCTGAGTTTCTGAAAAGTCATTTGCTGTATTCCCCCTTGATGACCATTAATCACACCTAGACATACAGGAATTTCTTATTTTCCCTTTGATTCATTTGCATGAAGACACTACAATGGCTGGATGTTACACTGAATTTTAGGAATTATTGCAAATTTTGAAAGAAATATTCTACCCCTTGGGATTAAAATACCAGAACCAATAAAATGGATGATGTTGAGAATATACTTTTTTAAATGAAAGCATTGTTAGGCATAATAAAAAAAAAATGATCCTTTCCCACTTGGACACTTGTTTTTCCAAATTCGTGTATTCTGGCTTTGATAAAAGGCCATGACAAATGTTACGCTCTGATTTAAATCATTTATCACATTTGTGGGTTAGAAAATAAAATCTGTAGATTTCACATTAATACAAAATCATTTTCTTTTTGAGACGCAATAGTGATAGACCACCGTAAGAACCAATAGCAAGAATTTTGGAAAGAGTATGGTGATAGAGATACAAATAATCCATCTTACCAAGCAAAGCAACTTGAATAAGAGGATCAAAAGTCCATGTACAACATTTGCAAAATAAATAAATATTCCAGTTTTTTTACTGCTGCATGAAATATTACCTTCATGGCTTTGTGATCAGAACTCATGTAAGTGTGTTGGGTAGGGCTCAAGTCTGTGATATTGGCCGAATCCTCTCAGTGCTATTCAGGTAGCAGCTGGTCCAATTGGAAGAGCAGAGCACAGCACCCTTTACATGCCTGCAACCTTGGAAGGAATGGTTGAAAGGCTGGGATCAGCTCAAATTATAAAATGCTTAAAAACTCTCCTGAATGATGATTAATAATCAAAATGAGCTTTGACCTGGTAGCTCAGAGATTTCAGATTGAATAACCAAGAGATATTTGTATGTTTGGAATTAATTTATCCTCTTGGTTCAACTTGGGTAGATTCTTCCTATGTGTTTATACATTTGTCAATATCTTACATATTTTCCAATTTATTGGAATTATAAGTTTTCTAAATACTCCCTAATGATCTTCTGCATTTCAGAATTATCTATGGTGACATCTTTATTTTCATCTGTAATTTTGTTGGAATGGGTCTTCTCTCTCTTTCTTTTGGCTAGTTTTACTAAGAGTTTATCAATCTAGTTTATCTTTTCAAAAGAGGATCTGTTTTATTGATTGTTTATATTATTTTTATATTCTATGTTCATTAATTTCAGCTCTGATCTTATTACTTTTGGGTCTTCTGCTGGTTTTGGAATTAGATTTTTCCTGCTTTTCTAGGGCCTTGATATTATTATATTTAATTATATTTAGGATATTTCTGAAGTAAACAAGAACACTTCAAGGAAAGAAAACTACAGATCAATATTCCTGCTGAGTATACTTGCAAAAATGTTTAAAATATTAGCAATCCTTTACTTCAAAAACACATTAAGAAGACATATACAATGATCAGATGGGTTTCTTCACAGAGATGCAATGCACCGCATAAACTTATCTTAACATCATAAAGTTTATATAGAGTTAGGTAATGGTTAGTATTGAGCAGTGAAATTCATGGCAAATTTACGGGTTTTCTAAGTTACCATTAGAGTCTTCTTTAAACTATTTTCAAGGCACAGGAGTAAATAACATGCAGCAACTGACTCATGGAAAAATATCCATTGCAATAGACACCTTTATTTTCTGTAAGCAAATAGGAGCAAAAGAAGCTAATTTGGGATTAATTGGGGGAAATGCATAAAATAAATAGGGATTAAAGGCACAGGATCCATTGAGATCTGGGCAAAGTTAACAATCAAGGCCATAGGTGTTTCCATATATTTCAGAAGGGAGATTATTTTAGTAAAGCAGGTGCACTAAGGTAATTCCCTACCAGCTACTGACCTCAGTAACTACATAATGTAGAATTGACTTGTAGATAAAGCCACCCCAAATAGGATGGCCATCATGACAGTTCCAAAGAAGGCCAATTAGGGTCAAAACTTCAGAGGAGTCAAACACATGATTGGTAAAGAATGCAGAAGGTGGACCCTAGTTCTCAAAGTAATCATGAAACAGCAATAAATTTGGAGACAACATCATTTCCTTTGTCCTCTGCTCAGAGGCAACCCACTTTCTCTTGAGAGGGCTCTTTGCTTGATTCTTATTTATAATAAGTTTCTCTTGCTAGGTTTTTGGTGTCTGACTTTAAATTTTCTTTTGTGGGATTACAAGAACTGAGGCTGAGAGCTTCCACTCCCCATTCTCCTGTAATAGTATGAAAAACCCCAAACCAACATCTACCGGATGAAGAAAAACTGAATACATTTCCTGTAAAATCAGAAGCAAGAGAAGGATGTCAACTCTCACCACTTCTATTTTAAAAAGTTCTTGAAACTCAAACCAGAGTAATCAGAAAAGAAAAGGAAATTAAAGGGAAACAATAGGAAAAAGAGAAGTCTAATTATCTCCATTTGCTGAAGAAATTATCCACTAATTAGAAGACTAAAAAAAAAAAAAAAAAAAAACTGTGCCAGAAAACTTCTAGATCTGATGAATAAATCAAAGTAGGAGGCTACAAGATACACACACACACACACACACAAAAAAAATCTTTCCTGTACACCAATAATGAACCTGCTTAGAAAGAAATTAGGAAAATAATTTTATTCACAAAACTTTCTACAAAACAAAGTAAAACAAAACTTGGGAATAAATCTAATAAAGGATGTGGAAGTCCTTTACAATGGAAACTGTAGAACACTGAAGAATAAATTAAAGATCTTAGAAGATGGAAAAACCTCCTATGTTCTTGAATAGACAGAAGTAATATTGTCAAAATTAACATTTCCAAAAGCAATAGATTCAAAGCAATCCCCATCAAAATACCAATGGCATTCTTCAAGAACTAGAAAAATAAGTTTTAAAATTCATGTGTAAGAATAAACAACCCAGTTGGGTTCAGTGGTCTACACCTGTAATCCCAGTGGTTTGAGAGGACAAGACAGTAGGATCACTAGTTCAAGGTCAGCCTCAGCAACTTAGTGAGGGTATAAGAAACTTAGTAAGACCCTGTCTCAAAAAAAAAAAAAAAAAAAAAAAAAAAAAAAAAAAAAAAAGGATTAGGAATGTAGCTTAAATAAAAATGCCCCTGAGTTAAATCTTCAGGGAAGAAAAAAATAAATAAAATAAAAAATTTAGAAGAGTTGAAACAATCCTGAGCAAAAAGAACAATGAAGAACAATGTTGGTGGTATCTTGAGTCCCAATTTCAAATTATACTACAGAGCTGTAGTAACAAAGCCATTAAGGTATTGGCATTAAAACAGACATAAAGACCAATAGAACAAAATAGAAAACACAGAGATAAATCCACATAGGTATAGTTATCTGATCCTTGACAAAGACACCAAAAGTATGTTAGAGGAAGGATAGCCTTTTAAATAAATGGTGCTGAGAAAATTGGATATCCACATATAGAAGAATGAAACTAGAACCATATTTCTTCCCTCACAGATATCAACTCAGAGTGGATCAAAGATCTAGGAAATATAAGAGAAACAGTGAAACTGATAGAAGAGAATACAGGGTTAACAGTGCAACATATTGGTAGACACCTTGACTTTCATAAAAAGACTTTTAAAACTCAAAAAGTAAAATCCAAGAGCCAGTAAGTGTGATGGCATCAAATTAAAATGCTTCTGCATAGCAGAAGAAATGAGAATGTGAAGAAAGAAGTTTCAAAATAAGAGGAAATCCTCACCATCTACTTTTCTAACAGGGGGTTAATATCCAGAATATATTAAGAACACAACAGGCAACCTCAGCAAAGCAACACAATCAACAAATGGGGAAGAGATCGGAATAGACACATTTTTAAAAGAAGAAATATAAATGGCTATCAAATATTCGATAAAGTGTTCAAAATCTATAGCCATAAGGGAAATGAAAATCAAAACTCCACTGAAATTTCATCTCACTCCAGTTAGAATGGCAATCATCAAGAATACAAATGACAATAATTACTGACAAAAAGGTTCACTTATACATTGTTATGGGACTAAATTTTTTTAATTTTTTTTTATTCTAAGATGGTATAAATGACAGCAGAATGCATTACATTTCATATTACACTTATAGAGACTAAAAATTTTTACAACCAGTTTGGAAAACAGTGTAGAGATTCATCAAAAGACTAGGAATTGAACCAATTTATGACTCAACTACCCTACTGGTATTTATCCAAAAGATCTAAAATCAGCATACTACAGTGATATAGGAATGGCAATGTTTATAGCCACATAATTCACAAGGGCCAAGTTATAGAACCAGCCTAGTTTCCATCAATAGGTGAATGACTAAAGAAAATACATAAATATACAATGGAGGATTACTCAGCCACATAGAAGAATGAAATTATGTCATTTACTGAAAAATAGATGGACCTGGAAAACATGGCAAGTCAAATAAACCAGACTCAGAAACTCAACGGTTGAATGTTTTTACTTATATGTAGGAGTTAAGGACACAGAGGGGAAAAAAAAAAAGAATAAAAAAGGCATTTCAGGAAAATAGAAAGGAGACTAATAAAGTAGAAGAAGGGCATTAAGAGGGAGAGAAAGTGATGGGATGAGGAGGTACTCAGGCATGAAAGCTACCAAATTATGCTATGTCCATGTACAGATATACCACAATCAATACACTTTTTTGAATGTGGTTATAATGCACTAATTAAAATAATACTGAAAGTAGAAGAGCTATCAGTAGAGCAGAGTAGGCAATTCTGGTGGAGGGAGGAGTGGCAGGAAAAGACATGTTCAAAATTGATCAGATTATGTTATGTTCATGTGCATATGCAGCAAAATTAATCCCACTATTATGCATAATTGTTTTGTCTTGCTTTGTTTTGTTTGGTTATCTGGGGATGAAGCCTCCAACATTCTAGGTAAATGTTCTACCACTGAGCCACATCTCTACTCCTACCATTATGTATAATTATAATTCATCAATAAAATAAAAGAACACTTCAAGAGATGGGAGGTAGAAGTTATTTGTTTCATGAGAACTAGTATGGTATCACTTGCACCAAATATTCTTTCTCTATGTAGCCATAAAGTCCTTCAAAATTCAAGGTGCAAGGAATACTCTTTATCTTTTGATGGAATAGTTTTTAATAATTGGAAGCCATATTTGTCTGCCACACGGGGTGACACATTTTCTGTGAGATGCCGACATATGAGATGAGAGTAACACAGAACCATAGTTCTTATGTAGCTATGGGGAAGAGCCAAAGAAAGGCAGAGATATGTGTCAAAGCTCAGAGAAAAAGAGAAAGTCAAAATTCCCTTTGCATTGTTGCTATAAATTTTGGAAGCAGCCTCTGGGAAAGCAAAGTTCAGATAGGAAGAAAACTCCTATTTTCCTTACCTCATTAAGTTCCTGCAGGAGTTTCCTCTCTTGAATGGCCACTACCGCCATTATTCTTGTTCCTCCATTTTGTCTTCCACATTTGTTCACAAAAACCCCGCTTGTTTTAACTTCAGAATATGTATGGAGTGACTTCTCTTCATCTCCCATCATTTTATACCTCCCGTCCTTTCATACCTCTTTGACTTCTGTTTTTTTTTTTTTTTTTTTTCCTCTGGGCTTCTTTTATTGCTCCTTGACTCCCCATTTCACACCACACTCAACTCCTAAACCCTTTGTCAATGATCCTTTTAAAAGACAGTTTAGATACTGCCTTCAGAGCTAGATTAATGTTCCTTTGAAAGATGGATATTCTCAATCTTTTGCCAAAACGCCTCCTGATGTCTTCAGCATGAGTGGCCTCTAAAGCTCTATAAATCCCTTCGCTCCCATCCTCTGTGTTGTCCTTCATTGACCTCCCCTCAGCTCAGACTGACCCAGTCCTTCCATTCCCTGCTCGCAGAGAGCAGGTCTCCCAGCTGCCCTCAGCCTCTTCTCAACATTTGGAGAGAAGTTTCCCTTCCAGAAACTGTTTTTCATTTTTACCTCAAGTATCACATTTGTCAGTATATGAATCTCTAACAACACTAATTACATTTGTAATCCCTTCTGTCCCAGAAGTCCCTAATTTTATCTTTTGCACTTAAAGTAATTTAACTTGTAATGTATTCAACCTATTTTGCTTATTTTCAGATATTTCAGACTAAAATATAAATACCTTGAAATCAAGGCCATGGGAATTTTCATCATTTTTGTTCATTATTCTAAGTTTTGTAGTCAAAACAGTGTCTGGTACCAAATAGATACTGAATGTTGAATAAATTCATGGATGGGTGAGTGAATGAATGATAAAACCCTGGGGAAATTTTGATATCATAATAACATCTCTACTTTTCATCTTATAGATTTCCCAGAATCTTTTCAGACCTTTGGGCTATATTTTTCAAGTGCTGAGCTTTCATGATAATATAAGTGAATTATTTTCTCTAAAGATTTTTTTTAAATCACTGTGACTTAAATTCATATTCAAAGATTCTTCAGTTGCCCTACATGAAAATTTGATGTGCTTGAGAGTTTTATTTCATCGATTCTTTGCTAATATGACTGACTTCTCTAGGTTTTATGAAGCCATAAGAATCAGTTTTTGCTTTTTTCAAAGCCCAAAAACAGTGATAATAATTCAGGGTAGTTTGAGTTTACATTACCTCTGCATGCATTGGCTACTAAAAATACTCCAGTATTTCTTTGATTGAAAAAGTAATGTTCAAGTATCACTTGTGACAGTTTAGTTTGAAAGCCACTGAATTTATTCATCCTAATAGTGTAAAATTAATGCATAAATTGTTATATAAGTTCATACAAATCTGCTAGACTACTCTGATTAAAATGAACAAGTTTGGGAAAATATCTCAGGATTTGGAGAATCAATGCTCATATTGAAATTTGCATCTGTGCAATGAAATACAATATTATATCTTGTCTACTCCAAGTTGAATCTTGGTAATAAAATCAACTTTTTCTAGTTCTACTCTTTCATGGCTATCATTAAATATCCTTCACTATTGTGGCTGTGTGCATGTGTTTAATATTTCACTTTATTATTTTCAAAATGTAAGATATAATTTTAGTACTTTCATTTCCGTTCTTTTCTTCTTTTTTAATTCTTGGCTGCATGGCATATATACTAAGATATGGTCACTAATTTTTAAAATTCCATTGAAACTAATAATAGCTGTCATTTTCAAGGTGTCACAATATAACATTCAATATTCTCAATATATATGTATAGATTAAATTAGGAAATTGATAATTTTCCTCATCTGTTCATGGATTTCTGACGCTAGCCATCTTTGCTTTGTTTTCTCTAAGGTGGTAAATCTGTGCATTTGTCAGTTGCACTCTAGTGCTAAGGGCTTGAATTATAAAAATGAGCATAATTTCAACAGGGAGCTGAGAGTATTCATATAAAAAAGAAATTATGAACTTAGCATAGTATATGACACAGATACACACTCATGATTAATGATGGCTGTTAGTTTTGAATGAATGTTATAACTTTTGGTTAGGAAAATTGCAGTATGTATGCATTCTCTGAAGCCTGCAATGATACCATAATTTCTGTGTGTGTGTGTGTGCTGTGTTGTGAATAACTTAAAACATTTTTTTTAGCCAGGCATGGTGGGGCGTGCCTGTAATCCCAGTGGCTCAGGAGGCTGAGGCAGGAGGATCAAGAGTTCAAAGCCAGGCTCAGCAACAGCCAGGTGCTAAGCAATTCAGTGAGACCTGTCTCTAAAAAAAAAAAAAAAAAAAAAAAAATGTCTTGGGATGTGGTTCAGTGGTTGATTGCTGCTGAGTTCAATTCCCAGTACCTCCCCAAAAATTATCTTTAAAATATGCACTATGCACTACTAAATATATTTTACATTTAATTAAACATATTTCTTACTAATAACTGAGAAGAAGGAGATGAAGCAAACTATCATCTACTGACATTGAGTGAAATAATAGACACCCAAGAAACTGCCTAAATAAGAATTAGAATAGAGAAGAGTTGTAGAAGATTTAGTCCTTTATTATATACAGTATTTTCTCCATAATAGTTATGATTATAAATTGACTAATATTTGAACTACATAAGAATTTAGTTCTAATATGACTATAACAATATATATTTGATATGAATTATTTAATTTGCTTATAATAATAAGAGGAAAAGAAAAAGTAACTGAATATGAATTAAGAACAACCATGAGTGCCAAAAAAAAAGGTCTTAATAACAATACCATAGTAATTGTGTTTATTGTTATCATAAAAAATATAAAGGGAGTGGAGTATTTCTTCCAGATAAGACTTAAAGTGCAGCAGATTCAAATGAGCATTTCTTAAAGATGTAGAGTGGTTCTCAAAGAGAGGGCCTCTGCCTCTTCCAAAGGGCATTTGAAAATGTCTGGAGATGTTTTTGGTTGTCACAACCGGGAGTTGGGAAGCTACTGGCATCTAGTAGGGCAGTGGCTCTGACTCTATAAAGACAATTCTCCACAGTAAAAGGATTATCCAGTACAAAATGTCAGGGGTCTAGCCATCCAGAAACTCTGATGGATGGGATCATGAAACCAAAACAAATTTTAAGTAAATGAAAGCATGTCCAAGTTCTATGGGAAAGATGTAGCCAATGCTACTTAATACCCAAAATATCCAAAAAAGAAAGTGAGCCAGTGTTTTAGACAAAATATGGGAGAAGTGCTTTCCTGAGGTACAAGCTTTGCAAGTTCCAAGAGCAGGGTGAGATCAAGCACTGCTAAGTGATAATACTGCTGGAGAGGGTATTGCCTGCCCTGGTCAAGTGGGTTGCAGATGTTCTGAATCTACTGTGGCACAACGTGAGAATGCCTAATCACAACAGTGTGCGGAACCTCTGCTTAGTCTTAGTAGATCATCTTGGAAACAGAAGTAGATAGCTGATAGGAAACATGAAAACTGAGATGATTCAGTATGTAAAATGGCAAGAAAAGGGCAGGATTTTTGTTTGTTATCTTATACATTAAGACAAGGTTTTGAATGCAAGCAGTTTATGTGGAGGAAATCCCAGCATTCTGGGAAGAAAGAGCAAGAGAAAAGTGTGACCACAAGGCAGAAACCCACCAAGAGCATCTAAAGCCATATTTTTTGGAGAACTCTAAGAGGCTGTGAAGAGAAGCCACCTTAGAGTCAACACAAAAGTGGGGGATGAGGGGCAAAGGTGCTGCTATCCCCACTTCTCCGTGGGTGAGGTCTGCCCTCTTGAGATTTTCCTATACAGATTTTCCTACACAGTAATATGGTTACTTTTCCTATGTTAATCCAAGTCTCCCTTGGGACTGTGAAGCTTATATCCAATTCTTTTTGCACACTGCAACTTTACAACTACTGGAAGATAACTAAAGTTAGGTCAGAACAGGCTTATATGGCATGTGAGGGCTAACTCTGTATCTTCCCAACTGAGAGGTCATGTTGGCTTGATGTCAGTTCTAAAAGATATTCACCATAGATATTGAGAAAAAAAGTCTAACTCAAGAGCTTAAATAAATGTTATTGCAATGCCTTTCTTTTCTCCAGAAAATGATTCTTAGACATTTATCAGTACACTCCTGAAGACAGCTCCCATTTCCATATTCTATAAATGTCCAATTTCACTGGCCAAGAACAGACTCAGCCTTTGAGCATACAGCTACTAGCTTCATTCGCAATTATCTATTTTTCCTTTACTACTATACAATGAACCAACATTGTTGTTAAACAGGACTTTTTACCATGCATCTTATGAATCTTTTAATAACTTTCCCTCGTAGTAGTATCAGCAAGAAATTGATCATTATGAATCTTTAATTTTATTAGCCACTTAATAATTTATCATTCCAATAAAATTGCAAGTTAATGGTTCAATATGATGTGAGGGAGGAAATACTAACCAGGAAATATCATGATCTTTTCTAGAAAATTATAAAACAGTTTTAAGATGTTTTCACTGCTATATTCTTGATGAAATAAAGCTTAAGTAGAAGAAAGAATGTGCTAAAATAAAACTGAACTGAATTTAAAAATCATTCACCCTTAATAAGCAATGAGAGCCCTGCAGTATCTTCTTTTATTTCTTTAAAAATAATTTATCCTTTGAATCTCTCCTGCCTGGCAGTTATATAGGTAACTTACTACATTTTTTTCACATGCCCTTTAGCTTATAGTACACAAAATATCGTTCTGAGTTGTTCAGATGATATGCCTTGTGTTCCAAATGCATGGCATATTTTTAAAAGACATTATATAAAAATGAAGATTATTTCAAAGACCACAGGTTTAATTTTAAGATATGACCATAGCACAATCAACATTTGCTTGCATTTGTGTTTCTTCATTTAACATGGGTTTTATAGAATAAACATATTAATTTTGGTCCATGTAAAATTTATAAGTCCTTTTCTGTCCAAAGCTTTGAAATAATTTGAAAACCAAGAGTTTGCCAGAATTTTGATTGATAGTTAAACTTCAGTCCCAAATACATTAATGAGCATTATTGATCTCTTTAATATATTCTACATAAAAATGGAATCTTCAACAAAAGGGATAATCTGAATTTTAATTTTAGTTTTTCACTTAGCATTGATTAAAAATAAAGTATTAATAAGCCAAAAGCAAATAACAAATGAAAATATGAATGAACTATCATGGTAGGTAAGTTACATTCCTGCTTCATTGCTATTATCCAACTCATAATGCCTTGCCATCAAAGCTCAAGTGAAAACAACATTTTCAGGTTAATAACTGTATGGAAATTGAGGGAAAGATCCACTTCTATTAGGATTTTATTTCTATTTTATTTTAATTACCATTATTTCCCCCAACACAACTCTCCTGATAATTTCAAATACATCTACTAATTTGTGTAATGTACTTATTTATGTAATAAGAATGTATTCCTCTTAGAATGTAGGAAGAAGAATTAGTAAAGTCATGGCAAATAATTCATATATAAATAATATGTCATATTCACATTGTAAAGAATGTGATAAACATGCACACACACTTCTATAATCCTTAAATTTGCATTCTGACACTCTAAAATCTTGACAACTGGATTTTCAGTGATATTACATTTAGTTTTATTTCACATAACTAGACACTTTTATATTTTAATATATATATGTATATATATATTTGGTTTTCAAAAAATGATTCTTTAAGCATTCTTATTTACAGATAATAAAATCGTGATTAATATCCATGACTAATGCATTAAGTTATCTCTTGGTGTTAAATTTTTTACTTTTTGTATGAATATTCACAAAAAAAATTTATGTACAATGCATTGATAAAGTTTCCCTAAACTAACCTGCAAGTGAGAATGTTTAGCCCTGAGCAAGTCTGAATGAGGAGCCACAGAAGGCAGTGTGGCATATCCCAGCAAGTTCCCAAGACAAGGTCCTATCATGCTCAGTTTCGTTGCTTAAAGTGTGTTGTCCCTCTGATCTTCCCTACTCTAGCCCAGATGATTTGTTATTTCCTGGGCCCTGACTTTCATTCAGGCATTTGAGACACTACAACCTCTGGTCCAAAGCGTTTCATGTTCTGATAAACTATAATAAGGGAGGAAAGATGGTAGATCTTACTCCAACGTGCAGCCTCCTTGTCAGACTAAGCTTGCATGCAAATGTCCTACACTTTCCATGAGACAGCACCATATTAGATTCAATTTAGTACCAATGATTATTTTTTGCTAAATTAATTTAAAATAGCTAGTAATAAAAGGAACAGGTATCACCTGGTGATACATATATGGTCTCTGTGAGTGGAACAGAAAGAGAGTCATTTAATAAGCCAAACATTAAGTAGAAAAATTGTTATAAGTGACTTTGAGAATGTGATCTTAATATATATATATATATGTAAATTATATATATACTTTAATATTTTCCTCTTTCCTCCTGAAATGTGAACCTTTATATATGGATTCCAGAGCAATGCCTACGGGAACTCTAATAAAAAACAAAAATTAGTTTTTAAAAACACCTGTTAGCTTTTATCTACAAGAAGTTTACTGGAGGGAAAAGATGAGTCTAACTTTGCATTATGTGTGGGATATTTCTTTTGCTTTAACTTTTATGCCACATTTCATAAGATCCTCAGTTATCTAGTGGTTTGTAATATGTCAGTGTGATGAAGTTAAGTCCATAACCTTAGGTCAGATTTCAGTTAGTCAATATGCCAAAACCTTAAGCATGAATATGAACAAATTTGAATGTGGTATGGACCTTCTATTAAAAGATAGAATGAATGATTGTTCAGTGACCCATTTTTGTGTGTGTGTGTGTGTGTGTGTGTGTGTGTTTCTGGTTGTGATATTTTCCCAATCTTAACTAACTTTCCTACAATGTATAGGAAGCTTCAATGCATTCATTTGGGTATAGGATACTCATATGTATGTACATTTGTTTATTTAGAAATCTCTATTGAAATTTAGAAAATTAAAGAATTAGTTCAAAATAGTGGCATAGTTGTGTGCTTTATTTTCTGTAATGTTATTTTTGTTGCATTTCTATTGTATTCCAAATACTTCATTTAAAAAGCCTAAATCTAAGAAAAAACAATATACATACCATATATGTGCAATTATCTCTACATAAATGTAAGTATAATATATAATTATAATATATATAACATGTTTATAGATAGTATAGATAACACTCAGCTTTAGTTATAATTTAAGACTTTATTCTACACTGAAAATTTTTTACTTATTTTAAAATTAAATTATTTTAATATGGAAAGGCATCCTAAATACCTGCACAATCTTCAGGTTGTCAGGAATGAGTCTCTATCTCTTCTCCAGCTCTAATTGTACTGAACTACAGGCAGAATGATGATATTGCTTGTGGTGTGAAGTGAGGCAGTCAGAGTGGAGTCCGGGGATCTGGGGCTGCCCACAACTCTATCATTGATTTCATAAGGCAGTTTTAAAGATCATTAAGAAGTCCTATGGCAAAGACAGATATCTTGTATGCAGTTGCCTGTTTTGGGTTTGTGTTTATAGAAAACATGGGCCATATATATGCATGGCAACAAATATCACTAATTCTTACAGGAACAAAAACTATTATTTTTAAAGTTTATTGAAAATTTTACATATTCATAATTTGAAAAATTTAATGACATTAAATAAAAAAGACTTAAAAGAATTTGTGCTCATTGTATTAGATTTAAAAAATGAAGACACTGGAAAAATATCCAGTGTTCTCTCAAAAATCTCTCCATGTAATTATATCACTATTTTGTCTCTTTGCAAGAACTCATTAATTATTTTGTGAGGACACTACTGTGTGGCTAATAAAAGTACAATTGCACTTTTAAAAATATACCAAATTTCCATCAACACTTTTGGGGTGGGGGGAACAAGATTGAACCCAGGAGTGCTTAACCACTGAGCCATATTCAGAGCCTTTTTTTACATTTTACTAAGAGACAGAGTCTTGTTAAGTTACTCAGGACCTCACTAAGTTGCTGAGGCTGGGTTTGAACTCTGAATTTTCCTCCCTCAGCCCCAGACCTGCTGGGATTACAGGTGTGTGCCACCACGCCTGGCTCCATCAACATTTTATAAAAAGGAGATGGCTTTTCATAAATGAGGCTGCTGCTTCATGAAACTATTAATTACTATACCTTTCAGTAGCTGGGAGTTCCAGAGACAAACGGAATGGAAACTGGTGGTGTGCAGCTGCACTTACTGTGGAAAAGCACAGTAGTGCTCCATTCACAAACAGCCCTTGATTTAGAATATTTTATCACCTCTAGGTGGGCATATTGTGATCTTTTATGTGTTAGCAAACTTCTGTTTCTATAGGAAATAAAGTAAAATAAAATAAAACTTTGTCCAATTGTTATTCCGAAGAATAAAGGTACACTCATACATAGCTGGTGGGACTGCAAATTGGTGCAACCACTATGGAAAGCAGTATGGATATTCCTCAGATAACTGGGAATGGAAACACCATTTGACCCAGTTATCCTACTGCTTGGTTTATACCCAAAGGACTTAAAATCAGCATACTATAGTGACACAATAGATGAATCGATAATGAAAATATGCACATATATATAGATATGTGTGTATATATATATATATATATATATATATATATATATCAATACACACACACACTCAATGGAATATTACTCAGCTTTAAAAAAGAGTGAAATTATGGCATTTGCCAGTAAGTGATTGGAGTTGGAGAATATCATGCTAAGTGAAATAAGCCAATCCCACAAAACCAAAGGCCAAATCTCTTCTCTAATAAGTGAATGTTAATTCACAATAAGGAAGGACAGGGGCACTAGGGAAGAATAGCACTACCTTAGATTAGGTAGAGGGAAGTGAAGGGAGGGGAGGGAGGAGATGTGGGTATGGGAAAGATAGTGGAATGAAACAGACATTATTACTGTATGTTTATATGAAAATACATGACCAATATCGTTCTGCAACATGTGTACTTTGAAAAATGATAAATTATATCTCATCTATGTATGATTTATCACAGTGCATAAATGCATTCTGCTGTCATGTATAACTAATTAAAACAAATTAAAAATTAAAAAAAAAGAATATCTGCAAGACATGGTACCCAGTGATGTAGAAATCATTTGCAACTCAGTACTGCTGTTGTGCCATGGAAAGGAAACTTGTACCCAGTTGTGCCATGTATTTTCATGTCTCTGAGTTAGAGGAAAGTACAAGGTTTGTAAACTGTGCCATCCCAGTGTGGCAAGGACGAACTGCCTCAGTAGTAATGCGGTTGGCTTCTGTCAAGATGTGTAGTATGTTATATGCCAAGTCCTAGGATTCATATCCTCTCTCTACTTCATTGTATGTATTTGCTCTTTTTAGTTATACATGACAGTAGAATGTATTTTGACATACCATGCATATATGGAGTGTAACTTCCCATTTTTGTGATTCTACATGGTGCGGAGTTGTACTGGTTGTGTATTCATATATGAATGTAGGAAAGTTATGTCTGATTCATTCTACTGTCTTTCCCATTCCCATTCCCCTTCCCTTCTCCCCACTCTGCCCTGTCCAATCCTATGAACCCACACCCACATCTCCCGCCTATTGTGAGGCAGAATTAGCATATCAGAGAGAAGTTCCACATCTGTTTGGGGGGATTGGCTTAGCATGATAACTTCCAGTTCCACCCATTTACAGACAAACACCATAACTTCACTCTTCTGTATGGCTGAGTAATATTTCACTGGGTATATGTACCACATTTTCTTTATCCTTTCTTCCATTGAAGGGCACTTAGGTTGGTTGCACAGCTTGGCTGTTGTGAATTGAGCTGCTATAAATACATTGATATAGCAGCTTCACTATAGTAAGCTGATTTTAGGCCCTTTGGGTATATGCTGAGGAGTGGGAAAACTGCGTAATGGTGGTTCCAGTCCAAGATTTCTGAGGAATTTCCATACTGATTTCCAGAATGGTTGCACCAATTTGCAGTACCACTAGTAATGTATGAGTGTATCTTTTTCCTCACATTCTCACCAACATTTATTGTTACTTGCATTCTTGATAATTGCCATTCTGACAAGAGTGATATAAAATCTCTTTTTTGTTTTAATATATATTTCTCTAATTGATAGTGTCCTATCTCTACTGCAAAAACTATGTAATACACAGTGGTTCGGGAGGCTGAGGCAGGAGGATTGCAAGTTCAAAGCTATCCTCGGCAACTTAGGTCCTGAGCAACTCAGCAAGACACTATTTCTAATAAAATACAAAAATGGGCTGGAGATGTGGCTCAGAGGTTAAGTGCCCCAGTGTTCAATCCTTGGTAAAAAACAACAAAACAAAAGACTATGTAACAGTGAAAAGATTAATGAATATTTCTCAGTTCCAGTAAATATAATCTCAAAAGGAATACCACTCATATGATTGAATGATAGAGACTTTAATTTTGGGAAGGTATAAAATCTCAATGTGAAATCAAATTATTCATATGAAATGCTTATCTATGGAAATATTCTCTAAAACAGTGTGCAATACAAAACTTTATGTTACACTTACTTCCATTAAAATAGAGTAAAATACAGAAAAAAAAACTACTAAAATTACTCTTTTTGTTCATTCAGTTGTTAAAACACTTCAGAATACTTAACTATGCCTCTTTGCTAGATCTACAAGCTCATGTGCTCTGTGGCAATTACTCTTTATTCAAAGCAAAGAAAGGGCATTTCATTGCATTTTATATAGAACCTTGCAACTCTATATTAATGGTTTTATATAGAAACGTTGGCACATATCGCTAAGACAGAAGAGAGATAGAACACATTTAATTTCTTGAAAACACAATTACTATAAAAAGAAAAATATATATGTATATATATGCATATATATACATCATATATATATACCATATATAATATATGCATAAATTTATAGATATTGGGAGTTAAGTGCTTTTCTCGATAAGATGCAATCTTCCTTTTTATTGTTATTCATTTTGTCCTTTGTTGTCAAACAGAATGCACACTTCACATCATCAATGTGAAAATGGAAAAGCTTTAGCTGTCATTTCTACTTAATACTGATAATCTCTCCAGGTTATTTGCACAAGTAACTTGCATCATTCTAACAGATCAATAGACAAACATCCAAAATTATGAGGAGATTAATAGATGGTTTAAAAAGAGTCAATTAAGTTCTTTGGACATTCATCATATTATTTGAATTAGACGTTTCAAGTACACCAGAGGAAGGTTTATAGACAACAAACAGAACAGTCATAATTGCAAGTCAGATAATATTACAAAGACCAGCACTGGTCTTGCTTATTGAAAATGGTAAGCAGATGTTAATTTCCCCACATCCCGATTCTCAATATTTTAAAATTTTTTTGGTCAGTGTAACTTGTATAGTTCACAGAAAGACAACAATATTTGGTTATTTAAAAGTCATTCCACCTTTATTCCTTGCAAATAACAAAACAAACAAACAAAAGCTACCAATTTGGGGGACAGAATGACATTTCATGACCCTTTCCCAGGCTCTTGGCCTCTAAGCTCAATTTGCAAATGAACATAGCCATGAATTATTATTACTTCCTGTGAAATGAAATCTTTCTGGTGGGCTTCTGGATGAGGAAAAGATCAATCCAAAGAGAAATCCCTTTGCTTACTACCCACACTTTCCTTGATTTTAGGCATCAGACAGGGAACCAAAGAAAGGGCGACCTGTGATTCAGGGGCAACTCACTGAGAAGAACCATAAAGGGAAGGAAACTGATTAATTGTTGATAGGCCATGTGACTCCCTGAAAGCAAGATAAGTAAGCTTATTTCTTTAGCTCTTATTAGGTGAGCATTTTGGCATTTGTTAATCAAATTTTTTTTTGTATCCTTGCATATTAATTTTTGGCTGAAATCATGGTCATAAACACACCCTATTTTAATTCAATGGGATTGATAGGAACTATTTGAGAGACTTTAATACTCAGTGATGGAGAAATGTCACCCGACAGCATGGTGATTCTGAGGGCTTTCACTATGGAGAAGCAGGTTGCAAGAAGTAGAAAGGGATTGAAGGCAGTGATCTCCATTGGAAGAAAAAAGCTGGACAGACTGTTTGTCAGATATATATTTTAAAAGAATAGCATGTAAGTAAAAAGAATTGGGGAACAAAGGGTGTCTGCCACAAACATCATAAAATCCTAATTTTAAGGCAAACAAGTGTCATATTAGTATCAGATAAAGTAGACTTGAAGGAAAAGCTGTCACTAGAGTGAAAATAAGTCATTTCAAATGTTAAAAAGATATGAATCAGCAAGAAAAATATCCCCTTAAAAATATGTGTTCACTAAATAACAGTGCTTAAAATGTTGATACAACTTACAAGGAAGCTGTGGAAACTTGATGTCAAGAATGGTGACTATACTTGATATTAATGCACCTGTGCACTGAAATGTGCTGAGCATAGATCTGAAGTATTCTTTGTACCCAAAAATATGCTAACAATGTGAGGTTATGGCTATGTTAATCAGCTTCATTGTTGTAATCATTCTATAGTGTCCATAAATAAAAAATCACATTATGAACCTAAAGTGCATAAGTACATTTTTTATTTGTCAATTCAACCTCAAAAATGCTGAAAAATATGTGAAACAAAAATTGACAGAAATAACAGAAATGGGTAAACCCACTATCATGTTTGAAGGTTTTGGCTTACCACCCTCAGTAAATGATAAAATGCAAAGACAATTAGAATGTAGATTGTTTGAACAATAAAACTAACTAATTTAACTTAATTGACACTGTAGGACAAACACAACTGAAATCAGAACCAGTGAAATTAAAACTGACCTTGCAACAGGGCCATTTAGAACTATGCTTCTCCATTGAATGATCAGGTATATTTAAAAGGTGTTGTTTGGGGTAGGCTGATTCTGATTATCAAAAAATTATAACGCTGCTATTAAAAGATGTTTTTCTCACTAACACTTCTTTTCTAATATGTATTCATGTTTGAGTCTTTGTAGAGTTTTCTTCTTAGTGTGGGATTGTCGAAAAGTTTTTCTGCATCCCAGTACACAAATCTCCTCTCCAGGATTGTGGAAATACAGGTTTGCTTACCACCATGCCTTAAAATTAGCCTACTAAATTTCTGTGAGGTTATAATTTTTCACAATCATTGAAGTTCCTCCTTACAATTCAATTGGCTAAATGTCATCTGAATTAGATTCTGAGAAAGGAAAGTCGTTAATGGAAAAACTGGTAACATGCAAATATGTATTAGTTTGTGTAATAAAAATATCAGTTGAGAAATTTTTCTTGGGTTGTTAATTGTTTCAGCTTACAAATATATTTTTCCCAATGGATTATGAGTCCCTTAAATACAAATATTATATCATATTTTCATGTGATTAAATAACTAATTCAAAATCTATTAAGTGCTTAGATTTTCCACAAAGAATATATGGTGGTGAATAAAATTCATACTTCATATGTTTCATAATCTCTTGAGTGCAAACACACATTAAACAAACACATAAATATAAAATATATGCAGAAAGCCAGGCATGTTGGTGCACGCCTGTAATCAAAGTGGCTCCAGAGGCTGAGTCAGGAGGATCAAGAGTTCAAAGCCAAACTCAGCAAAAGCAAGATGCTAAGCAACTCAGTGAGACCCTGTATCTAAATAAAATATAAATATGGCTGGGGATGTGGCTCAGAGGTCAAGTGCCCCTGAGTTCAATCCCTGGCACCAAAAAAAAAAAAAAAAAAAAAAAAAAAAAAGAATTGTATACACACACACACACACACACACTCACACACATATATACACACATACACACACACACATATATGTGTATATATATTCATAAAGATATTTGCTGGTTTTATGAGAAACATATAATACCAATGTGGCTCAGGAGGTAATATCTGAATTAATTAAATTTGAATAGATATTAAAATATAATTCATTTTTAATTTTGTTTTATTAGCCATACATGACAATATAATGCATTTATACACTTTGATATATCATACATACATGGGGTATAATGTATCATTTTTCTGATGGTACATGTAGAATCATATTGGTCATGCAGTCATATATGTACATACCGTAGTAATGTCTATTTCATTCTTTCCTATCCTCACATCCCCTCCCTTCACTTCCCTTTGCTTAATCTAAGGTAACTGTATTCTTCCCTAGCACCCCCTCCCTGTATTATGAATTACCATCTGCATATCAGAGAAATCATATGGCTTTTGGTTTTATGGGATTGGCTTATTTCACTTAGCATGATATTCTCCAATTCCATCCATTTCCTGGCAAATGCCATAATTTCATTTTTCTTTAAAGCTGAGTAATATTGCATTGATTATATATATATATATATGTATATATATATATATATATATATGTGATATATATGTATGTGTATATATGTATATATATACATACAAATGTATATATATATATATATATATATATATATATATACCACATTTTCTTTATCCATTCATGTATTGAAGGACACCTAGGTTGGTTCCATAGTTTAGCTATTGTGAATTGAGCTGCTAGAATTCTTTATAGACAGATTAAATTTGAGAAAGTCAAGAAGAAGATGGAGATTTCCTAGTAAGACATAAAAATGCTCATGATGTTTCAGATTTGGTAAGGAGGACATGAAAACACCTAGAACAAGATCAAGATAGTCAGGAAGCAGAAATGGTAAAACATCACTTCCAACTTGAGCAAGATAATTAACATGGCTTACATTAATGAACAAGTTTTAAATTTCATTCATAAAAAGTTAAAGAGGTATAACATTAAGTATCTTTCTTCTTGTTTTGAAAAATGTATAACTTGGAGGAAGTGAGGAAAGTATAATGCAGATACCAATGATAAGTTTTGGACAAAAAAAAAAAAAAAAGATGGCAATTTGGACTAAAGGAGAGGAATTTACAGCAATGGGGAAGATTGGTATATGTTTGGGACAGAATTAACCAGATTGAATGATTAGTTAGGTCTGGATATTAAAGAAGTGTCAACAAAGTGTCTCAGGTTTCTAGATGATGCTTATGATTGAAGTAGATGAATCTTTCATAAAATGATGCAGTAAATATTTGGGGTGGGGGTCAAAAATGAAATTTTGTTGTTTACTTTAGGATATCTATTATACTTAAGGTGGCATAAAATATGAGAATCCTTGGAAGAGAATCCAGGATCACATATATAAAACTTAAATCCCTTGCTATGTAACTATAACGTAATGACTAGCTTAGTTGTCCAGACAATCTTTTCTTAAAAAAAATATTTATTTATTTACTTTAGTTGTACACAATGCTATGCATTTATGTTTACATGGTGCTGAGGATTGAACCCCGGGCCGTGCACGTGCGAGGCGAGCGCTCTGCTACTGAGCCACAACCCCAGCCCCTGTCCAGACAATCTTAACAAGAGTTCATGGTTGATTCACCTTCTTACTGACACTCTTAATCCCATTATAGTAGAACTCAATCTAAATGTCTACAGTTATTTTGGAAAAGTAGTTCATGAAATCCCCAGTGGCAGAAAAGACCTGTGTGAGATATTTTCATATAAACTGTATACACCATGTAAGTGCTTAGAGTTCCACTGGTGTAATCAGCATTTTCAAAAGGCTGCTTTGAGTTGCAAGCATTTTGGAAATAATCTGAAGTCTGCTTAATGCAAACCATGAAACCAACAGCTGAGGAAAAAAAATGTACTCTGAGCCTCACAAAAATTGACTATACAACAATGGAACAATGAAATATTTTTAAAAGAATGCAAAATGTAGTATTTTATATATGTAACAGGACTCAGAGTGATGATAATACTGTTAATGACAATTAAACTGGCTCAGAGATGTGTGATTCAGAAGAGAGGAAGAACCAATGACTCTTTGCATATAAAAATATAACCAGAAAGCATGCAGTTTGAGATTGCTTCAACTTTTGAGAGGAAATGTAACTCTTTATTACAGTCACTCTCATCCCCATAGAGTTGGAGACATATAAACTAATAATAATCTTTATCACATTTTACTATAAATTCCCCACTGATATTGGTTGGGTTCCCAAAGGGTACTTTTCTGCCCTACCACTCCATGGAAAATATCCAGTCAGTTACTTTACATCTTTGCTTACATCTCATTGACCAACACATGCATAGTTTAATCCAAGAGAGATTGGACAAACAGAAAACACAACAGTGCTCTCCAGCAAGGATGTGGGAAAGAGACTTTGCCTCTACTAACAGCAAATTTAAACAAATTAAGCTTTCCTTAATTCTCTGAACTGTTAAGTGGGACATAAAAACAGTATTATCTCATGATTTTGTAGTCACAAAATTTATTAGAAATTGTAGCAACTTTCAAACATCACCACTTATATAAGATATATTCTATAAATGATTTAGCAAGACTCTTATTAATTATTCTGGAAGCTGTTAACTATAATTTGGGCAGCCACATTGGTAAGAAAAAGGGGAAAATTGAAATAGGTAACTAATTGCTTTTTTTCTCACCCAGTGAATGGTAGAAATGTAAAAACAAAATAAAACCACTTCTCACAGTAAGAACTATGGTCCAAATTTATATCAAACTAGAAATTGAGTTCAGGCACCAAGTTCCTCTCGAGGTGCCAGTTCCAGTTATACAGAAATGATGAATAAATTATGGAAAGTCATGAAGCTAGGCCTCACTAAAGATGACATTTTAATAAATTGCCATCTATAAAATTCAAAAGAAGACTCATTTGTGTTGACCTCATTGGTGCTTCTAGACTCAGGACTGGAAACATGCAGAATAAGTTGCCTGAGATATGGAGGGCAAGATCCTTGTATGAAAGCAGGGGTAGAGGCTGACCTTGAAGGTAGGCCTCCTGAGGAGTCATGTGAAGGACACATGGTGAGAGAGACAAGGACAGAATATTCTTAGTGACGTCCTAACTCAGCTCAGAGACTTCGTCATCAGCCTGACTATCTGATATTACATTGTTCGTGCAAAACTGTGTTCCCTTCAAAATTTATGTTTAAGACTTACCTCCATATATCACAATGTTACTGTATTAGGAGAGAGGGCCTTTGAGGAGGTAGTAAGTATTAACTGAGGCCATATTACAGGCTCTAATTCAATCTGACTACTCTCCTGAGGGAACACAGACATACCAGAAGGTGTACACAAAGAAAGGACCATGAGAAGACTTGTCATCACCAACGAATTTTCTGCATCCTTTATACTTTAGTACATCAATGACAAATTAACTGAGCAGTAATAAAGTTTTCAGCAACAAAATCTTAATCAGTGAGGAGGCCATTCCCAAGCCAAGGAAGGAGGCCTCATAGGAAACAGATCCTGCTGACTCCTGGATCTGGGACTTCTAGCATCCAGAGCTGTGAGAAAGGAAGTTTATATTTTTTCAGTCACTCATTCTGGAAATGTCAAGGAAGCTCTAGGAGACTAATACAAACATTTCCCTCTGAAGTAGGAAAACCAAGTAACCAGGAGGAAATGTCTATGGGGAGATAGAAAAACCAACTTGATAGGGACACACCCAGGTTAGGCATAGGTTGGACAACAAATGGCAGAAATGCTCAGGAAAATCTGTGGGTGATGCAGACACAATCCCAGTTCTCAAGTGTGTTGGCTTATGAGCACAATCTGCTATTTTTAACACGAAAACATGCATTAACTTGTACCCCACATGGTTTCTTTTTTTTTACTTATCATGGATCTTATTTGATAAACACATATGTCTATCACTAAATCTACTAGGTGCCTAGTCTTCTATTTTATGAAGGCACAATACTTTTGTGATAAATACTAACTCTTAGACATTTTTCCAAACATAAAGGATTAGTTAGCCTGACTGTCTAATATTATACTGTTCCTGCAAAATTATGGTTTCTTCAAAATTTGTATGTCTCAGCCTTAACCCGTATATATAAAAATACCCAAGTGCAGGATTTAAGGCATTGGATTTGTCTGAGATTAATTTTTTTTTTGCTAAGAATTTTATTGCTGCTCAGTTAATGTGTCATTGATGTACTAAAGTGTAAAGGATGCAGAAAATTCATTAGTGATGACAAGCAATGACCAAACTCTACACTGAGCAACTGTGACATGAAATAAAGCTTTTTATAAAAATTCTTAAAATCTCACTCATTACATAATGGATTGCACTGCCAGGTGAATAATTTTAGTCATAAATTGTATTGGTTTTGAAATAGTATAAGATTTCCTAATGTTATTGTGATTTTTATTATGTATATTTTTTTTTTCATTTTAATCCTCATTAATTAGTATTTTAAACTTCACTAAAAATCCAGTGCTTTTCCACATTTTTTACTAGAATTTATCATAATGATATTTTTATATATGATAAAATGGTGGCTCCTCTGTATTAAAAATGACAAAAGTCTGAGATTATTAAAACATAATTCTCTGAAACATTCAAAGTCATTTAAAAACAGTAGAAAAGCAAGAACTTTTTTCTCTTCTCTTCAACGGGTGGTAAAGGTAATTTTGTCCTATTTGCAAAGAAGCGTAAAACAGATTTTGCATATTGTGAGTTGCTTCTGAATTGATCCAATTAATTCTCTTTCTTTCAGATGATTTTTAAACTAGGTTCTATTGCTTTTCATTTAAGAGAACATTCCAGCTTAGATTCAGTTTTATTTACAAGCTCATGAACCATTTCATAAAAATATTTCTATTTTAATCTAATAAAACTTCCAATTTTTCTGTCACTTGCTCCTTGCTATTAAATTTTTAAATATACCTATTATTGTTTGAAGTGTAATTATATATACTCAATTAAAGTTTACTGTATTAATACAATTTCCTTTAAATATGACACATACTTTATGTTAACTTCTGGTATGAAAAAACCGTAAACAGCTTGAGAGAAGGAGGGATCATTGAAGTTATGTGACATTATCTTGTATATATCTGTGCTATGCACCCCAACTTCCCTTAGTGCAGGTAAATAATTCTAGTGAAAAAGAAGATGTCATTTGCAGGTGAATTGTTCTTTCTCTCCTTATTTTTTTTTTCCTGAGCTTCTCCAAAAATAGAGTAGATATCCCACAGCAAAATTCAACAGATGTTTTTTCATTATCATTGTATGCAGAGATTCAGAGCTATAGTCATAGATGAGACAGTTGGTTAATAATTTCTAAAAGAAGCAAAAGTGTACTGCAAACAAAAAAATATATATAGAATATGCATGGATGATGAGTTCCCTTTTGTGTCTTTGAATTTGTTAAATTCTTCCTTCAACCAAAGATCACATGAGAAAACCCGGATGGGTCAGTGGAAATGCCTATATTCCTAAGAACAAGTCAAAGAGGAGAACACTGAGATGAATTGTCATAAAAATTTGGTAATCCCCTGCTCTAAAGAGATTTTTCTTATGTATTCTGGCTTGTTGGTCCAGCAAATGGGCCTCAGGATTGCCTGACTGAGCCTCTGTTAGTCTAATTCTGCAGTATTGTTATCTACTACAACGAATTATCATTACTCTTACTCCCTATTCCTGTGTTGAATTGAGGAATGCATTTGTCATTATGTTATGTAATGGATTTCTACATTTCAGGTACTTTGTTGTTGTTTTGTTTTATTTTCAGTATTTGCAGTGGTGAGGATTGAACCCAGGGCTTCTGTGTACTAAGGCAAATACTCTACTATTGAGTTACAACCAAACCTCCCACATTTCAGCCTTCTGTCTGGGGTCCTCTCTCTTCCTCCATCTGTCTCTTAGAAAACTCACTATAAAGGAGGTCTTTTCCACTAATTAAGGAAGGCAACTCAGGCTCTTTTCTTACCATGGGGAAGTGTCCTCCAGAAGATGTACTTATTTATTCTCCCACCTTAAGTCTTCCTACATAGAACTAACCTGGACCTGCACTGCAGTCCTATGCTTCAGCAAAATGGTCCTGTGTTCAACAGCAGCAACTTCTATCAGAAAGATCTGTAGAATGAGGCTTCAGTCCTGTCCGCAATCATTGTATACACATCAGAAATGCAAAGGAGGTGCTACCATTGCTGCATGAGATTGACAGGAGCAGTCGAGTTTCCACTGGGGAGTTTGGAACAGTAGGTCTGCATTCTTCTGCATGGATGTGTATTTATATGTGTGAGAGGGCAGGTATTCTTGAAGGTGCATCTGAAGATGAGTTGCAATGATAGCAAAGAGATGGTTGAGAATTTAGCATTGTGGGTCCTGGTCAAAGAAAAATTCTTCACAAACAGATCTTAAGAAAGCAAAGATAAGACACACAAGTACAGAATGTGATGAAAGAGGATACCAATATAAGAGAGCAAATCCTTTGCATTGGAAGGATTCTCTAATGTCAAAGCAGAGAGCAAGTGTAGCCATAGAAACTGAGTAATGTTCTGTAGATAAATCACCATCATATCTATTACTGGGATAGGGATTTTCTAGGTCAAAGAGCATTTGTCCTACAACACAGAAGGTCAATCTGGGAAGGAATCTTTGTGAGGTGAGCATTAGGTTGTCCCACATCACTCCAACATGGTAGTATGTGATCCCTGAGGAATGGTGAACTGGGAGGAATGGGTGCTGGTAAGGCTTTGTGGAAGAGGGATAGTATACAAGCTGAGTCTCCCTCATATTTAATGTGAAAGAAGAATTCATTTTTCTTAAAATTTCTGATATTTAATGACATCTTAATCAATATACTGAACAAAAAAAATTTCACAAATTGGAAGAAAAATAATATCCCAGACAAAAATTATACAGGGAAAAAATTAACAAAAAATTCACAATGGAAGGAAAACAAAAGTAGTATAAGGTAGTTCAATTTCAGAATTTCTAATAAGCATGTAAATGTATTATAATAATAACTCACACTTTAAACATTAAATATAAACATGAATTAGAGTTTATACATTAAATTTTAAGTTACTAATATCATACTATGTAAATTATACTATTCTAATAATATATATGATGATTATGGCAATTACATTGGAAAACTATGAAAATTTGTTCAAAATCTGTGTTGTCTGATTTATAGGTCCTCAACATTTCCATACTGTACTTTATTTTAACAAGGAAAATATGAAAAAGGAAAATATGAAAATCCTTTCTGAAAATCAATTTGATGTAAAAATCAAAGAATTGCAATACAGTTGATTCAACTCTGAATAAACAATTTAATTTAAAAATATAGATACATGTGAGTTTTAAATTTGGAAATGTTATTTTCAAGTAAAAAATTAGCTAGATAAACATATACAATCACATTAAGAACTAATGTTCCCTAAAACTACAGATTAGGGATCTATGTTTGTCTACCAAGCATATAAACTATAAATTTAAAGTTAGAAGAGTACTATTTAGGATAGGCAGAATTTAAACATTTGGCATAGGTGTAGGTGATCTGAATGTTCAAATTCTTACCCTATGTGTCTATATAGCAACTAGTATGACAAAATATAAGTCCTTTTTACAGATTACATCAATAGAGTTAATATAGTTTATACATTTGAGTCTCCTGTTTACTTGCTTTTAATACTTTTAAATGAATATAAATTTCATTCTAATGAAGAACACATGATTTAGACTAATTTATCAGCAGTTCGAAAGTCATTATTGCTAAAAAGAAATAATATGAATATTATTATTCTGAATTTTAATAATGCTAAGAAATACTCTTACATCAATACTAACATTTTCTTTTATTTTTCAGGATACCAAAGAAATTAATTGTCAATGGAAAGAACTTGGGATTTTATCATTGAAAACTAAGCTTTTCTTCTTTTAGCAAACACATTGGCAGGTCAGCATCATATTTTTAAGTTTATTGTTTGTTTAAATAGTTGTAAGCTAACAGAAAATAAATGATCGCTGAGTAAATGTGAACATGCTACTTTACAAATTACATTATTAAGAGACTGAATCTTCCAGTAATCAGAAATGAATCAGACTCAGACTATGCATGCTCATGGCACCCAAGTTTTCCTCTCTTGAAAAAAAAAAAAGTCTATTTATATTGTGTATTGTTATGATTTGAATATGAGGTATCCCCAAAAGCTCATGTGTGAGACAGTGCAACAACATTCACAGGTGAAATGATTGGATTGGGAGAGCTTTAACCCAATTATTAAATTGACGCCCTGATAGGGATTAACTGAGTGGCAATTGAAAGCAGGTAAGGTATGGCTGAGGAGGAGTTGGGTCATTAGGTGCATGCCCTTGAGGAACATATTTCACTTCTGGCGAGTGGAGGCTCTCTCTGCTTCTGATCATCACGTGAGCCACTTCCCTGTGCCACACTCTTCTGCCATGATGTTCTGCCACACCTCGAGCCCCAAAGAATGGAGCTGGCTATCTATGGACTGAGACCTCAAATAAACTGTTTCTCCTCTAATTGTTCTTAGTGCACCATATTGTTCAAGCAATAAGAAAGCTGACTAACACACATACACATATTTAATTTTTTGCTTTGTTAGTGACATTACAGTAACTTAATTATCTTCATAACACTGCCTTGCATTTTATAAATGAAACACTAGCACATTCTACACAGTTTTATGATAGAAATAAACTAAAATTAATAAATGAAGCTTTTATTATGGTGCCAGTTGTCATGCATAAGTCGAAGTCAACACTCCCATTACATTTCTTTTTATCAGGACTATCAGATCAATACATTAAATATGACTTAGTTTAGCTCTTGGCAAACAATATTCCAGGCAAGAAGGAATCTGCTCAAAATGATTTTGTAAAGAATTGAGGGAGTGGAATTAGAGATGTAAAGAATGAAATGGAAAATGTTCTAAAGTAAATTTGTTTTTCTGTTCATATAATTTAGAGAAAAGCAATAGTGCTTAAAAAAATATCATGCATCATGAGGACTATGTCAAAAAGCTACTAAAAAATGTAATAAAACAAATATAATGTACAATGGCCTAAAAATTAAAAACATACTTTTCTACTATATGAATAAATAAATAATGAAGAATTTTTTTTAAATTCAAAAATAAATTTAAATGCCTTCATTTTTATTTTCAGATTTGTGTATATAATTCTTGTCCCTAAATTCTCGTGACCACAAATGAATTCATATAAAGTAAAAAATAAGATATTAAATCATTTGAAAATATTGATGGAAAATATTGTTCAGTCTGGGGTAGGGGTGAACCCAAACCTGAATGTATAATAGCATAAATAAAAGCAAATAGATTCCAAAAAGAAGTGGGACTTTTCAAGAACCGAATGGCAGAGGTGAACTTCTTGTTGGAAGCCTTTAGTCCCACTGCAAGCAATCATACACACCTAAAATCCTAGGCACTTAGGAGGCTGAGGCAGGAGAATTATAAGCTTCGGGGTTGCCCTGGCAATTTAGAGACCCTATATCAAAATAAATGAAAAGGACTGAGGAAGTAGCTCAATGGTAAAGTGACAGTGGGGTTCAAGCCCTTGTAGTGCCCGCCCCCCAAAAAAGCATTTAGACTTAAAACACACTGCACTTCACAAACATTGAAGTTAGAGGTTGGATATAATAGCCACAAAAGAAGCAGGAGAGAGATGTGGGGACAAACACAAACACTGCAAAGAGTGCGTGTTGGTGGGTGGGTTGGAGCATGCCCCAGCAAAGAGAGTCTGAAACAAGTAGACACTGGATATATGAATAAACTCTACAGTACTCTCTAGCTAATTCTTGAGCCTCTATGCATGGAACTTGATGAAAGAGGCTCAGAAAGAATAACATATCCAAACTCTGAGATGTTATCCAAGAGGGAGCATTTACTGATCATTTTGTTCCTCTGCAACAACTTGGCACCAGGCTTCTGGTAGTTGCTGACAATCTTTGACATTTCTTACCTCACTGTAGCACTTTCCCAACAAACAAATTAGAATCTTAAAACTACCTAATTGACTATGTCAGAATTCAGACAGCCCATAGCATAACTTTCACAATGTCTGGAGCACAATTTAAAATTGTTGGACTTAAAAGAAGCAGAAAAATATATCTCATTAGTAAGAGAAAAGATAGATTCCAAATTGGAATGATCCATATTTTGGAAATAGCAGGCAAGGATTTTTATACATATTTTTAAGTATGTTCAGTGTCATAAAAGAAAATGCTTTTCCATGAATGGTAAAATTAGGAAACTATAAGCAGAAGAATGGAATATAAATACAAATGAAAATAAAACTGAAGAAGTGAAAGTACATCTCAAATGAAAGTTTTACTGCTTGGGTTTAAGAGCACACTGGGGATTAAGCCAGGGTTGGTTCTTCTGAGAGCTGAAGGTAAGTGTCTGTCTACTTTCTGTCATTCACTTGGTGTCCTATCAGTGAAATGCTGTAACACAGTACTATAGACTGGATGGCCTAAATAAAAAAAAAAAAAAAAAAAAAAGTTCATTTTCCTCAGTTCTGGGAGCTGGGAAGTCTAAGATCAAGTACTAGTAGTTGGTATGCTAAGAAGCTGGAGAGCAGAGAGATGAAGCAAGCTTTTTCATAAGGGGCTAAACCCAATCCTAAGGGCTCCACCTTCATGATCTAATTATATCCCATTGTCTCCATCTCCAAATAGCATCACATTGAGTATTTGTTTTCAACATATTACTTTTAGGGGGAAACTATCATTTAGGACTTGGCACCTGGCTTCTCGTAGTTGCTGACAATCTTTGACATTTCTTAGCTAACTGTAGCACTTTCTCAGTCTCTTGTTCATCTTAACATGTCATTCTCCTTGTGAGTGTGTCTGGGTCCAGAATTTTCCTTCTTATCAGGTCCAGTTACATTGGATTAGGTCCTGCTCATTTTACCTTAACTAATTATCTCTGCAGTTTGCATTCTTTGAACTTATATGCGAACACATAACACATGCTAGGTTTCAGTGATGAACTATGGGGTGTGGGGGTAATGCAAACTCTGATGAGTTTAAAGTAAGGAGGAGTCAATAACATAAAAATAGGTAAATGGAAATCATCCCATCTGAAACAGACAAAATTATGGAAAATGAAAACATAAAGTAATTCTTCCTCACAGAACTTTGGAACAATAAAAAAAATTAACAAAATAATGCAGTAAAAATTAATGGCATTTGCAGGTAAAAATAGCATAAGTCTCAAAAATCCAAGTACCAAATGTTCTCTCTTATATAAGGAGGCTAGTTCATAGTATTGTTGATGGGAGGGTACATACGAGGACTAGAAGAACACTAGAATGGTCAAAGGGAAGGGAGAGTAAGGGAGGGCATTTGAAAGGAAAAAGGAAAAGGTGTTTGAATGAGATGGATATCATTTTCCTTGAATTGTTTCGTATGCAAACAATGGTAAAAAGATGCTAAATACATGCACTATGAGTTGTACAAAAAAATATAAATTAAAAAAAATTAAAAAAAATAGCATAAGCCGAAAGAGAATTAGAATGTGGCATAAAGAGTGACTGATTGTTTCACAAATGGGCTACAAAAGAAAATAATTTATAAAGATTAGCAGACACCGAGAGAATTAAAGTCAAACTAAACTAAGACAATCATGATGCTAAAAGAGAAAAATAAAATCCTGTAAGCAATCAGATGAAACTGCACCTGACCACAGAAGAGCAAGCATGAGTTCCCATGTGAACAGTGGGTTCCATTCAATGAAGAAAAAAATACCTATCTATCCAAAATAATACAAATATTTCCTCAAATACACTTCTAGGAAGTGTTGTAATGTTTCCAGCTTGTATAACCAACATAACTAGAATCATCATAGATGCAGAAGATCAAAACAACATCATAAACAGCTATATTATATATTTCAATATTAAAGGTTTACAAAAATTGAGTACAATGACAAAAGCTAACTTTAAAACATTGTAATTGTTTAATGTTTTTTTCAATCACAATTGAATTAAATTAAAATTAATGATAAAAATTAAAAATGTAAGTCAAAACAAGCTTCAGAATAATCTATAAGTCAAACAATAAGTCAAAACAAGCTTCAGAATAATCTATAAGTCAAACAAAAATTCAAGAGACTAATTCAACCTGAGTAATAATAAAAATGTAACCATACAAAAAATTTGTAGGATATATCTAAAGCTATGATTAGAGGAAAATTTATAATCCTAAGTACATGCAATCTCTTATTTATGACAAAGACCTTTTGGATATATAAACGAGAAAAGAGGAAAAATGAAAATACAATGAGCTATAATTCAATTTAACAAATTTATGATAAAAATAGCAAATTGAAATTATGGAAATTATGCTGCTAAAATATTGATAATAACTATAAGATACCAACTGACCTTGTTATTCCAAAAATAAAACACTTGAGAAGGAAATAATTCCAAACACATCCTATAAGGCTCGTATTACCCTGATACCCAAACCAGATATGGACACAGCCTAAAATAAAATTATAAAAGCCAATATTCTTGATGAACATAAACACAAAAATCATCAACAGAATGCTAGCAAACTGAGTTGGACAGCACTTAAAAATATTATCCCAAGTTTCCCAAGTGGGATTCATTTCAGGAGTGCAAGGAAGATTCAATATATGCAAGTCAATAAACACAATACACCACATCAGCAGAATGTAGAACATGATTTTATATGTAGAAAACCCCAAAGATTCCACCAAAATTATTATGATTAATAAACAAATTCAACAAGTTGGCAGAAAATCAAATCAATATGCAAACACAGTTGTATTGCTGTATGCCAATGACAAATTACCTTGATTGCTAAATCAGGAAAGAAATCCTGTTTACAATAGATACAAACAACAACAACAACAACAAAAAACACCCAAGTTTCTAGCGAACTTCCATATTATTCTCCATGGTACTAATTTGCTTTTCCACTGAGAATATATGAGAGTTCCCTTTTCTGTATATCCTCACCATTTTTTATTTTTTATTTGTATAATTAATTTATTTATTCAGATAATAGTCATTCAAATTGGGGCAAAAAAGGTATCTTGTGATTTTGATTTACATTTCCCCAATGGCTAATGAAATTGAGTATTTTTTTTTGACATATTTCTTGGCTATTGGTATTTATTCTTTTTTTTTTTTTTTTTTTTTTTTTTTTTTTCGCACAGGGGATTGAACTCAGAACTCAGGGGCACTCAACCACCAGGCCACAACCCCAGTCCTTTTTTTTTTTTTTTTTTTTTTGTATTTTATTAGAGACAGGGTCTCACTGGGTTGCTAAATGCCTCGCCATTGCTAAGGCTGGCTTTGAACTCGCGATCCTCCTGCCTCAGCCTCCCAAGTGCTGGGATTACAGGTGTGCACCACAGCGTCAGCTGTTGGCATTTATTCTTTTGAGAAGTTTCTCTTCATATCACTTGCCCATTTTAAAATTGGATGGTTTGGATGTTTGATTTTATTTGCTTAGTTCATTGTATATTGTGATCCCATATATATTATCCTTTGTCATATGAATAAATGACATTTTTTTTTTCATTCTGTGCTTGTTTCTTCACTCTGTTAATTGTTTCCTCTGCTGTGCAGTGGCTCTTCAGTGTCAAGGAATTTCATTTTTTCTATTTTTGCTTTTGTTGTCTGTGTGTGGGGGATGGTCATATTTTAAAAAATCATTGCCTGTGCTGATGTCTGAAAGTGTTTCTGTTTTTTAATAGTTTCATAGTTTCAGGTCTTGCATTTTAAACTTTTATACACCAGGAATAAATAGGTCTTTAGGGTATATTAGTCACAGCAACTTAAGACTCCTTAGAATATGAAGTGTATTATCTGATGATGTTGACATGTGTTTCTCTGAAACCATGCTCACAAGGAAACCCATGAGATCAAAAACTATCTTTGTGGCCTTGTAATCTTCCTTCCCTTACATCTTCCAATTCTTAAATAATGCTCTATTCGGTGTCACTATGGAATACTTTGAATTTTCTTAATTTTTTTACATAAATACAGTTATTTATTTTGCACTTATTGTCCAGGTTCTTTCTCTTATCATAATTAAGATTAATTTCAAATTTATTTGTTGAATTCATGAAAAGTAGTACCTCATTTGTGTTTATTGCTAAAGACCATTATACTGTACCAGAATGCTGTAACACTTTCTAATATTTTCATTAGTGCATTTTAGTTATACATTAGTGTGGGGTTCATTTTGACACATCCATAAATACATGTGACATAATGAGTTCCATTTCCACGCCTAGTACTCTCTGTACACTTTTAAAGTCCTTTAACCAGTTCAGAAATGTTTACCAACTGGTGTTTGTTTCCATTTTTTAGCTATTACATTAAAGTTGTTATGAACATGACTGTTGGAGACTCTGTGAAGATGGGTGTTTCATAGTCTCACAGGTGAATTAAAAGGCTGACCTGTATGGTAGGTCTAGGGTTTATCTTTAAGGAATTGACAGGATACTTGTCATAATAACTTTATCAGTTTACATTTTCACTAGCAGTGTACAAGTGTCCATTTTTTTCAATATTCTGAGCAATATCTAATATTGTTAGTCTTTTTAATATGTAGCCATTCAATCATATGTATAACAGTCCCTTCTTGTGGTTTTAATTTTCATTTTACCCTAAATGTTTACTGATTTGAGTCTCTTTCCATGGGTTCTTCAATACATTTTTGTTTTGAAATGTCTGCTTAAATTCTTAGCCCATTTTTGTGTGTAATTGATTATTTTCTAATTAGTAGATCATAGAGCCCTTTATATTACAAAGGGAACTTGGGGGGCTGGATGTATATTTTGTAAATATGTTCTCACAGTCTGTAGATTATTGGTTTATTAATGATGCCTTATAAAGACCACAATTTTAACACTGATATTGGTAAAGTTTATTTTACTGTTGTTTTCTTTGGCACTCATATTTATTCTGCTCGTCTATTATGCCCATGCCTTTTGAGTTACCTTTCACTCTATAAGGTAAAATAAGTATTGAGATATTTTCCCCAAATCCTTAATTGATCCAGCACTGTTTGTTGATAAATCTCGTCCTTTCTCCTTGAAAATGTCTTGCATTTGTCAATATTAGTGTATCTTATATGTGTTGGTCTTTTGATGCACTTTGATTCCAGTGAGAAAACATATAACTGTGCTATTTAATATTGACTTCCAGTTCACGGATATGAGTTCTGGGAGATCCCACCTGCGTCTGGTTGTTCTTTCCTCAGTCACCTGCTATAGTTGCTTCACATGCATGCACTGATCAGTTCTCCACTGAACACTCCAGGGAACTCTTGCCAGAACTTTGGGTCCACCTATATAGTTCCTTTTTGAAGTTCTCTACTGAGTCTTTAGTCAATAGATTGTGGCTACCTTTCTATGCCCAAATTCTTAACTTTGTTGCATAAACTCAACAAGAATGATAGGCACACATTATATTTTCTGTTGCCCTGGATTATGGTGTGAGAATTCTCTGTAGTCTATAATCCTTTTTTCCCCCTTGTAACAGAGATGCATGTCCAGGGCTGTAAGTTCTCCAAAATTTGGAAACCATTTCTTATGTTTGGTTGATGTTTTGCTCCTTTAAAGATGGAGGGTAAAATTGATTTTGGCTACTTCATTCTATCTGGAAGGCACATCAATAAATTTAAGGATCAAATCTGTTAAATATTAACCCTCCCTTTCACATGCTCAAATATAAATATATTTCAGTCAAAATGTTGATTTACTCACCTTTTCACCTCATATTCATACACCTCCCCTTGACCTGAAGGAAATGCTAAGTGTCTAATGAATGAACACAAGAAGGATGTATGAATCAAGGAAGGACATGTTCACATCTATGATGTCATTGCTTTCTATAAAGGGGGAAGGAACAAGATGCAATGATAATGAGACAGGTAGGAGGCCAGGAAAGGAGCATGACTTTGAAAGTAAAAAGGAGAATCAGATGCATGTATAAGTAGCCATAGCAGTTCAGAGAGTGCTTCAGAGGATACATGAATAGAACATGCACCTGAAAGGATGTTGGCAAATTATTACTTTAAGGGGCTGGGGTTGTGGCTCAGCAGTAGAGCGCTTGGCTAGCATGCATGAGGCACTAGGTTCTATCCTCTGAACCACATAATAATAAAATAAAGGTTCTTGTGTACACTTAAAACTAAAACAAATATTTTTAAAAAATATATTACTTTAAAATCTAGGTGGTAGCATTAAAAATACACTCTGAAATTATTTGGAAGTATGTTCTAGAAAGAACTTTTTCTTCTTGGAAGAGAACCAAAATTATATTCAACTTTATCTGACAACTTTCCATATAAGAAACAAATTCCCAAAGTTTCAGTAAAAGAACTTTCTATTAAAGTAGGAAGAGGTTTTGAAAACTACCTCAGCAAATACTATTTAGGTATGCCAAATTTTATAAACCTGATCTGGAATTCAGAGGTACAGTTTGTGTACAAACATCCAAGTGTTCAGTGCTTGGTGTTGATCTAGATCTTTGTGATACTCAAAACTTGTGCAGTTTCCATTCAACATTGTTGGTAAACATATCTGCTTAGTCATCTGTCACAAATTCCACAGGTGTAGCTATTAGTAGAAGCCTTTGACTCAACCTAACTCTAAGCCAAGAAGTAATTTGTTACATGATGCTCTGTGATGGGATGTGAGAGATTCAATTTTCATTTTGGAGCAAATGGAATAAATCTGCACCCGCAGGTGACATTGAGGTCACACCCTCATGCAAGGAATACAGTGCAAGCTACAATGTCCCTGGCTTCATTATTTCTGAATGTGATTACTATAATTCAGAGAGTCTACACACCTGAAACTGTTCACCCAGTGACATCAGCTGGTTTAGGCTGAAGTGAATCAACTATTCAAAACTAGGTATTGATGATAATATTTCAAATGTAATTTCATAGACATCATCTCTACCCAGGGACACTCCAGCATCATTTCTAAGAGACCAGTAGAGAGACTTTTGATAATATTCATGAAATATCCAAGAATACTCAAATGAAATAGAATCAAAGTGGAGCTGTTTTTAATTGTGCAATCACTGTATAGCAAAGAGTGATACAGCAGTATCTAGAAGTAGGTAAATTTTCTAGTGCACTTCATAATTATAATGATCCCATTATTTGGCACTTATTGCTTCTGGATTTAGAGTAGAATTTTTTTTAAAATTAATGAAACATTACAAATAGTGCTAGTGGGAAAATGTTTAGCTGAGTTGGAGCTGATTGACTCTGAATTCAAACTCAGGAAACTCTCAAAAGCATGGGTGCATAAAGACAATATTTTTGAAATTTATTGTTCCTTTTCCTTGAAATCATATAGCTTTAAAGATGTTAATTTTTCTATTAGAGTTAGTATCATAGAATATATCTTTTTATTTATCTTTCATATATATTTACATTATAACATGTATAATATTTCTACAATAAACATATCTTAATGAAAAATAATAACACTGACTTATAAATAAGAAATGGAAAAAAAATATTGTTCCTCAAAGACATAAAGAAGGGCTGGGGCCTGGGGTTGTGGCTCAGTGGTAGAGCACTTGCCTAGCATGTGTGAGGCACTGGGTTCAGTCCTCAGCACCACACACAAAAATAAATAAATATAAATAAAGGTATTGGGTCAATATACAAATGAAAAAAATATATATATATATTAGATAAAGGACCTAAAGAAAAAGTTGGATAAGAGTCCTGTTCAAATGGTAATGCTGTTTATGGAGACCATACAACAACCATCATTGTTATAATGATAAATTTTAAAATACTAAGGGAAGAAAATGGAAGGTAAGAAAATGCTGGAGCAGTCACAGTCTTCTAGATCTGTCTCCTCTGTGGTAGAGACACTCTGAGTAACAGATTTTCTGTTGCTTGCTCGGGCAAGCCCATGACTGGGGGTGAGAGTGGACAAGATATGCAGTAGAGGAAGTGGGTTTGGGGAAAGATGTGTTGGCAGGAGTTAGATATTTCTTTTCCAAATATTACTATAGAATTGGACATTAATTTTTCAGTTGACCCAGATCTTTGTGTAAGCACAGAGAAGCAGATTTGTACACATTTGTCAGGCAGAATAACCTTACAGCTTGTTCAATGTGATGGGTCACTTTTTCAGAGGGTGCAGAGCCAGGATTGGGGTCATGGCAAAAATGGTCAGAGAGCACAGAGGAGGCAGGTGCTCAGAAGGTAAATCAGTGCTCTAGGGCAGAACACTATGAGCAAACTCAGAAACGAGGTTGTTGCCTGAGCAAATATAATATTTGTTGATACAATTCTTCAGCTCTGTTCTCTAGAGAAATAGAATCAACAGGAAGTATAATCATAAAAAAGGGATTTATCACATTGGCTTAAGCGACCAGAAGCTGAATGGTCCACAATGGATATCTGCAGGCTGGAGAGGTGGAAGATCCAGTAGCTGCACAGTCCAAGAGGCTGAAGCCCTAGAATAAGAGGGCTCAATGGTGCTACCCTAGTCAGAGACCAAAGGCTTCTGGGGAATCACTGTCAGAGTCCACTTTGGAAGACCAAAGAAGTGAGAGTCTTATGTCCTCAGATAATTGCAGCAGCAATCAAGAACCCATTCAAGAAGAATCAAGCTTTCATCTGCTGCTGCTTCCTTGTTCTTCCAACTTTTATTCCATCCTTTTGGATGGTCTGCCCATGCTTAAGAAGGGTCTCCATTTCAATTGGCTATCCCAAATGTCAATCATTGTTAGACACACCCTCATAAACACAAACATAAGCCTCTTAATCCTTGGCCTCTCTTAATCCCACGGAGCTGAAAATTCAAATTAAGCATTGCAAGTCTACCCCTTGTCAACTTGATAGCCAAATATGACTCTCTACATCATACTTAATCTCCAAACAAACAAAATAACAAGGTCATAATTCCACCTAACATAACTATCCTTCCTACAACCAAATGCACTAGTTCTTTCCCCAGAATAAGAAAAAAATAATTACTGATGTTAAGTCAATCAATATTACATGATGAGTAATGGAATAGTACCAATCATTTCCTCTTAATGTGTTTGTAAGTATGCCCAAACATATTCTTAATGGAACAGGGAAGAATTATCAATGGCAATTACAATCCTTGTTTCTGTAACTGGTTATGTGGTCATGGTTGTTATTTATAACTACCTTCTTCTACTACCCATTCTGTATTCCTTCTACCTTCAGCAAGCACCTTAGCAGGTCATGGCTCTTTACCTGAGGGTGTGACCCACACCTTCATTCCTGAAGGATCTGAGACATTTGTCATCTTGCCAGGATTGGGTTGTTATAATTTCCCATCAACTTTAATAACAGGACAAAGTAATTCCAAGAGATGCCCTAAGGAATCTCCTGCACTCCAGGAAAATGCATCCTTACCTCCATTGTGAAGAAACAGTCCAATGTCCCCTTGGTAATCTGAATCAATCATTGTTGCCAGAAACTTAACTCTCTTCTTAGCCTGTTTACTCAGAGGAGCCCAAAGTGGCCAGGGGGAAGTCTTAACCTCCAGTTTAAAGAAATCATTGTTGTATATCCAGGCAGAAGCTTTTCTCCTCCTGGAACTAAGATGTTTAGGCCTGCAGATCATAAATTTTCAGGGACAGGAAGCAAAAACTTTACTAGTGTGTTACTATGGGTAATGGTGAGTGGTACCATTCCAGTCTCCACCCCTTGATTGAATTCTAGCAACATGAGAGACAGTACCATATATTGGACAGTGATTCAGACTATAGACAGCTTTCTGAAGAACTTTTCCCCCGCCCTGCAAAATATTGCTACCTGGTTGGTGCTATAACTGCATCTTCAAGTGTCCATTCCATCATTCTATCAAACCAGCTGCTTCAGGATGGTGGACAACATGGTAAGACCAGTGAATCCCATGAGCCCATTGCCTCACTTCTTTGGCTGTGAAGTGAGTTCTTCTCTCGGAAGCAATACTTTACGGAATACCATGACCATGAGTAAGGCATTCTGTAAGTCCACAGAGGTGGTTTTGGCTGAAGCACTATGGGTAGGGGAGGTAAATCCATACTAAGAATAAGTGTCTATTCCAGTGAGGACAAACTGCTGCCCCTTCCATGATGGTAGTGGTCCAATATAATCAACCTGCCACCAGGTTACTGGCTGATCTTCCCCGGGGAACAATGTCCCATGTGGGCTTAGCATTTGTCTCTATTGCTGGCAAATTGGGCACTCAGCAGTGGCTGTAGCCAGATCAGCCTTGGTGAGTGGAAGCCCATGCTGATGAGTCCATGCATAACCATCATCTCTTCCACCATGATCTCTTTGTTCATGAGCCCATTGAGCAATGACAGGGGTGGCTGGGGAAAGAGGTAGACTGCTATCCACAGATCAGGTCATCCTATCTACCTGATTATTAAAATCCACCTCTGCTGAGGTCACCTTTTGTGCGCATTTAGATGAGATGCAAATATCTTCATATCCTTTGCCCATTTAGAGAGATCTATCCATATACCTCTTCCCCAAATGTGCTTCTCACTAATTCTCCAATTATGTTCTTTTCAGTTTCCTTTTTCAGTTACCAGGTAGCAAAACCATTGGCTATAGCCCATGAGTTGGTGTACAGTCTCATATATGGCCATTATTTCTTCCAAGCAAAATGCACAACCAGATGCACTGCCCCAAGTTCTGCCTATTGTGAAGATTTCCCCTCACCATGTCCTTCAGGATTGTTCCAGAAAGGGACAGCAGTGCTGGAGATGTCCACTTATGCATGCTACCTGCTGATTGTGCAGAACCAACCCTGAACCAGGCCCTAGTCTTCTCTTCCTCTGTTAATTGATCATAAGGCACACCCCATGAAGCAATAGATTCATGCTGAGGGACAGAACATTCTGCAGCAGGAGTAGGAAGCAGACAATGGGCCATCTCTTCATGAAACCTATTTGTGCCTTTGGGTTCCACTCATGCCTGATCATGTATATACCACTTCCACTTGATGATAGAGTGTTGCTGAGCACATCTAACTTTATGGCTTGTTGGATAAGATAACACCCAGTTAATAATGGGCAGCTCAGGGCACATAGGATCCTGGTGGCCCATGGTTAAGCATCCAGTTTCCACTAAAGCCCGGTAGCAGGCCAAGAGCTGTTTCTCAAAGGGAGAGTAGTTGTGTGCAGAAGACGGTAGGGCCTTGCTTCAAAATGCCAATGGCCTCCTTTGTGATTCACCAATAGGGGCCTGTCAAAGTCTCCAGACAGTGTCCCTATCTGTCACTGACACTTCAAGGACCACTGGGTCTGTCAGGTCAATAGCCTGAGTGGCAGAGCAGCCTGCACAGTATCCTGGACCTATGGCAGAGCCTTCTCCTGTTCTGGACCCCACTCAAAACAAGAAGCCTTTCTAGTCACTCAGTAGATGGGCTGAAGTAACACATCCAAGTGAGGAATGTGCTGCCTCTAAGATCCAAATAGGCCCACCAGTCCTTATGTTCCTTTTTATTTGTAGGAGGGACCAGAGGCAACGACTTCTCCTTCACCTTAGAATGTCACTGCTAATTTCCTTGAGAAGTTTACACAATTTTGCCAGTGTTATTGTTTGGATGTGAGGCGTACCCCCAAAGCTCAGGTGTGAGAGAATGCAAGAAGATTTAGAGATGAAATGATTGGGTTATGAGAGCTTTAATGCAACTGATGAATTAATCCCCTGAAGGGATTAACTGGGTTGTAAAGGAAGTGGCAGGGTGTGGCTAGAGGAGGTGTGTCACAGGTGTCATGGCTTTGGGGTATATATTTGTATCTGGCAAGTAGAGACTGCTCTCTCTGACTCCTGATCATCATGTGAGATACTTCTTTCTCCCTACCACACTCTTCTGCCATGATGTTCTGCCTCATCTCGGGCCCTGAGGAATGGAACCAGCTGCCTATGGACTGAGACCTCTAAAAACCTGAATCCCAGATAAACTTTTTCCTCCTCTGTTGCTTCCTGACTTGGAGCAACAACGCTGTGGGAGAAAAACTCAGAGGCAGAATGAAGATGAAAGAAGGTTTTTTATTCTTCGGCTTTAGCAATCTCTCAAAACTCTAACACTGGCTCTTTCAGCAACCTCTCTGACTCTTTACTTCTTCTGACTACTGACTCTTTAGTTTACTTCTTTATTGTACTTCTTTACTTTCTTTTACTTTTACTTTCTTAGAAAGAGCTGAGAGAGAGAGAGAGAGAGAGAGAGAGAGAGAGAGAGAGAGAGAGCTTCTTCTTTCTTCTTTCTTCTTTATTCTTTGGCAGCCTCAGCCTGACTCCGACCAGCAACTACTTCTTCTCTCAACTAGTCTAACTCCTCATCCGGTTATATATCTTTAGCTTTAACAAGGACCACAGGTGCGTCACACAGTTCACGGGCATACAAAGATTCTTTCAGGTGGAAACTAGAACATCTCTTATGGCCGTCAGCTAACCGCAATTAACCATCTCCTATTAGGGCTCCTTCACTCCTCTAGTTGTTCTTGTCAGGTCTTCTAGTCACAGCAACAAGAAAGCTGACTGAACACACACACACACACACACACACACACACACTTCAAGATGGTTATTAAAATTAGAAAAAGTTAAAAACCCTGCCGAACATTCTGGTTGTTTTTATGGACTTGTGAGAACAGGTAGGTGAAGAGAGGATTCAACCTGTGGTTCCTGTCATGTTCCAGTACACGGTGTGCACACCCAGGGTACCACAGCCTATATGCATGCTAGAGCTACCATAGCTCAGTTTCTGAAATTTTTATTTTAAGATACTTATTACTCATCCAAGTGAAGTTATACAGTGGGCAAGCAGATAAGGGTTTTGATTTCAAATGAGATGTTCTCTAGTCAGATGCTCTATGGTTCACAATAAGCTATTGTGTATTTTATAAATAGCTCAACCACAGAAGCTCAAAGTCTCAAAAAAAAAAAAAAGTAAAAGAAGAAGGAGACATTATTTGCTCCGATCTGATTAGAACACATCATATACATGTACTGAAATATCACACCTTGTCTTACAAGTATGTACTATATTATGTTAATCAAAAAATTTTAAGTGTCTAAGAAGATGGAAATACTAACTACCCTGATTTGATAATTACATGTTATATATTTGTATCCAATTTTTACACTGTACTCCATCAACACATACTATTGAAGTAATAAATAAGTGAGCACTTCTAGATGGACAGTATTTTGACCATCTCCTCTGTGACCTGTTGGTGAAAGAGAGATTCCCACCTGGGTTTCTTAGGAATGGATGTAAAATGACACCCAGCATGGGCCAGAGAGACCCACAGAGGTTTATTAATCACATATATTCACAGCCCGGGGGAAGAGACCCACTCAGGGTCACATAGGATCAGCAATTGGAAGGAGACCTACTTTGGAAAAATGGGAAGGAGCTCTGGAAATGTATTCATAAAACTGATGGCAATTTATGTCATCTTCATCTCCCTGGATATGAATAATAAACATGTGATCACTCAAGATGTTGACAGTTCATGTACTAACCAAATCGACACACAGAGGATGTGTGACTAAAGAGGGCACAGAGGGACACACAGTAGAAAGTGATGATGTGGGGAGACTCAGTGTGTTCCTGGAGTCCTACTTGCGTCACAACATTTCAATGAGGGCAGTGAAGGTGTTATACATTTAATTTAGTTTCCTGTTGCTGGTGAAGTTCAATTCTCTGAGAAGCCATTCTCCTCCCCTGACTAAATTTAACATACTTGTAGTAACAGGCTGTTTCGGGATTGAGGAAACCACACACTTGTTATATATTTTGAGGAAGGTAATCTTGGAAGTTGCAAATATGCACTACGGACTTTCCTGAGTAGGAGCTGGCTAACAGTAAATTCAAAGAATGTTGAAAGGTAACAGGGAGGCCACCTTATCCTCTGGGTCAGCAAATGTGGTCCCCAGGACATTTCTACTCTGGTTCTTGTTCAACAAAATGTCTTGCTCTTTATGTTCCTTGTAATAGTAAAGTTTCTTGTCTTTACTCTAAACAGCCCCAGTTTACATTCTGAATCATTCTTTTGAATATTTGTATGTAATGCAAATATTTTCCAGTTTTCAACATTTTTGATCTGCCATTGATTTTACAATGTTATGCAGTTAATTTAACCAATATATCTTATCACACGTTCTGACCTTGCAACAGTTAGAAGTCACTTCTTCCACAAGATAATGAGGTGCTTGTCTTGTGTTAGCTGCAAGTAATATTTTTGTAGATGGCCCTGCATTAAAAGCTCTAAACCATTTAGGACTTACTTTCACAAACACTGTGAAGTTGATATATTTTTTCTTCACACAATACTGAACTACTCATAGATGACGACCCTCTGCCTATATTTTCTATCACTATACTGATCTATTCATTGTTCCATAAGAGAAAACTTGTCACATATTATCTTTATATAGCACAATCACATATGATACAATATTAACTAAGCATCTTAAAATATTTTATATATTCTCACACCTGTACTTTTCTTCAGGAGATTTAAAATTGATTTACTAATTTACCATCCAAAAATGTTGCCAGTTTTGCTTTAGGATCATATTATTATGCATCAGTTTGACCTGTCTCATGTGGTTTGTATCATTTTTCTCCCTATTTTAAAAGTGTGAGACTTTTATGGTTTTCTTAATGTGGACTTCCTTAATTTGTTACAAAATTTATTTCCACATAATTTAAAGTTTTATAGCTTTTGTGACAGGGATTTGCTTTCCATTATGTATTCTAATTGGTAATTTCTGTTACATAGTATAGCTATTGATTTTTGTTTCCTATTTAAATAAACACCCTTACTGAAATTCTGGTATTCTAATGATTTCTCAGGGTTTTCAAAGTTCATAATCATCATCTAATATATTATTTCTGTTCAGACAACAATATCTCAAGTCAACACTTAAAAAATGGTTTTTGAAAAGCAACCAGGAAAGTGGTTATTCATATCTCATACTATGTTTCTTCATATATCTTTGTTATGGGTATTTATTTTTAGTTTCATATTTATAATTACATCTAATAAATGTCATTTTAATTATTTGAGCTTCATTTTTTTCTGTCTTTATCTCATGTCAATCAGTATATGCGGTAAAAATAATGTTTTTCTTTGACATTTTAAGCATTTACATGATAAGATATTAAAATGATTTCTAGTAATGAAGTCTTCTAGGGTTCCTAAAAATCTATCAATCTTATACCACATTTTTAATGCAGTGATAAATTCTACTAGTGAATATTTTTCTTACTCCTTTTATCAAGAGGCATTGATGAATTTTATTAATTTTTTTTGCCCTTTTCACGTATTTCTTTATCTATTGCTAGCAACAGAAATCTGTGCAACAAAAAGCATTCAACCATGACCTCCAGCCCTTGTCATTCTGAGCAAACTGATCTTACTGGTGCAGATGTCCCATTGATTTTCTTCATATTCAGATGATTATATGTTAGGTTGACCTGCCTCATTTTTTACTCAATTTGCAATATTTCCAAGGCATCTTTGCCATTTTCTTTTTAAAAGTACTGATGCTTGTTTCCTCTTCTTACATATCTCACTTACCATCTCAATGGGGAACATATTGTAACATAATTAATACCTTTTGATTCTCATGTTGCTGAAAGTCATCTTTATCTTTTGCCCAAGTGAGCATTGCTTTATATTTCATAATTATAACTGACAGGTCATGATGTGGTTCCTCAGAGTCATCAATAATGAAAACTAAGTACCACCTGAGATTATAGCATCTGCTCCAACCAATTTAATTTCTCCATCAACACAGTTTAGGGAAAAGTGTATTATGGTTTAGAATTGTTAGGAACAGGTGTTGCTAAAAAACTATATCCTTGTCGAAGTTGTGTCTTGATAGTAAATGAGACTATTATTTCACTGTTGTGTCCTGGTTCTTCATGATGAAATTTATAAACTCTACCAGCAAAACATATTGAAAGACCACATATTTACACATTATGTTTCAGCATGGCACCTAATAGAGAAAAAAAAAATACATCCAATGAATAGTTTGTAAATATATCTAGTGGAATTTATGAAGTGATAGAAAACAATATGGATTCGTAAAATGAAAGAGTAATTTTGCTCAGGGATGGTGCAATATCAGTACAAGTTTTGTAGTAGACACATACACACCCTTGCTTAAGTCTGCAGCACACTTCTCCAAACTAGCTGTACTGGTTTTTAGTTCTCCAGGAATGTATCGTAGTCCAGTGTTTCCATTTACCTCCCACATTTGACATAATCAGGATTTTTAAAATTTTGCCCATTTTCCTTAGTCATCATGATTCAACCACTGTTTTCTGACTCCTCATAAAGTGGAGCACCATGTTCTACACTTATTAGATAAACTTACTGGACATTCTGAAACTCTGATTTGAGAAAAATCTGCTCCAGATTGTTGCACTTTCTTTCCCTGTAGCATTGCTTATCTTTTTCTTATAGATTTGCAGAAGTTCTTTATACCTGTGGATGAAAATAATATTCCTCATATATCAGTTTTTGCAAGCATCTTTTCTTTTATTGATATCTTTTGATGGACAAAGATTTGTTAATTTTTTATTTATTTATGCATTTTAGTATGAAATAAGTGAAGAGCAGGTGGGGTGTAGCAATCACACCATCCTTCTTAATCTGGCCAATGGCATTTTGGTTAATCAATTTGTGGGATACACAAAAGTAATTTGACTACATACATTTTTAAATTATTTGATTAAATGGGAAAATATAATATGTAGAAGAGTTGACTATTTACATATACCTCATAATACCCTTCACAAGAATTTTATTGGGCTTTTTAGTTTTATAAATAATTTAAGTTTTTTGATTTTACAATTGTGGTCTCTAAAATAAAATGCAAAAATAAAAACAATACAGAGATTTGGAAGGCACAACTAATGCCTAGGTTTACTGACTGTCTCCATACCAATGATGGCTGCATATTACTGTTGCTACTACAGATATCCTGGACATTTAGACCTTGAACAGTCCACTGTGCCTACAAACTCTTCAATGTATGTACTCCATTTCTAAAGCACTACTGAAGTTTTAAATTTTTAAAAAAAGTGGATAAATATAATTAAATCCTTACAACAACTTCAAGTTGTAGAATAGATTATTTGTAAATGTGTAAATGTAAATGAGCTAGTTTTCTATTGTGGAATTCTTGGTTTGGCATAATTCCAACAAATATATAAAAAAAAAAAGATGGTAAAATGAAATGGATATCATTACCCTAATTGCATGTATGAAGATATGAGTGGTGTGAATATACTTTGTATACAACCGGCAATATGAAAAAATATGCTCTATATATGTATTATGAATTGTAATGCAATCAACAACTTCAAAAAAAAAAAAAAAAAAGGGGTCTATAACACACCAGATGTGTTATAGACTTTTTCTGATGGAAAGTGCTGAAAAAATCAAGTCTCCAAAGTGGACCTTGTTGTGAGTAGCACAGAAAAGAGGGGAACACTCAGACCAAGTAAGCAACAGCAGCAGTATGTGGGCAGATCTATTGGCGACATTGTGATTGGCTGGATATTACATCTGTTAATTGACCCTGTGTTTGGGACACCAAAATATTTCCATGTTTCACATACAGTGGCAAATTCTCTCAGGAAAAGTACATAGCTAAATAGGTGGTTACATTAAACTAGTAACTGCAACTGACTTGTGTGAAACAGGTAAAGCATTTGATAAACAACAATTGATGAATTTCACAACCTACAGCATTTGAGTTAAGAAGGTAATGTTCAAATGTCAAAATGAGTACAATTTAAGTGCTTTTGAGACATGTCAATGTTCTGAGAACATTTAAAACATTTCAGTATGAGCTGAGATAGACTTACTAATGTGAGGCACAAATTGTTAGTCTCTTTTATTAAGAATTAAACAAATACAAGCTAGAAAGGAAAACCTAATGACAAGTGGGTTTGGAAAGTCTACTACCACAGATTGATGGAAGCTGACAGGCAGGAATTATGGAAATCACCAAAGACCATCACCCCTGAAGATTCCACATACACCAACAGGAAGCAGACAAAAACGCACCAAACTGCTCTGGAAGACTCAGTTTTTTCAAGTGCAGCTTCCCAATTTTCTCTTTCATGAGAAAAGAGAGAACTACTGGTTTTGGAATAGAAGAAGCAGCGTGTGGAGAACAGTGTTCTCAGGAGAAATGTTTAGGGTTTGAATCTTACTTCTATATGACAATATTCTTCAAAGAGATGAACATCAGCATAATAGTCTTCCATTTGCCAGCCAGACACACTCCATGAAATTATCAATTACACCTATACTCACTGTTGACCATTTAGGCAGATTGGGTATGTCCTGTTAAATCAAATTTTGTATGGATAAGAACTCTTTGGTAGCTGAGCACTGTGACGCATACCTGCTAACGCAGAAGCTCTGGAGGCTGAGGCAGAAGGATTACAAATTCAAAGCCAGCCTCACCAAAAGCTAGGCAGTAAACAACTCAGTGAGACCCTGTCTCTAAATAAAATACAAAATAGTGTTGGGGATGTGGCTCATTGGTAGAGTGACCCTGAGTTTAATCCCCAGTACATCCCCACAAAAAAAAAAAAAAAGAACTTCGGTACCGTTCAATTTGCTAAGGTAATAATCAGTAAGTTATGAATAATGGCAAAATATTCCAATCTAATTTTAAAATTCAACTTAATGCATTATAAACTGAAGAACAGTTAAATGTATATTGTGTTTTTTTCTAAAATAAATTTTGTTATCAATTAACATGTTTTGGAGACTATTAGATATACAAAATTTTGCTTATGTATGATATAACTTGTATCAAGACTCCTACTAAAACTCTTAGTTTTTTAAAAAACATTTTTTAAAGTTGTGGATGGACACAGTACCTTTACTTTATTTATTTTTCAAACTCAGTGCCTCACACATGCGAGGCAAGCACTCTACCACTGAGCCACAACCCTCACCGGCCCTCAAATCTCTTAGTTGTAAGTCAATATTTTCAATACTACAAAAAATATAGAAATATTAAAATATAGTAAAACATTTAAAATTGTGCCATCTTTAAAAAGAATTTATTGGATAATGTATTTCCATTATATCATAAATTGGTTGTAAAATATTTACCTTTTAAAAGTATGAAAAGTACATAAAACATAAATAAGTTAAATCATTTAAGAAAAATACATGAAGACTTTAAATCATTCGAAAATGAATAAAAATGGATGATATTCTAGATAAAGAAATCATTAAATATTACATCCTCTTATCAAATGGTATCACCCATAATAACTTATCATCCCCCTTGGTATTATATTATTGAACATATTCCAAGCTTTTTGATCAGCATCTAGTTTTTGCTATATAATAACTTCACAAAAAGTGACCAGTTCTTACATTAGTATCAAGTGATATCACCTCCTTTGGATTGTGAAAGGAATGAAATCACAGATTTTCTATGTGCCCTAGTTGGCTTTTTGTCCATCTAATGGAGCTTGTGACACAGGATAGTTATGAAGAATAATGCACAGAGTGGGAGGTTCAAGGATAAGGTGTCTCCGTCCCCCTCCCCCATACACCCCTGTCACATCATGGGAGAGGGACAAGTGTGTGGAAGAGCTTACATTGCCAGAGAGTCAATCCCTTATGATAACACATCTCCAGTGTCCTCAGGACTTTCCACTAGGTCCACTAGTCCAAATGGCACTACCCTAGAGAACAAGCCTTTGGTCCTAATGGACCCTCATGGGACATAATAAAATATGGCTGCTTTTGTAAGCATTTACAGATGCCTGTGTGCACCCCCCCACACACACACACACACTGTTCCTCATCAATATCAAGAGCCTAAGTTTCACTACACAATTCTTGGTTGAATCATTATTCACTCATTTCCTTTATTTAAAATATTAAGTTTCACAAGAGTTGAACAATATGAGATAATCTGGAATTCTAGAATATGGAAGAAAGACAAGAGAAGTAGAGGGCTGGCAAATGTGGAGAAGAGAAGGATGACCCAGGTCCTACAGAAAGGAAGGAGTGAGTGGAAAGCAGAATGGTGTTAGTGTGAGATATTAATGCACTATGAAACGATCATGCAGTGACTATCCATCTGTGTACAATGTTCAAAGTGCATATGGAGAAAAGTAGTTACTGAAGTGCAAGTAATCACAAGAAAGCCTTCTCATTGCCAATATTAGGCTAAAACTCATTTTGCTAAATCACTATGTTAATATTGAAAACCAGGCATATTGCACTAAAGACACATAGTTCTTCTGAAGTGACATTCACAGTATACCACAAAACATTTACCTTGGTAGTTATTCTTGTTATGTGGGTAGGAGGTAAGGCTTTATGCTAGACAACCTTTTAAGTTAGAGATGATGAACTATATCAATAAATTATATTGCAACAAAATCACCAGGACCAGATGGCAGTCACTCAAACATTCTGCAGGAACTTTGAAATTAACTCACTGAGCTACAGACTAAAATGTGTGTTATCTATCATCGACAACTATCCTGCCTGAGGAGAAACACCAGGCAACGTTGTGAGAATATCTGTGCTACCAAAAAGTTAACCAATATAAAAATCCACAGAAAAAAAAAAATGTATCTTAAGGGAACTTATGGCTTCCTATAGCTTAATTGCAGGGTGATAGGTGCTAAAATTCTTCAGAAAATTATTTTCACTTTTTAAAAATATAATCTGTCCATATTTTCTACAAAGCCATATGATTCATTCTATGTAGGAGAAAATGTAAAGTAAGTTGTGATGTGACAGAATTAGGCTTCATATAATCTCAAGTAGAGAATTGATACATTAAAAAGTAGACTTACTGTATCTTACATACTATCTCAAAGAACAAACTCTTAGCTTAAGAACTCTGAAATTCTCTGGTGTTTCTTACTGTGAAATTAAAGTAAGGAAATTTTCTAACTGTCAGAAACCCTATTTCTGTGAAGGCACTTGTCTAACAGTATAGATCAAAGATATTTTATATCATTATAACTTTCATCTTTATATATCATTTTATCTGGCTCTTTTTATGAAGAACAAAGGTTATAGACCGAGTAGGTATTTCCCCAACTAGTGTCAATATTTTTATAAATTTGAGAATTGTTTTGCAACCACAAAAATCCTGTTTATCCTATAGAAAATAACCATGGAAATTATATTCCTACATATCCACAGGTCTTAAAATCATGGGGAAAGAATTATATGATATTATTGTGCATAGAAATCACCCTACAGTTTTACCTATCACAAAATGCCCTTTGTTGTAATGTATAGTTGCCCTTCAAAAAGTATAGTAAATTTATATGATCACAGAACAACAACAACAAAAAATCCTTCCGGATCCTACCCTTAATTTTTAAATGCTAATAAAAATACCTAAGCTTGTAAAAGAAATGAACACATGAAAGCATCAGAAGTCCAGCTCTTCTTCAAGCTATAATAGCACCTAAAATATGTAGAGGAGATGACAGTTAAAATATTTACAAGAAAGCTTGATTTTAATATGTGTCAACAGAATGTTCAAACTCTAGGTGAAATTTTTTTTAGAACAAGATCAAAATTACTGGTGGGTATCAATTACTCATTAAATTCTAAGGGAAGAACGAATTCTTTGTATGGGCAATCTGGCAGACACCACCACATCGAGGTATCAGCATCAATATGGTATGAACTGATACCAAGTGTTCTCTGATATGGTGCACTGAAAATGACACAACTTCAAATATGTCATGTTTCTGCCAAAAATTCATTACCAGGACTGAGTTGCAAGGAAATACATTGGCAAATATGACTGTGGGAACTTCTTCAAACTCTGGGCCTTTATGGCTCAAAGAAAACAATGTTGGGAAAGGCTGAAAAGTGGTTCCAGAAAGCAGTATGTTATTAGGATATTCTAATGAAAGACAAAAATATATTCCCATATTGAAGTTTAGTCTGGAGAAAAATTCTTGGAAAGAGTTTATTAAGAAAAAAACATTTAAACATGAATTTGATAAGAGTCATAGGTATAGAATCCATGTAAGTTTTCTTAACTTGATAATTGTTCTGTGGTTTCAAGAGAATGGACTTTTATTGTTTAGGATATTCATACTAAAATATTTTTGGATGAAAAAACATTTTATTTACCACATAATTTCAGGTTTTCAATAATTAGTGGTAATACTAATACATGTATATTTATGGGTAATTTTGAATAACTAAAGCAATGTTAGAAATTTGTACATCTAAACAAATATTAATCCATTGTTTATTCTACTACTGCATTCTTGAAGTTTTTCTTCAGATTTGGAAATTTTCAAAATGAAAATTAAAATAACAGGCCTATTTGAATATTTTAAAATATTTTTAAAGGACTAGTTTCCTTCTAGTTATTTCAACATACTCTGGTGAATCCAAATTGAAAAAATAGTGAGAAACTTATACTGAGAATCCTAGAAAAATGTCATTCACTATAAGGAAACATAATTAGAGCAAAAGAAAAAAAAATAGGTATTCTTGCCAATTGGAACAATATCAAATAGTGAAGTTCATAGTATATGATTAATGCTTAAAAACACATGCATTTTTTTTTGTACTGTTAGTCTCATATCAATATTAAGCAGAGAAGTGAATACATCTATGGAAAATAAATATATGACAGGTAGGTATATGCCTCAGGCAAGCTCTTCCCCAATGATAAATACCTTATCTGACTACACACTAAAGAAATACGGAGCAAGTGAGAACGTGAGACAAAGCATTATATTCTGTCAATCTATTTAATTACTGTTGTTCAGGTAATTTCAAAAATTTAAACTAACAGGCTATTTACATATGGCTATGGTGACATAGAAAAAATATACCTATATTCATATTTATATCTAGTTACACTTTGGTGCAATTGCTATGCTACTATAATGAGTACACTGTAAATTATTGGTAGAAATCAACAAAAAAATTCCAATTGAAAATCAATGCCAGCCTCTGACACATCTCCACCAAAAATTTCACTATTTTCATTGTTAGCAAAAGATACATGAAGACACTAAGAAAAATAATAAGTGTTATATATTTTCACCAGCCACATTACTATGTTAGTAAAACCACACTTGATATACCATCATATTTCTGATATGAAAAACAGCAACAGCCCTCCTTCAAGGTGGGTATAATTGCTGTTCCTGCTCAGGTCAGACCCTATTTCAGATGAGCAAGTCTGTTTAGAATGCTCGACAGTGTCTAATACTTCTTTCACCAGTGATAACTTGTACCTGTTTTGAGTCAAATCTTGCTGCTGTGGCATTTACACCTTTTTGTTTCACTGCTCTTTCACAGGTGACATCTACCCTCTTCTCCCTCACCCTCCCATCTCTCTACCTCTATTGCTCTTTTTTCTCCTTCCTTCCTTTCCATTACTTTGGTTCATTTCTGCTAGGTCCTGAAATTATTTTGGTGAATATTTCTGACGCAGAGACACTAATATTCAATTTTGTTCAACTAATTCATACTTCCATAATTATGATCATGAAAGTAATTATAATTATGAGCCAGTTAAGGTGAGGTGGAAGGAGATTGTGATTATATGAAATGTCATACCATGAGTTGGACACTTCACCTGAGGTTTTCATGATATTTTTGTTCTGCTATCCTAAGCAAAAGAAGGAGGGATGCCTCTTCTAGTCCCAATGAGAAGAACATAAAGAATAGTAAGAACCAAAGGAAATCTGTTGTTTGAGAGACCAAAAAATTCATGCACCAAGATGCCAGAATCTGAGGTCTGAGAGTTTCCTAATTTCCTCAGCAGCAACCTCCCTCTAGCATGGGACATATACAGGGCCTCCATATTTATTCTTCCTTTTTTGTACTCATACAATCAATTCTGAGACTTCATGAGCACAGTTTTCTCTTGCCTCAAGGAGATGAGTACCCTTGCTGAGAGGTGTCCCCATTTTCACAACAACCTGTGAGCTCACAGGCACCTAGTTTAAGTCTATCGTTTGCTTCCTTCAGAAGATTTGCTGCCCTTAACAACAACCAACAAACTCTGTCATATATAATTACTTTTTATGCATCTAAAGCACTATGGACACTGCATGCAAAAATTAATGCTTCTCACTGTGTGACCTTTCAATTTACATTATATAATAACCTGAGGAATTATAAAACACATCAGGAGCATCACCACCCTACTTAAAATTAGTAATGGAGGACTTGGTCAGGATTCACAGTCAACGCCAAGATCCTATTCTGAAAATTTGCTTCTTAGAACAATATCCATTACCAAGTGCCTTAGTTTAGATTCCCCTAAAGGACAGCTACAAGCAGTTTCAAGTGCAAACAGTTTATTTAAAAAATAATCCCAGAAAAACAAAATACAGAATATGAAAGTAAGGTTTTACCAGAAGGCATACAATAAGCATCATATTATCATCAATAAGTTATCTTTGTGACTAACTAGAGCTTAATTCCAATTAAAATTCTGAAAACCAGCATAGAAACACTTGCCTGAGAGTAATCCCACTTGAGAAGAGGTTATTTGTGCATTAACTCCCTCTGGTCATTGATTGAGGGCTTATGGAACAAACTCTGGATCAATAATCATTAGTTCCCCCAGCACCACATGATGCTTAAAGACTGAACCTTGTCCCCTAAAATTTATGGGTCAAAGCCCTAATCCCCAAAGTGACTATATCTGAAGACAGGATTTTTAGGAAGTAAAATTAAATGAAGTCTTAAGAACAGAACCCTAATCCAATCAACTGTAATTTATAAAGAGGAAGAGAGCTCATTCCCTTCATCATGTGAGGACATGGTGAAAAGGTCCTTGCTACAGGACAGGATGAGTTTTCTCCATAAATTGAAATTCTTTGACATTCCACTCTCCAAAGTGTGAGAAAATAGTTTCTTTTGTTTAAATTCCCCAGTATGGCAGCTGGAACCCACTAAGACCAAGGCTGATTAGGCATGAAGGGAAATCAGACTCCTGCTGACAGAGATCTTCCTCAGGCAAGGTATGCAGATGTTGACTGCTGAAAATTAGACAAGGGTGACAAGAATGTTAAGCATGAGTATGCTAAAGCTAAAGAATACAAAGAATATGAATGGAGTGCTACATGTTGCAAACTATTAATTAATTATGGAAAAATTACACAGATTTTGGAGTAGTTTAGTTCAAACATCTTAAGTCTATAAAAACAGGAGTTCACTCAAGAAAACAATAAGTCTTCTAGAGACAGAATTTCATTGCTCCAAGATTTAAAAAAAATATGGAGACATCATGTTAGGGTTAGCGATAGCAGAAACTCTTACATAGTGAAACAATTTGGTCATTTTAACAAATTGGTTATTGCATTTACTTAAATGTACAATTAGATAATCAAAATGGATTGCTATTATGACCCAATCAGTCACTGTTTGAAATTGTTAAATCAATTAGTGCATTTTTATTTGACACACTATTTTCCTGCAGAGACATGTGAATTATAACAGGTAAGAATCAAAATATTTATTATCTATTTTATTCATTTTAAGTAATTAAGTGTTGCCGCCTGAAGCGCTCGGAGCACCGGAGCCGCGGGAAGAACTTCAGAAGCAAACTGGAGACAAACAGCTTTTTATTCTGATAACTTTTCTCTCTGGTTCTAACAACTAACTCACGCCAAACACACCACTAAAATGGCGCTGACCCGATCAGCAATTTCGGCCAAGTCACTCCAGATCCCGCAACAAAATCCCGTGAGACTACGGGTGGCGACAATGGCCAAATCTCCACGGCTCATAGTCAACTGCAATTCAAGCCAATCCCCAAACAGGGCTCCTGCTCCTGCAATTAAGTCCTAGGAATTAATTATGTCCCTATTTATTTTGGTGCCCTCTTTATTATGACAAAATCAAAAAAACATTATGTGACTTTTTTAGTTATAATTTAATAATGCACAGTGGTACCAAATGCAAGGTATACATAGATTTGCTTTTTTCCCCTTCTCTAGAAAGTATTATTTCAAATTCAAAAGGCATATATATTACAATTTAGATTTTTATTGCTTTTTAGATTGATTATAATCTAAAAATTATAGCATAGATCATATGGATCATATAGATGATATAGATCATATGTTTTTTTTTTTTTTTTCAAATAAAGCACAGCATACCAGAATGTTTATTGCTATATTTCATTCAAATCACATATACAATTCCAGTTTTGCCAAGGTGGAAACCTGCCATGATGTTTCAGAGTTGGGTGAACCAGTAGAATTTTCTGCTGTAACATTAACACTCTACATCTCCTTGGAAACATGATCAAAGTTAAAAGTTTCAAATTTGTTAACAGTTGGTAATTTTTAAGTTTCTTGCTTTGAACTGGTGCTCTTACACAGATTCTGTGGTTTGTAATTGAAAATAAGAGAAAGTTCAAATGCCCTAAAAGAACCCCTATGTTTTTCCCCAGTCAGTAGATGAAATTGTACAGCAAATAGCATCTTCATGCTAATTTCATTCACTTAGTAAAAAAAGCATTTGTGGTTCCTTCCTGACACCCATGGTTTGATAGCTCACTTATTTTATTCCATGAATAGTTTGCCACTGCGTGGTATACCACCATCTGTGTATCCATTCAGCTATTGGAGAACACCTTTGGTTGCTTGCAAGTTGTACTGTAAATAATGTTGTGTAGGTCTTTGTGTGGCTCTAACTTTGAAATTTCTTTGGAAAAATACAAAGGAGCAAACTGCTAAGTCATAGTGTAACGATATGTTCAGTTTGTTTTATAATTAAATTTATACTTACTAATACACAAAAGCACAAATTTGTACATATTAAGGGGTTAACATGCTTTGATACATTTTTAAACATTTATTACTTCTTTATGTCAAAACCATCAAAAGCCTTCTAGCTTTTTGAGGTAGATAGCACATTATTGTTACCTATAGTCTCTCTGGTGTAAAAATGCAAACCAGAACCTCTTGCTCCTATCTAGCTATAACTTGGTGCACTTTCATCAGCCTTTCTCTGTGCCCTGTCTCTATTCTCCCCAGCCTCCAGCAACCACCATTCACCCTGTTTCCATAAGACCAACTTTTTTAGGTTCTACATGAGTAAGATGAGGTGGAGCTTATCTTTCAGTGCCTGGCTTCTTTGACTTAACATGATGCTCTCCTGTTCCATCTCTATTGTCGCACGTTAGATAATGAGTCATGTTTCCTTGTGCCTATGTACGATTCAGGTGATGGGCACTCAGGCTGTTTTTATTTCCTTGCTGTTGTGAACAGTGTTGCCATGAATGTGGAAGTGCAGATGTCTCTTCAGCTTACTGATTTCACGTCCTGGGGTTGTACACCCATGAGTGAAATCAATGGATCATAGGGTCCTTCTGTTTCTAATATTTTAAAGAAACTTCATACTCTTGTCATGTTTGGTAGAAGTTCAACATGTCCCTCTCCACCCCAAATCATAGAAGAAACTCATAAAAATACTAAGTCACCAAAAAAGCACATATGAAAAGTATTTTATTATTGAGTTTTTGTGTATTGTGCATCCCCTCTTGTTCAATCTTAATGTGAATCATTGCCATACATTGTGAATGCTAGCCTCTATGTAGCATTATAAAGTATCCTTCCTTGTCTCTTCATATTTTGATCAGGATTGTACCTTTTCAGATGTGTGAGTTGTGTCCTCTGACTTCTTTTCATTTATGTTTTCCTAGTACGTGTTGATCTATAATTTATTTTAGCCATTACAGACTAATTTATTTTATTTATGAAATTTGAAATAGTCTTATACTTTGTATTATTTTCTAAATTTCCTTCTTTCCTTTATTTTTATGGAATAATAAATTGGACTATTTAGCTTTTTATGTTCCTTCTAGTGTAGTCTTCAGTTTTGAAATATTTTCATTAATTTCAAATTTTACCTTAGTCTGTAAGATCTTGCTCTGCAAATCTTTCCTTTTTGCCAATCTTTTTAAAAAAAATCTTCAAATTCTTCAATCTTTTTTAAAAAAAATCTTCAAATTTAAATTATATTACTTATTTTATTCTTTTACTATATGTGACTATTCTTAAAATATTGTTTTAAATTTTATTTTGCTGATACGGAATTCTATTATGCTTTCCTTGTACAAATATTGTTACGCATCCATGAATTTACTAGAATATTTAGCTCCTAAATCCAATGATCTCCTTATTTACTGATTCAGTAGGAAATTATAGTGAAAAGAACTTATCACAAATTAAGTTGTGGTAGAAATAAATTAGTTTTCTTTTTTTTTTCTTACAATGGACTATGGAAGAAGTACAAAGAGAAAGAAATGTATACAAAGTAGTAAGTCATTAAGCACATGATCTTTACAAAACAAATCTAATGGTCCACATAGGGGTGTAACTTTGAAAATTCCATGCATCTTAAGTTACTATTCTAATGGTTTCTTTGGTATTCAATATTTATTAAAGTATTTTCTTTATGACTCCTTTATGAAAGCTAGATAGCTCTTGTTTTGCTTTATACATAGCTGAAAGCAGTTAATTTTATTATATATAAATGTGAATGCTTTCCAGCTCTTATTGAAAGTGCAGGAATTCAAGGCATTTTTCAACATTAATTGTACCAATTATATAAATTATAACATTTATACAAAATGAAATATTATCTAGTGTGACATCAGTTCAATGGGAGCTTTAGAATTCAGTTAGTGAAATGCTAAAGAATTCGTGTTGGTTTTTCTTTTTTCTTTGTCTATTCTGGTAGTTACATTCAAATGTCACAATTCTGCATTTTTTTTAATAAACTAAAGGTATAAATATTACTATTTTAGTTGCTAATTTGTCAAAATAAGTGTTTGGTTAATGCACATAGAAATGACTGAAGTCAAATTGATAAAAAGTGAGGTCTTTGTTTCAGAGAGGCATGCTGCTTAACAAAAATCAAATGTTGGTTTTTAAAAATGTGATAATCCTTTGACTTACAAGCTTAGTCAAGAAGGAAACAGGCTCAGAGAGCTCCATGGTCCAAGGAGGTTTCCTTTTTTTTATGCCTACCCTGCCTGTCCAGAAGATGACGGTCTTAAGAACATTTCTGGGCGTTGATGTAGATTCAGAAGATTGCAAAGAACAATGGAGAATGTGAGAGAAGAGTGCCCTTTACAGAAAAAAAAAAAAAAAAAAAAAAAAAAAAAAAAAAAAAAAAAAAAAAAAAAATTGGGTGCTTGTTTATGGAGCATTTGCACTTTCAGGACAATGGATTTGCTCTAAATGATTTTGGAATTCAGTGGGTCCCTCATCCTTACTTATATACCATATGCATATGGTGAAAACACCTCGATTTGCCAGCCTACAGGTGATGAATTAAGGAAAGCAAGTTTGGGATAGAATGTAGAAACGTCTGTGTGTCCACCAGAGATCCAGCACATTAAGCTGGATGCAGTATGAAAAGGGGACATTGGGCTGTTTCCTCCAGAAGGAATTCAGTTAGTTCTGTATGGGACGGAAGAATGCAAAAGGACATCTGAATTCCAGGAGGGAAGCATATGGCACAGACTGGCAGCATTTACCAATAAAACTGTCCGCCTTCATTTCTTGATCCAGTAGGCAGTAGTTTTGTGGTGTCAGGTGATCAATTACTGCCAAAAGGATGTGGTTGACACGCTGTATGTTTAATCCAGGAAAGGATAGTACTTTGCTTCCTGTTCTCTTTGCCTGACTCATAGGATATTATGAGAGACATATATGTCAATATGTGAGCATAACATTGGATCATGATTTTTTCTTTCTGTATTTGTTTATTTCAGCACAATCTATTCTTACTAATATTAAGTTGTCAAATGTTTTATAGCTCATAAATTTTGATATGGACTTTTTCTGGGCTCTCAAATATTGTGAGATATACATTAAATATTTTGAGTAAGCCACTTTAATTCAGTTGTTTGTTTTATACAAATTATAAGTATAGATGACCAGTAGAAGGTAATAGACGTTTTCAAAAGTGGACCAGTGGTGTTCAACTGTACTCTCAGCTTCTCAGGAGGCAAAGATAGGAGGATTGAAACTTAAGTCTGGGAAACTTAGCCAACCTAGTCAGACACTGTCTAATAAAAAGGGGTTTGGGTTGTACATTAGTGGTAGAGCACTTGCCTGGCATATTGAGGCCAGGGATTCAATCTCTAGTAACACCAAAAAATGTGAATCAGGAAAATATCAATTTTAATTTTCATGTCCTTTTAAAACACTGAAGAAGAGAAAACCTATAAGGATGTTTTAGCAAGTGACTAAAATATATGTTTAAATCATATACTTACTTAAACATATAAAAGCATATTAACATATATTATTGAAATATGACCTTTATTTATTTGGTACCAGGGATTGAATGCAGGGGCACTCAATCACTAGGCCACATCCCCAGTCCTTTTTTGTATTTTATTAGAGACAGGGTCTCACTGAGTTGCTAAGAGCCTCACCATTGCTGAGGCTGGCTTTGAATTTGTGATCCTCCTGCCTCAGCCTCTCAAGTGCTAGGATTACAGGTGTGTGCCACTGCACCTGGCTAAAAAATGTGACCTTTATAAATTATAAACTGTATATCTTCTCCCCCATTACCTTTAGATAGCAAATTCTCTAATATCCTAAATTCATTCAAGTGATCAAATTTTAATTTTATAAAATTAAAAAAGTCAAAGTAAGTTGTACTCTCAAGTGTAATATCATGACATTTTTTAAAAGTAAAGTGTGTCTTCAATACGAAATCACATGTTTTCCGACACCATGCTTAAACCATCCCTGTCATTAACTCATTAAACTTCACCTTTGCCACAAGACACACTGAAATGTCCACAGTTCTTGGATAAATCACCGTCATTAATGGACTTGAAAAGTCACCTTTCCACAACTGTCTGCAATGACTCCTTGTGTTTTCAATTGGCTTTTTATGGTATCCAGCACTTCATCAAATAATAAGAAGAATATAATTGGAAACAATGATTGACATCTCACACCCAATTATCTGAGACAAGCCACACATTTTCTTAGGTACACTAATTATTTGGAAATGATTTCAAAACTAAGACTTGTATCTCCAGAAATCTCTCAGTTGTTGAGTCTCTCCCAATCTTGTGATTTTTATCTCTGTGCCTTACCTTCATACTTTTTAAAATTTTTTTATTATTCTAATTTGTTATACATGTTTGCAGAGTACATTTCATTTCATATTACATATAAAGAGCACAACTTTTCAAGTCGCTGGTTTTATATAAAGTATTTTTACAACAATTGTGTCTTCATACATGTATTTAGGATGATCATGGATAACTCAGTCTGCCATTATTCATATCCCCTTGCCCCCTCCTTACCTTCATTCTTAACATAACCTTGTTTTTGCTTGAAAGAGTCTGGGTGGAATACACCTCTTTTCCATTCATAGGAGGAATGACCTTATACACTTACACAGTGAACATTTTAGGAACACACATGATAACTATTTGCAGTGTTTCTCATAGCATAGCAGCAAATTTCAGTTATTTCAATGTCATATGTCTGGATGATATGTGTGTGCACCTGAGTGTGCACGCGCGCACGTGTGTGTGTGTGCAAGTATTGTATACAAAATCCTGTGAATCAGAAATGATGACCTCATCGATTTGGTGAATACCATTTCAGTAAAAAGAAACTGCATAATGTATTGATTCACTAAGATAATATATAATAATTGTTTAAAAAGTTAATAAATTTTACCCAGATAAGTTTCAAATAGTTTCCAAAATTCTTTTGAAGTTTTAATTTCCCTACAGCTCATCTGAGCAACTGTATTCTAATTATTTAGCTAAAACTGTCTTTGTCTTATTGAATGAAATGACAATATGTTGGTTTCAGTTTTCAAATATTAAGCCCATTACTAAACTGTTTCCATCCAAGAGGCTAACTAATTAGTTAGGAAAATCAGAAAAACATTAGTGTGAAATGTTTGGAAGAAAACAACTTGACCTGTGTATTCCATTTGAATTAAAAAACATATGTGATATTTTCATTTTGTAATGTCATAGATTCCAAAATATAGAAACTTATTTCCTGGAGTCAACTAAGTTTTGGTGTGCAGAGGCAAAATTATTTCAGCTATACTAATGTATTTTCATGTATATTAAGCTGAAAACTTAAATTAATATCAGATTTTGTTGTTAATATCCTATGCCATAATAAATGAAAAAGTAGGGGTTGTGAGGGTAGTTTTATGAATAAATGATCTGACAATGACCACTTCAAAAATTAAAAATAGCCATTTAATCCCCTTATACAGTTTATGAGGAGGTATCACCATGAAACAGAAGAGTCAGGTGAGGTGCAGGAAAATTAAGGAATTACTCAAACACTTTCTTTCAATAATCTGGACCTAGGTAACATACCATATTAAAAGTCCATACCATATTGTAGCTCGGTTTATACAGAGTTGATTTTCTGAAACTTTTTCTTTCTCTAATTGGTCAGTTCACTAAGTGCCATTTTGAAAATTGATTTCAATATATAATTGGGGCATCATTCACATATTTGGATCTGATAAAGAAAATAATGTGCTTTCATATACTTAGTAAAAGCCTAAAATTGCACGTTATTTCCCATCTTTCAAATATTTTGTGTATCTACTTATGTGTCATCTGTCCGTTGCCTATTATCTTTCTTCTATTCTATTTACAATGGGTTAAAGTTAAAAAATGCTGAGAAAGAAATTTCCAATAGGATGGATGGCCCTGAAGATCTATCCAGATAGCCAGGGGAATTGAAATCATTATAGTTCGCTTGAGGTTGATTAAACTCTTGCTATAATTATAATTAGGTGCATATATAAACAAACATACCAGCATTTGTTGCATACGCCTAATTTCATTTAAATGGTTGTATTTTATAAAGACCTAAGAGTTTATCTACAACTCAAAGCACTGTTTTCTTGTTTTTTAACCAGATTACTCCTTTAATTAGGACATGGGGAATTCAATGCTTTTTATTCATGCATTTCTCTCTAAGACGCAGAGTCTGTTACAGAGGCTGGCATAGATACAAAGTGTGATGATGTTTGCATATTTATCCTGAGTGGGCATTGTAAGGTCCTATCTCTCAAGTTCCAGAAATAACAAATACTCTCTTATTTCTATATGGAAATTATAATAAATATAGCACAAGTATTATGTTTTGTACTATCTCCTGCACTATTTTTTTTTTTTTTTTTAATTTATCATGCTTGCCTAAGATCACCTTATGGCCACTTTAGTTTGATATCAAATGTGCTTTTTCTTCCATCTCTTTGTTTGCATTTGCCTGTATCATTTTACTTCATCCTTTTTTTTTCAACCTATGCTAAGCTTGTTGCAAATGTGGGATTTTTAGCAGATATAAATAAACATATGTAAAATTTTAGCAAAATTTGTGTCTTAACAAGAATATCAGAATGTTAACTTTCTCAATTTGATTTCTGCAAACTTCTCTAAGGATATTATTTCAAGATTGTTTGCTGCTGTTTTTTCCCCTCTGATTGGGTCATGTTGCTCTGCATTTCAAATTTCACCACATTGACTAGCAAACAGCTTTTCATTCCCTGGGTGAATACTCTTTCTTTTACTGTCTTCATAATGCAGTGCTTGAGTCTGAATTACTTGCAAAATTTTACCCCTTACTCCAACCAAGCAAACAGTCTCCTTTTATTATTATCTTTTCTCCACCAGTTATATTTTCATGTTTTTATGGAATGTCTCTTTTACATTTCAAAGTCTTTTAATCTCCTCTCTCATGAATTCCATCTCTCTTTTTTATTTTTTTTAATTTTTATTTATGCTTATGTACGTGACCTGGAAAATAAGCAGCAAAAAACAACAGAGTTATTTAATTGATGTGTGGCAGACCTACACTAGAGTGAACCAATGACTCACATCTGTGAACACTTCCTTCCCTGAATCAGGTGGGAATTAATACTTGCTTTTAACCAACAGGATATGGCAAAGTGTATGGGAAAGCCATTCCCATAATTACTTACATGACTAAGATTTTTTTTTTTTTTTTTCTCACAAGTCAGGAAGGCTAGATTTCTTTCCTGCAGGCCTACCAGAGTGAGCTGGCCAGGCAGCATCCAGGAGCGAGAACAGCCAAAAGAAAGTGGGACCTCAGTCTGACAACCACAAGTTACTGAATTCTGCCAACAAGCACCCTCTTTTGTAAGAAGACACTATATTCCAGGAAGGAACACAGCCCTGCCAACCCAGTGATGGCAGCCCTGTGAGACTGAGCAGAAGAGGCAGAGGTCAGGACCACAGAAGCACGGAGTCCATGAGATGACAAACACAGGCTGTTGCAAACAAAATCTGTGTTAAAAAGTAATAAGAAAATAGCGGTAAGGAATAATTTTATTGTTGTTTGTTTTAATCTGTGGTCTTCCATAAGAAAATAACATAAATCGTGGGGCTTATTAAAAAAGAAAAAAAAAGAAAGAAAGAAAGAAAGAAAGAAAGAAAGAAAGAAAGAAAGAAAGAAAGAAAGAAAGAAAGAAAGAAAGAAAACAGAAATTTTTCACATTTGAGGTTGAGAGTCCAAGGTCAGGGTGCTGGTTGGGTTGGGTTTTGGTGAGGGCTGCCCTCTGGGTTGCAAGTTCTCACTGTCTTCACCAAGTAGAGAAAGAAGGCTGGGAGATCTGTCTGAGGCTTCGTTCCTAAGAGCACTCATCTCATCAGAGGGCTCCACACTCATGACCTAATAATAACTTCCCCAAGTCCTCATGTCCTAACCCCGTTACATTAGGGTTAGGATTTAATTATATGAATTATGAGGGGACACGCACATTTAGACCATAATGTTACTTATATTTTCATAGATTATTTTGTCCTTTATCATTTTAGTTTAGCTTTGTTACTCCTTTCGGGTCATTCTGACATGCTACATCTGAATTTTGACTCATCTGCCTGGCATCGTCTGTGTCCCCCTTCCCCTAGTTCCCAATTTCTTCTTCAGCTCATTGTTTCCCTAAAGCCTTGTTATAAGAGAGTGCTGGAAAACAGGGTTCCATAGAACATTAAATAAATGTGGCTTCCATTTACATAACATATGTTATGAAGTGTGTCTCTGCTTCCTTCCCAGATACCCAGGCAATGATCTCCTCCTCTCTCTGGTGCATCCCTTCCAGCTCCAAAGGCAGAAAGACTCCAGATGACATTGTCACATCCTTACCCTTTCATGAGTCAGAAATCCCTAGCACCCACGAATAACTAATTTTATGGGAATCAGCTGTTATCTGTGAAACTCACCTTTTCCTGACTCAGTTCCTCAGGATTTTCTTCAGCCCAGAAGGTGAAAGCTGCATACAAATCTCTTTCTCTGGGATGCAGAGGAAGGCCAGGGCTTCTCTCACACCCAGTTACCCAGGTGTCTGGAGCCCACGTGAACTGAAAATCATGTATTGGTAAAGAAAGGAGAATGGAACCCCTAACCTGTATCCCAGAAGAACCCCTGTGTCTGGTTAATTCTGCCTTTCCCCCCATCCCCAGAACTCCTGAAACATCTTCCTTTACCTTGGCTAAGCCTGTTGGAAAATCTCAAAGAAAAACATTTTAAGATGTAACATTAAAATTTTAATGCTAAGAATTTTAATATATGTCTAAATACATACTAAGAACACAGACTCTGTACTCTGATTAATATTAGAACTTGGCTTGTATTCTAATTAATATTTACTTGTTTTTTTAAGCAATGTATATATATTTTATTTTTTGTTTTAAGTTGTTACAAATGACAGCAGAATGCATTGCATTTCATATATATACTTATAAAGCACATTTTTACATAACTCTGGTTGTGTGCAAAGTATATTCACACCATTCGTGACTTCATACATGCACTTAGGGTAATGATATCCATCTCATTCTACCATCATCTTTTTATTCCTTCACCCTTTTGCCCCCACTTTAATTAATAGGTCTTCTAGGCAGAACACAAATATCACATGAATAATTAACAGAATTTTAAATCTGAACACCTATTTATTTCCTTCATATGAAATGAGAGAGGAGAATTGAATGAGTTAAATCTTTTTAAAATTTCACATGTCATTTGCCCCAAACCTTTAATAGATGAGGATTGATTACCTTAATGTGGAATGGCAATAAAATTTAAAACTTTTTCTGTTTTTTTTTATTCACCATGTAGTATATTTTAACATATCGACCTCTTTTCAAGTACAATAAGAGAGATGCCATCTTTAAAAGTTATTTTTTCTCACATATGAACAAAACACACACACTCATAGGCATGCAGAGTGGAAGGGAGATTTCAGAAAGAAGAGATTAAACTCTTTCACATTGAAGACAGACTTATTTTAACATTCTTACTGATATTTGAATGGTAACACAGCTTCAACACAGGCTGTAGTTTGATGTTTAATGTTCACCAAAAGCCTACAAGAAAAAACTTAGTCCCCAAGGTGGCGCTATTGGGAAGTGGTGGAACCCTAAAGAAGTAGGACCTGATGGGAAATTTGCCTCACTGGGGCATGCCCTGGAAGTGTCTGTGGGCCTCTACCTTTTTCACTCTCAAATGCTTCCTGGCCATGAGGTGGGGGGGGGGTTTTCTGTATCACGTGTTCCCACACCATGATTGACTACCTCAACACAGACTCAAAGCAAATGAGCCAATCGGTGAGGGATTGGAACCTACAAAAATAAACCTTTTCTTTTTATAAGTGGATTCCCTCAGGTACTTCATTACAGAGATGGAAAACTCTAACATAGGACCTCAAACTGATTTATGCTATATAATAATTATATAATAAAAATACATATCAATAATTTATAATATAAGTACTATAACTTATAACACAAGTTATGTTGAAAATGGTTGAATTGTTTGTAAATTTGAGTTTAATTTTTAATATAAAAACTATCCTCCTTGACTCCCTAGTTTTTTTAAATCTGTTAACACTCTTATCTCTAATATTCTGAAAATGTTTTTTAAAAAATTAAGAGAAACTATTTTGTTTATAAATTTGAATCTTTTTATATTAAATGAAGAAAATAATTATTTCTGAATAACATATTTTAATAAAGAAGATAAATTATAATCTGGGCCTGATTCTTTGGAAGTGGTAAACACAAATTTATTGAGATTATAAAATTTCATCTTGTTTTATTTCTGTTCCTTTAATAGTGTTTTATATATATATGTATATGTAAATATATATTTCAAAAAATTTAAATATGAACTAATATCATCTGTACTAAAAGAGTTAAGCAAGGATACAGACAGACTCTTTTGCCTTTTGAAAGCACCGTGATTTATTTACCTTTAACATAATGAATTCTAAACCTAACCAACTTGAGTCTTTTTCTTAGTTTTTCTTCCACATAAATAATAACTTGGATAGGGTACTAAGACATAGGAAAGCAAAATGAATAAGGATCCACTTCATTCCCTTTGTAATAAACCATAGTAATTAGTTGTGTAAAAATTTAAAAATGTGTTCTAGTAGAAGGGAGTTCAAATGCAGATTAAATAGTGTTGCAGTTAATCTGTTTTTGTCAATGTGACATTAAGAAAAACATCATTTGCAAACACAGGTGAATCTAATGAATGCTTTCCTGATGTTATTATGGAAATGTTATGTATCAATAAATAATAAATACATAAATTTATAAAGACTTCTAGTCTGGGAGTATACCACATGTGATTTCAATCACTTTCTATTTATTGAGAATTGTTTATAATAGTGAGATGTGTTCTATCCAGGAGTCTGGTATATTTCTATTCCAAAGCAGGTTTCATACATTATTTTTGATATTTTAAATCCATTTAGTAGTATTGTTTAAAATGATTGCTTTCCTTTTTTATAGATTTGAAGTGTGTGGAATTTATTATTCATCTAAGCAGCTAATACCACCTACTTTTACAAAAGTGAAATGCCATATGCAACCCAAAACAATTTAGGACATAAATTTTAAAAAATGCAATCGAAAGGCAGAAAGTGATATTCCCGTGAAAGGCCCCAGTGGTAACATAACAGCTGAATGTTGCAGCCATTCTGGCTATAGTTAAGCTCTGGAAGTGTCATCCCATAAGCAAAATTATTTTGTGAACATCTATGCTCTGAGATAAGCCTGGATAAAAATATTTTTCAATGTACAGCTGTTACAACAAGATGACCTTTCAGGAAATGAGTTTGACTAGTCTACTCTATGAAAGTCACAATGCTTTATTTCTTTACAATGTACAAAAAATCCGCAATCACCCTCTTTAAAAACTCATAATGGAAATGCCACTATGTATTAGATAAATATTAATTTCTCCAGTTATCTGAGACTATCTGCTGCTTGATTCTTTATACGATTGCTAAGCTTCGTCTTAAAATATAATTTCTTTTTAACCTCAACAGAAGAAACATTTCATTTTAAGCTATAGTAGCTGGACTCCGTAAATGCTAAAACAAGGTTTGGAAATGTTTCCTAATAAGAAAGCGATCTATAAGTGCAATTTTCAGTGTGCAACATAGAATATCTGATCTGGAGTCTATACATCAAGTTCGTGATATTGGTGCTATTGACCCATTTATAGAGCTCTCTTCATGAAGTGAAAGAAAGAACATTTTGCCTTTCCATCAGGCCTGAGGCATGCTCTAGCAGATGTTCCTGCTTAAAACAAGCCCGGAAGGAAACAGGCTGGACCAGAAGAAGAAGGTTTTCCTTGACCAATTTATCATCTATTTTGGAGAACCTTTAATTTTCTGCTGTCTTGTTTATTTTCTTCCTCTGTAAATGGGGACACATTGCCTTTAAAAAGAAAGTCAGATAATAGGAAATAATTGTTATGGTGTGAATGTATCCTCCACAAAGCATACACTGGAAACTTAATGACCACAGCAGCATTGTGTGGAGTTTGGGCCTAATGAGACATGATTAGGCCATGAAAGAGGAATATGTGGATTAGTGACATTCTTGTGGAAGAACTAGAAAAGGGAGAGTTCAACCCTATTTCTCCCCCTCTCTTCCTTGCCCCATCTTTTTTTCTTTGTTTTCTGTCCTCTCTTGCCCTCTGCCTTCTACCATAGGGTCTAAAGCAAATAAACACCTCACCAGATGTTGACTCTTGGAACTTGGACTCTTCAGTTGACTGTAATAAATGAAATTCTTTTTAAAAATAAAGTACTCAGGATCAGGTATTCTTTATAGCAACATGAAATGGACAAATATAATAATTATGTTTACTTATGAAAATAACCTGTAAAAAATGAACATGTATTTAAAACAGAAATTTGAGTAGAATTATCATGGCTTAGGTTATGATGTCAGTTTATTTTCTGATATTTACACAAGGAGATTTCACTACATACCCAAAAATATCATGAGGCAGCAGTAGGTGTGTTTTTACCTCGTGTGTTCTTGCTCCATACCAACCATTCTTACTGACCCCATTGCTATTGTGGTTAGTTATGTGGCATCTTTTGGCCAGTGGAATATTATAGGAGAGATGGAGACTGGGTTTTTAATAAACCCTCCTGTTTAACTCATGTCTTGTTCTCTGATACCCTTTCTGAGAAGAGACTGTCCAAGGAGCTTATAGCCTGGACTTTTGCAAAAGGAGTAATGATTGTTCCAACCAAACATACACATCCTAGTCTCCAGGTGTGAATATGTCATCTTGTAAGACAAAGGGATTTGCAGATATGATTAAGAATCTTGAAGAAGGGAGATAATTTTCCATTTTATGGGTGGATCTAATGTAATCTTATTTCTTTAGTAAAAAGAAAGCAAGAGAGAGAGAGAAAGAAAGAGAGATGCACAATGACAGAAACAGAAATTGGAGCTGAACAATAGACCAGGAATGTAGAAGGGCCTTAGAAACCAGGAAAGACAAAACAAACAACAACAACATCAAAAATCCCACATTTTCCCTTCGACTCTCTAGAAAGAGCACAACCATGACAACACCTTAATTTTTTTAATTTCTGACCTCCATAGATTTTAGATAACAAATCCATATCGGGTTAAGTGAAAAAGTTTGTGGTACTTTGAAATTGTTATAGGAAACTAATATGGAATCTATGAATCAAAGATACACTCCTGAATCCAACCCATAGCCTGGGCCCAGGTTAGATAGCTGTCAGTCTAAAATACAGCTACTCTAAGGGAGCCAGAGAAGACTATGTATCTTTCTCTTTGTCATTGTCTCACTCTTTAAAAAATTGTATTTAATCTGTTTCAACTAAATCAGCTTATAAGTAATTGGATAGTCAATGCATAGTTTCTGTTCTTAACTTGATGTTTTTATTTAACACTATATCTTATACATCATTTCAAATTCACTTACATAAATATATTTATTTTTTAAATAGCCCATGATATTGAACACCAATAGTAGTCAAATGAGGAATTAAATTAAACCTATCTTTACAATAAGAACATTTAAAATGATAATATAACTGAAAATATTATAGTGAAGAAAATTTGATTGAAAAATTAAATGTTCAACATTTGTTAATTACAAGTATACATGAATGTAAATTCATGATGAATTATGAACCTCACATCTGGCCTGAGTTGCAGTGATTAAAATTAGATGACAAGTCACATTGAGTGGAGAATCACATGCAGGTATTTTTTTGTTGTTTGTTTGAGGCTGATGTTTTTTCCTGTACTTACAAAAGCAGATAAATGAAGGCAAAAGGGAATTTTTACAGCAACTACATGCAATAATTTGAAAAATTTCAAATAAACAACATAATGACAGTACTTCAAGAACTAGCAAAGCAAGAGAAAGCAAACCAAAATTAGAAAAGGAAAGAAATAGCAAAGATTTAACAAAATAGAGAGCAAAAAACTTACAAAGGATAGCAAAGAATGGGTTTTCTCTATGAAGATGCACAGGATCAAGAAAGTTTTTGTGAGACTAACTAAAATAAAAAAGAAGGAAGACCCAAATAAAGAAAATCAGATATAAAAAAATAAAACATCCCCACTAATAATACAGGAATATAAAGGATCACTAGGGAATGTCATGAACAACAATACTCAAAAAACTAGAAAACCTAGGAGAAATTGATAAATATACAGATATCTAGAACCCACAAAAAGTGAACCATAAGGACATAGAAACTCAATCAAATTAATTAGTGAGATTAAATTGGTTAAAAAAAGTCTCTCAACAAGGAAAGTCCATTACAAGATGAGGAAATTCCACATCAAACCTAGTTGAGGGCAAAAATAAAATTATAAAAAGGAAGAAAAACTATAGCAAATATCCTTGATCATAAACGTAGATGCAAAAATCTCAAACAAAATACTGGAAAACGGAACCCAATAGCACATTTAAAACGTTACACATGATGATCAATGGGATTTATCCCAGGGGTGTGAAGATGAGTCCATGTTTGTAAATCTATAAACATAAAATATCACATTAAGAGAACCAAGGATAAAAGCCATATAATTTATCAACAGATGGAGAGAGATCATTTAATAAATCCAATACCCCTTCATAATAAAAAGCTCTAAAAATTACATATATAAAGTATGTACCCCAATATAATAAAGACAATATATGGGAAAACCACAGACTACATCATACTAAAGGAGGAAAACATGAATTTTTTCCCTCTAACATCAGTAACAAGACAGGGGTGTCCCCTTTTACCACTTTCATTTAATGTACTATCAGAAAGTCTGCTTTCTTTTTTTTTTTTTTTTTTTTTTTTTGTTCTGTTTTGTTTTGTTTTTGTTTTTTGATACCAAGGATTGAACTCAGGGACACTTGACCACTGAGCCACATCCCCAGCCCTATTTTGTATTTTATTTAGAGACAGGGTCTCACTGAGTTGCTTGGCACCTCACTTTTGCTGAGGCTGGCTTTGAACTTGTGTTCCTCTTGCCTCAGCCTCCCCAGCCGTTGGAATTACAGGAGTGCACCAATTCACCCAGCAAGGAATTGTTAAACAGAGCAATAAAGCAAAAGAAAAAAAGAAAGTGGATCTAAGTAGAAAAGGAGGAGACCAAACTATTCTTTACATATGACATAATTTTATATAGAGAAAAATCTAAAGAGTCAACACACAAGAAAAACTATTAGAACAGATTGATTGCAGGATAAAAAAAAAAAAAAAAAAAATTAGACACCCCCCTGCACATAAACTCACAGTGGATAAACTACCTAAACATACTACCCCAAATTATAAAACCACTAGAAGAAAACTGTGCATTCTGGACAGTGGACAGAGCAATGATATTTAGATACGACTCCAAAAGCTCAGGCAACAAAAGTAAACTTGACAAATCTGATATCAAACTGCAAATCCTCTAACAGCGAAAGAAATAATAATCAGAGTGAAGAGACACCCTACAGAGGGGGGTAAATATCTACAAACTGCCTATCTCTCAAGGGATTAATTTCCAGAATATAGAAATAATTGAAAGAGCTCAACAAAAATTTTTAAAAAATGGTTAACATATGAAACAAATGACCTCAATAGATAGTTATCAAAAGAGGACATGCAAATGGCCAACAAGTATATGAAAAAAAAAAAAATACTCAACAGCACAAATTGTCAGTGAAATGTAAATCAAAACCAAAACGTGATATCATCTCATCCAGTTTTATTGACTATTATCAATAAAACAAAAATGACAAATGTTGATAAGGACATGGATAAAGGGAACTCTTGTACACTTGGTGAGAACATAAATTACTACCTCCATTTTGGGAAAAAGAATGCAAAGTCCTCAAGAAATCGGAAGTAGAAACTCCATATGATTCAGCAATTCCACTACTTAAAGGAATTGACATCAGTAGGTCAAGGACACATTTGCACTTACATATTTTTTACAGCATTATTCACAATGAGATATGAAATCAACCTAGGTATCCATGGAAGGATGAATTGATTAAAAAAATAGTATATCTCCTTAACTGAATATTATTGAGACATAAAAGGAATAAAATTCTGATTTGCAGCAATGAGGATAGGAGTGGAGGACATTATGATAAATGCAGTAAGTTGGACACAGAAAGACAAATACTGCATGTTCTCACTTCAGTGTAAAAGCTAGAATTGTTGATCTCAAAGACATAGAGAGTACAGTAGTGGTTACCAGAGCCTGGGAAGTGTAGAGGAGAGGGAGGGATGGAGAAGCCGTCGTTAATATGCTCACCAGTATCAGTCAACAGGAGGAATGTTTTTCAATGTTCTGCAGCACAGCAGAATAGCTACAGTTGACGACAAATAATAATAAATACTTAAAAAATAGGTATCAGAGAATGTTCCCAACACAAAGAAATGATAAAGGTCTGAGGTGATAGATATAGCAATTCCACAGATCAGAAAATTATATATATATGTGTGTTGAAATTTCACATTGTGCCCCATAAATATGTACAATTACTGTTTATGGGAATTGCACAATTCCTATTTATGTAAATTTTTAAAAAGGAAAAACAAACAAACAAACACCAGGAGCAGTGGTGCATACCTTTAATCCCAGTGTCTCAGGAGACTGAGGCAGGAGGATCGTAAATTCATAAACCCTTTAGCAAGAACCTGCCTCTAAACACATATAGATAGATAGATAGATAGATAGATAGATAGATAGATAGATAGATAGACAGATAAAAAGGCTAGGTGTGCAGTTCAGTGGTTAAGTGCTCCTGCATCCAATCCCAAGTCCCCCTGCCCCAAAGGAAAAGAAAAAAGGCTGAGTGGTTTTATATTTTAAATTATATTTATCCTAAAGACAATATAGTGCACATAATAGTTATATTCACTTCATTGAAGATAATATTTGTAATTTGGTATAAAAGTAATCAAGTATGCATTATAATATTTGTAATTTGGCATAAAAATAATCAAGTATGTGTTCATTATTATCATTTTAAATAGAAAATTCATTTTAATTCCTCTAACTTGTATTTTTTTCCCAAATCACAAGAAAAAAATGGATGAGTACTTAAAATTCAAAACCACAATCGATTCTTTGTTAATTGTCTAGTGTTCTGATTTCAAGACAAACAGAAAAATACCTGAAGAAGCTGTGAGATTATGTCACTAGCAATGCATAAACAGAGTTAAATTGAACAGTTTAGCGGCAGTGCTTCTCAAATGCAGTCGGAAGTATTTTTAAATTATCTTTCTGAGGACATGGAATATGTATGTTTTTTTCTTCCTTCCTTTTTCCCCTTCTTTTCTTCTCTCTCCTCTCTATCATCTCTCTACCTATCTATCTATATCTAACTATCTATCAAATTGTTGGAGTAAATGCCAAGGGTGATGAATGAAGTCTATGAATTAAAGTAAAAGGTGTAGAGTTAGTAACAAGTCCTGCAAAGATTTTGATGAAGTAGACTCTAAAGAAAAACATACCCCATTGAATATTCTGTCCTATGAATAGAAAGGGAAGTTCATCATGGGCCATGAACTGAAAAAAAAAAAAAAAATCCATCCCCTTCTGTCTGGTGGTGATGTCACCTCCTACCTTCACAGCACAGGCCCTCAAGGTTAAGGTCCTTCTGCTCCTGTCTTCCTCACAATCACCCCAGCAGGTGTCCAAAGGTAACTGCTGATGGTTGGTCTCAGGCAACTCTTAGGAGGGACTCTCCCAGGAGAGTTTGTGACAGCAGGTGATATTTTGACATGCCAAACATTTTTTGAGTGATTGTAACAGAGGAACAGAATCCTGTCAAGTGTTGATGGGATACAAGATGAATGGGTATTGGAGCTGGGTGCAGGTGCAGGTGCAGGAAGTTGTTAGGCAAAAGAAATTATGTGGATGGTGTATGAGGACTCCATGTAACTCCAATGCAAAGGACTCTTGCTCACCATGGCCCGGTACTAAGTTCAATCTTCCTGCCCTCCAAGGCAGAGGGCTTCCTCTAGGGAAGTGTTTGAGAATCAGCTTCTGTGTTGAGGAGCACCATCTGCTTCACCTTTCCTTTCCCTCCTCCCTCAATTCACTATGAGGCCACAGTTACTTGCTTCCTCTGTACATTTCTCCTATTTGCCATAATGACTTACTTCCAATTATTCCCAAGTAGAACACGGTAGATTATTACACTCAATCAATTCTCCAGTTATTAACAGTTAAAAACAATTGATTATTTCCCTAACAGAGGAGGAAGGGCACAAAGGACAATCACACCTAGAAGATGTGGGGAAAATAGGAATTCATCATTCCTCTAATGAACTAATAATTAATTATATGAACAGATAAAAAGTGAGTTGGTCATCATTTTTTGTTGCATTTAATCATAAAAGGTGGATGAAACTTCTTGAGTTTCTATTGTTTGCAATCATAAAATGAACTTTTGGTCATTAGGGTTTAGCACTTTAGCAGTTCAATGTTGAGTAGGCTGACATTTACCAGGTAAAAATTCCTACATCTTAGAGCAAATGAGCATAGTCAGAAACCTGGAATTTCCCTAGTTTGAATAAAAGATGTTTGCATTTTTTCTTCTGATTATGTTTGATAATCATATTATTCTTGTTTTTCATGACAGATTATTTATATACTCATTATTAGAGCAATATTTACATAATCTTCAAAGAATTATCCTGTACTGGAAACACTTGACATTATTGTCTCTTATGAATGGAAGCAACTAAAATTACAGGCAATTTGTTAATATTTTAAGTCATTTCATGTTTAATTTAAATTCTTATGCATTTTTGACCACTTCAATATATTTTTTTCACTTTTCTTTTTTTAATTTTATTTTTATAATTTTTAATATGTACAACTCATAGTGCATGTATTTAGCATCTTTTTACATACAACTGTTTGTATACAAAGTATATTCGTACAATTCAGGTCTTCAATCATGCATTTAGGAAAATGAAATCCGTCTCATTCAAACAACTTTTCTTTTTTTTTTCTTTTTCCTTTTCTCCCTCTCCCTGCCCCCTTGCTCCCTCCCTTACCCTCCCTTACCCTCCCTTCCCTTTGACCATTCTAGTGTTCCTCTAGTTCTCCTATGTACCCCCCCCCCCCCATCCAACAATACTATGAACTAGCCTCCTTATATCAGAGAAAACATTTGGTACTTGGATTTTTGAGACTGACTAACTTCACTTAGTGAAGGAGCCCTAATTGGGAAGGGCTGTTGTAGCTAGCTGGAAGCCATATGTGATGCACCTGTAGGCACCCGCAAAGCTGAAGGTATATAACCGGGTGAAAGCGGTCCGAGTTAAGAGAACGAATTCATTCGGTCAGCCGGGCAGTCACTCGGTCGGTCAGAAGAATCATAGCGGCCAGAACGTAGGCAGAGCGGTTACAGAAGAGAAACCAGATAGAAGACAGAAGAGAAACCAGATAGAAGAAGTAATGACTGGTCAGAGTTAGGCCGAGGCTCCTGAGGAAGACAGAAGACAGAATAAAGAAGAAGGAAGAAAGAAGAGAGAAGAAAGAAGCTCTAATCTTTCTCTAAGCTAAGCTCTTATCTTTCTTTACTCTAAGCTACTCTACTCTAAGCTAAGAAGAAAAATCTTTCTTTCCCTCTCTAAGAAAAATCTTTCTTTCCCTCTCTAAGCTCTAAGAAAGTAGAAGTAAAAGTAGTAAAAGCATAACTCTGCCTCCGAGAATTTTCCTCCCGTGGCGGCGCCGTGGCTGGCCGTGACAGGCAGCTTACAAATGGTGGTCTGTCCGGGGCTCGGCAGGCAGAGAAGAAAAGCTAAGAAATAAGGAGAGCAAAGAAAAAGCATAGCCTCTGACTCAGTTGAGGCCAGTTAAGAATTAAGCTGAAGCAGAGTAGCCGGCGAAAAGCCGAGCCGGCCAAAAGCCATAAAAAATGAAGAAGCCAGACTCAGTTGAGACCAGCAAAAAGAGTAGAAACAAGAGAGCATAGCCTCTGACTTAGTTGAGGCCAGTTAAGAATTAAGCTGAAGCAGAGTAGCCGGCCAAAAGCCATAAAAAATATAGAGAAAAAGCCTTGAGCTTTAGTATAAAGAAAAAAGCCATGAGCTTAAAAGAAAATAGAGAATTAAATAGCATGGTAAAAACCATGCAGAAAAAAAGCCATTGAGCTTTGGCAAGAAAGCCATAAAGAAAGAAAAAAAAAAAAAAAAAAAAAAAGTCAAAGCCGCTTATGCAATTGTGCTTAACTAAGTGCGTTAGTTGCTCCTCAGCAGTAGACTTCCTTAAAGCCACAGCACCTTCTCAAAGGGCTCAAATATCCACCCTTTCAAAAATAAAAGGTGAAAAGCTAGGTAGGGACAAAAAAATAAAATAAAATAGAGAAAATAGAATTAAAGCACCTTTTTAAACTAAAGGGAAGGAATATGAAGGAGCCCTAATTGGGAAGGGCTGTTGTAGCTAGCTGGAAGCCATATGTGATGCACCTGTAGGCACCCGCAAAGCTGAAGGTATATAACCGGGTGAAAGCGGTCCGAGTTAAGAGAACGAATTCATTCGGTCAGTCGGGCAGTCACTCGGTCGGTCAGAAGAATCATAGCGGCCAGAACGTAGGCAGAGCGGTTACAGAAGAGAAACCAGATAGAAGACAGAAGAGAAACCAGATAGAAGAAGTAATGACTGGTCAGAGTTAGGCCGAGGCTCCTGAGGAAGACAGAAGACAGAAGAAAGAAGAAGGAAGAAAGAAGAGAGAAGAAAGAAGCTCTAATCTTTCTCTAAGCTAAGCTCTATCTTTCTTTACTCTAAGCTACTCTACTCTAAGCTAAGAAGAAAAATCTTTCTTTCCCTCTCTAAGAAAAATCTTTCTTTCCCTCTCTAAGCTCTAAGAAAGTAGAAGTAAAAGTAGTAAAAGCTTAACTCTGCCTCCGAGAGTTTTTATCCCGGTTTTCGGTACCAGGCAGCTTACAACTTAGCATTATGTCTTCCAACTTCATCCATAATTTCCTAGTAACACATTTACTGAGGCTGGTTCATTCTGTTTTTCTCTAATTCATTGATATTGTTTAATCCCTTTGCTCTGGAAAATAGAAACTGTGCCACAGGGGATTTTTGCTCTTCCAAAACTGTCAAAAAAAAATTGTGACAGCTTTTCAATGAAGCTGAATAATAACCTATGAATAGAAGACTTCAGCCATGTAATCCTACCTCTGCTCTTTGAAGCCTGAGCAGAGAGGCCATGCGCCTCTTCCAGACAGCTAGATCACCACCTGCCTCATGGATTGCTGTTCAGGAATCAGTAAGGGATAGTCTGCAATCTACAGGCTCTGAGGCATCTGTGAGATGTATACTATCCATCAAAGACTTCAACCAACAGATACTCAGTGTTAACTGCCAATAGCCCAAAACAACTAGAAACGTAGATCCAAGACAGGCAACCCTTCAAAGAGGAGATCTCCATTTTACTTAAGTTTGATTTTTTCTTTTTACTGTGTGTGTGTGTGTGTGTGTGTGTGTGTTTGTGTGTCTTTTAACATATCAAATTCATTAGTGATAGTAGAGTTTCAAGAGAGGTGTCAGAAAATGAATGAATGAAATAGATTCCAGTTCATCTGGTGAATATGGTTTTAGTGATTATTTATGATAATAACCATAGTTGTAATGCTTAGCAATAAATTAAGCAATAATTCATGCATTTGCATTTGTGCATTATGGGGTTTCTGTCTTCTTGCAGCATTTGAATTACCAGAGTATATATATTGGGAATGTATCAATTGTACACAGTGAGTCAACCCCTACACCATGATGAGCATGGCTTTCTGCTCTTTAATAAGATGCACTGATTCACGTTACAAAGAAAAAAGATGCAATATGTGCAACTTAGAAAGTAAAATAACATAAATATTTTTATCCAGAACATTCACACATGAGAGGACATATTTCATAAAATGTAACTGTACATATATAACCATTTTATCACACTATAATTATTGATATATAGCATGGAATTTGCCAGATGACATTGAAATATTTAATGAACATTTAATGTTCTACCTTACAAAATCAAAATTCTTTTGCAAGGATTTTGCTATTTCAATTGTCCAGTATTTAGAATATTTATTCAGCAGTTAGAAAGCTAATATCAATATAGGAGAACCCAAATTCATTAGCTTCTTTAGAAAATCAATTATCTTTTTTATTAGGAAAAGTACATTATCTTTCAATGTAGGTACTGCACGTGAATAAAGCAATTATTTTTCATAAACTATAATTATTGACATACCATTTTTAATCAAAGAAGTTATTTATTTTAAGAAAGTAGAAGGGCTTTATATATTTTGCATAATTTCCAGTGCAACACAATTAAGATCTTACATTTCATGATCTAGTTTACACGGTTGGTTATATGATGATTTTGATGTTTTTTTCCTGTTCAAACACTTTGCTTAACTTAATGGTTCTGTATATCTGTGAGGAAAATGATAGTTTCTAGAGAAAATGATGATCATCACAACTAAATTAGACAAAAAACAAAACACCCACGTTCAAACTGTCCACTTGCAGAAAATTTTATATTGTACAAAACACTGTTAATTATATTAATTTGCTTATCATAAATGATTTAAAGAATGTGGTTCCCAAATACATTATACTTTCTCTGTCATAATTCTAATTTTTCTTGCTAGTGTAGAAACATCATGGAGGTAATTAACACTTCTGATCTCCTCAAAATTGGCAAGTGAACTGGGATCTTCACTAAAAGTGTTGATTTTAAGCATTAAGTACTAACCTGGCCTCTTAATTGATTATCTGGCATACAAATTGGAATAGTGATACAATAACAAAAACAGAATGAACTAAGTTGCACTTGAACTAAGATCTCCAGTACAAGAGATCTTTGTTTACTACTTTGAGTAACTTTATCATTGCGTGATGCTCAGCAGCTGGAAATATAGCAGCTCCTGTACTCAGTGGTTTATTCTGAGCTTCTGTTCCCTCTGCCATTCTCTAGACTTCTGAAGATACAATTTAGGGTTCACATGAACTTGGATGATAGAATTGATTGTATAAAACTCCATGAGACAGGCATGGTTATGTTCAACCATAACACATGATAGTTTAATACAAAAATACTTACATGGCTGGGATCATAATAACAACAAAAAGAGTAGTTGCTTAGAAAATAACAAAAACCACACAGAATCATTATGTCAGTGTGTATACACACACACACACACACACACACACACACACATATATGTATTTTTTTCGCCTCTCTTTAGGTCAATTACAGGCAAGGGGAAGGCCCTGGTAATGTGCACTTTTGAACAGTGCTTGACTGGAGGTGTCTGGAGGTGTCTCAAGATTGAGGCGTGGCTTTGTCATTTAAGGAATCTCTACCTTGCTGATTTAGGCCCCAGTTCATTCACCCTGAGGAGTGAAAGAAACAGAATTATATACAAATATGTACATAAAGATCTCACTGGCAAGAGCCAGCGAGCTCTTCTCCTTTGTTACTATATCTCCTGCAGTTTTTTTTCCCTATTATTAGCTTATCAGCATCCCTAACTTTGCTCTTTTCTCTAGATGCTAGCTAGTAGAATTCTGGAATTTGACCTTGATAGTTCACACCCCAGCTAAACATTAGTGAAATCAATCAGAGTAAGATTAAGGAGAAAAAAAAAAAAAAAAAAAAAAGCAAAGTGTTTCTCATTCCCTTATAGGAAATTCAGTGCTGAACTATAATATCCTAAAGTGAGTTCTGATAAATTGATTAAATGAGAAAATTCACCAACACTCAGTAAAGAGGGTCTGGGTTTGTGGCTTAGTGGTAGAGCACTTTCCTAGCATGTGTGATGCACTGGGTTCAATTCTCAGCACCACATATAAAATGAACAAATAAAAATGTCCATTAACAACAAGAACAAAACAAAATTCAGTAAGGAATCATGAAATAACATATATAATTCTCTTTTTGTTTTTGTTGAGCTATGCTAAAGAAATAACTTCTATAAAAGCACACTTTTTTTTAAATTTCAAATTTATTTTAACTCATAAATAAAAACATATTAATCAGGTACCCTATGATGTATTAATACATGTATAATTGTATGATGTTTAGATCATGTTAAATAGATCTCTTTAAGTGTGAATAATTTCTTTATAATGAAAACATTCAATATCTTTTCTTCTGGCCTTTTTGAAAGGTACAGTATGTTATCATTATCCATAGTCACCCTACTAGCAATAGCACACCAGAACTTCTTACTCTTAACTTTAATATAGATCAACCTTTAATTTCCCACCCCTGCCTGGTCCTGTTGACCATCATTCTACCTACTCTAAATTCCTATGAGAAGATATAGAAATGACTAACATATACATATATGAAAAAATATTCAACATCACTAATCATCAGGGAAATGCCAGTCAAAACCACAGTCCAGTAAGAATGGCAATTGTCCAAAAGGCCCAATACATCAAGTGTTGGCAAGGTTTTAGGGAAAAGGTAACACTTGCATACTTTTGGTGGGGACATAAGTTGTTACAGCTGTTATGGAGAACAGTGGAGGGATTTCTACAAGGGTGTCTTTCTTGAGACTTGGATTTCAAATAATGAGACTTGGGCATATGATCTATAACTCCTAAAATGTTACACTTTACATGAGTGTTTTTACGAATTAATTTACTGCTCTTGTAGTGATTACATTGATTTTTCTACTTTGAAAGTTATAAATGCACATGCATTTAATCTATAGAAATATAAGAAGGGTTTTATGATTTCATTCTTTCTGAAGTCCTAAATGTATTAATAAATCCAACAATCTCTTGGATTATTGATGTACACATACTGTGGAGACTTTGGGTCTCAAATAAATTAGTAATGAGCTTCTTAGCTATTGACTTGTTTAAACATTTACTAGTTAACATCTTGTAATAGTATCAAATATGTTTTCACATAATCAGTTGTAATTTATATATAATGAATAATTTATAATGGCTATGAGCTGAAAGTGTCCCATCAAATTTCATATTGTTGCAGTCTAATCCCCAATGTTATATAGTGTCTTTGGGAGGCAGTTAGGTTAAGAGGGTAGACCATTCATAGATGGGATGAGTGTCCTTCCAAATGAGGCCTCAGAGCTTTCGTGCCTTCTCCACCATGTGAGAGTGCAATGGGAAGATTACAGCTGGTAAACCTGTATGAAGGCCCTCACCAAGAACCTGGCCCAGCCGACACCTTGTGCTCAGACTTCTAACCTCCATAACTTTGAGAAACAAATACCTGTCTAAGCTACTCAATGTAGGCTATGCTGTCGCAGCAGCCCAAATGAAGACAGTAATGCAATGTATATTGCATTAGTCCATTTTGTGCTGTAACAAAATACGTAGGCTGAGAACTTAATTTACACAAGGAAGAGGTTTATTTTGCATGTAGAACTGGACATCCAAGAGCAGAGTGACAGCATCTTCTCAGCTCTCTTGAGGAAAGCCAGGTAAGTCACAATGTGGTAATGAGGTATTGAGCGAGCATGCAAGCCAGGAAGCAAGAGAATTGAGGCTCAAGTGCACTCTTTATAGTAACCTTCTTTTCAGGATCTAACTGATGCCTCACAAAAAATGATGTTGATCTCTTCCAAGATTGTTTTCCCAATGACCTAACCACTTTCCTTTAGACTCCACTTCTTGACTACCGCTCAATATAACAACATGAAGGTCCAAGATTCCAGCCACATAAACCCTAGGGAATACACTCAAACCATCTCTCTACAATAGCACAATATGTAATACAATGTACAATGAAATAAATAGGATTTAAAAGATTGATTGGCTGTCTACCGAATCCAAACATGTCAACATTGGGCTTAGTTCTTCATAGTAATCTCTCTTGTAGTTGGCAAATGTAAACCAGTTGCTCTCTAATAGGGAGCGAACCAGTCCCCAGGGTATATATAGCAATATCCAGAGACTATTTTTAGTAGTCACAACCAATGAAAGAGGTTGCAACTGGCTTCTAGCAAGTAGAGGCCAGGGAAGCTGCCAAATTTCTACCATGCACAGGACAGGACAGTCATGAAGACAATGATAATTCTGAAATCCAGAAACCCTCATGGGTATGAAGTTGGACAAATCACTAAATATCACATGGCTTGTTTATTCATCTATAAAACAGTCAAAACAACAACTGTATTTTAGGGTTAAGGTGATATTAAAACATATAACATCTTTATAGCAGTGGTTGTCATAAATTCAACATTATATAAATATCACGATCTAACTTGAATATTGAATATTATAAGTAAGTGCACCTGAAGAATTTCTTACTGGGCTGTTGATTTAAGAGTGTGAAAGTTTTTGAAGAATTTCTTACTGGGCTGTTGATTTAAGAGTGTGAAAGCTTTTGCTATTCCAAAGAAACATTTCTTCACTTATTTCAAGAACATTAAGTATGGATACTATTTTGATTTTGAAGTTGCTCTCATGTTTCTTAAGTCTAACATGTTAGAGACACTTCTGGAATGAATCATTAAATTCATTATTTCTTAAGCAAGTTAAATTATGAAAACATTCTAAAAACGAGTAAAGAAAGGTCAAAAGGCATGGTTCCATGTTGTCACTGACCTTCACGACTTTACACTCTGTTCTTGGGTTGATATTTCTTAAACCTATAATCAAGTCCAGAATCCTATTCAATCTGCACTCAAAAATTTGACATTTTTAATAAGTAATATTATTTCTATATATGTCAATATTATTCTGAAATCTGTATTCTAAAAGTAAGTAATTGGGTATAAATAAATACCTGTATTGCTTGCTCTATGTAGCATGTTCAGTGAAACATGTGTTTACTGAATCTAAGCCTTCTGTTTGCACATTTCAGTGCCCACAGTTTACCAGGAAGTGCTGCAGTGTGAAGAATCCTTATAAATAATGTTTCCCCATGCTCCAACAACCCTCATGTGGAGACTCATGACACTGGTTTCCCAGGTGAGAAAATTTTGGACAAATTTGAGAGAGAATTTTTCCCCATCCTTCCATAGGAAAATTTAAATATATTTGTATTAAAGTTTTCATAGAACAATTTGTAAACTTGAGTTTAATAATGACTATATTTATTGCCTAGTTATGTGGGTTTGATTAGTTTTTTAATCTTTACATCTTAAATTTAAATTAGCAATTTAAAATACTAGGTACAATTATTTAATTATATAGAAAAATTTCTGCTGTAGTACTAGAGATTGAACCAAGGCCTCACAAATTCTAAGCAAATACTCTACCACTAAGCATACTTCTCCAGAGGGTGGAAATATTTTTATTACTAACAATTTTCATTTTTAAATGTTATTTTAATAAATTTTATCTAATTTTACTCTTCACATAACTTCTATTTAAGCACTCTGTTAAATTAAAAGGTGAGTTATAAACTTGTACCTTTATATGATATACTATGAAATTAAAAAGTAGCATCTATGTGATGAGAAGGAACTTCACAGCAGTCTTCCTACTGTGAAACTGACCACAGTGTAGTCATTGGGAAGCTCAAGCTGAGGCTACTCTATACAATGCCAGGCTAGTATCTTCAAAATTATCAAAATCTTCAAGAACAAGAAAACTCTGTAAAAAGTCAAGAGACCAGAAGAGATGAGGCAGGTATGATGCTTATATGTGAAGTGTCATCCTGGGCCAAATTACGAAACAGGAAAAGAACATTAGGGAAGGTGGACTGAAATCCATGTAAAGTTTGCAGTTTAGCTATTAAGAATTCATCAATGCCCTGACAAATATAATATTTGTTTTCTTAGTTCTAAAAATTGTACCATAGCAATATAAGAAGTTGGCTATGGGGAAACTTGTTTTGGTAAGTATGAGAATTATACTCTGCAAATTTCTGTAACTCTAAAATATTCCAAAATAGCATTTACTTGTGTAAAACATATCATTACACAACTGAGATCATTGAAAAGAGCCATTTCGAATTGAAGACTATCATGTTAAGTGAAATAAGCCAATCCCAAAAAACCAAAGAACAAATGTTCTCTCTGATATGCAGATGCTAACATTCCATGCGGTAGGGGTGGGTGGTGGGGGACAGAAGATGGAAGTATTTTGAGTTAGACAAAGGGGAATGAAGGGAAGGGAGGGGGGATTGTATTAGGAAAGACAGTAGAATGAATTGATTTACTGTATACAAGAACAGTGTAACTCCACATCATGTACTACCACAAGAATGGGAAGTTATACTCCATGTATGCATAAGTCAAAATACATTCTACTATCATTAACTAAAATGAACAAATAAAAAATTTAAAAAGATCCATTTCACGTAACTGATTTCTTCCTATCTTTCATCACCTGGTAGTATAGACACTTAGAACATTGTAACATGTAAACTACCTGGTACCGTAACCCAGGAGGAAAACTCTCGGAGGCAGAGTAAAGCTATTACTACTTTTACTTCTACTTTCTTAGAGAGAGCTTAGAGAGGGAAAGAAAGATTTTTAGAGAGAAAGATTAGAGAAAGCTTTTTTTCTTCTTAGCTTAGCTTATTTTTTAGAGCTTCTTTCTTCTTTCTTCCTCGGGAGCCTCGGCCTAACTCTGACCAGCCCTCGGGAGCCTCGGCCTAACTCTGACCAGCAATTACTTCTTTTATCTGGTTTCTCTTCTGTAACTGCTCTGCCTATGTTCTGGCCGCTCTGATTCTTTTCTTCTCCGACCTGAACTCTTCTTCTGACCGACTGAGCGACTGCACGACTGACTGAATGAACTCTCCTTCGTTCTCCTAACTCCAACCGCTTTCACCCGGTTATATACCTTTAGCTTTGCGGGTGCCTCACGTGCGTTTAAAGGTGTGTCACATACATATCAGGTGGAACTTATGGCTTCCAGCTACCCGCAATAACCCTTCCTAATTGGGGCTCCTTCGGTAACATTTATGGGAATGCAAAAAGAAAAACAATCTCCTTTCTCGGTAGAGTTAAGAGTGGGCCATGCAGAAACAGTCAACTCACAATTAAAATGAGGGCTTGGAGGCTGTCTCACCCTCTGGAGTTGGCCGGCATTCTCCCTTGAATGTGTTTTCTTACTTTACCCTAAAAGAAGTCTCTCTCTTGAGATGGTCCACCTTCCCTCCTGACTGTGGATTTACTTTCCTAAGTAAACCTGTGTCTCTGGAAAAAAAAAAAAAAAGTACAAAAGTACTTGGAAGAATACAGCTGTATCTGTAGTGGTAAGAGAGACTCTGGCTCTCCATTTGGAGATACTGCAACCAAGTGAAAATGATGACTAGAAAACAGTATCTATTCTAAATTTCATTTTCAAGTAATTGATTTTGTCTAGATTCCTATAAAAATTTACATTACAGATTTAAATTGAATTCTCTGAGAGCAAATTAGTACAACAGGGGTACCTAAGAAGAGTTGAAATTATCTTGAACTGTTCTGAGTCCCAGCAATCTTCTGACCCCATTTTTGGTGGGAAATCTTATCACATGGCCTCCTGAGATCCATTGGACTGCCACAATTTGGGAAAACAGGAATCAAATGCAACCGAAGCAAACAAATTCATTTTTAAAAGGATAGTGTAACATTTGCACATCTATATTCAAGCTTCACCTGGAAGCTAAATATTTTATTTAGATCACCATCATGAAAGAGTATAGTTACATTCGCAACAAGAGAAAATCTACTTCATACCCAGGAGAAATTACAACCTAACCTCAAACACAGTGGAGCATAGTTGATCTCTCTCATACTTGGAGCAAAGCAACAAATGTGTACTGATGAAAGGATTTGTATTCAATTCATTTCACCAGGAAAACCTGACAACGGAGCCTGATCATAAAATTCAAGAAGGACAAAAAGGAACATATAGGTCTTTGCCTAGAGCATCAGCTGTAGTTTTCACCATTAGTTCCAGACTCTGACATTTCTTTCTTTCCAACAATTTATAAAAGCTAACTCTCAAGTTTACATAGACATTTCATTGAGTACCATGCAGAAATCATTCGGGTCTCACAGGAAATAATTTAGATATAAATTGTGTACTATTTAAAAAGAGGCTCCAGGGGCTGGGATTGTAGCTCAGTGGCAGACCGCTTGCCTAGCACATGTGAGGCACCAGGTTCAAACCCCAGCACCACATAAAACTAAATGAACAGCTGGGCGTGGTGGCGCAGGAGGCAAGAGGGTGGCAAATTCAAGGCCAGCTTCAGCAATTTATTGAGGCCCTGTCTCAAAATAAAATTTTATCTGGGCATGGTGGCACACACCTGTAATCCCAGCACTTGGGAGGCTGAGGCAGGAGGATCACGAGTTCAAAGCCAGCCTTAGCAATGGTGAGGCACTTAGCAAGTCAGTGAGATCCTGTCTCTAATAAAGTACAAAAAAGGGCTGAGGGTGTGGCCCAGTGGTTGAGTGCCCCTGAGTTCAATCCCTGGTACAAAAAACAAAACAAAACAAAACAAAACAAAACAAAACAAAAAAAAAAAAAAAAAAAAAAAAAAAAAAACTAAATGAACAAAGTAAAGGTATTGTATACACCTATAACAAAAATAAATAAATAAAATAAAATAAAACCTCCACCCCCACCCCCCCCCCCGTGTTTTAGGAAGACCTTAGGGCAGGTAAACCATTTCTCATTGATCAGTAAGCCCCAGTGAAAGCTTATGAATTCTGATCCATAGGAAAGAGAAGACCCAACTCTGATGAATGGTACTCCTCATATGGCTACATTTACCCAGGCAAAGTCTGCCGGAGCCCAGAGAGTAACTCCCTTGTGTCTCCATGGCTCTTAGTGTAAGAATACACCAAGAGTTGACAGATCCGGAAATGTAATTGAATGAGAGAAATCATCACACAGAGAAGTGAGATAAGCTTGGTGGCTGCAAAATTTCAAAAGCAATGAAGGATGTGTTATCATTTATAATGCTTCACATAGCTCAAGTTCCCTGAATAGTCAGCCCAGAGAAGTGATAATCATGCTTCAGATAGGCTTTTTCTTCTTGCAATGTGATAAAATCAGTGATCTGTCCTTTTGGAAAACACTGGGATTTTTACCGCCCTGACGCATGCAGGCTTGGAAGTCCAAGTAGTCTGATAAGGGAAATGACAATGACAACATATTCTCTTGCCCATGCAGTTGGCGCATGTGTGACAGGTGGCAAATTCACCTGCTTAGTACTGACTGGTGAAGTTTCTACTCCAACATTTTCACACCATGCTTGTATTTCAGTTTTTTAAACCATTATGAAACAGATGGCCCTCAAATATGTGAAAAAATGGAATATTGCTTGAAAATTTAGATTCAGTAAAATAAAAAACACATACTCACAAGGATATAATGCCCTAATAGTAAAACATCCAGAATTGTACTATGAAAAAGAAAAGGAAAAACTTTTGAAAATTGCTTCATATGTCATATAAATATAATGTTTGAAACCCTTATCAGTAAAAGGTAAAAGAGAAAACAACAGAGAATAAAGGATAAAAATGGATGAACATGGAATATCATGAGATGTGATGCAAATAATCTCACAATTCATCATGAACTATTGAATCATAACAGTCTTAAATTCTGCCACTATAGGGTTATTGATTTTTACAAAAGTAGTAATTTAAAGTAAGAAAATCAAAGTATTTATTAGATCTTAGAATAATATAATTATATGCACATATGAGGATATATGTGTTTCAATTTAAACACCATTTTATATTTAAGTGTTATTGATCATTTAATACTGCTATCTTTAACATTCTTGTTTTAGGAGATCTTGAAAACACAGAAATTTGTATCTGGAATTATAAGCATATTTCTGGTGAAAAATAGTTACATATTTAATATTTTATATGTAATTAAAATTCCTTCTGGGTACATTTCTGAAAATAATATGCACAGGGTGATACAGCTCTGTCTACATTCTGTGTGTAAACCACCCATTTATTAGTCTCATTTATCACAACTTTTTGCACACTATAATTTATGTGAATTATTCAAGGATTATATGATATAGCTGCCAGAAAGAGAAGGAACTTAGGGAATGAAATCTCAACAATGAACTTAGAGAAGCTCATTTTCTTATTAATAGCAGAAATACAATTTCATATTATAAGTGAATTCCATATGGAAAGGAACCAAAATTATATTTTTTCTGATTTTAGCTGACACTTTGTGGGATCATTGCGTGTTACCACTCATCTCAGTCCTGTTGACCACACATCTCCTTTCAGAAGCTATGGTGAGCTCTTTTTACTTGGCAAATAAAAATGTGATGTACTTGCTATACATCATTTGGTGTTCATATGTGTGGTGGAAGGGTTACATCAAGTGGAATAGCATGTGCATTATCTTACAAAATCATGATTTTTGTGGTTAGAACACTTACAACCTCCTCTTTGGCTAATTGTCAAGTATTCAGCACTTCATTGTTAATTATAGTGGTCATGTTGTATGACAGACCTCTTGATATTACTCTAATACTCTAGATCCTATGTACTTGGAAGAATTCACCATCCTCCCAGACATTTTCTAAATACATTTTTTTAGAGTAAATGTAAATGAATCAGAACTTCCCTAAGCTGCCAAAATATATATGTATATATATATATATATATATATTTTTTTTTAATTTGTAGGCTATTTTGTATTTTATCCAGTGAATTAAAACCTTCCTTAAAGTTTGCTTTGTGATGAGCATGGCAAATATTTAAAAATTGTCTTTTGTGTCTGGTTACCCATGTATAAAAATATACAGATAAGGACACAGGATTGTCAGTAAGTGAGAAAACAGTGCAGCCACCAGCTACATAAAAAACAAAAATTCAAAACTTTTCATGTGCTTTACACATCTAATTATTTCCTTTTTCCTAATTTTTTGGGACAATTATTCACTGTGTATTTTGCAACTATTTGCATTACCACTCAAGTATGTGTTCTTTAACATCCGTAAGCTCTGTGGTTGGTTTTGCTTGTTTTGGAGAGCAGTGGTGAGTGGAGTCATGTAGAATTCATACATTTATGTCTGGTACACACTTTCTAACGGTCCTGCTTGTGAGGCTGTGCTGTGTCTAGTTTCACTATTGTTTGCATTACCTTGTAGAGATACATGCCAATCTCTGAGTACATTCTACAGAATGGACAACTGAGGTGTTTCAATTTTTAACAATTATAAATGCATACTATTGGTATTCCTGAGCATATCTTCTGTTGAGAATATAATGATAAACATAATATATATTGAAATTTTGTATGCCAAATTGCTTTCAAAGAAGTAAATATATATGGGAGTTCCTTGATACATCTATAAATACTTCCATATGTTTACTGATATAAAATACATTGATATAAATGGACTTACTATTTTAAAAAATTTTTTAATCTAGAATAGCTTTGGTTGCTACTCATGCTCTTTGCTTTTCTTTGGTAAGCTGGTCTTTAACAGTGAATTTTCTATCTCAAACATGCTAGAATCCACTTGAATCAATGTGTGTCTCTTTATAATCTTTTGTATCTCCACTTAAAATTAGTTTATTAAATAACATGAAATGCAATTACATTAAAAGAAAAAAATAATTACTTATAATTCTATACATTTTCCTCATTTGAGATCAGCATTAAACAATTGACGATTTTGTTTTTATGCACTGTATTTTCTAGATTCTTCATTATATATTTTGGCTTTTTTCTTGATGCACAACTCCTTAATATTTATCCAAAAGAATTAAAGTCAGCACACTACAGTCATACATGTGAACCCATGTGTATAGCAGTGCAATTCACAATAGATAAGTTATGGAACCAGCATGGGTGCCCACCAACTGATGAATAGATAAAGAAAATGTTGATAAAGAAAATTTCGGATTTTATTCAGAAAAAAATCAATGAAATTGTTATTTGCAGGAAAATGGGTAAAACTTGAGAAAATTATTTTTAGAGAATGATATTAAGTATTATGTTAAGTCAAGAGTCCTATATTTTCTATCCTATGTGGAAGACAGAGAGAAAAAAAACTTTTATAAAGGTGGGAACTCATGAAATTAGATGAAAGACTTATAGAGAAGGGGTACTAGGAAGACAGGGCAAGGAGAGGTATGGGGGAATGTAATTGAACAAATTGTTCTGTGTGTTTATGAACTTTTCACAGTGAATACCTCTTTTATGTATCATTATAATGCACAATAACATTAATTAAAAAATGGCAGAGTAAATTAGTAAATGTTGCCTTCTTGAGTGATGGAAATATTGCATACTTATAAATATTACTAAACATTTTTAAGCCAATGTTTATGATAATTGGAAACATTTTAATCAGTTTATATCTTTTTTTTTTGTAATTTTCATTATGAAAGTAAGAAATGGGTGTTTAGTATAGGGCTAATTTTTTCCTGTACCTCAGGCAAAAACCTTCTGGGCCTTTAAACTAATATCCCAAGGAAAGCAAATATTTACTTTGAAATATCTGCCGAGAGAACATATCAAAAGGAAGAGAAATATTAAATTGTCCTACATATCAACTTAATCTTTCATTTTAGGTCACATAAATAGTTTTGATTTTTATGCGTGTTTCTACAGCATAATTTAAGAATTTTTTCTACAATATTACTGTTTTCTCTTTAATACAGGAATGAAATGCTTATTATAAGGTCTGTGCTCTAGCTGTGATATTTTCTTGAAGATCACATCCTGTTAAATATCAAAATTCAACAAATATGGAATGAAGTGTCAAGATTTTAAGTATATCTGAAAAAGTAACATCAGTGTCTTTCATGAGTTAAGTCATTTTATGTACCCCACTCATTCATCATTTACTCACACAGTGTTAATGACTCTCTTACTCTGCATTCATCAGCTAGAGCCTAATGATCACAGGAAATCTGCGTATAGAAGAGAACAAATTCTCACATTTTAGTCTGAAACACGGGGGATTTCTCATAAGTCCACAGTTGTTCACACAGCTGGTTTCATTCAACCTTCTAAATTGTTAAAAAAAAGAAAAAAGTTTTGTGTTTTTTTTTTGTTTGTTTGTTTTTCAATTACCTAGGGCTTTGTATAAAGCTGATATAAAGACTATGACATTTCTTTCTGGAACATAAAGTACACATAATTACTAATTCATATCACATTCAACTATGAATAATAATGTAAAAATCTTGAATAAATTAGCGTATTTACTTAAGTACTGTTAGAAGAACAAGATAGATCAAGATCGAGTGACATTCCTTCTATGTATTCAAAATTAGGAGAACTGTTAATCAAATTGGTAACGTTTATTACATCTAATGGAAAAAACTCTGATTGTATCAGTATATTTTAAACTGGTTTTAATGTAAATATAAACCTCAAATTAAAACACAAATAAATGCTTAGTAAACTAGAAAATAGATATAACCTGTTCTGGTGTTAATTCATCTGAATTTCTTATCATTTAGTGATAAACTGGAAGAAATAATCACATTACTGATAACAAATAAATATGATTAAATTCCTGATAATATGCAATTATTTCTTTTTTTTTCTTCTTTATTTAAAGAGGCAAGCATATCAAACACCTTGTAAGTTGATGAGGAAGGAACATTTCTAATTGTAAGTATTTATTGTTAAGGATCAATTTTTAGGAAACACAAATGAATAAAAAATTTAAAAACTATTAGGATGGTTCAAAAAGCTCTCTGACTTTTATTGATTCAAGTTACCATTTATTATGTCATTCACAAACAGGTCAAAATAGTAAACTTGAAATGGCATTTAAAGCCAAATCTATAATTTTATATTACATATGTATTTAAAATCTCTTAAAAATGTCTGAACAACTTCAAAGAATAGGATTAATTGAAGTATTTAATACATTTTGTCTTAAATGAAATTGGTATTTAAAGTTTGGAATTATCTCCAAGTTAATTTATAAATTAATACATTGACAATGATATATCTAGCAAGAACTTGTTCTTGAGGATATTTAAAATATCATCTGAATAAAAAGTTACAGGAGAATATGGAAATGCAAATTTTGATAGAATAAAGAAAAAAGGCACAGAGAGCCTTCAAAACAATGAATGTGGTGAACTCTTGTTGAAAATACCTTTAGTTTATTCACCAGGAAGCCTATTACCTACATGATTAAAAGCTCCTTAGATAAGTAAACTTTCTTCCTCAGAAGTTACCCCACACACCCTCCCCTAGCCCCAATAAGTTTCAGGGAAGCTGGTGAAACATCCTTTCCTCCTAGCACATCTTATGAACTTTTAAATATTTTCTGATATATTCTTAAGTATCTATGCAGTTTTTGTGTTTCTGCATTGTTGTAGTGCTTTATACAAAGTAACAGACATACTAACACTCTGAATACCATCAGAATTTGAATCGTTCAAAGACAGTGGGAATTTTTTTTTTTCAATAGTGCCTACTAATCAGTGTCATTTTGATACCCTATACATTGATTAAAATTGTTACAACATCTTTCTCCATTTCTCTGTGATAGAAATGGTGTTCTTCCTATATACTACACATTTCCAGTGACTCTAGTAGTTACTGAAGCCTATTCAATAAATTTTGAATTCCATCTGCCCTGGAAGGAATAACTATGTCCTGGAGCTATAATACAGAAAATAGTGTGTTTTTACAGGCACAACTTTCAGATGTGTTATATGACAACATCTATTTACTCCTACCCCATGAGAAGACACAGTGATTCTTTTTTTCTTTAGTTAATTATTTAAACAAAACTTATCTGTCTTAATACATTTTTTATTGCTACAACGAAAAAACCCAGATTGTATAATTTATAAAGACAAGGAGTTTATATTGACTCATAGCTCTGCAGGTGTGAAAGTACAAGAGCATGGCACCTGTGCATACCTTCCACTTCTGCTTCTACTCATTATTAAAAGCGAAAGAGCAAGTAGACCCGTGTGCACAGGGCTAAGGAGCAACAACCTCACAGTGTAACAGCCCACTCTTGTCACAACTTACCCAGGTCCAGGAGAGCAACAACTTACTGCCTCAGGAATTAGCTTAGTCCTGTGATATGGGCATTAATCCTTCCTAAGGAACTCATCATCTCTCAAAGTTCCCTCTGCTCAATATCTTGGCATTGGAAATCAAATTTCCATGTGAGTAATGGCAAGCTATGTTCAAATCACAGCATTGTTACACAACATGGAAGGAAAGTTCTCTCCTCCCCTCCCCTCTCCTCCCCTTCCCTCCCTTCTCCTCTCCTCTCCTTTTCCTCTTTTCTCCTCTCCTCTTCCCTCCCACCCCCTTTATGATACCTTGAGCATTGGGGGAAGGGGACAGAAGCCATAATGTTGAGTGATGTCTTTTCATGACACAGATTTAACATTTTTCCATGATTCTAATATTTTGTTTTTGTTTTGCAAGATTTCTATCCCCTGAACATTAGATACATCAGATTCTACAGTGGTGGAAAGAGCTAATGGGATTGCCTGAGTGAAGGTCTGAACTGTTTCTAGGGAGGTTAATGGGAGTGATGTTAGGTTCGTGCCATTATTTGGTTACTCTGTTCAATTACTGCTTTATTATTCCTCATGGCATTTTTTAAACCAAAGCTGAAATACAGCTTGCTCTAGTGTCAGTATTTGACTAAGGAGGTCTTCGTTCTCGTGCTAAGAGTACTTTGGGGAGGCTATTCAAGCTAATGTAATGCCCTGGGCTGTCCAGTAGCACCCCTAAGAAAGACCATATGTAATGGCAGGACCATTGCTAAGGAAGCCACCATATATCTGGTTGTTGTACATTTATGGGATTTTTACAAATAAATTCTCTATAGCTCTGAAGATTGTATGTGCCATGACTCTGTCAGGCATATTCTTCTCAAAAGAGATTAATTCAAAGTACCCTGGACACATGTCTGAGATCTGTGCTTCATCCTGCCCAGCTAGCTGGGGTAGAGACACATTATCTTGATTTGTGTTCACACTGAGTATGGAATCTCTGGGGTACAGTGTGCTCCTCTGGGAAAACCCATCAGTCCTGTTCTCCCAGATAATTGGGAAACTTCCTAGAATGGAAAAATAGCCTACAAACTGTGACCTGAGTGGAAACTGTAGTTGACTTTCTGAAAGTCGAGTGATCAGGAAGGATCTTGCCACTTTTTTCCTGAAAATATCTTGTTGGAAATTTTAGGTAGAGTTTGTAAACCAGCAAGTCACCAATTTTATCTTTCCAGGAAAACAGCTGTGAAGTTTGTTCCATCATCAGGCTTTGGTCATGGCCAGATCTGAGAGGGTGGGCTTAGAATATCAACATCCTCTAAGTTGTTAACAAGAAAAACTTATAGAAGAAAAAGTTTATTTGGATGGGCCACATGCCTACAATTACCACACAATTAGGTCCATTCAAACTAGGATGGGCTGATTAGTTTACAGCTCTCAGAATCCGATCATTTCAACTGTAAACATTCTTATGGTAACATAGGAGCTTTGGGGGACACCTCATATTCAACACATACAGCCTTTGATAATTCCTTTTGTAACTTTTTAGTAGCTGTATTAACATGTAATTTTCAGATAAATTTATGCATGTAATTGGCTCCACTTGATTACTTAACAAAAGAAAACAGTGTGAAAACAACTCCATAGCTCCATAGATTTAAAGGTACAGGTTACACCAATTATTTTAAGGTTATGTCAGGATAAGAGTCTGCTAAATCGAAGGTGGCCTCTGAAATAATCCAACTTAGAGCCAACTCAAAAATGTGTAAGTAAACATTTCCCAGGTCAGCTCAGTCATCCCTTGGAGCCTATCTAGATCAAGAAATTAAAGAATGTGTGAGGAAAAACTGGTATATTCGTTTATCATTAATGACCTGTTAAATATGAAAAGCAACTTTTAAAACAAGTTTTAAATTCTGTATGTTGGCTGATCAATCACCTCTATCTATATTTCCCACTGTTGTCTTATGTGTCTATCAGTGTATACCCATTTTCTTTTTGGAGTAATGAATGGTAAACCTTCCCTCCCACTCAGAAATATCTTACATTGCTGTTACTTTAAAGTTCAAATATTTTTATTGCATTTATTTCTTCAAGGAAATTTTGCCTACACGTTTTTGTTCAAAATTAACATGAGGTTATTCATATATTCATGTATACTTTTCTGTGTTTTACATTTTAATATTAAAATCAGTCACTTGTATTTTTGTATTTGCTTGATAAATGTAGGTAGTATTTATTCTGTCTTTTTATTGCAATTAAAACTATCTAAATTTTGTGGATAGATTGATTTTAAAAACCGAAAAAAATTGTCACACTGATATACATGCTTACAACTACTCTTCATCTTCATGATTCATCCAAAAATATTTAAATTTATAGCATGTTTGGGGGGTACTTCTCTGCTTAGTGTTTTGCTATAAATTTTTATTTATCCAATTTGGAGAAGAATATTTTTTTTATTCAATATATACCATTGCTACAAACATCAAATCAATTACATGTGTGTTTTATGTTTCTTTTAAAATGTAGGTTTAGAGCTGGAGTTGTAGCGCAGTGGTATAGAGCTTTCCTGGCACATGTGAGGTATGGGTTTGATCCTCAGCATCACATAAAAATTAATAAATAAAATAAAGTTATTGTGTCCATCTACAGCTAAAATAAATATACTGAAAAAATAAACAAAATGTAGATTTATACATTTATATCTAAAAATAAAGATTATTACAAATTTATAAAATCAATTATCTACCACAAAGATGTCTAATACAAACTAAGTTATTTATATGCATATTTGAGTGACAGGGAGAGAATGCATCCACTCTCTTTGAAAAAAAATAAATAATAAGATCATTTTTAATTATCTCAATAAAAATAAAGGAAACCATATGAAAAGTGTGTTGGCATTTGTCCATCAATTTTTTGAAAGCATAAATAAAATAGAGAAATGACAATATCAATATCAGATAAAATATAAATCAAGGAAATATTTAGATCACCTTCATTACTTATGATTTATGTCAATCATTAAATTCACATATAAATAATGTAGCTTTGAAACATATGAAGCAATTTGCAATAGCAGAATAAGAAAGAATAGAAGATGCTGAAACATAATTCATATCTTTTGTTAGATCATATAGGAGCAAAAGCAGCATGAGTTGTAATATAATTCTCATGTTTAATATAATAACCATAAAACTAATTTTCTTTTTTAATGTTATTTTAAAATATCAAAAATTAGTCAATGTCTCCATAAATGCTTACAAATAAAGGTACTATCAATAAGATTCTAAGAAACTGAAATATTGTGAATGGTGTATTCATGATAAAGTGTATTATAATTATACCACAGAATTAAATCATTGTGGTCAATAATGGTGTTTAGAGGAAACTGTATAAACTCAAATGCTTATGTATTGTACAACAAATGTGTTACCAGAGTGTCTAACCCTGATTCTCTCCTTTAGGATTCCTAAGGAAGCTTGTGTCCAATCAAAATACCAACAGATGAGATCTACTTCCCCAAATATGTATGAGGGTCAGACTGATTGCCTCGTATTGATTATACATCAATTATCTACCACATAGGTGTCTGATACAAGCTAAGTTATATATATATATATATATATATATATATATATATATATATATGCATATTTGAGTGACAGAGAGAGAATTCATCCACTCTCTTTGAACAAAAATAAATAATAAAATCATTTTTTAATTATTTCAATAAAAATAAAGGAAACTATATGAAAAGTGTGGATGCAATTTACTCAATTTACTGCATGTGCCAAGATTGTTTATTGTAAATAAATGTGCATATACATGTCTGAACAGGCTTGTACAACCTGAGAGGTTAGTGTTGCCAGTCACACATTAGTCCTCTTCAACAATTCCTAAAACAAGTCATGTCTGATGTATTAGTGATGGCCTCACACCAATCTGGATTAGCTGTAATTCCTTTAACATTTTATTTTAAAACAACTATTAAAGTTAACTACTAGGCAAGGCTTGTATTACATGTGAGTCTAAATGACCATTGGTCCTTTGTGTTTAGGCAACTAGGAAAACAAAATTGGAAAATTAATGAAATACAAATCTAAATGAACATATTTTTAAAACCAACAAAACTGTATTAGAGAGAAATGTACGATAGGATCAGATATTAATGAGCTATAAAAATATATAAAAAAGTAGCACAAATGATATAATAGTATATATAGATTACAAAACCAATAGTTATTAAGTAGAAATGAATTGTGCATTTGATAAACCTTTGGGGGTGGAATAGAGAGAGAGAGAGAGATTGAGAGAGAGAGAGAGAGAGAGAGAGAGAGAGAGAGAGTGAGAGAGAGAAATCACAACCAACAGCAGAGTTATGCAATATTAGAAAATTAAAGTTTTCTAAGTAAAGATGTAGCAAAATATATGAAGGAAATTAGAAAATATTATGAATGACCTTTATAAAAATCTGATAGTTTAACTAAAATGAAAATTTATTAAAAAACTCATAAAAATTTTTCTATCTAAAACTGCACAAATATTCATAACACTATCAAGCTTATGGATGCCCTACTTAAGTATACTACTTCAAAAATCAATATCAGAGTAAAAATTTAAAAGTGAAATGTACTAACATTTAGGAAATATTTATCTTAGTAAATAATTGATTTATTTTATGTTGATAAGATAACTTTCCTAATAATTGAATAGAAATCCCAAAAGAAATAAAATTACAGTTCTGTCAATATATGCAAATACAGATATTATCAGCCATATGAATAATGAGTTAAAAAGATGGTAGAAAGTATATAATCAAGTTGGATTTGTAAGATGCTTGTTTTCCTTTTAAAATGTTAATGCACAACCAATGTGAAATATAGATTAAAGACTATGAACTGAACTAATGCAATATAATTTAGCATCTATTCATGTTCAGCATACTTAACACAGTGAGGTATAAAATGTTATTTTGTAACCTGATGAAAATGATCTATATGAAACTTCACATTTACCACTACACATAAGAAATTCAGCAATTTGTCACTTTGCACAACATCAAAAGCAATAATCTCAGCTACTACAACCTCTGAACCACACTGTAATAGTGAGTTTAGCTTTCACAGAAGCTGGTGATTTATAACACAGTGTGTAAGACAATATCATACAAGATTTAGAAAATGATTTCTATTTAGAACATATATTCAAAGCCAGAAATAATCCCCAAATTAGACATTAATTAAAAAATATTTAGATATTTTGAGAGATGTAAAGTCAATATTTAGAATTTTGAATTGTTATATATACATGAGAAAATATGTTTAAAATGTAATTGAAACCCAGAATAGATAGTATTTCAAATTGCAATATTCTAACGTAATAATTAGGCTAGGTGTACCATAAGATGATTTATTCACATTGGAATCCATTATAAATATTTATTAAGAACTAATGAATGAATCCTAAAGCAATTCACCAAAGTTTTATTACCTTTTAAAGAAAGACTCAACTCTATAAAGGTGTTAGTTATTTCTGAATTGTTCCAATGAATTGCTTCAATTTCTAAAAAAAACACCAAGTTTTGATTTTCAAAACTAAATGTCGGAATATTATAAGGGTTGAAGTCTTTAGCCCCCCATACCCAGGAAGGACCTTTTTTGTTCAGCATAAGAGGCCAGAAGGGCCTACCTCAACGAGGAGACTAGATTGGGAAAGTAAAGGCCACTGATATTCCCTCCCCTGCCTTTAGAAGGCCCAGGAACATACCAGGGAGCCCAGTCACCGATCAGTGCAGGAACTCATTTATTGAAAAGGTGCACAATGCTTTATAGTGGACAGAAGCCAATCAGTAAGCAGCTTATAGAAGCAAGTAAAGAGCATGGGCACATCCCATAGGGCAGAATCCTCTGCCCTATGCTTAGGGCGGTTCTCACATATGTCACAGCCACGCCCCCTGCTTAGCCTAGGTCCATAACAAGGCATGGCAAGCAACCAGAAAAGCCAGAGTTTTCCATCCTCTCGGCTGACAGTGTCCGGAAGGTCCCGACAACTAAAAAATATGGAACGTTGTATTTACAAAGATTATCCAAAAGCAAAAAACAAAACAAATGAACACATTTTTTAAAAAAATAACAAGATCATGATTAATGTAATTACCCTACCAGATAGTAAAAGAAAGTACACTGTTGATATAATTAAAGCAGTGTGATGTTTTCATGGTGAATAAAAAAGAGTCTGCTGAACAAAATAGAGAACTCAGCTAGAGACCCCAGTATGTACTCAACCTGATGCCTGACACAGTGACCATTGCAGAAATGTGGGGCTTATAGAGTACTAGTAGATAATGCAAGGACAATTGATTTCCCAAATTGTAAAAAGAAGAATGTTGGAGAGTGAGCTCATTCAATTCTAAATCTCTCTCTAACACACACCATTCAGTTAATTAAACATATGTACACATTTATGTATATGTGTACATAAGTGTGTGATAAATATATAAATTTACATATTCTATATCACTCATGGATCCTTTCTCTTACCCTGAAAGCATATACTGACACTTCATAGTGTATAATAATAATTGGTTGAAGAAGCCTCTTTTTACTCGTTACTCATAATTCATCATATGAAAATAAAAAATATAATTTTTAAAAATTTAATTATTATTTATAGTTTTTATAAATTAGGATATTATTGATATACATAAAGGTGAAATTCACTGGGATATTCATACATGAGATAGTTTTTCAGTTAATACAATTTTTAAGTATGCTTATTCCTCATTTTTGGGTATAGGAGTATGGAAATTATTCAACCAATATTATTAACATTTATGGTTATTTTATCATCAGGATATAATAAACTTTGAAATATGGAATGATGAACTTCATCTGTAACTTGTGCTCCTGCCGAGTAGCAAGGCCTGTGATTTGTAGGATGCTGATTTGCTTGTGTTCAGAAAAATGGATAACTGTGAAAGACTATCCTATTTTCATCTATTCCAAGATAAAATGTATCTTCATCTTTTTTCTTGATGATGCGAGTGGGACCTTTTCCCTTCTTTCACAAGATTCCAGAGGATGCATTGATGACTTCCTCATGTACCTGGCCGTATCAAGCCCTGGATCTCTCTTTCCCTTGAGCCATTTCTCATAAATGAACACTGATTTTATTTAAATAAGTCATAAGAATAAAATCATCTCCTTACTAGTTAGGTGCTTTTTCATCTGCCACATGGAATGAAAGACTATTGAATATCTACTACTAGGACTCCTTATTTACAATCAGTACATCAAAATATATTTCAATTCCATGTATAACAGAGGAAAAAATAATTATAATGAGACTATAAAAATGAATATTTTTGTATATGCATTTTATGTTTAACTAAGAAATTAAATAATTTATTAAGAGTAAAATTCATGAAAACTAGATTAACTACTTTAATTTGTAAAGTCAATGTCTAATAGTGTTACAAAAACAAAAGTTTCCACAAACACCACCAAAATATGATACAGAAAAGTGCATTAGACCTGTCCTCCTTAAATACTCTTTTCTGAAGAGCTATTATTTTCCATAGTTTCTCATACCAATCTTTTCATGAAATAAAATTAAAATTAGTAGAAAAATAAATTTCAAAAATAACTAAAACATGTGGTTTCCGTTATTAGTTTAAACAGACCCCAAACACACCACACTTATTTATAAATATCTAGTTTAATGTAACATGCCACCTCACTGTAAACAGTAAGTGTCTCATGAAACAAAGAGCCAGGTCTACAGAGTGAATGAGCTCTGAATGTGTGCATGGGAGTAGCCCATGTTCTGTATCTAACTAAGGCCTTGTGCATAAATACTTCTTCATCCATTGCATCACCTCTAAGTTAAAGGTGCAGACACTGAGCATTATAGGATTGTTGCAATAATTAAATGACAAGGTAATTACCTAGAGTGAATATGCTTGGAGTACATTAAGCAGACTAACGTGTGTTCATAATTTTACTGCTGACTAACCTTCACCAGAGTGAAAATAAATGCTTGTCTTACTGTTGCCTACCAAGATTTGTTTACAGCAAATGCTCCCGATGTTTGCTAACACAATAAAAAAATGTGTGCATGTTCTTAAAGCGTTGTAAACAAATAGAAAAGCAGCATATGTAAAATTGTAAGTTTGGTTTTGTCTACTAGGTTTATTAGCCAACTTGTTTTATTTAAGATTTATTAATTAATTAAATTAATTTTAATTACATTTTTAGTGTTTCTGTAAGAAAATTTCTATAACATTAAATCCATTAACACTTTGCTACTCTTTTACATTATTTCCAGCATTGTATTTGTTTTAGTTGTTTTTACTGCTTTTTCTTCCAATAATGACTTTTTACTAGTTTTTTTTTTATTACTAGAAAAATTTTTATTATATGGATGTCTATAGTTTGTTTAACTATTTAACCACTGAAGAACATTTGGATTATTTCCAGTTTGGGCTATTACAAATAAAAATGCAATGAACCTTAAAAAGAAAGAAAACCCATGTACTTTCACAGAGCTCTTTCATTGACCTATATTTTCTTTAGATTTGACTCCTGCATTTAAAAGTTTAACTACTTTATCATTTATTTTCTATGATGCAATGTGAGAAAAATGAAGAGAAACTTTTCTTTGAAATAGCTACTTAGCTACCCCTCCTTGATTGATTTAATAGTCTTCAATTAAATTTTGAATCTAAAATATTTATATAAAGAGTTATGTTTCAATTTGTTGATCTATAAGATAATTTTAAATTACATATCTACACAAAATTATTTTTTGTGTTATGTGTGTGCATAATCTTCTGTATAATGGTAAATTACAAAATGTATGAAGTAGTGTGTGCTGCCTTGGTTCAGAAGAATGCTAAAATATGAAGAAAGTTTGTTCAGGACAATGTAGCAAATGGAGGGAGCAAAATAAAAATTATACAACAAAATGTCTCCTGATTCACATTTTGTATTTTATTGTGTCTTAGCAGCAGATGCCAATCTCTACCCCTACTCCTCCTCCTTCTCTGTGGGCTACTTTCACAGAGAGACCAATTTTCTATGCCTTTACAGAAGTCTATTCTCTGAACTTATATATTAATATTTTCCTTCTTGCACTTATGTCAAATCTTCCTATAGATTTATATTTTAATGGTTAAAATGGTAAAAGTAAGAGTACTCACAAACATTCAGAGGAAGTAGTTAAAATATTCTCCCCCTCTCCAAGACAAAGACATTAAATTTATGGATGGATGGGATGTGTTCTTATTGTCATGAATCAGATAAAATATGTGTTCCATTCATTCTGAAAGAAAGAGAGATGAGTAACTGAACATCACAGTGTCTCTTGATGTCCTTCAGTATGCAATGCTGGAGAGAGTATGATGAACCAAAGGTGAGAAACAGCTAAGGAGAAGATTCTCTGTGGTTCCTTATGGAGGAAAGGGCAGGCCAAATTGGGTGGGTGGTGTGGGGGACAGAAAGTGTATGTTTGAAGAATGCATTTGGCATCTGTCCATCTCGCTTCTCCATGTTGCTGTGCACCAAACTTGCCTTCATATGTTCCTTACGACTCAAAAGCAAACAGGGAAAACAAAGTTTGAATTTGGCATCTATGGGAGAGATGTGAGTAAAGGAGGATTATGGGAATGCTACAAGCCCTGGTTCCTGTCACATCAAAGCAGGGACAGGAAGCATTAATGAATCATGAAATCTTGCTCTCCTCTTGTGTCAGCTCCAGAATCTCAAGGACAGGATGTACCCCCAAGGAGGAAAAACTCTCAGGAAAACATGCTGTGTGTGTGTTGGATTTTTCAGAGCTTATGTCTGGTGCACAAAGGCCAGGCATAGTTGAAGCAACAACATGAGCGGGCACATTGGTTCTTTGGAGAAATAGATCCAACAGAATGTGTGTACACACATAGATACATATGTAACTATAGAGTATAAACATTTGCAGATACAAGTTTTTATTATATGTAGAGGAAGAGAGACAAAGAAACAGAGAAAGGGAAGAGACACAGACAGATGGGGAAGGAAGTCTGACATTTGCAGGGATACCAAAAAGCTAGAGGTGCAGGGAAGAGTTATTGCTACAGCTTGAGTCTCCAAGTTGTCTGGAGTCAGAATTTCTTCTTCCTCAGTGGATTCAATCTTTTCTACTCTAGCCTTTAATTGACTGTATGGAGGCAACCGACATTACAGAAGAAACTGTGCTTTGCTTAAAGACTACTGATAAAAATAATAATCTCAGCTGCAGCTAGACTAGTGTTAGAACAAAAACCAGGTTCTATGGATTAATCAAACTGACACATAGAGTTAACCATCACCATGTACTTGGAAGTTAGTGGCTCTGGAGGACATTCTTACTCCTGGACTAACCAAGAGTGGTACATGTTAGGGGTTGGCTTTGTTCTATCCTACTGGAATATTTTATCTTTCAAGTTATCTGATAATATCAAGGGAATCTGAGTTCGCAGTGTACCCATGCTAGTATGCTGAATACCATATGACCTTTAGAAGGAAAGAATGTACCAAGAAATCTATGGAAATGTATGGCAAAAATAAATGCTAGCACAAATCAAAAAATAATAGGGAAGCAAAATTGACACCTTCAAAAGTGATGGAATAATACTATGTTTTAAAGCAGGGATAGGATGATAAAATAATAAATCACACAGTAATTCTAGTTATGAACAATATAATGATTGAAACTAAAACCTCCCAACATGAACTAGACATTGGAATAGGTACTGTTGCTAAACAAATACTTGATTGGAAAGTGAAGTTGAGAAACTATAAGAAATCATGAATATGTAATAATGACGTACATGCAAAGGTGAAACCCCAGGGTCAGAAATAGAAGAGACTAAATGATGTATCCAGCAATACTCACTTACCCTAACATTAGAGACCCAAAAGGAAAAAAAGCATTAGGAATGTTTGTAGGATGGTGTGTCATAAATTTCTTTGAATGATAAATGGAAGAGCTGAGAAAGGCTATTGAAAGCAGACAGAGAGGTGGGAAGAGGGTCTTCCATGTGTGCAGTGTGACAGTGACCAGGGGAGGAAAAGATTCTGAAGTTCTGTAGCACAGCAGGGGAATGTCACACACGGTGACACTATACATCCCACAATAGTCAGAAAAGGGATGTTCAGTGTGTTCACCATAGAAACATGATCAGTGTTCAAGATGGTTAGACACGTTATTGTCTCCAAGTTGATTATCAGTCATTATATATGTGATTCAAAAAATCATATTGTATTTCATAAATGTGTACAGATGTGTTAAAAATAAAACTACAATAGAGTAGATAACAAAACATTGCAGAGAGATGATAGCGATGTTTGAAAATATGAAACTACATACATTTCTAAAATTACCTAGAGAACAGTGATGAATCAAGTTGCTTTAATTTAGATGTCACTAACAGTGATAATAAATGATGACAAATAGGATTTGTTATTTAAAATGACGTAAGGAAAAGATAATCTTGTGTTTAAAATCTTTGAACAACTTTCACAACATCTTCAAAAGATTTTTCTCTTTAGTATTTCTTAAAAAGAGTTACATAGATCTAGCATTTTTTAAATTTTATTTTTATAATTTTTAATATGTACAACTCATAGTGCATATATTTAGTATCTTTTTATATACAACTGTTTGCATACAAAGTATATTCGTACAATTCAGGTCTTCAATCATGCATTAAGGAAAATGGTATCCGTCTCATTCAACCACCTTTTTTTTCTTTTCTTTTCTCCCCCTCCCTCCCCTCTTGCTCCCTCCCTTACCCTCCTTTCCCTTGACCATTCTAGTGATCCTCTAATCATCCTATGTACCCCCATCCAACAATACTTTGAAATAGCCTCCTTATATCAGAGAAAACATTTGGTACTTGGATTTTTGAGACTGACTAAATTCACTTAGCATTATGTCTTCCAACTTCATCCATTTACCTGCAAATGCCATTAATTTATTTTCTTTTATTGCTGAGTAAAATTCCATTGTGCGTATATACCAAATTTTCTTAATTCACTCATTTACTGAGGGACATCTAGGTTGGTTCCACAACCTAGCTATTGTGAATTGCACAGCTACAAACATTGAGATAGCTGTGTCACTGTAATATGCTGTTTTTAAGTCCTTTGGGAATAGACCCGGGAGTGGGATGGCTGGGTCACAGGGTGGTTCCATTCCCAGTTTTCCAAGAAATCTCCATACTGCTTTCCAAAACGGTTGCACCATTTTGCAGTCCCACCATCAATGTATGAGTGTGCCTTTTTCCCCACATCCTCTCCAACATTTATTGTTGCTTGTGTTCTTGATAGCTGCCATTCTGACTGGAGTGAAGTGAAATCTTAAGAGTAGATTTGATTTGCATTTCTCTAATTGCCAGCAATGTTGAACATTTTTTCATGTATTTGTTGATTAATCGTGTATCTTCTTCTGAGAGGTGTCTTCTCAATTCCTTAGCCCATTTATTGATTGGGTTATTTGTTCTTTTAGTGTAAAGTTTTTTGAGTTCTTTATATATTCTAGAGATTAGTGCTCTATCTGATGTGCATGTATTAAATATTTGTTCCCAATTAGTTGGCTCTCTATTCACCTCACTGATTGTTTCTTTTGCTGAAAAGAAGCTTTTTAGTTTAAATCTATCCCATTCATTAATTCTTGGTAGTAATTCTTGCAGATCTAGCATTTGACGAGAGAGAAAGAGAGAGAGATTGTGGAAATATATGTATTATGTTCAAACAGGGTTACCAAACAGTCCAACATAAATACCAAAAACTATGTTTCAGGTAAGTTGCTCTAAGCACTCATTTGAAACACAAATATCTAGCATAATCATGAAGAAGCAAGTGTACTTTAGAGCACACTCTTGTTCATATAGGTTCTAATTTAGTGCCATCAAACAATTCCCTTTAAATTCAAAAGATGAACCCTAAATGCATAATTGAAGACCTGAATGGTACTTATATACTTTGTATACAAACAGTAGTATGTAAAAAGATGCTATATATGTGCATTATGAATTGTAATACATACTACTATTATAAATAAAAAAAGAAAGAAAGAAAAAACAAACAAACAAAAAGATGGAGAGGAAATAAAATGAGGCAATTTTGCAAAACCATGGAGAGTATTTTGTAATAAATACCTTAATCATTTATAAAACTTTTCATATATGTGATTCATAATAAATCATTAATCTGCTTTCACCCAGGGCTAGCACATTGCATGAGAAAAAATGACAGATGCTATTTCCGCATGTCTGGGTAGTCTTCACTGTGGTTTTATGCTCCTGTCACTCTTCTAGTCACGTTCTTCTCTTGATGGTACCTGTTAATGCATATCAACTGCATGGGCTTCCCATCCACTGACGTTTGTAAAAGTTCAATTTCTGAGCTACCTGTATATAACTTTCCTTTTTGGCTTCTGCTTCTATGATAGCACTATCTGTAGTATATTCTTTTTGAATAAAATATATTATTTTGCATTTGCATGTTCGTGGATGATATGATAGTTTAAAGGGTGTTTTGCTGGTGAAGGTGAGGGAAACACAACTCTCACTTCACAGGTTCTTTGTAGGTTTCATGAACTTCTATAGCAGGATTAAATCTGAGATTATCAATATTTAGCTAATTGAAACTATTAATCACCTCAGGTCCCCAGCATCACGACTTTCATAGTCACAGGTTCAATAAGTACTGTGTTCAGCAATGCAGTCCCTTTCAGTGACCAATTCCTGGGGCTATTTGTATAACCATGTCAATTTGACAAAGAAAGAATTATTTTCAACCCAAAAGAAAGGCAATGTGCATTATTCTATAATAATTTTGTACTTTTACTTGCCAATTATTTTTCTTTCCCCTGTTAGCAAAATGAAAAGCAAAGAAAGCCTTGATGCTTTATATGCATAAGTTGCTGCCCAAATTCTAGCCATTGTTTCCCTGTGGAAAGAGGACATTTCAGAAATATGAATCTTATTTCAGGAGTGTTATGTTTTCCCAGTGCATTAGTATACAGAGACATGAAAGTATAGAAAGTTCCTCCTTAAGAAAATTAGTGGTGAACTCTGAAACATATTGCAAAATATAAAATTATTTTTCTTTCATAATGAAGCCACAAGAGAGGCAGAATCTAAATTAATTAAAATGATTACATAAACCCATGCTTATGTGCAATGTTAGACTACCAACTATCCTGAGGCAAAAAGAAGATCATTCTTAATTTATTGTCACATAATTGACTTCATAAATGTATTTACTGCTGTTTCCTTGAACTTACAATAATATAATTTCATGTGTTGAAGTACAGAATTTTAACATCCCACATCTTGATCTCTTGGTGAGAAAGGAGTTAGATGCAAAGTTGTCAGCTTCAGGGACAACAAAGGCAGATGCCATGACCAACCTGGTAAAAATGATGCTGTACAGCTTACAGTTATTGGGCTTCCCAAGGAAGTTCTATATATTTTATCATTGGGTTCTAACTCAATCATTGTGGTACACCGAATGGAAGTTTCAAAAATTAAAATTTATAGTAGCTAAGGAAAAGATCAAAAATGAATGGAAACTTTGAGTTATTAGGTTAAAAAGTAGACAAAAATGTTTTCCAGGACAGCAAAGAAATAAAAATTCCTTCAAGAGGGAATAGTGAAGGGGATGGCAAAAATAAGGAGGGGATTTTGAAATCAATAAATCCCCCGATACCACTGTCACTTCACTGTGACCTTTTTTCACTTCAGTAAAAGGCAGGGCTTATCTCATGTAGAGGGAAAGCCAATCTCTTAACTCAAGAAGGCAAGGGAAGGGCTGGGTTGTGGCTCAGCCTTAGAGAGGTTGCCTAGCACATGCTCAGCCCAGGTTCTATCCTCAGCACCACGTAAAACTAAAAAAAGCATTGCGTACAACTAAAACAAAGAAATGAATATTTTAAAAAATATGCAAGGGAAGATGAGATAAAGATGTGAAAACACAAGGAGGAGTCAGCTCTCCCACAGTGGTACTGCGATCCTTGGCCCTCTTCTTCAGCAGAACGCCCTAACTGCTGGTGTGTGACATTACAGAAATTCATACAAGGAGTTCTAAGAGCAGATAACCCAGCTGATCACTAACCTGGTATACAAACATTACCAGTCATTTGGGATTAAAAAATCAGTTAAGTCCCAGTCTTACAAAAAAAAAAAAAAAAATAGAAAACCATATATATCTGAGGTAAACAAGGGATTTAAAGGAGACTAAAAAAGAAAGACAAGAATTAGGAAAATACTCCTAAAAATTGTATGTAACAACAAAAACCTGAATAACCCAAAGCCATCTTGAGCAAAACGAACAAAGCAGAAGGCATTTCACTGCCTGACTTTAAAATGTACTACAAAGCTATAAGAATCAAAAGAGCATGATATTGGCAAAAAACAGACACATAGGCAATGGAACAGAACAGAATGCCTAGAAGCAAACCCCCACATCTGCAGCCAACTAATTTTTGACAAAAGTGTTAAGAAGAGTCCTTTCAACAAATGACCCTGGAAAAAAATGAATATTCACGTGCAGAAAAAAGAAACTAGGCTATTTCTCATTAGTAAAAACAAAACAACAAAACAAAACAAAACAAAAACTAAAAATGAAATAAATATATGAAACTAGTAAAAAAAAAAAAAAAAAAAAAAAAACGGGAAAAATTTCAGGACTTGCAACGTGCAAGTATTTTGGCAGGGGTGTGGGGGACACAATCGCCAAAGCACAGGAAACAAAAGCAAACATGGACAAATGGGATTCCTCAAACTAAAAAAAAAAGTCTGTACAGCAAATGGGAAAAATCAACTCTGAAGCGAAAACCTATAGGGAGGTAAATTGTAATCTGTCAAGGAATTGATATGCAGAATGTATCAGGAACCCAAAAAATCTAATAATAGCAAAAAATAAAAATAATATTCTCATTTAAACATGGGCAATAGACCCAAACAGACATTTCTCAAAAGAAGCCCATCAATGTCCCACAAGTATATGAAAATATGTTCAATATCACTAATTATCAGGGAGATTAAAATTAAAACCACAATGAACTATCACCTCACCCCAGCAAAATTATCAAAAGAACCAAAGTTAACAACTGCCATCAAGGGGGAGAAAAGGCAACATTTTGTACTGTTGGTAGGAATGTAAATTTGTACAATCATTGTGGAAAATAGTATGGCATTTCCTCAAAAAGTAAAAAATAGAACTTCATCTTCTTCTGAATATATGTTCAATATGTCAAAGAGATCTCTGCCATCCCAAGTTCACTGTGCATTTCTCACAAAAGCCAAGTCCATCAGCGGATGAATTAGAATGAATATCATAGATACCAATGCAAAACTATTCTACTATAAAAAAGAATGACCTGTCATTTTAGACAATGTGGATAGAGGATTATGAGTGGAATAAGCATGAGCTCACTCACATGTGGATCTAAAAGAGTTGATGTCACAGAGGCTGAGAGTGGGATGTGGTTACCAGAGGCTGGAGAGTAGTGGAGAGGGATGAATGGACACTAGGCTGTAGTTAGATAGGAGCAAGAGGTTCTGGTGTGCTATTGCACAGTAGGATAACTACAGATATTAATGTACTTGGCTTTCCAAAACCTAAAAGAAAAGATTTAGAAAAAATTTACCTTAAAGAAATGATAAATGTTAGAGGAGATAGGTATGTTTAAAATGATGTAAGATACACAATGAGTGTATGTATCTAAACATCACAGGCTACCTCATTAATATGTTCAGTGTTATACATTCTGTACAAGTTAAATAAATTTAATAAACAATAAAATATAATAAAATAATAATTTAATGTTAATAAAATTATTTTAACCATTGAATAACAATTGTTCATATTTATGTGGAACAATGTGATGTTTTGGTCTATGTATATATTATAGATTGAATCAACATGATTATCATATCCACTGCCTAACTTATCATATTTTGTGTGTGGAGAGAACATTCAGCATCTATTCCTTTAGTAATTTTGAAATAAGCTATATGTGATTTTCAACCATGGTCACCATGCAGCCAAGAGATCACTAGAGGGTATTCCTGAGTTATGAGTTTGGGTATTGCTTGGTCAATGCTTCTCCTTTTTTCTTCCCACCCCTCCTGACCCTAGACTCCAATAACCAGCTTGCCACTCTATGAGATCAACTTTCATTTTTCACGTAAAAGTGAGTGAGTACAGTATCAGATTTTTTGTTGTTGTTGCTGAGAGTTTAATTAAGCCTTTTGTTGGCTTATTTTAACTTTAATGAATGTAATTAAAAGACATATAGCAAATTGTATATGATCCATAACATTTTACAAAATCCTACTAATTAAACCCAATGATTAAGAATAAAAACATTTTGAGTTAATGACTGATCATTGTGTTAATTGCCAAAATGGTGAAGAGTGTTTTAATTAAATGTTTGCTAAAAAGAGTTGACATTTAATTACTTTTTGTTCTTCTAAGCTGTTTTGAATGATAAATTATTTGGCTTCATTTGGTGATTGTATATTTACCACAGGTCAATTGGCATCGTTTTATTTCTTGACAGCTAATAAGAATCTTATTCTTCCAAACAATTCATAAATTATTGTTAAGACAATCAATCATTAAAGATCCTTTTGATTCTTTTTTATTTTTATTTTTAATCTTACAATTCTTGCGAAGTCAGCCAATTCCAGAAAACCAAGGGTTGAATGATTCCTTTATTATGAGGATACTGAATTATAGTGGCAAGGGGTGGGGGATGAGGGGAATGAAGGAATGTTAAATAGAACAAAGGGGAGGAAGAGAAGGGGAGGGTACAGGGGACAGGGGATAGGAATAATGGCAGAATATGTTGGACATCAATATACTAAGTGCACGTATAAAAATCAAATGGTATGAAAGTATTTTTTGTAAAACCAGTAACTTGGAAAACTGTGCTCTTTACATGTAATATGAAAGGAATTGCACTATGTAAGCATGTATAACAAATTAAATTAAATAAAAAATTTAAAAAGTTAATTTGGATGGATATAAGCTTGTAGTTAGGGATGTAGGTGCACTGTGATGTATAGATTTATCTCTTTCTGTATACAAAAGCTCACATTCCTGTGGTGTACATAGTATCAATAAAGGTAAAAAATTGCAACAACAAAAATTTTTGCAATTCTTTTTTTCTCATTCATTGTTTTCTATGACCTTCATTCTCAATAATTTATTTATTTATTTTCTCATCTACCAAATCTTATGAGGTTGGAACACTTTTATGTCCTTTCTGATTTTCTAGAAGAGAATTGTCTAATTAGCTCGCAAATGGCATTATGTGACTCTGTATAATTAAATGACTTAAATTAACACTGTTGTAGAAAATACCTTTACCCTAAATAAAGAACTTTAAGTTCTCAATAAACAATCTGCAGTCTTAGAAATGATAGCCTACCTATTTCATATTTAAGGCTCATGCATTATTTTAATGTAAAAAAAAGCAGTTTAAATAATCCCTTATTTACAATGATGAAAATACCGATATCCTGGATGGTTTGATTACCACTACCAGAGAGAGAAAGAGACAAACTGTCTGCAGCGGCTGGAGCCGCGAGGCTCCTGCAAAACCGCCTGGGCGGTGCACAGGGCCGTGCGAAACAAGGTCAGTGTGAGGAGACCGCGCTACTGCTGCAACCCCAGCCAAACTCACTGTATCATTAAAAAACACAATGAACAAATGAAAGTCTTTTTATAGCACTAATTTGTTATAGCAAAACTCTGATCCAGATTGAAAATTATTTGTAAGGTTTTAATCTTAAAAATAAAAATGCCATTCATCTTCTCCCCCTGGATATGTTTTGCTGAATTAAAAGCTGACTCCTTTATCAAATTGTTTATAATCCATGAAAAAACAAGGAAAGAAAATTAACTATTTTCATCAACATCAATAGGGAAGTAGACTTCAAACCAAAATTAATCAAGAGGGACAAAGATGGATATTTCTTATTACTTAAGGGAACCATCCATCAACAGGATATAACAATCATAAATCTGTATGCCCCAAAATAATGGAGCACCTACATTCATCAAACAAACGCTTCTTAAGTTCAAGAGTAAAATAGACCACAACACAGTTATTCTAGGGGACTTCAACACACCTCTCTCACCAATGGATAGATCATCCCAAACAAAAGCTAAACAAAGAAACTTTAAGCCTCCTCAAAACAATTAACAATTTAGACCTAACGGACATATATAGAATATTTCATCCCTCAGTAAACGAATACACATTTTTCTCAGCAGCACATGGCTCCTTCTCCAAAATAGACCATATATTATGTCACAAGGCAACTCTCAGCAAATATAAAAAAATAGAGATACTACCCTGCATGCTATCGGACCATAAAGGGATTGAAATTGGAAATCAATGACAAAACAAGGAATAAAAAACTACTCCATCAACTGGAAGCTAAACAACATGCTACTGAATGAACAAGGGGTTGAAGAAGACATCAAAGAGGAGATCAAAAAATTACTAGAGGTAAATGAGAACACAGATACATCATATAGAAATCTCTGGGACACTATGAAGGCAGTAGTAAGAGGAAAATTCATTGCACTGAGTTCATTCCTTAAGAGGAAAAAAAAACCAACAAATAAATGACTTAACATCACACCTCAAAGCATTAGAAAAAGAAGAACAGACCAACTCCAAGAGCAGTAGAAGACAGGAAATAATTAAAATCAGAGCAGAAATTAATGAAATTGAGACTAAGGAAACCATTCAAAGAATTGACAAAACTAAAAGTTGGTTCTTTGAAAAAATAAACAAAATTGACAGACCCTTAGCAATGCTAACGAAAAAAAGAAGAAGAGAAAAAACTCAAATAACTAACATTCGTGATGAAAAAGGGAATATCACAACAAACACCTCAGATATACAGAATATTATTAGAAATTACTTTGAAAACTTGTACTCTAATAAAATAGAAAATACTGAATGCATTGACAGATTTCTAGAGTCATATGATTTGCCTAAACTGGATGTGGAGGCTATACATAATTTAAATAGATCAATTACAAGCGAAGAAATAGAAGATGTCATCAAAAAGCTACCAACAAGGAAAAGTTCAGGACCTGATGGGTTTACAGCCGAGTTCTATAAGACTTTCAAAGAAGAACTAATACCAATGCTCTTCAAACTATTTCAAGAAATAGAAAAAGAGGGAGCTCTTCCAGACTCTTTCTATGAGGCCAATATTACATTAATTCCAAAGCCAGGCAAAGACACATCCAAAAAAGAAAACTTCAGGCCCATATCTTTAATGAACATAGATGCAAAAATCCTCAACAAAATCCTGGCAAATCGGATACAAAAACATATCAAAAAGATAGTGCACCACGATCAAGTGGGGTTTATCCCAGGGATGCAAGGCTGGTTCAATATTCGGAAATCAATAAACATAATACATCACATCAATAGACTTAAAGACAAAAATCATATGATCATCTCAATTGACGCAGAAAAAGCATTTGACAAATTTCAACACCCCTTTATGTTCAAAACACTAGAAAAACTAGGAATATCAGGAACATATCTTAACATAATAAAAGCTATTTATGCAAGGCCCCGAGCTAACATTATCTTAAATGGAGAAAAATTGAAAGCATTCCCTCTAAAAACTGGAACAAGACAGGGATGTCCCCCTTTCACCACTGCTATTTAACATAGTACTGGAAACTCTGGCCAGAGCAATTAGACAGACGAAAGAAATTAAAGGGATCAAGATAGGAAAAGAAGAGCTCAAATTAGCACTATTTGCTGATGACATGATAATCTACCTAGAAGACCCAAAAAACTCTACCAGAAAACTTTTACAACTAGTAAACGAATTTGGCAAAGTTGCAGGATACAAAATCAATACACATAAGTCAAAGGCATTTGTGTACATCAGCGACAAAGACTCTGAAAGGGAAATGATGAAAAATACCCCATTTGCAATAGCATCAAAAAAAATAAAATACCTGGGAATCAACCTAACGAAAGAGGTGAAAGACCTGTATAACGAAAATTATAGAACACTAAAGAAAGAAATTATAGATGAACTCAGAAGATGGAAAGACCTACCTTGCTCTTGGATAGGTAGAATTAATATTGTCAAAATGTCCATACTACCAAAAGCATTATACAGATTTAATGCAATTCCTATCAAAATCCCCATGTCATTCTTCAAAGAAATAGAAATAGCAGTCATGAAATTCATCTGGAAAAATAAGAGACCCAGAATAGCCAAAGCAATCCTGAGCAAGAAAAGTGAAGCAGGGGGCATCACCATACCAGACTTTAAATTATACTATAGAGCAATAGTAACAAAAACAGCATGGTATTGGCACCAAAACAGACTGGTGGACCAATGGTACAGAATTGAGGATACAGAGACTAATACATTTAATTACAGCTATCTTATATTAGACAAAGGTGCCAAAAATGTACAGTGGAGAAAGGATAGCCTCTTCAACAAATGGTGCTGGGAAAACTGGAAATCCATATGCAACAAAATGAAATTAAACCTTTATCTCTCACCATGCACAAAACTCAATTCAAAGTGGATCAAAGACCTAGGAATTAGACCTGAGACAATACACCTAATAGAAGAAAAAGTAAGCTCCAATTTCCAACATGTTGGATTAGGCCCCAAGTTCCTTAATAAGAACCCTGTAGCGCAAGAATTACTACCAAGAATTAATGAATGGGATAGATTTAAACTAAAAAGCTTCTTTTCAGCAAAAGAAACAATCAGTGAGGTGAATAGAGAGCCAACTAATTGGGAACAAATATTTAATACATGCACATCAGATAGAGCACTAATCTCTAGAATATATAAAGAACTCAAAAAACTTTACACTAAAAAAAAAACAAATAACCCAATCAATAAATGGGCTAAGGAATTGAGAAGACACCTCTCAGAAGAAGATACACGATTAATCAACAAATGCATGAAAAAATGTTCAACATCGCTGGCAATTAGAGAAATGCAAATCAAAACTACTCTAAGATTTCACTTCACTCCAGTCAGAATGGCAGCCATCAAGAACACAAGCAACAATAAATGTTGGAGAGGATGTGGAGAAAAAGGCACACTCATACATTGCTGGTGGGACTGCAAAATGGTGCAACCGTTATGGAAAGCAGTATGGAGATTTCTTGGAAAACTGGGAATGGAACCATCCTATGACCCAGCCATCCCACTCTTGGGTCTATTCCCAAAGGACTTAAAAACAGCATATTACAGTGACACAGCTATCTCAATGTTTGTAGCTGCACAATTCACAATAGCTAGGTTGTGGAATCAACCTAGATGTCCCTCAGTAAATGAGTGGATTAAGAAAATGTGGTATATACGCACAATGGAATTTTACTCAGCAATAAAAGAAAATAAATAATGGCATTTGCAGGTAAATGGATGAAGTTGGAAGACATAATGCTAAGTGAAGTTAGTCAGTCTCAAAAATCCAAGTACCAAATGTTCTCTCTTATATAAGGAGGCTATTTCAAAGTATTGTTGGATGGGGTACATAGGAGGATTAGAGGAACACTAGAATGGTCAAGGGAAGGGAGGGTAAGGGAGGGAGCAAGAGGGGAGGGGGAGGGGGGGAAAAAAAAGGTGGTTGAATGAGACGGATATCATTTTCCTTAATGCGTGATTGAAGACCTAAATTGTACGAATATACTTTGTATACAATCAGTTGTATGTAAAAAGATACTAAATATATGCACTATGAGTTGTACATATTAAAAATTATAAAAATAAAAAAATTTTAAAAAAAAAAAGATGAAACCAAAAAAAAAAAAAAAAAATAAACCCTCTCTGAAGAAAGAAAAAAAAAAAAGAAAAAAAAAATCTTAAAATGGGGCTGGGGTTGTGGCTCAGCGGCAGAGCGCTCGCCTCACGCGTGCGCGGCCCAGGTTCAATCCTCAGCACCACGTAAACATATTTATTGTGTAATAAAGTAAATAAATAAATATTTTTTTTAAAGAAATCTTAAAAAAAAAATAAATAAATAATCCCAAGTGACTGGGTACAGATGAAAATATGTTTTAATCTTAAAAATAAAAAGATAGGTAAAGCAAAGTAACTATTTTCATCATTCTTACATTGATTTAGGTAAAGGGGGACTAGGGATGGGGGCTGTTTGAGAAAATATAGAGATGATCTGAAATTTCAGTGAACTGGAGTGGGGAGAAGGGCCACATCTAAACTGATGATCAGATGTAATTGCAAGTGGCAGAGCAAGGGGACCCAATACAGAACTCTACAAATACTTTCATGTTACTCAAATTTTAAATATATTTCAATTTTGTTCCTAAATGACAAGGCTGAGTAACAGAAATGTATCCCTAAAGAGCAAATTCACGGCAGCGGTAGCCTTACATGACTTTGGAAAAAATGGCATAAAACATGGCTTTTGCCTATCTCACTGGATGAGGGTAGGCTCTCTTCATGTTTTCCATTGCAGAAGACCATAAAGCTATATTTTCAAGATGGTCTGCATGGCTGAGGACTCTTAGATCTTGTGTTTCATTTTAAAGTTGATTCAGCAGTGTTATCCTTATGCATCCAGCTTTATTGATCATGAATTAACTGCAATTCACTAGTAATGACTCTTTAAAGATAGGAAAACCATAACAGCAAAGTAGTCAACAGGGTCTGGACTACAGTGGCAGGAAAACCACAAACAAGAGAGGGAAGTACCAGGTGAGATGTTTGGAAGAAAACAGTACTGAAATGTACATACTGGTGTATTGCTTTGAATCTGAAGATAGGACTTATGAATATTTTGTGTTATTTCCATTTTTTATATGTCTGGCATAGATTTATAGGGAAATTTGTTTCTTAACAGTTGAGTGGGAATTATTCTGTCAAATACATCTGCCGGCGTCCATCACAATGACAGAAGTAACGGTTTTATTCTGAAAATTCTTAAGATAATAAGCCAGTTGGTATTAGATAGCCTTGCTTTCATGTGTCTGCTGAATGCAGTCATGCTAAATTTATATTCTTATAGGTAGAAGCTAAGATTAAGTACTTTTCCTCAATATATAAAAGTTAACTAAAAAAAATGCTTGGGAAATATTAGATCACATCATAGCATATAATTACATAGCATTATAAACTGCTTGAATAATATAAAGCAATGGTTTAGATATTAAAATATTCACATCCAAGTCTTGATACTAGAGAACATAGCACAATGAATGATCTTGATTCAAAAATATGCAGTTCATTATTAGAATGAATCTAGACAACTATATATTTACTAAATCTTATACTTGAGCACAAAAAATCTTGCTAGATTATTAATTACATTTTGTTTGTGGACTATTTTAGTTTAAGAATTCCTGTGTGACATAAAAATATCTATGGATATTTATTAAAACAATATTTCTATTAAACAAAAGAATGTATATGTAAACATACATATCAAGTTGTAATTTGCATTCATCTTCAGTAATATGTGGAATAAATTAGCCAACATCTTGTATATTTTTTGAAAAGAGAAACTTTGCAATTTTCCTGTGGATAAAAAATAAAAGGCAATTGTGAAGGCATCTCTCATATTCATAAAAAGCATAGTCTGATGAATTCTAAAACTCATCCTTGATGGAACTCAACCTGTGACTGAAAGTGGGCTTGAGAACACGGCCTGTGAATTAGGGAGCACTGAGTTCAAAATTGTATCTATTTTTAGAGTGATGCTATGCTCAACAATAGCTGCTAAATTTTGTCAGTTGAGACTTCAATATTCACCAGTGGATTGAAATAAGATTCTTTCTAAAATAAGGTTGTGAACCAAGATTCCAAAATCTAATGGCATAAACCCCAGAAAAGCCATGAATATAGATAAGGAAAAAAAAAAAAAGCTGAGTTAAGCAAGACATCTACAAATAGAATTTGACTCTAAAGATGTTGTTTAACCCATAGGTGTGGCTAGAATTAGTTTTCTAAAATTTAAATATTTCACTGATTAATATTAGTATTAATATGAATATTAATGTTCAGTGAAATTTATTTTTATTTAAATTTACTTTATCTGATATATAAGAACATAAACATTGTACATATATATGGGGTATCATGATGTTTTGAGACATGTAGACATGTTTAAATCAGGTTATACACATTGATTGCCTCTAACATTTATTGTTTCTTTTTTATTGGTTCTTTTTAGTTACACATGACAGTAGAGTCCATCTTGGTACAATTATATAAGCATGGAATATATCTTATTCTAATTAGGACCCTGTTCCTGTGGATGTACATGATGGTGGTATTCATTGTAGTGTATTTTTATATGTACACAGAAAAGTTTTGATAGATTCATTCCACGTATTATCTTTTCCTATTCTCCCCTATCCTCCATTCCCCATTGTGTAATCTACTGAAATTCTATTCTTCCCCTCAAAACTCCCCCTTTATTTGGGTTAGCTTCCACATATTAGCAAGAACATTTGACATTTCACTTTTGGGGACTGGCTTGTTTCACTTACCATGATAGTCTCCAGACCCATGGATTTACTGGCAAAGTCATTCTTCTTTATGACTGATCATTACTCCATTGTGTGTGTGTGTGTATATATATATATATATATATATATATATATATATATATATATCACATTTTCTTTACCCATTCAGCTATTGAAGGGCACCAAGGTTGCTATAAACATTGATGTGGCTGTGTCACTGTAGTATGCTGATTGAAAGTACTTTGGATATATTCCAAGGAATATCAGTTATCAAGAATACAAGTAACAGTAAATGTTGCTGAGGATGTTGGGGAAAATGAACACTCCTACATTGCTGGTGGTACTGCAAATTGGTGCAACCACTCTGGAAAGCATTTATTATCTCTTACAGTAAAAACATTCAAACGTTTTTCTTCTGTCTTTCTGAAGTTAGTAGTGCATTATAATTATCTAAAATCATCCTACTGTGCAAGAGTATACCAGCCTTTCTTACTCCCGCATAAATGCAGCAACTTAGATTCTATCAAGCATCCTTTCTAGACCCTTCCCTCTTTCCTCTCCTCACTGTTTCTGTCACAACCACTCCATTCTCAATGTGAATGAAGTCAAATTGTTTATAATCTTTATGTGAGTTAGAGGATGGGGTACTTGTGTTTCTCTGCCTGGCTTATTTTATTTGATAAACCACTGGTGTGTCATATGGAGGTTATATTTTAATTTTATGAAGAACGTGTAAATTCCTATCCATAATGGCTCTGCTAGTTTACATTCTCAGGAGACATGATTTGCTTCATGAGCTCCAGGTTCTCCTCACTCTTCTGCATTTTTTGTTCACATATTCCCTTTAAATTTTTTTAAAATATGGAGTTGGAAATGCCTCATTTTCTGTGAGGAGTCTACTTAAGAACACCACGGGTGTGAAAGTTCATAATAGTCTGCTTGCTAATGCTGAATTTTAACCGCACACCTCCATGAAGGAGAGAACAATTCTGCTATTGTTTAAGACTAGAGAAACTTTTTGCAAAGAGCCAATTCTGAAGAATTTTTATTCAGCACAGGTAGATAATCCAAGCTCAGTCGAAGCATAGGAACAATGGATATTTATAATTAATTAGTCCTGAACATTTCAGATTTATGGAAGATTTCCATAATTTTTTTAGTAATTCTTATTTCTAATTTGTGGTTCCTATTTCTAATTTTGTAAGGTTACTTTCCCTCACAATCAGATCTGATTGTGGGATCTGATTGTGAGGGAAAGTAACCTTAAAAAATCAGATCTGATTGTGGGATCTGATTGTGAGGGAAAGTAACCTTACAAAATATGTAGACCAAATAGCCTTCCCCATGGTTAAAATTACATCTTTTAAAAATGCTTTTATTAGTGCACTGTAATTATACATAGTAGTGGGGTTTATTATGACATGTTCGTATGCACATAACATACTGTGCTCCAATTAATTCCCTAGTTCTTTCCCTTTCTCTTGCTTCCTGTCTTCTTCCCCTGGTCCCCTTCTTCCATACTTCTCATCTTTTTTCTCTTTATTTACACATAATTTTTCATTGGTAAATTATAATTCTATATAAAAGTGTGATTTATTGTAGTAAAGGGCAAGTAGGAGATCAATAGGAAATGAGGGATCGAAGGAAAGGGGAACATCGGTGGAATAAAATCAACTGAACTATCATAGTGCAAGTATGAATATCCCACAATAATAATAAATCTTGATATTAGGGCTTGAGCCACGCATAGTCATGCAGCTAACAGTCATCCATGATCAATAAAAGGGTGGCTTTTAATTCAACCCCACTTAAGGTTCCCAGGTACACAGGTGACTCAGTTGTGACAGACAAGATGGCTTGGAGCACCAGATCCCTAGATGGGGATATGAAATACTATATGGATCCAGTAATAGGGCAGTTTGAAAGCAGTTCTTACAAGTGAGATGTCAGGAGTAGTATTCTCACCTGCTTCCAGGAAAATGAATGCAGTTAAGCAATGAGTTGGATAAAAGTGTAGAGCCAACAGCCTGGGACTTGGTTACATTTCCCTTATCTAACCACAGTTCCTTTTAGCCAGAATAGGGAAAGCAGAATATGCAGGACTGGAGACCGAAAACCCAAAAGGAATCATGACAGCTTGGAGACGAGGAAGACACTTCCTCAAAGGGGTACTAACAGCAGCAATTCTCAGATGAAGAAAATAAGAAATTCATTACATACTTGATTTATTTATATTGCTTTAGAGATGCAAAGAAAGCTGCCAACATAATTAAGGACTCTTCAGCATGTGGTTGGTATCACCCTCAGGACATTCTAGAGGAAGTACCTGATGTCTAAAATACATTTTTTATATTTTGCCCTACTCCATGAGGACTGGGGAGGGAGAATTTGTAAGACAGATGTTGCTTTAAGGGATTGAAAATACTTCCCCAGAGAAAAAGTGAAATGGGTGGGAAAGTAATTATAACAACATCTGGTCCATATGTCTTGTTAAGGAGTGGAGAGTTTCTTTGTAGCACAGTATTCTGGAAAGCCTTTAGTGAGGGGACTAGACAAGACAAACTTTTCTACAAAGGGCCACAGTAAATACTTTAGACTTGCTAACTGTACAATCTCTGCTGCAACCACTGAAATCTGCCTTTTAAAGATAAAAGTATACATGGACCATGCATAAATGCAAATATCTCATGCACAAAACAATCCATAAGAATTACTGACCCCCAAAAAAACATCTGATTCTGAGCTGCATGTAGGTTGCTCACTTCTAATTTATAACATGGAGGCATAAAAGCATGTGTTATTAAGAGACTGTGACCCAGAAATAAAAGGTAAATGGCGACAGGTCTGATAAATAAAACCAGAACTTTGGAGTGTGTCAGGGAGTAGAGGAGATAGGGAGAGAAAGAGGTAGCAACACTAGGCAATGTGGTGGGGTATTTAGGACTGTTGTGAAAGGTGGTGGAAAACTATTCACTATTCTTGCCATTCTCTAAATGGTAACCATAGCATGATCTATCAATCTATTATCCAATTGTGTGCTACCTGCACTTGAAGTACAATATAAGTTCAACTCCTGGACCTTCAGTAAATTTGTGTGTGTGTGTGTGTGTGTGTGTGTGTGTGTGTGTGTGTGTTTACATACCAGCATATTACAAAAGAAAATTTTGGTTAGCTTATGTTTGTTTATTGACTTACTTTGAAACTATTAAAGAATAGTAATTTATTTTCATAGACGATTAGAGTGGATTAAAGAATAAAAACGGAATTGGGAAGATAAATACAGTGAAAACTCCTGTGGACACTATAACTGAGATCCAGTGCCCTTTCCAATTTAAGTCCTTAAAAATGTGCAGAAATCCTGGAAAAGGTAGAAGATCCATTGGCTGAACTACATACAGGCATAAGAGAAGTTCAAGTCTAAGTTTATATGATTAGACTATTGTGCAAACAATGAAAGTATTAGCTCACTGAATAATGTAGTCATGTACTTGCACACAAGGTTTCAAGAAAATGTGTATTGTATTTCATTCATTGCTGGAAATTATGATATTACTGTGAATGGAAATCTAAAAACTCAATGTTTGCTGAATCTGCTGCAAAAATTGATTGAAAGAGTTCATTGCTATTACTTTCTTTTCCTATCTGTTATTATGCTATTACTAAACTCCACTATCAAGTTCACTATTTAGTTGGTCTGTGTGAGCCTGGGGTTAGTTTGTAAAACTGTTCTAAGTGCTTTCTCAAATGCCACCCTATTGGAAATCACTGGATGTGATTGAACATAATTTGAATAAAATAGAAATTGCTGTGTACCACTGTGATCTACTTCATATTGGTGTGGGGGGGTTATTAAAATTATCTCTACTACAATAGAATAGAAAATTACATGGCAGAAAGAATGCCACTGCCAAACAAAAATCAACCAATATCTGAAAAAGAACTGCAGGGTCACTAATAAGAAAGTTAAAATGTTGGTACAACTTGAAAGTGTTTAATATAATCAAATTGATTGTTATTTCTGCATCCTGAATGGCAGAGATGATGGCAAAAGACCATCTGGAGAGATTTGGATACAATAGTACAGTCCTAAAAATACTAATTGAAAACAATCCAGATTAAAACAGTCTGGTTTATTTTTATTGTTAGGGAAAGTGCCTAAGGAAAGGTCCAAGCTTTTAACCATGCCCAATTATTATAAAGCTTTATAGAGTCCAAATAAATTAAGAGATCTAGGTGATCCTGTAAGTGTAAGGTTTTGGAATCACAGAGAAAAGGTGTTTTCCTGAAGTCGTCTCTCCTGTAAGCATCCACTTTATGTCATTTTTCCTCTTACAGGACCATCAGCGTTCAGACATTATCCTTGCATTCAACAAGTATTTATGGAAAGCATAGAGTGTCTAAAATCCTATGCAAAGCATTGAGGATGTGTCTGAGACCAAAGAAGACTAATCCCTTGTCTCCTGGATCTTTATACTTTTGGAAAGGACATTGGAACATTGTTTATTTTATCAAATAAATATATTATACAAGGTCAGATGTAGAAAAGTCTTATGAAGGAAAGTAAGACACGAAGATGTGATACAAAGAGGTGGAATGGAAAGATGCTCTTTTCTCTGAGGAGGAGGACAGAGAGGGTCTCCATGAGAACAGCTGTGTGGAATCTGAATAGAGCAGGGGAAGCTCTGTGTGGGCCTCTCCAGGCAGGAAAGGAATGTTCACGTTCCTGAGGCAGGAATGTGTTTGATGAATCTGGAAGCAGGTAGGAAACTAAGAGACTAGATATCTGCATAATTCATCACTCAACAAATTAAAAAAAATGGAAGAGGAAGGATGGATTTTATAGATTGAACTTAAGATATTACAAAAAGCCCCAAATCCACAAAGGTTTAGGGATGCAAAACTTGTCTCTGGGTTTCCAGGTACTTTTAGACCCTGTACTGTTAGCACTGCAGAGCTGTCTAAATACTTTGAACATGATGACAATATGGAAAAATAAATATTTAAAGATTATTTTTGCTGCTCAATGAAATGTAAACTGAAATGCAAAAGAAATAACTGAGAATTTGTAATTAATGCAGAACTTTATATGATACCAAAAGCAATAAGTATGAAAACAAGGGTGAGAATGATAAAAATTATAAAGGAAGACTTGAACATCATAAGGTAAGTGACCAAATTTGAAGAAAGAAAGAATTCAAATACGACTCTTAGATGTTGAGAGCAAGATATGATACAATGATATTGGAGAAAGGAAAAAAGGAAATGAAAAATAGGTTAATTTAAAAGTCATTTTTGCATATTAAGACATTCTACATATAAGGACAAGAGTTGTTAAGATATCATATGTTTGGGTAAGTTCATTGATTTAATTAAAATAGTGGACTCCAAAACAAAGGATCTGAATACAGCATGTGAACAGGCAAAGGCTACCTATTGGAGAAGTTTAAAACAGGTCTATGTAATGATAAACATCAACTTCAAATCTTAGATTCTATTACATATTTGATGTTTAGATGTAGCTTTTAAATACATAAAAATATATGCATGTATCATTCATATTTTCCTGAATTTTCTCTGATTTAAATTTATCTTAATTGCTCCTCATGCTATCTTGACGGATTCTTAAATTTCTGAACAATGTACTGAAACGGGAAAATGACTTTTATATTGTGTATTATTTTAAAAATACACTTATTTCTTATGTTCATATTTAAAAAAAAACTTTTTGTCTTGTTATGTACATAATGAACTTGCAACAAGTTAATAAATAAGATGATAAATAAAAGATACTACTTTATTACCTAACTACCAATCATAATTATGATCACAACGAACTGATATTATGAACCAAGTATCTTTCCAGGTAGGGTTCCTGTATTGTCATAAAAATATTACAATTCATTATTGAATATGTATTATTATTCTTAATAAGTAGATGCAGAAGGTTAATAGATTAGTCAAGGTCCCACAGCTAGTAATTGGCAGAGGTAAGTGCAGAGAACTTTGTTGTCTAAATGTTAATATTTCTGACCGATTAAATGTGGGAAAAGATGGTAGGGAACAATTGGAATTATTGATCTTTGGATGGATTTCAAGACAGCATCAAGAATGAAGGTGGTGAAGTCATTTGAGTGTAAAGAGATAAATTCCTAGACCAGGTTTTATCCATTTTATTCTGAGAAGTAACTTCTCTGGAATTTGACATGACTTTATTTAGTTCCCATAAAAATAAGTGTTTATTTTACAGTAATCACTGACACTATAACACAACAAAAACCACAATATCAATCAAAGATTTTGGCAAAATCAGCAATAAAACCCCACTCTGTGTCCAAAGTGTTTGTAGCAAGTTATTTCTGTCTTAGATGTATGCATAGGTCCATACATGCACATATATGTCTCAGTATGACATTTTTCAGTTTGTGTGTATGTATTGTACTGAGGATCAAACTAAGGACCTTATTGAGCATGCTAAGCAAGCCCTCTACCACTGAGATGTATCTCCAGCCTGCTTTCTAGATTTTTTTTTAAGATTATTGAATATTCTATTTGGGGTATGCACAAATAGAGCAGTATTCTGTATTGTGTATTTTATCTGGAGAAATAATCATTAGGTTAATGGCCAAGAATAATTACATCTCAAAAGTATATCCTTAATATCAGACAAGAAAATCTTAATTGGAAATGCCTTTTTAAAGCATGAAACTGAACTTTTGTAATTCAACTCTTGATAACACTAATGGAAGGAACAAAAATAATAGCCCTTGGGAACCTAGAAAATTTACAGCTGGCATTGTAAAGTGTCTCTCTAAATTAGAGACATTATAGAAAGTTTTTCACTTATAGATTAATATATTTAATGTGCATGATTATAATTTAAGAATCACTATTTTAATTAAAAAGTGCCCTATACAGAATATCTCTGTGACTAAACAAGATATCAGTATTCATTGCCAAAGCTGATTTTAACTGCCAGATAAACATTCATTTTGTAAAGTGATTTATGATTTACAAAAGATAAGAAATCAATACGTTGAAAATGAGGCATTCTTCCAAACACTGCTACTATTAAAGTGTGTAAAAATATGGTAGTTTGCCATGGTAATAATTATAGTTTGATAAATTTATAGTAATGTCCTTATCACAGTTACTCTCAACATTCTTCTTCTTTTCAGAAACACTACATATATTACCATATCCTTCCTGAATTACACAAGGAATCTGTTGTCGATAAAAATGCATATGTTTAAAGTATCATTTATGCAAAATAGCTGAGAAATATGTGGGGGGATCTGTATTCTGCCTATGACACATATTTAATCTACAAAATGATTACTTTCTGTTACAGTCTTTAGGGTCTCTTAAAACCCTTCCATATATTTCCCTTATGTTTTCCAGCCACCCAAATCCCCTAAGTCTTTGCCCCCCCCACACTTTTCCTATTTTTCCAAAAAAACACTTGAGTTTTCTTTGATCTCTTATCTTTTCTCCAGTTTCCACATTTGTTTCCTTATTTACTTCCATATTTTCAGACTAAGGAATGTCGAGGAGATATCATAAGTAGGAGAGGATCCTTCACCTCTCTTCAGTTGGGTTTGAGTTATGCTCTTCTCAGAATTGTAGCTGAAAGGCAGGTACAGCATTGTCTGGTTTGCGTCTATTTCAGGCTGGTGAATCTAAGAAAATTGTATCCCCTTCCTAAAATATCTTTGTAACATTTCAAAAATTCACTAACACTAGAGTAATTGCATTCTTCAAAGTGAATTTATAGCCAGATCTTAGTCATCCTCTATTCTTACAAAGAAGAATGTATTTCAAAATTCAGAGAAAATATGCCAATGATCTGTCACTATTGTAAGTGGAATAGAGGCCCTACTCAGTGATACACATATCCTAATTTTCTGTACCTGTGAATACATTCTCTTACCTGGTACTGAGAACTTCACAGATAGGATTAAATATGTGGTCTTTGAGATGGCTACATTACCCTGGACGATCCAGATGGACACAATCTAATCACATACTTCTTTAATGGCAGACACTGGTTCTCGGCTTGTTCAGGGGAAATATGGCATAAGAGGAAGACTGTAGGAGCCCTGTTTGGGGAGATGGCTATGATTGCGGTTGACTTTGGGCCATGGAGTTTCGGACATTGCCGCCTTCCGTAGTCTCACGAGACTTGGCCCGAGATCTTGAGAGACTTGGGCCGAGTGCAGAGCGGGTCAGGGCCATTTTGGTTGTTGGTTGTTTGCTGGTGTGTGGTACGTGTTAGAGTTGTTAGAGCCAGAGAGAGAAACTGACAGAATAAAGATCCTGTTTGTTTCCAGTCTGCCTCTGAACTGATTCCCGCGGCTTTGCTGCTCCAAGCAGCCATCGCTTCAGGCGGCGACAGAAGACAACCTGCCTATGCCGGCTTTGAAGATGAAGGAAAAGGCCTATGAAGCAAGAGACGCAGAAAATTTTAAGAGGTTAGCTGCAACTCTCCAGCAGACAGAGAGCAGTGCCCCATGACACATGCCACAGCCCCCCAAACTAAATATTACCAACAGTGAAATCAGTTAGACTCAGAATGGCAAATAGCACTTGCTTTCTCTCCTAGGTGGAAGTTAGAGGAAGTGGTGTGGGAAAGGATATCATGAATCAAGAAGAGAGACCTTCAACACAGAGGAAGGTCAGTAGGGCTACGAAGAAAAGCGGGCAGGGGGTGGTGGGAAGTGACACTGAACAAGTCATGCTGTGTACATGTATAGGCATGGAGCAGTGAAACCTTCCACACTGTGTAAGTGACATGCAGACATAAGGAATAAGTACGAGATGGACACTCTTCTTGACCCTCCAGAGAAGGAACATAGCTTACTATCACATTTAGTCCAGTGAGATTCTTACTAGATATCAGACATGAATAAGTAATTTGTGTTGCTGAAGGTTGTCCAAGATTTTTGTTTTGTTTTGTTTTACAGCAGAAATATAATACTAGTATAGCCACTTTGGCCTCCATGTCTCTCCCTACCATTGTCTTGTTTGGTTGTTTACTGAGAGCTAAATACTGTGAGAGAAGCAATATTATACTCCATATTATCTCATCAGAAAACAAATAAACCAGCAATACACGAGTACATGAGTTATATCAAGCCAGGCTATCTGATCTCCTAAGAATAGTCTTTGAACATCCAAAGGCCAAGAGATGAAGAAGTGGCAAGGCTTTAGCATGAAATTAAGGCAGACTTGTCAACCTTGAGACTTATAGGAAAAAAAAAATGCCTTGTAGATAAGTTGCTCAGGGAAACATAAAGGAAGTGAGGTGAATTCCTAGTTAAAATCCTGACTCTAACACAAGATATTATACTTCACTTTATCCCTCTTAGTATTTGAGAAAGACACATTCAGTATTTCAGGATTATGAAATGAGTTCATTTGTTATGAAAGTGGTAAGACTGAGACTAAGTACTTAGCTTAAATCAAAGCAAAGTATAAGTGTTCACACATTATTTTCAAAAAGATAATATTAAGCAATTTCTATTTTAAACATTTACCAAACAATGCAGAAGTTTTGCAATTAAACACTGGTTGAACAGTTAGTTTTAATACTTAGTTCTACTCATTACATAAATGTTCCATTATTGATTTAATTCTTTGAACTTAAAGTAAAGTGAGATGAGGGCAGGAATGATAGTAAAATGAACCAGACATTATTCCCCTGTGTGCATATATGATTACACGACCTGTATAACTCTATGTTATGTATGACCATTTATGTGTGATATGTCAAATGCATCCTACTGTCATATATAACTAATTAGAACAAATAAAAAAAATAAAGTGATGTGATATCAGTGCTAGTGGTAGAATCTGAATATTGAGAATATGGTAAAATTTTTTCAAAACCACTTTTTTTTTTCCCAGAACTCTTGAAATCAACTAAACTTTGCAATAATCCAAGTATTATTATGCAAGAAACCTTATGAATCATGGCAAGAGGAGTGAACTATGGCTGTTTCACCTGTTCCATTCCCAGGCCCCTGAAAACCAGGGGCTCCACAGACATGGTGACAACAGTAACTAAGAATTTGCTAGAGGAACAGAAAGGGCATGAGAGTCCTCAAAAGCACCTTTCCAAGAGCATCATGATGATTTGAGCTGTCTTGGGGGTCCCTAAAAGTCCCCACTCACATCTTTTTGCCTTTGTTTCTCTGAACACAGTTTACTCAGTGCAGATTTCATTCCCTGTCTGCCTAAGCAGAACAGGTGTGCCTCAACACACACACACACACACACACACACACACACACACACCTATTCAACAAAGTCAGGCACTTACCACTTCTGGGCACTAAAGGAAACTTCTCTCGATATTTACTTGACAACTAAACTAACTGGGCAGAAACTTCAGTTTCCACTGCAAAGAACCCTATCTAGTCTTTACATAATTCATTTAGGAACATCAGTCACTAAAGACATAGTGGACTAGGCAACAGAAACAAGATGAGGACCATGTTGCCAAACACTGGTGAAGGAAGGAGAAGGACATTCAGGGTTGTTCAATTATGCATGGTCCAGTTTTCAACCATAAATTATGAGACAAGCCATGTAACATGTAAGAGTAGATGACAGGTGAGGATCTTCAGTGCAATAAATATAAACTGTTCCTGAACTACAGGCAATAAACTTGGTAGAATAAAGGATTCAAAGAACTTAACACCAAAAAAACAAACCAAACAACAACAAAAAAAACAATCAATAAATGAACTAAGGAGCTGAACAGACACTTCTCAGACATACATTCAATCAACAAATATATGGAAAAATGGTGAACATCTCTAGTAATTAGAGAAATGAAAATCAAAACTAAGATTTCATCTCATGCCAGTCAGAATGGTACTTATCAAAAATACAAACAACAATTAGTATTGGCAAGGATGTGGGGGAAAAGGTACACTTCTACATTGCTGTTGGGACTGCAAATTGGTGCCACCAATCTGGAAAGCAGTATGGAGATTCCTTAGAATACTTGGAATGGAACCACCATTTGACCAAGCTATCTCACTTCTCAGTCTATATGCAAAAAACTTAAAATCAGCATACTGTAGTAATGCAGCCACATCAATGTTCATAGCAGCTCAATTCACAATAGCTAAACTGTGGAAGCAACCTAGATGTCCTTCAGTAGATGAATGGATGTTGTAGGTCAGACTCCAACACAGGATCAGCATACAGTGTTTTTTATTTTTTTTTATTATATTTCTCTCAGCCTTTTTATATATTTCCAGACAAAGAAGGCAATTAGCCAATAGCAATGATGAACGCAATTTTGCAAATCAGCAATCAGCCAGATAAACTTTCCCTAAAGATATCTTAAACTAGTTAGGACTAGAACATTTTGAGCTCCACCTCTTTTCAATATAGAAGAAACAAGAAAGAAACATTCTCGTTTGCAAGCAATGTTTCTTTATTACCTATTCTATACTTCTTGGCAGAACGTTCCATTTGCAGACATGCCCACCAAGAGCAACAAGGCCTTATTTGCAAGAACTCTTGTTGCCATACTTCTGATTCTCTACAAATGGATAAAGAAACTGTGGTATACATACACAATGGAACGTTACTCAGCATTAAAAGAGAATAAAATCATGGCAGGTAAATGGATGGAGTTGGAGAATATCATGCTAAGCGCAATAAGCTAATTCCCCCAAATCAAAGGCCAAATGTTCTCTCTGATAAGTGGATGCTGATCCATAATGGGGAGGGGGGAGGCATGGGAAAAATGGAGGAACTTTGATTGGGCAAGGGGGAGGGGAGGGAGGGTGTATGGGGGCAGGAAAGATGGTGGAATAAGGTGAACAGCATTACCCTAAGTACATGTAAGACTGCATATATGGTGTGACACGATATCACATACAACCATAGAAATGTGAAATTATGCTACAATTGTGTACAAGGAATTAAAATGCATTCTGCTGTCATGTATACCTAATTAAAATAAATTAATTAATTAAAAAATAAGCTTGGTAGAAAAACAACTTTAATTAATATGTGTGTTTTTAAATATGTCCAAAGAAACACAGAAAAACAAGAGTATTAATAAAGCCAGGTTTCCATAATAATATCACAGACAAGTGGCTTACACAGGAGATATCTGTATTCTCATTGTATGCCTTCTGAGTTGGCTTCTGAAGTGGGTGCCTTCTGGCAGTGTGTTCTCATGGTGTTATTCCAGGTGCACACAGGCAGTAGGTGAACCCATTGATCCTGAGTATCAGTTTATAGGTCTTCTCAGCTGACAGTACCCAATTATCAAGGATACAAATATGCACTATTGAGTTTAGCCTTGATCAACCACCTGAGGAAAGGTTTGCAGACTGTAAAACGACTCTTTTTAACCCATTCCATACTCCTATTTGGGAGGAAGTCTGTGTGCTCAGGTCCTAATTAAAGGTTGGGGAAGAGTGGTCATACCTCCACATGAGCCACAGTGTCTGCTTGTCTAGAATCCTAATGGCTTTGAGATTTTCTATTCTCTTCACCTTATTCATATGCTCAGTCATTTCTCTCTCTTATTGTGACACATAATGTATTTTATTTTATTTTATACCTTGAGTTATATTCCAGTGCTTCTTTATTTGTTGCTCAGATTGTTCTGGATTTTGACACTGGAAAACAAACACATACTGCCCTTTGTGAGTGTGTTTATTTTGAGTACCCCCTACTTCATTGTTTTTGGTGGTATCTGATGCTTCAGACTCATATTTCCTGCTCAGTCCTACCATGACTATTTTACCCAGGAGTCCTGGTTCCTTTCATAGGACAACAGTGTTAGGAATAAGATTTGGCAGTAAGGGAGCTGATTGTTACTGGAGTTACACTGGTGATGGGTCTTGGTTAAGAACACCTTTCTGTGTGGGGCTTCCATGGTAGACACGTGACACTATACATTTGATAGCCTGTGGAAGTTTAGAGAACAGATGTATACCTTAATATATGAATACAGGAAGTTAGGGAATCATTAGACTGGAGAAGAAAGTACTCCATAACAGTAACACTATGATGATATTTTATCTCTTTTTTCCTCGAAACCCATAACACTATCTAATCACAAGAAAAAAACATTAGACAAATACCACTGCATTTCAGGAAGAAACTATAAAATACCCAACTATAATCCACAAAGCTGGCAAGCCTATCAGAACAAGAAATTTGAGAGATTGTGATAGCCAAGAGAAGACTAAGCAACATGACAGGTAACACACATCTAGGTGAGATTCTAGAACTCAAAACTACATTAGGCAAGGGCTGGGGTTATAGCACAGTGGTAGAGTGCTTGCCTAGCATGTGTGAGGTACTAGCTTCAATTCTCAGTACCACATATGAATAAATAAAATAAAAATCCACCTACAAATATGTATGTATGTGTATACACACCCCCCCCCACACATATATATATATTTAGATACTTTATGTAAAAACTAAGGAAATATGAAAAAGGTATAGACTTTAACTAAAAAAAAATGCATGCTTGATGTCCATAATATACTTAATGTAAGATATTAATATGTGATACTATTTCTGCAATATTTCTGTGAATCGAATTCTATTCTTTTTTATTTTAATTTGTAAATAAAATATGTATACATGTGTGTATATATATGTATAATAGCAAATATGTACATATATAAATATGTATGAGGTAAAATGTAAGGTTTTGATATCTGCAACAATTCTTTTTAGAAGTGTACTAGAGTAAGTCCTTTGAAGATTAGACCTTTTCTTCACAATAAGAAGAAATAGCTTTTATATCTTTCTGACAATACATTGTCTAAATCAAATTTTAACATATTAGTACATATTTCCTTTTGGTTAATTATTATTCACTAATATTTTCATAGGCTATATTAGTTTACTTAAACAGATAATTCAAACCTTTAAAAAATGATATCTAAAATTTAAAAGAAAATTATCGGGAATGTAGAACAACCTTGAGATTTTAATTTTAACTTTTATTTCCTTTATTTTATTAATAAAATATTTCTACTCTTCCAAATATTGTATGTTTCCTGTTATCCTTTATATTTTAATTGTTATTGCTTATGTTGTAATACAATTCTCTTTTAAACAATTATTTTAGAACTATCTAGTATGGATATGTATGATAGTCTATATCAATATTGAAAAGTACTTTACATTATTTGGGTTTTAGACACCCTGTCTGAATATAACAATCACATTACACATAAAAAGAAAGCCAGCTAATGAAAAATAATATTTCAGTAATCTATTATCACAAGCTATAGTGATACAATATTTTCATTTAATATTAACTTACTGCTTTTAGTCATTGTACACAGGGGCAGTCTTTTAACTTAAAACTGAGAGGAATTCTCTATTTTTGGAGAAAGAAAATGCACTTTACCAGAAAATAGTACTTCATTTACCATGGACATTATAAATTAAAACCCAGATGGAAGTGAACTTCTTAAATTCAAAGTATGTTTCATTAAAAAAAAAGTAGCAAGTTTTCTCTAATTTCACTTTAATAAGCATCTTCCAGGAGTATACTGTATTATTTCTCATGATAAAATAACAGTCTCTGTCTTCAAAATAATCCCTAAGGCATAATGAAAAAAAGATCAGGAAAGTAAAATTAGATAACCTGTTAATTTGATATTACTTTTATAAATGACTTCATAGTCTCTACTTTTAATTAAAATACCAGGCTATGTACCTCTCAGAGCTAATCTCAGATTCCCTTTTAAAAAATATTAAACAAAGTATAGGATATGTTTATCTTCCACTGTGGTTTTCATGACAAACCCTTATAATTGTCGTTTCATAGCAGCAAAGTAAAGCCACATTCCTTTCCTGCCATCATGTTGTGAATTATTAGCTGCTTCTAGATGCTCAGGGCACAGGCAAAAAACAACAAAAAAGCTTTCACAAAGAGCCTAATAAAGTATTTGGTATAGAAATATAGCATGACTTGAAAGGTTGGAAGAAATATAGGACTAATTTGTAGTATTTTGGTCATCACAGTATTTCTTCAGGACAAGAACAATGATAAAATATTCAATTTCAAGTATACAGGTTTTTTTTTTTCAAATATTAGAACATTCTAAAAAGTACAAATATGTGAATAAGGAGCAATGGATTTGAAAAAGTTCATCCAGATTTTATGTCTTTACAAATCTATATCCCTGAGATAATATATTATGCAAAATGTATATAAAATAGCTTTTTGAAAAGGCCTCTGGCTAGGTGCAGTGAAGCATACATGTAATTCCAGCAGTGTGGGATGCTGAGGCAGGAGGATCACAAGTTCAAAGCCAGTTTCAGCAACTTACCAGGTCCCTAAGCAACTTAGTGAGACCCTATCTTAAAACAAACAAACAGAAAGGCTGGTGATGTGGCCCAATGGTTAAGAGCCCCCCGATTTAATTCTGGTACCAAAAAAAAACCAAAACAGAACAACAACAACAACAAAATCCTCTCTCAGTTAGTATTATAGTTACTAAATTCAGACAATTTCCAGCTGGAAAATTCCATCATAGAATGATTGATTAACCAAACAAATTAAAATTTGTTGAGTGCTGAACACAGGGTAGACATTAGTCCCAACCTTGGGACTGCACAGGGGATCTATCCTAATCACATGTTTAAGATAAGGCTAACCAGTTTTCAAACATTTTGATTGCTCACAAAATAAGTTCACAAAAGGGAAGATTAAACCTTAATAGGGGCATATATTTTATCTTTTATTTATGTACTGTACATCCAGCATATAAATTCATTTAAAAAAGCCTAATAAAGCTTTGTGTGTGGTGCCTGCCTGTAATCCCAGCAGTTCAAGAGGCTGAAGCAGGAGGACCTTGCGTTCAAAGCCAGCCTTAGCAACAATGAGACACTAAGCAAATCAGTGAGACCTTGTTTCTAAATAAAATACAAAAAGGGCTGGGGATGTGGCTCAATGGTCAAGTGCCACTGAGTTCAATCCCTGGTACAAGAAAGAAAAAGAAAGAAATAAAAAGAAAACAAAAACCTAATAGGATATATTGATAAAAATATATAAGATGTGTGCTGTTTCCTTCCTCAAAACTGAGTGCTTCCACAGTTCACATGGCTTCCAATGGGAAACCATTTTTTTTCAGAGGATCTCTGGCAATAGAATCTTGGCATTTCCCATTTCTTTCTCACTTTGGAGACCGCAGGAAAAATAAATTAAATATGTTGGTTTATGGTTAATTCCAGTTGGAAAGCTAGATAAGATTTCAGTGACTTTTTTAAAAAAGATCTTTATCTCTGCAAATATCATTACACTTGGGAGTTTTGTAAAGTCATGTATCTCTCTAAGTGAATTAGTCACTTAATATTGTTAAAATAGTTGTAAATTAAATGAATAAGTCCTGTGATTTGATTAAGTGGTGAGAATAGCAGAGGAAAATATTCTGCTATTCTCATTAAATATCTTAAAAGATTTCAGGTTTCCGATATAAGCTGCCCAGAGTGACTCTTTAAGTGTTACATTCGTAGGAAATGCCTACTTCATATTTAAAAGTATATTTTTGAAATAATTAAGTTGGGAGACAATAACAAACAGCCTCTTGATATAAATACAATATATCCTGTAATTTTACATGGTAAATATTCTCTGCTGTTCTCACAGAGTGCAATCTGCTATTTACTTCCTAACACTGGACTTAATTTTATAACTGCAGAAACAGCAGTGTTAACATTTCTTTCCTGTACCTGCATGCTGCTTTACTCCTGTCTTTTTGATATTTTCTTTTGTTTAAGATTCCTGGTTCACTTGCTTCAATGCAGTAGATTATTTGAAAATCTTCTCTTTAATGCTAGAGATAATTTTTAGGAAAAAATGCTTATTAGTTTTACCTTTATTGTTTTAGTCAGCTTTTCCACTGCTGTGACTAAAAGACCAGATGAGAACAATTTTAGAGGGGAAAAGATTATTTCGGAGCTCAGGGTTTCAGAGGTCTCAGTCCATGAACAGCTGGCTCCATTCCTCAGGGCTGGAGGTGAGGTAGAACAACATGTTGGAAGAGTGTGGTGGAGGGAAGTGGCTCAAGTGATTAGTGTCGCAATGGGCAAAGGTGCGACTTATGCAGTCGATGGGGAGAAATAAAGAATGTCCATGCGCTTCTACCCTTTTCAATGCTTTATTCACTCAAATCACTCAATATGATTTCACTCTATAGGTTCTTAATCAAGAAAATGACAATCCTTAATGCTAGGCAGTGCAATAGACATAATCAATTCACAGCAAACAATTCTAAGTTAATTCTAAACACTGCAAACACACTAATCATGACAGACTCATAACAGATGTTCCATCTGCATGCTAAGCTTACGTGCTCAATTAAAAGACTTAAGTCTTAGGCTCTCAAGGCCAGCAGATGTCCACTCACTCAGACTGCAATGACCAGGTCAGGAACTGATAGAGGCTTCTCCTGGTGCGGAGCTGATAGCTTGGCTGAGGAGACGGTTGTAAGGAGAAGTCCCTTTCTCACCAGGGTCAGGATGTGGTTGGAGAGTTTAAGAGAGGTGAGGAAAATGCAGGGCATCAGGCGAATGTTGAGCAGAGTTGGGATATCGGTCCAGGTCCTCATCAGGCTCTCCAGCGGGTGGGCATCAGTGTTGGCTGGCTGAATGTCTGTTCATTGGCTTCATCATTCATACTTAATTTTGGGGCTTCTGACCACCATTTCAATCCCTATAAGTTGCTACTGGGTTTCTCAGGGACAGCATTCATCCTGAAGTTAAGACATTTGGTCTGTTGGTCCCCACAATAATTTTCTCAACTTTTACCTTTTGGCAGGGATTTATTGGGGTCAGGGTAACATGACAGAGACTTCCTTCTAGGCTTAAGCCAGGGTTGAAAAGAGTGACTTAGACCTTCCTGGAGGAGCGGCCCAACCAAGGGCTCATGCCACCATCGGGGCTGGGAATTGCAGGTGCCCATTGCAGAGAGGGCCAGGCCAGAGGAAGGGCCGGGCCCATTGTCTGGGGGACTGCTACCAGTCCAGCTGCAACTGGAACAAGCAGCAGACACCCGCCAAAAGGAGCCAAAGGAGCAGCCCAGGCACCAGTCCACCAGACCACATGCTCATGCTGCCACCAGGACTAGGAGCAGCAGACTCCACCCTATGGAAGGGACCTGCCACTCACCTGCCCAAACCCCACCAAAAGAACTAGACTAGGAGGAGACCCAGGAGGAGGAGAGTGGGGAGAGGAATGGCAGACCACCCGCTCCACCACTCTGCGGCTAGGAGGAGATCTGCAGAAAGAGGCCTGCTCCACGCCTGCAAATCAGAGATGCAACCCATCTCTGCCCAGAGAGACACACCATGCTGGGGTTTTGTGGCTACAGAACCCAACACTAACATAATTATAGGCCTGAGGCTGCCACTGCCACAAAATGAGTTAGTGAGCCTACTACCAAGGAAAAACAAAAAGGTCTGGGTAAGACATCACTAAGGTCCCTGGGGATCAGGATGCACCAGAAGGTGCAACCATTTATGCAGTTGTTATCTAACAGGGAGTCTTACATGGCGATGCCTATATCTTGTTTTTCCGACTAATAGCCAAATTCTAATGATTACACTCTCACTAGACAAATAATCTAATACCTCTATTTTCTCACATCCTAACTCATAAACGTCTAAGCCAAACTCTAAGTCCCCCTTTCTACCATTAGATACTGTAAACCACCATGAAAACATAGAGACTAAATGATATAAGATAACTGATCTCATCATTTCTGTTTTATAGTGACGAAACTGTAAATATAAAATAGAAAATAACTGATACATGGATACACATTGGGTACACTGAAAGCTCTAATACTGATCTTTCCCTAAAAAGTGAGGATTTGGATAGCCTGTAGGGACCTTATAAGATAAAAGGACAGAAGCTGTAATACCTCAGGCTTACCTTGCAAGAAGAAAAACACATAGACATCATGAAAAAACAAGGGAGGAAAATGCCCCAAACAAACCAAAACACTACAAAAATAGAAGCCATAGAAAGCACAGTAGGTGAAATGTCAGAGAAGGAGTTCTGGATATACATAAATAAAATGATAAGGGATTTAAAAAACGACATAAGTGAGCAGATACAGGCAAAAATTGGACTTTCCAACAAAGAGATAAGAGATCAAATACAGGCAACCATTGATTACACCAACAAAGAGATAAGAGAAGAAATCCAGGTAGCAAAAGATTACTTCAAGAAAGAGAGAGCTTGAGGAAAAAAACAAACAGAAATCCTTGAAAGGGAAGTAACAGTAAGCTACTTTAAAAAATTCAATAACAGATTGGACCACTTGGAAGATAGGACCTCAGACAATGAGGACAAAATATATAATCTTGAAAATCAAGTTGACCTCATAGTGAAGATGGTAAGAAACCATGAACAGAATATCCAAGAATTATGGGATACCATCAAAAGACCAAATTTAAGATTTATTGGAATAGAGGAAGGTGCAGAGATTACAAACCAAAGGAATGCACAATCTCTTCAATGAAATAATATCAGAAAATTTCCCAAGCAGGAAGAATGAATTTGAAAATGAAATACAAGAGGCCTATAGGATGCCAAATGTACAAAATTACAACAGGTCCACACCAAGGCACTTTGTAATGAAAATGCCTAGCATACAAAATAAAGATAGAATTTTAAAGGCTTCAAGAGTGAAAAGTCAGATTACCTATAAGGGAAAACCAATTCATATCTCAGCAGATTTTTCAATCCAGACACTCAAAGCCAGGAGAGCCTGGAACAACATATACCAGGCTCTAAAGAATAAGGGATGCCAACCAAGAATTTTATATCCAGCAAAATTAAGTTTTAGATTTGAGGATGAAATAAAAAACTTCCATGAAAAACAAAAGCTAAATGAATTTACAACAAGAAAGCCTTCTCTACAGAACATTCTTGGTAAAATATTCCACAAGGAGGAAATAAAAAATACTAATGAAAATCTGCAAAGGGAAGAACTATAATAAAAAAATAAACCAACCAAAGAAGAAACCAAGTCAAGCTAAATACCAAAAATAATAATAAAAAAAAAGACTGGTAATACAAATTATGTCTCAATAATAACCCTGAATGTTAATGGCCCAAACTCACCAATTAAAATACATAGACTAATAGATTTGAGTTAAAAAAAAAAAGCATACTCGACAATATGTTGCCTTCAACAGACACATCTCATAGGAAAAAATGCCTATAGACTAAAGGTGAAAGAATGGGATAAAAGATGTCACTCACATGGTCTACGTAAGCAAGCAGGGGTCTACATCCTTATATCAAATAAAGTAGACTTCAAGCCAAAGTTAATCAATAGAGATAAAGATGAACATTTCATACTGCTAAAGGGAATCATAGATCAATAAGACATAATTGTTATAAATATATATGCCCCAAATAATGGAGCATCTACATTCATCAATCAAACTCTTCTCAAGTTCAAGAATCAAATAGACCAAAACACAATAATTCTAGTTGTCTTTAACACACCTCTTTCACCACTGGATAGTTTCTTCCAAACAAAAGTTAAACAAAGAAACTATAGAACTCAATAATACAATTAATAACTTAGACTTAACTGACATATATAGAGTATATCATCCATCGATGAGCCAATACATTTTCTTCTCAGCAGCACATGGATTCTTCTCTAAAATAGACCATATATTATGCCATAAAGCAACTCTAAGCAAATATAAAAAAGTAGAGATACTACCCTATCAGATCATAATGGAATGAAATTAGAAATCAATGATAAAAAAAAGAAAGAAAAGCTACACTAACACCTGGAGACTAAATAATATGCTATTGAATGATCAATGGGTTGCAGAAGAAATCAAGGAGGAGATTAAGAAATTCTTAGAGGTAAATTAGAACAATGATACAACATACCAAAATCTCTGGGACATTCTAAAGGCAATACTAAGAGGAAAGTTCATTGCATGGAGCTCATTCCTTCAAAAAAGTAAAAGTCAACAAATAAATTAACTAGCATTACATCTCTAATGTAATGTAATGTTATATTTGTTCTTCTAAAAAAAGAACAAATTAACCCCCAAAGAAGTAGAAGACAGGAAATAATTAAAATCAGAGCTGAAATTAATGAAATTTAAACAAAACAAAAACAATTGAAAAAACTAACAGAATGAAAAGATGGCTCTTTGAAAAAATGAATAAAATTGTGAAACCATTAGCTATGCTAACAAAGAAAAATAAAGAGAGAAAACACAAATTACCAATGAAAAAAGGAAATGTCACGATGGACACTGCAGAAATATGGAAGATAATTAAAACTTATTTTGAAAATTTATACTCCAATAAAATTGAAACTAATGAAGGCATCGACAAATTTCTAGAGACATATGATATGCCCAAACTAAATCAGGATGATATACACAATTTAAATAGGTCAATTTCAAGCAAAGAAATAGAGGATGCCATAAAAACCTTACCAAACAAGAAAAGGCCAGGATCAGATGGATACACAGAGGAGTTCTACAAGACCTTTAAAGAAGAACTAACACCAATACTTCTCAAATTACTTCATGAAATAGAAAAAAAGGGAACACTCCCAGACTTATGCTATGAGGCCAATATCACCCTGATTCCAAAACCAGACAGAGACAAATTAAAGAAAGAAGGATATCATTATTGTAAATACATGATTGAAGACTTGAATGCTATGAATATACTTTGTATACAAACTGTTTTGTGTAAAAAGAGGCTCTATATGTATAGTATGAACTGTATTACATACTACTATTACTATAAATAAAAATTTAAAAAATAAAAGAAAGAAAACTTCAGACCAATATCTCTAATGAATATAGATGCAAAAATTCTCAATAAAATTCTGGCAAAACGAATTAAAAAAACATATCAAAAAGATAGGCACCACAATCAAGTGGGATTCATTTGAGGGATGCAAGGATGGTTCAATATAAGGAAATCAATAAATGTAATTCATCACATCAATAAGCTCAAATATAAAAATCATATGATCATCTCAATAGACACAGAGAAAGCATTTGAGAAAATAAAACATCCCTTCAGGTTCAAAATGCTAGAAAAAATAGAGATAACAGGAACATAATTCAACATTGTAAAGAACATCTATGCTAAGCCCCAGGCCAACATTATCCTAAATGGAGAAAAATTGAAAACTTTTCCTCTAAAAACTGAAACAAGGCAGGGATATCCTCTTTCACCACTCCTATTTAATATAGTTCTTGAAGCCCCAGCCAGAGCAATTAGACAGATGAAAGAAATTAAATGGATATGGATAGGAAAAGAAAAACTCAAATTATCATTATTTTCAGACGATATGATTCTATACAACAAAGATCCAAAAAATTTCACCAGAAATCTTCTAGATCTAATAAATGAATTCAGCAAAGTAGCTGGACATAAAATCAATACCCATAAATCAAAGGCATTTCTATACATCAGCGACAAATCCTCAGAAAGAGAAACTAGGAAATACACCCCATTTACTATAGCCTTAAAAAAAAAAAAAAATTGGGAATCTACTTAACAAAAGAAGTGAAAGACCGCTACAATAAAAACTACAGCATGCTAAAGAAAAAAATTAATGAAGATCTTAGAAGATTGAAAGATCTACCTTGTTCATGGATACATATAATTAATATTGTCAAAATGACCATTCTCCCAAAAGCACTATATAAATTCAATGCAATACCAATCAAAATACCAATATCATTCCTCATAGAAATAGAAAAAGCAATCATGAAATTCACTTGGAAAAATAAAAGACCCAGAATAGCCAAAGCAGTTCTTAGCAAAAAGAGTGAAGCTGGTGGCATTACTATTCCAGACCTTAAATTTTACTACAAAGCAATAGTAACAAAAACAGCATGGTATTGGCATCAAAATAGACCAGTTGACCAATGGTACAGAAGAGAAGACACAGAGATGAACCCACACAACTGCAGTTATCTTATATTAGACAAAGTCACTAAAAACATTCACTGGAGATAAGAAAGACAGCCTTTTCAACAAATGGTATTGGGAAAACTGGAAAACCTCATGTAATAAAATGAAAGTAAATCTCTTTCTCTCACCATGCACAAAACTTAACTCTAAGTTGATCAAGACCTAGGAATTAAACCAGAGACCTTGCACCTGATAGAAGAAAAAGTAGGCCCAAATCTCCATCATGTTGGTTTAGGCTCCAACTTCCTCAATAAGACCCCAATAGTGCAAGAATTGAAACCAAGAATCAATAAATGGGATGGATTCAAACTAAAAAACTTCTTCTCAGCAAAAGAAACAATCAGTGAGGTGAATAGAGGACCTACAGAATGGGAGCAAATCTTTAAAAAGCACATCAGATAGAACTCTAACCTCAAGGATTTATAAAGCTCTCAAAAGCCTTAACATTAACAAAAAAAAAAAAAAAAAAAAAAAAAAAAAACCTAATCAATAAATGGGCCAAGGAACTAAACAGACACTTCTCAGAAGATGATATACAATCAACAAATATATGATAAAATGTTCAGCATCTCTAGCAATTAGAGAAATGCAAATCAAAATAACTCTAGAATTTCATCTTACTCCAGTCAGAAAGGCAGCTATCAAAAAAACAAACAACAATAAATGCTGGCAAGGATGTGGGGAAAAAGGCAAACTCTTACATTGCTGGTGGAACTGCAAATTGGTGAAGCCAATCTGGAAATTAGTATGGAGATTCCTAGGAAAACTTGCAATGGAATCACCATTTGACCCAGCTTATCCCATTACCTATTCTATACTTCTTGGCAGAACGTTCCATTTGCAGACATGCCCCACCAAGAGCAACAAGGCCTTTATTTGCAAGAACTCTTGTTGCCATACTTCTGATTCTCTACAAATGGATAAAGAAACTGTGGTATACATACACAATGGAACGTTACTCAGCATTAAAAGAGAATAAAATCATGGCAGGTAAATGGATGGAGTTGGAGAATATCATGCTAAGCGCAATAAGCTAATTCCCCCAAATCAAAGGCCAAATGTTCTCTCTGATAAGTGGATGCTGATCCATAATGGGAGGGGGGAGGCATGGGAAAAATGGAGGAACTTTGATTGGGCAAGGGGGAGGGGAGGGAGGGTGTATGGGGGCAGGAAAGATGGTGGAATAAGGTGAACAGCATTACCCTAAGTACATGTAAGACTGCATATATGGTGTGACACGATATCACATACAACCATAGAAATGTGAAATTATGCTACAATTGTGTACAAGGAATTAAAATGCATTCTGCTGTCATGTATACCTAATTAAAATAAATTAATTAATTAAAAATAAGCTTGGTAGAAAAACAACTTTAATTAATATGTGTGTTTTTAAATATGTCCAAAGAAACACAGAAAAACAAGAGTATTAATAAAGCCAGGTTTCCATAATAATATCACAGACAAGTGGCTTACACAGGAGATATCTGTATTCTCATTGTATGCCTTCTGAGTTGGCTTCTGAAGTGGGTGCCTTCTGGCAGTGTGTTCTCATGGTGTTATTCCAGGTGCACACAGGCAGTAGGTGAACCCATTGATCCTGAGGTATCAGTTTATAGGTCTTCTCAGCTGACAGTACCCAATTATCAAGGATACAAATATGCACTATTGAGTTTAGCCTTGATCAACCACCTGAGGAAAGGTTTGCAGACTGTAAAACGACTCTTTTTAACCCATTCCATACTCCTATTTGGGAGGAAGTCTGTGTGCTCAGGTCCTAATTAAAGTTGGGGAAGAGTGGTCCATACCTCCACATGAGCCACAGTGTCTGCTTGTCTAGAATCCTAATGGCTTTGAGATTTTCTATTCTCTTCACCTTATTCATATGCTCAGTCATTTCTCTCTCTTATTGTGACACATAATGTTTATTTTATTTTATACCTTGAGTTATATTCCAGTGCTTCTTTTTATTTGTTGCTCAGATTGTTCTGGATTTTGACACTGGAAAACAAACACATACTGCCCTTTGTGAGTGTGTTTATTTTGAGTACCCCCTACTTCATTGTTTTTGGTGGTATCTGATGCTTCAGACTCATATTTCCTGCTCAGTCCTACCATGACTATTTTACCCAGGAGTCCTGGTTCCTTTCATAGGACAACAGTGTTAGGAATAAGATTTGGCAGTAAGGGAGCTGATTGTTACTGGAGTTACACTGGTGATGGGTCTTGGTTAAAGAACACCTTTCTGTGTGGGGCTTCCATGGTAGACACGTGACACTATACATTTGATAGCCTGTGGAAGTTTAGAGAACAGATGTATACCTTAATATATGAATACAGGAAGTTAGGGAATCATTAGACTGGAGAAGAAAGTACTCCATAACAGTAACACTATGATGATATTTTATCTCTTTTTTCCTCGAAACCCATAACACTATCTAATCACAAGAAAAACATTAGACAAATACCACTGCATTTCAGGAAGAAACTATAAAATACCCAACTATAATCCACAAAGCTGGCAAGCCTATCAGAACAAGAAATTTGAGAGATTGTGATAGCCAAGAGAAGACTAAGCAACATGACAGGTAACACACATCTAGGTGAGATTCTAGAACTCAAAACTACATTAGGCAAGGGCTGGGGTTATAGCACAGTGGTAGAGTGCTTGCCTAGCATGTGTGAGGTACTAGCTTCAATTCTCAGTACCACATATGAATAAATAAAATAAAAATCCACCTACAAATATGTATGTATGTGTATACACCCCCCCCCCACATATATATATATTTAGATACTTTATGTAAAAACTAAGGAAATATGAAAAAGGTATAGACTTTAACTAAAAAAAAATGCATGCTTGATGTCCATAATATACTTAATGTAAGATATTAATATGTGATACTATTTCTGCAATATTTCTGTGAATCGAATTCTATTCTTTTTTATTTTAATTTGTAAATAAAATATGTATACATGTGTGTATATATATGTATAATAGCAAATATGTACATATATAAATATGTATGAGGTAAAATGTAAGGTTTTGATATCTGCAACAATTCTTTTTTAGAAGTGTACTAGAGTAAGTCCTTTGAAGATTAGACCTTTTCTTCACAATAAGAAGAAATAGCTTTTATATCTTTCTGACAATACATTGTCTAAATCAAATTTTAACATATTAGTACATATTTCCTTTTGGTTAATTATTATTCACTAATATTTTCATAGGCTATATTAGTTTACTTAAACAGATAATTCAAACCTTTAAAAAATGATATCTAAAATTTAAAAGAAAATTATCGGGAATGTAGAACAACCTTGAGATTTTAATTTTAACTTTTATTTCCTTTATTTTATTAATAAAATATTTCTACTCTTCCAAATATTGTATGTTTCCTGTTATCCTTTATATTTTAATTGTTATTGCTTATGTTGTAATACAATTCTCTTTTAAACAATTATTTTTTAGAACTATCTAGTATGGATATGTATGATAGTCTATATCAATATTGAAAAGTACTTTACATTATTTGGGTTTTAGACACCCTGTCTGAATATAACAATCACATTACACATAAAAAGAAAGCCAGCTAATGAAAAATAATATTTCAGTAATCTATTATCACAAGCTATAGTGATACAATATTTTCATTTAATATTAACTTACTGCTTTTAGTCATTGTACACAGGGGCAGTCTTTTAACTTAAAACTGAGAGGAATTCTCTATTTTTGGAGAAAGAAAATGCACTTTTACCAGAAAATAGTACTTCATTTACCATGGACATTATAAATTAAAACCCAGATGGAAGTGAACTTCTTAAATTCAAAGTATGTTTCATTAAAAAAAAAGTAGCAAGTTTTCTCTAATTTCACTTTAATAAGCATCTTCCAGGAGTATACTGTATTATTTCTCATGATAAAATAACAGTCTCTGTCTTCAAAATAATCCCTAAGGCATAATGAAAAAAAGATCAGGAAAGTAAAATTAGATAACCTGTTAATTTGATATTACTTTTATAAATGACTTCATAGTCTCTACTTTTAATTAAAATACCAGGCTATGTACCTCTCAGAGCTAATCTCAGATTCCCCTTTTAAAAAATATTAAACAAAGTATAGGATATGTTTATCTTCCACTGTGGTTTTCATGACAAAACCCTTATAATTGTCGTTCATAGCAGCAAAGTAAAGCCACATTCCTTTCCTGCCATCATGTTGTGAATTATTAGCTGCTTCTAGATGCTCAGGGCACAGGCAAAAAACAACAAAAAAGCTTTCACAAAGAGCCTAATAAAGTATTTGGTATAGAAATATAGCATGACTTGAAAGGTTGGAAGAAATATAGGACTAATTTGTAGTATTTTGGTCATCACAGTATTTCTTCAGGACAAGAACAATGATAAAATATTCAATTTCAAGTATACAGGTTTTTTTTTTCAAATATTAGAACATTCTAAAAAGTACAAATATGTGAATAAGGAGCAATGGATTTGAAAAAGTTCATCCAGATTTTATGTCTTTACAAATCTATATCCCTGAGATAATATATTATGCAAAATGTATATAAAATAGCTTTTTGAAAAGGCCTCTGGCTAGGTGCAGTGAAGCATACATGTAATTCCAGCAGTGTGGGATGCTGAGGCAGGAGGATCACAAGTTCAAAGCCAGTTTCAGCAACTTACCAGGTCCCTAAGCAACTTAGTGAGACCCTATCTTAAAACAAACAAACAGAAAGGCTGGTGATGTGGCCCAATGGTTAAGAGCCCCCCGATTTAATTCTGGTACCAAAAAAAAACCAAAACAGAACAACAACAACAACAAAATCCTCTCTCAGTTAGTATTATAGTTACTAAATTCAGACAATTTCCAGCTGGAAAATTCCATCATAGAATGATTGATTAACCAAACAAATAAAAATTTGTTGAGTGCTGAACACAGGGTAGACATTAGTCCCAACCTTGGGACTGCACAGGGGATCTATCCTAATCACATGTTTAAGATAAGGCTAACCAGTTTTCAAACATTTTGATTGCTCACAAAATAAGTTCACAAAAGGGAAGATTAAACCTTAATAGGGGCATATATTTTATCTTTTATTTATGTACTGTACATCCAGCATATAAATTCATTTAAAAAAGCCTAATAAAGCTTTGTGTGTGGTGCCTGCCTGTAATCCCAGCAGTTCAAGAGGCTGAAGCAGGAGGACCTTGCGTTCAAAGCCAGCCTTAGCAACAATGAGACACTAAAGCAAATCAGTGAGACCTTGTTTCTAAATAAAATACAAAAAGGGCTGGGGATGTGGCTCAATGGTCAAGTGCCACTGAGTTCAATCCCTGGTACAAGAAAGAAAAAGAAAGAAATAAAAAGAAAACAAAAACCTAATAGGATATATTGATAAAAATATATAAGATGTGTGCTGTTTCCTTCCTCAAAACTGAGTGCTTCCACAGTTCACATGGCTTCCAATGGGAAACCATTTTTTTTCAGAGGATCTCTGGCAATAGAATCTTGGCATTTCCCATTTCTTTTCTCACTTTGGAGACCGCAGGAAAAATAAATTAAATATGTTGGTTTATGGTTAATTCCAGTTGGAAAGCTAGATAAGATTTCAGTGACTTTTTTAAAAAAGATCTTTATCTCTGCAAATATCATTACACTTGGGAGTTTTGTAAAGTCATGTATCTCTCTAAGTGAATTAGTCACTTAATATTGTTAAAATAGTTGTAAATTAAATGAATAAGTCCTGTGATTTGATTAAGTGGTGAGAATAGCAGAGGAAAATATTCTGCTATTCTCATTAAATATCTTAAAAGATTTCAGGTTTCCGATATAAGCTGCCCAGAGTGACTCTTTAAGTGTTACATTCGTAGGAAATGCCTACTTCATATTTAAAAGTATATTTTTGAAATAATTAAGTTGGGAGACAATAACAAACAGCCTCTTGATATAAATACAATATATCCTGTAATTTACATGGTAAATATTCTCTGCTGTTCTCACAGAGTGCAATCTGCTATTTACTTCCTAACACTGGACTTAATTTTATAACTGCAGAAACAGCAGTGTTAACATTTCTTTCCTGTACCTGCATGCTGCTTTACTCCTGTCTTTTTGATATTTTCTTTTGTTTAAGATTCCTGGTTCACTTGCTTCAATGCAGTAGATTATTTGAAAATCTTCTCTTTAATGCTAGAGATAATTTTTAGGAAAAAATGCTTATTAGTTTTACCTTTATTGTTTTAGTCAGCTTTTCCACTGCTGTGACTAAAAGACCAGATGAGAACAATTTTAGAGGGGAAAAGATTATTTCGGAGCTCAGGGTTTCAGAGGTCTCAGTCCATGAACAGCTGGCTCCATTCCTCAGGGCTGGAGGTGAGGTAGAACAACATGTTGGAAGAGTGTGGTGGAGGGAAGTGGCTCAAGTGATTAGTGTCGCAATGGGCAAAGGTGCGACTTATGCAGTCGATGGGGAGAAATAAAGAATGTCCATGCGCTTCTACCCTTTTCAATGCTTTATTCACTCAAATCACTCAATATGATTTCACTCTATAGGTTCTTAATCAAGAAAATGACAATCCTTAATGCTAGGCAGTGCAATAGACATAATCAATTCACAGCAAACAATTCTAAGTTAATTCTAAACACTGCAAACACACTAATCATGACAGACTCATAACAGATGTTCCATCTGCATGCTAAGCTTACGTGCTCAATTAAAAGACTTAAGTCTTAGGCTCTCAAGGCCAGCAGATGTCCACTCACTCAGACTGCAATGACCAGGTCAGGAACTGATAGAGGCTTCTCCTGGTGCGGAGCTGATAGCTTGGCTGAGGAGACGGTTGTAAGGAGAAGTCCCTTTCTCACCAGGGTCAGGATGTGGTTGGAGAGTTTAAGAGAGGTGAGGAAAATGCAGGGCATCAGGCGAATGTTGAGCAGAGTTGGGATATCGGTCCAGGTCCTCATCAGGCTCTCCAGCGGTGGGCATCAGTGTTGGCTGGCTGAATGTCTGTTCATTGGCTTCATCATTCATACTTAATTTTGGGGCTTCTGACCACCATTTCAATCCCTATAAGTTGCTACTGGGTTTTCTCAGGGACAGCATTCATCCTGAAGTTAAGACATTTGGTCTGTTGGTCCCCACAATAATTTTCTCAACTTTTACCTTTTGGCAGGGATTTATTGGGGTCAGGGTAACATGACAGAGACTTCCTTCTAGGCTTAAGCCAGGGTTGAAAAGAGTGACTTAGACCTTCCTGGAGGAGCGGCCCAACCAAGGGCTCATGCCACCATCGGGGCTGGGAATTGCAGGTGCCCATTGCAGAGAGGGCCAGGCCAGAGGAAGGGCCGGGCCCATTGTCTGGGGGACTGCTACCAGTCCAGCTGCAACTGGAACAAGCAGCAGACACCCGCCAAAAGGAGCCAAAGGAGCAGCCCAGGTACCAGTCCACCAGACCACATGCTCATGCTGCCACCAGGACTAGGAGCAGCAGACTCCACCCTATGGAAGGGACCTGCCACTCACCTGCCCAAACCCCACCAAAAGAACTAGACTAGGAGGAGACCCAGGAGGAGGAGAGTGGGGAGAGGAATGGCAGACCACCCGCTCCACCACTCTGCGGCTAGGAGGAGATCTGCAGAAAGAGGCCTGCTCCACGCCTGCAAATCAGAGATGCAACCCATCTCTGCCCAGAGAGAGACACACCATGCTGGGGTTTTGTGGCTACAGAACCCAACACTAACATAATTTATAGGCCTGAGGCTGCCACTGCCACAAAATGAGTTAGTGAGCCTACTACCAAGGAAAAACAAAAAGGTCTGGGTAAGACATCACTAAGGTCCCTGGGGATCAGGATGCACCAGAAGGTGCAACCATTTATGCAGTTGTTATCTAACAGGGAGTCTTACATGGCGATGCCTATATCTTGTTTTTTCCGACTAATAGCCAAATTCTAATGATTACACTCTCACTAGACAAATAATCTAATACCTCTATTTTCTCACATCCTAACTCATAAACGTCTAAGCCAAACTCTAAGTCCCCCTTTCTACCATTAGATACTGTAAACCACCATGAAAACATAGAGACTAAATGATATAAGATAACTGATCTCATCATTTCTGTTTATAGTGACGAAACTGTAAATATAAAATAGAAAATAACTGATACATGGATACACATTGGGTACACTGAAAGCTCTAATACTGATCTTTCCCTAAAAAGTGAGGATTTGGATAGCCTGTAGGGACCTTATAAGATAAAAGGACAGAAGCTGTAATACCTCAGGCTTACCTTGCAAGAAGAAAAACACATAGACATCATGAAAAAACAAGGGAGGAAAATGCCCCAAACAAACCAAAACACTACAAAAATAGAAGCCATAGAAAGCACAGTAGGTGAAATGTCAGAGAAGGAGTTCTGGATATACATAAATAAAATGATAAGGATTTAAAAAACGACATAAGTGAGCAGATACAGGCAAAAATTGGACTTTCCAACAAAGAGATAAGAGATCAAATACAGGCAACCATTGATTACACCAACAAAGAGATAAGAGAAGAAATCCAGGTAGCAAAAGATTACTTCAAGAAAGAGAGAGCTTGAGGAAAAAAACAAACAGAAATCCTTGAAAGGGAAGTAACAGTAAGCTACTTAAAAAATTCAATAACAGATTGGACCACTTGGAAGATAGGACCTCAGACAATGAGGACAAAATATATAATCTTGAAAATCAAGTTGACCTCATAGTGAAGATGGTAAGAAACCATGAACAGAATATCCAAGAATTATGGGATACCATCAAAAGACCAAATTTAAGATTTATTGGAATAGAGGAAGGTGCAGAGATTACAAACCAAAGGAATGCACAATCTCTTCAATGAAATAATATCAGAAAATTTCCCAAGCAGGAAGAATGAATTTGAAAATGAAATACAAGAGGCCTATAGGATGCCAAATGTACAAAATTACAACAGGTCCACACCAAGGCACTTTGTAATGAAAATGCCTAGCATACAAAATAAAGATAGAATTTTAAAGGCTTCAAGAGTGAAAAGTCAGATTACCTATAAGGGAAAACCAATTCATATCTCAGCAGATTTTTCAATCCAGACACTCAAAGCCAGGAGAGCCTGGAACAACATATACCAGGCTCTAAAGAATAAGGGATGCCAACCAAGAATTTTATATCCAGCAAAATTAAGTTTTAGATTTGAGGATGAAATAAAAAACTTCCATGAAAAACAAAAGCTAAATGAATTTACAACAAGAAAGCCTTCTCTACAGAACATTCTTGGTAAAATATTCCACAAGGAGGAAATAAAAAATACTAATGAAAATCTGCAAAGGGAAGAACTATAATAAAAAAATAAACCAACCAAAGAAGAAACCAAGTCAAGCTAAATACCAAAAATAATAATAAAAAAAAAGACTGGTAATACAAATTATGTCTCAATAATAACCCTGAATGTTAATGGCCCAAACTCACCAATTAAAATACATAGACTAATAGATTTGAGTTAAAAAAAAAAAAGCATACTCGACAATATGTTGCCTTCAACAGACACATCTCATAGGAAAAAATGCCTATAGACTAAAGGTGAAAGAATGGGATAAAAAGATGTCACTCACATGGTCTACGTAAGCAAGCAGGGGTCTACATCCTTATATCAAATAAAGTAGACTTCAAGCCAAAGTTAATCAATAGAGATAAAGATGAACATTTCATACTGCTAAAGGGAATCATAGATCAATAAGACATAATTGTTATAAATATATATGCCCCAAATAATGGAGCATCTACATTCATCAATCAAACTCTTCTCAAGTTCAAGAATCAAATAGACCAAAACACAATAATTCTAGTTGTCTTTAACACACCTCTTTCACCACTGGATAGTTCTTCCAAACAAAAGTTAAACAAAGAAACTATAGAACTCAATAATACAATTAATAACTTAGACTTAACTGACATATATAGAGTATATCATCCATCGATGAGCCAATACATTTTCTTCTCAGCAGCACATGGATTCTTCTCTAAAATAGACCATATATTATGCCATAAAGCAACTCTAAGCAAATATAAAAAAGTAGAGATACTACCCTATCAGATCATAATGGAATGAAATTAGAAATCAATGATAAAAAAAAGAAAGAAAAGCTACACTAACACCTGGAGACTAAATAATATGCTATTGAATGATCAATGGGTTGCAGAAGAAATCAAGGAGGAGATTAAGAAATTCTTAGAGGTAAATGAGAACAATGATACAACATACCAAAATCTCTGGGACATTCTAAAGGCAATACTAAGAGGAAAGTTCATTGCATGGAGCTCATTCCTTCAAAAAAGTAAAAGTCAACAAATAAATTAACTAGCATTACATCTCTAATGTAATGTAATGTTATATTTGTTCTTCTAAAAAAAGAACAAATTAACCCCCAAAGAAGTAGAAGACAGGAAATAATTAAAATCAGAGCTGAAATTAATGAAATTTAAACAAAACAAAAACAATTGAAAAAACTAACAGAATGAAAAGATGGCTCTTTGAAAAAATGAATAAAATTGTGAAACCATTAGCTATGCTAACAAAGAAAAATAAAGAGAGAAAACACAAATTACCAATGAAAAAAGGAAATGTCACGATGGACACTGCAGAAATATGGAAGATAATTAAAACTTATTTTGAAAATTTATACTCCAATAAAATTGAAACTAATGAAGGCATCGACAAATTTCTAGAGACATATGATATGCCCAAACTAAATCAGGATGATATACACAATTTAAATAGGTCAATTTCAAGCAAAGAAATAGAGGATGCCATAAAAACCTTACCAAACAAGAAAAGGCCAGGATCAGATGGATACACAGAGGAGTTCTACAAGACCTTTAAAGAAGAACTAACACCAATACTTCTCAAATTACTTCATGAAATAGAAAAAAAGGGAACACTCCCAGACTTATGCTATGAGGCCAATATCACCCTGATTCCAAAACCAGACAGAGACAAATTAAAGAAAGAAGGATATCATTATTGTAAATACATGATTGAAGACTTGAATGCTATGAATATACTTTGTATACAAACTGTTTTGTGTAAAAAGAGGCTCTATATGTATAGTATGAACTGTATTACATACTACTATTACTATAAATAAAAATTTAAAAAATAAAAGAAAGAAAACTTCAGACCAATATCTCTAATGAATATAGATGCAAAAATTCTCAATAAAATTCTGGCAAAACGAATTAAAAAACATATCAAAAAGATAGGCACCACAATCAAGTGGGATTCATTTGAGGGATGCAAGGATGGTTCAATATAAGGAAATCAATAAATGTAATTCATCACATCAATAAGCTCAAATATAAAAATCATATGATCATCTCAATAGACACAGAGAAAGCATTTTGAAAAATAAAACATCCCTTCAGGTTCAAAATGCTAGAAAAAATAGAGATAACAGGAACATAATTCAACATTGTAAAGAACATCTATGCTAAGCCCCAGGCCAACATTATCCTAAATGGAGAAAAATTGAAAACTTTTCCTCTAAAAACTGAAACAAGGCAGGGATATCCTCTTTCACCACTCCTATTTAATATAGTTCTTGAAGCCCCAGCCAGAGCAATTAGACAGATGAAAGAAATTAAATGGATATGGATAGGAAAAGAAAAACTCAAATTATCATTATTTTCAGACGATATGATTCTATACAACAAAGATCCAAAAAATTTCACCAGAAATCTTCTAGATCTAATAAATGAATTCAGCAAAGTAGCTGGACATAAAATCAATACCCATAAATCAAAGGCATTTCTATACATCAGCGACAAATCCTCAGAAAGAGAAACTAGGAAATACACCCCATTTACTATAGCCTTAAAAAAAAAAAAAAATTGGGAATCTACTTAACAAAAGAAGTGAAAGACCGCTACAATAAAAACTACAGCATGCTAAAGAAAAAAATTAATGAAGATCTTAGAAGATTGAAAGATCTACCTTGTTCATGGATACATATAATTAATATTGTCAAAATGACCATTCTCCCAAAAGCACTATATAAATTCAATGCAATACCAATCAAAATACCAATATCATTCCTCATAGAAATAGAAAAAGCAATCATGAAATTCACTTGGAAAAATAAAAGACCCAGAATAGCCAAAGCAGTTCTTAGCAAAAAGAGTGAAGCTGGTGGCATTACTATTCCAGACCTTAAATTTTACTACAAAGCAATAGTAACAAAAACAGCATGGTATTGGCATCAAAATAGACCAGTTGACCAATGGTACAGAAGAGAAGACACAGAGATGAACCCACACAACTGCAGTTATCTTATATTAGACAAAGTCACTAAAAACATTCACTGGAGATAAGAAAGACAGCCTTTTCAACAAATGGTATTGGGAAAACTGGAAAACCTCATGTAATAAAATGAAAGTAAATCTCTTTCTCTCACCATGCACAAAACTTAACTCTAAGTTGATCAAGACCTAGGAATTAAACCAGAGACCTTGCACCTGATAGAAGAAAAAGTAGGCCCAAATCTCCATCATGTTGGTTTAGGCTCCAACTTCCTCAATAAGACCCCAATAGTGCAAGAATTGAAACCAAGAATCAATAAATGGGATGGATTCAAACTAAAAAACTTCTTCTCAGCAAAAGAAACAATCAGTGAGGTGAATAGAGGACCTACAGAATGGGAGCAAATCTTTAAAAAGCACATCAGATAGAACTCTAACCTCAAGGATTTATAAAGCTCTCAAAAGCCTTAACATAAAAAAAAAAAAAAAAAAAAAAAAAAAAAAAACCTAATCAATAAATGGGCCAAGGAACTAAACAGACACTTCTCAGAAGATGATATACAATCAACAAATATATGATAAAATGTTCAGCATCTCTAGCAATTAGAGAAATGCAAATCAAAATAACTCTAGAATTTCATCTTACTCCAGTCAGAAAGGCAGCTATCAAAAAAACAAACAACAATAAATGCTGGCAAGGATGTGGGGAAAAAGGCAAACTCTTACATTGCTGGTGGAACTGCAAATTGGTGAAGCCAATCTGGAAATTAGTATGGAGATTCCTAGGAAAACTTGCAATGGAATCACCATTTGACCCAGCTATCCCACTCCTTGGCCTATTCCCAAAGGACTTAAAAACAGCTTACTACAGGGACACAGCCACATCAATGTTTATAGCAGCACAATTCACAATAGCTAGATGTGGAACCAACCCCAATGCCCCATCAGCAGATGAATGGATAGGGAAACTGTGGTATACATACACAATGGAACACTACTCAGCACTAAAAGAGAATAAAATCATGGCATTTGCAGGTAAATGGATGGAGTTGGAGAAAATACTGCTAAGTGAAGTTAGCCAATCCCAAAAAACCAAGGGTCGAATGATCTCTTTGATATGAAGATACTAACTTATAAAGGCAACGGAGTGGGGATGAGAGGCATGAAAGAACTTTAAACAAAAAAAATAGCGGGGAGGGTGGGGAGGAGGGTGCTAGGGGTGTATCATTCTCCAGATAATGGTAGAATGAGTTATCCATCATTAACATAAATCCATGTATGAAGACACAATTGTTGTAAAAATTCTTTATATAAAACCAGCAACTTGAAAAAATTGTTCTCTTTATATGTAATATGAAATGAAATGTACTCTGCAAACATGTATAACAAATTAGAATAATAAAAATTAAAAACAATCATTAAAAAAAAAGAGTGACTTACTTTATCAGGCTATGCCTAATGACCATATTGGAGTTGCTCCATAAGCAGGCCTGGTGGGGACTGCAGGGTCAAAGTGAAGTTTTAAAATGGAGCTGCTTAGGCTAAGGCCTAAGGTAATCCTGACAATTAGGCTGTTAAGAGAGATTCCATATACAAAATATATATCCCAGGGCATGACCCTAATTATCCACACCCTACCTGCCTTGGGTTACCAACCACTCAGTTAATACCATCAGGGGATTAATGCTCTGATTAGGTTAAGGCTCTCATAACCCAATCTTTTCACCTCTAAACTTTCTTGTGTTTTCTCACACATGAGCTTTTGGGGAACACCTCACATCCAAACCATAGCATCCATAATTATAGAAAGCAATACATGTAGCTGTGACTTGAAATATAGGCCTGTTAGCATTTACAATGTTAGTTCTGGGGATGCTAGACCATTTAAAATTGGGTTCTAGGCTTCGGAATGATGTAGCATTGTCAGCATTACTATTGCCTCTTTAGACTATGTCTTTATGTGTCTCAAATCTGTTAATGTGCTAATGTGTAACTGGAGAATGTAAGGGATATAAGGTTTAGTAGAAATAGTTTACCAAAAAGAGATAAAATTTCAAAAAAATTAAGATATATGTAAAAGAAAAAAATTCCTGAATACTTCTGTGGTGCTTGGTTCCATAAAAGATTTCTGTTGCCTTAGAATTCTAAGACTAGTTTTATTAGGTAATATCACACAATTCTAGACATTTTTGCTTTATATCTTTTTTAAAATTTTACTATGATTATGTTTTGGTTTATGTTAAAGCAATTTACAAGAATTCAGGAGGCATTTAAAGAGTCTTCTCTGAAAATGTAAACACTTGGCAAAATCACAAAACAATATTAGCTGCAATAGCTTTAGAAAAAGTCAAATTTTTAACTTTAAAGAATACTCAGAGATATTGCAGAAGAATGAACATCTATACAACTAGATAGTTAAACAGGTTTAAAAAATCTGGAAAGCATTTAAAGAATATCCAAATGAAATAAGTTTATTATTTGCAAAGAAAGGTATCAGAATAATTTAATTGTGTTTAAATAATACTCCTTTATGATAAAAAGAAGCTTTCTATTTTACAAAATCCATTTTTTAAAATCATAAATTAATCTTAAAGATTTTTCATTTAAAAAGTTACCTTAGAAATTCCTATCAAGATGAAATGTGAAGTAAATAATTCAGTAGATTAAGGAAATACTTTTACCTGTGGAGTGCACTATTACATCAAATGGAGAAATGATATTAAAGCATAATGTATTACTTATTTACTCTGGTTGATCTACCATTTGCATTTTCAGAAACAGAAAATGAGAATTCTTCTCTGTTTTCCTTACCTGTTCCCCCTTTCCTATTTTCTTTCTTATTCCTTCTTTCTTATAATTAAAAAAAAATCCTCTCAGCTGTATCTTCTCAAGATGTTGCAACACAGATATAAATGTATTTAAATTTGATTTCCAAGTTTTTGTCTTTTTTTTTTTTTTTTTTTTTTTAGCTTCATAGGTAAAATTCCTTGCCTGCATAATCCCCAATTCCCACCACATTCACCTACATTGAGGGTCTTGGTCTTAACAGAAAGGACAGAGGAGACCCTCCCTAGAGTCTTGGCTCCAGAAAGAAGTCCCCTTGTCTGTGAAGTCACCCCATCCAAGTTGTCACTATCCTATGAAAACACCTCTCTTTGGCTATTCCACAACCCAGCAGTGGGCATTGAGATTGGTACCCTGCCTGCATTGCATGTTTCCCTCATTTCTGGCATGGTAGGAGACTTAGTCAAAAACCCTTTGAAGCAGGACTTCCATCTATTTATATGCAGTAGGGACAATGAGGGAGTTTCCACAAACTCCCATATACTTATAAAAATCCAAATACCTATGCTACAGAAAGAACTTGAAGGTAAAGTGTCAGAAATGGAGATGAAAGTTATTTAAAAAATTTTGGGTATTAATTCATGTCTAGACATCATTTGTTATTTTTTCAAAACCGTGATTAGCTATTTTTCAGTCTCTAGAACATCAGCACACAAGATAGCATCACCCTTCAGCTACTTAATAGATTAATTGATGTGCCTAATGGATCAATGACACCAGCAACAGTTAAATTTGTTTGTGTTCAATACTAAATGAATACAGCTAATAAAGGATTGATCTATTTGTAAACTAACAGAAAATGCCATGTAAGTCATATGGCTGAAAATGATATGGTTATAATTGTGCATATTAATATAAATATGTACCATAAACTGGCAAAGACAACAATACACTATTTAAAAACCAAAGGTACACGCTCCTTTCAATCTTTATGTATTAAAAATAATACAGATACAGTGTAGTGTGAATGCTTTATGTCAAATGACAGAAAATAGTTTACCATATCACTTATCTACTTGCTAAATCTGAACTGGCTAATGCCTTATAGACTGAAAATGTATTTAAATCATTCTTTCAAACATTACTTAGAAAATAACTCAAAACATCTAAGAACACTTTCAGTTTATGTCATAATTGATATGACCTTACTTTTAACCATTTAAATCCTTATATTCTGGTTCAATTTAGGTAACTATGCCATATCTAGTTATATAATATGGTTCTGATTTACATATCCATTTGCAATAAATCTCTGATACCAATAAATTTACTAAAGTGTCTCCTAAAAAGATTTAGATTCTATTAATGTATAGGAAAACCTTTCATCACTATGCACCTTATAAATTTTATTGTCTGTTTTGAGATATACAAGACAATAGAATTTTAATTTATAATACAATTATTAAGTAACAAGTCTTCAGGGCTCACGGTACTTTGGCACACAACTAGTTTCAGAACATACAAAAAATAAAGAGTTAAATGCATGAAATAACCTTCAGAAATCTTACAAACTTTATATGAAGAAGAGGCAGACAACTTGGGTAAAATGGTATACAATTAATACTGTACAACAAGGAAATTAAAGCAATTGGTAAAAATGCAAGGTGATACAGCCACTTTGGAATTCAGTCTGTCACTTTTTTACAAAACTACATGGAGTCTTACCTTAAGATTCAGAAATTGTGCTCTTTGGTACTCACCCAAACAAGTTGAAATCTTATGTTCTTATAAGAACCTGCACACAAATGTTTATAGCAGCTTTATTCATAATTTTTAAAACTCGGAAGCAACTAACATCACCTGTTAGTAGGCAGAGGATTAAAAAAACTGTTCTGAACAATCAAAAACAGAAATATTATTCAGCATTAAAGAGAAACAAGACATCAAACCATGTAAAGAATGTTGATATGGAACCTTAAATGCATGCTAGTAAGTAAAAGAAATCTCTCTGCAAAGGCTTCATATAGTGTGATTGGAAAGGGTGAAACCATGGGGACAGTAAAGGGTTCAAAAATTTCTAGAGGTTGCCAGCGGGAGGGATGAATAGGTGGGGCCCAGAGGATTCTTAGGACAGTACAACTGTTCTGCATGATGCTACAGTTGTGGACACGTGTCATACACTTCTCAAGACTGAGAATGTATAAAATCATGAGTGAATCCTAATGTACACTGTGAATTTTGGGGACAATGATGTGTCAGAGCAGGTTCCTGGATTCCAGTGAATGAATGCACCACTCTGGTATGGAACATTGATAGTGTAGGAGGCTGTGTGTCAGGGTTGGACACAGTGAGCATAGGGGAAATCTCTGTACCTTCTGCCCAGTTTTTCTGTAAATATAACACGACCCCAAAAAGCTAAAGTCTATTTTTAAAAAAGCAGTGTGGAAGCATATATTGGCATTTATGTCCTGTGGTGCCTGCAGAAAAGCAGAGTATATGAAAGTTGAGGTGGTGGGCTCTATAGCATTTAGGATTTCCTAGAGAGTGCGTCAAGTATCAAAGGTGTGTAAGAGTAGAACTGCCCAACTGCACAGCGCCCCCTGCCTCCTGGAGCACACAGTGCTGTTTGGAGACAATACAATTGGACTTGGTAAATTGGACTATAAAGCACTGATCTCTCTGGGACATTGTGTGTGTGTGTGTGTGTGTGTGTGTGTGTGTGAGAGAGAGAGAGAGAGAGAGAGAGAGAGAGAGAGAGAGAAGAGGGAGTAATGTGTTTATTTGTTTGCATGTTTAATTTTTTACATAGAAAGGGTTTTTCTTGGTTTCAATCACCAAGGAAAGGAAAATAAATAACTACATGGAAAATAGGGTTCTGAAAAAAGTATGAAAGCCTATTAAATCAGGTAGAAAAAAAAAGAAATAGTGCAATCAAGATGTTCTCTCCTGTTTTGTGATGGGGTAAGGGTAGCAGGACAATGACCCTATTGCCGAAGGCCAGCACAAGAAATTCCAGGGACAGAAGATGATGGAACAAAAGACACTTTCTCCTTTTACCCCACATCCTCAGTGGCTACAATGAGGAGGGACAAAACTGGTGTTAGCTTTGTAGGACACACACTGCCTAAAGGCCATTTCCATTATGGATACTATTAGCTCCATCTTCTCCTCTAATTTTTCACTGAAAATTTTTTTTCAAAGTGAAAGGAAAAAAAAAAACTAGTAGATTTTTCAATTTTTTCTAAACCCTGATAGGGTTAATGTAGTCTTACAAATATGGGACTCCACACTAATATTAATAACCACTTTGCAACAATGTTTTCTAGAGCAGTTTGCAAAGAAAAATATCACTAATAAGTGACACAGCCACATCAATGTTTTATAACAGCTCAATTCACAACAGCTATAGACTATAGAACCAACCTAGGTGTCCCTCAATAGATAAATGGATAAAGAAAATATGGTATATATGTTCAATGGAATATTACTCAGCTTTAAAGAAATTAAAATGAAATTAGGGCATTTGCCAGTAAATGGTTGGAGTTGGAAAATATCATGCTAAGCGAAATAAGCCAATCCCACAAAACCAAAGGCCAAATGGTTTCTCTAATATGTGGGAGCTAATTCACAATAAGGCAGGGGGGCACTAGAGAAAAATAGCGTATGATTAGGTAGAGGGAAATGAAGGGAGGGGAGGGAAGGTGTGGTGTTTCTCATCTGGGGATTTGAGCTCGACCCCAACCCGTTAATTCGGGGCTGTGAGTCTGAGATCTCCCCAACCTGGAATTGAGCTTACCCCCAACCTGTTAATTCAGGGCTGTGTGGGCCTAGTTCTTCCAATCCAAGAATCAAGCCAGGTGTCTGTCTGCTTATCCAGAGATCTGGGTTTTTCCTTGGTTATGCAAATGAGTTTGAGCCCAAGCTCCCTCCAAATGCCTGGAGGTCTGAGCTCCGCTCCTCTTTGCGGATGAGATGCCACTTTATGCGACCACCAAGAATTAAGTTTGTGTGCTTTCTGTCTGTACTCTTGATGTATTTCTATTGTATGACCACCAGGTTTCTAATATACTTAATTATCTATAATAAAACCAGTTCAATGGCCCTGTGGAATCTAAAGCCAGAAACTAGCTAAGCCGGTAGGATGAGCCCAATTGAAGTTTAAAGAAGATACTAGGACAACATAACTTTATGATCAGGCACACCTAGAGTTAAAGAATTCTTAACAATAGCTTTAAGATTTTTAGAATACCTTCCCCTACCTATAGATAAGATTAATCAGTAGTTGAGATAACTGATCTTCCCTAGGTAATTCCTGAAACCCTTTATTGTAATCTTCTTTACTGAAATTCCTTTATGTTACCTCCCTAAGAAAAAATGTGAATTACTGTGCTTGTTGGAATGTATAAAAAAACCATACTGAGAAAAGTAAAATCAGAACAGTAGAAAGATTTTCTACAACCTGACTTGTGTGTGGATTATTCCTGTCGTCGACGTTCCCTTCAGCACCAAACGGGAAGAACTTAACATCTTTGCTGAAGCTGGCCTTCAGCAAATTGGCGCCTGAACAGGGACTCCCGATTGGTAAGCTGCCTTTTGCGTTATAATTTAATTATAGAGAGAAATAGTAGATACTCGGGAGGGAACTAGATTTCTTACTCAAGGACGTCCGGGGTCCGTTGGCAGAGAAAGGCCAATTTAGAGAAGAGTAAGTAACCAAAGAACTTTTATTTTTATTTTTGAGAAGTCATGGGCCATATCGAGTCCCGAGAGAGAGGGCTCTTTATAGATGTAGTTAAACAGAGGTTAAATAAGAGAGGTGCTGCTGCTACTTCTAAACAGCTGAAACAGTTTTCTTATTTTAATCAAGAGTGTTTCCCTTGGTTTACTCAAGAAGGAACTTTAAGTTTAAACACATGGAAAGTGTTAAGAAAAGAGATAAAACCTTGTTATAACCATTATGGGTCAAAAAGGACCCCAATAGATGTCTTTCCCTTAAGGAATTTATTTAAAGATGCTTTAAATTCTGTTCATAAAGCAGTTTGCCTTATAAATAGGATAAAGAAGCCAAAACAAACTCCTCTTGCAGAGCCTGCTGCAGATAAGTCAGACCGCAAATCTGCAACTAATATTTCTGAGGATGAAACTGATAGCAATTTAAGTGATGACCAAAATGATTTAAAGGAAGCAACATGTAAGAACCAGCTTCCTGGGCCTATGTCATCTGTTCCTGCTACTCCATTTGCCCCTCCGTCCCCACCTAAAGTCTCTGAAAGGAGAGGGCCAACTATGGGACCACAATTACCTCCCTGTCATCATGGTGGATTTTTGGGAGCAGCAGCTATAGCCAGGCAATTAGGAGATATTTCCCTGACTTGCCCAGTGGCAACTTTAAAAACAGTAGATCCTAACTTTGAAGCTCCCCCACATTGGGAGCCCCTCCCGTTTAAGTTATTAAAAGAGTTGAAGGTGGCTGTTAGAAATTTTGGCCCTACTTCCCCATATACTTTACAACTGGTTGACTCTTTATCTGCTGAATGGATGACTCCTTATGATTGGCAACAAACTGCAAGGTCTTGTCTGCCTCCTGGTCAGTATCTATTGTGGAAGGCTGATTATGAGGATAATGTAAAGCGAGTTGTTCAGAAACAGCATTTAGAAGAGGGGCATATAAATATACTATCTCCATGTTGATGGGGACTGGAGAATATTATTCAACTGAAGACCAGGTGAAAATACCGCAACATGCATTGCAAGAGGTCAGCAAATGTGCTTTAGTAGCATGGAGAAATCTTCCTGCTTCTGAATCTAAACAGGCATTTCTTTCAAATATCAGACAACAAGCTTCTGAGCCTTACGAGGATTTTGTTGCTAGGCTGGAAAGCACTATTGCTAAAGTAATTCCTCATGCAGAAGCAGTCGACTTGCTGACCAAACAGCTGGCTTTTGAGAACGCCAATACCACCTGTCAGGCGTTACTTCGCCCAATTAGAAAGACTGGAACTTTAATTGATTTTATTAAGACATGTGTGGATACTACCCCAGCCCATATTCAAGGCATAGCATTTGCTGCAGCCCTAAAGGGCCAGACATATTCACAGTTTTTAAAGAGATATGGCTCAAATCCTGCTCCTAAGAAATCTTTTGATAATACCACTAAAGGACAATGTTTTTCTTGCGGTCAAGTTGGGCATTTTAGCCGTAACTGCCCACATAATAATAAAGAAGAAAATAATCCTAGGCCAAAAACTGTGTGTCCAAAATGCCAAAAGGGTTTTCATTGGGCTCGTGAATGTAAATCTAAATATAATAAACAAGGACAATTAATCTTGAAGCTTTTCCCTCGGAAGCCTGCCCGGTAATTTTCCAGAAAATCCTACACTCCCCCAACCTTTAAATTGGTTTAAGAGCTAATAACTCAGTCAAAAATTTCAGTTCAACTTCCCCTTATACTTTGTAACTAGTTAATTCAACTGCTACAAAACAGATAACTCCCTTTTATTGGCAATAGAACAAAGTTAAGCTTAACTCCAAAAACAATATTTACTTTTATAGACAACTTATTAAGAAAAGGCTACACAGGTCATTTGGCTATAATATTAAAAAAAAAAAAAAAACAGGCTTAATGCTTTCTAAGTTTATGATAGGTAAAACTTATTTTACACAGGTTTAATTTTTGCTACCAAAAGGCTGCTCTAAGATAAGCTGGGTTTATTGCAAACCCAACCTATCAAGCATTGCTAGACCCATTAGAAAAACAGGATCTTTAGCCAATTTCATTAAAACCTATGTAGATGTAACTCCTGCCCATATCTAAGGTATTGTTATTGTTGTCACTATACTAGGAAGAACTTGTTTATAGTTTTTAAAGAGATATGATAATGCTTCTATAGATGATAAATTTCTTATTACCGTGGCAAAAGAACATTATTTCACTTGCAGTCAATCAGGACATTTCAGTCATGCCTGCCAGGCTTTTGTGAAAAATAGTCCCACTTTATGTCAGAAAAATGTAGATATGCCTTACTTTTTACCAGAAAAATTTCCTGATTGTTGTAATTGGATTAGATCTTATTTAAAGCTAACCCATGGAGATCCCCTTCCTACATTTCTTTAACCCCTCAGGGGAAAGAGGCAATACAGAAAGTTAAACAGGCTATTATGGGACATTACTTACAAAACGTTCTAAGCCTTGGTTTTTGATTATGATTTCATGGAGAAATTTTGTTAAATTTATATTTCCTAAAAAGTGTTCTCAAGAGCCATTATCAAATGCATCTTTAATATTTACTGATAGATCATCTAATGGAGTTGCAGTTACTATTATTTGCAATAATGTACCTATAGTGCAGCAAACTTTTGAGACTTCTGCTCAAAAAACTGAACTTATTGCAATCATTACTGCCTTTGAAAAGGTGTCTCAGGCATTTAATTTATATACTGATTCTCAATATATTGCTAATTTGTTTCCTGCTATTGAGACTTCTACTTTATCATTACAATTATCTATAACATATAGTCTTTTAAAATTACAGTCTTTAATTTATCAAAGAGTAAATAAATTTTTCTTTTGTAGGACATATCCGGGGACATTCTAATCTCTTTGGTTCTTTAAGCACAGGAAATGCTTCTACTGATCAGCTAACTAAAAAATCACTGTTTAATGTTATGAAACTAACAAAAAAGGCAGTTTTCTCACTGTTCCAGACCTCAGTCAAGACTTACGTTAAAAGGCAAATGGATAAACATCAAGCTTAAGCCCCAAAAGAAAAAACATAAGATAAAGGTGTCTTTTTACCTGGGTTTTTTCCATTACCGGCTGGTCATTTTATCTAAAGACTTTTGCTTTTTCTTAGATTCAATATATATATATATATATAATATTTTTTTGAGCTCATAAATTTAATTCTATACATCTGAGTTGATATTGTTTTGATCAGTTTTATTTTTTATTTAATTATAGAGTTTTAAACATCTATACCATTGCAATGGAGATTCATCTACAAAAGCTACAAGGCCTTTTGCTATTGTGTTATGTGTGCACACTTGTCTTTTATGTTTGTATGTCTATATGTATATGTTCATATGTTATTTAAATGATATAAGGTTTGGCAAATACAAAATGAGCTGCTCATCGAAAAGTGTTTTTAAGTGGATCCAAATACCTTTAATTCACGTGAATTATAAGTTCAATTTAACTTAAAATAAACATATAAAAATAATAAAGGTGCTTCTAATATGAGAACTTAACTCACAATTCTCTTCAGTTGGTCTAAAAGCTAATAATATGTTAATGCCTTAATAACCCTTGGTTGCAGGACTCATCCTCTACAAAGAAAAAATAGGTAAAATCAATTTAACATGAGATTACTCATTTATAAATAACTTTATTTGTTTAACATCTAATTTCTTTGCAAGGTAAAGATGCTGACTGTTATATATGCCATTAAATAACTCCTTAAATTCTATTTAGAGACATTATTGGTTGTTTTCATAAGTTGGTAAATTAAAAAAGAAATTTTAAAGTTGCCTTTTTATCACTGAAGGAGGTTAAAGTTCCAACAGGTATAATCAATTCTATATACTTAAGCATTGTGTTCTCATGAAATGGCTGCCAGACGTATGTAATTTTATATACAAAGGTTTATAAAAGACTTCTCTATATACAAAGGCTCAAAAGTTTCACCTGTTCCAGTTAAGAGTACTGTAAATAACAAAATATTTTTATTAAGATGAAATAATTTGTCTAAATTCAAATTATTATAAAAATTGTCTCTAAAGGTGAACAGAAAAAGGGATAGCACATGAGAGAAAGTAATCAGAAGGTTATAGGTATGGAAACCATATTAAATTGAAGGAAAAGAATATGTTTCAAGATAAGAGAGACTTTTTGTGATGAAGTAAGAGGGTTTATGTAAGTGAGGTAAGAGGCCTGTGTGAGTTGGTTAAGTAAGTATATGAAGCTATTTAAGGTTTTTTCTCTTCCCTAAGGTTAAATGTTAATCTGTGTGGGAAAAAGACAATAAAATTTCTTAAAATATTATAATGCTATTTCTTTAAGAGCTCATCAGACATTAAAAGCTCAAATTTCTATATTAAGAAATAGAAAATTTCATCATATATTACCACATACTCTTTTAAAAAAAAAAAAAAAAGGGCCTTTTAACAAGTCAATAGAGAAGATTTAATGTCCTTTTGACATCTGGTAGGTGGAGGCTGTGCTTATGTTTTTTCCACAGACCAGGCCCAGCACAGACGGAGGTTTTAGCACCAGCCTACCTGCAGAGGACACACCAGACCCAAGAGAAACAACTGACTTTTGACTTTGCTAACCTGTCTTTCACCCCTTCGCTGCAACAGGCTCAGTCAACATAGACGTCTATGTAAAAGATCTGTTAACAGGTCAATGGAGAGGACCCGATATCCTATTAACATCAGGGAGAGGGTACGCATGTGTGTTTCCGCAGGAAGCCCCCACACCTTTGTGGATACCGGACCGCCTCATAAAACATTATGAGCCCCCGCGGCACAGACGGAGACCTCGCCAGCAGCGGCCATGCCCACAGAGGACACCTCAAAGATGAAAACGGGATGAACAACTGAGTTCCGATTTCTCTCATCTTGCTCTCAAAGGCGGGCTCAACAAGAATCATCACTGCCCTCTTGGAGTCAACTACAGAATCTCCTCGCTCATGCACGGCATCTGGTTGTCAGCCAAGGATCACCTGTTACCCCGGAGAAGCTGTTCCTCGCCATCATCACTCTGCTTGCCTGTGGGATAACTACAACTTCTGCTGACTGGTTCTATTGGACTTATTTCTCAGATCCGCCCCTCCTTAATAACTGACTGGGGACAATCAGACATTAAGGTATCTACCAATGTTCCTGAGTTACTTGGGGAAATTTCTCATGTCATGGTTTTGCATAAGACCTCATAGCTTGTGTAAATGCCCCCCATGCTATATTAATTGGGAACCATAAAATTATGAAGATAAGAATAATCAATGATGTCTATTCTGTTGACTGCCAAAAATGTATGCTAACTAATTGTTTGCAAAGTATTATACCCCAAAATTATACAACTTTTGTAATATGCTTCCTGTCAAATTAAATGAAAAATGGTATGATGATCAAGGGATCCAAATATTTAAAGAGTTAAATGAATTAATTAGGCCTAAAAGATTTGTTGCAGCTCTTATTTTAGGAATATCTGCTCTTATAGGAATATTAGGCTCTATTGCTATTTCTTCTACTGCTCTAGTTAGAGAAATTCATATAGCTAATCATGTAAATACTTTATCTCAAAATATTTCTGCAGCCATGGCTATACAAGAGAAGATAGATAGAAAGCTAGAGGCTAGGATAAATGCTTTAGAAGAAGCCATCCTTTATGTGGGCAATCAAATCCAAAATATTAAGACTCGTATGACAACTAGATGTCATGCTAACTATAAATGGATTTGCATTACTCCATTAGGTTACAATGAATCTGAGCATAGTTGGACCAAGGTTAAGTCCCATTTGCTGGGAATCTGGAATAACTCAGATGTGGCTCCAGATATTCACTCCCTGCAAATGCGGGTGAGTGAAATTAGCCATGCCCATCTGGCTACTGATTCCACTGTGGATTTTGCAACAGATTTGTTTAATAATATAAAAGCTACAGTTTTTAATAGCACGTGGTGGTCCTACTTGATAAATCTTGGTTTTGCTATCCTGTTCATTATAATCTTATGCTTTGTTCTTCCAGTCTTCCTCAGACTTTTCTGGAAAGGCCTTAGAAACACATCTACAGAGGTCGCTGCCCTCAAATTAAAAGAACGGGGGAGATGTGGTGTTTCTCATCTGGGGATTTGAGCTCGACCCCAACCCGTTAATTCGGGGCTGTGAGTCTGAGATCTCCCCAACCTGGAATTGAGCTTACCCCCAACCTGTTAATTCAGGGCTGTGTGGGCCTAGTTCTTCCAATCCAAGAATCAAGCCAGGTGTCTGTCTGCTTATCCAGAGATCTGGGTTTTTCCTTGGTTATGCAAATGAGTTTGAGCCCAAGCTCCCTCCAAATGCCTGGAGGTCTGAGCTCCGCTCCTCTTTGCGGATGAGATGCCACTTTATGCGACCACCAAGAATTAAGTTTGTGTGCTTTCTGTCTGTACTCTTGATGTATTTCTATTGTATGACCACCAGGTTCTAATATACTTAATTATCTATAATAAAACCAGTTCAATGGCCCTGTGGAATCTAAAGCCAGAAACTAGCTAAGCCGGTAGGATGAGCCCAATTGAAGTTTAAAGAAGATACTAGGACAACATAACTTTATGATCAGGCACACCTAGAGTTAAAGAATTCTTAACAATAGCTTTAAGATTTTTAGAATACCTTCCCCTACCTATAGATTCTTTGTTTAAGATTAAATCAGTAGTTGAGATAACTGATCTTCCCTAGGTAATTCCTGAAACCCTTTATTGTAATCTTCTTTACTGAAATTCCTTTATGTTACCTCCCTAAGAAAAAATGTGAATTACTGTGCTTGTTGGAATGTATAAAAAAACCATACTGAGAAAAGTAAAATCAGAACAGTAGAAAGATTTTCTACAACCTGACTTGTGTGTGGATTATTCCTGTCGTCGACGTTCCCTTCAGCACCAAACGGGAAGAACTTAACATCTTTGCTGAAGCTGGCCTTCAGCAAATTGGCGCCTGAACAGGGACTCCCGATTGGTAAGCTGCCTTTTGCGTTATAATTTAATTATAGAGAGAAATAGTAGATACTCGGGAGGGAACTAGATTTCTTACTCAAGGACGTCCGGGGTCCGTTGGCAGAGAAAGGCCAATTTAGAGAAGAGTAAGTAACCAAAGAACTTTTATTTTTATTTTTGAGAAGTCATGGGCCATATCGAGTCCCGAGAGAGAGGGCTCTTTATAGATGTAGTTAAACAGAGGTTAAATAAGAGAGGTGCTGCTGCTACTTCTAAACAGCTGAAACAGTTTTCTTATTTTAATCAAGAGTGTTTCCCTTGGTTTACTCAAGAAGGAACTTTAAGTTTAAACACATGGAAAGGTTAAGAAAAGAGATAAAACCTTGTTATAACCATTATGGGTCAAAAAGGACCCCAATAGATGTCTTTCCCTTAAGGAATTTATTTAAAGATGCTTTAAATTCTGTTCATAAAGCAGTTTGCCTTATAAATAGGATAAAGAAGCCAAAACAAACTCCTCTTGCAGAGCCTGCTGCAGATAAGTCAGACCGCAAATCTGCAACTAATATTTCTGAGGATGAAACTGATAGCAATTTAAGTGATGACCAAAATGATTTAAAGGAAGCAACATGTAAGAACCAGCTTCCTGGGCCTATGTCATCTGTTCCTGCTACTCCATTTGCCCCTCCGTCCCCACCTAAAGTCTCTGAAAGGAGAGGGCCAACTATGGGACCACAATTACCTCCCTGTCATCATGGTGGATTTTTGGGAGCAGCAGCTATAGCCAGGCAATTAGGAGATATTTCCCTGACTTGCCCAGTGGCAACTTTAAAAACAGTAGATCCTAACTTTGAAGCTCCCCCACATTGGGAGCCCCTCCCGTTTAAGTTATTAAAAGAGTTGAAGGTGGCTGTTAGAAATTTTGGCCCTACTTCCCCATATACTTTACAACTGGTTGACTCTTTATCTGCTGAATGGATGACTCCTTATGATTGGCAACAAACTGCAAGGTCTTGTCTGCCTCCTGGTCAGTATCTATTGTGGAAGGCTGATTATGAGGATAATGTAAAGCGAGTTGTTTCAGAAACAGCATTTAGAAGAGGGGCATATAAATATACTATCTCCATGTTGATGGGGACTGGAGAATATTATTCAACTGAAGACCAGGTGAAAATACCGCAACATGCATTGCAAGAGGTCAGCAAATGTGCTTTAGTAGCATGGAGAAATCTTCCTGCTTCTGAATCTAAACAGGCATTTCTTTCAAATATCAGACAACAAGCTTCTGAGCCTTACGAGGATTTTGTTGCTAGGCTGGAAAGCACTATTGCTAAAGTAATTCCTCATGCAGAAGCAGTCGACTTGCTGACCAAACAGCTGGCTTTTGAGAACGCCAATACCACCTGTCAGGCGTTACTTCGCCCAATTAGAAAGACTGGAACTTTAATTGATTTTATTAAGACATGTGTGGATACTACCCCAGCCCATATTCAAGGCATAGCATTTGCTGCAGCCCTAAAGGGCCAGACATATTCACAGTTTTTAAAGAGATATGGCTCAAATCCTGCTCCTAAGAAATCTTTTGATAATACCACTAAAGGACAATGTTTTTCTTGCGGTCAAGTTGGGCATTTTAGCCGTAACTGCCCACATAATAATAAAGAAGAAAATAATCCTAGGCCAAAAACTGTGTGTCCAAAATGCCAAAAGGGTTTTCATTGGGCTCGTGAATGTAAATCTAAATATAATAAACAAGGACAATTAATCTTGAAGCTTTTCCCTCGGAAGCCTGCCCGGTAATTTTCCAGAAAATCCTACACTCCCCCAACCTTTAAATTGGTTTAAGAGCTAATAACTCAGTCAAAAATTTCAGTTCAACTTCCCCTTATACTTTGTAACTAGTTAATTCAACTGCTACAAAACAGATAACTCCCTTTTATTGGCAATAGAACAAAGTTAAGCTTAACTCCAAAACAATATTTACTTTTATAGACAACTTATTAAGAAAAGGCTACACAGGTCATTTGGCTATAATAAAACAAAAAAAAAAAAAAAACAGGCTTAATGCTTTCTAAGTTTATGATAGGTAAAACTTATTTTACACAGGTTTAATTTTTGCTACCAAAAGGCTGCTCTAAGATAAGCTGGGTTTATTGCAAACCCAACCTATCAAGCATTGCTAGACCCATTAGAAAAACAGGATCTTTAGCCAATTTCATTAAAACCTATGTAGATGTAACTCCTGCCCATATCTAAGGTATTGTTATTGTTGCCACTATACTAGGAAGAACTTGTTTATAGTTTTTAAAGAGATATGATAATGCTTCTATAGATGATAAATTTCTTATTACCGTGGCAAAAGAACATTATTTCACTTGCAGTCAATCAGGACATTTCAGTCATGCCTGCCAGGCTTTTGTGAAAAATAGTCCCACTTTATGTCAGAAAAATTAGATATGCCTTACTTTTTACCAGAAAAATTTCCTGATTGTTGTAATTGGATTAGATCTTATTTAAAGCTAACCCTGGAGATCCCCTTCCTACATTTTTTTAACCCCTCAGGGGAAAGAGGCAATACAGAAAGTTAAACAGGCTATTATGGGACATTACTTACAAAACGTTCTAAGCCTTGGCTTTTGATTATGATTTCATGGAGAAATTTTGTTAAATTTATATTTCCTAAAAAGTGTTCTCAAGAGCCATTATCAAATGCATCTTTAATATTTACTGATAGATCATCTAATGGAGTTGCAGTTACTATTATTTGCAATAATGTACCTATAGTGCAGCAAACTTTTGAGACTTCTGCTCAAAAAACTGAACTTATTGCAATCATTACTGCCTTTGAAAAGGTGTCTCAGGCATTTAATTTATATACTGATTCTCAATATATTGCTAATTTGTTTCCTGCTATTGAGACTTCTACTTTATCATTACAATTATCTATAACATATAGTCTTTTAAAATTACAGTCTTTAATTTATCAAAGAGTAAATAAATTTTTCTTTTGTAGGACATATCCGGGGACATTCTAATCTCTTTGGTTCTTTAAGCACAGGAAATGCTTCTACTGATCAGCTAACTAAAAAATCACTGTTTAATGTTATGAAACTAACAAAAAAGGCAGTTTTCTCACTGTTCCAGACCTCAGTCAAGACTTACGTTAAAAGGCAAATGGATAAACATCAAGCTTAAGCCCCAAAAGAAAAAACATAAGATAAAGGTGTCTTTTTACCTGGGTTTTTCCATTACCGGCTGGTCATTTTATCTAAAGACTTTTGCTTTTTCTTAGATTCAATATATATATATATATATAATTTTTTTGAGCTCATAAATTTAATTCTATACATCTGAGTTGATATTGTTTTGATCAGTTTTATTTTTTATTTAATTATAGAGTTTTAAACATCTATACCATTGCAATGGAGATTCATCTACAAAAGCTACAAGGCCTTTTGCTATTGTGTTATGTGTGCACACTTGTCTTTTATGTTTGTATGTCTATATGTATATGTTCATATGTTATTTAAATGATATAAGGTTTGGCAAATACAAAATGAGCTGCTCATCGAAAAGTGTTTTTAAGTGGATCCAAATACCTTTAATTCACGTGAATTATAAGTTCAATTTAACTTAAATAAACATATAAAAATAATAAAGGTGCTTCTAATATGAGAACTTAACTCACAATTCTCTTCAGTTGGTCTAAAAGCTAATAATATGTTAATGCCTTAATAACCCTTGGTTGCAGGACTCATCCTCTACAAAGAAAAAATAGGTAAAATCAATTTAACATGAGATTACTCATTTATAAATAACTTTATTTGTTTAACATCTAATTTCTTTGCAAGGTAAAGATGCTGACTGTTATATATGCCATTAAATAACTCCTTAAATTCTATTTAGAGACATTATTGGTTGTTTTCATAAGTTGGTAAATTAAAAAAGAAATTTTAAAGTTGCCTTTTTATCACTGAAGGAGGTTAAAGTTCCAACAGGTATAATCAATTCTATATACTTAAGCATTGTGTTCTCATGAAATGGCTGCCAGACGTATGTAATTTTATATACAAAGGTTTATAAAAGACTTCTCTATATACAAAGGCTCAAAAGTTTCACCTGTTCCAGTTAAGAGTACTGTAAATAACAAAATATTTTTATTAAGATGAAATAATTTGTCTAAATTCAAATTATTATAAAAATTGTCTCTAAAGGTGAACAGAAAAAGGGATAGCACATGAGAGAAAGTAATCAGAAGGTTATAGGTATGGAAACCATATTAAATTGAAGGAAAAGAATATGTTTCAAGATAAGAGAGACTTTTTGTGATGAAGTAAGAGGGTTTATGTAAGTGAGGTAAGAGGCCTGTGTGAGTTGGTTAAGTAAGTATATGAAGCTATTTAAGGTTTTTTCTCTTCCCTAAGGTTAAATGTTAATCTGTGTGGGAAAAAGACAATAAAATTTCTTAAAATATTATAATGCTATTTCTTTAAGAGCTCATCAGACATTAAAAGCTCAAATTTCTATATTAAGAAATAGAAAATTTCATCATATATTACCACATACTCTTAAAAAAAAAAAAAAAAGGGCCTTTTAACAAGTCAATAGAGAAGATTTAATGTCCTTTTGACATCTGGTAGGTGGAGGCTGTGCTTATGTTTTTTCCACAGACCAGGCCCAGCACAGACGGAGGTTTTAGCACCAGCCTACCTGCAGAGGACACACCAGACCCAAGAGAAACAACTGACTTTTGACTTTGCTAACCTGTCTTTCACCCCTTCGCTGCAACAGGCTCAGTCAACATAGACGTCTATGTAAAAGATCTGTTAACAGGTCAATGGAGAGGACCCGATATCCTATTAACATCAGGGAGAGGGTACGCATGTGTGTTTCCGCAGGAAGCCCCCACACCTTTGTGGATACCGGACCGCCTCATAAAACATTATGAGCCCCCCGCGGCACAGACGGAGACCTCGCCAGCAGCGGCCATGCCCACAGAGGACACCTCAAAGATGAAAACGGGATGAACAACTGAGTTCCGATTTCTCTCATCTTGCTCTCAAAGGCGGGCTCAACAAGAATCATCACTGCCCTCTTGGAGTCAACTACAGAATCTCCTCGCTCATGCACGGCATCTGGTTGTCAGCCAAGGATCACCTGTTACCCCGGAGAAGCTGTTCCTCGCCATCATCACTCTGCTTGCCTGTGGGATAACTACAACTTCTGCTGACTGGTTCTATTGGACTTATTTCTCAGATCCGCCCCTCCTTAATAACTGACTGGGGACAATCAGACATTAAGGTACCTACCAATGTTCCTGAGTTACTTGGGGAAATTTCTCATGTCATGGTTTTGCATAAGACCTCATAGCTTGTGTAAATGCCCCCCATGCTATATTAATTGGGAACCATAAAATTATGAAGATAAGAATAATCAATGATGTCTATTCTGTTGACTGCCAAAAATGTATGCTAACTAATTGTTTGCAAAGTATTATACCCCAAAATTATACAACTTTTGTAATATGCTTCCTGTCAAATTAAATGAAAAATGGTATGATGATCAAGGGATCCAAATATTTAAAGAGTTAAATGAATTAATTAGGCCTAAAAGATTTGTTGCAGCTCTTATTTTAGGAATATCTGCACTTATAGGAATATTAGGCTCTATTGCTATTTCTTCTACTGCTCTAGTTAGAGAAATTCATATAGCTAATCATGTAAATACTTTATCTCAAAATATTTCTGCAGCCATGGCTATACAAGAGAAGATAGATAGAAAGCTAGAGGCTAGAATAAATGCTTTAGAAGAAGCCATCCTTTATGTGGGCAATCAAATCCAAAATATTAAGACTCGTATGACAACTAGATGTCATGCTAACTATAAATGGATTTGCATTACTCCATTAGGTTACAATGAATCTGAGCATAGTTGGACCAAGGTTAAGTCCCATTTGTTGGGAATCTGGAATAACTCAGATGTGGCTCCAGATATTCACTCCCTGCAAATACGGGTGAGTGAAATTAGCCATGCCCATCTGGCTACTGATTCCACTGTGGATTTTGCAACAGATTTGTTTAATAATATAAAAGCTACAGTTTTTTAATAGCACGTGGTGGTCCTACTTGATAAATCTTGGTTTTGCTATCCTGTTCATTATAATCTTATGCTTTGTTCTTCCAGTCTTCCTCAGACTTTTCTGGAAAGGCCTTAGAAACACATCTACAGAGGTCGCTGCCCTCAAATTAAAAGAACGGGGGAGATGTGGTGTTTCTCATCTGGGGATTTGAGCTCGACCCCAACCCGTTAATTCGGGGCTGTGAGTCTGAGATCTCCCCAACCTGGAATTGAGCTTACCCCCAACCTGTTAATTCAGGGCTGTGTGGGCCTAGTTCTTCCAATCCAAGAATCAAGCCAGGTGTCTGTCTGCTTATCCAGAGATCTGGGTTTTTCCTTGGTTATGCAAATGAGTTTGAGCCCAAGCTCCCTCCAAATGCCTGGAGGTCTGAGCTCCGCTCCTCTTTGCGGATGAGATGCCACTTTATGCGACCACCAAGAATTAAGTTTGTGTGCTTTCTGTCTGTACTCTTGATGTATTTCTATTGTATGACCACCAGGTTCTAATATACTTAATTATCTATAATAAAACCAGTTCAATGGCCCTGTGGAATCTAAAGCCAGAAACTAGCTAAGCCGGTAGGATGAGCCCAATTGAAGTTTAAAGAAGATACTAGGACAACATAACTTTATGATCAGGCACACCTAGAGTTAAAGAACTCTTAACAATAGCTTTAAGATTTTTTAGAATACCTTCCCCTACCTATAGATAAGATTAATCAGTAGTTGAGATAACTGATCTTCCCTAGGTAATTCCTGAAACCCTTTATTGTAATCTTCTTTACTGAAATTCCTTTATGTTACCTCCCTAAGAAAAAATGTGAATTACTGTGCTTGTTGGAATGTATAAAAAAACCATACTGAGAAAAGTAAAATCAGAACAGTAGAAAGATTTTCTACAACCTGACTTGTGTGTGGATTATTCCTGTCGTCGACGTTCCCTTCAGCACCAAACGGGAAGAACTTAACATCTTTGCTGAAGCTGGCCTTCAGCAGGAAGGGATGAGGGGATGGGAAAGATAGTGGAATGAAACAGACATTATTACTGTACATATATATATTACTACATGACTAATATGATTCTGCAACATGTATACTTTGAAAGATGAGAAATTATATCCCATCTATGTATGATATATCATAGTGAATAAATGCATTCTACTGTCATGTATATATAATTAAAGCAAATTAAAAAATTAATAAAATAATGTATGGTAAACTGCTGTATCAGAAAATGATCTCAATGGACACAACAGATTAATAAATAGAATAATTTTAAAAGTGCATAAATCAAACCATCATTAGTCTCTCCCTACAATATACAAATTTTTCTCAAAATTCAGAAGCATTTGTTCATGTCATTTTTAGGAATTTTAACAAGCCAAATTTTTCAGGTCTCAGAAGTATTGCTCATTAGTTTGTTCTAGAGCCACGGAAGAACAATTCTGTAATCTGACTGATATGTACAACTCCATTTTCATTTCTATTAATAAAATTTATAACTGCTGAAAATATATGATCTTTCAGAAATGAATGTAAATGATATTTTAAATGGATCATTAAATATTTGCTTTTTATCCGAATGCATTTAATTTACTCACTAATAGCACTCAGCTAGAGAAAAATAGAAAAGTGAGAAATCAGGCCATTATTTGTGACAGAAATAACCAGACAGCCCATCGTCTTTTATATACCAGATAGCATTCTGATGTATAGAAAAAGCATTACTCGAAATGAAGAAATAGGGTTGTCTCTTTACTGTTTCTGCAGAGCTACTTTTAATTGAGTCAGTAGCTCCTTCCTAATGCACTAGAGAGGTCTGTTTTATTGTCTCAGTTTTCCCCTCCAATTTGCTAAATCAAACTTTAACTCTATATTGCATTATATGTGATATATTACACATTAAAATATCATGTATGTGTTGCACCTATAAAGTGTACACAGTACATTTTGATGAATTTTCACAGAATGGCAACTTGTAAACAGTAGCAACAGAACATCACCAGGACCCAGAAGCCTCCCCTGTCCCTTTTCCTTATGACTTCTAATGCTATTAGTTTTGCGTGTTCAAGGCACAGAAACTTAGATTCTGTTAAAGTGTGTGCTCATTTTCTTTTTCTGAGATTCACTCACATTCCTGTATAATAATTCAAGTGGTCTTATTTCTCGTTTGGATTCATTATGTGAATATGCTCAAATTTCTATATCCATTTCACTCTGGACAGGTCCTTAGACATTTTCATTTGGGGATAAATTTTGTGAAATGCCACAGTGAACATGTTTGCATGCCATTCTCCTGAACACATGAGTGTGTTTTCTCATGTTCAATTATTATGTGTCAATTCAAACCAAAAATAAGCTTTGTCCTCCTGTTTTAGATACCCTTTTTCCCTGTAGCACTGGAAAAGTCCCCCATAAACATTTCTAAAGTTTTGTTTTACTTATTATATTAAGATATGCAATTTATCTCCATTGGATACTTTGTATGTTATGCTGTGATAATTGTAAGTCTGTATACCCAATGATTCAACATGATTAGTTGGCTAGACCATGTGGTACCATTTCAAATTGTAGTTGCACTGATTTTTTTTTTTTTTTTTTTTTTTCCCGTGTGGTTGGATGAAATTCTTCATTGGTTGTGCCATTTATGAGCATTTTCCTATAATTACAATTTTATGTATTAAACCAATGAAACAAAAATCAGTCCTAACACCTTGTTAGCGTGATTCATGTACTTATATAGATTTGATTATTTCAACTTCTCTTAATTTGTAATTTTATGTACAGCTGTGATTTTTTTCATAGTTTCAACTTTCAAGAATCTGTGTATATTTGCTTTCAACTGTATTTTGTTGGAGTCAATGTCATTACTTCTATTTTTTGTCTCTTTTTTATTATAAATAGGATTTCAGCATCTGTCATTTTCCTCTGAAATATTCTGTTTTATTGGTACATTTCAACAGTTATTTGTTTTTAACTGAACATGAAATGAGGAAAGATTTTAAATATGAAGAAGTCTCAAAGGGCTTGTTGTATTTTAGAATATAAACTTTTTTTTTTATCATTACAAAATGTAATAGGGAACTTCTGCCTATAGTTTAAAATCAAACTACAATGAAACAATTTCAATTGTTATCAAAATATTTGTGATGTAATGGTCTTGTAAAGGTAATTACTATAAACTACCAATAGCCAGTCTTTGTAACAAAAGATAACTAATAAAATAAAAATATATATTGCATAGAATTATGTGTCTGCATTTTCAAATTATTTATTGTCATTTTGTTTAACAATTTTCAGCTTATCTTGAAGTTGATTGACAGCAAAATTAACACAGGTTTTACACAAATTAAAGAAATGAGCTAAAAGAAAATTATACATTATCTATTGAAAAGTCCTTCAAATAAAGTAAAACATTATAATGTATGAATAAATAAGCTATTATAAATAAGAAAATGATGAAATGGTCATGTTGATAATAAAGAAATACAAAAAGTAAGAATACCTCAGGAAGACCATAGATTATATTATACTTCTTGTGAAAACTATTGAAATTTTCCCACTTATAATATTTTACTTAGAATTTTTAGTTAATTATTTACTTACTTATCTATCTTTTTACCAGGGGAATTTCACCACTGAGCCTCATCCACAGCCCTTTTTATACTATTTTTAAAATTTTGAGACAGTGTATCACCAAGTTTTTTAGGGCCTTGCTAAGTTGCTGAGTCTGAACTTGAAATCCTCTTGTCTCAGCCTTTGCAAGCACTGGGATTACAGGCATACATCACATAGCCAATTATATATATCATTCTAATACAAGAATGATTATAAAAATTTTTATTGTGGATGTCAGATGAGCAAGAATATATTAGATAGAGAACTTATTGTGAAAGTCACTAAGATAAGAGATGCTTCTCTCAACTTCCAGATAAATTAAATATGCTTAGTTTAAAAAAAATAAATGAAAAAGAACCAATTAAATAACTGTTAAGATATTTGCATCTGTATGTATTTATATGTTTATAAATATATAACACTATATATCATAGACATGATATTTGAGTTGTTATTAAATGTAAGTCTCAATTTTGGTTACATTCACATGTTTTTAAACATGTGAATAAATGTATTTCTCACATTTATAGGTTGCATTTTAAATAAAATTTGCTTTTTTAAATATGATACAATAGCCGGGCGCGGTGGCGCACGCCTGTAATCCCAGCACTTTGGGAGGCTGAGGCAGGAGGATCGCGAGTTCAAAGCCAGCCTCAGCAATGGCGAGGCACTTAGCAACTCAGTGAGACCCTGTCTCTAAATAAAATACAAAAAAAAAAGGGCTGGGGATGTGGCCCAGAGGTCGAGTGCCCCTGAGTTCAATCCCCGGTACCACAAAAAAAAAAAAAATTAAAAAATAAAAAATAAATAAATAAATAAATATGATACAATATAACATAAGACAAGAGTTTTAAGGACAAAGGCTTTAGGCTCAAAAACTATATATGGTAAAATGGAAACATACATGGTTTACATGCAATTACTGGAGTATACATTCATAATATTAATAAGATTCATATTTTTTTAGTGTCTTCTGTAGACCATTTCCGCAACACCATCATTTTAGTTTGAGGACTAGAAGGACAAGAGAGGTTTAGATAATACACTTAATAATCAACAGAGCTCTACCTCAGATCATAGTGTTTGTTCTCTAGATGTCCACATTTAGGGAGAATAGAAGGTAAAACATTCAAGAAGTTATTAGTGGGCTGGGGTTATAGTTCAGTGGTAGAGCACTTGCCTAGCATGTGTGAAGCACTGGGTTCAATTCTCAGCATGATATATGAGAAGCTAGCAGACTAAAGAGCCTGTTTGTTTCCAGTCCACCTCTGAACTTATTCCCATGGCATTGTTGCTCCAAGCGGCAATCGCTTCAGGCAGCAACAGGTGGTGGCCCGTACTGGGAATTCGGCCAGCAGGTAAGAACTGAAAATGGGAGTGAAAATAACAAAAGGTCAGATAATAAACGCCATAGATGAGTTTTTTGATATCACGGACTCAGTGGATAGTGAGGAAAGTGATCAAGAAAGCATAGCCTCTGAGTCAGTTAATACCAGTGAGAAGAGTAGTGGTGTAAATTCAAAAGTAAGAGCTGCAAAACCATCAGAAACTTATTGAAATTAGCCGAAGAATATGTACTCTCCTTAGAAGCTGAAATTCAGGATACCAGTAAAAGTGATAGTAGTGAAGAGGAATCAAAAGGTGATTCTGGGAGCACAGTCTTCAGTAAAAAGAACAAAAAGAAATTAAAAAAGAAAAAGGACCGTCAAGTAGAGGAACCACTTGTGTCCTCTACTCCCCCATGGGTGGAATTCATTACAGAAAATATGAAGGGTATTACTAGGTGTTTGCAAACCCTAGAAACACAAATAAAAAGTCTTTCTGAGTGCTTATGCACTCTCGAGGGTAACTCACAGATACATTGGGAACTTCCAGTATTTGAAAATGAAAATGGACAGAGGGTCCACAAGTCAGTAGATTTCAAAACAATAAAAATTCTCAAAGAGGCAGTAATGACGTATGGGCCCCAAGCTCCTTTCACATTGAGTATGCTGGAGTCCTTTAACATCTTTAACTTAACCCCCTCAGACTGGAAAAGTCTATGTAAAGCAGCATTAAGTGGAGGGCAATACTTAGTTTGGCGATTTCAATTTCAAGAACTTTGTATAGAAACAGCTAAAAGAAACACAGCTGTAGGGTTTAAAGACCATAATATAGAAATGCTCACACGAGAGGGGCAGTTCGCAGACTCACAGGCTCAAAAATATTATGTCCCAGGTGTATGTACTCAGATATATGCAGCTGTCTTAAAGGCATGGAAAACTTTACAAGGACCTGGGGATCTACAAGGTAGCCTGTCAAAAGTGATTCAAGGACCTAATGAGCCATATGCTGACTTTGCTTATCGACTTTTGAGAACTGCAGGTAGATTGTTTGGAGACATTGATCAAGCTATGCCATTACTTGTTCAATTAGCATACAAAAATGCTAATAAATATTGCCAGGAAGCCATCAGGCCATGGAGAAATAAAAAAGATCTTTCCATATATATACAACTATGTAAAGATATAAATGACGCCTTTGTCACAGGAAATGTGATTGCAGCTCCAATGAGATATGCTTCCCCTCAAAATTTCACAAGGGCTCAACCTAGACATTATAATCAATCAGGATATTCCAGGCAAAATTATCATAATCAACCAGGCTATTCTGGGCAAAATCCCCAAAGAGAAATAAGACCAAGTTCATACCATGCCCCAGGCTGCTGCCCCAGGTGTAAAAAGGGAAATCATTGGGTCAATAAATGCCATTCAAAATTTGACATCTATGGAAATCATTTGTCCAGGAATTCTAAAAACGGGGCACGGGGACCAATGCCCCGGGGCCCACAAATGCACGAGGCATTGGAGGAGGAGTATCCTCAAGCATCAACTCAGATGCTTCCCCGACACAATCCCTACTACCCATCCACTCCCTCGCCAGAGGAACAGGAGGAAATGCAGGATTAGACCTCTGTTCCACTGCCCGAATAGTGTTAACACCTGAAATGGGTGTTCAACTGATTCCCACAGGAGTCAGGGGACCTCTTCCCTCAGGGACTGTAGGACTTATTCTCGGGTGAAGTCCTAAAAGCTTATTAGGTTTGCAAGTGACCCCAGGTTTAATAAACTCAGACTACAAAGGGGAAATAAAAATAATGCTTAGCTCACCCCAAAGTGTAAGTTCTGTTAATCAAGGAGATAGAATTGCTCAGCTGCTTCTCCTTCCAAATTTACATAATTCATTTAAAATGAGTATGCCTCAAAAAAGGAACAATAGAGGATTTTGTTCCACGAACTCAAGACCCATGACTTTCTGGGTTCGAGATTGTTCAAGGAGGCCTATGTGTAAAATAAAAATCCAAGGAATAGAGATGGAGGGACTGATAGATACTGGAGCTGACTCTTCCATCATTAATCTACGGCAATGGCCCAAGCACTGGCCTCTGCAAAAAGCTTCAACCAGTTTAAGAGGCTTGGGATATAATAACCTCCCAGAGAAAAGTGCAGTAATTTTAAAATGGGAGGATAATGAAGGGCATAAAGGAACATTTCAGCCTTATGTTTTACCTAACCTACCTGTTACTTTATGGGGAAGAGATATTTTGCAACAAATGGGAGTACACCTTGCAACCAAGCCTGCAGATGTTAAATGTGAAAACCTACAGGGTAATCTTAACCATAAAAGAACTCATTATCAAAAAGTACAGAGTAATCTTAACCCTAAAAGTAATCATTATCATAAAGGAAAAATATATTTTTTTTTCCGGGACACTGAGAAAATAATTTTGAAAATACCATGGCTTTCTGATAAGCAGTGTGGGTTCCTCAGTGGCCCCTATCTAAAGAGAAATTACAAGCAAAGCACTTACTAGTTCAGGAACAACAAGAAGCAGTATATATAGAACCTTCCATCTCTCCCTGGAATTCCCCCATATTTGTGATCAAGAAAAAATCAGGAAAATGGCGATTGTTACATGATCTTAGAGAAATTAATAAAACCATGCAAAAATGGGGCCTACTCAACCTGGACTTCCTAATCCTGTAGCTATTCCAAAAAATTTCCATCTTATTACTCTTGATATAATGGATTCTTTCTTTTCTACTCCTTTACACCCTGTGGATACCCCCAGGTTTGCTTTTTCAGTTCCTTCTATTAACAATAATGGCCCTGATCAGAGATATCAATGGAAAGTTTTGCTACAGGGAATGGCTAATAGCCCCACTATGTGTCAAATCTATGTAGATAAAGTTATTCAGCCTATCAAAAATAAATACCCAGAGCTTATGTGCCTCCATTATATGGATGATGTTTTGCTTGCTCATCCTTATCAAGAAGTCTTATTCACCATATTTAGTGATATATCAGAAAACTTGAAACAATATGAACTAAACATTGCTAAGGAACAGGTTCAAATTAGATCTCCAATATTATATCTAGGATTCCAAATTATGGACACTTTTATTAGGCCTCAAAAAATATTAATTAATAAGGAGCATTTGGCCACTCTCAATGACTTTCAAAAATTGCTGGGAGATATTAATTGGCTTCGCCCTACACTAAACCTCACTACTGGCCAACTAAAACCTTTATTTGACATCCTTCGCGGGGACCCTGATCCATCTTCACCGTGAACATTGACTCCTGATGCTAGGAAAGCTTTAAAGTTAGTAGAAAAAGCCATCAAAGAAGCTCATTGTGATAGATTTGATTTAACTCAACCACTGATATTGATTATTATTTCTTCTCAATATACACCCACAGGAGTATTTTGGCAACAAGGGCCTTTATTATGGATACATTTGCCCGTCTCTCCTAAAAGTATAATTGAGACTTATACCTCCATGGTGGCTAAACTTATTCTTCAAGGACTTAAGACTTCTACTAAAATATTTGGCATTCACCCTGCTACTATTATTACTCCCTATTCATCGTCACAGATTGAATATTTATGCTTCAATGATAATGATTGGGCTATAGCTAGATGCTCTACTTCTGTAAATTTTGATAATCATCTTTCTAAGTCTCCTATATTATCTTTTTGGATCAATCATCCTATTATATTTCCACAGGTAATAAAAAATCAACCTATTCCTAAGGCATTAAATGTATTCACAGATGGGTCCTCAAATGGTACTGTTGCAGTAGTCACTATAAAAGAAAATATGACTTACATAACTGCACACAAATCAGCTCAACTAGTGGAACTGGAAGCTGTGGTAAGAGCTCTGGAAAATTTTAGAGAGCAGGCCATTAACATTTTTTCAGATAGCCACTATATTGTACATGCTGTCCCAAAATTAGAGCTAGCAGGACCAATAGCACCTCATACTCCAGCCTTTAAATTGTTTTATCAAATACAAAAACTTTTGTGGGCAAGAAAAGAACCTCTATACATAGGGCATATTAGAACACATACCAACTTGCTTGGTCCCCTCTATGAAGGTAATCAAAAGGCTGATGCTCTTACCCAAACAATCTTTATACTTTCAGTGCTCCAGCAAGCTACTTTATTTCAATCCCAGTTTCACGTCAATAGCACCACCTTGCAGCGTAGGTTTAAAATCATAAAGGAGCAAGCCAGAACAATTGTAAAAGATTGTAAATCTTGTATGACACATTTGCGCAATCCTCATTATGGTGTTAACCCTAGAGGATTAATGTCCAATCATTTGTGGCAGATGGATGTTACTCATGACTCAGTTTTGGAGAATTGCGATTTATTCATGTGACCATAGATACATGCTCAGGCATGATTTTTGCTTCCTTGCATTCTAGAGAAAAAGTTAAAGATGTTACATCTCATTGTTTGCAAGCTTTTGCTGCATTGGGCATCCCCAAAATGCTTAAAACAGATAATGGCCCTGCATATACATCCTCATCTTTCAAACATTTTTGCGCAAAATTCAATATATCCCATAAAACAGGCATCCCATACAATCCTCAGAGTCAGGGCATTATTGAAAGAGCAAACCACACACTGAAAATTATCTTAGTAAAACAAAAAGAAGGAAATTTGAAAAGTCCTAGGGACATATTGGCAGTTGCCCTGTTTACCTTAAATTTTTTAACTTTAGACTCTAATGGTTATTCTGCTGGAGACAGACATTGGAACCCACACCAACAACATAAGCCTTTGGTTTACTGGAAGGATGTTCTTTCAGGTACATGGAAGGGTCCAGATCCAGTATTAATTTGGGGAAGAGGATCTGTTTGTGTTTTTCCAAAGCATGAATCCTCTCCAATATGGATACCATCTAGATTAATAAAGCAGGTACCAAATCATAAGGATCAAGATGAAGTTGTTGAGGAATCAAGATTAATAAAAAAGGTACAAAATCAAGAGGACCAAGATGAAGGTATGGAATGAGTCCCTTAAAGAATCCTTCAAAATATTTCACAACTTAAGTGTCATTCCTCCTGACCGGAACGAGGAGATCTCGCTTTAATGTGCACACAATTGTATTTTTTTTCTTTTTTCTCTTTTTATATATGTCTTTATGTCTGTCTAATTTTGTCTAAATTTCATGTAAATGTTCCATCAAAAATATATGTTTGTGGGTTTGTGTGTCTGTCCAGTGTGATGTCACAAATAACAAAGCGCTTATGAAAAAAATATATATATATGGATCCAAATAACTTTAATTTATTTAAGTTTAAGAGTATTCAATTTGGGTAAATAATTTAATAAGTGAAGGTACCTTCAATTTTGATTTATAGGTGTCCCAGGGATTTCTCTTTAGCGAAGAATATGACTAATGCTGTATAACCTGATATTTTGGAGTTTTGACATAGGATTGTTTATTTGTAATTAACTTTATTTGTTTTACAGCTGATTAATTTGAGTTATTTCAACAGATAATTTCATGGAAGGTTACAGAGACTCAAGGGTTCCCGCTAACAAATTATTTTTCAAAAGTGCCTTTAGCTTTTCTTTACTCTATCTTTAATGCAGTAAATACCCTCAGTCTTTCTTTGTTTTGTTCTGAATATGATATTTTGCCAGCTTATGTTTGTGGGAGCTCAAACAGCAATGTGTGTGAGCAGAAATCAACTTTAATTTTCTAATCTAATAATTCTATTTTTTAGTTTGACAACTCGCCTCTTGACTCAGTGCTACAATGCCACTGCCTTTCCTTTAATAATTGATGCTTGAGTTTCTAGGTAGCGGGCCCTGAAGATTTGCCAGTGGCATTGTCTAGACATAAAAAGACGGCTGTTGCTACAGCTGCAAGGATTTCGGTCACTGCAAGCATCCCTGCTGCTCAAGCATCAAACAACCTCACCAGAAGTGTGGCCTCTATTCTGCATGCATGGGGCCTCCTAGATCAACGTGTTATAACAAGTGGACATTTTGATCTTTCATTGTATGAGACTTTACGGGACAATGCCTTGCGGGTATTTGTCTAGAGAACTTAGTGTGTTACTTGATAGAACTCAGGGCAGCTGATTTGTTTAAAGAATTTGATATGCTATGCAACTTGGCTTGTCAGCAGAAGGCTTATCGCCTTAAAGCCGCAGCATCTCCTCACAATTGGATGGCTGTTAGTCATCATACACAGTTGATCCTGAAGGGCTCCATTGGATGGCTGGTAGCCAATGATGGGTAAGATCCCCAGAGGGGGACAACCTAAGATAGGCACAGTTGTACGGGACAGTCTCATGTGGCTGACATATCAACCTAAGATAGGAGTCAAGGGCACAGCCTTGATTATCCGATGACGGGTAAGAATGTTTGTTGCACATGGACATCCTAGAGCATCCCCTCTTTTAAAACAAAAAGGGGGGAAATGCAGGAGCCCTAATTAAGGAGATAGCTAAAATTGCGGTTAGCTGTGAGCCATAAGCATTACCACCTTCCATGGTCTCGCAAGACTTGGCCCGGGACATTGTGGATCGTATCGGCGCCATTTGCATGATCTTGCGAATCTTGGCCTGAGGGATTGTGGATTGGGTCGGTGCCATTTTTTTGTGGTGTGGTGTGGTGGTGGTTGTAGGAGTGTGGATGGTGTTGGAGTTGTTGTTGGAGCCAGAGAGAGAAGCTAGCAGAATAAAGAGCCTGTTTGTTTCCAGTCCGCCTCTGAACTTATTCCTGTGGTGTTGTTGCTCCAAGCAGCAATTGCTTCAGGAAGCAAGAATATATTTTATTTAATTTATCTACATTTTAAAATTAAAAACGCCTGATGCTGCATTTGTCACTAGTCTCAATTTAATTTTAGGAATGCACACCAGTGTTTTTCAGATATTTTTTACTTTCTTAAAGTATTTTGTTAAACATAATTGATAATAGTCACTTATTTTATAATCCAGAAAATGGCCATATAGACTGATTTTATCCTGTATTTACTCTGGTACGAGGTTACTAACCAAACTCTCCTGTGAGACAGCCAGAGTGAAAGTTACAAATTTCATAGAATTTAGGGGTGAGCCCTACTGTTTGGATTTGCTCTCTTGATAATCACACTCTCTATTATGGCCCAGATCAAAATTAAGGAGAAAAAACATGTTCTTATCTTACTCAGCCTAAAACATATCTAATATATTGAAATGCTGACAAAACATGAGTCACTGTGGCATTGCTTCTATAAAAAGAAAGTCTCCCATTAGAATTACTGAGCCATAAAAAAGAATGATTTATGGCATTTGCCAATAAATGGATGGATCTGAAGACTATCATGCTAAATGAAATAAGCCAATCTCAAAAAACCAAAGGTCAAATGTTCTCTCTGATTTGTTTATGTTAATGCACAACAAATAGGGAGGGAAGAATAGAAGTTCAGTGGATTAGTTAAAGGGAATGAAGAGAAGGGAAGGGAGATGGGTGTAGGAAAGACAGTGGAATGAATCTAACATGAATTTCTTTGTACATATATGAATACACCACAGTGAATCTTCACGTCACGTACAACCAATAGACTGGGATTCCAATTAGTATAATACATACTCCAGGTTTGTATAAATATGTCAAAGTAAACTCTACTGTTTTGTATAATAACTAAAAATAAAATAAAATAAAATAAATAAAAAAGATAAAAATTTTAAAAATAAAAAAAAGAATATTACATGGAAAAACATGGCAGTAAGTAAGACATTCAGCTCATCAAAGAAAAGTTGGCAAAAGGAAAGCAAATCCTTATGCAAAGTAAATATCCTTTTCAATATCCTTTCATTACAAAGTGGTAGAATGTAATTGGTTTGCCACCAGGAGACTGGCTAGTCACCTAGGCCTGATGCTGGGTAAGAAGCTTTGCATCAATCTTTGCAATGGCTGAGCAGAATATCTGTATCATTCCTTGTGGCCATGTCATTCATATAGCCATCAGGCAAGAACAGGAGATACTGAGTGCTATCCACCACATAGGTCATGTGGTAACTGGAAAGCCTTAATGAGGATGAGATTGCCCTCCAACCCTCCTCACTAGTTTCAAAATGTTTATCTACATTTTTTTTTCCCCATACTTTCATGACACCAGTTTTCTATCCTCATCCTTTCTAGGTCCCTGATTATTCAGCCATGTGTGTAGTGATCAACAGAAACACTGTAGGTGTGTACCTTTGGGAATCTCTCCTCTAAGGCAAAGTGGCTAATCAGATGTACCTGTAGGAATTATGCTTCTTGAGGTCATTTCCCTTCCTTCTGAAGAAAATTAGGAACATGCCTGTGGGGAGCTGAAAAGCAGCCTTTCAGTTTGGGGTGATATTTACTTGAGTACGGAATCATCTGTAAGCCGGCTACAATAGGGGACTTCCATAATGTCCTGAGTAAAGATTAAGGGACGGGAGTCTATACAGTAGTGATACATATCATGGGAATCTAATTTTCTTATTAATTCTATTTACTTTTACTTTCAGAACTTCTATGATGCCACAACCCAACTTCATGAGGCAACTGGCTAAATTAATTCATGTAATGAATAATTCAGATATCAGATCACCAGGTATTGAATGGTCGAGTATTAGATCTGCCTTGGGAATATGTACCAAGAATGCTTTGCTTTTATTTGTTTTTGTTTTCACTCAACATCTGAATAGTTAAATTAGAAGTTATCATGTCTTTGTTTCAAAAATTTTAAGCCTCTTGTGCAAACTTCCAGAACTTTTTTTTCCCAAGATACCTGAATCTCTTAAATAACTTTTTTGTCCTCTTGTTTCACTAGGAACAGGCAGTATTATGGGTAATTTGAAAAAGATCTAATAAATAAAAACACAAACCCCTTGAATTAGGCCCAAGTGTATTTCTCCACAATTTAGAGACATTTTAAGTATTGCATTTCTTTTAGTGGTAGAAGAGCATATTTAATTCATTCTGAATTTCAGAGGTATTTCAGACCTATGATCCCTAGAAACATCACCCAGGTGGTGACTTCTTTAATTTCACTTGCTTATTTCCCATCTCCTGGCACATGAATGTTACCAAATTACATGCAGTATTTTCTAATTCTATCAGACACAGTGATATTATCAGTACAGGGAATCAGCATAATAGTATGTTCATGGTGAAAAAGTCAAAATTCCTGAAAACTACATTATTACAGAGACTTTGAGAGTTGGTTTATTCTTGATATAAAATGGCAGGCTGCCGTCTGGGGTAGGCTAAAGTAAAAGCTTCTTTGTGGTCTTTAATCTCCCATCTTTTCCTTTCTTCCATATGAACTGTAACTCCATGGGTAAAAATCAATATGGTACTTCTGACCTAATTCTGATAGTACTTATCATCACCATGTATTCAAAGATTGGGGAGATGAGGCAGCTTGGGTTGAAAGAGTTCCCAAGCCAGCTGCTCCTTGGCAAACATACAATTTATTACCTAATTTGTATAGGCTCCTATTCTGACTGTAGGACTGCAGATGTATCATTCCAACTAGTTGTAAAAGTAGTTTGAGGAAAACACATTTGAAATACATATTTGGAGGGAGAAAGTCACTGAGAAAGAGTTTAGGAATAGCAGTTAATCATAGATTTTAGAACTAGCCAAGACAAGCATTATTATTTGGATTACATTTGGGAGCAGTGTCATATCCAAGCACCAAGGAAGTAGAAAAGGAGTTATTTGTGTTATGGCCTTGATCTTCTTAGAAATAAGTGAAATAATTTCCCCGATATAGGAACAATGCTGGTGGGAGTATTGGAGAAGAGGTAGATTACACAGGAGGAGGAACAAATATAAATAGAGAATGTGGAGTTACATAGCATGCATTTTTAAGAAGATGCCTGATGAAGACAGGCTTTAACTGCATGCAGTGTATTTTGGCCAGGACCACATCTGAATAACTGGTGGATGAGGGTAAGCCTGTTATACTGATGCTGGCTTTGTCTTTACCACTTCTTGTCTGTTGATGGAACATTTCTCAAATTGGCAGGAATTCAACTGAGCTCATTCCCTGAGCATTCTTAGGAGCCTTCCTACCTAAAATAAATAAATAAATAACCAATCTCATATCACAGTCTTTGAAGACACAGAGACTATGAATTCTCTTTTCTTTTTTTTCTTGAGTTTGCTTTCACTATCATAAAAAAATTTACAGAAACCTGCACCCACAAAAAAGTATGAAATTCCTCATCCATCATTTCTCTCTGCTGTAAAAAAACTTTACTCTAAATTGTCCATCTGACCATCAATAATTTTTATGTGACTGTATCCTGTGTTCTTGCAAGTGTACTAAATCTTAAGGTTTGTAAACTTAATAAACTTAAACATGTTTAATACTAACATATTTAATTAATATTAATTAAACATAATTAACGTGAACCTCTATATTTTGAATAGTGCATATAAAATGCCAGACAAGGTGTATTCAAGGAATATAATTGATTGTTTAGTTTAATTAACTTCAGAATTTATTTGAAATTCCAAGCAGTCCATATTTCAACACCTTATATTTCTATGAATTCCCAAAATATAAGAAATATGAAAATATTTGTGTCCAATTCATCTGTATCCAATATTCAGCAATAAATATTTACATATATATTATACTTCATAGACAAAGAGAGTTTTATATGATTACTGTATATACAAAGTAAGAAGACAACTTACATATGCATTAGATTTGTCTGTTTATACTTTATGGCTTCTTACAGAAATAATTTAATACTTGAGTCTAACCACCTTATTTTACTTTTTTTTTTCCTTCAAGACTATGAAGCAATAACTCTATTTTTCTTGTCACATTTTTTTGTCTGCTTTTAAATTTTTTCCTCTTCTATGTGATTCTATTTATTTCCAAGAATGCCATGAAGCTTGTAATTCATGCACATATCACATTTGATACAACATGACAAAATAAATAATATATATACATATACATATATATATATAATGAAACATTGACTGCCAAAATTATATATATATATATATATATATATATATATATATGTATATGTATATGTATATAAACATTGTCTGCCAAGGATTACCATGTAACATTTTCTGAATATAATTTTTAAAATTAGAGTAACATTTAAAATGTTTAATGATGCAATGCAAATCTAGAATATATAAGAAAATTAGTGATGACATAGTTGAAAATGCGAATATATTGTCAAATTGGTGGATTTCCAGGGTTGAACATAGGTGAGAGGAATAGCCAACCACACATTAGTTTGAAGTACTATACCAGTGAAGACTGTTTTGCATTTCTTAAGAGAATTATAAACTAAATCAGGAAAGGGAAAGATAGAGTAGTAACATATAAAGGTAGTGAAGTGTAACTCTAGTTTGGGGTTACATTTTCTGTGAAAATATCTTGAGTTTTGGTTGCAGCAGGCCAACGCCAATAGTTTCTTATTTTTCTTTAATCAATGTATATGGGCCTCCACTTAAATATTCTGGCTCCAACTTGGTATGGAATTTAATAAGTACAACAGAATAGTGCTCTGAGAAATGACTTTACAAGAGTGGATCTTGTCATCAATACCAGCACAAGGAGATCATGTTATTAAATTCTGTAGAAAGACAAACAACCTTTAGTTTTCTGTGAATAGACCATCACTTTACCTTTGAGAGTTGTCTCCAATACCTTTTAGGAAACTGAAGGGCGAAAATCACACTGGGGACGGCCCTGCAGCCAAGGGATTTATTCACGGCCTTTGTGGCTAGTTAAAGGTAGAAAAGGAACTGGGAGAGGGGTCAGGGAGAGGGAACTGTGCAAGCTCAGGAAGTGTGCAAGCTCAGGAAGTGTGTGCAAGCTCTGAAAGGAAGGTGGGAGTCCCGTCGTGCTGGCTGTGGTCTCTGGAGCTATCAGTTGGGGCAGCTGCCCTCGGGCTGGAGATGGTGGATAAGTGTGCAGTGGCTGCCTCTTCACCGTCTCCATCGTCTTCTGTCTCGTCGTCTCTCTCTTCTCGTCTTCTCGCTGGCTCTCCGTCAGTGTCTGGCTCTCTGTCGGCATCTGGCTCTCTTCATCTGACTCTCAAACTTCGAATGGACGGGAGTTTATATAGGGATTACTGGTGGGAGGGTATACCAGAGCGAACTTTAAGCCTATAGGCTCCTACTCCTGGTGTGAGGGCAGCCTTGAAGCCTATTGTCTCCTGCCCAGGGATGATGAAACATCCTGCCCAGAGAGCAGAGCAAACTTTTGACCCTCTGCCTGTGGAACAGGGTGAACTTTTTATGACCTGAAAGCCTATTGGCTCCTGCCCATGGAGTGAGGGCAGCCTTGAAGCCTATTGGCTCCTGCCGAGGGATGATGAAACATCCTGCCCAGAGAGCAGAGCAAACTTTTGACCCTCTGCCTGTGGAACAGGGTGAACTTTTTATGACCTGAAAGCCTATTGGCTCCTGCCCACGGGGTGAGGGCAGCCTTGAGGCCTATTGGCTCCTGCCGAGGGATGATGAAACATCCTGCCCAGAGAACAGAGCAACTTTTTGGCCCTTTGCCTGTGGAACAGGGTGAACATTTAGCGAAATTTAAGCCTGCCCATCTAACAGAAACTATGCCCAAATATTTTCCAAATGCCACAAAACATTTTTATTTATTATGTTTTTTTACATTCAGTATCAGCTGGTAAACAGAAGTAACAGTATGTCATATTACCTGGAACCGCAGGGTTTGGTGATATATTCTACATGCTAATTTTTATTCCATTGTCTTCTCTGAAATAACTTTGCCGCATTAGTGCAAAACCTTATTAGGGTGATTCCTCAGAGGAGATCCAATACATTTTAATATCATTTTATATTTCTGTATCTGGTTAAGAATGTGTTTTTGGAAATTATTTATATACTTGCATACTTTATCTTGGTATCAATAATACATAAAAGGTTTCTGAATTTCCCACTAAAAAGCATTTTATCTTCAAAATATTGGATTAAAATCATCTTAGTCTAGAGTAATCTCCATTATTTGACTGAGAAAAATAAAATATTTTAAGTTTAAAATAACTTTAAGCTTGTAAAATATTTAACTTTAAATTACTTTTGTTGGCAATGATGATCTTTAATGATGAATGTTTTAATTAAAATATAAAAGCTAAATACTTCCTTCATTTTCTGTAAAATATTTAGTCAATTGTCAAGTGTATAATGATACATTCACATTATTTTATGTTTCATTTTTATTTAGAATGATGTATCATAAATTCATGCCAAACAGTTAGTGGAATGATCACATTTATGGTTTATTTCCCTGTTTCATTTTACTTATTTCAATGAATATTACAAATAAAAACATTGAAAAATATCTTCAAATAAAATCATGTCTAAATTTGAGATACATTGTAATGCCATCACACATAAATACAACCACCTCTTTTACTGATTTTTATTAATTTCAGATTTCAGTGAAATTAATCACTCTGTAGAGAGGCTTTATAAAAAAAAAAAAAAAGTTAACTCATATACAACTCTATGTATTTCCTGTATAAACTCTTCCTCTGTCAGTAAATTATCGTGATTTCATGCCAATCACCCCCATGTTTCCTGATTTCAGATGTATTTCATCATTACAGTAACTGCATGTCTTCAGTGTGTTAATTTTCTCCACTACAAAGATAAGTTGCTTTTGATTAATGCCATGCCTGAGTGCAAGAAGAAACTGGATTCCAACATCCTGCTTCTGCATTCTTGGTCACAGAAGAAAGTTATTTTATTTTATGGAAACCCAGGGACGCCTCTTCTCAAAACTCAGCATAACAAATATCCAGGTTCCCTTGATACTCTGTCATCCAAGTTATTTTGGTATTTCTGCAGCAGATGTGATTCACAGGCTCTTGACCCAAGCCACTGAATACAGATGAGTAAATCCAGGTTCTCTTAGAAAAGAATCCCAACTCCTACTGTTCTAGGCTTTCATCTCACTAAGTTAAAGAGGTGGCTTGTTCTTGGGAAAGGAATTGTCATTGCACATTGTCAGCTACTAGAGACACTTTATTTTTAAAAATTCAATTAAAATAGTTTGTCTTCTATCATCTACATGCTTGCTTCTTTCTTCCTCTTTCTCCTTCCTTCCCTTCTTTCCTTATTTCTTTCTCCTTATTTCTTCCCTTTTTCTGTTACACACACACACACACACACACACACACACACATCATTTTAAGCCGTATTAAAAATACAGTTAGGATACAAACATATAATCAGTATTTTCATAGGAAAAAATATGTATATATTTGACCCTTAAGTGCCTTTATGTGGTCTGGTGAGGAAGCTCAGTGGTTAAGCTTGAACATAACCATGTAGAAGGCTCTGGATTCTATTTCCAGTACTGCAATAAATAAACAAACAAATAAATAAATATAAAAATAACTAAGTTCCTTTTTCCTTATGTTTTAAAAAAGTAAGTATCCCATATGTTTTATATAAAATGTATATAATAGAGTTCTAAGTCAAATTTTCTGCAAGCTTAGCTATGTGATTTTAAGTCTCAAACACTTTAAGTTCTCATTTATTTGTTGAAACCTAAAAATTTCCTATCAATTAAATGAAGAGGAAAAATAATTTAAATATGTTGGTTTAGGGTTAATTCCAGTTGGAAAGCTATAAGATTTCAGTGACTATTGTTTGAAAAAGATCTTTATCTCTGAAAGTATCATTACACTTGGGAGTTTTGTAAAAGCATGTATCTCTCTATTATTTAGTATTGTTAAAATAGTTGTAAATTAAATGAATAAGTCCTGTAATTTGATTAAGCAGTGAGAATAGCAGAGAAAAAATATTCTGCTATTCTTCTTAAATTTCTTAAAAGATTTCAGGCTTCCAATATAAGCTGCCCAGAGTGACTCTTTAAGAGTGTTGCATTCATAATAAATGCCTATTTCACAGTTAGAAGTATATTTTTGAAATAATCAAGTTGTGAAACAATAACAAACAGCCTCTTGATATAAATACAATATATTCTGTAATTTATGTGGTAAATATTCTCTGCTATTCTCACAGAGTGCAATCTGCTATTTACTTCCTCACACTGGACTTATTTTTACAATTGCAGAATCAGCAGTGCTAACATTTCTTTCCTGTGCCTGCATGCTGCTTTACTCCTGTCTTTTTGATATTTTCTTTTGTTTAGGATTCCTGATTCACTTGCTTCAATGCAGTAGATTATGTGAAAATCTTCTCCTTAATGCTAGAGATAATTTTTAGGAAATAATGCTTCCTTCCTTCCCTGCCCCCACTATCAGGACTTTGCCTCCCTTTTGTTCTCTTGCAAGAAGCAGCTGTGGATCTCTCCTCCCCATTCCCAATGCTGCAGGTAACAATACTTAAAGATGGCAGTGAAAACATCAATACCAATGCCCCACCCCATCGATGGTAAGTAGCCAGGTGAGAATCAGACATTAGTGTGTATCTCATTTTAAACTTATCCAGGAACTTCATTGAGGTCAAGTTTGAGAACCACTGTTGAGTGTACACCCTTCACTTGCCCCAGCCCAAAGGAGAAAGTGGCTAACACCATATTGCATTTCTGTTTGGTGTGATTAATACGTGAAAATCATTGCACACACCACATCTGGAGCCTGCCCTAAACTACATTAGACTCTGCTTTCTTTCTGGATATTGCCCATTTGTCTTCTCTTTTCTTCCTTGAAGTAATATCACTGTACAAACCAGAGTTCTCCAGAGAAACAAAACCCATAAAATTGTACATCCATGCTAAAAGAGATTTGGCTCACACAATTATGGACTGTAGGAAATCCTAAATCTGCAGGGCAGTCTGACACTCTGGAGACCCAAGACAGTGAATGTTACAGTTATATTCCTAAAGCAGGCAGGTTGCTGGAAAATTCTCTCTTGCTCTGGGGTGGGGGTTACGAGAGCCATTTTCTTTTTTTCTATCCAAGCCTTCAGTTAATTGGATGAAGACCACCCACAAGGTGCAGGGCAATCTCCTTCCCTCAAAATCCTCCAATTTAAATGTTAGCTATCCAAAGACACTCTCACAGACATACCTGGATAATGTTGGACCTAAATCTGGGCACCCCAAGACACAAGTCAAGTTGACACATCAAGGTAATCATCACTATCATTAATACAAAATCTGGAGGAGGCAAGTTTAATTCATGTGGAAATCTTTAGGAAGTTCATTTTAAATTTCTTTCCAAATCACACTTTCTAGCCAGTTTCACTGATACCAATGTATTTTTTAAATATCTTACTTATGTACTCTGCTTCCTAATAGGTTCAAAATCTAGAGGGGAAAGAGTGCAATATAGTCACTTCATTGAATCCAAACAAATCTCAACACACACATATTATTTTTGGTACCCAATTACTTTGCTAATCATTTAATATCAAAGGGATCTCCTTAAATTTCTTAAAGATTTCAGGCTTCCTATATAAGCTTTCCAGAGTTATTAAGTGTTGCATTCATAATAAATGTTCATTGTTCAAAGCATAGTTTTGAAATAATTAAGTTAAGAAACAATAACAAAGTCTTCTTGATATAAATACACAATATTCTGTAATTTACATGGTAATAAAACATTAATAGATGGTGTTACTATTTCTGAACTAGGAAATCATTGATTATATATATATACACACACATACACATATATATTTTCTATCTTAATATAGCATATGTTATAATAATTTTAGTTCAGAAAACATGCTTTTCTGAAACTTTCTTTACACAAATACATAACACCAGATGCACTGTTTTGAATATGATGGAGACTTAATTAATATTGGCCACAGTGATAGTGCTGTTATTTAAAAGGTGTTGAGTCAATGCAAACTCTATTGAATATACATTAATTTTCTCATGCAGTTCATTAAAAAAAACACAGATAAAATACAAACTTTGCTTTAACCTTTAAGAATTCTAGCTAGAAGCAAAGTTTATCTATCTCAGTCAAAAAAAAAAAAAAAAAATTCCGCAAAGGGAAAGAAGTTATTCAATATTTAGATGCTTTCTTGCATTCAAGTTACACAAAGGGCCAACAGCTGCTTACAAATCTCTTTAGCATTACATTCTGGCTTTGGAAAATCACATTTCTAACATAGTGAATGTAACTCAACCTTAGGAGATCACTTAATCCAATAGGAACTTGGCAACAGCCCCTGGCTTCAAGCATTAGGGCCCAATATGTGCTCATTGATGTTGGAAAATGTTATAAGCACATGTGTTATGTTATGTGAACTAAATAATAATTTATTTGGTGAAAAATTAGAATGGAATACATATATGAATCAACATGATTTCTATTCTATTATATAAAATTGGAATAGAATTTGGAAGTTGTAATGCACCAGGTTTATATTTTCATAATTTGCTGAACTATTATAAAAAGTCATTTATATCTTTCTCAAAAAATAACCAGAATTAATTATCTGTCATCAGAAGCTACATAGAACACAAATCAACTGCCTGCCCTCCATCTCCTCATCCATGCTTACCTGACCCTACATAACACATTTTGCTTACTGTCTGAGGTTTTATTTGTTCAATGAGATGTCACTCATTTAATAGGCAGACATGATTTCCCACAGAGCACAGGTGCCAATTCGCATCAAAGACACCACACCAGGTACAATTAAAATGAAAATATGGAAATTGATCTCTGAATAGTTTATCAGTCCTGCACTCATTGATTCAAAATTTATTCTTGTTTTATAGGATGCCTTAATGGGAAAATAAGAAACACATCTAAAGTAAAGTTGGTTTCCTTTTTTAAAATTGTGTTGCTCTCAGGAATTTTAATAACTCAATATATTTGTTCCATCCCTATTTACTTCTTCCAAGAAACATTTACAAGAAGCCTAAGTAAAAAATTTAAAAAGAAGCCTGTGTTTATGATAAACTGAAGACATGAATTTATTTGTCTTTTTGTTATGTGGAAAAAAAAGGAAAAAAGGTGTTAAGACAACAAAATGAATAATGTAACATGTTTCTATGACTACAAGAACAGACATATCAAACAGGCCCTGTTGTTAAGACATTGGACAAAGTAATAGAAAAAGAAGAAAATTCACTTCCCAGGCATAAAAATTTTATGTGAAACTATATAAATATCACAGTACACATTCCAAATACTTATGATTTCAGTTTGAATAAAACAGTATTCTAACTTAGGTGTTGGTATTAGTTTCATGCAAATAATTTTGTTTGAGTTCATTTTCAAACTTTGTATGAAAACTGCTTTAAACAAATATTACAGTAAAACCTCCTTCTTATGGATAATGTGGAAGTCAGGTTATGATACTTGTGTGGCCATTAAGTTTACTGGCATTGTAATGTTTCCTTAAAATGAAAAGGATTGAAAGATATTATTTTTCCTTTCCAAGGATTAATTTAAGAAAGTGTTTCATAAAATTGGAAACATTTTCATTCTAAGATAGTTAGAAATGTGAGAGCAGGACAATGAAGTCGGGGGGGGGGGGTGGGGCAGGGGGAAGCAATATGATAAGAATGAAGAAAGGAGGATTTGAAATCTGGCTTCTCACTCTTCACCTGAAAGTCTGAAACCTCATCAGTACCTTGGTTCTGTCTCCTCAACTGTGAAATTAGGGAGAGGGTCTGGAAATCCACTTCTCTTGGAACACTAGGTGGGTATATTCTGTGCACCAAGCTGTCTTGTGTGGAAGTTGCTTGGACTCCACAGGGACTATCCAGACAAAGAAGGCCCATTTTCTCTCTCACCCTTCAGCGTCTAGCAAGGGCATGCTTCTTATCCCATATTTTATCAACTGATGGCACAATATTAGAAGAGACCAGGAGGTAGCTAAGCCTTGTGTGAAGCATTTTTAGTCCTCAGAATATGACAGGGGCACACTCTTGGAGCCCCCTCCCATGGTCATCCCTGAGTGAGAACTCAAGGCACCGGTTAGTGATTATCCATTTATTCTCCTGTCTTTCCTCACTAGTCTGCACATGTCATGAAATGTCATGAAAAATGAAACAGTGCATGCATTTTTTTCACTGAATTTCTTTCTGGAGCCTCAAACAATGCATGGTGTTTAAGGATCCTTGAATGAAGTATGGGGGGAAACTGGGCTCAAAGTGTAAGGAAATACTAAAAATAGCAATCCTAAGTACTAATGAGTTCTTTGTTGTTTGCTGAGTATCAAATTCTGTATTTTTTGGTTTTATTTTCATTTATATTAGTGTTACTAAAGTTTTATGAATTCATACATAGCATTAATGTTGTTGAAACCAACTATCATTCTAATTAAAATAATCCCTGTACAATATCTTGAAACAGACACTTAGTGCCACTCTAGTTGTTTAGCTGAGGGTAAAAAATCAAAACACTTTTCTTCCCTTGGAGTATACCAATGGACAGTCAACAGTCTCCTGTGATGGACCTTATTTAAGAGATAAAAATTATTAATATTAATTGATTTAAAATATAATTTTAGGATAAAATTTTGCTTCACAGCTACTCTTTCCAAGTAAAATAAGGGGGAAATTTTCAAATTTAAGTATTCCAATTATAAGATAATGTACATTTGTTATAACATTTGTATTTTAATGCAGATACTGAGTTAACCTTCCAATGTTTTTCAATTGAAAAAAGATGTGCATCATAATATTTAAAAACGTTAAACTAGGAAAATGACATTTATGTAAATAATAACTCCCTTATTTATATGCTAGATTGAGGTTGTGCCTTGTCATTTATATCAAATCTCTTACTTTGCTTATTGATTCCTACACAAACTGCATTGAGTTCAGATGCTTTTATTCCTAAATTGCCTAATCTCTATGCATCTGTGCCAAACAAATTTCAAAGTCTCTAGGGTAATTAGAAAGAGTTAGCAAAACACCTGTCTCTGTAACACCTGGTGGCAGTAAAACATAAGTGCAGATTGGACCCTTAAAATTTAGTTAAGTCTTTAACATCTTACACAGTAAAAGTAAGTATTTCACCACACAAAGAAAGCAAGTTGTATACAAATAGCTGATTTTTTCCCTCAAACAACTAAAACAAAACATAATTTATATCTACCTCTTTCTCCTGTCCTTCTCACCCTTCTTGATTTTGTCTAAGTGAGCTAATGCAAGGTTAGCAAATTACCATAATCCAATATAGGAAATATAGATGTGTTTTTGTAAAAGGAGAAGAAGCATCTGGTTGTATCAGGTTCAAACTCTGAAAGAATTTCAAGGTACAAAAGAATCCAATTTGGTTCCAATTAAATTGGATGAAATCTCAAGAGTTATCTATTGCAGGCAGTATTGAAATTACCATGGTGTTTGGCATTTACAGCATATGTAGTATAGTTCTTCAGGAGGCTGTTTCAAGCATTTTGCATACAAATTTGGCACAGTGGATCAGGGCATGCAATACCAAATGAAAGCATTAACTTGATGTTTCTACTCTCTTACTATAGGACAGTTAATTGAACAATTATCATGCAGATATTTATCTATCCCTTGATATTTTAAAGCATTATTTGATATCTTTTGAAAAATATCTGTGCCCCATGTTCTACTTTCATTAACAGTCATAACTCTTAAAAATAAATTCCAGAAATTCTGGCTAATTTCTCATTCTAAATACTGTTATATTTCTGCCACTTCACTTCTCAAAAATTTTTTCTGACAACTGTAGTAATGAATACTATATTGCCACCCTTTGAAATTCAACCCTTTTGGAATTGTTTCCTTATCATTTTTTTTTTTACTATGAAAATGATCTTATTTGTTTTTCTTTTTTTGTTGTTGTTCTTTTTTGTTATACATGACAGTAGAATCTATTTTTATATGTTTAGGCAAGCATTAAATATATCTTATTCTAATTAGGATCCCAGTCCTGCGGATGTACACAATGTTGAGATTCACTTTGGTGTATTCTTATGTGTACATAGGAAAATTATGTCAGATTCATTCCACTGTCTTTCCTATTCCCAATCTCTTCCTTCCCCCTCATTCCCCTTTGTCTAGTCCAATACATTTCTATTTTTCCCCTTCCCCCTTTTTATAGCTAGCATCCACATAGCAGACAGAATGTCTGACCTTTGGTTTTTTGGGATTGACTTATTTCAGGTTGGCATGATACTCTCCAGATCCATGCATTTACCACCAAATCCTATAAAGTCATTCTTCTTTATGTCTGAGCAATATTCCATTGTGTATATACATCACGATTTCTTTATCTATTCATCTGTTTATGGGCATCTACGTTGGTTCCATAGTTTAGCTTGTGAATTATGCTGCTATAAATATTGATGTGATTGTGTCACTGTAATATGCTTAATTTATCTCCATTGAATATATACCAAGGAGTAGGATAACTGGATAAAATGGTAGCTCCATTCCTGGGTTTTTGAGGAATTTCCATACTGCTTTCCAGAGTGGTTGCACATAATTTTCAGTCCCACCAACAATGTATGAGTGTATCCTTTCCTCCACACTCTGGCCAAAATTTATTGTTACTTATACCCTTGATAATTGCCATTCTGGTTGGAGTGCAGAATGATTATTTCTTTAATCCTTCCTTATCTACCTTAATGTTCATATTCTATTACAGCTCTAAACATTTTTTCCCCTCAATTGCTTTTGGCCACTGTTAATTACTGTCACCTCTATTTACACCCAAATGTATGCTTATTTCACATAATGTTCTTAAACCTTAGAATCCTTGCACTTAAAACATAAAGGACATATGTACGGGAATGTCCTCACACTTTCCATATTAACAGATGAATGTTTGATCTCATCATTTCTCTGAAACTGGGTCCTTGGCCTTTATTTCATTTTTCTGTTTCAGGAAATGGCACAATCCTCAACATAAAATTCAGAAGCTTTTAAGTTATCCTAGAATTTTCTTTCACCCTTGTTTGTAAAAATCATAAATGCTTTCTTTTATAGCTTTTAACTCTTCTCAATCCAGTTTGTGAACTCTGTAACTATAAATTGATGTGTTAAAGTCCTGACCTCCAAGGAAGTAGGAGGAGGGGCTCTATGGGGTGTGGTATAGATACTTCCAGATTGGGATTAGTGCTCTCACAAAAGAGGCCCCAGAGATCCAGTTAGGTTTTCCACAGCATGAGGACAAGGAGGGAAAATGCCATCTATGGACCAGGTAAAAGACCTCACCACACACCAAGTATGCCAGGACCTTGACTTTAGGCCTCTATGACTCCAGAAATGTGAGACATCCATGAGTTGGTTGTGAACCACCAGCCTGGTGGAGTTTGCTGTGGTAGGACCAATGACTCTGACAACTACTGATGCTACTCAGACTTTCCTCCACTGCCTCATGAACAGTTGAGTGAGTTCCCCACACATTCTCCCTTAGCTCCTTCAAATATACATTTCACATATTGCTGGAATGAGCCAAATCAATGTGAATGTTGAACAGCAATGATCCCCAAAGTAAACTCCCCAGACCAGTAGGGTCAATATTACCTGGGAGACTGTTTGCAATGAAGTTCGCAAGCCTCAACCAAGAATTACCAAATCAGAAACTCTTAGAGTGGAGACTGAGGGTCTGTTTTGTAAGCCTTGCATGTGATTCTAATGTGTCCTCAAGTTTAAAAAGTATTATTCTACAGCATTGAATCTAAGGCACACAAACACTTACAGATCTTTGCTTTCTGCACCTATCTGAATTGATTTTTCTACCTGGAGAAGCCTTGCTAAGTTTTGCGCATCTAAACTCTTTAATCCAGTCCTTTGTCTTTACTTCCTTTAATTTTTTTCCTGACTCCTGAAATCTCTTCCTTATTTACTTTTCTAAATTTTGGTGCATAGCCCTACAATTCCTTAGCTCAAATATTTTATTAGCTATGGCTTCTCTAAAATATACCTACATGCTCTATAGAGAGAATGATGTGATGGTGTTTTATTTATGGTACATACACAAAATTCAAATATACCTTTTTCTAATAATAGATGCTCAATATCAATAATTTCTTTTTACTCAAAGAGAAAAACAAAATCCAGCATCCTGAAACCTAGCATTCTACCCCCTCTAAATATGTATATCAACTCTATTTAAGTGTCCCACATTACAGGCTCTTGGAAAAATATAATACATTTAGTTTTTATTTATTCACTTATAAGTTTTGGCCACCACCAACAAAAAAATGAGAAAAATGTATCTAAATCGTTGAGAAAAGAGGAACATCAGAGAGGTAGTTTTGCCATAATGGAACTTGTAAATAGACAGCAACCATTCCAAATGTAACGTGTTCATATAATTCTACTGTATTAAATAGAAGACCAGAGACCTTCTTGATATAAAAACACATTTAAAACCTCAAGAAATAAATCAGTACAAATGTCAAAGAATGATTCTTCATGAGAAAATGAATAGCTTGAGATAATTTCATTTATGAGATAAGAGAGGTGAAAATCCAAAGATTGAATGAAGATTCTGACATAAAAAGAGGATGATTTACTCACACACTGAGACCAGAGTTAATGAGAGGATGGTTAAGGGGGGGAAAAAAAGCCCTAGAGTATAAGATGAAGTTTTTACATATTACCAGTAAGGCACTCACAAACAAAATATGTGAATTTCTGCAGTTCAATATGAGGAAGATACAATAAAAACAAGCACACAACAACATTCTTCTAATACACAAAATATTTGAATAAGCACTTTAATAAGAAGGAATTCCAAATTGCTTATGAACTTATAAGAAAGTGTCCATCCCCATTACAGTCAGGGAAATGTAAATTAAAACATCAGTGAAATGTTGAAATACAGAAGAGAAGCAAATATTAAAAGGTCTGTTACTTCCTAAGGTTGGTGAAGATGTGGGGAAATGATCAATGTCATCTATTGCCAGGGTTAGAGGGAGGGGAGCAAGTAGAAATGGCATTATATAATGGCGTGGGAAATTTTGATAACAATCCATTCATTTCCTCCATCCATTGAGTCACACAATGGGCTAGAAGCTTGGGCAAGGTTGGATTGCTCTCTGCCTGACTGCTTTAGACCTAGAGTATTCCTGGCCTTAGCACTCCTTTGTTTGGACCTTCAGACTCAGAGGGCGCTGCACTATCAGAGCTCTCAGATGACATACGGTCAGTTTCTGTAATTGTATGAACCAATATCTTCTAATAAATAACTTTATGTACTATTAGTTCTGTTATTCTGCAGGACTCTAATAATCACATCAATCAAATAAATTAATAAACAGTAAAAATAAGAGAAGTCAGAAGTGCATTCCACTGACATGTATAACTAATTAGAACAAATAAAAAATAAGACAAGAGAGGACTGTGATCACAGCAGTGATTCACCTCTTCAGGTGGCACTGTGATTGGTCAGACCTCTGGTTGAGGTGCTCCAACATTATGGATGGGAATAACAAGAAAGCTAGGACAGAGCTACCGTACCAGGGCAAGAAAGGGAATTTTGTGTATTTTTCTCCCTCTAATATGTGCAAAAGGAAACAGTGTCTAGTTATAGCACCTCACCTTCATTTCACCAAATAAGAAATAAAAATGATTACATACCAATATTTGATTTCCCTTATTTTTAATAATTTAATAAACATTTATAATCTCCAAAAATAGCAAAAAATGCAAGCATAAAATATGGGTGCTGTGGGGGCTGAGGTTATAGCTTAGTGATAGAGCACTTTCCTCACACATGTGAGGCACTGGGTTTGATCCTTAGCACCACATGCAAACAAATAAATAAAGACATATTTAAAAAATGGGTGCTGTAACATCAAGTAAGGAGAATATTTTATAATTAAAAGCTACATAGAATTAGTTCTATATCTGATCCTGGTTTTCTATTTGAACCTGTAATGTTATATACTAAGGAGGTGATCTATATTGACAAAAAGCCACCCTTCTTAGATATATGTGTATTATAAAATCACCTTTCCTTATCATATGAGATTGTTATTCAGGACTAGACATAGGCCAAGAAAACACAGAAGAAAGAGAAAAAGCAATTTCTTCTCAGTTGCTCTTAACAGGAAGCAATTAAAGATTTTTAAATTGATCCACATAAGAGCCACAGAGTAAAACTGATTAATTGTGTAAAGATGGGGCAGTAATCATTATAAAAGAAGAAAAACAGAAGCATTTCCTTCTAGAAAAATAATTGTGCTTCCATCTAACATTTAAAGTTCAATTATCTGAAAATGAGTTTAGTTCTTAATATACTACAGCAGCAGTTTGGAGGGAAAAAGCTATGTTTTTTAAATACTGCTGTCAGTGGGTTTTATAAGTTGACAATCTCTATCAAAAACTTAGCTTGAAATGTTAACAGAGAAGAGAATGCTATTGAAATAAACAAACTGTATTTTTTATATTACAGATTTAATAGGAAAATATGTCTCAAAGACAATTGTGAGTGCAGCATCCAGATAACAATAATCAAGGTGGCAGGTGGGGTAACAAGCAAGGTTAAGGTAAACTTGAACACAATGGGAAAAATGACCTGAAAAGATGACTAATAACACAAGGTTTTGAAAACCATAGGAGGTCATTTGCATATTGTGTCTATGTGTATGTTTGTGTACACAGGTAGGAAGGAGTCTTCCTTTCAAATAATTATGGGCAAACATACCCATCATTTTTAATTGTGTGTTTCCAAGTAAATAGACATCTACTGGAATTCCTTTCCTTTGGAATAAAAACATTGCACCTCCAGAATCAGTAATGAAACATCAGACCATATATTTTTCAAGGCTAACTTGGACATGCAGGTTTGATTTTTGAGAAGAGAAATAGCACTCCTGCATATGCTGCTCTTCCATGCATGAAATGCACACCGCCCAGGGATTTGCACAGGTAGTACCTCATTAGCATTCAGTGCTCGATCATTCCTTCCTTTCCCTTACACTTGGCTGCAAAGGAGTGGCCTCACTTGGCAAAAATGTAACTTAATGTATCAAGACAAAAATGGAGTGACTATACTTTGTATACAACCAGAGATATGAAAAATTATGCCCTATATGTGTAATATGAATTGTAATGCATTCTGATGTCATCTATAACAAATTAGAATTTTTTTAAAAAATGTAACTTTTAAGGAAAGTTCAAGCTCACCCACTGAATTCATATATCAAAGTGTCTACATTTTTCAGTATTTTAAAATAGCAGCTTTTGAAGGTGAAAATTTTAAATGAAATTCCTTTATGTGCACTAGAGATGTGGTTCTCTAAAATGTTGGTTCAAAATAATGAGAATGTAAAGTAATAATAATGAAAATAATTGCAAGGTTTAAAAATTCATACATATTTTCAAGCATAGCCTTCATATTAATAAAAATGTTTTATATCATTTTGTGTAGTGCCATGCAAATGTCATACTAATAAATTTGTAAACTATTTTTTAAATAATGTATGTGTGTATATAATATATACGTGTATAAATATAATCTTTATATGTATATATGTCCATGTATATCGTCTGGCATTTTGTATTGAAATGCTTGTTACCTTTTTTGTGCTGATTTTCCAGAGGGCTCCCTGGTGAGAGCAGGCTTATGTGATGGAGCGCAGAAATGAGTAAATCAAAATTCTGGTGGTACTCACTGTCGCCCATGTCTCAGGGGTTCCCTGCACTGACTGTGTAGTCCAATTCCTGATGAGTAGCAAAGGATGCAAAGTTCTCCTTTATCTCACCACATACCCCATGCTTATGCTCTGGGTTGAATTATTTCCCCAAAAAGATATGTTGAAGCACTTATCCCTTGGTACCCACTAACATGATTTTTTGTATGTGAAATAGGGTCTTTTTAGACATAATTAGGGTGCCAGTTAGATGAGGTCATACTGGAGTGAGGCGGACTCTTGCTCCCGTGGGACTGGAGTTCTGATGAGGAGAAGAGACACAGGGAGGGACATGCACAGAGAGGATAATGTGCAGATAAGGATGCTCACAAGGAGGAGCGCCTCGAGACAGCGAGACAGTGGGGTAGGCACCAGAGCACTGTTCTGTACGTGAAGTGTCGCCACCACTCCTGAAGCAGGAGAAGAACAGGAAGGAGTCTCTGCAGACTTGCCTGGGTGGAGGGAGCCTGGCCCTGCTAACATCTTAACACTGCCTGGGCCTCTGGGCTCCTGTTTCAGGGTCTGTGCTCTGACTTATCACCCTCTCTGTGCTAGTCTGGGTCACTGTGTCTGTAGGTCGTTTTACTCTAGATTCTGGCTCCATGTACTTGGTCCCAGGATCGAAATAAAAAGGTGACATTTCTCTAGATAAGCTAGTTTAAGTGTATGGCCAAAGAAATCAAAACTACTCAATGAGGATAATAAGTTTCAAGTGCACTTACTTCAAACAATGACTAGTCTACCTCTGATCAAGAGATTAAACCAGGGAACAATTAAACAAATCTTAATTCTTCTGCCACAAACACAAATTAGTAGTGATCTGAAAATATTAAAATTTGAATTTAAATATTGGTGCAGGATAATTACCAAGGTATAACTATTAATACCATCTTGATTTTCCCCAGGATTATAAACTCCTAATCCAAATGTTTTAATTGTGTTCTTATCTCATCTTTCAATTATTTTTATGATTCTCGAAATAATTCCACAAGAATTTTCTCTTAGTTTGTTTAATTTAAACATCTTACATTATTTATGAAAATTTGTTAAAAGAATAGATCTACACATTTAAAAATAAGAAATATTTTAAAATTTAACAAAATATAAAATAATTTAGTAATTATTTACTCCTGGTAAAATATGAAATATTCTTTATAGGATATTGTTCTTTTTTGGTTACTTATTCTACCCAAACAAGACTCATTTGCTATTCAGAAGGCCAGTAAAATTATCTAAGAATATACATCATCTTTCTTTTATAAGCTCTTTAAATTAATTTTTAAATATGGTACATTGACCAATATTAATATTTGAAGTTTTAGTACATTTTAGAAAGTCATTTATTTTATATATGTTCATTCAAATTTAATTATTTTTTTAAGTGTTATTAGATAACCCAGAAACACTGATAGATCCTTGCTTTTACTTACTGGGAGAAGACTCCCAGAACTGAGATAGCATTTGATAACTAATGTTTGTGACTACCATTCACAAAAATCTCAGAATTTGCAAGGGAAGACCTTGTGAAAAGCACAGCAATCTCCTTCTGCCACGTTACATATATATTGAACAGATTCCTGCTTCTATCCAGGTACAAAAAAACACAAAAGTCCCTTACCTGATGGCAATGATGAAAGAAAAACTACACAGCATTATAAAAATGATTTTTCTTTGTAGCTGTTAAAACTGGTGGGTGGAATACCACACTAATTAATTGAATTCCAAAGAGGGATACGCCCTCAATACTGTCTTGAGTGTAAACAATTGTCACTGTGCATCTGAGCACCAGACTGGTAGCAGGTGGGCAGGGAACGGGCCATGGACCAGACAGTGTGCAAATAAGAAATCAGTGGACAGTCCCCTGGCGGTGACTGGAAAGAGAGATCAAAGGTTGGAACAGACAAAAATAAAGAAACAAATTACTGAGCCTGAAGAATCACACCCCAGTCCCAGAAGATTTCCTGACAGAGGACAAAAAAGAAACTTGGTAAACAAAGAACATTTCTTTCTGGCACTTTTCTCAAAGTGCAGTCTTTCTGGATTATAACAGAATGTGAACCAGGAATATATGCAACTGAGTCTTCTTCTCAGCAAAGGCATGAGAGTTCATTGCCTCTTAGCAATTAACAGGGAAAGGTAGTGACTGGCTGACCATCTGCTCCACAGGTCACCTTGACCTTGGGAGGATTCTGAATGATTAGCCACAAATTGCTGCACAGAAGAGCTGATAGCCTCTGGAAAAAGAATAAGACAGAAAAAACACATTCCTCATTCCACTGTCCTTTTGTATATGATGTTATGAATGTGAACGAAAGCTACAAAAATTATGGAAGAGAAGGGAAAAGCTAAGACAACCTAGCAAAAAGTAGTCATTAGGCTCCTGAAAGATACAAAGGTTGGAACTAACAGGCTAAGATTTCAAACTACCACTTACAAATATGCTAAATAATTTATAAGATAATAACTGTAATTAATTTAAAATATTATATCATTTAAAAGCTAATACTCTAAAAATAAATAGAATATGGAACTGATTAAGATACTGGCTGATAGTTGAAAGGAAATAGAACAGTACATAAAAGCAGATCAGACACTGCAGAAGAAATAATCAAAGAATTGGAAAGTAGGCCAATAGAAATTTTCCAAATTAAATTCAAGTAAAATACATATATTACAATAAAAAAATAGTCACTAGCCTCTGATACAAGATTTTATCAAAGTTTCAGAAGAAGACATAAAAGAAATTGGGAAGGAAACACATTTGAAGTAATAGTAGTCAAACCGTTATCAAGTTTCATGAAAAATATCAACCTCTATCCAGAAAGCACACTTATTTCCTTGCAGAAGTAATATAAAACCAAACAACTGAAAATAAATAAATAAAATAAAATAGTAGTTGAGACTTTTCAAACTCAAATTGTGAAAAACTAAAAAAAAAAAAAAAAAGAATAACATAAAGATAGAGGCACAATGCCATTATACTTACAGGGAAAATAATAGCAATGAATTGGTGGAACAGGAGGAGAGTAAACTGACATTGAAAAGTGTGGGGGAAAATAAAACTAACAACTACAATTCTTAAATTAGCTAATTAACAAAATTTCCCTGAAAAATGAAATTGAAAGAAAGATGTATTCAGAAAAATAAGTTTCCAATAGAACTATATTATAAATAATTTCTTCATGAATAAAAATGCATAAAAAATGGAAACTGAGATCCAGGGAGAAATGAAGAATGCTCATTGTAGAAAGCTACTGACATATTTATAATAATATGACATCCTACTTGTGGAAAGCATGGGATATTTAATAATAATTGCAAATATGAGTTATATATAATAATAATATGAATTATTAATCACTCTGTTTCAACATAGACAATTCCTTAGAGTTTGATAAGCTTTTGCTTGAATTCCAAATCCCTTTTGGGATAGTAACAATGAATTCAAGGCTGCTGTGACATCATAAAAAAAACCCATGGAAACACCTTACCAGGAAAGATGCAGAAGACTGATGAGATGCATCATAAGAGGGAGATGAAGAGAGCTGTTCTGCTTCTTTCTTAAATAGCAATCTATAAAACCACCTCCAAATTCCATGTTTTAATAGAGACCATCATCACATGTACAGCAACACAGGAGAAATTGTGCAGCATTAACGAGAGGGTAAAAGTCCCTGAGTTGAGGAATTCAGTGCCTTCCCTCATAAAATAGAAGAACATATTGTCAATTTTGTGTGTGCGAATGTGTGTGTGTATTAGAGAAAATATATGACGTGTTTTTCTCTTTTCCTCAAGAAGAAACTACTTTGGAATAAATAATCTTTACATTTCTCTGACCAATCCAAATCTGATAGCAATAGTCCAAGTTATCCTTTCACCCTAGTGTTATAGACTTTGGTGAATGATCTTTGATCTATCAATAGAACAGAGATCTAACAGAGGAGAGATGTTCTTGTTACTATTTCTGCATAACAAGCATCTACATTTACTCCCATTAACACATAGTCATAACATTATGCCAAAATCTTAGCAGCCTGAAATGAGTAGTTGCCTTTCTAATAATTTTGTTGACAAATATATTTTTTTTTATAATGGTTCAATCAATTACTAGAAATTTAGGAGCTTAAAACAACATTCATTATTATCATTTGGTTTTCCTGGGTCAGGACTTTGCTAGACTATCTTCTCAGGATCATAATAGAGTCAGATAGCAAGAAAAAAAAAAAATCTCTCTATAAAGGACCACTATAGGAAGGAGGGGAAAGATGGCGGACAGCAGAGAGGTACTCTTGAGAGACTGTCACTAAAAGAGTCTTAGCAGGAAGTTTGAACGCGTTCCTGGCAATACTCCTGCAACTGGGAGGGAGCAGAGACATCCGTGCACATCTAGATGGTGAATACAACTAACTGCAGACCGCTGACGCATGGAGTCAAGTGCAAGAAGCCCACAAACTGAACCAGCATTAGCGGCGCAGCTGCCCTGGTAACATTGCAGTAAGGGAAGTACAGACCACGGCCTTGAGCAGCTCAGAATAAGGAGAAAGCTAGTCGCGAGCAGTGGCCTCATAGACTTCTTTCACGCAAATTGCCAAATGGGACCTACATGCCTCAGAGTGACACACAGGTCTGGGGTACTGCTATTGAGACCGGGAAAGCGACGCCATTTTGGAGGAAAGCCACGGCTGACTGGGACAAAAAAAACAAGGAAGAAAAGCAGCTGCAGGCATCCAAGGATCGGTCCAGGGCCCAGAAAACAGCACACACCTGGGTGAGACGCATGCAGGCAGCCAACAGGGAAGGCCTGTCTGAGGCCAGCACAGCAACCCCGAGAGCTATAATTGGGGGTGGGTGTGGGGAATGCGTCCCTTTTGGATGAACCCTTTCCTGGTGCCATTCACGTACTGACACCCCCTCCCCCAGCCACTCTTCCGCTGTGCCAATCTGCCTCTGGCCAAAGGTGCAGACTAGACTCCACTAATTGGTGCTCTGTGACTGTCTGGGTGTGATCCAGGACAACTGGCTTAAACTGGAAGGGAAAAAAGAAGGGCTTCCTAGGGTCCTGTTTATTTGAGAATTGTTACTGGGTTTGACTCTGTTTTTTGTTTGTTTTGTTTTGTTTTGTTTTTTGTTTTCATTTTTGATTTGTTTTGTTTTGTTTTTGTTCTGTTTGATAGTGTGCTTATTTGTTTTTGTTCCTCTTTCTTTTCTTCCCTTCTCACTTTAGTCTCTTCTGCCCTCATCTTCTCTATTTACACCCAGTCATTGCGTACTCATCAGAGGTGAAAACAAGTTATTCGCAGAAATTGGGACTTCTAGATCTGGTGCAATTGAAATATACAGCAAAGAGGTGTTATATATAGTTTACTCTATATTTTCTTGACTCACTTCTCTCTCCTCTCTCTTACACTAATTCTTACTTCTTTGTTTTCTTTTATTGTTCCTTTTTATTTTTTCTTTTCCATCTTTCTTTATTTTTCTTCTCTCAAAGGCTAAATAAGTTTGGTTTATATATAAATTGGTCTTTCCTCTAAATAACTCACTCCATTCTCTTTCCTCTCTCATCTGTTGATATTAAACCACTTCCATAGAATTCTATTTTCATACTTCCTAAGAACATCTCAATAACCTCACTTCCTTCTTCCTAATTATATCAACTCTGTGTCCAATACTGAAATTGTAAACCCAATGCAAGCATACAGAGTAAATTGGAAACAATACCTTAGTTAACTAAATCTGTACATTGTGATCAAACTGGGATTTGCTGAATAGAAAGTGTTAGATCTTAAAGTGTAAAGTATTTATAAGGGGATCTGACAGAATTGTACCACAAGAGCAACACAAGGCTATAAGGTGAAATCGAAATAGGCAAGGTCCCATAGTGCTAGAAGAATAGACACACAAGCATTATGAAAAAGCAATAGAAGAAAGTGACTGAAACCAATCAACATACCCCCTCAGTAGATTCCATGGCAAGCACAGCTGGTCAAATGCCAGAGATGGAATTTAGAAATTACATATTCCAAATGTTTATGGATCTTAAGAATGAACTCAAAAATGAGATGAGAGAGCAAATACAGGTGATAAAAGAGCATTTTGACAAAGAACTCCAAAAACAAATACAAGAAGCAAAAGATTACTTCAATAGGGAGACAGAGATTCTAAAGAGAAACCAAACAGAAATTCTGGAAAGGAAAGAAGAAATAAACCAAATAAACTAAATGCTAAATTGAAAGCATCACCAACAGATTAGACCACTTGGAAGAAAGGACCTCAGTAATGGAGACAAAATATATATCCTGGAGAAAAGTCTAGACAACACAGCAAAAGTAGTAAGAAAACAAGAATAGAGCATTCAGGAATTATGGGACAGCATAAAAAGACCAAACTTAAGAGTGATTGGTGTTGAAGAAGGTGCAGAGTTTCAAACCAAAGGAATGAGTAATTTATTCAATGAAATAATAGCAGAAAATTTTCCAAACATGAGGAATGAATGGCAAAACCAAGTTCAAGAGGCTTACCGAACACCAAATGTACAAAACCACAACAGATCCACTCCAAGGCACATTATAATGAAATTGTCTAATATACTAGGAAAGGAGAGAATATTAAAAGCCACAAGAGAAAGGAAGCAGATTACATACAGGGGAAAACCGATCAGACTATGCTCAGATTTTTTAACCCAGACCTTAAATGCTAGAAGATCCTGGAATAGCATATTTCAAGCTCTGAAAGAAAAGGGATGTCAACCAAGAATCTTATATCCAGGAAAATTGAGCTTTAGATTCGAAGATGAAATATAAACCTTCCATGACAAACAAAAGTTAAAAGGTTTCACAACTCGAAAGCCAGCATTTCTGAACATCTTGGGCAAAATTTTTCACGAAGAAGAGAAAAATGACAATGAAAATCAACAAAGGGAGATAGTAAACTAAAGGAATTACCAACCAGATGAGAATACAAATTAAGCTAAATACCATAATGCAATTAAAAATGGATGGAGGGGCTGGGGTTGTGTCTCAGCGGTAGAGCACTCGCCTAGCATGTGCGCGGCCCAGGTTCGATCCTCAGCACCACGTACAAATAAACGTATTGTGCATAACTAAAGCAAATAAATAAATATTTTTTTAAAAAAATTTTAAAAAAGGATGGAAATAAGATTCATATCTCAATAATAACCCTGAATGTTAATGGCCTAAACTCACCATTCAAAAGACACAGATTGTCAGACTGGATTAAAAGAAATGACCCAACAATTTCCTGTCTCCAAGAAACACACCTCATAGAAAAGATATCAAGTGATTGAAAGTGAAAGGCTGGGAAAATTCTTATTACTCATATAGTCTGTGGAAGTAAGCAGGGGTTTCCATTCTCATATCAAATAAGGTAGATTTCAAGCCAAAGATAAGCAAAAGGGACAAAGATGGATATTTCTTACTACTTAAGGGAACCATTCATCAACAAGATATAACAATTATAAATCTATATGCCCCAAATAATGGAGCACCTACATTCATCAAACAAACCCTTCTCAAGTTCAAGAGTAAAATAGACCACAACACAGTTATTCTAGGGGACTTCAACACACCTCTCTCACCAATGGATAGATCATCCAAACAAAAGCTAAATAAAGAAATTTTAGGCCTCATTAAAACAATTAATAACTTAGACCTAATGGACATATATAGAAATATTCCATCCTTCAGTAAGCAAATACACTTTTTTCTCAGTAGCACATGGCTCCCTTCTCCAAAATTGACCATATATTATATCACAAGGCAACTCTCAGCAAATATAAAAAAATAGAAATACTACCTTCCATTGTATCAGACCATAATGGGATGAAATTGGAAATCAATGATAAAACAAGAAATTAAAAAAAAAAAAAAAAAAAAAAAAAAAAAAAAAAAAAAAACTACTCCAACAGCTGGAAGCTAAACAACATGCTACTGAATGAAAAGTTGAAGAAGACATCAAGGAGGAGATTAAAAAATTCCTAGAGGTAAATGAGAACACAGATACATCATATAGAAATCTCTGGGACACTTATGAAGGCAGTAGTAAGAGGAAAATTCATTGCACTGAATTCTTTCCTTAAAAGAAAAAAAAAAATAAATGACTTAACATCACACCTCAAAACACTAGAAAAAGAGGAACAGATCAACACTAAGAGCAGTAGAAGACAGAAAATAATTAAAATCAGAGATGAAATTGAGACTAAAGAAACAATTCAAAGTATTGACTAAACCAAAAGTTGGTTCTCTGAAAAAAATAAATAAAATTGACAGACCCCTAGCGATGCTAATGAAAAGAAGAAGAGAAAAAACTCAAATTACTAACATCTGTGATGAAAAAGGAAATATCACAACAAACAACTCAGATATACAGGAGATAATTAGAAATTACTTCAAAAACTTGTACTCTAATAAAATAGAAAATATTGAAAGCATTGACAGATTTCTGGAGTCTGTATGAATTCCCAAACTGGAAATGGAGGCTATACACAATTTAAATAAATCAATTTCAAGGGAAGAAATAGAAGACTCTATAAGAAAACTACCAACAAGAAAAAGTCCAGGTCCTGATGGGTTTACAGCCGAGTTCTACAAGACCTTCAAGGAAGAACTAATACCTATGCTCTTCAAATTATTTCAAGAAATAGAAAAAGAGGGAGCTCTTTCAGACTCTATGTGGCCAATATCACATTAATTCCAAAGCCAGGCAAAGACAAACCAAAAAAGAAAACTTCAGGCCAATATTTTTAGTGAACATAGATGTAAAAATCCTCAACAAAATTCTGGCAAATCGGATTCAAAAACATATCAAAAAGATGGTGCACCACGATCAAGTGGGGTTTATCCCAGGGATGCGAGGTTGGTTCAACATTCGGAAATCAATAAACATAATACATCACATCAATAGACTTAAAGATAAAAATCATATGATCATCTCAATAGACACAGAAAAAGCATTTGACAAAATACAACACCCCTTTATGGTCAAAGCTCTAGAAAAATTAGGAATAACAGGAACAGATCTCAACATTATAAAAGCTATCTATGCAAAAGCTCAAGCTAACATTATCTTAAATGGAGAAAAATTGAAAGCATTCCCTCTAAAAACTGGAACAAGACAGGGATGCCCCCTCTTACCACTGCTATTTAACATAGTATTTGAAACGCTGGCCAGAGCACTTAGACGAAAGAAATTAAAGGGATCCAGATAGGAAAAGAAGAGCTCAAATTAGCACTATTTGCTGATGACATGATAATATACCTAGAAGACCCAAAAAAACTCTACCAGAAAACTTTTACAACTAGTAAATGAATTCGGCAAAGTAACAGGATACAAAATCAATACCCATAAGTCAAAGGCGTTTTTGTACATCAGTGACAAAGCCTCTGAAAGGGAAATGATGAAAACTACTCCATTTACAATAGCATCAAAAAATATATATATATATGTATATATATATATATATATATATATAAAAAAAATATATATATATATATATATATCTGGGAATCAACTTAACGAAAGAGGTGAAGGACCTCTATAACGAAAACTATAGAACACTAAAGAAAGAAATGATAAAAGAGACCTCAGAAGATGGAAAGACCTACCTTGTTCTTTATAGGTAGAATTAATATTGTCAAAATGTCAATACTACCAAAAGTGTTATACAGATTTAATGCAATTCCAATCAAAATCCCAATGATATTTCTCAAAGAAATAGAAAAAGCAGTCATGAAATTCATCTGGAAAAATAAGAGACCAGAATAGCTAAAGCAATCCTGAGCAAGAAAAGTGAAGCAGGGGGCATCACCATACCAGACTTTAAATTATACTATAGAGCAATAGTAACAAAAACAGCATGGTATTGGCACCAACACAGACTAGTAGACCAATGGTACAGAATTGAGGACACAGAGACTAATACATATAATTTCAGCTATCTTATATTAGACAAAGGCGCCAAAAACGTACATTGGAGAAAAGATATCCTCTTCAACAAATGGTTCTTGGAAAACTGGAAATCCATATGCAACAAAATGAAATTAAACCTCTATCTCTCACCATGCACAAAATTCAACTCAAAGTGGATCAAGGATCTAGGAATTAGACCAGAGACACTACACCTAATAGAAGAAAAGTAAGCTCTAATCTCCAACATGTTGGATTAGGCCCCAAGTTCCTTAAGAAGAATCCTGTACCACAAGAATTAATATCAACAATCAATAAATGGGATAGATTTAAATTATAAAGCTTCTTCTAGCAAAAGAAACAATCAGTGAGGTGAATAGAGAGCCTACTAATTGGGAACAAATTTTTACCACATGTAAATCAGATAGAGCACTAATTTCTAGAATGTATAAAGAACTCAAAAATCTTAACACCAAAAAACCCCAAATAACCCAATCAATAAATGGGCCAAGGAACTGAACAGACATTTCTCAGAAGAAGATATACAATCAATCAATCAATACATGAAAAAATGTTCAACATCTCTGGCAATTAGAGAAATGCAAATCAAAACCACACTAAGATTTCATCTCACACCTGTCAGAATGGCAGCTATTAAGAATACAAACAACAATAAATGTTGGTGAGGATGTGGAGAAAAAGACACACTCATACATTGTTGGTGGGACTGCAAAATGGTGCAGCTAATATGGAAAGCAGTGTGGAAATTCCTTGGAAAACTTGGAATGGAACCACCTTATGACCCAGCTATCCCACTCCTTGGTCTTTACCCAAATGTCTTAAAAACAGTATACTACAGGGACACAGCCACATCAATGTTTCTCGCAGCACAATTCATAATAGCTAAACTGTGGAACCAACCCAGATGCCCTTCAGTAGATGAATGGATAAAGAAAATGTGCAATATAAACACAATGGAATATGACTCAGCAATAAGAGAGAATAAAATCATGGCATTTGCAAGTAAATGGATGGAATTAGAGAATATAATGCTAAGTGAAGTTAGCCATTCCCAAAAAGCCAAATGCCAAATGTTTTCTCTGATATAAGGAAGCTGATTCACAGTTGGGTTGGGATGGGGAGCATGTAGCTGCCTGACGTACAGCCACAACGCCGCTGGAGAAAAATTCGGAGGCAGAATGAAGATGAAAGAAGGTTTTTTATTCTTCAGCTTTAGCAACCTCTCAAACTCTAACCTGACTCTTTACTTCTTCTGACTACTGACTCTTTACTTTTCTTAGAGAGAGCTTAGAGAGAGAGAGGGAGAGAGAGAGCTTCTTCTTTCTTCTTTCTTCTTTGGCAGCCTCGGCCTGACTCCGACCAGCAACTGCTTCTTCTTCCTTTATATCTCTCTGGTTTCTCATTTCTTTCTTAGCTTCATCTGACTGAACTCTTAACCGCTCTGACTCTTGTTTCTTCTTCCGAATACGTTCTAGCCGCTCTGACTCTTTTCTTCTTCTCTCACCCGAACTCTTCTTCCGACCGACTGAGCGACTGAACGACTGACTGAATGAATGCCGCATCTGATCGCTTTCACCCAGTTATCTACCTTTAGCTTTGTGGGTGCGTCACGTGCATTTACAGGTGCGTCACATGCATTTACAGGTGCGTCACGTGCATGCTTAATGTATGATTATTATCAGGTGGAACTTATGGCTTCCAGCTAACCGCAATAGCCATCTCCCTGATTGGGGCTCCTTCAGGAGCATAGGAGGATTAGAGGAACACTAGAATGGCCAATGGGGAGGGAGTGGAAGGGAGGGGCCAAAAGGGTCAAGAAAAAAAAAATGATGGTAGAATGAAATGAATATCATTACCCTAAGTGCATGTACGAAGTCATGAATGGTGTGAATATACTTTGTATACAACCAGAGATATGTGAAAATGTGCTCTACAAGTATAATATGAAATGTGATATATTCTGCTGTCATTTCTAACAACTTAGAATGAAAAACACATTTGGAAAAAAAAAAAAAAAGGACCACGATATCTTCCTCTTTCACCTTTTTTTTTTTTTTTTTTTTTGTGGTGCTAGGGAGTGAACCCAGGGCCTTCTGCATGAAGGCAAGCACTCTACCAACTGAGCTATATCCCCAGCCATACCCTCTGTGATTATCTCATTACTTTGCATTAATTATGGAAGTAGGGGTCCTATCCAATTCACAACCCTCAGTTGCAGTACAGAGAGGAGAACATACAGAGTATATACTGCAGATTGTGGAAAGATAATGTTGGAAGTCATTTTAGAATCCAGTCAGGTGTTTGGGAAGACTGTGTTCAAGGCAGTACTCACTCGGGATTTTTCATGAATTCATTCATACATCAGCTGTGTCTGGTCATTAATCATGAGAAGATAAGCATGGGCAGATGCTCAGGAGGACTTACTCTGCTGGCTTCATGGATGCTGCCTATCAGTTGGAACATCAGCTAGGTCAGTGATCATGGGCTCTGTGACCCAGGCTCTCAAGCAAGCAGAGTCAAGAATCATACATGGTCACTGGTTGTTTCTTTGTTTGTTTGATTTTTCTGGATTTAATATCCAGGCAGAAACAGCCTGATTTATGGAATTGGTGCTAGAAATCTTGTCATGTTATATTTCCTATATTATATTATATTATCATATACTAGATTGAAATCTATACACAGTTGAGGTTAGAGATTTTCAGTGGAAAACATCAAATACTTTGGAGGTATGTTTTAGGACCACTATAAGACACTAGAGTCCCAGGAGAGGCAGTCAAGTCGCCAATCTCCATGAGGTTCAGGGTAAAAGTGCCAGTCCTATCTATTCAGCAGAACTCTGTCGATAAGAAATTATGGCGATTGGTTTCACCAATTTGCACTTCCACCAGCAATGTAAGAGTATGCCTTTTTCCCTACATCGTCACCAGCATTTATTGTTGTTTGTTTTTTTGATAGCTGCCATTCTGATTGGAGTAAGATGAAATCTTAGAGTTGTTTTGATTTGAATTTCTCTAATTGCTAGAGATGTTGAACATTTTTTCATATATTTGTTGATTGCTTGTATCATCATCTGAGAAGTGTCTGTTTAGTTCCTTGGCCCATTTATTGATTGTTTTGTTTTGATTTTTTTTTTTTTTTTTTTTTTTTGGTGTTAAGTCTTTTAAGAGCTTTATAAATCCTTGAGGTTAGTGTCCTATCAGATGTGCTTGTGGTAGAGATTTGCTCCCATTCTGTAGGTCCTCTATTCACCTCACTGATTGTTTGTTTTGCTGAGAAGAAGCTTTTTAGTTTGAATCCTTGGTTTTAATTCTTGCACTATCGGGGTCTTATTGAGGAAGTTGGAGCCTAAACCAACATGATGGAGATTTGGGCCTACTTTTTCTTCTATTAGGTTCAAGGTCTCTGGTTTAATTCCTAGGTCCTTGATCAACTTAGAGTTAAGTTTTGTGCATGGTGAGAGAAAGAGATTTAATTTCATTATATTACATGAGGATTTCCAGTTTTCCCAACACCATTTGTTGAAGAGGCTGTCTTTTCTCCAGTAAACATTTTTGGCACCTTTGTCTAATATAAAATAACTGTAGTTGTGTGGGTTCATCTCTGTGTCTTCTATTCTGTATCATTGGTCAACTGGTCAATTTTGATGCCAATACCACGATGTTTTTGTTACTATTGCTTTGTAGTATGATTTAAAGTCTGGAATGGTAATGCCACTCATTTCATTTTTCTTGCTAAGAATTGCTTTGGCTATCCTGGTTCTCTTATTTTTCGAGATGAATTTCATGATTGCTTTTTCTATTTCTATGAGGAATGATATTGGGATTTTGATTGGTATTGCATTGAATCTGTGTAGTGCTTTTGGGAGAATGTTCATTTTGACAATATTAGTTCTGCCTATCCATGAACAAGGTAGATTTTTCCATCTTCTAAGATCTTCATTAATTTCTTTCTTTAGTGTGCTGTAGTTTTCATTGTACAGGTCTTTCACTTCTTTTGTTACGTTGATTCCCAAATATTTTATTTTATTTTATTTTTGAGGCTATTGCAAAATCAGGTGGATTTCCTAGTTTCTCTTTCTGTGGATTTGTCGCTGGAAAGTAGTGTGGAGATTCCTAGGAAAACTTGGAACGGAACCACCATTTGACCCAGCTATCCCACTCCTTGGCCTATTCCCAAAGGACTTAAAAACAGCTTACTACAGGGACACAACCACATCAATGTTTATAGCAGCACAATTCACAATAGCTAGATTGTGGAACCAACTCAGATGCCCATCAGCAGATGAATGGATAGGGAAACTTTGGTATATATACACAATGGAACATTACTCAGCACTAAAAGAGAATAAAACCATGGAATTTGCAGGTAAATGGATGGAGTTGGAGAAAATAATGCTAAGTGAAGTTAGCCAATCCCAAAAAACCAAAGGTCGAATGATCTCTTTGATAGGAAGATACTAACTTATAAAGACAAAAGAGAGGGGATGAGAGGAATGAAAGAAACTTTAAATAGAACAAAGAAGGGAGGGAAAGGAGGGGGCAAGTGGACAGGAATAATGGCAGACTGAGTTATCCACAATTACCCTAAATACATGTATGGAGACAAAATTGTTGTAAAAATACTTTATATAAAACCAGCAACTTGAAAAAATGTGCTCTTTATAAGTAATATGAAATGAAATGTACTCTGCAAATGTGTATAACAAATTAGAAGAATAAAAAATTTAAAAAAAAGTAACCATGGTGAACATGGAAGTAACTGTGACAAAAAGGACCTGATGTGTTTTGTATGATTTCTCACACAGTTGTCATCTTATAATTCACCTATAAAACATTAGGTGTCTTTTCCTAATTCTGTATTTAATGAGGGGACACCTGAAACTTTCTCTGAGAATAGTTTGTGTCATGCAATATTGAGTGATTATTGATTAGATATTGGGTTCTCAGATAATTCATGTGTTTCCATGTTCGCAGACGTTTTACTTTGGTCACATTAGATCAGGCTACATGCAAAAAGAAAATATTCTGAAGTCTTCTGCAGTCTTTAGAGATTAGATTTCCCAGTTCCCTCATTGTTATCTACAGCTAGAACAGAAAGAGTTGCCATATTCTTTGCCTCTAAAATGATGTATGAGAAGGTATCAATTTGTGTTTGCTCACTTGCTAAGTAAAAGCAAGCAAACTTTTTATGTATTAAGAGTTCAAGCTTGTGTACATTTCAAACATAGATATCAAGCCCTCAAGACTACCAATAGCATATAAGCCCACATTTCATGTTACAATATATATGAAATGTATTATTAGTTATTTTATTTATAAAGGAACAGAACCTTCAATTTTAAAATTTTAAGATTTTATCTTTCAATATGACCTTAGAGAAAACAATTTTAAACATTTCTTCAATCTTTATTAAAAAAAAAACATAAAGCCTAATGGTCTTACACACTGTGTTTTATACAATTAATGTATTTAATGGGATATGCAGAGTTCCATGTTTAAATAATTACCTGTCTCTGCCGTTTAAAAAAGTGCACTTATTAGTGCTTTTGTTTCTATTTTTTTTATTTTAATGATTTGCACATTTACCCTATTCAAATGTGTAAAACAAGAGACTTTGATTTAAAAGCATGTTTTCATTCTTAGAAATCAAAAACTTTTTCATTCAAGTTGTAATGTTGGCACTGTTTCTCAGATAAATGTAGTACAGAGGTATTTAATAATTAAAAGGTATACAAATAATATGTCAATATAAAATAACTTAGATTTTTTTCTTCTGGACCGTTAAGACTAAATAATTAATAAAATATTTCATACATATTATAACATGAAATTTGGGCTTAAAATCCATTGGTAGCCTCAAAGAGCTTGATATTGAAGTATAAACTGTACAAAAACTAGAAATTTTAATGCATAAAATATGCTTGTTTTTACTTAGCCAGTGAAAAAACACACCAATCAATAGCTTTTACACATCATGACACTTTTAAAAAATGTATAATTTAATGGTTCATGCACAAGTGATTTTGATACTGTTGGGAATAAAAGTGCTGCTTTTCTTTGTTTCTTTACAGTTCTGTGGTTTCTTCTTGATGTTTTGCAGGTTCTGAAAAGTTCTGACTGATATACTCCTGGGACGGGTCACCAAAGGAGACTTGTTTAACCTTCCTAAGTTCTTAGACTATTTATTTAATTTTTTTCCCCATAAGTACTTTTCGTGTTAGAACAAATCCCTGGGCTTTCATAACTCAGAAGAGCTTACATCCCACTTTCCACCAAACCCCTTTACTTTCCCCAAAATACTAAATCTGAAATTGTCACTATACAAATTCACTGTGAAACTTCAATTTATTATTCATAATGGAAACTAGAAATGGACCTATTAATCTATCAAAATGGGAAGGCAAGGTTTAGTTATAAGGTTTTCCTGGTATAGGTTCAGCTTATTACTTATTATAAATCTCTCCTTATCCTCCTAAGTATATTTAAACTCTTTATTTTGAATGCTGATATCAAGAACGAAACAAAATATACCACTTTTATTTGTTTTAACTAACTGCAGGAAGATGACAATCACATAGAAACAATATTCAAAACTAAATAAATGAAATGGTATTGAGAAATAAGTTATAGCAAATTGAAGCATCACTATCATATTTCTCATGTTGGTCCCTGTATATTTATCCTGCCATGCAATTTCCACATGTAGGAGAAACCATCTAGCTTCCTTCAAATGTCACTTAGGACAATATCTGTTTTGTGTTAGAAGCCTGCAGGACAAAACTATTGTTTCTCAGGTTAACTGCACTAGCCAATCACTGCAATAATGAGAAGCTGCAATTACTTCGCAGGAGAAAAGGTAATAATGCAACCATAAAAAATACTCTATTGTCACTGGTCATAAATAAAAAATCCTTATCCATCCACATACTAATTTTCTTATTCCACCTGCCATCTCTCAAAACTATATTACCTTACTTTTTTCTCACTCAATTCATTATTCCTATTCTATTCTTGTTCTATTATCTTTTTTCTCTAAAACTTTCAGGACTGCTTGTAATTTTGCTTTGCACAAGCTCCTTAGTTTAGAGCTATGGATACCATGTAGCTTCTTCAGCCAGTAAACACTGGATACCAGGTCACTGAGGAGATAGCTTCTCTAGGAACAGCTGCTGTATTTTCAACACTCCCATCGGCTTCACATTTCCTTATAATATGCACTGTCATTTTTTAAAGCCTTCACCTCCTGGGTTTAAAAAAAAAAATAAGAGATTCAGCAAATTTTGCTAAGGATCTTTCTTAGCTAAATTGTTAGGGGCTCAAGTTCAGGGTCTATCCTTCACTACTATGGCAGTTCTCTGGTGATTTGGCATAAAAGTCTGCAAGATAATGTGAAATTATTGTTTTCTATAAAGTTTAAACATTTGAAATAAAAGATTGAGAGTTCCAAATACAAATCTCATGATATCCTTCAAAGCATTGCATTCTTTGAATATACGCAAGAACTTGAAGAAAGATGTTTTCCAGTTAACTTCCAGAGATTTACTTAAAAAGGGACTTTTCTTCTTAGTTATGTCAAATTGTTGGTATTTTCTTTAAATATCCTAAATTTGACTTTTGCTATTTATTTCATTTTCAGAAAATTCGATCAATATTTTGATGAAAATAAATTATAAGTGTATTTGTGTGAACCCTATTTCACATTAATATTTCTCACACCAAAATGAATGGAAATTTGACCAGGCATAGTAGCATACACCTGTAATCCCAGTAGTTTAGGAGGCTGAGGCAGGAGATCCTGAGTTCAAAGCTAGCCTCAGCAACTTAGCAAGGCCCTAAGTAACTCAGTGGTTACAATGTGCCTGGATTCATTTCCCAGTACCAAACAGACAAACAAAAAGTATATAAATTTGACACAAAGTATTTATTGTAAGTTGTGATGGTTTTTACATAATTTTGAATTGTAAACTGAACAAAATAAAACATTATTTATCATTAGCTTTAAATAAATGGTAAGGTGCTAAAAGTAAACTGAATTACAATGTGACAAAGCGCAGAGTTGTAATTATTGGACAATTGAACTTGCTAGCAGAGGGCTATTGAAGACACAGAAAATATACAAATAATGGGACTAAAAATAATTTAGTTGCAAAAATGACCCCAAGATCTGTGATAAGCTTAGAATGAAAGTGGATTTTATAGGAAAAAATGCAAAATATTTGAATAGCCCTCATACATAACCATTAATAAACCATTAATACATAACATACATTTCTCATTAATATGTTGGCTTTTTCTGAGACAAGGGATAAATTATGATTTTTTTTAATTTTAAATATTCAGTTCAGTGGCTTTAAAGAATATAAAGAGAAGGAAATTAGGGGGCCATCATTTCCAGTCGTTCTCTCCTTTGTAAAAGCCATAAAAAGTCATAGTTATCTCAAGAAGCTCATAAAGTTAGGTAAAAATTTGTGAGAAATTGTTTTAGGGAAAAAAATAAAACCAATTTTATGTAAAAATTCAATTCGTGGGTCTAATAATGTGATTGTCCCTCCCTGATATAGAGGTCACACTGTTGGCAAAAGTCTATATCATGTTTATCCAAAAAGTGAAATTTTATGAAAACCTCAACATGCAATGTATAAATTTGTGCTTGGTAGAGGATGATAAGTACTTGAGTAAAAATACTTGCCAAAACTTTTCTTTACAGAGAAATTTAGAAGCTACAGGATCTGTTTTGGTTTCTGTCCTGTTCAGTGTTGTACAGAACACTCACTTTTGCATTAATACACCAGGTATAAGACTGCAGTTCAAATCCCTGTTAGAAGTATACAAACATTTATGACTCAGCACAAAACATATTTTATATAAATCAAATACTTAATTATTAATAATTTCTTTCCCGATCTTAATTCATATATAAAAAAATGGAAAGGTCTATAATTTCAATAGGCTATCAAATAAAGTAAAAATAGAGAAATTGGATAATGATTTCTCAGCAAAAGAAACAATCAGTGAGGTGAGTAGAGAACCTACAGAAAGGGAGCAAATCTTTACCACAAACACATCAGGTAGAACACTAACCTCAAGATATATCATCAAAAATTTTAACACCAAAAATCAAATAACCCAATCAATAAATGGGCCGAGGAATTAAACAGACACTTCTCAGAAGATGATATACAATCAACAAATATATGAAAAAATGTTCAACATCTCTAGCGATTAGAGAAATGCAAATCAAAATAACTCTAAGAAGCTGGGCGTGGTGGCGCACGCCTGTAATCCCAGCACTTTGGGAGGCTGAGACAGGAGGATCGCGAGTTCAAAGCCAGCCTCAGCAATGGTGAGGCACTTAGCAATCAGTGGGACCCTGTCTCTAAATAAAATACAAAAAAAAAAAAAAAAAAAAAAAAAAAAAAAAGGGCTGGGGATGTGGCCCAGTGGTCGAATGCCCCTGAGTTCAATCCCTGGTAACCACACACACACACACAAAAAATGATAATAATAATAACTCCAAGATTTCACCTTACTCCAGTCAGAATGGCAGGCAGCTATCAAAAATACAAACAACAATAAATGCTAGTGAGGATGTGGAGAAAAAGGCACACTCCTACATTGCTGGTGGGACTGCAAATTGGTGAAGCCAATCTGGAAAGTAGTATGGAGATTCCTAGGAAAGTTTGGAATGGAACCACCATTTGACCCAGCTATCCCATTCTTTGGTCTATACCCAAAGGACTTAAAAACAGCTTACTACAGGACACAGCCACATCAATATTTATAGCAGCACAATTCACAATAGCTAGATTGTGGAACCAACCCAGATGCCCATCAGCAGATGAATGGATAGGGAAACTTTGGTATATATACACAATGGAACACTACTCAGCACTAAAAGAGAATAAAATCATGGCATTTGCATATAAATGGATGAAGTTTGAGAAAATAATGCTAAGTGAAATTAGCCAATCCCAAAAAAAATCAAAGGTCAAATGATCTCTTTGATAGGAAGATACTGACTTATAAAGGCAAGGAAGGGATGATGAGAGGAATGAAAGAAATCTTAAATAGAACAAAGGGGGGGAGTAGGGAATGTAAGGGGGCAAGAGGATAGGAATAATGGTAGAATGACATTAATGACCCATACCCTAACCCTAATAACCCACCCTAAGTACATGTATGAAGACACAATTATTGTGAAAATACTTTAGGTAAAAAACAGTGTCTTGAAAAATTTTGTGCTTTATATGTAATATGAAATGAATTGCACTCTGCAAGCATGTGTAACAAATTAGAATAAAAATAAAATTAAAAAAAGAGGAACACTAGAATGGCCAGTGGGGAGGGAGGGGAAGGGAGGAGGCAAAAGGGTGAAGAAAAAAGAAAAGATGGTAGAATGAGATGGATATCATTACCCTAAGTGCATGTATGAAGTCACGAATGGTGTGAATGTACTTTGTATACAACCAGAAATAAGTAAAAATGTGCTCTCCAAGTATAACATGAAATGTAATACATTCTGCTGTCATTTATAACAACTTAGAATAAAAAAAAGAATGTTCAAGCATGCATTTTAAAGTGATGATTTAAAAAATCTCCTATTTTAATGTTGTTTATAATGGCAGTAACTACCATCTATATAATTTAAAGTTCATTTTAATGGCCTCAAAACTACTATATCTCAAAGTTAAATATTAGAGTCTTGAGAGATCTAACTACATTATTTTATTGTAATAAACAAATTCAAGTGTACAAACTCAGCATACAAAAATCAGTAGCTTTTCTGTCCACCAGTAATAAATTCACAGAAATAATAATCAGGAAAATTAATCCAATTTTGCAACAGCAACAGAAAATAAAACACTGAGGAATAAACCTGAGAAAGTGAAAGACCTGTACAACAAAAATCACAAAATGTAGAAAAAATTAGATTGAATTCGACCCTGTCTCCTACCTGTGGAAAAATCAACTCAAAATGAATTAAGGAACTTAAGGTTAGACCTAAAAGCCTGAAATCACTGGAGGAGAGTATAACACATTGGCACAGGCAACAATCTGCTGGATAGGGTTCCCAAAGCACAGGGGATAAACATAGGAATTGACAGATGGGATTGCATCAAATTAAAAAGCTTCTGTACAGCAAAGGAAACAAGAGGTTGAGATGACAACCTCCAGAATGAGAGAAAATCTTCACCAGCTCTTCATCCGACAGAGAATTGATACCCAGAATTTATAAAGAACTCAAAAAACTTAACAGCAACAACAACAAAATAATCATCCAATCTGAAATAGGCAAATGATCTGAACAGACAATTCTCAAAATAGTCAATAAACACATGAAAAAAATGCTCAATGCCTTCAACTATCAGGGAAAACACAATTCAAATTACATTGAGATTCCATCTCACCCATGTTAGAATGACTATCATTAAAAAATACAATTCCTATTAAAATCCTCAATACATTCTTCATAGAAATAGACAAAGTAATCATAAAATTTATTTGGAAAAATAAGAGACCCAGAATAGCTAAAACAATCCTTAGAAAGAAAAGTGAAGCATGAGGCATCACAATACCAGACCCTAAACTATATTACAGAGCTATAGTAACAAAAACAGCATGGTATTGGCACCAAAATAGACTTGTAGACCAATGGTACAGAATAGAGGACACAGAGACAAACCGACACAAATACGGTTATCTCATACTAGACAAGGGTGCCAAAATTTCACTGGAGAAAAAGATAGCCTATTCAACAAATGGTGTTGGTAAAACTGGAAATCCATATGAAGCAGAATAAAATTAAACCTCTATCGCTCACCCTGCACAAAAATCAACTTAAAGTGGATCAAAGAATTAGACACTAGAATAGAGACCCTGTGCCTAATAGAAGAAAAAATGGGCCCAAATCTTCACCATGTTGACCTAGGATATGACTTCCTTAAAAAGACTAATAAAGTACAAGAAGTAAAATCAATAATCAATACATGGGATGGATTTAAATTATAAAGCTTCTTCTCAGTAAACAATCAAAAGGTGAGGAGACAGCCTACAGATGGGGAGAAAATCTTTACCACATGCACCTCAAATAAAGCATTAATCTCTAGGATATATAAACAACTCAAAAAACTTAACATAAAAAATAATCCAATCAATAAGTGAGCTGAGGAACTGAACAGACATTTCACAGAAGAAACACAATTGATCAACATATATATGAAAAATTGTTCAACATCTCTAGCAATTATTGAAATGCAAATGAAAACTAATCTAAGATTTAATCTCCTGTCAGAATGGCAATCATCAAGAATACAGGCAACAATAAATGTTGGTGAGGATGTGGGAAAAAAGGTACACTCCTACATTGCTGGTGGCACTGCAAATTGGTGCAACCACTCTGAAAAGCAGTATGGAGATTCCTCAGAAAACTGGGAATGGAACCACCATTTAACATTCCTTGGCTTATACCCAGCTATCTCATTCCTTGGCTCAATGTTTATAGCAGCTCAATTCACAATAGCTAGACTATGGAACCAACCCAGGTGTCTCTCAATAGATGAATGGATAAAGAAATGTGGTATATATACTCAATGGAATAGTACTCAGCTTTAAAAAGGGTGAAATTATGGCATTTTCCAGTAAATGTTTGGAGTTGGCAAATATCATGCTAAGTGACATAAGCCAATCCCACAAAACCAAAGGCTGAATGTTTTCTCTAATATGCCGATGCTAATTCACAATAAGTCAGGGGCACTAGGGAAGAATAGCATTACCTTAGATTAGGTAGAGGGAGGTGATGGGAGGGGAGAGGAGAAGATGTGGGGATAGGAAAGATAGTGGAATGAAACAGACATTATTACTGTATGTATGTATGTGACTAAATGACCTATGTTTATTGTGGTACTATTCACAAAAGCCAAGGCATGGAATCAGCCTAGGTTCCTGTAAACCAAAAAATGGCTATAGAAAATGTGCCAGATATGCACAATGGAGTATTATTCAGCCATGAAAAGAACAATATCCTGTCATATGCAAGAAAATAGGTGGAACTGGAGGTCATCTGGTTAAGCTATATGAACCAGAAACAGAAAGACAGCACTGCAAGCTTTCCTTCATATGTGAAAACTAAAAAAAAACAAAAAAAACAAAAAAAACAAAAAGAACTGGAAGTAGAAGAAGGGGTATTAAGGATTGGGAAGAGAACTGGTACGCGGGAGAAGAGAAAGAAGCGTGAAAGAGCATAGAAGAAGACTGGATGGACATGATCAAAGCATGATGCATGCATATACGAAGTATCACAGTGAATGTGTGTGTGTGTGTGTGTGTGTGTGTGTGTGTGTGTATGCATTTTATTTATTCATTCATCTGTCCATGGGTATTCAGGTTAAATCTGTACATAGGCTGTTGTAAACATTTTGCTAATTCTTTATATATCATCAAATTCAAAATAAATTTAGATATTATTGATATAGTTATTAATATTTTAAAATACTTACATGAATACTAATAATCACCTTGTAGAATCAAATGCAGTAAAGCCGTCATCAGACATTTATTCCCCAATTTTCTGATTTCCCCCTGGTTAAAAACAGTTTCATAGAATTTGAAAGATATTATCTTTATCTCAGAGTATCTAACATCATGTTTTAAGTACTCCTTTTTAATACAAGTTGTGATTTTTATTTTATTTTTATTTATTAAGGGCACTCAAACACTGGGCCACATCCCTAGGCCTTTTTTTGAATTTTATTAGAGACAGGGTTTCACTGAGTTGCTAAGGGCCTCGCCATTGATGAGGCTGGCTTTGAACTCGTGATCTTCCTGCCCCAGCCTCCCAATTGCTGAGATTACAGGCATGTACCACCATTCCCAGCTATTGCAACTGTTAATGCATATTAATTTTACAAAATAACGGGTCTGTGACATTTCCACGAAATGTACATGCACATATCATGCTTTGATCCTATCCACCCTCTCTTACCTTCTTTCTTACCCTCCTCTTTCTCTCCCATTCTGTTCCTCTGGCCATTCCCTAATGGTTTCTCTTGTACTTTCAGGTCATCTTTCTGTTGTTATTTTAGTTTCCATATATGAGACAAGATATGCAATAATTGTCTCCTCTGCGTGGCTCATTTTACATAACATGATGGCATCCATTTTTGTATTATTATTATTATAATATTATTTTACAGATTAGCAAGGGAATTCTCCATGGTTTTTATGTCCATGTTATATTCATTGTTGTTGTTGTTGTTGTTTTTCATTTTTTTTAATTCAAATGTTCTATGGTTTTTGAATCTCATCATGGTTTCTATGTCTATATTACATTCCTTTTTTATCGGAAGTCTATCATTTTCAAATCTCTGTATTCACATTCAATGTTTGAAATCCTCCTTGGCAAACTCCATTATTCTTAGCTATGACAATTTTAACTTAATATTATTTTTACGAGAGCAATTAGTGATTCACAGAAGTTGAAACAGGGAAAACAGGGAACAGCTTGAACACGGAGAGACTGAGTCGATTAGAAAACTTGACATCGGACAGTACGGCTTCACCAGTCATCTTTCGCTGCTTATTGGAGGCACAAAGGAGACAGGTATTTGCATTTGAGTGAAAGTTGGGTTATTTCTGACAAGGTGGCAGAAGGACAGTGTCACAGATGTTAAGGTCAGTAGTGTTGTGTATATGGGATTGAGAAGTGTCATTACACAGATTACACAGTACAGTGCTCAAAACACAACCCCTGACCTGACAGCATCTGCATCTTCTAAGGATTTTTAGAAAAGCACACTCTAAGGTCGCACCTGAGACCTACTGAATCAGAGCTCTGGTGGCAAGGTACTGCAAGCCCCCCAGGTACTTCTGATGCATGCTGATGGGTTTCCGAGCAAATCAATTTGTAAACGTAAGAAATAAAACGTAAAGAATGCAATTTTTCAGCCAAAAATTTGCCCAAAGAAATGAATGCTTGTTGACATGGGATGGTGAAAAACAAAACAACAACAAAAAAGAATAGGAAAGGAGGAGATGAGTGATAGAAAGACAAGATCTTGAACAGATTATGTGTGACTGTCCATCTCTCCAAATATTATCACAGGAGCACCAAAAGAGGAGTTCATTGGACTGGGAGCAAGTATCTTCAATAAATCTCCAATAATTTGAACATGGAATGAAAACTACTAAAAGAAAGTGTGATACTTCAAAACAGGTGGCGTTCTTTTAAACTAAGGGAGGAATAACACCCTCATTAAAAAAAAAAAAAAAAAAAAAATCAATGATGAACAGATGTACTTCACTTGTAGACATCATGATCCATTGGGTGAGACAGAAACAAAACAAAAACAAAAAAGTATAACCACAAAAAGACAAGTCAGTAGATGATAGGTGGATCAGCATGGTAGACATTTCATCACTCCAGAAATATGTATTGAAGTGTTTCCTGTAGGGAAAGTTTTATTTTCAGAAACATAAACAAAAACATTTGCCATTTGGAGGAAAGAGTAAGGCTTATGCCAAGTCCAGGGGTCCTGAAAGTAGGAGTTTGTCTTTTCATGGAAATTGTATATGGAAAGAAAAAAAGAAACAAATCATTAAATAAAATACTTACCTATTGACATATACCATCCTACTACCTCATAAATGTTAATGCACAAGGTTCTATAATCACAGATTCCTTAATAATCAACTTCTCCACAAAACCTGCCATCATTCTTGGTCTCTAATTATTTTATCCCAGTCTCTTATCATGCACATGAACTTTTTATTCACATCTCTCACCAGTGCCTTGCATTGCAACAGATTGTCATTTATCTATCTGTATTGTTGATTCTCCTGTAGAATATTTAACAAGGTCGTAGAGTTCACCTTTCCTCCCACTGCCTGATTAACTCTACGGGTAGTTTCTGACACATATTCAACAATCAGTTATTTTTGCTAGAAAAATAAATGAACACATTATTGACTCTGATGTTGCTGCTATAGTAATACAGGCCTTCCATTAGACACCATGACATATTTATTTTTACATCAGCAGCCTCATTGATGCTGACAATTATGACAGATTTCTCAGCTGGTACGATATTTTAAAACATTCTCAGGGAGAAGAAACAATGTCACTTTCACTAACTCTTCATCTCATCATATGAAGCAGCCTCCTTTAACAATATTACATGCACATTTAAATATTTAAATGCTTACATATTTATAGTCGAATCATGTGTTAACATGACCTTTATTTTTATTCAATAATATGACACAAAATTCCATGACAAATATAGGCCTGCTTCTTTCTATTCAACAGCCACAGAAAATTACAGCACATATTTTTGTCATCATCTAGTTAACTAGTACCAAGGGCTAGAAACTTTTGCTTCTAAAATCACACAATAAAATATGGAAAACATAGAGTGGCCAAGCATGTTGTCTCTCTCCACTGTCTCTGACAGATGAGGGTGAGATCATGGTCAGTCTTGTCGACAAAATCACACAAACAAGGCAAAAGTGAAAATATGCTCTACATTTGTATTAATGCTGTTATATGCTTAATTGTCTTGTGGAAATGTGTTTTCCTCATTGACAGATCAGAACTGATAAGAAAGAAAACAGGTTATCTTGAGGATAATATGGAAACATACCAAGCTCTAAGACCTCAAAAGTAAAAACATGAATAGATTTTTTACTTTCCCATTACACCTTCATTTGTCAAATACAAAAATAATAATAATAATTAAACTCTTCAGTGGGTTAGACAATCTCTTTATCTAGTTCAAACTAATAATTGAAGCATAATGCAAGAATCTTTGCATAAGGGCATGGGAAATACATTGATCGGTCTTGACAAAATTGAGGTCCCTCTGTTCATCAAAATAGAGTGTTTGCTAAACTTCTCTCCTTGAAAAAGAAGCTTTAGAGTTTGGCTATTGTTAATGGTTCCAGAATGTCATAACTTATTTGAGATTGAAGGCTTTATCTATTCTGTAATTACTCTTGCTCTCCTTTGTAGGAATGATCATCACAGTGTCAGCCTATCTAAGCTAACTTTGCCCATAACTGGAGATTGCTCCTGTGGTGATAAAACCATGAAATTTCTGCCATTTCACCCAGCTGTCCTTCCTTTATAGCAAGAAAGACTGTCCCCAAAATGCCTAGCAAACATTGTCTATGACCAGATTGGTGGTTGTGTTTATTCAAAATCAGTTATGGTGAGAAAATGACTTTGCAGTTAGAATAATTGCTCAGTTCCTCACAAAGAAGATTTTTCTCTGTGCACTAAACTTCTTGAAGCCCCCACCTGTATGTCAATAATTTTTCATTGTTTTATTTCATAGTTTTATTTCAAATACTATCAGGACATCTGAGAATGAAGCTTATTTTGGTGTTTTTCTTCAATTAATTAATTTATTTATTCTAATTTAGGTATATATGACAGCAGAATGCATTTTGATTCATTGTTGCAGCACATAATTGCAGCACAACTTTTCATTTCTCTGGTTGTACACAAACTAGAGACACGCCATATGTGCAGTCAGACATGTACCTAGGGTAATGATATCTATCATTTCACCATCTTTCCTGCCCCCATGTCCCCTCCCCTCTTCTCCCTCCCCTTTGCCCAAAGTTCCTCCATTTCTCCCATGCCCCCCCCCCCCCATTAAAGATCACCATCCACTTATCAGAGAGTACATTTTGCCTTTGGTTTTTTGGGGATTGGCTTACTTCACTTAGCATAATATTCTCCAACTCCATCCATTTACCTGCAAATGCCATAATTTTATTCTCTTTTAATGCTGAGTAATATTCCATTGTGTATATATACTGCAGTTTCTTTATCCATTCATCTATTGAAGGGCATCTAGGTTGCTTCTACAATTTAGTTATTGTGAATTGAACGTTGATGGCTACATTACTATAGAATGCTTATTTTAAGTCATTTGGGTATAGACCAGGGAGTGAGATAACTGGGTCAAATGGTTGTTCCATTCCAAATTTTCTAAGGAATCTCCATACTGCTTTCCATATTGGTTGCACCAATTTGCAGTCCCACCAACAATGTATGATTGTGCCTTTCCTCCCACATCCTAGCCAACACTTACTGTTTGTATTCTTGGTAACTGCCATTCTGACTGGCATGAGATGTTTTAGGCCAAACAACACCCTAACAAATTACAGTGTACAAATCTGAAAGAAACAAATAAAAGGACACTGTCGTTTTGGCACACAATTAAATATAAGAGTCATAGGAAATAAGAGTAGAGTTTTGATACTTCCATTAACCGTTTACACTGCCCAGAAAGGTAGAAAATATGCTTTTGTTAAACTCTAATAAAAAGAAAATTAAATTTAAAAATAAATGAAATTATAAGAAAAATTGTGATGGGATATAATTTAATAGAAAGTACACCTGGAGTGCAAAATACACCATAAAATGTTGCTAAATATATATGGACAATAAAATCTATGATAGTTTAAACTCATTTCTGAAAGAGGATTCATGAAATAAATAAATAAACATACACACACACACACATAATATATATACTTGTACAGGGGAGTGAACCAAGGGGTACTAAACCACTGATCCTCATCCCAATTTTTTAAATTTTTTAATTTTATTTATTCTAATTAATTATATGTGACAGCAGAATGTGATTCAATTCATATTACACATATACAGCACAAACATTTTTAAAATATTTTTTGTTGTTGATATACCTTTATTTTATTTATTTAGTTACAAGTGGTGCTGAGAATTGAACCCAGTGCCTCACATATGCCAGGCATGTGCTTTACCACAGAGCCATAACCTCAGCCCCAGCTCAAACTTTCACGTCTCTGGATGTACACAAAAGAGAGCCACATCATTTGTGTTTTCATACATGTACTTAGGGTAAAGATGTCCTTCTCATTCCACTCTCTTTCCTACCCCCACACCCCCTTGTTCTCCTCCCTCCCCTTTGACCTATCTAAAGTTCGTCTACTCCTCCAATGCTCCCCCCATTCACCATTATGAATCAGCATTCTTTTATCAGAGAAGACATTCAGCATTTTTTTTTAAATTGGCTTACTTCACTTAGCATAATATTCTCCAACTCCATCCATTCACCTGCAAATGCCATGATTTTATTCTCTTTTAATGCTGAGTAATATTCCATTGTGTATATATACCACAGTTTCTTTATTCATTCATCTGCTGAAGGGTATCTAGGTTGGATCCAAAATTTAGCTATTGTGACTTGTGCTGCTATAAACATTGATGTGGCTATGTCTCTGTAGTATGCTTATTTTAAGTCCTTTGGGCATAGACGGAGGAGTGAGATAGCTGGGTAATAAGGTGGTTCCATTCCCACTTTTCCAAGGAATCTTCATACTGCTTTCCACATTGGCTGGACCATTTTGTAGTCCCACCAGCAATGTATGAGTGTGCCTTTTCCCCCACATCCTTGATAATACTTATTGTTGTTTGTATTCTTAATAGCTTCCATTATGACTGGAGTGAGATGAAATCTTAGAGTAGTTTTGATTTGCATTTCTCTAATTGCTAGAGATGTTGAATGTTTCTTTATATATTTGTTGATTAATTGTATATCATCTTCTGAGAAGTGTCTGTTCAGTTCCTTGGCCCATTTATTGATTGAATAAATAATAATAATAACAATAATTATTATTATTATTATTATTATTATTATTATTATTATTGGTGTTAAGATTTTTTAGTTCTTTATGTATCCTAGAGATTAGTGCTCTATCTGATGTATGTGTGGTAAAAATATGCTCCCATTCTATAGGCTCTCTATTCACTTCACTGATTGTTTCTTTTTCTGAGAAGAAGCTTTTTAGTTTGAATTCATCCCATTTATTGATTCTTGATTTTAATTCTTAATAAGGAGACTTATTAAGGAAGTTGGGGCCTAATCTGTCTGACATGATGGAGATTTGGGCCTACTTTTTCTTCTATTAGATGCAGGTTTTCTGGTCTAATTCTTAGGTCCTTGATCCACTTTGAGTTGAGTTTTGTGCATGGTAAGAGATAAGGGTTTAATTTCATTTTGTTGCATATAGATTTCCAGTTTCCCCAGCACCATTTGTTGAAGAGGCTATCTTTTCTCCAGTATATGTTTTTGGCACTTTTGTCTAATATAAGATTATATGTGGGTTTTTATATGGGTATTTATGTGGATATGTCTCTGTGTCCTCTATTCTGTACCATTGGTCTACAAGCCTATTTTGGTGCTAATACCATGCCATTTTTGTTGCTATGGCTCTGTAGTATAGTTTAAGCTCTGGTATAGTGATGCCACTTTCTTCACTCTTCTTGCTAAGGATTGCTTTAGCTATTCTGGGTCTTTTATTTTTCCAGATGAATTTCATAACTGCTTTTTCTATTTTTATGAGGGATATAATTGGGATTTGGGTTGGAATTGTGTTAAATATGTATAGTGATTTTGGTAGTATGATCATTTTGATGTTAATTCTGCTTATTTAAGAACAAGGGAGATCTTTGCATCTTCTGAGGTCTTCTTCAATTTTTTTTTCTTTAGTATTCTGTAGTTTTCACTGTACAGGTCTTTTACTTCTTTTGTTAAGTTGATTCCCAAGTGGGTTTTTTTTTTTTTTTTTTTTTTTTTGAGACTATTGTAAATAGGGTAGTTTTCCTCCTTTCTCTTTCAGTTGATTTGTCAGTGATAAACAGAAATGCCTTTGATTTATGGATATTGATTTTATATCCTGCTACCTTGCCAAGCTCATTCACTAGTTCTAGAAGTTTTCTCATGGAATTATTTGGATCTTCTAGGTATAGAATCATTTTGTCAGCAAATAGTGCTAATTTGAGTTCTTCTTTTCCTACCCGTATCCCTTTAATTTCTTTCATCTGTCTAATTGCTCTGGCTAGAGTTTCAAGAACTATCTTAAATAGGAGTGCCTTGTTCCTGTTTTTGGAGGGAATGCTTTCAATTTTTCTCCATTTAGAATGATGTTGGCCTGGGCTTAGCATAGATAGATTTTACAATGTTAAGATAAGCACCTGTTATCCCTAGTTTTTCTAAGGTTTTGAACATGAAGGGGTGCTGTACTTTGTTGAATGCTTTTTTTTTTTTTTTTGCATCTATTGAGATTATCATATGGTTCTTATATTTAAGCCTATTGATGTGATAAATTACATTTGTTGATTTTTATATGTCGAACCAACCTTGCATCCCCAAGATGACCCCCACTTGATTGTGGTGCACTATCTTTTTGATATATTTTTGTATTCGAATTTCCAGAATTTTATTGAGAATTTTTGCATCTATGTTCATTGGAGATATTGGTTTGACGTTTTCTTTCTTTGATGTGCCTTTGCCTGGTTTTGGAATCAGGGTAATATTGGCCTTATAGCATGAGTTTGGAAGTGTTCCCTCTTTTTTTATTTCATGAAATAATTTGAGGAGTGTTGGTGTAGTTCTTCTTTAAAGGTCTTGTAGAACTCAGCTGTGTATCCATCCAGTTCTGGGATTTTCTTGGTTGGTAGGCTTCCTCATTCCAATTTTGAGGCAGGGTCTCACTAGGTTGCTTACAGCCTTGCTAAGTTGCTGAGGCTGGTTTTGAACTCCTGCCTCAGCCTCCCAAGGTGCTGGTTACAGGCATGAGCCACCACACCCAGTGAAATAAATATATTTTTTTAATCTACTCCTAGGGAGTGCAATGATTCCCTAAATTGTATATGTATAGATAGATAGATAGATAAAATATTGGTCTGGAGTGTTTTTTCTTTGATGTGGTGTATATATAATGTATATATACACACACATTTATATATTTGTATGATATAATACACTTATATGTAACCTACATGCACATATAGTATATACACATATTATATGCTTATGTGTATATGTGTGTGGATGTATATACATACACATACACACACATAACTGCAATTGAATTTTCTGCTTGTTTCCATTATAAACCTAAGGTGAGAATGATGCGTTTGGTTATAGTAATTTTACATCATGGGAAATATTAAAGAGTGAAATAAATATCAGTCATATGCTTCTCATGATTTGATAGCATGTGCACATGTTGAACATAAGATGTCAGGGCTCATCATAATATCACAGCAACTATCTTGATAATATATCATGAATCCTTAAGTTACCTAATTCTTGACTTCTCTCTTAGTGACTAATCCATCACAAAACAAAACCAGAAGGGAGGCACAGTGGTGCATGCCTATGATTCCAGCAACTCCTAAGGCTGAGGCAGGGGGATCACAACTTCAAATCCTGTGTTAGCAATTTAGTGAGGCCCTAGGCAACTTAGTGAGACACTGTCTCAAAATAAAAAATAAAAACAGCCAGGATGTGGCTCAGTGGTTAAGCACCCCAGGGGTTAATCACCCGTACCAAAAAAACAAACAGACAAACCCAGAAATCTATTAACTTTGACCTCATTGTGGAAGCTTAGGGTAACTTACACATGGCTTCAGGGAATTGAACTAATGATTAGGTACTTTTTTAACTGTAAAGGATACAGCAACAAATGACAACACAATACATTTTAAAATGTTGAAATCTGATTGTAAATAAAATATATAACTCTGGTAAAACTTGACTATTTTGCTTTAAAAACTTTCAGTAGGAATTTGATGCCTTTTGGGCCCCAAATCGCTTCTCTTGACTGAAATTAAGGATTAGTATTTGTTTTGCTTTTGTTTTCATTTTGCCTGCATTCATGGATTCAAGATGAGAGTAAATGGAACCCATTCCTTTGTTTTACCATTTTCTTATTTTAATACCAATTCTAAAAAGGATAATGGAAGCTTTCATCAAATATTTCTCTGATATCATATTCAAACACTAAATATTGTAGAAGTTCCCTTGGGATGAGGTACTATGAAATTGTCTGCTCCCCGATGTAACAAATAGTAAGACATCTTTGATATATTAACAAGAAAAACTACTAGAGTTTTCATTTTAATAAATGTTAGTTGATGATGTTAGTTGGTTAATGAAGAATTATTCCTAATAAGAATTTGTAATAGTTTATTCAAATACCTTTGTGGTTAGAAATTAAGTGCCATTTAGGATAATTCTGAGACTATAACAAATCAGGATGCTACCATATGAAAGTGTGTGTATTCCTTGTGTTAGTTTCTCCTTGCTGTGACAAGAATACCTGATAAGTATGACATAGAGGTGGAAACGTTTATTATGGGCTCATAGTCACAGAAGTCTCAGTCCATGGCAACCGGCTCTATTGCTTCAGGCCTGAGGTAGGCAGCACATCATGTTGGAAGTGTGTGAGGGAGGAAATCTGATTGGCTCATATCAGTTGGAAAGCAGGGAGAAGGAGCAATCCATTTAAATCATCAACACATCAAATAGACTAGCCCACTGATGAGGTTCAAGCTCTCACAATCTGATCACTGCCTTTCTGACCAGTGCCACATTACCTAATATGATAGATACATGTCCGAACCCTAATATTCCATATCAAAACCATAATATTCCTGAATGCTAGTTTCTGTTAAAAATGACCTGTGACTATCTTTCACATAGTCATGGGCTCATGCCATAGATGTCTTCTCTGAAAATGACTTTTGAAAAGTAATTACAGCCAAAGTCATTTTTATTATTTCTACTTCAAAATATTAGTGTCTATTCCCAGCTCCACTAAATCACTCTGGTACATAAGGAAAAAAAAATAAAAAATATAAAAAAGGCTCCAAAGGAGAAAAATAGCCAGTCAGCCTTGCACTAATTTAGACCCTATTCCTTGAGCCACACAGCACCATCTGACCAAGTAAAACTCAGCCCTGACTTGCATGGTCAGCAGTGCAGAGCCTGGTGGCAGGGAGAAGACAGGTGGCTGTCCCTCCACCCAACCCTATTTTCTTTCAATGTCCCAGTGTTCCAGCAGATAAAGAGGGTCAATTCAACTGCAACCCCCCAATTTGCTTCTCTAATTCCAACCAAGGGAAATTCCAAATGTAGCAGGGCCAGTGACTGAGTGGAAGATTAGCCTCTATTGGAGAATGCTGGACTAAGCCTGCCATTTTGGAACTTTGCAAAGACTGTGTTTCTGTATGTCTTGCAAACACAACGGAAAATGAAATGAAAAGTATGGTTACAGTTTTAGTGAAACTTGGATTTCCCAGCAGTTCATAAACCCCTCATGTGGAATAACATGCTAAAGTGTGGCACAATTAACTGCCATAATTAAACTCAAATATCAGTAGAAAATCCAAGTTGCCAAAGGTGACCTTTGGAAGCAGTGAAATGTGTGATTCATCTGCAGAATGACTCTTGGTCAGAAAAGTGTGTTTGGGGGCACAAGGATGTTTTTAAATGACAGGAGTTTTGTGCTATAGTTCAAATGTTTTATACACAGGGAAAAAAGAACTGGTTAACTGCTTTCCCTTCTCTTATTATTTTCTTCATATTCTGTAGCAATTATGCCAACTTCTCACTCTTGACATTTTTTCTATATATCTATATAGAAAGTGTGTATATATATAGAAGTGTGTATATATATATATATATACACACACACACTTACCCTACTAATTGCCATGTTTGTCTCCATTTTTTTTAGTCATAAATTTCCCTAAAATTGTTATGATAAAGGTGAACATGTGGGTGGAAAGTGGAAGAAAAAGAAATGTGTGACTAACCCATATACTATTAATGGTGAGCGGGAACAGCAGCCTTGGGGAAATCCTTAAATTAATTATTTTTTGCCACAAATAACCCAATGAGGTTAGACAGTTAAAGTAGTTTTACCTTACATAGCAACTATTAGTATTCACAGTGGATAATTGAGTTTCAGCAATGAGCTGATGGTCAAGTGAAATACTCATACCTCAGGTAGGTGATGGTGTAGTTGTCATTCTTTCCACTGTCGCCTTTGACCTACGCCAGAAAAATGAGTCATAGGAAGACAAAATATAAGGCAGAATGTGAGGAAACCATCTCCTTACGAAACTGGACCCAGAAAAGTCTGTATTGCACATTTACTAGATAATGCAGTAGTATTACTGGTCATTATTCTTAAAGCTCAATAAGGTTAATTAACATTCATAAGAAAATACATAAATGACTCATAAGAATAACACATTAAATCCTAACTAAGACCATTGTTACAAAGGATATCAGCTGATTTATGGAACTTAAAATGTAGATTTTACATACTTATTGGGGGCTGGCCAATGAACCAAGTCAAATTGTGTAATGAATTCAGTAATTTTAAGAGGGATTAATTAGGTTGGTAATTATTCATTATGAATTAAGAAATTAAAAAGTGATAAATTATTTTGTTAGCAGATAATGGTTGACAATTTGTTATAAATTCTCATAGCATTTATTATAATAACATTAATCATGCACAGCTGTTCTTCTCTTAATGTATGAGAGAAATTCCATGGCAATTCATTCAAAACCAGTATCTTTTGTTCATACGAGGGGAACCGATTGTGTAAAGATACCTTATATAATAAGAAATATAAGATTAGCTTTTCATGTGTTCACAAATTATTTTTAAAATGATGAAATGTATTTCTTGGTGAAGTCCCAGATAAATCTCTGAAATATTACAATGCTAATTTGAGCAGTATAACATCTAATTTACCTCATTATTGAACAATACGTCTAAATTTTTGTAGCATAAAAGATTTCATTGTGCATTATGAATTCAAATGTATTCCAACTCTGAGAGAAAAGGAAAACTCATGCTAACTGAAAAAAAAATTCTGCAATTGCATTGCAAGGTTAATTGCACTTTTGGATTGGGCAGCAGGGTTTTTCTCTTTACTTAATATTTTTGCATTAGCAAATAGACAAGAAGACTGTCACTTCCTTCCCCAAAATAGGACTTCCGGAAGGAACCCCTTTGACTTTCACTCCTTCATACTCAATCCCTCTCTGTCCCTTAATGATGCTCTTTCCCCACCCCCCAGAGGAGGAAAAGTTTATTTTGACTCTCAGTATCAAAGGTCCCAGTCCATAAATAGCCAGCTCCATTGCTCTGAGCCCAAGGTGAGGTGGCACATCATAGAGGGAGGGTGTGATGGAGGGAAACTTCTCCCTTCATGGAATCAAGAAAGGGAAGAGGGGACAGAGGCCATGGAGGAAGATATGCACCCTTTCGGGGCATGCCCTCAGTGACCCAACCTCTCCAGCCATGCCCCATTTGCCAGTCAGTCCATTTGAAACTCACATGAACTGATTAGGTTACAGCTCTCCAGGTGGAGATGTCTGAGATATTTCATAAGGGTCCCACAGGTGAGGGAATTTGCTTCCTCCAATAGTGGATCTAACTTATCTCAAGCTCAGGAAATGTGTTGTACTTCCAAACCTGCTGCCACAGGAACGATGAACTAAGTAAGCACCCCCAGAGGAGCCTTCCCCTGGCCTCCTACTGTGGTACTCAAACCAACCACAGTGCCAGCACCCATCCTGTTTCTTCCTCTCATTAACCCCTCACCAAGACAGGGGTTTAAGTTGGAGGGATTTCACTCCAGCTCCCTCTCTTAAGCAGAAAAGGCAAGATGAGAAAACACTAATATTTACTCATTGACAATAACAAAAAATGTAAAATATCGCACTGTCAATTCTGATACTCTTTGTGGGTTGTTGTGTACATGTCTATCAAATCAAGCTTGTTTTAGCATTACCTTCTAGTTCTGTGTTGATCTTCTTTCCAAATGCCCTATTCATTCATTGATTTATTTAGTTTTGTGCATGAATTTATTTTTAATATTTTTAATTAAATTTATTTTAGCCAGGCGCGGTGGCGCACGCCTGTAATCACAGCACTTTGGGAGGCTGAGGCAGGAGGATCATGAGTTCAAAGCCAGCCTCAGCAATGGCGAGGCACTTAGCAACTCAGTGAGACCCTGTCTCCAAATAAAATACAAAAAAGGGCTGGGGATGTGGCCCAGTGGTCGAGTGCCCCTGAGTTCAATCCCCGGTACCAAAAAAAAAAAAAAAAAAAAAAAAAAAAATTATTTTAAACTGATATAGAAAAAACACAAAATTGCACATATCAGTGGGGTACCATGTGATGTTTCAGTATATACAAACACTGTATGATCATATTGAACATTTATCACTTCTTTATGGTAAAAACATTCCAAATCTTTTCTTTTCATTTTTTTTTTTTTTGATATATATAGTACAAAAGCAATCATCTCTATACAGAGAGAGATGATGTTGTGCAATATCCTATCAGAACTTATTCCTACCTACCTGAAAATTAGTAGCCATTGACCAACCTTTCCCCTTCCCTCCTTCCCTCACTGCTCCTAGCCTTTGGTAACCACCATCTCTCCTCTCCATTTCCATGAGATCAAGGTTTTATACTCTACATGTGAGTGAGGTCATGCAGTACTTGCTTTCTGTGTCAATCTGGTTATTCCTGCTCTCTAACATCCACTAGGAGGAATACAGCGGTGTGGAGACCAACTCAGCCCATTCTTTTCCTCTCTGCTGTGGAAGAAGAGGAACAGGTAGATGTGACTCCTTTGCATTTCTCATCCTCCAATCCACATTATCAACCAATATGAAGAAAATCCCTTTCTTAACTTCTAGTTTCTGTGGAATTACAAAGAATTTTTTTTTTTTTTTTGAGATTTGGCTTAGAATATAATGCTAAGCGAAGTTAGCAATCCCAAAAATCCAAATGCCAAATGTTTTCTCTGATATAAGGAGGCCAATTCACAATGGGGTTAGGATGGGGAACATAGGAGAATTAGAGGAACACTAGAATGGCCAGTGGGGAGGAAGGGGAAGGGAGGGGGCAAAAAAAAAAAAAAAGATGTTAGAATGAGACGGATATCATTACCCTAAGTGCATGTATGAAGACACAAATGGTGTGAATATACTTTGTAAACAACCAGAGATGCCAGGCGTGGTGGCGCATGCCTGTAATCCCAGCACTTGGGAGGCTGAGGCAGGAGGATCGCGAGTTCAAAGCCAGCCTCAGCAATGGTGAGGCACTTAGCAACTCAGTGAGACCCTGTCTCTAATAAAATACAAAAAAGGGCTGGGAAGTGGCCCAGTTGTCCAGTGCCCCTGAGTTCAATCCCCGGGACCAAAATGAACAACCAGAGATATGTAAAAATGTTCTCTGTAAGTATAATATAAAATGTAATGCATTCTGCTGTCATTTATAACAACTCAGAATAAAAAATAATAAATAAAAAAGAAAGAAGAGAATTAGCCCAATGTTCTATTTATTATATAAAGTGAGTTATTGGCACCTCCAGTGTGTTTTTTTCCTCTCGATCGCCTCTTTTTTAATTTAACTATGTTAATTTTTGCTTCATGTGTGTTGTTAGGTGCAAACATGTTCATCATGATGTTGATGACTCTTTTATGGATATTGTACTTATCACTAGTTGTACGTTTTGTACTTAAATCTATTTCTCTGATAATATTATAGTCAGTACAGTTATTTTGTGGTTGTTGACTGATTTGTACATCTTTACATCTTCTCATTTCACTAAATTAAAGACATTTTATTTGTGCCTTTGGAACTAACTTGTTTCTCCTGCAGCAAACAGAGAATAGTTTGATCTTATGATTTTATAACCAATCAAAATTTCTGCCTTTAGTTCGGATTGTTTCATTAACAATTATTTTCTACTCATATTATTGGTTTTACTTCTGCTGCTTTGACATGTCTCTTATTTGTTGTGCCTTTTTGTTACTTTATTCTTTGCCTATTGCCTTCTTTTATTTAAAAATAATTTTTTTAGGTGAACACAATACCTTAATTTTATTTATGTATTTTTATGTGGTGCTAAGGATTGAGTACAGTGCCTCGCACGTGCTAAGCAAGTGCTCTACCACTGAGCTACAACCCCAGCCCCCCTTTTTATATTAATTGGATAATTTTAGGTTAATACTTTAATTCATTTCAGTTCTTATTACTTGCTCTATGACTTAAAATATGTATCTTAACTACCAGAATCTACTTAAGTTTTATACTGAATTTTTATCAAAATATGGAAATTGTATTCCTATATAGCTCCACCCCACTCTTTTTGTTATTATTATTATACATATTATAACAAAGTACTTTTAAAAATCTGGCAATGGACAGTACATCTTTATTAATATTATTTTAGTCATATATGTTTTTTTAAGAACCTTCAAGAAGAAAAAAGGAAAAATCTATGCCTATAGATTTCATTTTCCACTATTAAATTTCTTATCTAACTATACAAGTCTCTTCATTTCTTTCTGTGAACTTAAGTTAGCATCATGTCTTTCCCATATTCTAATATAATTTTACTCCCACCCACCTCCTTTAGTTTTGTCAAATATATTGCATTTCCATGTGTAATTTCCCCAACTTTACAATTATATGAACAATGTTTTATAGCATTGCTATTTAAATCAGTTGAAAAAAGAGAATATGCAATCAAACCATTTGGTAATTTCCTACATAATCATTTTTACTGTTATTTTTTTTTTTTTTTTTTTTTTTTTTTTTTTGGTACTGGGGATAGAACTTGTAGAACTTGGAGGTGCTAAACCACTGAGCCACATCTCCAGCACTTTTTTACCTTTTATTTAGAGATAGGGTCTCACTAGGTTGCTAAGGCTGGCTTTGAAATTGCAATCCTCCTGTCTCAGTCATGTGAGCCCCTGGAATCATAGGTATGCACCACTGTGCCTGGCTAATGTTCTTTCTTCAAAAGATTGGTGGAGTTGTGGCACAGAATTAAATCTATAGCACCCATATTGATCCAGGGACACACAGCATGGGCATTCCCTGTACAGTTGGCAAGGAAAGTATTTCAGGTTGCCAAAGATGAGTGTGACTTCCTAAGCTTGGACTCCTAGAAGTTGACTCTCAGCTAGCATAGTTCATTTCTCAGCATGTGTCCGAAATGATCTTTCATGCAGTTGCTTTGGCCCTGTATTGATGGGTCTGGGTATGGCTAGGAAGATGCCATCAACTGTGCTCCAGGTCTTGTTCTGACTGTCATGTGAGGGTGAAGACTAGCACAAGCACCTATCTGTTTTGTTTGCTCCTACATAAGTAACATATATTTCAGAGAGTTCTAAATTGCCTCAAACCACAGCTGTGGCTTAGAGGTCCATTCTGGGAGGCGAATAAATGTCTAAAATATTCAATGCAGTCCTTCAGAGACACAGCATATCTGTTTCAACATCCTCTTCTTTACACTCCTTCAAGTGTTTCTATAGTCAAACCGACTCCTCAGATAAACTAGCTGCAAGTTGGTCAAAAGGCAATGTTTTCCACATTGCACAATTTCACTAGGAATCAGAACAAAAGCTCTGGTGTCTTCAGTCTCAAGGTCTGAGGATTTGCTACTAGTGTCTGCAGGATGTTTGCATCTTTCTGGATCCAAGTTTTGGCCTACCTCAGTGAATATCATGCACTGCATTCCAAATCATGAGAAAATGAAAAGGTCCATTATTTAAGAAAGTGTAAGGGCTACCATGTTTAATTTCTTATTCTAATGAGGTAACTTGGGGGGACACATCTCTGGAAGACCCCAAGACAGGACAAATCTCACAGAGGTATTTCTGCAAAGGAGAACTTCTTGGTGGCTACACTTTATGAGTACAAAGCTGAAGGAAAGTGTTCTTATTCCATAAACATGAATTCTACTACTAGTTCTGGTTATGGAACAATGAATATGCCAGTAGCCAAAGCCTCTCATCACTGACCCATTAGTGTACTCAACTGTGATTATAAAACATAAAACTTTCCAAAAGTATGTTATAGTATGACTTTATATTATCCCAGTACTTGTAGACATTAATGTAAAATCATTGCTGATTTTAGGTCTGAGGGTTACCCAATGATTTCATGTTCTCATTCCACTGACTAGGATGCAACTTAATTAATGCAACCCTTATGTAGAAGTCAAATTCTGTTAAAGAATGTCATATTTTCTCTTTTTCTTTTTGACATGGCAATTTATATTCTGGAGAGCTCAGTATAGCTCACCTATTTTACATTTGCAAACCAAATGATTATCCTGAATGCATAATTAATTTGTATAGGAACAAAAATAATACTAGCTATTTTCTTGTTGGTCATCTTAATCCTTCTAGTCAAATTCAGATTTATTTATTTATGAAAAGAACAAAAAGAAGTTATTTTTGAATATATATATGCAAACAGAATTTATGTGACCTTCAATATTGAATATTTCTCTATCTTGGGAAAATGGAGTTTTATATGTCTCTATTATTTTAATTGCCAAATGCCTGAAGACCAACCATCTAGCATTTAGAAAATTGGTATGTGTGCCTTTCAGTTCTAAGAACAGTATTTTTTTTATGTGAGGAGTATCAAATTATTAAATGAAAATTGATTTGTCAGCAGAAAATCATGGTTTGCTTGTCTCCTCTTCTAGTCATTGCCACTTGGTTATCCTTGATCTAGCAATGATGGGAAGAACGAAGCCAATAGGGCCGACTTCTATGATGAATTGGTGAGAAACTGTCTAACATTTAGCACTTCAGTGACTCCATGGCTTTTTGCTGTTTTGCTTTCTTTATTTTGTTTGAGGCTAACTTATGGTTTGCATGCAAAGGGAGCATAGCTCTCATAATCCCTCCTGGTCATGCATGTCTTGGTCAACAAAGATCTTTCATTCAATTGGTATGCAGACTTGACCCCAAGGAAAGTTTCTTTTTTTTTTTTCCAAATTTATTTTTTATTCTAAGTTGTTAGAAATGACAGCAGAATGTATTACATTTCATATTATACTCGTAGAGCAAATTTTTACATATCTCTGGTTGTATGCAAAGTATATTCACACCATTCGTGACTTCATACATGCACTTAAGATAATGATATCCATCTCATTCTACCATCTTTTTTTTTTCTTCACCCTTTTTCCCCCTCCCATCCCCTCCCTCCCCATTGGCCATTCTAGTGTTCCTCTAATCCTCCTATGCTCCCCATCCCAACCCCACTGTGAATCAGCCTCCTTATATCAGAAAAAACATTTGGCATTTGGCTTTTTGGGATTGGCTAGCTTCACTTAGCATTATATTCTCCAATTTCATCCATTTACCTGTGAATGTCATGATTTTATTCTCTCTTACTGCCGAGTAATACTCCATTGTGTATATATACCACATTTTCCCTATTCATTCATCTACTGAAGGGCATCTAGGTTGGTTCCACAGTTTAGCTATTGTGAACTGTGCTGCTATAAACATTGATGTGGCTGTGTCCCTGTAGTATGCTGTTTTTAAGTCCTTTGGGTATAGACCGAGGAGTGGGATAGCTGGGTAATAAGGTGGTTCCATTCCAAGTTTTCCAAGGAATCTCCATACTGCTTTCCATATTGGCTGCACCATTTTGCAGTCCCACCAACAATGTATGATCGTGCATTTTTCTCCACATCCTCACCAACATTTATTGTTGTTTGTGTTCTTAATAGCTGACATTCTGACTGGTGTGAGATGAAATCTTAGAGTGTTTTTGATTTGCATTTCTCTAATTGCCAGAGATGTTGAACATTTTTTCAAGTGTTTGTTGTTTGATTGTCTATCTTCTTCTGAGAAGTGTCTGTTCAATTCCTTGGCTCATTTATTGATTGGGGTTTTTTTTTTTTTTTTTTTTTGGTGTTAAGATTTTTTTTTTTTTTTATATTCTAGAGATTATTGCTCTATCTGACATGTGTGTGGTAAAAACTTGTTTCCGACTAGTAGGCTCTCTGTTCACCTCACTGATTGTTTCTTTTGCAATAGTAACAAAAACAGCATGGTATTGGCACCAAAATAGGCTGGTAGACCAATGGTACAGAATAAAGGACACAGAGACTAACACATATAATTTCAATTATCTTATATTAGACAAAGGCACCAAAAACGTACATGAGAAAAGATAGCCTCTTCAACAAATGGTGCTGGGAAAACTGGCAATCCATATGCAACAAAATGAAATTAAACCTCTATCTCTCACCATGCACAAAACTAAAGCAAAGTAGATCAAGGATCTAGGAATTAAACCAGAGACACTACACCTAATAGAAGAAAAAGTAAGCTCTAATTTCCAACATGTTGGATTAGGTCCCAAGTTCCTTAATAAGACTCCTGTAGCACAAGAATTAATATCAAGAATCAATAAATGGGATAGATTCAAATTACAAAGCTTCTTCTCAGCAAAAGAAACCAAGGAAAGTTTCTAACAGGCTTGTGTTACTACTACCTTGTCTGGCATCCTAGACAGGCATGGGGTCTGGTGAAATTAAGACTCTTAAGACTGGTAGTGGGATGAACTGTGTGAGAGAGAGAGAGAGAAAGAGAGAGAAAGAAAGAGACACCATCTTTCTAGCCATCCCTGCTAAGGCACAGGTTCATGGTGAGGCTATCCTACATGTCCTGCCAAGCTCTCTCTGCCTGTAGCTGTGTAAAACACATCATGCGAGTCCTGCAAAATAAGTAACTAACCTAAAGACATCAGGAATGAGAGATAGAAAAGACTAACTATTTTGAGCCATTAAACTTTGGAGTGGTTTGATTTAGAGAAAAAGGGAACTGAAATGAGTGGTGTTCTTGACATTTCAATGTGCGTTTGAATCAACTGAGTATCTTGAACAGTTTCAGAATATGATTCAGTGGGCTGAGCTCAGGGCTGGTAAGTCTATATTTTCTATAAGCAACCAATCAAAATCAGTGATGCTCCTCACTGGGCCATGCTTTGAGTTGTAAGGTTCTGTAGAACCAATACTTACTTCATTGTTCTTGATTCTTCCCGAAACCATTGCTGACAATCCCTTTGTATAAAAAAAAAAAAAAAAAAAAAAAAAAAACCCAGACAAATCCTCTAGTTTTCAAATCATCTTTAGTAAGGTAGTGAGCATAGAAAATATCCCATTCTAGTAACATATTTGGGCAAAAGTGTCATTGAGTGCATATGTTTATGGAACCCATGTTTTTGATGGTGTGAGAAGTCAGCTTTGGGGTATTGATCCTATTACTGTTCAAATATATGGGCTCAGTCTCTAGTACACTGTCATCTAGAAGGATCCTCAAAAGAGTTACACCCCTTCTTTTTATTTCTTACTATAATCTCCTCCACCATTGAATTCTGCTATGTGACCTATCACTCTGAATTTGAAATCTTGATATGCTACTTTTCTGTACCCTGGGCTGTGCCTCTAGTGTTTGCCACACTCCATATGTTTTGTGAACACAGTTATTTAAGCAATACACTCTTATTGATGTTTTGGAGTAACAGAGTATTCAGGGTACAATGTAATAGAATCAAAAATAAAAAATGAATAACCTATATTTTACTCTCAGGTTTTATTTGTTGTTTGAGTCTGTTGTCCTTTGGTCTCCTTTCAGCTTCATTCTTCTTTGTGGCTCTATGTATTCACTAGCCCTCACTCCTGACATTTCTCTTACTTTTTTTAGCATAGTAGTCTAATACAAACCAGGTTTATGGTCTAAATGCATTGATTCTAAAATTATTAAGGCAGTCTGTTGAAATTACTGGGGTCCAGCCTTTTAAAGAGCCCTGTGTATGATAATAAAGCTCTGCTTATTGATTGTGCCTTGAAAATATTCACTTTACTAATGAAAATGTATGTTTTAGATAAACTAAGTGGAGTGATTAGACAGATCTGGACAAAGAGTCAAAGGAAAAGCCGTCTGCCTCTAAGCCTCCTCTTCTCTCCTGATTCTAGAATCTGAGCATGTTCTCACTTTCCTATGTCCACAAGCCCTGTCTCTCATGCAATAACTGAATATCTGATCATTTTTTGCAAATGCATTTCTGTCCTATTCCTTCAAATCATTATTCTTCAATAACAGGTAGAAGCAATTTAGGAAGTTATTATAGGAACATGGAATCATTCTATGATAACTAATGTATTACTTAATATTAAGCTTCTTCTGTATTTCTGATAACCATCTCCAAATTTTTAAGCCAGTTTTGGCAGCAAATTATTTACCTGTAGCTGAGGATTTGGTGACACATTGAAGGGTATTTTGACAGTACTCCTCTCATGTCAGAGCATGAGATGTCTCTTCTTGCTGGAATAGCTGCCGTTGATTCTGTGACTCAAACTCCATTCTATGCTTTTAGTGTGCCTGTCATACTTCTGTAAGGTTCTAGTGTAGATCTCAAACACACATGAAAATGTATAAATCTTGATCCTATTTGGAATCTCTAACAATCTAGAAGCATGGCTAAAAGGTACATTGAATGTATAATAAGCACAATGAGTTAAATATTTAGATATGTGTTAGCTTAAATTCTGACCATATTAAAGTGAATTGAGAAATTACAGTATCACACAGTAACATATAATAACCATGTACAATCTTTGTAATGGAGTAATGAAGGGGTAAAGGTGTAAAATCTTGGGCGTGAAAGGCAGGCCATTCATTTCAAATGAAATTTTCACGAAACTTCTCTCAGTATAAAATTGGCATTCTAAGACACTATCTGATATGTATTTTTCCTCCAGCATTTTAGGACTGAAATAATTTATTCTGTTATTTGAAGCAGGCCTTAAAACAGGTGGAACTTGCCAAGAAACAGAGCTCTCCACATTACAGGAGAGAAGAACTCATTCGTGAAAAACACTAATAGAAGAATAAACAGTTGCAGAATGCATCAACAAACATTTATCGGAACAGATGAAAACCAATTTGGCAAAATACTTAGTCCTGACTACCTGCATCATTTTCCCAGAATTGCCCCAGTTTATGATTCTCCTGACACCCTTGAAGTAATGCTGTCCAGTTCCCTAGGTATTCCTTAATAAACCAAAGTGGGCACAATTAACCACTGGGCCTTCTTGGCATCAGAAATGGTCTTCACACATATCCATGGTATGATAAAATGATTATGTGGGACTGAGAGAACAAATCATTTAGAATCAGGACAAGACAAGAAATGTAAGTCTGGACAAACAACAGAATGCAGGTCTTTAAAGTCTCTTTTGTGGAGATAAAGTCATTTTACTGTGTTAAGCACATTTTTAACTTGTTCTTTTTTTCTTAAATATTTTTTAGTTGTTAATGGACTTTTTTAATATTTACTTTTTAGTTGTAGTTGGACACAATACCTTTATTTTATTTATTCATTTTTATGTGGTGTTGAGGATTGAACCCAGGGCCTTGCACGTGCTAGGCGAGCACTCTACCACTGAGCCACAACACTAGCCCATTAACTTATTCTTTATTCTAACAATTATGATTCAGGTTCTATTAGTATTCCCATTTCATAGAAGTGGAAAATGAGACAAATGCTGATTTTCTCAGGTTAACATAGTCCAAAGTTTGGCAATATGAGTATATATAGTTATACACACACACACACACACACACACAGTACATATAAATACATGAATAGTATACATATGACTCTTATAAGTATACATTTTCATGCTATTTTAGTGCTGGATACTGTTGGGGATGTGAAGTTGGACAGCCATGGGCCCTTGGCTTTGCCTCAGCTTCATAATATTCAGCATAACTCCTGCTTTGCTTGAGCTTCAGCACTTAATACCAATCAACACATAGTAACACACACACATTTGGCAGATAATAGACATTCAGCGAATTTCAGCTGATTTTTTTGTTGTTGTCTTTAAGTGTCTGACACAAAGCCAATAAGTGACATCCATTCAGAGAATTTGTTTAGTTGCTTTAGAAAACCATTATGATTTACAAATGTCCGGTAATAATGGTCTTTATTTACCTATTTCGCTGAGAACCACATATACTGACTTATTGGGCCTTCAATTATGGAATCAAAAAACAAACTGCGGAGACTAAGGAGACAGAAGGAGGAGGAAAAGGGGTCAAGCTACATCAGAAAGAGTGACAGAGCTAAAATAAACGTAATGTGAAAGACTTAATGAAACAGGCATGGTATGAATTCTGCAGTTGGGCTTCATGTCTTCATCCCCTCAAAAAGCACTTACTGAGCTACTATCTTACCTAATAACACAAACTTTAAATCATTACTGCAAGCTTATTTTTGCCTGGTCTGTTTATAAACGTGTGCTCAAAGTGCTGATTGGTCAAAGCTCACATCAGGATTCAATACAAAAGTAAATATTTCACCAAAGACCTTAGAAATTTAGTCAAGATTACAGAAACAGCTCTTTAAGAGATGTACTTGCTTTTCTTTTGAATATAGCTTCAATTGCATATGTAAGTAATTATCTTATCAATATCCAGGTTAATATATTTTAATTTGTATTAAATGCATATTGATGTATAGGTAGGACAACGGGATAATTTCACTGGCTAATCCAATCATGGATTACATAATTTGTGCTTAACTAGAAAGGTCAATGGGGAGGGAGGGAAAGGGAAGGGGAAAGGGGGTAAAAAGTAAAAACAAATGATGGAGCCGGGCGCGGTGGCGCACGCCTGTAATCCCAGCACTTGGGAGGCTGAGGCAGGAGGATCACGAGTTCAAAGCCAGCCTCAGCCGTGGCGAGGCACTTAGCAACTCAGTGAGACCCTGTCTCTACTAAAATACAAAAAAGGGCTGGGGATGTGGCCCAGTGGTCGAGTGCCCCTGAGTTCAATCCCCGGTACCAAAAAAAAAAAAAAAAAAAAAAAAAACAAATGATGGTAGAATGAGATGGAAATCATTACCCTAAGTGCGTGTATGAAGACACGAATGGTGTGAATATATAACCAGAGATATGTAAAAATGTGCTCTATGTGTGTATTATGAATTGTAGTGCATTCTACTGTCATATACAACAACTTCAAATAAAAAACAGAAAAAACTACAAAAAAATAGAAAGTAGTTACAATTAGAAATGCATTTTAGTAACTTTTTGTAAAGTAAGTCTTAGTTAAATATAGCATCCCTATATGAAAGTATACAAATCAGAAAAGTTATAATGCAATGCATTTTCTGAAAATAAACATATCTGTGTAACAATCCCAAGATCCAGCAATTTAAGAAATGTCAGCATCTTGAGAAACTCTAGTGACTAACTTCAATCTGTCCCAAAGATCAATATTGAGGTTGATGTTTTATATATATATATATATATATATATATATATACTGTCTGGCCTTCTAACTGCATGATTCAGTTTTGCTTAATTTTGATCTCATGATACAATTTTGTGTCCAGCTTTCATTTCTTATAAAACAAAATGTAAAACATTACATTTGAGATTTCTCGCACTCATAAAATCCCCTCATGTTCTGTAAGCAATCATTCACATCCCAGCCCCAAGTAACTAAATATTTAATTTCTAAAATAATTATTATTGCCTGTTATCAGATTTCATATACATGGACTTATACTGCATATATTTTTTTTATATATATTTAATATATTTATATATAACATTTTTATAAAATATATATTTTTATCATTCACTTTTCTCAGCATGTTTTAAGATCGATGTACATTGTTATGTGTGTAAATCATTCATATTTATTGATGGGGAAGATGTTATTGTATAGATATGTAAAAATTCATTCATTTACACCAGTAGACACTAATTTAGGCTGTTGAACTACTATTTAGAAAGAAAAAAAATGTTTCTATGAACAGTTGTGTACAAATCTTTGTATATATACACAAACTTTTTTTATACTTCTTGGTTATGATTGGGAATATAATTAATTGCTGATCATACTATAAATGTATGGTTGACTACCCAAGAAATTGCCAAACTGATTTTAGGAAGTGGTTTTACCATTTACACTTTCACAAGGGATATGTGAATTTCAATTACAGGAACTCATCATCAACACATTATAAAATGACATTTCATGCTTTTAGCCTCCTAATGGATTGAAAATGGTTCTTTGTAATTTAGTTTTTTTCTTTCTTTCTTTCTTTCTTTCTTTCGTTCTTTCATTTTCTTTTCTTTTCTTTTTTTTTAATTTGTGGTGCTGGGGAGAGAAACCAGGCCTTATACTGACTAGGCCAGCACTCTACCCAAGGCCACATCCTCAGTTGCCTTCTTTCAATGTCACTTTGTACTTGACTAATACTACTGAGCCTATTGACATATTTCATATGCATAATTTCTTTTGTAAAATTTCTGTTTAAAGTTTTGCTTGTTTGATTTAAAATATGTTGTTTTCCAGATACTAGTCCTTTGTAGGTATAAACACTACAACTTTTCATAGTTTCTGTTTATGTATTCATTTTATTAATTGTTCAGTTTAGTATGTTTTATGTTTGTTTTCCTTCATACTCCATGACTTTTCTCATATAAGCAAAAATTGTTTCACTTTGGGAGTAATCGTGCAATAATACATTTTTCCATCCATTGTCATTATATATCTTTCTATGTAATTAAATATCCTTTCATTTTTATCCACAATATTTTGTGAAATACAGTGTATATAATTTGCATATATTTCTTTATATTTTATAGAATTCTACATTTTTTAATTCGTTGAAAAGTTTGTTTATGTTAATTGGGAATTAATATAATGAAATAGAAATTTTTATTATATTGGCTTTATTTCAAAGTTTTTTGTCTGTTTATTAACAATGATTTTTTTGTTTTAATTTTCCTTTTTTTTTAGTTATATATATCATTATGGTTTATTCTGACATTATTACAAAATCATGGAGATTAATTTGCTCTAATTCAGTCCCCAGTATTTCCCCTTACCTTCTCCTGTTCCTTCCCCCCTTTCCTTTACTCTACTGATATTTCTGCTGTTTACTTATGGTTTCTTTATAATTAGTGTCAAGTGGATGTACATGATGGTGAGATTCACTGTCATATATTCACATATGTACACAGGAAAGTTAGGTCAGATTTATTCCACTGTCTTTTCCTATTCCATCCCTCCTCCCTTCCCTTGATTCTCCTTTGTCTACTCCACTGATTTCTTCTGTATGTTGGATTTTTATCTTTATTAATTCAAAATGGTTTTGGGACAAGAACTCTCAGGATTTTCTACACAGATAGCAGTAAGAAAGACTATTTTACTTCTTCTTTTCAAATACGTGAATCTTGATTGTTATTGTTTCCTTACCTTTTTTCAAAGGCTGGGAAGCTCAGTACAGTAATTCTGTTGGTGACAGGACATTTGCCTTTGTTATTGATGTGCTGAATTCAAAACTGTTTTTTCTTTTGTGAATCTTTGAAAACATAATGAAAAATGGCCATTATTTTCTTCTCAAAGTTTCAAAGAATTCACTAGGGAAGTTTGTTGGTTTGGAATACATTTTAAAGTTAAATTTTTAATTTGAACAAAATTCATTAATATTCAGAAACCCATTCAAAATTTTTATATCATCTAGCCTCAGTTTTGAAAAGTTCTTTTTTTTAAAGAAATTTGTCAATTTTGTCTGTATTGTCAAATTTTGATCACAAATCTGTTCATAATATTTTATTCTTATCCTATTAATATTAGAAGCATCTTTAGTGGTATTTCTTCTTTCATTCCAGATTTGAGCAATTTACACTTTTTTCTATCTTTTCTCTCTCATTCTCAACATCTTTCCTTCTCTCTCATAAAATCCTAAGTTGTTGCACAAATACTTTTTTCCCTCCAACTAATTAATGTAAAAGAATCATCTAATTTCACTCATTCTCTCATCTCTTCCTCTAACATTTCAGAAAGAATTCCACTGCTAAGCTGTGGAGAATCCTTTATTTGTGTTTACCTTCCCTGGGATCATCATTACTTCATAATTTCAAGTTATGTGTCTTTCTTAAAAACGTGGTGGAATCTCTTATCATTCCACTCTGTCCTACATAGAATGTGAATTCTCCCTTTGTCCAAAGTACCCATGCTGTATATGCTACCTGCTTGTTACTCACTTAGTCGCCATATTGGTAATCAATTTGATCATCACGGTGTCATAATACTTGTGTTCTAGAAAACATTGTTTAATTTAATAAAGGCCCCTGAGCACAAGACTAGGGATTCTAGCACTTTGGATATGACAAAAAGAAAAGCTTTCTTTATGTGAAAATATGAAAGTTTTTGATTTCATAATGTAATAAAAACATACACTGAGATTGCTAAAATATGTGGTAAGATAGTGGTTAAATTTTTACTGTACCTAACTTATAAATTAAATTTTGTTACAGGTAGTATAGATAGCATATGTAAGTTTCAGTATTATCCATCGCTTTGGGTGTCTGGGGAGGATCTTAGGAAATGATCCACAAGGATAAGAAGGGACTACTGTACCGGAGAATAGGATACTGGAATAGTGCAGAATTTAAGGGAATACATTTGACTTGGAAATTTGCTTCTACGTGTGATAGGCTGACACAACAAGACATGGAGGATGTTTCATTAGACAGACTTGCAATCAATTCAGCTCTGAAATAACAGCTCAGATATCAAATGATTAATGGAAATGAGGAGATTTAATCAGCCTATTCTCTGAGGGCAAACAAGAAGAATTAAATAAGGCCTGAACACTGGCATGCTTACCATGCATCTAAATCATCTGCGTACAGGCCTGTCTTCAACACCAATGGAGGAAGTGAAGTATTCAGTCTGTGAGATCCCTCCCAGCTCCATCTATGTCACTAGTTTGTGGCCTCCTGACTCACATGCTGCCATAGAGAAAGACAAGTAGATTTGTTTTCTTCTCCCCCCCCCCGCTTCCCCACCTTTGTTCAAGTATAAATAAATTATCTTAATACATGTGATAATTTTCAGACATAGTATTTATATTGAAGATTTTACTGTATCTAGGGGAATAATTTTCATTCAAAAATTACTTTTAAATAAGGTGATTTGTTTAGTGTTTTTAACATTTTTGTTTCTTTGGGTCTGATTTCAGGTAGTCTTACATATTCTAAGGAAAACTGAATATTTTTTAAATTAATAAGACAGGTGAAACACTGCAGAGTAAATTAAAATAGCTTGGCAAAGTCTAAAAGCCATATACAGTTGCCAATAGGAAATGATCAAGATAAAGCTAATGAATAAATATGACTTCATCTATATCATATGAAAATTTGTGGTTGAGATTGAAGAAAATTAGGAGGGTGAAATATTGGACTTAAAATGTTTAGGTCATTATGGTCAAGTTTATTTTCTTTCTACAGCTTTTACAATAGGAATAGGTTCATTTGATGGTACAATTTGCATATTGAACGTTGTCACTTTAACTTATTTCATAAAATCTAGTTAAAATGCTGAGCAATATCATCATTGTTTAAGAAATAGAGAGGGAAGGAATTATTGGCAAAAAGTAAAATTTGACCTTTCTATTTATTTAATTCTATTCTTTGAGTCGCTTCTTGTCTCTGAGCAAGACATGTTTAACCACATGGAAGAGGTAGCAATTGATTAGTCCCATCAGAAAGGCAGACTCAGGGCTGCTGCTAACATATTAGTTCCTCCCTAAAGATGAAACCACATGCACAGTTGATAACAGGTTTAGTTATTAATATAAATAGATTTAGGGTAAAAAAATATATATATGCTGTGATATCATTCCTATATTCCAAAGAAGTGAGACAGTACAATAAAAAACAAAGCAAGCCAGGCAAAGTGGTGCACCCTTCTAATCCCAGAGGCTTGGGAGGCTAGGCAGAAGAATGGCAAGTTCAAAGTCTGTCTCAGAAACTTAGCTAGACCCTGTTTCAAAATAAACATAAAATAGGATAAATAGGATAAAACGGGCCTAGATCTGGGTGGGGATGTAGCTCAGTGACTAAACATTCCTGTGTTCAATCTCTGGCTTAAAAAAAAAAAAATCAGTGTGGAAATTATATATAGCTTGAATTGCCATTGTATTTTTACCATAAAAAGACTGTGATTAAACATTGGAAAAAAATAAGGTAGTCTGAATCCTTTTGGCTACACTGTACATGTGTGTAGATCCATGTATATTTTGGCATTTTGTACTATCTAAGATTATGTCATTCAACCCCATTCTCTTGTATTGCCAATATGTGTTTTCATGGATTTTTTAATGAGCTTTAAGGAATTCTTTATAGTTATTCATGAATAATGATAGTAATACTGATATAATATGTAATTGAGGAATTGAAGGAAGATAGGAAGGAAGGATGCATGGATATCATGTGATTCTGATGAGAATATTTTGAAAGAAGCAATATTTCCCATTTTTTCCTACAGAAACACAATTAGGTTCTGCAATTTGCCTATATGAGCATCCACAGAATAGTTGTGCTAGGGCAATGGGACAGGTTGCTAAGGACCAAAGAAGTCAGCTGGGGATGGGATGTGAGACATAAGGTTTATTGAGAAATGCTTATTGGGAGGATTTGTTGCTGACAGACAGAAGAGCGGCTTCACCAGAAAGTCCAGTGGTGGCAGGCTGGATGGTGCCCCTCCGTTTTACTCAGGGCCTCCAGGGCTTTGCCTGAGAACAGCACTCCACACCACCACCACACAATGCTGTGTCCAGTGGTAGCTGCCTAGACAAGCATACCCCTTTCCCACAGAGATCTCCTTAGCCCCAGTAGTCACAGGGTGGGCTTTTGTTGTTGTTTTGTTTTCTGGTTTAGTTACAAAAATAGCATAGGCTTAACTTCATCATCCCATTATATGATTAGCAGCTCAAGGAATTTGGCATGCATGCAAGAAACAAGCTTTGTTTTTTTTTTTGTTTTTTTTTTCTTTCCCCCTTTTTATTTTGGTACTAGGGATTGAACCCAGGGCGTTTAACCACTGAACCACATCCCCAGCACGTTTTATCTTGAGACAGTGTCTCATTACGTTGCTTGGGGCTCTCTAAATTGCTGAGGCTGGCTTTGAACTTGAGATCCTCCTGCCTCAGCCTCCTGAAATGTGGATTACAGGTGTGCTCCACCACACACAGCAAGAAAGATGCTTTCTACAAATAACACTAATTTGTCCTATCTCCATCCAGGAGAGAAAGCCAATGTCTTTCAAAGTAATATTTCTCTGGCTCTTCTGGCCCTGACTTGCTCTCACTATTCCTTTAACCTGGCTGGGCTGTTGGGCACAGAGAGTGACCCTCCAATGACATGGTGTTTACATTTTTCCTTTTCCCCAAGGACATCATTTCATAATTAAAACCTAGTAATGACAATAGTGATCCAAGTTTTGGATATTCTGATTGCAAGTATGGCACAAACCCAATTAAATCTGTCATCTTTACTTTGCACAGCTCCCTGTTGTGCTTTCATCAAACACTTCCTGTAAATCAAGATCTGAACATCTGATATTTCTTTTGGTGATTGAAAATCCTGTCTATGTGCTTTTGGCGTATTATAAAAGACCCAGTTTTCAAAATCTCTTTCCTTCCGAGTCTTTTCTTGTCATGCAACAATATTAATACAAGCTTAAACTACAACTAATAAGATGCAATAAGATTTAAAATATGACTAACATCACTCACTTCCTGGTTATCTCTGGAGGTTGCTACATAAATCAATTTAGCACAGTGCATTATTTTTTATTCCACTTCTACTTTTCATAATAAATGAGGATGTTTGATAGTATAGGAAGCAGTCTTAACTAGATTTACATATTTCAAATTAGTCTCATTTCAGTTTCATTCTAAAAAGGACAGAAAACTGATATCATTTATAATAATGACCATATTAATACTCTCTTAGAGATTCAATAATAATGGATTATTGCCTGGCTGTGATTTTTCATAATGCAAAAAGCTAGATTAATTCATATGGTTTCAAAAAGGACTTAATAATCTTTATAAAAGAAGACCTCATTTTTCATTAAATTGATGTTACCTGTGAAGAATTCCTCACCCCATAACTTTGGACCGGGAGGGCAGCAGTTGCTGCCACATTTTGTCAGGGTCACAGTGGTCAGTGTGTCCAGTATCTGCATCTAGTGGTCAGTCCTTTCTGTGTGTGATGTGGGCTAGTTCATCTTCTCTCCACATGACTACGTCTCTGGTGATTAGGGCTGCAACTTAGATTCTTGGCCTCTCTTGATACATGCTCCCTTTCCCATGTTATTCTGCAGCCAACTCAGTTACTCAATGAACTGTCTATCTTTTTCATTAGCTTCCACTTCTATTTAATTCAAGCAGAATTGGGTGTATCATTTCCTTTGGCTGCCACACATATTGCCACATGCTGGGTAGCTGAAAGGACGCAACTGTGTTATCTCACAATTCTCCAGGCCAGACGTCCAGAATCAGGACTTTGGCAGTTCAGTGCTCTTTCTAAAGTCTGCAGCCAAGGTTCCCTTACAGTGGCTCCTTGACTAACCTGGTCATCCCTCTCTGAGCTCCACCTTCATGCTCCCACTTCTTCTCTGCGTCTGTGATGCCTTCTTTCTGTTCTAAGAAGACAAACAGAGGATTTAGGGTTTAACCATGTAATCCAGGGTTATCTCATTTTGAGATTCTCAGTTACTCTTACAAAGTCATCACATCTGCAAACAAATCCACAGTTGCTAAGCCCTAAGATGTGGTCATATCTTTTGTAAGTCCACCATTATATCTTCTACCCAGATACTCCACTAACAACTGTGACATGAAACATTTCAAAGTCTCTATTCATTTAATTTAAAGTAATGTGTGCTGTCAGTAAAAAGTGTACCTCATATCTGATCCAAAACACCCTGCATTTAATCTTTCCACAGCTTAAATTCAGTGATTAAAGGGTTATCTAGCTTTTCATTTTATATATAAAGGTAGAGGGTCTCCTGAACAGTTGCTTGCTCCACCTATAACCCAGCAGCCTACTTCAACCTTTGTCTCATGCACATCAATAGACTCATTTTGCATGTTATTTATTTATTTATTTATTTATTTATTTATTTATTTTTACAGGAACATTGACTACCTTCAATCAGAATGGTCTTCTTCATGATCACCTGCACAGTGCATCAGGAAGAACTAAGTATTTAGTATTTCGTTTGATCATGAACTTGTAAAAATGAGACTTTATAATTGAAAAGTTGTTTGCTGTGACACCAGTTCTGGAAGACTGTTTAACATGTTTGGAGACAGGCATACTTTTATAATGAGGCTTATTTATTATTACAGCTATACCTTCAGTATCCACTGACAAGGGCATATACACACACAAAGGCTTAATTCATCAGCATCGTGACCTCAGTATGTCTAAGAGTAGATAAATGTACACACATTCCATAAAGATAGAATGATTTAATTAGTTCAATTAGGTCCTAACTTTGAGTATGAGTTTAGACATGAAAAGTCCACATATTTGTTATTTGCTTTCTATATCCACTAATTTAAAGTGTTTGGTGTCAAAATGCAATAGTATTGATTTGGAATGAAGTATACGCATGGCAAATCAACTTTTATTATTGGTTGAAAACAATTACTAACAAGGAAAAATTCTAAACATTGTCATAACTTAGAAGTTTGCTGAAGAGCCAATGCTGTTTTCTCTAGTTCATTTACTATCACATTGTCTGATATCACATACATTCCTGAATCAGTTCACTTTTAAACATTATTAGTATCCTTAACTTTTCAACTCAGTTTTCTTACATTCAACATGTATTGTAAACTAATTTATTAAATAAACTTTTAAAAAGACACTTAAAATTATCCACAAACATAGAGAAATACTATGTAGTTACAAATGCAGTTTTCCATATGTGTTCATTTGGTCAATAAATCAGCCAACAGGTATTTTTTATATATAAAAGACTCCCTGGCATTCTTCAAAATGCTAAATAAATTGCATTGAATTCAAAGGTAACATTCTATGCCCTCATGTGGCATATATTATAGAGCAAAGAGATGGATGATAAGCCCCGAATTATAAGTTATGTACTAGGTATAATGGAAAACAGCTGCAGGAGAAGTTCTAAGTTATAAGAGTGTGATTTCAAATTTAAACATCCTGGAATGAACCAACATGATTGCAAAATTGAACTGTAGCAAAAACAAGAAAAAGGTAATGATATTCATTATATATGGATATGTAGGAAAGGCTGCTGCAACCTGGGACTCCTGCAAAGTGTACAGGTACTGAATAAAGAGTATCATTCATAATAAAGAGACTATGTTACCTTGAACTTGATGAAGGTGGCAGAAGAGATAAGATTAGGACAGAAAGGGGTTAGACTGAGTCGAATGGAAAGCCACTTCAGTGTTTTGAGCTGAGATTTGGTGTGCCTTTTCTTAGAATTGTTCTCTGCTTTATAGGCAAGGTACTGGCAGAGAGGTGGGAGAGTTGAAGCAGGAAAAAAAAATGAAAAATTATTTACAATTTCCAAAATAAAGAACAGTGGCAACATTGACTACTGTGAAAATGGTTTGATGGTTACAAGTGGCCAAATTTTAATTATCTTGATAATATATTTTATGAAGCAATTTTAATGATAAACTAACTGTGAGGGGTGAGGAGAAAAGATTGAGTCTGAAATCACTCATATGTATGTCCCCAGGAACTGAAATGCTGTTGCCCTTTGTTGATAATAGACGCATATGGAAAAGCAGGTTGGGGAGGGAGTTCATGAGTTCTGTTTAGAAGCAGAAGTGCACAATGTATGTGCACACAGAGACACTCCTCTAACTCATCCTTGTATTCACCTGAACCTCTGCTTCTGCATCTGTGCACTCCTCTCACTATGCATTTGCATCTATGCAGCAGTTCTTAGCACAGTGCCTGGAACTAGCAGACAGTATATAATTACTTATTGAATGAACTGAATGAATACACACCAAAAGCAATTTGGCCGATGTTATGCTATTTGTAATACCAACCTAATGGCATATGGTGTGTACAGTGAGTTTAACAAATAACAGTGTATTGTATATCTGAGAATTGCTAAGGAGTAGATTTCACCTGTTATGACTGCAAAACTATGGTAAGCATGTAAGGTAAAGCGTATATTAACTAGTTCTTTTTGGCACAATGTATACATATTTTGAAACATCATGTTATACACCATCAGTGATATATATATATATATATATATATATATATATATATATATATATGACAATTTAAATACATCAATTTTTAAAATAAAGTGTATGAACCTGCAAACCAAATAAAAAATTATATAATGATATATTTTCAATGACTACATGATGAATGGATAAGCAAATAATTTTTCAAAGAATTTTATGTGGAATGCTTTCCTACATCCTTTTAGAAACATGATTTTACATGTATTCTTGGAAATTTTTGAACTCATTATCAAAGCATTTATGGAAAGCATTATACTGGTGTGTATTCAAGTGAAGTATCTGCATCCCAGTTTATTTTTCTTACTAATTGAATGAAATGAATCGAATTGCTTTAATCTTTTTGAGATACAATTCCTTCTTTTCTAAGTTGAGGGTATCTGTACTACTAAGTTCATTTTTCTAAGATTACAAAGATTATATGACAAACATAATACAACAGGTAACTAACAGATAATAGATGTTACAAAAATACATATCATCTGAAATGTGCAAGAACCATGTTAATTTAGCAAAAGTTGTAAACCATTGCATGACTGATATATGTGTTCAGCTGGGTAAAAATCAAACTCAAAAATCTGGTAAGGAAATGAATATTGAGTTAGCAAAATATTTTATCTTAACTAGTTACAAAAATTTCTAAAATAATGCAATTTTGATTCAAACAAACCACAAGTTCTTATACTTCATATTCTAGCCTTTGATTATGAGATCCTGCCAACCTTAAATTAGTTCCTATTTGTAGGAAACATGAATTATAAATGAAACAAAACTGTACTGAAACAACATGCCAACTATGTAGCAAATGAATAAGATATGTCTCAATTGTCTTGGAATTTAAACATCAAAATAATTTGCATTAAATTCTCTACATATCAGGTCATTAAATCATTTTAACAGTGTTCTTTGTTCTTATTGATCTGAAGTTGTGCAATTGTTATGGAAGCAACTGTTGCAGAATAAAATTGCAACACTGGCTTGGCAAGCAATTTCTGTGGGTAGCCTTTAAATTAGTTCCTGTAATAATTTTTAACTTAATTATTTTTGAAAGCTTCACTGTAACACTGTAAACTGTTAAGACAGCATTACTGATGGAAAAATATCAACAGTAAAAGGTCACTGCTTTTAATGCATTAGATTTTAAGCACCAGAAAGTAAAAAAAAAAAAAAAAAAAAAAAGAACACACACACACACAATGTGCACGTGTACATATATACATATATAATTTTCCTGGGAAAATACTATATTTGATCATTTATGAATGATAGAACTTTATTAACTATAGTGTAAGCACTTAAACTTGTGTATAAAATAATCTTAAAAGATACTTAATTCAGAGACATGTGCTGAAAGGAGCAGCCCAGGCACCAGCCCACCTGGCCGCCAGCTCACGCTGCCATAGCCTCTAGGGCTGGGAACATCAGGTGCCTGCTGCAAAGAGGGCCCGTCCAGAGGAAGGGCCCTGTCCATTCCCTGCGACCAGACCAGCTGCGACCAGAACAAGCAGTAGACACCTGCCAGATGGAGCAGCCCAGCCACCAGCTCGCCCAACCATCAGCCCACACCATCACCAGGACCAAAAACTCTAGGCTCCGTCCTGTGAAAGGGCCCTGCCGCTCACCTGCCCAACCCCCACCAAAACAACTAGACTGGGAGGAGACCCAGGAGGAGGAGAGTGGGGAGAAGAAAGCCAGACTGCCTGCTCCACCACACTGGGCCAGGAGGAGATCTGGAGAGAAAGGCCTGCTCCATGCCCACAAATTGGAAAGGCAACCTGCATCTGTCCAGAGAAACACACCACACTAGGATTCCACAGTTACTCAACCCAACACCAATATAATTATAAGCCTGAGACTGCCACTGCAACAAAACTGAGTTGGCTACGCTACTACCAAGGAACAACAAAAGGTCCGGGTAAGACATCACTAAGGTCCCTGGGGACCAGGATGCACCAAAAGGTGCAACCAGTTATGCTGTTGTGAACTAACAGGGAATCTTACATGGGGTTGCATTTTTTCTTCTACTAACAGCCAAATTCTAATGATTATACTCTCACTAGTCAAATAATCTAATACATCTATTTTCTCACATCTTGCTTTCTAAATGTTTAAGCCAACCTCTAAGTTGCCCCTTCTACCATTAGATACTGTAAATCACCACGTAAATATAGAGACTATATGGTATAAGATAACTGATCTCATCATTTCTGTTTATAGTGACAAAACTGTAAATATAAAAATAGAAACTAACTGATATATGGAAACACATTAGGTACATTGAAAAATCTAATATTGATATTTCCTAAAAACTGAGGTTTTGGGTAATATGGAGGGATCTTATAAGACAAAAGGGCAGAAGCTGCAATACCTCAGGTTTACCTTGCAAGAGAGGAGAATACATAGACATAATGAAGAAACAAGAGAGGAAAATGCCCCCAAACAAACCAAGATACTACAACAATAGAAACCGTAGAAAGCACAGTAGGTGAAATTTCAGAGAAGGAGTTCTGGATATACATAATTAAAATGATAAGGGATTTAAAAAATGACCTAAGTGAACAGATACAGGCAAAAATTGATCTCTTCAACAAATAGATAAGAGATCAAATACAGGCAACCATTGATGAAACCAACAAAGAGATAAGAAGAAATCCAGGTAGCAAAAGATTACTTCAAGAAAGAAATACAAAGTCTGAGAAAAAAACAAACAGAAATCCTTGAAAGGGAAGAAACAGTAAGCCACTTAAAAAATTCAATAGAACAACTAACGCAAATAAACAAACATTTAAAAAAAAGAAAAGAAAACATCACTAACAGATTGGACCACTTGGAAGATAGGACATCAGACAATGAGGACAAAATATATAATCTTGAAAATCAAGTTGACCTCACAGTGAAGATGGTAAGAAACCATGAAAGAATAGCCAAGAATTATGGGATACCATCAAAGGACCAAATTTAAGATTTATTGGAATAGAGGAAGGTGCAGAGATTACAAACCAAAGGAATGCACAATCTCTTCAATGAAATAATATCAGAAAATTTCCCAAGCAGGAAGAATGAATTTGAAAATCAAATACAAGAGGCCTATAGGATGCCAAATGTACAAAATTACAACAAGTCCACACCAAGGCACATTATAATGAAAATGCCTAACATACAAAATAAAGATAGAATTTTAAAGGCTTCAAGAGAGAAAAGTCAGATTACCTATAAGGGAAAACCAATTCACATCTCAGCAGATTTTTCAATCCAGACCCTCAAAGCCAGGAGAGCCTGGAACAACATATGCCAGGCTCTAAAAGATAAGGGATGCCAACCAAGAATTTTATATCCAGCAAAATAAAGCTTTAGATTTGAGGATGAAATAAAAACCTTCCATGATAAACAAAAAAGAAAGCCTGCTCTACAGAACATTCTTGGTAAAATATTCCATGAGGAGGAAATGAAAAATAATAAAGAAAATCTGCAAAGGGAAGAACTACAATAAAGGGGAAAACCAACCAAAGGCAAAACTAAGTCAAACTAAATACCAAAAAATAATTAAAAAATAAAAATCACTGGTAATACAAATTATGTCTCAATAATAACCCTGAATGCTAATGGCCTAAACTCACCAATTAAAAGACATAGGCTAATAGATTGGATTAAAAAAACAGACCCAACAATATGTTACCTTCAAGAGGCACATCTCATAGGAAAAGATGCCCATAGACTTAAGGTGAAAGGATAGGATAAAATATATCACTCACATGGTCTACATAAGCAAGCAGGGGTCTCCATCCTCATATCAAATATAGTAGACTTCAAGCCAAAGTTAGTAAAAGAGATAAAGATGGACATTTCATACTGCTAAAGGGAATCATAGATCAACAAGACATAACTGTTATAAATATATATGCCCCAAATAATGGAGCATCTACATTCATCAATCAAACTCTTCTCAAGTTCAAGAATCAAATAGACCACAACACAATAATTCTAGGTGATTTTAACACACCTCTTTCACCACTGGATAGATCTTCCAAACAAAAGTTAAACAAAGAAACTATAGAACTCAATAATACAATTAATAACTTAGACTTAACTGACATATATAGAGTATATCATCCATCAATGAGCCAATACACTTTCTTCTCAGCAGCACATAGATCCTTCTCTAAAATAGACCATATATTATGCCATAAAGCAACTCTAAGCAAATATAAAAAAGTAGGGCTACTACTCTGAATTCTATCAGATAATAATGGAATGAATTTAGAAATCAATGATAAAAAAAGAAAGAAAAGCTACTCTAACACATGGAGAGTAAATAATATGCTATTGAATGATCAATGGGTTGCAGAAGACATCTAGAAGGAGGTTAAGAAATTCTTAGAAGTAAATGAGAACAACTATACAACATACTGAAATCTCTGGGATACTCTGAAGGCAGTACTAAGATGAAAGTTCATTGCATGGAGCTCATTCCTTCAAAAAAGAAAAAGTCAACAAATAAATGAACTAACATTACATCTCAAAGCCCTAGAAAAAGAAGAACAAATCAACCCCAAAAGAAGAAGACAGAAAATAATTAAAATAAGAGCTGAAATTAATGAAATTGAAACTAAAAAACAATTGAAAAAATTGACAGAATGAAAAGTTGGTCTTTGAAAAAATAAATAAAATTGATAAACCTTTTGCTATGCTAACAAAGAAAAGAAGAGAGAAAACACCAATTACCAATATCTACAATGAGAAAGGAAATATCGCAATGGACACTACAGAAATACAGAAGATAATCAGAAATTATTTTTAAAATTTATACTCCAATAAAATAGAAAAGAATGAAGGCATCGACAAATTTCTAGAGACCTATGATATGCCCAAACTAAATCAAGATGATATACACAATTGAAATAGGTCAAGTTCAAGCAAAGAAATAGAGGATGCCATAAAAAACTTACCAACCAAGAAAAGCCCAGGAACAGATGGATATACAGCTGATTTCTACAAGACCTTTAAAGAAGAACTAGCACCAATACTTCTCAAACTATTTCATGAAATAGAAAAACAGGGAACACTCCCAGACTCTTTCTATGAGGCCAATATCACCCTGATTCCAAAACTAGACAGAGATAAATCAAAGAAAGAAAACTTTAGACCAATATCTCTAATAAATGTAGATGCAAAATTTCTCAATAAAATTTTGGCAAATCCAATACAAAAACACATCAAAAAGATAGTGCACCACAATCAAGTGGGCTTCATTCCAGGGATGCAAGTTTGGTTCAATATAAGAAAATCAATAAATGTAATTCATCACATCAATAGGCTTAAAGATAAAAATCATATGATCATCTCAATTGATGCAGAGAAAGCATCTGACAAAATACAACATCCCTTCATGTTCAAAATGCTAGAAAAAATAGGGATAACAGGAACATACCTCAACATCACAAAGGCCATCTATGTTAAGCCCCAGGTCAACATCGTTCGAAATGGAGAAAAATTGAAAGCATTCCCTCTAAAAACTAGAACAAGACAGGGATGTCCTCTTTCACCACTCCTATTTAACAAAGTTCTTGAAGCCCTAGCCAGAGCAATTAGACGGAAGAAATTAAAGGGATACGGATAGGAAAAGAAGAACTCAAAGTATCACTATTTGCAGACGATATGATTCTATACCTAGAAGATCCAAAATATTCCACCAGAAATCTTCTAGATCTAATAAATGAATTCAGTAAAGTAGATGGATATAAAACCAATACCCATAAATTAAAGGCATTTCTGTACATCCGTGACAAATCCTCAGAAATAGAAACTAGGAAGTCCACCCCACTTACTATAGCCTCAAAAAAAAAAAAAAAAAATTGGGAATCAACTTAACAAAAGAAGTGAAAGACCTCTACAATGAAAACTACAGCACACTAAAGAAAGAAATTAATGAAGATCTTAGAAGATGGAAAGATCTACCTTGTTCATGGATAGGTAGAACTAATATTGTCAAAATGACCATTCTCCCAAAAGCATTATACATATTCAATGCAATACCAACCAAAATCCCAATATCATTCCTCATAGAAATAGAAAAAGCAATCATGAAATTCATCTGGAAAAATAAGAGACCCAGAATAGCCAAAGCGATTCCTAGCAAGAAGAATGAAGCAGGTGGCATTACTACTCCAGACCTTAAATTGTACTACAAAGCAATAGTAACAAAAACAGCATGGTATTGGCATCAAAATAGGCCAGTTGACCAATAGTACAGAATAGAAGTCACAGAGACGAACCCACACACCTACAGTTATCTTGTATTAGACAAAGGTGCCAAAAAATGTTCACTGGAGAAAAGACAGCCTCTTCAACAAATGGTGTTGGGAAAACTGGAAATCCTCCTGTGATAGAATGAAATTAAATCTCTTCCTCTCACCATGCACAAAACTTAACTCAAAGTGGATCAAGGACCTAGGAATTAAACCAGAGACCTTGCACCTAATAGAAGAAAAAGTAGGCCCAAATCTCCATTATGTTGGTTTAGGCCCCAACTTCCTCAATAAGACCCCTATAGTGCAAGAACTAAAACCAAGAATCTATAAATGGGATGGATTCAAACTACAAAGCTCCTTCTCAGCAAAAGAAACAATCAATAAGGTGAATAGAGGACCTACAGAATGGGAGGAAATCTTTACCATAAGCACATCAGATAGAACACTATCCTCAAGGATTTATAAAGCCCTTAAAATCCTTAACACCAAAAAAATCCCAAATAACCCAATCAATAAATGGGCCAAGGAACTAAATAGACACTTCTCAGAAAATGATATACAAACAATCAACAAATATATGAAAAAATGTTCAACATCTCTAGTAATTAGAGAAATGCAAATCAAAACAACTCTAATATTTCATCTTGCTCAAAACACAAGCAACTATAAATGCTGGCAAGGATGTGGGGGAAAAAGGCACATTCTTACATTGCTGGTGGAACTGCAAATTGGTGAAGCCAATCTGGAAAGTAGTATGGAGATTCCTAGGAAAATTTGGAAGGGAACCACCATTTGACCCAGCTATACCACTCCTTGGCCTATTCCCAAAGGACTTAAAAACAGCTTACTACAGGGACACAGCCACATCAATATTTATAGCAGCACAATTCACAATAGGTAGATTGTGGAACCAACCCCAATGCCCATCAGCAGATGAATGGATCGGGAAACTTTGGTATATATACACAATGGAACACTACTCAGCACTAAAAGAGAATAAAATCATGGCATTTTCAGGTAAATGGATGGACTTGGAGAAAATAATGCTAAGTGAAGTTACCCAATCCCAAAAACCAAAGGTTGAATGATCTCTTTGATAGGAAGATACTAACTTAAAAAGGCAAGAGAGAGGGGAGGAGAGGAATGAAAGAGATTTAAACAGCACAAAGATGGGGGAGGGAAAAAAGGGGGCAAGGGGATTGGAATAATGGCAGACTGGGTTATCCATGATTACCCTATATACAGGTATGAATACATAATTGTTAAAAAATACATTATATAAAACCAGCAACTTGAAAAATTGTGCTCCTTATATGTAATATGAAATGAAATGTACTCTGAAAACATGTATAACAAATTAGAATAATAAAAAAAAATAAAAAGGATACTTAATTCAAGAAAATAAGAGAATCATGAGGATCAACTTCTTTTAACAATAAACTACTATTAAAATATTAAAGCCGGGTGCGGTGGTGCATGCCCGTAATCCCAGCCCTTTGGGAGGCTGAGGCAGGAGGATCGCAATTTCAAAGCCAGCCTCAGCAATGGCGAGGCACATAGTAACTCAGTGAGACCCTGTCTCTAAATAAAATACAAAAAAGGGCTGGGGATGTGGCCCAGTGGTTGATTGCACCTGAGTGTTCAATCCCTGGTACCACAAAACAAATTAATTAATTAATTAATTAAAATATATATATATATATATATATATATATATATATATATATTAGAACAAACATGCCTCATTTTATGCATATGGCTGCAAGTTAAAGGACAAATCCTGTCTTAATACAAGAACACCAAACTTTGCTACCTATAATTAGTAAAGATCACTAGTCTGAATTTGGGTTCGTCCTTTTCTGCCTTTTAGCTCCAAATTGGTATAAAAACCTGAGAAACACAACTCTTTCTCATTCTGGTATGTAAAATAAATAGCCATTACATTTATCCAACTTGTGAATGGGTTCTTTCTTCTATGTAGTATCTGCTGAATGTTTGTAACCTACAAAAGACTGTATATAACCTCACCCCCTCTCACTTAGGTGATAAATTGTGAAGGTCTGTAACCTTGCTAAAGCATTTATGGTAGATATAGTTCTAATTGTGCCCAGGATTCCTGTTCCATTTTATACACCTCCTGGGCAGTCCCCTCCACTTCAGCACACACATGGCATGTACAAATAATGAGCTATTATTCCCATGACTATGTCTGGCTTAATGAAAAGCGAGATTATCCTGGTGGGTCTGACTTACTCAGGAGAGGTCTTTAAAAGACAGTGAAGGAGTCTGGCCTGTTACTGCATGCATGCAACCCAGCTACTAGGAAGGCTGAGGTAGAAGAATAACAAATCCAAGACCAGTCTGGGCAACTTAATGAGATCCTGTCTCAAACTAAAATAAAAGTGGGCCAGGGTTATAGGTCACCAGTAAAGAACTCTTGGCTTCAATCTCTAGTAAAAACAAAACAAACATAAAAAGCCCCCAAAATAAAAATAATGAAGGGCTGGAGATTTAGGTCAGTGATAGAATGGTTGACACTAGGACTGGTAGCCTGTACAAGGCCTTGAGTTCAATCCCAGCACTGCAAGGAAATAAAAATAAATAAATAAATAAACAAACAAGAAAATAAATGAAAAAATAAATATTTTTAAAAACAATGAAGCACAAGGACTGTCCTGGTGACCTGTAAGAAGATACTATCAACTGTGGAGTAAGCTGCCTTGGGTGGACTGCTGCCCGTGAGCCTTCTAGAAAACCCACCTGAGCCCAGCCCAAACTTCTGACTCCAAATACTTTGAGATAATCATCAATGGTTGTTTCATGTAGCTAGGTTTGTGATAATTTTTTACACAGCAATTGAAAACTGATACAGTTGTTCTGATAGACTCTAAATAAGTGTAAGATTAAAAGCACATAGTTTTCCTTTGGGAAAAAAAAAAAGAACATAGCCCATGATTAATTCCTCTCTGAGAACGCCAACACAATCTCTATATCCTTGCTGATTATCAGGGAATAATTGCGTTCAATAACCCTGGAGTCACTTGATAAATATTAGCAAGTAAGGTCAGTGCTAGCCTAGATAGCATCTGTTCCTACTGGGAGAAAATGCCATTGCTAAGTTACTGTAATTCCAACAGTGGTGAAACCATCAAAACAAAAAGTCAATTTTCAAAATCTAAAATTTGAGTAAATTTCCCTAAGGTTATGGAGTAGCCAACATACATAACTTTATACAAGCTAATCCAATGTTGGACTAATTCAGTAATAAAACAGAAAATCCCCACCTTCTAGAATAATCATCCATTACTATATCGTTGAAGGAGTTCACATTTTACTGAAGCATGCTTTGAATTTTATTTTTATAACAAATCTGTCTCAGTAATGGGTGCTGTGTGTGCCTTGCCAGATCTCAGTCCTGAGGCAAATGCACGCCATACATATTTAACATGAGAGTCAATTTAAAGTATCTTCTTATGGTTTTGATCTCAAATGGCATTCCAAAGCCATATGTTAACTGTGGAGTCACCAGTCTGTAATACTATTGGGAAGTGGTAGGATCTTTAGGAGGTGGGGCTTGTAGAAAATTTAGGTCATTAAAGGTATGCCCTTGAAAGAGATATTAGAACCCCAGCCTCTTACCCTGCCGTGATGTCCTGACTTGCTACAAAACTGCAGGCTCCAAAATGATAGAGCTAGGTGGCCATAGACAGAAAACTTTGAAACTGAGATCCAAAATAAACCTATCTTCTTCTTAAGTTGATTTTCTCATGTATTTTGTAATGACAATGGAAGTCTGACTGACACACATAAAACGACTCCCTTCTCTAGAGAATTGCATGAAAACAATTGAAGTATGTATACTGAAGGGGATTGCATGTAACTAATTATTATAGACTTTACCTCCCAGACTTACCTTGTGGTGAGAATACTTACCAATCAATCCCTTAGCAATTTTCAGGAATTCAATATACTGTTATAACCATGGTCACCATATTGCATAATAGATCTTCTGAAAATATTTCTTCCACTAACAGAACTTGTATATGTTTTGACTGACATTGTCCCCAAGCACCTTCACCCACCTCATCTGTCAATAATCACCATTCTACTCTCTACTTCAAAACATCATGTTACACAACACACACACCTACCATTTTATCCGTCAACTTGAAAAGAATAGAAAAGAAACAGAAGCCTGCACAGTGAAGGCTTTGCTCACAATCACCTTCCAGGGTCCAAAGCCAGCCCCCTGACCTTGTAAGCAACCAACATTATGTGCACTTTGCCTTTCAGGTTTCTTCTTGAAATCAGATTGAAGCTCTCTCCTGCCAAGAGCACATTCTTGCTTCTTTGTTCCTGTGACCTATACTGTAAACATCACTCATTCCTTTCTCAGTAAATAATTTAAATAAGATTCTCTCTCTCGGGTTCTAATATGAGTCCCTGTGTATTACATGCTTACTATACAGATCCATGAAATATAAAAAAATCAGCTGAGGATGTATATGGAAGCAAATAAAACCTAGACATGCAAGAGTTCTTCCAACACGCAGCCTATTGCAAAGCTCTAAGAGGAATCTTAGAATGGTACTCACATAATCATACTGTAAAACCTTCAAAGGTAAAAGATTGCATTTTTTCCCCTGAAAGAATACTCCTAAAAGTATACTTGAGGCACTTCAAAATATATAGTCTAATTGCAACTGCTATCTCAATCTAGTTTTTAGAACTACATTGATACAAGCTACATTGTCAGACTGAAACAAAAAAAAAAAAAAAAGTAAAGTCAAAAGCTAGGTAGGAAGATAACCTTAAGATGCTCTTTTTCTGCAATACTTGGAAACTGAACTAATTATTTTCAGACACAAGTCTATTTGGATGGATTTTCTCCATAGGAGAAAATGTTCTGATTGTTTCATCCCTCTGATTCTGTAAGCTTCAGCATAGAAGATGGACGTGGTCAAGTGAAGTCCATGTTTTCAGGAATAATGAAGGAGGCAGGCTGTAGGCAAGCCATTTTCAAGGCTATGGTAAAATTCCCATTGCCAGTCTCTCATGACTGTCTGAAAGGTTAATCTTTGGTTAAAGATTCATATGTTCAGGCAGAGATTGACACTCAGTTGGAGCTGCTTCGCGTGTGCAAGACACTGGGTCCATTCTCCAAAACCTCACATACACACACACACACACACACACACACACACACATCATATAGTCTACACTCACCTGGATGGAGGTGCCTCAAGTATTAATTTCATAAATGAAAAACTTCTGATGTTCTACTTACTCACTCCCTAAATGGGGGGGGGGTGAAAAAATGCCAACCCAGCTTATTTTAACAATATATTTAAAACTTTCTGCATATTGCTATACATCTTATTCCTTAAAAATGAACATCCTTCAAGCCATTTGTCTAATGTTTTGAAAATTAAAAAAATAATAAAGAATTGTAAATATGGGTTTTGTTTCTGAAGGATGGAAATTTATAATATTAAAATAATTTCACATGTACATGGCTATGCACAGAAACACACAAGTGTGCACACTCACTAGACTGGCATATCCTTAAAAGTATTATTCAAACCAAATAAAGAAACAATGCCTGTTTCATAACTGTGAAACATTTTGCCAATTCCATTTCCTGGATTCCATTTTGACCAGTTGTTTCCATTTGGTCAATAAGACATTAAAACTTTTTCGGAGTTTTATCTTGAGAAATGACACAACATTGACACATTTTACACACGAAAAAAAAAGTAGTTTTGTTAGAGGTAGCCAGCATAAGGGAAATATGTTTGATTCAAAAAAAAAAAAAAAGTACACAAAGCTTGCTCTCCCAAATATATTCATATTTTATAAAGCAAAAAACAAACATTGAGCTGATTACCTGCTACATAATAATTTAACTCAATCTTGATCATATGTCTAAAAAAAAGATACAATATGTCATGTTCCACATATATTAAGATTATCTTTGTGTGAAACTTATCTACTCTTTTTTGTTTTGTTTTTGTACCAGCGATTGAACTCAGGAGCACTCAACTACTCAGCCACATCCACAGCCCTATTTTGTATTTTATTTAGAGACAGGGTCTCACTGAGTTGCTTAATGCCTCACTTTTGCTGAGGCTGGCTTTGAACTCGTGATCCTCCTGTCTCAGCCTCCAGAGCCACTGGAATAATAGGCGTGTGCCACTGTGCCTCACCTACTTTTTATATAATGCTGTCTTTTTATATAGGTTGTTATAAAATTGATGTTCTTATAACTCTTCCTTTTCTTTATCTAGCAACCCACCCCAAAATTTCAACAGTAATTTTTCATACCCCATCTACTTTTCCTTCTTACACTAATCATAACATTCTTTACCAGATAAATTACACAGTTTTGCAGCATCAGTGCCCTCAATAAACATCTCCCCTCTCAGTGTGACCATGCTGAATTTCACAGGGAATGAGTTTCCACCTACCACATGGGAAGCACTCAAAAACATTTGCTTAATGAACCTAGTCTCCACTAAACTAAAGGATGAATGAAAGTGTGTGATGTACTGCTTGAGTCCTGTAAAAGTATATTTTCTCTCTCCACTAATAGTTGGGTCGAACATCAACGTATAGCTGTATAAACTCATCTAGTGACAAGTTTGTAATTTTTGTTTTGACTTTCTGCAGTTAAACACTTTCCATTATATGATAAATGTATTCAATTGCTCAAGTTACTTTTGAAAGAATGCAATGAAATGATCAGTGTGAAGAAAGTTGTCAGTCTATTAAGGTAGAAAGGAGCATAAATGAGATGTCACTTTACTCAGTGATCCTTGAGCAAACTCGCATGGGAAACATTAACAGAAAACACCATGGAAGGAAGGTAGGATTCCACACATTTAGCAGAGCAATACCAGGTTATCAACTTACGGAGTTACCAAATGTACTGATCTAAATAAGAAGGAAGTCTGATAGCCAAATTAACGAACCAAGGCAAATGTTACAAAATGTGAATTTTAGGACTAAACTATCTCAGCTTATTTTTCTTTTGCATGTATTCAGTGTATTGTCATGACTGATAATTTGCAAAAAAGGGAATTGAGCTAATTAGAACTTTTATAGAATGTTTATTTCAATAATAGTGGAAAACATTTGTGTGCCTTGTACAGGGGTATAAAATCATTGCATTATTGCATGTGTGTGTGTGACAGAGTTTCTTCTATCATTGAGGATGTTCTAATCAGACATCTTGATGTATTTGAAAAGTAAATAAATAAAAAATTTTGCATGTTATGTAAAATTAGCATTTTCTTAATACTGTGAACAAATGAGCAAATAAACAATGGTAAACACAAATACCTGGAAAAATTTGGTGTGAGATTGTGATAACTAATCTTACATGTCAGCCTTACTGTGTTACAGGGTGCAAGGATATTTAGCCAAACCCTATTTAATGTCTGGTTAGATTTTTCATTGAGGCTGTTTTTGATTACTTCAACATTTGCATTGATATAATGAATAAAGCAGAGTGTCCTCCCTAAATTCAGTGAGCCTCCTCCAGTAAGTTAGAAGTATGAATAAAACAGAGAGGTTGGCTTTCTACAAATAAGAGGAATTTCTTGCCTGACTGCCTCCAACTGGGACAAAGTTTTGTTGTTGTTGTTGTTGTTTTCCCTGAGTCTTCACAGTTGAACTTAAACATCAGGTCTTTCTGGGTCTCAAGCTTACTGGCATAAAAGGGAAAATAGGTAGGGTATGTGTGATTACTTTTGAAATTTTAGAGTAGACTGTTGGATAAAAAAGAGGAAAAGGAAAGAGAGTCATAGATTCATTTCACAAAAGGTCATTTCTAATAGCTGGTTTCAACATCAAGGGACATAATGTAATAGAACCTTTTTTTTTAGATGTGTAAGATGGAGATTGACTAGATATTATGTAACAAATGAACACATTTACCTTTTTATCCTAGATTTTTTTCATTAGATTCAAGCCTTTTTTCTTCATAAAATATATCATCATGTGTTTAGTCAACTTTATGTTGCTGTGGCAAAACAAATGGATGAAGTTGGGGAATATAATGCTAAGTGAAGTTAGTCAATCTCAAAAATCCAAATATCAAATGTTTTCTCTGATATAAGGAGGCTAATTCACAGTGGTGTTGGGTTGGGGTACATTGGAGAATTACAGGAATGCTAGAAAGGTCAAAGGGGAGGGAGGGTAAGGAAGAGAGCAAGGGGGAATGGAGGGGGAAAAAAAAAGTGGTTGAATAAGATGGATGTCATTATCCTAAATGCATGCTTGAAGATTTGAATGGTATGAATATACATTGTATGCAAACAGTGTTTTGTAAAAAGATGCTCTATATGTTTATTATAAATTATAATGCATAGTACTATTATAAAAAATAAATAAATAAAAGATTTTTTAAAATATGAAAAGAACAATTTGAAAAGGAAGTTTATTTGGGGGCTCACAGTTTCAGAGGTCCCAGTCTATAGATAGCCAGCTCCCTTCCTCTGTTCCTCTGGTCTTGAAATGAGGCAGAACAGCGATGCAGAGGAGTGTGGCAGAGGAAAACAGTGTAAGACATGGTACTGGAGAAAAAGACAGAGGGCGAGAGAGCACTGTACTCAACCAGGACAACATACAAACTCCAAAGACACCTCCAGAGACCTACCTCCTCCAGCCACGCCCTACCTGACTGCAGTTACCAGCAAGTCAATCCCTATCTGGGGATAAATGCACTGATTAGGTTAAGTCTCTTATAACCCAAACATTTCATCTTTCAAATTTCTTGTATTGTCTCACACATGAGCTTAACGTGGAAAACTCTCATAGGTTTAAGGCCTTTAAACCCAGGCTGGAGCTACACACACCATTGTCCCTCTTGTATTCAGATTCTCTGACTCCATATTTTGAGAGTTTTCAATATTCTTTGTTTCAGGAGCCAATCCCTTGGTGTCTGTTTATCTATCTATCTATCTATCTATCTATCCTTCTTCTATTTGTTTGGTTTCTGTGGAGATCTCTGACTGATACAGATTATTGTAGTCAGAGTAGTTTTAGAAGGTCAGAGTGCTATGGATGGAGTATGGATCAATTTTTTGTGTTAGTTTTGAGGTTTCTGGATGCTATATTCTAATATAGTTAAAGATGCTAATTATTCTTCTCATAGTGCAGAAAGCAGTGAGAGTTCATGGAATGATCTGGCAATAGAGATACACAAAATAACTGCATTGGATAATCTTAATTCATCAAGAAACTGGCTGACATTGTATATAATACTTTCAAACATTTTTGGAAAACTAATAAATATAATGACTGTCTGGCTGCTCATAATTCTGAAAGACACAGTAGGAAAAGAAACGGATGAGCTAAGAGATTGAAATTTCCAAGTTAATGCCATACAGATGACTGGAATTTTTCTCCATGTGCCAAGAAGTTCTTTAATGCCTATAGATGCAAAGTTAAAATTGTTGAAAATTGAATGCAAAATTTTGTCCTGAAACTTGTTGAATTAAAATACAAATTCCGCTCCAAGACTTGATGGGTAACTTATTTTGAAAGTGAGGATACAGATTTGGAAGGAATGTGATCCTAAAAGTTGGAAGGAGATATGTGGGAAGGCCCTTAAAAAGCGGGAACAAAGATTCCCTAATCTGATGGTTCTTTGTCAGCGTTAAGTATCTTCTCCAGGCCCAGCAGAAATAGTCTCCCCATCCTCATTGGAAATACCTCTCCCCGTCTCAGAGGGAATTATCTCTGCATTGCTCCAGGAAACCATGATGACCTGCCTCCCTGAATCTGTTGCTGTGCAAGGTAAAGCTGATTCTGCCCAGACACACTCTCTCAACTCCACTTTTCTCCATACCTCTTTCTGAAGTCAAGTCCAGCAGGTCCCTAACAGAGAGAAATAGAGTGTGACCCACAAAGAAGTATACCATTTTCCAAAAGTACTATTCAAATTGTCTAATGTATACAGAGATGAATCTTGACAATATTTCTGGGACTGGAGAATAAGACTACTAATAATAGTGGAAGGGACACAAAGTTATATCAGGCCAGATTGGCTGATGTGGGCTCACTTTAGTTAATATTTCAGGTAGTGAGGAACCTCATAGGTTTTTCTGTTAACTAAAACATGGATTAGAAGATCCATAGCGATAAAGTTAAAGAGGCCTGGCTCTGCTTGGTTTGGTCTAGAGAAAGGAATTCAAAATATTAGGAAGATTGGAATGCTTAGGTGGACTTGTCACTCTCGCTGGCCAGGCCCAGAAGCCAGGCCCTCACCAGGACCATGAGGAATAAATTCCACCATGGAAACTGCAGTCAGTCAAGTGGGAAACCTAAATACGCTGGGGATGATTGGCTTCTAGGGTTGGAGAAGCCACGATGCTGGCACTTAACTATTCAAAAGTAAGGTGTCCTTAATGGACATCAGAATTAAAATAACAATGTCCATAATGTGACTCTCACATGCTTCTGCTGGTGTCTAGTTTTCATGGTGTTCCTAGAAGTGAGAAAAAATGGAAGATTATTGAATTCATACTTGATCTGCCTCAGCAGAGCAGTTATGGGTCAAGGGAATGAATGTTTAACTTAAAACAGAAAAAATAAATAAATAAAAATTTGAAAAGGGGCTGGGATTGTGGCTCAGTGGTAGAGCGCTCACCTAGCACATGCACGGCCCGGGTTCGATCCTCAGCACCATGTACAAATAAATGCATTGTGTACATCTAAAGCAAATAAATAAATATTTTTTTTAAAAATTGAAAAACTTCAGAAAGCTACAGTCCTTTAATCAATTCCTAGACTTGAGCTAGTTCACCAACATAGACCCTTTGATGGAATGGGAGATGGGACCCCCTTGAGGAAGGGTGCTAGTACACAAACAACAATTTTTACTGTTAATCTTTTCCCCACGTTCCCCAAAGGGACCTCTAGACTTTGATGATGCATTTCAGGAAGTGCTGGGAAGTGGCACTGAACTGATGTCAATTGCAGGAGACCCAAAGTGTCATTGTAATGTATGAAAAAAAAAATGTGCCTAAGAAGTCGGGCAATTATGTCATTTTAACTCAGGACCTTGTTACAGTAGGTCTGATGAGTCCCTGGACTCACCTCATGTTTATTTCTCCTGCTCCAGAGCACATGACATACTCAGCTACCAGCACAATCACGGTATTTGTGCCCCAACCTGTGGTGGAAAGGGCTAAATAGAAACCACTATAACTGCCTATTCCTAGAATAATATTGAACCATAAGCAACAGCACATTTCTAGAAGAATAGCCAAGGTTTATACCGTCATGGAGGACTTCAAATCTGCAGGGACAGTGGTTTCTATTACATCCAAATTCAATTCACCAGGTTGACCTCTGCAGAAAAGAGATGAGTCTTGGAGAACACCAGTGGATTACATTAAACTTATCCAGCTGGTGTCTCCAATTATAGCTGCTATACATGATGTGGTTTCATTACTTGAGAAAATTAGTATGTTCCCTGATAACTGGTATACAGCTATTGATATGTCAAAAGCATTTTACTTCACACCTGTTAATAAAAAACCACCAGAAGCCGTTTTATTTTAGCTAGCACAACCAGCAATACATCTCTGATGTCCTACCTCAGGAATATATTAGCTGGCTAGACCTGTGTCATAACTAAGTTCACAGAGATCCTGATTCTTTTTCCCTTATACAAGCTATCACGCTAGTCTATTACACTGGTGACATCATGCTGGTTGGACACAGTGAACAAGAAGGAACAAGTACATTATTGGCAAGACATTTGTATGTCAAAGTGTGAAAAAAAATAAATGAAACAATCTCAGTAGGCTTCTGCCTCAGTGAAATTTGTAGGAGTCCAGTGGACGGGGCATGTCAAAAAAGTCCTCCTAAGAAGAGGATATGCTTTTTTTTTTTTTGTATCTGGTCCCTCCCAAAAACAAAAGAAAGGCAGTGACTACTTGGTCTTTTGTGTGTGTGTGTGTTTGGAGGTGGTGCATTTCTCTTTTGGATGCATTAATCCCATTCATTTACTAAGTGATCTGGAAAACTGCTAGTTTTGAGTGGAGCTAAGTGTAAGAGAAGATTTTGCAACAGGTCCAGCTGCCTCCCCAGCTGCTCTGCTACTCAGGCCATGGGGATCTGGCAGAGCCAATGGTGCTTGAAGTGTCAGTGTCAAATAGGGATGTCCGGGGCCTTTGGCACACCCCTGTAGGGAAACATTATTGTAGGCCCTTAAGATATTGGCGCAAAGTCCAACCATACTCTGTGAATAATACTCTATTTTTGAAAATCAATTCTTGGGCTTAGAAAAGAACTAAGCACTGAACCACAGGCCACCAAGTGACCAACTACTGGAGCTGACACCTGTGAGATGCTGGATGCTATTGAGCCTTCCAGGATGTGATCTTGTGCATGCAGAGCAGCAATCCACTATCAAGCGGAAGTAACATGCATGTTCAGGCCCAAGCAGAGAGTAAAGCATAGGTAAATTACTTGGAGAAATGGCTCAAATGCCCATAGCCTCTACTCTGGCAGTGACCTTCTCTCTACAACTCTAGCCCCTTGGCTATTACCACTGCTGAGTGCCCAGTCTGCCAGCAGAGAAACCTAAACTTAATCCTTGATACAACATCATTCCCAGGGATTATTTTTCAACTACCTGGTGGCAAGTTTTCATGATGGCCTGCTTCTATCATGAAAGAGGCATCATTTTCTTCTTACTGGAATAGACAAGCTGGGTATAGATTTACTTTCCCTGTACTCAATACTTCTGCCAAAACTACCATCTGTGAATTTATAGAACATCTTATCCACGGTCATGGAGTTCCAAAAAGCATTGCTTCTCATCAAGAAACTCACTTCATGAAAAATGCAGTGTGGTAACAGGCCTATGTTCATGAATTTCACTCCTGTTATGTTTCATACCACCCTGTTGCATCTGGTTTAATAGAATATGCCATAGATATGGCTATCCCTTACAGGACTGGGATTAGATTCATGACAGCCTATATATGCTCTGAAAATCCAGCCAATACAGATGATCTTCAATTTACAATAGTTTGGCTTTCAGATTTAAATTTTACACTGATGTTAAAGAAATATATATCCAGTAGGAATTATGTTTCTAACTTTGAAATTTGATTTGTTTGTCCAGTAAAACAGATATGCAATACAATAATCTGTCATGACACGGTCAGCCATGTCATCCCTGAGGGTAAATAGCCCATGCTCTACAGTGAGCTGTGTTGCTGAGTTCCTGTGTTCATTAGGTTAAGTACATTTTCCACTTTTGACATTTTTGAGTTGCAATTGATTTTCCAGGACACAACCTGTCACAAATATGGTGCTGCCTCTCCCCTAGCTTGGTCTAGGAATCAAGGGTTCGAAACACGAGTAGCACTAAGTACTAACACCCTTCGGGAACCGTTGACCAAATCATGTTTCCTGCTCTCTCTACCTATGCTCTACTGGCCTAGACATCTTAGTTCCTGAGGAAGGAACACCACCACATAAATACACACCGATGATCTGGATAACTGAAGAGTAACACTCTCATCCAGCCACTGTGGTCTCCTCATGCCTCTGGACAGGACAAAAAAAAAAAATAATTATCAAATATGTAGGCTGTGGTGACTGATTCTAACTTGATCCTTGGAAGACTGGCTGCTAGTCATAGTGGTCTCTTCATATTACCTGTGATTCACGTCAATGGAAAACCAAAATGGCTTATTTCAAGGAGGACCACTAATGGTCCTGTCCATTCAACAATGAATATTCGAATGTTTTAGGTCACCCCATCACCATAAACAGCTATAGCCAGCTAAGGTGCTTGCTGCAGTGGAGTAGCTATAAATACCATTTGTGACCATGTGGTTACAGAAATTAGGATTTTAATATATATAAATATATCCATACAAAATACAAATAAATGTGTGTGTTTGCATGTGTTCATAGTATCTTCATTTTCATTCTTTTTTTTTAATAATTTTAATAAGGTACACAGACTTTGTAAGATAGTACTGCAGCATTATTATCTTTATATCACAGTATTCAACTTAGGGTATATCAGGAGAGAGCATCATTCAAGACCTTACCTCCTTTTCTAAGGAGGGGATAGAGGGTTTTCAGTCATATACAGGATAGTACTGTCACACTAGGAGAAATGACACTTTTTCATTTGGAGATGGCACATGGTTTAGGGAGGTTTGTGTGCATGTGAAGTTAATGAATGGTTGTCTTGTGATTATTCATTATATGTGTCTACCTGAGTAGGCCATGAGTGCTCAGACATTTAGCTAATAGGTGTTTCAGTATGGCTGCTTTTTGATAAAGTAAATATTTACATTAGCAGATGAAGTAAAGCAGATTGTTCTCACATGTGTGGCTTCCCACCCCCAGTCAGTTTCAGGTCTGAATAAAACAGACTGACCCTCTGCAAATGAAAGGGAATTCCCCCTGACCAATTTCTCTCAAGCTGAGGTCAAGCTTTTTCCCTTCCCTCCCACCCCCCGGCCTGGCCTGTCCCCCATTTCTTCCCCCACTGCCTTCACACTCAGTGAAACCTCTGATTTTCCTGGGTCTTGAAGCCTGCTGGGCATCAGACTGCACCACAACATCAGCTCTCTTGGCTCTCAGCCTTGGACTCACTTTGAAATTGCACTGATTGCTCTCCTGGGTCTGTAACACTGCAGATCTCACGACTATTCAGACCCCTAATCACTTGCCAATTTCTCTCTATATATACTATTGATTCTGTTTCTCTGGGGTACCCTTACTAGTACAGAGATACATCCATAAATGAGTTTTGTCTAACATAGCATTTAATCAATAAGCCTTGAACTACTGTTTCATATTATGTTAATAATTCAAGCTGTGTTTTTAATTGTAATTCACAATCTCCCAAACCAGTATGGCATAAGTAGATTTTAAAATCTATCCAGTCATGCTCTTGGTGTAATGTCTAATCTTTAATGGCTCCAAAATTGTTCATATATTTCAAAGCTGATAAGTTATTGCAATCCTTCACTTTGTAGAAATAAGTTATGTATTGATTATTCATATTGAAAATCTGTTGTATTTAATTGGGAAATAGCCATTTCTTAACAAGATGCATTTTTGCTTTTGATGTTTGCACATGAATTACAAAAAGAAAGGATTTTAATTATTCCTTTAGATATTTAAATTCTATTATTCACTATTTTGAAAATATATTTGTAAAAGAACAAATAAAAAATTAAATAAGAAAATATATTTGAAAACTTCAAATTTGTTATCTAAGAAATTTCATATATATATATATTCTATTAATATTTTTTTCTAAAGGAGGTATTGTGAGCTTCTTTTTTCTAAAGGAGAATTATTCTAATTCTTAATAATTCTTCAATGGCAGTCAAAGTAACATCACTATATTTTTCATGTCAAATACTATTACAGATTGATCACTGTCTTCATATTCAGTCTTCAATATTCAGTTGTCAGAATATAATAACAAATTTTTGTTTCTTATAAATCTATTGTACTTTGTTATTATAGCCCAAATTGATGAAGATAAACAATATTTTTCATCCAGCATACACACATAAATGTATGTATTCTTCATATATATCCAAACACATGTATGTATTTATGCAATGTGTGTATACATGAAAGCATATATGTACATATATACACATATACACATTTAAATATTACCAACATTCCTATGCCATTTTTACTTGGATAGAATAAACAAAAATTCCTAAATATTTCATAAAGAATCATGACAGAAATTGTAAGGCCAAAGGAATCTTGAAAAAAAAGTAAAAAGCTAGAGGTATTATTACACTACTGATTTATTAGTACCATAACATAATATTATCTATTTAAATTGTATTGCCTTTTATGTCCCATAAGAGGCAGTTGGCCATACCTGGAAACAATTTTGATGTTGAAGACTTATGCAACATTTAATGTAAAGAGTCTATAAATACTGTAAAACATCTCATAATATATAGGAAAATCCATTAAAATAATATGGTTTAAAATATCAACAACCAAAGTTGAAAAACCATATTTAATGGTGATAATGAAAATCTCTAAATCCTTATAAACCCTGCATAGATTGGAACCTTTGTAATAGGCATCCCAAATTCTGTAGTTTGTTATTATCACACTCACCAGAGATATACACTAATTTTATAACTATTATTTTCACCTCAATTTATATATAACATATACAAACATATCACATATATTCTGCTTATTTTATACATGAGTATTACATGTATGTGTAAACACACACAGACACACAGACACACACACACACACACACACACACCTAAATTGATTTTTTTTTCCCCTTCAGCCTACAAAATTATTGGAATAAACCAAATTGCAACCACTTGTGTGAACCTGGGGCACTTCATCCTTTTGTTCTTACAAATCTGTTTCCTACGGACCCTGCTTGTGACCTGTCTGGTAAGCAGTCTTCTCCCTGCCTGGACATTCTCACCTCTCCAGTGTTAGGTGTCATGTATTCAGTCATGTCATGCTATTAGGGATGAGAACCCTTCCCCTATGGAGAACAGCAGGTAGGAGACAATTGGAACACTGGTGATACACATATTGTGGAAGCTGTGCAAGATGATCATGTCGATACCTGGGCCACTCATTAGCAAGTCTCCATTGCTCCTGAAATCAACGTGTTATATTTCAAATATGAGTCAACTCCCCAAAGCTCTTCTGAAATGATGAAACAATGTTCAGAGGTGAAAAGATCAGATTTTGAGACCTTAAGCTAATTGGTGGATTAATCCACTTATGGATTAGTAACATTAGAGGACTACTGTACTAGGTGGTTACTGTTGGCAGGTGGAATATGGCTGGAGGATGTAGGTCCCTGGGAGCATTTCCTGGAAGGTGCATCTTTCCTCTTCCTCTCCCACTGCTTCCTGGCTGCCATGAGTTTAGCCTCTTTCCTTCATCACACCCTTCAGCCATGATGTTCTGTCTCACCTCGGGCCCAGAGCAATGGAGTAGGCCAACATGGACTGAACATCTGAAACTATGAGCCAAATAAACTTTTTCTCCTCTATGTTGTTCTGCATAGGGATTTTGGTTAAGGCAACCAAAAGCTGTCTAACGCATCATGTGTACAGCTCCTACTCAAGAAGAATTCACTGCTGTCCCTTATGCTCTCAGGAGGAAAAGCATGCGGAGTGATCACATAGATATCAAGAAGCATTCATGTATGTCTGGCTGTATTCTCTTTCTCCTCAAATCCTTGGCTAAATCCTGCAGAATCCCTCCCCACCAACTCTTTGATAAATACACCACTAGAGACATTTCTCCCCAAATTTCTTCAAGGCCCAGAAATGAATTAATTTGGACTTATAATAAATAAAGCACTTTATGCTTTGAATATAGCCCTGGCTGCTCTGCCACTGCAACTGATTTTTAAAACAGACATATTTCTTTCTCTTCCTCTCTTCCTGCTCCTCCCTAATATCTACCCCTCCGGAATCTCAGGGGAAACCTTTCTTCCTAATTTTAGGCAGATTTATCTGTCACTGTGTACACACCCACCACAGGAATGAAGTAACCCAAACTTTGGGGATGGCACCAAAAGATCTCAGAAATGACTGTCTCCAAAATTAACAAGTGAATCACAACTCCAACAGAGAACACCTGGAATGTAACCTTTGAATCGCCTCTTTAAAAGTCCCTTGTTCCTGCTGAAGGGCAGATCACAGCCTCTGGGACAGGGGTTCCCTGGGTTTCTCCTTTGCTGGTAAAGCAATAGACTTTCATTTTCCTTTTTCTCAATAAATAAATAAATCATAAACTCACTTAATAGAAAATCAAACTAGGACATTCTATGTGGAGTATACTTTGTATTCTGATGGTGCCTTTTCTTGAGTGTTATTCCTGACACGTTTTCTCCCTACATACCCAAGTCTATTAAACAGTATTTTATGTTATTTACATAAACTGGCAAATATAATATGTATTTAATCCTCTTTCATAATCCCTCTCATTGGGTGCCAACTGCCATGTAATGGCCAAGAAACCGAGAGCTAGTTAAACTATAACGAATTCTGAATTTTTATATTCTAGAAATTTTAGAATTTCCAGATAAATGGGATCCATGGATCCATGGATGTGAGCCTTGCTTGATACACGCCTCTTCCCTGCAACAACTCATGCTAGTTGGATAAACATGTCCGCAAAACTACACATTTTATTAAATACATTTTACCTAGATCAACTGAAAATAAGAACATATTTGGTTACAATAGAAGTTTGCAAAGTTGCATGATTTACATTAACATAAACAAAGTCAAGAAGTCTTCCTTTATTTTTTTTAAGCAGGTTTGGCTGCATTCAGGTGGTCTGTTCCTCTTTCTGTGTAATTCTTCAGGTTTGGCGCTGTATATATTTGTCAAAGTTCTGTTTCTGCATTCCCCTTTTCTCTGTTATAGACAGCTGATGGTGCACTGATGTCCATTATCTCCTATTTCGTAGGAAAAGAATCCTTGCATTTTCAGTAAGGACATGATCAGCATGATAATGCAAACCTGAGTCCCTAACATACTGATTATTACATGAATATGTATTGCAACAGAAAGAAGTACCATGTGGGTGTTCCTCAAACATCAAGGTGGGTGGTACTAACAACAAACACAAATGTGTAACACCGGTGAACTGGCTTAGTCCCACATATCTCAGTTTCTTACTGGACAGTGGTGATGGAACAGTTTTAATTCATAAGTTTGTGGTGACAAGATGGGCACTCAGTAATTCACTTTATTTTCCATCTTCAGGGAATAATTTGCAAATTTTGAATAAATGATTATATCATTGGTGAAGCTGTGCAACTTCAGGGTACAAAGGTTGTGTTCCCATGAATTACAGGTGGGAATAATATGTAGACGTGACCAAAAGTAAGACATGTTGGTCGTGGAAGAGTAGGAGACAGTGAAACTTTTGTCTGAACCCATGGGTTAAACAAATGTCAGAAGTCAAGTTTGCAAAACAGATATTAACATATGAGTGTTCATGGTTGATGGATCATTACAGAAATTGTTAAGTAGGAGAAATTTATTTGCAAGATGCAAAAAAATCCCTGATGCCATTTGTTGACACATAGCACATGTTGACCTATATCACAAGAAAAGCACCAACACACACAGACCAAGGATCTGGGAACTTTTATAATTCTTTCATTAGTGCAATTTTATGTGTGTGTGTGTGTGTGTGTGTGTGTGTGTGTGTGTGTGTGTGAATTGACCAGAATTTACAGGGATTTTCCACAATCTCCTGCCCCCACACATGCATACTCTCCCTCATTACCAATTTGCTACAAATGATTAAGTAAAACTGACAGATCATCATTACCCAAAGTGCGTGGTTCACACTAGGATTCATTGTCGGTGTTATATATTCTATGGATTTGAGCAAGTACCCGATGACACCACATCTGTAGTGTTGTTCTGTGCTCAACCACCGCGTGTGGTTTCACCGTGCTACAACCCATCTGCATGCCTCCCATGCACCCTCTCTCCTATCTGTTGGCAATACTGATCTTTTCCCTGTCCCCATGCTTTGACTTTCCCAGAGGCATAGCTGGATTCATATGAGATATTCCCTTTTACTTGTGGGTACTTTCATTTTGTAGTATCAACTGAAGTTTCCTCCACATCTTGATTTGAGCGTTCATTTCATTTTAGCACTGAATAACATTCCATTATCTTATTTATGTACTAACTTGGTTGTTTCCAACCAGTGACAATCATTAATAGAGCTACTAAAAGCACCTATGCTGTGGGCTGAATGTGCCCCCTAAGATTACTGTGTCTGAAACTTTATCCCCAATGCAACAGTGCTGGAGGTTGGCCATAGTGGAAGGTGTTCTTGTCATTAGGACAGAGCCCTTAGGAAGAGAATAATGCTACCATGAAAGGAGTTAAGGTAATTAGTTGGTTCTCTCTTATTCTTGTGCCATTTGAGGACACAGCATTCCTTTGTCAGTAGGAGTCAGTGTTCAAGATGTGTAGGAAGCAGAGACTGGACCTTCAGGAAACAGCAGAAACTTGACAAGTTTACTTTTAACTTTTCAGCCTGTAGGACTGTGAGAAAATATTCTTTTCTTTATGAATTATCCAGCTTTCGGTGTTCTATTAGAACACACAAGATGAATTGATATGAGCTGTGTGCCGGTTTTTTAGTGGAATATGTTTCCTAAATTTTTGGATAAATGCCAGTAAATGCAATTGCTGACTCACATGAGGAAACTGTGTGTAGTATTGTAAAAAAACACCCAAATTACCTCTGGAGTGACCACACCATTTAGTATTCCCATCAGCAATGAATGAAAGTTTCTGTTGCTTCAACTGAATTCAATATTGTCAGAGTTCTGGATTTTAGCCATTCTGATAGGTGTTTAGTGATATCTAATAGTTGTTTTAATTTGCTTGTTCCTGATGGCAAATGATGTGGAGAATATTTACATATTCCTATTTGCTTTCTCTTTGGTAAGGTGGTTTTTCACATCTTAGGCACATTTGTTTAGTGTTTGTGTGTGTGGTGGGGGGAGGGGTGTGTGTGTGTATGTTTTGAGTTTTAAAAGTTTTAGATCCATAAGGTCAGTTGAGAATACCGACAAAATTTAACTTAAATTGTTTCTTCAATATACTTCTTTCATTTATGTAAATCTTTCTCTGTGGTCCGTATTCTTTTCCTTCTCCCTAACAAAATGTTTTAATATTTCTTGCAAGCCACTTCTACTGGCAACAAATTCCCTGAATTTTTGTTTGTCTGAGAAAGTTTTCCTTTCTTCTTCTCTTTTGAAAGAAAATTTTACAGGATATAGAAATCTAGGTTGGTCTTTTTGGTTGTTTTCTCTCAATGCTTTAAATATTTCACTCCGTTATCTTGTTTGCAGGGCTTCTGAAGAGAAGTCAAATCTAATTCTCATCTTTCTTTTCTTTGTTTCTCTGTAGGTGAGGTGTTTTTCTCTTCTGGTTTCTTTCAAGACTTTACCTTTAATTTGCTATGGTGGAAAACTGATATGCTTAGGTGAGTTTCCTTGGCACCTACTTTACTTGATGTTCTCTAATATTCATAGATCTGTAGTTTGGTGTTTAATACTAATTTCATGGGATTATCAGTTATTAATATTTAAAATCTCTCTTCTGTTTCTTCTTTCTTCTCCTTGTTTTTTTTTGTTATGGCATTTCATACTTTTTTTCTTTTAGTCTTTGTTTTTTCCATTTTTCAGTTTTATCGATGTCTACTGAAACACCCTCAATCCCAGAGATTCTTTTCTCATCCACTCCTGTTCCACTAAGAAGCCCATTAAAGGCATTCTTAATTTCTTAAGTTGTTTTTGAATGTAGTATATCTTTTTGGCACTTTATTAGGATTTCCACCTTTCTGCATACATTGCCCATATATTCTTATACTCTGCTTAGTGTATCCATTAGATTGTTCCAGAATTCCATTCTGATAATTCTAACATCCCTCCCATGTCTGGTTCTCATGCTTCCCCTGCCTCATCAAATTGTGTTTGTTAGGTCTTACATATATATTTTTTTTCTTCTTAGCTGGACATGGTAGGCCAGGTAAAGCAGGTCCTACATAAAGACCTTTATTAATTTATTGGTAATATATAGAGTGTAGGGGAAGCGAAAAGGTGTCCTATGGTGCTGGTTGGGCCTCAGTCCTTCAGTGATCCAAAGCCTCTGGACTGTGCTCTGCATGAGTGTTTCTCCTTCTGTGCCCTCCCTGAGAGTGATGGGGTGGCTAACTGGGCACACCCTTTCTCCCAGGCCAGCTGGGCCCTGATAATACTTCACCAGGTCGTGTTAATCTAAGTAGTTTCTTCTGGAGGCAGTCCTTGCTCAGAAGGGCAGACACTCCAGTGTACCTCAAAAGGGTGCCCTTTCTCCTCCCACATGTCAGGCACAAGGGTATTTTTCTCTGCTACTAACTGTGGGAAACTGGTTGAGCTCTTGGAGGAAAATCTCACAATATTCTTGATCCTTCCCACGGCTGGGTGCTTCTGGATTTTCTAGCTTTCAGACTTATTCAAAGTGAACTTCCAGCAACTCTTACATTGCAGTTTAAATTTTCCTATCTTGGCACAGATTCCTATTTTTTGTTTGTTTGTTTGTTTGTTTTCTCATGAATCTATGTCTATCTCAGGGAGCTGTTATTTCCTATATTGGCCTGTCTTTCTCCCCCCTCTGAGGGGCAGCAATTTTTTCTTTCTTACCCTTCTTCCAGATAACAGAAAAGTTGTTGATTTTTAGGATGTTCAGGTACTTATTGGTTGTTACGATTGAGTGATGACTTTCAAGCTCTTAATGTGTGGAACTAGACACCAAAAGTTCTGGGGGTTTGCAAGATCCAGTATATAGCAGAGGGCCTTGGACATCCCTGATCATAGACATCCCTCTGTTGTCTACAGATATGTCAACTACTTTGACTGATGCTCTATACTGAGGGACTATTAGTGGAACACAAAGCAAGAAAGATACATTTCAATTGTCAATCAGAAGAACTAAACTAACCAGCATGAACATCGTTGTAGGAGAATCACAGCCAAAATAAATTCACATCAGAATCAATGAAATGGATCTGAATTACATATCATTTAAATTTTTAAATGCAAATTTTCATGCTGAATACTTTTGAAAATAAGAGGTACCAAGATTAACTTTGCTAAAGCAGTCAAGAAAACTAAAAATGATGAATATGATGGATCAAAGATAGTGACAGACTTTTTGGCATTTTTTTCCCATTGAGAAGTGTGTTCTACTTCCTCTGTTATTGTGATGCAAGATTCCTTGAACAAATAAAATAAAATAATTGGCAGCTCTGCCTTGGTCTCTTGGACCTGCGCCCCTATTTATAAAACATAACTTCTCTGCTGAAGGGACTGTATTTAAAAGGCTTAAACTTCATGCAGAGGGAACATGATCTAGATGATCTAGAGAACCTAGGTTTCTAGCTGTCCAGTCAAGAAGGCTGCCATCTAAATACTGGTTGGAGACCCCAGTCAGCACCATGCACAGCAGAAATATCATCCAGTCAATTCGAAACTCTGATAAAATACAATAGTTCTTAATTTCAACTATTCAACTATTCCTTAAATTTTAAGGTAGTTTGATTCAAAGCAGCATGTATCAAATGGATAAACAAATAATGAAAATTCAGGATGAAATAAAATTTGGGATCCAAAGTGAAAAAGTGAGTGATAGATATATATGTTTTTAAGAATATACTTATAAAAAAAGAATATAGTTATAAGCAAAAGGAAAGTAATTGTACAATTTAAGTGTTTCCTGCTTCAGATTCCAGAATACCCCTAACATGATAAAATATAATACTGTTGCAACTGGATCTAATATTATGTGAAAAGTGATATAATCTTTGTATAGTAGAAATAAGAATGTATCATTCAACTCAAAAGTCATTATGTGTTTAATCCAGACTGCAATAAGAAAAAAAAAATTTATATACCATAAATGAGCTCATAATCTTATTATTTTATTTTGGTATTATATTTATGTTTGCTTATGTGGTTTGTTTAAATGGAATTTAGGCGACTGTCATCAGATCACATAAAAACTAATGATGCTAAATTCATCTCAGAGCTTCCTACTAAAATACCACCACTGTGGAAAATCCCATCGTGTTAGTAAAGACAGACACAGGAGCTGATACCAAATTGGTGGTGACAGAGGCCCTTGGAGTATGACCTGATAAGGATTGAGAGAGTTAAGGAAAGGAGGTTGGCCTTCCAATATGAGTGAGGAAGGCTGAGCACAAATGTACATTTTTAGGAGTTACATTTGTACATTTGTAGGAGTTACAATGCAGTATCTAGCTTCACAGTTTGCCAGTATACATGAAAATTAAGTGGTATGTCAATTCCCAGAATTACTTGCAATGATGAAGGGTCAGTAAGAGCGTAAATCAGTCCATCAGACCATGGCAAAGAGGAATAGAGATGTGACTGATCAGAAAACATGACATACGTGCTTGTTGCACACGGATATGCCAGAGGCAGTGGGAAGTTCCTGTACGGAAATATTCCAACATGTCCATGACAACTATCTTCTAAGAAAGTTGTAGCCTCTTTTTTTTTTTTTTTTTTTTTTTTTTTTGTATTTCTCCATATTTAGGAGAAGCTGATATTAGACTCATCCATGGTTGCTATAATCACTCAACAAAGAATCTGTGATGATCACAAAGCATGAGCCTAAGAACAAAATAACAAACATTTTGGCATCATTATTTGAAAATTCAAATTATCCTGAAAGCATTCATTACCATGGAGGTATCCAAATCCACCTTACTACATACTTAGTTTTTTGTGGTATTTAAAGTAAGAAAATATTTTTCCATGACAAATATAATAATCAGAGATATTGTTGTGCAATTTTGTACTTGTACACAATCAGACCAAGTGACAACATAATGTCCACTTTGATGTTTGCTATTGAAAGTGTTTTAAATACTTATAGTTTTATTCATTCAGAAGATTACATTTAATCAAAAAGTCACTTCCTTATTAATGCATTTATTCATATGACCTAGGGAGTGGAAACATTTACACAAAATGTATATGGTTCTTTACTTAGTTGAGTAGCATATTATCAAGTAATGTTTGGTTTGTTTTGCTCTACTTCAGTAAATGGTATTTACTAAGTATAAAAATTTAAATGGTATTTTTAAATTGAATTTTGAGGTCTTAAGTCATTTACTAATGCTACTTCTTGAGCTCTTTATCCTCAAGAGGATTAGAAAAAAATCCTATTTATTACAAATACATCACATATTTCTGGTGTGACTTTGTAGTTTTAGGATTTTAATTTCTCAGCTCTGTGAATGTCAGTGATGATTGCTTAACAATTGTTTAAAATTCTTGGACATATATCAAGTCAATAAATAACATTGTAAAACTTCCTAATTTGATCTTACTATGTTTTGTCACTTTTAATCAAATATTAGTTTTTGCACTTTATCTCTATCAGGACTACAAAAGTAAATTGTGAGGGGTCCATACCCAAATCAGCAGGTAGTATGTGAAGGCAAATTTTGAACTTGATATAATAGACAACTGAAAGGTAGAGAAGCTTACAGGAGACCGTGGGTAATTCTTGTTTAGCAATGGATAATTTGTCGAGAGTCAGAGAAGAGATGGTCTGAGAAATGAGTTTAAACAATAAGGAATATGATGTATTGCTTTAAAAGGGACATGGTAAGAATCAGCATTCTTATATTGAGGAAGACATTTGGCATTTGTTTTTTTGGGATTGGCTAACTTCACTTAGCATAATATTCTCCAACTCCATCCATTCATTTTGGGGATGGGGGGGACATGGGAGGAATAGATGAACTTTAGATATGGCAAAGGGGAGGGAAGGGAAGGGGGTAATGGGGGTAGGAAAGACAGTGGAATGAGATGGACATCATTACCCTAAGTACATGTATGAAAATACAAATGGTGTGACTCTACTTTGTGTTCAACCAGAGACATGAAAAATTGTGCTCTATTTGTGTAATATGAATTGAATTGCATTCTGCTGTCTAATTAGAATAAATAAAATTTAAAAATTAAGAAACAAACGGGACACGGTAGTAAGAAGGGGCACAGATGCCCTTCCACATGGGTGTAGTAGGGTAGGAAAAGATACAAAAATGACAAAGAGCTGGTATATTGAGGCAATAACAAAGCTTACCATTAGAGCAGGCTCAGAGTTCCAGTGTTCAGACTTGCTAGGAAGTGCTAAAGTGACAGACGGCAACTGGCACATTTTGACTTTCAACTGAAAATAGTGAGAATTTAAGAAGAAAAAATTCTTCATGTTATTTTTATTGTACAGGCTTATGGGGCTTGGTGATAATTTGATATATGTATATAGTATGTAATGATCAGATCAGGGTCCTTAGCATTTCCATTTCTTTAAAGATTATATAAAGGATTTCTGTCTGGTGGGAGACTGAAACAAAATCTGATCACATGCTAGTCAAGTGCCCTACCACTGAGCTACATCCCCAACCCTAGTATAAAGGATTTTCATAAAATAAATCACACAAGGATGCACATATTTTAGAAAGATTGGTGGGGGGCACATGAGAATGAAGACTTTTAAGTTATTTACAATGTTAGATATTAGAGAAGTTTCTCCTTCTTTGAGATAAGATATAAGTTTCTATGGTCTCCTTGTTTCTATTTTCAAAAAAATTACACTTCTTGACACTTTCAACCAAAAGGCATCATTATTAAAAAAGGAAAGTTTGTAATTAATTGAAGATATTAAGAATAATGCTAGGGAGAGATCCAAGATGGCGGATTAGAGGAAGCCGCACTTCAGGACAGTTCCGTAGAAAGAATCCAACAAAGCAGATAAATTGCCTTTCATTATATATATATGGACTGAAAATACCGATATCCTGGATGGTTTGATTACCACTACCAGAGAGAGAAAGAGACAAGCTGTCTGCAGCGGCTGGAGCCGCGAGGCTCCTGCAAAACCGCCTGGGCGGTGCACAGGCCGTGAGAAACAAGGTCAGGGTGAGGAGACCGCGCTACTGCTGCAACCCCAGCCAAACTCACTGCACACTAGCGTGAAACCGGCGATAAAAACCAGCGATAACAGCCGGCGGGATTGGTGCTGGGGAGCCACGGGAGACCGCGGGTCCACACACCAGTTCGAATCCACACTCCGCCTGACGTGACCCTCGGTGTGGTTTCCCGGTGCGATCAGCAAGGATACGGGAGTCTGGGAGTCTGCGGAGCTACTGTTGACTGGAAGGAGAGCGCCGCCATCTTTGAAAGCTGCAGGGGCTGGTCCTGACAAAGGGGAGGAGACTGAGAGCGACTGCTGCATCCACCCAGGGACTCTACAGCTCTCTGAAGACAACACACAATTGGGTGAGACTTGGTTGGTCAGCAGGGGAAGGCGTTTCTGAGGCTGGCACAGCGGCCACAGGGGACTGCAACTGTGGGTGGGCTTGGGGAGGTGGTGCCTTCTGGAAGATCCCCCTTCCCGGCGCCATTCATCTGCTGACACACACGGTCCCCCTGGGCCACTCCTTCACTGAACCGTGCAGCCGCTGGCCTAGGATGCAGCCTTGATTTCACTGACAGGATCACAGACTGTGATCCAATAGCAATTGGTTTGAACTGGAAAGGAAAAAAAGAGGGGGGCTTCCCAGGGCCCGTTTTGTCTGAGACTTGGGGTTTGACTTTTTTTTTTTTTTTTTTTTGTTTGTTTCCCTTTCTTTTTATTGGTCTGCTTGATTTTCTGGATTGCAGGGAGGGTTTTTTTTTTGTTGTTGTTGTTGTTGTTGTTGTTTGTATGTTTGTTTGTTTATTTTTCTTTTTCTTTTTTTGGCTTTGTTTTGTTCTGCTTTTTTTTTTTTTTTTTTTTTTTTCTTCCGCATTGATTGTTAGTGTGTTTATCTGCTTCCGCTCCCTTTTTTCTTTCATTCTTTTACTCCTTCTCACCCTTGTATCTTTTCTTCCTCCTTCATCTTTCATGTTTACATCCTGCCAGTGCAGACTAAACAGAGCCAAAAACAAGTTATACGCAAAACTTGGGATTTCTAGAACCGGCACAATTGAACTGGGTAGCAAAGTGGTGTTATATACAGTTTACTCTCTATTTCCTTGATTCTCTCTCTCCTCTCTCTTACACCAATTCCTACTCTTTATCATTTTTTTTTCTTTTCCAACTTACTATATATATAAATTGATCTTTTTACCTAATTGTCAACCCCATTCTCTTTCTTCCATCGTCTACTGATACTAAACCACTTCCACTAAACCATTTCAATAGATATCTCTTTTCATACTTTCCAAGAAAGAACAATTCAAGACACTTCCTTCTTCCTAAACATAACACCTCTGTATCCAATACTTGAAGCTATAAAACCCTATCAGAAACGTACACAGTAAATTGGAAATAATATCTGGGATAACAAAATCTGTACATTGTGACCAAACTTGGATTTTCTGAATAGAAAGTGTTAGGTTTTAAAAGTATAAAGGAATTATAAGGTGATCTGATAGCATTGTACTACAGGAACAACATAAGGCTTTAAGGTAAAATCGAAACAGTCAAGGTCCCACAGTGCAGGAAGAATAGACACACAAGCAACATGAAAAAACAAGGAAAGAAAATGACACAAACAAATCAAGATACCTCATCGGCAGATGTCATGGCAAGCACAGTTGGTCAAATGCCAGAGATGGAATTTAGAAATTACATATGCCAAATGTTTATGGAACTTAAGAATGAACTCAAAAATGAGATGAGGGAGCAGGTACAGGAGGCAAAAGATCATTTTGACAAAGAACTCCAAAAACAAATACAGGAAGTAAAAGATTACTTCAATAGGGAAATAGAGGCTCTAAAGAGAATCCAAACAGAAATTCCAGAAATGAAAGAAGCAATAAACCAAAATAAAAGCTCAATTGAAAACATCTCCAACAGAATAGACCATCTGGAAGATAGAACCTCAGACAATGAAGACAAAATATATGTCTTAGAGAAGAATTTAAACCATACAGCAAAACTTGTTAATAATCATGAACATAACATCCAGGAATTATGGGACAGCATAAAAAGACCAAACTTAAGAGTGATTGGCGTAGAGGAAGGGGCAGAGTTTCAAGCCAAAGGAATGAGTAATCTATTTAATGAAATAATTACAGAAAATTTTCCAAGCTTGAGGAATGAAATGGAAAACCAAGTTCAAGAGGCATACCGAACACCAAACAAACAAAATCTCAACAGAGCCACACCTAGACACATTATAATGAAAATGCCTAATACACTGAGCAAGGAGAGAATACTAAAAGCCACAAGAGAAAGGAAGCAAATTACATATAGGGGGAAACCAATCAGATTATGTTCAGATTTTTCAACCCAGACCTTAAAAGCAAGAAGATCCTGGAATAGCATATTTCAAGCTCTGAAAGAAAAGGGATGTCAACCAAGAATCTTATATCCAGCAAAATTGAGCTTTAGATTCGAAGATGAAATAAAAACCTTCCACGACAAGCAAAAGTTAAAAGATTTCACAACTCGAAAGCCAGCACTTCTGAACATCCTGGGCAACATATTTCATGAAGAAGAAGAGAAAGATGATAACGAAAATCAACAAAGGGAGATATTAAACTAAAGGAAATACCAACCAGAAGAGAAACCAAATCAAGCTAAAGACCATGAGTCAAATAAAAATGGATGGGAATAAAAATCACATCTCAATAATAACCCTGAATGTTAATGGCCTAAACTCGCCAATCAAAAGACACAGATTATCAGAATGGATTAAAAGAAATGACCCAACAATTTGCTGTCTCCAAGAAACACACCTCATAGAAAAAGACATCAACAGACTGAAAGTGAAAGGCTGGGAAAAGTCTTATCACTCACATGGCCGGCGGAAGCAAGCAGGGGTTTCCATTCTCATATCAAATAAGGTAGACTTCAAACCAAAATTAATCAAGAGGGACAAAGATGGATATTTCTTATTACTTAAGGGAACCATCCATCAACAGGATATAACAATCATAAATCTGTATGCCCCAAATAATGGAGCACCTACATTCATCAAACAAACGCTTCTTAAGTTCAAGAGTAAAATAGACCACAACACAGTTATTCTAGGGGACTTCAACACACCTCTCTCACCAATGGATAGATCATCCAAACAAAAGCTAAACAAAGAAACTTTAAGCCTCCTCAAAACAATTAACAATTTAGACCTAACAGACATATATAGAATATTTCATCCCTCAGTAAACGAATACACATTTTTCTCAGCAGCACATGGCTCCTTCTCCAAAATAGACCATATATTATGTCACAAGGCAACTCTCAGCAAATATAAAAAAATAGAGATACTACCCTGCATGCTATCGGACCATAAAGGGATAAAATTGGAAATCAACGACAAAACAAGGAATAAGAAAAACTACTCCATCAACTGGAAGCTAAACAACATGCTACTGAATGAACAAGGGGTTGAAGAAGACATCAAAGAGGAGATCAAAAAATTCCTAGAGGTAAATGAGAACACAGATACATCATATAGAAATCTCTGGGACACTATGAAGGCAGTAGTAAGAGGAAAATTCATTGCACTGAGTTCATTCCTTAAGAGGAAAAAAAACCAACAAATAAATGACTTAACATCACACCTCAAAGCATTAGAAAAAGAAGAACAGACCAACACCAAGAGCAGTAGAAGACAGGAAATAATTAAAATCAGAGCAGAAATTAATGAAATTGAGACTAAGGAAACCATTCAAAGAATTGACAAAACTAAAAGTTGGTTCTTTGAAAAAATAAACAAAATTGACAGACCCTTAGCAATGCTAACGAAAAGAAGAAGAGAAAAAACTCAAATTACTAACATTCGTGATGAAAAAGGGAATATCACAACAAACACCTCAGATATACAGAATATAATTAGAAATTACTTTGAAAACTTGTACTCTAATAAAATAGAAAATACTGAATGCATTGACAGATTTCTAGAGTCATATGATTTGCCTAAACTGGATGTGGAGGCTATACATAATTTAAATAGATCAATTACAAGCGAAGAAATAGAAGATGTCATCAAAAAGCTACCAACAAGGAAAAGTCCAGGACCTGATGGGTTTACAGCCGAGTTCTATAAGACTTTCAAAGAAGAACTAATACCAATGCTTTTCAAACTATTTCAAGAAATAGAAAAAGAGGGAGCTCTTCCAGACTCTTTCTATGAGGCCAATATTACATTAATTCCAAAGCCTGGCAAAGACACATCCAAAAAAGAAAACTTCAGGCCCATATCTTTAATGAACATAGATGCAAAAATCCTCAACAAAATCCTGGCAAATCGGATACAAAAACATATCAAAAAGATAGTGCACCACGATCAAGTGGGGTTTATCCCAGGGATGCAAGGCTGGTTCAATATTCGGAAATCAATAAACATAATACATCACATCAATAGACTTAAAGACAAAAATCATATGATCATCTCAATTGACGCAGAAAAAGCATTTGACAAAATACAACACCCCTTTATGTTGAAAACACTAGAAAAACTAGGAATATCAGGAACATATCTTAACATAATAAAAGCTATTTATGCAAGGCCCCGAGCTAACATTATCTTAAATGGAGAAAAATTGAAAGCATTCCCTCTAAAAACTGGAACAAGACAGGGATGTCCCCTTTCACCACTGCTATTTAACATAGTACTGGAAACTCTGGCCAGAGCAATTAGACAGACGAAAGAAATTAAAGGGATTAAGATAGGAAAAGAAGAGCTCAAATTAGCACTATTTGCTGATGACATGATAATCTACCTAGAAGACCCAAAAAACTCTACCAGAAAACTTTTACAACTAGTAAACGAATTTGGCAAAGTTGCAGGATACAAAATCAATACACATAAGTCAAAGGCATTTGTGTACATCAGCGACAAAGACTCTGAAAGGGAAATGATGAAAAATACCCCATTTGCAATAGCATCAAAAAAAATAAAATACCTGGGAATCAACCTAACGAAAGAGGTGAAAGACCTGTATAACGAAAATTATAGAACACTAAAGAAAGAAATTATAGATGAACTCAGAAGATGGAAAGACCTACCTTGCTCTTGGATAGGTAGAATTAATATTGTCAAAATGTCCATACTACCAAAAGCATTATACAGATTTAATGCAATTCCTATCAAAATCCCAATGTCATTCTTCAAAGAAATAGAAATAGCAGTCATGAAATTCATCTGGAAAAATAAGAGACCCAGAATAGCCAAAGCAATCCTGAGCAAGAAAAGTGAAGCAGGGGGCATCACCATACCAGACTTTAAATTATACTATAGAGCAATAGTAACAAAAACAGCATGGTATTGGCACCAAAACAGACTGGTGGACCAATGGTACAGAATTGAGGATACAGAGACTAATACATTTAATTACAGCTATCTTATATTAGACAAAGGTGCCAAAAATGTACAGTGGAGAAAGGATAGCCTCTTCAACAAATGGTGCTGGGAAAACTGGAAATCCATATGCAACAAAATGAAATTAAACCTTTATCTCTCACCATGCACAAAACTCAATTCAAAGTGGATCAAAGACCTAGGAATTAGATCAGAGACAATACACCTAATAGAAGAAAAAGTAAGCTCCAATTTCCAACATGTTGGATTAGGCCCCAAGTTCCTTAATAAGAATCCTGTAGCGCAAGAATTACTACCAAGAATTAATGAATGGGATAGATTTAAACTAAAAAGCTTCTTTTCAGCAAAAGAAACAATCAGTGAGGTGAATAGAGAGCCAACTAATTGGGAACAAATATTTAATACATGCACATCAGATAGAGCACTAATCTCTAGAATATATAAAGAACTCAAAAAACTTTACACTAAAAAAACAAATAACCCAATCAATAAATGGGCTAAGGAATTGAGAAGACACCTCTCAGAAGAAGATACACGATTAATCAACAAATACATGAAAAAATGTTCAACATCGCTGGCAATTAGAGAAATGCAAATCAAAACTACTCTAAGATTTCACTTCACTCCAGTCAGAATGGCAGCCATCAAGAACACAAGCAACAATAAATGTTGGAGAGGATGTGGAGAAAAAGGCACACTCATACATTGCTGGTGGGACTGCAAAATGGTGCAACCGTTATGGAAAGCAGTATGGAGATTTCTTGGAAAACTGGGAATGGAACCATCCTATGACCCAGCCATCCCACTCTTGGGTCTATTCCCAAAGGACTTAAAAACAGCATATTACAGTGACACAGCTATCTCAATGTTTGTAGCTGCACAATTCACAATAGCTAGGTTGTGGAATCAACCTAGATGTCCCTCAGTAAATGAGTGGATTAAGAAAATGTGGTATATACGCACAATGGAATTTTACTCAGCAATAAAAGAAAATAAATTAATGGCATTTGCAGGTAAATGGATGAAGTTGGAAGACATAATGCTAAGTGAAGTTAGTCAGTCTCAAAAATCCAAGTACCAAATGTTTCTCTCTTATATAAGGAGGCTATTTCAAAGTATTGTTGGATGGGGTACATAGGAGGATTAGAGGAACACTAGAATGGTCAAGGGAAGGGAGGGTAAGGGAGGGAGCAAGAGGGGAGGGAGGGGGGGAAAAAAAAAGGTGGTTGAATGAGATGGATATCATTTTCCTTAATGCATGATTGAAGACCTAAATTGCACGAATATACTTTGTATACAAACAGTTGTATGTAAAAAGATACTAAATATATGCACTACGAGTTGTACATATTAAAAATTATAAAAATAAAAAAAAAAAAAATACAATAAAAAAAAAAGAAATAATAGAGGCCAGAAGGAGGTAATGTGACATATTCAAAGTGCCAAAAGAAGAAAACTATCAACCAAAAATTCTATGTACAGCAAAAGTATCATTCAAAATTAATGCAAAATAAAAACAATTCCATGTCAACAAACAAAAAAAAAAAAAAAAAAAAAAAGAATGTCATGTGATTTGGAATTATTCCCACGTGAAAATGAGGAAATGAGATAAAAGGAGCAGAGAAGGGGAAATTCTAGAACCCAATCCTAATTGTTCTGCAAGATGAAAAGCTCAGATTCTACCTTGAAGAAAATTAGGAAGTCCTGAAATGTTCTTATCAAGGGCTGACACTGTCACATTGGCACTTTTCCTATTTAAGCTGCCACTTTGTGAGGTAAATTGAGGAAGATACAATGAGAGAAAAAGTCTACCCTTTGTATATTGTTGTGGTAGGTGTATTGAGTTATGATACAATATGAATTTGGGAACTGGTAATGAAATGCAGAGAAATTGAATGGATTGTGAATCAGTTCAGAGGTGGAAATTGGAAAAATTGATTGACATCATGTGCTCAGAGAATAGTCATTAAGGTTGATTTCTAGATTGCTTTTCCCCATGACTAAAAGCAAAATCCTCCAATGAAGATTAAGTGTAGAAGAGAGGTAATGATATGTGCTGATAAAATGGAAAAAAGCTTTATTCTAAGATAGAAGAGTAATGAAATAATTGGCATTTAAGGAAAAGAATAATCTGTAGACAACAGTGGTGGCCTCATTATGGACAAAGGGACTGTATGTGAACAAGATCTGAAGATGTCTTCTTTATAAAGGAATAGCAAGTAAACAAGGTTTGGAGGAGCAGGAAAGAAAAATGGGGAAGTGCTGTCAAGATACTTTGGGTGGAATCAAGTTAGTCATTCTTTTACTCTTGAAGTTCCTTTGTAAGAACTGTATGTTGCCTCATATACTAAGGTGTGGCCACAGCCATTCATTGGCCTTAGAACATGTGAGCAGGTGACTTTTAAGATGCATTGCTACCACAACGATTCTTTACAGAAAAGTCCAAGAACAAGATTCAGCTGAATAAGAAGTGATGCAAACATTGTTTTCCCTTCTCAAAATTCCTTAGTGGTTGTTCCAAAATCATAAATGAGTGATCATTTTGGATATTCACATTTTTCTTCCAAAGTAAGATCTTCTTAATATATTGTTTCAAAGTGTGAATGGGCTATGACAATTTGCCAAAAACTCCATGTGAAAATCAATACAAATATATTCACATTTATAATATACAATTTAATAATAACATTCTATTCATCAATTATCTCTTCACAATTGATGAATATTTTGCAGTTTTAAAGAGTTATAATGAAATCTCATTTCTCTAATGTGTATTGGCTTTATGAAATTTTACTGCTGGGTATAACAGATAACAAAAAATTTAATTTCTTAAAATAGTTTAAATATAATGTTTCCTAAGTTTTATTAGTATCCTACTATTGTTAAACTAGTGTAATTTTTCTTTAAATAAAATAGATAATTACCTTAAAAAAAAAAAAAAAGAATAATAATGCTACATTATAAAGCATTTTTAACCTTTATTTTATTTATTTATTTATTTTTTATGTGGTGCTGAGGACAAAACCCAGTGCTTCCCACATGTTAGGCAAGTGCTCTACCACTGAGCCATAACCCCAGCCCCAAGAAGAATAATACTACATTAAAATCATTTTTTTCTCCTTTTTTTAGCTTTTTTTTTTTCTTCCTCCCCCCGCCCCAAGGGCTGAGGATCAAATTCTCGGCCTTGTGCATGCTAGGCGAGTGCTGTGCCACTGATCTAAATCAGAATATTTTTCTGTCCCTACCACACCTACTAATAAAATATTCTTGGGTGTAGAAAATAGTATTTTATTCATTCTTCTCTCCATAGTTAGAATTCAATATAATTTGTAAAATTATTTCAAGCAAATTTAATATGATTGTAGTAGCAACTAACTTTAATATTATTAGTTTTCTTGTTTCCTATGAAAAATCATAGCTACCACCAAGCATTTTAAGTTATAATTATATAAATTGGAATCATGAAGGAAGATGGGCAGCTGTTATATTTCATTATTAACTTGTTAAATAACATAACGTTTCTTGCACCAACCCTAATAGCTATCAATTCCCACCTTGGTTAATGAATTTCAATATACAAACATCACATTGTTTAATGTATATTTATGACTCATGATACATCATTGAAATTGTTAAAATATGTTTATATATATGTATGTATATATATATATATATATCCATATGTATAAATATAATTTTTTGTACACAAAATATTGGTTCATCATTGAGAATAGCAAGCATTATAAAGGAAACAGTTTCACAAAGGAAGTTGCTATTTTGGGAATTGGAATCTGCTTCATGTTTATATTGAAAAAATGTCTACTTTGACATTAACAATTATTTCATCAATTTGAGATTAAATATTTATGTTACCTGGTAAGTATTATTATAATTAGTAATTCTATATTTTATGATTTACATGTTTTTTAAATTATTTGTGAACTGGAATTTATAGCTTTTAATTACATATTGATGAAAATTTCTAATTTTCTGAATTAAAAACATTAAAAGCAGGCTCTACTAAAAGTATGTATTTCCTTGTCATCTTATTATTCATTTATTTAAAAAATGAGTATCAGTATATATATGCACATTTTAAATAATTAGATAGCTGGTGAAAATATTGCACCACAGAATACAAGACAAACTTAAATAGCATTGCTCTCTGGAAAAAAAATAAATTATCTGAAAAAAGAAGTAATCCAATTTATAAGAGCCACAAAAGCCATAAAATACAAAGGAATAAATTTAACCAAAGATGTGAAACATCTGTATAATAGAAATTACAAAACATCAATGATAGAAACTAAAGAGGACACAATCTAATAGAAAGACAATCCATGATCTTGAACTGAAGAAATCAGTAGTGATAAAATGTTCATACTACCCAAAGCAATAAAATGATTTAGTGAAAGCCTTATCAAACACCAATAGCTGTCTAGAAAACAAAGAAAAAAACACCCTAGCCAGGTAAGATGTGGCACACCTATAATACTAGCGGCTCAGCTCGGAAGGCTGAGACAGGAGGATGCAAGTTCAAAGCCATCCTCAACAAACGTGATGCACTAAGCAATTGGTGAGAGCCTGTCTCTAAATAGAATACAAAATATACAAAATAGGGCTAAGGATGTGGCTCAGTGGTTGAGTGCCCCTGAGTTCAATCCCTGGTACCTCACTTCAAAATAAAAACAAAAACAAAAACCACTCTAAATTTTATATGGAACAAAAACAACAAAACTCTCAAATAGCCAAAAGTATCTTGAACAAAAAAGGGAAAAGTGGGAAGTGTTACACTGTGTTAATTTGCAACACACTACAAAGCAGTGTTCATGCAAGCAGCATGACATTGGCATAAACACACACAGAGGCAAATGGAACAGTATAGACGCACACAGCCAAAACTATCTGATTTTTCACAAAAATGCAAAGAACAGAAATTAGAGACAATGCAGTCTCTGAAATACAAGGTGCTGGGAAAATTGGATTTCTTCATGTGAAGAACAAAACTATATCCTTATTTTGTACCAGTGACAAACCAACTCAAAATAGGTTAAAGACTTAAATGTAAAAACTGAAACTATGAAAGTACTAGAAGAAAAGACAGGAAATGCTTCAGGATGTGAAAATGGACAATGATTTTCTTTGTACTTTTTCCCAGGAGCATAGAAAACAAAAGCAACAGGATTACATCAAACTGAAGGATTTTGCACAACAAAGGAAAAAACAGTGCCAAGGCAACCTACAGAGAAAACCTTCCAAAATATACATCTGATAAAGTTTTAAGATACAGAATACATTTAGAATTCCAAAAACTAAACAGAAAAATAAAATAAAATTAAAAAAAAAAAAAAAAAAAAAAACAGATAACCCAACTGAAAAATAAGCAATTGATCTAAATTGACATTTCTCAAACAAGGACTATAAATGGCAAATATGTGGAATAAAAAAAAAAAAAAAGACTCAACCTCACTAACACCAGAGAAACACAAATCAACACCACAAGGAGACATTACCTCACTCTGATAATAAGGTTAATAAGAAGGATAACAAGTGCTGGTGAGAATGTAGGGTTAAACTCTTGCACACCACTGAGGGTGTAAGCCAGAATGTCTGTTACAGGAAACATTATATATTTTCTTCTGAAAATTAAAACAAAACCACCATGATCCAGAACTCCTCCTTCTCTCGTGTGTATATCCCAAGCAAATAGAATCTGTGTTGAAGAGACACCTGCCCTGGCATGTTCACTGTAGTGCTGTTCCCAACAGCTGAGGTACAAAAACAAACAACAACAACAAAAAGCACAAGTATCCATCTGCTGGTGAATGGATAAAAAAACGAGGTTCATATACACATGGAATATTATTCGTCTGCAAAAATATGAAGTCCTTTCATTTGGGACAATAGAGATAAGAACTTGAGATCATTCTGTTAAGTGGAATAAGCCAGGCACAGGAAGGTTAAGTGCTGCGTGATCTCTCTCATGTGAAATCTAACCAAGTTGATTTCATGCGAGTTGAGAATAGAATGGTGGTTACCACAACATCATGTTACCCTTTTAATGCTTATAACTTTAAATGTTGTTCTAATATCAGTTAAAAATAAATTTAATTTTAAAAAGGAAAATTGATCATCGATCGTTGTCTATGCCTTTTCCTTTCTAATTTTTCTTCCCTGAAATGTAACTGAATTCAACTTTTTTAAATAATTATAATTAACCCAGCTTAGCCTTATTATATTCTTGGATTGATTTTTTTTTTTTCAGATTTAAATGCATTGACATCAAACAGAGGTCACTTGGTACTTATTTCAATTGTAGGTTTGCTGACTTTCAATGAGGAAATGTCAACTTGCTGTTTTTCCAAATACACACCCATTCCAATTAAAATTAGCTACTCTTCCCATGACCCACTCTTCCCATGTATTTTTACCATATATTTGGTTGGAAAATATTAAGGATACTAGTAAACTTGTTGTAACTCCAATGTTTCCCTTAATATTTTAAAACTACCGATGTTTTCTACTTTGAAATAGTAAAAATCCAATGGGCAGTAAATCATAAAAAAAATTGATATCTGATCTCAGATTGACAAAACAATACTGGATGTGTATAGAAGTAGAAATGTTCATTAAAGAGTGAAGAAATTATACAACTTTGCAATGTACAAAAAATATCGCTTTTAAATAAAGCAAAGTGTGATGATACAGCTTTTATTTTCCTAAAGTTCCCTCCCTCACACTAAAAGAAATGGCTAGGAACCAGGAAAAGTCTTACTAGTAATATCTATTTTCCTCAGACATCATTCTCTCCAAGGAAAGAATGAAAAACCAACTCAACCAAAAGCAGGCTTTGACATATTATGAACCAATCGCTAGTACCCTAAAAAGAATCCTGTTATTTGTTTAAAGTTGGATAAATTAGTAAGTGTTTATCACTTCTTAATGAACACCTTAGTTTTAAATTTTTTTTTTAGTTGTTGGTGGACAAAATATCTTTATTTTATTTATTTATTTGTATGTGGTGCTGAGGATCGAACCCAGTGCCTCACACCTACCAGGCAAGCACTTTACCGCTGAGCTACAACCCCAAACCCCCAATTTTTTATACCACAGCAAAAAGTATAAAAATCATTGTTCTGTGCACTGTAAAGTCACTTAGTCCTGGATCCCTCCGTCTCTCTCTTGCAGGCACGTGCACATGCGTGTGCGTGCACACACACACACACACACACACACACAGACACACACAACTTCATTCACTGCACTGTTTGAAAGGAAGGCACTGCATTGCCCAACCTAAGAAGGGAGATTTGAGTTTTACCACAGTGAAGATGCAATATTTACAAACTTTGAAGTTATCCCCCATTTCTTCAATGCATTATTTATCATGGCATGAACTCATGGATATTAATCTTATGCTTCATGTGATAATATTATACTATTTTTTGTACCTCAAATTGTTTCAAGTTTGACTATTAGAAATTTTTCTAACGGCCCTTGTGTCTCTTTCACATGCTCCTCCTGCCCCCCGCAATGTGGAGTTTCGTTTGTCTATCATTTAATCCTTTTTATTTTTTATAATATGCATAATCAGAATAGACTTTATTTGTTTAGAGCAGTTTGGGTTCATGGGAAAATTGCTGGAATTCATAGAGATTCCCATGTACTCCTGCCCCAATGCACACACAGCCTCCCTTATTATCAACATCACCCTCAGAGTGTACATTTGCCACAAGTGACGTCCTTAGTTTGACACACACATCTTTGTCGTCCAGACTCCACAGTTTACATGACAGTGAACTCTGGGTTTTGTGGATTCTCTGGGTTTGGACAAATGCAATCGTTGTGGTATCATTCCAAACTTTGTCTGTGCTCAGTGCTTTTATTCTCCCTCTCTCCCAATCCCTGGAAAACCCTGCTTTTTTAAAGTCACCGTAGTTTTTCCTTTTGCCAAGACAAATTGTGGAATCAGACATTTCGTAGTTTTTTAGATTGGCTTGCTTCACTCAGTAATATGCATGTAAGTTCCCTCCATGTCTTTTTCATGGCTGAAGAACTACTTTCTTTCTCAGTGCTGAGTAATATCCCATTGTCTGTATGCACCATGGTTCATTTATTGATTCACATCCTGAAGGACATACTGGTTACTTCCAAGTTTTGGAAAATTATGAATAAAACTTTCTGGCAGCAGGAGATGTTCTAGGCTCATTTTGAGTATTCCTTACATAATTCCTAGAATCAATCGTTTTTTCTAAGGATCCCCTTTTCTTTTATTGGGAAATGGCATTAGAAACCAAAGTCTGGGTGCTGGACATAGTAACAACATCTTGTAATCCCAGCTCTTCAGGAAGCTGAGGCAAGAGTATGGCAAGTCTGAGTCCAGCTGGAGCAACTTAGTGAGGCCCTACCTCAAAATGCAAATAAAAAGGACTGACAATGCAGCATGCAGCTCAGTGGTAGAGGACCCCCTGAGTTCAATCCTCAGTACCACCCCCCAAAAAAAAGAGAAATACTAAGCTCTAGAAACTTAATGTTGTACTCTATTGTTGCTATTTAGATATTTACACATTTAATTATTCAGCTTAATTATTAAATGTCTCTTCATGACAATAGAGACTAAACTTTATGTCAGTAGGGACCCTGGTGGAGTTCATGGCACAGCCTTCATGTGCAATGATTCTTGAAATTAAACATTGTAGTGTTTATTTTGGAATTGTTTAAATAAAAAAGACAGTTAATCAATTGTGCATCAATGCTTAGCTGTGTCATTAGTGCAATGCTATTCATAGCAATGATACATGTAGCTGAGTTCAGGTGAATCACTTACTTTATAATAATGCAATAGGGCAACCACTGAATAGTAAGATATACATTGTATTTTTCCATACAGTCCGATTTGTAAATAATGTCTTTTATAATATGACTGAAATAAGATTATTATATTCCAGTGCTTAGAATTATAAATATCTTCTCCATGAAACCACTGGAAGTCCTTCATAAATACATCAGGTTTATTATTTCCATGGTTCAGACTTTCTCTGTGCTGCAATTGTATGATTCTAGTTTATTGAAATAATATGTCTCATTATCAAGAATACAAGTAGCAATAAATGTTGGTGAGGATGTTGGGGAAAAGCTACATTCATACATTTCTGGTGAGACTGCAAATGGGTGCAACCATTCTGGAAAGTAGTATGGAGATTCCTCAAAAAACTAGGAATGGAATAACCCTTTGACCCAGTTATCACACTCCTCAGTATTTATCCAAAGGATTTAAAGTCAGCACACTACAGTGACACAGCCACATCAATGTTTATAGAAGCATAATTCGTAATAGCTAAGATATGGAGCCAACCTAGATGCCCTTCAACAAATGAATGGATAACTACCTTGTATACAAACAGTGTTATGTGAAAGGAGGCTCAATGTGTGTATTATGAATTGTAATGCATTCTACAATTACAAATACAACAACATTGAATAAAAAATAAAAAAAATAAAAAAGAAAGAAAATGTGATATATATACCCACAGTAGTATTATTCAGCCATAAAGAAGAATGACCTTATGATATTTTTCTGGTAAATGGATAGAACTGGAGAAGATTATGCTAAGTGAAATAAGGCAATCCCCCAAACCCAAAGGTTGAATGTTTTCTCTGATATGTGGAGGCTAAGCTAACTCCCAATAAGGTGGAATGGGAAAGGGAAAAATAGAATTTCAGTGGATTAGACAAGTAGGAATGAAGGAAAGGGAGGGAAGACGGGAAAATAAAAGACAGTGGAATGAATCTGATATAACTTTTCCATGTACTTATATGAATGCATCACAGCAAATTTCACCATGGCATGCATCCACAAGAAATTAATTTTTAAAAATTATGGGTAAATGGCAAAAGATCATTAGAGGGAAGGGATCAGAAGGTAGAGGGAGAGAAGAGAGAAGAAAGGTCCTAAGGTCTGAATTAGAACAAGATACATTTTGCGCTTTTATAATTATGTTAAAATGAATCCTAACTGTCATGTATAAGTAAAAAGGAACCAGTGCAAAAGAAAGAAATAATACATCTCAGGGTTAGATTAATGAAAGTTAGACAAACAGGTTAAACTCTGTTCAGGGGGAAGGCATTTAGAAGATACAGTATCCCTGAACAAATGAACAAAATAAAATTATCTTAAAGCAATGTCAAGAAAAATTTGACAGGAATTAATTTACAGAAATGTCTGTCATTTTCATTTCTAGTCTAGGATGTCCAGATTCCAACTTCTCTATCAATTGCTTTGAGTATTGGATCCCTTTTCTCCTGTAATGAAAATTTAAAGCCCCAGGTAGAGTGACGCCAGATGGGAGACAAACCAAAAGGCACTTCTAGTTATTGACTTGCTAAGACACATCCAGGTTCAAAGGGAATTAAAAGGAATCACAGGAAAGATAAAAGAAGGAAGTAACAGAAGGTGTTAGAGGAAAGAGAAGGGGACTTGGGGACAAAGAGAGGACCAGACTCCTGAAGAAAAACAGCAATTGGATGAATGAAAAGAGCTCACAGAAGTTAACACATAGTAGATATTCATACTTTACAAAAGTCTTCAACCAGTTGCTGCATACTTATTGAAGACTTGTGAGTTTAGCTCATTGCTGTGGAATCTATGCCAGATAAAACACTATACAGAGTATTACCTTTAAAAAACATTTTATATTATGTTACCACAGACTTTCAGAATTGGAAAAGCATGTTTCTGATAATATTGAAATATCTTTTTTATTGAGAAGTAAACCTGATATATTTGGCCCTTGGGTACGAATAGATGTAAATATATTCTGACATGTAATATGCTTTAATAAGTTTGCTATCAAACATGTGAACTTGGTTACTAAAAGTTAACTCATTTATTAACATCTGAGCTAAACTGTTACCATGTTGGATGTTTAATGGCTTTTATGTCTTCATTTCAATTAACTTACATCTTTTCATTCATCATTGTATATATCAAATAATACATTATATGCTACATTAGTGAGGGTGGTAAGAAAAATAAAATAGTATCATTTTACTTCTTATAAACAGATATTAAAATATTGTATCTCACCATTGCTCAAGATTTCTCTTAATACCTATTATTTAGTTACCTATTTTATTTAAGACTTCTAATAAAAACTATAAATTATGCACTAATGCAATTATACTTATATACTTCATATAGAAATACTTCCTCTTTAGTATTAGTACATTGCTTAGCTTATATTAAAATAAGAATATTTACTAAAATATCTATATTTGGGATATTCAGTAGATTCATTTGTTCTTTAAATGACTGATTTAATTCTTATGTTTGGAACTATAAAACAAGATATTTATAAACCAGGCATAGTGGCACATTTGTGCAATCCCAGCAACTGTCTTAGGCAGGAGGATTGCAAGTTTGAGGCCAGCCTGAAAAGTAGGTGAGATCTTGTATATTAAAGAAAAAGTAGAGAAAGAAAGAAAGAAGTCTGGAGATATAGATCATTGGTAAAGTGTCCCCAGATTCTGCTGTCCCAAGAACAACAACAAAACAAACGAAATGAAGAAGAAAAAGGAGGAGGAGGAGGAGAGGAAGAAGGAAGAAAAAGAAGAAGAAGAAAAGAAGGAGGAGGAGGAAGAGGGGGAGGAGGAGGAAGAAAGTTATAGACAGATTTTTAGATTTGTTGGTAGATGAGTATATAGGTAGATATATAGATATAATGGAACATATTTTTACAATAGTATCTTGTAGTTTCTGAATATCAGATCCTTCCTAAACAAATAGATAAAGATATTCAAAGTATTATTTAAAACTTCTAACTATTATGATTGTAAAACTGATAAGAAGTTCAAGTGTCTGTAAATCATTTGATATAGAATGAGCATAAAAATTTCCACGAACATTTTCTACAAAGGGCTAAATAATATATGATTTTCTCATTACAGGTCACATAGTCTCTGTCACAAATATAATTTATAAAACTGCAAAACTAGCCACAGACCACATGTAAGTAAGTGGCAAAACACATGGTGAACTAGGTTTAACCCACATTGTCACCTGTCAGTTTTTACTTTAAGTATAAATCACACTTTATTCATGATCATTTTATGTTTCTTGATTGAAAATATATACTACATCTAATTTTATAGATAAAACCCTGTGGTGCATGGTCTTTTTTTTTTTTTTCTTTTTTACATTTCTATGTATTTGGTTTCATCAAATATTATTCTTGACTCAAAATGATATTTATTTTAGCGAATACTGATCTTCTTTAATGTTGTTGTGACATTTTACCTGCATTCCCTTTCTCTATAAGAGAAATTGATGCTTTTAATATACCACTACTTTTTAGAGAATGATGAATTAGGAGATGCTGAATCTCCCTGAATCAAGGGTGATTGTTAAAAAGGACTTCAGCTTCTTACTTCCATTCACCTATTCAAACACTTCCTTTCTAATTGCAAGGTTGTGTTTATACCTCAGTGGTAGAATGAGTGTTTGGTGTCCATAAAGTATCCATAAAACTCTGGGTTCTAGCCTCAACTCTGAAAAAATATATAATTAAAATAAATAATATTACTATATTGCATCAACTTATTAATATTAATAAAGTTTACTTATATAATGAATTAATATAATAACTGGAAGAGTAAAAATTAATAATAATGTGATTTTTTTGAGGCTATAGTAAATGGGGTGGATTTCCTAGTTTCTCTTTCTGAGGATTTGTCATGGGAATCAGCTTAACAAAAGAAGTGAAAGACCTCTACAATGAAAACTACAACACGCTAAAGAAGGAAATTAATGAAGATCTTAGAAGATGGAAAGATCTACTTTGTTTTGGATAGGTAGAACTAATATTGTCAAAATGAGCATTCTCCCAAAAGCACTATACAGATTCAATGCAATACCAATCAAAATCCCAATATCGTTCCCAGAATAGCCAAAGCAATTCTTGGCAGGAAGAATGAAGCTGGTGGCATTACTATTCCAGACCTTAAATTGTACTACAAAGCAATAGTAACAAAAACAGCATGGTACTGGCACCAAAATAGACCAGTTGACCAATGGTACAGAATAGAAGACACAGAGACAAACCCACACACCTACAGTTATCTTATATTAGACAAAGGTGCCAAAAATGTTCACTGGAGAAAAGACAGCCTCTTCAACAAATGGTGTTGGCAAAACTGGAAATCCTCATGTAATAAAATGAAATTAAATCTCTTTCTCTCACCATGCACAAAACTTAACTCAAAGTTGATCAAGGATCTAGGAATTAAACCAGAGACCTTGCACCTAATAGAAGAAAAAGTAGGCCCAAATCTCCATCATGTTGGTTTAGGCCCCAACTTCCTCAACAAGACCCCTATAGTGCAAGAATTAAAACCAAGAATCAATAAATGGGATGGGTTCAAACTAAAAAGCTTCTTCTCAGAGAAAGAAACAATCAGTGAGGTGAACAGAGAACCTACAAAATGGGAGCAAATCTTTACCACAAGCACATCAGATAGAACACTAACCTCAAGGATTTATAAAGCTCTCAAAAGCCTTAACACCAAAAAAAACAAATACTCCAATCAATAAATGGGCTAAGGAACTAAAGAGACACTTCTCAGAATATGATATGCAAACAATCAACAAATATATGAAAAAATGTTCAACATCTCTAGCAATTAGAGAAATGCAAATCAAAAGTATTCTAAGATTTCATCTTACTCCAGTCAGAATGGCAGCTATCAAAAAAACAAACAACAATAAATGCTGGCGAGGGTGTGGAGAAAAATGCACACTCCTACATTGCTGATGGGACTGCAAACTGGTGAAGCCAATCTGGAAAGCAGTATGGAGATTCCTAGGAAAACTTGGAATGGAACCACCATTTGACCCAGCTATCCCACTCCTTGGTCTATTCCCAAAGGACTTAAAAACAGCTTACTACAGGGACACAGCCACATCAATGTTTATAGCAGCACAATCCACAATAGCTAGACTGTGAAACCAACCCCGATGCCCATCAGCAGATGAATGGATAGGGAAACATTGGTATATATACACAATGGAACACTACTCAGCACTAAAAAATAATAAAAAAATGGCATTTGCAAGTAAATGGATGGAGTTGGAGAAAATAATGCTAAGTGAAGTTAGCCAATCCCCAAAAACCAAAGGTCGAATGATCTCTTTGATATGAAGATACTAACTTATAAAGGCAAGGGAGTGGGTTTGAGAGGAATAAAAAGACTTTAAATAGAACAAAGGGTGGAGGGGTGAGGGGGCAAGGGAATAGGAATAATGGCAGACTGGGTTATTCATGACTACCCTAAATACATGTGTGAAGACACAATTGTTGTAAAAATACCTTATATAAAACCAGCAACTTGAGAAATTGTGCTCTTTATAAGTAATATGAAATGAAATGTACTCTGTTAACATGTATAAAAAGTTAAAATAAAAAAGTACATAAATAAAGATCAGTAACTACATAAATATTTCCCAGAAAATGTAAAGACTTTAGACCATTTCAATGACATATAACACCCCCTTAACTTGAATATTTTTTTATGTTTGTTTTAATTTCTTATATGTTAAATTCACAAGACATTTCTATACTTTTATGAATAGTATTCCTTTATATTTACTAATAGTACCACACTTTTTATTTTCTGGGTCACTGTACTGTTATTGAAATAGTTTATTCTATGTATAAAATCTCTTTTATTCCTTTACTGAAAGTCTGCTGATGAAAATGTGCTATGTCAAATTTAGATTCGTTTTTATATCAGTAATATTAAGGTATTATTAATAAATAATATAATTTACCATAAAAATAATAATGTGATTTTTTATTTTTATTTTTAGTTGTACATGACACAATACCTTTATTTTATTTATTTATTTTTTATGTGGTGCTGAGGATAGAACCCAGTGCCTTACTCATGCAAGACAAGCACTCTACCACTGAGCCACAACCCCAGCCCATTATTGCACCTTTTGATGCTCTATAGACTGGAATGTAACTTGACACTCATATGAAAAATAATTTATTCAATATTTGTTGTGTTTGGGATAGCATTTTAATTGGACATTTAAAGAGGCACATAAGCTCCTCTGATTAGTTCTTTAATTACTTCCAGAATATCTGAAATGGAATTTCAAAAGTCATCTATTCCAAAGATATTTACTTTTCTTAAGCAATATATTTTTTCTTCAAGCTTTGTCTTGCATAGAAAAAATTATAATGTAGTCAGTAAATTTTTATAGATTTTATACCTTTTGCATGTGAATTTGATTTTTTCATATTATTACAAAGTAGACAAGTACAGATGATGAAATATTTTAACATCAAGATGTAAAATATGAGCTGTTTTGAGTAGTAAAAGAAACAATTAGGGGAAGAGTAGATAAGTTTTCTAGAACACATTGAGGAATTTGGCTTATTTTTTTTCTGTTTAAAATAGAGAATTGCAGTGGACAGACTCAAATGTAGCCATGATTATCTCTGCTTCCTGCTGTCTATAATTGTGGCTGAGGATTAGTTGATTGATAGATTTGTTCTAAACAGTACAGTATAGAAAAAAACTATTGACAGTTACTATGTTTATGTTACATAAAAATGTAGCCTCTATCTTGCCAGCAGGCTTTCTCCCTTTTTGACACTGATGAAGTGACCATGGTGGAGAGGCCCTGTTAGCAAGAACATTACAGTGGGCTCCAGCCAAGAAATATCCAAGAACTGAAGGAGGCATCTGGATGATGTCCAGCCAGAAACCGTGGCCCCCAGCACTGGAGGAACTGAGTGCTACCAGAAATCACATGATTGAAGCAGACCCCTTCCCCTGTAAAGCCTGAGAAAACACAGCTTGGATCAGCTGCCTCAGTAGAACCACATAAGTCCTTGAAGCAGAGGACCCAGCTAAGCAGTTCCCAAACCCTCATCCACAAAAGTAATAAATGTGAGAATATAAACATGCTGTAGTCACAGTGGCCACATTGTGGGGTCATTTCTCACCAACAGGCATCCACCACAGAGCACTGAAGAATGTCAGCAACTTCCTTGGTTTGAATTTCATCGTGAATGAATCACTCCAGTTCCTCATTAGACTGTGGGCTCTACCATGGACTAGGATTTAAAAAGGAGCTCCTCAGGATCTCTGAAGAAATAATTCAGGAGTGGATTAAAATGGCTCAAATAAGAGAGACAGCAGAAGTGTCAATAAGTGGCTGAATTTCAGATGCATTTGAAAAAGTTGATGGGGTGTAGGAGAATATAAAATTCTAGATGTACAAGAAGTGGGGGAGTCAAAATTAGAGTCTAGGTAACTAGAAATATGGTAATCATTGTTATTAGCAGAGATGTAGAAACCATACTGAGAAAACACTCAGTGTTATGGCAAATTAGGATTTCAGTTTTGAACATATTAAATTGGAGATGTTTATTAGTCTACCAGAAAAGTCAAGTAGCTGTGTGGATATACATTTTTATAATATAAATTGGGGAAACATCAGTGTTTAGATGATATTTAAAATCTTAGGAGTGGGTGAGACTTGACCAAAAAGTGATCTAGAAAGCAATATACATATATATCCCCCCACATGCATATTATTGAGGCTTGAGCCCTTGGAAGTTTGTAGTCATGAAGAAGAGAAATGGCCAGTAAAGCAAGCTGAAGATGAAGGTCTATGATCTAGACTGAAAACCAGGGCTGTACTAACCTGCCTGCCCACAGAGAAGTGTGTTTAAAGGGGAAAATCAACTGTTTAAAATACACTGGCAGTTCAATTTTTTGAATATCAAACATGTGGTATTTAAATAAGACTGGAAAATTGATGTTTGACTATGGCTATTGAACTCAGAGGTCATTGGTGGCCTACAAAGAAATAGTTTTAAAGCTTAATCAAAAAGGGTTTGTGAAGAAGCCAGAAATAGAGAATTGGATATGTCAATTATAGACCAATATTGTGTGATGATTTAATGCCAAGGAGAACAGGAATTGAAAGATCCATAACTAAAAGGGAAATTTAGAGTCAAGAGTGCTCCCTTTTTAAGAAGGTCCAATTAACAGAACATCTGCAAGCTTATGCAGAAAATTAAGTATGCAAGAAATATAAAAAGTGTATAATTCCTAAGAAGAATTAGATTAGTGGTCTTGTTTCTCAAACTTTTTTTCTGCTGCATTTCCAAACTTGCGAAAATGCATCACTGATAAAGTGTTTGTCTCCTTCCTATTGGCTGTTCCTAAAGTTTCTTCTTAAACTTCCTTATATACTGAGGGAGACTAACACAGTCTTAAAACAGGCTTTTCCCCAGTATATCAGCCACTGGGGATTCTCAATCATGGAACTAGTTTATTTAGGTGTGAGTTTAATCGTCTGTCTACTCTCTTAAGACTGTCCAATTTCAGTTACCTATGAAAACTGCCCCTGCTTTTTCTTTCTTTCTCTGCACAATTTTAATGCAGCAGCATGCTATTTGAAAATGTTCTATCATCCAGAACTTTATTCATGTAAGTTAAATTAGGAGGAGTTGAAAATGAACCATCTTATACAGAATATTAATGCAACATTTCTTGTGTATTAAATTTGCTGACCAAATTGGGAGTTTCAAGTACTACTAATGTAGTTTACATATTAATGAGTATTTTCTTGGTCTTAATTCTATGTGTACACATGTAAACCTTTATGCATTTAATAGTAATTGAAGTAATTTTAGGTGTATTCATTGAGGAAAGAGTCTTACCTTTGAGAAAGATTGAGTTTTGAGATTTAAAAATACAAAGTCAAAATAATTTGCACAGGATCAATCTGTAGATTTTCAAAGGCATCCAAGACTAATGGACTGGATTAGTTCTATCACCAAGAGTTTTGTTGTTGCTTTCATTTGTTTGTTTGTTTTTGTTCTTAGATATATGGCATCTAACTGGACACTTTCATTTACACATGAGCACATGATAACCAGTACATGAAATGATTTTATTTGCAAACACATTGGCAGCCTGGTTCTATGCATGTTACAAAATCTAAATTATTTAATGCTTATAACAAATCTAAGATTGGGTGATGTTTATATCTCTATTCACCTATGAGGAAATTGAAATGAAGTAGTAAGTGCTGGTTCCTTGATTGTTATCTAGGGAGTCTGTATCCACATCACATTTCTCTGCCTTGTTAAAAGTAATCGCTGTCATCAGGGGTTTTCCATTCTCATTCTATACCTTAGGGCCTCAGTATCCATGGTGAAGGCTGGTAGGGAGGGAACTTTATCAGGTTTGCCCCATTGACACATGTGGGTAGGAGACTAGAAGTTCTAGCCAAGAGTTGGAGGCACAGACAGGTAAGAGTAAAATCTGGGGTACCCAAAACATAAAAGGTCTGCACTAATACTCATTTAATGGGTAACATTTATACAAACTAGAATTTCAACACCAATTCCTTGATTCTTACCTCTTTGAAACTTATTAAAGGTACATATTGAAACCAACTACATTGTGCCATTGATTTATACCCTTAGAGATTTTCTGACTTATTTTTCTTTCCTTCTCAGGGAGGGTCTGTCTTTTCCTCTTATAATATTTTAGTGCTAGTGGAGGGTAGACAGGATGCTTACTATGTAATTTCAGGTTAGAGTTCAATCTCAAAGACTTTATAGAGAATCTGCTGGAAGATGCGTCACCTCCAATTCCTCACTTGCATGGTGTGGACTTTTGTATCCAGTGTAACCCTATCATTGTTACTCACTTGAGTGGGATGTGTGAAGCCAGGGGAACAGGCAGAAATGGCTACACTTGCTGCTGCTCCTGTTATTTCTGTGGTGTATGATTTTGCAAAATCCAAATAAGTCACTATATTCCTCATGGTATGGAAATTAAAATTTCAAATAAGAGTAGTTTTCATTGATATTTTCTATTTTTTTCTTTCTCTTTATTCTTACATTTGTTAAGCTTCTCTTTTCTCCTTTATTCGTCATTCTGCTAAACAATGACTCTGCATTATTTAAAAAAATAATTTATAATAAATAGTCTTAGCATTTATCAATGTGTCCATCATTATATACTGAGGGCGACTAACACAGTATAGAAGAACAGGCTTTTACCGGTATTAAAGCATATCCTCTTCTGAGATCAAGAGAAACTTCTCCTCTGATACTTAATCTCTTTAAGTCCTTTTCACTGTCCTGCTTGTAATCACATAACCACATGCTGAACATTTGGCTTTGTTTCTCAAAAGCAGTAATCCCAAAACCTCACTTTTTTTGTTTTTCAAAACAAAAAGGGATTTAACATAGTGGCTCATACATGCTAGGCAAGCACCCCACCACTGAGCCACATATCCAGCTGTTTTTTATCTTCATTTTGAAATAATATTTCACCAATTTCCCCAGAATGTCTTCACAAATGTGAACCTCCTTCCTTAGCCTCTTGAATAACTGGGTCCAAACATATCTTAAAAACTGCATGATAAGAAAAATAAGCCAGACTCAGAATGTGAAGGGCTTAATGTTTTCTATTATATGTGAAAAAAAAGAACAAAATAAGAGAAAAAATTGAGACGTAATCCTATAAAATTAAAGGAGAGAAAAGTACAGTAGAGGAAGTAGATTAATGGGGAAGGGGGAGGTGCTAGTAAAGGAAAGAATGGCAAAATGAAATTGATCAAATTATGTCATCTACATATATGAATATGCCACACTGTATTCCACTTTTAAATTTAAAAAGACAATAAATAAATAAATAAAGAATCACTAGAGTAGGGGAAGGGAAATGGAGAGGGAAACAGGAAGTACTGGGAACTGAAATGAAACAAATTATATCCCATGCATGTATGATTATGTCAAAATGAATGCCACTATTATCCCTAGCTATAATACACTAATAAAAAGAAAACATTATTAGGGATTTCAAATTCCTGTCATGCAGATGGATGATACACCAGCAAATCCTCTCATTTCCTTAAAATATTGAACTGTTCATAAATTTTTCTGAACTTCACTCTACTCACAAATATTTTATGATTATCCCTGGGAAATTTAATTGCCATAAAATGTGGTGCTCTAAAAATCATTAATGAAATGCCTCAATATAATCTACCACTCTCCTATATCACTTCATTAGGTATTTCCATTGCAATAGTTCTTTAAATTTGCTCAACATTTTAATTTTAAATTTTACTAAAAATTTAGATTCAGAAAAAAAAAAACACTTAGCTGAAAATGTGAATTTGAATTCTGCAAAGTTACAGAATACAAATCAGCTTGCAAAACTGAGTAGTGTTGCTAAACAACAGTGAATTATGTGAAATAGAAATCAATAAAAAATCCATTTAGAATAGGCTACAACAATAAAATATAATACCTGGGATTAAATATAAGAAAAGAGCTGAAACACCTCCACAATAAAAACTACAAATTGTTCATAAAACAAATTTAAGAGGACTCAAGCTCACACATAGAAACACATACGTGAATGGAAATACATTCTGTGTTCATGTATAGGAAGAATCAATATTGTTCAAGTGGCTATACAGCACAAAATGATCTACAGACTCAATGAATGTCATCTCTATCAAAATATCAATTATATTCTTCATAGTTATAACAACATTGGCATGGAACCATGTGGTAAGCAAAAAAAAAAAAAAAAAAAAAAAAAATAGAGACAGTCTTTTCAGTAGATGGTACCAGCAAAATTGGTATACTCATGCAAAAGAATGAGTCTAGACTCTCTCCAGTGACAAAAATGAACTCAAAATGGATATGAGTTAAATATAGAAGCAGACACTATATTGAAGCCAACTACATTGTGCCATTGATTTATGTCCTCAGGGAAATGCTTCAGGGTATTGGAATGGGCAAGTTTTAGACAAGATTCTAAAAGCACAGGGAAGAAAAGCAAACCAAGGAAAATTACATCAAACTGCAATGGTTTACATAATAAATGTCCCCCAAGCTTATGTGTGAGACAGTGCAAGAAAGTTTAGAGATGAAATGATGGGACTATAATGGGTTTGAACTAATAACTTCATTAATTCCCTCATAGGGATAACTGTATGCAAGTAGGATGTGACTGGAGGAGGTAGCTCCCTATCTTTGGGGTACATATTGAGCAGAGTTCTCTCTTTGCTTCCTAGCCATGTCCTGAGTGACTTTCCTCTACCACACTCTTTCTCCATCATGGTCTGCATCACTTCTAATCCTGAGGAATAGAGCAGGTCTCAATTTATGAATTGAGACCTCTGAAACTGTGAGCCCCAAGACAAAATTTTTTTCTCCTCTAAAATTGTTCTTGTCAGGTCTTGTGATCACAGCAGTGATAAAAGCTGATTAAAACACAAACCAAAAAGCTTTCCCACAGTAAAGAAAACAATCAACAGAGAAAAGAAGTAACCTACATAATGAAAGAAGATATTGGCAAACAGTACATCCAAAAAGGTCTTGAGATCCAGAATGCGTTCAGAACTCCAAAATATCAATAGCAGAAATACGAAATAGACCGATTAAAAATGGGAAACCACCTAAATAGACCTTTTTCCAAAAAATACTTAGAAATGGCCAAACAATATGTGAAAAAATGCCCAATAACATTAATAATCAGGGAAATAGAAATCAAAACCACAATGAAAACCACTTCACTCCATTGAGAATGGCATTATAAATAATAAGGGTAAAATGTGCTGTGTGGATATGCCTGTGGTGTTGAAAATGTAAATCAGTACTCCCATTATGGAAAACATAATAGAACTCTTCAAAAAATTAAAAATAGGGGGCTAGTAATGTAGCTCAGTTGATAGAGTGCTTGCCTCACATGCACAAAGCCCTGGGTTCAATCCCCAGCACACACACACACACACACACACACACACACACACACACACACACACACACACACACAAATTAAAAATAGAACTACCATATGATCCAGAAATTCTACTGTTAGGGGTATATCCAAAAATAATAAACTCAGGATGTAGCCAAAACATCTTTTCTCCTGTAGCATTGCAGCATTATTCCCTAAAGCCAAGATATGTAAACTACCCAAGCTCTCCATCAGTGGATAAAAGGATAAAGAAAATATGCTATATACAAACAATGGATTACTGTTCAGCCTTAAGAAAAGAGGAACTTTTCTTTATTTGGGCAGTGAGGATGAAGTTGGATATTAAGTAGAGAGAAATAATCTAGAAATGGAAAGAAAAATAACAGATGATCTCACTCTGTCAAGTAATGAAAAGAAAAAGTATTTGGACTACTAAGCACTTTATCAAATTACTCCTCAAATTAAATGTCTAAATTGATATAAGATCTCAGAAAATAATTTTCTCCTTTTACATCTTTTCTACAGCATTACTTCTGGATACTTACAAGCTACTGGACTCTGGTTATGTCATCATTTATTTCAATCAGAAATATGTCTTGTGCACACATATCAGAAAGAAAAAATTCTATTTAGCAAGGATTACAAACCTTTCTCAGTGTGAGAAGGGTAGATGCTTGAATAATTTCTCAAATATGTATTATTATTATAGGTCATTGATTGTCTACATGATAACATATATAGGTTTATGCTAAGATATATGACTTTGAATGCAGTTTATAATGTTTTAATACATTAACATAAAAGGACATTTGAAACCACAAAACAAAGTACAAGTGAGAAGCAAGTCTTTATAAACACTTGACTGACTTCTAAACTGTTTCTGAATGTTCATGTAACCCTCAAGAGTAACTGTGAATACCTTAAACAGATTGCTTAGCTAAAAATCAGGTTATATTCACATGAGATTTACAGTATATGCTGCAGTGATTTTGAAAGAACATTTTAATAATGCATGTGGTTTCAAGGAAAACAGGTAAAAAATGTTCAAAGTTGCCAGACTTTATTTACCACGTAAAAGTATTGAATAGGAAAACCAGTGGAAAATCTAGTTTTAAGATTCTCATGTGAGGTCTATCAAGTAAGCAAGCTGGAGAACACTGAACAATTTTGATTTGCAAGGCAAACCTATGATGTCATCTAACTAAGCACAAAAAGTGGAATTTATTACTTTAAATATTGTCCACTTATTATTTTTTCTAGTGAGCATTGATGTTTAAGATATAACACTATACTTGCCTTTAATTAATAATGATAAATATATTTATAAAATATTTAGTTATGAAATACATGTGAACTTGTGTGTATAGCATTTCTTGACTCATAATTTCTGTTTTTGCATTAAAAACAAGTATATTTCTAACATAAACTTTCTTCTGTTTACTAGCTTTCCACAACTATAACAAAATAGTTCAGGTAATTGACTTATAAAGAGACAAGCCTATTTGGCTCACAATTTTGGAGGACCCAGTCCATGATTGGTTGACCTCATTGCTTTCAGCCTATGATGAAGCAGCACTCATGGCAAGAACACATGGTAGGGAAAAACAAATATGACCTGAGCTAGAGAACAAAGACAGCAAGGAGGGGCTGGGGGCCGGCCTCTGCCCCCTCCACCACATCCTTCAAGGGCACATTCCCAGTGATCCAGTGGCCTCCCACTAGTCTCTGAATCTCAATTTCCACCACCTCTCAGCAGTGAGAAATCCAAGATCTAAACCATAGCATATCACTAAATAATATTCAGATAAATAATATTTGTCTATTCAGAGGATATCTACAAATACAAGAAAATGCAGATACCCACAAAAACTATTTTGTATTTACCTTCAAAGGTTTTTAAGTTGACGTTAAATAATATAATTAAAAATGCAAGTGAGTTTTCCTCAATCTTCACAACAAAATTTCCTTTTACTTTTCTTGGAAAAGAAATGTATGAGTGTTGGGTAGATTTCCCTTTTTTTTTTTTTTTTTTTTTTTGTTTCTATGTTTTGTTGTTGTTAAATCTATCATGTATGTATCCATAAATAATGTTTTGAGTACTAGTTTGTTTTAAAATATACGAAAAAGATACTGAGGTTTATATGCAATCTTAATTAACTTGCTCTTAGAGATGAAAAGTGTTTTCAAAACTATTCATGCTTTTCATTTGCTTGATATTATCTTTCAATGCACAAAATTTGATTTTCATGAAATCTAATTTACATATGATTTATTTTATTACTTGTGCTTAAGGTGTCATATTTAAGTAATTATTTTTAATTCCAAGGTCATGAAATTTATCTCTATGTTATTTTCAAAGAATGATATAGTTTAGTCTCATATATTCAGGATTTTTCATATTTGGGGCTTAGGCTCGTGTATGGTCTGAGGTATGGCTCCAACTTTACACTTTTGCATGTGAATATTCAACCATCTTTGCCTTATTTGCCGAAAGACTTTTTTCTTTTCCAATTGAATTTTCTTGGCACAGTCATACAAAATCAACTGACCATAAAAATGTAGGTTTCTTTCTGGAACATACTTTTATTTCATTGACTTATGTCTCTATCTTTATGCCAATCCCACTATTGGGATATCTGCAGATTTGCAGTGGGTTTAGAAGTTGAGAAGTGTCCGTACTCCAACTTTGTTCCTTATCAAGAGAGTTCTGGCTGTTCAGGGTAACTCGCAATCTCATATGAAGTTTAAGATTGATGTGATCTTTTCTGTGGAAAAAAAGCTTCTTGAGATTTTGATAGGGTTTGCATTGAACATGTTGATCACATTGAGAAATGTTGCTATATTCATATTAATTCTTCAAATACTCTAGGTTCTTAATTTCAGCAGCGTTTTTTTTTTTAGTTGTCAGTATATACATCTTTCATATCCTAGATTAAATTTAGTCATTTTGGTGCTATTGTAAATGAAAATTTTATTGTTATTCCTTTATTAAAGATTTTTTATTACAAGTTGATAAAAATACAATTTTTTTTAGAACTTTAGTAGCTCATTAGAGTTATAGCAAATATTAGGGTTCATGCTGACACAATCATACAAGTGTGAAATATAATTTGTTTTATTCGGTGCCCAGTGATTCCCCTTTACTTCTCCTCAAATGATTTTTGTGTTACTTTGATATTCAGTATTTAAACAAATGCTGAATGTGTTTATTAGCCATTGGATTTTTTCTGTGTGTTTTCAGAATTTCTATATTTTGTGCTAGGTCAGCTATGAATAGAAATAGTTATACTACTTTTTTTTCCCAACTAAAGAGCTCTTATTTCTATTTTTCCTTTTTCAATGTTTCATTTTATTTTATTTTATTTTGTGCCTTGAATATCTAGCAAAATTTTGAAGAAACCTGGAGAAAGTGGATATTTTTGTTCTACTACAGATCTTAGTGGGGAGGCTTTCAGTGTTTTCTCATTGAGTACTATACAGTGTTTTTATAAACTACTCTATGTTAAATAAATTGCTTTCTATTTCTAATTTGTTAAATGTGTTTTTTAATCATGAAATGTGGATAGATTTTTATCAAATGATTTTACTGCATCAGTTGAGATGCACACACCTTCAAAAGTTTTATTCTATCATTGTACTGCCTTACATGAAGTAGCTTTTATACATCTTTGAATGAACCATGTATTCCTGGGATAAAACTCAGTTGGCCATAATATACTATCCTTCTGACATTCTGCTAAAGTATGTTTGCTAATGCTTTGTGGAATATTTTTGTATTCATAGTGTGTTAGACAGCTTCATGCCTATGGCAAAATATCTAGAATATCAACTTAAAGGTTATTTTGATTGAGACACAAGGCATCCTCAAAAGCTAATGTGTCCTACAATGCAAGGTTTAGAGGTAAAATGATTGGATTATGAAAGCCTTAACATAATCAGCGTATTAATCCCCTGGCAGGGATTAACCGGATAGTAACTGTAGGCAGGGGTGCCTGGAGGACATGGGTCATAGCGGGTTGTGCCTTTGTATTATATATATTGTGAGCTAAGCTTAGTCTCTCTCTACTTCCTGGTGTGACATCTTAAGCTGCTTTCTTCTGCCACCACACTCTTCTGCTATGATGTTCTGTTTCCTTAAGCCCAGAGAAATGGAGCTAGCTGCCTTTGGAGTAAGAGCTCTGCAATTGTGAGCCCCCATATAAACTTTTCCTCCTCTAAATTGTTATTGTCAGGCAGGGTTTTGGGTCACAGCAGCAGAAAAAGCAGACTAAAACAAAGAGGTAAATGTTTATTTTGGCTCACAGTTTCAGAGGTTCGCCTGTAGTCACTTGGTCCTGGTGCTTTGGAGCTGCACAGGACCTCAAGGCAGGAGTGCATGGCAAAGGTGGCCCTCACACCTCATGGACACTTAGAAGCCAAGAAAGAAACAGTAGGATACCAGCCTCCCAATGACCCCTTCAAACGCATGCTCTGAAGACCTGTCTCTTAAAGGTTCCTCAACCTCCCAATAGCACCAGGCTGAGGACCTAGCCTTTAAAACATACACTTCTGGGGATATTTCAGACCTAAATGAGAGCACATTGTGATAAAGGATACTGACTTTACTCTCTATTTCTTGTGATGTATTCTGTTTTGGGTATTAGCATAGTGTTAATCTTATAGAATGAATTAGGAAGTGTTTCACACTTCTGTGTGTGTGTGTGTGTGTGTGTGTGTGTGTGTGTGTGACACAGAGAGAGAGAGAGAGAGAGAGAGAGAGAGAGAGAATTAAATACCAAGAGTTTGTAAGGTTTTAATTCTTCTGTAAAATTGGAAGAACTCACAACAAAACAATTTGAAAATAGGATTTTCTGTTTTGGGAGGTTTGGATTATAGATTAAATCTTGTTATTTATTATCCAACTATTCAGATTGTTTATTTCGTCTTAACAAAGTTTTATAATTTTTGTAGTTTTAGGAATTTCTTCTTGGATATCTAATTTTGGATGTACAATTTTCAAAATTTTAAGTTACAGTGCTTTCTATTTTTATGTAAATTTGGCCATAGATTTTCATTTTTATTTATTAGTTTAATAATTGATCCTTCCTCTATAGAATAGCTAAGCATTTGTCAATTTTGTTGCTCTTTTCAAAAAACTATATTTTTGTTAATTCTATTTTTCTATTTATATTTTCAAATCACCACTGCAATACTTAGTGAATCAAATTAGGTTCATTAATTGTAACAAATTTATCCTGGTAATATAACATACTAAAAATAGGGAATGTGGTGAGGGAGCTCAAGGGAACTCTATATATAACAATTTCAATTTTTCTCTAAATTTAAAACTGTTCTAAAACATAAAAACCTACTTTTTAAAAAGCTGCTTTTCAAATGAGCAGTTCACCTTTATAATTTGCAGATACACCATATAGTATTACTAACACTTTTATTATTTTTATCTCATAATGCCCAATACTGACAAAAACTTAGTCTTAAATGTGTTCAAAATATTGAAGAAGAATTTTTGTCCTGTTTTTGTTTGTTTTGATTTGATTTTTTTTTTTTTTTTTTTTTTTTTTTGATACTAGGGAGTGCTAGGGAATGAGCCCAAGACCTTGTGCATGACTAAGCATATTTTTAAAATGTTTCCATAGATATATTTGATGGGACGAAGGAATCTTTCATTTTACCTTTTATATTACACTGATCACAGCAATACAAAATAGCTGTGAAAACCATATATTCTTTGTAACAAGGATGTTTGAGTATAATTTTGTGATAAACAAAAAAGTTTATTAAATCATTCAATAGTAAAGCACACTTTACTTTTCCTAGCTTGTGAATTTCTTTGCTATTACAATTGACTCATGATAGTCATAAATGCTAACAATTTGTTCATCATTACAATAATAATTGGATGTCATTGCCAAATGCTAAGGACAATAGGCTTAAAAACAGTGCTGATTTCAAGATTTTCCATATGAAACTCTTACACACACACATACTTAAAGATAAAATGGTTTTAAACTACACAGTCTTTATAGGAAAGCACATAAAACATTTTTGGTAAACACCTAAAACCAGGAAGTTGTGTCTATAGATTTCTATTATATTTATTTATGTGTCCATTTTCCATGATGCATTTTTTTCTTGTGGTGAATTTTAAATATGCAAATATCTCCTCTTATTTCCTCACAGCCCCTCTTCCACATTTTGTCTATGTCCTCTGACTTCATTAATATGGCCCAGAACTATGATTCCTGCCCAAATTTATCTATTGTGCGTTTTATGATTTTGCCCCACTTTTTCATCAGCCCAGTACTAATAACCACATGTGTGTTGATTTTTATTTTCACTAGGAATTCTGAGTTCACATCAACAGAAACATAGTTTCATGGAAAATACACACTTTCAAGTTAAGTAGGCCTGAGTTCAAATCCTGAATTTGCTATGAACAGATTTGTGTTTGGGGGGAAAAAAAATGCAACATTTCTGAATGGTAGCTTTATTTTATTGTCTTTTTAAATTTATAATAGTAGTATGTATTACAATTCATAATGCACATGTATAGCATCTTTTTACATACAACTGTTTGTATACAAAGTATATAAGTACCATTCAGATCTTCAATCATGCATTTAGGATAATGATATCCATCTCATTCAACCACCAATTTTTTTTTTTCCTTTTTTCCCCCACTCCCTCTCCCCTTGCTCCCTCTCTTCCCCTGCCTTTCCTTTGACCATTCTAGTGTTCCTCTAATCCTCCTATGTACCCCCATCCAACAACACTGTGAACTAGCCTCCTTATATCAGAGAAAACATTCAGTATTTGGATTTTTGAGATTGACTAATTTCACTTAGCATTATATTCTCCAACTTCATCCATTTACCTGCAAATGGCATTATTTTATTCTCTTTTATTGCTGAGTAAAATTCCATTTTGTATATATACCACATTTTCTTTATTCACTCATCTAATGAGGGACATCTAGGTTGTTTCCACAACCTAGCTATTGTGAATTGTGCCGCTATAAACATTGAAGTGGCTGTGTCACTGTATTTTCTAAGTGAGAGTAAAGCCTCTGTTATAAAACTCAATTTAAATGCCCACTGTGCCATATTTAACAAATGGCAGTTCCTTCTCACTTTTCGAAGATGTGTTTTCAGTCCTGAATCTGTGTTTTCAATTCCCAGTTTTGGGGGGATCACAAGTTAATTCACAGTTGTTTTAGTTCCTGCTGTGATTACATATGTCCCAAGGGAAGCACCAGGAAGGATGAAGTCAGACAAATGCCTCCTTATGACCTTCAAAAATTCTTTTTTCTTCTTTTTTAAATTTTTGTTTGTACACTAGCATGTTTGGAGCACTTTCTACTATCTACAATTTTCAAATACTATCATTATCTTTTCTCTTTGGAAATGAGCCTGTGTTGTACTTCCTGGAAGTTTTGAGGTCACTTGATAGGAACTCAATTTATTGCTCTGTATCTAAAAATATATGAACATTCATATGAAGCTACATAAATATGGTTATTTCTTTCTGCCATCTGAGCTTGAACAGTGAGAACATGTCTGTGTAAATAAACACATTTGTGTGTGGGAAAGGCAGTGTGCTTGTGTGTCTTTGATCTCTATCACTTCTAAAATGGCTTTAACCTAACTCTTATTTGAAGCTAATTTCATTAACTGCATCTTAAAATGTAATCTCTTAAGAAGAGGTTTCACATAGTTTTGCATTTCTATGTTTCTTTTCTTGGAACTGTTCTCTGTGTGTAGCCAAGATTTCCTTTTTTTTTTTTTTTTTGGTAGGATGCCTGCAATTATTTATTTATAATGATTACAGATTGCTTGTATGCTTTAATGATTTACTGCCAACTTTCTTTCTGCCCAGCCAAGAGTTACATTCTACATCACAAGGGCTATTTTTTCTCCCTTTATCTCCTTTCTTTAATTAGAAAATTCTTTAAAACAGCAAATCTATAGTCACTTCCACATAAACAAAGCAGGAAGTTTTTGTGGTCTATATTTTTTTTCTCCTATATCCTAGGGAAATATCTTTCTCACAGCATTCTAATGTAGTAAGTACTATAAACACCAAAGGCTTTTTGTGCATTTATATATGTAGAACCTCTGCATTTACCAAAAATTTTTATCAGGGTCCAACAAAATTAAAATATTAATAAGGATAATTTATGTGGTAAAATCCACAAGTCATGTCCTCTCTAGGTATGTCTTATAAGTATAAAATTGTATTTTAAGAGGATTTGGGCTTCTGATGAAATTTTAAATTCACTAGGCATCTTTTAGAGTATTATATGAGAAACATGCGATTTTATTGTTGTCCAACAATTCCAAATGAATGTTTTCCGTGTTTATATTCATACCTTACATAAAAGTGATTCCAAATTTGTATTAATTCATTGCTGTACATACTTTATGTCTTAAAGAAATAATTATAATTCAGGAGGTGTTCCATAATTTAAATCTATTAAGATAAAATACATTATTTTTCAACATCATTAGACCACAAATAGACTACAACATCTCATTGCTTATAGAAGAGTAACCAACCTTTATTTTTCAATTTTCCTCATTCACTTTATGTTACTATGTATAGATATCAGAGACTGGAAAATTTGTAAAGAAATGAGATTTACACATTTCTGTAAGTCTGAGGGAGTGGCTTTGGCATGCACTTGGCATCCGATGATTACCTCCCTGCTGAAACCTGACATGGTAAAGGACACCAAGAGGGAAAATACCAAGCATGCCAAAGGGAGCCTTTGTTTTTATAACAAAGCAGATCACTTGATAATCCATTAATTGACACATAAAATAATCCATGAAAAGATAAATCTATCGAGCACTATGCCCTCACGTCCTAATCAACTCTTGCAGGTCTCCCTGGGTTCCACCTCATAATGCCTCTCAGTGAGGATTAGATTTCAACTTGAGTTTCAGTGTGGACATGAAATATCTAATGGTGAGAAAAGTATGTTGCAGTCACCCAGTATTATTGTACTGTGGTCTATTTGATTCTTTGCATAGAGAAGTTTGGTTTTTATAAATGTAGATTCACCATTGTTTGAAGCATAACTATTTACTATCATTATCTCTTGTTTTTGAAGGGTTCCTTCACCACTATGAAGTGACCTTCTTTGTCCCTTCTGATTAATTTTGTTGTGAAGTCTACTTTATCAGATGTTAGAGCAGTTATTCCTACCTGCTTTCAGTCCCATTTGCATGGCATATCTTTTTCAATTCTTTCACCTTCAGCCTATGGATTTTTTGCCTGTAAATTTCATCTCTTCAAACAACACATGGTAGGGCTTGTTGTTTTAATTCAGTCTGCCAGTCTAATTTTTTTTTTGTTGTTTTGTTTTATTAGAGTGTTGAGGCCATTTATAGTCAGTGTTATTATGGATGGATAATTTTTATTTCCTGCTATTTTTATTTATTTTTAATGCTTAATTCAGACTTGACTCTTGTTTAATAGATTAGTATTTTAGTGATATTCATCTACTAAATAATTCTGATGTTTATTTTTCTTTTCTTCTGTGTGTGACATTTCATTAAGTATATTTTTTTAAGGTGGACATGATGGTGTATGTCTGTAATCCCAGAACTTTGAGGGACTGAGGCAGGAGAACTGCACATTTGAGGCCAACCTCAGCAACTTAACAGATCCTAGGAAACCTGGTAAGAACCTGTCTCACAATAAAAAATGTTTTAAAAGGGCTCGGGATGTAGCTTGGTGGTAAAGCAGTACTACAGCCAATCCCCAATACCAAAAAGAAAAAAAAAAAAAAATGTATGGTTTGTAGTGATGGCTTAGTGTTATGAATTCCTTTTTTCTTAATATTTTTTTAGTTGTAGATGGACACAATACCTTTATTTTATTTATTTTTATGTGGTGCTGAGGATTGAACCCAGGGCCTCATATGTGCTAGTCAAGTGCTCTGCCATTGAGCTACAACTTCAGCCCTTATGAATTCTTTTAATTTTGGTTATCAAGGAAGACTTTTATTTTATCTTCACTTCCCAAGTATAGTTTCACTGGATATAACAACCTTGGCTGGCACCTGTTAAATTTCAGGGTTTGGTATGTAGAGTTTCCTAGATCTGCCTGGCTTTTAGAGGCTAGGTTGATAAATGAACAGAAAATTGAATTAGCTTATGCCTAATATGACTTTCCATTTTTGCCTTGGGGCTTCTAAAATTCTGTACTTTTTCTGTATATTAGACATTTTAATTAAAATGTGTTCATGAGGATAATTTTGTTTATTTTGGGTTCTACATACCTTTTGTATTTGAGTTTCTCATTCCTGTGTTTTGGAAAGTTTTCTGATATAATTTCACTAAAAGGTGTATACATTCCTTTAGCTTATATCTTAATGCATTCCTATATGCCAATATTATTAGATTAATGTCTCCTAATGTTATCCCAAATTTCTTTTATATTGTGGTTATTGTCTCATCATTATTGTTTTGTTGTTGTTTTGCTTTCAAGATAATATACTTCACCTTTGAGTTCTGAAAATCTCTCTTTGATGTGGTATAACTTTTGGTGATGTTTTCAACTAATTTATTTTTTGGTATAATCTATTGATGCTTTCTCTAATATGAAATTGAAAGGAGACACTAATCCCCTGTAATTACATCTATTTTAGAAAAAAGCCATATACTAATAAAATCTTTTAAAAAAAATTAAAACTTTATGGAAATGTTCTCCATAAGTCCACTAATTTGAGTTGTAAGTGGTAGTGGTTTTCTTGAATTATTATCTAATTTCTTGGTTGAGAAATTAGATAATAAGGAAAGTAAAATTGCTTGTAAATCATATCTAGCTCTCTGGTTAGCTATTTCCTCACTGCAGTCATAACCAGTCAAATCTGCTCATGCGTTATTACTGGTAAAAAATAAAATCTCAGACTCAGATTTTATATAATGATGATGGAAGGTGTTTAATACTAGCATGACATCACCAGGAGATCAGGTACAATTAGTCCCACTGGAAAATAATCCAGCATTAACAATTTAAATTTTTTTTATTATTTTAATTTGTTATGCATGTTTGCAGAGTACATTTCATTTCATATTACATATAAAGAGCACAATTTTTCAAGTTGCTGGTTTTATATAAAGTATTTTTACAACAATTGTGTCTTCATACATGTATTTAGGGTAATCATGGATAACTCAGTCTGCTGTTATTCCTATCCCCTTGCCCCCTCTCCTCCCTCCCCACTCTTTGTTCTATTTAAATCTCTTTCATTCCTCTCATTCCCTCTCTCTTGCCTCACTCTCTCTAACTCAATGTCCTTAAGCTTCCTAACCTTCATGAACATGACTTAGAAATATCAGAAAAGACTCTAGGTAAAAATTAATGCAGTAGAAAATTGATAGAGTCAAATAGTGAGCCTTTTCATCTTCTAAATAACAAAAGAATATAATTAAATTTAAATTATAATTTATGCAAATTTTCTTCTTTTGGGAAGGAACTATGCCTTCTTTGAATATTATATTATACCTAATACATTCTAGGAATTAATGAGCATTGTTTAGTCTCATTTCTTTCTATTTATTGGATAATGATAATAATTGTAGTAGTAGTAGTAGTAATAGTAGTGGTAATAGTAGTAATATTGTTATTGTTATTATTTTGTGGTATTGCATATCAAACCCAGTTCCTCATTCATGCTACTCAAGTGGTCTAGCCATTTTTAATTTTTATTTTGAGACAGGGTATCAGAAAGTTGCCCAGTCTGGCTTCAAACTTGTGAACCTCCTACCTCAGCTACCTGAATAGATTGGATTAGGTGTAAGCCACCATAGCAGACTTGAATTATTAAATTAAGCAGCATCGTCATGGTCATTCTGAGCTATACATGCACCACAGGGTTGATCCCCTAATACAGTGTCTTTATGGCAAACTCTAATTGTCTATCTTCTTCTGACAATTTTAACAAAGAGTGTCCATTGGGTACACAGAGAAACATGTGGCTATCAAGAAATTTAACATTGTTTCTGGACCCTGTGGATGTTTTATCTTCTCCTAATTCCCTGGTACTTATTTATTTCTCCAAATATATCAAAGTTACATTTTTCTTTTAGTGTCCTGGATGCCATTACAATTGAAGAAATGAGAGTGATCCAAAATAGCATAAAGGTCATGCTTTATATACGTGTTCATAACAGAGCACACTAACTTTGTTCAAGTACAACTTAACTAAAATGACAATGATCTCAGAGCAAAATGTTGTCTCCTACAAAAGTCAAATAAATTACATGTATCTAATTGTCTTTTATTCAAAATAACATCTATGTTAATCTTCTATCTTGAACTTCTCCTTAGTGCTCTTAAAAAAAAATCTTCCCACTACATTTTCTGCTTTATTTTCCTGCTTATACCACATATATAAAGCAATATATGTGTATATATATATATATGTATATACATACATAACTGTTTGTAACACTGTCCTCTACATTTTTTCAATGGAAAACATATCCCTTATATTAGCATATTTCTATGTGACATTAATATCAATAGGTCTGGCCCAAATGACAGCTAATCTTGGGATCTTTTGCTTAACACCACCATTTGCTGCCAAAATGCTTCTGCTGCTAAATGTAGCTATATTTTGTCTTGACACTTACCATATTCCTGCATAATAATAATTATTTATCTATGTTTTCATCTAACATCATATAAACTGGTTAAATATAATAGGAATAAACTAGGTATGGAATGACCATATGACCTAGCTATCCCACTCCTTGCTATATATCCAAAACATTTAAATCAGCATACTACACTGGTGCAGCCACATCAATGTTATTGAAGAAAATTCACAATAGACGAGCTATGGAGCCAACCTTGGTGCCCTTCAACAAATGAATGGATATAGGAAATGTGGAATATATACACAAGGTAGTATTACTCAGACCTAACAAAAGATGACATTACGGCATCTACTGGTAAAGGGGTCGAACTAGAAACCATCATGGAACATGAAATGAACCAGTCCTAAAAAGTCAAAGTTTGTATGGTTCCTCTGATATGCAGAAGCTAATTCAAAATAAGGTGGTAATAAAAATTTTTTTAAAAAATAATAAAATAGAAGAAAGAGCAGTGGAGTAGATGAAGGAGATTGAAGGAAAGAGAGGAGAGATGGGACAAGGAAAGACAACCTAACTTTCCTATGTACATATATGAATATACCACACTGAATCTCACCAACATGTACATCCTCAAAACACTAATCTCAAAAAGCAAAACTCTAAATAGCGGAGAGAACATTAGAGTAGAGGGAAAGCAACAGGTGGAGGAAGAATGGGAGGAAAGGAGGAAGCACTGGTGACTGAATTAGAAAAAAATTATATTCCATGCTTTCATAATTATGCCAAATGAATCCTAATGCTATGTGTAACTAAAAACATCAATAAAAATAAAATAATAGTAATATAAATATTTTAAGAACCATCTAATCCTTATTAAACACTTAACATGTGTGAAAGTACTGTTCAAGGAGTGTCTAGGAATTTTACTTAGGCTAACATCCCTATATTAAAGTTTATTTAATCATTCTAATGATTCTTCCCAGTCACTAAACAAGGAAACCACACCATGGAGAGGTTAAATAGCTTGTTGAAGTCCCATGTCACCATTTGTCTACAATCTGTTAGTTAGAAGCAAGTCACAGGTTCTGACTCTTCTCAAAAGGAGATCAGATGGGTGTGAATTTTAGGAAGTGGGCACAGGCAGGGCCATGTTACAGTCTTTGCCTCAGAGCTCATCCCTTTGCCCACAATGATCCACCTCCTTCCCACAGGAAGAATACATTCACCCCCTTCTGGTGTCCCCAAGAATCACATTCTGTTAAACTATGTGCTCCTAGTCCAGGTCTTCATCCTCTAAATTAGACCTGTGTAAGGAGGAAGTTCTCCAAACGGTCAGTCTGAAAAGGTGAATAAAGCATTACCTGTCTCCCCTGTTACCCTAGACACAACAAAGAAAGGAGGAATCCTGGACGGTGACAGCAGCAAGGGTGTGACAAAGGATTCTCTGGTGAATTGAGCCAGGGAAGTTGTCCATGTTTCTTGAATAATATCAAAGCCCCAGGATAATTCCCCATGGTTCTCACTTCTACCTTATCCTCCTTCTTCCATAGAATTGGCCTGTGTTTGTGGCTAAGCAGTTTTATTATCCTTCTTGCTCAAAGAATCCCCAAAGTCCCCAACCCCCAAAGCCTCTTTTCATCATGCTTCAAGTTCCATGTAGTGCAAGTTGGCAGTGTTTTTGCTAAAACAATTTTCTTAAAGACCGACTGGATCTTCTGTGTATTTCCCAGGGATTTGGTGCATTAGGCAAAAGCCACATCACCAAATCCCTTCTAGAAGACTCTTTCTATCCAGGACTCCTGTAGAGAGGAATAAGTGACAAGTGATTAAACTTCCCAGAGGCCCCGTCAGTGGATGGAGGGGATCTGGGAGACATAACTTCAATATCTTTAAAAGGCCATTTCCATGACTAAATTCTCTGAGCATTTGATATTTTGAAGTTTTAGTAAAAAGTTGTATATTAAGACAATCATGTTTCCCTAGACCAACTTTTACCTAAATATCATGTTTTCCTTAGATTTTTAAAAAAAAATATTTTCTTGATTTTATCATCTTTGCATCTGGAAAAGCCCAGAATTTAATAATTTTAAATTAATGTTCTTTCCTCAAAGTAGCTTTCTGTTGGAGTCCAGGCAGAAGCTGCGCCTCCAGGCAGAAGGCCACACCTCTTCAGGTGTCCTGTGAAAAACTACAACTCCCAGGATCCTCAGGCTCCCAGGATCCTCAACGTGACCAAAAAAAAAAAAAAAATGACCAGCAGGTGCCCTGGCCACTACCTCCTGACCTCTGGTAGCCTATAAGGCAAGGACTCACTCCAGGGGGGCTCTCTGACCCCCCACTCTATTTAAGCCACCCGCGGACTGAAATCGCTCTCTGTTCGTGCTTGTTCCTGTCCTTGTCCTCCCTTCCCTTTCCCTTGTCCTTTTGTCCCCTACCACGCCATGTGGTACCCCAAATAAAACCATCCCTTTCTACCATGGCGTTCCGGAGTAACTTCTTGTCCTAATAAATTCTAACACTTTCTATCTTCTTACATTTTTAATATAAACAGCAAGAAGAAAGCAATCAGCATGTCCATAATTTTGCTTAGAGATTTCTTGTCTCAATAACTTATATTGTGTTTGTAGGAATGTAAATTAGCACAGCTACATAGAAAATAGTATGGAGGTTCCTCACAAAACTCAAAACACAACTCTCATTACAATCCTGGGTGTTTATCTGAAGTAAATGAAGCCGGCACACAACAGAGATACCTGAATACCTATGTTTATTGTGGCATTATTAATAATAGCCAAGATGTGTAACTGTTCTAAATTCCCATCAAAACACTAATGGATAATGACAGTATGGTATATATATACCATGGAATATTATTTAGCCATGAAGAAGAATGAAATCATCTCAACTCACAGGAAAATGGATGGAACTGGAAAACATCATGTTAAACAAGTGAGACAGACACAGAAATATAATTGTTGCATGACTTGTCTCACATGTGAAAACAAACAAACAAACAAAAAAAGTAGATGGCCAGAAAGTGGAAGAGGGGTGAGTATGGAATGGGAAGAGGACATGGGTGGGAGTGGGGAGCTGCAGATCCTTTCTAAACTCCAGTGCCTTCCTCCAGAATATGGGTGTAGTGGTGATATTTCCATAAACAGGTGTGCTAAAATGATGCGTTGATAGAAATTTTATCAGAGGCTTCAGAGAAACCCCCCGACAAAAATTATTTGCTGAAGGAAAACACACACTGTGATTAAATGTAAGGGCCATGAACCAGGGAGACATTCTGGCATAAACAGTTTCATACACAAGCTGAAGTTGAACCACTTAGGAAAATAGCAGGGAAGAATGATCCAAAAGAGAGACTGTCATCTACTTATTCTGAAGATGATAAGCATTTTTGTATGAAAGCTTCAATATACTCACTTGAATGTGTGGAAATGTACAGTCGTATTTATACAAGAACATGCTCTGTGTCATGTTCATGAAAGTGTGGAACCTATTACTGACTCCTTCACAGGCTTCCGGTTGAGGTTCTCTTCAAGGTTACAATCAGGGTGCATCTCATCTGGCTGCAGGGACTCCCCCCACCCAACCATCACAGCTGGTGGTCACTCAGAGGAAGATTAAAAGTGCAGCAATAGTTCCCTAATGCTTTTTTTTTTTTTTTTTTTGGGGGTAGGGGCAAAATATAAAGAGTTGTCTTACAATTTCATTCTTTTTCTTTTATTCTAATTTGTTAGGTATGACAGCAGAATGCATTACAATTCATATTACACATATAGAGCATAATTTTTCATATCTCTGGTTGTACACAAAGTATACCCACTTCATTCGTGTCTTCATACGTGTACTTTGGATAATGATGTGCATCTCATTCCACCATCATTTCTAACCCCCTGCCCCCAACCTTCCCCTCCCACCCCTTTGCCCTATCTAGAATTCATCTATTCCTCCCATGCTCATTCTTTATATCCCATCTTTCCCACCTACTGCTGAGATGTATGCATTTATTTCATTGGAGTTTATGTTGGTTTAAAAGTTGCTTTACTATTAAAATCTAAAGAAAACACTAATTTTTTTTCCATTGAAAAAGGCTGGAAATTTGTTATGGTTAGGAGCCCCACAGTCCATGGTGGCACACAGGATTTTCCAGAGGCAAGCAAGACCAGAGGAAGTCATGCTCAACTCGTTTCTCAACTTCTTCCCTTATGAGAGATTACAACAACAACAAAAAAAAAAATGCCAAAATTATTATGATGAGGGTCAAGTATTCAAGGTTGACTGGGATGTAAAATATCAGAGGTAGATAGACATTGAGAGCTGGAGCCCACTGGACGGAGTGTATGTTGATTTCTACCTGGCTGGTTTGCAAGAGACAGTGAAACTTGGAAACCACACAGGTAAGTGTTGGAAGGCAGAACCAAAAAAAAAAAAAAAAAAAAAAAAAAATGCCAAGAGGTAAAATGATCATTGTTCTTTGTTCATTGTCATGGCTTTTAAGAAAATACTTTAGAAGCCAACTTCTTTCAAACATTAGAATTTATAATACTTACATATTCAATTATTTATAAAAACTAGCAATTTTTTTTTCTGGATTCAATTACTTCTGCTAAATGATTTTGTCATAATTTTAATAAATAGTTTTCTTATATATAATTTGTAATTTTAATGTTTATAAAACCATATATAAAATGTCTTTCCTATTTCACTGTATTAGACCAGACAGCCACAGGACACAAACCACAGACTGACTGGCTTAATAGTTACTTTGTCACTGTTATTGAGTCTGGGAGTCTCCCATCAAAGTCCAGTAGGGCTCATTTCCCTTTAGGGCTGTTCCTACCTTGTAGATGACAGCCTTCTCACATGTCCTCATGTGGCCTTTCTTGGTGCATACATGGTAGCAGGCAGGAGCCTGAGAGCAGCATCTAATAATGCAATAATGCTGCATCCGTTTGGTCCATTCTTTGCAAATCCATGCAAAGTCTATTAACAAATATCTTTGGATTGCTACTACCCACAGAATCAGCACAACATGGGAATTACTTTAGGAGTAAGGAGAACAAAATCTTACCATCTCATATCAATTTATGTTGTATAGATCGATAGGTCAGCAAAAGTAAGGAAATTAGTTTAGACAACTCTTTTCAACATCAATCATCATCATCACATCTCATCAGGATATTATGTATCATAATAAAATAAATGTAAATGTCTAATCTGATTCCTTCAGAAAAGACTAGATCATCCACTAAATAGCCTTATTGCAGTTAAGTAAATTTTATAAAAAATAAGTTATGTTCTCCTAGTGATTTACTGATTTAAAAGCAAAGAGAAAGAGATGGAGAAACAGAAAGAGGGAGAGGCAGAAAGAAATACGCATTCTGAGACTCCAACTTCAAGCTTCCCAGGACCTAGAATTAAAGCTGAATTATTCTAATGATAAAATAAAATTCAATTGACTCTAAAATTAAACCACATTAAAGCCATCCTAAATTTTAATGTTTTTAAAAGAGGCAGCTGAAATACATGAATCAGCCACTATCCTGTATTCCAGGACAAACCCATTGCTTGCACAAGTGCATTTTCCGTCACTTTACCTGACTTTTCTCTTTTATTTCTAGACCAGCTTCACAGCTCATTTGCCTGCATTGCAGCATAATTAGCTTCCTCCTTGAAGAGCTCTGAATACAGGATTTTATGTTAGAGCTTGAACAATGGAGTACATATTTCAATATGCCCAATAAAGTAAATTTATGTCAGCAAAGTTTAATGTTTTTCAGCTCTCATAAACAAGGAGATGCTATCTATCTATCATCTATCTATCTACTTATTCATGTATTTGCTTTCATTGCACTCCTTTTATGTACAGGGGAAGTCCATTTTGGATAAAATAAAACCTCCTTTTCCCACCACCTACCTCCCATGGACCTTGCTTCATCGATTACCACTTGTTTCTTCCACCCTAGAAGAGCCAGGATTCACTTTTTGAAAGTTTTTGTCCCCTTTAAATCTGTACATAAAACAGAAAAGTTACCTTCAACTATTTGCCCCCGTTTTATTTCCCTTTCAGGGTTTGTGCCTGTGTTAAAGTAACAGACTGTGAGAGTCTCCACTTCTTTACACCTATTCAATAAACTCTTATGAGGAAGAGGAGGAAGGGTTAGGACCATTAACCAGCTGGTGCTCTTAACTCCTCTCAGTATTTGATAGTCAGACCACAACCTCTGACTTTGAAACACCTTCCCAAAGCCAGTGCTTTCTCTAGCCTCTGTATCAGGGCTCAGTTATGTCAAATTGAATCTCAAATGATAGATCTCTCTCTGTTCCATATCTCCTGTAGATCAGTCTCTCTTCACTTTGTCCATACCTCAAAGCATCATGTCTGTCTGGTTAATTGATTACCTGGTTAACTCCCAAATCTGTGCAGATCTCCACTTGCAGAACTTTAATGCATAATTTTCAACTTTCTACTGGGAATTCCACACTAAAGCCCCATTATCTCACAACTGTCAGGACTGGAGATAGGAGGAACACAAGATATTCTCAAGTTTGCCCTTTCAAGTTTCCCATCATGATAAATAACAGAAGTCATTCTTCGTCTGTGACTACACATATCTGATACAAGCACTGCCTACATAATATCTCCACATCTGCACTCTGCTGACCTCATTCCAACATTTGTCATTATTTTTCAACCAGAAACTAATTCATTCTCATATATATTTATTGCGTATCAACTATGAGCAGCCTTTGCCCAAGTTCTAGAATGAACATAAACAAGATTGTGGCAAAATATGGTTTAAATTTCCAACAAGCTCACCTATCTGAAACATAAAATATAGTTTTACGTAATAGTTACTAGAACTGTTTCAATTGCTTTAAGTGAAATAATGTAACAATATAAATAACAATATAAAATGACATTGTTTTACGGTTCTGATCATTTGATTACATTCTTTATTCTCTTCTATATTAACCACATCATTCATTTTTCACAAACGTAGTTAGAATATATGTTTTCTTTCAAAGTGTGTCCATAGTCAATATTCACATGTATAGAATTTTACTATAATTATAAAAACACAAAAAGTGGTCAGTTAAAAATTAATATACATTTTCATAATTACAGAGCAATTGGTAAGTTTATATATTATATAAGTTGGTATATTTATATATTATCTGAAAACATGGTATATTGTTTTCTATATGTACCCATACATGTATGGATGTGACATATACCTACTTATTTATCATTATGTATAGGGACATACATGTGTTTGCATATGGATATATGTGTATATGTGTGCATATATTTTCATATAGATGTGTGTATACATGTATGTATGTATGTAGATATGTGTGTGTATGTTTTAGTGTAAAATACACAGATACTCTATTGCAGCTGGGTTTATAGCTCAGTCATAGTGCACTTGTGGAGAATGTATGTGCAAGGTCTTGAGTTTAATCCTCAGCATCACAAAATAGTAAACAAATAAATAAAATACCAAAATATAAACCGAGGTTCAGTTAGTAAGAGAAAATAAGGCAAAATAAATTATTATATTCGTGACTCCATCCTTTCAAATTTCTTTGCAGAGAATACTGATTTCCTGTGTCATGAGGAAAATAGAGTATTCTCTTTCATCTTTTAATAGTACTGGGATTTTTAATCTTGCATGCTTATTTTGTTACAAGAAAAAGTGGCTGGTTTCCCATCTCATGATTTTGTTGTTGCTATTTCATAATGGGCCTCATTTTAAAGTGTTTGATTTTTCAGTGTCTCCATCATGCAATTTATCTGTCATGAGTACACATGAGCAATGATTTTTAATATCCCAATAATACTGAATAATTATTTAGTCCTATAGGAGAGATAAAATGCAAAGGATGTCTTTGAAGGCTGTTGTGACCTATTTCTGATCACCATGTTCTGTTTGATGACTTACTGCTTTTCTGCCTTTCTCCATGCTACAAAACAAGGATTGCATCTCACTCTCCTAAGTCAGCATCAATTCCATCCTCTCCATGCCTCTGACTCCACAGTTGTCTCTAAATCCTTGCCAATCATTACTCTCAGATGAAAGTAAGTACATTTGTCTTCCCTAATTATTGTTGTCAGGAAAATGTCCCTTATAAAGCATGTTCTTCCTCTTATTAAGTTACGATTCCCATGTTCTCAGTGTCTACACTTTGTTGATTTTTGTAATTGCAACATAACAGCTAGCATCAGGCTTGAGAAAGACAGTTAAAAAATATTTACCTCTCCTGCCATTTTAATCACTAGAAATTTTTCTCTCATCAGAAATCTCTATTTGCATTGTAATTTAAATTTTTTAACTCATGCATAAAAACATGAAAATTATGCATATTTGGGGATATCACGTAAAGTTTGCATGCATGTAAACACTGGGTTATGTTCAAATCAGGTTGAACATGTCTATTCCCTCAAACATTTGTTATCTATTTTTAGTAAAAATACTCAAACTTCTTTCTTCTAGATCTTTGACATACAAACATTATTATTATGTATCATTGCCCTACTGTGTAATATCTCAGAAGAACTTCTTACTCGTGTCTAAAAATAAATTAGTACCAAAAGATCAACCTATCCCCATCCCTCTTGTGTTAGTTAACTTTATATTACCATAACAAAATACTTGAGATAATCAATTTGAAAGAGGAAAAATTTATTTGGGCTCACAGTTTTAGAGATTTCAGTTCAGAATGAGTTGACTCCATTGCTTTTGGATAAGTGGTGAAGCAGCATATCGTGGAAGAACTGCATAGCATAGAAGCCCATTCACTTCATGATCAGAATGCAAAAGAGAAAGAAGAGGGGCTGAGGTCTCATTATCTCCTTCAAGCTCATTCCCAAAGACCAGAAGACCTCTCACTAGGCCCCATCTCTTAAAGTTCCCTGCCTTTCCCAAGAAAACCAAGCTCAGGATTACCTTTAACACACATGGGCCTTTGGCGACCCTTCAACATAGTAAGTTCATTTCATATATACCCAGTAGTGAGATTGTTGCAAAATATGGTAAGTCTTATTTTTGGTGTTTTAGGAATCTCCATACTGTTCTCCTTAATGGCTGTGCCAATTTATATTCCCACTACCAGTGTGCAAGAATTTCTTTTTTTCTACAACCTCATCAGCACCAACACTTATCTTTAGTCTTGCTTATTACAGTTCAACTTACAGAGGTGAAGGAAAATCTCTTCAAAGATTTGAATTGCGTTTTCGTTAATACATCACATACATTTTGGGCTTGTTATGTCCTCTTTTGGCAAATGTCTATTTAATTCTATTGCCCATTATTTAATTGTTTTTTTTTTTTTTTTATTTTTGTTTGTTTTGTGTTGTTTGCTGTTGAATTTTTTGAGTCCTTTAAATATTCTGGGTATTATCACCTTTGTTCAGTATGCAAGTATTTTCCTATTCTGTAGGCTGTCTCTTCACTCTGTTGAGTTGAGTTTCCCCTTTGCTGAGCAGAAACTTTAAATCAATACATCACTATTGATCTACTTTTGTTTCCTGTGCTTTTAGAATCTTGTCTTGATATATATATATATATATATATCCTGAAGTCTTTCCCTGTTTTCTCTTTTCTTCTACTATTTTTATAGTGTGGGGTCTCATAGTTAGTCTTTAATACATTTGGAGTTCACCACTTTTACTGTGAGAAATAGGAGTATAATTTCCTTATTTAATGTTGCATATCAGATTTCCCAGGTACCATTCATTGAAAAGACTCTCTTTTGACTAAGGTATGTTTTTGGTAACTTCATATAAGTCATTTGACTTGAGATGTGTGGGTTTACTTCTAGGCTCTTATTCATTTTTTGTTTTATTTTTTTATTAGCCTGTATTAATTGTTCATATTATGAGGTCTCATGAGATATCTCAATATATGCACACTACAGGTTTTCCGTTCTTTTCTATTGGTCTATGTGTTTGTGTTCTTGTCAATACCATGCTGTATGGGGAACTATTATATCAACAACCTGTTGATATAATTTGAAGTCAGGGAGTTCAATGCCTTCTTCTTTGTTATTTTTGCTCAAGATAGTTTTGCTATTTGGGTTTTTCTACGTGTGTGTGTGTGTGTGTGTGTGTGTGTGTGGCTTCATACAAGTTTTAGAATTAGTTTTTCTAGTTCTTTAAAATGTGTCATTGGTCTAAGGATTGCCGTGAATCTGTAGGTCACCTTCACTACTAGGGATGTTTTAACAGTATTATTGAGTCTTCCAATACATCAAAATAGGATCTTTTTTTTTTTTTTTTTTACATTCCATGTGTCTTCAATTTTTTCATCAATGATTTATAGATTTCATTGAGATATTTTTGCCTTTTTGGTTAAATTTATTTCTATGTGTTTTATAGCTTTATATTTTGTTCTTACCTCTTATTGTTAATGTGAAAATTACACTAAGCTCTCTAAAGGTTCAGTGGTATAGTCCATTTCTATAAGTATTAATGATGAATTTTATTGCTGAATGTATATTATTTTTTTTAGCTCTCATGAAACTGTGTATGGGTCTTTGTCTGATTAAATTACCTGTTTCAACTCCTTTGATCTTCAATGAGTTTGTCATCTTGTTGTACAATCCTTATTATACAGAGAAGGAAACTGGCTCAGAAAGTTTAAATAACTAGCTCTAGGTCATGTCCCCAAAGATCAGAAGACCTCTGACTAGGCTCCATGTCATTAATGATAAGAGATAAAGCAAGATTCAAATGTTGGTGGTCTAACTTCAAAACCCAGATCTCAGCTACTTTGGCCAAGCTGACTAGGTCTAAGCCAATATGAATTTCTTGTTTATTGTTATTTTTAAGTTCTTAGGAAAAATTTAATTTAATTAAAATGCATTTAGGGGCTGGGATTGTGGCTCAGTGGTAGAGCATTTGCCTCACACGTGTGAGGCACTGGGTTCGATCCTCAGCACCACATAAAAATTAATAAACGAAATAAAGGTATTGTGTCCATTTACAACTAAAATTTTTTAATGCATTTATAATTTAATTGCATTTATGAAATGTAACCAAAATAGCTACATCATCATCAACAGCATGAAAACCCTACAATGAGAAAGAAACCAACTAAGTGCACATAGCAATAATTCTGCAACATAGTATTCACCAATGCAACAAGTACAAGAATCTGTACAACATATGTCATTCACAGAATTGGGCAAAGAATAAGGAAAAAGAATAAGGTCAAATAAGATTTTTAAAAAGCATTTTTTAAATGTTAGTTCAATATTTTAGCACATTACAGACATACAGAATTAGGGAGGGAATGATCATGTCTCTTGGATAATCAGGACAATTAGCCATCTGCTTGTTTTAAAATTATTTATGAAATATGTTTTAAGCTACCTTATTCTCTATAACTACCAAAATATTAGGATTAGAAGAAGAAATGTAACCATAGTAGGCAATTCAGTGCAATTTAAATACACAGTCAATTTTTAAAATCAGCATTCAGAAAATAGATCTTATAAATTTAAGGTGAAATCAGCATTAATTTCAATTAATAGATAACAGAGATATAGAGAATATAAAGATTTTCTACCCATCAATCTTTCTATACATCCATCTAAACATCTTAAATCTGTACAAATTATTTCAGGCAATGAAGACACAAAGAAAAACATATAGCCATATAAAATATGAAAAATATGAAAGGTGAAAAAATAAACAAGTGACTTTAAATTACCATTATATTTCAAGGGTGTATGTGTTCAAACTGGAATTGAGCTTTCTTGCTTTGCCGTAGGTAATACCCAAATACATAAATATACATAAAACATTTTCTAAAAGTACTATGTTAAACTTTTTATAAACTAATTTTTAACTGAAATTTAAATAAATAATGTGCTTTCTTAAAGCATACATAATTTAGTTCTGTGAGAAGCTACAAAACAAAATATGTAGTTCTGTTTATTAGTGTGTAGTATGAATGAAAAAGCTTACAAACACAAAATAGTACAAAATCATAATGAACTTTCCAATGTACTTTCAAAAATGATTTAATAACTTCACTTTATTAGGATTTACATAAATTTTAGAATAAAGGACAGCAGTCATTTTTAATGTATTAATTCATCCAGTAAATTACTTCGTAGGCAACTCTGTCTATGAAGCCCTCTTAGCAAACATAAAACACTTTCCAGTGGGAACACAGTAATCCCGTTTTAATCTGCTCTTTCTCCGTTGCAACTAAGAGACCAAATCAGAATAATTTTAGGGAAGGAAACGTTTTTCTGGGGATTCACAGTTTCAGAGGTCTCAGTCCATAGACAGCTGACTACATTCCTCAGGGTTCGAGGTGAGGCTGAACATCATGGTGAAAGTGTGGCGAAAGGAAGCAGTTCATATGATGATAAGGAAGGAGAGAGGGAGAGAGAGAGAGAGAGAGAGAGAGAGAGAGAGACCCCATTAGCCACTCGCCACATAAAAATATAAACCCCAAAGCCACGCCCCTAATGCCCCACCTCCTCCAGCCACACCCCACCTAACTCCAGTTATCACTCAGTTAATCCCATCAGGGATTAATTCACTGATTGGCTTAAGGCACTCACAACCTAATAATTTCCCTCTGAATCCTCTCACATTATCTCACACATTAACTTCTGGGGGATACCTCGCATCCAAACCATAACATCCCCCTTAGGTGGGATTTCGGTTTTCTCTGTTTTAGTACCTGTGGTCAACAATGGTCTGCAAATTAAATGGAAATTTGAAATGATTCATACGTTTTCAATAACTTTCACCAAAGGAAATTGTTATTGTTCTATTTTATTAGCAGTTATTGTTAATTTCCTACTATGCCTAATTTATAAATCAAATTTTGTCATGCATATGTCTGTATAGGGTGTGGTACTATTCACAGTTTCAGGCATATGTGAAAAATTTTAAATGCATTCACCATAAATAAAAGGGGACAACTGAACACATTACTAAAATGCCATTTTCAAAGTACTATCTACCTAATCTCTATATTTTAAACATTTACAATTTTCCTGTTGCTAACAGCATCATTGTGTATGTATGAATGTATGTGTGTGTGTGTGTGTGTGTGTGTGTGTGTGTGCGCGCGCGCGCTTTATTGATGTATTCAGAATGTCAAAACATCAAGGCAATGCAAAGGATAACACATTCATCTCAATGTGATTATCTTTGTCTCTACATATGAACCAATGAATATCAAAATTTTATTTTTTTTTGTAAAAGAAGAGTATGATACTGTTTTATATGTTGCGTCCTCATTACATAATGCCAAACTATTATAATAAAATGTATTTAGCTTACTATGTAATTGATCAATCTAAAGTGATAGACGAAAGTGAGATTTTCCAAGATATTGTGAAAATTTTCTCCAGAAAAGATGAAACAATTTACCAACAACAGGTAGTATCTCGATACACTGTGTTCCGTGACAGATATTTTCACTCTTTTTAATTTTCATATTAGAGTATGAAAGCATATTTTTTTCTTGCCACTGGGAATACCTACATTTAGTAAGGAGTCTGTTGACTTTTTTATTACTTTTTCTATCTGTCCATATACTTTTTATTTTAATAATCAATATGCTTTCATCCTGGGAGGGTCTTTCTGGGAGTAGCAACTAGAAACAAATAGTTGGGAATGAAGAAGCCCTGACTATGAAAGCTTTACCGAATGTTAAGGAATGAGCAATTGTGCAAACACAGGACATAATGCTCACAAGGACTCTGAGACACTTTCCTCACCTTGTTCTTTGCCAGGGAACTGGATGACGTAGAGTGGTCTCACATGGCTTTTGCAGAAACCTCTTCTGGTTAGGTCCCTCAGTGACAGGCCTGCTTCTGCACCCAACAGTGCTTTTTCTCAGCTGTTTCTGAACTGTTAGGTTTTATATCAATAAGAAGTATAGATAATTGAGATTCAATAATTTTTCAGGGTTTTATATTTGGTTTTCATCATCTCTCCAACAAGGGGTAGATAATTTTTTTCAATTTTCTATATCACAGATTCATAGCTGGTATGTTCAGAGTAGTATCTTTCCTCAACCTGAACAGAAATTGTGGGAAGGGTTTGCTCTCTGAACTTTGGGGAGTAGGATATATTATCTACATGCATTGGGATCTGGAAATTTTTCCTGAAATGATAATCAACCATTACCCATATGTAATTTTCTCCTTACATTATAAATCATTATTCAGAGTGGTCTCCAGTCATATCTTTATCTCTTTTATTATCTAATTATACAGGTACAGTGTAACTGACCTCAGAAAACTTCACTTAAGAAAAAAGTAAAGGAGAATAGTTAAAACATTCAAAGTTCTTTAAAATCTACAATTATTTGAAGACTAAAATAGACCTGGATCTTTTTTCTATTGCCATTCCCTTTCAAACAAAGCTCCATGACATAGGGAGAAAGAACCAGACTAAAATATTTTAGAGCTTAAGAAACACAGGGCCTGGGGCTGAGGTTGTGGCTCACTGGTAGAGCACTTGCCTAGCAAGTGTGAGGCACTGTTCAATCCTTAGTACCATATATAAATAAATGAATAAAATAAAGGTCCATCAATGTCTAAAACATTAAAAAAAAAAAAAAAAAAGAACACGGGGCCTGGAGATTTACAAGAGTAAAGCAATGAAGTTAAAAAATCATGAACACAAATGCACTAATTTTTGCTTATTAATTTACCTAAATCTATTCCAAAATTCGTGATCCTAAGATGCATGAGTCTTGAATGACATTCTCACATGCACACACTGACACGTGCCTATGTAGGCATTCTGGTCAGGGTCTTGATGGAAAAAGATGGCACTTCACAAGGACTAGTAGAAGAAAGCTAAATGAAAGCATGTTTTAAAAAGGGCTGGGGATGTATCTCAGTTGGTAGAGTGCTTTCCTCTCATGCACAAGGCCCTGGGTTCAGTCTCAGCACCACACACACAAACAAAACAAAACAAAACAAAACAAAACAAAACAAAATGTGAGAAAGTCCAAGGGAAATCAACAAGGGATGATAAAGGAGTAGCAGAAAGACAACAACTGGAATTGTTGGAAAGAGCAAGGAAAAGAGGCAGTTTCCAATCCCGATGGAGAGCTGGAGCATAGAAGAGGCACCCCTCAGGAACCACATGCAGTCCCTAGAAGAGAAGTGAAGAAGTGGCAGACATGGGGTTCTGGTTGGAGAAGACCCAGAGAAACAGGTGTCCTCCCTTGTTATGTGTTCTGCCATCAAATATCCCAATGGTGTTCTCCACTGGTGTGTGCTGACTGGAAGTATCTTGGGATTCTTTTGATGAATTATAAATGAACACACACACATTCTCACATGCACACACTGACACGTGCCTATACGCATACATGTACATATACATATATTTTTATATGTGTATATATATAAATACATACACATGTATATATAAATTTGATTATACTAATAAATACATATAAACAAATGCACAATATCATATATATATGTGTGTGTATATACATATATATACATATGTATGAATATATTAATAAATAAATAACAAGATACCCCAATTTCCATGAGGAAATTTTAGCTTCTTGGCAGGTAAAATTGCATTATGTATATAACTGTGTATAAGAACGGAACAATTTTTTATTTTATAAAGTGAGAGAATTTACCAACTGACCAGTTGAGAGTATTCACTGTCCCTACTCTGAAGGAGTGGTTTACTGCAAAGCCTCCTAAGTTTTGTGCTAAAGATTTGAATATCAAGAGCATAGACTGTTGGCTAATATCAGTGGCATGATTCCTGTGTAGACCTGAGACAATTCCAGAGACACCTCATAAGGCCTGCCTCTGCTGTCTGCTCCCTCTTCCGTGTAAGTAGCAGCTGGAATCCACAACCTGAACACGTGTATGACTCATCCAGTAAAAGCTGAGCTCATAAATCCATGTACTAAATCCATGTACATAAATCCTAGCAAAAGATACCTGACACACAATGAAGTTTCCTGCTGTCTTACATGTAAATGAACATCTACAAAAGAGTCTGGTGAACTTCTGCAGATCACTGAAGGGACCTGCACACATGTCTGTCACTGCTAACATTCATAACCAGCTTCAGTACTTACAAAAACATTCAAAGGAAATTAATGCATAATTAGGCAACATGATCACACAATTGAAAATTTGTGTCATGTGCACATCTATATACTTAATTAAACTTTGTAATGGATAAATACCTTAAGTGTTCTACGCTATACATATTTTAAATTATATTGAGTGTTAACCATTTCAAAAAAGGAGAGGGGAAACAAAAGAAAAAAAAAAATAGTGCATGTGGTGCAGGAAGCATATATAATCATAAGCTACTTAGAGAATGTGGGAGGAGATATGTAATTTACCCAAAATGGTAAGTTTAAATTAAAAAATATGCTCTGCACATGTATGAATATTTAACAATGAATCCCACTTCTATTTGTAATCATAACTAAATAAATAGAAGGAAGACCAGTAGAGTAGAGGAAGGGAAACAGGGGGAAGGAGGAAGAAAGAGAAAGAAAAGACCTGGGAAATGAAATGGGGCAAGTTACATTAGGTGCCTACTGACCCCCACTGTAAGTGTTATTATAATGTACTAATAAAAACATAATAAAGTGATCATATTATTTTCAGCTAGAATATACTTTCCTGATAATTCTTCAAAAATAACTATCAATTAAGAAATTCTACAGAAACGTACAGACACAAGCTGGTCCATCACACCAGCTGTCGGACATGTGGGAACAGAGGAAAGCTACTCCAGGCCTCGTGTCTTCATCCAGGTCAGTCCTCCAGACCCCCCTGTCCTCAGGCAACATGAAAGAGTGGAATCAAGGTCCTACGATGGCGGGAGGGGCTCTCCCTTTTCTCAAAACCATATATCCCAAAGTTGGTAATATATATTTTTAAAGCATATTTTCATCTCCATTTCCTATGAACCTATGGATGTGCCAGGTTAGACGGTGTCCTCCCCCAGGACCATCCCTACACAGAACCTTAGAATATGACCTGATTTGGAAATATGGTCCTTCCAGAGGTTATTAGTTAAAATGAGATTATACTGTACTAGAGTGATGCCTCAGTCCAATCAGGGTGTCCTCATAAGAAGCAGAGAGAAAACATCATCACAGAGACAGAGAGGCAAGAAGTCACGTGACAACAGTGGTACACACTGGAAGTCACAAGCCCAGAGAGTCACAAGATTGCCTACAACCACAACCACTAGGAAGAGGCAGGAGGGATTATCCAGGGAGGAAGAGAGGGGGGATAACACCTTGAAGTGGGACTTCCGGCCTCTAGAGGTGTGAGTTTTAGGCTACACAGGTGTAGTGCTTCACGACAATACTAGTAAAATAATGAAGTGGGATTGGTAATTGGATTAAGAATGAAATTGAAAGTGGTAGTTGTTTTAATTCATTATCAAACTTTTACGAAAAAAGTAAAAGGTAAAATCCAGGAATCTCTAGATTTTAATATATTGCTACCTGATGCACATACTTAAAGGCTAAAGCATGTTTAATAAATATATTTCTGAAATTCCTGGCATAATCCTCCATTCTTTTTTTAATCTATCTCTTTCAGGTATAAAAGGTGTAGCTGCAGTTTGGAATACTGCATAAGGATAAGCGTATGGACTCAGCACTTAATGAGACTGTTCCAGGAGCAATATATGTCTAAAAGCATAAATCAAGACATAAACCTAGCTAAAATATTTCTACAGTAGCCACAACCTATTAATGTGATATTCAATAGAGTGTTAACAGTGAAAAAGAAAAAAGGAAAAGGAAAACCTACAGAAATGGTCATGCTGAACTTGTAATCAAGGGAGCAGGAAATGCGCTTGCTGTCATCACCAGAGAAGGGGTTTTCCTGCATTTCTTTTGTTGGTGTGATTTTATTTTAACCGATTGAGGATTTCCAGTCCTCGAAGGCCATGAAAGATCCTCAGCCTAAATTTCTCAGGTGGAAGACTCTCTCACAAGAATGTAGAGCTGGCTCCATGTCAGATAAACCAGCTCCTGCTCCTGCAAGGCAAGGGAGGCTGCGGGCCACCGGCCCTTCAGGAAAGTGGCTCAGGTTCTCAGGTTTTGCTGGCTTCTCTTTCATCCTTTTCTCCTTCCCTTCTTCCCTTCTTCCTCTACTTTTGCTTCCCTTCCTTCTTCCTGCCCTTTCTTAAAATACTTTCATGTTCTACTTTAAAATTCAGCATGCCTTTCTTGTACTTCTTTTTATACTCTTTTTTTTTTTTTTTGGAACTTTTTAAAAAAGTAGTCCTACTCTGGCTTCACTGCTATTACTTTTATTTTTAAGATTTTGCTTAACTGTGTTGTATGTTTTACAGTTCACTCACCATTTTAAACTATGAAAACATGTTTTTTGCTTCCACACCTTCAAAATTCTTCCTCAAATATTTATGAAAATGTTCCTCTGATGCATCATGCCCAAAGTCACACTCTGAGAAGACCCAGCCCCTCCTCTAGCCCCTGCTCTGGTTTCACCCCCAACGCACACACCTGCATGCATGCTTCTGAGAGAAACACAGGCCGTGGCATGGTCATCTCAGTGTCTCTCTTGAGCAGTCATTGCTTTATTCTAATTTTTATGTTGTCTTCTGTTTTGCCCTCAAGCTCATCCAGGCCCCATCCTGCTGACAGCTCTTATTCTGGCTCTTCCTTGTGTTTGAATGCCCTTGGCCCAGGATGGCAGTATTATACTTAGAGAAAACAGTTCAATAAAGAAAGAAGGAGGGTAGAAGAGGAGAGGAAAGGAAGGAAGGTAGGCAAGAGGCAGGAGGAAAGGAGACTTCAGGGGCCAGGTTCATGTGAGAGCCTTAGCCACTTTCCGGAGCAGACTGCTCACAGCTGGCAGGAATGAGTGGGGGGGTCCACAGCCTTCTCCCCTGTCTTTCAGGGGTGGGAACTGATTTATCTGACATGGAGGCAACTTATGTTCTTGTCTTCCATTTTACAAATCTAGGTTAAGAATGTGTCTGGATGACATCAACTTCCTTCCGATTTGCAGAGACCTCTGGCACTTACTGATCCTACCTATGGCTTCCATTCTCTCTCTGCCTATATGTTTCTTCTGTACAGGACTTACCTTCCCACTAACTGTGCAAGTCCATCATCGATTACACCTATAATTTATTGTCTGATTTTCCTCTAGAATACAAACTCCATGAGAGCAGGTGTTTTCGTCTCCATGATTCATAGGTGTTTTCTAAGTTCTGGGACAGTGGTTTGACTCTTTTAAATCCACTTTTATAATTCTTTGTAGTAGAAATAAATGCAAGATTTAAAAATACTTAACCAGTCTGCATCATGGCAGCAAAGGGCTATCTACTCCTAATAACTGGTTTATATTACCTCCAATTTCCTTTTACAATCTGTGAAATTCTATGAAACTTTACACAACTTCCTCAAATGTGGAAATTCATAAAAATCTTCATAGCAGTTTTTCACAGAAGTATGTAATAATTAATGATTTCTATTTCTTATGATTTTACATTTTCTATATTAGTAAAAATTAGCATAGTCTATTTTGTTTTAAATTATTATTATTATTTCTTATAAGTAAGGGTCAGGTAATTATAAGTAGGAAAAAGTATGCAATTAGAGTAGTATTGAAACACGTATGTTCTCAAATCTTTGTGCCTATGTTAATTTTTGAAAGTTTTCATAGTATTGTATCTATAAAGTTCAAAATTGTTGAATTAGTGGGCAAACTGATTTCTCATTCATATACTTATAGCTCAAGTGTCACATTTAAATTGTACAACCACACCCAAGCCATCAAGATAGTTATTGTTTCTTATTTATTGGACAAATTCCCAACATTTATAAAATAGTTGTTTGAAATTCTCAGCAGAACCTAAAAATATAAATGTGTTACTTTACACCACATTATAAAATTGTATAGTGATTAAAAACTCTAAAGACTAACATTTGCTTATTTCTGGTTAGAAAAACTGTTCTTTTTGAATAATGGATTATAGGCTCCTTGGTATGTTAATTAAATTTTTTGGCAAATGTAATATTGCAATTCAATTGCAGAGAAAGTGTCTACAAATGTGACTTGGGAAATAGCACAGACTTCTGCCAATGTCACCATTAATATATAATTATCAAAGAATTAACTATCTCAGAGATGATAAGTTAATTGCTCGTACTTGTTTAAAATGTCTAGCTAGTTTCATATGACTCTAATAAAACAATAAAGTGAGACACTTGAGGCCATTTTGATAATTCCACATGACAACTGTGTCAGAATGAAAATCGCCCATACACTACCTCAAGGCAGATCCACAGGAGTGATATCTTCCTTCTTTTGGTGATGTTATGGTTTTTCAGCTTGTAATTACATAAAATGTCAAGAAAGAAAATGCTCTAAGTAAAATACAATATATAACAACTCAAAGAATTACAAGAAACAAGAAAAAAGAATGCTAACTGGTTATTTTCCCAGTAAGGATAATAGGTTTGCTTAAGGGTAAAAAGCAGAAAGAATATTTTATGTTGTCAAGAAGGCAGAGATTGTTGAAACATGCTGCCTCATGACAGAGAAATAGGCATGTTTTACTTAAAAATTATCTGCATGAAAAAGAAATATAGTTATCTAGAAACTGAAATATAATAATATCCATTTATATTAACAATTGTATTTTCAGATGTTGGACAAGGAAAAATCATTCTAATAGACTTGGTCCACATAGATATAATTTAAATTAACATTTATATTAGAATTTTTTTACTTGTTAATCATTCTGTTCCCACGAACAATCATAATTTATCATAAAATTCAAATTTCTGGAAAGGATATAGAATTTTTCTATGTTATGAAGCTCAAGGAATCAATATTAGACCTTTACTCTATTTAAAAGTATTCATTAAATTATCAGATATGGGTCATGAGACATATTAGTCAGTTTTTCAAGTCTATAATAAAATATGTGAGGCAGGCTTACTTTGTGAATAAAAGAGATTCATAGTTTTGGAATTAGTTCATGGTTTTGGAATTTGAAGGGCTCACAACTGGGAATGGTCTTCTAAGCGGCAAAAAAAAAAAAAAAAAAAAAAAAAAAAAAGTGTGTGTTTATCCTGACTCTCTCCTTCTTATGAAGCCACAAGAATTAAATCCTGGGGCCTATATCCTAATTAATTTACCTAATTCTAATCACTTCCCAAAGGCCCAATTTCTAAACACTATAGGCAGATTATGTTTCTGTCCACTCAGTACCTCACAATAGAGATTAAAAATTGAACATCCTGGGAGACACTCAGACCTTATCCAAACTGTAGCATAAGGTAATGGTGAAGATTTACGAGTGCTTATATATGTCAAGCCTGGGACACTAAAGAGGCAATTGTTTCATTCTCTGAGACAACTGTAAGTAATATAATAAGATATAAGAGCAAAAATTGTATTAAGATGTCTATGGGGTAAGCATAAAAGTTGGTCATAGGACTCTTGAATATGCTAGTCTGAAGTTATGGATAAAGATTTGGAAAGATGGTCTCATCCACTAATTGAAACAAGAGAGAAAATGAGAGAGCAAAAAGAGGGAAGGGAGGAAGAAAGTAGGAAACACATAAGTACTGAGCATAAACAAAATTTATAGAAAAGAAGGTAATATAGGGTCAAAGAAATGATCATTTCAAAGTTAAACTCAAGTGTAAGGAATTCATTGATTCAATACAAATTACATTTTAAAAATGAAAGTGAAAAAAAAGAAAATAGTTATTTGACACAATGTCAGAATGAATAAATGAGGAGAAGGAAGGCGAGGAGGTTTGGGCAGTGAACAAAGACTGGTGGACATAAAGAATAAAAAGCCCTGGACCACAAAAGAAGGGGAATAAATAACTTTGAAATGCATAGATAAATGGAAGAATGGGCATAATAGTGCAGGTGACTTTGAAGAGCATTTAAAAGATAGCAAGAAAATAGCATGCACAAATTGGTAAGAGATCTTGAAGGATAGTGACCTATTTTTTATTACATATAATTTTAGGGAACAAACTAAAAATTTTACACACATACCAAAAAAAACAAACAAAAAAACTGAAAGACAGCATTATGCCTGACTCTATCCACTAAATAGTCACACACTCAGGCCTAACTTTTTAATGTTTTATTTGGTTTGGTTTGGTGTGTGTGTGTGTGTGTGTGTGTGTGTGTGTGTGTGTGTTCAGCTGTTTTAAGATAGGAACGATAGTTGTTTTTGAACTCTCCTCACAGCTGAGCCATTTGAATACACCCATACTTTGAAAGTGAGGAGTTTTGAAAAAATTAGAGATTCCATGCCAACTGAGCAGAAAGAGAAGGTATGCTTTTACTTCCTCAAGGAAGATAAGAAATTTTGTTTTGTTTTGTTTTTCCCAGAAAATTCAAGAGGTGAAGACTTGTGGGGTTGTGTCCTCACAGGGGCCAAGGGAGTATGGAGGAAGCATGTCCTCTAAATAGCAAATTCCTCAAATGGTGGAGAGTAGCCAAGAAGTGTTTTGAAGTCCAAATAAGGAGATCATAATTGGTATTGATATTATGAAATTTAAAGATAATTTCCTGAAACAATAAAAAGGTCATTGTTGGGATAAGGCAATGAAAAGCATCACCATTCGAGCTCTGAAGTATGCATGTGATGGGCATGCCTACTAGAATGACAGGAGTAAGAGGCAGGTTTGAAGAGACTGTCTCCAACTCTCCAAGTGATGGTTTTCAGATTCCACATGATGTCATATGTGTAACAGATTAATAAGCATCTATCTGTGCTTATTAACAGAGAGAATGCTGCTCAGAAATTGTCCCATTGCCTCCAGAAAGAGCCTTCCTTGTCAGTGAGCAGGAGGGTTGTGTGGCATGAAGAAGGTACATGGATTCATCTCCATTTACAGGCTCTAGGAATCTCACAGCTTCATACTGAGGGCCAAGCATGACTCAAGAAGGTTGGGCAACTGGCCTTTGTGAGGAACTCTTCCAATATAGTTGGTAGCAGGATATGCAGAAATGCGCCATGGGTCATCCTGGATTGCTCCATTTCTCTCATCTTCCAGAACTAATCGCTAGCAATTACACCTTGAATATGTTTGAATCTGCCCTGTCTTCTCCATGACCATGTTCTCTCCTCAGCTATTGCATTCTCTGTGTCCCACCTGGATTATTGCAGTGGCTTCCTGGTTCGTGTATTCCACAGGTATATGTCCATTGTCTCTTGTCCCTGCTGAATGGAACAATTTTATCAGAAAAAAAATCTCCCATGTGATGGCATAATGGAGAGAGGAAATGGCTGGAGGATAGCCAGTGATAGGATAGTGAAAACTCCCTTAGAGAAATTTCAAACCTAACATCACGTTGGATGAAGTTTTGTACCTCATTTTTTAATGGTTTTCTATGCTTATTTTTTATTTGTTTAATTAGTTATACATGACAGTAGAATACATTTTTGCACCTTGGTATGTCATAAATAAATGGCATATAATTTCTAATTTTTCTGATTGTACATGTTGTAGAATCACATCAGTCATGCAGTCACAGATGCATACAAGGAAATAATGTCTGTTTCATTCTACTATCCTTCCTATCCCCATATCCCATTCCCTTCCTTCACTCCCTTCTACCTAATCTAAAGTAACTCTGTTCTTCCCTTCCCCTCCCCCATCATGAATTAGTATTCACATATAAGATTAAACACTTGGCCTTTGTGTTTGGGGGATTGGCTTATTTTACTTAGCATGATATTCTCCAACTCCATCTATTTATTAGCAAATGCCATAATTTAAAGCTGAGTAATATTCCATAAAATATATATATATATATATATATATATATATATATATATATATCACATTTTCTTTATCCATTTATCTATTGAAGGGCACCTGGGTTGGTTGCATACTTAAACTATTGTGAATTGAGCTGCTATAAACATTGATGTGGTCACATGACTATAGTATGCTGATTTGAAGTCCTTTGGGTATAAACGGGTCAAATGGTGGTTCCATCCCAGGTTTTCTGACAAATCTCCATACTGCTTTCCAAGACTTTCTAATAAAGTGTGAAGAGGAGGTTCAACAAGTTTATCAATTTAATTTTTAAGGAGGTACACTCTGAACCTTTTACTTATGTGAGAAACAAACACTTGAGATGTGTAACATTGCACATATAGCAAGAATATCATATAACAAAAAAACAAAATTTCTTATTCTTAATTCTTCATCTTTTTTTCTTTCTATCCCATTGTTTTTTTCTCTCAAAGGCTTTCATGTTAGGAAAATATAAAATGGAAGATTGGCAGAAAAGAAACTAGAAAATAATATACATATGTATGTGTTCAGTGTTGGCTTTGACATATAATTGGCTTGTCCAAAAGATAATGGGTTATATAATAGTGATTTATTTAGCTCTCGATTTCTATGGCCAGCTTTTCTGACTTGAGCTGGATTTGGCTGACCCCATCTGATCTCATCTGTAGTGAGTTTGCAGGCTAGCTCATGCTGGCTGGCCCAGGATGACTTTACTCACTTGTCAGGAGGTAGCTGGCTGCTATCCAGGGCAAAATGAGTGACCATGTGTCCCTGATCATGCAACAGGCTACTCATGTCAGTTACACAACACAGCAAGATTCAAGGGCAGCAGGAGACTTTACAAGCCCCTGTTCACATCATGTTTGCTTCTGGCTCTTTGGCTAAAGTCCAGAATTAATTAGTGTGAGGGACACAATGGACGGTGTGCATGCATTGTAATAGCATCAAATAATATGTTATATCATGACAGGTTTAATGAATATGGTGCAAGGCATCTACCATGGAAGCTACAATTTGTTTATGGAAAATGCAGAAGACATAAGTGGAGGTGTATATTATGTTCGTGTTTTGGAAAGAGTTGATGCTACAAAATATAATTCCCATGCAAAGTATTCAATAGGATTGACACAATTCCAATTTAAAAAAAAATAGCAAATTTTATTTTTGCAGAATTTGGCCAATTGTTTCTCAAATGTTTATAAAAATTCAATGGACCTAAAATTTCCAAAGCAATCCTGAAAAAGAGCCCAGCTGGACAACCTAAATACCAGAATTTGAAAACTACTATAAATCAATACTCATCAAGAAACTACATTATTGGCATAAGGATTTAAAAAAAGGATCAATAGAACCAAACAGAGAATACAGATATAGAGTCAGAATCAGACTTATTTGACTACTAGATATTTGACAAAGGTTCAAAGTAGTCCCCCCAAAAAGATAAGTCTTCTCAACAAATAGTCTGCAATATTTGAACAGCCATATAGAAGAAAATTAGAATTGAAATCTACCTCCTTCTACCATACACAATGTAGATGATAGACCTAACACTTGAAAGCTAAAGCCAAAACAAACTTAAAACAGAACTGATATAATAGATTGTCCCTCTTGAAATTTTGCAGTAAATGATGATTTTCCATTGTATATGTCAACTCTTCCTTCATAACTTATTATAGGAAGCCTCTGTGTCAACATCACTGATAGCCCTCAAGTGTGACCACATGTAAGTGCTTTCCTAACTGTTTAGAATTTTTCAGTAAGCTGGACAGTTGGGGAAACTTTCATTTTATTTATTACATTATTTGTAGATTTTCTGTGCAACAAATTTGCTTTTGGAGGAAAAATATAAAACAAATCCAAATGCCACCAAACCCATATGCCATTCAAGTCAACTGTTAGTAAACTCTTCACCCCAAAGACATACGAGCACTTAATCTGTATATTGATGGCATTTTATTATCCTATCTTGTTTTTCAAGTTCTTATCAAGCTTCCTCATGAAACTAAAAGTTCACTATGTGAATCATCTACATTTCATTAATATTTATAACACCCTTTCCACAACCCCTGCACTTAGAAAAGACGGCGTTTCATAAAGGAATACATGAAATCTGTACATCTATGCTTCTGTCTTCAAATTGCAAACATATTTGATATTTTATGAGGCACAGTTTCACCAAAGATTTATTGAATGGATGTGTTGATTTAAAAAAATCCCTAAATATCTATATTGAATTTTTCTAGCACTTGCTTATACACTTCTCTTATTTTTTAAAGATTTTATAGTCACATTGCTCTTAAGATTGTCTAGATGTTTTGAACATTTGAACTACAAAAAAAAAACTTAAATTATAAATTAAAATAATTAGAAAGATATTTATACTATACACATAACTAAACCAAAAATACAAAATTAATAATCTACTTATTTTTAAATATTTGAAAAGCCAATTTAGATTGAGAATCTAATGATAAAATATCTTAGGAGTTGATCAATTTGATTTTTTTTGATGATTGCCTGTGTTTAATTTATTTTTACATCATGAAAATAAAATTTCTATTCTCTTTTATTCACTGTTAATTAATCATGGTTAATAATAGATATTTATATCTTGAGTTAGGCATTATGAATGCTAGTTGCTGGTAAAACTAGATGAATACAAATATAATATCTGTGCTGAAGCAATGAGTCATCTGATTAGGAAGATATTTAAACAGCTATTCTACCAGTGAATCATTTATGGTATCTTACCAATATATAGAAAAGAATCTGTTCTGTATAATCCCAGAATCACCATGAGTGTATAAGATTTTCTAGCCTAATCCATAAGATTGTGAATAGATGAAATCAAATATCCCAATGATGTAATAATGTTACATGGAAGAAGATTTTTAAATGCAATTAAAGTAACTAATCTGTTGACTTTGAGTTAATTGCAAGGGAACTTGTGCAGTTGGTTATATGTATAATTATTTAAGTAGAAAGTATTCAACCTAAATACAAGAACTCTTTTAAAACAGGGTTATCTCCTGCTGGTGGTAGAAAGTGATAATATCAAGATTTAGACATACAATGGGTTTGACGTGACATTGCTGGTTTGAAGGTTTAAGGGGCCAGATGATGAGGAATATGTCCAGGCTCTAGAAACTGAATGGCATTTGATTATAAGCCAGTGATGACTGAGAGCAACCTTTGACAAACCAGCACACGGATCTGAATTTGACCAATGTTTCAATCAGTTTTTTTTTTACTTCTGTGACCAAAAGATCCAACAATAAAAGTTTTAGAGGAGGGAAAGTTTATTTGGGACTCTTGGTTTCAGAGGTGTCAGTCCATAGACAGCCAGTTCCATTGCTCTGGGACCAAAGTGTGGCAGACCATCAGGGTGTAAGTGTGTGGTGGAGGAAAGCAGCTCAGGACATGGCACCACCAAGCAGAAAGAGAATCTGTTCAGCAAGAACAAAATCTATACCTCAAATGCACATGTGCCCATGACCCAACTCCTCCAGCCCCACCCTTCCTGCTTATAGTTACCACCCAGACAATTCTTTTCAAAGGATTAATGCACTGGCTACTTTAAGAGTCTCATGGCCCAATCATTATATCTCTGAACTTTCTTGCATTGTCTCACACATAAGCTTTTGGGAAACACATCATATCTAAAACATAACACCTTATAAATGGTTGCTTTGTAATACATAATATTTTTTTAAAAAAGCACTTATTTTACTAGAATTTATCAATATTTTTATTTATTTTCCTTGTTTTGGGTTGATTTTAACTTGTGTTATCATTCTACTACCATGACATCACTAGATCACCTTTTATTTATTATAAAAATATAACACATATAAACATGTACATGTATGCGTGAGCTTTGTGGGGACACTTCACATCTAACCATAATAACCAACCACCTGAACAAGCATGGAGAGGCCTGGCCTTGCCTTTAGCTATATGAGACCATAAATAGGAAATATTTGACTGAGGGTTTCAAAATTGTGAGATAATTAATGGACACTGTTTTACGTGGCCTACCTGTGGTGAATTGCTGTGAAACATTAAAAAACGACTGAGAGAACAAAATAGAAAGTTGTGTTGTCTACAGACCCAAGTGTGCCTTCACTGGGGAGAGGAAACTTTAGCTGTGAACTGCACGTAAGCAATATTTCTGCAGTTGGAGAAATGTGTATCTATGGCAGGTGATATGACCACACTCACAAAGAAGAATGAGTAGGGTGCCTTCAGAAGTCCTGAACTTGTGCACTGAGCTAAGGTTCACTGATAAAATGTGAGTTTTTAAGGTGGGTTGAGAATACTTTGCAAAGAGCCTCAGATATGCTAATAAACTTTTATCTCTCATCAATAAAAAGTTATAGAAGCCTTTATTTAATTACTTATGTGTGGTTCTGTATGAAAAAAAATTACCACTAATTTAAAGCAATGATTGAAAAAATCAAATGTTTTAATTTTAAATCAGGTAATATCATTTAGAGATTATTAATTTTAAGTAGAGCTATTCAGCTGCTATAAATATTTTTCCTGTGTGTATATAAAAACTTTGGCCCTGATTTACTTTTTCTGGACTTTAATATCTTTGCCTACACTTAACACATAGCCCAGTGTATATAAATAAGAGCAAGTGAGAATATATTTTTTTAATTGATACCAGAAGTCAGTATACAAAAGCCAAAGATATAAAAAGAGAAATATGCATTAATGGTCATTAGTTTATGCATCAGCAGGGGTCTCGGTGGGCCTACTCATGTCTCTGAATGTAGCTGCAGCTGAGCACACAAGCTAACTATGGCTGGCTCTCCTGAATATTTGGCTCTAGGGTCTTAAACAATGTCAGGTAGGAAAACCAAACTTTCCTCTAAGACAATGTCTTTTATTGTCCTACAAACTATGTCCGCCTCACTATGAAAGCTAGCCTTATAAACTATAGAACATCTCTACTTGCATGTTCTTGAGGAATAAGTTATTCTCAAGTTAGCCTGGTAAAGCCCTTGAGCAACTGATCTCACCACTGGATGGTGGCCAATGTCCTTTCGCAAGATTTTTAGGTACAGGGAAGCATAACAGCGAGGGTCATGGCTAATCTACAGCAGTACATATTTTTACTGTGTCAACTTCCCTACCTGGTGGCAATGAAACCAGATGCTTTCTGTATCAAGAGGTAATAAAGGTATAAAAGGGACCTGAATAATAGATGAATGTGGTGCCTAACAGCAAAACTGTGTGTGGAGGGCCCTGTGAAGGTGAGTGATTTCAGGTACAGTTTCAAAAGCAATGTTCTAGCTAAAGACTCTTGGAGAAAAAAAAAAAAAAAAAAAAAAAGGAAAAAAAAACTTCAATTTTTGACCATCATATCCTTTATTAAATAAAGGCTCATTTTATCACAGACTATTATTTTGAAGCATATAATTTGATAATATCAATATTTGCTTGCTATGTAATATTTATAAACATCATGAATTGTGCACTGTAATAGCCATTTGCCTCATCTCCACTCCCAACCTGCTCATCACTGTATAAAGTTCCATTATATGTACAGTGAAATAAATTTTGCAAATTTTAGCCATTTTAATTTGTTTATTTTGAAGAACATTCATTTTTATCAGACAACAATATCAATATACTTTAAGATGTTAGTCTATGTATTATCCATTCAATTTTATTTTTCTTTTTCTTGACAGACTATACTTTTTCCTATTCTATTGCTGATTAGATCTAAATGGAATTACAAAACAAAATGCTTAGTATATTTAATATGATATAATATGAAATGATAAGAAATGTTGAGCATATTTATTCTGAAAGGGGTTCCACAATAGCACTTCCACAAATATAAATAAAATGTTTGGGTATCAATAATGTGCTCTTAGATAATTCCATTTTAATATTGATCCAGGTGAAACAAATGCTGCTATGTATTATACTATATAAAAAGTTACAGAGTCTAACATTTATATACAGCTATGACCAGCAAAGTACACAGGAGAACCACACAAAGAAACATGGACCATATATCACCTGGAACTAATGTTAACCCCATACTTATATTTTACAATTCATTTGATTTATTTCCAAACTCTAAGAGATGTAGGTCATTTAAGCCTTGTTTGAATCTGAAGAAGGATATTGCCATTAAAAATCAGGAAATGATAATGAGTCCTGGAGCAAGTTATTTCCAACAATCAGAACTCACATGTCCTTGTTAATCAATTCTCTTTCCTCACTGTGCAAATTAAAAGTAACATTTGTCTAATTAAGAAATTTATTTTTAAGTCTGAGCCTCAGCTACTGCAAAGCTGGGGGAGTTCCTCTGCCCCAAACTAAAGATTTTAGGCAGGATTCTATATTCAGATCTGAAGATGCTTTACTTAGCATGACCATTATTTGATATATTACTATGAATACTTTAAAAGAGCTCTCTGTAATTTATTTCCCCCACTAAATCAATTATAAATATAAATGTACCATCTCTGAAAGATATTCTTTGATTTATCTGGCCCTGTGTCAAATTGCTAGTAAATTATCTCTACATCTGATACTCCAGTTTTTCTTCCCCTGTGTAAACTTCAACATCTCAACTATTAATACTCTAAGAGTATAATGTTCTTTTTTTAATATTTTGCTCAATCTTTTTGTTTTTTTTTAATTTATTTATTCTCATTTGTTATACATGACAGCAGAATGCATTTCAATTCATAGTACACATATGGAGCATAATTTTTCATTTCTCTGGTTATACAAAAATTAGAGTCACACCTATAATGTTCTTTTTTGACTCCTGTCATACTGAATGGAACATGCTCAGTGTCTCCTATACTTTCTGGAATGTATCATTTTCAGTTACATCCTCCAAGAGTATCCAGAAAAAAGTTGTGACTTTATCCTAGAAATCTTAAGATATGAAAAGCTATAACCCTTATCACAGATGTTAATTAATACCCTGGTTACACTGTATAATAAAATTGCTAATGAATCACAAAAATCACAAAATATTAAGGGAAAGAAACCTGATAAATACCTGGTATGGGTATCAGAAATGCCAATGCAGTAATAGATAATCTGAGGATCAGGGAAGAAAAGAGATTAACCAAACATGAAAGATTAGAACATGAGTATCAGCTAAATCCTAGCCTCTACTTTTCACACAGTCATTTCCGAGTCTTCATAATTCTAACTACCTATTCCCCAATTTCCTTCTGTGGATCCAATAACAAAACCAGGCTACAGGAACTCTGGAAATTTAAAAAGCAATTGTGTCATTCTTTATGTGAAATGTGAGCCCAGTGATTTTGGACAGATAATGATATTGCTAATAACGTATTTTAAACAAAATAATATACGTGTGTGTGTGTGTGTGTGTGTGTGTGTGTGTGTGTGTGTTTAGTTTCTTTTCTTCTGATTTACCCAGGTCTAAATTCTTGTTGTGTCCTAAGATGTGCAGCCTATGCTGACATCTGACCCCTGCCTGCTCCAAGCAAAGATATCACTGACTGATCCTTACCATCAATTCCTTTATCAGCTGTGTGATAAAACTCACAAACACTGTTTACATGTATATGTAGGAGATGATGGAGTTTGCAAATTTTTCCAGCTCTTATTACATTGGGAGAATACAAGAAAAATTGTTTGATTTACTCTTTGGCATAGAAAAACATCATATTTTCAAAATCATATCCTCCTGTGAGATGTCCATTTTATAGAAGCTTATTATTGACATATTAGAGAAAGTGATTTTTTTCAAAAGCATTCCTTGTAATGTTGTCTTATATTTATGCCAACAAATTTTTATTATATTTTTGTTACATGGAATCCAAACCTTTACAAATGTGTTCTTTTTAAAGTGTCTTTCTCACTAGCAAAGCTGAGTCTATAATAACTCATCTTACCTCCTTTGAGAGTGCTGTCAAGTTGAACTATTTAAATAATAAACGTAGAGCAGGTATTACTTGAGTATAATTGTCTACTCCTTTTTTTCTATAATTAATTGTCTAATGAAACCAAATAGTTTCACAGTGTCATATAATATTTACATGGCACTGACTATAAGATATACAGCAAAGACATGCTGAGTATATCACTCTTACTTGTAAAACTGTGTAGGCACAATACACTAATTTTACATGTAGCCAGCCATGCTTATGAAGATAGAAGCCATGATCTTTCTAGATAAATAATAGGCAGTCACAGATCACTTCTGTCTATTGTCACTGCGTATTATAACTCTTTCATAACCAGAAACTTAAAGACTTCCAGTGAAGTTTTGATGCCTGGAAGACAACCACAGCAGAAGTGTGTGGAAAATTTAGAACCCCTCAATGCACCCAGATAGTGAAAAAGTAAATAACTGAAAGAGTTCTATCTGGGAATGTGTTACAGGGACAGCCTCCAAAGCTAAAGGAAAACCTTGCATGCTGGGGTCCAGGAATCTGCCATGCATTGCCTGTTCTACAACCTCATTTCTTAGGGGAAACCTAGCCAAGTGATTCACTTCATTCTGATGTAATATTCAATTCATCACTCTGATTTATTAAAGTAATCTAAGAAGGGAAAAGATAAAGTAATCTTGGATAAGATTTGGATGAAATCCATAGCACCTATTTATAATATTCATCCACAATATCAACTGCCAGCAGCTGCTATTACCAGCCAATGCATACACACACACACACACACACACACACACACACACACACACACACACACACAATTATTCTAACCAGCATCACTAGAGTTAAGAAAATATACACCTTAAAAACACAGTAGAGGGGCTGGAGTTGTGGCTCAGTGTTAGTGGGCTTGCCAAGTACATGTGAGGCACTGGGTTGGATCTTTTGCACCATCTAAAGAATAAAATAAAGTAAAGGTATAAAATATTTTTAAAACACAGTAGAATCTTGTATAAAATTAAGGAAAAACAAAAGAGGTTTTATGTAAAAGAACAAGTAATGTCCATCCACAGTGATCAAACACTAGCAGTTTCACATCTAGTTGACAAAAAAATGGAGGCCAGGGATCACATTTAAGAGTGGACAAAATTTTATACTCTGGAGAAATTAAATTCTTCATATTCCAAGAATCCAGAGTTACTGAAGAGTATGGATTTACAAAACAACTCATCTCTAGATAAATCAAGAGGAAGTCCCAAAACTTCCGAATAGTAATATCAAGAGGAAGTCCACAAAGTTTTCAGTGTAGAACATAAACAAGTTTCAAAACTACTTTTTTCAAAAGAAGGCATTCAAAGGCATAAGTCTGAACTAGAAGACCTAGAAATATTACACAAAGAACAAGACAGGGTCTGGGTTTGAGGCTTGGGAAACTCCAAAATTCAGAGTTTGAAAATGAAAACTTATAAAATTAGTATTATATAAAAAAAGGTCATCCAAAAGATTTGATAATATAAAAAGTAAAACAAATTATATATTTGATAAATCATATATATATTATTAATATGTGATAAATAATTACATATGTATTTAAAAGTATAAAGGACTATTTATGCATGTGTTTTATATACTGTGTATATATATTTATAATATATTATGTATCATACATATATGATCATGGGGAATTAGGAAATATTTTTGAGGAAATAATATCTGCAATGTGATTGATTTTCTTTTGCTTTTCTTTTAAGCAAACCTTTCACTTTCAAGTATTTTAGGGTTGTTTTTATTCTTTTATTTCCAATAATTGTAGTTGCTTGTTCACTATTGCTAAATTGTATTTACCAGACATTTCAAAAATATACATAATAAAATTTACACTGTTAATATACCTACTGTTATTTCCAGTAGTTCTCTATTAAGAATTTTGTCATAGACAGGGCTTTGTATATGTTCTCTGTGTTCCCTGCAATTCGTCAACTATCTTTCTTGTTTGTAGGTTGGAACCATGTGCCCCTTTCTGGTCAATAGACTGCTCAAAATAGATTTGAAACATGTGACTTTCAAGCAGGAGCAGTTAATGGCCAACTTCTCTTCTATCTCTCTCTTTCCCCATCACTGAAACCTTAGAACAGGTGTTTTGGAATGGCAGCACAATAGGTGAGAAAGGAGCATGTGCTGGAGTCACTTTTGGGGGGACTGCTTCATGTCTGAGACTACTGTCACTCCTTGTAGTCTACAAAAGAAATACCAAAAATATATAGACACAGATAGGTTGCATATAAATGGACAGAATAAATGTTACATTCCTTTTTTGTGGCTGTGACATAAAACTTCACACTTAACACATTTATCATCCCCAGTTTTATGGTTCAGAAGTTCAGGCACAGCTTCACTGCATATTCTGTGTTTTAAAACACTGCACATATGCCTAATGTCATCCAGGCAGTGGGTGTCATGTGGAGGTTCTGGTAGGGATGAGTCTGCTTACCCACTAGAAGTATTGTCAATATATTCTTGCTGACAGATGTAGGACTCACAGCAGCCTGCTTCTTCAAACCTAGAAGGATGGGGAGGCAGAGACACTAGCAAGCTTGGTATGACACATATAAATCATGCACATGCAATCCTACTCAGCCTGTCACTTTCATTATACTGATCAGAAGAAAGTAGAGGGTCTGTCCACGCGTAAGGGAAGAAGTTTCCACAAAGGAAGAGATATTTAAATGTGCCACAAAGGTGCAATGTAAACTCTCTAGGCATAGTGGGGAGGAAGTGGCAAAGCCAATATCAGAGAAAAATGGACTATCAGAGAATACAGAAGAGATAAAGGGGAATACATCATAAATATGTGAGGGTGAAGTTTCCAAGTGATATTAAAAAAGCATGTGCATGTGCACTTAATAATAAGACTTCTAAAAACTAGAAGCAAATTTTGATTGAATCAAAGGGGGGAAGAGTAATGCTACTCTAATTAATTGCTAGAAATGCTAGTAAAAACTCAATGAAATCACATATCATATCAATATCATCATCAACTATCTTGACTTGATTTATACTCAGAGAACACTATATCAGATAATTGTAGAAAATACATTAGCTTGAACTGTACATGGCATATTTATCAAAACAGATTACATTCTGGCCAGTAAAAAAGTCTCAATACAGTTAAGATCAATGAGTTTATACAGAATGTTCATTGTGGATTAAATTCTTGTGCCATGCGCGGTGGCACATGCCTGTCATCCCAGCACTTGGGAGGCTGAAGCAGGAGGATCGCGAGTTCAAAGCCAGCCTCAGCAATGGCGAGGCACTTAGCAACTCAGTGAGACCCTGTCTCTAATAAAATGCAAAAAAAGGGCTGGGGATATGGCCCAGTGGTCAAGTGCCCCTGAGTTCAATCCCAGGTACCAAAAAAAAAAAAAAAAAAAAAAAAAAAAAAGAAAAGAAAGGAAAGAAAGAAAGAAAGGAAGAAAAGAAAATGAAAAAATTCTTGTGACCCTCCAACTCAGAAATGCACATATGAGCTCCCAGGGCCCACCATGTTTGTACATAGACATGGAAACTTGTTCTCAGGTAAGCCACCCACCGAGATCTGCAGTTATGCCTGTCTGTCCAGTCTGTTATGTCAGGTGAAAGCCATCAAAAATTAAACTGGCCCTGGTGTTGATACCTACAGTATCTTAAAATTTAACTGCCTATCACCAGTGTCAGTGACTTCAACTTGGTCAACAGTCAAAACTAGACCTATGGGTACATCTACCAATGGAGCCTCCTCCACAGTTAGAAGACAAATGTGGCCATTCTAACCACATCCAGGTGGAATAAATTAGAGATCACAGCCACTGTAATGAAGCAATGAAAAAAAAAAGGACCTGAAGTATAACAATCAAGAAGGAAAACTACTTTTCCTTAGAGATAAAATCACTGGATCAGAGGAACATGAAAAAAAATTGATAACATGTAAGTATCTAGCATATTAAGAACAGAAATGAAAATCTGTATATATACAGATGAATGTACAGAAATGAATTATATCTGTATATATACAGAAATGAATGTACAGAAATGAATTATATCTGTATATATACAGAAATGAATGTACAGAAATGAATTATATCAGAAATGAATGTACAGAAATGAATTATATCTGTATATATACAGAAATGAATGTACAGAAATGAATTATATCTGTATATATTAGGAGCAAGCAATTAGAAAATTTTATTAAAACAAAAATAGCTCCATTTCATAAGAAAATTCAAAATACATAGGAATAAAAGTTTGCAAAGAATATGAGATACATTTACATTGAAAATCACTTAATTTTTTAGTGAATTTAAAAAATGCAAAGTGAAGAAATATACCATGTACACGGATCTGAACGCTCAAGATTGCTGAGATAGCCACCTATCCTGACTGAACTAAAGATTTAGTGCATTTCCAGTCGTAATTCCTGCTTTCATAATTCCTAAAGTCAAGGAGAGTGTAGAGAAAGGAAACAAGTTTCTTTTCTTTCTCTTATAAGGGCACTAACCCCATTCAAGGGAATTATACCTTCATAATCCAATTATCTTCCAAAGCCCCCACTACCAAATACCATCACACTGAAGGTTCAGCTTCAACATATGAATCTCATAGGAACTTGCTTAATCTGTTTGTGGCAGGGAAGAATATGCTATATATATGTAATGTAAATTTTCAGTTTAATGAAGTTTATCCAAATGCACGTGAATTGTAAATGCATTGATTAAATCTGCCTATGTCTCAGAAAACTAATCAGAACAGGTCATATGGACTTTCATATTTGGAAATAATATTTTATGGGTAAAGAGTATAAAGAAAATAATAACAGCACAAGATCAAACAATGGAAAATAAAAATTATGATAAGCAAGAGTGTCTGGTAGGGTGATCCCTGTTAAAAGGAAAACTTTGAGTGTAGGATAGCACAGTGGCTAAGGGAAACCAAAGTTCCAAGAGGCTGGCAGTGTTAGCAGTGGCAAATGTTATTGGGATTTCATATAAGATAAGGGCTATAAATTGAGTTTGATTTAGAGACAGTGAAACCAGAATGAGCAGTTTTGATAAGGTAATGATTAGAACAAAATATGATGTTAAACATGGATTAAGAATTATAGAAGAAAATTGCATTTTTGCATAAACAGTCATTCCAAGAAGATACATGAAAAGGAGAACAGAAGAAGTCAAGAGCTGGTCATAGACTTGAGAAATGAGTATCTAAGTCATGCAGAGAAAAAGCAGAAAGAAAGAACTTGAAAATGCTAGAAATACTATGAACCATAAATTAGGAGGTACTGAAAACAAACAAACAAACAAAACCAAGAGCGGTTGTGAATTATGAATGGAGGAGAAGAGGGACATTTATTTAACAAGATACATTAACAAAAGTCTGCCCTTGTATATGTTGTTTGGTATCTAAGGCAATGACAGAATATCCAGACGCACTTTTTTTTTTTTTTTTAATTCTTGCTGCAATACAGAATATAAAAGGTAATTGATGAGAAGAGAGGTAGGAAAGGTAAATACTGAAACATTTGATTTGAACATGGGAAAACTAAAATTAACATACTGAATGACTGTCAGACAGTCCTGGTGCTTTAACTGGTGTTGTGCATTATAATGATGTTGATTGATTCACCAGCAATTCTTCTCTAAAGTTGTCCAGTCATGAAGTTCATAGATTTGACTACTGTCCAGGTTGATCTGACTTAAAATACAATAAGGTGCAGATGAAATTGTTATTTAAAGACTGTTTGAATATTAAATGTTGAAATCCAAGTATGGAGGTAAAAAGGGAAATGTGGTATAAGAGAACATAGCATATGAGAAGGAGGGAGAAAGTTGGTAGACCAACTCTCCTAAGTGTTCTAGAGCTGGGGCACTGGTGGTATCAAGTTAAAACAGAGGAATTGCCAAGTTTCCTTCATTTTTATCCTACCCTACAGCAATTTCTTTATATTGTCTGAATTTATTTTAGAGTGAGGAAAGCCCAAGGATATAAATTTGCAGCCTCATCTGATGACTAAAAAAGGGAAATAACAATTTCTAAAAAGGTAGAGAACATTGAGTGCAATATGCCCAATGAATGTACAAATCATTCATCATGCTGGTGTGGTTATGGTATAGAAGAAAAAACAAAACTGTTACATCATTTTCTCTGAAGGAAATGTAGTGGTTGGGGTTATAGTAAGATGAATAGGTGGAATTGAAGAATCTGACTTAGTAAAAGTTCAATTAACCAGAACTGAATTTACCAAATAAAAGTAAGTATTTATTGTATAGAAGTATATGTAGACTTGATGAATCTTCTAAGAGCTAAGTGGCTGCCCAAAAAAGACTATTTGCAACTGCTCCAGGTTTTGCCCTGGGACCAGAAGCTATGCATTACAAAGTAACTGATTTAATTAATTTTTAAAAAAATTTCAACCCTTTAAATTCCCATGCATTTGGAATAAAATTAAGTGTGGGCTACTGCTGAACAATCTCTGAACCAGGCATTTTTGTCTTGAGTCTGTTACTAACAGTGAGATGGCCTCTTTAAAAAACGAGCATGTATTTCTATCTTTAACTAGATTTAAAGAAATAATCAGTAAAAAAATAATAATAATAATAACAAGAAGGTGTGTGGCAAATAAGTGCTCTACATTGTTTGGTCTTTTTAGTGCTTTCTTTGTACCTAACTCTAGGAGGCATGTGCTTCTGGAGGCCAGTGGTTTCTCTCCTGCTGCAAGACTTGTGTAATTTGTGCCAATCTGTGCTATAGGAGAAATTGTATGCTGCCTACTTACTTTGCAGACCTTTTAGAGAATCGAGGAAGATAATGCATGTAAAAGCACATTGTATCCAAAAGAATTATAATAACAAAATGTGCTGTGAATATTACTAAAAGTACTAGTTTTCATGTCTTCAAAAATACAGTAGACAAAATCCACAGTTGAATGTAGAAAAGTATAACCCAACCCTAAAAATCTCTCAAGCTCATGAGGGAGACAGGAGTTTCCAAAATATATAAATGATGTAGTAGTACATATCAGTTTGAATTATTATTTCGATGTGCAAAGAGAATATCATGACTTTGGCTAGCTTATAACTAATCAGGTCCTTTCAATCCTCTATGTGTTAGCAATGGAGAAAAAAGTTATCTTTTACATAATTTTTAATTCAGATTTATTTCACTCTCGATCAGATAGAGAAATTTGAACATTTTGTTTCTTCTTTCTAAAGAAACAAATTTAAAGAACCTTCAGTCTCAAGATTTTTCTGCCCACACTCCCTCATCCCAGCACATTCCAGAGCTGTGTCTGTGCAGGTGGAAGCATGAGGTCTCCCAAGAAGTGAGAGTTGTGGGGTTACATGGACGATGTTCCTGACTCTCTCTGGCTTCCAAGACTATGTGTCATTCTCCCTGCCTACAGGAGCCGTGGGCCTTCTTTTGGGACAAAGCAACACTATCAAGAATCACTGAGGGCTGTGGTTGTGGCTCAGTGGTAGAGCGCTCGCATAGCACACTTGAGGCACTAGGTTCGATCCTCAGCACCACATAAAAATAAAATAAAGATATTGTGCGTCCACCTACAACTAAAAAAATGAAATAAAATAAACAAAAACAAAATAGAATCGTTGACATTATCCTCTTGAAGACTCGGATCTTCGTCAAGGATTTTCCGAGCTTCAGAACCTAGAGTCTGTCATCTCCTCCATTCATCCATCCAGGATAAAGGAGAATATGATTCAAACATGCTGTGAATGACTTTGCTCACCTTGACACCCAGGCCAAATGGAACCAAGCCATCTTTGGAGCCTGGACCTGTCCTCACCCTGTCCACTCCTCTTCATTTTCTCCCTGGCTGGATTAAGTGTGTCTGTGAGGCCTGTCTGCACAATGGTTCCTTCCAACTATGTAAAATAAGAGTCTAAAGCAAGATCCCACCTCTGCTTCACTTGTTTAATAAAACTTCCCCTCTCTTTGCCAAGGCAGGAAAGGAGAAAAATTGAATAAAAATATAATTTGTCTTTCTCTTTACTTTTTCACAATTGATCTCCTCTGACACATCTCTATTAGTACAAAGAGCAAATCTCTAGGCTCTGGTGATAAAGGTGTGAGGGCATCTTCTCCATATTAGGAGAAAACCCTATGAATTGGTTCCTTTAGGTGAGTACTTTGATTTAGGTCAATAAGGAAAATAATTTCAGAAAATTGTTTTTCAAAACAGCTGGATGCCCTTAAACACATTCATTTTCTTATTTCAAAACCCTTTTTTTCCCCTGAATTTTTTCTTCTTTCAATATTGAGTTTCAAACCCAGGGATTCATGCATGGTAGGTAACTGCTATAAACCTAGTTTTGAAATATACAAGACATCATCCCAACACAGGGTCCTTTATTTTAAAATTTATTCATTATTCACTAATTCTCACCTTGCTCTTTTCTGCTCAATCAAGATAAAGAGAGAGAGAAAAAAAACCCAATTGTCTAGAAAATGTTATTAGGAAAGTAAACATAAAAAATACCATCTTTAATGGTATAAAATGCCATCTTTTACAGAGAACTTACTACTCCATGATTGTTTTAGCACACTGACAGCACACTATGAACTAAAAACATGGGTACAATTTTTGGAGAAAGAACAGAAATAATATGAAATTGAGAGAAATCTAAGAAAACGAAATTTCATATTGTGCATAATATAGTTTCTGCAAAGTCACTATAAAAAAATAAATATTGAGGGAAAAAAATTCAGTAACCAGGTTACATCAGAACTCTTCCTCATTTAGACTAATTTCTTAGGATATGGTTGAAAATACCACAGTGTCTTCTCCATCTACCACATATCTTTAGTTGACATTTTGCTTTATCAATTGCATCAACCAGACAATCCAGCGGGCTGGTGACCTAATTCCATCTGAAAAATTGTTCCTGAGTACCTAGAATAGTGTTTGACTGAATGACCATGAAACAGGAATCTTGGGGAGAAAACATTGTCAGAATGTTTTTCTGACATCAATGTGCTTACTTTTTTAAATTCCATAATAGTAGACTTATTAAAATAAAAAAAGAAGTGCCAGACACCATTCAGATGACACAAAAAAAGAGTAATTTCAAGTAATAAAAAGTTCAGAGATTGAGAGACACATATTAACAGTTTTCACAATAATCTGTGTTATGAGCCACCTGTTTATAAGTACAATGGAAAAGTCCCATGGAAACAGCAAGATGGTGCTGACTCTCTTGGGAGAGTCAGGCTGAGGAAAATCTTCAAAGGAGAATTACGATCCAAGTTTTCTAAAGAATTTTCGTGCAAAGCACAGAGAGAGGATAAACTAAAATTTCAGGAAAAAGTTGCTGCATAGCTATGGGACGAGCAAAAGCACCTCATGTTTTATAAATTGTGGGGAGCCTATTTATGAGGTGTGGATATGGCCAAAAGAAAGAACCAAACAACTGAGAGAATAAATAAATGACACTGTGAAAGTAGGCTGGAACAAATTTGAAAATGCCTTCAGTGCTATTGCTAACAAACCATAAAAAAACAATGGAGGTCAAAATCTAGAATGTATGTGTGCATGAGCATGCGTGCACCTGTGTGTTTTTAAGTTAGTTATGGCAGTTTTGTGCAGTATAGGCAAGACGAATGGGGCTAAAGCTGATAGACTTAAAAGCAGAATGAAAAAAAGTAATTTGTTTGTTTAATTAATAGAACACTCCAAGGTCAACTTTCCAGACCAATGTGGTTCAACTCATTTTTATCTATGAATATTGCAAGTATGATATAGATTATGAGGGAATCCAATTGATTCTTTGGAGAGTTTTAAAATGGAATCAGATTAGCTTCTTTATCTCCTCACTAATGTTTTCCTTTCTCTGTTTCCTCTGTTCATGTTTGCTTTGCATATTTATTGCTTTCATATTTTAATCCTTGTTCTATTTATTTATTTATGTTAACATTACCAGATTTTATAAGATAATCCAGTTATGCACAGACTTTTCTCCTCTTCTGCTGCAGAATCGAGAATTTATTCAAATGCTGAATGGAATTGATTCAATTCATTATTACTGAAGCAAGCAGAAGATTGCCATCAAGTGAATTTTGGTTTATAATTCATGATCACAGGAAGAAAAAATAACATAATTCAGGAAAATGGATGAAAGTAAAGAAGCATATTTTAAATATGTATTTGTGTGTTCACAACTGAGATAGTTCTCTGAGGAAATTATTTTATATGGATTCATGACACTAACCACCTGCTATAAATTCATTTGTGGCATACTTGGAAGATAGCACTGAAAACTGATCACAGCTAACACACACACCTTTCACAGGAGAAATGCACCAACAAACACTGGCTTCATTCCACGTGCTATTAATAAAACCACACACACTCCAATAATAAGGAGCCACAGACTGTTATTTCTATAGAATATTAGATAAACATCTCTACATTTACCTCATCTTTATAAATTGATTTCAGTTATAAAATATTGAATGAATAAAGAGTCTTTGGTCTTTACTATTTTCTCACATGGTACATAAACTAATCTGCATGTTTTTCTGACTTCAATGAAAATGATAACAACAAAAAAAGACAAAAATGCAATAGAAACTTGCTATCCTTAGGAAATATTTTAGAAGGAGAAAATTGACCAAAACTGGTTGAATATACTTCAATGTGTCTGTAGAATTTTACTTTGTTCAATCAGTAAACAATATTGAATGTTACTCTTCTAAAAGCTTGAATTCTCTTTTGGAGAAAACAGTGGAAATAAACTTTAGGGAGGTAGGAGGAAGCAACAAAATAAAATGTACGTTGCTTATTAGTTACAAATATAGTATGGCTTATTATAGTGTATTATGTGATGATACTTGCTACGGAGACAGTAAAAGGTAAAGGAGAGAAATGGAATACGAACTGACTGTGTTTGATGGGTCTGGGTCGAGGGAGCTGAGGACATTGTGATTATAGATTTAGAATGCTGATTGAGGAAGTGGCCTTTGAGTAACACTGAACAGTGGGAGCATGTATTGTGAACTTCTGGGAATGAGCATTCCAGAAAGAGAGAAAAGAAATTCAAGGTCAGGAAGTTAGAAGGAAGTGTTGTCCTGGTAAACTAATTCTTGCAAAGAGAAAAAACAAACAAACAAACATGGTTTTGAAGTTTGTTCATTTCTCTTGTGTAAACACATCATGACTGATTTCAGGCTCTAGCAGGATCCTACAAAATGCTGCGTTGGAATCGGAGGCACACAATTGCTCTCAAGCCTGATCCAGAAGCTCCAGCACACCACTAGGGGAGAGTGCAAGGATGTGAGTTGAAGGGCATATGGGCTGGGTGCCGGTGAGGTGGGGTTGGAGCTTTTAGGTCAAGCGAGGCTCTGATTTTTAATTTGCAAACAATTGGAGATTATCAAATAGTTTAAGTCTAACTCATTTAATTCATTAAAAAATAGCGTGAATGCATAGGAGGAGTTATAAATATCTCAACTAAAATTTCTGGAAGCCGGGCGCGGTGGCGCACGCCTGTAATCCCAGCACTTTGGGAGGCTGAGGCAGGAGGATCGCGAGTTCAAAGCCAGCCTCAGCAATGGTGAGGCACTTAGCAACTCAGTGAGACCCTGTCTCTAAATAAAATACAAAAAAGGGCTGGGGATGTGGCCCAGTGGTCAAGTGCCCCTGAGTTCAATCCCTGGTACAAAAAATAAAATAAAATAAAATAAAATTTCTGGAAACCCCTAAATAAGAAAAATACTTATGAAAATTAAATTTCAAATTTATAATTTTAAATGTCATGTGCAGAGACAGATTAAAGAGTGAATCATTCAGGGAACAATCCACAAGAGGGATAGGACGTTCTTTAAACTTGGGTTTTAATTCTTTAAATCTGCAGAAGTACTCCTCTTTACCTCCCTTGTCCGCTCAATTTATAGTAAATAATATTTAAATGATATAGGATAGGAGGAAAGCCAACATTTTAGCTTACTTACCTTGGTCAGGAAGTGTGCTTTGCTGAAATCACCTATACGTAGTAGTTAGTTCTCTTTCCATTTACCAGAGAGGCTGTGTAGCAATGTGGCCTTCCACCAGCCCACTTTCCTTAATACACTCTAAACATCCCTCACTGCTTGGCAGTGGGAGAGAATACATCTTCCCCATCTCCTCACAGAAGAGGCAGCCACACTAGCTATCCAGTCTCATTTTGCTCCCAGGATCTCAAGGGAAGACTAATCCTTTTTCCTAAGACCAGGTCCTTCTCTTGTGTTCTACACTTCTTTCCCTACCATTTCCCCAGACCTCCCTCCACCTGCTAGAGTACCCTTCCCATCTTCAACAGGAACATGTATGAACATGATCAATCCACAAGATATTGACAGATTCCTGTCCATGTTCCATGGAGCTAAAGCCACGTCTTTCCCTTCTCATGTAAGCGAGAGTTTTCAGTTCTATTTGTTGGTCACTCGCCCTCCCTGGTCATATGTCTTCCAGCTCACTTGTTCTCTTGAAGTCCCTTGACTGAGGCATCCAGCATCTTTTTAATCTCAGCTAGGTTGGGAGGCTTTGAGGTGCTCTCCTTTATGACCACTGATGACCTCATATCCTTGATTTCTTTCCTAATAATTATTTACACCTGTTTTCTTCCTTTTATCCAATGGTTTCTTTCCTGATCATTAATTTATCTATTTGTTTATGTGCCAATAATTGAACGTAGGAGCACTGAACTACTGAGCCACATCCACAACCTTTTTTATGTACATGATTGTTTGTTTTTAGAGACTGGGTCTTTTTAAGTTGCTTAGGGCCTCTCTAAGTTGCTGAGGCTGGCTTTAAACTTGTGATCCTCCTGCCTCAGCCTCCTGAGCTGCTGGGATTACAAGTGTGTGACACTGTGCCCAGCTCCTGAATATTTCTCTATTTTCTTCTCTATTTTGATAACCTGTAAGCACAAATATTCCCTGGTGTACCACTCTCTACTGTATACTTTCCATATTGCACACACTGTCTTAATACATTCACAATTTGTTTATCTATGTCTGTTTAAATATTTAATTGCAATATTTCTTCCTAATATCTTGTACAAGTTCCAGAAATTTACTTCTAACAGTTTTCAATATACACCTATTGTCCAATAAGAAAAAAAAAACTAAATTTAAAACATTTTTCCACAATAATATTCTTCTATCTGTGTTTCTAATAGTTTGAGCATTCATTTGGTGTTAAAGCCTTAAATTGGTGAATGTTTCTAAAATGCTCTTTGTGTCTCTTTGGTATATCAATTTGTTCATAAAGTTTTTATTAATTTCCATTCTTATGTTTGAAATCTAGCCTTGTTTCTCAGTCCCTTCTATTGTTTTCATTCAAACCACAAGCTTTACTTCAGTAATTATAAAGGGTTCTTGACTGCATATCATGGAATCATGGGTGACTCTTCCATTTCTAGTTTAACCACCACTCTCCAATATACGTCTTCTTCAATTTCCTAAAATTTGAGTAATAAATATATGTCCTGAAAAAACAAATGCAAACATTTAGAGTAAATACAATATTTTGCTTAGTATACATCACTCCTTTTGAATTTGTCCCAGTCTCTTTTACATGAACTAATGTCTGTCTCCCAACCGCCATTTCTTTTTTACTTGTAGAGGGACACAATACCTTTAGTTAATTAGTTTATTTAATGCTGGGGGCCAGCCCCAGTCAGGGGGTACAACGCAAGCGCTCAGCAAAGTACGGAGGCAGAGAAGCAGCGATGGGGAAAATAACACACCGACACGCGAGTCAGGCTGTGGAATCTTCTCTCTTATCAAGCATCTGTTTAACAATAAAGAATCTTTTTCTCTAGACTTCTTTATGGCATATGACTTCTCAATAGTTCTGTGATCTTCTTAATAGTTTTGTGATTATCATACCCTTCCTCACTCAGCTTATCTCTACTGAGAAGTCCGCGGCACTTCAGGTAAGAAGCTTGTTCTCTGCCTACATCTCTTTAAAAAATACTTTAAAGGTAAATGAACTTACCGGTTCTGTTGCGGTTTGTAGCCCCACGTTGGGCGCCAATTGCTGGGGGCCAGCCCCAGTCAGGGGGTACAACGCGAGCGCTCAGCGAAGTGCGGAGGCAGAGAAGCAGCGATGGAGAAGATTCCACAGCCTGACTCGTGTGCCGGTGTGTTATTTTCCCCATCGCTGCTTCTCTGCCTCCGTACTTTGCTGAGCGCTCACGTTGTATCCCCTGACTGGGGCTGGCCCCCAGCAATTTAATTTGACGTGGGGCAGAGGATCAAATCCAGTGCCTCACACTTGCTAGTGCTCTACCACAGAGTCACAACCCCAGGCCCCACCCACCATTCTTGAAATTGAACTGCCTGCACAGGGAAAAGGCAATCTTCTATTGCTATTTTTTTTTTCTGCTATTGCCTTTTTCTTTTTTTTTAAGAACATATTCTCCCATCATTTATATTTCTGATTCTATTTGATTGTGAAAACAAAAACCTCTTTCCAAAATTAAAATAAGTACACCTGCACTTAAGTATATACTTAACAAATCCAAATAAATGACTGTTGATATTTAAAGTAGAGAAACTGAGAAACAGAATAACATAGAAAGAAAATACTAAAAATATTTAAACTTATTAAAATACATATAATTAATTTAAAGCTACAGGATAGAAGTAACAGAAACAATTTTCTCTACTATAAAAGAACAAATTGTTACTTCAATAAGAGCAAAAGGCTTATTAAGACTCACATAGTATTAATGTAAATAATTCTCACAAATATTGTGATTAAAATTTTAAACCTGAAGCAATATAAACATATGAATATCCAAACAGAATTTAAAAAGGAATTTACTCAGATAGGACAGAAATCATCTAGCCTTAAACTTCTTCTTAGAACATGAAGGGAAAAGATACATTCTTAGGGAATGTATGAAATATAAGCTCACCAGAATGAAAAAGCATGAGGCAGTGCAAAATGCAAAATGGAAAAATTGACCAGTGTGACCAAATGCAAATCAATGAGGTTTACCTGAAAAACAAAACAAAACAAAACAAAACAAAATCAAGAGGCAAATAAAAAAAATTAAATATTTCAATATGTGAAACAAAATGCTGGTGTCATCAATTGATGATATGTAAAATCTAAAGAACCATTTACAAATAATTGTTTAAATTGAGCATAATTTACATACTACATATTACACAAAAGAAAAAAAGTTATTTCATCAAAAAAAAAAAAAGAAAAAATGGTTTCAGGTTCCATTTCCCACAGCACTCTTAGTGACCTCAGTGGTAGGTGAAGCTCACAGGAGCTATAGCAGTGGCAATAACGAATTTCCAGGGCTCCCTTGGCCAGGGGTTTTCACTATGTTTTGTCAATATAAATCAATATACATAGTAAAATTTACTGTGGCATATTCATATATGTACATAGCATGATTTGTTCAAGTTCATTCTACAGTCCCTCCTTTTTTCTACCCCTCTTCCCGCTCATTCTATATTTCTTCTAATCCACTGATCTTCCTTTTATTTTCATGGTATTTTCCCCTTATTTCACTCTAGCTTCTGCATATGAGAAAGAACATTTGTCCTTTGACTCTTTTATAACTGTTGAAATATTGTATATGTAGCATAGTTGCATAAAGCACAAGGTTGTGGAAAAAAAAAATAATTCTCAAAATGATGACCAAATAAAAATCTGAGATAAAGATGCTATAAATATGAAAGGGTACAAAAGAACCAAAAGAAACAAGTATCTTATTCAAATATATAGTAACTGTCATTATTGTAGGTTTAATAATGGCCCCCACTGGAATTCACACCCCAATTCCCATAACTCATTCATAGAATCTCTGACTATGATAACCAACATGGAAAAAGAGGAACATGACAAATGTGATTAAGGATCTGAAGACTGGAGGATTATCCTGAATTATCCAAGTGGGGACCTGGTCAAGACATGACAAAAAGATGAGATAGAAACTGAATAACCTTGGACTTGACATTCAGTTTTAGAAGTAAGAACAAAAGCATAATTCATGAAAGAAGATAAGTAAGTTGGAATTTATGGACATTAAAAACTTTTTCTGCAAAGACACTACTAAAATAAGTAAAGCCATTTCATAAACCAGGAGAAAATATTTTTCAAAATATATATCCAATGGAAGATGTGTCTCCAACATGTACAAAGAACTCTTAAACTTCAGTAATTTGTAAACAATCCAATTTAAAAATGGCAAATAAAGTTTAATGTAAATCTACCAAAAAGATAGACAGCCAATCCATTTATGAAAAGAATCACAAAGTATCATTAAAAACTGAAATTAAAACAAAAATTGAATACTAGTCCACCACTATCAGAATGCTAATATATATTCTTAAAAATGCTATTGAATATATGAAGGAATCAATGCTTATTGAATATGTGAAGGAACAGGAACTCTTTTCACCACTGATGGACACAGAAACTTTATCTGGGTAATGAAACTATACAACACTGTCATACTGGATACATCATGTCATGTATAGGTCAAAATGTGTAGGTTTACAATGAAAAGAAAACAGAATTGTAATGTTTTGTCTTCAGTTAATAATAATGCATAGCTCCAGATTCATCAATTCCAGCACCTATGTTAATTCAAGATGTTCAAAATAGGCAAGACTCTGTAGGAGATGCTACACGGGAACTCTGTACTGTTTCTTCAAATTTTCTGTAAATCTAAAACTGTTTATATTTAGCCAAAACATACTTTTAATTAGTAAAGTAAAAATGTCATATTCTGGCTTTCTTTAAACTGTTTTTTATTATGAACAATGTTTCTTTCCATTGCATATATAATAGTATCGCTACTGGAGTCTAGATGATAGAAAGTTTTTTTCCTGGCTTATTGCACTTGAAAACACATTGCATTTAGATTTTTTTTTTAAAGAATCTTGTTATTGTGATTTTCAGATGCACTTCAAATTTTGTCTGTTCTTCAAGTTTTATTCTAGTAATGTAAAGGCTTAGTCTTTTCTGCCACAGGAGCACTTTTGCTCACACTGGATTGCATTTATGTAATTCTGGCTACTCTTTATTGGGAAAAATCAAAGGAAATGAGCCTAAGTACAAACTCCAAAAATATATTTGATGAGTGTGATTGGCCTGATTTGTGACAATGTGTGTGCTGCGTAAGCTCACTGAACCCATTTCAGACCATATCTACAGACTGCAGTTGTTGAATCAGTTGTGCTGGCCTGGGGTGCCTGAGCAGATTTCTAAAAAGGGTGCATTGTCTTTTAGAGAAGCAGGCAGAGTCGTTGGCCTGCAGGGAGCTCTCTCTCTTGAAAGGATGTGGCAGCACCACTAAGGTAGTAAATCTAATGGCAGAAATGAGGCCAAGTTGGGAAAAGTGGAAAGAGAAAATCCTCTCAAAACCATGCAGCTAGAAGGAAACCTCAGTTGGAAATGAGCAGAGAACTGAGGAGCCAGAATCCTTTGGAACTGTTCTTTGTACTTACTTTCTTCAACTGGTGGTGGTAAGAGGAACATCAATCTTAATTGCAAGGCTTTTACAGAAGTCAAGTATCTCTTCATTCAAAATTGGGAAAAGCTAAGCATTGCTTGAAAGTGTGAAAGCAAGAATGAATCGACACATATGCATAGTCCGCATGCAGAAGAGGAGTGAGCAAGCTTCCACTTTAGCAAAGAGTCCTCCTGAAGCTTGCTGGACACCCAAGAAATAAGCTATAAAGGTGTAGGCATTCTTTATTTTCAATACACTTATGAATTTAAACTTTTAATAACACATTTATTTCATTAATTTTTATTTGAAAAGAATCACCCAGGTCCCCAAGTGCTGTTCTCTTCATTGTGTGCAGGGAGAGGGAAAAAAAAAGACCTAGACTGCCCACCACAATGGTAACAGTGGCAAGTAGGTCACTGGATGTTTGACACAAGTAGGAAGTGACTTCACTAGTGATTTCTAGTGAGAGAGAATTGAGCACAGCAATAGGCTCTATAGTGGCTTAAAATATTAGAGTAATGGTGCATTTCTTATCAGTAGCACAGAAATCTGAAATAAGCTGAAACATTTTTAAATTTGAGAAGAAATATTTTTTTCATCTAGAAATTATACATTCAAGAGGAGTAACAATCCCAGCCAATATAGCACAATAACTTCTGAATTATACATGAGTTCATAAAGTTTACATAATTGTATCTTTTCTCAGGTGAAAGGAGTACAACAATAATTTGAACATCTAGTTAAAAGCATGAAAATGAATACAAAGTGAAACAAAATTAACTCAGGAGTTTCAGAGATGTGACAGGACACCTGGCCTTGACAATGACTTTCATATTCTAAGATGAACTCAGAGCTCTCAAATTAATATCACCAACAAAAGTTGATCATAAACTGAATGGTAAAAATAACCACAAATTTTATTGATATGATCAAAAAGGCACATATAATCTTTAGAGAAACAGAAGATCCAATTATAAATCTATAAAAAGTAGAAATCACAAAACTTAGAAAAAGTAATGGTCATTAAAATATTTAGGAAAGGACCCCATTTAACCTTGAAAGATAGAATTTTCTCATAAGTGCACAGTTATGGAAAATAAAGAGTATACTTCATTCCTTTTGAGTCTGCAGAAAATAATATGCTGTTTGAAAAGAGCATAGTGGTTTAGATCTCAGGCTTTAGATTTAAATGGCCCAGACTTTTATTTTGGATCTGACATTTATTAAATATGGCACTTTGGCATGTTCCTTAAACATTCTGTGGTTTTACCTCTGTTCAAATGAGGACTGATCTGAGTTACTAAAAAATAAAGATGGAGGCAAAGCTGGAATTATAGGAGCAATTTAAGATCTACAATGCTACACAGTCAGCGTGAGGGAATAAGAAAACTGAGACAGGAGAGGATTAACACAAAAGTTGTCAAGTTAAAAGCTGATCATAGTTTCTGAGGAAAACACAGCTAGATTTTGGCCATGCATAGGTTTGCCAATTAAAACATAAGAAATTCAGTTAAATTTGTATTAGATAAATACATATTAAAAACAAATGTGGATTTAGAAAAGGGGAGTTATTGTTATTTTCCCTCAAAAAGGATGGTTGCAATTTGGAAAATATTCTGATCTCAGAAATCTGCAAGCATAGCAGTTCAAACAGAAAAATGATATTTTATTTGTTGCTGTTACTATAAAATCAGGTAAGCAGAGCTGGCAGAGAACATTCAAGCAAAAATCATGTGCGCGTGAGCAGATACGTGTGTGACTGCCTTGTTCTGACAGGAAACAAGTCCCCACATGGTCAGCCAATCATTGAGATGAACTGATAAGGGAAGCTGGTTCTGCCTTCCAGGGTTTTCCCAGACTTGGGGACAAGTGCAAGGACAGAGTCTGTGAGGAAGAGAGTCTAACTCAAGTTTGACCAAGACAAGGCTGAGAATGTAAGAACTCAGCAACTGAAACCCTGTGGTCATAACTAAAAAATGTTTGCAGTTTTTGTTTGCATGTTTGCTTTGTATAAATATGGTACATGCATTAGTTTGAATACAATTATTTAAAATTTTTACCTGGAACTTGTATAATATGTCTTAGCATGTAACCAACTTGTAAAAAATTGAAAAACTAAAAAACCAACAGGCCCTTTTAGAGCCATTGGAGAAATGATGTCATAGGTTAAACTCAAGTTGCAGAAACAGACAGGTGTTTTAGGAATCACAGTTACTGTTAGAATTTGTTAGGACAACAAGTTACTCTGGAACGCCAAGCTGAAAAGGGATGGTTTATTGGGGTGCCACGTGGTGTGGTAGGGGACAAAAAATGGCATGGAGGGCAGGGAAGGTAAGGGGCAAGGGGAAAGGGAGGACAGGGACAGGAACAGGGGCAGGCGCGAACAGAGAGTGATTTCATTCCGGGAGAGGTTCAAATAGCAAAACTGGTGGTCAGATACCCCCTGGAGTGAGTCCTTGCCCTATAGTTTGCCGGAGGTCAGGAAGTAGTGGCCAGGGCACCTGCTGGCCAGGTTTGCTGGCCAGGCACCTGGGAAATGTAGTCCTTTCAGGAAGTACCTGGGAGGTGTGGCCTTTTGCCTGGGAGGCGCAGCCTCCTGCCCAGAATCCAACAGTTACCATAAGTAGAAACCTCATCCATAATTGGGTTAGAAAAAAAAATGGGCACTGTAATTGATGATTTACTGAAGACTTAGTGTGGACAAATCTGAGAACTTCAAGTCCCCAGGCGGAAGATAGAGTCCCAGATCTTGCGCAGTTTTTCCAGAAGTTTTGCCAGTTATCAGGAAAACAAAATTTTCCTTTCTGCTTTCAACAGGGGGGAAGAAAAGGAACCATTTATAAATAAGCCAGAGCACTTTATTATACTTGACAAGGCTTGCCTTTGAACAAAATAAAACAACCTATTTTCAGAGTCTAATCTATTGAGGTTCTGTCAGGACCTAACTGTCCTGGAGAAAACGACTCATCTTGAGCCCTTTGTATCCATTCAATCCTATCTAGGGGACAGAGAGGAAAGTGGAGAACCACTTGAGAAATTCACAGCCCTGGGACCCAGGCTCTCTAAAGGACTGAGACATGGTCATAAGACTAGCGATTGCTACCTCTCCTCCACACCCTACCACCACTTCACTAAAGGGCTAGTTACCAGAGCTCTTTTATCCAGTGTCTCATGTCATCTTTTCATCAAAATGTTAGAAGGCATAATAAAGACAAAACAAAACAAACACACAAGTAAGCAAAAACCCTGGTTGAAGACACTGTGCTCACAGTAGTACCAGACTCAGACATGACACAGCTGCTGCAACCATCAGACTATAAATTTAAGACGACTGTGATTAATATGCTAAAAGCTATAATTAAAGTGAACAACATGCAACAGTGTATGGGTAATATCAGCAGGGAACTGGAAATTCTGGGAAAGATAAAAGGAAATGCTAGAGATGAAAACAAGAACATCAGCAATATTGTGACAAAAGTGAAGAATGCCCTTGAGCTCCTGGATAGACTGTCCATGGCTTAGAAATGGATCTCTGATCTTTGGGGCATGCTAATATAAACTTCCAAAGCAGAAATACAAAGAAAAAATGATTTAAAATGGAAGTTAGGACATTCAAAAATTATGAGACAGCTATGAAATGTGTAACATATGTGTAATGGGAATACTAGGATAAGAAGAAAAAAAGGAAAAGAACAGAAACAATATTTGAGGCCATGATGATTGAGATGTTCCCCAAATTACTATGTCAGATACCAAACTGCAGCTCTGAGAAGCTCAAAGAACACCAGGTTGGATAAACATCCTCAAAGTGCACTTATGTAAATCATAGACTATAGTCAAAGAGAAAGAAAACTTGGAAGAAGCCATGAGGAGAAAGACATTCTAAGTACCGAGGAGCAAAGATGAATTTATATCCCACAGTTTTAGTCAGCTTTTTTGCTGCTGTGACTAAAAGACCCAACCAGAACAATCTTAGGGGAGAAAAAGTTTACTTGGGGGGATCTCTGTTTCAGAGGTCTCTGTCCATGAACAGCAGGCCCCATTCCTCAGGGCTCGAGGTGACACAGAACATTATGGCTGAGCTTGGCAGAGAGAAGCAGCTCACATGATGATCAGGAAGCAGAGAGAGACTCCACTTACCAGAAACAATTATTTTCCCCCAAACCACACCTCCAGCGTTCCACCTCTTCCAGTTACCACTCAGTTAATCCCATAAGGGAATTCATTCACGATTGGGTTAAGGTTCTCACAACCCAATCATTTCTTCTCTGAGTGTTCTTGCATTGTCTCACATTGTGTGCTTCTGGGGGACACTTCATATCCCAAACCATAAAACCAACCTCTTCCCAGAAGCTATGTCAACAAGAAGGGGATAAAGATAAATAAAGTGCTGAGAAAAAAAATCTCCAACTTAGAATTCTGTATGATGAAAACTTTCCTAACAAAAATCAAGAGAATTTCATACCCATAGACCTGCCTGAAAGAAATGTTGAAAGAAATTATTATTATTATTATCATCATCATTATTATTATTATTATTATTATTATTATTATTATTATTTTGGTCAAGTTTTTTATTTCAGTTATTTCCTAAATTTTTATTTTATTTTATTGCACAACTGTTATAATGAATGGTGGATTTCTTTGTGACATAGATACATGCATATAATATAATTTTTTAAGATATTTATTTTTTAGTTGTAGTTGGACAAAATACCTTTATTTTCTTTATTTATTTTTATGTGGTGCTGATGATCAAACCCAGGGCCTCACATGTGCGAGGTGAGCACTCTACCACTGAGCCACAACCCCAGCCCCACAACCCCAGCTCCATATAAAATAATTTGATCAGTTTTCTTCCCCTTGCCTCCCCCTCTTCTCACTTCCATTTTCTTGCCCTGTTTTCATGATGTTCATCCCTCAATTCACACTAGCTTCCACATGTAAGAGAAAACATGATACTTCTCTAAGTCTGACTCACTTCATTTAACATGATACTCTCCAGTGCTATTCATTTTCTTGTAAATAACATAATTTCTTGTTCTTTCTGGCTGAAAAAAAAAACTGTATCACATTCATCTGTTGATGAACAACTAAGCTGATTCAATAGCCTGGCTATTGTAGCTGTGCTGTGATAAACCAGTATGTGTACATCACTAAAGTATATTGACTTTAATTCTTTTGGATAATATGAAGGAATGGTAGAACTGCATTATATGGCAATTCTATTTTAGTTTTTTTAGGAACCTCCATACTGATTTCCACAGTGGCTATACCGATTTACATTCCCATCATCAGTGTGTAATAATTCCACTGTCCTTGCTTCCTCACCAGCATTTATTGTGTTTGTAGTTTTGATGATTGTGTTCTGATTGGGGTGAGATGGATTCTTCATGTTTTTTTTTTTTTTTTAATTTGAAGTTGTTACATATGACTCCAGAATGCATCGCAATTCATAATACACATATAGAGCACACTTTTACATATCTCTGTATACAAAGTATATTCACACCATTCTTGTCTTCATACATGCACTTAGGGTAATGATATCCATCTCATTCTACCATCTTTTTTTTTCTTCTTCACCCTTTTGCCTCCTCCCTTCCCCTCCCTCCCCATCGGCCATTCTAGTGTTCCTCTAATCCTCCTATGCTCCCCATCCCAACCCCACTGTGAATCAGCCTCCTTATCAGAGAAAACATTCGGTATTTGAATTTTTGGGATTGCCAAATTTCACTTAGCATTATATTCTCCAATTTCATCCATTTACCTGTGAATGCCATGATTTTATTCTCTTTTAGTGCTGAGTAGTGTTCCATTTATATATATATATATATATATATATATATATATATATATATATATATATATATATATCACATTTTCTTTTTCCATTCTTCTACTGAAGGGCATCTAGGCTGGTTCCACAGTCTAGCTATTTTGAATTGTGCTGCTATAAACATTGATGTGGCTGTGTTCCTGTAGTATGCTGTTTTTAAGTCCTTTGGGAATAGACCCAGGAGTGGGATGCCTGGGTCATAAGGTGGCTTCATTCCCAGTTTTCCAAGGAATCTCCATACTGCTTTCCATATTGGTTGCACCATTTTGCAGTCCCACCAGCAATGTATGAGTGTGCTTTTTTCCCTACATCCTATCCAACATTTATTATTGTTTGTGTTCTTAATATCTTCCATCCTGACTGGAATAGTTTTGATTGGCATTTCTCTAATTGCCAGTGATGACAAACATTTTTTCATGTATTTGTTGATTGATTGTATATCACCTTCTGAGAAGTATCTGGTCAGTTCCTTAGCCCATTTATTGATTGGGTTTTTTTTTTTTTTTTTTTTTTTTTTTTGGTGTTAAGATTTTTAAGTTCTTTATATATTCTAGATATCAATGCTCTATCTGACGTGTGTAAAGATTTGTTCCAATTAGTAGGTTTTCTATTCACCTCACTGATTGTATCTTTTGCTGAGAAAAAGCTTTTTAGTTTGAATCCTTCCCATTCATTAATTCTAGATTTTAATTTTTGTGCTATACAAGTCTTATTAAGGAAGTTGGGGCCTAATCTGATATGATGGAGGTTTGAGCCTACTTTTTCTTCTAATATATGCATGGTCTCTGGTTTAATTCCTAGGCCCTTGATCCACTTTAAGTTGAGTTTTGTGCATGGTGAGAGATAGACATTTAATTTCGTTTTGTTGCATATGTACTTCCAGTTATCCCAGCACCATTTGTTGAAGAGTATATCTTTTCTCCAATGTACATTTTTGGCACCTTTGTCTAATATAAGTTAACTGAAATTATATGCATTAGTCTCTGTGTCCTCTACTTTATACCATTGGTCTACAAGTCTATTTGGTGCCAGTACCATGCTGATTTTGTTACTATTGCTCTGTAGTATAGTTCAAGGTCAGGTATTGTTGCCACCTGCTTCACTGTTCTTGCTAAGCATTTCTTTAGCTATTCTGGGTCTCTTATTTTTCCAGAAGTGCCAAAGTCCAGTTTCAGCGGGGATGGGGGGGGTGGGGTTGTGAGACACGAGTGTAGAGGGAGGAGTCGGCGAGTGACGGCGGAGAAATCAGCACACAGACACGAGAGTCAGAGGCTGAAATACCAATTTTTACTTTCTCATGGCATGGTTTATATAGCATAACAAAGCTTTGAGGTTACATCAGAAGAAAGTTAAGAAAAATCACAGTCATAAAATTCAGGGAAGTAGTGACATCTGCTGATTACATTCCAGATATTTTGATCTTTTACCCAATTTATTTTCAAGGTCTTGTGGAAACCATGGTTACACATTTATCTGAATGTTTTGCATCTCTGCCAAACTTTTATCTGTAACCAGTTTAGGTTTAATTCATTCCTTATGAGCCATGGACTCTCTGAAGCCGCTGCTCTGCACCACCTGTTTATCTGCCTGATTAAAGTTAATTTTTCCTGCCTGGTTTTATAGCATTATTGTGTTTTTGCTTAAATTTATATTCTATTGACTCTAACTACTAGTCCTAACTTAAGGTCATAATGTCCTTTCTATGCCCAGGAGGGGAGAGTAGGAGGGGTTGGAGTCTTAGGACCTTACAACATAGCCATCCTAAGTTTATCAAAGAAAACTCTGTTTGGGACTTTGTACTTTCATATCTGAACTCAGAGTCCACCTCGCTGCAGTTTACATACATAGTCTCATTCCCTAGAGATATTGCATCAGACTTTAGTGGTCATATGAGCTGTAAAGAGAATTTCAGGGACAGAAAAGATAATGACAAATCGTCCCAACACTAACTTTATGCCACATCTCCCTAGAGGATAATCGCCTTGTGTCATCCACCCTCAGAGAGCCTTGCTCATCATAGGTCAAGAGAGAGATGTGGCACAGATGAATTTTATGACTGCCTTTTCTATTTCTATGAGGAATGTCATTGGGATTTTGATTGGAATTGCATTGAATCAGCATAATGCTTTTGGTAATATAGTCATTTTGACCATATTGATTTTGCCAATGCAAGAACAAGGGAGATCTTTCCATCTTCTAAGGTCTTCTTTAATTACTTTGGTGTTCTGTAGTTTTCTTTATAGAGGTCTTTCACATCTTTCATTAAGTTGATTCCCAAGTATTTTATTTTTCTTGATGCTGTTCTGTGGGGTAGTTTTCATCATTTCCCTTTCAGAGGATTTGTCACTGATATACATAAATGCCTTTGATTTAAGGGTGTTGGTTTTGTATTCTGCTACTTTGCCAAATTCATTTACTAGTTCTAAAAATTTTCTGGTGGAATTTTTTTGGTCTTCTAGCTATAGAATCATATCATCAGCAAATAGTGCTAATTTGAGTTCTTTTCCTATCTGTATCCCTTTAATTTCTTTCATCTGTCTAATTGCTCTGGCCAGTGTTTTAAGTACTATGTCAAATAAAAGTAGTGAAAGGGGGCATCTCTGTCTTGTTCCAGTTTTTAGAAGGAATGCTTTCAAATTTTCTCCATTTAAAATGATGTTAGCCTGGGTCTTAGCATAGATAGCCTTTATAATATTGAGATACATTCCTGTTATAGTTTTTCGAGTGTTTTGAGCCTGAAGGGGTGCTGTATTTTGTCGAATGCTTTTACTGCATCTATTGAGATAATAACATGGTTCTTATCCTCAAGTCTATTGATGTGATGTATTACATTTATTGATTTCCCTATGTTGAGCCAACCTTGCATTCCTGGGATAAATGCCATTTGATTGTGGAGCACTATATTTTTTATATGTTTTTGTATTCAGTTTGCCAGAATTTTATTGAGAATTTTTGTATCTATGTTCATTAAAGATATTGGTTTGAAGATTGGTTTGAAGTTTTCTTTTTCTTTTTTTTTTTTTTCTTTTTTTTTTTTTTTTTTTTGATGTGTCTTTGCCTGATTGGGGATCAGTGTGATATTGACCTCATAGAATGATTCTGGAAGAGCTCCCTCTTTTTCTACTTCCTGGAATAAATTGAAGAGCATTGGTATTAGTTCTTCTTTGAAGACCTTGTAGAGCTCAGCTGTGTATCCATCTGGTCCAGGGCTTTTCTTGGTTGGTAGTTTTTTGATGGCATCTTCTATTTCCTCACTTGAAATGGATCAGTTTAAATTGTGTATAACATCCAGTTCCAGTTTGGGCAATTCATATGACTCTAGAAATTTGTCAATGCCTTTGATATTTTCTATTTTATTAGAATATAAATTTTCAAAATAATTTCTAATTATTTTCTGTATTTCTGAAGTGTCTGTTGTGATATTTCCTTTTTCATCATGGATGTTAGTAATTTGATTTTTTTCTCTCCTTCTTTTCATTAGCATGGCTATGGGTCTGTCAATTTTATTTAGTTTTTCAAAGAACCAACTTTTTGATTTGTCAAATTTTTCAATTGTTTCTTTAGTCTTAATTTCATTAATTTTAGCTCTGATTTTAATTATTTCCTGTCTTCCACTGCTTTTGGTGTTGATCTGTTCTATTTTTCTAGGACTTTGAGATGTAATTTTAAGTCATTTATTTGTTCTTTTTTTCTTCTTTTAAGGAATGAATTCCATGCAATGAATTTTCCTCTTAATACTGCCTTCATAGTGTCCAGAGATGTTGATACATTGTATCTCTGTTCTCATTCACCTCTAGGAATTTTTTAATTTCCTCTTTGATATCTTTTGCAACCCCATGTTCATTCAGTAGCATGTTGTTTAGACTCCAGGTGTTGGAGTAATTTTTTTTTTATTTTATTATTGATTTCTAATTTTATTCCATCATGATCTGATAGAATGCAGGGTAGTATCTATACTTTTTTATGTTTGGTAAGAGTTGTTTTGTGGTATAATATATGGTCTACTTTAGAGAAGGAGCCATGTGCTGCTGAGATGAAAATATATTTTTTCACTGAAGGATGAAACATTCTATATATGTCTGTTAAGTCTATGTTATTAATTGTTTTTATGAGGTCTAATGTTTCTTTATTTAGCTTTTGTTTGGACCATCTATTCAGTGGTGAAAGAGGTGTGTTGAAGTCTCCCAGAATAATTGTGTTGTGGTCTATTGGACTCTTGCACTTGAGAAGAGTTTGTTTGAGGAATATAGGTGCTCCATTATTTGGGGCATATAAATTTATTATTGTTTTGTCTTGTTGATTAATGGTTTGTTAATCAGTCAGAAATATACTTCTTTGTCCCTTTTGATTAACTTTGGCTTGAAGTCTCCCTTATTTGATATGAGAATGGAAACCCTTGCTTGCTTCCGCCATCCATACAAGAGGTATGATTTTCCCCAACCTTTCACCTTTAGTCTGTGGATGTCTTTTTCTATGAGGTGATTTTTTTGGAGACAGCATATTGTTGGGTCTTTTCTTTTAATCCAGTCTGTCAGTCTGTGTCTTTTGATTTGTAAGTTTAGGCCATTAACACTCAGGGTTGTTATTATTGAGACATGATTTATATTCCCAGCCATTTTTTTTTTAATTTTTGGTATTTAACTTGACTTGGTTTCTTCTATGATTAGTGTTTCCCTTAGTTTAATATCTCCCTTTGCTGATTTTCACTGTTGTTTTTCTTTTCATCTTCATAGAATAGTTTCTGTTGTGCAGGCTTTCAAGTTGTAAATTCTTTTAACTTTTGTTTATTTTGGAATGTTTTTATTTCATCATCAAATCTAAAGCTTAATTTTGCTGCATATAAGATTCTTGGTTGGCAGCCAGGCACAATGGCACATGCCTGTAATCCCAGCACTTGGGAGGCTGAGGCAGGAGGATTGAGTAGATAGGGAGAGGAAAGAAAAAAACAAAACAAAACAATAAAGTAAAAATAAAAAAAGAGAAACACATGCAAAAAAAAAAAAAAAATCCCCACAAAGACAAACACACAATTAAATCACAGACAAAAAATCTTGAAGGAAGATTTTTCTGCTTCCCTACACATCCAGTGGGCATGGTCATCTACTGTCAGCTGTCAGGTTTCATTGCCACTCTCCAGATGTTGAAGGTAAACAAGTAGTCACAGAACCAGCAGTAGCAGCTGCTGAGGAGTTGGGATGGAGTTGTAATCTGTGTACCTGGTCAGCCAGAGTTCTGAGCTGGGAGTTGTTCCCCCTGGTAAATGGTGCTGAAAGGTGACCCAAGATATAGGCGCCTACTTTCCACGTCACAATATAGTTTCAAATGGAGGGAGCAGTTCTCTGGCGCTGGACACTGGGTTCAGATATGAGTTCCACCACTGTCTGTGTGTGGCGTGTGTTGTTGTCAGCTGACTTCAGAGCCTGTGTAAATTCCTCAGATGTATGCAGGCTACTGCGAGTATGTGATTACTTTTTTTCTTTTTTCTCTCTCTGCTGCTGCGACTTTCAAAAATGGCAGTTATCAACCCACCTGGGAGTAGTGGAGCCACACAGGACCCAATAGGTGTTCCTGTGCCAATTCCCTGTGTGGGAATTTTCCAGGTGACTTGCGTGAAAGCAAGTTGGGTAGCCAAATGTTCTGCCCTGTCCACCTACCCTCCCACACAGCTGCAGGTGTCCTTGTTTGCTCTTTGTCTCCCACATGGCAGTCTTGCACAAGTGAGTAATTGGGAGACTCACCCACACTATATTCTGTTATCCTACTGCTCCAGAGGGGTACAATGGCCTTGGCTCCTTTGCGGGTGCAGGAGTATCACTAGCAACTAAGCAGTATTCTCAATACTGAACCTCAATTTACCGACTGACACTTAATGCCACCTCTCTCCAGTCCACCATCTTGGATCCTCAGTTGGAAATTCTTTAGAGAAGGAAAATAGTATGCTTAGCTATATAAAGAATTGAAGAGAATTGAAAAGTAAGTTTCCTTTTCCTTATTTGAACTAAGTAAAAGTTATTTGCAAATAATTATAGCAAAATGTATGTGTGTGCCTTTACATAAATCAATACCACCCATGTGGATTTTTAAATAACATAAATGTATCAGCCACATAAAATAATCAAAAGTCCAAAAGTGCCTTTCTTCATTTTTACATACTGTAACAACAATTAAAAACCTTGCCCCATTTTTCATAGAGCAGATAATTGCATATATTTTAAGATGTTGATAAACACCTTGCAACATCCACAGAATATTAATGGGAATTAATATTAATGAGAATTAAAGTAAAGTTGTCCATTATATCAAAGGGGTATGGATTGTAGGACCACCTCCAGATACCAAATTCCTGGATGCTGAAGTCTCTTACATAAAATGATTTTATTTGCAGAAAACCTACATATATCATCCTGTATAGTTCAAATCATCTCTAGATTACTTATAATGTCTAACACAATGTCAATGAAAATGCAAATGATTATTTTGTTATATTGTTAAGAGAATAATGAAAGAAGAAAAACTCTAAACTTCATCTATATTCAAGAAAACTGTTGAGAAGCAATTAAACGTATCTTTGATTCACAGTAAGTTAATTCCATGATGTAGAAGACACAGAAACAGACGGTTGACTAAGCTATGTAATAGCTAAGTTGTTATCAAGGTATTACCTCTTTTTTTCTGGGACTTCAGGTCTAGAGGATTGCTTTGAGGGTGATTATTTTTAAGGAAGTAAAAGTTGAACATAAAATTTAGACATTTTCTACTGTACTAATTGAACTTTGAGATTTTTAGTAAAATGTCCTCCTCAGAAAAGGATAGTTTAACCATGGATATTTAATTCAATATCACCTACAGCAATGTTTCCAATAGTAAAATTTTTGTTTTTTAATTTCATCATTTGGTTGAAAATTAGAATGCATATGAGGTATGTGTAAGTTTGCTTTTTTTCTGTAAGTGTGCATGGTTGGTTTTGTTTTTCTCTTTACTTCTCTATGCTGCTAACAGACAAATTTTCCCTATAAATTTACTTTTTCAGATACTTGTCCTTATTGGTGAACCAGAAAGAAAAAGTTATCATTTTCATGTTCTTTCTAAGATTTGCTTATACGGTTTAATCTTTAAAATATTTACTTGTGATATAATTTTGGTTCTTTTTTTCTGTGACATTATGGTTGTATTTCAATTGTGTGCAGTTCCACTTGTACTTTGAATGAAGAAGAATGGAAATAAACAAAACTCCAACCCTCACAATAAGAAAATCCCAGATAGTCTAAATTATCATCATTTTCTTTAGGCCAGTGGAGCCGAACTCAAATTGTCTAAAATCTAAGAAAATAAAGGAACTTAAGTGAAGATATTAAAGTTCGTTTGCTTAATGCATGGCCTCCACACAAAGAAATCATGCTAGCAGTCATACAAATAGATATAAATGCAATAAAAACCCCACCAAACTGCTGAAATCTGAGTGTGAGCAAATATGAAACTACCTACAATTAAACTACTCTCCATAAAGACCAATATTGCAGTTTCCTCACAGAAAATAACCACTTAAACTTGACTTGTTCTAGGACATGTCAGCCCTAGAAAATCATTGGTTGCTGATAGTGAACTACCTTTTCTCTTTTGAAATGTCCTCAAACAGCAGCTCATTTGCTTCATTAATGCCAACCAAAGTCTTGTCAGCTTAAAAAAACCTCACTACAATGGTTAATTTGGATTGTCAATTTGATTGGATTAAGAAACTTCTGGGTGTATTGGTGAAGGTGTTTCCAGAGATGATTGACATGTGGGATACCAAACTAAATGTGTTGTAGCTGATATGAATGTGGGCAGCACACTCAATGGTTTGGGGTTCTGGATGAGGGCTGAGACCAACAATGACAGACAGTGGCACCATCTCTCTCTTGGATGGGTGCTTGGATTGCTGCTGCAACTGCCCAAGGACACCAGACTCAAGTTCTTTCACTCTGTCAAAGAAAATTTGAACCAATGATTCTCAAGGGAGTTTCCAAGTCTCCAGCCTTGAACTGGTATTGAATGACTGGTCCCTCTTCTTCTAAGACTTCTCTGAGAAGTTACTTGTTCTTCCAACTCTCCAGTCTGCAGATGACCGTTATGTGACTATTTGGTTTCTGACAGCAGAAATGCTAAATATATTGATATACTATGTGTAGCTGCCTGATGCTGTTGCTTGCAGCTACAATGCCACGGGAGAAAACTCAGAGGCAGGATGAAAATGAAAAAAGTCTTTTAGTTTTCTTCTCTCTCCGGCTTCAGCAACCTCTCGAACTCTAACCGGCCTGACTCCATTCAACCAGCAACTTTCTTCTTCTCCTTCCAATCTCCACTAACAAACCTCACCCAGTTATATACATTTAGCTTTAACAAGGACAAGTGCTTACAGCTTGAGCTTACAGGTGCATCACACAGTGTTCACGGGCATACAAAGATTCTTTGAATAATGTATTAATATCAGGTGGAAACTAGAACATCTTTTATGGCTCTCAGCTAACCACAATAGCTATCTCCTTGATTAGGGCTCCTTCATTCCCCCCCCCCCCTTTAGTTTTAAAAGAGGGGATGTTCTAGGACATCCATGTGCAACCGACATTTCTTACCCGTCATAGGAATCAAGGCGGCCCTTGACTCCTGGCTTAGGTTGACATGCCGGCCACATTAGACTGTCCCGTGCGACTGTGCCGTGTCTTAGGTTGTCCCCCTCTGGGGATCTTACCCGTCATAGGCAAATCAGCCATCCAATCGAGCCCTTCAGGATCACCTGTGTGTTGACTAACAGCCGTCCAATTTTGAGGAGATGCTGCGGCTTTAAGGTGGCAGGCCTACTGCTGACGAGCCAAGTTTCCATAGCCTATCAAGTTCTTTAAACAAATCGGCTGCCCTTAGTTTCATCAAGTAACGCACTGAGTTCTCTTAGACAAATACCCGCAAGGCGTTGTCCCGTAATGTCCCAAAATAATGGAAAATCAAAATGTCCATAAGTTATAACACATAGATCCAGGAGGCCCCATGCATGCAGAGCAGAGGCCACACTGCTGGTGAGGTTGTTCGATGCTTGAGCAGCAGGGATGCTTGCAGCGACCGCGGATTGTAGCAGCAGCCGTCTTTTTTATGTCTAGACACTGCCACCGGCAAATCTTCAGGGCCCGCTACCTAAAAACTCAAGCATCCATTATTAAGGAAAAGGCAGTGCTATTCTAGCAATGAGTCAAAAGGTGAGCTGTCAAACTAAAAAAAAAAAAAAAAAAAAAAAATTATTAGAGTAGAAAATTAAAGTTGATCTCTGCTCACACACATTGCTGTTTGAGCTCCCACAAACATAAGCTGGCAAAATATCATATTCAGAATAAATCAAAGAAAAACTGAGGGTGTTTACTGCATTAAAGATAGATTAAAGAAAAGCTAAAGGCACTTTGGAAAAATAATTTGTTAGCTGTAATCCTCGAGTCTCTGTATATACAATAATTCTATACCTGTTGAAATAATTTAAATTAATCAGCTATTAAACAAATGAAGTTAATAACAAATAAACAATCCTATGTCAAAACTCCAAAATATCAGGTTATACAACATTAGTCATATTCACAGCTGAAGAGAAGTCCCGGAGACAACTATAAATCAAAATTGATTATCACTCTAATCAATTATGCAATTAGAATATTCTAAACTTATATGAATATCTATCTCTCTCTCTCTCTATATATATATATATTGATTATCTAATTAGAATATTCTAAACTTAAATGAATTAACATTATTTGGATCTATATCTATCTGTCTATTTTTTAAGCACTTTGTTATTTGTGACGTCACACTAGACAGATGCACATATAAACATATATTTGTGACATCACATTAACATGAAATTTAGACAAATGCATGGACATAAAGACATATATAAAAGAAAAAAATACAATTGTGTACACATTCAAATATTGTGCTAGTAACACAGCTCTCACTCTCATTTGGCTTCATCAGTTGCTTATGGTTGTAATGAAGTATAAAAGAGAATATAAGCTGCTGAAGATTTCACAGAAGACTGACAAGTCAAAATTTTCTAAAGGGAAGTCCACAGGTGTCTATAATTTTTGCTTATACCTGCCATTATCAAAAGTCTCAAATGTCCTATAAAACTAACATTCCTTCCTAATATCTATAAACTTTTGCTCAAATGAATAAAATAATAGATGGGCTTTGTCAATACACGTTTATGAATAAAAGTCTTTGTTAATTTTGTTTCGTACTTAATTTTTCTTTGAGAATATAGAACTCCATGGAAGGCCATAAGAAAGAAGAATTTACTTATAATTGTGGGCATTTTTTTTTTTTTTTTTTTTTTTTTTTTTTTTTTTTTTTTTTTTTTTTTGCTTTTTTTTCCCTACACAGGGTACTTGAAAGAAAGCTTAGGACAGAGAGTGAAACCAGAGAAAGATTCTCTCATGGTAGAGACAGAGAAAGGAAGAGAATACCAAAACACAAAGTTGGCCAGAAACACTATGAATTGAGCACATTAATACAGGTGTGCCTAAGAATGAGCCCCATTCCAAATACTCCTTTTGTTAATAGCGAAGTTCCATAGGTAGATGTAGAGGCATGACGTAGTCAGCTACCAAATTAACTACAAAATAAGGCTAGAGAATTATGAAACTGGTGGTATTTCAGAGAAATAGAAGCAATGATAAAACTCAAACATATCTCAACAGCTGCTGAGTTAATCAGCTCTTTTACTAATGGCTTACAATCCTAACATAAGAGAAGCTATGCCAATTTCAGGTCAGGAATACTTTTCATCTCAATCTCTATTCTTGTACACATGAAATTTAGCCTTCAATGAATAATTAGGTCACATGCAAATAAACAAAGATAGTTTTGTGAATGTGTTGGGAGGTGGACCAGATCACTCTTTTTTTTTTTTTTTTTTTTTTTTTGTGGTACCGGGGATTGAACTCAGGGGCACTCGACCACTGGGCCACATCCCCAGCCCTTTTTTTTTTTTGTATTTTATTAGAGACAGGGTCTCACTGAGTTGCTAAGTGCCTCAATATTGCCGAGGCTGGCTTTGAACTCGCGATCCTCCTGCCTCAGCCTCCAAAGTGCTGGGATTACAGGCGTGCGCCACCACGCCCGGCCAGATCACTCTTAAGAGACAAAATAATCAACAAAAGCAGAATCAGAGATGGCTCAGGAGAGGAATTATCACACAGGAACTTTATTATAAGTGTATTAAATACTAGGAATAAAACAAGACATTGACCAGCAAGACCAAAATTATGTAAAAGAAACAATTGAAAAAATTAACAAAACAAAATGTTGGTTCCTTGAAAAAAAATAAACAAAATAGATAAACCCCTGGCCATGCTAACGAAGAGAAAAAAAAGAGAAAACTCAAATTAATAAAATGCAAGATGAAGAAGGAAATATCGCAATGGACACATCTGAAATACGGAAGATAATTAGAAACCATTTTGAAATTTTATACTCTAATAAAATAGAAAATATCGAAGACATTGACAAATTTCTAGAGACATATGACTTACCCAAACTGAATGAAGAGGTCATACATGATTTAAACAGATTAATTTCAAATAATGAAATAGAAAACACCATGAAAAGCCTACCAACCAAGAAAAGCTCAGGACCAGATGGATTCTCAGCGAAATTCTTTTTTTTTTTTAATATATTTTATTTTATTTTTTAAAATTTTTTATTATTCTAATTTGTTATACACATTTTCAGAGTACATTTCATTTCATATTACATATAAATAGCATGATTTTTGAGTTGCTGGTTTAATATAAAGTATTTTTACAACAATTGTGTCTTCATACATGTATTTAGGTTAATCATGGATAACTCAGTCTGCCATTATTCCTATCACCTTACCCCCTCTCTACACTCCCCCCTCTTTGTTCTATTTAAAGCTCTTTCATTCCTATCATTCTCTCTCTCTCTTGCCTTTATAAGTTGGTATCTTCATAATCAAAGAGATCATTCGACCTTTGGATTTTGGGGATTGGCTAACTTCACTTAGCATTATTTTCTCCAACTCCATCCATTTACCTGCAAATGCCATGATTTTATTCTCTTTTAGTGCTGAGTAGTGTTCCATTGTGTATATATACCAAAGCTTGCCTATACATTCATCTGCTGATGGGTATCTGGGTTGATTCCACAGTCTAGCTATTGTGAATTGTGCTGCTATATTGATGTGGCTGTGTCCCTGTAGTAAGCTGTTTTTAAGTCCTTTGGGAATAGGCCAAGGAGTGGATAGTTGGGTCAAATGGTGGTTCTATTCCCAGTTTTCTTAGGAATCTCCATACTACTTTCCAGATTGGCTTCACCAATTTGCAGTTCCACCAGCAATGTAAGAGTGTGCCTTTTCCCCCAATTCCTCGCCAGCATTTATTGTTGTTTGTTTTCTTGATAGCTGCCATTCTGACTGGAGTAAGACGAAATCTTAGAGTTGTTTTGATTTGCATTTCTCTAATTGCTAGAGATGTTGAACATTTTTTCATATATTTGTTGATTGATTGTATATCATCTTCTGAGAAGTGTCTGTTTAGTACCTTGGCCCATTTATTGATTGGGTTATTTGGTTTTTTTTTGGTGTTAAGGCTTTTAAGATCTTTATAAATTCTTGAGGATAGTGTTCTATCTGATGTGCTTGTGGTAAAGATTTGCTCCCAATCTGTAGGTCCTCTATTCACCTCACTGATTGTTTTTTTTCTCAGCCGAATTCTACAAGACTTTCAAATAAGAATTAATACCAATACTCCTCAAAGTATTCCATGAAATAGAAAAAGAAGGAACCCTTCCAAACTCATTCTATAACCCTGATACCAAAACCAGAAAAAGACACATAAAGGAAATAAAACTTCATTCCAATATCCCTGATGAACATAAATGCAAACATTCTCAATAAAATTCTGGCAAATTGCATACAAAAACATATTAAAAAGATAGTACACCATGATCAAGTGAGATTCATCCCGGGGATGCAGGGTGGGTTCAACACACGGAAATCAATAAACATAATTCATCATATTAATAGACATAAAAACAAGAATTATGTGATCATCTCAATAGATGCAGAAAAAGCATATGACAAAATATAGTACACTTTCATGTTCAAAACACTAGGTGTGAGATGAAATCTTAGAGTGGTTTTGATTTGCATTTCTCTTATTGCCAGAGATGTTGAAAATTTTTTCATGATTAGTTGATTGATTGTATATCTTCTTCTGAGAAGTGTCTGTTCAGTTCCTTGGCCCATTTATTGATTGGGTTATTTGTTTTTTTGGTGTTTAAATTTTTGAGTTCTTTATATATTCTAGAGATTAGTGCTCTATCTGAAGTGCATGTGGTAAAAATTTGTTCCCAGTTCATAGGTTCTCTATTCACCTCACTGATTGTTTCTTTTGCTGAGAAGAAGCTTTGTAATTTGAATCTATCCCATTTATTGATTCTTGATATTAATTCTTGTGCTACAAGAGTCTTATTAAGGAACTTGGGCCTAATCCAACATGTTGGAGATTAGAGCTTACTTTTTCTTCTATTAGGCATAGTGTTTTTGGTCTAATTCCTAGATCCTTGATCCACTTTGAGTTGAGTTTTGTGTATGGTGAGAGATAGAGGTTTAATTTCATTTTGTTGCATATGGATTTCCAGTTTTCCCAGCACCATTTGTTGAAGAGGCTGTCTTTCCTCCAATGTACATTTTTGGCGCCTTTGTCTAATATAAGATAACTGAAATGACTCTATTTTTATAAAATCCAAGAGGATGCAGAGCTTATCTTGATTGACCAAAATCATAAATTATTTGCATTTGACAAGGCAAATTTACTGGAAAGATTACCGAGCAACTGTCCAGGGCAATGTTAATGTTTGATATTTTCCTTTGGATAGTGATTTCACAAGCATAAACAAAATTCATGGGAGTAAATATTCTAGGTATGTGGTTCTTTTATGTATAAAACATTTTTCAATAAGGTTATTTTTTAAATATATAATGGATATGACACTGTAAGTTATGACTGAACAAATACATTTTAAAAAGTGAGATAATAAATGGCATTTACAACATGTAGAAGCCTAATAATTTTAGGAACACTCCCTTTTTTGTGGTATTGGGGATTAAATCCAGAGCCTCACAAATGTCAGACATGTACCCACCACTGACCTATATCTCCATTCTATCATATTATTATTTTCTTAAGTTTGTTTTAATTAGTTATACATGACAGTAGAATGTATTTATGCACTGTGACATATCATACATAGATGAGATATAATTTCTCATTTTTCAAAGTGTACATGTTGCAGAATCATATTGGTCATGCAGACACATATATACACACAGTAATAATGTGTGTTTTATTCCACTATCTTTCCCATCCCCACAGTCCTTCCCCTCCCTTCATTTCCCTCTACCTAATCTAATGCTATTTTTCCCTAGTGCCCCCAGCCTTATTGTGAATTAGCATCCAGTAAATGGTTGGAGTTGGAGAATATCATCATATTAATTTTAACTTGAGAAATCAACAAAACTTTCATTTAGAGAATTGTATTTGAATATGGTCTGTATATAAGTGATAGATTAGCATTTACCTGGAAGAAAGATGTTACCCGTTAAGAAAATCTTGAACAAATCAGAGTAATTAAAAGTTTTATAAGTATCTAAAGTGGTCAAATGGCACTACTTAATTGAAGTATTACAAGTGTCAAAGCACACTCAGGGATTACAATATTTAATTCAGTATGTCCAGGAAAAAAATAGAAATGTTAATGTCTTCTTTTGTTGTTATTGAGTGTCTAATGGATATCAGACACTGTTTTATTTGAGACTCACAACAACCCTGTGATAGTGTCTGCTTTTAAACCCACATGTGTAATGCCTTTCCCATGTACGCTATAGTTAATAGGACAAAAATCAAATTAAATACTTGGAAAATTTGAATTGCTAAATTTTGATATCTGAGAACAACTCACCAATGTTGGTAAATATGGAGCTCAAGGACCTACATAATTCTTGGCTTTCAGAAACTATGCATTTTATTAGTCAGACACAGAAATCACACTACAAACATCATCAGGAAATCCTTTGTAAAAACTCAATAAATTTGCAAAAAGTTAAGAGATCATACATACAGTGGTTTTATATATATTTCAGGAGCCAGTCAGTGTCAGTTAATTTCCTAGCATTCTAAAAACTACCTTTGTCACCCCAGCGCCAGTTCTCATATATGACTCAGAAATCGTACCCAATGGCAACAGCTTCTGTTTTACCACCTTCCCCTCCTTCAGAAAATAACAGTTTCTCTCTTTATTTGTCCCCCAAAAGGGCTTCCATCATTTCCATAGCACTTGATGTGTTGTGTTTTCTCTGCATTATATCATGATGGTAACGTTCATTCAGGTAAGGGAGTGAGATAGGCAAGCCAGAAAAACCATTTTTAGCCTGGAAAGTGTCACTTTTGCAACATAGCTGTAAAGTGCTTGCTTAAAACCCTTTGATTAAAACAAACATACTCCAAATTAAGTACCTTGCTTATAAATTAGGAAAGTGTTATCACATGTTTGAATAGTTTGAGTATTGTAACTATGTTAGAAGTTATTTATTAGTTAATCCCTGTAAAATATTTTAATAACATATCCATTTTTCTTGCAAGCCCAGGTACTAATTTCAGTAATCAAACATTAAAGCATATGCTGTTTTTATGCACTGCATAATACTGAGTGGCATTTGCAGGTAAATGGATGAAGTTGGAAGACATAATGCTAAGTGAAGTTAGTCAGTCTCAAAAATCCAAGTACCAAATGTTCTCTCTTATATAAGGAGGCTTTTTCAAAGTATTGTTGGATGGGGGTACATAGGAGGATTAGAGGAACACTAGAATGGTCAAGGGAAGGGAGGGTAAGGGAGGGAGCAAGCGGGGAGGGAGGGGGGAAAAATGGTGGTTGAATGAGACGGATATCATTTTCCTTAATGCATGATTGAAGACCTGAATTGTACGAATATACTTTGTATACAAACAGTTGTATGTAAAAAGATACTAAATATATGCACTATGAGTTGTACATATTAAAAATTATAAAAATAAAATAATTTAAAAAAATTAAAAAATAAAAATAAAAAAAAAAAAGAAATAGCACTCTGCCTTAAGAAGGAAAAAAAATGTGCCAGTTTGAAAACAATGATGCAGAAATGATCCTAGAGTACGTTATGCTTAGTTAAATAAGCCAGAAAAAAAAATAAGCCAGAAACAGAGAGTCAAATAATGTATTATTGCACATATATTGTGGATCTTTGGGGAAAAAAAAAAGAAGTAGTAGTCTTAGAGCGAGAGAGTAGAATGTTGGTTACCAGAAGCTGGGAAATGGGGTTAGGGTTAGGATGAGGAGATGTTGTTTAAAGGGTACAAATATACAGTTAGGAGGAATAAATTTAAGTAAGATAGGCAACTATAATTAAGAATAATGCCTATTATATTTGAAAGTTGCTGAGAATAGATTTTAGATGTTCTCATCACAGAGAGTGATAAGTGAATTGAAAAAAAAAATACTGAGTGTTAAGAAAGTAAAACAATACAAGTGCATTAACATGTATTCCAGGTGTATTCCAGGTGATTCATGAAAGTCTTTAATAAATTTTAGTTATTACTATTTATTAGTTGTATTGCCTTGAGTAAATAAGTTAGCTATTTGATTTTTATTAAAATAAGCCAGGACATACATGTATAAATATTATTACCTACACTGGAGATTTTATATATGCATATGTGTGTGTATTATATTTATATATTATATAAAGTGTATTTATACATTTATATATAACATAAATATATATGCTAATGAAGTAAGACATGAATAACTTTCATTTATTCACATATTCATATATTACTCTTTATGCAACAATATTTTTATTCTGGGATAATGTCACTGTGACATATACCAAAGTGTGGTGAACTAAGTCTCCATGGCACCTGCACTACTCAACTTTATCACACTCCCGAGACATAATGGAATACTATAACAATTTAAAGCCTTTATTAGAATTTTCATAAAATATATTTGAATCATTGCACATGATTAAACATAGACAACTTTTTATTTCATACAAAATCAATGCACTTATAGGTACCCACAAAGTAATTATTGTAACTACAACTAGCCTATTTTCTAGGTCCTTTGCAAACATGAATAATATGTAATCTTTGTTCCAACCCTTAGGGAACTTGCAATGTTTTAAGAGAGAACAAATTGAATGAAATAAACACAATATATTTTAATAGTAATTAAGTTCATGGAAAGCCACAATAAGCAGTAGGAATGTAATGTAATGGAGATTTTTCTGTATAACCATTATATTATATGTATACATTTTAACATCTTCCATACTAAAAAATTAACAATGATATATTAAACATCAAGTTCAGGTTCAAAATAATTTACAGACAAGAAATGAATAATAAAGAGCTGGCCAAAACAATTGACATAGTGATAAAAATAGCTAAGAATAATTTAAGTTTCTTCTGACACATGGGCTGGGAATGTAGCTTAGATGTACAAGTGCTTGCCTAGTATGAGTGAGGCCTTGGTTTCATCCTCAGTATGGCAAGGAAAAAATACATATATATAAACAGAAAATATGCACTGTAATTTTGATGTATTAATTAAAATATCAATTATAAAATTAATGTAGGCATACTTATAAATTAATATATAAAACATACTTAAAATTAATGTAAATCATACTTATGCTTTTGTTGCTTTTATTAAAATTTTTATAAATAATAGACAAATACTCATTAAAACAAAATAAGATCATACCAGACTCATGCAGATGTAACTATTTCACATACAGAATATAGGAATTACTAAAACTTTGAGGAAAATATAAGTAACACATGAATCTGTATCAATTTGATATCCATATGAATAAAAGCAATTAGGCCTGTACCTCTTCCCATATGCAGCATAAATTTCTAGATTATCAGATGAACTTGAAAATGTTTATAATATATCAGAAATGTATAGGTTAACTTATGTACTAGAGAACAGTTCCATTAAACTTGATCAAATGTATATCACACAGCAATAATACTTTTTGATAAATATGTCATAAAATGTAAACAACGAATCTCTACTACTAGAGAATATATTTCAAACATGTGAGAGTTAACATGTAGACCCTATAATAAAATTTTCAATTTAATAGGAAGCCAATCCTTTAATTCCAAAGAAAAATACACCATTTAAAAATGAGCAAAATATATAAATAGGAAATTTAAAGATAATTAAACCAAAATAACACTACTCCTGTATTCAAGGAGATGAATAAAGCAACTCACAAAATAATATTGACAAAAAAAGAAAAAAAAATGCAAGCATAAAATTTGGAAAGGAAATAGAGAAAGAATAAGATCAAACAATTTTTAGTAAGATGCAAATTAGCACTTAAACTTTGGGGAGTGTTCTGATTTTTAAACATCTGAATAATGTATATCTTATCACTAAGAACTGTGATTTCATAGTGTTCCCAGTGATTCTTCACATATATAAAGGTATTTTTATCCATATCTTCATGGTAGTATTAGTAAAAACTTGGAAAAAAAACACCTTAATATATTTTGTTTTGGTTTAACCAAGGAAGTGACAAAAGCATTAAAGTGAATTAATAACAAATTAAAACAGGTTGAGTTTGAAATATTTGAAGATATTTGATAATCAAATGTACATCATGGACTACATTGGGTAATAGAATAAGGGGGTTGTTGCTAAGGGGCATTGGTGGGAGCCTAGGGAAACTACTGAAATAAGAAAAATGCACAAGGTAATAGCTTTTCATCCCTATAAATGTCCTAATTTCAACATTTATGTGTCAAGGTATGTGTATGTAAGAAAGGTTCTTATTTTTAGGAAACACATATTGAATTATTTAGAGAAAACTGTCAAAATATCTTTAAATTTCTCCAAATCATTCAGAAAATAAATTTCATGTGTGTGTGTTTGTGGATGTATAGAAAAAATAATTAAAGCAAAGGTGAAAAAATGGTAAAAACTGACCAGTCACTGAATATTTATTTTTGAATTATGTTTCAAATAAAAATAAAATATTACAAAATATTGAATAAAATAGATGAATACATGTACTCCTTGATATATGTATTTAATTTCTTAACACGTGTACTTTTGCACTATATGTTGCTTATAAATGTGTGCATAACTACAAGCCAAAGAATTTTAAAAATCAAGTTTATATTAGAATACAAAGGTATATATTATAAAAGATTGTGGTTTTATTACATTTTTCCATGTTAGAATATTTTTAAAATTTGTCTCTCCTTTCTGTTATTATCTCAATCAATATAAAACAAAGAAAGTAAATGAAGAGCAAAAATAGAAAATAGAGTTTTTAATGATTTTAAAACTTACAGTCCCAAAATGAAGTGTAAATGAGGATGGATGAACAGTAAAATTAACTTTTGACCAGTGGCTACAAGAGCACCCACAAACCAAACAGAGCTCACAGAAAACAGCATTTCCCCAGTGTGGAAATACACCCTGGAAGTCAGAACCCCATACCTGAAACACATGTACTGACACTGGGAGCCTGGCTGCATCTGAAACTGTGAAATAAATGGATAAATATTCATGGAGGAGTCCAAGTGGCTTGTTTTGCATTTCCAGCCAATTAAGGAGAGATACTTATGTTGAAAGCAGCTGTCAGTGAATTGCTACAAAATACCCACACACATACACACCCATGCATACAAGTGCCCAGGTGCGCAGGTGCGCGCACACACACACACACACACACACTCCTTGTCTAAAGAGCTTCAGACAGGCCCAAATAGTGTCTTAACCTGAATTAACAACTTTTTTTTTTTTCTTTCAAAATTCCTTTGCTACAAGTACAGGGTTGAGAAAGATAGGTAGGTGTGTGGAAAAGATTATAATTGGATTAGCAATCAAAATATTGACCAAAGAATAAAGAAAGTAATAATGAAAATAAATGTAAAATGTAAGAGACATTTTTCATTTAAGAAGAGGTAAATATTCTGATGAAAAGGAAATCAAAAACATCCACCAAAAATCTTCCGTGTGTGCTTTACACATCTAGATGTCAAATCAAAAGTGTAAGGATTATTGAAGATATGTCAACCAAAGAAAATGAAAATTAGATTGATTGATCTTAAAAAAAAAAAAAAAAGAATGCAAACATAAATAATGAAGTCAAAACAAAACTAAATCCACCAGGGGAAGTAGTGAAAAAGAACATAAATGAAAACTATACACAATACAGGTAGCAATGTAACTCTAAAAAGAAAAATTAAAGGATTTCTATACACCTCAAAAGAAAGTAGTAAAAATAGCACATATTTGTAAATAATAAAGTAGAAAAAATAGCAAATATTTGTAAATAATTATCTGTGGGAATATAAATATTTCATAGAGTAAAATACATTCTAGTATTAAGCATTTAATAATTAAAATATGTTGAAATTAATTCTGAAACAGAACATATTTCTCATACCAAGACTAACAAATCTATGATTAGAGAAATAGTCTCAAATATATGGATCCCAGAGCAAAATCTAAATATATGCTGCATTGCCAAAGCCACATTTGAAACAAAATTCTTGAAATTATTGGAAGCAAAAAATATGGATATTTCAATATCAATGAACTACAATGATAAAGGGAAAATTGAGTGATGATATAAACTTTAGAGACCAAAAATCTAGGGCAAGTCATTAAATAAGAAAAAGCAGAGACCCATAATTACTGAAATCCATCATGAATAACTGTAGTCAGGAATATGCAGGTCTCAAATATCATAGCATTAACTTTCATGAAGCAAAAATGATAGACTAAAGGAAATTTTATCTTTCAGTTCTTTCAGTTCATGAAAATATGGAGAAAATACTGGGCAATAATTGCGAGAATCTACTTAATGTAATAAATTAGTAGATATAATCACTATGTGTAAGACTTTGTATAGAAGCACCTTCTTCACAAATGCTTGCACAATAATCATAACTTGGAAGTATTTGTGTGTATTAATAATAATAGCCAATAAAACCTAAGCCATCAGGAAAAAAAGTAAAATAACTTGAAATGTGAAAAATAGAAACAAATGTTAAAATAAAGTTCAATCCTTCCATTCTGGAAATAAATATTTCTACCTGCCAAAACTAGGACAAATGTAAAGAAACATAAGTTTCTTAAGTCTGACATTAGAAAAATACAAAATCTAAACAAAACATTTACCATATTGTAAGGGAAGAAAAACTTACTTAAAATGCATAAAATACTGAATTCTTTTCTAAAGAAATACTAGAAAATGATAAAAGTGAAAGTTGACATACTACATTCATTTCTGATTGCTACATTGACAAATTACCTAGTCAACTCTATCTAATTAAGATGTACTCCAGCACTATGGAAAACATTTTGTAATACAAACACATTTCCATGATTAACATAAGTATATGAATTTTATAAATTTTTAAGATTATCAATTATAAAATCTTACTTCATATTTATTGGAAAGCCTACTAAACTTACCATTGACTTCTTCTTTTTTGTTTATTTTTTATTTGTTTTAATTAGTTGTACATGACTGTATACTTCTTTAAATACTACAAAACATAATATTTACAATCAGGATATATCACAAAGTGTTTTGAAAAATCATATACATTTGCTTTATTTGGTTCTTTTTAGTCATACACGACAGTGGAATCCATTTTGACATAATTATACAAGCATGTAATATATCTTTTTTCTAATTCAGACCCCAGAACCTCTCCTTCCCCTTCCCTCTCTCCATCCCCTGGTCCCTTCATGATGTTGATCTTTCTGCCATTTACCCATAGTTATTTTTTAATTAATTTCTTGTGGATCTACATGATGAGATTCACTGTGGTATATTCATATGTGTATGCAGGAAGATTATGTCACATTCATGCCACTCTCTTCAAATTTGCTATCTTTCAGATTCTACACATTGGTTTTTCTATTTTTTCAATCTTTATGTAAGACTGTGTGTGCTAATATTGAAAATAAATCTTGATGAGTTATACAATACAGTAGCATCATGTAATTATGATGATATTATGCATGAGAGATCAGTAAACACCTCTGACCCACTGACCATTGTTAAGGCAATATCATTTTTTCATGAGTGCTAATTTATTTTTGCAAAAATGACCATTTTCTATGTACTACAGTATTACAAAGGTATGTCTAGAATAGTCTGATGTGAGGGAATAGAAAATGATTTATTTGTATTAAATGTAATAAATTACTACCTATGGCCACAATTTTTCTTATGACCTATATTAACTATTTGAAGGAGGAACCAGGTAACAAATACTTGGATGCTTACTGCGTCCATCAAAGCAAATAAGCCTCAGAGGTTATACATAGGTAATGTGTTCATGATTACAAGTTACAAAAATTTTTTACTTTAATCTAAAGGTATATTATTTTATTTGAATTTTTTCAATATGAAGCTTAAGTTGATGATAAATTTTCTAGTTTTAAAATTTAAAAAGTGACTTATCTTTTTTTTTTTCTTTCTCTGTTGAAGTCCTTTCAACTTAAAATATATAAAGGGAAAAAGTAAGAATGTTAGGATCATCTAGAAGTTGATCATATTTTTCTTTTTATTGAAACCACAGGAACCTGGGGGACATATTTTCACATGTGATGGTTCTCTTCAATTACTGTAATACGGTTTTATAGTTTTTAACTTTGGAGGAAATATAATTAAAAATAATTAATTTTTTTACAATTAATATTCATTGTTTTGACATCAGAAGTTTTTCCTAACTCTTTCCATAGTTATCTATGTTCTCCTGCATGGGGGATTGGGTCTATTGCCCATTGGTGGTCTACGCGTTATGTGAGTGGTTCCACATAGAACAGGCTTCCTATTCCATAGCTCAGTACTTACTTGCTGTATCATCCCTTCTAAAGTTTTGCCTCTCAAGGTCCCAATTTGTTTTATTCTCACCTATGAGATCTGAATGGTACTTATATACTTTTTATACAAGCAGTTGTATGTAAAAAGATGATATACTAGTGCATTATGAATAAGTAAATAAATAATCTAAAATAAAAAAAAGTTCATAAAGATAGACATCATGGCAAACTTCATAAACATTTAAAAAAATGCATACTTTCTGCTATTTAATTCTTAGTTGTGTATAATTTTGGAAAACCATTGTCATTCTGGATTTTCTCTGATATTATTTATTTATTTTACTGGGGATTGAACCCAGGGGCACTTTTAACACTGAGCTATATATTCCCAGTCTTGTTTTTTTTTTTTTTTTTTTTTTTTTTTTTTTTTGAGACAGGTTCTTGCTAAGCTGTTTAGGGCCTCACTAAGTTGCTGAGGCTCACCTTGAACTTCTGATCCTTTCTCAACCTCCTGAGTATTACAGGCAAGTGCCATGAGATATTTCTCCTCAAATACACTTTATAGATATTTATTATAAGATATATGATTTAGAATTTAATAAATTGCTTTATTCATGGTCTGATAAGTAATTCTTTAATTTTTGTCATTGGATATGTAAAACACCTATATCTCTACAGAAACTTTAATAAAGACAGGTAAGCATTTTTAAATAATTCAAAATATTAGATAATCTGCGATAATATATCCTGTAATTTGTTTTGGAGGCCACTATTAACAGGAAGATGAATCTCTTAACTTAGATCTTGCTCAAGCTGTGACTCAGACAATATTTTAATATAACTCTATTTTTAAGAAGAGAGATGTTTATTAGCAGATGTGGGAATTTTACATCAGGATGAAGTAAATAAATGAATTTTCCACTTAGCCACATTTACAGCCCTTTCTATTTTTTTATTTTGAGATAGGGTCTCGCTAAGTTACTTACGACTTTACTAAGTTACTGAAGCTGGCTTTGAACTTGTAATCCTCCCTCCTTAGCCTGCAGAGTCACTGGGATTACAGGTGTGGACCACCACACCTGGAAATATGTTCAAAATTAATCAAGATTATTTGATTAGAAGAGAAAGGCTCCTTATGCTTATCCAATAAAATTTCACATCATTGATATAATATGAATCAAACCAGTGCAATCACTAGGCAAAGCAAGAGATTTATAAGGTAGATATTGTTAGTATTTTGTAAAATGTTAAGTACAACTTCTGGAATATACAAAATGACTCAAAATGGAGTTAACTATACAGCAGAGTTTCTGTATCGGGGGGGTCCTGCAATTCTCTAAGGCTTTTGTGGAGTTCCGGAGGACTATGTGTTTCAGACAGGGGAAAAAAATGCCATCTTGTTTCCATTTATTTTTAACTGAAATTTAGCATCCACTTTTGCTTCTAATGAAATTATAAAATCACATCTGTATCAACAGTAGCTGTGTATTGCCACTAGTAGAATTGCAGGCTTTCATATCACATAAAAACTCAAAAAGTTATTATAGTGTTTATTCTGTTTTCAACTAGGAGTGTGGTTTGGAGGTACTTGCTTGAAAAGGGCTCCCTTATTTTAATGATGATAATTATATTCTAGGCTGGAAGAGGTCAAGTTGCAACAATATTTGCCAGAGGCAAAGTGAATGATGGTGGTCATTACAATGGACAGAAGGTCCAAAGTGCCAACTAGAGCAATCTGACGCACAGTGCTTTCACAGTAGCAGATACATTGTGAAGCCCTTGGAGAAAAAACAAATGATCTCTCATCAGAAATCCTACTTATTATGCATTAAACAATACAAATACAGGACTACTGAATAAACAACATGAGACCTGACACTCCAAAATAGAGATGGATTGGCTATAAACAGATCCTTTGACTTGTATCAATTGAAAATCACAGAACCCACTGAACAAAAATGATAACAAATAAACTGCAGATGAATCTGTATTACCTCATAAGAATACATTGCCGTATACTTGCCCCAAATAACCAACAGCTACATTATGTGTGTGTATAAATATATAACAAATATCTAGCTATATATGTATGTATATATCATGTATATTATACATAACATATATATTACATAGCATGTGTATATTATATATTGATATATAGCTTGGGAATCTGAGACAGGAGGATTGTCTGTTCAAAGCCAGCCTTAGCAATGGCGAGGCACTAAAGCAACTCAGTGAGACCCTGTCTCTAATAAAATATAAAATAGGGCTGGAGATGTGGCTCAGAATTTGAGTGTCTCTGAGTTCAACCCCTGGTACAAAAAAAAAATTTTAAAAACAAATTAATAACATATATAATATAGAGAAGTGTGTATAATATACATATTTGCATGTGTGTGTGTGCGTGGCAACTGCCAGGAGACAGGAAATATGGTGATATATATATGTGTGTGTGTGAAAGCACTATGCATCAGATTGCTCTAGTTGGCACTTTGGACCTTTAGCACAGAATCATGAGATGAAATAACCATTTCTTTATTTCATCTCATGATTCCGTGGATGAAGAATTTGAACTTGGCTGGAATGATAGGTCTTTCAGGTCCAGGTGGCATCAAATGGTATCCACTGTAGTTTTCAGCTGGCAGCTGGGTTATGCTGGAGGCTTCAAGGCTGCTTCACACTCAGGTCAGGGTCCTTGCAGGGTTAACTGAACCACTTCCCCTTTCCAAGCCATGTCAAGACCTTTTATGTGGTTTCTCCTGCAGGGTAAGCAGAACTCTTTTATTTATTTATTTATTCATTCATTCATCTAATTTGTTATACATGACAGCAGAATGCATTTTAATTAATAGTACACATATAGAGCACAATTTTTCATGTCTCTGGTTGTACCCAAAGTAGAGTCACGCCATTCATGACTTCATACATTTACCTAGGGTAACGATGTCCATCTCATTCCACAGTCTTTCCTATACCCATGCCCCCTCCTATCCCCTCCCTCCCCTTTGCCCTGTATAAAGTTCTTCCATTCCTCCCATGCTCCCCCACACCCATTATGGATCAGCATCCACATATCAGAGAAAATATTCCACCTGTTTTTTGGGGATTGGCTTACTTTGCTTAGCATGATTCTCCAACTACATCCATGTACCTGCAAATGACATGATTTTATTCTCTTTTAATGTTGAGTAATATTCCATTATGTATATATGCCACAGGTTCATTATCCATTCATCTATTGAGGGGAATCTAGGTTGGTACCACAATTTAGCTATTGTGAATTGTGCTGCTATGAACATTGATGTGGCTGTGTCCCTGTAATACGCTGTTTTTAAGTCCTTTGTGTATAAACCAAGGAGTGGGATAGCTGGGTCAAAGGGTGGTTCCGTTCCAAGTTTTTCAAGGAATCTGCATACTGCTTTTCATATTGTCTGTACCAATTTGCAGTCCCACCAGCAATGTATGAGTGTGCCTAATTCCCCAAATCCTCACCAATACTTATTGTTGTTTGTATTCTTAATAGCTGCCATTCTGACTGGCATGAGATGAAATCTTATAGTAGTTTTGATTTGCATTTCTCTAATTGCTAGAGATGTTGAACATTTCATCATATATGTGTGATTGATTGTATATTGTCTTCTGAGAAATGCCTGTTAAGTTCCTTAGCCCAATTATTGATTTTTTTTTTTTGGTAGTCTTTTTTTTTTTTTTTTTTTTTTTTTTTTTTTTTTTGGTGTTAAGTTTTTTGAGTTCTTTATATATCCTAGAGTTTAGTGCTCTATCTGATAGGCATGTGGTAAAAATTTTCTCCCCATTCTGTAGGCTCTCTCTTCACCACACTGATTGTTCCTTTTGCTGAGAAGAAGCTTTTCAGTTCGAATCCATCCCATTTATTGATTCTTGATTTTATTTCTTACGCTTTAGGAGTCTTGTTAAGGAAGTCAGGCTTAATCCGACATGAGGAACAGGTGAGCCTACTTTTTCTTCTATTAGGCACAGGGTCTCTGATCTAATTTCTAGGTGCTTGATCCACTTTGACTTGAGTTTTGTGCATGGTGAGAGATAGGGGCTTAATTTCAATTTGTTGCATATGGATTTCCAGTTTCCCAGAACCATTTGTTGAAGAGGCTATCTTTTCTCCAATATGTTTTTGGTGCCTTTGCATCCCTGGGATGAACCCCACTTGATTGTGGTGAACTATCTTTTGGATATGTTTTTGTATTTGATTTGCCAGAATTTTATTGAGAATTTTTGCATTCATATTATTAGATATATTGGTCTGAAGTCTTCTTTCTTTGATGTGTCTTTGTCTTGTTTTGGAATCAGGGTGATATTGGCCTCATAAAATGAGTTTGGAAGTGTTCCTTCTTTTTTCTATTTTATGGAATAATTTGAGGAGTATTGGTGTTAGTTCTTCTTTGAAGGTTTTGTAGAAATCACCTGTGTATCTGTCTGGTCCTGGACTTTTCATAGTTGGTAGGCTTCTAATGGTGTCTTCTATTTCCTTGCTTGAAATTGATCTGTTTAACTTGTGTATATCAACATAATTTAGTTTGGGCAAATCATATCACTCTAGAAATTTGTTGATGTCTTCTATATTTTTTATTTCATTGGGATAGAAATTTTTAAAATAATTTCTAATTATCTTCTGTATTTCTGTAGTGTCTGTCATTATATTTCCTTTTTCATCACAGATGTTAGTAATTTGAGTTTTCTCTCTCCTTCTCTTCATTAGCATGGCTAAGGGTTTATCAATTTGATTTATTTTTTGAAAGAACCAACTTTTTGTTTTGTCAGTTTTTTTCCATTGTTTCTTTTGTTTCAATTTCATTGATTTCAGCTCAGATTTTAATTATTTCCTGTTTTCTACTGCTTTTGGCGTTGATTTGTTCTTTTTTTTTTTTTTTTTTTTCCTAGGGCTTTGAGATGTAATGTTATGTAATTTATTTTCTGACTTTTTCTTCTTTTATAGAATGAATTCCATGCAATGAACTTTCCTCTTAGTACTGCCTTCATAGTGTCCCAGAGATTTTGATATGTTGTATCAGTGTTCTCATTTACCTCTAAGAATTTATTATTCTTTTTCTTTGATGACTTCTGCAATCCATTGTTCATTCAATAGCATGTTATTTAGGCTCCAGGTGTTGGAGTAACTTTTATTTTTTTTATTTTATCACTGTTTTCTAGTTTCATTCCATTATGATCTGATTTGATGTAGGGTAGTATTTCTACTTTTTTTGTATTTGATAAGAGTTGCCTTGTGGCATAATATATGGTCTATTTTAGAGAGGGATCCACGTGCTGCTGAGAAGAAAGTGTACTAACTTGTTGATGAATTAAATAGTATACATATGTCAGTTACGTCTAAGTTATTGATTGTATCATTGAGTTCTATAATTTCTTTGTTTAGCTTTTGTTTGGAAGATCTATTCAGTGGCAAGTGGAGTGTGTTAAAGTCACCCAGAATAATTGTGTTGTGGTCTATTTCAATCTTGAAATTGTGAAGAGTTTGTTTGATACACATAGATGCTCCATTGTTTGGGCATGTATATTTATAATTTTTAGTTCTTGTTGATGTATGGCTCCTTTTAGCAGTATGTAATACCTTCTTTAAACCTTTTGATTAACTTTGATTTGAAGTCTACTTTATTTGACAGGAGGATGGAAACCCCTGTTTGCTTATGCTGTCCATGTGAGTGGTAAGTTTTTTTCTCAACCTTTCACCTTCAGTCTGTGGATGTCTTTTCCTATGCAATGAGTCTCTTGAAGGCAGCGTATTATTGGGTCTTTTTTTTTTTTTTTTTTTAATCCAATCTTCCAGTCTATGTCTTTTAATTGATGAGTTTAGGTCAATAACTGATTTAGGGTTATTATTGAGACAAGATTTGAATTCTGGTCATTTTTGTTTGTTTTTGGTTTTTAACTCGACTTGGTTCCTCCTTTGATTAGATTTTCCTTTGGTGTAATACCTCCCTTTGCTGATTTTCATTGTTGTTTTTCACTTCCTCCTCATGGAATATTTTGCCAAGGATGTTCTGTAGTGTAGGCTTCCTAGCTGTAAATTCTTTTAACATTTGTTTATCATGAAAGGTTTTTATTTTGTCATAAAATCAAAAGCTTAATTTTGCTGGATATAATATTCTGGGTTGGCATTAATTTTCTTTCTGAGCTTGGTATATGTTGTTCCAGGACCTTTTAGCTTTCAGGGTCTAGGTTGAGAAATCTGCAGAGATACTAATTGGTTTCTCCTTATATGTAATCTGATTCCATTCTCTTGTAACTTTTAAAATTCTCTTCTTATTCTGTATTCTAGTCATTTTCAGTACAATATGCCTTGGTGTAGGTCTGTTGTGATTTTGTACATTTGATTTCCTGTAAGCCTCTTGTAGTTGATTTTCCAATTCATTCTTTATGTTTGGAAAATTTTCTGATATTATTTCATTGAATAGATTGTTCATTCCTTTGGTTTGTAACTCTATGACTTTCTCTATCCTAATAATTCTTAAATTTGGTCTTTTTATGTTGTCCCATATTCTTGAATATTCTGCTCATGGTTTCTTACCATCTTCACTGTGTGGTCAACATTATTTTCAAGATTATATACTTCGTCTTCATTACCTGAGGTTCTGTCTTCCAAGTGATCTAATATGTTGGTAGTGCTTTCTATTGAGTTTTTAATTTGGTTTATTGTTTCCTTCATTTCAAGAATTCTGATTCTTTTTTTCTCTCAGAACCGCTTTCTCCTTACTGAAGGAATCTTTTGCTTCCTGTGTTTGCTTATGTAGCTCTTTATCAAAATGATCATTTGCTGCCTGAATTTGTTCTCTTATATCATCTTTTAATTCACAGAACATTTTAATTATGTACCCCTGAACTCCTTCTCTGTCATTTCTCCTGCTGTGCTGGCCATGGATTCTAATAATGTAGTATCTTGGTTTGTTTGAGGCACTTTTTTCCCTTGTCTTTTCATGTTGTTCATGTGCCTTCCCTTCTAGCACTGCAGATCCAAGGTGTCACAGTTTTACCCTATAGGCTTATAGTGTCCCTGTAGGGATCCTTGATATTGCTTCTGGGCCCCATCTGATGTCCCAAGCTGGAGTTGCCTCAACTAAAGATGGTGAGAAAGGTGTCCCAAGATGACAGCAGCTGCTTTCAGAGATGGGGTGTCAGGTCATGTTGGGCTTGATGGTGCTGTTGGGTGGCATATTCAGAGATGTACCTCTGTGCGTGCAGTGTTGTGGCTGGTGGCTGTCTCCAGACCCTGTCAGTGTTCCCACATGTAGGCTCCTGCATGTAGGAGACTATGGCAATGGTTGCAGTGTCCCAAGATGGAAGCAACTGGAGTAGACCCAGGTTGGTAGATGGGGGTCCACACGGGAGTGGCAGCCGGGTGTGCTGCATGGGAGCAGTGGCCAGGATTCGTGGGTGGGCAGCCAGGGGTCTTGTGTGGGTGCTGATGCTGGTGGTCCTGCTCAGGCACAGCAACCGGAGGTCCTGCATGGTTGGGTGGCTGGAAGCCCTACACTGACACTGAGGCCTAGGGACCTGTGCTGGCACCACACCCTGGATCCCTGCTCAGGATCAGCTCTGGATGGTCCTGCAATAACTCACAGAGAAACAGTTTTCCCATTACTTGAATCCCAGGTCACAGAGCGACACAGAATGCAGTCTCCCTCTAGCCTGCCATCTTGGATACAATCAGAAATATGGTTATATTTTATGGAAATTATTGCACATAGGACTCTAATGTATTTTTCTTAAAATCAGTATATTTTATTTATAAGTGTATGGTCTTATTAACATTAAATGATAATGTTTTGCATAATTTCCTTATCTATTATCCCTAGTGAGTTCAGAAACACAATCTGTCATTTAGTGAGGTGAAAAGAGATATGTTTAGTACTAGGCACCAGATCTATATCTATGAGAATTTGTTTGCCAATGCTGGGGAGAGAGAGAAAGTGGGTGGGGTGACCATTGGCATTTTAATCAAAATTTTCATGACAATATGGAACAATTTGAGCATAATGGACATCTTGACCACACCATCTTCCCATCTATAACATGATACCCATTTTAAAAATTTTATTATTTTATTTTCTTAATTGTTTTTATTAATGAAATATAGCTAACAATATTAGTGGTATTCATTTCAACATACATACATGAGACATGTTTTTTTCCATCTTGTTCCCTAGTACTTTCTCTTTCACTTTCTTCCTCTCTTCTCCTGTTTCCCTTCTTCTACTCTACTGGTTTTCCTTCTATTCATTTATTACTTATTAAATTGGTGCTTTTTGGTATACATAAAGGTGGGATTCACTGTGTTACATTCACATATGTACATAACATATTTGATCAATTTCATTCCCAGTTCCTTCCTTTACCTGACCCTACTCCCTCCCCCTCAATCTCCTTCCTCTACTTCACTGATATAACTTCCATTTTTATGGAATTTCCTCACTTTTCCCCTTATTTCACTCTATTGATTTTATGAATCTGATTTACTTTGTTTTACTTGATGTTCTCCAGTGCTATTCAGTTATGAGCAAATGCCAAAATGGTTCTTCTTTATGATTTAGTAAAACTCCAGTGTGCAAATATTCTACATTTTCTTTATCTATACATCTGTTGAGAGACTCCTGGCCTGGTCTCGTAGCTTGGCTATTATGAATTACACTGCTATAAACATTGATATGCCTGTATGCATAAATACCTTGAAGTGAGATGGAAGAGTTATTTGGTGACTTTATTTCTAGTCTTTTGAGGATCTCCATACTACTTTCCAGAGTGGTTGTACTAATTTGCAGTCCTACCAACAATGCATGAGTGTACTTCTTATCCAACATCCTCACCCGCATTTATTGTTATTTTTTTTTTTTTTTTTTTTTTTTTTTTTTTTTTTTTTTTTGGTACCGGGGATTGAACTCAGGGGCACTCGACCACTGGGCCACATCCCCAGCCCTTTTTGGTATTTTATTAGAGACAGGGTCTCACTGAGTTGCTAAGTGCCTCTCCATTGCTGAGGCTGGCTTTGAACTCAGGATCCTCCTGCCTCAGCCTCCCAAGTGCTGGGATTACAGGCATGCACCACCACACCCGGCTGTTATTTGTGTTCTTGATGACTGTCATTTTAACTGGAGTGAGATGAAGTACCAGTGTAGTTTTCATTTGTATTTCCTTGATTGCTAACATTGTTGAACATTTTTTCCTATAATTATTGGCCATTTTTATTTCCATTTCTCCTTTTGAAAGCAATCTTTCTAGTTCTTTTGTCCAGTTATTAATTGCAGTTTTTTGGTGTTATTTTTTGAGTTCTTTATATATATATATTCTTTATATATTCTGGGTATTATTTTCCCATTGGTCAGTAACTGTCAATGATCTCCTTCCATTCTTACTTTCCTGTGTGGAAGCTTTTCTTTTCTTTTTTATTTATTTATTTATTTATTTTAATGCCATTTACTTACTAATTCTCAGGTTTTTTCCCCCCCCCCCCTTGGACTTTAGAGATGTTATTAAGGAATTTGATGGCTGTGCCATTACGTTGGATGGTTGATGCTACGTTTTCTTCTAGAAGTTTAAACTCTCTGATCTAATTCCTAGGTATTTGAACCACTTTTAGTTGACTTCTGTAGAGGGTGAGAGATAGCAATCTATGGTCATTCTTTTACATATGGATATTCAGTTTTCCCAGCACCATTGGTTTAAAAAAATGTTTTCTTCAATGTATGTTTTTGGTATCTTTGTCAAGTATCAGAGATCTGTATCCATGTGGAATTGTCTTTGTGTCTTCCATTCTAGTCTATTCTTAATCATTTCCTTTTTTATGCCAATATCACACTGCTTTTGTTACTACATATCTGTAGTATGATTAGAGATCAAGTATTGTGCTGTCCCCGGAATTCCTCTTCTTGCTTAGAATTGATTCAGTTATATTTTGATCTTTAGTTTCTCTCAGTAAGTTTTATACTTTTGTATGCAGTGTTTAAACATCTATCAGTAAATCTATCCCTAAGCATGTCATTTTCTGCTTTGATAAAAATAATAGTATTGACTTAAATTTTATGTTTCCAGTTGCTCAATATGGTTATAAAGGAAAGAAACTTATTTTTGTATATGGCCTTGTGTCCTTTAATAACTGGGATCATGATGATAATGGTGACTAGAAGCAGCAGTGATCTCTTCCTTTTCCAGGTGCTAATGGAAAACATCTAGCTGTATATTATTATATTATATTATTAAATATTTGTTAGGTGTAACTTTGGGGTTGACAGAGATTTCCTGTATTTGGGGGCATTTTGAATGGTCCTAATATATTCCTATGTTCATGGGGTTTCATTCTATAAATTTGACAAATTTATCTCTGGCCCGTGGGCTTAGCTCTCTTAGTTGACTATTAATTGGCTATCTCTTTCAACTGGCATTTAAATTCTCTTGGTATTCTCACATATATTAAGGGACTGTAAATCAATTAACAGTGAGAGAGCACCTCATATGAGTTAGAGTAGCTATTATCAAAAAAGCAAATTACAGATGCTAGTACAGATGTGGAGAAAGGGGATTTCATAAGCATCATAGGTGGGAATACAACTTACTACAGACATTATGGACAAAGGTATATGGATCTTCCTCAAAATATAAAAATAGAACTACTGTGCAATTCAGCAATCCCATTTCTAGGTATATATCCAGTGAAAATCAAATCATTTTATCTAAGGGACATTTATTGTAGATTTTTTTCATTATAAAAATTGGAGTTCATTAATCAGACATTATTACCCTATGAACATATATAATAACTTTATGACCAGTGGGATTCTATATCATGTAAAACCAGAAGAATGAGAAATTATACTTCATCTACATATGATGTGTCGAAGTACACTCTACTGGCATGTATAACTAATTACAATAAATTTTAGAAAGAATAGGAATTTTTGAAATTTATTTTTATTCTAATTTGTTATACATGCTTGCAGAGTGCAATTCATTTCATATTACATATAAAGAGCACAATTTTTCAAGTCACTGGTTTTACATGAAGTATTTTCACAACAATTGTGTCTTCATACATGCACTTAGGATAATGAAGTCTAACTCATTCTACCATTATTCCTATCACCTTGCCCCCTCACCCCTCACCCCCTTTATTCTATTTAAAGTTTATTCATTCCTCTCAACCCACTCCATTGCCTTTATAAGTCAATATCTTCATAACAAAGAGATCATTTGACCTTTTTTTTTGGGGAATTGGCTAACTTCACTTAGCATTATTTTCTCCCACTCCAACCATTTACCTGCAAATGCCATGATTTTATTCTCTTTTAGTGCTGAGTAGTGTTCCATTGTGCACATATACCAAACTTTCCCTATCCATTCATCTGCTGATGGGCATTGGGGTTGGTTCCAAATCTAGCTATTGTGAATTGTGCTGCTATAAACATTGATGTGGATGTGTCCCTGTAGTAAGCTGTTTTTAAGTCTTTTGGGTATAGACCAAGGAGAGGGATAGCTGGGTCAAATGGTGGTTCCATTCCAAGTTTTTCTAGAAATCTCCATACTACTTTCCACATTGGTTTCACCAATTTGCAGTCCCACCAGCAATGTATGAGTGTGCCTTTTTCCCCACATCCTCAACAGCATTTATTGTTGTTTGTATTTTTGATAGCTGCCATTCTGACTAGAGTAAGATAAAATCTTAGTGTTGTTTTGATTTGCATTTCTCTAATTGCTAGAGATGTTGGACATTTTTTCATATATTTGTTGACTGATTGTATATCCTCTTCTGAGAAGTGTCTGTTTAATTCCTTGGTCCATTTATTGATTGGGTTATTTTATTTTATTATTTTTTTTTGTGTGTGTGTGTGTGTATGTGTGTTAAGGTTTTTGAAAGCTTTATATATCCTTGAGGTTAGTGTTCTATCTGATGTGTTTGTGGTAAAGATTTGCTCCAGCTACTTTGCTGAATTCGTTTATTAGTTCTAGAATATTTCTGGTGGAATTTTTTGTATCGAGAATCATATCATCTGCAAATAGTGATAATTTGAGTTCTTCTTTTCCTATCTGTATCCATTTAATTTCTTTCATCTGTCTTATTGCTCTGGGTAGGGCTTCAAGAACTATGTTAAATAGGAGTGGTGAAAGAGAGCATCCCTGTCTTATTTCAGTTTTTAGAGGGAATGCTTCCAATTTTTCTCCATTTAGGATGATATTGGCCTGGGGCTTAGCATAGATGGCCTTTACAATGTTGAGTTATGTTCCTCTTATCCCTAGTTTTTCTAGCATTTTGAACATGAAGGGGTGCTGTATTTTGTCAAATGCTTTCTCTGCATCTATTGAGATAATCATATGATTTTGTCTTTGAGTCTATGGATATGATGAGTTAGATTTATTGATTTCCTTATGTTGAACCAACCTTGTATCCCTCAAATGAACCCCACTTGATCATGGTGCACTATCTTTTTTATATGTCTTTGTATCCGATTTGCCAGAATTTTATTGAGAATTTTTGCATCTATATTCATTAGAGATATTGGTCTGAAATTTTCTTTCTTTGATGTGTCTTTGCCTGGTTTTGGAATCAGGATGATATTGGCCTCATAGAATGAGTCTGGAAGTGTTCCCTCTTTATTTTATGAAATAGTTTGAGTAGTATTGGTGTTAGTTCTTATTTAAAGGTCTTGCAGAACTCACCTGTGTATCCATTTGGTCCTGGGCTTTTCTTGGTTGGTAGGTTTTTGATGATATCCTCTATTTCTTTGCTTGAAATTAATCTATTTAAATTGTGTATATCATCATGATTTCATTTGGGCATATTGTATGATTCTAGAAATTTGTCGATACCTTCGGAGTTTTGCGTTTTATTGGAGTGTAAGTTTTCAAACTAATTTCTAATTATCTTCTGTATTTCTGTAGTGTCCATTGTGATATTTCCTTTTTCATCATAGATATTGGTAATTTGAATTTTCTCTCTCTTTTTCTTCATTAGCATAGCTAATGGTTTGTCAATGTTATTTATGTTTTCAAAGAACTAGCTTTTTGTCCTGTCAATTTTTTCAATTTTTTTTTATGTCTCAATTTCATTAATTTCAGCTCTGATTTTAATTATTTCCTATTCTACTTCTTTTGGGAGTTGATTTGTTCCTCTTTTTCTAGGGCTTTGAGATGTAATATTAGTTCACTTATTTGTTGACTTTTTCTTCTTTGAAGGAATGAGCTCCATGCAATTAACTTTCCTCTTAGTACTGCCTTCATAGTGTCCCAGAGATTTCGTTATGTTTTATCAGTGTTCTCATTTATCTCTAAAAAATTTTTAATCTCCTTCTTGATATCTTCTGCAATCCATTGTTCATTCAATAGCATATTATTTAGTCTCCATGTGTTGGAGTAGCTTTTCTTTCTTTTTTTATCATTGATTTCTAATTTCATTCCATTATGATCTGATAGAATGCAGGGTAGTATCTCTACTATTTTATATTTGCTTGGAGTTGCTTTATGACATAATATATGGTCTATTTTAGAGAAGAATCATGTGCTTCTGAGAAGAAAGTGTATTGGCTCATTGATGGATGATGTACTCTATATATGTCAGTTAAGTCTAAGTTATTGATTGTATTATTGAGTTCTATAGTTTCTTTGTTTAACTTTTGTTTGGAAGATATATCCAGTCGTGAAAGAGGGTGTTAAAGTCACCTAGAATTATTGTGTTGTGGTCTATTTGATTCTTGAACTTGAGAAGAGTTTGATTGATGAATGTAGATGCTCCATTATTTGGTGCATATATATTTATGTCTTGTTGATCTATGATTACCTTAAGCAGTATGAAATGTCTGTCTTTATATCTTTTGATTAACTTTGGCTTGAAGTCTTCTTTATTTGATATGAGGATGGAGACCCTTGATTGCTTACGTAGACCATGTGAATGGTATATTTTATCCCATCCTTTCACCTTCAGTCTGTGGGTGTCTTTTCCTATGAGATGTGTCTCTTGAAAGCAACATATTGTTGGGTCTTTATTTTAATCCAGTCTGTTAGCCTATGTCTTTTAATTGGTGAATTTAGGCCATTAACATTCAGGGTTATTATTGAGACATGATTTGTATTACCAGTCATTTATTTTTATTTTTATTTTTGATATTTAACTTGACTTGGTTTCTCCTTTGGCTGGTTTTTCCTTAATTATAGTACTTCTCTTTGCAGATTTTCATTATTATTTTTCATTTTATCCTTGTGGAATATTTTGCCAAGAATATTCTGTAGTGCAGGTTTTATTGTTGTGAATTCTTTTAGCATTTGTTTATCATGTGTGGCATCTTAGTGGCATCTTCCTTAAGGATAGGGCCAAATCGGTACAGCTTATGATGGTCCACCAACAATATGCTGCCCTCAGCAATGCTGATTGGGAGCCCTATGAACTAGGCCACGGTCCTTGACAGGATGTGGAAGTCTAAATCATCCATGGGAAGCCTTCCCAAAGGCGACTGTTCTGTCCCATGTCTTCCCCTTGGCCACCGCGGCTTGCTGGCCTTGGGTAAGTCTACCTGAAGTGCTAGAGTGGCAGCCAGAGATGGGTAAGATCTTCAGAGAGAAGACAACCTAAGACAGGTGCACTCTTGAGTAGGATGGACTCCCATCACAGAAAAGGGGAAAAGAAATGTTGGAGACATTAAGAACACGTCAGCCAAAAACATGACTTCCTGATATATGGACTTGGCCTAGCCCAGGGGTGTTGCCCTGACATATGATGAAAAAATCAAACCACCACAAGGATAAGCTAATGACTGTTCCTCCAATGTGATCTACTCATATTCCCTATGCTTCCCTATAACCTTTCTGTTGATAAAGCCCTCTCTTTTTTCATGAAAGATATCATGGTGCTGAAAGAGTTAACTTTGACTGTGAAGGTTCTCCTATTTACTTGCTGTTCAGTTTTTTATTCACATATATGGCCACCAAGTGTCACTATTTCAATTATTTAGATCCAGACTAATTCTGTAAATTTATCTTTTTTGAAATCTAGCTAAAAACATAAAAAATATAGAAAAATATCACAAACCTTTTTATACAAGTACTTAATTCCTAGTTAATAAGCTTTAAGAGTCTTTTTGTGATTGAAAATAGATTTCTTTTACATTTTAAGTAGATATAAATTCCTTAAAGTAAAAAGTCCTTCAGAGTTAACATTCAGCCTTGCCTCCCTGTTTTCCCTGCTTCTAGGTTTTATAAACAACTGTTATAAAAGAAAAACAATAGTGCTTTGGAATCCCAGACAGAGAAAGTTAACTTTTATCAGACAGCCTAAATGGTGTGCAGAGAAAACAGTTTCAGGGAATCCATGAGAAATAAATTTTTACCCAGACTAATTAGATAAAAATGACAAAATTATAATATGCCCAGACAGTCACATACAGGGCCTTGGAAAGGTATAAGTAAGTGACCTCAAAACCTTGAAATATATAAGATAAGAAATTTAACATGTCTAAAATGTAATTTATAAATTAAGTCATGTTTGTAATGAAATTACAAAAAAAGTATAAACAATTTGTACTGCCAAAAATTATAATTAAAAGCCTACAACAAAGTGAAAGTAAAGAGAGAAGATTCAGCAGCCTAACTGGTTGTCTGTGTGTGCTGATTTCTTCCGCCACCGGCTGACTCCTTTACTTCGTTCTACCTTGAGCGCTGGCATAGTACCCCCTGGCTGACAACCCACTTTGGCAGATTGTGCTACATTGCACCTCTTGCGGAGTCCACCCTGGACCTCCGCAATCATGGAAGTTTTTTATTTCATCATCAAATATAAAGCTTAATTTTGCTTGATATAAGATTCTTGGTTGGCATCCTTATCTTTTAGAGCCTGGTATATGTTGTTATAGGATCTCCTGGCTTTGAGGGTCTGGGTTGAAAAATCTGCGGAGATATGAATTGGTTTTCCCTCATAGGCAATCTGATTTTTTTCTCTTGTGATCTTTAAAATTCTATCTTTATTTTGTATGCTAGAAATTTTCATTATAATGTGCCTTGTTGTAGATCTGTTGTAATTTTTTACATTTGGCATCTTATAGGCATCTTGTATTTGATTTTCAAATTCATTCTTCCTGCTTGGGAAATTTTCTGACATTATTTCATTGAGATTGTGCATTCCTTTGGTTTGAATCTCTGTACCTTCCTCTATTCCAATAAATCTTATATTTGGTCTTTTGATGGTATCCCATAATTCTTGGATATTCTGTTCATGGTTTCTTACCATCTTCACTGTGAGGTCAACTTTATTTTCAAGATTATATATTTTGTCCTCATTGTCTGAGGTCCTATATTCCAAGTGGTCCAATCTGTTGGTGATGCTATCTATTGAATTTTTTAAGTGGCTTACTGTTTCTTCCCTTTTAAGGATTTCTTTTTGGTTTTTTCCTCAAACTCTCTATCTCTTTTTTGAAGTAATCATTTGCTACCTGGATTTCTTCTCTTATCTCTTTGTTGGTGTGATCAATGGTTGACCATATTTGATCTCTTATCTCTTTGTTGAAAAGTTCAATTTTTGCCTGTATCTGCTCACTTAGGTAGTTTTTTAAATCCCTTATCATTTTAATTATGTATATCCAGAACTCTTTCTCTGACATTTCACCTACTGTGCCTTCTATGGCTTCTATTGTAGTATTTTGGTTCCATTTTGGGCATTTTCCTCCCTTGTTTTTTCATGATGTCTATGCATTTTCCTCTCCTGCAGGGTAAGCCTGAGGTACTAATGCTTCTGCCCTATTGTGTTATAGCATCCCTACAGGTTACACAAAACCTCACTTTTTAGGGAAAAAATCAATATTACAGCATTCGATATACCTAACATGTATCCATATATCAGTTAGCTTCTATTTTTATATTTACAGTTTCATCACTATAAACAGAATGATGAGATCAGTTATCTTTTACCATATAGTCAGTAGGTTTGTGTGGTGGTTTACAGTATCTAATGGTAGAAGGGGGGGACTTAGGGGTTGGCTAAGACATTTATGAGGTAGGATGTGAGAAAATAGAGGTATTACATTATTTGACTAGTGAGAGTGTAATCATAAAAATTTGGCTGTTAGTGGGAGAAGCAATAGATAGGCATCCTCATGTAAGACTCACTGTTAGTTCACAATAAGATAACTGGTAGCACCTGTAGTAGAGGTGCAGCCTGTCCACAGGGCCCTTATTGATGTCTTACCAGGACCTTTTTGTTGTTCCTTGATAGTAGCCTCACTATCTCAATTTTGTGGCAGTGGCAGCCGCAAGCCTATACTTATCTTGATGTTGGGTTGTGTAGCCACAGAATCCCAGTGCACTGTGTCTCTCTAGGCGGAGGGGAGTTGCCTCTCCAAGTTGTGGGCATGGGGTGGGCCTCTCTCTCCAGATCATGTGGTGGAGCAGGCCTCTGGCTTTCTTCTTCCCACTTTCCTCCTCCTGGGTCTCCTCCCAGTCTAATTGTGGCGGCGGGCAGATGGGCCCTTCCTCTGGCAGGTGGCTAGTGCTTCTCCTCATGGAGGTGTGGACAGGTGGAGGTTGCACAGGCAGTTGGTAGGACTCTTCCTCCTGCTGTGCTTTACTTCCACTGGGCCTTTTCTCCAGCCGGTACCTGCTGTTCCTAATCCTGGTGGTGGCTGGGCTGATGGCCATCAGGCAGGCAGGTAGCTGGGCCCTTCCTTCCGTGGGTGCCTGCTGCTTCTCCCTGTCACGGAGTGGGCAGGTGGGGGTCACACAGGCCAAGAATAGGAATTTTTAAGAATAATATGATAAAGGATTGAGAAACAATTCAAATTCAAAAGTCAGATATTCAACTTCATAATAAAAACAAAGGTTTGTGTGAGTAAAGATATTTTAAAAATTTGTGTCCGTTATATTTTTATTTCTGCAACAAATAAAATGTCTTACATCTCATATACTATATGTGCCTTTTTGACCTCTATTAATAAACACTTAAAATTTGTTTTCTTATACATATATCACATTGGTTAAGATAGTTTATATATTAATATCTAAGATAGCTTATATATTAATATGTACAATAAGTATCTATAATAAATATCTACAATTAAAGTAATAATAATAAGAGAGAGAATATTAAAAGTAAAATTAACATAGTATTAAATTTATATGTATACACACACACATATATATAATACACACACATACACATATATGTATATATATATGTGTATATATATATATATATGTATATATATATATATATATATATATATATATATATATATTTAAATACTATTGACCTAGACAATTTCCTTCTAGGGACCAGTGTTAATGAAGTGAAAAAAGAGAACTGGATATAGAAAACTGGGCTTAATAAATAACCTAAACTCAGTTTACAATGTGAAATAGTTTACTATGTTGACCCCTGATGTTATGTGTTAAAGCATTTGAAGTCCTAACTTTTCAGTATCCATAAATGAAACCTTATTGGAAATAAGGTCTTTTCAAGTGAACAAGTTAAGATGAGGGCATTAAAGTGCACCCTATTCTAATATGATTGATGTTCTCCTAAAAAGGAACTTTTTGGACAGAAGTAGAAATATGAGGATACAGGGAGAACACCACCTTTAAGTCACAAAAGACCTGAGGCCCCTAGAAATTGAGGGAAAGACTATAACAAAGATCCCCTCATAATCCTTAGAACAGTGAGCCTTGGTATGTCGCCTTTGTACTTTTCAGCCTCCAAAACCACAAAGTGATATGTTTCTCTGGTTGAAACCAGGTGTTCTATGGTACCTGGTTACAACGTTTCCAGGAAACTACTATATCTGAGATGACAATTTGGGAAGTAGCAGTTTGAAATGCTTTTAGACTGAAAGTAACAAAGTATCTAAATGCTAGTAGTTCTTTTTTTTTTTCTTTTTTTTTTTTCACTTAAAAATATTTTTAGAGGACACCAGCAACTCAGTGCTATGCATTGAGTCATTGAAGGAATTCATGGCAAAGATACCTCAGTCTAGGGCTGGGGCTATAGCTCAATAGCAGAGTGCTTTCCTAGCATGTCTGAGGCACTGAGTTTGATCCTTAGTACCACATAAAAATAAAATAAAATAAAGGAATTCTGTCCATCTACAACTACCAAAAAAAAAAAAAAAAAAAAAAAAAAGCGCCTCAGTTCATCTCTGTTGTTTTCCTTATTGAAAAGGTCACCCCTTGTGTGGATGAGACACTAAGGGTCTAGCCATTGTAGCAGATGTAAAGGAGAAAGACATAAATCAAAACTCCTCTATCAAATTATACTCACATCTTTCTAAATGTTCATGTTTTCTCAGAAACTGTCATAAGGCATATAATTACTCATTGTCTGTAACTAAGGAGGACACAAAAATAAATATTGTAGTATTATATTCTCTAAAAGGAAATCAGGCCAAGGAGAAGTAGTTTAGAAATAATTTGGATATCCCACCATAACGTCTGCCAAATGGGTGTATACAGTGGGTGTCATGTTCAGCCACTCAGTGAGCGCCAGCCTAAGGCAATTGGTCTGTGGGACAGCAGCATGCATTTTCTTTCATAAAGGAGAAAACATTGAACCTGGACAAGCACGTGCATGAGGTGAATAATAGAAAACAACAAATGGCCTATTATGGATTAAATAAGAGGTGTCTCCCAAAACTCACATGTGAGACCAAGCAAGAATTATACATAGGTGGAATGGTTGGAATGTGAAAGTTGTAACTTAATCAGTGGATTAATCCATTGATGTGGATGAGATTAAAACTCTCACAGTCCAACTACTCCACCTCTGAGTGGTAACTACAGCCGGTGGGAAGAGCTGGAGGAGGTGGAGCACTAGCGGTGTTGCTTTGGAGTTTATATTTTATGTCAGATGAATGGAGCGGTCTCTCTGTTTCCTGCTCCCATGTCCTGAGCTGCTTCTCTCACCCATGCCTTCCAGGATGATATTCTGCTGTACCTCAGACTCAGAGCTATGCACTCAGCCATCTATGGACTGAGACCTCTAAAACTGTGAGCCAGTTTTCCTTCTCTAAGTTGTTCTTATCAAGTCTTTTGGTCATAGTGAAAAAAAAAAAAAAAAAAAAAAAATTGTTGATGAAAACCTGAACAACTGAGGTTTTCAAATTCCTTTTAAGTTTCTTATATCCACACTTGCATGCTTATTTGTAAATGACCCAAGAAGGACATCTGATTAACAGGCACTATTTTTTATTACAGGGTAGGAAAGAGCAAGTATTTATTAATAGTCTCTATATAGAAATACAAATGTAAATACAAAAAAAGCACAAGATATTTTCATACCAAATAATGCATAATGTAGTCATTACACATTGATGCAATGTTATACTACCTTATTAATTCAGCATTATCTTTCAATTTTTGTATTTAATTTAGTGAGAGATGTTTTAGCATTTGCTTTTACTTAATGAGAAGTATGAGTTGTTACAAAAACATTTAACAATTGTCTAATATACAATATGTCGGCTACCAAGAATTTGCAGTATTCTTTCATTGATGATGAATTAGTTCTCCTGTCTGTTTATTAAAATAATCATTCCTGAATTATAATGAAATAAAGGTCTAATTAAATATTTCAAAATGTGCTTAATCAATTATAAATTATGATGTAATGGAATGACAATTAGATGTATTCCCTCATTGAAGTTTTGCAAAGGAGCAGATGGATAAACTAGGATGCAGGACTTACTGAGAAAATGAAAGGCAATTAATTCTTTTAAAATTTTAAATAAATTTGGATGAATAAGGAAATATATATTGAAAATATCCTTGATATCACTAAACAACTGATGTTCCACACAGGCCAATTGGATCTGATGACAATCAGAGTCGATTTAAGAGCAAAAACCAAATTGTTTTTTATTCTACAAAAACGAATACTGAGGTCCTTTCCCCTGTACTGTCTGATGCTGAGTAAATTATCGTGCAATTGCATCACTTAAGAATCTCATTCATTTTCTGGTTAGTGAATTATAAAATACAACCTGGTTGAACATATGGAGAGGTTTCTTTTGTCTGACATAAAAGCAATCTACTATGGTCAGTCCACAGTCATTACAGTGGCTCTAGAGTCATCTATCATTTTGCTCCATGATTAGCAGCAGGTGGCTCCCATGCTCAACCAGATTGCTCATGTAACACCAGCATGAGAGAAAACTGGGCAAGTAGAAATAGGCCACTTCCCCACCAAGCTTCATTTAAAGACACATCTCTAAAAATTCCAGGAAGTTCCTTTCACTTACTTTCTGCTGGGCACCGCTAGTTTCAAATATTTAAATTGTGTATGGTGCGCTTCTAAATAAATTTAGGAAACTATTACTAAAACAGGAAGAGAAAATAGATAACTGTGACCACACTATTAGAAAAAGCAAGCAGGTTCCTCACATGAGAGAAAATGTTTGACCCTTAACTTTCCCAAAAGAAGAAACAAAGGGGGGAGCAGTGGAGCAGAGGAAGAAGATTGAGAGAGAGGAGGGAGAGAAAAATAAAGGAATGGTGGAAGGATGTTGACTAAACTATGCTCTGTACATATATGAATATACCACAGTGACTTTCACCTTCATGTGTATCTATACTTCACTGATAAACTAAACCATAAATAAATAGAAGGAAGACCAGAGAGTAGAGGGGAAACAGGGAGAGGGAGGAGGGAAGGGAATGGAGAATTACTGAGGATTGAAGTGGAGCAAATTATATTCCATGTTTTTATGATTATGTCAAAATGAACCCTAACATTATGCAAAATTATAATACAGTTCTTTCTAGTAAAAAAGAGAAAGAAAGAAACAGGGTAAAGGTAAGTGTGTATTTATGGAATGATAGATAAATTGAAAATTCTAAAATATTTACCATAGGATAAAATTACATGGTTGTGATATATGCTTGGATGTGGTTAAAACATCTCTACATAACACCATAAGAGTAAATTATGTCAATGCAGGGGAATAAGAAAGCAGAGTTTGGCTCATGATGTAGAACTCCATAAAAGAAATTCCAGACCCATGAAGAAAACTGTGGAACCACATCCAGGGTATTTAAGTATATTGACTAAAGGTAATTAGATTAGAACTCTCTTCCTATCCATTTTATTTTTCAAATTTGTTATATACTCTATGATGCAAACTTAGCAACTAGTTTAAGAATAGTGGCGTCCAGAGGTCTGGGGATGTGGCTCAGGGGTAGAATGCTTACCAAGCCTGCCAAGGCGCTGGGTTTAATCCCCAGAGCAACTAGAAAACAAACAAACAAACAAATAAGTAAATAGTGGACTTAAGAATTTTGTGTAGTGATTCATTTTTCTTGTTGGTACTCATCGGTAAGTCTTTTGTAGAGCTTTTAAAATAAACACTTATCGATAATGCTTTATAAAAAAAAATTCACATTTCATATAGAAAGAGAAGACATATAATAGTGTTCATTAAACTTCCCATGAAAATGAAAGACATTTCCAGTAAGTTGTTTCATATTTTACTACCAAAACTCCTTCACATGTGATGTAAACATTTTGTTAAATATTTAATTAATATATCTTACTTAGAATACCTTACTTACATAATAAGAAAATTTCTACTTCTGTATATTAATGAATACTATTTATACTGCTTTGTATTTGCTCAGAAAAAAACCTGCTGATATAAAATTTCCTGACTATTCCAAAATTTATTGAGACAAGGATTCAGCCAATAAACAAGTTTCACACTTGTTCACTTGTTTTTCAAATTATTTTAAATAGACAAAATTTTATATATTTATGATATGAAACATGATATTTTAATATCTGAATACATTGTGCAATAGTTAATTCAAGTTATGTAACATAAGCATTAGTTCACTATTTATCCATTTTTTTGTGGTGCCAATGCAAAATCTGCTCTGATAGCAATTTTCAAATAAACAACACATTATTGTTAACTGTAGTCACCATGATGTACAATAGATGTCCTGTACTTATGTATCCTGTGTCTTTTTTTTTTGGTACCGGGGATTGAACTCAGGGGCACTTGACCACTGGGCCACATCCCCAGACCTTTTTTGTATTTTATTAGAAGCAGGGTCTCACTGAGTTACTAAGTGCCTCGCCATTGCTGAGGCTGGCTTTGAACTCGCGATCCTCCTGCCTCAGCCTCCCAAAGTGCTGGGATTACAGGCGTGCGCCACCGCGCCCGGCTCCTGTGTCTTTTGACAGACCTCTTCTCAGTTCCCCCACTTCAGAGCTTTCCTTAAATCCATGCTATTAGTGTCTTCGTTCCATGGCCATCTGCACAAGAACTTTTGTGGTTGTTCCAAGAGCGTACGTATGCTACGTATGCTGTCAACATAATTGCCTAATCACAGACTTATCAAAATTTCAGTATTCTTTCTAGAATAATGAGTAACATTTCAATATTTTCAAAATATCTTTTTGTTTTTCAGGAAATGAGAACATACATTAAAATGAACAAGTTCAACAGCTTTTAATATTAAAAAAAATATTTTAAGACATTAAATTCACCTTTGAAAAGCATAAACATAAATTTGGCCATTTTTTTTTACAGTTTTATTTTTACATGTAAAATATTAATATCCTGAATGCTTAATAATTATATATGATCATGGCTTGAAAATGTTTTATTTCATCTTTACTTTTGTTAGGAAACACTATTTTATGGCTTCACTAGTTATGCTATGGATGCCCCCACAGAAACTGAAATATGAAGAATTAACTATCACCTGGTTTCTTTACCATACAAATGAAAGTATTTTTTATTTTCATATCTCTACCCGTTTCTTTTTTTACTATCAATCCCTGATGTATTTTATTTTATCTTTCCCCTTACTTCCATTTGTTTCTTTCATTGAAATTTTATTGTTTGTTTGTTTTAAACCTATGCCCTCACACATAAAGAGGATGTATTTTATTGAATTTATGTCTGCAGTGGGTAAGGGACTGCAGGCAGTTCTAGAGGAGTGATCATGGGGAATATATAATGGCATACCGTTTTTGCATAAGAAAGAAGGAAATGCGAACCCACCTACTCTTTCCACCATCATGCACATTAAGAAAAATTGGCTTTGTAAGTTTTCAAAAGCAGTAACTATTTACAGAGCCAGAAAATCGAGGAGAAAGAAATATTTGTCCCAAGTTAAAGCAAAGTCAACAATATAACATAGAAATCTACATTAACATGAAATTTACAGTAAGATACTTTTATAAATATTCCACTATCTGCAGGATTTTGTCTTATCATGTCCCCTGTGGACGCCTTTTCCGTGGCATGGAAACAACACAGTCTTCTTTCTTATTCTCTGCCATAATTATTAAAACACAATGTTACTTGTAGTCCTTAGGTTTTACTTATTTATTTTGTAATGGAGAAAACAGTTTATAAAACTCTATCAAAAAATTAATGCTGTTTTCTCATAAACAACTGAAATCAGAATAATGCTTTAAAATAAGTCAAGAATGCAACAAAGCATTTGACAACAAGATAGAATATGACTCTGAATTCAAAGGAAATTTGTTAAATATAAAAGTCTCCTTAACTAGCCTTCAACAGAGGAATTGGTGAAAAAGAATGAGACACTAAAGCAAAAGAATAATGTGCACAATGAGTACAATTATAACACTTGGTTATTCATACTGTGGAATGAAAGTTTAGCACCTGCATCTTAGACATCTCAGGGCTGAACATGTACCTATGGTAGAGTGTTGCCTAGCATGTCCAAGAACCTGGGTTCAATCCCCAGTACCACTAAAAAAAGAAAGAAAGAAAAAGAAGGAAAAATTAGTAGATGTTATATACACTTTGAAAATTCCTTAAGTACCCATTATATTCAAAGACAAAACATAGACGTCAGTGTTCCTAGAAATAACACATGGAAGTGTTCTAAATAGAATGGTCAAAACATTTTTATACATATACAATATCAAACCAGAAAATTAGACTCCCAAGATAGACTCATAACAGAAATATTTTAGACTTTAGCTAGTATAACTTCTATCACTCTTTCAAACAAAGTAATAAAGACAAAAGGATTCTCATGCTTGGAATGGTGTTGAAGAGTCCAGTTCAAAATCTCAGGTGGCGGTATTCTTTGTGTTTGCATTTGACACAGGGTACAATGTCTTGTCTTTTATCCTTTACTATTGGATTCGCTTATCATTTTATTTTGTACTTATAAGGGAGGCAATCAGAAAAGAGAGACATAAAATTAATAAGTGTTAATATAATGATAATATGCCATTTGTTACTGGCATATTATTACTCAAATACTTCTTTGAGGTTCTCTTCTACAGGAGTTAATTTTACCTCCTCGTTCATCTTTGTGTAATTGGCTTTTAGTTCCAGTTGCACAAGGGGCTTCATATAGATGGCTGTTGCAGCCTGAGTTATTTTCCTCTCCATATTCTTATGTTGAAATCCTAACCCCCAGTATCTCAAAATTTGACTGCATTTGAAGACTGAGACAATAAAGAGTTTACTAAGTTCATTAAGTTAAAATTGAGATCAGCATGGCAGGCCCAAATCCAATGTGGCAGGTGTTTTCATTAAAAGGTGATATCAAGACACAAACACATAGAGAGGGCAGACAATATGAAAATACAGGTAGAAAATGATCATTAACATGCAAGGAGAGAGGCCCAGAAAGAAAGGACTTACATTTAATTTTAGAGTTAGAGCTCGCCAAACTGTGAGGAAATAAATTTCTGTCATTTAAGCCACCCAGTCTGGGGTAGTTTGTTATGAAAATCCAGGCAAACTAATACAATAGTTTCTGTTTTGTAGTTTAAATATAACATGAAAATATGAATTTACAAAAGCCTAATCCTATATGTTACATAGAATATATAATTTGAATAAAATAACATGTTTAACAAACAGGAATCTTATTCAGTGGTATACGCTTCATCTGAATGCTTATTTTTCCTATCTGATACCAGCTCTATTCCTAAACACAAGGTGAGAATACACAAGTATTATATAATACCCGATACTCATGTGGGACCTGTATGGAATCTGTAATTGATCACATAACTGTAGCTTCCTAGAAACAAGTGAATCTTCAAACTAAATGGGATAACGAGTATTAATCTTCACCACCATGACTTTTCACTGAGACAGTCACAAAAGCTTTTAGATTCTCAATGCTCTGAGGATGGCAAAATTTCATATTGTTCATCTGAATATAGAAAAAAATAATGCAGGATTCTAGTGTTAATCATCTTTCCAATAGATAATATAAAATCATTGAATGTTAAACAATTAAAAATTGTGGAAAATATTTTTGTCATAGTAGAACACACTCTGCCTTGTGCTGTCAATTTTGGGATCATATTATCCAAGATTTGTAACCCACACTTTTATTTGAAAGATTAATAGCCTACCACATAAATAAATAGGGGGTTCCTTTGCAGGTAAGGTGACAGAGGATTCTTTTTTCAATCTAGTGTCATTGCTGTAGGATTTCTAAGTCTGTACTAGCAGCAAGTTGCTGTATAAGTCTCTAAAGAACATAATCAGCAACTTTCCTAAACTGTTTAACCATCAATTTTTACAGAATTCTATCAGCATTACATTATGCACTGGAGTTTCAAATGTCACTTTTTAGGACAGGCAACACTTGCTATTTTCTTTTTTTTCTATTAACTTCTCTATGAATTTGCAAAATGCTGAAACTAAGGTATATTTCTGTTCTATAAAAGAGCATGTGTTAGCTTCCATCACTGTAAAAAGTACCTAAGATAATTAATTTATAAAAAAAGAAAGGTTATGTTAACCTCCAGTTCCAGAGATTCCAGTCAACAATACATTGCTCTTGTTGATTTTGAGCCTGTGCTGGGGAAAACATTAGGGCAGGGAGTGTGTGATGGGTAAACCCGCTCACCGCGTGGTGAGAGCAAGAGGGCCTGGAGTCCCACTATCCCCAGGGCAGGAACATCCCAAGGACTCATAGCTTCCCACTAAAGTTTCCACTACTACCCATTAGTGCCACAGGCTGCACACCAAGACTTTGACACATGGCCCTTTGCCATGTTTTAGATCTAAGCTATAGAGTACATTTCCAAAGAAAGGAGGTAACAAAGTAGAGTGAAGGAAGATATTGTTATAATACCTGTAAGGTTATGCAATCTGAAAGATGAGAAAATTGTAAGTTTGTGTCTGTATGTGTGTGTGAGTCAGTTTTCCTTGATGTGATCAAAACACCTGATATGAACAACTTAAGAGTGGAAAGATCTATTTTTGGCTCACAGTTTTAGAGTGTTAGTCCATGGCCAGGTTATTATTTGCTTTGAGCCCGAGGTGATGCAGAGCATCATGTACAAGGGTGCAGTAGAGAAGTGGTTCAGCTCAGGCAGCAGCAAAAAGAAGCAGCAGAAGGGGCTTGGCATAAGCAATACCCATTTTTGAACCTGTCCCTGAGACCTGCTCATTGACATCAGAAATTTTGCAGTTTTATTAATTGGCTCATCCAAAACATAAGAACTGTATATATTTATGGAGCACCACATGAAGTTTTGTTAGATGTATGTATTGTGTAATGTTTAAATGAGGTTATCTCTCTCTCTCTCTCTCTTTTTTTTTTTTTTTTTTTTTTTTTGGTACCAGAGATTGAACCCAGGGGCACTTAACCACTGAGCCATATCCCCAGTCCTTTTTATTTTATTTTGAGACAGGGTCTCAGTAAATTGCATAGGCCATTGCTACGTTGTTTAGGTCCTCACTAAGTTGCTACGGCTAGCTTTGAACTTGGGATCCTTCTACCTCAGCCTCCCAAGCTATCAGGATTACAGTTGTGTGCCACCACACCTGCCAAATTTTATCTTCTTAAACACATCATTTTATGAGTAAAAATGTTCAAAATCCTTTTTTTCCTAGCGTTTTGAAACAATATGATGCCATTATTATCTATCTATTGAGTGCATCACAACTTCATACTGCTGACTCCAACAATACCCATTGACCAACTTTTCCCATTTTTACCTCATTCCTACTCTATCCAGAGTAGGTAATCTATTAATCACCACTCTATTCTGAAAATTTTTTTAGATTCCTCATATGAGTGAGAGATACAGTCTTTGTCTTTCCATGCCTGTCTTATTATTTTTATAGGCAATCATGTTTCATATTGATTCCAAGATTGGAATACATTCTGGTACAGCAGCAAGGAATGAAAGTGACCCTCGATCCACTAATCCTCATAAGCAATAACCATGGCATGAAAGGATCATCTAACCATTTACCTGTAATTGAGTAGAATAATTTTTGCCCATATTTCTAGTTACATGATATTATGTATTAGATCAAACATCATAGCTCATCCTTTCTACTATCTATCCTACTTTCAATTCAAATTCATATGAAGGAATAGAAAATGAAGCTCCTAAAACTTAAAATGAATAATTGATCCTGGCAAAAAAAAAAAAGTTTTATAGTGCAGTTATAATGTATATTACCAAAATTCTTAAAAGTGTTATGCCAGACAGAATATAGACAAATAGAATGTAACATTTAAGACCGATCTTAAGGTTGGAAGAAAACCACGGATGAGAGAGATGAAACAAAGGAAGAAAGGAAGAGAATGATTTAGGAAAGAAAACACACATAGGAAAAAATGGCAATAAGAAATACAACAAAATGAACAAAATGTCAAAATTTTAAATGCTGTTGATCCATAATGAAACAAAACTTTATTCCTCCTTATTTTTTCTGTATTTTTTGTATCGCAACAAGTATTTTACTTTCAATTTTAAAAACATCATTTCAACTATCAAAATCATGCCATTATCTTTCTATGTCTTCAGTTCAATGTTAAAGAGTTTTGTAGAAAATAATAAATAACTCAGAATCTAATTCTTCATCTGATAAGAAGGCTGAGTGCCTGCTCTACTAGCCATCTGCTTCAGAAGTCCTGGAGATCTGGTCAACTCTTACTGTCACCTTCCCCATATGAGGATGAGAACATGTAAAGGACCCCAGTTCCTGGGCTGTATTCCATCCAGCTCAGTACAGCCATGTTCTCAATATAATTTTGTTTGAATTAAGTTTTGGTATCCTCCCCTGCCCACCCACGCACCCACACACACACAAAGTTTAATATCATTATCCTCTGCACATCTGGCAAAAACACTGGCAAATGCAATCAGTCCCTATCTCTTGACTCTATACATAAATTCCACTTTTTATTCCATTCTGCTGGCTTGTTTCCCATAAATTTAAAAGAGCATAATAGAAACTTGCTTGTTGTATTGATTTTACAACCTTGAAGGTGTTTTTAATCTGAGGAAAAGTAAACCTTTATTAACAAGTTGTCACTTTCACAGCAGATAATTCTAAGTTACAGGATTTCATTAGGAAAGGAAAACATCCCCATCCAATAATGTGGAGTGCTTAAAATGGTATTTGCTAAGCCTGTTGATTCCTAATTTTCTAAAAGTATTACATTGAAGAAGTTCATTTGTCTGCATTACATAATACTTTGTAGGTTACTTATTTTAAACTAATGTTCACCTATCTCTACTCGTCAGAGGGGAGGAAAGCAAATGATGCCTTTCATGCTAGTGAAGGAAGAGGAACAGAGCAGAAAGAGTTACAACAGAAATAAGGGGAAAGAGTAGAGTCACATAAATGAGGGGTACATTTACATGCAACTTCAAAGGACCAAGCTAATCAATCCTTTCTAATTTAGACATGTTATAAGGTAGTACTGCTCTAAGGAAAGACTTATTTAATTTCAAATTTTTCTTCTACTTTAACCACATGTCTTGCTCAATTAGGACAGACATCTCTCAGTTACCAGGTAACATGATTAATTGATGTTCTGCACCTACCTTTGCATGCATCTTGACTGGATGGAGAAAGTGCTAAAGTCAGCTATCCCTTAGGGGATTCATAAAAATAAAACTTATTCTTCTGCCTCCTGGGTGGAAAATACCTTCCATAAAGGCTGGAATTCATTCCTATTATCAGACATAATTAGAGCTACCAAAACAGATGTTTCTAATAATTCTACTATCCTAAATAAAATTTTGGAAATTAAGATCAGAATAGTAGATTTTTACCCTAAACAACTGTTTGCCATCCAAATTATGGTTAATAATAGGAGAGAATTTCAGTCTGACTCCATAGTATAAATGAAATCTAAAATAAAATTGCACTTTGGAGGTGATATATTTGGAAAAATTAAGCTGATATATTCATTTCTATTTGCTGCAAGATCAAATATCCAGCCAGTCCATTTACATGATTCACCAGGGAAAGAGAGAGAACAAACGCCCTCTCAAAGAAATATGTGCCATGCTAGAGCTGAGGAAGTACTGCAAATGGGGAAAAAATCACAGTGGCAGAAAAATCAGAGATACAAATAAATCTCCTCACTCTATAGTCCTAGAGGAGATGTAGGGAAATCAGGAAAGGAAAACAATAAGAGAGATGGGAACCTGAGCGTACCATGTTTCCTTCACCTCACCCCCATTTACAGGACTATATCTTCTATCATATACCTTCCCCAAATAGCTATGGTAAAGTCAAACCGGTCCCAATCCTGACCTAATTTGGCAGAAGGGGTGCCTGATTTGTGCTCTCAATAATTTTTCTTGGAGTCTATGTGTTTAGCAAGATATGTAGGAGTTGCCCTCCCCTAAACCTCCGTAAGTACCTATGAGGTTGCTAATTTGCTCACTGGCAAGCTTACCAGGGAGATATCTACAACTGGATTTAAGTAATCTTGTAGTTAGGCAGGAAGACCAAAGGTTAGGAATATTGTCAAAGTCAGCAGTGCCCACTGGTCCCATGGAGAAAAACAGACAAGAAAAGGAAATCTAAAAGACCTAGCCCTCTGGAAACAAAACAAAAGAAAAAAAAAAAAAAAAAAAAAAAAAAAAACAGAAAATTATAAGAATGAACTGAGTTTAAAGAACTTCATAGTGTTTCCATCCCACATCTTGCAGAATGGGGCTGTAGCAGGGAATACAGAGAGGTAATTAGTGCTTGAGTTTACATCTATTTGCATATGTCATGTGTACACTGGTCACCACCATACACTTGCTTTTCAAAGCAATGCTGGCTCTAAATTCCAGTAAACACTTGGACATTTTAAACAATATATGCCACTTGTGAGTATGGTGTAATGAAGATAGCATGGGTTCTAATAATTTTAATTACTAATATAAAAGGAATTGTGTAGACAAGAACCTTAATTGCAAATGCATTGGATTTAACAAATGTGTATTGTCAGCTCAAGCAACTTAACAAGAACACTAACAATTTTTACAAGAGAAAAAGGTCAGGTCTTTGAGATATTTATTTAAATACGACTAAAAGAAAAGAGGTTCTGTTGTGTATCTTAATGTTCTTGATAGTCCTTTTCTTGGTAATTCTTTTAACCAGTTTATGGGAAGACATTATGGGCTAATTATTTTGTCAACAGAAGGATGCAACTGTGTAGAAAACAATAAGAAACAAAGGAGGAAGTATTCAGAAGCTTCCTTTTGTTCTTTTATGATGATAAGCACCATGCTGTTCCATGTTCATACTAAAATGTGATTTCATACCTATTGTTGGTCTAGGGAAAATACATGCATATACCAATGTATAAATATGTATACATTATGTTTGACATATATGTGTATATATATATATGCATACATATGTATCAACAATGTGTATTATGTGTATGTTTGTGTATTATGCATTTCTGAGATTTTCATTCAGTTGACTGATTTTCATTCAGAAGACTGATACTATTTTTTTTTTAAAGTAATTATGACTCTGTTGTAAGAATCCCAGGATTTGGATTCTGGGTTTATATTTGAGATCTTTAGCACAAACTATTTTAATTCTTTAAAAAAGGAATCCCTACTCACCCCCATAACTTTATGTATAACAATTCATGACAATATGTGACAATTGTAGCATAATTTGTAAGACATATAAAATAAAAATGAATCCCTGAGGACGGTGCGCCCTACTCTCAGCAGGTGTATGTGTGCTTTTACATACTTTGTTGTGCGGAGTTTACAGTCATAAATAAAGGTCAAGTGGTAAATATCATGGCATAGCATTTTACTTTCTTTACTCCCCACTGGTCTTGACCTTCTTAAATTTTTACATGACACATGAATATTGTGTGTTCAAAAGAGTAATAGATTTTGCTGCAAATATGGTAGTAAACAAAAGAAAAAACATAATAGAAGATTGTGCCATGATTCATCAATCTATGTCTATTTGTAAAGAAAGAACTCACCAGTGTTTCCTGGCAAGAGTTCACATTTTTAATTGAAAAGAAAAAAAGAAGAAAAAAAAAAAAAAAACAGTTCAAGAATATGCATGATGACGGGAACTGCAGGATAAAACTGCTCTCCACATCACCCCTTCTTCTCTCTGCTGACCAGTGTTTTGCTGAAACTCAACGCACTTGTTAGGAAAAACTAGAGGAATCCCAAAAGCAACACAAATGAATAAAGGGAGAGTAAACGTGAAAAAACTATTTGATCATTTCATGGGATTCATAAAATACTTTTCAACCCTTATGTGGAAAGGAAGCTGAATTACAGTGACCAGTGCCTTTAAAAACTCTATCCTTATAGAGGAATAAAAACTAAACATCAATTCCAATGTTATGTTTTGTTTCTTTGCTTTTAAAAAAAAAAAAAAAAGTAACTTAGCAGGCAGAGATGGTATGAAAAATGTACAGAATAGAGAAAGAGTAGTGTTGAATTTAAAATCTAACATAGTTAATTACTAGCTGTTGAATGTTGAGATGATTCATGTCATAGTATCTTATTATTAGTGGGAATGATAATATAGGTCTCTCTGAAATAAATACTAAAAGTAATCACATGGGTAAAGTGCAGGAAAAACACTCTCAAATAGTAGCTACTGAAGATATTTAAAAAAGAGTTGCATTTTCTCCTTTATCTCCACCTTTTAGTAGAGCACCTTTTCTGTGTTTCAGAATTCTTGGAAATTTTACATAATTTAGATGTCTGTAGTCAAAATTTGATGGTCTGTTATAATGACTTAATTTGTCTTAGGTTAGTCTGGACTACACACACACACACACACACGTGCACACTATCAAAGGCCATTTTAGTGAGCAAAACATAACCAGCACCATCTCTAGACATAGTACATGGCCACAGCCCCAGACCCAGAAGCTCTACTTGTGCACCTTACCCTGGACATCCCCCAACAAAACCTCTTTATAGACATCTAACCACAGAGATTGCTTTTACCCATTGTTGTGTCTGGTAGTCATCAGTCCATATTATTTGGGATACTCATCAGTGTAATTATGTATAGAAGTAGAAAAATCAATCTCATTGCATGGATAGTGTGATTCATTCTCTAAACATAATCATGGAGTCTGCATTCATCTACTCTGAAGCAGCAAATGAGTACTGTCTAGCTTTTTGTCTAATAAAAATAAGTTCACTGGGCTGGGGGGTTGTGGCTCAGTTGTGGAGCAATTGTTTAGCATGTGTGAAGCACTGGGTTTGATTCTAAGCACCACATATAAGTAAATAAAATAAAGGTCCATCAACAATGAAAAATTATATATTTAAAAACAGAGAAATAGTGTTACCAATATATTGAAGGATACATATTTTGGTAAACATGTATCTGTTGTATAATTTCTAAGGAATGGAAATTTTTGGTTACATTATATTCTTACGGTCAGATTTTTGCAAAACTGACAATTTTACAAATCGTTCCAATTTACACTAGCACAAGAAATATATGAGATATTCAAGGATGCCAGTTTTTTCCAACAATGGCATTTGCCAAAATTTTCATTTTGGCCTTTATTATGGGAATTTAATGGTATCATAGTTGTAGTTTACATTTTTTGATAATCATAAAACTGAGCAGTCTTGCATTATTCAAATAAACTTATTTGTGAAACAATTTCCCCCACAGTGTCCCTACAATTCTGTCTATATTTTTCATTATTTTTAGGTTTTTTTTTTTTTTCTTATTAAAGTAATGGTCTAGAAACCAAGTGTTTTGTCGCTGCTACTATTATAACTATTATCAAAGATATTGCACCCTCTAATGACTGTCTCTAAATCTCTTAATGTTATATTTTGACATGGAATTCCTTAATGAACTTTATGTCAGATCCATCATGTTTTTTTTCTTAGAATTCATGCTTAGTGCTTTGTTGTTGTTGTTTTCTGTGCATTTTTGAATAAATAGCTCCCTTCTCTATGAGAACAAAGATTTTGATTTCTTTTCAAGTGGAAGCTCTACCATAATTCTTAAAATTGGATTACAGTATTCTGAAATAAACCAGCACTCAAATAAATCACCTCATCCTATTACTTCGAAAATTGTCTGATTCAATATCTCACTCTCCTAGTTATTTAGGATATTTGAACAACAATCCTGTAATTCCACCTACTCTCAAGACTGAAGTAGGAGGATCACAAGTTTAAGATCAACTTAGGCAAAATTTTAAAAATATAAATAAAAAGTAATTTTCAAAAATTTTAAAAAGGTTGGGATGTAACTCCATGATTGAGTGCTTGCCTATTATGCATAAAATACTTGGTTTGATCTCTAGCATTGCTAAAAATATAACAAAAATGTAATATCTGTTGCATAAGACCTTCAGCTTTATTTTATTTTATTTTTCATTGCTCATATTGTTATTGTTGTTTTCTGCTTTACCACATGAATTACAGAGTAGGTTGCCAGTCCTACCAAAAAGTATGTTATTTTGATTGGGACAGTGTGGATTCTATAGATTTACTTCAAGAATTGACACACCGGCATTCCAAACCTTCTAACCCATCAAAAAGCTATATTCTTTCATTTATTTAGATATTCTCTAAATTATCTCAATAATGATTATCATTATTGCTTATAGCATGATTTCGTGCTCATTTTTAATTAGATTTTTCCTAAACATTTGCTGTGTTTAAAGCAGTTTTGAAATTTTGTGAATACAATTACATACTGTCAATAAATAACATGATATCTGCATTTTATCTTTTTAATTTTTTTATTCAATGTTGTTGTATTTGTAATAGTAGAATGCATTACAATTCATAATACACACATTGAGCCTTCTTTCACATAACACTGTTTGTATACAAAGTATATTCGTACCATTCAAGTCTTCAATCATGCATTTAGGATAATGATATCCATCTTATTATACCACCTTTTCTTTCCCCCCCCTCCCCATACCCCCCTTGCTCCCTCTCTTCTCCTCCCTCCCCTAGGTGAAGTTAGTCAGTCTCAAATATCCAAGTACCAAATGTTTTCTCTGATATAAGGAGTCAGAGTCACAGTGTTGGGTGTCAGGGTACATAGGAAGATTAGAGGTACACTAGAGTGGTCAAAGGGGAGGGAGGAAAAGGGAGGGAGCTGGGGGGTATGGGGAGGGGGGAAAGAAAAGTTGGTATAATAAGATGGATATCATTATCCTAAATGCATGATTGAAGACTTGAATGGTACGAATATACTTTGTATACAAACAGTGTTATGTGAAAGGAGGCTCAATGTGTGTATTATGAATTGTAATGCATTCTACTGTTACAAATACAACAACATTGAATAAAAAAATAAAAAGATAAAATGCAGATATCGTGTTATTTATTGACAGTATGTAATTGTATTCACAAAAGCGAATCACCACATCCAAATGTAGAATATTTTCACTATTCCCAAATAAAAACCTGCACCCACTAGCAGTCACTTTACCTGAAAGCCTGAGACAACTTTCAGGCCACTTTCAGTCCACAGATCTGCAGTGCTGGGAGTTTAATAAAACTGGAGGGCTGCGGACCCAGCTCAGTGGTGGAGCGTTTGCCTAACATGTGTGAGGCACTGGGTTTGATTCTCAGCACCACATATAAATAAATAAATAAAAAAAAAAAAAGGTCCATCAACAACTAATAAAAATGTTTTAAAAAATACAAATGGAGTCAAACAGTATAGGAGCTATTGTGGCGACAGGCTTCTGCCCCTTCGGCATGAAGTGAGTCCACCGAGGTGTGGACACATTCTTCCTTGCCTCCCTCCTGCAAAGCCCGTGGGGTCGCCCTCTTGTTGACAGCCTTAAGCCCACAGCAACAAGGCAGTGGTCCTGGCTTTAGTTTCTGGAGAACCTTACTGTACTTCCCAGCTAAAAATACTAACACACAGCCCCTGGTAATCAGGACAAGAGCCTGAGCTTCCCTGCCGGCGGGTAAGACGCACACGTGGTGCCAGTAGGTAACTGAGAGCTGGGGCAGTCTGAGTCCTTTTCCACATCCGGGTCCTGAAGCTGCTGACCCTGCATGCTGGCAACAGGGAGTCACTTCCTGCCTGTTTGGCGACTGTTTCTCAGAGAGCAGAGCTCCAGCTTTGGTAAGATGGTCCTCCAAAATGTCATCTCCGACGAGCTTTAAATAAAACATTCCATCATACTACCTCCTGGGTTCCTTCCCTCAGGCATTCATCCACTGATGTCCAGACCCACCAGTTCAGAATTGCCATTCATAAAACCCCCTATAGTTTGGACTTGTGCCAGATATTGCACAATCACACAATTTTGTGATGGCTCCAGGACTTTGCATGCTCAGTGACCCTGGGGGGAAAAATGTGCATGAAACTGTCCCTCAGAGCTGCCCTGACAATAGGTGGGCCAAAGGCACAATTCCTGGAACATAAAAGAGATTTATTTTAAAAAGATAGATATTCTTATGTTTCCTCCCTTGATGTAAACTTCATGAATAAAGATTGTCTGTGCCATGTTAGACAGTATGCCCACTAAGTATTATAGGGTTTGGCAAATGGTGGACCCTCAAGAGATACAGAATGTATGACTGAATAAATTGTGTATTTCATGAGTAAGCATGGGACTTCCATTAATTCTATGAGGTACAACATTATTAGGATCAGAAAAACATCAAGCCTTCTCTCACCGTAAGGTAAATATTAATACTTCATTACATGTCCTCATGCAATGATAACGCAGTGCTTTTCACTGGCTTATTCCTGATGAGGTATTTCCCAGCACCCAAAAAACAAAACACACCAAACCAGATGACACATTTTATTTTTTCAATATTTTGGTAAGCCCATAGATATGAGACTCAGGAAACGGAATCTAAACACCAGGTTTGAGATTTATCCATCCAAAACCTATGTCCCCTCCCACTAAAGGCGACATTATATGTCATGATATCTGAGTAAAGATTGAAACACTAACATGAGAGAATTACTACACAGCACCTTTTACTAACAATGTAATTTAGATGCTTGGCTCATAAGAAACCAGTAGCATTTTGAACAAATTTCTTCATATCTCTGACTATAGGTATGTGAGCTTTTTGGAGAATTAGAAATAATTCAATACTAGCTGGGCACGATGGTGCATGTTTGTAATCCCAGAGATTCAGGAGACTTAAGCAAGAGGATTGCAAGTTCAAGTCTCATCTCAGCAATTGATTGAGACTCTCAGCAATTTAGCAAGACCTTGTCTCAAATTAAAAAAAAAATTAAAAAATAAAGGATCAGAAATGTAGTTCAGTGGTAAAGCACCCTTGGGTCCAATCCCCAGTATGAAAAAAAGAAAAAAGAAAAATAATTTTTCACTAAGAGCCCTGTTATCTCATAAGGTAAACTGTAGGTTAAACCAAAATTGCAGTTACCAAAGTATTATCTAGACTAGTGTTTAATCTAGATATGCAAATTATGCTTTAGTCCACTGTTTGGGGCCACTGTGACAAAAAGTCCAGACAATAACAATTTTTTTGTTGTTGTTTTATTTTTTTTTGGTACCAGGGATTGAACTCAGGGGCACTCCACCACTGGGCCACATCTCCAGCCCTTTTTGTGTATTTTATTAGAGACAGGGTCTCACTGAGTTGCTAAGTGCCTTTGCTGAGGCTGTCTTTGAACTCACGATCCTCCTGCCTCAGCCTCCGAAGTGCTGGGATTACAGGCGTGCGCCACCACACCCGGCTCAGACAATAACAATTTTAGAGGAGGAAAAGTTTATTCTGGGGCTCACAGTTTCAGAGGTCTCAGTCCATAGATGGCGACTATTCCTTGGGGCTTTAGTGGTAAGTCAGAATATCATGACTCAAGGGTGTGACAGAGGAAATAGGCTCAGGACATCACAATATAGAAGTAAAGAGAGAGAGAGAGAGATACGCTCACTAGGACAAATATAAACCCCAAAGTCCTGTCCCCAGTGACCACCTGCTTCAGCCACATCCTGTTTTCAGTTACTCTCAGTTAATCCCTATCAGGGAATTAACTCACAGAATGGGATAAGGTTCTCATAACCCCATCCTATCACCTCTAAGACTTCTTGCACTATCTCCCACATGCGCTTTTAGGGGACATCTCATATATAAGCCATAACAAATTCATATATAAATGATTAGTGACAGAGTTAAAAGGAAAAGACTTCATGAAATAGATAATTTCAACTTTATACAAACTTCCTGAAATATGTATATCACAGTCATGTTTGATTTGATCCTTAACTTTGTATCAGTAGCTGAAATACTGAATAATCTATCTCATTTTATTAAATCCCAATTTTAAAACTTAAGTGACTACTTTAAAAATATGAGCAATGATCTTTACTTTGTTGAACACGTTGAACTTCCAGTTTTTGGTGTGTGTGTGTGTGTTTGGTGTCACACAAATGACCCTAATTCATTCACCTTGAGTTCAAGAAAGGAAAGTTCAGCTACAGTACCAAGCAGCTAAAATTTGTGACGTGAAGATGGATTAGTTGCATCTCATCTGGAACTGGCATTGAACTTTATTCACCCACACAAGCATCTTGACTTGCTCACAAGTATGAGCCAGCACATTTTTCTTCCTTGACAACAAGGGAGATAGAAATACAGCTTAAATGGTAATGTGCACGCAGCATCTGTTGCTTCTATGCCAAGAAGCAAGCATTCTCCCTGAGGGAGGAATGTCATAAGCTTCTAGAATTTCACAAGTCAACAAGCCCCAGTGTATTTTATGCCTTTTTCTCATCTTTTATTAATGGTTACTTGGTCTTAAATTATATGCTCCTATTCCTTAACTGGGTATGGGCAATAAGTGATTTCCAGATAACATTGTTCATACTTGGGTATACATAAAATTCTTTTGAAAATTGGAATTCTAGAATTTTAATTTCTGATTGAAAAGTTCTATACATTTATAATTTTAATACAAATCTCCAATTTATCTTTAAAAACATTTTGTTCATGTATGTACTCACCAACACTCAACGAGAGATTTTCATTTCTCTGAATCCCTGCCAATGATGAGTGTTGTTGAGTTCATTTAAAATGTTTGTAAACTGGTGGGTTAAAACCATCATTTATAATATTTTTTAATTTAGTCGATTAATGATAAGCATTAGTACATTTTCTGATGCTTGTGACTTTGCAGTAAAAACCCCATTCATTTGTATTGGCACTTTTACATAGTTACAAGGGTAGTATATGAGCTTTCCCTCTATTTGAAATATCTCCACTTATTTTGGAACTTAATGACCTGTTCCCTCTCAGAAGCACCATAGTCATTCTTCATTCACATGTTTATTTCACCCAGTCAGATAACAACTTTACAATAAAAATTCAAAGTGCACCTCTATTTTAAAGCCTCCTTTGCTGGTGATTGCTCAATTCAGACAGTTTCCATCATTGTCCTTACTCTTCCTCAGTCACTTCTAATCCTTTACTTATTTATTCTAATTAGTTATATATGACAGCAAAATGCATTTGGATTCACTGTACACAAATGGATCGCAACTTTTCATTTCTTTGGTTGTACACGATGTAGAGTATGCTAAGCAAAGTAAGCCAATCCCCCAAAACCAAAGTCCAAATGTTCTCTCTGATAAGTGGATGCTGATCCCTAATGTTGAGGGGCAGGAGGGGCGGTGAGTGCAGGAACTTGGGAAAAACCAAAATTGGGTAAAGGGGAGCAAAGGGAGGGGGCACTGGAGCAGGAAATACGGTGGAATGAAATTGACATCATTACCCTAGATACATGTATCACTTCTAATCTTTAAAGTGTCCCTAATGTTGGCGTCCAATATCAGAACCTAGGGCATGGAGGTTACCTAAGCTTTTATCTGTAAATACTCTACTCCTCAGACTTCCAATGAAATATCAAAAGATGCTTTTAACTTGCTAAGAATTTCAACATTTTTATCCAAATGTAACACAGGAAGGATGACATTTATGGAAAATTAGTCAGCCAGGTGTTTTTCCTCTGAAATTTCAACATGACCTTGACACGTCTAAAGGAAACAGAATCCCTGACTCAGCCACACTGACTGTTGGTTAGTTAGAGAGGGGTTTGGATAGGAAGCACTTTTGTTTCTTCTAATGCAGTTTATCGGTGCTCTTGGCACATGCAACCAAAGAAACCCAGTAGCCATGTGGTGATTTTTGATTAAAACTTTTATTTAACCTAAATATTTACATTAAGCAAAGGCCAGGGGAGGGGCCCATTCAGAGTAACATAAGATTTCCCAGATTAAAACTAGGAATACTTGGTTTGACTAATCTCTACAGGAAATTTTAGAAAAGGGAATAGGGAAAAGTGGCAAATAATTTATTCCTAAGGAGAGTCAAAGTCAAATAAAGTACATCCTTGTGGGAATTAATAGAATTGTTTGAAAATACTTCAGTTTGCTTTTGGGGCATGTGTTATGACAGCATACCTCTACCTGTTCTGAAATCGGTGAGAAGCTATGACTTATTGGCTGACAAAATATGAACAGGAAGGCTGTGTGTCATTTCCAGGGAGAAGGCTGAGAGTCCTGTCATGGTTTGCCACAGTTCTGAGGGAAGCCTGTGATAAGGTGGCATCTCCCACAACTTGAACCTTCAAGTAATCCTTCATTAAAAGGAGATATCTTTATCTTTGGCAACAATTTTTTTTTCCTTTCTTTTTTCTTTTTTTTTTTTTTTTTTTTTTTTTTTTTTGTGTGTGTGTGTGTGTGTGTGTGTAAAAGTCTTCAAATGACTCCAGCTGGGAAAAATTTTTTCCAGTGATACCCTTTCTCAGAACAAAATACCATCATGCTGTACTTGAAGACTTAAGTAACTTTAAACTCCAGAATGGCCCCCTAAATATTAATTTCAAATTCTAGTCAAGTGGGAAGGAAACATAATTTAGAATATTGACAAATCATATCAACAAGATCTCAAATCCATTTGGGGATTGCATTATAAGGGCATTAAACTTAGGCCAAATATAAAGTCAGATATAATTGCTTTATACATGTACATCCATCCAGGATTGACAATTTACTGTTTTATATCAAATACATGGGAATATCTCTAACACATTTCTTGGTTTTTAAGTTGATTCCTTGGTTCCATGATGGTCTAAAAAACAATAAGGCTGAGATGCTAGAAATTCCCTATCCTACTATAAAAAGAGTTGGAAAGCTTAGCATAGTGGAAATGCCAAAATGGCTTTATTGTGCGCACATTCTAAATCTCCTTGGGAGAGATTACCAAGGGAGTCCACTCCCTTTTCAAGGTATTAAAAGTTGTGCCAGTAAGAGGAGTAAACACTCTTTTTGAAAAATGCCACCATAGTGTGGATATGATAAGCAAACAGGGGGTGCCGATATATTATATTAATTGATAATTCCTTTCATGAGAGGTACCTATAGAAGTTAAAGCCACAAATTATTTTTTATTTTTTTTTTATTGAATCAATGTTACCTCGGATCATCAGAATGCTATAACAACATTGTGTTTAATTATTCCTGTTATGGTTTGTATGTGAGGTGTCCCCCAAAAGCTAATGTGTGAGACAATGCAAGGAAGTTTAAAGGAGAAATGATTGGATCACAAGATCCTTAATCCAATGGTTTAATCCAGTGATTTAATCTCCTGATGGGATAAATTGAATGGTAACTGAAGGTGGCTGGGGTGAAACTGAAGGAGGTGGGTTATTGGAGGCATGCCTTTGGGGTTTATATTTTGTATTTGGCAAGTGAAATCTCTCTCTGCCTCCTGATCACCGTGAGAGCCACTTCCCTCCACCATCCTCTTCTGGTATGATGTTCAGCCAGCTGTCTATAGACTGAGACCTCTGAAACCATGAGCCCCCAAGTAAACTTTTCCTCCTGTAATTGTTCTTGTCAGGTATTTTAATTACAGCAGAAAAAAAAAAAAAATTCCCTTCATTTAAAAAATGCAGTATTACTATCAAGAGACCAAAGAGGCAACTCTGAGCACATTCTGTCTTTTTCCTGTTCCTACCTCTCCTTTGCTCTCTCTTCTTTTCCACAGGAGTCTGTACATACAAACTGAATTCACCTGATTGAGCTGTTTTGTGGCTTCTGTTGCCTCCAGCCAGAAGAACACAGTGTTTTAAAGCAAATTCAGTCAAAATAGATGAATTTTAAAAAAAATACAGCTAATTCTTAGGAAATTTTTGATCTATTTAGAAAAACAATTTTGAAAATGTCACTATTATATTTCGGTCTGGTTTGTTTTGAACATGGAGCAAAAGAAAACATGTTGAAACCCTCATAACCTCAAAAGAGCTCATGATTTTAAACTATAATGAAAAATCAACAAAATAGTAATGTAATAGTTAGCAAAATAATAGGAAAATTACAAATTAATATCAAATTTCAATAATGTGACTCAAACAAATAATTTATGAGTATCTTGTTTGATAATTTCAAATTATTCTTAGTTTAATCAGATAAGAAAAAATAAATAAAATTCAAACAAAAATGGTTATGACATAACAGGACTATATTGAAGATAATCTAATATCTTTCACTAAGCTTACAATTATTAATACAGTTATTTTTCTTATATATTTAATTTTTAGTTGTAGTTGGACATAATCCTTTTATTTTATTTATTTTTATGTGATGCTGAGGATCGAACCCAGGCCTAGCATGTGCTAAGTGAGTGCTTTACTGCTAAGCCATGACCCCAGCCCCTAATAAAGTACACACATAAATGTTGACATATCTGCATTATTTGAACATTACTCTGAAATAAAATGAATACATTCTGAATTTATTATGCAGAAATATAATTCCAAAAAAATTGTATTAAGAAAAACAATCAAACACAAGACATACAGTATCAGGTATATCTATCTGCATGGTTCCTGAAAGAGATAAAACTATGGGGTATGAAAACAATGTAGTTTTCAGGAGCTATTGTAAGGATTATCTATAATGGGACACAACAAAACAAATTTGACTGATTAAAATGCTTCACAACTTGATTGCTATTATAACTACTCAACCATATGCATTTATGAAAACTCAATAAAGTATAATGTAGTATCGATTTTAATAAAGTAAATTATATCTCAGTAAGTGACTTTCAAAACTGGTTCCAAAAATTTAATACAGCAACAGCCCAATTGCAATAAAAGAAATAAAATAATTACAAAGAATTATTTCCAAAATAAACATGCAAGCAAGTTTTTTGTATAAGTTATTTCCAAATTTTATGGAAAGGCTCTATAAAGCTTTAAAAAGCCAACATTTTCTAAAAGATCTCAATACCCTGCTAGTGTTTAATCTATAGGTAGGAAAAGGCATTTTTGTTTTACTTTCTACTATGAATTGCCACTTAGCATAGCTTTGGTAAACTAGGATATCTACAACAATTATTTATTACATAAAAAAAGAAGGAAATGAATTAAAATGACAGTACATTTCAAAAAAGAATTTAAATGATTTTTACAGCAACTGGGGAGCACAAACAAAATATAAATTCTTTTCAACAGTTTATCAACATACTGTCATGTCAAGATTTCTCAGTAGTTATTTAAAAGGTGATTTACTTGGTAGCAATCATGTCAATGATTTAAATAATTGAAATAATATTCTTATTTTTTCTTACTAAGCCATTTAGCAATACTTAAACATATTTTCTTCTTTAAAATAACTTGCTTTTTTGTGAGATAGACAAATATGCCTCCATAATAAAGACACCTTGGGGGAAAGGGGTGTAACTCAATGGCAGAACATTAGCCTAGCATGCACAAAGCACCAGATTCAATTTCCAACATTGCAACAACTATACACATATATGATATTCAATATGTATGTGTATATGCATGTATTGAATTTTATAGCCAACAGGTAGATTTATTTTGAAACAAAATTTAATAGGTCATGCAAGCCAATCATACAGCTGTAACAACTGGTGAATATATACTTTGAAAACAAACAAAAGTGAATGAAAATTGTATGAATCTATGAAGCAAGGAAGACAAGATTGACTAAGATCCTGGGGAAAACAAAATCTTCCTAAATGTTGCTTTTTTTTTTTTTCCCTGGGAGCATTTATTGATTCTAGATACAGGTTGTGTTTGGATTGTTCTACTTATAAAATGTGGAATTAAAAGGGCTTAAGAAAAAGTCCCAAGGATAGCATGCTGGATACCTAATACAGAATGTTTTGTTTGTTTGTTTTTTCCCTTGAGCCATTTAGTGAACCCCAGGATGATACAAAAGACTGAGCATGCTGGGCTAAAGTTTTCTAAAAATCCAAATGAGAAGCACTGACTCTCAAGATCAGAGGCATGAAGTTCCATGAAAGAGAGGGGCTTACTAAAATACATGCCCAGTCTCACCTGATGATATGACCAGAGTTTGAACTTATATAAGGAAGATAGCTAATGAGGCTAACTCAATCCCCAAAAGAGAACTAGATTTCCCACAAACTTTCAGTTCTGGGGACAGATACCCTTGAGGCTATCAAACCTCAAAAAGATAGAATTGAATCCCTTGGAGTCTTTCAATACTGTGGACAGAGACCCATCAGGCCATCAAAATCCATGAGCAAGGAACAGAGCAAAGTCAGGCATGGATAAATCTTAATCAAATACCAACCCATCTCTATTTAACATATCTGCTCAATAGAGGGAAAAACAAACTTCTGGTAGAAAAGTGACGTAATTTGGACCTTCTCAGGTCAGTTTTAATATATGTCATGTAAACAAAAATCATTATACTTTAAAAAATGAGATAATAATAACCAATAATCAAAAGAAAACAAATAATACTGGCAAGACACAGACCCACAGATAATCCAAAAGCTGTGGTCAGAATAACAAAACTTTAAAATAGCTATGGAAAGTGTAAAAAAATTAGATACAGAAAATAGAAAAAAAGGCAAAAAGTTGCATGAACATGTGAAGCATATCAACAGAGAATCAGAACATATATAGGACATTTTAAATTAACGTTTTGTACAATTCCATGAATATAACATGTGTAACATGTAACCAAAACATTTGGCTACATAAATTTTGATAAATAGGTTTAAAAGTAAACTGCATAACTGAAAAAATTAATTTACTCAACTTGTACACTAATAACAAATGCGCAAACTCTAGTGAACAAAATAATTTAAATATTCACAATTATTTTTTGAAAACTTGAAAACAGTGCCTCCTAGGTATTTGAAATTTCTATACCTGGATATGAATGATGATTATAAAGATGTTTGAAATTCTTTGAGGTGTTCACACACATTAGATTGTTGAGTGCAATGTTATACCTTGTGCTTGTCAAGAGTCATGTTTCAAAGTATAAGAAACAAACCAAAAGGAACACCGTTTTTCTATGGGGCTTTGATGGAACCAGCATTGGTGAGGAGGATTGTTTTAAAATTAAATCCCCCTTGGAATTCAGGACTCCGTGACCCAATGCATAAATAGGAGGTTGAACTGTATACAGATGGCGAAACTGCTGTTGGTTTTGTGTGGCCTCCACCGGGTATAGGAAATGCAGACAGTAAACATTAAAATACTGCTGTATACACTCAAAAGTAAACACAGACTTGCAGCAAACTGATTTGTATGAAAAGTTAAATCTTTTTAGAAAAAATATTTTGTATGAATCATCAATTCTCAATGTCTTAAAATATTTATTTCAAAATTATTCATCAGATGGGGTTGGGTTGTGACTCAATGGCAGAGCACTTGCTTAGCATGTGTGAGGCACTGGGTTCAATCCTTAGTACCACATAAAAATAAATTAATTAATTTAATTAAATTTAAAAAAAAAGAATAACAATATCCAAAAAAGATTTATCCAATGACTCTTTTGTGTTAGGCCTAAAAAATGGCTTTCTTTTTCTGTTCACACTTAATCATTTTTCTATTACAAACATGCATTACTTGTGAGATGAAAAAAGAAAACAAATATGTGGAACTAGCACTCAAAGAATTCTATCTGAATTTTAATTGAAAATTAAATAATATATGTGCTAATAAATAAAACTAGTGTTAAAAAAAGGATTAGGAACACGTACACAGGTCATTATTGTCACTGTGTAACATTGCAGAATATGTAAATGATAACAGGAAAAATTGGGCAAATATCTATTACAAAGGAATACCAAAATATCATCTAAATTAGCAAATGTGTAAACTTACTATAGGAAAAATTGAACAAACCATTCAGGAACCACTTTGCATTCCAGTGTCCTTCCAATTAAAGTTTATTATTTATCATTAGATCATTGTCTAGCATGAACTTCAAGTGTTAGTAAATTAAACTCTTACACAGTTGGGAAAGATCATTTAGTTTCAGATGATGTATTGAAATATGAAAGTAATGGGGACAGGTGAGATAGTTAAAAGTTTTATCACGCCGGGCGCAGTGGGGCACGCCTGTAATCCCAGCACTTTGGGAGGCTGAAGCAGGAGGATCGCGAGTTCAAAGCCAGCCTCAGCAATGGCAAGGCACTTAGCAACTCAGTGAGACCCTGTCTCTAATAAAAAAAAAAAAAAATACAAAAAAGGGCTAGGGATGTGACTCAGTGGTCGAGTGCCCCTGAGTTCAATCCCTGGTACCAAAAAAAAAAAAAAAGTTTTATCACCCACATGATTAAACTGATGTTTACTGAAGGCCTTCATGAAGGCACTAGCTATGGTGATGATAAAAATGGAGAAACAAAAATATTAGCACATTTGAAGTGAACAATCTTGATTTTTAGTTATTGGAAATGAGGAAGATACATTGAAAATAATCACAACAGAGCAAAAAATTTCCCTAGTATTTGGGAAGATAGTATTTTCACTCAGAAATCAAAAGAGAAAAAAAATCTAAAGGATGTACTTGGTGATGAGTTAAACATGAACATATTGAACTTGATGTGTTTATGAAAATTCACAGAACATCTGTTTGTGAGTAGCTAGATATAATGGTCTGAAGTTCATGTGAATGACCTGAAGTAAATATGGAGATAGGGGAGTCATCATGGTAGGCATGATATTAATATCAACACCTAGCAACTGCTAGATGCCAAGCACTGTTCTATGTGCTATTCAGTATTTGCATCGCCATTTATTTCCACAACCACCAAATGAGGTGAATAATATCATTGGATTTCCATCTGTCAATAGAGACAACTGAAACACAAAGGGTTAGATGACTTACCCAAGCTCACAAATCTCATAATTTGAAACAAGGAAATGTACAACAGGGCCTAAGCGCTGACACACTACAGTACACACTGCTCTTGAGGAGAAGGTCATTGAAGGGATGAGAGGAGGTGAGATCAAACAAGGAACACTTCCAAAATGATGATAGATGTTCTGCACATCAAGGTGAAAATCAACATTGTAAATACTGTCAGAGGAAGGGGAGACTAGGGAGGGAATGGGAATGGACCCTATTGAAAGGTAGAAGGAAACGAAGGAGTAGAAGTTCATGGTATTCAAGAGAATGGAGCATCTCAAGAGCAAGGGAATGGTGGTTTGATAGCTTCAAGTGCAAACATGACAGTCAAGATAGAAATAAGAAACACTTAATGCGCATTGCAATTAAGAAGTTAAGAGAGGACAGGTTAAAGAGTTTGTCGGGCATACACCAGGCCCTAGACGAGAATTCAGGAGAAGTGGTGTCTTGTCTTCCCATAAATTTGACTTGCAATATTGAAGACAAAAATGAACATTCTCAAGTTCAGGAAGTAGACATTTTATCGTAAAATGAGCATGATCCCCAACTGCCTTACTTATTCACACTGCTATAACAAAGGACCCTATGTGTGGGGTTGACACAACAAACTGCTACTTCTTTGATTTCTGTAGGCTGGAAGTCCAAGTTCAGAGATCAGAATGCCAACCGGGCTGGGCTCTTGTGGCTCTCTCCCTGTAGCAGATTGTCTACTTCTTGTATCCTCACATGGTGGCTAAAAAGCCACAGGCCTCTCTTTTCTGTGGGCATCAGCACCATCTATGTGTACTCCCACCTATGACTAACTATCTCTCACAGGACCCACCTCCAAATAGCATCACTTTGAGGAGTAGAATTGCAACACATAAATTTTGAGGTAGACACAAACATTCAGCCTTTTTAACTAATGTTATAACATTTTCAGTAATTCTATTCTAAAGAAGCAACAGCCACTTTACTAGTACTGTTATAAAAATAGGCTAATATATACCGTCACAAATACATATTAGGGGCAGGACCAGTGACTGTGAGATATTTTTATCTTCACACACTAAAAACCACAAAGTAGCTGATGTTTTAAGGGGGAAAAAAAAGATGTTTGTTTTCTGCAACTTTTATGGTATATGGCCTGTATAACCACAGACAGATACTCCTACCATTTGATGTCTTCTCTGGAAGATAAAAACTCATAAAATTATAAATTGTGCTTTTAAAGAAAAAAAGTAAATTATTATAAGTGAAGTTTGTGAGTGATCAGAGAAAACTATGAATTTAGAATTTCATAAATCTTATCATTTGGCATTCTTGGATTCCAAACATAAATGAAAAACTGGGCATGGTGGTCTATGCCTGTAAGAGCCACCTCTGAGCTGTGGCAGGACTTTTGAGAGCAGCATGGAAAATTAGAGAGATCCTGTCTCAGAATGAAAACTATAAAGGGCTAGGAAGGTATCTCAGTGTTAAAGCATCCCTGTGTTCAATTGTCACTACTGCTGCACTCCCACAAACAGAAAACAAGTAGTAGTAAATGAATCTAGATTTATTAAAAAGTATTCTGATATCATTGAAATTATAGGACAATTTTGATAGTCTGTGGCTTTTCTTGCTTCTTCCCCCAAATAATGGTTACCGACTGATATTTGTACCCACATTGTGGTAACTTTGGGATTGACACAAGGGACAAACTGTACAAAATTCTAAATGAATTTCATAAACACAAATCCTGAGGGCAGAGAGGATTCAATGCAGTCTGTAGTCTACAAACCAATTTTGATGCTCCGGTAAATAAAAGCTTCTCATAGAAACAACAGTAGTCTGAAACATATTATTCCTAAAAGAAGTCTGCACCAGAAGTCTTTGAAATTGAACATGATGAAAACCTCAGAATTATATTAAAAGTAAATTAAATTAAGTTTAGCAAGACTCTATTGCACAGACATCAGTCATCAAAAACTGTTCCGGCTCCTGCCGTTAGCTAAGAACTAAGAAGGGACACTGGACATGAAGCAATTGAATATAAACTAAGGGGATAGGGAAGATAATAGTCATGTGCATAATTTTCCAGAATGCAAATCAACTTATGGAAAGTTGCTGGGTAATTTCTCCAAAAACAGTATGATATTTAGTGTATTAAATGATTCTTCTTTATTATTTGCATTTAAAGACAATTTTCTTGGCTTAGCAGTTGATAATGAAAAATTGGGGGACCAGTTTGGAGTTTAAGGCCCAGGGTCAATTTCAGATTCATTAGAGAACATTTCCCAGGACTAAAGACTCTCACATCCAGTGGCTGCTGTATCCAGTACTCCTGACTTTTCAAAAACAAGGATTTTGGTGTCAGACCATTACCCAACTACAACATGATGCATGAAAAAAATCTCTTGAAGAACCTGGAAGCATCATTTCTGAATGACCCATTCCCAACATAATTCTATAGGTTTGCTCATTTTTCTTTTACCTATATTGAGTCTATATTTCCAGATTCTTATTCAATCCTAGTTATGAAACATTAGAGTCATATCATAAATCATATCACATTGAGATATATTTATATAGATAGACATGAGGCAAATTAACTCCCTCTCTCTTTTTTTTTTAACTTAAAAAAAAAAAAAAAAACTTTTGAATAGTGAATAAAAGTTAACACTATGAGAAACCGGCCATCTCCTACATACTGAACATACATAAATTTCTGAATAGGCAGGAGGAAAATAACGATTGACAAAAATAGGTTACCTCATATGTAGGTTTAAAATGTTTAATTATCTTGTGAAACTATTACTGAGCCTGAATAAAAATAACTTGCAGTTTTCCTAAGCTGTTGTGTGTTGTGTGGGTCCACAGAGCAGGCCTACTCATAGTGGAACAAAAGAGTCTGGACATAATTAATTGTTTAACCAGCACTCTTGGTAATTTGGATTATTTCACTTTGGGATGTAAATATGGATGTGGTTCCTTGAAAACAAGTGACTTCTTCAACTTGTCAGGATGATGAAAAGAACTATTAATATTGCACTTGTGACAGCAGCTAGGCAAACTGTCATGTTTATAAGCAAGCTCTGAGAACAATTCATGCAAACTGCAATGCAGCCTGTCATCTCTGGGTCTTGTTTGCTCTGGGCAAAGAGTTTATAACAATGTACTGACAGGTTGCAAAAATCAAAAGCAAAGAATGGCATAACAGGGGCTATTGTGAAGAAGAAAATGATTTCAGAGAATGAAAAAGAGTAAAATCACATGGAGTTTGACCAACATGAGTTGATTTCAAAAACGATTTCAGTCTTCTCAGAAACTGAGAAAATAGAAATATGAAATGATTGTTCCCAAGTGAATAAAATCAAATAATTAAAAACAAAGTGAAACTAACATTTACCACATAGAGGAGATGACCAGAAATAAGAACTATATTGATGAAAAGTTAGAGGGAATAATATTTTCATCTTTGCAATTAAAATAAATTAGAAGGATTAATTCTAAACAGCCTACATGATTTAAATGAAATCATCACAAAGACACTGAGTAAATAAATCAGAAACTCAATTGTTAAGAACTGGATTTTTCACTGTAGTTTACTGTAATTTTCAGAACATATCTATTTCTTCTGTGTTGTTGTCCTGGAAAATTGTGCAGTACATGAGAGAAAACATTATTTTCTGGAAAATTAAAGATGTCCTTGGAGAATATAGAAATAATTTTTTCTAAAGTGAGTAGAAGATGAATTTCCTGGGATAAGAAACTTTGTTTTGTTTTTATTTGTATTCCTTCAGTGCTATAAACTTCTAGAATGAGGCTTTCTTGCCTTGCCAAGACCTAGATTTTTCCCAGAAAAAAAAAAAAAAGAAAGAAAGAAAGAAAGGATAAAAGAAAAGAAAAGAAAAAGAGCTATATGCGAGTATGCTTTGCGAATAAGAATCTTGACCAAAACTTCACAAGAGGCCCTACAATGTCAAACAAATATGGCTGAGAAGGCTTTGAGGCAAGAAATCTAAAGTAGAGTAACATGAATAAGGATGCCACCAGTAAAGTAATGACCACGGGGGAAAAATTACATGGCACAGCCCTCAGTCCTAATTAATATTATTTTATTTTTAAAGTTGGTGGCAGTAAATGTGGTGCAAATTGTTGTATGTTTTGAGTATCTCATTAATATAATGAATAATGTATATTCACTAAATCTGACTATACAATTTTATACTAAGAAAACTTATGATGGATCTGTTGCTTATTAAAGCTGCTAACATCTTTAGAGCAAAACCCAAGAAGAGAATATTACTTGATATATGCCTTTTCATATTTACTATGAAAGATACCAAGATTTTATCACAGAAATAAAAATGACTAGTTATATATTGCTTATCCTCTTTCACCAAAACTTGTGTAAATTTTTGTGCTTGGCTCTGTAGTTACTATAGGGTAGGAAAAGGAAATGCATTAGGTCCATGTTCTGATAAGTGCTGTTGCGTGTTATTTTTGGTGGTGTTAGGATCTTCCTGTGCTTCTTCTCCCTATGATTTTTTTTTAATTGTTGTCTACTGTATTTCAGAAAACCCCATATAGAACGCTCTCCATCTTCTCAAAAGGCCATGTCATCTCTGGGAGTTCCCAAAGGGACAAGTGCATAGCCATGAATCTCATTTCTCTTTCCCTCTCAGGCACTAGTAATTCTCATGATAAATAGATTTACTAAAGCCTCTTGATTTTCATATAACTGATTGACACATTAGATTATCGTTTATCCCTCACTTCACTCAACAAGCATTTAGTGCTTATTAAAGTTACCTGGTGTACCTTGATGAACAAAACATAGTCCCTGCCCTCAAGAGTCTTTGGGTCATGATGCCTTCTCCTACTGTAAGATAATTCCTTTCACAACCATGTCATGTACACCACAGGTCTGTATTCACTGACAAATCTGTTCAAACAAGAGAATGCAGCTGACCCCAAAGCTTTCAGTTCATGGTCTGACCAATAGCCTCCATCTACCTGCACTCTACAGGTGTCTGAGCTTCAGTGCCTGGTGTCCCGGGGCTGTGAACTTTCTTCACAAGTGTTTCTCCAGAGGCATAGCTTCTTTCACTACCCTCTTCACTTTCCTCGGCTTCCAATAATCCTCATCTATTTCTTTGACATACTCATCCCTTGCACGAGCCCTGATTGGGGAGATGGCTGAGATTGTGGTTGGCTGCTGGCCATATAGAGATATTTGGACATTGCTGCCTTCCGTGGTCTCGAGGGACTTGGCCCGGGATTTCGTGGGACTTGGCCCAGGATCACGCGAGACTTGAGCCGAGATCGGATCGGGTCGACGACATTTTGTTTTGTGGGTTTTTTGGTGGTGCGTGTGAGAGTCGTTGTTAGAGCCGGAGAGAGAAGTTATCAGAATAAAAAGGCTTTTGGTTTCCAGTTTGCCTCTGAACTTCTTCCTGCAGCTTCCTTGCTCCAAGCAGCAAATCGCTTCAGGCAGCGACAGGTGGCGGCCCGTACGGGGACTTAGGAGCGGACAGGTAAGAACTGAAAGGTCTCTAAAGATGGGTTCGAATATAACTAAATCCCAAATGATAGAGGTTATGGAAAGAATCCTTGATATACCTGACTCCGTTGTCAGTGAGGAGGATTTAGAAAAAAGTGAAAGTGATCAAGAAAGCGTAGCTTCCACTGGGTCAACTAAGACCAGTAAAGAGAGTATGTGAAGAGTCCCAAAAATGACAAAAATCCAAGCTGTTAGAGCTATTTGGGAGTTATTGGAGATAGCTGAAGAATACTTGCTCTTCATGGAACCTGGGACTCAGGATATTGCTGTCAGTGAAATTAGCAGTGGTGAGGAATCTAGTAAAAGTGATCCTGAGAAAACGAGGAAAAAGAAACTAAAAAAGACCAAGAAAAAGGATCGTCAAGTAGAGGAACCACTTGTGTCCTCTACTCCCCCATGGGTGGAATCCATTACAGAAAATATGAAGGGTATTACTAGGCATTTGCATACCCTAGAAACAGAAATAAAAAGTCTTTCTGAGTGCTTATGCACTCTTGAGGGTAACTCACAGATACATTGGGAACTGCCAGTATTTGAAAAGAAAAATGGACAGAGGGTCCACCAGTCAGTAGATTTCAAAACAATAAAAAATCCAAAGAGGCATTAATGACGTATGGACCCCAAGCTCCTTTCACATTGAGTATGCTGGAGTCCCTTAACAGCTTTAGCTTAACCCCCTCAGACTGGAAAAGTCTATGTAAAGCACCATTAAGCGGGGGGCAATACTTGGTTGGCAATCGCAATTTCAAAAACTTTGTATAGAAACGGCTAAAAGAAATGCAGCTGCAGTATTTGGAGACCATAATATAAAAATGCTCACAGGAGAAGGGCAATTTGCAGACTTACAGACTCAAAAAAATTATGACCCAGGTGTATATGCTCAGATAAACGCAGCTGCCTTAGAGGCATAGAAAACTGTACAAGGACCTGGGGATCTACAAGGTAGCTTGTCAAAAGTGATTCAAGGACCTAATGAGCCACATGCTGACTTTGCTGATTGACTTTTGAGAACTGCAGGTAGAGTGTTTGCAGATGTTGATCAAGCTATGCCATTAGTTGTTCAATTAGCATACAAAAATGCCAATAAATACTGCCAGGAAGCCATCAGGCCATGGAGAACTAAAAAGGATCTTTCCGTACATATACAACTACGTAAAGATATAAATGATGCCTTTATCACAGGAAATGTGATTGCAGCCGCAATGAGAGGTGCTTCCCCTCAAAATTTCACAAGGGATCAACCTAGACATTATAATCAATCAGGATATTCCAGGCAAAATTATCATAATCAATCAGGCTATTCTAGGCAAAATCCCAAAAGACATATAAGACCAAGCTCATACCGTGCCCCAGGCCACTGACCCAGGTGTAAAAAGGGAAATCATTGGGCCAATAAATGCCATTCAAAATTTGACATCTATGGAAATAATTTGTTAAGAAATTAAAAAAACAGTGTACAGGGCCCAATGCCCCGGGGCCCACAAATGTAAGGGGCATTGGAGGAGGAGTATCCTCAAGTATCCACTCAGATGCTTCCCCGACACAATCCCTACTACCCATCCACTCCCTCGCCAGAGAAACAGGAGGAAATTCAGGATTAGATCTCTGTTCCACCGCCCGAATAGTGTTAACACGTGAAATGGGGGTTTAACTGATTCCCACAGGAGTCAGGGGACCTCTTCCCTCAGGGACTGTAGGACTTATTCTCGGGCGAAGTCCTCAAAGCTTAGTAGGTTTGCAAGTGACCCCAGGTGTAATAAACTCAGACTACAAAGGGAAATAAAAATAATGCTTAGCTCACCCCAAAGTATAAGTTCTGTTAATCAACGAGATAGAATTGCTCAGTTGCTTCTCCTTCCCAATTTACATAATTCATTTAAAATAAGTATGCCTCAAAAAAGGAACAATAGAGGATTTTGTTCCACTGATTTGGGACCTATGGCTTGCTGGGTTCGGGATTGTTCAAGGAGGCCTATGTGTAAAATAAAAATCCAAGGAATAGAGATGGAAGGACTGATAGATACTGGAGCTGACTCTTCCATCATTAATCTATGGCAATGGCCCAAGCACTGGCCTCTGCAAAAAGCTTCAACCAGTTTAAGAGGCTTGGGATATAATAACCTCCCAGAGAAAAGTGCAGTAATTTTAAAATGGGAGGATGATAAAGGGCATAAAGGAACATTTCAGCCTTATGTTTTACCTAACCTACTGGTTACTTTATGGGGAAGAGATATTTTACAACAAATGGGAGTACACCTTGCAACCAAGCCTGCAGGTGTTAAATGTGAAAATCTACAGGGTAATCTTAACCCTAAAAGAAATCATTATCAAAAACTACAGGGTAATCTTAACCCTAAAAGAAATCATTTTCAAAAAGTACAGAGTAATCTTAACCCTAAAAGTAATCATTATCATAAAGGAAAATGATATTTTTTTTTTCAGGGCCACTGAGAAAATAATTTTGAAAATACCATGGCTTTCTGATAAGCCAGTGTGGGTCCCTCAGTGGCCCCTATCTAAAGAGAAATTACAAGCGGCCCACCTACTAGTTCAGGAACAACTAGAAGAAGGACATATAGAACCTTCCACCTCTCCCTGGAATTCCCCCATATTTGTGATCAAGAAAAAATCAGGAAAATGGCGATTGTTACATGATCTTAGAGAAATTAATAAAACCATACAAATAATGGACCCTACTCAACCTGGAATTCCTAATCCTGTAGCTATTCCAAAAAATTTCCATCTTACTACTCTTGATATAAAGGATTGTTTCTTTTCTATTCCCCTACATCCTCTGGATGCCCCCAGGTTTGCTTTGTCAGTTCCTTCTGTCAATAATAACGGCCCAGATAAAAAATATCAATGGAAAGTGCTACCGCAGGGAATGGCTAATAGCCCCACCATATGCCAAATACATGTGGACAAAGCAATCCAACCCATTAAAAATAAATATCCAAACTTCATGTGTTTACATTACATGGATGATGTTTCACTGGCCCACCCTAATAAAAAAAAATCTTATTTAATATATTCAGTGACGTGGCAGATAATTAAAAAAAAATATGGATTATATATAGCAGAAGAAAAAGTTCAAACCAGATCATCCATATTATATTTAGGATTTAAAATCATGGATACCTTTGTTAGACCCCCCCAAAATTTTAATAAATAAAGAACATTTGACCACCCTCCATGAATTCCAAAAACTACTGGAGACATTAATTGGCTTCACCCTACACTAAACCTCACTACTGGCCAACTAAACCCTTTATTTGACATCCTTCACAGGGACCCTGAACCATCTTCACTGCGAACATTGACTCCTGATGCTAGGAAAGCTTTAAAGTTAGTAGAAAAAGCCATCAAAGTAGCTCATTGTGATAGATCTGATTTAACTCAACCGCTGATATTGATTATAATTTCTTCTCAATATGCACCCACAGGAGTATTTTGGCAACAAGGGCCTTTATTATGGATACATTTGCCCGTCTCTCCTAAAAGTATAATTGAGTTTTATACCTCCATGGTGGCTAAACTTATTCTTTAAGGACTTAAGACTTCTACTGAAATATTTGGCATTCATCCTGCTACTATTATTACTCCATATTCATCATCACATATTGAATATTTATGCTTCAATGATAATGATTGGGCTATAGCTAAATGCTCTACTTCTGCAAATTTTGATAATCATCTTCCTAAGTCTCCTATATTATCTTTTTGTATTAATCATCCTGTTATATTTCCACAGGTTATAAAAAATCAACCTATTCATAAGGCATTAAATGTATTTACAGATGGGTCCTCAAATGGTACTACTGCAGTAGTCACTAAAGAATAAAATATGACTTACATAACTGCACACAAATCAGCTCAATTAGTGGAACTGGAAGCTGTGGTAAGAGCTCTGGAAAATTTTAGAGACCAGCCCATGAACATTTTTTCAGATAGCCACTATATTGTACATGCTGTCCCAAAATTAGAGTTAGCAGGACCAATAGCACCTCATACTCCAGCCTTTAAATTGTTTTATCAAATACAAAAACTTTTGTGGGCAAGAAAAGAACCTCTATTCGTAGAGCATATTATAGCACATACCAACTTGCCTGGTCCCCTCCATGAAGGTAATCAAAAGGCTGATGCTCTTACCCAAACAATCTTTATACTTTCAGCCCTCCAGCAAGCTACTTTATTTCAATCCCAGTTTCACGTCAATAGCACCAACTTGCAGCGTAGGTTTAAAATCACAAAGGAGCAAGCCAGAACAATTGTAAAAGATTATAAATCTTGTATGACACATTTGCCTAATCCTCATTATGGTGTTAACCCTAGAGGATTAATGCCCAATCATTTGTGGCAGATGGATGTTACTCATAAGCCAAGTTTTGGGAAATTGCAATTTATTCATGTGACCATAGATACATGCTCAGGCATGATTTTTGCTTCCCTACATTTTGGAGAAAAAGTTAAAGATGTTACATCTCATTGTTTGCAAGCTTTTGCTGCATTGGGCATCCCCAAAATGCTTAAAACAGATAATGGCCCTGCATATACGTCCTCATCTTTCAAACGATTTTGCGCAAAATTCAAATATATCCCATAAAACAGGCATCCCATACAATCCTCAGGGTCAGGGCATTATTGAAAGAGCAAACTGCACACTGAAAATGATGTTATTAAAACAAAAAGAAGGAAATTGGAAAAGTCCTAGGGACAGATTGGCAGTTGCCCTGTTTACCTTAAATTTTTTAACTTTAGACTCTAATGATTATTCTGCTGGAGACAGACATTGGAACCCACACCAACAACATAAACCTTTGGTTTACTGGAAGGATGTTCTTTCAGGTACATGGAAGGGTCCAGATCCAGTATTAATTTGGGGAAGAGGATCTGTTTGTGTTTTTCCAAAGCACGAATCCTCTCCAATATGGATACCATCTAGATTAATAAAGCAGGTACTACATCAAAAGGATTAAGATGAAGTTGTTGAAGAATCAATATTAATTAAAAAAAAGTACAAAATCAAGAGGACCAAGATGAAGATATGGAATGATTCCCTCAAAAGAGTCCTTCAAAATATTTTACAACTTAAGTGTCATTACTCCCGGCCGGCCGGGACGACGAGATCTCTCTTTAGTGTGCATACAATTGTATTTTTTTTTCTTTTTATACATGTCTTTATGTCTGTGCATTTGTCTACATTTCATGTTAATGTGACATCACAAATATATATTTGTATGTTTGTGCGTCTATCCAGTTTGACGTCACAAATAACAAAGAGCTTATGAATATATATATATGGATCCAAATAACTTTAATTCATTTAAGTTTAAGAGTATTCAACTTGGGTAAATAATTTAATAAGTGAAGGTGCCTTCAATTTTGTTTTATAGGTGTCCCAGGGATTTCTCTTTAGCTAAGAATATGACTAGTGCTTTATAACCTGATATTTTGGTGTTTTGACATAATATTGTTTATTTGTAATTAACTTTATTTGTTTTATAGCTGATTAATTTGAGTTATTCAACAGATAATCTCATGGAAGGTTACAGAGACTCAAGGGTTCCAGCTAACAAATTAACTTTCCAAAGTGCCTTTAGCTTTTCTTTAATCTATCTTTAATACAGTAAATGCCCTCAGTCTTTCTTTGTTTTGTTCTGAATACGATATTTTGCCAGCTTATGTTTGTGGCAGCTCAAGCAACAATGTGTGTGAGCAGAAATCAACTTTAATTTTCTGCAGGAGCCCTGTTTGGGGATTGACTTGAATTGCAGTTGACTATGAGCCGTGGAGATTTGGCCATTGTCGCCACCCGTAGTCTCACGGGATTTGTTGCGGGATCTCGAGTGACTTGGCCGAAATTGCTGATCGGGTCAGCGCCATTTTTAGGGTGTGTGTTTTGGCGTGTGTTAGTCGTTGTTAGAACCAGAGAGAAAAGTTATCAGAATAAAAGCTGTTTGTCTCCAATTTGCTTCTGAAGTTTTTCCCGCGGCTCCGTTGCTCCAAGCGTTCAGGCAGCAACAGGTGGCGGCCCGTACGGGAAACTTCGGAGCGGACAGGTAAGAACTGAAAGGTCTCTAAAGATGGGTTCGAATATAACTGAATCCCAAGTGATAGAGGCTATGCAAAGACTCCTTGATATACCTGACTCTGTTCTCAGTGAGGAGTATATAGACAAAAGTGAAAGTGATCAAAAAAGTGTAGATTCCACTGGGCCAATTGAGACCAGTAAAGAGAGTATTAGAAGAGACCCAAAAATGACAAAAATCCAAGCTATTAAAGCTATTCGGGAGTTATTGGCGAAAGCTGAAGGATACTTGCTCTCACTGGAACCTGGGCCTCAGGATATTGCTGTCAGTGAAATTAGCAGTGGTGAGGAAGCTAGTAAAAGTGATCCTGAGAAAATGAGGAAAAGAAATTTAAAAAGACCGAGAAAAAGGTCCGTCAGGCAGAGGAGTCACTTGTGTCCTCTACTCCCCCATGGGTGGAATCCATTACAGAAAATATGAAGGGTATTACTAGGCATTTGCATACCCTAGAAACAGAAATAAAAAGTCTTTCTGATCGCTCATGCGCTCTCGAGGACAACTCACAGATACATTGGGAACCGCCAGCATTTGAAAAGAAAAATGGACAGAGTGTCCATCAGTCAGTAGATTTCAAAACAATAAAAAATCTCAAAGAGGCAGTAATGACTTATGGGCCCCAAGCTCCTTTCACGTTGAGTATGCTGGAGTCCCTTAACACCTTTAGCTTAACCCCCTCAGACTGGAAAAGTCTATGTAAAGCAACATTAAGCGGGGGGCAATTCTTGGTTTGGCGATCGCAATTCCAAGAACTTTGTATAGAAACGGCTAAAAGAAACGCGGCTGCAGGGTTTGAAAACTATAATATAGACATGCTCACAGGAGAAGGGCAATTCGCAGACTTACAGGCTCAAACAGATTATGACCCAGATATATATGCTCAGATAAATGCAGCTGCCTTACAGGCATGGAAAACTGTACAAGGACCTGGGGATCTACAAGGTAGCTTGTCAAAAGTGATTCAAGGACCTAATGAGCCGTATGCCGACTTTGCTGATCGACTTTTGAGAACTGCAGGTAGTGTGTTTGCAGATGTTGACCAAGCTATGCCATTAGTTGTTCAATTAGCTTATGAAAATGCAAATAAATGGTGCCAAGCAGCCATCAGGCCATGGAGAACTAAAAAGGATCTTTCCGTATATATACAACTATGTAAAGATATAAATGGCGCCTTTGTCACAGGAAATGTGATTGCAGCCTCAATGAGAGGTGCTTCCTCTCGAAATTTCACAAAGGCTAAACGTAGATATTATAATCAATCAGGATATTCCAGGCAAAATTATCATAATCAATCAGGCAATTCTAGGCAAAATCCCAAAAGAGAAATAAGATCAAGCTCATACCGTGCCCCAGGCCGCTGCCCCAGGTGTAAAAAGGGAAATCATTGGGCCAATAAATGCTATTCAAAATTTGACATCCATGGAAATCCTTTGTTCAGGAATTCAAAAAAACGGGGCCCGGGGCCCAATACCCCGGGGCCCACAAATGTACGGGGCATTGCAGAAGGAGTATCCTCAAGCATCCACTCAGATGCTTCCCCGACACAATCCCTACTACCCATCCACTCCCTCGCCAGAGGAACAAGAGGAAATGCAGGATTAGACCTCTGTTCCACCGCCCGAATAGTGTTAACACCTGAAATGGGGGTTCAACTGATTCCCACAGGAGTCAGGGGACCTCTTCCCTCAGGGACTGTAGGACTTATTATTGGGCGTAGTCCTAAAAGCTTATTAGGTTTGCAAGTGACCCCAGGTGTAATAAACTCAGACTACAAAGGGGAAATAAAAATAATGCTTAGCTCACCCCAAAGTATAACTTCTGTTAATCAAGGAGATAGAATTTGCTCAGTTGCTTCTCCTTCCCAATTTACATAATTCATTTAAAATGGGTATGCCTCAAGAAGGGAACAATAGAGGATTTTGTTCCACTGACTCAAGTCCCATGGCTTGCTGGGTTCGAGACTGTTCAAGGAGGCCTATGTGTAAAATAAAAATCCAAGGAATAGAAATGGAGGGATTAATAGATACTGGAGCTGACTCTTCCATTATTAATTTACGCCAATGGCCCAAGCACTGGCCTCTGCAAAAAGCTTCAACCAGTTTAAGAGGCTTGGGATATAATAACCTCCCAGAGAAAAGTGCAGTAATTTTAAAATGGGAAGATGATGAAGGCCATAAAGGAACATTTCAGCCTTATGTTTTACCTAATCTACCGGTTACTTTATGGGGAAGAGATATTTTGCAACAAATGGGAGTACACCTTGCAACCAAGCCTGCAGATGTTAAATGTGAAAACCTACAGGGTAATCTTAACCATAAAAGAACTCATTATCAAAAAGTACAGAGTAATCTTAACCCTAAAAGTAATCATTGTCATAAAGGAAAAAGATATTTTTTTTCGGGGCCACTGAGAAAATAATTTTGAAAATACCATGGCTTTCTGATAAGCCAGTGTGGGTCCCTCAGTGGCCCCTATCTAAAGAGAAATTACAAGCGGCCCACCTACTAGTTCAGGAACAATTAGAAGTAGGTCATATAGAACCTTCCACCTCTCCCTGGAATTCCCCCATATTTGTGATCAAGAAAAAGTCAGGAAAATGGCGATTGTTACATGATCTTAGACAAATTAATAAAACCATGCAAGTTATGATCCCTACCCAACCTGGACTTCCTAGTCCCGTAGCTATTCCAAATAATTTCCATCTTATTACTCTTGATATAAAGGATTGCTTCTTTTCTATTCCCCTACATCCTCTGGATGCCCCCAGGTTTACTTTTTCACTTCCTTCTATTAACAATAATGGCCCTGATCAGAGATATCAATGGAAGGTTTTACCACAGGGAATGGCTAATAGCCCCACCATATGCCAAATATATGTGGACAAGGCTATCCAACCCATTAAAAATAAATATCCAAACCTCATGTGTCTACATTACATGGATGATATTTTATTGGCCCACCCTAATCAAAAAATCTTATTTAATATATTCAGTGATGTGGTAGAAAACTTAAAAAAATATGGATTATATATAGCAGAAGAAAAAGTTCAAACCAGATCTCCCATATTATATTTAGGATTTAAAATCATGGATACTTTTGTTAGACCCCCAAAAATTTTAATAAATAAAGAACATTTGACCACCCTCAATGATTTCCAAAAACTACTGGGAGACATTAATTGGCTTCGCCCTACACTAAATCTCACTACTGGCCAACTAAAACCTTTATTTGACATCCTTCGTGGAGATCCTGATCCATCTTCACCACGAACATTGACTCCTGATGCTAGGAAAGCTTTAAAGTTAGTAGAAAAAGCCATCGAAGGAGCTCATTGTGATAGATTTGATTTAACTCAACCGCTGATGTTGATTATTATTTCTTCACAATATACACCCACAGGAGTATTTTGGCAACAAGGGCCTTTATTATGGATACATTTGCCCGTCTCTTGTAAAAGTATAATTGAATCTTATACCTCCATGGTGGCTAAACTTATTCTTCAAGGACTTAAGACTTCTACTAAAATATTTGGCATTCACCCTGCTACTATTATTACTCCCTATTCATCATCACAGATTGAATACTTATGCTTCAATGATAATGATTGGGCTATAGCTAAATGCTCTACTTCTGCAAATTTTGATAATCATCTTCCTAAGTCCCCTATATTATCTTTTTGTATTAATCATCCTATTATATTTCCACAGGTAATAAAAAATCAACCTATTCCTAAGGCATTTAATGTATTTACAGATGGGTCCTCAAATGGTACTGCTACAGTAGTCACTAAAAAAGAAAATATGACTTACATAACTGCACACAAATCAGCTCAACTAGTGGAACTGGAAGCTGTGGTAAGAGCTCTGGAAAATTTTAGGGACCAGCCCGTAAACATTTTTTCAGATAGCCACTATATTGTACAAGCCGTCCCAAAATTAGAGTTAGCAGGACCAATAGCACCTCATACTCCAGCCTTTAAATTGTTTTATCAAATACAAAAACTTTTGTGGGCAAGAAAAGAACCTCTATTCGTAGGCCATATTAGAGCACATACTAATTTGCCTGGTCCCCTCCATGAAGGTAATCAAAAGGCTGATGAACTTACAAAAACAGTATTTATACTTTCAGCGCTACAACAAGCTACTTTATTTCATTCCCAGTTTCATGTCAACAGCACCACCTTGCAACGTAGGTTTAAAATCACAAAGGAGCAAGCCAGAACAATTGTAAAAGATTGTAAATCTTGTATGACACATTTGCCCAATCCTCATTTCGGAGTTAACCCTAGAGGATTAATGCCCAATCATTTGTGGCAGATGGATGTTACTCATGAGCCAAGTTTTGGAAAATTGCGATTTATTCACGTGACCATAGATACATGCTCAGGCATGATTTTTGCTTCCTTACATTCTGGAGAAAAAGTTAAAGATGTTACATCTCATTGTTTGCAAGCTTTTGCTGCATTGGGCATCCCCAAAATGCTTAAAACAGATAATGGCCCCGCATATACGTCCTCATCTTTCAAACAGTTTTGCGCAAAATTCAATATATCCCATAAAACAGGCATCCCATACAATCCTCAGGGTCAGGGCATTATTGAAAGAGCAAACCGAACACTGAAAATTATGTTATTAAAACAAAAAGAAGGAAATTGGAAAAGTCCTAAGGACAGATTGGCAGTTGCCCTGTTTACCTTAATTTTTTTAACTTTAGACTCTAATGGTTATTCTGCTGGAGACAGACATTGGAATCCACACCAACAACATAAACCTTTGGTTTACTGGAAGGATGTTCTTTCAGGTACATGGAAGGGTCCAGATCCAGTATTAATTTGGGGAAGAGGATCTGTTTGTGTTTTTCCAAAACACGAATCCTCTCCAATATGGATGCCATCTAGATTAATAAAACAGGTACCACATCAAAATGATCAAGATGAAGTTATTGAAGAATCAAGATTAATAAAAAAGGTACAAAATCAAGAGGACCAAGATGAAGGTATAGAATGATTCCCTCAAAAGAGTCCTTCAAAATATTTCACAACTTAAGTGTCATTCCTCCCGGCCGGGACGAGGAGATCTCTTTTTAGTGTGCACACAATTGTATTTTTTTTTCTTTTCTTTTTATACATGTCTTTATGTCTGTACATTTGTCTATATTTCATGTTAATGTGACGTCACAAATATATGTTTGTATGTTTGTTCATCTGTCCAGTGTGACGTCACAAAGAACAAAGCGCTTATGAAAAAGAAAAAAAAATATATATATATATATATGGATCCAAATAACTTTAATTCAATTTAGGTTAAGAGTATTCAATTTAGGTAAATAATTTTATAAATGAAGGTACTTTCAATTTTGATTTATAGGTGTCCCTGGGACTTCTCTTTAGCAAACAATATGACTAGTGCTATATAACCTGATATTTTGGTGTTTTGACTTAAGATTGTTTATTTGTTATTAACTTCATTTGTTTAATAGCTCATTAATTTCAATTATCTCAACAGGCAAAAGATTGCTCTGTATACAGAGACTCAAGGGTTCCAGCTAACAAATTATTTCTCTCAAGTGCCTTTACCTTTTCTTTAATCTATCTTTAATGCAGTAATTACCCTCAGTCTTTCTTTGTTTTGTTCTAAATATGACATTTTTCCAACTTATGTTTGTAGAAGCTCAACCAGCGATGTATGTGAACAAAAATCAACTTTAATTTTCTAATCTAATTATTCTATTTTGTAGTTTGACAACTCGCCTCTTGACTCAGTGCTGCAATAGCACTGCCTTTCCTTTAATAATTGATGCTTGAGTTTCTAGGTAGCGGGCCCTGAAGATTTGCCAGTGGCATTGTCTAAACATAAAAAAGATGTCTGCTGCTCAAACATCAAACAACCTCACCAACAGTGTGGCCTCTGCTCTACATGCATGGGGCCTCCTACATCAACATGTTATAACAAATGGACATTTTGATCTTTCATTGTTTGGGACTTTACGGGACAATGCCTTGCGGGTATTTGTCTAGAGAATTCAGTGTGTTACTTGATGGAACTTAGGGCAGCTGATTTGTTTAAACAATTTGATATGCTATGCAATTTGGCTCATCACCAAAAGGCTTGTTGCCTTAAAGCCGCAACATCTCCTCACAATTGGACGGCTGTTAGTCATCATATATAGTCGATCCTAAAGGGCTCCATTGGATGGCTGGTTAGCCAATGACGGGTAAGATCCCCAGAGGGGGACAACCTAAGACAGGCACAGTCGCACGGGACAGTCTCATGTGGCCGACATATCAACCTAAGACAGGAGTCAAGGGCACAGCCTTGATTATCCGATGATGGGTAAGAATGTTGGTTGCACATAGACGTCCTAGAGCATTACCTCTTTTAAAACAAAAAGGGGGAAATGCAGGAGCCCTGTTTGGGGATTGACTTGAATTGCAGTTGACTATGAGCCGTGGAGATTTGGCCATTGTCGCCACCCGTAGTCTCACGGGATTTGTTGCGGGATCTCGAGTGACTTGGCCGAAATTGCTGATCGGGTCAGCGCCATTTTTAGGGTGTGTTTTGGCGTGTGTTAGTCGTTGTTAGAACCAGAGAGAAAAGTTATCAGAATAAAAGCTGTTTGTCTCCAGTTTGCTTCTGAAGTTTTTCCCGCGGCTCCGTTGCTCCAAGCGCTTCAGGCAGCAACAATTTTCTAATCTAATAATTCTATTTTTTAGTTTGACAACTCGCCTCTTGACTCAGTGCTGGAATAGCACTGCCTTTCCTTTAATAATTGATGCTTGAGTTTCTAGGTAGCGGGCCCTGAAGATTTGCTGGTGGCTTTGTCTAGACATAAAAAAGACGGCTGCTGCTACAGCTGCAGGGATCGCGGTCGCTGCAAGCATCCCTGCTGCTCAAGCATCAAACAACCTCACCAGCAGTGTGGCCTCTGCTCTGCATGCGTGGGGCCTCCTACATCAATGTGTTATAACAAGTGGACATTTTGATATTTCATTGTTTGGGACTTTACGGGACAATGCCTTGCAAGTATTTGTCTAGAGAACTCAGTGTGTTACTTGATAGAACTTAGGACAGCTGATTTGTTTAAAAAATTTGATATGCTATGTAACTTGGCTCACCAGCAGAAGGCTTGTCGCCTTAAAGCCGCACCATCTCCTCACAATTGGATGGCTGTTAGTCATCATACACAGTTGATCCTGAAGGGCTCCATTGGATGGCTGGTTAGTCAATGACGGGTAAGATCCCCAGAGGGGGACAACCTAAGACAGGCACAGTCACACGGGACAGTCTCATGTGGTCGACATATCAACCTAAGACAGGAGTCAAGGGCACAGCCTTGATTATCCGATGACAGGTAAGAATGTTGGTTGCACATGGACGTCTTAGAGCCTCCCCTCTTTTAAAACAAAAGGGGGGAAATGCAGGAGCCCTGATTGGGGAGATGGCTGAGATTGAGGTTGGCTGTGGGCCATGGAGAAGTTTGGACATTGCCACCTTCCGTGGTCCCATGGGACTTGGCCTGAGATCTCGCCGAACTTGGCCCAAGATCTCAAGAGACTTGGGCGGAGATCGGAGCGGGTCGGCACTTTTTGGTTGTTGGTTGTTTGGTGGTGTGTGTGGTGAGTGTTAGAATTGTTGTCAGAGCTGGAGAGAGAAGTTAGCAAAATAAAAAGTCTTTTTGTTTCCAGTCTGCCTCTGAACTTGTTCCCACGGAGTCATTGCTCCAAGCGGCAATCGCTTCAGGCGGCGACAATCCCTGTTGACTTTTTTTGTTCTACTGTATTCTTTTAGTTGTCATTGTCCCCTACCCAGGTTAGACAAAATGGAGTGGTGTGAGAAGAATGACCCTCCAAAAATGAAGTTCTATACCTTATGCCCCAGGCATAAGACCTTTGTAGGGAGAAGTCTCTATAACTAGTAGTTCACAATGATTTTCTCTTCCCTTCTTTCTCCAGGCCATGTGCAGATCTTTCTCAAATATTCAAAGTGAGAAAATAATGAGTTTCCTGAAAGTAAATCCCACAAAAGCATAGGCGTCCCATCTCACAGTGAAGGCCCCAGGAATTTCTTACACTCTTTCCTCTGCATTCTGCCTTGAGGAACTGGGCAAAATCCCCATGGCTAGAGTTCCTAGTCAGTTATAAATTCCTTGGCTTCTCTTCTAGGTAAGCAGATCCCACGTGTGTCTCTCCAAATTTCTAATTGGCAGATTTCCCTTACCTGAGTTTCCGACAGATGCAATATAATTTATGGAATTTTCAGTTTGTTCAGACTTTGTTGTAACAATGGGAATGAGGACTTGCAAACTCTTTCTTTACATGTCGGAATACAAGTTGGATGTTCAAATATTAGCACTATTAACCTCACTTGTCAGTTTATATCCCCTAGGCTTTAGACATTTGAAACAATGAGCAAGACGCAGGGGGAATATATATTTTAAACACAGACACAGCATACAAAACTATGGATCTAAAAGGCACTTCAAGGATTGTGATATAGGTGTGGGAATGATGCATTGAGATCTTACCTCCAGTGACACTAGTATAGATATGAGGAGAAATGAAGTACCATTTCAAGCAGAGAAAACCAGGTGAATTGACAATTAGAAAGTTTGGTACAGGATGTAAAATGAGAATAGACTGTGGGAATTTCAAGGTTCACAGATCTTTTTTCAGCAGTGTTTTTCATAGCTTTCAACTGTGCATGGAAAGTGTCATGGGAGAGGCAGACCAGCTCACTGAAGGGACCCTACACCACTAAGACTGGTGAACTTCATCTTTAAGAAGATGATCAAGGGGTGGAGGACATTCAGTGCAAACTCAAAGTCCCCTTGATTGATGTACCATGTGATCACTGAAGCCTGAAATCCCATCATGTCAAAATTGACAAGAGTTTTAGACCTTGAAGTAAAGAAAGTTTTCATCCTCCAGTTATGATGAAGTCATGGTTCTAAAGAGTTGTTATATGTAAATCTGTGCCATCTTAGAAAACAAAGCTTAAAGTGCTGTCATGCTTAAAACTTGGAGGGGTGATCTTGTCTGGAGCTTTTAGACAGCTTTTGAGAAATTAGTGTCATCTGGAAGCATTTTATTGACAATTTAATGATTGACTTCTTTTCAGATTCTTTTGCAAAGGGCAGGAATTTGAAGGTGAAAACAATGTCACTACTATTCAAAATGACTTGCTCATTCTAAAAGGCAAGTTATTTCAAGCCCTAGTGTCTGAAAATCTTGGGTAAAAATAACTTTGATTCTGGAACAGGTTGATTTTGGGCCATGTGTTGCCAGAGAATATCAGCTATGTTACATAAAAACTGCAATGCACGGTTAGGGTTTTAAAAGAAAGTAGGATCCCACTTATCTTGCTTTATTGTTATACCATGAGGTGCACACTACATTCTATTTTATGTTTGGGATATATTAAAGACTAAGTATATCCGCATGGTATCAGCATGAATCACACTGAATTTATCATGGCAACTTGGAACAATAATATAAAATCTAAATTTACCTAGAATAACCTGTCAATTTTATATTCGCATTCAAAATGCAATAGCTTAAATTGATCCCCAAATCCATCTATAGTTTAGGACATGAAACAGTTCACACAACTTTAATCTCTAAATAAATTCAGAGCTGATTTTAAAAATCAAAACTCATGAGTTCTATTTCTTCTGGAGTGTCACTAGCCTGCATAGTTCATTCCCAGTGCTGGCTGCCAAGGCGATCTGGGGAAAGACAAGCAATGATATCTTTGAAAGGCAAACAGAATCTGGAAATTTGACAGGAGAGTTGAACTTGGAGAGGAGGCTCACAAGGTGATAGGGGTCTGCTTTTGTTTATCCTTTGTTTTTTTTTTTTTTTTTTTTTTTCTCTGAAGCTTTGTTCCAAGGATGGACTTTACTTAAAGACAGGGCAGTATTCTGCACAGCTGTTACTCTGGTAGAAATACACTGACTTAATCACAGGAATCAGGAAAAGAAGCCACCATGAGCAGGTAAGTGCAGAGGGAATTCTGGAGAAGAGAGAGACAAGCGAGTGAAGACTGTATTCTCATATGCATCACACAATTCTCAGCTTCAATTCCAAATTGTACATGAGCCAACCAGCACCATGAAACAACTGAACTGAGATTGAAACAATCCCTGCATGGAACACATCAAAACCACCATACCAAAGGCCTATAAAGCTAAACAGGTTTAAACTAATTGTATAAGTCTCAGCTGAGCGTATTCATGGGACAATTCCAAAATTACATAGCAAAGGTTCTGGCAATGTAAATGAAATGTGGACCATTGGTTACAGAATGTGAGACAGAGTTTGTCCTCTTGTTGATTGCCCATATAATAAACATTCTATTGGAAATTATTACAGGTTTCATACTATATGAACATGCCATTTACATTTCCCAAGAGACAATTCAATAATATGCAACATAAAAAAACAAAAACAACAAAGAAAAATAAACAAAAAAGAAATGAAAAAAAAATGTAGCCCATTTCTGAAGTGGAAAGAGGAGTTGCAGATGACAATCTCTTTGCAAGCCTTATATCACAATTATTAGACAAAGATTTTAGAGCAGATATTAAAACCATGTTCTGTGAGGAAAATAAATCACTTCTGAAATGAATAAAATATAGCAAATCTCAGTGGAGTAAAAACCATGGAAAAGAAGCAAATAAAAACTTTATAGCTATTAATTACAATATTGAAAAATAAAATTAAGTTAAATAACACAATATCACTATGGAGGGGACAGTGGAAAAAATCAGGAAAATTAAAGATACTAAATAGTTATTATTCAATCAGAAGAAGAAAGAGAAATAAACTAAAATCAAAGAATATTTTCATGGACCTGTGATAAACTAGTGAGAAACTAGCACAAGATCTAATTAATATTTAATCAGAGAATAAGAACAAGGAGAAAGAAATTTGAGTAAAAACAGTATTTGAAGAAATAATGAGTACAAACTTTTTAAAAAGACAAATGTTTACATGACAGATATTCAACAAATCATGAAAATGATAAATTAAAATAAAACCAAGAATAGTCACATTAAACCACCTAGATAGAAACCTAAGATAAAGGAAATTTTTTGAAAAAAAACAGAAATTTGGCATAACACCTAGAGGGGAAAAAAACAAATTATTATATAGTCAACTCAGAGATCGTGGAGGTCAGAAGACAGTCAGAAAATATCTTTAAAGTGGGGAAAAATAAATAATAAATTACTAATCAGAATTCTATGTTCAGAAAAAACATGATCCATGAATAAAAGAAAAAGAATGACATTTTCAAATAAAGAAAATAATAAGAGGATTCTATAAGCAATGAAGAGGAGATTCTCAATGCTAAAAGGGAAAACATAAAGAAAATTAATTACTTAAGAAGGAAAGGTCATCAGAATACTAAGTATCCTAGAAAATACAAAATCTTTATCATGTTGTTCAGCTTCTTTTTAAAAAAATTACATTACAAAATTGTGACCTTCATTTGTGATTGTTTCTCTTGTAGCCGGGCAGTACATTTAAGTATGTTATAGTAGTCTTAGGAAACTAAATAGAAAATAAAGGGGTTTAAAAGACATGTGTGTTATAACTATTTTACATTTTCTGTATTTCTTATACTCTTGTGAAATATTAACTGGAAGTAAGGTAAGAAAATATTTTGATCCTAGTAGTAACCACTAAATCCTAATGAAAACAATTTTGGCAAAAAAAGCCAGTAGATGATTTTAATGTTCTATTATAATATTAAAATAATAACATAAAATAAAGGAATAAGTATAAGTAACACAATGGAATAAAAACTACAGACAAGCTGGGCGCGGTGGCGCATGCCTATAATCCCAGCACTTTAGGAGGCTGAGGCAGGAGGATCGCGAGTTCAAAGCCAGCCTCAGCAATGGCGAGGCACTTAGTAACTCAGTGAGACCCTGTCTCTAATAAAATACAAAAAAGGGCTGGGGATGTGGCCCAGTGGTCTAGTGCCCCTGAGTTCAATCCCTGGTACAAAAAAAAAAAAAAAAAAAAAAAAAAAAACTACAGACAAAAAACAAAACAAAACAAAAAAAAAAAAAAAAAAACAGAAGATAAACAATGAACTGGAAATCCTGAATTCAAATTTTGCATATTTTATTAAATGTTAATATTCTAAACATTTAATTTAAAAGGTTCATAATCCCATTGTGGATTCTAAAAACAAGACTCAAGCACATGGTACCCAAATTAGATGCCATTTTATTATAAAATAGAGGGATGGGTTGAGAGTAAATAAGTGGGAAAATATAAAATGTACAAATAATTGGTATAATATTAATAAAACAGTATTTAATAGAAAGATTATTTCCAGATATAAAGAAAAATTTTTTGGTGAAAGGATCATATTTTTAGAAAAATTAAATGCTTTAAAATAACTCATCTATTAATGGAAACTCAAAATACATGAGGATAAATGTGAAAGAATCAAAGGGAGAATTGATAATTTAGCAAACATAACAGTAAATAGTATCACCTTTTTATCAGGACTTGAAAGAACAACAAGAAAAATTAGTGAAGACATGAAAGATCTGAGCAACCACACTAACCACCTTGACTGAATTGACATTTATAGAACACTGCATGTAACATTTACAGAATCCACCTTCTTTAAAGTTCCCATGGTCCTTTCAATTCAGGTAAACCATATGCTGGGCCTTAAAACATGTTTTGATAAATTTAAAGTACAGGATGTTTTCTCTAATTAGGATGCAATTAGCTAGAAACCAACCATAATAAAATATCTGAGAAAACTTTGTGTATCTTTAAATTAAACACTCTACAGGAAAGCAGATCTGTAATTCCAAGGGAATTGGGGTGGAAGGAAAGATAGATTACATATAGGCACAAGAATGTTTTAGGGAGCAAAATAAATGTGGCTTATTTTGACCATAATAATGATTACATACATGTATTCATATGTCAAATCTCAGCAGACCATATATATTAAATAAATGCATAATAATTATTACTGTATAAATTAGTGAAAACAAAGAAAACAACAGATTTCCAAATATATTTTCATGGGTTAAATTTTAAAAAATTCATTTTAGTCTCATAAGATTCCTTTAGCATCCAAGTAGAGTCCAATTAAAAGATGTATACATGACATAATATGCTACTTTTTTTGATTTACTAAAACCAAATGTAAAATTGAATGGAATGAAAAAGATGGTCTCAAGTATCCTAACAGAGAAGGCACTGGATCCTGGATCAGATGCCGCCATATCCTGGGTCATCCTGAGGAGGGACCTGGCAGAAAAAAGAGCCTGCATCCTAGCTCAAGATGCAATTGGAGCAGTTATTTGCCAGAAGGGTTCTTTGTTCTGTTGCCTTACTTGCACCTAATGTTGTTCTTTCAACTCCATACCTTTCTTTTGTCTTTCCTTTCTATTTCCTTAATTTTCTTTTTTACTTTCTATACAATCTATATTACTTTATTTAAAAATACTGTTTTCCTCTTGTACTTTATCTCTATTTCATATGAATTCACATGCAATCTTTTTTTAATATTTTCATTATTTAGCATATATTATTACTTCTTCTCTATTGTTATCTTAAAATCTGTTTCTCTTTTCTTTTCACCATTTCAATTATATACTTTTTCATTTTTAATTTTTTCTATTTTTATTAGTGTGTTATAATTATACATAATAGTGGGATTTATTGCCACATATTTGTATAAGCAAAAGTATTAGCAATATAATTTAGTCAATTTCATGTTTACAGAACAAATCCCTAGCTGTGTAATTGATATGTCAAAAGCTGTTAAAATTTTTGATAAAAGTTCCAAAATGTATTCTCGAACCTTTTCACACATATTTGCAGAGTATTATTATGTGTACCTAACTAAATTTCAGCGCCTGCCCCCAGAACAGGAGAATATTTTACTCTGTGGCTTGCTGAGACTTTTCACTTACTGTACTGTGTACTTTGAGAACAAGAAGAAATTTACTACACTGTGGCTTTCACAGACCCCTCATGCATCACCTTCTAGTCACATGTTTGGAATAGAGTTTCAACATACATGTTTCTGGAAAGGGAGAAGCCAAAGCCAGCAGTCTTCTATAAGAATTCTTGAGGGAGGAAAAGGAAGAGGGGAAAGAATTAGAATAGAATATTGTCAAAAGTAGATTTCAGGGACTGGGATGTAACTCAGTGGTGAAGCACATGCTGGCGTGCACAAAGTCCTGGAATCCATCCCCTGTTCCAAAAAAGAAAGGACAAAAAACAAAACGAACAACAACTAAAAACAGATATCATTAAAGAGTGAATTGGAAATGTTGAAAGCTAGTCCTGATTCTTCTGTTAATTGCTGTGGTGTCTTTGGCAAAAACTTCACTAAGGGGCTGAGGCTGTGGCTTAGGGGTATAGCACATGTGTGAGGCCCTGGGTTCTATCCTCAGCACTACATAAATAAAATAAAGTTATTGTGTCTACCTACAACAACAACAAAAATACTAAAATAAAAAAAAAAAAAAACTGCATTGAAGTCTCATCTGGAAGTTGAGGGAGTTGACTAAATTGTCATGAATAATCCTTTAAGAACTAATGTTCTAAGTTTTCTTCTGGACACGTTGAATCTTTTACTCTGATAAGCAGCTTCTTTTCCTAAATAAGAACTTTATCCTGTGAGCTCAATGTTATTTTTCAGCAGCTGAAGTTCTACTGAGATATAATTTGACTTCCTAATCAAGATTATTCTTTCCTTACTCCTAACTTGCCATTTTTAAAAAAATTAGATCATATGATTTAATATCATCCATTTGAATCAAAGGAAGAAAAATACATGATTGAACTAATGGGAATACAATAAAGATTTCATTAAGTTCATGTGCATACAACACAAACACATTTTTTTAAAAAAAAAATTAGTTGTAGCTGGACACAATCCCTTTATTTTATTTATTTGTTTTATGTGGTGCTGAGAATCTTACTTACTGCCTCATATATGCTATGCAGGCAATCTACCAGTGATCCACAAACTCAGCCCATTTTTAGAGGCATTTTTGAGGTGACTACTTTTTTCCATTAATCTATTTTTAAATCTTAATTTTTTCATTGACACACAATAATTGTACATTTTTATGAAATGCAGTGTATTTCAATATGATTATATGATATGTAATAATCTGTTTTTATACTACTACTACTACTGGTTTCTGTAATTGCAATTTTACCATTTTGTTTCATATATGAAAGAACAAATTCTTAATTTTTTTCCTTTCCTCATTTTTTATTGGTTCATTTTAGCTACACATGAGAATAGAATTTATTTTGACATAATTATAGAAGCAGGAAATATAATTTGTTCTAATTCAATCCCTAGTACTTCCCCCTTCCCTCCAAACCTCCCTCCCCCGTTCCCTTCCCTGTTCTCTAATGAGCTTTCTGCTATTTACTTAGTTTTGTTGTTGTTGCTGTTTGTTTGTTTTTAAGTAGTGTCTTGTGGATGTACATGATAGTGAGATTTTCTGTGGTGATTTTGTATATGTACACAGGAAAGTTATATCAGATTCATTCCCTCGTCCTTCCCTATCCCATGCCTCCTTCCTTCCCTTTATTCCCCTTTTATGTTTCTGATTGTACTGGTGTAAATGAGTCACTTATAAACAACAAAAATTTGTTTTTCACAGTTCGGGGCTCAAAAGTTTAAGATAAGCCACCTGCAGACTTGGTGTCTGAAGATTTTTTTTTTTTTTTCTGGTACATATATAGTTCCTTCTACTTGTGTCCTCTCCTCCTGTGGTAAAAGGGGACTAATAAGCTCCCTTTATCCTGTTGTGCACTCACTCCATTAATGAGGATCTTACACTTTGACCCTAAGCACCCACCACGGGTCTCTACCTAATACCATTACCTTAGGGGTCAGGATTTCAATATATCAATCTCAGGGAGACATAAACCTTCAGACCCAACAATAGGTTGATACAGCTATCCATGTATCATTATATCTTGCATTTCTATGATATTACGACTTTCTGAACAGTTATAAATGTATCTCAACGTTTTCAACATCATGTCACAGATGAAGACGATGATACCTGGAAATGCTCACTTTCACAAGTGGAAATTAGTTGAGTGGACACTTAACTGGGGTGTTTTTGATCCAAGAGAAATTCTCATTTCGTTACATCACATTGGTAATCCTGCCACATCCCTCCACCCTGATAAGCATTTGTAATAAATATTATGACAAAATAATCTAAAACCCTGGCAACCTATCCCCATTTGATTAGCAAGAATGACTTTTATTTTGTTGGATTCTGGAGTTTATTACTTCATAAATAAGGGAGGTCATAGCTGGAATCATTAGACATTAGAATTACTCTCCCTGGAAGACAAAATACGAATTTTCACCTAGTGGTGTTACATGTTTAAGAAAATATGGTAGTTAATAAAAATTCCACTATTCACATACTACTAAAAAATTGCTTGTTTTTCAATGATCTATCAACAAAAGCATAGAGATACTTTGATAGTTGGAGTCTTTTGTGAGCAAACAAAGTGTTACATTTTGTATTCTATTTCTGTGGAAAAATGCATTGGTATTTTGATGAAGATTATTTGGAATCTGAAGGTTGCTTTGGATAGTATGTTCATTTTAAGAATATTACCTCTTCCAATTCATGAACATGAGATACCTTTTTATTATTTGTGACGTCCTCGATTTATTTCATGGAAGTTTTATAGGTTTTAGTGTAGAAAAATCAATGATTTATAGTGTCATCTCCTAGGTTCAATTTATTCCTCAATTTTTGGTAGTTACTATAAAAAAAAGGTGTCTTGATTTCTTTTTCAGTAGTTTGATGTTAGAGCATGAAAACACTACTTATTTTTGTACATCAATTTTGTGTCCTAAAACTTTACTGAATTTGTTTATGAGTCCTAAGAGTTTTTTATTGGAGTCTTAGACTTTACTATATGTAAGATCAGATTGTCTCTCAGGCACAGTTTAACCTCTTTCTTTTTGATTTGTATGCATTTTCTTTCTCTTGTTTGGTTATTTTGATGAGGACTTCTATTTCTATATTGAACAAAAGTGATGAATGTGGGTATTTTTAACATGTTCTTTACCTTAGAGAAAAAGTTTCAACTTACCCCCATCAAGTATAATGGTAGCTGTGGGTTTGTTAAATATAACTTTTATTTTGTTGAAGTTATTCCTTCTCTACCTAAAATGTTGAGACTTTTTATTAGGAAAGAATGTTAAATTGTGTCAAACCTTTTACTGTATGTATTGAAATGACCATGTGGGTTCTGTCATTCATTCTGTTAATGTGATATGTCACATTCACCTATTTATGTACATTGAATCATCCTTGCATCCATGGGATGGATGAATTCCATGTGATCATGGTAAACAACTTTTGTATCATGCTGTTGAATTTGTTTTGCTACTGTTCTGTTGAGGAATATATTTCATTGACATATATATTTGCAATACATTGACTGTCAAAGTCAACATACAAAAGGCAATAAACAAAAGTTTTAAAAAACTATGTCACTATTACTATTCTAAAACTAATAATGTTGACATCAATAATTTACATAGATAAAAATAGTTTCCTAATTTTAATTTAACTCAATAATATATATATATATATGTATATATATATATATATATATATATATATATATATATATATATTTCATCAAACAACTTTTCTCCAAAGTTTGTGAAAATACAAAAAATACATAAGTGAAGTCTGTTAGCTTTGGTTCAAAGCCCTGGTTAGAACAAATGGTGCATAAAAACCATCTGTCATAGATATAAGAGCCTAAATATGCATACCAAACTCTAGCAATTTTCAGCCTAACATTTGGGATCTGGCACATGATTATAAATCACCAGCAATCTTTATTATCAAGCTTATGAAATTAGCACAAGAGCAACATTTTCAAGTTCTCTTCTAAATATTTATATGCTACTATTTTGACTAGAGTCAATCACTAATTTTCATGTAAATTTTTCATTCATTCATCTTGTTTAAAATTTAGTTCCAGGAATGATGGCAGTGTACCCTCTGATTCAGCTTAATTGTTGTGCATATATTCTCCCTGCTGATTGGATTCAATCTTTACAAATAATTATTTCCAGCTCAGTATTTTCTTTTTTGTTATTCATCTCTTTCAAACCCCTTTTTACACCTGTGGTCAAAGTAAAATTGGAAGTATCTATAGCTTCTTGTGGAGTGATGGGAACAGTGAAACCATTTAGTTTGGGTTACCTTTTGTTTTATTCTGTATTAAAATGCAATAGTTCCTATCCTGATGAAGCTTTTGTTGATTGAGTGTTAATTATGTCACACAGGGCACGTCTCAAAATATAATGAATTCAAAATCATTGTCATGCAGAAAGGAAAGTGCTTAAGATTGACACTTAGTGGGCAGAGTTTTGGCAAAATATAGTTTTCTACTGGTAATTTTTTCTTTCTGTAAAGCCTGTGAGCCTGCAGTTCAGAATGTATGAATATATTGACATAGATTCCCCTCAGTGGGTCAAAGGCTAAATCCAGCCTTTAGGTAACCAAGAGGCTAGAAGGCCCAGACAAAATATTAGGTAGCCATCTATTACCATGCTGGTTGCAGGCCAAAGGCAGCAGAGGGTTCAGTTAAGCCCATGTCAGATGAATCAGTATAACACACAGGAAGGGACTACATGTGTGGTGACTGCTATATAAAGGAACAGGAGCTATGGATAAGCAAATATCTTGTAAATCAAGTCATGGTGTCAGAAGAATATCCAGATACAGTTTCTTATGTTAAAATCAAATTTCTACTTCTCCATTTTAATTTTTTTTTATAGAAGAATGTCACCTGAGTATAGTCTACAAGTCAACCCCTAGTAAAAACAATATCAGATACAAAACAAGATGTTTACTATTGAAGTGAAGATGATTGGGAACAGGATGGAATCTGGCTGCTGAGCTGCCAGCCAATTCCAACAAGTTTTGTTTCTTCCCCAAAATTTTTAACTCTTTTTAAAAAAGAAATTTCAAATTACGTAAAATTTAAAATTAACATTATTAAACTCCAGTGTTATATTAAAATATTTTTCAAGTTGTACTTTATTGGTTTGAGGTGCTTTCTCCTGCCTCTTTCATTTTTATGTTGAAGGATGCCAACAGGAAGGGGCTGCTGCCTACATAATTGTACCTCAACTATGCTCATTATCTGGACAGCAGTTAGGGATTTCACATGGAGTAAAACAGGGACCCATTTCTTTAACACAACTCTTGCATTGTGACTAGTTCCACACCTGGTCTTGAAATGAGACAAATCAATTAAGAAGACTGGGAAACCAGCATTGTTTCCAACCCCCACATAAGCCTGGGCACATATTTCCGGCTTCAGGAGTTGCACTCACTTGGTAGGTCCACACCCACCCAGTAGATCAGACCTCAGGAAAATGATGTCTATGTGTCATACATCCACTGCATCTTCCTTAGCTCCACCTGTGGCCTTTGTTTTAATCAGAGTGATTCTCAAAATTCCATACTCCAGATTTGGCTTCACACCCATCCCTGCCTCTTACAATAGCAATCGGTCACACTACCATCCTTAGGGATGGATGAATGTCCCTCAGTCTGTGCCTCCTATAGTGCCATGCCCTTCTAAAATCAGGAAATTATTTGATAGTAGCCATTTGTGACATATGTGGGACATAGCTATTGATTGTGGATCATTTCATCCTTGAGTATTTCTATCTTAATTCTTCTGTATAATCATAGTATAAGATGGCACACTCTTCTCAAGTAAGCTGAGTGGAATTACTTCAGTATGTGAATTTATGAGATATGGAAGACTTACTGGAGTGGAGACAATGGTTGAATTTTTCTATTGAAAAAAAGTTTTAATGAGATTTGTTGTTTGTTCTCATTGTTGCTTTAAAGAATTATTGAATTGTTACTTCAAATAGCACCCATTTTGTCTTAGAAATCAGTTCAAATTGAAGTATAAACTCTCTAAAAATCATACCAGACAGGCCAAGATTTATTTATTAAACTGTGTTGATTTAGGCATGAACTATTTATTTCTATTTACATCAGGCTATTGAAGATTTTTAAAGATTTATAAATCAAAACAATTCAATAAGTCGCCAGATGTCTGTACATTACTACCGCAAACCAGTAAGAAAACAGAGATAATTTTTATCTGAAGTTTGGAAATGGGTGATGCAAAGCACACAACATTTGTGACCTCATCTAAAGAAACTGAGATTTCCTAATGTTTGTATTACAAACATCATTTCAAATGTGATACAATGGGAAAAAAAATGTCAAAACTAAACAGTGACTTGTCATCCTGTACCTTATAATGCATTTTAAAGTGTAGAAATGCTCTATTTCAGAAAAAAAGCTATCTTTCATTGTTTATTACATCCTTTTATAATTTATCCCCAAAGAAACCAAACTGACAAAAATCACTGAGCCAGAACTGGTAGCCTGTCATTTCTCACTGTTCATTGAGAGAAGAGCAAACAGACACAGCTCATCAGAGACCACACGACTTCAGTTATCAATTAGCATCATGCTTTAAAACATTCTCTAGAATCTTCTGAAGATGCATTTATGTAGCATAAATTAAGAAGAAAAACATTCTTTAGAATCTATTGCTTTATTCTAAACCCTGTCATTTTGATGTCTTAGAAGAAGAGGGAAGAACAAATTTAAATTATGATTGCTTTTCCTAAGACCTTCAGTAGAAAAGATAAATGCAATTATTAAAGTAAAACCTAGTTTGGCAATTGTTAAAAAAATTATTACCTCTGGATTATGGTCATATTTTCTTTGACTTCATAAATCTCATATTCGTATTAAGAATTTCAGGCAGATGCCAAATATATCTGATGACACATATTGAGAGTAGCAATTAATTATATTTCAGTAACAATAAGCTTTTTAATTTATAAATACCAGTAACCAAAGTTGATTAATTTACTTAAATTTAAAGAGGAAGTAAATATTCCTTTCTCTTTAGTCACAGTTGCCTCCATTCATTACTGCTTTCATGATGGGATTAATTTCTGTACACTTTAGCCCTATTGTTGAATCAAGTGGTTTTGATGATTTAGATAAAATGTACACACATAGATAAAATAAAAGTGTGAAATAATTAGATTAATTCACATAATTATTATTTTTGAGCAATCTCTTAGCAATCAGTCAGTTGTTCATGGATTTTTTTCTCTGTGTTTACCATATGCACTTTAATGATAGGGTTTTTCTTTTATTAATACAAAAATATACAATTTTTTGACAATCTGTTTATCGTGATAGTCTGAAATGGTGAGATAATGGAAATTGATGGAGATCAGTGCCTGTAGCCCATTTGAGGAAGAAACCACATCATTAATCACAATGAACAAATGACAGACAAATTTCCCATAATACACACATTTTTACACAAAATTAAGATGATGTCCTTCAGTAGTAAATTGGAGAACCTATTTAGTATCTTCACATAAATGCACAGTAAAGTCTTTGAACCAAATGATTATATGAGGGAAAGCATTGTAGAGATCATTCCTCTTTTTTCTTTACCCAAAAGAAATTATACATACATAAAAGGTATATAGATATACAGATATACAAGATAAGATCACACAGGTCACTTTAAATAAACTGTATTATTCAAAACTTCAATGCTATTACTAGTTTGTACTATTTATTTTATGGTAGATCTTATCTAATTAACTTAACATCCTGATTACTCTGAGATGAAAAATCCTTTCTTACACTTTTAAAAAATAATATCAACAATAATATTTTTATTACAGATCTGCTTTTAACTCTGAAACTTGCATGTGAAATTATTTTTTATCCTTTCCCATATATTAAATTAGAAATCTCACATGTATAATCTGAGTTCTTACATTTAGTTTGCTTTGAAATCAAAGAGTTTCTCATACAAACGCACTGATCTCCGCACCTCGGTTTGTTTCCCAGCTCTCCTGGCTGGCACCTTCCCTAGTCCATCATGCAGTTTCTCATCACAAAATCACTTTAGATTCCCTCTCCTCTTCACTCTCTGAAATCCTTCATCGTCTCATTCTAAAGATTCTTTTCTTAGCATGTTTTTGGTTTTACACTTTCTTTTTATTCTTAACTACCAAAGTGAACTCCATGGAATTATTCCATTAGATGGAATTAAGGTCAACGTATGTGATGCAGAGAATGTTTGCTTTAGAAAAAGAGGTAAAGTGATGAATTCTGGAGTGCTGTGGGATTAATACTTAAATACAAAGCAGGGGATTTAAGAAGAATTTGGTTGGGGAAAAGGCAAAGACAAAATAGATTAGGGGAAATGTGCTTTTCTCATTGTGTTAGAAACAATACAGATGGCTATGAACATTCACTCAGAACATAAAGCCCAGGAGGAAAAGCAGCCTCAACATGTTTTGCTGGAGTGCCCTGCTTCAGCAAGGCCACTGCAGGAACCATCACTCCTGGTGGTAATGTACTTCTCCACCCCTGTGTTTCATGAACATGTGATCTGCTGCTGGCATTAGCCAACTCTGTGCAGGAAAGTAGATGAAATGCCAAGGATAAATGCAGTAGCTCACAGAACCTCTGCACACTGTTACACACCACAGGACGGATAGTGAAACACGAATGGAAAGCTTAAGGAAGAGCCTGAAGAGTGAAGCTGTGGTCTTTTCAAAAGCAGATCCACCACACTTCAAGGCAGTCCAAGGTTTTAATGCTAGTAAACACAGTTTGTAGTTTTCAAATGCTTCCAAAAACTCCTAGAAAGCAGTAAGTTTAAGAGGATTAGTCTATGAGTTAATCTTCTTGAAATGACAAAATGGTATTTTCAAAATAACTTTCTTTAATAAATGAGACTTATGGCTTTTCCTCACCAATGAAATGGTAACTAAAAATGCACACATTCTTGAAAGGACACTTACATAGAAAAGACCACTTTAGAAACTGATGTTTACGATTTGAGGATTCTTTAGCAATAACTAGAGAAAATGCACTATTTTATTTAACTTAATTTACCATATTTGAAATATTTCATTAAAAATTAGAATTATTTTGGTTTAAATATTGGAATTATTTTGATTACAATCATTTAAAAAAAAAAAATAAAATTGGTACCCTTAAAATGGCCTGGTGAGAGAAAAAAGAGAATTACCCTGGTATTGAGAAATAATTCTGTCTTGGGACAAGAGCACCTGAGTTTACACATTTTCTCCATTGATTTTTTAAAAAATCTAATCCATCCATACAAATCCATAAAATTGTGTGTGTTTGTGTATAAAATTATTTTATATATGTACACACACTAATTGGAATGTTATATTCCATATGTGTGTGTATGTACATATATATATATATATATATATATATATTTAATGATAAAACTAGAACCTTCACTGCATTTTTTTTTTTGAGAATTAAGAGAGATTTGGGCAAGGGACATGTAACAACAAGCAGTTTGCAAAAATTAAATTATGTCTGCCTCAAACACTAATTTCCTACACTGAAAAGTGACAGCAGACATCAAATCTGTTTTTAATCTTGAAATGTAGCTGACTAGTAAATGTGCATGAGACAGATGTATATTTTAAATGCTGGTAGCAATTTAAAGACACATGGTTTAGGGAAAATTGTTACTTCAACATTGGCATTTTCTTTTCTCATTCTTGTCAACATCCCTTCACACATTCCAAAAATCCTAACATGTAAACACTTGTATATATTTTGAAATAATCATTCTCTTTCTCTCTCTTTCTCTCCCCCCCATCCTCTCTCTACAACACACTCATGCACATATATGTATGTATATGTAATCCTAAGTATATATGATCTAAATTGACTTATTGATAGAACTTAGGTTGTGTTTAAGTGACTAGCTTAGTCATCTTTCCTACACAGCAGTGGATTTATAGAAAGGAATATTCCAAGACAAAAGTCCCTAGTGTATATGCATTTGCAAAGCTTTGTGTAACTCACTGGCCAAGCCCAGAGCCATTGTGGGAGTGTACTACTCAAGAACATGTATGTGGAAATGTACAATTCATCAAGTGCCACCAAAATAATAGTCTTCCAGAAAGATTTCAGCAGATAGATGTGAAGTATCTCAGAAATATCTTTTCCAGATAGCAATCACCAAAATGTGAAGTTGTAATTTAACATCAGGTTGTTACTTGTTAGAACAGGTGCTCAGAAGTATGAAAAGTCAGACAGTAGAATGAATCTGTCATAACTTTCTTATGTTCATATGTAAACACACAACCTGTGAAACTCCACATCATGTATAACTACAAGAATGAGATCCTAATTAGAATGAGTTATATACCATGTATGTATATGCAAAATTCATTCAACTGATATGTATCACTAAAAAAACACAAATAAAAACAAAAATAAATTTTAAAAAATGTGAGAAGTCTTAAAAGGACAGAAAAAAATTCTGAAATACAGAACATAAAATCTGAGCATTAAAAATTGAAAGCTTGATTTATATTCTTATTGAAATAGATAATCTAAGTTAAATTTCTCCAAATATTTACTATGGGTGGAGAATCAGAGCTAAATATAGAGATAAAGCTAGAGGGGGAGAGAGGAAAGAACACAGAAGCTTGAAACCAGGAAGTTGCATGTTCCATCTCTTAGTTGTAGCCCAAATTAAAAATATAACTCATATCATCCGCCAAATACCACATTTAGTAATATGGTGGTTTTTCTTGGTGACCACACTAGGGAAATAATTTTAGTTCAAGACTTTGTTTTCAGTTTTGCTCTCTTTACAAACAACAGTGATGATGTCTTGTCTCTAAAAAAAAGAGCTGTGTTAAAATAATAAACTTACATTGAAAGAAACTCTGGTGCACATTCAGATTGAGGAAAGCAGAGGTGGTCTCCCCGGAGGCAGAACACTAGGCTGAGTCCCCATGGCAACCTGACTTAAGGCAGTGGAAGAGCCTCTACTGGAAGAAGAAGGGAGCAGCTGTCGGATCCAGAACATTTAGCACAACCAATCGAAGCAAGGTCAGCAGCTGGAATAAGCTGTGCAGCAGAAAGATAAACTTCAGTGACAGATTCTGAAAATATTGTCCAAAGACACATAGCATGAGTATATTTGTGTTTAGGTGTTGCAGAAAGGGCAGTGAAGAGTTCAGTAACATTTGCAACCATGGGCAGTTAAGCTGTCTTCAATGAGCAGCTTCAAAAATGAAATGCAATAGATAGAAAGAGATGCATGGTCTGACAAATCAGTATGGCTCAACTCCAAATGCCTTGCTAAGTAGGGAGTCTGACATTCTCCTGTTTGCTCCTTGGATGGATTTACCAAACTACACCTTGTTCCATTTCATGCCTAAGTCTGCACAAGTTATTTTGGAGTGCATTCTGGGAGAACACTTTGTTTCCTAAACTATGGATTTAAGCACAAGAAAAGATTCTATGCTCTCCCACCTCACCAAGGCTGACAAATCCTTGCTGCAATTTTCAGTGTTACTTACCTTACACATTTAAGAAAATTAGTATACAAAAGTAATTTTTCTGTCTTTTTTTTCATCGTGAAAAACTCCAGTTATAGACAGTTAATTGTTACTTCATTTGAAACACTTTATTTCAGTTGTTTCTTATTATATGTTCCTGAACATACTTTTTGCCAATCCATAATTATCAGTAACATGTCAGTTTGGCACAGTAACTAGAAAAAGTCTCAATGTTTTTCTTTCTGCACCTTATTTTGGTAATGGGAGGAACAGATACAGTGTAGAGGCAGAGTGGTTTTGTCCTCAGGGACACAGACTGAGACAGACCCTATAGGACACGTGATGGTGTTGACAGCACCCACAGGCACCCAGATATAGGCACTGAGCACTGGAGATTCTCACTGTACACAAAGCATCAGGAGGCAGCCACTGTGAATGATGGAGATGAGAAGCAACAGTAGTATCAGAAATAATGTTGATGGAAGTGCTCAGAATTGTAGAATATAGGAAGAATACAACTCTAACCTTGAAATTTTGTCAAAGCAGCTTTCAAATAGGAAAAGATGCTTCAATTTTAAGGAAAATTGATTCCTGGTGTCTATCTTGAGTGCAGATTAATGTTTCACTTAAAACTAGACACCCTCTCACTTCTCATGGTGTAAAATGCTATATGATAAATAACAGAGAGTTACAAAACTAAGATACACAATCACACAGTTGGGGGGTAGGAGTTAATGTGAGACTGGCATGTGAATAGGTTTGAGTAAAACAGTCATCCGCACATTATGACACATTGAGATTTAGAATGGAATTTTCTGTTCTGGAAGCCTCTTTGAAAGCTGGGTTATGTGTCCTCATGCTAAGGCCTTCTCATGGTAATATTTTGATTATGAACATATTAATACATTCCAAGCAACAATTATGTATCTATAAAACTTAGTGGTAGGAAAAGGGCTCTTTTTGCTAAAAATATTTTGGAATTTTTCACTGAAATTGAATTCTTTTGCCCTTTATTCTACCCACCTGAGTAATTTCTGAGAAATTTTCACATAAATCCATAAAGAACCATATACAAAGATGTCTATAATTGTCCATTTTAAATTGTACATTTTAAAAAGTCCCAAAGTCTCAACATTTTTGAGAGCCTCAAGGAGCTGGAGACAGCCTAGATTTCCCTGATGTAGAGAAGATATAAATAAAGTACAGTGAATGCACACTGAAGAGTGATTTTTTTTTTTACATGAACCAAAATGTAATTGCCTCTGCTATATGTAACAGTCTATTTAGTGCATAATTTTGAAATTGTCATGCCCATATGCATAAAAACACACAAATACCTCATTTGCTTGTGTGAAAATGTGCACCAGGTCAGCCTCCGGTTGCTCTCCCTCTTCCAGTGAGAGTAAAAGTCTAACTCATGCATACTTTCAAAGAATGATCACAGACTTCTGATGTCCCAAAGCTCCCATGGGGTTAGAGAGTCATAAAGGATTCTACCAGTCATAAAGGGTAGGCAGAAGTGAGGAGGAACAGTAAGACATGACTCCAACTGCAGAGGACCTAAGAACTCCAGCTGTGGAAGAGCAGAGTCCGTCCATTATGCAAAATCCATATCCTTTGGTGGCTCCATAAGTGGAGACCATAAAGCCAGTGGGGGAAATACATGGAACCTCCTTCTGATCCCAGGGCCAAAGAGTTAGATTAACAATTGAAGCATTCTACATATGTCTTATTCTAAATTGCTCAATTAAGATTACAAGAACATGGGTCTGGGGTTGTGGCTCAGTGGTAGAGCACTTGCCTAGCACATGTGAGGCACTGGGTTCGATCCTCAATACTACATGAAAAATGAAATAAAAATATTGTGTCCACCTACAACTAAAAATAAATATTAAGAAAAAAAAGGATTATAAGAACATAACAAAGCCTGAGTAGAGTTGTCCATTAAATATTGTATAAACAGTGTTATTGGTGGTTATTTGTTTTTGTTAGCTATTATTAATAACTAACAGTAGCATTAATAAAAGCATTATACTGTATAACAGTTATTACATAAGGGTACTGCATTTATATAAGGGTATAATGGTTGTATAAAAGTATTGTATTTATATAATGGTGTAATGGTTTTTAGACATTGACGCAACTATCACCATTACATTATAAGAATGTCATAGCAAATATTTTTATTATCAGGATTAAAAGATAAGAAAAATATAAGGAAAAATAGTTTTTACATTTCTTTTTTTTTCCCTAGGGGGACCAATTCTGCATCTGAATAAAAATACAGTGTGTCACATTTTGAAAAGCAGACATTTAATTTAAATAGAATATGTGTGATGCATGCTTTCTTATTTCAATCTCTTTACCTCTTTATTTGTGTCTGATATGTCAAATTATCAAGGAACTCTTCAGACAAAGAATAGGATATATGAATTTGACAAGTGCTCATAAGTTTTTCTGTTTTGTAAATTTTCATGAAGCATGAAGACTAGATCAAGAAAGACTGATGTTTGAGAGTTTCTGCTTATAAATCACTTCTCTGATCTTGCCATTGTCCCTTTACATCCTGCCTCTTTAAATTTTGGCAGTCATGTGATATTCCATAAGGCAGAGACAGATATGAAGTAATTAAATCAATTAAAATTTTCTTGGTTTTGCCTGCAGACAGTTGAAATTAGTTATTTTTAGAAGTATAAGATGAAGCCAGGCACAGTGGTGCATGTCTGTACTGCCCGGGACTCTTAGGCTCAGGTAGGAAGGTTTCAAGTTCGAGACCAGCCTGAGCAACTAACCAAGACCCTGTCTGGAAAAAAAAAAAGAAAGAAAGAAAAAAGAAAGAAAGAGAATTACAATATGAATAAGATAAGATAACATTGGGTATGTGGGTAACAATAATTAAGTACATAATTCTAACAAATTAAAAATTTTTTGTATGGTTATGGATAAAGATTAAAACCTAGTAATCTAGTAACTAAATGAATGTGTTGATATAAATGAAAGAAAATATTTCAAAATCATCTTAAAAATTAGATATTTTAATATTTATTTCTTTCTAAATCAAAGTTTAAAAATTTTCCTTCACCAGAAATTATCTTGAAGTTACACCCTAAGGAAATAATAATGTAAAGATAATTTAAACTAAAGGAAGATGAATAATAACTTAAGGTCAATAACCATTACACTGGTATAAAATTTCATTATGAATTTTATATAAAGGTTCTATAGCTCTGGATATATCTTAATAAAATATCTGGAAAGAAGCAAGATTATATTTGGATTTGATGAAAATCAGAAATATGATGTTTTTACTTCTAAAAAAAAACAAAAGAAATAAAAGATGTAAATAAATGGAGCGATATTTAGCTTTCTTGGATCATAATAGTGATGTGATGACATTGCTCACAAGTGGGTCTGTATCCAACACAATCACAGTTAAACACTTAGGGGACTAGTTTGTAGATGTTAGGAAACAATTCTGAAGTGTAGACGTGTGATGGTTAATCTTTTTTTTTAATTATTTATTTATTTGTTTTAGTTGTACACAATGCCTTTATTTTTACATGGTGCTGAGAATCGAACCGGGGCCGTGCGCGTGCAAGATGAGTGCTCTACCGCTGAGCCACAACCCCAGCCCCTATGGTTAATCTTGATTGTCAACTTCCCTGGATTGGGAGGTGCTTAGAAAGTCACAAAGCACACTCCTGGGTGTTTCCAGACGATCAGCCTATAGTTCAATGAGCTGAGAGGAGTTCCACAATAAATCTGGACAGCACAATCCAATAGGCAGAGTGCCTAGATAGAACAAAACAGCAGGGGAGAAAGGGGGGTGGTGATACACAGGCATGAAAATGCCACTCCTCCTTAGCACATGCTTCTCTTATTGCCACCATTGTTCATGGGAATCAGACTCCAAATTCTTTACCCTTTCAACATGGACAAACACCAGGCCCTCTCCAAGGAGCTTCCAGGTTTTCAGTGGCTGCATGATTGGTCCTTTTTATTCTGAGCTTTCCAGTTTCTATGATGAGTAACCATTGGTTTCCCAGCTGTCGAGCCTGCAGATGCCCAGTGTGGGACTCTCCAACTCTGATCATGCAGGGCACTGTAATAGCCAGCAGGCTCTGTACACCTTGAGAATCCTGACTAACACAATGTGGAAAGGCAAAGGCCTAGGAGAGCCAAAACAATACTGAAGAAAAACAGAGAGTGAAAGGACTAACACTACCCAATTTTAAGACTACAAACTGCAGTAATCAAAAGAGTGTTACACTAGAGAAACGAGACACAGATATCAATGGCATAAAACATGCAGTCCAGAGTAGACTCTCACCATCAACTGATCTTTGAAAAATTATCAAAGGGAATTAATAAAAGAAATGATAGTCTTTAAAACAACTTGAAAAACCGGATTTCCACGTACAGAAAATCAACCTGGACAGAGAATTTATATCTTTCACTGTGAGGCAGGAATCCTCAAAAGGATTGTGGACCTAAATGTAAAATGCAAAGCTATGCAACATCTAGAAGGAAACATGGGAGAAAATCTGTGTGCCCTTGGGTTAATGATGAGATTTTTGACATAATAGCAAATCATTAGTGCATGAAAGAAAAGACTTTGTAAGTTGAATTTAATTAAAATTAAAAGCTTCTTTTCTAAGAAAGACAGGAGAATGATGAAAAACAATTTAGAAAGCATTTACAAAACACAAATCTGGTATAGAAGTTGTTTGCAAAATATGCAAAGAACTCTTCAAACTTAGTAAGAAAACAAACAATCCAATTTAAAAATGAGCAAATGATCTAAACAAAAGACTTCACCAAAGATGTTAAAGAGATGGCAGCAAGCTTATGGGAAAATGTTTAAGTTAAAGTGAGGAGGTACATCCTAGCATACTTAACATTGTAAAACTGAAAGTACAGCTGTCCATAGAGCAACTGTAGTTATCACTCACTGCTGGTGGGAATGCACAGTGGTAGACTCCTCCCAAGACAGTTCAGCAGTAGTCCTTTGTTGTTTTTTTTGGGGGGGATGGTCTTTTTGCAAATCTAAGCATTGTTTTACCATAACATCCAGAAATCTTGTGCATAGGAATTTGCCTATATAATTAAAAATTTGTGTCCCCACCAATTGTTCATGAAAGTATTTATAAAAGCTTTATTCATAAGTGTCCCAAACTGGAAGCAACGGATATAGAAAAAAGGTATAATCCAACAATGCTGCAGTCAACAATAAAAAGACAAAAAATAATATGAAGCTACAAAACCAGGTGGACAAAGTTTAAATGCATGTTTGCAAATGAAAAAAAAAAAAAAAAAACAGTCTGGACATACTAAAAACAATATACTAAAAACAATATAATTGCCATTATCTAGCATTTGAGAAAAGGCAAATGTTTAGAAACAATTAAATATCAGTACAGTCTTTCTGGAGAAGCAGAGGTTGAACGTGTGAGCCACAGGACTTTTTTTTTTTAGAGCAGAAAATATTTTTTATTTTGCTATAATTTTGTATACATAACCCTATTCATTTGTCAAAATCTATAGAACTCTGTATGTCAATCATGAGTGCAAATTTTCCAAAAAGTATTATCTAGGTGGTCGGGGAATTCCCAGGATGGAATGCACAACATGATGAATCTGTCAAACTGTGTTAGAATGTATGAAACAATCTCAGTGGAAGTAGGATGGGCAAAGTGTGCTGACCTGATTAGATTTGGAAATAATCATAGTATTCTATAGGATTATAGGTCAAAGAAACTGATGTCAATCCAGTTGATTATTGTTTACCATGAGGGCATTATTGAACAGTTCTCATAATAGTCTATGCATGCTGGAACTAAACAACTAATTAAAAGAATGTAGATAAGGGAAGCCAGAACCCTCACTGTTGAAATAAGAGATGACAGATAAGTCAGGGAAAGAAGGCATGAGTGAGCTATGTGGGGATGGATTAGAGTCAGAGTTAGCATGAGCTGACATTACCATAATACAAATACTGATGGATGAATATAGACATATTTGTCAATAGTGTATAGATTAGTATACTTACATATTCCTATGCTGTACAAACTGAGGGCCCCTGAAGACAATAAAGAGTAGTGCCAATGGCCAAAGATTGAATATTTGAGCAACCAAGTCACTAAAAAAGTATTAAATTTAAAAAACCATGATTCCACTCTGATATGAATAAAATATTAAATAAATAATGAAATCAGACAGATGTCTCATGCAAAAGAATTCCAAATAATGTATGTACTTGTTTCATTCTCAAGAAGGTGCACCATAAGCTTCCACAGTTAAACCTGTGAGTTGTGAATATTAACTTCCTTCAAAGAATACAGTTTGAAAAAGAAGAGAAAGCATGATCTAGAAATCTGATAAGCAGCAGCTCAGCCAAGTGGTCAATATATTAAAATTCTAACCCCAAGTTGATGGTACTAGCAAGGGGTTTGGGGAAGGTAATGAGGTCATGAAGGTAGAGCTCTCCTGAATGGATTTAGTATCCTTATGAAAGGAGAGGTTGACAGTTTGAAAAGAGAGTCCCAATTAAAAAAAAAAAAGAAAGAAAAGAAAAGAAAAGAAAAACAGTAATTCTGTGGGGCACCTCAGTCTTGGACTTCCAGAATCCACAACCACAGGAAATAAATTCCTGTTGTTCATAATCCATTCAGCATGTGACTTTTGTTACTGACTTAACATTTGTTTTAGTCAGTGTTTTCACCACTGTGACCAAAATACCTGACACAAACAATTTTAGAGGAAGAGAAGCATTTTTGGGGCCCAAGGTTTCAGAGGTCTCAGTCCATAGACTTCCAGCTCCATCGGTCTGGGTCAGAGTGAGGAAGAACATCATGGCAGAAGGCATGGGACAGGAAGCATCTTAGGACAGGAAGGAGTGAGAGAGAGAGAGAGAGAGAGAGAGAGAGAGAGAGAGTGTTCTGTTCAACAAGGACAAAATATAAACCCTAAAGGCACACCCGCTCCATTGACCCACTACAGTTACCACCCAGTTAATTCCTACCAGTGGATTAATACACTGATTAAGTTAAGACTACCATAACCCAATCATTTCAACTCTGAATTTTCTTTCATTGTCTCACACATGAGCTTTCGGGGAACATCTAAAATCTAAACTATAACAAGCTTCCCCCCCCCCCATAAATCAAAAACTTTGTAAAATATAAGTTTTAAAAAAAATTATGATGGACATTTCCATATCTAGGAACAGTGACTATAGCCTATCCATTCTACTGAGCATGACTTGAAAAGCATAAAAATCTATAAACTGGTATTCAAAACTTAACAGAAGAGTGAAGAATTACTAACCAGGAACTGGAAAATGATATGCAATGAGTTCTGTGCAACATTCATGGTTCCTGTGCTGCTGAGGTTTTCTCCATTGTGACCAAAATACCTAGCAAGAACAACTTAGAGGAGCAACAGTTTATTTTGAGCTTTTGGTTTTACAGGTCTCAGTCCATAGTTGGCCAACTCCATTGCTCAGAGCATCGTGATAAATGGGTATGGTGGATGAAAACTGCTCACTTCATGGTGGCCAGGGAGTAGAGAGGCAGCAGGAGCAGCCAGGCACAAATATATATAATCCCCAGGCATGGCCCCAGTGACCTACTGTCTCCAGCCATGTACCAACTTGCCTGTGTTAACCACCAAGTAGAACAGTCCTCTCAAATTATTAATCCATCAAATGGATTAATCCACTCCTGTGGTTATAACTCTCATATTTTAATCATTTTATCTCTGAACATTCCTGCATTGTCTCACAAATATGCTTTCAGGGGACCGCACATATCCAATCCATAACAGCCCTCTTTTCCCCATAACTAATTGCTAATGCCACAGCCAGTCCTGAGAGGTTAACAGACAACAGTTATCAATGACTTTCTCAAAAGGTTGGAGAACTAAAACTGGAGCTTGATACACAGCGGGGGGCAGTGCCTTGCTTTTGGTGGTGATTCAGAAGACTGCACCCTTTAAAGAGTGTTTTGAAACCGCACCACTCTTCTCTTACCAAATCACCCCAAACACCCCATCACAGTACGTTGTTACCCCAGAGAGTGTGTGCTCTGTTTTCTCCCAGAAACAAATGTAAACCTTTTAAACAGTAACATAGTATCTTTTGCATTGTTGCATTATTTTAACAAGAAATTTTGCAAAAGCAATATTCAGTCCATAGTCACATAATCAAAGCTAAGTAAATATATACACACAAAAGATAACACAAAAAACTGCCACAGGAACCTAAAAACGTGTGTGTGTGTGTGTGTGTGTGTGTGTGTGTGTGTGTGTTTAATTTAGGATTTATTTTAGGAATTTTTGCATCACTATGAAGGCCAGGAAGCTCATGGTATGAAGTCAGCAAGTTACAAAACCAGGAAAGCCAGTGATACATTCAGTCTGAGTCAGAAAAGCTCACGGCAGGTAATGATGTTCTCAGCTCAAAAAGAGAGAGCAAGTTCTCATTTTCTCCATGTTTTTGTTCCATTCAGGCCTTCACAGATGGGTTAATGCCCACTCACATTGGGCAGTGTAGATCCTCTTTGCTCAGAAAATGACTCAATTGCTAATCACTTCCAAAAACATCCTCACAAATTCACCCAGAAATATTTTATCAGATATATGAGCATCCATTGGCCCAGCCAAATAGACACCAGAAATAAACTAGCACAATGTATCCCAGATTTAAACTTCTCATACAAGTGCAAAGGTATTTTAGTTAACTATTAATAAAAATGTGAAACAGTAATGCATATGAGGGCAAATAAACTTGGGCTTAATAAGATATGTAAACTTAGCTGCTTTTAGGAGGAAGGAGGCACGTGATCAATGACTGAAGATAAACCCACAGGATTAGAAATGGAATAGTAAATGAAACACAGATATAAAGGAGTAAATAATAAATGCAAACACAAATTAATGAAGTAATAAACTAAATATCAACAAAAGCAAATTTGATTGTGATGTTAAAAAATAAGAATCTGCTTAATCCCTGGTGATATTAATCAAGAAAACATAAAAGAGAATGGACAAATTAACAATAGACATGTGAAAGATGCCTACATAGTATTCAGGCAACAAAAAAGTACCATAAAATGATTTAATGAATAATTTTATGCCCATAAGAAAACCAAAGAGAAACTAGGGAAATTCTTAGTGTTAATCCAATTCTTTGTTTACTGAAATCATTAACTCTGCAGTACTCAAACACATCTCACAAGGAAAGAAACAGTGCCAATTGGCTGTTCAGGAGAAAAAAGAAGCCAACTGCATCATCCAAATTATTTCTGATGAAAATAAAGGTCTTCTATCACATGTTTTCTTTTCATATTATGTGTTTGGATTTTGTTCATGGAAAAATAATTGTTTCCCACATTCATTTCTAATAAATTAAGTGTTAACTTGCTATTTACTGTGGCTTGTTCATTTCCCAACGTATACATGTATCAAAAACAACACATTTTATTCCATAAATACGTATGATTATTACATGTCAGTAAAAATTATGAATAAATGTAAAGTTGTAAAGTGATCATTCTCACTAAGAACAAGTAGTAACTGAAACTTTTCTGACATATTTGTTTTTTCCTGGTACCAGGAATAGAACCCTGGACCTCACACATGCTAGGCAAGCACTCTACTGAGTTACATTCCCCAGTTCTTTTGTTTTTTATTCTGATACAGGGTCTCTCTAAGTTGCCCAGACTGGCCAAAAACTTGCTTTCCTCCTGCCTCAGGCTGCTGAGTATCTGGGATCATAGGTCCGTGTTACTCCTCTGTGCTTTAAGCTACTTCCTTTGGTCAGTTCTCCAGAAAGAGAAACTGAAACAGAGATTTTTGTTCAAATAATTGAGGGGGTTTTCTTACCAGGGAAGGAGTAAGTCCAGATAGGGAAGAAAAAAAATCGCCCCAGCAGAAGTCGGCCAGATCACAAGATAAAGTCCAGAGATGAATTGGGCCACACAGCAGGACTTGCCAGGGTACAAGACCTGTCCTTTTAACCAGTGTGTCTTCAGGGGAGGTCTGTGAAGGACAGAGGGTCAGAGCTAGGGCAGCAGATTTTGTTTTGCCAGAGCATCTCTGCAAGAAAACAGGACCCAGGCTGATAAAGGGCATCCAGAAGAGCAGTACCAAAAGATCACCCAAGAGGATTGCTAAAGCAACCAGCACCCTCTCCTTCCTTCCTTTTCCATAATTGTCTAGGAAATCCAGAGAACTGCTGAGACAGCATTTTGTGGAATTTTGTCATTAATTCATCTTCTAAGCATATGCAGGTTACATGGTAATGATTCACTTAATCCCTTATAGACAAATTATACTCTCAACATAACTGGAGTATGTGCCTCTCTATATCTTCAATGTGATTTTCTGTCAATTTGTACAGTTTAATAACATATGAAATAGTGACAGTTGTAAGACTGTCACACAATTTTACAGTAGAAACTTCTAGGTTTGGGGGGATTTGGTGCAGAACTTTCAGCCCACACCCTGCTTTGTTTGGAGGGTGGGTGTGACTCACAAAAATCTGTGTGACAGCTTGAGTGAAGGGCAGTCCAGTGTTCACAAGACAGGGGCTATTCATTTCCAAACAAAAACCCCCACCCCATGTGCAAACACACAGCCACTGACACAGTTCATCACAAGCTTGGCCAAGTGAGGGTTTCCAAAATATACTGATATTGCCTGGTTGTTTTCCTGATTAAAAACAGGTTGTGTCAAGATATTCTATCACTTGACTTCTTTATCCAATTTTTTAAAGCAGTACTTAAAATTTCTAATACATGCAGTACTGTGCCAAATAAAATATTCTGACTGTTATCTCTCAGTTATTTCCTTCTCAAATACCTGGCATTGACTTCTTTTCTCAAGCCCTCTCTTTTTCTCTGATATTTCTTTAGGTGTTGAGTTCTACAAAAGCGAGCCACACAATGCCATTGGAACAGGTTGTCATATCACTTCAGAGACTGCTGTTTGGGGGGAAAAAAAGCATGAAAACATGTCAGAGATCCATTTCCTTGTCAGCCTTTTCCCTTTCTAAAGAAAATAAATCCCCAGAATACTGAAGTGTGCCCGTCAATACCAAGCAGGAGGCTTTTTAAACCCTTAACTCAACATTTTGATTAAATAGGATTATTCTTTTACATTTAGAGTTTAACTAACAGAATTGATGCATTAGTGTATAAAAGGATAAATGGAATAAACTTGCCAAAATTCCTCCTTTCATAATGTTTTGAAGTGGAAAACATTTTAAGACAGCTGAAGCCTTCAAAGAGGACCTGGAGAGTTCTCAAGAGCTAACTCCTCCAGCCAGTGCCTTGAGCTCTACAATCATTGTTATTAAGAATGTTTCAATGGCATCTTATTCCACAGCCCTTGTAAGAGGTCAGTCTACTCCAAAATCACAGGTCAGGTTTATCCCTATAGCTCTTTTTCCTGGGTACTTCAAACAGTGATGATAACACTGCAATGACATAAATAACAACACAAACTTCAGTGACACTGAATTTGATTCACTTTTTCTGAACACATATTCCTGCAAACTATAAAACTCACAATATTTGAAGATACCCAAACAGGAACTGAGAATATTAGTAGGTTTTTTAAGTTCACCCTGTTTATGGGTTCTATTGTTAGGATCTTGTATTCCCTAAAGGCCCACTTGTCCAAGGCTTGATCCCTATCCATGGTGCTGCTGGGAGGTGGTGGATGGTTTAAGAACTGAGGCCTAGCAGGGGAGGTTAGGTCATAGGGGGCATGCCTTTGAAGGGAATTCCATGACTCCAACCCCTCCTCTCTCCTTTTACTTCCCTGTTACCATCAGGTGAATGTCCCACCCCCAACACGTGCTCCTCGGTAGACACTTACCGGTGAACATTGTGTTTATTTATACCTGCCTTAGGAGTGAGGCTCTACATTTAAAACAGCATATAACCTGTAGCAGAGAAAGGCAAAGAGTAAGAAGAGACATCTTATTAACAGAATGTCTAGGCATAAACATTCATTGGTCATTTACATGGGAACTCGGCATTATCATGTCATGAATAAGGCATGGAGGAAAAGCATTTCCAACTGTATTTTTTTAGTGAAGTTATAGCTGCTTAATGGTTGTCATTTAGAAAATGTGTTAAGCCATGTAAAATATGGTAAAATATTAAGATGATATGTGTGTTCAGAAATTCCACTTTGGGGAAAAAATAAATATTTTAAAAAATCCACTTGAAGAACTGAGATAAGAAAAGGCTTACTTTAAGTATGTTGAGTGAGAAGCATTGTATCAGCCTGTGATAGTGTATGTTGAAAATAACAATGACAGAATTCACTAATTTTTAGCAGATGCTGAACTTTCTGAATAGTTAAATAGAGCTCCCTGAGTTACAATAGGATTGTAGAGGAAACAATAAATCCTGAATATTTGCTTAGGTCTAATTCATTCTATTTGTGAACACATCCTGCAATCCATACCTGTTGACTGTATACCTACCAACTGCCAGTGACCATGCTGTATGCTGGGGACACTTTTAGTTGATTTCTTTCTTCGAGAAGGTCATGACAAAGGCAGAAGTTTTCCTGATGAGAGATTGTCACTTCCCATGCTGTGATGAACAGATAGCAAAGAAGAAACACGGAGGACAAGCTATGTGCCACTAATGGGATTTGCTAATCTATTTACCAAATTTTTATCATAATCACACTATGTCTGAACTTCTGGGGATGAACCGGTGGATAGAATATATGAAATGACTGCTGAAATAAAAATATATCAGGAAAGAGAATTCAAAACTAACAGCAGGAGATGAACATTGTCTGTAAAGCAGAATAGACCACTGCAGGTGAGCATAGACTTTGAAGTACCACTTAGTTGCTTCTGATTCTCTTCCTGTCCTACCTATGAAAAATATTCAATTGTCCTTCACAACCAACAGTCTTTTCTATATCCAATATCATGAGATATGTACCATTTATTTTTCCCAGCCTCCAAAGATTTATTAAAGCCTATTATTTAGCATCTGCTGTAGCATCAGGCAAATACGTAGAAGTTATGCTGCACATAAGATTAAATCTAGTGTAAGACTTATAAAAATGAAACTAACAAGGCTCAAAGATTTAAACAGCAAGATTGACCATAACTGATATCATTTTGTAGGAAATCCATAAAACCTAATGAAATTAATACTTGTTATCATACAGCTTACATTAGGAGATAGAGTCTAAATGCATATTAGGTGAACAATTGTAATAAAAATTGCTGTGGTTAAAAAGCTCAATAGAATATAGGACTTATAGGGTCATATACCAAATGGAACTAAGATTAGCTTTCAAAGAAAAACTTAATTGAGAAAATTATTTTACTTCATTCTCTAGTATCTCACTGCAATATCAATGTATGAGAGAGAAATAGAATTTAACGGGAAAATAGAATATTTAGAGATGAAAAATATAAAACTCTTTCACATTTTGCAACTATATGTATACCCACAATCTCTTAATCTCTTCTGATGCATTTAATAATAAAAATTACTATTAATCCCAAAATGTACACTGGAAATTCTTGTCCCCATATATGTGTCCGTATTCACACACCACAAACCGTGCATTAGGAAGTGCTTATGTATGTTGAAATTGTATATTTGAAAGTTAGTCCCACTATATTATGAATCTTTCATTATTTGAACACAGTAACTGAAAAATAAAAGGCAATTTGTAAAATTTTTGTCTACATTTTGCAATTAATTCTTCATATTGATATGTAGTGCATAATATACTCATAAGAACACAGAGGGTGCAAACACAAACCATAAACATTTTTCATAAATAATAACGAAACACAAAAATAGAGAACTCTTAATGTATTTGTCTTTAGAACTTTGTAAATACTTTTCATTCAGCGATTAATTTTCACTAGTGAAGTCTCCACAGAATCACTCATCATTTGATGAGGTGCTGAGTGGAATAGTTACTTACCACACTTGTGCAGTCAATCAGCTGTGCTCATTCCTTACCCAAGTCATAACCAGACATTTCCATTTCTATAGCAAATATTAATCAGCAGATATTCTACCATGATTCTTGAATATCAGGAGCTAAATTGTGCTGAATTATGGTGCACATTAATAAAATAGAATTCTGCAGAGACTGCTGATATATGGCAGTTATAATTCCATTTTTAGAGATCATCCATTAAATTGTATTAAGGTGAGAAACACCCCTTAAGTAAATACTTGAAGCCTTCCTCTGCCTGAATAATTTCAATTTAGAAATTAATGTGTTAACATGGCCTGTTTGTCACTGTCTGTCTTCTTCACATCAACCACTGTGGAGGCAGAATATACTCCCTTTATATTCTACTGCCCTCTGGCTGATAAAAATTGCTGCCAAGAATAAGAGATTAGTTAACATTCAACATATGTTAATTAATGTTCTTTATTAAAATGTGTTATTGTTTCCTTTTATTCATTCTTAATACTTAATTCCTTGCTGTAGGGGATATAATAAAACCATTAGGGTTTTCCAAACAGTCATTAAACCTCACACAGCTGAATTAGATTTTAAAAAGTAGGATTCCTCCATTCATTTTCTGCTGCTTATAATAATAATCTTTTCACAACGTGTGGCAAACCATAATTTAAAATTTTATTACATCAAGGAAATAAGGGAAATACATTATCCTAGGAAATTCAATTGAATATGTGTGAAATATCCTGTTAAGAAGAGGCTAAATCTTGTAAATTTACAATGATTGGCAAAGCCACTTATGTTAGTGATATATACTCCCAGACATACAGTAAAACTCTCTTATTCAAGGTGGTTTATTCCTGCTGCAAAATAGGCTAGCTAACATACAAAGTAGGCGGGAAAGTTTCTGTTAATGGATGAAGTTCATTCCCACCAAGTGAATCTGATGGTCTCCAGGAGTCAGCTATGCCAAGGCCTCATCTGTGTATATCCATCAGTCTGGGAAGGCATGCTGTGGACACCAAGGGAGGCCCAGGAGAGCCCCATCTCAGTGGCTTGGAACAACCTGAGTTTTTTCTTAGTTGTGTAGTCTGCTGCACACTGGCCAGGTCAACTTTCTTTACAAATATCCAGACAGTTGCCATCATGCCCTTTGCAGGGTGGTAACCTGTGCCTCCAAGGTTGCTGGGAGAGGGAAGAGGGAAAGTAAGGGTACTGTAGCTCCCCAAGCCTCCTACTGGACTCCAAGCACTTTCTCCTGGAACTCGGGAATCTGAATTCCTCCCTCAGAACCTGGCTGGCAAGGCAGGGGGTGCTTGGAAGTTTGGTAAGCACGTTATTGTGTAATTTAACCACATTTAAATAAATATGGTAAACAGGAATGAAAACATCAAGTTACCGTTAACTAAAGTGACTACGTTAGAAAACCTTAGTAAAGGTCATTACAAAAATACTCTGTCCAATTAGGTGTAAGACATAAAAAAGAGAAATATAAGGAAAGGAAGCAAAATATGAAAGGATACTTAGCAAAGAATTTTAACTTCTCAGTAAACTTAAAAATTTATAATGATTTTTGCAAGTTTTATGAAAATTAAGGGAGAACAGAAATTCTAATAGCAGACTTACACTAAAAGAAAAGGTCTTGATCTTACATTATAATTAGAAATGAAGACGTTCAATAAAAAAAAATAAAGACGGTTCAAATAAAATACAAGGGTTGAGGATGTGGCTCAGTGGTTGAGTGCCCCTGAGTTCAATCCCCAGTACCCGCCCCCAGATAAATAAATAAATAAAATAACAAATTTTGGTAAAGATGCAGAGAAAAGGGAAATCTTGTTCACTGTTGGTAAGAATAAATATAAGTATAGCCATTATGGAGATCTCAAAAAACAAAAAGAGAGAGAAGAACAACAAATACACTATTTTTCAGCAATCTCACCTTTTAGAAAACAAAATCAGAATTTTGAAGAGTTATCTGCATCTCCATGTCTCTCATAGCATTATTCACAATAGACAAGACACGCAATCAGCCTACATGTCCTTTGACATAAGCATGGAAAACAATGGAATACATATTTTTTCATATGTAATGGTTATGTTATTCAGCCTGAAAGCAAAGCCTGTCTTTGCAACAACTTAAAATGAAGGGAATCTTTGAAACAACTTATATGAACCTGGAGGACACTGTGCCAGGTGAAATAAACCATGAATATAAAAAGTTGAACACATAAAACCCAAGTATAGAGTAATGGTTACCAGAGGCTAAGGACTGGGGTCCATGGAATGGGATGATTTTCACCAAAAGCCACAAAATTTCACTTACTGTAAATAAGTTCTGGAGATTTAAAATACAACACAATGACTAAAGCAAATAGTAATGCATTGTATACAGATAATGGCTAAGATAGTAGATTCTGAATGGTCTCTCAGCACAGGCACACACACACAATTGCTGAGCATACAAGGTGGTAGTTATGTGAATCAGTTTGATTAAATAATTTCAAAATGTGTAGATATACCAAAAATCATGTTGTAATTCGTGAATATCTGAAATTTTAATTTATCAATTGTACCTTAAGAAAGCGGAGGAAAAATAAATAATAGTTTGAAACTCAATGCAAATTCTTCTAGCATTTGGAAAAAGCAAGAGGGACATGTCCAAATCCAAATTGGTAATGAGCATTAGGTAACACTAAAGGCTGTTGGAATCAGGAATTTGACATGAATTAAAAATGCAAAAAAGAAAATGCAGGTTCTTGGGGCTGGGATTGTGCCTCAGTGGTAGAGCACTTGCCTAGCATGTGTGAGGCACTGGGTTCAATCCTCAGCATCACATAAATAAATATATATTTTTTTCCTTTTTTTTTTTTTTACCCCTGAACAGCCAGCTAAGACCTTAGGACTAGCATCGCATAGTAATTCTCCAATCAGAGCTTGTCTGCTCTAGGGAGTTCTGAACATGCCAATGAGCTTTCATTCAAAATAACTTAGAGGCAGAAGAATGAATCAGATATAACTTTCCTATGTTCATATATGAATATATGAGCAGTGAAACTCCACATCACATACAACCACAAGAATGGGAAGTTATGCTCCATGTATATATAATATATCAAAATACACTCTGCTCTCATATATATCTAAAAAGAACAACTTTTTTAAAAAGTTCATGCATCACAGGAATAAAAAGAAAAAATTAGATTTCCCTATTCCCCATTTCTTCCTTTTTCTCTAGACACTAGTGGCCACCTCTGCCTGTGCATGTGAGTCCCATATAACAGTCCTATTCTTTACTGCCAAAAGGAAGTTCTTTTACTGGATATTCATCTCTACATATATTTTTTTTAATTTTGACATAGCAATATTGGACCTAAAGAAGAGTAGGCAATAGGAAGGCAGTTGGAAGTATTTATTAAATAGCAAAGCAGTATCAAAGATTGGTTCCTCTTTACTCAATCTGATAGAATTTTAACACTCCTAAAAACAAACCTCAGTACTAGGTGCCATGTATATAAAAAATGCATTTCATGACCTCTAACAGGCGACAGCTTGTCGTGGAACACCTATCGTAAACATGTATTTACCATGGCAAACATAGGACCACGTTGTAAGTGAAAAGGTAAAGTTTTATTCTTGAGGATATGAGGACAGAGAAACGGGATACACTTTTTAAATGGGGAAAGTCATAGATAGAAAGATTCTCAGGTATGATTCGGGAGCTGAAAAGTGGACTTACAATTGATTATTGAGCCCAAGGTAGAGGGGTCAATAGAGCATTCCTTTCAGAGGGAACATGGGGAATCAAGAGAAGGAGGTGTGAAAAAGCATGCAGGTGTGCAGGTAGCTGGAAGGGGCCCAGCTTCGTTCATTCATCAGTTTCCAGGCAGGAAGTTCAGAGATGAGAAGGAGAAAATAACCAGTTCAGGAAGGGCCATCATTGTCACTCCTCCTGGGCTGTTGACATTATTAAGTTAATTGTGTCACTGAGGGCTTACAGGAGCCTTCAATCCATCCATACGCAGGCTGTAGAAACCTCACTCTGGAGTAGACGAGGAGATGGATTTAAAGGCAAAATAGAAGAGGCGGAACTTCTTAAGAAATGACTTGGGCATTTACAACAAAAACATTTATAGGTTGCACAGAAGAATAGGCGCCCAGAGAGTAGCAAAAGAAAATTGGGATGAGTAAAACCAAAAGAGAATGATGACTTAGAAACAAGAATAAACCAAGATATCCTGTCATTAGAAACATCAGCTTTTATCCCAATCTGCCAGTGTTTCCTCAGTCTTGCTTACAATATTTCACCCCAGCAATGGCAGAGTCTCGCTTTCTTTTTTCCCCATGTATTTTCTTATAACATCTGCCCTTATTCCAGGTAACATAGTGCAGGAATTCCCTCAGGATTTCCTGGGAAAAACAATATGACAATCATTGCACCCCCAAATTTTTGGAAATCAATAACTTGGGTAGTGTAAGGACTCTCAATTCTGGGGAAGGCACTGATAGATTTTTAGAAAACTGCCTGTTCTTAGAACTAAAAAAACCATTGCTTGCAGTGAAGGGAGATTCAGAAGACAATTTAATGAAAGACACAAGAAACAAACAGGAGTCTATTCCTGAGAAACAGATCTTGTACTTTTCCATGTTAGTTTGCTTGCTTATTGGCATTTGTAGGCTGAATTTACTCTTAAAAATCCAATTGTGGTAAATTCATCTTCAAAAGCTTGCATTATAAAACTGTTTCTTTGGGTAATCAGATTCTTTTTTTGTTTGTTTGTTTGTTTGCCTAAGTGTTTTTATTTGTTTGTTTAGTATGAATTTTTTTTCTGTTCTTTGTAGCTTATAATAAAACATTAGGATATTTTACCGAAGATATTTTAATTTGGGGTCAAATTCCATTGAAATTCTTCATCACTTTATCAAGGAAAGCTAGAAATCTTAGTTGGATATAAGAAGCATGAATATATAAAAGTTAATACACAGGACGAAGAGAATTACATGTCAGTCAGAAGTTTTAAACACAAAGTAAGAGCAGGTTGGGCCCTGGGGTTCAACCAATGATGTTTAGACCACAATCTTCAATATAAAGGATAACAAAGCAACAATCAAAACATAGATGTTAAGATAGTGTATGGAAGGAGCAAAGTGTAGAGTGAAACTTGTAAGTGAAGTCAGGAGAGAGGATAGTAGCAAATTTGATTGAAGGAGGTACATTCTAATGCAGGATTGATAAACTCATTGCCTACAGAATTGTTTTTTTTTTCTTTCTTTTTTTATTTATAATAGTAGTATGTATTACAATTCATAATGCACATATATAGCATCTTTTTACATACAACTGTTTGTATACAAAGATATAAGTACCATTCAGATCTTCAATCATGCATTTAGGATAATGATATCCATCTCATTCAACCACCTATTTTTTTTCCCTGCCATGCTGTCCTAATGTGACATCTATGTCCCTCCCCTGCAAATCTTCTGCTAATCTCCCACAGTTTCTGTGGTCCAGGCTGGAAACTGAGAGAACTTTCCTTGGTTGTTCCTGTTTGAATAGTCTTCCATGAAACACAAATCCAACCAACTTATAATATGAAGCAAAGGAACCTCACAAAAAGGTCAAAATCCAATAACCATGAGGTAATGAGGGTCCTTTCCTTCTAGGGGATGTGATTTGTTAAAGAATATTTTCTCTAAATTAGTCCTTCCTCAAGTGTTAATTTGCAAAATCATGATATACTTCATAGTTTCTTCTCATTAGGTGCCAATTTAATTACTTCAACTAGTAGAATTGTTTTAAAAAAACTGAATGAAGCAAGAGAATGCCAAAATCATTAATTACACATTCTTAAACACTACCACATTTTTAGTTGTTTATTTTTGAGTGATCTATCTTAACACTGGAATTTAAAGTGTTAAATGGAATATCATAAGATGCTTCTCTTACATGTCTATAAAATGAATTTATACTTTAACAAGTAATAATTGATAGATTACTAACAAAAATTATATAAGAAGTCATATGCAGTGTATTTTACAAAATACTACTCTATATACAAAATACTCTTTGATCAATTCTCAATAGGATGTCAATTCTAAATAAGACACACAAGTATTGGATTGAATGACTTCTTTGCCATATTATTTGCATGAAGAGGCAGCATATTCAATATGGTAAATAATGGAGTATTGTTTACAAAGAGAATAAATCAACAATAGCAATAAAAGTAAAATAAAATACAAAAGTTATTTCAACTTAGCCTTCAATACTTTTTATTGTTTTCTGGGACTGTGTGAAAAAAAAAAAAAAAAAAAAAAAAAAAAAAAAAAACAGGCAAAACACAATTCTCTAATGACTTAGGATAAAAATGAAAATACATAAAAGAGCAATCATATCTGAATTCATTTTCTCTCCTTTGGAGTCAATACAAGAAATGATAATTATAAATGTGATAAGCCAGCAACCTTCCTGGGTCTTTGAATAAGGCCCCATGTTAGGGGACAGCAATCTACCAATTTTGCTGTTTCCCCACTTTCTATTCAAATGGTAACATTACTCAATCATGTCAATTTGAACATATTCAAATCCTACCTAGAATGAAGAGCATTTGAATTTCAAATGATATTTGCAATACACAGACAAAAATTGCGTTTGTTTTGATCTTTTGAAACTTGGGTCAGGATCAAACATTCTACCTGGAAGAAATAGGACCTTTGGTTTCATGTATTTGCTGAAAGTCTTTGGTCTTAATATAAGGGAAAATATTCATTTTAGAACAAGATCAAATATGCAGACAGGATCTCAGCCTCTCTTAATGCTTAGTTTATGGATGAAAATTTATAGCCTCTATAAATTTGATGGTAAATATTGAATTGGAAATGTTGCCATGTGTTGTTATAATTTAACAAAAGAAAGTTCTTTGAAAATAAATGATGCAAGCACAGCATTAAGAGGAGCTCCTGGAAGTTGCTTATACTGACAAATAGATTTAACCAGAGCAGCTGGTCTCTGGGTGGGATTCCCTATGGTCCTGAGGATAGATCTGTTCCCAGTTCTTAAGAAAGTATTCTCTTATTGTTTCTGACAAGCATAGCAGTGTGGTCACAGGTGTGGAAGACAGCATAAAAGAACTGAAAAAAAAAAAAAAAAAGAGAAATATCCAAATTCTGGCTGCCATTTTGATTGTGATTTTACAGAGCAAGGAAAATAAAAGTTACAATTTTCTAAAATTGTGACATTTGAAAGCATGTAATACATAATCAATAGGAAATCTGCTTTTAAAACATACATGTATTTTCTCTGCTTAAATTGTGCCATACATGACATCATCACCATATGCAAAGAGATTAATAATGTAACTGCTTTCATTTGTTTATTTATCCATTTAGTTTACTGGGAACATTTCACACATGACTCAATTCTGAGTAGGCTCAGAATTGGCACCCAATTATACAAGACATTATTAAACTGTGTTTGATGTTAATTCTGTGGTTTAAGGAATCCTATACATTGCTTTAAGCTGTTTTCAGAATATAGTTAGAATTTCAGGAGATGGGCCAATTGAAGCATTTCTATCATTCAATGGAATGTTCTGGTTTATGTAAAGTGGTTTGCCTCTTGCCACCAGTGGCTTCCTTTGCAGTTCTCATAGATGCACGTATTTCTCTTGGTATGACCTTTCATTTCATTCAGATTATTTAGTATTCAGATCTAATTTTTATTTTAGTCCATTTCACTGGATGATTCTATTCAGTTCCAATGATTTTTCTTAGTATTCAAATCCTCTTGCTATCTCAAGCTCCTTCATGTTTGATAAATTTGTAAATCTCCTCAATTTTGCAAATTTTTGTGTATCAAAACTTTTTGATAATCCTCTTCTAATGTTTAATTCAGACTTTTCAAGAAGATTTTAGAGTTCTCACAATGTAGCCATTTAAAATATCCTAAGAAGAGAAAACATGAAAAAAGATTATATTGGCAACAAATAATTTGGCTACCCTATGAAAAACAGTTGTCACATGCCACTTTACATAATATAGAGATTGCATATGTGATATATGTGTGTGTGCAGATATGTAATTATAGCTGAAATTTATATCTAAAATTATGTAACAAACATTATATTTTATATAAAACATATAAAGTGTAGTACATATATAACAAGAACACAAATTTTCAGACATGCATGGAACACTTTTAGCCATTGCTCACAGGTTGTCCCACGGTAGAAACATAGCTGCATTACATATACACATATCCTCTATTGTCTCATCCATCTGTGAGTTTCTAGAACCTTACAAGTGGGCATTGGGAGGAGTCAGCTCTGCTCTCAAATCACCAAATCACCAAATCTTCCCTCCTTCAGAGACTGGATTTTTGCCTGAGGCTTCTCAGGGACCCAGGGATATCTGCACTTGCTTCTCTTTGAACCTCTCCTCCCCTGCACATCAGGAAATCTCTACCTATTATGGTGGATGGGACAATTGGGCAATGTTTCTACTTTGTAATGAAGATAAGAATTTTTGAAGACTTACAACTGCCACCATGCACTTGACAGCTACCAACATTTAAAGGAGATACATTAACACTCAGAAAATCTCTATCCTCACTGAACTGATACTTTCTAAATGCCAAATGCATGATAATTATGCACATGAGAAAGATTCATCCAGAGTGCAAGATAATCCAGTAAATCTTAATACAGCAAAGTATGAGAAGCTAATTGATGCAGTTTCAGACAACTGCAAATGACCATTAAGCAACTGTAATGCATCAAATTTTATTTTAGTATCAAAGACAAATGTTCATAATTACCTGGAAAGGCACTTCAAACATTTCCCCAAGTTCCAAATACATTATCTGTGTACGGCTGAACTCCATACATGCCTGAAAAAAGTAAAACTAGTAATAGACAAATCAGTGCCAGGTCAGCAACTCCGACTGCCCTACATTATTCCAGATATTAAAGACATTTGCAAGAGTACAGTTCTGCCTTCCTTGTCACCATTATTTTTTTGACAATAGAGTTCACATGAAAGATGGTTTATTTATATTAACATGATATGTGTTTTCTTGATACATAAAATAATAAGTAATATACAAAAAAGATATAAAATACAAATAAACATTATTAAAACATTTATTACCTTTAATTTCCAATAGCATAATAAGAGAGATAGTTAAGCTATTTAAAAACTTCAATAATAGTTTTATAGTGTACAGGCATCCTGAGATCAAAAAATTTAAGAGCTTTGGAATTAACATATTAAATACTCCTGAGATCAAAATTTATAAGAGCTTTGGAATTACATATAAAATATATTTCTTACTACAATTTCACGTAATTAATACATAAATCTTTTTCTTCCCCTTTGTAAGCTTGGTATACTAAATGTAATGCAGATAGAAGATTAGAAGTTCTAGATTAGTTTCAAAGGAAGATCAGCATGTTAAGACTTAAAATATTAAAAGTAATATTATTTCTCTAATAGTTTCTAGGGTTTTCTACTTCAATAATAATAATTTGACCAGATTTATTTTTAGAAAACCATTGTTTTCTGGCATGTTATAAATTTAAATTTTCAAGTATTTAATATTTGTAAGACATAGGAGGTACTACACTAATAGTCAACATTAATACTATATTATATGTGTGCATGAGTCAATATATAAGAAGCCACATCCAGTTTTAGAAGATAAAGAAAAAAGCAGTGAATTATACAACCTTTATAATTTAGCAAAGAAAATGTGGGGAAATGACTACTACTGATAAAGATTTCAATGACCCCCTCCCAAAATATGTGTGGAAAGCTATATGCTCGTTACTTTTTGTGAATATAGTTATTTGGTATAATTGAAAGACTGGCTTCTATTTATTATATTCAAGATTAGCTAACTTTTTTTTTCATTTTTTTTTTTTGCCCCTTTTTGTTTTTATTTTTGTTTGTTGTTTTGGGGAGAAAGGGTGAAAGGGACAGTATTACACACCCTATAATTGGATGCAGAAAAATGATTATGTACAACTATGGACACCCTATCTTGGGAGTAGGAAAAATATTGTCACTGAGAAGCTAAGCAACTATTCCTATTTCTAACAAAAGTCATTAGATAAATTATTTTATTAGTTAAAATTCATTAAACATTTGATAAACCAAAATTCCTCTGTAAATCTTTGAAAATAATTGTCAACTGATAAACAATATTAACAATCTCTTCTTATGAATCTTTTAGGTGATTAGTAAATAATTCAGAAAGTCTTATTCTTAAACAAAGATCAAATTTTCTTTGTATGCAAGTTTTGAGAGTTTATCTTGACTTTTACAATTCAATCCATCCCTCCACTCCTCCTGCATATATGCTAATTTGCATTGTCCTTCAAAAATTAAATATTATAATTACAAACAAAGGCAAAGTAGGAGATTTTTAAAAATGTTGTTGCTTTTACAGGTTGTAATGCTAAACTGAAACAAAACAAAAACAAATAAACAAACAAAAAACTACTAATTCTACCAATTGACAAAACAAACTACTTGCAAGGTCTCAGGAGGTTCAGAATTCCTGAATAATAAAGTAAGCAAGTAAGAAAACATTATGGTTTCCTGTTTTCTGTCTAACCAAAATTCTTTAAATAAAACTGGGCATGGTGGTGCATGCCTGTAATTCCAGCTACTTTGCAAGCTGAGGCAGCAAAATACCAAGACCAAGACCAGTCTCTGCATCTTAGCAAGACCATGTATCAAAATAGAATAATTGAGACAGGTGAAAATAGTTGGGGAAGTAGTCAGTAGGATAGCACTTGCCAACACTTGCCTAGCATGTGCAAGGCGCCTGGTTGAATCCTCAACACAGAAAGAAAAGAGAGAGAGAGAGAGAGAGAGAGAGAGAGAGAGAGAGAGAGAGAGAGAGAGAGAAAGGGTGGGGAGAAGAAAGGAAGGAAAGAAAAGAAAGAGATAAAAACCCTTTAAATATTAAAGACAATATTAAGGCCCATTGTGTCACAAAATATCTTTGTTACATTTGGCTCACCTTATGTAAGATAAAACAAATTATGAATGCTATCAAATAAAATGAACACATGCAGGAGCCTCAGGCTGTTTTGATGGTGAATTATTCAGCAGAACAAGTTTTCTCCTGTCACTAAAATCTGCCATGGTCCAAAACACCTGTGAGTGTTTACCTACTCATGTCCTGTTCTTAAAATATTGCCCAAGTAATATCAATAAAGAAAACTGGTCAGAAATAGCAGTTCTTTTGTTTTGACATTATTAACCTAAGAACATCATGTTTGATATTGTTTTACCTATAAACATTAACAATGTAATTTTTCTTCCTCAAATTTAAATATCAAGCATATTAACAGCATTTTTTAAATGGTTCACAACTTCTTTTAGCTCATTTTATTTAAAAGCAATAAGAACATGTAGCAAGGGTGATAATTGTGCTCACTGTCCTTACATGGAGAATTGGAGGCATTTGTTTCAGTCAACTTTTTCACTGATGTGGCCAGAAGATCTGAGAAAAATGATTAGAGGAGAAAAGTTTACTTTGTCTAATGTTTCAGAAGTCTCAGTCTAGACAGCAGACTCCATAGCCAAGGGCTCAAGATGAGGCAGAATATTATGGTGGAAGGGTATGGTGGAGGAAAGAGCTCTGCTCACCAGGGACAAAATACAAACCCCAAAGGTATACCTCCAATGACACACTTCTTCCAACCACACACTACCTGCCTACAACTCCTGCCCAGTTAATCCGTATCAGAGCAGTAATGCACTAATTAGCTTAAGGTTCTCATAACCCAATCATTTCACCTCTAACCTTTCTTGCATTGTCTCACAAATAATTTTGGAAGGGGCACCTCATATCTAAACTATACCATTATCTCAATTTATAATCATCCATATTCATCTTATTTTGGTAATTTCAAATTTTGATTTCTAACTCCAGGTTTAATTTCCTTGATTGAATAAGATCTCATGGGGAGTTTGACCTCTGCGTACATTCATGATTGGGCTTAATAAAGGATGAATTCAACAGCTCAGCATAAAAGAGACCACAGTAAACTGCCCCTTGGATAGTGTTTAAAGGCTTAAGAGATGTCAGCGGTGTTGGGAACCCCTTGTGAAGAGACAAAATTGTCAAATTGAGTGATTTCACAGATATTCTCTTGGTAAGCAATAGAAGGGATTTGATAGAATAGATTCAAGCTACTTAAAGTATGAAAATTTTCACTTTGACCATTTCAGCTGGATACTGCCATATCACCTGGAATGTTCACTTGCTTCAGGCAAATGTAATTGTTTGTTAATACATAGATTTTGGAGAGTGGGCACCATGTTACTGGAAGCATTCCTGCCACATAAACCTTTCAAAGGACTTGGGAGAGAAAATGAGGTTTATGACATCCTTAAAGGAAATTATATTTAAAAACTAAAATGTTCAATGAGTGCTACATTCAAAGTATGCCTGCTTAGAAACCTACCCTTGACGATGTGGGCTACAGTGTGTGCTTTTCCATATTTTCTTCTCTCTCTATGATACTGCAGGACCTCTAGCTCCAAGCTCCTCAGACTTACAGCCTGGCACCCTTCCCACATTCTTCATCTGAACTCGCCCCTGGGACCTGACCCTCTTGATGCTCCTGACTGCCGCCAGGGCCTGTAACAGTGTACTTTCTTGGAGTCCTTCCTCTTCTGGGCAGCAGATTCTCAGTCTTTTCTGTGGACTGACTCATCTCCTTCCATTCATCCTTGAAGTGAATGACAAATTCCTGGTGCATCTAATTTCTCCATCAAACCATCATTATGCTCGGGGAGTTATATAAATCTGAACATATTTCAAGAATCCATATGCAAACACAATTTTTCCACTGTGAGTGCCATGTCTTACATAGGGCAGAGTGAGTTTCCAAATTTTGGTGAAAACAATTATATATTGTGTATCTTTACAGTGCTACATATGCTAAACAGTATTTTGCCAATCATTTTTTTTCACTGCATTCTCATTACTAGTATTAGACATTAAAGTGGCTATATGTATTTTCTAACTAGTTTGGCAACTATAAAACTGACTCTCAGACAAGCTAAGTTAATAATGCAAGTTTGTGTATTTAACATTACAATGAGCTAAGAATAAAAAGATCTTCTCTCTTTTCACCATAATAGTGTTCAAAAATTATAAAACCAAACTGGAAGATGGATGACATTCCATGCTCATTATCACATAGAGATTTAAAATGTCAAGAATGGCAATTTGAATCCTAAAGTTGTAATTGCATATGAACAAAAATGGCTTTTAGTTTATTACTCATAAGTATTGTGGAATGTTAGTGAAAATATAATTAAGTAAATATGATAGAAAATACATTTCATTGATTGTCTTTGTGATCCATTATATTGGGGTATCACATTTATGATGCAATGAAAATGGTCCCTCATTTCTATGGTCTTCCTCCCAGAAACATAAAACACAAGTCAAATCATGAGAAAAATATCTGAATTATGATAGTTAAGGGGCAGACTATACAATAACACTACTGTTAAAAACCACCAAATCATAATAGTAAGAAAACTGGAGAGACCTCATAGCTAGGAGGAGCTTGGGATGCCTCCTCTGCTATGTGGAAGGAAGGTGGCAGCCTGAATAAGTAAGTACAAATGTCCTGTGTCCCTCGCCAGTTAAAAAAAAATATAGCTCAAAATGGATTGAAGAGATCAGTGTAAGACCTGAAGCTATGTAAAGAATAGAAGACAATAGAAGAAACATTTCAGGACATTGGAATGGATGAGGACATTTCTGACAAGATCCCAAAAGTACAGAAACAAACAAACAAACAAAAAAATGAGATTAAATTCATAAGATTCTCCTCCACAAAGGAAACAATCAAGAGTGTGAATAAGCAGCCTACAGAAAGGGAAAAATATTTGCAAACTGTACATCTGATAAAGAAATAATGTTCAGAATACAAAAGGAACCTTAAGAACTTAATAGCCAAAATTAAAAAAAAAAAGAAAACTGATGAAAAGATGAGCAATACGTTTAAATTAGATGTATTTCTTAAAAGAAGACACACAAATGACAAAGAGGTATAGGAAAAAATTCTGAGCAGCACTAATCATTAGGGAAATGCAAGTAAAAACTATTCTGAGATATCCTCTCCTCTCACCCAATTAAGAATGACTATTATCAAAACAACTAAAGATAACAGGTGCTGGTGAGGTTATAGAGAAAAGGGGGACCCTTGCACACTATTGGTAGTAATGTAGATTAGGACAAAAGTAATGTGGAGTTTCTCCAAAAAATGAAAAATAGAACTATCCTTGTGTTCCGGCAATCTGCTACTGGGCATATATCCAAAGAAAATGAAATCAGCATGTCAGAGAGACACTTACACTCCCATGTTCATTGAAGCACTATTCACAATAACAAAGAAAATAAAACGTCTTAAGTGTCCATCAGAGGCTAAAGGATAAAGAAAATGTGGTGCATGTATACAGTGGAACATTATTTATCCACAGAAATGAAACTGTGTCCTTTTTGCCGGTGTGGGTATAACTGGAGATCATTATGTTGAATGAAGCTTCATAGGCACAGAAAGACAAGCACCACCACATAATCTCACTCATGGAGAATCTAAAAATATGATCTCATGGAGATTGACAGTGGAACAATGGTTACCAGAGGCTGGGGAGAATGGGGGGAGGGTCAAATGGGGAGAAGCTGACCAATGGCTATTAACTTAGAGTTAGAAAGAAATAAAGTGTTCTGATGATCTATAGCAGGGTGACTGCAGATAATGAAAATATGCTTCAAAAAATTAGAAGAAATTTTTTTAATATTTTCATCATAAAGAAATAGAAAGTGTTGAAATATACAGAAATGTTTAATCTTAAATATTATGTAATATATACATGTATCAAAACATCATATAAATCTATACAAATTTTATTAATTTATGTACCCCATAAATATGTCTAATTTTTATATTTTTATTGATCTCTTGAAAAGAAAAATATTAAATGAGCCATGTGTAAATGAATAAAACAAATATAAAAAAGAAATGAATAAATCACAATAAAGTATGTGATTTAGTTAATAATATGACATGAATATTGGTACATTAATTGTGCAGATGCATATACTAAATTAAGATGTTAATAATATAGGAAATAGGTTCAATATATGTGAACTCTCTGTACTATCTGCAATTTTTCTACTAATCTAAAACTTCTTTAAAATAAAATGGCATTTTAAAACAACTTAAGCCAGCACTCACCATTCCCCAAATAGATTAATTCTGTTAACAGGAAAGTTGATATGAGAATAGTAATTGATAAGAGTAGTATTTTATAGTAGCTTTATTTGTCATTGCCACAAGCACAAGGGATCACTGTTACATGAACTAGGAACTTTATCAACTGCAGTTAATTTGTTGAATGAAATAACATTCGGCAGGCATAAGAAATAAGCTTCTGACAAACACACAGTGATAAAACACAAATTCATTGCATTTAGCAACAAAGTCAGATTTGAAAGCCTACTAGTATGCTTAAATTTATTTGAATTCTCACTACGACAAATGCATTCAGACAGAATGCAAGTCAGATGTTACCAGAGAAATTTTTACAAATAGAACTAGAGCACTATTTAGATAATTTGTTACAGTTCAATGTTTTGACTGTGGTAGTGATTGTACAACTGTATCCACATATTTTAAGTCACAGAATAATACATTAGAAAGGGTGAATTTTGCTGCATATAAGCTATCTCTTATTATAGAAAAAGAACATATTTATCATAACAACATAAAGTGTCACCTTAAAAAATATATGGCACAAAATAACCTCTTGAATGATAACCTAAAAATGCTAATGTACTCCTGGTCAAATCTTAGAGAGTCTTAATAGCATCCAGGACAACGTGGGCTGATTTATACACCAGGACAAATTCTGAGAGGAATTTCCAATTAGAATCACAGAAATATGAGAAAAAGCATTGATTGAGTTGGGCAAACTCTCTCAGTGAACGGTGTAACTTATATTCAAAGTTGGGAATCAGAGTCTTCTGGGGCTAAAAGTAATTAAAACTCAAAAGCACTATGAGGTAGACTGGTGTTGTAGAGTTCATTAGATCACAGACCTTTGGAACTCTTTAAATTAGATTTTAAAGAATGTGAACTCTGGTATGATCACCACCATGAGGAAAATGAAGAAGCTAAGATGCTGGCCCTAAAAGGTTAATGATTTATCAGCTCCACCTCTTACAAATGAATTAATTTGTTACATGTAATATTTTTTAAAAAATTTTTTATTGTTGTTGTAGGTAGACACAATACCTTTATTTCATTTATGTGGTGCTGAGGATCGAACCCAGGGCCCCACACATGTGAGACAAGCACTCTACCTCTGAGCCATAGCCCCAGCCCCTGTTACATGAAAATTTAATGACTTGTTTACAACTTGGAAAAAAAGAAATATCTAAAAATGGAAAAATGAAAGAGAAATCAAAGGAAGCAATTAGGATTAGAATGCCAAATAACAAATAGTTCTTGTCCATTCAGTAATCCATACATGGCAAGCACAGTACTGCCCATTTAAATGGTGTCTTATCATCAAGTAGTGTATAAATGTGGTAGATAGAAATGTAATAGAAATTCCATCTCATTTAATCCCCAAAGCAACAAAACATTAAGTTCTGAAATTATTATCCCACCTGTACAGTTGTGATTACCAGATGGTTTGATACCTGAATTTTTATATTTTATAGCCCTTCAAGACTTAGCCCCACCCACCCACCCACTTTTCAAGGACAGATTGGATAACCTTAAGTATTGAACTCTTGTTAAGCAGTTTATAATCCTGAGGTACTTAGAAAAGTTAGTGTTAAATTTGACTTTATTTTTAATATTGCTTTCTATTTCATTGCTGTCTTTATCTGTTTCTCCACGGTTGAAGAGAGTACAGAATAGAAGTGAATAGAACAGAGTTTAGAGCCTGCCTGGACGGGCCTTAGTCCTGATTGGACTACACTGTGCAAAATGCTTAGAACAGGTCTTGGCATCAGAGATTCACATTATTTATGTAATCCTCATTTATTTGTATTTATTCTCTTACTTTTCATTTATAACATCTAAAGTTGGGTTCTTGACTCATTAATGTTCAGCCTTTCTTTTATAATTTAATTATTTAAAACTATGAATTTACATAAAATGTTGCTTTAGGGACGATCCAAGATGGCGGATTAGAGGAAGCCGCACTTCAGGACAGCTCCGTGGAAAGAATCCAACAAAGCAGATAAATTGCCTTTCATCATATATATATATATAGGCTGAAAATACCGATCTCCTGGATGGTTTGATTACCACTACCAGAGAGAGAAAGAGACAAGCTGTCTGCAGCAGCTGGAGCCGCGAGGCTCCTGCAAAACCGCCTGGGTGGTGCACAGGCCGACCGAAACACAGTCAGTGTGGGGAGACCGCGCTACTGCTGCAACCCCAGCCAAACTCACGGCACACCAGCATGAAACCAGCGATAAAAACCAGCGATAACAGCCGGCGGGATTGGTGCTGGGGAACCACGGGAGACCGTGGGCCCACAGCACCAGTTCGAATCCACACTCCGCCTGACGCGACCCTCAGTAGTGGGGCCCCCGGACAGAGCGGTGCAGAGATTGCGATCAGCAAACAGGGGCAGAGTCGAGCGGGCCACAGTCCGAAGCAGCGCTGTCTGCACCACAGTCACAGGTGTGGCTTCCCGGTGCTACTTCGGCAGGGAGACATCCACCCAACAGCTTTGAAATCAATCGGCGAGGATACGGGAGTCTGCGGAGCTGCTGCTGACTGGAAGGAGAGCACCGCCATCTTTGAAAGCTCCAGACAAAGGGGAGGAGACGGAGAGTGACGGCTGCAGCCATCCAGGGACTCTCCAGCTCTCTGAAGACAACACACAATTGGGTGAGACTCAGGTGGTCAGCAGGGGAGGGCGTTTCTGAGGCTAGCACAGCAGCAACAAGAGGCTGCAACTGTGGGTGGGCTTGGGGAGGGGGTGCCTTCTGGAGGGTCCCCTTCCCGGTGCCATTCATCTGCTGACACACGCAACCCCCCTGGGCCACTCCTTCACTGAACCGTGCAGCCACTGGCCTAAGATGCAGCCTTGATTTCACTGACAGGATTGCAGACTGTCTGGACATGGTCCAATGGCAATTGGTTTGAACTGGAATGGAAAAAAAACGAGGGGGGCTTCCCAGGGCCCGTTTTGTCTGAGACTTGGGGTTCGACTTTTTTTTTTTTCCTTTTCTTTTTGTTGGTTTGCTTGTCTCCTTGGATTGCAGGGAGTTTTTTTTTTTGTTTGTTTGTCTGTTTGTTTGTTTATTTTTCTTTTTCTTTTTTTGGCTTTGTTTTGTTCTGCTTTTTTTTTTTTTTTTCCCCCTTCGGCATTGATTGTTAGTGTGTTTGTTTGCTTCCACTCCTTTTTTCTTTCCTTCTTTTCTTCCTTCCCACTCTTGTATCTTTTCTTCCTCCTTCATCTTTCATGTTTACATCCTGCCAGTGCATACTAAACAGAGGCAAAAACAAGTTATACGCAGAACTTGGGATTTCTAGAACCGGCGCAATTGAACTGGGTAGCAAAGTAGTGTTATATATAGTTTACTCTCTATTTCCTTGATTCTCTCTCTCTCCTCTCTCTTACACCAAATCCTACTCTTTTATCATTTTTTTTCTTTTCCAACTTAATTTATATATAAATTGATCTTTTCACCTAATTGTCAACCCCATTCTCTTTCTTCCATCGTCTACTGATACTAAACCACTTCCACTAAACCACTTCAATAGATATCTCCTTTCATACTTTCCAAGAAAGAACAATTCAAGACACTTCCTTCTTCCTAAACATAACACCTCTGTATCCAATACTTGAAGCTATAAAACTCTATCAGAAGCGTACAGAGTAAATTGAAAATAATATCTGGGTTAAAAAAATCTGTACATTGTGATCAAACTTGCATTTTCTGAATAGAAAGTGTTAGGTTTTAAAAGTGTAAAGGAATTATAAGGTGATCTGATAGCATTCTACTACAGGAACAACATAAGGCTTTAAGGTAAAATCGAAATAGTCAAGGTCCCACAGTGCAGGAAGAATAGACACACAAGCAACATGAAAAAACAAGGAAAGAAAATGACACAAACAAATCAAGATACCTCATCAGTAGATGTCATGGCAAGCACAGTTGGTCAAATGCCAGAGATGGAATTTAGAAATTACATATGCCAAATGTTTATGGAACTTAAGAATGAACTCAAAAATGAGATGAGGGAGCAGGTACAGGAGGCAAAAGATCATTTTGACAAAGAACTCCAAAAACAAATACAGGAAGTAAAAGATTACTTCAATAGGGAAATAGAGGCTCTAAAGAGAAACCAAATAGAAATTCCAGAAATGAAAGAAGCAATAAACCAAAATAAAAGTTCAATTGAAAGCATCTCCAACAGAGTAGACCACTTGGAGGAAAGAACCTCAGACAATGAAGACAAAATATATGTCCTAGAGAAGAATTTAGAACATACAGCAAAACTTGTTAGAAATCAAGAACAAAATATCCAAGAATTATGGGACAGCATAAAAAGACCAAACTTAAGAGTGATCGGCGTAGAGGAAGGGGCAGAGTTTCAAGACAAAGGAATGAGTAATCTATTTAACGAAATAATTACAGAAAATTTTCCAAGCTTGAGGAATGAAATGGAAAACCAAGTTCAAGAGGCATACCGAACACCAAACAAACAAAATCTCAACAGATCCACACCTAGACACATTATAATGAAAATGCCTAATACACTGAGCAAGGAGAGAATACTAAAAGCCACAAGAGAAAGGAAGCAAATTACATATAGGGGGAAACCAATCAGACTATGTTCAGATTTTTCAACCCAGACCTTAAAAGCAAGAAGATCCTGGAATAGCATATTTCAAGCTCTGAAAGAAAAGGGATGTCAACCAAGAATCTTATATCCAGCAAAATTAAGCTTTAGATTCGAAGATGAAATAAAAACCTTCCACGACAAGCAAAAGTTAAAAGATTTCACAACTCGAAAGCCAGCACTTCAGAGCATCCTGGGCAACATTTTTCATGAAGAAGAAGAGAAAGATGATAACGAAAATCACCAAAGGGAGATATTAAACTAAAGGAACTACCAACCAGAAGAGAAACCAAATCAAGCTAAAGACCATAATTCAAATAAAAATGGATGGGAATAAAAAGCACATCTCAATAATAACCCTGAATGTTAATGGCATAAACTCGCCAATCAAAAGACACAGATTATCAGAATGGATTAAAAGAAATGACCCAACAATTTGCTGTCTCCAAGAAACACACCTCATAGAAAAAGACATCAACAGACTGAAAGTGAAAGGCTGGGAAAAGTCTTATCACTCACATGGCCGGCGGAAGCAAGCAGGGGTTTCCATTCTCATATCAAATAAGGTAGACTTCAAACCAAAACTAATCAAGAGGGACAAAGATGGATATTTCTTATTACTTAAGGGAACCATCCATCAACAGGATATAACAATCATAAATCTGTATGCCCCAAATAATGGAGCACCTACATTCATCAAACAAACGCTTCTTAAGTTCAAGAGTAAAATAGACCACAACACAGTTATTCTAGGGGACTTCAACACACCTCTCTCACCAATGGATAGATCATCCAAACAAAAGCTAAACAAAGAAACTTTAAGCCTCCTCAAAACAATTAACAATTTAGACCTAACGGACATATATAGAAATATTTCATCCCTCAGTAAACGAATACACATTTTTTCTCAGCAGCACATGGCTCCTTCTCCAAAATAGACCATATATTATGTCACAAGGCAACTCTCAGCAAATATAAAAAAATAGAGATACTACCCTGCATGCTATCGGACCATAAAAGGATGAAATTGGAAATCAACGACAAAACAAGAAATAAGAAAAACTACTCCATCAACTGGAAGCTAAAGAACATGCTACTGAATGAACAAGGGATTGAAGAAGACATCAAAGAGGAGATCAAAAAATTCCTAGAGGTAAATGAGAACACAGATACTTCATATAGAAATCTCTGGGACACTATGAAGGCAGTAGTAGGAGGAAAATTCATTGCACTGAGTTCATTCCTTAAGAGGAAAAAAAACCAACAAATAAATGACTTAATATCACACCTCAAAGCATTAGAAAAAGAAGAACAGACCAACACCAAGAGCAGTAGAAGACAGGAAATAATTAAAATCAGAGCAGAAATTAATGAAATTGAGACTAAGGAAACCATCCAAAGAATTGACAAAACTAAAAGTTGGTTCTTTGAAAAAATAAACAAAATTGACAGACCCTTAGCGATGCTAACAAAAAGAAGAAGAGAAAAAACTCGAATTACTAACATTCATGATGAAAAAGGGAATATCACAACAAACACCTCAGATATACAGAAGATAATTAGAAATTACTTTGAAAACTTGTACTCTAATAAAATAGAAAATACTGAATGCATTGACAGATTTCTAGAGTCATATGATTTGCCTAAACTGGATGTGGAGGCTATACACAATTTAAACAGATCAATTACAAGCAAAGAAATAGAAGATGTCATCAAAAAGCTACCAACATGGAAAAGTCCAGGACCTGATGGGTTTATAGCCGAGATCTATAAGACTTTCAAAGAAGAACTAATACCAATGCTCTTCAAACTATTTCAAGAAATAGAAAAAGAGAAAGCTCTTCCAGACTCTTTCTATGAGGCCAATATTACATTAATTCCAAAGCCAGGCAAAAACACATCCAAAAAAGAAAACTTCAGGCCCATATTTTTAATGAACATAGATGCAAAAATCCTCAACAAAATCCTGGCAAATCGGATACAAAAACATATCAAAAAGATAGTGCACCACGATCAAGTGGGGTTTATCCCAGGGATGCAAGGCTGGTTCAACATTCGGAAATTAATAAACATAATGCATCACATCAATAGACTTAAAGACAAAAATCATATGATCATCTCAATTGACGCAGAAAAAGCATTTGACAAAATACAACACCCCTTTATATTCAAAACACTGGAAAAACTAGGAATATCAGGAACATATCTTAACATTATAAAAGCTATTTATGCAAGGCCCCGAGCTAACATTATCTTAAATGGAGAAAAATTGAAAGCATTCCCTCTAAAAACTGGAACAAGACAGGGATGCCCCCTTTCACCACTGCTATTTAACATAGTACTGGAAACTCTGGCCAGAGCAATTAGACAGAGGAAAGAAATTAAAGGGATCAAGATAGGAAAAGAAGAGCTCAAATTAGCACTATTTGCTGATGACATGATAATCTACCTAGAAGACCCAAAAAACTCTACCAGAAAACTTTTACAACTAATAAACAAATTTGGCAAAGTTGCAGGATACAAAATCAATACACATAAGTCAAAGGCATTTGTGTACATCAGCGACAAAGACTCTGAAAGGGAAATGTTGAAAAATACCCCATTTGCAATAGCATCAAAAAAATAAAATACCTGGGAATCAACCTAACGAAAGAGGTGAAAGACCTCTATAACGAAAATTATAGAACACTAAAGAAAGAAATTATAGATGAACTCAGAAGATGGAAAGACCTACCTTGCTCGTGGATAGGTAGAATTAATATTGTCAAAATGTCCATACTACCAAAAGCATTATACAGATTTAATGCAATTCCAATCAAATCCCAATGTCATTCTTCAAAGAAATTGAAATAGCAGTCATGAAATTCATCTGGAAAAATAAGAGACCCAGAATAGCCAAAGCAATCCTGAGCAAGAAAAGTGAAGCAGGGGGCATCACCATACCAGACTTTAAATTATACTATAGAGCAATAGTAACAAAAACAGCATGGTATTGGCACCAAAATAGACTGGTGGACCAATGGTACAGAATTGAGGATACAGAGACTAATACATATAATTATAGCTATCTTATATTAGACAAAGGTGCCAAAAATGTACAATGGAGAAAGGATAGCCTCTTCAACAAATGGTGCTGGGAAAACTGGAAATCCATATGCAACAATATGAAATTAAACCTTTATCTCTCACCATGCACAAAACTCAATTCAAAGTGGATCAAGGACCTAGGAATTAGACCAGAGACAATACACCTAATAGAAGAAAAAGTAAGCTCCAATTTCCAACATGTTGGATTAGGCCCCAAGTTCCTTAATAAGAATCCTGTAGCGCAAGAATTACTACCAAGAATTAATGAATGGGATAGTTTTAAACTAAAAAGCTTCTTCTCAGCAAAAGAAACAATCAGTGAGGTGAATAGAGAGCCAACTAATTGGGAACAAATATTTAATACATGCACATCAGATAGAGCACTAATCTCTAGAATATATAAAGAACTCAAAAAACTTTACACTAAAAAAACAAATAACCCAATCAATAAATGGGCTAAGGAATTGAGAAGACACCTCTCAGAAGAAGATACACGATTAATCAACAAATACATGAAAAAATGGTCAACATCGCTGGCAATTAGAGAAATGCAAATCAAAACTACTCTAAGATTTCACTTCACTCCAGTCAGAATGGCAGCCATCAAGAACACAAGCAACAATAAATGTTGGAGAGGATGTGGGGAAAAAGGCACACTCATACATTGCTGGTGGGACTGCAAAATGGTGCAACCGTTATGGAAAGCAGTATGGAGATTTCTTGGAAAACTGGGAATGGAACCATCCTATGACCCAGCCATCCCACTTCTAGGTCTATTCCCAAAGGACCTAAAAACAGCATATTACAGTGACACAGCTATCTCAATGTTTGTAGCTGCACAATTCACAATAGCTAGGTTGTGGAACCAACCTAGATGTCCCTCAGTAAATGAGTGGATTAAGAAAATGTGGTATATACGCACAATGGAATTTTACTCAGCAATAAAAGAAAACAAATTAATGGCATTTGCAGGTAAATGGATGAAGTTGGAAGACATAATGCTAAGTGAAGTTAGTCAGTCTAAAAAATCCAAGTACCAAATGTTCTCTCTTATATAAGGAGGCTATTTCAAAGTATAGTTGGATGGGGGTACATAGGAGGATTAGAGGAACACTAGAATGGTCAAGGGAAGGGAGGGTAAGGGAGGGAGCAAGAGGGGAGGGAGGGGGAGGAAAAAAAAGGTGTTTGAATGAGACGGATATCATTTTCCTTAATGCATGATTGAAGACCTGAATTGTACGAAATATACTTTGTATACAAACAGTTGTATGTAAAAAGATACTAAATATATGCACTATGAGTTGTACATATTAAAAATTATAAAAAATAAAAAAAAAAAAGAACCCAAAAACTGAGATTCGGTTACTAAGGACTCCATTAGGTAACATCACTAATCCATTGGCCTGCCCAATCACACCAATTTGTAGAATGTATGATTCAAACTGAGATTCCAGCAAAACCACATATGACAACAAGTTATGAACTTTCATTATCACCCATGGATAGATGCACAATAAATATTAAATCTATCATTTATGTGAGGTTGAAATAGCACATGAAAATGGCATTGAACTACAGGGAACAAAAGCAAAAATAAAAAAGTGACTGTGGTGACTGGAAAAAAGAGGGTGACTAAATATTATAAATGAGATTCTTAAATAATTGTGATGAAAAAGAAAATGCAGAAACAGAAACTCTTAGAAAGAACTTGCTTTACCTAATCAGTAGAATTCATATTAATAATGTTTTATTTTTCCCCGTTATTTCTGTTTATTGGTATAAACAACCCTTGTGTTTTGGATATTAAGGAAGCTTTTCAGGATTTACTTTCTCTTCCTGATAAACCACAGGAGCAATGCATCTTTATTATGACTGATTCCTAATCTCTCACTAAAAGAAGAATAAGTTTGTGATAAATATGTTTTTTGACAAAGATGAGAGTTGATGTTTATATCTGAGAATCTTTGTGCAAAATAGCTTAACACTTTAATATGTAACATTTCTAATTCTAAATAAAAGAAAAACTGACCATGGAGCAACTAAAAAAAAAAAAAAATGTTGCTTTAGCTGTATCTCTAAAGGTGCTAGCTTTGACAAGGAGAATTTTGTCTTTTATGTCTACATACCTAGTTTCCATTATTTTATCCCAAACTTATTGATCATTGGCTTATTTTTCTAGATTCCAAACATGATTTTTCTAGATCTCAATCTCTCTTTAAACTCAAATGCATTATAATCACAGAACATTTCATTGCTTTGAAAATATTTGAGAGTTGTTTTGTTTCCCAATTCCCTGCACACAAACTTCATATTTTATGGTTGTAATAATAGATATAAGTTTTGTATTAGTTTATTGAAATCTGTTGTGACCCTACTGATATTTTCAGTTTTCTTTGTTTTACAACTATTAAGAAAGTCTAGCCAAAACTTTGAATAGGCAAAGGGGAGGGAGGATGATGGGGTAGGAAAGATGGTGGAATGAGATGGACATCATTTCCCTAAGTACATGTATGTCACGAATGGTGTGACTCTACTTTGTGTACAACCAGAGACATGAAAAATTGTGCTCCATTGTGTACTATGAATTGAAATGCATTCTTCTGTCATGCATAATTAATTAGAACAAATAAATACATTAATTTAAAAAAAAATAAAGTCTAGCCAAACCCCCACTGTGACTATGGATTTTTTACTATCTTTATAATTTGTTTTTTTTTTTTCTGACAATTTTGCTTACTATGTGGTTAGGTACATCAACTTACCTGTGTTTTTAATGAGTTGAAATATTATTTTTATTAAAGTATTTTTTGTTGTTGTTATTGGACACAATACCTTTATTTTTTTATTTTTTTTTTATGTGGTGCTGAGGATCAAACCTAGAGCCTCATGTGTGCTAGGCAAGCACTCTACCGCTGAGCCACAACCCCAGCCCCCAGTTGTGAAACCCTGTCTTAAGCACTAGTTTCTTTTATTCTTAATGATGCTTTTTGCTAATTAAAATGACTTATTCATACTAACATAACTTCATTCGCAACCTCTTGGTTTGTAACTGAACAGTTATCTGCCTTTGTTTTCCCAGTCTGCCCATTTAAATTTTCCAACGTTCACCACCTTGTCCGTTCACCTTTCCCTTTTTCCATTCCAGAAATTCTATATGAGATCGCTTTAATTTTGCTTTAAGAAAATTCCTTAATATTGGCTTTAAAGAGGGTCTGTGGAGTGAAATCTTAGCATTTTTGCCTGAAAACGTCTTTGCACTGCTCTCGTCTGGGATACTTCCAGTTGACATATCTGTAAGCTATGTTTTCATTTTCCCTACTGTTGGCAATTTTAGACAGTTTTCCCCTCAGTCCACTGACTTTTGTTCCTGTGTTAGAGAATGGAGCAGCAGGACGATTCTCTTATCTTTGAAGATACTCTGCTGTTGCTCTTGGATGCTTGTAAAGCTCAGTTTTCTCATTAATGATCTCGATTTTCACTCTGACATACTTAAGCCAGGCATTCTCTTTATCTATCCTACTTGTTATTCTTTTTTACTTTACTTTTCTAAAATTTTATTTTTATAGCATACAAACTATTCCTTTCTTTTTTAAAATTCATGTTATTTTTTAATTTTTTAAATTCAGTGTTGCTGTATATATAACAGTAGCATGCTTTACAATTCATAATACACATAAAGAGCACCTTTTTACATATCACTGTTAGTATACAAAGTATATTCATATCTTTCATGTCTTCAAACATGCATTTAGGGTAATGATAACCCTCTCATTCTACCGTCTTTTTTTTTTTCTTCCCCTCTTTATACCCCCTTGCTCCCTCCCTTGCCATCCCTCCCCATTGACCTTTCTGGTGTTCCTCTAATCTTTCTATGCTCCCCAACCCAACCCCACTGTGAGTCAGCTTCCTTATATCAGAGAAAACATTTGGTATTTGGATTTTTGAGATTGGCTAACTTCACTTAGCATTATATTCTCCAATTTCATCCATTTACCTGTGAATGCCATTATTTTATTCTCTTTTATTGCTGAGTAAAATTCCATTGTGTATATATACCACATTTTCTTTATCCACTCATCTACTTAGGGGCATCTAGGTTGGTTCCACAATCTAGCTATTGTGAATTGTGCTGGTATAAACATTGATGTGGCTGTGTCCCTGTAGTATGCTGTTTTTAAGTCTTTGGGTATAGACTGAGGAGTGGGATGGCTGGGTCATAAGGTGGTTCCATTCCCAGTTTTCCAAGGAATCTCCATACTGCTTTCCATAATGGCTGCACCATTTTGCAGTCCCACCAGCAATGTAGGAGTGTGCCTATTTCCCCACATCCTCTCCAACATTTATTGTTGCTTGTGTTCTTGAGAGCTGCCATTCTGACTGGAGTAAAATACTTGGGAATCAATTTAACGAAAGACGTGAAAGACCTCTATAACGAAAACTACAGAACACTAAAGAAAGAAATTAAGGAAGACCTTAGAAGATGGAAAGATCTACCTTGTTCTTGGATAGGCAGAATCAATATTGTCAAAATGACTATATTACCAAAAGCATTATACAGTTTCAATGCAATTCCAATCAAAATCCCAATGGCTTTCCTTATAGAAATAGAAAAAGCAGTCATGAAATTCATCTGGAAAAATAAGAGACCCAGAGTAGCTAAAGCAATCCTTAGCAAGAAGAGTGAAGCAGGGGGCATCACAATACCAGACTTTAAACTATACTATAGAGCAATAGTAACAAAACAGCATGGTACTGGCACCAAAATACATCTGTAGACCAATGGTACAGAATAGAGAACACAGAGACTGACGCCCACAACTACTATATTAGATAAAGGTGCCAAAAAACATACATTGGAGGACAGATAGCCTCTTCAACAAATGGTACTGGGATAACTGGAAATCCATATGCAACAAAATGAAACTGAACCTCTATCTCTCACCATGTACAAAACTCAACTCAGGCTGGGGTTGTGGCTCAGCGGTAGAGTGCTCGCCTAGCACAGGCGTGGCCTGGGTTCGATCTTCAGCACCACATAAGCATAAATGCATTGCATTGTGTACAACTAAAGCAAATAAATAAATATTTTTAAAAACTCACCTCAAAGTGGATCAAGGACCTAGGAATTAGACCAGAGACACTACACCTAACAGAAGAAAAAGTAAGCTCTAATCTCCAACATGTCGGACTAGGCTCCAACTTCCTTAATAAGACTCCTGTAGCTCAAGAATTAATATCAAGAATCAATAAATGGGATAGATTCAAACTAAAAAGTTTCTTCTAAGCAAAAGAAACAATCAGTGAGGTGAATAGAAAGCCTACTAATTGGGAACAAATTTTTACCACATGCACATCATATAGAGCACTAATCTCTAGAATATATAAAGAACTTAAAAATCTTAACACCAAAAAATCAAATAGCCCAATCCCTAAATGGGCCAAGGAACTGAACAGATACTTCTCAGAAGAAGATGTACAATCAGTCAACAAATACATGAAAAAAATGTTCAGCATTTCTGACAATTAGAGAAATGCAAATCAAAACTACTTGTTATTCTTACACTTCCAATTATTTCTGGAATATTCTGTCATCTCTCCAACTTTGCCTCTACCCTATTCTCTCTCCATTTTCTCAGGAATACTGACAATGATGTGTGTTTTTCTCCTCATTTTAACTTTCATTGTTCTTGAATTTTAAAAAATTTTAAAAAAATTTCTTAATGTTTCTGTGCAATGTTCTAGATAATTTCTTCAGATTTATTTTTAAACTAACTAATGTTGTCTTCAGGTATTCTTAACTTATTGAACTAGTTTGATTAGTATTGAATTCACTTATTTTATATTTCTCTTTAGTTTCCTTTCAAATTTGAGATTAAACCCAGGAATGCTTTGCCCGAGTACACCTTGTTGAAGTTTTTTGAGCTCTTTCAACTATGTATATTGATATCTCAAAGTTTTCATTTAATTCCTTTTGTCTATTGAAAGCATATTTGACTTGTGATTTTATTTAGGTTTACTGCTTGAAGCATGAAAACATTTTGTATTATATTTTAGGTATCTTTGCATTTCTTTCCATCTAATTGATTAAAGTAAGTACCTGAAGTTAAGCCTCTCCTTTGTGCTTAGGTGAAAGTGAGAGTCCTTGTTATGATTATCAGTTGTGAAACCCTAAAATGAACAACAATCTCAGAATTCATTCATATGTGGTTGTTTGCCTTTCATTAAATAATCCAGATTGCGTTGATGTGCTAGAAGATAATCTTCTTCCCACATATTCAGTACATATAGTTTTACTCTCCTGCAGACATTGAATTCAATACTCTGTTACAAATGAAGTACTACAAAAAAGTTAGTTCAATCTTATTTTAAAAGAAAAGGCAAACTCAAATGGACATAGATGATTCTTGTAGAACAAAGCAAAGAAAATAATTTCAACTATTGAAAATTATTGAATACTTCAATAGAACAGAATAGTACTGAAGAGAGTGAAAACATGGAAAAGCTGAAAGCAGACAGGGTGGTGGCAACCAGGATAAGCAATAGCAGGAAGCTTCTGCCAGCTCTAAGGAGGAGGTGAGCTGCCCCAGGCCTGCATCCAAGGCTTGTGATGGAAACGAAACCCACAGATGTGACTTGGCTACTTCCAAAACTGCTTCCTGGAGCGGAGAAGGAGATGCATGTTCCTCTCATCCCTCCTCCTCTAAGTTGGCGCCAGTGCATGCCATTACCTACCAAGGAGTGGGAAAGAGTTGGTTAAGGGAGAACCAATCTGTGAGCAATCAGGCAAAACTCAGTCCAGTGAGAATATAAGAAAATAAATTACAATATAATATTGACTTTAGGAAACTTTAGTATGTGTTCCCATATTCCCAGAAGTGTGTTGTTTGTAATATCCCAAAATTAATGCCCCATAATTACCAGGCCCCTGGTTACTACATTTTCTTTAACTGCTGTTGCTATACATAAATAACATAATTAAATTAGAAAATGTGATTATGGGTTTTTTTTAATCAATTCTGTATTTAACTTGAAAGTAAAATTAAATGTCACTCAAAAGTCCAGATAAACTAAGGGAGGAAAAAAATCAATTTGTATGTATGTATTAAGTATGTGTTGTTGGTTTGAGGCATTCTTACATTAGGATGCCTTAGAGTTTTGTTGGTAATTACATAATTGTGCTTTCTAATAAAGATAGGCAACAATAACTAGTAGATTATTTTTCAAGATATTCTCTTCTGGCACTTTCTGAAAAGGTTAAGAAAAGAAAAAAAAATTATAAAGCTCCCAAATAACAGCAAATATTAGTGGGGAGTATATAGGCCAATTATTTAGTTCACTCATTTTCTCAAAGTTGTACTCCAGTTCGTCATTCTATACTGTTTTATCTGTGCACTATTGAAACAACTAAAATCCTCTGTGTTCTTTCTCACCTCAGGAAACCATAAAAGTCTAGTTTGATGATCTAGTTGAATTTACCTTTTGTTCATTAGTGAGACAAAGTTTAAAAAATCATTAACCTTCTCTGAATATTTATTAACCTTTTAAATATGGGAAAGGATGTAGTAACCAAAATCATTCACCAGGAACCCTGGGACCCCTAGGAATGTATTATAAAAGATCATTCAACTCTCAAAAACCATGTGCAGATATTTACTCAAAGCTTGGATGTAGTGATGACTTTTAGGTACAAAACCAAAAACATGATCCATCCACCACAATGATTGACAAACCTGTCTTCATTAAATTTGAAACTACTCCTCTGTAAACTTAATGTCAAGAGAATGAGAATACAAGCCACAAACTGGGACAAAATATTGACAAAGCACACTTCTAATGAAGGACTGTTATTCAAAATATACAAAGAACTCTTCAAACTCCACAATAAGAAAACATTTGATGAGAAAAGGAGCCAAAGACCTGAAAGAATATTTCACCAAAGAAGATCCACAGATGACATAAAGAAGTATATGGAAAGATGCTCCGTATGACAAGTCATCAAGGAAGTGCAAATGCAAACCCCAGAGCCTACTACACATCTATGAAAATGTCAAAAATATAGATCCCCAACAAGAGGGAGACTGATGAGGATGTGTGAGAACAAGAACTCATGGCCAGTGGAACACACAAAGGCAGAGCCACATTGGAGGACTGGCAGCTTCTTACACAACTAAGCACACCTTCACTGTACAACCCAGCAATCACACTCCTTAGTATTTACTCAAGAGTGTTTAACCCTTATCTCTACACAAATACATGCACTTCTTTCATAATTGCCAAAATTTGGAAGAACCAGATGTCCTTTGGTAGGTAAATGGATAGATAATGAAGTTCATCTAGACTACAGGACATCATCCAGCACTACAAAAGAATGCGCTATCAAGCCAGGAAAAGACGTGAAAAACTTAAATACATATTATTAGATGAAAAAAGCCAACCTGACAAAGTTGTATCCTGTATGATTCCAAACATGTGACATTTCATAAAAGACAAAACTATGAGACAGTAAAAATAATTAGTGATTGTCTGAAATTTGGGGTAGAAGGATCAATGAAGAGACAGAACACAGATTTTTAAGTCACTGAAAATATATGATATTAAAATTTTTGGTACATGTCATTACACATTTGTCCACACCCATAGAACCTAGAACAACTAGAATGAACCATAATGTAAGCTGGAGTCTGGGTGATCCTGAAATTTCAATGTACATTCATTGGTTGTATCAAATATATCACTCCAGCAGGATATATTACTAATAAGAGAACTTACACATGAAGCAAGGGATATATAGGAAATTGCTGTACCTTTCTATTTTGCTTTGAACATAAAATTGCTCTAAGAAAAAATCTTAGACAATAGAATGAATTAGACATAACTTCCCTATGTTTATATATGAATATATGGCCAGTGTAACTCAACATCATATTCAACCATAAGTATGTGATCCTAATTAGGATAAGTTATACTCCATGTATGTATAATATAATATACTCTACTGTCCTGTAGATCTAAAAAGAACCAAAAGAAGACTTAACCATACATACACATTCACACTGATTTATTAATCCAAGTAAATCAGACTAGGTGAGTACATCGTAGTACATCATAATATTTCTCCATGAGGCAAGGAACTTTGTTCCAATAATTTACATGAAAATATTAAAATATTGCTAGGTGTAGTGGTACATGCCTATAATCACAGCTTCTTGGGAATCTAATAAAGGAGGACTGCAAGATCAAAGAAAGCTTCAGCAACTTAGCAAGGTCCTAAGTAACTTAGTGAGAACCTATCTCAAAATAAAAAGGGCTAGAGATGTGGCTCAGTAGTTGAGTCCCCCTGGGTTCAATCCCCAGTACCAATAAATAAATAAATAAATAATATTAATGGCTCCTTCCTTCTGAATATTTTCTTTAATTCATCACTGACATTCATAATTCCTCATCAGAGTGCTATGAATGTTTAATGTAATGTCTATGTCCTACTACTGCCTTTGGGTTTCTATCCTTATGCAAACAAAATTACTAGTGTAATTTTACTTGTAATGTGGGAATTTGGTTGTTGAATAAACAATGATCATGGAAAGTGCTGATGCTTAAATCTAGATATTTAAAAAATGCACTTTATTGGGCTGGGGATATAGCTCAGTTGGTAGAGTGCTTGCCTCGCATGCACAAGGCACTGGGTTCAATCCCCAGTACCCACACACACACAAAAAAAATGCACTTTATAAAGCTACTAATTTATGTATACAATTCTTATTTGGAAGGACTGATAGAGGAATTGTATACTATATTATAATTAATATTCTATCCCTATCCAACATTTGCTAATCAGTATATCAAGTAAGATCCCTGAAAATGGAAAAGACTTGTGTAGATTTGAAAAAGACTTGTTTGGAGAAAAAAAAGATGCTCATAGTCTACATTAGAAATTTGACAGGGCAGCAAATTAACATTAGGAACAATATATACTCTCTGACAGAGCGTCTTTGCAAAAAGAAGTGGAACAGGACCCTGATTATGACTGCTAATCATCCTTCATATGTACTTATTCCAATACTTTACAAGTCCAGTTTACTCACTATTGTCATTATTGCTACCTGTTTTAGTCAGCTTTTTCACTACTGTGACTAAAGGACCAAACAGAACACCTGTAGAGGAGAAAAGGTTTATTTAGGCGTTCATAGTTTCAGAGGTTTTAGTCCATAGAAGGCCTACTCCATTCCTCTGGGCTTGAGGTGAAACAGGATATATCACAACAGAAGAGTTGGTGGAGGGAAGCAGCTCATATGATGATCAGAAAGTAGGGGGGGGTGGGGGGGCAGAGGGAGAGGGAGAAAGACCCCACTAGCCAGATACATATATATTCCCCAAAGCTACTCCCCAATTGCCACCTCCTCCAGCCCACACCCCACTACTTCAGTTACCACTCAGTTAATCCTTATCAGGGGATTAAATCACTGACTGGGTTAAGAATCTTACAGCCCAATCATTTCTCCTCTGAACTTTCTTGCATTGCTTCACATGTGAGCTTTGGGGGGGACACCTCACATCCAAACCATAACATTACCCAACACAAACCTCTCTACGAGGAGTAATAAAACAAAGAGGGGATTTAGAATATCCTCACTCCTAAGGAAATGTCTGCAAAAGGCCATACCTGACACCTCAATCACAATTGTTCAATCCTTGCAATTCTTTTTTTTGTTGTTGTTCTTTGGATAGATGTTTTTCTCACCCTCACTTATTTCTTTATTTTGATCCTAGAGTTCAGTTTGATGAGGGACACGGGATTGATAATGCTATAGATATCGATGCTTTCATTTATTTGTCTATGGGATTCATAAAAGAACAAATGAAACTAAAATTTCCCTAAATTTAACCAAGAATGTGTTAAAACTTCTTATTTACTTAACTGGGAACCATGAAAGAACATTTGAAATAGAAACAAAGTGTTTTCATGGTTTAAAAGGACTGTGAACAATTTTGGATCCAAAGTGAAAACTAAATTTTAGGGAGCATTGAGCAGAGTTTATTTTTTGATTTATTCTGACTGAAGATGAAAAAAATCTTCACAAAAGAGGGTAAAATCTAAGCTAGCCTTGGAAGATGAGCAAGACTTTGACAAATGAAAGTGTGTGGAAGAGCCTACTAGATATTCTGATATTAAAAAATTTGACAGTGCAACACTTTTGGCAGCTCTTTTTTTATTAACATTCTTTCCCTCCTGAGCTCCAGGGAGACATTTAACAATTAATCTTCTGGTGCTCCAATGAAATAGGCACATGTGATTAGAATAGTGAATAGCTCTGTGAGAAGATAAAAGATAAAACAGACAGAAGTGACAAGTCTAAGATCATAAAAGCAGCTGCTCACCAGAGATTAGATTTACCAAACTGTAGACTTTATTGTATAGCCTTTAGTCACTGGACACCACTGGAATTCTTCCATTTGCTGCCATGGTGGTATCTCAGGAGCAAAAAAGCTACAGAAGCTGCACCCTTTACTAACTAGACTCCATTCTGGATTTGCACTATATCAAAGGAAAACAAATTAATTAACTTCAATATTCAATTGAGAAAGAGATGGCTTCCACTTCCTTTCTAATGAATTCATTCATGTTTGCTCAAATTTGCATCAAGATTGAGTTTATATTTTATCATCTTCATCAGTTTCATTTTGCTCTTCCTGCTCTGAATCCCATCCAGGAATTTACATTTATGACAACATTCCAGTTTTGATTTTGCCATATTTTTTGTTGATATCATTGCATATTCAAAACATACTTATACAATCTAAATCTATATATTTTTTCAGTGAACAGCATGCTTTCAGTATAGCATATTTCTCCCTGGTTTTAGTATTGAGGAAATGTGCATGTTAATGACCATGAAATCTCCCAAGATTTTTTTTTTTTTTTTTTTTGAGGCACAAGATGAACTTTATTTAGGGAAATAGGAAAGCAAGGATTACTTATGATAAGGGGAAGAAAGAGTATGGATAGTGTCAGTGTGAGAACCCTAAAGAGTGTTCTTGATGAAAAGAAAAGTGAGACTTTTGTTAAGTCCAACCAAATTATCTACAACTAATTGAACCATCAAATCATATATGACCAAGTGTGTTTTCTCTATTCACTTTTGCTAATGGACCAAAATTCTGTACATGGTTACAAAATAAGAATTTGAAAGAGGTGTGGTGCGATGAGTGTTTGAGTCAGGATGAATTCCCATGTTCAGACTTCACGGTCATGTAGATAGAAGCAAGTATTTGTAACAACTTGGAAAGGATGCTTGACTGCTCTCTGAGTTAGAATAATAATTCTTAACGTTATTCTCATTTCTAAGCTTGTTAGAAGTATAGGTAAAGAAGCTGAATCTGACTAAATGACAGAAAACATGAACCAGCCAAGGAATGTGATTCACATAGTCTAAGAGAGAGAGAGAGAGAAAAAAAAAAAATCAGGCCACAGCAAAGACAGCAGAAGTTCCAGAGGCAGAAAACTCTGTAGAGTCATGGAACGGAATATGTTCACAGAGTTAAATGGGAAGCTCACAGCTAAATCCAGGAATGCACTTATTAGCATGATGCAGCACAAAGTCGCAAACTTCTTGGGCTCAAGGATCAGCAATTGCCTTAATTGTCACTTAGAGCTTCCATAAAAAATTAAAGTTTAGAGAAGAAACACTGGAAAATTGAGAAAGCAACATAGACGAGATCACAAAAATATTCATTCTAGTATCTGATAAAATTGCCTTGTCTAAACTCCATTTCTCCAAGAAGTCCAGGGGGTAAAACACAGACATTAGACTAAAAATTATGATTAAAAAGATTTAAGCAACTTTCTAGAACTTAGAAAAAATATTCTGGGGTTTAATCCTGCCCAGTAAGAAGGATTTCATAAGTTTTCCATTGAAACACTAGAAGAGGCAAAACATAGGCATATGGGTCACATGTGAGCCCAAGGTATTTGCCTAAGATAAAACTTCAAAAGGAAAGAGACTTATTTTGAAAAACTCTAAATCAAAAATTTCACAAAATCCACAATAATTGCTGTTAGTTTCATTGTCCTCTAGGGCAAAACTCAAGATAATCTTAAAAGGAACATAATACAAACCACAGTTTATAAGTATCATCCACAATTTCCACTATGCACTAAAAATATTAAAAATAAAGTAAGCACATATGGAGAAATAAAAAAAAACATGAAAATGTGACCCAGAGACAAATTAAAACCATAAAATACATGTTTTCTTACTATAATGCAACCTCTCTAGATATCAAAAATTATATATAGATAACTCATGATTAAAGCTATAGTAATGAATACAGTGTGGTGTTGGATACATATGTGGACCAATAGATGGTAAAGAATAAATATCTTAGAACCTGTTGTGTAGATATGTGGAAATTTGATTTAGGACAGGAAAAAAAAAAAATGGAAACAAACAAAGAAAGGTACTATTTACAAAAATTGGTTCTTTATCAGTAGGATGTTGTATGGGAAAATTAATTCCAATATAAAACATAAGATACATGGACATTGCTTAGTATAAAATGAAATAATTTTTTAATGTAAAAGACAAAACTGTAAATCTTGTAGAAGAAAAAGCGGCAGACTTTTGACTATGAGAGTAGGCAGAGATGTTAGTACAATACTTTCCCCTGAATTTTAGTTGAAAGCAAAAGATCATGTTAATATTATCTATTAAATTTGATTTTTTAAGATTTTCTCAAAATTTGTGGAAAGTTCACCAGAACATGTAATTAATAAGGGGAAAATTGTGAGCTATAGAATGAGAACAGCCATTGCAACATGCTAAATACCTAATAGTTCATACCTAAAATATAGTTTAAATTTGCACAAACTAATAAATAAAAAATAAAAGGCAACACATTACAACAGTGGAAAAAGAAGTAATAGAGATAACCGAAAATTAAGAGTACATTTATCCAGAAGTAATTCTTTACATTAAAGAAAAGCAAATGAAAGTCACAGTGGGATATTGATATAAACACAGTAGCATGGCTAACATGATACAGACAAAAACCAAGTTTTTATTTGAATGTTGCACAAGAACTCATGGACCCTGCACATAGGAGAGCAAATAGGTTCAACCATAGGAGGAAAAGCCTTATTGTCGATACCTAGTAAATCCAAACACATGCATATCCCATGTTTCTGCACTTCTATGTATATGTTCAATGAAAAATGATATTTATGTTCAAGGAGTTCTGTTGGGACTTTATGTCTGCCAAGGGGATGGGGCTCTGGTTGCTTACCACGCCCTTTGGAGGACCTGTGCTAAGCGAGGGGGTGTGGCTATGACGTAGTGTGAGAGTCCGAACCACCCTGCTGGTTGATTGGTTAGTTCTAGGCCTATATAAGTTCAATACCTTGTTCAATAAATTTGAGTTTTGACTCTGGTCCTCTACAAAACTCCCCCGGGTGTGGCGTGTGTCCGTCCAGCAGGCGGGGGGAAGCACCCGGCTATTTTTGCTCATTAAGCCTATCTTCGCCAGGTAAGCTACGTTCTTTCTGTGGGCAGAAAGAACCCCCTTTTTGGGCCCAAAAAGGGGGGTAGCTTTAGACCTCGGCCCCATTAATAACTCAGCAGTCCCGGCAGGTTGGTGCCCAAGTGTGAGGCACAAAAATTATCGGTAGGCTTAACACGGTTAGAGACGCAGCGTCTCTCTGGCAAAAATATCCTCTAATATGGGGCAAGCATTAATATTTAAAAAATCTCAAGACCCAGCCCTCGAGGCATGGCGGTGTATTTTATGAAAGCAAGGTCTCCAAATTTCTGATACTCAAGCTGAAAAAATTTGGAGTTCATTAATACGGGCGGCTCCCTGGCTCCCAAAGGCGGATTTTAATTCGTGGAAAAACGTGGCACCAAGCTGAACAAATTTTAAGAGAAAGAGAAAATGAACACGGGGAAGTCCCGCCTCCGGGAGTTTATCCAGCTTTATCCGCTCTAAAAGCATGCTCTCTCATGCAAACAGCAAAAGAATCTGCAGAGGCCACAGATCAGGCACCTCAAATCATTCGAATTGAGGTAACGGAGCAGGCCCTGTGGGAAAATAAAATATCTAGTCTTTCCCAGTCTGGAGAATTAAACAGTCCCTCCCGGTCCGCGGATTTAGAGAAGCCTAACCACTCCCTAGAAGTAGAGAAATCCCGCTCCAGGGAATTAGGGAAAAACTAACAATAAAGAAATCACAGCCCTTCCCTTAGAGAGCTTTAACAAATTCCCTGAGGACAAAGGCCAGCGGCCACATGGCTCACCACCCTATGAGCGGGATCCTCCATTTTTATGAGCCCGCGCCTGCCGGGCCTTCTGCTCCACCGCTTTACCAAGAGGCGCAATTTCACAGCAGCTGCTAGCGCCCCCTGGTGGGTTTTCACCTGTAATGGCATTTCAAGTTAATTTAAATCCGGGGGGAGACAGACCACAGATTTGGTACCCCTGGGAGACTCAAGAGTTAAAAGAATTAAAAAAAGCTGTGGCGGAAGATGGTCCGAACTCGCAATGGGCAGAATGTATTTTACAAAGCCTAGCCCATCACGCCTGCACGAGTAAAGATTGGAAGGATTTAACCAAAGCCGTGCTTCCGGGACCTTTATTTATTAAATGGTGTGCATATTTTTCTGATGAATGCCATATGCAGGCTGAGAGGAACCAAGCTGCAAATCCTCCCATACCAATAACCTTTGGAATGCCAGCAGGAACTAGTGACCAATATGCCACAGGCATTCAACAAGCACCAATAACAGCCCCTTACCGAGAACAGGTGCGAGCTTTAGGGCTGGCAGCATGGAAGAAGCTAGAGGAAGGCCCCACAGAGCCTCCTATAGCTGGAATCACTCAAAAAGCTAATGAGGATCTGGCCACATTTATTGAGAGAGTGGAAAAAAGCCTTCAAAAGAAACTTCCACCTGGTATGATGAGGGACCAATTTGCCAAAATGCTAGTTTGGGAAGGGATGACCACAGAGCACAAGCTGGCCTGTGCTGGGTTAAAGGATAGATCTATGGGGAGATGGATTATTGCCACCAAAGATGTGGGTTCAACAACTCACCAATCTCAAATATTGACCACTGCCCTTAATGCCCATACTGAGGTATTAACAACAGTTTTAAATGGAAAAGGAGCCTGTTTTAAGTGTGGACGACAGGGCCATTTTAAAAAAGACTGCCCCAATGGCCCTAGTCGGCCTCCAGAATGCTCCCCTGGCCAGACTCAAAGTCCAGCTGCCCCTAGAACACTTTGTCCTAGGTGTAAAAGAGGATATCATTGGGAAAAAAGATTGCAGATCTAAATTTGATATTCAGGGGAAACCTTTAAACTCCTAAAGGGGCATCCTCCAGCCCCGTTACACCAAGGAGGTTCCCCTGCTCACAGTCCCCCTAAGGTCCATTGGACAATTCCTATTGTTCCAGGGATTAGACCAAAGATGGATATTTATATATCAGGAAAGAAATTTCGTTGCCTAATTGATACTGGGGCGGATCATACTATACTAAGGAAAGAAGAGATTCCACCCAATGGAAATTAATTCCAGGGCCCCAGTTACTCGGTGTACGTGGAAACACTCATTCAAAAGAAACTAGAGATTGGCTTAGATGGAGAGACATAGATGGAAATCAAGGGGACGTTCGTCCCCTTGTGGCCCTTGGATTAACCTCTAATTTATTAGGCCAAGACATCTTAGGAGAAGCAGAAGCTTACATTACTACAACCCATAGAGAGCTTCAAAATGATATATTAACTAAAGATACGGGGAGAAAAACTTCCAATCATCAAATAGGGTCTCACCCCCAATCCTAAGGGCCACTGCTCCCCAAGTTCCTGCCATTCAATGGCGAGATGGCCCCCAATCTGGGTCGAGCAGTGGCCCCTTCCTACTGAAAAACTAAACCATTTGAGGGCAATTGTCCAAGAGCAGTTAGCCCTAGGACACATTAGACCTTCTCTTAGCCCATGGAACAATCCTGTTTTTGTTATACAAAAGGCCAGAGGGAAATGGAAGATATTACAAGACCTCCGAAAAATTAATGATAGGATGTTCCTTGTTGGCACACCTCTGCGTGGCCTCCCCTGGATCCCTTCTATCTCAAGAGATTTAACCTTAATTGTTATTGATATTAAAGACTGTTATTTTTCAATACCTCTTCATCCAGATGATTATGAAAAGTTTGCATTCTCTATCCCCTCAGTTAACTTTCAGAAGCCAGATGAGCGATATGAATGGATAGTTCTCCCTCAAGGTATGGCTAACAGCTCAGCCCTTTTGTCAATATTATGTCTCATGTCTTCTGTCACCATTAATGAGAAAATTGCAGCTCACTCTAAATGTTTATATGGATGACATCATCCTGGGAGCTGCTGATGTCCAGCAACTGAGCTCAGCTTACCTGACCCTTCGAGAGCTCTTAGAAAAAGGAGGATTACACATATCCAATGACAAGGTCCAAACTATTCCTCCCTTCAAAATATTGGGGACAAAACTTAGCCTAGACTCGGTTTGTCCTCTCAAACCTCAACTAGTCATTCAGAAATCTTATTCCTTGGCAGAGTTACAGAAGCTATTAGGAGAACTAAACTGGTTAAGACCATGGCTTCATATCTCTACTGAGGATTTATTACCTCTCTTTGAATTGCTACAGGGAAAATCCCCCTCTGATAGGATTATACTAGAAGAAGGTCATCTATCAATATTACAAAAAGTCCAAGATGCCCTCAATTCAGCCCAATTGGCTCGATACCAACCAAAGCAACCTCTATATCTATGAATTTTCTCAGGTGCTAAGCTCCTTACAGCTGTTCTCACCCAGATGGGTAATCCCTTACAGTGGATACACTCCTCTGTGGGAGGAGCACCTCGAGTTTATTCCCAATTAGATCAATTAGCAGATCTTATAATAAAAGGGAGAGATATATCATTGAGGCATTATGGAAAAGACCCAGATATTTTAACAATTCCTTACCATTTGTCAGACTTTGAATGGATACAGAGAAACAACCCTAGAGTCTCCTATGCTTTAGAAGGATTTCTAGGAAAAGTTTACTGTCATTACGGGTCAACCAAATGGACCTCTTCTTTTCCCAAACTGGAGTGGACTCCCCCAATCTTTTTTTCCATCAAGCCACTCCCCAAGGCAGTAAATGTCTTCACAGATGGAGGAAAAGAAGGGTCAGCATTTGTAGTGTTTCACCCATCCTCAGGCCAAACGACACAATACTTTGAAGAAGTTACTGGTTCTGCTCAATTTAAAGAATTATATGCTGTTGCATTAGCCTTGACCCATGTCCAAGAGCCTATGAATCTTTTCTCAGATAGTTTATATGTAATTAACCTATTACCTACTCTAAATGCCTCATATATAAAGATAGATAATAATCCTATAACCCCTCTGATGATTCAGGTTCGATCCCTATTAAAGGGGCGTAATGAACCTGTGTTCCTCCAACATCTTAGGGGACATCAAGGCTTATCTGGGCCCCTCTCTGAGGGAAATCAGGCTGCTGACCGTTTGGCCACCACAGGTGTATTCACAGTTACAGTCCCATATCAACAAGACCTTCAGTTAGCCAAAGGTCTTCATGACCTTACTCATTTAAATTGGAGAGGACTACATCATAAATTTCCTTTAGTTCCTATAAAAGATTTAAAAAAGATTGTAAGGACATGTAAGTCCTGTTTGCCCTTCTTACAGGTCCCACCTCTCCAGTCCCCTGGGGTAAATCCCAGAGGCCTACGGCCCAACGCTATCTGGCAGACTGATGTAACCCCATTATGTGCCATTTGGAAAATTAAAATATATATTTATGTCCATAGATACTTATTCACATGCTTGTTGGGCCACGGCACACTCTGGAGAAAGGGCTAAACATGATGAAAATCACTTTTTACAATGCTTTGCTATTCTTGGATTGCCAAAACAGGTTAAAACTGATAATGGACCCTGTTTTGTAAGCAAATCATTACAAAAGTTCTTCCAAACTTGGCATATTAAGCATACCACAGGGATCCCATATAACCCAAAAGGACAAGGCATCATAGAAAGACATAATAAAACCCTAAAGGACCAATTAATAAAACAAAATGGGGGAAGCAACCCCCATGACCAGTTAAAAACAGCTATGCTTACTTTAAATATTTTAAATTTTTCCAAACAGCAGCCTCTGTCTGCGTTTCAAAGACACTGGTCTAACCAAACGCCTTATGTAAAAGTTGAGGTCCGATGGAAAGACCCATTAACTGGATTCTGGAGAGGTCCCGATCTGTTAATAAGTGCTGGCAGAGGTTTTGGATGTGTCTTCCCAATGGGAGAACAAAACCCTATATGGGTGCCTGCCAGAGATCTCAAATACTGCCAATCCGACCAAAATGACTACCCAGGAGCACAAGCTCTTGAGGAGTGATCCTTTCTTTTTTCCACAGAAATGAAAACACCATGACAAATCTCCTGTCCTGCTGTGATTAAACTTCTCATCACATCCATTCCAAAATTCATCAAAAACACTATCTTGGACTCCTTCTTTGTCAGTATCTCAACCCTCTGCGATGAGAGAAGAGAGACTGTGCCATTCCTGTGACAATTATCTGGACTTTGTGCTGGACGGCTTCCTTTGGACTCTAAGAGGAGAGTCCCATTCCCGTGACAATTGTCCGGACTTTATGCCAAAAGACTTCCTTTAAACTAAGCTAAATGGATGGACTTTCTCCCTTTGATAAAATCCCTGCTAAATGGATGGACTTTCTCCCTTTGGTGAAATCCCTGATTGTCATTGTCTTTGTGTTCACCTTTTGGCCCTATATAACTAACCAGATTGATACAGCTGGGTTGTCTGCTGTCATACTGAGCTATAGCCCTACAGGCTTGGCCACGGTCCTTAACAGGATGCAGAGGTTTGCCATCCAGTCAAGCCTTCCCAAAGGTGACTGTCCTGTCCCGTGTGCTCCCCTTGGCCACTTGCTGGCCCTAGGTATGTCCACCTGAAGTGCTAGAGTGGTAGCCAATGACGGGTAAGATTTTTCCCAGAGAGGAGAAATCAACCTAGACAGGCACACTCTCAAATGAGTTGGACACCCTACAAGATGGGACATTCCATTTTTAAAATATAAAATGGAGAGGCCCCATTTTTAAAAAAAAAAACGAAAAAGGGGAATTGTTGGGACTTTATGTCTGCCAAGGGGATGGGGCTCTGGTTGCTTACCACGCCCTTTGGAGGACCTGGGCTAAGCGAGGGGGTGTGGCTATGACATAGTGTGAGAGTCCGAACCACCCTGCTGGTTGATTGGTTAGTTCTAGGCCTATATAAGTTCAATACCTTGTTCAATAAATTTGAGTTTTGACTCTGGTCCTCTACAAAACTCCCCGGGTGTGGTGTGTGTCCGTCCAGCAGGCGGGGGGAGGCGCCCGGCGATTTTTGCTCATTAAGCCTATCTTCACCAGGTAAGCTACGTTATTTCTGCAGGCAGAAAGAACCCCCTTTTGGGGCCCAAAAAGGGGGGTAGCTTTAGACCTCGGCCCCATTAATAACTCAGCAGTCCCGGCAGAGTTCTAATTATATCCACCAAAATTAGAAACAATTATTACTTCTTAGCAATTTTATCTAGTTATATGAACATTTTTCATAGATTGACTATGATGTGGAATATTTACTTAACAGAGCATTAATCTAAAAAGAGGGTAAACAAATGCTTTCTGCATGAATAACATAAATAAAACTCGCTAAAAATGGTAGGAAACAAAAGCCAGAAACTGAAGAACATGCTCTGTACAATTCACATATAAAAATTTGGAAAAGTGGCAAAACTAAAAAACAGAGCTAGAGGTTAGGTCTTTGTGGAGCAGTAGCCACTGGACAGGAATAATATGAAGCTTCTAGTACATTCTATGTCTTATTTCTTGATCTGGATACTAAATAAATAGGTATTGTCACATGTAGAAATCTACAGAAAAGTATACTTATTATTTTTTCTCCACCAGATTGTATAACATGCTTCAAAATTTTAAGTTGAAGAAATCATATAATACTGCTGGGAAGTATTTAAAACATTATGACATGAGAAAATAGTTGGTCATGAACTACCATATTGAAAACAGAAATCCATGCCTCAGTAAGCACAGTAAGAGTTATGCACAAGATATTTGATAATAAGTTCAGGGCAACAATTTAATGATAGCACCAAAAAGAAACAACCATGATATCAAAAATAAAATGGATAATTTATGATGCACCCATACAATAAGTAAATACAACATGGCCCACAATAATGAATGTATCACAGCCATATGCAGCAACCTGAAGGAATTGTAAAAGCCGAATAATCAATAAAAAAAATTGTCTATAATTCAATTCATATAATCCCTAATTGTTAAAAAGAAACCCTCTTGCAAAGTACAAAATAAAACAAGGAAGTGGTTTCTATTGAATTCAAAGTGTTCCTGTGAAAAACACTCTGGAACAGATCTCCAAAAATTAACATGTACACATAAAGAGGACAAAACAAATTTTAATTGACAATTACATCTGAATAGATGACAATAATAATAACACGAGTAGTAACAGTTTCTGGTAGTTTAGACTTCTAGCTGTGAGATCACCCTGCTGTGGAAGAAATAGCATCCAACACCTGGATATTTACTGCACAGGCTCCGTGTTTTTTCTCTTATTACTGAAAAAAAAAAAAAATTCTAAAGAGGCTAGGAGGAGAAATGGAGGCATTAAATTATGGCACCCTTGACTTTAAGGGCCTCAAGGGTCCCTAAACTAAAGTCCTTCAACTCCAAGCCCAATGCAGCAGGTGAGCAGGCCAAGCCAACCACTCAGCTTTCTGCAGGCAGGAAATTCTACTACATATTTCCAAGCATGCATTTTAGTTCTGCATTTCTAGTTCTATACCAACACATGCATATATTCAATTATTTTGAAATTAATATAACGTATTTGTTCAGTGACAAGCCAAGTAAGATGTTATTGTCAAAGAGTAACAAATTGAGAAATATAATGATTTTTATATTTACATGAAACCATTTAAAATAATATTTTACTATCATTCACCAAGAAGCCTCGTTTTCTACTCTACAGACTTTTAAGCAAAGATAATGCTTTAAAGACAATATATGAAATCTGAAAAGATGTAAGAAAAGTATGGAAATTGAATGGATTGTGATTTTTAAACATCATTTTGGACCTTGGTATCATACACTGTGCCTTCAGTAAGACTGATTGAGACAATTACTCCTCATCCAAAAGGTCATCATCCTTAACCATGTGCAGCTTTATGCAAATCTTTGCTCCACTTTTACTTTTATCACTCCAGGAGAAAATAACTGCATCATCTTCTTCGCTAATTAGAGAGAAAGTGAAGAGAGAGAGAGAGAGAGAGAGAGAGAGAGAGAGAGAGAGAGGAAGAGAACTCAGACTTTAATTTTAGATTGTGTCATTTTATGACAATTGCTTTCAAGACTTGTGACACAAACAGCTGATATTTAATTAGATCATTCATCCTTTAGATCACTTCACTGTGATTTATCCCCTTATTCATTTTATATGCCATATATTCTGATCTGTGAAAAGGAAAGGTTCATTTTGAAAGCACAACTACAATTTTGTTACTACTTAGGGGTGTGAAATAGGTCTTCGATGACTGAAAATAAAATGCTTCAGTTGAGAAGGTAGACAGGGTGCAGGAAGTGAGATGTCCCTTCCCAGGTACCCAATATTCTTAAGGTAGTTGGTGACAACATGAGCAGTCGTGACTCCTCACAACATGACAATCTTAGAATAATTGGTCTACATGTTTGTACCCCTCGGTGACTTGAATTTAAATGTTAGAGAAGAAAATAACAACACCACAAAGACATCTGAGTAATTAAAAAAGACTGAAATAATTCATGTCACAGGTGCAGCCTGGTTTTATGCACAACACCCTTGGATATCTGATTGATGAATATTTCAGGTCTCTGTAACCTTGGGGAAGTTGGATCATAATAGAAACCCAGAGTCCTAGGAAAACTTTGTCATTATGAGCAAGGCAATGCATATTTTCATGTGAGGTAAACTTGCCCAAGCTGCCTACCTGCCCATACAATCTCATGACCCTCCTAGCCAGAGTTTTACATTGATGGCTGAATGAAGGATTTAGCACAACCCTGTAGAAGAAAATGAGTTATTGGGTCTCTCAAGCTAGAAGAAAGTCAGGCAAAAAGGGTGAGTCCTAAGGTTATTTATATTTGATTTTCACAAAGCAGCCATGAAATCAAAACACTGGGATGATTTGTCATCAGGGTAGAAACTATCAAAGATATTTGGAAAGATTCTAATTCTGAAATAATGATGAGGATCATTGTTCTAAGTAGATACACAAAAGCTACCTTGTTTCATTGTCTAGGAAATTATATGTCAGATTAAATTAAAGATCTTGGACTACTCTGAGTATTTGATTTATGAACCTATTGTTTGCTGGAAAAAAAATGGGAGCATTCCAAAAAAAGATAAGGAGGCCTTGGGTAAATCAACAACAACAACAACAGAGAAATTCTTCCTTCATAAGTTTAGGAACATCAGAGAAAACATTCATCACTGTAGGTCTTTGCAGACCATCTCTGAACCATAGACCTCCTGTTGTTTGGGTATACCTATTGCTGGGTACATTGGGTATTCTGTTGCCCTGACAGTAAAACTCCAAGAATCCCAGAAGTTTCAGTGTAAATAGATTTGAGAGGTATGAATATAGGAAATACATCCACTGATTTCATCTTTTAATCATTAGAAACAGTACTGGCCCTAACAATCAAGACATGACAAATTGTGAGTCAGTACAATTTCCTAGGTGTGTGATAGAATGTACTGAATACCCTTTTCTGGAAAGATTTAAATAAAATTTAATATTAGTTTCAGGAATTAAAAAAAGGTATGCAAATGCCAAGTTCTTGTTTTCAGTTTTCTAAGCTGTAAATTTTTTTCTTGGAATATGAATATGAAGCTGAAATAGTTACTATATTTGGTATTACATTTCTGTAAAGGTATTTTGTCTATACTTTGACAATAAGTATATATATGTATTTGTGTTATATATATTTTACATATGTAATATGTGTACTTTCACACAAATACATATATACAATGCTGAACTACCTGAATATTTCCATTTGTAGTAACTTCTTAAAATGAATTAATAAATGATAAAACTAACACTTCTTTAGTTTAATGAGTATTCATAGGATCCTGTGGCAAATTATGGCCTTCTGTTACATTCAATTCTAACATTTGCATTTAAATACAATATTTTGCATTTAATATCTTCTCTTTGCCATAACAAAAAATAAGGCCACATTGAAGTCTTGGAAAATATAATTGTAAAAATTAAACAAAAAGTATAATTTTTCTATGTATGAACTGTTAACAAGCTTTAGACAAAAACTAATGCCAATGTTTTTTCAAACAAAGAATGAAAATTTGTATTGAATAATTTCCTCTTTTGTTTTGAAAATGTGCCCTAAAAATGTTGTTTTATTACTAATTCAAAGAAAAATGGACGTTGTTAAATTGGGGAAAATATTTTTTGATATGTGCCTTAGTATTTGTACATTAGCTCCATAAAGATTTATACCACATTTTAACAGATTTTTAATTTTAATTAATGCTATAATGGTTGCTAGCATTTAATGCATTTAGCTATAATTTTATAAGCTAAGGGAAATTAAATTATAGAATGGTAAAATTGCACTTGTAAAGTCAATCAAAATTACACAATTTTATACATTAATATTGTAGTTAATGATTTATAAACATTTTTCGATAAGATTTTAATGGCTAAATTTATATAATGAAACCTCAGCCAAATTATTTCTACACCTCATCAATTAATTTAAAAAACAAAAGATAATTCACAATAAAACATGAATTCAGGACTTGATCCTACACATAATTCCACAATACACCTCAGGGTAGTATCTATGAAGTCTGATCACTTTCCATTCCTCAAACATGCACTTATACAATAAGATGTTAAGTAAAACCAAGTTATGGAAATAGAATGCAGCAATTACTTTTAGCAGAATTAATTGCCATATCAAAAAAGCAATTAATTATTTTAAGAAAGATTTCTAACCAAATGTTTGGGACAAAAATGCTTATCTCTTTCTTGATTTCCCCCCAAAGCCCAGCAAAAGAATTCCAGGCCATTAAATGCTTCAATTCTGTTGATGAACATAGGAAGACAATCTACCTTTGCCCTCAAGAACACCCTGGACCTCTTAAACCTTGGCATGTCTCTGGCACCACATTCCCTTTCTCTCAGGAATTCCTATCCTTACTTAATAAATGGGATGGAATCAAACTAAAAAGACTCTTCACAGCAAAGGAAACAATCACTAATGTGAAGAAGTAGCCTACAGGATGGGAGAAAATCTTTTTCACCTGCACCTCAGATATAGCATTGATTTCCAGGATATTAAAAAAAAAAAAAAAAAAAAAAAAAAAACTCAGAAAATTTAACACCAAAAAAAACCCCCAAATAACCCCCACACACACACACCAAAAAATGAGCTAAGGAACTGAACAGGTGCTTCACTGAAGAAGAAATATGATTGGCTAACAAATATGTGAAAAATGTTCAACATCTCTACCAATTAGAGAAATGCAAACCATTTATCAAGAATACAAGCAACAATATATGTTGGCAAGGATGTAGGGGAAAATGTTCATTTATACATTGCTGGTGGGACTGCAAATTGGTGCAACCACTATGGAATGCATTATGAGATTCCTCAGAAAACTTAGAATGGAACCACAATTTTACCCAGTTATCCCACTCCTCAGTTTACACCCAAAGGACTTCAAATCAGCATACTATGGTGATGCAGTCTCATCAATGTTTATAGCAGCTCAAATTGCAATAGCTAAACTAAGAAACCAACCTAGATGCCCTTCAACATACGAATGGATAAAGTAAATCTGGTATATATACACAATGGAATATTACTCAACCACAAAAAAAGACATGATGACATTTGCATGTAAATGCGTGGAACTGAAGAATAACATCCTAAGTGAAATAAATCAACACCAAAAAAAACAAATTCTGAAAGTTTTCTCTAATATGTCAATGCTAATTTCACAGTAGGAGGAAGAGTGTTAGGGAAGACTAAAAGTACTTTGGATTAGACAAAGAAAAATGAAAAACAGGGAGGAGGAATGGGAATATGAAAGATAGTAGAATGAAACAGACATTACTATTCTATGTGTATATATGATTACACAACCAATGTAATTCCATATCATCTACAACCAGAAGAATAGGAAGTTATACTCCATATATTTATAATTTGTCAAAATACATTCTACTATCATGTATGATTAATTATAAGAATTAAAAAAAAAAAAAAACTAAAACATGAAAAAAAAAAAAGACTTGAATCAGTAGCTACCAAGTAATAGTTAAAAGACATCAATTGTTATTGGACAAAGAGAGAGGGTTTTAGCTATGGACTGTGTGTCAATCCCCTTCCCATGCAGAAAAAGGCATTTGATTATTCTATTTTCACTTTCAAAGGTAAAGAGCCTTCAGTAGGATGAGCACTTAAAAATTGCACTTTTCTGGACAAGCAGAGAAAGTGATAACTTTTTGATCATGCTAGATTGAAAGGAATGAATAACTTTGAAAGAAAGCAATGCTCTTCAATTGTTGAGGAGTCCTGTAAAAGTCCAATGAAATGTTTAAATTATCAAAAAACTTCAACTACCCGGGAAACCAGAAAGGTAAGCAACAATTTTTAGAGAGCAAAGGAAGATACGTGAGGTGAAATTACCTCCCTTCAAATTAAATCCGGGATTAATGCAATGGCTTGAAGAGTAGAGGGACATCTTTTACTTAATCTTTGTTTTGGGGAGGTTCTGTTTATTTTTTGCTCATGTATGTATGATACTGAATAAATTTTCAAAATTTTGCTTGGATTTTTGTAACATATATATCTTCCGTGGTTAAATAAACATTAGACTTTCTAGAACCAAACTACATGACATCAATTTTCTGTGTTCTTGATTCCTACTGAAGGATCACTGAATGAAATTTTGGAAAATGTGGCATTTGTAAGTTGAAGACCACCTGTTTAATGGTTTGTAGTATTGCTACTCTGATCCCTAGTTCCCAGCACCTCAGTTTTAACCAATGCCTCCCTGTCACCTATGGATTTCCAATTATTTAATATCCATATGTATAATGCTTATGATAAACCAAGCAGGTTCAAGAAACTCTATATGTTATTAATAAAAACAATCCTTGGAGGAATGTACTACCAGAATCCATTACAGATATTAGAAAACTGAGGCTCAAAGACATACCCAGACATAATAGTGTAGACTGTAAATAAGAAAGCCAATGTTCAAATTGTTTCAAAGTGATAATAATACAACAGGAAAATCTCAAGTAAACATAGTTTTTAATATTAAATACTACTGATATAGTCCAGAAGAAATTGGAAAGTCTTGACCTTCTTCATCCACAAATCTATTTTATAACATAGAATTGTATTTTTTTTCATATTATACTTATAGAGCACTTTTTTACATGCCTCTTGTTGTATACAAAGTATATTCACACCATTCATGTCTTTATACATGCACTTAGGGTAATGATATCCATCTCATTCCACCATCTTTATTTTTCTTTTTACCCCCTCACCTCCTCCTTTTCCCTCCCTCCCTATTGGCCTTTCTAGTTTTCCTCTAATCCTCCTATGCTCCCCATGCCAAAATCAGTGTGAATCGGCTTCCTTATATCAGAGAAAACATTCAGCATTTGACTTTTTTGGATTGGCTAACTCAGTTAGCATTACATCCCACAGCTCCATCCATTTACCTGTGAATGCCATGATTTTATTCTCTTTTATTGCTGAGTAATACTCCAATGTGTATATATACCACATTTTCTTTATCATTCATCTACTGAAGGGCATGTAGGTTGGTTCCACAGTTTAGCTATTGTGAATTGTGCTGCTATAAACATTGGTGTGGCTATGTCTCTGTAGTATGCTGTTTTTAAGTCTTTGGGGAATAGATTGAGGAGTGTGATATCTGGGTCATAAGGTGGTTCCATTCCAAGTTTTCCAAGGAATCTCCATACTACTTTCCAGATTGGCTGTACCATTTTGCAGTCCTACCAGCAATGTATGAGTGTGCCTTTTTCCCCACATCCTCTCCAACATTCATTGTTGTTTGTGTTCTTAATAGCTGTCATTATGACTGGTGTGAGATGAAATCTTAGAGTGGTTTTGATTTGCATTTCTCTAATAGCCAGAGATGTTGAACATTTTTTAATGTATTTGTTTTTTTTTTTTAATTTTTTTATTATTTATTTACTTATTCATCATGCACAAGTATAGTATCTTTTTACATACAACTGCTTGTATACAAAGTATATAAGTACCATTCAGATCTTGAATCATGCATTTAGGATAATGATATCCATCTCATTCAACCACCAATTTTTTTCCAACCCCCCCCTTACTCCCTCCCTCCGTTGATTGATTATATATCTCCTTCAGAGAAGTGTCTTTTCAGTTCCTTGTCCCATTTATTGATTGGGTTATTTGTTTTTTTGGTGTTAAGATTTTTGAGTTATTTATATATTCTAGAGATTAGTGCTCTATCTGATGTGCATGTGGTAAAAATTTGTTCCCAGTTATTAGGCTCTCTATTCGCCTCACTAATTGTTTCTTTTGCTGAGAAAAAAGCTTTGTAATTTGAATCTATCCCATTTATTGATTCTTGATATTAATTCTTATGCTACAGGAGTCTTATTAAGAAACTTGGGGCCTATTCCAGCATGTTGGAGATTAGAGCTTACTTTTTCTTCTATTAGGCATAGTGTCTCTGGTTTAATTCCTAGATCCTTGATCCACTTTGAGTTGAGTTTTGTGCATGGTGAGACATAGGGGCTTAATTTCATTTTGTTGCACATGGATTTACAGTTTTTCCAGCACCATTTGTTGAAGAGGTTATCTTTTCTCCAATGTACATTTTTGGCACATTTGTCTAATATAAGATAACTGAAATTATATGCATTAGTCTCTGTGTCCTCTATTCTGTACCATTGGTGTACCAGTCTATTTTGGTGTCAATACCATGCTGTTTTGTTACTATTGCTTTATAGTATAGTTTAAAATCTGGTATAGTGGTGCCACCTGCTTCACTCTTCTTGCTAAGGATCACTTTAGCTATTCTGGGTCTCTTATTTTCCAAATGAATTTTATGACTGCTTTTTCTATTTCTGTGAGGAATGTCATTGGGATTTTGATTGGAATTGCATTAAATCTGTATAGCACTTTCGGTAGTTTGGTCATTTTGACAATATTAATTCTGCCTATCCAAGAGCAAGGTAGATCTTTCCATCTTCTAAGGTCTTCTATAATTTCTTTCTTTAGTGTTCTGTAGTTTTTGTTATAGAGGTCTTTCATGTCTTTGGTTAAGTTGATTCCCAAGTATTTTATTTTTTGATGCTATTTTAAACAGGGTAGTTTTCCTCATTTCCCTTCCAGAGGATTTGTCACTGATATATAGAAATGCCTTCGATTTATGGGTGTTGATTTTGTATCCTGCTACTTTACTGAATTCATTTATGAGTTCTAGAAGTTTTCTGGTAGACTTTTTGGGTCTTCTAGATGTAAAATCATATCATCAGCAAATAGTGATAATTTGAGTTCTACTTTATCTGTATCCCTTTAATTTATTTCATCTGTCTTATTGCTCTGGCCAGTGTTACAATTACTATGTTAAATAGAAGTGGTGAAAGAGGGAATCCCTGTCTTGTTTCAGTTTTTAGAGAGAATGCTTTCAATTTTTCTCCATTTATAATGATGTTAGCCTGGGGCTTAGCATAGATAGCTTTTATGATGTTGAGATATGTTCCTGTTATCCCTACTTTTTCTAGTGTTTTGAACATAAAGGGGTGCTGTATTTTGTTGAATGCTTTTTATGCAGCTACTGAAAAAACAATATGGTTCTTATCTTTAAGTCTATTAATATAATGAATTACATTTATTGATTTCTGTATGTTGAACCATCCTTGCATCCCTGGAATGAACCCCACTTGATCATGGTGTACTATATTTTTATATGTTTTTGTATCGTTTTTGCCAGAATGTTATTGAGAATTTTTGCATCTATGTTCATTAGTGATATTGGTCTGAAGTTTTCTTTCTTTGATGCGTCTGTGCCTGGTTTTGGGATCAGGGTGATATTGGCCTCATTGAATGAGTTTAGAAGTGCTCCTTCTTTTTCTATTTCCTGAAATAAATTGAAGAGAATTGGTATTAATTCTTCTTTAAAGGTCTTGCAGAACTTGGCTGTGTATCCATCTGGTCCTGGGCTTTTCTTGGTTGGTAGGCTTCTGATGGCATCTTTTATTTCATCACTTGAAATTGGTCTGTTTAAATTATGTATATCATCCTGCTTTAATTTGAGCAGGTCATGTGACTCTAGAAATTTGTCAATGCCTATGATGTTTTGTATTTTTATCGGAGTACAAGTTTTCAAAATAATTTTGAATTATCTCCTGTATTTCTGTAGTGTCTGTTGTGCTATTTCCTTTTTCATTGCGTAAGTTAGTAATTTGAGTTTTCTCTCTCCTTCTCTTTGTTAGCCTGGCTAAGGTCTGTCAATTTTATTTAGTTTTTCAAAGAACCAACTTTTGTTTTGTCAATTTTTTCAATTGTTTCTTTTGTTTCCATTTCATTGATTTCAGCTCTGATTTTAATTATTTCCTGTCTTCTACCACTTCTGGTGTTGGATTGTTCTTCTTTTTCTAGAGCTTTGAGATGTAATGTTAAGTCATTTATTTGTTGCCTTTTTCTTCTTTTGAGGAATGAACTCCATACAATAAACTTTCCTCTTAGAACTGCCTTCATAGTGTCCCAGAGATTTCGATATGTTGTGTCTGTGTTCTCATTCACCTCTAAGAATTTTTTAATCTCCTCTTTGATGTCATCTGAAACCCATTATTCATTTAGTAGTATATTATTTAGTCTCCAGGTGTTGTAGTAGCTTTTATTCCTTATTTTATCATTGATTTCTAATTTCATTCCATTGTGGTCTGATAGAATGCAGGGTAGTATCTCTATTTTTTTTTTTTATATTTGCTCAGAGTTGTTTTGTGGCATAGTATATGGTTTATTTTAGAAAAGGATCCATGCGCTGCTGAGAAGAAAGTGTATTCGCACATTAAAGTATGAAATATTCTATGTAAGTGAATTAAGTCTGAGTTGTTTATCATATTTTTGAATTCCATTGTTTCTTTGTTCAGCTTTTGTTTGGAAGATGTATCCAGTGGTGAAAGGGGTGTGTTAAAGTCTCCAAGAATTATTGTGATGTGGTGAGTTTGACTCTTCAACTTGAGAAGAGTTTGTTTGATGAACATGGATGCTCCATTGTTTGGGGCATATATATTTATAATTGTTAAATCTTGCTAGTGTATGGTTCCCTTGAGCAGTATGTAGTGTCCTTATTTATCCCTTTTGATTGACTTTAGCTTGAAGTCTACTTTATTTGATATGAGGATGGAAACCCCTGCTTGTTTCCTCAGTCCATGTGAGTGGTAGGATTTCCCCCAACCTTTCACCTTCAGCCTGTGGATATATTTCCCTATGAGATGAGTCTCTTGGAGGCAGAATATTGTTGGATTTGTTTTTTGATCCAGTCTGCTAGTCTATGTCTTTTGATTGGTGAGTTTAGGCCATTAACATTCAGAGTTATTATTGAGACATGATTGGTACTCCCAGCCATTTTTGTTTATTTTTGGTATTTAACTTGACATGGTTTCTCCTCTGATTGGCTTTTCCTTTAGTGTAATACCTCCCTATGCTGATTTTCAACATTGGTTTTCATTTCTTCTTCATGGAATATCTCTCTAAGATGTTCTGTAGTGCTGGATTTCTACTTGTAAATTCTTTTAACTTTTGTTTATCATGGAAGGTTTTTTTTTTTTTTTTTTTTTTTTTTTTTTTTTTTCGTCCTCAATCTAAAGCTTAATTTTGCTGGATATAAGATTATTGTTTGGCATCTCTTTTCTTTCAGAGCTTGGTATATGTTTTTCCATAATCTCCTGGCTTTGAGTGTCTGAGTTGAAAAATCTGCCTTGATACAAATTGGTCTCCCCTTATATGTGATATGATTCCTCTCTCTTGTGGCCTTTAAGATTCTACCCTTATTCTGTATGCTAGGCATTTTCATTATAATGTGTCTTGGTGTAGATATGTTGTAATTTTGTGCATTTGGTGTCCTGTAAGCCTCTTGTATTTGGTTTTCCAATTCATTCTTCATGCTTGGGAAATTTTCTGATATTATCTCATTGAAGAGATTGTGCATTCCTTTGGTTTGAAACTCTGTGCCTTCCTGTATCCCAATTACTCTTAGATTTGGTCTTTTGCTGCTGTCCCATAATTTTTGGATGTTCTGTTCATAGTTTCTTACTATCTTCACTGTGTGGTCAACTTTATTTTCAAGATTATATACTTTGAGCCGGGCGCGGTGGCTCGCGCCTGTAATCCCAGCACTTTGGGAGGCTGAGGCAGGAGGATCGCGAGTTCAAAGCCAGCCTCAGCAGTGGCGAGGCACTTAACAACTCAGTGAGACCCTGTCTCTAAATAAAATACAAAAAAGGGCTGGGGATGTGACCCAGTGGACAAGTGCCCCTGAGTTCAATCCCTGTACCACAAAAAAAAAAAAAAAAAAAAAAAAAAAAAAAAAAAAAGATTATATACTTTGTATTCATTATCTGAAGTTCTTTCTTCCAGTTGATCTAGTCTGTTGGTGATGCTTTCTACTGTGTTTTTTATTTGGTTAATTGTTTCCTTCATTTCTAGGATTTCTGACTGTTTTTTTTTTTTTTCAGAGTTTCTATGTCATTTCTGAAGTAATCTTTTGCTACCTGTATTTGCTGTGTTATATCTTTGTTGTGGTGATCAATTTTTGCCTGTATTTGTTCATTTAGGTCATTCTTTAGGTCACAGATCATTTTTATTATGAACCTTCTGAACTCTTTCTCTGACATTTCATAAACTTTGTAGAACATGGGTTCTGTTATTGTAGTATCCTGGTTTGTTTGGGGTACTTTCCTCCCTTGTTTTTTTCATGTTGTCTATTTGACTTTCTTTCTTGCAATGTAGATCTGAAATATTACAGTATCTACCCTATATTATTGTAATATCTGTGCAGGTTGTCTGTGCCTCACCTTCATGTTGGGCTTTCAGAACCTGTAGGTGTCCTTCGATGTATGCTACTGCAACTAAAGGTGGTGTCGGCAGTAGTGGAGGTAACTTGAGATAACAGTGAAGGTGCCCCAAGATGAATGAAAGGTCTTCCAGAGATTGGGCTGAAAGGGTGGGTCTTATAATGTCTTTGGGATGCCTGCTCTCAGATGCAGAAATATGTGGAGATGAAATAATTAGATTATTCAGGCTGTAACCTAATCGGTCTATCCTAATTTGAATGGAATTACCAGATGGTAACTGCAGGCAGATGGTATCTGGGACTGGAGGAGGTGGGTCCCTAGGGCAGGCCCTGGAAGGCTGCATCTTCCCAGCAGTCTCTTTCCATCTCTCCCTCTGCTTCCTGGTTCCATGAGCAGAGCAGCATTTCTCCACCACATCCTTCCACCATGATGTTCTGCCTCACCTTGGGCTCAGAGCAATGGAGCCCATTGATCATGGACTGAAACTCTGAAACCATAAGCCAAAATAATCTTTGTTTTCTCTAAATTGTTCTTCTCAGGTATTTGGTCACACCAACAAAAAGCTAACTAATACAGAAAGAGAGAAAATAAGTGACTTATGTGATGCCATGTGTGCTATTCCCACCATGGGTGCTGCATCCTCACATCAGAAGAAGCCCTGGTAGTGGCAAGACATCTGTGCAATGCAAGGTTCATTCTTTAAGAGCCCATATATTTCATAAGGTTTTTGGTAAATTGTGTGTTCTAAATGAAATTCCTCGTCTTCACTTAAAATGTATATTTTTTTCCTCTGAATTTTTTTCTACTGTTTGCTAGAGGGAAATAGCTTGTTCTCTCAATAAAGTTTCACTAAGTTAGTTTTTAAATCTATTAAACAAATGGGAGTCCAAGTTTCTACATATAAATACATCAATGTTTTTGAAAGTGAACAACTTTCATTTTCTTTCTTTCAAAAATCAGACAGTTGGTCTTAATCCTGCACACTACACTGCAAAGCATAATTGTGTTGATGATTGGTTTGCTCAGAAGCCTGGTAGTAACTTAGGGGTGAGAATGGCTAATGAGTAAACCACATTAACCCACAATGAATGTTTCTCTTTAGAAATGAGATTGTGATTTCAATTAGGATTACAGTCACCAGGTCTGAACATCCTTAAATCATTATCAACATAAACTACACAGATAGTTTCTGTGGTAGCACAATAATAGCAACTGCAAGGCTGTTACATGCTTACCTAACCCATCTCTCTATTCAGGATGTGACCATGGTCTTTAAGGCCCCACCACTCTGTCCCTCAATTTCATCAGTGTTGCAAAATGAGAATTTTAGGCTACCTGTATTTGACTCTTTGTCCTCAGTTTGTGATTATTTTTGTTTAAGCCACCCAATCTGTTATTTTGTTACAGAAGATCAAGCCAAATAAGGCATGCCCTGTTATTATACATGCAGTTTATCCTTAGCTCAAAACTCTTAGGCAGTAACTTCTTGCTTTATTTGGTGACAATTTGTAAATACGATTCGGTTTAGACAAGTTTCTGGGAGCTGAGGTTAAGATGAATTAGAACACAATATACAAGATTTTATCTGTGTGTGTGTGTGTGTGTGTGTGTGTGTGTGTGTGTGTGTGTTGTGTATGTCAGTACTAGTTTAGAGAGGTCTCCATCATATTTAGATGCTATTTTAATGTAAATAATCCAAATATCTAAATAGGCCTCTGGATCCTGCCTGCTGAAGCCAAAGCTTTAGGCAGTAGCAGAATAGAATAAAATAAAATGCATCTTATTTACCCAGTGAAGCCTTTACAATGTGAGCATACCTGTTATGTCTGCTCATAAAGATACAGCTGTGAATGACACGAAATGACCAGGTTGGCCACAGCAAAGAGTAAAGGAGCACCTCCCAGGGTGAGAGGTCACGCTGACCTTTCCACAGGGGGTCATGCAATGTGGAGCAACAGGGCAAAAATTTCTCTCTTTTCCTGTCCCAAAATTCTGCTGTGAGTAATGAGGGTGGGTCTGACCTTCTGCACCATGATAATGATAAGCACATAATGAGTTTTGGGGGATTCTGTCAGTACAATGTGGAATGGAATAAAAAGGCATTAGTCCCATAAACTTCAGGTTGTGCCCTTTTGCTTTAGCCAGTGGTTTATTTGGATTCATGTGCTTCATTTAGCTCAAGTTGCAGGGAAGAATAAAAAAAAAAAAAAAAAAAAAAAGAGTAAACTATAGTGTCTATTATGGGAAGTAGAAATGAGGCAAGTATATATACCCTGATTTTCTTTTGCCAAAACTATCTGCATATTTTTTAAGTATTCAAGAGGCTGAATCATCTGGACAATTAATTCAATAGCTTAATATGACTAATTTCTCTTCTTTGCAACTTAGGTCATAAAGAATTAACATCTTACAATTTAACAAAATTGAATGTTTCTAATCTAAGTTTTCTGTGAACAATAATAAATAATATTTCTATTTACTGAAATACCACAAAGACTCCCCTAACTTTTTCTGTAAATACATGGGAATTAGATTTTGGACCATAGCTAAATTACTCAGCGTACTGAGAACAAGGAAATGTGCATATTCTGTTTGACAATTTATTTTTCATAATAACGCTGAAAATTTGAAAATACCACAAGATGTCAGGAATACTGATTATTTAAAAACATATCATATAAAAATCATGTTTTAAGAATAGAGTGATTTTCCGAATAAGATATATTTAATCAAATTTAAGGCATGCACACAAATTTACATTTTAAAATCAAATATCTATATTTTTAGTGAAAGCATGGTGAATACTGAATTATTCAGAAAGTAGCTTCAGTTTTCCATTTCAGTTTCCACATGTTGATAACATACAAATTGAATTTCTTCTAGACCATAATTGTCCACATGAAATACGTACTTAGGCATGGGTATACACAATACATACCTAAAATAAGGGAGCAAGGTGAACATTGTGGTTTTACATACAAATAACTATCTCTGATCATGTGAATATGCTGTATTAGAACAATAATCTATGAATATACAACTTTAAAATATTAAAATGAAAAGAGATAAATTATCAAAGACAAAGAAAAAATGGTAATTTTTTTATAACCTATGAATATACAAGTTTAAAATATTAAAGTGGAAAGAGATAAATTATCAAAGACAAAAAATGGTAAGAATTTTTGCATACCCTACCCATTTAATTGATCCTGGCAGAGATCAAAATAACATATTTTACATTCTGTCTTTGAAGTTGAGTAACATGTACATGTTACCATCTAAGGCAGTATTTCAAAATGGAATTATGGGACTATTCATTTCATATATTTTATAATCTACTTGACTATGGGATCCCTAAAAGCAAGAGCACAATGCACCTATACATTGCCATACCCAGGCAAGAAAGAAGCCACAACCAGCATTGACTAAAAGGGGAGCTCATTGTAGAATCTCAAGTTGAGATCAACTCAGACCCACCCTTCAGTGCCTTACCTATCTCCTTTATTTATTTATTTATTTATTTATTTTTGAGGGGGTCAGGACTGTGGATTGAATCCAGGAACTCTTAACCACTGAGCCACATTCTTAGCACTTTCTGTTTTATTTTATCTTATTTTTAATTTTGATACAGAGTGTCACTAAATTGCTTAAGGCCTTGCTAAGTGGCTGGGGCTGACTTTGAACTTGTGATCCTCCTGCCTCAGCTTTCTGAATCGCTGCAATTACAGAAGTGAACCACCCTGCCCAGTACCTATCCTCATTTTTTTAAAATTGTGGTAAGATATGCATGTAAATAAATTTTACTATTTTAATTATTTTAACTGTAAAGTTCAGAGACATTAATTTTCCTAACAGTATCCTATAACCATCACTACTTCTTTTCACAGAATTTGTCATACCTTACACAGAAACTCTGTTCTCACCAGGAAAAAAATTTCCCATGTCCTCTTCCCTAGTTGTGAGCAACTTCTAATCTACTTTCTATCTCTATAAATTTACCTCTTCCAGATATTTGATATAAGTGCAAAAATGTCTTTAAATTTCAATTTCTCTTCTATTTCCTCCAGCTATTCATGCCCATGTTCTATGGTGGTTGACAAGAACTCCCCAGGTACAGTGCGTATCCAAGGGAACACCTTGCTCTCTGCTGTCACATGAAGTTCTAGACTTGGAAGAATTTGATCAGCTGTTCTCAAGAGAGAAGCTGTCTGCTTCCATGGTCTTCTGGAAGACAGATGGCCATTCTCTAATAGACTAACATCCACTGAATTGGAAGCAGTTAAATGTATTGCTTCTTCCAAAGGTTTTTAAATTTGTCCAGGAAACATTTTAAAGTTTCTTCTAGAAGTGGTTGTTACTTCAATTTAGAAATCAGTTGCATATAATGGAAATTTGACACCATGATCAACTATACAGATCTACTGTTTTTTAAGATCTTGTCATTATACAAAATATTACTCAAGACCATTTGTGGTTTTATGTATAAGCCTGCCCCTCCTTCCTTTATTTTTTTCTGAGTGTTTTTTATTATTGCAGAAAAATATACATAATGTAAAATTTAACATCTCTACCATTTTAACTTTTGTAAAAAGTTCAAATCAATGACATCAGATAGGTACACAATATTGTGCAGACATCATGATTATCCATTCCAGAGGTTTTTTAGTATCCCATGAAGAAACCTTAGGTCTGTTAATCAAGCTGTTTTATCCGAAGGCAACCATTAATCTACTTTCTGTCTTTTGGGGTTTATCTACTTTAGATAGTTGAAATAAATGGAATCATACAACTTTGGGCCTTTTATGACTATGTCTTTCTCTTAGCCTTGTTTTTCAAGGCTTACCCTATTTTAGCATGTGTCAGAACTTTATTTCTTTAATGACAGAACTATATACTATGGTATGACTAGATCACCTTTTGGAGGAGAAGTGTGTATCACCACAAGACTGATCTGATCAGATTTCTGATAGCCACATTCCCATTAAGTCTCTGCCTTCTTGGGTGTAAACATTGCTCTTATTGGATGTGTTTGTCAGAAAGAACAAAAGTGATGTTTTTAAACTTCACATCCCCCTTCAGTGAATAATATCCCTGAAGCTTCACACTTAATACCCTATCAACTGAAACCTGAGTGTAATGGTCTGTATCTCACACATTTTAAGGAGTGAAAAATGAGGTATAAGCTGTTGTTGAACATTAGAATTCAAGTCATAGAATAAGATCTTCATTTGAACAAAGAAAATGTTTCTTGCTTAACAGCTCCCCAGCAATATGTATCCCTGGTACTGATCATTATTCACAGACCTGATTTGCACATACTCCTCAAATTTCTCCCTGCCATTTTAAGTAGTGGTTTTTGTTCACACCATGAAAATTAAGAAAGCAGGTGTTGAATTCCTGTAGATAATTTAAAATACCTATTATTTTGGAAATGGAAAATATTTTGAAGTATAAGCCTGAGAGATAAATATGTAGTGTTAAACAGTGAAACTGATATTGCACTGTTGTATAACTGCTATAAAGCAGTAAAGTCCCATGAAAATTATTTCAAACTATGTAAGTCTCAAGATCCTAGATACTATCATTACATTATCTGAAGACTTAAAATAAAGTCCTGTCTGATGATTCCTAAATCTTTAAATACTACCAATGTGTCTGCCATTCGCTATTAGTTTTCAAAAAATCTAACTCATCTGAGATGCAGGGCAAAGGAGGCATCATGCTCCCCATTGCCCACTCTGTACAGGTGGCTCTGAATTTCACTCAGTTACCTGTAGATTATGACATGTTTTCTGAAGGATAAAATGTATTGAGCTCAGAAAGTTCTTAGATGAGCCTAGAAATGTTCAGATACTGTAACTATTACTTAAATGTAATATATATTGTACTACTTAAATTTGTATAATAGCTCACATATATTTATATATATAATATGTAATTATGTAGAGATATTTGCATATAGTATAATAGTATAATTATATATGTGTGTATACACACAAACATAAAAAAAAACTACCAAAGTTCCTCAAAGAAAAGTTTTACTAATATTAGCTCTGTAAGCTAAAATGTTAGTACTGAGCACAAATATGCAAACTTGGTACAATTCTGACGTATGTGCTCTTGGATTACTTGTCCATGTACATAAAATGATAGTCTAGTTCAGATGCACCAGATACTTAATTCTGTGTTCACCTGATGAATGTAAATGTACTGTATCATTTCTAAAACTGTGGAAAGTTCTCTTCTAAGGACATGTTCATTGGCTGCAAGTTTCTTTTCAGGGAATTTTCCATTTTGGAAGCAAACCTTTATTGTAATTTAGATTTTGACTTCAGGCAAACAACATATAATAGTGTTTTCTCACAAAGTTACAAATTCTTACAGATAAATACTAAAAAGGAAATGAAAGAAGAGAAGAGAGGTTTGCATGATGTAAGTCTGAGGTATGGTGGTAATTTCACAAAGAGCTGTGTTTTTTCTATAAATGATTATACAAAATTAAATAAAAATTAGACTACTAATAAAACATTTTTCAAATTCACCCACAGGAAATGTATTTATTTGTGGATGTTATTGATCATAGACTGTCATTATAAGTATAGCACTTATTACAATTCTAATCATACAATGCATACATCTATTTACTTTTCAATTTTTAAAAGTTCCATAAATTTATAACATTTAAAAGGTTAATTGATCTAAATAATAGCTTTATTATTCCATTACACTGATAACAGTCTTCATTTCAATGCTTTAAAGTGAAGGGAATATAGACCAGTGCCATGTTCTTAACTTCAGCATTCATTGACATAAGCTGGTGTGCTCCTTAAACACACTGCTTGCTAAGTACCCTCCCATCCAATCTCTGGGACTCAGAAGTTCTGGGCAGGGCCTGAGAATGAGTGCATCTAGCAAACTGCAGGTAGTAAGGATGTTTCTGAATCAGGTGCAAACCTGAAGAATGTAGGAGCCCTGTTTGGGGAGATGGTTTAAATTGCAGTTGACTATGGGCCATGGAGTTTTGGGCATTGCTGCCTTTCATAGTCTCATAGGACTTGGCCTGAGATCTTGCGGGACTTGGCCAGGGATCTCGAGTGACTTGGCCGAGATTGCTGATTGGGTCAGAGCCATTTTTTGGTGGTGTGTGGTGTGTGTTAGTCGTTGTTAGAGCCAGAGAGAAAAGTTATCAGACTAAAAAGCTGTTTGTTTCCAGTTCGCCTCTGAACTTCTTCCCGCGGCTTCATTGCTCCAAGCGGCCATCGCTTCAGGCGGCAACAGAAGAACACTAGACCAGAACAATTAAGATTCATCTTTAGTCAAAGCAAGTAATTTCAAAATAAAAATTATCCTAGAATTCGAGGTTAATTCTATAGGCTCCTGAAATCCCTATGCCAAGCACAATTTGAGAAAGGAAATGTGGCTAGGTGGCATTTGAAAACACTGTAGGAATTTAGCTTTCTGTTTCTGTTATGTACAGAATTTCCTTTCATTACATATGGATTTGATGTTTATATTTGGAATTATTTGATGATTATAAGGAAAAACAGATCTTTTGAAACTCAGACTATAGAAAACATTTAGATTTGACCCTGTCAATCTTCTGACATTCCTAAAGTTGATATTTTTTATTAGTTCTATGACTTTTACTAGTATATATCCCAGGACACATTTGCCTCACTCTGTGATTATAGTTTGCTCCTAAGCACTCTATAATCATTTGATGAAAGAAAGACAGACTAAGGGATGGAAGGAAGGAAGGAAGGAAGAAAGTGAGGGAGGAAGTGGGGAGGGGAAAAGAAAAAACATACATTGACTTAAGAAAGAACATGCAAAAAAACAAAACATTGATTAATTTCACACCTAAATATTAAATATTTCCAGAACATTTTTTCTTTCCTGCATTCCATCCAAGAGAAAAGAAGGCAGAGCTGGCTTCATATAAAGGTGATTTCTAATCCTACAGAGCCTCATGATCAGACTATCTCTGTGCTTGGTTAAATGTTCTGTTAAATTGTTTTAAAATTCTTAATAAGTCTTGAACAGATACCATATGCTCATTTTTTTCTGAATCCTGTTCTACACAAAGATATTAAAACAACTGTGTTTCTCCTCTTCCATTGTAAATTTATACTTGTTAAGTATATATCTCAAATTTTAGAAATGAATCATAGTATGGTTGTTAAAGCCAAAAACACAACCCAAACATCTGCACATAGGAAATATGTTAAATATGACAAAATAATCCGAGAAGAAAATAAAAATTGGAGAGAAAATGAGTATACATAAAATGGGAACAACTACACCCCAGGATTTGATAAAAGAAAAGACAAAAAATTTGTGTAAAAAGACTTCCAGTCTTCAGAGGAACACTCCCATGTCTTCAGAAGGAAGAAAATCAAACTTGTAAATGAAAGGGGGACAGTATCATTTTATCTGCTGTGAAATACAGACCAATCTAATAGCTTATATAATGTGTATGGAGGGGTTTCTGGCCTAAATGATCATTGAATGATGCTCTCAGTAGCAAGTAATTCACTCAATCCAAGTGGGCATGAGTTCCATTTAGAAGGTTTTATTGAAATGATTTTATTAGTGCATTATATTTATACATAAACTGGGGTTCATTTTTACATATTCCTACATGCATGGAATATAATTTACTCCACTTCAGTCCCCCGTACTTTTGCTTTCCCTCCCCTCCTCCCTCCCTCTGTTCCCCCTCCTCTACTCTACTGGTCTTCCTTTTATTTATTTGTTGTTTTTAATTGTTGCTTTATAGGTATATGTAAAGGTAGAATATTTGTTGTTTTTCATTGTTGCTTTATAGGTATATGTAAAGGCAGAATTCACTGTGGTATATTCATATATGCACATAGCATAATTTGGTCGATTTCATTCCACACTTTCTCCCTTTTCTTGTCCCTGCTCCCTCCCCTTTGATCCCCTTCCTCTACTTCACTGATCTTCCTTCTATTCTCGTGGGCTACCCTGCTGTCTTATTTATTTATTTATTTCTCTCTAGTTTCCATGAGAGAAAACATTTAACTTTCGATATAGAAATTTTTATAAATTATTAAATCAATACAGTTTTATAATACCCACAGAAAAATAGACAATTAGTATTTCATCATTTTTTTTTCAGATTATAGAAGTATCCCAAGTATCAAGGAAAATACCAAAAAGACTATTGTGTTACTTTCAAGGGTCCACCTTAAAGAAGTGTCTCCATATGGAGAGGACAAATGATGAAAGAAGCATCATTTTGTTACAGTTATAAATCAAGTCCAGAAAGCAAAATGCCCAAAATTTTTATAACTCATCCTCTGTTTGAAATAACAGAACACAGCAAAAAAAAAAAAAAAAAAAAAAAAAAAAAAAAAAGAATTAACCAGGGAATAAGGCATTCTAAAGCAGTATATTGGGCCTCCTGTTCACGAGTAATTTATTTTTATTTAAAAGTAGGTGAATAGTAGGCACTGAACCAAAATCATCCTAGAATTTGAGCAGTAAAACTATAATTGATGAGCTTCATAACAGTAACAATTTTTTTCTGTAGTAATCCTACTCTTCTGTGTACTGATAACATTACAAACGGGACTCTAGATCTTCCAACTCTTAGGCAAGAGTCATGCAAAAAAATAATAATAATAATTCAATAATTTACCATGTTATTGTTTCCTTGAATTAGGAGACTGAATAGTGAAATTAAAAGAAAATCTGAATAAGGCTCTAATTTAACTTGCTCCTCGTGGCTTGATTTCCTCCCTGATTTTAGAAGCAGCCAGGCGCTGAGCATGACTTCTCTGAAGAAACATGAAGCTGATTACACATATGCAGTCCACTGATTACTTCTCTCTGCTTTCATACAATGCTTTTATTCACTCCTCAGACCACCCTGTTTCTGTATTCCATCAATACCCCTAAACTTTATCCTTGGGGTGGCAGATTTGAGACTTATTATCACATCTCTGAGCTTCACCATCATGAGAATAAGCTGTTTCTTTTTTGCAAAACCTGTAGTTTTAGTGAATGACATACTGAATTGTCAGAAAAACAAACCCGGTTCAGGAATAAAATAGCATTGTATATGTTTTTAATTTTAAAATATGATTTGGGGAAGGAAAGTGGAGAATCAAGCTACAGAAGGTTAAATACTGGATCTGACACTTTGTAGCTCTGTGAATTTCAGAAAGTGCTTCAATTCTGTGAGCCTTGCTTTTTGTGTTCTGCTAATGATAAAGAACGCAAAATACACAAAGGAGTAAATTAATTGGTAGATGTAAAGTACTTAGAATGGTGTCTGATACTCTGTAAATAATAGTCATTACAGCTGTTTCATTATTATAATACAGCAGGGTCCCAAACTAATGAAACATTCACAAAAGGCTACCCAGAAGAAGGGTTTTTTTTTTTTTTGAAACTGAACTTCTCCAGAAAAATTTGTGTGTACATTTACTGTAACACATTTTCCTTAACTGATCTCATATACTGCATGTACATAAAGCAAGGTCTGTGTTTTATGCTCAAAAAACTACTTGCTGAATTGAAATGACTATGTGACATCAACTGTCTCCACAAATTCTTTCCAAATATCATAGAAAGGCTATGTTCTTTAAGAAGAGATAAAATAAAATAGGAAGTCATAAAATTCTTAGATATGGTATGCAAGAGACCTTAGACACCACAAAGCCCAGAATCTTTAATGGAGAAATCAGAAAACTTGACCTAGAAAAGGTAAAATTGTATATCAGAATACATAGTGAGTGACACTTACACTGAGATTATAATCCAGATTTCTTAGATATCTCATTGACCCTGCTCTAATAAATGTTGGGGATTATGAGACCTTTCAGTTTCCAATATCCAGGTGTACAAGCAGCCTTCATTCAACTGTTAAAGATGCCTGTATGTGTGTGTGTGTGTGTGTGTGTGTGTGTGTATACACATATATATGTATATATTTTAAATAAATATTTTTAAATAAATATATTTTATATATATATATATATATATATATATATATATATATATATATATATATGGTACTGGGGATTGATCTCAGGGCCTCGCACATGCCAGGGAGCTGCTCTACCTCACTGAACCTAAGAAAAAGGCAATATATTTTCAACCACTTGTCTGGTTTCCCTGACAGGGAGATGATCTCTCTACTTCCTTAGACAAGGTAGTCCTTGTATAAAGTTAGAATTAATGTAAACATTACATGTGAGGGGAAATGCCATCCAGCAACTTTTTAGCATTGCTAGTGTATTGAATATTGGAAACAAATGAAAATTCCATGAAAATGTTAACTTGCTCTATGAGTCAAATGAATAAAAATGCAATATGAACTATTTTAATAGCAGCAAATGCATTTGGGGATTGAACCAGTCAGAATTAAATATGTTTCCCTGAAATCTCACATATTCACATATTTATAATGACTAAAGGACATTTTTACTTTTAGGGCTGAGATACATTCCTGAAGTGGTTTACTTCCTTTCAACATTTTAAAATCTTTACCCACCCACATCCACAAATACACATATACGTATATATAGTACATATATACATATATGTATATAATATGTAAATGTAGCATACATGTATGTATTGTATGTATATAACATGCAATGTGTATGTAGGAATAATATATAATATGTATATATGTTTAATACATATCTTTTCATGTGTATCTTTCCATAAAGAAAATTTTGCAGAATAAATTAAATAATTCATATAATAAATTTATGAAATAGAACTATTCAAATTATCACACATTTGAAAGCTTTAAATAATATTGTGTTCTCAATAAAATTTCTCTTCCATTGGTACCTATTTTTTTAATTTATAAAAATGCACATAATTCACCCAATTCAATAAATTCTACTGATATTACACATCTCTCAGGCTCCTCTACTAAGAACAGAGAATCTCAGTTTCTTCAGAATACTCCCCATACACAGAACAATGCTGGAAAACCAGTCAGCATTCCGCAGAATTTGACAAAAGAATGAATGAATCTATGAATGTATATACGAATGAATGAGAAAGTGATTGGGGGGTTCTATGGAGAATCTTTTGGTGAAAAATAATTTATGAACATCATTTTAAAACAAAATCCTCAGATTAAAGTCTGGTCTCAGTTCAGCAGCCAGAATGAAGTTATTAAAAATGTATGCCTACTATTCTGTCTTCCTAAAAGTCCTCCAAATTTATATCCTATTTTTATCTTTAATTTACTATTTTTTCCCAAAGAAAAACCCTCAGATACAATATGACATCCTCTTACCTCTGTGACCTGCTATCCTCATGTCCTACAACCTCACTGCCCAGGTCCAGGCTCCTGGGTCACATTGCTATTCCTCCAGTGCCAGGGACCTGCAACCTCCTACTCCTTCATATTGACTGTTAATATCTGGCATGTGGTGACTCTTAATAATTACTGCCTAAAAAGTGAAACTTTGATTTTCATAAGATCTACACCTGATGCAATCTTCCTTTAGAATAAAGTTTGTATTCTTTCTGTAATTTTCTTTTTTTAAAAAAATTTAAATACATATTTTTTAATTGTTCATGGAACTTTATTTTATTTATTTATATGTGGTATGGAGAATTAAACCCACTGCCTCACACATGCTAGGCAAGTGCTGTACCACTGAGCTACAACTCCCCCTACTTTCTTTAATTTTCATACTTGCTATCAAAACTTTTGTTCCCTCTGTATCTTATAGAGATCTCTAAAATTGGTGGTGGCACTGCAAATTGGTGCAACCACTATGGAAAGCAGTATGGAGATTCCTCAGAAAACTGGAAATGGAACCACCATTTGACCCAGCTATACTACTACTTGGTTTATATCCAAAGGACTTAAAATTAGCATACTAAAGTAATGCAGTCACATCAATGTTTATAGCAGCTCAATTCACAATAGCTAGACTATGGAACCAACCTAAGTGTCCCTCAATAGATGAATGAATAAAGAAAAGGGGTAAATATACTCAATGGAATATTACCCAGCTTTAAAGAAGGGTGAAATTATGGCATTTGCCAGTAAATGGTTGGAGTTGGAGAATATCATGCTAAGTGAAATAAGCCAATCCCACAAAACCAAAGGCCTAATTTTTTCTCTAATATGTGGATACTAATTCACAATAAGTTGTGTGGGTGGGTGGGGGACTAGGGAAAAATAGCATTAGATTAGGTAAAGGGAATTGAAGGGAGGGGAGGGAGGAAATATGGGGATGGGAAAGATAGTGGAATAAAACAGACGTTACTGTATGTATATATGTGACTACATGACCAATATGATTCTGCAACTTGTACACTTTAAAAAACGAGACATTATATCCCATCTGTGTATGATATATCACAGCACATAAATGTATTCTACTGTCATGTGTAATTAATTAAAACAAATAAAAAATTTTTAAAAGCATTTACAGTTGATTCCTTTTAACCAACATAGAAACAACACATGGTGCAGCTTTAATAATTGCCACCCACCTGTCTAAATGCTCTTAAAATATACTTAACGTGAGGAGGCCATCCTGGTTTGTGACAGCAGGGGAACAAGCCCCGGCCTGTAAGCGTTCCAACTAGGCCCTCCAGCGTGCTTTCCCAGCTGGGCCCGCCCACCTAGGAGATACCATCCCTGCTGGGGACAGCAGGGGATCAAGCCCCTGCCCAGGAGCAAGCGTTCCAGCTCAGCCGGCCCACTCAGGAGCCACAGGTATTCTCTGCCTCTGCCCACAGGTCAGGGAACAGGCCCGGGCCCAGGAACAGGGAATATTACATGGGGATACCCATCTTTTATTTCTCCTACTAACACCCTAGTTCCCATGATTACCCTCTCACTAGTCAAATAATCTAATACCTCTAATACCTCTATCTTCTCACATCCAACCTCACAAACATTTTAGCCAACCCATAAGTCACCCCTTCTACCATTAGATACTGTGAACCACCACACTGACTAAATGGTAGAAGATATGCCCAAAACAAACTAAGATATTACAGCAATAGAATCCACAGAATGCACAGTAGGTGAAATGTTGGAAAAGGAATTCTGAATATACATAATTAAAATGATTCGGGATTTTGAAATGACCTAAGTGAGTAGATACAGGCAAAAATTGATCTCTCCAACAAAGAGATAAGAGATCAAATACAGGCAACCATTGATCACACCAACAAAGAGATAAGAAAACACATACAGGTAGCAAAAGATTACTTCAAGAAAGAGATAGTCTGAGAAAAAAAAACAACAGAAATACTTGAAGTGAAAGAAATAATAGGCCATTTAAAATATGCCTAATGTGAAGAAAACAAATGAGCATTGGATGGGTGGAGGAAGGGATGATCTTGGATCTTAACTATATTGTATAACTGTCTTAAGCTGGATCCTGTCTTTGGCTCCTCCGATTAGTACATGCATACTTCTGACTAAGATGTTGACTATAATAAGACTGATTTTATCAAACACAGATTCAGGTTCTTAGAAATTATTATTGAAAAATATAGGTTGAGTTTTCTTGTCTGTTTGTTTGATGTAATGAAGTAATGTTTTGAAAGCATGCTCTAAGATCATGGAATTGTTCAAGTGCCGTAAGAATTTCAGAAATGGAAGGAACTTTAAAAAAAAATATGTCAGATTATGAAATAGATATGTGAGCAGGCTGAGGAACAAAAACCCATTTTCCCCATTTCTAGTTTTTCCTGCAGGAGAATGATGGATAAGAACACTCCTGTAGGATCCTTCAACATTAAGTACTGTTTGGCTTTCGTCCCACTGAACTGCCTATTTTTCCTGGAGACATCACTGCTCTATCTTCCAGATCTCCTCTCATAGGAATGACTTTCCACTTCAGAGCCACCGGCACTCTTTCCCCTCTAAGCTCTGCTGGGTGCTTTTTCATACAGTAGGTATTACAGAGCCGTCCTGCTAAACAAAGTGATGCTGAGGTAGAGTGAGAGCAATTGCACAAAGTGGAGCAGCCAGGCGAGGCTTTGAGATGTTCTCTCAGATGCATAACCTGAAATAAAGAGCCGAACTTTCACTTGGGTAGAGAGGAAGAAAATACAATTTTACAGCAAACTCATAAAAGTACAAATGCCTACATACTTTGACACAGCACTCCCATGTCTAGAAGTCTATCCAAGAATTCCAACTGCATTAAAAGTGAAGTGTCATGTGCAGAGTTATTAACTGCAACATCTTTACTATTAGCAAAGAGATGAGAAATAGCCAGGGATCCATAAAAAAGGCAGGTAAATAAACCATAAGTGGAATACTATGTTGCATAAAGAAAGAGTGAGAAAGCCTTTCATCCACAGATAAGAAATGAGCTCCAAGTTATGTTTAAAAGAAAAAACTCCAAGTGAGGAATAACATGCATAATATGCATGTACCAAAATATTGAAAGAGAATGTGGGAGCATATAGTTATACGATATCATTTTATATAACATACAGTATACTAGCCATGTGCCATGTAATGATACCTTAATAAGCAATGGACTGCATATGAGGGATAGTCCCCACTGGATTACAGTGCCTAGTGGAGCTGTGGCTTTTTTAGTTTGTATACATCTGCCTTGTAAGGTTTACACAATGGCAAAATTATCTATTGATGCTTCTTTCAGAAAGTATACTAGACCCTAAGTGACACATGACTTATTCGATATTTATTCATAAAATTTCAAAATTAAGCCAAATAATTTTTTAAAATTTTAATTTCTTTAAAATTTTAAGTTTCAACAAGACTCTTGTAAAATAAAAAATAAGTGCTACCTGTACATAATGAAAGAGGGAAAAGATAGTTCACTATATTTCTGCAACATAGAGTTTAAACTCTCTAAATTTGAACTTTATTCATGCAATTTTATTCAAATATATTTTTGGAGTGAAATTCTCAAGTAGGATATTAACTTTGGTTACGTTTAGAATGTTTCTGTAGGGAATATCTTTTTTGCATTTAAAAAATTTTTAAAGTTTTTATTTGAGTGTAATTGGTAAACAAATATCGTATATCTCCAAGGTCTATAATATGTGCATTGTTTAATGATTTCTACAATGAAGCTAATTAATATGTCCATGTAATAAGGTCTATTATCAATTTCAGGTACATATTGCATTATTATTAACTATAGTCCCCTTGCAATGCACTAGTTCTCCACAATTTATGACTGCAAGTTTTTACCCTTGATGAGGTGGTGTTCTCCCTCCTCTTCTTATCCCAGAGCCTTGGTCATCACCATTCTTCTTTCTTTTTCTCTGAATTTAACTATTTTGAATTTCACATGTAAGTGAGATCATGTAATATTTTTCTCCAACTTGCAATACTTAGCTGTCCTCCAACTTCAACCACATTGCACCAAATGATAAGATTTCCTTTTTTAAAACTGAATAATATCTTATGGTAAATACCATAATTTCTTTATCCACTCATCCATTAGCAACACTTAGGTTGTTTCCATATGTTGGCTATTATGAGTAATGTTCCTTTACTACCTTCCATTGTATCTACAATTTCAAAACCATTTCAAAAGGAGCAAGGAATCTACCAATGACAAGAAAATATAGTCCTGAATCCTGTAAACATAAGGATTTTTAGAGAGGTATATCATTTGATGATTTTGTCAGTGCATAAATACCAGAGAGTACTTATACAATCTAAAGTGGCCACTGCATCACTAAGCAGTATAACGTTAAAGGGTTACTACCATTGAGGTCCATTTTTGACCAAAATATTAATTTTTTAAAAAATGGTAATAACAAGTTCTTACCTATTAATAATTAATTTACTATAATCAGATTAAAGTCTCCAAAAAAAAAAATTCCTCAAAAAACTAGGAAAGGAACCACGATTTGACCTGGTTATACCACTCACAGGTGTATATTCAAAGGACTTAAAATCAGCATACTACAGTGACACAGCCATGTCATTGTTTATAGCAGCTCAATTCACAATAGCTTAGCTATGGCACCAACCTAGGTGTCCTTCAACAGATGAATGGAAAAAGGAAATGTGGTATATATACACAATGGAATATTATTCAGCCATAAAAAAGAATGACTTATGACTTTTGCCACTAAATGGATGGGTATGGAGACTATCATGCTAACTGAAATAAGCCAGTCCCCCAAAACAAAAAACAAAAGGCCAAGTGTTTTCTCTGATATGTGGATACTAACACACAACAAGTGGCAAGTAAGGATCTGTGGAATGGAAGTTCAGTATATTAAAAAAAAAAAAAAAAACGGGAAATAAAGGAAAGGAATTGAGATGGGAATAGGAAAGGTAGTGGAATGAATCAGACATAACTTTCCTACTTTCATATATGAATATACTACCAGTGAAATTCCCCACTATGTATAATCACAAGACTGGGATCATAATTAGAATAAGTTATAATCCATGTATGTTTAATATGTCAAAATATACTCTGTTGTCATGTGTATCTATAAAGAACAAATAAAAATTTTTAGAAAAACATAGATTAACTTATTGGATTAAAAAATAATATTTGATTATAAGCTACCTAAACATGATTATTTATGCTTTAAGAATGCACATAGTGATAGAAAAAGATATATCAGACAAAATGGACATTAAGTTAAAAACTGTCCCAAGAGACAAAAAAGATATAATCATAAAGCTCAATTCATCAATAGGATAGAATTGCTCTATATACACCCAATATTTAAATGCTTAAGAAAATAGTAGAGAGCTAAAGAGAAATAAAGACTGCAATTCAATAATAATAATACGGCACTAAAAGAAAAATTTCTCAATGAAACCACAATTTCTCATTGTCTTGTCAGAGGGAATCACAGGACTTAAGCAACACTTAGACCAGAAGGATCTGACAGACAAGTTGCAAAGCCTTGCACACACAGCAGCAGAATACACATCCTTGCCAGGAGCACGTGGAGCGTTCTCTAGGACAGAGAGAATGCAAGACCACAAAACAAGTCAAACAAAGTTAAAGAGCATGAAGTCATACCTGGTAAATTTTCTGTATCAGAAAAAAAAAAATGGCAGACATTTTATAAATGCATGGAAATTAATTACTCCAATAAGAATTCAAACAGGAATTTGTCTTGAGACAAATGAAGAATGGAAATATCCTAATGTATGGATAAGGCAAAAGCATGACTATGGAGGACAAGAGGGAAGAAAGACCTCAAATGACAGGTCTAATGTTGCACTTTATAATTTATTTCCTCCTACTACCTTTGAAATAAATATTAAAGAGCAGAAATAAATAGAAAATAGGAAAACCATAAAGAAGATCAACAAAACACAGTTGATGTCCTTGAAAACACAGATACTAAGTTGATAAATCTTAAGCTAGACTAACAGGGAAAGACAGAAAACTGAAAAGACATCAGGAAAGAAAGAAGAGATATTATAACACTATAACTGATACCACAGAGCTGAGTTCTACCAAACATTTGAAGAATTAATTTAATCCTTAAATTCTTTCAAAAAACTAAAGAGGAAAGAACACATCCAAATTATTCTTACAAGGCCAGAATTACCTTGAAACCACAGCCAGAAAGAGATACCAGAAAAAAAAAAAAAAAAATATATATATATATATATATATATATATATATATGTCAATATTCCTGAGTAAAGTAGAAATTCTTATGTTTTAAATAACTTGAATTTTAGAATATTGTAATAACTTTTAATTTATGTCAGCTATACTAAATTGATAAATTGTTTAGTCCATTACTGTATCTAAGTTTTAAGTTAATATTTTATCCTGGGTTATGTATGTAGAAAGAAAATCATACCATATACATGCACATAGAGAAGATCAATAAAACACAGTTGATGCCCTTAAAAACATGTACTAAATTGATAAGTCTTAAGCTAGACTAACAGGGAAAGACAGAAAGCTGAAAAAATATTGGGAATAAAAGAGATATCATAACACTACAACTGATACCACAGAGATACAAAATATCAGAAAGACTATATATATGTACACACACACACACACACACACACACACACACGGTTCTGTGCTATCCATGTTTTCAGGCATCTGTGGAAAGTTCTGGGGATTTTCTCCTGCATAATAATTGTGTTATTTACTACATGAGCATGATGAATGATACATATCATATGATCAGTGCAATAGACAGGGAAAATACTGACAGATTTTAACATCCTTTCATGATAAAAGCTCTCACCAAATTAAGTATAGAAGGAATGTACAGAGACCACACCTCACAAACCCATAGCTAATCAGTCTTCATGGTGCAAATTGAAACATTTCCTCTAAGACCAAAAATAAAAACAAGAATACACAAATTTGCCACTTTTATTCAATATAGAGCTGGAAGTCCTACCCAGAGCAGACAAGTAAAAGAAACAAAAGACATCTAACTTGGAAAAGAAGAAGTAATATCTTTTCTGTTTGGACATGATAAACAGGGTTTATACAGGAAACCCTAAAGGCGCCACAAAAAAAAAAAAAAAAAAAAGGTGTTAGAACTGATAAACAGATCCAATAAACTTGCAAGATCCAAAAATGAACATTTGTATATACTAACAGCAAAGTATCTGAAAAAGAAATTAATCTTGATTATAATGTCATCAAAAATATATTTAGGAATTAATTTAGTTAAGAAGTTGAATGATCTGTATCCTGAAAACTATGAAGCAGGAGTGAGAAAAATAGAACATGCCTAGTAAATACATATTAGTACACTGTGTATACAGTAGGTATACTGTGTTCATATATAAGAATCAATATGCCCATAGTACTCTAAGAAACACCTGAGAATATGAATGTATACCGCCTCTTGTTTATGTGGCAATTCTTATTTTTTTAATTTTATTTTTTATAATTTTTAATATGTACAACTCATAGTGCATGTATTTAGCATCTTTTTACATACAACTGTTTGTATACAAAGTATATTCGTACAATTCAGGTCTTCAATCATGCATTTAGGAAAATGATATCCGTCTCATTCAACCACCTTTTCTTTTTTTTTTTTCTTTTCTCCCCCTCCCTCCCCCCTTGCTCCCTCCCTTCCCCTCCCTTCCCTTGGACCATTCTAGTGTTCCTCTAGTCCTCCTATGTACCCCCATCCAACAATACTATGAACTAGCCTCCTTATATCAGAGAAAACATTTGGTACTTGGATTTTAGGACGACTTTAAACTTTCTCCTTCCCCCTACCCTCAAACAACACCTACAGATTTATCTTTTGATTCTGGAAAAAAATAAATGTTTTCCCTCTGCTAAATTTGACCTACTTTTGCAGATATCTACCAATAAATAGCCACCAGGCGTCCCATCTCTCTGCTAGAGGGAGGCACCCATCTTGGGTCACTGGTTTGACTTTTAGCAGAGGAGTCTGAAATGTTAATAGGGGCTTTTACATTACAGGCCACAAATTGAACTGGACAATCAGATGGGAGCCCTTTGAGATTAAATAGCTTAGGCAATAGAATTTAACATTAAAAAAAAAAAAAAAAACTTAATTGAAATACTATTTGATAAAGTGTCTTCATAAATCTAAATAGTACTTTCTAGAGTGAAAATTTTTATTCAGTTTGATTTATCATTGAGTCGGGAGATAGCATGATCTAATGTGGGGTTTCAATTACATCAGCTCCTACAGGATCCCATTTGTGCAACATTTAGTCATCTGGCATGAATTCAGCAAACATTGCCTCTGGGAAAAGAGACTGAGAAATACAATGTGACATGGAGCATGATTTTTTTTTTTTCTATTTTAAAAAAATTTAATAAGCAAAGAGAGACAATATTTATTGCTCACAGATGAATGTTTCTTCAGACAAATGAATTTACTCTATATTGATTTAAACAAATTTATTCATTCTGTCTTCCATGAGATACACTCCCCCTAAAAAAAGAGATTAATTTAAAAGTAGATTTTTGAGAAAACCAAGATTTTATAGAGAGGTCAATAAAATATTACTTTTAAAAATAGTGAAACAATGGCTTAGCATGGTGCCACACTCTTGGCCTGTAATCCAGAAACTCTGGAGGCTGAGGCGGGAGGATTTCAAGTTCAAGACTAGCCTCAGCAACTTAGTGAGACCCTCAGGAACCCAGTGAGACCCTGTCTCAAGATAAAAAAAAGGACAGGGGAAAAAACTCAGCGTTAAACTATACCTGAGTTCAATTTTCAGTTCTTGATTCTGCCTCCCTACCAAAATTCTAACAATATAAATATGTCAACTCTCTAGATTATAAATTCTAAAACATTTTCTTTTCATTCACAGGAACACTTTATATTACATAGATGGAGTTTAAAGTTCAATATAAATCTATTTATATTACATAAATAGATTTGTAGAATACACACACACATATAAATCTACCACATTATAAATTAAAATTAAGAAATTTTAAATATATATTTATTAATTCATTATAATTACTAATAAACATATTTTTGTTCATATAAATAGCCTATCTTTATGAAAAAATACTATATCTTACCATATTCTACATCCCCCCCCAAAAAAAAAGAGAGAGAGTAGAATTACATTACAGCTTTCCACATTTTTTCATGTTTGGCTTAACAGATCACAGCAGGGTTATCTCTTCCTTCCCACATACGTGTAGTTTAAAAAAGGAAGAAGTTTTCAAAGAGTTTTTAGATAATTGTGGAAATTATTGGTTTTAATAACAAAGTTTGACAAGTGTTGATATATTAGATTTATTCAAAGTGAGTCACAATGTAGAAGATGAATTTGTATTATGTACTTTTTACATAAAAAAATCATTTTCTTGCAATCTGAAGGATCATTGACCCAGGCATGATTTTCTGACATCATGCATTGCTCATTTGGGATAGACTGGTTCCCTGAATTCTGCAGATCATGGTTTTTAGAAACATTTTATTTTTGTGGTATCAAGACATTGCATTTGTTAAATATCACCAATGATATCTTCAAGAAAGTCTTTAAAAGCCACAAATCTCTTAGGTTCATGACAGTGGACACAACTTTTCAAAAGTTCTAATATTCATGATCATTGACAACATATTCTGCCAGTTGTCCTTCAGGTGACATTTGGACTTCACTGCTAATTTCTAGAAAATGTCTTTCAAATACCCGGGTCTGAATAATTAGTGTGTTTGTCAGTATTTGGTTGAAATTAACTGTGAACTCCATAAAAAGGCAGCTAGTTTAGCTCACAACTCATGCTTCTACTCAAGCAAATGTCACCTCATCCTGCAGCAGATGCACTTAGTGGCTTAGTGTTTACTTTCCCCATTTTGTTCCACAGAACATTGAAAAGGTGGGTACTTGAGGGTCACTCACGTGCTCCTCCCTGAATGATAAAGAGAGTAAAAGGAAACCTCTAATTAAGTAGTCCTTGTTAGAAAACTTGCAGAATAGTCGGACGCACGCTGGAACCATCATAGAGGAAAAGGGAAGGGGTTTATTAAATTCCCAAAGAAACACGTGGGGGGATGGGGATGAACCACGTGGACGAACGGGAGCCGGAGCAAGCAGGAGCAGAGCAGGAACAGAGAGCAGCAGGAACAGAGAGCGATTTTAGTCCGGGGCTGGCTTTAAATAGAGTAAGGGTCATAAAACCCCCTTGGAGTGAGTCCTTGCCCTATAGGCTATCAGAGGTCGGCTGGGGGTAGTGAATAGGGCATTTGCTGGTCAGGTTTTCTGGTCACGCTGAGGATCTTGGGAGGTGTAGTTTTTAAACAAAGCACCTGGGGAGGTGTGGCCTCCTGCCGGGGAGGTGTGGCCTCCTGCCTGGGAGGCGCGGCCTCCTGCCTGGAATCCAACAGTCCTGCTAGTTATTAAAATGCTATTCTAAAAAGTGAAGTTTCTTTATATCTCACACTTCACTGCTTTCAATGACAACTTTTATGTCTGTTTTTGCCAAAATAAAAAGGGTTTCCAAAGCCTAGCTCAAAACAGGAAATTTTAATTTTTTTTTTTTTTTTTTTAACCAGGCAAGGAATGTGGGGACTCTCAACCTCTGACCACATCACCAGTCATTTTTAGTTTCTTTTTTGAGACAGGGTCTTTCTAAATTGCTCAGGGCCTGAGTGTGTTGCTGAGGTTGGCTTTGTACTTGAAATCCCCCCTACCCCCATGCCTTGGCCTCCCAAATGAACTGAGATTATAGGCATACACCACCACACCCGGCTAAAATTCAAATTTTTACCAGAAGTACTTAGCATTCTTACATGTTATTTATTTGCCATGTTTATGGCATGAATTTTCACCATCTTAAAGCGACTTTCTGTTATTTATTTATACCATAAAATGCATATGTGATTTTGATATTAACACCTTATACACTTTCTCATTATCTCTCTCATGTATCATTATATACATATTATATATGTGTATATTTTCATTTAGTCTTCTTTGTTAAGTTATACACAGAATTTATATTATTTCTAAATTTTTAAGAACTATATGAATAAATGTTAAGAATGAGAAAAATTTTCTAATTAGCATTGGCCTTCAAACTATCTTCAACTGCATCCAAAAATAATTAAGGAATTTTATCATTATCCACCAATTATTATGTAGATGTCTGCACAATTCTTGCATGTTAGAATTCTATTTCCTTATGATAAAGACAATTGATTTATTTTTAAATTTTAACTATTCATATAAAGTGTACTGAAGTGCTTAGATTTAAGCTGGGGAATGGTAAATAAAATAAATGAAAGTAACAGAGACCATAGTGAAACCGCTTTTTACCGTGACGAGTTCTTGCTCCCCGAACGCTGAAGAATAATGCTGAAGAAGCACTCCAAGGCAAGCGTAGAGTGGAAAGTGGACAGCTTTATTTAAAGGATAGCAAAAGACTTCCCCCAGAGGGAGAAGGGGACCCGGAAACCAGGAATCCAAAGGGAGGAGAAGCTTTCTCCCTTTTATATCTGAAATATTTCTTTGTTCCTTTCATGATCTCTATTTCTGTCCTGCCTGGGATAGGAATGTCAAAAAGATGTGACACCTGTGACACCTGTGACACCTGTGACACCGGAGGGCCCACGGTGGGTGTGAGATTTACGGGAAGGGTTTAGGGCTAGTTGATTAACATCTTCGTTTGCTGGGAGCTGTTTCATTAACATTCCATAAGATGGGCCCTAAACTTGGGAACATTAACCTTCTTATCTCCCTTAGAGTTGCTCTGTGTTTTTCCAGGACTCAGGCTGACTCCATTTTTTTTATGGACTCCATGTTCTTTATGAAACTCGATGTTAGACCCGATTTGCCTGACTACACTCACTACCTAGCTTTAAATCTGGCTTCAATAGTCTAGTGGGTTCATTGTGTGGGACACAGATCAATAAAAATATTTAATATAACTTTTCTAATTATTTTAAAATATCTAGATTCATTTCATACACTGTTTCAGTTATGGAAGAATTTTTGAGAAATTGATATGTCCTTGAGAAAAAAGGAGATTTCATGTCAGATAATGAGTTGGAGAATAATTTAGGAATAAGTTTTCCCAGAGAAAAAAGTATAAATCAAAGGGAATTTTTAATTCCAACTGTGGATTAGAAGAAAAATGGAAAGAAATTTCTACTATTTTAATAGAGACAAAACAAGTAGAAAGTAGAAGAAATTGGAATAAAAAAAAAATGTGATATTTTCACGTAAGTGACCTAAATCACACCACATTAAATACAGGAGAGTTTCTTCCAGGGCATAGCACCAAGGACAAACTGCTGTAGAGGATAAGGTAATGGTTTAAATCATTTTAAGGTAATGGTTTAAATCATTTCTTTTACTTTGTCATTAGCTGGGCAGTTAATTCAGAGCAGTTTTGTGTGTGCAAAGTTGGTGAGAACCCCCACAGCCCAATTTAATAGACAGGCCCCTCAGTGGGAGGCAAATGGCTTTCTTTGCTCTCCATTCAATCAGGAGACTTCCAACAGCCAGGGCATGGTGCATGGCTTACCAGGAAGCTAAACACAGTTGCAGAGAATACAGGCCTTCCTTTTGAGGCAATAATTAGTCTTATAATTCACACTGGAGTCAAAGTAATTAAAGATCAGAAACTGTTACTTACAAGTTGCATCAGGCCAAAAGTCTACACATGTGCCCTTTGCCCATGCTTGCCTGGGAATGAAGCCAGATTTAAAGCTAGGTAGTGAGTGTAGACAGGCAAATCGGGTCTAAGATCGAGTTTCATAAAGAACATGGAGTCCATAAGGAAAATGGAGTCAGTCTGAGTCCTGGAAAAACACAGAGCAACTCTAAGGGAGATAAGATGGTTAATGTTCCCAAGTTTAGGGCCCATCTTATGGAATGTTAATGAAACAGCTCCCAGCAAATGGAGATGCTAATCAACTAGCCCTAAGCCCTTCCTGTAAGTCCCACACCCACCATGGGCCCTCCAGTGTCACATATTTTGATATTCCTGTCCCAGGCAGAACAGAGATAGAGAACAGAAAAAAAAAAAAAAAAAAAAAAAAAAAAGAAAGAAAGAAAGAAAAGAAAGAGTTCAGATATAAAAGAGAGAAGGCCTCTCCTCCCTTGGAATTCCTGATTTCTGGGTCCCCTTCTCCTTCAGGGAGAAGTCATTTAGCTGTCCTTTCAATAAAGCCTTTCACTTTCCACTGTACGCTTGCCTTGGAGTGCTTCTTTGGCGTTATTCTTCAGCGTTCGGGGAGCAAGAACTCATCACAGGTAAAAAGCAGTTTCAGGAAGACTTGTAAGCATGCAGCCTTCAGAGTCCCCTGGTCCTCATGAGGGCTGCAATGCCATGGAACTTGCATTTCTTCCTCTTTTGTCCCCTATGCCTCCTGAATAGTCTGATTTTTAGAAACAGGGAAGCTAATTACCTCACAAGTGAATCTAGTAAAGCCATAGATAGCTGGAGGATTCAGAGAAAAAATAATGACTTGGCAAACTTTGTTATTAAAACCAATAATTTCCACAATTATATAAAAACTCTTTGAAAACCTCTTCCTTTTGTAAACTACATGTATATGGGAAGCAAGAGATAACCCTGATGAGATCTGTTAAGCCAAACCCTGAAATTTACATAATATAAATGTCCCCCAAAATGAAAGTGACAAAGCACAATGTAATGTGCATGATTCATAATTTTGCAGATGTTTGTAGGTATTGAGTATTGGGGAGAGGGAAAATAGGTACAGGAAGTATAACTTCAAAGCCATATTAAAATCACTTTTGCTAGGGTATAGCTCAGTGGTAGAACTCTTACCTAGCATGCAGGAGGCCCTGGGTTTCAACTACACTGATGTAAAAACAAATAAATAGGGAGAGAGAATGGGGGGGGTGAGAAAGAAGAAGAGGAGGAGGAGGAGGAGGGAGGAGGAGGAGGGGAGGAGGAGAAGGAAAGAAAGAGAAAAAAGAAAGAAAGAAAGAAAGAAAGAAAGAAAGAAAGAAAGAAAGAAAAAAGAAAAAAAGAAAGAAAGAAAGAAAGGAAGAAAGTTTGATTTACTTTTTCCTTTACGGGTGGGCATTTGGCACTGACCCATGACAATATTGTCACATAATCTGCCTTTGGAAAGCATCTGCACCCCTCAGTAAACCCCAGAGTATCACACATGCCTGAAATCCTACATGTGCTATCCTTGCCATTCATTTTTCATCTTGGTATTTAGAGTTCATACTTATTCATGATTTGTGTATTGCCAGTAGTACCTCTAGGGAAAAAAAAATACCATTTCTTAACAGTTCATTAGAGAAGATTATAAATCATAGAAACTAAAATTATTTTCACATTGGAATTCTGTCAAATACAAATCCCTGTGATGTTGTTCCTCAGCGACCCCAGCCTGCAGAGATTTGTGTTTTCTCCACCTGCCTTTTGCATTTATATCCCTCAGCATAAACTTAATCATATGTATTAATTGTTCTCAGTATAAATTATTACCCCAACAGTGTTTTATATCCTGTCAGCAGGATCTACATTATTCTGTCTACATATCCCATGAAGAGCCTAGAATACTACTTGGTAGGTACTCAAAAATGTTCATAGATTTGATTTGGTAATGTTATAAATGGCAAATTATAAAAGCACTTAATCTCTTCAGTTATTAGATTTGTAGACTTGGGTTCTTACTGGTGTGTGAGTCAACTGTAAGCTGAGAGAATGTGTCATGTTGACACTTCTATTCTGCATACCTCTCCGTGCCCTGTAGGTTAGAACGCAGGCACGTTGGTTCTCTGTTCAACCTGGAATACCACATGAGGTCCTCAGTAAATGCATGATGAATGAAGAGAACTTGTCTTATCAGATTACACTGAATGTATGCAAGTCCAAACCTTCACTTTTGAGAAGACTCCTTCCCTATATAGAGGTGAGCCTGGTAGGTAGTAAAGTCTCTCCTATGTTGGCCACAACTGACCAGCCTTGTGGTATACAACTAACCTCAGTAAGCTAGTCAGATCCCACCTTATTCTTGCAGAAACAGTAGTTGAGGGCACTCGGGTACAAACAGTGACTAAGGAGGAAGCTGAAGTGGACTGCAGCCTGGGAATGCTACATGCTTTCTTGTAAGAGTCGTGCAGGGAGAATGGAGTAGCTGTGCCCCAGGGTCCCGCCCTGATTGTTTCTAATCCCTTGGGAGAGCAACCGACTTCCAATCCTTAGTTTCCATGAATTTTCGTGAGTCACTCCTGGGCAATCCCAAGCTAGTTATTAAGGTGTCCCACCACCATGTTACCAAAATTATTTTTCCTAGTTAAAATATTCAACAAAAACTGTAGTAGAGTTTGAACTAGAAGATAATGTGGGAGCGTTTTTTTAGCTAGTAGTCAAAGAATTTGCCCCATTGTCTGTTCTACCATAGGCTGTGCATGACTAAGCAATGTCTTAATTTTCTCATTGATGAGTTAATGAGGTTGAACGTGATGACTTGGATGTTTTAGGATGTTTTATCTCCCAACTTCTGTGACTCTGCCACAGCACCAGTTATGTCAATGAAAATGACAATAATCAATTAGCCGAACATTTCCACATATTTGGACATTTTGTAAAACGGGGAGAACATATCCAGGTATTTATAACATGCTTTACTTTTCACTTAGATAACTTAAGTTAAATTGGCACAGTTTCTTTTCAAATTCATTTTGCAGTCCTTCACAATCACGTAGCACCCAGACTTTATTTGTTTTATTCTGAGATCTTTCCCGAATAGCATTCATGAAATCAAATTATGTCTAAGTAGGCTTTTCTAATCCATGTGCAGGGAACACCTGTCTTTTTATGTCTGCAGAAGGCTCTGTCTCATTAAAAATCTAGTACCATGATTTTATGCTCTTTTGTTCTGAATATATTAAAGTATCTTTCCCAAAAAACATTTACAAGATTTCCTGGTCGTTAGTAAACTTAAAAAACATAAATAAAAATAAAAAAAAAATAAAAATTGGGGGCATGGCCTTAATACTAATCAATACAGACCTAAGGACCAGAAACTGAAAAGATGGCATATTGAGGGGAAACAAACAAACAAACAAAAAAAAAAAAACAAACAAGAAACACTTATCACATCCAACTCTAAATTTTTAATAAACCATTCATACTTGGTTCTATATAGTAGGATCCTAGATGCTTAGATTAAATTGCCATTGTTAAAGACAGGAAAAAAAATCACATTTTGAAGTCACAATTCATTCTATTCTCTCTCTTGTTAAGCTGCTGCAAAAATATGTCCCCTCACTCAAATTCAATAGTATGCATAAAATTATATTTATGTTATACAACAAAGTCTGCCTAAAACAATGAAAACAGTGTTTTAAACATTCTCTCATAACTGAGTCCAAGTCCACAGTGTTAGTTTTGTTCATGCAGTTATCTATAATATGATCCCATTATATGATTCCATGGGAAAACTTGCATTACAAACATGGCAGAATTATTTGGGGAGCCTGGAACTCATACCTAGAGCCACAATATTAGCCCAGTGTCTAGTCCTTACCATACTGCCATCCAAACCCTGTGCGGATGACCATTTGTCCCTGGGCTCAGATACACATAGGTAGATAAGGAGCTTAACTCGTAGACATAAGCCACTCTCTACATGGTGGAAGCCAACTAGTCTCAGCATCCAGACTCATTTCATTGGAGCAGAACAGTAATGTGGGTGAGTGGCAGGAAGCCTATGACAATAGCTGTCTGACAATCATGGATGGGAAGAAAACCAAGAGAGATGCCAAAATTAGGACTTCAGAAAAATCTATGAACAGGTATAAAAAAAAAATAACAAACAGCTAAGTTTAGATGGTACATGAAGTAGTTACTAGGAAATAAAACGAGAAATTTAGGTTGGAACCAGATTATAGATGGCATTATTTGGCAGGCCAAGGAAGTCAAAACTCAAAAAATATCTGAGACACCTGTGTTAGTCAGCTTTTTTATCACTGTGACCAAAAGACCACTGAAGGATGAAAAGTTTATTTGGTTCACGATTTTAGAGGTTTTGGCCTATATAGCAGACTCCATAGCTCTGGACCCAGGGTGAGACAGAACACCGTGGCGGGAGGGTGTGGCCAAGGAAAATCTTTTGGGACGTGGTAACAATGAAGCAGACAGAGCTCCATCCCCATGAACAAAATATAAACCTCCAAGGCGTGCCCCCTGTGACCTACCTACTCCAGCCACACCCTACCTGCCTGTAGTTATCACCCAGTTAATCTTTCAAGTGGATCAATGCACCAATTTAGGTTCAGGCTCTCATAACCCAATCCATTTTACTTCTGAACTTTCTTGCATTATCTCACACATGAGCTTTTGGAGGATACTTCATATCCAAGCTCTAACCATACCCTTCATGATTTTTTAAAGTGTTTTATTTGTTCTGTTTAGTTATACACACAGTAGAATGCATTTTGACATATTTTTACATACATGGAGCATAAGTTCCCTTTTTTATGGTTGTACATGAGTGGAGTTACCCTGGTTGTGTATTCATAAATGAACATAGGAAGTTTTGCCCAATTCATTCTACTGTCTTTCCTATTTGTATTGCCTCTTCCTTCCCTTTAGTCCCCTTTTTTTATAATCTAATAAACTTCTATTCCCCTGCATGATTTTTAAGCAGAAAATTGAATTATAATAATGGAAATAGGAATGACAATATTAGATCCTATTAATAAATCATAATCATCTAAATTGGGAATGGTATTGAATGAAAACCAAGCTTAATAAGGGATAGTAATTGGGCTCAGAAAGGAAAAATTACTTAAAACCTACTTGACAAAAGAATTAATAAAATATACCTGTACTATAAGGTAGAAAGTTTTAATTTCTGTAAGAGAGGGCCAGAATATTTAGGAATCATAGTAGTCCCATGCATTCTTTGTATCCTTTATCTTTCATTCACCAACTCTATTTGACCCACTACCAATTCAGGCCTACTTGCAGTCTTCAGAAAGAAATGTGATTTCAGGGAATAAATATCAAATCAACTTTGATCTACTACTCTAAGAGAGCAAAAATCACCTTTACTGCCCATAAAAGCTAATATCCACTGAGCACAGTCTAGATGCCAGGCATAGTCCTAATCATTTTACAAGGCTTATCTCATTGCATCTTTCCAAAAACACCACATGGAAACTTCTATTGCATCATTTTCTGAGGTTAAGATATAGTGAACAATTTTTCCGAGGCTACAGAGTTTATACTCTTTTTTTTTTTTTTTTAAATAATGCTAAGTGAAGTCAGCCAATCCCAGAAAACCAAAGGTTGATTAATTCCTTTGCTAGAATGATACTGAATTATAGTGGCAAGGGAGGGGGGATGAGAGGAATGAAGGAATGTTAAATAGAAAAAAGGGGGGAGGGGAGGGCGAGGGGCAAGGGGATAGAAACAATGGCAGAACGAGTTGGACATCAATATATTAAATGCATGTATAAAAACTCAAATGGTATGAAAATATTTTGTGTAAAACCAATGACTTGGAAAACTGTGTCTTTATATGTAATATGAAACGAATTATACTTTAAAAGCATGTATAACAAATTAAATTTAAAAAAAGAGGAACAAAAAAACAAACAAACAAAAAAATATTTGTTTATTTGCTTTAGTTGTACACAATGCATTTATTTTTCATGGTGCCGAGGATCGAACTCAGGACACACACCTGCTAGGCGAGCGCTCTACCACTGAGCCACAACCCCAGCCCCAGAGTTTATACTCTTTGCTCTTAGCCACCCACATGCTGAGTACTACATAATTTTAAAACATAACCTCTGACCTGGGGTGGGGTCAAAAGCCCTCACATGTTCATAGCTTCTGCTTTTCCCCTGTGGACCTGTCTGCCCCTTGTGCTCAAATTCTCTTACATAAGCTGTGTCTGGTGGTTCCTGCTATAGTCCAGGTGGGAGCCCCCAGCACTGCTTACCTATGTGCCGCACTCCACTCCATGGCCCCATCCCCAGGGAACCATCACTGTGTAAAGCGTGGCCACACGATGTGTTTTGGGCAATGACGTCTGAGTGCAGTGACAGGAATTTTTTCTAGAGAGGATACAGAAGAGCTACTGGTAATTCTCCATGACCTATTTTCTCTCTGCCACATGAAGGCCAGGGACACAGATAAAGAGTTCCATCAGACTAGCTCTCAGAAAGGAGATGTGTTGAGTCAAAGCACAGTGGACCTTCAGTGGACCCCCTCTAAGAGCCAAACTCAGCGGTCTCTATCTTCTGTCCTAAAATTTGTGCTTTCTCCCTTTTAGCCCCTGTGGCTTAGAGAGTTTCCTTACAGCTTTGGTTTCTACCCAAAGTGTTGCTGTAGATGACATTCCCCAAGAAACAGACCCCAGAATGCTGAGAGTTGTAGATGGTGTATACACTGAGATGTGGTCTTTAGAAAAATCACATGCAGCAGTGAGGAAAGTAGGACTGGGGGAAGGAGGAGTTGATCGTGATGCAGTTGCAGAGAAGCTACTGGTGATATGTTTAGAGATTGGGAATTGGAAGCCCCTTGGACTTTTCCCAGTTGGGGAAAGAAGACAGGATCCATGTCCACTCCATGTACTTGTTCTTAGACACATGCTACACCCTTAGGAAAGGCAGCTTCTTTGACAATGTCAATTTCCAGATAAGGACTTAACCTTTATCCATAGGGGCAAAACTCTGTGCAGTGCTGTGGAAAAACACAAACAGATCCTCGCCGGTATGGATACCATCAAGATTAATAAAACAGGTGCCAAATCAAAAGGGCCAAGATGAAGTTGTTGCGGATCCCCTTCGTACATAGTAGAAAAGAGATAATTTGTTATCAATCCGCACACCTGCGCGAGTTTGTCTCTTTTCCAATAAAGGAAAAGTTTCTTAGCCTTTTCAGCTAAGAAACTTTTAAGCTGCACTCTTTTTCCTTCAATAAACTCACATCTTAAGTCTCATTCCTCCCGGCCAGGACGAGAGGATCTCTCTTTAGTGTGCGCACAATTGTGTTTTTCTTTTTTATATATGTCTTTATGTCTGTGCGTCTGTCTAGATTTCATGTAAATGTGACATCACAAATATATGTCTTTATGTCTGTACATCTGTCCAGATTTCATGTAAATGTAACGTCACAAATAACAAAAACCGAGCACTCATGAAAATTTAAAAAAAAAAAAAAAAAAGAATGGATCCAAATACCTTTAATTCATTTAAGTAAAAAATATTCAATTCAAATTGGGTAAACAAATAAAATATGAAGGTACCTTCAAACTTAATTTATAAGTATCTCTAGGATTTCTCTTCAGCAAGGAATATGACTAATACTGTTCAACCTGATATTTTGGTATTTGACATGGGATTATTTATTTGTAACTAACTTTGTTTATTAATTTACAAAGTTAAATTGTTTCAACAGGCATATTCATAAAAGGTTGCTGTGTATTCAGAGGCTCAAAAGTTCCAGCTAACAAAATATTTTTCTAAAATGCTCTTAGCCTTTCTTTAATCTATCTTAAATGTAATATTTGTCAGCTAAATACTCTCAGCCTTTCTTTAATCCATTATGAATGTGATATTTTGCCAGCTAATGTTCGAGGGAGCTCAAGCAGCAATGTATGTGAGCAGAGATCAACTTCAGACACCAGACCTAAGATCTAATAGTTCTGTTTTTTAGTTTGAATTGCACTCCTACAACTTGCTTCTTGACTCAGTGCTAGAATGGCACTGCCTTTCCTCTAATGATTGTTTCTTGAGTTTCTAGGTACATCCCTATGCCAGTCTTAGCGGGCCCTGAAGACTTACCGGTGGCATTGTCTAGACATAAAAGAGACGGCTGCTGCTGCTACAGCTGCAGGGGTCGCAATCACTACAAGCATTCCTACTGCTCAAGCATTAAACAACTTCACCAGCAGTGTGGCCTCTGCTCTGCATGCACGGGGCCTCCTAGATCAGCATCTACATTTTAAAATTGTCAATCAACGTCTTGATCTCCTCCAAGAGCGAGTGGACATTTTGGCAGATCTTTCTACTATAGGATGTTTAGGACATTACACAGGACAATACCTTACGGGTATCCCTTTTCTTAACCTTAATAGGGCAGCTGATTTGTCTAGAGAACTTAGTACGCTACTTAATGGAACTTGGCTTGTCAGCGCAAAGCTTGCCGCCTTAGAACCGGAGCATCTCCTCATGATTGGTTGGCTCGATTGGACCGCTGGTACTCAAAGACGGGAAAGTCTCATGTGACCAACATATCAACCTAAGCCAGGAGTCAAGGGCACGACCTTGATTATCTGATGATGGGTGAGAATGTCGGTTGCACATGTAGACGCCTAAGACAGGCACAGTCAATCCTGATGTGGTGAAGGTCGTCACCCATCCATTTAAGCTATCCCTCTTTTAAAACAAAAGGGGGGAAATGTAAGAGCCTTGAATGAGGAAGTAGCTAAGATGGCGGCTGGCTGAGATCCAAGAGGAGGCATTAACTTGTTTACACCTGGCCTTAATGCAATTCACTAAGAATCTTTCTGCGCCCGTGGACACTGCGTGCTGCACCTGTACACGTGTATGCTTGTTAAGGTAAAGAGTATTTAAAGAGACTGTGAGGGAATCGGGGGAGAAGAGAGAGAAAGGAGAGAGGAAGAAGCAAGAATAAAGAAACCACTCATTTCCCAGTCTGCCTCCGATTTCTTTCCCGCGGTATCGTTGCCATAGGCGGCAACAGTGCAGTCAGAACAAATGGGTTGCTTCATAGTTTTGAGTTCAGTAGAACTTTTGCTGCATCTCAAAATGGAGGTGTCCCCCTCTCAAAACTGGAACCTACAAACCAGACGAGCTCGAGAGTCTCATGAACGAGAAGGACAAATTCCCAAGTACGAAGGTTGGAGTGATGGTTAATCTTCTCAAGAGACAGTGCCACATCAGGACCTCAGGGTTGCTCTGGTTTTGGAAGGTTGAATTCTCTGAAGCAATAGTGTTGCTGCCTGAAGTGATTGCCGCTTGGAGCAACGATGCCGTGGGAGAAAATTTGGAGGCAGGATGAAAATGAAAAAGGGTCTTTTATTCTTTTTCTCTCTCCGGCTTCAGCAAACTCTCCAACTCCAATCACAAACGCCAACAAACTCCTTCCACACTCCAACCAGCTCCAACTACTTCCAACCATCTATGTTCTTCTTCCAACCTCTAACCAACCTTACCCAGTTATATACATTTAACTTTAACAAGGACAAGTGCTTACAGCTTGAGCTTACAGGTGCGTCACACAGTGTTCACGGGCATACAAAGATTCTTTGAATAACGTATGAATATCAGGTGGAACTTAATCATCTTTTATGGCTCTCAGCTAACCGCAATCTTAGCTATCTCCTTGATTAGGGCTCCTTCACAATAGAATGTGAATTATTCATGTGAGGGGGAGTCCATGCTGGGTCAAGAGACAAGCTACATTCCTACAAGCATGACCGTCAACGCCACCATGAACATTCAATTTATATATGTCCACTGTGCAAGTGCTAGAGTAGCCACTGATATAGGCAGCTGACACAGGTCAGTCTGTCTACTTGCTTTTGTTAGGACATGTGTCATGATGGATGTTCTCTGTTGGACATTTATGTCATATAAAGATGTTCATACTTTATGCCCACTTCTATATGTTAGCAAGATGTGCCAATGTTTACATAGTTCTTATCTTTGATCATCCAATATTTTTCAGGCCCAGCCATTTATTAAGCAGACAAACCACGCTTGTTTGCCCATAAGTCCAACATATTCTTTTATTTCAGGATGACTTTCTATCCACACAAAATGCACAGAATGATGTATTGCCTGAACTTGGCCAATGGGAGGATTCACCTCACTGCTGTTTTCAAGGCCACCCTGAGAAGAAATTTAGTATCTCAGAAGGCTGTTTTCATTTTGCCCATACCCAGATGACCCATCTGTCAACACTGATATTTTTCTTCTTCCATCAGCTGTTCATAAGGAAGTCTCCATGTGGACATAGGTGTGAGCTGATGTAGAGACACTAGTGAAATGTGGTGGATGATATGTAGGTCTCAGTTGCTCTGCTTATGCAGGTTATTTGTGCTTTCTTTCCTTGTTTATGTGTAAACCCAGATGTGCTTTTTCCATTTTTTTTTTTCCCCATGGTTGCTTGCAGGACAACAGAATATATGTGTTTTGAGAGGATTGACAAATCCAAAGATTGGTGCCTTAGAACACATGGACAGCTAATGCCTTATGATCACTTTCAAATCTCAGTAACTTTTATGTGACGTATAATTGTCTGCCACGTATGCCATATTGTGCTCCCACACCCCAGGTGTGTCCATTCTGATTATCTTCTGGAAGTTGCTATAAATCATATAGCATGTTTACCCACAGCAGCCTCCTCTATGCCACAGGAACTGTTCATTTCTATGGATCAAGTAGAAAGTCTGCTTCCAATACGAACTGTACTTCCTGTAGCATCTTTACCTTTTCTGTTCCTTATTACAGTCTGGCAGCTTTCGTTGTCGTTTGATAAATTAGTTGATAAGTATGGATCATGTTGCCCCAAACCTATAGAGACCTACCAGATTTTCATCTTTTTTCTGGGTGGTGAAAGGAGCTAAAACAGTGTTTCTGAGACCATTGATTGAACCCCACGATCTTCTCCAATGTGTTAGAGTCCTGAAACTCTTTAGGTTTATCTCCCGTCCCGTGGAGTACTTATGTCTTTCAAAGGCCTTCAGCATCCTTGCAATTTTTTCGCTCTTCTTTTTCAACTAATAAGATGTCATAGACTTAGTAGATTCATGTGGTATTCCACAGAATGATCCTAGTTATTTCAGACTGTGTTAAGGTGGAGGTAAGTCAATACATCTCAGAAGATCATAAATGTACACTCTTGGTACTCCTATGTGAGTATGAACTGCTTCTGACCCTCCTTCTTAGTAGGAATGAGAAGCACCATACCAAGGGCTGCTCACCGTGTACTTGACCTCACACTGACATGTTCTATAATAATACAGCACTTGCTCCAGATCTGTCAATGTGCTTGAGTTACAGTCATCGACTGTCATACTCCAGGACTGATCTGTTGTTACAGACAAATTGGCAAACTAAATGGGGATATGATGGATTACGTAGTACTCATGTCCTTAAAGATGACAGTAGTCACTGATTCCTGCCCCCCATGAATGCAATATTCCTTAGGTTTTATATATCTTAAACAAGAGAATAGTACTTTCCGAAGTCATTCTGACATTGCCCAATTTCATAGTCCTTGTCAATAAGTCCAGACAGTCCTCATTCCATTATGGCGGGAAAGGGAGAATCACTACTCGGTAGGTCTTTAGAACTAGCGGATCATCTGTAAGACAAAACTGGGCTGGGGGTTTATCTACTACTTGACTTCATTATGCCTCCACCCTTATAGGGTTCCACAATGATGTTTGAGGTTCACAAGCACCAATTCTAAGAATAGCCATTGTCTAGTATTCTTGAATACAAGGATCTAGTGTTGTTATGGTTTGGATGTGAGGTGTCCCCCAAAAGCTCACATGTGAGACAATGCAAGAAGGTTCAGAGGAGAAATGGTTGGGCTGTAAGAGTCTTAACCCAATCAGTGATTTAATCCCCTAATAGGGATTAAGTGAGTGGTAACCGAAGTGGTAGGATGTGGCTGAAAGTGGTAAGAATGGGTCATGGCTATGGGGTATATATTTTGTATCTGGAGGATGGAATCTTTCTCTCTCTGCTTCCTGATCATGATGTGAGCTGCTTCCCTCTGCCACACTGTTCTACCATGATGTTCTGTCTCACCTCAACCCCGAAGAATGGAGATGGCTTTCTATGGACTAAGACCTTTGAAACTGTGAGCCCTAAAATAAACTTTTCCTCCAATGAATTTGTTCTGGTCAGATCATTTAGTCATAGAAGCCAAAAAAACTGACTAAAACAAGTCCCTTCAGTGAAGAACTGAAAAATTCATTACTGTTTTTCACACTTTCCTACATCGCCTAAATTATCTTCCCTAAAGTCCAGAAACTTTTCTAGGACATGACTCTTTTCATTCAGGTACATGCTCTTTTCTCCTGATCATCCCTCTTTTGTTGTTGTTGTTGTTGTTGTTGTTGTAGATTGACCAGTACCCTTCTTGGTTACCTACATATTTGTTTATGAGATAGTTTTCTTCTATTAAACACATCATGAACTCCTGTGGTCAGGACCCCCAGTTGACATTCTCATCTAGTTATTCATTAGAATTATTTTGCCTCTATCTGTATGGTTTTGTGATTGTGTAACAGAATAGCACAGAGTTGGTAATTTACAATGAACAGAAATGTATTACTCATGTTTCTAAAGGCTGGGAACTCCAATATAAAATTGCTGATATTGGGCAAGTTCCTTCTCACCTAAACCATAACATGGCAGAGTGCTTCACATGGTGAAAGAGGACGGGGGCACGTGAATGAGCAAGGTGAATCAAACTCACTCTCCCAATGAGAAACCAGCTCCAGAGATAACAACGTTAGTCCATTGGTGATGATGGATTCCTCAAGACCAAGATAACTCTTCATGATCCCACTTCCAAATACCATCACAAGGTGATTAAATTTTAGCATGAGTTTTGGAGGGCACCAACACTTATATTATAGCATCTTTCTTGTCAATGAATAAGAACTTCCATGTGGAAAATAGAAGAAAGATCAATGGAATACAGCAACGATATTGAGGGGACCAAACTTTCTCATGTACGTGTAAGAATACATTACAGTGCATTTCACCTTTATGCATATCCATAATGTATTAACCTAAAAATTCTATAAATAAACAGAAGAAATATCACTAGAGTAGAAAAATCAGAAGGGGGAGGGAGATGGGGAGGAAAGGGAAGTACTAGGGACTGAATTGGAGCAAATTATATTCCATGCTTATATAATTATATCAAAATGAACTGAACAGTATGTTTCTATAATGAACTAATTAAAAAAAAAAAAAAAAAAAAAGCACCCTGCCTTGTGGCCTCAATGTTTGCAAGATTTTATCATTCCAGTTGATTTCAGGGATCTCAGTATCTCCCACTACAGGATCTTTAATTCCATTTCACAACTCTCCCTTAACCAACTTTATATTCTATTTCTCATGATCAAACTTTCTCAGTATTTACGTACAAATCCACTTTTAATGGAGCATCATCGTGGTTGAGCTCTGCAGGAATTTAGCCTACATCATCCTTTTGTAGGCCCAGGACTCTCCCAGTCAGGTCAGGAAGGGAGGTAGAATTAGGCCCTGGAGGTTCATGTGGTCTGACAAGGCAGAAGCCTCTGTAATGTCTTGGGGAAAGGGAAGACTAACCTCTCACAGAATGGGAGACTTCTGACAAGTTCAGGGGAATATGGAGATTTGAGGCTTTGAGGGCATCCATCCAGATGTTCTCATTCCGGATTTAAGAATCTCACTTCTTCACGATGGGGTTCCTGATCTTATCATACTAGATCTTGTACGTAACAGATGTTGAAGATTCAGTGCTCTCTACATCTCTGCCACTCATTTCATGAATAAAAGCTGAACTTGGATCTCATTTATTCTGCCCACTGATCTCAGGCACTAAGATGCTTTCCATGTACTGCAGCAGCAGCTTTCTGTTCTTCATGCATGCTTTGCCTTATTTTGGAGTTATCTACCTTCAGCTTCTGATTATCCCTCCTCAATGCACCTATGATCCCACTAGCAAGGCTCTCCTACTCCACTTAACTCCAAATTCATCAAACACCTGATGTAGAATGCATGTCAGCACATTCCCTTCCACTAGTGTTCCATCCCAGGGCACTATGAATGAGAGCTGAGTGTTTACACCACAGCTCCATGTCATGATAGATCAATGCTCCATCTTCCACAACTAATACAGTTTTCACTGCCAGCCAGTCACTGGACGATCTAGCTTGAAACCCACATTTCAGAGTTGACTTCCTTATGGGAACAGTTGGCACCAACTGTCGTGAATAAGATTATCAGGAAACAAATATATTGAATTTCTGACGTTTGCAAACAAGTGGCTTATTCAGGAGGAGGGATGAAGAGAGCAGGATTGGTCAGGCTGAGAGATTAAACTGTGGTGAAATTTTATGGGTGGCTTCAACTGATAATTGTGGTGAACTCTGGGGCTGGGAAAACTTCAGCTTGTTGCAACTGGGGCAAGGGAGCCTCATTTTCTGTTTCTACATCAGTTCATTGAATTTAGGTTACCCCAAGAAAGCACACATAAACTTGTACAATACAGCCTCCCTCCACGGAGGGCAGTTCCTAGAGTGGAACTCAAGTGTGAGCAGTCAGCTGACAAGCCAGACAAGACTGGCCAGGGTGGAATGAATGCCTAAGTCCTAAAGAAAAGTCAGTTGGTGCACCAGAGCAGGTGAAAGTGCTCAGCTAATTCCAGGATGCTTTTTCTAAATTTGATGTTGATTAATTATTTCCCTATGGTTCACCTCTTGCAGGCCACATAAAGGCTCTTGTGTTAAGGCCATATCACTCTGTTGGCCTAAAGCTGTCTGGACACAATGAACTAAAATCTTACCTTTCAATCCTCTCCTACACTCTCTTAATGGAATTAGATGAATGGAATTTAAAGGAAAAGCCAAATTCGGTGCTCTCCCATTTCTTTTTAGCACGGCTAAGTTATTGGTTGATTACAGACTTAAGGAGTTTCTGTTCTTTGCAGCTTAAGACAGTCTCACAAACATTTCAAGTTCAAGTTTTCGAGACCCATGGTAGGAATGGAGATGAAAATATTTTGGAGGAAAGACTTTATAAAATTATAACATAAGTGATTGCCTGCTTATAAAGTTTGTTCATAGTAAAAATATCCCAATTTGAATCAATAACTATATACTTATTGGCCACAGTGAATATTATACTATGAGGAGATAGATACCATATGGCAGGCATGGTCTTATTCAACAGACCTCTTCATGTAGAAGAAAAATATTCATTTATCCAAACAACATGTATTGACTAGTGGTCAAATACTAGTCATTTTCTAGCCACCTTAGGTGACACAGGAATAAACACATGACTTCTAAGTTTGCAGTAAACTGGGATATCCAGAAAAACATAAAACTAATTATATTAAATAAGACATGGATATTGGGTGGAGGCCAAATTTATTTTAAATTTGAAGTCATTTTTCACATATTTCATAGCTGCTATCAGCACCTGTCATAGAAATTCCTAGATAGATGCTCACAGTGAGCTGTAGTTGCAGTAGTCAACAAAGATGATCACACTGGACTACGGGTAAGCACTTCATGAAGGCTGTAATCAATACAGAAATTGAATTAAATGTACTCAGAGAAGAACCCAACAGGGATAATGGGAAAATAATTATTACTAAGCAAAAGGAAACAATGTCTTTAATATTTCTGCATGTACTTGTTTGTTTTGTCTTTGCTGATAAATAGTTGGCAGTTTTCAAATGGGTTCAGACACCAACTATCTGAAATACAGGTCAATGACAATAGGTGAATCACAAAATCAATACCCGACATCTCAGGAAGTATTGATTTGCTTCACAGAAGGAAAAATACAATTCAAGCAAAAGCTGAATACAAAATGAACCTTATGGTACACCCCAAAGAAAGCAACACATGTGCTTTGAGAGCTTGTTTAGAGATTCTCACAGGGTAGTGCAGCTACTCATACCCATGACCTAAGAAAGGTCTTCCTCTATGGGGAAAGGTCATACTCTTCCAAACTGCTCACATCTTTAGAAGGGATGCACCTGGAGAGGTGGGGGAGGAAGGGGACACCCACCTAGCCAGCCAGATCATCCGTATCAACCCTGGCAATCAATGAGGTGACAGATATCATATCCAACATATGAGCTTTGAAAATGTAAAGGAAATCTATTAGCAAAGAATCTTAGCCTGGGTATTCATGCCCAGGGACTGATGATAATAGAATTATGTTATCTTTCCTCTGCTTATTTTTAATTGTTACATTCATCTACATAAGTATTTATTGGTACAACAGAGTACAAATTACATATCTCTCAAATAATGAAGTATGAACTATCCATGAATAACATAAATATATCTGTGGAAGCAAATGCATATTAATGGCATAGTTAAATAGTTCATTCAGCCCTGAAAAAGGCAAATATAAGCATGTGCTTTTATTTTCTATTAACCCTAAGAATATTTTTTAAAAATTCAGAGTTGTTCATTTACTGAACTTTATTGATTTTCCTTCATTTAATGCATTCAATCTTATCTAGCTTGACTAATCAAGACTTACTTCAAACATTAGACATATTTGAGTTTGGGGGGGGGTGTAAATGAAGATTTCCTGAATACCATCATATGTCTATCATTTAAAACTAAATTATAGATTATAAGTGTGTATGTATTCTCTTTTGTGAATCAAAAACAAAAAGAGTAATTTTAAAGGCAACAAATAAATGTAAGTTGTACTTCTTTTACTTTTGGTTTCCTAACCAAATTTACCTGTATCCAAAGATTACTAGTTAGATTTTTTTCATTTCTAATTTATTGAAACATCCAGAGAATCCATTACCCCCAAAACTTAAGAAGAAATATCTGAGCAGCCAGTCTAGTTATAAAATATGACAGAGTTCTAATTGGATACCTCATTGGGAGTATATTAGTTCATGGGGAAAAATATTAAATGTATTTATAAAAGTGTTTATTCAAGGCTAAATGCTGAAGAACAGAATCAGTTAGCATTGAAATCATCCAGCTTATGCCTGACATTTCTGAAATAAAGGATAATTATTCTTGACTTATATTATGTTATCTTGATTGTAGCTTTCATAATGTTACTGTTGGACAAAGATCTCTTAATTAATAAGGTTTCTCAAACAAATCCACATTTGAATCTATACTGCCTTTACTTGGATGTTCTGCTTCTATTCAGCAAGTCTCAAATCCTAACTTTTTGTTTAAATAAAACATGAATTTTCTAATAATTATGCATTTAAAATTTAAGTATAGTGAAAGAACCAGGTTGAAAGTACATCAAAGCAGCACTTTTGTGAATAAGTATCATTAATACTAAATTGGCTTTATTTTTTCATTTATCCTTCCTACATTTATGACAAAATTACAAAACTTAATGCTCTCAAGTCCCATCTACTTGAATAAGAGGAAGTTGGTACTGATCTAAGATGGTCCCTGATTGAAAGTGAAGAGTGTGAGGCATGGGGAATAGACTGTTTTCAAGAGGCAGTTGGATCCCTACTGCCCCTCAAGATTTACTCCTTACCAGAACTTTCCATAACAGAGATGAGAATCATATAGGGGAACAGGTTTTTCTTGTAAGTTATGATTTTTTTGGCAGTTTTTGAAAAAAGTTTACAAATACTGTAAGTCATAGGTTGTTTACCACTAGATTTCCTGACTCTGCCATGGTTTGCTGTATTTTTTGTGTTTTCTTTTAAAATACCAGGCACTTTATAATTTTGTCTATAATTGTTTATATATATATATATTTTTCTCCACAAGAAGTTTTTAAAACACCTTATTGCTAAATTATTTTAAACCACCTGCCATCTTTTTAAAAATATTTATTTATTTGTTTTAGTTGTACACAATGCCTTTATTCTTATGTGGCGCCGAGGATCAAACCCAGGCCGCGCACGTGCTAGGTGAATGCTCTACCACTGAGCCACAACCCCAGCTCACCACCTGCCATCTTTAAAGTTTACATATAAATATACTACAATGCCAGATGTGAGACATTTGAATCAGAAAATTTCTGAAAAAAATATAGTCATGAACTTTTCTCTTATGGATTATACAGTCATGAATGATGCAAGAGGGGGCTATTGGTAGGAAGGGCTGAGCCAAGGAATGACTAACTTTATGAAGTACATAAAACAATATAAATCCTGCTCTCAATATGACAAAATTGTCACTATATGTTCACTATTTGAAACTGTAATAAATACAGATAAATGTTATACAGCCAAGTTAGAATTCTATATATTCCCTTAAAGCATGGAATGAGTCATTAGGCAGATTACAGAACTTGAGAAACTCAGTTGGTAGAGATGCTTGTTATAAAAACCTTATCAAATGTTTAGCTGCCTATATTGAAGCTTAATAGAAAAACAAGTACATTTTTTCTTAGTAACTACATGGGACTGGTTCTAGGGCCATTGTGTTTGCATACGACCTATACATATCCAACTGTGTATGTTAAGTTATCTCTAGCATATTTGTAATACCTAAAAAACATAAATACGATGTAAACAATCATATTTTTAGGGAATGATGACCAGGAAGTCTCCACAGTTCACTACAGTCCCAACCATCACAGCCTTAACTACAGAGTTCATTAAGGATTTAGACAATAGAAGAGCAATGCTCCAACAAGTAGAGATGGTGAGAGACTGGGGCTCTGTGGAGTACTAGAGGCTGCTGCAGAGTATGCCTACAAATCATTTCATTCCCCTGGACTCATCATAGGGATGGGCATATGGAAAATGCAAGTTTTAATTGTTAGAAACTTCTGGGATTTTTGGAAGAATAACATCCATCTATATTTGGTTGAATGGATACAAGCAAAACCTGTATATACAGAGAGCCCACTGCACTGTTCTTCCCAGCCTGCCTTTCAGTGCTCATCTAAGGCAGTTTTCACTCATAAGATTCAATATGAGCTAGTGCCTTTAATGGGAAGGGAAAGAAGTAGCTGGCTAGGGGCTCCCTCCTGACCTCTTCTTCCTATCTTGAATACAGAGATGATTGTTAGAGCTGCAGAGATCTTGGCTTTGGCATCATTTGCCACTGAATCTAAGGCAACTGTTTCCTTCTGGTAGACTTCTCACATGAGAAACATATGTCCATTTGCATAAGCCATTGTTGTAGCAACCTTTTCTTGATGGCAAATGCACATTGCCTGAGCAAATCTCTTTTATAATCTTGTATCTTTATGTTTTTATTCTTGTGCAAAATACATACAATGATAAAAGATACAAAAATAGCCTGAAAAAATTGATGCATATTAAATAAATGCAATGAAGGGAGTGGTGTCTGAATTCAGGGTGTCTTGGTTTAAATCTCTGCTCCAATACTTAAACTATGCAATCTCATATCTCTTTGTGCTCTAGTTTCTTATATTTTAAAATGCATTTTATGAAGCAAATTTAAATGTATTACATGACAGTAATTATTCAAAACTATTTTAAGACACAGGAATGAATACATACAACCCTTAAAATTTAGCATTCTAAAACTAAAGCAGTATTCATTTAGCTCATAATTTTTCTCTGATAAAATAGAACAAAACTGTGCCCTCATAAATAAAATGCATACTGGAATATACATTTATAGAATGAACCATTGGGACACTACAGAAATAGATGAGAACTTAAAAGCTCTCTAATATTTTAGGCTGAGTACTAGCTCCAGTTTTCCTCCTTTTCTTTCTCTTCCTAAAGCTCTTCTGATAACATTAGACTCTCTTCCTTTCTGCCCATGTATCATCCTTCCGCTGTCCTTAGAACTGCAGAGGGTGGTCTTGGGCTTGTCAAAGATCAATTTTCAAGAACATACAGTGTTCTCCCTGAGATAATTCAGTAGTCTTTCCCCCTTTTTTGTCTACATCTCATTATTATAGAGTTAACATACTGCTTAAGCTCACCATTAAGGATATAAGGGGACCCATAGAAAAATGCTGTTCTTCTCCACCTGAGGTCTGAAGCATCTTGAGATCATTCAAAGGGGAAAGGTGAAGGAGCCCTAATTAGGAAGGGCTGTTGTAGCTAGCTGGAAGCCATAAGTTCCACCTGATATGTATGTGACGCACCTGTAGGCACCCACAAAGGTATATAACCGGGTGAAAGCGGTCCGAGTTAGGAGAACGGAGAATTCAGTCAGCCGGGCAGTCACTCGGTCGGTCAGAAGAATCAGAGCGGCCAGAACGTAGGCAGAGCGGTTACAGAAGAGAAACCAGATAGAAGAAGTAATGACTGGCCAGAGTTAGGCCGAGGCTCCAGAGGACTGGTCAGAGTAAGGCCGAGGCTCCCGAGGAAGACAGAAGACAGAAGACAGAAGAAGGAAGAAAGAAGAGAGAAGAAAGAAGCTCTAGTCTTTCTCTAAGCTAAGCTCTATCTTTCTTTAAGCTCTAAGAATCTTTCTCTTTAAAAATCTTTCTTTCCCTCTCTCTAAGCTCTAAGAAAGTAGAAGTAAAAGTAGTAAAAGCTTAACTCTGCCTCCGAGAATTTTCCTCCCGTGGCGGCGCCGTGGCTGGCCGTGACAGGCAGCTTACAGAAAGGGAGTTGAGAGATTAGGCTATCTCCTTCATCATTCATAAAACTGATAGAAAGGAGCCAGACTACACTGTAAATTTAAAACAAAGAAGAATAGAGCTTTGAACCTGAATCTGAACTCTGCACCCAGTTCCTTCTTCCACATGCATCATCAGAGAAAGACACTCCTCATTCACCAGGCACCAAGGACTAGGGAAGCAGGCAGAGGCCTGGAGTCTCATGCTGCTGGAACTCCCCTGAAATCTGCTCGCTGTAAGCAACTTACAAGAGGGTACACTGCCTTCACCCTGAATGCAGGTGCAATAGTCTCTCTCCTGCTTGATATTAAGGGTCCTACACATTACCTAGATGGGTGGACTCTTTCTAATCTTTATGTTACTCTCAATGGTAGTGAAGAATCATCACCATAACATGATACATTAAATGTTGTTCTTAAGTTTTACCTACTAATCCCTAATGTTTACAACTTTGGCTAAACAAATTCATCAGGCCAGTTCTGAGAAATATTTTCTAAAATAACTAATATAGATGAAAATAGCCTATTTAGAATAACTATAAGACAATTCTGTGAATAAAGATCAAAGGTTGTTTTATTATTACATACATACCAGTGAATCAGATTAGTGAATATTTATAGTATAATCAATTAAATGTAGCGCTATGTGATATAATAAAAATAACAAAAATGGCATTTTGTTATAACAAAAATGACTTGTGATGAAATTCATAAATACTTGAAATGTTTATTTTTAAAAAGGAACAAATACAAATTTAATTGGTGGCATAAAGCATAAAAACAAAAGTTTAAGCAGCAATGCTACATATTACACCTTATCAACAATGTTTACAGAGGTTGTTACTACTCAGGATCTCATTAATTTCCAAAACAGACTCTATAGTACTAGTGGTACATACAATTGATCTCTCAGGGTTTTTAAGGCTATCTTGAAAAGAAAGCTATGGTGATGAAGGAAGAGATGGAAGAAAGAAAGGGAAGGAGGGGCTAACTTTTATAAAGATAAAATAAATCCTAGAACTGGCTATAAAATAGCCAGGACATTGTGATAAACACTAAAGACTTAAGTCTGATGAAGTGAACTGTTGTAATATATTTGCCTCAGCTGGGCATAGTGGTGCATACCTGTAATCCCAAAGGCTTGGGAAGCTGAGGCTGGAGAATCATGAGTTCAAAGGCAGCCTTAGCAAATGCAAGGTGAAAAGGAAATCAGTGAGATTCTTTTTCTAAATAAAATACAAAAAAAGGGTTGGGGATGTGGTCAGTGGTTAAGTGCCCCTGAGTTCAATCCCTGCTATCTCCCATATATATATATATATATATATATATATATATATACATATATATGATCCAAAAGCATTGTCAAGGACCTGGACTTATAAACCATGTGGATTTATAAAAATATTTTTTAATTAGTCACTTTATCCCAACCACAAAAATGATCACACTGACTGTGCTGACTCTTGTTCCTTGATCAATTCCCTCTAGTCATCCTGTCTTCTAGGGAAGGTCCTGTTACTCCCTGACAGCATTCGACCCAAAGCCACATCCTTCTTCAATTCTCCTTAAGACCACCTAACCCATGCACAAATCCTATAGTAAGTGCTTTCTAAGGCTTATTTTGTGGAGACACCCTACAGTTCCCCATGGTTTGTGTTCTGCCTCACTTCATGCTATAGTAAACCAATGGTTCAACTGCAGGTGTGCTGCTGGTGGTCCTGCCATACCTATCATCTTTCCAGCTCATGGCAAGTTTTTCTTTGATGGTAGTTGCTATGCTGCTTCTTTAAATATTGCTAAAACCAGGAAACACATAGTCTTGTCCCCTTGGAACCTAGATATGAGGCTCCCACTCAAATACACAGTCAGTGCATCCTGTGCCAGCAAGAGAAGTAAGCATATGCAACTGCACAGTGCTAAGTACCACCAATTTCCAGTATTTCAAACACAGGCCTAATGGGAGGTGCATCCACAGCCATCCATCAGGACTGTGTCCTTCTAGCATTAAATTTTCACTGTGCTTAGTAGATTTTTAAACTCAATTATACTGTTAAGTCTCTGAAAAATGATCCCATACTTCGGAAGCTTTATTGTCATGGGTGTGAGACATGTATTTTTTTTTTTTTTCCTGGAGAGCAGACGAAAAAGTATCGTATATTCTTTAATAAAGCAAGAATGATTTATTTCTTTGTCTTACTAACCAAAATATTATTGGGTTGAAAGAATTATTCTGCATATTGCTATACCAGCTCCCAATAATTTATATGATTTTTATGCTAAACCAGTTGATTAATTTACATATTAATTATTTGCTTCTGATTTTGCCAGTGGAATGTCCAAATTGATTCATTAGATGTGTTGTAAAAATTCCTTTGTGTAAATTTAAAATGAAATATAGAGTGGAAAATATGATTTTTCATGCCTAATAAAGTTTGTCTAATTTTCTCCATTTTCACATATACTTAACTAAGTTCTCTTACTCTGTAAACAAACCCTCACTAAAGTTGGTAACCCATGTTGAACTATAATCTTAAACTATTATCTGTTCAGGTTTAACTGAGTTGGATACACTATTCATTTTTACAGATGACATTCCCCAATGGGTCATGACCAAGGAAGGGGATCCCTGAATCTTTAAGACAGAGCCACAGAATTTGACACCTCCTAAGAATGAGAGACATAGAAAAGTATTCTAATTTACAGGACAAAAAAAAAAATTAGTCATAATCTCAGATTGCATAAGTTTCCAAGGATTACCATTAATGTAATCAGATGATTTCCAACTGTGAGTTTGCATGGTTAATAGTACAGGGATAGTTCTTCCACCAAGACCTTACATGTAAATGTGTTGGAAAGCAGCAGATGTATATCTGTTCAGTATAAGGTACTCTACATTTTAAAAACAAGTGACTTTTGTTGACATGTGTCATATGCATCAATATTTGCTACATTAAATACTATAATTGAGAATGTTTAGGTATTTTTATTCATCTAAAAATGTTAGTAATCTTACTACATTTTGACAAAATGGCATTTTTTTAAACAAATTTGTATTTTCCAAAACAAAAAGATATAGTGAGAAGAACAACAGTGAAAATACAATTTGGAACTTAAGAGTGTTATGATAAAAACAATATTGTTATTCAAAAAGAATAGCTGAAAAAGAAATCTTGATTGAAGACCATGTGCTCTAATCCCAGTGTGTCTATGCTATTCTGATAAGTTGGTTTGTCACCTAGTGATAAAAATCAAAAATCAAAAAATTTATAGGAATAAACTATGAGTTAAAATGACCTGAAATTGGCACAGACATAATTCATAATTTTATCCAAATAAACTACCAATAATCTACCAATAAAATGGAATTGTAACAGTCAAAAAAAATCTCGTTGGAAAAGGGATAATTATGTTAACAGCCTTTTCAGATAATTATATACTTTATTACTATAAAAAGTCAACATGACTAGTTGTCTTATGAAATTTTAAATCATACCAATCCACATTTTATACTCTGTTACAATAAAATATGTTAGTGCTTTATAGATTTTTTGTGTGGTTTGGTTTTGGTTTTGTTGTTGTTGTTGTTGTAGATCTTTTACCATAATTTTCTAACATCATACATTTGTCATTTAGAAATAATAGCTCAGTAATTTCAAGAGCTCCCTAATCTTAACACAATTTTAGCCCAATATAAAAAATTATATTTGTCAATGTCACTGGCAACTCCTCAGAATATTGCCTGAAGTTTTTGGAAACAAAGTGATATGTAGATCCACATTTTCAAAATTTATAATTTCCCCTAGAAAGTTCAAGTTTTAGCATTGGTTCAAATAATATCAACTGCTTTCCTTGCAGTGAAAATCTATTTATTTTGAGAAAATGCCTGCCAGACTATCAGGTTTGAATGACTGATCTGTAAATCATTATTTCAGGCAAGAAAGTGGCTCCATGCAAAGCAGTTAGATTGCTCATGACTCAAATAACTATGCAAGCACTTTTTTATGGAGACAGCATTGTACTTCAGGGAGCAGTGGAAATGCTTGGGTGTCCTTCCCAGTTGGTCAGTCAGAATGCAAAAGGAGGAGTACTTGATAGAGAATATACAATGAGACTTAGGATTCTGCAGGGTGAAATGTTTCTCAGCTGACACAGGTAGCATTTCCTACCATTGTATTTTTCTGTTTGTTTTCCTACTGCATTGTACCTAGGAGTCTATAATTTACCAATATTTATATTGTAATAGTCACATAAACATGTATTTTCCTCAAAAAGTGTTAGTTTCTCAAGGTTTTAGATAATCCTGTTCATCTTCATGTAATTGGCACTGAGTAATTCCTTTGTTGGGTAGTAAGACTTTAGAAAACAGGAATAATGGTGCTTTCTACAGGAGCTACATTTGATGCCATAGGATTCTGGGTTATTTTCCCAGCCTCTCTTCCTTTGTAGTTGAAGGTCGGTCTTCTCCTCCTTCTATTGTTATCGTTTATTAGCATGTTGATCATCAAATCTAATCTGTTGTGATGTCTTCTTTACTTTAAGGATCATTAGAACTAACATTATTCTTTGATTCTTTGCTTACCAAGTATATTTTTATAAACTCAAGTGTTTATCAAAATAACTCTACAGAAACCTCATATTCTTTGACAGATTGTGCAAAATAGAGAATGCCATGCTGTGAGATCCCTTCACCCTATCTCCTGGTTAAGCATTCTGTGTAATCCAGCCTGTAGTGCTGAAAGAAAAAAATTGTATAAAATAAACATTTTATTTTAGAACAGTTTCAGATTTATTGGAAAGTTGCAGAGGTTCTAGGAGTTGCCACATGCCCTCACCCAGTTGCTTCCAGAGTTTATCTCCCACTAATATGATATGTTCATCTAACTAAAGAGCCCCCATTGATTGTACACTACTCTTAAGGAAATTCCATCCTGTATTTGGGTGTCATAAATGTATCTTTTGCCCCATTTCTCTTCCAGGAAATGATACTGTGTCTCACATATCTGTGTTCTATGACAGCTCCTCAAACTTTCCTTACTGTTGATGATCTTGACAATTGTGCTAAGCACTGGTCTGATATATTGTAAAATTATGAGTCCTCTTAATTTGAGTCTATATGATGTTTCTCAAAGGGTTAGCCCTGGGTTTGAGGTTTGGAAAAAGAGGGTCACAAAGGCAAAATATCATTCTCATCACATTATATAAAGGATAAATAATATTAAGGAGACATCATTGCTCACCTGATAGTCTGTCATTGTAAAGTCACCTAAGTGGGCACTCACCCTCCCTCCAATACTGTTGCACTCTACAGTGAGTCACTAAGTGCAGTGTACACTCAAAGAGGATGGCAGGTGAATTAGAAATTCCAGCTCATAGAAGTTTCTGCACAATTTGGACATTGGTTTTCCATAATGGCAGTTATCTTTTATGTGATCTGCCATCTCTTTCCACCAATTGATGTATTTATATTGGTAGGGACTAACAGATATTGTGGTTAAACTTTTTGAGTTTTACTCAAATATTTGGTTGTTTACTTTGTCATTTCAGTTGTTCAAAATTTGGCCATTGAGAGCTTTTCCAGGTTGGTTTCATTGTCCCCAATTCATGAATCATTTTATTGTATTTTTCTCCCTGAGACTTTTGTAATTTTACACTTTATATTTAGGTCCACAATTCATATTCACTTAATGTTTTAGAGAGATGTTGGGGTAAGGGTTGGGTCAAGGGCCTTTTTTTATGTTCTGCATCCAATTTTGCTAGCACCATTTGTTCTGAAGGTAATATTTTCTCCATTGATTTGCCTTTGTATCTTTGTTTTTAATAATCAGTTGAGCACATTGTGTGAGTAAACTTCTTGGTTCTTTATGCTGTACTATTGAGCTATGTGTATATTGTTTCACACTGAGTTGTTTTACTCCAGCTTTCAAAGTCTGGAAATGCAATAAGGTGAATCTTCTGTCTGTTCATTTTCAGAATTGTATAGGTTGTTTTAGTAATTGTGCTTTTCCGTATAAGTTTTGCAATCAATTTGTCAATATTTCAAAATATCTTACCACTATTTTTTGAGGATTATTTTCTATTTATAGATCAAACTAGGAAGAACTAATATTTTAACAATATGGAGTCATTCAATCCACAAATACCATATGTCTCTCCATTCCATTCCATCTTGAATGTTACATTTAGTCATTGATTCCTACTTTTCTTAATATACACTCTGCATATATCTGTTTTCTGTGGTGATAACTATTTAATTTTTGGTGCTACTGTAATTATAACCACGTTTTTTTGTTTTTCAAATCCAGTTGTTCATTGTAGATATAACAATTGGCTGTCATTATTTTCATTGTACCCTGTGATCTCATTCAATTTATTCATTTTTCCCCAGAAGAGTTTTGGTTGTTTTTGTTTGTTTGTTGTTTTTTGGAGTTGTCTACATAAACAACCACATAAACAACTGATCTGCAAAGAAATAGAAGTTATATCTTCTTTACATTTCTTGCACACATGATTTTTTTCCTCCTTTTCATAATTTGCTAAACTAATTAGGACTTCCAGCATATTGTTGAACAGAAGTGCTGGGAAAGACAATACCCTATATTATTTCTAATGAAAAAAAAAAAAACATGCAATTCCTGGACTTTATGTAGAGTTTAAGCCATGGTGGGGGGGGGTAATATATATATATATATATATATATATATATATATATTATATATATATGTTGTGTATTAAATATATATATATATTTATTTATATATATATTTGTGTGTGTATTTATATATATTATTTATTTTATATATATATATTTATATATATATATATTTATATATATTTATATATATATAAATATAAATATATATATTTATATGTATATATATTTGTGTGTGTATTTTATATATATATTTATTTTTATATATATATTTATATATAATATAAATATATATATATATTTATATATATATTTATATTTATTTATATATATTTATATGTATATATATTTGTGTGTGTATATTTATATATATAATATATATATATATATATATATATATTTTTAATCTAATAGTTTCTTTTTTGCATCTATTGATATGTTTGTGTGTTTTTCATGAGTTAATGTAAAGAATTGTATTGCTTGAAAAATTTAACCCATTATTCAAATTTGCTTAATGGATAAAAAAATTTTCAAATTATTCCTCCATAAATGAGTTTTTGCAACTACTGTGATTTAAGAAATTGAAGGACTTTGTTTAATTTTTTTATATGGAGTCTTGCTATGCTTCCCAGGCTGGTCTGAAACTCCTAGACTTATAGGTAATATCTAAGTTAGTGTAATATATACATATAAATGAACTCAAGATGTTTAGTTCTAAATCATATACTTTTATTATTGTAAATGAACAATTGATTATGTCCAGGAATTAATACCCCTACACATTTAGTAAGTATAACAGAAATTTTCTGAATCCTGTAGGATGGTTCTGCATAAAATGTTTCAGACTTGAATATTATTTTATCTTTTCTAAACATTCCCAGAGCCTTCAAAATTAAAAAAAAAAACAGAGTAGTGTGATTATTTAAAATTAAGTTTTTAATGAAATAAGTATCAATTAAAAAATTGCTAGTTTCTAAATACAAAATAATGCAGGCACTACACAATACCCTGTTAATTGAGACACTCATATTATAGTTGTGTGGAATGAGGATATGTTTTCCAAATACATGGGTTTCCCTTAGGATACTGAAGGGCAAAGTGAAGATTTCTTTATATGTAAGACTTAATCAAATTATTGAAATTGCATATTCAAATCACTATTATGTAACTTTTGTATGCTTGTAATTTAAATTTCATTTTTTATTTTTATATTTTTATTAGCACATTATATTTTTATATAATGCTTGGGTTCATTTTAATATAACACACATAATATGTGTTCCATAGTAGGTGGAATATAATTTGCTTAATTTTCGTCCTTAGTACTTCTTATGTCCTTCCCTCCTTCCCCCATGTCACCCCTTTTTCTACTCTATTGTTGTTCTTCTATTCATTTATATTTTTTAAAAAACTGGTGCTTTACAGATGTATAAAAAGCTGAAATCCATTGTGGTATATTGATGTATGTGTGTGACATAATTTGCTGAATTTCATTCAACTGTTCCTCCTTTTTCCTGTCTTTTTCCTCACCCCCACAATCTCTTTCTTCTACTTTTCTAATGTCCTTTCTATTTTCATGGTATTCCCCTTCCCATCTTTTTTCCCCTATTTATGTCTAGCTTCTGCAAATGAGGCCCTTGACTTTCTCAATCTGGCTTTTTTCACATAACTTGATGTTCTCTGGTTTTACCATTTATCAGCAAGCACCATAATTTCATTCTTCTTTATGGCTGAGTGAAACTCATTTGTGATATATGCCACATTTTCTTCATCCATTTGTCTGGATAGGCACCTGTGTTGGGACTATGTCTGCCAAGGGGCAGGGTTTTGGCTGCTTACCACGCCCTAAAGGACTTGGGCTAAACAAAGGGGTGTGGCTGTGACATAGCGTGAGAGACCGGACCGCCCTGCTGGCTGATTGGCTAGTTCTAGGCCTATTTAAGTTCAGTGCCTTGCCAATAAATCTGAGTTTCTGGATTCTCGCTTGCTATACAGAACTCCCTGGGTGTGGCGTGGTTTTTTCTGTTCATCAGACAGAGATAGACATCCAGCTATTTTTGCCCTTATGTCCACCCTCGCCGGGTAAGTTATATTTTCCCTCTGCGGGCAGAGGGGAAACTCCCTTTTAGGGCCAAAAAGGGAGATAGCTTAGAACTCGGCCCCATTCATAAATCAGCAACCCCAGCAGGTTGGTGCCCAACGTGGGGCGGGAACAAAGAAAAAATTATCGGTGGGCTTAATAAGATTAGAGACACAGCGTCTCTTTCGCTGGCAAAAATACCCTTTAGTATGGGGCAAATATTAACATTCAGGAAATCGCAAGACCCAGCCCTCGAGGCGTGGTGCGGTATTTTAAGAAAGCAAGGTCTCCAAATATCTGATAGCCAAGCGGAGGTGATTTGGAATTCGTTAAAATGGGCGGCTCCCTGGCTCCCAAAGTCTGATTTTGGTTCTTGGGAGACGTGGGATGAAATAAAACAAATTTTAAGGGACCGAGAAATTGAGTACAGGGAATCCCCGCCTCCGGGAGTTTATCCAGCTTTATCCGCCCTAAAAGCGTACTCGCTTTTACAAGAAAAACAAACACCTAATTTTTCCCAGTCCAGAGAATTAAACACCCCCTCCTGGTCCGCAAATTTAAAGAAATCTCGCTCCAGGGAATTAGAAATTACAGCCCCTCCTTTAGAGATCTCTAACAAATGCCCTGGGGACAAAGGCCACCAGCCACTTGGCTCAGTACCCTATGAGAGGGATCCGCCATTTCATGAGTCAGCTCCAATTGAGCCTTCGGCGCCATCACTATACCAAGAGGCGCTAATGCCCTCTAGTGGGCTTTCACCTGTAATGGCATTTCCAGTTAATTTAACAAAGCCTCCTATAGCTAGAGTCACTCAAAAAACTAATAAAGATCTGACCACATTTATTGAAAAAGTGAAAAAAAAGCCTTCAAAGGAAACTTCCACCTAGTGACCAATTTACAAAAATGTTAGTTTGGGAAGGAATAACCACAAATCACAAGCTGGCCTATGCTAAGTTAAGAGATAAATCTATAGAGAGATAGATTATTGCCACCAAAGATGTGGGTTCAACAACTCACCAGTCTCAGATATTAAACACTCCCCTTAATGCTCATACTAAGATATTAACAACAGTTTTAAATGGAAAAGGAGCCTATTTTAAATATAGACGACAAGGCTATTTTAAAGAAGACTACCCCAATGGCCTTGGTCGGCCTCCAGAATGCTCCCCTGGCCAGATCTCAAAAGATTTAACCTTAGTTATTATTGATATTAAAGATTATTATTTTTCAATACCTCTTCAACCAAATGAAAGATACAAATGGATTGTTCTCCCTCAAGGTATGGCTAATAGCCTAGCTTTTTGTCAATATTATGTTTCATGTCTTCTGTCACCATTAATGAAAAAATCACAGCTCACCTTATATGTCTATATGGATGACATCATCCTGGGAGCTGCTGATGTCCAACAACTAAACTCTGCTTACTTAACCCTTCGAGAGCTCTTAAAAAAAGGAGGATTGCACATATCCAATGATAAAATACAAACTATTCCTCCCTTTAAAATATTGGGGACAAAACTTAGACTTGACTCAGTTTGTCCTCTCAAACCCCAGCTTCTCATTCAAAAATCTTATTCCTTGACAGAGTTACAAAAGCTATTAGGAGAGCTAAACTGGTTAAGACCTTGGCTTCATATCTCTACTGAGGATTTATTACCTCTCTTTGAGTTGCTACGGGGACAATCCCCCTCTGATATAATTATACTAGAAGAAAGTCATCTGTTAATATTACAAAAAGTCCAAGATGCCCTCAATTCAGTCCAATTGGCTCGATACCAACCAAAACAACCTCTATATCTGTGGGTTTTCTCAGGTGCTAAGCTCCTGATAGCTGTACTAACCCAGATGGGAAATCCATTAGAATGGATACATTCCTCTGTGAGAGGAGCACCTCGAGTTTATTCCCAATTAGATCAATTATCAGATTTTATAATAAAAGGGAGAGATACCTCATTGAGGCATTATGGAAAAGACCCAGATATTTTAACAATTCCTTACCATTTGTCAGACTTTGAATGGATACAGAGAAACAACCCTAGAGTCTCCTATGCTTTAAAAGGATTCCTAAAAAAGTTGACTGATATTACGGGTCAACCAAATGGACCTCTTCTTTCCCCAAACTGGAGTGGACTCCCCCCATCTTGTTCTCCAGCAAGCCACTCCCCAAGGCAGTAAATGTGTTCACAGATGGAGGAAAAGAAGGGTCAGCAGTTGTAATATTTCACCCATCCTCAGGCCAAAGGACACAATATTTTGAAGCAGTTACTGGTTCTGCTCAATTTAAAGAATTATATGCTGTTACATTAGCCTTGACCCATGTCCAAGAGCCTATAAATCTTTTTTCAGATAATCTATATGTAATTAACCTATTACCTACTCTAAATGCCTCATATATAAAGATAGATAATAATCCTATCACCCCTCTGATGATCCAGGTTCGATCCCTGCTAAAGGGGCGTAATGAACCTGTGTTCCTCCAACATCTTAGGGGACATCAAGGCTTATCTGGGCCCCTATCTGAGGGAAATCAGGCCGCTGACCATTTAGCCACCACAGGTATATTAACAGTTACAGTCCCATATCAACAAGACCTTCAGTTAGCCCAAGGTCTTCACGACCTTACTCATTTAAATTAGAGGGGACTACATAATAAATTTCCTTTAGTTCCTATAAAAGATTTAAAAAAGATTATAAGGACATGTAAATCTTGTTTGCCCTTCTTACAGGTCCCACCTCTCCAGTCCCCTGGGGTAAATCCCAGAGGCCTATGGCCCAATGCTATCTGGCAGACTGATGTAACCCATTATATGCCATTTGAAAAATTAAAATATATATTTATGTCCATAGATACTTATTCACATGCTTGTTGGGCCACGGCACACTCTGGAGAAAGGGCTGAAAGTCACTTTTTACAATGCTTTGCTATTCTTAGATTGCCAAAACAGGTTAAAACTGATAATAGACCCTGTTTTGTGAGCAAATCATTACAAAAGTTCTTCCAGACTTGGCATTTTAAACATACCACAGGGATCCCATATAACCCAAAAGGACAAGCCATAATAAAAAGACATAATAAAACCTTAAAGGACCAATTAATAAAACAAAATGGGGGAAGCAACCCCCATGACCAGTTGAAAACAGCTATGCTTACTTTAAATATTTTAAATTTTTCCAAACAGCAGCCTCTGTCTGCGTTTCAAAGACACTGGTCTAACCAAACGCCTTATGTAAAAGTTGAGGTCCGATGGAAAGACCCATTAACTGGAGTCTGGAGAGGTCCTGATCCATTAATAAGTGCTGGCAGAGGTTTTGGATGTGTCTTCCCAATGGGAGAACAAAACCCCATATGGGTGCCTGCCAGAGATCTCAAATACTGCCAATCCGACCAAAATGACTACCCAGGAGCACAAGCTCTTGAGGAGTGATCCTTTCTTTTTTCCACAGAAATGAAAACACCGTGACAAATCTCCTGTCCTGCTGTGATTAAACTTCTCATCACATCCGTTTCAAAATTCATCAAAAACACTATCCTGGACTCCTTCTTTGTCAGCATCTCAACCCTCTGCAATGAGAGAAGAAGGACTGTGCCATTCCTGTGACAATTATCTAGACTTTATGCTAGACGACTTCCTTTGGACTCTGAGAGAAGAGCGCTATATCTTATGACAATTATCTAGACTTTGTGCTGGACGGCTTCCTTTGGACTCTAAGAGTCCCATTCCTGTGACAATTGTCCAGACTTTATGCCAAAAGACTTCCTTTAAACTAAGCTAAATGGATGGACTTTCTCTTTTTGGTGAAATCCCTGATTGTCATTGTCTTTGTGTGCACTCTTAGCCCTATAGAACTAGCCAGATACAGCTGGGTGGTCTACTGTCATGCTGAGCTATAGCCCTATAGGCTTGGCCACGGTCCTTAATAGGATGCACAGGTATGCCATCCAGTCAAGCCTTCCCAAAGGTGACTGTCATGTCCCGTGTGCTCCCCTTGGCCACCTGCTGGCCCTAGGTATGTCCACCTAAAGTGCTAGAGTGATAGCCAATGACGGGTAAGATTTTTCCCAGAGAGGAGATGTCAACCTAGACAGGCACACTCTCAAATGAGTTGGACACCCTATAAGATGGGACATCCCATTTTTAAAATATAAAATGGAGAGACCCCATTTTTTAAATAAACGAAAAAAGGGAATTGTTGGGACTATGTCTGCCAAGGAGCAGGGTTTTGGCTGCTTATCACGCCCTAAAGGACCTGGGCTAAACAAAGGGGTGTGGCTGTGAAGTAGCGTGAGAGACCGGACCGCCCTGCTGGCTGATTGGCTAGTTCTAGGCCTATTTAAGTTCAGTGCCTTGCCAATAAATCTGAGTTTCTGGATTCTCGCTTGCTATACAGAACTCCCTGGGTGTGGCGTGGTTTTTTTCTGTTCATCAGACAGAGATAGACATCCAGCTATTTTTGCTCTTATGTCCACCCTTGCCGGGTAAGTTATATTTTCCCTCTGCGGGCAGAGGGGAAACTCCCTTTTAGGGCCAAAAAGGGAGATAGCTTAGAACTCGGCCACATTCATAACTCAGCAACCCCAGCACACCTGCACCTTTCTAGTATCATAGCTTGGCTACTATGAATTACATTGCTATAAACATTGATTTGCCTGCATCACAATAGTACACTGATGTAAGTTATTTAGGATAAATCCAAGGAGTGGGATGGCCAGGCCATATCGTGGTTCCATTCTTAGTCTTTTCAGGGATATTCACACTTGTTTCCAGAGTGGTTGTACTTATTTGCAGTCCCATCAAAAGTATACAAATGTACCTTTTTAAATATGAGAAATCGAAACCTAAAAAATTGGCTAAAATAATTACTAGATAGGAATTTACTCTTTGACCCTTATTGTGTTCCTTCTGAGTGTCATGTTTTATTCTCTCTTTTTAAGTTATTCTCTCTCTTAGATGCCCTAATGTGTATTTATGTCATGAAGGCATGTGTTGTCACTTTATTATTACAAAGGTTTTTATTCCTTAATACATTATGCTATTGTTTCCTGTATTGTCCTTTGTCTTTTATCTCTATTTAAGTTACTATATACTTAAAGAAGTGCCAACACTGTATTTAATAGTAAGTTAAAATGTTCTTTCTTGGGGCAACATCCTTCTCAGAAGCAACCTCTTCCCAACTACAGAAATACTGTATTTTTTCATGTAACCTTTGTAAGGTCTTTATTTTCTATCTGCTTTTTCAGAATTGAAATATCTCTACTACAAATATACCTCTAAGGACTTTAAACAAACATCTTCTCATAAATAATATAACATTATTTATGAGAACAAATTATTAAAGACAACTTGATATACATAAAAAGTCCAGATCAGATGTGGAATGTATCAACATAAATATCTTCCTGTGGAAAAAGATAATGAAGGCATGAACATAGGATATATCTACCTTTTAAAGAGAAGAAGAATACTAGAACATAGCAAGATGGTGTAAGGACATGGAATTAGAACATACCAACATGATATCTTTGGGCTGGCATTGAGTTAAAGAAATGATAAATTTGTCTACCTACAGGGGTATAAGAAAACTCTTCATTTGTAATAAGGTACTCATCTATTTATCCCTAGACTCTAAATCAACAATGCCAACCGTATATCAGACATTCAATAAATACCATGTGTCCGGGTGAATGTTTAGGAGGCACACCAACTATTATAAAAGTGTGATCATGAGGGAATTGTGACAGAGACACAAGGAGATTTTGTACACTTTGTAGTTACCATATTGCTGATATGTCTTCTGCAGTATATTATGATTTTTGTGTGTGTGTGTATGCATAAAATTACTGTAATATATAACAGATTCCTGGAAAATGGTAGAAAGCCAATAGAAATTTATTGGAAGATAATGAAAATTAAATTTCTTAGAAACAAATCAATACTTTCTTTTGGTGGGGAAGAGTGTTGGTGGGGGGTAATCAGATTGAACCCAGGGTTGCTTTGCAACTAAGTCACATCCCCAGTCCTTTCTGCTTTTTGAGACAAAGTCTTACTATGTTGCTAAGGCTAGTCTTGAATTTGCAATCCTGCCTTAGCCTCCCAAGTCACTGGAATACAGATGTGCACTACTGTGCCTATTGAAACACGATGACAATTAAGAAGAGCCATGTCTTGAAAATCTTAGTTGGCTTTGCTTTCTAATATGTAAATCATTACCAAAATAGGTTATTTTTCAGAAGCCTTCTTTCAGTATTCTGGTAAATCTAAACTTTAGCATTCCAATATCTTTTAGAGTTTAGTGGCTTATATACAACTATGAATAAGGAACCAACTCTGGTATAATTTATGGAGACAGTTTTCACGTATCCTTGGTTCAGTGGCCTCAGTGGCGTAAGTGGAATTGTACTGATAGACTGCTGGTGGCATTACTGGCCCCCTACAACTCAGAATGCATTCAAACACTTTCACCTTGAAGAACATCAATTTCAAATATTGTTTATAAGGCACATCACAATGGTTTCCCCAGAACAGCACTGGAAGGACTTTCTCCTGTGTGAGAAAGTGTTCCTGGGAAGAAAAATAGATTACACATAAAATGGCCCTCTCAAATTCCATTTGCTTATAAATTCTTCTGCCTCTCCCTGTTGATATTTCTGTCTCTCTGTTCTATTGATTGGGATAAATCTTTGGTTTCCTGTTAGAAGAAAGGAAAGACTTAAGGTGATTTGGTCACAGAGAAAGAATTTAATGGTATCTTTCTTAAAGCCAGGATTGGGAAAAGGAGATACTCTATTAAATGCAAGAAACAATTTTAGGATTTAAAAGGCTCAGTTTGCCCTCAAATTAATTTGTTCAGATATTAATTTATGTAACAAATACGTACTAAACATCTGTTTTGTACCAGGCTCTGATTAAAACATCACTGATGAAAACATCACTAATGAAATAGAGTTTTCTTGGATTTTGTTGCCCAGAATTTCTTTTACTTTAGGGAGCAAAAATTTAAACAAACACATACACAAATATGTAATTACTAATTGCTATGAATAAGATAAATAGGATGTTTCTGGAGAATAATGTGCCAGGGTACTACTGGTAAATCCCTTGGTCAAAGAAAGTTCCTAAACAAAAGTCGGGTTAAAAATCAAAAGTGAAATATGAGAAAAATAATCATGAAAGGCACCAAGGCAATGAGAGAGCATTTCAGACAGAAGGAAATCTCCAAAGCACAACAAAGTTCACCTATTTAAATAACTGGAAGAAAATCTACTAGAACCCTCTTGAGACCAAACTCAAAAGAAAAATATTTAGGTCTACAATCAACAGGGTGGGCTACTGACTGCTGTCATCACAGATGGACCCAAATGTGGAATGGCTTAACCTGAAGACTGCTTCTCTGTCACACTCAGTCCAGGACATGCTCAAGGGTGCCTGAGGAATGCATAGACTCAAGTTTTCCTGGTATCATTTGGCAGTTAATTAAGAGACTGAAAAAGAGCATGGAGACGGTGTGCCTGCTGTTAACTGTTTCAAATCAGAAGGGACAGTGCCCATCAGTTCAGATGCCTGGGTGAGATGCCTATAAGAACCAGGACTCATAAGTATGGTTTTGCTCTGTCTTCTGAGAAGAAATGTAGGTGGTATGCAGTTAGCCACTTGTCACCAGGGATTTTGAGGTGTCAGTAAGACTTGGATATGTGTATGATACAGTAATAACTGGAATTGAAAACTGATACCATAGAAGTGGCTTGGTGATATCAGGGTTGAATTGAGAGCACATGTTATTAAATTTAAAATCATGAAAATGGAATATAAAATCTTTAGAAGAAAATGTATAAAAATGTGGATACAGGTTAGCATTAGGAAAGCAAAGAGACAAAAGAAGAAATGGTTAGGGATGGGAGACATTTCTCAAGATGTAGATGTCACAAGTCAAATTAGTAACTGTGTTGTATACTGCTAAGATATCAAGTAAACAGGTAGAACAAACATTGCATTAAGTTTTGATAAGTTTTATGAGAGAAATTTGGTCAATCCCTGTAAGCTGCCTGTCTCATGGCCAGCCACAGCGCCACGGGAGAAAAACTCGGAGGCAGAGTAAAGCTATTACTACTTTTACTTCTACTTTCTTAGAGAGAGCTTAGAGAGGGAAAGAAAGATTTTTAGAGAGAAAGATTAAAGAGAGCTTTTCTTCTTGTCTTCTTAGCTTAGAGAGAGAGAAAGAAAGACAGAGCTTAGCTTAGAGAAAGGTTATTTTTTAGAGCTTCTTTCTTCTTTCTTCTTTCTTCCTCGGGTGCCTTGGCCTGACTCTGACCAGCAATTACTTCTTCTATCTGGTTTCTCTTCTGTAACCACTCTGCCCACGTTCTGGCCGCTCTGATTCTTTTCTTCTCCGACCTGAACTCTTCTTCTGACCGACCGAGCGACTGCACGACTGACTGAATGAATTCGTTCTCCGTTCTCCTAACTCGGACCACTTTCACCCGGTTATATACCTTTAGCTTTGCGGGTGCCTACAGGTGTGTCACATACATATCAGGTGGAACTTATGGCTTCCAGCTAGCTGCAATAACCCTTCCTAATTGGGGCTCCTTCAAATCCCTAATGCAGTTGAAAGTAAAATCATGAATATTTGAGAGATGCTTGGCTATATACAGTGCAGATATTCAAGCTTTAATAAGCTAAATAAAGAGCAATTGAAGATGAAATGTATGGAGAGTAAACAAAGAAACACAACAAGCCTGAAATATAAGGAAAATATCTCACTGGAATGAATAGAAACAACAGAACAAACATAAAAGTGACTAAGCAAATCTGAAGCAAACAATGATATCAGGGAGTCTGGTTTATGCAGAACAACAAGTTAAATTGTTCCATGCCAGACAATTGACACAAGGCAATTTTGCTCTTTGAAAGCAGTATTGGGGTCCATTCTTCAATCAGTAACAAAGGTTATAAAAGTTTTTGTTCCAGTGACACTTAGAGCTCCCTAGAGATGGAGCTGCCACCCACCCAGGGGCACAGAGCTGCAGACAAATAATCAGAACTGAGCCAGGTCCTCCCTGGAGCCACAGTGGGTATCCCATACCCCTGTCTTTTAATGGAGATGGCTCCAACTGCCCTTAGAAGATTACCTCTGGATGGGTGGGGACTCAGTGGGCAGAGGAAAGAACCACAACTCCAAGTCAGGGAGTGTGTTAGGTCCAGAGAGGAAGAGACCTCTGGAAGAAGGAGTAAGGACAGTGAGAGAAAGAAAGAGACTCTCAAAATCAGTGTTCAAATACAAATTTGAAAAACACGTGAAGAAATGCAATGCTAACAGAAAGTCCAATAAAATAAATCAGCAGACCATTGATTCACACTGAATGAATTTCATTTAAAAAATACATAAAGACTTTATTGTATGTTAGTATATTTATATATTTCAAGTATCCTTAGCACAATAAATAAAGAAAAAAGATAGTAACTACGTGAGGTGATGAATATGTTAATTAACTTGACTGTAGACCATCATTTCACAATGTATATGTATATTAAAATATCAAGTTGTACACCTTAAAAAAAAACAAAACAAAAAAAAAAACAAAAAGGCATAATTTTACTGTAAAATAAAAGAAATTCTGTAACATGAGGAATAAATGAGTTGCAGATTATGGGAAAAATAAAAATCATAGAAAAGATAAAGTTTGAATATTTTCAATGAAAAATGAAATATCTAGAATAAACCCTAGAAAATAAACTGTGGCAAGATTGATCATGACTGTGGAGATACTGCAACATGAATCACAAATAAGCAAAAGAAGTCAATACCAAAAACCAAAGGTTGACTGTCCTCTCTGATATGTGGAGGCTAACATGCAACAAAGGTGTAGGGGTAGGAATTTATTGGATTAGACAAAAGGGAATGAAGGGAAGGGAGGAGGGATGGAAATAGGAAAGACAGTGGAATGAATGAACCTGACATAACTTTCCTATGTACATATATGAATACACCACAGTGACTCTCACCATAATGTACATCTACAAGACTGGGATCTTAATTACAATAAGGTGCACTCCATGTTTGTCTCCATTCATCAAAACAGATTCTACTGTCATGTATAACTAAAATGAACAAACAAAAACAAAAATAAAATAAAACACAGAAAAAGATAAAAAAAGCATGGAAGAGCAAAGCTTTCTGGGAGCACTTTCAACACTTTCATTATTCTCTGATTGGGGTTTTCTAACTGGGAAGAATTTATAAACTAAAGAAATGTGTAAGTTGTATACCAAATATTAAGCAGAAAAAAATGAGACTATATGCATATTTAAAAACATTGTAACAAATTTTTTTTTTTAGTACAAAAATGAGGAAGCAGTAGTGAAATCCTCCAGAGGAAAAAGACTTATTCTATTGCACACCTTTAATAACAACAAAGATGCTAGGAAGACATGTAATTTTCTCATCAAAATTCTGAAGGAAATGTTCTACTAGCTTAGCACTTTATACCAAACTATGATTTGAGCCAGGCATGGTGGTGCACACCTGTAATCCCAGCACTTGGGAGGCTGAGGCAGGAGGATCGCGAGTTCAAAGCCAGCCTCAGCAATGGCGAGGTGCTTAGCAACTCAGTGAGACCCTGTCTCCAATAAAATGCAAAAAAAGAGCTGGGGATGTGGCCCAGTGGCCAAGTACCCCTGAGTTCAATCCCTGGTAGCAAAAAAAAAAAAAAAAAAAAAAAAAAAGAAAGAAAGAAGAAAAGAAAACCTATACCAAACTATGATTTGAGAGTGATTGCATAATAAATATTTTCAGATATACGATGACAAACATTACTGGTAGTTATCAACACATGTGGCCCTCCTGTATGTGTTTTATGCCCACATATTCCATTTTATAGAGGAATAAACTGAGGTATAAATGGATTAAACAACACAGCTAACAAGTGCCAAAGTGAGATTTTGAAGTAACATATTCTCTACCTTCAGAGTCTTCATATTTCACCTAACAGTAGAGGAACTGTTAAGAAATATTCATCAACAACTGGAAGAATCAGTTTCAAATCAAGGCAATGTGATCAAACTATCCTTGAAAGTTTCAGCTTGACATATCATCATCCTGATAAAAAATTTCGTATCTGCATACTATCCCTCATATCTCATGTGTGGCCTGTTCCCTACATCACATGGTTCTGATTTTGAGATTTCAGGTTCTTGCTTATATCATATTCGACACAAAAGTCTTTGCAAGGAAAGTTCTGGAAAATGGCAAGTAAAAGCCAGCCTTTTGAGAATATACACATAGGTGCAATAAAACCCAAGTGCCTATCTGGCCAGTCTCTGGCTAGAAATATATTCAAAGGAATAATAAATCTTTAATTCAGAAAACTCAATTCATGTTTTTTTTTTTTTTATTCTCTGACTGGGTCTTTCTTTAAAAGGTTTTTACGTATTTTGTCTGATAAATGTGTTTAGAGAAATCTTCTCCATACCTTAATTCATTTTACAAAGAGAAAAAAATATTTAAGCATATGTAAAGAATGAAATAGAAGATCACACCTGGTGTGGTGGCACACAACTGTAATGCCAACAGAAGGCTGAGGCAAGAGAATTGTGAGTTCAAAGCCAGCCTCCGCAAAAAGTGAGGTGCTAAGCGAGTCAGTGAGACCCTATCTCTAAATAAAATATGAAATAAGGCTGGGGATATGGCTCAGGAGTCAAGTGCCCCTGAGTTCAAGCCCCAGTAGCCCCCCATAAAAGAAAAATTAAAAAAAAAAAATCACACAAAATAATATATTCAGAAAAGAAAATCAGTTTCTAATGGCTTTCCAGTTCTCAGAACCAGCCTTCCTTGTGGCCCAGATAAACTGTCTGCCTTGGGGTTCGATGAAACTCACATGTAGCCTTCTGAACACAATTCTGTTTTAAAGGTGGGTGAAGACCATGTGATTTGATAATTCGTATAAAAATTACTCAGAGTATAGTCACATAATGGTCTAGTAGCTGAAGTGATAAATGAAGGCCAGGGAGCTTTGTAAACTTTAGGAGCATGGTTACATGAAAATCTAGTAGAGAGAGAGGGGGTTGCTGGTGCAGAAAGGCAGTAAGAGCCAAAGAAGCAGAAGTCCCTGAAAAAGCCAGAAAACATGGGATCTTGACCTCAAAGGGAGGAACTTACCTCTTGTAAGAGAAGGAACTAGAGTTGAAAAGAAAGGATGGACACACAGCCGGTCATACAGGTGTGTTTCAGTTGGGACCTGGGAAGAGGAGAGAGCTATTTCCTGTCTTATCATTTTTTCTCCATGAAATATATAAAAAAAAAAAATGCCTTTAAGATTGAAGCAGTGGGAAAGATGGGTGGAATGTAAAGACACATAGAAACAATAGTCAGTATGAAGCGAGTTAGTAAGCTTATTATAAAGTTGTTTTTGTCGTACTGTGATGCAAGATTAGAGATTATACATATAAAGTAATAAATATCAGTGAGGATAGAATAATTTTCTCTGACAATTCTTCACTGCACATATGTGCATGAGACTAAGGACTGGGTTTCTCTAGTTTTGTGCGGTAGTGGGGAGAAAATAGGCGAGATATTTAATAGTGTATGTAACAGTAGGAGTCCAGTGAGGAACTATGCAGTCTAAGATGAAAAACAGGACAGATGAAGACAGAAAACCAGAAATCTGTGAATGAACAGATTGAAGATCTCAATGAAATTGAGCATGCTTGCATGGGGCTTTTAGAGCAAGGGAGAGGGATTATATTGTTGAGTGTTGGGGAACGTGGAGCTGGAAGTATAAATCCAAGGGCTTCATCTGATTCCCCTCACTATAGTTTCCCTTTGAATTAGCTCTCAGTGCTTTGGCTTCTGATCCAAGAATTTGATCTCCAGCTTCTAATTAGTTCTTTTCTTAGCTTTAGAGTGTTTAGCCTGCCCTATATACACATGCACAGAATCCACTCTAATTAGTTCTGAAAGGAGTAGATTTAACAAGAGAGATTGAGAAGTTACAGAATTGATGGATAGCTGGAGAGAAATGCAGTCTGAACTTCTAAGAGCAGCTCTGAGAATCAAAACCATAGCACCCTGGAAAAGGAAAAGACATTGTGAAGGTACAAGTTTTCAAATGGTGCAATGTCAGGCAGGTATCTCACCTAGCCCATTACCTGGTTCAGCAGATAGAATGAACTTGGAATTTCTACCTGTTTCTTCAGGTAACTCCTTTTAAAAAAAAAAAATCAAATCAAAGCATTTGGTAAAAATTAAGCTACATATTTTCTCTCTGCAGACTTCGGAATCTGGCAGATGGAACACTTTGAGTTTCCATGATGTAACTGATGACATAGAAACTACCAAAATGTACAGAAGGGGGACAAAGTTCACTGGACTTCAACAGTGCTCAGGGGGAAGACCTTAGGTTGCTTGTTCCAATACTAAGATTTCTTATATTCTCTGTGTTTTTAAAGACATTGGTTTATAAGTTTGTCTTTATCATAGTTTATGATTATTTATAAAGTACTAAACATAGAAGGGTTTCCACAGATGAGAAATTTGCAACAAGGATAAGGACAGACTAGTAGTTTTCACTCTGCATTTTATCCACACTGGCAAGGCCATGTGTTTTTCTCATAAAGATGACACTTTGTCAGAACACTTTTAAAACTATATTCTAGTTGACAAATGCCCAATTATTTCACAATTTCCAAACTTTAAAATATTTTAGATCGAAAGATGTAGGAGTGCCCCGGCACTTGCTGAGACAGAATCATTTGACTCCAGTGAGTCTGGTACTAAATTGTGATACTAACCTGGAAAGAAATTCATTTCAAATTATAAAATTGGGCCACCACATCAAAAATACTTGAAAACTAAATTTTTTCAATGTTTCTCTTTGCCTCACTTACCAAATACCTCCAATGAGTGCATATTTTTAGGCTAAATTTCCTATAATTACTTCAATTCTGGATCACACCGCCATTTTCTAACTGCTAATATGCTACCAAAGAGAAGTTGGAGAAACATTTCGGGTAAAACATTTCTTTACACAAGACAACGAAAACCTGTAATTTTCAGCAAGATGATTATGTAAAGGATTACCTATAATTTTATTTAATTGTATCTTTGTATTTCATTTTCTCAGCCTAACACTTTTTATTTCATCCTGTCTCAGAAGGAAAGTGCTGAAACTATCTTCAAAGCACAATGTTCAGGGATATTTACATGGTTAACTATTCTCAAATTGTGTCTAAGATCATAGCACTTTAAAAAGAGAGAAGTTAAAATCCATTCTAAAAATTAGTTGCCATAGTTACTAGTATAGGGAACTGCATTAAAATACTGATCAGAAAATCTTAATGATGCACTATGTATAAGTAAAAGTAATAAGAAAACTCTAACATTCAGAAATAACAGGATATTACAGTGTATGCATATATATCTTACAGAGCACCATGAACATATATGTTCAGAATAATGGACTTGTGTGTTTAAGTCCCATGTTATCACAAACATAGGATTTCTTTCTTCTTTTAGACTGAATAATTCCATTGCTGAACACTAAGTTGATTCCTTATTTAGATTATTGTGAGTGATTGTGTGATTAGCATATGAGTGCAGCTATTTCTTCAAGATCTTGTTTTTTTTTTGTTTGTTTGTTTTTTGTTTTTTTGTGGTACCTGGGATTGAACTCGGGGCATTCGACCACTGGGTCACATCCCCAGCCCTTTTTCGTATTTTATTTAGAAACAGGGTCTCACTGAGTTGCTAAGTGCCTTGCCATTGCTGAGGCTGGCTTTGAACTCGCGATCCTCCTGCCTCAGCCTCCCAAGTGCTGGGATTACAGGCGTGCACCACCGCGCCCAGCTAAGATCTTGTTTTTAATTCTTTTGGAAACATGCCCAGAAGTGGTATTGCTGGATCACATGGACCCAATTCCCTAAAGTAGGTGCCTCAGTTTTTAGTTGGCTACCAATACTATACAAATTCCAGTTTCTCCATATTCTCACCTGTATTTAGTATCCTTGTTTTTCAATAGTATGCAAAACAAGCCCATCCTACAAAGACAAATTAGGAAATAAGAAATCTAATATGGTATAACTTATGGAAGCAAAGAACAAGGTGGTGGTTTCCAGAGCCTGGGAGAGTAATTGGGTTGTGATCAACAGGGAGTACCTGTCAGCTAATGTGAGATGAATTTCTGGTGACCTGCTGTACAACATAGTGTCTACAGTTACACCACAGTGGTGTGGGTGTGCACTTGCAATGTTGAACATTTTTACCACTAAAGAAGATAAGGAAATTTTGCAGTGGACAAATTTATGTTTTATACCCTGACTGTAGTGATAGTATCACAGAGGAATGCGTGTGTTCAGATTCATCACATTATATACATTAAATGTGCAATTTTTCATATAACAACTATACTTTCAAAAAGAAGCTAAAATTTTCCATTAAGAAATTTTTAGGTCAGGCATGGTGGTGCATGCCTGTAATCCCAGTGGCTCAAGAAGCTGGGGCAGGAGGATCACAAGTTCAAAGCCATCCCTAAGCAACATGTAGCTCAGTAGTTAAGTGCCCTTGGGTTCAATCCCTAGTAGCAAAACAACAACAAAAGAAAAAAAAAGAAAGAAAGAAAAAGAAAGAAAGGGGGGGGAGGGGGGGGGGGGGGGGGGGAGGGAGGGAGGAAAATTTTTCATTGTTGTTGCTACATAGAGGGATGTTGACAGTTAAGAATGTTGATTCGGAAGCAAAATACGTGAAATTCTCACCCAGCTCTGCCAATTCTAACTGCATGAGCTTCACCAAGTTCTTTAACATCTCCACCTGCTTCCTCATCTGTAAAGTGAAGATGATATTTATGTCTATCTCATAGGATTTTTCCAATGCTTACCTAAGAATGTACAGGTAATTATGCACTAAGAACTTAAACCAACACCTGGCACATTGTGAGGTCTCTATGCAGGTTAGCTCTGCTTAATTGTGTCCATATTTTGTAAACTTTTGATAGTGTAGATGGATGGAATTAATCAATGACATATTTAAAAAATATTTCCATTTGTAGCTTTACTCCAAAGATGAAACTGAACTTCAATACATATTCAGACAAAATCCTCAATGGTTTTAATACTAGTCAAAACTTCCAGAGCTTCAGTTAAAGTTCAGTTCGTCATCTAAATGGTGGCTGGCATACTTTTTCTGTAGAGGTCCCGCTAGTTAAGAGTTTAGTCTTTGCGGTTTAAACAGTTTCTGTCCTAGCTACTCAACTCTGACATAAATGCAAAAGTAGACACCAGCAATACTTAAGCAAATAGATAAGGCTGTGATTCTGAAAGTTTATTAACACAAATAGATAGCACGCCAGATTTGGGCTACAGGTGTAGTTTGCTGACTCTGATAGAAATAACTCATAAAATGAAAAGAGTGCTTAAATATTTCAACTATATTTCGTCTGTCCTAAGGAAAAGAAATTCAATTGAGCTGAGTATCACATTTACATTGTCTGTGAGTTTGCATCCAAATTCTCAATTCACTTAAATCAAATGAAGTATAAACAGTAGTCTGAAAATGTGGTGTTTCTTGTTAGTAAGCATATCAAGGAGATAAAACAGCTTATGAGAAAAGGAATATGCCTGATTCTCTAGTTAATAAGATGAAACTTAATGTTTTCTCTGCCTAGAGCATGAAGATCAAACAGAGTATATGTATGTATCTCTATGGTTAAGAATATTGATTTCTCTGAGTCTTGACTTTCTCAAGTTATATAATCTTTCTTCTTTTTTCCTCACCAACTGTATGTCAAGAAAATATTCCTGGCCATTTCCAATGTTTTAATTCTATAGGTGAGGAGATTCACATTAAAAAAAAGAGAAGAAGAAAAAGAGAAAAATATTTCTTCTCTACAATTAAAATATTTGGATAAAAAATTTAAAAAATTTCCCACCATCCCACACATATAATTACTAAATATTAGCAAATGTTCTTCGTAATATTATGTATTTATAGTTGAATAAAAAATACTTAAAACAAAGTACACTTAAGCAACAAAATCATAATTCACTCTATACATAATAAATTAAAATTAGTCAGTCATGCATGCCCTAATCTATTCCCACTCCAAGTGTGCCCCATGCACCATAGATAGTCCACAGACTCTCCCAAGCTCTGAGGAACAAATGCAGAACGAAACAGAGTACTTCAAAGTGTTTATGGTACACTGAAGATAAATTTTACAGCTGGTGAGACAAAAGACAAAAAAAAATACAGCCTTAAACTTTGTGTCTTTTGCCCCAGATTTTTGAGACATAATTGACAAAGATCATATATATTTAAGATGAACAATGGGATGTTTTGACATGCTTGTACCTTGTGAAACAATTATAGCATGATCAAGCTAATTAGCATCCATCATTTCAAGCAGCTACAGTTTTTCTACTTTGTGTGATGACATTTAAGATCAACTCCTTCAAAAGATTTCACATATACATTATTTTTAACCATCTTCACCATACTGTACTTAGGTCTCCTGAATTTACTCATCTCATTGTACCTTTTGACCAACATCTTCCCATTTTCCTTTATCCAGAACCCTGCCCTTCTACTTCCTATGTGTTCAACTGTTTTAGATTCTACATATATGTGAGATCATACAGTATTTGTCTTTCTATGTCTGGCTTAATTCACTCAGCATAATGTCCTCCCAGTACACCCCTTCTACGGCAAATGGAAGAATTTGTTTTTTATGCAATATTCCATTTGTCTGAGACATCTTTTATCCATTCATCCACTGATGGACCCATAGTTGCTTCCACATCAAGTTGATTGTGGAAGATGCTGCAGTGGACATTGGAATGCATATATCTCTTCAAGGTCAGTAATGATATTTCCTACAGATATGTACTCAGAAATGGGATTGCTGGGCCACATGGTAAGTTCCACTTTTTAACTTTTTGAGGAATTGCCATACCATTTTACATAATGGCTGAACTAACTTATGTTCCCTATATATCTTTTTAATTTTTTTCTGATTTATGACAGATTAAGGAAAAAATGCACTATTTTTCCTGCACCACCGGAAATTTGAAATGCAAAGCTCCATAGTTACTAGTCCTCATAGTGTCACCACCTTTCACTCTTCTAAAACCTCTGCTGTACTCTTACAGAGCAGCCCAGTATGGAAGACTTAGTCCATGTTACTTAGTACATGCTACTTACTGGGCACCATGGAATGGCATGGAGTCCGTAAGGCGTGGCTATAATCTGGTTGGGGAAAAAGAACAAAGACTAAGGGAACAGTTAGGAAACTGGGGTGGTTTACAGTAAAGACTTAATGGTGCACTGTAGATGAACCTCCACCATCTCAACAGTAGTGCAAAGTTCTCTTTGCGTCTTACTGCACAACCTTGTGCCAAGAAAAGTGCAGAAAATTGTATATTCCTCCTACATCTATTTAATCTAAGCAACCATTCAAGTGAACAGCGCAATTGCCTGCATTTTCATAAAATCCCGAATACTTGGGAATCCTGTTTTATTTACATTTTTTCCTCTACTAATGGGTCAGTTGAGCAGCAGTTGGAAGAGCAGATCTGAAGATTCTCCCATCACCCTTAACTTTCAGATGAATAAAATGTGTTTTGGAATCTTCCCTCACCTCTTAATAGACTTCACTTCACACATCACCTCATCACGTAATGAAAGAGGAAAATGAAACCCTTACTGACAACAATTTGGACTCAGTAGGGATGTGTTAAATCAACTGCCTTAGGACAAAAACATCTTTGTCACCCCACAATAGATGGGAACTGACAGATCTAAGAGGGAAAGGGGAATGCTCTTATCGTTTATGCTTTAAACCTTCCAGCTTTCCCCTGCAGCCAGAACCACCTGGTGTCCTTTGTTGCACACACAACACACACTGACATTTCTTTTAATCTATGAAAAAGCGTAAACTCCACAGTGGCAGCAAAGTCCCAATGGTCCATTAGCTACTTGGAGGCTTTTCTGACATTACCAAACAGTAGCAGAAATAGAGAGATGTTCAAAATCAATTTCACGTTTCAAAAACTTCCCATCTCACACTCAGCATTCTTACAGGGATCACCACAGAAACACATGTAAGCAATACAAGGTTTGACAGCTTCCTTAAATATGTATGAAGTTCTTTTAATCACTTTATTCCCATTCTATTTTCACTAAAGTATATTCCCAGTAAATTTTGAAGTACATTTCACAGCAGAAAAAAAAAAAGGACTTAATTAAATACACATCTGTAGCATTTATTCAAGAATTTAGGTCTATACAACTTAATAAAAGAGAATTTGCTTTTCCAGTCTCCCTTGTTATCCATTTAATTATTCACTTTCAACAACAGAGTGAATTTAAAATTGAGATGACCTAAAAATTAACTCACAAATTTGTACAGACTTTGATATGCATTCAAAAGCTATAGTCCTGAAGATGAGAAAACATAGATCAAGATAGATGGAGTTATTTAAGGGAGGAATAGATTTAATTTTTTAAAAAAATTTCCAAGACAATTATTCCTCAATTGTAAAGCTAATGCATTTCTATTGCATGAGTTCTAGAATATCATTGCCACAATACCTTAATCATATAATTAAAGAGTAGTGTCCTGCAGCATAAGATCCATAACTGACTTCACCTGACAATCACAGCTGCACAGAGATTTCAGTCAGGGTCTTTTTGTGACACTTAGATATAATTTCAGAGCAAGAATGATCAAATAGTTAAAAAGGAAGTTATTGGCAACGTAATTTGAGCATTTAGATAAATAATAACCCTGTCAGAGAAAAATTCTGGGAACCTCTCTCATCTTCAACTTGAAGATCTCCTTATACTTTAGCATGCAAAATGTGAGCCTGGATGTCATCATCAAGAAGCCAGGGGAAGCCTGGCGTGGTGGGGCAAGCCTGTAATCCCAGCACTTGGGAGGCCAAGGCAGGAGGATTGAGAGTTCAAAGCTAGCCTCAACAATGGCAAGGCACTTAGCAACTCAGTGAGACCCTGTCTCTAATAAAATACCAAAAAGGGCTGGGGATGTGGCCCAGTGGTCGAGTGCCCCTGAGTTCAATCCCCGGTACCAAAAAAATAAAGAAGCCAGGGGAGTTGGTGTTTATCTGTGTCTCCCTCATACTGTGCACAGAGGCACCTTTGTATACAGTAAGCATTGCATAACTGCTTGTCTTCATGAAGGAGTCTATTCATAAGGTTTCTCTTTGGACTGAGATAGGAAAAAAACCTCAAAACCTTACAACTGGCAAGAAAAACACAACCTACTGTTCTCTGAAATTTTACCTGATGTAAACATACCAAAAGGTCGTCAATAAAGGTTTGGAAATAAACTTGAACAGAACTAGAGGTTCAGATAGTAGAAATGAAAACAAAGACATTTTATTAGAGACAGAAAAAGAACAAAAAACTATAAATGCTTCCAAGCTTCTGAGTATCAAGCTAATGTGAGACATTTTCTGGTATAACTGCTCATGCTTACAAAGACAAGGGGTTAAAGCCACTCTGCAATAAGTTAAAGGAAGACTTTTTTTTTTTTTTTTGGTCTCACCAGCTAAAGGGCAAGAGACTGCATGTATGTTATTCCACATGAGTTCAACATGTCACCAGAGGATGACTGTCCTGCTTTGCAGAAAGCATCATAAGAGTGCTCTGGTCTGCCTATAAAGAACTGTGCCCATAATGCCCCCCTCACAAAGCAATGAAAGTAACATGAACAATTATAACACCACACCACCACCACCACCACCATAATCCTACCAAAAAGCAAACATAGCAAAAGATAAACAAAACACCTGTTTCTATTCCTTACACTAAAAAGAGAAGTCCAATCTAAAATGAATTTTTGGAAGATGTGAAGATTGCGTTCCATATTCTCTCCATCCTTTTACAGTGTCCCTGCCCTATACCTACCAGTAAAATTATCGCTCTTATCCACTCAACAGACCTGAGAACACCTTGCCCAGCACATCCATGGCCAGCGGCACCTACAGCATGAAAACATTTCTCCCCCATTGGTATGGCTGCCTTTATTTTGAGAACTCACACATCCACCAAGATGACACCAGGTACCTCCCTTGTTAAAAATAAGATGACCTAGAATAAAGCCTGGCAAAAAATAAACATGTATGTAAGAAACAAATGAATTACCTTAACTATTCTGTTGCTTTATTCATGATGCTACCAGGTTATGGAATTTAACAAATGAGACTGTGTTTGGCAAGTGTTTTTCAACATCCTAATTGATGACATGGTGATAATGAAAATGACTGATGTCTGCAAGTGTTAAAATTAAACATAGAAGGGTGTATGTATTGTATTCTTTACTTTTTATTGTTTTTACTGTTGTGCTTTTATGCTCCAGGAACCTTTAAAAGAATAAGACTTCATTTTTAACCCACCATAATGCAAGACCTATTCTCATTCTGTAAGAAATGAGGCAATTGTTCAGGAGTAGATGTGATAGTACTGGCTCAGGAGAAAAGGGATGACACATTTTTATTAAAGAAAATGGCTATTTCAGATAAGTCTAACCTACCAAAAAACCAATCAAGTATCCATTGCATTGAGTTCCTAGCAACAGTGCCCAAACATCAAGTCTGAATTGGGACAAGATTGCCTTAATTGCCCTACAATTTCTCAGTGTGAAGTCAAGGTCAGTATTTTAATGTCAAATTCTGGGCCTTTATTTTGTTACCAGAGTTGAGAATTTCTTGGGAAATGTGGAGGTGTGCTTTAAAGTGGAATTGATATCTGAGTGAGAATTTTTAGGGTCTTTGTCTTCAGACTCCATGAGGATGAAACTGTTGCAATCAAAAGTTTAGAGCCATCATAGTTGATGTGAAGGTCCACAGACTTTTCATGTTGGAATTTAATCAGTAAGGGAACTAAAGATGAAAAGACTTAGTGTATTAACAGAAAAAAAAAATAATGGAAAATGGAGGGGGGGTATGCGATTTTTAGTTTTAATAGCAAAACGTTTAGGAATTTCAGCAATGTGAAATTTATACGAGTAGAAAAAAATCCTTTTTATAGTAGAAATAAGCAAAAGTGCTATCTTACTTCAGTTACAACTTCTTCTTTTGAGGGACCAGTGGGCTGCAGAGAAAGCTCAGTCCCGGAGTGAGCAGTGGGGGAGGTCCTGCACCAAAACAGACAGCTACTGTAGCATGAGTAATGAATATTATTGCATTGAGCCGCTAAGATTCTGAGCTCTGTACTTTGAAAAGCCTGCCCTGTCCCCAGTCTGACACAGAGCCTTGGCATTCAAGGCTGACACAGCAGAGAGCAGGGGCTGAGTTAAACAGTGTGTCCTATACAATCGGTCATTTATCAGGAGTCGATATGTTGTAAATGGTACGGGTTTTGCTCTTCTGCTTCCTACCTGTATGCTTTTGTCTGATTTTATTCTTCCTATCATAGTTTTTTTTTTTTACATGAATATTATATGATTTATTATATGTAAATGCTGGACAAAAAAATAGTAACGCATGTTGATTTTTTTCCCTTTTTATATAACCTTACAAGTCCCCAAAGTCTTTAATTTTTTTCATCTTTTTAATTAAAGAATTAGTTATTAAAAGATAATATTCAAATATATGCAGCATCACTCAAGAACTATTCTATCTTTGAAAGAGGAACATAACTAAGATTCATGAACTACATTTTACAGATTTCCCAATATGTATGTTATATAATGTTATGGTTCAGATGTGATGTGTCCCCCAATACTTCATAATTGAGACAATGTGGGAGGGTTTAGAGGGGAAATGATTAGGTTGTGAGAGCCTTAACCCAATCAGTGAATTAATCATTGTTGGGATTAACTGAGTGATAACTGGAGGCAGGTGGGTGGGGTGGAGGAGGTGGGTCGTTGGGGGCGTGGCTTTGGGGTATATATTCGTATTTGGCAAGTGGTCTCTCAGTATCTCTTGCTGATCATCATGTGGCCTGCTTCCCTCCAGCATACTCTTCTGCCATAATGTTCAGCCTCACCTTGAGCCCTGAGGAAAGGTCTATGGATTGAGACCTCTGAAGCTATGAGCTCCCAAATAAACTTTTCCTCCTCTACAATTATTCTGGTTGGGTCTTTTAGTCACAGCAGTAAAAGAGCTAACTAAAACACACCAACCAACTGTAACAATAAAACAGATTATTACTTGCAGGGAATTTAAGGCCAATACATCAACTAAGAGCCAAATCACCAGTAATACCCTTCTGTACATGGACATATTTTAAGCTTTGTGATAATTCATATTTTTTTCACCTTGTCTTTATTTTGAGTACTGCTGATGATCTTTGCTGGTTCCCTGACAGTTTCTCTATCCTATAAAGCTCTTCTATAAATTTCAGTCAAGATGGAATAAATTATATCTTCATAAAAACGTCCTCTAGCTCTTAGTGATTTAAATGTTCTTTGAGATAAATGCTATGACTACAATATACTTCCATAGCAAAATATAGTCAGTCTACATATTGGTGACAAAGATTATAAATATCATATGGAGAACAAAATTAGGCAAAATGATTAATACAATGTAGCTTCAAAAGAGCATACTGTATGCATGAATCAACTTTCCATGGCTGTGACAAAGTACATTAGACAAAAACTTATAAGGAAGGAAAGATTTATTGAGGCCCATATTTCACTCCATGGTGAGTTGGCCTGTGTTGTGGCATTTTCTATAAAGCCCTCTCCTTTTTCATGAAAGATATGGTGTTGAAAGAGTTAACTTTGACTTCTACTTGCTGCTGTTCAGTTCTTTATTCATATATATGGCCACCAGGTATCCCTATTTCAATTATTTAGATCCAGACTAACTCTGTACATTTATCTTTTCTTGAAAAGAGTAACACAAACCTTTTTCTATAAGTACTTAATTTCTAGTTAATAAGCTTTAAGAGTCTTTTTGTGATTAAAAATAAGTTTCTCTTATTTTTAAAGTAGATATAAATCCTTTAGAGTAAAAAGTCTCCCATGAGCTAACATACAGCCTTGCCCTGCTTCTAGATTTTATAAACAACTGCTATAAAAGAAAAACAATAGTGCTGTGGAATCCCAGACAAAGAAGGTTGACTTTTATCAGACAGCCTAAATAGTATGCAGAGAAAACAGTTTCAGTCACGTACAGGGCCTTGACAAGGTGCAAGTGACCTCAAAACCTTGAAATATATAAAATAAGAAATTTAATATGTCTAAAAATTAAGTCATGTCTGTAATGTAATCACCAAAGAAAGTGTAAACAATCTGTGCTGCCAAATATTGTGCTTAAAACCTAAAAGAAAGTGAAAAAGTAAAGAAAGAAGATTCCACAGCCTGACTCGCGTGTTGGTGTGTTATTTTCCCCATCGCTGCTTCTCTGCCTCCGTACTTTGCTGAGCGCTCGCGTTGTACCTCCTGACTGGGGCTGGCCCCCAACAGGCTTGTTTCCCTTTGGGTCTATAGTGAGGAAGAATATCATGGTGGGAGGGTGGTATAGCAAAGCTGATCACACCAGGGCAGCTGAGAAACACAGAGAGAAAAAAGTACTGGGTCCTGCTCTCCCCTTCAAGAACAGGCCCTGCAGTGAACTAAGCCCCTTCCGTTAGGCCCTACCACCTAGAAGTTTCACCACCTCCCAATAGTGACCCAGAATGGCCACCAATCCTTAAACACAAGGCTTTGGAGAACCTTTAAGATTCAAACCACAACCACATAAAAGACTATAGAAATCTGTATATTTTCCATCATGCTGTTATATAGATTATCTTCACTTCCTATCCAGTCTGCTAATGTGTATAAGCACATCATGAACTACAGTTCTAGTCGGAATAATCTCATGATACTTGGGATTGTAGTGCAAGACTCCTGTGGCTCAAACTGGAAAAATCTCATGGTTTTAAATTTACTTTCTTCACACAAAAACTTTAGTAAGCATATCCTAGGCTACAACACATTGAACCTTTTAAAAAAATAAAAAACTAGGTACACTAAAATTATCAGGCGAACACTTCTGACAAAATATGTCAATAGTTTGGCTGAATATGTGGCCTGGCAGATCATTATGCTGAAAGACTGTTTCAATGACTAGTAATGGAATGAACCAAAATTACCATCTGCTTCAACACCATACATATCTCCTTTGTTTGATGGTGTGGAAAGTAATAGCAAACTCAAATTCACTGGAACTTTTTCCAAAACAAATTTAAAGTATGGCACATTATTTTGGCATTCAGTAACTTACAATGTCTTTGGAGGCATGTTTATATTCTAGAAAGTTTATGGGAAACCCATTATTAAATTTGGCCCTATCTATTAAAAATAAACACCATTCTTATATCAAAGTGAGAAAGATTGCTTTAAAGTATGACTTAAGTGCAGTGAATATTTTGTTGTCTCGGTTGTTTCTGGGTACCTGAAAGAGATTCTAGTAGAATAGTCAAGAATGAATTTCCATATAAATGACACAAAAGTATTGAAAGAAACTCAAGCATACCTTAAAATTGGCTCATCTTCCACACACCTCTCTCTTCTGGTTCATACAGCATGCGGTAGGGAACCAAGAACACAATGACCACTAGGGTTTCCATTTTGGGGACATACTTATGTTTGGTTAAAGCATTCATTATTCATCCAGAATTTACATTTAACTGGGGGTTCTGCATATTATCTGGAAACTGTGTTGACAATACAGTTCCTTGAAATATTACAGTGGTCAAGTTAAATAACTGTTAATATTTCTTGTGTTTCTCTTCTTGGAATGAATTATTCATTTGTGCTGAGCAGTGTGCAAGCAATAATAAAGCCAAATCCACATTTTTGTGATACTCCTGACAAACTGCTGCTATATTAAAGAAATAAATTACAAGTCTTATATTGCTCAGCTGCACCACTCTCATCCCTGTTTTTGAAGCATTTCAATCAACCCTGCAATCTTCACCAAGTTGTAAGATATTAAGCATATATTTTATCTACCTTGGAGTAGCATTTTTTTTTCCTGAAACTGTGAAATATTCAACTTTTTTTTTTCCAGATAATGGTCAAACTGGCCATTTGGATTATAAATTAGGTTTTTCATGGCTAATCTACTTCACATCGGCACTTATTATATAAGGCACAATTATGTCATCACAAGGCTCTGGTACAACATGAAAGGAATGTAAATGTCAGGATTGATGACGATGGCTGAGAGCCAGCTCATTAAAGGCAATGGTGTGAATAATATAACTGTGTTGCTTTTGAAAGAACGGAATATGTATTATCCACCTATGAGTGTACCAAAGCAGAGTCGTAAACATAGATCTCTAACTGCAGCCCATTTAAATGATGAAAGGGTGTATATTAATCTATGAAATAGATTTTACCCAGGGGGAAAAATTGTTCTATTTATGAACGTTAAAACATTCAGTGCACAGAGAAGCACTTATCTGGTGAGCATCCAATGGTATGCAGATGTGTTTTACTAGTGTTTTCTGCTAAGATAAATAGGTCACAGTCATAAAAGATGCTACCATAATTTACTAGAAATAAAGGAACCAAAAAGAGCAACATGTAGGCAAATTTTTGTAAAGCACAGACAGTAAGTATTTTAAATTACTGGACCTCTGTGTTTGATGTATTTAATTCAAAAGCTATTGACAAAACATGACAATAAATATAAATACATATTACACAATATAATAGCTGAGTGTGTTTTCATACTTAGTATTCCCCAAAGTGAAGTTAATAAATCTCTTGGCAATAATTGTATGCCTCAGAACCACCTTTGTTTTCAGAATTATGGGATCTCATTACAATTTTTTCAGTTTGGGGGGAAATTATTTTACTATGTTAATGGCTCCCTTTTCTTTACATTCATAATTAGATCAAGAAATTTCAGTTTACCTGCCTAACATCAGTTATTACCAGGACAACTCAACAGATTTTTCTCTGTGATACTTGCCACTTAGGTATCTTTGAAGTATCATATCTTGTCTATTAAAATAGCATCCACTAAGCCAGAAGATAGAGGGTATTTATATTGTGTGGACTCTCAGAGATGTTTCTGGGCCCATCACCTACCTGCTGATACCCAAATTACAGATTCCAAGGGAGAATCAAATGTCAAGCAAAGTAAGAAATAACTACTGTATCGGGGGCAAGGTAGTTACTTAAAATATTCCAGTGTATAATTGTTCATCAATATCAGTGAGGGATTGGTTCCAAGACTCCTCAGAGATATTGAAACCTGTGGCTGCTCAAGTCCTTTATGAAAAATGACCTAGTACTTTTTTTTTTTTTTTTTTTTTTTTGGTACCAGGGATTGAACTCAGGGTCACTGGACCACTGGGCCACACCACCAGTCCTTTTTTGTATTTTTTTAGAGACAGGGTCTCACTGAGTTGCTAAGTGCCTCGTCATTGCTGAGGCTGGCTTTGAACTCGCGATCCTCCTGCCTCAGCCTCCCAAGTGCTAGGATTACAGGCGTGCGCCACCGCGCCCGGCTGACCTAGTACTTTTATATGACCTATACATATCTTTGTATTCCTCTAGAAAGGTCTAGATTACTTACATTATTTAGTACAATACAAATACTACATAAACCATTGACACCCTGTGTTGTTCAGAAAAAAATGACCCTCCCCAAAAAAATCTGGATGCATTTAGTAGACATAAACTTTTTCTCAAAAATTTTCCATCTGTTTTTGGTTGATGCTTGTCACCCTTAGATGATCGTTATCCCTCTTTGCAATTTTGAGACTAGGATGCCGAATGTATAAAAGATCTTGCATGTGGCCCAAGATCTCCAAGCTGACAAGAGGTAGGGAGGACATCTGGACCTAGGACTTCTCATGGTAGCTAGGTCTCTCTCCCCAGGACGTGTGATGGTCCAAAGAACAGAAAGATGATGATGTGGAAGGAAGACTTTTGATGCTGGGCAAGTCTGACTCCATGCCACATTACCTTCTTTCTCTAAGAGCATCTATAATATTCATTCCTGTTTCTCTTCCTTCTTGAATAATATCATCTATGGTTTGAATGTATCCCCTCCAAAACTCAGATGTCATCAACATCGTATTACTATGAGGGAGGGGATTGTAAATGATGATTAGGCCATGAGAGCTCTTCCCTTGTGCCTGGGATTAAGAGGATTCATGAAGAATAGAGTTTGCTCTCTTGTCCTTCCAGCTTCTGTCTGGTGAGTATACAAAGTTAGTGACATTGAAATTTGTCACTAAACATGGTGCCATATCACTCTGTCAATCCATTTTTTTTAACTTTAGTTTTCTATAATGCTGCCCCTTGTCCCTAAAATAGCAATTTTTTTCATATTTTAAAATTGCTTCAAATAACATTTCATCTGTGAACCACAATCTTTAAACAGAGTTCCCCGGCCTGCATCTATCTCTTTCTCTCTGTGTGTGTGTGTGTGAGTGTGTGTGTACGCGCGCGCGAGCGCGCGTGCGTGCTTCTGCATCCTCAGAGGACTATAAGTAGTAACACTGGAAATGATTTTCAGAGCTAGCAGATCCTCAATTTAAAGCCCTGAATGGAGGACAGATACACTAACTTCTCAGAATGACATTCAAGGCATGACCCTTACTTCCCTCTTCAGTTTAATCTCTCTTCATTTCCTTTCACTTGGATTTTACCAAACTATCTTTACTTTTGCAAAGATATCAGCCTTATCCATACTTCCTGGCTGTTTTCATGCTGTTTTAAATAATGAGAACCATCTTCTTTCCTCGACTAGATAAACTCCAGCTCATTTACAACCTTTGTAATAGGTAATTTTCAGAATTTGATAGGTAAAATTGGACAGCACAGTAGATCTACTTTGATAACAAATAATAATAAAAAAAATCCTCAGTGGTTACAACGATTTCATTTCTCACTCCCTGTGTAAGCAGCTGAGGTTTGGCTGATAAACATTTTCCATGTGCGTTCTCATTTATTGTGGGAACTAGGTAAAGGACATGTTCCTATTTTGACTTTTTTTTTTTTTTTTCTGTAGCAAGAGAAAAGTATCTAAATAGATAGCAGAACTATTAAATGGCCTTTATAGTTGCCTCTTGAATTTCAGTGCTCATCACAACCTGTCACATGTCACCAGCAAAAGTCAGCCACATGAATGAACTCAACAGGAAGAGGAGGCCTTACATGTGCTAAGGCAATAGGCAAGTGTGAATGAATTTGTAACGGAAAATTGAGTATTTGGAAACAATAATTCAATCTACCTCTTTCTACCTCCTTGTAAGTTTATTTGAGTAGTTTTATCTCTAGAGTTTTTCTTGTTGAATAAATAAAAAATAATATGATTTATTCAGCTTTGTGACCCCAGTAGCTAGCACAGTTCCTGAAAAACTATAGTTTTCATTAATTATTTGTTAAATAAATTAGTTTATGAATGAATGGATAAATGAATGAACAAAAAAGATCTAATATAAAAACATTGTATTGGGATTGATTTTTGAAAGTTTTGCTGTCCAGATCATAACCAAAATGCCTTGAGGACATGGTTTTATTCAAGTTTTTATCTCTCTACTCCCTCCATTCTTCAAAGAGCTTGGCATCATGTGAGTATACATTCAGAAAATCTTACTAAGCCATGAATAATATATGAATGTAGGGTAAGCAACTGTGAATAACTTATGTAAAACTAACCATACCTATAACTGTGTTTTAGAATGAGTCCTAAGTGAGCCTGTCATGACCCTCCAGTAGTTGCTCTTTAAGAAACACTTTGCTCAAAGTCTACTGATTAACATGTTAATCACAACTGAAAGAGCAACATCCAGACTGTTGCTCTAATAAAGATATTGAAACATATCCTAGACCAGTTGTCACAAAAAATGAACCATGATATTACTGTCATCCATGGAGAAAAGTAGGGAAGACAAGACCATTTCCCTGAAATATCCCTTTCCTCTCCCAAGAAACTAACAAAGTTAAAGGAACAATAAGAACAAGACTGGGCCAGAATATTCAGATGAATATTATATCTCAAAGAACAGCAGCTTTCTCCCACATACGCTGGGAATTACAACAACTTATTGTGTCATCTGCAGGAAGGTTCATGCCTTTTTGCATGTACACCAAGTTCTTGGGATGCAGGTCACACAAGGGGACAAAGCAAGCTAAGTTAGTGATGTCACTGCTACTGGAGTCTAACTTATAAAACCCTCTGCCTGCAGTGGCTGGTGTGGAATTAAGGACAGGAGAGCTATGAGAGACAGAGGTGTTATTCTCTGGCATAGCACCAAGAAGAATGGGCGTGTTCTCTCTCCAGCTTGTCACCACTGGGCTTCCCGGAATAGTGTCAGGAAGGTTGCAGGCACTACTTCGTGAAGAACAGAGAGCTGTAGAGGAGCTATCTGTCCAGCCTACTGTCACTGGATATTCCCCATAAACATATTTCAATAAAACTTGTAAAAAAAGAAAAAAATAGAGAAAAGATAGAAACTCTGTAAAAAATGATCACATTTTTGCTTATTAAACCTAGCTCTGGGGATCATACTGTGAGTGCAAGTTTGTTTGACTGGGTTTGTTTTAAACAAATCTGTGTAATGAAAATTCAAGGAGGAAGAACTGTCTACCTGCAAAGACATGAAATCTCTCCTCAAAAACAAAGTCGACACACATGCTTCTGCTCCATTTTTTTTTAAAAAAAGCTAAATTTATTATTTCATTTCATTTTCTTGAAACAGCATGGAATTGAGTAGGAAAAGAAGCTGCAACAGTCACTAAAGACAGTGAGTGGAAACACTATGTCACTGTAGATATACTGGGGCTGCAATGGTTAATTGTTCAGTTGTGAGAAACCTGGACAGGGCCAGCATCTGTCACTGACAAGGACACTCCGTTGACCACAAAGTGATGGTGCCACTATAACTGGCATCGATGTGGCACTTTGTCCTGAATTTGCCTGTCTTTGTCATTGATTCCATCCCAGGCTCGCCTGTCCCACTCATGTTCCTTTCAGACTGTCCAATTTAACATCTTACTAAATTTCCCACCACAACTATACTAATTTGTCCTATTCCTGGTTCTCAATTTTGAGTGATTTTTTTTCTAACAAGCTAAATTAAGTACCTGTTGAGAACAGAGAAAGCATAAGAAAAACTAATTTATTTGTCACAGCAGGGAAAGAGGTTCTGAAGAAAGTTTCAGGACACCTGAGATACAACTTCTTTTAGAATCATAAAAAATAACCATTTTGAAGAGAATGCTTCTAAAATATACACAAAAGTTCCTTGTTTTCTTTAAAAAAAATCACTCAAATCTATACTGCTATTACTAGTTTCCATACGTATACCAAATGCTAACATTCTTGCTTTATGAAGGCTGTCAATTATTATATTTTGTTTAGTGTTTCTGTTTTCCATGATATATATCCCCATACATATTTTCTAATTCACTACTGGTTATCAACAATAAAACTGGTAAAAGATTTAGATTGCAAAATTTCTATGCATATCAAGTGAACAGGCAGGGAATAAAAACCCATTTATACAAAGTGAAATGCAAGCACTAATGGTATATTGTTGCTGTGATTGTTTTCTTCTACATCATGTGTTTGATTTTTTTCCTCCCAATTATTGTTCATTTTGGTAATTAAATTTGCCCCAAAATTTAGGTTTAGGTTCTTTGCTGAAGCCAATAGACAGGTAAATTAAACAAATTATAATTTTCAAAAACTCTAAGTCTCCACTTAATATAAAATGTTATTATTTTTATCACCCTCTAAAAAAGAAGTCCTTCCAGTTAAGCTTCTCTTATGTCCTAGAATTTTTTATGTATACAACAAATGACTACTTATAGACTTGCTTACTTACTTATGCATGTTTATCTTGCACTGTCCAAAACAAAAGAATATGAAGGGAAGGAGGTGGCTGAGATGTTCCCAGGACCTGCTTGCCCAACTTCCTTGTTGTGTTGATCGACTTCCCTTCAATCTGGCTTTTACCATGGGGTATAATTTCTTTCAACCTGATTGTATAGTCCTAACAATTTTCCCTCTAGTAATTTTCATCAGTTGCTTTATCAGTATTCTCTAATTAACCAGCCAAAGCTCAGCTCTAAGACCTGAAAAAGCATAGCACCATGTTCTCTATTTTCCCGGCTTAATTGGGAGAAAACAACACTGTTCTGTGACTAGATGTTCACTGTAGTTTTGCTCTAAAACTTTTGAACCTTCTGATAAATAACTCCTATCTTCTTTATAGGATCATCTCACACACATACACACACACACACACACACACACACACACACACACACACATTCTTGAAAAGAGAAAGTTTTGTCCCAGAATTTGAGTTAAATGTAATACATCATGGCGGAATTGGCTCACAATAGAGGCTATTATTTTTTGTTTTATTGTTGTTGTTGTCAAGTGTATGCTCAGTGTCAGGGTCTCTGTAATCTGCCTGAGCAATTTTGCCTTGATTGACTTCCTAGAGGTTTCCATAAACAAGATACTTGTTAGATCCTTTCAGTGCAAAGGAGTTACTGCCCTTCTTAGAACATGCCCCATACTGAAGTGACAAACAGGACACGAGCAGGACATGAGCCTTGCGGGTCCTCAGGAATCCCTGCCCTCCTGCTTTCATCTCCACTCTGATATGACGTCATCATCCCTTCCAAAGCCACTGAGACTTTATTATGACTCATGTCCCATTTCCATCATTAAAATGCTTGGAGTCAAGCAACTTGGCAAGAACCACCCTCAAGGACCCATGTCTCACCTTGATCACATTTCATTCACGTCACCACTCTGTTAATGTCACTTCGTGTCTCTAAAATGCAATGTTATCTCTCTCATGTTTTCATTGGGTGAAACAAGTTAGATTATGGTACTTTGCAAACTCATAGACATAAATTGCTTCACTAATAAGAATAAATCCAGCATCCAAGAAAAGAAGAAAAGGAAATATCCAAACACTGCCAGGGCCCTACTTTCCGATTCACCCAGGCTGATGTGGGGAGCAAGACTGCAGCTGCATGTCTACCAGCCCTTGGAATGCACAGCTTGGTGGCTTTAAGCCAAGAGAAGGCAGATGGGACGCTGGTGTTTAGCTCCAGTGGGCGTGATGTTGGCAAAGACGTTCCGTAGCAATTCTCCTGTCAACAGGTCTGCCCTCCTCAGGAAAGAATGAAGGCATAAGCAAGAACTAAAGATGGAGGATGATTTGATAGTGTCTGTGGGGACAAGCAAAACTCTCAGTCTAATGACAGTATTATAAATATTATAATAGAGTTATTAGTGAGTGCAGACTGAAAAGCAGCTGGATGGCGCAGTCGAAAACGCTGTAGCCTCGGGCCTGACTACGAGAGCGCACAGCTGAAAAGCTTGCACCAAATGTTCTGTTCTGTACAGGGGTGCAGCCGGAGGAAGAGCACAGCGCGCTCCGCACGGGCTCGAGGGGATGGGTGTCTCATTATTCACAAGGTTTACCCAGTGTTTGCTTCCTGAGGAACAGCAGTGATGATATCTGAGTGAGTCTCTTTTGACAAGTGTGTCTCTGGTTGAAATATTGGGAACTGCAGGGCATGTCTCTGGAGAAGAGGAGAGAACTTCAGACATGTTTGGTAGTGCTTTCTGGAATGTAAAATTCCCCAGGTCCTTGGAAACATGGCTGCATAAGCATGAACAAGGTAGAATGTTGCCGCTTACATTAGGCTCAACAGCTATTTGCAGGTGTAGTAGGCACTGATGGTTGGCTATCTAACATGAAGAGGTCAGAGAGGCCCCACAGGCATAGGAAGGTTCTGAGGGAAAACAACAGAAACAACTTGTCATTCAAAGCAATATTTAAACTAGAGCTTACTAAATACATCCAGGCAAGTTTTCTGCCTTAATACCTCCTAATTATTTTAGGAATAGTGGGTATCCATATTGAGTCCAGACCTCAAAAACACATAGGACAGATATGCCAATTGGGGACATCAATGTTGAGAGGAAGCCAGTAAAATGCAGAAATGGACTCATGCAAAGAATCTTCTGTGAATGGAAGGGAGTTAATCTGTGACCCACACATGACAGTATAGTCACTCAGGTTGCTATAGTGCATATACAGCAGGAAGAATTTAAGTAGGATGTAATAGAAAACATTTTCTACTGTGATATTAGTGCTTGAATTAAAGTAGGAGAATTGGCTTCTTAAATATAACCATTTTGACCATAGGTAGAGTCTGGGAAAAACAGATGATAATTTCAAAAGCAAAATTTTAGGAAAGGTCATAGAGAAATATGCTTATTATTCCTTGAGAGGTAGTTTCCAAGAAACAACTTATCCTAAAGCCCTTACTTTCTACACAAAATAGTGTCTCTATGCACAATGATCTTCCAAGAAAGTTGAATTGATGACACTAGAGTTGTATAAGACTTAAGAATTGACTAATGGATAGGAGGAAACTGATCAGGGAGGTTCCTGGTCAATGTAGTTAAGGATACCAGAAGACTCAGAAATGTGTAAGCAGCTGTCATGCGGTCAGAAGGCAGCTCCTCCAAGATGAGTTCCACAGCCTTTGCCCACCCAGTGACAGATGGTGGGAAGAAAGTATAACCTTGAAAGGCAGATTTACAAGGCAACTCCAGAAGGTCTCACAAGTTAGTTACATGGGTTGGTTAATATTGTATGGGAAATTAAGAATAGAATAGTTTACTTTCTAAAAGAATATGAAAGGGTAGACCACTGACTCATAAGTTCCCTTTACAATATGAGGATGTAGAGGCACACTCCCGAGAAATATGCTAGATGATTGCAGCGATGCTACCAGCGACTGGCCCCAATCTTCTTGCCACGCTCAGCGACCGTTCCCATAGGAGGCTTCTGAGGGCAGGAGCCAGCACAGCCTCCTTGAAGGACAGGACAGGAGTGCGGGAGAGTTTGAACCTCTGAAGTATCGCATAAATAATGACCAACAGGAGGGGCATGGACAAGGAAAATAGTTTCGCACTCTTCTGGAGGAACAATACTGAGGTCTGCTCTGCACAGAGCCCTGACTTCTGACCTCTATGATATACTCATTAGTGCAGGACACACTGAGTTACATATGGAAGAACTAGAAATTGTACAAGACAAAAATATACAATGAAGCAAAGAAGTTGGAAAGTAAGACGGCCGGGGGAGGGTGGAGGGATGCCTTCGGACTAGGATAGTGGGGGTACCTATGAGGTCAGGGATGAGTTCTGAGCGCTCACCTTCTTCTTTATGGCCCACCCCTCAGGAACACTTTGTGATGGGCTTAACTCTACTGTGTATCTAGCATTCTAGTCCAGAGCTCACTTTCTCAGTGCCCAGCTGTCTGGCATAGCAGGGCTCTTCGGACTATGGAGATACGCCTTGTCTTTTGGAATTCCAGTTTGTACTCCTGGTGTGTGTGTGCTTTTCCACTTGCTATCTTCAATATTTTGGAAAAGTAGAGATGATGATCAGATAAGGGAAAGCTTGTTCCAGACGGATGAGCAGCTGGAAGCTTCGTTATGCTGTTCTTCTTCCCACTTCCCTAAATGAGCTCTATTGGCAAAGACAGAAATCTGAACTCTCAAGACAGATTAGAACATTATCATTCCAGGTAAAAAGATGAAACTTTGTGCACACAGTATGAGGCCCCATGATGAAATTTCAAACAATGATTCAGTGACCCTGGATTCGAAGATAAAAAAGAGAATTCACAATGTCTGCAGGAGAACAAAGAGTCCCAACCCTTGATCATGGGTCCCCTTCCCATCCCGGGTGGGGCAGCCAAGCTTTTGTGTTTGGGCTGATGTGGCGGAAACATGAAGCTTCTGAGAGATGCTGATCAGAGTCAGGGGTCCTAACTCTGCATGCCAGGATGACAGTGCGGTGCCCTTCTCAAGGAAAGGAGTACTTCCTGAAACATCAATTGAGGATCACACAGAGAAGAAAGTTCTTTGAGTCTTCCATTGTAGAAATATAAGAAAACATTGGTGTGCCTTTGTAAATGAATAACAGCTTAGTAACCCAGAATTTCATTAATTCCAAAAGTAAGTCATGATTACTGAATACCCACATCTACCCAAAGAGAGGGCACAGTTGATTCTGAGCCTTTCATTCTTTTCTTGTCTTTCAGACTCAATGCAGATTGAGAACAGGGAAAAAGATGATGAACTGAGTGGTACTGAGTGGTTGTTTTTGGCCTATTCATCCTGAACTCTCCAAGGTTACCCAGAATCTCTCTTTCCATGAATTACTGTTCCCAATAACGAAGACATAATTTGTAAGAACAAAACTTTTTTTATGGACAAAATGAAATCCTTCAGATTGAAAGCTCACAGATAGGGACTCAGTGTGAAAAACATCTCATAAAAGTTGATTTAGAAAGAGAATTGGGACTCTGTTTTGATGGAGTTTACCCAAGAAGAAAGGCAAAGGGCTAGAAGATAACCTTCTGCAGGCCATGACGGGTCAGCTTCTGGGAAAGTGTGAAAAGAAATTACTTTGGGGAAGTAAATATGCTGCAATTGAAAGAACAACAACAACAACAAAAATAACCCTTGGGCTTATCTTAGGTGAGATGGTTGAACTTATCCATTGACTTCACACTTGCCCTACAGGGTGGCAGAGTTCAGGTGCAGGAAGATTCCTTGGTTGGATATTCATGCAATCATCCTGCAGAATCTTGGGGTCTGGAGTTTCTAGGTAGGGAGATTAGACACAGAGTATACCACCCAGGAAATTCTGAAATCCTAAAACCAATAAGTATGGCCTAAAGGTACTCTCTCCACGTGCCCCAGGGAGACTGTGGCCCAGCCAGCCCCCAGCAGGATGTACCTAGGGTCCCAGGAACTGCAGGACACTGTCATCATCTTTGCAGATATGTGTTTTGTTGACAAATAGAAAATTACCCACCAAGCAATCCTGAGAGTAAAATTTAACACCAGGATTGCCTTCATCTAGTCAGCAAATTCATTCACTCATTGGGACGGACCCTCTGAGGAGGATTTCTGTGGTTTGTAATCAGTGGTATTTATTCTTTTTTTTTTTCTTTCTTTTTGGGTACCAGGGATTGAACTCAGGGTCACTTGACCACTGGGACACATCCCCAGCCCTGTTTTGTATTTATTAGAGACAGGGTTTCACTGAGTTGCTAAGCACCTCACCATTGCTGAGACTGGCTTTGAACTCGCGATCCTCCTGCCTCAGCCTCCCAAGTGCTGGGATTACAGGTGTGCACCACCACGCCCAGCCAGTGGTATTTATTCTTAACAACATTTTATCCTTCAAATAGAAGAGTAAAGTTCTTTTCCTTTGCCATGGTATGGGTGGCGGTTTGTGGTGTTGAAGGAGTTTGGGTTTTGAGAAGGGAGGAGCCAGCTTTAGCATTAATAGAGCGTGTTTAGGCTTTAAAAGATGATGAGGGGCATGGGGGGGTGGTATAGAAGGGCTTTCCTTACCCACTACCATCCAGTCTTCTTAATCTGCTAAAATGACATAATTATAAAACATATAATGAAGGAGCCCCAATTAGGGAGATGGCTATTGCGGTCAGCTGGAAGCCATAAGTTCCACCTGATAATAAGTATGTATGTGACACACCTGTAAATGCACGTGAGGCACCCGCAAAGCTAAAGGTATATAACCGGGTGAAAGCGGTCGGAGTGAGGAGGAGAGAAGAATGAATTCATTCAGTCAGTCATGCAGTCGCTCGGTTGGAAGAAGAGTTCAGGTCGGAGAAGAAGAAAAGAATCAGAGCGGCCAGAACGTAGGCAGAGCGGTTACAGAAGAGAAACCAGATAGAAGAAGTAATTCCTGGTCAGAGTCAGGCCGAGGCTCCCGAGGAAGAAAGAAGAAAGAAGCTCTAAAAGCTAAGCTCTCTCTCTCTCTCTAAAGAAGAAATCTCTCTCTTTCAAGCTCTCTCTCTTTCTCTCTAAGCTCTAAGAAGAAAAGCTCTATCTTTCTCTCTAAGCTCTAAGAAGAAGAAGAAGAAAAAGCTATCTCTAATCTTTCTCTCTAAGCTCTTTCTATGAAGAAGAAAAATCTTTCTTTCTCTCTCTAAGCTCTATCTAAGAAAGTAGAAGTAAAAGTAGTAATAGCTTTACTCTGCCTCCGAGAGTTTTCCTCCCGCGGTGTTTGTGGCTGGCCACGACAGGCAGCTTACAATATAATTGTCTTGCATGTCATTGGGCATGTAGATGGGAAGAAATGGAGTGTAAAATCACTCAGAAACTCTTTAAAATGAGAACCCTGGGTGAAAATCCAGCCCTATTATTTGGCTTAGGTGGTCCTTTCTCCCCAGCTGCTTCACTAATCTTAATCTGTATCCAGTTGTGTAAAGTGAGATTACAGAGCTATGACTGGGCCAGAAATTCTCTCACTAAGCACGAAGGGTAAGAGACGAATAGCTTCACCTGTTATCAAAGTAGAAACTGAAAAATGAAAGATAGCTGGCTCATGAGTTCAAATGTGAGGGCATATTCTCTGACCCTTGGTCTCTTAGAGGGAACAGGACCCACCCAAAGATCTGATCCATCCTCGATACAACCTGGGGAGATTGGATATGTTCCTTCCACTTATCTTACCCTTACGGAAAATGGGCAGCCATCTACCCCAATGTCCTTCCCTACCCTCTCCTATTGTGAGGAATCATTGGAAATCAAGTGACAGAAAACACAAGTAACAAGTTAAATAAACAACAGGGAAAAGTTCTACTCATGGAATTGTCATCTCTGGGAGCAAGTTTGCTTTCAGGCACCTAATTTATGGTAGGAGTTTCATTGATAGCCATGGGATTCTGTTTCTTTCTATGTCTGGCCTCAATTCTTTTGTGTTTTCAATTCTCAGGCTTTAAGTGGTAGACACATGATTTCCAACAAGTTCAAAGTCATATCTTCCCAGGTTGAAGTGCAACTGAAAGCACAGGGCCTCTCTCAGAAAAGCCTCCATTAGTCTCATTGTTCCATTTTGGCTTTTTAAAGTGGTATCACCTGTCACATGCCCATCCTTGGACCAGGGAAAATGGTGGAAGACAATTCCGCCTACATATGGGCAGAAACTAAAGAACACAGCTGCTTTTCCTTAGAAATAAATCTTGATGCTTATTTTTCAAGTATTAAATAAGCATGAAACAAGTAGAAGAGAGTCCTCCGCCGTGAAATCACAATGAGCTATATTTCTCAGTGACCAAAAAATATCCTCAATGACTTGTGCTCCAAATAGAAATAACGACAAATGTCCAAATGACACAGATTTTCTATTATCTCCCCCCTCAATAGAAAATAGATCTTAATCCACTAATCCATTCATAGAGTTCACCAAATGTTCAGGTTATAAAAAACAAATTTCCAGTTACTGCTGCCACCATTGGGCATAAACTTTCATCAACAAACAAAACAATAGTAAAAAGATAGAAAAACTGGGAAAACAGAGATTGAATAAAATTATACTTATGCTGCCACTCTTGCTCAGCTCTGCAAGCCAGGGAAAGATACACTGGATTATGCTGCCCATGAGGTACAGTTATCTAGCACTGCAGTTCACCTGGCCACCTGGCTGCCTAGTGACACTCCCATATCTCAGTGTCTTTAAAAAAAAAAAAAAAAAAAAAAAAAAACCTCCTCTGTGCTTCATTTATCTTTTGTATTGCTTTAAAATTTTTTTAACATTGTTGTATATTAGTTATACAGAACGGTAGGTTTCACTGTAGCATATTTTTATAAGCATATAACATAATTTGATCAATTGCACTCCCAAGTTACCTCCCTGTATTCCCCACTCCCTCCTCATCCCTAATGGGTCTCTCTGATCTAACTATAGAACAAGAGTGTCCACTTTCACCTCTCTTATTCAGTATAGTACTGGAAGTTTTAGCCACAGCAATGAGTCAGGACAAACAAAATAAAAAGCATATGTATAGGAAGGAAAAGTTAAATTATACTTGTTTGCAGATAATATGGTAATATATACAGAAAAACCTAAAACCTCAAGGAAGAAAAATTTTTAGAGTGGTTAAGTAAGTTCAGTAACAATGAAAGACACAATATCAACATGCAAAAATTGGTACCAGTAACAAGATTGGTGAGAATGAAAACATTAAAGCAATCAATCCCACTCACTATAGCTATAAAAAATGAAATATCTAGGAATAAATCTAACAAAGAAAGCAAAATTCTCTACAGTAAAAATTACAAAATTCTGATGAAAGAAACTTAAGACACGATTTTTAAAATGTCCATACAACTCAAAAGTGAGTTACAGATTTAATGCAATCACCATCAAAATACCAAGGACATCGTTTACAAAACTAGAAAAACATTTCTAAAATTCAAATGGAAGCACAAAAGATCATGAACAGCCAATCTTGAATAAAAAGATCAAAGCTGAAGGTATCATAATACCTGCTTAATAATAATACAGAGCCATAAAACCAAAACAGCATGGTGCTGGCATAAATACACAGATCAAGGAAACAAAATAGAGATCCCAGAAATAAATCCATAAATCTACAATCAACTGATTCTCAACAAAGGAGCCAGAAATATACATTGGGAAAAGAATCACTTCTTCAATAAATGAAACTGAGAAAATTGAAAAACACATGCAGAAGATTAAAACTTGAAGCCTATCTCTCACCCTGCATAAGAATCAACTCAAAATGAATCCAAAACCTAAATGGAAGACAGAATTACAAAAAAAGAAAAAGTCATAGAGGAAACATTTCAAGACATTTGCATAAACAATGATTTTTGTATATGAGCCCAGAAGTACAGGAACAAACACAAATCTATACAAAAGGCTTTACATCAATCTAAAAAGCTTGGCCAAGTAAAGAAAATAATCAACGGATAGATGAGACAATCCACAAAATGCAGAAAATATTCACCAATTGTGTCTGACAGAAGATTAATATTCAGAATATGTAAGGAGCTCAAAAAGCTTAACAAAAGGAAATCACCTTAAAAAATGGACAAATAATTTGAATAGACACTTCTCAAAAGAAGAAATAGCCGGGCGCGGTGGCGCACGCCTGTAATCCCAGCACTTCGGGAGGCTGAGGCAGGAGGATCACAAGTTTAAAGCCAGCCTCAGCAATGGTGAGGCACTTTGCAACTCAGTGAGACCTTGTCTCTAAATAAAATACAAAAAAGGGCTGGGGATGTGACCCAGTGGTCGAGTGCCCCTGAGTTCAATCCCTGGTACCACCATAAAAAAAAAAGAAAGAAAGAAAGAACAAACATCCAACAACTATGACAACTATGTACAAAAAAATGCTGGATGTCATTAGCCATCAGGGAAATGCCAATCAAACTTACAAGGGAATATCCTCTTACCTCAATTACAACAATGACTATGAAGAAATAAAAATTCTAGCAAAGATATAGTTTAAAAAGGAACTCACATACACTGTTGAGGTTGGTGTAAAGTCATACCAACATTATAGAGAATACTAAGAAAGTTCTGCAAAAAAAAAAAAAAAAAATAGTTCTACCACCTGAACTGGGTACATTTTCAAAGGAATTTCAATGAGCATAACAAAGAGACACCTGCATGTCCAAGTTTACTGTAGCTAAGATATGAAATCCTGGTAGATGCCCACCAATGGATAAATGGATAGAGAAAATTTGATTATAATATATATACATATATATGTGATATTTCATTATAAAATATTACTGAGCCATTAAGAAGAATGAAATTCTGCCATTTGAAACAAAATAGATGGAACTGGGTCACATTATGTTAAGGAAATCAGACAGACACAGAAATACAAGTACATGCAGTTGTATCTCACACATGGAAGTTAAAAACAAGTCAACATGAATGTAGAACAGTGATTTCTAGAGGTTGCAGGGAGAGGCAGAAGGTAGATAGATGAGGAGAACCTGGATTTGATTACTGCATGCAGAATGCGTGTATTGAAATATCACACGAAACCCCATTAATCTTTACAATTAATACATGTTAATCAAGATTAAAATTTAAAAACAGCAGCCTTGAAATGTAAAGGAAGAAGATTTCCTCATTTCTTGCTTTAACACATTGAGCAAGTTCCCTGGAGCAATAGGGCACTTCAGGAACACTGTTCACATTTCTTTCAATTTGCATAATTCTGTTGCTAAGGAGATATTGAACACTATGAACAAGAAATAAATAGGCTTAATAAATTATTTATAATGTCAATAAGAATTTTTGAGATCTTTCCTTCAGAATTAAAGGGTGATTTCAATATTTCAAAGAGACTGAAAATTCTCCCAACTCCACTTCCCATAAAGAGGCGGTGATGTTTAAATGTGAAAAAAGAAAAAAAGTACTAATCTCCAAATGTTTTAGAGAAGTTTTGCCAAGTCTTAAAGGAATAGTTAATCTTATGTAGGCTATCTTCTAAAACTTCCTACCCAGCTTTTTCATAGGTTAACTTATAACATGAATTGCTATAACATTGCAATTGTTATGGTTTTTCAACAGTGTGAATGCATCCTTCAAAGATTCATGTGTTGGAAACTTAGTCCCCAGTGTGGCAATTTTAAAAGTTTAGGAACCCCTTAAGCTGTGAAGATTAGCAGGGGATGTTTAAGTCATTGGGATGTTACTATCAGAAGAAATTGTGATAGTTCTTCTCAAACTCTATCTAGTTCCTATCAGAGTGAGTCATTATAAAAGAGTAAACCTGGACCTTGCTTACTTTTTGGGGGCTGAGGGTACTGGGGATTGAACTCAGGGGCACTCAACCACTGAGCCACATCCACAGCCCTTCTTTGTATTTTATTTAGAGACAGGGTCTCAATGGGTTGCTTAGTGCCTCGCTGTTGCTGAGGCTGGCTTGTAACCTGCAATCCTCCTGTCTCAGCCTCCTGAGCCACCAGGATTACAGGCATGGGTCACTGCATCCAGCCCTTGTTTACTTTTATGGCTTCCTGTTTTATGACATAATTTCTTCTGAACATGCTCCCAAAATTGTGATGACATTCAGCATGAAGACATCACCAGAAGCCAGATGGATGTCGCCACCCGATCTTTGGACATTTAGCCTCCCAAACTGTGATCTAAATAAACCTCTTTTCTTTATAAAGTACCATCCCCAGGTACTTTGTAATAGCAACAGAAAACATACTAATAAAGCAATATAAGAAAAGCACTTAGAAACATAGATGCATGTATGCAAATTAAAGAATAATCTGACTTCCTCCCTTATTTTGTATTCCTTCTTTTTATATTGACAGCGTGAACAAACTGCTTTGCAGAATATCTCTTAATTTGGTTTATTTGATTATTTTTTTACATCGTTACATGCTGACATTTTAATGAAGAAACATTTAAGTACTTATAACTTTCCCAGTTGGCAAGGCCTTGATTTCATTGATTAGACTAGTTCTTGCCACCTCTATCTAGGTTTCCTTTTTGTGTTTATTTAGAATTTTTGTACATTTATCTTTTTTTTTTTAATTTGAAGTTGTTGTATATATAACAGTAGCATGCATTACAATTCATAATACACATACATATAGGGCACCTTTTTACATATTACACTGTTTTATATACAAAGTATATTCATACTATTCATGTCTTCAAACATGCATTTAGGGTAATGATATCCATCTCATTCTACCATTTCTTTTTCCCTTTATACCCCCTTGCTCCCTCCTTTCCCCTCCCTTCCCATTGACCTTCCTAGTATAATTTACTGAAAATGTGAAACTATTTAAAATTTTCTTTAATAAAAGAGACAGCTTCTTTACAATTGATAGGAATTTTTTTTCTTTTTTTATTTATAATTGTAGTATGTATTACAATTCATAATGCACATATATAGCATCTTTTTACATACAACTGCTTATATACAAAGTATATAAGTACCATTCAGATCTTCGATCATACATTTAGGATAATGATATCCATCTCATTCAACCACCAATTTTTTTTCTTTTTCCCCCATCTCCCCCCATGCTTCCTCCCTTCCCCTCCCTTTCCTTTGACCATTCTACTGTTCCTCTAATCCTCCTATGTACCCATCCAACAACACTGTGAACTAGCCTCCTCATATCAGAGAAAACATTTGGTATTTGGATTTTTGAGATTGACTAATTTCACTTAACATTATATTCTCCAACTTCATCCATTTACCTGCAAATGCCATTATTTTATTCTCTTTTATTGCTGAGTAAAATTCCATTTTGTATATATACCACATTTTCGTTATCCACTTATCTACTGAGGGACATCTAGGTTGGTTCCACAACCTACCTATTGTGAATTGTGCTGCTATAAACATTGAAGTGGCTGTGTCACTGTAATATGCTGTTTTAAAGTCCTTTGGGAATAGACCCAGGAGTGGGATAGCTGGGTCATAGGGTGGTTCTATTCCCAGTTTTCCAAGAAATCTCCATACTGTTTTCATAGTGGTTGCACCATTTTGCAGTACCACCAGCAATGTATGAGTGTGCCTTTTTCCCCACATCCTCTCCAACATTTATTGTTGTTTGTGTTCTTGATAGCTGCCATTCTGACTGGAGTGAAATGAAATCTTAGAGTAGTTTTGATTTGCATTTCTCTAATTGCCAGCGATGTTGAGCATTTTTTCATGTATTTGTTGATTAATTGTGTATCTTCTTCTGAGAAGTGTCTTTTCAATTCCTTAGCCCATTTATTGATTGGGTTATTTGTTTTTTTTTTGGTGTTAAGTTTTTTGCATTCCCTCTAAAAACTGGAACAAGACAGGGATGCCCCCTTTCACCACTGCTATTTAAGATAGTACTGGAAACTCTGGCCAGAGCAATTAGACAGAGAAAGAAGTTAAAGGGATCCAGATAGGAAAAGAAGAGCTCAAATTAGCACTATTTGCTGATGACATGATAATATACCTAGAAGACCCGAAAAACTCTACTAGAAAACTTTTATAACTAGTAAATGAATTTGGCAAAGTAGCAGGATACAAAATCAATACTCATAAGTCAAAGGCATTTTGTACATCAGTGACAAAGCCTCTGAAAGGGAAATGATGAAAACTACCCCATTTACAATAGCATAAAAAAAAAAAAAAAACCTGGGAATCAACTTAACGAAAGAGGTGAAAGACCTTTACAAGGAACATTATAGAGCACTAAAGAAATAAATCATAGAAGAACTCAGAAGATGGAAAGACCTACCTTGCTCTTGGATAGGTAGAGTCAATATTGTCAAAATGTCCATACTACCAAAAGCATTATACAGATTTAATGCAATTCCAACCAAAATCCCAATGTCATTCTTCAAAGAAATAGAAAAAGCAGTCATGAAATTCATCTGGAAAAATAAGAGACCCAGAATAGGCAAAGCAATCCTAAGCAAGAAAAGTGAAGCAGGTGGCATCACTATACCAGACCTTAAATTATACTATAGAGCAATAGTAACAAAAACAGCATGGTATTGGCACCAAAACAGACTGTTGGACCAATGGTACAGAATTGAGGACACAGAGACTAATACATATAATTTCAGCTATCTTATATTAGACAAAGGTGCCAAAACTGTACAGTGGAGAAAGGATAGCCTCTTCAACAAATGGTGCTGGGAAAACTGGAAATCCATATGCAACAAAATGAAATTAAACCCTTATCTCTCACCATGCACAAAACTCAATTCAAAGTGAATCAAGGACCTAGGAATTAGACCAGAGACAATATGCCTAATAGAAGAAAAAGTAAGCTCCAATTTCCAACATGTCAGATTATGCCCCAAGTTACTTAATAAGAATCCTGTAGCACAAGAATTATTACCAAGAGTTAATGAATGGGATAGATTTAAACTAAAAAGCTTCTTTTTAGCAAAAGAAACAATCAGTGAGGTGAATAGAGAGCCAACTAATTGGGAACAAATATTTAATATGTGCACATCAGATTGATAGGAATTTTTAGGATGTCATCAATTTACTTCTTCATTAAAGATGTTTGAAAGTTATTTACATAATACATATATTCTGAGAATCCACTGTGCCTTCCTCATAACAAGTTTTATTGACAAACTTAATTTTAGCATTAGAAAATGCAGTACATATGCAAATGCTATTTCTATCTTCAAAAATACAATCTGCTTCTTATGCTAACTAGTGTAAATAATGACAAAGTAAAAGGAACTATGGAGTTTGGAATCTGTGTTTGTCTTTTAAAAGCCAATCAAAGAAAAAACTATAGGGAGTCTAAATTACATGTAGTACAGAAATATTATCTGTTATTTTTAAAGAAATTCAGTTCTCTGGATCAGAGAATCTGAAGCTTTTTGTGATGGTCAGTGAAGTCTATGTAGCCTCTTTTCAGAATAATGTTTCAAATTTAATGTGATAGAATATAAAGGTTACACTAAATATCATACATAAATATTATTAAATTATTTCAGAATATACATATTTTGATATAGAAATGATAGGCTTGTTTGTTAGCATGTGATCTATGATGTACAATTGAAAAGCAAGAAAAAAGTTAAATTTTACTTTTTTAAAGCAAGATTAATATGAAGCAAGATTAATGTTGCTAACTGCAAATGATGAGATTAAACTCTAGGGTAGATTCTGATAACCCAATATGCATATCAAGCCATACAGAGAAACATCTTCAATATTTTGTTTAAATGTTACAAGTCTTGAAAATACAGTTCTCAAGGATATGTTGCTGCAAATGGAATTAAGCCTTTGTTAAATCATTTTATAAGATGAGGGTTGGCTCTTTCAATGAAATATTCTGCAAGAACTTCTGAGCTAACCTCCACTCAGAATATGTGACATAATCATCAGCTGACTGAATGACCACTAGAAGTAGCATCACCCAAAACTGGCAAGTGGGAGAGTCAAAATTGACATCCCAGGACATAACTGAATTTGATTATAGTTGTGAACATGGATCTTGCATAGGAAAATACCCATGATTCCTGTTGATACCAAAACCACAGTAGTGTTCATAGTAGTAGGGTTTCGTCTTTATTCCTAACAAAAGGGTATACTAAAATAATCTTAGATGTTAGTGAAAATAAAGTCATGATTTTTCTTTAAACATAGATTCACATTATATCCTGAATTCTATACTTATCTTCTATATAAGCTTCTATACTTATCTTATGAGCCAAAGATTAAGGATTTTCTGTGTCTGGGTCCTGATAATATATCATCCCAGGATATTAATAGAACTAACACAGGAAGTGATAATATCACCCAAAAATACAACAGAGAATGTCTGAGCATATTTTACATGGATGTAAATCCTTTTACTAGGACAATGAGAAATGTGTCATGTTCATGATCAATGTCAAGGTCAATAGCTTACTTAATAATAATATGAAAATTACTGCGCACGTGCAGATGTTGCATGCATATGTGTTCACACAAGTCTTTCAACAGGGCTTACTTCACAGAAAATAGCATATATTGGATGACTGGATAAACTCTGAAGAAAGCTGGCTAGAGAGTTAGAGTAAGAAACAAGATACTGTCTAAAGAAAGAAGAACAATTAGCTGGCCCTTGAACAGGAAGCACAGGAAGGAGTCACTCTGTAATGGCAGCAACTAAGTTGGCCCAAAAATTGGGCAAGAGGGGCAGGCTACTGTCCCAGCATTCAGAACAGGAGGTAAACAGCTTCCACACTTGCTGCAGGTCACTCTTCCTAGGTGAAGGAAATCGGTGACATTGAGAACGGTACTTTCCTATTACCCCACAACACAAGGCTGCTAAGTTGCCCTGACAACTTCTAAATAGCAGTGCAAGTCATGGGGAAAGCTTTTAAAATTAAGTTTGACATAATGTTATTTATCAAAATAAGATGAATATGTGAGAATGTTCATAGATTATTCACTACCTGTCTGTTATATATGTGTTTATAGTATTCATTAGCAAGGTGCTGAGTAGTTAAGTACCTGCTAGATACATTAAAAATTTTAACACTTGAAAAAGATGTTTAATAAATTACCATAAACCTTGCTGAAATTACCTGGCAGTTTTACTAAATGAAGACTAATCTCAGAAATTATAGTTTGATTATACTATCACTTAAGCTGCCTGTCTACATAATATTATTTTTTAGGAGAAACAATAATAATTAATGATAATCACTGTGAAAAAAGATTGCACACCCGTCTTTAGCAGCGCACAGTGATACACCTCTCCAGTTAAAACACCTGAACCTAGCCACATCTATCATTATGAAATCTCCAAAGACTGAGCAAAAGCAGTGTTTGAATTGTCCTGATTATAATCAACATATAAGAATGTGCCCCCATAAGGATATGCAGAATTTGTGATTTTTGAAATTATTTTGAAAATCAATCTAATATTCAGAGACTGATCCAGCTTTTTTTTTTTTTTTTTTGGGGGGGGGGGTACTGGGGATTGAACTCAGAGGCACTCAACCACTCATCCACATTCCCAGCCCTTTTTTTTATTTTACTAGAGACAGGGTCTCACTGAGTTGCTAAGTGCCTCGCCATTGCCGAGGCTGGCTTTGAACTCTGTAATCCTCCTGCCTCAGCCTCCCAAGTACTGGGATTACAGGCGTGCGCCACCGCACCCGGCAGATCCAGCTTTTTTAGGAAAGAAAAAAGAAACAAACATGCAATCCTTATAAGCCCTGAAAAACATTGGCTTCATTGCTTTTTATAATTAATATATTATTTAAATATAAAATAACATCTGCTAAAGTACACTGGCAAAAAATAGTATATTTTGTTCATAACATTTTATCATTTTCTTGATACAAGCATTATTTGACAATTTTAGACAAAATGCAGATGAACATTTTCAGCCTGCATTCTTTTGCAGTTAATTTATATATTTAAAATGTCTGCATATAAAAACACAATGCTTCAAAAATTCCAAGTACATAGCAAATGGAATTATGTGGCATGATAGCCTCCCCCAAATGATGAGCTGAGGAAGAGCAGGATAGGCAGGTTACACAGTGATATGGAGATGTTATCATGTGAATTAAAATAAGCCAACAATAAACCAAATACACAGTTATTTTTAGAGGTTTAATGATTTCATCTGGAAGGGAGTAAAGCACAGGAGAGGGAAAAGTGGATAGACACTCAAACCAATCTGAAAACTTTAAAATATTTAGCCCTGTGCATTTCTTATTTTTAATATTTTAAAAATTTTAAAATGATAACAAATAATGCCAAATTCCTCTTTTTAAGATATTAGTCCTGCATCTTCCTTTTCTGCTGGCATACACTGAATAACAGTATTGACACAAACTATTCTTCTCATAAAAATAAACATGAGTAGCCCATTTAGGGCATCTGAGATTCCATTAATTGTCAAAAACAAATGATAATGCCCTGTGCCGGATTATTAGCAGTAGGTTGGCAATTAGAAGTCAGATTATGAATACCTTCAAAAGGTATAGCTCAATAGGATATTCTGAGATGAGCTGAGAGAGGAAATGAGAGGAGCAGAGTGCCTACAAAGGTTTTTACCAAGATGACTAGAACAATGATTTTATGAGGTAGGAAGGACTTAAAGGGGAGTTAAATCTAAACTTATAGCAAATCTAGGGTGAACAAGAATATTGAGTCATTGAGGGGTGGGTCAAGGCTATTCACTTGAGCCAGGATGGGCTCTGCGACTGTTCTAATAGAATATGATGCACTTGATGCTGCGAGAGAGAGGTGGGCAGGGGGAGATGAGAGGCCTACACACTAAGATATCAGATTGTCAGACGTGTGTGTTCAGAGAAGAATCCTCTTAGCCATCCTGGGAGTGCATACTCTAGACCCAGACATACCAACTGATGTATTTTGGATCAGAGATCAATAATTTGTCTCCCTTTCCAAATTTCTAATCTTCATGAACTGGAACAAAATAACTGTTTTAAGACACTAAGCTAAAGAAAAGTCAGTTACATAGAAATAGATTATAACAGGAATCAAGTGTTGAACTGAATGCATACTAGTTTGAGATGCCCATAGACATTCAAGTGACAATGTATCCAAACTTCTGTATATTTGACAAATATTTTTTCTGAAGATTAAAAGAGGTAATATATGCAACGGTCTAATTTAATCCCCCTGTTACAAATCACTAACAAACATTCAATGGTTTCCCATTTTTTTGATCATGCAATAGCCAAAGGTAAAAGAGAATTAAGTTATGAACCAGAAGCTCTATAAATTTTATAATTACATAATGCAGAGATATAAAGGGGAAAAAGATAAATGAAATTAAGGGTGCCTATCATAATGCCCTTCATCTTTTAGAATGCATAGCCAGTATATATTTACATGATAATTGAATGGATGTATTAGTCAGCTTTTCATATCTGTGACCAAAGTGCATGATAAGAATATTTTAAAAGAGAAAAAGTTTATTTTAGGCTCAAGCTTTTAGATGGTCAGTCCATGATCAGCATACTCCACAGTTCTGGGCCCCAGGTGAAGCAGAATGTCATGGTGGAAGGATGTGGCAGTGGAAAACTGCTTAGCTGTGGCAGCGGGGAAGAGAGAGAAAGAGAGAGAGAGAGACAGACAGACAGACATGATGGGGAGGAAGGGAGGGTGAGAGACTGAGAGAAAAGAGAGAGAAGCAGGAAACAAGAGGGCATGATTCTGATGGCATATTCCCTCTAGCTACACACCACCTGCCTACAGTTACCACTCATTAATAATTCAAATTATTAATCCATCAAATGGATTAATCCACTGGTTAGTTTATAGCTCTTATAATGTAATCATTCACGTATGTACATTCCTGTACTAAACACTTTCTTAAATTTTTAAAATTTGTTTCAATTAGTTATGCATGACAGTAGAATGCATTTATGCACTTTGATATATCATACATAGATGGGATATAATTTCTCATTTTTCTGAGTATACATGTTGCAGAATCATATTGGTCATGTAGTCACATGTATACATAGAGTAATAAGCTTTTGGGAGACACCTGTTCTCCAAATCCTAACAATGTATTTAGCAAAATATTTAGATAGCTATAGATACTCATTTTATAAAATTTAATTCTAGAATAAACTGAAATAGTATTTCTAAACTGGGGTGATTCAAAACTGGCCGTTGGCTGAAGACATAATTCTTTTCTTTATAGCAAGCAGAAAATCAATGTCTTCATATTAGTTTTCTATTATTCCCCAAATAAATTACTCTACACTTATATATACATATATATAATGGAAAACAATATAGATTATAAATGCCATTTATATTAATGATATTAAATGCATATTTTTTCATATGCCAAAATACATTTTAAATAAGAGAGAATTTTTTTCACTTTTACTTTCCTAATTTTGCAATTTCAAATGAAGACTTCATAAAATAAAATTAATATAAAAATTTCAGTTGCTAATCAGCATATTTTTAAAAACTGTTTTCATTCTCTTCCAATGGATAAATATTGCAGTGTTCACATTTTACTTAAAATTATAAAGTATTTATTCTATTATACATGTATTAGTTAAACTAATCCCCTTTCATTTTTTTTAAATTTGTTTTAATTAGTCATACATGACAGTATAATGCATTTATACACTTTGATATATCACACATAGATGGGATATAATTTCTCATTTTTCTGAGTGTACATGTTGGAGAACCATATTGGTCATGTAGTCACATATACACATAAAGTAATGTCTGTTTCGCTCTACTATCCTTCCTATACCCACATCTCTTCCCCTCTCCTCCCTTCTAAGGTAACAACTCTCCTCTTCTCCAGTGCCTCTCACTTATTGTGAATTAGCATCCACATATTAGAGAAAACATTCAGCCTTTGGTTTTGGGGGATTGACTTATTTTGCTTAGCATGATATTCTTCAACTCCATCCATTTACCCACAAATGCCATAATTTCATTCTTCTTTAAAGCTGAGTAATATTCTACTGAATATATATACCACATTTCTTTATCCATTCATCTATTGAAGGACACCTAGATTGGTTCCATAGTTTACCTATTGTGAATTAAGCTGCTATAAATATTGACATTGCTGCATCATTGTAGTACGCTGATTTCAAGTCCTTTGGGTATAAACTGGATATATACCCAATATAAGAGTGGGATAACTGGATCAAATGGTGGTTCTATTCCAAGTTTTCTGAGGAATCTCCGTACTGCTTTCCACAGTGGTTAAACTAATTTGCAGTCCCACCAGCAATGTATAAGTGTTGTTGTCCGAGGCGACTGCCGCTTGGACCAACAAAGCCGTGGGAAGAAGTTCAGAGGCGAACTGGAAACAAACAGTCTTTTTATTCTGATAACTTCTCTCTCTGGCTCTAACAATGACTTTAACACGCACCACCAAAAACCCACACACCAAATGGCGCCAACCCAATCAGCAATCTCAGCTCAAGTCTCTAGAGATCCTGGGCCAAGTCCCATGAGACTACTGAAGGTGGCAATGCCCAAACATCTCCATGGCCCACAGCCAACCACAATCTTATCCATCTCCCCAAACAGGGCTCCTGCATATAAGTGTACCTTTTTCCCCACATCCTCTCCAACATTTATCATTGCCTGTATTCTTGATGATTGCCATTCTGACTGAAGTAAGATGAAATCTTAATGTAGTTTTAATTTGCATTTCTCTAATTACTAGAGATGTTGAACACTTTTTCATATATTTGTATTTCTTCTGTGAAGTGTCTGTTCAGTTCATTAGCCCATTTATGGATTGGGTCATTTGTTTTTTTAGGTGTTAAGATTTTTGAGTTCTTTATATATTCTATAGATTAATGCTTTATCAGAGGTGTATGTGGTAAAGATTTTCTCCCAATCTGTAGGATCTCTCCTCACATCATTGTTTCTAGAGCATTTCTTTTGTAAACCTTTCAAATTTCACTTCATCCAAATTTATTTTAAGTCCACATTATATAAATCCTTCCAATTAAAAGATGAGGAATATAATGTGATATTCTTGAGTATTTTATTCTTGAACTTCCTAAGTGGACTGAATATCTCCACTCTGCCCAAGCTATAGATTCAGAGAGCTCTAATTTGTGTTTTCATTTTTATTTTCCTTTCTGATTCTCATCAAAAACTACCCTCTCACCACCACAGTCGCCCTCAGCCATAAGCAACTTATGGTATAACATTCAAAACACAAATCTACCCAAATGCAACTTTTCAGAGATAAACTACAGAAGCAAAACTGATTCCCAGACTGGGAAGAAGCTCAGTGGTAGAGCACTTGCCTAGCATGCACAAAGCCCTGGATTCTGTTCCCAGCACGAACACACACACACACACACACACACACACACACACACACACACACATTAATATAGTGAAATAGTGCCATTTTGATCACTTGAATTATGTGGTCAATTCATTTAGTAAAAATATTTTTATCAAAATATTTAGATAACTGAGTGAACAGTGACTTACACATTCTGCTTCTGTTTGCTGATAGAAAGCTCTCCTTTCTCTCCCTGTACCTAAGTTCTTCATACACACGAATAAACATCATTTCATATTTCACATCTTACTTTGTTGCTGATCCTTTACTTCTGTTACCATTATAACTATTAATTGTTGTTTACATTTTTCAATTGAAAGGACTAAAGGAAACCCCCAAATAATCAAACACTAAAAGAAAAAGGAAAGAAATAAATCTGTAGCATCTACATGGAAATCTCTTAAGGAAAGAGACTCCTATCATTCCATAGTCCTTTTGTGGCACTGTTGGAATTATTTTTCAAAGAAATAATCCATAGAGAATTCTGTCACTATCTCAGTCTAAATGTGTTTTATGAAGAAAAATACATTTAAACAAAATAGGACTAAGGAATTTTATTGCACTGGAAAAAAAAATGAGTTTAAGAAACTAATATCACACCGTAGCTGTTCACATTTTCTTTTTCTGCCTTGCCTTCTTTACCTCTGCAGTATATATTTATAACCTAATGTGTGTACAATGTGCTTCACCTGTCAGAGTTCTTCAGGAAGTTTCTGCAGTCTAGTATTTGGGACAATCTAATTTGCTACCATTCAAGAAACTATGACACATTCAGTGCATCATTGCTCTGGGGACTGTATTATAACTTGCCGAGGAGATAGAGTGACCTGAAAGTTTATTTCCATCTCTCATTTTTATGGTAAAACCTAGGGTAGTGGTCATTCTTCCTGTCTCAAATTAATCAGACAGCTTACCAGGTAGACATGCAGCTATTTTGGGAATAAATAAAGGTAATGAATGGCAACTCAATATATAGGTTAAAATACAAAAGCTTTATGAGATTCCAATAATAGGTATCATCCATTTAGAAAATGCTAGAACATGACACCGGGGCTTTGGCTGAACAATCATGTTAAGATGTTGTGCAAGTCAGGGAGACTGGAGACAACAGAAAAAAAAAAATAACCAGGAAGAATGTAAATTGCTTTCATAATTCCTGCCATTTCAAAACAAACCACGGGGTGGGGCGGGGAACCCTCACAGATTTACTCACTTGAGTGCTCTGATGGGAGTCAGAAATGGGAATTCTGACCGGGAAGACAAATCACGTACAGAATTACAGAGCAATTGCAGGCATTACTAACTGGGAATAGAAAAATGGAGCCCAACCACTAGAAAAGATCTGGATTTCTTATGTCTACTGCAAACTTGGCAAATCTCTTCAACATCTAATGTATGTGTCTCTGTCTTGTAATTATAAATCAACACATTCCAAACCCTTGCATGAAGGTTAAGGTGAAAAGACTAGGTTAGGTGTTGATGTAGCTCAGCTGCATTTCCTGAGGACAATCACTTTCCATAATTAGGCTTTACACATTGTAATTTGCAGAGAAACTGTCTCTGCCCACCAAGGAGCATTCTGCCACATTAAAATTTCTTAAAATGGGAATTTCTTGAAGCAGAGACAGGGTATGAGCCATATGACCTGGAGTATATAAGAAAGAAAGTTACATTAGAAAAACTATTGCTGTTTTATTTAGGTATGATCCTTCTTTCTCTTTTTTATCATTTATTGCTCATTACTACTCTTCTTACCACCCAATGCACATAACTCTCTTAATGCCTCGTGTATTAATTCAGCACTTGCTTTGTATCTATAGTGTGTCATACACTCATGATAAAATATTGAGAAAAGCCTTGTCATTATATAAGTAGGGCAGAAAGCTCATACTAGGAGCAATCGAGAAGTCAGCATAAAATTACAATTTCATACGTTTGGTAGAAGCACACATGCCAAGGACACACAAGGATGAGGGCACATAAGTTTTAAAGAGTAGAAAATGTTGCCTCGGAGAAATGCATTCAGCACTTGAGATCAGAAAAGAAGGTGAGGGGTGGATTTCACGGAATAGAGCAAGAGTGAATGGTTATTAAGGCATTTGGAACAGAAGGCAAAAAGTTCCAAAAGAAAGCAAGAATTGTTACACTTTAGCATTTCTTCTTGTATAGCTTTTGTTCAGACATCTTTATCCACACCCTCCCTACCTTCATGCCTGCTAAAGTATGCCACAGTCCAAAGCTCTTTCTCCTGGTATTTTCTGAGTGGCCTTCTTAAGGACTTCTCTCTTGCAGTTAGTTCTCCTTTGGTTTCGTCTGTTGTCCCTATATTTTGGAATCACTTAACCATTACACATACATACTTCATAGTACCTAGCAAAAAAGAAAATTGAGACCAAAAAAAAAAAAAAAAAAATTTTCTTAACACCCATGCTAAGGTGTTTGATGTCTTATTCCTGAGGTTGATGGACAGTGAAAGGCATTAAGCAACTAGATATCATGACGCTTAATGATTTAAAAATATCATTGTGGGTGCTGCACGGAGAATCACCTGGAGAGGACAACGCAGGAGTTAGGCATACCTACCAGAGGTACCAGAGGCTTGCTGTCAGTCATCCAGACGGGGCAGCGGGGGCAAGGCTTAGGCAGGTGTAGAGGAAGCCCAACAGGTGCAAACTGACAGAAGTTCGTGATCAGACCATTGCAGTGGTAGCCTGTCCTTCCAGGAGCTCAAGAAATGTGGAAGGAGAGGATCAACCTCCACATGGTCCCCCTCAGTCTGCCACAGAGCCACCTCAAAGAAACACACAATTAAAGTGAAAATGTGTGCCCCTCCTCCACAAATACACTTGTAAGAAATGTTTCCTCGTCATTTTCTTGTGACCAGATTGCTTTCCCAACGGGTTCTGGACGGCGAGGGAGGTAAAGGGCAGCTTGCCGACTTTGGTCTGGGGATCGACATGGATCCTAATCTGCACTGACCATCTAGACGTTGTACAAAAAGTCTGTACTGAGAGTTGGTGTTATTCAGAGGAAAAGGAAGCACCAGAGGTGGTGGAGCTGGATCACATGATTAGATTAGCCTTTTTAACACCTCAAGTGTCAGTGTCTAATGAGCTTTCAAATGCAGTAACTATATATGGGCATCTGTTGCTCAAGAGAATAAATTGGTGAGAATTTTGAAGTCTCTGTGGCCCTTAAGTTGCAATCTTAAAACATTACTAGCTTATACACATGCCCCCTTGAAAGTATTAGGAAAAAAATTTGAGGAGGAAGCTATATGAATACTATCTCTTAAGAGTGCTACCATATATACCACCTTATATATATTTCAAGCTACTTGATTTCAGTTCTTAATCTATTGTTGCTAACTATTTCATACCTTGGCTTCCTTGGAATACAGTTTCCTCAAGTATAAAATAATGGAATTGGAATGGAGAATTATAAGGTTTAGACTACTTTCTAGTTCTAGAATTTTCATTCACTTCAGTGTCTGACTCTCATACCAAATTTCAAACTTCATAGAGAAAATCCTGTATTTAATTTTATTGATATTCCAGACCCTCAACATGAATCACCTGCCAGTTCTATCAATTAGAAATTCCACACCAAAATAGATCTCTCTTCTGAGGCAGACTTGGCGCCCCCTTGTGCCTGTTTGATGTCACTAGGCGCATACTTGATATAAGGTTTTGCATACAGAGTAGTTAGGTGGAGGTTACAAAACACCAAAACAGTAAGGAAAGAAAGACAATAAAAGATGTAATTAAAGACAGCCCTCACTATGGCTTAGTTGAGTTTATTGCCCCTAGGAAAGCTCAGCAGCCAGAGCTATTCCATCGCAAGGGGTGAGAGAGCCAGGGTATTTGCACACCACCTGTTGCAAGCCTTGCCTGAAGTCTGCATGTAAGGCCCAACCAGCCTACTACACACAAGCCACAGTGCTCTACAGCAACAGAGAAAAATTAGGTGCCGGAAGCTGGAAGTGAGGGAGCAGGCCCTGATAAGGTCAGGGACATATGATAAATCATGGCCATTATCTGTTTTCTCACATCAATCAGAATAGAGTCTTCAAGCCCAGAAGCCTGAGGCCCCACGCCAAAAGGAAATGGCTGGATGATTCCTATAAGTTTAAAACCATAGGAATATATTCCACAGCCTTTAATGAGTCATTACGTAGCCTTGTGACTTGCAGATATCTTAACAATTAACTTCACCTTTGCATAACTTGGAATGTAGAGGTATACATAGCAATTAAGATGGGAGTGAATTATGATGAATACTATCTATAAGAAAATAATGAGACTGGTTAGAATGAATTGCAAAGGTTTTATATATTTCATCTGCTCTGCAATCTATTTCCTGAGGATTTCCTGATGGAATCATATTGTGATATCAAATATATGGATGTCAAATTTTTCTAATTCATAAGCCATCTTGGAGAATAGAAAACTAAGACAGTAATTAGAAATGTCACTTTTACTTTCAAAAATTGTAAAGTTAGGGGCTGGGATTGTGGCTCAGCGGTAGAGTGCTCGCCTAGCATGCGCACGGCCCGGGTTCAATACTCAGCACCACGTAAAAATAAACCACATTGTGTACAACTAAAGCAAATAAATAATATTTTTTTTAAAAAATTGTAAAGTTAATTTAGTAATTAAGAATAAAAATTCCGAATTCTTTAATGAATTTGTTATTGTGAATAAAATCATTTTCTTATATATTCAGGGTGGAGTAAACATTTTCTAATTTATTTCCCCAAATCTCTTAAGAGTCTTAGGATAATTTCACTTGGTCATTTTTCAGAAATGGGAAATAAATGAGATTCTAGCTTACTTTATTTTGAACTCTGCTGTAATTTTACTAAAGTAATTCTATAATAAGGGAATTGCTATAAAAATGCTTTTAAGTAGATGGATCTAACATGAGGATAAACTATCATCTACATCTATGTCCTGGGATCCCATCTGATGCCTGTGTATGATGGAACATAGACAAACTTTATCTGAAAGTGTCTGAGGAAGGTCAGGCTCACTACATAGTTCCCATATAAGTCAGGATTGGCACAGTAGCAACTAGCATGGACACAGTGTGTCCCAAATGGGGTTGTTTTAAGAGTCCTGGGTTTTATGATCAAAGTGGTTTACATTATGCACTGCACCTCAAGATGTATATATAAGTACAAATACAAAAACATCTTTTTCACCCAAAATTTGTTAAGATGATGTCATTAGGGAGTAAAAGGTTGCTGTAGTCTGAACATCAACTGAACATCAAAATTCATATGTTGGACCCTAATGTGACAAGAGTAAGACATGGGCTTTAGGAAGTAAGTAAGGCATGAAGGCCCCTCTTTGTCTCCCTTAGGAAAGAGGTGCTTGAGGGACCTCAAGCAGCAGGCCATGCCATCCATAAGGAGCTCACCCTCACCAGACACCAAATTATCTGACACCTTGATCTTGAACTTCTCAGCGTTTCTGTTGTTTATAAACGGACCAGTACAAGGTCCTTAACAACCAGAACAAACTAGGACAAGGGTCTTTGCAGATGCAAATAAAGTAAGGATCTCCAGCTGAGATCATTTATATTATCTGATAGGTCCTAACTCCAGTAGTGTCCTTGTAAGAGACACGGAGGAAGGGGCCACAGGAAGGTGGAGGCTGGGCTTGGAGTGATGTGGCCACAAACCAAGGAACACACAGAACCACCAGAAGCTAAGAGAGAATAAGAAAATGGTCTGCGCTGGAGCCTTTGGAGGAAATCTTCTCTGCCAATACCTGGATTTCAGGCTTCTGTGGGAAAATAAATTTCTGTTGTCTCAAGCCACCACCACGTTTGTGGTCATTTGTTATGGCACCCACAGGAAATAATACAGTTATTATCATTTCTATGAAAGCTATTTTCAGTCTTACAAGTGACCTTTTGAATGGATTTTCCATTTTCATGTCCCTTGAAAAGCTAGTGAAGGTTGTGACTGTGAGGCCAGCTTTGACCTTTTTAGTTTGAGTAAATACGGAACATGACCAGTGTTCCCTCTATTTTCCTTAATTTCTCCACACTTGGAGTATTTTACTTCTTTACTTCTTGGTAAAGGAGTAATACACTTTTTTTTTTTTTTTTTTTTTTACTGTGTTCTTTTTTTATTTGTACAGATGACCCAGTGTCCAGTCTTCTTAGGCTGCTTTAACAAAATGTCATAGTCTGGATGCTTATTCCTTTCAGTTCTGGAGGCTGGGAAGCCTAAAATTGGTGTACCAGCCTAGTCAGGTTCTTGGTATAAACATCACATTGATGCTAGGGCCTCAACACTTGAATCTTGAGGGGACACATTCAGTCTATATGTTAGAATGGAGGTGCAATAGATCAAAGCAGCAGACACTGCCCTAAAGTAACTCCCAGGAATAGACTGATAAAAGCAAGAAATAAATTTAGGTTATGCTAATGCATGATTTACAACATAAAGGAATACAAAACATTTGCTGAAAAATCAGAATTCCCTAGGTCATCATATACAGTTCCCCAATATTCAAAGCCTAGATTTCTATTATAGCCTTCAAGAGACATGTAGATATGGACATCTTTTTCTTTTTCTTTTTCTTTTTTTTTTTGGGGGGGGGGGGGGGGGTACCGGGGATTTGACTCAGGGGCACTCGACCACTAGGCCACATCCCCAGCCCTTTTTTGTATTTTATTTAGAGACAGGGTCTCACTGAGTTGCTAAGTGCCTCGCCATTGCTGAGGCTGGCTTTGAACTCGCAATCCTCCTGCCTCAGTCTCCCAAAGTGTTGGGATTACAGGCGTGCGCCACCGCGCCCGGCTTGGACATCTTTTTCCATCAGTAAAGCTTTGGGACTGTCAGGTTTTACATTATTTTGGCTATTCACATAAACCTGCATGCAGCCCAAGGATGGATATGGACTTCCTAGGAAAACCAGTCTTTTCCAGCAATGGATTCATGTAACCATTCACAGTTTATTATTAGTGGCAGTAGCATGCAAAATCAGAAATGCTCAAATAAGCCCAAATGCTCTTCCAACTCATGGGCAATATGGAAGTTTATAAAAAGCAATAAAAAAAACAAAAAACTGATCCCCGACTAAAAATGAATATTGAAAGCAAAACACAATAATTAAAATAAGGGAATGTTTTAAATAAAAACAAATAAATAAAACATGGGACCTAAAATTTAATATTTTTAAGATTTTTATTTGGAATTGGTCTAATTTTTTGTTTAACATCCTATGTTCTAGGAGGAAAAAAGCCTAAGGAAAAAAAAAGAACATTTACACATCCTAATCCCTGGAATTTGCGAATATGTTACTTTATATGACAAGAGGGACTTTGCGATGTCATCAAGGATCCTGAGAGGTGAAGATTAACCTGGATCATCTGGGTGGGCCCAATGCAATCACAAGTGTCCTAGTGGGAAGCAGAAGAACAGAGAGGAGAGAAGATTCTACGCTGCTGGCTCTGAGGATGGGGGAGGGGCCAGGAGCCACAGAATATAGGCAGCATCTAGAAGCTGCGAAAAAGAAGATAGCTCCTTTGTGCCTTCAAGCACTCAGAAGGAATGCAGGCCAAGCCAGCACCTTGATTTTGGCCGGGTAAAACAGATTTGGACTTCTGACCTCCACAAATGCAACATCATGAATTATGTGCTGTTTTTAAGCCTCAAGGTTTGCAAAGATTTGTTAGAACAACAATAATAAATTAACAACTGCTTTCACTTTTTTAAAACTTACTTTGTTTTCAGTCAAAAAACGTTCTATAGTTTTACCTGTCCTCTTCAACAGCTTGGTATTTCAACTTGCTCAATGCAATTAAAATGTTTTAGGAATTTTGCTCTCAAAATGCCTCAGTTGACAACTTGTAAAGTATTGGGGAAACCTTACTTCCTGGTTGCCCTGAATTCCCTACTACATACGGTTAGGATGAAGGGCTAAAGTTTAAGAAATGCTTTCTCACACTACCCCTCCCTCGCACCAAGTCCCTATGGTTTTAAAATTCAACACAGAAGAGAGAAATGCATGTTGGAAAACTAGATTATATGCTCATGTCAGGAAAAAGATAACATAGCAGAGACAGCTATCTTCTAGTTTCAAAGATGTTCCCCATATTCGTCAGAAATATGTAAACTAAAAATATATGGGTGTACTTGTGGATTTTGATGTTTCTTTATTATTTTTAAGGGCTGCTCTTTGATAAAATGACCCATCAGGGACAAACTCTAGTTCCTACAAGGAGCAATATATCCGACCATTTTTATAAAATGTTTGAAAGTAGTGCCTTTAAAACCAAGCTGTGTCTTCCTGGCAGGGAAGCAGTGACTGCTGCTCTTCCTGTCTTAGCTTCTGCAGGCAGGCAATGTGATACCCCCCCACCCCCCCCCCCCCCCCCCCCCCCCCCCCCCCCCCCCCCCCCCCCCCCCCCCCCCCGCCTTCCTTCTAACAGCCCTGCCCACTGTGACACTGGGCAAGCCCCGGAGAGATGGGCACTGATGGAACTTGCAGATTTTTATCCATAGAAATGAGAGAAGGTCAAAAGTAAAAAGTGCACAGTTCATGGACAAAAGACAGCAAGTGCCTTGATGACCAAAATACCACTTTTTTCTTTCTTTTGTTTTTTATACAGGCAACTGAAAGCTTTGTCTGAATTGATTTTGTAAATTGTATTAACACCGCATGCGTTTACTTTACTTCTAAATAATCCATGGATCATCAAGATAAAAATTGCACAAAAACACTGCTCTATTATTTCATAAAGATAATATTGAGCCTTTCTGATTAAAAGAATAAATTATTTTCAAAAGTTTGTGATAAAGTTAACATTCCAGATATCACTGAAGATTTATGGCCATTATTCAGTCATATAAGAAAAAAGTTAAAAGCACTGCTTTGATTGTCTGACAGTTATATTGACCAGAAAACTGATCTCTGTTAGAACAGTGGGAAGTCCATTAATCACCCTGACATGTCCATTAACTAGTCCCCACCAAACCCACCTAGACGCTGTAGCAACTGAGCCCCTGGTGGTATTTCTGACAGACTCTCTGACATAAGGAAAGAGTGGGATGAATGCCACTTCATTGTTTTGGTCCCCAAAATTCAGAAATTTTGAATTAAAAAGAGCATAGAGGACATCACTGCAGCACTTTTTTCATTTTAAAGTCACTTAGGATTTTTATTTTTTAATATTTTTTAGTTGTCAATGGATCTTTATTTATATGTGGTGCCAAGAATTTAACCCTGTGCCTCACACATGCCAGGCAAGTGCTCTACTACTGAGCCATGACCTCAGCCCCTAAATAAGGATTTTTAAAACTGTCTAGTAATGGTTGTTCATTTAATAACATGACATCTTATTGAAAAATAGAAGTTATATACATTGTTCATTTGGTAATTATTTGCATTTAAATTACATGCTTTAGAACTTTCTTCATCATGATGGACAATATATTTTATTGCTAAGACAAATCCGGGTGAAAATTTCTACTTAATTATTAATTCCTTTAGTGACATTGATTTTTAGATAGGCCTCCTAAAACCAAGTTTTAATAAATTATGAGCATAAATCTTAATAATTAGAAAATTTCTAACAAACTATGCTTTACATGACCTTGTATTAGGGAAAAAAAAAAGGAGTTCTTATACAGCGTGAGTTATAAACCACAAAGGATTTTCTTTAAGTCATTAAAATGGGAATGCATGATTAAATAATTTTCTTGTCTTTTTAATTCTAGGATTTTAGATTCTATCAAATTTATAAGTAGCTCTGGATAGTAATAAACTTTCTTAGAAAAGAGTTAATTCAGCTGGGCACAGTGGTTCACACCTGTAATCCCAGCACTTAGGAGGCTGAGGCAGGAGGATTGTGAGTTCAAAGCCAGCCTCAGTAATAGCGAGGCACTTAGCAACTCAGTGAAACCCTGTCTCTTACCAAAAAAAAAAAAAAAAAAAAAAAGACTTAATTCAAGAATTTCCTAATAAAATTATGTACTAAATAGGGTTTACATCCATTCTCAAACCTGTTAAGTATATTGAAAATATAATGTACATATTAAAGTAAAAGAAGATGCTGTATTTTTTTTTCTTCACCCTTTTGGCCCCTCCCTTCCCCTTCCTACCCATTGGCCATTCTAGTGTTCCTCTAATCCTCCTATGCTCCCTGTCAGGGGTGGGGTGAATGCTCCCTGTCAGGATGGATATCATTATCCTAAGTGCATGTACGAAGTCACGAATGGTGTGAATATACTTTGCATACAACCAGAGATATGTAAAAATGTGTTCTATAACTATAATATGAAATGTAATGCATTTTGCTGTCATTTATAACAACTTAGAATAAAAAGTGAATTAAAAAACCTGCTTTATACAATGTACACAAGTATCAAAGCATCACATGATACCCCATAATTATGTATGATTTTGATAATTTTATAGTTTTATATATCAATTATAAATACATTTTTAAAAATTTTAAAAAGATGCTGTATTTGAAAACTAGCATAAAGTATTTGTTATCAAAGCAAATTTCTTATATATATGTGCATATATATATATACACATGTGTATATATATATATGCATTCATATATATGTATGTGTATGTTATGATTTGGGTATGAGGTGACCCCCCAAAAGTTCATGTTAGGCAACGCAAAGATGTTCAGAGGTGAAATGGTTAGATTATGATTACTGTAACCTAATTCTTGAATTGATCCTTTTGATAGATTGATAATGTTAAATGGATTACTGGGTGGTAATCATAAGCAGGTATGGTGTGATCCATGTGGGCATGCCATTGGGGATTTATTTATTTTTTCCTTATTTCCCGCCACCCTCTCTTTTTTGGCTTCATAGCAATGAATTGAGCGGCTCTCCTCCACCATACCCTTTCACCATGATGTTCTGTCTAACCTCAGGCTCAGGACAATGGAATGAGCCAGCCGTGGACCAAGGCCACTGAAACTGTGAGCCAAAATAAGCTTTTCTGACAGATATTTTGATAAAAGCAGTGAAAGACTTACTAGTAGAATATACTATATGCGTGTTTGTGTGACTATGTATACATTATTTGCTTTACTGAAACATAAGACAATGAAATTGTTTAAATCTAAGTGTAAAAATAAAAAATAAAAAAATCAGGTTAATAATGACTGACTTTTTTAAATTTTTGCCTTATTTCTCAATGAAAATAACAAATGATAAAAAAAAATGCTTACGTCTTTATCTCTAATAAAACTGTCTCTAGTTCTTACAACTTTCCTTGTTTACTCTTTAATAAAGATCCTATTCTGTAAAGTAAGCTTAATACAAACCTCTTATTAGATGCACATCACCTGATACCAGGCATGCACTAACTAGACAGTAATAATAACCTGACAGATTTTTTTCCATGAATGTTCTATGGGCGAGAGGAGAAAGGGCATGATAATTTGTACTAGGGGCTCGATTAAGGATGTTCTGCAACAAAATGGGGCTTTAATTAAAAAGGCATTTTTAAATGTTCTACCCATTGCTGCATTACACAGAGAGCATGATTCAGAGAAGAATGCAGCTCCCAAAGAGAACAAAAACACAGCTTACCAGAATTTTGGAAACCAAAAGTAAAGTGACTGTGTCAGGCTGTTGCTTCAACATCAACCACCAGAAACTCAAATAATTTGCACTTAATAGAAGGAGTCCTGGGGCACACTGTAGAAATCGAGATAGGACAAACACAGACCAAGAATCTGACCAGGCAAGGTGGTGAAGCACCATCAAAAGCTATTTAGAGGCCAGGTACAGTGGTGCATGCCTATAACCCCAGTAACCTGGGAAGCTGAGGCAGGAGGATCACAAGTTCAAAGCAAGCTTCAGCAATTTGGCAAGGCCTTAGCAACTTAGCAAGACCCTGATTCAAAAATAAAAAGTAAAAGTTGTTGGGGATGGGGTTCAGTGGTTGAGTACCCCTGGGTTCAATGCCTGGTACAAAAACAAACAAACAAACAAACAAACAAACAAACGCTGTTTAGAGAGAAGGAAAAAGAACAGAAAAATTATTTTTAAAAAAATCTGCATGTTATTTATAGCATTCTTGCTCCTCATCTGTATCTACCATCTTTATGATAAATTAAATATCTTAAGTGTCTCTAACAGTGTCTGAATATTTTCATAATTGCAATGGAAACTTAATTCACAAATTATTACTTTGCTATCTCCCAATTGAGCAAGAGTATTCTGTAAAGTTAATCTCTATCATTGATATTATAAAAAGTATTTATTATAAATTTTCTAACTACAAAATTGAAACATTTAATACACTTTTAGAATTGTGAACTGTCTCTCTTTACCAGTGATTTCCCAATAGACTTTGAACTCTCTAAGCAGATGCAATTACTTGTCCAAATTTTTATCCTCAACATAAAGTACAAAATCTGGTCATCAAAAATGTTTGATCATAGAATAAAGCATGAAGAATTCAAAGAACAGGTCAGAAGATATATGTTATACCTCCAGTTTTGTTTTTAACTAATCACATGAAATTAACCTATCATTTCAAAAATTAGTGTATTGGATTGGCAAGTTCCCATTTACCACCAACATTCTATAAGTGTAATATTGTACCCAATTTGCAGGAAAAAAGTCTCACAAGCCACTCAAGTAACAGCCAAAGAAGGCTTTATTCTGGCTGGGGCCACCAACTCTGACCCACACAAAGCGGGGTAGTAGAAGATGGTACCCACTCATAGCAAGGGCAGGGTTTATAAAACACAGGATTAATAGGCCCTGGTCTTATCAGGGAGGACAAACCTTTATTCTCCTCTATAATATGCCATCTCCATGTTTGGTTGAGAAATCCGGCAGGCAAAATCGACGAGACTGACTGCCGGCACTGGGGACTCCCCGATAACAGGCAGGAGGAGGGTTGATATTGAAAGTCCTAAAGCTCCTCCTGGGAGGGGCAATTCTTGGAATAGGTTACCTTGGCAACAGATTGGGGCAGGGGCAGGATTTTGATAAGGGTGGAGGAAGGGCTCTGAAAAAATTAACATTCCAATCTCTCAGGGGACAGTCTCCCAAAAGTCTTCAACTTCCCCAGACTCACTCAAAATGGGCTTTCTTGATCCGACCTGACTTGATTTACTGGTCTATACTGACTGCCTATCAGATTCTGGCTTCATTCCTCCCTCTAATTTTAGGAACTCCTTACTACTGTAAGGAAACGGGACAATGATCATATCTGGCTTCTTCGAGCTGGAAGGGGGCGATGAGATGGGGAAGTAGTTTGGAGTTCCTTTTTTGAAAGTCAGGTCGGAGTGAAGCCTGGGGAAGAACAGGTTGTAATGTCATCAAGGACTGGCACTTCTATGAGAGAAACAAAAAACACGAGTACTGAATAAATGTTGCAGCATCTGGAACATGTCAATGTATACCATGGAGATGATAGCGGCCAATAATTTCTCACCAGGAGGTGTGAGGGCTGAGAAGTTGTCCCCATAATAAGGCCAGAGTGGACAAGGCCTTTATTTGGGAAAGTACATCTTTAACAGCCCCAGAGTTATCAGGAATGTAAACACAACATTTAACTTTCAATATCACAGATGTCTATAAGATGTAGTTAAGCTACTTAAGGTCATCTGAGTCTATAAAATCTTTCTACTGGTATCACCTCTGTGTCTAGTAGAGTACCCTTTATTTGTTGCTTAGGGCTAGATAATCATATTAGCAACTATTAACCCCACCTGTGTGGGAAGTTAGGCAGATGTATAGGCTTTAAACTGACTAAACTTCTGACTCTGGCAGTTCCTCTTGATAGTTATCAGGCATTCACTCCTAAGAATCTCTCTTTTGTAGCCTCCAGTCTTACTTATTTTGGGGCTAATACAAGTATATATCTTAAGTTACATTTGACTATTATTTTTTAAGTACCCAGGAATGGCTGTTTTGGTTTTAACTGTTTCTGCTAGGTGTTTAAGATGAAGGAGGTCAAACTGACTTTTGTTTCTATCTATTGTTAAGAGTCAGCTGAGTTCCCATGGGAGTCACTCTTGGGGAAACTTGACCAGCTTCTTCATTCTGCTAGTGCCTTTCTGCTAGTACTATCTGTGTCAGGATGGGTCCAGGTCTTGCTTGACCATGTGGTTTCCCTTGGAAGCATCAGGGATGTCTTCCTTCTCCAAGGACCCTCCTCTTCATAGCAAGTACACTGATTGGCTTCTGTTCTCCAGGGGTCTCATTAATCTCCCTGATTGGGAGGTTATGTGGCCCAGAGTTGCAAAGCTCTTTAGAGAAGTTCCCTGTTCCCTGGATTCAGACTGACTCTGAGGGCAAAAGCCAAATATTGGTCTTGGCCCTTTTAATTTACCTTTAAAGTCTTGATCTTAAACAACCAGCAAATTAGTCTCACCAGTCTTAAATTAAGAGCACAGGGCTTTACTTCAATGCTTATAACCTTACAGTCATTTACCCTTTTTATTAATTGGGGTTTGTACTATCCTAGGTGATTGCTTATTACCTTAAATCAACCCAGGTTGTGTGTTATTAAAGCAATACTTAAATAGCTTTTCCAGATTGCTTTATTTACTTATTTAACTTTCACAGAACTTTTACATCACTTACATGAAACTTCTTATTTACTTCATCATATAAAGACTTTCTTATCTTGAAACATTTTCTTTTCCTTCTATTAAATATGGTTTCCATATCTACAACCTTCTAATTTCTTTCTCCCATCTGTTAACCCCCTTTTCTGTTCACAATTTGAAACAATCCTCGTAATAATTTGAATTTAGGCAAATGTTTTATCTTAATAAAAACGTTTTGTTATTTACAGTACTCTTAATTGGAACAGTTGAAACTTTTGAGCCTTTGTATATATACAGAATCACACACATCTGTTAACCATTTCATGAGACCACAATATTCAAGTATATAGAATTATACCTGTTAGAACTTTAAATTTTTAGGAACCTTTTTCAGTGACAACAAAGCAACTTTAAAATCCTTTTTTTTTTTTTTTTTATTTAACAATTTACAAAAACAATCAATAATGTTACCCAATGGAATTCAAGGAGTTAAGAGTACTTGATGGTATATTTAACAGATAGACATCTGATTAATTTTCAAGGCTAAAATGCTAACAAACAAAATTACTCACAAATGAGTAATCCCATGTCAAATCTACTTATTTTACAAAATATCAGACAAGTGTATTGAACACTATTAGCCATTTCTTCCTTGTTGAAGACAAGTCCTAGAATCAAGGGATATTAGACATCAACATTTTATTAGTTCTTTGACCACCTAGAGAGACTTGTAAGTTAAGTTTCATTTGTTTACCCAATTTAAATTGAGCCTTTTAAATCACACGAATTAAAGGTATTTGGATCCATTTTTTAAAATTTTTGTGAGCACTCATTTTCTATTTGCCAATCTTGATATCATGTACATGATATATGGATATATGCACATATAGACATACAACACATAACACAAGTGTGCACACATAACACAAAAGCAAAGGCCTTGTAGCTTTTTGTAGGCAATCTCCATTGCAATGTTACACATGTTTAAAAACTCCATAATTGAATAAAAATAGAACTGATCAGAAAAACATTAACCTAGGTGCATAGGATCAAAATCATGAGCTCAAAAATGACTGGTTGGTAATTAGTAAAGGACATTTTACTTTTTTTTTTTTTTTTTTTTTTTTCTTCTTGGGTCTCAAGTTATAGTCTCCTACTGAGCTTGCAACCTTCTTCAATTTGCATTTCAATGTAAGTTTTGGCTGAGGTCTGGTGGTAGGGGGGAACTGCTATTGTAAGCAGAAACTTCATGCCTAAGGCATTTTTAACCTCTCCCCAACCCCTTTTTAAAGACTGGTAATCAGACAAGTTTGGATGAAAATTGTGATACCTTAGTTTCCCAGTCAGAATCATTTCTGGGAACTGCCTGTGCTCCAGATGGATAATTGGGTTTGCTTCTAGTTTGTGATGCTGGAGCATGGGCAAGATGTAGGTCCATCCCACAATTTTTGCTTTTTACTTTAGGGTGACCTCCTTCTTATTGGAGGCTTAAGTTTGGCTAAGTAATAACATAATATCTTTCCAGGTGAGATCATACACCTGGGCTAAGTTCTTAAATATCAATATACTTATTTAGATCCTACAAAAATCTCCCTGAATTTGTTCTTTTTGTTGTTGTTGTTTTAAGTTGGGAGGGGGTGGTTGTGGTTGTTATATAGCCGTTGGGCAATTTCCACCAATTCAGACAATACCTTTCCCTCAAACCCTTCTAATTTCTGCAACTTCTTTCTTATATCTGGGGCCGACTGCATTACAAAAGCTATATTAAACAAGAGGCACTCTAGAAACACGCTGGGAGACTCTTTTGGCCCTTGAATTATCTCACTCACCTTTGAAAAGTTTGTGGGTTTTCAGGCAGCGGCACACATCAAATTCTGCATCAGAGTCTGGAAAAACTGGTCTAGAGCCTCCTTACCTCCATCACTGTTAGGGTCCCAGTTTGGGCGAGCAGAAGGAAAGACCCTGTTGCTCCGAACAGGGTCAACTGTAAGCAGGCAGTTCTGTCCAAGGATGGACCGCTGGGCTTCCCACCGGATCTGCTCCTGCTCTTCAGAGGTGAAAATGTTTGGAGGGGCTGGGGTTGTGGCTCAGAGGTAGAGTGCTCACCTAGCACGTGCTCGGCCAGGGTTCGATCCTCAGCACCACGTAAACATAAATGCATTGCATTGTGTACAACTAAAGCAAATAAACAAATATTTAAAAAAAAAAAAAAAAAAAAAAGAAAGAAAGAAGAAAATGTTTGGAGGAGTTGGCCCAAGCGGGCCTCAGGAGGCTCCGCCCCTGCGCTGTGTTCGCTACTCGCTACTTTCCCCCTCCTCCCCCCCCCACCAGCTCTCCCAGCTCATCCCCCCCAAGCCCAAGGGGGTCGGTGGGAGCTCCGCTCCCCAGGGCCTGACCCCCTCTGTGTCTCTCTGCTTTCTGTTTCCAGAGAAAGGAGAAGGGAGGAAAAAATGAAACCGAAGAGAATGATAGCACACGAAGATCAGCCACCTGAAAAATAAACAGACACAAGAACAAAAGACAACCAGATGGGCTCCACACAGAAACAGATTGGGCCACACAGGGAGGCCCACCAGGTGGACAGGAGCAATGTCTTGCCCTGTCCTGGGATTTGGTGTAAGCGATTGTGTCCAGTCTGACCTTGTCCCCTAGAAGAGCTCACCAGACAGGTAGAACAGGTGGCTTCATAGAGGCGTCTGGAGAACCGACCAGCAGTCCTCTTGGGGTGAGGCTGAGGTACGTCTCTGAGGAGCTCTCCCCTACTCCGAGAAGGAGTCCGTGATTGGGCACAGGAGGCCAAATTTGGGCGTGAGGGCAAAGAGAATAAAGAATCTCGCTAGGGCCTCCAAATGTTGTACCCAATTAGCAGGGGGAAAGTCTCACAAGCCACTCAGTAACAGCCAAAGAAGCCTTTATTCCGGCCGGGGCCACCAACTCCGACCTGCACAAAGCAGGGTAGTAAAAGATGGTGCCCATTTGTACCAAAGGCAAGGTTTATAAAGCACAGGGTTAATAGGCCCTCAGGTGGAGACAGTTTAAGGGTGGGTTAATATGCCCTCAGGTGGAGACGGTTTAAGTTGCCTCTGCTTATTACATATAATCATGATTCATGATTTATAATCATGATTATAATCATGATTATAATTATGATACTTGGCACATAATTCTGTGCATGCCTCTTTAGAGAATGGAAAATGTATGTCCTGAAAATTACATGAAATTTAGAATAGAAACTATGGAAATTAAAGAAAATTTTCCATTTAAACAGAGTAGATTGTGTAGACATATGTGTCTTTCTACTCTCACAACCCTTCTAAAATGGTAGTAAAATGTTTAAAACATAAATTCTCAAAAACAATAATAATAGGATCAAAGATAGAGAACAAAAGATTTCAGCAAATATTTGGAAGACGGTAAGCTAATAAAGATGGTTCACTTTTCAGAGACAAGAAACTTGAAGGGCATTCAGAGGCCAGTGCTGGAGAAAAGCAGATCTTCCTTTGGAACCTGGTGAGAAGGCAAGTGAGAATGAGCTGCTAATCGTAGGTGGGGTGTGGAGAGGAGGTTTTCATATACTCTAGAAATCTGTGCCCCAAAACCTGAAAAAAAATAATAGCGATTAAGTAATTTGAGAATATAAAGCATTTACTTTTCATGAACGCCTTCTTACAAATCAATTTGAAGAGACAAAAAAAAAAAGAAAGAAAGGAAGGAAGGAAGGAAGGAAGAAATGTAGGAAGGAAAGAATGAAGGAAGAAAAACAATTGATACTCTACCAAACAAGGGATTTAGCAAAGAAAATTGGCGAAGGAGAGATTCAGATAACAACTTTACCATGTTCCTAAAATGAATCCAATCTAGATATGGCTGGGAAAATGGAGGGTTTCAAGCAGAAAGTCTTCAAAGAGAAAAACAACTTTGATATATAATATATGTTTGAGTACATGAATAAAAAGGCATAAGTGGGTAGGATACATGAAAAAATCTTTTATAATATATAAAGCTAGCTATGTAGAAATTATATAAATTTAAAAATGTCCAAAAAGAAAAAGTTGAACAAGAAGAATAAATAAAATTTGCTATATACTTCACTTTGCATAAGCAACATTAACATGATCATAATAAAATGCTAATTTGAAATTTAAGTAAAATGCAATAAAATATTTGGAAATCAAAGATGGTACAAGTAGGCTTTTTTCTTATAAGTAGAAATAATGGAATAAATTTTAAAGACCGGACCCTCTTATTAAGAAGATTGCATATTTTCTAGCTGCATATGTGAGGGTCTCAAATAGCCAACAGTTTCCTGTGTGACATTGATTTTGTGAAACATTGACAGAACACCTAGTAAATTTCAACCTGACACTACTCAAGAATACTGGTGCTTATATATTCTAAATCTCCTTCCTTAAAATGTAAGTACATATGCTTCTCATCATTTTGATTTATTATTGAACACTTAGACAGATGAATAGATCCTGTGGCTTGAAAAACCAAAAAGGTAAAACAACAACAACAAGAACTTTCCTGAATGTTGGTTTGTAGCAATGATACACATCTGAGTTTCATGATAGAGACCGACGAAGATGGGAAGATGGCAGACTCTTGCTAGATTGCCACATATTTCATGTAGAGTGTAAAGAGGGCCACGAAAGGATGTATTTCCTGCCTACTGACACATTTACATCTTATAAAGTATTAAGACATGATTTTTAACTATCAGCTAGAAGAACTACTCTTACTCCCCAGGTTCAATCACATGATATTATCAATATAGTAGACTAGGATGAAATTGCATGGGATAAGGAGGCAATTAATGTCCTTTCAAACTAGATAATGAAGCCGGGCGTGGTGGCACACGCCTGTAATCCCAGCACTTTGGGAGGCTGAGGCAGGAGGATTGTGAGTTCAAAGCCAGCCTCAGCCATGGCGAGGCACTCAGCAACTCAGTGAGACCCTGTCTCTAATAAAAATACAAAAAAGGACTGGGGATGTGGCCCAGTGGCCGAGTGCCCCTGAGTTTAATCCCTGGTACCAAAAAAAAAAAAAAAAAAAAAAACTAGATAATGACAGAATGTTGGATATCTGGAATAAATATGAGGTAGATCATTTAATGACTATAAATATTGAAAGCCCACTGTTAGTGATCTTTTTTAAAATTTTCATTTGTTCTCTTTAGTTATACATGACAGTAGAATGTCATGATTTTTGACTTCTGAATCACACATTGAGTATAAATTCCATTTTTGTGAATGTATAGGATGTGGAGTTACACTGCTTGTATATTCATATATGAACACAGGAAAGTTATGTTTGATTCATTCTACTGTTTTTTCTATTCCCAACCCCGTTCTCTTCCCTCCATTTCCCCTTTGTCTAATGCTGTGAACTTCTATTCTCCCCCATCCCACTTGTTATGAGTTAGCATCTGCATATAAGAAAGAATATTCAGCCTTTGGTTTGGGGGGATAGGCTTATTTCACTTAGCATGATAGTGTCTGGTTCCATCCTTGTACCGGCAAATGCCATAATTTCGTTCTTCCTTATGGCTGAGTAATATTGCATTGTGTGTATGTACTACATTTTCTTTATCCATTCATCTGTTGAAGGGCACCTAGATTGTTTCCATAGCTTAGCGACTGTGAACTGAGCAGCTGTAAACATCCCTGTTGTCCATGTCACCATAGTATGCTGATTTTAAGTCCTTTGGGTATATTCTGGGGAGTGGAATAACTTGGTCAAATAGTGGTTCCATTCCAAGTCTTCTGATGAATCTCCATACTGCTTTCCTAAGTGGTTGCACCAATTTGCAGTCCCACCAGTAATGTTTGAGTGCACCTTTTCCCAACATCCTTGCCAACATTTATTTCTGTTGCTTGTATTCTTGATAATTGCCATTGTGACTGGAGTGAGATGAAATCTCACTGTAGCTTTAATTTGCATTTCTCTAATTACTTCAGAAGTTGAACATTTTTTTCATATATTTGTTGAATGACCATATTTCTCCTTCTGTGAAGTGTCTGTTCAGTTCCTTTGCCCACTTATTGATTCAGTTATTTGCTTTTTAGTGTTAAGTTTTTTTGAGTTCCTTATGTATCCTGGACATTAGTGCTCTATCTGAGTTTCAGGTGGCAAAGATTGTTTTCCAATTCTGTAGGCTCTCTCTTCATGTTCTTTTTTTTTGGGGGGGGGTGGTACTGGGGATTGAACTCAGGGACAATAGACCACTGAGCCACATCCCCAGCCCTTTTTTGTATTTTATTTAAAGAGAGGGTCTCATTGAGTTGCTTAGCATTTTATTTTTGCTGAGGCTGGCTTTGAACTTGCAAGCCTCCTGCCTCAGCCTCCCAAGCTGCAGGGATTACTGGTGTGCACCACCGTGCCCTGCTCTATTCATGTTATTGCTTGTTTCCTTTATTGTGAAGGAGTTTTTGTTTGATAGTATCCTGTTGCAGTTTGATATGGGTCTCACTCAACACTGGAGTAAATAGGCTACGGGGGTCAACACTCTTACCACATGCAAAGGGAATGGCCGATCAAGAACTTCTGACCCCGGGAGTCCAGTGAGGCAAGGCAGTGGTCGAGCTGTTTGTGAACTCGCTTTATTACAGAAATGCCAAGTGGTTATAAAGCATTATTAGCCAATCAATGTTTACATGTTTAGCATAGAATCCAATTACTTGATGCCATGGGGACACAGACACCCAGACCCCCCATTTCTCCTTGGCAACAGCAAGTTTGCCTGGTGATTGCAAGTTGTTCAATCGCTTCCGTACCAGCCTGTAAAAGCGCAGACTCTTCCTCTGGCCAACTTTGCCTGTCAGCCTTGCACTAGCTGACAGCCTCCCTGCCAGCTATCACCTTGGCTGCTGGCAGCCTGAGGAAGTGGGTTTTCTCACCTAGCCTGGCCACAAAGCTGAACACAGCACCATCCGTTCAGGCTTTCCTGAAGGCTTGTGCATACATAGGTTTTCCTAATGTATTTGAACTGTTTCACAGCTGTAAGGCAAGGGCCAGGAGTCTATCCCACACCATCCCATTTATTGATTCCTGATTTTGCTTCCTTCACTTTAGGAGTCTTGTTGAGAAACTTGGTTCTTAAGCCAACATATGGAGAGTTGGGCTTATGTTTTCTTCTAGTAGGCACAGGTCTCTGGGCTGATGCCCAGGTCCTTTATCCACTTTGAGTTTTGTGCAGGGTGAGAAATAGGGGCTAAATTTCATTCTGCTACTTATGGATTTCCAGTTTTCCCAGCATCATGTTTTGAAGAAGCTATCTTTTCTCAAGTGTATGTTTATGGCACTTTTGTAGAGGATGAGATAACTGTATTTATGTGGGTTTGTCTGTGTCTTCTATTCTGTGCCACTGGTCTTCATGTGTGGATGATCTTTAGTAAAGGGTATAGAGGGAAAAACAATTTAAAGAGTTCTCTAGGTCGGTAATTTGCTTTTATCTGAAAGATATGTCAGCTGGTTCATGTCAGGAAAACACACAGAGAGCAGCATATTTAAGTTTAAGTCAGGACAGGATACAGGTAATGACAATCTATTGTTATTCTCCAAAACCCATCTCTTTGTGTGTTTGTTTGTTTGGGTACTGGGGATTGAATCCAGGGACACTTTCCACTGAGATAAATAAATTCCCAGCACATTTTATTTTTTATTTTGAGGCAGGGTCTTTCTCAGTTGCCAAGGCTTCCCTGAAAATTGTAATCCTCTAGCCTCAATCTCCCAAATAGCAGGGATTACAGCTGTGCACCACCAAACCTGTCCTTTTATTTTGCATAGAACAGATGGATGGATGATTAAAATGAGATCATGGTAGAAATCATCACCCTGCTTTCTTTAAGTCCTAGTAAGTGGCATTAATTTCTGCAGACATTCTAGAAATGCAAGATTGCTTTTGATTATCCAGTTTTGTAGACATGGAAGCTTGGATTGCTTTTATATTTAACTGATTATAATATAAAACTTCTCACTCCACTTGTTAGAGAATCTACAAAGGTATTCTGTGTATTTCTGAGTCTATTTATACTAAACTGCATTCAGAAACTGCAAAAATAGCCGTGAATATGTTCAGAAACCAAGTAGACCCATTGTACAGTGAATCCTAAACAAAAGTCTGTTACCTACTTGGATTACATATGCTCCTAATCTACTGGATAACCTTTGGACATTTTAGGAACTAAAGTCAATGTAGTCAACTTCTGTCATGAAGTTATAAGGGGTTGGGGTCTCTAGCCCCTCTGTACCCGGGATGGACCTCTCTTGTCCAGCAAAAGAGGCCGGAGAGGCCTACCCCAACGAAGAGGCTTGATTGGAAAAGTGAAGGCCTCTGATATTCCCTTCCCCCGCCTTTAGAAGGCCCAGGAACATACCGGGGAGTCCAGTTGATGGGTGCAGGAGCTCGTTTATTGAAAAGGTGGACAATGCTTCATAATGGGCCATAGCCAGTCAGTGACCAGCAGGGCGGTTCTGGTTCTCACAGCCATGCCCCTGCTTAGCCTAGGTCAGGTAACAGGGCGAGGTAATGTGGCAAGCAGCCAGAAAGCCAGAGCTTTTCCACCCCCTTGGCAGACAGTGTAAGGTCCCGACAAACTTCAAGTAATCCTGGAAAGCTTGGAAAAATATATCCTATTGCTCATTTCTCAGTCACCCTTGTAAGTGATCATAGCTTGCTTCAATAATTAGAAGAAAAATTTTCAGTGTAGATGTTTGATAAGAGAGATCCTTGACCAAATTGTTCCCCTAGGGGTGTTCCAGTTTTTATTTTTTTTCATTCAAGACATTCTGGCTCCACAGCGATATGTGTGTGTGTGCACGCGTGTGTGCATGTGTGTGTGTGTGTGCATGTGTGCATATACATGCATATATATGTGTACTACATATCTATACACCTTTAATATCTATATAGCAAGCATCATGTTGTACACTATAAGTATATATAATTTTTTTGTCAATTAAAGTTTTTAAAATACCACTTGAAATCTCACATACATTCACAAAGAAACTCCGCATATGGAAATTTTTTGGAAGAACCATGACTCTTGTATTTATTCGAGTCAAACTTCTATTCCCTTCAATTATCATTGCTTTTTTTTTTTTTAACTTTCCTTTTGATCAACACAATATCTGTAAATATTTATGGGTACAATGTGATGTTTTGATGAACATATATATTGGATAACATAACAACAAAGACCTGTGTGGGTGAAGTCCTGCTTTGACACTCATTGGAATAATCACACCCACCTTGTCACTGGAAATTTAGTGTCACAGTGTGGTTTGTATCCCTTGAGGAGCCGATAATGCTCAATGAATTGATATTGCCCAATTTGGTGCCTAGTGATGACAACCACTTTTGCATATGTTCATGAACATGCAAGTGTCTTCTTTGGTTAATCACTCAAATGCTTTGTGCATAATTTATTGATATTTTGCACTTATTCTGAATATGTTATTTGTCATTCATGTTTGTTGGAAATATTCCTTCTCATTCTGTAGCTTGACTTTTTCATTTTCTCAATGGCATCTTTTGATGAACATAAATTTGTAATTTTTATAAAGTCCAAATTGCTTTTTTTTTAAACTTCCTTATGTCTAGTTGTTTTGTTGTTGTTGTTGTTGTTGTTGGCATTGGAGATTAAACTAAGGGGCACTTGGCCACTGAGCTACATCCCCAGCCCAATTTTGTATTTTATTTAGAGACAGGGTCTCACTGAGTTGCTTAGCACCTCCTTTTGCTGAGACTGGCTTTGAACCCGTGATCCTCCTGCCTTGGCATCCCAAACCACTAGGATTACAGGTGTGTGCCACTACTCTGGCTTGTTTTTTGAGTTTTATTGAATAATTTTTCCTTATCTCAAGATCATACAGGTTTTCTTTAGAAGCCTTTCTTCTTTATTTTATTTCCTTTTATGTTGATTAGATTAAATTGTTTCATTTGAAATAAGACAAGTCTCAGTTCTCATTTGTTCTTCTTTAGAAATAAGGAGTTGTTCCATCATTAGTGGTTGATATGATTTTCTTTCTTCATGGAATCAGCGTGGCTCTTTTGTTGAAAATCAATTGGTGATGTATGTGTGGGTATTATGTGGACTCTGTTCTACTGACCTATTAATCTATCTAACTCAAATATCTGTCTTGGAACAACTCTATGTCACATTATTTTGCCTACTGTCACTTTATACAAACTCTTAAAATAAGGCAATATAAATTATACAATTGTATGATTCCTTTAATTATTATTACTTTATTGACTATTCTTTATCCTTAAGAATATTCAATTTCCAAAAAAAATTTAGTTTGATCTGTGTACACTGATGCATGCCTGTAATTCAAGCTACTCAGAAAGCTGAAGCAGGAGAATTGCAAGTTCAAGGCCAACATGTTCAACTTAGTGAGTCTCTGTCTCAAAAATTAAAAAAAAAAAAAAAAAAAACTTAAAAAGTGATTAAAGATGTATTTAATGTGGTTAACCTCTTTCTTGGCATGGGCAAATATGTGGATTCATTCCTTACTACAAAATTTTAGTTTGTTAATTTTACAAGAAAAAAAAAGTCTGTTGAAATTTTCATTTGAGCTCACATTAAATTTATAAATAATCAAATAAATAAAATAATTTCTTGGCAATGCTGTCAAGTGTCCACATATTTCCAATTCCAAATTGAATTGGAAATATGGGAAATATGGGAAACAGTGAATTAGACATATCTAGTAATGTAGCTTAACCCAAGGGCAACGTTCTAACTCTTCCATGAAAAATGTTTGACAGAATATAAAATTACCTAATCAAACTTTCACATCACTTTATCAAGGAAATGAAGTCTCAACACATAAAACGTTTTTGTGTTGGATTATTAGCTGGGTTCCTAAGAAAGCTGGGACCCACTTGCTGGTCTGGCTCTCGGTTCAGTTATCTTTCTATTGAACCTAGTCTCCATTGCAAACATTATAACTGCTTAGAAAGGAGAAAGGGGTAAAAAGAATTTAACTCAATAAAATATGAAGATAGCTTCAAAAAAATCACAACAACTTCTTCACCCAGTACCAAGCTCTTTGGTTCTTAATCTGTTGCTTAATAAAAAAAATGTCTCAAAGGTTCTGAGAAATCTCTAGTGCAAGTCATACCTGTGTATCACTGAGACTTCATTAGCTGAAATTAAGTCATTAGCTGAAATTAAGTAACGTGAAGATCTATTGTCCCATGGTAACTAGTAAGGGGAAAAGACAATGATAAAGGTGGAAGAATCACAAATATAAGCAGCAGCCACCACCTTAAGGGCTGATGCAAAGAGACCACAAAGGAACAAACATGGAAGAGGACATAAGTGGCCCAAGGTTCAGGTCTTGCTGGAGAGGGTGTGGCTACAGCCCACTTAGAATGAGGTCAGTGTGTGGCTGGGGTGCTGAGGCAAGGGCAGCAAGTAAAGACCACCTACTCAGGCTCCAGTGAAATTCCTGGGCAACTGAACACTGAGATTCTGATAAGACTTTGTGGAGAGCCACTCACCAGGGTCCACTGGAACTCATTAGGATGCCATTACTTGGAGGTAGGGAAAGTTCTGAAGGCCCACTTTTCCCAGATGTCCCATGTGCCACCACGGTCAGCATGCTACAAGAGCAAGAAGCAGAAAAGCCCACTGCAGGAGTCAACGCCTCTTCCTCTTACATTTTTAGTCCATTGTTTACATTAGCAATGCTTTACATTTTTCCAACTGGAAAAGGAGAAATGTTTACAGGGTCTGGCTCCAGTGTTACAAAAGAAGACAGATAAAGATGAGTTTGAAGTTGAGAGGCAACTCACTGAGAACAAACAGGATGACTAAGTAATAGACTCCTTTACTGACTGTACGATGCAGTAGAGCCAAATCCTAAATCAAAGTAGCAACCTTTAAAAATGATACTTACAAAATCATGATCAATGTATTTTTAAAAATTTAAATGTATATCAAACAAACAAGTGTAAGCCATGGTCCCATTTCAGTACCATGATGAAACCCCTTGCTCAATCCAAAAGGATTGAATGTAACTCCCATCCACTCTCACCTACTAGAGAATTTTGCTGTTGGAATCTTCATTCTCTTTTGCATTGTTGATTTTTTCCCCTCATTTTCAATTAAGCTTCTTGAAATAACTGTTTGCTCTGTTCCTAATTTTTCTTCCCCCATTACTTTATAAACCCGTTTCTATAAGTTTTCTTTTCCACAGATGAACAATGTGCTTCCACCAGCATTTCCTGCGACACCCACATTTCACCCAATTTCCCTTTTTCTTCCTTCCTTCCTTCCTCCTTTTTTTTTTTTTTTTCAGTACTGAAAATCAAACCCATTTGCATGCTAGGCAAGTGCTCTACCTCTGAGCTACATCCTCAACCCCCGACTTTCACATTTCTAAATCCAGTGATTAATTGTTCCTTATCTTAGTTCATCTTAGTTAACAAGGCTTTCCTCCTTTCTTCACTTAGCTTCCACAACACTGTATACAGTCTTTTCTTTTTTGGTCCCTCGTCTCCTTCACCCTTATACTTAAATCACTCTGGGATTCTTAGGTCTCCTTATTGTGTGTATCCTTTTTCCTTTGATAACTTTGTAATGGCTTGTGTGTTTCCTAAGAACTGGAACTTAAGGACTCATAGATTTTTATCTGCAGCTCAGTTTTATTTCCTGACCTCTAGCCTCATATCCCCAATAAGGTTTTTTAATATCCTTAGATATTAAGTTAAAACATAACTTAATATTAAGTTATAGCATAGGTTTTATTTGACTTTCTCTTATGCCCTGCCAGTAATCAATCAGCAAATCCTATAAGCCTAATGTTCAAAAGACACCCACAGTCTGACCACCACTCACCACTTCTGTTATTATACCTTGCCCTTCCAATCCAAGGTATCGTTTTTCCAGGCTGTTCACCACATACTACCTATATACAAGCACACATATCTATATTATAATAAATAACATAAAATATATAATACATATAATATTATATGACATATAATAGTAATCATATGTGTAAATTATATAGGTACATATTCCTAACCACCAGTCAATCACTCTTTAAACTACTCTTTCCAGGTTTTTGTCATCAAAGCATAGGGCAGAGCACATCACACCTTTTCTTAAATCACTTGGGAACTTCCCATTTCCCTCTGAATAAAAGCAACACATCTTCACAATGTTCTATAAAACCGCTATAATCTGTTGCATGCCACTCATTGCTTCTACCTCATTTTCTCTTAGTCAATATATTAATTTCCTCTTACTGCTATAAAAAAATTATGATGAACTTGGCTGAAAATAAACAAATTTATTCTCTTACATTTCTGGAGTTTGAAATTCTGAAATTAGTTTCCCTTGGATAGAGTCAAGGTATCAGCAAAGGAAGTTCCATATGGAGGCCTAATGGGAAGAATGCATTTTCACCACATATATTCCTTTGTTTGTTCATTTTTCCCTCTTCAATGTGCACCATCTAAGTCTCTGTTCCTTCATTATATCACTTTATTTCCTTAGTCGCCTTTCATCCATCTTTTAATGATCTTTGTGAATACATATGCCCACATGGGAAATTTTGGAATAATCTTTCCATCTTAAGATCCTTACCAAATCACATCTGCGAAGTTCTTTTTCTCATGTAGCATATTCACAGACTTTGGGTGTCAGGACAGCTTCAGAGGCTATTATTCATCTGACCATACTCACTGAACTTTAGAGATGCACACTGACCTCCCTGCTCTTCCTCAAATACCCCAGGTACACACCTGCATCAGAGATTTGCCCTTAGTATTCCATGTATCCAAAATATTCTTTCTCTAAACCTCCATGTCAGTTCATGCTTCAGCTCTTTTTATGTATACTGTATAATCCTTATGAATTGACTCAGTTTCTCCTTGTTCTCCCTCATGCCTTACATTTTTGCCTTAGTATGTATCAATATCTAATGCAACATATCTTAGATTTTTCTTGACTTACTGTATAGTTCGTCTACCAAAATGTAAGTTCCAGGATGGAAAGGGCTATTCTCTGTTTCATTCCAAGATTCAACTACAGTGTCTGGTATATGGGAGATGCTGTAATAATGAATAAATGTTAAATAATGCTATGAAGTACACTGCGGAGATACTACCTTAAGTTCCTTCCATGTTGAACCTCCATTTTGGAAACTTAAAGAAAGAGCACACTTGGCTTTTCAGATTTGAATAAATTGTCCAAGGTGGGATAAATATCAAATACTTTTTTGTATTAAGAGAGAAAAGGGGGGGCATAAGTGGATATCATGAAAATGAAAGGGAAGTCACTTGGAGAGAGAAAGAGAATATTGGGGAAGGAGGAGGTGGGCAAGGGGAATGAATTGATCAAAGTATTTTATATGCTTGTATAAGTATGCCGTAATGAAATCCACTATTCTGTATAATTAATATTCACCAATTAATCATTTTTAAATAATTCTAATTTTAATATGCCAGAACTGTAATTTAAATGCAAACTACTGAATGGCTGGTTAGAAAAGTAAATTCATCATTTCCAAATATACACTTTTTACAGAGTTTCTTGTTTCCACAATTGGCATGACTATAAACTTAAAGATTTTGGCTCAAAACTAGTATCGCTACCTCCTCTACCATACATTTCAGCCTTCATCCCTGTCTTAGATTTGCTCTGCCCAGAGTTTGGTTTTGGGCAGAGATGTGCCTGGAGGAACTGCATGGAGGAAAACTCTTGTGAGCAGCCCATGGAGGGAGCAAGGAACGCAGGACTGGGCAGAGGTTGAAATGAGCATCACCACTGGGAATTCAATCAATCCTGCAGGAGCCCTACAGCTACAGTTGCCTTTCCAAAGTGACCCTAAACCATGACAGTGCACTCACCTCTGTAAACTGCTCCCCATCCACATCACCCAGTGATTGGAGAGGAGGCATTGTGGCCACCTGCAGCTGCTGCCGCCTGCAGCAATGATACCGCGGGAAAGAATTCGGAGGCAGACTGGAAATGAGTAGGTTCTTTATTCTGCTTTCTCTTCTGACTTCTCTCTCCAACTCCAACAACAAACACCCACACAACTCCAACCCTACCTGGTTAAATACTCTTCACCTTAACAAGTATACACGTGTTACAAGCTCAACTTACAGGTGCATCACACAGTGTTCACGGGCACAGAAAGATTCTTAGTTGAATACATTAAGGTCAGGAGAAAACAATTAAATGCCTCCTCTTTGACTCTCAAACAGCTGCCATCTTAGCAGGGGCATTGTTTTAAGCATTTTGGGAATGCCCAGTGTAGCAAAAGCTTGTAAACAATGAGATGTAACATCTTTAACTTTTTCTCCAGCATGTAAGGAAGCAAAACTCATGCCTGAGCATGTATCTATGGTTACATGAATAAATTGCAATTTTCCAAATCTTGGCTCATGAGTGACATCCATCTGCCACAAATGATTGGGCATTAATCCTTTTGGGTTAACCCCATAATGTGGGTTGGGCAAATGTGTCACACAAGATTGACAAGCCTTCACAATTGTTCGAGCCTGATCTTTACTTATTTTGAACCTTTGTTGTAAAGTAGTACTATTAACATGAAATTGAGAATGGAACGAGGTAGCTTGTTGGACTGCTGAAAATATAAAGATTGTTTGAGTAAGGGCATCGGCCTTCTGATTACCTTCATGTAGAGGACCAGGTAAATTAGTATGAACTCTGATATGTCCAATAAACAAAGGTTCTTTACATTCCCATAGAAAGTTTTGAATTTGAAAAAACAATTTAATGGCTGGAGTATGAGGTGCTATTGGACCTGCTAGCTCCAATTTAGGGACAGCATGTACAATATAGTGGCTGTCTGAAAAAATTTTATGGGATGTTCTTTAAAACTTTCAAGTAATATGAATCATATTTTCTTTTTGAGTGACTACTGCAGCAGTACCGTTAGAGGACCCATCTGTAAATATATTTAATGCCTTAGGAATAGGTTGATTTTTTATTATCTGTGGAAATATAATGGGATGATTGATACAAAAAGATAGTATAGGAGACTTAGGAAGATGGTTATCAAAATTTGCAGAAGTAGAGCATCTACCTGTAGCCCAATCATTATCATTGAAGCATAAATATTCAACCTGTGATGATGAATAGGGAGTAAAAATAGTAGTGGGGTGAACGCCAAATATTTTAGTAGAAGTCTTAAATCTTGAAGAATAAGTTTAGCCACCATGGAGGTATAAGACTCAATTGTACTTTTAGGAGAGACGGGCAAATGTATCCATAATAAAGGCCCCTGTTGCCAAAATACTCCTGTGGGTGTATATTGTGAAGAAATAATGATCAATATCAGTGGTCGAGTAAAATCAATTCTATCACAATGGGATCCTTCAATGGCCTTTTCTACCAACTTTAAAGCTTCCCTAGCATCTGAAGTCAATGTTCGCTGTGAAGATGGATCAGGGTTCCTGTGAAGGATATCAAATAAGGGTTTTAATTGGCCAGTAGTGAGGCTTAGTGTAGGGCGAAGCCAATTAATGTCTCCCAGCAATTTTTGAAAATCATTAAGAGTAGCTAGATGTTCCTTATTTATTGAAATTTTTTGAGGCCTAAAGTATCCATAATTTGGAATCCTAGATATTATATTGGAGATCTAGTTTGAACCTTTTCTTCAGCAATGTTTAGTCCATATCGTTTCAAGTTTTCTGATATATAACTAAATATGGTGAATAAGACTTTTTGATTAGGATGAGCAAACAAAACATCATCCATATAATGGAGGCACATAAGTTCTGGGTATTTGTTCTTGATAGGCTGAATGACTTTATCTACATAGATTTGACACATAGTGGGGCTATTAGCCATACCCTGGGGTAAAACTTTTTACTGAAATCTTTGATCGGGTCCATCATTATTAATAGGAGGAACTGAAAAAGCAAACCTGGGGGCATCCAGAGGATGTAAAGGAATAGAAAAAAAAAAAAAAAAAAAAGCAATCCTTTATATCAAGGGTTATAAGATGGAACTTGTTAGGAATAGCTACAGGATTAGGAAGTCCAGGTTGGGTAGGGCCCATAATTTGCATGGTTTTATTGATTTCTCTAAGATCATGTAACAATCGCCATTTTCCTGATTTTTTCCTAATCACGAACATGGGGGAATTCCAGGGAGAGGTGGAAGGTTCTATATGTCTGCTTCTAGTTGTTCTTGGACTAGTAGGTGGGCCGCTTGTAATTTCTCTATAGATAGGGTCCACTGAGAGACCCAAACTAGCTTATCAGAAAGCCATGGTATTTTCAAAATTGTTTTCTCAGTGGCCCCTAAAAAAATATCCTTTACCTTTTTGATGATGCTTTCCTTTAAGCTCAATAGGGTTAGGATTACCCTGTAGATTTTTATTTTTAACACCTGCGGGCTTGGTTGCAAGGTGTACTCCCATTTGTTGTAAAATATCTCTTCCCCATAAGGGAACTGGCAAGCAGGACAAAACATAAGGCTGAAATGTTCCTTGATGCCCTTCATCATCCTCCCATTTTAAAACTGTTGCACTTTGTTCTGGCCTATTAGAATGTCCCAAGCCTCTCAAACTGGTTGAGGCTTTTTGTAAAGGCCAGTGTTTGGGCCATTGTCGTATGTTGATAATAGAAGAGTCAGCCCCAGTGTCAATCAATCCCTCCATCTCTATTCCTTGAATTTTTATTTTGCACATAGGCCTCTGTGAACAATCCTGAACCCAGCAAGCCATAGGTCCCGAGCCAGTGGAACCAAATCCCCTATTCTTCCTATTTTGAGGCATACTCTTAAAAGAGTCATGTAAACTGGGAAGGAGAAGCAGCTGAGCAATTTTGTCTCCTTGGTTAACAGAGCTAATGCCTCGAGGTGAGCTAAGCATAATCTTAATTTCTCCTTGGTAGTCTGAGTCTATTACACCTGGAGTCACTTGAAAACCTGATAAGCTTTTAGAACTTCTTCCAAGGATAAGTCCTACAGTGTAGCTGCCTGACGTTCAGCCACAATGCCGCAGGAGAAAAACTCGGAGGCAGAATGAAGATGAAAGAAGGTTTTTTTATTCTTTGACTTTAGCAATCTCTCAAAACTCTAACACTGGCTCTTTCAACAACCTCTCTGACTCTTTACTTCTTCTGACTACTGACTCTTTACTTCTTTACTTTCTTTTACTTCTTTACTTTACTGACTCTTTACTTCTTTACTTTCTTTTACTTTTGCTTTCTCAGAGCTTAGAGAGAGAAAGAGAGAGAGAGAGAGAGAGAGAGAGAGAGATTCTTCTTTCTTCTTTCTTCTTCAGCTTAGAGAGAGAAAAAAAGCTTAGAGAGAGAAAGAGAGCTTCTTCTTTCTTCTTTCTTCTTCGGCAGCCTCGGCCTGACTCCGACCAGCAACTACTTCTTCTCTCTGGTCTGACTCCTCACCCGGTTATATAGCTTTAGCTTTAACAAGGACCACAGGTGCATCACATAGTTCACAGGCATACAAAGATTCTTTCAGGTGGAAACCAGAACATCTCTTATGGCCGTCAGCTAACCGCAATTAACCATCTCCTATTAGGGCTCCTTCACTACAGTCCCTAAGGGAAGAGGTCCCCTGACTCCCGTGGGAATCAGCTGAACCCCCATTTCAGGTGTTAGCACTATTTGGGCGGTGGAACAGAGGTCTAATCCTGCACTTCCTCTTGTTCCTCTAACAAGGGAGTCAATGGGTAAGAGGGATTGTGTTGAGGAATCATCTGGATGGATCTTTGAGGATACTCCTCCTCTAATGCCTCGTATATTTGTGGGTCCCGGGGCATTGGGCCCCATGCCCCGTTTTTTGAATTGCCAGACAAAATGTTACCATAAATATCAGTTTTAGATCTGCACTTATTAACCCAATGGTTTCCTTTATTATACCTGGGGCAGTGGCCTGGGGCATGATACGAGCTTGGTCTTATTTCTATTGTCTCTTACCTTCTTTGGGAATATTGTTTTCTAAAATAACCTGATTGACTATAATAATTTTTAGGTTGAGGCCTTCTTGTAAAATTTTGAGGAGAAGCACCTCTCATGGCTGCTGTGATTACATTTCCTGTAACAAAGGCATCATTTATGTCTTTGCATAGCCTTATATATACAGAAAGGTCCCTTTTATTTTTCCAATGTCTGATAGCATCTTGACAATATTTGTTGGCATTTTCATATGCCAGCTGAACAACTAATGGCATGGCTTGATCAACATCTCCAAACACTCTACCTGCAGTTCGCAAAAGTCGATCAGCAAAGTCAGCATATGGCTCATTAGGTCCCTGAATTAGTTTAGACAAGCTACCCTGTAAGTCACTAGTTCTTTGTAAAGTTTTCCATGCCTTAACAGCTGCGGCATATATTTGAGCGTAAACTCCAGGATTGTACTGAATTTGAAGCTGTAAATCAGCATATTGCCCTTCTCTGGTTAACATGTCTATGTTATGGTTTGGAAATCCTGCAGTCGCATTTCTTCTAGTTGTTTCAACACAGAATTCTTGGAATTGAGACCTCCAAATCAAGTATTGTCCCCCGCTCAATACTGCCTTATATAAGCCTTTCCAATCTGAGGGAGTTAAATTCAAAGCATTAAGGGCTTCAAGCATACTTATGGTAAAAAAGCTTGGGGTCCATATGTCATTGTTGCTTCTTTAAAAGTTTTTATAGTTTTGAAATCTAAAGGTTCATGGTACCTTTGCTCATTTTGATTTTCAAGTACTGGCAGATCCCAATGTCCCTGCGAGTTTTGACACTCAAGGGCATGCAAGCGCTCAGAAAGACTGTTAATCTCTGCTTCAAGGGCATGCAAGTGTTTAGAAATACCCCTCATAGTTTCTGTAATTGATTCAACCCATGGGGGAGCAGAGGGCACAAGTGGTTCCTCCACTTGACGGTCCCTTATCTTGGTCCTCTTTAATTTCCTTTTGTTCATTTTATTGGAATTACTTTTACTTAATTCCTCTTCACTACTACTACTCTCACTGGTCCTAACTGACTTAGTAACATCCTGAGTCCCAGGTTCAATTGAGAGCACGTATTCTTCTAATAAATCTTGAATAGCTTTAGCAGGTTGGATTTTTGTCATTTTTGAGCCCACACTAATACTATCCTTACTGGTCCTAACTGACTCAGCGGAGGCTATGCTTTCATGATCACTTTCACTTTTTTCCAAATCCTCCTCACTAACAACTGACTCAGCTATATCAAAGAATTCTTCAAGAGCCTTTATCACTCGGGTGTTAGCTATTTTCAAACCCATTTTAACCATTCTGACTAGACTCCTGCGAGGCTCCTCAATTTTTTTACCGTGCTGATTCCGAACTCCCCATATAGGCCACCACTTGTTGCCGCCTGCAGCAAAGATACCGCGGGAAAGAATTCGGAGGCAGACTGGAAACGAGTAGGTTCTTTATTCTGCTTTCTCTTCTGACTTCTCTCTCCAACTCCAACAACAAACCCCCACACAACTCCAACCCTACCTGGTTAAATACTCTTCACCTTAACAAGTATACACGTGTCACAAGCTCAACTTACAGGTGCGTCACACAGTGTTCACGGGCACAGAAAGATTCTTAGTTGAATACATTAAGGTCAGGAGAAAACAATTAAACGCCTCCTCTTTGGCTCTCAACCAGCCGCCATCTTAGCTACCTCCTCATTAAGGCTCTTACAAGGCATAATTTTGTATGACATAGCTCTCTTCAACCAAGGGCAATTTCAAAACAAAACAAAACCAGGAGACAAGTCTTCAGCAGCCAACGCCCCCAAGAGGTGAAGGAATGAGTCTGTCTTAAAGTGTCAGAGCAGTGGACAGGGTCCCCTACAGTCCATCCCCTCTGCCACTTCAGGGAGTAGATCCAGTTCAACTAGGATGAACCTACATATAGCATTCTGGTGTTCCTTTTTTCTTGGAGAAATAGAAAAAAGAAAAAAAAATAATAGAACAAGCTATAGTCTCCATCATGGCAACCTGCCTCAAGTCCAACTTCAGTTCCCACCTTGTCCTCCCAAATACCCATTCAGAAATTCCCCTGGCCCCCCAGTGAGCACTGTGTTTGTGTGTGAGACTCACCTGCTCAAATGACCCAACCCTCATTCTTGAGGGTTCTAAACCCCTGGGTACCATGCCTGCTCAAGCCTTCATGCCTGCTCAAGTCTTTGGGGCTGAATTGTTTAGTTACCAGCAAATTTGATCAAAAAGGACACTCTAAAGCAGAGGTCAGTAAATTCTATCCCCAAACCAAATCCTTCCCACAAGCTTTATTTGTAACTAAATTTCACTGAGACATAGCTATCAATTTTCCGTAGCTGCTTCCACATGTTAAGGCAAAGCTGAGCAGCTCTGTCAGGCAATGAAGAGCCCATGTTTATTGTGAGGCCCTTTCCAGGTACCATCTAAAGGATCCATTCTCCCCTGCACCCAATACATAAGAGCAGCTCTACATCTTGATAATCAGGATCAGCATCCCTGCAAGGATGGATTGGAAACCACCTAGTGACAGCCACACTTTAAAGTTCGGTAACACTCTCCCTGTGCCTTCAGGAATAAGGACCTCAATCTACAGAGTCAGAAAGTAGAAATTCCCCAGGAGGATCACTGGGAGTAAGGGGAAGTTGCATCACTCCTACTTCTATATCTTCGTGTTCCAGTTACAAATTCTACCTTTAATGGAGATGGCTTGAGATCATTCATTTTGATGAAGGATGCATGCTGCATCCTTCATAAATTATCCTTGTAGGACATCTGCTCTGATCTTTCAACTGAACCATGCCTTTAAAAGGGTATTATATATTGAGTAGATTTTAGATGTAGTGGTAAGACCTATAGATCCTACAGGTCCCAGGTCCATTGCCACCTTCCTTCAAAGTCTGAAGGATATCTTGCTTTGAGTCCACATCATGTAATACTATGTCACTGAATCCATAATTTACAAACCCTTGGACAGTGGTGCTGGTCAAAGCCCTGAAGACAGAAAAGGCAAATTGGTAGCTGGATATGTGTTGACTCTAGTAAAGATTAATGGCTTGCTGCTGCTTCCAAGATAGAAGAAACTCAGTGTGATCAATTTGTGGCTGGTTGATCCCCTTAAGAGCTCTGTGATGTCTACATCTCAGCAGTGCTTTCTGTTGCTAGCAGGCTGGACAAGGTACACAGCAGCAGTTGCTCCTGAAGAGTCTTAGAAAGATCAGCTATGTTTTGACACCAAAAGGCATAGCATGATTTTTTCAGTGTGTGATATTAATAATCTTACATCCACATGAAGATTTGCAACTGAGTGTGTCAATATACTGTAGGTAGGGACCAAAGTCTTCTAGTAAATGTACTTAGCTATTTAGAAGAACAATGCTTATTGGTAAAACACATAAGGTAGAGCTGCTATGATGTTCACATTTGGTGCTCTAAATTAATCCTTCACCCTTCTCCACCTCTGTTTCTGAAGATTCCTCATAACAACTATTGCAGTATACTCCTTTGTCTGTGTATTGGATTTAGCTAATGGGGTTCTGCAGAAAGAGTTTGGAGAAAGGAGTGGTGAGCTTGGGGATTTTATAATAGCTCCCTACCTTTAGGACTTTCTGTAAAAGACTCTCTCTTTTCGGATTGCTAGAACCAACCATCGGTCTAGAATAGCAGCAGTCCTGGTATGTCTAATATTAGATCATGTATGAAACCTGTGTTTTACCTCACCTGAATCTACGTAGGTAGTGCACTTATTAAAGTTTCTCAAAAATATTCTATTTTGAATAGTTCATCTTTCTTCTGCAAGTACTCTGACATATAAGGGGGGAAAGTAGGGAAGAGAATTTTAATAAAGTCAAGAAATGCAAATGAAGAAGTCCTTTTCAAGTGACTAAGAAAATGGATAAAATTTTCTTGTAAGAATGTCTTGTTGATGCTAAAGTGAGAACCCAGGCAAGCGATAAATCCCAGTAGATATAATTAACTGATAATATGTAATCTCTTGCAAGAAAGGATTTAAGATGGGCAGCTCCAGGAATACTAAATCAAAGGTAGATGTAATCTGCTTTCTCTAATGTTGTTAAACCAGCTAACTATGTACATTCTCACCAGATGAGTGATCCAATTAATTATTCCTCTACCTCACAGAAAAACATTTTTCACTTCTGCCCTCATTATAATCCCCATCCATCTCATGCTATATTGCTTAGCTATTGCCACACTAATAATACATAACCAACAGCACAAAGCGTCATCGCTGGCTTAAACAAAGACTGCTTATTGCTCAAGTGTATGGAGCCAGCTGCAAGTTGACCAAATGGCTCTGCTGGTTCTGGGGAGATTTGCATACGTAATGACTGGCTGGATGTTCCATGACAGCTTGCTCTCTGTGTTCTCCCACACTCCAGCAGGCTACCATAGCAAGTTCTCATGGCAATGAAGAAGTGCAAGGGTAGCAGTGGAAGCTTTGAGGGCCCTCAAGGCCTTGCTATACTAGGAGTATGCAGAGTGTCCCCCAGAGTCCTTTATGATTAAAGCCATGGTCACCAGGGTGGTGCTGTTGGAGCTGGTAAAACTTTGGAGAGAGAGGAACTAGTGGGAGGTCCTTAGGTTCCTGGGGACATGAGGTAGTTTAGGTTCAGCTCCTTGGTAGCTCTTGTATGAATGACCTTTTCCATTCCTGTAAGAAGAATGATACAAAAAGATCAAGCCTGGCCTTGCCTGCCTGATTGTCTGCTCTTGTTCAAGTTGTAACTGGATCCTGCACATGCTCCCACCATCATGTGCCACCATCCACCACATTCATTAGAGGCCAAACAATTGGGGCTGTCCCATCTTGCACTATAAACTCCCGAACTGTGAAATATCAACCTTTTCTCTTTGTAAGTTAGATGTTTCCAGTATTTTGTTGTAGTAACGCAAAGCTAACACAGGCCTTGTCTTGGAAACTTATACTCATCTCCTCCATATGCTACTCAGTTTATAGGGCTCTCTCAGATTTGAGAGATTGAGAAATGGTCTCCAGCCCATTTATGAGAGAAAAATCTAAGTCACATGGCAAATGGAGTGACTGCAGGGAGGGAAATGCACTGGGGCCCTTAATGTACTCAATCTACCTCACATGCCTCGTTTCTCACCTTACACTCCAAGGCTACATCTATCCCCACCAATCAAGACTCAGGTTCCCACAGGAAAAAAAAAAAAAAAAAGCATTCCCATGTTACATCACTCTGTCGCCCTTCTTCACTGCAAGGAACAGAGAGAACAGAGACTGAGATAGGAACATCATGAAATGAGAGTCTGTTTTCAAGAGACTTAGGAAATGCAAGCCACGGCCTCAGAAAGAACATGGCTGCATATCAAGTAGAGAGCAGATGGACTTGTGCTCAGTTTGCCGAGTACCCAGATAACTCACCATCTTTTTGTCTCCTGTACAGGTTCACAATTACCCTGCTCCTCTTTTCTTGTTCCCATATACCACACAATGCACTTTTCCTAAGTCCAGACTGCCCACAGCCTCTCCCCAGCCTTACTCAGCAGCTTTGACTGAACAGAGAAGAGCTTTGGCGGCTTTTCTGAGCAGTGTAGGAAGAGCGAATGCTGTAAGGTAAACAGTGGTCAAATGTGGCAAGAGTTCCGATAACATTTCTGGTTCTGAAGCAGACACTGTTCCCATTATTGCTATTATTATCATGAAGACTGCTTTTCCCTTTTTCATGACTCAAAAATTGCTGCATGAAATGAGCCATACAAAAAGGAAATATAAATTTCTGATGTGTTTTTACACAATGGGGAAATGTCCTCCCTCTACTAAATTGTTACTTACTGTAACAGCAGCAGCCGTAACGATAATAACATTTACATCTCCTCCGTTGATGCACAGCTTCCTAATGCCACCATGTATTTGTTTTATTTTCCATCACTGTTGTTAGTTGCAGCTTCTCTAAGGCCTGACACATAAACCTGGACAAGTTGCTGAGCTTCTGTTAGTCGCATTTCCAGCAAGGGGGCACGTTCCACCCAGAGCTCCTTGAACCTACATGGCTCCAGCAAGACTCAGACCCATGTCAGCATCTCAAAGGGGAAAAGTCCTGGGGTAGATTTAGGGAGGTTTGAGGCCAAGGTAAAAAATCCTATATGTATATATATATATATTTTTTACTCATTCTTATTTTCAAACTATAACATATTCAAACACATATTGTTTTGTGTAGTTCACCTTGCTCATATGCATTATTAGGTTTGTTTATATTTGAGTATTTCATCCCACCCTCCTCCTCTAGTAGAAACCAGGAAGAAGTTTCACATCTGGTGCATATACATGGGGACCCTGGGGACAATTTCCGATCCTCAGTTTCAGCAATCCCATGACACGTTGGACCTGAAAAGCTATTGAGGGTGAGCTCTACTGTCCAGGACACTCACTAACCACAAGGGAAGGGTATTAACAGCCACATCAAATCAGCCAAGAAAAAAATTGATTTATGTTCTACTAAAACACCAAGTGTTTTCATATTTACAAAGAGAATAGATCATCTGGTAAAACATAATGAGTTGTATCTGAATTTAACTATACGTTTTAATTCAAGCTTATTTAGTCTGTGAGATACTTTCAGAGACTTTGAAAGGGAAATCTACCAGTTGTCAGATTTACTGGGACCGTTTGCCTCGCTAGGTTCTTCTGAAATGAAAGGAACTGAACACCCCCTGGGCATGTATGAGCGGTACCTTTACAAATGTCACATCCCCGATACAAGCTGCCTACTGTATTGTGGTTAAGAGGTAAGGTTCAGGGTTACCTGCCTGAATGCATCTCTCTTATCTTCAGCAGTCATCCTTTACCCATAGGACTTTGGGCATGTTATCTAATTTCCTGCAATCTCATATCTATAAGTAAAAGTAATAACATGAGTGACCTTAAAGGGTAGTTTGAAGGCTAGATGAAGGGAATTCAAACTACATTTATAACGGTAACATAATAAATAGAAAAATAAGCATAAGCTTTTATTATCATTTTACAATTGCAAACTTTATTATTAGAGGTCTATTTTGATGTTTCTTTAAAAAAAAAAAAAAACTGACCTGCCATTTGACTTAATTCAATGATTCAGTAAAAATTCACTTATAGTAAATTAACTTAAGACTATATTTTTAAACTGCTAGTCTTTATTATCAGTATGTTTCATCCATCCTTTACTTGATAGGGGGTATGCTACCATTGTCACATGCCAATTCATACTGTACAGTCCCAGAGATTACCTTAAATTCTGGAAATAAATCATACAATTTATAATTCCAAATTGAATTCTAACACTCTATTGAAAAAAGAAAAAGAATCATGGGATCTCTCTTGCCTTGTGCTGAAAAGATTTTTTAAGATTACCTTCTTCATTCCTTGATTTCAATCTTTTTCCTTTGAATACCTCTGGGGTAGAAGCTATTTTGCATTTTAACTAATGGCCTCTTAACCTTCTCTTTGTGGCATTTGAAGAACTCTGACTGTGGTGCTCATAAAGGGCAAGCGGTAGGGGGAATGAAGGGCAGTCTTCCCTTTGTCTCGTATTTGTTGCAGCCCTTGGGGGGTGGGGGAAAGGACTCTGATTAATTTGTACCTTCGAGTTTCAGCAATACCATGACATATTGGTGTTCTTTTTATGAGTTCAGCTTTGCTCTTGTACTTCCTTTACACACTCCTGCAATGGAAAGCTAACCTTTATGCTTTTATAGACTGATATGGCTCAGAGTCAAAGCAAAGTTGGCAATCAAAGGCTAGGATGGCATTTGAAAGGAAGATCATACCATTGGGGTCACAGCAGGAGTTCTCTGAAGCCTTAAAGTCTATCTTTCCAAGCCAGGCTTCTCTGCATATCATTTGTTACTAAAATGCTAATACTCTTAGTGTTCAAATTACACTCCAATTCTCCCAGGGTTTTATGTACACTATAGTTCACCATGTTCACAGAAGTTCAGATTGTTAGGCAGAGTTCTGGGTCTTCATTCCGATTTTACAGCAACTCCCTCTCTGTTAGGGCCACTGTGATGATTGGCATGTGCTATGCAGCCGGAGGTGAATACCTATAATGCCTTTTCTTGCTTAAACATATAGGTAGCAAGAATAGATATGGCAATGTTTTTTTCTTCTCTTTAGAGAAGAGACTTTTAATGATTAATCTCTAGGATGTTTAGATACATGGCAGAGTTTTAGGTTTGTTATATTTTCAGTTCACCAACCTCATCTCCTCTCTGACGACCTTCCCCTTGGCACTAGAGACACAGGCCCCCATAATTAGACACACTACAGAATTCAATAGTACCTTTATTAGCTCCATGCACTACAAGGGGTAAACACCTGCAAATCTCTGTTGTCATTGGAGCAGGAAATGGAGTGTGTGAGGTTGAGGAAGGGGTGGTTTAAAACAGGGCCTGGGATGAAGATTGGAAAGAGGTTAGTTACAACAGGGCAGGGTTTCTTTCTATCTCATTCCATATAGGAAAAGGGACTTTGTGGAGACAAAATAAGAAGGAGAGTCCTTGTTAGGTTAATAACATATCAATTTTATGCTTCTGGAGTGACCATAATTGTCACTGCCTACGTGCCTCTGTGGAAAATGTGAGTGAATGAAAGCTTGAAACAGATGAACCACGCCAGTTCTTGTCTCTCCGCAGAAATCACAGAGAGCTTAGACCTGCACCCTCCCTAGATTAAGGCAGGAGCTGAGGACAAGGAAAATCCAATGAGGAGGTACAACTCTCACAAATAAAAGGATACCAGTGTCTAAGATGACTCTGAAGGAAACAACCACAGAAGTGTTCAATGTCATTGCCTGAATAATTGCTATATACAATGCTGGTTAATGATGATACTCTGATTAAAATAGACAGCGTCCTCATGCCCAGAGAGCATTATGGGCCTAGAAGCTCCTGAGCACTGAATGGTGGGGCAGGCCCCAGTCTCTAGGTTAGAAGACCCAGATTATTTTTTTCTGTACTTCTATCAATAAATCTTGTGAGATTGAGTAATGGGTGCTATGAAATAGTGATAAGAATGTCTTTTCTGTGTTCTGGAGAAAAAAAAAATGCAATCTATTCAAAACTCCTTTCAACAATCTCACAGACCTCTACAAATGTAAAGTAACACCATCAGCAAATCAATCCTCACCTCCACCAGAGGGGCTCCTGCCACAAACTGCCTTGGGCTTGTTTGTCCTCAGTAATCAATCTTAAATTAATCCAGCTCAGTATTTTCCAAACTTGAAACCTTAGAGAACGTAGGCTCTTACACCCGTGGAGGGGAGGCCCTAATAGCGGTGCCCTGTCTTGTCACCACTGGCTTGAGGGAGTCCACGGAGGCACTCCTCTTTACCTGGGCCAGGACCTGAGTGGGAGGTGACCTCGTTTAATTCCCCCTGACCTCATCTAAGGAATGACTGAACCTCCTGAAAAGCAGAAACCAGAGGCAGTCAGTCCCCAGCTTCTAGCCAATCCAGGTGCATTTCTCCAGTTTTTGCTGGCTACAATCCACACTCCACCAGAAAGTTTAGAACTGGATTAAGAGAAATCCTTGGCAAGCCAAGTGTGTGCTTTAAGCCCTGATATTTAAATAGAATCATGTTTGAACCTTCATTCCTGGGGCATTCAGTCAGGCTAAACATAAAATGGTGCAGGCAGGTCTCGAGAAAAGGCATTTAACAATTATTTAATTTTGCCAATGCACAGTCTAGGTACTTAGACTATAATTTAAACATTAATCAAAAACAAATCTGATTTTCCTGGTTACCCGAAAGCCAATGCCTTCTCTTCTTTAGACATATCCACAAAGGCCAATTCTACATGTATTCAAATGGATTATGAGGCTTGAAAAATACACTTCATCTTAGCCAAAGGCCGAGAAGCGGTGAGACTTGAAAAGTACAAAGTAGCATGATGAAAAAAAGTGTACAATTTTATCCTAATAATTAAAAGTCTGGCTGTTTGAAAGATCACAATGATGTTTGCTTGGAAAAACACCCAGCATACCATTATGAAAACAAGGACTCGAGGGACCTCTTGGTAGTTTATAGGATCATTAACAATAAAGCTTTTATTCTACTCTGTGCTGTTTAAAAGACACAGATTTGAAACTATAACCATACCCTTTTCTTTTAAATGTGTATACTTTGCATTTTAAAGAGAACATTATTTTATTTTCAATGATGAATTATTCAGTTGTTGATGCTCAGCACAGTTAAAAGTTTTGGATTTTGACAAGGTTTTAAGACCACCTTAACAATGAGCCGCTAATAGTTACATATCTGTACTCTGAATGTAAGTACTAAATGCGTTTTTCTTTCCTTAAACTTTTAAAAGTGTTTTTTTTGGGCAATGGGAAAATGAAAGCATCATTTACATTTACTTTTATTTTGCATCTTCACCAGTTGCATCTTCACCAGTCATCTCAAATCTTTGGAAAAGAAATGGAAGAGAAATAAGCAATTTTGAAAAGGAACAGAATGATTTTGTAAATTTACTGCATTGCTAGACAAGAAATGTCAGTAGGTGCTGTTTTGAAGTAAATATGAGATATTATTAGTCAGAATAGATAATTATGCTGCAGTAACAAACAGCCCACACTTTATTAGTGCATGTACAATTAAGGCTCTTTTTCTCCATGGTTAGTGGATCTGTGTCTCACTGGAGATGCTGCTCATCTTGGATGCTCAGAATCCAAACTGAAGAAGAGTTTCAGACTCTGTGTATCATTCTGCAGTGCAGAAGAAGAGAGGGTGCTCTTGGAGCCGTGGATCAAATTTACACATACAGTCCAGAAGTCATACATGACAGTTCCAGACTCAACTCATTAGTCAGAAAATGGATCGGTGGCTCTGAGGAACGCAAAAAGTTAGAGAATAAACCAATCCCATACTCAAAAACTAGGGGAGAATACGCCACGAGTTATAAGTTACCTAAAGATTAGCACAGTCTACCCTTTCCAACAACAAATATTTATTTCATTCTTTATTTCACTACTGAAACACTGTTCCAGACTCCCTGAGGGAGACAGCCTGGACGCAGTGCCCCCCCCCCCCCCCCCCAGGGTGCAGTGCTGGGCTCCATCTGTGCATGACTCACAGCAGCATTTCCTTCCGGGGTGTCCTCATTATTCCACTATTACCTCGCAGCTTGAATCTCACGATTCTGCACTTTGCTTCATGACACCGAGATTCTGAAAACCATGCTTTCCATTTTACCAGCTGACTTCCTGCCAGGCTTTGACATCTGGGGTTTCTAGAAGAAGATGGGAAGCCCAGAAAATAATGCATGATAATTGCCTTTCCATCCAATCAGAATCACTCCTATATTGCCCTTCAGTCCATCAGTGGAGGTTATTCCGGTAAAAACAGCTGATGATAGTTAGTAGTTTTTCAATTTTCCCCAAAGAGCCTCAGTTCACTCCTTCAGAGACAGCCCTGGCAGCTTCCTGGCGTCCACCTGAGGCTTGCATTCCATTTCCAGAGCTTTCCTGCAATTGCATCAGTCACAGGGCTGAATCCCAGCTCTGCAGTCATTCCAACAATTACAGCCCCTGGCAGTGGTACTGTCTCCTTTAGATACTCTCTATGTGAACGTCCCTTTCTGCCTTTTCACTTCCCTAATGCCTAATTAACAAAGTTTTGTATTGAATTCTCTGTTAAATAACTGCTGTGTGTCATGTCTCCTGACTGATTTAGTCTACACTCCTGGTTTGAACCTGCTACTCTTGATCCAGAGACTGTGCACTCAAAAGACAAGGTATTTGTTCCCAAACCACCTTATAAAAAGTTGTGAGTGAGGAGCAGGATATCTTCAATGAATGTATCTTTTAGACAGTGAAAAAGAATGTGAGATGCTAAGCAGCTGAGTTTCTAGGTTTGGGAAGAAATTTTTTGCATAGGCGAAGAGATCCTCAATCCATTGTTTTCTGTGGTCCTTTACTTCCAACCGATAGAAGTCCTGCATTTTCTATTCCCCTTGTAGATCACCTCTGAAGAGGGCATTGGAGAACATTTCCTCTGTAATTTTCTGAGACTTCTGAGAAGCAGATCCCAAGGGAGAATTAGACATGCAAGAAATGTATTAGGAATAATGTGTGTGAGAGAGAAAAAAAAAAAATGAGGAGGGTTCTACAGGGAGCTGGGAAAATTTCAGATCATGATGCAGATCTGACCCTAAGGGAAAGAGAGCAGGAAGGAAGTGAGGACTGATATATGGAGGAAGGGCTAGAGCATTTCAAACACAGGACGATGCTCAGGAAACTGTGGCGAGGACGTCTGTGAATCTTTGGGCCACAGTCACACATCAGAGAGGGCCTCATCTCCACGCCCGCCTCCCATCTTGGCTGCTCAGCCACTAAGTGGGGAGCCTGCAGGAAGTGTGGCCTCGGTGTACACATGGTGGTGGTTTTAGAGGACAACCAACGGAGCTCCAGTCACGTGCTCGGTACACCTGACAGTCTGAGCAGCTGGGGTTGCTGAGTTATGAATGGAGCCGGGCTCTAAGTTGCGCTTCCCTTTTTTTGGGCCCTAAAAGGGAATTTTTCCTGCAGGAAAAATTGCAACTCACCCGGCGGGGTGATCTTAAGGACAGAAATCCCTAGGTGCCTTACCTCTGTTTCTTTGAACAGAAAACACGCCACACCTAGGGAGTCTTGTATAGCACGCGGGATGCCCGAAGAACTCAGATTTATTGAACAAGCATTGACTTAAATAGGCCTAGAACTAACCAATCAGCAAGCAAAGCGGTTCAGTCTCTCACGCTATGTCATAGCCACACCCCTTGGTTTAGCCCCGGTCCTTTAGGGCGTGGTAAGCAGTCAAAACCTTGCCCCTTGGCAGACATAGTTCCAACATTTTGGGACTGAGAATGTTTCCTTTCCGATGTAAATGTTCAGGCTCATAAGATAGAAAGCCTCTAGATCTAAAGCAGAGTCTTGTTTTCTTTGCTAATGTAGCTTTCTCTAAAGCAGAGTCTTGTTTTCTTTGCTAATGTAGCTTTCCCCAAAACTTCATCTATTTTATTCCAATCAGAACCACATTTCAATAGTCTCAGCCACAGTGCGTTCCAAGACTTTTAACTTTATTTATCTGGAGCTAGTTGCTGGTACCTGGAGCCTATATTATTTCCATGAGATAAACACACTCTGATATCTTCTTCCAAAGTTACTCTGACCAACTAAATGGATTAATAGGGCTGCACCTGAGCCATTCAAAGAATGAACACTGGATTTGAAGGTGTAAATTTTATTCTTAATTTTATTCCTTAATTTTATTCTCGCTTCTACACAGAGGTTTAATCTGAAATTTTTGCTTAAAAAAGTTAATTGTCTTTTACTGTTTTGGATTGAATCACAATAATTTCTTCCAAGTTACAAGTACCTAAATATCTGCACTCTCTATTTTATTTTTATTTATTTATTTGTATTTGTATTCCTGATTGCAAATACAGGCAATTCCGTTCTCTTGTTTTCAGGGCCTTCTCAAATAGAGTAGCAAACACATCTGAACAAACTTCTCCTCTTCAAACTCTTCCACTAAAGCTTCAAGGTCACTTAGGAATATTATGAGACTTCAAGATTCATTCAACATTTTCACCAAATAACTCACCACTGTGAAATAAGAACTTTTTTTTTTTTTTTTCTGGAATTACTGTGCATTGGCAATTCAATACTAGTTCTGGAAGGACACACACCATTGGTCAGAGCTACTTACCTAGCCCCAACAAGGACATGGATGGAAAGGTCATTTCTGAAATGCACCTGGAGAGGGGAAGTACAGGGCATTATTTCACAGATAGTAGGACTTCCTTAGGGTTTTAGAAAGATATAAAAATATCAGCTTCAGGTGGACTAAATACTTCTCAATTTATCCTCTTAAATTTCTTTTACCATTAATGTACATTAGTCTACTTTGCCTACACATGATTAAAATAGATTTCCAAGGTGCACAGGCTCACTTACTAGTGATCTAGAGATTCTGCCAATGGCAAAACAGTATTATTTTTAGGACATCTGCACTCCGAGGAGAGTTGCTGGTGCCAGATGCTTCCTTCATTGCCTTCATTGTCCTAATTGAGATAATGGAAACCTGCAGGCAAGCAAGAAAGCATTATTTTGGGAACCCTGTAATGTAGACTGTGCCTATCATCAGTTCACCAAAGCATTATTTGTGGACGTATCTCTACATGTGGGTGGACCTCCTTGCTCATCTACTCCCAAATCCTCCTCAAGCTAAGGGGAAGAAAACCTCTACCAATAATTCCATCCAGTTGTGGATTACGTTGAGAGGAAAGTTTCTGTTCCTCTTTCCTCCCCCTTCCTTTGCACCTTCAAATACATGGTAAAGTGACAAACCTGATACATGAGATAAAGGAAAACCTAACATTTATTAGAATATAACTAGGTGAATAAGCATCAGAGTTCAATTGAGAACATCCATGTTTCAACCTATATTCTAGAATAATTATTAATAACACACCCACTCTTTTTTTGTTTGTTTGTTTTGTTTTGGTACCAGAGATTGACCCAGGAGCAGTTAACCACTGAGCTACAGCCCCAGCCCTGTTTTTAATTTTTATTTAGAGACAGGGTCTTGCTTAGTTGTTTAGGACGTCACTAATTTCTGAGGCTAACTTTGAACTTGCAATCCTCCTGCCTCAGCTTCCTGAGCCTCTGGGATTACAAGTAAGTGCAGAGTTTCTGTTCTCCATGCTATAATTCTTTCTGAGCCAATGCTCTTTATATCAGAAGGCCACAAAAAGGGGTTAATTAATTGTCAGTTTGGCTAGACTCTGGTGTCCAGTTACAGACACTGAACTATATGTTGTTGCAAAGATATTTTGTGATTAACATTTATACTCAGTTCACCTGAAGTAAAGGAGTTCACCCTGGATCATGTGAGTGGGCCTCATCCACTCAACTGAAGGCCAAGAGCAATTTCTGAGATTTCAGGGAAAAGGAATTTTGCCTCAAGACTGTAGTGTAGTGTGCTGTGGGGTCACCACAAAGTCAGACATCACCTGGGGTTCAACCTATGCCTTCTGTGATTTCCTTTTTCCTGAATATCATAGACTGCAAGCTGTAACCTTAGAGTGTAGTTTTCATGACCAGGGTAGCCCTGATCTGCCACTTTCTAGGGAGCTTTCGTTCTCCTTCTTCCCTGAAATGACACCTGCATTTGCTCATGGGCTGCTGCAATTCTATTCCCTGTAGCCTGAGAACATCAGCTTTTGTAAGCTGCCTGTCGTGGCCAGCCGCCGCGGGAGAAAAACTCGGAGGCAGAGTAAAGATACTTCTACTTTCTTAGAGAGAGCTTAGAGAGAGAAAGAAAGATTTTTCTTCTTAGGAAAAGCTTAGAGAGAAAGATTCTTCTTTCTTCTTTCTTCTTCAGCTTAGAGAGAGAGAGAAAGAAAGATAGAGCTAGAGAGAGCTTAGCTTAGAGAAAGATTCTTTTTTAGAGCTTCTTTCTTCTTTCTTCTTTCTTTCTTCGGCAGCCTCGGCCTGACTCTGACCAGCAATTACTTCTTCTATCTGGTTTCTCTTCTGTCTGAACTCTTAACCCCTCTGACTCTTATTTGTTCTTCTGACTAGTTCTGGCCGCTCTGATTCTTTTCTTCTTCTCCAACCCGAACTCTTCTTCTGACCGACCGAGCGACTGCACGACTGACTGAATGAATTCATTCTTCCTTCATTCTCCGACCGCTTTCACCCGGTTATATATCAGGTGGAACTTATGGCTTCCAGCTAGCCGCAATAGCCCTTCCTAATTGGGGCTCCTTCAAGCTTTTCCACACATTTTCCACTGGTTTGTTTTTCTGTTACACGAAGGTGTTTGTAATAACTTTATGGTGTACGCTTGTGCTCTTCAATGCTATCTCTTAAACTTCAGCCATCATCATTATGCTTTTGGACCAGGAAGATATCCAAAGTATGGAGTTCCCTTGCCAAAGGACTCGAATGCAATAGCACCTTCCTGGTCACTTACCTGAGGCTCTGGGTACTTCTGGTGGTGTTGCTTGCTTCTGGGCACTTCTGGTTGTTTTGTTTGCTTTTATGCTTTTTATGTTTTTTTAGACTTTTCTTCAATGAAAAGAGAGACGGAAACATGAATATAATCCTAAGGGAAAGGTAGTTTGTAAATGTTAAATTTGTAAACATTCTGATGAGCTTTCTAATACATATTCATTGGACTATTTCTGTCAGAAACAAGAGAAAAAAATTCTCCAGAAGATTAGGACATCAAACCCACAGCGGGTGGGGAGGATATTAAGATAAGGATGCCAACTTCATTCTTCCTTCATTAAGGTGAAATATTCCCATATAATTAGCAGTTGTCACTTTTGTGCATAGTATGAGTTAACAGTCATTTTCCAGACAGCAAAGGTAATTTTAGGTACTGCTTGATGATTTGTTTGCAAATCTCCAAGCTGAGCACTGGGATTTGAAAATTACTTCTTTGACACCAATATGTAGGTTTGGCCTTAATTGTTCATCAAAATATCAACCAGGCATATTTGCATAAAACAAAAATATGAGAAAAAATACTAACAAGAAAAGCAAGAAAAAGAAATGGATTTTTTTCCTCCCAAGCTGGAGAACATAAAATATTTCAAAGAAGACTTTCCAAATCTCTACTGGATGATGTATCACATAGCATTGTCTACAATATTTTTCCACAAATAGATTTCTGCCCTTGAATTTACAAAATAAAATGTAATCACTCATGTTTAAATTACAAAATGAGTCTTAGTCCATTTTGGGCTTCTATGATGGAATTCCACAAGCTGGGTACTTTATAAAGAACACATTTTTTTTTTTTCTTCTCACAGTTGTGGAGTCCAAACTTGTAAGGTCAAGGTGTTGGCAGGATTGGTTTCTCCTGAGGCCTCTCTCTTTGCCTTGCAGGCAGCTATCGTTCTGCTTTGGTCTCACATGTCCTTTCCACTGTGAGGATGGATCTTTGGTGTCTCTTCTTCTTATGTGCCTACCAGTCTTCCTAGACTAGGGCTCCACCCTGATTAATTCATTTAACCTTAATTACTTCTTTAAAGGTCTTATTTCCATATACAATCACATGGGGTATATGGCTTCCACAATATGAATTTGGAAGGAGTGAGACACTTCAACTCCTAATACTTCGTGACTTCCAAAACACCATGCCCTACGCTCAGTCCTCTGGCCTTTCCCTGTTAGCATTCACTCCCTCTGTCACTGCACAAAGTCCCTTGGATAGCAGTGACATTTTAAAAGTGATGACACCAAATTTAGATCCACAGCCCTGAACTTTTCCTCAGAGTCACGATTCCCAGAGACAAATTCCTAGGTGCCATCTCAAGTCAATATTTAGTAGGCACCTGAAATGTAATAAGAAACAAGCAGCCTCCAGTCCCTTTTAAGGTGCACCTGCTCAGTTTCTTCCATCTCAGGAAGTAGTAGCTCCAGCCACTCAACTCAAGACTCTCCCTGTCAGTGTTCACCTTTCTCATTTTTTCATACACCAAATCCAGGTCATCAGACAGTCTTCGAAGCTCCAGTTTCAAGATGGATCTTAAATCTCGCCTGAAGCCAAAGGGAAAAGGCGTTTGGTCTTAATGCCATGTGGTCACATGCTATGCTTGGATCAGAAATGTCTCCCAAAGGCCCACGCGGTAGAGTCATGGCTGTAGCCTGTGATACTGGAGGGAAGAGGTGCGACCTTTAGGATATGGGGTCTGCTGGGAATAAGTTGGTCACTGGGGCATGCCCTTAAGGGGATATTGGGACCCTCTTTCTCTCTTTGCTTCCAGTCACCATCGGTAAACAGGCCTCCTCTGCCTCACGTGTACCATGATACACTAGTTGTCACAGGCCCAAAGCAGCAGGGCCAAGTGGCCATGGGCTGATGTTAGGTTGATTATCTCAGGTATTTCATCCCAGAAATGGAAAACTGACTAACACAGTATAGTTCTATGTTTTTAGTTGTGTGAACTTTCACAATTGCATTAACCATTAAATTCCTTTTTTTTCTAAAATGGATATTAAAAATATCGACTTCATAGAGTTGTTGCATACACAATGCATGATGTGTAGCAATTACTTAATGAATGGCCAATATAATCCCATGGCATACTGTAAGAATTTCTCCCAGTTGAAAAATATCATCAAGTTTACCAACAGTGCAACAGCTTCAGCTTTTTCCTTTTTTTCTTTTTCCTTTCTACTCCCCACAGGAAACCTTGGGTCAGCACTTAGGCACACTCAGACCTGAAACGGGTGCACATAAATTGGGTTTATTGCCGCATGCTCCTCCTCTCACCACTGTCTGCCTGAAGTTGATGCGTGACTCATTTTAACTGAGACAAGGCAACAGCCGAACTCAGATATATAAGCAGCTGTAGACTTGAATCATGACCACGACTGTACAGCTTGTCTTCTGCCAAATTGAACATTCAGGAAATATAATCTTCACTGCACCTAATCTCTTTGCTGTGCAGTCTTCTACTGGACCTCCTTTTTTACATAGCACTTAGGGACATCCGGGCTGTAAAATAAGGTAGGCAATCTGTGCCAGCCCTACAAAGGTTATCATCCCAATTAACATTCTCTCCTTTTTTCTCCTTCTGCCAAACTTCTCAGCGTTCTGATATCATCAAAAAAATTCATATTTAGAGATTATCAATTGAGAATAAAATGGATGAAGTTAATAATAAATCCAGAGACATCAGTTTCTAATTGTGGGGTTGGGGGGGATAGGCATGCTAAAAATGATGCTTTGTGTAAAATGCTTTATAAACCATTCAGCCTGATAGGACCTCAGCTGCCTCCGTCTACATCATTGAGGATCTTGACACTGACCTTTGCCAGGGAAGGCTCTCCCTACTTTGTTTGGCATCACCTTTGCCAGTCTGTGACTCCTTCATTCAGTAAAGGAAATGTGATAACTCACCAAGTCACAAAACTGTGATGAAGGAGTGAATGTGTCAAGAATCCTTCTCCAGTACTCCCTTTCTAACCAAGAATGAGGTAGGGGTTAACTAAAGAAAATCATCCTGACCCTTGTTGGCTATGAAGGGCAGCATCATTTGAGGTTGGATGGTTAAAATGGGAGGTTTCTTTCCATTTATTTTTCTGTGGCAGACTTTGAAATAGGAAAATAATTAACTCTTACCTGGAGAGAGGGTAAGCAGAAGTCAGCAAAACAGTATCAGTGCAGGTTCTTGAACACAGGGAACCTCACAATTTCTTCTCACTCAGCATCCTTAAGCCAGGAGGTCCTACGTGCCTCTCTCCTTACCTGAATTCTTCCAGCCAAGCTGGAGGCTTGGCCTCACTCCCAGCCACAAGGTTCCCTCCCACCTCCAGAATTATGTAAGACTAAGTTGCATATTCACTTATTCTTATATATTTCTTTGTAATGTAGGTTAATTTTTTATATAATATTTTGCCATTCATACTTGTTGGGACCTTTCGCTAGCAGATGATAGCAACTCATTGGAGATGAATAGTATTTATGTAACTGTAATAAATAAAAAAGCAGACAAAATTATTTTCCAAAAATCTCTTGTAGTTTCAATGATTAAAGAAAGATTTGCAAGAACCACATTCACATTTTACAGTATATTCAACATGTAAATCAACTATATGGGACCACCCCTCCCCCCAAAAAACATCCCAGACATTTTAGGGATCAAAATGGGGAGCTACTGCCACCAAGTGACCCACCTATCTGTCAAAAAGAAATCAGAGGGTCCACCACTTGACTTAATGCCCAAAACAAACTCTGTTATATGTCAGGGGGAAAAATATTAGCAATCTGATGGATTTACCAGTCTGGCTAAGGAAACAACCTCTGGGTTTCAGGGCATGTCTGCCACCACTGAACCTACAGCTATTGCTGGGGAGTGGCATTCCCTTGTGCAGACACTTCCTGGACTGTTGTGGCATTTTCTAGAAAGCCCTCTCCTTTTTCATGAAAGATATCATGGTGTTGAAAGAGTTAACTTTGACTTCTACTTGCTGCTGTTCAGTTCTTTATTCATATATATGGCCACCAGGTATCCCTATTTCAATTATTTAGATACAGACTAACTCTGTACATTTATCTTTTCTTGAAAAGAGTAACACAAACCTTTTTCTATAAGTACTTAATTTCTAGTTAATAAGCTTTAAGAGTCTTTTTGTGATTAAAATAAATTTCTCTTACTGTTAAATTAGATATAAATCCCTTAGAGTAAAAAGTCTCCCATGAGCTAACATGCAGCCTTGCCCTGCTCCTAGATTTTATAAACAACTGCTATGAAAGAAAAACAATAGTGCTTTGGAATCCCTGATAGAAAGAGTTGACTTTTATCAAACAAGTTCAAACAGTATACAGAAAGAATGACTAAGTTAGAGATATGAGGTAAAAATCATAACATACGCAGATAGTTACGTACAGTTCTTGTAACTCTCCATCTGTATGAAACATGTATGTCTGATATGTAATCAGTAAATGATTCAACCTCTTTCTCTAAGTTTTATGATGTAAAAGAATGTGTAATGCCAAGAAATGTTGCTTATATACTTGTACAAACTGAAAATAAACCAGCAGAAGATTCCACAGCCTGACTCGCGTGTCGGTGTGTTATTTTCCCCATCGCTGCTTCTCTGCCTTCGTACTTCGCTGAGCGCTCGCGTTGTACCCCCTGACTGGGGCTGGCCCCCAGCACTGGTACATGATTGAGCTTAGTTTGGGGAATGGCAGCTACATCAGAATCACAAGGATTCCTAAAGAAAGGATACTGGGAGGAATTAAGATAGCTAACATTTCTTGTGTCATTGTTCTAGACAATGCTCTGCAACATTATAGTTTAATTTACATTTACTCTTCACAGTGTCAGAGTGCCCTTCCATCCCGGACTATGTAAACCCAGCTCCATAAAAAGGGTGGACTGAACCACCTCTCCAGCTGCGTCACCATGGACAGGGCTCACCTCAGGAATAGTCAGGAAAGTTAGCACGGCAGATATAACTGATAAACTGCTTGCTGAAAGCCCACAGGGTCACATCAGCACATTTCCTCTGGCTCCCTATTTCCCTGTCTCCCGTTTCCTTACCCTGAATTCACTGAGAAAGGAGTACTTAAATTTGATGATTATGGAAATCCCATGAATAATCTGACATCCAGCCATTTGGAGATGGTTTACTGCAGACTTGAAAAGTCCTCTTTAAAAGCTTCATGTCATTTCTTGTACACTTTCAAATAGATGGAAATCTACTAGAGCGTGTTCCTTTATTTGCATTCTTGCTACGGCTGTTAAGTTCACAAAAACACTCCAGTATCTTGTATGATTTTTAACCAAATCCATTAAAGTTTAAAATTTGAGTATTATGTTTTTTTAAGTTCGAAGATGCAAATAACAGTTTAGCTTTGCTACAATTTGACGAAGATTGGCAAAAACCCCAATCACCAAATGCTTGCCTGTGACCCCATATTCAAAGAGTTGTGCACTTTAGTAAATGCCACTGGGACCACTACTGGTATCAGTATTTTCATTGGTTGAGCCTATTTCATTTGCAAGTAGAGGAACTTATGATATCTTAAGCTAAAAGGGAACTTTGTTAGTTCACATACTTGAGATGAAGAGTTAAAGAACTAAAGTGAATTAGGATTTAGAAACTGAAAGTAGAGTTCAGTACCACTGAGGTCCTCTGTCTTCTTCCATTTCTTAGCTCTTTATAAAAGAATTCTGAATCTACACTCTCTTTAGGAAGCAGTGTCGATTCTTCATCCAGCCCCTCACTCACATACTTCCATCTCAGAAGTCCTAGGTAAAAGAGAGATATATGTTATCTCATTTTTTTTTTTACAAAAGAAGGATTTATATGTATTTTACCTGAATCAGGTGTCCACTATCTTTTTGAAATCTTCTAGAAATATGAAACCCTATGAATAATAAGATTGGGGTCATATTTCCTTCCTTGAGGATTGATGAAGGGCATCCAGCTGTGATGTCAAGCCCTATGAAACCTATACAAAAAGGAAAAAAAAAACATTATTTTAAAAGGAAAAGGCATCAAATCAGTTCTCTACTGCTCCCATTTAGGTTTTCACATATAAGTGCATGACGATAGATATTTATGGAGGCCTTTCTGCGGGCTGTCACAATACTGACTGTGAATTATCCTCCTTCACTTAAACAGTAACTCTGAGGGAAGTACCACAAGTTTACAGATGTGGAGTCTGAGTCTTAGCAAAGAGGAGAAGTGATCTAAGGCACTAAGGCTAGGAGACAGCAGGGACTGCACACTATCTAGATTCCTCTGACACTCCTGCACTGTGATGAAACAAACCAGAAAGCATCCCCTTGGGACTGAGAGTTCATGCTTAGGATTCTTATCTCAATTCTGCCCATAACTAGGTGTGTGGATTTTCAATTATCCTGCTGCACTGCCCAGAGAAACCAAAGAAATGCTCATTCAATAAAGAAATGGATTTATATTGTGTATTAAGATTTTCTATGATGAGAAATTGAATTGTACCTTCCAAGTCCTAAATGGCAGCGAACATAAAATAGTTAGGTGTCTATCTCCGAAAAGTGATAAGGGCAATGTAATCTCAACAATCAGGATAGCTAGAAAAATCCCTCTGGCTACCCTTTCAGATTGAATATACCACTTAGGACTCATTTATGATTTTTTTTATTTCAAAATAGCTTCTCCAATTACATGTTTTGCAAAGCAATGTGATCTGCTTTTTTTTTTTTTCCATTACAGAGAAAAGAATGAAGATATTTGTTAACAAATTAGGTATAGCATGATTCTGAAATGCTGAAAATTTGGATTGGAAGCAAGTAGTCTGGGAGATATAATTTGGAACTAACACAAAAATTCTGAATATGTTTACATGCATTACAAGAAACCATAAAATATGGGACTACTGTAGTTTAGAAATCAACACATCTGGACTCCTGTTGCCTTATAATTCCTTGCTTCTAACCCAAATCTTATGTATACATTTTTAAATTTCAGCCTTATACTTTATACTCTGCCAAAATATATCTTGCTGAAATGTAAAGCCTAGGGGTGACTTGATTTCAGCATCCAAATTACTGAGAGGAATGTGCAGTCTACTCTCAGCCTAACCCAGGCCAAGTTACCTATCCCCCCCTAAAAAAAAATTTGTATTATATATTTGGTTACCAAATTTTTTTGGTTGGTTGTAATATACACATATACATGTGATATATATGCATTTGTATACATACACACACATATATAAAACAGATAACACATGTATCTATAATCCTCTTTCTTCATTGTACTACTTGTCTAAAATAACAAGCAAACTGTTAAAAGTACAAAAATCCAAATTACTTGGGCTCTCTCAATATTTTCTATGATCTATTTTTTTCTATCAATGCATATCAAAGTAACTGATGTTTCCTCTTTTCTAATAACTTTCTGGCTTTATTTGAAGGAAAACTGTTATCTTTTTATAAATGTTCAGTATATAAATAGGGGGCATTTCACGTATCATAAGAAGGATTTAAGATGAGATATTCACATGTACTGTGTTCATTCTAAAAGTTCATTCTTAATCCACATTGAACCAACATCATTTTGTTTGTTTTTGTTTTAAATGTCATTTTGAAAAAAGGACTATTTTTATCATTCTCTATCTTTTACAAATATCTAACATGCTTCCATTTTGCACAATAACTTTCTCTAGGAATTGTGTGAGTTTTCAAAGGTATGGTGCATCAAACAAGAGGTTGGTATAGTCATGGGCTCTCTTAGAGGAGGGCTGACTCCTTCCAGTGCTGTTGAGCCGAGACTGCCTGACAACAGTCATTGTTGTCCCAGAAACACTTCCTGTTGGTGCTGACCATACTGTAGCCTTTAGCCACGTGTGGCCACCAAAAACTTAGAATTGCTTTGTGTGGATGAGAAGTAGAATTTTAAATACTGTTTAATTTTACTTAAGTTAAATAACCTCCTGTGACTCAGAGCTGCCACACTTAAGATGGTTTTAGACAAAGATCTGCATTTCACAGTGCTTTCTTGTATATTACAAAAATGACCAATTCCCATCTTCCCTGTTGAACCATCTTCCATAGAACCATTAGAATCATATGAAATGTAATGCATTCTGCTGTCACTTATAACAACTTAAAATATTAAAAAAAAAAAAAAAAGGCTCAAAAGTATAGTATTATCACCAGAAAGAGATCCTAGGCCGTCCATCCGAGAAGGCAGTAAGAACTTAACCTGACTCAGGCAGATTCTTGACTTATTGCTGAAAAGAATTTCAGGTTGTGACAAAAGCAAGGAACAAGCAAATATTTATATTAAAGAACACCAAAGCAAAGATATACATACCCAAAAGGCAGGGTGCAGAAGATGCCCCTCACCTCTCAAAGAAGACAAGTGACACACCCAGAGTTGAGATCTCTGACTCTAGGCACAAATGTATAGGCACAAGAAAATTTGTTCCTTCAAATTTAATCACAATAAATGCAAACTTACACCGTTTTACCTAATGTAAAAGAAGTTTTCTGTCAACACTTAATATTCCTTAGCCTGATAGGTCGTAGAAAGATGTAATTCATAATATTTTGATAATGCCTTTAAAACTCTCTACCCTGTCCGATAGCCAGTGATTTGAAGGTATGTTACTTTCCAAATTAGTAAACAACAAAATAAGTCTACTTTGTATGTTCTTATTTCTGATTAGCCTGTATCTACCAGAAGTCTGATCATACTTTTTGATATCAAGACAGAGCTTTCTCAGGGAAATTTTTCCGGAGTAAAGAAGGCTCTTTGAGATCCTAACATGTGACTGGCTCCGAGGTATCCAACAGGCATAGACCTACAAACAAAAGTCACATAATCCCTACATTCATTCAGCCCCAAATCTACTGGTTTAGGAACACACAAATAATTATAAATAGTTTTAATAAATTTTAATCTCTTTCCAAAGTCTTCTGTGGCTCCTTATTACCATTCCCATAAAAAACAAACACCTGAACACAGAACTCCACAATACACTTAACATATTCTTTTCTATTTTCTACTTTACCTCCTGGCCATAATGGATCCTAAGTAATTTCAAAAATTACCTACCTCCATCAATATTGGAACACTCTATAGAGAAATTGTCTTCATATTCTATATTTCAAGGCTCTTATCAAATGTCACCCTTTCTAAGAAATGTATTTATCTAATGATAATTTGAAGTCAGGCTCCCTACAGCTTATATGTCATACACATATAGATTTTCATACTCAATTTGGACATACAATCTTTATATGCTCTTTCAGCATTAGTTTTGTGCTAATTTAGAATTGATGCAGAAAATTCAGACTGTAACTTGAATAGCAAGCTATTTTTAAATTCAAACTGGTAAGAGGAAGAAAAATGATGTTGCTTCAATTAATTGTCTACTTTTGCAATAGAGAGCTGCAAATTTTTAAACAGACCAATTTACTGAGTTGATGTGTATGTCATGTGTACTGAAATATGAACATGAAAAACAATGGTTAACACACCTGATTCTCAACAATCTTTTCCCTTTCCAGTCAGAAAAGACAGACTGGGGAATCTGGGAGGAGTGTCAAGGTGCCTTGCCTCCCTGGAAAGTCAGTAAACAAGCCGTTTTGGTGATTGGGTATAATTTCTAACACCTCATATTCCTAGTTGACATTCCTGTTGTGTGTCAAAGGCAAATCTGGCTAATTGATCCTTGTCCAATAATCCACTTGGATACACAGTTGCTACAAGTTAAGTTTTGAATGGTGTTTTAATAAAGCAACACTTACGTACACTATGTCTTGCCTGAGTTTCATGGTTACCCACTTTAAAGAGAAGAAAATAGATATTTAAAATATTAACTGTGCAAGGCCAAAAACAGACTAGTGAGGAATTATAAATTATTACATTCACTACCTTGATATTTCAGACTATTATTGATTCTGACCTTTTTATCTTCTCTTCCTTTTTCTCCATTCTCCTTCTCTTACTTTCTCTATATACAGATGAATGGATATCAATTACAAAATTTATTTCCCATGCTAAAAAGGAGCATGTGCTCATGTTCTATGTGAATGCATTTTTTCATTTTAAATGCACAAGTAAAATTGTTTTTTTAAAAAAGACCATATGACGCATTTTTCAGTTGTAGTTAAGTAAAACTTATGAAATGAATTTTTTATTGTTTTACCATTACAAGTCTCACTGTCATACTTTGTGTCTGTATTTGGACAAATAAATATGGTATTTGATACACAAAATATACAGTAATTATTTGTGGAGGATAAAAATCCTCCATAAATTTCTAAATATGCTATTGAAGAAGCGACCATAATTCCTACTTTAAAAATCTTTTAAAATAATAACTTTTGGGCAATGAGGACAGGTCAAGTGGCTTTGTTCCTTCATGAAAGGCTAGTACATCAATCCACCATGGGACCATGTGTGTATCCGTCTACCTTTGCTCTCTGTTGTGTTCTTCTTTAATTTTGTTTTAAGGTTTCTCAGGTTCACCCATTTTCCTTTTCCTTTGGGTATTTTTTTATTTTCCCATCCTGCATGATAAACTTTTTTTTTTTTTTTTTTTTTTTTTTGCTTTGTTTTAAACTTTTAGCATGGGAAAAGAATTTTAAAACTGATACTCTGGAAATTTGTTCTTACAGAAAGTTTAATCTATCAAAGAACATTTTCCTCGCCTAATAGTTTCATCGTGATTCAATTGGCCTGGGTTCTTAAAAATCAGTAACACAGCAGGGCTCTATAACTAATTCTGGAAAAGGGGTTCGGAGGGGGAAATAACTTTATAACTTTTGGGCCATGCAGGTTGTTTCCAATGCGGGACCCTCAGCTCACACTTTTCCTGTGTCATGGAATCTGGTGAAGGACCAGACAGTGAAGTGTCTGTGTCCCTGGGTCCCCACAGGAGAATATGGGTGATATAGAGTAAAGCTACCTGCCAACCATGATGGACACTCAGAGTGAATGAGAAGTCAACTCAGGTCCTTTCAAGCACTGAGATTCAGGGCTATATGTTACCACAACACAGTTTAGCCCAGCCTAATACAGATGATGAGCGAGATGGAAAATACCAGTTTTCTTGATTACCTGGGCATCTCTTCTAGAGAGAGATGAAACACTTGCATTCTTTCCTTAATATAAAATGCTCTTACAAAATGGTTTGGAGAGGAACTAATACCTGTCTTTACTTTCTGTTTCCCTGTATTAATACCCAAGATAATTTTTAGTGACCCAAATTCTTTTTCCCAATGTCCTCCTGAAGGAGCCCTAATTAGGAAGGGCTGTTGCAGCTAGCTGGAAGCCATAAGTTCCACCTGATATGTATGTGATGCACCTGTAGGCACCCGCAAAGCTGAAGGTATATAACCGGGTGAAAGCGGTTCGAGTTAGGAGAACGGAGAATTCAGTCAGTCGGGCAGTCACTCGGTCGGTCAGAAGACTCAGAAGAAGAGTTCGGGTGGAAAATCAGAGCGGCCAGAACGTAGGCAGAGTGGTTACAGAAGAGAAACCAGATAGAAGAAGTAATGACTTGTCAGAGTTAGGCCGAGGCTCCCGAGGAAGACAGAAGACAGAAGAAAGAAGAAGGAAGAAAGAAGAGAGAAGAAAGAAGCTCTAATCTTTCTCTAAGCTAAGCTCTTTCTTTCTCTCTAAGACTCTAAGCTAAGAAGACAAGAAGAAAAGCTCTCTTTAATCTTTCTCTCTAAAAATCTTTCTTTCCCTCTCTAAGCTCTAAGAAAGTAGAAGTAAAAGTAGTAAAAGCTTTACTCTGCCTCCGAGAGTTTTCCTCCCGGTTTTCGGTACCAGGTAGCTTACATCCTCCAACCTAAATCTGTCTCTCTGTCTTTGTCAAATATATTTTGTATGGAAATACATCATAGCCTGTGTTTAATATAGACATAAAACCTGTGTATTGCAAACTCACTTTGAGAATCTGTCAAATCCAGTAAATGCTGTAATGCCATTCATGAGACAATGGTGCTTAATCTTTGTAATTTTCTTTAGCGATATTAATCATCTAGTATGAAAGAAAATAAGCCCTATAAAATTTTACTATATTCTTAAACTATACTGTACTTTATTTTATAATATATATCTTGGTTACAATAAAGAGCAGTATTTTAAGGAAACTATTTAATCTTAGTATGAATGTCAATGAGAAAAATTGAAAATGCCTATATTATGCAGCTAACACACTTAAGCAATAATAGTGCAAGTGGTTCCAACTGAATGAGTGTAGAATGATCTTGTGTACATTTGTACCAATTATAATACATGATATCAATATATATAAGAATAATTAGCCATTACTTATAGAGTACATAGAATATAAATGATCGATATCATTGTTATTGTCACGAAATTTTTATCTTTGCTGAAATCATTCAGCTGGAGCCATTTGCATAATTATTGCTTGACGTGTTATTGTTCACATGTTATTGTTCATTGCTCATGGGTTAAAACTCCTCCTTTTATAGAGGAAGCCATGACTTTCCTGTCAAACTTCTTTAAAGAACGATGTTCCTCAGGATGCATGTGGGCATTCTGAGAAGAGGAAGGAGATCGATCATGTATGTCAGAGGGTGGATGTGAGCGGGTCTCTTGCAGGGAGCAGGGTATGAGCAGGGGCTCCTCAGACAGAACCATGTAGAACTCATGTCTTGGCCTGGATGTGCTCCTGCTCCCATATTTTGTTCCTTATTTCTGAAGCATTCCCTTTTTCTTTGCTTGGTTTCGTTTCAGGAGGCTTTGGTCCAACTCTGATTTGGATAGATACATCACTTGTTTTGTGACATATCTGCTGTGACTCTCCAGATTGGGTATTCGCTCAGCACATGGATAGAATCAGTTTTTTTACTTTATTAATTTTATTTATTTATTTATTTATTTATTTATTTTTGCTTTCAAATGTGCTGCAAACAAATCTGATGGAAAAGAAAACAGGTTTGTAATAAAACCTTCAGGAGGGGCAACAACAGCAACAGTCTCATGATATTAACAACTTTATAGTGCAAGGATTATTTTTTCAAATTTATTTTTTATTCTAAGTTCTTAGAAATGACAGCAGAATGTATTGCATTTCATATTATACTTGTAGAGCACATTTTTACATATCTCTGGTTGTATACAAAGTATATTCACACCATTTGTGACTTCATACATGTACTTAGGGTAATGATATCCATCTCATTCTACCACCTTTTTTTTTCTCTTCACCCTTTTGCCTCCTCCCATCCCTCCCCCCCATTGGCCATTCTAGTGTTCCTCTAATCCTCCTATGCTCCCTATCCAAAAATCACTGTGAATCGGCCTCCTTATATCAGAGAAAACATTTGGCATTTGGCTTTTTGGGATTGGCTAACTTCACTTAGCATTATATTCTCCAACTATATCCATTTACCTGCGAATGCCATGATTTTATTCTCTCTTATTGCTGAGCAATACTCCATTGTGTATATATATACCACATTTTATTTATCCATTCATCTACTAAAGGGCATCTGGGTTCGTTCCACAGTTTAGCTATTGTGAATTGTGCTGCTATAAACATTGATGTGGCTGTGTCCCTGTAGTTTGCGTTTTTTTTTTTAAAATATTTTTTATTTATTTGGTTTAGTTGTACACAATGCGCTCCATTCAATGTGTTTTATCTGTACATGGTGCTGAGGATCGAACCCGGGTCGCCCACATGCTAGGTGAGTGCTCCACTGCTGAGCCACAATCCCAGCCCTAGTATGCGGTTTTTAAGTCCTTTGGGTATAGACCGAGGAGAAGAATAGATGGGTCATAAGGTGGTTCCATTCCAAGTTTTCCAAGGAATCTCCATACTGCTTTCCATATTGGCTGCACCATTTTGCAGCCCCACCAATAATGTATGAGCATGCCTTTTTCTCCTCATCCTCTTCAACATTTATTGTTGTATGTGTTCTTAATAGCTGCCATTCTGACAAGTGTGAGATGAAAGTGGATTTGATTTGCATTTCTCTAATTGCCAGAGATGTTGAATATTTTTTTCAAGTATTTGTTGATTGATTGTATTTCTTCTTCTGAGAAGTGTCTGTTCAGTTCCTTTGCCCATTTATTGATTGGGTTATTTGTGGGTTTTTTTGGTTTTAAGATTTTTGAGTTCTTTATATATTCTAGAGATTAGTGCTCTATCTGATGTACATGTGGTAAAAATTTGTTCCCAATTAGTAGGATCTCTGTTCACCTCACTGATTGTTTCTTTTGCTGAGAAGAAGCTTTGTAATTTGAGTCTATCCCATTTATTGATTCTTGGTATTAATTCTTGTGCTACAGGATTCTTATGAAGGAACTTGGGGCCTAATCCAACATGTTAGAGATTAGAGCTTACATTTTCTTCTATTAGGTGTAGTGTCTCTGGTCTAATTCCTAGATCCTTGATCCACTTTGAGTTGAATTTTGTGCATGGTGAGAGAGAGAGATTTAATTTCATTTTCGTGCACATGGATTTCCAGTTTTCCCAGCACCATTTGTTGAAGAGGCTCTCTTTTCTCCAACGCACATTTTTGGCGCCTTTGTCTAATATAAGATAATTGAAATTATATGTGTTAGTCTCTGTGTCCTCTATTCTGTACCATTGGTCTACCGGCCTATTTTGGTGCCAATACCATGCTGTTATTGAAATCTCTGGGACACTATGAAGGCAGTTCTAAGAGGAAAGTTTATTGCATTGAGTTCATTCCTCAAAAGAAGAAAATGTCAACAAATAAATGACTTAAAATTGCATCTCAAAGCTCTAGAAAAAGAAGAACAATCCAACACCAAAAGTGGTAGAAGACAGAAAATAATTAAAATCAGAGCTGAAATTAATGAAATTGAAACAAAAGAAACAATTGAAAAACATTGACAAAACAAAAAGTGGTTCTTTGAAAAAATAAATAAAATTGACAGACCCTTAGCCAGGCTAACAAAGAGAAAGAGAGAGATAACTCAAATTACTAACATATGTGATGAAAAAGGAAATATCACAACAAACACTAAAGAAATTCAGGACATAATTTGAAATTATTTTGAAAACTTGTACTCCAACAAAATACAAAACACCAAAGGGATCAACAAATTTCTAGAGTCGTATGATCTGCCCAGCCATTTTTGGTATTTAACTTGACATGGTTTCTCTTCTGATTGTTTTTTCCTTTAGTGTAATATCTCCCTCTGTTGATTTTCATCATTGTTTTTCTTTTCCTCTTCATGGAATATTTTGCCAAGGATGTTCTGTAGTGCTGGCTTTCTACTTGTAAATTCTTTTAACTTGTGTTTAATGTGAAAGGTTTTTTATTTCATCCTCAAATCTAAAACTTAATTTTTCTGGGTATAAGATTCTTGGTTGGCATCCCGTTTCTTTCAGAGCTTGGAATATATTGTTTTATGATCTCCTAGCTTTGAGTGTCTGAGTTGAAAAATCTGCTGTGATACGAATTGGTCTCCCCCTATATGTGATCTGATTCCTCTCTGTATGCTAGGCATTTTCATTATAATGTGTCTTGGTGTAGATCTGTTGTAATTTTGTACATTTGGTGTCCTATAAGCCTCATGTATTTGGTTTTCCAATTCATTCTTCATGCTTGGGAAATTTTCTGATATTATCTCGTTGAAGAGGTTGTACATTCCTTTGGTTTGAAACTCTGTGCCTTCCTCTATCCCAATTACTCTTAGATTTGGTCTTTTGATGATGTCCCATACTTCTTGGATGTTCTATTCATGGTTGCTTACTATCTTTATCATGTGGTCAACTTTATTTTCAAGATTATATACTTTGTCTTCATTGTCTGAAATTCTTTCTTCCAGTTGATCTAGTCTGTTGGTGATGCCTTCAATTGTGTTTTTTATTTGGTTAATTGTTTCCTTCATTTTAAGGATTTCTGACTTTTTTTTTTCAGAGTTTCTATCTCTTTTTTGAAGTAATCTTTTGCTACTTGTATTTGCTCCCTTATATCTTTGTTGTAGTGGTCAATTTTTGCCTGTATTTGCTCATTTAGGTCATTCTTTGATTCACAGGTCATTTTAATTATGAACCTTCTGAACTCCTTCTCTGACATTTCATCAACTTCACTGAGCATGGGTTCTGTTATTGTAGAATCCTGGTTTGTTTGGGGTACTTTCCTCCCTTGTATTTTCATGTTGTCTATTTGCCTTACTTTCTTGCAGTGTCGATATGAGATATTACAGTTTCTTCCCTATATTCTTATAATATCCTTGCAGGTTTTCTGTGCCTCCCCTTAGTGTTAGGCTATCAGAACCTGCCATTGTCCCTCAAAGTATGCTACCTGGGGCTGGGTCCACGCAGATTGGTGTGGGTCAAACTGGTTGACTCTGAGCTCCCGCAGTGGTATACTGGTTGGAAGAGGCAGTCCTCTGAGCGGAGGTCAGTGAAGCTGTCCTACACTTGCCTGAGCTCTGCGGTTGTGGGAGGGGCTGACCTGGACCCGCCTTGCTTGGGCAGAGGTTGGCAGGACTTCCCTGAGCCTGGCCACACTTGAGGGAATGTCAGCAGGACTGACCTGGGCCTGGTGGCACTCCAATACAGGTCCCTGGGACTGCCCTGGGCCCGCCTGAACTCAAGCAGAGTTACAGGTTCTGTCCTTGCTGTCTCCTGCTCTGGGGCAGAGGTCCTAGTGTAAGGATTTTACTACTTCACTGCCCAAAGAGGAAGGTGTTTTGACATTTTCCAAAAAAATAGAATTTTCAAACTATTTTGTGATCTTTCAAATAACACCCATAAATGGTCACCCTCTGGCAGGCTGAACCAACCTGCAGAACTGTTGGAGGAGTACCATCATTCAGACTAGTGGGAGTGATGTTCAGCCTGGAGATGAGGAATCTGCCTCCTGTGCTCATGGCATTCTTGTGCCCTATGGAAAAGTGGTTCTTAAATTGTACTGGTAAGTACTACCTGGGATCCTTGTTCTACATACTGAGTGGGGGCTTCAAATTCTGGAGAACCTGAAATCAGAGGTCTGGTATGCATCTTTGGTTTCTCTCCGGAAGGTTCCAACATAAGTGGTCCCTAATTGCCTGTCACAGCCACACCAAGTCCTGATGATATAGACACTTGCCTGTCTTTGAGGACGATGGGGCTGGAGGAGAATTGTATCAGTCTTGCTATTTTCTCTTAGACGTTTGGCGTCCGGGAGGCTCTATAACATGTGAAACAGGCTACACAGTCTCACGACCTTAGAAGGTTGAAAACTCACAGATTTTAGTGTCAAAGAGGTTGGGGTCTAAAACCCAGCTCAGCCACATTGCAATCATGGGATCCGGGACTTGTTATTTTGCCCTCTGAAACAGCTTCCCATTGACAAAATGAAAAATTTACATCAAAACAAAGCAAACCTTCTTGTCATAGCTGTTAAATAAACTGATAAAACAGCTAGGTTTATTATAACAATTAAATAAAATACTTTAGTTCAAAGAACTATAAAACAATCATAGTACCCAGCATACAGTACACCATTTAAAATTCATTTAAATGCATCTTCATTTCTCATTGTCACCTTAACTTTTTCAATTTTAAACCTGTACTACTGGCTTAACTCTGATTTAAAAATAAATGCTTTCCACTTAATTTTCATCTGAAGCAGTTCTGGAAAGATTAAAGTTGACATTTTTCCTGGCTGCACGCAATTTTGACTGTCCAGTCAATTAACAGCCAGACTCAACGGTGTATAAATGCTGCTTGCAGTTATGTGTTCAGATCTCTAACCCCAGAGGGTGAACATAACTCTTCTTTCAAAATGCAACAAGCATTCTTTATGTGATGAGGTACCTGTGCTCTGTCTTTTCCAGCAACTGGAACTGTGATTGCCCTTCATGGATGAGATGTTTTGTAGAGTGATATTCTACTTTCTAGGTGTAGTTGGAAAATAAACTCTTTAACCTTCCTTTGGAGTCAGACCCCTGGTGGTGTCTGGTAATCCTGGACATGTGGGAGACTTGTTGGCTCAGGGGAATAATTGGTGAGGGAAGACCAAGTCTCTTAGCTGCAGGTCACCAATCCTAATATTTACCGTCCAGCTGTGATCAAAGATGGGAGGTATTTTAGATGTTCCTTTTCCAGTTTCTACTAAACAGAGTGCTTCTGTCAAAAAAAAAAAAAAAATCTCCATAAAGGGCAGCCTCAAAATTGAAGCCACAGCCGGGCGCGGTGGCGCACGCCTGTAATCCCAGCACTTTGGGAGGCTGAGGCAGGAGGATCGTGAGTTCAAAGCCAGCCTCAGCAATGGCGAGGCACTTAGCAACTCAGTGAGACCCTGTCTCTAATAAAATACAAAAAAAGGGCTGGGGATGTGGCCCAGTGGTCGAGTGCCGCTGAGTTCAATCCCCAGTACCAAAAAAAAAAAAAAAAAAAAAAATTGAAGCCACAACAACTGACATGCAAAACAGCCAAACAGACATGATTTCATCACCAGAGGCTGCTGACCCCAACCAGGGTGAAGGCAATCCATGTTCTCCCTGCCTGACAAGGGCACTAGCCACCAATGATCAGAGAGGCATTCTGAAAGAGGGTTCAAGTGTGCATGATGCCCCAGGTGGACAGAGACGTCTTTCCAGTGAATGATGGCACTGCCACAGACATTTTCACATCATCACGTTGGATGATTAGAACAGAACATTAAACAGCCCACACACGGATCCACAGCTGCCTGTGCTTTGGCTATGCTTACGTGCAATGCACGCACCCCTCTGTACTCTCAGCATCAGCCTTTACTCTGCCCTCACCACCTCGTTTTCTAAGGAAGGTGGTTGGCTGTTTCTCTTATAATGTCCTCCTCACACAATTGCAAGATTCATATAATTTTGACATTCCTGTGATTATTGATCCTTGGCAGTGGTACCCTTGATGACAATGTACACATAGAGCTCTTCTCCATCTGGAGATATTTTAATAGGAAGACATGGTCATTATTGCACAGAAAGGACATTGAAAGTAGATAGTCTTGAAATTTTAAATTCTGTTGAATATTTGCCATCTAATACATGAAAAAATTCACACAAATTATCTTACGTTTTATCTCTGTTGTTTTGGCAGATGGTCATGAAAATGCCCATATTAAAAAGCCATTGTAAGAATTTACTGATGTATTATCTATGAAGTGTTTCTTGAAATACATGTTCCAACTGCTCCTTTCACAAAAAAAAAAAAGTAACTTTGTGAGATGGGAGATATGTTAATTTGCTTTACAATAATAACCATTTTACTATCTATATGTAACATCATTTTATACATCTCAAATATGCATGATACAGTTTATGTTTTATAAAACTCAGTAAATGTCAGTGTTTTCTCCCATTCGTGATTGTAGAATGGCTAGAATTTTCTGCATCTAGGTCATGCATTAATCCGTTAACATGTGCGGGCAATGTGATAGTTAGACTGAGGTCTCCCATTTCATGGGGATACAGGCCTGCCAAGAAAGGGTGGGCCCTATGATGCTAAGGAAAACATCTTTTCTTTGAGATCGCAAAATAGAAAGGTTGGAAGAAGCCCAGTTAGAAATCATGGTAAAGCAGGATTCTCTATTACCCATGACTGAATCCTTGGGGATAACTGACAAGCTTATCATAAGCCTTATGTTCGACATTATATACATGTGTCAAATTGCACATTTTTTTCAATAACCAGTGCACAACAGGAAACCGTTTGAGTGGAGACTGGTTAACTCTCTACATGAGTTTGTGAACAAGTACCTGCCACTACCCAGTTGGTATCCCTGGACCACAGGTCATGGTACCCTTTTGCACAGCCATTTAACTTGTCATGGTACTCTTTTGCACAGCCATTTAACTTATCTGTAAGTAATATTCTAAATTAAATAAGTAACGTTTAAATGCTTTCTATCTACAAAATTATCTGAACGTTTGCTCTTACTAATGAGAAAGAGATCATTAGAATTTTGTTTCTTATTCTGTTATATTTCAACAGCTGTGATTGACAATATTAATTTATTTCATAATCAAACAGCAGTTGAGTCCCACAGAGGTACGGTAGTTGTCTTACATCGCATCATTTACTTAATTAATCATACTGCCCATAATTTTCAATTTCAAAATGATGTACTCTCAATAGTGACACATGTAATAGAAGAATGCAGCTTGGTGTTCCAGGGCCAGGTTGATTTTATAGCGCAGACAATACAATTACTGCTCACCTGACAACAAACCCAATATATTTTGACAAGAAAGTCACTGAGAATAAATACATGCCCCCGTGTTTACGCTCTTCTGACTATAAATACAGTTTTAAAGAATATAGAACATTTTCCTTGACAACATCCTTGACGTTTTAGCTGCCAAATTATAAATCACATAGAAATTTGACAGAGTTGCAATATTAAAGTGCCTGTGTAGCCTGAAGAAATAGAACACCCAAATCAACCTTGAAACTATAGAAAGATACTATTATATGAAATACCATTATCATAATTTAGTGGAACTTTTTCCTAGCATGGGAAACTTCTGGAATCAGTCAGTCTGGAAATATGGCTCATTCTCATTCATGGCTTTGATATTTATTTTTCTTCCTTTCTCTTATAAAGTGTGGGTATCTTGACTAATTAAACACAGTTTATTTTCTTTAAATGTAGGTTATATTGGCTAACATGTTAATCAATTAGTTGATTAATTAATAATACAATACTTTATACTTAGCTTTGAAAGTATTTTTACCAAAAAATAAATTTGACATATTTCCGTATTTCCTTGACCTGAAGGACTTTGGTGCCCAACATTGGCACACACTCCTGATGGATCTTTTTAGATTCACAGTATTTGGCAGTAACATCATCCACTACCTGCTCCCCACTGGTAACCCACACAAAAACACTTCCTTACAAATATAATTTGAGATACATATGCTTCCTTAAAAATAAAATTTTCCACAATGGCAGAGTTACCTTGAATGGAAGAGAAAGTGCTACTCAAAGACCAGTCAACAAATTTGTCTAAACCATTTGTATAATCTCGTTTTAGGTTGTGATTGATGTGTCTACGATTAGACAGGTGTTTTCATTTTGCCTTATTAAACAGAAGAGAAAATCTGCTGAATGAATTCGCTCCTCTTGTCAGAAACTATGAAAAGTCTGAGAATTTGCCTACATTCAAGCTAACAAGTTATCCTTCCACATTTTTATATGCATTTTCTGACAGAAAAGCACAAGACCTGGGGGTCAAGGAAATATATTCTTTGATACTCATGTCAAAACGCAACACCTGGAGAGAGACTCCTCCAGTGCCCAGGTCTCTCTTCTCACAGGGCTGTGTGGGCGGGGCCGGTGCACCCATCCATGTGCAGCTGGTTGCCGCACAGAAGGAGAAACCCAGCACATGGAGGCAGGGAGGACAGTCTTCCCTTTCTCCAGTCAACAGCAAAGCATGAGGGAGAGAGAAAGAAAGAGAAAGACCTTTACTCTGAATTATAATATAAACAGATCCTCTCTGGTGAGGGTATTTGAGAACATAAGTAAATGTGTCCCAATGAGAGAAAGGAGGAAAATGGTGTCTGTGATCCTCCAACTATCAAGACCTTTGCTCCTCAAACATGCCCTTCATTCAGAAAATCCACCATTGCAAGTCTGAAATATTCGTGGAGAACTGCCTCTCAACAGCTTTCCGTCTTGCAAAAGAACACAAAACCTTCCAAGATGAAGACCTTCCATCCCCTTTCTTTTGGTTCAGTATTTGCACATAATCCTTGGAGATGCAAATACATCTGAGGACCATGAGGCAAGGAGCCTGTGGGTAAGAGTCAATGTGCCTAGGATGACAGAAGAGAAAAGCCAATGATTTAGTTGCTCATTGTGGCCCTAAACAGCTGAATCAATGTCTGCCTCTGGGATTCATCTTTTTTTTAAAATATTTTTTTAGTTATACATGGACAAAATATCTTTATTTTGTTTATTTATTTTTATGTGGTGCTGAGGATTAAACCCAGTGCCTCACATGTGCAAGGCAAGCACTCTGCCACTGAGCCACAACCCCAGCCCTGGGATTAATCTTTTGATCAAGGTATATTCATCAGGGTTTCCCGTTACTTGAGAATTGAAGCACTCCTGAATCATGCATCCCACAAGATGATGCGTACACACACACACACACACAAAAAAAAAAAAAAAAAAAAAAAAAAAAGAACTGATTTATCCTGAACAAATCTGCTGCAAGGTGCATGAAAACAAGGAGTGTAATCTATATGTAGGGAACACTTACAACATGACTAATATGAATCCTCATTTAATCCTCAAAGCTCTGGGACATAAATAATGTCCCTTAACTAGAACAAATACCAATAAATAATGTCCCTGATTTCCCAACTGAGGCAACATAGGCTTGGCAAGATTGGGTAGCAGCACTAAAAGAAGGCAAAACATCATAAAAAAAGTATTGTCTTGCTTTTAACCAGCCTACTCTGTGCAGGCTTCTTCTGCTTCCCTCGCAGTTTACCAAAGATTCAAGCTCAACTTTCTCAAGCCATAAGCCATGCTCCAGGTTTTGTCACATCATACTCAATTTGAAAAATGTTTTGCCCACGGTATGGCCTCTACACATTTTTCTTCTCTTAACTGCTTAGCTACTATTTCACTGATCTCTTTGAACATTTGCCTCTCCACATAGTATACACAGAAGATGCAGTTACCTGGAGACCATGTCATGACCAGACAGATGACATATGTGGTTGGAATGCCAGGCGGCTGGTGGTGAATAGGTGGCTGGGGTGACAGTAAATTCACTGGACTCCAGCAGCTATTCTATGCCCTTTTGTGGAGAAATCTGTTAGCTCTTATGCATCGAGTGGAGCATTAAATAACCAAAAGGGTTAACCCACCTCTGAATAATTTAATTTCCTACAGGCAAAATCCCATTACAATAAGCACCTAATCTCTATAGTGTATAAAAGCTTTCCAAATCCCACTAGGCCACTGGCTCACAAATTTCAAATTCTTCTCAATATAACAGGATGTCAGTTAGACAAGATAATTAATCCCCTCAAGGTATGCATTGGTTAAGCAGATAAAGCAGGAGATGAGGAGATCACAGGAATGTTCTGGTTTGCTAAAACGTGTGGTGATTGAGGTCACACAAATCAGCAATGGGACTGGAGACTTGAGAAGGCTTTGCTGATGGCTGGCTTGGTTATCCCAACAATTACCACAAATAAATTCACTCTGGCATTTTCAAGTGTAAGAGAGTTTGCATAAGGACATTTCATGCTTTTTAGTTTTGTCTTGTTTCGAGTCTTTATTGTGAGCCAAGAGTTTTTATAAAATGTAACAAATATGAATTATTATTAAAATTTTAAAAACAGGAGCATAAAATAAAAGCTCCAATTACTTTAATATTGTTTCAGTAGACAGATTTCAGTAAATATAGAGCAAACATACCACAAATAAAGAGAAAATAATTTAAAAGCCAGAAGCTGTATTTGTTTAAAGTGTGTATGGGCAATTAATGGAGAGAACTGGCAGGACACATAACTCTGTCATTCCACAGTCATAATTAACCAGAAGTTACAAGTGAAGTACTAAATTCAGTCTTATTCTGTTTTCTTTTGTTCCATGAAAAACACTTACTCCAGAGGATTCAGTCACACAGAAATATATTGCTGAGAAATGTAGGAAGAAAATTTTTAAGCAATTTCAATAAACTCAGAATATTCCTATTTAACTTACATCCAAGACAAAACAAGTGTCTCTGTATTTCAAAAACTCATTTCTACTCCAGCTGTTAGCAGCCAGTTTCAAGAATTTATTCCATAAAGTTTCAGCTTAACGTAAATTGTCTTCTGATGAAAACGGGTTCTGCTTTTTATATGCTTTTGTACATACGGGTTAGTTAAGAGTGGACAAACTCACCTGAAAATACCGCACAGTAATGAGCTCCCGCTGTGGGTGACCAGGACAGAACTTGTACCACAAGCATCTGACAAGGAAAGTTTGACAACTCTGAAGTCCTCTGTCTGCGCAAGGAACTACACTGTATGCTGATAGTACATCGGGAGAGCCCAGGAATATCAAATTGCTGCAAAAGTTTCCAGACTCTTAAAACATCTCTTCATCTTGTCAGTGGACCACTGCCTGTCTCCAGCTCCCTGAAATGCACTGATCTAGAAAGGGCACTATGGTCTGCTAGATCCCATACTTCATGGTGCAGAATAAATAGGTTGTTACTTCAAGCACTAACCATCTTTCTGCAAATCTCCCCCTTTTTATCCATGGGAAACTTTTCTTCTTTCTCATCCCAACTTTGCCTCAACTTTACCCTATACCACTAAAATTATTTTATTTCCCCTAATATTTTGAAATATACATATTTAACAAGGAACTCTGCATTTCTGCAAGACATGAACTGAAGAAATGATTCTTATAGTTGGACCACTAGTGGACAGCAAACAGGACAGGCACAACTTAGAACAGCCATTCTCTCAACTTGGGTTTGACAGGAGCTAGCATGAAAAGGTTCCTCAGGTCACTCTGGAGAGGATATAATTTCTCAGTCCAAGATAAGGAAACACTTTTTGTCTACTATCCTATCCTAAATTAATCATGTCCTTTTAAGTTCTCTAGGTGAAATTTGAAACTTGCCAATTTTGGGACATTACATCCTGTTACTTCTAATATTAGGCTGTTTATTGAATTTGTTGGAGACTCCACAAATCTGGCTGTGCAAAATAAGTAGGCTGTTCTTTTATTTCTTTATCTTGAAAGTAGTTGAATATCACAATCCATATCACTCACTGAATAGTATATGAACACTCCCCTTCAACATATCTTACTTGTTTAGCTCCTAAGAGTAGTCCTGAGCTACTTGAGATGCCAAACTCAAGTCATGTTGACTATGCACCTCTTGGTTTTGGTATAATTTTGAGTTCATTGCACATTCAACTCTCTGAAGTTGAGTAGTCAACCACTGCTGTGCTGAGGTGCAATGTTAATGGTCCTGGCAGATGGAAAGGCTGGTCAAGCACAATGTTCAGAAAACAAAGCCAAACTCCCTGGCAAGGTCTCAGTGTCCCTGTGGACTTGCTCTTACTAGCACAGAGTTTATCCTTTCAGAATCTTCTCTCTATTGCTTGTTTTATTTGAAGGGTTTTGGACTATTTTATAGATTATGACTGATCCTAATTAGCCTTGGCTTCAGAGAATAATTACGGGACAACATTGGAAAGAAAGACTGTCCCAGGTCATGCTGTCCCATAATTATTCCTTCAGAATCCCTCATATTCTGAAGCAGCTCTACCATCCGCCTGTTTCTTCCTATTTCTTTGTTATAAATCTATTATCATAGGATTTAAAAGTCAGTCTCATTATTTGACAGAATGCACATTGCTAAAGCCAGCAGAGTCTACGGCTCTTAATGAACCAAAGTGTTTTATTTCTTTTGTTTCAAGGTTAAAAATGTACTGTGAAATAGATATTTGCATTTATTTTCATGAACACAATCCTGGAATAAATTACTGCATATCTCTGAAGTGCAGATGGGACTCCTGGCTTCAAAAGGTTTTTAGAATGCACTGTGGAAGCAAATAAATTGTACTTATTTTTGCACATTATTATTTCACACAGGGCATTGAATGAAAACATTAGTTACAAAGTATTATAATTCAATATTTTTACATTTGTTGGGTGTACAATTTTATTCTTCACAGGAGCAGTTAATAATTCTATCAAGAAAGAACTAATTTCTACATTTTATTTTAAAGACTTGCTTTCAATCATGACAATTTCATTTCATGAAAGGCTATCAGTGTCAGATACTTGAGACAGCAAGTGTGTAGCTACTTAATTATGAATGTGATTGTTCTTAAATGAAGTATTCCAAAGGATGGATTTTTTTTTTTTTTTTTTTTTTTTTTTTTTTTTTTTTTTTGGTACTGGAGATTGAACTCAGGGGCACTCGACCACTGGGCCACATCCCCAGCCCTATTTTGTATTTTATTAGAGAAAGGGTCTCACTGAGTTGCTAAGTGCCTTGCCATTGCTGAGGCTAGCTTTGAACTCATGATCCTCCTGCCTCAACCTCCCATGTGCTGGGATTACAGGTGTGCAACAACGTACTCAGCTAGGATGGGATCTTATCTTAAATCATCAGAAAACCTAGAAAATCCAATGTCTACTTTAAACCCTTTACTTATCCCAAATCTTCCACCTCAAAAACACTGAGCAGTATAGAACATCAAGACACCTCCCTAATACATGGAAATAAACAATTTAAAGAAAGAACGGTTCTCTTTAGAGTAGGTCAGAGAATGCAAAATAGAAAATTTATTGATGTTTAATACTAAATCTCCCCCCAAACTACAAATTTATACTCTAGCTCTTCAATTAAAATACTTTTACTTCTCTGCTCCCTTAGCTCTCACATTCTACCTCTATTCAGCACTACTCCTAGGGCTTTTTAAAATTCAATTTTAGTGGGAGAAATCAGAGAAACTTACTGTGCAATAGAATCTTTTTATCCACAAAGTTAAAGAACACTTCAGGCAAGGTAGTTAAAGGAATCTCAGGTGAGGCAAAATTAAGTTAATATGATGAAGCAGGATAATTATTCCATAAAAATGAACTTCTTAAGAGAGGAAGCCCATAAGCTAACACACCAGATATCAACTCTTCAGATCAATAAAACAATTTGAATTAACAATTATAAAACAAATTCTATTCACTAACTTGTTATTTGATGATTTTTTTGATTACTTTCCTATGTTCTACTTTTGAACCAATTAATAGTGGTAGTCCATGAATTAACTAAAAGTTAAAAATGCAGGTCAAATTAATGTAATTTTTGTTTTGCAATGATGTACAAGTCAAAGATTTCCTGGTTAGATGGTAACTTCGTGTATATTAATCCAGCACTGTTGTTATATATTATTTCACTCAGTAGATAGGATAACTAAATTTCTAAGTAGTACCATAAACAGGGCTAGTTCACCAATCTATGACTCTTCTGGTCCCTTTTTTTTCTGTGCGTTGCCTTCTCTGGATGCTTCCATTATCCAACTATGTTAAAATGATGACTGATGGCCTCATGGGCTTCTTTTTAAATCATCACTGCTGCCTATCATCCACGATTGAGATACAAGAATGTAGAAGGAGAAAAAGGCAACAGACATTAAGAATTTACTGTGTGCAAATATTATGCTAGGCACTCTTTTACATACTTCACAGCGTAAAAAATAATCACACCGCCTTGTAATTCATCTATCCCTTGAATTTGTTTATTGCTAGAGAAAATGAGACCCAGTAAAATTATAGTGCATTGCAAGAGACCACAGGCTAGTAAATGTTATAACTGAGTTTCAACTTATGAGCCTCAAAAATGACTGTTTTCACTAAATGGGGAGCTAAACCGTTAATCAGGCTTTGACCAGTAATCTGCAATTTGAAAGACTACTTCATGGTACTTCCCAAGAAGAATGCCTTTGGGTATAAAGTAGGTCTAGAGCACACTGCCACCCGAACTTGTTCTCAGTATGTGGGACAAAAATGTCTCGGGTGTTGCTCAAGTTGAAGGAAAGGTAAAAAGATTTGGTCAAAATCTCTAACCCAAGTTATATTCAGAACACTGCAAATGTCTAAACTGAGTTCTAGAGAGTATGCATTTTTTGAGGATGAACGGTAATTTTACCCCCTGCATACCATCATTACCCCAGTTGGATTAAAATATTGTAGTAAAGGGGCTAGGATTGTAGCTCAGCAGTAGAGCACTTGCCTAGCACATGTGAGGCACTGAGTTCAATCCTCAGCACCACATGAAAAATAAATAAATAAAAATATTGTGTCCATCTTAAAAAAATATATTGTAGTAAAGTTATTTTCTCCAAGGGCCTAAAACAGTGAAACCACAATGGCCTTAGGGCAATTGGAAAATCCTCCCTGGGTGTTTCCTTCTGTTTGTTTTGAGCTTGATCCAAGACAGACCATGGAGGAATTATGCTGGGACCATGAACTCTAATCAATGACACTTTAATTTTCTTTTGAAAGGTGTTATTGAGTCTTGGAAGCTACTAAGTGATTTCAAGAAGCCAAGAGGTAAACATAAGAAAATTATAACTCCATATATATCCCTTCAAATGGGTTGAATGGCTAACTAACACTATGTATGCCTGATGAGCAAGTATAGTCTCGGTGTAGGGGAGAGAAAAATAATAAAAGCTATATGTAAAATAAGTAATTAGCTCAAACAATCTCTCAGCTTCTCTACGAGATTAAAAGTGCTAAGATCCTTAGTGTTCCATATTGTAATGAGATAGTTCACCCAGCAAACAGGATGACTGAGGATGAGATTGAAGACCAAAAATTGTGTAGAAAATGGAAAAGGTTAGAATTAAATTGGAAATCAACCTATTGTTTAACAAATGAGATCAAGCAAAAGGTAATAATGCTATTTTGTTTGTGGAATCATCAACTTGGAATTTATTATCTCCTGTGGTGGTGAGGACTTAATGTATACACAAGTTCGACAAGTTTTTCTTTTTTAAATAGATGTATGTTTTGTAGATACACATTATTTTCAACAGAAAAGAGTGATGCTTTAAGATTATCATCATACACTTTTGATATAAAAAATTCAAATAATATTTGGCTAACTTGCAATCTTGATATTTGTAACAAAGGCAAAACTTGTGGCTAAATATAAAGTGAATCTGATCCAAAGTAGTATTTTAATGCATCTATTGAATACATTTTTCATTAAAATGAAAAAAGTAAGACATTTTGAAGCTAAAACTTTAAAATACAATTTAATTGGTTGGCATGCTATTTAGAATATTGCCTCAAATACATTATTGCTGTTTTTGTTCTTAACAGAAAAAAATTCAATTTAATGGCATCTACAGCCATAGAACATGGGCTCTAAAGATGATCTCTGAGCTTTCTAGTCTATTTCAGTTACTTATTTTACTATTGTTACCAAATTCAATTCACAAAGTTGGTAGATATATAGAATTTATGTTATAAATGATTTATAAATATTACAAACATTTGTTACAAAAGAATGCCATTAAAATAACCAAGAGGATAGCCTATTTTATAGAAAATTATTTAATTTTATTATAGTACCACTACAAATTGTTAGAACAATATTAATTTTCATAAGCACACTATAACATTTCTACATTGAAATCAAAATGTGTTGGCTTTGCAGTTTTAAAGAGCATCTAAAATTAAGCTTCAAAGAAAAATGTTCTTTATAAGAATGATTTTCTGCAAACATAGGCAAAATCTAATACTTGGCTTTCTATTCAATAGTAATGACATCCAAAGCCATGTCTGATTCAATGTGAGGAGTGTGGGGAACATAACCGGGTATGAATCTTATCTTTTTTCAAAAAGCCATATGCAAATAAATAAATACACATTACCTCTAAATGACTATGTACTAGTCTTATAGTTTAATCAGTTGGTATATTCTTTTTCCTGCAGTGGAAGATGAAGTTAGAAAAGAGAGAGGAAAAGAATACCATTGGTTTGGTTTAGATATGAAGTGTTCCCCAAAAGCTTAAGTGGGAGAAAATACAAGAAAGTTTAGAGGTGATGATTGGGTTATGAGAGCCTTAACCTAATCATTGCATTAATCCCCTTAGGGGGATTATCTGGTGGTGACTGGAGGGTGTGGCTGGAGGAAGTGGGTCATTGAGAGGGAAGCCTAGGTCTTTGGGGCAGGTCTTCAGGGCTTATATTTTGTCTCTGATGCGGCTCTCTCTGCTTTCTTGTCACATCCTGAGCTGCTTTCCTACACCACTCCCTTCCACAGTGGTGTTCTGCTTCACCTCAGGCTTAAAGCACTGGAGTCAGCCAGCTCTTGACTAAGACCTTGGAAACCATAAACCCTAAATGAACTCTTCCTCCTCTAAGATTGTTCTTGTCAGGTCTTTTGGTCACAGAAGCAAAACAGCTAACAAAAACAACTGTATTTCACAATTATAGACAATTAAACCAAAATGACCACAGGACAATTTAAACTTGTTTTATTCACTTCAAATCAATTCAGTCCAATTCAGCAAACTAAAAATTGACTACTAAGGCATTGTACCAGACCCTTTAGTTCAGAGGATCGAACTAATTTTAAAGGACATTAATTTAGTCCAGAGGAACAAGTCTTTCAGGAAAGAAACAAACAACTACAAATTCCTCCTCAGAAATTTCACTGTGTACCAATTTTTCGATGCTTTTTTGTGGTTAAAAAAAATATATATATCAAGTGTGCTTTCTTAACCCAGTTTAGGTGCACAGTTCTGTTCACTCTAATGCTGTGCAGCAGATGATGATCATTTCCCTCTTGAAAAGCTGAAAGTCAGTACCCCCTTTCCTCAGCCCAAGGAAAACATGACTCTACTTTCTGTTTCTAAGAATTTGATTTCATTGAATACTTCATTACAAGTTGAATCATGCAGTGTTTGTCTTATCTAACTTAACTCACTTAGATCTCAGAATTCATCCAAGCTGTAGCATATGAAAGTCCCTCCTTCTTTCAAGGGCTTAGTAATATTCCATTGCATGTATCTACAACATTTTATTTATCCATTCCTCCACTGATTAATGTTTAGGTGATTTCTATCTCTTAATAATTTTAAATAATTCAGTGAACATGCTGTGCAATTATTTCTTTGAGATCCTGTTTTTATTCTTTGTGCCTATTTCTAAAAAACACAATTCCTCAGTTGTGTAGTAATTTAAGTTTTTGACAAATCTCCAAATTTTTTCTGTATCAGCAGCACAATTTTCATTCCAACATCAGCACAAAAGTGTTCTGCTTTCTTTATAATGTCACCAAAAACGTCATTTTTTTTTTTTACTCTTCTTCTTTTCTCATAGTTGTCAAATTAACAGGTTTGAATTATATCTCATTAGTTTTGATTCATGTTTTGCTGATGACTAGTGATGTTAAGCTTTATTTATTTATTTGGATATTTGAAAACCATCTCTGGAGAAATGCCTATTCAAGCCAGGCATGGGGGTGCATGCCTGTAATTCAGGCAACTCAGGAGGCTGAGGCAGGAGGATCACAAGTTCAAGGACAGCCTCAGCAACTTAGCAAGGTTCTGGGCAACCTTGCAAACTCCTGTCTCAAAATAAAAAATAAAAAGGACTGAGGATGTAGTTCTGCGGTTAAACACCCCTGGGTTTTCCTTTTTCTATTTATTCAATAGAGCTATTTCATTGTTGCTGCTGCTGTTGTTACATTGTAGGAGCTCTTTATAGATTTTAAGTAATAACTCTTATTACACATATGGGTTGCAATTTTCCCCATTTCTAGATTACCTATTCATTCTGCTGACTGTGTCCTTTGCTCTGCAGAAGGAAATTTGTAGTTGATGTCATCCCTTTTGCCCGTTTTCCTTTTGCTGCTTGTGCTTTTGATGTCATTTCCAAGAACTCTTTGCAAATCCATCGTTATGAAGGTCTTATTTTACTTCTTCGTGGTTCAGTCCTCCTAGTTGTGTGTTTTTAGGAAATGTATTCATTTTTTCTGGCTTACTCAGTTTGTGTAGAATTAATTGTTCACCTTAGTCTCTTATAATCCTCTGTCTTCTGTGTGGCATCATTTCAAATGTCTTCTCTTTCATTTATAATTTTGTTTTTTTTTTTCTTTTTTTGAATGTTCTCTCTTTATTCTTAGTTGGTCTTCCTAAGAATTTGTCAATTTCATTGATCTTTTAAAACCCTAACTGTGGGCTTTTTCATTTTGTTTTATTTCCCTATGTTCTCATTCATTTATTGCTGGTTCTCTGTTTCTTTCCTTCTGCTAGTGTTGGATTTTGTTTTGCATTTCTATTTCTTCTTGAAGTACCTTGAGAAAGTTAGGGATTTACCTGAAATCTTTCTGGTTTTTTAATTGTTGGTAAGATTTCTGCTATTGTTCCAATCTTACATTTGTTCAGACTTGTTTTATGGTTAATATGTGATCTACTATGGAGAGTGACATATGTGCTCATGAGAAATATATGTATTTTACTGTTGTGGAGTGGAGGTTTGGGCATATGTCTGATAGATCCAAAGGTCTTTAGGATTTAAAAGGTTAGTAATTGTATTAGTAAACTTTGATTTTAAAGCAGTACCAGATTTACAGAGAAATTGAGCATAAAGTACAGAGTACATGCCCTTCACACCCACCCTCAGTTTCTCCTATTATCAATTGTTGTGCATTAGTTTGGTACATTTTATACAATTGATGGATCAGTATTGAAACTCTATCTCTAACTTCCTTCCATAGTTTACACTAGGGTTTCTGCTTTCTGCTGCATGTTCTATGGGTTATGGGAAATGTAAATGTGTCTGCCATTGCAGTATTACACAGAATAGTTTCACTAACTTAAAAAATTCCCTGTCTTCCACCTGCAGATGCGTCTACCTTTCGCACCAAAAACTCTGGCAAAAACTTTTCTTTTTACTGTCACCCCAATTTTGCCTTTTGCAGAATGTCCTATAGTTGGAATCATTCGGTAGATAGCCTTCCCAACTTGGCTTCTTTCACTTCACAGCATGCATTTAAATAATATATTTATTAAAGTAAAGTGACCCACAATTACCCAATCAAAATAAAACAAATGGCTTCTAAATTACACATCAATTGTGTCTCAATGCATAAACTTTTTAAATAATTATGAATGCTAGCTCATTTCTTAAGTCAAAGGATACAAAAAATTTGGCCACCTCTATTTTTTACTACATTTGCATTCATAATTAAATGTTTGGTTGTATTTGGAAAAGCATTTTTATTTGTTCATCACATTTAACCTTAATGTGGTTATTTTTCGTGCTTCTATTATAGCTCACTTCACTTTTCTATTCCTACTGGTGAATCCCCTCGAGGGGTCCTCATTATTTTTGCAATATTTTAATATAACTTCTTACCACCTTTTTCTTTTGCTCTAATCAACCATCTCAGTTATTCCCAGGATATTCCCTAATGTGTAATTCTGATCATAACTTTCACCTGAGCAAAAATCATTAGTGATGCCTCACACTATGCTGACCCAGGTCTAATGATGTGACCTCCAATCCACCTTCCACCCCTGCCTTCTTCTGCAGTGCTGCAGTGTCCCCTGAATGTGAACTCCATTTTCCTGCCTTAGCTCACATACAGACACACTTCATCTCACTTTTCACATTTATCTTTATATTTTGCATTACATACAGAACATGCTGATGTAGTCTGAATGTTCGTGTCCCCCCAATTCATATGTTAAACCAGAGCTATGTAAAGAGGCCACACCTTTGGGGGGTAATTAAGCCAGGAGGACAGAACACTCATGGATGGAATTATTACCATCATAAAAGAGGCCTGAGGGCGAAATCGTGTTAGCCCCCCTGCTCCTTGTCCACCATGTGAGTATACAGCTGGAAGGTGGCAACTTTGAAGCAACAGAGAGTGCTTGGCAGACCCCACATCTGCTGGTTCCTTCACTTCCCAGCCTATTGAATGATGTTGCTTATCAATTGCTCAATCTAACACATTTTGTTATGAGGTGACACATACCACAACAAATATAAACTACAAATGCTTGCATATACTAATGTATATACTAATACACACGTTTTTTAAAATAACAAAAATTTGACCATTTATGTGTATATAACACAGGTCAACCTACACCATGAGTTTCCACTAAACATAATTACTGACCTCAATTTTGCCCTATTTATTTATTTATTATTTACTTACTTTTACCCCATAGTCATGAATGTCTAAACTACAATATCTAACATTGTATTTTTTAATTTTATGGGTGGAAGTATAGTACTTGCTATGTAACAAACTGCTTCTAAACTTGCATTAATTGTATGGTGAAATTCATTCATGTAATGTACCTTGGCTGTAGGTCGTTTTGCCTTCTGGATGGTATGTTCTGAACATCTAGCTAATACCTTTTAATGGGCCTTGGACAACACTTAGGAGGCATCACCATGCATGGATCTAAAATTTTAAAAAGACATCTGTACCTGGGAATCATGACATATAAACTGTCGCTAAGAATCATAGGCATGGGAAAGACTGTTTGGAGTAGGGCACAAAGTAACTAGAGGAAGATGATGTCGTTACCACAAACCACCAGCTAAACATGAGCAGGGGCAATTAACGAAAAGGAGCCTGAGGAGAGAGGGTTATCAAGGAAGCCTATGATTGACATGTCAGTGTGTCAGTAGAGAAGTAAATTAAAGGCAAAACTGACACAAATTGTGAATTGGAAGGTGATTTGGGAGAGATTTTAGGGGAGTGACAGAAGAGGGTTAACAGCTTAATTTCTGCAGGTTGAAGATTGATCAAAATGGAAAGTGAAAACAAGAAGAAATGTATTTTTCTCCCAGGTGGCTTCATGATACAGAAAGACATAAATATGAAGTAATGACTGCAGTGACATCTCTGGCTGAGATTTTATTTTTTAGGGTAGAAAAACCTGGATCACACTTACGTGCCAGAATAAAGTTCCCCTACAGACAAGCGGCCACTGTTAAGAGGCAAAAATATTACTTCTTTTTTTTTTTTTTTTTTTTTTTTTTTTTTGTGGTACTGGGGATTGAACTCAGGGGCACTTGACCACTGGGTCACATCCCCAGCCCTTTTTTTGTATTTTATTTAGAGACAGGGTCTCACTGAGTTGCTAAGTGCCTCGCCTTTGCTGAGGCTGGCTTTGAACTCGTGATCCTCCTGCCTCAGCCTCCCAAAGTGCTGGGATTACAGGCATGCGCCACCACGCCCGGCTAAAATATTACTTCTTCATAGTTAGAAAGCACTATGTAGAATTAGCCTATAATTACAAAATTCCCACAGAGTATTATCTTTTTTTTATGAATTTTCTTCTTACAAAGTAACTCAGATTTCTTCCAATCTTGAATTTAAGTTTTCAGTTTGCCAATTCATTGATCCATTATTTTGCCTTTTTTATTTTTACATCAACTTTTTGAATTACCATTTACCTAAACTTTGTTAACTTACTGTACAATGTATTAATTTTGGCAAAGATACATTGTCAGTACCCCACAGAGTTCCCTTGTACCTTCTGCAGTCAATCTCTCAATCTCTTCCCTGCCCAGAGTAACCACTGTTCTGTGTTCTGTCTCTCGCATTCTCCTAGTAGATGATTTCATGTAAATTAAATTAGGAAGTATGTAGTGTAGAATTTCTTCAAGTGTCCTCTTTAATTTTCATAGTGGTGGTTTGTTCTTTTATACTGTTGAGTAGTGTGCAATTGAATAAATATATTGCAATTTATTTATCATTCCCCAGTTGAAGGACATTTGGCTTCGTTCCAGTTTTGAATTATCAGTAAAGCTTCTACTGACATTTCAGTACAAGTCTTTGTGTAAGCTTATGTAGTATTAATCTGAGATAAACATGTAGAACTAGAATTTTTAAGTCATATGTTGAATGTCTAGTTTAATAGAAAATGCAAAGCCATTTTTTCAAAGTGATAGTAGTATTTTCAAGTACCACATACATAACTTTTGAGAATTCCATTTGTTCTACATCTTTGCCCATGCTTGGCTTTATCATTTTACCCACTCTAAACATGTATGGGTATGTAATAACTTTTTTTCGTTTCAATCTGTATTTCCCTAATGACTAATAATGTTGAACATCTTTTCATGAGCTTATTTTCATTTGTATACCTTTTTTGGTGAAGTTTTCAAATCCTTTGCTCATTTTTTAAATCAAGTTGTAGTGGTGTGATGCTATTAACTATAGATTCTATTTGTGTTGTATAAATATTTATATAAACTCATTTATGTATTATGTTTGTGTAGTTCTACACAAATATAGCATATATGGATAAAATCACATTATTAAGATAGAGAACAGTCTTATCCCCATAAGTGAACTTCTTGGCTATCTCTCCAAAGTAACATCTCTCCACCTTAGAAATAAATGTGATTTTCAAATAATAAAAGTGCTAGTTTTTCACTTATATAAAATTTATATTTATTATGCTGCATTTAGTAAATCTCTATTTAAATAAAGGTTACTATAATTCCCCTAGAAGTTTTCTATTGTATAATCTATTTTGAGTTAATTTTTTCTCTGAAGAGATCTTGCACATATTTTTGTAAAATTTGTTCTGAATAACATTTTTAAAAATATATTGTGTAGATGAATACTTAGACTAACTTAATGAGTATAATCTTATAACTTCTGTGATTACTCACATAAAAATCAAAGTATTACCTGGTATGTGCTTTTTAGTTGCTAGTGCTATAAAGGCAAGGATGCTTTCTACCTTGGCATTCCTGTTTTACTGGGGACCAGTGAAAATATACTGTGTGCTGGAAATAGACTCAGAGCTATCCTGTTCTTACCCATGGTATGTGTTTGCATATTTGCTTAAAGTCCTTTCTGTGTAAGCCAGTTTGTAAGCCAGTTTTCTGTTGGATTAAGCAAGGACTCTGCAATTCTCTCTTCCTGTTAAAATATTTCCTGTTAAGGTCATGTTCTGCACATCTAGCTTGGAATGAGTAGGAGGTAGAGAATGGCTTTACTGTCACCGATCTGCTTTGGTTTAGTACAATGTCTGTAGAATATTACTGGCCAGAAAGTATGTATATCATATCTCTAGAAAGACAAAAATCATAGTGATTCAATTTCCAGTATTTACCTTTGATTGTTTTAATAAAACTAACCATCTGTATTCTCTTTTCATTTGGCTATTACGGCTTTAAAGTATGTGCTACAAGCTATTTTTTTTCCTGTAGTCATTTGTTGTTTATTAAATACTTTTGTACCATAAGTAAAACATGTTCACATTTTTTGTTCAAAGTTCAGTTTCATTTGAAGACAGGAAACTTCCTGCCACACTGTGTGTTGCTCTGGACATTCTGTAGTAGTCTCTTGTCATCTGCAGTGGGATACATAGTGTCCCCCCCCGCAAATTTGTGTCCACCCAGAACCCAGTGTGATCTTATGTCGAAAAAAGGGCTTCTCAGATGCAAATGAAGTACAGCTCATGAGATGACATTCTCCTAGATTAACACGGGGTGCTCTAAATCCACGAGTGTCCTCCTAACAGACAGAAGTGGAAAAGCAGACACACAGAAAGAAGGCCACAGGAAGCGTAGGCAGAGGTTGGAGCTTGCAGCTACAAACCAAAAAATACCAAGAATTGTCAGCAACCACCAAACACTAGGGGAAAGGCATGCAATGGATTCTTCCTTAGGACCTACAAAGTAATCTACGCTGCCAACCCCTCCATTTAAGACTTCTGCTCTCCAGAACTTCTGCTCTCCTGTTGTTTGAAGCCATCCCATCTGTGATAATTTTATATGGTAGTGCTGGGAAACTCATACATCATCTATTGATGGCGTCAATTTCTTAATGAAAACACAAATTTTGAGGTTCTGAGAGATGAAAAAGTGATCAGGGACTATTTTTATCTTACAACAAAATACATATCTTTAAGACGCAATCAAAAAATCTCAGTCATATGATAAAAAATGTTCTCAGACCACTCATGTTAAACTTATGAGGAGGACTTGTAACAACGGGGAATATTTCTTCACTGCTAAATTATTTAGTGACTAGCCTCTAGGACTCACCCTGGAAAACTATGATTATATAATAACTACTGGAAAATAATGATTAAATAATAACTATACAATTCTATGAAGTTGATTCCTTTGTATTGTACCTCAAATTCCAAATTTTCTCAGGCTTGAAACAAATCATTCAAAATCAAGGTTGGATTTTAATAACACCAGTATCTATCATGTTGTAATGTTACAAGATCTTTAACTAGTATTAAGTTAAATGAAATTGCTGAAAACAATTAAAATCACTCTTTACAAGGATGTTTCTTAAAACTATAATGATAAAGGCTAGTTTTGATAAAATAATTATTGAGAGACAAAACAATATTATATACTATCACAAGTTAATATTAAATTATAAACTTTAGTGATTAACCTTTTGCTGGTTTTGTCTTTTTGCTTTGTTTGGAGCCAGAAGAAACAGGATGATGGTGTGGGCTGCAAAGCACCTATAGACCACACAAATCCAAATGCAGGCCAAAACCTAAATAGTTATTATTGGATGACCAACCTATCATTGCAGAATAGTAATAGAATAGTTAATCTATACCTCAGATCCTTCAAACTCTCTCCTCTGTACCAGAAAAAGAAAAAGAAAGTGTATAATGATCAAAATCCAGATTGACGCAGAAAAAGCATTTGACAAAATACAACACCCCTTTATGTTCAAAACACTGGAAAAACTAGGAATATCAGGAACATATCTTAACATTATAAAAGCTATTTATGCAAGGCCCCGAGGTAACATTATCTTAAATGGAGAAAAATTGAAAGCATTCCCTCTAAAAACTGGAACAAGACAGGGATGCCCCCTTTCACCACTGCTATTTAACTTAGTACTGGAAACTCTGGCCAGAGCAACTAGACAGATAAAAGAAATTAAAGGGATCAAGATAGGAAAAGAAGAGCTCAAATTAGCACTATTTGCTGATGACATGATAATCTACCTAGAAGACCCAAAAAACTCTACCAGAAAACTTTTACAACTAGTAAATGAATTTGGCAAAGTTGCAGGATACAAAATCAACACACATAAGTCAAAGGCATTTGTGTACATCAGCGACAAAGACTCTGAAAGGAAAATGATGAAAATACCCCATTTTACAATAGCAGCAAAAAAAAAAAAAAAAAAAAAAAATACCTGGGAATCAACCTAACGAAAGAGGTGAAAGACCTCTATAACGAAAATTATAGAACACTAAAGAAAGAAATTATAGATGAACTCAGAAGATGGAAAGACCTACCTTGCTCGTGGATAGGTAGAATTAATATTGTCAAAATGTCCATACTACCAAAAGCATTATACAGATTTAATGCAATTCCAATCAAAATCCCAATGTCATTCTTCAAAGAAATAGAAATAGCAGTCATGAAATTCATCTGGAAAAATAAGAGACCCAGAATAGCCAAAGCAATCCTGTGCAAGAAAAGTGAAGCAGGGGGCATCACCATACCAGACTTTAAATTATACTATAGAGCAATAGTAACAAAAACAGCATGGTATTGGCACAAAAACAGACTGGTGGACCAATGGTACAGAATTGAGGACACAGAGACTAATACATAAAATTTCAGCTATCTTATATTAGACAAAGATGCCAAAAATGTACAGTGGAAAAAGGATAGCCTCTTCAACAAATGGTGCTGGGAAAACTGGAAATCCATATGCAACAAAATGAAATTAAACCCTTATCTCTCACCATGCACAAAACTCAATTCAAAGTGGATCAAGGACCTAGGTATTAGACCAGAGACAATACGCCTAATAGAAGAAAAAGTAAGCTCCAATTTCCAACATGTCGGATTAGGCCCCAAGTTCCTTAATAAGAATCCTGTAGTGCAAGAATTACTACCAAGAATTAATGAATGGGATAGATTTAAACTAAAAAGCTTCTTTTCAGCAAAAGAAACAATCAGTGAGGTGAACAGAGAGCCAACTAATTGGGAACAAATATTTAATACATGTACATCAGATAGAGCACTAATCTCTAGAATATATAAAGAACTCAAAAAACTTTACACTAAAAAAAACAAATAACCCAATCAATAAATGGGCTAAGGAATTGAGAAGACACCTCTCAGAAGAAGATACGCGATTAATCAACAAATACATGAAAAAATGTTCAAGATCGCTGGCAATTAGAGAAATGCAAATCAAAACTACTCTAAGATTTCACCTCACTCCAGTCAGAATGGCAGCTATCAAGAACACAAGCAGCAATAAATGTTGGAGAGGATGTGGGGAAAAAGGCACACTCATACATTGCTGGTGGGACTGCAAAATGGTGCAACCGTTATGGAAAGCAGTATGGAGATTTCCTGGAAAACTGGGAATGGAACCACCCTATGACCCAGTCATCCCACTCCTGGGTCTATTCCCAAAGGACTTAAAAACAGCATATTACAGTGACACAGCTATCTCAATGTTTGTAGCTGCGCAATTCACAATAGCTAGGTTGTGGAACCAACCTAGATGTCCCTCAATAAATGACTGGATTAAGAAAATGTGGTATATACACACAATGGAATTTTACTCAGCAATAAAAGAAAATAAATTAATGGCTTTTGCAGGTAAATGGATGATGTTGGAAGACATAATGCTAAGTGAAGTTAGTCAGTCTCAAAAATCCAAGTACCAAATGTTTTCTCTGATATAAGGAGGCTATTTCAAAGTATTGTTGGATGGGGGTACATAGGAGGATTAGAGGAACACTAGAATGGTCAAGGGAAGGGAGGGTAAGGAAGGGAGCAAGAGGGGAAGGAGGGGGAGAAAAGAAAAAAAAAGGTGGTTGAATGAGACGGATATCATTTTCCTGAATGCATGATTGAAGACCTGAATTGTACGAATATACTTTATATACAAACAGTTGTATGTAAAAAGATACTAAATATATGCACTATGTGTTGTACATATTAAAAATTATAAAAATAAAATTTAAAAAAAAATTGAATTTAAGGAAGTTTTAAGCAGAAAAATTAAAAAAAAAAAAATCCAGAACACTAGCAAAACCAAATGCTGATCAGGATGTGGAACAACAGGAACTCATTCACCATCATTGAGAAAGGAAAAAGGTGCAGAGAGTTTGGCAGTTTCTTCAAACATTAAATATGCTCCTAACACATGATCCAGCAATAGTCATTGCTGATAGGTTTGTCAAAAATTCCTGCATATGTTCATAGAAGCTTTACTTATAATTCCTAAAACTTGAATAAAACCAAGATGCTCTTCAGTAGGTGAAGAGATAAGTGAACTATTATTGTTCAGACAATGCAATAACATTCAGGGATACAAAGAAATAAGCTCTCAAGTCAGGAAAAGATGAAGAAAAGTTAAAACCTTATGTATAAGTGAAAGTAGATAGGACAATCTGTAAAAGTCTACACTCCGTATGAAGCATATAACTTCTGGAAAACACAAAGCTATTGATATAATAAAAACATTAGTGGGTTACAGGGAATAGGGATGAACAGATGGACCACAAAGGATTTTTAAGGTGATACAAATATTCTGTGGGATACCACAATTATTCCATTACATGTCTTTCCAGACCCACAGAATGTATAACACCAAGGCAAACTATAAAATTTCAGTAATAATAACATGAAAATGTAGGTTCATAAATTTTTAAAAATGTATCACTCTGATGAAGTATGTTGACAATGAGAGAGGATATGTATGTGAGGGTGCAGAGTATACAGGAAATCTGTATATCTTCTGCCAAATGTTTCTGTGAACCCAAAATTGCTCTGGGAAAAAAATGAAGTCTATTTAAAAAATAATTTGTATGTTTTTGGTGAAAAGAGGTAGAGTTACCATTGTTGCAAGGGGAGATGTCCTTGGTTTCCTAGCAACTTCAAGCTTTCTACAGTTCTTGATGGGTACCATACTTCCATATTGCTATGGTAACACTCCTCAATGGACTGCCCAAAGGCTGTGCAAAATCTTTGTGTTGTCTAAGAAATGCATATATTGTTGCTACTTGTAAGGTAGACAAGCGTCAACACTACACAGCACAGAAAGCTTCACCTGCCTTGAGTGGTCTCAGAACAGAAAGTTCCAGGAACTCTCCATCTTTGGATAAGTCAAGAGCCCTATTCTTCACCATTTCAGCAATTTTTTCAATGTTACAAACTGCTCTAAGCACCAAGAATGTAACTGATCTGAAGAGTTCAAGTCCGCATCTCAAGAAGTTACATTTAGGCTGAAATGGGGGAGGAAATTTAAAAGAAAAAGTCAAATGATATGACAGTATGCAGTGGTGCCTGATAGAAACCCAATGACAGGGTGATATTAGACAGACAATGGTCATCTTGATATTGGAGCCAAGTGGGAGGAGAGGAGAATGCTTTGATCTGAGGCCTTAATGGTGAGGAACCAGATAGATGAGCAAAGATAGAAGAAAAGTTCTGGTGAAGTAAAACATGGCACACATCTTTGGGGGAGGTGGAGAGAAGCTTGGTGAGATGGGCCTTGTGGGTCAAGGGGTTTGGGTTGATTTTCTAAGAACAATTAGAAACTATTGAACATTTTTCATGAGGGGCCTTCATGATCACTGTGCTCACTCAACTGCTCCATAGGACAGATTGTGAAGAAGCTGGAAAGAAATAAAGGAGGGGAGAAAAAAATAGAAGGCCATTACAAAAGCACAAGGGAGGAGTGATGGCTTGAATCAGGCAGGAGACGGAGGGAAGTGCCTGGGCTAGAGAGGGCTTTTGAAGGCACAGTTCATCAGACCTCCTGGCAGGTCTGATAGGTGCAGGTAGGGGGTAAAGGGAAGGTCAGAGTCCAGGATGACACCACGGTTGGCTGGGATCTGTGCATTAGTACTTTTTCATACAGTGTCTTGGGCTGTTCTTCATATCTGTCTCAACCACTATCAACAACACACTTGGTGAAGGGCTGTTTTCCATGGATCACTCACAACCCTGAACATTTCATGAGAGTTGACTTCATTTGTTTTGTACTGTATCTTCCAAGGTGCATCTATACAAAATAGCCTGGTAAGGGTAGACATGACGTGTGCCTCTCAGTACATAAGAGAGCTTTGCTTCCTATCCCATGAATAAAAGTAGCTGCCTCAGGGATCAAAGTGAGGCAGATTTATTTCCTATTGTAATTTGGATACTCTAAACTCAAAGATCCTCTCTGTAATGTAACATGGGTATCCCTGTCATGCTATTTTGCAAACAGGGCTCAACAAACTAGCACAAAGGCTATGCTCGTATTTCTTGGAATAATAAGCTTTCTGTTGCATTTGACCCAACAGTTTCAGATTGACAAGCAACACACTGACATGAACAGGGCAAACATGAGGATAATTCTATAAATTGGGCCTAGTGGACCGACCCCCATGTTTTCTTTTAAAAATTAAAAGAAAACCTGTGACCCTGTCTAGCTTAAGTCAATAGGACATGTTATATCCCTCAGCAAACAACCTATTATTGGAAGAGCTATGTAGGACCAAAAGATTCCTTCCTGCCAACAAGAACACAAGTTATACTGAACAGGGGTGACTTTTATGACTTTTACAGACTCTAGAACTCAAGGAGATAGAATAATTAGGAGTAAAGCTGCCTAACCGCAATATCTGTAAGGAAAGTTTCAATTAGATCCAGTCAGCATGGGCCAAAGTGGCCCAGAGTTACACTGAATTTTTAGCACATCATTATAATAAAAACTACAATACTAGCTTGGCTATATGGGGTAAGACTATGTGCAGCAGGGACTTGAAGTCTGAAGCAATCTTGCTGTCACTCAAAAGTTAAGAGGTGGACATGGGCTGGACTCTAAGAACTTGCCTGGGACCCCAATAAAACTAGACAGCAGAAGGACCGCACTATTCCTCTCCTCTCTGAGAGGACACACTCTCTCCTTTGAGAGTGTCCTCCTTTTTCTCTTTTCCTTTCCCTTCTAATAAACTCATGCCTGCTATTCTGAGCTACTTGTCTGAAATCTTTCTGGTATGATCTCAAGAACTGGTGAGAGAACATGTGCACAGTTTTTTGGGCTCTGCAGATGACCCTTGCTCTGTAATAATGTCTTCTGTGATCAGCCATAAAACTGTTAGCTGCCAGTAAAGTCTCAGCCTTCACAGGTCTTTTGATTCATCACCCAGGAAGTCTCAGGAAGGTAGGAGGTCTATTTCTTCATTCCCATATTAGACCCTTGGACTTTTCTGACATGTTCTTTCCTCATTACTACAAACTTCAGAAGCTTCAGTTACCAAAGGGCAGCAACATCTTGTTTATCAGGTTGAAGTGGGCATTTTTCAATTTACTCTTTTACTACCTAAGCTGGCCTAAAAGAAATCTCCTTTCCTGTTCTGTGTGAGGAGTGAGGTTCCTATCTTCCCTGTTCATGCTCTGTGCTCTTACCCACTTTCCCTTTTTTGTTCCTTCTTAAAGGGAATATGTGTAGAGTCAGAGTGTAGTGTTAAAATCTTGGGCTTCAGAGAATTAGCATGTCTGGTTTTGAATATCAGCTTTCCCAATGGCAATAATGTGACCTTGAGAAACACATTTCACCCCCTGAATCCTATGAACTGAAGTTCACTGCAAAAATCGCATCTCTATGAAAGATCCTGCAGACTGCCTGACCTTGGCTGAGTAGAACACCTTGACTGTGGCGACATGGGATACTGCAAGTCAAGAACAAAAATTATCTTGATCTATCTTAGACCCTTTAGTAGCTACTTACATTCAATCTCGGCATCTGATGTAATATCCTCAGGACTCTAAATAATTAAATTCTCACAATGCCTTGCCAAGCTTAGTGCTCTTCTAACTTCTACCAATCCTAAAGCTATGTTGATAAGGCAACATCTGAAACCTATAGATGTTCCAGCTTTCTCTAGCCTTACATACAATATATCCCACCAATACATGGTTAAGTGCATTGATTTATAACCTTCTTTTATCTGTGCTATAGAAGTTCATGAAATTCCTTCCAGGGTAGAAACTGTCATTCGGGAAAACGTGAATTTATATTTCTAGGCAATGATAATTCATATCTGGCTCAGAATTTAAAAAGAAATTTTTTCTTTAAATCGGAGTTATTACTTTACATTGGTAACTATTAAGGAAATTGGTATAAACAAGTTAAACAGGCAAGGATGGCTTTAATGAAGATTACTGCAAATTCTAGCAGTTGCAGTGTTTCTGGTCTAATTCCTCAGTCTTTGATCCACTTTGAGTTGAATTTTATTCTTCACATATAAGGATCTAGTTTCATTTTTCTACATATAGATTCCAGTTTTCCCAACACCATTTGTTAAACATGCTACTGTTTTTCTCCAATGTATGTTTATGGCACAGATAATTATATCTGTGTGGATGAGTTTCTGTGTCTTCTAGTTTATTCCATTGTTCTTCATGTCTGCTTTTATGCCCATGCTATGCAGTTTTTGTTCCTACAGCTCTGCAGTGTAACTTGAGATCAGGTATTGTGATGCCATCAGCATAACTCTTACTTACTACTCAGTATTTCTTTGGCTATGCTGGGTCCTTATTCCTTCATATGAATTTTAGAATCACTTTTTTTTTTAGTTGCATGAAGAATGTCATTTGTATTTTAATGCAGATCATATTGAATCTGTATATTACTTTTGCTAATATGGCCATTTTGACAATATTAATCCTTCCTACCCAAGAAGATAGGAGGATTTTGTATCTTCTAAGGTCTTCTTCAATTTCTGTCCTTAGTGTTGTATAATTTTCACTGCAGAAGTCTTTCACCTCTTTGGTTATATTTATTCTCAAGGGGTTCTTTTTTATTTTGAGGTTATTTTGAATGGAATTACTTTCCTGATTTTTTTCTCAGCAGACTTAGTTATTAAAATATAAGAAAGCAATTGAAGTAGGCACAGTGGCACATACTTATAATCCCAGCAGCTGGGGAGGCTGAGGCAAGAGGATGGCACATTCAAAGCCAGCCTCAGCAACTTAACGAGGCCCTAAGCAATTCAATGAGACCCTGTTTCTAATTAAAATTTTAAAAAGGGCTGGGGATGTGGCTCAGTGGTTGGGTGTCCCTGAGTTCAATCCCCAGTATCAAGAAGAAAAGAAAAGGAAAAAAACTATCATTTTTGTATGTTTGTCTTATATCCTGATCTTTTGCTGAATGGATTTATCAGTTCAAAATCCTTTGATGGAGTATTTAGGGTCTTCTAGATATAGGCTCATGTCACCAGCAAACAAAGATAATTTGACCCCTTCTTTTCCTATTTGTATTCTTTTAATTTTCTTCTCTTGCCTAACATTTCTGGCTAGAGTTCCAAGAATTATATTGAATAAAACTGGAGACTAGATATACTTGTGTTATTTCCAAATTTAGAAAAAAATCATTTTCAAGTTTTTCTCTATTCAGTATGATGTTGTCTTTGGGTTTGTCCTTTTTAGACTTTATGATGTTGTGGTATATTTCTTCTAACCCCAGTTTTCTAGTGTTTTTAACATGATTGGGTGTTGGATTTTTATCTAAGTCTTTTTCTGCATATATTGAGATGATCATGTGATTTTTGTCCTTGATTCTATTTATGTGATGCATTATAATTATTGATTTACATCCCTGAAATGAAACCAACTTGATGATGACATACAACTTATTAATGTGTTGTTACTGACTGCAAATTGCTAAAATTTTATTAAGAATTTTGGTATCTATGTTCATCAGGGATATTTGTCTGCAGTTTCTCTCCTTGATGTGACTTTGTATGGTTTTGGTATCAGTGTGACACTGGCTTTATAGAAGAAGTTTGGGTGTTCCCATCCTTTCTATTTCATGGAATAATTTGAGGAGGATTAGAGTTGTTACTTCTTTAAAGGTCTGATAGAACTCAGCTGAGAATCATTAGGCTTTTTTTTATTCCTGCTTTAATCTTCTCACTTGATTGGTCTGTTTAGGTTTTCTATATCCTTTTGGTTCAACAAAATGACAGAAAACAATAATCATCTCTCTACAATAACACTGAATACGAATGGTCTCAACTCTCCAATTAAAAGACATAAGACTGGCAGAGTGGATTAACAAAAAAAAAGGACCCAAACATATGTTGCTCACAATAAACTCACTTTACAGAAAAAAAGTATACATAGGCTGAAGGTGAAAGTTTGGAAAAAGATATGACATGAAAATGGACATTGCCGGGCACAGTGGCACATGCCTGTAATCCCAGCGGCTCAGGAGGCGGAGGCAGGAGGATCACGAGTTCAAAGCCAGCCTCAGCAAAAGTGAGGTTCTAAGCAACTCAGTGAGACTCTGTCTCTAAATAAAATACAAAACAGGGCTGGGAATGTGGCTCAGTGGTCGAGTGCTTCTGAGTTCAATCCCCAGTGCCAAAATAAACAAAAAGAGAAAATGGAGATCAAAAGCAAGCTACTCTCATATCTGACAAAGCAGACTTGAAGCCAAAATTAACCAGAAGACAAGGAAGGTCACTTTGTACTGGTAAAGAGGTACATCCAACTAGAAGATAAAGCAATTGTAAATGTGTTTGACCCAAATGTCAGTGCACCTGATCACCCAAAATAAACACTGCCAGGTGATGTGGCACAGGCCTGTAATCGCAGCAACTCAGGAGGCTGAGGCAGAAGGATCCCAAACTCAAGGTCAGCCTGGGTAATTTAGCAAGGTCCTAAGCAACTTAGCAAGACCATATCTCTAAATGAAAAATGTAAAAAAGGACTGGGGGTAGCTCAGTGGTTGAGCTCCCCTGGGCTCAATCCCTGGTAACAACAACAACAACAACAACAAAACACTACTCAACATAAAGGCCCAGCCAGACTCTGATAAAATAGTGCGGGATGATTTCAACACACTTCTCTCACCAATAGATAGGCCATCTAGACATGAACTAAGTAAAACTTTATTCAAAATCAAAAAATACTATCAATTAAATCAGCCTAACAGACATCTATAGAATATTTCATCCATCAACAACTGAATTCACTTTCTTCTTAAGTGCATATGAAACCTTCTCTGAAATAGATCGTATTTTAGAACATAAAGCAAGTTTTAGCAGATAGAAAAAAAAAAGAAAAATTCTTTCATTTTATCAAGTCATAATGGAATGAGATTAGAAATCTATAACAAAATAAAAGCCAGAAGTCATTCTAACACATGGAGATTGAATAAGAAAATGAATGAGGAATTGGTCAGAGAAGAAATCCTGGGGGAAAAAAATTTTTCACTAAACAAGTGAGAACAGACATACAACACGTCAAAATCTCCGGGTTGCTAAGAAAGCAGTTCTAAGAGGAAAGTTTATAGCATTGAGGGCCTACATTAAAAAACTATCCCAAATAAACAATGTAATATTATTATACTTAAAGACCCTAGAAGACCAAAACCAAATTCCAAAACAGGTAGAAGACAGGAAATAATTAAGATTAGAGCCAAAATTAATTAAATTGAGAATAAAGGAACAATACAAAGGATCAATGCAACTGAGAGTGGTTCTTTGAAACAAGACTGATAAACCCTCAGCCAAACTAAAAGCAATAAGGGAGAGAAGAACTCTATCAATAAAATTATTGATGAAAAGGGAGATATCACCACAGACATTGCTGAGATCCAAAGGATCATTAAGAACTACTTTAAAAGCTTAATGTTCCTATAAAATAAAAAATCTGGAAGCTATTGATATGCTTATTACAATATTGACCATTGTTGTGGAGAGGAAACTGAACTGAATTCTGCTAAAATAAAATATGATATAAAATAAATAAATACTTAGATAGATAGATAAATAAATAAAATGTGTCTCTAAGAGTTACAGTAAGCTAGTAGAAAAGTAATGCCGGATTTTATTGTGGAGGTTCATCAGTGTGATTAGGCTAATGGGGCCCTAATGAAGTTAGGTTACTGCTGTCCTCCAAAAATGGGAGGCAGGGAACCTGTCCCTTGAAAATCGTATTTTAAGGGCATGGCTCCCAGGTCCTTGAGAAAAATATTTCCTGGTTGTAAAATTGGCAAGAGGCTTGGAGATGTTTAACAACTCAAATGATCTGAAAAAGAATTTACAATTTCAAGTTTTCTAAAGTAAATGCTCTAAGCAAAGGGAAGACAGAGGCATTCAGTCAGGAAATAACCCATCCAAAACCTGAACAGGTAAGACGAACATTAGGCAACCTTGGTCGAAGCTTCCATATCATACCTGTAAACACTCCCTCATCATTGTTAAGATTAAATAAAATGAGACATAGAAAGCTCCAGGAAGACCACAACTTAAAATATCCTCTACCTCCGCTCTGTGTGACAAAGATAGCTTACAATATTGGAGTCTGGATTCAGGAAAACAATTTAAGATGGACTATTAGGCCCAAAATACTTATCTGTAGTCTTGGCTGTACAATGAATTACCTGTCTTTGATTCTTTACATAATTACAGAGAATGGAATGTTTCCTATATTTTTCCTATATATTTGGAGACCCGTGGTGTCTCTTCATAGAACAAGAAATCTAATAAGACAGGGTGTAACACAAGTAGATAAGTGAATTGCCATATCTGAATGAAGGTACACATTAAAGGGATTGAAAAATATATATATATAATATGTATATATACACATATATATTTGAACATATAAACATACCTGTATATATATTATATATAAGTGTGTGTGTCTATATGTGCATATACATTATACATATATATGTGTATGCGTGTGTGTGTGTGTGTGTGTGTGTGTGTGTGAGTGTGAAGGAAAGGTAAGAGGACCTTGCAGGAGGTGAATCTAGAACAAATGGGAGAAAATGTGACAGATATTAAGATAGGATAAAACTAAGATCAGTTTAGTTTAGCAGAGTCCAGTATAAATTTGTGGCAATTATCCATTGGCAACACCCCGCTGGGTAATTGAGAGGACTTCCCAAGAGCTCTTGAGAGGAGTCATTAGGTACTTAAGGGTGCTTAAAATGAATGCCTTGCTACTTAGGCTAAGTGCACGTTCTTGGCCACAGATTCCTTACAGTAGCTATGGGAGAGCAATTAGCCAATTAACTACAGGGTGAGAATCCAAATCGAATGGAATGATGGGGTGTGAGGAGGACTTCCCAAATGGGTTACGTTAATTCCACAGGATGGATTCCCATTTCTCAGTGAATTTTTTGTGGATCCTCTCCTCTCTAAAATGGCCCACATCCTTGATTCTTTTCACTTTCAGATTGATTGGGGTATTCATGCAAACAGGTGCAAAAATGAGGACAACATGCTCCTGAAGGAGCAGGGACATCATATTATCACCCACAGCTGGCATCCCGCTTTAGCAAAGCATCATCTGTAACCTCTTCCTGTATGTAGTCTCTTACTTTGTGAACCTTTAAAAATGACCTCTGCATTTCAATCATTTCCACGTCTAAATTGAAGAAGAAATAAATGGTGACATTCTATCTCAGCCACTTTTCAATCATGGATTTCCACCAGTATTTTCTGTTAGGGGATTTAAAGAGACCTACACTTCCATTTCAAGTTCATGCATGTCCATAGTTTTAGGAAAGCCACGGTGAGGGGGGAACCAGGATGAGATACAAAGTAAAAGTTTTATAGACATATATTCTGTGAAAGTTTAATAAAGTTCACTGTAAGAGTTTTTTAACCTTCCTGAATTAAAAAAGACTCATTTTTGCACCTGACCAAATTACAAAAAGTAGGTCATACATTCTGATAAGCCTCATGGGGAGAGTTGATAAATTTTCATTTAATAGTCACATTAAGTGCAATCTTATTCATTGCTATATTTCATTTAATAAGTTGAAGTAAGTACATGTCTTAATTTGTCCCAACCTACTTAGCTTGAGCCCTGTCTGGTCATAGATTATAAAACCTGTGATCCACAAAAATTTAAGATGGCTCCTGTGACCTTCAGCCCCTAATACTACCTCACATGACAAAAAAAGTGATTATCCCAGTGAGCCTAATCTAATCACGAGCCCATTATAAGTAGGGATTTCTCTAGCTGGAGGAAAACGAAAATTTCAGAGAGTTTAGAATCGTGAGGATTCCTGATATTGTTTCTAGCCTGTAAGACGGAGACAGTCAATAAGCAAGGACCAACTAGCGGCCTCTAGAATGTGAAGGTGACCCTGGACTTAACAGCCTGCAAGAAAACAGAGACCTCAGTCCTACAACTGCAAGGAAATAAATTCTGACAGCAATCTGAATGAACTTAGAAGCAGATTTTCCCCTAGAGCCTGCAGAGAAAGTGTTCAGCCCAGCCAACTTCTTGATTCCGGCCTAATAAAATCCTAATCAGGAAACTCTCTGAGCTATTATGAACTTCAAACCTAAGAACTTTGAGATAAATGCATGTCTTTTCAAGATGTCAAGTTTGTAGTAATGTTTTTGGACAGAAAGACAAAATTAATACATAAACAGAAGAGTAAATTATGTTACAGTAGTTCCCTCTTATTCACAGGGAATAAATTCCAAGACCTTCACTAGATGCCTGAACCAATCTGTGCACACACACACACACACACACACACACACACACCATGGAAATCTATGTTAACCTTTTGTCTTTTCACTTAAAGGAAGCACTTTATATTTTGTTTTTGGCATATAAGAATTGTCAGCTTTGCTACTCTTGTGAGTTGGGGCCATTTCTACGTAACATCATGGGTACCTAAATACAAGCTCCAGATACCACAAGGTTGATCTGATGACCTGAGATGGCTACTCGGTGACTAAGGGGCAGGTGCTATGTACAACAGGGTGATTTGTGTCTGGGAAGGAGGGGGCAAGACAACATGGTATTTCATCACACTGCTCAGAACTTACCTCTATAATTTCCCACTTAATGTTTCTGAACAGTGCTTGACCAGAGAAAGCAAACCTTGGAAAGCCCAATCATGGAAAAACGAGGAGCCCTGGTAGTTTCTTCCAAGGATATAAACAATGTTTACAAAACATCTTCTAATATTTATTTAAAAGGGAATAACTTTTAGAGAGGAATCTTCCAGTTAAGATTTAGGCACATATTCTACTCTGCTTTTGCAGTTTATCTCTTATTTTCCTGTGATAGTGAACATCTTAACAAAACTTAACAAATAATGAGAAAATAATTTTCAGCAGCGTGAATTCTTCCTGCACTTCCTTGCATAGGCTCCAACCCACCTTTATACTGGTATTATTTTAAAATAAGATTTGCTAGAGAATTTTGTTAAAAATCAAAGTTGTGTGGTTCCCATAACAACAAATCAGGTGACAGCTCCGGCGTCTTGCAGCAGATGTGAGGCAGTGTTGGCTGAAGCAAAGCTTGTCTGTCATGAGCCACCTTTGAGCTGTGTGTGGACTATGTTGTGCATAGTAGCCTCCTGAGGGAATAAGTCTGGCACTGGGAACTCCCTGGGGCACTCCCCACAGGACTGACTGCCTAATGCAGGTGAGCTTTCCCCTCGAGCTCTTCCTAAGATCCCACACAGCACCTGAGATAGGCATGACCTGCCAAGATGTCAATCAAGACATCACAAAGCACGACTCTGCCCTTGAAACCTTACCCCTGCCTTTGATGTACCCCCTTAAATAAACCACTGGAGTCATTTTATCTTTGTCTAGCTCAAGAACCTATGTGAACTAGATCTATCAGGGGCTTCACTTTTGTAAATAGATTTCTGAGTGTTTGTGTTTTATTATTTGTTAATTATTTGAGATATAAAGATTTAGGGTGGTTATTTAGGGTGGCTTGGATTCCTCTGGGCAGAAGAACCCTCCAATGAGATTCTGGCCATCTTCCCCTGAAACTTTTCAGTTTCTGAGTAAGTCTACCTAAATTCCAAGTCTGGCTCTATCACTTAATGCCCATTTCTCTTGAGTAAGTTTCTGAAACCTGATGTGTTTATCTGCAAAATCAAGAGAAACAGAATCTACATCATAGAAGGTATTAAGAATATGTGTCTCTGGGACTGGGGTTATAGCTCAGCAGTAGAGCGCTTGCCTCGCACATGTAAGGCCCAACTGGGTTCAATCCTCAGCACCACATAAAAATAAATAAAGTAAATATTTAAAAAAGAGAATATATATCTCTATAGCCTGTTTGAGGTCTGCTATTGACATGCTTACAATTTTTGTTTTCTTTTTTTTTTTTTTTGTCAGGGGGGTGGTCACAGGGATTGAACTCAGGGGTACTTGACCACTGAGCCACATCCCCAGCCCTATTTTGTATTTTATTTAGAGACAGGATCTCACTGAGTTGCTTAGCACCTAGTTTTTGCTGAGGCTGGCTTTGAACTTGCAATCCTCCTGCCTAAGCCTCCCAAGCCACTGGGATTACAGGCGTGTGCCACCACACCTGGCTCAGTTTTGCTTTTTTTGCTAAGGATTGCTGAAGCTGTTCTGAGTCTCTTATTTTTCCAAATGAATTTCAGCACTGCTTTTTCTAGTTCTGTGAAGAATGTCACTGATATTTTGATGGGGATTGTGTGGAAACTGTATAGCACTCTTGGTAGTATGGCCATTTTGACAATATTAATTCTGCTTATCCAAAAACAAGAGAGATCTTTCCGTCTTCCAATGTCTTCTTCAATTTCTTTCTTTAGGGTTGTATAGTTTTCATTGTAGAAATTCTTCACCTCCTTTGTGAGATTGACTCCCATACTTTCTCTTTTGAGGCAACTGTGAATGGGATAGTTTTCCTAATTTCTTTTTTAGTAGATTCATTATTCCAGTATAGAAATGCAATTGATTTATGAGTATTGATCTTGTATCCTGTTACTTTGGAATTAATTTATGAGCTCTAGAAGTCTTCTGCTAAAGTTTTTTTTTTTTTGGATCTTCTAAATATAGGATCATGTCATCAGCAAATAGAGATAATTTGAGCTCTTCTTTTCCTAATTGCATCCATTTAATTTCCTTCTCTGGCCTGATTGCTTCAGGACTATGTTGAATACTAGTGGTGACTTCAGGACTAAGTTTCAAGGACTATGTTGAATACTAGTGGTGAAAGCAAACATTCTTCTCTTGTTCCTGTTTTTAGAGTAAATGTTTTCTATTTTTATGCATTCTGTATAATGCTGGCCTTGCGTTTGTCACATATAGCCTTTACAATGTTACAGTAAGTTTCTTCTATCTCTAGTTTTTCTAGTGTTTCAAACATGAATGGACACTGTACTTTGTCAAGTGCTTTTTCTTTTAATTATGTGATTCCTGATCTTAACTCTATTTATGTGGCAAATTATATTTGTTGATTTCCATATGTTTAACCAACCTTGAAGCCCCTGATCAAGTGCACTTGATCACAGTGTGCTGTGTTCTTAATGTGATTTAGTATGCAGTTCTCACTCTGCACAAAAGTCAACTCAAAGTGAATCAAGGACCTAGGTATTAGATCAGGAACTCTGCAACTGCTAGAAGAAAATCATTCCAGAATGTTGGTACAGTAACCAGCTTCTTTAACAAGACTTCAAAAGTGAAAGGAATAAAATAAAAAATAAGTAAGTGGGATGGCATCAAATTTAAAAGCTTCTGTACAGCAAAAGAAACAATTAAGAAAATGAAGAGAGAGGCTACAGAATGAGAAAAAGATCTTTGTCACCTGCTCCTCAGATAGCAGATTAATGTCCAGAATATACCAAAAAAAAAAAAAAAAAAAATAACCCAATCAATAGATGTATAAAGGAACTAAACAGACTTCTCAAAAGAAGAAATACAAATGGTCAACAAAAATACTTTTTAAATGTTCAACATCTGTAGCAATCATGGAAATGCAGATCAAAATTACATTCAGATTTCATCTCACTAAAGTTTGAATGGTAGTATTATCAAGAATACAAATAATAATAAATGTCAACAAAGATGTCATGAAAAAGGTATACTCATATATTGTTAGTAGGACTACAAATTAGTGCAACCACTCTGTAAAGCAGTACTGAGATTCTTCAAAATACTAGGAATGGAACCACCATATGGTCCAGCTATCCCACTCCTTAGTGTATTTATCCAAAAGATTTAAAATCACCATACTACAATGATGCAGCCATATCACTGTTTATAGCAGCTCAATTCACAATAGTCAAGCTACGGAACCAACCTAAGTGCCCTTCAACAAAGGAATGGATAAAGAAAATGTGTATACATACACAATGGAATGTTGTTCAACCATAAAGCAGAATAACATTATGGCATTTGCCAGTAAATGGATAGAACCAGAAACTATGTACTAAGTGAAATAAGGGAGTCGCAAAAAGTCGAAGATAGAATGTTTTCTCTGATATGCAGAAGCTAATTCATAATAGTGAATGGGATAAAGAGAGAAAAAGGGAAAAAAGGAGAGGTAATTTCATCAAAATAGAAGAAATATCATTAGAATGGGTGAAGGGGATTGAGAGAGGAGGAAGGAGGGACAGGACAAGGAAGAACAGTGGAATGAATCTGTCCAAACTTCTGAGTGTGCCTACAGGAATACAGCACAGTGAATCCCAGCAACAAGTATATCCTCAGACACTAATTTAAATAAACTACAAATAGCAGAAAGATCAGCAGAACAGAGGGAGGGAAGGAAGAGGAGGAAGGAGGTGGAGAAGGGCCAAGTGCTGGGGACTGAATTAGAGCAAATTAGATTCCATGCTTTGTGATCATGTCAAAATGTATTGTAACGTTATATAAAATTAAAAAGAATCCATAAAAACTGCAAATGAATAGAAGGAAGCAAAATAGAGTAGGGGAAAGGGAACAGGGGGGAAGGAGTGGGAGGGGAAAGGAGAAGTACTGGAGACAGAATTGGAGCAATTATATTTCATGCTTGTATAGTTATGTCAGAGCGAACCCCTGATCTTATTTGTAACTATATTGTGCTAATAAAACAACAATTTGGAAAAAAACTAAATATCATTATGTACTTTTTGGAAATAAGAAAATACTCAGAAAATTCTATCTATCTTCACAGGAGAGCTACTCAATGCTGATGGCAACTACAGTACAATATACTTGATTGCAGGCAACTTCTATTGCTCTCAAAACCACAGTCTTTCTTTTGCCTTCTTGACTTTTGTGGAGAAGTTCTACTATTTTCCAAGTTATCCAAACTCAAACTCTTACAATGATCAAAGGTTTTGAGGTCGGCTAACTTCTGCGTGACTGTGATGGATATTGTGTGTTAGTGAAAGCCATAAGAGACAGAGTTGTACAATTTGGAAGGTGGGCGTGAAGGAGCCGCCCTTTTCCCCCACACGGGGGTTGTGATCTGTCGATTCTCATCCCTGGTCTGAGGAACTACTGAAGCTGTGCCTGCTCTGTCTTCCCGGGGTCCTACTTTGGCCTCTGCTGCTAGATCCAGTGTGTGTGCTTAGCTTTGTGACAGGAGCTTCAGCTTCTACAGAAAACCCCTTCTACCAAGTCAGAAACAAAACACCTGATGGGGTTTCAGCCCACCTTCTTGGACTCCAGTCTGTCCTCACAGGTACCTGCTTGATCTTGGTCTCTCCCTCCATACCTCCATCTTCCATTCCTGATTGTCTACCACATGGACTTGATCTCCCAGGCTCAGTGGCTGCCTCGCTTGCTCCCATCATTGCTAGTTCTGCTGCAAAGAGGAGACTCGAACACTTCAGCATGAGACAAATAGGAAGAAACACCAAAATAGCACCAAAAAAGCAAAAGGATGTTAACTGAAGTCTTTGGGAAGAGTTAACTACTACTCAGAGCTTTCAGAAAGGGGTGAGGAAAGAAAGGAAAGGGACAGGATGCCTGCTCTGGCTTAAGGTGGGGCAAGAAAGGAGCTGGGTAGGTTGGAGAGCTGGTTTCTGTACCATTCCTGACTCAGTTCGTGGTTCAACAGCTGCTTTCTTGAGAGTGGAAACCATGAACCCAGCTGTCAGTCAATAGCAGCAACAGGATAAGTGTATACATACACACACACACACACACACACACACACACACACACACACACACACACTGACACACACTGCACTATCAGAAGCAAAAGGTCAGGAGGGACAAGACTAATGAGGCAGAATTAGTTGTATTCCTCCGGGATGACACTCACTTATCTCCCCATTAACCAACAGGAAGGAGTGAGAGTGGGGTTCAAGTTTCAACCAGTCCATTGGTGCTGTTGACTTTGCACTGTTCAGGTGTGTCCTCTCTTCATTTAAGGTGCTGTTTACATGTTTTTTCCTCCTACTTAAAAAAAAAAAAAAAAAAAAAAAAAAACATTCTGGAGAAGATCAGGTTTAAAGTTGAAAGAGAAACTTCTCAATGTCTTAGAAATTACCTATAGTTTTAGTAGAGAAAAAGAAATGTAAATAAAGATTACGTTCAGGATGATGGAGTTTCCACTACCTGGTGGTGACATAAACCACTTTTTTTCTCCAGTCAGAGCAAGTTCTCATGTTACTCTCAAATTTGAAAGTGTAATGGCAAAAAGTTCCCACATGGAAATTGGAAATGCAGGAAGGAAATAAGACCATTTGGCAAGCAATGTTCAATTCTCCCAAGTCTGATCAAACTTAGAGCAGTTATTCTCATAAGAACTTAAACTGGCCTAAGGAATCAATCAGGTCAGTTATTTGAAGTAATGAGAGTGTGGTGGGCAAACTCTGGAATGGTTGCAATTGTCAATTTAGTTGGTATCAAAAATAGAGAAAGATGGTAGTTACCAGCTTCAAGGTGACCAAGGCAGGGTTTCAATGTGAAACTCTGCAGCTGGTGGAAAGCTGGGAGATTAACAAATTCATTGAAATAAGAAGATTATGGATAATGGTCCTAAGCAGCTGGAATTAAGAGTCCAACTTATAAAAATTAGGATAAACCACCCACTTCATGGGAATATGGTGTTGATTCCATGAGATTACCCTTCCCTGCCCAAAACTATGGATCCAAAATCCTATCTAATTTTCCTACCACTGAGTCACCAGTCTCATTAATTCTACCTCCTGCTTCCTCTTTATCAAGAGGCATAAATTCAAATAATTGCAATATCCAGACAGAGGATGCAAAGAATGAATCTGATGGTATAGAAAGGAAAAAAGAAAGTGATGGGAATAATAGTTGACTCAGTGATATAAGTTTCGTGAAGAAATTAGTTCTTAGCCCAAGCAATTGACAACACACGAGAACACAGGCCTGGCATTCTTCTATCATTCTTTTTTTCTTTTTTTTTTTCCTAAACAGAGGCCAGAACTCAGAATGCTTACATGGAAACACTTTGATTTTAAAATATTAGGTGCGACTTGAAATAACTTTAGATCTAGGTGCAGAATCATCAGTCCAGTTAGCCAGAGAGAAGACGGACACTCAGAGGGTTGCAGAATCATCTCCAAGTTCTCTGGACTATCACGACTAGAGCAGAGATGTGGGTTACTGATTCTAAAACAGTGAACAGACATTGAAAAAGAAAAAGAAAACAAATCCAGCTTAACACCCTGCTGATGCTTGCTGTCACCTAAGATCCAAAGGAAAGCTAGCAAACAGCACAAAACGAGCTGATGGACTCTCAGTTTGCCACCTTCATCTGTCAATGACTTCCTTGAAATATCCTGGTGATTGGATTTTTTACGTTAATAAATGGATAAGAAACAGACTACCAATGCACACGAAAAAGATGGTGCAAAGATGTATGGATCTTGCCTGTCAAATCGTTATGTGACCTTAAGTAAATAATTTAGAACTTTATTCTGATTTCAAGCTTAATAGAAAAACAGTGTTACCCCATTAATGGGGACATTATGGTACAAACATATATCATTTTTAGACAGCTCTTTAAGTTGGATACTTATTATTCTACCATGAGATCAAAACTAGTAAATCATATTACTGCTCTACTATTAGGATGATGTAGAATACTATTAGCTATTTATGACCCTGAAGGCGGGGAACAAAGAGAACAGCCAGCATTAATGCTTAACATGATGAGAGTCATCTTTCAGGACTGTCCTGTGATTCCCACATGCTCACAGCCTCTGAGAACTCAGACGCACTTGGTGCTACCCAGCACGGATGGCTTTCTCATGAAGCCATCAGCAGGATATCACGACTGATATAAGAGGCTTTTTTTTTTTAAATATGTATAAGACCTTCTCTGAGATATAATTCATACTATAAAAGTCACCCTTTTAAAGTATATAATCCAGTAAATTTTTTAGTAGATTCATAGAGTTGTGCAACCATCACCACTAATTCCAGAACATGTTCATCAATATGAACAGATTATAATGATTAAGAAACCAAAGCAGACACGATAATTATAAATTATAAAATAAGCCCAGTAACCAATTGAATACAACAGGCAGAAGGATTGGCTCTCTGCATCAGGAAATGATTAAAAATTACCCAGGTATCTACATAATCTGGGGAATTATGGCCTCTTGATATCTAATATTACTGGATATAGATCTAATGGTCATGTCAAGCATGGAGCTTTTAAATAACAGAAACCACATCCATAGTTCTTTGGTTCAATAGTTAAAGGTGATGGTAACACCTCCCCCAGGCTCTGAGCTGTTCTTTGTTCAACTCAATCTCTGTCTACAAGATGCCAGAAGAGCCAGCTGAAAAATCAAACCCCAGGTCAGAAAGTCCATAACCAGAGCAACTGCCTTTTTTCTTTAACAAATTGGGGTTTGTTTTGCATTTCATTATCATATGGATATTTGTAATGTATCACTGAAAATAATCTAGGTTTTACAAACATCCTTCATGTCATTCTTAAGTGCCAAACCAATTATTATATAAAGATCCATTGCCCAGTAACTCACCTGAGAACAAGTGTAATGGTGGACAGGTCACCAGAAACCTCTGCTCTTTCATTATGGGTAGATGGTGGCCTTAAAAGAAAAGAAGGAACAAGTTGATTTGCACAAAAACTTCCATAAGGTCAAAGGTGAAGGGAGTAAGGATCATTGGGAGTGAGCAGAGCACGTCAGGCCATAGGAAATTAACCTGAGAAATGGGGATGGATTGTTCCCTTCGAACAAATAACATCTTCCTTCTCTAGTTTGTCCTGAAAAAAAAAAAAAATCAATCCCATATATTTTCATTTTTTTGTGCACATAGTACAATACCTTCTTCATTCCTTGGTCACATTGTTTACTCTCCCCAAGTCCATCCCTTCTTCACAGCACGTGTCACTTTTTTTTTTTTTTTTTTACTCTAGCATTTTACCTGACCTTGCTACTACCTTTCCTGTTACAAGGTATATGCTGCCCAACCCATTCTTCCATATATGCAGAACACAGGCCAGGTAGTAATTCCCGACTCTTCTTCATACTCCCCAACCACTAAGCAAATCCCACCGACTCACCTTCATGAGGAATTCTGACCACCTCTTACCACCTCCTCACCCCTACCCAGGAACAAGCTTGTTATCACACCTTTCCTTCCAGGTGCTTCATATTGGCACATAACTAAAATTTTGACAGTTGTTAAACATCAACAGAGTGATTCTGCTACATTGAAAGTTATATTAGTCTCACCAAAAGTAACCTTGGGTTGCCCAAACTTTTTCTAGGACTTTCTCATATTTTTCCAGGAGAAAATAAAAATCTCCTGAGGATGGCCCCACCCCACCCTCAAACCCCTCCTCATCTTCCTGTCACTATTACTTCTCTATACATGTCTACTCTCATGTTTTTCTGTGCTTTTTCAACTCCAGTCTCTTTGGCCCTTACCTCCAGCCATTTGCACCATTTATGTTCCAGGAATATCTTCCTCCAAGAAATACACATGACCCTCACTCCCACCTCCTTCAGATTTTCACTGAAATGGCTCCTTTCCAGCAAGGACCTCTGTAGCTTTTCCTCCCAAAATCACATACCTCCCCAGGTCATGGCCACACTCCACAGAGTTAGGATCCTCCCCAGCCAAAATTTGCTTTTGGTATCTAGATCAAGACACATGCCAAGAAAGTATGAATAGGGTTATTACTCACATAAAGAGACATTCTGGGGAGAACAGTGAAGCTTTGCTTAGCAGGTCAAAGAAAAAAACATCATGAGAGAGTGGCAAAAAAGACTTAGGGTTTTATCATGGTGGTTCTGGGGTGGGACTCAAGTGAACATTGTGCATTCAGGCATGGACAAGCTTTGAACTTGCTGTCAGTACCAAAGGGAGGAACACCCAAGTTTTCTCATCAGCTTGCTGAGATGTAGGGAAGATGAGGGGAGAGGTGAGGAAGAGACTGCAAGCTGTCAGCACCCAGATGCCAAAGCTGATCAGGAGCTTTATTGTATACCTTTCCTTGCTCTTCCCTGTCCTAGAACATACTATTTACTTTACACGTCAATCTTATAATTATCCATCTCCTCTTTCTAGATAGAATATAAGTTCAACTTACCTAGGAAAGGATACTTTTCTAATGCACCTGTACTGTGTTATACACAGTCCCTAAAAGAGTGCTTGGCACAGAGAAGGAACTGTCAGGATTTGTTGGATGAATAAATTCATCTTTGTTTCTTCTGCATAATAAGCATCTTGCATTTAACAGCAATTAAATATTTGCTGAAAGAACAAACAAAATTCAACAAAATTTCTAACAATAAGGTATATCAGAATGTACGCTCAAAATTAATAAACTTTTAGAATAATTGTATTCATCCTAACCACTTTGCTGTCAGACTAATAATACAGTCTTTGGGAAAATGGTAGCTCAAATGCATTATTATTAAAGATTTTACATGTGAATTATTTTCCAAAAACATCATAAATTTTATGATGTATGCATTTTAGTTCAACATATTATCCAAATAATATTAACTTGAATCAGTATACTAATAAACAAATGCTGCAGTCATTTTGAAGTTTTCCATTGTCTTTTGGAAACTGCCAGTCTAGAAACCTCAAGCAAAGAATAGTTATTTGGTCAGTGGAAATGAGCTCAGCTCATGAGGTAACATAACCTAAGCCTTTTCTAGAGAAGTTACACATGCACAATAACATTTTGATTAATTTTTTAAAATTTATTTTCATCAAACCTGTTTTTAAAAAATTCTGTAAAGGCAACAGTGAATGACACATTTTAAGATACACCAAAGGATAATTTAATTTCCAGAGGAATGTGACTTTGACTTGTGATCTACTATTTTCTAAAATTTTATTTTTTTCTTATTAGTCACACATGACAGTAGAGCATATTTTGATGTATTTATACATACATGAAGTGCATCTTACTCTAATTAGGATCCCAGTCTTGTGGTTGTATGTGATGTGGAGATTCATTGTGGTGTATTCATATATGTACATAGAAAAGTTATGTCAGAATCATTCCACGGCCTTTCCTATTCCTGTCTCTTCTCCCTTCCTTTCATTCCCCTTTACCTTATCTACTATTGATTAAAAACCAAGATACATGAAGCTAGTTGTTAAATTGTAGATTTTTGTCAGTAAAGAAAATAATGTTATGTCTGATAGAAAGGAAAGCTTCTAATGCAATGGTTCTTTTTTATGACTTATAAAATATGGGAATTTAAACTTTCCTGAAGATAGCAGTATTATTAACATTTTTTAAATGCCTATACACACTCAGGCCCTCAAATTCTATTTAAAGCAGCTTTACATCCCTGCTGCTTTCCTCATTTATGAATAAAACAATTTTGGACATGTCATTCTCTATTTCAAGAAAATTTGTTTTTATTTGTACCTTTGAAGATCATACTGTAACTTATCATTTGAATGCTGTACCAACAACAAAAATGGCTTTACAGGAAAGAAGAAAAAAGGAAAGAAAGCAAGCCCTGGTACCTTAGTCCTCCATTAGAGTAGGTAATTTGAAACTAGCATTTTCAAAGAGAGTGTTTAAGATTCCAAGGCAGTCATAAAGCCTCAGAATATCATCCACAAGTTCTGGAATTTAAATGTAATAGTCCATGGCTGGATAGTATCTAATGCAAGGGGCTGAGCTGCTCAGTCATTTCTATAACCATAAAAATGCATTTTCAGTATTTGACAAATAATATCATTTGGCTGCCTGTGCTAGAGAGGTTTAAGTCAAATCATAATGCCAGTATTTTATAACAATAAATAGTTCTTATACTTCTTTTCCTTTAGCAAATTTCCTGAAAGAATTTTAGCCTTACAAATGTAGCCCATATATCAGTCATGGCTGTGGTCATACCAAGCAGGCAATAGTGGTAGGTAATAAAGTGCCGATAGTAATGGTCTGAGGTAGGCAGTACTGTGAAGCTGGGTAACACAGCCTCACCCATAAGTCCCCTCTACTCTACTACGTATGGTATTAGGTTGTCCTGTTGATAGTACCAGACCCCACATACCAAGAATCTCTCATTCTCCATGGAAACCAACTTCTCAAAAAGCAAATTTCAACAGAAGACCTCATCTGAGCCCCATGTTGAATTAAATCTGCTCTTTGTCAGGTCCCTTGAGCACTTTCAATTCTCATCTGACATGTGGTCAGGAAATGCTTGTTTTCCCATTACGTACAGTTGGAACTGGCCATGTCATCATCGGACAGTGTTTTGGAAGGCCAGGCAATTACCCAGCAAGCCATCACCACTCCAGACCCACAGGCATTCAGCCCTGGACCCACTCTCTCCTCTCCAACCCCACCCCACCCTCTTTTCCCTCTAAAGTGATATTGAGCATTCAAGGAGTAGTCTGTTTATATTTCCATATTTAGAGTAATCTGATGATCATCTATCATACTGTTAAAAGTCCTGTGGGTTCCCTCCTGTAAACATGCTATAATTAATTATTCCCTAATTTGTTTTGTTCTAAAACATATTCTGTGTTTGAGTACATGGCTTGGGTAATATCTTATGTACTTATGAGCAGGGTAAGTTTTAGAATTGGGACTTTTTCCCACCCTCTTGCACCTATTTCAAATCAATCCTTGCAGCTCTAACTATATAGGTTACCATCTTACTTTACCATTAATTGGATAGGAGAGGATAGGCATGAAATACTTTGTTCATTTTCTATTTCTCACATAACCTGCTTATGATGCACTCTTACAATAAAAAATGTCAGGTAAGAGAAAATGTTCTGAGATTTAAAGTTAAGAAACAAAAGCAACAACCAGTGCGCCCAGGATTGCTGGGCCACACATGAGCTTTCTCATCTGTCTACTCTGCTTCATTCGACTTGCAATTTGAGAGTTACTTCCGTCTTTTTCATTTTAGGAACCAGGAGTCCAAAGGTGTGAGTCAATAAAACTCTTCAGTTAAATCAGAGTTTTCAAATTACTTTTTTCCAGGACTTATTATCAAAGGCATTGCATTCACAGTATCATGGGTTAGTGTGTTGTAACAACTTTAATTAATTTAATTAAGTAACAAGTTGAAAAATAGCCACATTTTATTATTAGTTGTAAAAACTCAAAATATTAGAAGTGAATGCATGACTTTTATGTGAAAAAAGTCACATTTATGATAAAACGAATCAACAGAAATCATAGCATTATAAGTTTTTTAAATAACAAAAATCGTTCTCCTAAAGTGTCATTTAAGTAAATAGCTATCTATGTGCATTTGAAATATTCTCTACTTTGCAGTGATCTAGCATAAAGAGAGATTTGCATTCTTCCTATCATTTTCCGAGTTATCTTTGACATGAATTATTTTGGCAACATCTTTCTAGAGGCCCCCTCTCCCTATAAAAAAAAAAAAAAAAAAAAAGTATCCAGTGTTGTCCTACTTTCATTTCTCCTAATGAGGAAAAGACTCCCCCATCTACCCAATTAAAAATCATCTTTCCTTTTTGCCAAGAGTCCTCAAAAAATAAAATGACTTTTCCACTGGCTTTTTTTAAACATAATGTGATATCCCAAATATTCCAGAGAAAAATGCCAGCTATTTAAGCAATTCTGTCATATTTGAGAAATGAGTCTTTGCTTTAGCAACTCAGAAAAAAGAAATGGAAAGATTTGTTACCTACCGGTACTCTTTCATCAAGGATCTTCTGTGTCATTCATCTTGTTGCTTGTCAACTGCCTTTTCTAAGAGTCCTTATAATTGCCAAGTGACAACTGTAGTTTTCAATGAGGATGGAAGGGTGTTAAAAGGCTGTTGCTATGCATAAATGCAACTTTTTCTGAAGATCCATACCTCCTATATTTTGTACAGGCCAAGAGTGTGCATTGGCATCTGGGGTATTAAATATGATTGGAAACATGTTACCCTAATGGGGTAGAAATTTTTCTATTCACCTATTTCAAATAAAGCATGTGCTGAGAACTATGCTAATGAACAGAATAATGATCAGCACAGAACCAAAGTACTAAATCAGCTTTTGGCTAATTAACAGTGTCTGTGTGTGGCTAGCTCTACTAGTCCGTGAATGAGCAGAAGTCATGGAAGCACAAAGTCACCCAAGGCCCCAGGTGACCAGCCGCTGGCTTCATGAACATGGGCATGTTGAACATACAATGATTTTGTCCTTCCTACCAAAGCCCAAAAGGAATTCTCTGTCCAGTTATTACCACACAATAATTATGCAAGAGTGGATGACTAGGGTCTCCAAGAAGCGACTCTGTGGGGTAGCCTGGGGATGTGCAGACTCTGGTAGCCCAAGGGTCCTTTCAAGTAAAGCAAAAGCCCTGATGATTGATTCTTTCTACATGAAGATAAATTAACTCAAAAACTTTTTTAAAGTGTGGTAATTTCTAAAGTTAACACCCTGTCTTTTACCTGCAAAACTTCTCCTTGAGCTCCCAGTTAAAAGGTCACAACCTAAAGGAAAGTCTTCTCTGGTTCTCCATCCTCCCTGAGCTCCTTACACGTGTACTTCCATGCCTCCCACAGCCCCTGCATCATTTATTCATAGTACTTATTGAAGTTAATATGTGTGTGACCATTTAATAAATATCTGTTTAAGATTGTATACCACTTAAAGACAAAAATTACATCCTGCCACTAGCTTGTTCTGGGTACATTATTCGAATTGGACAAATATATTTGAGTGATAAAGCAACTGAATTAATTCATAGATAATGATTAATGGTGGCCTTGTCTCATAATTTGAGGTATGAAGGTAAAAGGTAGCAGATTTGGCATGAGGATCATTTTGAGCTAAAGGAAGACATCAGAAAAGTTGCCTGACCTGTCCCATGAGCCTAAATGCAGGACATAGATTCAGCAATATCTTCCTTTCCACTCCCTAGCAGGAAGGAGAAAGACTGATCACTGGGGATAACTTTAAACCACACCATCGTAAACTGATGATAAAATTACCTAACATAATGTACATCACAATTATAATGTACATACGTGTTTTTATTTTAAGTCCAAAAATTCCCCAAGTATAAAATTAACACATGAACCATGGACTCAACTAGATTTCAAAATCTTTCCCAAGCATGGAATCTAAACAGGGAACTAAAAGCAGAAATACCCTCATCACTGTGGCCAAAATACGAAAATAATAATAATAATAATAATAACTGAGAGGGAAAAAGATTTGCTTTGGTTTCCAAGTTCACATGTCTCGCACCAGAGTTAGCTGGCTCCTGTGCTTTGGGTCGTAGGGTGAGGCAGAACATCATGGCAGAAGTAGATGGCACAGAAAGGCTGCTCCCCTCACAGTAGCTGGAAGCACAGGGAGAAGAAGGAAGGCAGGCGTGAGGTCAGGACAAGCTATATTCATCCAGGACATGTCCCCAGTGACCAATGCCCTCCAACAAAGTTCCCACTGATGAACCCAACCTAATTCTATCCTAAGATTGGGAGCCATAAAGTTAAAAAAAAAAAAATTCATTTCTGTTTTGCTAAGATATTTATTTGGCCTGACTATACTCTGAGAGTTCATCTTGTTTGGAATTCCTGCCCATGCTCTGAACTCACACAGGTCTGGCTCTCCCTGGCCAGATAACAACCCTCCCCAAAACCTCAGTGGTGCCTCATAAATTCCAACAGGAATCTTAATTTATTCCCTACCTTGAAATGTTAAGCCATGTAGATCATTAGCCTGCTATCTGCCTTTGTATTACATTTGCCAGAACCCTGTTAGCTGTAAGTTTCCAAGACATCACCCATTTTTTTTTTTTTTTTTAACTTTCTGTGCTATAAAAAACCTTGTCTTCCCAAAGGACGGGGCTGATCTCAAGCCTGGTGTTTGGGAGAGGCAGCCCTGGTCAGCTCTCTTTGTGTACACAATATAAGCTTGCCTTAATTTGATTTAAAATTGGAGTCGGTGGTCTTTTCTTTGCCTCATGGATCAACATTACCTCCTATAGTTTTCACCACCTTCTGATGATGTCACTATTAGTCCATCAATGGATTAATCTCTGGATGAGGTCAAAGCCCTCATAATCCAATGATTCCGAAAGAGCTCCACCTCTGAATCTTGATGCATGGGGAGACAAGGCTTCAGTCTATGAGCCTACGGGGGACAGTCCGGCTCCAAAACACAATAATACTGTGGTGGAAATTCAACACTATTTTTTCTTTACCTAAATTGCTTTTACCCTAGGCTTTGTACATTTCTGATATGACTGAGGATTTGATCCATTCTCAGATGAAAATAACTACCCTCGAACTTTACCATCTCTGACATTGTAATTTAGGTTCACAAAATGGATTACATGTTTCAGCATCCTAAAACTACTCAAATTGCAAAGTATAAATACAAGTCAAATATTAAGCTTTTATCTTTAACTTCATTTGTTCCTAATGTAAAATAATTTTTCTTTAAGTCCAAAGTGGGGAAGTATGCTGTTCTTTTTTAAAGGTTATTTCCAAGGACCTATTCACACTGATAAATACCAAGCCATGACTGTACTACAGAAACTTCAGAGTTGGAGAGTTCTCTGGAGAATGTGGTTCTGTTTCTGGAAAATTTTAAAAGAACAAAAAGGGGTGTACAGTTTCCATGAAACCAAAATTGTCACCAAAATGATATCCAAAACTTGAAAATAGGCTAAAATTTGAGTCTTAAAAAATATTATACTGACACTTATTTCTAACAGGCACACATTGTCTAATCTCTGAGGAGTGAATCACTGTTTGACTTCTTGGTTAACCGGTCTGTAAAGTTAGACTTGTAGAAGACTAATAAGTTTTAAGTGAGCTTGTCTGACAGTGGTACAATAATTTCCCTCTTATAGAAAAGGTAAAAATAAAGGTTATAATTTTATTGCTATGCAGGCATTTGCAGTTTTGTATCTTACCTGTCATCTCTGTTTAGCTCCATTTACTCCAGCAACTATACACAATCTATCAAATTTTCTTCTGAATCAGCTCTCCTATCTAGTGGGTTTCTTCATTTAAGAAAATGAAATAACAAATAACAACGTGACACTTGCTTCCTATAAAATAGAATGCAAATCATAGTGCTACCTTTTGAAATTTATACCTTAACACAGTTAACTACAAAACTTGTCTAGAATGTAAGCAATTTCAGTGAGTCAAGTCACACTGAAGCCTTAAGTCTAGCTTTGAACTGCTCCCTGCACACTTTCTTGCCCATTAACTTACTACAGATGATAATTATCAGAACTCTGAAAAGTTTCCTTGGTTTATGCACACTTTTATAAAAACAGATGGCATTATCTTTCAAGCTAAATCATTCCCTTTTTCTAAATTAGAGGTATTAGCATGAGAATCAGTAGATTTTACATGAAATGAATAGAAACATAAATATTCCATCCAACAGACACTGTCTTCAGTTGTTTAAGAAGGAGCAGGACTGGAATATCAGGAGCCATGAGGATCCAAATAGTACTAGGAATCCTCTAACCTGGTACCTAGGTTCTGTGAAGCAAATTTGAGATCCAGTGTTATTTTTAATCTGTAATAGTGCCATTTTAACTTTATGAAGACAAGCATAGACTAACTAACTCAACTAACTGAGATAATCGAAACTATGTTAGCGATGTCATTAATAAATAACAGGTTGCACTTAGCTCGTAAGAGAAAACTGATTGAAAATTTTTGTAAATTTGAGAAAGCAGAGATTTTTATAAGATGTCTTAAGAACAGGAACTTTTTTTTTTAAATAACACATGCATTTTAGCCCATAGTTTACAAATGAAAAATCTTGGTTAGAACTAAAACAGACCTTCCACCATTACCAAGCATCCTCTTTGTCTCAATTGGTAAACAATCTGAGAAAGAAAGTCAACCTTACCATGACAAGATATGCAACAAATGGATAAGCACATTTAATTTAAATTCCATAATGATGAGATATGAAATATTTAATTAACCATTACATCAACCTAATAAAATAAAATGACTAACACAATGCTAGAATTCTCAAAGAAAGTACATCAACAAGCTCCCATTTCTTTAGAATTATTTATTAATAACTATTAGGCTAACTAGAAATTATAGATCATCCTTTCACTAACTTTCCATCCAAAGCATATATAAGAATGTAGATATACAGTTTTCCAATTCTAAGGCTCATTGTATAAAATTTTGTTTTCTTTACAAAAAAAAAAAAAAATAGCAAGTGCACACAAGTACATAGGCATCAAAATGTTTTTCGTGGTAATGAAGCAAGAGAATTCCAATCAGAATACAACCAGGACTCAATATTGATTTATGAGACAAATGTCTTGACATTTATCACCAGCATTTAAGAGCTATAGGATACTGTTCTTCTCTTTTCCTATAAGTGGCTATTTAACAAACAGATCTGGAAATAATACATGTTCCATACTTCCTTAAGATTTCATTTTCATAATATTATCTATATATCAAACATAAACAGAATACCAGGTTTACAAATAGGTTTGATCTTTTTCAAGTCCTGATAGAATATCAGTTGGAGACACTCCTGTAAAGACATCCATATCCCTCCTCGTCTACACCAGAAACTCCTGGCCTAAATTCCTGTGTTCTGATTCTTCTGTGCCTTTTTTCTGTGCCTGTCTGATTCTTTCATGTATAAAGGCTTCTACCAACTTCAAAAGATTGTAGATGAATCACCCAGGAAGATAGAGAAGAATGAGAATTAAGTCCAAGGGCACTGAGGAATTTACCAGAATAACAACTTGAACATGGAAAGGAGAATTGAAATTTATTTCTTAGTACGGTGCATGAAAATTAGGGGAAAAAAATGTTAGTAGCCACTACTAAATCTCTTTCAAGCAGACTTAATTACTTTGTTATTTATAAAGTTTACCTTTACCTCATATGTGGAAAATAAACTCCACTAGCAAATGGAGATAATGAACAAGGCAATGACATTCAAGGCAAACCTTTGGGGACACGTCAATAGCGGCTATCTTTTCAGATAATAAATGTTTTATGCACCAAACTGAAGCCTGTCAGTGACCAGCCTTGCTTACCTGCTGCTTTAACAAGCAAATCATGAATCATCCACCTTTCCTGAGTCATTAAGGCAGAGCCTCAACAAGACAATGATCCCATTGCTATGTGACATTGACCCCTCCTGTAAAGAGTGCACAGTTAAATTTTTCAAAATGCAGAAAGTCAAATGCAAACTGTTTTAATAGAAGATCTAGTGACAGTATGACATTTTTGTAAGAGATTTTTAAAAATACTTTTATGTAATCAGCTACATAATAAATCTAATAGGAAAAACATTTTAAAAATTAGAAATGTAACAAGGAAGGTAAAAACTCATCTGAAACTCCATGGTTTTAGTGATCATCCTAACCAATTAAGTTTTTGTGCACAGGTGAATAATCTGCAACTATAAAGTAAAAAGAAAAAAATTAAATTTAAAATTCTTATATAGCCCTTTGAGGACAAAACACTGAAAAGTCATGACATGATATTATATAGTCATAATTTATTCCATAAATGTAAATATTTATATATTTTACAACAGAAATATTAATATGGGGCTGGGATTGTGGCTCAGTGGTAGTGTGCTCGCCTAGCTCGTGCGTGGCCCGGGTTCGATTCTCAGCACCACGTAAAAGTAAAACACATTGTGTACAATTAAAGCAAATAAATAAATATATTTAAAAAAAAAGAAATATTAATATGTTTGATTATGGAGTGTTGTCCTAGTAAGCACATGAAATCACCTTTGTAAAACCTAAAACTACAGAATTTTAAAGGCATCTAATCCCAGTGACTTCAGATAAGAGATCATGGAGTGATGTATGATCAGATATACAATGTTACATAATTGGGATATTATCACACCTACTTTTTAAAATGTTATTCTTTTTGTGTATTTACATTATCTTAAATATTTGTGGAAAGTTTTTTGTTGTGTTTTTGCTTTGGTTTTTGTTAACTTTTTTTGTTTGTTTGTTTTGCGGGGAGGGTTTTGGTACCAGGGGTTGAACCCAGAGATGGTTAACTACTGAGCCACATCCCCAGCCATTTTTATTTTTTTTTATTTTGAGATAGGGCCTCCCTAAGTTGTTTGGGGCCTCACTAAATTGCTGAGGCTGGCTTTGAATTTGCAATTCTCCTTCCTCAGCTTCCTAAGTCACTGAAATTGCAGGTGTGTGCCATATGCTGGCTGTGGAAAACTTTTAACATAAATACCAATTAATTAAAAATTTTAATGATCTTCCTCCAGAATCAATTTAAAACTAGTCCTTGAATGTATTTATGTGATTAATTTATAATAGAAAAATAAGAAAAAATTTTGAGAGATGTTGATATTAGAAAAGTATTTTAACCTTAGATCTCTAAATATGGACCCTAAATATATTGTAAAAATCTAGTAGGAACTCAAAATTAATTCTAGTAGAACTCAGGTCTTTTATATTAAAATCTCAGTTTCCATAAAATACTTGATTAACACTTTTTAAAAGAAGTGGGTTAGGATTTAAAAAGGGCAGGAGGTGTAATAATGGTGACAAAGAGTTCTGACAATTCATTCATTAGGTAATAATTATAAAACTTGAACACTTTTATTAAAAACAGAATTTAAGGCAAGATAAAATGACCAAAATAGAGAGTTTTTTAAAGGTTGTACTTGAAAGACATCTATCTCACTAAGGAAGAACTGTGGGCTTGTGCCTTTTACTTAGAGGCACTGCCCAGTTCCCCTCTCTGTGACAGCATATTAGCTATGGCCTTATCACATTGAAGTGACAGATGTTAAAGCGCATGACAGTAAAGCAAATGAAGAGAATATTTCAGAAAAAAAAAATCCAATAAAGAGCAAAATCTCAGAACAGCTGAAGTAATGATAATAATAATAATAATTAATAAAAAATAACCCCTAACTCCTCCCATTCTACTTTCATCTCCCTGGCTGACTACTAAACTGCTCATCTGCACAGGAAAACCCATTAGTGAAGCAGATGGAAAGTAGAGGATGGTTAAACCCTTAAAGATAGATCTATTTCTGGTTATAATAGCACATTCAATTCCAAAGCCAGGCAAAGACACATCCAAAAAAGAAAACTTCAGGCCCATATCTTTAATGAACATAGATGCAAAAATTCACAACAAAATTCTGGCAAATCGGATACAAAAACATATCAAAAAGATAGTGCACCACGGTCAAGTGGGGTTTATTCCAGGGATGCAAGGCTGGTTCAACATTCGGAAATCAATAAACAATACATCACATCAATAGACTTAAAGATAAAAACCATATGATTATCTCAATAGACACAGAAAAAGCATTTGACAAAATACAGCACCCCTTTATGTTCAAAACACTGGAAAAACTAGGAATATCAGGAACATATCTCAACATTATAAAAGCTATTTATGCAAGGCCCAGAGCTAACATTATCTTAAATGGAGAAAAATTGAAAGCATTCCCTCTAAAAACTGGAACAAGACAGGGATGCCCCTTTTCACCACTGCTATTTAACATAGTACTAGAAACTCTGGCCAGAGCAATTAGACAGAGAAAAGAAATTAAAGGGATCCAGATGGGAAAAGAAGAGCTCAAATTAGCATTATTTGCTGATGACATGATAATATACCTAGAAGACCCAAAAAACTCTACCAGGAAATGTTTACAACTAGTAAATGAATTTGGCAAAGTAGCAGGATACAAAATCAATACACATAAGTCAAAGGCATTTTTGTACATCAGTGAAAAAGCCTCTGAAAGGGAAATGATGAAAACTACCCCATTTACAATAACATCAAAAAAAATAAAATACTTGGGAATCAACTTAACGAAAGAGGTAAAAGACCTCTATAACAAAAATTATAGAACACTAAAGAAAGAAATCATAGAAGAACTCAGAAGATGGAAAGACCTACCTTGCTCTTGGATAGGTAGAGTCAATATTGTCAAAATGTCCATACTACCAAAGGCATTATACAGATTTAATGCAACTCCAATCAAAATTCCAATGTCATTTTTCAAAGAAATAGAAAAAGTAGTCATGAACTTCATCTGGAAAAATAAGAGACCCTGAATAGGTCTCAAGCAATCTTGAGCAAGAAAAGTGAAACAGGGGGCATCACCATACCAGACTTTAAATTATACTATAGAGCAATAGTAACAAAAACAGCATGGTATTGGCACCAAAACAGACTGGTGGACCAATGGTACAGAATTGAAGACACACAGAGACTAATACATATAATTTCAGCTTTCTTATATTAGACAAAGTTGCCAAAAATGTACAGTGGAAAAAGGATAGCCTCTTCAATAAATGGTGCTGGGAAAACTGGAAATCCATATGCAACAAAATAAAATTAAACCCTTATCTCTCACCATGCACAAAACTGAATTCAAAGTGGATCAAGGACCTAGGAATTAGACCAGAGACAATACGCCTAATAGAAGAAAAGGTAAGCTCCAATTTCCAACATGTCGGATTAGGCCCCAAGTTCCTTAATAAGCACCCAATGAGTTCCCTAACTACCACATAGCTAGCAGCAGTGGTAAGAAGACTTTCTAGCCTAGAAGGATTGAACTCAAAGTTGGTAAGGTAAAGTGATTGGACATCTGGCAAGATAGTCCAGTAGCAAGGGCAGCACAAGGAAAAGTAAACTCCAGATTATAAATATAAATTCTGACCAGTCTGTGGCTCTCGATGAAAGCAGGTTGAAGAGATACCCCAAGAAACAAGATGGTGTACTAGGACTTGAAAACTGAAAACACTAAGCAGAGACACCTACTGCTCCACACCTAGTGGAAGGGGGAAGGATAGAGGATTATATAATTGAATCCAAGTAAGATAATTTGGGACTGGTGGTATTGCTCAGTGGTGGAGCACTTGCCTAGTATGTGCAAGACCCTGGGTTCAATCCCCAGCACCATGATAAAGCAAACAAATGAAACAACTGCTTTCTAGAAAAATAAACTGAAAGCCCTCCAAAGACCACAGCTTGACTCATTTACTTGCCACAATGTATTTTCAACAAGGTTCAGTTTCAGTGAACAATTAATAAATTGCAAGTCATTCAAAGAAACAAAATGATATGACCTATAATTAGGAAAATAATGACAATCGTTCAAAACTACTTAAGTGGCATCCAAGTGTTGGATACAATAACTATACAAGATAGATTTTATAAACTTTTTTAAAGTAAAGAAAGTGTGGTATTAATGAGTAAACTAAGGAGGAATCTAACAGAGAAATTGAAACTATAATAAAAACAAGCTAGAAATTCTAAAGTTGAAAGCACATTATCTAGCATGAAAAATTCACTGGATAGAAATATACACAACAATTTGGGGATGGGGAAAAATCAGTGAACATAAATATAGATCAGTCAAAAATAAGAGACAGAAATAATATTAAAGAAAAATAAGCCAAACCTCAGAGACTAGCTGAAATATATTGTACAATCCATAGTTCATGTAACTGATCTCCTAAAAGGAGAGGATAGAGAAAGAAGTGAAGAAAAAAATATGTGAAGAACTGATGGTTGGAAAGTTTTTTAGTTAATGAAAGACATTGTGTTACTGACTTATCCAAGAAGTTTAAAGACCCCTATGTAGGAGAAAAACACATCTATCTACACACACACACACACACACACACACACACACGAATAACTTAGTCACTTTAGGTCAAAGTACTAAAAGTGAAGGACAAAAAAAAAGTGAAGTAGTCAAAAGTGCTAATGAAAACAAAAATTCAATTAAGAATTTCACATGTAGAATGTAATTAGGTTGAAATAAAAATATATTTATATGAATTAAAGCTAAAAACTATTTCTGGAAAACCCACACATCAGGGGACAAAATGCTGAAAGAAATCTCTCAAGCTGAAGAAAAATGATACCAGATGATCATCCTCATATATAGAAATAATAAAAGATACTAGGAATAATAAATATGTGGGCATTAAAGTGTATCACTGTGTCTCAGTTCTTCTCTTAATTATCTGGGGAAATATACGACTGATTAATGGAAAATTGCAACATATATATTTATAAAGTCTACGTATGTTGCATCTCAACATACGTATGTTGCATCTCAACATACGTAGACTTTATAAATATATATGGCAAAAATATTATGAAAAGAGGATAATAATTATATATAGTCATTATATGTATAAGTACCTATATATATATATATATATTTACTGGTAGTAGGCATATTTTACTGGTAATATTTAGGTATTAACTTTAAATATATTTATAAAAGTCAGTGATGCCTATTATGATCTTTAGAGTAACCATTAAAACCTATTCAAATAAATATAACTAAAGGGAAGAGGCCAGGAACAGTCGGAACACAGAAAGTGTCTGTCTCTAGAATTTGAAGAATGAAATGCTTGGACACAAGGGTGACAGCAAAGTGACAGGATTTGTTAGAGTAGTAGGAAGAAAGAAAGCAGAGCTCCTAAAGGGGAGGAGTCCCAAGAGAGGACTGCTCACAGGTGTCTGTTGTCTAGGGGATTTTATGGGCTTGATCTGTCCCTTTGGTGATTAGCAGAGTATAGGATTCAGAAAGAGACCAATCAACTCTCTCTATTTTTGTCTTTTTCAACAAATCTGGGGAAAGTAATTTTCAAGCCTTTATTAACATAACGTGGGAGTGAGGGTTCCTTGGCACAAGAGAAGGTTATGTGATTGGCCATTGCCAAGGGTAGGGGAATGTTTTACTAAGGAAGAGCAGTTGAGGTTGAAGCCGGCAACAGCAGTGACAGGATGTCTCCTTCCAGGATAGCATGATCCCTTTCCCTCTTCCCTTCTCAGATGCCCTTATCCCATCAGACTTTATCCTTCCTGCCTCAGAATCTGGGGAAAGGGGAAGAGAAGGAGATTGATAAATGCATTCCAAGTCTCAGCCAGACAGGAGAAATTAGTTTGGCTTTCTACGACACAGAGAGTGAACAGAATTAACAATATTGTATATTATAATTCAAAATAGCTAGGAGAAAACAGAATTTCCTCATCACAGAGAAATAATAACTATTGGAGATGAGGGGTCACCTCAGTATCCCGAGCCGATCTATACAGAATGTGTAACATCACACTGTACCTATAAAGATGTACAATCCCCTCTCAAGAGAATCAGCCAATGAAAATAGAAAATGACCTCCCAAAAATATCTGTTTAACATAAAAGTGGCAAGAAAGGAGAAACACAGGAAAATGAGGGAAAGAGAAAATAAATAGCAAAAGAGAAATTCTAAATCCAAGTATTTATTATCAGTATTAGTAAATGTAAAAGGACTTAAACACTTCCTTGAAAGATAGGAATTGTTAAATTGGATAAAAAGTAGAAGATCCAACTATCTGGTGTTTAAAAGTTTCAATACAAACAATTTTGAAAGTGAAAGGAGAGTGCAAAGAGGAATCAGAGGAAAATGAAGTGTATATTATTGTAAGATGAACTATAGGACTGTATAATATTAAGGACTAATGGGATTATTTTCTGAGAAGAAATATGAGTGTAAATATATATAATTTACAGTAAATGTTTAATATTAAAATTACAAATGTATACTTAACCAAGTTCTAAGTTATAAATTACATGACATCAGAGGAAAAGTAAAATATATATATGTAATATATGTAATTATGTGTGTGTGTGTGTGTGTGTGTGTGTGTGTGTTTGAACACCACAAATCTCCTCTTTCAGTAATGGTTGGAAGATGTAAACAGAGCACTAGTGAGCAAATAACAGACAAGAACAACCCCTACCAACCAACTTAACTTGACTGACACTTACAAGACCTTCCACCCAGTAACTGCGGAACATGTTCCTTTAAAGTGTACACAGAATAATTGCCACATAAGCTTCTATCTGAACTATCAAACAACTATTGATCATTTTTAAGGGTAAATGCCGTACAGAGTATAGTCACTAAGCACAAGGTCAATAAAATTCACTAACAGAAATTTGAAAATTTTTAGAATATTTGGAATTTAGAACACTACAAAATAATATGAGTCTAATAAAATGTTAAAAGGAAAGTAAGAAAATAATATGAACTGAAATGTTATAAAATATCAAAATATGTGGCACGAACAAAAACATTGATATATAGACTTATTTGCTTATATTAGAAAAAAGAAATATGTAAAGCAAGGATAGAATTGTGTGCCCTATGAAGTTAAAAAAGAAAGAAGGAAAAAATAAAGAAAATAAAAGGAATCAAGAAAATAGATAATGAAAAAAGAAAAAAAATTAAAAGCCAAGTGATAAAGGAATATTACAAACAAGTTTATGTAACAAGTTTGATAAATAAAATGAGCAAATTCTTTGAAACTCACATGTTCCCTTAAAGTTCATACGAGGAGACAGAGACAAATTGAACAGCCCTATTACTACTAAAGAAAGTGAATTATTATTAAAATATCTTCCCACAAGGGAATTTAGCAGATGAATTCCCTGCTAAAGTCTGTCAAACATTTAAAGGAGAATAACAACCCGGCAAAAACTTTTCAGAAAAAATAGAAAAAATGAGCATTTCCCAGTGTATTTTGGGAGGCGAAGATCACTGTAATATGGAAAGAGGCAGATGTCAGAGTTACATAAAACTACAGGGAAGCCATACCAGAAATGTGAAAAACCTCACACCAAATACTAGCAAGTTAAAATCAGCAATGCACACGTGTGTGCGCGCACACACACGCACACGCACAAACTTTATACTTTTGTCTACTTAGAAAATAAAAAAATGAATTGCTTACTTTTCAGACATTAGTGCCTATAATAATTTAAATTACTACACAGGAGCTGAAAACTTTTGAATAGGACTCTTGACAGTATCCCCTGTATTTATGTGGCACTTAGCTCAGGATCAGGGCTCAGTAACTATGGCATGGAATGCAAGGGAAGGGGCTGCAATGGGAGTAGAATGGAAATTGAAGTCTCTGACTCTTGTCGATACCCTCATCCCCAAATCACAAACATATCTGGACACACACACAAACACAGAAGTAATAAGCTGTGACCTCTGTCATCTTCAGTATTTCTTTCTAGACTATTAAAGTTATTTTTACAAAACTGAGCTAGAGACCCTATACATTTCTTATGCAAGGCTAGCACCTGCTCTACAATGGGAAAATACAGGTCCTGTGTCTGTATAGGACCGTCTGTATAGGACCTTGACAACAAAATGTCATAGATAAGTTTTGATAAACAAAAATAAAAAATTATGTTTTTCCTGAAAAATAATTAAAACTTAAATATTTTAAGTACACAAAGGATAAGACAAGGTTAAAGAGAAAAAAAAAAAAAAAAAAAAAACAGCTTGATTCCCAACTCTCCACAAAATGTCCGGATCTTTCACCCTTACAGATGTTAAGACTTAGAGAGGCCGTCAGTCCATCAGGTCTCACACCTGGGCCTCACGGAAAGAGTTTGGCACAGTGGAAAAGACATTACTCATAAAATACCGCGGTTTGCCATCCTGCCTGAATGCAAAGGGTGCTATTGAATGGGACCCTTTGTTGTTAGTTTATTTGCCTTTTTTGTTCTCTACTGTGTCATTAGAACTTCAGGTCTGGTTCATGCTCACAGAACGTGGGAAACTTAGACTTCTTTCTTGAAGCTTTTGTCTAAAGCAGAGGTTCCTGCATTGATATCTTCAATCCATCACTCATTTCCTTTCACTGTGCTCATGAAAACAGTTCCCCTCATTTCCTGTGTCTTGCCTAATTAACCTTTGCTTCTCCAAGGCCAGCACCATGCCTGGCACCATAGTTCCTCAGGCAACAAACACCTAATGCATGATGTATCTAGACAGTGTGGATCCTCCGATACGCACGTATTAACAGCAAAGCTGTAAATAACCAGACAAAAGCCCCACGATGATAACAACTAGGTAGGAAGCAAATGGCATGGACTTGCAAAAATAACACTTGTACAACCTCAAGGCCATCTTAGTTATGGTACAAGCAGTAAAGCGTTTGGGAAATGTTTGCAGGATTTTTAATTGAGAGAGGACAAGATGGATGGGTGGATCCCTATTTTGTTACCATCTTTTCTGATAAGGAAACTGCCCTATGATGAGAACGGAGAAGGTAAAAATACATATACATACATATTTACAAAAGGAAATTAAAACCCCAGATAGCTGAGGAAATTATAACAGCGTGTTTTTGCTACTTTAAAGGAAATTAAGTCTCTTGTCTTAAATGAGTTACATTCTTGTTTACCAAGGGACTCTGTAAATGAAATTGCCAGGGAAATATAAATTTAGAAGAGGTGGCAAACAATAGATGGGGAGAAATGATTACAAACTTAAATGACTAAAGAGTCTGGTCTTTATATCAGACAAATGTATAAAATGGAAAGTTTAAAGGATAGCTCACGAAGACTTAGAATTAAAAGCATCATTTGTTTCAGACCTACATAGATTAACAAATGCTATTTAATTAAAGCAGTTTTTTCCCTTATGTTGAAATGTTTTTAAGCAAACTCTCAGTATCGTCAGTCCATCCCTATGTAGTTCAATATGAATCTGTAAAAACAAGGTCATTTTCTTACATAAAGGTAGTGCTTGCTGCTATTGCATTAATAAAATTAGTAGTAATTACTTCGTGTGTTGGATTTTTTTCTCTTGCTGCATAACAAATTACTACAAGTTTAATGGCTTAAAACAATGCTTAATTATTTCATAGGTTCCCTAAGACAAAAATCTGACCTGACTCAGCTGAAGACTAGGCTCAAGGGTCACATATACACTCCAGGTGCGGGCAGGCTGGTTCAACTGGGGCATAGGGGCATAATCCTCTCCCAGGCTCATTCAGGTTTTAGCAGAATTCAGTTCTTTGAGGTTGTAGCACGGGTCCCCTTTCCTGGGGGTCATCCAGAGTCCTCCTCAGCCTGTTACTATTCCTCTGCAGAGGGTTTCTTCATAGGTCGCCAGGGGGCGCTCCTGGTCTCCTTTGCACCGCCGCAGTCCCTTTGCATTCTCTTTGCAGGAGTTTAAGCAGAGGTCGTCTACTCCTTTGTTTTTCCTTCATATTCCATAGTTTCTTTCCCATTTTTTTAATTTTATTCCCTTTGCCCCATTATCCATCTTCTTCTTTTATTCTGGCTTCTTTACTGAGCTTCCCTTACTGTGACTTTCTTAGTATCTATTGATTTGTGGTGTTTCATTTAATCATCATTTTAGAAATATTTTCTTTTTACCTTTCTATTTCTTTTCTGAGTTCAGTTGTCACATTCTTCGCTTGTCTAGCGAAAAGATTATCAATCCATTCTATTCCGAACTCGTATGATCATTATTTTATATACTTCATCATTTCAGTCTTTTATCTTATTTTGAAATGCTGGATTGGAATCAGTTTGTAGGCAGATCATTCCATCTTGACATGTTATTTACATTTCTTAATTTTTCCCCCCATAATTTTCGAGTGAAATCAGATCATGCGTGTTTTTCACTTGTTTCCTTTTCTGTAACTGAGACAGACTCTTGCCCTGGGCAGTCCTGCTGGACAGAGTGCTTTTCCAGCTCAGTGGCTTGATGATCCCCCTCCCACAGAGGACCCACCATAGGCCCTCTCCATGTAGCCCCTTCTGGAACTTTCAGAGGTTGACTGGAAAAGCTTTTAGTCCCAGCCCTTTGATTCTCAGGGCCCAGGAGTCTTGACTTCTGAACCATGCTCATTTCTTGAATGTACATCTCATTGGTACAAACTTCTGGGAATCTGCTTCTGGATTCTTCCACCTTCCTCACCTGAAACTCCTTTTCCTTCGACACAGACTGTTCCTGTGCTATTCAGTCTGTGTTCTGTTCCTATCCTATTTCCCATGAGGTGGTGCCCTATTCTTGTAGGAAAATACCCAGAGAAGCTCCTAGAAGCAGTGGCATTGCTTTCCCATTGCCCCCAGATTCTCAGATGTGACAGCTGCTGACAACGCTGACGACAAAGTGTCCACAGGGATTTCTAGGTTCTTCATCGTACAGGGGTCATCACTTTTTTTCCTCGTTGCTCTTTCCACAAAGCCTCTGGTAGACTGCTGATTAACTTTATTGGATAAAGCTGCTCTGATTCTGGCATTCCCAAGTACGACGATTTCAGAAAGACAAATGCAAACTCCATGACTCTCCTCCACCAAGAGGCATGGTTTCTGTCTTCTCCTTGGATTTGGTTGGCTTTTGACTGCTTTGTAATCCGGTACAGAGGGACTGACACTCAGGGCTCCTAGAACTCAGGTCATAAAAGGCCATGCAGATCCTGCCCGGGTTGCTGGAATAGCCTCTCTTGGATCTCAGCAGCTATGTAAGACATGTGACTCCTCTCAGGGCAGCAATGTGGAAAGACCAAGGGTGGCTACTCATCTCAATTTTCTGCCATCACCACCAAGGTACCCAGTGGGTACTGTTGGTAAAAGAGGGCGCCTAGGGTGCTTCTCTTCCGGGAGAAAACTGGCAGGCTTGAAATTGGTGGGCTTGAAAATTGGTGGGCTCAAAAACTGGCGGACTCCCCGCTAGTGACTTTCGGGGTGGCAGGAGGTGGCATGACCAATCCCTGAGGGCCTCACTGTCCTTCCTACCTGGTAACATCACCTAGCCCCAATGACAGAAGAACACCCTAGCTCTCCCCACTGAATACCTCTCCACCCCTCCCAGCCCGGTACCCCTTAAAACCCTGACATTTCTTTCCAGGTTGCTACAGCCACCCTGCCGCTGTAGCCAGCCCTGTTACCTTGCCCAATAAAATCTCCAATGGTCCTTGGTTGCCTGCTGCATTTTCGGATCGCACTGGACCTTTCACTGGTGCCAAAACCCGGGACGGGGTTCCCTGCTGCTCCAACGGGACCCCGTCCCCATGGCCATTTGACTCAACCGCGACCACCATAGTCCACCTCTTTGAACGCCTGCCTCGCACCCACCACCGGCCTGCGACTTGGTGAGTGTCCCCTCCCCCTGGGTGCCCAATCCCTGACACACGAGAATGAAGGGATGGATGTTGAGTTTCCGGCAACCCCTCCGGGTGTTTCAGGGGAGGAACCACACCCCACTCAGACCTTCAAGGTCGCGGTGGACCTCGGGCACCTTAAAGACACCCAAGGGACTTTTTTCTTCTCCACCACTTGGGATTAGGGTCCCTCTGCTTCCATTCCCTCCCATCTTTCTCCATCTCCTCCAGGAAATTCCTGATGTCAGGTAACCCGCGGCTCCGGCCCTACGGGGCCCCACAGATTGCACTTCCATGCGACGACCAGGTCGTGCTCTCTGTCTCCTCCCATCCACCGCAGCCGGCTATTTGGGGGATGCCTGTCTGGCCCACCTGCTGCATTCTTTTCTCTCCGACCCAGGTATTCTCCTCTTTCCTCTGTTCTTCCTCATTCCTGAACCACGGGTAATTCCTCAGCCCTCCCGGCCCATTCTCCCTTGCGGTGTCTCTTAGGTGATCTGGCAACTGTAAGTTTGTCCCCAGACATAAAACCAAAAAGGCTCATTAAGTTCTGTACCCAGGACTGGCCAACTTATCCCTTAGATAATCAAACTGTCTGGCCCCCTCACGGGTTGCTCAATCCCAATTTACTCCGGGACCTGTTCAATTATTGTGAGTGACCAAAGAAGTGGACTGAGATTCCCCATGTGGAAGCTTTCTCTCTCCCATGATCTCACCCAAACCTCTGTACCCGGTGCAAGCCTCAACACCTTCTTTAAGTGTATAAAGCCCCCTCCATCCTCCTCCTCTTCGCTCCTTCTGTCTCCACCTTCGAGCCAGCTGAGGAACCCTCCGCGAACCGCTCTCCACCACTCTCACCCCCGCTCGCTCTCTGGCCCCCAACCACTTCCTCTGCTGCTGCTGCTTCTCCGCAACCCTCCCCTCCTCCTTCCCCTTCCACTCCATCCCCATGCCTCATTTCAGTCCACCCGCTACCTGCTCAAGGACTGCTGCGCCACCTACTGGTCATACCACAGCCCCCCCACACCCACCCCTCACCTCAGAGAGGTCGAGGGACCAGATGGTATCCTCAGGGTTTATGTCCCTTTCTCCATGATTGATCTTTCCCACGTAGAGAAAAAGCTTGGATCTGACACTGCTAACTCCGTCTCCTACATCAAAGAGTGTCAATAGCTGACCCAGGCCTGCAGCCTCACCTTTCATGATATATATATAATCCTATCCCACACCCTCCTCCCCGAGGAGAGGAGGAGGGTCTGGGACCAGGCCAGACTATGCAGACGGGGTTCACCAGACAAACAGCAATCTCCCTACAGGAGCACAGGCAGTTCCTGACCATGACCCTCAATGGAACTATAATGATCCCCAAGACCTAGGACGCACGAACCACCTTATCAACTGCCTGATGGCCGGGGGTTAAAGGCAGCGGCACAAAAGGCCATGAATTTTGACAAACTCCAAGAAATCATTCAAGGGAAAAATGAAAATCCCTCAACTTTCTTAGGTTGACTAACAAAGGCCCTTTTACAATATACTAACCTAGATCCTGAATCCCCAGATGGCAGGCGGCTCCTCATGACTTATTTCTTCTCCCAGAGCTACCCCGACATTCAAGCAAAATTAAAGAAGCTCGAGAGGGGGCCCCTAACTCCTCAGACCGAGGTCTTGGTCACGGCTTTTAAGGTCTACCATGGCAGAGAGGAAAAGGCAAAACACCAGAAATGCCAGATGCTAGCCCAGGTGTTACAGGGCTCCTTTCAGCCCATCAGAAGGGAAAGCAGCACCCCCTCAGCAGGGACTCCTGGGACCTTGCTTCAAATGCAGCAAAGAGAGACATTAGGCCAAGGCCTGCCCCAACCCTCGGACACCTTCCAGGCCATGCCCAAAATGCTGTCAATCTAGCCACTGGGCCACAGACTGTCCCAGCTCCTGAAGCGGGGCTGTGGCAGGTCCCTCGGCCAGTGACCTACTGGGCCTAGCAGCTGAGGACTGACGGGGCATTGGGTCTCCTGCCCCGACGTGCCCAATCACAGCACGGGAACCCAGGGTCATTGTCCTAGTTGACGGGCGCCCCATAAACTTTCTGGTAGACACCAGAGCCACATTCCTGGTCTTGACAGAGTTTTGGGGAACCACCCATCCATCCAGCTCTCCTATTGTCAGGGTAGGGGGCCAAGCTATCACCCCACGCAAAACCGCTTCCCTCACCTGCTGCCTGTCTGGATTCTCTTTTACACACAGCTTCCTGGTTATGCCTCAGTGCCCTGTCCCTTTACTAGGAAGAGATATATTATCAACCTTAAAAGCCTCCACATCATACCTTTATTACCTTCTTCTGCCCACCTTTCTTTCATTATGGCCCTATTTTCTGAAAAAGGCGGAATCCCACTACCCGACCAAGAGGACCCACTTCCTGACCCCTCTTGTGCCTGCAGTTACTCCCCAGGCCCAGACAAATGCTTTCCTCTTCCAGCTAAGATAGTGGATCCAACCGTATAGGATAGGGATACTCCATCATCTGCAAAATGCCCTCCCATTGAAATACACCTCAAAGACCCTCACCACTTCCCAAATAAGGCTCAATACCCACTGCCATCAGCCAGCCTAAAGGGTTTAAAGCCAATCATCCAAGAACTTTTAAAAAAGGGATTCCTCCGTCCTACTCACTCCCCTTTTAATTCTCCAATTTCGGCAGTAAAGAAACCCAATGGAAAATACTGCCTGGTCCAAGACCTTAGGTTAATAAACTCTGCAGTCAGGCCCATATATCCCTTAGTCCCCAACCCCTACACTCTCCTTTCTTCCATTCCCGCTAACTCTATCTACTTTTCCATTATCGACCTAAAATCTGCCTTCTTCTCTATTCCGTTATCCATTCCTTCTCAAGACATATTTGCTTTTACCTGGACCGACCCGGAAACTAGACATTCACAACAACTAACCTGGACCATCTTCCCCTAGGGTTTGTGGGACAGTCCACACATTTTTGGCCAAATGCTGGCTAAAGACCTTGAGGAATTCTTTCCTTTTTGCCCTGACTCCACCCTTTTACAATATGTTGATGACCTCCTCCTTTGCAGCCCTTCCTTGGCGGTCTCAAAGTCTGACACGACCACCCTCCTAAATTTCCTTGCTCTCTGGGGTTTTCGGGTCTCCCCATAAAAGGTGCCTCTCAAGAGGCAGTTCTTTACCTGGGATTTCATATCTCAAAAGGGAAAAAGGCAATTATGACTGATATAAAAAGTCTCATTGAAAACCTCCCGGCACCCAAAACCAAGGACAAAATTCTTTCATTTTGGGGATTGGCTGAGTATTTTAGAGCTTGGATACCCACTTACTCCTTACTGGCACGACCCCTCTACGATTTCACCAAGGGAAACAAAGCCGAAACCGTGCTACTTCCAGCAGCTAAGCCTTTCAGGGCCCTCCAAAAGACTCTCTTGCAAGTGCCAGCTCTTCACCTGCCTGATGTAGGGAAGCCCTTTACCTCTACATCCATGATAATAAGGGCCAGGCCCTGGGGGTACTGGGGCAAGTACATGGACCCACTTTCGCCCCGGTGGCATATCTCTCAAAACAACTAGACCCAACCATACGCGGATGGACCCCTTGCCTTCGTGCCTTAGCCGCATCCTACATCCTATTAAAGGAATCAAAAAAACTTAACCTTTGGAGCCCCCGTCACTGTCACTTCCCCTCATCACCTTAAGGACCTACTAACCTACAAGGGACTACAAACTCTTCCTCCATCCCGCATCCTCTCTCTCCTCGTATCCTTCCTCCATGATCCCTCTGTAACCTTTCAAACTAGTGCCCCTCTCAATCCAGCGACCCTATTGCCAGCCAAAACACAATCATCGCTTCCAACACATGAATTCAAGGAAACCTTAGAAAATTTCCTCCCCTGCCCAACAAATATCACCGAGGGACCCCTAGATCAGCCCACTCATACCTGGTTCACTGATGGTAGTTCCTTTATGCACGAGGGGGCCCGGAGGGCTGGATATGCCATAGTGTCTCAGCAACAAGGGCCTGTGAGCTGACAGCTAACTAAACTCTCACCCTACACACTGATTCCAAATATTTATATCACAACCTTCTGTCTCATGCGGCAATTTGGAAAGAGAGAGGCCTTCTGAACTCAAAAGGAACCTCCATAACCAATTCTAAATTCATTACTCAGCTGCTTCAAGCCTCTCTCAGTTGCCCAAGAGACTCGGAATTGTCCATTGCAAGTCACACCAAAATGACTCTTCCCCTGTCACGCAGGGCAACTCAAAGGCAGACCAAGCAGCCAAGTCAGCAGCACTCTCGGGACACACCCAACCTCTCTTATCCTATGCAGATTCATGGCCAACACCCAACACAGATATCCCCCCAAAACACACCGTTTTTACATACCTTCATTGCATATTCCACACCAGCCCCCGAGCCCTAAAATCCTTTCTTGATTCCTTCTTCTTCTTAACCCCTCAAGATGCTGAAACAATACAGCAGATTACATCTTCTTGCTAGATATGCAAAAGGATAAATACAAATACGTCTCTTAAACCGGGGACTTTCCCATCCCAGCATGCCAAAGGCCACATTCCGGGGGTGGATTGGAGGTTGATTTCACAAACATGCCCAAAGTTAAAAAGACCAAATACTTGCTAGTCTTGGTAGACATGTTCTCAGGTTGGGTAGAGGCATTTCCCACCACGAACAAACGGGCTTCAGTAGTGGCTCATATCCTCTGACTGAAATGATCCCCTGATTTGGGATGCTTGCCTCGATCCAATCCAACAACGGACCAGAGTTCATCTCTCAGGTGACTCAAAATTTGGCGAGAGCGCCGGGCGCGGTGGCACACGCCTGTAATCCCAGCACTTTGGGAGGCTGAGGCAGGAGGATCGCGAGTTCAAAGCCAGCTTCAGCAATGGCGAGGCACTTAGCAACTCAGTGAGACCCTGTCTCTAAATAAAATACAAAAAAAGGGCTGGGGATGTGACCCAGGGGTCGAATGCCCCTGAGTTCAATCCCCTGGTACCAAAAACAAACAAATAAACAAAAAAATTTGGCGAGAGCTATGTCCATACCATGGCATTTTCATTGTCCCTATCGCCCCCAGGCCTCAGGCAAAGTCAAGCGGACCAACCACACAATAAAAAATATCATCACAAAACTGTCCTTGGAAACCCGTTTAGATTGGGTTAAACTCCTACCTCTCGCTCTACTATGTATTGGGGCCTTGCCAAAGAAACCATCCCTAGCATCTCCATTTGAGATAATGTATGGACGGCCGCCTCTACCCCCGGGAGTTTCACCTGGGCCATGGCTTCTCCCTGACATACGCTCTCCCCCTCCTCTACCTCATATGCTCTGAGCTCTGGAAACGACAAGACTTGCTCCTCCCAGATCCCAAGAGTTCAGACGCCTCCTTCCCCCTTAGCCCTGGAGACTGGGTTTTTATTTTTCTCCCTCGGGAGAAAAAGCTCCCCTTACCCCAAAATGGAAGGGTCCTCTACAAGCGATTCTGTTTACACCAAATGCTGCCAAACTCCACATAAAGGGAAAACTAGCCCCATGGGTTCACATTTCTAGATGAAAGCTGGAAGCATGCCCTTCAGAGAACAGCCCGGAGACCCAGGGAGGCAGAGCTTAACCTGCGATATCTCTCCAGAAAGCTCTGCATTTCACGCCTGCAGATCCCTTCCCCCATCCCAGAAGACACTTCTTTTGTCCCAACAGCCACCCCTCACCAGTATGACTAGATACACTCCCATCACCTTGGCTATCATAGTCACTCTTTTCCCTCCTTCTTTAACCTTCCCTGTAGCTCTTCCACAGTGTCCTGCCAATTGGTATCGTGGGGGGGGGGGGGCTTTACTTACTCCACCTATGTCCCTAAGGAGCGCTATGACAAGGCAAGTCTTTGCAAACATCATGGCAAAACAATATTGGACAGGGAAAATGAATTATAAGACCAGACTAACCCAGTGTCCAATGGGTGGACTTCTGGTAAAGACTATTACTGGAGTTACAAGACTCATTTCGGAATGAGCGATGGGGGGGAGCACAAGATAAAGCCCACCAACAACATCTTTCCACCGAGCTTCCGGAGCTTCCGCAGATACTCCGCAACGTGTTCCACCCCACCAGGCAACCTCTTAACCTGTCCATAAAGTGGGAACCTTTATCAAAAAGTTCCCTTTTACTGGAGGTTATCAATACCACACATCGCCTGCTTAATCTGACTAACCCCCATGTGGCCCAGGGATGCTGGCTTTGCATGAGGGCTGGTTTTTCCAGGTTAATAGCAAGTCCTATACACCTAAATGCTTCTCTCCTTCCACTAAATAACACTGCCCCAAATGAGACTATGACCAAACCTAAACTCTGAGGAATTCCCCTTTATCAAATAGTTCTGGTGTGTTTCAATTCCTCAGGAAGCACATCAGTTGGGTACCTAACAGAAGGACAGTGTCAACAAGTCACCCCTCTTAACGAAAGTTCCAAGACCACATGCCCGGCAATCCCCGAGGCCTCATTGCTATGCGGGACAACTGTATATCAGTGCTTACCTGCTGGATGGATGGGCACACGTACTCTTGTTCTTCTGTTTCCTTATGTAGATGTTGTTTCAGGGATAGACAGAGGTCCCTGTCCCCCTTTCAGCACACATAAACCCCCTCCTTAGAAGAGCTATCCAATTCATACTGCTGTTAGCCACCTTGGTAGTTATAGCCGGAATAACCACGGGAACAGCAGGGTTGACAACGTCCATCACTTATTACCATCAATTGTCTACTCAACTAATAGAGGACATCTAGCAAGTGGCAGAATCCATACTCACCCTCCAAAATCAGTTAGATTCCCTAGCAGCTGTGGTCTTACAAAATCACCGTGGCTTAGATCTGCTCACAGCAGAGAGAGGAGGCCTCTGCCTATACTTGCAAGAAGAATGTTGTTTTTATGTCAATCAATCAGGGATAGTAAAAGATAAAATTAAACAATTACAAGAACAGCTAGAAAAAAGAAGGTTACAACTACCACAACAACCTCTTGGGACATGTTTGAAACCCCCCTTGTTCATTGGGCTCTCCCACTGTTGGGACCTTTGATAGGACTTTTCCTATTCTGTGCCTTTCTTCCCTGTATTGTAAAATTCCTACAGGGAAAATAAGTAAAATCTCTAACCAAACCTTCAGTCTGCTCCTCCTCAGAGACTATCAGCTTCTCACCAACTCAGACTGTGAGTACTCTTCCCAAGAAGGCCTCACCAACCGCTAAAAGACCCACCTCCCACAGATCATGAAGACACAAAGGACTAACATGACTGAAGAAATGTCGTTGATCTACCATCCAGGATATATAAGTTTATGTGTTCTAATCTGTCTTCTCTTAGGCTTGGGTCTTTTCTTCACCAGCCCTTAACACTGGACAACTTGCGAAAAGCTAACGCTATCTCTTACCTTTCTCTTTATAGTTACAGCTCTAGGATCCATTTGGTATCTCTGAATCAAGCTTAAAGGACCCATGCCTATATGAGGATATCCCTCATCCCTGACAAGATGTTGCCCATCGGTCCATGGTGCTTAAAATTTCTACATGCTCTGTGAGAAGACAGCTGGCTCATTCCCCTATACACCACCCTGATGATTGGTCTGACATTCTGACTGACTTATGGCTACAGGGGACTTTCATGGAATTTTCCCCAGAAGAGATTTTCACCTTTGTTGCATGGGTATGGGATTTCTGTCCCTTATCCTCCAACCACCCTGCCTCCCTGTCCCAAACGTCGCCCCTACTCAGCAGGAAGTAGCCAGAATGAGATCAACATCCCCAAACCTAAAACAAAAAGGGAGGAATGTTGGTAAAAGATGGCACCTAGGGTGCTTCTCTCCTGGGAGAAAACTGGCAGGCTTGAAATTGGCGGGCTTGAAACTTGGCGGGCTCCCCACTAGTGACGTTCAGGGTGGCGGGAGGTGGCATGACCATTCCCTGAGGGCCTCACTATCCTTCTTACCTGGTAATGTGACCTAGCCCCAATGAGAGAAGAACACCCTAGCTCTCCCCACCAAATACCTCTCCATCCCTCCCCGTCCAGTACCCCTTAAGACCCCAACATTTCTTTCCCTTTTGCTACAGCCACCCCGCTGCTGTAGCCAGCCCCGTTACCTTGCCGAATAAAATCTTGAACAGTCGTTGGTTGCCTGCTGCATTTTCGGATGGTGCTCGAGCTTTCAGGTACCCAATGAGTAAGTAAAGTCTTTGTCATGCTTCAGACAGCTCATCTGCCATCTTAATGTCACAGAGTGACCTTTGTTGATATCATATAAATAGGTACTCAGTCAAATCCTATCCAAATTCCTAAATGGAAAAAAAAATGGAGATATAAGATAAGTATTGTTGTTTCATGCTGCTAAATTTGGGGCTGGTTTTTTTTTTTTTTTTTTTTTTTTTGAATAGATCATTGGAACACAGTTTGTAGATGAAAGAGGGGAAAGAGGGGAGCTATTGTTACTAACTCTAAAACATGCATTCTTGGTATTGTGATAGTGATGGGTGAAGAGGAAATACACTTAATCAACTCCATGCTCTAGCTAAGGACATTTCCAGACACAGCAACGACAGTGCCACCACCTGGCCTCTTCTAGTTGCCTGTCATTTAGTGTAAGGAATAGAACTGAACTGAAAAACACATTTTGCTTTCGAATCAACATTTGGAGGACGAATAGATGCTCTAGGACAGCTTTTATTCCAGTGAATGTTTCCAGAGAAAGATGTGTGTGGCCTCAGAGCAGTGCTTCTCCCCCTCATGAGGCACGACTGATGTTTAGGGAATGACAATTATGATTTGATGGGAAGTGCTGTCCAGTGCACTGTGAAATGACAAGCAGGGTCTTTGAATTTTACCCACTAGGTTACAACAGCTTCTTCCCATTTGGAAAAACCAAAAATTGCTTCAGACATGGACAAATACCTCCCTGGCCAACTGCCACCTCCACTGAGAAGCCTTGACTTAGAGCAAAATTAAATCCAAGACACTTCCAATAAAACATGGCCTTGGGAAATTTGGGGTGTGTCTTTAAAATTCTTTATTAAGATCTTACACATATGAGGGGCAGTGCCTAGCATACCACCTCCATAAAACAAAATGCAGCCAAGACTTGTTTTTTTTTTTTTGGTTTTTTTGGTTTTTTCTACCTGTGGTGTTGGGGATGGAACCCAGGGCCTCACACATGCTATGTGAGGACTGTCCCACTGGGCTACATCCCCAGCCTGCATCTAAGAACCTCAAGGATATTTTTGTTGTCCTTCCAGGACAGACAGTGCCGCTTCTAAAACTCTTAAAAGTGTCCCATACCACTTCAAGAGAGTTCAAAAGAGAGCAAGACACTTCACAGATATTCCTGGGTACACTTTATTCTCTAATGAATTGATTATAAATTAACATATTTCAAAGATATACAAAGTTTTGAAAGTAATAATCCCAATTTAGATTAAAAGTATAAAGTAAGAACAAAACCATTTGACACACAACTTTCCAAGTGTAGTAAGCAGATCAACCAACTACTCAACTCCAAATGGGGAAAAAGGAAGGAATATGCAACTAATAGTCACAGAACTGGAGAGTGAAACCAAAAGACCAAGACAAGATGAGAACCACAGAAAATCTTTTCCATGGAAGATGACTCATTCCCGAGGAACTAACCAGAAATATGTGTCCAGCTGAATTTCGGAACTGTCATGGAACAGTGACTTTGCAAGTGTTCTGATTTCCTCCTCTTTCACAAGAATTTTTATAGCAATTAACTCTCACCCGTCCCACCAGTGTGCCTAGGGATGTCTAATGGTGGCTAGAATCAAATAAGTGCCTAGGGGTGGACAGGGTCAGATAACTTAAGTTCCCTGGTCTTAAGATTAAGGGAAACTGAGCCTGAGGGACCTCATTTGCACCTGGATCTAGTCACCATGATGAGATACTTGATACCAAGTCTGAGCTGATGTCATAAAAAGCTGATACTTTGGAGGCGATCTTGGAAACAAATGAATGCATTTAGCATTTAAAAGGAATGAAAATAATTTGGGGTCAAAATTATTATTGAGCTTTTAACACATGAATACAAATTCCTTGAAACACCTCCCATCCAGAGGAAGGGCCTCTGCTCCTTCCCTTTACAATGGGATGGCTTGTGGCTACTTCATAGGAGAGTAAGAGACAGGAAAGCCAGGTGACAGCTAAGGCTGAGTCCTGAAAGACCATAACGTTTCTACTTTGTTCTCAGGAATATTTTTGCGTTTGAGCCCTGAATTACCACAGGTAAAATATTTTGACTACCATGCTGGAGAGGCCACAGGTAGGTCTTCCATCAAAAGTACTAAGTCAAACCTTCAGCCATCCCTGCCAAGAGCGAGCCTTCTTGGACTCTCAAGACCAACCAATCCAGACACTGACTGACTTCCACAAAGTGGGTGGGTTTCGCTTGTGCTATGTGGTGTGGAAAACTCAGCACTAGCCAAACTTGTGACTCACAGTACCATGACCGATAATGGAACTGGCAATTATCTTGAGCCACTAAGCTTTGGGAATGGTTTGTTTAGCAGCTGTAAACAATCAGGACACCTTGGAGTCCTATTACCTGCTTGTGTTGAAAGATGTTCTTTACAGACTTTTGAATTTTGTTACATATTCCCTGGATATTCTGCTTGGTTTTCAAGAGGAGTTTTGAGAAACCACAAAAGTTACGTTGTCACCAGTTTTCTGACATTGCTTAGATTTTTTTTCATTTTCCTTAAAATTTATTAATACCTTTGATAAGGATGAAGGTGACATGCCATGCTACTGGCTTAAAAACAGACACACAGACTAATGGCACAAAATAAAACAGACAAACCCACCCAGCTACAGTCATCTGATCCTTGACAAAGGTGCCAGAAACATCCATTAGAGAAAAGACAGCCTTTAAAAAAAAAAAAAAAAAAAAAAAACAACGGTGCTGGCAAAACTTGTTATCCATATGTAGAAAAGTGAAACTAGATCCCTTTTATCCTGCACAAAAATCAACTCAGAATGGATCGAAGACCTAAGAATTAGACCAGAAACTGAGCAACTCCTAGAAGAAAACACAGGATGAATGCTCCAACATATAGGCACAGGCAATGACTTTATCAGCAGGACCCCTAAAGCTCAGGAGATAATGCTCAGCGTTAACAAATGGGATGGTGTCAAAAAGTTTCTGCACAGCAAAATAAACCATTAGGAATGTGAAGAAAGAACCCAGAGAATGGGAGACAATCTTTGCTAGCTACTCTTCTGGCAGAGGGCTTATGTCTAGAATATGTAAAGAACTCAAAACCACCCAAAACTGAAAAACCCAATTAATCAGTGGGCACACAAATTAAACAGACACTTCTCAAAAGAGGGAATGCAAATGGCCAATAAATATATTTTAAAAAATGTTCAACATCATTAGCAATTAGGAACATGAAAATAAAAACTACACTGAGATTTCATTTTATACCAGTCAGAATGGCAGTCATCAAGAATACAAATAATAATAAATGGTGAAGAGAATATGCAGAAAAAAAGGAACACTTTTACACTGTTGATGGGATTGTAAATTAGCCACTATAGAGATCAGAAGACTAGGAATGGAATGGAATCACCATATGACCCAGTTATACCACTCCCCAGTATTTATCCTGAAGAATTAAAATTATCATACTATAGTGATACCTGCATACCCACGTTTATAGAATAACAATTCACAAACTATGGAACCAGCCTAGATGTCTGGATAAAGAAAATGTGGTCTACATACACAATGGAGTTTTATTCAGCTATAAAGAAAAATGAAATTATGTCATCTGTAGGAAAACAGGTAGAACTAGAGACCATTATGTTTAGGGAAATAAGCCAAACTCAGAAGGTCAAGGGTTGTATGTTTTCTCTGACATGTGGAAGCTAGAGGAAAAAGGGAAAAAAGGGGGGGGGGGCGGTGTGGAGATCTCATGGAAACCAAAGGGAGATCAGTAGAGGAAAGTGACCAGGGGCTGGGAGGCTGGGAGTGAGGGAGACAGTCCTGGAGAGTGACATTGGCCAGATTATATTGTTATATTGTGTGCATATAAAAATATGTAACAGCAAATGTTATCATTATGTACACCTATAATGATCCAGTAAAAAATGGGGAAAGAGGAAAAACACGGCATGGCATTTAAATGTGATGATGATCCAAAGCTGCATAGATGAGCTAATGCATTACAAAACTTATATACCAAAGGAATCTGAAGGGGAAAAAAATGATAGAATAAATAAAATGCAATGAAACTTAAAAGAGGGGGAAATGATATACATTACTGGGTATTGGTGATCTTGAGGACATTGCTTTAAGAGGTGCTAGAAGGATGTTGGCCAAGTCACCTTTGAGCAACGATTGATTGAACTTTGATTCCTTGACTTCAGTCACGAGCAGCTATTCATTTATCTAGAAGACACATTGAATGATTTATAAAAGGAATTCTGCGTCAGGCATCATATTAAGATGTTTGTATGTGCTATTCCCTGTGTATACAAACTCCTTGACAAGTAGAGATTATTATCAATATCTAACATTAAACAAATAAAGCTAAGGACCAGAAAAGAAAAGGAACTTGCACAGCTAGGAGGGACGAAGTGGGGGTGAAATCAAAGGCCCTTCAGACTCCACAGTATCTGTGTTTTCCCTTTTCTTCTGCTATTCTGGTGACTGAGACACGGTCTCTCTGTAGGGGGTCACAGTGTTGTCCAGGGACAGCTCACAAAGCCAGTTACAAAGCAGTGTGAGGAGTGCGAGGAACGAACGCAGAGCTTGGCTGTGGGAGAGAGATGACCCTAGCAAGGTGAGGCTGTGTCTTTGGGCTACAGGTAGGGAGAGGGGCAGGGAGCGCACGAGGGTCCAGCAAAGAACGTCAAGGTGCTAAGCCATCAAGGCCAAAGAACATTTCCTTTAAAATGCTTGGAGGAAAAAAATAATAATAATAACACTCGGAAAATGTATGTGTGAGTGTGTGTATGTGTGTGTGTGTGTGTGTGTGTGTGTGTGTGTTTGGCAAGGTGGGGAGAAAAGGAGGCAATGGATGAAACAGAAAGAAGACAGGTTGACTTTCACAAGCTTTTGTTTCTTGAAGGAAGGGGTTTGAATTTCTCCATAAAGCTGTGGCAAACCAAGAAGGAATTCAGCTGGGCCGGAGCCAAGGAGATGAGCATCTGAGTGCTGCTATGAGAAGAAGAAATCACCTTAGTCTCCAGCCAGCTTTTGATCCCCCTCACTATGCCTGGGGAGATGTTGAGCGTTTTCCCAGAGCAGGAGCTGGAGCTACGGCCGGCTGATTCCCTGTCCAAAACCACACTGCTCAGGGGTGGAAGCTGGCAGTTCTTGGGATGCGTCAAAGTGACTGCTTGTGGGTCAAGAAAACCACCACAGCATCCAAGCACATTTTCAGAGGGCTGGAGTTTCAGAGGGCTGAGTTCTCACTTAAAACTTTGAGAGGCCTTTGGGTAAGCAACAAGATTGACAATATTTCCCCATTGAAATTACAAAAATATTGTGTTGCCCTAATAAATGGGATACTACAATATCCCAGGAAGATGCACATCTACTAAAAAAAAAAAAAAAAAAAAAAGAAAAAGAAAAAAATCGAGCTGGGGTTGTGGCTCAGTGGTGGAGTGCTTGCCTAGCATGTGTGAGGCCCTGGGTTCAATTCTCAGCACCATATAAAGATAAACAAGCAAAATGAAGGTATTGTGTCCATCTACAACTTAATTTTTTTTTTAAATCAAAGTAATGTATTTATCCCTTTAATTTAGAAAAACTATACAGAAAGAAGTAGCCACAAGCATTCACACACACACACACAAAGTTTTTCATATGTGGAATACTCATTAAATCAAAAATATTAATACCCACATTCAGTGTGTTTTAAGAAATTAAGTTTAAATGCACACATTGATAGCATAGAGGAAAATGCAGTAAGTGATAGATGTTTGTTTATACTAACATGCAATTATGATAAGAAATAAGCCAATCGAAATAGGAAAGTCATTATTATGCTTATCTGAAATACAAGTCTACTTGACAACTGAGCAAATACATTAAGAACTCGCTTGAGGAAACAAACAAACAACAAAAAAGTTCTTCATATTTTTTTGCAGAGTTTATTGTTAGCTGCAGGACATAGCAATTGCAGAGGAGGACTACAAATTCTCCTTAGCTGGGGAACTCAAGTGAATGTGATAAGTTCTTTTGATATAATAGAACAAAGGAGAAGGAAGCCTGAGGAAAGGTGTTAATCAGGGATAATCTAACCATAGAGTTAGAGGAGAGAAAGATAAAACCTTTAACAAGATAAGAGGGGAAAGAATCTTTTGCAAAATGCCTACAAGAGACTAGAATGTTCTGTCAAGACAATATTTCCTATACAGGGCTCCCCTCAAAAGATGAAAGGATTGCTTGGAGCATAAACAAATATGATATCCTCTTTTGAAAATCAAAATATGACCCTTACATCTTCTCAGACGACAGAAAAATTTACCCTTTCCATTGGGTAGTGGTCAGATCAAATTGTTTATTAATGTTTTTAAAAAAGAATAAGCCAAATGTATGAATACAATGTATGGAGAGAATATATGGACAAAGGTAGTAACTGACTTCAGATGACATATCTAGTCTCCCTTCACTTAGACTGTGTTTATGGGGAAACCATTGATTTGACACGCCCATATTAAAACAGGTCTCAGAGAGATGTAACATGCAACACAGGACAGGGGAAATAAAAGAATAGATTTCAAGTTCAAATGTTCTGGAGTGAAGTCCCAGATCTGCCTGATGGACAGATCTGCCCGATGGGAACTGTGTGGTCTGGTCTTGATTGTGTCACGTAATTTCTCTAACTCAGGTTCTTCAGCTGTCTAATGGAGAGGCTAGCCCTTAATGGAACTGTTGTATTAAATGATACAATATTTTGCGGTTAACTCATATCCTATTAATATGGCTTGATAGAAGTCTTTTTGGTTGTGGCATAAATATGTACTGATTTTAAAGTTCCTATAGCTGCCCCCCCCCATGCTGTATCACTCCTGGTCCCTTCCTCAACACAAGCTCCATTATGCAATTTCATGCTAATTTTTTAAAACTTTCTCAGTGACCTTTGCTATAAAGCAGTAGTCACTTCTGGGTCTTCAGTTCCATGATGCTGAATTCTTTTCTCTTCACATGTCCAGACTCCCACCCATCTATTCTCAGAGGAGATGATGTTCTAATAGCTCAGAGAAGTGGTTTATTCCCTCATATATACCACATTAATTGGGGGATGATATTTGAGCCTCAAGAAGAAGTGAAGTTGCTGTCCATGGTGAATTTCCTGTTCATACCTGTTGAGCGAGCTGTGGGGCAGGGAGGAACTTAGGCAGTTCCCCTGGCAATAGACTCTCCTAAACAGATCAGCTAGGCATTGCTTGTGCCATGTAAGATCTGCACATTTCCCTAGCTGGTCCTGGCTGGGTCATCATTTTTCCTCCACTAATGCTATTTCTACCTTGCCCTATCTGTGACAGTTAATTTTGCCTATCAACTTGGCGAGGCTATATTGTTTGATCAACCACCTGTCTGGATGGTACTGTGAAAGTTTCTGTTTTCTTAAAAATGTGATTTATCCTCAGTTTATGCCCAAAGGACTTAAAATCAGCATACTACAGTGGTGCAGCCACATCAATGTTTATAGCAGCTCAACTCACAATAGCTAAAGTATGCAACCAACCTAGATGTCCTTCAACAGATGAGTCAATAAAGAAAATGAGGTACATATACACAATGCAATATTACTCAGCCTTAAATAAGAATGAAATTATGGCATTTGCAGGTAAATGGATGGAACTGGAGAATATCATACTAAGTGAAATAAGTGAAACCCAAAAAACCAAAAGCCAAATGTTTTTTTTCTGATAAGCAGATGATGATCCATAGTTGGGAGTGGGGGAAGTAGGGAAGAATGAAGAAACTTTGGATTGTGCAGAGGGGAGTAAGGGGAGGGAAGGGGCTGTCGGGATAGGAAGGATGGTGGAATGAGACAGACATTATTACCCTATGTACATGTATGATTGCACTACAGTGTGACCCCACACCATGTACAACCAGGAGAATGAGAAGTTGTGCTGCATTTGTGTACAATGTGTCAAAATGCATTCTACTGTCATGTATAACTAATTAGAACAAGTTTTTAAAATATTTTTAAATAAATAAATTAGTTTAAAAAAAAGAATGTGATTTGATTCAGTAGACTTTGAGGAAAGCAGAATATCCTCCTCCATGATGTGGGTGGGTCTCATCTAATCAGCTGAAGCCTTCAAAAGAGAAAAATGAGTTGTCTAGAAGAGAGTGCTCCCCAAGACTGCCACATAGAAATCATTCCTGACTTTTCAGCCTTCCGAAGTAAGGAATGTGAACACAAAACTGAAACATCAAATTTTTTTTTATATGTTGACATAATAATATTTTACTTTATTTTTCTTATTAAAAACAAAACAAATTGTTTAAAATGTTATTAATATTTGTTACTGGTTATTTACATGGCTATACTAGTTATACTTTACACAATAACCTCCAAGTCACACTATTATGAAACATCAAATTTTACCAGTTTCCTACTGACCTATTTGGTAGTTTCTTGTGCTTGCCAGCTCCCATAATCATATGAGCCAATTCCTTAATCTCTCTTTCTTTTCTCTCTTCTCTCTTCTCTCTCCTCTTCCTCCTCCTTCTCTCTCCCTTTCTTTCTCTCTCTCTACACACACACACACACACACACACACACAATTTTCTCTCAGGAACTGGAAACCAAAGGTGTTTAATGCACTGGACTTAAAGTGTTGGGAGTACTTCCCCATGACAGTCTCCCTGTTTTCCTGGAATGTCACCTGCACACCTTCTCTTGAAGGGAGGCCAAGCCATCAGGTCTTGAGGTGCCTGTCAGATGCCAAACCAGGAAACAATGCTTTGTAATAGTTGCTAGCAATTATTATTACAAGTCATTTTTAAAAAAATATTTATTTATTTGCTTTAGTTGTACACAATGCGTTTTATTTTTACGTGGTGTTGAGGATCGAACCTGGGCTGCGCTCGTGCTAGGTGAGCGCTGTACTGCTGAGCCACAACCCCAGCCCTACAAGTCATTTTTTAACGTGTCTTCTTTCTCTTAGAGAGCACAGAGGAGGCGAGAATTGTCTACCTAAGCTCTCAAGACAATGCCCCGCACATAGTAAGCACACGGTGGATTTGCTATAATTATCACAGGTATTGCATTTTTCAAAAAAAAAAAAAAAAATGAGAGGTAGGGGCAAGGCAGGAGAGGGGAGGGACTTGAGCAGGGGAGGATGGGAAGGCTGGCTATCTAGATTGGCATGCGCAAAGCCTCTTGGTGAAGAGGCGGTATAAGGATCTGTGGTTCTCAGAACTGAATATGTGGGGTTACTGGCATCTGCTCTCATTGGCCAGGGTCTTGGTTGTCAATTCTCAGGAAAGAGGGTACCACTCAGTCCTAACATCATCAAGTGGTTTACTGCCTTACATACATAAACCAGGTAAACCAGTAAGAAGCACTTGACCATAAAAATGCTAAAATAATATTCTTTAATAGATAAAAATACTATTCGGATGGGGATTCAGAATCCCTGGCTTCTAGTTCTTCCCATGGCTTTGGATAAATTGCCTTGCACTGTCGCTGTGAGGATCAAGTGGATGCCTTATGCCAAAGGGCTTTGCAAAATACCATGCAAGTGTTCTGTGAAGTTCCATTTCCCTTCATCTCACTGAAGAAAAGATTAACTTTTTTGTATTGATCAAAAATTATGGCTGTGACAAGATTTATAATCTCAGTATGGATTCAAAGCTATTCATTCTCCCTCAAGTCCTATACAGAGATGCTGTTCTTCAGCCAGACTTTTCTTTTTTTTTTGGTACCGGAGATTGAACTCAGGGGCACTCCAACACTGGGCCACATCCCCAGCTTTTATTTATTTATTTATTTATTATTAGAGACAGGGTCTCACTGAGTTGCTAAGTGCCTTGCCATTGCTGAGGCTGGCTTTGAACTCGTGATCCTCCTGCCTTAGCCTCCCAAGTGCTGGGATTACAGGCATGCGCCACCATGCCCATCTTCAGCCAGACTTAAGATGAGTAGGATCAATGTTTTGACATATAGAATCCCATTCAGAATGCCATAAAAAGGAGTCCTTGTAGCCTGCTGCCTCATCTCCCACAAAGGAATTAAACAGCAGATGGCAACCTTGATGAGTTTAATGGGGATTAATTGCCATTATGTATAAGTAGACAAGACTGTCTATACCAATGTTACTGTGTAAGTTCCATAAAAAAGGTGCTACCTCAAGAAGCAATTAAACCTTTTAACTAAATGTTGTCAGGAAGAACAAGTTAGCATCAATTACTTATACTATATTTTCTTTCTTCAAATTGGAAAAGGCCAGTATTAAATGGTAGTGTCAACTTATGGATTCATTCTTAGTAACATAAGAGAACTGCACTAAGGTTCATTGGCAACTAAAAGTTCTTTGAGGGACACTGATATTTTGTCTTTGTCATGAAGACTCTTTATTGCTAACATTTTGTTTTGAATTTTTACTACCAAAATCAATGTTTCAAATGAAATATGACACAAAAATATGTATCTATGCCATGTTTAAAAATGTTTACCTAAGCCATGTATTAAAATTGCTTTTTGGGTAAAAGATATATATAGTCCCTATTTTCTAGTAATTGTGTTTGAAAGTAATAAGATCCGCCTTTATATAAAAGTAGCATGATATTAATTTCAGGCAAGAATATTAGTAAGATCCTTTATATTCAAAATCAATTGCCAATTCTGTCACTCACATATCTGATAACTATATCGTGTGGTGCTTTGTCTTTAATCAAAATCATGGAATATTATCAACTCAAGTGCTAATGAAAATGAGATGTGAGTTGTCAGTCTAAGATTTAACACAACACATTTGTTCTGGAAATGTATAGAATACAATAAAGGACAAGGTAACTATGTACCCCTCTGTGCTGAGCAAGATATTGCTCTATATTAAAAAATGAGGAACACATTTATCTTAAAAAAAAAAAACTGGATCTATTATTGCTCTTTCAGCCCAAAACATTAGTGAGTCTTCAATCACCGTTAGAATCTCCTCTTACTACTCCGACTGGCAGGAGAACCACACTAACTTTCTCAAACCCGGGGTTCCACATCTAGGCTAGATGATCTTTTCTATACTGCAAAGCAAGACGACAAAGCCTACCCAAAGCACGTCGGAGGTCAGAAAGTGAAACTCAAGGAAACCAAATGCAAGCTGTGAGATCCTGTGACGATCAGAGAAATTAGAGTCCAACTGAGTCAGGATCCAAACAGAACCAGGTGAGAATTAAAATGAGGTGAGTAAAGGAACCCAGAGGCTAACATTCCCAGCTCTGCCACAGTTCCCTGTACATAATAGGAGCTCAACAAATCTCTGATGAGTGAATGAAGCATGAAGACCTAGGTGACTGGTGGAGATTCAGACAGCTTCAAGTTTGATGGTCACTTTCAGCCAGGGTTTTAGTCACCTGGTTGTGTGTTGCAAACATGAAACTGGGGAGTAGGGATGACATGACTTGAAGTGATCACTCATTGCTCTTGGAAAGTTGACTTTTGCCTGTTTTTAGACACTAGTCGAGGTTTTGTCAACCAGTTTTCTGTCCTGAGCTGATAAGTCCTTAAATCCAGCCTGGTTAATCTCAGTCTGTGTCCTTGATCATGACTGTCCTACTGGGTTTGTGTACTACCAAAGTATAACTTGCTTCCTGAGATATTCTGACTCTATTTTCTCCCTGACTCTTATCTGAGCCTCTTTTCCCTTTAGCTCTAATGCCCCATGCTATTCAAAATTGACTCACTTTCCAGCAGTTTCTCCCCATTCTGGGAACTGATAAGGAAGCTCTGGTAGGTCACTTTTGAGAGCTAACCCTCACTAGCCAAATCCTTGCATTTCATTAACATTGGGGAAGAAAAAAAAAAATCTCTCTCCATTCCAGCTGTTAGCAGGCATTTTTAAACCTACTGCTGTGCGTCCAGTGAGGATCTGTTGGTTTTTTTTGTGATTTCTCTCTCCATAAGCCTATCAGGTGCTTTCTGCTGTTTCATCTCAAGCTGGTCTTGAGATCATGGGTCATTTGTCCCCACCCACTTGTATCTGAGGGTTCAAGGAGCTGTGTCCTATAAAGGATAGTGCTTTCCAAATATGGTTGCAATGACACCTGCCACTCCACATGGTCACACAACAATGTGGTCTTTACATCATTTTCACTGGAAGGGGTGTCTCCTTAAAACTTGACTGGATGTTAAACAAGCATAACAGAAATGTCACTGCTTGCTTCTGAGGCGGGATTTGAGGCAGGACTACCTCCAGCTTGCTTGATGGAAGCCTTTGGAGAGAATAGAAGCAAACTTCCTGGGGATGTCACGCTCTGAGGTTAAGATGCCTGATTTGGAGATTCCCACATGGAGAGGTCCTGACAACACACAAAGAGAGAGAGTTGCCCAGCCAATCCTGAGCTGTGTCAGTACCCATTGTTCCAGTGCCAGCCACCATATGGCTGCAACCTTAGGAAGGACCTGGAGCTAAAACTACCCATTGAAGCTGTCTCCAACTTCCTATTCCATACAGAGACCATGAGAGGTAGTAAGATTTGTTATTATTTTAACACTCTAAGGTTTTTTTTGATGCAGCAATAGATAATCAAAACACCTTGAAACCTAATTTTGTTGTAAATATGGGTCAATTTTTTTTTTTTTTTTTTTTTTTTGCTTTTATTTTCTTTTCGCTATGCAATTGCTCTGGCCGTTTTCATGTGAAGATTTGGGAAACTTATGTCACCATTGCTACCACTGTTACCATTCCCAGAATGCCCAGCAGATTTGTTTTTCCCTTAATTTGCTCAGGTGACTCTAATGTCCTGTCAAATTTGAGAACTCCTTGCTAACATAAACTAGCTCCAAGATTTGACTCTCAACTCTTGGAGTCAGCTTTGTGCCTGGCTGTTCCTCTTGGTTTTTATGATCTTACCTCATTCAGGTGCACCATTAAGCGTGTGAAATTGAACTGATCAGCAGTGAAGCAGATTCTACAAACTTCCTTGCAGTGCTTCTGCAAATTGACCTGCTGAGAACTTGACCAGTGCATGACATAATTTCAGTGGATAGTGATTGGCCTCATCTGGTCAGTTTTCTTCCTGTTGTTTTGTGGCTGATAGATATCCCAAGTGAATTTATGGCGGAAAATCCATAAATGATAATGTAAACACGATGCACATCTTCAGAGTGGAGTGCTTAAAATTGTTCCACCATTTATCATAAACAATAAGATGCTTTTTGCAAAATGTTTCTAGTTATTACGAAAAGAAAACATTGATGATATTTAGAGGAAATGTTCATGTATTGTCATTTGACAAGGCATGACAATTTAGCTATTTTGCACCAGGTGTTCATTCTCCTTCTTTCTCACCGTGGACAGAATGTACTTCAGCACACCCTTGGTGCTGGATGTGCACAGACGTGACATGAGACCTTCCAGAACGTGAGAAGGATTTGATGTGCTATTGCAAACTTGAAGACGGAGGAGCCCAATGTCCAGGAGGCAGTGTCCCGCAAGGCTTAGAGTGGCCCCCCCCGACTGAAAGCCATCAAAGAAACAGGGACCTCAGTCCTATAACCACCAGGAGACAAATTCTGCCAACAACTCAAGTGAGCTGAGAATAACTTCCCCTTGGACATCCACATGAGAAGTCAACCAAGCCAACACCTTGATTTCCACCCTGTGATACCCTAAGCAGAAAATCTGTATGGTATGTATTAAAACTACCTCAGAGCAGTGTGATGAAGGCTAATAGAACAATGTTGGTGATTTTTTTGGGTACTGGGGATTGAACCCAGGGGTGCTCAACCATTAAGCTACATCCACAGGTCTCTTTACTTCTTTTAATTTTGAGACAGGGTCTTGCTAAGTTGCTGAGGGTCATGCTACATTGCTGAGACTGGCCTTGAACTTGAGATCCTCCTGCCTCAGCTTCCTGAGCCACTGGGATTACAGGTGTGCAGCACTGTGCCTGGCTGTTTTCACTTTTTAATGACACCATTGGTAGCTTGTAGTTCAAACTAAACTCAATCAGTGTTGAGGCAGACAAGCAGCCAGTGGCACAATGGTACACTCTAGATGATACACTTTGGAATGATACATTCCAAAGAATATTTGATGAATAAATAAATAAATAAATCTGGAAAGTGGGTCTGATCATGTAGAAGGCAATACATTCGGCCTCTGTGGAAGAAAAGGATTCAAGTGCCTAGAAACCAGCCTGTAATTCTGTGAACAGGGATATTCTAGTTGTTCTCTGTACTCCAGGCAGTTGCAGTCACAAACTCCAACACAACTTTTTCCATCATATAAGACATCTCAGTGTTATCCCATAGTAAGTGAGTAATGGATTATCATGGGAAATGTTATTTCCAAGATTAATTGTAAGGCACTGTAAGGGGCTGAAACCTCCCCAAAATTCATATATTGAAGTCTTAACCCCCAGCACCTCAGAGTGTGACTGTATCTGGATACAAGAGTCTTTAAAGAGGTCATTAACTTAGACTACGGCCCTCATCCAATGTGACTTGTGGATATTAGGACACATCATGCACAGAGAAGACCACATAAAGACCCCAGAGAGAAGACAGCCAGTGACAGACCAAGAAAGGAGGCCTCAGAAGAAGCCAATCCTGCTGACATTTTGATTTTTGGATTTAGACTCCAGAACTGAAATCATACACTGTTGTTTAATCACCCAGCCTGTGGTACTTCGTCATTATAGCACCAGCAATCTAATGCAAACAGGAATACAGATTCCAATTGTCTATTAGTCTTACTTAGGGGATTTTTCACCTAAAAAAAAAAAAAAAAATGACGATGGTTTTATAGCCTAATAGTACTGTGTATTGATCCTTCCCACGAAGTCCACTTTATAATGTTGGAACCTCAAGAATTTCATCTTGCATGTGCCTGAATGGCAAAACTGTCCCATAGGAATTTTAGATTTGTTATGTTTGTAGCCACATAATAACCCCATGTTCAGCACGATGCAGCAAAGAGTCTTCAGACTATGTCAAGTATGCTAACAATGCCCTATTCATCCTCACGTATGTGTGCATGTGTTACAGTAGATGGTAAAAATGAGCTTTTTTTTTTCAGTTATGCATTAAATGAATGGTTTCCATCATTTTCATGTAATAAACACAAAGGTCTGTTTTCCAATCCCTGTGTCATGATCTGCACACAGCGTTGGGGATCAGTTCGTTTTGCATTCTGCTGCTGAACTACATTTGCCATCTGCTGGTTCCCTAAAAAAAAGAGTTTTCAATCCTTTTCAGTCTTCTTGCATTGCGTGTTGGTCTTTGCTGTCACTTTGAAACATGGACAATGCGGACATTCTATTTTAAATGCCATTGAAGAAACTGTTACGTGAGGTTCTGGGCAATTTTGCCAGGTTTGAGGTGTTTCACCATATTTTGTGGCAACTGGAAACGTACAGTTCTTCGTCCAGATTTGGTGCTTGAGGTCAGTGGATTCATTGCTATGGCCAAGACTGAGAAGATGCATATTCTGCGTTTAAGGCAAATTCCTCAGTTTACCGCTCACTAAGTACAGAGAGATGCAGGGGGAGGGGGAGGCCCAGGACCATAATGGGACTCCCTAAAGTTCCAAGACAAGAACACAGGGCATAATAGGCGGCAACACAAACATTGTTTCACTTTTTAGTGTCTCAATTTCCCTGTCCACAGAATTGAAACTATAGAAATATTGGATTAAGTTCTCCTTCAATCTACTGTTGGGAATTTCAGCCTTTAAAGAAATAGGAGAGTCTTAAAATAAAAACTGCTTCTGCACAATACAATTTCTACTTATTTTTCAGGACTATCTGGCTCATGCCTTCTGGGGCTACAGACCCATGTATTCGAATCCTCACCCAGTTACTCTACTGTTAACTATTTCATCTTGGACTTGTTACACGTGTCTCTCAGCCCAAATGTCTTCAGCCATAATATGGGAATGACAATTATCCACCCTTCATAGTATTTTTTTTCCAAGAATGAAATTAAATAATCTACTCTTTAAAAGTGTGCAATCAATGTTAAATATTGTTGTTTTACATGATTATTTTGTTGTACTTCCTCTTAATCGTTTTGGTGAGGAATGGCATATGAAAATAGTATTAGGTCCGATTTGGATACCGTTATCCTTAGCGACTCTCAATTCAGTTTACGGTTCAAAAGCCAATGCTTTCAACAAATTTAGATCTTCTCTTGAACATACCAAGGACTATTTTTCTAATATAGGGTTAATAAAGTCAGGAAAGTATTTGTAGGCAATGACACTATTTCATAAAATTCAACAAATGTAATAATCTAATCATTTAACACTATTAACAGAAGCATGGAGAGATATAAATGGACACGTGTGTGCAAGATACAGGGTCACAGGAAGTATAGCTAACTAGCACCCTTAGCAAAGGGTTGTTTGCAATTATTATCAGTTCCTGCCAATAACTTTATTATAAAGGCCTGATCGATGAGAGGAGAGGGTAGAGTCCCTCCCCTTTGCCATTGGATTCTGCATTACCCCAATTCACAACTACGACCAAGAATAAAACAGTCCTGTGGGTTGCTCTACTAAACATCATCATTGCACCCATCAGAAATTGTACACTAACTTCAGCAAGTCTGCAATCCCTGGATTTACATGATTCACATTCACCGGATTCAATTCTCTGGCTCTAAATACTCCTCTGTTTTCTCTTCATATGTCAGGGATACTCTGGAGTTAAGAAGAGGGGAGTCTCTCTCCACCAATGCATATTCTGTGGATTTGTCATTAACAAAACTTACTTTGAAAACCCCTAGAGAGATAGATCAACTATGTTTTGCTTGTTGGTTTTGGACAGCAGAAAAAGTAACTTTGAACCCAGAAAGCATTAGCACATTACTCATAAAACAGTTGCATTATGGTGTCCATTTATCACTCTGTGTAGGAATCCAGTGTAAAGTTTATCTATTGGCGTCAGGGCAGAGATTTTACTCTTAACCATTTTTGTGGTCATTTACATATCAATTATACTGTACAACTTTGTGTAGATCTTGTATTTGTGCTGTTTTCTCCAAAACAAAACAATAAAACAAAAATCTAAATATGATGATACAGTCTAGGGGGTACTTTCCACTTAGTGTTTACAAAGAATTAAACAAGTGATGGATGAATAACTAAAAAGAACTAATAAAAAGTAAAAAAAAAACAACAACAATAATAATCCTTTTCAATCTGAGCCAACCTGAACACAGATGCCCAACCAGCCTGCAATCTTGCTTGAATTACAATAAGTAACACCAATTTCTGCCTTTCAGTCTTCTACCTGGACTGCTGTATGATAGCCACTCAGTCTATGGGGAGCTGTACGAAGCACTTGTCAGTGTCTACAGATTAAAGCAGGTAAACAAGAAGGTGGAAATTATAAGGAAACAAAAGCCCAATTAGAACAGAGCTCTGCAGTTGTTGTATTCTCTACTCTGAACAATACAAGCAAATTCCCATATTATTAGACTGATTTTGCCCCTAGTATTAATTTTCCTTGCTGTTGTGAAAAAAAAAAAAAAAATAGCTGTAACAAACTTGGCTTAGAACAATGCAAATGAATCACCTTAGAGTTCTGGCAGCCAGATTCTGAAGTGGGTCTCACTGGGTTACAATCAAGGTGTTAGATTCTCCCAGAGGGAGAAGCTGCCCTATGGTCTTTTCCCATCTCTTTGCAGAAGTCCATGTTCCTTGGCTTGGAACCCCTCCATCCTCCTGAAAGCCAGCAACATCGAGTTGAGTTCCTCTCACAATGTCACATCCCTAACAACTTTGTGATTCATTTGGGCCCATGCAAATATAAAACATATTTCTCATAAGATAAATATTTAAGATCAGCTGAGGACTCTCTTTAATTCTACCCTTAACCTTAATTTTTCTCTTGTCTAAGTAAACCTAACATACTCGTAAATTCTGGGGATTACAATGTGAACATCTTTGAGCAAGAGCAACATTCAGCCCGTCATATCCCTTATACATGTGATTAATTCTTTTCAAAATATACTTTGGTGGTCCAATTGTAGGGAGAAGCAGGCTAAAGAATTTTACTTGCAATGAACAAACTATTTAAAGAACTCTGGGACTATCTACCACCTTTAACAATTGCATGTGGATGCAAAGAGGAGGACAACTTGTAATTCTACTTCCTCATTGCTGATGGAGCAATAACCACTCTCAATAGCAATATTAAATAGAAAGCCATCAGAACATTTGAAATATTTTCTCAGAAAAATCACTAGCTTTTACTAATTGGGCCAACATGAAATTTATTTTTCTTTAGAAAGTCACAAGTTTGTTTGTTTGTTTATTTGTTTGTGTGTGTGACTTACTTGAGAACAAAAGCTCACCAAAACTGAATTCTTTTTAAAAAAAGAATTTAAAAACTCCATTAATGAACTTTCAGTTGCAGGGAGACAGATTACAAGATAGAGTTTGAGTGAAGCTCTCTCGATACATAAGAAAAAAAAATAATAAAGTACATAAAAATTGCTAGAGATTGCCTGAACTATAGCATAAATTATGGCATTAAACCCTACTGGCAAAGATTAAAATTTCTAGAATGAACATAAGGTATATTATATTTTAAAATGTATACTTATTGGGGAATTTTCATTTTGAAAAATAAAAGGGAAATTGCAAATTATAATAAAATACTAAGGATTAGAGGTATAACTCAAACAGAAGCACATGAAATTCAAATGTGACACTGCTAATCACTCTCTGTGCATATGCATAAACTGCTTCCAGAGAAGTTCATAGTTTGAAGAGAAATTGAGAACATTCAGAATTGAATAAGCCCTTCCTTATTTACCAATTCCTGCCCCGAAGGAACACAATCTGGCAGTGAATTTGTGCTAGTAGTTTGACACTCATCAATGCTCCAAAAGTAAAATTGCCAGCCCTTCTCTCTTTATTCTGATCTTGTTCTACAAGTTGAAACAAGTACAGGAGACATCTCTCTGATCTCTACTGAAATATTTTCCAGCTTAAAATAAATCCTGCAGATAGGCAGGTGGCATATCTAGAAAAATTTATTTGTGTTATGGTCATAAGGTCATAACCATAATGCATGAAGTGATAGGACCCTTTTTATCCACACCCCCCCCAATCCTGTTCTATTCATGCCTGACCTTTGTCCAAAAGAAAGAAGTTTTTGAGTTGAGTATTGTACTCCAGGTAATATGCTCTTTTAAAAATGCAAATGTTCCTGAGTTTATACAATACAATCATAAAACAAATGATAATAACAATTAAATAATGATTCAAATTCAATAATTAGTAGATGTTAACATAGAACCTGTAATGTCCTATCTTTTCCCCAACACAAACAGAACAGGCTTGTTTAAGGATTTTGGTCGCCAGCAACTAAAATCAACATGGTAGGTTTAAGTATGGAGCACTGCTGGTGGAAACCACTCTCAGGAGAGAATAAGTCCAAGGACACATTTGTCTATCAGAAGCAACAATGAACAAATCCACAGCTAGTGGATCATCAGAAGTCAATGTTGATGGTAGGATTAATAGTTATCCCTGGTGACATAACAATCATTTGAAAAAGACTACAGAGAAGAGGTTTCAAAGTCTAAGAGCCAAGCAAGGTGGAACACTAAATGGAAAGCTTCTTTTGCAGGAACCCTGAATTGCTGAAGGGTCATGAAGTTAGAATATGATGCACCCTTTGGAATGCATTTTTATGGTGGGGGAAGCCTAACGTATCACCCAATTTTAGGAGAAATTGCTGCTTTGACTGAAGTAGGTGGCATAAGGAAATAAAAAATCTTCCATGAGATTTCCTGAACACTAGTCTACAATTTGCTAAACTTAGGTCCTGGATTTAAATTATAAGTTATACATGAAAATCAAAGGAAACAAAAACAACTAAGGAAAGTGTAATTTAAGTGAGGGAAAAGAGAAGGAGATTGATGATTACACATCTGTCAGACAATATGGACCAGAAGAAAAATAACATATTACTGGAAATAAGATCATGGCTTATGAATAAAGATCTCAACTCACCAGGTCACTCCACAAGAGATTAAAAAAATTTTAAATAAAACATAAGAGAAACTAACAAATACTTTATTATATTGAAATATTCAAAACACTTATACAGTAGTAGGAAGTCAAGAAGAAAACATTTGTAAAATACAGAATAATATAAAAATATTCTCAACAAAAATACAATATTCAAGCTGGGCACTGTGGCGCACGCCTGTAATCCCAGCACTTGGGAGGCTGAGGCAGGAGGATCGCGAGTTCAAAGCCAGCCTCAGCAATGGCGAGGCATTTAGCAACTCAGTGAGACCCTGTCTCTAATAAAATACAAAAAAGGGCTAGGGATGTGGCCCAGTGGACAAGTGCCCCTGAGTTCAATCCTCAGTACCAAAAAATAATAATAATAATACAATATTGAAAACACATGAACAATGCAAAAATATTACACATCAGACTTACTAGATGAAGACCAGTTGGGGTTCAGAGGAGAATTCTCTTTAAAGAATATTTTAAAAGAAAGAAAGACAGAAAATAAGTGTTCAAGGCATGAGTTTAGGAGGTGATGAAATGAACCATAAAATACACCAAAGGAAAAAAAATGAAACATTAAAATAAATGCAGAAAGTAATGAACTTACAGGCACAATCCAAAAGACATATAATGACAGTTAAAAGAAAATTCTACAAAAAGACTAATTATATTGACAATCTTTAGCAATATTTCTCAAGAGAAAAAAGGGTGGGAAATCATAATTAAATTTTGGAAATAAGAATGGGGACTATATTAGGGCTCTGAGAAAAAGAACAAATATAACAGATTATAAAGACGATAGATGATAGATCTGTGTGTGTGTGTGTGTGTGTGTGTGTGTGTGTGTGTGTGTGTGGTCAGAGAGAGAGAGAGAGAATGAGAGAGAGAGACAGAGACAGAGAGAGAGACAGGGAAGATTTATAATGAGAATGGGCTCATGTAACTATCAAGGCTGATCAGTTCCTAGGTGTGTCATCTGTAAGGTGGGCAATCAGTGAAACTGATGCCATAGTCACCGTGAGTACAAAGGCCTAGGAACCAGGGGAAGAGCTCACCTAAGTCCCAGGGTCTGAACGCCTGATTACTGGGAGCTTTGATGTCCGGGCATGAAAAAACGGTGCCTCTGTTCCAGAAGAGGCAGTGAATTTCCTTTCTTCTGCCTTTTGTTTTATGAAGGCAGAAGAAATTCAAGAAATTGGCTCATGCTTGCTGCAGTTAGTCAACATGTCCCTTCTCAGAAGACTGCTTGCTCAGTCTGCTGAATAAACTCACAATCTCTTTTAGAAGCATCTGTCTAGAACAGATTGACATCCAGAAATGATTATTTACTAATATCTGAATATCCCTAAGCCTGGTGAAGTTGACACCTAAAATCAACTTTCACAAGGATTGACTGGAGATACAGCAGAGGTTTTTTTTTTTAAATATTTATTTATTTACTTTAGTTGTACACAATGCAATGCATTTATGTTTACGTGGTGCTGAGGATCGAACCCGGGCCGCGCACGTGTGAGGCGAGCGCTCTGCTGCTGAGCCACAACCCCAGCCCCAGAGGTTATTTTTTTTAATAAAGTATTAAAACTTATGCCACTTATAAATTTAAACTTAACTTTACAAATTCCTTTAAAAAAAACTGTTACCAAAATCTGAACAAGAATTAGAAAAGCATTTTATGGTCCTGGATAGAATCAGTAAATTTATGACATCATTATTTTGGTTTTTAAAGTTCTCCCTATAAAGAAACATTATTTACTGAAGTTTCAGTGGTTGAAATCTATCCTACTACAAGGAAATATGGAAACCAAACTAGAAATGTTCACAGGTATCACGATCATCTATAGCTGAAATTCAAAAAAGAATCAACAAAAATATCCTAGAACTAATAAGTAATTGTAACAAGGCTGCAGGATAGAGGTTAATTTACAAAAGTTTCCTATAATCAGTTTCCTATAATCTAGTATAAAATTCAACAAGTGGAACATGAAAGTAAAAACACATTAGCTCCCCTAAAAATAAAGTACTGAAGTATAAAAATATTTGCAAGATCTACATAAGGAAAACTATAAAACAGTGATATATGAAAGAATTAATAAATGGAGAAATATTTCATATTCATGGTGAGAGTGACTCAATATTGTCATTATGTCCATTTTTCTCAACTTGACCTGTAGATTCAATGAAATCTCAATCAAAATCACAGGAAATCATCCCCCAGATCCCCCAAATCCAATTCTAAAGTTTCTTTGGGGACTCAAATGCCCTAGAATACATTACACAATATTGGAGAAGAACAAAGAGCACTAACCCTGAAATTTCAAGATTTACTGTAAGACTGTAACAATTAAGACAATGTGGTAGCAGAAAAAGAATAAATAGACAGAACCACGGAACAGAACAGAACCCAGGAGAGACTGACATACATGTGGTCAACTGACTTTAGACTAAATAACAAACGCAATACAATGGGGGAAATGGTATTTTCAACCAATGATGCCTGCACAACAGGAATTTTGCATGTAGAGAAATGAACCTAGACACACCACTTACATTCTTTGTATAATTTAACTTAAATAAGTCAAAGATCTAATATGAAACTATAAACTTTCTAGAAGATAATTTATGAGAAAATCCACATGATCTTGGGTTTGGTGATGATTTTGTACATACAATACCAAAGGCAGGCTTCATAAAAGAAAGACTTGGTGAGTTACGCCTAATTAAAATTTAAGTTTTATTTTCTGGCAAAAGACACAGTCAGGAGAATGAAGAGATAAGCCTCATCCTGAGAGGAAAATATATGTAAACACATATATGATAAAAGGCTGTTTTCCAAATTAGAAGAAGCATTCTTAGACTCAGCAGTAAGAAAAAAAAAAAAAAAAAAAAAAAACTGGTACAAATATGGTCATGTATTAACAAATATCACCAAAATAAAAAAAAATACAGAGGTGGCAACTAGATAAATGGAAAAGATATTTCAGGCGTATATTATCAAGGAAAGGAAAACTAAAATAATAGTGAGATATCACTGAACACATATTAGTATGGCCAAAATCCAGAATACAGAGAACACTAAATGTTGACAAGATATGGAATAACAGGACTCTTTATTCATTGTGGGTATGAATGTACAATGGTACATCCACTTAAAAAGAGATCTTGGCAATTTCTTACAAAACTAATTTATACTCTTATTGTACATTTCAGCAGTCATTTTCCTTGTTTTTGTTTTGTTTTGTTTTGTCCATTAATTTTTAAAATTTTCAGACAGGGTCTCACTAAGTTGTTTACAGCCTTGCTCAATTACAAAAGCTGGCTTTGAACTTGCAATCCTCCTGCCTCAGCCTCCAGAGCTACTGACGTTACAGGCATGTACCACCATACCTGGCCATTCCTTGGTATTTACTCAAAAGAATTGAAAACACAGGCTCACAAAATCCTGCACACAGATGGATAGTAGCTTTGTTTATAATTATCAAAACTTGGAAGCAATTAAGACACCCTTCAGTCGACAGAGCAGTTGGAGGTCTAATTCAGTGATACAGCACATGCCTCCTGTGCACAAGGCTCAACACAGCAACAAGAGGTCCATGGCAGATCTAGACAAAGGAATATATTCAGCATTAAAAAGAAATTAGCTATTGCCGGGCGCGGTGGCGCACGCCTGTAATCCCAGCACTTTGGGAGGCTGAGGTAGGAGGATCACGAGTTCAAAGCCAGCCTCAGCAATGGCGAGGCACTTAGCAACTCAGTGAGACCCTGTCTCTAAATAAAATACAAAAAAGGGCTGGGGATGTGACCCAGTGGACGAGTGCCCCTGAGTTCAATCCCCGGTACCACACAAAAAAAAAAAAAAAAAAAAAAAAAAAAAGAAATTAGCTATTAATCCATGAAAAGACATGGAGAAAACTTACAGGGTATAAATAAATGAAATAAGGCAATCTGAAATGCCCTACATACTGTAGGATCCAACCACATGACATTCTGCGAGAGACAGTCTGCCTGGAGTTACAGGAGAGAGAAGGGTGCGTGGGGAGGGCAGTGAAATTATTCTGTGTAATACTGTAATTGGGACCACATACCAACATTTGCCTAAACCCATAGAATGTCCAACACCAAGAGTGAATCCAACTGTAAACTCTGGAGACCTGTCCATGTAGGTCACCAGATGCAACAACTGCACCACTCTGGTGGAGGATTTTGATAATGAGGAAGGTTAAGCAAGGGTGTGGGGGGTGTAATACAGGAAGTCTCTCAACCTTCTGCTCAATCCTTCTCTGAACCTAAAATTGCTCTAAAAATAGTCCATTAAAAATACAAAAAAAAAGAGCCGGGCGCGGTGGCGCACGCCTGTAATCCCAGCACTTTGGGAGGCTGAGGCAGGAGGATCGCGAGTTCAAAGCCAGCCTCAGCAACGGCGAGGCACTTAGTAACTCAGTGAGACCCTGCTTCTAATAAAATACAAAAAAAAAGGGCTGGGGATGTGGCCCAGTGGTCAAGTGCCCCTGAGTTCAATCCCCGGTAAAAAAAAAAATACAAAAAAAATACAAAAAAAAAAATCCTAGAAAACTAGAAGGAAACTTATAACTTTTTTTTTAACCTGGCAGAAAATGATGTAAGAAGCAGGAGGAGGAATGAGAGGAGGAGGAGGACCTAACAAAAAGTAAGATCTCCTCACTTCTGTTGCATTTCACTCATTAGCAGCAAATCAGTAAGCCCAGCACACACTCCAATAGAGAGGATTACGTGAGGACACAAAAATAAGAAAGAAAGGGCACACGTAGAGACCGAAGAAAGGAAGGAAGTGGAGAAAGAGAGAGGGAGGAGGGAGGAAGGGGATGAAGGGAGGAGGAAAACAGGGAGAAGGAGGAAAAAGAGGGAAGAAGGGAGGGAGCAAAGAAGAAACAAATTAAGGTATAAACAATGGAAGGAAGAAAAGATGAGGGATGGGAGGAAGGAGGAAGGGGAGGGACAGTAAAGAGAAGGTAATAAAGACTTGAAAAGAAACATAACACTTATTAGCTGTTGACAGTATCTCCACAGAAAACCAAATGAATGTATATATTTTTCCATGAAAAAATTATTATAATAAATAAATTTTAATAAAGATCTCAAAAATGAAATTTTATCCTTTGAACAAGTTTTTCCAGGAAAACCAAATATCAACCAGAAGTGTGGAGTTGAGACTGGCTTAGTTCACTTGGCATGATAGTCTGCAGATCCATCTGTTTGCTGGCAAATGTGATGAAGTCATTCTTCTTCATGGCTGAGTAATAATCCATTGTGTATATATACCACATTTTCTTTATCCTTTCATCAATTGGAAGGCACCAAGGTTGGTGCCATAGCTTAGCAAAATTTAAAAAAAAATACAAGTGCATTAGATTAGACAATGGGAAATGGAGGGAAGGGAGGGGATATAAGTAAAGAGAGTGGAATGAAGGTGACATATATCGTATATATATATACACATACATATATGTATGCATATATGTGTGTGTGTGTGTGTATATACGTATATATATATATATGTATATATATATATATATGAAAACAACACAGTGAATCCCACCACCATATACATCCATAAAAATGGGACTCCAACTAGAATATGATATATTCCATGCTTGTATGAGTATATCAACATGGATTCTACTGCCATATGAAATTAAGAAGAGAAATATAAAATTGAATATTTACCTTTAATCATTTATAAAAACTAACTCAAAATGGATCAAAAGGCCTAAATTTAATAGCTAAAGCTTTCAAATTCTTTAAAGAAAAAATTAAGAGAAGCCTTCACGTCACGGGTGTGACACCAACAGCACTGGCCACAATGTAAACAATAGGTAAACTGAACTACATCAAAATCAAAACTGCTGCACATCAAAGGAAATAATCAACCAAATGAAAGGTAACCCATAATATCTAGTGAACAGTTAATGCCCAGAACATATAAACAAACTCTTACAATCAATAACAACAAAAATACAATTGAAAAATGAGCAAAAGACTAAAATAGATCTTATCTCCAAAGTAATGGTAAACAAACATGAAAAGGTGCTCAACATCTTTAGTCATTAGGGAAATGCAAATCAAAAGCACAACTGCTTCACACCTACTAGAATGCCTATTTTTTTTTATTTATTTTTTTTTTTTTTCAGTACTCAGGGATTAAACCCAGGGGTGCTTAACCAACATCCCCAGCCCTTTTTATTTTTTATTTAGAGACAGGGTCTCACTAACTTGCTTAGGGCCTTGCTAAGGTTCGGACACTGGCTTTGAACTTGTGATCTTCCTGTCTCAGCCTCCTGAACAGCTGGGACTATAGGTGTGCACCACCATACCCAGCTATAACTTTCTTTAAAATGGTCATTGTGTGTAGAAATTAAGATCCTTGTGCATTGCTGGTGGCAATAAATAAGACGACAGCAGCTGTGCAAGGCAGTCTGGTGGTTGTTCAACAAGTTAACACAGACTTATGATATGACCCAACAATTTCTCTGTATACACCTAAGGAATTGAAAGCAGGTCAGACATGGTGATACATGCCTGTAATTTCATATCCAGAAGTCTGAGGCATGAGCATCACAAGTTTAAGGCCATCCTGAGCAATTTTCTGTATCCAAAATTTTAAACAAGTATAGGGATGTATGTAGCTCAGGGATAAAGCAACCCTGAGTTCAATCTCCAGCGCAAAAAATAAAAAAAAAAAAATTAAGAGAAGGAACTCAGGAACTTGACAGATATTCATATACCAATGTTCATAGCACCATTATTTATAATATCCAAAATATGGGTGCAATTCATGTATTCATATACAGATAAAATAAGACATCAATACTCGATGGAATATTATTCAGCCAAAAACAAGAATAAATTTTGACATATATAGCAACATAGATTGATCTTCACAATATTATACTAAGTGAATACACAATATTATACTAAGTGAATTTATCTAGAACAAGTACAATGTGATCCCACTTATATGAGGTACTTAGAATAGGCGAACTCTTAAGCTGAAAAGTAGACTGGAACTCTTAGGGGATGGGGAAGGGGAGAATGGGGAGTCATGTTGAAGGGTTACAAAGTCTATATCAGGTATGATGAAGTCATTCGGCATATAAACAGTGATGATGTCATACAGCATTGCGAAGGCACTTAATTCCATTGAATCATACACTTATAAATGGTTATAATGCTATGTTAAGTATATTTACCAAAATAAAAAAAAAATGATATTTTGTAACACCAAATAGCAGTTTGAAAATCAAAATACTACACCATTTCCACTGGCAAGAAAGGAAGAAAGAGAGAAAGAGAACAGATAACTGAAATTAAATTTGCGATTCGATGTGTCAAAATTTTATAGAAAATTATAAGATTTTATTGAAAGGCAACAAAGAAAATGCATCAAATACACATCATAGATGGGAAGATACAGCATTAGAAATAAATGAACCTTAAATTATTTATAGGTTCAATATAATTCCAATCATAATCACAAAAATGTTTTTCATGGAACTTGGTAAACTAATTATAAATTTGTTTAAAAGCTCAAAGGCAAGAAAGACCTTCCCCAAAAGCATAACCAAAAATACCCTCTTATTATCATTTAAAAAAATCTATTGATAGTAGAGTTATTAATATAATTTGAGGACATAAAAGGACAAACACTAATGGATCAGGGAAAAAAATAAACGGCTCAGAAATGGGGCCAGTGATTATCTACAAGGAATAAAAACGAAATCGCTAGTCAATGCCACACACACACACACACACACACACACACACACACACGAATACAGATGGTGTGCTGGAGACTTAAATGTGCGCGAAAAATATAGGTAAACAAGATCACGATTTCAAGGCGCGGAAAGAATTCTTAAAATGTTTTTAGGTTAATTCATAAAGAAAAAGACTGACGCATTGCATTAAAAATTAAGATGTCTATAAATCCTAAAACACCATAAAACTTTAAAAAATGTTACAGATGGGAAAATGTTTGTGTATAAAAGTAAGAGACTTGTTTCCAGAATGAACCTTTCCAAATGTATTAAAAGCAAGTGCTCATTAAAAAATGTTACCGTTTAGTACATTTGGGCACACACCCTCTAGGACCCAGAAATAATTACCAATGGGAAATCTTGCAAAGGGCCTCCTGAGAGACCTTTTATGAGCACTCAAATCATCATTGTCTATAACAAGAAAAGAGAAAAACAAATGTGGCATAATTACCCAATGGAGTGTCAATGATCAGTGGGCATCAAGGCCGGTCACACATTGCAGACAGAGGAGGGTTTAAAAAACACTGATGCTTTGTCCCAACCCCAGGAGGAATGCATTCATCAGGTATGTGGTGAGACTTAGGCACTGACAGCTTTGAAAATCTTCCCAGTTGTTTCAAATGTGCATCCATGCTGATTCACCTCTGTTATACAACACCCTACATGAAAGTACACATGCAATCATGAATGTCTCACACATAATTCAGAAGCAAAAATCACTAAAGGAGACAGACATTTTTGTGTGTAAAATTAAAATAAAAAAGAAACAAGTACACATTATAATGTTTAGACATACATACAAACTAATAAAACTACAAAATTACTATAAATTATTAATACTGCTTATATAGGCTTCTTTTTTTAATATTTGCAGTCATAGATGGACACAATAACCTTTATTTTATTTTATTTTTTTATGTGGTGGTGAGGATTAAATCCAGTGCCTCACATATGCTAGGCAAATACTCTATCCCTGAGCTATAGCCCAGCCCTTAGGCTTCTTATTCATAATTATCTTTTATATGTACTTGAAATTTTAGTAATTATAGAAAATATGATCATTGGAATTAGGTGTTATGCTGCATAATATGCACGCAGACACATGTATATATGTGTGCACATATAGACACACAATAGTGTGCATATGCCAGTTATTGGCACACACTGCTGGGCACAAAGTGATGGCAGATGAGTGTTGCCTGAAGATGAGTGTTGCCTTGGTGATGGCAGTAAGATTTCAGTATCATGAGTCTGTACAACTGTGTTTTCCCTGACATTGAGCATGTCCTTGGGCAGGCTGGTCCCAGCAGAAAAGCAGAGCAGACTCCCTTGAGTCAAGGACTGTCAGCAGCCCACAGCCTCAGCCAGATGTTCTCTCAGTACCAAGGTAGGAAGTCAAAGCTGGGCCTGGAAACCAAGTCCCATGAAACTCAAACTGTCCTCCAGGAAAAGACTATCACTCTATAAAAATGCACCCAATCATGACACTAGCATCTCAGCGCAGACATCTCAGTGAGACGGGAACCAACCAGGCCACACAAAAAATACAGTCCTGGTCCATTCTTTTCCCCTTGGTCACCCAAACAAATGCTCATTACCAGATTTCCCCCCACCGAAGGAGAACTTGAACATCATCAGAACTGAGCACATTGCTTTTGTGTTCTGTGCACAAAGATGGCAATGAAGGTGCTGTGGTCAATTATAGTGAGAGAGACATTGCACATCACATGATAAAGCTTATCCTAAAATGGATTTATCATATTTAATTAAATGCAGAAATAATAGATGGGCCTTTCCGATGAGCAACAATTTACCAATATCTCTCCACTTAGATTCTGCAGTAACTCACCCCTTTCAGTCATATAAAGTGACAACAACTAAAACCAAAGTACATTCTCATTTATAATCGTTTCAGAAAGAAAAATTGCACCATTGTAGAGTTACATGCACAAGTAAACAAGCTGCACTTGAAACTAACATCACTGGAAGTATTTTCAAAATGAATGTGAAAATCAATATTCTTAAAATATTTTCTAAAACATTAAAGCAACAACCAATTAAAACAAGTACATTTACTTTAGATTCTCATTATTAAAATTAAATTAATCATTTTATATATAGAAATGCACATATGACAAACTTAAACCATACATAAAGCTATCGATACGTTGTGTCATTATGAGAAGATTCTGGAAGGCTTTATTTGGGTTAAACTATGTCTTCATTTAAAATAATACACTTCTCTAAATTATAAGAATAATTGAAGCAAAAATCAGAACTCCTTTATTTCGTAAATTTTCTCCCCCATACCTCAGTATATAAATGTTTGTGTAAATCCACTTGTTATAATGTTTCATCTGAAAACTGAAAGTCAGTGTGGCTCTATACTGTTTTAAAGATGCAAAGGCTGCCAGTCTTCCTCAGGAGTATGTCTGGTTTTCACTGAGGTGGTAAAGTGACATGGAAAGAAATCAGCCTACCCATTAATCTAATGACTCCAGCAGCCCTCAAGATGAGTGGCTCGGGGAAGTCTTGGCCCAGAGGTACAAGTACAGATGTGTTGTGCAGATTTGTTGGGGTGGGCTTTGTAGCTCAGCTGTGCCACTGGACTGACAGGTGCTCAGCTGGGTCTGTCTTCAATACTTACAAAGTGAAGGTGTTTGCTACCTGCTGAAGGTCAAGTTGCCCAAGAGCATAAACTCAGCTTTTTGCTGAAAGCAAAGAATCAAGTAAAAATTTTAGATAGTGTCTTGGTCATCTGCTTCCCAAAAAGCTGGTTGGGTAAGTGCTGGGTGGTGAGTCTGGGTATGAATGGATGGATCAAGTTAAGATGAGATTAAAAGTTGCCGCTGCGTTAGAGTCATCCCCACCGCATCCACAGATCCATAGTTTCACTATCCACCCTTTCAGTCATCCATTGTCAAAAGGAAAAAGAAGGGTGAATAAAGAAAGACATTTTGATAAAAACACAGAGAGATAATTATATTCACATAATATTATTACAGTACATTGTTATAATTATTTTCTTTTATTAGTTATTATTGTTAACCTCTTCCTGTGCCAACCTTATAAAATAAACTTCATCACACGTATGAAAAAAAAAAAAAAAATAACGTGTACAGGATTCAGAATTATCTGAGGCTTCAGGCATCTACTGGGACACTTAGAACGTATCCCCTACAGACCGGGAGCGACTACTTTGAAGACTTTTGAAAAGATAACATTACTAACAGTAAGGAGTTTTTATATTCTTGTGAAAAATACACCAAAGGAGGACGCGATGACTTACCGGTGAGATCGGAAGATAAAGGGTGGAGTTACAATAGGAAGTGCAGAGACCAGGGAGAGATGGGTGAGAAATGGGTCAGGAAGCCTCTGCTGAGGGGCCACTTCCTGCCAGTGTGTGCAGATGAGCCCTTGGAGAGGTGTCGCGTGAGCATGTGTGACCAACGCTACTCAAACTCTGTGAATGGCTGACGAGTCTAAATTGAGAGCAGTCCCCATGAAGCCCTAGAATCCCTGTCATGGGAAGTGCAGTTGGTTATGCTGTTGAAGAGAAGAAAAATGGATTTACCAAGACTTGCCAGTAGGGGATGCGTGTCCTGCATGTGTCCTGGGCACTTACTCCTGAGGAAAGAATGGAGAGCGGCTGTTTTAGGGGACATTTGCCTGGCTGGGGGCCACCAGAGGCTATTTTATTTCCCTCTTATTTAATGCCAGAGTATTGAATGTATGTAGAAAACTATGTACATTAACGGGCTATATCAGCCTCTGCACATGTTCTGTTCCCTGGTATACTCAAATAATCTACCCAAATCCATGTTTTATGTCAATGGGGTAGGGGCTGGGAGAAGACAGAATTAAGGTGCCTACGGAGCAGATCTTAGGTTGATCCAACGCTAGGCTCCATGGCCCGAAAGGAACAGACAGGACAAGAACACGTGAGCGGAAGGCTGCTTTAGAGCTTCTGGAGATCCTTTGACACCGTGCACTGTAAGAAAACTTGGTTAAAGTAGAAATAAACCTGCCTCTCCATAGAACTTTTTGAGTTGGGAAAGACAGGGAAGGTGGGGAAAGAAGAGGACAAAAGTCCGCCCGGTTCAAAGGTTTTGTGTCTCTGGTGAGCAAAACTCCATTGCATTGACATGGAGAAAGTGTGGCTTTATGCCACCCGGGAATGCCTGTGGGAAAAGGAAGGAGGATAATAGGTAGGGCAATATTTCAGGAAAGGAGAAGGACAGGAGAGGACTGCAAAAGAAAGTAGGGTGCAATTAGAAAGGTAGGGGTCAAGAGGGAAGGATGCTAAACCAGGATGATCTCTGGCTCATTGTCCCAGAGTCCTCAATGGCTCAGCGGGTTACCTGTGCTTGACTTATCCATTGTGAAAGTGACATCCAGACAAAACAGTAATTAATCATAATAAAGCATACTTGAGTGGTGCCATTTAAGGCACAGTGGCAGCTGAGATGTATTCAAGCGTAAAGAATCTTCCCAGGGTGCCAGTCCTAGAAAATTAGCAAACACCATTATACCTTCTCTTTACCATTTTCCCTTCCTATTGTTTTTGGGTTTTGGTCTTTCCACAGATCCACTTTCTCCCTATTCTTTTTGATTCCTCTTGTTCTTGCCACTTATTTCTATCACTCAATCTCTCTTCCAAACAATGTTGGTTTTAGCAGCAATTTCTTAAGACCATTTTTCTGTATCTGTTTTTGGAGTGAAATGGCAGACAGCAGAGAACCCCAAGAACACCAGATGGACTCATAGCTGAGTCCTGAAATGGTTTATTTGGAGACTGGCCATTTTTGTCACCACGGCTAGGTTATCAGAAAGGAATACACTTATATTTATTCAGCGAGGAAAAGCATGCTGGCATTGCTCAGGCTTCATGATACAAAGCTCTACCTGGCTAGCAGACAAGAAGCTTGGCAACAAGGAATGCTGGGGGTTTCAGGGGATGGGCAAGAAGGAAATCATATTACCACATCAGAAACCTTCTTAGAGGTGAATATTACAATCGCCTCTCACCGGTTTAAGCAGAAAGAAATGTATTAAATAATAAAGATAGTACACAGACTTTCTAGGAAGTCCAAAAAAATCACACTTGGATGCTGTACAGTCAGGTTTAATACCCAAATCACACTGCCACACCACTGCAGTGGGGTCTGTTGGCTGCGGTCAGTGGCAGAGACACTAGAGCTTGGGTCATTGGTGCGGAGTTGGAGATTCCTCAGATGGGATCTCTCCAACTGCTTGAAGGGATGGATGTCATGTGCATTTATGAATATGCCCAAATCGCCCACTCTTAGAACTATAATATATAATATTTAATGCAGTAATTAAAAAAAGGGGGGGGCAGATGCTGGTCTGTAATCATAGCTACATGGGAAGCTAAGGCAGGAGGATTTCAAGTTCAAGGCCAGCCAAGAAAATTTAGTAAGACTCTGTCCAATAACCAAACTTAAAAAAAAAAAAAAAAAAGCTGGGTTGTAATTCAGTGTAAAGCACTTGCTTAACATGCTGAAGGCCTTGAATTCAATTCCCAGTAGAAGGAAGGAAGGAAGGATGGAAGGAAGGAAGGAGAAAGGAAATGAAAGGAAAGGGAGGGGAAGGAAGAAAGGAAGGAGAGAAGAAAGAAAGAATAGAAGGAGAAGTATTTCTACCATATGGGTTCCTCCTGCAGCTCACTGTCTTTACAAACTTTGGCCAAATGCGTGTGGATCATGGAGCCAAGGTCACGTGCTAAGCCCTGTCAAAGAAATGGAAAGTAAAGTTCCTACCTCATACCTTGAGGACATGGGATTTATAAGACAAAAAGTTCTTAAATAGAATAGATGTGCAAAAGGTCCGAGGCACCTACAAATTTATGCTAAATATCCATGACAGCGGGGGAGCTTTGAATAAAACCTCAGGGTCTTTAAATGGTAGGAAAAGATGAATTGTTCATCAAGTCTATATCTGCCATCACTTACTAATTGGTCTCTTTGAGGGCAGTGTGCATACACTTGATGAAATGTACAGATTCCACTATCTAGAGGCAACCACACTGGTCATCTCAGAGCTTTGGCCTTTAAAGCTGTAGTATCAGCCTGGAGATCCTTTGACTCAGTGACATCACTTGACAGATGCATGGAGATGGACGGATTGGCAAATAGCTCCCAAATTGTCCATGGCCAAACTGGGACTAGGATGAGTCAGTAATGCAGACCCAGCGTGAACTTCACTTTTTTTCTCCCCGGAGTCATGTGCTGGTTGAATCAATCTATCTGTTTCTGTTTCTACTTTTATCAACTCTTAAATTCCTAAATTCCCTGGGGTTAGTGTTCCTGGGATTAGGGTTCCTTCCCAACCCGATATTTAGCTCTTTAATTTGCCTCTTGCATGTACATTTCTTTTCCTATCCAAGTCTGATTTGTGCTGGACTCCAGACAGTGTACACACTGAAACTTAGTTTATGCTGTTTCCACTGCTTAGGATATTATTCTTCATTTTCTGATTAAAAATAATCTACTAGCTCTTTAGAAATTTATCAGTATAAACCTTTGTCTATTCCAACATACCAGATCCAGTTTAGTAAAATTATGCATGTTGTTTCATTCATTCATTTACACATATACCTCCTCCAACACTGTTAGTGAAATCACCTTGTTCATCTTTGAATCCCTAATTACTACAGTGATTTTTTATGCACAGGATCCCACAAATGTCTGATAAATGAAAGATGCTATCCTTAAGTCTAACTCATATGTCAAATATCCTCATGACAAGACTGCAGGTGCACAAATACACCAATATTAAATATTATGTGAATGTGATTTTGGAAATGTTTTACTAATTCTTATTCAAATGTTGAGAAATATTAGAATAAACTTTCAGTGTGCCTAATATTTAGGGATATCTTTTTTTTTTTTTTTTTTTTTTTTTTTTTTGTGGTACCAGGGATTGAACTCAGGGGCACTCGACCACTGGTCACATCCCCAGACCTTTTTTGTATTTTATTTAGAGACAGGGTCTCACTGAGTTGCTAAGTGCCACCCCATTGTTGAGGCTGGCTTTGAACTCGCGATCCTCCTGCCTCAGCCTCCCAAAGTGCTGGGATTACAGGCGTGCGCCACCTAGGGATATCTTTATTTGAGGCTTATTTTAAACATTGCCAATAGGTTAGGTTGAGAAAACAAAATAGAACTTGTTATGTAAATTTGCATTCTCTCAAGACTTTTCAGTTTATTTGAATGATACTAGTAAATATCTAAAATTGTCATGGTGAGAATCCAGATAGACATTTTAAATCTAAGGTATTTTATTAACACATTTATTAAATAGAATAATGAGTTTCTTTGTGGCATATTCATATATGCCTATAACTTTGATCATGTGTTGGGGATGAGTGAAATGACTGTGTTAGGAATGCAAGGCTAGATGTAATCTTAATTTCAGAATTTACTGTTAACTTTTTCATTCTATATTGAGCTACAATTCAATCGCCATATTGCAACATAAACAGGACTGAATTTTTCAAGGCCAAATTAAGATTATAAAAAAAAAAAAAAGAGCTTACATGTTACTGGTGTGAGGCTCTGAAAGTGTGTGTAAGTGGTAAATATTATTTCATAAGGTCACAGTCTTTCAACTGATGGCTTTGAAATATGATGGATAAGAGTTAATAAACATTATTAATGATAGCCCTGTATTCCTTAAAGAATTTCCCACATCACCTTCTGCACTTAGGGTTAGAATTTGGTAAGTCACAAATAAAACTCCAGCACATAGCTCATTCTTATTAGGCTGAAAAGCTGTGAAGGCTTTTACCTTGATGCTTTTAACTCACAAGCTGACTGTAAAAGGTTTCAATGGAGCCAGATATTAAATTAATGACTACATTCATCACACCAAAGGGTTTTTCTCAATTAAGCAGAATTCAGGGCTGTCTGAATTCTTTAAAATGTAACCTTCTTATTCCATCTTTCAAGGTAAAGCTTGTGTTTGCAAAAAAAACACATCCTGTTACCTCTCTAATGTGAGCATGGAGGAGAGAGGTAAAGGCTGAAATGCAAAGGTGAACCAAGGTCAGCTGGCTGGAATGACAGGCTTGGTCACCGCACTAAGAAGCAGGAAGTTACTCCTGGGCTCCTGGTTTAATGTAGACAATAATGGCTACATTTATGGGAAAGTGGAAACCTGAAATCCTTAAGAATTAATAGAATAGCACTTAAGAACACTTGTATAATAGCATTTGATTGCTAGGGCTGCTATAATAAATATCAGAAACCATGTGTCTTTAAAACAGGAACTTTGTCTCCACGTTCTGGAGACCAGAAGTCTGAAGCTGAGGTGTTGGCAGAGAGGCCCCTTCTGAGGGAAGGTCTGTTCCTGGCTTCTCTTGGTTTGTAGATGGCCATCTTCTCTCTGTGGCTCTTCACATCATCTTCCTTCTAATGCAGGTCTCTCTCTCAATCCACATTTTCCTTTTTAATGAGAAGATGACAGTCTCCCCTAATAAACTCATTTTTATTTGATTGTATCTATAAAGGCCCTACATCGAAATAAGGTCACATTCTGAGGTACTGGGGGTTAGGACACCAAAGCATCTATTTTGGGGCAAAGTCATAATGATAATGCCATGTGATAATTATTTTGCCTGCAAAACCCTTCAACTTCACCTCCATATTATTTCTGCAAGAACTCATACTCTTTCTTCCCAGGATTGCAAATTTAACTAATACCCCCATATGAATACCCCATATGGCTACTGTAGTGTCTCCTCTTCACTGTTCAGCCCTGCTCCAACTCACCCCCACAGAGCACTGCAAAAGATTTGGCCCTAACCTTGTGGACTTCTCTCTTTGTCTTCACATGTCCTATCATGTAATGATCAAGATAAGTTAGGTTCTGCTGCAGTAACAAATCTCAGGGGATTAAGACAAATAAACTTTATTTCTCTTCCTCCTTTGATGCCCACTGTTATTTGGAACTTTGCTTATCAATGTCACCCAGGAACTCCAGGCATAAGAACATCTACATTTGCAAGGATTTTAGGGGAGAATGTGGAGAATCACATTGTGCTTGTGTTTCACTTGGTTAAATTTGGCACATGACCACACCTAACATCCACAAGAGGTGTAATACTACCACATTCCCAGAAAAATCCAGAGAACTATGATCAGAATTAATGACTCCTTCTAGCATCCCAACCGTACTTCTTACTTGAGTGTTTACTAAACATTTCCCTCCTTATGAAATGCCCACTTCCTCCATATAGAACTAAACATCCAACCCAGGAAGATTCCTATCACATGCCCCTTCTCCACTGGTTGGTTGGGGGTTTTATGATTTATGTCATTTGCAGCTCTGGGGATCCAACCCACAGCTTCCTGCATGCCAGGCAAGCACTCTATTACTAGATTTCAGTGGAAAAGTATTTCTTTAATTGAACCATTTGGGTGTAACCTTGTGTGTTAGTCAACCTTTTCATTGCCATACCAAAAAACTTGACAAGAACAATTTTAGAGGATGAAAATTTATTTGGCACTCACAGTTTCAGAGGTCTCAGTCCATAGACAAACAACCATTGTTCCTGGCCCAAAGTGAGACAGAACATCACTGTAGAAGGGTGTGGTGGAGGAAGGCAGCTCAGGACATGGCCACTAGGAAGCAGAGAGAAACCGTTCCACTCACCAGGGACAGAATGTAAACCCCAAAGTCACATTCCCAATGACCTGTCTCCTCCAGCCACACCCTACCTGCCTACAGTTAGCATCCAGGTAATCCCTATAAGTGGACTAATGCACTGATCAGGTTAAGGCTTTCATAACCCAATCACTTCACCTCTAAACTTTTTTGCATTGTCAGACACATGAGCTTTTGATGACACCTAATCCTACTATCTAAACCATGACTACTTTTCTTCTCCAAACTTCTTTGTGCTTGGTGCATCCCTCATGATATTCTGTGAAGGTTGCCTTCCACTACAGCTTTTTAGGTCATTCTTACATACAAAAGGACTCACATTAGGGGCAGGATTGAGGCTTCCTTTGTTGAAGATCCCTTGTGTCATGAATGCAATGTATCTGCAGAATGTCCTTTATTATTGGTGGTAGAGACTACCTCCATCAGTGGGTGGAAGCATTAAAAGTTATTTTTTTTAAATTTAATGTCTGTGCTTTCCTATATTTCTATTATTTGTATAAACATGTATTTGTTTTATTACACAAATACAGTAATTGTTCTGCTTTGCGACTTAAAAGGGATGAATGTCACCCCATGTGTGTTAGCAGAGGCAAAGCAACGGTGCCCTTTTGAATAGTTTATTTTTCACGAGCAGCTGAGAAATCTGAGAAGTCACGGCTGGCAGATCATGTCAGTCAACCTCTTCAGACCATCTCACATATTTTTCTTGGAGACTTATACTGTTAAGTTATGCTTTAGCCAGTTCAGGCTGCTGTAGCAAACTGCCATAGACTGGGAGGCTTCAAAAACAAGCATCATTTCTCCTAGTTCTGAAGGCTGGGAAGGCTGAGATCTGGTGTCTGGTGAGAGCCCAGCTCCCTAGACCACTAATGGTCAGCTTTTCACTGAGTCCTCACATGGTGTGGGGCAGAGAGCAGACTCTGGAGCCTTCCAGCAAGGGCATGTGAGTCCCCACTTATGAGAACTCAATCTTTGTGGCCTAATTACCTCCCAAAGGCTTCACCTCCCAGCCATATTTCAGCACAGGAAGTTTGAGGGAGCATGAACCTTCAGTTGATGCCAGTTACATAATGTAGCATTTGAAAAGTTACCTAAAATACACACAAAGGCAGTTAAACATGTATTAGGTATGTGTAATGGAAGCATTAATCTCACACCAACTCCTCTCGATTATCTATTAAACTCACACTGACTTCACTCAATTACTTTTATCAATTCTAAAGTATGACTTTTGTTATATTTTAGCATCTGTGACACCTGAATATGCCTTACAGCAATTTTCCCCAATTGCCTGGTAGTTGGTATTGCCTGTGAATGCTTGAACTTGGTCATTTGGTTCCATTGCCAATTTAATTGAGTAATCCTTACTTTTGTTAACACTGGAGTGAGCTTCATATCCATTTAAGAGGTAGGCTAAAAATGTTATAATTCAACATTGAATGGAAAATCTACTCTTTGAGCAGAAAAGCATGGACATACAATGGTGCAGCATGAATTCAGTGAAACTTAACTTTGAAGGAATCTGGACAAATCTGTATTTTTTTTAAAGATAGATAGATAGATAGATAGATAGAGACAGAGACAGAGGAGGGAAGGCAGGAAGGCCAGCAGGCTGGCCCTAAGGGAGCATGGAATCCACAGGAAGAGAGTCTGTAAAATCATGTTGCTGAGATATATAACAAAGTTCTGCCCAACACACACCAACCAGTACAAATGAACATGGGATAAAGGGTTTCATCTCTAGAAAGAGGAAAAAAAAAATAAAAAGGCTTTTTCAAATATTGAGAGGCTGGCATGACCAATTCCTCAAGCATAAAAATGTGCTTGCAAAATCAATAGAATAAGTCTCAATGAGAAGGCACATGTGTGCCATAGCTTAATTGAAAATGTTTTATTGGTTTTTCTTTCTAAGTATAAATTAAATAGGCTCTCTGTTATAATTGATGGTAGCTCAGATTCAATGAAATGCAGTGACTTCCATCAGAGAAAGCCAAAGAGATATTTTAAGACCAGTACCCTTTTTCTAACTCTCTTGGGGGCTGAGGAGTACTCTAGAAAGGTACTTGGCATAGTGGATTCACCCCAATGCCTCGAAATTCAGCCTGCTGAATGCTCCACAAATCTTCTTCTCCCTATTTCCTCAACTCTGCTGTCTCTCATTTACTGCTGGCCCTCTTGGGGTGTCTCCTCTGCGTCTCCGAGTTGTGTGTTCACTATTCACCCTCATGCTCACACCCACTTACAGGGTGAAACAAGTTGTGCTCACAGACACCAAATATAGCACCACAAATGCAAAACTTCCATCTCTTTCCAAGCCCTCTGATTCTGCAGGAGACACACTAAAATTATATGGTTGTATAATGCTTTCATCAGGAGAAAGAAAAGGATATTAACTTTCAACTGATGGTCGTAATTTTGAGAATTCATCATATTTTAGATAATTTTAGACTTCCATTCTCATTTTCCTTAGCTTCACAATCCATGGTTAATCAAAGTATAGTTTCTTTTAAAAAATGTTTTTATTATGCATCATAGTTAAACATAATAGTGGGGTTCATTTTGACATAATCATATATGTATGGAATACTATCTACTCCAATTCAGTCCCCAAAATCATAGCCTCTTGAAGCATGAGAGTTTTCATCTTTCATGAAATTTCACATCATCAACTAAAAAGTTGAAATTTGGGTACCCATTGCCAAAAACTATGCCTATTTTCCAAAAGGAACAGTTTTGCCATTTCTAATTTTTTCCTTATCTTGTTTTGAGGCTTGTCTTACAAAGTGCACACAGGTGTTCAAATTACTGGGCTGGGAGAAGAAAGAGGCAGAAAAATCCAACATGCTATACACACTCTTTGCTTGGGAACCAAAAGAGGGAATTTGCTTAGCAATCAGACACTTGGCTTGGCTGTATATCTAGCTTTTGGGTCTATCACTGCATCACACTGAGAATCAGATGTCTCCCTTCATAACAGGACCTGCTGCCTCAACCTGAACATTTTCTGCACCAGAACTTAATCCCCATTCAATCCACTGACACAAATTGCTGAAAACAAAAAGCTCAGTCACCTCTAAATTACACATTCCACAAACAGAAAAGTAGCCAGTGGAAAAGAGACCTAGAAACCCCCCTTCTCCATCATGACCTAAACATCGAAACCCCGAATATATTCACCCAAGTAATATAACACAATCCATGGTTAATCAAAGTACAGTTATTTTTTTATAATTTCTTTTTTGCAAGGTTATCTTTGCTGACATAGATGTTGATGAAATCAAACACTCTAGTCAAGTAAATATATTCTTTCCTCCATCACTCCTACTACTTAAATAGCCTCTGTGCTCCATCAACACCTCTTGAAGTGAGTCTAAGAGAACAAGCCATTTGAAAAGGTCTAAAAATAAGCCTGACTCCAAAAAGCTTTCAAGAGGAAGAACACAACTTTGTAGGAAAATGGACGAGGAAAAAATACAATTTTATTGAATAATTTTCAACATTTCTATTCTTTCCCTGAATTTTCTATTTAGACAACATCATCTCCTCTGTTCTTTCTTGCCAACTATGGTTCCCCACTACCATCACCTGCTCCTGATGTAACTGGTTGGTCGTCTTATTTTTTAAGCTGCTAAAATAGCAGAGTGTAGAAATGTCCCTCCACCACATCTGGCTTTTGCCACCATATTCACTCTTGTGCCATTTCTATATAGGTCAGAAAAACCACCACCCTCATTTTGAATGTGATCAAGAAATACAATGGTGAAGAGAAAGAACATTATCCAAAACAAGTCAGTGCTATACAAGGATAAGCCTGGATTTGGGATACCTTGTCCATAAATGAGCATCATCTAAGGCATATCAAAAGTTCCTACAGCATCCTTACATGGACTGGATGTGTTGGTCTTGAGAGAAACTGGTATATAAGGTTTGTCTGCAGCAATATAGTCAACTTGGAACCATAGATCAGCGCCTGTCTGCTAACTTCTATCCATCTCTTGAAGAGAAGAGTGCAGAAAATAACAAAGATGCATTTAGTTACTTCTATACCAGTTGGGCTTTTCCTGATACCTAGGTGCATAATCAGTGGATGCATCTTGCTAAACAGGTGCAGGCAGGCCTGTTTGACCTTACCAGACTGCAACAAGTTGGGGAAAACTAACCAGTTCTTCACCACAGATAGTTTGGAACACTCATCCAGAGCATCCGCTATCCCTTTTTAAAGGATTATTTTATCCTGTATGTTGTCCCAAGCTTCCTGTTCCTTCAAAATCTACATTCTGCTAAGAAACTGCTAGGAAATTAATATCTGTAAATGTAAATCTAGGTCATTAATGAAAGTTACGAGAACAAAGATATACAGTACAATGCTTTAGATGATGCTGCAGTAGAGTTTTTACACAACACTGCATGAACGTCTCTAATACTGATAAATGCAAATCTAGAGCCCAGTCCAGAGCACCCCTTCATGATTAAGCCATGCTGATTGCAACAAAGCTCTGACAGATGCTTCATGTACAAATATGAAGTACCCCCAACTTGTAAAGATACCATGATTGTACTATCACTGCTCTAAACCCAAGGGAGTATTCTGAGGGACAATTGGGATTAATCTCTGGAGGACACTTGGGAGCCTACTGCTTACATCAGACTCTGAGTGACAACCATGCTCAGCACCAAGGAAGAGCCAAACACTGTGACCATGCACATCAGGTCCAGTGCACACACGTGCACACAGACACACATGCAGTGAGACATGCACAAGCAGCTGTGTTCATACTGATCTCATTGACTCTGGTTCTTAAGCAACATATGATGCAGCAATCAGCAGACTCAGCTCTGGCCTGAGTATGTAAGAAAGACAGTAAAACCTCACACTTGCATTTGGACATTGTCATCGTGCACTAGAGTTAAGTATCAAAGTGTTTACCTAACTGGATGTAAACATATCCATCTTTAACCCAGAGCCTGTGTAGGAGGTGAAAGACCTTTGGTCTCCTCCCAGGTCTAGCCTTTCATTGTGTATGATCTCCAGCAATTTGTACACTTTCTCTAGAGTATATCTCCATCTGTCAAGTGAGGATAAGAATAAATAACAGGCTTCCTGGGGTTGTGGGAAGAATTGAATTATTATAGCGTGTTTCACAAACTGTCTCACATATAAAAATGCATGCAATAGAAAATATCTTCATTCTTTAATCGATTTTTCTCATAGCATGTCAAAACATCTTTAAAAACCTCACCCCATATCCATCTCTTTAGATATGCATATGAAATACATAATAGGTAAGGTTTTTTTTTCATTTACAAACATTCACGGTCTCCAAATGGTAGGGTCAGAATACATGACAAGCTAAAGGAAGAGAATAAGGGAAGGATATTCCACTCCCTCTTACAATCATGGTGAACAGTGGCTTCCTGCCTGCTTCCCAGATTCTGATAAACTGACCAGGGGCTGAAGCTATCATATCTAGAGACTGGAAGGCATCAGCTCAATTCAAACTATAATGTAGCTTGTTTTCTGTTAGGATTCTGGTGAGGAATCAGTATTTTAAAAGTTTTTCAGAAAGCTGTGTGGCATCTCACACTTGAGAACTGGAGGAAGAGATGGTCGCACACAGAATTATTATAGCTGATCATAAGATTGATGCCACAGGACAGCACAAAAGGGGCCTGAAGTGGGGAGAAAATGGGGAGGCAGAGGGAGAGGGAGAAGATTCCACCCAGAGTATCCACCAAAGCTTTGTGAAGAAAAAGTTCCATCTGAATTTCTGTGTGTGACTAACCCAAAAGAGAGACATCCAGGTAAGAAGCTCAGACTAAATCAATTTGCCAAGAGGGGGTGGGGGGGACCCAGCTGGAAAAGATAGCTGCATTTAGAATCACATTATCAGTTTATTTGTTTTGCATTGATGTAACTTTCAAAGATATTAAGAAGACATTAGGAAAGTATTGGCCTCAGGCAAAATGTTAACTCCTTTCCCAGATACCTGGCAAAGAGGAGGATCATTTCTACTTATGGCTCTTTGTAGAATACCTTTGTTTCAGTTCTAATGCTTTTCTTGTTGACTACAGAGAAAGATGAATATTTTAAAAGGCAATTGAATAAAGAAATCATGGTCTTCCAGAAAAGTTCTAGATTAACTTTAAAAAGACATTTAAAAATTCTGCATTGGAATAGGTGTGCAAGGGGGACTTCCAATTCATGTGAATTGTTTGATCTCTGATAAGTCCCATTCTGCAGGAGGAGTGATTATAATAGAGTGCACCCAGATTTTGACGGAAGCAGTACTTTCATTCTGGTTGTGGTGATTTTCAATAAGTAAAGAGGGATTATTGAAAGCAAAGGAGCTTCACAGGTTTTATAAAAATCAATAATGTTGGCCATTTTCAAAGTTAGGTTGAACAACACGAAAAACAAACTCTTTGATCACACATCCAGATTGTCTGTTTTCTTAGTAATTATGTTTTGAACAGCATTTGCTCAGATTTTTATTGATAATAAACTATACAATGTATCAGCTCTCTCCACCAATTTTAGTTGTTAATATTACCAGACTTGTAACCGAGTATTATGCCCTCAGAGCATGTACATGATGCTAGCATCAAATTAGATAAGATGTTAGCATCCCAGTTGAGAGGGACAATGGGAGAGAGAAGAAACTGAGTGTGCAAAAATGGAAAACTCACTGAAGTTCCTCTTGTGAATGACTATAATCAAACAGAGAACTCTTTTAAAAGTATCGGTGAGGGTATCAAGAATTGGAACACTCCTGAATTGCTGACGGGAATCTAAAACGGTGCAGCTGGGTTGAAAAGGCTAAATCTAGAGTTACCTTTGATCAGGCAACCCCCTTCCCACGAATGTGCTGTGGAATGAATTGTGCCCACTCCCATCTCCATATGCTGACTAGATCAATTTGCCAAGAGGGGGTGGGGGGAGCCCAGCTGGAAAAGATAGCTGCATTTAGAATCACATTATCAGTTTATTTGTTTTGCACTGATGTAACTTTCAAAGAGGGTGCTAACCCTCAGCACCAGAGAATCTAATCACACTGGAAAACAAGATCTTTGGGTTCCAATCCAGTATGGCCGATGTCCACAGATAGAGAGATTTAGACCCACAGAGAGGCACCAGGGATGTGCACACACAGATGAAGAACCACGTGGAGACACAAGGAGAGTTCAACCATCTGCAAGACAAGGAGACAGACCTCACGAGGAACTGACTCACCAACACCAACGTTCAGCAGCCACAACCATGATAAAATGCATTCCTCTTCTTTAAGCTGTGGTATTTGATTATGGCTGCCCTAGCAAAGTCAAACAATATATACCCAACATATATCCACACAAGAAGTTATACATAGATGTTTATAGAAGTTTTATCCATAGTAGCCAACCCAATAATCTATCAACTCATAAATGAACAAAAAAAGTGATATGATCCATGCAATGAAGTATTAGTCAGATTTGAATTGAATCAATGTAGCACAGATAAATGATTTTTTTAAATGTGACATATGTACATAATGGAATATTACTCAGCCATAAAGAAGAATGACTTTATGATACTTGATGGTAAATGGAAGGATCTGGAGACTATCATGCTAAGTGCAAGAAACCAGTCTTAGAAAAACCAAACATCAAATGTTCTTATCTGATATGTGGACGCTAACCCATATATCAGATAGAACAGGGAGGAGTAGTGAATAGAGGTTCAGTAGATTAGACAAAGGAAAATGAAGGAAAGAGAGGGGAATAGGAATATAAAAAAGAGTGGAATGAATCTGACATAACTTTCATGTATAATTAAAAAGAACAATCCAGGCGCCGTGGCTCACGCTTGTAATCCCAGCACTTTGGGAGGCTGAGGCAGGAGGATCAGGAGTTCAAAGCCAGCCTCAGCAATGGCAAGGAACTTAGTAATTCAGTGAGACCCTGTCTCTAAATAAAATACAAAAAAGGGCTGGGGATGTGACCCAGTGGTCGAGTGCCCCTGAGTTCAATCCCCAGTACCAAAAAAAAAAAAAAAAAAAAAAAAAAAAAAAGAACAAATAAAAAGGGACAAAGAGAAAAGGAACACATAGTTGTGATCTTTGCACAACTTTGTGATACCTACTAAAAACTACTGAAATGACATGTATGCTCTAAAGGATAAATATTATAGTTTATGAATTGCATGTTTAAACTATTTAAAATAAAAAATAAAATAAAAAGACCAGTCCTGGTGATAATGCCAGTTACTGGTGATGAGTCCTGCTTCCTCACATGTTGAAGTATAATATTAGAGAAGCACGCCGAGGCAGGCATATAAAGCAGGGTTTAATTAAAAAGGGGGAACATAGACTTCTCCTGGGAGGGACAAGGGGGCCGTGGCTGGTATCCGGTATCCCAAGAAGAGAGGTGTTCTGCCTATTTTAAATGTCCCAGGCTTCCTTGGTTCTCCTGCTCTCTTCCCCTTATCTCTCTCCTTCCTGTGTATATGACTAGGCCCAGGAGATGGCTGGTGGGATGGACAAAAGGTGGGAAGGGCCAAATAGAGCAGCCGAGGACATATTAATTAAAACTTCATAACTCCCTGTAGGGAGGGACAATCCTGGGACAGGTTACCTTAGCAACAGGTTGGAGCAGAGCAGGTCATCTTGACAAGGGTGGAGGAAGGGCTCTGAAGGGATTTCAGTCCTCAGGGGCAGTCTCCAACTTCCCAGACTTACTCAAATTAGCCTCCTTGATCCGACCTGACTCAGTTTACCTATCTATACCTGTATAACTCTGGCTTCGCCAACTTCTTAATATTTGATCCAGAAAGAGGACCACTCCTTCAAAAGCAAGAGCTAGAGGAAAGGAAAAATTATTCACTATAACATTTGGCAGTAATATGCCAAATTGTAATCTACTAGGAGACTGTGGCTTTCTAAAAGTAGATTTCTAAATAATTTTTATAAAATGTTTCTCCTTTGTTTTAATGGAATCACAAAGAAAATGTTAATGTCAAGGACAGGTTTTAGGTAACAACTATAACTAGCAGTCTCTCATTTTTCATAGGAATAAGATTTAGTAAAATTTTCATTCTTGTTGAGATTTCCTATGTCCATATCAAATAAATCAATCACTGTGAAACCCCCCGCAAAAGTAAATGTAAACTATAAGAACAAATGCTGAATGTACTTTAAAAAAAAAAAAAAAAAAGAACAATAGAAAAAAAAAAACAACTTTACTTCCTGCAAATGTAATACTAAATACTAAATGGAAATGAAGGAGTAATATACTTGGAGCGAAAGAGAAAACTGTAAAAGCTAAGAGAAGATCAGTCAGTTACCTTTGCCCATGGCCAGAGGTGATGGGGGGTCTCCTTCAACATTAAAGCTCAGATCAGGACCCGGCCCTCTCTAAGCTGGGGGCTTTGGAGTCTGTTACGACAGGTTGACATGGCTTCCAGCATCCTCACCCTTTCCTCAGGGTCCATACTAAATGGACACTTGAACATGCAGATCCCATGTGACAGAGGCACTTCCCAGTCCCCAATCTAAGAGGGATCATTGGCAAAACAAACAAACAAAACCCACCATCTCTGCTGTGTGTCCACTACCATAGCCCAGTTGGGGACCCAGCTCCCCCACGCTCCCTCTTCTGCCTCAGCCTCCCTGAGTAAGCTCCCACTAGGTCTCCTGGTGCCTTGGTGGGTCTTCGTGACACTGGATTGCTCTGAAGGCCTGCCTTCCGTGCCACGCATGTCCTTCTTCTCGCCATTTAGACACCCCTGTGGTGAGTGAAAGCTATTAACGGTCCAGGGTCACTACTGCCACCTTTCCCTCAGCCCCCATCTATCTGAGCCACTCGGAGCACAAAGGTGACATCTGCCTTGCCCACGCTGGGTGAGCACCACTCTCTTTTCAGTACCAGGGTGTTGCTCTAGTCCTTGAGCCATTTTGACACTCCCAGGTCCTGGTCACCTCTGTCCCAATCCAATACACACCTTCCCCCCATTGTCCGTATGCCTTTCTACCTGGGCCATACTTCCAACAAGAGAGACAATACACTGATTATCTTTCTAGACTTCTCCATTTGACAAATGGCCCCTTCTCTACCGCCTTTTAGGCCTCAAAACCTGCTCTCTGTATATCCATAAATGGTAGCACATTTGAAAACAGTGAGAAATTAGAAAACATTTAATGAATCTAAAAGTGGTACTTCCGAAATTTTCCTACTGAAATAAATATTCCTTTTTCCTTGTGCCAAATATTAACAAAAACTGACGGTATATGTTAGTCATTTATGCAAGGTAAATATAGTATACACCAACATTTTAAGACATTCATAGGGTATCTTTTATGTAGCATATGGTTAAATTGCATCTGTCTTCTTTTTCTGCTGTTATTGATTTCTATTATAAGATGCCAAGGGGTGTTTATGTGATAAGTTGCCCTATAAATGGCTTTGTACTCAGACAATGAAATGAGAAATGCTCATCTATAACCATAGTCCAGATGCTTCCTTGAAGACATTGCATTTAATGCTGTCAAGAATTTTCTGTTTCAAGAAAGAAAAATAAATAAATAAAGCAAAACAAAACCAGCTTCTATTTAATTGACATACCTTGTCTCAGGAAACCATTGTCACCCAGACTTTTAAACTGCACTGAAGTAAAAGTGATTGCCAGGAGGGGAAAAACTAAGAAAATCCTGATATTGGTGTTTAAACTTCTGAATCACTTCTTAATCAATTGTTGAGATTAAGCCCAGAGTTAATAGTATGCAATATACAGCTGCCAATGAAAATTCCACTCCTAATACCTAGGTACTGTGATGGCCAGACTTAAATTATTTTTCATTTAATTATTTGACGGATCCTCTCCCAGAGTATTCAGAATTAGATGAATGGTTTAATTTGAACGTGCACTAAAATGATTGAGAAGACTCTAAACCCAGAGAATCCCATAACTTTGAAAAAAATCCCTTCATTCCACAGAAACCATGATCTCACCATGAAGGGCAGAATAGAGAAACTGGTTTGTCACAAAAAGCCTGTTTTCATCTGTGAAAATAACCTTTAGCAGTGAACCATAGATTTGCTTGGTTGTTATTTCACTTAAAAATATGTGAAAATCTATTCTTGTTTCCTCTTTTCATGGTCGAGCACACTGAAAGGAGTCTATGTCATGCTTTTGAGACACAATGATGACACATATTATCCAAATAAATGTCAGAAACATACCAGCTCCTTATGCTTTTCCAAAAGTTGAGCTTTCTACTGTGGAGAGCTAGGTTTTAAGTGGGTAGAAAAAGTAAAACACTGCAGATCTCTTCTTAATGGAACAGGAAAGGCAGGAGGATGTGACTTAATAGAGGCAAAAAAGACGGTAGCATTTAATATTCTGAGTGGTCTTGTGATCAATGGGTGAGAACACATTCACCCTACATAAAGATGTGCCTGTACAAGGGCAAACTTAAGGGATCGTGACAGTGACATTTATCACATACTCCACAGGTAAAGATCAAGTTCCCTCCAAAGGATCTGCACAGATATGGTACTTGCAGCTACGTAAAGACTTTGGAATCGGTTAAACTTCAAATCATTCAGGGAACCTCTCCAAATTTCACACATGAAAAAGTGAGGTTTCCACAGGTTGAGTGGTTTGCCCTTAGTATAATAATTAGCTAATTTCAGAAGCAGCTCAAGGGAAAATGATTGATATTTCATGATATTCAACAAGAAAATTAATATTGTGTCTCTTGGCCTGGCACGGTGGCGCACGCTTGTAATCACAGCAGCTTGGGAGGCTAAGGCAGGAGGATTGTGAGCTCAAAGCCAGCCTCAGCAAAAGCAATTCAGTGACAGCCTGTCTCTAAATAAAATACAAAATAGGGCTGGATATGTGGCTCAGTGGTTGAGTGTCCCTGAGTTCAATCACTGGTACCCTCCCCCCAAAAAAGACTGTGTCTCTTTAACTATAAATTATAAATTAACCATAAAATCCTAAATTGTAAAAATGCTACATGTGCACACACACACATATTGGAGTGAGTGGTATATTCATGTATGTTCCCTTGCTCTGTTAGAGGAGAGGGCTAAAGAGTAATGACAGCTCAGGAGAAAAGGGTAGACTTGTGCTTGAACTCAGCTTCTAATATCCTTCTCAAAAAAATACAAAATATAAAAAAATATATATATATATATATATACATATTAGTATTGTGCTTCTTAGAGAAAGGACTAGTTCTTGAGCTGGAGAAGGAAATATAAGATTATTATATTGTACTTCCAGAAAGTAAAGAAGTGCTAAAAAATAATGCCATATTGATTGGGTATATCAAAGGGGCACAGGATGTAACAAAAAGAACTACCAATGCTAACGCTCTCATTTGAGCAAATATAAGTGAAAATGAGGAGGACAAAGAGAATTAAAAGGAGAGACAGGTCAGGAGGAAGAAGAAGAGGAGATATATAAACAACAACAATAAAAAAACTTGATCTGGATATGGTGGCACACATTGTAATCCCAGTGACTCGGAAGGCTGAAGCAGGAGGATTGCAGAGGTCAAGGTCAGCCTCTGCAACTTAGCAAGGCCTTGTCTCAAAAGGAAAAAAAATTAAAAAGGACTCAGAATGTAGCTCAGTGTGAAGTGTCCCTGGGTTCAATCTCCAAAACGAATAATAACTACAACAATGTGGTGTTGCATTATAACCAAAATATTAAGACAAACAGCCATGAGTCCATACTGATACAAATAAGCTATCAAAAAATAAATATCTAAAGGACAGTAGATTTCTCATGCAGAAGAATTCCCAATAAATGATAAGGATTCTCCAACCTCAAGGAAGCAGAGCATAGAAATCTCCACTCTAAGGTGTTGGAGTGGGGGGGGTAATACAGACTGCATTAAAGAATACAGTATGGAAAGAGATTAAAAATGCTAACTTTGCAATGGATAGACTAGAAAATGTTTGCCTGAGCCAGGTGATCTGGATTACCAACATCAGTAAGTCGTTTGATAACATGCACTGTTGTAGGCTGGGATGAGAAGCAACCCAATAGGCCTACCAAGCTTCGATCACAAATATGCTCTGCATCTCCTTCTTACATTATGGAGATGTTCTCTCCGAGTCGAGCCATCGCTCTATGAGAAAGTTCAAACTAGTCCATAGGGAGAGCCCACGCGGAGAGTGACGTGCACCCCATGAGCTGAAGCAGTCAGAAAGTTCTGCCCTGATTCAGGAGGAAGCATAGTCCCCACCACTTAAGTGGTCAACTTTTAAGCAATTAATATGGGATAGGAGACATCGTGGCAGCTGGTTTTGGGAAACACAACCTGCCACACATGTCTACTAGAAAGAGATGTGGCATCAGAACAGCCGTGTTTGTTTTTATTCAATGACAGTGATATGAGCAAGTGCAGGAGCCCTGTTTAGAAATTGGCTTAAATTAAAGTTGACTATAAGCCATAGAGATTTGGCCATTGTCGCCACCCGTAGTCTCACGAGATTTTGTTGCGGGATCTGAAGTGACTTGGCCGAAATTGCTGATCGGGTCAGCGCCATTTTAGTGGTGTGTTTGGCGTGAGTTAGTTGTTAGAACCAGAGAAAAAAGTTATCAAAATAAAAAGCTGTTTGTCTCCAGTTTGCTTCTAAAGTTCTTCCCGCGGCTCCGGTGCTCCGAGCGCTTCAGGCGGCAACAAGCAAGTTTGGGAAAGATTCAATTAGAATAAAGAATTTGAATATATGAGAGAAAAATGAGTCACGAAAATGAAGTTTTTGCAAAGGTGGAAGAGGCTGTGATCCAAAATGGGGCTGGAAGGATTGACCCAGGCCTGTTAGAGGAGAACGGAAGTATTGGGTATTGATACCAAGATAATGGGATATTGAGGCCTTCCATCTCCCAACTATTTTATGATGTTCAAGAAAAAGCCAGATACCAAGTATATGTGAATGTGAAGAAGAAGGCACAGAGAAGTTAAAGAAGCATCTGCAAAAGTCATATGAGAGGGAATCAGAGAGGGACCACGACAGCAAGTCCGAGGCTTGTCATCCAGAGCCAACCGCATCTTTCCTGCCCTAATATTTTCCTCACAAATATTACACTACTTGTCTGCAAAATGTCAAAAGGTGAACAGTTTTGTCCAGGATAAAGATTTCAGTAAACAGATGAAATTAAAACCCAGAGGGAAGAGGAGTGTTAACAGCGTAGGTAAAGATACCAAACTGCTGGCCTATGACATCTAAGAGGAAAGACGGCTCCAGAAAACTAATGGGTTGGCAGAAAGCCAGCAGTGCAACGAAGCAGAGCCGTCGAAGCCGATAAATGGCCACAAGGGGAGTGGAGAGGCAGTCACGGTCGGAGCAGGGGTGCTTGACAATTTCAAAGGTGCTACAGTCCTAGAAGGTCCAGGGTGTGACGCTGGGGAATAGAAAGAGGGTGTCTGAGCAGTGGTGGAGATGAACTCCCTGTAGACAAATAGGTCAAGAAATGCAAAGTCTAGGGCATTTGATGGCCATCCATGTGGCATCAAAGACACAAGGGTGGTGGCAGGCCATAAGATCAAGGACTCACTGAGTGATGAACACTGATGAAAGGATTAAGGGTGTAAGACAGAGTCATGGGAAGGGTGGGTGGCATGTCTAAAAGCTGCTGGGCAGCACAGAATTGAATCTCCAGGATATAGGCACTGGTTCTAAAAAGCCTGAAAATATAACACGTAGCTTTATAGATAAAATGTAGGTATTTCCTCAAAATCAATATGTATTCTTTATTACAAGCAGACTGTTTAATGCCAAAAAGTTGATTGGGAGTAGTATTCTAAACAAAAAAAAAAAAAAAAAAAAAAAACAAAAACAAAAAAAAATTGTTACTTTCAAAAACATTGTGAGTTTCTAATATTTTAGTCAGTTTCACAGTCACACAAACATTCAGTATGAATTTTAGCAGATTTTGAAAACTAAGAAGAATTTCATAATAAATTAAATATCTATTAAAATGTACTAACTGGAGAAAATCTAGCAGCATTCAAAACTCATCAGGTAATAATGCACATGAAATCAATATTAAACAAAGAAAACATTTGAAGTTTAGATTTCATATAAGTTCTTAAGTATCTCTTTTTAAAATTTGTCCAGGAAATAGGGAAATATGAAAGAATAATTGGACAAGAATTTGAAATCTAATATCCAGGCCTTACTCTACATCATCTGCAATCTTGATAAGATTATTTTACCCACAGCTGTTTCCTTGTGCTTTAGAAAATGAGGTAGAAGACTAATCTCTGATTTACCACCATACGTTAATTTTCCAGAAAACTACTAATTAATGAATTAATTAGATAATTCAGCAAACATGTATTCAGTAATTTTTGGCAATTAAAATTCACCAGTGAGCAAAACAAATACCTTATGGTTTTTTTTTTTTTAATTGTAGTTAGTGGGCACATGTATTAAACAATGAATATAATATGTAAGAAAAGCACATTTCCCTATATGCTGTGTTAGCTCGTCATAAAGTGCTTTGGAAGAAAAAAAAAAAAAAAGGATGATGGTAAGAGTGGTAGAAAGCTGAGAATAGGATAATGGGTGGCCAGGAGAAGCTTTGTTGAGAAAGTGACCTTTAAAAAGGACTAAGATCTAATGCCCTGCATTGGCTACAGAAAATTGGAACTTAAAAGAACAACCCCAAATATCATGATTATTCACCATTTTAGATGCCAAAAAATTAAATGCAAGATGACTGATTGTTATAATAAAAGCAAATGAATTCCTAGCACAACCTACTGGCCCATGTATATTTTTACATTAAGTCCATCAAAGAGAAAGGATGGAGTGGCACTTCTCCGACATTACAGACCTCTCTAATTTGGTTGGTCTCACCATAAGTGCCAGACAGGTATAAGACCTGGAATGGTATACTGCTCTTGCCTGTTGCCTCAGATTCCCACCAGGGCCCTCAGGATATAACTACCAAGGAAAAAATGAGTCCAAGCAATCTCACACTCACAGAAGAGCACAGACATGAAAGCAAAGCAAACAGACTTAGAAAGTAGAAAACAAGACACAGGCTACAGAGGCTGACACCACTCCTGTCTCTACTGTGCATATCCCAAAAATATCTACTTCAAACAACAAAGCTTTGTTTGCACACAGTTTCTGTGGGTCAGAAATCCAGGGGAGATTGACCTCTGCCCCTGGAGCAGGTTCTTTCACATATCTGAAGTAAGGAAGGTGTCAGAGGGGACAGGAGTCACCTCAGCTTGACTAGGGAGGGTCCTCCTCCAAGCTTGCTTGAGTCACTGTTGACAGGCCTTGGGTCCCCACTGGCTACTGCCAAAGACTTGTTTCTTCCCAGAGTAGCTACACGAACAACATGGCAGCTCATTTCTCCCAGAATGAGGTCTCTGGGAGAGAAAGAGAAGAAAGAGTGACCAAGACAGAAGCCACGTTACTTTTTCTTTGTAACCTAACCTCAGGAATGACTTTTCATCACTTCTGCCGTAGTCTCCAGGAGAAGCAAATCACTCAGTGCAGAACACTTATGTAAGGGATCTTTGGAGGTTGTAAACACCAGCAATCTACCTACCAAGTTTACCTACCACGTCCTCCTTTGGCTTTTCCATTCTTCGCACTCTTCTCTCCACCTCTTTTTCTTCCTTCACCTTCAGAAATTCAGAAATCTGCCAGCGATTCACATCTGAACGGGAGTGTGTGGAGATTTAGGTGCGTAGGATCCATTTCCTTAGGTCCCCTTCTCGTCCAACCACCTGTGCTTTAAATTCTAACAACTTGACGTTTCCAACATTGTTAGCAATAAGTAATCACATGGTGAACTCTTTCTAAGCCTCTTAATTGATTACCATTTACCATAGCATTCCTTTCACAGTACTATGCTAAAACTGCAATTCCAAAAAATAGGGCAGGAAAGAGATAAGGGTTTATATAATTCCTTCCAGATTCTCAACCAAAGAATGTTTCACTGCTTTTACAGATCGTGAAAGATAATGAACTGCTTTAAAACATGTCTCAGAAAAACAAGGTGCAGTTTTATACTTTTTAACTTGTGTACTAATGTTTTGTTCAAGTTATCACTCCAGATGCACCCCTGAGAATATTCTATGTCACTAAAATTTGTCTTAAATTAGTATGTTCAATTTTTTTGGCCAGTTGCCTCCTCTCAGTCCTCAGGGTGTCATTAACATCTCCCTGCCCCAAGTTCAGGTCCACTGAGATACAGGAATCAACATGGCCAGTAGCAAGTTATATTATTGGCACTGGAATATATTTGTCTTCATGTTCTAGCAACTTCTCCTCTGGCCACTGTTACCCTGTCTGGCGGTGACCAGTATTGGCATTTGGTAAGCATATATTTTTAGAAAGTGATTTATAATGAAGAGGTAACTGGAAAAGCTAAAATTCAGTAAGTGCTTACAGGTAAAATTTGATAATTCATTGGGAGGCCAAGAAAGCAAAGTAATACATGTTAGCACATATTCAAAGATTTTTTTAGAGACATACTGGGGATATATTTCTAAACTTGGTAGTAAATGACAGCTGTTTATGAAACAAAAACTTTGTATGGTATATGCATCCACTGATAAATCAGTAGTTGTCTGTAGATTCTAATTAGTATGGTATCAGATAAACTTGTGAAATAGGAAAATCCGTTAGCTACCAAAGCATCTTAGCTGATGAATGACATAGAATGTCACGCATCTAAAGAAATTTTGGAGAAGGAAAGCATTGTAATTAGGATCTCTCCCCTATTAATTCTGACCAAATGTTTTTCAGTACTGGACTCACTTATCTAATCTCTTTGGTTCTTTGAAAGTGGGTAGAAAATGGGTGAAAATTTTAAAGGCAAGAAAAATAATGTGCATCAAAGATGTTGACAGATAAATAAAGGGTAGCATGTAAGATAGCAAATGTCACTAGAATCATCCAAATTATCTCTGGGGAAAAAAATAAAACTCAGGAGAACTGCACTTTGCTTCCTTTGTTCCTCGGTTTCCAATGTGGCATAATTTCACTCAGATCTTCATTAGGAACACAAAAGGCATAGTTATATTTGGCTTATTTTTATATTTGAACACAGTAGGTGGCCCAGTTCTCTTCCCATTGATTGCTATAAAGCTTAAAAAGAAATATTCAGCCCACTCTAACAAATGCACGTTGTATACATTTTATGTTTTAAGTTTCACCCTGGATTTACCTTATTTACATCTACATCCACTCTCAATTTATTTTTTATTTTTTTGTACATGATCCATTTATTAAAACATACACAATACATTCATACACAAAAATACCCCATTGTTCCAAGAATAATATTAAATGCACAAAACACTTGTGAGAGAACATTCTTATCATATTCTAGACAGAAACCTTAGTTATTTGTGGATGATAAATCTCTGATTCATACATATGATTTTAGTTCTTCTCACACATATTTGCTTACTCTTGAATCCTTAAAATTAGATGTTTCCGTATTTTTCTTGGCTTGAAAATTGCACTCAGAAGTCAGGAATTGAGGAAGTGAGTTCTCATCATCTTTGTTGTGTGCGACTTCCAGAGAATGATTCTAAAAGTCAGTTTTAATGAGAAATTATTATTTAAATTAGCATTTCTATACCAAAAATGTTGGAGTTGAAAAAGCAGTGTTGATTATTTTATCATTTTCCTTAGTTATCAGATTAACTGTCTTCTAATTCTTTGTCATCACCATACTAAAACATTACACATTGCTTCTATAAACTCTGACATAAAAAATTCACCATTAATAAAGTTAGCAATGAAATCACATGAGAGAAAAATGTTACACATTTTAACATCAATTCTGAGCTAGAATTTCATCTGCTCAATGTGTGTCTACTATCATTTTAAAAAATGTTTTATCATATGTAACATTTAGTTGTTATAGCATACCAAACTATCAAAAATTCAGCTGCTTAAAACAATAAGCATTTAATATTTCTATAGCATCTAGGTCATCTGCTGATTCTTTGGCCCTACAATAGAATTGGGTGATCTCAACTAAGTTTGCACCTGCATCTAAGGTCAGCTGGAATGTTGTGTAGTTGCTGGCTGGTTCAGGGTACTGTACACACAATCTGACACTTGGCTGGTTACTGAGATAACAGGCCAAGTTTACTCATATGATAACAGCTAGTCTGGAAGAAAATGCAGAATTGTGCAATCTTTTGAGGCCCAGGCTTGGAAATGCTTCGTTAAGTTTTGCAGCAGTCTATTGACCAAATAAATCACAAGACCAGCTCAAATACAAGGGTAGAGAAATTAAGACTCCACCTCTTAAAGAATAATATAATATTACACCACAAAAAAGGTAGATGCAAAGATGTTATAAAAATTGGATATATACATATATCCACACACATATATATTATACACATAGGTGTGTATGCATATCATATATACATGCGTGATGCATGATTTATATTGTTCATGTATGTACGTGCCACATCCTGTACTTTTAAAACTATTTGAAAGCCGGGCGTGGTGGCACACGCCTGTAATCCCAGCACTTTGGGAGGCTGAGGCAGGAAGATCACGAGTTCAAAGCCAGCCTCAGCAATGGCGAGGCACTTAGTAACTCAGTGAGACCCTGTCTCTAATAAAATACAAAAAAGGGCTGGGGATGTGGCCCAGGGATCGAGTGCTCCTGAGTTAAATCCCTGGTACCAAAAAAAAAAAAAAAAAAAAAAAAAAAAAAAAAACTATTTGAAATCATTTTTAATATGTGGGGAAATTTTAATTACGCTGAACACAGGTAAGTACATAGCTCCTTTTCATGAACGGCTCTTTTTTGTGCAGTTCTTAGAAAACCCTTCCCTGACCCTCTGGTACCAAAGCAGATTCTATTCAAATACCCTCTGTTATATTTCCAAAGAACGTTTACTATTATATAAAATAGTTCTTTCCTTGTTTCCACATAGCTGATTCCTTGCTAGAATATAAGCCTCATGAGAACAAGGGCCTTCTCTACTGATTCACAGCTAATGATTGAAACAGTCCTGATATGTGGCAGGTGTGAAGGGGAAAGAGCCATACCCAATCTTAGCTGCCTATGGTGCCTTTTTCCCTTCCCACCACCTGATGCCTGGCAGCAAACCCGTTCAGCACCACCAACTCATTTTGCAGAAATACAATAGGGCTTTAGGTGGCATCATGACTGTTCCCAGGCCCCTCAGAATACAGATCTCGGTCTTTAGTAAGCTCCCAGCACTGTGTAGATTCTGGAGGTTTGGGGGTTATTGTCCTTGTTATTCTTTTCCTTAACCATTTCTTGTTATGTAGAGAAGGTAGGCATCCTCTGTATCCATCCTTCTTATGGTCTGACGTTTGTCCCCTCCCATACCCAGAAGGAACCATCTCTGCAAAAACCTTGATCTTAGAAATATGAGAAAATAAAACTCTGTTGTTTCAAACACCCCATCTGTGATGCTTTATTAGGGCAGTCCTCATCAACTCCCACACCCCCTTTCAAATTAACATACAAGTATGAACCTCGGATGGGGGGGTTGTCCTGCTTCTTGTAGTGGTCTCTGCTACATGTTCAGGCTGCTGGCACAGACATGCCCCTGGGTGGCAACCATGAGAGATCCTGTATCCTTTTAAGTCACCGTAACTAATAAACTTGGTTGTTACCAGTATCATGTGTTTGGGGGGTCATTGTAATCTTGCATCTACATAGCATGGTGCTCAATATATCTTAATTGGAAAGATAGATAGACATATTAAAAGGTAGTGTGCAGGACTGGAAAATCGATGAGGGCATTCTGACATATGGAAGACAATGGATGGAAAACCTGTCAGCCTTGCCAAAAGTAATATTTGAGTTACTTACTTGAATCTTGATTTGCACTATCCTGCAAAAAGACATTCTTGATTTATGTGTTTAATGAAACCTGCACTGAAGCAGAAGAGTAACATCTCTGCATGAATTTTAGAAATCTGCTTCGCAGGATGAAATTGAAGGAACTCAAATCCCGCATTTATTAGAAAATGATAGATAATCCTAATAGATAATATAATGGTACCATAATAAATTAGGGTTCTTCAGAAAAGCACAAATCAGATAAAATGTTCCCCAGAAGATTAGTGAGTGAGCTAAGCAAAAGTATCAAATAAAAAATGTACAATGGAGTAAAAGACATAAATTATAGAAGAATATGCATTTTTCAAGCTTAATTTGCAACAAAGATACATATTTTTAAAGCAGAATAATGAAGTATTAGCTATGAGAGTAAATATTTAAAAAAAAAAATGCTAAAGAAAAACAAAACAAAACAAAAACCCCAGAGAGAACAAATTGTTATCAACAGGATTCCCTAGGGAGGAACTCTGAAATGAATATTTGCATGGACAAAATTTTATTAAGTAGTGTTCTTGACAGTAACATATGGGAAAGGGAGAGAGAAAAGAATAGGCAGATAGAGGGATTCAGTTCTGATTAAGTTACAACAAAGCCCTCAATTGATCCAATGGGTAGTTGTGGATATACAATGGTCCTTTAGACTTGTTTACTATTGAGAACATGTTGAAGAGTTTTGATCCTCTAATAGACTAGCCATTGGCTGTGGGCTTTCCGTGAGGGTACTTAAAATCAGGAGAGGCAAATCCCTGGAGCTGAGAGCATTGTGTCTACAGGGACCCACTTTTGAATGCTCAGCAGACATGGTTCTCAGGAATGAGTGGTAGTGCTATGTCCCCTACTGTGGTCCACCCCTTGCAATGACAATTGTTACTTGCTCTACACACAGGTTCACATTGTCAGGGACTATCTCCCCAAGATTCAGATTTGTCTCTTCTCCTAGGGAAATTATAAAGAGAAAGGAGAGTGGAATAAGTTACAGAATCTGCTACTACTGATTGCAGCATGCAAGTAATACTCATAACCTTCCTCCTGTATTTTCCATTCTAGGTTTACCTTCATCCTTGAAGACCAATAGTCCTTGTCTACACAGCTCACCTGTGTTTGGGCCCAGATCCTTATTTCTAAAAGTCCACTGGTCACCCAAACTCTAACCAAGTCAGGAAGCCTTCTCCATTGGGAAGGGGATTCCCAAGGGAAGGTTCAGTGTATCTGGCTGCCAAATCTTTTCTTTCTGTCCACACCGTGTGATAGAATTCCTCTATCTATTTTTAACAATCAGAATTACAGCCTTCTAAAGGATTTAAATGCCTTTTTAAATTTTTTCTTTATTATTTATTTATTTATTTTAATTTTAAAATTTTTTTTTAATTTATAGTAGTTGTATGTAATACAGTTCCTACTATACATACAGAGCCTCTTTTTACACCAGTTTGTATACAAAGTATATTCGTAGCATTCAAGTCTTCAATCATGTATTTAGAATAATGATATCCATCTTATTCAACCACTTTTTCTCCCCCCCCCTTCCCCCTTTGCTTCCTCCCTTCCCCTCCCCTTGCCTGTTGGTCCCTTGGCAGAAGAAACTCAAAAAGATGAGTAACTATCATCACTTAAAGTTTAATGGGACCTATTCGGTCAACTAGTAGGAGATTTTACCCACAGAATGAAGACCCTTTAACCTATAAAGACCCTATAACCTGTAAACACGGCTGTTTATCATTGGATCTGAAATGTCCTCCAAAGCCCATGTGCTCATTGGCCTGTCTGTGGCACTATTAGGATGTAGAGCTTAGTGGAAGAAGAGGTCACAGGGGGCGGGTCTTTGAAAGGTATATTCTTACCCTAGTCTCTGGCCCCTTCTTCTCCCCACCACAACCATTTCTAGTTGCCATTGGGTGAGCAGCTTATCAATACCAGCACCCTCTCTACCATGATATTCAGCCTCACCATAGGCCCAGAAACCAGGGAGCCAAATGACCATGGCCTGCAACTTCTGAAACCATGAGCCAAAATAATGCTGTCTTCATGTAAGTTGATTGTATCTCATGTAGTTTTTCACAGTGACATAAAGCTCACCACATTGTAGCTCTCACCTATCCATGAACAATGTTTGGCCTTTTTCCTCCGAGTTGTCTAGTCATCAGAATCCATTCTGGAAATTACAGATGTGAGCTAAAGAAAAGAACCTGCGGAGAAGAGGCAGATGATATGAGGGACTGGAATCTTTGATTATGCACCACATGTGTGCCTTCTAGCTCCGCATCAACATGATCCAGGATATATCACTTCCACCTTACTGTGATTTACTTCTAGACCTGCACGATCTTATGACTTGGTGGTTCTGAGAGAGCCTGGCTCTTATGGGCACTTTTAGATACATGTTCACTGGCTATCACATAATCAGCTGATTCATTTCTTCCAGGATCTAGTGGCCAGTCAGAAGCTTTGAAATATGCATAATTCTTCACTGAGAAGCATAGGGTCTTGCCTCCAGAAATCTATGACTTATAAGGTAATTCTCCTTTTGGGGCTTGTGTAAATTCCATGTGATATATTTTCCCACCATAGCTACATCTAATGTCACAGACTGTCTTCCTCCAGTGGAAAGTTTACTGGTACTGCAAACTGGACTTGCCGCAGAGCCCTCTTTTCAATTGTAGACTGCAACATGTCATTGGCAAATGGGTCAGAGCAATATTTCTAAATTGTGGAATATGTATTTCAAATATATCTGGTAGTCATTGTACTTCTTTTTCTTACAGTTGAAGACAAGAGATAAATCAGTGTGTCTTTTACTTCATAGTAGATATTTCAGTGTTCGCTAGACAACTGAACCCCTTAAAAAGATCCATGAGGTGGTGAGAACCTTAGTTGTCAAAGAGTTTATTTCCCTACATCTGGAGTGAATGTGCCTTACCAAGACCTCAAACACACTTGTCCTTTATATGATCCTTACAGTTGCTATGTCCTAATAGCCATCTTCTTTGCCATATGTTGGTCAAGGCCCGTTGAGAACCACATCAGTCTTGCCCTTTTGATAATCGTGTATACAGTGGTCGACATTCTTCCATCTGTCTACTCTTATGTTCCTATCATCCTATCACCTGCATTTTTATTAAGGATCCCAGTTCTATAAGAACGGCTCTTCCCTTAGTTCCAGTGTTCCAAGTACAGTCACTTTGAGGTTCCTTGTTGATCTCTCTCTCTCTCTCTAGCATATTCCTCTTCATTGCTTTGATGGATTGACATGTCTTCCATCTTGTGGAGCATAGACAGCTGTTGGGTTTTCCATTTTCTTATAATATATGCATTCTAGAAGGTCCATTTATTGGAGCTCCTTGTTCCTTACTCCCACAGTCTTTCCATAAATCTACATTCCTTATTACTATGGGCTATATCTCTCTCCAAGCTTTTGACAGTAAATCTAGAAAACATGCTGGCACCATCTCCTGGTATCTTTACCAGGTAGTTAAGTCCTATATAAAGGGAGTTTTCTATACTATCAATAATCCCTCTCTTGTCCAAATTTATGTTCTGCTCCTCCCTCCCCTGACTCCTCCATATCCAGCTTTATGTATATTCTCCTGGCTACTCTATGTTATCTAAGCCTTACAGAACTGTGCAAGGTAGAGTCTTTTTTTTTTTGTTGTTGTTGTTGTTGTTTTCCTTTAGCAGGTCCAGCATCTGCCCTGTTGGTATATACTGACTTATCCTTTGTTTTATTTACCTCGTGGCTAGAAGACATTTGGAGTTATACATAGACAGAGAGTGAGAAGGATTTTTGTTGTCTTTTAAGACATATGTCTTTGCATCATCTTCAGTCAGTGTGGAAGTGCTAATCGTTAACAAGGAGGAGTGAACTATTGCAAACCCAGAACATTCAGTAAAACTGGAGAGTTAAGACGGTCAAGTGCACTAACCCAGCCAGATCTCTCCTGTCTCAGGTCTCAGGGTGCCATATTTTTCTAATGTGCTGCGTGTAGATTTTGTGAGGTTGAGAATTTAGCTTTCTCAAGATCCCTGGCACCCTTATAAGAGAAAAGTTCTTCAACTTTTTCTGCCTTCCAATTCTAAGAATTGAGATTATTTTATGATTTCAAGGAAGCTATCTGAAATTCATTCAGGCCAACTGGGTAGTTATCCTGCATGTTTCAGTACTTTTTTTCTAACACATCAGTAGCACTCAACATAATCCATTCTATTCAGTAGTTGTATACTACTAATTATTCTAAGTTTCCCACATGACTAGAATACAGCCTCAACCACTACCTTCCCTTCACCTATATCCTTTTTCAATTCAGTACTGTTGAAAGTTCTACCATTTGTTTCTTGGCAATTACAATAGCAGAGTCAGCCCATTTTGTCAAAAGCTCTGAAGTTGAGATATGTCCTAATTTAAAGAAACATGGTTAGAGAGTCATTCCCTGATAAATTCCCCTTAGGGGTGCTATATAATCTCCATAGTGCTTCTCACTTCAGCTTCAGGAACTCCTGAGTAGGAAGGATTCAGTCATGAACCAAGGACAAGCAAAATTATTAGCAGCAGGAGGAGCAAATTCCCTGGTGGCTCACCATAGCATCCACTGCCCAAGGGTATCAGTACTTATACATGGACTGAAAGGCACAATAAGACTAAGTTAATTTAACATTACAAGAGAATGAGTAAACCTGTTTCCAACAGAAAAACTCATGAAAGAACTTTTGAAGAGTGGCAATGGCAATATTAACCTGATAAAATAGATAATAGGCTTCTCCAATGTTTTGCAAGATGTTGAAACAGACCATATTAGATATTAAAGAAATACTGTTGGGAGAAATTTTACATGCTGATAAAAAGAAATTCGACAGAAGAAATTATGGGGTAAGAAGTCTTCAAAAAATTTATTTTTTTATAATTAATATACATGTATCTCAGTTCTACTGTGGAACAGATTGTTTCTGAAAGACAAATTAATCCTCTCATTCTCTTTGCTCACAGAGGGTCAAGAGTGATCAGCAGAAAATGCCACAAAAGAAACTAACAGCAGAATGGAAGGTATAAAAAAAACCCTGCACCATATGTACAGGTGTCTAAGAGGAAATGACACCCGTGCACACAGTAGATGACTGTAGATAGTGAATTCTTGGAGAACAGGAATCTCGGTTTGTTCATCTTTATATACCAAGTTTCTCTGCCACAGTTCCTTCCAAGAAAAAATGTTTGATAACAATTTTATGATAAATTAAGAAATAAATTAATTCAATTTCTATGCCTAGTCTCAAAATTCATTTCAAATATATAATAAATCATTTGTCTGAGATTGACTGAAACATATTTTAAATCAAGCCTTGGACATTAAAAGCACCTTTATAGACTTTGGTCATCAGAATTATGTAGTTTACTGAATACAATGTTCATTTCTTTTCCTAAAAGGAAAAGTTATTCAATCGATACTATTACAACCATCATATGCTGATCAGGCATAAATTACATGACAGGATGATGTCATGCTAGGTGCTCTCAAGTAGGATTAATAACACAAAATTTCTTCCTACAAGAAATTTAGGGTTTTTTAGTAATGGTAGCACTTATGGGAAAACAAATTATGCTCAGGAATGTTAATGTAGGGATTATGTAGAAGTATGAGGATAAGATTTCTCTTTTCCCTCCTTGAGTAGCAGAACCAACATTTGTTTAGCTAAATACAGAATGCTCAGAATGATTACTTCCTGGCCTCTTCTGTACCTATACTGTTCATGGACCAATCTCTGGTGGATGGAGGGGAACAAAGTGTTCTGTGAGGATTCCAAGAAGGTCTCCTTGAAGGAGCTCCTACTTCCCCTCTGCTGACCTTAGAATAGGAACATGATGGTCAGAGTTCCAGGAACTGTTGTGGAACAGAAGGTAACTTTAAGAAAGAGAGACCAAGGAGAGAGTAATAACTGGCGAGTGGCCTGAGTCTCTAAGGATTTCAGAGCAACCACACTATCCATAAAAAGAAAGAAACTTCTACCTTGCTGAAGCCATTTCATCCTGTTTATATTTGTTTACTTACTTTATGAAATAAAGGCAATCCTAAATCAAGTAAATACCAATATGAGTAAAAAAAAAATTTTAAAAAGCAGTCATTTATTATTACAGTTCAAGGGAGGATGGTTCTTTAGACTACACCCAAGACAATGAGCAAACTTTGAATATCAATTTTCATCCTTAGTCTTAAAAACAAATGATACATGTGGAAATATTAGAAATATTTGTGTGATGCTAATATAATTAAGGAATAGTCAGCAATGAAAGCTATGTTGATTAAAGCCATTCCAGACTTTTACTGGCTTTGTTATAAGGAAAACTTTTCCTTGAACCCCCTAAAGGAAAGCCATGATTTCTTTACCTAAGACAACATTACTATAAAGCAGTTTTAATTTTAGAGAACACACTTAAAATATACAAAAAGACGTTTTTCCCAAACAATTAATTTTGATAGTAGAAAAATTGTATACATGTTTATATATTTATATATATATATATATGAAAATGATATACTTGATGCCATTAAATACAGAGTACCTTATTTTGATCTCATAATAAATGTATAACCAGCTGTGGTACAGGGTCATCTGAGGAAATCAATGCAAAACCAATAGAAACCATATTCACTCTATTTATAATCACTTATTTGCAGATGGCAGCAGTTTTATTTCAAAGTAGATTTTTATCATCTTTGACATATATTCCTAAATATATGAATACAGAACTTGACATGCATTCCTGGAAAGGGAGCATGTGAGGTTTGGAGGGAAGAGGAAGAATACTGGGGAGATTTGCAAATCACACATTATAATTAATTTAAATGTGTTATTGAAAATTAACTTAAAGTGAATATTTTAGCAAAGCAAATAAAGTTACCATAATTTTTTAGAATTGTCTGTCAGAACTCATTTGACAAACTGAAGATGCTGGAAATTGAGAGCTTCCAGGCTATTCTGCCAGAGTTCATGTATGCTAGCAGAAGACCCAAGTGTCCTGGGTCAGAGATACAAGATTTTATTATTCATGGCACTATAAGCAGCATTAGTTTCATGTTCATATATGATACTTTTGCCCCTGAAGTCCCTTGGAGGCAATGAAGAGGAGCACAGCTGGACCTTACACATGTCAGAGAATACAAATATTTTATAGTGGGCTGCAAGGATCTTTTCCAGACTTTCACCAAAGAAAACTAGATTACTCTTGTTGTAATGGAAAGTAAATAAATGTATTATTTTTCTAGGGAGAGAGACACTCTGTCTACCTCCTGAGACTTTTGCTAAGCAAACACCCTTGAGAGGGGAGATGGCATTTTTGATCTCAAGATATGCAGCAACATGAGAAACCCATGGAGAAGTGTCTCTCTACCTTTCATTTCCTCCCTATAGACCACTGATGAAAGAATTTTTTCTGATGATGAAAATATACCGTGTCTACATCCACTCCTCCACTTCTTGGTAGACACCAGCCACGTGTAGCTACTAAGCAGTTGAAATGTGTCTACTGCAATAACAAACTGAGTTGAACAATATAAATGTAAATAGCTACAAGTCATCAGTGCCTCAGTACCTACGTATTGGGCAGCACAGACCTACATTATGTGCCCCTTGATGCTGATTTCTTCACCCGCGCTTCCATCACAGAGTTTCTTAGTAATAAGAACAGGGAAATGATGTAAAATGATCTCACTCGTATGGGGAATCTTAAAAAGTTGATCCATGGAAGTTGAGAGTAAGAATGATGGTTTCCAGAGGTGGTGGAGAGTTGGGGAAAGGGAGGGTTGGGAAATGTTGATTAACGGACATTATGTCACAGCCAGGTGGAACAAGGTGTTCTGGTGCGCTCGCTGTTGCACTGTAGGGTGACTACAGATAGCAATGGAGTTAGAAGCAAGTATTTTGAAGGTTTTTTACCATAAAGAAATGATAAGAGCTAGTGATGTAGTTCAGTGGTACAGCCCTTTTCTAACAAGGCCCTGGATTCAATCCCCAATACCTCAAAAGAAAAAGAAAAAAAAAAAAAAAAAAAGAAAGGAAAAATGATTTCGAGGACATAAACACGCTTAACTTCATTTGAACTTTACACAGTGTACACATGCATTGAAATACTATACAGACAGGACACAGAGGTGCAACCCTGGAATTCCAGCTACTCAGAAGGCTGGAACAGGAGGATCACAAGTTTTAGGTCAGGCACTGCAATTTAGTAGGACCCAATCTCAAAATAAAAACTAAAAAGGGTTGGGGATATAGTCAGTGGTAAATTACCCCAGAGTTAAATCCCCAGTTCCAAAAAAAAATTTACATAATACCTCATTAATATATATAATTTTTGTGTTTTTATGGACCAGTTTAAAAATACCAAGGAGTGGGATAACTGGGTCATATGGTAGTTCCATTTCCAGTCTTTTGAGGAATCTGTACACTGCTTTCCAAAGTGGTTGTACTAATTTGCAGTCCCATCAAAAATGCATGAGCCAACCTTTACCCCACATCCTCTTCAGCATTTATTATTCATACTCTTAATGATTGTCATTCTAACCAAAGTGAGAAGAAATATCAATGTAGTTATTTTTTGATTTGCATTTTCTTAATTGCTAGGGATCTTGAATATTTTTTTCATATTTTTGACCATTATTATTTCTTATTTTGAGAAAAGCCTGTGTAGTTTTTTGCCCATCTATTGATTGAGTTATTATTTTTTTTTAGTTTTATGATTTTTGAATAATTTATATATTCTGGATATTCATACCTTGTCAGAAGAGTAGCTGGCAGAGATCTTCTCCCTTTCTGTAGGCTGTCTTTTCATGTTCTTGTTTCCTTTGCTGTGCAGAAGATTTTAATTTGATATTTTTCCACTTATTGATTCTTGGTTTTATTTCTTAAACTTCAGGGGTCTTGTAAGGAAGTTAGCACCTATACCAAAGTGTTGTAGTGTTGACCCTAAGTTTTCTTCTAGCAGTTGCAGTTTCTGGTGTAACTTCTAGGTCTTCAATCCACTTTTGGATGTTATTTTTTGGAGATTGAAAGGGATCTAGTTTCACATTTTTACATATAGTTATCTAGTTTTTCAGTATCACTTGTTAAAAAGGCTAACTTTTCTCCAACATATGTTGTTGGAACCTTTGTTTAGTATCAGATAACTGTGTCTATGTGGTTTTGTCTACGTGTCTTCTAGTTCTTTGTTCCTTGTGTCTGTTTTGATGCTAATACTGTGCGTTATGGTTTAAATATGAGCTGTCCACATTTAGCCAATGAATAAAATAATGCAAGAAAGTTTGGAGGTTAAATGATTGGGTTAGGAGAACCTTGACCTAATCAGTGCATCAATCCACTTGAATGGATTAACTGGGAGGTAACTGCAGGCAGCAGGGTGTGACTGGAGAAGGTGGGGGGTGGGGGGTTCCTGGTGAGAGAAGATAGATAACCTCTCTCCCTCACTCCCTCTCTGCTTCCTGATGACCGTATTCAGAGTTGCTTTCCTCTCTCATGATGTTCAGTTTCATCTGGGCTCCACTTGGAGTTTTGGCCTGAGACCTCTGAAACATGACTTCAAATAAAACTTTTCCTCCTCTAAAATTGTTCTTGTCAGTTCTCTTGATCACAATGGTGGGAAAAAAAAAAAAAAAAAAAGCTTGACTAAAACATCATACTATTTTTTCCCCTATAACTCTGTAGTATAATTTGAGATCAGATATTATGATTATTCCATTATCACTCTTCTTGCCTGGGATTGCTCAGACTATCCCAGGTCTTTTATTCTTCCAAATCAATTTTTGGACTGTTTTTTTTTTTTCTACAGTTCTGTAAAGAATGTCACTATATTTTTATGGGAATTGCAATGAATCTATATAATGCTCTTGGTAGTATGGCCATTTTGACAATATCAATTCTGCACATCCAAAAACATAGGAATAATCTCCATCTTCTAAAATTTTCAATTTCTTTCTTCATTGTTCTATAAATTTTATTGTAGAGGTCTTTCACCTCCTTAGTTCAATTTATTCCCAAGTATCTTTTTTTTTTTTCTTTTTAGGTTATTGTGAATAGCATAGTTTTCCTGATTTCTTTTTCTCCAGATTCTTTATTGGAGTAGAAAAACTACTGATTTTTGAACTGTGTTCTGCTACTTTTCTGAATGTGTTTATCACTCCAAGAAGTCTTCTAATGGAGTTTTGGGATCTTCAGATATAAGGTTATGTCATCAATAAACAGAGAATTAAAATCAGCATGCTATAGTTATACACCTTCATCATAGCAGCACAATCCACAATAGCCAAGTTATGGAACCCACCCAGGGGCCCAACAAGAGATGGGTAGATAAAGAAAAGATGGTGTATATAGACCGTGGAGTTTTATTCAGTCATAAATAAGAATGAAATTCTGCATTTTTCTGGTAAAAGAATGGAAGTGCAGAGTATCAAGCTAAATGAACAAAACAAGACTCAGAAACTCAAGGGTTAAATATTTTTTCTCATATGTGGAAGTGAGAACAAAATAAGGAAAACAGTGTGGGGTGCGTGAAAATCAAATGGAGATAAGTGGAATAGAGGAAAGGGATGGGGGAGAGATGAAGGATGGGAAAAGGGAGGAACTGCAGAATGAAATTGACCGGTTTATGCTATGTACCTACATGACTGTATCACAGTGAGTTTCATCTTTATATATATATTTATAATATACCAATTAATAAATAACACATAAATAGAAGGAGGACCAGTAGAGTAGAGAAAGGAGAACAGGGACAGGGTAGAGGGGTGAGAAAGAGGATATATGTGAATCTGAAATGGAGCAATTTATAATCCATGCATGTATGATTATGTCAAAATTAACCCCAATATTATATATAACTATGTGCACTAATAAAAATATTTTTAAATAAAATATATATTTTAAAGAAGGGAAAATATAAAATGTGTGAGTAGAAAACTAATAAAATTCACACCCTAATTGAAATGTTTTCTAAATAGTTTTAATAAGGACCATCATAATTCTTGGTCCTGAAACACAAAAAATATAATGAAGACAAATGTAAGTTCCTTGAAACTAAGTAGGCCCTCTTTCCATATCCAACAGCAATCACATTCATTCAGTGAGTATTTGCTGGACCGGTTAAAAGACTGAATCCAGACATATGCCATGTTGATTTTCTATTGCTACTGCAAAAAATCCAACAAAACTTAATGGCTTAAAACAGCCCAAGGTTCCTAACCTGCAGTTCTGGAGGACAGCGGTCCAACATCAGTTTCAGGGAGCTGAAGTCAGATGGGGGCTGCATTTCCTCTGGAGGTTCTAGAGCAGAGTCCATGCCCTTGCTTTTTCCAGCTTCCTGAGGCTTCCTGCATCCTGTGACTCCTGGCTCCACATCTTCTTCCACCTCTGGTTTCACCGCTGCCACTCCTTTAGTACTCCTCTTGGTCTTAGATTGACTTCCTCCTCTGGATCTCCTGCCTCCCCTTATGAGGACCCTAGTGTTTGCACTGGGCACACTCAGCGAGGCCAGGACAATCCCTACATTTCAAGGTCTGTTACCTTAACCACTTCTGCAAAGTCCCTTTTGTCATGTGCTCTAACATATTCACAGATGTCAGGAATAAGACCACGGACCACCCTGGAGGGCCACTATTCAGCACACCACAGATGCCTAGGGTTTTGTTGAGGGACAATTCTAAGAAATGGAGTACAGGAATAAATGAAATTGTCCTTGTGCTGTCCTTAAGAGGTTACAATTTAGTAGGAAGAGACAGACTATATGGAAATTAGAAATTGCACAAGATAAATTCAAATTTGCTAAATGCTCTGAAGTAAATATCGAGAGATGCAATGGTAATTTGGAACAGGAGCAATTTTAGATAAAGTGATTAGAAAATGTCATTGTGGGAAAATGACATTTGAACTAAATTAGGCAAGATGAGGAAAAAACCCAAGGGCAAAGCACAGGGAAGTACATTCCTCCCTAGAACAACACAACAAAGCCATATCTCTAGAAGAGGAACGTGGCTTGCAAGAGTAACATTTGAGAGGAGCTCCAGAGACCTGCATCTGGAGTGAGTGACGGAGGGAGAGAGCATGGAGTAAGAAGCCTGGAGAGAGAAGCAGGGGGGGATCATCATGGCCTTTGAAAGTCTTGGAGGTAAAGGGAGTTTTATTCTGAAGATAAAGGGGAATCAGTGACTGCTTTCAAGCAAGGGAGGAAACTGGTATGCAATGCAATTTATATTTTTAAAATATGTCACTCATTACACAGGAGGAACAAGCACCAGAAGAGTAGCTGTTGGTAGGTCAATGATGAAGGCCAAGGATGATGGAGACAGGGCCAGCTTGGCTGTGGTGCAGATGGGAAGGTATGTAGGGGTGTGCATCTGTTTTGAAGATGGGGATGACAGAACTTAGCAGTTAATTGGACACAGAGCATTGACTAATAGGAATAAAGAATGAATGATGGCTGGATTTTTTACCTGGATAAAGTATTGTGGATGGCGATGACTTTGACTTAAGTGAGAAAAAGAACAGGGATCTTGGGGAGGAAGGTGAGATTTAAGAGCTCTATTCAGAGTTATTAAGTTGGGGATTCCCATTATGTTTTTAGTAGACAATCAGATAGGTGATTAGATATAAGAAAAATCAGAGGCTAGATTTGAAGGAGAGATATTTAGACCATATATATTTGGAAGGCATAGTAATATGATATGAAAAGTCATAGGAATAAATGAAGACACTATATACAGAAAAAAAATAGAGAACAAAACGCTGTGACCAAAGGACCTCACACCTGACATTATCTGATAGGATAAAATAGAATAGATGGAAATAAAGTCAAAGGATTAAAGGAAAGGACAATTACTCAGGTAGATAGAAATTGTAAAATGCTGGGTCAAAGGACACAATGTTTCAGCACAAAAGAAGAATAAGTTTTAGTGACTTACCACAGAGCAGTAAATAATAGTTAATAATAATGTGTGATATATTTTGATACTACTAAAAGAGTATATTTTAAATATCTTCACCACTAAAAAACATGAGGTAGCAGATAAGTTAGCCTGAGTTGATCATTCAACAACACATACATACAACAAAACATTACATTATATACATAAATGTATGCAATTATCATTTGTCATTTGAAATAAAAATACATAAGCAGAATAACAAAAGAAATCCAAGATACCTTGGGGTCACGGAAACAGGAGAACATTTCAAAGAGCTGTATCAGGGCTTCTGAAAAGTTGGCAACGAAGACAGAAAGGCCTACTGGATTTAGCAATACAGAGTTCTTTTTGATGATGGATGCAACAGCAGCTTTACTGAAGCCAAAGCTAAGTTAAGAAGGAGATGTGAAGTCCCCTGTTGAATCATTGTACTGGGTATACATGTGCCAGATGACCACATCGTACCCATAAATATGCAGAAATTGTGTCAATATGACTTTATTTGTTATCTTAGGTAGCATTCCATCACCATAACTGATACCTGTGATAATTAAGTAGAATAGAGAAGTGGTTTAATTTGGCTCAGAGATTCTATTGGTTTCAGTCCATGTCGGGCCCCTCTGCTTGGGGCAAAGCAGCACCTCACGTAGGGAGTCATGGTCAAACCAACCACTTGCCTCATGGCAGAGAAGTAAAGAGGAAAACGAGACCAGACTCCCAAAACCCCTCAAAGGCAAGCCCCCGCAGACCTGAAAACCTCCCGTGAAACTCTACCTCTTAAAGTTTCCACCACCCTCCACGGACACCACGCTGGGAATTGTGCATTTAACACAGATAGATGCCTTTGGGGGACATTTCACATCCAAACTATGGCATCTGTTTTTAAGGAATAGAATGGTACAGTTCTAAGAAAGCTATGCTTGGAGTGTACAGTTCAAAGGGGGAAGTCGTCAGGAGAAGCCTTGGTATATCCGTTGTGGTTGCTAAGCCTTGCTATGCTGCGGTAGAAGCCTAATGAATACCGTTTCAATTCTCACAGTCAAGAGTAAGGTATGATTTTTCTCATTTTGCAACTGAGAAGCTCTAGGATCAAGGGCTGTGAAGCAGTTTCCCAACACGGCCCGCAACCAGTGCCACGCAGAACTGGGATTCAAGATCAAGTTGGAGTCCGACTCAGTGCTCCCACTCTTCTTCCAACCACGGGAAGCGATGAGCTCTCTCAACTCTGGTAAAGCACAGTGACGCGTCCTGTTTCAGGGAGATCATTTTGATAAAAATTTGCATAAGTTGGAGGAACAGAGGAAAGAGCTAGCAACCAACTTTGAGAGCACTGAGGTTGGCAAGGTGCTTGCGGGGTACAGATCAGACGTTGCCGATGCAGCAGGTAGACATGGAGCTGACAGACCCAGCGTCTACCTGAGCATTTCCTCTCTGCCATGTCCACTCACTTCTGCTCTTCTACGGACTCTTGTAAAAGGGAGATGTTAGCATCCTTTCTCTCTCCCTTCCCTTTTTGCCTTCTCCCCTGCCATCGGATTAAAGGGTGGGTAGGGAGGGAAGGGAATTGATCCACTAAGAGGCCTTAGGAGGTCCCTGAGGCAAGCCCAGATGCATAGGCTCAAGGTTCAGGAAGAAGTCAGCATGAGCAAGTGAACTAACTCTGAAGACCAGGAGGGAGCTAGCTAGTGCCCCGGGTCGCGGGCATGACACCTACCCTTGCTCCAGGACCAGTCTCCCCGTGGGTTTGTGCTGCTTGAAGAGCACCCACCCCCCTTTCTCTTGGTTTTACTTTGTGTGCATGTGAGGACTATGAAAGGCTGGAAAAAAAGGAAAAAAAAAAAGCAGCATTTGAAGGCAAATGATCCAGTATTAATTTTAGAACAATTGCCTTCTGTGGACACGGCCTCGGTGTTCACCAAATGTTCGTAATGAGCAGAAACGTTCTCCTAACAGGTGCAGTTGCCGCAGTGAATGTCACAGCAGGCACACATGGCATCATATCTACAGTCAGGTCATCGAAACAAAGAGCAGAATAATGAAAATATATGACTGCTCAGATGTTTGTGGAGAAAGTCATTTGCCCAATGGTAATTGATGTTTATTGAGAACAGGGGAACACAAGGAAAGGGTCCCAAATCACCCCATATTTCTGTTGCCACCTGCATAACCACTCAACAGACAGAACATAATAAAATGTGAATTTGTCTTTGGGGCAGTATATAATTTCATATACTATTTCGTCTTGGGGATCCTTTTATTCCTTTTTCACACAACAGCGTTTTTCGTTTTGCTTTTTGTTTTTTGTTTTTGTTTTTTTTTTTAATGTGCCTTGTAGTATACATTTATTTCTCTTCTTCCTCCCTCATGGTGTAGGGGGGAAAAAAAATCCCTGAACAGATGTTGTGTTAAGATTGCCAAACTCATTTTGCTTTTGATGTTCCTTGCTTAAAGCTTCTTTTTGGAGAATGCATTGGTGGAGCGTACTCCTTGTTGTGCACTGTACGTTTAATAGCAGGAAGACAGTTGGAAAAGGCTTGTAACAGTTCCTTAAAATGCCAGTGTCACTGAGCATTCAAAGACAAAGCAGAAGCAAAAATCTGGCACAGGGTCCGCAGAATGAGACACACGGGCTGCATTTACAACATTGTTCTTAATCTGTTAGCTATTAAGAACAATATTATATAATTTTAAAAGATACCCATAGTAATGAGATGCTCAGGGCAAGGAGAAATTTAACAACAGTCCAACGACGCAGCTTGATCAACATGGAAAACAGGAGATTACAGTGGAGCCTTTATTGAAAAGTTTCTCCTTGAAAGAAGCCCCTTCCAGCTTGACCATTTTTTTTTTAATGTAAAACGCCGCTGAAGAGATGGACAGGGAGGGGACAGGACCAGACTAAGGGTCCTTGCAGGTTTTATGCAATAGTGTACATCACACAGTGAAAAGAAAACTTGGAATAAAAGGATGTGGTTCTGAAATGCAGATCCCTTGAATGCTTTTGAGAAAGTACTGGTATTCCAAAAGTGTAGAAATGATATCATTGAGCACCATATGCATTTGCTAGAGTTTCCATACAAAGTGCTGCAGACTGGGTGGCTTAAACAACAGAACCTTATTTTCTCACCGTTCTTCTGGAGGCCAGGAGTCTGAGGTCAAGGTGTCAACAGGATTGGTTTCATTCTGAGAGCTCTGTCATTCAATTGCAGATGGCCCTCTTCTTCCTAGGTCTTTACATGGACTTCCCTCTGTGTCTGTGTCATAATCTCTTCTTTTTATTAGGACACCAGTCATGTTAGATTTGGGCCTGCTCATGATTTCATTCAGCTTCAAGATCTCTTAAAACATCTCCCCTTGCCCTGTCTCCAAATAAAGTCACATTCTGAGATACCGGGGGTTAGGACTTCAACATAGAAATTTGAGGTCCAATAACTTTCACCAAAGGAATTGACTCAGCATTGAGCACCTACCTGGTCAGTATGCAAAACTGAACTGTATTGGGGATACATTGTCGTCGCTGGTCCTTGTGGCCAGGGAGCTTACAAACTGTGACAGGTAAACTGTACATGTATAGCTCTGCAATAGAGTATTTAAAGCACCATTTCAGAGCAATTGAACATGAATGTTGAAGAAATACAGTGAAGGAATATCCAAGTTGGTTGATGAAATGGACACACGGAAAATGTGGTATTTGAGCTGTGACTTGAAAAACACACAGGATCTCAATAGACAGCGAGACCACGTTAGGGAGGGACTAGGACAGGCTGGAAAAGGCACAGACATTTTAAAGGGACTTAGTCAAAGCTTATGATGTCCCCAAGGAACCATCAAAGCACAAGCTGAGGAATCACTATAAAAGTCATTAAAATGCTCCAAGAGCTGTAATATATTCTAGACAACTAAGGGGAAACTTAAATTATGTATAAAATTCAAATTTCAGTTCAGAGCTGCATGAATTTTCATACCAAATCCTTCCTCCAACCTTTGAGTTCAGAGACAGTATTCCAAATGCTCTATCAGAAATTATGGCTCCTCCTCCACCAATTTGGAACAGGGATACCATGAGGTCCGAATTAAGATCAGGCTACACAGTCCCACATTTTTACAGAGGTGGCTTTAGGTACATAGGACACTTACCTAACAGGGATTCTCCCCATATTTAGATATGCTCAGGACTGTTTATACCATTTTTTTTCTTCATTAATCTTTGTAGAGAAAATTCAATATTTTAATATTTCAGATAACTAAAAGGATAACTTGTAAAGATAATGAATACTGCTATCTCATGTCACTATAAATTCTCTAAAATCACCAGCTGAGGGCATATTCAATTTTAGGCTGATCTGTTACAATTCAGTTTATTTCTCTGGTCAAGGTCAATCTCACAGTCCTTGAAATGCTGTCCATGTAGCTCAGATGGAATTCAGAGAAGTAAAAATGAATAGGACTTCACATAGTCGACTAATTTACTCCTAATTTCTGCCTTAACTATCGATTCCCACATTTTAGCTTATTTCTCTCAAACACGACCACACTTCTTTGTAGCACACCTATGTCAGAACATGCAAAGAGAGAAGCATTCCTTTCCAACTAGTTTCACACAAGGAACTTCCTAATTATTTATCCATAATAAGGCATGCAGCTCATTAATCATTTGCTCACTCTGTATCCATCCGGTTTGCACACAGTAACAACTAAAAGGTCCTGAAACCAGGATCTGTGACATAACAAATAATAAGTATAAAATAACTGAAGCCATGAAGATCTGACACTGCAAACAGCACAGAAAAAGAGTTGTTTCTGATATTAGTCTCCAGGTTCTCTTCTTATAAAAATGTTTTGGCTAAGGAAAAAGCTTCAACTCTGGGTGCCTTCTGTTTATGTGGTTCCTTGCTACCGACATGTGATGCAAGTTTCTTTCTTTTTTTAAAATTTGTTCTTTTTATGTATACATGACCAAAGAGTGTATTTTGGCATATTATACATACATGGAGCATAACTTGCTCTAATTAAGATCCCATTCTTGTGGTTGAACCTGATGTGGGATTTCACTGGTGGTTTATTCATATATGAACGTAGGAAGGTGATGTCCGGTTTATTATACTGTCTTCCCTATTCCCAAACCCTCTTCCCTTCATTTCTCTTTATCTAATCCAATGAACTCCTATTCTCCCCAAACCTATTGTGTGTTATCATCTGCGTATCAGAGAGAATATTCTGCTGTTGGTTTTATGAGATTGGTTTAATTCATTTAGCATGATATTTTCCAGTTCCATCCATCTACTGGCAAAAGTCACAAAATCATTCTTATTTATGGCTGAGTAATATTCCATTGTGTGTGTATACCACATATTCTCTATCCATTCATCTGTTGAAGGACACCTAGGTTGGTTCCATAACTTAGCTATTGTGAATTGAACTGCTATAAACATTGATGTGGCTGTGTCACTGTAATATGTTTATTTTAAGTCCTTTGGGTGTATACAGAGGAGAGGGACACCTGGATCAAATGGTGGTTCTATTCCAAGTTTTCTGAGGAATCTCCATACTGCTTTCCATAGTGGTTGCACCAATTTGCAGTCCCACCAGCAATGTATGAGTGTACTTTTTTCCCCACATCCTTGCCAACGTTTATTGTTACTTGTATTCTTGATAATTGCCATTCTGACAGGAGTAACATGAAATCTCAGTATAGTTTTAATTTGCATTTCTCTAATTGCTAGCAATGTTGAGCATTTTTAATAGACTTGTTGAGCATTCATAGTTCTTCCTCTGTGAAATGCCTGTTCAGTTCCTTTGCTCATTTATTGATTGGGTTATTTGGATTTGTGTGTGTGTGTGTGTGTGTGTGTGTTAAGTTTTTTGAGTTTCTTATGTATCTTGGAGATTAATGTTCTGAGGTGTAGGTGGCAAGATTTTCTCCCATTCTGTTGGCTCTCACTTCACATTCTTGATTGTTTCCTTTGCTGTGAAGAAGCTTATTAGTTCCATATCATCCTACTTATCAATTCTTGATTTTACTTCCTGTGCTTTAGGAGTCTTGTTGAGAAGTCAGTTCCTAATCAGAACAAGATGGAGAGTCAGACCTACCTTGTCTTTCTAGTAGATGCAGGGTCTCTGTTCTAATGCCTAGGTCCTTGATGCACTTTGTGCAGGTTGATAAATAGGGGTTTCTTGCTTTGGGGTCATTATCTGAACTCATGGATTTTGAAAATACATTTGAGCAAAGCATAGAGTTTTGACAATTGGATGTTTATAAGATAACCTCCTCTGGATAACTTGGTTTTGTTTAGGAACCTCTGTAAGTTAATAAATGTGATGGTATGACACTGTGGTACTTCTTACCCAGCCCACTTGATCTCGGTCTCTGGAATCTGGTAAAGAAGGATAAGAGACAGATAAAAGACATTTGTAACAATGAGGGGCAAAAGAGGATGGTGGCTGCACACCATCCCCAGGGCCTCTGTTCTCCTGTGTGCTTCATTAAGCATGTCCCATTTATAACCCAGTACTTTAGTGTTTGATCATCTTTCCCAAAGTCAGGGTGCTATCCGAACACCAAGGCGTCTACATAATACTCAGCAAAGCAGAGGCTGATGTTTCCATAATCTTAGGTACAGTCTTGATGCCTACCATAAACAGAGGCATTCCAAATGTGTTGTTGTTGTTAGCTCCGTATCCCATCACCACCTAGGCTGGTCTCTAAATTTGTCCGATCACAGGTCATTTTTAAATGCTTACAAAAATGTTAGTGAACATTTCATAGGCTACATATATATTGTACATATATCTATGTGCACATAGATAATCATGTTCTTTTAAACTGTGACAATAGTTATTTTATTGATCAGAAAATAATGCTATCTTGCTAATTAACCAAATTCCAGATATACATAGGGTTTTTTCTTTTCTCAAAATTCACAGTCACCAAAAATAATTAGAGCTAAGTGCTAATTAACCCTTAAGTATTCAAAAAGACTATTGGAGAACAGGGAATAGAAAACATAATAGCATCCCAATTGCCTGTATAAATGGCCTTCGGATTCCTGCTACTATCCATTTTGGCAATCATTATTCTAAAACAGCATTCCCATTTAAAAAATAAAAGGAGAAAAACATGCAAACGTATAAGCTGAATGGAAGACATCCTAGGAATGCTGGGATGGGAGAGTTTCTGGTTGCCAGGGCAACCGGATTTGTTGGCCAAGTTAAGTGGCTTTCTCCTAGGACAACTGAGCCTGGTCTTGTGACCTTCAATGAAAAGTGAAAGCTGCAATTATCCTAACATATAAAAGTATGTGTATTAAATGACAAGTAAAAACTTGCACTTGCAAACTCTAAGCATGTACGCTCAGCCAGCACACGGGATCATCTTATTGTGGTTCATAAGTAAACGCTAGGGCACATCCTAGAAAGGACAGGTGGGCTTGAGAAAAGGTGGAAATTCCAAAACATTCTTCGATGTCATTTTTGCACCACAAGTGGATAGAATTTATTTTTAATCAACAAACATCTCTCAGGACCGGCTCTGTCTAGGCACAAAGCTAATGGATAACAAATGTACTTTTCAGGAATCTTCTTACATCCACCTGTCTCCATCAAATGAAGCACATAGCATAGTAGCATGCAGGACCATATAGTCAGCATGAGCACCACCCACCACCACAAGGTTAAGTATTGTCATTATAATTTAAAGACAAGGACACAGAAAGTTGAGTGCAACTCAGTGGTAGAGTAGTGACTAGCATGCATAAAGCCCTGGTTTGATCCCCAATGCCACACACACACACACACACACACACACACACACACACATACACACACCAAAATAAATAAATAAATAGAAAGAAAAGACAAGGAAAAAGATGCTCAGAAGTATGAAGGAACTTAATCAAGGGTCCCACTGATCATTTTGCATATGGATTACTCTGAAAAGGGAAAACAAGGATACAGGAGATCGTGGTGACTCTTTGTTGACATTTGCTTGACAAGGTTTCATCTGACCATAGAATCAGCCTTCTCCACTCAGGATGGAGTCCAGCCTCTTCTCCTCCAGTAAATCCCTTTCCACATGTCCTGTCCATTGTGTTTACCCCATCCTGTGTTATTGGAATTTACAACACACACCTATCATTGCTTACTATACTTTTATGCCTCTGAATTCTTCTTTTTGAGGAAAACCACTATTGAAGTTTCACATGAGCTAAGTATGCTTTCAGTGGTTTTGAGCACTAAAGAATTTTTTCTCTTTCTTTCTTTCTTTCTTTCTTTCTTTCTTTCTTTCTTTCTTTCCTTCCTTCCTTTTCTTCCTTCCTTCCTTCTTTTTTCTTTTATTTTTTTCTCTTTCTTTCTTCTTTCTTCCTTTTCTTCCTTCATTCCTTCCTTCTTTTTTCTCTCTCTCCCTCCCTCTTCCTTCCTTCCTTTCTTTCTTTCTTCCCTTTTCTTCTGTAGAGTTCTCTCCCAATTTGTTTTTAGAGTTTTCATTCTCAGAGGGACACATCTTCTTCCTGATCCGTGAAGTGTTGTCTGAGCCAAAGATGGGTTTCATTTGAATTCTTTACTTGAGATCTGTGTTTCCTTGCAAAAACAAAACAAAACAAAACAAAAACATTGTATGTGATTTGAAGATTGCTGATTTTGTAATACTTTATTCAAATAAGGTTTTGAGGGGAAAAGAGTAGTAGTGTGTTCAGAACAGAGGTAACTGAGTCTGCCTGAAAAACTTCTATTATTAGTATATCAAAGGTTTGGTTCAAACCGTCTTGAAGGTCTCATATGTAAGGCATATGTGTACCTGTGAAGAAAAGAGTAGAAACAAAAGCCAAGATTAAGATGAAAAAAGCACAAATACTAGTGAAAAAGACTAACCATGTGTCATTCACATGAAAACAAATGGGACTTATTTGGTAGAAATTTGTTTAACTTTGTTCTGTGAATCAGCAAGAACAGAAGGAGTCATGAATAAGGAATGTGAAGGAAAAATAAAACCCTTTCTGTGAGTAACATAATCAGAAAATTTCCGTATTTTTCTCCATGAACGGAAGGATCTACGAAACTAAAATATTACTTAACCATGCCAAGGAGATGAGGAGAAATATGGAATGTCAAAGTGAGATGCAGCTTTCACATCTGGGAGGAAAATGGAGAAAATTAAGTGCCTGGAAGCAGCAGTTAAAGCACAATTTGTAACAGTAATGTTTTTAAGTGTGTGGGACTTTCTGTACAATTTTCTGTAACTTTCACTTCTTTTAGAATTGCAGTATTTTACTACTATACTTAATTCTTAAATAAATAATTATGATATGTTTCACAAACGATAATTAAGCAATTAATTATCTTATTTTATTGGAGTTACTGTGGGAGTGTGGTTGCTTTTCCAGAACACTATGGTTAAAAAATGTACTATCTACTTCTTGACGGCAAGCTTTTTATGAAACAACCAGCGTGGCATTAAACTGCCTCAAGGGTACAAATTATTCAAATACAAGACTCTCAAGAAGCAACAAATACTAAATAAATCAAGTCTCGTTCTAAGGTTGAAAATGTCTACAGAGATAATAAGTCTGTGTGCAATACCTAGGAGCCCCAGGAAGTACAGAGCCCTTGTGGCCTCAGGAAATGCAGCATTGCTTTACCCAGAGCATTTAACTTTGCAGAGAGCTAAAGAGTCTCAAGGTCAAGTCATAAAATGTATGTCTACAGCTAGTAACACCTAGTTAAATATCCAATAACTCATAGGGATTTACTCACAGGAAATTACGCATAGGAAATACTTCATCCTAAAAAGTAGCGTTTACTGTAAGCCATGAAATACTTTGCAAATTCAAATTAGTAGTAACAACAGTCCATGTGTATATATGCTTCGTTTTACAGGTGTGGAAAACTTCCCCTAGCTTCTATGAAATGAGAAAGGTGGCCATGCTTCTGAAGATGGATGCCTTGTTTCTTGTTTCCCCTGAGGGCATACAAGGTGAAATTAGGTAGATTCCTGTAGGCCCCACATAAGCAACTCGCGGCCTCCGATTCTGTCTGTTGGTAGGTATCACTGTTCTGTGTGCATCAATGTAGTCCATGCTTCAAGGTTCTCCCCTCCATCCTTGAGTACTCTAAACTCTTCTGATCTCTTGACCATGCATTTACCTTCAGCTCTGCATCCTCAGTAACCATGAACTTTCTCAGTTCTGAGAGCTCATTCAACTTCTCCAGGAAAGAAACTCTTTGGTTACAAGAGGAGGCTGTAACTCTGTGTCCTCAGAAGTGTTCTCATCTGTCTGTGCTGTGCCTACAACTCTCTATTCTGAAGCACATAAATGTTTTAGAATCCAGTTGAGACTTATTCCCATCACTTGAAAAACTGAAGAACAGACTATTGATGGTGGAGACTCACAAGAATCTATTAATTTTCTCTTTTTCTGAAAATCACATACCTTGAACAGAATCATGTCTCCATTGGATGGAACTCTTGAGTTATCAGCAATGCTTCAGGAGTTTATTAGTGAGAAAGAAATGCACTTGAAAACCTGTGCTCTTTATATGTAATATGAAATAAATTGCACTCTGCAAGCATGTATAACAAATTAGAATAAATTTTAAAAAAGAAAGAAATGCAGAGATTTTTACCAGAAATTTTATTTCTTCTAGACAGAGAATGAGTCTAGAGTCACACAAAGTGGTGTGTTGTCCCTGCTTTTCCCTTTACTACCTGACTGAGGTCAGGAAGGTTACCCAACATCTCTAAGGTTTAGTATTATGCTCTTTGAGACGTTTTCTCCCACCTGATTTCTTGAGATTACTGCTGCAGGAGCTGACGGTGTTAGCCTGGGCTGATGAAGGCTACAACCCCCCAAATTCTAAGTTTCCCTTGAGACATACAAACAACAGTGTCACATCTGTCAGTCATTTCCTAGGAATCCACAGAAGGAATGTGGTCACAAGAGTTGTAGGGCCGATTCTGAGGTGTTCTTCTGCTTTTCTTTGAACTTGCCATCGCTGGGAGTTCATCGGTGCCTACTAATGTATCCAGCAGTATCCCAGGTACCATGAGATACCAAGGATAATAAGTCATGAGTTGTTCTCCATGAGGTTTCCATCCTTTGGGACCAATAAGATGATCCAACAAGGTACAATAAAATGTTGATAAAATATATAAGTTTGTGCCAAAAAGGAATGGCATTTCCTAGACTCCCAAATATCATCCATCATTTAATGCCTACTAGTCTTATGAAGGAAGAAACATTTTACAAAGCTGATGCTGAATCTTAGTGATGTTAGGTAACCTTCTTGACCTCAGCCATCCTGTATGGAAAAGCAGAGACTCATTGTTTTGCCACTCTTGCTTCTTTAAATAGAATAAAGTCATAGAACACATGAATCATAAATCACAAATGATAATTTTCTTTGGTGCATTGCCATTTCAGATTTCCCACCTTTTTTTTTCCAGGAGCTGTTAACACAAATATGAGGACAAATGGTGCCTCCTGAAGATTGTAGAAGGAGAGAGAATCGAGGATTGAGGAAGTGGCAGGGAAAGAGGCTCGATTACCCCTTCCTAGTGCAAGGTCTAACTTCAAACTTGTCCCTCATCTTCAGCTAAGTGACCATCATCTACCTAGAATTGACTGACTGTGGCCATGACAAGCTAATTAACTTTTCTAGACCACTTTTAAAGAAAGTTCCAACAGAGTTGCAAGTAAGGGAGGTAAAGTGCAGACTAGATTATTTAATCCCAAACATTTCTCTAACTCCTCAAAACCTCCTGTTCTTAACAGAGAGCTGACTCAGTTGTTGTATGGAACTATTTGCTCTCTTGCTCAGAAAATATCAAGAGAAGAATTCTGCTAACAGATGCTCTACTGTTAGAAGTTCATTGCAAAGATAGCTAAAACCCTGACAGAAACTACAGGAAACCTGCTGGCTTCTAAGAAGACACGGGAAGACAAAAACAAACAAACACATAAAACCTCTTTTTTCTTCTGGAAAAATTCCAACCTCTTCCCAGAGCCTGTGCCAGTGGAGACAGGAGCTCTTCTAGCACTATCATTCCTGATCTTGTTTTGATGAGTTAAAAATGAAAAAAGAAAGTAAAAAGTGCACTCCTGGGGTGGGGTGGGGGGCGGGTGTTGTGCATCTCATAAAACTATGCCTTGGCCAAAAAACCTCAAAATTCTGCCCTAAAATTCTTTTGCATTTACTTCTTCTTTCTCCTTTTGTGCCTTGAAATATAAGCGCATGACCACCCTGTCTGCCATTGTCTACGCAAAAAATCGGATATCCCAATAGAAGTGAACTCTATACTTAGTAATTAGTTCTTGTAATTGCCTTAAATTGTACCTATGTCATTCCAACTCTTAGCCCTTTTAACTCACTTACCTGTAGTGCTAAAACCTGAAAAGGCATAAAGCTTTATGAGGAAGTCAGGGAGGGCCTGTTGGAATGAAGTTACCTGCTGGTGAGGCTACAGGCCAACTCCTTTGCCCAAAAACCTCATGCCAAAGCACTCGCCAGCTGCCCCAGAGGTGACCTGGACAAGAGAAGCCTTTCTTATCTCTCCTTGTTGAGTTCTACACAGAAGTGTTATGGATTTACCAGGTGTGGCACACCTGTAATCCCAGCAACTTGAGAGACTGAGGCAGGAGGATCACAAGTTCAAGGCCAGCTTCAACCATTGTTTCAAAATAAAATATTAAAAGGGCTGGGGGTATAGTTCAGTAGTAGAGCTCCCCTAGGTTCAATCCCTAGTACTGGGGGAAAAAAATCCTAAGGGAGTAGAAGCTATAAACAGGATGTGCCTTTTTAAGCAATCAGCTTAGCAGGCAGTGAAGAAAATAAACCCTTAAAGGGCCTTCATAGTGTTTTCTGTATTTATTTCCCTCATAATGGCTAAACAGTCTTCTAGAACTGTGCAGAATTCCGGGGAGATGAAAAAGAAACTGAATAACCCTAGCTCAGAGCATGAAAAGGGGAAGGAGTTATTTCCTTGTCTATAAGAAGAATCACATCAGAGATGCTTTTTCTTCCAATAATAATGTTAACATGCTGATATAAATGCATCTTGTCTTCAAGCTTGAGATTTCATGTCACAGTAATAGAGGTGTAGGCGGTATTTATAATTATATAAAATTGCATGGCTGGGAGTAGAAAAGAACTAAAGCAGACTTCTCCACCAGCACAGAAGAGGAGGAAGCTGCACAACAACATGTTAAGGATCATTGAAATTCCTCGTGAAATAAAGCATTTTACACACAGGATTCAAGAGCCCAGCCCCCTGATGACATGAGCTACTAGTGTCTTGGGAAAGGAATCTTGTGATTTTGTTTTGAATAATGCACCACTACTGTAACTAAACTTTCAAAATGTCATTTTAAGTGACAAAAACACTATATTAAAGTTACAGTTAACCCTAAAATTCACTAAACAAGGGTTTTACTGGAATAAATTAATATAACATGTTTCAAAATTGTTTTTTAAAAAAGCTGGTTGGTATATGAAATTATGCTTTCCTGTGCTCAAAAAAATAAAGTTATTGCCCCAAGACAATGCTTAAAGAGAGAAGGAAACTTAATCAAGTTTGTTTATTATGTTGAATATATGCACACATACTTATATTTAAACATGAACTTGCATATATAAATACACTTACACATATAGATACATAGGATATTTATAACTGAGACTTGCTCAGCCATTAACTTACACCAAACACAAGTTATATTCTATTTATCCTGGAACCCCAGCATTTGGTTCAGGGCCTGGAATGTAGTATGTGATCCATAAACTTGTTCTGTTGACATGCATGTTACATTACAGATCAGGTTGCCTTTTTGAATTTTAAAAAATTAAATATGGTAAAATTTTTAAGTATTTTTTATTCAAAGTTGTATTTATAATAGTAGTATGCATTATAATTCATAATAAACATATAGAGCATCTTTTTACAAAACACTGTTTGTATACAATGTATATTCGTACCATTCAAATCTTCAGTCATGCATTTAGGATAATGACACCCATCTTATTCAACCACCTTTTCTTTTTTTCCCCTCCACCCCCCCTTGCTACCTTCCTTCCCCTCCCTCCCCTTTGACCTTTCTAGCGTTCCTCTAATCCTCCTATATACCCTGACCCAACACTACTGTGAATCAGCTCCTTATATCAGAGAAAACATTCAGTATTTGGATTTTTGAGATTGACTAACTTCACTTAGCATTATATTCTCCAACTTCATCCATTTACCTGTGAATTCCATTAGTTTTTTTCTTTTATTGCTGAGTAAAATTCCATTGTGTATATGTACCACATTTTCTTTATCCATTCATCTACTGAGGGATATCTAGGTTGGTTCCACAATCTAGCTATTGTGAATTGTGCTGCTATAAACATTGAAGTGGCTGTGTCACTGTAATATGCTGTTTTTAAGTCCTTTGGGAATAGACCCAGGAGTGGGATGGCTGGGTCATAGGGTGGTTCCATTCCCAGTTTTCCAAGAAATCTCCATACTGCCTTCCATAACTGTTGCACCATTTTTCAGTCCCACCAGCAATGTATGAGTGTGCCTTTTTCCCCACATCCTCTCCAACATTTGTTGTTATTTGTGTTCTTAATAGCTGCCATTCTGACTGGAGTGAAATGAAATCTTAGGGTAGTTTTGATTTGCATTTTTCTAATTGCCAGCAATGTTGAGCATTTTTTCCATGTATCTTCTTCTGAGAAGTGTCTTTTCAATTCCTTAGCCCATTTGTTGATTGGGTTATTTTGTTTTTTTTTTTTTTTTTTTTTTTGGAATTAAGTTTTTTGAGTTCCTTATATATTCTAGAAATTAGTGCTCTATCTGATGTGCATGTATTAAATATTTGTTCCCAAATAGTTGGCTCTCGATTCACCTCACTGATTGTTTCTTTTGCTGAGAAGAAGTTTTTTTTGAATCTATCCCATTCATTAATTCTTGGTAATAATTCTTGCACTACAGGATTATTATTAAGGAACTTGGGGCCTAATCCGACATGTTGGAAATTGGAGCTTACTTTTTCTTCTATTAAGTATATTTTCTCTGGTCTAATTCCAAGTCCTTGACCCACTTTGAATTGAATTCTGTGCATGGTGAGAGATAAAGGTTTAATATCATTTTGTTGCATATGGATTTCCAGTTTTCCCAGCACCATTTGTTGAAGAGGCTATCCTTTCTCAACTGTACATTTTTGGTGCCTTTGGGCCAATTTCTTAATGTAATGAAGTACAATACTTAGAAAACAGATCATATGAAATATGAAAGAATTCTATTATTTTTTAAAAGACCAATGCCTTATCAGGAAGGTGAGTTAAAAATTTTTTTTTTTAAATTTCCTGAGTGTTCCATAAGCATTATTTTAATCCACCAATTTTTTGTTCAATTAAAGCCAGCATCCAGAAAGTTTGATTTTTGCCCTTTGAAAATAATCTAGATGAATTTTTTTTGAAACAAAAAATAATCCATTTAATAAGAACCTTGGTCAGTGAGCTAAGCCCCAGACTATGCTATGAATAGCTATAAAAGCAAAGTATTTGTTCTTTTGCTCAGTTTTTCCAAACCTACTATGTTCCAGATGGGATGCATTATTAAACAAAATAGACAAAAATCTAGTTTGTGAGTCTTTTTCACGAAATATAAACACAATAGATGATTTAAATGCATAGTGAGTTAGAAGGTGATAATTTCTATAAAGACTAGATACGAGCAAGTGGAGTCAGAGAGTTAGAGAGTAGTTGCCAAGGTCATTGGTGTAGCCAAAAACATCAGTCAGTTTTCTGTGACTATAACAAAGTATTTGAGATAATGGAGTTACGATCTAGCCTACAATTTGGGAGGTTCCATTTTATGACATTTCCGTCCTGCTGTTCTGGCACACCATCAGGGAGCAGGTGGCAGGGCAAATTCACTTACCTCATGGCCAGAAAGCAAGGAAAGAAGAAGGAATGTGGTTCCATATCCCATCTGAAGGAAAGTCCCAAAGAACCTAAGTGCTTCTCACTGGGCTCCCCTCCAAAAGGTCCCCCCACCTCCCCTCCAAGGAACATCACCCTGGAGATCAAGCCTTTCCATGGGCCTGGGGGTGACATTCCAGGTTCAAGGCATAGAATTCTGCACCTGGCTCCCAAAGTTCAAGTCCAGCTCACAATGGGAAGTGCGTTTAACCCATCCCCGAGAAGCTCACAGTCATAACTGTTCCAGCACTGCTCAAAAGTCCAAGTCCACAGTCTCCTCCGAGGCTCAAGGCAAACTCAGCTGTGAGCATCCGTAAAAGTCAAAAAGAAAGTTGCATGCTTCCAAAGTACAGCAGTGTGTCAGGCACAGGGTACACGGTACTACTCCAAAAGGGAGGACTAAGAAAATAGGAGGAATCAGGCCAAAGCACCACTAAAACCCAGCAAGATAAATATTAAATCCCAAATCTCCATGCCAGCACCCAGGGCATACTGTGGTGGGAAATGATTCCCAAGGGCTTTGATTATTGCAGCCCACATGGCCTCCACCTTGGGCAGGTTTTGCACACTGCCTGCAGCTTCCCTTGGCAGGTGCTGTGCACTGCTGCTGCCACCTCTGCCTTCCTAGGGGGTCTTCATTGCCGTCTCAGGTTGATTCCCCCAACTACATACATTGTAAGGGCTGCTTGCAGGGACTCCAACCCCACCACACACGGCCTGGCCTCTAGACCTCACTTGGAAATCTTGGTGGACATCACCATGACACCAGAATTCTTACATGCTGCACACCTGAAAAACCATCATCACACAGACAACACCAAGGTCTGTGGTTGACTTACGCTGTGCCTGGCCCATCAACCACCCTGGGAGTTGAACCCAGTGGTGCTCCTCCACTGAGCTACATCCCCAGACCTTTTTTATTTATTGAGACAGGTCTTCCTGGCTTGTCCAAGCTGGCCTCAAACATGTGATCTTCTTGTCTTGGCCTTCTAAGTAGCTGGGAGCACTTCACTGCTTCTTATCAGTGCTGGCAACCACACCCTTTTGGGCTCCGTCTTTACATGCACTCCTTTTCTGGTAAAACAAAATTTCCCATATCTCTCCACTCTGCCTTTCACTCCTGATTCTCACTATAATAACCATTCTCACTTCATGCTATGCAATGTCGCCTTGAAATTTTCTCTACCAAATAAACTAGCTCTTCATCTTCAAGCTTGGTCTCTCAAAAAGTATCAGGACATTGACAAAATTCATGACAGTTCTTCACCCTGTGTAACAAAGGTGGACTCTAGCCTAATTCCCAGTAGAATCCTAAGTTCCTCTTGAAAACTCATCAGTATCGTATTTGCTGTCCACATTCCTATCAGCATTCTGGTCTTCTGAGCCCCGACCAGTATCACCTGTTTAGCTGATAGGCTTAACAACATTCTAGGCTTTTTCTACTCTGCTGTTCTCAAAACTTTTTGAAATTCCACCAGTTAATCAAAAGCTTCTCCACACTCTGAGGTATATGGTAACAGCAAAGATCACCCCACTCCTTTAAATTTTTGGTATTAGTCAGCTTTCTATTACTATAACAAAATAGCTAATAAAACAAACTTATAAAGAGCAAAGTTCTATTTGGGCTCATGGTTTTAGGGTTCCAGTCCATGGTCAATTGGCTCCACTGTTCTGGGCCTGTGGCAAGGCAGTATACCATGGCAGGGGCAGGGGACAAAGTAAAACCACTCATATCCTGACCAGATCCACAATTCCCTTTGAGGGCATGCCAAAAAGGACCCAAGTACCTTTCCCTAGGCCCCACCTCATAAAGGCCCCACCCTTCAAGACCTGGAAGACAAATCTCTTTAACACATGACCCTTCAACATCCAAAAAATGTTGGTGACATTCAACATCCAAACTATACCTCTAAGTAAACTGCCTGAAGAGTGAAATCCATGAGACAAGCTCATGAACAGTGCATCAATGGACAGGTCTGGGGATGAACTAAACACTAAAGGAAAACGTGTCACTAAAAGAGAAATGGGTGTTTGGATCTAGACTTACAAATACAGCTGGAGGAGTTAAAAGACAGGGGAAATAGTCAAAGAAGAAACTAGAAAGCATGATAATAATGAAACCCAGAGCTAAAGCAATCTACCAGGATTTTCCTAGACTTGATGTCATGAAGGGACAGTTGAATGGTTCTTTTATTTTCCTTCATCAGGCTCCCAGTACACAGGGACAGGTAGTATAGGGGCCGGTTGAAACATTCATTTGGTTTATACTCATAAAATTAATTGAACACTTAGAAAATAAATTTTTAGTTTACTTATAAATATTTGTGAAAGCCCGGCTACACCTACTCTGCATGGTAATTAAGAGCAGGAAAAGAGCACTATGTCCCAGGGAGAATTAGTCTTGCCCAAGGCTAATCCTTCTAAAGAAGTGCCTGACGACTTAGGGTATAGGGCTAGTAGGTTTCAGGGCCCCAGGATTCAGCAGACTTTCAATGTATCTCCATCTGTGTTCTTCTTAGCAAGCAGAACTACACCTCATCCATCCTCTGTTGGTTGGTACCCTAAGGCATCATTCGATCAGTATTCAAAGTTTCCTTCTGTGCCTAACATTGTGAGGCTCAAATGACACGGCAGGGTGACCCTAGAAGTAACTGCTTTGGTCGTAAATGTAATTACCAGGGCAAATATAGAAGATGATGTCTAAGGGAACCTGAAATCCTAATCTTGTTTATGGATCTCATTCAAGACTAACTACAAAACCATAACATCCAACAGATCCAGTGAAGAAAGTTATATGCTGAATTTCTCTTAACGTTTCAGGAACCACTTTCAGGGGCTAAGGGACAGACAAACAAGTACCACCAGATTCATCAGACAGCTTACTTATATGCTGTGCTTTGTGAGAGGTGCTAACTATAAAGTCAAGACACAGACCCATCCTTTTAAAAATCATTTCTGAATTATAATTATACATAATAGGGGTTCACTGTGACATATTCTTACATGCACATCACATAATTTAATCAATCTCATTCTCCTCTACCTCCAATTTCCCTCCCTTCCTTCTTCCTTTGAGCTTCATTCTCTACTAATCTCCCTTCTATTTTATGAAATCCCTCCCCAACTATTTTTTCCTTTTTTTTCTCTCTCTCTAACTTCCACATATGAGTGAAAACATTACCCTTGTCTCTCTGAATCTGGCTTATTCCACTTAACATGATCTTCTCCAGTTCTATCCATTTTCCTGCAAATGACGTAATTTCTTTTTCTTTTTTTTTTTAAATATTTATTTATTTGCGTTAGTTGTACACAATGGGCTTATTTGTACGTGGTGCTGAGAATCGAACCCAGGCCGCGCACGTGCTAGGCGAGCGCTCTACCACTGAGCCACAATCCCTGCCCCCGTAATTTCTTTTTTATGGCTGAGTAAAACTCAAGTGTGTGTGTTTGTATATGCGCATACATAGAACATTTTCATTATCCATTCATCTGTTGACAGACACCTAGGCTGGTTCCGTTGTTTGGCTATTGTGCTGCTAAAAACATGGGAATACATACATGCATCACTATAGTAGGATGACTACTTTGCTTCAGTAAATACCAAAAAGTGACACAGCTGTGTCATATGGTAGTGGCATCCCTAGTCCTTTGAGGAATCTTCTTACTGATTTCCACAACAGAACCATCTTTGATGTTTCACAGTCCAATGAGAGAGTTAAAGGTACATCTTTACATGTGACTATAAAATAATTATAAAGCTATGGAGTACCACTACAAGAATTATATAGAATCTGTTCATAGCATAAATGGAGAAATATAATCTGAGAAGGACAGGTGAAAGAAAATGACACAGAGGGTGGTCCTTGTAGAGCTTGAAGAATAACTACTTTACCAGGAAGTCAGAGAAAAACATATCCCACTTGCATCTGTGTGTGTGTGTGTACCCATGTGTATGCTTCTTTAGAAAGGTGGTAAGTTCTAAGCACAAACATCTAAAAATGCATGACTACAGAAAAGTTAAACAGTTAAGTGAAACTATTTTCAGTGTTTAATCTCAGTCCAAAAATACTAGATATAAGGTCTTCATACACATAGGTGTTTGGATTTTATCTTAAAATTGTTGAAGTATTTTGATGTGTGTTCAAAGACATTTCATGCAAGTACTCACAATGTGTTTCTCCAAAGGGAGTAAACTTACTGAATGTGGAACTATGTTTAGCCCTGAAAGTTTATATCTCACAGAGCTCCAGCTAGTTAGAGAATGAACTCTGCTCCAATCCATCTTGTCTCCCACTTTGTCTGGTTGATAAAAGGCAAGACATCAATCAGGAAAGAGCATAACTATTGAGTGCTTTAGGGAGAAATATGGACTCCTTAGCAAGAACAAGAAACCATTATGGAATAATTTGAGTTTGGATGAGCACAGGTCAAAAACATAACTTCTTGAAAAATGTCATTGCCATAGAAATCAGATGCTATACTAAAGGAACAAAGTTCCCTAAAAAGTTTCAAACTTTGTTCCTTTTAATAAAAACTAAATGTTAAATATACACTTTAGAAGCTATGTTATTTAGATGCATAAAATCAAAATGTTGAATAAAATTCTATTTCAGTTTAATAAGTACATGCATTAACTATCTCTACATATCCTTTCTCTATAAATGGTTTCAGCATTAATCCAGTTAACCAAGGTGACCTTTAGCATTGCCAAATTCTCTTCCTTATACACCCTTTCAACCCCCAATAGAGGTCTCCCTCCTTTCCATTCCTTTCAAAACCTCACCTCCAGGTAAGATAAGGATAGAGTCGATCCAGGAGGCAGAGAGGCAAGGAGGTTAATAGTTGATGTTTTTGGTTTCTGTACATGAGGGTTTGCATCTTGGTCTGCTAGTAACCTGCACGTGACCTTGAAAAATGACCTTTTTTCTAAGTCTTAATGTCCTCACCTGAAAATACAAAAATGAAACCCACTTGACAATGTTATGATCACAAACTGAAATAACATACATACATATTTGTCACAGGTTAAATATTTAACAAAATTTAAATATTATTATTGAACTTGTCATTACTCCTGGATATCAAGTTAGATGGTGTCATAAATAGCACATGTGAATTCATGTGAAAGATAGTTAAATGTGGTGCTCCAAAATTGCACTGTAATACCTAAAAGTTATAGCTAAAATGCATATTTACTTTTTTTTCTGCCTCTATAGCAATAAAAGTATTTTGAAATCTTAAGTCCACAATTGACCTATTTTTAGGTTTTGGCAAGAAATTGAACACTAAGTGACCGTCCATCCAAATGCATGTCATTTTGCTTTATGCTTCATTGAATTTTCTTTGACATATATTTTGATAAGGACCAAAGATGGAAGAAGGTGCAGAAAGGAATCCATTTGAAGAAGTTGAGCCTGACCCCATCATATGCCATTAGTATGAACGAACACTATTTACCCCCTACTTTTTACCTGATGAAAAACAAAAACATAAACTGTCAATGCATTCTCCTGCTGCCAGCAAAATCCCTACGTGTTCATGGAAGTTGTCTCCCTGAAAAGCAGAAATGTACTCCACAGAACAAAGCCATTCTCTGGTTCTGCAGAGTTAATTGAAACTCTTGCACAGGATGTGAGGCCATTCGGTAGCCAATGTTAGGCCAGGCTAATCTTTTTCCGTTTACCATCCAAATCAAAGACGCTAAACCACTCCTTATTGATCTGAACTCCCAATCAGGCATGTCATTCATACCTGTACCTTCACCTGTGCTTTTAATCCCGTTGCAAGTTCCCAGAAAAGATCATTCCTTGACCTGGTGAAATCCATGTTGTGTTTCTTCTTCTGCAACTGCATCCTCGGGTTGCCTCTGATCTGCCCCCTACTCTATGAACCTGAATAACCAAATCAGAGTGTGAGGATGGAAAGCAGAGGTAAATATTTCTTGCCTTTGGACTTTATGCTAGACCAAAGAGGAAATATTAAAATATATTATCCCCAAATAAGCATGAAATTCAAATCTGGAGAATCTAATCTGCTTCTGCATATATAATAGATTTAAATTGCCAAATACAACTATATGAATAATCCACAGGATGCATAAGACTAATGAAGGCAGTGGTGGGAACCACAGAGCTGAAAAGACAGAACAGACACTGGCCATTGGAGGTAGATGGGTTGAGTCCTAGAGATGGAGTTGAGATGGACATGGAGCAGTAGATTCCTCTACAGGAAGAACTTTTGCATGCTGCTTGTAGACAGCCTTAGCTACCAGCAACTTCAGTCTTCTCTCAGAAGCAAAAATCTTCCTCACCTGAGGACACTTGGAATCTTCCTTAAGTCCCATGACACGCAAGCTCTATCGATGCACAAATACAGTGAATTCTGCCTGGAACCCTCTCGTCATTCCCCTTACTGTTGCCATATTAGCACAAACCAATGGTTCTCAAATGGGAGATATTTCCCCTTCTCAGGGATACATGGCACATCTGGGAGACATTTTTCATTGTCAAAATTATTGGGATACTACTGGCATTATAATCAGAGGCTCATGATACTACTAAGCATCCTAAAAGACACAGAATTATCTCCCACAATGTTTTAGTCAAATCTGAACCACTACCATCCATTACCTAGATGATTCCAATACCTCCTCCCAACTTCTCTATGCCCTCTTCATCCAGAGTCGTTTTCTGAAAATGTTAATTGGCTGTCTCTCCACCATACAAGGTTTCCCACTATGTTTAGAATAAAATTCAAAGCTCTTTTTTTTGCTTGCCAGGCCTATCTGGGTTGGCCCCTGGCTACTGCTCTGACTCTTTTCAAATCCTCCTTTGTTTTATGAATCACCATTCCCAGTCTCAGTGGTTATTTTAGGAAGCTTTTCATCACTTGACCAACATATCCAACAAGAAGAATAACTTAGTGGAAGGAAAGTTTATTTGGGGCTCATGGTTTCAGAGGTATTGAGCCATAGATGACCAACGCCCTTGTTCTGGGCCCAAGGTAAAGGAGCACCACCACATCATGATAACAGAGTCCAGCAGAGAAAACCTGCTTCACTCATGATGGGGTCAGGAAGCAGAGGGAGAGAGAAAGGTGGGAGGGACTGAAGAAAGAACAACCTTTCCAGGACCTGCCCCCAGGGACCCATCTCCTCCAACCATATCCCACCTGCCTGTGGTTAACACCCAGTCAGTCCATTCAGACCAGGACAACTAACTAGGTTACAGCTCTCCTAGTCTCATCATCTCTCACCTCTGAATATCCCTGCATTAGCAGGTGCCTTTGAGGATACCTCATATCCAAACTGCTATGTGGGCCTTCCTGATTTCCTGGCCCAGGACTTGTATTCTCTCTCCAGGTTTTGATCAATTTATTCCTTCTTGTCCTTCAGTTCTCTGTTAAATTAGCCCCTTAGCAGAGAGTCCTGATATAATCACCACCCACCTCTCTTTTCTTGCATAAGTTGTCTTATATATTGTAGATCTCTTTTGTATATTTGCTTATCATTTATCTTCCACATTACATAACACATGACTTCATATTCTTTGTTCTCTGCTGCATCTCCAATATAAACAATGTTGGCACATAATAGGTGCTAAATAAATATTTTCCAAATGAGTGGGTATATGAAGCTACTTGAAAGAACTTCATGAACATCTGCATTGGTGATATGAGCCATTTTCAAGAATAGTGAGGAGGGAGGCCATGGGAGACTGGTAGAAATCTGTTTTTCTCATAGAATTCTAGGTCATCTCTTCCATGGAATTCAATTATTTGTTTAAATATTTCTTTCCATGACTAACTCATATGTGTGTTCAGGAGAAGAATTACAACATTTTTCTTCCTGCGTCCCACAAAACTTAGTCCTATGCCTAAATCATAGGGGTTGGCTAATAAATGTTTATAGCACAAATAAAACAATGTTGGACATTTTATTCTGCAACATGAATAGCAGAATAAATCTAATACCTACACTCAATAAAAATGGCTATTTAGAAACTTTTTCAAATAATACTTTTTTTTTTTTTTTTTTTTTTTTTGGTACTGGAGATTGAATCCAGAGGCACTTAACTACTGAACTGCATCTCTAGCCCTTTCTTTCTATTTTACTTAGATATGGGGTTTTGCTAACTTGCTTAGGGCCTTGCTAGGTTGCTGAGGCTGGCTTTGAACTTGTGATCCTCCTGAGCGTGGGGATTACAGATGTGAACCACCATGCCCAGCTCAAATAATATTTTGATAGAATTTTAAAAGATTCATTTCCTTACTTCATGACATTCTCTATGGATATTCAACTGATTTTATTAATTTATTTATTAGTCTATGTCTTATAATATCTATATTCCATTGTTCTTTTAAATTTGTAATAAATCATCCTTTTGAAATCATCTTTAAATCCACAATATTTTCTGAAGAACTTTAAGGAACAGAAGACATACATGACCCACAAATGAAAATAATGATATATTTTCTATTTATATACTGGGTAGAAAACTTGAACTTATTTCCTGACCAGCGTTACATTTGAAGAGTGACTGCCAACCTCTCTCAGCGTTGTGAACACATAACGCCCCCCTCCAGCTATGACCTTAAAGCTTCCCTTGGTCTTCTTTGTCTAACCTGTATCTTCTTTATCACTATAGATATTCTTACTTCAATTCTAGAACATGTAGAATGCTGAAGGAAAAATTCCACAAGAAGAACTTAGACCTCAAGGAAAACTTGATTTGAGCTATTATAATAGGGAACAGGAGCCAGCTGGACTACAAGAGCCAGGAGGGATTTTCAGAGCTGGTGTGAGCTAGTGGAAGAGTAGTGGGGGCGTTAGGTGGGGTTGCTCAGCGGATGTGTTGAGCACAGTCAGCTGTTTCTGCGTTTGCAAATGTTCTTCTCAGTGGTTAGGCTGTTATGTTTGCTAACTTGTGTCCACTGAAGTTAGACTCCTACCTTCCCACACAGAGTGGGGACTGGGGTTTAAGGATGCCTTCTTCCTTCATTTTTACCTTTCACATATGGTTCCCAAGTCCTTGAGAAAAATTTTTCTGGGTCATAAAATTGGCAAAAAGCTGAAATAGAATTTACACTTCAAAGGGACAGAAAAGATGACTTACACCTGCAAGATTTATAAAATAAACGCTCTAAGAAAAGGGAGGTCAGGGCCTGTATGAGGAAAGACCCTGTTTAAATTTTAACCAATTTGAGGGGAACATTAAGACTGACTTGGTCAAAACTGCCTCATTAGAATAGCTTGGATGCACATATTACAGCCTTTACAGTTTTTGCCAGAAAAACTCCATTGTTGAATTCTCACTTCCACTTGCATGAAATCTTCTCTTATAATGTGTGGGTGAGTATGTGTGTGTGTGTGTGTGTGTGCACGCGCGCACACACACGTGCATATGCTTGTCTTCATAAAGGACTCTAAAAGGTGTTTTAGTCAGCATTTTTTGCTGCTGCAATTACTAAAAGACCCTACCAAAACAACTGTAGAAGAGAAACGTTTATTAGTCCACGGACAGCTGGCTCCATTCCTCAGGGCTCCAGGTGAGGCAGAACAACATGGTAAAAGAATGTAGCCGAGGGAAGCGGCTCTCACGGTGATCAGGAAGCAGAGAGAGACTCTCCTCGCCAGATACAAAATATATACCCCCAAAGCCCTAGTGTCCCTCCCAATCCAGCCACACCCCACCTACCTTCAGTTACCACCCAATTAATCCCATGAGGTGATTCATTTACTGATTGTGTTAAGGCTCTCCTAACCCAATCATTTCTTCTCTGAACCCTCTTGCGTTGTCTCATACATGAGTTTTCGGGGAATACCTCACATCCAAACCACAACAAAAGGTAATTGTTGTTTTTCCTACTTGCAATGGACTAAATGTTTATATTTCCCCAATATTCATATGTTTCAAGATCCTAATCACAATGTGATAGTAATTGGAAGTGGAGTCTTTGGGGGTTATTGGATTAGGATTATGGAATTAGCATGAATAATGTTATTGCCCTTACATAAAGAAGTTAGACAGTTAACTAAGTGTTTTTAAGCCACATGAAGATGTATGATAAGTCCCTGGTCTGTAACCCATAACTGGACCCTCCCTAGAAATCAACCATGTTGGTATCCTGATCTCAGACTTCCCAGCCTCAAGAAGAGGGAGAAATAAAGGTTTGCTGTTTATGCCATCCAGGTTAGGATCTTTTGTTATAACAGTCCAAACTTGCTAAGATATTGCTATGAGCTTTAATGTCACTCCATTCACAGGCAGTATTATCATCAATGTTAACATCAGTCTGATCACAAACACCATAATCAGATTTATCAACAAGAAGGATCCTATAGTGTACTTACAGACCAGATTCACCATTGACCAAAAGCAGAAATTTCAAGGACAGCAACTCCAGCCTCCCTGGAACCTGCACTAAAGCTATGTCTCAGTATGTTGATTACAAAATCTCAGTGGAGTTGGAGGGATTCCCTAGAGCGTACCAGGTCTTGCATCTCACAAGACTACATTCAATTAGCTTTCTAAAATTGAAAAGTCACTGCTAACTCTGTAATTTAAGTAATTGAGTGCCTGAGGAAATGAAGGCCACTGCAATGGAAATGAGCTGCAGACCTTCAAGCTGCTTTGTCTCTGTGGCGGAGCCAATGCTCAAGAGCCAAGGAAGTGGTGAGGTATGCCCTCCTTCTTCTCCAGAACAGGGGCCAGATTCTGACCCTTAGTTTGAGAATAGAGCCTCCTGGGTTCACAGAGCACAGAACTAAGCCGGTTAAGACTTCTATTGCTGACCTTATTCTCTACCTACTCAACAGGAAAAGTAATATATTCTGTTCTTCCAAATTAATCTACTAGGTCATTAAATAAATAAATTTCATGCAAGCAGATCGCCAATGTAATGATGAAATTAATTGGATAAGGATGAGTGAGAGAGGTTCTCAAGATCATATGAAAGAAATGAAAGGCAGTGTGCTAGAGGCAGCAAAATATACATAAAGGGGTTTTCTTATAACCCCAGCTCATACTCTGTCAAAGGCAGTTAACCTATGCAGCACTTTCTCTACCTTACCTAATTACATCTTTCCCAGAGGCCACTACCCCAACCTTCACCACTTACCTACATACAAATACATCTAGGTGGTCAGAATAAAAATGCTAGGAACTAGAAACTGAATTGAATATGTTTGTTTCTCTCTGCTTATTGAAAAATCAGATTTCTGTGTTAGGATGTTTTCTGAAATTGGGCTTTCTCAAAGTTTGCTTTTACAAAATGGTAAAAATGGATAGAAACTGAGATGACCTCAAGCCACCAGGAAGTAAACCATTTAGCAATGACATGAAGGATTCCACTGAGTGTAGAGTTCCAGTAGAATTGTATCTGTATGCCTCCTATGAAAACAGGAACAAGAGGGCTACTTGTCAGTGAAACCAAGTATACAAATTCTATATGTTCTTGCTAGTTTTATTCCCCTCTAACAGCACAGCATTTAAATATCAACTGCACCATCATCTTAGGAGAAGGAAAAGCTATAAATAACAAAGTCAAAACAGATACACTTCAGGTGTGGGTTTGAAGGTCAAGATTTCACCTCACCTACACATTATTACTTCAAATAATATTTTACTAACTATCACAAGGTCCTAGCTATTAGGCTAAGTGTATAGAATCACATAATTCATGTAAAGGTTGTTATAGTCATAGTCTACTAAAGTTACTTTCTACCTTAAGTCATTAATTTGTATAACTTTGAATTACATGATATGTAATTTTAAATAGGGAATGTATTCATACCATTCCAAAATAAACACTAAAACTTAGGTAATAAAAGTTTCCCTTCAACCCTTGTCCCAAACCCAAGTCCTACCACCATCTTGTATCTTCACAGATAATTGTTATTTGTAGTCTCTTCGATGTTGTTCCAAGATTCTTTTTGCATATTCTCTCTTAATGAATGCTTCCATTCCTAAAAATCTGGTGAAAACAGCATAAAGCAAACCTAAACAGAAAAGAAATGTGTAATGTTATTTTCTCATCTCATAGTGGTACTTCACAAGGATGTTAATTAATTAGAGGATGAGACCTTATCAGGCCAGAAAAGCCCTTTGAGAAAAGCCCTCTCGTAACTGAGATTGCAGTTGCAGAGGAGGTAAAAGATTAACTAGTAATTGTCAGCCCAACTGATACAAGGAGAAGAATTGGCATGTTTAAAAAATATGATTTCATACTTCACTGTTAGAAAAAAAAAATTGGTGTCATGATTTAATGTCCCACATTTTTTTTATTATCATTACTATAATTTGGATCTTCCATATTCCCCAAAGATCCATGTGTTAAAAAGATTTGGTCCTCAGGGGCACTACTGAGAGGTGGTGGTCTCTGGGAGGTGGGGAATAATGGGATATCTATAGGTCACTAGGGACATGTGCTTTAAGTGGATACTGGAGCTCAGCCCCCTCTTGGCTTTCGTTTGTTTCTTAGCATGAGGTGAGTGGACTTGTTTCACCACTCCTCCTTCCATAGATAACGTGCTGCTTCACCATAGGTCTAAAAGTAGAGACCAATGGATCGTGGGCTGGATCCTCCAAAATCCTGAGCTGAATTCAACCTTTCCTCTGTGAGTTTTATCTCAGATATTTTTATAGTGATGGAATACTGGCTAGCATACCCACCCTTCAAACAATGTCCCTGAGTTCTGAAAAGTTAACAGTCTCATTACTGTGAAAACCTAGGACCAGTACAGAGATCTGGTAACTTGTCAAAAATCAAAATATGTCATAAGAACTCAATGTGTTGTTGCATTAGTCAGCTACTGCTGAAATAACCTTATGCACCCAAGCACAACCACATTCAGTAGCTTAAAATAACAAGCATTCATTTTTCTCCTTTATATTTCTGAAGATTGGCTACAATGGCTCCATTTAGGATATGGGTCTGCTGAGCTTGGGTCTAAGCTGCAGATTGTATTTAGGTATGTGGATTTTCTTTATCCAGGAAACCAAGAGCATATCCATCTTAGAGCAAATACAAAAGCACAAGCAAGAAAGACAAGATGACATCAGCCCATTTAACCCATCGTTTTGTGTTGCGTTTCATTGCATAATGCAAGTCACATGGCCAAGGTCAATACCATAGTGGGAGGGCACTGCCAAGCTTAAGGGAAAAGGTGCATACCTTATAACAAAACAGTGAAGAATTAGGGCAATGTGTTGATTTACCAGCGTTTCTTTATCAGTGGTAAAGCATTATAGTTTCAAAGGTAAGAGCCTTTGGATAAACTTTGGCACAACTTGACCATCTAGCTATAGGAAAATACCAAGAATGTCAAGCTAGAAACAAGAAGATAGGCTAAATGCTAGCTCTTTCCTGCAGATTTATTTGTACATTCATTCAAGCATTCACTCTTCCAAAATCTACCAAATGCTTTCTAATTTCCAAATGTATTGTCTAAAGATGACAAAGGGGACATATTTTTAAGCCGGAGTTTTTCCCTGCCGTAACAGATGTCACACCTAGTAGAAAGAAACACAAAATGAGTATGCACTAATGTGTTGAATGTTAGAAAACAGGTATTATAGCCAAATTAGGAATTCACAGGATAGCTCAAGAAAGAAATATTGATGGTCTGGGCTAAGATGGTTATAGGAAGAAGGAAAAAAGGGGGATTGCTGGGGGACTACTAGGAAACAGATTCAGCAGGTAATATTAGATTATAAGATATGGCAGTGGGAGGGTGTGGGGCATTCAAATACCTGCAAGCTTCTCACATAGGTATTTAAATAGGTGATGGCATGTTTTGTTTAGATGCAAGCACTGAAGAAAAAAGAAATGACAGAGATCTTAAGTTTGGTATAATACGGTAAATTTGAGGTACATTTGAGATACCCAATGGAAGATACCTAGTACACAGTTGAATATGTGTGTCTCAAGTTCAGAAGAGAGGTTTGTTCTGGACATATAAATGTACAGATGATTATTGAAGGTATGGTAGTAAAGAGATCACCTGACCATAGATGTGAAGAAAAGAGGGTCTTGAAATGAATATTGAGGGATACCAATATTCAATGGTCCAGCAGAGGAAGTCAAACCTGAAAACCCACCTTGAAAGAGAGCTGATAGAGAGGCAAATTTAGAAAAATTGAACCAAGTAGAAAATTGTTCCTATAAGAAGACCATCATCAGAAGCATCTAGTGCTGCTGAGAAGGTGTGATTGTCAGATACGAAGCATCCATTGGCTTACAGATGTGGAAATCACTTACCACTTACGCAGAAGTCTGCACAGAGAGGAGGAGTGGAACCTAAGGTACCAGAAAACGTAAATAAGGGGAAGGTGGGAGAAATAAATGCCACATGTAGAACACTGTGTGGTTGAGATTAGAGCATAGACCTAGAGTCCATGTGAAGTTAGAGAAGGCTTTTCACAAACAGAAGATATTCAGGATATCAAGACTCCGATGGAACAGCTTATGAGACAGAGTTTGCAGATAAGAAGAAAAGGTGCATCTTCAAAACAGCAGAGCCTTGAGAAGGCTCTTGGATGAGGTCCAGACTACAAGCGGAGGCATGGTCTCATCAGAAAAAGAGGATCATGACCTCCATTGCATTAGAAAAAGCAGATGCATGTGATGCAAGGAAGTTTGTACATGTGGTGTCCAGAAAATCTCATTCTTTTCTGATAGTCATAGCAGGTCAAGTCAGCTGCTGAGACTGAGACAAATAACCACAGTTGCTAGCTACTGAGGATTTACTGTGTGCCAGACTCTCATCAATAAGGGAAATCAGTCACCAGAAGGTTCAAGCCCTGAACTGTCATAATTGTCATCAGAATCTAGGGGCAGCCAGGGGCCTAACTGATGGTAACAACATGCCAAAGGGGAAAGGAGTGGACAGTCACTCAAAAAAAAAGGCAAAATAAACAAGATGTGCGGTAGCAGTAGTAATGGTGAAATAAAAACTTCTGAAAATCCATTATCTATCCAAGAAAATGAGAATACTGGAGGGAAAGAGCAAACTTTTTCAGAACTCTTAAATTTTTTTTAAAAATTAAATTATTTATTTATTCTAATCTGTTATACATGCTTGCAGAATGCAATTCATTTCACATTACATATATAGAGCACAATTATTCAAGTCACTAGTTCTACACAAAGTATTTTCACACCATTCATGTCTTCATACATGTACTTAGGGTAATGATGTCTAACTCATTCCACTGCTATTCCTATCCCCTTGCCCCTCCCTTCCTCTCCCTCCCCTTTTTTCTATTTAAAGTTCCTTTATTCCTCTCATCCCCCCTCCCTTGCCATTACACAAAGCAATAGTAACAAAAAAAGCATGGTATTGGCACCAAAATAGACCAGTAGACCAATGGTGCAGAATAGAGGACACAGAGACTAACCCACATATCTACAGTTATCTTATATTAGACAAAGAACTCTTAAAATTAATCAGAGATTTACAATAACCCAGGGAATACTTCCTTACAAACTGGCTGAATTTTGGTGAGGAAAACAAGTCCTATGGCATTTTAGCTTACCTCATTCCCATTGTCCAACTTGGTAAGGACCTTCAAAACCAGCAGCTCCACAGTCAGAGTGAAACCACTGGGTGGGATGGAGTGTGTTTGGGTCTTCTTACACTCCATTCTACCAGAGAATTGTCATTATTCAGCCTCTCAGACAGTTTCCTAGGAAACTCCATCTGGAAGGTTTGTCTTTATTTGACCTGACTCAGAACTCACTTAATGCAAACAACCATTTCCTTGGTTCTGGGGTGGTGGTGGGGGTGCCTTAAAAAAGAAAGAAAGAAAAGTAAAGATTTTAAAAATTAGCAAAAAAAATGTTTATCCCACTTACCAGTGGCAGGGATAACAGTAAACAAGCAGCTGACCAAAACAGTAATAATAATGCAATAAAATTAACTTTTTAAGAATCTTTAGGAATTGGTTGCCTATGTAAGCTTTGAAAAGTTGCAATATGTACCAGGGAATTTGAAAAGACATGTACCTGAATAGGTCTACATGCATGCCTGGAAAATACCTGAGATGGCCTTAAAACCTCACCCCTGGCAGATCTTAAGGCTCTGTGCAAGCAGGAAGTAAAGCTTTAAGATAAGAATTGTACAATTCCTGTCAAAAGCATGCCTAGACACACAGAGAACCCCTCAGCAAAGGCTGGAGGGTTTACTATTTCTAGAAATGTAGGAAAAGCTTTGTCAAATCATGAGCCATCACTAAGCTATCAAAGCAAAGACTTTGTGCCCACACATGACTAAGAAAACAGATTTTAAAGAATTAGTTTAGGAAAGTGATTAAACTGAGTAATGGCAGCAAAATAACCAAGCAAAACAAATTGCACCTGGCATGGTAGTACATGCCTGTAATCACAGTGACTTGGGAGGAAGAGAGGAAGTATCAGAAGTTTGAAGCCAGCCTGGGCATCGTAGCAGGACCCTGTCTCAAAACAAAATATTGAAAGGGCTGAGGACGTAGCTCTGTGGTAAAACACTCCTGGGTTCAGTCCCCAGTACTGTAATTGGGAGTGGAGACAATAATAGTAAACCCTGGGAGAGGGGAAAAAATATGGTTTCCAGAATTGCTATTTCACGTCATTTTTAAATTTTATTTTATTGGTTCTTCTTAGTTATACATGACAGTAGAATCCATTTTGATAAAATTATACAAGTATAAAATAAATCTTATTCTAATTGGGACTCCATTCTTTTTTATTTATTTTTTATTATTCTAATTTGTTATACACGTTTGCAGAGTACATTTCATTTCATATTACATATAAAGAGCACAATTTTTCGTGTTGCTGGTTTAATATAAAGTATTTTTACAACAATTGTGTCTTCATACATGTATTTAGGGTAATCATGGATAACTTAGTCTGCTAATATTCCTATCCCTTTGCCCCCAACCCCTCTCCCCACTCTTTGTTCTATTTAAAGCTCTTTTATTCCTCTCCTCCCCTCTCTCTTGCCTTTAGAAGTTAGTATCTTCATATCAAAGAGATCATTCGACCTTTGGTTTTTGGGGATTGGCTAACTTCACTTAGCATTATTTTCTCCAAACTTCATCCATTTACCTTCAAATGCCATGATTTTATTCTCTTTTAGTGCTGAGTAGTGTTCCATTGTGTAAATATACCAAGGTTTTCCTATCCATTCATCTGCTGATGGGCATCAGGGTTGGTTCCACAATCTAGCTATTGTGAATTGTGCTGCTATAAACATTGATGTGGCTGTGTCCCTGTAGTAAGCTGTTTTGAAGTCCTTTGGGAATAGGCCAAGGAGTGGGATAGCTGGGTCAAATTGGTGAAGCCAATCTGGAAAGTAGTATGGAGATTCCTCGGAAAACTGGGAATGGGACTCCATTCTTGTGGATGTGCACAATGGTGGGCTGCGCTTAGGTGATTCCCTATGTGTTCACAGGAAAATCATGTTAGATTTATTCTACTGTATTTTCTATCCTATCTTCCTCCCCTCTCTTCTTTTCATTCCCCTTTGTCTAGTCTACTGAACTTCTCTTCTTTCCCTCTCTCACTTTATTGTTGTTTAGCTTCCACCTATCAGCAAAGCAGTCAACCTTTGGTTTTTCGGTAATGGCTAATTTCACTTAGCATGCTATTTTCCAAGTCTATCCATTTATTGGCAAATGTCATATTTAAGTTTGCAGGCTTAAGCAAAATTTTAAGATTCAAGAGGTAATACAATAAGAAAACAATTGCCCATATACAGAACAAAAGCAGTTAGTGGAAACAGAAATCTCAGGCTTTGGAGTTACAAGACACACATTTTAAATGAGTTGTTTTTAACATGTTTAAAAAACAAAGAAACTGTGTCTAAAAAATTTAAGAGTGTGTGAGAATCATGTCTCAACAAAGAGAATGCCATAGAGATATGAATTATAAAAGGAGGGATATTTTAGAGTTAAAAAGTATGATTTCTGAAATCAAAAAAAAAAAAATGCACTAGAGTGGGCACAAGAGCAGATTTGACTGGCAGAAGAATCAGCCAACTGGATAAAAAAGTCAATGGAGACTTCCAAATTGAGGAATGGAACAAAAAGTTGTAAAGGTCAACAAGCAGGACCCTGAGCTGTGGGACACCAGCAGCTTACCAACATGTACATTATGGTGGTCCAGAACAAGAGGCCACAGAGAAAGGGGAAGAAGAAAATGTGACTTCCCACATTTGACAAAACAACAACAACAACAAAGAAAAACCATGTTCTAAATATTCAAGAAGCATAATCATCTCCAAATAATGTAAACTCAAGGAAACCCACACTAGATGCATTATATTATAATAACAGATGACAAAGAGAGGGTCTCAAAAGCAGAAAGAGAAATAAATATCAATGAAAGGGATCCTCAATTTCTCACCAGGGATCACAGGAAAAGAGAATACAGTGAGATATCCTGATCAAAGAATTCTTTATCAAGCAAAACTTTTCTTCAAAACCAAAATCGAAATTCAGGCATTCCCAGATAATCTGAGTCACAGAGTCAGTAACACCCAGAAGCCTTTACTTAAAAGTGTTGTCGAGTCCCCAGAAAGAGGATCCTGCAACATCACAGCATATATAACCCATAATGGATAGATAACAGACAGATGTGAGCAGTGGGGATATGAGGTTAAGGGGATAATCCTATAAACTGAGCACACTGTGCTGACCCCCACATGCTGTCTTTTAAAAAGCAATTTACCTGCAACCCTGTCTGGCCTATGTCAATAGGATGTTACATTCCTCAACAAACAACCTGTTATCTGCAGGATTGAAATGCAGGCCCAAAATATCAATAGGAACACAGTTACTCTGAAGGGGGCGGGGGGGGGGGGGGGGGGGGGGGGGGGGGGTGCGGATAGCTTTTTGAAGTTCACACAGACAGATACCAGAATCAGGGAAATAAGGATAATTTACCCCAACCATATAATCTATAAGAACAAATTCTAATTAGAACCAGTCAGCATGGACCAAAATGACCTAGATTTCCCTGAAACTTTAACATGTACAGTAGGGGCTTGGAAGTCTGACAGAATCCTGCTGTCAGTCAAAAGAGTGAGCCTCTCTGTAAACTTTCCTGGGACACCCCCCTGGAGGGCAGTTGGAGTGCATCATCCTTCTCCTCTCTAAAAGGACCCACTCTCTCCCTTGAGTTTATCCTGTTTCCCTTTCATTATCCTTTGGATATACCCATGTCTGCTACTCTGAGCATCATGTCTGAAATCTTCTGGTGTGATCACAAGAACTGGTGAGGAAGATTGCCAGGGCTGCCTCAGCTCCATCATGCCCCCCCCCCCAACCCCTGTAACACAATTCTCCCATACCTCCCACGACATCTGCCGCTGTCACTCAGAAAACTGCTCTGAGGAAAGATGAAGACCCAGGCATATTTAGGGTTAGTAGATGTAAGATCTGAGTGAATAGAATACCCAGACTCTCAAAAATATTGACACCAGAATTCCTGGAGTCTTGAAAACATCATCATGGCAACTCTCTCTGGGTGTGGGGATCTAGGAATAATGTTGTCAATGAAATCTTACCAAATTCTGCCGTACAGTTTGTCCATTGAGACTATGAACTCACACTGGTTGTTTCCCTGTCTTTGTACGCATAACTGGCATGACATCATTGGGAGTTAGAGTCATTCACACCTTGGATTTTTGGTCTCTGGAATCAAACCTTTCATATCGGGGACAGTTAATCAGATACCTCTGAAATATCCACATCCAGAAGCCGATGGTCTGATAAAGTGTTGGAATGCCCTATTGAAGGTGGGACTGCAGTGCCGGCTGAGTGGCAGGACACTGCAAGGAGCGAGCACCTTCCTCCAAGATAACGTGCACATCGAATCAGAGCCCTCTATCTGTGTCATGCACCCAGCAAGAAAAACGTGTGGGTACCGGAGCCAAGGGATGGAAACAGGAATGATCTCACACTCCAATGATCTATGGGGAATTAATTGTGTGCTTCCCATTCTTGAAACTCTATACCTGCCTGATTAGAGATCCTGTATCTCATGTGGGTAGAGATGCTGTCCACTGATAGGGGCCTCAGAAAGAGTGTCACTGAATTATAACCTATGGGTGCTGACAAAGCACATTCTACTCTTTATCTCTGAGGACTAGACAGAAAGGCATAGACTTACCATCATTTTTTTCCCCTACTACCAGAGAATGAACCAGGGGTGCTTAACCACTGAGCCATATCCTCAGCCTTTTTATTTTTTTTTTTTTTTTTTTTTTTTTTGAGACAGGGTCTTGGTAAGTTGCTTAGGGCCTCACTAAGCTTCTGAGGCCAGCTTCAAACTTGTGATCCCCCTGCCTCAGCCTCCAGAGCCACTGGGATTACAGGTATGTACCACCATGGCAGACTAGATTTACTATCTTTCAGTGATAAATAACCCCGAAGAATAAGAAGAGCTAGAACTGACACCATAAAGGGGAGAAGCAAGAAATAAGTGTGGAACCTATGTGATTACATTCAGGTGTCCCTGGATGCTCTTGCCCAATTGTGATGCAAGTAAATGAATGCAGTGACCCAAACATGAGACATGACCGTTACTAGAGGTTCAGGTTGCTCAGAGATAAGAAAAAGAAAGCCTTATAACTGTAACTTAAAACCTTATAACTATAACTTAGAAAAGTCTGAACTATGGGGCACAGCAAGAGCCACAAGTTTAATCATTACTTACAAGCCTAATGTCTAATTATAAACCTGTTTTTCTCAGGAACTAATGAATGTGCTATAGAGCTCCTGACTCAGACTTCACAATGTAAATTTGTGTGATCAGATTTATGTTTAATAGGTAACTTATGAGCCCCTAGTGGTCACACAGAAACACAGTGAAAATAGAGAGAATTAACCATCACGGCGCCATTTTTGTCTAACATCGTTCCTGGAAGAGATGCCTTGCTTTCTCTCCCTATTATTTCAGACAAGGAGCCTTGCTCACTTGTCCCAAGGAAGCTGTGACAATACTGCCATGAATGAGACAGCAGAGGTCCAAACTGAGGGTAAGAGGATTTCTGAAGTGGGTTGAGCATAGGACGGAAGAAATGAGTACCAGTCTCAACCTTGAGACCAACTGCAGCAAGTGGGGCTACAGTTCATCCCTGTACCGCAGACCAGCACGGGACCCCTCTGCAGGCAGCCATTGCAAGTCTCCCCATGGGCTTCCAAGACCCCTGAGAGCTGCCCCGCAGGCTGAGGCCCCTCTGCTAATCTTCTCCCGTCCTACCCTCCTTTCTCAGGTATAATACCTGAGTCACAACCTGAGGTCTTCCTCTGCTCCCTCTCCATTTACTTCCCCCCATTTATAACTTCCTCCCAACATCTTCCCTGAGGACCCAACTCTCCCACCATGAAAAGGTACCTAGATCCAGAGATGGTCAAGTCCTGCAGAAAAAACCTGAAGAGATGGAAACAGGAAGATCACTAAACCCATTTCTACTTCTTCCTTTTTACTAAATATGAAGAAAAATCTCTTTTAAATTGTTTAATGCTTATCTTATTTGGGAGTAAAAGTTTTAAAAACTAATTGAAGTGTTAACCTAAGTATGGGGAAACTTTTCCCAGAATTTTGTTACGGCCCTTTCCTTGTAAGGGAAATTTTTAAGATTGATGAAATTTTAGGTTTAGCACTGAAGAATGGCAAGTCATAATTGCACAAGAAATCAGAGGTAACTTTATGCTGGTCAGAAAAGCCTCACCACACACACGAATGCTGTGATCCCCTTCAATCATAATAAAATAGCTTAGCCAATAATAATTAGGGCCTGATACTGGGTTTTGGGAGGAAGTGTCAATGAGGAAAAATAATTGCTCCTGGTAAAACAAGGCTGGGTGAAGAACAGTCAGGGTGAAGCCTACTTAGAATGGATGGTTTGGAGGAAGGGAGAGGGGAGCACAATGAGTTAACAGAGGGGAGAGGAAGGTCTCCAGCTAGACACACTTGTTCAGATGATGATTCAGTTTCCAATTTAAACTTCATGACTTTCCTGTATAAAAAAGCTGAACAAGAGATACAGAAAAAAACCTGTATACAGAAAAAAACCTGTACCCAAGTCATGGTGTCACAGCCTGTTAATATCACACCCATCTCCAGCCACATGGATTCTGAGAGAGCACTCTTCAACCCCAAGATAGCTTACCTTGACCCAGTAGTAGGAAATGCAGGAATTAGCAGCTGTTGTACCTCCTGTCTCCTCCTTGTTCATTCACAGTGCTCCCAAATATTCCCTTTTGTGAAAATAAATAAATAAACAAACAGTTGGTCATAAAATCTCAGACTCACACTAGGGAGAATTTAGGTAAATTTGATTTGAATTTCAGAAACTTGTCTTTACATAAATCTTTTTTACTCCTTGAACAAAACTTGAGCTCTATTAGATTGACTTGGTCATGTAGCACAGAGAATCAGAAATTAGGAATTTAGGGCTGGATAGATTTACTTGCCTTATGAGATTATTTCTTTCACAAGGTCACCTTCAAGATGCAACTGGAAGGTTTGCATCTAGTAATTAGCACTTGATCTGGGCCTTGGGAAATGTGTAAGGTTTGAACGGGTGGAAAACAGATGTGTGTTTTATATGGAAAGGGGAAGATATGAGAGAATTCACAGAGCAAGGGAATTTAGTAATCATTGTGTTATCAGATGGGGTGATACATGCCTAACAGACAAGATTCAGCACACAAACATTTTTTGTTAATTTTCTACATGATCTTTTTTTAAACAAATATTATCCTATTTAACTTTATTTAATCTGTATAACTCAGTTAGGAAATATCATTTCTGAATTGCATACAAGACATTCCATGATGCCCAATAGCTAGCTCAAGATCATAAGTAGAAGGTTGTCAGGTTGGAGATAAAAACTCAGGTTCAGTAGCTAAATCCACCTCATCCAGCCTCCACGAAATGAAGAGTAGAGGGTAAAACCAGAAAACAAACCTGGGTCACATAACAGAGACCCTTCTTTCCAAATAAAGACCGTGAATTCTGTTTGGGGGGCAAAGGAGGCCCAGGGCCATTGTGGTTCAGAAGTGGTGCTGAAGGGGTGTGGTTCTGGTGGAAAGCCAGGTATTGAACTGGGAGTGAGATGAGGGTTCTCGAGGGAGGGCTTTGTTGAAACCTCAGTGCACACCACAGCTCTCCTCCCTATGGGAGGACAACAGTCAACGTCTCATTAGGGGTTCTTCTTCCTGCCCAGGATAATCCAAGCCACCCTAAAACTTACAATCTCAAATAATTAGTAAATAACAAAGCACGAATACTCAGAAATATATTTACAGAAAGAGAAGCCCTGATAGATCTAGTCCACATGGGTTCTGGAACTGGACAAAGACAAGATGGCCCTGGTGGTTTATTTAAGCAGGTATGTCAAAGGCAGGGATAAGGTTTCAAGGGTGGAGTCTTGCTTGTGATGTCTTGTAATCAGCAGGTTGATTGACATCTTGGCAGGTCACACCTATCTCAGGTGCTGCGTGGGCCACACAGAGTGGGATAGAGATTCACATTGTCCCTGGGCAATTGGCCAGAGGAAATGTCCACTGGTCATTCCCAGACACCAAATGTCTCTATCCACTAGACTTCCATGCACGGAGACCCATGTGCAACCCATGGATGGCTTCTGACACCTCCCTCTGTCTCACTACGTTCTCTTTATCCTAGAGAGGCCGATGAAAGAGGCATCCCAGAGATGCAGTCACCACAATGCACGTCATTTCTCCACAACTGTCTTTTTTTTTTCCTTCAAAGGAAAAGGACACCTTTGAACTACGTGTTTTTGTTTAATCTCCCTACCCCCTTCACTTTGAGCCTTCCTATTGCAAGTTATTTTGCATAAATTCCTAAATATTATAATAAAGACTAGCAACCTTTGTGCCCTGAATGATTGAAACATATTTGTGCAAAGAAAAGAACCCAAAGAACACATCCTGGCTCACTGCATCATTATTCACAGTAGCTAAGAGGTGCAAGCAGCCCACAGGTCCATGGATGGATACAGAAAATATGGAATATGTGTATATTGGAATATTTTTTAGCCTTAAAGATGGAAAGAAATACTGTCACATGCTGCAACATAGATGAACCTTGAGAATATGCCAAATGAAGTAAACTAGCCACAAAAATACAAATATTATATTATTCTGCTAGCCTGAGGTCTCTAAAGTGTCAAATTGGTAGGTGCAGAAAGTAGAGTGGTGTTGCTAGGGCTGAGGGAAGTTTTGCAACATCTGAAAGTTCTAGAGATCTATTCCACAACAACACGGTTTTACTTGACGCTACCAAATGACCAAATTAATAATGATTAATATGCTAAAATTTATAATAAGGTTTTTCCCACAATTAAAAATTTAAAAGATCAAAACAGAAAGAAAAACATTTAATTATAACAGTATATCCTTGAACAAAATATTTGATGATTACCCAACTTGACAAACAGGATCATAAAATTCTCTTATTAAGGAAAACATTAAAATAAGAGCCCAAAGGAGGTGTGGCTGGATCAGAACTTTGTACTTCCTTGGGTCCAGGAAGGCCTTGGAGAACTCCCTGGGGGTAGGTAAGGAGGGCGAGGTCTGGAAGCTGGGTTCCAGGGAGGTTAACTAGGACTGTGTTTACTGCTATGCCAAGCAAGCCTCCGCACCTGCATTTATTTTATTGCTTTTTTCCCTCTCCCAGACTCGAAGCCTAAATGCAGACATGATGGATGCTCTTGTCACATTGAGTGCTGATAACTGTCACACCGCTCCTCCCCACTCTCACTATAATTTCCTTTAGGAGGTTTAGCTTGCTACTGCCTGAGTTTGGAAAGAGCCATTCTTGTCAAACTTAGGAGAAGAGAGAGAGAGAAGAAATATGGATTTGCGAGTCCATTTTTAAATGAAGAGGCAGCACTTTCCCTGGAAATACTAAATTAGAGGCCATGATTCAGGCTTTAGGGTCTCACTCTACTTGTGAGTTTTCACCTAAGGACCCAGACTTGGAAGAAAGACACCATCTCAATATTTACCGGGAGCACTCGAGGAAATCCTTGGGCACTCCCAAGAGAATTAGAGAATTAACACAAAAGTGTATTTCACTTCATAGAATGCCAAGTGTCTTCAACGCCCGAGGCCTTTGCAATGACCGTGTTCACGGCACTTTGACGGGGACTGTGTCAGCTGAGTGCCTATTTGGCCAGTCAGGAAACAGCTGGGAATCTCTCATAATGGGATCAAATCTCGGAGGCAGATCAGTTGATCTGGTTGGAAAACAAAGTTTGCCAGTATCAACCTGACCAAACAAGGAAGGCAGAGTGAGTTGAGCCCTACTCTTAAAGTATTTGTAAAACAACTGATCCAATAGCATTCAACATCAGCAAGTGCTTACCATTGGATGTACAGATACCACATCTGAGAAATGTGAGCAAAGAGGACACCTAGAGGGTCATCCCAATTCAATAATCAGAGGAGCTTCTGCTTTAAAACTTCAGCCTATCCTGCTGGTTTGGGGGGGGAGTATAAGCTTCCAGGCAACTGAGTTAGAAGATCCTCTTAAAGGGCTCATTTCAAAAGATGCGGAGTTTGCTCAGATTAGCTCTGGTGGGCACCATCTGGAACTCCTTGGAGGAATGAATCTAGCCTGAAACCCTCAATCGAAGAATAAAATTCCCATGATATGACATATCTTTGGTTTTTTGAAGCCTTGAAGAGTTTCCTAGAACTTTACAGATTTTAATTCAATGAGAACATAAAACATTGATATCAAAGTTGAGTTCTTAGACTGGAAAGAAAATTTGCTTTAGTTTCTCTTTGGCCCTGCAATATTGTTACACAATTCAAAGTTAAAGACCCTATCTAAAATCCAGGCAGCAATTTTATTACCACTGCCTTTTGAAAGTTCACAGAAGGCTGCGATCATAAATGTCATTTTCATTAGAATAATGTGCAAGCGTCCGGGCCACACGGAATAAGACAAGCCTCTGCTGCCGTTTACCACTCTTTTAATTTCCCAGTGTGTGAGGCTGTCCATCAGAACCCTGGAGCTGAAGCCAGAATTAGGCAGATAGGCAAGGGTCAGATCCAGAGAATGCAGGGATTGAAATATTAATTCCTTCAGAGCCCTTCCTCCACCCTTATCCAGATAACCTTCCCCTGCTCCAACCTGTTGCTAAGGTAACCTGTCTCAGGGATTGTCCCTCCCTACAGGGAGTTGTTAATTACACCCCTTTCCTGCCCAGATCACCCCACCTTGGCCCCTCCTGCCCATCTGCTTTCCACCTTTAGGTTATCCCACCAAGCATCTTCTGGGCTTACCACCTATGCAGGAAGGAGAGAGATAAGGGGAAGAGAGCAGGAGAACAAAGGAAGCCTAAGACATATAAAAAGGCAAAACACCCTTGCTTCTTGGAATACCTGGATACCAGCTATGGCCCCCTTCTCCCTCCCAGGAGAAGTCTATGTTACCCCTTTTTATTTTATTTTATTTTATTTTTCTTTTGAAAAATTTATTATTTTTCATGGTGGTAAAATATACATACATAAAATCTACCTTTGGAAATTTTTTCTGTTTGTTTTGTAGCAAAACAAAACAAACCCAGGGGCACTTAACCACGGAGCCACATCCCAGCCGCCCCCCTTTTTTAATTATTTATTTTTTAATTTTTTTTCTTTCTTCATTTATAATAGTAGTATGTATTACAATTCATAATGCACATATATAGCATCTTTTTACATACAACTCTTTGTATACAAAGTATATAAGTACCATTCAGATCTTCAATCATGCATTTAGGATAACGATATCAATCTCATTCAACCACCATTTTCTTTTTTTGGTATATATACAAAATGGAATTTTACTCAGCAATAAAAGAGAATAAAATAATGGCATTTGCAGGTAAATGGATGAAGTTGGAGAATATAATGCTAAGTGAAATCAGTCAATCTCAAAAATCCAAATACCGAATGTTTTCTCTGATATAAGGAGGCTAGTTCACAGCGTTGTTGGATGGGGGTACACAGGAGGATTAGAGGAACACTAGAATGGTCAAAGGAAAGGGAGGGCAAGGGAGGGAGCAAGGGGGGAAGGAGGGGGGAAAAAGGAAAAAATATTGTTACCCCTTTTTAAATAAACCCTGCTTTCTATGTTTGCCGAGGTATGCTTCTCTATTGTTATACTTCAACATGTGAGGGAGGAGGACTTGTCACTGCTAACCAGGGGTATCAGAGCCATACGTCCTCACTGGCAGGCCCAGGTGACTATACACTGAACTGCCACATCCTCAGCACTGTCTGGGAACACACTTGCATTGTCTGAAGCTTGGTGCTACGCTGAGCTAATCAGCAAAGAGACAGCCGGGCTCTCTTTTCAGAACACACAGTGTTACCCAGGACCACAGCAAAGACTGTCTTGGGAAGAAAGAGGCAATGCTTGTACACACGTGTGTATCTGTGCTCTGTGCACGTGTGAGGGATCCTCCCCAGTTCTCACAACTCCATCGTGCCTCGGTGGTGGTGGGGGGGGGGGGTTCCTTGCTCATCGTTTAAAAAAATAGATGGATGCACTGCACCAGATTCCAGGGTGCCACGGAACTTCATGAGAACCACAGAAACAGTGCGGTGCGTGGGGCATCGTGATGATGCTGAGAAGCTGGCTTCGTCAGTAAGCATTTGTCATCATTTTATCCATTCAGGTGGCACCTCTCAGAAGATATTTTAGGCAACTGAATTCTTTAAGGTATGAATCTAAAAACTTTAGGAGAAGTAAAGGAAATGTTATAACTCACGGTAAAGTGTAGAAATGCTGTCAAGGCTTAGGAAGGCACAAAACCCTTGCCTTTCGGTGCACAATGTCATGGTCCAGTCCCTTGGTCAAACACTAATCTAAGTATTGCTGAGAAAGCATCTTGTCGATGCAACTTAATTATAAAGTTGACTTTTAGAAAAGAGTACCTCAGTAATGTGCATGGGCCTCATCTAATCAGCTGAAGTTTTCAAAAAGCAAAAGTTGAGATTCCCCAATGAAAGTCCGCCTCAAGACTGCACACAGAAGTCTTTCCTGAGTTTTCAGTCTACTGATCTGGTCTACCTGACATATACGGACTCTCAGGCCCCACAATCATAATCACATGGATCTAGTCCTTAAAATCTCTCTCACACTCTTCCCCCCTTCCACACACACACGCACAAACACAGTTTAGGTAAAATTTAAAAATAAATAAATAAATAATTAGTCAATTTCATTTTAGTTTTTACCTTGCTGACTTGCTCTAGAAATTTTGAACTCAAAACTAAAACTCCTACCTGAGTGTGCAGACTGGTCCACAGATTGCAGACATGTCAACCCCACAATTCCACAGAGTAAGCCCCAGTTCCTTATGATGCACTCTTGTGCACACCTGTGTGCACTTCTCCCGTTGGCTCTGCTTCTCTGCAGAACTCTGGCTGACATCTCCTCTTCCCTCCTACTTGTCTCTGCTTCCTCATCCTATATGACAACTTCAGCACCACTCCAGGACACATGCACTTCTCTGTTTTTAGTAATATCCAGGACAGTGGCTGGGACTCGACAGGCATCAACACACACGCATTTATGGGATGCATGGTTGCAGCACTGACTTTCACCAATCACCATACTAAATGCTCTGTGTAGATGAAATGCACCCCTCCCAGCCAGCTGTAAGTTTGATGCAGTGTTTTGCTCCCATCCTGCAAGTGCTGAACTTGGGCACAGAAGGCGAAATGGGCTCCCTGGAAGTCTCATCTGGCACAGGGAAACCTACTCACTGAAGCCATGCAACTAGCCCCACATTCCAGGCCCTCCAACTCCACATCCTAAAGGCCTTTGTCAGAATTTTCGGCCTCACTGGGATATCATTTGCATAGAGAATCTTCTTTGCAAAGCTAGAACATCTATTCGCATATAATAATAACTGTGATCTTGTGATTCTATGTGATTTGGAGTCACTCAGACTAGAAACAAGGGATTTTCAATTTAAAGGGGAAAATAAGATAAAGGCAATACTGAATATCATCAGATGTTCCATCGACTGGGGTAAAAATAGATTTGACAAAATTCAAGTAGCGCAAATTGGTCCATTGCAAAGATGCTAAAAGGAAACACAGCTGAAAGATCATGGGAGACATTTGAAAATGAAACCACATCTCTCTCATCACAATTATCCTAGTGTGGAAGAAAACAAAAATTGCAGTGAAATAAACCAAAAAGGAGGCAGAGACACAAGGTGATCCTCTGGTGAGCCCAGAATATGAAGCTGGATGGAAATACTGGCCACTGTTAGAACATTTTATCTCACACTGAAACTTCCACTAGGTCCTAGAACCCAGCTTCTGGCTCTTTTTCTCCCAGCTTGGCTAAAAAAAACTGCCCAGAGTTTCTGGGACTCTGTCCCCACCTAGAGGCCTGACAGTAAATAAAATGGGATTAGTAGAGTGCTGAGCCACGGTGCCCAGAGTATGGCCAAATTCAGTTCATGCCTCTGTGACTATCACTGATAAGACAGCTTTTCAGTGTGTTATGAGCTCTTACCCAAAGAAGAGAGGAAGCCCAGGAAACAATAGGTTAATAAGGTGTCAGCCATATAGCTTTCTCTTGGGGTTGTGGGTCTTGATTTCAGCATGATATTTTTTTGGGGGGGAGGCAAAAATCGCAGAGCTATTTTTATGGCAATATAAAGACATACGTGCCTCATTGTACAGTCCCAGTCTGAACTGATTCAGCAAAGCCGCCTGAGCGCTGTGGGTTGTATCTGATGGCATCCAGCACTGCCCCACCTGGGACTGAAGTGGCAGGCCACAGTCAGGGTGAGGCTGTGTGGTTCCTGATCGAGACGTGGTTCTCCCTGTCCGTCATCAGTAGCTTCTCACTCCGAACAATCCCCAGCCCAGCTCCTGGGTTTATGTCTTCATTTTCTTTTGCTGCTGGAAGAACGGGAAGGGGCATCAGCTCCTATAACAGAAGCAAATTGTGTGTCTAGATGACAGCTGCTCTCTGATGATGGCCAGCTGCAGACCCCAAGGGTCAGAGCTGGCTCTCTTGGCTGGAATAATGATGTATTTGATTTGCCAGCTTGTCCCCAGGCTACTACAGGATCAAAAATGTGTAATCCTCCTCCTTACCCTATTTAAGCGTCATTCCCAACATGCCTGTAACAAAAGACAGGTTAACAAGAAAAAAGCATAACAGTTTCATTGAATTAAAATGTTATGAGTCACTAAAGCCTTCAGAAGTAAAGACCCATGGAAAACTTCCTATTTTTATTCTTAGGTTCCATGAAGAATGGACAGCCATGTAGGAGCTAAAGGTAATAGAGAGAAACCCAGGCAGGCCTGTCCATTCAGATTCTTTTTGGCCTCTCTGTGTGACATTCCTTTGTGTAGGTTGCATGGCTGTCTTTGAAGGAGAGCGGTTCTAGGGAGAGGGTTTGACCCACCATAGTGAAAAAGATAATTCTTTCGTCTATGGCCTGACTTGGGGGAGAATAGGGAGTGTGGAGAAAAGAAGGGCAGAGGAAGGTCAAAGTGAGACTACGATGTCCTTCTCTTTCAAGTACTCGGCATGCCAAAGTGTCACGCTTTGGGGTGTCATTTTCTGAGCCCTAGTACCCTCAGCCGAACACAACCTATGAAATCTTCCGACCTTGGGTGTCCACAGGATTGGTGTGATATGGTCAACACCTCACCCCTGGCAAAGGGTCTCTCCCAAAGTCTTTATGTGGAGTCCTTCTGTGTTCGGAGAGAATCAGGAGGGCTGTCTGAAGACCCAGGCCTGCCTGGCTCACGTATGTTGCCATGGATGAAAGTTGCTTGTCCCCCCCCTCTAGTCCCCTTTGGAAATAGGCAGGAGCTGAGAGCCGGGAGAGGCCACCACACTCTCTAATCAGCTCTGCCACGTTGACATCTCTTACAAAACTTTCCTGGGGCCACTGGAACTTGTGAATAGTAACTCCCACTGAATAATCACCAGGTGAACTGGAGCCTCAGTCCCCATGATCAGAGACACCAGTGTTTGGGGAAAATATGTCCATACTTGAGGACATATGTCCCTATGTACAGTGACAAGAGGAAAGGGATGTGTCCCCAAACTCAAGTGCTCTCTGAGCACCTTCCAGTGTGCTCTCCTCTGAAGGACCTCACCTCTTCATTCCTAGTCTCTGCACAGTCACCTCCTTAGAGGGCCGGGACCTGCAATGAGGGCGTGAACTCCTTCAGCTGGCTGGTTGTCAAGGTCGCCTGTGAGCCTGCATTCTCAGTCAGGCAGTCCTTGATGCCTTGAGTTATTGTCACTGTCACCATCGTGACACGAATTTCAAGACACTACTTTCAAAAACTGTAAGTAAACAGCAGAAAGATCACTAGAGTAGAGGGAAGGGAACAGGGGGAGGGAGGAGAGGAAGGGAAGAGGAAGTGTTGGGCACTGTATTAGAGCAAATTATATTCCATGCTTTTAGAATCATGTCAAAATGAATCCTAATGTTAGATATAACTAAAAAAAAGAAAAAGAAATAAATCAAAATCCCTAAGACACCATGCTACACGTGCTTACTGCATGTTCACAGTGTGATGTGGACGTCTGTAAAATTCAGATCTGCTTTTTGTCATCTGGGCACCTTGACTCCTTGACCACCTGGACAGCACTTCTGGCCAAAATGGATTTGTCCTCAGTAAGCATTTAGGAAAGCAGAGATAGATGTGGATTGGGTGCTGCTGGGAAGGAACTTTCCCCTACCACTGGGGAGAATTAGAGTGAGCGCCAGCTCTCCTCTCCCAAACCACACAGCACAGCCAGGTCCTGCAGTACATCTCTACCGCTCCCCCACCTGGCCGGTAGACCCAGTTCCTTTGGACGTCCACCCTCCCCCATTACAACGAGCTAAATAAACCTGCATTGACTTTGGCGTGCTCCTAGAGATCTTTGGCTAATGATGACAGGAAAGGAGACGCTGTTGATTAGGGTGCATTGATCGGAGAAGATCTTTTGTCTTTTTAAACTTCACTGTGCATACCCATCAAAGGATGGTTTTGTCAAAATGCTCGTTTTGCATTTTGCAAGACTCAGCAGAACGACAGGGGAAGACTGAGATCAGACAAATAACGCCACCAGAACGTGGGGTTCTTTCCTAGGGAGTTTGACATGATCCATACCCACGACGGCAGGCAGATGAGCTCAATATGTAGGGAAGTCTCAGGAATATCACCCACTGTCCCAGGGTAGAGAGTGGATCGCCGCAGACATGAGGAGATCAGGAAGGAACTGCAGGGGAATCACACAGGTGGGCCACCTGTCAGAGGAAGAGAGCACGCCGAGTCAGGGAATGGTTCACATCCCAGGATCACGGAACCAGGTAAAGTGAGCCAGGAGCAGTGGGACAACACTAGGTAAGGTGACAGGCAGGCCAGTGTAGAGTCGCTCCATCCCGTTACCCAGTTAATAAGGCTCTTACCTTATGATGGGGATGGTAACATGCAATGTGCACCGAGATGTAGGAGCCCTAATTAAGGAGATAGCTAAGATTGCAGTTAGCTGTGAGCCATAAGCATTACTACCTTCCATGTTCTCGTGAGACTTGGCTCGGGACATTACAGATCGGGTCGGTGCCATTTGCATGATCTCGCGAGACTTGGCCCGGGACATTGCGGACGGGGTCAACGCCATTTTTGTGGTGTGGTTGGAGGAGTGTGGATGGCGTGTTGGAATTGTTGTTGGAGCCAGAGTGAGAAGCTAGCAGAACAAAGAGCCTGTTTGTTTCCAGTCCGCCTCTGAACTTATTCCCGTGGCGTTGTTGCTCGAAGCGGCAATCACTTCAGGCAGCAACACAGAGATAAAATACAGGATATGTAAAGAATTCAAAACTTTACTCAATAAAAATAATAATAATTCAATCAATAAACGGGCTAAGGAACAGAACAGACACTTCACAGAAGATGATATACAATTAATTAACAAATATATGAAAAAATGTTCCACATCTCTAGCAATTAGAGAAATGCAAATCAAAACTACTCTAAGATTTCATCTCACTCCAGTCAGAATGTCAATTATCAAGAATACAGGCAATGATAAGTATTGGCGTGGATGTGGGAGGAAAGGTACACTCCTACATTGCTGGTGGAACTACAAATTGCTGCAGCCACTCTGGAAAGCAGTATGGAGATTCCTCAGAAAACTTGGAATGGAACCACCATTTGACCCAGCAATCCCATTCTTTGGTTTATACCCAAAGGACTTAAAATCAGGATACCACAGTGATGCAGCCATATCATTGTTGATAGCAGCTCAATTCACAATAGCTAAACTATGGAACCAACCTAGATGCCCTTCGACAGATGAATGGATAAAGAAAATGGCGCATATATACACAATGGAACATTACTCAGCCTTAAAGAAGAATGAAATTATGACATCTGCAGGTAAATGGATAGAACTCGAGAATATCGTGCTAAGTGAAATAAGCCAAACCCAAAAAACCAAAGGTTGATGTTTTCTTTGATAAGCAGATGCTGATCCATAATGGGTGGGTATGCTAGGGAAAAATGGAGAAATTTTGGATTAGGCAGAAGGGAGTGAGGGGAAGGAAGAGGTTGTGGGGGCAGAAAGGCGAGTGGAATGAGATGGAAATTATTCCCCTATATACATGTATGATAACAAGGCCAGTGTGACTCTGCACCATGTACAGCCAGAGGAATGAAAGTTGGGCCCCACTTGTGTACGATGTGTCTAAATGCATTCTACTGTCACGTAGAACTAATTAGAACAAATTTTTCGAAATACACAATAAGCAGAGACAGAGCTCCAGGAATCGAGTCAGCTCCACCTTCAAGAAAGGTCAGAGAGGACAATGGAGGTTTTGAGATGCAGAAAAGAAGGAAGGCATAGAAAGGAAGGATATAAATTATGCAGGAAGTGTTAAGGAGTGTGTGTTCTTCGAGAGCTTATGGGTTCTGCTGACCTGTGGCTTCCCCACTGTCTCAGGTCAAGTCAATACCCGTCATAAATTATGCAGGTCCACATCTCACCCTTCTTCAGACACAAAAGGCACCTGCTACTCTGGTGTCCAGCACATGCTGCTCCTTCACCTGCTGTTTCAGTCCTTCCCATCACAGCGGTGTTGGGTTCGACCACAGCAGAGATTAGAATGAGAGGTCAAGTGAAGCATCATGAAGCACCCTAATGAGTCCTCACCACCCCAAACTCTGGGGTGGCTGCCCTACTCACCCAGGAGTCCAGCCACGGCAGCTAGTGGCACCAGCAGCAGCCACAGGGGACAACTGCCCTTGCTCTCAGAGGCCTAGAAGGAACTCCCAAGGTGAATTCTTCACTCCCCAAAAAGAGGGGATTCTCAATGAGACTGACTACAACATACCCTTCAATTTCAACAACGATCTCTCCCCTGCTGAATCAGATACACGGCCTGGCGTAAGTACATAAAGAACACTTTTAGATTCAATATCTGATCCTTCCATTTCTCGTTCCTGTGACCCTGGCCAGTCTCAAGTTTGTGCCTAACCCTTAAGCCACACAGCACATCTGAATGAGAGGAGGGACGGTCTCCTCTGAGCTTGCAAAGCCCTCACTTGATCTCACAGTGGAGCAGAATTCAGCTAAATGATTTGTAAAGGTCCCTGCTATGGGAAGGAAATTTAAAAGGACATATTTACTCTCAAGCATCATTTTGTTTTCCAAGTCTCATTTCTCTGCTAGGTATACAATCCTGAGGATAGCTCCTGTAGCACAGAGAACTCAGATTATGACCCCCACCAGGTCCAAGGTTACGTCTCTTGATGATGGCTGCAGGGACTGGCCAGGGTGAGGAGACTGGCCTCACAGTGAGGCACAGACAAGACTCAGGGTTCAGATTCCAGAGCACCTAGACCAATCCGCTCCTGCAGGCTGATCTCTTCAGTTTCATTCTTTAGTCGGTGAAGACAGAAAACATGGAAGAACTCCCCCTCTCTGGAAAACCACACAGCTCAAGCTCCACCTCCATGCCTCTCCCGCCCCCATGTCTGGACAGATAGGAAGGAAACACAGAGACCACCAGATCTCCGGGAGGCTTGGCACGCAAGAGGCTGCCTCCCCTTGGGGCCACAATTTGGAAAGAGGCTGCAGTCCTTCCAGCCCTTGCAAAGGAAAAACATTTGCTGTGCTGGTTTGTTCTTCCTTCCTCTCATCAGTCTTGCTGCTTGTAGTTTCAAGAAAAAAGAGAAGCCATCAGGGCCTCATGAGACACAAGTGCTGGGCAGTGTCGACTGGGCATTGCAGAAGCTCCCAGGGAGCCTCTCCACCCTTCCCCTTTCACCTTGTTCCCAGGGCACACCCTTCCAGAAGAGCACCACTGAGAATAGCAGCAGCCATAAAACAATGTTTCATGTGTTGTTTCAGATAAGTATGTGTCTCAGAGCAGGGAAAGCATTCCTCAGCATAGAAATAAAGAAAAGAGAACATAAAGTAAAAGATGGATGGGTTTGATCACATAAAAAAATTAAAATGCTTATGCAAGAATAGTTTCCAAAAGCAAAATCTGAAAAGCACACACGAGGTGGATGTTGGTTCACCATAAGTAACAGACAACAGGTCATTATTCCTAACACACAAATGCTCTTTCACAGAAGATAGAGATGACCAACCAGATGGAAATGGGCAAATAGGAAAAGTTGATCCACAGAAAAAAAATATGTACATGGACAATGAAAATAGTACTTCTTAAAATGATAAAAACAGGACTGTAAATACCAGTCCCATATTAACTTGTCACATAAGCAATTATTTTTATGATAACACTCGGTTTTAGGGAGAAGGGGAGAAGGTTATTGGCAACATCCTTTTTAATATGTAAACTTTCAATACCCATCAAAAATCTTAAAATTCTCTGTGATATTTGCCTTACTAACTCTGCTTCTAAGAATTTCTTGTGAGAAAAAAATATCAAATGTATGAAAATTATTTATTAATAAAGATGTTAACTACAAGGTTATTTATAAAGCAGAGACAGAAAGAGAAAAACAATTTACACACTTAAATATGATGTTAACTTCCACAGAAAGGAATATCTGTCATCTATTAAAATTTATAAATAGTATTTGATGTCATGAATAGAGACTACGTTAAAAAATTATAAAGAGAATGGACTATATACCTATTTTTACATGTTTATTTTTGAATACCTGGGCATACCTATTTTCTTAGATAGCACAACACATCCTCACCATCATTAAGATCTAAAATACTTTTGGAACATTGCCTATTTCAAGTTAGGTTGTAAATATAAATCTTTTAATAGATGGGAAATACTTATAGATTTCAAGACTTGAAAAGCAGATAGAATCCTTTAAAATAAAAATGCTGAACATAATTGATTTTAAAAAAATACATTTGTTTAGTTGTAGATGAACACAATGTCTTTATTTTATTTATTGTTTTTATGTGGTACTGAGGATTGAACCCAGTGCCCCAGTGTGCTAGGCAAGCACTCCACCACTGAGCCACAACCCCAGCCCCATAATTGAATTTTGGTGTATTCACGTTTCTTTGTGTTCACCTGGAAGTGTCAGAGTCAGAGTCCTTTGGAAAGCCAGCCCTCAGTGGGGTGGAGCCATGGACTTGGAGAGCCATGCTGGGTGTACCTGTCAGCTTTCAGCAGTGATGACCAGGCTCACAAGAGACGTTATTCTGTGTCTTCATCCAACTGAACGATAAAAAATAATAAAGTAATGCTACATCTGGTGACTGAAGGGCAAAACATCACACCGGGGACAGCCGTGCAGCCAAGAGATTTATTCAACAGCCTTCGTGGCTGGTAGCAAAACCGGAGAAGAGGTGCTCTGGTCAAAGGTCGAAGAGGTGCTGGGAGAGGGGAGTCAGGGAGAAGGGAGTGTGCAAACTCTGGACAGAAGGTGGGTGCTTGGTTGCTCCGGCTAGGATCTCTGGTGCTATCAGCTAAAGCAGCTGCTGTCTGGCTGGAGGCTGGAGCTGTCAGCTGGGAGCAGCTGTCGGGCTGAAGGGATGGGTCTGGAGCTGTCGGCTGGGGCAGCTGCCATCGGCTGGAAGTGATGGGTCTGGAGCTGTTGCAGTGGCTTCCTCCTCTCTGCAGCAAAGAGCTGATGTGTGTGTCCGTGTGTCTGTTCTGAGTCTCTCAAACAGGGACCTATATAGGGATTTCTGGTGGGAGGTGCACCAGAGCAACCCCAATGCCATTGGCTCTTTGCCTATAGAACAGGGTGACCTTTAAGCCTATTGGCTCTTGCCCGGGTAAAAGAAACATCCTGTCCAGGGAAGAAACATCCTGCCTGGAGAATGAAACAAGCTTGCTTCTCTCAGGATGTGGAAAACTCGGGGGGGGGGGGGAGGGTAGCCCATCTATCAGTGACAATACTTTTCCAAATAAAATTCTTCATCAGATGACATTTAAGACATAATCCCCCAACTGATCCAACTGGGTCTGGGTTTCCTCTCCTTCTTTGTTCTCTTGAGAAATGACAGAACCTTTGCAGTTTGTCTTGTGTGGTTAGCTGCGTTGTGGAGCATGGGTCATGGATCCAGTGATGTTAGTTGTGGTGAGACTTACCTGGCTTTCCAAGAGCCTTGGCCAAGTCCTCTGACTACATCTGGTGTTGACCATTGACTGAGGGTCTTAGAGAGCACCTCCTCATAGTGGACTTGTGGTTAGCACTTGCTCAGTAGTTAATGTTAGTTCAATATTTAAAGGGTCTTACAGGGAAAAAAAAATCTTGAGCCATTTCTGAAGTGTATGTAAAAGTCCTGATATTTATCTCTCATTGGGAATTACAGGGTTAATTTAGCCTGGTGACAACCTCTATGAGACTCAGTGCCTATCTCCCAAAAAATAAGAGATTATGTGTTGTACTGCTTGTGTGTGCGCAATATGTGTTTTGTGCTGCTTTGAATATAGCTTGAAATTGTCAGCAGTGGTCACCTGTGGGCAAAGAGATGATGTGTGATTTTCTAAAAATATCTTTTCACCAATACGTGAAATGTGTTAGGAACTAAATGATACAAAATAAGAAAATAACTCTAACTTCACTTGATCTATCCTAGATAACAGGCCCTTTACATATTTGCCAAATAGTAAATATATTCATAAGTAAAACAGTGACATTGATCTAATAACTTTCAAAGGTCTATGAGTTTTGTAAAATAATGGCATGTGCAAAATTACATTATCTAGAAACAATACAATTTTATAATCATGGTTATGAATTAGTTCCTACATGTGCAGGTAAGAGTTCTAAGTATTAAATTAAAAAGTAAAAACTTATGAAGGTTAGTCTGAGGTTTTTAAAAAATATGATTAACTATCCCATTCACAACAGCCTCAAGGAAAAAAAAAAAAACACTTGGGAATCAATCTAAAAAAATAAGTGAAACACCTCTATAATGAAAACTATAGAAGAATATAGAAAGATATTACAGAAGACCTTAGAAGATGGAAAGACTCCCCATGTTCTTGGATAGGCAGAATCAATATTGTCACAATGGCCATACTACCAAAAGTGCTATACAGATTTAATGCAATTCTTATTAAAATTCCAATGATGCTCTTCATAGAAATAGAAAAGGCAGTCACGAAATTTATTTGGAAAAATAATTTAAATAGTGAAAACAATCCTCAGTAAAAAAAAGTGAAGCAGGAAGCATCATAGTAACAGACGTTAAATTATACTCCAGAGCTATAGTAACAAAAACAGCATGGTATTGGCACCAAAACAGACATGAAGACTAAGGGAACAGAATAGAGGAGAGAGACAAACTCACAAAAATACAGTTATCTCATACTAGACAAAGGTGTCATAAACATACATTGCAGAAAGGATAGATTCTTCAAAAAATGGTGCTAGGAAAACTTGAAATCCATATGTTGCAAAATGATATTTAACCCCTATCTCTCACCCTGCACAAAACTCAAAGTAGATAGAAGAAATAGACATTAGACCAGAGACCATGTGCCCAGTAGAAGAAAATATAGGCCCAACTTTCCATCATGTTGGCTTAGGAACTGAATCCCTCAAAAAAAAAAGAGAGAGAGAGCCCTAAAGTGCAAGAAGTAAAATCATGAATCAATAAATGGGATAGTATCAAACTACAAAGCTTCTTCACCACAGGAAACAATCAAGAATGTGAAGAGAGAGCCTATAGAATAGGAGAAAATCTTTGCTACCTGCACCTCAGATAAAGCATTAATCTCCAGGTTATATAAAGAACTCAAAAATCTTCACACCAAAAAAACAAGTAACCCAATCAATAAATGGGCAAAGGAACTGAACAGACACTTCTCAGAAGAAGATATACAATCAATCAACAAATATATGAAAAGATGTTCAACATCACTAGCAATTAGAGAAAGGCAAATCAAAACTACTCTAAGATTTCATCTCACTTTAGTCAGAATGGCAGCTATTAAGAATACAAACAGCAATAAGTGTTGGGGAGGATATGGGGGGAAAGGCACACTCATACATTGCTAGTGGGACTGCAAATTGGTGCAACCTATCTGGAAAACAGTATGGAGATTCCTTGGAAAACTGGTAATGGAACCACCATTTGACCCAGCTATTCCACTCCTTGGTTAATACACAAAGGACTTAAAATCAGGATACTTTTCATTTGCAGCCACATCAATGTTTATAGCAGCTCAATTCAGGATAACTAAGCTATGGAACAACTTATGAGTCCTTCAACAGATGAATGGATAAAGAAACTATGCTACATATACACAATGGAATATTACTCAGCCATAAAGAAGAATGACTTTATGCTTTTGCTGGTAAATGGATGGAGCTGAAGAGTATTATGCTAAGCGAAATAAGCCAATTCCAAAAAACAAAAAGTTGAATGTGAATGTTAACACACAACAAGGGGGGCTGGGAAGGAAGAATAGAATTTCGTTGGATTAGACAAATGGGGAATGAAGGGAAGAGAGGGAAGCTGGGAATAGGAAAGACAGTAGAATGAATCAGACATAACTTTTCTATGTTCACATATGAATACACCGCCAATGTAACTCCACATCATGTACAACCACAAGAGTGGAAAGTTATACTCCATACATGTATAATATGTCAAAAATATCCTCTACTTCCCAGCAGCTGGAGAGTCTGAGGCAGGAGGATCACGGGTTTGAAGCCAGCTCAGCACAGCTGTAACCAACCTATTGAGACACTGTCTCAAAATAAAAAACAAAAATGGCTGGGGGTGTGGCTCGAAGGTTAAGCACCCCTAGATTCAAACACAGTACCAAAAAAAAAAAAAAAAAGAAAGAAAGAAAGAAAGAAAGAAAGAAAGACACTCTACTGTTATGCATGTCTAAAAAAAAAAGCACAGCAACAAAAATGTCCTAGCCCCATAGACAAGGTGGCTTATAAGCAACAGGGATTTGTCTCTCACTGTTCCGGAGGCTGGATGGTCCAGGTCAGCATGCCAGCCTGGTGAGGACTCTTACCCAGCTCGCAGATGCAGACACCGACCTTCCGTTGTGTCCTGATATGGTGGAAAGACAACTGGTGCTTTGCTTCAACAGCAACTGAACGAACTAAAGCAAGGGTTAATGCCAGGGGGCAGGCCAGCCCTCAGGGGAAACGGCAGGGCCAGGTGTACGTAAATCTCCTTGCACTAAACCATCAGGCACCTCTTGGGAGCAAGAATATTGCACAGGAAATAACAATGGGGATAGACAGGTGCCTTCTTTCAATACTCGGGCACCACTGCTGATTAAAACAGTCCCCATCGGTATTTTTAATCTTTATTTTTCTTTCTTTCTGTGGTGTTTTTCCAGTTTTTTTTTTTTTTTTTTTAAATGACAAGTAAAAAGTGTACCTATGGATAGGATAGAGCATGAAGTTTCGATTCACGTGTTGGTTGTGGAATGGCTAATCTAGCCATTTATTTACCATGTGCTTTACTTCACATCCTTATCATTTTTCATGTTAAGAACATTTGAAGTCTATTATCTTGCTAATTTTCAAGTATATACCACGTTGTTATTAACAGTAGTCATCATGGTATCAAAGAGATCTCCTGACTATATACTCTCTGACTAAAATGTGGTGTCCCTTGACCAACAAATCTCCAATCCTCCTACCCCAGGCTCTGGTGGCTGCCACTTTGCTCTTGTTTTTGAGGGTCGGATATTTTTATATTCCACACATAGGGAAGATCATGTGGTATCCATCTTTCCGTGGCTGGTTTATGTCACTGAGCACAATATCTTCCAAGTTCATCATGTTCTCACAAATGACAGGGTTTCCTGGCTCTTAAGCTTGAACAGCACTCCACTGTGTGTACATATCCCGTTTTCCTCATGCACTCAATCACCAATGGACACTGGAGTTGATTCCACATCTGGGCCACGAGTGCATCCTACTGCATGAACACAGGGGGGCAGATGGCTCTTCAACACGCTGACTTCACATCTTTTGCAGGAATACCCAGTGGCAGGATTTCAGATCATAGAGCAGTTCTATTTTTACTTTTTAAGAAACTGGTGCAGTTTTCCGAATGGCTATGGTAATTTACATTCCCACCAATGGTGTGCAAGGGCTTATTTTTCCCCACACCTGTGCCAATGCTATTTTCTTCCTTTTATTTAGGTAAGAGCCACTCTAACAAGGTAAGGTGTGATGTCACTGTGGTTTTAATTTCACTTCCCCTGATTATTAGTGATGTTGGGTATGTTGGTATGCTCGTGTTGGACATGTGTAGTATGTCTTCTTTAGAAAAATGTCTGTTCAAGTCCTTTGCCCATTTTTTAATCAGGTTATGTTATTTGTTTCCTGCCCATTTTTTAAATTAGTTTATGTTGTTGTTATGTCTGTTTTTATGAGGTTTTGTTGTCTTGTTATTTAGCTGTTTGGATTCCTTATTTATACTGGGTATTAACCCTTATTTAGCATATCACTTGCAAACATATCCTCTCATTCTGTAGGTCTCTGTTCTCTGTTGATCGATTCTTTGCTGTGCAGAACCTCTTCAATTTGATGCAACCTTAATGGTCTATTTTTACTTCTGTTGCCTGTGTTTGGGGATCACACAAAATGTCATTGCCCAGACAAATGTCCTGGGGTATTTTCCCTATTTCTTAGAGAAGTGTTATAGTTTCAGACCTTACATGTAAGCCTCCTGTCTATTTTAGTTGATTTTAGTGCACGTGGATGAGATGTGGTGCTAATATTCTTTTGCACATGGACGATTTTCCTGGCCACATTTAAGAGATTATCTTTTCCCCATTGTGAATTCTTGGCATCTGGTCAACAAGGGATTGTAATTTTGTGGATGTATTTCTGAGCTCTATTTCCTGTTGCATGAGACTATGTGTCTGTTCTAATGCCAGTACTATGCTGTTTTGATCACTATAATTTTAGAGCAGATTTTGAAATCAGGTAGTGTGAGGATTTCTGCTTTCATCTTTGGTTCATGATTGCTTTGGCTATTCAAGAGTCGTGCTATTCTGTGAGGTCTACATTTTTTTCTTTTCTTTTTTTTTTTTTTCTATAAAGAAAGTCAATCAAATTGTGATAGAAATCTCATTGAATCTACAGATCTCTTTGGGTAATATGGATATCTTAACAATATTAATTTTTCAACCCATGAACACAAGGCAGCTTTCTACCTATTTGTGTATTTTCCAGTTTCTTTTATAAATGTTTTTATTTTTAAATATACAGACCTTTTGTTTTCTTAGTTAAATTTATTCTTAAGTATTTTAGTATGTGGCTGTTGTGAATAGGATTGTTTTCTTGATTTGTTTTGATAGTTTATTGTTATAACATGTGAAGAACTGCTACCCAGTTTTGTTGTGTTGATTTTGTATCCTGCTGGTTTTCTGAATTTGTTTATTAATGCTAACAGTTTCGTAGTGGTCTTCAGGCTTTTCTATGTTCCAGATCTTATCATTTTTTTAAAATATTTATTTATTTGCTTTAGTTGTACACAATGCAATGCATTTTTATGTTTACGTGGTGCTGAGGATCGAACCCGGGCCGCGCACGTGCTAGGCGAGCGCTCTACCGCTGAGCCACAACCCCAGCCCCCTAGATCTTATCATTTTTAAACAAGGACAATTTGATTTCCTTTCCAATTTGGATGCATTTTATTTCTTTCTCTTGCCTAATTGCTCCAGTTCGGACTTTCAGTGTACTTTTGACTAAAAGTGGAAAGCATGGGCATCCTTATCTTGTTCTTGATCTTGAAGGAAAAGCTGTCAAATTTTCACCATTGAGCATGATGTTAGCAATGGGCTTTTTAAATATGGTCTTTATTGTATTACAGTATATTTATCCTGTACCTATTCAGAAATGTTTCAGGCTGCTGAATTTTGTCAAATACCTCTGCTGCATCTAAGAAATGGCAGTTTTTATGCTTTTGTCCTTAATTCTGTGGACATAGTATATCACTATTTTTTGATCTGTCTGTATTGAACCATCCTTGAGTTCTAGGGGTATATCCCACTTGATTATGGTGAGTGACCCTTTTAAAGCACCATGGAATTCAATTTGCTTGTATTTTGTTGAGGATTTTGCACCTGAGTTTATCAGGAATATTGGCCTATGATTCTGTCTTGTGGTATCCTTGTCTGGTTTTGGTGTCAAGGTACTGCTGGCCTCATAAATGAGTTTGGAAACATTCCCTCCTCTTCAAATGGAAATCTAAGAATAGTTGGTATTTATTACTCAAATGTTTGGTAGAGTTCAGCAGTGAAGCTATCAGGTCCTGGACTTTTCTTTGATGGGTGATATTTTATTACTAATTCATTCTCCTCACTAGTTATTAATCTGTTGAGATTCTCTGTTTCCTTATGACTTGGTCTTGGTAGGTTGTATGTGTGCAAGAACACACACATTTATTCTAGGTTATCCAGTTGGCTGTTGTACAATTGTTCATGATCATCTCTTATGATCCTTTGCATTTTTGTGCAATCAGGTTCCTCTTTCACTTCTGATTTTATTGAGTCTTCTCTCTTTCTTTCTTAGACTACTAAATGCTAAAGATTTTTTTGTTTATCCTATTTTAAAAATCCCATGCCTTGTTGATATTTTGTTGATATTTTCAGTTGTTTTTCTGTATTTCATTCATTCACGCTCTGATCTTTATTATTTCCTTGCTCTATTAACTTTGGGCTTAGTTCATTCCTCCCTTTCTGGTTTCTCGGGACATAACATTAGGTTGTATATTGGAATCTTCCTTCATTTTTGATGTTGGTGTTACTGCTAGCGACTACCCTCTCAGTTGCTTTTTGCTGTATTCCGTAAGTTTGAATATGTTGTGTATCCATTTTCATTAGTCCTGACACATTTTTAAATCCCCCCTTACTTTTTCCTTTGTCCTATTGGTTGATGGGGGCATATTTAATATCCATATATTTAAGAATTTTCCAAAGCTTTTTCTATTATTGATTTATAAATATCATAACTTTGAATTTAGAAAACACACTTGCTATGACTTCATTTTTCCTCACTTTGTTAAGACTCCTTTTGTGACCTAATATATAATCTTCCAGCAGTATTTCATCTAGCTAAATCTTACTTAATAATCCACATAATATGGCTGGGAGATAGGCCTTTCCTGTTTTGTTAATGGAATCAGAAGCCTAATGATGAACTCTCCCATTCTGAATCCAAACTCCCCTCAGCTTCTACCACACACCCAGTCTCCTGTGTCCTCTAGCCACAAGGCTGTCCTACCACGAGCAGAAGACTAACCCACCCTGGTGTACTGGACCAGCCCATGGAGAAACGTAGACATCATTGAGTTAGGTGGGACCCACTCCTCTGGGTTATTCTAAGCTGCTCTTACTTTTCTAGCTTCTCCTTCCTTTTCAGTCCAAAATTGGGCTTCTAACTAATCTTGCCAATCAACAGGAGAGCAAAAATTTAAAATATGGTACCTCTCCCCCTCTAAAAGGATGTCCCCAGTAAAATTAATTCCTCTGGGACTACTGGATTCATATTACTTCACTCCCCCAGTCAAGGATCTCATAACCACAGACCTAGAAATCAACCAATCAATCAATCAGACCCTTTTCCTGTACCCTGGTTAGTATGGTTTTCTTCCTCTTCCTGATTTCTATATGTATGATGGCCCCATTTTTGCCCATGTCACCTGCCAGAATCCTTGTCCTCTTTGGGAGTAGAAGTGGAAGTTACAGAGGTGTAGCCTTGATATTTTAAGACTGTTGTTATAAGCATCAATTATGCTATAAAATTAAGTGGACACGTCAGGATTGAAGTTCTTGCTCCACAAATGACTTAATGATGAGACTGAGATCTGGTTAGTTCATTTCATTAAGCCTTTGTTTCTGCTTTAATAAAATGGCAAATATTACCTCCATCCTAGCACTGTCCTGATGATTTAAATAACACGAGTCACCCAGAAATTAGTATAGTGCCTGCCACCCTGATACTTTTAATGGTTATTGAATTGAACACGCTGCCTGTTCCTGTACAAAACATTCTCCATAGCACTAAGTTTTTAAAACTTGTCTGTTTTGTTGCCAGCTGCTGCCAGTTGTCTTGCTTCTGCTGTGTCCCTTCAACTTCCAACCAGCTTTACTACATAGAGTGGTTTTTGACTTATTGCTGAGGGTGCCTTGGCCCTCCCCTCTTGGGGTAAGGTACACAGGTTTTTGTGACAGGTGTTTTCTTTGCAGTGAGCATTTGTTATAACTACTGCTATGCATCACCTTTGCACACTCATCCTCTTAATTAATCCCCCACCCCCAACCCCTGGAACCAGTTGCTACTAACCTACTATCTCAACTACAAAACAAACTATTCTCCTTTGCAAAGTTGGACTGGAGACATGTGAACCTATACCTGCTTTGCTGGCTGTTCAGTTGAGTTTTTCCAAAGCGGAATCTTGAAGGACGCTGCCAGGCTTAAAGGGTGACAAGAGACATTGTTCTTGGGGGTAGACTCCTTAAGAACCTATCAGCAGGCCTCAAGCAGTGCTTCCTCACCCTGGCAGGGGCACTTTGTTCTGATAGTGGCAATTGGGTCCAGTTTGCAGTCTTTCCAACACTTGCACAACTAGCCTCACTGTCACCTCCAGAGCCATTAGCAGCCAGCCAGCCAGCCAGCCAGCCAGCACTTCCTGTTCAATAGTCCGGGTGCCAGGCCAATGGTCTTTCCTTTAAGCACCTTCAATACCTAAGTTTTAATAACTCCAACCTGTTCCTTTGGTAACTGCCTTTGTTTCCTTAATGATGAAACTGAGATCTGGTTAGTTCATTTCATTAAGCTTTTGTTTCTGTTTTAATAAAACGGCACATAATACCTCCATCCTAGCACTGTCCTGATGATTTAAACAACATGAGTCACCCAGAAATTAGTATAGTACCTGACACCCTGTTTCCTGCCAGTTGCTACTTTATCAGATTTTCATTTTTCTTTTCTTTTTTCATTCTATTCCTTCTTATTTTTGTTTTTTCAGTTTCTTACTCCATGATTTCTTATTCTTAATTAGCAATCCTTTGTGCTAAAAAAAAAAAAAAAAATCTGCTAAAATTACTGGTGTGATTGCTCAGCCCTGACAGACCCTGGCTGAAAACTTCTTATTGCAAGTCCCACCTCTCCAAGGAAGAGCCAAGACTTCTTTGCACAGTGTTCCTGAGAGCATGCGCACAGATCTGTTTTGTAGAGTGCAGTATGTCCCCCAATTTGGGAGATTCCTGGTTTTAGCACCAAAATTTCCACATGCCAGAATCTTTTTAGTCCTAGGAAAACCAGATGAGGGATCACCCTACCTGTGGCCCATGTTCCACCAATCAGCCATAACTCAAAATACTCTGAGAACAATCCAGTGGTTTCACATTTAATCCTTTCAATTAGAAATACAAATAGAAATAGAAATCTGGCATAATGTAGTACTTAACAAATATACATATCACTTTTTGTTTCTTTTGCTATACTGGGGATTAAATCCATGGCCTTGCACATGCTAAGCAATACATATTACTTTTGAAATATGGTATTAATTTAAAATCCTAATCCCAAAACTCAAAATCTGAAATGCTCTAGAATCTGAATCTTTTTGAGCATCAAGCCAATGCCTAAAAGGTTTTGAATTTCAGAGCATTACAGATATTGGATTTGAAAATTAGGGATGTATGAAAGTCAGTTTGTCATCGCTGTAACCTGACAAGAACAGCTTAGAGGAGGAAAGGTTTATTGTGGGCTCATTGTTTCTGAGGTTTTAGTCCATGGCTAGCTGATTCCATAGCTCAGGACCTGAGGTGTGGCAGAACATCAGGGCAGAAGGGCGTGGTGGAGCAAAGCTGTTCAGTTCTTGGCAGCCAGGAAGCAAAGAGAAAGAGTGAGAAGCCAGGGACAAAATAGAACTCCAAAAGGCACACACCCAGTGACCCACCTCCCCCAGCCATCCCCCCCCCCCGCCTACAGTTACCACCCAGTAACCTACTGAAATTATTAATCCATCAGATGTATTAATCTCCTAAATAGGTTACAACGTTCATGATCTAATCATTTCACTTCTGAACACTCCTAAACTAACACATGAGCTTTGGGGGAACACCACCTCTCCAAACTCTCACTAGATGCTTGACCTAATAAAGTCCGTGCATATATTTCAAGATCTGGAAAACTCTGAACTCCGAAACAGCATTTCAGATGAAGGATATTCGAGGATCTCCACTCTGTGTATTAAATCTGTAACTAGTGTAGGATCCTGGAGAGTAAGACCTGTATTTTGTATTTGATCTGTATCCCATATGGGACTGTATTCATTTACTAGAGCTGTCATAACAAAATATCACAGATGGAGTGGCTTAAACAACAGAAATAGATTTTCTCACAGTTCTGGAGATTAGAAGTCCAAGATGGAGGTCATGGCAAGGTTGGTGGCTGGTGAGCCCTCTTTCTTCCTGGCCTATAGAAAGCCACTTGGTGGAAGGGGAAAATTGCTGGAGCCTCTTCCTCTTCTGACAAGGGAACCAGTCCTATTGGTTAGGACCATCCCCTTGTGCCTTCATTTAACCTCTTTAAACATTCTGTCTACTGTCCTGTTGAGGGTTAAGCCTTCAACATTTGAATTTTGAGAGAATATTATTTAGCCTATAACCTGACCATAAATGCATTGGAGAAGTAGGGTAGAAGTGTTATGTAAAACCCTGTGTAATCTATTTTTGAATTAGTAAACAGGAAATTATTAGGAAAAACTCTTGTTTCTGAAACATAGTTTATTTTTATTACCTTCAATATATTAGACATACACTTCCTTCCCAATTTCATACCAAATAATTTTATTTTATTTTATTTTGATATTAGTTGGGGATCTATCTATCTCTCTGACACATGAGTTGACATCACTTATTGGAAGAGTGATACAATTTTCCAAAGACTGAACATGAAGTATTTTTCATACTCTTTTCACAAGTCACAGGTAAAATCTAATGGCTTGATGTAATTTACAATCCTCATACCATGTATTTAAAGTGAATGGCGTGGACTTGTCTGGTCTAGCTGTGAATACCTGTCTCAAACAGTTCCTGAAATTATTGAAAATACCACCATCTACTGTGAGAAATGCATTATTATGATTGCAGCCCTACTTCAAGGGCCATTATGTAGTACTTTGTCAATGTGAGGTGTCTCATTAATTAATTCTTCTTGAGTTTTCAAACAGGTGCAAAGGGATACCACTGGCAAGAAAAAGGAAAACAACTTATCCCATGTAAAATGGGGATAATTCCCATCCCTGCTGGTTTCACAAAGCTTGAAATGAAAATGTGGGCATGCTAAAAGCATTGGCAAATTTAAATTCAAGAAAATTCTTGGGTTGGATATTTTGCAAGTAAAAAATGTGATTAAGTCACATTTCTGGAAAAGCAGGGGAGATGATGATGGTTAATTTTATTAGTCTTGCTTTTATTGAAGTTTAAGCTTTTCTTCCCATCATTGAAAAGTTGCCATGATGATCCAAAATGATTAAATCCTCAGGAAAAAAATCACTCATTAAATGAGGGCAAGGAGTGACTGTTCTCTTCATCTCTGAATCTCAACCCCAGGGCGCCATGACTTGTCCCTTCAGGATAGGAATGCCCAGAGTGTGTTACCAACTGTAAATCCTACCTTGTAGCTCCTGCCATGGCAGGGACAACTACAACCCAAGGTTCAGACTTTACAAAGTCAGTCAAACAATTTGCTTAGCTTAAAATTAGTAAAAATGCAAGCACTAAATATCAACTCAGATAAGAAAGGCAATAACAAATATCACATTCAATGTCTTACCTGGTTCAGCTTCCCTGGCTTCTCTTCACTCCAACACACCCAGAGGTACATGCCTTGCATAAGATGACTAACTACTATTCATCATTAAGGTCTCAATGAGGATTCCTCTTTTTCTGAAAAGATTGCTCGGACAGTCTAGGGGAAAAATGGAACTCCAGGTTTCCCTGTCCCCTTCTTATCAAAGGTGTTCAACTACTTACCTCTCTGAATAACCCCACTGGACTATGAGGTTTACAAGGAATACGAACATGTCTCTCTTTCCTTGCCCATTAATTTATGTATATCGACAGTCATCAGATATTTTTTGAGTCCCTTCTATGGGCCACATTCTGTTTTAAGAATAGGGACACCACAGTGACCAAATGGTAATGTCCCCAAGTTGCACAGCTTGCATTCTAGTAGAGGAAGCAAATAGAAAATAAATATATTTGCATATCAGTCTCTTAATCAGTCTAGAGTAGAATAAAGGGAAGCCCTTGTTGAGGAAGTAAGGAGGGAGGTATGTAATTGTCTGAAGGAAGAGCATTCTAGGCCTAGGGAAAAGCAAGCTCTGTGGGGCTAAGACCAGGCAGACTCCATGGATTGTAGGCTCAGGAAGGCCACTGTGATGGACAGTGAGGATGGCAGGAAATAAGATCACGAGGAGATCAACAAACAGACTACAAGGACCCTTAGGAACCACAATGAGGATATTGGGCCTTGCTTTGGCAGTGGTGGGAAGCACTTGTAGATTTTTTTCTTTTTTTTTTTTTTTACTGGTGAAGAATTGGATAAAAGTAAAATAAATAAGACATCTGAGAAGCTATGGAGGAATCTGACCCTTTACAGAAGAAAAAAAAAAATGCCAACTAACTCCTAACCTAGGTATGAGTAGAGCGGAAGAAGACAAGAAGTCCAAGGACTGGGCCATGGCATCTGAGAAGTCAGTGAGCACCGGAGGATGCAGAAACGGGCCGCAGGAGGACGACAGTGAGAGAGCAGGACAAGGGAAGCCTTTTCACACCTGGCTCCCTCCCACCTGGAACTAAAGTCACACAGGAGAGATGCTCCACGAATATAGACAGGATGCCAAATTAATGAAGAAATAGAATAATGGGATCAAAAACATTAAAACAATTGAAGAATTTTGCATTCTGGTCTGCCAATACTCCAATATGATTCTACGACAAAAAGATTCTAAGGTTCCCGTGAGGACTTTATGGGGGGAAATGACATTTTAAAACTCATATGTGGGTAGGATGAAAACAGCAAGCACAGATGCAATTTTGATCTTGATTTCCCTCTTGTTCCTCAAAACAGGCTCTGTATATTTTTCATTGCAGGATCCGAAACAGAGAAGAGATTGAGCAAATGAAAAGGTTCAGCCTCACACTGCTCTTCATGTCCTATCACTGGACAAGGTACGCATCTCTAAAGCCAATTCATATAGTGTAATTTATTTCGGGCTGCCTGGCAGAAATAAGCTACACCCTTGCCAGTCTCATTTTACAAGTTTTTTTTTTTTTTTTTTTTTTTTTCAGCCAGACAAGCATGTCTCATGTCTTCCAGCTGCACTGGAAATCTAAGAGAGAAAAAGCTGTCACTGGGATCCCATGCACACAGGACACAAAGTTGATCACCACCTGGTCTACATAGTAATTGGCCTCTTTCCCTAAATTCAGCTGATAGCCCTCCTGAGTTGTGAGACTTTAAGAGGGGAAAGGTGAGTAGAAAGGGGGTCCCAGATAGGAATGTTTTCAAATATTTTATGAGCTATTGTTAGATAGTACCCTATTCAGAAATGCAAAACTTTCCATTCAGCGTCAATAATAATCATCATTAGCCTTCGCTAAGAAGCTGGCTTGCTAAATTGTCTTAGGAAATTCTCATAATAGCTTTGAAAAGGGGTTAATGTTTTCTATAAAGAAGGTAACTTGGACTTGGAAGATATGATAAATGCATTCAGTTACCCAATTTGTACTGTGAAGTGCCAGATATTTACTCCAAATCTTTGTGACACCTGATTTTTTTTAATTCACATTGCCTCAAGCTTCTGCAAGGCACACCACTGAACTATCAATGGATTCAAAAGAACATAAATAAGGCTTCTTGGAACTGAGCAAAATCATGTAGGTGTCCACAAAGCATTGATCTCATTTCCCCCTGGCTTGCTTGAGTAAAGATAAAGTTACCCTGAAGTCACAAGATCTAAGACCAATACATTTTATTATAATTAACTTAGGTAGTTTTTGAGACTCAGACAAGCTGTCAATTCAGTTTGATTGAGTAAGATCAAATAACAGTGCCTAATTAAAAAATCGTGCATGGTTATATTGATAAGCTTTTATTTCTACACAACTTCATGCTAAGTAAATGTTATTAATCAAGAAACTTCAGGGAACATTTCCTTAATCTTCACTAATTATTCTGTTTAATAAGCGAATATCAAAATCCTCACTCAGAATAAGCACTTTCTAAAAAATATCCCATACGCGGCAGCATCTTTCATGTACAGCAGCAGATGCCTCACCTGATAATCTTTTGGCAAACATTTCATCTTTAATCTGCAGGTTTAAATCCCACCATGCTGCTTTCTAATCATCTTTTAACTTCTATTCTTACTGTTTCATTTCATCTGCAGTTCAGGGTGGAACTCTAAGATCCTGAAAGTAATATTCCCTGATGTAAATGCGCTCATTTTAAAATAATAAAGAAAAAAAAAACCCACTTCATATATTTCAAATACATAAACTCTTCCAAGACACCTTCTCCCCAGCCCCAGGAAACACCATCAGTCACTCAGTGTGCTCAGTGGTTTTCTTTGCTGTTCTTCATTTATTTAGCAGTTTCTAGTCAATAGCAGCTAAAAGAAATGGACTGGGGAATCTTCTCTCTCAATTGTATTTTGTTGGATTTTTGTAAATTCATTATAATTCTATGAGACTATATCAACAATCTATTGTGTGCATTGTACAGTATAGGTAATTTGTGGTTAAAAAATACATATATATCATATATATTATATACATGTAAAATAGTAGATTATTCTTTGAAATTATAACAGAAATGCTCAACTACTTCCATATCACTAGTAAATATAGCACCTGCTTACTTTGCTGCAAAGTCTTTTTCTTTGCAGTACTCAACTGAGGGCAGGAGGCCATGTACAGTACCGACTGATGAGTAGTGCTGTATGCGGTTGTCTTGTGACCACTGGGGTCATTGCTTTTTGTGGTAGCTTCATCCTTCTGTGGTTCTGCAAGTGTTAGGCTGTGTTGCAAAAGAGAGAACACATGAGGTTACCTGAGAGCAGAAATCACTGCAGTGTCAATCATGGGAATGGAAGCAGGTCTCCAAAGTTGTGAGGGCAAGAAGGGACACCCAATATCTCATCCTTGATCTGGGCTTTGAGGTGACTGGTCAGAGGGATCAAAACAAGATTTCTCCTGTAGATGCATGCCAGGTGCCATCAAAAAGAAGGATCTTGGGTGTCTGTGATTTCCCCAGGACCCATGCTGTCATATGGGGTCTGTAACCCTGGGAGACCAACTATATATATTTTATAACTACATTTGCCTACACCTTTTGCCAAGCAAATTTCGTTCTTTCAAGTAATCTGTGAGATAGTTGTGCAGGCATTATATAATATATTTACATGATATTCATATATCCTTCCACTTGGGGCCCAAAATGCAGGCATGACTGCAAAGGGCAATTAGAGAGTAATCCCAAGGACAAGGTGATTTCCTGGAATCCATCCCAGGCAGGAGACTGGTGCTTTGTCCCACCAGTTCATTTGCTTTCCTCTGATAACCTGAGGGATCCAGCTTTGTTTTTATTGAGAAACACAGCATTCTGTGGGAGCCCAAGTGGGGTGGGAGGGCAGGAAGCACAATCAACATGGGTTAGAAAATTTAGAGGAAGCAGGGAGCTGTGAGCCAAGGCTTCAGAGGTACACCTTAGTCTGTTTTCTGTTACAGAATACCACCGACAGGATGATCGTAAAAGAAATGTATTTCTCACAGTCTTGGAGACTGGGAAGTCCAAGATCAAAGGGCTGCATATGGTGAAGGCTTTCTTGCTTCATCACAGCATGGTGGAAGGTACCACGTGGCAAGACCACACCAGAAGAGAGAGGGGAAAGAAGAGGGAGGGGGGAGGGAGGGTGCAGAGGCAAGAGAATGCGCAAAAGAGACAGAGCCCATGATTATTCCAAAGCTACTCCCACAATAACCAGCCTACTCTGGTCACATGGCACTCATCTACTCATGAGAGTGAGGGTCCCCTGACCCAATCACCTCTTGCAGATCCGCCCCCTCCAATATGGTCCTAGTGGCCATGAAACTTCAACATGAATGTGGAGGGGGCATTTCAACCATAGCAAGGTATAATGGTTTGGATAGGTCAAAAAGAAGGAAGGAGAGTGCTCTGGGCAGAGAGATGCCTATGAGTACAGGGAAGCAGCAGGAAAGAACCCTGCCGTGTCCTTAGCAGCACATGGGCTGGCTGGAGTGGGACCTAAGAAGGAACCAGTTAGGACCGTCAACTCATACTAATGGGACGTGGTTGGAGGGCAGCGGTGGAGCAAGGCCATGACATTCCCCTGGGAAGGCAGGTAGGGTTGACAGAAAAGACGGCACTGATTAGGATACTGACCAATCTCGGGGGGAAAACACTGGCATGGGGTTATTCTGTTAGGAGGGGTAAGGACCACCTGGGCCAGCATGGGAGATACAGGATAGAGTGGAAGGGAGACAAACCTGAGAAATACATAGAAGGAAAAAGACTAAAGCTTAAAAATCAGGAGGAGAGCAGAAAAAATGGTGGTATCTTTGCAAACGGTAAGTAAGCACGTCAGTTTCCTAGGGCTGATATAACAGAGTACCAGGGACCACGTAACTTACAGAAATTTGTTTTTTGACATCAAGGTACTGACAAGGTAGTTCCTCCCGAGGCATCTCTCCCTGCCTTGTTGATGCAATTTTCCCCCTATGTCTGCCCATAGCCTTCCCTCCGTACACGTCTGTGTCTGCATTTGCACTTCTTATAAAAATGGCAGTCCTGTGGAATGGGGAAGTACCCTGCCCTGGTGACCTCATTTTAACTTAATGACCACTTTAAAGACCTTGTCTCTAGATGCAGCCTTTCTCTGAGGTACTAGTACTTAGAACTTCAACATATAAATTGGGGAAGACATAACTCAGTCCAATAGCAAGGTAGATTGGGGAGAAGGAGGTGGAAGATGATAAATTCAGTTTGGAGCATATTGAATTAAGAGGATGTCAAGCCACTCTGCAATAATCTCTTGCTGTGAAGGTTTCTAAGTAGCAAATTTATTTTTTCAGTCCTCAAAGGATGATTCACTTTTAAAAGCAATTGCCATTGCAATAAAATGTTGGGAATCCTAGAAGCCAATTTCCTATGGATCCTTCATGCTAGAAAGCCTTCTAGTTTTCTGCAATAATTTATCACTATTTCATACCAGAATGTCTGAGTATCCCACAGATCATTAGTATCCCAAAACGCTTTGCAAAAACAAGCTTTCTATGGACAAAGAATTTTGGAGAACCTTGCAGACTATGGTCTCCCTCCTACAGAATCACAATCCAAATAGACAAAGGCATTTAAAAGTCTCTGGCAATATTTGGTTTAATCTGCATTCTCACTGTGTTTTGACCATGAAACACTGTTTTTCATATAATGTTTGTTAATATCTTGCCAAGTAAGTTTTTGTGAAAAGCTGTTCTTAGACCTACTTTGAAACCCATGTTCTGGCCTCAATTTCATAAATCAACCCCTGGAGTAGGATTTTGAGTGTGGCATCAGCAGGACAGAAGACAACCTATAACACCCGACAATAATGTTGCATGCTGAGAGCACTAACTTACAAAAACCATGGCAGCAAAGTAAGGTAATGGTGTTCTCTCTTATCCTATTGTAAGTGGAGTAATGTCCTTCCCATAAAGATGTCCACATCCCTATCTCTGGAACCTCTGAATAGGTTTTGGTATATGCCAAAGCAAAATTAAGTTTTCCAATGGAATTAAGTTTGCCAATCACCTGGCTTTAAATTGAAGATATTTTCCTGGATTTTTCAGGGATCCCAATGTAATCACAATACTCCTTTGATGGGAAAGAAGCAAGTAGAAATGCCAGAGCCAGAGAGCTGACAGCCCAAGGGGCTAGACTGGCTTTGAAGACAGAAGCAAGCCAGGAGCCACACAGTTGCCCCAAAGGCTGGAAAAGACAGGAAATTCTCTTCTCAACCTCCAGAAGGACCTCAGCCTTCTCACCCCTTTAATTTTAGCCCCATGAGACAATTTCAGACTTCTGACCTCGAGAACTACAAGTAAATAAGTTCATGTTGATTTAAGCCATTAATTTTTTGGATGTTTCTTATGGGAGAAATAGAGAACTAATACAGAACCTCACCAGGATAATTTGATGGATCTTACAAATGGTTGGTTTCCAAAGGCAAGTTATATGCTTGCTTGAGAAGAAACATAATATCTAAATATAAGCACTTATTATTCATATTATTGCATGCCAGTTATGTTTCAAGTGTTCATAATCCAACTTTGATTACATGAGAACAGCAAGACCATCCTAATCATCAGATACACAATGCAGATCAGAGCAAAGTACATCTATTATTTGGGCCTGTATTATTTGTTGACTAGAGGTAATTTTCCAGAGCAAATCTGTGATTACGATTAAGATGATAGACTATCACATAGCAATCATGTGCCTATCATTTGATTCAGTCAAAACAGGACTCAGTCCCTCCTATATTTGCTGCTTGCCATGCTTGGCCCAACAGTAGCAGTTCATTCCATGAATATTAATTGTGTTGTAGGCACTGTCTCCCGGGAACTGTTGAAGGTGCTGCAATAGAGACAAAGTCTCTGTTCCTGCGCAGCTTACATTTCAGTGAAGTCAGTGAGGGTAGCTGACAAATAGCAGCATTTGCCTGTCAGGCAGAGGGTGGGTATTAGTTTTCTGGGGCTGCTGTAACAAAGTACCACACACCGGGTGACCTTAGCCACAGAAATTCACAGGCTCACATTTCTGGAAAACAGAAGTTTGAAATTAAGGTGTTGGCAGGTAGGTTTCTTCTGAGGGATACCAAAGAGAATACACTGCAGGCCTATCATGTAGCTCCTGGCATTCTCCCAGAATCTGCACATTATCTTCCCTTTGCCTGTGTCTTCTATGTAGCCAAACTTCCTCTTCCTATAAGGACACTCTTTATACTAGACTAGGGTCACTCTAATAACATCATCTTCACTTGATCATTTGCAAAGAGCCTAATTAAAAGCAAAAGTCACATTCATAAGAAGAGGGGGTAAAACTTCAGCCTCTTGACAGGGTGGGGGACATGATTCAGCCCACAGCAGGGTGGATTTAGGTTTGCCTTAAGCTATGGCTTCTTTGAGCACTTACAACTGTTGTTCAGCCGTGTCTGAAAGTGAGAGGATAATGTAACAACACACACACATCTTTGTCTTATTTTATAAAAGCCTCCCTATAGATATATCATGTTTTTTTTTCTTCTTGACAACTCTATGAGACACAAATTAATACCCTCATTTATGAAGACAATTAGCTTCAAAACCATTACTCCCCATGCCTGAGATCACAGAGCATGGTGATCGATGGTAGGTGTGGATTCAAATACAAGTTAGAACTATTTTACCTAAGATCATGGCTCAAGATCATCTGTCACTTGACATTACTTGAAATTGGCAAAGACGGTCATGATGAAGAGTGAGGAAATACTAGAATGTGATCCCACCCGCTATTGGATGAAATTCCCACCAAAATTATCCCTTTCTGTTGCATTGAACTCCCTTCAGATGAGCTGAGGAATCACCTCTTCAGGAGCTGACCACCCTCCTGACTCTAAAACTGATAAATCGTTCTTCCCTAAGAGAGACATGCGGTGATCAATATTTTCCTGCATTGAACAACCCTGAAAGATCTGGCTTCAAATTTAATTCCATTATGTTCACTTTCATTCTCTTCTTATTCAAATTTTTTCTTCAAAAAAAAAAAAAAAATCAAAAGAAATTTCAAAAGGCAGATTATGGTTGCCCCACAGAGGACTGCTCTAAATGTGCTTCAGAGAGAGCTTGATGCTGCCAGTCACTCAAAAGGCTAACCAGCCCACGGGGGGTTATTAATTGAGAAAGCATATGATCTGTGTGCTGCAAAGGAGGGAAGGCCCACTTTTCGTTACAGCTCCATGCTCTGCTTTCTCCATAACCTTTGTTGGAACTTGAGAGGTGACAGGCCAGTCCATGGGCTTCGGGCAAAAGGAAGAGTATATTTAACATGAGTAGGTCAAAGACTGCACTGCCTCTTAATGAAATCTCAGAGAGCAGCACTTAATTCCAGTGCTGGAAACTTTGAGAAGGTTAGTAGTGAAGGGGAAAATCCATGGTCAAGAGACCGTCGAGTTCATACCTGCAGAGCATGTGCAGATATGTTAACTGAGAAGAAAGCTCCGGAGGGGTAGGGGTGTAGCTCAATGGCCGAGCATGTTCTTCATGTGATAGGCCCTGGGTTCATTTCACAGGACGGAAGGGAGGAGGGAAGAAGGGAAGAGGAAGCCCTGCCTAGCCACAGTGTGAAAGTGAGGACTCAAACCCCTGGTATGACTTATTTTTCTATGTTCCCTTAATTATCTCCCAATTTGAAAATATTCAAATTGCATGACTTCTGCAATTGGAATTGCATCGGTTTCCCCATCAACTGTTCTATATTGTGTCATATCATTGCAATAAAACAGATTTTGAGCAGGCAGCTCATTAGAAAATTTTACAAACAGAAATCTTACTTCTGACAAGAAATACGAAGGAACAGGCAAAAACTTTAAAAAATTGTGTCTAGATTTCTCTTGCAGTAGTACTAATAGCTGATAGGAAACACAATCCTGTCAACATACTAAGAGAGAAAACCGTTCTTGAGCCAAGGGCCAAGGCCTTCAAAAACTTCTCCAGAGAGTATGCAAATCACGGTGATATTTAGAACTTGCATCTTCAATAAAGAAAAATGACATCCAGTTAAACCAAAGCCTTAAGAGAACTAAGCTTAGAGATGTCTGTTTTGAAATCAATTTCTTCGGCCACTCTAAGGAATGGCTATCTTAAATCTCTGTAGTTCTTTATGGATTAGAAAAATGCACATATTACATCTTCCAATCACCCCATCCAACCTGAAAGCTAGGGAGGACCGGAAGTATTGCCATCCCCATCTCACTGATTAGGAAATTGAAGCTCAGGAAGTCAGCACAATTTGCTTCAGTTTCAGGGAATTTGTCACTCCTAAGACTCTTGTTCTGTACAGATTATGTTATATCTCACTTGTTTACACTCTCCTCTTAGCATGAGAGCTATCACCTGCTTCTGCCTCGTCTGCAGTCTCAGTTACCCTTGAAAACCTGATGATGCCAAGTCCCTGATGGGACCAGACTCCAGACTAGATTTCATACACTTGGCTGTTATCTCACAAGTACTTTGGATTCAGCAGGTTCAAAACTAGATACACCTTGCAACAAGCACCTGCTCATAGTACCGCCACTCACCTACTTGAAGGAGAGAGAGAGAGAGAGACAGTGTGCAAGGAAAATGTTGGAGGGAACTTTTCAACATAGCAGTTCTTTCCCTCAGCATCTCTTTATTGTTTCAGCATTTACTAATTGTAGCATTTACACCATCTGAATTTACATCTTTCTATACGTATCTCCTCTTACCCCAGGAAGTGTTTATGCTCTGTGTGCCCCTCAACGTTTCAAAGATTTCAAGATAGATCAGATTTCAAGATTTCAAGATAGATCAGCATGGCATATATGTTTGCTGAAATTTATCTGAAATTTAAGAATAGTCTTAGATTATGGGAAAAGTAAGGACAGACATAGACCCACCCCCCCATATGCCTCCCAATTTCTCTTATTATTAACATTGTGTATGAGTGATAGAGGAAAGAGATGTAAATGATGGGAACGCAAGGTAGGAACTATTCTATAAAATGGCCCTACTGTGCTGACCTCCACATGCTTTCTTTTCCAAGAAGTAATTTACCTGCATCCCTACCTGGACTAAGTGGACAGGATACAGGATACGTCACAGTCCTCAGCAAAGTACCTATTAGCTACAGGAGAAATGCAGGCCCAAGATAATGTCAATAAGAGGAACCCGAGTTACCCTGAAAGGGGAGACTTTTGTGACCCTTTTCACAGACCAGATCCTGAAACTCGTGGAGATAAGACTAATTCCTCTTAACATAAAATCTGTAAGAATTTATCATTAAGAATCCAATTAGAACCTGTCAGCATGGTCCAAAGTGACCAAGGCTGTCATGGCAGTTGGGACTTGAAAGTCAGTTGTCATTTTGCTGTCAGTCAAAAGTCAAGAGGTAGACCTGGGTGGGACTCTCTGGAAACTTCTCTGGGATCCCCAATAAAATGAGTGCAGGAGAGGCACACTGTCCCTCTCCTCTTTGAGAGGACCCTCTCTCTCCCTTGAGAGTATCCCCTTTCCCTTTTCCTATCCCTTCAGTAAACTCTTGCCTATTACTCTGAGTGACCTGTCTGAAATCTTTCTGACTTGATCACAAGAATCAGGGTTTGAAGGGGGTTTTTGTGCTGCCTCATTTTCCCAAAAGGCCCCAGCCCTGTTACATTACTATGGTACATTTGTTACAATTAATGAACAAATGTTGTTTGCTATTAACTGAAGTCTATACTGTATTCAGAGTTCCTTAGGCCTCATCTAATGCCCTTTTTTCTGACCTAGGATTTATGTTGCATTTACTCCCCATGTCTGAGTAGGCTGCTCTCGGATATGACAGTTTCTCAGTCTCCTCTGTATGTTGACCTTGACAGACTTAGGGAGCGCTGGTCAGGTTTCTTGTAAAATGTCCCTCCATTTGGAGTTGTCTGAAGTTTCTCTTGTGACCAGGCTGTACCTATGGGTTTGGAGAGGAAGACTAAAGAAATAAAACTGATGTTCTTGTCACATGCTGCCAAGAGTGCACGCTAGTTATCGTTGTCAATCTTGATCGCCTGGTGAGGCTATGACTCAGTTTCCACCACGAAGTTGCAATATCTCTCTCCTCCACACTGTAGAAGTGAGCCTCTGAGTAGCCCACAGTAAAGAGGAAAAGTTGACTCTCTCTCCTTGAAGGCAGACTATAGCACATAGTGATTTGGAATTCTGCACAGAGGTTTTTGTTTTTTTTTTTTAATCCCTGTTTGTTTATTGATTGATTGATTCACTTATTCAATCATTTATTTGAGCTTCTATTTATGTAAACATGGACTCATGGGTATTTATTTTATGCTTTGGGTTATATTCTAATGTTTCTTTACATTTTGGCTCAAATTCTTCCAGCTTTGATCACAAGAAGCTCTTTCATTTGAAGATTTATATTCATATAAAATAGTCTCTATTAAAATAAAAACATCATTGATGGATACAATCTTGGATTTTACAATTGGAGAAACTAACATATGCCAAGTAATTTAGATGCTCAGCACCTGATCTTAATCAACAATCTGCGACTTTCTGTTCATTTGCATGCATCCCCTCCCTACTGCTTTCCTTATTTTAACAGTTGTTAAAAAATATATAGCCCTAACTCACCTCCATATCATATCTCACTAACCCTCGCGTGCAGTATAGCAAGATGGTGAAGTAGGTGTATTTCTATTTTAGAGATGATGAACCAAGACACAGAACTGCTCCGTGACGTGCCCCAAGGCTGTGCCCACCACATTAGGAGACTCAAACCTCCTTCCTGCAGAACGACGGTCTGCCTCCCCCTTCTGGGCCTGGCAATCAACAAGGTGTCCTTGGTGCCCTTTGCAAAGGCTGGAGTTCCCCAGCAAAGCTGGGCTATGTTCTGTACTTCTTCCCCTGTGTGTACCCCCTCCTGCAGGTAGGGCCCCTGCAGAAAGGAAATTTCAGCTGCTCCTCAGGACCCCCTGGAGTTCTGAATTCCCACCTCCCCCAAGGAGCCCTGTGTTTGCCCTGATCCTGAAAGGCCTTTATTTAATATCCACTCACCTGTTAGGTTTGGCCTTCTTTTCAAAACAAACAGGATTCATTTCTGTTCTGAAAAGCTAAGCCCTAGTAAGCCACTACCCAAGGCTGACTGAAGATGAAATTTTAAGCTCCCTGTGCTGCATTAAGAATGGAAGGAAAGGGAGGACAAAAAAAAACAGAAGGCACACACTTGGTAAAAGAGACAGTGCCTGGGGTTCTATTCAGAGATTTGCTCTTAATTAGCTCTCTGACCTCAAAGCACCCTGTTACTCCCTGTGGGCCTAGGTCTCTTTGTCTGTAAGATGTAAATGTGGGGATTAGGGCCTTTCCAGAGTTAGACATTAAATTCTTCAATGAACAATTTTGTTTTATACACACATCATTGGATTAAGTTTTCTCTAACCAATATTTACATTCTACATGTGCTTACTCTGATATTTGTTTAAATTTCTAAAATATTTTGCAGTTTTTAAATTGACAACAAAAATGTATATGTTGTGCTATGGCTAGATCAAGCTAATTAATATATTAGCCCCAAAGACTTATAATCAAGACTGAGTAATTTTTGGAGTGATATATTCATATATGATGACATTTTGTATTTTATTCCATATCAATTTAAAAAAAAGTTTGATCCATGTGGTTTGAGAGCCGGTACAATTGGTTTAGCAAGTCATTAAGAGATTGTGGTGTAAAAACTATTGGAGGGGGCATGGGATGATTAGATGAACTCTAGATAGAGAAAAGGGCAGGGAGGGAAGGGAGGGGGCATGGGGGTAGGAAAGATGGTGGAATGTGATGGTCATCATTACCCTAAGTACATGTATGAAGACATGAACGGTGTGACTCTACTTTGTGTACAACCAGAGATATGAAAAATTGTGCTCTATATGTGTAATATGAATTGTAATGCACTCTTCCGTCATATATAATAAATTAAAATAAATAATAAACAAATAAAAACTATTGGAGCTAGCTAGTGCCTAAGAGAGTCTCCAGCTCACTCATGAAGCTTCTAGGTAGGGCTGAGATAGATGCTCAGAGTCACCAGGGGATGTCAAATAGATGTCGGAGTCACCAGGGAATTCTAATCCTGTCTACCCGCCTGATTTTCTCTTGAATCTGTTTTAACTATGTGATCTTGAGCAAGAACCTCAACTTTCTGAGCTGTCAGGAGTATATTAGATAGTATAAGTAACATCTCATCCAAATATGTTTGTTACTATAATCATAAAAGACTCAAGGGGAAAAGTATTCTTATTGAGGTCTGAGGCATCTTCCATGGGGGAGAGGACTGTGAAGACTCTGCCGTGGACGGGTCTTGAGGAATTGGCTGCGTCTTTGGTGCACCTTTGGGCCTAGTCCTCTCAGTGATGCCACTGGCTGGGTTTTGAGGGTGCCTTGGGCTAGACAGTGCTGAGAGCTTGTCAGACCCCGAGTGTGTTTGTCAGCTTTTCATCACTGTAACCAAATAACCAACAAGCATACTACTTAAAGATTTATCTTGGCTTATGGTTTCAGAGGTGCAGTCCGTGGCCAGCAGGCTCCAAGGCAGGAACATCATGGTGAAAGGTCATGGCAGAGAAAAACTGCTCAGCTCATAGCAGCCAGGAAGTACAGGAGAATGGCGAGGGACAGAGATAGTCCCCAAGGCCATGCCCTCCGTGACCTACTTGTTCCAATAGTTATCCATCTGCCTCTTCTTTTCACCACCTCCCAGTAAGACCATTCAGATTATGAATACAGACAATAAATTAATCCACTGATGGGGTCAGGGCCCTCATGGCCCAGTCATTTCACCTCTGAATGTCACTACATTGCCTGGCCATGCTTCCAACACATGAGCTTTTGGGGGGGACTTTCCATCTCTAAACCGTAACACCCAGATACTCCTCAACTACTTACCTGAAGTTGCAATAGTGATGTTATTATTTATCACATAAATAATGCCTGCCATATTTTCTAAAAATAAAGAACTTTCAACTAAACTAAACAAAAGATTCCCTTTCGAATCTCTTTACTTTGGTTGGAAATCGCCCTCACTCTACTCTTCATGCTGTCTTCGCTCCCTTTTAACAAGTTCCCCATCCCACCCCAATTCCACATCCATCCATGCAAACCCCATCAGTGACTCACCTCCAGGTTCTCCAAGCCCTTTCCAGAAAGGAAACAGACTGGTCCCACCAAGACAAGCAGGGCACTTAGTCAACAGGAGTCATCTTGAAAGGGAGCCTTCTATGAAGAAGGAGGGTGGTTTCCGCCCTCCGAAAATATAACAGGTATGAAGGCAAATGCAAATAAAGAATAAAGGGCTTAATTCTTCTGTTTAAAATAAGAGAGAAAAACTTCTCCTTACTCTTCTTAGAACATTCGAAGTCCTTTCTCTTTTTGAAAAATACATAACTCTTTTTAAAAGCCCCAGGAGTACCTTTCTCAGGACCTAGGAGCCATCCCTTCAAAAGTTAGCAGAGAAGATAAAATTCCCATCTTCCAGTTTCAGTTGGGGGCAGGAGTCAACCTTAGGTGAGCACCTGCTTCAAGCTGCCAACAAGACTTCAGTGGATGCAAAGCCGGGCATGGGCATGAACAACTGCTCAATGAGCCCATGCAGCCGCCATGCCTCCCTCTCTGCTCACAGAGAGGCTGTTCCAGGTCTTGCTATGTGCCAGTCACTGGAAAGGGAGCAGGGGAGCATGACTGCCAGCATCTTTTTAGATTCCTAGACAAAATATTCTAAGTGAGGTGGCTTCTAAAGAGCAGAAACTTATTTTTCACAGTTCTGGAAACTGGCCATCCCAGATCAAGATGCTGGAAGTTTCAAAGTCTGGTAAAGTCAATCTCCTGGTTCTTACATGCTGTCTCCTTACTGGGCCCTCACATAGTAGAAGGACAAACAAGCTCCCTTTCTCCCTTTTTTATCAGGGTACTAGCTCCCTGCAAGCTAGCAAGGAAGAATGCCTCTCAAAAACAGATACTGCAGTCTTTTATACCATAATCACAGATATCTAATCACATGCATTCTGCCGTTTTTGCTGTATGATTCTGGTTGAAGGCACATCACATGTCCCTCCCACACTCAAGGGGTAGGGATCACACAAAAGCATGAACACAAAAGGCAAGAGGTCTGGGAGCCACCAAAGGTTCTGTCTGCCACAGGGAGGGAGAGTTCTGCCTCTGCTCCCTACACACAGGCGTTCAGCTTCCCGGACCCTGCATTCTGAAAGTTACAGGGCCTTCCATTGTGATAAACAAAACTGTCCCCATACATTTTCCAATGTATGTTACATCCAGGATTGCTTCTGCTGAGAATCTCTTCAGCCACTGGTTATCAAGTTGACCACAAAATTGCTAGATTTTTATTCATTTTTCTGCTGTGTATATGTGATCCATAACAAACTAGAAAATAGTTCTTCATGTTCTTATTCCCCAAACAGCACATCATAGTCAAGCAGTACGACCCAGCTGCCCAGCTACGTGTTGCATTAAGTAAACCTCCTCATAAAGAAGACATTTAAATAAAAGTCAACCTAAAAATGCACTGCCTATCTCATGGTGAAAAACATGTTTTGTCCATGAAAAATGAAACATAAAAGATAGTGGAGTCAAAAAATTCAACTCATTTTTGCACCCACAAACCTAGACCCACCATGTTTCTGGTGAAAAGACTCCGTAAACTTCTACTTGATTCTTTTACAGCTACAGTATTTGCTTCCTCTCCAGTAAGGGCAGCACAATTGGTAGAGTCATGTTTGAACTCCCCAAAGGATAGACTTAATTTAATGTCTTCACAAACTATCCTTACAATCATTGATACAAGAAAAGATAATTGTGTCATTTTCCATTTTCATTACATTCCAGGACTGTACTGAAAATGGATTCATTTGATGCCTTTTAGAACTCTCCTCAAAGACACAATCAAAAGAGGGAGAGTACATTGCAGAATGGAGGCATTTTTTTTGTTGTTGTTGTCTTTCATTCCTCACGATGAGATAAATTAAATATAGAAAGAGAATCCAAATGAAAACTATTCTAGTTACCTTATGATTTTTTTTTCTGGGACTAGTTTTGCTTATTATAAAAGCCACCTTTATTTATTGAAGTCTATTTTTGCATATGTGTAATTTTTAAAAGGAGATGTGGTGGCTGATCTTAGAAGATAGTTGACACATTACATATACTTCATAGGTGCTTTGCAAATCTAGAGGAAATTTAGGAGCATTTTCACTTTACAAACTTCTGAGGCTTGATCATTTAATATCAAACCAAATTCTTCCAGGATACCGTGAGACAGACTGAGACATACTCCAGTTTGAAAAGCCCCATCTCTCATAGGACACTTCTCCACCTTTAATGTGCACAGAAGTCATCCCAGATTCAGTCACAATGTGGATTCTGATTCAATGAGCCTGGATGGAAAAGTGTTAGATAAAATCGGCAGATAGGCCATACCCCGCAGGTGTGTTAGGATTATCCAGTGAGCCCAAGCTTTAACTTCCCAGAAGTGCCCATATCTCACTAGAATGCACCTTTGGTGGGCTCCGAGTCCCCCCCCCTCCTTTCTAATCTTGGGGAATTCACCCCAGGGGCGGGCTCTACCTTTCTGAGCCAATCCGGACCATACAAGTCACACTTCCACCCTCTGTACTGAAGCCCCTGCCAGTCCAGAAGTCTTCCCCTTTTTCGCCACCATCTTCTCACCAGCTCTCCCTTTCTTCCCTTTCCAGCTTTTCCCTTCTCCCGTTTCCTGTTCCCCTCTCCCTTCTTCCCTTTCCCTTTCTCCCTTTCTCCCCTTCTCCCCTTCCCTTAATAAACCCTTTTACTACATGGTAGTTTCCGGTGTGGGTTTTTGCCCTTCAGGAAGGAGGTCCCTGTCTTTGTGAGGAGCTGGCTGGTGATGCGTGATGCTAATGTGGCTGATCAGGGCTGGGATCAGGGCAAGGTAAGTGAGGCACTTGCTAGGAGCATAAAATTTAAGGATATACCAAAATATTTGGTAATAAAAATAATATTCTAATGCAATATTTTTTTTTCTTTTTTAAATTTTTTTTAATTTTTATAATTTTTAATATGTACAACTCATAGTGCATATACTTAGTATCTTTTTACATACAATTGTTTGTATACAAAGTATATTCGTACAATTCAGGTCTTCAATCATGCATTAAGGAAAATGATATCCATCTCATTCAACCACCTTATTTTTTTTCCCCCCTCCCTCCCCTCTTGCTCCCTCCCTTACCCTCCCTTCCCTTGACCATTCTAGTGTTCCTCTAATCCTCCTATGTACCCCCATCCAACAATACTTTGAAATAGCCTCCTTATATAAGAGAGAACATTTGGTACTTGGATTTTTGAGACTGACTAACTTCACTTAGCGTTATGTCTTCCAACTTCATCCATTTACCTGCAAATGCCATTAATTTATTTTCTTTTATTGCTGAGTAAAATTCCATTGTGCATATATACCACATTTTCTTAATCCACTCATTTACTGAGGGACATCTAGGTTGATTCCACAACCTAGCTATTGTGAATTGTGCAGCTACAAACATTGAGATAGCTGTGTCACTGTAATATGCTGTTTTTAAGTCCTTTGGGAATAGACCCAAGAGTGGGATGGCTGGGTCATAGGATGGTTCCATTCCCAGTTTTCCAAGAAATCTCCATACTGCTTTCCATAACGGTTGCACCATTTTGCAGTCCCACCAGCAATGTATGAGTGTGCCTTTTTCTCCACATCCTCTCCAACATTTATTGTTGCTTGTGTTCTTCATGGCTGCCATTCTGACTGGAGTGAAGTGAAATCTTAGAGTAGTTTTGATTTGCATTTCTCTAATTGCCAGCGATGTTGAACATTTTTTCATGTATTTGTTGATTAATCGTATATCTTCTTCTGAGAGGTGTCTTCTCAGTTCCTTAGCCCATTTATTGATTGGGTTATTTGTTTTTTTAGTGTAAAGTTTTTTGAGTTCTTTATATATTCTAGAGATTAGTGCTCTATCTGATGTGCATGTATTAAATATTTGTTCCCAATTAGTTGGCTCTCTATTCACCTCACTGATTGTTTCTTTTGCTGAAAAGAAGCTTTTTAGTTTAAATCTATCCCATTCATTAATTCTTGGTAGTAATTCTTGCGCTACAGGATTCTTATTAAGGAACTTGGGGCCTAATCCAACATGTTGGAAATTGGAGCTTACTTTTTCCTTCTATTAGGTGTATTGTCTCTGGTCTAATTCCTAGGTCTTTGATCCACTTTGAATTGAGTTTTGTGCATGGTGAGAGATAAAGGTTTAATTTCATTTTGTTGCATATGGATTTCCAGTTTTCTCAGCACCATTTGTTGAAGAGGCTATCCTTTCTCCACTGTACATTTTTGGCACCTTTGTCTAATATAAGATAGCTGTAATTAAATGTATTAGTTTCTGTATCCTCAATTCTGTACCATTGGTCCACCAGTCTGTTTTGGTGCCAATACCATGCTGTTTTTGTTACTATTGCTCTATAGTATAATTTAAAGTCTGGTATGGTGATGCCCCTGCTTCACTTTTCTTGCTCAGGATTGCTTTGGCTATTCTGGGTCTCTTATTTTTCCAGATGAATTTCATGACTGCTATTTCTATTTCTTTGAAGAATGACATTGGGATTTTGATTGGAATTGCATTAAATCTGTATAGTGCTTTTGGTAGTATGGACATTTTGACAATATTAATTCTACCTATCCAAGAGCAAGGTAGGTCTTTCCATCTTCTGAGTTCATCTATAATTTCTTTCTTTAGTGTTCTATAATTTTCGTTATACAGGTCTTTCACCTCTTTCGTTAGGTTGATTCCCAGGTATTTTATTTTTTTTGATGCTATTGCAAATGGGGTATTTTTCATCATTTCCCTTTCAGAGTCTTTGTCGCTGATGTACACAAATGCCTTTGACTTATGTGTATTGATTTTGTATCCTGCAACTTTGCCAAATTCGTTTACTAGTTGTAAAAGTTTTCTGGTAGAGTTTTTTGGGTCTTCTAGGAAGATTATCATGTCATCAGCAAATAGTGCTAATTTGAGCTCTTCTTTTCCTATCTTGATCCCTTTAATTTCTTTCGTCTGTCTAATTGCTCTGGCCAGAGTTTCCAGTACTATGTTAAATAGCAGTGGTGAAAGGGGACATCCCTGTCTTGTTCCAGTTTTTAGAGGGAATGCTTTCAATTTTTCTCCATTTAAGATAATGTTAGCTCTGGGCCTTGCATAAATAGCTTTTATTATGTTAAGATATGTTCCTGATATTCCTAGTTTTTCTAGTGTTTTGAACATAAAGGGGTGTTGTATTTTGTCAAATGCTTTTTCTGCATCAATTGAGATGATCATATGATTTTTGTCTTTAAGTCTATTGATGTGATGTATTATGTTTATTGATTTCCGAATATTGAACCAGCCTTGCATCCCTGGGATAAACCCCACTTGATCGTGGTGCACTATCTTTTTGATATGTTTTTGTATCCGATTTGCCAGGATTTTGTTGAGGATTTTTGCATCTATGTTCATTAAAGATATGGGCCTGAAGTTTTCTTTTTTGGATGTGTCTTTGCCTGGCTTTGGAATTAATGTAATATTGGCCTCATAGAAAGAGTCTGGAAGAGCTCCCTCTTTTTCTATTTCTTGAAATAGTTTGAAGAGCATTGGTATTAGTTCTTCTTTGAAAGTCTTATAGAACTCGGCTGTAAACCCATCAGGTCCTGGACTTTTCCTTGTTGGTAGCTTTTTGATGACATCTTCTATTTCTTCGCTTGTAATTGATCTATTTAAATTATGTATAGCCTCCACATCCAGTTTAGGCAAATCATATGACTCTAGAAATCTGTCAATGCATTCAGTATTTTCTATTTTATTAGAGTACAAGTTTTCAAAGTAATTTCTAATTATATTCTAATGCAATATTCTAATGCAATATTTTAAAAAATCAAAATGAAAGCAAAAACATACATGATATAAAAATATTTTTAAAAATGCAGATGGGACTGTTGTATGTTGTAGCACCCTTCTCTGTCATGCAACAGCTGAAGGCTTGTTTTCATTAGCTGAACATTCACACCTGTGCTGTGCTTTCCTGCAGAAACCATCAAACAGGTTTGTGAAGGACAGGAAGGCAGAACAGAGAACACAGCAGACATTTGTAAGTCATCATTTGTTAATTGTAGAGATTTTATTAGTATTTCTCACCTTGTTTAAAATATGGGAGATAAGTCCAGCTAAGACTCCAATCTGGCTTGTCCCTGTTCAGTTCACACTGGGAGTAGCAAAGCTACCCTTACTACCCCTACAGAGAGCTTTCCTCTCCAGGGCACTACTCCGCTGTGTCTGCGGCCTGGCTACTCACCATGTGGTTGCCTGACCTACAGCATCAGCACCATCTAGGAGGCTTTTTTGAAATGCACAATCTCCAGTCCCCACCGAAGACTTCTAAATTAGAATCTGCATTTTAACATGACCCAAGGATGCATTGATTAAAAATTATCTGAAAATCCTGGTTTTATGAATTTCTAATTTCTTTCATTAATAGGATATGAGCTCTTATTTCAATAGTTCTGGGTCTATGCATTTGGGAGATTTCCATGCGTATTTGGTAAAGAAGACAGTGAAGATTTATTTCCTATAGCATCCTTAGATAGTTTACATTCCTTATTGTATTTCTGAGCCAACAATGATAAATGGCCTCTAGAAAAAAAAATTCCATTTTTATGGGAAAAAGGGAAGAAATAAAAAAATGAGCAGGCTCTGTGGCCACAGGAATATTTGACATCTGGCCAGCACCCACTGTTCCTATGCAGAGAGATGGATAATTTTTCAAGAACAATGTCAAGACTGACTGCATTAACCTTGAAACATTGATCCCCTTTGGTTGTAAATTCTGCAGTCTTGTGTGTGTGAGGGGATATTTGGAAAAGAAAAGCAGAGGGAAAGAGTGGTAGTGGAGGGAAATAACACTTGCCCAGAGCAGAAGGAAAGATCTCCCTGAAGCTTAAGTCTTGGGCAACCTTATAGACAAAATGCCATTGATCTCTACTGGTCTCCTGACTGAAATCCGTACATTTGTTAGGTAAAAATTCAAAACCTCCCACCCCTTCTAGGAAAACGGGCCTCCTTAGAAAATTTATTTTAAAATGCAATTGCTCCTTTTTTTTCACCAGTGGAGAACTAGAGTTCTGAAGAATTAAACAATTTAAACCACATGGAAATGAAGCCAGAATCTGACAGGTAGTCAGTATAGACAGGTAAATCGGGGCAGGTTGGATCAAGAAAGCTCATTTTGAGTGAGTCCCCAAGAAGTTGGAGACTTGTCCTGGAGGGATTGGAATGTTAATTCCTTTGGAGCCCTTCCTCCACCCTTATCCAGAACCAGCCCCTGCCCCAACCTGTTGCCAAGGTAACCTTTCCCAGGAATTGCCCCTCCCTACAGGGAGCTAGGAAGTTGTTAATGTGTCCTGGGCTGCTCCATCCTACCCTTCCCCCTTCAGCCCATCTGCTTCTCACCTTTTGGTCATCCCACCCAGCACTCCTGAGCCTGGTCACTGGGCCTGGTCCTATAAGCAGGAAGGAGAGAGATAAGGGGAAGGACAGGAGAACAAAGGAAGCCCAGGACATATAGAAAAGGAGAACTGCCTCGTTTCTTGGGATACTGGGATACCAGCAATGGCCCCCTTTTCCCTCCCGGGAGAAGTCTATATTACTCCTTTTAAATAAACCCTGCTTTATGTGCTTGCCTCGGTGTGCTTCTCTAATGTTCAGACTTCCACATCTGGAGGAGCACAACTCGTCACCAACAACCGGCGGCATCAGAATTACAGAACGTTAATGCTGAAGAACCATTAGGTAGCTGCTTGCCCAGAATGATTTATAACCCAGGAATCTCTTCAAACGAGATCCCAGTTTGCCATTCAGAATCCATATTTCTCCAGTTCATTGACAAAGTGTTCATGCGAACACCAGGCGTAATATCACAAGTAACTCTTCAGCTGTGACAAGCCACAGGGATGGCATGCGAACCAAGAGTTGAAGGGATTGGAGAAAAGGAGAGAAGTAACGTTAAATAAAGCAGCGTGGAGCAGAAGGGAACATGACAATCACTGAGTACTGGAATACTATCGATTTCCACTCATTTGATTAAAAAAAAGAAAAGTGTTTTTATTTTACTATACATCAAAAAAGCCAAAATTAATTGATGAACGAATTTTAGAAACCCACTAGTCTACCTATCGTAATCATAAAACTTAATATCAGGATGTAAGAAAAATGCTAGCGGATCTATAATAAAATAAAAAATAAAAAAAGTATCACCTGCCACTTAAATAGCTATCTAATAAAAAAGGGTTAAGTCTCAGAAACCCCAGCTGAAAAATACCACTTTGCTTTTGACAGCTTAGGTCACAAGCACCACCATTCAGGAACTCTACATTTTAAACCTGCAAAATCCATTTTCCTCCTCCAGTGTTTTTTCCTTTTATTGCAGTATATATACCACTCAGTTTACTTTGTCTGATATTTGCTTTGACTCTTATCCACTTCATTCCTGCCCTCTCTTTCTTGCTTTTTTTTTTTTTTTTTTTAAATTTGGTGCTTGTTGAAGAAGTTGGATTGACAGCCCAAGAGACCCAAAATCCTCTGTTTATCCAGACAAAAGTAAAGAGAAAAGCAATGAGAATGAGAGTGTCCCCAACCTCCAGCATGTGCCCTCAGATTTACAGCTGCTCCTGCAGCTCTCAGAAAGCCCCTTGGCTAGCCACTCTGCTTTATATCTCTCCAGGTGACCTGGGAGGCAGGCACTGCCTAATGTCTCGGCATTGAGCCTGGTGGGTAGATGACACCTGCAAGGAGCTAATAGAACTCATGGTCCTCTCAGCTGTACCATTTCTTACCTCAAACTTCAGTGGAGTCTGCCTTGCTTAGGCTTTCAAAATTCTGGCTGTGTGAATGTGTGTGTGTATTTGTGGGGGTGGGTATGCACCTGCAGTGCATTGTCAGACTTTCCAAGTATTCTGGCACCTTTTATATTGCAGATTTTAATTTGAACGGTCTAACAGAAGTCCTGAAATACTGCATTTCTATCAAGTTCTCAGGTGATGTGAATGCTGCTACTCTAGGGACTACATTTTAAGTGACAAGAGTTCCATTAGGATAACACCAGAAATATTTGCCACAAGTCAAGTATAGTTCCTCCCTCAATTATTTCCAGGATTGGTTTCAGGATAGAAATTAGGAAGTTACCTTGATGCCTAAGCCACTAACTCCCTCCAGGGTAAACACCACCACACTTGGCTCCCTTTATTTCTTGATGGTGACAAACACTGCTGGGGTCAGGAATCTGTGGTTAAAGAGGATCTTTCTTTGCCTGATAATGTTCTATTACAGGTAAAGTCGAGTGTCAGCAGGACTTGGCCAATGCAGCTTGTAGAGCCGAGGACACTCTTTCCTTAGCCTTGTCCTTAAATGTATGCTCAATGTTAATTGGTATAAGGCCTCTCCACAGGTTCCGAGCTTTCAGAATCTTCAACTGTTAAGAATCAGCTGGAGAGTGAACCAAATTTTATTCTCCAAATAGCTAAGTCATTTCATTTGTTCTTATCATCATGGTTGATTTCAAGATGCTACTATTTTGAGTAATATGCTAATTTTTTTAAATAGATAAGAACAACTGTTAATTTTTCACTTGGGGAGAATCCCATGCCCAGACTTATTCATTTCTTAAGGCTTATATGAAGATGTGACAAAATCTATATTAGCATTCCCTAACAAAATTTTTAAATTTTTCCCCATAATTGTGGGCCATAACAGTAAGTTTGACCTATCAGGCAACTACTATTCAATGCATTTCCAAAGAACCTCTTTTCCAAAATGATGTAAAACCAGTAGATAGAAAATACACAATGAGAAGAGAATATTTCATATAGAAAGATTTTTTTTTTTTGAGGCAGCTGGAAGCTCGGGGTTTCTAAATGCAAAATTATCAAAGGATGTCACAGTTTACAGACATCTTTTAGAAGATAACTGATGTTTCAGAGATATTTTCTTTATAGATAAATACCAGAAACTCACGTATGCCAATACAGTGAGAAAACAAAATTTAAAAAGAGAGCAAATAAAACTGGGTATTTCATACTATTTTACTTTTTAAAATAATTTTCTATTTCTTTTACTATTTTTTATTAGAGCATTATAATTGTACATAGCAGTTGGCTTAATTTTGAAAAAAAAATCATACATGCATAGAGCTTGATTGACTTCATTTCAGTCTTTGGTGCCCCATTTTCCTACCTCTTTCCCTCCCATTTTCCCTTCTCTGTTCTACTGGTCTTCCTTTCACTCATTTATTCATGTTTAATTGGTGCTTTATAGATACACATAAAGGTGGGGAATTGTTTTCCTACATCATTAAATAAGCACCACCTTTAGGGCCTGATCAATGAGATAGCAGCATCACCTGTTGACCTCACTGAAACTGGTGTCCTTGCTTTACCTTCTTAGGATCTATTCCCGGTTTCCTCTTCTCTTTCCATATGACATTTTTATACACTTAGGTCAAAAGAAACTATGTAACCTTCTCTGTGCTCTAGGAAAAGAAAGATTACCTCATTTTCTTGAGAATTTCTTCTCAAGGAAAAAAACTTAATTTTTCAATCTTTAAATTCTGATTTTTTGCTTTAAGACTTTAAAAAAATGTAAAAGAGACACTTTCTGATTTGTTCAATAAATAATGTTAAGAATAAAACAATGATCATTTCTCCTACTCAACAGAAATCATATCTATTTTAAGTCTGGGTTTGAGATCACTGGGTTAGTGGGGGTGGATGAGTGAGGACCAGCCTCTGGCTGATCCAGTCAGGACTTGGAAACCTCAGACCTGTAACTGCAAGGAACTGAATTGAGCCAAGCGAACTTGCATGAGTTTGAAAGTGGGTTCTTCCCCAGAGCCTCCAGAGAGGCCTTCAACCTTGAAAAAACTTTGATATTGACCTTGTAAGACTGTAAAAAAAAGGAACAAGCTAAGCCATGATGCTTTTGGACTTCCAAAAGTCCTGAATGGGAATTAGGAGATTAGCCATTTGTATTGCTTTGAAGTCACTGTGTTTGTAGTAGTTTGTTATGGCAGTGGTTAAAAACTAACACAGAACATATATTGGAGAAAGGATAGCCTCTTCAACAAATGGTGCTGGGAAAACTGGAAAGCCATATGCAACAAAATGAAATTAAGCCCCTATCTCTCACCATGCACAAAACTCAACTCAAAGTGGATCAAGGACCTAGGAATTAAACCTGAGACCCTGCTCCTAATAGAAGAAAAAGTAGGCCCAAATCTTCACCATGTCAAATTAGACTTCTACTTCCTTAATAAGACTCCTATAGCACAAGAAATAAAATCAAGAATCAATAAATGGATGCTATCAAACGAAAAAGCTTCTTCTCAGCAAAAGAAACAATCAGTGTGGTGAAGAGAGAGCCTACAGAACGGGAGCAAATTTTTACCACACACACATTAGATAGAACACTTATCTCTAGGATATATAAAGAACTCAAAAATCTTAAGACCAAAAAAAAAAAAACACAAATAACCCAATCAATAAATGGGCCAAGGAACTGAACAGACAATTCTCAGAAGATGATATACAATCAATAAACCAACATATGAAAAAATTTTCGGCATCTCTAGCAATTAGAGAAATGCAAATCAAAACTACTCTAAGATTTCATCTCACTCCAGTCAGAATGGCAGCTATTAAGAATACAAACAACCAGGGGCTAGGGTTGTGGCTCAGCCGTAGAGCACTCCCCTAGCACATGTGAGGCCCTTGGTTCAATCCTCAGCACCATATAAAAATAAATAAATAAAATAAAGGCATTGTGTTCAACTACAACTAAAAAATAAATATTTTTTTTAAAAGAATACAAACAACAATAAGTGTTGTCGATGATGTAGGGAAAGGGCATACTCTTGCATTGCTGGTGGGACTGCAAATTGGTGCAGCCAATATGGAAAGTGCCGGGGCTGCTGAGTTATGAATGGGGCCGAGTTCTAAGCTACCCCCCCTTTAGGGCCCTAAAGGGGGTTTTCCTTCCGCCCGCAGAAGGAAATGTAACTTACCCGGCGAGGATGAGCTTAAGGACAAATATACGCTGAGTGTCTACCTCTGTCTGGTGAACAGAAACCACGCCACCCAGGGAGTTTTGTATAGCAAGCGGGAAGGCAAAACTCAGATTTATTGACCAGGCACTGAACTTAAATAGGCCTAGAACTAGCCAATCAGCCAGCAGGGCAGTTCAGTCTCTCACGCTACGTCATAGCCCCACCCCTTGGCTTAGCCCCAGTCCTACTAGGGCGTGGTAAGCAGCCAAAGCCCATCCCCTTGGCAGACATGGAGTCCCAACAGGAAAGCAGTATGGAGATTCCTTGGAAAACTGGAAATGGAACCACCATTTGACCCAGCTATCCCACTCCTTGGTTTATACCCAAAGGACTTAAAAACAGCGTACTATAATAATGCAGCCACATCAAGGTTCATAGCAGCTCAATTCACAACAGCTAAATTGTGAAACCAACCTAGATGCCCTTCAGTAGATGAATGGATAAAGAAACTGTGGCATATGTACACAATGGAATATTACTCAGCATTAAAAGAAAATAAAATCATGGCATTTGCAGGTAAATGGATGGAGTTGGAGAATATTAAGCTAAGTAAAGTAAACCAGTCCCCAAACCAAATGCTGAATGTTTTCTCTGATATGAGGATGCTGATCCATAATGCAGACGGGAGGGTAAGCATGGGAGGAATGAAGGAACTTTAGATAGCACAAAGGGCAGAGTGGGGAAGTGGGGGCCAGGGGGGTAGGAAAGACAATGACATGAGATGGACATCATTACCCCGAGTACATGTACGAAGACATGCATGGTGTGACTCTACTTTGTGTACAACAGAGACGTGAAAAACGGTGCCCTATATGTGTACTATGAATTGAAATGCATTCTGCTGCTATATATAGCAAATTAGAATGAACTTTTAAAAAAAGGAAAAAAAAAAAAAAACTAACACAAAGGTTAAAACATGTATTCTTCCAACTCCTATCAGTGGAGTGAGTAATCTGAGCAAATGTCTAGGTAGTAGAAAAACAAAGTTAAAAGGTCCAGGGACTTTCATCCTGCCGGCCACTCTCACCTGGCCGTCAGGAGGCACACCTCCCTGCCCGTCTCACCCCAGTTGGGTGGTTCAAAGGAGGCCTAGAGAGGAGTTAGGATTTTCATCTTCACAGAGGTAAGGAGGCCAGGTCCACTGTGGTGTCAGAGGTGACCACATGGGGAGCCAGTATTCCCATTCACAGCCAGCAGAAGACCTCCTGCACAACCGCAAAGGGCATGCTGGCACATGCCAGTAATCCCAGCAGCCTGGGAGGCTGATGCTGGTGGATTGCAAGTTCAAAGTTAGCCTTACCAGCTTAGTGAGGTCCTAAGCAACTTGGTGATATCCTGTCTCAAAAAGTAAAAAGGCTGGAGATGTGGCTCAGGGGTTAAGTGTCCCTGGGTTCAATCCCTGGTACCAAAAACAAACAAACAAACAAACAAAAAACACAAAGAAAAGAAAAAAAAGACTTCTTCCACTAAAGATAGAAAGAAGACAAATGAGAAACCTAAGTTACATAAGGAAGAAGAGCCTTAAAAAAAGAGACAAAATCATTGTTGGTGTGGCCAAAAAGTAAAGAAAATTAAATTAAAATTAAATAATTTTATTTCTCTCTCTCCTTTTTTTCTTTTAGTATTGGGGATTGCAACTAAGGGTGCTTAGTGAGGTTACATTCCCAGTGAGGTTACATTCCCAGTCCTTTCTTCTTTAATGTCTTTTATTTTGAGACAGGATTTTACTAAGTTGCTGACCCTGGCCTTGAACTTGCAGTCTTCCTGCCTCAGCCTCCCAAGTCACTGGATTACAGGAGTGCCCCACCACACCCAGCAAATAGTTATATTTTTAAAGCTATAATCCATATAGAAAATTTTGATCATGTTTATTAAAATTGGTGACTACAGTTTGCACTTTAGCTATGTGAAAAGTTTCTTTGGAAAGTAGGGGCAAAGTTTCTGCTCTCTTTGATTTGGAAGCGAGACTTTAGTGAGAAACATCGGGAGGTGAGGGTGTGGGGGAGGATGCTGTGAGTTTAAATGAATGTATGTAAATAATTCCTTGTAGCCAAGTTATGGAAGCAGCCCAGGTGCCCACAATGGATAAAGAAAATGTGGTGGACATACTTGGTGGAGTTTTACTCAGCCATAAAGACTGGAATTATATTTTGGCTGGTAAATGGATGGACCTGGAGAACATCATGGTAAGTGAAATAAGCCAGACCCAGAAAGTCAAGTGTCAAATGTTTTCTCTCAGATGTGGAAGTTAGAGAGAAAAAAGGAATAAGAAAAAGATCTGACAAAAATAGAAGGGAGACAACTAGAGTAAAGGAAGGGAATGGAAATGGAGAGAGGAGGGAGGGAAAAGGAAGGGACTAGAGAATGAGATTGATCAAATTATGTCATGTGCATGTATGAGCATGTCACAGTGAATCCCACTATTATGTATAATTAAAATGCATAATAAGAAGAAAACATAGGAGCTGGGATTGTGGCTCAGCGGTAGAGCGCTCGCCTAACATGTGCGTGACCCGGGTTTGATCCTCAGCACCACGTAAAAATAAACAAATAAATAAAGATTTTTTAAATTTTTTAAAATATTTATTTATTTACTTTAGTTGTACACAATGCAATGCATTTATGTTTACGTGGTGCTGAGGATCGGGGCCGCGCACGTGCGAGGCGAGCGCTCTACCGCTGAGCCACAACCCCAGCCCCAATATATATATATATATATATTTTTTTAAAAGAGAACATAAAGAGTAGATGCTGAAAATAAGGTGGTTTGTCCCCTATATTGTTTGGTTTTGTGAAACTTGGCTATGAAAGACGGACCTAGGAAAATGTCTGGAGAGTCACAGGATGTATGTTACACAGGAAGAAAGGGTTTTTAAATATGTTTATACAATGAAGAAAGTCTTCAGAGAGAAAGAGGCGAACAACTTCAGAGCAGGAATGATTGATCGTCAAAGTTCTCCAGGAGACCACAGGACTCCAATTACCAAGGGATTAGCCCTGGCCAGGGACGGGCTTCTTCCTGAAGACAAGATCACAAAGCAGAAGGAAGGCTGAGAGGAGAAACATGCTTTTAGTGGCTGGGGGGGGGGGGGGGGCAATCAACAAAGTGCTCCCATGGTGATTTGGGGATTTTCTCAGTAGGTTAGAGGCACAGCAATTTTCTACCCGCACAGAGAAGGAAATGTAAGTGTTTTTAGGATGGTCAAGGACTGTTTCATTGAACAAATATAATTAAAGAGTGATCCTTTGATCAATGATTATAAGAAATGGAAATAACAATATCTTAAATACTTGCTTCTCTTGGCCTTCCTGTTATTTTGAAAAAAGTATTTCTTCTCTCCCTTTGAAATATTAAGGAACATTAGTAAAATTGCCATGCTTTGGTAGTGGTTTTTTAAAAGTTAATTACATCTCTGCCATCTCCTAGGTATTTTCAGCCAATTTCTACTATTTATTTGGGAAAAAGAAAAAGAAGGACATATTTTCAACTACACAGTCAAGAAAGAAAAATCACTGAATATACTTTTCTACCTCAATCCATACTATCTGACACTGTTACTCACTGGCAAAAAAAATATATTCTCCTCCTTATCTCCTCTTCATTTATCTCCTATGTGTTTCTAGCCAAGCTCAGTTGTGTGGTGTCTTCCATAGCCAGGGTCCAGTCCTATTCTGGGATCTGAGTTGCTCAGCTTGCTGTGGAAGTGTCTGGGAGACAAAATCAACAGGCTGTAGCTGGGAGACAGAGGAGGTCAGAGAGGGCTTGCTACCTGCAGAACAGCCAGCCTTATCAGGAAGCTTGGGGGAGAACTCACCAGAATAAAAGCATAGCTGAAGACATGCAAGAGCACAGGTTAGGAGGAACCCTGACTGAAAAAGAGAAAGAAGGGCAGTGATCTTTTTAAAAGCCAAGCATATTTAATTGAACAGTCCCTTTTCTTTCTTTCCTGCCACTCCTGTTGATGCTGACGTCACCCTGACAGCACAGGGTGTCTTCTGTTGCCCTATGGCTGGGCTGAGCTTGAAGGTTGTTCTACGTACATTTCCAAACTACGTGTGTCAGCATGATGAAGTACATGGGTCACACACTGACATGTGCCTGGCATAATACAAAGCTCTCTATAGTTGTCACCATGAATTGTAATTCAGTGCCACCCTTGAGGTGAAGTCACATCTTGAACACTAGAGGCAACTGAAAAATGAAACGTGTGCCATCCCATGAGGTAGGAGAGCTTCTCTTTGTATTGTTATCTTTTTCATGCCATCAACCAGAAAAGACATCAATAGATGATCCTGAAAAAGGGTCGGGTGATCTTTACCCTGGGTCCACGGACGATTTAGTCCAGAGCTTTTTCAAGTCACTTGATGTTTTTAGAGCTCAAACTTTCCTAAAAGGAGGAATAAAATTAGAATTTTGACTTGCTGAAGTCCAAGAATACAATAAAAGTATTTGGCTCTAGCCTGAAAACACAAAACCATGTATACTCATGCAGATTCCAGAAACTTCATGACTTACCACAGTAGAGTTATGATCCCATTATGAGTTGAATTGTGTCCCCCCACCAAAACAGGTTTAAGTCCTAACCTCAGGACCTGAAAAATATGATTTTATTTGGAAATAAAGTCTTTGCAGATATAATTAAGTTAAAATGAAGTCAACTTGGAGAGAGGAAGAGAGGGATATAAAATGAGGAGAAGAGACGCATGCAGAAGGAATGGCATGCAATGATGCAGGAAAAGATTGGATTGATGCATCTACAAGCCAAGAAATGCCAGGTGCTGCTAGAAACCACCTGAGCCCAGAAGAAGAAGGAAAGACCTTCCCCCTAGGGACATCCAGGAGAGCCATGACCCTGCCAATCCTTTGATTTCAGTCTTCTGGCCTCCAGAAGTGAGATAATAGATTTATGTGGTTTTATTCCTCCTCATTTGTGGTACATTTTAATAATAGCACGTGGAAGCTATACAGACCCCTTGGTAAGAAGCCCTAACAAAGCAGCAATACAGTATCTCTTACTTTTGCACCCTCACACACTCCATCAGCAAACATCCTTAACTTGAACTCTAAGCTACATCCAGAACTTGACCATTTTCACTAGCTCCAACTCCAGTTCTCTGGTTCAACCCACTGTCGATCATCTCTAGCTTCAACACTGAGATATTTCTCTACTGAGGTGAGGTACTAGGTTAGATACTGGGCAGGTACTAGGGCAGGTACTAGGCTGGCTGCACCATTACTTATTGCAAATACAGGTCATGTTCCCCTTTTCTACCCGCCCATTTCTCTTCTTTCTTACTTGTAACTATTCAGTACAGACATGTTTTTCCTGTCCCTAGCACTTGCACCACTTTGTTCTCAACCAGAGATTGACAAACTAGGGTACAGAAATGCAAGTTGAGGGATTTTCCAGGGGAACTCCAGGCCCATCTGGCTTTTATCTACTATGCCTCAGCCAGTGCTGAGACTCCAAGAGATTGCATACAAGCTGCTCACACAAGCTGGAATTCCTGTTTGCAAACTATGTTCTTTATTTTTTCCCCTGAATCATTAGGGTTGAATCCAGGGGTACTCTAACACTGAGCTACATCCCCAGTCCTTTTTATTTTATTTAGGTTTTTTGTTTGTTTGTTTGTTTTTTAATTTTGAGACAGAGTCTTACTAAGTTGCTGAGACTTACTAAGTTTGTGATCCTTCTGTCTCAGCCTCCAAACCATGTCCTGGGATTACAAGAATGCACTACCATGCCCAACTGCAACTTTTGTTCTTAAAGTTTTACTGGAACATCACTATGTGCATCTGTTTACATGTTGTCTTTTGTCTGGGGCTATTCTCAGGCTTCAGCAGCAGAGCTAGTAGCTGCAACAGAGATCTAATGGCTCACAAATGTAAAACTCTTTTTTGGTGGTACTGGGGACTGTATCACTGAGTCAATCTCTAGTCCGTTTTCACATTTTGTTTTGAAACAATCTCCCGAAGTTTCCCAGCCTGGCCTCAAAGATGCAATCTCCCTGCTTCAGTCTTCCAAGTAGCTGGGATTACAGGCATGTGGCCCCACACCAGCCAAAACTACTATCTGGACATGTACAGAAAATGTTTGCCCCCGGTTTTAGGCAATCTGAAATTCTGGAATTCTGTGTACAAACGGCTCAGTGCCTCCTTCCAGGGGCCACAGTGAGTCTCTTTTTTAAATTCCTTCTTTCAGGGACAAATTGTGCCTCTGCTGTTCACAAGGTGTGTGCCCTCCTTGGCAGGAGTGGTCAAGGATTGGTGAGTCACTGCACTGTGAACTTGCAAACTGCTGTGTTCTCACACAGAGGCAAAAGTGTGCCCACACCCCACCCCACACACACTCTGTTCACTCGAAGGTGAAGTGAAGAATGGAGAGGGAATGGTTCCCATGTTTTTTTAAGTCCCAAGGAGAAACTCTGCTGAGTCCAAAAATTCTAAATTTGAACCTGTTTTTCTTGAATGTTATGAAGATGTCAAGGTCAGCATTTTATTTTATGTGTTTTAGGGTGATGGACAACTATAAATGTACAGACACAAGGGATGTGGGTCCCCATTTTGGACTTTGGCTCATTAAGGAGAGATTCTGGTAGAATTAAAATCCTATATGTGTTAAGGGGCCTACATTAAGGAGAGATTCTGGTAGAATTGAAAAATTTCCATTTTCTGTAGATTAATTCAACTGCAAGTTTCATTCAGTAATATATGCAGCCCCAAATACTCCTACATAGAAGTTTTATAGTAATCATAACCTGGCCAGCTCTGGCCTGAGAGAATTGCATTTCTACCCTTTTCTATAAGCCAGGAGTCATGTTATTTGCTTGCCTTACATCTTTTGATTGGTGTTTATAGAAATTAAGCACCAGCAACATTGGGACACATTTGACTCTAGAATGAGGATCTGTTAATCTATAAATGTTCTCTAGATCCAATTGATATGAACAAGGCTTAGGGAAAATGTGGTTTAAGCTAACCTTCAAGTTAGTTTCTTTCTTTCTTTCTTTCTTTTTTTTTTTTTCAAGTTAGTTTCTTGTTTGTTGAAATCAGTGGCCCTTTCAGTAGCCCATCAGAACTAGCATGATAGTTTCCAATCCCAGGGATGTTCAGCAATAGAATATGCATCAAGCATGGAAACATTTGTAATTTATTCTTTCTTCCATTATTTCCAGTTCAACCATCAAGTGAAGTTAGATATAAATCATTATTATGTATGTGTCACAGGCTTTGCCAGTGACCACCCTTGCAAGGTGTCTAGGTGAAATATTCCTGATATCTACTATTGCAAGAGTCTGTTCAGTTTTCAGCCACAGATTCTCACGACTTTCATCGAACAGATTTTCATCAAGAGCCACGTGCCAAGCTGTGCACACAAATAGAACTGCTAATTATGTACCAATGGAGACATATCAGTTAACATCTTAGATGCAGTTCAAGCTATAATAGAACTTACAATCCAATGGGTGAGCCAAAAACAAAACAAATATCAGTACAAAAGAAGATGCTTGCTTGAATTTTTCTGCATGCTAGAAAGAATGAGTGCAGAATTTGAAAAGCATAACCTGAGATGAACTGCCTTAACTGGCATGGAGTGGGATAGGTCCCATGAGACTTCTTTGAGGAAAGGACATTTATGGGAAGATCACTAGATGGACTGATGTGAGCAAAATGAAGGTGAAGCATTTGTCATAGCCCTGAAGCAAGAAAGAGTTTTGATCAGCTGAAGGAAGACCACTATGGCCAGAAAGGAATGAGTGAGGTACAGATGGTGTTAGACACAACTGGTGGGGTGTGAGGACCACATCAAGGACAATCCACCACATGGAACCAGGACACTCTTTCAGTAAAAGGTCAGATGTTAAGTATTTTAGGCATGGTAGGCCAAGTGTCAAAATCAAGAATGTTATACAGATGCTTATATGTCAGGAAGGAAAACAAATTCAAACTTTTCATGGACAGAAATTAAGATATAATATTAGCAATAGTAGTACAATGATTTTTGAAATGCAAATCTACTAATGAGAAGAATATAATTCTTTGTGGAAAATATATTGCTTAATAGGGCTTCCAAGTTAATGTTCCTATGACCAACTTAATTAGATTTTATGTATTTCATCTTCAAAAATGTCTTCCTACACATATGGATATCACCAAATACTGATATAAACCATGAGCATATGATTTTATATTGGACATGTTCATCTGAGAACCAGACATTCATAAATTCTAATATATCCTTCATGTTTGCCTTTTTATCATGTCATTGAAGTTTTAGATTAATCATTCCCAATTGAATGTTGGATGGAAACTCTGAAATTGCAGTTAAATGGATTTTGAAATACAAAATTCCCTTCATACTTGCATGAGATTTGAAAAGTTGCTGGAATTATAAGTGGAGTCTGTGGGGAATGGTCTATTTGTTGGTTTATTTTACATGATGCTGTAATCTTTCTTCTGAAGTCCAAAGGAAGAAAACAATGTCTAAATAAGATTCTATGTCACAAGTAAATGGTGGATTTCCGTGTTAAATGATACACAGTGTTGTCCATTTACAAACTGCTTTCCTAATTCCCTTACAGAAACCAAAATTCATGCTTTGCATAATCACAATCCAATTTATTGGCACATGTAATGTACATGCTTTCTGTTTCAGTTATGACCTTCTTGATGTTTACCAATCTTACAGATGACACTATCAGGAAATGGGGTACCCAATTCAATTACAGAAGAATTTGAACCACAAATGTGTATCTCCTAGGTTCACATCTCCCTTAAATATTCTCAAGATGCTTCTCATCACAGGTGCGCTCTTAACCCAGATTTCCTTTCACTCAAAATTATATTTTATTTCAAGAATTTCAGAAGAACTTTCCAACAAATTATCCTAAACCTTTCAATTTCAGGAAGACAGCTACAAAGTGTTCACGGTAATAGTTTCAGGCTCAAATCTCTACTTAGGACCAACATCAGGACTGAGTTCCAGAGCACAGTAGGGGGGAGGGATCAGCTCCCAGCTTTTTCTCTTGTTGGCAGAACTCTGCATTCTCAGGTGGAAGACTGAGGTCTTCCTTTCTTTGCAAAGCATGAGCTGAGAGTCTCCATTGCTGGAGGAAGCCTCATTCTTTACCTGCTCCAATCAGGTCCCCCCAGATGTTCAGCCTTTCTTCATCTACTGAACCATATGACAAACAACTGGGGGATGAAAAACTGATCAAATTCATAATCCTGGAAATTTTGGTAGGACCATCTTAGAACTCTGCCCACCTCAACATCCATGAGGATACAGCAGAAAAACAAGTTCAAATTCTACACATACATGTATGCATACATCAGGATGCAGTTCTTTTCCCTTTTTTTTTGGCTTTTTATATTTCATTTCTAAATCTCAAAATGCAATCTTCATACTAGAAATGGGTTTTCAGAATAAGATTTGTAGCTAAATAAGATAATGAGTCCATAAATAAAAATGATAGAATATCAGAGGGCAGGAAAGCTTCACGGACATGAGATCTCAAATGATAATTTCATTTCTAAAGCTAACATCACTATTTCTTCAACCCAAAATTTCCTTCTCACCTAAAGGGTTTTCTTACAAGGATTATGGCAGTGGCCAACATCCAGCTGGAAATATGCAAGAGGGAATTTTTGTGAGCATAGAATATTTAAAATATTCAAATATTCAGATACTGAAATCCAATCCCCTTTTTAGAAAAATAAATATTTTGGGAGTTGTAAAAGGTGTTCTTTTATGGGGAATGTATGTGTATCATATAAACAAGAATCCATTATGCCTCACAAAGCAGAAACTGAACAGAGAAGTAAGTTCTTGTAAAATTAGTGCCATTTAAAAAACAAATTTAGATAGATGGTAAACATGAATGGGAGTCTTTATTTTAATAAAGTCTGAACTCAAGGATTAGTCAATGTATTGAGTATCCTATCCATCCACCACTAAAATTCTTATATCTCTTTTCTGATATATGTATGTCAGACAAAAGAAATCATAGTTATCTTATTTGTATGTAATAATCTAGCTCATATATCTAATGTCAAACATATTTTATTAATTTTTATTTCAGAATTTAGAATGCACCCAACACACTTTAAGTGTTTAAAGGTGTCTTACAATTTAAAGATTTTGTTGTTTTTTTAAATGATAATCTAGTATAAAACCACAAAGGAGACTGAAATATTATAACAAGATTATTTCTATGTATATTTATCAATGAATTCTTCTATGTATAAAATACCTTTCAGAATTTTGCTATGGCTACTCAGTTCTTTTTTAAAAAACAAGGAATCAACATTTATAAACATTAAATTCAGAAAGAATGTATTTATAGCAGAAGGGAAAGTTTGGTTTAAAGCAAGGAAGCAGTGTGTAAATCAAGTCAGGATCATAAGGATCAGCCAGAGGTTGCTTTACTTTCAGTGTGAACTTTAAAAAAAAGGACTTCATCTCAATTGCCAGAGAAAGCCAACTTTACTAATATTTGTATGAAATCTATGTTTTTCCTGATTAAACACTAAACACTAACCTTTGCAGTGAGAAAAGAGACTATTGTCAATGAATCATTCTCTTACTTCTTCGGAAAAGGAAGAATTCCAACCAACTGGCCGCCAGCTCCTTAGACTCCAGCATCAACTAGTTATGTTTAGCCTCATAAAAAGCCACCCCAAAGTTTAGTCATGTAAGAAATGAGCCTTTGTTGTACTGGTGTACTGTATGGGTCAGAAACACAGGTTGCATGTGGCAGTGATGGCTTGTCTGCTTCATGGTGTCTAAGAATTCAGCCTGTAATCCCAGCACTTGGCAGGCTGAGGCAGGAGAATCGCGAGTTCAAAGCCAGCCTCAGCAATGGCAAGGCACTTATCAACTCAGTGAGACCTTGTCACTAATAAAAATACCAAAAACAAAAGGGGGTGGGAGACTGGGGATGTGGCCCAGTGGTCAAGTGCCCCTGAGTTCAATTCCTGGTACAAAAAGAAACCTTAACAGTATAGAAAATACGTAAGCCACTTGGAAATTCCCAGAAATCTGGTTGATCATTGAATCTACATAGCCTGTTCGATTATTTTGACTGACTGAGTAATTCATATTAGCTGAACACACTACCAAGTTGAAGGAGCCCTAATTAGGAAGGGCTGTTGTAGCTAGCTGGAAGCCATGGGTTCCACCTGATATGTATGTGACGCACCTGTAGGCACCCGCAAAGCTGAAGGTATATAACCGGGTGAAAGCGGTCCGAGTTAGGAGAACGGAGAATTCAGTCAGCCGGGCAGTCACTCGGTCGGTCAGAAGAATCAGAGCGGCCAGAACGTAGGCAGAGCGGTTACAGAAAAGAAACCAGATAGAAAAAGTAATGACTGGTCAGAGTAAGGCTGAGGCTCCCGAGGAAGACAGAAGACAGAAGACAGAAGAAGGAAGAAAGAAGAGAGAAGAAAGAAGCTCTAGTCTTTCTCTAAGCTAAGCTCTATCTTTCTTTAAGCTACTCTACTCTAAGCTAAGAAGAAAAGCTAAGCTCTATCTTTCTTTACTCTAAGCTACTCTAAGCTACTAAGAAAAATCTTTCTTTCCCTCTCTAAGCTCTAAGAAAGTAGAAGTAAAAGTAGTAAAAGCTTAACTCTGCCCCCGAGAATTTTCCTCCCGTGGCGGCGCCGTGGCTGGCCGTGACAGGCAGCTTACAAATGGTGGTCCGTCCGGGGCTCGGCAGGCAGAGAAGAAAAGCTAAGAAATAAGAGCAATGAAAAAGCATAGCCTCAGACTCAGTTGAGACCAGCAAAAAGAGTAGAAACAAGAGAGCAGAGCCTCTGACTCAGTTGAAGCCAGTTAAGAATTAAGCCGAAGCAGAGTAGCTGGCCAAAAGCTGAAGCAGAGTAGCCAGCGAAAAGCCGAAGCAGAGTAGCCAGCGAAAAGCCGAAGCGAGCCGGCCAAAAGCCGACTTGGTTGAGGCCAGTTAAGAAAAGCTGAAGCAGAGTAGACTGAAAAGCTGAAGCAGAGTAGCCAGCGAAAAGCCGAGCCGGCCAAAAGCCATAAAAAATGAAGAAGCCAGACTCAGTTGAGACCAGCAAAAAGAGTAGAACAAGAGAGCATAGCCTCTGACTCAGTTGAGGCCAGTTAAGAATTAAGCCGAAGCAGAGTAGCCGGCCAAAAGCCGAAAAAAGCCGAAGCGAGCCGGCCAAAAGCCGAAGCAGAGTAGCCGGCCAAAAGCCATAAAAAATATAGAGAAAAAGCCTTGAGCTTTAATATAAAGAAAAAAGCCATGAGCTTAAAAGAAAATAGAGAATTAAATAGCATGGTAAAAACCATGCAGAAAAAAAGCCATTGAGCTTTGGCAAGAAAGCCATAAAGAAAAATAAAGAAGAGAAAAAAAAAAAAAAAAGTCAAAGCCGCTTATGCAATTGTGCTTAACTAGGTGCGTTAGCTGCTCCTCAGCATTAGGCTTCCTTAAAGCCACAGCACCTTCTCAAAAAGGGCTCAAATATCCACCCTTTCAAAAATAAAAGGTGAAAAGCTAGGTAGGGACAAGAAAACAAAAGAAAATAGAGAAAATAAAATAGAGAAAATAGAATTAAAGCACCTTTTTAAACTAAAGGGAAGGAATATGAAGGAGCCCTAATTAGGAAGGGCTGTTGTAGCTAGCTGGAAGCCATGGGTTCCACCTGATATGTATGTGACGCACCTGTAGGCACCCGCAAACCTGAAGGTATATAACCGGGTGAAAGCGGTCCGAGTTAGGAGAACGGAGAATTCAGTCAGCCGGGCAGTCACTCGGTCGGTCAGAAGAATCAGAGCGGCCAGAACGTAGGCAGAGCGGTTACAGAAAAGAAACCAGATAGAAAAAGTAATGACTGGTCAGAGTAAGGCCGAGGCTCCCGAGGAAGACAGAAGACAGAAGAAGGAAGAAAGAAGAGAGAAGAAGCTCTAGTCTTTCTCTAAGCTAAGCTCTATCTTTCTTTAAGCTACTCTACTCTAAGCTAAGAAGAAAAGCTAAGCTCTATCTTTCTTTACTCTAAGCTACTCTAAGCTACTAAGAAAAATCTTTCTTTCCCTCTCTAAGCTCTAAGAAAGTAGAAGTAAAAGTAGTAAAAGCTATACTCTGCCTCCGAGAATTTTCCCGCGGCACCGTGGCTGGCCACAACAGGCAGCTTACAACCAAGTTACAGTGGTTGTTAAACAACGAACATCAAAATAATTCAGTCTGTATGTGATGATAGAAAAGAGAGCGGCTAGCACATAAGAGGGAGGATTAAAGACAAGTATTACCTGAAAGAAGTGAATAGTAGGCATTCCATAAATATTTGTTGAAATGCAATCTCTATGTTAATATTGCTTCAGTTGTATTTGGACTCCTTTTCAGAATGGACCTGAATTAAAAGACAATGACATCCCTTGTGGCCCTTACCTACAAGTTCTGCATCTCCAGAACGCTTGCATGGCCATGAGACTGATAGCAAGTAAACTAGATTTATCCTAAGTCATAGATTCATTCTCCCATTTTTTTTATGTAACCGTGGTCTATGGGTTTGGTTTTCTTATCTGTAAAATGAAGCAGTTGAACCTAAATAACCAAAGAATTTCTCTAATACTGAGAGATTTTATTAAAAAAAAATTTTTCTCACCTGAACTGCTTGCCTCCTCCACACTCTTCCACCATGATAGTCTGCCTCATCTCACGTCCTGAAAGGAATGGAGTTAGTCATGGATGGACTGAGACCTCTGAAACCATGAGCCCCAAGTAATCTTTCCCTCCTCTAAGAAAGTAAGAAGTTAATTTTTCCCTCTTTCATCATCTGTTTTGTTATTATTGCTATCATTATATGACTCTACATATGGAAATCTGATAAATCAAAACCATGTTTCAAAATTGTTCACCAATATAAATAATGGTAGATGAGGATGGTTTCCAAGCTACTCTGTTTAACCAAGTCGTATGATATTATACTGCAGCCATGGTATGAATATGATGGTTGGTTGCAGTTCCTGTTTTCACAGTAGAGTGTGAAAGGGTATTTATGGATTATTATTTATAAATAATATAAAAATATTATAAATTTTTCCTTATAAATCAGGAACCTACCCAAAATGAATAAGATGTGTCTTGAGTAAATGCATTCTGAAACCAACCTTGGGATGCATGAAACATATAACCTGACATGCTGATTCCCAGGGATATTTGCAGCAAGATCAGAAATTGAGAAAAATTTCATTTTTTTTTTTTTCTGTTTTTAAAAAGTAGCAGATGCTCACTAACCAGCCAAAAGAAAAATCACTGTGAAACTTTATTGGGAGTCCAATCCACGACAGAAAAGTTTTATTTTCCAACAACCATACCCCACTTCCTGGTATCGCTGTTATTTAGGGCAACATTGCAAACTTGTGTACCCTGGTGCCCATCATCACTGCAGGCTACCACTGACCAACTGCACAGACTTCTCCACACATACTGAGGGCAGTATGGCTGCTACCAGCTCAATTTAGAGTCTGAAACACCAGTGGAAATCACAATGTTGCCTTGAAATATGAGTTTGTAGAAGAGAGGTGGTGGTGACTGATGAAATGATGGTGTATTTTGGTTGAATAAACCTATGAATGCATTTCCATTGCACTCATAACCTCAGTGCCAGGCCAATGGTACCAGATTAGAAAACAAAATTATCTTGACCTCCATAAAGACATCAGGAAATGTGATACTTTGTGGCAAGGGTCCGATCAAAAGGAAGTCACAATCCTGTTCATAATCTGAAATAAGTGAGAGCCTCGGCTGTCAGAATTAATTCCTTAGGAAGTTGCATGGGACACTGTTTACCTTGGACTCCACCACATCCCTAGAACCCAGTACAGTGTCTGGCACCCAAAGTGCCCTCAATGCATTTTGTTGAGTTATGTGAATTTAAAAGGAAAACAAGTTGATGAAATGTGTGATGCTCAGGGACACAGGAGACTTGAATTCCAACCAGAGATATTCCAAGCAAGGTCAGGGACTTTGTGTTGGTTTCCCTTAACATCATAATTGAGAAGGGATTTCTAATCTCTTTTAGTACTAACTCACCCCAACTGTGATTGCTACACTTGATTTTTGGTTAAAATTTGAGTGAAATCAAGCCACTGAAAGTGATCCTCAACCAAAAACATTCAAATTCACAACCTTAGTTCAAAGTCATGTGGCAAAAATGGCCACTGTGGGCATCCTCCCCCCCCCCCAACAACACACACACACACACTGGTATCACCTTAAACTGCAAACTGAGTCAACCCAGAGCTCCTTCCTCTCTAGGGGGAGACACTGATGCCCAACTTGCTGTCTTCTAAAGGGTAAACGGCATACATTTTGCTACCCCTTTAAACTTCGTCCTTACAGAGGCCGATTTTGTCAACATCATGAGAAATCCTAGAAGAAAGCCTCTAACCAGCCAGTAAAAACATTCAGTTACTCTAGGAAAACAGACCCCATAATTGTGACAACTTCCTCTGTGAAATAGTTCTTTGTTTGCCACTTATCTTTCATTTATGCTTTCACTTCAACATTACTATGAAGGTACAAGGTAATTAATTAAAGGCATTTTGCTATGATGATGCAGAGTCCTGAAATCAATATCTGAATTTTTTCTCCAGTAGAAATTACATATGCAATTCTTATGAAAAAAAAAAACACACTATAATTTTTAAATGAAATTATAGTGCTAAGAAAACCACAAGTACATACTGAGTGTATGGGACAATATGAATGAAGAGGGGACACAGAGACAGCATTCTCTCTGTGGAAACATATGGGTCTGCTCACGTATTGTGAAGTTGCCATGCTGTGCCTACTGAGTGGGCATTTGGTTTTGCTGCCCCTCCTTCCACCGAGATGGCCTGCGAGTTGCTCTTATCTATGAAACACAAACCAAGAACTAGGCTTCACTCCTGAACAAGAGCTTTTAAATGAAGTTTTGCCTCCTCCAGTCTCCCTTCCCTTCTATCCCAGGTGAACACACAGCATCCCAAGACTTCAGAGAATCATTGTAACCACTGAATCAGTGCAAGGAGACAGACTGACCAGGAACACCGGTCACTATTGCACAAGGAGAGGTCAACTTCTTTGCTTGGTCCCTGAAATCAGAAACTGAGTTTTTTTGCAGTGGCTGTTGTTAACCCTAATAGATTAAAAGAGTGCAAAATGAACACAACGCCTAGCCTCAATTTCCTCACTGGTGATATAGAAAGAGTCAAATCCACCTCACAGTAATACTGTGAGAGTATTACTGTGTATACAGAGTAATACTGTGAGCAGGCAGTCCCGTTACTAGAATATTAGAGGTGCTCAGTAAAGAATAATGACATGTCACATGTATCCTTTTGATCACTCCTCCCATTTAGTTTAAATAGTAATTCAGCAAAAAAGGTTGCAATTATTTGGTCAGTTAATAATTGTGCTTAATTTCTGTGATTGATTATTTTTTTTTTGTTGGACATTAAAAGGAAATGTTAATATTATAGGTTACATTCAACTCAGCCTTCCCCCACCCCTACCCAAACAACAAAAGCACACAATCTGACTCTTCAGCTAATGGTGTTTACAACTGCCATGGACCTGATTTAAAAGCTAGAGAAGAAAGATAGGAAGTCAATACTGGAAGGTTAGCACTTAGTTACTCTCTTTTAGTATCTCTCTCATTATCTGGTAATGATATGGTTTGGATATAAGATGTCCCTCCAAAGGTCCTGTATTAATGCGGGAGTGTCCTGATGTGAGATGATTGACTTGTGGGAGATGAAACCTAATCAGTTCATCCTAGTTTGAATGGACTGAGTGATAACTGTAGGCAGGTGGGGCATGGGTGGATGAGGTGGGCCACTGGAGTCACGCCCTGGAAGGGAGCATCTTCCCTAGCTTCCCTGTGGTCCCTTCCTCCCTCCTGCCCCCTCTCTCTCCATGCCTTTTCACCATGATGTTTTGCTTCACCTTGGGCCCAGAGCAATGGACTTGGCCGACCATGGACCTCTGCAACTGTGAACCAGAATACATGTGTCCTCCTCTAAGTTGTTCTTGTCAAGTATTTTGGTCACAGTGACACAAAGCTGACTAACATATTGCCATTCCAAGATATTTCAGGATAGGCATTACACACACACACACACACACACACACACACACACACACACACACTGCACAAACACAAAATAAAATTGTAGAGCTAAATATTATTTTCTTCTCCTTGGTCTTGATTGCTATAACTGCATCCATCCATCTTAGACATTTCAACCAAAATAACTAATTTTGTCAGAAAACTGTTAAAAATATAAGTTCTTAGGTTATTTTAAGGGAATGCATGTCTAGGAAATATACTTATGAATTTTAAACTTGTGTAAATCATAAATTTCTCTTGCAACATATGCCCATTAGCATATGTAGAATTCTGCTTTTTTTGTTGTTAAGTCTATTTTGAACCCAGAAAATGCAGCCCCATGAAGTAGCAGTAAAAGTGGACACTGTTTTTATCTGTCCTTCCTCAGTTTATATCATGCCAGGAAATCAAGGGTCTCCCGCAAAGCTGATTTTCATAGGTATGCTGGATTTGACTGTTGTGATCAAGTCCCAAACATGTCTAATCACTCAAGCCAAAAACAGAAGACAGTTTGTCAATTATGCACAGCACTGATGCTTATAAGGCATGTTACTTTTTAACTTGTGTACTGTTTCTGACATGACGATAGTATGACGATAGTGCATATCAGATAATTTAGAAAAGAAAAGAAAGATAAATTTTTCAACGTTGATGGCACCACATTTTGTTCATATTTTAACTGTAGAGTACATGCAACTTTTCACACTGTGACATACATTTTAAAGTCACAATTAGGTGCTCTTCAAAGATCACCTTAGCAGATGATTTGCAATTATTATAAGAGGAAAAAAAATTACTGTCCAGAATTTCTGTGTGTGCCACCAGCAAAACTGGCATTGCAGAGCTCATACTGTGAAGTTGAGGGCTTTCCTTTTTCTAAAAATTCCTTGCAATAAAAATGTTGTATCTTCAGGCCCAGCGTCATGCTGGGTGAGGTCAATTTCTCAGGCCTTTCTCCCCATGGAAAACTACCAGATATCATCCCCTATGGATTCACCTAAAAAATACATGTTTATATTCTTTCCCCAGACATTTTCAAAATAATTGTGTATAAAAGAAAACTTTCCTGCACAATTCTGCCTGTTTTCAGGTTCTGCACTGATAAACAGGGGGAAAAATGATGCCTTCTAACAATAATAAATGCTCAGAGAAAGAGAAAATGCTCTCTGTCAAACACCTCAAACTATGGTTGGTGGTATCTGGTATCTCAAGAGAAACAGAAAGAAAACTCTTAGGAGGAGTAACTTAAGAGCTCTCTATTATACAGAAAACCATACATGGAAGGAGTGACTGAAAACCAGTTAAAATCCACAAAGGAAAACAGTATTCAAATCAAATCTTTAGTGATTACATTGCAAAAGGTTAATGAAATAATTGTGGGGAAACATTTAGTTACAAAGATTTAAAAAATAAAAATTAAAACACCAAGTGCATTAGTTTCCTGGAGCTACTACAAAGAAATGCCACACACTCTGTGGCTTAAACAGCAAAATGTATGGTTTCCCAGCTCTGAAGACCCTCAGCCCGAAACCAGCATGTTGGCAGCACTGGTTCTTTCTAAGAGCATGAGGGAGAAGCTCCCTCCTGACATCTGGTCACCTCGTCTGCTTCCTGGTTTGTAGTCAACAGTCTCCCTGCATCTTCATATGGTTTTCCTCTCTGTGTGTCCCCCATCTTGACCAAACTTCCCTTTCGGATAATGACAGCCATATTGGATTAGTCTGCTCTAGTGCTTTCATTTTAGTTTGACTCTCTGCAAAACCCTATTTCTAAATAAGATCACATTTACAGATACTGAGAATTAGGCCCTATACCTATTTTAAAGTTCTGTATTACAGAACTAGCACTTTGTCTATATCAGGTTTTATGATACTCAAAATCAACAAATCCCCAAAAAAGCTTTGGAGCAATAGGCTATTTTTAATTATTAGTTTTATCACCTATAGGACATGTTTGTTGACCATTATTAATTCAGTGTAGTTTATTATAAAAGGTGTTTCTTTTAGTTGGCATGATGAATTTACTTTTTCTTTTTATAATAAAGAGACAAATTGGTGACAATTCTTCAATATTGCTTTTTAAAATTCAAGGTCCATGTGTAGTCTTTAGCTCAGCAATTATTTAATAACAAAAAAAAAAAAACGTGGATTTCCAAGGAGTTCTAATTTTACTATTGGATCTGGAAAGATAGCAACCTTCTAAAAAGGCATTTTTACTTTCATTTCAGGCACATAATATTGGCATGATGCAGTCATCTTCACTGGTGCTCTCACGACCTTAAACAGCATCTCTTATTCCTCCCCTATTATATGAACAACTGAATACCCTATTACAGCCAAAGATCCCTTTCCTTGGGACCCCAGGGTTTAGAGCAGTCCTGAGATCTCTCTTCTGAGTGACACAGTCAGCACATTTCAAAGAGGAGCAATGCACTACCGTTTGCTTATACTGCATGCTCTAACTAAAATCCAGACCCTAATGCATCTTCCTTAGCTGGTATCAGAATCGCCTGTCAGGTCCAACACAAAGTCAGATTTCATGATCAGATATTACAAAGACTGTTTATTTTTAAAATTGTCTGAAAGAAATTGCTTCCTTCAAAACTGCAATAATTTAAAGCTTTTCATAAGCTGTAAATTGTAAGAGAAAAATCACAACTTTATTTTTTCTTGATGTCTTTGGCAATTCTGTTGCTGTTTTGTGATTTTGGCTTTTATTGTCATTATAGAGATGCACGTACCCACGTACCCATGGCCACATGCACCCCAACCATGAAGAGAAATGACGGGAAGGGGAAGTGTGATAGGCAAAATTCCGAGAAAGCACACAGGATGCCCATTACCGATGGGACTAGCAGTATGTACTTCCATGATTAGGCTACTTTATATGGCAAAGGTCAAGGGATTTCTGATGATACAACTAATCAGTTGGCTTTGAGCAAATCAAAGGGGAATTTTTTCTGGATGCCCTGATCTAATAAGGTAAGGTCTTAAAAGAAACGAGTCCTCTTTGAGCCTGGAAGCAAGAGATTCTGCAGCTGGTACTGAAGGAGCAGCTTCCCTGTTGTGCAGAAGGACTGAGAAATCCACATGGCTGGACATGAAGAACAATCGTTGGGAACTGAAAATGGACCCCAGATGATTGCCAGTAAGAAATGCATGGGTTTGAGTATGATAACTGCAAGGAAGTGAGTTCTGCCAAGAACTATGAACTTAGAGAGGAAACTTGAGCTTCAGACCATAGTAAACCCCATGCTGACACCTCAATTCTGATCTGGAAAACCCTGAGCTGAAGACCCTGCTAATCTGTGACTGTGACCTCCTGACTCTGGTGACTGAGAAATAATAAATGTGCGCTACTTGAAGCTGCTCAGTTTATGGTCCATTACTTATGCAGTAACGGACAACATAATAGAAGGGCGTAATAGAAGGGAAAGGTCCAAGAGCAGAGAGGAGGAAACCTCAGTCGACACAGGAGGATTGCCTTCTCTTCTGCTCTTCTTTAAAATTTCCCAACTGGCAGACTTAATGCAGCCTGGGTCAGGAAGAACATGCCCGGGTATCTGGAAACATGTTAGTATCTCACTCCTTTTGTCCTCATGGCTTTTTTTTTTTTTTTTTTTTTTTTTTTTTTTTTTACAATGATGAATGTTGCTATGGCAACATCACAGGATTCCAAATGATTTGTTCTAATTCGTTGAAAAAGTCAAATAAGGCATGCAGTGAGCAATGCTTAGGCACAGTGAGGGCTCCAGTCACTGGCTGTGATAAATCTGTTTCCATTACTCCACCTGCTACCTGAAAACATACCAATAAAAACTTCAAAACAGACGGATTTGTTTTTACATGTACAAAATCACCACATCCCCCATGGGAGCAATACATCTGTCCATGTTACAGATAGCTACTTATAATCACAGAAATGATTCTTCATTAAACTGTCTTAAAACTAAACTTCATTGAAACAATTTCAACGTTCTTGAGTGAACCATCAATACAGTAACAAATAAAAGTGTTCATGAATTTATCCTTTAGCTAATTATTGAAAAATCTGTGATCCCATTAGAATTATTTTGAGTAAAGTTGATGAAGTCTGACCATATTTTAAAAAAAAAAAAAAAACTTTTTAAGAAGCTCCCAAGTCATTTGAGTGTCATCTGATGAGTTTTTGACCAAAATTTAATACCAGCTTCATCCTTACACTATCTCCAACAACTAAACTGGAAAGGAATAACAAGAGTCTTCTTGTAAGCAGGTATGGTATTGCATATAAAATATAAAATTAAATATTGAGACCTCTGTCATGTCTGTGACTTTTGACAGTGCATTTCTGAGTTAGTGGCACATGTCCCTATTGCCAGAGGGTGAACTGCAATCAGTTCAATCCAGCAATTCTCAGTCTTTATCTCTCATCAGCATCTCCTGAAGGGCTTGTTAAACACAGTTTGCAGAGACTAGCTCCCAAAATTTCTAACACAATAAGTCTGAGACTCATAGATTTGAGAATGTGCATTTCTAACAACTTCCCAGGTGACAATGATGCACTGGCCAGGGGTCTCCAATCTGAGAAATGTTCCAATCATTTCTCTAGCCAGTGAGCGATTTGTTTAGATGGAGGCTTTTGATAGCATTCTGAACACTAAGAAGGGAAGGCAAATCTGCTGATTTTAGAAAGATTTTCCCTGATGAAAGCTAAGAAATGCAAGCAGACTTCCTGCCTCTACTCTTCTGAATTTTGTTGATTTTATGTGACATCTAGAAATTCATCATGTATCATATGGAGAGAAAGATTAAAAGAATGGGCCAATGTAACCACTTGAAAAGTTAGAAAGAATCAAGTTACTCACTGAGCTAACCAACCCTATAGTATTTTACTTCAGAATGCTATTTGCTACAGTTTACCAGCTTGAAGCCACTGTAAGTTGAATTTCCTATTGCTGTGAAATTTGCTTGCTTCAGCCTTAACAAAATAAATAAGTAACTCAAAAAACTTAATACCAAAAGATTAAACAACCCAATCAATAAATGGGCTAAGGAGCTGAACAGACACTTCTCAGAAGAAGATATACATTCTATCAACAAATATGAAAAAATGTTCAACATCTCTAGTAATTAGGGAAATGCAAATCAAAACTACTCTGATTTCATCTCACACTAGTCAAAATTGCAATTATCAAGAATACAGACAACAATAGATGCTGGCGAGTGTAGTCGGCTGAAGCGGGCCGCTTGGAGCAAAGAAGCCGCGGGGGGAGAAATGAAACAAACACTCATACATAGCTGATGAGACTGCAAATTGGTGCAATCAGTCTGGAAAGCAGTATGGAGATTCCTTAGAAAACTTGGAATGGAACCACCATTTGATCCAGCTATCCTACTCCTCAGTCTATACCCAAAGGACTTAAAATCAGCATACTATAGTAACACAGCCACATCAATGTTCATAGAAGCTCAATTTGCAATAGCTAAAACTGTGGAAGCAACCTAGATGCCCTTCAATAGATGAATGGATAAAGAAACTGTAGTATATATACACAATGGAATATTACTCAGCATTAAAAGAGAATAAAATTATGGCATTTGCAGGTAAATGGATGGAGTTGGAGAATATCATGCTAAGTGAAATAACCCAATCCCAAAAAACCAAAGGCCAAATGTTCTCTCTGATAAGTGGATGCTGATCCATAATGGGGGAACATGGGAAAATGGGAGAACTTTGGTAGGGCAAAGGGGAGGGAGGGATAAGGAAGGGGAATGGAAGCAGGAAAGATGGTGGAATGAGACGGACACCGTTACCTTAGGTACATGTACGACTGACTGCACATATGGTACGATGCTACATCATGTACAACCAGAGAAATGAAAAGCTACACTGCAATTGTGTACAATGAATCAAAATGCATTCTGCTGTCATATATATATCCAATTAAAATTAATTAATTAATAAAAAAATAAGTAAGTAAATAAATAAATAAATAAATAAAGCTAGGAGGGGGTAGAAAGGAAGGTTTCCCATGCATGACCTCCTGAAAGTAACCATCACAAATCACTGTCAGAACCACCACCTTACACAAAGGCCACGACAATTCATACAGAAAGCTCTTCTGCAAGGACATCTGTCTGTTCAAACCCCAAACTAAGATAGCTCTTGTTCTTAATCACTGTGGCCAAGAATTATCATTTCAAACTATCTTATTTCATCCTCTTCAGTTTTGCCTTTAAGCCTTTCCCTTTGCCTTAACCTCCTTGAATACACTCCCCACATACTATTGACACATATTCCCACTGCAGTGTTATCCTATCCTATTGTTGTTCTTTAAAGAATCTTTCTCCAATTGTTAGTTAGGCTGACATTCATTAAAGTTAGAACCATCCAAAGTTGGAACAATCTGTTTATCACTAAAGGATTGACAAACTACAGGAAAGCATTATTATTAAAGAAAATTGTTTACTATTTACTCCACACATTATTTATATCCTGGATCCCACTGTCTTAGATATTTAAATAATCAGTCTCCTCTTACAAAAACTGATCAGATTCCTAACTTTATTTTATTTGTTTATTTGTGTGTATGTGTGTGTGGTGCTGGGGATTGAACCCAGGGTCTTGTGCATGTGAGGCAAGCACTTTACCAACTGAGCTATAGCCCAGCCCTCCTAACTTTATTTTTTTTATTTTTAATTTTATTTTTATAATTTTTAATATGTACAACTCATAGTGCATATATTTAGTATCTTTTTACATACAACTGTTTGTATACAAAGTATATTCGTACAATTCAGGTCTTCAATCATGCATTAAAAAAATCCATCTCATTCAACCACCTTTTTTTTTTAATCTTTTCTCCCCCTCCCTCCCCTCTTGGTCCCTCCCTTACCCTCCCTTCCCTTGACCATTCTAGTGTTCCTCTAATCCTCCTATGTACCCCCATCCAACAATACTTTGAAATAGCCTCCTTATATCAGAGAAAACATTTGGTACTTGGATTTTTGAGACTGACTAACTTCACTTAGCATTATGTCCTCCAACTTCATCCATTTACCTGCAAATGCCATTAATTTATTTTCCTTTATTGCTGAGTAAAATTCCATTGTGCGTATATACCACATTTTCTTAATCCACTCATTTATTGAGGGACATCTAGGTTGGTTCCACAACCTAGCTATTGTGAATTGCGCAGCTACAAACATTGAGATAGCTGTGTCACTGTAATATGCTGTTTTTAAGTCCTTTGGGAATAGACCCAGGAGTGGGATGGCTGGGTCATAGGGTGGTTCCATTCCCAGTTTTCCAAGAAATCTCCATACTGCTTTCCATAACGGTTGCACCATTTTGCAGTCCCACCAGCAATGTGTGAGTGTGCCTTTTCCCCACATCCTCTCCAACATTTATTGTTGTTTGTGTTCTTGATAGCTGCCATTCTGACTGAAGTGAAGTGAAATCTTAGAGTAGTTTTGATTTGCATTTCTCTAATTGCCAGCGATGTTGAACATTTTTTCATGTATTTGTTGATTAATCGTGTATCTTCTTCTGAAAGGTGTCTTCTCAATTCCTTAGCCCATTTATTGATTGGGTTATTTGTTTTTTTAGTGTAAAGTTTTTTGAGTTCTTTATATATTCTAGAGATTAGTGCTCTATCTGATGTGCATGTATTAAATATTTGTTCCCAATTAGTTGGCTCTCTATTCACCTCACTGATTGTTTCTTTTGCTGAAAAGAAGCTTTTTAGTTTAAATCTATCCCATTCATTAATTCTTGGTAGTAATTCTTGCGCTACAGGATTCTTATTAAGGAACTTGGGGCCTAATCCGACATGTTGGAAATTGGAGCTTACTTTTTCTTCTATTAGGCGTATTGGCTCTGGTCTAATTCCTAGGTCCTTGATCCACTTTGAATTGAGTTTTGTGCATGGTGAGAGATAAAGGTTTAATTTCAATTTGTTGCATATGGATTTCCAGTTTTCCCAGCACCATTTGTTGAAGAGGCTATTCTTTCTCCACTGTACATTTTTGGCGTCTTTGTCTAATATAAGATAGCTGAAATTATATGTATTAGTCTCTATGTCCTCAATTCTGTACCATTGGTCCACCAGTCTATTTTGGTGCCAATACCATGCTGTTTTTGTTACTATTGCTCTATAGTATAATTTAAGGTCCGGTATGGTGATGCCCCCTGCTTCACTTTTCTTGCTCAGGTTTGCTTTGGCTATTCTGGGTCTCTTATTTTTCCAGATGAATTTCATGACTGCTATTTCTATTTCTTTGAAGAATGACATTGGGATTTTGATTGGAATTGAATTAAATCTGTATAATGCTTTTGGTAGTATGGACATTTTGACAATATTAATTCTACCTATCCAAGAGCAAGGTAGGTCTTTCCATCTTCTGAGTTCATCTATAATTTCTTTCTTTAGTGTTCTATAATTTTCATTATAGAGGTCTTTCATTAGGTTGATTCCCAGGTATTTTTTTTTTTATGCTATTGTAAATGGGGTATTTTTCATCATTTCCCCTTCAGAGTCTTTGTTGCTGATGTACACAATTGCCTTTGACTTATGTGTATTGATTTTGTATCCTGCAACTTTGCCAAATTCATTTACTAGTTGTAAAAGTTTTCTGGTAGAGTTTTTTGGGTCTTCTAGGTAGATTATCATGTCATCAGCAAATAGTGCTAATTTGAGCTCTTCTTTTCCTATCTTGATCCCTTTAATTTCTTTCATCTGTCTAATTGCTCTGGCCAGAGTTTCCAGTACTATGTTAAATAGCAGTGGTGAAAGGGGGCATTCCTGCCTTGTTCCAGTTTTTAGAGGGAATGCTTTCAATTTTTCTCCATTTAAGATAATGTTAGCTCGGGGCCTTGCATAAATAGCTTTTTATAATGTTAAGATATGTTCCTGATATTCCTAGTTTTTCCAGTGTTTTGAACATAAAGGGGTGTTGTATTTTGTCAAATGCTTTTTCTGCGTCAATTGAGATGATCATATAATTTTTGTCTTTAAGTCTATTGATGTGATGTATTATGTTTATTGATTTCCGAATGTTGAACCAGCCTTGCATCCCTGGGATAAACCCCACTTGATCGTGGTGCACTATCTTTTTGATATGTTTTTGTATCCGATTTGCCAGGATTTTGTTGAGGATTTTTGCATCTATGTTCATTAAAGATATGGGCCTGAAGTTTTCTTTTTTGGATGTGTCTTTGCCTGGCTTTGGAATTAATGTGATATTGGCCTCATAGAAAGAGTCTGGAAGAGCTCCCTCTTTTTCTATTTCTTGAAATAGTTTGAAGAGCATTGGTATTAGTTCTTCTTTGAAAGTCTTACAGAACTCGGCTGTAAACCCATCAGGTCCTGGACTTTTCCTTGTTGGTAACTTTTTGATGATATCTTCTATTTCTTCGCTTGTAATCGGTCTGTTTAAGTTGTGTATAGCCTCCATTTCCAGTTTAGGCAAATCATACGACTCAAGAAATCTGTCAATGTTTTCGATATTTTCTGTTTTATTGGAATACAAGTTTTTGAAGTAATTTCTAATTATCTTCTGTATATCTGAGGTGTTTGTTGTGATATTCCCTTTTTCATCATGAATGTTAGTAATTTGAGTTTTTTCTCTTCTTCTTTTTGTTAGCATTGCTAAGGGCCTGTCAATTTTGTTTATTTTTTCAAAGAACCAACTTTTAGTTTTGTCAATTTTTGAATTGTTACCTTAGTCTCAATTTCATTAATTTCTGCTCTGATTTTAATTATTTCCTGTCTTCTACTGCTCTTGGTGTTGGTCTGTTCTTCTTTTTGTAATGCTTTGAGGTGTGATGTTAAGTCATTTATTTGTTGGTTTTTTTCCTCTTTAGGAATGAACTCAGTGCAATGAATTTTCCTCTTATTATTGCCTTCATAGTGTCCCAGAGATTTCTATACGTTGTATCTGTGTTCTCATTTACCTCTAGGAATTTTTTAATCTCCTCTTTGATGTCTTCTTCAACCCCTTGTTCATTCAGTAGCATTTTGTTTAGCTTCCAGTTGTTGGAGTAGTTTTTCTTAATCCTTGTTTTGTCGTTGATTTCCAATTTCATCCCTTTATGGTCTGATAGAATGCAGGGTAGTATCTCTATTTTTTTATATTTGCTGAGAGTTTCCTTATGACCTAATATATCGTCTATTTTGGAGAAGGAGCCATGTGCTGCTGAGAAAAATGTGTATTCGTTTACTGAGGGATGAAATATTCTATATATGTCTGTTAGGTCTAAATTTTTAATTGTTTTAAGGAGGCTTAAAGTTTCTTTGTTTAGCTTTTGTTTGGATGACCTATCCATTGGTGAGAGAGGTGTGTTGAAGTCCCCTAGAATAACTGTGCTGTGGTCTATTTTACTCTTGAACTTGAGAAGAGTTTGTTTGATGAATGTAGGTGCTCCATTATTTGGGGCATATAGATTTATGATTGTTATATCCTGTTGATGGATGGTTCCCTTAAGTAATAAGAAATATCCATCTTTGTCCCTCTTGATTAATTTTGGTTTGAAGTCTACCTTATTTGATATGAGAATGGAAACCCCTGCTTGCTTCTGCCAGCCATGTGAGTGATAAGACTTTTCCCAGCCTTTCACTTTCAGTCTGTTGATGTCTTTTTCTATGAGGTGTGTTTCTTGGAGATAGCAAATTGTTGGGTTGTTTCTTTTAATCCATTCTGATAATCTGTGTATTTTGATTGGCGAGTTTAGGCCATTAACATTCAGGGTTACTATTGAGATGTGATTTTTATTCCCATCCATTTTTATTTGTATTATGGTCTTTAGCTTGATTTGGTTTCACTTCTGGTTGGTATTTCCCTTAGTTTAATATCTCCCTTTGTTGATTTTCATTGATATCTTTCTCTTCTTCTTCATGAAATATGTTGCCCAGGATGTTCAGAAGTGCTGGCTTTCGAGTTGTGAAATCTTTTAGCTTTTGCTTGTCGTGGAAGGTTTTTATTTCATCTTCAAATCTAAAGTTCAATTTTGCTGGATATAAGATTCTTGGTTGACATCCCTTTTCTTTCAGAGCTTGAAATATGCTATTCCAGGATCTTCTTGCTTTTAAGGTCTGGGTTGAAAAATCTGAACATAGTCTGATTGGTTTCCCCCTATATGTGATCTACTTCCTTTCTCTTGTGGCTTTTAGTATTCTCTCCTTGCTCAGAATATTAGACATTTTCATTATAATGTGTCTTGGTGTGGATCTGTTGAGATTTTGTTTGTTTGGTGTTCGGTATGCCTCTTGAGCTTGGTTCTCCCATTCATTCCTCAAGTTTGGAAAATTTTCTGTAATTATTTCGTTAAATAAATTACTCATTGCTTTGGCTTGAAACTCTGCCCCTTCCTCTATGCCAATCACTCTTAAGTTTGGTCTTTTTATGCTGTCCCATAATTCTTGGATGTTATGTTCTTGATTTCTAACAAGTTTTGCTGTATAGTCTAAATTCTTCTCTAGGATATATATTTTGTCTTCATTGTCTGAGGTTCTTTCTTCTAAGTGGTCTATTCTGTTGGAGATGCTTTCAATTGAACTTTTATTTTGGTTTATTGCTTCTTTCATTTCTGGAATTTCTATTTGGTTTCTCTTTAGAGCCTCTATTTCCCTATTGAAGTAATCTTTTACTTCCTGTATTTGTTTTTGGAGTTCTTTGTCAAAATGATCTTTTGTCTCCTGTACTTGCTCCCTCATCTCATTTTTGAGTTCATTCTTACGTTCCATAAACATTTGGCATATGTAATTTCTAAATTCCATCTCTGGCATTTGACCAACTGTGCTTGCCATGACATCTACCGATGAGGTATCTTGATTTGTTTGTGTCATTTTCTTCCCTTGTTTTTTCATGTTGCTTGTGGGTCTATTCTTCCTGCACTGTGGGACCTTGACTATTTCGATTTTACCTTAAAGCCTTATGTTGTTCCTGTAGTACAATGCTATCAGATCGCCTTATAATTCCTTTACATTTTAAAACCTAACACTTTCTATTCAGAAAATCCAAGTTTGATCACAATGTACAGATTTGGTTAACCCAGATATTATTTCCAATTTACTCTGTACACTTCTGATGGGGTTTTATAGCTTCAAGTATTGGATACAGAGGTGTTATGTTTAGGAAGAAGGAAGTGTCTTGAATTGTTCTTTCTTGGAAAGTATGAAAAGAGATTTCTATTGAAGTGGTTTAGTGGAAATTGTTTAGTATCAGTAGACAAGGGAAGAAAGAGAATGGAGTAGACAATTAGGTGGAAAGACCAATTTATATATAAAGTAAGTTGGAAAAGAAAAAAAAATGATAAAAGAATAGGAATTGGTGTAAGAGAGTGGAGAGAGAGAATCAAGAAAATAGAGAGTAAACTATATATAACACCACTTTGCTATCCAGTTCAATTGCGCCGGTTCTAGAAATCCCAAGTTCTGTGTATAACTTGTTTTTGCCTCTGTTTAGTATGCACTGGCAGGGTGTAAACATGAAAGATGAAGGAGGAAGAAAAGATGCAAGAGTGAGAAGGAAGAAAAGAGGGAAAGAAAAAAGGAACGGAAGCAAACAAACACACTGACAATCAATGCGGAAGGAAAAAAAAAAAAAAGCAAAACAAAACAAAGCCAAAAAAAGAAAACGAAAAATAAACAAACAAACAAAACACCTCCCCAAAATCCAACAAAACAAGCAAACCAACAAAAAAAAAGTCGAACCCCAAGTCTCAAAGAAAACGGGCCCTGGGAAGCCCCTCTTTTTTCCTTTCCAGTTCAAGCCAATTGTTATCGGATCACGTCTAGACAGTCTGCGATCCTGTTAGTGGAATCAAGGCTGCACCTTAGGCCAGTGGCTGAACAGCTCAGTGGAGGAGTGGCCCAGGGGGTTTGTGTTAGCAGATGAATGGCACCAGGAAGGGGACCCTCCAGAAGGCACCCCCTCCCCAAGCCCACCCACAGTTGCAGCCTCCTGTGTCCGCTGTGCTGGCCTCAGACACGCCCTCCCCTGCTGGCCACCCGAGCCTCACCCAGGTGTGCGTTGTCTTCAGAGAGCTGGAGGGTCCCTGGATGGCTGCAGCCGTCGCTCTCCGTCTCCTCCCCTTTGTCTGGGTCAGCCACTGCACCTTTCAAAGATGGCGGTGCTCTCCTCCCAGTCAACAGCAGCTCCGCAGACTCCCGTGTCCTCGCAGAAGCCGTTGGGTGGATGTCTCCTTGCCGAGGTGGTATCGGGAAGCCACAACAGTAACTGTGGCGCAGACAGCGCTGCTTCGGACTGTGGACTGCTCCGAATCTGCCCCTGCTTGCTGTTCGCCGGTCCCTGCGCCGCTCTCTCTGGGGCCCTACTGCTGAGGGTTGCGTCCAGCCAAGTGTGGATTCAAACTGGTGTTGTCTACCCGCGGTCTCCTGTGGTCCCTCAGCACCAATTCCACCTGCTGTTATCGCTGACTTCACGCTGGTGTGCCCTGAGTGTGGCTGGGGTTGCAGTCGCAGCGCGGTCTCCCCACACTGACTTTGTTTCGCACGGCCTGTGCACCACCCAGGCGGTTTTGCAGAAGCCTCCTGGCTCTAGCCACTGCAGACAGCTTGTCTCCTTCTCTCCCTGGTAGTGGTAATCAAACCATCTGGGAGATCAGTATTTTCAGCCTATATATATATGAGGAAAGGCAATTTATCTGCTTTGTTGGATTCTTTCCACAGAGCTGCCCTGAAGTGCGACTTCCTCTAATCCGCCATCTTGGATCCTCCTCCTAACTTTATTTTTAATTATGAGAGTTAAAGGACAGATTCTGGAGCAAGAGGAAATTTTCAAAAGATAAAAGTAAACATAGAAAGTGTTTCAAAATGTTAGTATACCAGACTTTTTTCTAAGTATTTATATTATTGTCATTGTTGAGTAGATTAAAATGAGTTCACTGGTTAAAATTAAGGGATCTAATAATTGTGTGTTGGTCAGCTATCTGTTGCTGGGAAGGAATACCTGAGAAACTTCAAAGGAAGAAGGACTAATTTGGGGACACAGCATCAGAGGTTTTAGCCCAAGGTCACTTGACTGTTGCTTTGGGCCTGGAGAGGCATGCAGGTCATGGCAGTGGGAGTGGAAATACACAGGGCAGCCAGGCAGGGAAGAGAGAGGAAGGAAAAGAAGGTGAGGAGCCAGAGTCCCAGTGACCTCTTCAAGGACACACCCTGAAAGACCTAACTTCTTCTGATAGAGCCCCCTCTTAAAGGCTCCACCACCTTCCAATAGTGCTATCTGCTGTCACCAAGCTTTCAACACAGGAACCCTTGGGAAACACTGAAGATCCAAATCATAACATCTTGCAAAGCAGATTTTTTTTGAGGGGGGGGATTTTGTTTGCTTTTTGCTTTTGTTTTGCTCCTTCAATCCTCCTGCCTCAAGCCCCCAATTGCTGAGATTACAGACATGTGCCATTATGACTGACCAATAAAGGGAGTTTCACATCGTTTAATTTTACTTTTCCAGGTTAGATGTTATTGAATTCAGCTCCAGGTGATTCAAAGGCTTTGGACAGCCTATTTTGCAGAATATTTAACACCTGATTGTCCCCCTGCCCTAGTCTATCAAGAACCTGATACTACAAATAGAGAGGCAAAATCCATCTTTTGTGACTGAATGGGGCTGGTATTCAGGCTTCAAATCCAAACTGGAGCTGCTATCTTCACTGAGAATTCTTTGGGTCCTGTAATCAACAACAAAATATTTGTTTTGTACACATTGGTGGACATCATTCTGATGACTCCAACTCTTCAGCCTAGACACCCATAGTGCCATGATGGCTTCCGCAGGATCCAAGAACTTCCTGGCCTTATCTCTGTTGGAATCGTTCTTTAGCCAAAACATTGCAAGGGGTTCCCTTGGCCTACAACTCCTTTCTTGAAGTGACAGCAAGCACATTGGGGTATAGATAGGTTGATGTTTCTCATGCTTGCTGTTGGTGGCGTGTAGCAACTGCTTCACCTGACTGTAGACAGCTCTGGAGCCAGTGTTAAGACCAGCGCCAGGCCAGCACCAGGAAGAACCAGCACCAGGGCCAGCACCTGCTCCAGCCTTCACCAGCCCGGGTTCCAGAGCAGCAACAGGGCCAGAGCCAGCCAACAGCAGGCCAGCACCAGCTACCGTTCAGGCTAGAACCAAGGCCAGTGCTCACTCCAGGGCAGCACCAAGGCTACTGCTGTCAGTGGCCTCAGTGGACTCCTTGAGCTGAACAAGGTGTGGCCTGGGCAGTAGATCCCAGAACCCTGCCCTATAAGCCTGTCATTTTGTCATTCTTTTTTAAAGACTAAAAAAAATGTCCAAAATCTACATTGGCAGCCCTAAGGTCTGGAAAAGTGTAAAACGAAAGCCCACCAGGAGATCAGTTTGTTAATTTAATTCAGCTATACTATTCCAACATCACTTATGGAAAACACCCTAGAAAGTTCATCAGGAATCCTCTTCTAAGGGGAAGATGGTAGAAAACATCCTGTGTTTTGTCCACTGTAGTGGGGTTGCTGAGCTACTGAAAGATCCACCTTCCCAAGCAGCTCAGAAGTTCCTTAAGAAGCTCTGCATACTAATTACCGTCCCCCTCTTCCTTTTTCAAAAGGGGGAACATAGTCATTTTATCTAACATTGCACAAATAATGTCAACACACCTGTCGAAAGCCAGAGAGAGAGAGAAGTCGACCTCTGGAGATATATTTAACTCAAGTACCATCTTGTAAAAAAACAGTTATTTATTCTAAATTCTTTTCCCAGGCAAAATTCTCTTTTGATCTGTATATTGCTACCTCTGTGTTTTCTATTACAGATTTTTTATAGAACTTCTTCTGCCATACTTAGTATTGCATATAGTTATAAAGTACAATGGAATTTTCAAAATTGAAAAGTCATGTGAGATATTGAGATCAATAATTTTCAAAACATTACTCAACAGAAGAGCTTAGGCACTCCCCAAATAATACAGTTGTGTTTTTTTTTTTGTTTGTTTGTTTTGTTTTTTTTTTTTTTTTTTTTTTTTTTACTAAATAATGACTATTTGGACTGCATAAGAAATCTACTCACAAAAAATGAGATCATTTTTTTCCAATTTTATGTATTTGGATTATACATAATGTTTTATTGTGTGCATTTTTAAAGTACGCTGTTTAAAAACTGAAAACACAGCCCCAAAGTTGTTTGAATATTCAGTAATTTCAAAATTTTAAAGGAAAATTTCCCTTTAATTGTTGCTTTCTTAGACTCAAATACTTAAAGCTTTTCATCATGGGTCCGATTTCAATTTGATTCTTGCACTCCTTTCTCAAGTGACTGGAAATTTTTGACCAGTTATTTTCCTCTATTGAAGAAAACTCCATGAAAGATATTTTAACTTAATTTATCTTTAAGTAAAATCTATGTTCTATTTTAAATTATATTTATAAAAACTGGGAAAAAGTGGAAAAGAAAAAGAAAAAGGAAACCATTCATTTCTCCAATTCAAAAGACAACCAGTACCAATTAAAGGAAAGGAAGGAAGGATGGAAGAAAGGAAAGGAGGGAGGGAGGGAGGAGAGAAGGAAGGAAAGAAGGAAGGAAGAAGGGAAGGAAGAAGGAAGGAAGGAGAGAAGGGTAGGAAGAAAGGAAGGAAGGAGAGAAGGAAGGAGAAAAAGTGGGGTCTAGAAATTCCATAAAAATAGAAGAGAAATTTGTGAAGTAGAGAAAGGGGATTAAGGGAGAAGGAGGAGGGAAAAGGGAGGAATGGTGGGATGAATCTGACCAACTTTCCTGTGTACATATATGAACATACAACTGTAAATTATGTATATCCATAATGCACTAATTGAGCTAGTGGTTTAAAATAATGCAAATGTACACTCTTACAACTCTGAGCAGAAGTTCCACAGGTGATGGGGCTCAAACCAAGGTGTCATAGGGCTGACTTCTCTTTAGAGGCTCCGGGGTTGAATCTGTCCCTTGCCTTTTGCAGCTTCTGGAGGTTGCCTGCATTCTCTTGGCCTCCTTCAGTTTACATATCCAGCAGTAGCATCATTCTGCCTGTTTCTATCATTACATTGTATTCTGTGACCCTCCTACCTCCCACTTTCAGCTCTGAGGATCTTTCTGACTACATTGAACCAACTTGAATAAGCTCCCCTCTCAATATCCTTGACTTCATTATGTTTGCCAAGTCCTTTTTGCCATATGAAGTTGCATAGTCACAGGTTTCAAGGATTAGGATGTGAACATGTTTTGGGGGGTGGTGATTCTTCCTACTACACCCTCTTGTCCCTTAAGAACCATCTTATAATGCATGTATTCCAGTATTGCGTGGATTTGGGATTTGCTGTCTTTACTTACCTGTCTTTCTGCATTTCTTCGCTCTGGTACCCAACCCGTACTCTGACTCTCACTTTGTGAGCTCTGCAAGAAAACAACTTTGATTTATTCATTTCTTAGTGATAATGTCTAAATCTATGTTTGTAACAACCACAGAAATGAATAAACAAATTTTAGTTCTGTAGTCCTCCAGCCATCAATCTAAAACCTCAATAGTTTTGTAACTTTTCCCCAAATCCCAGGCTAAGCTTAACATGAACACTGTGACTCACAGTTTAATTATTTTACATGTAAATGTCATTTATCCAGAGTTCACTCTATTTTTCTAAATATCAAAGAAACCAATTTGATCTCTAGCTTTTAGCATCATATGTAATGATGTTTCAAGGCTCTTGGACAAATAAACAGAAACACGTAATCTGAAGCTGAAAGTTACTCCTTGGTTTCATGTGCTATGATGAAGTTCCAAGTGTTGCCTAGGAAAGAATATCCAGGAAAACCAATTTTGGAACCATGGAAAGTGTGGGGCTGATCCGACCCATGAGTACTGCACCCAGGAGTGGCCTTAACTTGCGCACTCTGCCACACTGTTCCAACTCTCACACTTCATCCAGTCTTGGGGCTTTGTTTTCCCAGCGGCAGAGTCACTTCTCTGGAAGTAGATATGGAGGTGGCGTGGAGTCACAGCAGCAGCTGTCTAAGGCCTGCAGCTGAAGGGCATGTTAGAGATCCAGTCACCATCCCTGGGTCCTCCATTTACTTGGACCAACTCTGTCACAATGAGAGGAAACGGCAAGTCATGGGTGGTGGTAACATAGAGATTAAAGGGTTAATCCTATAGACAGCCTTCATTCTAACTACCTCCCAACACGTTTTTAAAGAAACAACTTAAGCTAAGTCATCCTGACCTTATTCTGACTTAAGATAATAACACAAAACAGAACATATTATTCACAGGGCTGAAGAGTGTTTACCTGAGACTCTTCTTTTGATAAGAGAAATAGAGATTGCCCTGACCAGAGGCTGGAGAGCTCAGTGGCCTCAAGGTTGTGAAAGCAAGCTTCAGACAGAAACTGGTCGACACCAACCGAGATGACTAAAGTTGCCTTTAGGTCCTTGGCATATTAGTGCATCTTGGTTTGTATTTGGTATTTAGTATATACTTTGACATCCTTCTTTTCATTTTTACCTTAACTTAGATCATGACTATGTGGGAGTTAGTCATTTAATATGTCTTAATATGAGGCAAGTACAACATTTAAAAGTCAGATGATACAATCCACTACAATAATAGGAATTGAAGATAAAATGACATTTGACAAATTTTGACAATGTTGAATCCAACACCTTTCATGATTAAATTCTCTCAGTACATAAATAATAAAAGGAAACTTCCATCATTTTATTTATTATTTATCAGTTCATTATAGTTATGCATACTATTGGAGTTCATTTTGACATAATTATACAAGCATGAAATGTAGTCTGCCCCAATTCATTCCTCTATACTTCTCCTTTCTTTCTCTTCCTTCCTCACCCTGTTCCCTTTCCTCTATTCTGCTGATCTTTCTTCTATTTATTTATAATTTTTTTTAAAGCAACGCATTGTGGATATACATAAAGGTGGGATTCACTGTGGTATATTCATATATGTACATAGGAAAGTTAGGTCCGGGTCATTCCACCATTCTTCCCTTTTTCCATCCCTCTGCCCTCCTCCTCAACCCCCTTCCTCAGTGGTCCCCTTCATGGGATCCCATCCATTTTTTTTTTTTCCCTGAAAGAACATTAACAAAATACCTAGAGCTATCCTGGTACTCAATGGTAAGCAAATGATGCTCTCTCCCATAATAGTGAGCAAGGCAAGTGTTTCCCCCTGACATTACACTAGAAGTCTGAACTGGTAGACGAAGACATTAAAAAGAGATAGAAGGCATACCAGTTGGAAATAAATCTATCTGTTCTGTATAGAAAATCTGAAATAGACTCCCCCAAATATTTCTGAAACTAAGAAGTGGATACGGTAAGGTCATAGGATACAAGCCTAACATCCAGAAATCAATTGCTTTCCTAATACATCAAAAGTGAGTGATTGGAATTTGAAATTAAAAACATAGTATTGCTGGACATCTTGGTGCATGCTTATAATCCCAGCCACTCACGAGGCTGAGGCAGTAGATTGCAAGTATATGAATATGTATGTATGTATGTATGTATGTATATATATGTGTGTGTGTGTACACACATATATATAATTTTATTTATATGATATACATGTGATTTTTAATCGATATCACATATACGTACATACAATTTTTTAAAGGCAACAAAATACTTAGTTGCAAATCTAACAGGACACACACAGGGTTTATAAAGCAGAAAACTATAAAACCCTAATGAAAGAAATCAAAGAAAATCTAAGTAAATGTAAAGACAGGTAATGTTCAATGAACAAAAAACTCCATATTGTCAATGTGTGAGTTATTTACAAATTGATGTATAGATTCAATAAAATTCCCTTCAAAAGTTCAGAGAGCTATAGTATAGATATTAACAAACTCGTTCTAAAGTTTAAATGCAAATACGAAAAAGAATAGCTAACACAGCACTGAAGAAGAAAAAAGTTAGGCTGACATTACTCCATTTCGAATCTTCACATAAAGTTACAGTGATCAAGGCAGCATGATTTTTGCAATAGACACATAGACCATTGGAAAAGAACAGAGACCAAGTAAATATCTATGAAAATTTAATTAACTGACAAATGAACAAAGGCAATTCAATGAAGAAAGTGTAGTCTTTTGGTAAATGTTATTGAAACAATGATTATTCTTATATAAAAAGTGAACCAAAACAAACAAAAATGTTACAACTTTCACAAAAATTAATTGAAATGGATTGCAAACCTGAGTGTAAAATGAAAAACTAGAGAACTGCAAGGTATGGTGGTGCACACCTGTAATCACAGTGGCTCTAGAGAGGCTGAGGCAGGAGGATCACAAGTTCAGAGACCACCTCAGCAATTTAGGAAGGCCCTAAGCAACTCAGCAAGAACCTGTCTCTAAATAAAATATTAAAAAAGGCTGGAGATGTAGCCCAGTGGTTAAGTGCCCCTGGGTTCATTTCTCAGTACCAAATAAAGAAAGAAAGAAAAGAAAAAGAAAAACTATAAAACTTCTTAAAGAAAACAAGAAGAAAATCTGAGTGACCCAGATTTGATGATAACTTCATAGATTAACAAAATCAAAAATATAGTGTATCAAAAATTTTTGATAATCTAAATCTTATTAAATTTTTAAATTAAAATCTTAAACTTCTGCTAAGAAACTGGAAAGACAAGCCACGAACTGTGAAACAATATTGTAAAACACATTGCAACAGGACTTTTATCCAAAATATAAAGCAATGCTTAAATCCAAAATAAGAAAAACAACAACTCAATTAAATAATGAGAAAAATTTGAAAAGACACCTCATCAAAGAAGACACGCAGGTGGCAAACGTATGTATGAAATGATGCTCAACATCTTTTGTAAGTAGGAAATCAAAAATTAAAACAAAACTGTGATACAATTAACACCTATTATTATGGGCATTTTTAAATACCAATATAGATTGCTTGAAAGAATGTAGGCAAGGAGAATTCTCATTCATTATGTAAATCTAGGCCACACTGGAATTCCAGCTTTCTCCAGAAAGAATGCCATTCTTGGCAATAGTTAGGGACACAAACAACAATAAAAACTGGGAGGATAGGGCTGGTGGGGGGGGGGGCACTCATACACAGTTGGTAGGAATGTAAATGATTACAAAGACTATGAAAATCAGTGTGGAGAACTACTGTATGATCCAGCAATACCACTCCTTGATATCTATCCAAAAGAATCAAAGTCAGCATGCTTTAGAGATACACACATACACAATAGCCCAATTATAGCATCAACCTAGGTGTCTGTCAACAGATGAATAGATAAAGAAAATGGGGTGTATATACACAGTGGAGTTTTTTTTTCCAGCGATGAAGAAGGACAAAATTTTGTCATTTGCAGGAAAATGGATGGAACTGAAGAGCATCATGTTAAGCACATTATGCGGAATTCAGACAGGCGAGTACCTGTGTCTCTCCCATGTGGAAGCTCCTGGAAAAGGAAGGGAGAAAAAAAGATGTTGTCATTTTTTACATGAGGTGTTCCCCAAAAGTTCATGTGGGAGACAATGCAAGAAAGTTTAAAGGTGAAATAACTGGGTTATAAGAGCCTTAATATTATCAATGGACAGTAACTGTAGGCAGGTAAGGTGTGGCTGGAGGAGGTAGATCATTGGGGAATGCCTTTGGGGTTTATATTTTGTCTGTGTGTGTAGGGATCTCTCTCTCTCTCGCTCGCTCTCGCTCTCTCCTTCCTGGTTTCATGTCCTGAGCTGCTTTGCCCTGCCATGACCTTCTGCCATGATATTCTACCTCACCTGAGGCCCAGAGCACTGGAGCAGTGCTGTTTATTTGTCTATTGTCCTTGTCAGGTCTTTTGGTTGCAGGAACAAAAAAGCTGACTGTCAGCAACTGTTTTATTGTTGCAACCAAAAGCCCTGACAAGAACAGTTAGTGAAAGACATGTTTATCTGGGGGCTCATGGTTTCAGAGGTCTCAGTCCGTGGACAGCCAATCCCATTCTTTTTTTTTTTTTTTTTTTTTTTTTTTTTTTGTCTTTGTACCAGGGATTGAACTCAGGGGCACTCAACCACTGAGCCACATCCTCAGCCCTATTTTGTATTTTATTTAGAGACAGGGTCTCACTGAATTGCTTAGCATCTCACTTTTGCTGAGGCTGGCTTTGAACTCACGATCCTCCTGTCTCAGCTTCCCAAGCCACTGAGATTACAGGCATGTCACTGTGTGCAGTGCCAACTCCATTCTTCAGGGCTCAAGGTGAGGCTGAACATCATGGCAGAAGAGTGTGGTGAGGGAAGCAGCTCACATGATCAGAAAGCAGAGAGAGAGAAAGACAAACTCCACTCATCAGATAACATATACACCAGATGCATGTCACCTCCTCCAGCCACACGCTACCTGCCCTCAGTTACCACTCAGTTAATCCCTATCAGGTGATTAATTCACTGATTGAGTTAAGACTTCATAACCCATTTCACCTCTAAATGTTCTTGTGTTGTCTCATACATGAGCTTTGGGGGGACACCTAATATCTAAACCATAACACTGACTAAAACAGATGTCATTAAAGTAGAAGAGCAACCAGAGAGTAGAAAGAGAGGGACAGGGGAGGAAAGAAAGGTGGTTAAGAAGAAGCACTGGGGGTGAGATTGATCAAATTATGTTATATTCATGTACCAACACCATGCCACAAAGAAACTCACCATTCTGTGTAACTAATATGCACCCATAAAAATTATTCTCATTTATTGCTCTAGGGAATGCAAACTAGTACAGTCATTTTGGAAGAGAGTTTGGCAGTTTCTTACAAAGGCATAGTCTTACCATACGAGGCAGCAGTTGTCACCCCTAGGTTTATACCCAAACTTACATCCACAAAAAGACTTCCACATGCTTATATTAGCTTTATTCATAATCACCAAACAATGGAAAGAAATAAGATATTATTTAATATGTGTATGAATCAATGAATTCTAGTGCATCCACACAATGAGCTCAGTACAGTGAATGAATATAGTACAATGGACTATTATTCAATGACACAAGAAGTGAGCTATGGCACTGTGAAAAGACACAGGAGAATCCTAAACTAATATTTCTAAGTGAGAGAATATTCTGAAAAGTTCACATACTACTGTGTGATTCCAGTCACATGACACTTTGGGGAAAACAAAGACAATAGAGATTTCCAGGGATTCAGAAGGATGGGAAAGGTTGGATGGGTGAAGCAGGGGTTTTATTAGGGCAGTGAAACCAGTCAATGCAGTACTATAGTGATGAATTGAGGGCACTTGAGTTTGTCAAAATCCACAAACTTCAACACAAAAAGTGTTTATACTTTAAACATCATTTAGAAGGTTGAGGGATCTCAGGATGGGATGAAGGATGTGAAAATCGATCTAATAAACATATAAAACAGCCACACTGATTGACATGGGGGCAAAAAAACGATCAAGTCTGTAAAACTAAAAACTAAAGAAACTGCATATAAACACTGCATTGTGCTTCTCTCATTGTGGAGTGGTAGACAATAGGTAGACCACAGGTAGACAAGGGAAAGAGATCACGCAATCCGTGTGGGAAAAGATTGGGGCAGAGGCATTGGTATTAACTCATATTGAGCTTAATAAAGATAGATAGCCACACACACAGGTGTTTATAGATATGTGTGTATACACGGGTTACATATTTTCTTGTTCTGATAGGAACTAGAAGCAATGGCACCTCAGGATTAACAAAAACACCTGATAGCAGATTTTTTTTTTTTTTTTTTTTTGTACCAGGGATTGAACCCAGGGGCACTTAATCACTGAGTCACATCCCCAGCCTTCCCCTTTTTAATATTTTATTTAGAGACGGGGGTTTACTGAGTTTCTTCGGGCCTTGCTAAGTTGCTGAGGCTGGCTTTGAACTCTCAATCCTCCTGCCTCAGCCTTTGGTTTTTAATGCCATTGTCCAATAAAAAGAACCATGTGGGAAATGGCTGATTCTATTCCTAGGGTGGAATTACACAAGATGAGCCCGATGTATCTTATAGTGTTGGAAATGGGTCAGTGTATACACACGTACACACAGGCTAGAACAATTTGGGCAATAAAATTGTATTAGTTTATAACACAGAAAACAATAAACACCCATGAGTCCATACTAATATAAATAAATTATTGAACAAATAATTAAAGTGGAGAGAATAAACAAATTCCCCAAGCAGCAATTTTTTTTTTTCTGATAGTCTCTTTCTGGTTTTAAAAATTAGTTCTGTTTAGTTATACATAACATTAAGATTCATTATGACATAATTATAAAAGCATGGAATATAATTTCAAGCAGCAAACTTTTGAGTAATTAATAGGGGGAGTGGAACATAACTGTCCACGCTAAAGGCGTGGATTGCACATGTTGACTTCTCCTCCCAAGGAAAACATTATCCATTATGTAAAGAGAAGAAGAAGCAATTTACACTGGATAAAACCAGACAACCTGACTTGGTCAGAGCCCCCACATTAACACCAATGGTGGGAGGCGAGGTTGAGTGTGTACCCTGGACATGATGTGATGACAAGGCATTTAACCTCTGTCGTCTTCCTCAAACACACATAACTGAAGGCTAATTATAGGGAAGATGGCAGATAATTGCCAATAATTAATGTTAGAATCATTAATAATAACCCAACCAGTGTAGAATAATGGGGCATTCTAAAATTACTTGGCCCATAGTTTTCAAACCTGCCAAGGTCATCAAGATCAGGAGAAGTCTGAGAAACTGCTACAGCTAAGAAAATCTTAGGGAGACATAACAACTAAATGTAATATATCTTGCCTGAGAGCTCAGATCAGAAGATGGACTCTAGATAAAAACTATGAAAATCTGAATGAAGACGTTAGTTAACAATGATGTATTAATACTAGGTCATTAACTATACTCAATATACTACACTCAGGTAAAATGTTAGGAATAAGAGAATCTAGTGAAGAGTATATGGGAACTCTTCATATGCTCTTCACATTTTTCTGTAAAGTTAAAATCGGTCTAAAATTTAAAATTTATTTTAAATTTCAGCATTAAAATGTGGCTCAGTGGTAGAGCACTTGCCCGGCCTGTGTGAGGCACTGGGTTGGATTCTCAGCACCGCATATAAATAAATGAATAAAATAAAGTCCATCAACATTTTTAAAAAATCTTTTAAAAAATTGATATAAATACATTTTACTTGCCATCCTATTGTAATCTTTCTCAGTTGTCTCTATTACTTACCTCCTCCCCCAGCAAGCCCCAAGACTGATACCTACAGTGCAGCCTGGCTGCCTTATGCACCCATGATTGAAGAAAAGCCCGCGTCTTACAATGGGTGTCTGATGATCACCTTTTCCAGTGCTGCTTCCTAGAACTTAGGAAAGCAAACATGCTTCCTTGGCAAAAACTGTGACACAGTTTGCATTTTCAACCAGTTGGAACATGAGGAGTTCATATTTGGTTATCAAGCACTATAAATTAAAATGGAATATACAAAAAGGAAGATTCAGGTCAGCAAAGATCATAATTTTTTTTGTTGTTTCTCTAAAACATTTCAGTTCATTTTTTTAAACTTGTATTTCATTTGAAAGGACTAAACAAAAGCCACAAGTTTGATCACCTGTCAGTGTTGGCACAACACAAATATTTATGGCATGGTGGCTTATTTAAAGGACATTTAAGGTTTTAAAAAGAAATGTTTCAACAATTTTATATTATCTGAGTTCATTTAAATATCTGAATTTTCTTGTATTGCATTAAAGCCAAGTCTATGTGCCTGTGATACTACTTCATGTTTATAAATAATAATACATGCACATTGGCAAAAATCATGTGAGTCCCTTGATGTTGGATTTCTGGTTGATTTGGGGTTGTTTTATAACTATCAATGACATGAAAGATGTTCATTGACCTCAGTGGAGAGCAAATTCTTATAAAATTCCCCTGGATATTTTTTATGATGTTGTTAAAAACATAACACCTTTTACAAAAATTCTGTTGTTTTATCTGTCATATGCTTTCCTTGATTTGCTTGACTCATTTCTGGGAAGAAGAAAATCCATTTAAAATGTATTTAAATAGAAGGTATGCTAAACTAGAAGGATCGCACCACTTTCTCTCAAAATAGCACAGTTTACTTATTGCTTTGAAAGTCTCTCATTACAGTATACAGTCCTCTGCCAGTTAAAAACTTTGTCGAGAATCACTGATGAGGTGTCATCCAAGCCACCGACTGAGTGTGGATTCATTTGTCACCTAGTACACACAGAAAGAGCACAGCCTACTGGCGATTATTCAGCCATTTAATTCAGCAAACACACGGGCACCTACTTCTGTACTGTGCACATACTTACTCCATATCAGAGAGCAAGCGTGAGCTTGCTTCCTTCTTTGGTAAAGAATCAGAAAGCAAATAAATATTTATTTATTTAAAGAATCAATAAATAAATATTTATTTATTTAAAGAATTTATTTAAAGAATCAGAAAGCGTGAGCTTGCTTCCTTCTTTGGTAAAGAATCAGAAAGCAAGCATTTTAAACTGTGTGTGCCATAAGAATCTATGGTGATTACTCAATATGTAAATCAGTAAATGTGATTGTGTTCCAGCAAATTTTTACTTACAAAAACAGGCATCAGGTCAATCTGGACCCTCGGCTGCAGTTTGACAACCTGTCATGTAACAAGGTGATTGGGAAAGAATTGAAATGGAAAGTGCTTCTCACCCTATGAGGTCTAGAATGTTCTTTGCTTCTGTCTCCCCCTGGAAAACCTCCTCCCACTTTTCTACACAAGCTTATTCTTCCTTCTTCCATAAAGTCATCCTCAATGTCACCACACAATTTTTTCTATTTTTCCCTGAACAATTATAACAATTTTCTAATTTAACATTCTTGCTAACAAATGGGCTCCTTGGGGAAAGGCCATATAGGTCACCCCAACTAAAGACACACTGCACATAATGTGATCGGTTTCTTGAAATTGAGCAACATGGTGACTCTTCCTGGAAAGAGGAAAAATATCTCATCTTTGTGTACTTATATGTAGCAGAGTGCCATTATTCGATGAATAAATAAGTGTAAAGACGAAAGTGTTGAGAAACATGCACGTAGGAAAAACAGCATGCTCCGTGAACTCCTAAGAAGTAGAGAATACCTGCAACCGGAAGAAAGGGCGAGAGGTGTACAGGAGCTGTCTGGAGGCAGGGTGTATGAAAGTGGAAACCGCACTCCTTCCCCACCGTGAGAGTGTAAGCAGGCTCTAGCGCCGCCTGTGCATGATGCCTCACCTCCAGGTATTTATGCCCTGTGCAAGTCTCTCCTCTTGCTTGTTGGCTAAGCATAATGACTCACTGGCAATGAGTAAAATACTACCAATGTGATGAGAAGTCTCTTCCAAGATTAGATAATAAAAACAATGTTGCTTCTAGATGGTTCACTCTCTCCATCACTCAGAGAGAAACCAGCTGGAACACATTGGAGCTGTCCTATGGAAGGGCCTCAAGGCAAAGTACTGGTGTCTCTAGCCAACACCCCGCAAGGACCTGAGGCTACAGGTCAGAAAGAGTCTAGAAGCGCCTCATTCCCAGTCCAGCCTTGACAGGATGGCAGCTTCAACTGAGACCTCAATTGCAGCCCTCTGAGAAACCCTGAGCCAGGGGCACCCAGCCAAAGCAGTTGCTGGATTTCTGACTCATGAAACTGTGAGATAATGAATGTGTGTTGTTTTGAGCTGCTAAACTTTGAGGTAACTTGTTACAGGGAAGTAGGTAATTAACATATTATGTCAGGTATTTTAGATACATTTTCTCATTGGATCCTCACAACAGACTTATGGAGTATACATTATTGTCAAATATATTGATAAGGGAAAAAAGGCTCAGATGATTAATCTGTCCAAAAATGCACAGTTAGTGAAGCAAAAGTGACATTCGAACGCCTGCTTCCTCCTCCAGTTACCACAAAGCATGACCTCAGATGAGACTAAAGAAAGAGATTGTTCTGGAAGTCAGTTTTCCAGGTCTTCTCTGGTTTTTGTCAAACTCTGAGAATCCTTCGGTGATGTTGGGCAGTTAACTGTATAGCAGGACCCAAGCTATGTCATCATAAAAGCAGCTTTATTTTTTTTTTAAGATTCTTTTTAAGATGGACCCAATATCTTTACTTTATTTATTGATTTTTATGTGATGCTGAGGATCGAATCCAGTGCAAGCGCTCTACCGCAGAGCTATAACCCCAGCCCCAAAAGCAGCTTTATTTTTTAAAAGGGTTCTCTCAACCATCTCTTTAAATGGGCTCATTGGGTCTATCCCTCTGCCTGGAAAAGAAAACTCTGCCAAGTCTCTTAACTCTTTTGGTCATGCTTAGATAATAATAGGTCATGCTTAGATAATAAATGGCTGTGTTGTCCCAGGTGCAATCTTAAATCACTGATCAAAAGTACCCAGTTTAACACACTGATCATCCTTCCACCTCCATCTTCCCACCTTGCCTTGCCCTCCTCTCCAGCTGCAGATAGGCTGCCTGCTCTCTGAAGCAGCACGTGCCTGTCATTTCTTTCTGTATCATTGACCTTGGCCCCATTTCCCGGCTGATATTTCTGATCCTGCTAAGGTTGAAGAGGGAGGGAGTAGAAAGAATGATCTCGGTGGTTGAAAGCATCTAACACTTGGTGGCTGACAGAATTTATCCTTGTTCACTAATATCGTGAAATGACTTTGTAAGTTCTGGAACTAGCGGCTACTTATAGTTGACTTCTTTCTCCAGAATCTCTCTTGAGCCCACAACATATCTGATAGCAGTTAGCCTTTTCCTTCAACAAGTCTAAAGTAGCCTCAAATAAACTTCAACTAGCTTTTCCCCATCTCTGGTCAGTCTCTATCTAACAGTATCCACTTCACTTTACCCCCAACCCTAACAATCGACTCCCTGAGCAGAACCTCCTTTTCCAGCCATGCCCGATTGGTATTACTGTCAAGAGGGGCATGTGCTGGTATCCAGGGTGCAGCCCTTTCCTCTGCTGTAACAGGATTCTTTAGCTTCCAAGGAACCAGACACTGTCCTGTAGGATTCTTCAGATGCAGGGGTCACGGAGCACTCTGAATAGCCCCAAGACAGCACTGCTCTTTAGAAGTGACGGTACCCCCATCTTTACTCCCTGCAGGAAGGTGGGCTCACAGCACAGCTTTCTTCTATAATATCATCCTCAACAACATCTCCGAGCTGCATCTCTCTCTCAACTCATCAAAATCTTCCTTATGGGTAGAGAATTTCAGAGTTGTGAAATGAAACTGATTCTCTATTTCTGTTGAAAATTTGCTTATGGTCTAGCACCTTGGCAAAACTTCAATTTTAACATCAAGTAGCTGCACAAGCAGAGTTTTGCTTTGGGGGATTCATCCAGTGTTCACAGGTGTATTGAAGTTTGAAGGCACTGAAGAGACATGATAAGCAGATATTGAATAATCTAAGCTACAGTAAAGGAAGGTATGAGGAAGGGCAATTGTAATGGGAATAAGTACAGAAGATGGTCTCAAGAGTCATGGTGGAAGTCGATCAATAGGAACTGAATAAATGTGAATAGAAACAGGGTCTGGAGAACTGGAAGAAAAGTCTAGTCAGTAATAAACTCAGAATTCAGAAGAAATGCATGTGGAGGAGATAAAGTGATCAGGCTTGTGGATCTTTAGAGATTGTTAGTATATCAAGTGCCAATGACCATCAGGGAATTAAAAACAGGCTTCAGGATCTACATCTAAAAAGATTATTACTGATCCTGTAGTAGTCATAAGATTAATTTTAGAAAGTGTGTAACAATAGAAAATGACTGAGAAAAAGGTGGAAATTTCCCTCATTGAGATGACAAGAACACTAGAAAAGTATAAACTCAGAAAAAAAAAATTAAGATTTTAATGATGGATGGTCCTTAGGTTCAAAAGCTGAAGGTGCATTAAGAAAGGAATTACTGGATGTGGCATCTAGAGTTCATCTGTCACCAGAAATGTTCCAAAGGAGTAGTTAAACCGAGTCAAAATTTTAAGGGTCAGAGGCTGAGTGAGCTGTTAAGAAGAGAAGGTTATAAGTATAAAATAATCTTGGGCACTGTGTTAATGAACAAAGAGATCTCTTAAAAGAAGAGTCTAAGGAACATTTTAAAATCAAAATCTTTGAACAAGTTTGATGGCAGAGGGAAGAACCAGTGAATAGAACATTATTCAGAAGAGCAAGAAGAAACATGCCACCAGGGAAGCATGGAATAGGACAGAACGACAGGCGCAGGGAGATGGGTTGGTCTCAGTGTGACAGACATGCTTCCCAGAATACTAGGGAAGGCTTGAGAAACAGGAGAGGAAATTAGAGCATCCAAATTAGTGGGTCTTAAGCTTTCCATGAAGTAGAAGGTGTCGTTATTTAGGGGAATGTGAAGAGTAGAGGGTGGTTTCTTGAGAAGAGTAAAAATTGTGCAGCCTTTACAGTGTAGGATGAAAATTTTAAAATGGGAAACCAACCAGATACTCATAAGGGATTTCTGATAAATAATGAAGGTTCAATGAAAACCAACCTTTTCTTCCTCATCACTGACTCCATTATTAATGTTAATATTTATATACAAATTAACTAATTGGCAATAGGTAATGACTTCTCCATGGACATTTCTCAATTCAAGTAGAGGAGCAGAAACTGCAGATAGAGTGTTCCCAGACAGGTCCTTGACAAAGTTGTTGTGGAGGAGGGCAAGGTGGAGGGACTCCAGGGAGAAGAGAGAGCAACCTCTAAGTGGCCATCTGACTGCTGGTCGTGTGAACAGACAATAAGAAGTAGGAGAGAGGGTAAAGAGCTCAGTCCACAGAGACATCAGATGGTGGGAGAAGGGTGACAGATAAGAACTAGAAAGTGGAATCCTGAAGGAAGGTGGGTTGGTCAGCATTTTGTCATTTGGGCCATAATACCTGACAGTAACAACTTGGAGGATGAAGTTTATTTGGGTTCATGGTTTCAGAGGTCTCAGACCATGGTTGGTTAGCTCCGTTGCTCTGGGCCTGAGATGAGGCAGAATATCACGGTGGAAGGGTATGGCAGAGGAGAACTGCTCAGCTTTGGGTGGTGAATAAGCAGAGAATGAGATAGAGTTGGGTGGGGAGGACAGATACAAAACATAATCCCCGAGGCTGAGCCCCCCAGTGATCTACTTCTTTCAGCCATGCCTCACCTGCCTCCCCCTGCCTATCAGTTACCCAGTAGTCTATTTACTGATGAGGTTATAACCCTCTGGATGTGATCATTTCATATCATTTCATCTTCCAGCATGGCTACATTGTCAGATCCAAACCATAATAGAAGGTGTCAATATTCTCCAATGGTGGAATAGACAGCTGGTGGAATAGGAAATTGAAAGTTATCAAAAAAATCGCAGAGACCAGAGAAAGCTGGATTTACTTATTACACACATAGCTGCTGTTAAGGGGAATGCAACTTTTGGGATATTCCTCCAGGTGGTCCTACCATATATTTATTCTCTCTGGCCCAAAGAAAGTAAGGAGACACTTATGATTGCTGAACTGGGAAGAAAAAACTAATAGTGCTTAAATTGCCTTCTCCCCTTTCTCTCTTTTGAGCTAGCTCCCATTAGGAAATACAATTCTGCTACTATCCCATGGATGGGCCTGGGATACAGCTGCAACTGGACAGGTAATTGTAACCAGTTCTAGGATGATGGTCTCTCTGTCACACTAAGCTACATGTTCCAAGTCGTTGTTATCAATCATTTTACTGTCCATCTGCCACTTGGGAGGGAGGAGAAATAAGTGAATTTTTGCTGATATATCTGAGAAATCACATCAGTTTATTGAAACCTCCTGACATCTGGAAACTTTGGGCTTATTTCAGTTATGAGCTGAATCTGACAAAAAAATAAAAAATAAAAATCTCACTTAAAAATCCTCCGTGTTTGTTTTCAGTCCTACTCCATATATTTCATAAGCTAAATCTAGGGTCATAACTACTTAGTTCACTAATGAACACCCAACCATTGGCAAAGCAAAATATCTAATCAAGCTGTGAAGAATAAACTAGATTCAATTCCTCTAGCTAAGGGAAGTTTGCCAATGACACACACTTACAATTCCAGACTGGTTTTTGGTTTAGAAAAATGTCTGAAGATGGATAAAGTTGGCCATATTTCAGGTCAGAAGAAAATATTGATGTTTTCCAGATTAAAAAAAAAAAAGAAATTCAAATTTGGCGTAATACATTAAAAAATAGTTTTTGCAACTTAAAGTAAAATTCCCTTGTTGTAAGTCCCAATTAGGTCCTTGATTTGAATTCATGGATATATAAGGATGCCATGATTACACAGGCCATTTCTCCAGTTTCATATGAGAGAACAGCTTCTGCATGATTATCTTTATTTCTAACTAAGAAAATATACATTCTAACCTAAGGCTTAAATTAAGTTTGTATTATACATGTGAGTCTTTGGAAATTCTGTTTCTGACAATGAAATTGTTACTATGGTAACTAATGCACCTCCAAAAAGGGAAAACTGAGTACCAATTTTTTCCCCTTCAAAAGTAAAAAAATTAAACTAAATAACAGCATAATAACAATCATTTTTATCAATCTCTTATAAATGATATTATTAATCTCACACACTTCTTTGAAAAATGACACCCTGTTTTCTAACCTTGTGCATTTCACTCAAGAACATAGAATAGAATGTCCCTGAGTAGTATACTGATAAATTCATAAGGAACTTGCTAAGTAATGAGAGTGCAGTAGATGATTGCATTGCATGCTACATCTTAAATGGTCTTTTTTTTTTTTTTTTTTTGTGTGGGACAACTAACTCAGTAATAATGATGATAACCCTCATCTCATGCATAGATAAAACACCTATGCAGAATAGCATTTAGTTATTAAAATTACATTAAATTTCATTTAAGCTCTAAATTTCAGGGAACTAAAAATAATCTTAGACAATGAAAGCAATTATATTTATCAGAAAGCAGTGGATATCCATGAATTAATTCCTATGCCCTTAATTTGTATAGCTGTAGCTTTTCCTGTTAAAAAATGTTTTGAGTAAATATTTATTTCATTGAGCTTATTAAACCAATTTATCTTCTCTTTAGTCAACTTGAATCACTGTGTGAAAGTTAAAAGTGAATTTATAAATTTTTATCTAATAAATTTAGTATTTTCAAAGCTTACTGTCTTGAATATTTTGAAATAAGGGAGCCACAGCAAATGTCAGAATTTACATTCTAGATAATTTGAATGTAGCCTACTTTAAGAATCCATAATAAACAAATAAATTAGTACTAACCTTGAGATTTAATAAAGACATAAAGTCTTTCTAAAGCTCAAAATGAATCCTTTCATTTGATTTTCTCACTGCTCTCCATTTGACATCAACATTTCCAATAAATATTGGCAGTGTTATGCTTCCTTTTTTTTTTTTTCTGTAAGCAACCAACTCTGAAATCTGGAAGAAAGCTGTATATACTTCCTCTTGGCATCCATGAAAGGATATATACAATAAGAAATAAACATAAAGAGAGGAAAATAAAATTTCATAACAAAGGGTACAAAAATATCACCTTTGTTTTTATTAATAGCCCTAGAGTTTTAGACAAACATCTCTAAACCAGATGTTACAGGTATAACCTCAGACACTAAAGCAATGCTGATGTACCACAAAGAGAAATTCGACTCAGATCCTAGACAGATGGAGGACACACAAGTTCCTAGAACAGCAGCTCCAACAGGAATACTGGAACAGTCTTTGAAAAAATTCAAGCAAATATATTTATGTCTTGAAAAAACTGCATTTAATATTTAGATCTAATAAATATTGCTATTACTGCCTTCCTGTGTGTTCTTGCTTGTTAATCTGAAGCATGATGAGTTAGGCATCATTCCAAAATGTGTGTGGCTATGGTGATGAAGATATTCATCCTCATGGTCACTGCTGTCTTTATCAGATCATGAGTCTAACCGACCAAATTGGCCATAACTTTGCTAGCAGTGATTCTGTCCCCAAATGCTGTTGAGTACTATATACAGCATTCATTTGGCATGATGGATGGCTTCTAGGGCCATGTGAAAACCATGTACCTTGGCTCCACTCTGGGGCAATCCAATCCATCAGAAACCCAGTCAAGCCCAGATGACATTTCGGGTTTTGCCACACATGCTACAAACCTGACAGCTGATTGAAGACCAAGGCTCCATTTTAATGAGTCTCCCTCGTGTCGAATCCATCACGGCCACACTGACAAACATCAAAACTTGGCACCCACCAATAGAAACTATTTAACCTGTAAGTCTGCTGGTGTAAGTGCTGAAGCACTGCCAGCCTAGGAGTTCAGAACAATGAAAACCCCTGAAGGGAGAGCCATAAGACCAGGTGAAACATCTGTCTCACCAATGAGGACCTTGAGGATGGATGTAGTCAGTGCTGACTTTTTTTTACCTTTAGCAAATATAAATGATTATTGAAATTTTCGTGTTCAGGATTCCCAAGGTTTAAATACTGGGCAGATACAAATCTATAAATGCAAACTATTTGCATAGGTAACTAATACTTATAGAACAAATACAGACAGACACAGCACAGGCTTGTCCATGATGAAGCCCAAAAGAGATTAAAAAAATAAAAATAAAAACTAGCAGCCCTTTACAGTAGAAGCAATTACTATGAATGGCCCGAAGACAGAAGTTCACCCTCCCACGGTAAGAACAGCTTCAGGGTGAAAGGACAGAAGCATGCATTAATCACCAATATCCATGGTGACATGTCCCAGTCCTCTTGCAATTAGCAGGAGGTACAAGACCATTCTGGACAATGCCCTATCTGTGGGAGTAAAGTGTGTCACTTCTGGTTTGAGGCACATATGATGATGTGGGTTGTCCACACTCTCTCCCCCATCACAGTGATCCACTTTTTGAGTTGCTGGTATCACAAAATGGTAGTGCCTCTGTAATCCTAGGTCTCTAACCACCAATGGCAACTCGTACTGGATAAGACATAGGGAAGAGAAAGTATGTGCATAAAGCAGTGAGATACTGAAATTAATTCATTGTGATAATATCACCTATCCTTCCCCTAGAAAGAATGTTGAGAGTTATAACTGACCCTCAGGCATAGTTGAAATCAGGAATGTTCTAGAAAACAGAAACAGAGATAAGAGTTCAATTTCATTTTGTTGCATATGGATTTCCAGTTTTCCCAGCACCATTTGTTGAAGAGGCTATCCTTTCTCCACTGTAGATTTTTGGAGCCTTTGTCTAATATAAGATAGCTGAAATTATATGTATTAGTCTCTGTGTCCTCAATTCTATACCATTGGTCTACCAGTCTGTTTTGGTGCCAATACCATGCTGTTTTTGTTATTATTGCTCTATAGTATAATTTAAAGTCCAGTATGGTGATGCCCCCTGCTTCAATTTTCTTACTCAGGATTGCTTTGGCTATTCTGGGTCTCTTATTTTTCCAGATGAATTTCATGACTGCTTTTTCTATTTCTTTGAGAAATGTCATTGGGATTTTGATTGGAATTGCATTAAATCTGTATAATGCTTTTGGTAGTATGGACATTTTGACAATATTGATTCTACCTATCCAAGAGCTAGGTTGTGGAACCAACCTAGATGTCCCTCAGTAGATGAGTGGATAAAGAAAATGTGGTATATATACAAAATGGAATTTTACTCGGCAATAAAAGAGAATAAAATAATGACATTTGCAGGTAAATGGATGAAGTTGGAGAATATAATGCTAAGTGAAGTTAGCCAATCCCAAAAATCCAAATACCGAATGTTTTCTCTGATACAAGGAGGCTAGTTCACAGTGTTGTTGGATGGGGGTACATAGGAGGATTAGAGGAACACTAGAAAGGTCAAAGGAAAGGGAGGGGAAGAGAGGGAGCAAGGGGGAGGGAGGGGGAGAAAAAAAAGGAAAAAAAATTGGTGGTTGAATGAGATGGATATCATTATCCTAAATGCATGATTGAAGATCTGAATGGTACTTATATACTTTGTATACAATCAGTTGAATGCAAAAAGATGCTATATATGTGCATTATGAATTGTAATACATTCTACTATTATAAATAAAAAAAGAAGGAAAAAAATTAAAAAAAAAAAATAAAAAATTCCCCGAAAAGAAAACAGAAACAGATGTTTGACCACTAAAGCACTGTGGTGGGTAGTCCAGGTTCTGTTAAGAGTCCTATGCTGTTACATGATGTAGGGCCTGAGTCACAGAATCTTTCTGAAGCATGGAGATTTCATGATTGCAACAGGGGATTGCAATGAGGGAACATGGTCAGAGAAGTAAGAGAGGCGATTCTTTAGCCAAATGAAAGCACAGTGTAAGGATAAAGACATCAAGCTACTGAAACAAGGCCCGCCAAGACTCCCTATGACTAAGGATAAGATTTTTGCCAGGGCTATGGTGGTGGGGGACACTGCTAAAAGTGCCAGTAGAGGTCTTGAAATTTCAGCTCTCAAAATAGAAGTTATTCTGAAGTAGAAAGCCAAGCTGGTCATGATAATTAATTAAAATTTTAAGTGGAAATTTTTAAACAAGGTTCATACAAGGTTTGGTTGCAGATTTATGCTTAAAGACACTAAGACAGTCCTCTCTCATGCTGGGTGGATTCCGCAATTCGTGGCAGCCTCAATGGAAAAGAGCTTCAGGTAGCAGGAGTTCAAGGCCAGATCATGCCAACATATGCATCTCAGGCTTCCTAGCTAATACGTTTTCATAGGAATTTTATGCCTTCCTGATTGATAATTGACTATACCATTTCATAGCACTGACACTTTAAACTATAAACATAATGAAATCAATTCATAAGATTTATTTCTATTTCCATACATTTTAACACATTTTCAAAGCAATGTGTAAAAATAAAATTTAGATTGTCTTTACTTTTCGGCTTTGTTAAAGGGACACAGAAGCCTCCATCTTTGTACAAAAATGCATAAATTTTGTTTCAGACAACATGTCAAAAAGAATAAATAACAAAGTAAATTTAGATTTATACTTTGTCCAGATACAAATTAGTTTTGCTAAATTTGGAATAATAGTGAACAGAATTCATCAACACACTCATATTTGTCTTTAATATTTGACAGATGTGCTTTTCTTAGAAATTTGATCTTTTATGAGACCTCTTAGAACCATATCTGGTTTTACTAACCAGATTCAGATGATTTACAAAAGAATAAAAGGATTGTTATTGAGAAAGGCACCCAGAGATTTATGAAGAAGTACACTTGGAAGGAAATTGGAACTTCATATGGAACAAAGTCTCATGGCCAGTAAAACAGACATTTTCTGATCACATTTTTTGTTTTTTTACCATTATCTTCATTATATTATTACTACCCAATGGTCAGCTCAAATTGGTCACTGAAGCAAATGTTAGAAGGTATTATTGAGTTAGTTAGAATAACCTGAAGGAGCCCTAATTAGGAAGGGCTGTTGTAGCTAGCTGGAAGCCATGGGTTCCACCTGATATGTATGTGACGCACCTGTAGGCACCCTCAAACCTGAAGGTATATAACCGGGTGAAAGCGGTCCGAGTTAGGAGAACGGAGAATTCAGTCAGCCGGGCAGTCACTCGGTCGGTCAGAAGAATCAGAGCGGCCAGAACGTAGGCAGAGCGGTTACAGAAGAGAAACCAGATAGAAGACAGAAGAGAAACCAGATAGAAGAAGTAATGACTGGTCAGAGTTAGGCCGAGGCTCCAGAGGACTGGTCAGAGTAAGGCCGAGGCTCCCGAGGAAGACAGAAGACAGAAGACAGAAGAAGGAAGAAAGAAGAGAGAAGAAAGAAGCTCTAATCTTTCTCTAAGCTAAGCTCTATCTTTCTTTACTCTAAGCTAAGAAGACAAGAAGAAAAGCTCGCTCTAATCTTACTCTCTAAAAATCTTTCTTTCCCTCTCTAAGCTCTCTCTAAGAAAGTAGAAGTAAAAGTAGTAAAAGCTTAACTCTGCCTCCGAGAGTTTTCATCCCGGGTTACGGTACCAGGTAGCTTACAAATGGTGGTCCGTCCGGGGCTCGGCAGGCAGAGAAGAAAAGCTAAGAAATAAGGAGAGCAACGAAAAAGTATAGCCTCAGACTCAGTTGAGACCAGCAAAAAGAGTAGTAAACAAGAGAGCATAGCCTCTGACTCAGTTGAAGCCAGTTAAGAATTAAGCTGAAGCAGAGTAGCCGGCCAAAAGCCGAAGCCGAGTAGCCAGCCAAAAGCCATAAAAAATATAGAGAAAAAGCCTTGAGCTTTAGTATAAAGAAAAAAGCCATGAGCTTAAAAGAAAATAGAGAATTAAATAGCATGGTAAAAACCATGCAGAAAAAAAAAAAAAAAAAAAGCCATTGAGCTTTGGCAAGAAAGCCATAAAGAAAAATAAAGAAGAGGAGAAAAAAAAAAAAAAAAAAAAAGTCAAAGCCGCTTATGCAATTGTGCTTAACTAGGTGCGTTAGCTGCTCCTCAGCATTAGGCTTCCTTAAAGCCACAGCACCTTCTCAAAAAGGGCTCAAATATCCACCCTTTCAAAAATAAAAGGTGAAAAACTAGGTAGGGACAAGAAAATAAAAGAAAATAGAGAAAATAAAATAGAGAAAATAGAACAAAAGCACCTTTTTAAACTAAAGGGAAGGAATATGAAGGAGCCCTAATTAGGAAGGGCTGTTGTAGCTAGCTGGAAGCCATGGGTTCCACCTGATATGTATGTGACGCACCTGTAGGCACCCTCAAACCTGAAGGTATATAACCGGGTGAAAGCGGTCCGAGTTAGGAGAACGGAGAATTCAGTCAGCCGGGCAGTCACTCGGTCGGTCAGAAGAATCAGAGCGGCCAGAACGTAGGCAGAGCGGTTACAGAAGAGAAACCAGATAGAAGACAGAAGAGAAACCAGATAGAAGAAGTAATGACTGGTCAGAGTTAGGCCGAGGCTCCAGAGGACTGGTCAGAGTAAGGCCGAGGCTCCCGAGGAAGACAGAAGACAGAAGACAGAAGAAGGAAGAAAGAAGAGAGAAGAAAGAAGCTCTAATCTTTCTCTAAGCTAAGCTCTATCTTTCTTTACTCTAAGCTAAGAAGACAAGAAGAAAAGCTCGCTCTAATCTTACTCTCTAAAAATCTTTCTTTCCCTCTCTAAGCTCTCTCTAAGAAAGTAGAAGTAAAAGTAGTAAAAGCTTAACTCTGCCTCCGAGAGTTTTCATCCCGGGTTACGGTACCAGGTAGCTTACAAATGGTGGTCCGTCCGGGGCTCGGCAGGCAGAGAAGAAAAGCTAAGAAATAAGGAGAGCAACGAAAAAGTATAGCCTCAGACTCAGTTGAGACCAGCAAAAAGAGTAGTAAACAAGAGAGCATAGCCTCTGACTCAGTTGAAGCCAGTTAAGAATTAAGCTGAAGCAGAGTAGCCGGCCAAAAGCCGAAGCCGAGTAGCCAGCCAAAAGCCATAAAAAATATAGAGAAAAAGCCTTGAGCTTTAGTATAAAGAAAAAAGCCATGAGCTTAAAAGAAAATAGAGAATTAAATAGCATGGTAAAAACCATGCAGAAAAAAAAAAAAAAAAAAGCCATTGAGCTTTGGCAAGAAAGCCATAAAGAAAAATAAAGAAGAGGAGAAAAAAAAAAAAAAAAAAAAAAAGTCAAAGCCGCTTATGCAATTGTGCTTAACTAGGTGCGTTAGCTGCTCCTCAGCATTAGGCTTCCTTAAAGCCACAGCACCTTCTCAAAAAGGGCTCAAATATCCACCCTTTCAAAAATAAAAGGTGAAAAACTAGGTAGGGACAAGAAAATAAAAGAAAATAGAGAAAATAAAATAGAGAAAATAGAACAAAAGCACCTTTTTAAACTAAAGGGAAGGAATATGAAGGAGCCCTAATTAGGAAGGGCTGTTGTAGCTAGCTGGAAGCCATGGGTTCCACCTGATATGTATGTGACGCACCTGTAGGCACCCTCAAACCTGAAGGTATATAACCGGGTGAAAGCGGTCCGAGTTAGGAGAACGGAGAATTCAGTCAGCCGGGCAGTCACTCGGTCGGTCAGAAGAATCAGAGCGGCCAGAACGTAGGCAGAGCGGTTACAGAAGAGAAACCAGATAGAAGACAGAAGAGAAACCAGATAGAAGAAGTAATGACTGGTCAGAGTTAGGCCGAGGCTCCAGAGGACTGGTCAGAGTAAGGCCGAGGCTCCCGAGGAAGACAGAAGACAGAAGACAGAAGAAGGAAGAAAGAAGAGAGAAGAAAGAAGCTCTAATCTTTCTCTAAGCTAAGCTCTATCTTTCTTTACTCTAAGCTAAGAAGACAAGAAGAAAAGCTCGCTCTAATCTTACTCTCTAAAAATCTTTCTTTCCCTCTCTAAGCTCTCTCTAAGAAAGTAGAAGTAAAAGTAGTAAAAGCTTCACTCTGCCTCCGAGAGTTTTTCCTCCCGGTTTTCGGCAACAGGCAGCTTACAATAACCAACTTGGAATCAGGCAAGGGTTTGATATAATCATTATTACATATAAATAAATTGGGTCTATGTAAAAAAACAACAACAACAAAAAAAAAGAATGATTTCATTAAGTTGCCTAGTCAACTAAGTGTTTAGAATCATTTCAAGTTCTTTTTTTGTCATGTATGCTTTTACGGACTTAGGGAAAAAATGAGTTAAATTCTTTTACTCTTTGTGAATTAGTGCAATATTTTATACCTCTGTCTTTCAAGTAGGAACATTAAACTGTCACTTTGGTTGTTCAATAACCTGATGGCAAATATATGTATATGGTCAGGCACATCGTATACACACACAGCTTTAAAATACCATCCCGCTTAAATCAATAGTGTGGAATTTATTGACTTAATTCCTTCTTGAGGAAAGAAAAAATGAGCAGTGGGGCTTTCTTATGACTTACCATTGTTCCTACATGGTTTCAAAATTGTTTATGATTATAAAAAAAAATTCATCTACTTCTTGTCAAACTGATAAACAAATAGGCCAAGGAATTGCCAAGGGAACCAAATCATTTTCAAAGACTGTATAATGAAAACACCAGAAAATATTTTACCGTTGAAGAATTTAAGCACACAGAGCTCTTTCAAAGCCATACAATTTATTTAATTATTATTATTTTTTTTTTAGTTATCACAATGTCAGCATACTCATATGGGTGAACGTATGTGTGTGCATGTATGCTAAATGTACAGAAACACATTCTCATAGATGCACTTTTCCCACATGTTATATTGTCCAAGTTTCTTAAACAATGTGAAATTAATTTAGCAGATTCATTCTAGAAAATCACCAAACGATAATAAAATAATTGATATAAAATGATACTGTAAAAATACAACTAGCTGCCTAGGAATATACTGAGGTACCTGAGATATGTCACTTTCTCACATGATCAACATTCTCCTGCTTGAAAGGAGATGAGAGAGGAATCATTTTCTGGAAGTAGATGTACCAGATCCTAGTAACTCCAGGTGGAAGGACACAGGACCCTAGACCCGTGTAGAGTGAAGGACACAGCCAGAAGGAAGTGGGATATGAAATCTGATGTGTGACAGTAAAGAAACAAAACAATGCTGCTTAATTAGACAGCCAGAAGAGAAAGCAGAGGAACAGGACTGGCCACAGGAAGAAGCCCTATGGTGTCACTGACTTCTTTTTCTTTTTTTTTTTTTTTTTTATTATTTATTTACTTATTCATCATGCACAAGTATAGTATCTTTTTACATACAACTGCTTGTATACAAAGTATATAAGTACCATTCAGATCTTCAATCATGCATTTAGGATAATGATATCCATCTCATTCAACCACCAATTTTTTTTCCCACCCCCCCCCTTACTCCCTCCCTCCCCTCCCTTTCCATTGACCATTCTAGTGTTCCTCTGATCCTATGTACCCCCTTCCAACAACACTGTGAACCAGCCTCCTTATATCAGAGAAAACATTCGGTACTTGGATTTTTGAGATTGACTAATTTCACTTAGCATTATATTCTCCAACTTCATCCATTTACCTGCAAATGCCATTATTTTATTCTCTCTTATTGCTGAGTAAAATTCCATTTTGTATATATACCATATTTTCTTTATCCACTCATCTACTGAGGGGCATCTAGGTTGTTTCCATAACCTAGCTATTGTGAATTGTGCTGCTATAAACATTGAAGTGGCTGTGTCACTGTAATATGCTGTTTTTAAGTCTTTTGGGAACAGACCCAGGAGTGGGATGGCTGGGTCATAGGGTGGTTCCATTCCCATTTTCCCAAGAAATCTCCATACTGCTTTCCATAGCGGTAGAATAGACGCACAAGCAATATGAAGAAACAAGGGAAGAAAGTGACACAAACAAATCAATATACCTCCTCAGTAGATTCCATACCATGCACAGTTGGTGCAATGCCAGAGATGGAATTCAGAAATTACATATTCCAAATGTTAGCGGAACTTAAGAATGAACTCAAAAATGAGATGAGGGAGCAAATACAGGAGGTGAAAGATCATTTTGACAAAGAACTCCATAAACAAATACAGGAAGTAAAAGATTACTTCAATAGGGAGATAGAAGCTCTAAAGAGAAACCAAACAGAAATTCCAGAAATGAAAGAAGCAATAAATCAAAATAAAAGCTCAATCGAAAGTATCACCAACAGAGTAGATCACTTGGAAGAAAGAACCTCAGACAATGAAGACAAAATATATATCCTAGAGAAAAATCTAGATTACACAGCAAAAATGGTAAGAAACCAAGAACAGAACATTCAAGAATTATGGGACAACATAAAAAGACCAAACATAAGAGTGATTGGGGTAGAGGAGGGGGCAGAGTTTCAAGCCAAAGGAATGAGTAATTTATTTAATGAAATAATTACAGAAAATTTTCCAAACTTGAGGAATGAAGGGGAAAACCAAGTTCAAGAGGCCTACCGAACACCAAACATACAAAATCACAACAGATCCACACCAAGACACATTATAATGAAAATGCCTAATATACTGAGCAAGGAGAGAATATTAAAAGCCACAAGAGAAAGGAAGCAGATTACATATAGGGGGAAACCAATCAGACTTTGTTCAGATTTTTTCTACCCAGACCTTAAAAGCAAGAAGATCCTGGAATAGCATATTTCAAGCTCTGAAGGAAAAGGGATGTCAACCAAGAATCTTATATCCAGCAAAATTGAGCTTTAGATTTGAAGATGAAATAAAAACCTTCCACGACAAGCAAAAGTTAAAAGATTTCACATCTCGAAAGCCAGCACTTCTGAACATCCTGGGCAAAATTTTTCATGAAGAAGAAGAGAAAAATAACAATGAAAATCCACTGACTTCTTTAATACAAACAAAATACAGAATCCCTGGTGAGGAAGGACAGCCAGAGTCTGGCCCCTGAATCGAACCTGAGAATTGTGCTCCCCTGGGGATTTCTCTCTGGTTGTGTTTTCATGTTGAGCACAGATGTGTGTGGTAGGGGGGGGCTCCCCACTTTACATTGTACAGGTCAGCTGTCCTTTTCCTTCCTTCTAGCAAAGACCAGGATGGGGTGACAGAGGATTTATTCGGGCATAAGGAGGGAGGGGAAAAGAAAATTAACATAAATTGCCATAAATTTAGCCAATCTGAGCTGCCAGGTAAACCAAGAGAGATCAGTCCCTTGGGTCTTTCTAGGACTCCGTGGCTGGAGTCAGGAGTGTCTATCTGTTCGTTGCAGTGAAGATCCTCACTTCCACTTTACTGCGAACCCATCCTGCTGCTTCACTGCTTCCTTCTAATTAAGGACTAGATGAAGCTTCAGTTTAAATAAATCCTACTCTAACAACTCTAATCGAAATTGGCCTTTGGGTGTGTTTCTTTTTCTCTCTCTCTCTCTCTCTCTCTCTCTCTCTCTCTCTCTCTCTATTTCCATTTTTTCTTTTGGCACTAGGGATTGAACCCAGGGGCATTTTATCACTGAGCTACATCTCCAGTCTTTTTCATTTATTTTTGTTTTACTTTGAAACACTCTTGCTAAGTTGCTGAGGGTCTCATTAAATTCCTGAAGCTGGCCTGGAACTTGCAGATACTCCTGACTTAGCCTTCTAGGTAACTGAGATTGCAAGCACGTGACACCAAGCCCATCTCGACCTCTGATTTTTTTTTTTAATCCACATATCATCTATTTGAGATTTAATTCTTTATTCTCCTAAATAATACTGCAGTTGTTTGATTTTAATGAGAAATAAAAATGTTTTGTGCACAGTTCTCAGCATATACTAGGCATTTAGTATTTAATAAATCAAATAAAAGAAGATATAACTTCTGAATATTACTTTAAAAGATCGGTAGCTATATTGCATAACTAAGGAAAGCTTGGCAAATGGCTGTTCTCTCCATGTATATTAAAATCCTACAAAACCATCGCACAGATGTAAAAGGTGAAGGAAGAGTTCTTCCTTGTCCTTGAAAGGGCGCTTAACTAAAAATATTGACTATATGAGGCTTTGTAATCATTCCCAGGGAATCTGACTTCATGTCATAAAAGCAGCTGACAAATTTTGGCACCTATGTCATGAGAGATACTTTCTAATGGCTTAGAAAAAAATGTGAGAAATGGTGGGGGCTTTTGGTGAGGAGCAGGTATCAAAAGAGACACCATCATTGTTTCTGTCTCTCATTCAATTGTCTGTTTCCACTTCCAGTTGCTCCTGAATCCCTCGGAATATGTGTCTGAGTCAATCTTCTTTTCGTTTGGCATTGGTCCTTCGATTCATTCACCCAACTAATATTTACTATGAGCTCTTCCATGCCGGGTACTCAGCGGGAGCTGGATTGACTCACTGGACCGTGGACAGCCTGTCCTCATCTCTCACACTCTAATGGTCGACACCTAAATGAGCATGTGAATTGATAAATAAAAAGGAAACCACAAACTACAAGAGCAAGGAAGAAGATAAGTGCAAAGACAATAAGATGGGGTTACCAGAAACAGCTGCTCTCCAGAAATGAGTCTCCCATGCAGTAAGCTTGATGAAGAACATTCCAGACTGATACTGGTATTCCTAAAGTTGGGCCTTATCCTTCCTTACCTATTTTTATTAGAAAGGAAATCAGGACTATTTCTCCATATCATCGTAATCATAGAACTTCAGAGGGTTGAGCCGTTCTCTGGAAATACCTTCCCAGAATCACTCAAATGACAATTTTGAAATAATCAAATTCAAAATTGTCACAAGGAAATTTTGAGAAAAAAACTTAGACTTATGCATATGAATGCGTACAGAAAACTAGATGATGCAGTTTATCAGAAACAAAAGTACAAATTTCAATGACCTCTACATTATAGCACAAAACAATGATGATGATTTTTTCACGGGACTGACCAAATGCTTGACTAAATTGTTAAATGTCTCCTCTCCACTCAAATCTAGACAAAATCCTTTTCTCATACACCCAACAATCATGATCACAAACAAGCCAAAGGCCCTTCCCAAGTTTGCCCTTCTGAAGAATGACCTTCGACACTGATGTTCTATATTATAGTACGATCCTTCTCTTTCATGCCCCACAGGTAGAAACATGAGTGGACCACCATTAGAAAGTGGGCAAAGCATCAAAGGAGTGGGCTGATGGGTAGACATGAGGCAGAGCGTACTCCACATAGCCCTTCCTAAGCGGAATGAAGATCTAATTCATTGAACCAATCCTTTTTCTCTTATGGACATTTAACTGACAGTACAGAATCAATAGCAGCAGAGCTGTAGTTTAAAGCCACTAGGCAAAAAAGAGAAGCTGCAATGACTTAGAGTATTTGGGAGGGGGGATTAGAGAATACGCTGATGCCAGATAATATCAGTAGGAAGATAAAAGTGCAAAACAGAGTGAAGATGAGTAGAGACATGAATGTGGAGCACAGATGTGGATATTAGGGAGGACTAGCAGCTTATGTCTTCAGCACTGCCTTGGATTCAGTTCTAGCTGCTACTTGGCTGAGACATACAGTTCTCATGCTTGGATTTCTGGAACATCCTGGCTTCCGTATTGCCACAGATAGCCTCATAAGATGCATAGTTCAGTCCTGCTCAGTCACTTTACCAGGAATGGCTGAGACTGTTCTTTTTTTTTTTTTTTTTTTCTTTCTTTCTTTTTAATGAAATCAATTTATTTAATTTCACACTCAGTATTAATTTTTTTTTTGCATAAAAAAGGCATGAAGAGGCTCAAAAGGGAGAGAAACATTTTACAAGTTGTATAGATTCTATATCTTAGATTAAAATATATTAACTTCAAGGGCTGGGGCTTTAGCTCAGTGGTAGAGTGCTTGCCTAGCATGTGTGAGTCACTGGGTTCAATTCTCAACACCACATAAAAAATAAATAAATAAAGTATCCATCTGCAACTAAAAATATTTTTTACAAAAAGATATTAACTTCAGAAAGGCTCTAAAATGGTATAAAATCAATACTATGTGAATCCAGATAGCTATTTCATTTTCATAGTTAGCAGAAACTTCTCAGATATTATAACTGATATTTCCATATACTTTATAGACATTTGTTTTACTCCCCTTTGTAAGAATATGCTCATGAAAATAATAAAATACAAGACTAATTTCACATAAGTGTGAACTCATGACAAAGGGAAGAAAAAAGCTTTGTTTTAGGGAATGGTCAACACATTCACTGATCGCCACTTTTATAAAACACAGAAGTTTAGTAATATAAGAAATAAAGAGAAGCAGAAAATACAAAAATGATAAAACTTGTTCAAGATACCATTTTCTAAGTCTTCTTATTCTTTTTCTATTTTTTAATTTGTTTTAATTAGTTATACATGACAGTAGAATGCATTTATGCACTGATATATCATACATAGATGAGATATAATTTCTCATTTTCTAAGTGTACTATATTAAAAGGATAATAAACATTTTTTATTTAAATTCCAGGTGATGTCCCAATATCAGTAAACTGTTCTGCAGGCCCACCTGGGCTGGTACAAGAAATGAAACCGTTTACTAGTCTTCTTTATTTGTGTGATTTTGTTAGGTAAATATTCTTGTTGTTATCCTGGGTAGTTCCAGCAATGCTAATCCCTCTCATTCTATCTTTACAACTTAAAAATTTATAAAACTAAGTCTTCACTTCTAATTCTCTATCCTGTCTGTTTATAATCTAATAAGAAAGACTATTTTCTGAGATGGTTCTTTAATCAACGAATGCCTAACAGCAATAGGTCCCATGACATCACCAAACGAAACAATGGAAGTGCTCCACACAGTACCACTGCTGAGTCTCCAGAACCCAGGACAGTGGCTGGTGGTACACAGTAAGCACTCAGTAGATGTTTGTGAATGAATTAATGACTCAGGAGGAAAAAATGAATACCAGTTAATTTATTCATTATTGAAAATTGTTCCTCTCTTCTTGAACCAAGGTCTCCTTAAAACTTAGAAACGTCATTTTATATCATAGTTTCTACTCATAGGATACATTTAGAAACAGACATCTGAAGAAGTCACTTTTATCATTTTAGGCAAGTGTACGATACAAATAACATCAACAAAAGTGAGAGTACCAAAATAATCACCTACTCCATTTCTGTTTCTGAGCATTCAAAATTGTCCCCTGCTTTCTCTTACAACAAAAAACATACTGTTGCTGGAAAGGAAAAAAAGAAAAGGTTGGAAGGTGCAGGAGAGAAGAAAAAGGACCCCTGAACCCTGAATAGCCCATGCCCAGCTCCTGTCCCCTGACCTGATCCACAGTCTCTTTTCCACCTGTCTCCTCTGAGAGCTTTTGATTCAAAGCCAATAAATTTAATGGCAGCCCCTCTTCCAGAAGCAAAGATGTGGCCCCTGCCCCTTCAGCCCATCTCTTCTCAAATTGCCTGGCTTGTTTCCCCACCAGTTCTGATAAAGTCAGTCAAGGTTGTACATTAGGGTAAATGAAAGATAAAAAGAAAAGAAAAAGGAAAATTCACCATCTTCAGATGAAATAACCCTGAGTTCAGAGCTACATCTCCATGGTATTGATTAAATCAAGAAAACAGCTATTCGTAGCTTTGGTTTTTATGCTTATGAGTTCTCTTCCTTAAAGATTTTTTTAATTATGCTCAAGGGTAGTAGTTGATAGACAGAATTAAATGAAACCCACAAGGTATTAAGCAGTCATGAAATGATCTGAATGTTTAACTTGAGAAAAGAATGAAACATCTTCTTGAGTCCATTTCAACTAAGCAATTTCTGCTACAGCATTATCAGGTAAAAAATAAAATAGGTTGGTAAGTTAACATTACATTATATTGGGACATAGTCATTTTTTAGTTGCATTCAGGACTTGATAACAAAGGTCCTGCCGATGTTTAATGTTTAACATGGTAATTTATATCAGGTTATAAATAATTATTAATAACGCTTGAACTGTCTAAAATTTGTACAAACTGTTTAATTGTATATAAAATGAGCATTTTATTCCTGCTTCCAGATGAAAGATTTCAGCTATCAACTGTGGACGAATTTCTTCTATAGTATTTGATTTCAGAAAGGACAGTGTTGTTTGTTAAAAAGAACTTTTTATTTTCGTTTTCTACATGGATATATAAATCATACACTATAACAAAGCCATTCTTTAAAGTTGCAAAAGAATAGCAATAAAAAAGTCTTCCATGTTTATTTTTCCCTCTTGGTGTTTAAAAAAAAAAATGTTCAAACTAATTTTTCTCCCAAAAAACTTGCTCTTGGGCTTAATAGCTTGTACAATAAGTTACATTTCAGCCTTGGAGGAAAATATGACAAACTGAATTATATTCTTAGAAAAACAATGTTATAATGGAAAGTTTGGTAAGTTGTTAGCTATAACTATAGTGTATGGCATAAACAATTATGAGAACTAGGAGTGAAAAATTACACGTGCATATTTTCATTTAATTTGGGGAACAAAGCATGTCTATATGTACGTAGTGTCAATCCTCAAAAGGGGCTTCTTCTCCTAAATGTGCAAATTTAATGTAAATACTATCCCATAAGACAATATCTCAAACACATACCTAAGGGAAAAAGAACAAAGTCTGATGCAAGCATTTTACAGCATTTTATGTTTTCCAAATAATGACCTGTCCTTGTTGAGCTAGGAAAAAAAATAGTAAGACAATAAGTTATATAGGTAAAACAAAAACAAAATAACAATGGCAACAACAAATTCTCCACTGGAAGTGCCCATGGATTACTGCTCACATTTCTATATGTTGACCTGAAGGAATTTTCATACTGATTGCAGAGTCTTCCACAACACAGGCCATATTGTGACCCACTACGCCAAACCATAACAGCCAAGGCAGATGGGCCAAAGGTCACTGCCAAATGGAGCCCACAGACTGGGATGCCCTCCCACTGAGGGTTTCCCCAAGTAACAGAAATATCTCGTACAGCTCTCCAAAACTCCCTAAACTAATTTTAAAACACAAATTGAGGGGAGCTTTCCCAATAGCAGCTGACTCCCTCTGAAGAGCATATCACAGGGCTCTGGACTTGTCCTTATGACAATGTAGTAGCGCATGTTTTCATATTTGGCAGACTAGTTAATGAAACAGTCTCAAAAAATATATAAAATGTATTTCAAAAAAAATTATGCATATACTCTGCTTAAAATATCTTTAAAAAAAGGACAAAAATTTGTGCAGCTATATGTGGGTGGTGGGAGTTATCAAAGAAGGAGAGAGATGTCAGGAAGGCAGTGGACTTTTAATGTAGAAAAGAGAAAGAAACTTCTGAATGGGAAAAGGGAAAAATGCATACAAAAAAGGAGAAGCTCACAGAGATGTACAAAGGACTGGTGGCTAAACCTCAGAGTATTTGAGGGAAGCCTGAAGGAGCAGGCAAAAGAGAGCAGAGTTAGAATGTGTCTGCTCTGTCAGGAGAAAAGTGGATAAAGAGCACCTGGATTCCCTAAGCTTACTCTGCTTGCTGCCTGCTGTAAACACACCTCACATCTCCTCCTCTCCACTGAACTTTGCATTTTGTTTTGTTTCCTTCAAGAGCTATGGTGAAGATAAAAACCATTCCCTCGTTATTTTGTATGCTAGGTTTTGTGTTTCATTAAATCACATACCATCTCCAAGTAAAGCTAAGTAACTCTGATCTTATTCATAGAACAACTGCATTTTTATTTTTTGAATAAATAGGATCACATATGCATAAATAGTCATCTTCAATGCCCAGGAGGGATTCATTCCAGGTTTGTCCTCCATAGACACCAAAATCTATGAGTGCTCAAGTCCCTGATTAACAAAAGATGTGTTGTAGCATTTGCATGTAACCTACATAAACCCTCCCACCTACTTAGCTCATCTCTAGATTATTCACAATACCTATTACAATGTAAATAGCTGTTTTCCTGTATTGTCCAAGGAATAACAAGGAAAGAAAATTCTGTATATACTCAGAACAAACATAAATTTTTTTTTCAAATAATTTTGATACACAGTTGGTTATATCTGAAGACAAACCCTCAGATATGGAGATGCAGCTGTGTGTGTGTGTGTGTGTGTGTGTGTGTGTGTGTGTATAACCTATCATGGAAACATACGAGTTACCCCATTATATTGCTTCTTCTGCATAGTATTGCACACGGAATTTTTTACATTGTTTCTATGTTTCGTTCATTTCAAACAATACTCCTGTGGCTGACCTATTAAATGTGCCTCCGGCTGATATGCCAGTGTAACAAATAGTCTGCACCCATAGTTTATGTTTGAGTCCTGACAGCTTCCAGCCTCACACCTCCACCCCTCCCCTCTTGCCCCACATCTGCAGCTGATGGGAAAGCCCAATCTCCACTCCCTGGTGCCCCCAGTCCCACCTGTTAACCACAATGAAAACCACACTCTCCCCTCTTTGCTCTCTTAAGCCACATTACACCTGCTCAGGAGCCTGCCCTGGTTCCTCAGAAAGCCTCATTATGTGAGTAGTACTTCCCCCAACTATTTAGGTGCATTTAGTATCCATCCAAGTATCTGAACCAAATTTGGGTGGGCATTCGATTTCATTCCACCTCAGGCGAATAATAAGGTAGCAAGTATGGTATGTAGTTCTCCATGTAGATATTTCTTTTATTTATTATTTTTTTATTTGAAGTTGTTGTATATATAACAGTAGCATGCATTACAATTCGTAATACTCAAGGTAGATATTTTTAAATGTGGTAAATAGAAGGCTATATACATTTATAACACCGAAGAGCCCATTTTCCCCACAGTTATCAAATGATAGTAATTTTTGCAACCCAATACCACAAAAGCAAGAATATAGATAGAATTCAATTGCCTTAATTTATAATTCTCTGATTAATGAGCTTGATGTGCTTTTATTTATTATCTATTTGAAATTCTTTTTCTATCATTAGCATTCCATTCTTATTTTTCTTACACTTAAGAACTCTATCAATGATATTAGTCTTCATCTGTGATATATATTGCTTGTATTCCACTCATTCTTACTTTATTATTTTAATCTTGCTGTCTTTTTTTGTAGTCAAGTTTTTTTTATTTTTGTGCAGAAATAAGTCAGTCAGACCTTTGCATTTTGTTTTTCCTGTTCAGTTGATGCTTAGGAAGAACTTCCACATCCTACAACTACAAATTTATCTTTCCATATTTTATTTTATAATGACTGTCTTTATTATTAGCAATTACTTATGTAATTCAGTTGAAATTAATCTTAAAATATGCTATGATATAATAATTTTTTTCTCAAGGATGTGCCTAACTATCTTATTACCACTTACTCAATAATTGACTTTTCTAGACTGACTTGTAATACAAATTTTATCACATACAAAATTCCCTCATTCTATGTATATGTATAATGATTTTATACTTTGTTCTGTTTCATTGGTCTGTGTGACTATCCATTGCTTCTTTTGTTTTCTTTTCTCTTTATTTGTGGTATTGGGGATCTAATCTCACACATGCTCAGCAAGCACTCTGCCACTGAGATACACCCCAGCCCTCCACTGCTTTTTTAGTCAAAATAAGTCTTTATTTACAGGCACCCTGTAAATAATAAATCTTTATTTACAGCACCTTTTATTACAGGCACCCTCCCCCATCCCACCAGAATTTTTTTTCAAATTTTCAAATGTTCTTGGTTGTTGTTTGCAGTAAATTTTAACATTAACTTATCAGACTCTATGAAAATTTGTTTAGCCTGTATTTCATACTATTTCTTCAGATTATTTTTTTTTAAATTAAAATTATTATTACATTTAAACTTTTATCAGGCTATAGCATATTTATTAATTTGTTCAGTTTTTCTACTTGTTCTATTTCTAATTTGTTCACAATTTTCAATTTGTGAAATTGATTTATGAGTACTAGATATTAATAGACACATATTTACACACATTACTGTTTTTGAATGTATAAGCAATGCATATGTCTATGGTGATTTTTTTTTCTGTTTTTCAAACTGCCATAATTAAAATGATAGTCATTATAAACCACATTTCAGAGTCAAAAATTTCATGCTTTTACTATAGAAAAGTAACATTTGCTAATGTATTTTCTAAATATTGATTGTTTATAAATGTTTAATATTGCTTTTGTTCTATCTCTGACTGCTTACATAAGAATTAGAGGTTATTATTATAGAGAACGCTATAAAATAAACACTTTTGAATTTTTAGTATATTTGGCAATCAGTATTTAAAATATCATAAAAAGAAATTTCTTATATGCAAATAAGTATTTAGCAGCCATTTGTTTTATAAACTAGATGTACATAAATCAGATTTCCCTAAATATAAAACCCTATACTCTTCTGTTAATGTCTTCTATCAACAGTTTGTACACAAATCAAAGTGGGTAAATCAATTGACTCATTTGAATGTTATTAACACTCAATATTACAATTAGTGGTTTAGTGTATCAGAAAACAGCAGCTATTTTTTTTAAAAAAAAGAAGGTGCTAAGCAAGAACACCAGGGATTTAATAACAAGAAACTTCTTCATTAACAAGGCTATTTGACCCAGGTCAATGAGGCCAAGTAAATCAGAAGCCAAGATGCTATAATTAGAAGAAGATAATCCAGTTAATATCAATATGTGGTACCGATATTAATCTTTTTATAACCCATGCTTAACCTGATGTTTAAAAAGAAATATTATGTGTCCTTTGAAAGTTTCTCTGACTTGATTCCATAGGGCAGGTTTAACACCAAGGAAGTCCAAGTAAAAATAGGTTAGAGAGTATCAAAAATTTCCCTAGACCTCAAAATCCACAAGTAAAAAGCAATTATGTTAATAGCAATAATCCATTTATCTCAGGTTCCTGCTTTTATAAACATCAACCTCATTAAAACTTTATCCACCTCTACTTAAGTTTGTATGTTGAAGGTCCCCCAAAGGCCCAATGTTTTAAAGGCTTGGTGCCCAGCTTAGTGCTATTGGGAGGTGGTAGAACCTTGAAGAAGAGGGGTCTAGCACATTTTAGATTATTGGGGGTGTCCTCAGCAGGGATTATAGGACCTTGATCTCTTGTCTCTCTCTGTTTGCATTTGGCTATGAGGTCAATGGTTTTGCTATACCAAGTGCCTCCACCATGATATGCTCCTCCCCCTGCCCCGACACACACACACACACACACACACACACACACACACACACACAAACACTGGAGGTCTAAAAGTGATAGGTCCAGCTAACCATGGACTAAGCCTCCAAAACTGTGAGCCAAAGTAAAACTTTTCTCTTTCTATGTAGATTACCTCAGATATTTAGTGTGGTGATGAAAAACTGACTGATTAATACAATCTCCAGGAATTTCTGGAATATCAAGTCTCACACATGGAGACCTAAGTCCACTTGGTAACATGTGATCTCTAATATTTCTGCATCTGCCTTTGTGGCTGTCTGTCTACCCCTTCCCTCCAGGACTGACCCAGGTGCACCAGAGTCCCTGGAAAGGAACTGTGAATGCTTTGTGTGAGGCTTAGTGGAGAGACTTCCTCTCTTGAGGTGTGTAGGGTAGAGGTGAGATTGGTTTCCCTGGAGGCTGAGGACTTACGTGTGAACAAGAACAAATTTTGAATCATTCAGGTCTGTCTCCAACTTCCTCTTTTTAGGACTGGTCATGAGTTGCATCTAATACACATCTTCAGTATATACATGTGCAGGGATTGTGCTAAGTACTGCTTATGCAAAACTGCAGAAGATATAGCTCGACATTCAAAAGCTCATGTGCAGTAAAGGTGATCTGTACTTTTAAGAAGAAACATGGTAAAGAAATAGACCAAATTGCCTGAATACTTCTTGACCATTGTTTGAAGAAACACCCTAGATGTTCGTCACCACTGCCTCATATCATGTTGAAAATGACGATGCTCTTTTCTTAAATTTTTATTTGTTCTTTTTGGTTACACGTGACAGTAAAATGTATTTTGACATAGTATACATACATAAAGTATAACTTCCCATTCTTGTGGTTGCACGTGGTGTGGAGTTTCACTGGTCGTGTATTCATATAAGAACATGGGAAAGTTATGTCCGATCCATTCTCCTGTCTTTCCTACTCCCATTCCCCTTTCCCTTTAGTCCCCTTTGTCTGATCCATTGAACTTCTATTCTTCCCTCCCCCACCCCCATTATGTATTAGCATCCACATAGCAGAGAGAACAGTTGGCCTTTGGTTATTTGGGATTGGCTTATTTCACTTAGTATAATAGTCTTCAGTTCCATCCATTTACCAGCAAATGCCATGTTTACATTCTTCTTTAAAGCTGAGTAATATTCCATTGTGTATATACACCACATTTTTTTATCCATTCATCTGTTAAAGGGCACCTAGGATGGTTCCCTAGCTTAGCTTTTGTGAATTGAGCTGCTATAAACATCCATCCTTCGCTTTACCATTTGAGAGGCTTTACCAGTCTCAGTGCCGTCCAACCTTTAGACGTGAATCTAGACTTGGGCTCTGTTAATGGAGAGAAGAAAAACCAGCTCATCCTGTTTATCTAAAACTCACTTCTCTATCAGCTTACCCAGCAGTCAGGAGCCTCCTACGGGAGCAGGAATAATATTTGGGCATTTTAAGCATTTCCATTCTAAAATAATCCCTTTGTTTTCACACACATTAAATATTATATGGATACTTTATTCAGGTTCTCCAGAGAGACTGAACTTACAGGATGTATATTTGGTGTGAGTCCAGGAATCCAAAGTCCAAAGAGCTTAGAATGGCATCCAACAGCAGATCAAAAGTCTACCCCAGCCTCAGAAGACAGAGACACCAATTTGCCTTTTCTCTGTTTTTCTTCTGTGTCCCCAGCAGATGAAATTTAGTCCACCTAGATTCACATGCCAATCTCTCTGAAAACACCTTCACAGACACACCCAAAAGCAGCACTTTACCAATTCTTTAGATACTCCCTAATCCAGTCAAATTAGCCACCACAATAGGGAAAACACACACACACACACACACACACACACACACACACACACACACAAATATTTAAAGCAGATAGCTTTGTGTCACTGCTTACTTTCTTACTTTTGTGAACACTGTTGATAATATAGTAAGGGTGGAAAAAAACAAGGCAAATTCCTGTCACCTCCTTTCTGCAGATGAGGGGAGAAATGAGGTGGGTAAAAACTTGATTTTTACCACTCTTCAAACCAAGTGTAAGTGCTGACTCCAAGTCTACTGTCAATGTATTCAAAATGTGGTCTCGGGGGTTCAGGTTCTTAGCACATGGCCCCCTTCATATCCCCTACACCCTAATTCCTAATCTACAAGGCAGCCTCTAAAGAACAACTGTCAAAGCTTCCTACAATTTAGAGAAGAGAGACTTTCTGCCCACTGCCAAATGAAAAGTTAAGTACCTTATCAAAATGCATAGCAAAATATGCCATCACCAAAGGGCAAAAGTAGCTTTCAATACTTTATTTAAACTTACATATGTTATTATGTCTGACACATAAAGTAGCTCAAAACCTTCCTTGATGCTTCCTTCACTTCACAGGAAAAAAAAATTGTTAATTTTTCTTCTACAACAACACAAGACTATGATTACACCAAATCTCCTTATACTGTAACTAGGGGGAAAGAATGGGGAGGGAAGTTTACATGTTTAAATGAATTTCTTAATTCCCTCAAATTCTGCAACAATTTTAAAACTCTGAAATCCCCATGACATATGCTACCTATGAATAATATTTTTAAATCCATATATGCCAATATGCCACTACTGTTCTCACATTATTAGTCAAGTAAAGTTCTTCACTAATTCTACATAACAAAATGTTCCCCACACTTGAAGATGCTTGGAAATTTTCGTCTTTTTCTGGAATTCTATTTTACCCTGAAGCACACAATGTTAATTCTTAATTTCTTTGAGAAAATCCACAGACCTCAGGATCTTAACACCCATTAGACCTTGAAGTGATTGTCCATATGAACTGTCTTTATTCAATCTCAGTTCACCATCGCGTTCATCTCCTATTCCAAGAAATGCTTCAGCCTTGTCACTGGGCACTGTGTCTTCTGACCCCATGGATGTAACTGACAACATCTTTTATTCCAATCCATTTACCTTCCATCCTTCAATTAAAACTGTAAAGGAGTCATGGCCAAGCTAAGGCAAGATACAAGAACGGGAACCATCTTTGAATCCCCCTTCTTTCTGCCCTACAATCTTCAGTGTGTCTTACTGTCCCTCTCTGAGTACTTTTATGATGATCTCACCTTTTTCTGGGCATTGTGTTTTGTTGTTGTTGTTCGATTTTTTTTTCTCATGTCTCCATTTCTATCTTTCTAACTCACTGTCCTCTTTCACCTTTTCCTTCTTAGCTTCAAATTCTCTCTCAATTTTTTTCTCCCTTTTCAAATGGAGTCACAAACACAGAGACACACAGAACTCAAGGGCAGAAAGTCAAGTGCCTGGCCTTGGGCTACTCTCTGAAGTTTCATTGACTTTTTTATTGCACATTTTCTTCCTTATGTTTCCTCAAATATCTCCAGGGTTGCTTCCCAGCCCAACCCACCTGTCTATCCACACAGCTAAAACATACCTTTCTTATCCCTGAAGATCACTCTTTATTCTTTGTCTAGCAGATTCGGTTATTCTGCTAAATGAGATGTGGTTCAGAAGAGTTGGCCATTTGTCACCTTTACGTTCAAATGCATTTTAATAATTCCCTTTCTCTCTTGTTCTATATCAAAGAAGTTGTTTCACTTTGGGAAGCTAGCCTTGCAGCATGTCCCCGAAAAGAATGCCACACGGGTACTTGTATAATTTACCTACATCTAGAAGACTGAGAAGGGCTTAGTGTTCCTTCTCCCCTTTAGAAATTATTATTAGGTGCAAAAAAGATAAAGACTCAAACATGCAGAACTTTAATTCATTCTATAAGCATGGATGGAGACTTCCAAGGGCAGTTTGGAGCCAGGCACAGGGGATACAAAGATAAGTAAAATGCAGCCCTAGTCCTGAGCACAGTCCAGTGAGGGGTGCACACAGCACGAGGTGGCTACTGCTGGGATGGGGACTATGAGGTGGCATCGGAGGAACTAGAAAAAAGTGCCTTACCCAGATGAGATCGAGGAGGCACCAAAAATGGGCCAAGTTTTGAAAGACTAAAATCAAAGGACCGGGCAAGGAAACATAATTGGCAGAAAATCTACCGGGAAAACCTATGATACTTACAAACAAGCAAAAATATGGAAACGAAGTGTGCAGGGAGCAGGGAAATGTGAAGGAGGTCAATCTAGGGAGCTCAGTGCATGTGCTGGTGTGAGGGAAAAGACGAGGCTGGGAAAGGAGAGAGCAGCGAGATAATGAAGAGCCCTCACAACAAGCCAAAAGATCTGGTTTTACTTCAAAAACAATAAATAATTCCTGCATTTGGGGGCTTGGGTTGTGGTTCAGTGGTAGAGTGATCACCTAGCATCTGGGTTTGATCCTCAGCAACACATAAATAAATAAATAAATAAAGGTATTGTGTCCATATTTTTTTAAATAGTGTATTTTACAGCAGAAAGCTAGCATAATCCTGTCTTAAAACGTACCCAAAGTGGTGTGTACAGAGTACAGGAACGCCATCTTTGAAGACAGACAGATCCAGGTGTGTATTCCCGATCCATTTTCCAGTGTGACCTCAAACACATTTGAGGGATCTGAACTCTAGTTTCTTCACTTACAAACAGCAACCCAGCCTGCCAGTGTATGAGGCTAGATGACAACGGGAATCTATTTAGAACATCTGATCTATTACCCCGTGACCTGCTCGTTCCCTGCTTTCCCTCCTCCCTCTCATCTCCTATCAATCTCTATCTTTTCTGATTATTCTGTACCCCAGAAACCTGAGCCTTAAAGACTGGATTTTACTGATTGTCTTGCATTCTGATTCTTAGCCAATGGAAGCATGAGCAAGGGAAAGGAGGTGGAGAAGAGGGAGGCTTTGGGGAATTTCTTCCCTGCTCTCTCCCTGCTTCGATGCTGTGGTTCTGGTTGGCTACCCCCCCCCCCCCCCTCAGGATGAGCTATCCACAGCCATGGTTCTCACAGAGCTCCAAGAACACCCTTTCTTCCCTGTGGCTTCGGGTTCCCCACTATGCAAGGCTCTGGGTGCATCAGCATGCTCTGTGGTTCCCTTAAGCTTGCCACAGCTCTCAAGTTTCTCATTAAAGTCTCTCTAGTTTGGTAGATTTGAGTAGACTTCTATAATATTTTAAATATCAATTACCAAATATACTAAAAATTCAAAAGTGTTTATTTTATAGAGTTCTCTATAATAATAACCTCTAATTCTTATGTAAGCAGTCAGAGATAGAACAAAAGCAATATTAAACATTTATAAACAATCTATATTTAGAAAATACATTAGGAAATGTTACTTTTTCTATAGAAAAAGCATGAAATTTTTTACTCTGAAATGTGGTTTATAATGACTATCATTTTAATTATGGCAGTTTGAAAAAAAGAAAAAAAAAACACCATAAACATATGCATTGCTTATACATTCAAAAACAGTAACCTGTAAATATGTGCCTATTAATATCTAGTACTTATAAATCAATTTCACAAATTGTAGAAAATCTGAACAAATTAATAAATATGCTATAGCCTGATAAAAAGTTTAAATGTAGGGCTGGGGTTGTGGCTCAGTGGTAGAGTGCTCGCCTAGCACGGGTGCAGCCCGGGTTCGATCCTCAGCACCACGTTAACATAAATGCATTGCATTGTGTACAACTAAAGCAAATAAATAAATATTTTTTTAAAAAAGATAGGGAAGGAAATGGTTTTTTAAAAAAAAAAGTTTAAATGTAATAATACTTTAAATTTTTTTTGAAAATAATCTAAAGATATAGCATGAAATAAAAACTAAACAAATTTTCATAGAGTCTTCTATTTCCTGACCACACTCCATCTGATGCACTCAGCTGCTAAAGGGGTCAGTGGCAACATTTTATAGAGAAGACGCAAATACTGAAGAATGACATGCAAATGGCACTTTTCTCATGAAGCCATTCTACAAAATATGCTATCCAAATGGAAAGCAAAATTGCTTACTAGTAGCAATCCTAAATGGGGCATTAATCCTTTTTCATTAATATTATAAGGAATGGAAGGTTGTTGCTAAGGCATCTGGTCTGGGGTTTATTCTTCAAAAATCCATTGCTTCTTCAATTTCACATCCTCAAACTTTTCTTGTGAAATAAGTGCAATGATTCTACATGTGGGAGAGGTGACAGTACATCTGCCATCATAGCTCTTTTTGGTGCCAAAGTCCCTGTTGTGGGAAGACTACAATCTGTTTTAGCTATTAATATTGCAGAAGGAGAACTTATAGTTGAAGAAATTTGCAGAGTCAAACACCCTGCAGTCAGAACACGAAAAAGTTAAGAATCTTTCACCAAAGTAGTATACCCATACTTTGCTAGTATCTTGGGGGAATGTTATTCTATAAATTTTGTTCTAGGCTTTTACAGCAAGAACAAATTTTGTTTTGTTTGGTTTGGAGAAAGGGGCAGGGGAGGCCACAGAATCCCTAAGGCATTTAAAAGCTAACAAATCCAATAGAGATTCACCTTGTTTACCAAAATAGTTTAGCCAAATCTTAAGAGTAAGAGAACATTTCGCAGAGCAAATGTTCCTACTGAAAATGGAAGGATTACACACAAGGCCCTCTTCTAGATGAAAGTTGCCTCATGAGAAAATATGTACAAGGATGAGAATTAAAATTACTAATATTTGAGGATGAAAAATGTAGAAAACAGGTTAATAATAGTCTGTGTCATGATTTGGATCTGGAATGTCACCCAAAAGCTCATGTGTTGAGGCTCGGTGTCTAACTCAGCAATGTTCAGAGGTGGGGCCTTTGAGGAGGGGTTGGATCCTGAGGGCTCTGGCTTCAGCTGTAGATTAATCCACTGATAGTTAAATGGACTCCTGGGAGATGGTGGAACCTGTAGGAGATGGTACCTCAGTGGAGGAAATAGGCCACAAGGGTTATGCCCTTGGAGACTATGTCTAATCTTGGGTCTCTTCTACTTCCTATCTACCTATCTGTCAGTCATGGTTACCTCCATGAGCTCAGCAGCTGTCCTCCCCACATCCTTCCTCCACACCTCACCTCAGCCCGGTGCAATGAAGCCAGACACCCGTGGACTGAAACCTCAGAAACCACGAGCCAAAACAAATCTTTGCTCCTTTAAGTGGTTCATGTTAGGTGTTTTGGTCACAGCAAGGACAAGCTGACTAACACAATCTGTTAAAGTTGGAACACATATAGACCAGGAGGGAAATTATCTTCTCTGTTATGTCTAGTTTGTATCTTAAAAGCAGAAAACAAGATTTCACTATTGGACAAATGTTTCTTATTTTTAAATGATAATAATAATAACAATAATAAAATAAACAATCCAAAAAGGAAAATATGGATTGATTAAAAAATTTATAAAACAGTTTAATTAGAGACTTATTCCTCCCTCTGCAGAAGGATTTGCCGCTTTTCTGGATGCACTGCTTCCAAGATGCATGACAGTATGAGGACACAGAGGCATTTTCTACATCACTGATCACTTTGAAGATGAACTTTGGGCTTGATGTGAATGTTAATAAGACAGAAACTGAAACTAAACTTTCAGGAGTCACAACCAGTAGTGAGAAATTGGAAATAACATGTAGGTTTTTCTGGAACTCAATTAAAATTTTGGTGAAAATACATTTCAAAGCAACACAAGGAGAAATTTTTTTTTTACTTTTCTTTTTTATTAATTTTTATTATTCTAATTTGTTATACACGTTTGCAGAGTACATTTCATTTCATATTACATATAAAGAGCACAATTTTTCGAGTTGCTGGTTTAATATGAAGTATTTTTACAACAATGTGTCTTCATACATGTATTTAGGGTAATCATTTCTGTGTTTGGTAGGACTAGGCTGAAAGTAGCAAGAGCATTTGATTCAGATATTTTGGGGGAAAAAAAAAAAAACAGAAGAAAAACTTCCAATTCAAAATACTAAAAGATCACATGCTTTCTCATCCCTTTGAAACCAATATCCTACTGATGTACCTAGTAAAATATAAAAGAGGATAAATGAAAGCAGAATTGGAAAATGGCTGTTATGGTTTGGGTGTGAGATGTCCCCCAAAAGCTCACATGTGAGACAATGCAAGAAAGTTCAAAGGATAAATGATTGGGTTGTGAGAGTCTTAACCCAATCAATGAATTAATCCCCTGATATGGATTAACTGAGAGGTAACTGAAGCGGTAGGGTGTGGCCAGAGGAGGTGGGAATTGGGAGTGTGGTTTTACATATATTTGTATCTGGCAAGTGGAAACCTCTCTCTCTCTCTCTCTCTCTCTCTCTCTCTCTCTCTCTCTCTCTCTCTGCTTCCTGGTCACCATATGAGCTGCTTCCTTCTGCCACATTCTTTTACCATGATGTTCAGCCTCACCTCGAGTCCCAAGGAATGGACCTCTGAAACTGTAAGCCTCCAAATAAACTTTTCCTCCTCTACAATTGTTCTGGTCAGATCTTTTAAACACACTGATGGAAAAGCTGACTAAAACAAGGGCTTTACAAGTAATCCAAGACCAACAAAGATTTCTCAAGGATATATAATGGTGGAATTAAATTGATGATAAAATCCAACAAAGAGAACCCCAAATGCAAACATACAACTGGACTAAGACAGAGGACATTTCCAGAGAACCTGAGAAAACCCCCACAGTGAAACTTGAGATCAGGGAAGGACCCCAAAGTCAGTTGAAATGCCTGAATTCACATCTAGGTCCCACTACTTCCTGCCTGCCCTGGTTTTTAAACTGAAGTATTAAAATATTAATAACACTAATCTCATGAATGAATGATTGTAAAAACTACATGAGCTAATGAATCTAAGGTGCTTGGTAGGTTGTAAGACTCATGGGAAGTGCTCAAGCAATTAGAAATCAACAAAAATATCAAATATCAAAACTTAGATGGGCAGCCCAAAACTAATAATAAACAGGAAAAAATGAATTATTTTAAACGCCTTTATTATTCAAGAATAAAAAAAGATGTACATGCATAACATAAACTTCAGCAGATTCTGTGGAGTTCTTGCCCAGATGCCCAGGGATCCTTTAATGTGCTTCTGCTAATGGCCACCGCCAGCACACATCTCCAGAGATCTGACCTAGATAGAGTACATGGAAGCCACGCTGCCACTCTCATGACCTCCAGTGGCTGGTACCAATGGCTGACCAATATGGGACCCAAATTTCTTTTTCCTTGTGACAATAAGGATAGCAATTTATGCTCCAGAGCAACAGATGGGGTTGAACTTCTCCCCTTCCCCAACTTCACCACTGTACACTTTATAGGTCCTTATGAACACTTCCCTGCATAAGAATCCCCATCTCAGATTTAGCAATCAATCTAAAATGTTAGCCTTCAGGTGAGGTCCCTTGGAAAATTCCACCCCCATGCTAACCCAAAATAAAATATAAGCAGAGTTAATAAAACAAATGTGGGAATTAGCAAAAGGACGGAAATTGTGAACTTGATCAATTGAACCAAAAACTTGTATTTTTGAATACTTCTGAAAGATACACACCTCTTACCTGTGACCTTCACTTATGTGACCCATGAAAGTAATCACAACTTTCTCTAGGCATCTCATAATTTATATGAAAAAAATAGCTAACTTGGAAATCCAAATGGTTGACATATGCTCAAATAAAGGTTTGTTGCCACAGGAAATATAAATAAACTTGTGTATGTGTTTATCTTAACACCAAAAAAAAAAAAAAAAAAAAAAAAACAAATAACCCAATGAACAACTGGGCCAAGAAACTGAAAAGACACTTCTCAGAAGAAGATACACAATCAATCAACAAATACATGAAAAAATGTTCAACATCTCTGGCAATTAGAGAAATACAAATCAAAACTACTTTAAGATTTCATTTCACTCCAGTCAGAATGGCAACTATTAAGAACACAAACAATAATAAATGTTGGAGAGGATTGGGGAAAAAGGCACACTCATACATTGCTGGTGGGACTGCAAAATGGTGCAGCCATTATGAAAAGCAGTATGGAGACTCCTTGGAAAACTTGGAATGGATCCACCTTATGACCCAGGCACCCCACTCCTGGGTCTATTCCCAAAGGACTTAAAAGCAGCATACTACAGGAACACAGCCACATCAATGTTTATAGCAGCACAATTCACAATAGCTAGGTCGTGAAACCAACCTAAATGCCCCTCAGTAGATGAGTGGCTAAAGAAAATGTGGTATATATACACAATGGAATGTTACTTGGCAATTAAAGAGAATAAAATAATGGCATTCACAGGTAAATGGATGAAGTTGAAGAATATGATGCTAAGTGAAGTTAGCCAATCTCAAAAACCCAAATACTGAATGTTTTCTCTGATATAAGTAAGCTGAGTCACAGTGGGGTTGGGCCGGGGAACATAGGAGGATTAGAGGAACACTAGAAAGGTCAATGGGGAGGGAGAGGACGGGAGGGAGCAAGGGGGCATGAAGGGACAAAAAGAAGAAGAAGATGGTAGAATGAAATGGATATCAGTATCCTAAATGCAAGATTGAAGACATGATTAGTATGAATATACTTTGTATACAGTGTTATGTAAAGAGTTACTCTATATATGTACTATGAATTGTAATGCATGCTATTGTTATATATACAACTTCGAATAAATAAATAAATAAATAATCCAGAAGCCTGCTGACACTTTGCTTTTAGACCTGAAGACTCATTTTGGACTTCTCACCTCAATAACTGTAAAGGAATAAATTTGTGTTAAAGTCATCAAAGTTTGGTGTAGGGGTGGACAATGGAAATGGGGGTAAGTGGTGTCTCTTTCTGCCAATCTGTAGCCCAACTGAACAAATGAATGAGAATAAACACTCTTCTGCACCCCTTTCAAAAAATAAATAAATAAATAAATATGCCCATCAATTATCATGTTCCGTAACTGACTATTTTTCACTGAACTAATCAATGACTAGTACCTATCCTATTGGATTAGTGCACTGGTATTCTCTTCAAAAAAAAGTGAGATAGGAAGGAAAAACAAAAACCAAAAAAAATGTACATATCCACAAATTTCTGAAAAATTAAACCAGAAACTAATCATGTTGACCAGTGAACAAAAACAGAGAGGAAGAAAGGGAGAATGAAAAGCAGGTGAAGTTGTTGAGGGGGAGCCACGTTCTCTGAGCGTGGTTTTTGTGACCCAGACTTGTGAAACCCTATTCGTGCTTCACACCTTCTAAAGTAATATGTGTAGGGTGGGGAGCGTCCCCTGGCCTCTGTCCTGTAAGCTACACATGGCCCATAGGGAGGGGAGAGACACTCCTCCCTGGCAGCCGCAGCCTGTGGAGTGGGCCCATCCTTAGGTCCCCGGCTGAAGCTGGGGTGTGGTCTGGGTGGGGAACTGGTGCTTCCTGGTTGCCATTTTCTTCTAGTAGGGCACATAAAACCAGAAACGTTGTGTCCCACAGGACTTCCTCTCCTTGGTCTGGGCCTTTGGCTGTCAAGAGCGGGCGCTTTCTGGGGTGTTCAATGGCTTCTTTGTTGGCAGTTCTGGGGTTTAGGCTGTTTGGACACTCAGGTGGAGATCAATGGTAGGAACAAAGAAAAGAGCAGGGCTCTCATTGCTGGGTCATTCAATGGGTCTAGAGCCACCCCGTAAGCCGACACTTTCCCACCTCCCCCTGTCTTCTGATTGTTACTGATTTATGTTTTAGTCTGGAATTATTAGTTGCTTTCAGTGAGGAGATGGGATGGGATATGCTTATCCCATATTAGCTGGAACGAGATTTTCAAAAATACCTTGTATTTTCTTTCAAGATTTCAGATTTTCCCTCCTTTTGGCTCTCATCTGATTCTCAAGTGGCTGTTTTCCCTCCTCTGAACTAACTTCTCTGCTGTTTTTTTGTTTGTTTGTTTTAATGCAGCCCTCAGTGATGTTTGAATTGTATAATTTCCTTCTCATAAATCAAATAAAATTCTTCTCCAAAAAGTTCATTTTTTCACCAATTATTTTGTTCCCCCTGAATTACTATGTGCTTGGTAAAAGTCAATGAATGCTTCATTTATCCATATTTATTACTAGCTTTAATGTAATAAGTGGGTACCTTAATAACCTGCAATGCTGACCAATGAGGGTCTTGGGGAGAGTGGCATCACTGTGATGCCGTAGATTTTTGAACCTGTTTGAATCCATTAAGTTGAATTGTCTTTCAATCTATTGTAGTCGTCATTCCTTTTTATGTTCACATTGTCCAACTTCTGTCTACCAGGAGTCCCCTCAAGACAACTCCTTTATCCTTTTGAAAAAAAACCCTGTGGTCTTTGCTAACTTTCTTGCTTTGAATGCAATATGTCATTCAAGCAAGCTTTGTGCATCTCTTGTGCCCCAGATCTTCAGCTATACATTCGACCTTCCAAGGAGTCCTGGTTCATTTCATATGACATGGTATTTAGAAAATGAAGTGTAGGTGCTAGAGGGCTGTTCACAAAGTCCACTTCTTTTCATATACATTGACAGAGAAAAACAAACCCAAAGTTCAAAGGGATTTTTTAAATTATTCTCTTACACTGAAATAATTGATTGTTAATGACATTAATATAATTATGCATTTGCTCAATCATTACATACATTTTAAATTTTTTTTAAATGACAATACATATTTATATATTTAATCCATATTTCAGGGATGGCATTCGAAATTTGTACTTATGTTTTATTTGCAATTATGTAAGACATTTTCATGGTCCCAAAGTAAAAACTATAAACAGGATAGCTAGCGATAACATTCAGAGAAATCCGGCTTCCATCTCTGTTTCCTTCATTCTTTCCTTCTCCTCCAAAAGGTAACCTCCAGTCACATGGATTTTAGTCTATGTGCACATACCCACTTTCTTTCTGAAGCAATATACCCTATATAAACATAGGTTTTATTTTCTCACTGAACTACAGCTACTACAAGCTGTATCTATCAGTATATGAGATATCTCTCATTATTTTATCACCTACTTCCTTATTGATAAAGATTTGGGTTATTTTTAGTATTTTTTTACATATACTGCTGCAAAAACTAGGTTCTTTTCCAGATGTAAATTTGTATTATTGCCAGTGTATATTTCAAAACACCAAAGTGAATTTCATAGACATGAAATTGTTGAGTCAAGGCTAAATGCACATGTACATTTACTTACATAAAATAAAAACAGACATCAAAAATTGCTCATCAACAACATTTCTTGTTGTTTCATTCCCACTGGTAATGTGTGGAAATGCCTGATTCTCACTTGCTCACCAAGAGGATGTATCTAACTTGTAGTGTTTGGTCAATCTGATAATTGAGAAATGGTGTCACGATGCAGATTTATATTTCGATCCACCTCAAAGTGAATGAAGATGAGCACATTTTCATGTTTAATGGCCACTTGTGCTTTTTTTTGTAAAATGTCAGTTCATATTTCTTGCTCATTTTTAAAAATGGTTGTTGACATATTTTTACAAGAGTTTATAGATATTTTGAGATACTATCACATTTCTGTGACATAAACCATAAGTATTTACCCAGCTTTTCATTTGTCCAGGGCATTCTCGAATGCAAAAAAAAATTTGTTTATGTGTGTGTAAAATATAGTATTTATTTTTAGAAACAAGTGCAATTAAAGGTATATTTTATTTGCATATCACACATAATATATACTGTACATTGCATATTATATAACATATAATATATAACATATACTGTAACCCTATGCTTAACATAACATATAGTACATTATATATTCTATACCCAGAAAGATATACGCAGAGTGATGGTCCTGATAAATTAGAGGCTAGTAAGGGAAAACTCACTTTTTGCTATATTTGCTCTGTTTTTCTTGAACGTTTTCAGAGAAGAAAAGTGCACGTCTTTTATAGTTTTTAAAAAAACTAGAATGGAGAATAACTCTTAGTTTCTAAATTTTCCTAAACTACGTGGCCAAAATCTAGTCTGTGTGGTGTGTTTGTTGGGGGAGTGGGAGGTTTGAAGAAAGAACTTTGCAACCAAGCTCTCAGCTTCCACAGTCCAAAGTAAACAATGCTGTAAGTATTTCAAAAGAATAGTACTTTCTTCTGGACCTTGATCTGAGTGCTGGAAGAACCAGGAATTACACAGTTGCTTTCCTGGCACATTTGACTCGCTCCTGTGTTTGCACAGCATGGTTTGCATCACTGCTTTTCTGTGTATCATTACTAAGTGTTGCCTTCAGCAGTGAGTTTGAAATAGATTTTAATACAACAGACCCATTTCCTCCATGCCAATTTGATTTTATATGGCATGGTAGGGACAAGTTGTTATGAAATTAAATATCCCCCTTTTAGACTGATAAACAATTCAGGCTGACCAACTCAACCCAAATGATAAGGAATCCTCATCTGTATTCAGGCAAAGCTAACATTAGTATTCTAAGACTTCACTTCGTATCTCTCCATGGAGACATAAAAAATGGGAATTACATCATACAATGTGATATCTAAGGGATTTTTAAAGAGAACTTTCAGATGCTCCAAAAATATTAGAGAATGATTAGTATGCGCTTGGAAGCCACATAGCCAGACAAATACATTGTCAGTTCCCACAGCATTCATTTATAAGGTTATCAACTCTCTTTTGTATTTGGAGCAGGCATCATCAACATAACTGACCAGGTCTTGAGCATGCATCCGGTTTAACTCACACGTCCCACCTGTGAGTCAGTGCCGGGGTTGCTGAGTTATGAAAGGGGCCGAGTTCTAAGCTATCTTCCTTTCTGGCCCTAAAAGGAAGTTTTCCTGCTTGCAGGAAAATATAACTTACTCGGCGAGAATGAGCTTAAGGACAGAAATCGCTAGGTGCCTTACCTCAGAAAACACGCCACCTAGGGAGTCTTGTATATAGCATGCGGGATGCCCGAAAAACTCAGATTTATTGAACAAGTATTGACTTAAATAGGCCTAGAACTAACCAATCAGCAAGCAAGGCGGTTCAGTCTCTCACACTACGTCATAGCCACACCCTTTGGTTTAGCCCCGGTCCTTTAGGGCGTGGTAAGCAGTCAAACCTTGCCCCTTGGCAGACATAGTCCCAACAAGTCAGCAGCCACTGCCAAAAGCTATGGGCTCTATGTAAAAAGATGATATACTTGCACATTATGAATAAATAAATAAATAACAAAAAAAAGAAATAATAACAAAAATAGAATACAGAAATTAAAAATTAACAAAAAAAAAAAAAAAAAAAAGCTATGGGCTCCAAACCTTTGTTAATTACATTAACATCAATTGCTCTGAGGAACCAAAATCTCAGTAGCTTAATACGTCAGAAATTAACTCCTGCTCACATAACCGTTAAATGCAGGTGTTTGAAATGGTTTCCCATCTCTTGATTCAACACCCTGGTTCTTCTCTCCCTACTGTCTGCCAACTGGACACTGACTTTCACCCAGCAGAGGGACCCACAAAAACAGCGGAGAAGGCATTCTTGCATCTTATGCACATGGGCCCCAAAGTCACACATTGTATTGGTGAGAACTAGTTATAGTTATACGGCTTCACATAGCTGCAAGTGCAGTTGGTAAATGTAGTTCTTAGATGCTCAGCTGCCTCCAGAAACCAGATATGTAGGAGGAATTGCATGAATCTGACATTCATCTCAGCTGCCGGGCAACACAGTTTGCAGGCTGCGTGTCTGAGATGGATGCGTGCATGCTGGAGGGTTGGAGAATCAGCTTTCAGATGATGGCTATAAAGCAAAATTAAGCTGTGCTGCCTTGATGTTTACCAGGAGATATTGGTAGTTGGCAGACACACCAGACTTGCTGCCTAGACTCTGGTTTTGTAAATGTAAGGAACAAAAATATACCATAACGGACCCACCCACTGCCTGTAAGCAGTCTCCACAGCAGTCACTCATCACATCTGCGGCTCCACCAGCACAGAGCTCCCCTCCAGCCCAAGACACAGTGCAAACTCTCCTGGGAAAGAAGACAGGGTAGGCATTTGTTATCTCTTAAATGTTAGCATAAAACCCCAGCCTAAAGTCAGACAGCATGTGTAATTAATGCTGTTAGTGCCCTGCCCTAAATATTTGTGGGAAGGGCACACTGATTAATTTATCATCCAGGTTGCTACCACCCTAGCAGCTCTGCATGTTGTCTGATAATAGCTTATACCTACCCCTTCTGCAGACAGTTGTCCTCAACCTAATGGCATCGGTCTTGCCTGGAAGGTCAAGCAACACTTACCATCCCCTGGAGTAGCTAGCCCACGGCCAATCACAGAGAGACATGGGGTACAAAGTTCTGGATCCTGTACCTCAAGCTGAACTGAATCTGCAAGGCAGATTATACTCAAGTAGTACCCTATGGGGTCAAGACAGCAATGGTCTCCAAAAGACCCCAGCCACAAGCATTTGCTCTCTTCTCTCTGCTTCTTTGCTTCCCTTCTGCAGAGATTCCTCCAACAATACACTGCATGCACTGGAGCCCAGGCTCAGCTTGTAGAAATCCTGGCTTCAGACACAAAGGTAAATTTGGGGAAAAGGAGAATGAAGAGGCACACCCACAGGAAGAGGGCATGGGGCTCAGCTAAAGGGCTACGAAGGGGTCTTTACTAACCAGAAAGCCAGTTAGTAACCAGAAAGTTACTAAGAGCTGGCCACTGAAAGATGATACAGAAAAAGAGGAGAGGAGTGAATTCTGCCTGCTTCTTGCTCCTGAAAGCAACAACAATGACACTCAAAAAGAGCCACGTTGCTCAAAATGACACGAGAGCTGAGAAGCTGTGGAAACATAACTGGTGACAGGCTTCGCAAACACTGTTGGGACAGTGAGGCAGTGATGCACAGTCCAAGCCATACCACGTGACTGTCTTTGTCATTTCACACTTAGCCTAGTACGTTTCCCTTCTATTGTAGCCAAGGTTTTCTCTGCAGACTGATAATTCTGTCTCCAGGGAAATTGCTTAGTGGCCTTCACCTCCCTAACAAACTCTATTTTGATGGATTGGCCCCTCTGGAAGCATAGTTACTGCAAAGAGAGTCGATTTGTTTCACTTGCCATTCAGATCTGTGCTTCTGCTAAGCCTGAAACTCTTTCCTTTCTTTGGTCCTTGCTCTATCTCCCAAGAGAAATGGATGAGCGGAAGGCCATGTTCATGGTGCAGAGGGAGGAGAGCATACCTGGTGGCTTTCAGCCTGTCGGCCTCTTACTTCTCCCTTATTAAGAGTATTTCATAAAGGCCAAGGACAAGAAAAATGGAAAACCTGAGTAAAGTTTGAATATAGTGCAGTATATAACTAGAAGCAGGGGACCCAGGGGAGGGGTCTCTGAGTTGGGCACATTCCTTTGAGAATCTGAGTAAGGAAACTGCTTAATAAGGAGAGCAATAAATGATTGCCATGAAGATTATTTTATTTAAAGAAGAATAACTGTAGAATCACTGAAATAATTTAAGTGTGGTCATTGCAGAGAACTCTTCCTCAATTTTCCCCTTAGGGTTCTTTATAAAGTAATTGCTGATAGGTTATTAACCTCAATGCATCCAACTTAAGAGAAAGGGAGAAAGATGTTCGAAGAATGTGAATGAAGTGATTGAATTCTTTTTAGCTACTTGAATGTAATTCCTGATTTAAACAAATCAAGAGAGTAAGAATTTTTATGTGTAGGTAATGACTCCATTGTAATCTATAGTGGTTTATTTTTCATTTATCAGTTTATTTTTTCATGTGATACACACTTGTACAAATACTGATCCTAGGAAACAGCTGGAGATGGGATAATCCAACTTGGATCATTATTGCTTGTTTTACCCATGGCCACGATATCTTCCTTCAGGACAAATATAGCCACGTGTCTCTGGTACTTAACATTTCTCAGTGGCTTCCCACTGCTTATACTACTCTGATGGATGGCAGGCATCTTCAACAAATGGTGTTGGGAAAACTGGAAATCCTTATGTAATAAAATGAAATTAAACCTCTGTCTCTCTCCATGCACAAAACTCAACTCAAAGTGGATCAAGGACCTAGGAATTAAACCAGAGACCTTGCACCTAACAGAAGAAAAAGTAGGCCCAAATTTCCAACATATTGGATTAGGCCCCAACTTCCTCAATAAGACCCTATAGTGCAAGAATTAAAACCAAGTATTAATAAATGGGATGGATTCAAACTAAAAAGCTTCTTCTCAGCAAAAGAAACAGTGAGGTGAAGAGAGAACCTACAGAATGGGACCAAATTTTTACCACATGCACATCAGACAGAAGATTAACTTCAAGGATATATAAAGCTCTCAAAAACCTTTACACCAAAAAAACAAACAACCCAATCAATAAATGGGCTAAGGAACTGAACAGACAGTTCTCAGAAGATGACATACAATCAATCAACAAATATATGACCCTACTTTTAACTTCTACTTCACCAAGCACCTTCTTTGCCCACCTTGTACCCAGACACTGAAGGACACAAAATCACCTGTCAAGCCTCACCTTAAACACCTGCCTACTATACCATTCCCTACCACTATGCTATTCATACCCAGTGGTACTCTTCAACCAAACTCAGCGTTGCAAAGCCTTCTCCTGCCACCAGCGAGGCCTCGAGCTGCTTGGAGAATGAATTGGTTTTTGCAATGGGATCCCTGGTGTATTTCACAGCATCTGGCATTATCAAGGTATACAATAAATTTTTGTGGAGCTAATGAATTTCATATTAAATTACTGCTCTTGGATGTTACCAGCAATACAGAATTAAATCTTGTTTAATTGACTGGAGAGAAAAATTTACAAAGGCCAATTTTCTTCCTAAGGCCTTTACATGTTAGAATAAAGACTCAAATTTCCACCAAAAATTAGGTAAAAACTTGACATTGTGAAATGGTGCACTGTTTGATGTTCACTATCTCGCTGGGAAAAAGAATCAGAGCTGTAAAATCAAAGTTTCACCTACTTAATTCCTATCAAATTACTGTGCTTCTATTTCCTTGTCTTTATGGCGGTGTTGATCTTTTGCAATTTGTATTATAGTTTTAAAGGTCAGCTCTCGGGTATTTCAACCTAAAATGAAATTTGGCAAGTACAGTGTTTGAAGCTAGTGTGTCTAATTTGTTTCAGGTTCTGCTGTTCTTTGATGGAGGAATTTGTAGTGAATTAAGCCCTGTGGTACTGGACTTATTAAATGATTATTTACAAAAGACTCTCATATTATATATCATATTTTTTCCCTCACTAAACATATTCTGACAAAATGGAGTTTGAGTAAAAAGAAAGCAGGCTGGGTGTTGTGGACCTAACTTACAATCCCAACAACTCAGAAATCTGAAGCAGGAGGATCATAATTTCAAAGCCAGTCCTCAGTAACTTCGAGAGGCCCTAAGCAACTTTGCAAGGCCCGGTCTCAAAACCAAAAATAAAAAGGGAGGTGATATGGCCCCTGGGTTCAATTCTTGGTACCAATAAATAAATAAGTTAAATAAATATGTAAGTAAATAAATAAATAAAAGCTGGACAATCTGTTAAATCTATTTTTAAATACAATTCCTTTCAATATATACTAGGAAAGTTTGGCCCATTCAGGCATTTAAGCATTATTGTTGAAGATACAAATGTGTCACCTGTCAGTACAACTTTTTCTGAAGATCCCTGGGGAGACCTCGAGCAGAAGCATGTGACCATGTTCCTCAGTGTCCCCCTCCATCTAGGACTACCCTCTTATTAGGGCTTTGATAAGCTTGTGGAAATATGAAAAACCATCTTTGCACTAATACTATGAATAACCATGACCCTATGGAGGCAAATGCTCTACGAATGAGATCAGAATAAGAGCAGCTAAAATTTAATCTCACCTACCATTCACTAGCCACTGCGCTGAGTGTGTCACTTTCTTTATCCTATTTAATCACCTCAAAAGTCCTATACATCGAGACACTTTTGAATCCATGACTTACCAATGAGGAAAGCAAGGCACATCAATCAGGAAATCTGACACCTTGAGCAGCTACATTATTGAGGAAAGAAGAATGCAGAACTGGTGTTTCCAGTGTTTCCTGACTGATTCCTAAAAACTGCCAGGGTCCACCTGGCTCAGGGGAAGGCCAGTCACAATCTAACAGGCTTGTCAACCATGAGGCCCTGAGTTTCTGGAAGAGTCTCAACATTTCCTGTCCAGAGGCTGAAAAGCATGCATGCACTTGTTTATTGAGAATTAGCTATGCAGCCTGTGCTCTACTAAGCACCAGCAACACTGTAACAAATAAGGTCAGAAAAATCTCTACCCCAATTCAACTGCTCTCTAGAGAGGTTAGGGCAACAGTTAGTCTAGGTTACCTGGTATTCTGGCTTATCCAATTTGGAAGGAATCCTTTAAAATAAGAATACTAAAGAAATAAATGGGCAAATGAATTAAAAAGACACTTCACAAAAGAAAGAAATACAAGCGGCCACAAATATATGAAAAAAATGTTCAACATTGTTAGCAATTAGGGAAATGCAAATCAAAACTACACTGAGTCAATGCAATCCCAATCAAAATCTCAATATCATTCCTCATAGAAATAGAAAAAGAAATCGTGAAATTCATCTGGAAAAATAAGAGACCCAGAATAGCCAAAGCAATTCTTAGCAAGAAGAGTGAAGCTGGTGGCATTACTATTCCAGACCTTAAATTGTATTACAAGGCAATAGTAACTAAAACAGCATGGTATTGGCACCAAAATAGACCAGTAGACCAATGGCACAGAATAGAAGACACAGAGACTAACCCACACTTCTACAGTTATCTTATATTAGACAAAGGTGCCAAAAACATACATTGGAGAAAAGACAGCCTCTTCAACGAATGGTGTTGGGAAAACTGGAAATCCTTATGTAATAAAATGAAATTAAACCTCTGTCTCTCTCCATGCACAAAACTCAACTCAAAGTGGATCAAGGACCTAGGAATTAAACCAGAGACCTTGCACCTAATAGAAGAAAAAGTAGGCCCAAATTTCCAACATATTGGATTAGGCCCCAACTTCCTCAATAAGACCCTATAGTGCAAGAATTAAAACCAAGTATTAATAAATGGGATGGATTCAAACTACAAAGCTTCTTCTCAGCAAAAGAAACAAACAGTGAGGTGAAGAGAGAACCTACAGGATGGGACCAAATTTTTACCACATGCACATCAGACAGAAGATTAACTTCAAGGATATATAAAGCTCTCAAAAACCTTTACACCAAAAAAACAAACAACCCAATCAATAAATGGGCTAAGGAACTGAACAGACAATTCTCAGAAGATGACATACAATCAATCAACAAATATATGAAAAAATTTTCAACATCTCTAGCAATTAGAGAAATGCAAATCAAAACTCCTCTAAGATTTCATCTCACACCAGTCAGAATGGCAGCTATCAAAAACACAAACAATAATAAATGCTGGCAAGGATGTAAGGAAAATGGCACACTCTTACATTGCTGTGGGGCTGCAAATTGGTGCAGCCAATTTGGAAAGCAGTATGGAGATTCCTAGGAAAACTCAGAATGGAACCACCATTTGACCCAGCTATCCCACTCCTCGGTCTATACCCAAAAGACTTAAAAACAGCTTACTACAGGAACACAGCCACATCAATGGTCATAGCAGCACAATTCACAATAGCTAGTTTGTGGAAACAACCCCGATGCCCATCAATAGATGAATGGATAGGGAAACTTTGGTATATATACACAATGGAACACTACTCAGCACTGAAAGAGAATAAAATCATGGCATTTGCAGGTAAATGGATGGAGCTGGAGAAAATAATGCTAAGTGAATACAGCCAATTCCAGAAAACCAAGGGTCGATTGATTCCTTTGCTATGATGACACTGAATTATAGTGGCCAGGGAGGGGGGATGAGAGGAATGAAGGAATGTTAAATAGAACAAAGGAGAGGGAGTGGAGGGGAGGGGACAGGGGGATAGGAATAATGGCAGAATGTGTTGGACATCAATATACTAAGCGCACGTATAAAAACTCAAATGGTATGAAAATACTTTGTGTAAAGCCAATAACTTGGAAAATTGTGCTCTTTATATGTAATATGAAAGGAATTGCACTCTGCAAGCATGTATAACAAATTAAATTAAATAAAAAGAAACTACACTGAAATTTCATCTCAGACTAGTCAGAATGGCAGTCATCAAGCCGAGAATACAAATAGTAATAAATGCTGAAGAGGGTGTGGAGAAAAAGGAACACTTGTACACTGTTGGGATTGCAAATTAGTACAGCCTCTATGGAAATCAGTATGAAGGTTCCTCAAAAAACTAGGCATGGAACCACCAAATGACCCAGCTATACCATTCCTTGGTATTTATCCTAAAGAATAGTGATACATGTTTACAGCAGCACGCTTCACAATAGCCAAACTAAGGAACCAGCCTAGGTGTCCATCATCAGATGAAGGCATAAAGAAAATGTGGTAGATATGCACAGTGGCATTTTATTCAGCAATAAAGAAAAAATAAAATTATGTAATTTCATTATGTTAAGCAAAATAAACCAAACTCAGAAGGTCAAGATCATGCTTTCTCTCGTGTATGGAAGCTAGAGAATAAAAAGGAAAAGAAAGAGGTTGGGGAGTGGGTGATAAACATGAGAAGAAAAGGGAGATCTGTAGAGTAGAGGAAGGGACCAGGGGACAGGAGGTGGGGGAGGAGTGCTGGGGAGTGTTATTGTCCAAATTATATTATTATATTGTGTGTGTATACTAATATGTAACAACAAATACCACCATTATGTACAGGTATAACGTACCAGTAAAAGATGTGAAGGAGGAGCTGGGGTTGTGGCTCAGCAATACAGCCCTCACCTAGCACGTGTGAGGCACTGGATTCAATCCTCAGCCACATAAAATAAGTAAAATAAAGGTATTGTGTCCAACAGAGGTATTATGTCCAAACAAATATATACCAAAAAAATGTGGAGGAAAAAATAATATTAAGTATTGTTAGCATAAAATTAGGTATAAAAATGAATATTAATGTAGAATGAAAAAATGTTTCCAACAAATAACTTAAAACCTGATGCATACTAAAACAACAAAACTTCAACCAGGTGTAATGGTGCATTCCTATAAATACCAGCAGCTCAGGAGGCTTAGGCAAGAGTAAAGCAAATTCAAGGCCAGTCTCAGCAACTTAGCAAGGCCCAAAGCAACTTAGTGAGACCCTGTCTTAAGATCAAAACCATAATAAAGAGCTAAGGAAGCAGTTCTGTTGTAAATTGCCCCTGGTTTAAATTTTTTAAAAAGACCTACAGAAAAGTAACATTTTAATTGATGGTTGGCTTTAATGCATTCCTAGCATATGTTTTTTTCTTCATTTTGATTCCCCTCTTTCTTACACGATGTTTTGAGTAAGAAAATTATTATGTTTTTCTTTAAATCATCTATTTTTTCTCTAAAGTTTTTTTTTTTTCTTTAAAATCTCTCTCTTCAAATACTTACCCTTTTCTTTAAATCTGCAACATTGCCAAGGCTACTCCAACACAACCCTTCAAATGGGAACGTGGAAGGAAGTCATGGTGAAATGTTACTTTTGAATGATTCACACTCTGGGGCCCCTCTCCGGGCCTTTGGTTGTGGCAGCCTCACTATAAACCTAGCTGGTCCATAGGTTAGACCAGAGGTTCTCTGTTGTGGCATTTTCTATAAAGCCCTGTCCTTTTTCATGAAAGATATCATGGTGTTGAAAGAGTTGATTTTGACTTCTACTTGCTGTTCAGTTCTTTGTTCATATGGCCACCAGGTATCACTATTTCAATTATTTAGATCCAGACTAACTCTGTACATTTATCTTTTCTTGAAAGGAGTAACACAAGCCTTTTTCTATAAGTACTTAATTTCTAGTTAATTAGCTTTAAGAGTCTTTTTGTGATTAAAAATAAATTTCTCTTACTTTTAAAGTAGATATAAATCCCTTAGAGTAAAAAGTCTCCCATGAGCTAACATTCAGCCTTGCCCTGCTTCTAGGTTTTATAAACAACTTCTATAAAAGAAAAACAATAGTGCTGTGGAATCCCAGACAGAGAAAGCTGACTTTTATCAGACAGCCTGAATGGTGTGCAGAGAAAACAGTTTCAGGGAATCCGTGAGAGATAAATTCTCACCCAAACTGATTAGATTAATAATGATGAAATCATAATATGCCTAGGCAGTCACGTACAGGGCCTTGAAAAGGTGCAAGTGACCTCAAAACCTTGAAATATATAAAATAAGAAATTTAATATGTCTAAAAATTAAGTCATGTCTGTAATGTAATCACCAAAGAAAGTGTGAACAATGTGTGCTGCCAAATATTATGCTTAAAAACTTACAACAAAGTGAAAAGTAAAGAGAGAAGTTTCCACAGCTTGACTCGTGTGTTGGTGTGTTATTTTCCCCATCGCTGCTTCTCTGCCTCCGTACTTCGCTGAGCGCTCGCGTTGTCCCCCTGACTGAGGCTGGCCCCCAGCAGTTCTCATAGTCGGGGAGGATAGAACTTTGCCCGCCCCCCCAGGAGACATTTGACAATGAATACAGATATTCGTTTTGGGTTGTCAAAACTGAGCTGAGCAGAGAAGGTTCTTGTCGCTGCCTGAAGCGATGGCCGCTTAGGAGCAACAAAGCCACGGGAATAAGTTCAGAGGCAGACTGGAAACGAACAGGCTCTTTATTCTGCCAGCTTCTCTCTCCGTCTCCAACAACACCCCAACATGCAATCCACACTCTTCCAACCACCACAAAATGGCACTGACCCGATCCACAATCCCCCGGGGCCAAGTCTCCCGAGATCATGCAAATGGCGCCGACCCGATCCACAATGTCCTGGGCCAAGTCTCACGAGACCGTGGAAGGTGGTAATGCTTATGGCTCACAGCTAACCACAATCTTAGCTATCTCCTTAATTAGGGCTCCTGCAGGTTCTTGCTATCATCTTGTCGGCTGAGGCCAGGGAGGCCATTTAACAGTACACTCAAGAAATCCTTTCCCCAAAACATGAATGTCAATAGTTTTTAGATTGAGAAACATTAAGTTTCAACAAACAAAAAGCAAGCTGATAAAGTGATGAACAGGAAATCGGAGTGGAGATAAGTGCTGCAGAGTCTTGGGCTCTAGAGTGTCTGGAAGGGAGGCTCCCCTGGAGGACAGGATAGGAAGTAGGCCCGAGGAGGCACTGAGCTGAGAGTTGGACCACACAGAAGAGCCATTTGAAAAGACGTGGAGGAGAGTGAAGGAAGGGTGCAGGGGCCCCACGTGGTGAGCAGACTGGTGTGATGAGAGACAGCAGGGCAAGGCCACTGGGTCCTGGTGAGAGGACAAGGGAATCCACAAGTTCAGGGTCTTGGAGCCTGTGGGGGAGCGTAGCAGAGAGGGGGCGGAGTCACCTGACTCAAGCTGTAAGGGGACAGACGCACTGCGGCATGTGAAAGGGAGAGTGGAAGGACCAGAGGGACTCAGAGAGACAGATGGCACGGCTTCCACAGTGCCTGGGAAAGCGACCCGGGAAGCCTGGACCAGGTGATGCCAGGGGAGAGGACAGTATTGGACAGAGAGGGATTTACTTTGGAAATAGAACTTGTTCAAGTTAAGGGTTAAAAGTAAGGATGAGCAAAGAAAAGCCTACAAAATGACCCACAGATGTTGAGGTTGAATAATTGCAAGATGCTCCAGTAATTTTTTGAGATGGGAATAGAGATTTTGGAAAATGGTAAAAATCTAAATTTCTGTTTGGCCATTGCACATTTGCTATGCCTATTAGACATTCAAATGGAAATGCTGTGGAGACAGACAAATGGATGAAGAGTCTGAATTCAACAAAGAGGTCAAGACTGGAGATAAAAATGTACAAATCATCAGCATACAGACAATATTTAAAGCAATGAATATTCTAAGTCAGATATACCAGCTTAAAATTTACATTATAATGAACACTATTATTTAATATCTCTGATGTCCTACATAAAAAGATTTGAGCTGTACTTAGTAAAAAAATTGTAAAATGCCTGAAATTCCAAGGACATACTATTTAGGGACACATAAATAAAATGATGTGTATATTGCCAAAGACGCCATTTAGCTCTCCCTGCCCTATGCTTCTCACCCAGACCATTCCTTGAGCTCCAGATCCTTAAATCAAACCATGGACTCAATAAGATTGTACTTAACATAATCATCATCTGAGAAGTCTTCCTTTGCCCTCCAAGCCTGGCTCAGTTCTTACACATTTCCAAATTGCCAATCTATTTCCTTAGAGTAACTCTACCTCGTATTCTAAGAAAAACTTTAAAATGCCATGCTTACTAAAATGACAGTGACAGCCAATGTTGGTGTCCTATTAAATGGGAGGTGTGAAACCTCTGCTGCGTACAATCATTTAGGATTTAGACTGGGGGAGACTCCACCACTGTTAATGTATTTTCCAAAGTTACTCTAGAACAATCAACTGTTGCTCTAGACAGGAGACAGGGTAGAGAGGGTAGAGAAGGCATGCCTGCTTCTCAGCCATGCTGGCCAGGAAATAATCACTTCCAATCACATTGCATTGGTAAGAACTAGCATATGGTCTTGTCTATATGCAAGGAGTGGAAGATGTAGTATCAGGCCAAGAAACTCTTCCCAGCAACAACTTCACACTGTGGGAGAGAACACTGATCTTGGCCAGGCTGAGCACATCTTCAAACTGGTCAGTCAGTGTGAGCTTTCTGAAGACAAGGACAGTATCTTGTTCTACCCATGCACCCAGGAGTCAGCATGGTCACTGTCACCGAGGAGGCACTGATAAATACAGCCAACGTGCTGATCCCAGCTCCACTTCGTTTTGCGTCTGACATAAGCAACTCCATCTTGGCATTGCGGCTTTCACAAGAGGGAGACAATAGGTAACATCTAAAATGGATAAACAGAGAAATAGCAGCATGTGCAGTTTCTTTAGAACAGAAGTAAATACCAGGGAGCACAGAGGACTGTTTAGAAATGGTTGTCTCTTCCGAGTGAAACTTGAATGTAGAAAGGTCAGAATAGGGCACAACTGTTTTAACTGTTTACTAAATCCTTTTTAGTACTGCCTGACTACTCATATGTCATCCAGAAATATTTTTAATTAAAAGAAGAGAAAGACTAAGCTGGGCGTGGTGGCGCACGCCTGTAATCCCAGCACTTGGGAGGCTGAGGCAGGAGGATCAAGAGTTCAAAGCCAGCCTCAGCAAAGGCTAGGCACTTAGCAACTCAGTGAGACCCTGTCTCTAATAAAATACAAAAAAAAAAAAAAAGAAGAAGAAGAAGAAGAGAAAGACTGACAGATAAATTCTCTGTTTGTTATCACCCAAAACATACTTTTTCAACAATTTTACTAAGTATCTGATGAAATTAAGTTTTCAGTGTGTAACTAAATCCATCCCAAAACAGTCCATACCCAGACCATGATCTGTTGTTCCTGAGTTTCTCAGTACTTGGGCCACAGAAAATAGTCTCTGTTGAGAATGAAAGCAGGATCTTTCCTGCCACTCTAAATGGTGCCCCCGGCCCTATGCCATTCCATTTTCTGATACAGAGGGGCCTGTGTGTCATCTTTATTTTGTTCCATGGTGACAGGGCTCTGCCTGGCTCAGCGCGACAGCAGCAGAAATATCAGCTATATTCCTTAAAATCATCTTCTGCTGAATTGCCACTCATACCCGCTGAGGAGCCGACACAGTCCTCCTGTATGCAGTGACATGGGCAACAGTTCTGGAGCCCCCTAAAATCCCCAGGTGCCCTCCACACAGATGCCAATGCGAAAGAGCTACATACATATGCCTTGCTCACAGGAAGACCGCATTAGCTCTGAAGGTAGCAGGAGCTGTCTGCAATTGAAGATCAAATGACTTCAGATCAGCTCTTCGACATCTGAGTGTTCATTTGAGTCTCTAAGTTTCTTTCCCATGTGAAGAGGTGGAGGCAGAGGACCAAGGATATTCAAACCTCTTTGGGATCTGTTTATGGCTTTTTTTAAAAGGGTCTGTCACCTGTTTACTGTCACCCCAATAGCCACTGGAGGAAGAAATAACAATTTCTCAGACATAATTAGAGCAGAATGCCCTTTTACTCTTGCTCTAAACACCCTCTGAGAAAATATGTAGCTACTGCGGATATTAAGAATGAGCATTGTTTGTCAGATAGTCTCATTAGAGAGGAACTAGGTCCCACCCTCCCATCTCTTGGGAAAGAGAGGTGGAAATCGCCCTGCTCTGATTGCTGGCTGTCAGAACAAAGAGGGGGGAAAGGGGCACTCCACCTGCTCGCCTTGGCTGAGGATTGAAAAGCTGCCCTGAATAAGGGAAAGAGATCCTTTCATCAGAATAAAATCGAAGCATTGAAACAGGCTTTATAGTCTAGATTTCTTCCTCTTTCTAACAAGTTGCAATCAAATCAAAACTATTATTTTACGAAATAATTCCAGTAAGAAGTTTTGGAAGAAGATATCGTTGATCAGACCCTTATAGAGAAGAAACACTTGGCCATCATTGTTGCTCTTATTCTGCACAAAGACAGTATTATTAACACTAATTCAGAGAGAAAGAAAGAGAAGATCATGAGGTCAACTAAATTGCCTTAGATGGCACCATCTAAGAGTAACCAGGACATGGAATGATTGTGCCTGTGATGTATTCAGAAGGTAACTTTATTTTTGTCTCCCTCTGGTCCTTCAAAATGTGATTAGTTGGATGAAAAGGCAGGCAGACTTGAGACTCTTTGGGCTGTTTTAAGGAAATTAAAGCCTTATAGCCCATGGAAATCTCTTAACTATGTTCTCAGCAAGAAGCACAGAAAGGGAACCTCAGTCTTCTCTGTTCCAGGTCACTGGCTCACCCTCTCTCATCATGGGTTTCTCTGGGTTTGTTCTGGAGCACATGGAGCAAGAAAGGAGGGGGAAGGGCACCAGCCTCCTACCTGCTGATCCCCCTGACTGCCTACCACAGACCTGGCAGATGGAAAGCCACCCTCCTCTCTGGTAGGTCCCTTCTTGGAGTCTTACAATTCCCCTGACCCAAGAGATACACAGTTCTCAGAGTGTCCCCTCAATCTGTCCCTCTGGATGTCTGTGGGCTACTCCATAGAAACTCTCTCTCTCCACGTAAGTCCTGTCCACCTTCAAGGAGGTTCTCTCAGGAAAGGTGTCAAATGCCTTCAGATCAGCTCTTCGACATACTTGGCCCACAGGAAATATCCATGCAGGACCCAGGGAAATTCCTCTCTCAGCACAGGAGCCACAGAGCGCTTCAGCAGCATAGGGCTCAGGATTTCTTGGGGCCACTGTGCCCCAATATTTGAAGAGCCCCATGCTATCTAGAGGTCTTGTTAAACCCCAAACAATCTCATTGATAGTTTGGGGTGAGGGAACAAGACTCACAGAACTCAACAAGCTCTTCTAAGAAAATGGCCTTCCCCGATGCCCAACAGCAGATGAACAGATAGGGAAACTCTGGTATATACACACAATGGAACACTACTCAGCACGAAAAGAGAATAAAATCATGGCATTTGCAGGTAAATGGATGGAGTTAGAGAAAATAATGCTAAGGGAAGTCAGCCAATCCCAAAAAAAACAAAGGTCGAATGATTTCTTTGATATGAAGATACTAACATATAAAGGCAAGAGAGAGGGAATGAGAGGAATGAAAGAGCTTTAAATAGAACAAAGAGGGGGGAGGGTGGGGAGGGGGGCAAAGGGATAGGAATAATGGCAGACTGAGTTATCCATGATTACCCTAAATACACGTATGAAGACACAATTGTTGTAAAAATACTTTATATAAAACCAGCAACTTGAAAAATTGTGGTCTTTATATGTAATATGAAATGAAATGTACTCTGAAAATGTGTATAACAAATTAGAGTAATAAAATTTTTTTTTTAAATAAAATGGCCTTCTCTCAAACCTCCCTCCATCCTCTTTGAAACTTTTTCTATCCTCCTTACAGGTGATATGTTCAGGAATTTGTGATACCGATTCCCATATATTGCCTGTAAAAATCTGTATCACTCTCTGGGAATCCCCTTGTCTCTTGATGTCTCACTCAATAGTTAAAATGTCCCTTCTGACACATGGGTAAAGGGCTAATTCAAATCTGGACCTGGAGACCATAAACACGTCTTTTTCCCTATAGGACCATGCAGAAGGAACACTGCAGCCACGGATGGGACCTCAAAGAGTCCTTGTAATGAGCACAAGCTCTTCCATTGTGGCACTTTAGAGATAGACAAATATTCAAGGCATTATCGATTTTTTTTTTAAAAAAGGCCTAAATAAAGTTGATGTTTAAGTATTTTGAGTTTCTGGTAGACCTACGAGAAATAACCTGCAGGAAAGCTTCTCATGACCATAAGACATTAAGACAATCAGATTCTTGGTAGCAAATAGGCAACATAGAACTCACCCAACATGATTATCAATGGGCTCAGCAGGGGTTCAGCAATTCTTTCTGTGTCATTTCATGAATTATCCTAATTGCTAAATCCATTAGAAACCATCTATAAGGGATTTTGACTTACTGTGGGGAAGCCAAGGCCCACAGAAGTGGATGACTAGTCCAACTCGCTAATGGTAGAACCAGAACGAGGATTCAGGATATGGGCTTCCTATTACACATCTTTATCTCTTGCACTTGATATTTGGAGTGTTTTTCCAAAAGTTGACAGGAATTAAAAAATATCAAGGGACAGCAGATTTGTTTTGAGGAATTATATTCTCAGTGATGAGATTCATTGAAGTTTCAAAATATCACCTATATTTCCACTGAGTTTTGCATTATTAATAACATGCTGCTTTCTTAAGACCAGGTATGAGAACAGACTAAAGGCAATACTTGTTAGATTGCATACTATATGAGATCACTCCATTTTTATGCAAAAACATCCAAAAATATGCATTTTGCTCTATGGAAAATTCCCCTAGGTGTACTGAAGAATGAAGTTGAATGATCCAAACCATCATTTATGCTCAGCGTGACATATTAATACTGCACCTTGTTTAATTAAAAAAATAATACTTTATTGCAGATTTTATTTTTCCGGATTTGTTTACATATTGGTTTCTAGTCTTTCAAATATTTGCCTAGTAAGTAGTAACATTTTCCGATTAGACTACTTATCTTCTCATAGCTAGACTAACACATACAGGTGGGTCAAAATATGCTTCTTAATGATTATTTAGATACCAGTGTCATTTCTATTGCATGGGCTGAAATACCTTGCTTCCTAACTACTCTAAACTCATTTAATTTTTTTTTTTATTTCTTTGATTGTTAAAGAGGCCACATGTAGAAGGTAATGGCTTCTATAGATACAGATAAAAATCATCACTTCTTAAATGAGAATAAGAAAGTAATAAGCCTTTATTATTAGGGGAGAGTTTCTTTCCATGAAAGAGATAATGGGTAATATTTAAATGCACATACTCCACTTGGTACATGTGAGATAAATTTACCCTCCAGTCTTAGTTTTAAAAACCTAGAACTCAGTGTAGTCACAAGAAAAATTCCAATAGTGGTACATTGTACAAAAAAAAAAAATCTGACTGATATTCCTTACCAATGTCAAGGTCATTAAAAACAAGAAAGGCTGAGAAGCTTTCACAGCCAAGAGGAGCTCAAAATGACATGAGAAGAAGTGTGGTGTGGTATCTGGATGGGATCCTGGAACAGGCAAATGACATTAGGTAAGCACCAAGGAAATCTGCATACAGTACATTAACATATCATGCATAAATATTGGTTTATTAATTATAGCAAATGTATTGTAATAATGTAAAATGTTAAAAGGGGAAACAGCAGGGGGATACACACAAACTCTCTGTATTACTTTGGCAATTTTTCTCACAATCATCTAAAAGTGTTCAAAGGATAAAATTTATTTTTTAAAATATTTTCAATTTAACAACTGTAAACTATCCAGTGAAGAAGAAAATAAAAAAGAAAATTTAATCAATTGTCTAATTTCTGGTAAGAAGGAAAGAAAAAAACATTAAACTAAAAAGTTAGAGTAAATATAAATCTATCAATGATTAAACACTTGTCTTTTAAACTCACTCATTCAATCACAGAGTACTTTAGAAACTGTAGAGGACTTAAAACGGAAGTAGGAGACCCCAACCATCTCAGTCTGTTCAGGATGCTATAACAAATACCTTAGACTAGGTAATTTATAAACACCAGGAATTCTTCTGCTTGTAGTTCTATCGACTGTCAAGTTCAAGATCAAGGTGTCAGCTCAGTGCTGAAAACTTCTCTCTTCTTCAAGATGGCACCTCATGGCATCTACAGATGGCAAAAAGAAGGAAGGATAAAAGAGCAAAATGCACTAATGGAGTCCCTCAGGCCCTTTCATAAGATACAAATCCCATTTATGACAGAGAATCCCCTAACCACCACCTATGGGCCCCATGTCCTAATATTAAGTTTCAACATGAAATTTCAAGGAACACAAGCTTTCAAACTGTTAGCACCTCTGTATTTACATAGTGAGATAACAAAAAATGTAATGTATTATGAAAACCACAAGTTGTAGACCATATGATGCTGTGTATATACAGTTTAAAAGAGTACAGAATACTTACGTGTACAACCATAAGAAGATATGTACATAATAAAACACGAAAAAATACTTAGAGTAAATAAAACATTCTCAGAGTTACTTCTTCTGGGGATAGAGAGGAGAATGGGACTGGAAAGTATAGCAAACACGCTTTGTATTTACAAGATTTCATTTCTTTAAAGTAATTCTGAAGTGAAAAATAATGCCTATAGCACAAATGCAATTGTTTTAAGATTATTTCTGGATTAAACAAAACAAAACAAAATGGACTTGACTATACTAATTAACCTATGTTAACCTCTTCACCCTACTCTTTTCTCATTACGCTACAAGATCTATGAAGGTGTGGAAACTATAAAGTTTTTTAACTTATAACTTAAAAGTTCATAATTCATTAATACATGATTAAGTGCAATTAAAGTCATATTGACTTTGTAACATAATACTCAATTAACTCATGACCTGGTCGAAAATAAAGACAATGAGTCTATTGGGGAAGAGTTCGTCTCTGTTAAAAGGATGAAATTCAGAACAGAGTTAAGTGGTTTATGTTTTCCCTGAAGATGTAACTCAATATTTCCATTCATTCCCAATGAATAGAAAAGTGCCATATAATTAGTAGCTGTGTTCCTTTCCCTTTGTTTATTATTATTATTTTTTTTAATTCTGGGGCAGAGAAAGGGAGGGGCAATAGAAGGGCAAGGAAAGAAATAAAGACAAGAGGCAAGAGTAGGGAAATGAGAAGGGGAAGAATGCAAATAGAACTTGGAGAGCAGAAGAGATAAAAGGAGAGGAGGAGAGAGGGGAAGGCGGGCCAGAGGAAAGAGGGGGAGAGAAGGGAGAGAGGTGGGAAATAGAACCTGGATTAGAGATTTCCTTACTGAAGAAAGAATAGCTCAAAAAGCACCCAACACTTCAAGAGATGCACAAGGATTAATAAGACTTAATTTTTCTTTTAATGTAAGAATTTAAAATGTTGAATTGGTGGGACTTGTAGTAAAAAGGAATTGGAGATATTTCTACAGGTAGCATTTTGTTTGGTCAAAATTTGGACAAAATTAGACCAAGGTAGTAGTTTAAATGGTATTTTTCTAAAATATTTGTAGTTACTAAGAACTACACATCAGTAAATTCTAGGGCATCTACAGTTCTTCATGTCATTTTCAGAACATGATGTCTTATTGTTTGTTTTTTATCAATTTCTAATAATTTCTTTATTCCTTTTATGTGATATTCTTATTAAAAATACATTATTTCAAAAAGAAATTGTAAGCCACAATAATGGACATAAAATTTTAGGGGAAAAAAACATACACAAACTAGCAATTGACAGCATTAAATCGTCCTCCCATTTTTATCATTTAAAAAAACCTATACCAACTTTGTCAAATACATCAGGTATAGTTGGCAAAATATTTTGAATTAAAATTTCTGTGTTTATTTTCGCTCACTACAAAAACAATGCACTGTCATTTCAGAATAATACAATTAATAAAAAGAAAATCAAAAGCACTGATAACCCCAGCCACTTAGAGGTATCTACTAATATCCAGAATTGTTTTTACATCCCAACAATTGTCTCTAACAAAAAAAAAAAAAAAAAATACAATGTCACCTGGATCCCTCAACATTTAAATTTAATGAACAACAGCAACAATTTATCAATTGAATTGATGAATTATCTTCTGACTTTCTCTTCAATGTGCAATTTCATGTTATTCCTGGAAGCACCCACCAGTTCTGATTTCTGTCCAAGGAGCCTGGCTTCTCATTTCATGCAGCTGGCATAGGATTCAACCAGCTCCTGGCTAAAAGATGCCAGATCATTGCGACTGCCATAGCTGCTTTATCTCTAGGAAATTTTAAACTTCATTTAATTGGTTCTTTTCACCCTTTATGAATTTCGACATGACTTCTAATAGCAAAGACTCACCGGAAAAAAAAAAAAACAAGAATCCCCAGGTTTGTTTTTGTACTAGAGATGAACAGAGAACATTCTACTATGGATCCAAGAACCACAAAAGCTAAAAATGCAGAGATGATTTGTATAGGAGCTGTCAATGGAGCCAAGAATACAAGCAAAGTAGAAAATGATAAGGTTGATCTGGAATTCATCCCAGAAATCTGCAATCTGCGCTTTGGATGTTGTGTGCTGACAGAAAACCCTAAATAATCCCCCACAAACACTAAATCCTACAGTGGGGGGGGGAGCCAACAAACCCAAATGAATTGCAAAATTGTCACTCTATTGCTTGTGAACACAGTAGTGCATTTTGCAGGACTAACCAAAAGAAACTGACCTAAAGAGGGGCTTCCAATATTCAAGATCTAGATAAGCTGTAGAATTCTGGATCTCCATGGAAAGTATGAATTATTTACTTGCAGTGTCATTCATTATAAAGTTCTACTATTTTCTAACATATGATTAACTATAACAAAGTTCTGCAAGTACTTACCTTCTGATCAGAACGGTGGTTCCTGATTTATGGTACAATTTTAGCCACAAAATGACAATCAGTGGAAAACCTTCTAGATTTAAATTACAGTAATGCAGTATCTACCAGTAATTACTATAGTGTACTAGCCTAATTGGCATAAATCATCTGCATCATCCACATCTTCTTTACCACCCTGGAACATAATCCCTTTAGGGCAAATAGGAATTCCTGTATCCCTGCACTATCCCTAGCAAAGTGCTTGTTCAAAGTGGACTAATTAATAAAAGGGATGCCCACTGAATCCAAATACTTATACTCTTTTACAAAAGGTTAAGAGCTTGGCACAATTTTCAGGTATTCAGGATAGAAGGAACTAAAATCTCCATGATAAAACCATGAACAAACTTGGCTTGAAACATCCTAATGAATTTTATATCAGTGAAGTCATCTTATTTTTTATTTCCCTTTCAAGGCAGAGCTTACAAAGCAATTGCAGAATTGAATAGACTTTTATTTATTTGCCTTTCACACTTTAGGGTGAAATGTGAATTTCTAGTGGTAAATTTTATTGATTTCTGTCAAGTTGGACAAAGATTTGTAGAGTTGCTCTATCCTTTCAGGAAGGAGGGAAAGAAAGCTGCTATGTCAAGTCATCTCCTTTGTCAGCAAGGCATCAGAGGGGAAAAAATGACTCCACATTGACTTCTAAAAATGATAAAATGTGGATCCCAGAATTCAAAACACATGGATCAGGTCACTGGTGATCCATGGCTTTTTGCAAAACAGGGAAATAAAAAGCAATTTCCAAGTAGTGTGGGATGCCACAGTCTGTCCACTAAACAACCCCAGGGAACTGTTCTAGTTTACAGAAAGACTTCCACCATTCCAGGTGGGAGCTTTCCAATCACTGAAAGGCTGCATCAGGGCAATGACTAAAAAGGAGAAGCCACAAGAAGGACACACACCACCCTGCAGAACAGAGAACTGAGCATGATTTTACAGCCTCGGGTCTTGATACCACCTCTTTCAAAGAGTAGAAAGAGTGCAGTTCAGAGAGGACAACTCAGAGACAATAAACAATTACTCTGTGCTTATTATTATAATGCTTTGGGGATTTAATAAACTATATTAAAATGGAGATTACTCCAGGAAATCGTATAAAACATTTTCAGTAGCCCACAACTGACCAGATGACCACACAGAGTCAGCTGGCGTTGTAATGAATGCCACCTCGTGAGGGACCTGGTCAGGGCTCGAGTTGGTGTCCACACCCTGAAAGAAGAACTGACCTGGACTTGTATTTCTAGAGCATACAGGCAAAGAAAAACTTTCCCTCCTTTTCTGAAGGTTTAAGCATGTTGGAATAAACTAAAATGGACTAACAGGAGAAAGGGCATACAAGTTTATTAATGCGCACAAGGGAATCACAGAGAGTGATCACCCAACATCCCAAAGAGATATAGTAACGCACCTACCCCTCTTCCTGGAGGAGAGGGAGGTGGGGATGTTGCCATCTTGAAGGGAGGTCTATGAATTTTAGGGAAGTTTAATAGACCCCTAAATTATTCTCTTTGGAAACTGCATGAGACAGAAACGTGTGATACATTCTACCCAGGTGTGCTTTGATTCCTCAGTCCTCCTTCTTGGACATGAATTTAATCTTTCCTGACTAAAAATACTTCAGAAGGGGGCCAAAGGCAAGTGTGTTCCTTCTAGAAGATATTCTGATAAAAAAAAAAAAAGGTAGAGACAGAGAGACAGGACAGAAACAGAGAATTACAGAGAATTACACCCTGTCCTGGGGAGGGTGGGGACAGGAGGGAATCAGAAAGTCCTTGGCTCTCAGGATACTCCTTTAGCTCAAAGTGCTTAACATTCCAAAGCAGCATCATCTGGGGTATCATTTTCTAAGCCCAAACATTGGAAGCTTTGAGTGTTCATTTCTGAAGGCACAGTATGAACCAGCTGAATTTGTGGTCATGTGGAAAGCTTTGCATGGTATATCTGGGTCTTATAATACCCAGTGAAAACATCTGTAGCCCCATTTTCAAAAGAAGGAAAAAAAAAAAAAAAGCAAATCTGAAGTGCAGCTGGGCCCAGGATATACATTTTCCTGAAAATTATGTGTCAAATTCAGCAAAGGAGCAGAATCACAAGTCCTCAGAATAATGTTTCCCACCATGGATAACTCATCACGAGCATGCTACAGGCTGTTAATTTTTCCAGTGTTCTGTATTTATTCAAGTAGAAGTAAGGGACAAGATAGCTAGATTCCCTGAAAACACCTTGGAAAAAGGAAGGCAAACCAGACTGCCTCTCCAGAAGTCAAAAAGGGTGCTTCAGGCAGTCATTCCCCAGCCAAGTCAAGAGCCCCAAATCTCTAAATGTGGCAGGCAGAGTCAAAAAAGGATTGTGAGTGCATTTAAGCCTTCGATGCGGATGCGGGCTGTTGTTGTGGCTCAGTGGTGGAGAACTTGCCTGGCACGTGCATGGCCCAGGTTCGATCCTCAGCACCACATAAAAATAAAGGCATTGTGTGTGTGCAACTAAAACAAATAAATAAATATTAAAAAAATAGTTGAGTGGCCTATGTTTATTTTTTTTTAAAGTCTTCAATGCTTCTTCTTTTTTCTGTCTTTTTTTTTTTTTTTTTTTTTTTTTTTTTTTGCCAATTCAAAATATCCATGATGACATTATGGGAATTGGTTATGACAGATGCAATTTCCAGGCTGAAGCATTTTGCACCCCTGACTCTCTATAAAATCTGTGAGAAGAGAGCTTAAATTAGGACCTCTACTTTACACCCAATGTATGCACTATTTGGAGTCCCACATGACTCTTTTGCCTTATGGTTCCCTGCTTGGGACTGACAAATCTCTTCCTCTTAGCTGCCACAGAGCCAGACCCATCAGCCATGTGGTTGAATTACGTGGCCCCTGCCTCTGCTTCCAGAATTCGAGCAATGTGGCTTGGGCCTTGGTGATCAATAGCTTGTCCAAGCAGGAAAATAAAAAGCCCACCCAGAGGATAGAATTTGACATTCTTAATGGTCACAAGGTAGAGTTAAGTGATACAACCTAAAAGTGCAGGGGAGTATACTCCCTGTAGGGTGAATTTGGTCAATGCTCAAGTGTTGTAGGTCAGACTCCAATACAGGATCAGCATGCAGTGTTTTTTTTATTATATTTCTCTCAGCCTTCTTATACATTTCCAGACAAATAAAGCAATTAGCCATCAGCAAACATTTATAGACAATGAAGGCAAATAGCCAGTAGCAACGACGAACACAAATTTGTGAATCAGCAATCAGCCAGATGAACTTTCCCTAAAGATATCTTAAACTTTAGTTAGGGCTAGAACACTTTGAGCTCCTCTTCTTTTCAATATAGAATAAACAAGAAAGAAACACCCTCATTTGCAAGCAATGTTTCTTTACTATTTACTCTATACTTCTTGGCAGAACGTTCCATTTGTAGACACGCCCACCAAGGGCAACAAAGCCTCCTTTGCAAGAACTGTTGTTGCCATACTTTTTTTTTTTTAATTAATTAATTTATTTTTTTTATAATTTTTAATATGTACAACTCATAGTGCATGTATTTAGCATCTTTTTACATACAATTGTTTGCATACAGAGTATATTCGTACAATTTAGGTCTTCAATCATGCATTTAGGAAAATGATATCCATCTCATTCAAACACCTTTTCTTTTCTTTTTCCTTTTCTCCCTCTCCCTCCCCCCTTGCTCCCTCCCTTACTCTCCCTTCCCTTTGACCATTCTAGTATTCTTCTAATCCTCGTATGTACCCTCCCATCCAACCATACTATGAACTAGTCTCCTTATATAAGAGAGAACATTTGGTACTTGGATTTTTGAGACTGACTAACTTCACTTAGCATTATGTCTTCCAACTTCATCCATTTACCTGAAAATGCCATTAATTTATTTTCTTTTATTGCTGAGTAAAATTCCATTGTGCGTATATACCACATTTTCTTAATCCACTCATTTACTGAGGGACATCTAGGTTGGTTCCACAACCTAGCTATTGTGAATTACGCAGCTACAAACATTGAGATAGCTGTGTCACTGTATTATGCTGTTTTTAAGTCCTTTGGGAATAGACCCAGGAGTGGGATGGCTGGGTCATAGGGTGGCTCCATTCCCAGTTTTCCAAGAAATCTCCATACTGCTTTCCATAATGGTTGCACCATTTTGCATTCCCACCAGCAATGTATGAGTGTGCCTTTTTCCCCACATCCTCTCCAACATTTATTGTTGCTTGTGTTCTTGATAGCTGCCATTCTGACTGGAGTGAAGTGAAATCTTAGAGTAGTTTTGATTTGCATTTCTCTAATTGCCAGCGATGTTGAACATTTTTTCATGTATTTGTTAATTAATCGTGTATCTTCTTCTGAGAGGTGTCTTCTCAATTCCTTAGCCCATTTATTGATTGGGTTATTTGTTTTTTTTGTGTGTAAAGTTTTTTGAGTTCTTTATATATTCTAGAGATCAGTGCTCTGTCTGATGTGCATGTACTAAATATTTGTTCCCAATTAGTTGGCTCTCTATTCACCTCACTGATTGTTTCTTTTGCTGAGAAGAAGCTTTTTAGTTTAAATCTATCCCATTCATTAATTCTTGGTAGTAATTCTTGCGCTACAGGATTCTTATTAAGGAACTTGTGGCCTAATCCGACATGTTGGAAATTGGAGCTTACTTTTTCTTCTATTAGGCGTATTGTCTCTGTTCTAATTCCTAGGTCCTTGATCCATTTTGAATTGAGTTTTGTGCATGGTGAGAGATAAGGATTTAATTTCAATTTGGTGCATATGGATTTCCAGTTTTCCCAGCACCATTTGTTGAAGAGGCTATCCTTTCTCCACTGTACATTTTTGGCACCTTTGTCTAATATAAGATAGCTGAAATTATATGTATTAGTTTCTGTGTCCTCAATTCTGTACCATTGGTCCACCAGTCTGTTTTGGTGCCAATACCATGCTGTTTTTGTTACTATTGCTCTATAGTATAATTTAAGGTCCGGTATGGTGATGCCCCCTGCATCACTTTTCTTGCTCAGGATTGCTTTGGCTATTCTGGGTCTCTTATTTTTCCAGATGAATTTCATGACTGCTATTTCTATTTCTTTGAAGAATGACATTGGGATTTTGATTGGAATTGCATTAAATCTGTATAGTGCTTTTGGTAGTATGGACATTTTGACAATATTAATTCTACCTATCCAAGAGCAAGGTAGGTCTTTCCATCTTCTGAGTTCATCTATAATTTCTTTCTTTAGTGTTCTATAATTTTCGTTATACAGGTCTTTCACCTCTTTCGTTAGGTTGATTCCCAGGTATTTTTTTTTTTTTGATGCTATTGTAAATGGGGTAGTTTTCATCATTTCCCTTTCAGAGTCTTTGTTGCTGATGTACAAAAATGCCTTTGACTTATGTGTGTTGATTTTGTATCCTGCAACTTTGCCAAATTCATTTACTAGTTGTAAAAGTTTTCTGGTAGAGTTTTTTGGGTCTTCTAGGAAGATTATCATGTCATCAGCAAATAGTGCTAATTTGAGCTCTTCTTTTCCTATCTGGATCCCTTTAATTTCTTTGTCTGTCTAATTGCTCTGGCCAGAGTTTCCAGTACTATGTTAAATAGCAGTGGTGAAAGGGGGCATCCCTGTCTTGTTCCAGTTTTTAGAGGGAATGCTTTCAATTTTTCACCATTTAAGATAATGTTAGCTCGGGGCCTTGCATATATAGCTTTTATAATGTTGAGATATGTTCCTGATATTCCTAGTTTTTCCAGTGTTTTGAACATAAAGGGGTGTTGTATTTTGTCAAACGCTTTTTCTGCGTCAATTGAGATGATCATATGATTTTTGTCTTTAAGTCTATTGATGTGGTGTATTATGTTTATTGATTTCCGAATGTTGAACCAGCCTTGCATCCCTGGGATAAACCCCACTTGATCGTGGTGCACTATCTTTTTGATATGTTTTTGTATCCGATTTGCCAGGATTTTGTTGAGGATTTTTGCATCTATGTTCATTAAAGATATGGACCTGAAGTTTTCTTTTTTGGATGTGTCTTTGCCTGGCTTTGGAATTAATGTGATATTGGCCTCATAGAAAGAGTCTGGAAGAGCTCCCTCTTTTTCTATTTCTTGGAATAGTTTGAAGAGCACTGGTATTAGTTCTTCTTTGAAAGTCTTATAGAACTCGGCTGTAAACCCATCAGGTCCTGGACTTTTCCTTGTTGGTAGCTTTTTGATGACTTCTTCTATTTCTTCGCTTGTAATTGATCTGTTTAAATTGTGTATAGCCTCCACATCCAGTTTAGGCAAATCATATGACTCTAGAAATTTGTCAATGCATTCAGTATTTTCTATTTTATTAGAGTACAGGTTTTCAAAGTAATTTCTAATTATATTCTGTATATCTGAGGTGTTTGTTGTGATATTCCCTTTTTCATCACGAATGTTAGTAATTTGAGTTTTTTCTCTTCTTCTTTTCGTTAGCATCGCTAAGGGTCTGTCAATTTTGTTTATTTTTTCAAAGAACCAACTTTTAGTCTTGTCAACTCTTTGAATGGTTTCCTTAGTCTCGATTTCATTAATTTCTGCTCTGATTTTAATTATTTCCTGTCTTCTACTGCTCTTGGTGTTGGTCTGTTCTTCTTTTCCTAATGCTTTGAGGTGTGATGTTAAGTCATTTATTTGTTGGTTTTTTTCCTCTTAAGGAATGAACTCAGTGCAATGAATTTTCCTCTTACTACTGCCTTCATAGTGTCCCAGAGATTTCTATATGAAGTATCTGTGTTCTCATTTACCTCTAAGAATTTTTTGATCTCCTCTTTGATGTCTTCTTCAACCCCTTGTTCATTCAGTAGCATGTTGTTTAGCTTCCAGTTGATGGAGTAGTTTTTCTTATTCCTTGTTTTGTCGTTGATTTCCAATTTCATCCCTTTATGGTCCGATAGCATGCAGGGTAGTATCTCTATTTTTTTATATTTGCTGAGAGTTGCCTTGTGACATAATATATGTTCTATTTTGGAGAAGGAACCATGTGCTGCTGAGAAAAAAGTGTATTCGTTTACTGAGGGATGAAATATTCTATATATGTCCGTTAGATCTAAATTGTTAATTGTTTTAAGGAGGCTTAAAGTTTCTTTGTTTAGCCTTTGTTTGGATGATCTATCCATTGTTGAGAGAGGTGTGTTGAAGTCCCCTAGAATAACTGTGTTGTGGTCTATTTTACTCTTGAACTTGAGAAGCGTTTGTTTGATGAATGTAGGTGCTCCATTATTTGGGGCATATAGATTTATGATTGTTTATATCCTGTTGATGAATGGTTCCCTTAAGTAATAAGAAATATCCATCTTTGTCCCTCTTGATTAGTTTTGGTTTGAAGTCTACCTTATTTGATATGAGAATGGAAACCCCTGCTTGCTTCCGCCGGCCATGTGAGTGATAAGACTTTTCCCAGCCTTTCACTTTCAGTCTGTTGATGTCTTTTTCTATGAGGTGTGTTTCTTGGAGACAGCAAATTTTTGGGTCGTTTCTTTTAATCCATTCTGATAATCTGTGTCTTTTGATTGGCGAGTTTAGGCCATTAACATTCAGGGTTATTATTGAGATATGATTTTTATTCCCATCCATTTTTATTTAAATTATGGTCTTTAGCTTGATTAGGTTTCTCTTCTGGTTGGTATTTCCTTTAGTTTAATATCTCCCTTTGTTGATTTTCATTGTTATTTTTCTCTTCTTCTTCATGAAAAATGTTGCCCAGGATGTTCAGAAGTGCTGGCTTTCGAGATGTGAAATCTTTTAACTTTTGCTTGTCGTGGAAGGTTTTTATTTCATCTTCAAATCTAAAGCTCAATTTTGCTGGATATAAGATTCTTGGTTGACATCCCTTTTCTTTCAGAGCTTGGAATATGCTATTCCAGGATCTTCTTGCTTTTAAGGTTTGGGTTGAAAAATCTGAACATAGTCTGATTGGTTTCCCCCTATATGTGATCTGCTTCCTTTCTCTTGTGGCTTTTAGTATTCTCTCCTTGCTCAGTATATTAGGCATTTTCATTATAATGTGTCTTGGTGTGGATCTGTTGAGATTTTGTTTGTTTGGTGTTCGGTATGCCTCTTGAACTTGGTTTTCCCCTTCATTCCTCAAGTTTGGAAAATTTTCTGTAATTATTTCATTAAATAGATTACTCATTCCTTTGGCTTGAAACTCTGCCCCTTCCTCTACGTCAATCACTCTTAAGTTTGGTCTTTTTATGCTGTCCCATAATTCTTGGATGTTATGTTCTTGATTTCCAACGAGTTTTGCTGTACGGTCTAAATTCTTCTCTAGGACAAATATTTTGTCTTCATTGTCTGAGGTTCTTTCCTCCAAGTGGTCTACTCTGTTGGAGATGCTTTCAATTGAACTTTTATTTTGGTTTATTGCTTCTTTCATTTCTGGAATTTCTATTTGGTTTCTCTTTAGAGCCTCTATTTCCCTATTGAAGTAATCTTTTACTTCCTGTATTTGTTTTTGGAGTTCTTTGTCAAAATGATCTTTTGCCTCCTGTACTTGCTCCCTCATCTCATTTTTGAGTTCATTCTTAAGTTCCCTAAACATTTGGCATATGTAATTTCTAAATTCCATCTCTGGCATTTGACCAACTGTGTTTGCCATGAAATCTACTGATGAGGAATCTTGATTTGATTGTGTCACTTTCTTCCCTTGTTTTTTTCATGCTGCTTGTGTGTCTTTTCTTCCTGCACCGTGGGACCTTGACTGTTTCGATTTTACCTTAATTCCTTATGCTGTTCCTGTAGTACGAAGCTATCAGCTCCCCTTATAATTCCTTTACACTTTAAAACCTAACACTTTCTATTCAGAAAATTCAATTTTGATCACAATGTACAGATTTTGTTAACCGAGATATTATTTCCAGTTTACTCTGTATGCTTCTGATGGGGTTTTATAGCTTCAAGTATTGGATACAGAGGTATTATGTTTAAGAAGAAGGAAGTATCTTGAATTGTTCTTTCTTGGAAAGTATGAGAGGAGAGTTCTATTGATGTGGTTTACTGGAAGTGGTTTAGTATCAGTAGAAGAGAGAAGATAGAGAATGGAGTAGACACTTAGGTGGAGAGACCAATTTATATATAAAATAAGATGGAAAAGAAGGAAAAAAATGTTAAAAGAGTAGAAATTGGTGTAAGAGAGAGGAGATAGAGAATCAAGAAAATGGAGAGTAAACTATATATAGCACCTCTTTTCTATCCAGTTCAATTGCGCTGTTTCTACAAATCCCAAATTCTGCGTGCAGCTTGTTTTTTTGCCTCTGTTTAGTATGCACTGGCAGGGTGCAAATATGAAAGATGAAGGAGAAAGAAGAGATGCCAAAGTGAGAAGGAAGAAAAGAAGGAACGAGAAAAGGAGCAGAAGCAAACAATCAAACACTCTGACAATCAATGCAAAAAAAAAAAGCAAAACAGAACAAAGCCAAAAAAAGAGAAAGAACAATAAACAATCAATAAACAATCTAACAAAAGCCAATAACACAAGCAGACCGACCAACCAAAAAAAAAAAAAAAAAACGTCGAACCCCAAGTCTCAAACAAAACGGGTCCTGGGAAGCCCCCCTTCTCTTTTCCCTTTCCAGTTTAAGCCAACTGCATTGGATCACGTCCAGAAAGTCTGCAAGTCAATTCTGCACCCTATGCCAGCGGCCGCTCAGGGGGAAGATTGGCTCAGTGTGATTGTGTGTCAGCAGATGAATGGGACCGGGAAGCGGACCCTCCAGAAGGCACCCTTTCCCCACGCCCACCCACAGTTGTAGCTTCTTGTGGCCGCTGGGCTGGCCTCAGACACGCCCTCCCCTGCTGGTTACCCGAGTCTCACCCAGGTGTGCGCTGCCTTCAAAGCGATGGGGCTCCCTGGATGTCTGCAGCTGTTCGTCTCCTCCGTCTTTTCCCCTTTGTCTGGCTCAGCCACTGCACTTCTCAAAGATGGCGGCGTTCTCCTCCCATTCAGCAGCTGCTCCGCAGACCCTTGTGTCAGTCCAGATCGTGCGGGGGTCGGCTTGGCAAGCAGTGTGAAAGAGTTCCACGTGGACACCGCCCACGCCTCTGGGCCTCTTTTTATCCCTCCTTGCCGGTCAGTTTCAAAGCCGCTGGGTGGATCGTCTCCTTGCCGAGATGGTCTTGGCCCCTGCACCTGCAGCACGGACAGCGTTGTTTCGGGCTGTGGACCGCTGGGACTCTGTCCCTGGTTGTTGTGGCCCTGAGAACTTTGTATTTCGCTGTCCAGAGGTGCAGGAATGTCTCGGCTCCCTTTCAGTTGAGATAGAACCGCCAGCAAAGCGCTCAAACTTCCCACTCCGCGTCCTTCAGCAACTGCGTCCAGAGAGCACCTCCCTCCTGTCGGCCATCTTCCCCCGAATCTTGCCATACTTTTTGATTAGCCTCTTGGCATAACATTCCGTTTACAGTACGTTCACCAAGGGAGTGACAAGCGCCTCGTTTGCAAGAACGCTCGCACCCATTACTTCTGATAAACTACTTGTTTCTTCTCTGTTTTACACCTCTTGTCAGAACGTTCCCTTTGCAGACACGCCCACCAAGGACAACAAGGCCTCATTTGCAAGAAATCTTGTCATTCTTCTGATTCTCTATACTCAAGAGGAAATAGGAGGGAGCCAAACCTCACCACAGCCATGGACTTCACCAAGGCCACAGCTTTTCCCTTAGAGGACTGTCAGGTTAAATTCCCCTGGTCTAAACAAAATAATTTCTTGGAGCTCAATACACGTGCTGAGGAGAGGCTTGTGTGGGGCTCCCCTGTGAATTTTCATAGCTCTTTAAGGAGTAGTAACTGGGCAATTCATCTCTTCACATCTTTCCCACTTTTCTTCACTTTTCCCTCATTCTTCATCTTCTACCCTGGGATTGCATTTCCCAGGGAGAATATCAATCCTGTAAATCTGTGTCAGATTCTTCTGGTTTTGTTTTTTTGTTGTTGTTGTTTTGTTTTGTTTTGTTTTGTTTTGTTGTTGTTTGTTTTGTTTTGTTTTTAAGAAAGGAAAAACAAGGTGTTACGTTTTTGATCTAGAATGTCCCTCCAAACACTCCCGTGTTAGAAAATGTAGTAATGTTCAGCATTGAAAGGATCAGAATATGAGAGCTGTAACCTCATGATTTGATAAACTAATAATTTGAATGGACTACTGGGTGGTAACTATGGGCAGGTGAGGTGTAACTAGAGGAAAGAGGTTAGTGGAGGCATGGCTTTGTCCCTGGACCTTTGTGTACTTTCTCTCTCCTCCTCCTTCTCATTCTTCTTCTTCTCTCTCCTCCTCCGCTTCCTCATTCTTCTTCTTCTTTTTTCTTCTTCTTCTTTCTTCTCCTTCTCCTCCTTCTTCCTGATTGTCAGGAGCTGAGCCACTTTCTTCCACACACACCCTTCCACCATGATCTTCTGCTCCACCTTGGCCCATAACAATAGTGTTGGTTGACCATCCAACCATGAAACTGTGAGTCAAAATAGCTTTTCCAGTGGGAAAAAAATGGCGGACAGCAGAGAAGCACTCTCGGGAGACCGTCACTAAAAGAGGCTTAGCGAGAAGTTTGAACGTGTTCCTAGCAACACTCCCACAACTGGGAGGGAGCTGAGACATCCGCGCACATCTAGATGGTGAAATACAACGAACTCCAGACCGCCGACGCACGGAGTCCAGTGCCAGCGGCCCACAAACCGAACCAGCATTAGCGGCGCAGCTGCCATGGTAGCATTGCAGTAGGGGAAGTGCAGACCATGGCCTCGAGCAGTGCAGAATAAAAAGAAAGCCAGATGCGGGCAGTGGCCTCACAGACTTCTTTCGCGTAAATTGCCGAACGGGACCTGCACGCCTCGGAGTGACACACAGGTCTGGGGTACTGCTGTTGGGACCGGGGTAGGCACCACCATTTGGGAGGAGGGCTGCGGCTGACTGCAGACATCCAAGGATCGGTCCAGGGCCCGGAGAGCAGCACACACCTGGGTGAGACGCGCACAGGCAGCCTGCAGGGAAGGGCCTGCCTGAGGCCAGCGCAGCAACCACGAGAGCTATAACTGGGGGCGGGCGTGGGGAATGCGTGCCTTTTGGATGAACCCTTTCTTGGCGCTGTTCACATACTGACACCACCCCCCAGCCATTATTGCTCTGTGCCAATCTGCCGCTGGCCAAAGCTGCAGACTAGACGCCACTAATTGGTGCTCTGTGACTGTCTGGTCGTGATCCAGGAAAACTGGCCTAAATTGGAAGGGCTTCCCAGGGTCCTGTTTATTTGAGACTTGTTCCTGGGTTCGACTCTGGTTTTTTTTTTTGTGTGTTTGTTTGTTTGTTTTTTGTTTTTGTTCTGTTTGATAGTGTGATTATTTGTGTGTCTGTGTTCCTCTTTCTTTTCTTCCCTTCTCACTTTAGTCTCTTCTGCCCTCATCTTATCTATTTACACCCTGTCATTGCGTACTCATCAGAGGCGAAAACAAGGTATACGCAGAAATTGGGACTTCTAGACCTGGGGCAATTGAAATATACAGCAAAGCAGTGTTATATATAGTTTACTCTCTATTTTTCTTGACTCAGTTTCTCTCTCCTCTCTCTTACACTAATTCTTACTTCTTTGTTATCTCTCATTGTTCCTTTTTACTTTTTCTTTTCCATCTTTTTTTTTCTTCTCTCAAAGGGTACATAAGTTTGGTTTATATATAAATTGGTCTTCCCTCTAAATCGCTCACTCCATTCTCTTTCCTCTCCTGTCTGCTGATATTAAACCACTTCCACAGAATTCTATTTTCATACTTCCTAAGAAAGAACATCTCAATAACCTCACTTCCTTCTTCCTATACATATCATCTCTGTGTCCAATACTGAAACTGTAAACTCCAACGCAAGCATACAGAGTAAATTGGAAACAATACCTGAGTTAAATAAATCTGTACATTGTGATCAAACTGGGATTTGCTGTAAAGAAAGTGTTAGAGCTTAAAGTGTAAGGTATTTATAAGGGGACCTGACAGCATTGTACCACAGGAGAAACATAAGGCTATAAGGTGAAATTGAAATAGGCAAGGTCCCACAGTGCTAGAAGAATAGACACACAAGCATTATGAAGAAGCAAGGGAAGAAAGTGGCTGAAACCAACCAACATACCTCCTCAGTAGATTCCATGGCAAGCACAGTTGGTCAAATACCAGAGATGGAATTTAGAAATTACATATTCCAAATGTTTATGGATCTTAAGAATGAACTCAAAAATGAGATGAGAGAGCAAATACAGGTGGTAAAAGAGCATTTTGGCAAAGAACTCCAAAACAAATACAAGAAGCAAAAGATTACTTCAATAGGGAGATAGAGATTCTAAAGAGAAACCAAACAGAAATTCTGGAAATGAAAGAAGAAACAAACCAAACTAAATGCTCAATTGAAAGCATCACCAACAGATTAGATCACCTGGAAGAAAGGACCTCAGATAATGAAGACAAAATATATATCCTGGAGATAAATCTAGAGGACACGGCAAAAGTAATAAGAAAACAAGAACAGAGCATTCAGGAATTATGGGACAGCATAAGAAGACCAAACTTAAGAGTGACTGGTGTTGAAGAAGGTGCAGAGTTTCAAACCAAAGGAATGAGTAATTTATTCAATGAAATAATAGCAGAAAATTTTCCAAACATGAGGAATGAATGGCAAAACCAAGTTCAAGAGGCTTACCGAACACCAAACGTACAAAACCACAACAGATCCACAACAAGGCACATTATAATGAAATTGCCTAATATACTAGGCAAGGAGAGAATATTAAAAGTCACAAGAGAAAGGAAGCAGTTACATATAGGGGGAAACCGATCAGACTATGCTCAGATTTTTCAACCCAGACCTTAAAAGCTAGAAGATCCTGGAATAGCATATTTCAAGCTCTGAACGAAAAGGGATGCCAACCAAGAATCTTATATCCAGCAAAATTGAGCTTTAGATTTGAAGATGAAATAAAAACCTTCCACGACAAACAAAAGTTAAAAGATTTCACAACTCGAAAGCCAGCACTTCTGAACAAAATTTTCCACGAAGAAGAAGAGAAAAATAACAATGAAAATCAACAAAGGGAGATAGTAAACTAAAGGAATTACCAACCAGAGGAGAATCAAAATCAAGCTAAATACCATAATACATTTAAAAATGGATGGAAATAAGAATCACATCTCAATAATAACCCTGAATGTTAATGGCCTAAACTCACCATTCAAAAGACACAGATTGTCAGATTGGATTAAAAGAAACAACCCAACAATTTGCTGTCTAAAAGAAACACACCTCATAGAAAAAAGACATCAAGCAATTGAAGGTGAAAGGCTGGGAAATGTCTTATCGTGCACATGGGCTGTGGAAGCAGGCAGGGGTTTCCATTCTCATATCAAATAAGGTAGACTTCAAGCCAAAGCTAATCAAAAGGGATAAAGATGGATATTTCTTACTACTTAAGGGAACCATTCATCAACAAGATATAACAATTATAAATCTATATGCCCCAAATAATGGAGCACCTACATTCATCAAACAAACCCTTCTCAAGTTCAAGAGTAAAACAGACCACAACACAGTTATTCTAGGGGATTTCAACACACCTCTCTCACCAATGGATAGATCATCCAAACAAAAGCTAAATAAAGAAACTTTAGGCCTTGTTAAAACAACTAATAACTTCGACCTAACGGACATATACAGAATATTTCATCCCTCAGTAAGCGAATACACTTTCTTCTCAGCAGCACATGGCTCCTTCTCCAAAATTGACCACATATTATGTCACAAGGCAACTCTCAGCAAATATAAAAAAAACAGAAATACTACTTTGCATTCTATCAGACCATAATGGGATGAAATTGGAAATCAATGATAATACAAGAAATAAAAAAAAAAAACTGCTCCAACAGCTGGAAGCTAAACAACATGCTACTGAATGAACAAGGGGTTGAAGAAGACATCAAGGAGGAGATTTAAAAATTCCTAGAGGTAAATGAGAACACAGATACATCATATAGAAATCTCTGGGAGCCGGGTACAGTGGCGCACGCCTGTAATCCCAGCACTTGGGAGGCTGAGGCAGGAGGATCACGAGTTCAAAGCCAGCCTCAGCAATGGCTAGACACTTACAACTCAGTGAGACCCTGTCTCTAATAAAAAACAAAAAAAGGGCTGGGGATGTGGCCCAATGGTCGAGTGCCCCTGAGTTCAATCCCTGGTGCCAAAAAAAAAAAAAAAAAAAAAAAGAAATCTCTGAATCTCTGGGACACTATGAAGGCAGTAGTAAGAGGAAGATTCATTGCACTGAATTCCTTCATTAAAAGAAAAAAAAAAACAACAACAACACATAAATGACTTAACATCACACCTCAAAGCACTAGATAAAGAGGAATAGATCAACACTAAGAGCAGTAGAAGACAGGATATAATTAAAATCAGAGATGAAATTAATGAAATTGAGACTAAAGAAACAATTCAAAGAATTGACAAAACCAAAAGTTGGTTCTTTGAAAAAAATAATAAAGTTGACAGACCCCTAGCAATGCTAACTAAAAGAAGAAGAGAAAAAACTCAAATTACTAGCATCTGTGATGAAAAAGGAAATATCACAACAAACACCTCAGATATACAGGAGATAATTAGAAATTACTTCGAAAACTTGTACTCTAATAAAATAGAAAATACTGAAAGCATAGACAAATTTCTAGAGTCGTATGAATTGCCCAAACTGGAACAGGAGGCTATACACAATTTAAATAAATCAATTTCAAGTGAAGAAATAGAAGATGCTATCAAAAAACTACCAACAAGAAAAAGTCCAGGTCCTTGAAGGAGCCCTAATTAGGAAGGGCTGTTGCAGCTAGCTGGAAGCCATAAGTTCCACCTGATAAAGTGGTCCGAGTAAGGAGAATGGAGAAATTCATTCAGTCAGTTGTGTAGTCGCTCGGTCGGCCAGAAGAAAAGAATCAGAGCGGCCAGAACGTAGGCAGAGCGGTTACAGAAGAGAAACCAGATAGAAGAAGTAATGGCTGGTCAGAGTTAGGCCGAGGCTCCCGAGGAAGAAAGAAGAAAGAAGCAAGAAGCTCTAAAAAATAATCTTTCTCTAAGCTAAGCTCTCTCTATCTTTCTTTCTTTCTCTCTAAGACAAGAAGACAAGAAGCTAAGCTCTATCTTTCTTTCTCTCTAAGCTAAGAAGACAAGAAGAAAAGCTCTCTTTATCTTTCTTTCTTTCTCTCTAAGACAAGAAGACAAGAAGACAAGAAGCTAAGCTCTATCTTTCTTTCTCTCTAAGCTAAGAAGACAAGAAGAAAAGCTCTCTTTAATCTTTCTCTCTAAAAATCTTTCTTTCCCTCTCTAAGCTCTCTCTAAGAAAGTAGAAGTAAAAGTAGTAATAGCTTTATTCTGCCTCCGAGTTTTTCTCCCGTGGCGCCGTGGCTGGCCATGACAGGCAGCTTACAGGTCCTGATGGGTTTTCAGCCGAGTTCTACAAGACCTTCAAAGAAGAACTAATACCAATGCTCTTCAAATTATTTCAAGAAATAGAAAAGGAGGGAGCTCTTCCAGACACTTTCTATGAGGCCAATATCACATTAATTCCAAAGCCAGGCAAAGACACAGCCAAAAAAGAAAACTTCAGGCCAATATCTTTAATGAATATAGATGCAAAAATCCTCAACAAAATTCTGGCAAATCGGATTCAAAAACATATCAAAAAGATAGTGCACCACGATCAAGTGGAGTTTATCCCAGGGATGCAAGGCTGGTTCAACATTCGGAAATCACTAAACATAATACATCACATCAATAGACTTAAAGATAAAAACCATATGATCATCTCAATAGACGCAGAAAAATCATTTGACAAAATACAATACCCCTTTATGTTCAAAGCTCTAGAAAAAATAGGAATAACAGGAACATATCTCAACATTATAAAAGCTATCTATGCAAAACCTCAAGCTAACATTATCTTAAATGGAGAAAAATTTAAAGCATTCCCTCTAAAAACTGGAACAAGACAGGGATGCCCCCTCTCACCACTGCTATTTAACATAGTACTTGAAACTCTGGCCAGAGCAATTAGACAGACAAAAGAAATTAAAGGGATCCAGATAGGAAAAGAAGAGCTCAAATTAGCACTATTTGCTGATGACATGATAATATACCTAGAAGACCCAAAAAACTCTACCAGAAAACTTTTACAACTTGTAAATAAATTCAGCAAAGTATCAGTTTACAAAATAAATACCCATAAGTCAAAGGCATTTTTGTACATCAGTGACAAAGCCTCTGAAAGGGAAATGATGAAAACTACTCCATTTACAATAGCATCAACAAAAATAAAATAAATATCTGGGAATCAACTTAACGAAAGAGGTGAAGGACCTCTATAACGAAAACTATAGAACACTAAAGAAAGAAATTGTAGAAGACCTTAGTGTTGATCCAAGACGCAAAGAAAAGACCACCAACTCCAATTTTAGATTAAAGCAAGCTTATATTGTATACATATAAAGAGAGCTGGCCAGGGCTGCCCCTCCCAAACACTGGGCTTGGGGTCAGCGCCGCTCTCCGGGAAGACAAGGTTTTTATAGTTCAAAGAGTTACAGAAAATCTTGGGAACTTACAGCTAACAAGGTCAGACAGGTGTAATTCAAAGCAAGTAGCAAACTAATATCTACATGGCATTGCATTCCAAGAAAAAAAGGGGAGTAATAGTTAAACCCCACATCAAAAGTTTATGAGGCACCGTTAGTTTGAGAGAGAGAGAGTTGTTATCTGGTCAAGGACAGCCAGGCCTGAGCGAGCTCAAGGCCTGGGAATGAATGCCAGACAATAAGCTCAAGCCAAATAAGAATCCTAGCATTTCATAGAAAACTGAAGTGGGCTTTTCATAACTTTTTGACAGGATGGCTCCCAGTCTTAAGATGGAACTAGGCTGGTTTATCACTTAGAAGATGGAAAGACCTTCCTTGTTCTTGGAAAGGTAGAATTAATATTGTCAAAATGTCCATACTACCAAAAGCATTATACAGATTTAATGCAATTCCAATCAAAATCCCAATGACATTTTTCAAAGAAATAGAAAAAGCAGTCATGAAATTCATCTGGAAAAATAAGAGACCCAGAATAGCTAAAGCATTCCTTAGCAAGAGGAGTGAAGCAGGTGGCATCACTATACCAGACCTTAAATTATACTACAGAACAATAGTAACAAAAAAAGCATGGTATTGGCGCCAAAACAGACTAGTAGATCAATGGTACAGAATTGAGGACGCAGAGGTTAATACATATAATTTCAGCTATCTTATATTAGACAAAGGTGCCAAAAATGTACAGTGGAGAAAGGATAGCCATTTCAACAAATGGTGCTGGGAAACCTGGAAAGCCATATGCAACAAAATGAAATTAAACCTGTATCTCTCACCATGCACAAAATTCAATTCAAAGTGGATCAAGGACTTAGGAATTAGACCAGAGACAATACACCTAATAGAAGAAAAAGTAAGCTACAATTTCCAACATGTCGGATTAGGCTCCAAGTTCCTTAACAAGAATCCAGTAGCACAGGAATTAATACCAAGAATTAATGAATGGGATAGATTTAAGCTAAAAAGCTTCTTCTCAGCAAAAGAAACAATCAGTGAGGTGAATAGAGAGCCAACTAACTGGGAACAAATATTTAATACATGCACATCAGATAGAGCACTAATTTCTAGAATATATAAAGAACTCAAAAAACTTAACATCAGAAAAACAAATAACCCAATCAATAAATGTGCTAAGGAAATGAAAAGACACTTCTCAGAAGAAGATACACGATTAATCAACAAATACATGAAAAAATGCTCAACATCACTGGCAATTAGAGAAATGCAAATCAAAACTACTCTAAGATTTCATTTCACCCCAGTCAGAATGGCAGCTATCAAGAACACAAACAACAATAAATGTTGGAGAGGATGTGGGGGAAAAGACACACTCATACATTGCTGGTGGGACTGCAAAATGGTACAACCGTTATGGAAAGCAGTATGGAGATTTCTTGGGAAAATGGGAATGGAACCACCTTATGACCCAGCCATCCCACTCCTGGGTCTATTCCCAAAGGACTTAAAAACAGCATATTACAGTGACACAGCTACTTCAATGTTTATAGCAGCACAATTCACAATAGCTAGGTTGTGGAACCAACCTAGATGTCCCTCGGTAGATGAATGGATAAAGAAAATGTGGTATATATACACAATGGAATTTTACTCAGCAATAAAAGGGAATAAAATAATGACATTTGCAGGTAAATGGATGAAGTTGGAGAATATAATGCTAAGTGAAATCAGTCAATCTCAAAAATCCAAATACCGAATGTTTCCTCTGATATAAGGAAGCCAGTTCACAGTATTGTTGGGTCGGGGTACATAGGAGGATTAGATGAACACTATAATGGTCAAAGGGAAGGGACGGAAAGGAAGGGAGTTAGGGGGAAAGGGGGGAAAAAGTGGTTGAATAAGACGGATATCATTATTCTAAATGCATGATTGAAGACCTGAATGCTACGAATATACTTTGTATACAAACTGTTTTGTGTAAAAAGATGCTCTATATGTATAGTATGAACTGTAATACATACTACTATAAATAAATATTAAAAAAAAACCATAAAAACAAAATAGCTTTTCCTCCTCTAAGTTGTTTAGTCATGTATTTTGGTCACCACAATGAAAAGCTAACACACACATAAGGCTAAGACTGACTTTAACAAGTTTCACCTGAACTTCATTTTTGAGTTATTTCAATTCACCCAAATGCTAGATATAACTAAAAGTAAGTATAAGTTAGCTGTGTCAGATCCTTGAAAAAATATTGAAATACATTCAACTCACCAATCTTAAATCAGGAAATTTTTCTTGGAAATTTTAATAAGTAAATATTCTTCAAGTACCCCAAGTATTATTAAAAAATAAAACTTAATTCAAAAATAAATATGGCTATAGTCAAAGGTCTATGAAACTCTAAAGTGAACAATCATTTAAAAATTGTCAAAAATTCTTATTTATCCTTTCATCCAAATTATAAAAATAAATGTAGTATAGTTGACAGGTTAAATTCTCCTGGTCTAAACAAATTGATTTCTTGTAGCTCCATAATTCATAATTTTTAAATGGCTGGAATTCTCATCCTCAGAGCACCAGAAATGAAATGACTATGTCCAAACTCTCTAAAATGAATTAGCAAATCTAAACCACTCTGAACACAGTTAAGAAAACAAAAGATACAATGAATTCTCCAAAGGTGTAAATCTTTGTATAAGTTGTATTATTTTCTTTGAAAGGTGATCCGTATATTTGAAAAGGAAGAGGATGATGAGAACAAGGCACGTAGTAAGGTAGGTTGGGGAATTCAAGGAATAAAAGCAGTCCTCGCCCTTGACCAAGTCACAGTCTGAGGAAAGAATAAATAAATAATTCCTTATATTAAAGAGTGTCTTAGCCAGGTGCAGTGGTGCATGCCTGAAATCCCAGCAGCTCTGGAGGCTAAGGCAGGAGAACTGCAAGTTCAAAGCCAGCCTCAGCAATGGTGAGGTGCTAAACAACTCAGTGAGACCCTGTCTCTAAATAAAATACAAAATAGGAGAGCTGGGGATGTGGCTCAGTGGTTGAGTGCCCCTGAGTTCAATCTCTGGTACGAAAAAAAGAAGAGTGTCTCAGCCCATTTAAACTCCTATAATAAAATACTATTAACTGCTTGGCTTATAAACCATAGAAATTTATTTCTCACAGTTCCAGAGGCTGTGAAGTCCAAGATGAAGATCAAGATGCTGAATGTTTTCTCTGATATCAGGAGGCTAGTTCACAGTGTTGTTGGATGGAGGTACATAGGAGAATTAGACAAACACTAGAATGGTCAAAGAGAAGGGAGAGGAAGGGAGGGAGCAAGAGGGGGAGGAGGGGGGGAAAGAAAAGAAAAGATCAAGGTGCTGGCAGATTTGGAGTCTGGTGAGGACCTGTTTCCTGGTTCTTGAATGGTGTCTGCTGGTCATGTCCTCACAAGGGAGAAGGATCCAGAAACTCTCCATGGTCTCTTTTATGAGGGCACTAATTTTATTCATGAGGACTTCACCCTCATAAACCAATCTCCTAATCTTACCAGGGCCCCACCTCCTAATGGCAGCACACTGGCAATCAGTTTCAACATGAGAATTGGGGCGGGGAGTAAAAGCACTCGGACCACAGCAGAGAGCAATCTCATGATACCAAAGCGCAGATGCCAGTTGTTAATCACATCGCAGAGGTCACAGATACTAGTACATTTTCTAGTTAATGTGAGAAACCAGATGCTGAATTTGAGGTAAAACATGCAGGTGGAGATTGACCCGTGGACAGTGGAAATTCACACCTGAAGTTCAGGAGCTACCCCAATATAAAGGAGATAGGAGATTTAGGTGGACACAGATTATTGTTAAATTCATAGCATGAGGAATCCCAGGGGACACATGTCAGTAAAACAAGGGTACAGGTTGGGAGGAGATAAGAAACCCAATTTTGGAATGCATAATGGCACAAATTTTTATGATGAAAAGAGAATGAGAGGAATAAGAAAGAGCATTCAAAAATTAATAGGGAAAATCAGCATGGCACAGTGGCACATGCCTGTAATCTCAGCAGCTCAGGAGGCTGAGGCAGGAGGATTGCAAGTTCAAAACCAGCCTCAGCAACTTATCTAGGCCCTAAGCAACTTAGTGAGACTCCATCTTAAAAATTACAATAATATGGAAAGGGCTGGGGATGTAGCTCAGTGGTTTAAGCACCTCTTGGTTCAATCCCCGGTACCAAAAAAAAAAAAAAAAAAAGTTGGAAAACCAATGAAAATATTATCTCATATGAAGGATGGAAAGGCTCAAAGAAGAAGAAGGTGCTCAGCAGTTTTCCATGCTATTAACAGCATAGCCAAGTAAAATAACCATGGAAAATCACCACTGGCCATGGCAGTTAGCAGGACAAATTGAGAGGACATTTCAAAGGAGAGATTGACAAATGCCAAATTGAAACAGCTGAGGGCCAGTGTGCAACATGGTCATTGGATTATTACAGTGGGTCTAAACAAGCAAACTGCAGGAAGCACAATTGTTGGGGACAGCCTATTGAAGCTGTTCCAATGTCTGTGCCAACCAAATTGGTCTGGTCCCACCTGCAGTTTGATGTTCTGGGGTGCCATTTGTTGCATCCAGCTTCAGAACCTTCAGGGGACCATTCTGGGTTCTGTGGCTAACTAGGACTTACTTAGTTTCCTTTTTGCAGGCTTGAAGCAGAAAGACACGGCTGAAGAACACCCACACACACTCACTTTCTGCCTTCCTATTTCCTAAAAGAGTTGGCTGTTACTTCCTCCTCTTCGTGGCATTCCCCTGGGGCGCCCCCTTCAGGGGTTAAGAAGAATAGCCATCACTGCATTCTCCCCGCTGCCACCCAGGCTTATTGCAGGATGGTGAGGGCGGGGTCACAGATAAGACCAAAGGGTAACTACAAGAGCAGGGGACAGATGTAGATCTTTGTCGAGCAGAACACAGGAGGAAGTAACAACATAAATGCAGATCTTTATTCTTTGGCTTCATAGTTTCACTGTTCTCTAGTGTCTTGCTTCCTCACATTATCAGGTACTTTGATGTGGAAAGTAACTGGATTTAATGCATGTTCAACCAGTGTGAAAAAGCCTCAAGCAGAAAAATTCTGGAAGTCAGGAGGAAAGAAGCCAGATGTCGTGGAGGATCCGGGAATCTATCCCTCTCTTGCTGGGTTTCATGCAGCATACGCAGCAATGGTGAGTCTGCCAGTTTCCATTCCCTGAGGGTGGCCCTGTTCCTGGGTCCTGGTAGCACCATCAACACTACTGTTTCCCATGACATCTTCAGTATTGTGGATGAGAGCATCTCCCTGCTACTGCTGTTCTCCTGGGTGCATCAATCTCCCCTGTTTGACTTCTGGGATTTTCCATTCCCAAGGACAAATTCCCTGGATGAAACAACTCAACAACTTCTGTTGAAAGACCTAGAGTGGTTTCTTTCCTCTGGCTGGATAACACAGAAATCACAATAATCCAATCTAGGAGGGTTTTTTGTTTGTTTGTTTGTTTTGTTTTGTTTGTTTGTTTGTTTGTTTTAGCAAAGACTGAGAGAAGATTGTATATATTACGAATGAGACTCCTCTACCCCACCCTCAATCAAAAGTGACAGAGCTTTAACTAACCAAAAAATTACCAGACACTAAAAAGCAGGAAAACAAGGATACAAGGCCAAACAATGCCCTGAAGAGTATAAACACTGTTGAAGTTCGTGCTCTCACACAATGTGTACTGGGGACTGAAGTGGGGGGAAATAGTTTAAAGAATAAGGAAGAATATTAGTGGCAGAGACATGTTACAAATGGAAAAAAATATGAGGGTGAGATGCATAGAATTATGTGCAGCAAAAGTCAGAAGAAGTAGGGTGATAGCTGCTTAGTGAAATAAGTTTCTGATATCTGTGCAAGGAGGGAATTCAGGGCTCCAGGGAAGGGAAAGAGAAGAGAAGGAAAGAAGCGTGCCAGCAAATGAGGGCAATTTAAATCTAAGGAAAACAAGACACTACATATGTAAGTCTCTGTTAGCATAACTGGACAAAAAGGGGCTAAGAAACATTGTTACATTCTCTACACTAGGTTTACAAAGGGTGATGCATCTAAGTTTCTTATGATGTCTTGAAAATTAAATGAAATTTTAAATAAATTCCTGGGCCTTTCATTCCAGAATTCTCAAAACAGAGCCTCTAGTGGATGAGACCTTGAAGTCTAATTTCTGAAGCGCTCCCCACTCGGAATTTGAGAACCCTGGCTGCACGTGCAGACCATCCTGCGTAGTTCTACACTAACAAAGCTGAATGATCTGGTATCCATCCAGAGTTGGAGGCACGGGAAAATGAGGAAATTTGCCTCGTGTTTAATATCCCAAGAAGAAACATTTCACCAAAAATACTTTTGGGTACTGTGGACATGGCAATGGGGAAAGGTGCTTCCAACAGGCTTGGGGAAGACTTCTGTTCGAGGATCATTGGGGGAAGGTGATCATCTTGGGAGGATAGTGTCTCATCCTGGACCAGAATGAGATTCATATTTCTATGCATGCTTTATTGTTTAGGATATAAATGTACATATGAATCTCCCCAGTGCCTTTTTTCTGCCTTTGTGGTTCTGTCCTGAAGTAATTTTAACCAACTGTATTCACTATAGCAGTTTCCTCTTAATTCTCAGTTGGAAGGTTCTGGAACATTAAACAAAACAAAACAAAAAAAAAAGTCTTTTTTAAAAATATTATTTTATAGAGCTATTTGCTGCAGTTATTTTATGCACAGCATGATGATTACTTCTCCAGGCTTTTTTCTTTTCCTGTTTTTCCCCCTTAGAGATAACTAGATAAGAAATTTTTAGGAGACAGTCACAGACACCCATTACTAAATGCCTAGCATATTTGGGGAAGCTTCAAGACCATTTGTAACACTACTGAAGACATTTTCAATAACTGGCACAATTTTGAAGTGGAAATTGCTCATGGTGTTGAATTTTAAAAGCAATTTTGTTTGGAAATATTAGCACAGTCTGCAAAGAAACATCAAGTTGTACAGCTGAGGGGACTAATAGGCTTTGAAGATTTAGCAATTGACTGGAGATGTCTCATTCTTTTCCTTTTGCTTGCTTCCTTTTTTTCCTTCTTCTCCTCCTTCCTTTACTCCTTCCTTTACTCCTTCCTTTACTCCTTCCAATAGATATGGAGGGTACTATCATGAGCAAAACAGTCATATTCTTTGCCCTCCAAGAGCTGTAGTTCAATGAAATAATCACATATTAAATAATTACACAAATAAGTGTGAAATTTTAAAGGAGATAAAAATGTGAGAACATCTGATGAGGAATCTGAGAGAGGGTCATATGACAGATTCCAATGTCTTTTGAACACCTGAAGGGAAATGTTAGCTAGGTGATTGGCTTTAAATATGATTAAAGTAAAAAGCTGGGTTGTTGCACACTGTTGGTGAGAAGGAAAATCAGTGCAGCCATTCTGGAAAACAGCATGAAATTTGCTCAAAAGAATTAAAAATAAAAATAGTACATGATCCAGCTCACACTACTGAATGTACACCCAGAGGATGTGGAAACAGAGTATCAAGGAGATATCTGCACCCTCGTGATTACTGCAAGCATTATTCACAATTGCTAAGAAAAGGAATTAATCTAAATGTCCATCAACTATGAATGATTAAGAAAATGTGGTATGTATGCACAAAGGTATATTATTTATTTTTAAAAAATAAAGATACCCTGAATCAACTTAACAAAAGAGGTGAAAAACCTCTACAATGAAAACTACACAATGCTAAAGAAAGAAATTAAAGAAGACCTTAGAAGATAGAAAGATGTATCTTGTTCTTGGATAGGCAGAATTAATATTGTCAAAATAGCCATACTACCAAAAGCATTATACAGATTTAATGCAATTTCAATCAAAATCCCAATGACATTCCTCATAGAAATAGTAAAAGCAGTCATGAAATTCATCTGGAAAAATAAGAGACCCAGAATAGCTAAAACAATCCTTAGCAAGAAGAGTGAAGCAGGTGGTATCACTATACCAGAACTTAAGCTATACTACAGAGCAATAGAAACAACAGCAGCATGGTATTGGCCCAAAATTAGATTTTTAGACCAATGGTACAGAATAGAAGACACAGAGACAAACCCACATAACTACAGTTATCTTGTATTAGACAAAGGCTCCAAAAACATATATTGGAGAAAAGATAGCCTCTACAATAAAAGGTTCTGGGAAAACTGGAAATCCATATGCAACAAAATGAAATTAAGCCCCTATCTCTCACCATGCACAAAACTCAACTCAAAGTGGATCAGGGACCTAGGAATTAAACCAGAGACACTGCACCTATTAGAAGAAAAAGTAGGCTCAAATCTCCACCATGTTGGATTAGGCCCCAACTTCCTTAATAAGATCCCTATAGCACAAGAATTAAAATCAAGAATCAATAAATGGGATGTTATCAAACTAAAAAGCTTCTTCTCAGGAAAAGAAACAATCAGTGAGGTGAATAGAGATCCTACAGAATGGGAGAAAAATTTTACCACATGCACATCAGATAGAGCACTAATCTCTAGGATATATAAAAAACTCAAAATCTTAACACCAAAGAAACAAATAACCCAATCAATAAATAAGCCAAGAAACTGAACAGATTTCTCAGAAGATGATATATGATCAATCAACAAATATATGAAAAAATGTTCAACATCTCTAGCAATTAGAGAAATGCAAATCAAAACTACTCCAAGATTTCATCTCACTTCAGTCAGAATGGCAGCTATTAAGAATACAAACAACAATAAGTGTTGGTGAGGATGTAGGGAAAAAGACACACTCATACATTGCTGGTAGGACTGCAAATTGGTACAGCCAATCTGGAAAGCAGTATGCAGATTTTTTGGAAAACTGGGAATGGAACCACCATTTGACCCAGCTATCCCACTCCTCGGTCTATACCCAAAGGACTTAAAAACAGCATACTATAGTGATGCAGCCACATCAATGTTTATAGCAGCACAATTCACAATAGCTAAACTGTGGAACCAACCTAGATGTCCTTCAGTAGATAAATGGATAAACTGTGGTATATATATACAATGGAATATTATTCAGCATTAAAAGAGAATAAAATCATGGCATTTGCAGGTAAATGGATGGTGTTGTAGAATATAAAGCTAAGTGAAGTAAGCCAATCCCAAAAAACCAAAGGCTGAATGTTTTCTCTGATTTAAGGATGTTGATCCATAATGGGGTAGGGGGAGCATGGGAGGATTAGATGAACTCTAGATAGTGCAAAGTAGAGGGAGAAAAGAGAGGGAGGGGGCAAAGGGGTAGGAAAAACGGTGGAATGAGATGGACATTATTACCCTAAGTACATGTATACAGACACGAATGGTGTGACTCTACTTTTTGTACAACCATAGGCATGAAAAATTATGCTCTATATGTATAATAAGAATTGTAATGCATTCTGCTATCATATATAACAAATTATAATTTTAAAAATAAATTTAAAAAAATAAAGATACCCTGCCATTTATAACAACATAGATGAACCTACAGGATATTTATTATATGAAATAAGCAAAGCACAGAAAGATAAGTACTGTGTAATCTCACTTATCTGTGGAATCTTACAAACGTTGATTTTATAGAGGTTGAGAGTGTTATGGTAGTTACATGAGGCTGGAGGTTAGAGAGAAGGGGGTTTGAGGACACTTTGGTCAAAGAAAAAAAATTTTGGTTAGACAGGAGAAATAAGTTCAAGAGATTTATTGTACAACATGGTGACCACAGTTTGTAACAATGTGTTGTATTCTTAAAAACTGCTCAGAAAGTAGATTTTAAGTGTTTTCACCATACACAAAAAAGATAAGTATGTGAGGTGATGCGTATGCTATTTAGTTCAGTTTAGCCACTCTACACTGTGTACATATTTCAAAACATGGTATTGTACATGATAAATATACACAAATTTGGCAATTAAAAATAATCATTTTTTAAAACACACAGGTTGTGGCTAATGATTGCGGTTAGCATGTCAATTATAACTTAAAACTGTTGTGATTGATAGTTGGTTCCTTTATACCATAATTTGAGAGTGCTTAGATGGAATTATTTTTTCAAGTAAACATTACTAACTAAGCCTGGAGCTTTACAATAGGTCTTTACTGACCTGCGTGTTGTAGATGTTCTTGGAACACTTAAATAGAAAGCCCTAGAAAACTGAAAGCCAAATTGAGAACTGAGACAGAAACTGACACAAGGGTCTAAAGGAGAAGACCAAGGGCTCGATTCATAGTGTTAGTAAAAGGAAAGGGAGGAAGGGAAAGTAAAAGTTTTACCCCAAAGTAAATATCAGCATAGAGAGAAGAAAGGGCCTGGAGTGAATAGTAGGAGTTAAGCCATTCCAGTTAGAGAACTGGTAGAGATTCAACATGGATGGGGGTCTTGTGTGTATGTAGATATCTAGACATATGGCTCATACCATGTATATGTGTATATAAATGTATATAATACATACATATTTGGCATTTGGCTTTTTGGGATTGGCTAACTTCACTTAGCATTATATTCTCTAACTCCATCCATTTTCCTGCAAATGCCATGATTTTATTCTGTCTTATTGCTGAGTAATATTTCATTGTGTGTATATACCACATTTTCTTTATCCATTCATCTACTGAAGGGCATCTAGGTTGGTTCCACAGTTTAGCTATTGTGAATTGTGCTGCTATAAACATTGATGTGGCTGTGTCCCTGTAGTATGCTGTTTTCATGTCTTTTGGGTAAAGACCAAGGAGTGGGATAGCTGGGTCATAAGGTGGTTCCATTCCAAGTTTTCCAAGGTATCTCCATACTGCTTTCCATATTGGCTGCACCATTTTGCAGTCCCACCAACAATGTATGAGTGTATGAGTTGGGTTGGGATGGGGAGCATAGGAGGATTAGAGGAATACTAGAATGGCCAATGGGGAGGGAGGGGAAGGGAGGGGGCAAAAGGGTGAAGGAAAAAAAAAAAAAAAAGATGGTAGAATGAGATGGATATCATTACCCTAAGTGCATGTATGAAGTCACGAATGGTGTGAATATGCTTTGCATACAACCAGAGATTTGTAAAAAAGTGCTCTATATGTGTAATATGAAATGTAATGCATTCTGCTGTCATTTATATCATCTTAGAATAAAAAACAATTTAAAAAAATAAATAAATAAAAACAAAAAAATGAAATAAAAAAGAATAAGGAAAAAAATACATACATATTACTTGTTAATTGGTATATAAAACACAAAAATACTAAAAAATTAAACCAGACTCATAAACTGTGATTAAGAAGTTGAGTCAACTTAGGGAATTGAGAAAAGAGTTTAAATAAAACTGGGTAAATCACCATACAAACACACTGTCCTCTACTTACACCCCTACCCAGCAGTGTTATTATACTTCCAAAAAAAAAAAAAAAAAAAAAAAAGAACTATTATTTACTCTTATAAACTATGCCCAACCTATGACCCAAGTTAGTTTCAAAGCAGTATAGAAAGGTTGGCATCAGCTCAAATTTTCTAAAACATTCTATCTCATTTTAAATTAACCCTAAAAATGAGTAATTCTCATTGCTTTGTATACACCCGAATTGAAATGAAGGGGAAAAAAATGTGTGTCAGTAGATTCTAGGACTGACATTAGCTTAGCAGTTAGCAGTGAAGAACAAAATACAAAATGTTCCTGTCATTATAACCAAGATCCACTATTAGGGAAAAACCTTTTGATTTCATAGGTAGAAAATGAAAATGCACTCACATTTTTGCTAGCATATATAAATATTATCTCTTTAGTCATTGTGCATCCCCCATGCCAAAGCTATAACAAGCCAAATTATCATAAAGGTAGACACAGTAAAAAGTTGAAACTGAGGAAATCTAAATAAAATATTGACATTAGTTACTAGTAATATATCATTACTGCTGTACATATCACATATACATTAGTTGTGACAAATGTATGGTACTGATATAAGATGAAAACAATAGACAGTATTGGGTATGGTGTTCATGGGAACTATCTGTACTATAGTTGCAACTGTTTTGTAAATCTAAAATATTCTAAAATGAATATACTTTGTATACAACTAGAGATATGTAAAAATGTGCTCTACAAGTATAATATGAAATGTAATACATTCTGCTGTCATTTCTAACAACTTAGAATAAAAAATAAATTTGAAAAAAATTAAAGGAAAAAATTTATTTAGAAAGAATAAAAATGTTTTCTTAAACAAATGATTCTTGAAAATATATTTAATTTTTTAAAAAAATTTTTAGTTGTAGATGGACACAATACCTTTATTCTGTTTTATTTGTTTTTATGTGGAGCTGAGGATCCAACCCAGTGCCTCACACGTGCAAGGCAAGCACTCTATCACAGAGCCACAAGCCCAGCCTGAAAATACATCTAATCTTACACACGATTCCTTAGCTTGTCAATGTTCTTTGTTGCATTAAGTAGCCCATTTTCCTTATTAAAAAAAAAAAAAAAAAGTACTTCCAGAAAGGAATTGGGAAAAAGCACTTTGTAAAAAGCAGCATGACCTCTCTGAGCCTGGCACTTCACCTGCAAAACAAGGCTGCAGGGCTTGTTCGGGGCAGAATGCACCTCACAAGCACCTCACAGCACGCAATTCACTTGATCCTCACCATCAGAGGTGGCCATCCTCTGCAACAGGTGAGGAAACAGAGGATGGGCTACTGTCCACAGTCACATGACCAGGGAGCTAGTGTGGACAAAGTGAGGATGCAAACCCAGGCCCTGAGCACCACCCTCTGTACCCCTAAACACCATGCTGTACTGTCTTTTATAAACATGACAAGGGAACTACCTCTCCCTGGATCCTTCGGCAAACCAAGCAAGACAAACTAAGGGAAGCACTTAAAACTTTTTAAGGAGTCATACAAAGTAAGTTAACATCTTTATTTGATGGTCCTGTGATTAAACAAAACATCCTAGGTTAATATTACTAATGACTTTTTACCCCAAGACCTTCAACAAAAAATTGCCTGATTTGACATGTCAGATAATTGACAGAACAAAGAAGGTCTTCCCATGTTTAATGGTACTGTAAGATATTATTAATGACACAATGTCTCACCATGAGTAAAATCGTCTTGAGAGTATGAGATTCTTGACAGTTTTGCTTACTGATTAGATTATGTATGGAAACTATGACCTGTTTTGTTAGTGTTGTCATATAAGCTCAAATTATAAAATTTTTATTTAAGCTTACCTCATATAGTGAGTTTAATCGTGTTCAACCAGCAAGAACTTTATGGGGAAAGCTGTGGAGTGCCTAATGGTATAAAATCAAAAGCCATCCTATGAGATGGGGCAATACTGAGAAGAATCATACAGGTGCACAGTCCTAAATCCTCTCCATGGGGATGCTTGGCTAAGTGCTTTCCCTCTTCCAAGGGTGATCTTTGCATAATTAAAAAGATCTAAGAAGCCAAATAGCTCAAACTTCTAACACACTGACTATTTAAACGGATATGGCATATAATAATTGTTTCAAGAGCTAAGAAATATTCTAATATTTATTGTATTTAAGGATAAAGTGATAATTATTTAAAAGTGGATGAAGTGAAAACTGTGAGTTAGGTACTACACCAAGGGTTTTGTGCATATTATAATTAGAGAAGAATATTGTCAGCTTTATGTACAGGATATTGATGTTGAACCAAGGGATAAGGAGGATTATTAGCAATCCAGATTAAAGTTTACTAGGGTATTTGATGAATATTAGGGTAGCTCCTATAAGCAAAGAATGCTCCTATTTGGCTTTTCCCCTTCAGGCTAATGAACATTAATAGGATGAAAATGAAAGACACTTCCTAATAGTGAATCACTGCCTGACTCATACCCAAAACAAAATTCCTAGTGACGCTGGAGCCCAGAGCTCATGATGAATGACTAACAGAGTTTTGATTTCTCCATCAATTTCTGGATTTCCACCGTGCCCCTCATGATGAATACAGTGAAGCCACGTGGGAGAAGGGAGGAAAGAAGTGCTTACTTATGCAGGGAACCAACTCAGTCACTGATATCAAAGATTACCAGCCAAAGATGCAGTGGTATATCACACCTACATAAAATGACATAGAGTAACATTCATAGAATAGGAAGGTATGATAATAGGAAAAACGCACAATTGTCAAGATATCCTTGGTTATATTTTGATATTTGTGATTAGACACAGGCGATAGGATTCTGTTTTATTTTTTTCATTTTTATTAATGTATTTCCTAATGAAATCGTAGTGGTTTTAATTGAGAATGAATATTTTATGTGAATATTTTGAAAAGACAATGAACAATTTAGATGTCTCTTAGAAATTTGTGTTTGTCTTATCTGAATATACTATGTGGAAAACCCTAGACCAGAAATTTAATTGGCATGATACTCATGATATGATTATACAATTTGTAGTTATAATTATTTTTTGCACCCTGGTTATGTTCAGAGAATACAAATCCCACTCACCCCAGCTTAGGGGAACAATGGGTCTATTCCTTATGCAGGTTCCACTGATTTCTTGTAGTTTTTGCATGAGTCATCATCAATTGAATCATTGATCACTGCATTATCATCGTCATAGGAAATCAAGTGTGCATATACTGGATGTAATCCAAGCTATTTTACGTGTATCTCACAAAAATCTCATAATAATCCCATTGGTATATGCCAGCATTAATCCTATTTCAAGATGAGAAATCTGAACAGGAGAAAGGTTAAGTATCTTTCTCTTTTAGATCACACAGTTTAAAAAACACAGGAACCAAGCTTTGATTCCAGATGACAGACTCTGGAGCTTGAGTTCTCAACTCCCAACCTGTTTGGTTATTCTCTGAAGTTCATGAATGAAAGGGAGAGTTGGGAATCGTGAGAGCTAATGTGAAAATCATGCGTTTGCAACCAAGCAGAACTGAGGAGCAGTTCTCCTCCACTGCACACTGGAGATTCTACTGGTGGTTTATTTGTCTTTCCTGGCCTGAGTACCTGAGAATGTGCAGCTTAGACCCTATCCTAGAGGTTTTCTGCTGGGCTATTTTTATGCATCAAACCAAATGGCTCATGGGTTGAAGAATGAATTGAATCCTTGAACATAAACATTGTGTATGGTGTAGGAGGACTTGGAATGAGAAGTCTAAATCTACTTTTGGTTGAGACTTGAAGTGAAATTCATGGTCAGGGAACATGCTGGGATTTATAGAGGCATGTCCTGTCTTACAACTCAAGTTTTATCGTGTCCTTCTACCTCTGCTTCTTCAACTTGGATGTCAGTGTTAGTCATTTCCACAACCTACTCAACCATGACCACCTCATGTCCACTTTATCATTTACCAAACCTAGGAAAGTTGACCATCTGTTCTCATTTATTTCTCATTTCTACTTCTGAGTAATTATAAGAAAAATAATAACAAAGCCATGGCAGTTGGCCTGACTATAAATTCTTATTACTACTTCAACTGGGGCTTCCACATTCATCAGCAGAAATTCTCATTTAGTTCTGCACCATTCCCCTTTCCCAAAGTGGCTGATATCACAAAATATTTTCCCCTCACTTCATTCTCCCATCTCCACCCCTTTCCTCATAGGAAGTAATGGCCTGCATCCTGTTCTTCTTAGAAGACTATGATGTTGGGTTTGAGTCTCCTTCATTTCCATCTTCACCATCACCAACCCTCTGTGCGCTCATCTCTAGGTATTCTAGTTCCCACTCAAGGAAAGCACGTCCTTCCTCCTCGCTTCTGCAATTCTCTCTCATTAAGCTTGTTGGGTCTCCTCTTCCTATACTTCCTTGCTTTGTTCTTTATCATTTTGCTCTTGGAAGTAAGAGTTCTCTGACTTTTTTATTTATGTTTTGAAACCTGGACACAATTTTCTATTTATTTTCTACATGGCTGTTATAGTCAGCTTTTTCACTGCTGTAACTAAAAGACCTGACCAGAAAAATTGTAGAGGAGGAAGAGTTTATTTGGGGGTTCACAGTTTCAGAGGTCTCAGTCCATAGACAGCAGACTCCATTCCTTGGGGCTCAAGGTAAGAAAGAATATCATCACAGATGAGTGTGGCAGAGGGAATCAGCTCACATGATGATCAGGAAGCAGACAGACTCCACTTGCCAGATACAAAGATGTACCCCAAAGCCATGCCCCCAATGACCTACCTCCTCTAGCCACAGACCACCTGTCTCCAGTTACCACTCAGACTCTCATAACCCAATTATTTCTCCTCTGAACCTTCTTGCATTTTTTTACACATGAGCTTTTGGGAGACACTTCACATCCAAACCATAACAAAAGCTTTCAGCCTTCCAGCTTTCCAAATATAAACCTTGGTAATTTTCCTCCACACCTCCTTTGATCAACCAGTTCCCAACCACAATTCATTCACTTAACCAATATATCTGGCCCCATTCTAGTAAATAAAAATCTATAAAATTACTTGTCTTGTGGAGCTTATATCCTATGGGGAAACCAGGCAATAAAATGCATGAAAGAGTTAAAAATTCTATATGATAGACCATTCAAGGGCAAAATTAAATTGGGAAGGCAGACACAGATGTCAGGATACAGAATTTTGAAGTGATGGAGAGGATGACAGCATTCCAGGCGAGGTCAAGCCAATTGAGCTCCTTTAGATGGTCTTCTCAGAAATTGTTCCTGAAAAGTACATTCTTATGTATCCTTGGTCATTTCTACTTATAACAGGGGTTCCAAAGAGGCATTGACTTTTAGCCAAATACAGGGCCACCTCTTCAGATTGTGAGCTAATTTGGCGGGGCAGGGGGATTGAAATCAGGTGAGCAACTAACTGCCTTAGATGATTAAAGATTTTATAAATAGAAACCAAAAAAATGAAGACGTTGAATAAATATAAGAGTGAAATCCTTAATTTAGTGGTCACTTTACCCACAAAATAAATTATTACAAGAAAAATAATATTGAAAATGAATCCATTTTTTGAAACAACTTCAATGAGTGTCCCATCATTGGGTGAATTTTTTTTTTAACTTGTAAATCTCTTTTGCTTATAATATGGGAATACAACAAAAACATGACTCCCAAAAAGAGTTATAAGAAAAGAGACAATCCAGAGGGGCATGAGTCTACTCTATACTTACTATGGCAGGGGTAAATATTTTCAATTATGGCAAGTGGTTCCACAAAATATGTAACAAACTGATATCCTCTGAAAACACCACTGTCCACAAATGCTCAGGGAAGATTATCAGGTTTGAGCCTCACTTTAGCAACTATAAATGGAACTCACATATATGTGTGGTCAAGAGGGAAAAGCAATAGATACAAACTAGGTATCTATATAACATATAGATGTATTTATAAATTTAAACTATACAAACAGATGTAAGCTAAGCACTCATAAAATAAAATAAAATTGTAAAGGCAATATTAACAGAAAATTACATAAACATAGAATATCTTTTCTGGCATGTTGAAGGAGAAGAGGGAAAAAAGATATATGCGCAATTTAAATTCTTCTTAAACAAGAAAAGTCATAGTTTCTAGCCTCTTTATTCCCAAAGTCCTATCTTGAGGTCATACAATCTTCGAGGTCTTTGGCATTCCCATTTCTAGGAATGATTTTTTTCTATGAACCCATTCCAGTACCTTTAATGTGTTTATTTTTTGTTTTGGGTTTTTGTTGTTGTTGTTGTTGTTGTTTACCAAATCCTATAGCCTTCTTCTTTTATATCAAGAAGTTCCATCTGTATCTTCAGGAAGCTATAGCACACAGTCTTTCTCTGTGGGAGCCAAATGAACATTAATTAATGATGAATGGAGGATACTTCACCATCTGTTCAGCAGTAATTCAATATATACTGTTGTTGCTTAATTGGATTATTTTTAGTCTTGTGGTTTCAACTGGGCAAATACTGCTGGCTGGAGCTATGAGGCACCCTGGCAAATCATAACTTCCATTTTGAATTCCTTGTCGGAAGGGTTGACTACTTATTGAATGGTAAGCATATCCAAATAGTCATGAAGTTCTTTCCTAACCTTTGGTCTTCTTAAAGTGATAAAACCCATTTCAGTATAATAATTCAAGTCAGGGATAACAAGTGAAAGCCTGGAGGACAGAGAGTAAATGAAGAAAGATCACGCAAAACGTTTTATTAAAAGAAAATGAAACAAGTGGGATTTACATGTATGATGACAAGGACAAGATTGTCCATTTTTGTCATTAAACTACCAACACTTCCTAGCACAAAATTGTTACCCCCTGGAATATGTACTGTAATATGCATTTGATGGGCAAATCAGCTGGACCATTTTAAATTAATAGTATCATAGATATTTCCTCATGAAAGAACAATTCAGACAGTTTTTAATCACTTAAGGAAAGATATTTCTGAGAAGTTATACTAAAATTTTTTTAAAAATCAAATTAGAATTAAGAATAGGAAGTGAAGATACTTACTTAGAAACTGTGGTTCAAGTTAGTGCATTCTTTTAGGGTCCGTGGATTGTTATGCTAGAATGGCTTATCAACAGCCCCAAATGTTTTGTTTGTGCCAGTGAAGAATTTGATGTAATTTTCTTTAGTTGACGTTCAGCTGCTCCAGTACAACATCTTAGGTATTTGATGAAATCAGATTTAAAGACAATTCAAATCTGACATCTAACAGCCATGCTGACAGTATCAGAGTGTGCTGCGGAGGCCAGCTGCCAGCCTTCAATCCCAGTTCCACCTATACCAGGTATGAGCCCTTGGCCAACCTGCTTAGTCTCTACTCAATTCTCCTGAGAAGAAAGTTAAATGTTTTAACAAAATCTACATCGCAAGGTTGTTTCGAGGATCACATTAAATAATGCATGGAAAGTGTTTTGTAGAATACCTGGATATTTTAGTCAGGGTTCTCCAGAGAAATAGAACCAATAGGATTTATACAGACACACAGAAAAAAATGTATTGAGGGAGAGGCTTATGTGATTATGGTGGCTAAGAAGTCCCAAAGTCTCCTGTCTGTAAGCTGGAGGCCCAGGAGTACTGGTAGTGGTGTTCTAGCCCAAGCTCAAAGGCTGAGATCTAGAGGAGCCAAGGGTATATAAGTCTAAGCTCAAGTCCGAGTCCTCAGAACCAAGATCACTGACAGCCACAGATAGTAGAAGATGGATGACCCAGTTCAGGAGGAGACAGAAAGTTGGCACTTGCTCTCTTTTTGATCTATTCAGACCCTCAACGTGTTAGAGGATTCCCATCCACACTGGTAAGAGCAGATCTTTACTTCATCTACAAATCCAACTGCTTTCGTTTTCTAGAACCATCCTCAGAGATGCACATGACATAATGTTTTACCAATTATCTGAGCATCCCTTTATTCAGTCAAGTTGACAGATAAAATTAACCATCACTCAGGCACTTGGCATTTTTCTATAAATATGCCTTACATGTATCATATAGGAATTACCAACTAAACCTCTTGTCCCGTGATAGGCCTGACTGCTGCCACTCACCCAGGCCACTTTCTGAAGTACATGTAACTTGTACATGGGTCCCCTGATACGATCTCAGGCCAAGAAATATTTAACCAGGAAAGGGAACGTGGTGTAAAAACAGCCAAGCTATAGGCTGAGAGACCCAAGAAGTGGCCTAATCCTAAATCTTGTGTAGTTATGACTACAATTAAATAAGACAATAAGATACACCTCTGGGAAAAGTAAAAGGAAAGGAAGAAAGAGAACCCAATGGTGACTAGAGCAGTCCCTAAATCCCACATATCTGGAAAAGGTAGACAAATAAAATTTTGAGGGGATGGAATGAATAAGCAGAGCATGAGACAACGAGAGAGCCAGTCTGTAGTAGGAGAGAGGGTGGGAGAGACCCGGAAATGGAGAACTCAAGTCAACCTAAAGATCACATAGTGGGACAGAAGAAATACCCTAGTCCTTGGAGCTGAGTGCCTGTGTCAGTCTCTTCAACAGGGCCCATCCTCAGGAGCAAATGGGCAAGAACAGAGGGTGCTTGTGGCAGAAGGTTGCCCAAGGTTTCCAGAAACTTGCACAACCAGGGTTGTGACTATATTGATTAGAGGTTCCCAGAGAAACAGAACCAGTATGACACATGTTGATCGAGATACATATAGGATTTACTATGGGAATTGGCTTACACAGTTACAGAGACTGAAAAAGTCTCTGAAAAGTCCCAAAATACGCTGTTCATAAGATGAAGAACCAGGAAAGCAGGTGGAGTAATCCAGCCTGAGTTCAAAGGCCAGAAAACCAGAAACTCCCACGTTTGGTAGCAAACAGTAGATGTCCCAACTCAACAAGCAGAGAGTGAATTTGACCTTCCTCTGTCTTTTTGTGCTCTGGGGCCCTCAAGGGATTTAATGATTCCCACTCACGTTGGTGTGGGTAGATCTTCTTTATTCAGTCTACTGATTCAAATCCCAATGTCTCCCCAAAACAAACACACATTCAAAAACAATAGTTCTGTGTGAACTATCTGGGTATCTCTTAAGGCCACCAAATTGACTCATAAAATTAACCTTCACACTGACCTCCACTTTTTCTTAGATCTCACTCTCCAGGGTTTCCATACAAGGAGCAATGCCAGTGATCAAAGCAGGATGCCCTCTAAATTACTACCTGAACTCAAATCCTTATCTGCTTCTAAGAGAACCCAAGCCAAAATAAGACCTCTGTGCTGGGTTGTGCTTTGTCAATTTAGCGTTACTGAACATACCTAAGGCTGTTTCCTCAGGGCCCCTTTTCCTGTATGATTCCAGGTTGGAGATTCGGACTATGGAAGTGAACGGATGCTATTACTCAGAAGGCCATGGCAGTCAGCATGGTGACAGACCAATCCAGATGTGCCAGCAGGTGTCAACCTCTGATTTCCAACTTCCAGTCCACCAACAAACAGCACCAAGGCTAATGGCAATCACTAGGCCACATTCCTCTGACTGTCAGGGTTGGTGATTACCTGATTCTACAGCTTCTGTCTGCCTGACCTTTGCTTGCCTCGCTCTTCCTACTGTAGGTGCTCTAATGACTACAGCAAGCCTCTTATTTCAATACTGAGAGATACTGTTTTCCTGAATAACAACTTAAAATTCTAATTGCTGGTAATTTAAAGAGCTAATGTGGATGAATTGTAGTGCTCACCTTGTATTAGACACTGGCCTGAGCACTCTGTAGGAATTATATCTTTAAATTTACCACACAACTCTATCAGTCGGTTTTATGATTATTTCTGTGTGCTGAACAAATTGAAGGACCAGAAATCTAAGTTAATCAGCCCAACATCACAAAACCATAGGACAGAGCTCAAACCCAAACCAGGCATTTGACTTCAGAGTTGATGGTCCCATTCAAACTTTTACCTCACTCCTACAGTCAAAAGAATGTTCTTCCTATTTTGTTTCCTGGTTCATATTCTCCTGCTCATTCATTCCATCTCTATATCTCTGTCTCTGTCTCTCTATGTCTCTATCTCTGTCTCCATCTCTCTCTCCCCATTCTCTCTCTCTCTGCCCCCCTTCCTCCTACACTCCCTTTTTCAGTGTTACTCTCAATATCCCACAAGATTAATCTGACTCAGAGTTTCTCTGAAAATTACTGCTTAAATATTTCCTTTCATTTCTAAAAGCTCACCTTGATTCTTTTATATCATTCATTATGAGGAATTGGCTCATCTTATCACTGAATGTTTGGGTCTCCCTCAAAATTCATATGTTAAAACTTGATCACCAATGTGATATGGAATTGGGGATAGGATTGGTGTTCTTATGAAAGAGGCCCCAGAGAGATCCCATGTCACAAAGTTATAAGGGGTTGGGGTCTTTAGCCGCCCCCCCCCTGTACCCGGGATGGACCTCTTCTGTTCAGCAAAAGAGGCAGAGGGGCCTACCCCAACGATGAGACTAGATTGGGAAAGTAAAGGCCACAGGCATTCCCTCCCCCACCTTTAGAAGACCCAGGAACATACCGGGGAGTCCAGTTGGTCAATGCAGGAACTCAGTTTATTGAGGAAGTTGGACGGTCTGATAGAGGACATGGGCCAATCAACAGAAAGATCATAGGGACACATAAGGAGCATGGGCAGATGCCATTGGCAAAGCCATTGGCCTATCCTTGGGGTAGTTTCAGTTCTCACAGCCACGCCCCCTGCTTAGCCTAGGTCCTGTAACAGGGCGTGGTAATGTGGCAAGCAGCCAGAAAGCCAGAGCTTTTCCATCCCCTTGGCAGACAATGTAAGGTCCCGACAATCCCATGCCCCTGGTAACACATACAGACATGGTATGAGGATGGTCTTCCATTAGAAGAGAGCCTTTTCCAGACTCCAAAGATGCAAGCATCTTGACCAGAGACTATCTAGCCACCAGAACTGTGAGAAATAATCTCCTCTTACCTATAAGCCATTCAGCCTACAGTGTTCTGAAATAGGAGCCTGAGCAAACTAGGACAGTAATGGTGGGCTACCCAAGCAGGCCAGGAATCCATAGGGCAGGCCATGAGGAAGGGAAGAATCAAGAACAAGAGGGAACCCACAGCATGGCCCAAAGCTGTTGTCCGTTTGTCCCCAAACACAATTTCATCTCTCCGTTTCTGTCTATCTCTCTCTTTGAAACTTCAACCTGGATTTTTGAGGCCTTCCAACTCACTAAATCAAACACACTCAGACTATTAGGATAATTTAGCTTTTTACTAAAAGTCAACTTCTTGGGGACTTTTATTTCATCTGAAAAAAAAATCCAACCATAGAAGCATCTGGATTAGTGTTTGATTGAGTGGTTGGGGCTATAGCTTAGCCAGGTTGACTCATCATACAAAAAGTGAAAACAACCTTCTAAATGTCTCCTCTTCTCAAAATTCCTCATTCAACCTTCCTTCTCTCAATTTTCTTAGAATCTGTAGGTATGTCTTCTCATTTTTGTTTTGCTTTGTTGTTTCCTTTTATTTAGGTTTTATGGTGCTGGGGATCAAACCCAGGGCACATGCAAGGCAAGTACTTCAGCACTGAGTTTCACCCCCAACTCTAAGTGCTCATTCCTTGTTTATCACTAGTTCATTATGTTTAAGTTCTAATATCCAGTTTCTCATGCTTGTGTATTGGTTTTCTCAAGCCAGAGGAAAAGAGCTTGACAAAAATGCTTTAACACAGATACGTGTGTGTGTGTGTGTGTGTGTGTGTGTGTGTCCTGATGTACGTTTTCCTTTTGGAAGCTAGAATCAACACAAAGAAGCTACTTATTGTCTAGTTCTGTGTGGTAGCTGACTTCAAAGAATGTCTAGGTTTTCTAATAATAGGTTCATCGACTAGGTAGGTCCTCCTAGGATAATCCCCTTTTGATTATTAACCTTACCCCTTTACTTTTACCATATAATATAACAATCACAGGAATGACACCCCATTAACCATGCCATAATCTATAGCTTAGAAGCACATCATCCATCCCTCTCATACTGCACAGAAGGGCTTACAGAACGGAATGTACCCTGTGGGACAGGATTCAAAGGGAGCACCTAGGACATATTCCTCAGAAAGAGGACATCTGGATGACTCCACGGTGTTTTGCTTAAGCAACTGAGTATTAAACTACCACCTACTCAAGTAAAGAAGATGGGAGAAGAAAGTTTAGCATGAGAGTAGAGAATCAAGATTTTGATTTCAGACTTGTTATGTTAGGGTTATCCTTTAGACCTCCCAGTTTCTAGTTTTGAAAACAAAAGAATGTTTTATGACCCATAACTAACCCTAATATTACAATAATAAAATGTCAGGGATAGAATTCTCCAAGAAAGAATCCTCTTCTATTCAGTTACACCAAAGTTAACAGTTCAAAACACAGATTCCAATTACTTCCTGGTATGATAAAACTGCTACATCCAAGTAGCAGGTTATTTTTGGAAGGTTTCACAACCACTCAAGCAGGAGCTACACTGTGGCACCTGCTTGAGTAAATAACTAATTCCAGGTTCCATGCCTTCCAGCTTGATGCCTCTAATGGTGATCAGACCCAGTCTGCTGAATCGTAAGAGATTAAAGTACTAAAAGAACACATTAGTTCCCTGTGGAGGCTGTCACTCTGACGCAAACTGGACATATATGCAAATATGGTAAGCACAGTCCCCTGAATAGGTCTAAAATAGACATTCACAATTATTTTTATCTAAGAACTTCCATTTATCTCTGACTCCGTGACTGACCACCTTCCCTAATAATAGACACATTTTTTTTCCTTAGCTCAGAAATGTTTGCCTTTTTTTTCTGAGATATGATCCACTACCGTCAGAAACTATGGCTTATTCTAGTAATAATTTTAAGAAGACGGTAAAGCTTTTTAATGAAAGGATGGAAAGTATGGGGAACTTGAAGACTCACCACTGCCACTATATAATTCTGAAATTTATCCCAAGTGGAACGACTCTCTCTTGTGAATTGCTGCTTTAGCCCTTAAATGAAATGCTATCCTGAAGTGTTATATGTTAATTTCATAACTCTATAAGAATAATTCTACCATCTTATTTCCCAGTTTCTTGAGGATCATCTTGTTAAAACCACTGCCCACATCTAATAAAAGTATACATAAGTTCTGATTTTAGAGATGCAAATTGAAGCACAAAGAAGTTAAATGACTTGCCTGAATCACAGATCAAGAAAGGATCAGGGAAATTTACACTCAAGTCTAGAAAACCCCAGTGTCTATGTTCTTTCTTAATATCTGTGTTTTATTTCATTTTAATTTTTGCAAGCTGGTGATGGGACACAGGGTCTCATGCATGCAGGGCAAGAACTCTACCACTGAGCTGCATCTCTAGCTTTTAAAAATTGTTCCCTCAAGGAGTGAAGCACAAGAGGAGGAACAAGAAGAAAGCTGAAAACTTTTCCTTCCTGCATGAAGCAATAAGAGGTCAGTTGAGTGGTCCCACAGAACAAGGTTCTATCCTTCCCACAATATAAGCTTCAATAGCTAGGAAACAGGCGTTGATACAACTACAAATACTTATTTTTTTTTCCCTGAAAACACTATTAATGACTCTCATTGAACTCCCCCAATAGAAAAAATAGAACCTTCTAAAAATGCTCAAAACGCACCTCTACCTTAGTACTTACAATATTAATTAGAAGTATTTCACTGTCTGGATGCCTCAAATACCAGTCCATGGCATCTTGAAGTTGGATGTTGCATCTTAATCGGCTTTGTGTCCTCTGCCCCAGACAGTGCACCAGCCACCAGCCTGGTGTCCTTGGTCCCCAGGACAGTGCACCCAGCCACCAGCCTGGCGTCCTCAGCCCTCAGGACAGTGCACCAGAACCCAAAGGATGCTCAGAAACTGTTTATTGAATGTAAAGATGGATACCTAATAAATGCGTAAATAAACGGACAAATATGAAAAAACAAAAGAATGTTTTATGACCCATAACTAACCCTAATATTACAATAATAAAATGTCAGGGATAGAATTCTCCAAGAAAGAATCCTCTTCTATTCAGTTACACCAAAGTTAACAGTTCAAAACACAGATTCCAATTACTTCCTGGTATGTAAAAACTTCAAAATAAACAGCAATTTCTTTTTTTATTTACAGAATAATGTTATTCTGTGCCAATCACTGTGTTACACCCCTTAGGAACAATGTCAGTTTGATCCTGATAAAAGCATGAGGAAATAAGTGTCATTCTCATTTTCATCCCCAGTCACTAATACTTAGATTAAATATCCAAAAAAAAAAAAAAAAAAAGTTGCACAAGTAGGATTTTAAGCCCCTTGACCTACAGTTCTTGCTCTTCACCACCAGGCTTAACACCTTAGAAATGTTACCAAATAAATCAGTGTCTTTGGTAATTCAATGTAGAAGGAAATAATAAAACAGAGCCAAAAGCTCACTGTTTTGCTTTAGTTTCTACAGCAATTTGTTCAGTGCTTCAGGGTGGGCACACCTTTAATAGCAATTTTATTGGGGGACATTTAAAGTGACTCTCAGGAGAATCTTTTACAGAGGCAGCTCTAGGTTTGGCTCTGGTTGCAGTCTTTCTGATGAAGCTGTTTCATCTGAAATTTCTTTGCATTTAATGTGTGTGTGTTTCCCACTGTGTCCAACCATTCTGGTGGTAACATATGGTTAGTTTTGTTAATTGGGCTTTTTGTTATGCTGTGTCTGCAAAGCTTCTTTTAATTTATATTCAAATGTTTGTCGTCCTCTGGCCGTCTGTTGGGTGATGTCTGTGTCTGCTTTGTGACCTATGACTATGGCATGTTCTTCAAGCTGTGTTCTGGCAGATGATTTGAAGAGGACCCAGCATGTGCTGACTTGGTCCTACCATACAATTCCTGCTGTTGCCTTAACAAGCCTGCAGCATTAGCTTACGAAGAGGATAGGCAAATGGTAAGCTGTTGGGCTTAGCCAACTCTAGACAATTACATTGTTAGGAATTGCATAGATTGAGTGAAAATTGATTTGCTTATCAAAGACAGAATGCTAGAGGTTTCAGGTAGCATCAGACATTTATAAAATCCTCCAATTTGCCAGGCACTGTGCACAACCAAGGCTCAGATGTACAGAAAGAATATAGAGAAACTCACAAATCTGTTTAGGGATCTGGTTAGTAAAAAAGGAGCTACAAGAATGGTACTGAGACTAGATTCTTTTTTTAAAATATTTATTTATTTGCTTTTAGTTGTACATAATGCAATACATTTATGTTTACATGGTGCTGAGGATCGAACCCAGGCCGCACACATGCTAGGCAAGCACTCTACCACTGAGCCACAACCCCAGCCCCAAGACTAAATTCTTAAAACCAACCACCTGGGTTCAAATCCCATTTTCTCTGCTCACCAGATTTGTGACCTTGGACAAGATTTTTAACCTCTCTATGCTTCAGTTTTTTTGTCTATACCATGTGAATGGTGGTGGTATCTATTTCAGAGGATTGGTGGGAAGATTAAGTATTTAATATCTATGCAAGTACTGAGAACAATGGATACAATAATACTCAATAAGTGCTAGTTATTATTATTATTTTATACAATTGCTAAGTAGGGATCTGATTAGTATAAGGGGAGCTGCAAATCATAAGTGAAAATCCCAAAAGAATTTAATCAACATTTTCCAAAGTGCATTCTGCAGCAAAGTAACAAATTTAAAGAAAAGGGGTTCTGTGGCTACCTGTATATGGGAAATGCTGGGTTACACAGGATACTGTATACATCACAGAGACTGCATTAGGCTGGTTTGCACTCCACCAAGAGGCACAGAACATGCAGCTCCCAAGATTATCAAATGCAGGACCTCCATGGAGATAAGTCTTTTCAGGGACTAGGTTTTATAGGAAATCCATTGGGAAGTTCCAATCTGGGTAAAAGTCATGGACATTCACAAGAAGATATTAGAAGGAAGCAATTAGATAAGAGTAAAAATTAAATATATTAAATATATTAACTATGTTCCTAAACATTTAAGATTGAATTCTTGGAAGTTTGTGTGAAATCCCATTTATGCTACTATGTGACACAATACGTGTGCATGCACACACACAAATGCACACACACATAACTTACGGCTTATTTACAAAGCAGTCCTTGATGTCACCACCAGAGATGAAATCCTGTGGCATTTGGGATATCTTATCCTTGGATGGAATGACATTTCTCAGAGAAGCCCAAGAGCCTTCAAATCCACACAATAAGAAAGAGATAAAACCCAGCAGAGCTCTGTAGCTTGCTGGGGCCTCCAGGCTGCTCGTGTGAACTCATGAGGGGGGAGAATTTTGTCTGCAGCTCTACTTCTTACAGAGAATGCAAAAATATATTGGTTTGCTTGTTTGTCCTACAGTTTATCCTGTGCTTCTCAGATTGAATTGGGAAAGAAAAAGAGCAAAGAGGGGACCTCAAGGAATGAAATAACAGTAGCCAGAAAGTGGCACTGTCCTGTGCAAACCCCTATAGAGAAACGTGTTCTCTCCAATGAGGAACTCTTACATTTTTCTTTTAAAACACAGTTCATATAAAAACATTTGACTGCCTTGAATGTGGATTCTTGAACATTTTTCTACAAGGCTAGTTACTGGGCGGAGATAGTGAGTCTTGCAAATGAAGCCTCATCCCTCCCCTCACGGGTGACTGCATTGCAAATTTCAATCCACAGCTCCGTGGAGCATGGGAGGCTGGGAGCTGATAGACCACCATGTGGATGAGGCACTTAACCTGGCTCAGGGGGAGGGGGCAACGCCTCCAGGGTGCTGAGCTGAGCCCCCGAGATGAACAGGAGTCAGCAAGATCATGGGGTGCAGGAGGAAGAGGCAAGTGTCACAGGAGAAAAAAGTCAGGACCATGAGCAAGAGAACCAGAGATAGGTGTGCCGTGCTCTCTGTGCAGAGAGCCAAGGAGCATGCATGTGAGACGGGGTAGGAAAGAAACAGTCTCACAAGAATCTGCCACTTCTCCTGGGGATGGTTGGGAGGTTTTGAGATGTGGGGGCCACTCAGTGATTTAGAGCACAGAGAAGCAGAACTGTAAGAGCTTTAATGAAGAGGTAGCTAAGATGGTGGCTGGTTGAGAGCCAGAGAGGAGATGTTTAATTGTTTTCTCCTGACCTTATTGTAATCAACTAAGAATCTTTCTGTGACTGTGAACACTGTGTAATGCACCTGTAAGTTGAGCTTATGACACGTGTATACTTGTTAAGGTGAAGGGTATTTAACCAGGTAGGGCTGGCGAGAGGGGGATGGAGAAGACAGAAGAGAGAGAGAGAGAAAGCAGAGAAGAAGAAGCAAGAATAAAGGAACCACTCATTCCCAGTCTGCCTCCGATTTCTTTCCCGCGGTATCGTAGCTGTAGGCAGCAACACAGAACAAAACACGAAGATGGCAAACTGTACTTGGAGTGTGTGGAGCCTGAGGAGTGCTGTCAGACAACCTCGTGAGAGGTCCAAGGGGCAGCTGGTTGTGTGGCTCTGAATTGCAGTTGTGAGCTGTTGATGCTGGAGATTGCAACGTGGGGGGGTGTCCTCGTGGAGTGAGATGATGCCTATGCAAAACATTGAGTGAGGATTCTTGCTGAAGGCCAGCTTCAGCAAAGATGTTAAGTTCTTCCCGTTTGGTGCTGAAGGGAACGTCGACGACAGGAATAATCCACACACAAGTCAGGTTGTAGAAATCCTTCTACTGTTCTGATTTTACTTTTCTCAGTATGGTTTTTTATACATTCCAATAAGCACAGTAATTCACATTTTTTCTTAGGGAGGTAACATAAAGGAATTTCAGTAAAGAAGATTACAATAAAGGGTTTCCAGGAATTAACTATACAATAAAAATTTCCAGTAACTAACAGTAAAGAATGTTAGGAATTAACTATAACAAAGAATTTACAGTAATTAACTGTAAAGGGTTTCAGGAATCACCTAGGGAAGATCAGTTATCTCAACTACTGATTAATCTTATCTATAGGTAGGGGAAGGTATTCTAAAAATCTTAAAGCTAATGTTAAAAATTCTTCAACTCTAGGTATGCCTGATCATAAAGTTATATTGTCCTAGTATCTTCTTTAAACTTCAACTGGGCTCATCCTACCGGCTTAGCTAGTTTCTGGCTTTAGATTCCACAGGGCCTTTGAACTGGTTTTATTATAGATAATTAAGTATATTAGAACCTGGTGGTCATACAATAGAAATACATCAAGAGTACAGACAGAAAGCACACAAACTTAATTCTTGGTGGTCGCATAAAGTGGCATCTCATCCGCAAAGAGGAGCCGAGCTCAGACCTCCAGGCATTTGGAGGGAGCTTGGGCTCAAACTCATTTGCATAACCAAGGAAAAACCCAGATTTCTGGATAAGCAGACAGACACCTGGCTTGATTCTTGGTTTGGAAGAACTAGGCCCACACAGCCCTGAATTAACAGGTTGGGGGTCAGCTCAATTCCAGGTTGGGGAGATCTCAGACTCACAGCCCCGAATTAACGGGTTGGGGTCGAGCTCAAATCCCCAGATGAGAAACACCACAGATTCTTAGAATTCTGAAAGACAGGCCAAATACTAAGAATCCCTAAGGAGACCAAGAAGTCATGAAAAGAGTCAGAGGATGAAAACCAGCAAGATAAATAGAGGAATCTTCAGCGGCATCATGCCATGCTAAGAAATGAGTTAAGCTTGAGAAGCATCCTTCAGAGGCAGAACCTCTGTAGATGTTTCCATAAGTCTGTAGCAAAGGCAGACCCAGTGCAACCGCTGTGAGGGATGGTGAAGAGCAGAAGGGATGTGCTTGCCAGAGGTTTGGCTGGGAATGGGAGGCGTGATGGAGGAAGCAGCAGAGGGAGGGGCAGGGCCAGGGAAGGAGATGTTCTCTTCTGTATTATTTTGTTTTGAAAATGGGAGAGGATTAGGTATTTAAGTAGTGTTGAAAAACTGTCAGTGGATAGAAAAAAATTTTAAGCAGTAAATGAACTAAGGCTTCTAAAGATTAAACCTAAATAGTCTTTGGTTTTGTAATCATGCAAAAAAAAGCAATCACAGATACATATTTATTCTTCCATCTTTCTTTTAAACCTTCTCTGTAATAGTTGTGCTCCATGTGGGCAGAAACTGCATCTGTCTTATTCATCACTGAACTTATCATGCCCATAGTAGGTGCCCAACAAATATGTAGTTGATATATGCTAGGTGGATTTATAATGCAAGACATTATCTATTATTATATATAATGCAAGACACAGGAAGAAGATGGTACAAAGACTTGGAACAAAGTACCACTGAACTCAGGGGCAAACCTCTGGGCCACATCCCCAGCCCTTTTTTGTATTTTTTTTTTTTTTAGAGACAATGGCATTTTTTAAGTGCCTCACCATTGCTGAGGCTGGCTTTGAAATCCTCCTGCCTCAGCCTTTCAAACTGGGATTACAGGCATGAGCAGGCCCAGCTGGCATTTTTAAAAGTAAATGCTTTCAAACCCTTTTCTAACTCAAACCTTGAGACTCTATCAAAAAGCAGCACAGTTTAGTGCCTGTTTAGTCAGCTGCCTTTGGACTCAAGAGGCCAGGTTTTAGTCCCATACTTTATCACTCCTGGGACTTATTCTGCCTATCCCAGATCCTCTTCAAATCAATGATTATAAACTTGATTTGCACATTGGCATTATCTAGAAATCATTTACAAAATAAAAGTCCCCTAGGCCTGCGCACAAAGATTCTAATTTGATTGTTCTGGGACAGGCCCCAGACAGCTGGAATTTTGACTTAATATACAGACAGTGGTAAGAATCACTGCCTTATACAGTGTATAGAATCATGGAAGTATAAAGGAATATAAATACCTGGACAAACTATTTTTCAGTTCCACGAAAACTGAACAAAAGCAGATGCTATGATTCCACTCCTAGGCCTACAACTAAAGTGGTGCTTGCATGTGTACCAAGAGCCATGCACAAGAACATGCAGAGCCCCATTACTTGCAATAGCACCAGGGAAGAAGCAATGCAGATGGCCTAAATGATGGTTAAATTGATTTGTGGTATATCCATGTAACAGGTACTGCTACACATATACATTGAGAATTTCAAAAATGTGATACAAATATATATATATATATATATATCTGTTTGATTTATTTTCATGAAGATTAAAACAGACAAATATAATTCATGATTATACAAGACAGAAGAGTGGTTATCAGAGAAATTGGTAATAAATGGCAGGGATCACAAAAAGTGGCCTCAGGGTTACTGGCCACATTTCTTCATCTGAGCAGTTTTGACACAGCAGTGTTGAGGTGGCTGGTGCCCAAAAGCCAAAGACCACCAGGGGCATACCTGCCAAGAACAGTGACTTCTACACGTTGCAGCAAGAGGAATCCAACACCAAGGGAAACCACAGGTGTCTCAAAGAGGGAGGAGTTAGGCAAAGGGTGGGTGTGGGCCAGGTTTCGGGGCTGAAATTAGTTGCTGGATAAAATGGGGTGGAAATGGTCAAAATTTATAAACAGGAGTTTCAGGAACAATCAAACATCTCAGTTTTAGAGCACAGGGTCCCTTCAGAGTTCATGTTGGGTCCATTTATCTGTGGCATTACCTTGGAACCCATCAGTCTGAATGGGCAGAGTTAAAGGAGTTGGAACTTGGTCTCGATGGTTTGGTCATTTGGGTCCAAGTTTGCAAGTTACAGCGCAACCCCTCTGAAAAGCTGACTTTTCTGATTCATTCCCTTTTCACGGTCCAGCTGCCGATGGGACAAGTTATATCTTTATTTCTGTGTAGCTATGTACTACTTATTAATATTTATATATTTTGAGTTGCATACTAATGGTACATGAACTTTCTTGACCTACATTATACTTCAATAAAAAAAATTTAATACGAAAAATTGTAATTCATTTCACCATTTCTCCTTTGCTTCTCTTCTCTTCCTCTTCTCTGGCGCTGGTCCACCACTCCCACTGTGGAGCTGTTCCTTCCTGGTCCTGTAAACCAGCCCTCCCTGAGAGGAGGCTGTCTCTCAGTGCGGCTGCCTCTGAGTCTACAGCCTTCCAGGAGAAACAAGCTCCCCTCCCTGCCCTCAGACCTTCCTCCCACTTCCTGCAGGACACCTGGTTGTGCTGGGACTTCCCACAGTCCCTCACCCAGGGAAACGGGAAGAGGATACACTGTTCACCTCAGGTCAGCTTCCACTTATCAGTTCTTCTTGCCTCTTAAACTCATATATTTCAAAATCGTGTTGTTATCTGGTGGCTCTTCTGTTTATTTCAGAAACTTTCCGGCTAAGATTTTACCATCTGGGCTTCTCAGACTTATGGTAGGCAGATACACACACTCCCTTGTTTGTCTTAAGACCTTCACAGGACATTGTATCTTGATTGTGCTATGGAGGTACACCCCACCCCTGCTGCACGGTGGTGCACGAGACTTGGGTTGCTGCCCTCTCTGCTGTTCCACAATAGACTTTTCCTTACATGAGAGAAAAAGACAGCAAAGAAGATTTTTTTTTCTTTTTTGGAGGGATGAAGGTAGGGGGATCAGGAAGTTTCTTCCTTTCTTTTCTTTCCTAACATCTTATACTGTAAAAATAAAAAAAATACATTATTTACTAGAAGTGGTTATGAAGCTAATATAGGAAGCCCCCTGTGATTAATTTTAAGATTGCTTTGCTGACATCTACTGGACAGGATCTTTTACACAAATACACAACACAGGTAAGGCAGTAGGAATCCCCTATTCTGTGATGCATGAATTAAAAAAAAAAAAAAAAGAAATAAAATGTATAAGTAGATCTTTCCTTGTGTGAGCCAAGTAGACTAATTTTCCCTTTTTCTTTCTTCCTTTCCTTCCTTTCTCCTTCCTTCCTTTTTCTTTCTCTTCTCTCTTTTTCTCACTCTTTTTTTGTGATCAGGAAATATATAGAGGTCAAACATTTCAATGTTTGTCTTGGAAAGGAAAAAGAAGCACTTTTCATTATTACAGTATTGAATGAGAAAATCTATTTATACTTAACAGGCTGTATCTAAGCTGTCATCTTCCTGCTGGTAGGTCTCCTGGCTTAACAAAAAAGAGAAGATTTTTTTAAATATTGTGCAAATTAATCAGCTGGTTTCCACTGAGAACTTAATATGATCTCTTCAGTCATTAAGTAAGACCCTTTTAATCCCAATGAGGCATTTATGAGCATCAGGAAGTCCAAAATAAATAAGGAATTTATTTAATAGTTAACTAGAGGTGATAGATAATAGCTCTTAGAGCTGCAATTCTAAAGCCTTAAGAAAATTTATACTTATGCATGGAACTTAAAATTTATCTTAGCTGGGCATGGTGATGCCTACCTGTAATCCCAGTAACACAAGAGACTGGGACAAGAGGATTACAAGTTTAAGTCTAGGCTGAGCATGTTAGCAATACCCTGTCTCAAATAAAAAATGATAAAAGGCTAGGGATATAGCTCAGTGGTGGAGTGCCCCTGGGTTAAAAAATAAAACTTACCTGGTTCAAAATTTTCTTTTTTTTTTTTTTTTTTTTTTTTTTTTTGGTACCAGGGATTTAACCCAGGGGCACTCGACCACTGGGCCACATCCCCAGCCCTTTTTTGTATTTTATTAGAGACAGGGTCTCACTGAGTTACTAAGTGCCTAGCCATTGCTGAGGCTGGCTTTGAACTTGAGATCCTCCTGCCTCAGCCTCCCAAGTGCTGGGATTACAGGTGTGCGCCACCGCGCCCGGCTCTAACATTTTCATTTTAATTTGTGTATATAGCAGGGTCCAAGAATAGGAATGACATAACATTTCAGAATTGAGCCTGGACTCCAGAACCTAAATCCTAGACCAGAGCTTTTTACTTTATACTTTATACTGCATCCTTATCCCTTAAATGTTGACTCTGTTATTTATAACTGTATAGCAACCATTTACGTCATATTAAGGATTGAGATCATTTCTTGTTTCAATTTCTTGGTTTATCAGATACAAATGGCAGAACGCATGATCCACTGACACACTGGTGTGTATGTGTGGGTGTTGGTTAGCCATTGAGGCGTGACATTTAGCTTCTGTGGGTCAGAAGTCCAAGTGTGGCTTGGCTAGGCCTCTGCTTCAGGATCTCACTACGCTAAATGCTGGTTAGGGCTGTGGTCTCATCAGAGGCCCAACTGGGGAAGGTCTGCTTCCAGTCTCAGATTGTGGGCAGAGTTTACTTTCTTATAGCTGTAGGAAAAGGGCCTCGTTTTCTTGCTGTTTGTAGGTCAGAGATTGCCCGCATCAACTAGCAACCACCTGGGATTCCTGGCCATCTGGCTTCCCCAGCATGACCACTCATTTCAGGGAAGGTTGCTTCTTCAAAGCCAGCAAGGAAGAGACTGTTGATAATGTTACAATTTTATGTAATCTAGCTGCAGAATCTCATGGATCCTGTTACCTTTGCCATGAGCTCTGGCTAGAAGCAAGCTACAGACAACACCCACACTCCCTTGAAAGACTGAACACCAAGGGCAGGAATATTGGAGACCACCCTTAGAGTCTGTCCTCCACAAGGAGATCTAAAACTACCAGACTCACATTTATCATCAGTTTGCATTTAAAATACATAAAAGTGCCCACATATATAATTTTGCCTTGAAAAATGTTACTTTGTACATATTTAAATTAAAGTGACAATATCTAAGTGATGCTAGTGCCTTTGAACAAATGAGACAGCTCCAGTTAAGGGCCTGATACTGTAGCAACCTCTGACCAGTTTTCTTCAAAAGCTGTAGGAGGGGCGGAGCATGTGGGTCAGTGTCGAGCACTTACCTCCTGTGCAGGAGGCCCTGGCTTCTATCCCCAGAACCAGAAAAAGAAACTGTAAAAATCCATATTTCTTGGGTTGTGTATGCCCTTCAGGGAGAGAGAAGATAGACATGTCAAGACAGCTACAAAAAAAGACAAAAAGAATTGAATAAGCTCATTTACACAAGTCTTAGAGCCACATAACTATTTAAAGTTTCAAAATTAATTCTTCCATAAAGAGTACAGGCAAAATATTTATCACTGATAGTAGACCACATTTTTCAATATCCATTTCAATGGGTAGTTTAAAATAGTGCCTGTTTGAGAAGCTTCCATGATGAGCCAGGCATTTACACTCCGATCAACCTATTTGCTTCCATTAATTCTTGGAGTTCATGGATATGGATTTTGAGTAGCACTATAAGCAGTGCCAGAACAGATGTTGGGAATATTTTATTAACATAAATAAGCAATGCTAAATCATTTCCTATATTTAGAGAGTTTAGAGTCATTTTGTGGATTTGAAGATGAGCTACAAATAATGAGCATTAACTCGTTGATGTTAATATACTGCCAAATTGATAATGGATACTCAATAATTCCCATTTACTCTTCAAAATAACCTTACATGTCACAGTATTACCCTTACTTTACAGATGAGGGAACTGATGGTTAGAAGTTGGGCAACCAGCCCAAGATCAAGGTCAAGCAAATAATAAAGATGAGTGTTCTGATTCCATATTCAAAGCTATTTCCATCATGGAATAGCTACCTGGTGTTCTTATTTTAATTTAATTTCTTATGTTTTAAAATGCCTCCAGGAAATATCTCTGCTCCCAATTTCTAGCGTTTGCTAGAGTTGGCAAAATATCTATACATATGTCTACTTTAAGTTGGTTTGAAGTGGGTTAAAAAAAATGAATATATAAAATCAAAACATCCCTGGTTATGCAAATGCAGCATGATGAAGGTCTGTAGAGAAGGGAGGTCTTAAGTTGAGTTCATGGCTATTCAAGACCCCAGGTTGTTTGGGGACTGTGAAAACCAAACTAACCTACAAAAGCTGCAGAGACCCCCCTCTGGCACCTCTGAAGCCACAGCAGCTCCTCCTTTGTTGCACCATGTGGACCAAAGCACGATTGGGCCTTTGTGTGTCACAAGGCTCCTAGCGGCCACCCTCGTCCTGGCCCTCACCATGTCCATGAGCCCTACAGTCAGGCCAAGACCCAGGAAGCCAACGGTGGCCAGTCCCATAGTAGAAGCTTTCCCTTTTCTTTCCTATTTCTTTTTCTCTTCTTTAGCAAGAGAATAATACCTCAGATGCTTTTAGGCGTCACCTACCCTACCTGTTGCTCAGTCCTCATGACTCAACGCTCCAGCCTCCAGTTTACATTAAATTGTGACAAGTCCTGGCTTGTCAGGGTCACCTTCTTCAGGACACTTCATGTACACAGGGATGTGGCCAGAGCCAGGCCAGGAAAGCCCACCAAAGGCTTTGTTGAAATTTTCAGAAAAAAAAAAAAAAAAGATAATCTCTTCAAGATCTTGGGAACTGAAAATTCTTTTAACCCTGAATCTGCTGAAGGAGAAGGAAGGGGAAAGTGTCAGAGAAAGAAAGGGCAATAGGGAGAGAAAATAAGGGGGAAATGAAAGATGAAAGTGGAAACGGAGAAGAAGACAAGGATCAGAAACGCCCCCTGTGATGTCTTCAAAATACACTGTTTTAGCCTTGGGATTATCTTTGGGCCCAAAATTACTTGGATTATGGAATGGGAAAAAGTAATTAATTTTTGAGGGTTCAAATTCTTACTGATTGGGGAAGTCCCTCAAATTTAAGGCAGAAAAAATGATTACTAATGAGCACAAAAATTGCTTTCATTAAAAAAGGAAGCCACCAGTGTACCTGTTTTCTATGTTGTTATATCCTATAAGGATTCCAGCTAAGATCCCTACATTTTCCTTCATCAACCTATTGAAATTCATGGGGTTTAAAGGAACCTAAGGATAATGAAGAGGACATGATTTGCCATCATTCACAAAATCTTAATGATCAGAGCAACCAAAGGCTTCTGTTAGCATAAAAGACTTAACATCACCTTCTGTATTTACCAAAATGGATGCACAATTATGTCAACTAATTTATACTTAATTCATTGTTGGAATAATTTATTTATGAAAATTAACTTGAAAAACATTGCAATCAGTGGGAGAACTGGGGTGAGTGAATGCGTAAGAAGCATAAATAAGCAATGAGGTGAAATAAATAAATGAAGAGGGATCATCAGTCACGCTTAGAAACAAGCTCGGGCTGTGCGTCCTCTCCCTGTGGAGGATGAGTACAAATGATCTCTTGTGCAAATGTCACGGAACTGCTAAACTCCCCGGTGCCAGGAAATGACTATTTCATACCAACCAGCCACTGCCTTCAAAGACACTCTGACCGCGGTCTGGCCCGGGCCTTTGCGAGTGTTGGTGGAAGATGCCATCATTTTCCAGTCATTTTCAGATTCTAGCTGATTCCAGATTTCATGGATTTTCTCCACGCCTCATGTAACCAAGGGGAAGAGTGCCTGTTGGAGGAAGCCCTTGCCCCTCCCTCTGCTGCCTCCTTCCTCCCTGTTTCTGGAACAGCAGTTGATCAGCAGTGCTTGTGACTGGCAGGCCAGGTGTCAGCAAAGCCACCTGCAGTGCAGCAGAAGCCTCCTCCTGCGAACAGCTTCATCAGTGAGGAATGTAAACAGTGCTGAAGTTCAAATTTCCCTCTGTCCAACGTTCCTATCTATCAGTGTATTCAGACAGAAATGAGACAAGGAAGAGGGATGTCATGCACTGGTACCTTAAATCTGAATGATAAGCGGTGCTCTTTCAATCATTACGGCTATGGACTATTTCTACATTTAGTTCAAACCTTTCCTCTTCCTTGGCACAGGCTCAGCCCATTGTCCATGTACCTGCCCCATTCCCCAGACGGCTCCTTCTCTTCCTGCTCCTCTGGCCCTGCCCAGCTTCCCTTCCTCACAGCCCAGGGCTCCCTCATCCCAGCAAGCCACCCTCTTAGGTGGGTTCTTCCAAGATGGCTTGAGCCCAGCCTTGCACCACCATGAAAGCCAAACTCATACTATTTAAACCTGAGTCTTGCATTTACTATCCACATGACCTTGAGCAAGTCCCAATGCCCCATATATAAAATGGAAAAGTTAAAGCACCCATATCATATGGTTGCTGTGAGGACGAAATGAGCTACTTCACATATAAAGTGTTCACTCTAGTGTCTGGCACGTAGTAGGTATTGTTTAAGTGTTAGGCAAAGATTAAGATACCCGGGTCCCCTTCTTGGAGGTACTTCCCATCTTCTCAGTGGTTTCTCATGCTGCCCCTCCCTTGCCTGGGGTCAGAAGCAGATCCTTACCATTCCTGGCAAACATGTCCCTCTCTCAGGGACACCCCCAACAACTCTGCTTAAGGACCTACTCTTCTGTTTTCACAGGCTGAATGGACAATGCCATGAACTTCAGAAAACTAGCTTAGCACCTCTTAGCAAGTCTGAGATGGGGACATCTAGCTACCCTCTGATGTAAGATACTAATGGCCAATTTAGACACATGGCAGATATTGCATTCAACAGTTAATTATTATTAATGGAAAAACTTCATTACATCCAGTAGAGTCCAGCACAGTGTCTGAATAACAGGCGATCTCATGCAATATGAGCCCTCCCTGGTTCAACCACATTTAATGAGAGAAGTAGAATCTGATCGGCACAGGTACCAGGTCTCTGTCTGCCTTTCTAGTCTCTCATTTGAGCCTCCCTATTCTCATTCCCTCGGTTCTCACTGAATTGCTTGACCTGAACTACTGCACATCTCTCTACCTTCCTGCAGTTCTTCTGTATAGAATGTCCTTTTCTTTTCTTTTCTTTTTTACCTGAAACCTTACATGGACTCCCAGACAGCAAGTAGCCCCTGAGACTTCTGCATGCACCCCGGTTTTAACCTCCAAACATAGCTGCCTGGGATTTTCCCCATGTTTGTCCCCCAGAAGACTAAAAGCCTCTTGGAAGCAAAACCTCTGAAAGCATTACCCTGGCATAGTGCCTGACTCCCTACTGCCACTTAAGGTTTGAGCCACACAAGATAATATGTCATAGGACAAACTTTTGTTAACCTGTCCTGGGAGAATAGAAGTAACTTTGTTTAGTAAATATCACAATGAACCATTTTTGTTTAGAGAGAAAGGTCAGGAATAATAAAATGAAATAACTCTATTACTCTGTATTCAAAAAGGAATGGTTTGAAAAGGGATAAAAAGCAAGGAAGGAGAGACAAAGTTTAAGCAAGAGAGAGGATGGCATTGTGGGGAGCTGGAGAGTGAGCAAGAGACAACCAGAAAAATGAAAGGGGTGGGCAGGTCTTCTGGAATAACTACACGACAGGCCTAGTGTACCCAGCACAACCACAATTTAACTGGTGCAGATTAATTTTTTAAATGATGCAAGTCTCTGGAAATGTCATAAATGTGTATGTAGCCAGTGGAGAAACATGCACTTTTTAAAATCTACTAAATTTCAGAAAGGACAGTGAGAGTCTGTGGCATTTGAACCATGATCTGCTCCTACACAACCCTCCGCACCACGTTAAGGAATTTAGGTACCAAGAAGATAGGGTTTTCCTCCTCTCCAGCCAACACCCAGATCAAGAGTCATAGGGTTGCACCCCAGAAGGATCTGGCTGCTAGGACCCAACATCTCAGTTTTGTATGCAGAAGCCCTACTCTCAGCAGGCACAGTGGTCGGAGGGGATTGAAGTTTCCTTCCTCATTCAAGGAAAGAACTCCACCCCAGGTGTTATGGTTTGGATGTGGGGTCCCCCAAAAGCTCACATGCGAGACAGCACACAAGAAGGTTCAGTGGAGAAATGATCGGGTGGTAAGAGTCTTAACCTAGTCAGTGATTTAATCCCCTGGTAGGGATTAACTGAGTGGTAACTGAAGTGGTGGGGTGCGGCTGGAGGAGGTGAGAACTGGAGTGTGGTTTGGGGGTGGAGATTTGTATCTGGTAAGTGGAGTCTCTCTCTGCTTTCTGATCACCATGTAAGCTGCTTCCCTCTGCCACACTCTCCTGCCGTGATCCCCAAGGAATGGAGCTGGTTGTCCCTAGACTTAGACCTCTGAAACAGTGAGTCCCCAAATAAGCGTTTTCTCCTTTAAAATTGCTCTGGTCATATCTTTTACTCACAGCAGAAAAAAAAAAAAAAAAAAAGTTGACTAAAACACCAGGAAAGGCAAGTCAGGAACATTGGGACCTCCTACTCCAGTATGACCTCATCTGAACCAATTTCCTCAGCAACAGCCCCATGTCCATCCAGACGAGGTCACCTCTTATGGTACTTTACATTAAGACTGAACACATGATTTCAGGGAGACAAAGTTCAACCCATAACGGAACACAAATGGTAGATACGGTTTGAGAAGAAAGCATCAGCGGACTCAAAGAACAGTCAGTGTATATTACGAAATCTGAAGCAACAGATAACGTGGAGGGTAGATCATTGTGGAAGATAGGTCACACAGAACATAGATAAACCTGAAAGTTGATCAACAGAGATTATGAAATCTGGAGAACAGAGAGGAAGACATAATTAAGAAACATGAGCAAAGCCTCCAAGAAACATGGGAATCATTTAGTCCACCCACATACTCTTAACGGGCACCAGAGAAGGAGAAAGAAACATCCTCAAAGAAATAATAATGGCTGAAACTTTCAGAGTCGGAAGTTCAGGATGCAAGAAATTAGATGGAAGGGAAGAAAGCAAGTGAAGTAAAAAAACAGTTAAAATGTTTTACAACAGCAATACCTGTTCAATTTTAATTTCTGTTACCTGCTGCACGGCAGTAATTCATATCTATATCACCCAACTCTTCAACAAAAGTCTACCACACTCAACAGCCATGTTTGATTAATGTTGGGGGAAATTAAAGAAAGAAACCACTAATCTGGAGAAGAAAACAACAACCACAAGTAGTAAAATGGAAGAAAGATCAAGCAATCAAAACCAAGCTCACTGATGCAGCCAGGACTCTTCTGAGAAACTACTAGAAACTTTGGGTTCTACGGCACACTTAGATGAAGTCTGAATCAGTGTGAACTGAATCTGCAAAAACAAGGAAAAACCAGTCACACTTGATTTTTATGGTAGTTAGTTGTTCTAAGGTCAAAAATGGAGAAAATAATAATTGTCCCATTGGTGCTAAAGCTGTTGTGGGAAAATAATTTGGTCTTAGTGGCTTTTCTTGAATTACGACTTGGCTTCAAAATGTGCCTAAACAATGAGTGAGTTGCAAAGCAGGTGACTTTCTTGCCACTTCTAAATGTGTGCTCTTTTCTGTCTAAAGGAGATCTAATTTACATCACATTTTTGCAGACCTAGGGAAATAGGAGGAAACCTGTAACCGGTGATTTCTGCCAGAAGGTCATCTCCCCCTTTCAGAGCAGAAGAATTCCAAACTGCTTGGCTGCAGGCTTACTTCATAGCACAGCAGAACCTCAGCTACATCAGAGCAGCAAAGCCGCAATAGAAGGGAACCTGCCTTTTTCATCCTCTTAAATCTCTTTAAAAATTGTATAGCTGCTTTGTTCAAGATGCACCATTATGTGTAAAAGATAAAAACTCTTTAATACAGATTCTGTAAATCTTATGTCTGAGCTAACCTGTGAGCAGCAAATAAATACGTGCGGATAAAGATAAGATGGGAACAAACAGAAGTCTTTTTCTTTGATTGAAGAGAATGTCATCATCAGGAGGTTTATAATCTTAATGGCATGTGCCACTGCTGCTGTCCTCTTGTCCTCCATCCCCATATAAGAGCAGCCTTTATCTTAAAGGAGAAACATCAGCTGTAATGCCATCTTTTCCCTCTGAACAGAACATTATTTTTCGTAGAGCTAATGAGCAACTGGTGCCTGGGAACGGCAAAGACAATGCAATGCAGAGGTGAGAAACGAGCAGCATGGGCTCCCTGACCTTGAGTCAACCTGAAGGTCAAGGAGTAACTGAAAGTGTGTGTCTCCAAGCTGAGCTTCAGGGTGAGCTGATAAAAGCTAGTTAAGATTAATGCAAGGGGGCTGGGGTTGTGGCTCAGAGGTAGAGCGCTTGCCTAGCATGCGTGAGGCACTGGGTTTGATCCTCAGCACCACATAAAAATAAAGACATTTTGTCCACCTATAACTAAAAACTAATATATATATATATTTTTAAAAAAGGTTAATGCAAGGGATATTGAACTGAATATTGGACATTTTCAGGATTGAACATAAGCTTTGCACAGACACCCTACACCATTTCCTTACTCTGTAATGTTGGCCCTGGGCCAACTTAGCTGGTTTGCAACTCAAGTTTTCTCATTTCTAAAATGAGCATAATTTTTAACAAACTAGTTTGCTGTGGGGTCTAAATGAGACACTTTGGATATAACGCCTAATTTAGTGAATGTTGACTCTTTTTCCTACTGCAATCCCCAACTCACAAAATAAGGTCTAAAATAAATATTTACAAATAGGGAGTTGTAAATATAGGAACAATCTTTATAAACTTTCTAAAAAGAATAACAGTTTTGTTTTTAATAAGCACAATATGGAAAATCCATGGCCATAATTTAGAAGGGAGAGAGGTTAGAGCAGAAAACGATTATGGATGCTCAGATAAAGGAGAGTGATGAGAATACCAATTTCACATAGACACATCACACCTAGTAGCGCATCTTGAAAAATCATTAATTTAAATCAGGAACCCTCATGTTATTAAGAGGCAGAAAATCACAGAGCCCATGTAGACCTTTTATAGACAGTAAGTAGTTCTCCACCCTCTTATAATACGGGGTCTGCTTGCTAGCTCTTGGGGTTTTTTGTTTGTTTGCTCATTTTACCTACATGGGTAAACAGAAAGCAGATGGCAAGGGTTATTCTTATGTTCTAATTAGCACTTTACAAAATTTTTATGCAAAGTAAAAAATCCTTTCTTTAACACACGTTCAAGCAATTGACTAACTGATCCCTCCAGCAAGTCTACAGAATTCACCAAGGTTGGATAGTATGTAGAAGTGGTGTTTGAGAGAGCCCCACAGGACTGATACTCAACAACTGAACCTCTGGGAGAAAAAAAACTAGAAATGCTTGGAACTTATAAGAGCTGGAAAGTGCGTTCCCTGTGCTTCCTGAAGAGCAGCTGTTCCTCAGCTCTTGGCCAAGTAAGGGACAGGTCTCCTGGATAGCAAATGCGTATTGGGGGAACAGGCTGATCTAAGCTGGATTCTGGAAGATCTAACACCAGCTAACTGAGTGACTTTGAGTGAGTTACCCAAACTCCCCACGCCTTGTGGTCCTCATCTATAAAACAGGAACTGACATAATATCCACATGGTAGATAGAACATTGGTGAGTAAGTTAATACTGCAAAAGAGTTTTCCCAAACTTCAACATTCAGGCAAAGCAGCAGGGATCATGAACTGGTAAGGATGTGGGGAGAAAGGCACACTCATACATTGCTGGTGGAACTACAAATTGGTACAGCCAATCTGGAAAGCAGTATGGAGATTCCTTGGAAAACTTAGAATGGAAACACCATTTGACCCAGCTATCCCACTCCTTAGTCTATACCCACAGGTCTTAAAAATAGCAATACTACAGGGACACAGCCACATCAATGTTTATAGCAGCACAATTCATAATAGCTAAATTGTGGAACCAACCCCAATGCCCTTCAGTAGATGAATGAATAGGGAAACTTTGATATATATACACAATGGAACATACTCAGCACTAAAAAAGAATAAAATTATGGCATTTTCAGGTAAATGGTTGGAGTTGAGAAAAAAACGCTAAGTGAAGTTAGCCAATCCCCCAAAACCAAAGGTCGAATGATTTCTTTGACACGAAGAGGCTGACTCATAATGGCAATGGGGAGGGGGGAGCATGGGAGGAATGAAGGAAATTTAAATAGATCAAAAGGGAGGGAGGGGAAGGGAAGGGGGTAGGAATGATGGTGGAATGAATTAGACATCATTACCCTAAGTACATGTATGAAGACATGAATGGTGTGAAAATACTTTGTGTAGAAACAGTGACTTGAAAAATTGTTCTCTATATGTGTAATATGAAATGAATTGCATTCTGCAAGCATGTATAACAAATTAGAATAAATAAATAATTTAATTTTTTTAAATGCACTGATTGAATTGGCACCATGTGGGACCCAGGGTTATGCAATTCCAACAGGCAATTTTGACACTGCTAGTCTGCAGACCGTCCTTTCAAAAGCGAAGTGTTCAAAGACTTTAGCTCAGTTCTGGCAGGACGTAGATATCCAGAAAACACTAGCTTTATTATGATGGTGATTGACTGGTTAAAGGCTCAAAATCAAAGAACTCTGCCTGCCAGCCTTCCTTTTAGCTCTGTAATGCCTCTGTAACTCTCTAGTAACCCACAACAACCATGTTTTTCCAGAAAAGTTTGCTTAGAGTAAAACTACAACACCACTGGTGTGGTACACTGAGGAATGACCACCCAAGGACATGAGGCCTCATCCCCTGAAACCTGTAAATGTTATTGTATAAGAAAAAGGGTCTCATAGGTAGCAGGTAGACATAAACAGGTAAGACAAGAAGATAATTCTATAGACTGGGCCCACTGTGCTGGCCCCATACACGCTTTCTCTTGAAGAGCAATTCACCTGAGGTTATTTTGTCCTTGCCCTGGCCTAAGTCAGTAGCTGTTCTATTAGGGCTGTTCTATTAGGCCCCAGGAATTTAAGACTCCCTGCCAATAAGAACACTAGTTACCCCAAAGGGGGATTTTTATGACCTTTTTATACAGCAGAGATTCCAGGAAGACAGAATAGTTAACAACAAAGACCACCAACCATAAAATCTATAAGGACAAGTTTAAATTAGAACTACTGGTCAGGGTGGACCAAGGTCTTTAGATCTTCAGGATGTCATTATAATAGTAAAAATTCGACCCCTCTCTTACCCTCTTAGGGTTTTGTTTTGGCATGTTTGCATACATCCATGCATAGTAGGGACTTAAAATCTTGATGCAGTCTCATTGGGTACACAGGATTAGAGGAACACTAGAATGGTCAAAGGAAAGAGAGGGGAAAGGAGGGAGCAAGGGGGGAGGGAAGGGGGGAAGGAAAAAAATTGGTGGTTGAATGAGATGGATATCATTATCCTAAATGAATGATTGAAGATCTGAATGGTACTTATATACTTTGTATACAAGCAGTTGTATGTAAAAAGATTATACTTGTGCATTATGAATAAGTAAATAAATAATTAAAGTTAAAAAAAAAAAAAGTTGACAGGTGGTACCTGAGCTGGACTTGTAGAAACTTCACTAAGACCACCAATAAAACTAGGGAACAAAGGGAGCACATTGTCACTCCTCTCTGAAAGGACCCACTTTATCCTTTCCCTTCTAATAAACTTCATTTGACTCTACTAAGTTTTGTGTCTTGCCTGGAATTTTCTCTTGCAAGAGCACAAAAGCCAAGAACACAATAAAATCTCTATAACAGGTCTTCACAGATATGATCAAATTTGAATGTTTAAGACAAGATTCTCCAGGGTTATGTGGGTGGATCCTAAATGCCATCACAAGTATCCTCATCAGACAAAGAAAGAGGGAGATTAGAAACATATACAGAAAAAAAGGTGATACAAAATAGATTAGAGTCAGCTCACCACTAGTCAGTGGACACCAGCAGCTGCTGGAAGGACCTTCTGGAAATAGCATAGCCCTACTGACACTTGCTTGAGGACTTCTGACTTCTAGAACTATAAGAGAATATATTTCTATTGTTTCAAGCCAACAGGTTTGTGGTAATTTATTACAGTACTATAGGAAATAAATACAATTGGTTCAATTAAAAATACACACACATATGCTAAATTGCTAATCTCTTGAAAATTATACATTTTACAGAGAAAATTATTTCCCCTTTGTTTAAATAAAGATTCCGACCCTCATGAAAAAACAGAGACTGGTGGTATAATAGCAATGAAATTTTACTTTAGGAAATTAGAAAATTGTATTATTATTCTTTCTAATAAAATGTAGAAGGATTCGATGAAAGTTTTCCTCATTCCAAACGTGAGAAAAGCCAGATAAACTATAAATTATAATTAGCTAGAGATGTGGAATTTAAGAAGTCTTTTTTTTTTTTTTTTTTTTTTTTTTTTTTTTTTATCCCTGGTTTACAATCTTCTTTCACCCTCAGGAAATACTGCAGAATTCTCACGGAACGTCTTTGCTGTGCTGGGGATGAGGAGGGTGACCCCAGGAGAGAGGGCACTGCCTGCTTGCCAGGCCTTGGAACAGCCAGGATTTGGTCGTCTTCAGCCTCTCACCACTCAGGGCACCTGGTTTTAACAGCAAACACCTTGCCTGCTGTTTGTAAAAGAACTGGAAAAGAATGACTTGAGGGGTTATCACAGATTATCATTTAAATTTCATCATATGTTAAAAGGAGTTTAAAACAGGAAAACAAAAAAATGACAACCCAGAATTCTATCTCTATCAAAAATACCTTTAAAAAATTAAAGTGGAATAAAGCATTGCCTGAAAAATCCCAGCAGAAATGTTCTTCATGTAGTGTTTAAAGATGTTCTTAAAGCAAAATTGGGACAATAGCAGAGACTAACCAAGAAATGAAGAGTGAAGAAATCGAAAGGGTAAGGCACACATAAAAGTTATTTCTTTTATTTTTTAATCACACTGAAAGATAACTGGCTATCACAAGAATAGGTATTACAACAGAATTCAGCAACAATATTGGATAATAAAGATTTGAAAGCTAGAGAATACATAAAAGATTGGAGAAGCATTCCAATGTTGTTTCCTAAGAAGTACTTTTTACCACAGCAACTCTCTCTTGTTAAATAACTGCTGTAAGGTTTTTCACCACAAATTGATGTCTTCCGATGATGATTTTACTGGTGAGTGTTTTGAACAGTACCCTCTAGTCCATATGTCACAGTAGTAACTCTCAATCCTGGTAATTAACAGGATGTCCCGGCCCCCTCCTCAGACACTTCCACTTAACTGTACTGTGCAGGGCCTTGTCATTCTTAAAAGCTCTTCAAATGTTCTAGGGTTAAGTAACAATTATTTTTAAAATAATCAGTAAGACCCTATCTGTAAGGGTTAAGAACCACTATTGTTAAAAAAAAAAAAAATAAGAGTTTTCATAATAAGCAAAGGGAGCAGCTTTGGTGGCGACCCAGTATCTGCTGTTTATCTCCCTTTTGTCATCTCCTGCTGATGGTCACTGGTTTGTGAATGAAATAAATAATTGGCTTTGCTAGCCAAAAGGAGCACAAAGGAAAAGCAGCTTCATTTCCTAGCCTCCGGCATATGTATCAACATCAGACATCATCAAAAGGCACATTATTTTACATACCTTGTATACTTATGCAAATCCTGCTGAGAGAAATTGTAGAGGTTATAGACTTTACTTTGGAATTGGCTTAGAAATTTACTCCCATCAAAACAACAAAGACAGAAGGAACTCCAGGAAATCAATTCACTTCTAGATCAAAAGGAGGCAATGGCATTTGATGGAGAGAAATCTGGGCTGAGCACAGGAAGGAGGAGTAGAAAGAAGGGATGCACCTACTTGTCTTTAGTGCTCAGGCTGCTATATAAAGTACCAGACAGGAGGCGGCAACAATGTAGCATTTACTTCTCAGGTTCTGTAGGCTGGAAAGTCCAAGATCAAAGTGCCACAAATTCAGTGTCTGGGGAAGCTTCCTTTCTTGGTTCATAAATGACAAGTCCTCTGTGTTCTCACATGGTGGAAGGGACAAGGGATCTCTATTGGAAGGGATGAGGGATCCCTATTGGAACTCTTTTTATGAATTTACCAATCTCATGCAGGTTCTGCCCCCATGGTCTAATCACCTTCCAAGGACCTCACCTATAGATACCATCGCTTTAGGAATTAGGTCTTTACATGTAAATTTTGGATGGAACCATACATTCAGATCACAGCACATCATTGAGGGTCCCTCCCAAAGACAGGTCATCACCCCACATAGTAGCAGACTGCCTTCTCTCTTCCATACACAAACACCTGAAACAGGTAGGGGGAAAGTGGTCAAACACACCTTTGACCCAGGCCTTCCATTGCTTGCTTCTGTTGTTCAACACAATGTCACACAGACGGTGTTGTGTACCCATGTTGCAAATATGAAAATTGTGCCCCAGAAATGCTCATCGACTTTCTGAAATTCACCCAGTCTATAGATTCTAAATGTTCCTTTTTCTCTGGTAGCTCTGCTACTTCCCAGGCATCACAGTAGAGAAGAAAATGTGTGATCAGGAAGCCAGTTGATAATGAGTGTCTCTTAGAGGAGGAAGTTATCCAGATGGAATGTTCCAAACCTGAAGTTACTCATAGTCCTTTTTCTGTGCTCTGTAGAGATGACAGGAGCCACCACCAGGCCACTTGAGCTGGGCAAGTAGAGGGAAGAGGTAGAACCCCTGCAGAGCAGGGCCAGAAGTAAAGACTGGAGACGGGGTATACATGGTGATAGGGTATTAGCATCCTAACCTAGAACTCTGAATGTTTTTTCCCAATGCATATACAGTTACAGAGCAACCTCTGTACATGTGATCAGTGTCATCATCATGTATGAACGTGCTTACAGTTCACAGAGCCTTAGTGGACAGGTTGGGAACCTACCTCATGAGACTAAAACGAGTAACTGATTAAACCAGGAGATTCCTGGTTGACAGTTCTTGTCCTGGGATGCCACTCAATTTGGGCATGCCTGCACTTTGCATTTGTAGCAAAATAATATTAATAATTGTTCTCTTGGGGCAGGATGGATTTGAACTGCAGCATGCACAAGATGCAGCGTTCTCCTTTTAAGATGTGGTTAAATTTAAAGAACAACATGAGACTCTGGATCAACATTACAAACATAGTTCACTGTGTTCTCTGAGGGCAAAGGAAAAGTCTAGGTCAGCAACACAGAGCAAGTGAAGGTCTCTTTGAGTCCACTTCTCTACCGTAATCCAAGAATTCCTTCTCAGAGCTCTAGCAATTCAATCTGATGGAGCCCAGGATGTGGCTAAAGATAGCGAGGATATTGAAGAAAGGCTTTTTATGCAAAGATGCAAAGCAAGAATGTCACAACTTTGTGAATACTTACTTCAGTCTGTAAAGTCCTGCAAACCATCCTGGAGTTTACTGAGAGACAGCAGTTCCTCTAATTCCAAGGCTCACCACAATCTGCTCTCCTTGTAGCAGGGACCCAGGGACTATATCCCAGTAGAATCACATGGACATCACTACAGCAAGTTACAGATATACACTACAGGCTACGTACAGGGCTCTGATGTAATGTTTCTTCTATGAAGTATATTGTTATAAATTCTATAGAGGCTGGCATGAAATTATATTGCTAAGGTTTATTTAATTGCCAGATGATGTCCCATTCTCATTTACCATTCACCTAAAGACCTCATATTTTATGAAAGAGGAATTTAAATTTTCCTAAATTAAGCAATTGATTTATGTGCATATACAAGCCATTGATCCCCATGATTTTTATTAGCAATACACTGCTTATATCTAAATGCAAATGTGTAAGCACTATGAGAGATTTTTTAAACGAAAATTTGCAATAATTCTGCAATCAGATTGAAATCACATGTGTCCACCCCAACTATAAAGAAATTCAAAAGTTTAGGGAAAAGGGGTTCTTATCCCTGATTGCCTGATAGTAACTATCATAAAATACTATGACAGAACCCTAACCTTCCACAAAGCCACCCAACCCTACACAAAAATTACTGCTGCAAAGACCTGCCCAGAAACTGTCTGTTTAATCTCTACCTGATATCACTCTTTTTTTTTTTTTTTTTTTTTTTTTTTTTGGTATGAGGATTTGAACTCGGGGGCACTTGACCACTGGGCCACATCCCTGCGGTATTTCTCATCCGGGGATTTGAGCTCGACCTCCAACCCGTTGATTCGGGACTGTGAGTCTGAGATCTCCCCAACATGGAATTGAACTTGACCCCCAACCTGTTAATTCAGGACAGAGTGGGCCTAAGTTCTTCCAAACCAGGAATCAAGCCAGGTGTCCGCCTGCTAATCCAGGAATCTGGGTTCTTCCTTGGTTATGCAAATGAGTTTGAGCCCAAGCTCCCTCCAAATGCCTGGGGGTCTGAGCTTGGCTCCTCTTTGCCGATGAGATGCCACTTTATGTGACCACCAAGAATTAACTTTGTGTGCTTTTGTCTGTACTCTTGATGTATTTCTATTATATGACCGCCAGGTTCTAATACATTTAATTATCAATAATAAAACCAGTTCAATGGCCCTGTGGAATCTAAAGCCAGAAACTAGCTAAGCCGGTAGGTGAGCCCAGTTGAAGTTTTAAGAAGATAGTAGGGCAATATAACTTTATGAGCAGGCATACACCTAGAGTTGAAGAATTTTTTAACATTAGCTTTAAGATTTTTAGAATACTTTCCCCTGCCTATAGATAAGATTAATCAGTAGTTAGGATAATTGATCTTCCCTAGGCAATTCCTGAAATTTCTTATTGTAACCTTTGATAGTTAATTACTGGAAATTCTTTATTATAGTTAATTCCTGAAATTCCTTATTGTAACCTTTTGTAGTTAATTACTGGAAACCTAATGTAACCCCCTATAGTTAATTACTGGAAATTTTTTATTGTATAGTTAATTCCTGGAAATCCTTTATTGTAATCTTCTTTACTGAAATTCCTTTATGTTACCTTCTAAAGAAAAAAATGTGAATTATGGTGCTTACTGAGATGTATAAAAAGCCATACTGAGAAAAGTAAAATCAGAACAGTAGAAGGATTTCTACAACCTGGCTCGTGTGTGGATTATTTCATTTCGTTCGACGTTCCCTCCAGCATCAATTGGGCCGAATTTAACATCTTTGCTGAAGCTGGTCTTCAGCACATCCCCAGCCATTTTTTTTTGTATTTTATTTAGAGACAGGGTCTCACTGAGTTGCTAAGTGCCTGCCATTGTTGAGGCTGGCTTTGAACTCTCAATCCTCCTGCCTCAGCCTCCCAGGTGCTGGGAGATCTGAGCCCAGCTCTCTACCTTACATCACTTTTGCTGTTACTGTGACCAAGGATTAGTATTTCAAAACATCTTATGTAACTCTCCTCATTTCTTCTTTAAAATAATCCCGTTTTTACAACCTCTTTGAATACAATATGTTCATAGTTTACTATTGTACATGTAGAATCTCTGATTATTTTTTAACCTGAAAATCCACACCTCTAACATCCACTTAGATCTGTCACTAATCCACACTCATCCCAAATTTACTGAATTACTCATCCTTGTGTGATATCAATGATTCAAATAACATATTCTGGTGTTTTTCCATAGAAGATTATTGGTAGACTTTCAACATTGGGAAATAAATTAGGAAAACAAACAACAAATAAAAATAAGCCAGGGAAGTCTATAAACTAAAAATAGACATTTTCTATAGTTAATGCTCCATTTTTTGATTTCTAATATAACCAAAATATCTAGATCTTTTTTTTTTTTTTTTTTTTTTTTTTGGTTTTCCAAGAGTATGATTCAACTTACAGTGATCATCTTTTTTACAGACCCTTATTGGGATTATTTATAAATCTTTGCTATCTGTGGTATAATGTATCAGGAGGTATAAAATTTGAACAACAGCAATTTATTACATTTCTGAAACACCGAAAACATTTTTACTATTTGCTAGAATAGCAAAATATTTCATTGGTGCATGCAAATACTTTTAAAAGGATAAAATACCAAGATGTTTTATAAGCTATTTTTCTCTGGGTCTCCTGGGATTTGCTTTATGTATTTGCATAAATAAATTATAAATGGATACATCACAGCTGACTGCATTGAGCAAGGCAAAGCTTGGTAGTGAATTTTAAACTGCAATTGGCAGTAAGGAGTATGCAATATCACCTACAAGCACAGGTTTGATTCGTAACCCTTCACTGGTCTCTTTGTTCTGTTAATTCCAGGTAGTGCCTATCGTGTCCTTCATCACATTTAATCTGTCTCCCTCCTCAGCTATTCAGAATGAGTATTCTAAGTGGCCTTATTAAAATTAACTCCTGCACAAAGTACTGGGAAAACTTAATTGGCTTCCCAGGCGAGTCTGTTTGTGATTACACTCGATATGAATGCTGAGCATATTAGCCTAAGTCAAAAAATAAATGAAGAAAGGTATTATGGTCATCATAAAGCATAACGAGAATGGGGCAAAGCATCATGCTACACATTGTGTCTTAGCTCTACCAGCAAGACATACGACAAGGAGCAATAATGTAGTGCCCATGAAAAATACCATTACGCATTCAAATAAAGAGAGGACAAGGCTCCCAACCTTGGCTCTTCACCCACCCAACATAAACTCAAGCTTGGAGACAATTAAGCAGGCCTATAAATCCAGAGGCTTAGAAAACTAAATGGAGACCTAAATCAGAAAAGTCACAAAGACAGCATAGAAAGCATACTCATTAGCCAAATCCACAGTGTCTTTCTGGGTGCTTCTAAGAAGGAGGCGCTGATAAGACTTTATGAGACTCCAAATTAATCCTTCAGGTCATTGAAATTATAACATTAAGTAATAACACTGTTATCATTTCATAATGAAAATTTTGAAATCCAGGGGATAAGAAAGCCATTTTTACAAGGCCCATTTGAGATGTTTTAAGATGAACTACTACTGTGTTTTTCATCCGCTGGGACAGGGGTAATAAGCAAATGCTATGTTGTTGAGGAAAGGAAACCTGAAACTACTTCTTATGCACTGTTGCACCCCTCTCAGGAGGCTTCCTCCCACAGTTTATGCTCCCTCCGAGACTATATTTTCATGCAAGTGAGAGAGTGGGCTTCTGGCTGGCTCTAATGACTGTCCACCTGGATGCTCCAACTGACAATTTTCCAGGCTGAAGACCAGAACCAGAAAGGCCTCTCGAGGTGCCCATTAGCCCTGTGACAGTCTACTCTTGGATCAAGTGAGTGGGTTTTCCTTTAAGTGCAACACAGAATAAGTCTCTCACCCTTGAAAATTGCAAAGAACATATTTGTGAATTCACCATTCTTAGTTCAATTGTGTGTCTGGTTCTAAAGCTGACCTTGAATTCTTTCCTATCCTCTGCTACTGGAAATATTTATGGACATTTGATAAAAACCTGTTGGACACAGGGAGATGCCAATATAGAATGCATAAACTTCAAAAATGCTATCAGATTGCCTCATATTTTCAAAACCTAATTTGTTTATTGATTTTCCAAAGCATTTGCCCAATCTGGAAGACCATATTGTGAATATAAGAGTTCCATTTGTTTACCATGATGAGGCATTATTTTGATGTGCTGACAGGATCTATTAATCAACCATAATTAACTGCACACTGAAATTTTTAAATATCATTGCTAATACTTGCAAGAGAAAGGTATTAAAACCATAAAAGCAAGTCCATTTCAGGAAATAAAACACATTGTAGATTATTTTGGGGGTGTTGTCTTCAAGAGAAATTTTTTCATACACATATTTTATTATTTGTATAAATAATAAGACATTTTATGTTACAAAAATTTCAGAAACTTGGGGCTGGGGTTGTGGCTCAGCAATAGAGCACTTGCCTAGCACATGCGCGGCCGGGGTTTGATCCTCAACACCATGTAAGAAGAAAAGGCATTGTGTACAACTAAAACAAACAAATAAATAAAAAATTTCAGAAAATACAGTACATTATCTTCACATATCTTGTTTTATATAATGTATCTTCAAACAATAATGTATTGATAGCTGGGCGCAGAGGTACACACCTATATTCCCAGCAGCTCGGGAGACTGGGGTAGGAGGACCGTGAATTCAAAGCCAGCAAAATCAAGGTGCTAAGTAACTCAGTGAGACCCTGTCTCTAAATAAAATACAAGATAAGGCTGGGATGTGGCTCAGTGGTCGAGTGCCCCTGAATTCAATCCCTGGTACTGGAAAAAAAAAAAAAAAAAAAAAAATATATATATATATATATATATATATATATATATATTAATAATAGCAATGTTGGTATTGCATATTTTGTCATAATATAAAATCTTACAAACTATTTAACTATAAAATTTGTACTTGTCTCATCATGTCTATTGATATTGAGTTCTTTTTTGTGAGACGTTTTTACTGCAAATAGCATTTAACACTCCTCATTCCAATGACTTAGAAACACAAATGCCATCAGCCACTACTCTGTCCTGGCAGCCCTCATAACAAGTGTAACATGTCTTTGAGAAAGAAGAACAACCCCCCCACACACACACACTCCAAGCCAGTGTTTCCTGTCACTCTTCCTTCAAACCCTGTGCTTACCTTCTCCCTTTAGAAACTGTCAGCCAGTACCCAGGACCTGTGTATCTAGATGTTTCCCTTTCTCCTTCAGGTCTAAATTTAGATGTCACCTCCTCAAAGCTGTCTTTCCTTATGGCCCAATCAAATTAGGTCTCTGCAGGAAAACAGCATCCAAGGTAGAGCTGTTGTTCCAGAACACCTGGACCACGGTCCTGCTGGGTCCCCTGATGGGGACACAGCCTTACTAATGCTGAGTTGGTACAATGTTTGCCAACGTTCCCTGTAAAGGACATTCAGCGAAGGCTGGGGTAAGTTTCTGGGGAACGGCCATGTATGCCCCATACATTAAAAGGCAGTTCATCATGAGGCAAGATTTTCCCTATTTTTCTCAATTCTGGAAGGATCTTACTTGCATAAAAGGGTCACAGCAGCCGCAGCTTATACATGGGAAACCAACCAGCATGAGCGGCAGCTGCTCCAGCTCAGGAGAGCACCCCACTACTATTAAACTTTGTGCCCTTAGTTAAAAATAAATGGGGACACAGGAGTGTGGCTTCTGCCTGCTCATCCATGACATGGCTGAAATGCTGCAGGCTCTTCTCTTACTTTCACTATGACATCCAGCATTTTCCTTCCTATCCCCCACACATGCAATGCTCTGTACTCAAGAAATTGAGGTGATGTACAACTGCATACCCGAATAATTACTTGTTTTCTGTATCCTCTCCTGTTGGGTGCATTCTGTGAGGTTAGGCATGGTGAAATGTGCCTGACACACAGGAGGAATGAAGTAAAGTTTTTACTCAGTTCGTGTTGAGGAAGGCGAAGCAGACTGCTTTATCACTATGCAATTCCACTAGCCCCTTTCCAATGGTTTGTCCCATATTTGAGAGAGTCGGGGACCCTCCATCATCTGCTAGAGTCAACCAATGGCCCTGCCCTGCCTGCATGATTCAGGAGATTGACAGGGGTCCCCCAATGGGAGCAGCTAGGGCAGAACCAAGGGTACAAGGGCAGAAGGGGCCTCAGAGACTTTCCCCATTAAACTCGTTCCTAAGATGTTTGAGTTGCTTCCCGGGGTCCTTCTCTACTTTGGGTCTCCAAGACTTGCACATCCAGGCCACTAGATATGTATCAAAAAATTATATGAATTATACATTTTTCCAATCATTTAACCAAAATACCACTTTTTGTAAATATTTATTTTTTAGTTTTAGGTAGATACAATATCTTTATTTTATTTTTATGTGGTGCTGAGGATCGAACCCAGGGCCTCATACATGCTAGGCGAGTACTCTACCACTGAGCCACAACCCCAGCCCCCAAAATACACTTTTTTAAAATTTTTTATTATTCTAATTTGTTATACACATTTGCAGAGTACATTTCATTTCATATTACATATAAAGAGCACAACTTTTCAAGTTGCTGGTTTTAGATAAAGTATTTTATCTAAAACAATTGCGTCTTCATACATGTATTTAGGGTAATCATGGATAACTCAATCTGCCATTATTCCTATCCCCTTCCCCCCCCCTTTGTTCTATTTGAAGCTCTTTCATTCCTCTCATTCCCTCTCTCTTGCCTTTATAAGTTAGTATCTTCATATCAAAGAGATCATTTAACCTTTGGTTTTTTGGGATTGGCTAACTTCACTTAGCATTATTTTCTCCAACTCCATCCATTTACCTGCGAATGCCATGATTTTATTCTCTTTTAGTGCTGAGTAGTGTTCCATTGTGTATCTATACCAAAGTTTCCCTATCCATTCATCTGTTGATGGGCATCGGGGTTGGTTCCACAATCTAGCTACCAAAATACACTTTTGAAAGCTTATTTCTAGATACTTCATGGCAGTTACCCCCCTTTCTAATAAACAATTCAACTCAGGCATTTATTAACAATCTTTTATTAATTTGTATCCTGCTCACTTTTTCATTATTTGCTCTTAAAAACAAAATGATCGGTTTATCACAATTCACACAAATCAATTTATATATTAATCCATACCAAAGGAAGCTGTTGAAATGAGAATAGTATCACCCAAAATGGGCAGGAGTCATATCAACTACTCAAGCCTAAATCTCATCATAATTAGCATAAAATAATAGGATTGGTCACAGACCATAGCCTAATGAAAGAGACCAGCACCTGTCTCCTGGCAGGCCCGTCTCCATAAAACCTATTATCACAGAGAAGCATGCAGTTAGCAGATCTAGAACTATCCAAACATCTGTAAACTGCAATTCTAACTTAATGCTGACCAATTTTTCTAGACAATAGGTAATAGATGAAGCAGATCATAATCTGCAATAAAATTTAAAATAAAAATGACTGAAAAAAATCTTTGCATAATATTTTTCCTACTTAATAAAAGCCCTTGTGAAATACCCACATACCATCTAATACTTTTATCTTCTTCCTATATTTTCTTCTAATTATTATATTTTTCTAAGTCAATTGTGTTCTTAATTGTGCTGTCTCACCTGATTTTATTTTTCCATGCTATCGCCTAATGTTTGTTACAGTTATAATAATAGTGTGTGTACTAAATATTTTGTAAACTATATCTTTCACTTAATCATATGTGTTTACCATTTCCACATTATGAAATATTCAATAAAGCATAGCGTTACCATTGAGTATTTAGGGCACTACAATTTTTTTCTGTTGTTAAATGTAACTTTATAAGTCGTTTGCTTTCAGTTATTTAAATTGTTTCCTTGATGGAGAGTAAATAAGAATTAAAGCATGTGAACATTTTAATGGTTCATTTTCTGTTTATTTTATAAAATGGTTGGGTCAATTTACATTGCTCTAGAAATTTCAGAGTGTGTCAGTTTTACAGACACCACACTGTGATTTACTTTCAACTATTTTTTTCTTTAGTTATGAGACATCAATTAGTTACTAATTACCAATTATAAATGGGATTAAACATTCTTTTGCATGTTTATTTTATAGGTTTACATGAATAATCTTTTGACATTCTTAACCCATTCTATTTCCTTCCATTTTCAAAAGATCTTTTTAATTGGCTACTTAAAACCCTGAAAAAAAAAATCTCTTAACCTGACCTAAATGTAAACAGCAATGAAGCAAAATCTGCAAAAACTGTGCTACCTTAGAGAACCTGAATATCTTCTGCTGAATCTAATGGATCTTCAGTGTGAAGTCAGAAGAAAATGCATTGCTGTAGATCTGATGGCCAATTTCATTAGGAGGTTGTAGATTTTGCTTTTAAAATGACTAGTTTTTTTAAACAAATACAGAGTTTGGTCACTAACGATGAAATAGGTAAAATGTACCTAAACATTCCAGGAGTGGGAGGGGCCTCCATGAATGTCAGGAGAAACCTGATTCACACACTGTCCAGCGCTCACAGGGAATAAAAGTAAGGATGACCTGGATTTTGCATCTTCCAAAGCATCAGGACACTCCCACATTACTTGACATCACAGAGGAGGGCGACTCCTCGGAGTACCCAGTGTTCTGGGGCCTGGGCAGTCCTGAGCTCCACAGCTGCAATGTAGTTTAAATCTGTTCGAACTGGCTTCTTGTAGATAGGGCAGGAGTAAAACCGAGGATCTCTTACACCTACAAAAGATTCATAAAAGAAAGGAACTTGGTGAATTTCTGATCTGAGCATCTCAGAGAAAGTGCCGCGTACCCACTGAAGGGCATTCCAAAGAGAGAGAGGTTTGATAGAATGGGGGAAGTTCCTCCTGTGGTCATACAATTCTGGCTTGTGAAGCAGACACTGTCACCCTGGGTGTGGCAAGACACCCAGCCAAGCTTAGAAGGACCCTGCTGGTTACCTGCCTTATAAGCATGTCAGTAACCCCTGCCCAGGTGCTTCCTCTCCTTTCCACCTGCCAAGTCAGCATTCCCCTCCACGCATTCTCCTTGACCTCTACACCAAATCTTGTGCACGCGCTACCTCATTCTGTTTCCCCAGGCCTTGCCTTTGGCATAAGGGGCCTGCGCCTTAATCAGACAGTGAACAACAGTTCACCCTCATTATTATTTAAAAATCTCTTCTTCAACCTTCTGTACCAGAGTCCACCTCACGTTTAAACCACAAAACAGGTGTGCCCTGGCCGAATCAAGTACTGTGGATTCCCTTTGTACGTAGAGAGAGTCCAGCTCCCAGAGATTCAATGCTCCCTTTAGGGAGCAAGAGAGTAGAGAGAATTTCTAAAACCATCCATGCAATGAAGACAATCTGTGGATGTCCATCCTTCAAAGATCTTCTCTAGTGCATTTGTGCCTAACCATGGACTTGTCCTGTACAGCCTTGGAAATGCCATGTTCAGGGACAGATTGGGTCTGTGGGGCCTTAACTCACACAATTCTTGCAGACCTACTTTAAGAAAAACAGAAAAAAATGTTTCACAAATACAAAATTTGGAAGTAGCCTCGGCCTGTGAGCAGCCTGGAAGTTTGAGCTTCATTAGCTTCTGGTAAAACAAGAACACTCTGCCCATTCTCCTATCATCCATCTCAGGAAGTAGATTATTTTATGTTCTCTTCCAGATATTAATTATTTTAGGACAAAAGTTGTGTCTGCACTCATCCTCACAAACCTGCAGGAAGCCAGTGCAACATTCTAAAGGTCTCTCTTGTAATTATTGAGGTGAAATCATGTTTGACCAGGAGAATAACTCAGCTCTGGTGAATTAGTGTTACAAACACAGGCACTAAAACATGGAAACAGTAACTGTGTAAATGCACTGTTATGGAGTCACTGAATTTTCATCCCAGAATTAATTTGCTGAATAATTTATCTTTTTCAGTAACAAATGAAAAAAGCAAAGCAATATCAGAAGTTAAGGCCTTATTAATTGACCCAATAAAATCTTCAACCTACACACAGCCATGTGTTTTTAATCACCCACTATAAATTAAATCACTTTTATTAGAAGTTAAAATATTTGAGTATGATAATATTATACATTAGTTTCACTATAAAATAAATATTCTAAAATAGTGATTCTTAACCAGAAGTGATTCTACCCTCATAGGAAGTCTGCCAATATCTGGAGACATTTTTGGTTATCATAACCATGGGCTTGCTACGTGCATCTAATGGGTAGAGGTAGACATGCTACTGACACCCCATAACACACAGCTCCCCACAACAGACAGTTATCCCCACCAAAAATATTCATAGTAACAAGACTGAGAAACTGCTCTAAAACAAGAAAATCATAGATTTTTTTTAGTATTTTAAAACTGTGTTTACTGATTCCCATGAAATTCATCATTAGAAGCAACCTAAAATAATAATATAAAACCTAATTCTTAAGTTTAGTCTTATTTTTTCAATTACTATGAGGATATCACTAGTAATCCTAATTAGATCAGCATACATATGTATAAATATATTTTTCTGATCAAGCAAGTAAATGCCAGTGAAGCATGGAATGCTAACTATACTGTTACATTTAAATCCTTTAATCCTAGGATCTGTAAATATGGAATAAACATATAACTAATTGTTCTTCTTGCTGTAAATTTGATTAACGACCATTTCATAAATCTTGAAGTAAGCCATCAGAGTCTTAAGGATAATTCCAATAATTACGCCTTGTGAAATATTTGGCTACTTGGACTTTAATCCCAAAAGAAATTTGGAATTGTTTTAAAAAATTCTTTTTAATAAATAGATAAAAAAGGTATTTCTCAGAAATGTTTGTCCAATTTCATTTATTTTTAATTGCTTCAGTGCTAAAGGTGCCCATGCCAACTCCCAGCATGCAGAAAACTTCTGCAGCAGGATTAGAAGCCACTGAAAATATAATTCCAAAGTAAAAATGCTGACAGACGCTAACCAACCAGGTGAACAGGTGATCTGCAGCCATTCCCCTGCTTAACAAATAACTCTGAAGACAAAAATAAGTGTGCTAGCTAGGTAGAACAAATCAGCTACATATGTTCCAAGCCTTAGGGTTCCAGAAAGAGACACAGAGAGAAGGAGATGTGAAAACTGGTGAGCTCTACACTTCAGCATCCTAAAGGTTTCAGTAAAACACCTGGAGAGAATTTCGTTTTCTGACTACATAACTTCCTTACTGACCCTACATCTTTATCCAAACAGTAATGTGCATTGCATATATTCCTGCCAATAGCCCAAGTGACCAAGTTACACAGATTCTCTAGATAAACTTGGAATTGTTCCCTTGGTTAACCTCCCTCTTGCTAAAAAGATTTAAACAACTAGGCAGTGCACTCTTCAATATGGTACTTCTTTTAATCCTTTAAAAAATCAAGTCAGTTAACAAAATTGATTTCCAGGCATGTATGAGTTTGTTGGGATGAACCCAGCTACTATGTATAACTATAAAGCTCTAATAATAAATAAATAAATAAATATTTAAAAATTAAAAAAGAAACAAAACCAGGATTTGGGCACTGAGTGTGCTCATTGCTATTGGGTTATCATTGCTTCTAGGTCCTCCCAGGAGACAGAACCTGGAAATAAAAGCATGCATACTAACCCATCAGAAAAAAAATCATGTCGGTTAAAATGTTAATAATAGTAACAATGTTAGGATTATTATGTCCCTACTATGTGCTTGACAGCATACTTTCACTTTCTCAACAGCTCTATGTGGTGTACTGTTATCAAATAATTTTACAGCTGGGTGCAGTGGCACACACCTGTAATCCCAGTGGCTTGTGTGCTGAGGCAGGAGGATCCCAAGTTCACAGCCAGCCTCAGCAAAAAGCAAGGAGTTTGAGCAACTCAGTGAGACTCTGTCTTTAAATAAAATAAAAAATAGGGCTGGGGATGTGGCTAAGTGGTTGAGTGCCTCTGAGTTCATCCCTGGTACCCACCCCCCAAAATCATTTTACAGATTAGAAAACCAAAACACAAGGAAGTGAGTGACTTGTCCAAGAATCAAACCTGTCCAGAGGGGATCCACAGCCTGCTGTGCTCTCAGCTGCTGCAGTTCTTAGGCCAACTATGAAACTCTGGGTCTTTCCAGAAAGATGAGAAAATGAAGGTCAACCTGTGGCACTTGTGAGATTCCTCCGAAGCCACATGACTAGTTACTAGGTTCTGAAGCCAGGAGAACAGCTTAAACATCCCATCCCCTAGTTCACAGTCCTCCCCAGAGAACAGGGGTGTGAGCCCCTGCCTTCAGCAAGAAGGAGGATGGGGAGGCCATGGGAAGGAGGGCTCATGGGAGCAGGTCCCCACCACCTGTGCCTCCCCATGCTGACAGTCTACTTCACCAGGTGTCTAAAAAGAATAGGACCCAGCCTTGAACATGCAAGAAAGAAGTCCACATGTTGAGGGTGGACTCTATTTTCAAGCTGCAACTGGATTCTAAGAGGGCTCTCTCCATACAGTCTGCAGCTGAACATTTTTCACAGTTCTTCTTGTTGTTGTTTTAAGATGTGCAACTGGTGGTATAGCTCAGTGGTAGAATGCTTGCCTGACACATGCAAAGCCCTGGGTATGATTCCCCAGCACCAGAAAAAAAAAAAAAAAAGATTCAAAGTATAAAAGAAGGTTTGTACAGCCACATCAATGTTTATAGCAGCTCAATTCACAATAGCTAAACTATGGCTCCAACAACCTAGGTGTCCCTCAGTAGATGAAAATTTTTAAAAAAAAAAATGTGGTATATATACTCGATGGAATACTACTCAGCTTTAAAGAAGAGCGAAATTATGGCACTTGCCAGTAAATGGATGTAGTTGGAGAATATCATGCTAAGCAAAATAAGCCAATCCCACAAAACCAAAGGCCGAATGTTTTCTCTAATATGCAGATGCTAATTCACAATAAGGTGGGGGGCGTGGCACTAGAGAAAAATAGCGTTTCCTTAGATTAGGTAAAGGGAAGTGATGGGAGGGGAGGGAGGGGATGTGGGGATGGGAAAGATAGTGGAATGAAACAGACATTATTACTGTATGTATATATGTGACTACATGACCAATATAATTCTGCAACATGTACACTTAGAAAATGAGAAATTATATCCCATCTATGTATGATATATCACAGTGCATAAATGCATTCTACTGTCATGTGTAACTAATTAAAACAAATAAAAATTTTAAAAAGGAAAGTAAATATAATCCAATATTAATGTATTAAAGGAAATGTATTGATATGTTAAAGAATCACCTAAATATAAAAAAATTGATGTAATATAATAACATGCTTTAATAAAATTTATTAAATAGCAATAAGAGGCATAAAAAACAAAAGAGGGTTCGGAATTATTGAAATTAGCAACTGTATCATAGGGAATAAAATTGTTATCAGGTTTTTAGAATTAACAGTATTAATAGCCCTCTTAGTTTAATCAAAATTAAAATTACTAATAACTATTCTGGGCCTCTTATTTTTCCATGAATTTCATGACTGCTTTTTCTATTTTTGTGAAGAATGTCATTGGAATTTAAGATGGGAATTGCATTGAATCTGTACAGCGCTTTTGGTAGTATAGCCATCTGATAATATTGATTTTGCCTATCCAAGAACATGAGAGGTCTCTCTAGCTGCTGAGGTCTTCCTTAATTTCTTTCTTTAGTGTTCTGTGGTTTTCATTGTAGAGGCCCTTCACCTCTTTTGTTAGATTGATTCCTAAGTATTTAATTTTTTGTAAGCTATTGTGAATGGGATGGTTTTGGTTTTCCTAATTTCTCTTCCAACTGATTCCTCATTGGAATGTAGGAATGCAATTGATTTATGGGTGTTGATTTTGAATCCTGCTACTTTGCTGAATTCATTTATGAGTTCTAGAAGTTTTTCTGGTGGAGATTTTTGGGTCTTCTAAATATAGAATCATGTCATTGGCAAACGGAGATAGTGTGAGCTCTTCTTTTCCTATTTGTATCCCTTTTATTTCTGATTTTTTCCTGACTGCTCTGGCTAGAATTCCAAGGACTATTTTGGATAGAAGTGGTAAAAGTGGGTATCACTGTCTGTTTTTAGAAGGAATGCTTTCAGCTTTTCTCCATTTAGAATAATGTTGGCCTTTAGTTTAGAATATATAGCTTTTACAATGTCGAAGTATGTTCCTACTATTCCTAGTTTTTCCAGTGTTCTAAGCATGAATGGATGTTGTTATTTTGTCAAATGTTTTTCTACATCTATTGAGATAATCATGTAAGAAATATGGATCAGGAGGCTCCATATTTCACAATACCAGACTTTAAATTATACTACAGAACTATAGTAACATAAACAGCATGGTATTGTCACCAAAACAGGCAAGAAGACCAATGGAACTGAATAGAAGACACAGAGACAAACCCACATTAATACAGTAACCTCATACTAGACAAAGGAGCCATAAACACACACTGGAGAAAAGATACCTCTTCAACAAATGGTGCTGGGAAAACTATAAATCCATACATAATAGAATGAAAATTAATCCGTATCTGTCACCCTGCACAAAAATCAACTCTAAATGGATCAAACACCAGGGAATTAGACCAGAAATCCTGCACTTACTAGAAGAAAATTTAGGCCCAGCACTTCAACATATTGGCATAGGAACTCATTTTCTGAACAAGACTCCTCAAGCACAAGAAATAAAATTTAAAAATCAATAAACAGGATAGCACCAAACTAAAAAGCTACTTCATAGCAAAAGAAACAAAGAAACAATCAAAAGCATGAAGAGAGAACCTACATAATGGGAGAAAATCTTTGCAACCTGCACCTCAGATAGGGTGTTAACTTCCAGGATATTACAAAGAACACAAAAAGCTCAATGCCAAAAAACCAATAATCCAATCAATAAATGGGCAAAAAAAAAAAAAAAAGAACTGAACAGACTCATCTTAAAAGAAGAAATATAAATGATCAACAAATATAAGAAAAAATGTTCAACATCTCTAGCAATCAAATGCAAATTAAAACTACTTTCCCTCTCACTACATTTCATCTCACTCCAGTCAGAATGGCAATTATCAAGAATACAAGTAACAACAAATGTTGGCAAGGATGCAGGAAAAGGGAATACTCATACATTGCTGGTGGGACTGCAAAATAGTCCAACCCCTCTAGAAAGCAGCAGAGAGATTCCTCAAAAACTAGGAATGGAATCACCATTTGACCTGGTTATCCCACTCCTCAGCATATAGCCACAGCATACTACAGTGACACAGTCACATCAATGTTTACAGCAGCATAATTTACAATAGCTAAGCTATGAACCGAGTAGATGTCCATCAACAGATGAATGTACAAATACATGCTACTGTTATAAATACAACAACTTTGAATTTTAAAAAATAAATTAAAAAAAGAAGAAAGATTAAAAAATTGTGATATATATACACAATGAAATATTACTCATCCATAAACAAGCATGATTTTTATGACAATTGCCAGTAAATGGATGAAACTCGAGAATATTGTGCTAAGTGAAATAAGCCAATCTCCCCCAAAAAATCAAAGGTCAAATGTTTTCACTGATATAAGGGGAAGAAGAGATATTCAATAGATTAGACAAAGAGGAATGAAAGGAAGGGAGGGGAATAGTAATAGGAAAGACAGTAGAACAAATTTAATATAATTTTCCTATGTACACTTATGAAATTACCTAAGTTAACTCCACCATTGTGTCTACCCACAAGAATAGCATCCTAATTAAAATAAGAAATAGTTCTGCTCTGCTTTCCACTCCTGAATATCACAATAAATTTGGCTAAAAGCCACCAGCAATACCCATGCCACTGCCTGAATGCTATGCTGCCTATAAATTTCTTCTGCCAGATTAAGAAGTCCATCACATTTAAAATCAGCCTTAAAGAAACTCTCAAAATGCAGACAACTTCTCAGCCAGAACATAACATGAATAGCCTCTAGTCCAATTACCAATAATATCCTCCTTTTCCTCTAAACCCTCTTGAGCCTATCTTCACTGTCCAGAGTGCTATTGGCATTCTGGTCTTCTGAGCTCCCACCAGAATCAGCCACTAAGCTTCACTGACAACAATCTAAAACACTTCTGGTTTGCCTGGCTAAGCATCTCGAAATTCCTCCTACCAATTCCAAAAAGTTCAAAAAGCTTCTAAACCACATGGTCGGGTTAGTCCCAGCAATGACCTCACTTTACCTTACCAATTTCTGTTTTATTGTTTTTTTTTTTTTTTGTTTTGTTTTGTTTTTTGTTTTGTTTTTTTTTTTTTTTTTTTTTTTTTTTTTTTTGCTGCTATGACTAAATGGACCCAACCAGAATAACTGTAGAAGAAGAAAAGTTTATTTGGGGGGCTCATAGTCTCAGAGATCTCAACCCATAGACAGCAGACTCCATTCTTCCAGGCTCATGTCAGAAGAGTGTGGAAGAGGGACATAGCTCACATGATGATCAGGAAGAAGAGAGACTCCACTCTCCAGATACAAAATATATACCCCATAGCCACGCCCCCAGTGAACCATTTCGTCCAGCCACACCCCACCTGCCTCCAGTCACCACTCAGTTAATCCCACCAGGGATTAATTTGCTTATTAGGTTTATAACCTAATCAATAACCCCATCAAACTTTCTTGCATTGTTTCACATGTGATATTTTGGGGGACACCTCATCTAAACTATAAATGCCCTGTGTTTGTATAACTTCTGTAGTTTCTCTTCTGCTGATTGTTAGTTTCATTCCATTAAGATCTGATAAGAGGCAAAAAGAAATTATTTCAGTTTTTGTGAATTTGTTAAGACTTTCTATATTGCTCAACACACAATCTTTTTATGGAAAATGTTCTATGTGCTGGAGAAAAGAATGTGTAATCTATAGTTGTTAAATGGAATAGTCTGAAGTCTATCAAGGCCATTTGATCTGTAGTATAATTTAATTCTGATGTTTCTTTATTTTTGTCTTGATGACCCTTGTGTTGGTGAGAGTGGAGTATTAAAATCATGCACTATTATTGTATTGGGAACTATCTCTCTCTTTATGTCTAGTAGAGCTTGTGTTACAAAATTGGGTATGCCGACATTCAGCACATATAAATTTACAATTGTTAAATCTTCTTGATAAATTGTTCCATTTATCAATATGTAGTGACATTGTCTATTCTAGCTGATTTTGACTGAAAGTCTACTTAATTAGATATCAGTATGACTACATTTGTATAAATATGTCAAAATATACTCTACTGTCATATATATCTAAAAAGAATAAATTTTTTTAAATATGCAAAAATAAAAACTGATGACAAAGATTAATGCTTTATCTTTCTGACAGTTACTTGAATTCATTATGTAGTGTATCCTTTACATTCTTTAAAAGAGGAAATCATGTGGATAAGAATAGAATGTAAAATATAATATTATTTTTTTTAAAAAGATAGCATTTGCTCAAGATATCATCTTCTATCCTTTTACTTTTGGTCTGTGAAAATGTAGGTGGGGTAAGTTTCTTGAAGGCAGTATAATGTTGGGTTTTATTGTTAAATCCAGTCAGCAAATCTGCATCTTTTAATTAGAGAATTAATACCATTTATAGTCAGGGCAATTATTGAAATGTGTCTACACATGCCTGTCATTTTGTTGTTTCTCTTCTGGTTTTTCTGAATATTCTGTTTATTTCTTCCTCTCTTATTCATCTTAGAGGTTTGGTGGTTTTCTGTATTAATGTTTAATTGTTTTCTAATCATCATTTGCTTAGCTATACTTTTTGGAAGATTTATTTTTTCCTGTGCTCTCATGCTTGTGTTTATCTTTTTTCCTCTTGTGGATATAAGATTCCCTTAGGTATATTCTCTAATACTTGTTTAATAGTCATGAATTCCCTTAGTTTATGCTTATCATGGAAAGTCTTTTTTTTTTTTTTTTTTTTCCTTCCTTGATTCTGAAGGATATCTTTGCCAGCTGTAGTAATTTAGGTTGGTAGCTATTTTCTTCTCAGGACTTGACATACATAATACCATGCTCTCCCAGTCTTTAGTGTTTCTGCTGAGAAATCTTATTATTCTGAAGGGTTTGCTTTTAGATTTCATTGGTGTTAATCTCTTCCAGCTTTCAGCAGTATTCCTTTGTTCTGTACTTTTAGCAGTTTAACTCTATTATATTAAGGAGAGATTCTTCTGGTCAGGTCAATTTGTGATTCCAAATGCCTCCTCTACCTAGATGTCCACATCTGTCCCCACACTTGGGAAACGTTCTACTATTATTTCACTGAACAGGTTTTCTATGCCTTCTGTCTATAGCTCTTCTCCTTCATCTTCTCTGATGATGCATATATTTGGTCTTTTAATGGTGTCTCATATATCTGGTATGTTCTGTTCATCTTTCTCATGTATTTTTTTTTTTTTATCGCTGCCTGAATGTGATAATTCCTCAACCTTGTCTTCAAACCCTGATATCCTTTATTCTGCTTGTTCTAATTCATTAGTAAAACTTTCAACCAAGTTTTTCATCTGATTACTGGACTTTTCAGTTCTAAGTTTTCTGTTTGGCTCTTTTTCTAAATATCTATCTTTATTGAATTGCTCATTATTGATGTATTGAATTGCTAAGGATATTCTGCATTATGTTCTTAATTCATTCAGATGCGTATTTGAATTCTCTTGGAATTCACTGATCTTTTTTAAAACTGATTCTTTTGGATTCTTTGTCCTGCATCTCATTGATTTCAATATCTTTGGAATCAGTTACTAGATTGTTATGAACTTTAGAAGGAGTCATAGTGCTCTTTTTTCATATTTCTTGTGTTTCTGTGTTGACATTTACACATCTGTTTGGGTGAATATCTCTTCTACTTCTATGTGAGAGCCTTCTTAGTAAGCATTCTTAGTAAGCAAGCCTTGTCTTGAAGTTGTGCCCTGGGACCAGTCTGCTGTGCAGTGTTGAGTTGAATTCCAACTGGACCTCATAGTGTAGTTCCGTGGTGGCTTCTCTGGCTATGATAAGTGGATTTGGACACGGTGCATCTGTATTAGAGCCTGAGGGTTCCACTTTCTCTGTAGGTCTCACAAACAGAGAGTAGTTCAGGCAGCTGTGGTATGGACCTCAGTGTATGTGGAATGCACCCACTGTGGATAATCCTGAAGTGGGATTGATAGGGATGGAAGCCCCTATCAGTTGTTGGGGGCTCCCTTGGGCTCTGTTGATATTAGCTCTGCTACTTGGAAGCAATTCTGCTACTGGTTCTTCCAATCATGCTGATAGGCCTGGAGCTTCTACCCTCTGCTTAGACACTGGTACAGCTCCATTTGTTTTGCAGGGAGACACAGGGGCTGGGGTCACAGCTCCTACACTGTGGTACTCATTTCCAGTCTTGGCAGCAATATGAGATATGATAGGAAGTAATGGATGCCAAGGCCCCCCATGGGTGTGGTACCCGCAACTGTTGTATTATTACTGTCTGCTGTTGCTGTGGGGGTAAGTGTCCAAAAGCAGGACTTCAGAGGTTCTCTTCCAGGTGTACTTGGGGATGGGTTGTCAGTTGGAGGCTTTTGTATCACCATTCCTTGAAGAATATACCAAGGTTCCAGCAGGACTAGGTTGTGGCTAAAGTGCAATTCCTCCCAGCTGGGCTGGGAACAGTTCAGTAGTAGCACAGCACCCCTGTATATGATTGACATGCCAGCCTCCATCCTCAGCCTCTATCCTCAGCACCACAGAAACAGAAAAGAAGCAGCTAAAGAACAGCAGAACTACAATAAGAACAAGAACAAGTAACAGAAATAAAGTTAAAAACAAGAGCAGCAACACCATCAGTAACTGAAAAGAAAGGGAAAAAAATACAGAATAAAATTTAAAATAATCAAAGGGGGAAAAGGGCAGGTGGAGAAAAGTAAGAAAATGGAGAAAGAGAAAGAAAACTTAAATATTAAAAAGATGAGGAAAAAAGGAAACAAACATGAAATAGTAACAACAATAAAAGCAAAATCCGGAAATTCCCTCTCCACCAAGGTGCATGAATAAGCAGTTGAGAGGGGAAACTGAGAGCCTACATGGATCAGAGCTTCTCTGTGTCTTCCTTGGCTGTGCACCCACTGGACAGCCCGAAGGGCTATATTCACTCCCCTCTTCTCTCTTTTGTGGTGCTAGTCAGGGGATTAGCAGGAGTGATTTGTGGCTGGAGTCAGCTGAAATACCTCTCAGCTGCTTTGCACACTGGAATGAACTAGGGCACAGCACAGAGCTCCCTACAGATAAATTCTCTCCAGAGCAATTAGGGATACACACTGTGAAAACAGGGTAGATGCTGATGCTGTGGTATCAGAATGCAGAATTTCCCAAAGCTTCCCCCTTGGAGTAGCACACTCAAGAGGATGCATGTAAAACCACCTCTACAGCATGTCCCCGTATGCTCCAGAGGATAGAGAGAAACTACTGAGATTTCAAAGATCCAACTGTGGAAATGGTGGTGGGTTCCTTGCAATCTCTACCCACAGGGCAGTGTTCCCAATCTTGGCTCTCACGCTGTCACACATGACTGTTACTCACTCACCCCAGACTCTGACAGCTAGCCTGGCAAGTCACCAGTTCCAAAAGGAAGTGTCTTCTGTTTTCCCCATGTGCAGATTCCCAAAGCTCTAAGCTCAGACAATGACAAACGCAATTCTGATACATTGCCACTCTGTAGCCAGAAACCACTGGAAAATTACCTAGTGTCTCTAAGCTTTCATCCCACCTGGAAGATGGAGATGATATACTTTAGAGTTGTTATAAAGGTTAAATATGTGAATGTCCAGTATAATATGATATCTGGGATGCGGTAAATGTCTAAGATATTTTATATGCTCATTTTATCCCCCAACACACACACACACACACGTGTGTGCAAAGACACTTACACACTCAGCTTTCACTATAACAAACTCCCCAGTCTCACGACCTTGACAGAATTCCAGGTCTCCCAGCTGGAAGCAGATTATCTGCTGTGGAGCCAAGGAGTCAGGAATCTCCCATCACCTTGCGACTCTCCCCACTCCAGCCACACACCTGACCTTCTTGGATTAGAAAGTTCTTCACGGGGCATTCTTAGAAACACTGCTTCCCTTAGCAGGAAACAGACCATGAGCTTCAGTAGCCCTGAGCCCCTCTTAGCCCCTACTTAGGACCAGAGAGCCACCTAAGTCTGGCTTGTCCTCCTTCTAGTCACTCTTCCCCACAGCTGTCTCAGCCATGGCATTGACGTTTGTTTATAGGAGTCACTCTGTCCATATAATAAATCGTAAAGAGACCTATCTTTATTGCATTTGCCTCTTTTCAGCTCTCTTTGACAAGACAGGATCTAGAGTTAGTATGTGGCTTTACCCTCTTGGATAATTTAGTATAATTTGGGTGATGGTTCTATGACGCCTTAGTGAAAAACACATTTTAAAATTTAGGCATATATTACTCAATTTTTAAAGTTAAGGCAAACATCCTGATGTCTTCTTCTTAAAAATAAACAAACCGGGCTGGGGTTGTGGCTCAGTGGTAGAGCACTTGCCTGGCATGTGTGAGGCCCTGGTTTCAATCCTCAGAGCCACATATAAATAAGTAAATAAAAGATCTATTGACAACTAAAAAAAATATTTAAAGATAAATAAATAAATAAACCAGTCTTGTATCCAAACTTGAATAAGGAATTTTTAAAGTGATGAATTTATATTAATGTAAAAAACATTAACTATAAGAATTCTAATTTTAAAATGCTGTGTTTGGAATTTCCTTTGGTCATTAATGGTGATAAACTTCTTTATCTCAATTAGAGCCCCATTCAATTATCAAATGAAAAATAAATATTTAGCATGAACAGAGTAACACAAATGTTAGTTTTCCATCATTAAACTAATACCTCTTCATCAGCAAAGCTATTTAGCAAAACAACATTCCACCAATTCCTATTGAAATAAAAAAGAAAAGAACAAGAACTGAAGTTTTCCTTTTCAGTACTTTGAAATTAGTCCCCTTTTCCTTTGCTTATTTTACTTTCTCCCTTACCTGCTGCAAATGAGTATCACCACTGACTAATGCCCAGCAGGATTAGTACAGCAGTGCTATAAAAAAATCTGTCCTTAAATAATAAAGAATTGCCTGTTTTATGAAATTATTACTGCATTACCACCATGCTGAGATATTCAATGTCAAATTACTATGGATTTTTATAGTTTAGTCACAAGGAAAGAAAAGTAACACCTAACTCAACATGAGAAAGATTTTTCTTTCATTTTATAAGGGAAACATTTTACAACATGTGAACTAGAGGCAATGATATGATATAGCAAAATTTCTAAAATACTATTTTTGACTTAAAGAACATTTGACTATTATTTCTATAAAATAATTACTGCTCCAAGACTTCACAGCATCCTAAGAAGCAACAACTACAAAGCCACAGGCAGAAGGCTTGTCTGAGCCCTGGCAGGCGCATTAATCTCTCCAGATGAGCTGAACCATGTGCCCAGCAGTGAGGACCCCATGCTCCTTGTCGGGTGTTTGGCTCTCCCCGTTACTGGCACAGGCTGTTCTTCCTTCACCCTTGCACACGTGTTCTCTCCCAGGGAAATCTACAGCTGTTGAACACAACCTCTCTGAACTAGTGTTTAAACACTGAGTGAGACACTGTGTGTAACCCACCCATAAAATGTTTTCAATACAAGTCAGTTCCCTCTTCCAACCCCTACCCATCTCCACTTTCTACGTGAATAAACTCTCCATGTGGAAGTTTTGTGTGCATCTGAACACTGCCCATTTCCAAATGTCCTGGACTGAGCCTGTCTTCTGAATCCCCTTTAGCCACACAGCTAAAGGACACTGGATCTGTAGTCAGACAAAGCTTGGGCTGATGTTCTAGCTCTATTGCTTACTAGCTTTTACCATGTATGCAAGCCACTTAACTTCCACACACTTCAATCTTCTTGCTAAAGTAAAGCATAGATTGTAAGTCCTTTGCATATATATTGAGGAGCAGGATTGCTGGGCCAAATGGTGGTTCCACTCCAAGTTTTCTGAGGAACTCCATACTGGTTTTCATAATGGTTGCACCAATTTGCCGTTTCACCAGCAATGTATGAGTGTACCTTTTACCCCACATCCTCACCAACACTTATTGTTGCATGTGTTCTTGATAATTGCCATTCTGACTGGAGTGAGATGAAATCTTTTAAATCTTTTAGAGTAGTTTTGATTTGCATTTCTCTAAATGCTAGAGATGATGAACTTTTTTTCATATATTTGCTTATCAACTGCATTTCTTCTTCTGTGAAGTGTCTGTTCAGTTCCTTAGCCCATTTATTGATTGGGTTTGTTGATTTTTGTCTGTTTATTTGGTGGTTGGTGTTTTTTGTTTTTTTTTTTTTGTTTTTTGTTTTTTGTTTTTTTGTTTTTGGTGTTCAGTTTTTTTTAGTTCTTTAAATATGCTGGAGATTAATGTTCTGAGGTGCATGTAGCAAAGAATTTTCTCCTATTTTGTAAGCTCTCTCTTCACATTATTGATTATTTCCTGAGAAGAAGCTTTTTAGTTTGAATTCATTCCATTTATTGATTCTTGATTTTACTTCTTGTGCTGTAGGAGTATTGTTAAGGAAGTCAGATCCTAGGCCAAAATGGTGAGGATTTGGGACTACTTTTTCTTCTATAAGGCACAGTGTCTCTGTTCTAGTGCCTAAGTCTTTTTTTAAATTTTTTAATTTATTTTAATTAGTTATATGACAGTAAAATTCATTTTGATACATTATCTATAATGGAATATAATTTCTCATGCTTCGGGTTGTACATGATGTAGAATCACATTGGTGATATAGTTATATACGTACATAGGGTAATAATGTCTGATTCCTACATTTTTAATGTCAATGTTTATAGCAGCTCAACACACAACAGCTAAACTATGGAACCAAATTAGGTGTCCTTCAAAGGATTAATGGATAAAGAAAATATAGTACATATGGTATGTATAAAATGTTACTCAGCCATAAAAAAAAATACACATATTGGAGGAAAGATGATAGCCTCTTCAACAAATGGTTCTGGGAAAACTAGAATCCATATGGAGTAGAATGAATTTGAACCCCTATCTCTCATCTTTCACAAAACTTAACTGAAAGTGGATCAAGGTCCTAGGCATTAGACCAGAGACCCTGAATCTACTAGAAGAAAAAGTAGGTCCTACTCTCCATCATGTTTGGGTTGGGAACCAACTTCCTCAATAAGACACCTACAGCACAGGAGGTAAAATCAAGAATCATAAGTGGGATGGTATCAAACTGAAAAGCTTCTTCACAGCAAAGAAAACAATCAGGAACGTGACGAGAGAGCCTACAGAATGGGAGAAAATCTCTTTACCACATGCACCTCAGATAGAGCATTAATCTCCAGGATATATAAAGAACTCAAAAAACCTAACACCAAAATAAATAAATAAATAAATAACCCAATCAACAAATGGTCAAAGGAACTAAACAAGCACTTTTACAGAAGAAGAAATACAAATGGTCAACAAATATATGAAGAAATGTTCAACTTCTCTAATAATTAGAGAAATACAAATTAAAACTATACTGAGATTCTATCTCACTCAGTCATATATGGCAATTATTAAGAATACAAGTAACAAAACATGTTGGCGAGGATGTGGGGGAAAGATTCACTCATACGTTGCTGGTGGGACTGCAAATTGGTGCAACCACTCTGTAACGAAGTATGGAGATTCCTCAGAAAACTTGAAATGGAACCACCATTTGATGCACTTATCCCACTCCTCAGTCTATACCCAAAGGACTTAAAATCAGCATACTACAGTGATGCAGCCACATCGATGTTTATAGCAGTTTAATTCACAATAGCTGAGCTCTGGAACCAACCAAGGTGTCCTTCAACAGCTGAATGGATAAATAAAGTGTGGCATATATATACAATGGAATATCACTCAGTCACAAAAAAATGAGATTATGGCATTTGTTGGTAAGTGGATAGACCTGGAGGATATCATGTTAAGTGAAATAAGCCAAAATCCAATAGAATCAAGGGCCAAATGTTTTCTCTAATATGCAGATACCAATTCACAATGGGGGGTTGGGGGTGGGAAGAATAGAGTTACTTTGGATTAGGTAGAGGGAAGTGAGGGGAAGGGGCATGGGGGTAGGAAAGATAGTAGAATGAATCTGACATTATAAGGTCGACTCTTGCTCTCATTTCTCTTGTTAACAGCTGACTTCTTTTGATTCGTTTTTTACTCTGCCTGCAATCTAATACCTCTATATTCTCACCTCCTACCTCATAAACATCACACCCTACACCCCGACCCCACTTCTGTCCGTGTCCACTAGTAGAAACTGTAGACCCTTTTGCGAACCTACTGTTTATATTGCAGATAATAATTGAACACATCATTTCTGTTTGTTTTGACAAAACTGTAATTGTCTAAACAGGAACTAGTTGGTTTAATGCTGCATATCATTTGCATTGGGAGCTGCTGATATTGATCTCCCCCTTAAAGGCGAGGCACCAGAAATCTGCAGGGATAGTTTAAGATTATAGGGTAGAAACTGTAATACTTCAGATCTGTACTGCTAGAGGGGAAGACATATGGAAAGCCTGAAAAGACAAGGAAAGAAAGTGCCCCAAACAAACCAGGATCTTACAATAATAAAATCCTTTGGCAGCATAGTAGATAAAATTTCAGAGAAAGAATTTAGAATGTAACATATTTAAAATGATCTGCAAATCAAACAATGACAGCAAATACAGGCAACAATTGATCACTCCAACAAAGAGATAAGAGAGCTAGTACAAGTAGCAAAAGATTACTTAAAGAAAGAGACAGAGACTCTGGAAAAAAAAATCCTTGAAATGAAGGAAACAATAAACCAAATGAAAATTCAATAGAAAGCATCACCAACAGACTAGACCACTTGGAAGACAGAACCTCAGACAATGAAGATAAAATATACAATCTTGAGAATAAAGTTGGCCAAACAATGAAGACGGTAAGAAACCATGAACAGAACCTCCAAGAATTATGGGATAACATCAAAAGACCAAATCTAAGATTTATCGGGATAGAGGAGGGCACAGAGATACAAACCAAAGGAATGCACAATCTCTTCAATGAAATAATATCAGAAAATTTCCCAAACCTGAAGAATGAATTGGAAAATCAAATACGAGAGGCTTACAGGACACCAAATGTACAAAATTACAGCAGATCTACACCAAGGCACATTGTAATGAAAATGCCTAGCATATAGAATAAGGAGACAATTTTAAAAGCCACAAGAAAAAGGAATAAAATTACATATAGGGGGAAACCAATTTGGTTCTCAGCAGATGTTTCAACCCAGACCCTCAAAGCCAGGAGATCCTGGAACAACACATACCAAACTCTAAAAGAAAAGGAATGCCAACCAAGAATCTTATATCCAGCAAAATGAAACTTCAGATTTGATGACAAAATAAAAACCTTCCATGATTAAACAAAAGTTAAAAGAATATACAACAAGAAAGCCTGCACTACAGAATATCCTTGGCAAAATATTCCATGAGGAGGAAATGAAAATCAACAATGAAAATCAGCAAAGGGAGGAACTACACTAAAGGAAAAGCCAATCAAAGGAGAAACCAAGTCAGGTAAAAAACCAAAAACAGAACAAAATGACTGAGAATACAAAACATATTTTAATAATAACCCTGAATGTTAATGGCCTAGACTCCTAAAGGACATAGACTGGCTGATTGGATTTTTAAAAAGACCCAACAATATGCTGCTTTCAGGAGACTCACCATATTGAAATGGACATCCATAGACTGAAGGTGAAAGGATGGGGAAAAACATACTAGTCACACAGACTGTGTAAACAAGCAGGGGTTTCCATCTTCATATCAAATGCCCCAAATAATGGAGCATCTATGCATATCAAACAAACCCTCTAAATTTCAAAAATCAAATGGACCACCACACAAAAATGCTGGGTGACTTTGACACACATCTCTCACCTCTACATAGATCTTCCAAACAAAAACTAAACAAAAAAAACTATAGACCTCAATAATTTAGACTTAAGAGACATATATAGAATATTCCATCCATCAACAAGCAAATACACTTTTTTCTCAGCTGCACATGTATCCTTCTCTAAAACAGACCATATATTATGCCACAAAGCAACTCTTAGCAAATACGAAAAAATAGAAATACTACCCTGCCGGGGTCAAGCCCCAGCGGCGTCGAGGGTCCTGGTCGAGGGGTTGTGACGGGGTAGACGGCATCAGCGATAGATGGACAACAACCACACAGACTCACAGGCCGGTGCAGAATGCTGACGACTTTATTGATTTCACACACAGTTTTTATATATTTTTTAAAGCATATCATGCCAAGAAAGTAGTTACCAAAAACCCATAGAACTCTTAGTACAGAACAGGCCTATTGGGAAATGTAATTATATGAGTTAATTACCCCCACCATAATTCCTACTATTGTTCTAAATCTATGAATATGATCAGTAAAATTGATCTGAAATCTATGAATATAATCAGTAAAGTTGATCTGAAGTTCCTATTCCCACCTAAATGTACTTAATAATATTCATCACCTTGTGTTTTTCATAATAGTAAACATGCCAGTCCTTTGACTCTATTCTTGCCTAAGTTAAACTTTAAGGGTTAGTCAAGAGGGCAGTGACCTCAGTGGTTGCCATGGCAAATTTCCTTGTAAATAATTGCCATATTGTTTAGTAAAGTAAATCTTACTAGAATGGGGTCACAGGCACCAAAGGGACTTTCTCTCATGGGGTCTCTTTAGCAGGAAGTACTTTGATATTATTCTGTTTCTGATTATTATCAGTGAGGCTATGTGCTTTTTGCATACTCATAACTGGAGAAACAGGTGGCTCTGTGCCTGTTCTCACACATAGCAATACTTGTTTAAAACAATCACCCCAGGAAAAAGACACATCACACGGTGGCAGAAAATTATTTACTATTTGTGGTAGGGAAGGGGTTATGGTTTCTAATATTTTATTAATATTCTCAGAAAATGCTGTAGAATTCCCCTCACCCCCAGCAATCACCACTAGAATAAGTATTGTATTATTAAGAAGATAGTACAGAAAAGGCACCAGAGCCCAGAGGCATACATCTGGCATTTTCCCGAGATGATGAGACCTTGCAAACATCATTCTCCCAGTGGATCCTTGTCAAACACTGGTTGGATTGCCAGGCGCCCTCACACTACCCTGCATTCTATCAGACCATAATGGAATGAAATTAGAAATCAATGATAAAATAAAAAAATAGAAGCAACTCCAACACCTGGAAACTAAATAACATGCTACTGAATGGTTCATGGGTAACAGAAGACATCAGGGAGGAGATTTTAAAAAAGTTTCTTAGAGGCAAATGTGAACTCTGATACAACATATCAAAATCTCTGGGATACTATGAAGGCAGTGCTATGAGGAAATTCATAGCATTAAGCTCTTTCATTAAAAGAAGAAAAAGTCAACAAATAAATGACCTGACGTTGCATCTCAAAGCCCTAGAAAAAGAAGAACAAATCAACACCAAAAGCAGTAGAAGACAGGAAATAATTAAAATCAGGGCTGAAATCAATGAAATTGAAACAAAATAAAAAATTGAAGAAAATGACAAAACTAAAAACTGGCTTTTTGAAAAAATAAATAAAATTGATAAACCCTTAACCACCCTAATGAAGGAGAGAAAACACAAATTACTAAAATTCATGATGAAGAAGGAAAAATCATGACAGACACTACTGAAATACAGAAGATAATTAGAAACTATTTTGAAAATTTATACTCTAGTAAAATAGAAAATCCCAAAGACATCAAAAAATTTCTAGAGGCATATGATCTGCCCAAACTGAATCAGGAGGACATACACAATTTAAACAGATCAATTTCAAGCATGGAAATAGAAGATGCCATCAAAATAAAACCAACCAAAAAAAGCCTGGAACCAGATGGATTCTCAGCTGAGTCCTTCAAAACCTTCAGAGAATAATTAATACCAATACTCCTCAAATTATTCCATGAAATAGAAAAGGAGGGAACCCTTCCAAACTCATTCTATGAAGATAGTATCATCCTAATACCAAAGCCAGACAAAGATTCATCAAGGAAAGAAAACCAGACCAATATCCCTGATAAACATAGACACAAAAATTCTCAATAAAATTCTGGCAAATCACATGCAAAAACATAGAAAAATATCGTGCCCCATGATCAAGTGGGGTTCATCCTAGGGATGCAAGGTTGGTTCAACATATGGATATCAATAAACATAATTCACCACATCAATAGACTCAAAGATAAGAATCACATGATTATATCAATAGATGCAGAGAAAGCATTTGACAAAATACAACACCCTCTTATGTTCAAAACACTAGAAAAACTAGGGATAGTAAGAATATACCTCAACATTGTAAAAGCTATCTATGCTAAACCAAAGGCCAATATCATTCTAAGTGGAGAAAAATTGGAAGTACTCCCTCTAAAAACTGGAACTAGACAGGGATGCCCTCTTCACCACTTCTTTTTAACATAGTCCTTGAAACTCTAGCCAGAGCAATGAGACAGACAAAAGAAATTAAAGAGATATGAATAGGAAAAGAAGAACTCAAACTATCACTATTTGCCGACAACATGATTCTATAGAGGATCCAAAATATTCCACCAGAAAACTTCTAGATTTGATAAATGAATTTAGCAAAGAAGCAGAACATGAAATCAATACCCACACTCAAATGTATTTCTATATATCACTGAGGAATCCTCTGAAAGAGAAATTAGGAAAACCACCCATTCACATAAGCCTCAAAAAAAAAAAAAAAAAAAAAAAAAAAAAAAAAAAAAAAACCTTGGGAATCAATTTAACAAAAGAGGTGACAGACCTCTACAAGGAAAACTATAGAATAGTAAAGAAAGAAATTGAAGAAGACCTTAGAAGATGGAAAGATCTCCCATACTCTTGGATTGGCAGAATTAATATTGTCAAAATGGCCATATTACCAAAAGTGCTATACAGATTCAGTGCAATGCCAATTAAAATTCCAATGTCATACCTCATAGAAATAGAAAAAGCAATCATGAAACTCATTTGGAAAAATAAGAGACCCAGAATAGCCAAAGCAATCCTTATCAAGAAGAGTGAAGCAGGAGGCATCACAATCTTAAACTATATTACAGAGCCATAGTAACAAAAACAGCATAGTATTGGCACCAAAATAGACATGTAGACCAATGGTACAGAATAGAGGACACAGAGACAAACCCACATAAATACAGTTACCTCATACTAGACAAAGGCGCCCAAAACACACATTGGAGAAAAGATAGCTTTTCCAACAAATGGTGCTAGGGAAACTGGAAATCCATCTGTAGCAAAATGAAATTAAACCCCTGTCTCTCACCATGCACAAAACTCAACTCAAAGTGGATGAAGGACCTACGAATTAGACCAGAGACCCTATACCTAGTAGAAGATAAAGTAGGCCCAAATCTTCATCATGTCAGATTAGGCCCCAACTTCCTTAATAAGAACCCAAAGCGCAAGAAATAAAATTAAGAATTAATAAATGGGATGGTCTCAAACTAAAAAGCTTCTTCTCAGAAAAAAAAAAAAAAATCAGTGAGGCGAAGAGAGCTTACAGTGTGGGAACAAATTTTTACCACATGCACATCAGAGCACTAATATCCAGGATATATAAAGAACCCAAAAACTTAGCACCAAAAAAAAAAAAAAAAAAAAAAAAAAACCCAATCAATAAATGCAATAAATGGGCTAAAGAACTGATCAGACACTTCCCAGAAGAAGATATACAGTCGATCAACGAATATATGGAAAAAATGTTCAACATCCCTAGTAATTAAAGAAATGCAAATCAAAACTACTCTAAGATTTCATCTCACTCCAGTCAGAATGGCAGTTACCAAGAATACAAGAAACAATAAGTATTGGTGAGGATGTGGAAGAAAAGGCACACTCATACATTGCTGGTAGGTCTACAAATTGGTGCAACCAATCTGGAAAGTAGTATGGAGATTCCTTAAAAATCTTGGAATGGAATAACCCAGCTATCCCACTCCTTGGTCTATACCCAGAGGACTTACAGATAGCATAAACAGTGATGCAGCCACATCAATGTTTATAGCAGCTCAATTCACAATAGCCAAACTGTGGAACCAATCTAGATGCCCTTCAGTAGATGAGTGGATAAAGAAATTGTGATATATATATATATATATATATATATATATATATATATATATATATACACAATGGAATATTACTTAGCAAGAAAAGAGAATAAAATTATGGCATTTGCAGGTAAAGGAATGGAGTTGGAGACTATCATGCTAAGAAAAGTAAGCCAATCCCCCCAAAACAAAGGCCAAATGTTTTCTCTGATACATGGATGCTAATCCATAAGGCGGATGGAGGGGGGCAGGCATGGGATGAGTGAGGAACTTTGGATTGGGCAAAGGGGAGGAGGGGAAGGGGTATGGAGACAGGAATAATGGTGGAATGAGATGGACATCGTTACCTTAGGTACATATATGACTGCATGGATAGTGTGCCCCTACTTTGTGTACAACCAGAGAAGTGAAAAATTGTGCTGTATTTGTGTACAATGAATCAAAGAGCATTCTGCTGTCATGGATAACTGATTAGAACAACAACAACAACAAGGTAGCTAAGTGAAAGAAAGAAAAAAGTGCATACTAGACATCTCTCTGCCAGACATTTTCCTCCTCTATTGTTCTCCAGTTGAAAAAAAGGATCTGCACTCTTGCTTCTAAGGCCAACTCAAAACTCCTCTGGTGAGTAGGTACCAAAGAAGTCCTGAGATGGACTTGGGGACTTGGGACTCCAGGACCCAAGAAGGCTGGCCTTGAAAGAATTAGTGAGTCTGCTATAAATCATAAATAATTAATTTTATTCACCTCACCCCTCTTTGATCAGAAACACAATCGACAGATTACATTCTTCCAGCATGATGGTGTAAACGTAGACATAACGGGTGGTGGTGTGGCCAGAATCAGACTTCTGTTTCAGCTCTGGCAAAATTCTACAGGGACAATGCCACTGTGAGCCACTGAGAAATGAAGTGCCAGGAAATGCCATACCAAGAGGGACTACAGAAGTCCCTGACACTGTCCTTCTGCCTTTAAGATCCTGTGCCTTCTGTGAGAGGGTCCCTTCCACCCAATTAACCAATCATCTGCACTTGATGATAAGAAATCCAAGAACCTTGAAACCATCTCCCTCTTCTCTTCTAAAGGATGCTGAGGTCTTCTATGGGTCCTAGCTATAGCTCTTTTCCACCTCACTCCTGTCCTCTTCCCCCATCTTTGCTGCCTCGGCTCTTTATATCCAATATCCTCTCTCTGGGCGCCCCCCCCCCCCCACCTCACAACCTCCTCCCTTCTTCTTCATCCATCCTCCAGTAGAAATCCATCTTCCATAATAAAAATATGGTCATGATACTCATGCAGCAGCTCCATACTCTTGGCAAAGTCAAGCTCCTCTTTGTACTTGGCATGCTCTCCCTTGCCATCCTCAGCCCTGCCGTCCACCATACCAGCTGACACCCATGCATGTCATGCCTTGAGTGCACCCTGACTTCATCAATCCCTACTCCTGCCCTCCATCATCTTCCCCAGCCGCACACTCCCTTCTGCTCCTCAGACGGCACATCCATCACCACCTTGTGCCTGCACAATCTTCCCCCTCTGCTCCTGGGAATCTTAGCACAGCCCCTTTCTGTCACTAGGATTCAGTGTAATGTTCTCCCTCACTGAATACCTACCTTATCTCATGCTCTAGCATAGGTGAGTTTTATGTGGGCTTTCCTCAGAGAAACAAGAGCTACTCAAAATTAGTGTGTTCATTTACAGCCAATTGTTATCAGGCACAGTAATTATATCCTCTAGTCTCCGCAAACACTAATTAACACTGCTCCTAGGGGAAATACAAGGTTAGTTTTCCTACAAGCCTCTGGTCACATTTTCATCAACCAGTCAATCCATAATATTGTTTTAGGTGTGTTTCTGTTTGTTTGTTTTTGTTGTTGTTGTTGTTTGTTTGATTTTGGTTTTGTTTTTTGGTTTTGGTTTTGTTTTTGTACTGGGGATTGAACCCAGGAGCATTTATCTCTGAGCTACATCCCAGTCTTTATTTATTTATTTGTTTGTTTGTTTCCTTATTCATTTGGATATTTATTATAAGACACAGTCTCGCTAAGTTGCTTAGACCCTTGCTGAGCTACTGAGGCTGGCTTTGAATGATCCTCCTGCCTGAGTCTCCCTGAGTCACTAGATTACAGGCCTGCACCACAATGCCTGGCTCTGATGAAAGATACCTTTTAAATATACTTCATTGACTCACTGACATTGGACTCAAGGCCAGGAGCTGTTTGCCTGAAGGAAGCCTGTTTGACATATGTATTTTCTCCATAAGACATATTATAGCCTTCCTGAACTCAGAAATAGCAGATAGCCCATAAGCACTATGCTAAGGGGCCATTTTACACACAAAAAAAGTACCAAAAAATGCAAAAACTATGGCACTAACTAGACCATGAAAAGGATGTTTTCAGTTTTCAATATGGGAGCTGAAATAAGAAGGCTTGAGGTATGTTCAGCCTCAAACGTGGAACACTTGTATAGGGCAGCTCAAATTTTCTGCTTCTCTGTGCATGTCTGTGAGTAGTGATTTGGGGATTCTGTCTAAACTCTGGCATGTAGGTGAACTCACAAATACAGAAGCTGCAAGTCATGAGACCTGATCATGTTTTCTTCTTGTATGGCCATCTACCCCTGCCCCTAATTTGAGACTAAGCTCCTTAAGGATGGGGATTGAGCAGGTGAACGGATGCTATTTCCCTCTGCTAAGAAAAAAATCTTTCTCTAACTCCCATCACACTCATCCTTGCCCTTAAAACCCTTCTCCCTAGCCCTCTGGGCTTAGGGAGATCATAATATTTATCCAAGTACATTTTAATTATTTATTTACTTACTGGTCTTGCTCACTTGATCACAGTCCCTGTGGGTAAGATCTGGTTCATAATCATCTTTGTGTCCTAACACCTAAGGTTAAGGCTGGTATATATCAGCCAATCAGCAAATGCTTGCTTAAAAATAAGTATTTACAGTCTGTAAACTCTTTTCCCTGATCCATGTTTCCAAATGTGTTACCTACCTAAGGGATGGATGGGGATACCACCACCTTTCCAAGAGATCATTTTATCCCTTTATTTATTTAGAGAAAAATTGTTTCTGTTTCTATTTGAAGTCGGTATTTCCTGGGGATCCACAAACACAGCTAGCTGGCTTATGCCTCTACACTGAACGGGAATTCCCTCACACGTGGAAAGGTGGTGATGTCGAGGGGTTAACTGAGTGAAAAACAACCACAAAAGCCTCCAAAATGGATCAAGTCAACACAGGGGAATAGCTTAGATATTTTTAGACTCATCAAATAAAGCGTGGATAATTTTGTCAAAGTGGAATAACACATGTGCTTCACAGAACTGGTATCATATTCATAGGCTGAAATACAAATCCAGCATTTACCATCAACAATAGCAGTAAATCCACTGCCCCTGAACTCAACCTGGACTTCACAACCTGCCTCAAACCTGCAAGCTGGTGAGCCCCTGCATCCTGCTTACAAAGCTTCTTACTATCACTCACCTATTTGCTCACACCCATCCTTCAGGGCCCAGTCAGGCCCAGTGCCTGAGTTCCAGCCCCAGACTTCTTGGTCCTATCATTATCTCACCCTCCTTCCTCCACATATTGACTATGCCCAATACTTCTTTCTTATTTCAAAGCTTCATGAGTATCCCTACATATACTGTCTGCTTTACTAGATAGGCAATAACTATCTAGAACTATTACCTTTCTAATAGCACTTGAAAAAGTATCTGGAGGGCCATAAATATTCATTAAACATAGGCATGGATATAAAGCTGGTTGATAAAACAGTAAAATTCTATTACCTGGTTAAAAAAATAATGAGATTCCATGTTTATAATGTCATCTATTGCAATAATACCAACCTCACCGAATGCACAAGACAACTTACTGTTGTTTTCTGCATAAATCCTTATGACGGGCATCAGCTCAAAGAGCACTTTGGGTTTGGATTCAATGAGTCTCATGTTCCTCTTGTCCCAGCCAGCACCTTCAAGATAGAGGCCATAAACGTAGACACCCTCTGTGGGAGGGGCAGAAATATCATCCTTCATCCATTTGGTGACCTCATTACAAAGCACCATATTGTCCAGAGCCCAGCCTTTGTTGGCCCGAGTTATTTCCTATTCCAGGCAGCAAAGGAAGAAGAAAATAGAGGTTGTCTTAACAGAAAAAGCATAACAGTGATGAAACTTTAGCTGCGAATTACCCTAATCCAAAGGAAGTGGAATAGTATTTAAAGAATTAAGAAGATTTTCTCATAAAAAAACTACCCATATCCTGGGCTGGGGTTGTGGTAGAGTGCTTGCCTAGCACATGTGAGGCACTGGGTTCAATCCTCAGCACCACATAAAAATAAAAATAAATAAAAGTATTGTGTTCATCTACAACTAAAATAAATATTTTAAAAATACCCGTGGCCTAATTTAACCACTTGTACTTTAAAAGGGAAATGGGAAATTACGACAAATACAAAAATAACAAATAAATAAAAATTCGAGTTTAGAAGCCTGAAAATAAGTGGCTGTGTTTATGTTCATGGCGATGTAACTGCTAGTACCAAAAAAGAGATAGTCATTCTCTGTCTTATTATATTCTTTAAAACAATAAGATGCCGGGTACGGTGGCGCACGCCTGTAATCCCAGCACTTTGGGAAGCTGAGGCAGGAGGATCGCGAGTTCAAAGCCAGCCTCAGCAATGGGGAAGCACTTAGCAACTCAGTGAGACCCTGTCTCTAAATAAAATACAAAAAAGGTCTGGGGATGTGACCCAGTGGTCAAGTGCCCCTGAGTTTATCCCTGGTACCAAAAAAAAAAAAAAAAAAAAAAAACAATAAGAAAGAAGCAAAGCTGGTGGAGGAAAATTACAACACAACAAGGGCAAATCAGAGATATTTATTACCTGTCGCATTGCTGTTAAAAATCCTTGAGGGTTGAAAAAGCCTGTCATCCAAAAGCAATGGGGTCGACCATCGAAAACCCAGGAGGTAAACTGGCCGTTTCTTTCTAAAAGTTCAGTAAACCAGAAACCCAGCGTACTTGAAACCCACGAAGCCTAAAATGCATTAAAACAATTCATTAATATATGTTTAATTCTGCTGTATAAACTGTGCTCACTGAAAACCAAAGATAAAATACAAATTGCACTTTTACAGTGAAAAATGTCCCTAAGTCCTGCATTCCCCTCGGGTCCAGACACGTAAGGTTTTCAAGTTGCTTGACCTTAATGATATTGATGATGGGAAGATATACCAGCAACAGCTAATTATTATGTGAATTCACAGAACTAGCTGTTCAAGAGTCTGATGTCAACAGAATCAGCTTCTGCATACCAATATCTTCATCACCAATTATACTATCAAGGAATCCAAATATTTTAGGCATTAAATTTAGCAAGCTCTCACCATTTTTTAGGTTACCATTTCAATTAGATACAGTATAAAACAGGATTTTTATTTATATAAATGTGATCATGGCATATCAGGATAAACCACCCATACTTTATATTCTGTGGACAATAAACCATAGAAGAATTCTGCTACTTATTTTTAATAAGGTAAACAACAGGTTTCCTTCTGCAGTGATTGTCCCTTTAGAATGCACTTATACTTCCTCTCATTAAGGAGTAGAAATAGAAAGTCAGTTGTTTCACTTTGTACTAAGTATTTGCATGCATTGCCTCTTGTTCTCCCTCAGTTCACCTGGGGAACTTCCAGGATGACAGTTGGCATGGACCTACCCTTAATGCTGTCCGCAACAGCACTGGTAGGTATCTCCAAACCATAGTCTATATCATTTGAACTGCAATATTTTACATATAAATAAATGCAGTAATCAACCTGGGTAGGTGTACCACTTGAATTTCAAACATCTTAAGAATTAATTTGCCTGTATTTCAAGAACTACTGGGATTCCACTGATTGATAATAAGTTAAAAAGAATAAAAACTGAATAAATAGATTATAATTTATGAATTAAGTAACCCATCCTATCCTATCTTTATAGGTGTGTCATTGCCTAAAAGAGATATGCAACATCTGCACTGAGGGCGGAGGGAGCCATTAACAAAAGGGTGGCTCTTGGAAAAGATTCCTGTTTGGCTCCAGAGACTCCCTGTGCTGGTAGAGCTGGGTGAGCTGGTTTAATGAAGGATGAACTTGCAATGGGCGGTGACCTGGAAGGTCCTTCTTCCGTCATTGGCAGTGGAAAGAGGAAACTAAAAACACTCTCTGTCCTTGGCAATGAATTTATGGAAGGTAAGAAGGAAGTAAAGGAATCTGCCGAAAAGATGATTCTGAGTTTCTAAGCTATATGACTAGAGGGGTGGACGGTGGAATCATCAAATAAGATGGAGGAAACAAGAAGTCCTAGTTATTGCATGCTACCTGCAGGGCCCACTGCCTTGGAGTCTGCCAAAGCCCTGGGTAAGATGTCTGCGATTTAGTGCTGAAGTATTCTGTAAGAGACTATCAGTTGTAATCCCATCTTGTTTCAGCTCTGTTTGCCCAAATAACCTATAGGAGGTCAAGTTTCCAATTTCACAGCTATTCTGCTGCCCTCTCTGGATATCTCCTAGTCTGGCCCAATGTCCAGCTTCCTGCCCTCTGAAGCCTGTCCACTCTAATTTTAGCACCTTTAGCACCTAAGCAGAAAACTCCTCTAAATCCACCATCTCTTTCCTAAGCAGTTCCTCCACCCCTCTCTTAAACCAAACTCTACTCCTCCCAGGACAGGCTCTTCCCCTTGCAACAATCTCAAATGTAAGCTGCTGCTTCCCCCATCCTCACAGCCCCAAGAACGAGGGGAGTAGTAGAAGACCTTGTCCTTTCTGATGATGTCAATAGGTCATCACTTTGCATCATTCTATTCCTATGAATCTCATGCCATCTCCACATATCACCCCTACCCTTTTTTTTGTTTCGTCAACTAATTACCATACCCTCTTATTTATCCTAGTTTACCCATCCTCAATCCCCCAAATAATAATGGTCCTGATGGTGGGGGGTGATAATGGTGGTGAGTGATGGTGGTAGAGGTGGATGTGGTGGTGGTGGAAGTGGATGTGGTAGTGGTGGTAGAGGTGGTAATGGCGGTGGCAGAGGTAGTGATTGTGGTTGTTTGTGATGACAGTGCTGAAGGTAGATTATTTTGCTAATAATAATCACAAGCACTTACGTAAGCCCCAGCCATGTGCCAAGCACTATTCAGAGCACTTTACACATAATAACTCATTTAATCCTCACAAACATGCTAGCAATGGCATAATGCTGTTATTTCCATTTTACAAATACTAAAACTGAGGCACAGCAAGCCAACTAATTTATCTCACATTATACAGCTCAAAAGAGTCATGACTTGAATGCAGATATTCTGGCCAGAGCCCATCCTCATATCCACATCTGCATTTGTTTACTTTCATTAATCCTTCTAGCTAACATGAGCATCCCACTTAACATTCTACTCTTATCTCTTTGGACCATTTATGACCTTCCTAATCATTCCATTTCGTTCCCTACTCCCACATCCACGCTTGTCATCATCCAACACTGCCCCACTGCAAGGAGTATGTTCCCCCAGCTCCTCTATTTTCTTCCATGGGGAAAGAACTCCCTTTACACACACTCCAGAAAGCTCTACCTCCTCCACCTCCCCAGGCCAAGGAGGTCAAGAAACTGGCAGGGTTATGGGTGTTTCAGAGGCAGGTTGTGGTCTTCAGCATCCCATGCAGTTAGGTTTGGTCTATGGCTGTTGTTCTGATCCATAGACAGTGAGTGAAATTGGCATGGATCACTCATTGACCCAATCTTTCTTCCCTCTGCTGTGGTGACTTCAGAGGCCATCTGCTCCAGGTAGCTTGCTCTCCGATGGTGAGACCTCCACCAGATGGGTCCCAGAGCAACTATGTGGAGCCAAGAACCCACTGGACTGTGAGGGGCATAAAGAAGTGGAGAGCTGATGTAACAGCAGCTTCTAAAATGTGTGTCAGGGTCTTGACTATGAAGCTGTGGGTGGTTGGGAAGTCTCAGCATCCGGGGGAAAGATAGAGGTACATATTAAGAGGCCCAGCTCTTCCTCTTTTTCTTTTGGGACTAAGACGTCTGCAGAGAGCATGAATTTTGCTCTGCTCCTAGCTTCATAGGGAAGTCTGTTCATGAGACATTGCCCAATACATTGCTGCTGGTGGGGAAATCTGTCTAATTCTAGGTTCCATTTAAGGCAATTCATCCCTCAGCAGATATAATCCATATTCTCCAATTTGCTCTCTCACCGAATGTTCTCTCCCGTCTCCCCTGCTCTTGGTCTGTCTCTTCTTTGGAATCTAGGTGAAGAAGAGAGCTATTCATTTAGTCCTCTAAAATAATCCAACATATGCCATCTCCAAGATTTCAATTCCACTTTTGACTCTCTGACCACAATCTCCATATCTAATTTACTTGTTCAAAAACAGTTAACCAACCTAAACGTGGTCTCTGACTCTCTGGTTCTACCACTTGCTTCCCATCCATAAGTTTTCTCCCATTTCCTCTTTTCTTCATCCTTCATTATAATCCCCCCATGCAAATAGCTCCATAATCTACCTACCTCTCCATCTGTTGTGGGTTGTTGTGTTCCTCCAAAAAGATATTTTTTTTAAATCCTAACTCCTTGTATCTAAGAAAGTGATTTTATTTGAAAATAAGGTCATTACAGAGGTAATCAAGTTTAAAGGAAATTATTGGTGCAGGCCTTGATCTAATATGACCACTGTCCTTATGGAAAATTTAAAAAAAGGAATTTGGACACAGACAGAAATAGAGAAATGCTCAGAGGAAAGATGATGTAAATATACGCAGGGAGAACACTACGTAAAGATGAAGGCAGAACCAGGACTAAGGCTGCCCAAGCCAGGGAATTCCTGGGGCCACCCAAAGGTAGGATGAAGCAGAGACGTGTTTGCTCTAGAACTTCTGAAGGGAGCACGGCCCCACCAACACCTTGATCTGAGACACAGAGCTTCCAGCACTGTGAGAAAATGAATTTCTTCTGTACCAGTCAGAGACACATCTCCCACCACGGTGGCCTGATGGCCAACAAGGAACAACCTCAGTCATCCACCCTTGCCAGGCTTGCTCCCAGGCAGCAGAACCGAGCTGGAGGAAACACAACTGTGTAGACGGGATTCCTCGTACTTGGCAACTTCAGGCTGCAAAGAGGAGAATCCTGCCACGTGCCCATTTGGTCTTTTGACTTTTAGGTCTGGTGCAGCACACGCATTAGGAAGTGGAGTAGAAGCAAGACTCTTCGGAGAGGAGACACAGGGCAAGGGAGGTGCCTGGTCAGCGCTTTCTGGGCTCATGCTGTGAGTGTGGGGTCAACCAAATGATGGCAAGGATCGTACTCCAAGGATGCAGTGCAACGGATCCATGTTTTCCCAGGAAATATGGGATAGAACATTGTAATACTTCCTACTCTTTTCCCATGTACTTTCTCGACCATTATTAACCTTAGAAATTTCATTTGCATGTTCCCTCAAAATGGGCATGCTTACATAACAGAGAAAGAGAGGGAGGGAGGCTTAAATATAGCACAAGAAAAGGAGGGCATTTAGGACCCAGCCTCTCAAATGTCCTCTCCAAAACACACTCAGCTTCCTCCCTACAAAGACACTCAGGAGCTCACTTTACTTTCCAAGTGGAAAATTGTTCCTCAAAACCACATTTGTCTTCAGCACAATTGCCAACAGGTGGTCACTAAGCAAGCTGTTGAATTACTATCTTGTTATACTGAGATAGACACACTATACACTATATTTATAGACACAGCAGGAAAAGTATTTTTTTTCTTTTTGGCATGACTTTGAATATTTGCACATTTCTCTCTACAAAACTAACATCATGGACTTTGGAGTCTAAGAGCTTGGGTTTGAAATTTGATTCTTGTAATGCTTAGAAGTGTGATCTGGGGAATGACTTAGCCTTTCCCAACTGCATGTTCCTCATCTGTAAAGTGAGGACAATAAAATGCAAAATTTAAATGAAATAGTGCATGCAAGTTGTTTACTAAAGCACCTGATATGTAGATAAGCTAAAATAATTTCCTTCCCTACCTGTAATCTTCATATTCAGGGTTCTAAGAGGATTAGTCCCTAAGCAAAAGAACCAACTTAAGTAAATTATTCTTAAGTGTTTTTCACTTGCCAATCACAACTATCCACAGTGAGTGACTGGGAAGAATAAAAGCAGAACTACATACTTTTTTCCACCGAGCAGGAATTCTGGCATCGAACATGCAATCCAATGCATCTCGCAGATTTTCACTCATGATGATGGTACCATCAATAGCAAGTTTTAGCTCAGTCAGGGTGCTTCGGACAAGGCTGAGCACCCTCTGCATTCTGTCTATCTCCTGCCTGAGGAAAATGTTCATTGGCTGGAATGGCCCCATCTTCTGCAACCTCTCTTTCACCTACCATAGAGACATTCAAAACACTCATTAAAAATAAGACAGTTACTAAGATTTTATGGAGCTGGTGCCCTGGCCAAATTTTTACAATCCCATAAGTACTAAAGTTTTATTTTATAGATGGTGGGGGGAAGAATAAATGAGAAAGAAAACATCTCTTAGATGACCAGCTTGAATTTTCATAGCACATAGGGAAGAGCAGGCAGTCATTAATTCAAAGAAAATGCAAAAGGCACCACCATAACCATGAGGTCTTCTAAACAGCAAATGCACTTGCTGACACAAGTTCATTTACTGTCATTCTGAGGTCTTTTAAACACAACCATGGACACATACAAGCAAATTTGTACATGCACACAATCATTCTGCTGGCTGTCCCCCCAAAACTGGACTTTTGTTTTTAAGACTTTCTGCTTTTTTCATCAAAGCTTCCTTCCATCCACTCATTCATTTCTATTTTACAAGTCTTGAGAATCTTCTGTACAGCAGATAGGCTGAATCACTTTATCCTAAGATGGCACTGAAAAAATCAGCAAGAGGAGGAAGACTCTTCTAAATTTACTTATCATATTGTTACATAATTGTAATTCTATTTGTAGATATTTTAATTTCCTCATAAATATTTCACCCTCTGGTGGATGTGAATGACTCCTTTCCTGATCCTATAATGAAGAGTACTTGTGAAAGCTGATAATAGTATTGATTTTCTCCAAGAAGGTGATCTGAGATTGGTCATCCAGGGAAATTATCTCCTTGAAAATATGTCCTGGAGTTCAGCCTATACTACAAGCAACCAAAATCTCCAGCTTAACAGAAAACTATAGGATGCTGAAGACAGAACACTGCAGGATTACTTCAAACATCAGATGGAGGGTTGGGGTTGTGGCTAGGTGGTAGAGCACTTGTCTAGCATGTGTGAGGCACTAGGTTCAATTCTCAGCACCACATATAAATAAATAAATTCCGCTGACAACTAAGAAAATATTTTTTTAAAAAATCAGATGGAAAAGGATGATATACCAAAAAAAAAATGTTGACTCTGAGTCAAAAGTATCATATGGTTACTCTAGATCATCTCTTCCATGGTAAGTAAGCCACTTACTGTGGGTTTGATCAAAGATTTTAAAACAACATGTTATCAGTAAATCTTTCCACAAGTCCATTAAGATGTCCAAAGAATTAACTTCCATAATTATAAATCTTCTTAGAAGCTACTTATATACTTTATAATATCTATTTTCAAAACTAGTGAGATGAAGAAATTGCAGAGAGGTAATATTGTAAATATAAACTCCTTGAAATGACAAAGGCCTGAATTTTAAGGGGTATTTTTATACTATGTTATATAAGCACTTGGATACCTTAATAATAAATTGATTTCCTTTTAACAAATGACACTATGAAGTATAACAGGGGAAGGTTCTAGAAAAGCAATCCTAACCCATAAGCAAACACTCATAATTTAATAACAAATGTGAATATTATCATCTATTTCTTTATTGTCTATATTTTGAAGTTATTACATCCATACAGTCAAAAACTTCTTCCTCTGGTTCTTTAGGAAGCTTGTTTTTAAATATTTTTTTAAAACTTTTTATTTGTTCTTTTTAGTTATACATGACAGTAGAATGTATTTTGACATCTTATACATACATAGAGTATAACTTCCCTTTCTTGTGGTTGTATACTATGTGGAGTTATGCTGGTCATGTATTCATAAAATAAACTTTTAAAATGTGTTCTACTTAGTTACACATGACAGTAGAATGCATTTTGACATATTGTACACAAATGCAGCACAACTTCCTCTTCCTCTGGCTGAACACATGCAGAGTCACACTGGCAGTGTGATCATACATGTATATAGGGAAATAATGTCTGTCTTGTTCCACCTTCTTCTCATCCCCACCCCTCCTCCCCTGCCCTCCCTCGCTCCTTTCTGTACAATCCAAAGTTCCTGCATTCTTCTCCACCCCCCTCCATTATGGATCAAAGAAAACATTTGGCCTTTGGTCTTTTGGGTTTGGCTTATTTCACTTAGCATGATATTCTCCAGCTCCTGCAATGCCATAATTTCATTCTTCATTAAGGCTGAGTAAAAAGTTATTTTATCTTTTGCCCTCCTTCCTTCTTCCTCACTCTTCCAACCAACCAGACACACCCTCAGCGGACATTCTATCAGGATTTTATCAACTCACTTCAAATGGGCTGTAGTCTGGGGGCAGCTTCTCCAGCATATCATCAGCCAGCCGTGCCACCACGGCCTCCCGGGTCTCATCCCCTCCACCAGAGCTGTCCTTGGGCTGGATGCCCAGGATGGTGTCCAGCACATCCTTGGCCAGCTTGCTCTGGTAGGTGATGTCGGCATTGGGGTGCAGCCCAAACACCTCGGGGCTGTCATAGGCGGGCAGGCTCTGAACAATAAGCACAGGCTACCTATGTGAGCATCCGCTGAATTGTAACATCTTAGGAAATAAAAATGCTTCTACTAGCATAAGCATTTACAAGTTACAAACCTCAATTATTTCTCAAGAAAAAAATCAAGAGCTGCTTTGAAAAAACTTAACATTGAAAAACAAAATAGACTCGTGGTTCATTAAGGTCTGCACCTCTGGAAATGGTATTCTGTTTTCTGATAGTTAAATCTAATTCAAGCCAGTTTAAATACATGTTGTATACTTTGTGGCTATGATGTTTATAAGACACCAGGAGATGAGAACTTTAGCAAGCATGGCCAAATAAGACCACAGGAGTTGCACTCTCCCGGGAAGAAAGAAGGAGACTAGGAAAAGAGAAATATTGAGAGAATAGCAGAGACAGAAAAACAAAGAGATGGAGAGTGAGAGGCTGCCAGAGCAGAACAATCAGGCAACCAACTCCCTCGACCTTTGGGGGAAAGGAAATTTACTTATAATTTGATATATATTTCTAGGTATGAATCTTATTGTTAACCTTATTATTGTCTTGTTCATACTTTCCCTCCCTTATTCTGTATTTTGTTCATTTTTTACATAATATCTTCTTATGAGCTACCTCGATTTCATTCTGAAATGAGGTATATATTAAAAATACAGGTAAAGGCATCCCTGAATTTATAAGCGCTTTTCCTATTCACTGCTAATGATTTAAAGACACATATGGTACAGTAAGACAGATATATTTGTTGATTTGAATTAATAAAAGTGTAGAGGTGGTAATATATGATGAACTCATTACATTAATATATCAAAAAAAAACTATAAATACACTGATAAATTTAGCCCTTTGGGGCTGTTGTGCTTTGGCTTGTTTACTCTGAGATAAATCTTAGAGGCCAAAGAGACTGCTAAATCATGATCTAAGGAATTCAAGGTATAGAGACAGAAAGTATAGTTACCTTGAAAATAAGATTTTTGCCCTATGCACCCCCCCCCCCAATTTCCTGACAAAAGTCTACCTTGTAAGGGCAGTGCGCCTCGGCATGGGACAGTTTTGCCCACCAAGGGTCACCTGGCAGTGCCTGGAGAGGTTTTTTGGTTCTTACAACTGGGTAGGAGGGTGCTGCTGGCATCTAGTGAGAAGCAGCCAGGGATACTGCCAGACCTGCTACAATGCCAGGATAGTCCCCTACAACAGAGAATAATGCACTCCCACATGTCAACAGGGCTAACGTTAAGGAGCCCTGGCTTAAAGGAAGCGCTTATACAAAGCAGGTTTCTGGAGGTCATATCCATATACACCCATTAGGCCAAGCTTAAGGAATGAATGTCACAGGACCCGTCAAGCCAGGGGGCAAACAGAACAGGCCGAGTCTACAAACTGCCCTTGCCCTACAACTGTGGTAACCGAAGGTCTCACAGGCAGAGAGCCCCAGGTGACTGGTGTAGGTCAGCATCTACCCAATCTATCATCTCCCCAAAGGAAACTCACCAAGACACTAAAAGAGAAGGGAGGTGGCTAAAGAATTCACAGAAAACACACTCAGAATGCACATAAACATTTAATCAAGCAAACATAGAAATACGAAGAAAGCATTTACAGCAAAAGCTTTTATTTCTATATATCTCCATTAAAGTTTGTTTTAACAGCTATACAAACCATGCAAATAAATCTCAAAAAGGTCAAACGGTTGGGGCTGGGGTTGTGATTCAGTGGTAGAGTGCTTGCCTAGCACGCATGAGGCACTACTGGGTTCGACCCTCAGCACCACATAAAAATAAAATAAAGGTATTGTGTCCACCTACAACTCAAAAAAATATATCAAAAACATGACATTTAAAACAAAAGGTCAAAAGGCTGCCAATATTTGCTCTACACATAAAACCAACCTGGATATACTGAAGATAGTTGTCCACGGTGCTGCATTTTGGAATATTATATCCTTGGTAAAAGCTGAAATCTGGTCCAAACATGTTTTCACTGAACCAAACCTTTGCGAACGTGTTCAACAATCTCTTATCATAGTCATCAGTGACTCTGCCTCCATATTGAATCTCTCCTATCATGTAGCGGACAGTGGTCCAGGAGACGCCCTGGGGAAAGACCCGGAACAATTATGCAGAACTGACTCCTGTCTCAGCCTTGTTTTCCCTGCCAAGTGACATCCACATGCTCATTGTCATCAAAGTCCTCCATCCCAGTCAGTCATTCTTCATCAGGAAGTGAACACAGAGTGCAGAAAGCAAATTAGACAGGCAGACATGAGGAGTTACTTGAGCTTGCGATTATGATTTGAAACACTCTCTTGAGGCATTAATATATTTTGATACTTTAATATTAATATGAAAACTGTTCACTTCTTGAGAGAATACTGAGGCAGTTCCTTAAAAAGCACACATTCCAAATATATTCTAGATTCTCATTTTTAATATTTAGGACTTAAAAAACAATCCCCCTCCCCCAATCCCACCCTCCACCCCTGCAACAGGATGTGGACATGGGACGTCAACTTGACTTTGAGAAACAAAATGAAAATAAAATTCCTCCATTATTTTCCCCTGAAGTTAAAAGGTGGGTATGACTCAAGTTGCTGTGACATCACGATGGCTCCCACATGGCATCCCATGAGCCTGACCACCCTCGCCCAGAGTCCCAGTGACGTGGGGCAACAAGCCCAGCCGTACCTTTTTGATGTCCATGTCGTCTAAGTGGTTCTGGATGAACTGCATGGTGGCATTGAAGTCCGCCTGATTAAATTCATAGGGAATGTTCCACCCCAGGGGGCCAAACTTGCGCCTCTCCTGGACCGTGGAGTGCAGGAAGGCCACCGCGTAGAGCATGGGCCTCCACTGCGCCCCCGCGCTCACGTCCAGCAGGTCTTGGCTCACGCCTGTGTGGTCAGCCACATGAAAACGTGAATCCTCTCTCTAATGTCTTTATTCGCTATTTCTTTCATGAGTAGCTATTTTTACAAACTTCTGATACTAAACTGCATTTATTTTGAATTTATTTATTTATTTATTTATTTATTTGGTACCGGGAATTGAACTCAGGGGCACTCCACCACTGGGCCACATCCCCAGCCCTTTTTTTGTATTTTATTAGAGACAGGGTCTCACCGAGTTGCTCAGTGCCTCGCCATTGCTGACGCTGGCTTTGAACTCGTGATCCTCCTGCCTCAGCCTCCCAAGTGCTGGGATTACAGGCATGCGCCACCACACCCGGCTATCTTTGCTTTTTTGTTACGTCTGACAATTGTAAGTTAGGTTTTAATTGTCCAGGGACCATTCCTCTGTAAAGAATCTGCAAAAATATTGGGGGGCAGGATTGTTAACATGGGTCAAGCTCCTGCCAATCTAGCAAAATAATGTGAGAATGAAATAGGAATAGAGGGATAATAACAGCTAAAATAAATGGTATTATTACCATTAAAACTACTAATAATTATTATTGTATCATTATTATTGGGGCATATAGTCAGAGCCTATACATTTAATACTTCAATATCAATTCAAATGTATTTAGAAACCCACAGCAAGCTAGGTACATTCCCTAAATCTTTATTATTATTACATATTTATATATTACATTATATACATAGTTACATATTATTTAATTCTTTACTGCCATTACGCTTACACCTCTATTTTATCCCCATATTACTTTGTAGATTGGCAGGAATTTGACTCTTGTTAGCAACCTGCCCCCCCCCCCCAAAAAAAAAAAAACTTTACAGATTTTTCAAATTAAAACATAATTTAATTCCCTAAGAACAATAAAAGAAAACTAGGTTATTTTGTGTTCCACCCAGAAATTTCAATTAGAACTTAGAAGTTAAATGATTAAAATCTGCTAAAGAAGCACAACCACCACTTTAAATTAATCCAGGTCAGATAATTTTCAAATTAAAACATAATCAACCACATTCGTTTAGTTACGATTCATTCCAATCTTCCCGATAGACCTTACTGTCCCTCTTTTACATTTGAGAAAACTGAAACTCAGGTTGGTTGAGCGACTAGCACTCAAGAGAACAAAGCTGTTGTCCTCAGGAAACACAGAATCAAGACGCCTGTCTCCAGGTCTCCTGCTCTTTTCATGACCACGAGTTCCAGACATGATGCGACAAAGCACCGAAAGCAGACAAGCAGCAACAATCTCAGTCCCCATCAGGACTGGAGGTCATCGTGTCTGTTTTGTTGCCACTGTCTTTCAAAGTGGCTGATGTGCTGACAGGCAGCCCTAATGCACGGAGACAGGCCATCCTTTCGATTCAGACTCCTCTTGGAAGAGGCTACTGTACTATTTTAGTATAGAGCTCAAAGGCCATAAGCCACCAAATTGTTGATCCTGTAGGTTTACATAGAAGGCAGTGTCTAGCTGGAGACCAGCAATAGGCATATCATAGGCATAAAGCAACAGCAGGAAAATGAAGGGGAAAACCATGAACTTGGCTTGGTCACAGCAGAGTATATTTCCCACGGAGCATAACATGAGTGGGTCATTGCTCTCCATCAAGTTAAATAAGAGCATTGTTTGCTAAGTCCACTTTTATAATTTAAGAAAACAATTAATGTGCAAAAAAAAAAAAAAAAAAAAAAAAAAAACTACAACCACCTGCGGATTTGAAGTCTTCCTCAACTCACCACTATATGTTCTCTTGAGTCCTGCCCGGAGGCCCTGTGGAGGCTCGTTGGCAAATTTAATGGACATCTGAAGGAGTGTAATGGGAAACTGCTTGTGAACCTCAGTGGTCATCCACAGGCGAAAAGCGCTGTGTACTGTCTCAGTTTCTGTAATTGTGTCCATGAGTTCATCCAGGAAATCAAGTCCCAGATGACAGTTCTGTAAAAGCGCCCATCCTCCCTAAGTCAAGAACAATAAATAGAAACTAGGTTATTTTATGTTCCACCCAGAAATTTCAATTAGACCTTAGAAGTTAAATGATTAAAATCTGCTAAAGGAAGCACAACAACCACTTTAAATTAATCCAGGTTATATCAAGAATACAATAACATTTGACTGAGATATGCTTTGGTGGTGTTGTCATATGCATGTTTTGTGTATACTACCACGCCAATCACAGTGATGACCCACAGCAGCGGTCACACAATATCCAAGGAAAAACAAAAAGATGGAGCAGGACTTCCAAGTAAAGACAGTGAATTGAAAACATCCATTTAACTCAGCTCCCTCCCAAATTCCATTAACACTACAATGAAGGGATTCTTTTTAATTTTTTTTTTGAACTAAGGACAAAGACAGTAAGAGAACAATCTCAATCCCATTTAAAACAGGCTTAAGAAAGCTGAATCCTAACCTGGTGTTTGGGAAAGCTGACGTGTAAGCTGATTTGTGTCATATATCTCCCCAAGGCCCCAAGAGCAGGTGGCAGAAGGTACCCTCAGAAGTTTGGCAAGAAGGCCTTAAAGAGGAAGACTGAAAGTCAATAAAAGATGAGACACTGATTTTGTTTAGAAGGCAAAACAGGGTCTGGACTGGAGAAATCATGACATGAAGGTGTAATAACCACGCTGAAAACAGGTGAAAGAGTTTTCCTCCTAAATGTCAAGACCTGATACCTACCTTTCCCACTGTGCTCTTGGAATACTGCCAGTCAGACACATTTTAGAGGGAATATGGAATACTTTCATATTCCCTCTAAAATATGGAAGAACCTTTCCTGGAAATCAGATCACTCAAAACATAAGACTTAGAAAACAATATACCATATCTTTTGAATAAATTGTACTAGGAGTATAAGAAGATTCTTTGTATAAAACAATTCAGGCAAACTTCAGGATCATGAAATATCATTTCCTCATTATCTCATCTATGGAATATGTAGAAAATTATCTGCAACGCCTGCATCATAATCTTGAGATTTTTTTTTTAACTGGACATTGGGTCTTACATTTGCCATGGTGTGCTGCAAGAGCTTTCGCGCGTGGACCTCCTGGCCCTGGCCCATGGACACAAAACGGGTTTCTATTTTTAATCTCTTCCCCAAGGCAATGATGGACTCTGTAGGGTCTGAGCCCATAGACAGGAGACAGATGAGTGGCGTCCTTGGGTCAGACTCCTCCCACGTCTTTTCCAAGTCCAGGATAACTCCTTCTGCATAGTTTTCTCCCATGGACTCCATGATGTACTTGCGGGCCTGCCAAAAAACAGTACAAAAGTCAATAAAAATTGTTTCAACTCCTTTCTGTACACAATGCAATGCAGCTTTCAAAGTATCTCAAAGATGTCCATAGTAACTCCGCTAGGGCATTGGGGCAGAGACGTCTTTTTCTTGTTTGCTCGCTGTTCATATCCCCATTCTATAGGCAGAGAGGCTGTGTCACTTGCCAAACAAAATCTGTTACAAGATCAGAACCCAAGTTGAATGCCTTTTAGTCCAGAACCCATTATAATATATATTTCTATATATAGAAATAAAAATATTAGTATACTTTATTATTTAAGATTCTATAAGACAAATATATGTATATATTTAAACAGTCAAGTAAATAGCATGATGTCTAGTATTTAATAGGTACATATCAAATAGATAATTATTGAATGACCATGTATTGAATGAAATGTATTGGATACTGAATGCATGGATTAGTTTTCTAAAGATTTATTCAATCATCTTTTCTTTTCATCATTCATTTTTGGTTCATCCCTTTTATTACTAATTTTGTCCCAAATGAAACCCATGTTCACAATACGACATTAACAGACTTCACCCACTTCATTATCTGCCATAAAAATATGTCCAATAACAATATAGACCTATTTCAAACAAAGTAAAATGTGCTGCTTATCTTTCAACAAATAGGATTATGATATGACCCTTAGTCTCTATTCTTTCCTTCAGAAATAACTGGATTCTCTCCAAGAAATTTTTCTTCCTATTCTGATATCTTCTCCCAACTCGGGTGGGCAAAATCCAGGTTTCCCTCTCTGATAGGATTCCCCTGCATTACCATTCTCAGAATAAGCTGACATGGAACCCTTCCAAGGGCCATGAGATCTCCTCAGCAGAACTTCCCTTGAGTTCAAAAGGTTTCAGCTAGATCTTGACCCAAGAGGAGGTCGGACTGTTTAAACCTTTATCTTTGGCTTAAAAGCATCCACAGTTTGATTTTAGCCAAGAGTACACACTCTTCCCTCAACTTTGATATCATGTTATTAATCCTCAAATGATTGGTGTAACCAAGTCCCTGAGCTTCCAAACTGGTATGATGTTCTTCACCATGTTTGTCCTCTTTACAGGTTAGAGACAGGGAGGTGGTGGCCATGACAAAGGAATCTCCTGGTTTACCAATGCCTCTGGGATCCTGGTTAGAGAAAGGAAGTGGGTGCCAACTAAGTCTCAACTGATGAATATCCACAGTGTTTATACTTCCCGATTCCTCCTGGCTTGCAGACATGTGAGAGGGTAGAGGCTTTCTCTTAAAAGCTCTGCTATGAAATATTCATCTTCCCCCCAAGAGTGCAAATTTAAAAAAAAAAATGAATGTTACCACTCCCTAAACATGTAGCCACTAATTCAGAAAGAGCTGGGTCATTTTGCTGTGGGACCCTCCACCATCTTCAGAAGTCCCAATCCCTCCCAATAATCTTCAGTCCACTCTATCAATACAAGATTAAAGGTGTGTCCATTTGGTAGAGGACACAGCTTTCTTGGACTTGGCAATTATCTCTTGATGACTTTAGGGGAAAGCCATTCCACTGGCTTCCCAAAGGTCCAAGAAGTGTTAGTCGGGGCCCTCACTTGCTGGTAGAGCTAGGCCAATGGCAATAAAATGACCAGTTGGTACCTGGCACCCCTCGCTCATGGAGTGGTCTCCCATTCCAATTCTCCTCCCTTAAGTTTCAGTGGTAGAGTTAAGTTTCAGTGGTTCTGAAGAAATGGATGCAGTTCGGTCCAATTGAATTTGGGGCACAGTTGCCATTTATTTTCTTTCCTTTCAATATTTTTTCTAGGTTATCAAGATTCAGTATCAAAGTCTCTAACCTGGGTCTAAATGCACACACATTTTTCTGCAGCCTTCTGACAGGTATTTAAAAAGTCTGCCTGACATGTTCTTGGATTTCCTCAAAAATCTGCCCTATGTACACATTCAATCAGAATCAGTGAAGCAGTGAGCTCTGTGGTCAGGAAGGGCTCCAAAAGCTGGACATGTTGGCATTGCAGAGTCGCATTATTTCTCAGCCACAGGTACCTGCCATCATGGCGACATCTCCACCGTGTGCCCCATCAAGATTCAAGTGCTCACTACTCCAGAATAATGAGGAGCCAACAAAGCCCATAACACCATACAGGTCATCATGGACCCAGCATGAACAGTACCATACAAGACATGAGCTAACATGCTAGAATACTCAGGGACCAGATGGTAAACAATTTATGCTTTAATTCTTCCATTGCTGCATGCAGGCAATCATAGGGAGTTTATAAGCAAATGAGCAAGACTATGTCCCAGTGAACACCATAGCCTGATTCCACAATGCAACAATAATGAAATATCACATGACACCCCAGGAATACATGCAATTATTATTTGTCAATTAAAATAAGTAAATCTTTTTAAAAATAACTTTACAGACACTGAAATTTAAATGGAATATAATTTTCACAAGTCACAAAATATCATTCTTGTGACTTTTCAGGTATTTAAAAAATTTTTTAAATGATTATTAATTCACAAGCTGTGCATAAACAGGTAGTGGGCCAATCTTTGTCAGTGAGCTCTGTTTTGACAACTCCTTGAACAGGTTATGGAGAAGGCTATCTCATCTATAATGGGAATTATGACTGAATTCTGAGGATGAAATTCCTGTTCCTGGAGAAAAGACATTCTCAGGTAAGGCCATAGCCATGGCTTCAGGTCTAAAGAGCTGTAATGAGTTTATGGTGTAAAGATGTTACCTAAGGATACTCTACAATTCCAGACAAGCCTCCAGTGTAGTGGTCGTGGACTTGAAACTATAGAAAACTCTGGCAATAGGAGTGCATTTCTTCCTATTCTTTCTTCAGCTTTTATCCAACATCCTCCATTATCTCATTGGGCCAGCACAGATATTACTGCATCTCTCTATCCTGGTAAATTTCCCTCGCACACAGGCATAAACTTTAAACCATGACTTCCTTCTCTGTTCAGGGCACAGAGACAGATTTTAGGGACAAAAGAGTAGGCAAATGACTCTGCTTTTGAGACGCCTGCCCCTCCCCAGCATTACACAAACACTGAGCAAGTAAAAGCAAACAAACTAGTTTTGAGGATTTGTAGTCTGCAGGATGATGTGAAAGTACAAAACTGATTAACCTTTCAGAAATACATTGATTAGGTTTGCTTGTGAAAGGAGCACTTAAGCTGCTGCTTGGATAGGAGTGGATTCAGAAGACAGCCAGGAGAGTCAGAGTGGTGAACATTCTATGCAGAGGACACATACACAGAAAGCTGGAGACAGAAGAGAGCAAGTCACTTTCTGGGGACAGAAGGATGTCAGTATAAATTGTGGAAGAACAGATTCCACATGGGCAGCCAGGCTTCTGCACAGCCTGCCAATCTGTAAAAAGCTGGCATCTCATTGGCATGAATGGAAATTTTTGCAGGTTACTCTTCACCCAACTCAAAAGAACATTCTGTCCCACGTATCTGTTCACAGTAAAACAGGCTCACCTTTGAGTAGGGGAGAAAGTGAACTAATGAGCCCCTCACCCGAATGGACCTCCCCTTGTGGAGTGTGTCTGAGACGCCAGTGTGTGTGTGCAGGAGACACCCTCTGACAGTGCAGCGTTCCTGCAACCAGGTGGATGAGCAAACCATGATGTGAACCTAGTCACACACAGTTGAAATGCAGAGAAGCAGCAACGCACAGCCAGATGCTACTTACAGGGAACAGAGATTCAAAGTATCTACATTTTAAACCTTCTAATGTGCTTCCCAGGAAATTGTCTGGTAGGAAATTTTAAAAATAAAATAAAAAAAAAGGACTCTAAAGTGAGAATAAAATCTTTGGAGGACAGAACATATTTCCAGAAGGGCCAACAGACCTTGTTTAGGACATGAGTATTATCATAAGAGCCATGAAAAGCCACTGAAGGACATGAAAGGCTGAGAAATGGCATGTTTATTCCATTTCTTCTAGAATATATAGTTGGTACCAGAGTACACAGGAAGGAACCAAAGCTGACCAGTTAGAAGGCCATGGCTATGTTCAGCCCAGGGGTGACAGAGCCAAGATAAAAATGACAAGTTACAAAGAACCTCATAAAGTTTTTATGAGAAAAGTAGAGAGAGAGAGAGAGAGAGAGAGAGAGAGAGAGAGAAGAAAGAAAAAGGGAGAAAGGAAGGAAAAGAGAGGGAGGGAAAAAAAGGAAAAAGAAGGAAGGAAGGAAGGAAGGAAGGAAGGAAGGAAGGAAGGAAGGAAGGAAGGAAAAGGAAAAAGGAAAGAAACTATTATACCTGAACTTTCTCTCCTATATTGCTCTGAAATAAGGCAATGGCTTGAGAATTCATTTGGGCAGTATAAAAGTAATGAAGTAGAAAAGAAAAACTGAAAAAAAAATGGGTGATCTCAGTACCCTGAGTGGCAAAACTCATTTTTCTTTTCTCAATAAATCACTGGACCTAGTTGTTTTCATGATTCCGTGGTACCTAGGTGGACTTGGGTGGTCACTCCATATCTTTTTAACACTCTCTGTGGAGACTGGAGGGGAAAATGTCCTGTGTTCTATTATAGACTCCAGTCTATAGTGTTCCATGGCTCCTCTGGAGAAGCCCTTGAGGAGCCACCCTATGCTCAATATTGAACTTTTATTGGTGAAAGCAAGACCCACGTCTTTTTAGTGGTAAATCACCATGATGGTAGGCCAACTGATTAAAGGTCATGAAAATGATGTATCTTTTGGAGGCAAGAATCACATTTAAACCACATGTAAAATTCAAACAGTTTTAGTACGACTGTCTTTCTAACATTTGGAGTGTGACATTTTTCTGGATAAGTGACTACAGGCTGGGAAGCGCTGTCCTTCCCTCTAGACACTCTCCTCCCTGATGTCTCTGCATTCTTCCTGCTTAAATGAACACTGACTTACTACAAGCAGAACAGAGCACCCATATCACTTTTGAGTTACAGTAAAATGATCCACAAGAATAATACATTACCTTTATTTTATGCCCATATGCCAAGCTTAGAATCATGGTTTTGCTCTTTTATTTTTGTTGCACCTCTTGGACCAAAAAAGGTTAATAAATCACTCAGCCAAACATACCCCTTGGCACATTTGTGTATGGTTTACTTTTCCATTTTTCACATTTTTTTTTTCATTTTTCACATTTGTGTTGCTAGAAAATTACATAGACGGCTACAAGGAAATTCTCATTGTTAATAACATTTAAAATATTTGAGTTTAAAGGGAATTTCTCCTTTAAAACATTTCTCCTGTTTCCTGTTAAGATACACTTTTTACCTGGGCAATGGTTCTGTCCGGACACCAGGACCTGATAAGGAGAAGACGTCTGAAGCAGTCAAGAGATTTATCATAGGCATTAGGAAGAGGTTCCTCCTCAGGGTTTTCCTTATCAAACCAAGTTTTCCACATTTTCTCATTTCTTGATATCTGAAAATACCATGGGATAAAAAATGTGTCACATCACTCAAAAAATCTTTCAAAAGTAGTTCACAGATATTTTTTCATCAAACCTTCTGACCATTCAAGACATATGTGAACCATATTCCTTTATTAATTTTTTATTTTATATTTTAGTGCCAAAAAAGATGTCTAACAGTACAAAAATCAAATGTAATTTGCTCCGAAGCCAGTCTACATATTAACACCAGCCAACAGATAGCTTCCAAAGCAGGGAGAATCCCAGGATACTCGATTTCTTCTGTCTTTTTGGTTACAAATTTGTAATGAATAATGAAATAAATGAAAATTTATTTTCACTGTTACAAAGAATCTGATCTGCTCCACAAAATCCTCACATGTTCAGGAATCAAACTTTATTCACTGATGTATCCTCACTTCCAGAACCACTCTAGACACATTTAATACATGTTTACTGTTGAATAAATAGGTTAATACTCAATACTCTTCTAACGTGGGGTAATTTGAGGTGTAACATTTAATACCACTGTCAAATGAATGATCAAACACCTGCTACCTTTATGTAATTTGGTAAAGAGTAAAAGGACACAGTGCATTATCCTCTGGAGTTCAGAAACCAGAGACAAAATCTTTACATAGGAAGCATACCAAAAATACTGAACAAACAACATCTAAAGATAAACATAATCTTGTAAGTTCTAGTATATTTCCTTTGATTGTGGCCTAATCAAAGGGGATAAAAAACATTCTAAATTTATATTTAGAAAGCATAATGTTGGGATATAAAATAACTTCTTTCAACCATTAAAATCTATACAATATGGAAGGATTTCAGGCATAAGATACTATCTCCAGAAGACAGCAACTTCAGTGGCAGACCATGATCCAGGAAAGGTCATTGGGGGTTATCCCACAAAGGAAAAAAAAAACAAGAGTGCATTAATATTTCACAAAGTCATGTAATTCAAAAGAATGGTTTGTACCCCAGCTACAAGGTAATAATAACAACATCACTGGTTATAAGCTAAAACATAAAAATATGGCAGAACTTAAACATTTGGTTAACTTGAACTGGGAAGGTCAAGAACCAACCTAAAGATATTTCCTGCTCAACAAAAGCCTTAATGCAACTTGTAGCCGAATAAAGCCACCTTGCTGCCAATCTCACTTCTCTGTGGTCACCTGATATTCAAGAATTTGCTTCTTGGCTTGTCCCAACTCAACATTCAATACCCAACTTCCATGATTCCAACACATGCACATTTCCTCAGGAACTAACTGATTTTGGAAGGATAATAGCTTCTCAAGGTAAAAGGCCAAGTGTTTGCATGAGGTTCACATCCAAATGCCTAACAAAAGCCGAGGAATGGGAGAATCAAGAGAGGAAGAAGAAGGAGGAAAGTGGGGGGAAAAAAGGCAAGAAAGGAAACTTAGTATGCAGTGGTAAGTTCTTCATATTTTTTTTTATTTAATCTCTACAAAGAATTCAAAGACTTTTAAGTATGTGTAATTACTTAATTTGAGTGAATATATCAGCTTTCTACTTGTAGACCTTCAACTGGTGATTCCAACACACAGCCCAAGACATCAATACTTGAACATCCTGGGCACATTTCCTCCTACAGGACCAATCTGCAAGGTATGCAGTTTGCTTTCTCAGAGTGTGGGCGAGCCGCAAGGAAGGTCAAGCACTTGCCATACCAGCTGAGACTAACAATATAAGAAACTTCTCTCCTCCACAAACAATGCAGCTAGTGATAAATCAGAAAGTTGCTCACCATGACATTAGCTTAAGTCTAGTCAAAGAACAAGTTACCTGATCAAGGATGTCTGAGAACTGTCTGAGCTTGCTGAGTTCCACCAAATTCAGCCAAGTCATGTCCAGGATCCATTTGGATGGTTTGGGAGGACAGGCCTTAAGATCGAGTGAGGCACCACCTTTAAATTAGACGTAGAAAGTTAAGAGATTGTTCTTTTACTGTAAAACAGTCTATTTAATAAAATTTTCATTAAAATATTTGAATTTGTTATTTTACTACCTTCATATTTCTTAAGTATAGAAAAGTAAATCATAATGAAAAACATGCTTAAAATGCCTCAGTGGTAGTGCATTTGCCTCGCACACATGAGGCACTGGGTTCCATCCTCAGCACCACATAAAAAAGTAAATAAATAGAATAAAGATATTGTGTGTCCATCTATAACTAAATTTATAAAAATCCATTCAATAGTCAGTAATATAGCTTTGGAACCAGGCAGATGCTGGATTCTATCCAAGTTCCACCTGGACAAGATCCAGGACAAGTAAGTTGTTTCATCTGTCTGGGCCTCAATTTCCATATTTGCAAAATGGAAATAACAAGCCTGGGTGTCATGAGATAAATGTGGAAATCACACACCCAAGGCTGAGGACATGGTAGAGGTCACTAAATGAGTACCTTTAGTCAATGCTAAAAATGGCCTAATGTGAGTACAAGCTAATTTTAAATAGAGGACTTATCTAGAAATGTCAGTAGCACTACATGTGTTTAAGGAATTCTCTTTCATAAACAAGTACATTAGTTATGTCCATTTTGAGCACATCCCAGAGACTCTACTAAATCACTAAGGTTTGGTCAATGTAACCACAACAAAAATTTCCATTTGGTACTGACTCCTACTTTTTTACTGATGGTCTACCTAAGCTCATGTAACTCCTATCATTATCACAGCAACATAAGAAAAATGAAACTTTAGAAATGTCAAGGTTGCCCACTTCAGAAAAACTCAATATGTGAACAATCATATTTTAAGTCAAAGGAAGCATTAGGAAATAATCTACAGCATAAAATACAGTGATTAACAAATACCATTCATGAAAGTATTTTAGGGAAAATATGTTCTAAGCATTTTTCTTAGAAGGATATAACCAATCTGTCTGACTGCCTTTAAAGTCCTTTTCTGAACAGAATAAGTTATAAACAAATAATACCCAATGTATTTACTGAACCAGTCTTTACTTTATCCAGGTACCATGTACACCACTAAATTGTCATCTTTCGACAAATTCATTTTTGTGTATTTACAACAGATAAGTGTGGCCTCAAAACCATTTCCATGGAAATATTAGCACATAAAATGAGACACATTGTTTTAACTCCAAGGAGCACTTTAAGACCTCATGACAATGGCATTGTGTTGAATAGATATCACACTGATTTCCATGGCAACTGCCCATTTTCCAACAAACTGAAAAGAATAAATAGGTTAGGAGAAGCCTGTTGAAAGGGTGTTGCTTGCAGGCCAAAGCATTATTCGGTGTTTAGTAGAAGGCAGCTTTGCTGTGAAGATCGTGCCTGTTCCAAAGCACACCATGGGGCAAAGGAATGGTTGCACCTTGAAGGAGGAGATTCAGTCCTGGACAGCAGGGCACCAGATCAAACAGACTCTTGGTGAACAAACAGCTGAGAGAGGACTCATTCAGAATACCCAAGCTGATTGAGACTGGCACCGTTCCCTTCACTCCTTAAACTCACACTCTTGGGGAAAACAGTAACTTTGGGTTACCATAATACTTTGTAAAAATGACACATTTGTAAATAAAAGACTTACAGAAGGCAAGTTACACAATTATGCACTATAGTAGCTAGGGCAAGTTTAGAAAGTCACCTAGATTTATCCTTTGCCACCTTAGAGATTAATCAAAGACTAGTAGCAGAACACTGTTGCTATATGTCTTAGCCCATTTGGGCTGCTATAATAGCATATGATATGCTGGGAGGTACTCCACTTATAACCAACATGGTTATGAAAAATGGGAAATCCAAGATCAACACGCCAGCAGATCTGGTGTGTGCTGTGGGCTTGCTTTTTGGTTCATAGCTATATTCTCAGTGCAACCTCACATTGGGGGGAGACCTCTCTTAAGCATTTTTTTTTTAAAATATTTATTTATTTGCTTTAGTTGTATACAATGTGTTTTTACTTTTACGTGGTGCTGAGAATCGAACCCAGGCCGCGCACGTGCTAGGCAAGTGCTCTACCGCTGAGCCACACTCCCAGCCCCAGCATTTTTAATGAAGGCATAAATCACATCAAAGAGGGTGTTGCCCCCAAAACCTAATCACCTCCCAAAAGGCACCACCTTCTAATACTAAGACTGCTAGAGATGGGGATATATACATTTCTGCCCTAGAGGGAGTGTACGTCCACACACACATGTACACAAATACAATATATCTTCACATTCACGTACATAGGGAATATGTCATATATTTAACTACCCTTGATCTGTAGATAAGGAAACTGAAATGTGAAAAAATTAAATGACCTGCTCAAGACCACTCAACAAGAAAGTGGCAAGATCAACATTTTAACTCTCAAATCTCCCCAACTTCAACTTTTCTTATCTAAATAAACTGGCTGTTGTATAAGTAATAATAATAAAGTAATAAGTAATAAAACTTAAAACAAGACCAGAATTTATAAAAAGTATCTCTTTCCCTCTCCCTCCCCCCTTCTCTGTCTCCTTCTCTCTAATTCTTTGTCTCTATCCCTTGAATCCTTGCTCCTTTTCCAAATCTGATCTTCATTTTCCAACTCTCCTAAATGAGATCATGAGGAAGAGAGTATCTGGAGACACATCACCTTGGATCAATAAATAGGTAGGAGCTGCCTCCTCTAATGGGCCCTGAATATGTCACTGACGTCTGGCCACAGAGACTGCTTCCCCCGCTCATGGAACTTTCCAGTGGCCATTTGCTGCTGGCATTGTCGATTCTGTTATGAAGTACACCACTTCTTGGAAATAAAATTGAACATAGTGTCCAGATCCTGTTGAAATACCGTGAGGTATCCTATTTGGCAGGATGATAACAAACCTGAGGTTCAGAGTTAAGAGAGTGCCAGTTAAAAGGCTGGCTTTGCCACTTCCTTGACACATAGTCTTAAATAAGGATAGTAAAATGTGCATAATAGAATTGTTGAGAATTCACATAATTCCTATGAATCCTAGCACATATGATATGCTCCGCAAATGGTAGGTGTTGTTGTAGCATCTTCAGCAGTTTACTGTATTTTGGTGAATCTGATGCTTGCAGAGGTTGGACTGGTTTTGTATGTCTTTGGCATTCATAAGCTATTTATATACTGCTTTATAATGTTGATGGAAACTTTGGGAAATTTATGTTGTAAATCTGCCTTTCAAGAGTTTGCTGAGAGCTACCTAGTGATGCAAACTTTCTATGTAAGGATTTAAAATACATTTAGAGAGTGCATTGGTCTGAATGCTTGTGCCCCCCTCAAAATTCATGCCTTGAAATCTCCTAATAGTAAAGGTTTTAGAAGGTGGGTCTGATGGAGGTGATTTGGGTTAGATGACATTGATGAGATTCGTGCTCTGGGAAGAGTCATGAGAGAGCTCACTTCCTCTGCCATAAGAGGCCGAAATGAGAAGTTGGCCATCTGCAAGCCAGAGGAGAGCTCTTGCCAGACCGGACCTTGCTGCACCAGGGTCTTCGACCTCCAGCCTCCAGAGCCGTGAGGAATAAAATATCTCTGTTGTTTAGAAGCCACCTAGTCTGTGATAATTTGTCGCCGCAGCCTGAACTAAGACACGTGGTTACTTTAAATATTTTTTTTTCAGAAATTCAAGATCACAATAATGAATTTACATCTCCCAGTCTTTCATTCAGCTGCATTGCTCCAGTGGCCCAAAGGAGCCCCCTGTGAGCAATCAGTGCTTCAACAGATGCAGAATAAGTGATCCCCGAGAAGGAGCTGCCGTTGCCTCACCCACTCTGCTCCAGTGACCCTGGTCACTTTGCTTTATTGCTAGCACAGCATACTGACTACCATTAAACAACCCATTTAAAGTTTTAAATCTCCCCCACCCCACATACCTATGTCTGTCCAACTCCCCTTTCTTGCTGTTTTTGCATAATACTATCTTCCCACATGATTTACTTATTGTTCCATTCTATTTTCTGTGTTTTCCCCAAACATATATATACCTACAAGCAGTTTGGTTCACTACTGTGTCCCAAATACCTATTCCATGCCCTGGTACACAGTAAGTCTTCAACAAATATTCATCATTCATTCCATAAATAATGATGAATAAATAAAATATCTCACACAAATGCATCTTTTTTAAATAATTATTTTTTTTAGTTGTAGTTGAACACAATACCTTTATTTACTTATTTTTACGTGGTGCTGAGGATCAAACCCAGGGTCTTGCACATGCTAGGCAAGCGGTCTGCCACTGAGCCACAACCCCAGCCCCTCACACAAATGTATCTTAAATGAAATACAAGGAAACCATTACAACCAAAGTGATCATAACAATACTGCAAAAGGCCTTCACAATAATGCTGACATCTGCACCTAGGTACAATACTTTCTCCTGACCTTTAATAAGAGTGAGAAACTCTTCATGCTTCACTCGGTTCCTCTGGATGTCGATCTTCAGTGTCAGCAACAAGGTAAACAGGAATTTGTGCTCCTCGTACAGCCCGCGGGCAGCATACTTGTAAACCTCGTAGGTCATGTGCTCGATGATATTAGAAATCCGCTTGCTCGTAATCGGGCTCTTGATGGACCTGGGGAAGGGAGCATTTAAATCAGGCTTATCCCCACTGACTTGTTCAATTGCCTATAAAAACAGCATCTTTAATGGAAAATAAGTAATTCTGGAGGACCAATTTTCATTTTCATTGAGCAAGCCTCCTGAATCTAAAATAACAAGCGTTTTCTCAACATGAAACAACATAACAGAATCCTCGATGTTGTCCAAATCAATTTTACCTGCAGGGCCTGATCACTCACTACAATGTCCTGGGAATTTTTTGTTTGTTTGTTTGATAGAAACATGTGAAACCAAAGGAGTCCAATCCATGGATGAATAGCAAATACAGCTTTCTCTGGACGTAAACTGACAAATCAGAATCATTTGTGAACACGTTGGTAATTAATCTTAGATTGAAAAAAGAAAAGAAAAGGACTCTTATAAAGAAAAAGGAAGTTCTAAATGTAATGTCATCATTCTAGCCCACAGATGAAGCATTCAGCTTGGCTTCATGAGGTACAGACATACCTGGCTAAGGAAAGGTCAAACAAGCCCAGAAACTGGCGGAGCGAAGTCTGATACATCTCATTAACCAAGCGCATCTCGGTGATGAGGAAGTAGAGGATGCTGCCCCGTGTAGCAACTGAAAGACAAAGAGCAGGAATGCATGCATTACATGAGTGGAAAACAAATGACCCGTGCATACCGATCAGCCTGAACTCTAATGAAAACAACACCTTTCATCGTTTTTGTCTTATCAGTGGCTGTCTCTGAGCAATGGGATCTAGAACAATACTCATGTTTAAATATGTTTAACTTATTTAACTATGAATAAGCAGTCTCCTATTTGTATCAATCAAATGATAGTTCTCCTTCCAGAATCTGTTACAAATATATTGTGCTATGTTTTACCACAGGTGGAAAGACAACCAAAAGGATTCAAAGGTTTTGCATCTAACACCCAGCAGGTGAGGCAGCCATTTAGGACCTCATTTTGATGCCCACAAAGAGTCCGTGCCTAACCTGGACCTCAAGTTTGCAAAACAGGACATCGTGAAGATGATGCTCCTGACTCTCCACCAGCAGATCATAACTTTCACTTCAATTCTTTTCCAGGAACAAAGATAGCTTACTAAAGGAGAGCCCATTGAATACTTAAAGTGGATTCCTGGAGCAACCAATAAGTACCTGTTGCAAATAGGTGGGTGAGGATGAGCACCAGAGAACCACCTTCCTAAGACAAACTCTATCAACAAAACCCTGGCACATCATCATCAAACGATAAGCAATGGTTCACAATGCCACACTAACGCCTCCGATGTCACCAACTTGTAATCAGGTGTTTAAAATAAATCTCGCTCTTTGCTTTCTGAATTCAGCATACATTCGTCAGAACCTCAAAGGATTTGCCAACAAACGTGAATTATAAGCATCCAGAAACTTTCCACCATTATACAATTTTTCTTCATCTCAAATTTGCTGACATTCCCAAAAGAAATCCCCAAAACATAAATGGCCATCCCGCTTCGCACGGCCATTTGTATAACTTCTCACTTTGTTCAAGCTCCGCAATCCTCATTTCTTTCTCGCTGCGCTTTCCTGTAACATTTGTCTTCCATTACCAGACTCACCAGGTCTGTATTCTTCCCGCGCAGAGTTAATTTGAATTTCTGTCTCAGCAGAAATTTCCAGCTTCTGTGTCACTTCCTCGGCTGTCTTTTTGGTGTTACTCAGCACAATGATGAGACTCTCATCTTCCACCAGGGACCCCTGCGTACTGGTCAGGCGGCAAAGCAAATTGTCTTCTAGTTCCTTCATCCTTCTTTTGTTCGCGGTTACGTCTTCCATAAGAAGAGTTCTTTCTTTCTCCAATTCCTGAAAATGTATATAAATATGTTTCCTTCCTAAATTAGCAACTATTTCCAGGGCATCAAAAGTTAGCTGCATGGCTACCCTCAAGCACCTGCTTTGTACTGTATTAATCAGAGCTGACTGGCAAGAACTGTGAACATTGAGGAGGAAGAGGAGAAGGAACAGGGGAAGAATAGGTGGAACACACATCGACTTTGCTAAAAATGTTACCCATATCCCCCTTGTCATTTATTTATTTTATAAGTCAAGTCATTTTTAGTGACGTGGAGAATTTTATTTGACATATAATCTTGTTTTCAAGGTAAATTTCTCTAAAAACAAATATACCTCTCTCTGATTAAATATGTTTACTTGTACTTAGTTTCTTCTCCAAAAGAGTTCTGTTGTTGTTTGAATAGAATTATTTCAAACTTGTTGGTTGAACGAGTATCCAATCCTGTGAAGAGAAACTCAACAAAAAATTTAGGCAAGCAGCCTAAGTTGCTACTGTGGGTTTGTTTAAATTGAAAAATCTTCTTGGCCTGGAAAGGTGCTGGTCTCTCCAGAAGTGAAGTTCTGTATCCTCTGAATCACCCATAGATAGCTAGGAGGGTGAGGCTTGGACAGCTTGGAGAAGGAGAAAGAAAGAAACCCAACTGAACAAGCCAGGAAGTAGGAAGCCCAGAGGCTGAGGAACAACCAAGAAAATGCACTTCTGGCTCCCAAGTTGTACATGAAAGTCAAATGGTTGCATGAGAGACCCTAACTTCAAACCTAAAGAAAAGAATCACAAATGGAAAGGGCAATGAGAAAATCACATTTAAAATTTCTGAAACAAAGACCTTCATTACAGAGTTTACTTGTAGAGTTTCCTAAATATAGCGTCTGTTGACACCATAACCTAAACTTAACTGCAGTAATAAAGTGTGATTCCATATAACTACAAGTTGGGGAAACCAAGGTTAAACACAGGTGACTGAACAGCAATGTCACAAGAAAGCCTTTCTGCAGCACTGTGTGTGACTCAGTGCCACTACCTGGACATTGGGTACCAAGCTCAGACGCCTGGAGTAGCATCAGAAAGGAAAATGCTCAGTGGGCATACTGAATATGGAGCAGCAGGCTGTTCAGACTCTACTCCCTGGAGAGAGGACCCAGAATCTACGTCATGATGAACCATGAAATCCTACGAAACATAATGGAACTGTTCGTGAATCACATGATTAATTATGTTAACTTGTTTTTGTTATCTTCCAGCACTCACATGAACACCGAGAGAGAGGAGTCCGAAGCCAGAACTGTCACTGTTAACCATTATGCAAGTTCTTTCCCTTTAGGGGTTAATAAAATTATGCATATTTTAGTACTTACCTCGTGAATATGAGAATCTTATCCCCATAACCACTATATAAATCATGTCTTAGACACTGATGATATGCTGATCATTCACAAATCTTCACCTGAGCTCCTCACCACATTCAACCTCTCCACCAGGGTTTCTGGGAGGTGTCTCTGACTTAGCAAAAGCAGCAGAACTGAACTTCTGATCCTGCTGCAAGGCTGCTCAATGTGTCTTCCCCATCCCGAGCAAATGACAAGCTCTTTCACCCAGTTGCACAGGCAAGACCTCTGTGCCCTCCTTGGTTACTCTTTTCTCAAACACCACAGCAAATTCATCAACAAATGCTATCATCACTACTTCAAAAATAGATTCAGAAGCTTATCATTCTCACTTCCACTAACAAAGCCACTCTGGGCCAACCCACCACCCTCACTTCTCCTTCAAACTACAAGACCCAAACAGGTCTCCCTGCCTCCATCCTTACCCCCAGAGTCTCTTTCCAACCCAGCAGCCAGAATGATGCACTAAAATGTACAACTGCCCTCCAAACCTTCCACTGGACAATCATTCAACTCAGAATGCAAGCTTGATCCTCACCCAGGCTTCCAAGGCTCTGCCCAGCTGCCTCTCCTATTACAACTGGGACTTTATGTCCTACTATTTCCCCCTCCTTCAATTTGCTCCAGCCAAAAGTGGCATTTCTGAAATGAGTGGGTTTCAAACCTGAGTGCATTCATAGGCTTGGAGCAGGGTCCAGGGATTTGTACTACTAACATACACCCAGGTGACGTGCTGTGCTATACCTATTTTAGTAGCATGTGCTACCTTCTAACACAATATGCAACTTATTGTACATGTTATGTTCTAAGAATGGTTTGGTTGCAGGGTGGGGGTGTTGCCTTGTTCCTTGTTATATTCAATTCTTAGGACATTACCTAGTAGGCATTCACTATGGAATGAATGATTAAAAGCTACGTTTTCAAACTGATAAACTGAAATGCATGGTGAACAGTAACATCTAATCTTAGTGCCAGATATACATACAGGAAAATTCTCTCTCTGAGGCCATGAAGTTAAAAGTGAAGGTCAAGGTAACAAAATTGGATAAAGGCAAAGAGCAAAGGTCACTTGCCTAGGCTTTATATTCTAGACAGCTACTCCCACTGATTAAATAGTTCCCATGGGTAGAAGGCTTCCAAATTTTAAGCCCAGTAGCCGGGCGCGGTGGCGCACACCTGTAATCCCAGCACTTTGGGAGGCTGAGGCAGGAGGATCGTGAGTTCAAAGCCAGCCTCAGCAATGGCGAGGCACTTAGTAACTCAGTGAGACCCTGTCTCTAATAAAATACAAAAAAGGGCTGGGGATGTGGCCCAGTGGTCGAGTGCCCCTGAGTTCAATCCCCGGTACCAAAAAAAAAAAAAAAAAAAAAAAAAAAAAACAGTGATTTAGGCCTAGGGAGAGTCTAGAAAAGAAAGAATTTCATCTTTAAGCAAAGACGAAACAAAAGTTCAGAACTTCTATCAGTTCTTAATTTGTTGAGCTGTAGCAACTCAAGCAAAACCTGCTCTTATCATCATTGCATCTGTCTGTCATCTGGCTACATTTAAAAACTTCCTCAGTGGTTATTTTAATTCATTTATTCAGTAGATGAGAATTTTCAATTTCAGGAAATGTAGAAACTAGTACAAACAAGTGAACTTTAAGGGCTGCTATAAAATTCTTTACTGTAAGCAGTTATAATAAAAATCCTTATATTATGGTTACACTAGGAAATGAAGTGACAATGACGAGGAAAATGTTTTAAGTTGTAAACTTCACACACTATCACTTCCCCAAGTGGGGCATGTAAAAATCATCTGCACCTGAAGACCAGTAAGGGAAGGACTGGGAAGCAGCATAAAGAGTAACAGTTTTGACATCAGGAAGACATGTGAATTGTTGGCTATGTGACTCTAGCCATGTTACATAACTCTCTCAGCCTCAGTACCTTTATCTGCAAAATGGAAATAAACAGCTAGTGGAGTGATCATGAGGATGTCACTAACAACAGGACTGAGAGAGTGACTAGACTAAGACACTACTGTGTGTTTAAGAAAGAAAATTGGTATTTTGAAGAGTGCTTGGCACTCTTGTTCACTGCAAGATGATTTGGAATAGCCAAGAGATGGAAACATCAGTATTATTTGCAGGTATGAATATGCCAGAATGAAACCCATCACTTTGTGTAACAAAAAGGTACTAATATATATTTTCTTTAATTTTAAAAAAGATAGGAAACCATGCTAGGTGTCTATCAATGGATGGATTTATAAAGGAAATGTAGTATACGTCACAAAGGATAGTTTTCATCCATGAAAAAGAAGGAAATGCCATTATGTTCAGCAACATGGATGAGCCTGGAGGACATGAAGTGAAATCAGAAGTCATAGGCAGATCCAGTCCCGCTGATGTCCGCCCCAGAGCAGGAGACAGCAAGGACAGACCCGCCAACACTGCTTAGAGTGCAGGCAGGCCCAGGGCATTCCGGGCGTCCTACATCAGAGTGCCGCCAGGCCCAGGCTTCATCCAATCCCGCCGACCTCCACCCCAGAGCAGGAGACAGCAAGGACAGACCGACCGGCCAACTCTGCCTGAGCCCAGGCCGGCCCAGGGCAGTCCCACTGACCTTCACCCCATTGCAGTTAGCCCCAGACCACCACAGGAGCTCAGACTCAACCAGTTCAGCCCACGCCAACCAGTGTGAACCCAGCCCCAGGCAGCATACTTTGAGGGTCAGTGGTAGGTTTTGATAGTCCAGCACTAAGGGGAGGCACAGAAAACCTGCAAGGGTATGATAAGAATATAGGGAAGAAACTGTAATACCTCAGATCTACACTGCAAGAAAGTAAAGCAAATAGACATCATGAAAAAACAGGGGAGGAAAATACCCCAAACAAACCAGGATTCTACAATAACAGAACCCATGCTCAGAGAAGTTGAAGAAATGTCAGAGAAGGAGTTCCGAAGGTTCATAATTAAAATGATCTGTGAATCAAAGAATGACCTAAATGAACAAATACAGGCAAAAATTGACCACTACAACAAAGATATAAGAGAGCAAATACAGGTAGCAAAAGATTACTTCAAAAAAGAGATAGAAACTCTGAAAAAAAAAAAACCAGTCAGAAATCCTTGAAATGAAGGAAACAATTAACCAAATAAAAAACACAATAGAATGCATCACCAACAGACTAGATCAACTGGAAGAAAAAACTTCAGACAATGAAGACAAAGTATATAATCTTGAAAATAAAGTTAACCACACAATGAAGATAGTAAGAAACCATGAACAGAACATCCAAGAAGTATGGGACAGCATCAAAAGACCAAATATAAGAATAATTGGGATAGAGAAAGGCACAGAGTTTCAAACCAAAGGAATGCACAACCTCTTCAATGAGATAATATCAGAAAATTTCCCAAGCATGAAGAATGAATTGGAAAACCAAATACAAGAGGTCTATAGGACCCAAATGTACAAAATTACAACAGATCTACACCAAGACACATTATAATGAAAATGCCTAGCATACAGAACAAGGATAGAATTTTAAAGGCCACAAAAGAGAGGAATCAGATCACATATAGGGGGAGACCACTTCATATCACAGCAGATTTTTCAATTCAGACACTCAAAGCTAGGAGATCATGGAACAACATATTCCAAGCTCTGAAGGAAAAGGGATGCCAACCAAGAATCTTATACCCAGCAAAATTAAGCTTTAGATTTGAGGATGAAATAAAAACCTTCCATGATAAACAAAAGTTAAAAGAATTTACAAGTAGAAAGCCAGCACTACAGAACATCCTCAGCAAAATATTCCATGAAGAGGAAATAAAAACAATGATGAAAATCAACAGAGGGAGGTATTACACTAAAGGAAAAAAACAATCAGAAGAGAAACCATGTCAAGGTAAATACCAAAAATAAACAAAAATGGCTGGGAATACAAAACACATCTCAATAATAACTCTGAATGTTAATGGCTTACACTCACCAATCAAAAGACATAGACTAGCAGATTGGATCAAAAAAACAGACCCAACAATATGCTGCCTCCAAGAGACTCATCTCATAGGAAAAGACATCCACAGGCTGAGGGTAAAGGGTTGGGAAAAAATCCTATCACTCACATGGACTGAGGAAACAAGCAGGGATTTCCATCCTCATATCAAATAAGGTAGACTTCAAGCTAAAGTCAATCAAAAGGGATAAAGAAGGACACTATATACTGCTCAGGGGAACCATACACCAATAAGACTTAACAATTATAAATATATATGCCCCAAACAATGGAGCGTCCATGTTCATCAAACAAACTCTCCTCAAGTTTAAGAGTCAAATTGACCACAACACAATAATTCTGGGTGACTTTATCACAGCCCTTTCATCACTGGATGGATCTTCCAAACAAAAGCTGAACAAAGAAACTATAGAACTCAAAAATACAATAAACAACTTAGACTTAACTGACTTAAATAGAATATTTCATCCTTCAACAAGTGAATACACTTTCTTCTCAGCAGCACATGGAACCTTCTCTAAAATAGACCATATACTAGGCCACAAAACAACTCTGAGCAAATACAAAAAAGTTGAGATTCTACCCTGCATTCCATCCGACCATAATGGAATGAAATTAGAAATCAATGATAAAATAAGAAATAAAAGCTACTCCAACACCTGGAGACTAAATAATATGCTACTGCAACAATAGGTTGCAGATGACATCAAAGAGGAGATTAAAAAATTCTTAGAGGTGAATGAGAACACAGACACAACATATCGAAATCTCTGGGACACTATGAAGGCAGTTCTAAGAGGAAAGTTCATTGCATTGAGTTCATTCCTCAAAAGAAGAAAAAGTCAACAAATAAATGACTTAAAATTACATCTCAAATCTCTAGAAAAAGAAGAACAATCCAACACCAAAAGTGGTAGAAGACAGGAAATAATTAAAATCAGAGCTGAAATTAATGAAATCGAAACAAAAGAAACAATTGAAAAAATTGACAAAACAAAAAGTTGGTTCTTTGAAAAAATAAATAAAATTGACAGACCCTTAGCCAGGCTAACAAAGAGAAGGAGAGAGATAACTCAAATTACTAACATATGAGATGAAAAAGGAAATATCACAACAAACTACAGAAATACAAGAAATAATTCGAAATTACTTTGAAAACTTGTACTCCAACAAAATACAAAACACCAAAGCCATCAACAATATTCTAGAGTTGTATGATCTGTCCAAACTTAAGCAGAATGATATACATAATTTGAACAGACCAATTTCAAGCAACAAAATAGAAGATGCCATCAGAAGCCTACCAACCAAAAAAAGCCCAGGACCAGATGGATACACAGCCGAGTTCTACAAGACCTTCAAAGAAGAACTGATACCAATACTCTTCAATTTATTTCAGGAAATAGAAAAAGAGGGAGCACTTCCAAACTCATTCTATGAGGCCAACATCACCCTGTTCCCCAAACCAGGCAAAGACACATCCAAAAAAGAAAAATTCAGGCCCATATCTTTAATGAACATAGATGCAAAAATTCTCAATAAAATTCTAGCAAAACGGATACAAAAACATATCAAAAATATAATACACCATGATCAAGTGGGGTTCATTCCAGGGATGCAAGGATGGTTCAACATAAGGAAAACAATAAATGTAATTCATCACGTCAATAGACTCAAAGATAAGAACCATATGATTATCTCAATAGATGCAGAAAAAGCATTTGACAAAATACAGTACCCCTTCATGCTCAAAACACTAGAAAAACTAGGGATAACAGGAATATATCTCAACATCATAAAAATCTGTTATAACCTTGATGAGGTTCATCCTACTGAAGAACCAAGGGATTGAGCTGCCATCACGCCTCTATGTTGCTTATGAAAACCGAGAATAAACAGTGATATATATAATAATGGGAAATTATTCAATTTTAATTTTAAAAATAACAAATGAAAAGACTAAACATTATGGAGATAATTGTAACCAACTTAATATCACTGATAACAACACTAAACAAATTTGTCAATTAACTTCCTATATCCCCAAGTAATTGAAAATAAGGCTAAGAAGTCCATCTCTTCTAAGTTTGAAACTGATAAATAAAATACTGTAAATAGTACAATTTGAAGACCTATTTGGAACTTAAAAAGCAACATGTGTACTAAACAGAACACAAGTGGCCAAATACCAGAATAGGACCATAGCTATACGCAAAAGAAAGATCATCTGTGAAAAAATAAAATATTTGCTGCTTGCTTTTTATTCCAGTTTAAAAGGCTGAGAATCTTATTTGGGGCCTGGTTTTACTTTATTTTTCATTTTTTTTGACTGACTGACACATTTTTTCTATTCAACCACTACCTTATTTACACTAATACGTAAGATACTACTTTTTCAAATTAATATAATGGAGCAAAATGAATCAAAATAATTTTGTTTATAAACCTTTTGCTCATCAAGAGATTATTTCTTAGCAAAGATAGATACACACACACATACATACATACATAGGCAGAGAGTCAGTAATACACCTGGGGGTAAGCCTCAGTGCTCAGTATTCTACATATTAAGAATAAGGCTGCTGCCCATGGTAGTGCACAGCTGTTCTCCCAGTGACTCAGGAAGCTGAGTCAGGAGGATCCAATTTCAAAGCCAGTCTCAGCAACTTAGCAAGGACCTAAGCAACTTAGTGAGACCCAGTCTCTAAATAAAATATAAAAAGGACTGAGGATGTGGCTTAGTGGTAAAACTCTCCTGGGTTCAATCCCCAGTACCAAAAAAAAAAAAAAAAAAAAAAATAGAATAAGGCTAAGAAGCAATTTTTAAAGATATCATCCAGCATTATCAAAGATAATTTTCTTTCTGTATCCTACATAGGAAATAGGAATATTAAACAAGAAAACTTAGGGACTTATTTTTTCCTCCACCACCAGTGAGCCTATAATACTGGTCTCTGTTTGGCATCTTTATGTTATCTGGATTATGGGAAATGACTCAAAGGCATCAGAGTTCAACTCAAACCCACATGTCACCACCCAGGCTGAGAAGATTCCACATGTGAGCAGATTTGGGAATCTGGTGGGAAGAATAAAGGCTGTAAAAGAAAAACTCTCTTGGAGAAAGTAGACTTGTTAAAGTCCATCAAAGGTAAGCCCGGCACCCCACTTCTTGCATGATGAGACTTTACTTTGGAAACAATAAAAAGGCTAGGTGTTATATTATAACGGGGTTCAGGGTAATATGACCCTCAGTTATTGTAAAAGAGGACAATTCTTACATTTTTGTAAGAACTATTTATTGTAAGCCTGTAACAGACTCTGATAACAAGGCGTGATTTTCTCAAACACTCAATTTCCCCAAGAAGCAGGCCCAGCTCTGGATCCCTGTGGGGCTGTGCGAGGCATTCATTATCTCCCTGAAGGATCTTCAAGAGTTCCCTGCTTCCTTCTGCACCTCTGCTGCAACAAGTCAGGCTCAGTGCTGGATATCATGCAAACTGCCACCAAGATCCCTTATCTCCCTCACCCCGGCCACTGAGCCAGAGCCCAGTGATGGGTGGTGACCCAAGAGGCCCTCCGGATTCCTGCTTGTTCCACAGTCCACGCTGTTGATCAAAAATCCCAGTCCTATTCAAGTAATTATGTGGCACTGCCAAATTACCTCCACTGAGACTTAATTCAGGACTCCAAACTAAACGAGTATGTATTTCGAAGGCTGTTACCCCCCTCAACAGCTAGTTTGTGGCGGAGCTCCAGCATCGGTTCCTGCCACACTGAGGTCACCTGACAGCACCAACTGATGAAGCTGGAGTAAGTGCTCCTAAGGCAACTTCTGGCTTTGTGTCTCTATGATTCATGTTCTATCAATTAAAAATAAAGAGAGAAGATTCTAAAATGTGGGAAGGGGGGGCGGGAGAAAGAGAGAGAGAGAGAGAGAGAGAAAGGAAGGGGGGAAGCATGAGACAGACACATAGCAGAGCTTGGAAGAGCCACCCACAGAAAAGGTAAAGACAGTGGGAGGTGCAGATGCAAAGATCCTGCCAATGGTCGCACCCTAATAAACCTTCAAGACCCACAGAAGAGGACTGAGGGTAAACTCAGCTCCCCACTGCTGAGCAGCCCAGGAGGAAGTTCACAGCAGCTTCAAGAATTCACGCAGCTTCGCCACAACAGTCTCATTAAAATCCTGGACATTTCTTTGTTTAAGCCTTGCATGTTCCCTAGAGGAAATGCTGACTCAGAAAAAGGAAGTTTATAAATCCTTGCCCATTTTTCACTGAGCATTAAGTTATCTCATAAAAAAGAAGTAAAGGAAAGAGACACAGAGCTGTATTTCTAGAGCATCATTAAGGGAGCAGCCTCCAGAGGGTGCACAATCAAACTCCAGTGTGACAACTTCTAAACTTGCACATCAGACCCATCGCATTATCTAAGAGCTCACAGACAACAATTCAGAACTGACAGTGTTTCTTGTCTGAGTACGAAATTTCCGCCTTATATTCTAGAAGTATAACAAGTAATCAAACGAAAGTACAACCTAGACATGTTTAGGAAAACTGAAAGTCAACAGGTGAGTAGAGTTTACAATAGAACAAACTTTTCAGAAAAATAAAGCAACAAAATACCAGAATAACAATGCAGAAAGCGAAACTGATACCCTCATATCAGTGTGGAGAAGAGCAATTAATAACATGGTGATTTAAGAAACATGTGAGTAGATAAATGGTGAATACTTTCCTTTAAGTAGAAGGACGATAACTTGTGAACTAATGGAGAAAACACAAGTAATTGTGATGGGAAAGCTCAGTCCTGTGACAACATTTTTTTTTAATTTTTTAAATTTTTTGTAGTTGTAGATGGACAGAATGCCTTTATTTTGTTTATTTTTATGTGGCGCTGAGGGTCGAACCCAGTGCCTCACGCATGCTAGGCAAGCGCTCTGCCACTGAGCTACAGCCTCAGCCCCGACAACTTTTCTCATGTTATTTTCATCAGTGGAAGGGTCAGCTCGATGCAGAAGAGCAGGTAGCCACTACACTTCACTCACCTGCTTCTCTGTGAGAATGACCCTCCCTAGGAGCTGGTCCTCCAGACCTTTCATGGTGACGGTGAAGTCGATGATGGAGGTTCGAGCACTTATCTCAGGGGTATAGGCTGGATTGGGCAGTTTGGTGGTGATGTACAGTCTGAAGCCATCCATGACATCTACTTCCTTGTCACCAACTTTCACCTTTTCCATAAAAAGAAAGATAAAAGTAATAAAAGAAAGATACACTTTAATGTGCCCTTTTGTGTAGGATCAAATATTGCTTTAAAGAGTTTTGTAACTGGAGATCATTTGTATACTACAAAAGAAAGGTCATTAGGTACCCTCCGGGCTTCAAACCACTAAGATGTAAGGAAGCAAGGAAGGCTGGCCAATACCTTCCAATATACACCATGTAAAAAATTCAGAATTTGGCACCAAAATTGTTGTGATCACATTACAGAAGCAAGATGGAGCCCTCACCCAACAGAGGAGCCAACAACCTCTGAAAAATTTGTTTCAGAGATTGAGACTGACGATGCCAAACATGTATCAAAAGGCTATGAAAGGCTCAATACTCACAAATTAAGATTTCTTCGGGAGAGATAAGAGCAAGCCCCTAAGCAAGTACCAAAAATGGTTGGACAGAACAGGGAGGGGCAGGTGGTGTGGGTTTTACAGTGTGTAAGAGGCAGGAATGGGCAGACACAGGAGTTTGTGTGGTTCTAATTTCCAACCAGTGCCAAGGGAGGAAGCACCCAGGCTTTCTTATCAGCTTTCCCATGTGTGGAAGAAAGGGGCTTAAAATCTATCCAACGTCAGATATCAAATGGAATCAGCCTCCTCATTACAAAAAGTAAAGTATACATGCCTGAGAGTTTTGCTCTCAAACACTTCAATCCCAACTCAGGAAGGGCAGAAAAGAAAAGTACCTCTTGCCACCATCTGATTTCAGTGGCTGCTTATTGAGACAATTACATCTGTGCCGCCTTCACCTGGTCTCGTGCCGCTGTTCTGCACGCTGTTATCGACAGGTTTGACCTACCTTAAAGGTAGATCCGGTTTTAATGAAGTTTCTTTCCAAAACATTATCCAGAGCTGGATCTAGTTCCTCCCCAACGTCTTCAATAAGCAAGGGCCTCCCAAGAGAGAGGCTGTCCTCCAGGTGGTTCCTGAAGTACTTGTGATTGAGAGAAGTGATCTAGAAACAGGACCCCAGTGTTACTCTTGCAAGTCTCAGATGCTATGCACAGAAGACGCCTAAAGCATTCTCTCATAGGGAACAAAGAGGTTTTTAGAAATCCTTGGCTCTGAAAAACCATTCTTCCCTTTCACTGGAAGCAGTAAATAAAGGCTGCATGGCAACGCTGCTTTTCCCACACTAACACCACTTTTGGGAAAAATAAACATGGAATAATGAGGAAAAGCTAGCTGTCCGTATAGTAGAATACAGCTCTGCCCTTCTTTTTATCAAACATAGCCTTAGGTCCAACAGAATAGCGTCTGACGCCATTGGAACAGGGTATTCCTAGGGATGAGATTTGGGGGAAATTTTTTTGTCATTAGATTTAAGCTGCCATCTATTGCTGTTACTGCTGCTATCTAGGATTATCAAAAAAGAATCCACAAGGCTTTCAAATGTTTGGTGTTTTTTTTTCTTGATTCCTAGTAATCTGGGACAGTAAAACTTACCAGTAATATAAATAGCCTCGAATACAAATTACCTGGAGTTCATTTCCACTTTCTTTATTTTTAATCCAGATCTTGCCTTGAGTCTGTGGATCGATTAACAAAGGATAGCGTGATGCCTTTGTGACGATGATTCCATTCTGAATGGACAGGTCATCATTGGGCAGGCCCTGGAGGTTCCATTCACTGATAGTGGGGGCATCAATCAACATCTCATTGAGATTGAGATCCTTTCCAAATGGAATTTTCCGGGCTTTCATTTCCTTCTTCCAATCGTTTAGCAGCAAATCTCGAAATTCTTGGTTAAACGGACCAGAATAAGATAGAAAAGCTGTAGCCAACAACACATCACCTAAAACAGAAAATAAACACCGCTGAAACATGTTATGATCATTCTTTAATTTTTCAACACATCAAAATTTTAAAAAAAATAATGAATTGATGACCGTTCATTAAAATTGAATTCCACAAATCAAACTGTAACCCTGTGCTGGCATGCTGTGTGAATAAGCAGGAGTTTAGTTCACTGTGCAAATTGCCTACCAAAGAATAGCTGCTAGTAGTCAAGCACTGGATTGTTTTGATTTTTGTTGCAAGTTAGGTGATGACTTCTGAGTTTAATAGACACAACACTTCGGAAGACAGAACCTTCATTTCAAAATGCTCTTGATCTATATTCCCACGAACTCACAGAAGAATTCCAAAGTGGCCTGATCACTTTGATATAAATCATCAACCCATCTAACCAGGAAAGCATGGATGTCAGACCATTATCCATCTCTCTGAAGTGGCTGGACACACACACACACACACACACACACACAAACACACACACTAAAAACTGAAATAATCAAGTCCTGTTTGATTAAAACTTAGGCTTCCTAACTTCCCATCACTATCAACACACTCTCATTAGTAAAAGGATTCGCTGACCTACGAGTCTTTTGGTTTGTGCTGCAAACTCTTTACTTTGCTCTGTCCATCTTTCTTTTTCACCTGCCAAGCCGCTGATGAGCGTGGAAGCTGTCTGCATCTTATGTCTGCACCGCTCTGCATCTTCAAGCAAGGTCTAAAAAGCATGTAACCAGAAGAAGACTTTTATTGAGATAAACATAGCTTCTAGCTCAGAAATGTAACGTTAAGACATACAGTATCTGCTCTTTAGGACACGGGAGCACTTTGTTTCACAGAAAACATAAGATCCCGTTTCCACGTGTCTGTGTGAGCCCAGTGCTGTCTCTAATGCCTGTCCAAGGAACTTGGGGGAACTCCTTCAGGTGGTACCTTGAGCCAAGTGGTCAGACCCTCCCACATGTTAATAACTGAGTGACTATGGAAAGCCACATCTCTAATGATTTCCCTTTAATGAAAAAATAAAAATAGAATACAAGCATACATGCCAATATCACATAGCACCAAAAAAAAAAAAAATGTGAAGAAATACATATCCTTAGTCAAGAATTAGTAAGTCTCTAATGCTAAAGTTCTGGTATCAGCGATGCTCTATTTCATGCCACACCTCCCGGACTTTAGATGAAACTTAGATTAATTACCACCAGATGTGAAACCCTGAGGCTCCTGCACAAATCTCAGCCTCACTTGAATTAACAGATCCTTTCCTGCTGTTCTGCAAGGCAATAAAACGCCTTAAACCCAGACTTCCACAGGCTCTTGCCTAGATTTTGTCTGCGTCTTGTTTGGTGTTTTGGGCATTGGGGATTGAACCCAGGCCCTCCTTGTGCTGAGAACCAGCTCTGCCACTGAGCTACATTCCCAGCTCATGGGCTTTGTTCTCAAAAACAAATGATTCCATTTCTCTATGCTTAAAACTTAGCTGCTGATTCTTCCTTTAAAAATTTATACTTGTGAAATAAAATGAGTATGGACAAATAGCTATGTGAGCAGTCACTCAGTGGTCATATATAATAATAAATATACATGTCATAAAATTTTTACAAGATTAATTTTAATAATTATGTATATATATATATAAAAGTCTAACAATATACACATATATGTATATATGTATATATATATAATGTCTAATAATAAAGGATTATTTAACTTATAATGGCATATAAGAAGACCAAACCCTTGGAGAGAGAAATAGAATACAAAGGAGGGCTTACAATAGCCAAGTAGGTGCCTGACAGTCCCTCTCATGCCAAAGAATGGTTACCTGCTTCTCAGTCATGGCCTGTTCATACTCGGCCTGTACCACGTCGAGCTCTGCTTGTTTTTCATCCAGCTCAGCCTGGGCCTTCTGCAGATCCTGCATGGCCAGGATGTGGCGATTCTCCTGCACCACCAAGTTGGCCTGCAGGGGGCACACACACACACACACACAGCTTGAAGGGACAGGCAGGACACCTCCTCACAGCCTGGATTCCAGAGTCCCAGAACTCAGCAAAGTCATAGGTCTACACCTTTCCTTCTTTCTCTGCTAGAATCCTTTCACATTGCATTATATCAAGACCAACTCTTAATATGAACTTGATATAAACGTCTATAAGCAGGTTGTTACAACAGAAAATTACAGTTCACTAGAGGAGAGATCAGCAATTTGTTTTTCTGTAAAGGGCCAGATAGTAGATAGTCTAGGCTTTTTAATGTAAGGAATAAAATCAAAGCTATAATCTAATTACTCATGCATAAAACATTTTAAACTGTAAAAGCTCTTCTTTTTTTCATGGACCATATAAATACAAGTGGTAGCAACAGCCAAGTTTTGAAACCAGTCTAGATGTCTGCCAATAGATGAATGGATACAGAAAACATGGTATATACACACAAAGGAATTTTAGTCAGCCACAAAGAAGAATAAAATTATATCATCTGCGGGAAAACATGACCTACAGAGCATCATGTTAAGTGAAATAAGCTAGACTCGGAAAGATAGGTACGGAACGTTTCCTCTTACATGTGGAAACTAGTAGGGGAGAAAAATAAGTGAAGAACAACATGAAAGTAAAAGGGGGGCCAGCCACTAGGATGAAAGGAGTGGGTAAGGGGAAGGAGGAGGGAAGGATAAGAGAAGGCATTTAGCAGTGAAATTGATCCAGTTATATTAGATGCATGTACCAATATGCCACAATGAAATTCACCATTCTACATAATCAAAATAAAAATAAATAAAAACAAATAAATAAAATGAAAGTAAATACAGGTGGTGGGCTACATCTGGCCCATGGGCCATAGTTTTCTTTTCCCACATCAGAAACTTACACAAATATACAAAGGCAAGTTATCAAACACTGTAATATTGAACACTGTAGAAAAAGGGAAAAAAAACTGATTACAGATAGTCGCTGACTTAGGATGGTTGAACTTATGATTTTTCAACTTCCTGTTGGTGCAAGAGCGATACACGTTCGAAACCACACTTTGACTCTGGAAGCTGATCTTTGTCCCAGCTGGGGAAAATGGTATGCTCCTATCTCAAGGTGCTGGGCTCATGATACCTGAGCTGTGACCAAGTAACAATATATCCTAAGGAAAGTTCTAAAATAAATCAAAGGCAAAATATAAAGTAATATTAGCAAAAGCTGAGGTGTAGAAAATATCTCATGCTGACTGGAATTTTGATTCCTCAAAAAAATAAATTAGGGGCTGGGGTTGTAGCTCAACAGTAGAGCGCTCGCCTACCACATGCAAGGCACTGGGTTTGATCCTCAGCACCACATATAAATTAATTAATTAATTAATTAAAGGTATAAAAATATTAAATCTAATTTTCTGTTAAATCTACAAAACGTTAAAACTTATTTTAATGGGTAGATCCACTACTAGAAGCCATAATCCTTCCAAAGTTTGAGATGTATAGATTATTTCCTTAAATATTTCTGAGGCAAATTATTTTCCTCTTTCAAAACTTCAGGCTTCCAATTTTGGCAGAACGTATCTTCGGGGGAATGTCAGGGTTCCAAACTTGGCCATAACAAGTGAACAGGCCAAGGCGAGGCTTAAAAAATATGGTTCAGAAAGAATTGACCTCTATGTTCTGCAACTGCTTCTGTGCATCAAACATGGAAGAAATGCAAGGCCAGCAGGTCAAACAACTTACCACAGCAACCTGACAATGTCACACTGTCACAGGCCCAAGACCTAGACTACTTGATAGTATTTTTTTCAGAAAAAAAATAAATAAAATTTATTTTACGTAAAATGCTCACGAGTTGTTAACCAAAACCCTTCAAACCCAACTGAGAGCTATAGAACTCTGGGTTGCTTACTTCAACTGTGAGCCTCAGTTTCTCCTTTAAAATAAGGATAAACTACCTCCTAAAGACTTTTTGTAACAATTCAATAATATGACATACAAAATCCCAAGTCTAGTACCTGGCACATAACAAGAGCATGATAAATAATAGATATTGTTATTTTTGTCCATATTCAATATTTAAAGCTCTACTTTTTTTGAGACAGTCTCTTGGTGTGGGTTGATATTTACTGATGTCCATGGAGTTTTCAAGGGGAAATCTCATTATAATGAGAGTGAATAGAATCTACCTTGTTATAGTGAGGGCTGGGGATGTGGCTCAGAGGTAGAGTGTCTACCTGCACACATGAATCCTTGGGTTCAATCCCTAGCAGCACCACAATAAAAGTAAACATAAATAAATTGTTACAATTAATATTTGTTTAAATGTGTTCACTAACCAAAGTCACTTGGCCTGTTTGTAGGGATTGCAAGATGAAAGAGAAAAACTCCTCAAGGACTCTGTTACTCCTGAGTACTGGGGGCATTCCATCCAGAGCTTAGAGCATGTCACCCTTGATCTCTGCTCACTTAGGAAGCAGGGTCTTGCAAGTGAAGCCCCTCCAGGAATAAGTGAGGCTCAGGGCTGGGTCTGTCTTCCTTCATCTATTCAGCAGAAATGCCTGATGATGATCTGTATCCCTTTCATCTACCCCTCCCTAGGGAAGTGAACATGTAGAATCCACATAGCTGTGTGCATCTTTCTGAGAGACACAGGAGGGATCTGACAGGATGAATGCTCCAAGATGCTGTGCATCTAAGGTTATGGGAGGGCACTAGGGATGGACTTCTCAGAAGGAGAAACAGTCAAGGAGCATGCAAAAGCTCCTCCCTCCTAATGGAATCCCCCTCATTACCTGCTGTGTGATCTAGACTGTCCTGGAACTGAAAAGAAGCTGAAATATGGAAAATACTAAACACGGAGCAAGAGATTTCCTTGTTCTTATGTAAGCCTATTCAGAATATCCATGTTCAACATATTCAGCTCACTATTTTTAAAATAAGCAACAGGGGAATGAATTTGAAAAACTTTCCCATGTACATATGTAAATGTATCACAGTGAATACCACCATCATGTACATTCACAAGAAATTAATTTAAAAAAAAAAAACTATGGATAAATGGCAGAAAATCAACAGAGGGAAGAGAGCAGGGGTGGGGTGACAGAAGAGGAAGGAGTAGTACTGGGGTCTGAATTAGAACAAGATAAATTCCATGCTTGTACAATAATTCAAAATGGATTCTACCGTAATGCGTAACTAAAAAGAACCAACAAAAAATAAATATAACGAAACAAAAGCTAGCATTGTAAATTCAACTGTAATTCCCTTTAAAATACTATGTATGTTTATGCATGGAAAAAAATGTGTAAAGAATGCTCTGTACTTCAATTTGACATGGTGGGTATAATTCAGTTCTTAAAATATAAGAATGTGCATTTCTGAGCTATGTTGAAGTCCACAACAGCCCCAGCATTCATGATGTCAGACAGTATAACACCAATTACTTTCCTCTGAATTTCTCCAAATCAAATGAAACTTTGTGGGGGTTTTTTGTTTGTTTGTTTGTTTGTTTGTCTAAGATGCCAAGAATCCCAACTATTTAATAAATGACCCTGATATGGTAACATTCAAAAATACAATGGGACTTGCAATCCTATACCTATTTTACTGCAACTCTTGATTATTTTTACCATGATCATTAAGTTTCTTGGGTAGTTTACAAATATAAGTGGATTTTAGTTGATGGATGGAAAATATCAAACTTACACAAAACAAAATAATCAACCAAGACATAAGTTATGATTTTTGAGACATCAATATTTTGTTTTCCAAAAACGTACTTGCTTTTGCCTTTATTGAAGTCTCAACGTCTTTTAATGGTAGAGAAGTATCTAGAAATGAAGCTTTAAAACTCAACTGCTCAAGGGGAAACACAGACATAGCCTCAAAGTCACATTAAAAACAAATAGATGATATTCTTTCCTTTTTAAAATGGACATTTTCCTTTTGACAATGGAGGTGGGGAACTATGTGTACTTTAAACCAAGACCAGCTTTAAGCATTTTCTGCTTCCAGTGTCTGCATCTTGACCCTGTCCCATTCATAGGATTCCCTGGCGTGAGATTTTGCACACCACTGGGGAATTCTGTGCTGTGATTTTCTGGGGATTCCATTGAGCTGACACTGTCGTTGGGGGATAATATCCAGCAACCCACAATGGACCTAGTGTCTTTTTAAAGTCAGTCCATGCTTAAAAGGCTCCCATAATTCTGACTGGACTGGGATTACAGAGAAGAAAGAAATACCCTGTGCTATCTTCCTAACACCTGATCTCCCTGTGGATCTGAGTACAATAACACCGAGACCAAAGGCTCCTGTGCTGCTGTGACCTGGAGGCCCCTCCCAGGCATGGCTCTCACAGTCCTACCAGGAGGCTTACCTTCAGAGGCAGCACCTCTTTGTTTATAGAAAAGAAGGCAGCCATGGCTTTGGTCCAGGAACAAAGACCAGCTACATTCCCACACACGCGTTTAGCAGTTTCAATGTTGTAGTCGGCCATGTCAAAGTAAGGGCTCAAAAATTCTATCACTTCTTCATTGATTGTGTCTTTGGGGAATTGCTGTAGAAGAAAAGAGCAAAATTAAGTAAAAACACTTTTTCTTCCATGTAATCAAATTCACATTATGTTCTCAGTGCAAATGAAACTATTGAACAAAAATGGATGGTATTTTGTCAGTATCTCAGGACATCAGGCAAAAGTCGGAAAGCAAATCACAGCAAGGAGTGATTGAAAAGAAGCCTGTGAGAGTAACTTTGTCTTCTATAGACAAGAAATGACAATCCTAAGTAAATATACTGGGATTCAGGGAAAGTATAAATTATTTAGGTGGTTAAACACTCACATGGTTATTAGAATTTTAAAAGCAAAAAAAAAAAATTCTTGTCATTAATCCTAAATAGGTGAATTACAATCCTATAATATTAACAGTGAAAAACAAACACACACGGGTATACTCAGCCTAATATAGGTTTAGCATTTATCAGCTACTAAATGCTTAATACGTTCAGAGAGAAGTTCTATTAACCTCACCTATGTGAAAACAATAACTTGTACATTAAAGCTTGAGGACAATAAATTAATTTTTAATTATAAACCTATCAATAACATAAGAAAAATTAATATCCTCTGAAGGAATATAATTTTAAAATAGCATAGAAATGGGTTAAATATGCCTCTCTGTGTCAGAAAGAAAAGACTGACCAAACAATGAAAGCAGACTTTTTAAAATGAGGGAAGTACTTCAACTAAAAGAGAATGCTTAAAATATTTCTGAGTAGGAACAAATTTAGCACCTAAATAACTCAGTAAAATAGCCTTCAGACAACACATGTAACAGAACTCATTCTCATTCAGACTCCCTTGAGACAAATTTCTTTTTTAAGACTTTATAAATAGTGAAACCAGAAGATAAAAAAACAGAAGAATATTTAGAAGCAATAGAAGGGTCGTGGTGACAAGAAAACCAATAGCAAGAAGGCTTCCAAGAGCAGGGGATCTGCCACAAGGTAAATAAGGCAGGAATCTGAAATTACTTGCTAGTATTCTGATTAAAATCCAATTCCATTGTCACATAGTCTCATAGTTACCTGAGAAAAGTCTATGACCTACAAGTTTTATAAGCTACTTATTATTACAGCAGCTAGAAGGTGCCTCATAGATATTCTAGCCACAGCAGTCACCTGAACAATGCTGAATTGAAAACCAAATGAAAATGTGTGCTAAAGTTACATCTTAGGAAATAGGCTTGTGTTGGGTATTTCCAGTTAGTAGTCTCAAGATTGAAACATAAAAGACAAAAGAATAAAACTTCTGAAGAAATCATAGGAGAATTTTTTCTTTCTTAGAAGACAGCCAAGATCTAAACAGAACACAGAAAGCACTGTTAACAAAAATAGCAACATGTTGGAGTAAATTAAAATTAAGAATGTATGCTTATCAGAAGACACCATTAATAGAATGAATAACTAAGTCAGGAAGTGGCAGGAGATATTTAAAAATATATAAGTGACAAATCAGTCATGTTTTTATATATAAAGACGTTTTATGCATTGATAATTTTTTGTTGTTGTTGTTACAAGGGATTGAACCCAGGGGTCTTTAACTACTGAGCCACATCCCCAGCCTTTTTATTTTTTTTATGTAGAGACAGGGTCTCACTAAGTTTCTTAGAGCCTCACTAAGTTGCTGAGGCTGGCTTTGAACTTGCGATCCTCCTGCCTCAGCCTCTTGAGCCACTGGGATTACAGGCATGTGCCACCATGCCCAGTATCATTTAAAAAAATTTAATGGATAAGAAACTTGAGCAGGTACTTAGCCAAAGAATGCCCAAAAGGCTTATAAACCTATGAAAATAGTTTTATCACCACTAGTCATCAGGGCAATTCAAATTAAATCCACGATAATAAGATGGTACTACAAACATATCAGAACAGCTAAAGGTGAAAAATGTGGAGAAAATCCTACACTACCAGTGGGTATGTAATTTGACACACAAACTATGTACTGAAATTGATTAAATGAGTACAACCTAAGACGCAGAAATTCCATTTCTGCATATACAGCTCCCAAATGACCTGTAGATCAATACTAGCAACAGCTTTATTTGTGATAGCCCCAAATTAATAAAAACCCAAAAATCTATCAACAGTCCAATGGACAAATTGAAGCTATTACAGTGTTTCACACTGGTGCTGATTCAGACAGGCTTGTGAGAAATTATCATCAAAATATGGGAAATTTGTGCAAACTGGTTGTTAAACATGGTCGTATTAAAGTTAAAGCATATAAACTTATAATTGAATAGGTTTCATTTAAAATAAAGATAAGCGAAAACTCCTTGTTTCTTATTATTTTACAACAGGTCCCTGTCATTTGTGTGTTTTGGGGCCATTTGCACCTGTGGCAGCCATCTGGTGACACTCTGCACATTGACATGCTGCCATGACTTTCCCCAACACTACATTCAGCAACAGGCCGTCCTGAGAGTTGTGACACGGTGCCAAAGGCTACAAATCAGAGACTTTTTTTTTTTTTTCCCCTTTCCTTCAAAGAACCACCTGTTAAACATTTAGCACACACACCATTGCACATTCACATACAGGAAATCTATAAATGAAAAAGAATGAAATATTGCCCTTTGCAACAAGAAGAATGAATCTCACAAATATGCCAAGTGAGAAAGGTCAAGACCAAAAAAAAAATTCACATGACATGATGTCATATATGTGAATTTCAAAACAAACAAAACTAATTATTGGGATAAAAGTCAGAATAATAGTTATTCCAAAGGAGGTTATTGACTAGGTTTGAGCACAAGAGAACTTTCTGGAATTTAGAAGTATATATTTTGCTTTCAGTGCTCATTAATAGGTGCATGCATATGTAAAAATTCATCAAGAAGTACATTTAAAGTTTGTGCATTTTAGTACATGAAGGGTCTACCTCCTAACAATCAAAAATGAAAATTGATACACAAGAATTACTACTGAGACTTTCAAAATATAAATAAATGCATATACAGTAGGGTGCCTATATCTGTGAGCTCTGCATTCACAGATGCAACTAACTGTGGGTCAAAAATATCCAGAAAAATAATTGTGTCTGTGCTTACAAATATTTATTTTTTTTGTCATTGTTTCCTAAACAATATAGTATAACAACTATTTGTTCAGAATTTACATTGCATTAGGACTATAAATAATCTAGAGGTCTCTTAAAGTATCCAGGAGAATGCAAGCAGGTTATATGCAAATGCTATGTCATTTTATATAGGGACTTGAGCCTCCTTTGATTTTTGTATTCACAGGGGTCCTGGAACCAGTCCCCTGCAAATACTCGGGGATGACTATATTTGAATTCATACTCATACAATAAAAACACATATATCTTCTCCTTGAATTAACTTTTTAACTTTTATCGAAGTGTACATATCACTGATGATGCTTTACTACACCTAAAGTCTGTCAGGAAAAGCTGTAACGCTTCTGATGTCTTATGTTTGAAAGAGAAAATTCTACTCTGAAAAAAATACTTGGACTCCTGTTCAAACTACCTATGTAGAATGTGTTCTTTCTAGAAACTTGTTCCCCTAAAGGACTTGGCTACTCCAGCAGACTGAGCTCCTGTTAGCCCATCATTATTGAACTACCAACCTGTAAGTTCTGTAAAAAGTTCCCTGCAGTCATCAGTTTCAGAGATTCCTGCCAGGAAGGAATAGTGCAGCTTTTCTCCAGGTCAATTTTCACGGCGTTGACTTTCCTTTGAAACAGCAGCAGCACACAGTCCATGATGCGCATGATAAGGTGAGGGGGTCTGCCCAACGTGCGGACAGTCGCTATGTCGGAGGGCTTGATGGTCTAGGGGCAAAAGGAGGGGACATCCAACTTCAGATAAGAAAATGCAGACCAACACACCTTTCATGTCTAAATGGTGCTGTTTCAACAGAGAACATTTTTAAGTTATACTCAGAGTCATGAGGTCTAGACACATAGTTTATACCAAAGAAATGCATGTCCTAAAGAGTTCTAATTTTTGCAATTCTAACTGACACTGAGAGAAGAGAAATGTTGGTGAGCAGATAAGGAGTTGTGACTTCTCTGAAGCTGTATAGACATCTTGGTGTCAGAAAAAAATGAAAAATGTATTCTGGGGAAAAAAGAGCACTCAGCACTTAAGTAGGTATCAGGGTTCGAAACCAGGAAAAAAATATCGTATTTGCAGTATGTGCTTTTTCACTCATTAGCTATGTGGGTCAAGAATCTGCCTGTCTCTCAAGCAGCTCAGACTGTCACAGTGGACTGACACCAGAGGGTAGCCTCAGGCTGACAGATTGAATAATTAGAGGTTTCTTAGCTGGGAGCTGACCTTTAAATGAAGGAACTTGAGCAGTATGAATTTCACAAGGCTCTCAAAAAAGTTCCATTCCATTTCTAATACAGACCTTCTCAGAGAGTAAATTATTTAATAGTCATGCCCGTTTTGGTTGATAATAATTGTTCTCTCTCTTAAACTCTTTATGAAGTAAGTGTTGGAAAAATATTAACTATGAGTCCATTGCAGTAATATTTCTAGGACAAACAGTGGGTATCATTCTTTCTGCCTCTTGGAAACCTTTAGTCTTGTTTGCATTTCCATCACTCCTGTCAAAAGAAGGTAACTAATGGCCTCCTCATCAGAGCAAACGATCTTTACTCTGAAGATTAAGAAACACATACAACTTTGAATTTCAGAAAGTAACTATACACCATGAGAAGGTTCGTTTCAATACACTGCATTTCTAAAGGCCAGACAGATAAAGGTTAAGGAGAATTCCTGGTAAAGCACTAAAGGTGGCAGAACTTCATTTGAGAAGTGTGGCTGTAAGGAGATAAATAGAATGGCAGCCAGTAGGGAAAGCAGAATATATGAATAGTATGTATGGACTTGGCAGGCTGATCTTGCTTTATCTTTGAAATAGAGAATTTTCAGATGAAGTTGAAAATTCTCAGGTATAAGTAGTTAGCGGGAGTGTTTTATTTATCTGAAGTTCAACAAGGTTTGGGCTCATTATTGAATTCATCTTTCCTCTGAAGGCAAAGTAATGTCACCATTAGGTAATCTACATAACCACAGCAATATAACAGTTATTTAACATCTGGCTGTATCTTTTTATTTTTGCTTCCAGCTATTTAAAATCAGATTAAGATAGGAAGGGGCACATTCTTAACTGTCACCTTGTTTCTTATGCAAATGTAAACTGATGTCAAAATGCTAAGAGTTTGGATGTACTGGGAACTTTCCTAGTATAAATTGGTGGGCCTCTGTTTTAAGATTTCAAAAGTTCATCAAGAGGTAATTAGATAGAGGCAGGACCAAGGGAGGAAATTATAAAAATCTCTCCCTCACATCCTCCAACAGTTTGGATGTTCAATGTCCTCCAAAGGTTTGGTCTATTGGGAGGTGAGGGAGTATTTACAAGGTGGCCCACTGGAAGGCCATCAGGAATTGGAGGAGTACCCTTGAAGGGGAGATGGGGACTCCAGCCTTTCTCTCTTCTTTTACTTCCTGGCCACAAGAGAAGCAGTTTTTCCCCGCCACATGCTCCCACCATAATGTGCTGCTTCACGACAGGCTTGTGATTGTACATGATGTGAAGTTACCCTGGTGTGTATTCATGTATGAACAGCGGAAAGTTATGCCTGATTCCTTCAACTGTCTTTCCTAGTCCCATCTCCCTCCCTTCCCTTCATTCCCCTTTGTGTGGAGCCTTATAGACCTTACCTAATGGCCTTTTAAGAAAGACCTGAGATGCAGTCTGCTCTAGTCCTATGCTTCCATTAGGCACCATGAATTCAACAAGGTTTTCAAAGTTTCTTTGCTCTAACATTGTCTTCTCTGTGTTGCTCAGAGACTCTCAGTGCGGCCACAGTGCCAAGAAGATGGGAGGGGGGATGCTGAGGTGACCAGAAATCTGAAAATGGAAGACCCTGAAGGAGACTTCAAGGATTAAGGAGGACAGTTCAGCCAGCATACAGAGAAATGGAGGAACAGGTAAGAAACAGGTCACGTGCATGTGCCAAATCTATAAAGAGCTAAAAGAACCTCTAAGCAGAAAATGTCACTGGGAGTGCTCCGGTGGCTAGAGCTTTAGTCTCATCTAGGACAGCACTCCTTGATGTGATGAATCTATTTTTGTCTTCAGTCCTCTTCTTTGACCTTAAAGTGGTATCTGTTACATCACAAAAATGTACCTGCAATGCTGCTTCTGCTTCTTCTAAAGCTGGTTTTGCAGCTTCGAGTTTCTCTTCAGCAATGGCTTTGTCTTTAGAGATACTGTCTACGATGGCCTGGGCTTTGTCCTTCACCTTCTGTACCTCAGCCTTGACTGTTTCGGCAGCCTGTGCTTTCATTGTCACTTCCTTTAAGACCTAATTAAACATAAAACCAAAACTACCTCATCCAAGATTGTAAAGACCCAACAGAAAAATGCACAGTTTTGCCTTGATCTGCTGGTTTTGTCCACTGACCCAACTTTTCATATGTGAAATTAACAGTATTTTATTCTTAAAGAAATAAGCATAATTCCACAGTTATAAGGTAGTGAATACACGGGCATCACTAACACTTCTGAACTAGGAGCTCCAAAGGAACAGGACCCATGTATAAATATCTACCCACCATGTCAGCTTTATCATTGGCCACCTGTAGTTCCTTTTCTTTTACTTCGAGTTCTTTGCTCAGAGCTGCAACTGATTCTGAAGCTTCTTTCAGTTTTTCCAAACCGGTATTCATTCTGGGGGGGGGGGAATAATCCAAGTAAGCGATGTTAAAATTTGTGGTGCTTGGACACATGTTCCAAGCACTAGGTCACTAATATGAGTAGAAATGGTCACATTTAAGAATAAGTATATATGCAAAGAGAAAATCCAAAATGGCGCCACAAAAGGGCGTAAAACCAGGTTTAGTTCTAGCTCGACCACAGGTTCTTCACAGACCCTGTGTGAGAAGCGTGAGCCCACTAAAACATGCTTGTTCCATAAGGGATGACAGTGGATTTAAAATTTGTGTCATGCAGGAAATGTGCTTAATGACATTTATCCCAATGACAATCAAATGTCTGAAGCCCGATTATGGAGGAAATAAATAACTACTATTTTTCAAAAATAGTATAATAAATAACTATAAAATAAATAACTACTATTTTTCAAGAGTCTGATAAAGAAGAAAGATCTGACCTCAAGAAAATATAAATTAAATCCATCAGAACTGCCCCAGAAGAGACTAACTACCTACCTGAACTTGAGATAGTGTGCTCTTAAAGATGGGAATCCTCAGACTCATTTATTCCAATCACCACCACCACCACCCCAACCCAGGGGGTTTGGCGGCCCTGGCTGATTCTGGCTATATTCAGGCAAAAGATGTGAGTCTTCAGAGAAGCACAGGGCAGAGCAATAAAATTTGGAACAAATTTCAGGGAAGCAGTATTCACTATGCAGTGAGCATATACATTAGCCAGGTTATTCTACCCTACCCACTCAGAGGGGTGGGACAGAGGAAGGAGGGAGGGTCTGCATCCTCACTGCCTCCCAGGTCTCTTATTGCTATCACTGTGTCATTCCATATCACAGAAGGTGGCAGTGCACCTAAAACCTGACAACAGTTCGTACGATTGGGCAACAACCAAGTCTCTAGGAATCATGGGATAATCCTCCGGATGGGCTCATCCTCGGCACTACTGGTATCCCGGGCTGGATAATTCTTTGCTGTGGGGGCTGTCCTGTACACTGCAGAATATTTAGCAACGTCCCTGGCCTCTACCCATTAGATGCCACTAGCCTCCATCCCATCCCCAATCCTGCTAACCCCACTCATCACGAACAAAAATGTCTCCAGTCATTGCAAAATATCCATGCAGAAGAATTTTGCTGCAAGATGAGAACCCCTGAACACATAATTCACTCCTCTAAAATGACTTTGGTTGAACTTCACACTCACCTGTTGGCCAGGGTCTGTACCTCTACACGCTTTTCTCCATATATGAACTTATAGCCCTGAATAAAGGAGGAGAGGTATGATTTGGGGGTCACGTGGGTAGAACGTCGGAATCTCTGGAAATAATCAACACACTTCTCGGCCACCCCATCCTGGAAGGAGCCCATGCATTGGACCACCTCCCTCTTGGTTTCCAAGCTGCAGTCAATATCATAGGAAGAGAGGAAGTGTTCAGACACTGCAAGGAATCAGAATAACAGCATGTGAGATACAGATGTGAATTACCATTTTAAAAGTTGCCTGGCTATTTTTAAAGGACTGACACACTTCCTAGGACTGCAAACCATTGTGGTAGCCCCAGCTAGGTAGAACTATGTCAGCACTTTTGGCCCCAGGCCTAAGACATCAACAATTCCATTTTCCCTTTTATATACAAAACTATAAAAGACCTTCAGCCTATCATCATTCTTTGTTTCTGGTGCTTGTGCAGAGAAGTCTCCTCTACACAGCTGCATGTTCTGGTCAGCAGCCAGCCTGTTTTATGGTTTACATAAGGACAAAAGTGATACAAATAACTCAGACATCAGTGCCCACCTGGTACTCATATTTAACAATCCCACTTATTTATTTTGTTTCTACTCAGAATCTGTCAGTCCCTTAATTCCTCCAGGCTCTGACTGCATTTGGCACATAGAAATGTTCATCACTAAAATTTTTTATGACCAGGTTATCCTGCTCTTAAATGCAGCAGCTGGCCCTTAGTGGCTGGATCTAATTTGTAGCATCCTTTAGAAATGTTTGGGCAAAAATCTCTTCTTGGAGACCTTTACCTTCCTCACAGTGCCTGACAGCGGACCAATTTGAAGATAGCATTTTCTGCTATAAGAATGAGCCAAGAGCTGATCAATTGCCACATACATACTGAGTGTTTCCTGTATATCCAGCACTATGAGGGGTGGCATGGAAAAGAGAAATATAAAACCTGATCTCAACCTCAAAGAATTCATGAGGATTATGCATAATGTAGTTAAAAATTGTCACAACCATTTTTATGTATTTTAGAAGAACTAGCCTATGTATATAACTAGCCTATGTATATAGTTACAAATGGAAATATAGCCAGTAAAAACTGGAGGGAAAGAAAAGGAACCAAGTAGGCAAGGCTAACATGTGACAGCACAGACATACAGAAGGGTAGCTTTTCATCATTAGTAGTTGATCACTAAACTAGGTTCTCATGCAGTAAACAGCAGGGACCATTCATCAGTTTGGTTACAAATACAATTTACCATATGCTGCAAGGCAATAGATTAAGACACATTCAGAACACATATTTTCTAGTATGAGTTTAGAAAATGCTATAAAGAAGAGTTTAAATTCTGGGAAGTTTAATTCTAAGCACTGGAAAGATAGAAACAATTCTTACCTATGACAATGTGTGTGTGTGTTTGTGTGTGTCTGTGTTTCTGTGAGTGTGTATCTGGGGATTGAACCCAGTGCCTTGCACATGCTATGCAAGTGCTTCACACTACCACTGAGCTATAACCTAGCCACTCTATGACAGAGTTTTTTAAGTGCTAACCACAACAGTGCAATGTCCACCATACAGAATGCACAATGCTAAGTGCTTTACTTGGCATTATAGGATATATTCGGGCAGCTCCCACTCACCAGAAACTTCTTTGTTTTACCACATGATAAATTTTTTCTTACTTAGATGAGTGGAGAGAATCAATATGGTGACCTTTCTCTTTATGTAGAAAGTTATCTTTTTATATTCCTCAAAATAAAAGAGAATAAAAATGGGATGATTTCATACAGGAAAGGTTACATAAAGGACCAGAATATTCCCTCTCGGGGTGACCCAGGCCCACTGAGAGGCAATTATTGACATACACTCACCAAGACAGGGACCCACTTTCAAGTATTTTGCAACATAAAATTAAGCATAATTTTTCTGTAAATGTTTTCATTAAGAGATTCAGTCTATCTACATTAATAAATATTTTAAAAACTTACTTTTTTTCAAAAGTACTACAGTTGTTAAAATACTACAACATCTTGTATTAAACTTCTGAATATCTATAAATTATAAATGTACCCAATAATTTAATACTTTCATTTTACTGAAAATATTTCTTATAATCTAAATGAAATTCTAACACAAATAAAATTACATACAGGTTGAGTATTCATTATGTTAAATGCTTGGGACAAGAAATATTTCAGATTTGGGAGTTTTTTTGAACTTGGGAATATTTACAGACACTACTAGTTAAGCATTCCTACTCTGAAAATATGAAATGTAATATGCTTGGAGACCAAAAAGTTCAAGCATTGTACAGATGCTCAAAAAGTTTTAGATTTCTAGTTTGGTAGTGAAGTGCTTTCCTAGAATGTACAAGGGCCTGGGTTCAGTCCCCAGTAACTAACACACATACACACACACACACAGAAAAAGTTTTAGATTTCAGAGCATTTTGGACTTTCAGATTAGGGATGCTCATATTTCTTTATTGATGTTTCTGGAAGTAATAATTTACTCAAAATAAGCATCCTTAGGGCAACTTAAATAAGTTTTTCTAGGAAGCCTATGATCAATTTTTCTGAAAATAATAAATAAAAGTTAAATTTCTAAGTGTGTTAAGCCCTTCCAATATTCACAAATGGTATGCTTTCAAAATAACATAAGGCAGGTTAGTATTAGGTGTGCAGTTGTCAGTTTCCCCAACAAGATGTGGTATTTCTTAACAACAAAAAAAAATATTTTACCCATTACTATGACTAGCACAGCACTAAACAGTCACATGGTGCAGGTGGTAAATACTTACTAGACTAAGTTGGAGATACAACCTCAAAAGCTTGCTGGTTATCGAAAAATTTAAAAAGATTTAAATGCCCAAGTGCGTAACAGGAAATACAAGCTACAGACATAGGAAGTCCAAGACAGGGGGAAATGTTTAAAATATCCCATAGGGGAGGATCACAGGATGTAATGAGACTTGCTTAAGCTTTGGAACTCAGATAAACAAAGAAGATGAGGGACAAGTGTGGAAAGATAAGGATGATTCCATCATGTTCAGAGGACAAGAAAGTGTATCTAAAGGTAGAAAGAGGTTTGTGCTGAGTTAGAAAAGACTACAGAGGAATTGGGGCCACGCTGTGGAAGGGTGATGAGTTTTAACGTGGGCGACCTGCTCGTGGAGCACCTTGTCAGACCTAATAGCTGCCCTAGTGGTGAACAGAAGAGACGCAGTCCTTGGCCTCATGGATTCTAGTCCAGTCATGGATGAGCATTAATCCACAAGCCACACAACTAGGTCTATGAATTGCAAACTGTGGTGGTCTCAAGAAGGACAGGCACCATGTGCTATGTGATGGACAACAGGAGACTGCTCAGCGCAGGAAAGGAGGAAGCACGGGAAGATTTTCCCAAAGGGGACATTTTGCTGAGTCAGCATCACCCAGATAAAGGGAGGAGGGTGCTGTGGAGAACGGGAGGATGAGGGCATTGCAGGGGACAAAGAAATGGCATGTTCAAAGATCCAGGAAACCAGCATGAGAGGGAAAAGTGTGCTCAGGAAAGGGGCCAGCTCTTTCCAGCTAGGAGGGTGATGCTAAATACCAATGGTTCCCTCCTCCCCCGGGAATAATAGAAGGACATGGAGAGATTTAAGCAGAAAGCAGCGCGGTTGGTTTGTGATCTTACCACTTTCCTGTCTGCAGTCTGAGACGGTTGGGAGACAGGAGAAGGTAAGGGAGATCCTAAGAGAGCAACTGGGTTTTTCCTGTGAGCAACAAGAATGGCTTGGCGTAGGGTATCAGTGAAACAGAAAGAGGCAGATTCCACCAGGAGTTAGGAGGCAACCCTGACCCCACACGGGAAAGGATCAGACTGCGAGCTGAAGGAAAGGCGGCTGCCCAAGACAAGAGGCAGATATGGATTCAAGGACCTGTGAAACATCCATGAGAATGGGTCAGACAGGCCGCTGAGAGCACAGCTTTCAAGCCAGGGGACAGACTAGGCAGGAGCTGAAAATCAGTGGGGCAGATTGTACAGGAGGCTAAGGGTGAGCTTTCCTGCAGAGAGAATCTGGAGCAAAGAAATGGGTCTGCCTTGCCCTCCAACATGCCTGGCTCCGTGAACACCAGGAAACTCAACAAACGTGTTTCCAACAGATGAACAAATAGATTCACGCATGAAGATCAGGACACTTGCTAGGAACTGAGACACAGAAATGGAAGTTTTCCTGCCTCCATGGAATCTTGGCATGGGTTGATGCAATGAGATTTAAAAGAATGGAACAGATTTGTGAGAAATTAACAAAGGAAGGAAGAATGATTTGTTTTATAAAAGAAGGGATGATTGAAGCAGGGACTTCATAGGAAGGGTCTATTTATAAACTGAATAATCTTAGTTGTGGCATATGACAGTTATGTCACCTGGTGTTTTTTGCTGTTAATGATAATATCTTACATGGCATTTTACAAAGTACTTGCACACTGATTATGATATTTCATAGTAAACTTTAGTATAACTCTGAAATACTGTTGTTTTGTGCTCTGCATGCATATCCTGCTTCAAGGAATTTTAAAATCTTACCTGTAGTTTTATTTATATTTTTATAGAACTTAGGATTTTAAATTGCCAGTCTTTTTTCAAGCTTTGTGAAACAAAGAGAAAACTATACTGCACACTCATACTTCAAACATGTTAAAATATTTTGTATTTAAAAGTCACGTCTTGGAAAACCATTATTGTAAAGATTAGTGTTCTGACAATAAAACTTCCCCAGTGGACATGATTTTGTTTTTGTTTTTGTTGTTTTTAAAAAGAAGGAATGTAGAGAAACAGAAATGACCAATTGATTTGTAAATATGATTGAGAGATGATAGATACATGAAAGATAGATACATGATAGATTAATAGATAAATGATCAATATGATAGATGACTGAAAGATATGATAGCTAATTAATAGATAGGACAGATAGATAAGAGAGAGAAATGGAGAGATGGATGGATGATAGATGGGAAAACTGCGTTCTAGCCCCAGTACTGATCCGACTGGCTCTTTCCACCTCGGATCAGTCCCTCAGCTTCCCTCTCCCCAGCTTCTCCATCTCTAGACCATCATCAGTCATTCTCACACAGGGTACCACAGAGTTGGAGGGACAGGGTGGGGGGTGGAGTGGCGGTGCTGAGGCGGGGAGATTCCAGAGCACCTCTTCTCCCTTCATCTTTCAGTGCTTTATCTGCTAGGGACACCTGTAAGGCATTACCAGGAAATAAACCACAAAATCAGACAAGAAGTCTGAAAACTACCACTCTGAATCAGGGTTCCCCTATAATCCTGAAACAGTGGTTCAGGATTATCTGCAGCTTTAAAAATAGCCACCGATAATTTCTCACCCAAATCTGAAAAAAAAAAAAAAAAAAAAAAAAAAACAGCACATTGAATGTATGATCCCTAACATGCTCTGCACTACTTTTATGTTCCAATTTCACTTACAGAGTAAGAGACGCATTAAGTTCCCATGAGATGGAAGATTGGACCAAAGAGGCAGGCTCCCTTCAGAGAACACTGAGTAACACCCTTTGTCAAGGACAGAAACCATTAGAGGACTGCTGGATAATGTTTTTCTCTCTGATGTACAGTATTGCAGCAATGAGAAGGAAATGTCCCAGAGACACTTGGTTTTAACTACTCTGGGGCCGACAAACCAACTTAAAAAGACCAGCGAGATTAACATCTTACTGTCTCCCTGTGACATCCCAAAAACTGCCTGGGGATTCGATCCAGGCAAAGTTTTCAAACATCTCTAAGAAAAACTGAAGTCACTATAAATTAACCCAAGGAGTAGAAATTGAAGGTCTCATGCTCTGATAAACATACTCCAGGAAAAATTAACTACCTCATAAAAAAGAACAACGTCACATAGCAAAAATTATCAAACGCTGTATGAAGCGTGTTAGTTCAACCCAATACAGAGACAGCCTAGGGCACAGATCATAAATGAATAAACAAACACTGTGAACCAGAAACCCTGACAGGAATATTTCTACCACACTAACCAGCGACTAAGGCGTCCTTAGGCCATCGGCTGAACCAGTCAATTGTGCACCCTGAAATAAGGGCAGGGAACTTCAAAGCTCGATTTCGGAATTTCTCCCCCACTGGAGAGAAGCAAAGCACTATATGAAGGTTGTTTCGGACCCGGCACATGAAGTAGTCATACAGGTTCTCATTGGTAGGAGGGCGCCTGGGGTGCTCTTTTTTCATGATTAAGGTCAGATCGCTATTAATTTCATCAATTTCGTCACGAGCAAACAGGTTGGAGACCTGAAAAAGAAGTACAGGCATCTTCATTCAGTACACACACATCCAAACAAACCACAGCACCCACCTCAGGAGCTATGATGCTTTTCCTACCCTTGTGGTCCTCATCTCACCTTTCAAAACTCAACTGAAATTTTCAAGATGAAGTCTACCCCATCTCAAAATCACAATCGACTCTATGATCAACTGCAAGGTCACAGCCCTCAAAGTGGGTAAAACAAACACACCAAAATGCAGCCTTTCTTCTCCCCTCTGCCCTGTTTTCTCATTTATCACTTGAGGCACTCATTGATGCTTTAAATGCTTAGCCCCTTGTTGGGACCTTCATTCTTGAAAAACACAATAGCTGCAATGGTGTATGCCTGTAATCCCTTCTCCGTGGGAGGCTAAGGCAGGAGAATTTCAGGTTCAAGGCCAGCCTGGGTAGTTTAGCAAGACACTGTTGCAAAATAAAATAAAAAGGACTTGGGATGGAGTTCAAGGGTAGAATGCTTGCTTAGGAAGTGTGAGGCCCCAGGTGCAAGTTCAATCTCTATATTGTCTAAAAAAAAAAAATCAATAGATAAAGCCATCCTTTATACTGACCACCAAGTCCCCAGTAGCATTTATTCAAAACTCCAAAGGATAGAAAATAGAGAAAGCTCTTAAGGTGGAGAAAATCTGGACAGACAAAATGTGTGAAGAATAAGTGAGATCCTACCTCACCCGATGATAAAACATTGTTCATATATTCTAAAAATGACTCGTCTTTAATCTCATTGTCCGTGAAAATAAAAGTGATTCCTTTGCCTTGGTGACCAGCTGTTCTATACAAAACCTTTAGGTCTTCCATCAGATTTGATGTGTTGTAGGATCTGAAGAAATATTGTCATTGTGTCGTTAGCTAAAATATTGTCATGGCAAAAAAGATCCTTGTAATAACAATGCTTTGCACCAGTTACTGGATATAAATGGAACTGGTACTGGCTAATTGATTTTTAAAACTCCACATTTCATAAAACATTATAATTTGGGTTTTTACACATAAAAAAACTAAATGAAAAGCCAATCTGTAACAGAAATATAATTTCTAACACAAGCAAATGTCAGTTGACTGAATACATGTACCAGTATGAAAATAGTTGTTGGAAATTATAGAACATTTTGAAAGCCCCCCCCCATCTGAAACTGGTATTTTAGAAGACATCTCATAAATTAAATCAATTCAAGTTTTAATTTTATAGGGAGAAGCTGCCCTATTACAAATGATCCCTCCTTGCCTCCCAATATGAGTATTACCCTCCATATCTTTTCTGAACAATCTGCACCAAATAGTCAGAAACACTATGAAATATCCCACTATAAATCTTCTATCAAAAGTAAATCTCTAAGCTGGGCGTGGTGGCACATGCCTGTAATCTCAGCACTTGGGAGGCTGCGGCAGGAGGATCTCGAGTTCAAAACCAGTCTCAGCAATGGTGAGGCACTTAGCAACTCAGTGAGACCCTGTCTCTAATAAAATACAAAAAAGGGCTGGGGATGTGACCCAGCAGTCGAGTGCCCCTGAGTTCAATCCCTGTTACCAAAAAAAAAAAAAAAAAATGTAAATCTCAGTTACAAGTCAGAATCAAGAAATGTTAGTGAGGTCTCAATAAAGAGTAGTCTATTACTGCCAGAAGTAGAATAAAAATATTCTAATCTTAAAGACTGAGACTTAGTAAATTAGTATTTGTCTTTTCTGTCATTAAATAAACTTGCAACCCACAGCACAGGAGCAACTGGCCATCTGACTTTTTTTTTTTTTTTTTTGATCCTTTTTTTTTTTTTTTTTTTTTTTTTTTGGTACTGGGGATTGAACTCAGGGGCACTTGACCACGGGGTCACATCCCCAGCCCTTTTTTTTTTTTTTTTTTTTTTTTTTTGTATTTTATTAGAGACAGGGTCTCACTGAGTTACTAAGTGCCTCGCCATTGCTAAGGCTGGCTTTGAACTCGTGATCCTCCTGCCTCAGCCTCCCAAAGTGCTGGGATTACAGGTGTGTGCCACTGTGCCCGGCTCTGACTTTTTAATAGCTCCTCATATTTAACTTCTATACTGTGACCTATTTTAAAATCTATAAGTTCATGGTTTCCAAATTGTAGGCTCTTGCATTCCAGCCTCAGCCACACAGCTGTGCAAAGCCCTAAGGGACAGGATGCTCTCTTAAAGGCGGTGAGAAGGCAAGGCAAACCTTGGCCCTTTCTGTCATTGGTGATGGGTCATTCCTGGTGTGACATGCAGAGGAACAAACTTGTCTCAGTCAGGATTGCACTAGGGTACATTTACTGAGGCCCCAAGATGCAGTTGAAGCCACAATGCATTAGGAATCTGGATTGACTACCAACGTCCTGCAATCAATTTCCAGCTACATCTGTTAGGTCAGGCAATTCACTTCAACTTCAAGATGGGCTACCACAATCTGCCCTCGTAATCCAATGAGCTCTTCAATAAATCAAATTAGCTCGTGCATAATAAAGCGCTTTGAAAACAATACGGTTTTATACAATGTTAGGAACAAAAATCAGTCCGATCCTTTTCCTGTGCAGGTTGTATTTTATTTGGCTCTGCTTCTGTCCACAAACAAGAAGATCATACAAAGGTAAACACAGCATATTTCTGTCAGCCCTGGTACTTGAATAAAATAGCAGTGTTATGGTTTGGAGCTGGAATGTCCCCCAATGTATCGAAGGCTTGGTCCCCAATGCAGCAGTGTTCTTATGGGCAGGATCTTGGGAAGAAATTGAATCATGAGGGTTCTGAGCTCATCAATGGATTCATCTGAAATAAACCCTTCCTCCCCTAAATTGGTTATCTCAGGTATTTTGTCAAAGCAACAAGATGCTGACTAATACAAGCAGTCTTTAAAGTTATGCTCCAAGAAGAACCCTCTAATTCAGACCAAACACAAACTGTGACAACAGCAGCTTGAATAACAGAATCTCCAACCCTGCAGATTCAACCTTTGTCCTAGCAGGTGTCTATGAGACGCCCCCCAAGAGACAGGTCACGTGCTTTGCCCATCAATGCCCAGCAAGCAAGGCTTCCTGCTTCCACACCTATAAATTAACCTCAAATAATCTTCATTCCAACTAAACTTCCCAAACTGGCTTCCTGTTTCCAACCTTATCTAGGCTAATCCTGAAACTCTCTTTAAGTGCTCTGAATTACCTCCACTTAGCTCTTCCTATTCACCCACTATGTTGCCGCCGGAAGCGATGGCCGCTTGGAGCAACGGAGCCGCGCGGGAAGAAGTTCAAAGGCAAACTGGAAACAAACAGCTTTTTTATTCTGATAACTTTTCTCTCTGGCTCTAACAACGACTTTAACACGCACCACACACACCACTAAACAACCAACACACCAAAAAATGGCGCAGACCCGATCAGCAATCTCGGCTCAAGTCTCTCGAGATCCCGGGCCAAGTCCTGCGAGATCCTGGGCCAAGTCCTGTGAGACTACGGAAGGCGGCAATGCCCAAACATCTCCATGGCCCGTAGTCAACTGCAATCTTAGCCATCTCCCCAAACAGGGCTCCTAAACCACCAGTTGTGCTCTCTCCCTGCACTAACCACACATAGCTGATGACAACTCCTCTGGGGTCCCCTCTCCTGATGAAACCACCCAGTTAGTTTTCCAAGCCCCAAACCAGGATGCACCAAGTCCATAAGGTCCAGCTTCCGATGAGTCTCCATATTCCCTGTCTGCACTCTCAATCCCACCACTCACGACAGTGTCACACCTTGCCCCAACCCGAGACAGCCGCATTGCTATTCCAGTTTAGTTCCTGCCATTCCCTCACTGCACATCCGAATCTGACATGTCCTGATGGTGACCCATCAATGGTTCCCTGCTGCTCTCAGAGGAAGTCTCAGCTCCTTCGCAGGCCTGCACGGGACCTTGTGTCTCTGTCTCTTCTCTTCCCATCTGTACCCTCTCACTGGGCACCCAGCCATACGCAACTGCTTCCAGGCCTCAAATGTGACTTCACACGCGCTGACTGCTCCTCCTCTCTGCGTCAATTCCTACTCACACTCAGGTTTCAGTTTAAGCATCATTTCCTCCAGGAAGCGTCCTTGATCACCCCCTCGTTTAGGAGCACCTCTCTCAGGCATCAAGGGGAACGGTCTGCATTCATTTCCCTATCTTAGATAGATAGATAGCACCAACAAATCACACCTTGTTGAATGAGTGGCTCCTTGTCTGTCCCCTTTGGAGTCACTGTAAGGTCCATAATAACAGAAGCTACATTTGTCTTTACCATAGTTTGGCTCTGGAATGTCCCCCAAAGGCCCTATGTTGAAGGCTTGGTCCCCAAACTGTGGTTCTGTTGAGATGGGGTGGAACCTTTCGGAGGCAGGGCCTAGTGGGAAGCAGTTAGGACCTGGAGGCATGAACTTGAAGGGGTATTAGGACCCTTTCCTCCTCCACCCCCCACCCTTCCCAGCTGCTATGAAGCCAGCAGCTTTCCGCCTCAACCACACCCCCTCCACCAGGACGCTCTGCTTTGTCACTGGTCCAAAACCCGCAGAGCCAACCGACCATGGAGGGAAGCCTCTGAAACCATGAGACAAGATAAATCTTTCCTCCTACTAAGAAAGTTGACTGACACAGCATCGCTCCCCTGGCCAGCACCAGACACATAGTCAGTGTTCAGTAAACACTTTGAAGTGTTTGAGTAAATCGATCTACATTTTTATCTATTGTCCATTGTATTACCATTCTTGAAATCTGTATTAATGAGCAGGAGAGATAAATTTCCTCTGAAATGCACCAAAAGAAATAATACAATACTCATATTGTATATGGCATAAAAACAAAAAAAGAGCAGCTATTCACTATAATGAAAGGCTGAAATGTTTCAGAAGTAGATTGTTAATGTGCAATGTTCATGGACCATGACAAGGGTTGAAAGGGGACGCCTAGTCAACATTCAAGAAGGAAAGCTGTTGTGATTGTTAATGTATATAAGAAAAAGGCATTCTTAACTTCAGGTGGCCTCTGGTAACCTTTTTCCAAAATCCATTCTAGGTTAAAGTCAAAGCTTTTTACCTTGTCAGAGTGATCTGGAAGGAAGTATAGCCAGCAATGAATGAAGCCAACCTTGTCAAGCTCTGCTTTCCTGATCCGCCCACCCCGACCAGGAGGGCATTTCCCCGAGGAGTACGAATGACTCGCGAGATCTATAACATGGAATAGAAAAGGCATCAATCTATCAACATGTAAACGGACCACTTTTTCCATTTGTTCAATGTGAAAATAAGGCCAAATCATCATTTTGGAAGACAGAAAAGATCAGAATTGGAAAGAGCTGCTGGTTGAAGGAATGAGTTTGAAACAGTACTGTGTTTAGGATGCATTAGATGGGGCAGGGCTGGTGGGGGCTGGGGAGGCAGGGTGCCTTTAGGAACACAGAAGACACCAGCAGAGGAGTCACAGAGTCCAGACTGGCTGGCTCTGTGTTGTCGAGGAGGTAATGGGGACGGTGAGGTGTCCTTTCTGTTTGCCCAGCCTATTGCAGGGCAACAGGGAAGAGAACAGAAATTTCAAAATAATGTCTATCCTCAGAATGCAGAGCATGCAACTGAGTAAGATATCCTCCACATTGGAAAGAGGAGTTTAAATCAAAGAGAAGTAAAATCCTAAAACAGGGTATAGACAATAGAAACACCTTCCTATTTTTTGGCAAAGACAATGAACCTCAGATATCCACTAAGAAGTGATTAAAGGATGGTCTTAGAAGGCTGCTCTATGATGGCCAGTTGCCCCAGACCATGCCAAGTGCCCCTTCATATTTATTTGTTTTATTCCTACTTAATAAAGTAGAAATAAATGAACTACTTAAACCATTGGGTTTATAGCCCCACCTGGAAAGCATCAGGTGTAGAATTCTTGACAATCCTGTTCCCTTGTGTGGTAACTATTTCTCTTTCCTTCCTAACTGCATTTGGAACCTGGGGTACTGCTGTGAAAGTCATATGCCCAAGACAAATGAGGTTGAGGGCTGAAAGGGGTCACTTCTCCATAGCCAGGGAAGCTTCCCAGAGTCACCAGGGCTCTGTATTCTGCCAAGGTTTTGCCAAACATCCTTTCCCAAGATTTCCTCCTCTAGCTGGAGTGTGTTTCATCCCTGTTGGAAATACCCTTGGGTTTTGGACTCTCTCACCTACTTTAGCATGAATCCTGGGGGGAAAAAAAGACCATGTTTCCCTGCTCTGTGGGGAGCTGACAACCTTGAGGCCAGCTGTCATCCCAGCTCTGAGCACATCCCTCCAAGTGACTCTCTCCAAGTTATAGAGGGTGAGGGGGTGGATGTGTTTTGTTGTTTCATCTTTAAAGGGAGACAACACAGGTAAGGAGCTACCAGAAGCCACGCTGCAGTCTTGTGTGCTTCCTCGGTGGCCATGTTTTGACCATAATTGTTTCCTTCATGTGACGTGAGTGAATATATTAGGGGTTTGTAAAAATTTTGTCTGTCTGGTATTAAGGAAACGTCATCTCAACATGTTTACCTGGAACTGGGTTGAAGTCCCACATTTAAATTTCCCAGTCCCCAGCACATGGAACACCCTCAAAACATATTTGACAAATGAACGCATACATGAACAGACAGAAGGCTTTAAAACAGACTTTAAAAACTCATGATCTTGTTTTAAAAGATTTCGGGAGGAAAGTACAGTCGAGTGAGATGCTCAAACAGGGCTATTTTAACCTATAAGGTATGGATTATGAGATAGAGAAGTTCTTTTTTTTTTTAATCCCATTAACAAGTATTTAAAAATTAAAAATGTTCATCCTGCCTTGCAGGTGCTCACACGATAGCAGGGGAGAGGCCTGTTGGCAGAACCAGCATGAATGTAGGAACAGAAAGGAATGTCGCAGTGGGAGGAGGGCAGGCCAAGGAGACATTCCCGGCTCAGGGCAGGCAAATCTTAGGCATGCAGCTGGAATTTGATCTGATCTTGGAAGATGACTAGAAGTTTATTATACAAAGAAAGTGCTGTGCTGGCAGCAGCTGGGCTACGTCCTAGAAGGAATAAGACACATCAAATTTCAGAGTCAGCAAAAGTCCCAAGGTGTTCCTATAAGGGTGGGAACTTCAGCAGGGGACAGGAAAAGTGCAGGAGATGAGGTGTCAAAGTGTTGTTCAGGTCCACGCTGGTGACTTCCTGAAATTTCCAGACAATCCATCAGGAGTCCCCTGTGTGACCATTTCAACATTCACCTGTCCTGGGAAGACTGAGCTGACTTAGTGCCTGCACTCACCAAAGCTTACAGTCTGGCGGGGCAGACAGACACACAGATAAACTCTACACAGTGCAAAGCAGGCTGGGGATTTGCACTGGTGAGCAGCTCTGGGTCAGGATGCACTTACTCCAAGCAGGTCATTTTCCTGGATTATGCACAAGGCAGAGGCATGACCCACAAGGCTGAGTGGTAGAAGGGGTAGATCATGGGAAACCACCCACACCATAGTCTGAACTTTTACCCAAGAGGCAAAAGAGATGTATGACACAGAGACACAGCCTGTGTTTAAAGATCATTATGCTAATGAAGAAGAGAGCTAAGAAATACACAGAGTCTGGGATCACATCCCATTTGGCTGCAAGTTTTGTCTCCAGTTTTGTCTCTTGGCTTCTATCTCATCTCATAACTAGGTCACATATTTCAAGGCTCACACTCTCATGACACAGAGCTCAAGTGTGCTGAGCACAGAAAACAAGAGCGTGGAATGTCCAATTTGGGCTCGAAAACTCCAGTCAAGGATTCGTTGGCCAATTCCAGAGCACATCAGCTGAAGGCTGAGAAGAATGGAAAAGACCTTCAAGGCCCTGAGCTAACATCACGCCTCTAGTGCACAACCAGCCGGATGAAGAAGGGCTCATCATTGATCTGTGCTGCAAAACACAGGCAGTGATGGCTCTGGTGAACTCGCTCAAGCACAAAACTAGCATAAACAACCTCCTTGGTAGCTCCAGGCGATGTGAAGTCCAGTCTGACCTTCTCCAACAGACACTTGGTTATAAAGTCGCCTTCGGTATAACCCACTTAGGAAAAGTCATTTTTCTTTTTCTTTTTCTCCCCTTCCTTTAATTATTATGTGTCAGATGTCTGTTCTTCCTGAAAAACTTAAATCTTAACTTACTGTAAATTCAGAGCTAATTTCAAACAGTGATATATTGCTTTGGAAGAGCAGAAAGGCTTGTCATGCAGCACAATTAGATGTCTGTGATTCTGAGAATTCAGTTGTGTCCAAGCTAAGTGCCTTCTTGCTGGAGAGACCCAGTCCCCTCTTCCTCCTCTGCCCAGACTTATTCCAGAGGCACTAACAGAAAGGTTTCCCTTGCCTCTTGCAGAGAAAAGAAGCAGGAGGTGGAGGGCAATCACCTTAGATAAACTCCAAACCCCTTTCCATTTGTCTAAGGTCTGGTAATTATTAAAAGGGACAACTTGTATTTATAAGCTTGTTCCTCATGGTTAAACCTAAGCAACAGAAGACAGCTTCAAACTGAAAGGATATAGTCTGAAAAAGAAATGGATGTCAACAAAGTGAGAATATCCAGAGAGTTTTAAATGGCATCATTTTGCACCACAGATAAATGAAGTCACATAAGTTTCTGAGTAAAATAACATATTGTTCTTCAAACCTTTGAGGATCCCTTATTCTAAAAGTAGATACCATAATGATCCAAATGACAAAGTAGAATGGAAACTGTACTTTCCTGAGGGAATTTCATTCTGATAGTATTTTCATCTGCTCAAAGTCAACTGTGTATGCATGCTTTTAAATTATTACTCTTAATTGTGGCAAAATGCACAGAAAAGTTACCATCACAACCATTTTAAGTCTAGTTTAATAGCATCAGGCAGAGACACCAGGGTACAAAACTGTCAACACCATCCATCTCCAGAGCTCTTTGCATCTTGCAAAACTAAAACTCTGTGCCCACTAAACACTCCCAACTCCCCTCTCCACCAGCATCTTGCAAAACTGAAACTCTGTGCCCACTAAACACTCCCAACTCCCCTCTCCACCCAGCCCCAGGCAACATCCATCCTTCCTGTCTCTATGTTTTTTAATATTCTGGGTACCTAATATGAACAGAGTGCTGCCGTATTTGCTCTATGTGCCTGGCTTGTTTCACTTAGCATAATGTCCTTGAGGTTTATGCACTGCTTTTATAGTGATAATCTTCACGTGATGTGCAAATCAGCAGACTCTGCCTTTGCCCTGAACTCAGACATCGACCACATCCATTCTCCGTGGTGCAAACAGTGAGCTGGCAGCTGAGTAGCAACACTGAATAAAATTATCACATCACACACTGGAAGTACACATGCTCTTATTTTAAGCCTATGAGGTGTGACATGTTGCACTCAGTTTAGAAATTAAATTGGAATAGAGCTCTGAGTTTACTTTTAAGCTGAGTAGTCTCCTAGGAGATGAAAATGGAAAGTGGGGGGATTCTGGAACAAAGCCAAGCTTGTGTCACTCCCGTGAGGTGCTGCTGGGCAAAGCCACTGTACCTTGACCAAGTGCACCATCGCATCTGCAAAGAACACCAGGTCCATGCCGGCGCCACGGATGCTCTCATTGTGGAGCTGTAGGAACAGATTCAAACGCTCTTTCAGGTGATGAAAAGATTGAATTGGCTCATAAATTTTGGGCATTTCGGCATCAGGCTCTTCAGATGTTTCACCTTTGGTGGGGAAGAAGATTCAATTAAGTTTCTTCAAATTGCTGGATTTCACTATTCCCCTCAACCTCTACTAATATACTCATAGCCCTAAATAATATTACTAACATTAATAATATTAATAATACTGAATAATATTAATTTTCATTAAAATGTTATATTATGCATTTTAAGGAAAAAGAAAAAACAAGCAATAGGGGAAGCATTAGGATTTCTGCGATCATATGCAGTCCTAGTTCTTTCTTGTCTAGAAAAGAGTCACTTTGAAATAACATTGTACTCGTTGAATTTAATTTGAACCCACAATTAAACATTGTATTTCAAAGATCCTTTCATAAAGATGAGTTTAATGGTTAAAATGAAAGTGAAAAAAGTAGGGACTTAACAGCAAAATCTCAAGGGAGGTTAAGAATTACATAATTTTTTAATAAGAATAAAAAGAAAAAGGTCATTGCATTTGCTCAGGGAATTTCTATGATTTAGAAATTTCAGTTAATGGTAAAGCTAATGGTAAAGATAGAAGGGCATTTTAGGGTATGAGAGCAAAAAGGTTGAGCTATAAATTGCCAAATTTCAATAGTGACAATTGTCACATAAATGATCAACTCAAGCTTTGAGAAATAAAGTGCTCTGAAGTCAAAAAAGGTTTTGTTTGCCCCTGGACCCCACCCCACCCCCAAGACAAAAGCAGTTGTTCTTTGCTCCTGGAAAACCATACTCTAATTATTTACCTGTCTGAATTAAAGGAAATCAAATAAATCAAACAAATAAATACAAAATAAATTTTAACTGTCCCTTATAGTATTTTTATGTGTTTGACCTGATTTAAAACAAAATGTATTCACTTCTTTCAACTGCATAGCCCAGCAATGAACCTTTTGCAATTATCCCTTGAAAACTTTTGACAGATCACACATACCATTATCAAAACTAGTCAGGGACTGCCTGATCGTTTCTAATCGTTTAAAAGGCACAAATAGTAGCTTCTTGAACATGCCTTTTTAAATATGCAAATGAACCTAAAATCCATCCTCAGTGTTAGAAAAGACTATTGAATGAAAGAATAATATTCCTCATGAGCCCAGTTATTTCTGAAGCAAAACAACCGGAGCACAGTGTCTTTTCAGGAGAAATGTACTCTATCTCCTCTTCTCACGGAACCGTGGCACAAAACCTTCCCTTCACATCACCATCTCTTTCCAGCCACATTCAATGCCTTCTCACATAATTTGAGATTTTCCTTTTTAGTTTCAACATTCAGATGGCTTGAATAAATAATTATCTTCATTTTTGCTACTTTCCACTTGACAGTAACTACGGGCCAAAGATGCTCACACTACTCTACAGATGATGTTTTTAGTTCCCCCCAATGTCCAAGAGCCACACATTTATATTCTTACTTTTATAAATGAGGAGAACAAGGTTTGAGGTTCAGAAATGCTGAGTTACTATGTGTTTTATCATCCTGAATCTCCCTCGGACAGACTACTACTAGCGCTGGGCACTTTCTTCTACCCTATCCTGCCTTCCCACTCTGCCTTAATATCTAAGAGGGATGATCATAAAAACAGTTCATCTTTGAACTCCAGAATTATGCATTTATCCACTCACTCTATATTGATTGAGCAGCCACTAGGCCCCTGGCTTGTTTCCATAAAGTTTGCCAGGCAGAAACTTAATCTCCCTAAATAGAACCTTCCGTCTTTAGATCTCCCCTGTGGGAATACCTTTGGGAGCATTTTCAAACTCTGCTTCAACAGTTTACCTGTAGCTTCAGGTGCATCCCTCAAGAAATCCACAAAATATGCATCGATTCCACAATCCACCAAGAGTTTTTCCTCTTCGCCAAACTCCTCCTCTACCAAGCTTGCTAAAGTCTTATCAAACCATGTCACATCTTCAGACGTGGTAAAACGATCAGCTATCACACGTTTACATTCGTGCTTCCACAACTTGAACAGTTCCTGTTGAAGGCATGAGCAAGACATGTCATGTCCCTACCAAGCCATAACTGGGAATTTGAGTGGAGATACAAGGAAAATCTTTTCTTGATTTAAGATGCAACACTTTAAAAAGCTAGGGTTAAGATATGACTATTTCCCTTCAAATTACTTTCATTCAGGTATGATAAAGGGAAAGAAGAGTTTATACTTTTGTAGTCTCTAAATTAAAAAGAAAACATCCCTATAAAAAAAGTATTAAAAATCACTCTGATCAACCAACAAACTAATATACTATGAAGGGGCTTAATTTTGTGATAAATTAGTCTTTTGGGATAAGATACCTTCATTCACATGGCCAAAATACAGTATAAAATACAGTTTATGAATAATTTTCTTGTGTACAACTGACCTATTACAATGGCATATTTAGTTAACATAGTGAAGAAAATTTGTTGCAGAAAATCTAGGTTATCTGAACAAAGGAATCACCTAATACAGATAATCCAGGGCCCCAAAGTTAACTGAAAGTTGAGGATATTAATTGTACAGCTTTTCTGACCCTATAGAAAAATAACAAATATTTGTGTAAGCTCATTATTTGATTTAAAAGACTAGTGGAAATTCTTTACCTTGGTAACATTTTGCAGATTAGAGGGCTTTATCAGTAATGATAAAATGCTATTTAGTTAGCAGAACAAAGTCTATTAAATTATATTCAATGATGCAGTTAAGACAAAAATTCACAATACCAATTGCTGAAATTGTTTAGGCTGATTTAAAATAAGCACCAAAAATGGCAATTCAGATACAGCAGTCCTTGTGGAACTGCATTCCACAATTCTATTAATTTGTCCACAACTAAGGGGGAAAAATCAACTTAACATGTTCACTGTTGCTAAACTGACTCTCAATTCTCTTGTTGGAAGGATTGTGAGTTTTCCCAAAAAAATATTTAGTCTTCAAGAGTTAGCAAGTATGGTTACCTGTTTACAAGCATCTGGGACAGAACTGAGAGTTTTTTTAACCATTAACACATGTGCTTAATGACAGTTCTTTCGATAATTCAACTCTGTATTTATGAAGGGCAGTCCCCTAAAGCCCACTTGTTTAACTACTTCCTTGGCTCCAGACAGGCTGGAAGAAAGTCCAACTCTGCCTTTGCCTGAGGACAAGACCTCACTTTGGGGAAAAAGCATACTGGATTTTTACATAGCTTTCTTAGTTTGAAGGAAAGCCTTATAGCACTGGGAACCGTCAGATTCAAGCATTGTACACACACTCATTTTTGTATTAAATGAATTTTCTACTCTGCTGCCTATTTTCAATTTTACCAACGTGCACAGTTCTTTTAGTACATCTATTACAAGGAGGAAAGATCATGGGTGATTAACAACAAAATGGTTTCTGTTCACTCTGAATGTTTATTTATAAGGATAATTACTTTTTAAAGTTAAAATGTCAAGCTTAAAATATGAAGACTATTACAGAGTAAAATCAATAACGATTGTTTCCATTATTTAGTAAGAAAAAAAAGTCTTAGGATGGGAAAAAATTCAATTGTTCCTTTTATTTCAATCACTAGAAAATAACCATGTGTACCATTTCCATAAACATAAACCTAATTAGTTAGAACTTTTAACTGAAATTTTCTGGCATATTTACCTTTTTCCTTATTCATGTTAGTTCAAAAACAGTGAATAAATGAACATGCATGCTAAATGATCCCAAAATATTTTCATACAAACTAAATTAATAAAAATATTTGGGATGTATGATAAATAGCAATGTTATTTGCTTTTCTTTCTGAAGTATCACTTACAGCTGGTTCTCTAATGACCTCTGAAGTAGTGTTCAGCATTCCTTGCCAGATCCTAGAAAGATCTCGAAGATTAAACACATAATGGAATTTCGCTGGAGTGGGGAGCATTTTAACCTTCGTCATCTGCCACAGTCGGCGTGTCAGTGGCACCAATTTCATCACTGAGTCTCTCACTTCCTCTGAGAAACCCCTCTGGGTGCAGTAGTGACCTATCCCAATCACTCCTGAAAGAGGAAATCACAATGTATTGACAGATCATTTAAACAAACTCAATTAAAATTGAAAAGCACTATAATGTAGAATTTGCACAAATATCATTATACACTTTAACAGATGGCCATATGTTAAAGAAGATGTTAATTGTTGTTCTGTGGCTTTTTCAAATACACACACACACACACACACACACAAACAAAAAAAAAAAAGATACAGGTTTAAATAAGTTAGTGTTCAAAATACTGAAGAGTTGATCAACAAACTCTGCTGAGAGGCTGGGGATGTAGCTCAGGGGTAGAGCATTTGCCAAGCAAGTACAAGACCCTGAGCTTGATCACCAGCATAGAAGAAGGAAGGAAGGAAGGAAGGAAGGAAGGCAGAAATACTGCTGAAAACTCTGGCTGTACTAATTCAACATTATTAAGTAAGTGACAATTATAAATAGAGAAAGCTGACCTATTAAAAGACTTTTTTAAAAAAACATTTCCATAAGCCCTAGTCTAAGACTTCTCCATTCTGTAGTTCCTTTGCATTATAAAATGTATCGACTGACTTTATGTGCAAAATTTTCCAGGCAATAAAGAATAATTAAAAGTTATAACAGTCACACTGTCTAATCTACTCTACTTTTCCCGTATTTAGACAATTCAAATATCATTTGATTTCCAATCCTTGCCCACCGCTGTGACTGCAGGCAGAATGCTGCCACAGTCTACTAGCCTGGGGTGCTAACATGACATTTCAGTCTGCCAGAAATTAATTAGGGTAATCTTAATGAGTTTTTTTCTCAACAGCAGTTTCAGAAATTGTAAATTAATACCTAATGGGGAGGTGTTTAGATCTTTACACCCCTTTTCTGTAAAGAATAATTCCAAAATCAGTCACAAATGTGTTTTCATTACTCAGTTAAGTGTGTTTGGTTATAGATTGGGCTAGTGGTTCTTCAATTAAATGACCTCTGAAGCACTACATATTTAAGTGATAATTGATTATAACTCTGCCATTTTCTCTGATGATAAGACTAGGGCTCTTATCTGCTCTGTGTACATAATTTATTTTGGCAAAATGGATAGGCTAAATGTACTTTGAACGTGGAATTGCAGCAACCAGACCTCTCAGGAGGAAACCATCTAATCTCCATGTTCATCTAATGTTTTGCCCCTTGCTTAAGAGGCTGGCAACAGTTAAATAAAAAAATAAATGAATAACAGGTAGAAAAGATCTCCTGAGGCATCCAGCAGTACATATCTATAACAAACGTGAAACAAAACATGACCGGAAAGTGGCTGCGATCTATAGCAAGGAGTCATCCAGTGCTCTTTCTGTGCCACCTCCCTGGGTGCATATCTTCTTGTAGGAACATAAGCAGGTGTTCCTCCCTCCCCAGGCCCCACTGACACTCATTTTACCAAAGATCTTGTCCATGGATGCCTCGGAGGGCAGCGTGCAGTTGAATATGGAGAACTGCCTCTTGAGTCTCTGGGGTATGTCATTGCGTCCACCCCCAGGATGGATCATGGCTGCCAAGAACTGGACATCCACGATACTGGTAAATTCCCCAGGCTTCTCTAAGTTATAGAATCCGTTTTGTTCCATTAGCTGTCGTACTATCTCATTAGTAACCTAAAGAAAAGACAATTTTCAGAATTAAAATGTCCCAACTTCTTGATTTTTTCCAAAGGATGGAGCTTACCGGAATTCAGGAATTGCATGTTGAAAAGGTAGAAAAACACTTACTCACCCAAGACTAAAGAATAGTGCAGAATTAAAGAAACAAAATGCACAGTAGGATCAATATACCTGATCTCCCCACTCATTGATTATTGGCATATTCACGTCATCAATGAAAATAGTCATCTTCTTTCCTGCAGGAGGGCCATATGTTGTACCCATGCGTTTGTCCACATAGCTCTCTATAGTCTTCTGTCAACAGAAAGCCAGCAGAAATGTCTGTGAAAGTCTCCCCGAAGACATCGCCAATTACCCAAACACTGAGAGCCTTTGAAATGGCACAAAATACTTAGAAAAAGTCAAAATTTTCCTCTTAATTTTGGCAAACAAGTCTTCAAGTATCTAAATTATTTTGCATAATGTTCACCACCTTTGGAAAACTGGTTTAAAGAGTAAATGAATTATAATCAATATAAATTTTGAATGAGATGAGACTCTTCTGTCCATTTACTTATTTTTAATTTCTTTAGTTATCAACAGGTCTTTATTTTATTTATTTATATGCAGTGCTGAGAATCGAACCCAGTGCCTCTCACACATGCTGGGCAAGGGCACTACCACGAGCTACAACCCCAGCCCTCTTCTGTCCATTTATAAGGATTTATTTTTCTCTTACTGGACTTATGTTGATGATACGTAACCCCCATTACTCAAAGGTCCCAGTCCTGCAAAAAGTTTCCCTATAATCAGAGATAATGTTAAACAGAACTGCACAGCCTGGCATGGCCGGAGCCTCCTCTCTTCACTGAGAAGGAAGCCAGTTGGCTTCTGCATGTAGCCTGAAACCACATAGATCCACTGCTTTGGGGCAAAGGCAATGACATGGTATCACTTCTCATCCTCCAACCCTTGCTAATCTAAGATAAGGTGGTAGGAAGGAGAGTCCACTGTGCTCTGTAAGAACCTTCCTAGCAATGTGGAAAAGAATGTTAAAACAGATTGAAAGGGACATTTGAAGGGGAGGCCAGTTTGTAGGAGGAAGACCTCAGACTTTTGGTGGGGTTATTTTCACTGCCATGGCACTACAATGTAGTTTGGAAATCAATCAGAACGTATTTAACTGAGCAACCAGAGTCCAGCGCAGAGAAGAAAACAGAAAGGGCATCAGAGTTCTCAGACTCTAGAAGCTCAAAACCTTAAAACCCTCATGTCATTCTTACCACTGTGAAATCTACTCATGCATGAGGGGTTTTTTTTTATGTTTTTTAAAAATATTTTTAATCATCAATGGACCTTTATTTTATTTATTTATAGGTGGTGCTGAGGATTGAACCCAGTGCCTCACACATGCTAGGCAAGTGCTCTACCACTGAGCCACAGCCCCAGTCCTCATGCATGGTTTTAAATCAGTTTAGAGATCATATAGAAATAGAGGAAGAAGCAGAGGTATATTGAGATAAAGTGAATTTTCCTCTTCTATCCAAAAACTTTATTTTATGATAAAGAGTAAACCAGTTACAAATGACTTATAACAAGATACAACCACAAAACTCACCAAGATATAAGCAAAACTCTATACATCTATCTTTGGAAATCTTCATAGTAATTGCGAATTGTAAGCTTCCACCATCATTTTAATGAATAACAGCAAGAGCTGTGAACATTTTTCATCATTTTTAATAGAAAGATATGTAAATCTATCACAACTCATTCAATTACAAAACAAATCTCCCATGAAATAGCACAATAGCAAAAAGAATCCCATATTCCCCTGACACAGAAACACACTGTTTAATGTACTCAGCTAAATTTAGCTCTGTTTTTCAATGAATTTAAATGTGTAAGGCAATTAATAATCTCCTGACAACCCCCTATGGCAAACCACAGCCTTCAGGCATTTCCATGTCTATTAATGAGAACTCTCTGGCATGTGAAGATTTTGTCTTGAGGGGGCCCTCTGTGAGCTGAAACGCCAAAGGTGCAATAATTAGGATAATACAGAGTAATACCCTCACACTGGCACTTTCTTCCCCTTTATTTTGATCCTCATTCCTTTGAAATGACAGGAAATGACTAGTAAGATGTATATATACACATATACATATCGTGTGTGTGTGTGTGTGTGTGTGTGTGTGTGTGTGTGTGTGTGTCTTTGTATATAAAGGGAAAACCTAACAAAAATAAAAGCAAGAGAAAAATGAAGTAGCTTATGAGACTAGAAGTTTCATCTTTTTTCTGTTTTGTGAATGGTGTCCATGCTATGGTTACCTAATGAATTCTGAGGTTTGGTGAGACCTCTTGAAGGCCTGAAACACAATGATTATGTGTTCTAATGGAGGTGTTCACAATATTGTATGGTTGGACTGGGAGCTCCAAATGGACTTCCCAACATGGTTGCACCATAGAATCACAAAAATCAGCACCTCCAAATGTGAACTCCTCTTACGTAGTCACCACAGTCTGCGCCTCCAGGTTGCTTAGTTCAGGTTGGCACCAACCACCCAGGTGTCCCGTCTAAACATTCCCACATCTAACATGGCTAAGTTCTTTCTAGTATGATGTTCATGTTGGTTTTCAAAGTATCTCCTTCTCTCCAAACTTTGTTCAATTATGTGTCTTTCTCACAGAAAGCCTCTTAAAATTGCCATCCCTATTACCAGCTATAGACACTTCTTTATAAGTGACACAAGATATCTATATTGTGAAACTTATAATGTTATCTAGAATTTTCTGCCTCCCCAAATAAATCAATGTTATGGTTTGAATATGGTTTGAATATGGGAGCTTTTTCCCAAAGCTCCATGTGTCAAATGCTTGGCTCACAGTGACACTCTGGGGACATGCTGTGGAAGCTTAGGAGTTGGGGCTTAGTGGGAGGCCCATATGCCATAGACATTGTGTTCGTGGAGGGAATTTGGGGACCTTGGTCTCTCAGTCTCCATTTACTTGCTAAGTCATGATGTAAGCAGTCTGTTTCCTCATCTATCATCACCAAAAACCCAAAGCAATGGGGCCACCAAAAAAAAAAAAAAACTTGTTTTTAATAAATTCATTGTCTCAGGTATTTCATTATAATGACACAAACTAATACAATCCATCTAAATAATTACTGATGACCTTTATAGTATTCTGCTACCCACATTCTTCCCAGTCTCTTTGATCTGTGTTCCCACCTCATCCGCTGTTTTGGCAGTATGAACCATCATGCAGTTAATAAAACCAAGGAGGTATATTTGCTTATTTGGTTACTATTGGTCTATCTTACTCTCCTGCAGCCTCAGTGCCTAGCGGTGTCTGGTACTATGTGTATGTCAGTAAATATTTGATCCATAGGTACATAAATACAAGGAACGCAGAGTCCTCTTTGACGTTTCTTTCTCTCCTGTGCTTCTCCTCCAACAACATCCACTCAACCAACCACAAGTCCCATCTGTTCCACTTTTTAACCCCAAGCAAAAGCATCCATGTTGTGTTTGTGCTCCTTCTTCTACCATCTTGGTCTAACCCAACCTCCCTCTTGAGGAATAACTGCAACGGATTCCTTTCAGGTCTCTCTGAGTGCTGCCATCTCCCTGCCAACTTGCTCTCCACTCTGCAGCTGAATAAACTTCCTAAAGGGCAATGTAACCCTTCCGGGGTTTCCCATTCTTGACTCTGAAGGAACACCAGGACGCTAGAGGCTTACCTCTCCAGTCTTGTTTCTAGGGAGTCCTTCCCCGTCTCTTTGTACTGGTCCCTCCAGGCCTTAATTAATTTCTACTCAGTTAAAAATAAAATGCACACCATGAAATGATGCTCACCTCCTAGGCTGGTTTACAGTGTTCATTCTGGGAACCTCACTATGCACTCCTAGAGTAGCCATTTCTCAACCACAAAAGAACCTCTTAGGATTAGTATCAGCCAAACACACTTTGTGAAATATTGACATAGATGAACGATCTCCCCATCACTTCCTTCAGCCCAGCTACTGATTTTTTAAAAATCGAAATTTCTAGCAGAAGACTGGACTATGGTCAATCTATGCTTCTCTGAACCTGAAGAATCATGGCCAGCACAACCTCACCTCATGCAGTCTACAGACTAAACAAGATTCTGCTCTCCTTGTCACACATGGGGTACCAACACCAACCCCAACTGTGATGGTGGCATTTTAAGAAGTAAAAACTAGGCAGTTCAGAAGCCAAGTAGCTTTAGGAATAGAAGTGAGGAAAGTTCCCATCTTTTGCTCAAAGCTAGGAGTCCAAAACCTAGAACCAATGCAATTTTCTGAATTAATTTCTTAATAGACAATTCAGCCTTTATAATTCTTAAAAATTCATAAAATTCCCATCAAACAATAGCCAGCTTTTTCATTGGCTCCATTTCTGTAATCTTCTTAAGGAAATGAAGACCCTTCTCCTCTGGGCTTTTGGTCCTCAGAAGACAAAGCACACAGCCCATCAGCTAAGTTTGCACACAAGTCTGTTCCCTAACCAGACACAGGGGAAAGCACAGCCCTGCAAGGGGAAGTGGCAGAGCCTCACGTGGGTGAAGAGACTGCACTTTACCCGGGATCCTGGATGCACCACTCACACACTGTCTCAAAACAGGGCACAGCACGATACCTGTACAACCCGGTGGCCTTTCCTAGCAGCTCTGCCTGGGTTTAAAGTTGGGAAATAAAAAGGCTAAACTGCTTCTCCCTCTTATTAGCTTCATGATTTCAGGTGTCATGATATTTCTGAATCAGAGCCCAGAAGTAACAGCGTATATAAAGCTATGTGAATCATACAGACATGTACGTGTACATACGACAGAGCACTATACATAAATGATACATGAGAAAGGTCTTGGTGAGCTTGATACATTACAAAAAATAAAGGCATTTTATTGTTTCTGTGTGAAACTTTATATACAAGCACCTAAATCATTTTTCATAAATATTACATAAGATTAAATTGAAATATAAAGCATACTTAATTTTAGGTTTTCATATAGGTACTATTAGCTAAAGGATAAAAATGGAGAGCTTCTGCTCTTTATTTAAGAATCTACTACCTAAGTAATAACTTCCCATTTTATTGTGACTCACTGAAACCAAATGAAAACCACCTTACATTAGCAAAGTTTGAGATGCTCGATAGTGATTCTGAAATGTAAGATCTGATTTTAAAAAATAACATGAGAATATCATAATGCATAGCCAGAAGCTTAAAATAGAATAAGTACATTAAGTGACAAAACAAGTCTTTTGGATATTCACATGGAGAGAGAACAGCCACTGGGAGGGGGTACCAGGGAAAGCACAGCGGAGCGACTGGGGACCTGGTTTCTGGCTTCGGTTCCACCACCAGCCAGCTGACTGAGTTCAGAGAGTACCTGGCTCTCCCCGCCTCAGTGCATTAATAGGAACAGTAAAAACTGACGTTTTAAGAGAGCTTTATCATGAAAAAAAAATGCTTTCACATATTATCTGTTAGGATTCTCCTCTGCAATCTAGTCTTCAAATTGTGCTCTGAAGAGCCAAAAGGATTCCTATAACCACAGGGACCCCTGCAGGAAGCAAAGATATTGGAAGGGGCTTTAGGAGCCCAGGGTTACCTGTTTATAGATTAATCTTTTGCATAAGATATCCTTTGAAAAAGTGTTTCTGGGTCCAGAAAAAAAAAAAAAAACTGGAATTTTCTTCCAGGCTCTATGAGTCTCATTTTTAAAAAATTAAAATCTTTGGCTATGCAACCATTTGTAGGCTGGTTCTTATATTCAAGATGTTAGGTTATTTTTAGAAGAGATCAATCTTCTCAGAAATTCTCTTAAGTAATTTTTCACTTTCTTTATTTTACTTTTCTGTGTTGTTTAAAATTCTAAAGGTACATATGACTTACTTTCAAAAACAGAAAACAAAATGATTAAAACAATATTAGTTTTGCCAAGAAAAAAAAAGAGTCATCTCTCTCTTTAAATAAAAAAAAATAAAAATAAGGGAATTCAGGGTGACTATAGTATTTTGCTTTTGTTTTCTTTTTTTTTTTTTTTTTTTTTTTTTGTCCTAACAAGACATTTTTAATAATGACAGAGAATGCTATTAATTATTAATCTGAGCCAGTGGAAGTAAATTGAACAAAGAGGCACATACAGTCCTCCCATGGAAAAAAAGATATGAAAATGACACCGTGGTAAAAACAAAGGGAACCTCGTGAAAACAACCTAGCAAGTGACACACCAGGGTCCTTGCTTGGACAGTTGCCATGGTGACCGAGGAGGGCCCACAGTATCTGTTTTCTCATCTACAATTTCCGTCTGGTTGGGCTCCAGATAAGTGGGAGACAGAGACAAATTCTCTACTCCATCAGCCCTGTTTAGTATGAATGACTGAAAATTATAGAGAGAAAGTTAATTACAGCAGTTTGGCTAATTGAAAGCTTTCTAAAACTAATGAGTCTCGCTTAATAGAGAGCTTGAAGCTCAGCAGTCAAAATGGGCTCAGGCACTGCACAGCAGATGAGATGATTCAGAGCAGAAAAGAAACAGTGGTGCAACTACTCCACGGAACACCCAGGGACCAGAGGGACGGGGTTTGCATGGTTGAGGCAGCTAGGGAACCCTAATGAGATGGATTCTGTTTCCAAAGCCTGCTTCACTATCCTTCTAATCACACCTAGAAATTTATTGTATGGTTTATTAGCTTGTATGCCAAATAACAAACCAGTTCTCTGGATAACATGGCATTTTCTAGGAAATTAATACCTCAGAGACACAGACCACGAATCTTCCCTACTGGTAAACATCAGAGTTGGTACAAAAACACAGTGATCAGGCTTTGTCCTATCGCAAAGACTTTGGCTGTTCTGGCTCCTGGGAGAGAACCTTCAAACCCTGGAGAGAACTTTGGAATTTGCTGAATACTAGGAATGTCTTTGTTCTTCAAACAAACTCCTCGCACCATGAAAGAACTATGTAAGCCTCAAATTTTGAGCTGGACAGACCAACCCTGGGATGAGAAGGTTGGGGTTTTAAGCTGCCTGTCAACTGAACTGGGAAGGAAGGGGACTTGAAATTTGAGCTCAATCATGTGGCCAGTGATTCAATCAAGCATGTCCCCATACTGAGACCCCCATATAAACTCAGGACACCAAAGTTCTAGTGAACTTATTTCATGGTTGATGATACACATGATGTGCCCAGAAGGTAACACATCCTGAGGAAAAGGAAGGCTTGCATTTGAGACGTTCCTAAATTTTGCCTTATAAAACTTTTCCTTTGGCTATATTGATATTTATCCTTTATTAAAAAACACTGTAAGTGCAGTGCTTTCCTGAGTTCTGTAAGACATTCTAGTAAATTATCAAAACTGAAGTGTCATGGGACAACCAAACTAGTAGATAGTTGGCCAGAACTCTGGGTGGCCTGGGAGCCCCTCAGCTTGTGGCTGGTGTCTGAAGTAGAGGCGTCTTGTGAGAGACTATGCCCTTAACCCCTGAGGTCTGCAATAACTCTAGATAGTTGCTGTCAGATTTATTTTGTAGGCTTAAAGATTTACTGTAGTCTTAAGAAGTGCGAATAGTTAGATAATTACCTTGTAGGATGAAAAAGATCACATTTTGATTTTTAAAAATTTCATCATCAAATAAGGTTATAATTTTAGTCTTTAAACAGAGTATTTTCCTAAAGTAAAGCTAACAAAAGTTCTTTAAATGTAAAGCAATATCAATAAAATATGTACATGTTAGCACCTTGCCAGCCTAGGATAATTTAATGTACTGCTCCCCAAACACAATAATACCACTGCCAAGTGTATAATTCAGGGTTGACCTTTCATACAGACCTTCCCACCGAGATACTGTATAAATGGTATTCATTTGATAAGAAGGCTAGCCAATACTGGAAACTCCCATCTCCACAGAAGAGTATGATGAAGTTGACAGTCTAATTTAGAAATTTAATCAATGGTCTCAGTGTATTGGCACTTTGCTGTCACCAATTGAATTAAATGATGGAAAGTCATGATTCAGCCATGCCCTTAACAATTTTCATTGCTCTGATATTTTCATTGCAACAACTAAAGAACAACAAAGTTCATCAAAAGCAAGATCCTTTAAGTTTGGATTCCCCTAAATATTCCCTTTCTATGTATAATTTGTGAAATCTATCTTTGTGATGATGTATATTAATTCTTACAAAAATATGTGTGATAGTTTGTAAATGATTAAGGCATAAGCTGACTTTTACAATTTGCTCCCTAGTTTCAATAAAATCTTATACAATTTTAGACCATGATAAAAAAAAAAAAGTCAGACAATGCAAACCCAGGTCAGTCCTGGCAGTTTCTGTGACCCCATGATATGATATGATATGATATGATATGATATATAAGATATGATATATAATACTTAATCTGCTAAAATTCTAAGATACCTTGTTGGAATTGACTATGGAAACCATGGTGGGATGTTAAGTCAGGTAATAACAAAACAAAAGTAGCAATTTAGGAAAGAGAGTTTGGGAGAGGTATAATAGCTAGACTAGAAGAGAATTAGACTCGAACCAAGAACAACTCAGGATTCCTCCATGCTGATACCCTGGGGTGGAGTATGGAGAATTAGATTTTGTAGAGGTGAACAAGGAATATGAAGAAAAATGAAGAGATGCGTAAAGCATTTCTTTCTGTAAACTTACAGCCTTGGATTCAAGAAAGATTCATCAAAGATGACTATGAAGTCTCTAGTCTAAAGGCTAGAAAAAATAGTAACAAACATAGAAAAGCAGCTATGAGAGAGAGGAAGTCGGTTTATGTGGGAGAGTAAATGACATATTCTTCTTCTGGGAATTTTTCATTTTCACAGGCTTTTCTACATTGATGTTATAAACAGTATTGAGGCCTATGGCACCTTATATAAACTCTATTTCTCCACAATGTAAGATTAGATATTACAATCTAAGTAGAGAAAAAATTTATTGCATTGAATAATGGAGATGATGGAAGACATAGATAAGGGATATGTACGGCTATGAAAATTCAGATGTGGTTCAGTGGGCACAGGCAGAACAGCAGATTTGGGCCTCCCAAATTCATTACAGACTTACTACAAGAGAGCCAGGGGCTGGGATTATAGCTCAGTGGTAGAGCACTTGCCTTGCATGTGTGAGGTCCTGGGTTCCATCCTCAGCACCACATAAAAAATAAATAAATAAACAAAAATAAAGATATTCAAAAAAAAAAAAAAAAAAAAAAACAAGTAAGCCAGTACCTGAAACATCAGTGGGGTGGTTGCAGAAGAAAAGTTCAGACTCTTGACCATGTGATTTTCAGGATCATATTTTGACATAAATCCTTTGATTATGACAGTCTTGGCTGTTCCTTGTTCGCCAATTAATAGTATAGCCTAAAACAAAACAAAAAAAAAAAAAAACGTCGAGAAAAAAGTGAAATAAAATAAAAGGATGATTATGGGTTGAATGGAGTCCCCTGCCCCCATCCTCAAATTCATATCTAGAAGCCTTAATCTCCTATATCCCAGAATACAACCATATCTGGAGATAGAGCCTCTCAAGAGATGCCTCGGATGAAATGGCAAAATGAGGATGTTAAGAGTGGCCAAATCCAACCCAGAGGTGTCCTCACAAGAAGAGGCCATTTGGACACATGATGCCGCAGGGACACATGCACACAGAAAGTCGTGGAATACACAGAGACAGTGCCATCTGCAAGCCAAGGAGAGAGGTCTCTGAGAGACCAGTCCTGCCAACACCTTGATCCCAGACTTTCAGTCTCCAGAACGGTGAGAAAAAACTGCTATTGTTTAAGAGGCCCAGGCCTTAGTATTTTGTTATGGCAGCCCCAGCCAACAAGGTCAACAATCAAAAAGAAAGGGTTTCCCTTTGGAAAAAAATAAGTCAAAATTCACTTTCTCTCAACTAACCCATGAGAAATGATTATGAACGGGGACTATTTAATTCTAATATTGTCTTGGGAAATAATAAAAGGGGTTCACTCACTTACACAATATTTTCATCTATTCTAAACAGTAAAAGAAACCATTCTAAAAATAAATGCAGGCCAGGCGTGGTGGTGCATGCCTGTAATCCCAGCAGCTCAGGAGGCTGAGACAGGAGGATTGAGAGTTCAAAGCCAGCCTCAGCAATGGCAAGGCGTTAAGCAACTCTGTGAGAACGCATCTCTAAATAAAAAATACAAAATAGGGCTGGGGATGTGGTTCAGTGGTAAAGTGCCCCTGAGTTCAATCCCTGGTGCCATAAAATAAAAAGTAAATGCAAGATGCTTTAAGTTTTCAAGTGACCTTTTAAAAAAATATGCTATTTTTTAAAAAAAAAATATTATTTAAAAAAAAATTTTAAAAGCCATACCTTGCCCTGTTTAGCAATGGTTTTAATTAGAAAGTCAGTCCTCACATTGTCAACATTTGGCACCAGGATGGAGCCAAACTCTGGGGTGGTATCAGATGGATACACATATTCCTGGGTACGCGTGTTCCAGTGCAACCAGGTACCTGAGGGGAACAGAGAATGGTCACATTTTCCTAGTAGTAATGTAACTCCCACCTTGGAACTCTCATGAAGTCATCTTCCAAATTCTCCCCATAAGATAAAGATCATCAAGATTAGAGATCTCATCACACAAGTATGAGTTAGCTTGGTCAAAAATCCCCATGGAACTATACCAAAGCGGTAATGTTAGGAAGTATCTTAGAATTCTCTTTCACAAACTATATAGGTTTTCAAGAATACAGTATGTAGAAATACAGAACAGAGAGTGCATGTGCCTGAAACCATTCATCATTTTAAAATGTCAGATCTCACCAGCTTTTTATTAGGCAAAAGATCCTAGGATGTTATGTATATGCATACATATAAAAAACACATAATTGTATAAAAGTGTGTACTTTATCTATACATATATACACGTATAAGTAATCTTAAGACACATATAAATATGGACACCCATATTTAGTGAGAAACATACTTCAGGCTTTGTGATTCCTACATAAATTGCTGATTATGCTGAGTGAATGGTTGAAATGGATCTGCCTGGGAGATCTTTGCAACTTTCCTTATTGAAAGTTCAGTGCAGTTAAGGCGGAAATGTGCATTTAGCACACGAAGCAAAACTTTTACGAAACAAACAGCAATTCGCTTTCTTCACACATGAACCTTTCCATTTTAACTTCGCTGCGGAGCGTTTCTTTCCTGCTTTTAACATATTTGGCACGCTGCTCTTGATAAGCCGCCTCTCGGGAGGCTTGGGAGCTGGAGCTCACCGTCGGGCGCCACGTAGTAGTCGAACACGCTGTCGCCGGGGCCCTCGGGCGGCAGGGGCAGCGCGGGCGGCCGGGCGCGCAGCCAGAGCTCCAGCCTGCGGCGCGCGTGCGGCTCCAGCGCGGCTCCCACGCTCCACATCAGCGCGAAGACGAACAGCCTGCCCAGGTGCTCGGGGCTCAGCTCCCCGCCCGGCTCCTGAGGATGCGAGAAGCACGCAGATACTCCATCACTTGACTGCCAAACCCAAACTTTGCTCAGTGGAAACAGTAAACCTGGAGAGGGGACAGTGTTTGCTCCCCCAGGACAAGAACAAAGGAAAGATGAATAGGACTGGTGAACACATAAGGAACTTCTCTCTAGGAACACCCGGCTGGTTTTTGTTTTTAATCAATTAGGGATATTTTACTAGACGACTTTTATCAACCAGCAGCTGAATTCTAAATTTATGGCTTGCTCTGTGGAGGGGAAACAATAAGAAAGAGAGAGAGAGAAGGAGGAAAGAAAGAAAGGAAGGAGGGAGGGAGGGAAGGAAGGAAGGAAGGAAGGAGGGAGGGAGGGAGGGAGGGAGGGAGGGGAGGAAGGAAGGAGGAAGGATCAAAATAGGCAGCTCCATGTTTCAAACACCCACACACACACACACACACACACACACACACACACACAAACTCTCTCTAACCAAATCTATTCAAATATCATATTCCCTACACAGTGTGGCTCAGTTAGTAGGAAAGAAATTCTGGAAGAAATGGAACAGCATACCTTTGGAGGGATCAGGCCCTGCAGCATGTCCAGGCTCTGCCTGATCACGAAGGCCTCCAGCAACTCCATCTTGTACTCCAGGTTCTGAATGCTGAAGCGGTACAGCTCCGGGAAAGACTCCGTATACAGCTGGCGCAGCACTTGAGCTTCTTGAGGCGGGCGTTGTTTAAGAAAACCCTGTGAGTTCACAGATTAGTACATTAATTAAACCTAATAGCAACCAGGAAGATGACCATGTGGGGACAAAAGTTTTTAAAATGTCAATTAGTAATAATAACATCTAATGGCTATACTGCACTTAGGATGTGCCAGGCCTTGCTATAAACTCAATCGTGTATTAATTCATTTAATCTTCGAAGCAACTCTGTGAGATAGGAGCTATTATTATGCCCCTCTTACAGATGAGGAAAAGCTCAAGTAATAGCTCAGCATCCCACAGTTGGTAGGTGGCTACGCCAGAACTCAGACCTAGAGTGTCCATCCATACCACCAGCACTACACCACACATCTGCCCAGGCCCTGAGGCTAAGATGAAGAAGGTCTTCAACTCTTGATTCAAAAATGTGCTAGAAGCAAATGAGGACTGGGCAGGTGTCTTCATGGAAATAACTCAGAAGGGAAAGGAAATTTTAAAAATGAGCAAAGGAAATTCACCCACATTTTTTAAATGTGAAGCAAAAATTTACAAGTCCTCATTTTTTTTTCAATTTTTTCAAGTTTAATCAATGAACAATACAGAAAAATACTGAAGTATATTCAAGAAAGTGGAAAAATTCAGTCATTTGGGGAAACCCCATGCAAAGAAAGTACATGTCATTCATAAAATACCATTTGACATGTACCATTTTGTTAAGATGAGGCAAGTTCTCTTCAGTCAAAAGAACAGCTCAGTGTTTCAAGAAAAAACTGGGGTTTCTGAACAAAAGCAATAAAATGCCCATACTAAATTATTCATTAATTCATGAATTTACCATGATTCCACCTTAACCAAAACATAACACTTTCAAGTTGATGGGGCCCAAAACAGGCATTCACTAGGACAGGTAACCAGCCTGTCTCCCTGCAGCTGACAGAGCCCCTGCTCCATGGTCTGCCTGCCCATAGCTCTCTCTGAGCTGCCCTGCGGTGCTGTCAGCATTTTCAATTTATTGCTGGTGAATCATACTTCTTCCTAATCATATCCAAGAGAAGATTGCCTTATTTAAAAGCATAGAAAAATATTATTAGATAGATATACTATCCAGTAAAGGTCTTAATCAGCCTCAATCTGTACAGCCTATGGTATGAGCTTATTTTATAGGAGCAAACTCTAAATATTTATTGCCTAGCAGTTTAAAATTTTTTTTTTCAAAAAAACCTTGTGAAATTGAAGTATTTTAAAAAGCACATAAATACCTTTTCACTTGGAGTTTTCTGTATCTATGGTTAACAACCACTAGAAATAATTTTTTTAAAAAACAGAAAGAAAGATAGATAGATCTATTTTGCTTTTAAAAACAAGAAGGCTTGGGTCTCCTCCCCAAAGTTTTAATTTGGTAGAATGGGGATTGACCCAATCATCTCTATTTTAAAAATCTGTCATTGTTAATTACTATTGCAAAGCTGGAGTCAAGAACCCCTGTTCTTTAGTTTCTTTCATGAACAGGTAATTTAATTGTAAAATATGAAATCTCTTGGAGTATCCTTAGTGACAAGTCAACTGTGTCAACATCACTTTGCCATACATACACTCCACTCCTTCACCTCTTAATACTCTCCAAATCTAAACCCCTTGCAATACAGAGTTGTGTAACCTTAGGAAAAACATTAACAAGAATTAGGATATACCCATACAAAAATGAAAGTACGAAAATATAGTGGCAATATAAAATAAATATCTCCTTTAAGAAGTTTTTTTAAAAAATCATCTTCAAATATGTGTATGTATAAATGAAAACAATAATTTGACCAATTATATCAAAAATGATTTGCTGCATGGTTTATCTAATAAACACCTTGCCTTGTGTTATAGGATTAACTCAATAAAATATCTAATTATACCAACCATTTTATTATTAATCTAATCCTAATATATTCTAGAGTAGACTGGTGATAATAAAATAATATGCCTAATCATGAATTGAAGAGAGATTATCTGAAGTATCATTTCCAAATGTAAACTTAAAACTAATGTTATAACTACTGAATCTCATAAAAATTCTTTATGTGCAATTTTAACAAATTGTCCTCAAGTTAATATTCTAAAGTGGTTGTTCCCAAACTTTATGTGAATGAGTACCTTTTAAAAATATCATGAATCCCTGAATGAAGTAAAATTAAATTTTACTTATTCAGTGCTCAGACAGAGTTTGGCAGGATTATTGATTCACTGTAGGCCTGGCAATTACCTGCAAATCACAGTTCTAAAGTGATTAGGAGAGCACTAAGGAGCCTGAGAGGGGCAATCAGGGCTTGAATGTCCCAGTGTATTCAAGGGTCTTCCATCAACATTAGCATAAAAAGGCAATTACACTGCCAGCTGCAGGAAAATCTGCACACGCATTCAAAGAATGCTAAAGGGTCTGTTTTCCTTTGTAATTATACAAAAGAAGGAGTCGATCATACCTCAAGGATGGGACTCCAATCAAGGATAGAAGAACTCATGAAAACCATTCCATTTCTTGAGACAGTAGCCGGAGAAGCATTGTCAATATTATGAGGTTCAAAAATGATCTTGCAGTTTGGAGCCATAGGAATCCGATCACCATTGGCAAGGGTTAGGGTTTTATTATCATCCAAAACGGAATTCAGATTTTCAATCCAGATGGCGTCGACTGGACCATCAAGAACTATCCAGATATGCTCCCCTAGAATGCCCCACCGGGGCAAAAGCATACACACACATGTGCATATATACATAGCTATAGAGCTGGAAGAAGGACTGCAATTTGAAACAACTTCATTACTTTTAAATAAAGCTTTGATCCAAATTATTATTTTTAGCACATAGGGCTTTTAAGTGTTTTTTTATATAGCAATTGCATAAGACCCATAATCAAATCAAAAATATCATTTATTCATTGGACAAATACTCATTAAGCCCCTTCCATGGGTCAGTACCATTCTATGGCCTGGGGTATTGAGGTAAAAAAAAAAAAAAAACAATATTCTACCTTCAAAGAGCTTTCATTCTAAGGGTAGAGAAGACAGTCAAACAAATAAGTAGAGGAAAAAAATATATAAGAAAAATTAAGCAGGTAAAGGGATTAGGGTACCATTTTAGATAAGATGGTCAATAAAGGATTCCAGAAGAAGAATAAAGGATAGAAAGATCTAGGGGTAGAATTTTCTAGACAGTGGAACTAGAAAGTGTGAAGACCGTGAGCAGGAATAAGTTTAAGGTAATACAAAGGAATGAGTAGTTTTTGTCCCCTCAAAATTCATATTTAAAAATCCCAACTCTCGAGGTGATGGTCTTAGAATATATGACCTGTGAGAGATAATTAGACCATAAAAGAGGAGCCCTCAGCAATGGGGTTGTGTCCTTGTAAAAGAGAGGGAACCCTTGCTCCTTCTGCCACTTGAGAATATTACAAAGGAGTTGGCAGTTTGCAACCTGGAAGAAACACCCCCAGAGTCCAGCCTTGCTGGCACCCTGATATCAGACTCCCTGCCTCCAAAACTGAGAAATAAATCTCTGTTGGTGATAAGCCACCCATTCTATGGTATTGTGTTACTGCAGCCCAGAGGGATGAAGACAAGTGAATATATACCAAACAGTAAGAAGCTGAATATGACTGGCAAGAAGAGGAGAAAAGGAGAAGTATATGAATGCTAGGGGGAAAACAGGTGGGGCAAGGCAGGCAGAGGTATGGAATAAATTCTGGTATGCTCAGGTTAATGTCCAGAGCCCAGCAGAATTGCTGAGTTGGATCATGGCTGAGGTTAAAATGTGGAAGCCATCAGCTTAGAGGTGGCACTTATAATGATGGAACTGGGTAAGTTTCTTCTAACTGAAAATGTTAGAAGAGGTCTGAAGGCAGAGGCAATGCAACATTTAGATTCCTGGTAGGGTCCCCTTTGCCAGACCTTCCATCACCTGTCCACAAAGCAGAAGTGGAGGAGAGCCAGCAGGATGGGGGATGCAACTGGCAAGAAGGCCAAGTGAGTAAGGGCTGAAATGTCCTATTTCCAATACAATGCTTTGAGAACCCTAATCAAGGTCACTGCACTAGCAAGGAAGTGAAACCATGGTGAGCTAATCACAAGTCACTTTGAAAGCAAAAAAGCACCCATTGCCTTTTCATGGGGAGAGAGAAAATCCTCTCCTAGCCCTTCTTTGAGGTGAACTTGGGTCACAGGATCTGCATTTACACTGGAATATTGGAACAAATAAAACAACAATCTCTGATATAGTGGAGCGTCTTGATTTCTTCAGAAAGTGGAGCGTCTTGATTTCTCTTCTGACAACTGATGCTAGTTCCACGGGCTACATTCCACATGAGAACTGCATTGGCTCTGCCTTCAACAGACCCTGTGGTGCAGAGGGTGGACCCAGGAGGTAAGCCTGTGTTCTTCCTGCTCCTGCAGTTGCACTCGCTGTGGCTTCTCTCCTTCTACTCACTCAGAAGTGAGAAAACGTGAGGAGGAGAGTGGACACCACCACTCCCATCTGAGTTTGTACGCCACGAACACCGGGTTCAATTTGCAGCATGCATGAGCAAGACGCTGTTCAGATTGAGCCACTTGCTGTTTAAACAACCCAATACCAGTGTCCATCTTAAGCCAAATAATTTTCAAGTTCGATATAGACTTCATTTTTGACATATACGATTTTCTCTCCAAAGAAGCTCATTTTCTCTTGTGATTTTATAGCAGAATCAGTATTTTTTAAATTGACTGTACTTAACTAAAAGTAACATTTTTAAAATATTCAGTGAAAATAGTTATGATGGAATCACTTTATTCAATACTATCAATTTTCCTTAACAGCTTTTTCCATTTATTTTATTCTAAGATATCATAGGGATACAGAAATATTGTTTCAAAACTATTCTTTCAAAATGGGAGGTTTCAATACACTAATCAATAATTTCATTATTTCAACATTCACAGATATCACACTGATTTATGACTTCTTAGTCTTGACTAACGTATTATGTGGAGAATACTATTGCTTTAATAATTCTATCCAGCCACCAAGGATTTTATTTAGAAATGCGTGTTAAAAATAATACTTGTAATTCATCTTCTACCTTTCTTAGCTCTCAGCGTTTTCCTCCAAAGGGTAGAAAATATCCCATCAGTCCAGTCATTTGTGGCCACATCAAGCCGACCAAACATCTGTGGGGCGGTAATCGCTTTGGGATTCATCCTCATTTCCCGGTGTGGTTTTCCACAATCTACAGCAAGTAAATCCAAATTTTAAACATCTCAGATGTGCAATGAACCATCATTAAGCAACATAGCACTAATTTGGGCTGTAGTGTCAGCAAGTGCTCAAAATATGAAAAATGCAAAATTACATGGAAAAGATACGTCACATGCATCCCAAGCTATCATAATTAGCCTCATTGTACTTTGTTGACTAAGGCACTTTTTTATCTCTGTAAAGAAAACTGCATATTGCTTAAGGGACTGAAAGGGCACCATTTGAGAATTATGAAGGTGCTACCATAATCTAGACCTTCACTAATTTTCACAGCTCAGGGTATCTTCAGTTTGTGGCAAATTAGATTAAATCTTGTGCCTGAAATATCAGCTAGAAAATGCCTCCATGTCTCTGTTATCAGCTTTAGTTTTCTGATACCTTTTCTTGCTTATCTTGGAAAAGATAAACTAAATGAATTTTGCATGAATCGAGGACTTTTGTGGCCATCTTCAAGAAATGCATTTGAATCTTTCAAATCCTAAAAGTACTATTAAATGGACTGGAAGTTTGCACATAGGGACTGTAGTTAATGAGTAGAAGAGTGAAGAAAATGATTTAAATCATAAATTCATAAAAATAGATGCTGAAATATTATATAATTGTGTGAAGATCAGATAATACAACCATACCTAGATATGCATATGAGAAAAGATATTACATTAAATCCCATTGTGACAGTTAATTTCTTTATGTCACTTTGACCACAGTGTACCTAGATTAAACATTATTTCTGAGTCGATCTATGAATAAATGGTCACCTTTTAATCCCTTAATCAATATGCAGTTCTGGATAAGAATAGCATTTGAATCTGTGGACTCAGTAGATTTTTATCCTCCATGTGTGTGGTTAGTTTCCAATCTATTGAGGACCCCCATAAAACAAAATGCAAAGAAGAGAGGAATTCACCCTTTTTCTTCTCGCCTGACCCTTTGAGCTCAGACAGTTCATCTTGTCTTCTCCAGACAGATAGGGAGACTTCCTGACCTCCATTAACACATGAGCCAATAACTCATTAGAAATCTATACACACAGTCTGAGGTTGTGGCTCAGTAGTAGAGCACTTGCCTAGCATGTATGAGGCACTGGGTTAGATTCTCAGCACTGAATATAAATAAATAAAATAAAAGATCCATCAACAACTAAAAAAATATTTTAAAAAAAGAAAAAATCTATACACACATGTAAGTGTGTATCTGTCTGTGTGTGTGTGTGTGTGTGTGTGTGTGTGTGTGTCTTAGTGATCTGTTTCTCTGGAGAACCCTGACTAAAACACACAGTTAGGAAATTGAACAATATTTCTCATTTTTGCAAATCACAAAAACAACCTGGGTAATTCTTTCTGATACTTTATAGGGCTGAATTTCAGCTGAGCCGCCATTCAGCTTTAGCAACAGATGACTTCCATAACACTCTAGCAACACTTCTTTCTTTCTTTCTTTCTTTCTTTCTTATGTCATCACACTTCACAAAAGGACAGCAAACTCTTACAGTAGGGCTGGGGTCATGGTTCAGTGGCAGAGTGCTTGCCTAGCACGCGTGAGGCGCTGGGTTCAATCCTCAGAACCACATGAAAAATATAAATAAATAAAGTTATTTTTTTTTAATCTTACAGTGGGGGCTGGGGTGTGGCTCAGTGGTACAGCATTTGCCTAGCACGAGCAAGGCACTGGGTTCAATCCTCCACACCACATAAAAATAAATAAATAAAATAAAGGTATTGTGTCCAACTACAACTAAAAAAAAATTACTTTTAAATTTGCAGTGTATGATACTTTCACAAAGGAAAATTGGACTTGATCTGTTGCACAAACAAGAGAAACTACTGAAATTTATTTCATTATGGAACAGGTAGAATTTTATCATTTTTATTAAGATGCCACCACATTCTTATAAGAGCACTCTAAGGAAAAAAGTACTTGACTTTTACAATGTTGATTAGACTAATTCCTCTTGATTCTCCTAGGCATCTCTTGACCTTCATTGACTCCGCCCTGGTGTAGGCACCTCTTAATTGCTATCGCCTTCTTATGGACTCCAGATTGCCCCTGCTACCCCTTATCTCTTCTTCCATGAACATCAGATGGCCTTCCACACACAGGGTGATCATGCCACTCCCCAGCTCGGTGGCTTCCCTTCACCTACAGAACAAAACCCCCATGCTTAGTGCGACTGGCATAGGCCCTCATGCCACCCAGTGCTCTAACTGAGATCCATCTAAAAGCAGAGCCTGAAACAAGGACTTGGAAGCTGGGAATTTCAGATGAAGGGAGAGACAGACCAAGACAGTAACTCAGAGCAAGGCAATAAAAGGTGCATTGAATTGGTCAAAGATAAGTAGACCGTCTGAAAGACAAGAGGTGGGACACTTGCCATCAGGTCTTCTCCACACTGGTTGATCGAACGGCTGCCTCAGAGACATTAATTCCACCAACCCTGATTTCCAGACTGGGCTAGTTCCCTGCTTCAAGCCAAGTTCTAAGGCTAAAAATATGGGAGACATGCTGAAGCTGGTGTGGGTCTGGAGGGCTCTCCAACACAACCCCATCTACAGCAGAAGAGGACCAAAGAAGAGTGGCGCTGGATGCCAATAGCACCTTCCATACCTGCATGACCAGCTTCATCACCCACACTCCCACTTCGTGAACAAAGAGCATTTCATCCACACCAAAGCACTTCCAGATATATCATGCTCTCTCCAGGCCTTCCTACCTGCGGACTCTTCTTTCTGCTAAAAATGTCTTTTATCTATCTGCTACTCAAGCCTTAGACAAAGTAGCACCTTCTCTGTAAGACTTTCTATAATTCCTTAGCAAAGTGCCTGGTCTCCCTGGCCTCTGTTCACAGCATAGTTGTCCAAACCTTGCTCAGAGCAATTCCTTGTGGAGTTATAGTTCTCTATGCCTAGGTCTTTTCCTCCTGCCACACTGCAAGTCTTGTAAAAACAGAGGCATGCTTTTTCAAACCTGTTTTCCTACTGCTAGTACACCTGGCAGAACTTCAAGGTACAGAACATTAAAATCATGTGATGATCAGATCACAACATTATCAGGGAGCAAACACCCAGGTCTTGCACTTCTTTGGTAGAAATTCTACCCAGTTGTCTTATGTCTTTTGGATAATTAGATTTTTCAGCAAAAACAATGTGTTACTTAGGATAACAAATGTCTTCCCTATGTCCCAACACCAAGTGTAGGTTAAGAAATAAGAAATAATCTAATAATTAATTTACCTTTGCAAGGATCTTCTCCAAAGTCAATGATAGCATGTGGACTATATAATTTAGATAAATTATATACAGTGTATCCATGTTGTTTAAAATTTAGCACTTAATTTTGTTCAAGTCATTACACCAGGTACATTTACAAGTTTACTCTTAGCACAAGACAGCTTCACAACTGCAACAAAAATACTGAGCATACTTTTCAGAGAGAAAGCACAATTTTTAAAACATATAAAATCCCCAGACAGAATATTAATAGCATGAAAAATCTCATGATAATCCCAGCAGCAGGTGTGAGTTCTGTTTTGGTGGAGGTAGGTGCTGGCTAGGAGCAAGGTCTGTTTCCATCTGAGAACATTCTGGCAGAGTTCTAATGCACAGAATTCACATCATCCAACAACTGAGAGGACTGAGACCACACCCAGCAAGCACAGGGACCTCGAGTAAACACTGGCAATCTCCAGCAGCCATGAACAGTGCACCAGTGTTGCACCAGTATCTGCACACTGCAGCTCCATGATCTGCCCCAAAACCCAACCAACACCTTCTCCCTGTGGGATGATGTGTAGCATTCCAACAGCCAAAGTTCTCTGAAACTTTGGAACTTGGCTCTTTCAGGGATAAGGTCTGCTGATATATTTATGAATAATAATGAATGTCTGATGAAAACCAGAGGATAAAAAATGATCATAAACATGGTAATATCATTATCCTTAGAGGACCTAGGGTGAGGAACTTAGATAGAAGACGACTAGGGACACCTGGAAATACAATGCATTTGCTTAACCTCACCAGATCTGATTCAAGTGGGAAGGCAGTTTATGATCAGGATGATTTTCCACACAGCAGCACTGAGATTAAAATTACATTTTATTTTTTGGGAAGTAGAATGCTGCATTATGTTTTCATTGGGAAATAGCATGGTATGTTGGAAAAGGTCTGCAGTTTTGTTAGTGAGTCTTAGTGGGTCCTTACCTTAACTCTGAGTCCCATTACTTACCATCCTTGTGACTTGGGGCATTTCCAAATTTGAGTCTTGGTATTTGTATAAAATGGGTATAATAATGGGCATCTCTCAAGATCATCATGAAAATTAAATGACATAGCATATGTAAAACAAATAGCACTGTGAAAATGTCACTTTAAAAATGTTTCCTCTCTCTGGTCCATTAGTGTAATATGTTATCTCTTAAATGTACCTAATAATAATCAGTAAAGCAGCCTTCCGTCCTATAAAAGTACGTTGGCGCATCTGCCTGCATGTCCCTGGTGGGCATTCAAGTGTGTTACAACTGTTTAAATGTGTAATGAAGTTGGCAGCCGTACCTGACATGGCCTTCATCAAGGTGTGGATGCAGGTGGTTTTCCCTGCTCCACTAGGCCCCAGGGTCATCATTCCATGCCTCACCCTCTGCGTCTCGAACAGCTGGATGACTTTCAGTTTCCAAGGAGGATGGTTGATTAAGCCAGCTTCTTCCACCTGAAACAAGAAACCCCACATTGGCCAGCATTCACAACGATCAGACTTACTACCGTGCTTTAGAAATGTATAGACACAGGAGTGGGGAGAAGGAACAGGAGGGTGGCATTTAATGCATAGAGAGTCTACAAAAACAAAAAACTTCTGAAAGGAGATGGAAGTGATGGCTGAACAATGTCAACACCCTTAATGTCACTGACTACACACTTCAAAATGTTTCAAGTAATAATTTTGATAGTGTGTATTTCACCACAATTAAAAAAAAACATATTGTACAAAAACTATACACAGATATAGACAAAATCAGGCTGAGTGTAATTAAAACATCCCAAACTAATAAAAAATATCTGCATTTCTCTTTAGGAATGGAAAACATTTATATTCACATTTTATTGGAAGTACAAGTAAGGAACAACTTAAGAATAAAGACTCAGTGTAAAATGTATTTTGAATGTTTAGTTTTAAAAGATGATACTTCTAATAGAAAAATGGATGACATACCAGATTGATTGAATTTTATATAAATTTCAAGCTGTCTTTCTAGTTCCTATGGTGGCTATATCTACACAGTTTCCATCTACCAAATTGCAGAGTGTGAAAGTTATACCAATCAGTATTCTAGGATTAACCTTCAATACAAGATGATGAGACTATTACTATTAAAATCTTTAAGGTATAGGGCTGGGGTTGTGGCTCAGTGGTAGAGTGCGTGCCTAGCATGTGTGAGGCACTGGGTTCGATTCTCAGCACCACATATAAATAAGCAAATGAAATAAAGGTCCATTAACAACTAATAAAAATATTTTAAAAAAATCTTCATGGTACGGCTAAGGAAGCTGAGGTACATAGTGACTGAGCAATTTCCCAAGATATTCAACTTGGAGCTCTGAAGTTGGGATTTGAGCCCAAATGTTCTGCTCCAAGATCCACGTGTGACTTAGCCATCATGCTACGCTTAAACTCACCATAAATGATTTTTTCATTTTATTTAAATAACTTTGCATAACAATCATGCATCATTTATGCCATGCATTTGCTCTTCAGATTTTTCATGTACTACAAATAACTAATATAAGCCATCTTATAAATTACTTAATACTTAGCTCTTTAGGTAGTGCTACAAATTTAGCCAAATGATGAGGAAACCACTTGCAGGATGGATCATTACTATTTCTTGATCAGGAAATTCAGACTTTTATATACTAATTTTTAAGCAAAACATACATCCAATGCTACAAAATTTGATTTCTATTGCAAATGTTTTCAAGGAACTAAAATGCATCTTATCAATACGAACTAATCACCACTTTTAGAAAACAACTTTTTTTTTTTTTTTTTCCCAAACCCTTCTTCGTGAGAAATCAAATTGAGGTGCACAAGGTCTATGTGATTCATTTCCATTTGTGGAAAGACTATAAAAAAAATTAAACAGCAGCAAGTATGATGGGAAATCCAGACACCAAATGATAGGCAGTGGATCCCTCCACCCCAGAGCCTAAGGAAAAAAATCACGAGAACAATAGCTGAGAAGCCACATAAGACCACTGCAAATAGCACTCAGAGGCAGGAGTCTGGAGACCACAACAATGTGGCAAATGCCGAGGTCAAGCACGGAGCCACGCCACGCACGAGCTAGGCAACCATCTGATTGCCTGACTGCTGATTGCCACGTTACCTGTCTGCTGATAGCCATCTCCAGTTCAGGGTAACCTGCCTTGTCCAGGAGGATATTTGGGAAGAGATCTTCAATTAAACTCAAAAATAAGGGTTCATCCTCATCGATCTAAAAAAAGAAAAGAAAGGAAAATCAGACTATTTGAGCACAAACATGAGAATATACAGATAAATGAAAATACCCAACACAGTCCAAGTTATTTCTGTATTAATAATTGATAGAATACCATTACCATTAATAAATATCACCTTCATCAAAGCTGAGTAATATTTTTCTCAACTTTACCATCATGTTCTTAAAAATTAATAACTGAGAATAGAAGGAAGTAGAAAGAAAATACCACCTACATGACAACCTGTCCAGAAAATACCTTGTTAGGTGGATGTGATGATTAATCTGAATTGTCACCTTGACTGGAGTAAGAGATGGCTAAGAGTAAGAGGGTTCTGGGTGTCTAAGTGAAGAATTCTAGAAATCAGTTGCATGTGGATGGCAAACTGAGGCGGAGGCCCACCCTAAGTGTGCACCACATAGTCCAATAGGTTGGGGTGCTGGAGAGAATACAATTTGGAAGAACAAGGAAGCAGCAGAAGATGCAAGTTCAGTTCTCCTTGAGCAGGTGTTTGGATTGCTACTGAAGACATCAGAATACAGCTCCTTCACTCTTCCAATGCAGACTCTGACCAATGACTCTCCAGGGAGTTTCCAGGCCTTTGTCCTGGACTGGGGCTGCATCACTGATCCCGCCTGTTCTGAGGCTCCAGCATCTTGACCAAGCAACTGCAGGTCCCTTCAGCTCTCCAGCCTGCAGATCCCATGTGGGACTGTCCAACTTCTGGTCATGTAAGCCAATCTGATAAACCACCTTTTTATAATCATACATGTGTGGTGGTTCAGCTTCTCTAGAGAACCTAATACAGTGCATACTCTAGTCCACAGTTCCCAATTTAAACTTAAAAAAAAAAAAGTTGTTTTAAATGAGAGATAGTAGGAAATTCATGAATTAATTTGGTTCATGCATTTATTTTGGAAAAAATCTTGATCATGTTGTCATCTTGCATATAGATCCATTGGTATTGGACACTAATTATGATTATTTCCTATGATTATTTTCCTATAATCCTATGATTATTTCCTATAATTATGATTATTTCCTATAAATTTGTGAAATTTAATAAATTTTTCTACCAGTCTCTATAGACTGAGGAAGGCAAGAGTAGTTGAACAACACAAAAATGATTTAAAGTATTTGGAAACTTAACTTGTGGATTTTTCAAAAACCCACTTCCATTATTTTAATTTATTTTATTTTAATTTTTAAACAAATGGAGCACAACTTCTCATAGGGTAATAACATCTTTCTCATTCCACTGTCTTTTGGAATAGAAATTTTAAACTAGATAAGAGTCATTGCAAAAAAGACTTCTGAAAAAGTATAATTTAAAGCTATGTTCTCTAGCACTTTATCTGATAATTAGGCATTTCAAATAAATATTTCCAAATCTCATTTGTGCTTAATTAGTGTAACTGATATTTAAGCAGGTGGAACATTTCCATCTGTGAACCTTACCAATTTAGACAGATTCATGTCTCGTAGCACACGCATGACAATTGTAGATTCCGTATCCGTGGGGTTGGCTCTTTTGGCTGCCCCCAATGTCCGCAGAACTGACAGAATGTTACGTAGACCAAAGTCATAATGGACCTGAAGAGTTTGAGAGACACTGGGCTTATTTTCGATATGAACCTATCCATGGAGACTATGAATTTGACAGAAAATATATTTACAATAATGAATGAATGTTGATTTTCCTTTTAAAACCTCATACAGAGAATGGAGCGATCAATTTCTTTATTTATATACTTTTCAAGCAAATAGAGAACATCCAAAGATTCTCCCCATGTACCATGATTAGCTTCAGCCCTTAGATAAGAACTAACAGATATATGGAGACATGAAAAAGGTGCTCATCTCCTTGTGAAGTATAGCTGTCCCCTCTCACAACTTCTGAGTTGTACATGTGAAAATGTATTCATTTCTCTAAAACTAAAATTCAGAACCAACATTAAACTCGGCCTCAGTCATGCCCATCTCACACCTTCACCACCCCCCCCCCCCCCCCGCAACACACAAATGACTTTTTACTAATAAGCAAGAAGATGGGGCACCTGAAGAAGAGGAAGAGCAGCTACACTCCAGGATGACCTGGAGGAAGAAGCAGGAGGTAAATCAGAAAGCCAAGCCCCAGGTTTGTCCTGGGTGTGTATATGTGAAAACTCCATCCTGCCAAACTTCAGCATACATAAAGCGAAACATTAAAATCCAATTACCAACCACTGTAGAAAACAGGGTGGCGATTCTTCCAAAAACTGAAAATTATACCTACCATATGATCCAGCCTCCCTCTTTGGGAAGCACGTTCTCAAAGAGGTATTTACACACCAGTATTCATAATAGCACTAGTCACAATAACCAAATGGTGGAAGCAACCCAATGCCCACCGGCAAATGAATGGATAAACAAAATGCAGTATATACACATGATGAGATGGTATCAGCCACGTAAGAAAGAACCCCATGCCACACGATGGATGTACTGTGAGGACATTGTGCCAAGTAAAGTACCCAAGCTAGGTAAGCACCATATGATTTCACAAATATAAGGCACTGGTCAAATCCATACAAACAGAAAGTAGGACGGTGGATGCCAGGGGCTGGTGGGCAGGAAGAGGAAGCTGTTGTTTAGTAGCTATAGAGGTTGCATTTTTCAAGATGAAAAGTTCTGGAGATTCTTTTCACAACATTGGGAATAGACTTTAAACCACTGAACTGCACATTTAAGATGGTTAAGAGGGCAAATTTGATGTTATATATTTTTTACCACAGGAAAAAAAATTACCTATGGAAAAACAAAAACCTAAAAGCTACAACATCAAGGTAAGCGGAGCACTGTGCCTCGCTCAGGAGGGGTCCTGTGGAGGACAGAGCCATTCAGCCTGGGTTCCTGCCTTCAGGGAATTGACATCCTCATAACAACATCAAAAATTTTTAAAAATGTTTAAATCTATCCCATTCATTAATTCTTGGTATTAATTCTTGCGCTACAAGATTCTTATTAAGGAACTTGGGGCCTAATCCTACATGTTGGAAATTGGAGCTTACTTTTTCTTCTATTAGACGTATTGTCTCTGGTCTAATTCCTAGGTCCTTGATCCACTTTGAATTGAGTTTTGTGCATGGTGAGAGATAAGGGTTTAATTTCATTTTGTTGCATATGGATTTCCAGTTTTCCCAGCACTATTTGTTGAAGAGGCTATCCTTTCTCCACTGTACATTTTTGGCGCCTTTGTCTAATATAAGATAGCTGAAATTATATGTATTAGTCTCTGTGAGCTCAATTCTGTACCATTGGTCCACCAGTCTGTTTTGGTGCCAATACCATGCTGTTTTTGTTACTATTGCTCTGTAGTACAATTTAAAGTCTGGTATGGTGAAGCTTCTTCTTAGCAAAGAAACAATCAGTGAGATGAATAGAGAGCCAACTATTTGGGAACAAGTATTTAATACATGCACATCAGGTAGAGCACTAATTTCCAGAACACATAAAGAACTCAAAAAACTTAACACCAAAAAAACAAATAACCCAATCAATAAATGGGCTAAGGAATTGAAAAGACACTTCTTAGAAGAAGATACACAATTAATCAACAAATACATGAAAAAATGCTCAACATCGCTGGCAATTAGAGAAATGCAAATCAAAACTACTCTAAGATTTCATTTCACTCCAGTCAGAATGGCAGCTATCAAGAACACAAACAATAATAAATGTTGGAGAGGATGTGGGGGAAAAGGCACACTCATATATTGCTGGTGGGACTGCAAAATGGTGCAACCTCTATGGAAAGCAGTATGGAGATTTCTTGGGAAAATGGGAATTGAACCACCCTATGACCCAGCCATCCCACTCCTGGGTCTATTCCCAAAGGACTTAAAAACAGCATATTACGGTAACACAGCCACTTCTATGTTTATAGCAGCACAATTCACAATAGCTAGGTTGTGGAACCAACCTAGATCTCCCTCGGTAGATGAGTGGATAAAGAAAATGTGGTATATATACAAAATGGAATTTTACTCAGCAACAAAAGAGAATAAAATAATGGCATTTGCAGCTAAATGGATGAAGTTGGAGAATATAATGCTAAGTGAGATTAGTCAATCTCAAAAATCCAAATACTGAATGTTTTCTCTGATATAGGAGGCTAGTTCACAGTGTTGTTGGATGGAGGTACATAGGAGGATTAGACAAACACTAGAATGGTCAAAGGGAAGGGAGGGGAAGGGAGAGGAAAGGAGGGAGCAAGGGGGAGGGAGGGGGGAAAAAGAAAAAAAGCAAAGGTGGTGGAATGGATGGACATCATTATCCTAAATGCATGATTGAAGACCTGAATGGTATGAATATGCTTTGTATACAAACAGTTGTATGTAAAAAGATGCTATATATGTGCATTATGAATTGTAATACATGCTAATATTATAAATAAAAAATAAATAAAATATTTTTTTAAAAATCTTAAAAATGAACTTGCACAAAAGCAACAGTGACTTGCAAGGGCTGGTGGGTGAACTTCCTCATGGAAAACCTTCCATGAGGACTGGCTCCGAGTTAAATATGTGGGTACCAAAGGAGATTCCCAGAATGTCCACACAGGGCCAACTGCTGTGTGCACTTTGACTCAGGTCATTTCACAACGTGTGAACAAGGACCGTGAGAGCGAAGGAAGTACAAGTAAAGGGTCAGCAAGGTGAAGGCAGGAGTCGGTGATGTGGACAGCTTTCCACACGCAAGAACAAAATAAAAATATATTATTTCTTTGACAGAGGGAAAGATAAGAATGAATAAATGAAGTGATAAGCAGAAGCCAAGAATGTTGGTGGCAAAAAGCAACGAGTTAGGGTCCGGCTAGCCAGGAAGGTTCACTGGCCAGAGTCAGAAGGCTCTGTGTGCAGCTGAACACTCACAGGGAACGTTCTTTTGAATGGGAATGCAACTTGGTCCATCCTGGGAGTCTAAAAAGATTCTGGATTCAAAGAAGTTGGAAACCTGAAGGAGGAGATGGATTAAAGTTACCTATGTTTGGAGGTGTTGTTCATGTTATATCCTCATGTTTACTTCAGTGCATCACTAGTTAGCAATGCTTGTTATGGTTTGGATCGGAGGTGTCCCCCCAAAGCTCCTGTGTTAATGCAGAGGTAAAATGACTGGATTAGGAGAGCTGTGACATAATCAGTCCATCCTCTTTTGAATGGACTAACTGGGTGGTAGCTGTAGGTGGATGGGGCAGGGCTGGAGGTGGTGAGTCACAAAGGGCATGTCCTGGAAGGATGCATCCTCCCTGCCAACCCTCCCTCCCTCTCTCTGCTTCTTAGCCACCATGAATACAGCAACTGCCACACCCATCCACCATGATGTTCTGCCTCAGCTTGGACCCAGACCAATGGAGTTGGCCCACCATGAACTAAAGCTCTGAAACCATGAGCCAAAATAAACTTTTCCTCCTCTAAGTTGTCCTTGTCATAGTGACAGAAAACTCACACATTTTTACTTACATGCAGAAAAAAAAAAAAAAAAAAGTCACCTAATGCCTACCTCCATCATACCCTGTGTGACCTTATCACCCTGAGTGTGGGCAGGACCTGTGATTTGCTTCTGACCATACAGCAGAGATGACAGGCTGCCTGTGATTGCATACGCATGGTTATGTGAGTGTTCACTGTGCTGGAACCCCCTTCCTTGCTGACTTTGAGAAAGCCAGAGCCACGTTGGGGAATCCCACCCAGAACCACCTACTTACTACTTACTCATAACCTGTAGGAACTGAAGGTGACTCAAGCCAACAGCAAGCAAGAAACAATCCCTCAGTTGCAACCTCAAGGAGCAGGATTCTACCAACAACCTGAGTGAGCTTGGAGTAGATCATCCCCAGTTAAGCATCAGATGAAACTGCAGCCCAGTTTGTTTCTAAGAACACTGAACACAGGACCCAGTCACAGTGACCTCTGGCCCACTGACACTGTGAAATAATAAATGTGTATTGTTTTCAGCCACTCTTTGTAATATGATTATTATTCAGCAATAGATAACTAATACGGGGAAACAGAATTAGTTAAAACAGTTAATTAGTTAATACAGATAACTAATACAATAGCTAATGCTATGATTAATTTCATGCCTCTTAGCTGTGAAATTTCATGGTGCCTGATCCTGTTATTCCAAACAATAGAGGAAACTAGCAAGAGTTCACAACGGAGGAGACAGATTAGCAAAGCTTGGTCAAATACCTGAGCAAGCTTAGAAGGCAGAAGAAGAAATGACCAGGAGGCTCCCGAACCCCGTAACAATACATGGCGTATAGGTGACATATACATCATGACCGTTAATATCCCAAATACTTTGGCTCTTAAATCTGTCTGGACTGTATTTGCTTTATTTCTATATTTATTTAAAGGAATTCTAATTTTTTAAATGTACTTCCTAATAAAACTATGCAGATAATAATAGTTTCCTGGGTCTATTCCCAAAGGACTTAAAAACAGTATATTACAGTGACACAGCCACTTCAGTGTTTATAGCAGCACAATTCACAATAGCTAGGTTGTGGAACCAACCTAGATGTTCCTCAGTAGATGAGTGGATAAAGAAAATGTGCATTATGAATTGTAATACATACTACTATTATAAATAAAAAAAGAAAAAAATAATTGTTTTCTAATTATATACTTTAATGTTTGGTATCAATAAGGTCCTTTGTCAACAACTCCAAACTACAGCTTTTCAAAATGAGAACATTTCACTGAACAGAACAAGGAAACACGCCCCGGTCCAGAGAGTCTTTTGGGAAGGACTCACCTGTTTAGAAAGCTGCTCCTCACACAGCTTGTAGAGCGTGAAGAACTTCCTGGCCAGAACGATGTTGTCAATGAAGCCACAGCTGGCCAGCTTCACCCTGATGATGATCTGCCGGTCAGGGACCATCATGGCCACCGAGCGGAAGTTAATCTTCAAGTTTTCAGGGAGTTCCTGCCGCCCAGCATAGCCAGGATTCTAAACCAAAAATAAAACCCAAGGATGACTGCCTTGTTGCTGGGGCCACATAACAGCATGATATCCAATAATCCATGATGTACACACAAAAACCCTGGAGGGACAATCAGAGAGCTCGTTTACATAGCTCCCTCCCCTTCCACTTGCGCACACCAAGCCATGAGTTATTCACGTGAGCTTTGCTTAAGGCCAAAGGCTTTCAACCAGGAGAGAAAATTTCAGTTCTGGTTTCCATCCATGGCAAGCAGGTCACAGGTGACCACAGAGAGGAGCAAAGATAAGAAGGCCGCACCTCAGCAGCTCTTCCAGCAGCTCTTACCATGGTTAGAAAAAGTCCGAACTCAGGGTTCATTGTCACATTGTCTCCATCGGTAAAAATAAAAGACTTTTTACGCTCCTTTTTACACGTGAGAATAATGGAAATTTGCTGGGCTGCAACCGAGAGAACTGGTAGATCGATCCGGTTAAACTCATCAAAACAGCCCAGGATCCAGACTGGGCCAGTCCTTAGAAAGGAAATTAAATAGAAAAGCCAGTTAGTGCATCCTGTTGAAAGTAAGGAAAAGGACATTACGAAGCTAACAAATGAGCCAGAAATAGGTTTACTCAAAAATGAAGTTGAACAAACGGGTCATACATCAAGCGGCCCCAAAAAGGTCACAACTGGGAACTTATCTCTAAATACTCAGCCTGCACCAATAAAGGAGCATCCCAGTAGGCAGGCAATATGAACATTCGGCCCACACCACACTGGTAAGATTCAAGAGTCTCCAAAAAATTTTGCAAAGTTGAAAAAATAATCCTTAAAATTGACACTAAAATGTACAAGGTTGAATTCAACAAAAGTTGAATTTGTTTGTTTGTTTGTTTGTTTGGGGGCTGGTTCCCAGCCTCACACATGCTGAGCATGCGCTCTACCACTGAGCAACATCACCAACCCTGAAAAAATGAATCTTAAGCCATTCCACCTTAGCTGACGTTTCTCATCAAAGTAGAGATGACCCGTACCTTTAAATATCCGTCCAAGTCCTCGGAAATCCATCTGGTCCGAGCAATTGAAAACCACGACGTACTTCCCCAGGCACCGTCCCATGTCCTTGGTGGTTTCTGTCTTACCCGTCCCCGCGGGTCCTGCCGGGGCTCCCCCCATGCTCATTCCCAGAGCTTGAGCCAAGGTGATGTAGCACCTGCAAGGTGGGACACGGCTAGAACCATCCCTCCAGCCTCAAGAGACGCTCGAGGTGCCGCAGGGAGGAGAACACAGACCTGAGTGAAAAAGAGAGGAGGGGCCTTTGCCCCTACAGAACAGCTCCAAAACCACAGCCTGCAATGGACTTGACCTTGTGGGTGTTAAGATGTGTCAGGGGGAAATGAAGAGGAGTCTCTACTCAGATAAGTACATAAACCCTTAAAAAGGTTAAGGAAGTTTCTTGAATGCTGAATTTCTTTTAGGCTTCATGATCCTGCATATTAAGACTCTCCAAGTAGATTACTCAAAAAACTAGGAATGAAACCACCACTGACCTAACTATTCCACTCCTCAGTTTATATCCAAAAGATTTAAAATCCACATCCTACAGTGACACAGCCACATCAATGTTTATAGCCGCTCGATTCACAATAGCTAAGCCATGGAACCAACCCAAATGCCCTTCAACAGATGAATGGATAATGAAAATGTGGTATATATACACAATGGAGTATTACTCAGCCATAAAGAAGAATGACTTTATGACATTTGCCAGTAAATGGATGGACCTGGAGACTATCATGCTAAGTGAAAGAAGCCAATCCCAACAAGCTGAAGGTGGAATGCTTTCACTGATATGTGGAATCTAACCCACAATAAGGGGGTAGAGGGAAGAAAAGATATTCAACAGATTAGACAAAGGGGAATAAAGGAATGGGAGGTGGATAGGATAAGGAAAGACAGTGGAATGAATCAGAAATAATTTTCCTGTGTACTTACATGAATACACCATGGTGAATCCCACTATGGGTCAGAACTAGATAAGATATATTCCATTCTTGTACAGTTATATCGAAATGATTTTTACTGTTATGTAGAACTAAAGAGAAATAATTTTTTTTAAAAAAAAAGAATCTCCAAGTATGAGACAAAAATAGATAGAATTGCCAAAACTTATTTAGCAACTTTTTCCTGGAAATCCATCCATATCTAAAGAACAATATTCACTCAGCAGCACTAATCATCAGGGGAATACAAATTAAAATCACTATAGGGTATCACCCCACACCCTGTGAGATGGCTACCACCAAAGAGACAAGAAATAACAGATGATGGTGAGGATGTGGAGAAAAAGGAATGCTTGCACACTGCTGGTGAGATTGCAGCTCAGTGTAGCCACGTGGAAAACAGCAAGGTTTACTAAAGAATCTAAAAGCGGAATACTATATGACCCAGCAATCCCTCCTGAAGGCATGTACCCAAAGGGGATAAAATCATCATCGCCTCATAAAGATGTCTACACTCCCGTGTCCCTTGAAGCACTGGTCACAAGAGCCATGAATGGCCCAACTATGTCAATGCAACATGGATTTTAAAACTGTGGTATATTTACTCTGCCATGAAAAGGTAGAAATCCTGCCATTTGCCACATCAGGGTTAGACCTGATGGACACTATGTGAAGTGAAATAATTCAGATACAGAAAGGCTAGCACATACCACGTGATCTCACTGAGGTGTGGGATCTAGCAAGGGTTGAGGGATGAACAGTCAAATACACAAACAATAAAACAGTGTCTACCAGAGGCAGAGCAGGGTTAGAAAATGTGGAAATGCCAGTCAGAGAATGCAAAGTTATCAGTCACGTAAAATCAATAATATGTAAGATGAATTCTAAAGACCAGAATGTGCAACATGAGGATTATAGTTAATACACTCGACTGTATTAGGCATACAGTGAAGTAAGTAGATTTTAGCTGTTCTTGTCACCAAAAACAAAATTACTACGTGAATAGATGGATATGTTAATTTTATTTATTATAATAACCACTTTACTATCTATTTGTATTCTATTACATCTTGTTGTAAACCTCAAACATGCACAATAAAATTTATTTTTAAAAAACGAAAATAGAGTAGCCTTCTATGAAATGGATTGAGAACTACCGAATAGATAAATCCCCTTGTGAAGCTGGTGTGTGGGATTCCAACCACACATTGCTGAAGACTCACCTCTGGACGCCATCTCGGAGCATCCGCTCCGCCTCCACACCCTTCCTGCCTTCTCTGCAAGACTAACAGAGGAGAGACCTGGGGAGTCACTACCAGAACACCTGAAAAGGAAAATTTTTTACCCTGAACCGGTGCTGTTGAATTATTTGATCCTGGCACCACCTGGGTGGTGATTCATTGAGTGGTGCAGTTCCGTTTTCTTATGGTCAAACTATCAAGCATCCGTTTGAACTTGAAAATGATTTCAAAGAAAAGGAAGCGAAGATCCAGCTCAGGGTGGAAACAGACAGCGAGCACATGGACTGGAGCCTCTGGGCCTCTTATCAGAAATGGGTTCCTGAGAAGTCAAGGAGATGCTCAGTCCTGAACGCACACAGAGCCTGGGAGCAGAATCCGGAGGATACCTGCTCTCCCCCCATTTGACATCTGTGTTTACAATAGCAACAGGATGTTCTGCACACACATTATCTCACTTAGTCCCCGGAGAAACCCTGTGACGAAACTACAAACGAGAGAGAGGCTCACAGAGACGGAGGGACTTCCTTAGGATTGAGCGGGACAGCCCGGGGCTGCAAGCCAAGCCCCCTTAGGCCTAGAAATACATCCTCAACCCCGGCCACTCTGCCGTGTCCCGCAAACCCTCTTTACACCTGGGAACGTTGGGTTCACAAAATAAACCAAAGGAGTAGCCAGGTCCTACCTTAGAGGAAGTCATCCCATTGACGTGGAAGGAGGCCAGGCTGCCAGGAGGCCCGGCCTCGTTTACTCTGCTGTAGTGGGCACTGGTCCACGTCTACGTGGGCACCGCACTACCCACCGGTGGCCAGCAAGGCCTGTCAGGAAGCTCCATGTGGCAGCGTGAGTCCCTTCCCGGCGCGTGCCATGGGCACTTGAACTTTGCTCCCTCAATTCTCTTTCTGCTCTTTTTCTGCTAGCTATTTTCATGGCCTGTTCACAGCCCTGGTCTAGGTTCCTGCCTACCCACTAGACTGCAGCGAACCCTGTGCTGTCAGGAGCAGGGCCTAGTACACGCTTGTGTCCCCAGCCACTTGACTCACCCTGGCTCCTGTTCTCTCTCCACTTTTATCCAAATAATCGCTTATGGTGGTCCAGCCGTAAGCTCTTACCTGGTCCCTCCTGCCCCAACACCTACTAGAATTAGAGATGTGGAATATGACACAGCAACCGACCTCATGACCTGGGGCTTAGTAACACTTGGTTTAACTGAATCTGTCACCATCATTGGTATCAAGTATCAGAGCACATGGAAACTGGAAGTCATTTGGATGCCTAGTGGTCCTAAAATGCTGGAACATTTCCTGAGACTACAAGGGTCTGTGCACCAACAAGGTACTTCTCTGAGAAAAACTTGCTTTAGCTATAGACTGTTTGAAATAGGACACACTTAAGGAGAAACAAAAAGAAAGGTTGCTAAAGAATGTGTGCTCAATGATTAAGAAAAGCAGCAGTCATAGCCAAAATTATAACGACTGACATGTTACTCTGTGTCCCCAAACCCTTAATCCACAGTTGGATCTTTGGCAGTTTCAACTATACGAGGTCAGCTGCCATTCAAAAATACTAAGTGGGTATGCGAGATAAATAGAAAAGATAAACCCATGCAACTTTTATCACACTGTATTGATATACTTCATTTAATCATTATTAATCTCTTACAGTGCCTAATTTATAAGTCATACTTTATCGTAAGTATGTGTGTATAGGAAAAAAAGTATACATAGCGCTTGATATTATCTGTGATTTCAGGCATGCACGGAGGGTCTTGGAACATATTCCTCCAAGAATAAGGGAAGACTACCTAGCCTTACCTCTTGTCCACACAAGAGAAGGACGTGAGAGAGGGTGGGTGCCTGGCCCGAGCCGACACAGCAGCAAGGATAGACGTGAGTGGCCACAGGAGCTGTGAGATCATGTCAGGGACAGACCCGTGCCGTTAGCCTGTCTGCACTTCTTAATGAGCAGGTAAGATGCCCCATCTGCCCTTGATTCCCTCTGCCCTTGGTCCTCGGGGCGGCAGGAGTCTTCACCCATGGGCTTGCGTGTAGAAGGCGGGCTGCGCTGACATCGCCATGAGTGTTTGGAGAAAGGTGCTGCGTGTTGCTACCACTTCCTGATGGCCACTGGATCCCTGAAGGGCCTGCAGGTCTGTCCACTGACACCAAGTTCAGTGGAGTCCAGAGAACTGCCACTGTGGTTGGGCTTCCCCAGGTGACCCAGCAGCAGGCTGATGGCAAGCATCATTGCCCCAGCAGGTCTTCCCATGAACCCCAGTGGCCAGCCACAAACGGTGCCACGCTTCTCACATAATGAGTGAGTTTAAGAAGGATAAGCAAGTCAGTATTTGGGGGGAAATGGGCTGGAATAAACTTTAGAATTGCCTCCACTTCTATAATTATAAATACTTGTTTTTCATGTTCTCAAGTTTTAATATTTGAAAGATCCAAATTTTCAGAAGGATTAAAAAAACTAAGCAGCTCAGCATTTTGAGGAAAAAAAAAAAAGGATTTTCCTCTCACAGTTTCTACTTTCTGTTCTTCTGAACAACTTAAATGTTTCGCCCTAAGGATGCTAATTTAGAAGTAATCAATTTTTTCAGGAAATATTTCTTTAGCACCCAAAGCTCCAAGGACTTTTGGCTCCAGTAACCAGAAGGTATCAGAGTCACAGGTTTCAGGAATTAGGACGTGGACACCTTTTGGGGGACCATTATTCTGACCATCCCATTTCCCCACCACTGTGATAAAATGGAATGGCCACTTACTGAAGAGAAGGAGATGACAAGAGAGTGGGTTTGGGCCAGACGACCAAATATACTAAAGTTAAACGCCCTGTCAGCGAACAAGGGGGCACGTCATGGAGGCAGGGGGATGCCCGTGTCTGGAGTTCAGGGAGAACCCTGGCTAGACGCAGACATGGAGGCCAACATCTAGATGGCATTTAAGGCCAGACATCATCTATGGAATGAGCATAGGTGGGGAAGAGGTCAAGGAGATGAAGAGTGTTGTCGCCTGAAGCGATGGCCACTTGGAGCAAAGAAGCCGCGGGAAGAAGTTTAGAGACGAACTGGAAACAAACAGCCCTTTATTCTGATAACTTTTCTCTCTGGCTCTAACTACACCCCGACACGCCGTCTACGCTCCTCTAACCTCCAAAATGGCGCAGACCTCGTCCACAATCTCTCTCAAGTCCCTCGAGATCTCCGGCCAAGTCTCGCAAGATCCCGGGCCAAGTCCCGTGAGACTACGGAAGGCGCCAATGCCCAAACATGTCCAAAGCCCGTAGTCAACCGCAATTTAAGCCATCTCCCCAAACAGGGCTGCTACAGAAGAAGACCTAGTGGGAGCAGGTGTGAAGAGACAACCAGACCAGGAGGAGGAGCCAGGAGAGGGTGAAGAAAGTGCCTCATCAAGGAGAGATGCGAGCCGTGCAGCTACTGCTGCTGAGCCGAGAAGACGAGGTCCAGAAGTGACCGTCGCCTTTGGTGACCTGAAGGTGTGGGTGATTCACAAGAGCTGTATTAGCAAGGCAGTGGCGGGAAGTGAGAGAGCAGGATAATGGTCCTCAAAGGCATGCACGTTCTCATCCCTGGAACCTGCAAACACATCCCCTTAGGTGGACCCTGAGGAGGGGAGATTATCCTGGATTACCCTGTGGACCCAATCTATTCTCATGAGCCCTTTAAAAACGAAGGCAGAAGAGCAGGTCACAGGCCTGGGATGGATGGAGAGGAGAACGGAAGCACAAGGGACCACGGCTTTGAAGACGGAGGAAGGACGTCAAGGAACCTGGCAACTCTTAGAACCTGGATGACCCTCTGCTGACAGTCAGTAAGAAAATGGGGATCTAGGTCCTACACCCACACACACAAAAAAAAAAAAAAAAAAGGAGTTCAACCAAGAACCTGAAAGAGCCGGTAACTGTCCTCCCAGAATCTCCAGGAAGAACACAGCTCTGTTGACATCCAAATGTACTCCCACGACACCCACATCAGAATCCTGGTGTGCAGATGTGTGCAAATAGTGAACTTGTGTTGCTCCAGCTTGTAAACTTAAGGGGATTATTTGTACTGTAGCAAAAGAAATTAGCACTGGGAGCCTGAGTGGAGTGACTTCAAGACAAACTAGGTGGAGGGAAATCGAGCTTTTGAGGGGTTTCGTTGGAGCACAGAGATGAAGGAAGTCGGAGCCACACAGGCCGGTTTTCTTTACAGAAGCAGCTGCAGCATGTGCGTGTTGAAGAGTGGCCTAGTAGAAAGTGGACACTGATGACACTCCAGAGAGGATGCCCTGGGGTCAGCAAAGGTGCTGCTGGCTCTGGATCCATCCAGGGAACCAGGAGAGAAAGCAGCAGCTTCGGGACAGGTGCCACTATGGTGGGTGTGATCAGAAGGTGGGCCGTGAGCAGATCTGTCTGCTCCAGAAGTCAGCAAACACGGCCTTCAGAGGAAAGAGAAGAAGCAGCGGACGTGAAGAAGAGGAGGTGTGAGATGATTCCCAAGTCGTTCAGGTAAATTCCTACCGGCAAGCACTCCACATTTTAAAATAGCATTTTTAATACACCAATCATAACTGTATACATTTATGGTATACGATGTGATGCTTGGTGAAATGTGTACTGTTAGGATTTAGACGTGAGGTGTCCCACAAAAGCTCATGTGTGAGACGATGCAAGAAGGTTAAGAGGTGAGATAATTGGGTTATGAAAGCCTTAACCCACCAGTGAATTAATACCTCGTAGGAATCAACCGAGTTGTAACTGCAGGCAGGTGGGGTGTGGCTCCAGGAGGTGGGGCACTGGGGGTGAGCCTTTGGGGTTCATATTTGGTGAGCTGAGCTTAGTCTCTCTCTGCTTCCTAGTGTCATTCCTGAGCTGCTTTCCTATACCACACCGTCCACCCTGGGGTCCTGCCTCATCCTGAGCCCTGAGAAATGGAGGGGGCTGTCTGTGGACTGGACCTCGGAAACCGTGAGCCCCAAATTAACGTTTCCCTGCTTAAAACGATTCTTGCCAGGTCTTCTGGTCACAGAAGTGAAAAAGCTGACTAAAACACGTGCAATGTGGAAAGATCAAATCAAGCCAAATGGCCATAGTGAGTGTTGAGTTCATCTCTTAACAGAGAATACGCGACGCGGCTGACGTCACAAAATTCAAACTAGACTGAGAGAAGTACAGACCACACAGCACAGAAGGGCCCCCAGAGATACCCTAGTTTGTCTTACTGATAAGGAGACAGAGTCCAGGGAGGCTGCAGTGGCAGCTCCAGCAAACAGAGCTAGCAAAGGACACACACAGGGCAGCATGGACAGCACCCCACACCCGGCTGGTGTCCTCCCACCGCTTTCACGTGTATGGTTCCTTACTGTCTTTCCTGCTAACCAAGCACCTTGATTGCCTCTCTGGGAGGACAACAGGTCCCACCACTACTAACTGAGCCTTCGAGGCCTGCTGCGATTAGCACGGTGACACATGGCCACAATTCCCTCTCTCGCCCAATCGTCCACACATTGGCTCCCTAAGACTGAAGGCAAAGGAACCAGGCCTCCTCCAGCCACCACCTAAATCCCGCGTGAAGACACAGGTGTCAAGAGAGTCATGCTGCATCTCAAAGGCATTAGCGTGAAAGATTCTACAAACCCTAGAGAGGCATGAAGCCAATGACCCCTAGCAACCTGGGAGAATGAAACTATTGGGGGGGGGTGCAGGGAGAAGGGGGCCGCGGGATCACAGGATTCTTCCATCACCTGTCCGTGAGTGGAGTTATGACAAGCCTGTCTGTGCAGCCCAAAAATTCATTCTGATATACGAAAGCCACATCTGTGATGTGAATCATCATCTTGTCAGAATCTTCATTAAAATAAAATCTGCACTGTTTTAGCCACTCGAAATCCGTAGGGCTCTTGACATGCATGTGACACTGAAATTCAAAAGGTGTGTGTTAAAACTGAGATGAGAATCACTAATTAAACATACACATCAGCATCTATGTAGAACATAAAGTGAAAGAAACGAAACTCACAGACTACTCAAGTAGCTCAAAGCCATCGACAACGTCTTCACCCAGCCCACTCATTTATTCATCAATGAAATAGAAACTTCTGAAGGCATGGTAATAGGAAAAATCAAGAGAACCCCTAATCATGCCTCTCTGATTTAAATGACAGTACATAGTTTAATAATAAGATTCATTTCTTAAATTCCACCCTTAATTGTCCAAGACTATAGTCCCAACCATGAAATATAATCTGTGAAAAATCATGTTATAGCATACAAAGACAGAGCTAAACAATCTCATTAGGAAAAAGGCATTTCTTAAGATTATGAAAAAGTACATTGAGGTTTTTTTTTTTTTTTAATCCATTAATTACTTTTCCTAGGAATTTGCAGCAGGCAAAATTTTCTAACATCTAAATGACAGGTTATTGCCCAGTGAAGCTTTTGTCTAATTTTTTTTAACCAAAATTTTAAGCCACTTTAATCATTTTTCTTTGACAAATAAGAAATCGAAAATTACCCTGAGCCCTTTATTTCTCAGAGAGGCAAACAGTGCGCTTAACTATTAGGAGAGGAGATTAGCACAAAATAGCTTGAATGTACTGCCTTCTATTTCCATTCCATCAGGACCAATCTTGCATAATCTTTTTTACATAATGGGGTTGAGACACAATCCAGAAAATTATTATGGAAGTAAGAGCTTCTTGCCTCTTATCTAACTGTTGTATTTTATGGCAGAGGACAAATTTCATTTTCTTCACATTTCCCATTTTTCATAGCTACTGAATTCTCCTTTCCCATCCTGTATTCTTTTTAAAGGCAAAACTCTGCATGACACCTGAATGTCACAAGCTGTGTTAGGAAAGACCACGTTGTCATCAGTGACATAAAGTGTATCAAAACTTGTTAAAGTAAGGAGCTGACTTATCAGAAGCCCTAAAAGAAACCCTCAACAGCTCTACCAGAAATATTAGTCATAATTTCTGCATCAAGCAACTAGTGATCTTCAATCAATAACTAAAAGGAACACAAGACAAATAAAGATTTTCAGGATGCATTTAAAATAATCACATGAAGAATTTGAAAAGAAAGTCTAATGGCCTCAATAACAGTATAGATCATGAGTATATGATGGAAATTTCAGTTTAAGGCAGAAGAGAAAGTCTGATAAACAAGGGCTGATCAAGAAGATGACTCCCTGAATTTAACATTTTCCTTCAGTTCAATCTAACTAATTCCAGCGAGTAAACACAGATGTGTCTACTGCTCACTTTCTTGAATATGCCACAGCAGTTATAAAGAATTTACCAGGTCATCAAAGATATCCCTCTGGTGCACATGAATAGTAATCAAAGTCTCATATTTCACTCGTTCCACGGGACTCAGATCCTTCGTGGTGATGTCTATCAGCGTGTTTAGCAGCTCCAGGAAGGACTGATTGGTTTTCTGCATGATTTTTTTATCAAACTTGGCATTTCTAAGGGCTTCTTCTGAATCCCGTGTCCATATCATTTGAATTCCTAATAATCCAACCTTATAGAAATAAAGAAGGCTTTATGAGTGTATATGGCATATATTTACATGTTTAAGTATTAATCACAACATAATGAATAATTGTGATTATCATACAAATATAAAGCTTTGATTACATCAAATCGACACCTTATTTCAAAACCCATGGAACCTCTATTTACATAATTTACTTAGTAATTAAAGACGTACAGCCCCATCATATGTCTATAATTTTTTTTCTTATAATTTTAAGCCATGTATGATCAAACCACATTTCTCCCTAGATAGATTTTAAGTCACTTGCAGGTAAAGAATATGTCTTAAATTTGCTTTACCCAAACTAGCACAGTGTTTACACATAGTAGATACTTACAAAGTCTTTTCTTTTTTAATTTATTGGTTATTTTTAGTTATATATGACAGCAGAATCCATTTTGATAGAATTATACAAGCATGGAATATATCTTATTCTAATTAGAGTCCCATTCTTATGGATGTAGGCAGTGGTGGGATTCACTGTGCTGTTTTCATACTCATGAAATTTTTATTGATCACAATGACTAAGAAAACATTGTTTCCTGTATTTTTTTGGGTGGGGGAGGTGAAGTGGTTACTGGGGAATGAACTCAGGGGCACTCGACCACTGAGCCACATCCCCAGCCCTTTTTTTTTGTATTTTACTTAGAGACAGATTCTCACTGAGTTGCTTAGCACCTCACCATTGCTGAGGCTAGTCTTGCACTCTCGATCTTCCTGTCTCAGCCTCCCGAGCTGCTGTGATTATAGGCATGCGCCACCGTGCCCAGCTTATTTCCTGCATTTTAAAGCTGAAATGTACTTTTCATTTTTCTAGGTGAGTGTCCACTAGTAAAGTGTTATGATTTATATACATTGTTACATGTGGAGGTTCAGTAGAGAAAGACAAAACTCTTTTAAGTTAAAGAAAGTAAGTCCAGCATCTCTACAACCAAAATCCATAGTTAAGTCTACATGGCCAAATCATCTGCAGTGAGAATCTTTAAGCTTATTTAGACTTAATAAATCTTTATGAAAATCTTACTATTGGTTCAGAGTTAAATTATGCCATGGGTGAGGTTTACAATAAGCAATAGCTGAGATTTAAGAGGATTATTTTGTTAAAAAAAAAAAAAAAAAAAAAAAAAAAGGCAGGGGGCCTTCCAATTTCAAATACACTGACCTGAGCAGGGAAGGAAGAAAGAAATTCGATCAGCTGGAACCCTGCTTCCTGGATATTTGCAGCTGCCTGGCGGATCACCAGGTGTAATGAGGACTGCGATTCCTCCAGGAGAGAATTGAGCCACACCTCCACGTTGCCCTCGGCCATCACAGGTCTGTGCAACTCAATGGTCTCCCCCTCCCGGGAGGAGACTGACAGAATCCGATCATACACCTATATTAGAAGAGGAAAGAGACTGTTACGTTCTTTGTATACGAACAGTGTTATGTGAAAAGAGGCTCTATGTGTGTATTATGAATCGTAATGCATTCTACTAGAATGGCCAATGGGGAGGGAGGGGAAGGGAGGAGGCAAAAGGGTGAAGGGAAAAATAAAAAAAGATGGTAGAATGAGATGGATATCATTACCCTAAGTGCATGTATGAAGTCACAAATGGTGTGAATATACTTTGCATACAACCAGAGATTTGTAAAAAAAAAAAAAAAAAAAGTGCTCTATATGTGTAATATGAAATGTAATGCATTCTGCTGTCATTTATAACATCTTAGAATAAAAAATATTATTCAATAAGTAAAAAAAAAATGAGAAATAACTTTTTACTTTTCCCCCATTCCCTTCCCGTCATGTTGTCCTTCGCATAAAACGTTAAGCTACAGATTATCAAAAATAAGGCAAAACATGAGATGAAGTCGTTTTCAAAACAATAAAATTAGTTAGCCATGAAATCTAAAGAGGAATCCTAAATTGATTCCAAATAACCAATACTCTAAGGGAGTAAGCTTATTTTCTAAAAGAAATACTTAATACAAAGGTGGTAATGAAAAAATCTCTGAAGTTTCCCAGATGAAATGGAGCTCTCTAAGAGCCTGTAATTCCACACTGTGAGAGTCTCAAGTTGACATCACAAGTGACCTGGTCAACATGATCAATAGCAAAAAGTAATTACAAAGTAATTCCAATTCTGTGCCAAACACAGTGTTCTTTCCTGGGACTTGTTGTCACGTAACGGTTTCTAATCAAATCCAGCTCCTCTGAGGTCTTGCACTTCAGTTTCCATGAATAGTGAGAAAAACACAGCATTTGGAGTCCCAAGACACAGGTTCCAAATGATCCTCTTCCATCCACTGAACATGCAATGTTGGAGAACAACACTAACACGAAGTTTCTTGCCCATTAAAAATCACACTTGGGGAGCTGGGGCTGTAGAGCACTTGCCTTGCACATGTGAGGCACTGGGTTCGAGCCTCAGCACCACATAAAAATAAATTAATTAATAAACAAAGATATTGTGTGTCCATCTACTACTAAAAATAACACTTAAAAAAATCACACTTGGTGCCAGGGGTGGTGGAGCACACCTGCAATCCCAGGGGCTCCAGAGGCTGAGGCAGGAGGATCACAAGTTCAAAGCTAGCCTCAGCAACTTAGTGAGGCCCTGAGCAACTTAGCAAGACCCTGTCTCAAAATTTAAAAAAATAAATTAAAAAAATTTAAAGGGGATGTGGCTCACTGGTAAAGTGCCTCTGGGTTCAAACCCCAGTACTGAAAAAATAAATCATAATAATCCTACTTCCCCCAGCATCATATTAAAAAAAATGAATAAATAAATAAAGGTATTATGTCCATCTACAACTTGAAAAAAATAAAAATATAAAGAACATCCATTTGCATACAGATTTAGGGCTGTACTAATGAAGTCCTCTTCAGTTGTGGACAGAAATTATATGTCAGGTATCTAATGAATCTTAAGATTCTGGTTCCTCATTTGCATGGACCCTTTCTGCATTCCTGAATATAATTTTGTATTTGTAATGTTATAATATTTGGAACCCATAAAACCAGGATCTGTCCTGGTTGTAGAATCCTTATGGAAGGAACAAGAAAAAAACAAAAGAAATGCAATCTTAAGAAGCAACAGGCATGAACAGAGGCTAAGGATCTGTGGGCATTCAATCAACCAAAGAGGAAGCCTGCATTATCTGGAATACAGAGCTGGAGACCGTGAGAAGTTCTGGTGCTATAGAAGCAAGATTCAAGCAAAACATCAAGAAGAAGTTCCTGATTAATTTAGTTCCCTTTCAACGTGCACATTAGCAGGTCAATCAGAAGCATTGGTTTTGACTATTAATGTCCATCCTGTCTTTCCTTCCCCTCTGCCTCTCTTGTCAGGCTCTGCTAGAGTTGTTCAGCTTTTCCATCCCTGCTTCACTTCATTCCACTCCTACACTGCAGTGAAACACAGTTCAGGTTGCTGTCCTACTTAGAAGCCTCCCGTGGCTCTCTGTCATGCTGGGGATGAAGTGGAATTCCACAATGTGAGACCCTTGGACTTTGGAATCCAGCCTGTGCCTCTTTCTTCCTTTGCCCATCACTCCCTCTTCTGGGTGGAATCGTGTCCCCCAAAAACATTGAAGTTGTAAGTCTCAGTACCTGTGAATGGGGCATTATTTCAAAAGAGTCTCTGCAGGTGTAATTCAGAGGAGAGCATCGTACTGGATCAGGTGTTGTAATAAGAAAAGTTATAAGAAGAGGGAAATTTAAACACAAAAACACCCAAAAAGAATATCTGAAATCAAAAGCAGACATTGCAGTGATAAAGTGTTGTCTACAATAAAAATAAAAAATGCCAAGGATTGCTGACTACCACGAGAAATCATGTTAGAGATGTGGAAAAGCTCTCCTTCAAATAAGTAAGTAAAACATTAAAAATTTAAAAAAAAAAAAAAACCTTCCAGCAGGAACCATCACTGCCACCATCTTACCTCTGAGTTTTTCCTCTCCAGAACAGAGAACACACTTTGTTGTCTGAAGCCATGGAGGCCTAATCCACTCCTACACCCCAGCGTTCTGACACCCTGGGCTACGCACACCGCCAGGTCCTCGCCAGTGCCCTTCCTCCTGACAAGACCATGCTTCTCTTCTTTACTACCTGGCTATGTTCCACTTGGCTTCAGAAAACCAGTCTACGCTGATATTCTCCTGCAGGACACCTTCCCCGACCCAGGTAGGGCTCCCTGACGGGCACGCCCCTGCTCCTTGTGCTTAATAAAAGCACGATACTAATAATGGAAGTCCAAAATCATCAACAATTTAATTGCCAATTTTCTCTCCAGTGTTGCACTGCATAAAAACCATGTGAGTGTTGATTATGATACGTTTTTCCTTGAATCCCAGGAACAGCCTCATGTTTGAGGCATAGAAGGGGCTTGACTCCAGTGACTGACTTTTAATTGCTGATACCCCTGCGCTAACTGCACTCTGGAGGCTCAATTTGTTACTTTTCTATCTGCTCCACCTAGAGCACCCAGGGGTGGGTGTATTCCCATGGTTAAGCACAACATCTGTTAGTTATGCAATAAATTAAACTGAGTGCTCAGATGAATAAAGGAATGCTACCAAGGATTTATACAAAGCACCAGAGGACTGAATATAATGTCAAAAGGGAAGGTCACTTTCCTAGAGGATTTTAGGTGGAAGAATAGGTGAGAAGATATCTTCTGGCAGCAGTCTTCTCAAACTGAATGACCTCTCTGGGGTCCCATACAATTCCATAATTCTATGAACATTTTAGGAGTGTAAAAGAAAAAAAAAAGTTTTAAGAAAGCATTATCAAAACCTTCTGAAGCCTGACTGAAATAGTCAAATCCCTACAACCATTCTGCTTAGTCAGAGGACTTTATTATGAGCAAGTAGTGTCTTTGTGGGCTTTCTAAGTAGTTAAATTGGCATGTAAAATTCTGAATGCCACACACATTACTTTCCTGGTCACATTAAACTATTTTTTTTTTCTAATCTGCACCTTGGATATTAAGAAGCCACACAGTTCTGAAGGTAAATTTGGCCGCAAAGGTTCTTTTTGATCACTGAGCAAGAGTAAATGGACAAGGAAGCCATCCTTTGTAAACACAGTATCAGAGAGCTACTTAAGACAGAGAGTCGGGCTGGGGTTGTGGCTCAGCGGTAGAGCACTTGCCTAGCACGTGCACAGCCCTGGGTTCAATCCTCAGCACCACATATAAAGAAATAAAAAATAAAGGTATTGTGTCCAACTACAACTAACAAATAAATATTAAAAAGAAAAAAGAGAGAATCGATGGGCTGAGATATGGTCATCGTTGACTAGCAATTAAAGTTAGGCAAACCTTATCATGGAACTTGACCGTTTTGATGTTGTCAAATACATTCAGCAAGTGGGCTTGTATAGTGTGGGAGTCCGATGCCTGTCCCAGGATCTCCAGAAGAGCAGGATCTGACACAAAGAAGAACCGAGGGAAGCAGAGTCGTTTTTTCTCCAAGTATCTAAGCAGGGAGGGAAAAGATAAACTTTCATAAACACACAAAGCTAACCTTTTTTTTTTTTTTTTTTTTTTTTAGGAACAAATTAACCTGGATGGAAGGGAAGAAAGATGGCATGACAATCTGATTTTCCCTTGTGCCTTGATGTCTGGCTTGTGGCTTTGAGATTTGTCAAACGGCATTCCACATTCTGATAAGGAGGCATCTTTTTCACAGTTGGTGGCAGAATTTCTTTATCTTTCACAAACCTAAGGCATACATTTTGCTTGGTCTGAAATATCATGGGCTTCCTTTGTAGAAAACAGGATGAAATACACAAAAGAGAGTTTGGGGTTTTGCTTTTTGATTTTGTTGTGTCTCCAAGCCCAGTAAAAACGACTCCATACCACCTAAAGTCTGCATGTCTTAGAAGTGTATCTTAAAAGAGAATCCAGTAGCCCTCCATCAGAGCAGAGACAGATCTAGCTGCCCGTGAACTTCAGAAAGGGCTCCTGCCTCCAGGAGTCATGAAGTGCAGGGCAAGCGCCCCCCATCCACGGGCTTTTCCCCTGCACCTCAGTTTCTATATTTGCTTTAGGATACGGTGATTCCTCATGCTATGGATATATTTTATTCCACCATTTACTTATCTGCAGCTCTCATTTTCTAGCATATTTTGTTCTGATTATTGTAGCTTCTTTTTAAGGTTTGACATTTTTACTTTTTCAATTGTTTTTTTTTTATGGGTTTTGGCTTTGTTTGGGGTTGGCTGGTGTGTTGTTTTTGAGACAGGGTCTTAACGCTTGCCACAGCTGGTCTCTGATCTTGAAGATCTCATGAGAGCCACCTGCCTCTGTCTCCCTAGTAGCTGGGACTGTGGGCATGCACCACCACACCTGCCATGATTGTGGGTTTAATTGAAGTTTCTTTTTGAAACTTTGCTGGTTTGTTTCAAACTTTGAGAATTTTGAAAACTTTCTACTCTTCTTTGTCATCTGTATTATTTATTTGTTTCCTGTGTAAAATGATGAGAAAACATCCCCATATCACAGCAGCAGAATTCTCTTCCCAGGAAAACAGAGTTGGTGGTAGCAGATGACATGGGTCAGAAACCAGAGCCTGGTGGCCATCTCGAGGGCATGTGTGAGGAACCCCAGAGTCTTTGGCAACCCCTGGACTTGTTTTGCTAAGTGGATGTGCAGGCCAGGCAAGAGCCCAATTCTTTTTTTTTTTTTTTTTTTAATATTTATTTTTTAGTTGTACACAATGCAATGCATTTATGTTTACGTGGTGCTGAGGATCGAAAAGAGCCCAATTCTTCAAGACACAAGTGAGGTTGTTTTTCAGAAAGAGGAAAAAAAAAAAAAAAAACCCAAGGAGAAACTCACAATAAGTGAGGAATTTGGGGAAGAAGTAGACACATCTATGAGATAAGGTAAGGTTTGGTGTGTGGGGTTGGTGGGTTGTAATCGCCTCTCTGACTCTAACCAGGATGCTCAGAAAAATATGAATTACACGCTGCTGTGTGGCTACTGGATCCATTTATTCTGGGTGTATGAAAAAATGCAAAGTCTCGTGGGGTGGGATGGAAACAGGCCACCCAGCATCTATTCCTTTACACGTCTCCTTTTCTGAGTCTTACTCTTCTTCTACAGTATTTAATTTTGTTTTAGTTTTCTAACTTTCCTTCACTTGAAACCGTTCATTTTATTATTTAATATACCAAGTTTTCTCATTTGTGTAACTTAGATGTTTATTCTTAGTAACTTCCCTAGTAGTTCTTCTTCCTAGTCTGATTCTGGTGAGAAATCGGCTAATGTTTTCTATCTGGTTAGACCAGGCTGGAAGAAGCCTCATGGAGTAGGTGAGCTTCTGTGATGGGGTGGGCAAGGTGATAACTTCATGGATACACACCTGCTCTCACCCAAACTATGATCTGATTGGTGTGGAGGCTTCCTGTCCATGCTGATCCTTGACAGCTTGGGTGAGTATTGCTTCTATACAAATGGGAGTACTCAAGGGTCTATCCTGGGCATTTTGGCATACAACCTTACCTTGGTAACAGTCAAAAAACAAACAAAAAAAATCTTAATAAACAAACTGTGAATAACTTTAGACGTTTTCCTCTGAAGAGTTTTAAAAAATGCCAAAATGTCAATCATTTGAAAACAAAAATTCTTTTAGTCAAAATGTCTTTCAATGGTTATTTGACTGATCTGACAATTTTATAAAGCAGATCAATCCATTAATACCTGAAAGTCCATTTTTCTAAAAATGCTTTTGGAAGACTTACTTGTAAATGTTTTTTTTTTTTTTTTTTTTTTTTTTTTGAGTACATAATTAAAAGCTGCTTTCCTGACACTGGCACAGGCTATGATCGTAGTGTTAGTAAAGCTGCATAGGTCAGTCCTCCAAAGGAAAGGAATTGTGGGGATATTCTACAGCATTACTGCTTTGGGATACCCACAACTTAAATTAGAGGGAACTTAAAAACATTTGCTAAAGAATCTCTACCCCACCTCGAGCTCTTCCTGACTACTCCCAAGGTAGTGGAGCAGACATTTGTTTAGGCACGGTCTTGTTTTGACCCTTCAATGTTCCTAAATGGACACCAACTTAGCAAACAATTGTCATATGTGGATTTGTCCTTAACCAGCAGTATGGCTCATCTATCCTCTGGATTCTTGCCAGGGTTTAAATCTCTCACATTTTACAATATTCATTGCCTTCCACCAACTGAGCAAAGAAACTGATATTCATGAAGGATTGTTTGGAGTGTACGCAGTCATCCCATCCTACATCCTGGGCTTAAGCCATTCCACTAGAACGACTCATGCTTGACCCTCACTGTGATCAGAGGGTAGGGGAGGATTCTGCTCATGGATCCTTTTTAATACACACACACACAAAAATAAATTCCTCCAAGGTATCAATTCAAGGACAAAAGAAATAAAACATTTTCCTGAGCAACTAGTATCTTTTATGTAATGGAACCTATTGGTATTGTACCTAATCTTATGTCACCTTTGGCTTTCATCTTTAGGAAGAACTTTTGGTGTCTGAATCTGAGGTCAATTTTCAGGGTTTTTGCACCAGTTTTATCTTCTTAGTTTTATTAACCCTTCTTTTCCTTGGACCTAAGCTATCTTATTACTTTATTACTTTTGAGTAGCCAACTCAAAACATTTTCTGGTTAGCCAAGAATAAATAATCCGTATTACTTACATATTCTCATATGGTATTTCTTCCATTTTTAGCTTAGTCACTTTTTTGTTCAAATTTTGTAAATTCCTCTATTTCTTTCACAGAGATCCTTCCATAGTGCCACTCCAGTATTTTAACTGTCACCTATGTCTATGAGAGCACCTGCCTTAGGTAACCTGGGCTCCCCAGTGCATAGGACAAGCTGGTTAGCCTTCTAGGACCCCATTACAGGTGATGAGGACATTAGGACATACACATGGGAAAGATCATCTCTCTCCCAGAGTTAGCCAACGAGACCTCATTATTCAAGTTAAATGCTTAGAATGAGTGTCTGCTGTGAGCATCAGTGTACCCTTAGAAGATTACTATTTAAATGGTTATACTCAAATGATTTTATTTCTATTAACAAAGAGCAATAAAATAGAGAAACTTTATGACTCTCGCAATTCACCAAGCCTATACATGTGTGCGTGTGTACGTTGATAGATATTACGTTAGGCATGGTCTTACTTGGACTCTATAACTTTCACAAAAGGATTCCAACTCAACGCTTTATTTCTGTATAATCTTGACTGCTTATATACACATACCATTTCATATAATGAGTATAATGAAGTAGTGTAGCTGTATAGACATTTCTCCAGAAGAATATAGGAAAAATAAGTGTATTCATTTAAAAAGCAGGGTCTGTAAGAGAATATTTGCCTGATCTTATGTCAATGAGGAAAGCAACCTAAGTTCTGAGTCCAACATCAGGACAAACAGAGAAAGTGTTCCAAGAGAATATAAGGTTTAACTGCACACAACTTTATACATGAATTAAGTCTTAGTGGAGAAAACACATCCTGCTAATTCTACCTCCTCTCCGCCAGTGAACTTACCCAGTAAGGGATTTCTGGCATATTTCCAACTGGTCCAGCAGGTGCGGTAGGAGCTGTCCCAAGGTCTCATCTCCAACACAACACTGAACCACATTTGGCATTTCATGTGCCCGAGTCATGATCTTCACCCAAGATTTATCTATATTGGAAAAGCGCTTGGCTTCCTGTAACAATGAGGTAACAACGCACATTTGGACACTTCTGCCATCTCAAGGGCAGAGCATCTCACAAATCTCCAGCTGAGGCCAGACACCCACTCTACACACACCTAATGTCACCCATGTTCTGACTCCTAGGGTCTTCTACACCATATCACTCCCTTTATGAAGTAAGCATCTTTAGCTCAACCCTAATACTTTCATTACATTAAGTATAAACAGGAAACCAACATAAAAGTAATAATACTGTACAAGAGGATTTAAGAGGGAAGGACATTCCCAATTATTTTCATGCGTATCTCTAAATGGAGTGAATTTTCTATTTTCAAGTTTTCTATGCTGAGTATTTAACTTTTTGTATGTTTGGGGGAGACAACACTTAAAAATATGAATAAAAAAGTATTTCTAGTATAACTTATATTACAAAAAAATCATTTTTTCAGGAAAGTGAGAGAGTATAAATAACATTTTGTTTAAAACTTTCTATATATTACCAATGAGCATACACTACCAAATATGAAAACAAGAAACTCTACCTCACTTCTTCAACATATCATGTGAAAATTTCCATTAAGTCCAATTTTAGATTGTTTTCTACCCATCAAGAAAAACATGCCCAAATATAAAATCAAAAAATAACAAGTAACTATTTAAAATTGTAGCATATGAATACATTTCACTGTTGACCAGAAAACAAATGGTCTGCCTTACAACTGAATAACAGCTCTGTCTTCTATAACTGAATTCAAACTAACCAAAGAGAAGGTTATAAAACCTACGTGAAGAGAATAGTCAACATAATCATGCTCAAATATATTGTTAAAGCTCAAATATATTGTTAAAATGCTATAATCTTGCAAACAATTTTCAGTAATTGAATAAGAGTTCTTGAGATTTGGTTAAAATGTCTTTTTAAAAAAATCTCAAAATATACCCAAGATATATGTAGTTAGATCGTTATAATTTGATGGAAAAATAGACTCAGCATCTTGAGAAGACCTTCCAGTTTGGGAGCCTTCTCCCTGCATGATTTCCACCCCTCAATCCTACAGTACAGAGATAATTGAGTACATTGTATGGTGTGCATTATTTTTAAATGTCAGCCGTAGAAGAACAAATTATCCCAGCATTGTCAAGATAACTATACCATAATTCCACACTGCTCCAATTCTACCTTCACATTATCTGAAGAAGCACGTCAATTATGTGGGAATTCACAGTCTGTTTTTTTAACCCTTGGTTTCCTATCAAACCTCATGGTTTCATTGCATTCTTAACTCTCTGTAGCGCCCTTTTGCTTTCCACAATCCTCACTGCCTCGGAGGAGCAACACCCACAGCAGAAAACAAAAAAATACTGGGGGCAGGCGTGCAATAGAGATTAAAATGTTACTGCATTCTTTAAGAGATTATTAGTTCTTGCATGTTTCTGTAATTGAAAAAACTAGAGGAAATCTTTAAAAATTCAAAAACCTTGGGCAGTTGCTTGGCAATATCTCCTCCCACAAAGACAGCTTCCAGATAAATCCACAAGTTTTGCACGGTCATCCAGTTCTCGATGATGTCTGTTGAATTGGAAAGGTACTGAACCCACTTTTGAATCTGGGCTTTGAATGGCATATTGTACCTAAAATGAGAAAACACACGCAATGTTTCATTTCTGTTGCAATCATGTTGCTTTTTGAATTAAAAATCCTTTTAAAAATCTTACCTCTTTAAGCTATATGCCTAGTGAATAAGTTTTCTAAAACTCACCACACCCTGATCAGTCCAAACTTGACATCACCAACAGTCTAAAGCTCTAAAACCTAATTTTATATCCCATGTTACTTGGGAGTACCAAGAAAATGGAAGAGAAATTTTTTTTTTTTTTTTTTTTTTGGTACCGGGGATTGAACTCGGGCACTCGGCCACTGGGCCACATCCCCAGCCCTTTTTTGTATTTTATTAGAGACAGGGTCTCACTGAGTTGCTAAGTGCCTCGCCATTGCTGAGGCTGGCTTTGAACTCGCTATCCTCCTGCCTCGCCTCCCAAGTGCTGGGATTACAGGCATGTGCCACCATGCTTGGCTAGAAAAGGAATTTTTATCAATACAGTATTAAAGAGATGGCACTTCCTATATTTGAAGTATTGATATACATGTGCCCAGGGAGGAGAGTGATTTTTTTTTAAAATATTTATTTGCTTTAGTTGTACACAATGCAATGCATTTATGTTTACGTGGTGCTGAGGATCGAACCCGGGCCACGCATGTGCTAGGCGAGTGCTCTACCGCTGAGCCACAATCCCAGCCCAGGAGAGTGATATTTTAAAGCTAGAATAACACAATAAATTTATTTATTTATGGTATCTACATATGCAATTACCATATATTAAGATCCTGGTGAACAAAAAATATATATATTTTGGAAAGAGCAAGGGAAAATATTCATTGCTTACACATCCCAAGCAAATTTAAGTTCATAAGTCTACAGTTTCCATGTCCAAAATGTCCTGGCTTTGTTGTTACCATCAAACAGTCAAATAGAAGTATAAGCCTGGCCTCTCTCTATGCAATGTTACTCCTCTTTATGAATTAAATTCATCCTGTATCTTAATCTGTCATCTCACTGGAGTATGTACACAACTAAGAATTCTAGTCCATAAATGTTAGCAAAAAGCTTTCTCAAGTGGAATGATTATTCTGGAATTCAGAATAATGCTCCCCCTGGAACCCGGAGCCTGTTGAGCTGTCAGCTATGCAGCGACGTGGAGTTGAAATGTTCAGCAAGATCCAAGTGGTTAATTACATGTGGCATTATTTTGTCCACTTGATCTCAGCCATGTCCCACAAACAGAGGATAATGAAATAAAACCATTGTTACACATGCTGTGCCAGAGGCTAAAATTAAAACAAGTATTTTATTTTTGTACGAAGGGTAGTATTGCAATGCATCTTTCTTAACTTTCCTTGGAATTTCCATTATTGTGATTCTCAAATATAAGGAAAAAGGTAGATGGTTTTCCCACCTGTTGCTCAGGAGAGAACTCAGCAACATCAAACTGTCCTCCATGTTGGCAATGATTTCCGAGGTGCTGTCTCCTCGCAGGAGAAGCTCTCCACGGGTTTTAAAACTGCCAAATGTGAATGTTTTGCTGTCCCATTCGCTGACCACTTGCTTCAGCTTTTGTTCGATGTCTCTCTCCTTCACTGCACTGATGCAGATGTCCTATTAAAATGGTAAGCTCTCATTTTATTACATGAAAGTGACACATCAGGTTCAGCAGAGATGCTGTCTTCTCTGCTTATTTCATACATATCTAAAATACATATATTTCCAGATGTCAATGCAATATAATAGATAGTGTTGTGTACACATAGATATAACTGTGGAGGGAGACAGGGATGGAGATGATAAAGAGAAGCTTAATTTATAAAATTTCCCACCGAGCTATTCCAGAAAGATGATAGAAAAGATACAGTGACCTTTTATGTTTTGAACCTTAATCACAGACTCAAAACATCATGTTTACGATTTATCTCTAAAGTCACCAAATGCAGTGAGGGGAGGAAATTAGCAGAAACCTGGTTTCTGGTCACTCTCCCAGCCTCCTTTGCGGCTTCATCTTCTCCCAGGCTGTTAGCTGAGCCCTGTCTTTGCCCTCATTTCTTCTGACATGACATTCCCTTTCTAGGTGCGCTGACCACTCCCATGCACCTGGTGATCTTTCATATCTCCAGGCAAGACCCACATCCATTTGCCTACTGAGCGTCTCTGCTTGGATGCTTCAGGAGAACCCCAAACACAACCTGTGAAATATCAAACTCCTGTCCAAAATCAAGCTCTCTATCTTTGCCCTTGTCACCCAATGTAATCCCCTTACAATATTACCAGCCTCCACGTAAGCATAATCACCCACCCAGGCCTCTCCACAGGAAACCCAGAGGTCATCGCTATCCCCTCCCCATCTTTCTCATACCATGTTCCCTCCATCAACAAATTCTACACAGTGTCACCTCCTAAAAACGCCTGCCATCTCTTCTCTCCTCTCCAGGCTCACTTCCTCCTCTCCTGCCAACAAGCCAGCATCTCTTGCCTAAGCTCCTCTTATGACTTCTCTGTTGGTTTTGCCATCATTCTCCCCTGCACTGGACCATCAGAATAATCTTAAAGAAATGCACACCTAACTGTGTCATCCCCTGCTGGGGACATGCTTTAGGTCCCCTCCCCTTCCAGTGCCTCTGCCGTCTCTCTCTCCTCCTCCTCCAAATCCAAAACACACAGCCATCTTTTGCTTGCTCCAACACATTTCAGATACTTCACACGTGATTTCCTCTCTGCCTGGAATGACCTCTTTGCACTTACACAGCTCCTCATCTCTACCACATAAACATGCTCACTCACTGAGCCAGCCCAGCTTGCTTTATCATCCTTTATCATCCCTGGAAGAGACAAACCCTTTATCACAGGCTGTCATTGGATAGCATACTTTTCCTTCAGTGGCATTCACGACAGCTTATAACTACACTTTGAGTTGCATAATTATTTCATTTTACTGATTATTTAACGATCTCTGAACACGGGAACAAAGAACCTGCCGCATAAGTATACATTGGACAAACACTTGCTCAGGAGTTAATGGCTGAATGCCAAGAGTTCCAATTGTCCTAATGTGGTTTACCCCACAATACAGGAGTGCTATGGAATAAGTCCCATCAGACCTTCGGATTTCCCACCACATCAGGCGTCATGAGCTGTACCTCTATTTCCTCTTTGTACTTCAGAAGAGGCGCCTCCATGATGTTTCTTAACTTGAAGGTTTCATTCCCCACATCCAGACTGTGCCCAGTGAGAGCCGCGATCCTTGCCCAGTGCCTCTCCATCATGGCTTTACTGGCCATGTATTCCAGCAGGGGGCAGCACTCGCTGAAATCATCAATGGTCTTCTTCAGGTCCAAGAAAGCCTGCCAGTCCTTTAATGCCCGGGGCAGCTTCCGGCATCTGTGAAGAGAAACCTGCGTGGAAGGGCTGGGGTGGAGCTCTGTCATAGAGTGCTTGCCTAGCACGTACAAGGCCCCAGGTTCAAATCCCAGCACTGCAAAAGCACAAAGAAGTCTTTTCAAATACCTGATTTTGAAATTTCACAACTTAGACATTATCTCTTAGTTTAATATATGGGCATCTATGACATAAAATCGATTCTCCAAGTCAGCAAAGATTTTTTTTTTTCCATCCCTCATAACAATTACTTGGGTAAAACATTACATCAAAGGTTAGAGGTGCCTCTGAATTCATTTCAACTCTACAAACAGGTGGTGAGAACATACTAAGTTCAAAGCACGGCGCAGGCATCAACGAACACGCGTGACAAGGGGCGCCCGTCTTCCTTGGCTTCAGCATTCAAAACAACAAATCACGGGCCTCCTGCTTTGATTCCAGGAAAATAGCTAACATAAACCTTAAATGTTTGATACATGCAATAAAAATAAAGCCCAGCTCCCTGGTCCACACTGCAGGAAAGGCCCTGACAAGATTCACCCAGGTTTAGCAGAGACGCCTCTCTCACCACATACACATACACATGGGGCAATTAACAGAGCATTTGATGAGATGCTGTCAACAGACAACAACGATGCAGCACCACGTGCTTTTGAAGCATATGAGGTGAAAGCAAACCTAACAGTCCGTCACAGAAGCCAGCCTTTGAAGCCCATAGCTCTGGCATGCCATGAATTTCATTTCTCACCTGTTTTGGAATTCTAAGAGCTCACTGTTGATTTTTTCAATATTCACTTCTGACCAAAGGATATCTTGATAACCATTCACTGTTTCTATGACACTGTTGTACAATGTGTATATTTTCTGTAGCAGATTTAGTTGTTTCTTTATTTCAAGAAGCTGGGGATACTGTGTCACAGGCAGACCAAACAGTTCCTCTCCTCCAGTATAGGTGATGTATTTCCGATAGATATTATCAAACTGATTCTAAAATCAAGTGAAAACTCATCAAAATGATTTACACGTGTACAAAAATGAAAACACTGGCAAAGGAACAAGAATGTGTGATCTCTGGCATACGTAACTTGGATCACTGAACAAGTGCAATTAATTCACAGAAACCACTTCTAACAGGAACCACAACAAATCATATGCTTAAAAAGGTAAATGTGAACTGAGGTTGTGGCTCAGTGGTAGCATGCTTGTCTAGCACATGTGAAGCACTGGGTTCGATCCTCAGCACCACATAAAATAAAGTTATTCTTAAGAAAGGTAAATGCGTCTCCTATTCCACAATAAGCTTTTATGTCTTTAAAAAGCATATGTAAGTTTTAAATTCAACAAGGCTTTCATTATTTAGAAAGTTATAGAAATTGAAACGTTACCTGAAACATGATAAGCCTATCACTGGCTTCCTGAGGCTTCAAGCCACTGGCCATCGGACCATTCTGAAAAAAAAAAAAAAAAGTTAAACATAAAATGAAATGAAGTGTTTGCATACAAATTTCATAAGCTCAAAGTGTTTGAGTATCTAAGTTGTTTTCATGCACGTCACATACATAATAGGGAAACAGTTTTATCGGTAAAAATGACTCAGAAAGTGATTTAATTGGAAATGTGTCTCAAGTCTGAAAAACCCAAGTTAATGCTACAACTTCCATAAGTAAGAGGCTTTGAAAGTTTTAAACATGTATTATTCATTTCTTAGATGACACAGGCAAAAAAGGTTCAAGGGCTCCTCTAGAAGAAGCACATCCTTCTGTTTGAGCAGAAATGCTAATGCTATTAACTTGCAGATTTCAACACTCTAATACCTACTTGTAAAGTGAACTATATATTCAACATTACAATGTGGTTTCCCTACATTATGATACTGAAATGTGTGGGTCTCTGTGCTTCTTCATCCATGAAGTAAGTACTTGGGTCCAACCTCAAACTTTATTAGCTTTGTGGTTTGGTGTGCTACTACTTAACAGGTTTGAAATTTACCCCATGCTATACATATATCCCTTGTGTAGCACATGATAATTAGCTGGAAATGGATCTCATTACACACCACATTTCCACTAGAAGATTCTGCACTAAACCCCATATATATGATTAAAATATGGTCTCCATGGGAGAAGGACTCCATCTGTCTTCTCCACCACTGTATCTTCAGCACAAAGGACAGTGCCTGGTGCAAGCTTCATTCATTGGTAAAACTAAGGAATGCTTTGGAAAGGAGGAACAGTACTTGTATTTGAATTTAGAAATTTAGAGAGCTATTAAGCAACCTCAGTAACAGACCAATCATCCAATATGAATTAGCACTTTTAAATCCCCCATTTCATTTTGAAATTTTTCCAATGAACTCTAAGGGAAAGGAATTGTGGAAAGAACATACTTTATGAAATTCTTCTGCAAAAATAAAATTCCAATTCCTAAAAAGCAATTTTATGAAATTCGACACATAATTTTCAAACAATGGCATGTTCTGTGTCATTTTTATTCTTTCCTGAAAATAAACACAGAGAAAGCCAAAGTCATACCAAGTCATAGTCCAGATAAAACTGGTGACAGTCTTGGAGGAAGACCTCCACAGTACTAATAAGCTCTTTCCTGAAACCAGGCTGTAGGGAGACTAATTCATTCTGAACTTCGCTGGCACGAGCCAGGAGCTTCTCCCAAGCATAGCGCAGAGTGTCGACTTTGTCCATCTCTTCCTTTGCTATCAGAAGTCCATATTTGTTAAGCAGGGCATAAGATTCCTACAGGAAAGAAGAAAAGCTTAATTTCTCACAGATACTTAAGCCTACACACAGTTATTTACTGAAGCATCAGAGCAGAATAGATCAGTGTGATAGGGTGATCATGACATCACCCTAAGTATTCTAGTTACTGTACTTGCAAATTTAAGAGCTTAAAAGAGCAACTGAACTACTCAACTCCAGTTTCCTCATCCTTGAAACTGGAAAATTCCCTGGCTATTCTACAGGATCTTTGTTAGTATCTACAAATATTATTTTAAATGCATTTTTAAAACTATAAATTGCTACACAAATAAAAGACAGTTTCATTTAGGCCTCCAGATTGTATTTGAAGACTACCCAATCAGATCAAGTAAATTGAAAGCATTAAAACAATCTAAATTCTAAATATTAGAATAACAAAGTAAATCAGGGTTTTAACTTGGTCCCATGTCACTTTGTTGCTAAGAGCTTCCAGTAGTCAGATCTAAGTGGGTCTTCTTTTATATATATATATATATATACCTTTATTTTTTTTAATTTATTTTTACATGGTGCTGAGGATTGAACCCAGGGCCACACGTGCTAGGCAAGCGCTCTACCACTGAGCCACAACCCCAGCCCAAGAGGGTGTTCTTAAGTCAGAACCTGGGCCAAGTCATTGCCCCCAGAATGCAAAACGTAGGATCACTCTTTCAGCTGAAAAATTAGAATAAGCAAAGTTTGGTTGCCATAAGAAATACTTTTCCCTAAATACCCCTGGCCTCTTTTCCCACCATTACAGCTCCCCACAGAGGAGAAATGGGACCTGACTGTTGATTTGGGGGGAGGGGGATGTTGATTTGGGCAAGCACCGGTCCAGTGCCTTTCTCTCTCTTCCCTCTTTCTTCTCGAAAGCGCTCCTGTGATCTGTCCCTCAATACCACAAATGTGGATCAGGGTAACCGAGAGACCTGCGGCTTTCCAGGGTTGCCTCTAATAGACACGGAAGTACACTGATTCTGGGATTTAGTACTCTCAAGTCCAAGGTGTGTGCACGCATGTTTGGTGGATGGGGAAAGTGATAACCAGAAAGGTGCACTCCATTGTGTCTTCTAAATGAGCTCTGTCAGCATAAAGGTCATGTGTGATCTTGACACCTTGACTCTACTTCTGGCTTAACTCCCAAGGAGGAGGAAATGCTATTGTCAGCTACTGCACCTCCTCCTCAAGCTCCAGGAACTTCTCGGGTCCTGCACAAGAAATGGACTATTTGCCTTGCTATTGCCATTCCCAAGAAGAACATGATAGAAAGTTACAAGCTGCAGAGTACTCACTGTTAGTGCACAGTAGCACTGTGTCTACACAGTGACCCCACGGTCCCACATGACAAGGAATAAACGTGTAGTGATCTGTATTATTCTCATAGGATTGGGAAATTTTTCGAAATAAAAAAAGAGTGTTGTGGAAAATGTGAGGCTGGAGTCGGATCTCGACCATCAGCATGTAAGAGCAGACATTTAATTATAATGTGATAAAAAGACAATGTTTCATGCCTGGAATTTTTTTTTTAAGTAAATACGTGACCCACTTCTGATAAACTATTTCTTTGTGGAAAAGATAGCCTGATATGGTACAAAAACAAAAGTGATGTATGTGCAGCACAGGTCAAGTTGCACAACTTCTTTTTTTTGTGTGTGTTTGTGTGTGGTACCAGGAATTGATCTCAGGGGCACTCGACCACTGGGCCACATCCCCAGCCCTTTTTTTTTTTTGTATTTTATTTAGAGACAGGGTCTCACTAAGTTGCTAAGTGCCTCACCCTTGCTGAGGCTGGTTTTGAACTCGCGATCCTCCTGCCTCAGCCTCCCAAAGTGCTGGGATTACAGGCGTGCGCCACCGCGCCCGGTGCACAACTTCTTTGAGCCTGTTTCCCTGTGTGCAAAGCAGAGCGGTGGCAGGGTTGGTCCTGCTCACCAGCTGGGACTCCCAGCCCAACCACGGAGAGTGCTGACTGGAAGGGCCACACTGCCTCCTTCCCTGGAAAACCGCCCTGTGCTGAACGGGAGCCTCCTCACCCTGGCCTCAAAGTGGGACCAAGTGTGTGGTGAAGTTCGTGCTGGCAGCCCCGCAGGGATCAGGCTGAATGTCGCCTACAGCTGAAACCACATCTTCACTTGGCTTCGTCCCCACTGTCCTTTCCTGTTTCCTTCACTCCCCTGGTGAGCACTTGTCAGTGAATATTTAACTTAGAAACTCTCATCACAGGCGCTGCTCTTGGGGACCTTCGATGGCATGTCACGGATGAGAACTAGCCCGGGAAAGGAACTGTTACCGGTTAACTGCAATGGTTCTTGGGTTTGCACCCGTTTGTAATTCCAGCCGAGACCTGGTCAATACTTCAGTCAATCACTTCTACATGTGAAAACCTTTCTGTACTAAATGAACAGGGATCAGTTACCTCGATAGGGCCTACTTGAAAGTCAACGGGGATTTGCTGCTCCCTGATTTCTTTCAGGGTGGCCATCGCGATCCGAATATCATCTAGGTCCTTAATGGGACGATTCAGTTTCTTACTGAATTCTTCAACGAGTGTGAAGACGTTTTCCATCTCGCCCCTGTATTTTTTGTTACAGTGGCGGCCGACGACAAGCATCCAGGCTTTTGTCTCAGTAGTTAGGGCAAATTTCAAGTCAGCTGTAAAACCCAAATATCCACAGTTCAGTTTGAAAAACTGGGTCAGTATGAAAAGACACAGTGCTACTGTGCACTAACAGTGAGTACTCTGCAGCGTGTAACTTTCTAAAACATGAAAATTAAACTGGGAAAATGTTTTTGAGTCATTATATACTCATTCATTTTGTAAAGCTTATTTTTGCAACAATTCAAAATGCATTTTGAAATGCTTTGGAAAAAAAAAGATACATATCAAAACCCCCTGAGACAAATCTCAAATGTTTGTTATTGTTATTTATTTAAGGAAGGATGAATCTTGATTCTAAATACAACAGACTGCATCCTCTTTCTCTAAACCAGCCTTTATTTTCAAGGTTTAGCATCAAAGTATTCAGAATAGTCCAGAATAAATAATCATGCAGAAGGGAATTAAAAACAATTCTACAAATTGGTCTTAAAACTAGAGGCCCATGAAAGGAAAGTCGGTCTCTAAGATAGCTAGAACTCTCTGGAATACTAATCTATGTAAAGATATTTTTTAAAAATATATCATTTATGTAACTGTCTGAAAGAAAATGAACCAACCTGTGAACAGAGCAATGGAACCCACACAGATATATTCAGGCTCAGAATTAATTTCCTGCTCCAGGTTTTGGAAATAAAGGATCTGGGACTCAAATTCAGAAAGCAAAGGGTTTTGCATAATAAACGTCATAATGGTTTCTTCTTTCTCCTTTTGCCAAATGTGATTGTAGCGTTTGAAGCAATCCATGGAGGTAATAACTTCCTGGAATAGAAATGACAGATCTGTGCAGAGAAGGCAGAACCTGAAATGGCATCATGACACAGGGAAGACCTGCCCGTTGCCCGTAGCTCCCGGGGAGTTATTAAAACCTTTAACCAACTGTGATCAGTTGGCAAAGCCACAGAACTAAGACATGTGGAATGGTGTGGACAGTCAACCAGGGCTAGTAATGTTACCATCCCTAGCCAGAAGGGAGAACCGTTTCCAGGAACTAGAAGAAAACAAAGTCCTTGAAAGTCATGCGGACAAGACCCTCTTGATTAAAGCCGGACCTTAGATCAAAAAGCAGAGCTCATATTCTTCATAGAGCTACAAAAGGCAATCAGGAAATTCATTTTGAAAAACAAAGACACCCAGCATAGCCAAAGCAAAACTTGGTAAAAAAAAAAAAAAAAAAAAAAAGTGAAGCAGAAGGCATCACAATACCAGACCTAACTATACTACAGAGCAATAGTTAAAGAAGAAGAAGGAGAAAAAGAAAGGAGGAGAAGGAGGAGGAGAGGAGGAGGAGGAGGAGGAGGAGGAGGAGGAGGAGGAGGAGGAGGAGGAGGAGGAGGAGGAGAAGAAAGAGGAGGAGGAGGAGGAGAAGGAGAAGGAGGAGGAGGAGGAAAGAAGAAAGAAAAAGCAGCATAACAGCATGATATTGGCACCAAAATAGGCATGTAGACCAATGGTACAGAATAGAAGACACAGAGGTAAACCTCATACTAGACAAAGGCATCAAAAACATACACTGGAGAAACATACACCACCAACAGATGGTGCTGGGAAAACTGGAAATCCATATGTAGCAAAATGAAATTAAACCTCTCTCTCTCTCACCCTGCACAAAAATCAACTCAAAGTGGATTAAAGACTTAGGCACTAGAACAGAGACTCTGTACTTAATAGAAGAAAATGTGGGACCAAATCTCCACCATGTTAGCTTAGGAACTGACTTCCTTCACCAGACTCCTAAAGCACAAGGAAGTAAAATCAAAATCAATAAGTGGGATGGACTCAAACTAAAAAGCTTCTTTTCAGCAAAGGAAACAATCAATAACATGAAGAGAGAGCCTACAGAATGGGAGAAAATCTTTACCACATGCACCTCAGATAAAGCACTAACCTCCAGGATATATAAAGAAGTCAAAAACCTTAACACCAAAAAACCAAATAACCCAATCAATAAATGGGCTAACGGAACTGAACAGACACTTCTCAGAAGAAGAAATACAATCAATTAACAAACATATGAAAAAAAAATGTTCATCATCTCTAGTGATTAGAGAAATGCAAACCAAAACTATGCTAAGATTATGTATCACTCTAGTCAGAATGGCAATTATCAAGAATACAAGCAACAATAAGTGTTGGCAAAGATGTGGGGGAAAACGTGCATTCACACATTCCTGGTAGGACTGCAAATTGGTGCAACCACTCTGGAAAGCAAAATGGAGATTCCTCAGAAAACTTGGAATGGAACCACCATTTGACCCAACTATTCCGCTCCTCAGTTTACACCCTAAGGACTTAAAATCAGCATACTACAGTGACACAGCCACATCAACGTTTATAGCATCTCAACTCACAATAGCTTAACTATGGAACCAACCTAGATGCCCTTCAACAGATAAACAGATAAAGAAAATGTGGTATGTATATGCAATGGAATATTACTCAGCCTTAAAGAAGAATTAAATTATGGTATTTGCTGGGAAATGGATGGAGCTGGAGAATATCATGCTAAGCGAAATAAGCTAAACCCAAAAAGCCAAAGGCTGATGGTTCTCTCTAATAAGCAGATGCCAATCCATAATTGGGGGGAGGGAATAAAGGGACTTTGGACTGTGCAGAGGGGAGTGAGCAGAGGGAAGGTGGTGTGGAGATGGGAAGGAGAGTGGAATGAGACGGACATTGTTACCCTGTATACATGGATGATTCTACTACCGGTGTGACTCTGCACCATGTTCAGACAGAGGAAGGAGAAGTTGTGCTCCATTTGCGTACACGTCTCTAAATGTATTCTACTGTCATGTATAATTAATTGGAACAAGTTTTTAAAAAATTAAAAATTTAAAAGAAACAAAGGGCCACTGGGTAGGTATGAGGCATGAGGGAAAATACTAGGAGGTTACTGCCCTCTGCTGTTCTGATCTCCAAGACGCCTCATTGGTTGCATCCCCTGGAAACTTCCATGGGACCCTACTGACGTGCTGTCAAGGTCAATGTTGGACAGTCAGGTGGAGAAGGGTGGACTTTAGCTCTGGAGGGGGCGGGACAAAGAGAACGGCCAGCATCCAATGCCATTAGGAGATCCATGGAATCCCACTAACATGTTTAAAATCTGAATAAAATCGACATGTGTGCAATACAACATCTTCTCATCCATATTTTGAATCTTTTTCCAAAATTCCTTAGATTTTAGACTAATCCTCATAAAGACCGCACAGGCTTCTTATTAAATATGTTTCCTGGGTATTTTTCAATGATGTTGTCATGGTAAGCAAGATCTTTTTCCACTATTTTTATAATTAGCTAGGAATGGCATGTAAGTTTGAATATTTTCTTGTTTAGTGAACAGTTCAGTTCGTACCTCTGTAAGGTGAAATGGCTCGCACACACTGGTAAACGGGAGATGGCATTGGGAAGGTGTCATTATCAAATGTCACTCCTCCCAGCACTTTGCTCTATACATGCCATAGCCGCAAGCCACGGAGAGGCCGGGTCCTGTGTGTCTGTTCCCTGAACCACTGCCTGCTTCTAGCCAATCTGTCACCACCTGTTTTATGTTCTTGGCACAGCTCAGCCTGATCTCGGTACTTTATCGATGCTTCTATGCCTCAGCAACCTCCACTGCTCCTTGAACACCTTCTCCTGAGCTTCTTTCACCTCTTCCTAGTAAAATTTTAGAATTTCTATAGCGTTATTAAACACATTCACATTTTACTGTGATTAAGGACAGTTTGGGTTATACTCATTACGAAATTGCCTAGATGTTATGTGTCTGCCTCTATCCCATTTTTCTCTAAATTCCTATTATTTAATAGTAAATGTACAACTTCTCAAAACAAAAATTTTCAGGAACATATTTAATGCATCTTATCAGAAATGCTATTAATTATCTTTTAACTAACTTAACTGTAGTTGGGTCACACAACTATTTTTTCAGATTAGCCTCTTAGATTTACTTGGTAGATAGTCACATTATCTATCAATAATTTTTAAATGACCCTTCATTTCTAATGTTTATGCCTCTTGGGGATGGAGTTTTTCCATTAGATCATATCATAACTTAAAAGTTATACCTGCATGAGAAAAAAGTGTTAAGAAAAACGAGGAACAAAACTGCAACCATTTGACACAATAGAGCATTACCAACAGCTTTCTAAATTGTGCAGCTGTTTGAAGTACATAGCACCAACCTACACCAAACCAAGGAGTACTTTCACTCCCCCTCCCCACATACAGCTAAACATCCCTCACAGCCTCAGGTTTATTGGGTGCTGAGTTTCCCCATCCAGTGAAATGCAGAAAACGAAGCCTGCCATTGCTTGTCCCCTAGCACATGAACGTCTGCAACAGGAAGGTGACATGATCACAAATGCACTATGGTTCAGAGGACCAATTACAGATATCAAAGACTCCTGGACATGAGTCGAAATGCCAGAATCGTGGGCTCTTTCAACTCCAAGAGTTCATAATGTGAATAACATGCCCTAACTAAATAAGATTTACCCTTACATCAGAGCAAAATGTCAACGATTAGCAAACCAGGACTAATTTTTTAGGGTGAAGAAATCCTAGAGTTTAAAGGGGAAATTACACGAGCCACCCAGGAGAGCTGCTCTGATTCAGTTGTCTTGATTACCAAGGTTATTTTGGTGGTTCACTCCAGCTCATTGTTTCAAGCCAGGCAGTGTTAGAAATGGATGGTCAACCTAGGCACGTGTTGAAGGTACACGGGGTTTACATTCTGAGCCAATCAGCCATGGCACGAGGACAGGGCTCCCAGTGAGGTCACAGGATGTCCTATGGTGGAAGCAGAATCCTCCAGAAGAGTCCGTGGAGGTGGAGGCTGCCCATATCTAGTACTGACACTGCCTGTACACCCCTTCTCCCAGAAATAATTTGTCATTATTTCAATCTCTGGGGGAAATTCTTCAAGAAACTCTTGTCACTCCTTCCTACTATTTTTTGTTTGTTTGTTTTTTTAATTGTAGATGGACAAAATACAACCCAGTACCTCATATGTGCGAGGCAAGTGCTCTACCACTGAGCCATGACTTCAGCTCCTTTCTACTATTTTAAAGAAGACTAAGATCAGCACATTTCCTCCATATAAAAGAAATGGAAATGCAACAAAATTGACACATATAAGTATTTTGTTGCTAGCCATATCATTTCAGCTACTACATCTTATCCTTAGATTTGCTAATAAAGGCTAAGTATATTCACAGAAAGTAATGCACTTCATTGCTGACTTATATTTTCTCTGATTACTGAGATATTTGAAAATGCATCTAAATATTTATTGTTATCATAGACTATTCTACTTACCTTTATCATTTGGTATACAGCCTGGTAAACTAGGCACTAGATATTTATTGAATTATGTAAACACTGTCCCTAAGGCAGTCCAGTACAGAACCTACAGTATATTAAGATAGTAAAATTAAATGTGCATAAATGCAAAGACTTGCAGGTCCCTTGGGAACACAATAACACTAAGTAACATTTCCTCACATTGCTATGGCAATGGAAAGTTTTCAGAGTGCTTTCAAACAAATGTAGCTCCTTCTAACAAAACCCAGTAACAGAAGAGATGTGTTCACTGAGCAGCAAATTGTTCCCACAACTGCAGGAGCCCTGTTTGGGGAGATGGCTAAGATTGTGGTTGACTACGGCCATGGAGATGTTTGGGCATTGCCGCCTTCCATAGTCTCATGGGACTTGGCCTGGGATCTCGTGGGACTTGAGCGAGATTGCTGATCGGGTCTGCGCCATTTGGTGTGTTGGTTGTTTGGTGGTGTGTGTGGTGCGTGTTAAAGTCGTTGTTAGAGCCAGAGAGAAAAGTTATCAGAATAAAAAGACTGTTTGTTTCCAGTTCGCCTCTCAACCTCTTCCCGCGGCTTCGTTGCTCCAAGCGGCCATCGCTTCAGGCGGCAACACACAACACTGAGAAATGCTTCTGAAGTCAACAGATCCTAGTGCAACGGGAATATAAATTGTTTTAATAGTTCCAAGAGGTGCTGGTTCCACTTGGCTGATTAACCAGGTTAGCTAGCTCCTACCTGAGGGTTCCACGGCCCTCAGTGCACATGCATGCATGCTGCTTTCTAGAGAGACAGATCTGGGCCTGTATGGATGGGCCTTACAGAATGGGTTGTATGATTAGTTGCTTAAAAAATCTTTAACAAATTTGGTGGGGGTGGGGGAGATGATTTCAGGGTTTTAAGTCTTTTTTTATTACAAAAACAAATTCGTCTAACAAAAAAAGGAAAGCTAAGAGAAAAACAAGTTGGAAGAAAAAAAAAATTAACCTGGATCTACAGCCATATCCAGTACAGGTTTGTGTTGATAGTACCAGTATTATGTTTTTTATTCTCAGTTTTATCTGGTTTCCATGTGGAGAAAATATATAAATGTATGTATATTTATTTAGGTTTATATAAAATTTTATATGATGTTATTAAATTTTCATCTGATATTTTATAAGGTTTGCCTATGTAAATATGAAAATTAAACTGTAAATTTATTCTATTTGACTGTTTAAAGGTGAAATGTAACATCAATCTGATTTTTGGTTTGGGATATATCAGATGTTTTTAACTCATTTGTATCAAGAAAAGAGGTTAAAGGCATTAACCAGAAAACAACATGAAATAGGGAATAACAGCTGTCTTCACTTTCATTCTGGAGTTAGGGATCCTCAGGTGACAAGCTTTTGCTCAATACACACAAGATGCCTTTCACCAGGCACTGAGGCCCCTGGGTGTGACAGGCTCCGGGCAGGACAAGCTTGTCATCTTCATCTTCACACAGCAAGCTGTGAGGCTGGGGGACAGGCCACAGGCCTCTGGACGTACCTTTTTGGTAGAACTGATGATTGTGCTCAGCACAGAGACTAATTTTACAATCTCCTTGTTGTCAGACACATTCTTATAGTAGTTCTTAGGTTGCACTGGAATGGGTAAGTTTACAGATGCCACCTCAATCGTCTCTGAAAGCAGACAAGAGAGAAAAGTTTAAATCAACAGCATGGGCAATGAGCTATTAACAGATGGGGAGATTTCTAAAATGGTAAAGTAAGGAGGCCATAAAATATCTCCTTCCTAAAAGCAATAAAAATTGTGGAAATTTTTGACATTCTCAAAGTTTCAGGACTCTGGAAATGAACCGCATCTTACAGCAATCCAAAGAGTGTTAATTAAAGAAAAATATATGGGATCCAGGTGACAGTACCAAGCTTCATGTGTTGTAAATTGTGTAACTTGCTGTCTTCCCATTGTCTCCTCTAGGGCTGTGGCAGCCTTGAAAAACAGCAGACTCACATCCCATGCAGCTGTGAGAACCCTCAACCTAGCAGTGCCCTGTAGGAGCCCTGTTTGGGGAGATGGCTTGAATTGCGGTTGACTATGAGCCATGGAGATTTGGGCATTGTCGCCTTCCGTAGTCTCACAGGACTTGGCCCGGGATCTCGAGTGACTTGGCCGAGATTGCTGATCGGGTCAGCGCCATTTTGGTGGTGTGTGCGGCGCGTGTTAGTCGTTGTTAGAGCCAGAGAGAAAAGTTATCAGAATAAAAAGCTGTTTGTCTCCAGTTTGCCTCTGAACTTCTTCCCGCGGCTTCGTTGCTCCAAGCGGCCATCGCTTCAGGCAGCAACAGTACCCAGAGGGCAGGGCTGGGTTTGGAGCTCCTACCAAACCCGGGGCCTCTAATCAATAATCAGTGTCAGTAATCAACACATCTAGAAGCTCCCTGGAAAAGCTGTGTTCAAGGAATTGATCTTTACATGACATGGTGCAGAATTTCATTGAGTGGAGGAAAAAAGAAAGAAAAAAAAAAGCTCTGTCCCCAAGTCATTTGCCAAAATTTTTTTTTTAATCAGCAACAATTATTTAACTTCACAGCTACCCAAGACAATGATATTAGTTGGGGCAAAGAAGATGGTAGCAAAAAAAAAGTTGAAAGGTCTAGGGAAAGCAATGTCTACAGAGGGCGCTGTAAAGTCCTGAAGTATTCCTGGGATTCTAGGTGTCCACACATGGTCAGAGTTGTCAGCATGCCCAGGGAAGACCCCAAAAGGCCTCATCCTTTCACTTCTGTCTGAATTGGAGGCCTTGCAGCATCAGTGAGTAAAGACTTGTATAGTGGTTTAAACTGACTGAGCCTTACTGGGCTCCAGCACAAACACAGAGTCTCTAAGCAAAGGGCAAAGATTATTGCTTCAAAATATTTAAGGAAATCTCTGTACAATCATTAGTTGACCACTAAATGCCCAGAGACCATAACAGCTAATAATCCAAAAATAGTTTTTACACAATTAATCTACGAAAGTCAATAAAAGCAAAAGAGTAATAATAGCAGCAAAACCTAGGGGACATAAATTTTCAAGAATCACCACATTCTTTAAAATGTCTAATTTTCAACCAAGGGGAAAAAAAAAGTGTGAGACACACAAAGAAACAGGAAAGTAGAGCCCACACAGGGAAACAAAAGCAGCCAACAGAAGCTATACATGAGAAAACTCACACATTGGACTTATTAGACAAAGATTTTAGATAGCTATTATAAATATGTTCCAAGACGTACGGAAATCATATTTAAAGAAGTAAAGGAACTTATGAGGGCTGGGGCTCAGTGGTAGAGTGCTCATCTCACGTGTGTGGGACCCTGAGTTCGATCCTCAGCACCACATACAGGTAAATTAAAGGTATCGTGTCCATCTATAACTAAAAAAAAAAATTTTAAAAAAAGAGAAGTAGTAAAGGAACTTATGAGAGTGATATCTCAGAAAATGGAAAATATCAATAATGAGACAGAAATATAAAAGAACCAAATACGAATTCTAGAATCAAAAAGAACAACAAATCAAATGAAAATGCAGTAGAACTTAGTAAAAGATTTGGGGGCTCGAGTATGGCTCAGTGGAAGAGTGCTTGCCTAGCAGGTACAAAGCCCTGGGTTTATACTGAAGGAAGGAAAAGAAAATAAAAGATTTGAGTTGGCAGAAGAAAAAATCAATTAGTTCCTTAATTCTTTGGTCATGACAAAAAGTATGTATATAATTTCATTCAATATTTTTCTTCTCAACTTAGATAGATTCATGATTAAATATATTTTTAGTTTAGAAAATTCTGAATTTTAAGCTATCCTGGGAAATTAAAGCAATGTTTCCAAATAATATAAGATTGAAATTAACGTAATAGTAATAGACATTTGGGGCTTAAATTAATAAATAAATCATTTTGTAAGTAATGGGGAAAGTTGATTTGAGCTGTATTTTTTAAACAATTTTATTAGTTGTAGAGGGACACAATATCTTTATTTTATGTATCTATTTTTATGTGGTGCTGAGGATCGATCCCAGTGCCTCATGCATGCAAAGCAAGTGCTCTACCACTGAGCCACAACCCCAGCCCCAATTTGAGCTGTGTTTATCCTCCAGCAACATTTTTGTTTTCTGGTTTGTTTCTGTTTGATTTGGTTTGGTTTTTTTTGTGTGCTGAGGATGGAACCCAGGGCCTGCCACATCACTCCCAGCCCACTCACAACTCTTTACAAAGGATCTCCCCTCCGTTTCTTCCTTGGCTAGTTGATTTATCACTTCAGGGGAGGTGAACACCAACAGAACTATACAGGGGCTGAGGTTTGTGGGGATGACTTAAGGGGAGTCTGAAGACCAAAGACAACATTTAATGCCACATACAACCTAAGTGTCTTAGGCTGCCCAATTTTTTTTTTTTTTTTTTCTTTCACAGCGACACTCACAAGATGTTAGCAAAACAGAACACAGAGTGGGTCAAGAACATCTCTTACGTGCCAGGAAAGGTTCATTGTGATGATGGTGAGTTGCTCTTTAAACTGATAAAGTAAAACCTTTCTGGCCTCCAGTCTCATTATTAGACTGGACCAAAAATCAGCACTGCAATATCAGCTGTGGTCAACCCACTAGAAGCAGACTACAGTGTTGATGCAGAAATATTAAAATATGTGGATCTTGACATTTGGTAGGCTTAAAATTGGTTCATAGATTATTAATACTCTGCTCTTCCTTGATTTGAGAATTCTATAGGGGTTTGGGGAGGGTGCATTTAAGCTCAATCGGTGTTGATTTACAATGACTATTTTAAAAGAACTCAAAGAGCATTTACCTTGAAGTTCATCTTCTTCCATTTCGACGTCAGAATCACTCTCTCCATGATTCGGCAGCGCAGCCATTTTTCGTTCGTGCACCTTCTTCTACAATGTAAAGGGGTATTTTTTTCAGTTTTGTCCCACCTATAAATAAACAGTTTCCACATGAAGCAGCTTCTCCATCCCATGCCCACCCTGGACGACGGCTCGCTGCTCCATTGTCTGACCCCCTTGGGGACACTGATGATGCACTCCACAGCTTTGTTCAGGGCCTGCTGGATGTCTTCCAGGGCAGGCGCCATGGCAATGTTGGGAATGGCCAGAGTGATGTGTGCGCGGAAAATAGGCAGATTGTTCTGCTTCATTTTAGATGCACTGTTGCTGTCTGAGTTTCCAAAAAAAAAAAACAGTAGAGGATTAATATTTTTAATTCAAAAATGGGACTTACTTCAATTACGACCACAATTAAAGCACCGAGAACAACACATAGTAGATATGTTACCAGGCAAATATTTGTTGAAATGAACGAATGAAAAAAAAAAACTTGTGGAGGATCTAGTTTTGCTTAATATTAAGAGCAGTTCGGTGGAACCCAAGTCATTTTCTGTTGATTGTAATTTGTTGGTATACTATCTATCCATAAAGGAAACCTATTATGTAGGATCAGGCTTAAGTATGAACTTTTATCTAAACTATGAAAGATGATATTGCCCAAATAACTGGATGCCAATAAACCAGTCAAATAAAGAATAAATAAGCAAGCCATGGAGAATAACTACCAAAACTAGCCAGAATTAAAACAAACAACCAGTTTGTAATTTCAAATAGAACATGGTTTCCCTACCACAGTGTATATTCTACCCTCAGAATAGCTGTGGTTTCCCTACCACAGTGTATATTCTACCCTCAAAACAAAAATGAAGAGGAAATAAAATGTAACTAACCATCCATATCAAATGGGCTCTTAAAGTTAGGTATAGATTTATATACATATATGTGGGCATATATGTATGTAGCACACATAACTTTATCTAGGTAGAAATACCTATAATGTATAAAGTTGACAAATAATTGTGATTTGATATTTAGCGCACAAACCCACATTTGAAAAGTCCTAATATAACCCTGTGTCTGAAGTGAAATAAAACCTTATAAACCATGCCACCAATAAAACATTCTTTCTTTCAAAACCCCAGACTTCATGTATCCACTTTTAATTAAATGTCAGATGCGGTCTCTTAAGTGCCAATATTCAAAAGGCCCTCAGCATAGGGAAGACCCTGGAAAGTACGGGCAGGTCAAGAAGATAAGTGTGACTTCAGCAAACTCTTTCCACATTATAAGATGGGTCAGTAACCTAATAATTTAACAATGAACCAATCTTTTCCATATGCCTTCCTTTCAAAGTATGTGTTTTTCCTTTCTCAGATTAAAACAATTTATTTTATACATTTTCATCTTATTACAAAAAGATTAAAAGTAACGTTGATTTTTATGCTATTAGCAAAGGTAAGTAAACTTAAAGAAATTAATTTAGCCTCTCCATGCTCCAGTTTTCTCCACTTCAACGTGAGTGGTGAGGGTGTCCACTTACAGAACTGTTGGGATGACCAAAGTTTATAACGTTGAAACTTACAAGGAGGCACCCAATAAATGGTGGAGTTTCTTAATTCTTTAAATTTATCAGGAATGTGGTATGTACACACACACACACACACACACACACACACACACACACAACCACGCCTGATCAGCCACCCTGCAAACCGTGTGGGATCGTTACCCCGGAAGTTCATCACGTGGGAGGAGTGGATCCTCTTGCGAATGGCCTCTAGAGTGTTCCTGGTAACTTTCAGAAGAGCATCTGCGTTTTGGTGGTTGAAATGAGAGAGCAGCTCGCAGGCTGCCTCTAGCATCTCAGTCTGTTTCTTCTTTTTTGTGATTGTGGTCAAAGACAGTGGGCCAGCCCCAGCATTAAGGGACGATGTCAAGGCATCAGAATTTCCTTCAGCTCTTTCTGCTGTTATGACATGACACAAATAGAGGTAGGAGAGCGGGAGAGAGAGAGACAGAGACAGAGATCACAATTAAATGGAGAAATTAAGACAAATGACACACAAGTTTAATGTCACTTAAGTGTCATGCTTCTTAGAAAGTGAGGCCATAACAGAATAGAAAGAGGAAATCAGGGCACAGATGGGCTGATGAGGCCTCTCTTCGTCGGCCTGAGAAGACAGTCAGTGAGAGATGCAGGAGCTCTGGGTGCAGCAGGCATGGTGCCCACGGGCTGGTTCTCTCTCCCACCAACACTCTAAAGCCCTGGGGACTCACGTTCCTTCTCCACATCTAGCATTCTTGTCTGTCCAGCAAAAGCTTGGCTCTAGTCTACATGGACTTCAAGGAGAAGTCCAATCCATAACCCATAATCCACCCTCCTCTACAGATAAGGGGAAGTAAAACACCTCCCCCGGCAAAAATTAAAAGAGAGCTAAGTGCCAAAGCAGACCCATGCAAAGTACATGTTTGCAGAACTCAACACACACAAAAATGGGAATTAGCAACATAGAGTCATGACAACATGCTCAGAACCACAATTTCAGACAAAAATATCACTCTAAAATTGAGACAGCATTTATAGAATTGTGAAATTAAGTAACTCTGTAGAAAATCAAATTTTAGTTTTCAATAAATGTCCTAGAAAAACAAAACCCTTTTAGTCCTCCATCTCTTACCTGAAGTTTCACTTTTTGAATCAACATTATTCTCATTGACCACTTTTTCCCTTTCCTCCTTGGGTGGTACTTGCAGGTCCAATAACATGTCGATTAGCTCGTTGACTGCTTCCTCCACTAATGAGCTTTTAAAATGTAGTATCTGAGCACCATTTACACAGAGGTCCTACCAAATAAAAACGATTATCACATGTCATTGTTGTTCATCTGGCTCTTGACAGTTCCTCAAGAACAGAAGCAAGGCTACAGGTCCAGCTCCAGGTGACAGCTCAGGCTCCAGTGACGCTAGAACACATCCTCACACTACCCCCGGGGGCCTCCTCTGAATGCACTGCAGACAAGGGAACTGCCTGAGCACTGTTGATGGGCCAAAATTACATTTGCTTCTCCAGCAGGGAGGCCAGCAATCCCAAATCCATCAGTAGCCTCATTCTGTGAAGTTCCCATCATATTTCATAATCTGCTCTAGCCAGTCTTTCTTTGTTGCCGCCTGAAGCGATGGCCGCTTGGAGCAATGAAGCCGCGGGAAGAAGTTCAGAGGCGAACTGGAAACAAACAGCTTTTTTTTATTCTGATAACTTTTCTCTCTGGCTCTAACAACGACTTTAATATGCACCACACACACTACCAAAAAAATGGCGCAGACCCGATCAGCAATCTCGCTCAAGTCCCGCGAGATCCCGGGCCAAGTCCCATGAGACTACGGAAGGCAGCAATGCCCAAACATCTCCATGGCCCGTAGTCAACCGCAATCTTAGCCATCTCCCCAAACAGGGCTCCTGCATTTCTTTTCTCCTCATCTTTGCTAAAAAGCGACAGCTATCCCCTACTTAATTTCAGGTCTATTTCCCTCCTGTCCAACTAAATTATGCATTTCTTAGGAATAAAATTTTACAAATATGAACTAAAATGTGATTTGGAGCACTGTGATGGATTCTGTAGCAATCTACATGAAATCAGCTATTTACCACGGGTTGCACAATAAGCCTAGGAAACAATCGATTTTTGTCAACTGGCCACAGTCTTTAGCTTCAGCTCAAGTTTCACTTTATGCATCTTGAGATTCTAATATTCTCCTGGACCTTCCACATCAAACATCAGCCTCCTGGCTCTGTCACCTGCTCCTGCATGACCTTCACCTCCACGCCACTGCTGTAGAGCACATGGCATTTGGATGCCATCACCACAGGAACGTTCTAATGTATACTGCAACATACGACCGAGCTTCTTGATCATCAAAGTATAAAATAACTTCATTCTCAGAACCTTACCCAACTACCAACTGAGCTTGGAGATAGCTGAAAAGAGAGAGACAGAAACAATTATTAAGGAAAAAAAATAAATAAATAAGAGGCAGGTCTGAGAGTGGATAAGGGATGGAATGAAGTTAGGGTCATCTAGTAACAAGTATAGACCCTGGTACTACATTTCCTGGGTTTCAATCCTAGCTCTGCATGATAAGGAAAATCCTTCTCTGGCCTCAGTTCCCCTATCTTTAAAATGGTGATAATGGAAGAACCCACCCCAGATGGTTGCAGGATAACATGTTAAATGCCAAGAGCAGGGCTGGTCACAAAGTACTCGAGGAGTTTGTTTTTAGTCCTGCACATCCATGGGAGCTGAGTGTCTGTGAAGCTGGTCATTCTGTATAAATTAGCTCCTCATTCCCGGAGATATTGCTCATAATTTTCAAAGTCTGCGTCTTCAGTCCTCTGACGACCCTAGAGAGAGGAGCGCACGTGGGCCGTGACGTGACCTCTCGCTCTCAAAGCCATCTCTGTAGGAAATCCTCAGTGACCTTCCCACCGTCGGTTCAGACCCCTCAATAATGAGACACACAGGTGAAACCACAAAACGCCTTGAATTTGAGGGTTCTGGGAAACAGAATCAACAAGCTCTCAAAGCCTAATATAGTTCTAACAGCCTTGGGTAAATCCCTTAATTCTTTCTCTCTGAGAGGACGTGATTGTAAAAATGATGTAAACAGCACCGAAATTAATAAAGCAGAGTATAAACAGAATGAGGATAAAGTAGCAGCAGGTTCATGAAAGCGCCCCTGGAGCAAGCAAAATGCACCAAAGCCACTGCCTCCACCCACCCCAGGGTGACACCTGCACACTGAACCCACCAGAAGGATCTGTTACCAAACCTGACCCGTCTGCTCCTTGACTGACCCGCGTGGAGCCCCAGGATTTCCCCATTCCCGTGATGCTTCGGCTTTGGCAGACCAGGAGCCCTCCAGGCCCCAAGTCCCCCAGCTCTGTGCACTCCCCCTGGGGTCACGCCTTCTAACGAGATCGTTCCTCTCTTCAGCAATTCTTTTGCTGATATCCTTTAGCCCTCGGAGGCCTTCTTGGAAGAGGCCCAACCTCTACAGGCGACCCACCCTCTCTACCTGCCGCTGGGAACTCACAGCCCCTAGACTCAACCGTCCCCTAACGCTACCCAGGAACGGCTCCACATGGCCACAGCCGCCTCTCTACCCGCTGTCTGTCCTCCTGTCTTTACACCACCTCTGCCCTCACAATCCACCAAAAGCAAATGGAGCCAGGACAGGGGGACTCAGCCAGCTCCCCAAGCCCATGCCTCCACCCAGAAGACAAACCAGCCTCCACCTCCTCCTCCTATAGGAGTGACTGCAGCGGTTCTCCTCCTATTCAAGCATAATCTCAGGCTGGGACTGTAGCTCAGTGGTAGAGCACTTGCTTAGCATGTGTGAGGCACTGGGTTCAATTCTCAGCACCACATATAAATAAATAAAATAAAGGTCCATTGACAACAAAATGTATTTAAAAAAAAAAAAAAAAAAAAGAATGATCTCACACACTGAGTTCTGAGTTACAGCCTGCCTGGCTTCTCCAGGGACCAAGCCTATCAGCTATCTTTCTCCATCTCTACTTGATTTTCTGCCCCAGTGTATCAACACGGTCCATGTACTTCATCTCAACACCTGCTTCCAGCTGCCAAAACAACATGTTTCTACCTCAGGGCCTTTGCCCTTGCTGTTCCCCCCGCCTGGAATGCACTTCCCCACAGCTATTCACATGGCTCTCTTCCTTGCTTCCTCAGTTCAAATGTAATCACAGAAGTCGTCCCGAACCATCAACATAAAATCACAACTCGGAGCCAGGTACTGCTTTTCTCCATTACCCTCTTCACTTTTATCCATTGAATTTATCACTCGCTGACATGTTTGCTTATTGGCTTTTGTTTGTTTGTTTGTTTTTGTATCATCCGCTTGAAAAGTGGGATTTCAAGTTTTATTTATTGCTGTGTCCCAGCATTGGTTGGCATAGATGCTCTAAAAGCAATGGAACAAATAAATTGTGAAAAGTAAAAAAAAAAAAAAAAAAAAATTCAACAGAAACCATTCATTTACATTGGCGATTGGAAATGCCAATTAATTTATGTTACATGATTTTGTACTTAAACTAAAATTAGGAAGACGCAATAACACCGTGTTCACTGGGTAGGTGAGGTTGGTTCTGCTGCACTGCTGACAACATTATAAGTGGATAACATCTTTTTCGAAAGGCAATTTGGCTATGAATATCATGAGCTATCAAGTAAAGCCATACTCTTTGACACAGTAATCTTATTTTGAGAGAGGAAATAATTCTGAGGAGGAAAAACATGATATATAAACATATTTATTGCAGCTCTTGGAAAAATAGAAAAACTTTGGAAGCCATTTAATGTCCGGCAATAAGAAACTGGCAAATAAATTACAGCACATCAACCCAATAAAATATTCCAAGGTCATTTTTAAAATGGTGCCTATGAAAGCCAGATAGCAACACGAAGGATATTTTTGAAGAACCGTTAACTGGGAAAGAAAAAAAAACATTATGCAAACTCTATTGTATGTACAGTAGGGGCCGCAACTTTAAGACATATAAAATATACTGCAGTTATAACAATGATTAGAATCCCAAGTTTTCCATTTTTAAAATATCCTAAAACTTGCTTTGAAATTTTTTTATCTTTTTTTATTTTTATAAACAGTGCAGCTAAGTGTTTTTTCAGATGGGAAGAGAACAAAATAGAGTAAGAGGGACAGGCAGGTATCAAATTTACCCAGAGTTAGCCTATTCAACAGATGGTGCTGGGAAAACTGGAAATCCATATGTAGCAAAATGAAATTAAACCTCTGTGTCTCACCCTGCACAAAAATCAACTCAAAGTGTATTTAAAACTAAGGCACTAGAACAGAGACCTTGAAGCTAATAGAAGAAAAAGTAGGCCCAAATCTTCATCATATCAGCTTAGGACCTGACTTCCTTAACCAGACTCCTAAAGCACAAGAATTAAAAACAAGAATCAATAAATGGGACCGACTCAAATTAAAAAGCTTCTTCTCAGCAAAGGAAAACAATCAATAAAGAGAGAGTCTACAGAATGGGATAAAAGTCTTTACCACACATACCTCAGATAAAGCACTAATCTCCAGGATATGCAAAGAACTCAAAATACTTAACCCAAAAAAAAACAAATAACCTAATCAATAAATTGGCTAAGGAACTGAACAGACACTTCACAGAAGAAGAAATACAGTTGATCAACAAACATGAAAAAATGTTCACCACCTCTAGCAATTAGAGAAATGCAAATCGAAACTAATCTAAGATTTCATCTCACTCTAATCAGAATGGCAATTATCAAGAATACAAGCAACAATAAGTGTTGGTGAGGATGTGGGGGAAAAGGCACACTCAGACATTTCAGGTAGGACTTCACATTGGTGTAACCACTCTGGAAAGCAGTACGGAGCTTCCTCAGAAAACTTGGAATGGTACCACCATTTGACCCAGCTATCCCACTCCTCAGTTTACATCCAAAGAACTTAAAATCAGCATATGATAGTGATGCAGCCACATCAATTTTTATAGCAACTCAATTCACAATAGCTGAACTACGGAACCAACCTAGATGCCCTTCAACAGATGAATGGGTAAAGAAAATGTGGCATATATACACAATGGAATATTACTCGGCTTTAAAGAATAATGAAATTATAGTATTTGCAGGTAAATAGATGGAGCTAAAGAATATTATGCTAAGCAAAATAAGCCAAACACAAAAATAAGAAAGGCTGAATGCTTTTTTGATAAGCGAATGCTGATCTATATGGGTGGGGGGGAGAATGAAGGGACTTTGGATTGTGCAGAGGGGAGTGAGGGAAGGGGAGGGGTCGTGGGCATGGGAAGGATGGTGGAAGGAGACAGACATTATTATCCCATATACATGTATGATTACACAACCTGTGCAACTCTGCACCATGTTCTGCCAGAGGAAGGGGAAGGAGGAATTGCACTCCACTTGTGTACAATGTGTCAAAATGCATTCTGCAGTCATGTGTAGCTAGTTAGAACAAATTAAAAAATAATGGGAGCAAATCTTTACCACAAGCACACATCAGACAGAACATTAACTTCAAAGATACATAAGGCTCTGAAAAACATGGGCAACAACGAAACAAACAACCCAATCAATAAATGGGCTAAGGAACTGAACAGACACTTCTCAGAAGATGATATACAATCAATCAACAAATATATGAAAAAAAATGTTCAACATCTCTAGCAATTAGAGAAAGGCAAAGCAAAACTACTCTAAGATTTCATCTCACGCCAGTCAGAATGGCAGCTATCAAAAACACAAACAACAACAAATGCTGGTGAGGTTGTGGGGAAAAGGGCACACTCATACATTGCTGGTGGGGCTGAAAATTGGTGCAGCCAATCTGGAAAGCAGTATGGAGATTCCTAGGAAAACTTGGAATGGAACCACCATTTGACCCAGCTATCCCACTCCTCAGTCTATACCCAAAAGACTTAAATACAGCTTACTACAGGGACACAGCCACATCAATGTTTATAGCTGCACAATTCACAATAGCTAGATTGTGGAAACAACCCCGATGCCCATTAATAGATGAATGGATAGGGAAACTTTGGTATATATACACAATGGAACACTACTTGGCACTAAAAGAGAATAAAATCATGGCATTTGCTGGTAAATGGATGGAGTTGGAGAAAATAATGCTAAGTGAAGTTAGTCAATCCCAAAAAACCAAAGGTCAAATGATTCCTTTGATATGATGATACTGAATTATAATGGCAAGGGAGAAAGGATGAGAGGAATAAAGGAATGTTAAAAAGAACAAAGGGGAGGGAGGGCGAGGGAGGGGGCCAGGGGATAGGAATAATGGCAGAATGAGTTAAGACATCAATCCACTAAGCACATATATAAAAACACAAATGGTGTGAAAATAATTACTGTAAAACCAGTGACTTGATAAACTGCTCTTTATATGTAATATAAACAAATTGTACTCTGCAAGCATGTATAACAAATTAAAACAAATAAATAATTAAAAAATAAATTTAAAAATTTTTTTTAAAAATTTACCCACAGTAAGCAGCATGACAAGGAGGAACCACAAATGTCTAAAATACAGCTATTACACTTTAGTTATATAATAATGATTTAATATAAACTGAAGATTTCCATACATGCAGAAGGGAGTTTATACAAAAGGACTGAGATTGCTGTCCTTGGAAAGGCTACTTTAAGGTTGGCGCCTACTGGCATCTGGGAACTCAGATTTTGGGGGGGGAGCTCCCACTGTTGCCTAGCTGATAAGAATGGATCAACCTGCCTCTCCCAGGTTTCTTAGAAATGGCCACAGAACACCAGTTTGGGAATACTGCTCCACTGACCTGTACAAGGAAGAAACCCTGCCCAGAAGCTGCTCAAAACAACTGTTTTACTAATTACCCCTAGATTATGAGAAGCTCTTCTACAAAATAGCTCGACTCTTCATAAACTATGGAAAAATTACAAATGTGTTCCATGATACTTTCCCTCACTATTGTGAGAAGAGGTGACTTTTCCCCTGTGTCTAAGTGGCTGCTTAGGCACATTGCTCTTCATTTCCAAATTCTTGTCAGAAGGTTCCATGTTGGAATTACACCTATCACGAAGCAATAACAAGTAGAAGGAAAAAATCTAATGTATGCTTCAAAAAATGTCCGTTCTAGAAAAGCGAATTGCAGGACTTTTTTTTTTTTTTTTTAGTAAAACACATCAATTTTCTAATAACCTTTGTCATTTGGAGAAACTCTTCACAAGTAAGCGGCTCGTCCTGGGGGAGCTGACAAAGCAGGGTGCCACTCATTTCTTCTAGAATGGCGTCGATGCGGAACTCAATTAAATCATTGACTCGGTCAAGCAGCAGCTCCAGGTCCTCTTTGGAAAAACAAAAGCAAATGAAGGAGATGAAGAAAAGCATTTTGTTTTACATGCACACACACACACACACACACACACACACACACACACTCGCAATTAGATGCCACTAGCAATGGCAGGACCAGTGCTCTTCAGTTTCCATAGGTCCCTGGGACACTCCAGAGTTCCATGTTTGGCCTCTCCCCAGTCCTTCTTCCTGGGCAGTTTCCCAGCTCTCCCAGCCTGCCCAGCCCCGGGCCCCCTCCCCAGCAGGCTTCCTGTGGACCTGCCTGGATTGGGGCCTCCCCTCCTCCTGTACCACCACGGCAGCCTGAGCATCTCTCAGCTCTGAGTGTGTCGCGTGGTCTGCTCATATGCTGACTCCTTTGGGAATCCATTTCTTCATCCTTACATCTTTAACATTTATCCCAGTGGTTTTCAAAACAGTATTCTTGAAATGAAATTCTTCTATTTTTCTCATGTTACCATCATAAGGGAGACGTTTTTAGTTTTGCTGAGGTAATATTGAACACTAAGTCCCAAGGTAAAGGGCAACTCTGAAGAAAGCTAACAATTCCACATCAAAAGAAGGAAGGCTGGCTAATGGGTATCTACCTAAGGGGTCATACATTTTTCAACAGATACCATATAATCAAATCTCTCTTGTTCCAATATGACTTTCTCCCAGGAAATGAAGTTGGAATTGAACAAAGAACAGACAATGTTACATACAATTCTTCAAGATACGAAGCAGTTCTTTCTGGTAGTCTTTTTGACTACGAAAGGAGAGCTGACTTTGTATTTCAGCAACTGTGCTCAATGAAATTCTTCACTATTTCTACCTGACAGATTCTTTGAACCATCTTCAAGGACATTAATGGCAAGTTTTAAAAAGGTCCCACAAGGATTTTCACATCCTAATTCACTGGGAATGTTACCTTATATGACAAAAAGAACTTTGCAGATGTGTTAAAGATATTGAGATGTGGAGATTGTTCTGAATCACGCAGATAGTGCCAAAAGTAGTCAGAGGGTCCTTGTAAGAGGAAGGCAGGAAGGTAGGTCAGAGACAAAGAATATGACCATGGAAGTGGAGGGGCAGAGAGAGAGAGATTTGAAGATGCTGTGCTGTTAGCTTTGAAGACAGAGTGACCATGAGACAGCATAAGTAGGCAGCCTCTGACTGCTAGAAAAGGCTAAGGAAAATAGTCTTCCCTGATGGCACTTGATTTTAGCCCCATAGGACTCAATTTGGATTTCTGAGCTCCATAATTAAATGATTTTATGCCACTAAGTTTGTGATAACTTGTTACAACATCAATAAATTTTTCTTTACAAAGCTAAAAACAGTTATGTGTAGAATATACAAAATCAAGTCTGTACAAGTTCTGACTTTTATTTTGAAAATGGCCAACACTCCTTTTTAAAGAAACACGTGATACAGGCCAACATCTGTGAACAGAAGGGTTGGCTCACTTAACCCAATAAGGAATCCAGCTGTTCTTGAGATGTGACAGAGTTTGTCTGACATAGTTTGTCTACGAAAGAAATTTAATCCTGTTCTGCTTTAGTCTCTTTATTAAAATTACCAAAATAAAAACATGATGAAATATGAGAACTAGGAAGAGTTTCTTTAGAAAATATCTCTTTGTCTCCAGCTAACATTATAATAAAACATGCAAATTGCTAGCTGTCTAATCTTCACACTCTCTAGAGAGGACATGGGAGCCTACCTTGGGAGCCTGTTCTAATTTGATTGTGATAACTCTTACTAGGAAACATTTATGCATTTTATAAATGTGTCCTTAGAGAGTTTTACCCAATTTCCTCTAGTTTTATTTCCTATAAGAAATATTTTGGAAAGAATTCTAGCTTAGAAGCAAGGAAACTGGGTTCTAAACTCATCCTGATTGCTTACATCTATGTGCTATTAGAAACCATTTAGCATCTCTGAACCACAGTTTTCTAAACCTTAAATTGAGGGTCTTATTTAAGATTGTTTCTACTGTTTTTTTCCACCCCTACAATGCAATGCTTGCCTGATAATACATTTTATATCATTCTACCTTCATGTTATAATGAGCCTGAAATACACTTCATTCATATTAAAGGGCCCCTTTACAATTTCTCTTTGAGGCTGCCAGAGAAAAACCACAAGTCACGTTTAGAAGGAAACCAATTTGGACCTCAGTTGATTTTTCAACCCACACCCTTAAATCTAGGAGGTCTTGGAATAAGATATACCACGTTCTGAAAGAAAATGGATGCCAGCCAAGAATACTATGCCCTGCAAAACTAAGCTGCAAATTTGACATGAAATAAAAAACCTTCCACAATAACAAAGTTAAAAGAATTTACAACTACAAAGCCTGAACGAAAAAACATTCTCAACGAAAGATTTCATGAAGAAGAAATAAAAAATAAAACTAGCAAAGACAGGAACTACACTAGAATAATAGTCAATCAAAAGAGAAGCTAACTCAAACACCAGAAATAATTCAAAATGTCAGGGAATAAGAATCATTTTTCAATAATAATATGGAATGTAAGTGGCCTAACCTAATTAATCAAAAGATAGATCAGCAGATTGGATTAAAAAACAAGACCCAACAATATGCCATCTCTAAGAGACTCACCTCATAGGCAAAGACATTCACAGACTGAAGTTAAAAGAATGGGGCAAAAAACTTGCCATTCCCATGGATCTCCTAAACAATCAGGGGTTTCTATCCTCATATCTGATAAAGTGGACCTCAAGTCAAAATTAATCAGAAGGGACAAAGAAGGCCATTTAATACTGCTTCAACAAAACATAACAATCTTAAAAAATTATGCCCCCCAAGATGGAGCATCTACATATATCAAACAAACCTTTCAAATCTCAAGAATCAAATAAATCACAACACATAATACTGGGTGACTTCAACAAGTCTCTCTCACCAATTGATAGATCTTCAAAACAAAAACTAAGTAAAGAAGCGATAGAACTAAAAATACAATTAATAATTTAGATTTAACAGACACATATAGAATATTTCATCCATCAATGACTTAATATACTTTCTTCTCAGTAGCACATGGATCATTTTCTAAAATAGACCATATATTAGGCTACAAGGCAACTCCTAGAAAATACAAAAAAAAAAGAGAGATAATACTTTGTATTTTATCAGATCATAATGGAATGAAAATAAAAATCAACAATACAATAAAAAAATATAAGCTACTCTAACAGCTGGGGACTAAGTAATACACTACTGAATGATCAATGGATAGCTAAAGAAATCAGGGATGGAATTTAAAAAGTGCTTAGAGGTAAATCAGAGTAGCAACACGATACATAAAAATCTCATGGACACTATAAAGGCAGTTCTGAGAAGAAATTTCAATTACATTGAGCTAGTTCATTAAAAGAATAGGAAATCACCAAATAAGTAACCTATCTTTACATCTCAAATCCCTAGAAAAAGAAGAATAAATCAACACCAAAAGCAGAAGACAGGAAATAATTAAAATCAGAGATGAAATTGAAACAAAAAATTTCAAAAAAAACGACAAAACAAAAAGTTGGTTCTTTGAAAAAATAAAGAAAATTGATAAACCCTTAGCCAAGCTAATTAAGAGAAGGAGAGAAAAAATTCATGAATGAAAAAGAAATATCACCATGGACACCACTGAAATACAGATGATGATCAGAAGGTACTTTGAAAATCTACACACTTCAATGAAGTAGAAAATTGCAAAGACATTGACAAATTTCTAGCAACATGTAACCTACCCAAAATTAATCAAAAGGACATAGAAAATGTAAACTTATCAATTTCAAGCAATTTCAAGCAATGAAGCAATGAAATTGAAGACAGCATCAAAAGCCTACCAATAATGAAAAGCCCAGGACCAAATGGATTCTCAGCCATGATCTACAAGACCTTCAAAGAAGAACTTAAACCACTGCTGCTCAAATTATTCCATGAAATAGAAAAGGAGGGAACACTTCCAAACTCATTCTGGGAAGCCAGTACCACCCTGATACTAAAAGCAGACAAAGACACGTCAAGGAAAAAAAACTTCAGACTAATATCCCTGATGATCACAGATGAAAAAATTCTGAATAAAACAAAATGCATAAAAAACATATAAAAAGATAGTTGTTAATGATTTGGATGTGAGGTGACCTCAAAAGCTCACATGTGAGACAATACAAGAAGGTTCAGAAGAGAAATGCTTGGGTTATAAGAGTCTTAATTGGTGATTTAATCCCCTGATTAACTGAGTGGTACCTAAAGTGGTAAGGTTTGGCTGGAGGAGGTGGGAATTGGGGCATGGCTTGCTGCATTTTTGTATCTGGTGAGTGGAGTCTTTCTCTGCTTCCTGATGATGTGAGCTGCTTCCCTCTGCCACACTCTTCTACCATGATGTTCAGCCTCACCTAGAGCCCCGAGGAATGGAGCTGGCCTTCTATGGACTAAGATGTCTGAAACTGTGAGCCCTCAAATAAACTCTTCCTCCTCTATAATTGTGCTGATTGGGTCCTTTAGTCACAGCAGCAGAAAAGCTGACTAAAACAATAATGCACCATGATCAAGTAGGATTCATCCCAATGATGCAAGGTTGGTTCAAAATACAGAAATCAATAAATGTAATTTACAACAATAGAGTTAAAGACAAGAATCACATGATTATCTTAACAGATGTAGAAAAAGCATTCAATAAAATTCCACATCCATTCATACTCAAAACACTAGAAAAACTAGGGGTTGTAGTCACATACCTCAACATTATAAATGCTATGTGTACTAAACCCAAGGCCAACATTGTTCTAAATAGAGAAAAATTTAAAGCATTTCCTCTAAAAACTCCTTTTAAACCACTCCTTTTAAACATAGTCCTTTAAACCCTAGCCAGAACAATTAGACAAAATAAAGAAATTAAAGGGACAAGAATATGAAAAGAGAACTCAGGCTATCTCTATTTGCCCACAACATGATTCTGTATCTAGAAAAAAAAAAAAAAAAAAAAAAAAACTTCTAGAACTCACAAATGAATTCAGCAAAGTAGCAGGGTATAAAATCAACACCCATAAATAAAGTTCATTCCTATATACCAATGACATATCAGCTGAAAGAGAAATCAGGAAATCTACCCCATTAGCCTCAAAAGAAAAAAATTAAATACTTGAGAATCAATCTAATAAAAGAGGTGAAAGACCTTTACAATGAAAACTACAGAACACTAAAGGAAGAAATTGAAAAAGACCTCAGAAAATGGAAAGATCTCCCACGTTCTTGGATATGCAGAATTAATATTGTCAAAATGACCATATTACCAAAGGTGCTATGCAGATTTAATGTAATTCCTATAAAAATTCCAATGATGTTCTTCATAGAAATAAAAAAAAAAAGTCATGAAATTCATTTGGAAAAATAAGAGACCCAGAATAGGCAAAGCAATCCTCAGTAAGAAAAGTGAAGCAGGAGGTATCACAATACCAGACCTTAAATTATACTACAGAACTATAGTAACAAAAACAGCATAGTATTAGCACAAAAACAGACATGAACACCAATGGAACAGAATTGAAGACACAGAGACATACCCACAAAAATACAGTGATTTCAATACTAGACAAAGTCACCGTAAACATACATTGTAGGAAAGATAGCCTCTTGAACAAATGGTAAGTGGGAAAACTGGAAATTCATATGTAGTAGAAGAATTTGAACCCCTATCTCTCACCTTGCACAAAACTTAAGTCAAAGTGGATCAAGGACCTACACATTGGATCAGAGACCCTGCACCTACTAGAAAAATTAGGTTCAACTCCCCTTTATGTCAGCGTAGAAACAGACTTCCTCAATAAGATGCCTAAAGCACAAGAAGAAACATCAAGAATCAATAAACAGGATGGTATCAAACTAAAAAGCTTCTTCACAGCAAAAGAAACAATCAAGAACATGTACAGAGAGCCTACAGAATGGTAGAAAAATCTTTACCATCTACACCTCAGATAGAGCATTAATCTCCAGGATATATAAAGAACTCAAAAAACTTAACACCAAAAAATGAAAAAAAAAAAAAAAAAAACAAATAAACAAATAACACAATCAATTAGTGGGCAAAGGAACTGAACACACACTTCACAGAAAAAATGCAATCAGTCAACAAATATGTGAAAAAATGTTCAACATCTCTAGCAATTAGAGAAATGCAAACTAAAACTACATTGAGAATCCATCTCACTCCAGTCACAATGGCAATTATCAAGAATACAAGTAACAATAAATGTTGGCAAGGATATGGGGGAAATGTTCACTCGTACATTGCTGGTGGGACAGAAAATTGGTACAACCACTCTGGAAAGCAGTATGGAGATTCCTTAGAAAACTTGAAATGGAACCATCATTTCATCCACTTATCCCATTCCTCAGCATTACACAAAGGACTTAAAATTAGCACATCAATGTTTATAGCACCTCAATTCACAATACCCAAGCTCTGGAACCAACCTAGGTGTCCTTCAACAGATGAATGGATAAAGAAAATGTGAGATAGGTAGGTAGGTAGATAGATAGATAAATAAAATATTACTCAACCATAAAAAAAAAAAGAATGACATTATGGCATTTGCTGGTAAATGGATGGAACTAGAGACTATCTTGCTAAGTGAAATAAACCAGTCCCAAAAAACCAAAGGCTAAATGTTCTCTCTGATATTGGATGCTAACCCACAACAAGGGATGGTAAAGAGGGGAATAATAGATGCTCATTGGATTAGATAAAAGGAAATAAAGTGAAGGGAGTAGGGAGGGGAATAGGAAGGACAGTAGAATTAATCAGACATAAATTTCCTAGCCTTGCATTTGAATATACAACCAGGATAACTTTGCATCATGTACAACCACAAGAATAGGATCTTAATTAGAATAAGTTTATAATCCATGTATGCATGACATGCCAAATACATTCTACTGACATGCATATCTAAAAAGAACAAATAAAAATATTTTTAAAAATTTGTCTTTGAATCCAATTCCCAATCTGTCAAGCAGAACAAAAGGGAGGGGTGATATAGCAATAATTCCTCACTCTACTCCCTGTCCGCAACCAGGTACTCATCAACTATTCTTGAGTATACAACACCTGGTAAATTAAATAACTAGACAGTGTTGAGCCAAAGGCATTCAGAAGGTACAGCGTAAACCTCCAAGTAAGACAAGCCCTTAACAACACAAGTTTTAAGTAAACTAGGTTCTACTTCCTTAGTCACAAGCATCAGACCAAGAGAAAGACCTAAGGAAGAAAGAGAGAATGAGAGAACAAAAAGGGGCATCATAAGAGGTATCTAGAAGGGACACCAAGGAAGAGGTGACCCAGAAATGAGGTGACAGGATGGAAGAGCTAGAATGGGGAGAGGGCGAGGGTGGTAAGAAAATAGAAGCAGATATCTAAGACTAAGCAAGTCTTAGGCATGTGTGAGTGCGAGGCATGTGTGAGTGCGTGGTGTGCGCCACACCCAACTGAGAGCACAACAGAAAGTGAAGAGACCACTTGCGTTTTAAGCCCTTTGCAGTCAGTTTGGGGAGAAAGATGACATTAGACTAAACCACTAAAGAGAGCTGAAATACAGAGCCACCGCCAACACAACAGAGATCACAGGAGGAAGTGGTCACGTGGGATGGAGTGGTGGAGTGGCTTTCTGGAGGGAGACTTATTCTGGGCTATAAAAAGTGGGCAGAATTGGGCCATGAACAGGCAAACAGATGACATTGGGTAGAACAGGAAAGTCTTTGAGAAAAACCTGTCATTACCGTGAGCCAGACTATATCCCCTGCCCACCACGGAGGTGCCCCTAAGGGGTTCAGATGTTCTCCTAGGAGTCAAAGAGCTCTGGAAAACACCCACACAAGAGCTCCTCTTCTCCTTCTCCTTCCTTTCCCCTTCCCCTTCCCCTTCCCCCTCCCCTCCTCCTCCTCTCTTCCTCCTCCTCCTCCTTCTCCTCTTTTCCTCCTCCTCCTCCTCTTCTCTTCTCCTCCTCCTCCTCCTCCTCCTTTCCTCTTCTTCTCTCCTCCTCCTCCTCCTCCTCTTCTTTTTCCCCTTCTCCTCCTCCTCCTCCTCCCCCTCCACCTCCCCTCCCCTTACCCTTCCTCTTTCCCCTTCCCCCTCCCCCCTCCTCCTCCTCCTTTTCTTCTTCTCCTCCTCCTCTTCCTCCACCTCCTTCCCTTCCCCTTCTCCTTCCCCTTCCCCCTCCCCATCCTCCTCCTCCTCTCTTCTTCTTCTCCTTCTCCACCTCCTCCTCCTCTTCCTCCACCTCCTTCCCTTCCCCTTCTCCTTCCCCTTCCCCCTCCCCTCCTCCTCCTCCTTTTCTTCTTCTTCTCCTTCTCCTTCTTTTTCTCCTTCTCCCCTCCTCCTCCACCTCCTCCACCTCCTTCACCTCCTCCACCTCCTCCACCTCCTCTTTCTCTTCATACTCCTCATCCTCCTTTTCTTCTTCTTCTTCTTCTTTGGTACTGGGGATTGAACTCAGGGGCGCATGACCACTGAGACATATTCCATCCCTATTTTGTATTTTATTTAGAGACAGGGTCCCACTGAGTCTCACTTTTGCTGAGACTGGCTTTGAACTCAGGATCCTTTTGTCTCAGCCTCCCAAACCACTGGGACAAGAGCTCTTCTTGGAAACCCATCAACCATGTATATTAAAGACTCAGCAAAGTCCTCCAGAGAAGAAATCTATCCAACTACTAAGGTGGACTTCCCAGATGTATTTTGAGCCCAGACTCCACTCTTGCAACATACCTGTACACATTCTGGGAAATTGTATTTATGGAATATAACACCTCACCTACATTTTCAAAACTATCATATCCCTCACTAAGGAAAAATGATGTTTCCTTCAACTTTTCCCATTTACAGTGCCCTGTTGTCCAGCTCTCTATTCCATACAAACCTCCACATCTTTCAAATCAGGGTCTAAAAAACACACGAACCAATTAGCATCACAAGGTAAAAGACTCTAAAGATGCTTTAAATTCAAATATCCAACAGTAAAAATAAATGAAAATCGCGGTTATCTCTGGGAATAAATTTAATACTGAATATTTGCAGTTTTCAGTAGATTACTGAACGTGTATACCTTGGAACAATTCCTTATGGAACAACTTGCAAGGACTTCTCGTCTCCTTATTTATATCACCACATTGATAAGAAATTTCATGACAGATATTAAAAGCTAAGCCTTTAAATCTGAGAAATAGTAATCATTTGGACAGACTTACTGATCTTTGTAAAAGTGTTTTCTAAATACGCCTCAATATTCAACGATGTCCAGGTCAGCGCAGCCAAACCTGGCTGGAGAGCTGTGTTCACTTTGGCCAAATGGGGGGCCATCAGCTGCTCAATGGCGGGGGGCATTTTTGACCTCACTCTCTGGTATTCAGCCAGCATCATCTGCAATTAAATGGGTTAAAATTATCAAGGAACATCTCACCTTTAGTATCATTTTATATAAAATATTTGCTTTTATTTAGGGTCAAACTGGGGGCTCTAATAGCCTGGCAGGGAGAAAGGTAAAAACAAAATAAGAAGAGAAAACAATGACTCTCTCTATAAATCACAAATTCCTAATTCAATAAACTACAACCAAGGATGAAGAATTTAAGAAGCAGAATTTTTCAGCCCCTACCCAGACTAAAAAGAAAGAAAAGTTGTCAGGTCAAATAATTTTTCTAAACTGTGTCAAGTCATGGTAACAGCACCTTAGCCTCTGCACCACCAGGCTCTTTCATTCAATTTTGTACACTGGTACAACATGCATCCTGCTCCTCTGAGCATCTCCTGTGGACCACGCTCATATCAAAAGTGTCTGGGCCACGAGAGTCCACTTCTGGGACTGTAGGCCAAATCTCATGCAAGACCCAAAACACAGGAGAATCAGGAACCAGCATTATTTCAAACAACTGTTATGGCTTGTTTTAGTCAGCTTTTTTGCTGCTGTGACTAAAAGACCTGACCTGAACAACCAAAGGGAAAGAAAAGTTTATTTGGGAGCTCACAGTTTCAGAGGTCTCAATCCTAGACAGACTCCATTCTGCGGGGCTCATGGCAAAAGAGTGTGGAGAGAGAAGTGGGTAACATGTGGACAGGAATCAGAGAAGGAGAGACTCCACGCTCCAGATATGAAACATACACCCCACAGCCACGGCCCCAGTGAGCCGCTTCCTCCAGCCACACCCCACGTGCCTCCAGCCACCACTCAGTCAATCCCATCCGGGACTCATTCACTGATTAGGTCAATGCTATAACCCAGTCATTTCTCCTCCAAACCTTCTTGCATTGTCTCACATGTAAGCTCTTCAGGGACACCACATCTAAACCATAACAGGGCTTTAATATCATCTGAATGCCAAAGAGATATGTACATCTCCAGTGCAGACCTCACTCCTAGGTTTAGATTCACATACAGCAAGCCACCTCAGTCCCTCCCCTTCATACCTAACAGACATCTTCAGACCAAACAGGTCCAAACTGAAAGGTAGTTCGTCCCCACCAACCTTCTCTCCCACCACATTCTCCAACTCATGGGACAGCAAACTCCATCCTTTCTGTCCTCTGGCCAACATTCAGTCAGCTTTATTCCTCTCTTTTCCCACTCTCCCTTACAATCCTTCCAGTTCTCCTCTTTGCACCATACTCAAAGGAGATCTGACTTGTTTACTACTATATCTGCTGTCCCTGATGCTCACCTGAATTATTAGATGTTTCATTAGATTTTCTCTCCCAGCTTCCGCTCATGACTCTGAGAATCTAGGCTCTATATAGCTACAAGAGCAAACCCTTAAAACACTAGGTCATATCATGTTACCCCTCTGCTTACAAGACTAGATGTTCCCACCTAATTCAGGGCTCCGTGTCCTCATACAAAGACTTGGAGAGGTCCTTAGTCTACAAAGACCTACCTAATCTTGTTCCCTTGGCCTGTCTTATCTTCAGCCATTCTCCTCTCTCTTCCCTGTTCCTGCCCTACTGTCTCCCTTCTAGATCCTTAGCCTCAGGACCTTTGCACCTTCTTCAGATAATTTCCCAAAGCATTTTATCAGTTAGGCCTATCCTGACAAGCTACTTAAGACTGTAAACCACCACCAAAAGCCGCTCATACACTCTGTGCCCTGCTCTATTTTTTCCATAGCACCTATCATTTTATACCAATACACTAAATGATTTACCAATTTACAATGTTCACTGCTCACTTTCTGCATTAGCCAAATAGAACGCAGGTAGTCCCCAACTTACAAAGGTGTGAAAATGAGAGATGTTCAGTGGAAACCGTACTTGGGATGTTTGAATTTTGATCTTTTCCTGGGCTAGTGATGTTCATTCTGGTTTGTTCTTGAGATCTGATTCATTCTTGACTTTGTTTTAAAACAGGCTTTGCCTGACCGTGGGCTAACGTAAGCGTGCTGAGTACATTTAAAGTAGCTCGGCTATAATGCTCAATAGATGTGTTCAATCATTCTGCACTTCAAATATTTTCAACTTATGATGGACTTATTCAGACATAACCCCATGGTAAGTCCAAGAGTATCTGTATGTTACACCAGGACAAGAATTTTATCTGCTTATTTGTTAATGTGTCAAAAATGGTAGCTGGAACATAGGAGATGATTGATCATTATTTCTCTTTTAATCAGTTGGTTATTATTAGAAGGAGCATTTGTGATCTGACACTTGTGGATTTGAGTTCTTTATTGAAAAATTAACTGTTGTATTATGTTGAACTCTATCAACTTAGTTGACGTATATATTTTGCCATGTTACCATTTTTAAATAAGCCTAATAGTATTTCCAGCCTAGCTTTCAGGATAATGTCAATATTAATAACCATTAAAATAAGAAAGTGACATTAATGTGCTTCTTAAATATAATTATTTTTAAACCCACATTTGCAATGTAAAGATTGCCAATACCTTGATATTAGATCAATATTTCCTAAAATGTTTTCCTTGAAGTTCTAAGTCCAAGACATTCTACAATAAAAATGATCCATGCATGGATAAGTTTGAAAAACACTATATGCAATATCCCCCCTTGAATAGCCATGATTTATGTTAATTGTCCTGAGAAACCTGCCATTGCGGTATAAGAAGTACTGGGGAGCTATGGGGATTTTATTAAACCCAGTGTTTCCCAAATGGGCTATATAAGCCTTTCTTCATATAATACCTTGCCACAATTTCTATAATTCCCTTTCAATTTCCATGAAAGCCAGTTTAGAAACCCTAGATTTGATTATTCTATTAGCAGCTACTCATACATTTCCTAACGCTTTTATCCACTGCTTACCTTTGTTTCGTGTCTGTCACTTGTTCTGTCTGGGAAACCGTCCTCAGAATCTGCCTCAGGCAGGTCTTCCATTTCTCATCTTTAACCCTTTAACCCCAGGAGGAATTATTCACCCATTTTACAAATGAGAAACTGAGGTTTAGAAGGTAAAGTAACTTACCCAAAGATAATGGTTTGGATCCAGATCAAATTGGCTTCAGTATCTGCTCTGAACCATCGGCCAATACTAGCTCATCTCTTTCTAACTTCAACTATCTTCCGAGGAGTCGAGGAAGAAAACAAACTCAGCTACTTTGGCGTATCAGCAGAAGCCCAGAAACTGTTGAGTAGTCATCACTATGACTCTGCAGCTGTGGGGGTCTTGAGAGGGTTCCCCAAATATGCCCATAAATCTGCTCTTATCAGCTACTCATGTTGAGCAGGAACCTTTAACTCTCCACCACCATAATAAATGTCTGCCAAATGGTAATTTGCTTGTTCAAATTTCACTTACAACTGTTGGCTTTAAAACATTCTTGGTCATGAAGGAGGAGGAGGAGGAGGAGGAGGAGGAGGAGGAGGGTCTATTCCTCTACCCTCCCTGGAATCTGGGTGGACTTATGGAGCCCAGAAGGACACAACAGAAGTGACACTGTGAGAATCAGGACACCCTGGAGACCACCTGGCCTCCTCCTCGTTCACCGCAGCACTTGCCCCCAGGTTGCCATGGAAGACACCCTACAGGCCGCATCCTCTCTGCTGGAAGCCCATGGAGCCAGGCACAATATCATCCCAACCCTGCTCAAGCACTTTAGCCAAAACTCCTTGAGATAAAATGAAACATCTGTTAAAACGTACCACATTTAGGGGTTATGTGTTACCGAAACAACTCCTTCAAAGACAAAAAATCATCATCGGTGCTTTTATACTCATAAAAATTTGGTTTCTTAGCCAGACGCAGTGGCACACTCCTGTAATCCCAATGACTCAGGAGGCTGAGGCAGGAGGATTGTGAGTTCAAAGCCAGCCTCAGCAAAGGCAAGGCACTAAGCAACTTAGTGAGACCCTGTCTCTAAATAAAATACAAAATAGGGCTGGGGATGTGGCTCAGTGATAGAGTGCCCCTGAGTTCAATCACCAATATCCCTCCCAAAAAAAATATATGGTTTCTTAGTAAAAATATTTTCTTTGTAAATATGTAGATTGGCAAAATGCTTTCCTAAACACACCAAGAGGAATTTATAAGGAAATCCCAACATGCTGACTCGTACTTCGTGAGTCCACACTCGAGGAAGGTCTGCCCGTTGCTGACACTGATTTTTTGAATAAAACATGAAATAATGGGTTCTGGGTTCTGGTCATAGTTCTGCCACTTACCTATGAAACCTTGGTGAAATCATTTATTTTTTTTGAGCCCAGTTTGGCCATCTATAAAATGAAATAATTGTATACTGTCCCACCTACCTAATATGATCATGGGAATAATGGAATGAAATAGTGAATATGAAAATGGCGTAAGATGCAAAGCAAATCTGTGGCCCTTGTGTTATCACGTGGTGTTAACCATGATCTATTGATGACAATTTCCATGTGAATGGTCCAATGCCATGGCTGCATCTCTGACCTGGTCTTTCTTGTCTTTGGGCAGCACCACCTGTCACTGGTGACCTACCTGTTTCTCCCTCATGAGGTTTTTTTCACCCCTGATTTCCTTGACCCTTGTTTTCATCCCACCTCAAAGTCCACTCCTTAATCTTATTTGCTTATTTTGCCTCTCCTACCAGAAGTATTAATGTTGGAGCCACTGTTTGGTCCTGTGGCCCTCTACTCTTCCCTGTCTATATTCTCTCCCTAAGAATTCTATCCAAGACGGCATCATTAAATAGCAACTATGTTCTCTACCTCTCAAATCCATGCTTCCACTTTGACAGCTTCACTTCACACCAGCCTTCATATCTAATTGCATGGATGACACCTCCCCTTGATGTCTAAAAACAACCTTGTCCTTAGGATGGGAACTACTGAGTCCCACCTACCTTCCAAAGTAAACTAGCTCAAGTCTTTGCCATCTTCATAAATGGTACTCACAACCAGGGCCACTGCAGTTATATAGAATGTGACCTATACAATACATGGGAGTCCCTACTTCAATTATCTTTTAGTTCCCTCTCACCCTGCCTGTTGACACAACTCCCTGATTTCTGATCAATTCTACCGCCATTCATTGTAGCTCAAGCCACCATCTCCTCCATGCCGGACCTCTGGAGCAGTCCAGAAAGTGGCTTCCCACTGACACACTTGCTTCCTCTTCAGGTCAACTTTCCATCCAGTAGCAAAGATGACTTTTATTATAAGTGAGGTGGTGCCTTTTTCTCCAGCTCAACTTCTGTCAATGATTTCTCTAGTACGCTCAACATAAGTTCATACAAAATCTGCAATGTCCTGGCCCCATCCAACTCTGCAGGCTCATCCTCTGTCACTGTCCCTCACTCATTATCCCTCACTAATATGATCATGGGAATTATCATTCCACTCCAGCCATTCTGGTCATTTTCTGTCCTCCAACATGACACACCACCCAATTTTTTTTTAAATGTATTTCAGAACTATCCAGGAAGAGGGAAAATTAAAAGTACTGTACCTTCATGTTACTGAAGTTCTTTTTGTATATATCCCTTTTCCGGAAGAGGGCAGCTGCAAATGGTGACACTTCCAGACCCATCTGTGACATGCATTCAGTTTCTCTAAATAAGACTAATATCTGAGGATCAAAGTTTACAAACAATTCCCCAGTGCCCGGAGCCTTCACCAACAAAGAAGCCTCAAGACCTCTGTGAACTTCTCTGATCTGTGGGAAGAAGTTAGCATTACCATGAGAACAGTCAGTGAACACAAGAGCATCTCACTCAGCTGCTCCTGGGGATTGAGGTGGCTAAGTGTTCTTGCAAGGACCTGAGCTTCTTGAATTAAAGGCAATGGGACTGCCTGCTCTTACCCTAAATTCTCTCTCAGAAATAACCTTCAGGTTTTGGGTGGTGATGGTGCACAGTCAATTCAATAAAATGTTTCTTTCATGACTCTCACACTTGCTAGAGAAGTGGACCATGCAGTGGTGGCGAGTTCCCAAGAACCATTCAGCTCCCCAATACCTGACACCTTCATGGCTACTCAGTTACTCCTTCTATTAAAAGTTTCACATACCCAACTTAACTCAGCTTTCAGTTACCGAGAAATACAATCAATATGGCTAAGATACACCACTTCCTGCCAATCTACAAGTAAATAATTTGTAGGGTATAATTTGATTAGCCACTAAGATTGCCAAAAAATATATTTAAGACTTTGTCTAACAGACATATTGGTGTTTAGGACACATTCAGGCCTTACCACATTTTAAAAAGAAAGAAACCCTAACCTGTAGGGTAGAGAAACTCAGAAAAAGGATTTTCCCACAAAGGAGTTTATAAATTAAATAAAAATGGGTGCATGGTTTAGGATGCTTTCCAAACAGACAATTATCTTCTTTCATGGGCATATTATACTCTTTGACTTAGAGGCAATCAAAGTGATGCCTCAAATACCTGCAAACCCAGCTTCCTATAGGACTATCCCTGCCAATGCTACAGAAAGGTCCCAGTGGCTTCACCAGTGGAGACCACGTAAAGAGCATCAGTTTAGGGGCTCACCTGTTGAATCCAGGCCCTGTGGTAGAGGACCTCAAACTCCAGGAGGACCTTGGCCATCCTGTTGTAACTGCGGATTATAGGCTTGGCCTCAGCTGTCCTCAGCACGGTCGGGTGCTGCTGGAAGACCTGCATGGGTTGCTGCATCCTGTAGAAGAGTTGACGGGCCCACAGGATCTTCCCTGCGATGGGGGGCTGGTCTCGAGCCAGAGGAGGGTCGTATTTCTGCTTTGTGTAGAGCTCTGAAATCATCTCGATGTCAGCCCCATAGCTCTCCAGGATCAGTCGGTATTTGTCATCAATACCAAGATTAGGTATATTCAATCTGATTAAAATGCAGAAAAGTAAAATTTTGAATTAATGGGAAGATGTCTACTAATCTTATTGATTGATTAACATTTTTAAAAAAAAAAACATATACTAATGGAGAAGAATAAAACAGTTGTGTAACATAGTAAAAGAATTGAAATACTATCAATCCTTATAGTGTAGGCAAAACTATTAACTTGGGAAGAATTTTTTTCAAATTACTTCAACATTAGACATATTACTACAGGCAGTCACAAGGTACTTCAAGGCTAAGCATATTCTCTATTTGCAGAAATAAAGCAAAGCCTTAATCCTTCAGAGAATTAATCCTCTTAATCCTCTGAAAAAATTAAAACTGTGACTTTATGACTCAGGCTGTCAAAAGAGACTTTTCTTTCCTTTAGAATATGAAGTAATAACAGTAATAATAATAATAAAAGCTAAACTATGCTCTCAAGTTACCCCAATTTTAGAAAATGGAACTTGGAAAATTATTTCAAATTTTTACCTCTCAAATTTCTTTAACATGCTTAGAGCTTGATTTGTATTTTGAATCTTCTCAAATGTAATATCCATGAACTTCTGCAACTCATTCTAAAGTAGAATAAAATCTGATTATGGACAAACAATTAACATAGGGAATTTTGTTTAGTAACAAGTGAAAAAGAACTTCCCATTCCCTACAAATGTCTATAATAAAGAGCAAAATATAATGGAAAATTTAATGAATTTTAAAGAAAAAATAAGTGCCCAAAAGCCAGAAATAAGGAGACCTGAGAGGCAGGGTGGTCAGAGCTGCTAACATGGCAGGCTCCATGCACCTTGGACTTAGGGGACAGGCCTTGGGACCTTTTTATAATATGGGGAGAGAACCTGCAGTCCCAGTACCCTTAACAAATCCTACAGGAAGCCAAGGTCCACAAGTGCTGTCCAGTGCCGGGTAGGGAAGTAAATGTTTGGGGCTTGCCACTTACCCAGAGCCATGAATAGGGAGAAGTCGCCCTAAAATAGGATTCCCCCCCCAACTTCCTCCACCCAGTGCTAGATAGTAAATATTTTCAGCTTTGTGAAACATAAATCTATTCCACAACTGTTCACCTTTGCCTAGTGGGGTCAAAGTAGCCACAGGAAATGCCCTAAAAAAGCAGGCAGGGCCAAAAAAAAAAAAAAAAAAAAAAAAAAGCAGGCAGGGCAAGACTTTGCACTTGAGTGCGGGTTTGCTGGCCACTACCAGGAGCAGCTGACCTCCTACCTATGGCGCATGAAGATAAGGAGCCCACATTCATGCTCCACATTGCATTAAAGGGATTCCCAAGAAATTCACACAGAAATTAGGTAACACCACTAGAACTTTAGCAGAGGTAATGCAAAACCTCTCCCACAAGAACACTTTCAAAGCCCAAGGCCTCAGGACTCCCACAGGAAAAAATAAATAACTGCTAAAGAAGACAAGCTCAAAAGCTCTTGTGAAAACAACATGAAAAGAGAGAAGCAGCTGAATGCACAAAGAGAATTCGTGCCAAGTCCTAGAGATGATGGAGCAGTCTGAAAGGACTCTGAAATCAGAGTGTTTAAAATTATTAAGGAGAAAAAAAAAAAGAAAAAACAAGCCATAAAAAGAATAAGATAATAGAAAATAAGAGCTCTCCAATTTTTAAAAATGAATGTTCCACATAGAAAGGAGAAAATTATTGTATTCAATATACAACAGATACAAATGGTATATACTTGAAAATAAAATTAATGAGCTATAAGAGAGTTCTAAAATAAATCCCCCCAAAATGCTACAGAAAAATAAAAAATAGAAAATATCAAAACAGAGGCTTAATAGAAACAGAGGTTAGAAAAATAAGGTATATCTATTAGAACATAAAAAAGAACATATATCTATTGGAAGTTCTGGAAAACATTTCAAATGATGACTAAGAATTTTCTACAGTTAAAAAACAAGGGGCTGGGGTTGTGGTTTAGTGGTAGAGCACTTGCCCAGCATGTGTGAGGCACTGGGTTCAATTCTTAGCACCACATATAAATAAAATAAAGATCCAATGACAACTGAAAAAAAATTTTTTTTTTAAATCTCAATTGGAGAAGGTCTACCAAAGTAGAGGTTTTTTTAATCACACTTAAAACACAGGGGTGTCAAATATAAAGAAAAAAATAATACTTAAAGCAATTAGAGAAAAGAAAATTATTCATAAAGAAAAAAAAATCTTTTACAGAAAATACCTTGTTGAGGACAACAGATGCCAAAAGTCAATGAGACATGATTTTCTAGGTACTAAAGAAAAATAACTTGGAAAGTAAAATTACATGTGAAGCCACACTAATATTAACTATCAAAGGCAACTTTGTAGGTTTTGGGGGCAAACACCAGAGGAAGTTGCCGTTAATAAACTCCTGGTGAAGCAACCACTAAAGGTTATATTTCTTTAACACGTATAAGGAACCCACAGAAAGAAGAAGAAGGAAGGCCAGATATAATAGCAAGCAAATAAATTCACAAACATGTTGGATATCTACATAGCTATTAACAATAACAGCAAGATGTTCAGAAAGTTTGAAAGCAAAGTACAACTAAACTGCAATACAACAATAACACAGAAATAAGAGGTGGATAGAATATCAAGTAATTTAAAACATTGTGAAAAATGCACAGAAACCACTAAAAATACATAGAGAATATTATTGCCCTGAACCAGTGAAAAAGGATTAAAGGGAATAATAAAGAATTAACCAACAAACTCACAACTAATAGGAAGGGAGTCTCAGCTATAAAATATATCTATACTCCAACCAGATGCAATTTTAAGGTGTCATGCTCAAAATATGTAAGTAAAAAATAGTAGGAAGTTAAAGAACAGAAAAAATATTTCAGGCAAATACCAAAAGAAAGTTGGAGTAGCAATATAAATAAAACACAAAATAGATTATAGGACAAAGAGCATTACTAGTGATAAAGACAACCAACTGTTAATGGGAACAACTCCCCTGGCAGGTATACCAAGTCCACCAAGCCTATAAGCATCCAACCAACAAACCAAAATATATAAAACAATCTGTGACATAGTAGTCTGTAGGAGCCCTGTTTGGGGAGATAGCTATTGATTGCGGTTGACTTCGGGCCATGGAGTTTTGGACATTGCCGCCTTCCGTAGTCTCACGAGACTTGGCCCGGGATCTCGAGAGACTTCGGCCAAGCACGGAGCGGGTCGGGCCCATTTTGGTTGTTGGTTGTTTGCTGGTGTGTGGTACGTGTTAGAGTTGTTAGAGCCAGAGAGAGAAACTGACAGAATAAAGATCCTGATTGTTTCCAGTCTGCCTCTGAACTTATTCCCCCGGCTTTGCTACTCCAAGCGGCCATCGTATCAGGCGGCGACAGGAGTCACAATAGCTCAAGGAGATAAAAATCTGTTTAGTATAACACTGCATCTATCAGAATGGCCAAAGTCCAGAACACTGAAAATAGAAAATGCTGGGGAGAATTTGGAGTGACAGGAACTCTACTATCATTCACAGCTGGTGAAAATGCAAAATGGTGCAGACACATTGAAGTATAATTTGGTAGATTTTTACAAAACTAAAAATACACTTACTGTATGATCCAACATCTGTGCTCTTTGATATTTACCCAAAGGAGTTAAAAGCTTACGTCCTCACAAAACCTGCACACAGATGTTTATTGCAGCTTTGTTCACAGTTGCCAAAACTTGGAAACAACTAACATCTTCCAGAAGGTGAATAGTTAAATCAGCTGTGGGACTTCGCAACTAAGAAATGGAATATTACTCGGCACTTAGAAATGAATTATCTAGCCATGAAAACACATGAAGGGAACATAACTGCATGGAACTGAGTGAAAGAAGAAAATCTGAAAAGGCCACGTGCTATATGCTTCCAACTAAACACTAGAAACGGCAAAACCATGAAGACAGTAAAAAGGTCAATGTTTGCCAGAAGTTAGGACATTAAAAAGACAGTGGTTGTCAGCCGGGCGCAGTGGCGCACGCCTGTAATCCCAGCACTTTGGGAGGCTGAGGCAGGAGGATCGTGAGTTCAAAGCCAGCCTCAGCAATGGCGAGGCACTTAGCAACTCAGTGAGACCCTGTCTCTAATAAAATACAAAAAAAGGGCTGGGGATGTGGCCCAGTGGTCGAGTGCCGCTGAGTTCAATCCCCAGTACCAAAAAAAAAAAAAAAAAAAGACAGTGGTTGTCAAGGGCAGAAGGGATGAATGGGTGGAATGCAGAGAATGTTTAGGGCAGTGCCAAAACTTTGCATTTTTCTATAATGGTGGATACATGGCAGTATATGTTTGTCCAAACCAATAGAATGTACACCACCAACAGTGAACCTAATGTGTACGGAGAACTTGAAGGATAATGATGTGTCAACACAGGATCATCACTTGTAAGAAGTGTATTCCTCTGATGAGGACTGTCAATAATGAGGGACGTCACATACTGGGGCAGAGGCAGGACCAGGAATATAGGGTAAACTTATGGGCCTTCCTCTCAATTTTTCTAAGAACCTAAAATTACTTTTTTAAAGATACTTAATAAGAATAGAAAATATTTTAATAACACAATTAAAAGCTCGATATAGATAAAGAACCCAAATCCCAACAGGAACACTACCCATTTCAGCACACACAGAACATTTCCAAAACTATGACCTCATGTATCAGAGGACATCCCAGGAAACACCAAAAAACTAATACAATATACCCCACATTCTCACATTCAACTGTAAAATTTTAAGTCAATAGTAAAATGAGAGTCCAGCCAGGAGTGTGGCTCCATGATAGAGCTCTTGCCGGGATTCTTTCCCAAGAACCCCGATGCCCATCAGCAGATGAATGGATAGGGAAACTTTGGTATATATACACAATGGAACACTACTCAGCACTAAAAGAGAATAAAATCATGGCATGGTAAATGGATGGAGTTGGAGAAAATAATGCTAAGTGAAGTTAGCCAATCCCAAAAAACCGAAGGTCGAATGATCTCTTTGATATGAAGATACTAACTTATAAAGGCAAGGGAGTGGGGATGAGAGGAATGAAAGAACTTTAAATAGAACAAGGAGGGGGAAGGAGAGGGGCGAGGGGATAGGAATAATGGCAGACTGAGTTATCCATGATTACCCTAAATACATGTATGAAGACACAATTGTTGTAAAAATACTTTATATAAAACCAGCAACTTGAGAAAAAAAATTCAACAAACTAAAATAAGCTATAATAAGAAAATGAAATTACATTTTTAAGTAATTTATGAGTTCATTCCTATCCCATTTACTGGAAAAACACAAAAACCTCCTTAGCATCCAGCATAGACTTTTTCCTGAGGCCCTTCCTAACCCTAGCCAAGCAGAAGTGTGAGACCATTGTCCCTCAGGTACATATCCTACCTTATTTGGTATAGCAAGCATCAGACTCTATGCATGTTTTGTAAGCCTGTCCTCCTTATAAGTTTCTGTAGGATTTGGTCTCTATCTTTTTAGCTTTGAATCCTTGCTTTCTGGCACAGAATCAGAATATTGTTATTTTATAATGTGTCATTTTAGCTTTTATTTGCAAACCCCCCCCCTTTGGGTGCTATATTCACTCCTCTGTTCTAACTTAATATGTACTCACATTTCAAACATCTCATCCTTTCTTGTCTGACTGTAAGTTTAGAAGGCAAATCTACCCACAGCATAGACGCCTAATACATCACTGCTATATAGTAAATGCATGTTTCTTTGCAATAAATCTCTTTCATTAACAAATGGGGACAAGACATGATTCCTGCCCTCAAAATGCTTACTATTAGCTACTGAAATACTTCCCATGTGGTCAGAAACCTCTGAGAGACACAGATGAGACAGGACAAGGGGACACTGAGCATGCAGCATAAAATCAGGACCCACACAGTCCATCAACTTTCAACTCAAAGTGATCAGGATCGACTTATCCTGAGTCTGTTTGAATCAGACTCCAAAACATATCATTGTTTAAATCGTTATAAGCACTGTATCTTCTTATCAAATGAAATATGTATTAGAGTCTAATGGTTCAGAATTTTAATCCTAGAGCCAGCTTTCCTGGGTTTGACCCCAAACCTGCCACTTGTTATCTCTGACTTTGGGCAAGCCACTGAACTTCACCATGCCCTAATTTCCTCCTCTGCAAAATGACAGTTATAGAGCACCCACTTTCTAGGGTTATTGTGATTTTCAATTTACAAACATGAAGTGCTCAGGACAGCTCCTGCACACAGAGTTAGCTAGCTTTGTGACGATTCCTTCTACCTTGAACTCACTCCTCCAAAGATGCCTCACAGGTCTTTCCTCCTTGACATGTACAAATTTAGTGCAAACTAAAAATTCTGGAAAAGAAGTAATAGAATGGTCATTTTCCTCTTATAATCAGAAAGACATCTGTACCCTTGCACCTCACTGAGATGAAAAGAAGCCTGCATATTAACTATGGCACACCCTACAGGTTATCTCACCTTTCCTGATCACAAACATTCCCAAGCACCCCAGTGAGTCCTTCCCTTCTGTATTTACTACAGGATGCCATCGCTGGCAGATTCCAGGCTATGTACTCTGCTAGAACTAGCTAGCACAAACCCCTCCCCAGGAACCTGGAGCTGGGCTAGTCTTACGACAGGTTCTCAGAAGCTGATGATGGCCATGCTGCTCACGAGGGCTGGAGGTCAGAATGGCTGATCCACAGTGAATAGTGGGGAGGGGAGCAAGACCTCAGACCAAGCAAGGTCCTGGCACCATCCTTGCTAAGGTTTCCAAGGCCAGCTGCAGCCCTGCCTTTGGGACCTGCCAGACAACACTGAGGTCTGTTTAGGCTTCCCCGGAGCATAATCATTGCTATAAAGTAACAAACAAATGGAAACAAATGTCTCCTTTCTAATAGCTACAGTGTTTCAAAGGAAGATGAAAGTTAACTTTCTAAGAACTAGGATGGAAGACAAGAAGAAGTCTATGATTACAGATCATTATCCAAAGCCATATTTATGACCCTTTAATCTACAAAATAGAGCCCTCAATTATTCATCTGAAATCACCAAATGCAGACTGAGGTTGTTATCGGTCACCTCTATGATGAAGACGCCTCTCCCTTCTGAATGGCTAATGATTAGCAGCATTACACAGAATGGGAAAAATAAACATGCGACTGTCAACAGGAATTTCATTATATAACCTACATGAAGGTCATTAGTCTGCCTGCAAAACTCTTCATAATCCTGTGCAAAATCCATTTTCCGATGATCTAAGAAATCATATTCCTTTTTCTTTATGGTTGCAACAATGTCCTGGAATATTATAAAAGAAATAAGACAACATTTTAATATTCTTGCATTATTTAACTAACTCTGACCCTTAAATGCAGAATCTATACAATCATTTCTGGGAGAAAAGATTTTAAAAGCAGCCTATTTCTGTAATTACTCACATTGTTTAGTGCTTATTGTTTTATAGGCAGTATAATTTGCCATGCTGCATTCAAAGCAGTCATTTGGAAAGCATTTTCATGAGGCTTTATATATTTTTTAAGAAAAAAATATAAATGAAAAATTGCATTTGAAAATTAGAAGAGATATTTTCTCTAACAGTTACTTATTAATCAAATCTGAAATAACAAAAAAAAAATTGGCTAAAATACTGTTTGTTGAAAATTTTAAATCATCTCAGAATAGAAATAAGGTTTTAACACAACACAAATAATATAGGAATAAATAGACTAGGTTCTAATGTCTACCAATAAGATAACTACTTCCCAAGCATCAAGTGTCTTAAATAAAAACTCAAACCACAACCTACCACTTAAAAACTCTCTAGAATTAATTGCTTCCTACTGCCCTGCAAGGCTACAGTCTGTGACTGTGAGAGTACAAATTAAGCAATTCATCTCCTTGAAAATACTATCATCAGAGGTTTTGTTTGCTCTGAATAATGAGCTATAGTGCTCTGTGATCGCTCTTCACCAGGTACTAAGCTATTCTCAAACCCAGGTGCCCACACTATTGACAGAGGCATATAATTTTTATGAAGAATATTGGGCCTCCTTCCATGATCTCAGCTTCAAAGTCATTTCCACTTAATCATCAATTCAAATCTCTCAATAGACAAAGGTGTATAAACTGCATAACTTCTTGAATCAAGTTTACAAGTTAAAACAACCTACTTTTTATGCTGTGTAACTACAAAATCAGTTACTTTTTAGAAATTTTGTGTCCACAAAAATGGAAAAGATATGTTATAACATCTTAGTGTAGTAATTTAAAAGATTTGGGGACCAGAGGAAATCCTGCTCTACGATTAGATCTAATGATTGTTTAAGAATATTAAGTTAAATAAGTGAATTAATGTGACCTTTAAATTAATCTAACACAATTTATTTAATAATTTACTTGATAATAATTATGACACACCCATTACATGCCAGTAAACTCTGAAGATACAGGAATAAACAGAGCAGAGAAATGACCCTGCCCTCGTCTAGTCACATACTTGGTGGAGACAGAGTTGGAATATATAGAGGTCACAAACAAACAAAGACTATCAGTTCTGACCATGTAAAATGGGTAATGTGTCATAAAGTAATGAAACAGAAGTCAAACTAACCTTCACTGAAAGGGTCACTTAAGTCAAGCTCTAGAGGCCAAAGAGAAACAACCATGTCCAGAGGAAGAACTTTCCAGAAAAAAAAAAAAATTAAAAGGCTCTGCAAGCCCTGAGTAGACTGACCTTGCCTACCCTGTGTCTGAAGATGATGCGATGAGAACGAGAAGCAAAAGAAGAGGGTGGGTGGGGGCCGGGGCGGGGGGGGGGGGGTGGGGGTGGAGACAGGGTCTTACCAGCCATGCAGACAGCATGAGATTCATTCCCCTGATGCCATTTTGAGCTTCTGATGTTGGCTCTGATTCATGAAACTCTCACTTTATGCTTTCATGAACCATCTATGTTTTATCTCACTACCGTCTGGTGTATCCATTTTAATCAGTATTTCACTTTAAATTTTCAAAGCAATTGTGCAGTATTTTTATCAGGTTAAAAGAAGCTTCTCATCTGCCTTTAGATAGATGTACAGTTCAACTTCTCATTCAAAAATCAGCTTTTAAATGTCCCAAAGTTATTTTTTTTCATTAAAATAGAAAATAATTTATAAGATTCCAAGCTGAAAAATATAAATGAGCCTATTCTCTTTGCCTTGAAAAAAACATCACTTTCAAAGTAAGCTTATCCACCTTGCAGATGACACATGGCACGATTTAAATGTTCCTTGCTATATAAAAGTCTTTTCCTCTTTCTCTCCTAAAACCTGATGTACTCAGGAAAGGAAAAAGATTCCTTATATTACCCTAAACTGTTAGAGTACAAAAAATAATGTGTGGCGGTAAACTTTGTGATCCTTTTCAAATTCAAACAGGAAAAATAATAATTTAAGCTCTAGTGTCACTATCCCCAAACAAGGAAAAAGTGACTAGACCCACATTAAGAACTCAAAACACATTCTGTTTACAAATTGTCTTTTAAAAAATCTTCAAAACACTATTACGTCACTGTACCCACTTTTGAAACTAAGATTCAGCATAAAATACCCTTACAGGATGAAAATAAGAAAATTCAAAATAATTAGGAATATTAGAACTCCAATGTAATCTCTTTATATTTTTTAATGTGTGTCCAAATAGAATGCTTAATGCACAGACAATTGACTACTACTGAGAACTTGGTGTCAACTAGTGCCTGACACATAGTATATCCTTCATTAAATGTTTCTTGACTCAGTAAATGAAATAACATGTTATTTTTAAACCAGTTTTCTTGTTCTACTAATGGAAAAGTTTTCCTAATGGTGATTAATTTTATATTATTGGAAAGTCATTCATATAACACACCTGAAAAGAGCATATTAACACAATTATGCAATGCTCAAATGTAATTTCTTCATTATTAAAGGGTCATGAGATTATATTTTACATCATAGACCCATGATTTGAATCATTCCAAATACCATTATTTGCATCAAGCACTAAAGTTTAGTTATGGACAATGGCAGTGAATACAGCTTTAAAGTATAATACCTGGTATTTAGTGACCATGTCTTCCAGCCCTTCAATCTTAGAGTCTTGCAGGACTGCATACGTCTTGAAGGTTGTAAAGATGTCCATTATCTTGGCAAGGCGTCGGTGGAAAGTTTCAAATTTTCCAAAAATATATATCTCGCTAAATTCAAATTGTTTTTCACTTGGTTTTTCTTTAAGCTTTTGTTTTGTCTTGTGAAAGCAGTGCTGGTATACCTTAAAATCAAAAGCCAAGTATAAGCAAGGGAACATGGGGAGCTGGAGTGTAGCTCAGTGGTAGAGCACCTACCCAACATGCACAGGCCCTGAGTTCCATACCCAGCACCATTAAAGAAAGAAAGAAAGAAAGAAAGAAAGAAAGAAAGGAAAGGAAGGAAGGAAGGAAGGAAGGAAGACGTAGGATATTAATATATTTTCTTAAGTGCCGATGACAGAAAATTTAGGAAGAAAATATCCACCTTTTCACAGTTTCCTGCCTTTGTGTTTATTTATCTGTCAGCCTGGAATATCATCTTTTCCCATTTTCTGATCTAGCAAGCTCTTAATTATTCATGGTGCAACTCAAAGGTATGGCTTCCTACCCTGGACCCATCATTTTGGTGACAGCATTGATGTGCCTATCTCCCCATAGGTCTAGAGGATGATACTAAAGGAAAACTATATCATCTTATTCATCCTGTATCTCCAGAACCTAGTGTAATATCAGGATATAGTAGGACCCAAACAGGTCAGCTTTCTGGAAAGGATTATTAGCACTCAATTTTCTTAACAGTAAAAAATTACTATTCTTTAAGTCTATTGATGTGATGAATTACATTTATTGATTTCTGTATGTTGAACCAACCTTGCATCTCTGGGATGAACCCCACTTGATTGTGGAGCACTATCTTTTTTATGTTTCTGTATTTGATTTGCCAGAATTTTATTGAGAGTTTTAGCATCTGTGTTCATTAGAAATATTGGTCTGAAGCTTTCTTTGATGTGTCTTTGTCTGTAAACTGTGGTATATATACACAATGAAATATTACTCAGCATTAAAAGAAAATAAAGTAAATGGATGGAGTTTTTTAAAAAAAATGCTAAGTGAAGTTAGCCAATCCCAATAAAGCAAATGCTGAATATTTTCTCTGATATGTGGATGCTGATCCATAATGGAGATTGGGGAGGGGGGAGCATGGGAGGAATGGATGAACTTTAGATAGGGCAAAGTGGAAGGAGGGGAAAGAAGGGGGCAGGGGGTAGAAAAGACAGTGGAATGAGATGGACATCATTACCCTAAGTATGAAGACACAAATGGTGTGACTCTACTTCGTGTATAACCAGAGACATGAAAAATTGTGTACTATGGGTACTATATGTGTACTATGAAATGAAATGCATTCTGCTGTCATGTTTAACAAATCAGAATGAAGAAATAAATTTTTTTTAAAAATTACTGTTCTTTTAAGCAACCAATAATATAAATGCTAAATAATTTAAGATGGTCTCAGCAAAAATAACAAAGATAATAAAACATGTAAAGATATCACTGAGCTAGCCATTACCTGCTTCAGTCTAATTGCAGATAATATTTTTTCCATAACAACATCCTGTGGCTGGTTCCAGATGGAAGTGGTTCCATTGTTGGTAATATAGGCTTTACACGCAGATATCATCTGATTTGTCACCTGGAAATTTCCAATAAAATAGCTGTGGACTACAAATCAAAGTAGAGGACCCTCAACTCTTCTACCTCTCAGAACTCACAATCTGTGAGCTTCATCTTTAGATTTCTTCCATCACAATTATGATAAGCTCTGACCTTTCAATTCTATCAAAATCATCTGAGAAGTCACAGAGTTGGAAGCACAGTAGAAAATCAACAATTGTAGCACCTTGTTCATGTAGGATGAAGGTCTTAACCAACCAAAGAACTCACCTCCCTGTCTAACATCTGACAAGTCCCCCTAATCTCCCCAGGTGGTCTGTTGTAGCATCTACCTCACAGTTTACAAGCACCTTGGTATTTCATGCCACCATGACCTATAATAAAAATGTCAAAAGGAGATCACAGAAAGGCCAGTAAAGCTAGCTTATGAAACACTAACATTTTATTCATCCCTCCAAATTAAAAAAAAAAAAAAAAAAAAAAAAAGCCTTCAGAATTTTCTTTTTTTTTTTTTTTTTTTTTCTAAATAAAATAAAAGCAAAACTAAATGACTGTCATGTATGCACAGGGTAATATGACACCCAGGATTTTCAGGGTAGGAGTGAAATTGTAAGCAAAACAAGATAAGCCGTGTAATGATAATTGCTGAATTGGGGTGAGATGTGGATGGGGGTTCAGTATACAAGCCTCTACCCTTTTTGTACTATTTTAAGACTTCCATAACAAAAGATTTTTGATGATTTGACAAGCAGTAGTTTTGCAATTTTATCCTAAATCAAGTCTTGCAAGTAATATGTATAAAATCTAGGTTAATAATTCAATCATATTTGGAGTCTCATTTACCTAGAGACTATCACCCCTGGCCCCAACACACAGTTTTAAAGTATGCAGAAGCTGGGGAGGACCTGCAGTCCTCCTGTTCTCCACCTCAACTGCCCAGGCCAGAGCAGAGGGAAAATCCCCTCAGGGGGCTCCCCCGACCTCTGCTGTTCCCAGGAAGAATTACGCCTGGCGCTGCTAGGGGATTTGGAACACAGCCTTCAAGAGTCAAAAATCCTTCTATTTTGATGCAACATTTGAAATGTTTGCCTTGATAGTGAAATAAGCATTTACTTCTTAGAGACTGTCAAAGAGGGAAATAGCAACAGTGCTTACTATACACGCTTATGAGCTAGGACATAAGGTTTAAACATCATTATGGTTTTTTGACAGAATCATTATAATTGCTTTATAGCTTACTGGAACATTGCAAGTGGCTTTTATTACCATGATTACTGTTCTAATAACACCAAGTGAGCAACTGTGGCATAAAATGAATGTGGGACCGTGATATAAAGAATAGGAAACGGGAGATAGCCAGTTAACTGTAGCTTTTCTTAGTTAAAATTTGCCCCATAGGAATAAAGAATGGGCTAGGCAACACAGGGAAAGAAATCCCAAAAAGAATTTTTTGTTTTTTTATTATATAAATAACAAACTATTTTTCACAATTGTTATTTTGGAAAATAATTCTTTATTTGCTGTAATTAACCTCTCACAAAGTTAATTCTATTTCTATTGATAGACTAAGCCTTCTTTAAATTATAAGACACAAAGACATGTGATTGGACTAATTTGGTGGTTTTTTAATTTTCAAAAATGACCATTAGCAAAGAAATATGTGGCTAGGCATTCTGTACCATGCATTTACCTTTATGAACAGAGATGTGATCTTCTCAGAGGTGTTATAGTAATGAGAGATACTGTAGATCATTTTAATCGCATTTATAAGTGTAGGAATAGCATCAATCATAGATACCTGGAAGATAACAAAAAGTTTTCAGGGAAACAAGGTCAAATTCATCCAAATTCTAGTAATATAATCATTTATTCTTCATTAGAATAAAATTTGAAATTTTTATCTAAATTTTAAATACTACCTAATGTTTTGTATAAATATAGAATATTTAACAATGTTTTTATTATTTTAGTCATTTATAATTAATCAAATTTTATTTCAATGCAAGCAACATTAAGGAGTTTGTATTACCAGTTGATTTTATAATAAATAAAAGCAGACACTTTCTAAAGAAAAAGATTGTTTTTAAAATCCCAGAAAGTGACTTTTCCCATAGTTCTTCAGGGTATAGTCCAGTCAATTGAAATATTTGATAGAAAATTAATACCAGGGAATGAGATTGATCAAATATGTTATGTGGATGTACAAATATGGCATAATGATTCCCACCATCATGTATGATTATAATGTACCAATAAAAACAAATTTCAAAAAATAGAAGGTGCAGTATATGTTTTCCAAATGTAACATTTCACAAATTATCTTCCATAGTAGGCATGGGAGTTAGGTAGGTCAATAAATACAGAAAATAGATGAGACAGACATAGAAATGGATAGAGACAGGGGGTGACCCAGCATTTTCTTGAGAATAAAAGAGAAGTTTCTAAGAATTTTTCAACAGATTAGAGTATCTAAAGCCAACACACAACACTCTGCTCAGCTAGTGCAGAGAGGGTCATTGGTGGACGAAAGGAGTAGAAATCCATAACTCACGGGATCACTGCTGTACAAAGGGTCACAGCATTTCTCAAGTGTGTACAAATATTTGACATTGTCCTTTGCTTCATTAGCTGCATCAGTGATTCGAACATCCGTCTCCCGCCAAGCCTAAGCACAATACAGGAAAGCAATTTTAATGCAATTACTAACAGAGCAACTTCCAGTATAAGAGCTACTAAGTGTCACCACAAATCCCTTGGGTCATTCTTGCCATTTGTTCTGTGCAGCCTGCATAAAACTGAATCCCAGAGGTGAGGGACATTGCTATGCTAAAGAGCAACTTTAAATTTCTGACTAAATGTCAAAAGGCTTCTCTTCCAGGCCCTCTCTTATAAAATCTATTCTCAGCTAGCATAGAGCCCCAAGAGGGCAAGATCTCCCTTTAAACTCACAGCACCCCCTCCAGTGGCTACTGGACTCACTTCATACCTCACCCCATGTCTTCTATCTTCTCTCTAGTCTAACCTGAGCCCCTTTTCCCTATATGCCTATGCCTTTGTCCATCAATTAATGTAGCAATTATTTATTAGCTGACAACCATATGCCAGGACTATGCTATTGGCTATGAACTTCAAAATGAAAAAATATCTAAAGGAGGTAGGAACAAATGATTTAGCACAAGTCAATACATTTAGTTGACTTCACGAAGGTCCTACTGATAGTATTTCTGAACTGTATTACAAGGTTCATCTCTCATATTTCTTTAAGTAATGATACAAGATAAAGCACACTTATTGAAACAAATAATTATTTAAATTATTTGCATGGATTGAAATATCTATGCAACTAGCAATTAATAGGGGTTAGGGCACCAAGGTCCAGTGAATTAGAAAGCCTCTACCATTTTCCCCAATCATCATAAACTCCTTATATTTGTGCTCTGTGTCATCTCTTCCCCCTTGATCATGGACCAAATCTAGTGATGGGCTTCTTTTTTTTTTTTTTTTTTTTTTTTTTTGGGGGGGGGGGTGGGTACCAGGGAATGAACTCAGAGCTACTCGGTCACTGAGCCACATCCCCAGCCTTATTTTGTATTTTATTTAGAGACAGGGTCTCAGTGAGTTGCTCAGTGCCTTGCCTTGGCTGAGGCTGGCTTTGAATTCACAATCCTCCTGTCTCAGCCTCCCGAGTGATGGGTTTCTAATAAATAGAAAATGTCAAAAGCAATGGTATGTCACTCCCAAGGTTGGTTTACAAAGACTTTGGCTTCTACTGGGCCTCACTTGTTCCCTGAAAGTGCAGCCAGAAGCCACATTGTCGGCTGCCCTATGGGGCGGGGGTGCAAGAGGTCCAGGTGGTGACAAACTGAAGGAAGCCTGCAGCCCACAGCTAGCAAGGTGCCGAATCCTCAGCGCCACAGGAGCCAGCTCTGCCCCAGATCCTCCTGCCTCAAGCCCACAAGTGAACCAACCAACACCCCAGCTGCAACCACATGGAAGATCCTGAGGCAGAGGCACCACTAAACTGCACCCACTGACAGTGAGGTGAAAATATTTATTGTTTCCGGTTGCTAAATTTGGGGGTATTATGTTTTGCATTATAAAACTAATATATCAGTACTAAACATAGATAAGGTGAAGTTTCATTATCACTGTTGGGACTCATGTCTGCCAAGGGGAAGGACTTTGGCTGCTTACCACGCCCTAGTAGGACCGGGGCTAAGCAAAGGGGTGTGGCTATGATGTAGCGTGAGAGACCGAACCTCCCTGCTGGCTGATTGGTTAGTTCTAGGCCTATTTAAGTTCAGCACCTTGCCAATAAAATCCGAGTTTTTGCCTTCTCGCTTGCTATACAAAACTCCCTGGGTGTGGCGTGGTTTCTGTCCAACAGACAGAGGGAGGCACTCAGCGTATTGTTGCCTGTTAAGCCCATCTTCGCCCGGTAAGTTACTTCCTTTCTGCGGGCAGGAAGGAACCCCCTTTTAGGGCCCAAAAGGGGGATAGCTTTAGACCGCAGCCCCATTCATAACTCAGCAGCCCCGGCAGGTTGGCGCCCAACGTGGGGGGAGGAAAAAATTATCGGTGGGCTTAACACGGTTAGAGACGCAGCGTCTCTTTCTCTGGCAAAAATACCCTCTATTATGGGGCAAGCATTAACATTTAAAAAGTCTCAAGACCCAGCCCTCGAGGCATGGCAGTGTATTTTAAGAAAGCAAGGTCTCCAAATATCTGATAGCCAAGCGGAAGTGATTTGGAATTCGTTAATACGGGCGGCTCCCTGGCTCCCAAAGTCGGATTTTAATTCTTGGGAAACATGTGACGAAGTGAAACAAATTTTAAGAGACAGAGAAATTGAATATGGGGAAGTCCCGCCTCCGGGAGTTTATCCAGCTTTATCCGCCCTAAAAGCATGCTCGCTCTTACAAAAAACAAAAAGATCTAATCTTTCCCGGTCCGGAGAAATAAACAGCCCCTCTCGGTCCGCGAATTTTGAAAGGCCTAAGCAATCCCTAGAGACAAAGAAATCTCGCTCCAGGGAATTAGAAGTTACAGCCCTTCCTTTAGAAAACTTTAACAAATGCCCTGAGAACAAAGGCCACCGGCCACATGGCTCACCAATTTGTGAACGGGATCCGCCATTTTATGAGCCAGCCCCTGTTGAACCTTCTGCGCCACCGCTATACCAAGAGGCGCTAGCACCCTCTAGTGGGCTTTCACCTGTAATGGCATTTCCAGTTAATTTAAATCCAAGAGCAGACAAACCTCAAATTTGGTACCCCTGGGAGACTCAAGAATTAAAAGAATTAAAAAAGGCTGTAGCAGAAGATGGTCCAAACTCGCCATGGGCAGAATGCATTTTACAAAATCTCGCTCATCACGCCTGTACGAGTAGAGATTGGAAAGATCTAACCAAAGCTGTGCTCCCAGGACCTTTATTCCTTAAATGGTGTGCATATTTTTCTGATGAATGCCATATGCAGGCTGAAAGGAACCAAACTGCAAATCATCCCATACCAATAACCTTTGGGATGCTGTCAGGAACTAGTGACCAGTATGCCACAGGTATTCAACAAGCAGCATTACCAGCTCCGTACCGAGAGCAGGTGCGAGCTTTAGGGCTGGCAGCATGGAAGAAGCTAGAGGAAGGCCCCACAGAGCCTCCTATAGCTGGAATCACTCAAAAAGCTAATGAGGATCTAGCCACATTTATTGAGAGAGTGGAAAAAAGCCTTCAAAGGAAATTTCCACCTGGTGCAATGAGGGACCAATTTGCCAAAATGTTAGTTTGGGAAGGAATGACCGCAGATCACAAACTGGCCTGTGCTGGGTTAAAAGATAGATCTATGGGAAGATGGATTATTGCCACCAAAGATGTGAGTTCGACAACTCACCAATCTCAAATATTGACCAATGCCCTTACTGCCCACACTGAGGTATTAACAACAGTTTTAAATGGAAAAGGAGCCTGTTTTAAGTGTGGACGACAAGGCCATTTTAAAAAAGACTGCCCCAATGGCCATGGTCGGCCTCCAGAATGCTCCCCTGGCCAGACTCAAAGTCCAGCTGCCCCTAGAACACTTTGTCCTAGGTGTAAAAGAGGATATCATTGGAAAAAGGATTGCAGGTCTAAATTTGATATTCAGGGGAAACCTTTAAACTCCTGAAGGGGCAGCCTCCAGCCCCGTTACACCAAGGAGGTTCCCCTGCTCACAGTCCCCCTCAGGTCCATTGGACAGTTCCTATTGTTCCGGGGATTAGACCAAAGATGGATATTTATATATCAGGAAAGAAATTTCGTTGCCTAATTGATACTGGGGCAGATCGTACTATACTAAGAAAGGAAGAGATTCCACCCCAATGGGAACTAATTCCAGGGCCCCAGTTACTTGGAGTAGGTGGAAACACTCACTCAGAAGAGACCAAAAATTGGCTTAAATGGAAAGATATAGATGGAAATCAAGGAGAAGTTCGTCCCCTCGTGGCTTTTGGATTAACCTCTAATTTATTAGGTCAAAACATCCTAGGAGAAGCTGAGGCTTACATTACTACAACCCATAGAGAGCTTCAAAATGATATGGGAAGAAAAACTTTCAATCATCAAATAGGGTCTCACCCCCAATCCTAAGGGCCACTGCTCCCCAAGTTCCTGCCATTCAATGGCGAGATGGCCCCCCAATCTGGGTCGAGCAGTGGCCCCTTCCTACTGAAAAACTAAACCATTTGAGGGCAATTGTCCAAGAACAGTTAGCCCTAGGACACATTAGACCTTCTCTTAGCCCATGGAACAGTCCTGTTTTTGTTATACAAAAGGCCACAGGGAAATGGAGGATGTTACAAGACCTCCGAAAAATTAATGATAGGATGTTCCTTGTTGGCACACCTCTGCGTGGCCTCCCCTGGATCCCTTCTATCTCAAGAGATTTAACCTTAATTGTTATTGATATTAAAGATTGTTATTTTTCAATACCTCTTCATCCAGATGATTATGAAAAGTTTGCATTCTCGGTCCCCTCAGTCAATTTTCAGAAACCAGATGAGCGATATGAATGGATAGTTCTCCCTCAAGGTATGGCTAACAGCCCAGCTTTTTGTCAATATTATGTTTCATGTCTTCTGTCACCATTAATGAAAAAATCACAGCTCACCCTATATGTTTATATGGATGACATCATCCTGGGAGCTGCTGATGTCCAACAACTAAACTCAGCTTACCTAACCCTTCAAGAGCTCTTAGAAAAAGGAGGGTTATGCATATCCAATGATAAGATACAAACTATTCCTCCCTTTAAAATATTGGGGACAAAACTTAGCCTAGACTCGGTTTGTCCTCTCAAACCTCAACTAGTCATTCAAAAATCTTATTCCTTGGCAGAGTTACAGAAGCTATTAGGAGAACTAAACTGGTTAAGACCATGGCTTCACATCTCTACTGAGGATTTATTACCTCTCTTTGAGTTGCTACAGGGAAAATCCCCCTCTGATGTGATTTTACTAGAAGAAAGTCATCTGTCAATATTACAAAAAGTCCAAGATGCCCTCAATTCAACCCAATTGGCTCGATACCAACCAAAGCAACCTCTATATCTGTGGGTTTTCTCAGGTGCTAAGCTCCTTACAGCTGTGCTCAGCCAAATGGGAAATCCCTTAGAGTGGATACATTCCTCTGTGGGAGGAGCACCTCGAGTTTATTCCCAATTAGATCAATTAGCAGATCTTGTAATAAAAGGGAGAGATACATCATTGAGGCATTATGGAAAAGACCCAGATATTTTAACAATTCCTTACCATTTGTCAGACTTTGAATGGATACAGAGAAACAACCCTAGAGTCTCCTATGCTTTAGAAGGATTTCTAGGAAAAGTTGACTGTCATTACGGGTCAACCGAATAGACCTCTTCTTTTCCCAAACTAGAGTGGACACCCCCCATCCTGTTTTCCATCAAGCCACTCCCCAAGGCAGTAAATGTCTTCACAGATGGAGGAAAAGAAGGGTCAGAAGTTGTAGTATTTCACCCATCCTCAGGCCAAAGGACACAATACTTTGAAGCAGTTACTGGTTCTGATCAATTTAAAGAATTATATGCTGTTGCATTAGCCTTGACCCATGTCCAAGAGCCTATGAATCTTTTCTCAGATAGTTTATAAGTAATTAACCTATTGCCTACTCTAAATGCCTCATATGTAAAGATAGATAATAATCCTATCACCCCTCTGATGATCCAGGTTCGATCTCTGCTAAAGGGGTGTAATGAACCTGTGTTCCTCCAACATCTTAGGGGACATCAAGGCTTATCTGGGCCCCTCTCTGAGGGAAATCAGGCCGCTGACCGTTTGGCCACCACAGGTGTATTAACAGTTACAGTCCCATATCAACAAGACCTTCAGTTGGCCCAAGGTCTTCACGACCTGACTCATTTAAATTGGAGAGGTCTACATAATAAATTTCCTTTAGTTCCTATAAAAGATTTTAAAAAGATTATAAAAACATGTAAGTCCTGTTTGCCCTTCTTACAGGTCCCACCTCTCCAGCCCCCTGGGGTAAATCCCAGAGGCCTACGGCCCAACGCTATCTGGCAGACTGATGTAACCCATTATGTGCCATTTGGAAAATTAAAATATATATTTATGTCCATAGATACTTATTCACATGCTTGTTGGGCCACGGCACACTCTGGAGAAAGGGCTAAACATGCTGAAAGTCACTTTTTACAATGCTTTGCTATTCTTGGATTGCCAAAACAGGTTAAAGCCGATAATGGACCCTGTTTTGTGAGCAAATCATTACAAAAGTTTTTCCAAACTTGGCATATTAAGCATACCACAGGGATCCCATATAACCCAAAAGGACAAGCCATCATAGAGAGACATAATAAAACCCTAAAGGACCAATTAATAAAACAAAATGGGGGAAGCAACCCCCATGACCAGTTGAAAACAGCTATGCTTACTTTAAATATTTTAAATTTTTCCAAACAGCAGCCTCTGTCTGCGTTTCAAAGACACTGGTCTAACCAAACGCCTTATGTAAAAGTTGAGGTCCAATGGAAAGACCCATTAACTGGAGTCTGGAGAGGTCCTGATCCGTTAATAAGTGCTGGCAGAGGTTTTGGATGTGTCTTCCCAATGGGAGAACAAAACCCTCTATGGGTGCCTGCCAGAGATCTCAAATACTGCCAATCCGACCAAAATGACTACCCAGGAGCACAAGCTCTTGAGGAGTGATCCTTTCTTTTTTCCACAGAAATGAAAACACCGTGACAAATCTCCTGTCCTGCTGTGATTAAACTTCTCATCACATCCATTCCAAAATTCATCAAAAAACACTATCTTGGACTCCTTCTTTGTCAGTATCTCAACCCTCTACGATGAGAGAAGAGGGACTGGGCCATTCCTGTGACAATTATCTGGACTTTATGCTAGACGACTTCCTTTGGACTCTGAGAGAAGAGCGCTATATCTTATGACAATTATCTGGACTTTGTGCTGGACGGCTTCCTTTGGACTCTAAGAGAAGAGTCCCATTCCTGTGACAATTGTCCGGACTTTATGCCAAAAGACTTCCTTTAAACTAAGCTAAATAGATGGACTTTCTCCCTTTGATAAAATCCCTGCTAAATGGATGGACTTTCTCCCTTTGGTGAAATCCCTGATTGTCATTGTCTTTGTGTACACTTTTAGCCCTATAGAACTAGCCAGATTGATACAGCTGGGTGGTCTGCTGTCACACTGAGCTATAGCCCTACAGGCTTGGCCACGGTCCTTAACAGGATGCAGAGGTTTGCCATCCAGTCAAGCCTTCCCAAAGGTGACTGTCATGTCCCGTGTGCTCCCCTTGGCCACTTGCTGGCCCTAGGTATGTCCACCTAAAGTGCTAGAGTGATAGCCAATGACCGGTAAGATTTTTCCCAGAGAGGAGAAATCAACCTAGACAGGCACACTCTCAAATGAGTTGGACACCCTACAAAATGGGACATCCCATTTTTGAAATAAAACATTTTTAATTAAAAAAAAAAGGGGAATTGTTGGGACTCGTGTCTGCCAAGGGGAAGGACTTTGGCTGCTTACCACGCCCTAGTAGGACCGGGGCTAAGCAAAGGGGTGTGGCTATGACATAGCGTGAGAGACCGAACCTCCCTGCTGGCTGATTGGTTAGTTCTAGGCCTATTTAAGTTCAGCACCTTGCCAATAAAATCCGAGTTTTTGCCTTCTCGCTTGCTATACAAAACTCCCTGGGTGTGGCGTGGTTTCTGTCCAACAGACAGAGGGAGGCACTCAGCGTATTGTTGCCTGTTAAGCCCATCTTCGCCCGGTAAGTTACTTCCTTTCTGCGGGCAGGAAGGAACCCCCTTTTAGGGCCCAAAAGGGGGATAGCTTTAGACCGCGGCCCCATTCATAACTCAGCAGCCCCGGCAATCACTATCTCTATAAGGTCTAAATTCATTTTATCTGTGTATGTAATTATATTATTGTTCTATCTTAATTACATGCGATGCCCTCTCATAATACATACAAGTACCCCAACAAACCTTTTTTTTTTAATTCAACAGTTATTTTCATAGCATCCAAAATTCTACAAAAGCAGTATGATCCAAACTTAAAAGTTTTTCATAAATACATAATAGCACTTTTCTGTTTCTAATTACTTTGAAAGTATGCATAGTGGATTTTCATTCTCATTTTGTAAGGCAGGAAGGAATGGCTGACAACCTTCAGTAGTTTAGACTTGGCCGCAGCAAGCACCGCCAACATGGCCCTCACATCCGGGCCTTTCAGTTGATCCAAAAGGTAGTTAAATTTAGAGAGTCTCTTTTTCCAGTGCTCCAACTCTGCTCGGGGCCCCACGTCATCTGCTTCCTTGCGCAGCTGATTGTTTTCAGCAAGGACCTGTAAACGCACGAGAAAAATCATGATCCCCTGAGTGGGGCTGGAGGTGTGGAAATGATACATAAGTTAAAGAGAGTTGAATAAAGAGATTTCATGATCTGCATCATGACACATTTTCATTCATTTACATGCTTCTGAGGATGGCCTCTTACTAATTTAACAGGTGTCATTATTAAAACTGCAACAAAGCCAGGTGTGGTGGCAGCCTGCAATCCCAGAGACTCAGGAGGCTGAGGCAGGAAGATCACAAGTTCAAGGTCAGCCTCAGTAACTAAGTAAGGCCCTAAGCAAATTAGTGAGACCCTGTCTCAAAATAAAAAATAAAAAGGGCTGGGGATATGGCTTAGTGGTAAAGTGCCCCTGGGTTCAAGACCTGGTTAAAAAAAAAAAAAAAAAAAAAAAAAAAAGCAATAAAAATTAAGCTAATTTTTTCTAACTGAAAACTACTTGTTTAACAAGCCTTGAATGAGCTTCTAGGTGGCCCTGGATTCAGAAAATTTCCCTGTCTGCTCATTTACAATATAATCTTGAAGTAATAAAACCCTGGGAGACCCAGGCCTTAAGCAAGTGAATTTTAATTATGTATGTAATGTCCACTATCATTTAGGACTTTTCCCAAAATATTTTTTAAGGTGAAGTGTAAAGCTCCCTTTTGAAGGACACAATGAAGTAGAAAATTATTTTTACTTCTACAGAGGTTCTCTCCAAAGAAAGTGGTGAAGTGCATCTTTCTAGTTACTTAAGTACAGAGTCATCTAGTTTTTGCCGCTTAGGGGTCTCTCTCTTCTTAACTGGCGACCTTAAAGGAGAGGCACTCTAGCCCTCTCACCTCTTTAAGGATGTGTGTAAGATACAGCATCGAAGGGCAACACCGTGATAGACCCTCTTCTGCTGGCAATGACATCTGAAACTGGGAATTACCTGTTCCATCTGCTTGATCCATACTTTCACACAACCTTCTACTTTTTCCAAAGTCTCAGGGTTAGTAGCTACAGTCAGGTAGTCTATAGGTTCCTTCAGGGATTTCAGTTCAAATATGTCACACTTTTGAAGGCTCACCTAATTAAAAGGAAGATTAAATAACAAGATGATGCTTTTAAATACGCACATAAACATGCAACACATGCAGCACACACATGATATTTTGGGTCACCCCCAATCCTAGATCTCAAGGGAATCCCCTTCCTTTCTCTCTCCTGCTCCCTCAAAAAAGAGATCCCCAAAAGTATGGTGTCCAATATACAATGCCCAGTCTTCCTTACAAATTGAGAACTATGAAAGATGCTTGAGCATGGGGCCAAATGATGGCGCTGAAATTTAAAAGATGAGCCCCAGAGAGAAGGCGAGAGAGAGGGAGGAAGAGAGGGAGGTCATACATCACAAAATAAGGATAAGGAACTTGAAAATTATCACCAAGTTATAAAACCAAAGGGAATGAGTCAGACAGATTAAAGGAAATTAACAGCGGAGGTGGAGATTGGTAGTCCCTAATTTATCACTTACTCCTCTTTGGCACTAATGAGTGAAAAGGATTCCCATGCCCTTCTAGGTAGCAAGTTCAATGGCAAACTTGGATTCAATTTAGAGGGCTGGGAGGTGGATTTTGGACTCACAAAGAAGTATTTTTTTAATTATTTATTTACTTATTCATAGTGCACAAGTATAGCATCTTTTTACATACAACTGCTTGTATACAAAGTATATATCACTATCCTAAATGCATGATTAAAGATCTGAATGGTACTTATATACTTTGTATACAAAGAAGTATTTTTAAACACACATGATACGCCAAATCACCAAATGGACCTCTCTGTTTGAAAGGGCATTTTCCTCTGGCAAACACATGCCTGACAAGTGCACAAATCTCTGATTTCAGCCCTCAGGCCCAATCCAGCTTTGCCCACAACAGGTTCAGAAGCAGTAGGAAGAGCTGTGACTATTTGTCATCCGCAAACTCCATGAAGCTCAGGCCCCACCCCTAGGATGCCAGATGGCCCTAGGAAGGATGGAAGGGGAGGGTACCTGCAGGGGAAGGTAGTGTCCCAGCGACAGGGTCCTGCCACAGGAACACAGCCACTGCCCATCCTCTTCAAGGCTTCTGGTCTCCTTCCCTGGGCTTTGTAATCAGCCCTGAGCCCTGACTTCTGGTGGTGCCCTGTCCTGTCCCCCAAGCCTACCTCTGCTCAAATGCAACGCTTGTGCAGGCCTCCCATGCAAGGCCAAGGTCCACGTCTGCCCTGTCCTCGTGGGTTGGACTCAGAAGAGTGGCTTGGTCACCCCAGAAGTGGCCTCCTCACTTGGGGTTCTTCACATTGCTACACTCTGACAGAGCTCTGGCAAACTCACCTAGGTCACACCTGCCTGCATGCCACTCTAGTGCACCTCTGCTGGCACTGCCCAGCCTGGGAGGCCTTCCAGCACTTCTCCATGGTCCCCCACACACCTTCAGCAGCCACCCCAAAGCCCAGCCACCTCTCCTTCTCAGAGAGAATGCTTCATCCCATGTGGGAATCTACCCCACTTTTTAATACCTTTTTATAATATGAAGTGAAACCATGTGAAAGCATTGCTTTTTGGAGTGCAGTGCCAACTATTTCATTTGGTCCAAACTGCATTTGAGTCTGACCTATAATCTAGTTCATTGCAAATACAATTCAGATATTAGCTGATTCATCCAGCCCCCATCTGGATAAAATCTGTCTGACTCCCCAATCCCACATCCCTCAATAAGCACATCTCCTCCAAATATTCCAGTAGGATTGGTGTTCCCTAGAGAGGAAAGAGCCACTCTGCATTGCCACCATTACCATAGCACCATCTGTCTTCCCAAGGGTACCTGGTCTGGGCTCTGTTTTCTTCCAGTGTTCCCTCATCTCTTCTCCCTCTCCCACTGACACCCCACTCAGATACATAAAAGTGTGCATCTGATAACTTCTGCCCCCAAATAATCACCAACAGATAAATGCTAAGCCTCACATTTGCTAAACTGGTCCTTAGAGACCCTTTTAGTCACTGGCTAAACTATAGGACCCAACCCACTCTCTCTAGACATAACAATTCCTCTTTCCTTCTTCCACCACTATCCCTACCTGCCACAACCCATTGTACACACACACACACACACACACACACACACACACACACACACACACAGATACCTGGCTCTAGATTCCTTTAATTCAAGGATGCACATCAATGCTACAAGTATTTCACACTTTTGTCTTCACTGTCAAACATCTAAAATGACTAAGTAAAAACCTACATCACCGCAAACATTTTCATGGAACACCCAAATGCCTTAATCATTGCACACATAGATATTTAAATCTAGTCACCATGGCATCCTGAGGGCACAATAAAGTCACCTAAAAATTTTTGCAAGATTTTCAACGTGATGGAATGGAGAAGCGTCACCCACGTATAGATTGTGTAGTTAGCCATCTGATCATTTTTAAAAGAACAACTTTTAGTTCTTTTTTTTTTTTCTTTTTTAGTTGTTGAAGGACCTTTATTTTATTTATTTGTATGTGGTTCTGGGAATTGAACCCAGTGCCTCACACATGCTAGGCAAGCATTCTACCACGGAGCCACAACCCCAGCCCCAACTTACTAGTTCTTACCTTCTCCTTCAAACTCTCCTGTGCACCAGACAAGACATTGACAAAGCCTTCCAGAGAGCTCAAGAACTCCTGGCGAAGGCTGGCTGCATCCTGAAGACCCTCAAGCTCACCCCAGCCATGGCTTGAAGCCCTGAGGGCAGGAATGAAGATGTCTGAGAGCAAACGTCTCACGCTGTTTAACAGCCCCCCGTCTGCGGTGCCCAGCATGTTGAAGCTCACCTCCTAGAAAGCAGTTAGGAGACGCTTTATTGTAAAAATTATCCTCAACTGCAACATAGCTACTGGGTCACTTCTAAACGTTGCTAGTTAATCAAATTCTAGTGAATTTACCCAGTGAGTTATTACTTTGATACCCTGGTTAATAAATAAGCTATCTCCCATTATAATTTGCAATTATCACAAAGAAAGCATGAAATAGAGCACCATATGTTTGCCAATTTATTTGCTCCAAGAAGATAATGCACCCATTAGGTGACAAGGGACACTTGTTTGGATGGACTTTGTTTCACACAAAACATAAATATTGGTACTTATCCACTTGCAGAGATCTTATTGTCAATGTCTGCAACTTATCATAAGTAAGTTATGTACGAGAAATACTTTTTAATACCTCACTGTACACACAGATATAATGTTATATCAATTTTTCTTAATAAAAGCCTGCTTAGTCAAAACATTTAAAGGAAACGTCTTCTTGATTGCTTGCTTTAAATGATTAAAAAATACTTCCTTGAAAGTAGTTTAGAGACTGCAGTGCACACAGTGCTTTTCTCCATAAGGAAAACACACTTTTGTGCAGCTCAGGGGATTTTTGGTGACTCGGGGTAAACGGTTGCCCCTCACCCGATGAATGTTCTCAGGGGTGATGGCTCTGGACGGGTCGGGCCTGATGAAGAACACACACACTCCTGTAAGGGCCACATCTTTTCCTTCCGTCACGAACACCTTAGGTTTTTTAATCTTTCCAGAAACAAGATTTACTTCTCCTGGAGAACCAAGTTGTCCTGCAAATACAAGAGGGCTTTAATTTCACAAATGCGTTTACAGTCTACATGGATATTTTTAAGGATGAAGGTTCCTTGTGAAAATACTGCCCTTGCTGACTTGCCCAGGTGCTCTATGACTTGGCCACTATCTAGCCTGAGCCCTGAAAGGGTCTATAAAGATCTCTTGATTCCAGATCCTAGATTCATTTCAAAATCATTGCCTCGGGGCTGGGATTGTGGCTCAGCGGTAGAGCGCTCGCCTAGCACGTGCGCGGCCTGGGTTCGATCCTCAGCACCACGTAAACATAAAATGCATTGTGTACAACTAAAGCAAATAAATAAATAAATATTTATTTTAAAAAAATCATTGCTTCAAGGGCAGTGAGAAAAGATGAAGGAGCAGAGAGCATCAACAGACATGTCCCCGGACCTCCCTCCACCAGGTTCCTGTCTACATTGTTAAAACCCTCAACCTGTAGGCAGCGGTGACCCAGCCCAGGTTGCACAGCCAACAGATGGCAAAGCCAAAGTCAAAAACCAACCCTGAGTGCACAACTCTCCATGCTGCCCTTCCACGGACATAGTCAGCACAACTAGCTGGTCCTCCAGGGTCACTTCCAAGACATGTGATCTTGGACAAATTACTTAATCTTTCTTGGCCTCTGTTTTCTCATCTGAAAAATGGGAATGATAATTCTAGAATGAAGCATCTGGAATTGTGAGAAATACATGAGTTAATTCCATATAAACCCTATTCAGGAAAACACAGAAATTCTAATACTAGTTCCGCCAGCATTACTTCTGTCAGGATTTGAAATTTTATTTTTAGTTGTCCAAGTACTTAGTTCGCGGAGTGCATCACTTAAGTACCCAGAATGTGCTGTGAGCTGTCCTATTGTGTTCTTATCTGCTCAAGAAAGTTTTAGATCTCCAAATGTCCTGGGGGTTCAGCCAAGATTATTGAGGTGGGAGGACAGTGCTAAAGGAGAAATTGGGGGAGGGGTAAAATGGAGGTTGAGTCCTGAGCCCTGGAGTAGTCCTGTCTGGGGGTTCCTCTTGGAACCCCTAGGCTAGAGATGTCTGACCAGGACTTTGAAAAAGAACTCCCAATAAAGGAAAGCAGAAGAGCTCTCTTTCATTTAAAATGATGTCCCACTTCTAATGAATACCCCCAGAATCTCACAAGTAATGTGATGCTAAACAAAAAGTCTCCACATAGTCACCAAGATATGAGAGGTAACAGAAAACAATGTCTCATGGCAAAAAAAAAAAAAAAAAAAAAAAGAACTGTGTAAATTTTAGTACCAATTAGACTTCTCTGCCCCCTGTCAGAGTCCAAAATGGTCAAGAGAGACTAGATTGTAGAGGATCTGTGAGGACCACTGTGCTGTGGACTGAAGTGCTTCAGCTATTCCTCAGGTCAAGAAAAAGGTGCTACCAACCCCAGTTGCCCCAGAACTGAGAGGTTTCCTAGGAGGCTGACCTCCCAGTACTAAAGCCAGGAAGGTGAGCTAGAACAGATGCCACCTTTGAAATGGGATCTTCAACTCAACCCCCTCACGAGCCTGGTTTATACCTCCTGGAGTCTGAGAACCAAATGGACTGGCTATGGCGCCTGCCCAGGAAATCTAAATACAGCATGCAACAAGGCCCTGAGAATCGGGGCTGAACTGAGAACTGGAAATGCGTCCACAGGTGGCAGGAACAATGGAACCACATGGATGGCCTGGAGCCATCTTAGATCCCGTTTCAGAGGGGTGTTGGATGAGTGGCGAGAGCCAGCTGGGGTTATATATGCTACCACACTACAGAGGCAGGCAGCAGGAGCCGTGCTGAGGACCACACGCCACCTTGGACGTGCAGCCAGTGTTCGCAGAGGAGAACCCACCGTGGAAACCCAAGAACCCAGAGAGTGTGAGGTCAGCCACTTGCAAAAGCGCTAGTCCAGCCAAAACCTCCCTCTCGTCTCTGCCCTGCCTCAGACTGACACAGTCAAACACAGAGGCTAACCAGTGTGGCAAGGGGAGAAGAGTCAACTTGAGGAGGCAAAGGAGGACCGCATGATTCTCTCCCACTGTGAACATCAACTTCAGAGGTCCTGCTGGGGGCTGGCAGGGCAGGGGATGTGCCAGGGCAAGAAAGGAAAATGTTTTAAGTTCTGATCAAATAATTCAGCTGGACAATTCTACTTTTGAATTAAGAGTTTGCAAGTTGAATTACCAATAGGCAATATTCCTACCTAAAAACGTCTGGGAAAAGTCGTGAGGTTGCCTGAATCTTAACCTGAATTCAGAAAAAAAAAAAAAAAAAACACTAGAAAGGTTTAAAGGGAAATTGAGAAGCTATGAAAATAAGATTGCATTTATGTTTACATCCTATGAACCCTTCTCATTTCATGTATAATTTACCAGAAGAACAGCTTTACCCTGTGCACAGTTCATGGGTGAACTTCAGCCGTCTGAACTCACACTTTGTAATCAAAACTTCTATCTTTTGATTTTTCACTCAAAATGTAATGAACCGTCTGAGCACAAAATATGACACTGATAACTGGAGAAATGCCAATCACTTAGAGTCCGCATGCATAATTTCTTTAATTGTTAAACAAGGAAGCATATTCATACTATATGTCAAGAATAATAACTATTTCCCTTTTTTTGAAAGAGTCATAAGAGGATGTATATAATATTTTAACCTAATCATAATTTACTTATTTATATCCTTAAGTTTGGCCTTAAAATTGTACTAAAGGTATAATGGGGTATGCCAGTTGAACCCACCCAAGATTTTGCACATTTTTCTTAAGTAAAAAAATGCCTAAATTCGTCTTTCAGTATTGCAGATTTAAATCAGAATCAGCAGAAAATAAACACAATGTGATATTTAGCTAAAAAATTCATGTTATACTTACTGGCAATAATTTCTATGTTAATAAGCCAATTAGAAGTTCTAGAACATAAGTATATAGAATGAACTAACATAAAAGAACAGGAAGTCTCAAAACAAAATCGACTGTATTATTCCCTTACTGCCAGCACAGAAGTAGAGAAGGAAGAGAAAGCAGGAGTCAGAGCACCAGGGCTAAACACAGCTTTCTCCACCCCCCCCCCCCCCCGGAAGTGAAAACAGCCTCCTTGGCAGGGCCACACCTTACAGACACCACCCCCACCCCAGGAAGCCTGGCTAGTTCTCCCAGAGGCTTTTGTCTCCCTGCCACCTTCAGATATATACAATGACGTTTCTGGGTTATGTCACATCAAATTTTAATACCTGTTTCTGCTACCTCCACGTCCTGATAGTAAAACATGAGGTGACGGAGACCTCCAACAGCAAAAAGTTGATCAACTCTTTCAATCTGGCGAAAAGAAAAGGCAAGGTAACAACTTTGTTCTAAATAAGAAACTGTATTTAAATCAGAATCGATGGCATAAAAGAGCAAAATCAGTATCACCTTTCTTATTCAAATAGGACTGTATCCACGGCAGCCCATGTAGAAGGGATATTTCTTCCAACACAAAAACTACAAAACAACACACCCTTCATCACAGAAAAAAAGTCACTTCAAAGAAGCAACTTAATTCGTCATGGAAGATTTGCTGTGTATGCACATCTGACCAGGGCTTGTCCCTCGGTTTTTGCTCATTTCCTAAAGTGTTGAGCCATTGAAGGTGGATATGAATATAGATGAGTGTTTCGTTTTCAGTCAGTTGTAAGAAAGAGAGAACAAACCTTTCCAAAGCCAGCTATCACATGAGAGCTGATCAATGTTGACCTGGGGCTGCAGGAGAAGGAATGACTAGAGACCATCCTGCAGCAGCAGCCTGGCTTTAATCCCACCCACAAGGCTGGCTGTGTGACTGGTGGTTGACAACTGGCCTGCCACCAACAGAAGCACTCCTTGTAAATACTCCGGAGCCCAGCTTAGAATGCATATGAGAAGGAAAAGGACAAAATCTGTACATCTACCAAGATGGCTACTATCAAAAAATGCCAAGTGTCAGGAAGGATGTACAGAAATCAGAACTCTCTCTCATTGTTGATGGGAATGTGAAATGCTGTGACCACTCTGGAAAACAGAACAAGGTTCCTCCTCAAAACTTTAACATGGTCTGGGCACAGTAGTACTGGCCTGTAATCCCAGAGGCTCAGGAGGCTGAGACAGGAGGATCACAACTTCAAAGCCAGCCTCAGCAAAAGCAAGGTGCTAAGCAACTGAGTGAGACCCTGTCTCGAATTTAAATACAAAATAGGTCTGGGAATGTGACTCAGTGGTCGAGTGCTCCTGAGTTCAATCCCCAGTGCATCCTCCCTCAAAACATAAAAAAGTTAAACATGGAATTACCACATGACCCAACAATTCCTATTCATGTATACCTAGAGAATCACAAGCAGGACCTCAAAAACATTTGTACACAGGTGTTCATAGCAACTTTACTCACCATAGCCTTTACTCAAGATAGCTTCCACAAAAGGTCAAAGCAACAGATGAAAGGAGAAGCCAAATGTCACATGTGTTTACGAGGGAATATTCCTTACCCCTAACAAGTAGGGAGATGCTGGCCCCTGCCACGACATGGCTGAATTATGAAACATCGAGCTAAGTGAAATAAACCAATCACAAAAGGACAAGCACTGTGCAATTCCACCATATGAGACGCCTAGAGTAGTGACATTCGTAGACAGGGGTAAAATGGTGATTGCCAGGGACTGGAGAGAAGAAAGAATGGGAAGTGATTGTTTACTGGGCATACAGTTTTCTGCTTTGTAAGATAAAAAGTTCTGAAGATTGGTTACACAACACTGTGACTCTACTTCATACTGTACACTTAAGATAGGCAAGACGTAAATTGTATGTATATTTTACGACAAAGTAATTTTTGTTTTTTAGTACCAGGGATTGAACTCAGGGGCACTGGATGACTGGGCCACATCCCCAGCCCTTTTTTTTTTTTTTTTTTTTTTTTTTTTTGTATTTATTAAAGACAGGGTCTCACTGAGTTGCTAAGTGCCTCGACATTGCTGAGGCTGGCTTTGAACTCACGATTCTCCTGCCTCAGCCTACCCAGTGCTGGGATGACAGGTGTACGCCACCACGACAGGCTCAAAGTAATATATTTTTTTCTATTTTTTTAATATGTATTTACTTGTTGTCGTTGTACACAATGCCTTTATTTTTACGTGGTGCTGAGGATCGAACCCGGGCCACGCACATGCTAGGCAAGCACTCTACCACTGAACCATAACCCCAGTCATTACTTCTTCCCCTCAAAGTAATATGATTTTTAATGGATAAAATATAGCCTGGTGTAAGCTGCCTGGTACCGAAAACCGGGAGGCTTTTAATTCTATTTTTTCTCTAAAAACTCTCGGAGGCAGAGTATAGCTTTTACTACTTTTCTGTCTTCCTCAGGAGCCTCGGCCTAACTCTGACCAGTCATTACTTTTTCTCTCTGTCTGGTTTCTCTTCTGTAACCGCTCTACCTACGTTCTGGCCGCTCTGATTCTTCTGACCGACCAAGTGACTGCCCGGCTGACTGAATTCTCCGTTCTCCTAACTCGGACCGCTTTCACCCGGTTATATACCTTCAGCTTTGCGGGTGCCTACAGGTGCATCACATATGGCTTCCGGTTATATAGCTAGCTACAGCTACAACAGCCCTTCCTAATTAGGGCTCCTTCAGCCTGGATTTTAAGCATGGAAATAAGCTCCCTTCAGTGTCCATCATGCTATAGATAAAATGGTAGCAATAAGGAAAAGCAAGTTGCCCTGTTTTGTCATTGCTATTGTAACATGTCCTTGACTGAGGATGCGGCAGGGATGAGCAGGATGAGCTCCCTGGGACCCATTAACATAGTGAAGGCTAGCTTCCAACACAGCCAGGATCAATACTGCTGCACTTAACCTTCTTCCCTTCCTGTCCACCCTCCCTCCCTTCTGTCTGTCTGTCTTCCTGTCTTCCTGTCTCTTTCTATGTCTAATTAGTTTTGCTTTGTAGTTCAGGAACCCTCATAGGACCCCTGTATAAGTCTTCCTTACTTCCTAGGAGACTCTGTCTTCTCATACTCCTGGACTTCCCCATCAAGGTGAAGTCACTGAGCAAATCCCACCCCAGGTTTTGAAGGAAACTTATAGTGGAAAATGGAAGCCAAGGTTAGGAATCTAAAACCAAAAAAAAAAAAAATGAAAACTTCAGCTGCCAAACCAAAGCCCAAATCAGGAAACCATGGCACAATTCAGTTGTGCCACTACAAATGCAAAATAAATAAGCAAAAATATCCCATCCTTGGAGGAGATTTGGCTCCCCAGCCTCGGGTTCCAAAATGGCACCAGAGCCCAACTTCATTGGATGTAGACAGACACAGGCATTGCTGTCAGATGTGGAACTCAAACGATTAATATGAGTCCCCTCTACAGCGGACAGCCAGAGAGCCCTATGCTCACGCTGCCACAGCCAGGAGAGAGAGTGGAGCCCTGTACACGTTCAAACAGGCACTGTCCTCCAAGACGCACCACAGGACCCCGCCACAGGACAGTGCCCCAGACCCTCTGGGTCCTCCACAACCAAGTCAGTAACCAAGTCAAAGACACCGCACCTGATTGCCCTCAAGAATGGCATCTTCTACTTCAGTTTTGTTCAGGTCCAAGCAGGAAGCTACAATTGCAAATAAGTGGTCGTGTCTTCCATCCAGACGAGCCCGCTTGGCTTCTTTCTCTTCCTTCAGTCTTTGCTGAAAGAAAGGAATAGAAATGTTATATTGCAACTGCTGTTCTCAAATGGATTCATTTTGTGATAATTTCCTACAATTGCTGTTTTTTCAAGTCTTAGGGATTCAGATAATAGACAATGTAATGGTACCAGTTTTTATGTACTAGCTTCTGTTTTTAGAAATAACATTACTTCTCTTCGGAAAATAAGGTGTTCTCATTGTTTTGAAATAGCATAATATAGATAAGTAAAAAGAAGAAATAGAAATCATCTGCCATCCAGAAATTATTACTGTTAATGTTTTATTCTAAATCTTCACAGACTTATTGCCATGCACATATGAGCATTTAATAAATACACAACAAAGAGATCCCCATTTTTGTAAACACTTTTCTCAGTCATTAAAGTAATAAGCTTCTGCATTATCTTCTATCCTTATTGTCTGTCCAAAGGTTCATATTTGGTCTTGAAATTAATTTCTGAGTACCACTGCCCACTTGTTGGCCATTAATTGTTAGTTACAATAAGAATGCATGTTTGATATAACCAACGCTGGCAGTCCGAGTCCTTCTTTCTATACTTTTCTTTCCATGCTCAAACAAATATATGCCAACATATGCATGCACTGATTTTTATCTTGTACCATAATATTTTCTTATGTATTTCTCCCTTAAGAATGCATCAAACTTCTTTTTTGTTTAATAAAGATTATTCCAATCTGTGTAACAGCTGCAAAATATTCAATATGAATGTCATTGGTGGACATTTGGCTTCTAACCCATTTCTAAAAATAAGGATATACTTTCAATTCCAGACAGTAGGTCCTACTGGGGAGGAGAAAGGTGGCCCCTCTTAATTTCTTCCTTTAATCAACAAACATATTTATTAAGCCCCAAATATGTGCCAGCACTGTAAAGGTAAATGCTACCCTATAAATTCAAAAAAGCTCACTGCCTGACTGGTAGGATATGAGCAAAAAATGAAAATAACCACAGGGTGGCATGATGGTTATTGTAGGGCATCAGATTTTGGGTTCCCCAAATGCAGAAGAGGTTTATGAGTTTTCCTAGGAGGAATAAAATAAATAAATAAATAAAAATGATCTCCCACTCCAGGGTTAAGGAGGTTGGAGGTAGGAAGAACGGGACATCTTTCAGGAGTGGGTCAGGCCCAGTGTTGGAGCAAGATGGAAACCCTCCTAGAATAGAGCGTTTCTGTACATTCAGAGGCAAGAGGCACATGAAAGCATAGAACAATCTGGAAGCCTTGAGGTAGCCTTGCTGACTCAGTGAAAATGGATTAGGAAAACATAATGAGAAATGAGAAAGAAGTCAGATCATAAAACATTTTGTGGGGCACATTAGAAAGCTAAAACTTTATTGGAAGTCCATAGAGAATCACCGATGAGTTTGCAATCAGGAGAGGTTGATATTTCACTCTCTGTGCAGCACTGGAAACTCCATCATCCTGACAGCAGTGTGGAAAGTGAATTTGAGGCACGCACGCCCAGAGGTAGTCAGGTGGATTATCACAGCATTCCCAATTTCTGGGAACACATCTGGAGGAGCAGGTTATAGCAACGTGACCACTAGTTGAGTTTTGGCTGTGTTGGATTCAGAGGTGAATTGATGTATGGGCAGAAGAGGCAGACAGACCACTGGAAATATGGATCTGAAGTTCAAGGGGAAACTCATCACAGATACTGATACAAATGCGGAGTCTCAATCAAGCACAAGTGAAGTTATAGACCAGAGCATTCTTGCTATGCACTATTGGTTGTTCAACAGCATGCTGGGTCTCTACCTTATAGATGCCAGTGGTTTCTACCATCAAGGTGTGAAAACAAAACAAAACAAAAAAATATCTCCTAGACATTGCCAAGTATCCCCTGCGGAACAAAAATCACCCCTCACTTTGAAACACAAGTGACATAGACATAGACACACACAGGGACATTTGTTAGTTTAAAGACTATCACATGAATCTTACTTTTGGGGGTTGTACAGAACAGCACCTGCAAAACTGTGAGCAGCCCTTCCATCTAGCAGGTGGACTAGGCTTACTAATTATTCACTAAATGATTGTCAAATGAGTGCATAAGTCAAACCTTAAACCACAAGTGCAGATATGATTTTCTAAAAAAGATACGGAGACCGAAAAAGCCAGAAAGTGAAGAACCTTAAGGAACACAAGGTGGGAGAGAAATGCAAACAGACGAGGCTGGGTGTGAGTGTGCAGAGAGAGAAAGGTCCAGGAGGCAGCAGCATCCATCAGCCGCGGAGCATGGCCAATGTGGAGGAGCATGGCTAATAGCCCTACTGCCAGAGAGGACTGGTTGGGTTGCTGAGGATGTGCGTAGCAACTGTGCTCACAAGACGGCAATGGCCTCTCAGCTATTTTATGAAGTAATCCTGCCACTAACCTATCAAGAGATAGACTGTATCTCCCATCCCCTAGAATTTGGCTGGCCTTTTGACCAGTTTTGACCAAGAGAATCAGGAAAAAGCCAGGTAGCACCACTCCCTCGGCTCGTCCTTAAGACATTTTCAGATTTTCCCCTTGCTCTTGGAACATTCCTGCAGAACCCAAATACCGTGCTCTAAGAAGTCCAAGTCAGCCAGGCGCGGTGGCGCACACCTGTAATCCCAGCACTGGGAAGGCTGAGGCAGGAAGATCAAGAGTTTAAAGCCAGCCTCAGCAATGGCAAGGCACTTAGCAACTCAGTGAGACCCTGTCTCTAATAAAATACAAAAAGGGGCTGGGGATGTGGCCCAGTGGTCAAGAGCCCCTGAGTTCAATCCCCGGTACCAAAAAAAAAAAAAAAAAAAAAAAGAAGTCCAAGTCACCTGGGGAGACTGTGTGATGAGAACCAAGACAATCAGTCAACAGCCCCAGCTGCCTTCCTTGCCAACATCTATCAACTCACAACCATGTGCCTGAGCCATCCTGGCTGTCCCAACCTCACTGAGCCTACAGATGATGCAACCCAGCCAAGGCCGAGAACAGCAGAACCACCCTGTCCCCCACAGAGTCGTGAGAGATGATGGGTGACTGTCACTGCTTCCAGCCCTTAAGTTTTGGCATGGTTTGCTGTGCACCAATAGGTAACAGTGAACTTGACAGAGAATTTTCACTGGTTGGACAGAAAAAGCAAATGGATCTAGACTGGAGAAAAGTATGACTGGGGAAAAAAGGAACAGATACAGACGATACAGAACTCTTTCCAAAAGCTTGACTATGAAGGAAAAGAGCACAGTTAGAAGGGAATGTAGAGCCGGGAGGGGGGCGGGGCAGAATTAGGATACAAAAGAGTTATGTAAAAGTAAAGAGGAAAACGTCGAGGACTTCAGATTGGAAGATCATCACTATACCCGTGCAATTCACACACATTTCTCTGAATATGAAGGACTGCCCGAGTGACTGCTTAGTTGAGGAAGGAGAGGGGGATTATGGTTAAAAATAATAATAATAATCTACCAGTTTTCTTGCATTTTTCTACAAGGATTGTGACACAAAGTATACATTTCATAAATGTCAAATAGAAGAAAATGTAAATGTATTTTCAAATGTCACTAAAACCAGGAAGATGCCCTGCTGCTTTGAACTGTTTTCTGCCGTGCTGGCAGGGAGAAATAAAATTTTCCTCAAAGCGATCTCTCTAGGTTTGTACTGTCTTTAGCAGCATGGGAACACAGGGTCAAGCAGCAACCACACAAAGAGAGGGCAATTGCTAAGTAGCTAAAAAGGAAATTTTTTAAAAAGCAGAAAGCCAGAAGATCCAAGATGTAAAGCAAATAAAGATTTCCAAAAATGATGGACACTTAAACAAAATTCTCCCATGGCAACACATCACACTGTGACCCGATTTTTTAAGAGCACAGAGGAAGAAAAAAAGATTGGAATGGAAAAAAAGAGAGAGACCAGTCCCTAAAACAGAACACTGATTGCTCCGTTTTTACATCAATGTCATAGAAGAAAAACCTTCCAAAGCAGTTTCATGTATACAAAGAAAATTATCAGCATGTTTTTAAAGTCAATGTTTTCAAAAGCTATTTTCAAAAGCGTGTTGGTTGAATGTGTTCTTACTTAAATAGATTGTTCCACCTCCCGAATACATGTGACAAGGAGTCAACCCTGGAGCCATGGAGATGAAAGACCACAACATTTACCAGTCTCAACTTTCACGCCCAACACTAAGGTATCCTAGCACGAGAAGAATTTTTTTGTTTTTCACTACCACAAAATGTCAATCATAGCAAACAAATATTTAGTGATGAGATCAGTGCACTGTCACTCTATGAACTTAACCCTGTAGCTTTCTTGCTGCCACATGCAGTCCAGTGACCAGCTGTCTGAAGCTGGCTTGTCCTGCTGGCCTGTGGAATGTCTAGGACACTTGCAGAGTGAAGGTGAAAGGGGATTCAGAAAGCAGGAGGAAAAGTGTGTAATGACTTTTGGAAGTGACCTATTAAAATCATTGTGCACTACCTGAGCGCATCAACTTAGGGGTTAGGGAGGATGGTCAGAAATCCACCCAGTGTCCAGGAAAGTCTAGAACAGTATTGAAACATGTCTGCGATTTGGGACAAGGTGTGCCACTAATGCTTTGGACTGGGAGAGTGGCTAATGCAGTTGCTAACAAGGAGGGAGCATAGCGTCCCAGTCAGGGCAAGTGCCCCCACGCACAAACACAGGAAGCCAGTGTCAAGTGAAGTCATTGTTTCAAGTCCTAGCTTAGCCATTAATTGCCAGGTTGCAACTGTTATTTAACCACTCTTGCTGAAGTTTCCTCAACTCCAAGATCAAAGGATTGGATTGGGTGACCGCTAAAGGACATCAGCGTCTCTAACATGTGGGCTACTTCTCATTGGTCCAAAAGTTAATACAAATTACAGTCTTGAGAATTTAAAATAATGAATCCCAAAGATGAGCCCAGTGCCCTCTACTTTCAAAGGCTCTATGACTTTTTCTCAAAACCAGGCTGCCAGTTCAAGTTTTTAAAAATCCTAACCTTTGCCTTTAACCCTGCAGAATCAAAGTCCAAGTTTGCATGTTTTTATACACAACCTGTGCATGAACTACACATACACTCAATCTTTCATGTCGGCTCCGCTTTAGGTTGAGAATTCCCAACTATACAGGAGACCTTACAAGAATGGAGATAAAAGCCCTCACCAGAAAGATGTTCATAAAGATTAAATTGCATGCAGACTGGAGATCATACTAAATCAACCAACATATGGCTCAAAATGGCATGGCCAAGGATTTGACCCTGGACATCAAAATTTGGTGAAACAAAACTTTTAAATAATGATATTTTTAATTATTCTGATGTTTCAATTCCCTCCACCTTTATCTTACCTTCTCGGCAGGCCTGACTGACCTAGACCCACTGCACAGACCTCACTGGCAGCAGAGAAATGAATGAAGATGGGGCAATTAAAGCCAAGAACTCCTCTGTGCCTGAACAGGGGCACCCAAGGCCCCAGCCCTCTTGAAAGGCACGTTTTGTGCTGTTGGCCTGGTTGCATTGCTAGCTATAGTTCTGTTCCTCATCATTTGCTTACTATACATTGCTTGTCAGAAAAAGCCCCATGAATCAGACATTATTATCTCCACACAACAACTTTCCCAAGAGCACACAGCTAAGTGGCAGGGCTGGGCATCGAGCCCTCATCTCAACAAGATATCTGTGCCCAAGACACAGGGCACCCAAGGGCACCTAGGAATTTTAAATTCATTCAAATTTTATTTTACATAGATTTTTTTTTATTTAATTTGCATTCAAAGGTTATCTCGGGTCCTCCTGGAGGAGGCCCTGTGTATATTGTACATGGGTTATGCAAGGACTTGTGGGTGTAGACTAGAGAGAATGAGAATCCGTAGTCTGAGTTATTCCAGCAATATTGCACTGGACTGGGTCAGCTTAGACCAGTTAACCTCACCTTATTCCACTTTCCCCGAATGGATGATTCTAGACCAATCCATAAGCAGAAAGGGAAAACTCTTCAAAGTGCATATCCAATGAGATGCCTGCTTATTGATGAAATACACATGGTATTTCTTTTTTTTAATGCTACCCAAATGGCCCACATTGGTTTAGCTCACCTCTCTGCAAAATAGATAGATAGATAGATAGATAGATCCTAATCCTTTTTATCTCCTAAGCAGTAAAACAAAATAAAGACCAATTGATTCTCACCATTTTCAAGAGCACCAGGAAACACCATGATGTTTTCTGTGTTGATTTTGAACAGAAAAAACATCTGGTAATCATATTGGGGCTCAGAATATGATACCCTTAAGTGTGGCCCTTTGACATGCCAAGTCATTTGAATCAAGGCACACTGGAAGGCCTAAATCAGCATTTCTCTAACCGTCTCCTGCCTTCCTGTCTCTCACCCCTCTTTTCCCTACAAGTGAGCCATAGAAAACAGAATCCCTCTCCCCGAGGTAGGTCATAAAAACCAGAATGTCTCTTCCCCAAAGCAAGCCATAAAAACTAGAAAGGTCACTCTCCCCTTTCTTCCTCCTCCCTCAAAGACCCTCATCCCTGAGGGGTCCTGCCCTTACCCAGGAAGAAGTCATCTGAGCTGGGTCCCCACTCGGCCTCCTAGCTTTGGCTCACGCCCTTCTTGTCCAATTGCGCTCCTAACCCACAGTCCATTCTTCATCAAACCCTAAACATGAAAGCAGTTCCCTGGGTCTGTGGGGTTTTCTGAAGGCCCTGTGTCATATAAAACATAAATTAAATAAATCTGCTATGCTTTTCTCCTGTTAACCTTTCTTTATCTGTAGGACTCTCGGCCCTGACCCTTACAAGGAGGTGACACCACACCTTTCTGCCCCTACAATATAGAATCAATGGATAAATGAACCACATGACTCCTTTTATATGTCACTCTCAAGAAAAGACTGGAACAAATTATTCCAGATCAGTGTGAGTCTGTGATTGCAAACCAGAGTTTGGTCCAAGTGCTCCCAGCTTCTGTGCCGTTGTGACCCAAACACCGACAACTCCAGGAACTCCAGCCATGACTGTGATTAGAACTCTCCCCCAGTTTACAGCAAATCAAACCAAACCTTGCAGAGCCCATGTTCCCTTTAAACGGATTGAATTACAGGCACTGAAGGAAACACTTCCCTGGCTCTTAGTCCTCTGTCTTCTGACAGAGAAAAGGCTCCCTCTGGCTTCCATCTTTTCCCTCTCCCAGGCTCTGTGATCTTACTCTCAGCCCCAGCCCAGCCTGTCCTGCTCTGTAACTGGCTGGGAGAACCACCGTTTAGAAACTCCCTACTCCTAACTGCTTTCATAGCTCACCGTTTTTTCCCCCACTTTGCTTTCATTTCTGCAGGTAAAGGGTCACAGCTGCAGAGGAAGTGCTACTCCTCCTTCCAGAATTAAGAGCACTTCAGCCAAGTGGTTTCCACAAGAGAAGGAGACTCCAGTCCGGCTAATCCTACTCCCAGCAGGTGTCTGGGAGGCCCTGCTTTATTTAAGGACAGCCACACTCCCCCTCTGTTGCAGAAACAGCACTTAAACAGAGAAGGAACCATCAACTTTGTGTCCAAAACTGAGCTTTGCAATCTTGTCTATTTTTGCTGGAGTTTTCGGGGCCTCTAAATCTCATTTACTAACTCCTTTATCTGTCATTCTTTGATGTTCTTTCCAAGCAAATAAAACATTTTCTCTTTACTATCTATGACCAAAACCAACCCCAAATTTACAGTCTAGGTAACCCCACCACCACAACCTCCTCTCCCTGCAACATCCCATCCCAACATCCCAAACTTAGAGTCTATTTTCTACACATCAAATTTCTGGACCTGAAATGAGACTTACTGGACCTACATATGGCCACTTGCTCTCCCCCCAACCCCACAGCCGTTTTACCCCAGAATTAGAAATACCTCTCTTGTAGAATTTCAACAGTTCCCTCTGACAGCAGGGGCCCTGTAATTCAAGTGATTTTTACCCAAATGCTTTAAGTATATAAGATGTCACCACTCACATTATATACAGCAGAGGGGTAAATTTCCCAAACTTCCCTTATTCATACACCCATTGTGCCTAAAGCTCGTGAAAATCACCTGGAAGCTTTAGTCTCCTGATGCCTGGGACTCCCATCCCCAAGAAATCCTGTCCTGTCTGTCCAGGAGAGGGCCCGAGCACTGATATTTCTCAAAAGCACCCCAGTTGACTCTAATATGTAGCCTAGCCTGAAATCATGCTCCAAATGAAGTCATTTCATGAGATGATCATGATTGATTAGCACTACCAGGTTCTCATTTGAAGAAAGAACTTAATGGAGAAGGTCAAGGGCATAAATTTGGGGGTCTTTCTAACTCTAGCCCTCTTTATTTTTTCTCCTTGCTGGAGTTGTGCAAACACTGAAAGATGGAACAAGTTCAGCTATGAACTCCAGAGAGCCAGGAAGGGCTCTTTCCTGCCCATTGTGGAGTATAGTATTTGGTCCCAAGAAGGCACCCAACAGACAGTGGTAGAACAGAGGGGTTTTTGCACTTAAAGGCACATTCTGTAGGACGCAGCTCTGGCATGATCAGGATGTGGGCACCTTTGGTCATTAACTTGTTCAGGCTAAGAGTATTCACCTGCCCAGTACCAAGAAGTGCCCTCATCTCCCAACTAACTAAACCCCAGAGCCATTCACCCGCCACAGCTCCAAGAGTATTGTTTTGACCTGCGTTGTGGGAAATGTGTTCACCTGGCCAGACAGGTCTAGGCCTGATTAAGAGGATGCTGAAACCAGTTTGGCTATTTTGCCAGAGAATAACTGAACTGACAGCCTTTCAGCTTTCAAGAGATATTAAAGAGAAATGGTTCTTTTTGTCTCAGCTGTCACCATACACCCCCCGCTGGAGACAAGGGCTGCCCTCCTGCAGAGTGTCTTAGCAGGGGAAAGAGGTGTGTCTCCCCAGGGAAGTGCTGCATCTCCCCTCCCCCAACCCATGGCCTCTACCCACAAGAGAATCGCTGTTCACCGGAGCTGTGCAGCAGTCTGAAGTTCCATGAGCGACAGCATGCCCTAGCTAAATATGTTCAGCATTGACAACCCATGCTCCTGCAGCTTCGAGATAACTTCTCTCCATTTTAAAACCTGCTTGGCAAATAGGTGAATCTAACACTCAAGAGGACCATCACATATCTTTCAAGTTGTTCTTTTTTCTTGAAGCCAACAAAATCAACCAAACAAGATTATATATTTCCGTTTCATTTTAGGGAAGGAAAGAAAAACAGAATCCACAAGTCTGGAATTCATATCCACTGTACACTTGGTACTAAGAGGTTTTTATCTATGGGAAGTGTTAAAAAAAAAATGGGGGGAGGGGGGTGGGCAGACATCAGATCTGAACTATATTGTTGCAAACAAGTGAGTGAATATATGCAGGATTAGTTCAAGCTTTTTTATTGAAAATCATTTGGATTTATTATCCAAGAGAAAGAATATATGGCTTGACTTTTCTAAGCTCACAGAGTTTATGATACATTTGATTGTTACTGGCATAGGTGTTTGTGGATAAAGTCCACTATTATATTATTGTAACCTAATTATTGTAACCTAATTGTAATATAACATCATTACACAATAGTTTCAATCCAAGTTTAAATAAATACTGACATTGATTTCATGATGTATAGCTTTAGACTCTTTCTCATTGGTTATTTCAAGTCTTGAAGTTATTGTTCAATAAATTGTCATTATCAGTGTACTAAGTAGAAAAATGCATTTACATAACATAGTATATTAAGATAATTTTATTACCATCATGTCAGCGGAGTGAAAGAACAAATATCCTAAAAATATAAATGAAACCTCCAAAAATGTTCTCAACAGCTAACTTGTACCAAAAAAGAATCTATTTCACTAATTAGACCCAAGATTTTACAATTGATTATAATGTTCTAAACTTGATAGTGAAGCACAGGAAAAATCTGCAGACACATGAAAAGTTTAAATCATTCAATGATTCCACAAGCACATATTAATGTGTATTATGTACCAAATTCTGTGTTGAGGGAAGTCTGCTTAAAATTGGAAACCACCACATACAAACAATAAGTATGTGAAGTGACAGATATGCTAATTAGCCTGATTTACTCATTCTGAAATGTAGACACATGTCAAAACATTGTTTTATGTCTCAAAAGAATATACAATTATTTGTCAATTGAAATGTAATATCGATCATTTTTAAATGGACAGATGCCATCCCTGCCCTACTGGGATGTACCATCTCGCTAGGAAAAGAAATGTGTGGACTAATGTCCTTACAGTGGTGTGTTAAGGACTCTGTCAAACATAGGAGCAAAGTGCTGAGAGTACTGGGAAGAACACTCTTGCCTCCTCCTGAAAGTCAGGGAGGCTTCTCAGAGGAGGTGGCAGTGCATTTGGTCTTAAAACATGCAGAAGCACTCCTGGCAAAGAAGTGTGGAGTGACTGGAAGGCTTTCCCACTGGAAAGGACGCATCACAATCCAAGGCTTAGGAAAATGAGTGCGCAGGTAGTGGAGGACTCAGAAAATGCAGAGGCAATCGTCCTACTCTTTTTTTTTTTTTTTTCTTTTAAAATTTTTTAAATATTTATTTACGTACTTTAGTTGTAAACAATACAATGCATTTATGTTTACGTGGTGCTGAGGATCGAACCCGGGCCGGGCCGCGCATGTGCAAGGCGAGCGCTCTACGGCTGAGCCACAACCCCAGCCCCCCCCCCACCCCCCGCCCCGTCCTACTCTTTTGAGGAACAACAACAGGTGAGATGGAATCATCTGAGCTGTTGCGGGGGAAAAAAGATCTGATCAAGCCCAGGAGGAAGCATGGATCAATGTTGAGAATTAAGCCCTACGGAAGCTTCCTTTTTCTTCTGACATTAATTGGTAGTGTCTTCGAAGAAGTTCCAAATCCCCCTCTATGCATTTGCATAATAGAAAGCGGCAGAGTAGAATGAGAGAAAATCTTGGCCACCTGCACTTCAGATAGAGCTTTAATCTTCAGTCCAAAAACTTAACACCAAAAAAAAAAAAAAAAAAAAAAAAAAAAACCAAATAACCCAATCACTTAGTGGGCAAAGGAACTGAATAGATACTTCACAGAAGAAATACAATCAGTCAACAAATATATGAAAAAATGTTCAATATCTCTAGCAATTGGAAAGATGCAAGTAAAAACTACACTGAGGTTTCATCTCAATCCAGTTAGAACGGCAATTATTAAGAATACAAGTAGAATCACAGCTTCTGGGACAGGAGACCCCTGTGTTTCTCCTTTGCTAGCAAAGCAATAAACCTTCTTTTTCCTTTTTCTCAAAACCATGTCCTTGTTATTGGATTGGCATGGGGGATGAGGACTGAGCTTTTGGCAACGAATTTGGCGACCCAAATGGGACCTGATAGCTGGCCCCACTCCAGCTTTCTTGGACAGGCCTTGTTCTCCAAGGCCCCCCACATCCAGGCGGAGGAGGACTCGTGGTGCCGGCACGCTTGGTGAGAACCAACTGCGAGAGAGTGAGGAAACGGGTGAGTTTGCCTCAGGTGGAACCAGAGAAGCTATTCCTGTGAGTAAATGGAGGGACGGAGGCGCCATTCCAGCAGCTGCTGAACCTCCTTTTGCTTCAGGGAACTCCCGCCCTCGCTCCCTGAACAGTACAGGTTGCTCCGTCGTGGTCCACTTTGAGAAAAAAGGAAACTGAACTCAGTAAAGTCACAACACCCTTAGACACTGGGTAAGTCCCCCAGTGGGCATGCCGAGACCCTTGATTCCACACACCTGGTTCCTCTTAGTGGGAACAGCTGGTCCCTCTTTCTGGGGACCTCTGTGGTGCCACTGGTATAGGAGTCACGGTTCAGTGGGACTCGAGAACCTAGGGATATTTCCTCCCTTCTGGTCTGTTCCAGGTTCTCATCTGTTTGTGTTGGCTTTGGGTTTGGGAATTCCCTCTGGTTGTTTGTCTGTGTTTCTGTTTTGTTTGCATCTGTTACTGCCCCCTTTTAAGACAGGGCCAGTACTGCATTGATGCTGTAGGTAGTCTCTTGGGAAAGATCTTTGCTGACCAATTTCAAGGTTCCCATCTGTTGGCCATCGTTTGGGGGCTCCTCTCTGGTTGTCTCTCTGGGCTTGTTTTTTGTACCATCTTGCAATTGGAGTTTGTCTGTCAGAGGCAAAGTAAGTTGAAAGGCCACCTATAGGTATAAGCCTGTCCAAAATAACATTTTACTGTAATGATCTGGCTTTTGAATAGTTTTCTGGATTACTATACAATCTTGCATTTGGAGTTGGTCTGTCAAAGGTAAAATAAGTAGAAGAAATTTGTACATTCAGGCCCATCTGTTTTACAGGTTCCTATCTGCCAGCCCTAGTTTCAGTGATCCTCTCTTGTCTTTTTTTTTTTTTTTTTTTTTTTTTTTTTTTGTCTTTTACTGGCCCTTTAGATATGGTCCAAGCTTTGTTGATCTTACCAGTAGTCTCTTGAGCAGAGAGATATTGGCTGAATCGGGCCACCTTTAGGTATAAATCTGTCTAAAAGATGGTTTACTGTGACACATCTGGCCTTCAAATGGCTTTTCTGGATTATTGTGCAATCTTGACAGTGAAGTTGTCTGTCAGGGGTAAAGTATCTGAAGAGATTATGGAACTAATTTGAAGGTGCCAAAAGGCACTGCCTCTGGTGTGCAAGGGTAGCAGGACACCAGAAGAAAGGGTTAAAAAGGTTTAAATCTTTTAAACCCAACACTGGCATTACCCAACACTATTTCTCAGCCTGGCCCCAGGAAGCTGCAGATCATCTCACAGTGGGTCAAGGACACCAACCCTAAATGGGAGGGGAAAAAATACCAGAAAAGCTGCCTGGGCTGTAGAAAAATGGTCAAAGAGAAACTAGCCTCTGCCCTGCCTTCCAGCCCCTTTTGCTCATAGGGGGTGGAGGCTGCTAGCCACAAAAGTGTGGCAGTAGGTGCCAGCACTGTCAGTTATGACCTAGGGGCAGGATTAGGGTTAGGGTTAGGGTTAGGGTTAGTCTCCCCACGTAAGTTCTGACAGGACACCCAAGTTGGTCAAGGGATATTCATCACTGAGGCAAAGCAATTCTTGCTATAACAGTCTCCCATCAAACTAAATGCCTGGGGAGACTGACAGGATAAACAACTTCACCCTGAAAAGAAAAGGAGAGAAACGAAGGCCAGCCTGTGTTTTGTAGGCAGCCTCTGCAAAGGGATCTCCAAAGAAGCCTAAAGAAAAGGATGGACAGTCTCTTCCATAGCATGTCAATATACTCAATATAAGAAAAAGGCCCCAAAGGAGCCTCTGGGTACAAGTGACAGTGAGGAACTCACTTAAAGTTGATGGCATTGTGATCATGATAACAGAGACAGGTCAAGCTCAAAAATATCCTGTGCTCCAACCTCCAAATGCAACTTGGGAGAAAAAAGATTAAGGCACAGTTTCTGTATATGCTGGATTATCCAACCCTCTCCTGGGATTAAATTTGTTGTGTAAATTAAATGCACAGATAACATTCATAAGGACTGCTTCAGAATATGAATTTAAGAAAGGGTCCAAAACCAGAAAAGATAAAAGAAAGTTATAGGAATGGAAATATATTTTAGTACAGAAAATTAGAAGGTAAAAGAAATGGATGAGAAAATATTTTGCCTGGTAAAGTAACAATACTCTTGTGTTAAGTCCAAGATGAAAGAGGACAAAACTAAGGATGTTAGGCAAATTGTGAATGTCTAAGTAAGTCACAGAAAGTTTGTGGAAGATAAATCTCAAAAAGTTTTGTGTTTATGATTAAATTGGCTATAATTAGCACAGTCAGTCAAAGTTATTTGAACTTTAATGTAGTGATATGAAGCAAAGTCTGAAACATTGATCATCTCTTACCTATCAAGAAAATTTTCTTGCATCTGTTAGGTGTTATCATTTAGGGAAAATATGTCTTAGAGAAATTAGGGTTTGTGCCTGTTTTAAAGTCTTTTAAATGATTACTTTGCAACTGACTAAAAAACTTATTTTAGGTTATAACAATACAGTTGACATCCTAAATATATGTGACTAGCTATATGTATGCATATGAGAACTATATCTGTCTAAGCCTTGTCTAAGTGTATGTAAAAGTTAATAAAATGAAAGTATATGTCAGTTTACCTTAAGATAACCAATAAATGCTCATTATTATACATTGTGTCTGACATACAAGGGTCACAATCTCATTTGAAGACCTATCTTATATCTTTTTACTTTGACTAAGTCAACTTCTGATGATTAAAACTGTTTCCTAAATGTATAAGAGATTTAAGGCTATCCTTTGATTTTTGTTAACCCATGCAGACCTGTGATTTTATTACTGTACACTCTGGATTCTAAATTATACTTTAAAAGTTAAACTTAAGTGTAAAACTTAGGAGAGGACTTTGCCAAGGTGGTGTTCTCCAAACTAAAATTATCTGTGGCAAAAGTCTCAGATTTGTATAGAAACAACAAATTTGGTTGGTAATAATTCATGCCATTACCAATAGCTGGCTAAAGTAACCTGTCATCAATAGTAATATATACAATTTTGTGTTATTCCTCACACTGGAATTGGAATTTAAATGCATTTTTGGGAGATAATAAGGAGAACCTAATCTGTTTAAAGGTGACATTGTAAAACATGAAAGCATTCTGTCACTTTTTCCACAAAAAGAAAGTTAAGAGCTCTCTTTGCCTTTCCTTTGATCCATGCTTCAAATGTAATGTTGTATTGTGTTATTTCTGAAGAGTCCCACCTTACCTGAGATAAGGCTCCCACCTTACTCCATGTTAGAATGACTCCAAAATAGGCTAGACTTCAGCTCATTTGAAGTTGTGTACAAAAGATTGATTTTTGTTGTAAAGTTTACTATGATTTCAAACAAGGAATACAACTAAGTAAAGGTTCAAGATTATAAGAGTCATTTTTCTTATCCATAGCTATTACACAAACTGAATATATTTTTGCTTTATTAATTTTATTTTATATTTTCCTTGTAAACTTTATAACTGTTGCCTATTGGTGTTTTGCAGAGGCAGAGCGTCTTTAAAAAAAAATCTGGGTTAATTTGAGATAATAAACCATCATCTACAGGACAAATAGTATATAAAGCTGACTTCCAGTATTAATACTGACCCAGATTAAATGGAAGGGGTAACTGTAAAATATAGATATTGAAGTTATAACCTGTTACTCCCTGTTTAAGGCTGGTAAAACTGGCTTGCTGGGTGTTTATAACCAAAAACTTGGAGACCAAAGTCAAGAAAGTAAAAGAGCCAAGAAAAAAGCTGCCAACATTTTGGCCTTGGCCTCTAAGGTCAGCCAGCACCCAAAGAATGATGGGATGCCTTTCTGGGCCCTGCAACTCTGGTGAGTCACCTGGCCTGCTGATCAGGGAGATTGAGAGGACCCTCGAGAACAAGAAGCCAACCAGTGCACATTCTGCAAAGAGGAGGGCCATTAGAGAGGGAAATGTCCCTGATGCCTCCAAGAAAAGCCACATACGGTGAGCAGGGCTCTGACCCATCCTGGCAGATGGCTAAAGGATCCAACAAGAGTCATAAACATCCCCACAATTGATCTCTGAGGAATCTCAGCTGACTTTTAAGAGTAGATAGGAACAAGGTCACTTTTTACCAACTTGGTCTTAAACACCTGGCAGAAGAGCATAGCCTGAGCACAGTCCTACATGGACATTTAAAAGGAAAAACGATGTGTGTGTTTTTTTAATGTAACTTAAGATGTACACTTGTATCAGCCCTACCAAAAGTTAAGTAAAGCTGGAGGCTATAAAGGAAGGGTCCTTGTGTAGGAGTGTCTAATACTAATGATCACAAAGGACTCGACAGTCACAAGTTTGTCCTGAATTAATTTAAGCATCATCTCATAGATGTACAGGTCTTCCTAACTTCCTACATTGATAAACTCAATCTGTTTTTCACTGACATGATTATGAGTTATTGTCTTCATTGTTTTCAGAGATTGGCTTAAATACTAATTGCTTTTGTGCCGATTGTTTACAAAAAGTAATGTTTTGCTGTCTTGTTTATTTTTGGCTTAGCATGATCCCTGCCCTATGTATGCCTGTCCAGTCACCTGCCATCTGCCGCTGTGGACCTCTAAGCTGCTCTGATGCTGATACCCTTATCTGTCCACAGCACCTGATAGAGAACAAGGACTTGGCTTACTTCCCCTAACTTCACCCTCTTTCTTTAGGTAGCAGCTTGGAGATGTCATCACCCATTTTTCCATAGAAATGGAATGTAGAAATTGACAGTGGGGAAATGTAACAGCAGTTCACGTTGAATATAGCTTTGAACATAGCCCTTGCTGCTCTACCACTGCAATTTATTTCTTAAATGGACATGTTTCTTTCTCTTCCTCTTTCCCTGCTCTCCCTAATCTCTCCCTTTTCCTAATCTCAGGGGAAACAGGATTACTTTTCTTTTCCATTTTAGACAGACTTATCTGTCCTTGAGTAAACACCCACCATAGGAATGAAGTAATTCAGACTTTGAGGATGGTACCAGAAGATCTCAGAATTGTCTCCCAAATTAACAAGTGAATTACAACTCCAACAGAGAACACCTGGAATGTAGCCATTGAATCACCTCTTTAAAAGCCCCCTGTTCCTGCTGATGGGCAGAATCACAGCCTTTGGGACAAGAGTCCCTGTGTTTCTCCTTTACTAGCAAAGCAATGAAGAAGAAGGAGAAGGAGGCGGAGAAGGAGAAGAAGAAGAAGAAGAAGAAGAAGAAGAAGAAGAAGAAGAAGAAGAAGAAGAATTATTCAAGTAACAATAACTGTTGGCAAGGATGTGGGGGAAAAGGTACACTCATTCATACATTGCTAGTAGGACTGTAAACTGGTGTAACCCCTCTGGAAAGCAGTATAGAGATTACTCAGAAAACTTGAAATGGAATCACCATTTGATCCAGTTATCCTACTCCTTGGTATATATACCCAAAGGACTTAAAATCAGCATACTACAGTGATGGAGCCACATCAATGTTTATAGCAGCTCATAATAGCTCACAATAGCTAAGCTATTTAACTGACCTAGGCAACCTTCAACAAATAAATGGATAAAGAAAATGTGGTATATATACACAGTGGAATATTACTCGGCTATAAAGAAGAATAAAATTTTGGCATTTGCCAGTAAATGGGTGGAAATGGAGAATATCATGCTAAGTGAAATAAGCCAACCCCAAAAAACCAAAGGCCAAATGTTCTCTCTGATATGTGGATGCTAACACACAATAAAAGAGGCCTGGGCTAGGGAAGAATAGAAGCTCATTGGATTAGACAAAGGGGAATGAAGGGAAGAGACAGGGGATGGGAATAGGAAAGACAGTAGAATGAATTGAACATAACTCTCCTATGTTTATATATGAGTACATGACCAGTATAACCCTACATCACGCACAACCACAAGAATGGAAAGTTATACTCCATGTATATATAATATGTCAAAATACATTCTATTGTCATGCATAACTAAAAAGAACAAATAAAACATTTTTAAATAAATTTTTAAAAAAAAAGAAAGCAGTGGAGCTGGGCTCTGTGCTAGGGAAGCTCTTTCTTCATTGTGACTTCCAAAGGCACACACCCTTGCAGCTCAGGTCTGAGAACTCATTTCTAGGCACATAGGGTGGGGTCTCATAGAGCCTTGGAAATTTGCAGCCTAGAATCTGCCTTAACTATCCCTAATTACCAACAACATTTACTGATTTTAAAAAAATGTAAATTTCCCAAACCACCCTGAGTGCATTTTTTTGCCCCTGACAAGCATCTCCCCAAAAGACCATGAATTTCTACCCCTCACTATGGCAATATGCTGAAAAGTCAATGGACACAAAGCATTTGTAAAATTTTGAAATAGCACCATGTACCCTTATGTGCCATGTAGAAATTAATAAGAAAACATGGTTTTTGAGAATTCATCAGTGCATAACTTTGACATATTTTTTTAGGTCTTTTTTCTCCCCAATTATGAAAGATGCTAACGCCAAGTTACAACTACAGTTCCTTACCGTTAAGACACGGGTGACACTCTGCTTCCAGAGCTGTCTCCTACCGATCCTAAACATCACAGCAATCTGTACAGCTTCTGGCCTGGCCAGAACCAGCCCTTCCAGAATGGTCTTCTATCTCCTGGAAAACCTACTCATCACCCAACAGGCTCTCAGATGAAAAGGCCCCTGGAGGGTCAGATGTCACTGTGCCTTTCTCATTCACACGTCATATTGACCACTCACACTATTAGAAGTCCACCTATACTGTTCAGATTTTTCTTCTAGAGTCTGCCCTTGGGTCTCTCCTGTGTTGCAAAGCCTCCGGTCGTTAGGGTAGTACTGTTTATGTACTATACTGGTTATTGTGCCTCTTAATCATGTTTATCAGCCAATCGATGCCCTGCCGCTGCTCAGTTGCACTGCAACTTCTGATGTTTGTTTAATTCTATACACTGCCCAACAATAAGCTTGAAGTCAACAGAGATATTGAAATAACTTCTTTGATCAGTGAGTGAGAAACTTTAAACCATGTCAAAAGAGAAAGCTAAGAAGCCACAGCTCTGAATATATTGCTCAAGTCAAGAAATTCAGTCTTACTTTGTCTAAACAACTTTGTGTGCACAATTAACTGCCAGCATTGTGACTAATTGTGACTAATTACCAGATAGGCTAATTGTGACCCAGAGGAGCCATTTTCTCCCCTGCAAAGAACAAGCAGCCTATCTCGTATGCAAATAGCAAATGATGTCCATAAATTACTTGTGCTCACAGGTTGAACACCCACATAAACCAAGGTAATTTATTCTTTGTGGCTAAACATCTTGATCACCTTCGCTGCAGAGATATGATGGGGAAACATAGCCGAGTATTTTGCAAAGAGATCTCTCACCTAAGATCTCTCTCAGCAAGATGTAGAAAAGGCGAGACGTTTGAGGCTGGGATTGTTGACTCCAGGAGCTAGTCCTTGGGTTTCAAGATCCAACAACTCAAAGCCTATCAGGTCATCCAAGGAAACTGAGGGCTTGTGCTGCTAATATCCTGCTATTCAACATCACAACAGAGAAATGAACCGTCAGTAGACAGATTAAAGGGAGAGAAGGTGTTCAAGTTCATTACATGCACAGGGCTTCTCAGGAAAGACACAGCACCTGATTACTCAGTGAGATTTAGAAGTTTATGTCCCCTCTTCTTAGGGGAGAGGGAAGGGGGGGTGTAGGCAATGACCTGGGACAAAATTCCTCTAAGCTCTGAGTGTGGTGTCAGGGATAGACTTTCTTCCTGCCCTGTGCATCAATCTCCAAGGTTGAAGAGATACAGGAGAAGGCATTTACCCCTACATTAACTACTCCACAGGTATTCTCAGGTTGAAGTACATATTTGGATTATCATCTTCTGAGCCCCAGCATTAAAATATTTTTTTTTCTGGTATTGAGGATTGAACTCAGGGGTTCATGCACACTAAGTTCATGCTGTACCATTGAGATACATCCCAGCCCAAAGATATTTTTTCTTAATCAACTTCTGTAGGTTGATGAACAGTTGTTTTCTGTTATAATTATGAATGGTAAAATGGGGTGTCTAAGCACAAAGGCCTCTCTTCTAGGTGGGCTGAAGAGACCCCAGGGAATGGCAGAACTATCCCCTCCTCCCTGCTCACATTTCAGGTCAGTCCCAAGAATTCTGTGTCCACAGGTAACCTCAGGACAGACGTCCCATTCATTACATCAGTGCTTCTCTTACATTAGTTACATTTAGATTGCTGCTTCCCCCACGGCATGTTGGGTACCACCCCCGTTTCAGCAGCAGCGCATTTACAAGGTGTCTCTTGGGGAGAGTTACTTTCTGGGAAGATTTCCACACATGGCTGATGGCATTTCGTTTTATGTTTGGCAGGCATATCCATGACTCTCTTGAGGTTTTCCCAGCAGACTGCAAATCTCCCAGCCTTTGTGGCTGAATTTCAGTCCCTTTAGGCAAGATAGAGGCGGGGGGGGGGGGGGGGTGCCTTCGGGGATCTTCTCAGGGGTCCTGACCCCTGAAGGAAGCTTACTGAGAGTCTGCATTAAGCAGCAGGAACAAAGCAAAGCGTGACTTTGATCTACAACTGAGCACCTACCCTCAGATTCTGGAAAGACAGTCCATTTCTATTACTTGGGGATTATCAAGCATTGCTCAGCAAGAAAGTCAGGAAGGGTTTTCCAAGAGACAGCAGCTCCAGCAGGCAGGGCTCTGCAATGGGAGCTCTTATGCTGGGGAGCTCTCCGGCCCCAGCTACACAGACAACGTGCCCATCCAGGTGAGCGTGTGACCATGCACAATCCACAAACAACCCCGGGCATGCTGGGAAAGCAAGTGTGGACAACGGGCCTTGTATAGGCAGAAGACTTCACCCAGAAATCCGAGTACCTTTAGGGAAAGTGTGAAGCTCCAGTTTGACCTGTTTGTGGGTGCCTTTTATGGGACCAGGTGCTGTGCTGTATACTACAAATAGAATAGCTAATAAAAACAGACATTAAAAAATATTAATTGTAAGATGGAAAATTATTTTATGCAACTCAGAAAAAAAAATAAAATGCTGCTGCATTACTTGAATACATCAATTTTAAGATGCATTCTGATTTCATGGATATGAAAATATGAAAGAAGTATATCTCAGAATCAACGAAAATGGTCATTCCTACCTTCATCAGGGGTAGATAACAAACAATAGCATATAAATAAATGTTTGACTTTAAGTAAAATATAATTTAAAATCATGGAAAGTATCATTACAATATAAAACAAGATGTAAGCTTTACTTGGGCCTCTGTTTGGGAATTACTAATGTTTTATGCTTATATTCCAAAGTGAACTCATCTCTAAATTGTAGAGTCATGTGCTTTGGGCCTTGAAGCCCTGTGTGTACAACCTATCCCACGTGGCATAATAGTAAAAGGCAACTTTAGGTTCAGACAGACCTGGATTAAATCCCAGCTCTGTCTCTTCTAGCTGTGTGACATCAGAACCTCTGTTTCCTAAGTTATTTGTCAGAAATAAAACTACCTATCTCACAGACTGGTAATGATTTAAATATTTCTAAAACCTCCAGATCCCCATAGGCATCTAATAAACAAAAGATATAACCATATTTTTAGTTTGCAAAAGAGTTATAGCTCTGATTAGAGACAATATCAGAGCAGGGGACAAATTCCCAAAGGGCGATCTTTAACAATGTGCCAATTCTAGTCTAGAGCTGTTCAGAAGTCTTGCTCTTGATTTCTGACTATGTCCCAAGGAAAGAGTGGCCCAGGTTTCATCAGTGCCCATCTACACATTTTTGATGGGTTCCCATCTCTAACAACATCTTACAAAAGCCCAGCAGAATCAAACCATTCATCAGTTTAATGCCTTGTAAACAATGACACAAGAGACTGCATATAAAAATGGCAAACGAGTTCAGCAAGAGGAGAAGCTGCCATGTTTCATCCATTCTGAGCTATACATTATTTTTTTCCCACTTTTTGCCACATTGAAATAGGGTGCCTCTTCTACTCAGCATCCTCTTACAGTTACTGTTGGTCAGGCAACCAGTCATGTCATATGTCATTGCCATCACTTGTCAGACCCAGCTGTCACCCCCAGTGGACAACAGAATCACTGTAGCACCTTGAAAAGATAGTCAACAAGCCATAGCAGGTCCATGTGAGGAAGGAATATGTGTCCTGGTTGTTTTCTAAAAGTCTGCACTGGAACCGTCCAGAAAAATCCAGAAAACTCCAGCATTGCAACTGGCACAATGGCATCAGTGAGCTGGAAGGAAATCTCTGAGAGTCAGACCCTCAATGCAAAGAAGTTTTCAAAATTTCGGAACAAATTCATTGCATTCATCTTTGGATGGACGCACAGGAGTAATGTATCATTTTTTTAAAATCTATGTTTAAATTTAAGAGAGCTTTTTCAGTTAAAGTAAAATAAAATTCTAAGAAAGCAAGGCACACTAACTTAATCAACAGCTGTTTCTCTTACTGGTGAACTGCACCGTGGTATACCTTTCATCCAATGATGGCTTAGGTCAGATAAAACACAGTTTTCTGAGCCCTATGATCAAAGAGAACTTCTAGAAAATAGAATTTCAGGCAAGACTTAAAGAAGGGTAAGATTCAAAAAGGTAGGGCATAATAACATATGTGGAAAATCAGCCCCAAGCTTGGAGTTTGGAATTTGAGAGAGTTTGTCTCATACTTCACTTGTGAGGGAAAATGATTGATTAATCTCGGAAAGGTACCTGGAGGTTGAACATGAGTGTCAACTGAAGGTAGCAGCCCTTGCGGGCATTAGGGAGTCACTAAAGAATAAATCGATGGAAGTTTTGATCAGGAAGGTTACACCAGTAGCTGGATACAAGGAGGATTGGAGGAGGAAGAGAGAAAGGCACCACACCACGCTGAGCATGAGAAAGAAGTGATTCAGTGGCCACCCAAGCCACCCAAGCCACCCAAAAATGAGCAAGCAAACAAATTGAGCCAAATGAGCCAGGTCCCCCCTCGCCATCCATTTGACTAAGCTACACATACATAGAAATCCTGGTTGAAGAAGGAATGAGAAGGAACAAGTCTCACGCACACACACACACACACACACACACACACACACTGGTGGAACTAGGCAACAGGTAGTAAAGGAAGGAGACACAGTGGTCACAGGTGATTCTCTTTTGTACAACTTAGGTAAATTAAAGAAGCATACAAACGCAAAAGGAAATGGAGCCTCCAGAGAAAGCACATTTGGGAGATTAGATGACTAAAGAAATGTAAATAAAGCTCTGATTCTTTACATTTTGTTCTTTCCATGTTGAAAACGTGAAGCCTACTATAATTATACACAAGACCCAAAACATCCAGTATCTTTTTCTTTATTCTACCATAATTTGAAAAATGCATAATAAAAAGAAAATGAGCTGGGCTTGGTGGTGCATACCTGTAATCCCAACAGCTCGGGAGACTGAGGCAGGAGGCTCAAGAATTCAAAGCCAGACTCAGTAAAAGTGAGGTGCTAAGCCACTCAGTGAGATCCTGTCTCTAAGTAAAATACAAGATAGGGCTAGGAATGTGGCTCAGTGGTTGAGTGTCCCTGAGTTCAATCCCTGGTACCCCCACCAAAAAAAAAAAAAAAAGAAAAAGAAAATGAAAGAACCAATCATATATCAATGCCATGATTGTTTGAGCTGCCACTCCAAAAAAAAAAAAAAAAAAAAAAAAATGATTCTGAAAGTTTCAAATGAAGTGGTATGGTTTTTTGGTTTGCCACCATTTTCATGAATTGAAATGGTACCATTCAAGTGAAGGAAGATGCACAGGTTTTCTAGAAGCTTTATCTGTTCAAACTCAAAAGAGAGGAATGGGAGAAGGGAGGAGAAATCCCAGAGGAGACTACAGAAAGCTGATGCATTTAGAACAAAGAAAACACTGAAGACAGCATCCCATTCTGTGGGTCTAGACTGGAGGAGGAGAGACACTGGTTGCTTGTTAAATGCACACTCCAAATGTTTCAGAGCCCTCCATGGAGAAAGTGCAAGAATTAATGATAAGAGAGGAATACTAAAGGAAAGACAGTCTCAAGAGACATCCTTCCTCCTCCCCTTCCCTGGTGACACTTGCATGTATCTCTGTAGAAATAATGCTATCCTGGCTTAGAAAGGTGCACTTCTGATCTAACTCTTGCACATACTGGAGATCTGACTCTTGCACATACTGGGGATGGTGTGTTCTGTGATAAACCCCCAACCACACTCGCCCCATTTTCCCCACGAATAACATAAGGTGGGTGGTGCAGTGATCTTGCAGGGAATGTCCAGCTTCAAGAAAACAATGAACCCAGCAAGAGATCTTAGCTCCCAAGCAAACCCCATGCATAAACTAACTGAATATTACATTCACGTGGATGCTACGCACACCACCTTATAATGTGGCGTACGGAACATGTGCAAAATTATATCATTTGACTCATCTGAAACATGGTTGATATGAACATAGCAGCCTGTTAACATCTATGGTAGCCTTGTTTTCTCCATAGAAAACACTTTCCATTCCAGATGCCCACACCTTAAACAAACAGTGCTCCCTGGATCATACCCATTCTTTGTATAAGAAGTTAAAATACTTTATAAAGTTCTCCTCCCAGACCTATCCACACCAGGCTCAGAATCTCTAAATGAAAATATGGAAATCAAATTTTAGGTGCAAATCATTGTTTCCTACAGTAAGTCTCTCTGGCATCCTGCCTTTTTTGTTGCTGCTTAGATTGGTTTCATAGGTTGAACATCACTCATTCAAAATTCTGAAATTAAAAATGCTCCAAAATCCTAAAAAGTATTTTGGATGTGAGAGACATAACAAGTAGAAAATTCCACACCTGCTGTAGTGTGAGAGGTCACAGTCAAAATGCTGGCGCACTAAAAATATTCTATAGAATTACCGTCTATGTGTATGAGGTTGGACATGATCACAAATAAATTTCGTATTTAAACTTGGGTCTTATCCCCAGGACATCTCATTCGGCAAAATCCAAAACATTTCTTGTCCCAAATATTTCAGATAAGGGATAGTTGACCTGTGATTTCCATGTTGAACCTTTCCAGATCATATTGCCTAGCTTGGTTATGCCAGCTTTTCCTTGTTTAGAACCAAAATAACAAAATTACATCATACATAACTCAGAAAAACAACACTTTTTAAATTAGAACCCTATTTGTAATTATAATCTAAAGGTCAGTCAACAGCATGGGATTGACCTCATCATTCCTTAATTACTTGTAATTTCAGAAATTCTAGATTGAACAAATATATGACCAGTATTAATCAGAGAAAAAGAGAGAAAAATGGATTTAATTAATGTGATACTTCTTGCTTTCTGAAAGCAGCAGGAGCTAATGATCTTTACCTTTACGTTACCTTTTAATTGACATTATTCCACTTCAGGTGTGGACATTCTAAGTAGCAAAGTACAATCATTCCCCAAATACAAAGTGACAAAAAAGCCAACTCATATTTCCTCATTCTGGATTCTAATTTAGTTTATCAGGCATTTATTTAGAAAGGAAATGTATTTTTTTTTAGATTATTTATTTACTTATTCATAATGCACAAGTATATCATCTTTTTACATACAACTGCTTGTATACAAAGTATATAAGGAAATGTATTTTATTGCATATGTTACTGGTTGCATTAGTCAGATTTCTGTCGCTATAATGGAAATACCAGAGATAATTAACGTATAAAGAGAAAAGGTCTATTTCGGCTTACAGTTTTGGCTTATAGATTCCAGTCCAAGATCAGGTGCACCCATTGCTTTGGGGCCTCTGGTGGGTGTGCAGGATGACCATGGCGAGAAGCATCTGGCGGAACAAACTGCTCATCTCATAGCCAGGAAGCAAAAAAGAATGAGGAAGGGACTGAGGGTCCCACAACCCCTTCAAGAGCACATTCTCAGTGACCTAAGGACCTCCCGTGAAGCCCCACCTCCTAAAGTTCCACCACCTCCCAGGAGTGCCATGCTGGGGAGCAAACCTTTAACCCCGAGAGCTCTGGGTTCACTTATGGAAACCACAGCAGGCCCACACCTAGATTTGGTACTGAAGACATCAAGGAGCAGTAGAATATGCCAAGAGCCTCCTCGGGCTGCACCCTCCTCCTCTGGCTAACCCCACCCACAGACACACACAGCTTGCAGAAAGCCAAGACCACGGGTGAGGAAGTCAAGATCAAGGGCTCACATGACCCTGAGGGAACATTTTAGGGACTTTGCTGTTATCACGGTTGTTCATTTTTGTTAAGCAGATAAAGAAAAAAATTTTTGAGTTCGGTTCCCCAACAAATAAAAAAAAATTCTCATTTACCCTTGCATTTAGGTCTCTTTGCTTCTTGCTAAAAGATCAGGAAATGGTAACCTCAAAATCGTGTTCCCTTCCGGGAGGAAAACTTAATGAGAAAAGGGAATCAAATGTCATTCAGTATAAAATAAAATCCTAATATCAGGAATTGTTAGTAGTTTTACACAGGAGACATCTTCTAAAAGCAGCAAAGAATTACCCCAGCTTCTAACATCATCCCCTCCCAAGTACATTAATTAACCAGAAGCATATTAATAGAGGAATTTCCCAACATGTGATAACTTGACTTCACAAACCCCCTGTAGTATGATTTTTATCATGACTGAAAATCCACAAAAATAATTGAGACATTGTACAAACACCCACCGTGGGCACCCATGCTTGTGCCAAGGGGTTTTGGCACTGAAATGGGATGTGCTGATTCGAAAGGCAGAAAAACTTTGAGTTGTAAGAATGGGATCAGATACAGCAAATCCATTTATCCGAAGCCAGACAGTAATTTCTGCAAAGCAGGTTTTGGCTGCCTTTGAAAAGCTTAAGAATAGATTCGGGGTTACATCAAAAGATGTATCCAGTCAGAAAAAGAATGATTTGATCATCTCACAAACAGAGCAGTTGGTGGCAGATCAGAGTTCAAGAGGCAGCCCAGGAGCTGTTCTTTGTGCAACCCCAGCCTTCCCCAACACCACTGTAAACTCAGAGTGCAGGGCCTAGCCAACTTAGCCACAGCTGTGTTTCTGGCTCTTCATACTGTTTATTACATGAATGAAGAACAACCCCATTTATAACCTCAACCAGGAGCTAATTAGGTTTCTAAATCCCAAACTACCTACAGTCACAAATTATACTACAGTGACTCTGCTACCAACAAAACAATATTTATATCACCAAAGAAGACAAAGATAACCATTCATTGGTTGATGTTTTCTGTATTTTTCCTTTCTTAAGCACAGTAACCTTTGTAATAAAGGTCGTTACTATCTATGGATGAGAAATGACAAATCTCAGACACTGCAAATCCCCTCAACAGCAAAAATGCTAGAATATGATTCCACTGACCAGACATAAACTCCATTTACCACACTTTTAAAGAATAAACTTATTTTATTGCTCACAAAGTTAAGTTATAGAAACTCTCCCTTCAGGGCTTCTTTGAGGATGAATTTTCAATGCCGACTTCCTACCAAAACCAAAATCACAGCTTCCTGCCAGGCAGAAGTGAAAGGATACCCAGTTAAAGCGAATGCATTTCTTTTCATTTAGCAATTGCTTTATATTGCAATATCCAGTTCCTGCTTCTGAAACAATTGCCAGCACCCTGCTTTTTCATCAATTATTAACTCTTCCACTGAAAACAGCTAACACTGAGCCGTATATGTAGCCACCAAATAGATTGAAACATCCAAATGAGATTCACAATTAACTATATAAATCAATTTTTATTGATTAAAGTGAATTCCAAGTTGGGATATAAATGTATCTAGGAATGAAAACATGAAAGCCAGGTTGAGCCAGGTTGAGGATTGTAGCCCTTATCTGGTGACCCAGTGTTGGACATGACATTAATCTGAACAATTACTTTCTTTGGATTGTTTTAACTTTCGAATGTCATATAATCAAAATTGTAGGATGGTTCTTGTTTCAGTAGGAACCAAAGGTAGCACAGAAAGACATTACAGATCAAACCTGGTAGTATAATTCCTTTTAAGGTGATAATTACATTAATTTCATGTTTTAGATACAAGTTTAAAACAAATGCTATATATTTTTTTTAAAAATCACTTAGTATAGTTTCTTAATCTCATCAAAGGCAATCAATATATATTTCCCTAGCTTCTCTGTTATACTACGGAAGTTATTCAAAAGTATAGGACAGGGCTAAGGTTGTGGCTCAGTGGTAGAGTGCTTGCCTACCATGTGTGAGATACTGGGTTCAATCCTCAGCACCACGTAGAAATAAATAAAATAAAGGTATTATGTCCATGTACAACTAAAAATATATATTTAAAAAAATATATTGGACAGGTCCTTCCCTGAAAGGGCTTATAATTTAGCAAAGGACATAAAATGAAGCAGGCTGGGGGTATAGCTCAGTAGTAGAATACTTGCCTAGCACATGCAAGGCCCTAGGTTCAATACCCAGCACCACCACCAAAAAAAAAAATGTAAATAAGTTAACAATATAGTACTAAATTGTCAGGCCCTGTCAAGACATTGGAATTCAAGATGCTTTGTCAAATGCATGAGTCAAAATATGTAAAATATAACCGCAAAATATAATAAGGTTTAAAGGATAAGAACTTTTCATAAAATTCAGCTTTGAAATCAGTCTAAATCACTTAAATGAAGTAGAATCAGTAGCACATCTAAAAATTATTATAGGGAAAAATTTTAAAGTGAAATAAGGCCTGTACGAATTTCCTTTCATCAAAGAATGAAGGAAAATAAGTCCCTGAGGTAAGTGTTCTGAATGTGAGCTACGGCAGCCCGTAAGAACAATTTCTCTCTGCCTTTCCACTTTCTTTCCCCTTCCCCTTTCACAAAACAGAGTTGACATTTGGCTCTGTTCCAACAGAAAATTCTAGAAGAAGGTTCCCCTTTAAACCACCACAGCATGCACCCCACTGCCACTCCCTGAGCCAGGCCCACTCCACCTTCTGTGCCTGACTCTTCCCTTCCTCCCCTCTCTTCATCTTCCCACCTGCTTCCCCCCTCTCCTTCCTTTCTGACCCTAAAGCACAAAAGGAAAACGACCTCTCACCCAAGTCTCGCGGGTCCCCTGTCTCATCATCACCACTTTTCTCGCCATTCTGAGCTCTGTTTTGGAACAAACTGGGATCTCACAATCCACATCAAGGTGAGGCAGACCCAGAGGAGGCTGCCTCCTTTAGACCACTAAAGGAAGACAGCAGATGTGCCCAAAATAAAAACGGAAGGGGTTAATTCACCAAGGGACATGAAGCAATAGGAGAAAATCTATTGCTTTTATGACCCAGAAAATACATAGACCCAAAAACAGCAGTCTCCTGGGAGGAAATGCATGGCAATTACGACTGACTAAAAGAACTACAGTTGAAGGTAATTTTTCTCCAAGCTGCTATCCCCACTTGGGGGAATTACATTTCTCTCTTTTATTTTTAAAGAAAATTAATGAAATGGAAAACATTTTTAAATCAAAAAAGTTGGCCCTGTAGAAACTGTTCAAAATGGTAAGCACTCTATTTAGAGTTTATTTTTCCTAATTAGTTCTATTCAACTCTTGTAGAGACTAAACCTTATTAAAACCAGTTCAAAGTTCTTATTTCAATATTAAAGTTTTATTCACTATATATGGGAAAGTAAGACCTGAAGGGAAGGGAGGTCCGTGGGCAATAATGAAAATTTAAAAAAAAGGGGGGGGGGGGCTTTGAGAATCTCCTGCCCTTCCCTATAAGTTACTCCAGCCCACATCACCCTATACCCGCATGCCTGTAGGGGAGCCACCCCCTTTTCCCTAAATGCACTTTCATGATCTGTCTGAAACACCCTCACTCCATCCATCCTGCTCCAGGGACAAGAATCATTTTGTGTTCCTTCCTCTCTAGAGAGTTCTTCCTGAATCTCATGCTTCCCTCTATGAAATCCTGTTGTCCTTTCTAATCGTTTTCATGGTGAAGAGTAATTACATTTTAGAAATACAAAGTGCACTAGGGTAAGTTTTACAACAGAGGCTTTGAATACTGTGATTAGCAATGCATCTGACAAATTAGGTGCTCATTAAAATATATAATGAATAATCATTTTTAAATCACCTACACTGAGTATAATAAATCAAAAGTGGTATGTATCTCTTTTTGTTAAAAAAAAAAAAAAGCCTCCTTTATGTGTTTGAAGGTGTTCTCTTTCATGTCCTTGTTCCCATTCTTCTTGTTTTCATTTTCCTTTTTAATTTGTTGAGATAGATAGTGATAGCAGTGTTTGGGGGTAAGCAATAGAAGGCAGATTATCAAAGGCAGATTCCAGATGGGTGTGGTGGCACACACCTGTAATCCCAGTGGCTCTGGAGGCTGAGGCAGGAGGATCGGGAGTTCAAAGCCAGCCTCAGCAAAAGCGAGGCTCTAAGCCATTCAGTGAGACCCTGTCTCTAAATAAAATACAAAATAGGGCTGTGGGTGTGGCTCAGTGGTTAAGTGCCCCTGAGTTCAATCCCAGTACCTGCCCCCACAACAAATGCAAATTCCAGGGCTGTGACCCTGGTTACAGAAAATGTAGCTTTCCTTACTCTACACTCCTGCCCTCCCCTGTTAGTGTAGGCTAATAGTCCTGAGGTTTACTCCATGATCAACGCCCACATTTTCTCTTTTTCTCTTGCAGGTGCTCTTTTTATTATCATTTCACTGAGTGATTACCAAATAGGTTAGAATTGCAGAGTTGGGTTTGTGAATTATTCATAAAAGTGAATTTTGATATACTGAACATCACGTTACCATTGCTTGGAGCCATCAGCTAAGGTTTAAAAATATTTTCCTTGTGGGGAATTGTTGCAATGGTATTCGTGGTGCAGGAATGTCAAATTGGTCAAGTCTTATCATTAGCAATGGATCTATGAACACGTGAAAAGAGCATTGTACCCACCAGTGACAGGCTTGGGTTTATCAGCCTTCCTGCTTTTCTTTTAAAGAAGAAATCCTCAGAATTCCAGTTACAAGATTTACAGCATTTCAATCTCATGCCCTATAAAATCTTATGTTTGGAGGTTAATAAACTGAGATTAATCCAGAGATAGCACACATTGGTTTCTTTCTTCTTTCCTTTCAAGCACAATGCATTGCAGGAAGCATAGCCTGGACTGAGGAAGGGTTCTGGAACAGCTGGCCACTGGCGGAGGCGAGCTGCCATCCAGTGGCTATAAGGAAAATACACTCAGAACAAATTGCAGAAGCAGACAGACCCAAGCCCAGACTTGAGAGGTCTGCCTTGATTCACACTGTCTCTCAGAAGACAGAATGGTAGGAGACATTCCAGAAGGCTTTAAGGGATCAGGAGCAGAAATCTCCTCTTTTGCAATTCTAAGCCATAAGAAGCTCATCTGTGTGTTCCAATGGTTTCCTTCTCAAATTTTCCCCATTTATGAGGCTGGGGCTAAGGCTTAGCGGTAGAACATTGGTCTCACATGTGTGAGGCCCTGGGTTCAATCCTCAGCACCACATAAATAAAATAAAGGTATTGTGTCCACCTCCAACTAAAACATTTTTCAAAAGAAATTTCCCCACTTAGAAACTTTGCCTAAAGAATAAAATGATTGTGAATACTAAAATGGATCTGCCTCTGTAGGAGGTGGTACATTGAAGAAAATAACTTGGACTTCAATCTCTAAAGAAGAAAAGCATCCAAATCTATCTATATAATAATCCCAATATTGTATAATTACAGGGTAATTTCAAGTTGATTTTGATCATTTGTTTATTCATTATAAAAATGATACAAATTTATTATGGAAAACATTTTTAAGACGAATATCACCATAACCTAAGCTGTCTGTAAGAAATGCCCTGATTCTCATTTCCTTAAAAAAAATTAACAATAGGTGCAAGCATGGTGGCACATGCCTGTAATCCCAGCAAACTGGAGGCCGAAACAGGAGAACCACAAGTTCCAGGCCAGCCTAAGCAACTTAGCAAAACCCTGTCTCAAAGTCAAAAATAAAAATGGCTGGGAATGTGGCTCATTAGTAAAGTGTTCCTGGGTTCAATCCCAGTACCAAAAAAAGTAATAAAAAATAAGTCCGGGGTATAGCTCAATGGTAGAACATGTACTTGAAATGAGCAAGGCCCTGGGTTCAATCCTTAGCACCAAAATAAATAAAACAATGAATAATAAAATAATCTGCATATGTTTTATATATATATATATACACACACGTATATACATATACATATATCCCTTTATTTTTAGCCAAAAATAAAACTTTCTCATGTCACTAAATATTCTATAAAACAATTTAATGACTGTATTTAATACTGATGATATAGGCCTTAATTTATTTAGGCAATTTTTTTAACTTTTAGATTGTTTCCAATTTTTCACTATTATAAGTAATACTATAATGAATATACCCATGTATAAATCCTTGTATAGATATCCACTTATTTATTTCAAAAAATTACTAGAAAAAAATTATCCCATAAAAAATATGCCCTTTGGTTATCAAGAGAAATTTAATGTTATTTTATTCATCTTTGCCAAATGGTAGGTGAGAAGCAGCAAGTCGCTGTCATCTCCCTGTAAGTTCTTTTTGTTTTGTTTTGGTTTGGTTTGGTTTGGTTTTTGTGATGCTGGGGATTGAACCCAGGGCCTTGTGCACGTAAGGCAAGCACTCTACTGACTGAGCTATATCCCTAGTAGCCCGCCCTATAAGTTTAATTTGCTAGTCTTTGACAAGAGTGAAACTGGATATTTTTAAAATACTTACTGGACATTTACGTTTAATGGTTTGTTTTCCATTTATTGTGGATGGCCTGTTTATGTCCCCTCCTATTTTTCTGCTGATAATTTTCTTTCCATTGATTTGACTTTTAAGTCTAGGTAGAGACACAGCATACATTCAGAAAATGAATAGTAGAATTAAAGACAAAAGCTTTAAGAATGTTAGGGCCCAGGAAACAAAGTAAGGCACTTGGGCATGCTGGGAATTTTGAACTGAGGCACACAGGAAGGACTTGGAAGCAGCCTCAGAACCAAGGTCTCTCTGCCCTTCTCTGCCCACCTATCTCTAGCTCCTCATTCTCCCCAGAAGAGAGCCACAGAAACCAGAATTCCTCTTGTCCCCGTGTGGGTCATAAAAACTAGAACCCCTTTCTCCAAAGCAGCCATAAAAACCTGAGTTACTACTCTAACCATTTCTTGTCTTCCTGTCTAGGAGCTGACCATAAAGAAATCCTCTGACCTGCTCTTGTCCTAAGTGGGACATTAGGCCCTCATCTCACGTGGGTCTGACCTGCTTCCTGGAGGTAGAGATGCTGTAGAGACCACAGGAGAACCTGAGCAGACAGGCTCTCCCGGGTTCCCCTCCTTGTCTGTCACGTTAGCTCACACCTTTTTACCCCCATCACATTTCTTCACGGCTGTCAATTCTTCATCAAATCTAAACATAAAAATAGACAGTCCTCCCTGAATTTGGGGGTCTTTATTTCTGAAGCCTCCAGTGTCGTGTGAAACTCTTATTAAGTAAATTCACTCTGCTTTTCTTTTGTTAACCTGTCTCCTGTCACAGGAGTACTGCCATGACCACCTTGCCTGCCACTACCAAGATTTGAAGGCAGCCACTTTATTTTTACAAAATGCATAATCCACTATGGGTACATAGTGGCTGTGTGCTGAAAGTTGGTATTAAAATAAAATAAGCAAAACCAGTTAGAAAACACAGGCAACTTTATCAGACAAACTATAGGAAAAGGATGTCCTAATAGAATATTAAGATAAAAAAAAATATATAAAACCTTATATTCTCCCCAAGTATTATTATTTCATAGTGCCACAGTGAAAAGTAGTCATTCATTAGAACACAGGAAACTTTAAAGAACAGAAATCCTACAAGTCACAATCTCCCAGGATCGTGTTATAAGTTGGAAACTAATCATGAAGGAATTTCATGTCTCCCGACTGCTTTTACATTTAGAAAGACTTCTTTTAAATTACTACTGGGTCCTTGCAAAACTGGAAACTGTAAATAAAGACCACATTGAACACTATAACAAATCCCACTAGACTCAAAAGGACTGACTGATGGGGCTGGCTAAAGAGGGACCCGCATGGATGCGCTCCCAGCCACCAGGGAATGCAGGGTGGCAAGTCAGTCAAGGGCTGCCCTGGTCAGGCCAATGGGCCTCACCAGTCCCCATTCACAGCTCCTGATGCTGTGAGCGCAGATCTCTTTCAGGACCAGCCCAGCACCCAGGGTAAGTCATCAGAGCATCCCAGGTGCTTGAGAGGAAGGAACCAGGGCGGAGGGGAAGGACCACCCTAGAGACTGGCCACCTGGGTCTTGTTTTCATGCCTTCCCTTGCTCCCAAGTCCCCTCTCCAGAATTCTGAGTGTGTTCTATCAAGGTTTCTTCTCATCACCCAGTCGGGGACAGGAGTCCCCAAATCTGGTCTCACTCCATGCTAGGCTGAGATGTGAAGACAAGAGCAGAAAAGGAAGGACTTGGATCCGGCAGCAAGTGGAGAGCCCTCGTTCCCCTTTTACAAGGTAATGCAGCAATCTGTGAAGGGCTCCCCATCCCGGTAGACTTTAGATTTGTTGGGTTCAGGCAACTCCAGAGAAGCAAATGCAAGAAATGAGGGAAACTGGGTTGGGCTTTACTGTGACACAATGAACCAGGAGACAGATACGAATAGGGAAACCAGCACTGGAGGGTGGGGAGCAGCAGAGTGCAGCCCCTCATCTTGCTGAACTGTGCGCTGAAAGTTGGTATTAAAATAAAAATAATTTAAAGTCTGGTATGGTGATGCCCCCTGCTTCACTTTTCTTGCTCAGGATTGCTTTGGCTATTCTGGGTCTCTTATTTTTCCAGATGAATTTCATGACTGCTTTTTCTATTTCTTTGAAGAATGATATTGGGATTTTGATTGGAATTGCATTAAATCTGTATAATGCTTTTGGTAGTATGGACATTTTGACAATATTGATTCTACCTATCCAAGAGCAAGGTAGGTCTTTCCATCTTCTGAGTTCTTCTATGATTTCTTTCTTTAGTGTTCTATAATTTTCGTTATAGAGGTCTTTCACCTCTTTCGTTAAGTTGATTCCCAGGGTTTTGTTTTGTTTTGTTTTGTTTTGTTTTGTTTTTTGATGCTATTGTAAATGGGGTAGTTTTCATCATTTCCCTTTCAGAGGATTTGTCACTGATGTACAAAAATGCCTTTGACTTATGGGTATTGATTTTGTATCCTGCAACTTTGCCAAATTCATTTATAGGGCAATAGTAACAAAAACAGCATGGTATTGGCACCAAAACAGACTGGTGGACCAATGGTACAGAATTGAGACATTGAGAATGGTACAGAGACTAATACATATAATTTCAGCTATCTTATATTAGACAAAGACACCAAAAATGTACAGTGGAGAAAGGATAGCCTCTTCAACAAATGGTGCTGGGAAAACTGGAAATCCATATGCAACAAATTGAAATTAAACCCTTATCTCTCACCATGCACAAAACTCAATTCAAAGTGGATCAAGGACCTAGGAATTAGACCAGAAACAATACGCCTAATAGAAGAAAAAGTAAGCTCCAATTTCCAACATGTTGGATTAGGCCCCAAGTTCCTTAATAATAATCCTGTAGCACAAGAATTACTACCAAGAATTAATGAATGGGATAGATTTAAACTAAAAAGCTTCTTCTCAGCAAAAGAAACAATCAGTGAGGTGAATACAGAGCCAACTAATTGGGAACAAATATTTAATGCATGCACATCAGATAGAGCACTAATTTCTAGAATATATAAAGAACTCAAAAAACTTAACACCAAAAAAACAAATAACCCAATCAATAAATGGGCTAAGGAATTGAAAAGACACTTCTCAGAAGAAGATACACAATTAATCATCAAATACATGAAAAAATGCTCAACATTGCTGGCAATTAGAGAAATGCAAATCAAACTACCCTTAAGATTTCATTTCACTCCAGTCAGAATGGCAGCTATCAAGAACATAAACAACAATAAATGTTGGAGTGGATGTGGGGAAAAAGGCACACTCATACATTGTTGGTGGGACTGCAAAATGGTGCAACCGTTATGGAAAGCAGTATAGAGATTTCTTGGAAAACTGGGAATGGAACCACCCTATGACCCAGCCATCCCACTCCTGGGTCTATTCCCAAAGGACTTAAAAACAGCATATTACAGTGACACAGCCACTTCTATGTTTATAGCAGCACAATTCACAATTGCTAGGTTGTGGAACCAACCTAGATGTCCCTCAGTAGATGAGTGGATAAAGAAAATGTGGTATATATACAAAATGAAATTTTACTCAGCAATAAAAGAGAATAAAATAATGGCATTTGCAGCTAAATGAATGAAGTTGGAGAATATAATGCTAAGTGAAATTAGTCAATCTCAAAAATCCAAATACCGAATGTTTTCTCTGATATAAGGAGGCTAGTTCACAGTATTTTTGGATGGGGGTACATAGGAGGATTAGAAGAACACTGAATGGTCAAAGGGAAGGGAGGGAGCAAGGGGGCAGGGAGGGGGAGAAAAGAAAAACAAAGAAAAGGTGGTTGAATGAGACGGATTTCATTATCCTAAATGCATGATTGAAGACCTGAATGCTACGAATATACTTTGTATACAAACAGTTGTATATAAAAAGATGCTATATATGTGCACTATGAATTGTAATTCTTATAAATAAAAAATAATTTTTTAAAAAATGAAAAAATAAAATTAAAATAAGCAAAACCAGTTAGAAAACACAGGCAACTTTAACAGACGATCTATAGGAAAACGATGTCCTAATAGAATGTTAGGATAAAAATATGTAAAACCTTATATTCTCCCCAAGTATTTGTTTTTGCACCCCCTTTTCAGAATTCCTACTTTCCGGGTGGGCAAACTATGGCTCCTGGGCAAGCTCCAGCGTGCCTGTCTCGCCCTGTGGAATTTCACTGGCTTCGGCCACACGCACTCCTTCGCGCTCCACCAGTGGCTGTTTTCCTGCTACAACGGGAGAGGCGGACAGTGGCTACCCAGCAAGGTGTGCGGTATTTATTATCTGACCCCTGGCTGAAAAGGTTTGCTGGCCTGGACCAATATCACATGCAACTTGGTTGGCCTCGTGGCCTACTTCAGTGTAGGGATCCCCCGCCTGGCTCTGGCCGAGGCACAGAGCAGTGGCACCCTGGGAGACTGACGAGGAGGCTCCCTCCTGCCCAGCCTCTTCTCTCCAAGCCCGACCTCCCCCGCCACTCCACACACACTGGCTCACTTCCTCATCTGCACGGCCTCTCTATACTCTGCACATCAGGGCCTACATTTACCTACTTCTGTGGGGTCCCTTCCTTGGTATCAAGTACTGTGAGGTGGGGGCTGGGCTTAGTCCCACAAGAACCAAGCAGAACTGGAAAGAAGGCTGTGGTACCTCTCCTGACATTCCCTACCTTCTTCTCTATCCCGGAGGCCTGAGAGCCACCCACCCGCTCCCACCCTCCAAGAAAGGGAAGAAATCAGAATATGGATTTCCCCACACTCTGCAGCTATGGGTTTCTTTGAATCAAGAAAGATGGGGGAGGTGAGGATCTCCTTTGCTGAGAAGGATTTTCCAGACCAACCTCCTCAACCAACCTCCCCAGTCCTTTGGGGTATACGTTTAATAATGTAACAATGAGGGGCTGGGGTTGTAGCTCAGTGGTGGAGTTGCCTACCATGTGTGAGGTACTGGGTTCAAGCCTCAGAATCACATAAAAGTAAAGGTATTGTGTCCATCTACAACTAAAAAAAAAAACTGAAATAATATAACAATGAGTTTTTATGTTAATGTGGATGTTCCACTATACTCATTTTCCAGATGAGGAGACAGAGTGAAAAAGGCAAAAACCTTTTCAGCAAGGGGTCAGATAATAAAAAATAAAGTGGTTTGGCTGTTGTTAACAAAAGTGGGGGTTACTATACCCATTTTCCAGATGAGGAAACTGAGAGACACAAAGGTCAATTGACTTAATTTTGGACAAAATGACCCTATTTTAACTGAACAGCATCATGATCCCCCTCTGAAATGCAGGTGCCATTCCTTCTCTTAATCCCTGACTCTCAACTCCAATGCCACCTAACTGAAAACCCATCTCCTGCAGGAAGGATGCCCTGACACACATTCTCCTTACCGTGGGTCCACCCCTGCATAAAGCTCAGTCCTTAGAGCTTCTATTATTCATTTATGTTAGTTTATTTGTATCTGTTTATTATTCACTTTCAATTCAAAGTTTGTGCCTATATGTATAGATATTTTTATTTGTTTTTATTAGTTAGACATGACAGTAGAATGCATTTATGTACTTTCATATATATAAATGGGGTATAATAACATGTACATTTTTCTGATCATACATGTTGTAGAATCACATTGGTCAGGTAGTCATATATGTACATGTTCCATTCTATTATCCTTCCTATTCAGGTATCCACTCCCCTCCCTTAACTTTTCTCTACCTATAAAGTAATTCTATTCTTCCTTAGCACCCACCCCTGTTAGCATCCACATATCAGAGAAAACATTTGGCCTTTTTTTTTTGGAATGGGCTTATTTCACTTAGCATGATATTCTCCAACTTCATCCATTTACCAGCAAATGCCATAATTTCATTCTTCTTTAAAGCTGAGTAATATTCCATCAAATATATGTACCACATTTTCTTTATCCACTCATCTATTGAAGGGCACTTAGGTTGGTTCCATAGTTTAGTTATTGTACATTGAGCTGCTATAAACATTGACATGGCCGCATCACTGTAGTATGCTGATTTTAAGTCCTTTGGGTATAAACCAAGTAATGGGATAGCTGGGTCAAATGGTGGTTCCATTCTGAGTTTTCTGAGGACTCTCCATACTGCTTTCCATAGTGGTTGCACTAATTTTTATTCCCACCAGCAATGTATGAGTGTACCTTTTTCCCTACATCCTTGCCAACATTTATTGTTGCCTATATTCTTTTTTTAATATTTATTTTTTAGTTGTAGTTGGACACAATACCTTTATCTCATTTATTTATTTATATGTGGTGCTGAGGATCAAACCCAGGGCTGTGCACATGCTAAGCGAGTGCTCCACCACTGAGCCACAACCCCAGCCCTGTTGCCTGTATTCTTGATGATTGCCATTCTGACTTTAGTGAGATGAAATCTTAGAGTAGTTTTGATTTATATTTCTCTAATTACTAGAGGTGTTAAACATTTTTTCATATATTTGTTCATCAATTGTATTTCTTCTTCTGTGAAGTATCTGTTCAATTTCTTAGCCCATTTATTGGTTGGGTTATTTGGTTTTGGTTTTGGGGTTTTTTGTTTGTTTGTTTGTTTGTTTGTTTGTTTGTTTGTGGGGGTTTTTTTGGTGTTAAGTTTTTTTAGTTCATTATATATCCTAGAGATTAATGCTTTATCTGAGGTGCATGTGGTAAAGATTTTCTCCCAATCTGTAGGCTCTCTCTTCACATTACTGTTTCTTTTGCTGAGAAGAAGTTTTTTAGTTTGAATCCATCATGATTTTACTTTTTGTGCTTTAGGGGTCTTGTTAAGGAAGTCAGATCCTAGGCCAACATGGTGAAGATGTGGGCCTACTTTATCTTCTAGTAGGTACAGGGTCTAAGTCTTTGATCAACTTTGAGTTGAGTTTCATGCAGGGAAACTATCACTATTTGCCAATAACATGATTCTATATTTAGAAGATCCAAAAAATTCCACCAGAAAATTTCTAGAATTAATAAATGAATTCAGCAAGGTAGCAGGATATAAAATCAACACCCATAAATCAAACACATTCCTATATATCAGCAATGAATCAACTAAAAAAGAAATTAGGAAAACTACCCCATTCACAATAGTCTCAAAAAATAAAATAAAATACTTGGGAATCAATCTAACAAAAGAGGTGAAAGACCTCTACAATGAAAACTACAGAACACTAAAGAACGAAATTGAAGAAAACCTTAGAAGATGGAAAGATCTCCCATGCTCCTGGATAGGCAGAATTAATATTATCAAAATGGCCATACTGGGCTGGGGTTATGGCTCAGTGGTAAAGCACTTGCCTAGCATGTGTGAGGCACTAGGTTTGATTCTCAGCCCACATGTAAATAAATAAAGGTCCATTGACAACTAGAAAATATTTTTTAAAATGGCCATACTTCCAAAACTGTTATACAGATTTAATGCAATTCCTATTAAAATCCCAATGACATTCTTCATAGAAACAGAAAAAGCAATTATGCTATTCATTTGGAAAAAATAAGAGATCCAGAATAGCCAAAGCAATCATTAACAAAAAAAAAAAAAAAAAAAGTGAAGCAAGAGGCATCACAATACCAGACCTTAAACTATACTACAGAGCTATAGTAACAAAAGCAGCATGGTATTAGCTCCAAAACAGACACAGAGACCAATGGTACAGACTAGAAGACACAGAGACCAGCCCACACAAATACAGTTATCTCATACTAGACAAACGTGCCAAAAACATTCACTCGAGAAAAAAAAAATATTTAAAAAATGGTGCTGGGAAAAATGGAAAGCCACATGTAATAAAATGTATAGATAATTTTGAGCTTTTTCTTTATTACTAATAGTTGTACTGAGGTATAAATGATATGTAAAAACTACCTGTTTAATACATAGAATTGAAAGAGGTGGACTTTTGCAAGTACCTGTGAAACCATCATTGAAATCAAGACAAGAAACATGTCCATCACACCCAGAAGTTCCTCATGCCTCTTCTGTTTATTGTTTTGGAGAGGGGTATTTTTGTGGTGAGAACACTTAATATGATTGATAAATACCTGAATTACTGTATGCAAATTGATTTTTTAAAAATTCAAATATATTTTCTTCTGTATATGTCACAATTTTTCACAGAAAAAAAATGTAACTCTAAGGAATGATGACAAATCATGTCTTGATACCCTAGAATATGGTATATTTCTCATAAAACGTTCACTATGTTGAAATTTTAGTATTATAGAGCATATTTGTGGCTTTTTCAGGTTTTTTTTGGTTTCCAAGGAAAAAAAAAAAAAAAAAAAACCACTGATCAACCCAGGTGTTAAAGAGAAATTGCACCAGACACTTGTGAAAAATGGCAAAATGGTTTGATTCAATTTACCACGGTCAAAAAGAGAGACTTCAATGTAAAATTTAGCTTAACTCCAAATTTAGCAATGGCAGCTAGGAGTTTATAGCCAATGATATCTGACAGTGGATGTATAATACCAAGAAGAATTCAATTGGATGTCAGTTGTGAGGCAAATGAGGAACTTGATTAGAAATAAAGCACTGGAAGACTCTCCCTAAATTGGCTTAGCAGGATTCTTGTCAAAACTGGCCTAGTCAAAAAGACCAGGCCTAGTCAAAAAGAGGCTGCCTAAATTTTGGTCAATGAAGGGATGGGAAATTAAGAATAAACCATTAAAATCATCAGAACTGTCATTCACTTCACGGGGAAGTGCCACACGTCCATCACTCTGCACAGTGGCAGTACATTGGTCACGATGGTGCTCAAGACCCAAGACCAGAGAGGAACCCCATGCCCAAGTCTTCTGCCATTTTGGTGATTCAGCAACTTCTCCTCTCCCTTGTTTCCACTGTTGCTATCACCACTTGCACCAGTTAGAGATTCTGATTACAACCCTAGAATCAACTCTGGATAAACGTCAGGAAGGGAGTTTATTGGAATGACTCTGAAAAAGGCCCACAGAATAGAGGAAGATCTTGGAAGATTAGATCAGAAATTGGATGGGAATTAAGATCAGACAAGGTCACACCATAAGGTATGGTCTCCAGCTGCCCTCTGACTCTCAGTCTTGCCTTAGCTGCTACCTATAAGTACCCTCAACCTTGTATCACCTCATCCAGATTCCAAGTCCCAGGTCAGGGCATTTGATGGAAGGCCCCCATCATGGGAGTGGGCACAGGGATGGAGATGAGATAGAACAAAGCCTGGTGGCTGAGTGGAGGGAGATGCCAAGATTTGTTCCAACTACACACAGTAGCTAAAGTAGAGTAATCAATGAGAAGTAGCCATCTGATTTCAAAGAGTGGTGTGAGTCTTACACATTACACAGACATCACGGTGTCTTGTTGCATTTGAACTCCAGGCTCCTTTCTCACTTCTTACTTCAAACCTCCTCTCCTTATACCCCTTTGAACCAGATGGCAGTACCTTAATGTCCAAAACATAGTCTGTAGTTCCTGTCTTCCTATTCCATTAAAAATGCTCTCCACCTTGTCCTCTGGCAAGTTCCCATTCTCTGGTTCCAACTTGTTTAATATGTACTGCTCCAGGAAGCTTTCTTTTAGATTGCTCCCTGCTCTCCATCCAAGTGCCCTACCGTTCTTAGACACAGCGCTACATTGCAGTCCTGTGTTGACATCACTCCCTGCCCTTCTACTAGAATGAGCCCCTCAAGCATTTATTATGAAGGGGATGTTACTTGTAGTTAACAACTATGCATTAATAAAAATTAATATGGAAGTCAACATATACATTGGTTTTTCTAAATGCATTCCCTTTTGTCCTCTAGATAAACCAAACTAGATAGAGACAGAAATATATGTGTATTTGTTAATAGCTATGATGGATTTTAATGAACCTGTCTCACTAAATGGAAATAAGGTTCAACAGGGGTGGTGTAAAGGGCTTTTCCCAGAAAGAAGAATGAAATTATGATATTTGTTGATAAATAGATGGAACTGGAGAACATCATGCTAAGTGAAATAAGCCAGACTCAAAATCAAGGATCAAGTGTTTTCTCTCATATGCAGAAGCTAGAGCAAAATAAGGGAAAGGGGTGTGGGGAATCCCATGAAGACAGAGGGAGTAGAGGAAAGGGATTGAGGGGAGGGGTGGGAAAAGGGAGGAACTGCAAAATAAAATTTTCAAAATTATGCTAAGCTGGGCGCGGTGGCGCACGCCTGTAATCCCAGCACTTTGGGAGGCTGAGGCAGGAGGATCGCAAGTTCAAAGCCAGCCTCAGCAATGGCGAGGCACTTAGCAACTCAGTGAGACCCTGTCTCTAAATAAAATACAAAAAGGGCTGGGGATGTGACCCAGTGGTCGAGTGCCCCTGAGTTCAATCCCCGGTACCACAAAAAAAAAAAAAAAAAAAAAATTATGCTATGTACATATATGAATATGCCACAGTGAATTCCACTCTGTATCTCTTAAAAGTACAATTTTAAAAACAGTAAATAAATAGAAGGAAGACCAGTAGAATAGAGGAAGAGGAGCAGGGAGAGAAGGGAAGAGGGAAAAGAGGAAGTATTAGGGTCTTAAATGGAACAAAATGATTATGTCAAAATGGACCCCACTATTATGTATAAACTATAATATTCTAATAAAAACCTTTTAAGACAATAAGAAAAGGGGATGCCCAGGGCCCCACACCATCCCTACAAGTTCCATCTATGCTCCTCCATAGTCTCTCTTCTACCTCAAGGGAATCCTTGAGGCCTAGGAAGGAACACTGAATTGGTGCCTGGTGGCCTCTGTTGCTACTTACCCTCTTTCCCTGGCTATCTGACAGTCAAAGTTGTAAGGAGACCATAGTTTCCAGAGTGGGCACCCATGGCTTTGTGGACCCAGATGGGCATCGTATATTTGCCTGTTGAGGTGACAGTGCTACCACCACTATTTCCACCTTGACTCTAGGCCCATCTGGCCAGGAAGAAACACAAGGGTGGCCGGAAGCCAGGAGAGCTGGTTTAGGTGGTCCAGAGCCTGGGAGGGACTGCAGCAGCTCTACGGCATTCTGCCTCGTGGCTTCTCAGGAGCCGGAAAATTTTAGTGGAGCAGAGACCAGTGCTCCGGAGTCTATGGTGGGAGGGGACAAAGAGGAAGCGCCCAGGAGGCAGAACTTCAGGGGCACTGATGGACGAGGGACCAAGAAACCCAACAGATGCCAGCCCAGGTCTCTGAGCCAGGCCTAATTTAAATTGCAGGAAGATGGAAGAATGTGGCAAATCCCAAGTGGGATGACAGAGTAGCCAGGGCCGTAAAGGGGCATCTGAGGGCTCTGAGGCAGAGATCACCTACCATATGGAATGACGTTGTCAACTTTCAGCACTTGGTATGGATGTAGGGGCACATCCCTGCTGAATTTCAGCCTCGTGCAAAATTCTGCTTTGCATATTAGATATTAGAGATTGGCTTATTTGATATCCATTCTATTCCATCTCTAACATCCCTTTTTTTTTTTTTTTTTGAAGCTGTCTTATAATTAGCTTCTCACATATAATTCAGTCACATGAACTTGGATGAGATGCTAAACCAGAACTAGGTTTTGATGAGAGCAGTAGAGGGTGAGACGCTGGTCTGCAGTGCAAATCATGGCAGAGGAAATGTGATCCTGGAGCCAGAACCCAAGATAGCTGTTCAATAATGGAGAAGCCACATGTCCCTCAGCATCCCAGCTCTATAGCATGGTTTTGGAAGTTCAGCCTAATGTTTACTTTATGCAGAACTCCCAACAATTCAGTGTGCTAGCCAGACTCCTTGATAAATGCCTTTGTGCTTTAACCAGCTAAAGTGAATACTAACACCTATGACTGAGAGCAAGGATCAAGTAAAGGACACCAGAAGCAAAATTCAGGAGACATCCCTAGGGGAATGTAGAATCTGAGCTTAGCCCTGACTTGCTTATGCCTGAAGGCAGTGGAGATGCTGTTGCTTTCAGACATTGGGACACACTGTCTGGGCACACAGTGGCAAATTATTTACTTAACATGTTATTTGTGGTTGTCTTAAATGAAGTGACATCAAAGAGCAATTGGAGACTACAGGGAGCACAATGATTACAGAACTGCAGGGAAGCAGCCACCGAGCAAGGGGACAGTGCACTGGGGAAAAGGAGATTCCTGGGCTTTGGAAATTAATGAGTCAAGCTCCACGCCAGCAGACGGTGACACTGTGGGCTACCAGGCAAAGTAGTGATGAGCATCATTTGGCCCCAAATCTACCTCACGGTGACCTCAGCCTGTTCAATCCCCAGCAACAAAGGGGGAGGGGGAGAGAAGAATAAATAGCCTCGGCAAGTGGCATAAACCTCAATTTGTCCAAATATGGATTCTCTTGGAAGACCCTCTCAGAAACCAGTGCTGGCATCAAAGATGTGACAGACGCAAGGTGTAGTTCCTACACCTTTTAACTCATCCGTTCTACTATTACCTGTCTCAATACAAGAGATCTCAGAATCCAACTCCTCAATCTTTGCACCAGCCATCAATCATCTGGATGATTCTTGCCCTGTGGAGTGCTTAGCAGCATTCTCAGCCCCAGCCACTAGAGGTCAGTACCACATCCTCACCATTGTGACAACCCCAGGAAACAAAATCGCACCAGGTGGGAAGCAGAGAGTAACAGGAACTACAATTAATGAAGGACTGACTCCAGCTACAGCTGCTTCTAGACACGATCCCTTCACTTGCTGAGCCTCTGGATCTGGGAGGCAATGCGTGCGGTATTTGGGTGCGCTGCTCCTGCCATTCACAGGGCCACGTACGAGGCTCCCAGCTTTGAAGGGAACCCACCTGCTCTGGTTGGTACAAGCCACTCTGACCTTCCAACTCATCTGGAGTGGCTGGCAAAGTAGGATGGTGCGTGGAACCCTGAGGGGAAAACTACAGCAGAGGCCATTTGCCCACTGTGGAATGCCTCTTGTCTTTCTGAAACAGCTGCTGGCTTGCTGCAGGACCTTGTAGGTGCTCCAAGTAAGCCTGGCACCTGAACTTGTCAACAGGAACTCAGTGTTTCCTGATCCTTCAAGTCCTAAAGCCATTGGCCTTTCACAATGACTGTGCGAAGGAAAAACCTGCTCCTCCACTCACGGCATTTCTGACACCAAACATGTGCGTTTTCCTCAACAAGCAATTCTCCAATCTCTGCAGGTACCAACCATCTACACCACAAATTAATACTGACTCTAAGTACCCAGAGTTGGAGCGATTCCAACGTGCTAAGGGATCAGTCCTAGAGACTGTCCTCAATTGCAAGTAGTGGGTCCCCGGGTTACCCACACTTCTGTACTTAGCTGCAACTCAGAAGAGCCCATGATTCCCACCCCAGGCTCAATTTGCTAGAACAGCTCACACAACTCAGGAAACACTTTGCTATTGCCAGTATATCATAAGAGATATCATAAAGAACAGACAGATCCAGGCAAAGAGGTTCATAGTGTAAGGTCTGGAAGGGTCCCCAGCACAGGCGCTCTGTCCCATGGAGCTAGGGGATGCCACCCTCCAGGCTCATGGATGTGTTCACCAACACAGAAGCTCCCTAAACCTATTATTCGGGGTTTTCCACAGGGATGACTGATTAAAGCCTTGGCCATTGGAGACTAACTCAATCTCCAGCCCCCTTCCTCTCCCTGAAGGTCAGGGAGTAGGGCCAGATGCTCTGATCACATGGTAGGTTTCTCTGGCAACCTCAGCCCCCATTTTGAGGCTATCTACAGGGCCCCCAGCCACCACCAGTCATCTCATTAGCATAAAAAAGACACATCACTTGGAAGATTTCCAGTCTTAGAAGCTCTTGTGTCGCTGCCTGAAGCGATTGCCGCTTGGAGCAACGACGCCGCGGGAATAAGTTCAGAGGCAGACTGGAAACGAACGGGCTCATTATTCTGCTAGCTTCTCTCTCCGGCTCCAACAACAACGCCAACACCGTCCACACTCCTGCAACCACCACACAATGGCGACCACCTGATCCACAATCCCCCGGACCAAGTCTCGCGAGATCATGCAAATGGCACCGACCCGATCCGCAATGTCCTGGGCCAAGTCTCGGGAGACCATAGAAGGTGGTGATGCTTGAACATCTTTATGGCTTACAGCTAACCGCAATCTTAGCTATCTCCTTAATTAGGGCTCCTACACTCTTGCATCAGGAATGTGTCAGGAATGTTGACAAGACCAACATATAATTCTTATTGCGGCCCATCAGGTCCAGAAGGTACAGGTCAGCTGTGAGCAGGACAGGTCAGCTGTGAGCAGGACATTTTCGTGCCCAGAGGTACTTCCACCTCTCAGTCACACCTGGGGCTTCTACACCTGACGCACTGATACACATCCACCTCTCCGTGGTGACACCTGGGGCATCTTGTGAGGCAGAGAACACTCTTCTCCTGTGCACCAGACAGTCCTCTGGTCTCCCACCCCTAGAACCTGAAACACGGAATCTTACAAAATCATCTTTTCCAGCTTCCTTCAGGACAGGTCAGGAAACTGATACCTGGAAATGTTTTGTCAATTCCCACAAAGGTTTTGCCAGGATGAGAACTTGGGGCTCCTTGTTCATGGTCTTTTTGCCCATTTGAGGGTAGAGATGGCTGAAGATTCTCTGGTAAAAGGTGATGCTGTCTCCTACTTCAGTCCCTCCCATAACACTTACCACACACAGAAAAAGAAAATGCATCAATCTGTTGAATTTCACAACAGAAAACTGATAGAAAAATAGAGGAAGTTTGAACTCTGTGACATAAAATCTCATCAGTCTATTTCTGTTTCTTTGTTCTATCCCTAGGTGACTTACCAAGCGTCTGAGTTTACAGGAATCCTTACTCATGTCCAGATAATTATGAGCACACTTTGTTTTACATTTGTTTAAAACTGACATACAGCATTGCATCAGCATTGTGAAAATAATTATCTGTGTAAGAAGTTAAGTGTAAGCCACATGGGCTTTTTCCTTGGAGTTACAGTCAGTATCAGATGAAGTGATTTTGTCACATGTGAAAATCAAGATTTATAAGTATTACATGCGAGTTACTAGTATGATTACATGAAACTTCAAGGTAAGGTATTTTCCAAAAAAATTGTTATAATATTAAAAGTCAAATGCATTTTGTCTCAATTCCTTAACCTTGACTAGTATGCCACTGAAATATTTTTAGACTTGTCCACAAGGTGGGGCTACTCTCCAAGCATTTCCATTGCTAAAGAGGGATGCCTAGGTAGTTTGGAAATGGTGCATTGCAAAGTGTCACATTAGCAGTCTTGACAGGGCGGCTCATTACTTGCAATTCTAGGAATCACAAGTTAAGGTAAAAAGTCAACATTTCTAGAACCATTCTAGTATATGAAGGGCATGGCAGGAAAGAAAAGGCTAGCAACTTTGAATGAGTAAGGAATGCCGGGAAAACCTCTAGGCCTCATCTCATTGGATCCCACAGTAACCCTGCCAGGTAGCTTTATGTACCCCATCTTATAGAGGAGAAAAGCAGCTAAGAATGTGAGGGTCTCACTGCAAAGCCCCTTCTTCCTTTCTACCATTCCATGGTCAAGGAGACATTTGTAGTCCTACTTTAAAAGCTGGGGTGCACATGACTCGATCTTCAGTGAGAGTCTTTCCCCCCCCCCCAATGATGGAATTCAAACCCAGACTCTGCATGTGCTTGGCAAGCACTTCATACCACTGAGCTGGATCACCAACCCCTGCAGTCTTATATAAAGGATCAGACTCCTGGAGCCAGCGTTCTTTTTTTGAAAAAGCTTCTATTGCTTGCACTATCTCCAAGAACATTCAAGGGGGTTCAACTCCTAACCTCTGGCCGCATTTCTCAAAGGCCCCTCGCTTCTGGCCCCATCTGCTCACACCCCAGCACGGCTCCAAGAGTCCTCACACAAAGCCTTCCACGCCTATCTCCCTCCCTTGGTCTCGCCTCCTTCCTCTTTCCTGGCTCTGACTAACCCTTGCCCCCTGCTTGTCCTTCTCTTCCACTGCCAGACCGCCAGTCCACGTTCCCCTTTGAGAGCAGAGGGATCGTCATGCAGCTCTGAGGACTGTGTCCCGGCCGCAGTGAGGCCGGATGGGATTCGGCCCCATCTGAACGCATCTTGGGATGGGATTCGGCCCCATCTGAACGCATCTTGACCTGTGAGATGAGCTGGGGGGAGGTTGCCAAGGGCTGAGTTGCAGAAGGGCTTGAGGGGTTCCCTTCCCTTTGTCTTATTTTGGCCACTGGAGAAGAAAGAGCTTTGCTCAGGGTGCCAAGGGAGAACTGGGGGAGGGAAGGACAGAGGCAACTCTGCTCACATTTCAGGCCCCAAGCCCTGTGAGGAAAGTCTGCACAGTTAGGCCGCAGGGGGAGCCCAAGGGCAGTGGGCGGAGCATGATTCCTCTTGAGAGGACACGGAGCACGTCGCGTGCACACAATGTGGCCACCAGCTTGCAGCAGCGTGGACATCCAGCCGGCTACGAACCAAGGGAGACGCCTCGGTGGGGCCAACACCGGTCACCGCCAGGCAGTAGTTAATATTATGCATCACTTTTCAGGCCGTGACACCCCGATATTTGATCAAATGCTAGTGAAGGGATTTTTTAGATGAGATTAACATTTGAATCCATAAGACTCTGAGTAAGCAGATAACCCTCCGCACTCTGGGTGGGCCTCATCCCATCAACTGGAGGTTGTCAGAGAATAAAAGACAAAGGTCCTCGCAGAAGAGGGAGTTCTGCCTCTAGGCTGTCTTTGGATGCAAACTGAAATGCGCCCCCCAACTCCAGGGACCCACTCCAACACCCCAGCAGTTGCCTGAAACTGCAGATGTCCTGCACCAGCCTGTTTTCATGTCACGGCTTCACTTTGGAACATCCAAATTGCCAGCATCACTACTCTTGTGCTTTGGAGCCATTCTTGGGTAAGATAAGGAAATAAGGGCGACCCGAATGCCCGCACTGGGGCACTGCAGCAGCTGGTCTGATAGCAGAGACGGCTACTGTGCGAGTGAGGTGCCAGGTTCACGTCCCAGGAGGACTCAGAAGGACAGTGAAAGGCTTCATCCCGCTACCCAGAAAGGCCTGCAGTTGAAAACTCACAAACTGCGTATTTCTGGAATTCTCCATTTGAGATTTTCAAACTGAGGTTGAACGTGGGTAACTAAAACCTCAGAAAGCAACGCTGCAGATAAGCAAGGACAACTAGCGTGTGTGTGTGTGTGTGTGTGTGTGTGTGTACACATTTGTACATACACACCCTGCTGGCTGGGTGTCTCTGGAGAACCCTGGCTAGCACAACTCCTGCCGCCTGGTCCTACCACTGCCATCCCACCTGGCCTCTCTTCCCGGCCTTCCTCTGTGGCTCCATGGTTCACTCAGTGAAATCCACCCTCTCCAGGAGGGCCCCCATGAAGGTCTGTGGCCCTGCCGCACTCACACACCGCCCAGCCCCGCCCCTCCTGGGCTCCCTGCTCCGCCAGGTCACTCCCTCCTTCTGGTTGCTGGGCTGTGGTGCCCTTTGGTCCCTTGACTGCAGTGATCCTTCCCCTTAGGTCCACAAGGCCAACGCCCTCGCCTCCAGCCAGCTCCCCTTCAAATGTCACCTTTGTCCTCAGAGCGACTGGACCAGCCTACTGGAAATTTCAGTCTCCCACTACACATGCGTGAAGCTCCGGATCCTTCTGCCTCGTTGCTTCTAGGCCGTGCACGTGCCATCTTCAAAGCACATAAACAAAAGGTGCGCGAGGGGTGTCTTGTCTGACACCTCCCTCAGCCGGAAGGCACGCTTCACCAGGCAGGGGTGGTTTGGTTTAGCTCATGGGCACACCCCAACTCCTAAAGCCATGGCCAAGACCTAGTCGGCGCCCAACAAACACGTGCGGGAGGAATGAACCCTCTGGGTCCCACACCAACACCACCCCAGCAACTCCCCATCGAGAGGCTTCTGAAGAACGGCCCCTCCCACTCCCGCCCACTGCGGTCCTCATTCTCTTGAACACACCCTCAGCCAAACCAGGTGCCAGGAACTGCACTGGGCTGGGCCCAGTGGGAAGTTCTGTCTTTGTCTCACCTGTCAGCTGCAGGAGGCGAAGCTGACCCCCTCTTCTTGAGACATCCTCTTCACCTGACCAGGACGCTCCCCTCTCCCGGCCTCCCCTCCTCTGGCCCCCTCTCAGACCTCGGAAGGTCAAGTCAGCTCAAAGCTGGGGCCTCAGCCCCTTCTCCGTCACTCTCCTTCCCTAGATGACCTACTGAACCTCCACTTCCTGTCTCCTCACCTTCAATTCCAGATGGGGGGCTCCGCCTCCCAGGCCTCTGTGTGGTTGTCTCAGACCCAGGCACCAAGGTCAGCTTTTCCCAAATCACCCCCTACTTCCTCCCAAGCCTGCTCTCCCCGTCTTCCCCGCTCTTCCAGGGCTAAGGCATAAAATGCAAGCGCTATCCCTGCCTCGGCTTTCACCCACCCCGTCCTCCTGATCCACCATCGAATCCCGCGGGCTCTGCTGCAAAGTGCACCACTTTCAAGCTCACCCAAGCTACCACTCTGGGCTGGGCCACCACCATTTCTCACCCAAACTATTACAACAGCTCCCGAACACATCTCCCTTTCCGGGTCCACTTTCCCGCACAGAAACCAGCCAGAACTGTCCTTGCAAAACGGAGCTCAAATCGTGTTCTCCTTCGAGGCCCACCACACCTCTCATTCCAGCCCCCACCACTTTGCTCGCTCTTCTGCAGGCACACAGACAACCTCCCTCTGTTGTTTCAGTAACAAGCCACGCACACTCAGACCACAGGACCTTTGCTTGTGATGTCTCCATTCTCTGGAACCCTGCCTGCCAGGTAGCCACATAATTCTCTCCAGTCCTTTGGGTCCCTGCTTAAGTGCCCCTTATCAGGGAACTTCTGATCACTTTATAAAATAGCAAGCACCACTGATTCTCCAGAAGGTTCTCCATAGCTCCTTGCTTCATTTGTCATTTCCATCGCACCCATCAGCACTTGTCATAGTCTATCAAGGGAGGACAAGCAGGGCAGGGACTTGGTCTAACCATGAGAATGGAGGAACGGTCGGCTGTGTTCACTACTCTAGTCCCAATACCTAGAATGGCCCCTGGTTCACAGTAGGTGCTTAATAAATACGTGGTGAGTGAAAAGCCAGATGATGGGTGTCAGCAGACTAGGGAACGTGCTTCTGAAGAAACTGCACTGAGTGTGAACTCACTAAGGCCGGGATTGGGCCTTGTTCACACTTGCTCTGGCACCTAGCGCCGTGCCTGGCTCAGAGCTGATCGTTCATTAAAGATTAATGAGCAGATGGAACTGGACGTTCGTGTTTCCCTACGCCTCACTTATCCTGGCCTGTTGGGAGCAGTGAGGTAAGTGGATTTTGCAATCCACTTTGGGAACCTTTGAGAGAACTACGAGAGACAAAGTGGAGGTGCTGGCTCTCTCCTGTCTGAGCAGCTGCTGCTGCCTGCTCGCCAGCCTGCCCTGAGGGGCAGCCCCTGAGAAGAGGGGTCCCGCTGTCCAACTGGTGGGGAAGTTTGAATGGCTGTAGACACCAAGCCTTATTTTCTAATCAGCTATCAGTAATAACAGAAAAGAAATTTATTTATTTATTTATTTATTTATTTATTTATTTATTTATTTATTTATTTATTTATTTATTTTGTAGTTGTGGATGGACAGAATGCCTTTATTTTATTTGTTTATTTTTATGTGGTGCTGAGGGTCGAACCCAGGGCCTCACACATGCTAGGCAAGTGCTCTGCCACTGAGCTACAAGCCCAGCCCCAACAGTGAAGATCTTGATGGTCAGTCCCACAACATCTGATCTCTCAATGCTTCTGAATCAAGGAAGGAAAGGGGAGATTAAAAAAAAAAAAAAAGAAAAGAAAGAAAGAAAAGAAAAATTAAAAAGAAGTGTATGATTTAGAAATACCCAGAGGTCAAAAGCCATGACCACATAGGCAAATTTAAGTCACTATGGTTACCTGCTCTAATTATAACTGAAACCAACCCCAAGCCCTTGTCAGGATGGCCTCGTGAAATTAAGCCAGTTATAGACCAGTCAGCTTAAATGGTTCCACTTGCCCCAGAGAAGAGCTAGCGTGGAACATCCAAGGTGAAAAAGTCCAAAACTCTCCCTCTGTGTGCTGTCTAAAGTACGGGAGCTGCTGCCAGGTGAGCCTCTCACCACTTGGTTTGAAGCGTCTCACTGTGTGACAAGAAGCATGGAATTTTTCCAGCTGGATCTGATTTTATTTTTGACAGAGGGAAGTATTTGTTAGTCCCTCTCTCCCAAAACAGTCACCTTCATCTCCTCTACCCACCTCATCCCACCCCGCCTTTCTCAGGCTTCTGGGATCTGTGTAAACACACAGACACGTGTGCTTTTACATGAGGAGTGATGATTTGCGTCTTTTGCACCAGGCAGAGACAGCAGCGGACTTGCCTCTGGAGCCAGGAGACCCCTGCAGGGACGGGCAGAAGAGCGCCCTCTGGCCTCCGCCGCTGCACTTGCGGTTTTCCATCCTCACATTTCTCGGTGAACTTTGGAGTCCCTCCACAACCTCCGTCTCCTGATTTCCCAGAAAGGGCCTATCTAGGGGATTAGGCACCAGTCCTAAAACTGGCAGGCATTTGGATTATCTGGAACACCTGGCAAAAATGTTGAGTCTGGACAACAATCCCAGTGGATCAGAACCACTGCGCCAAGTACCCAAGATCCTGGGGTTTTCCTGATGCCCAGTTGCTGCTCATGCAAACCCCAGCCCCAGCCTCACATCAGGACCCAGGCTCGAGGACCACCAGCAGAGCGGAGGCAAGGGCTCAGCCCTGCTCAGTTCCTGATGAAGATGAGACCAAGGACACCTCCCAAGGTGAAGTTTATTCCTCTTCAATTGAACTTATGGGCAGATGCAGCCCTCCAGGGGACACCCCAACCTACTGGTTCCTGTCCAAACCTGGAGGCTGAGGTCATCCCCAGGCTGCCTCTGTCTGACATTATTTCCTATTTAAGTGGAAGTAAAGAAAGTCCTCAAAAATGGCACCTACAAGCAATCGCCTAAGGAGCTAAGGTAATTGTGGAAGTATGGAACACCAGGACTACTCCACGCTCGTGCCCTCAGGCGCATTCTGCCACCAAAATACTTTGTGTAGTTGGTAGAATAAAGGCAAAGAGGTCTATACCCTAACCCCCAGAACCCGTGGGTGTGTTGACAACGAGGTCTACGTCGTAACGTCGTAACCTCCAGAACGTGAGGGTGTGTTACATTACACAGCAAAGGGGAACCAAGGTTGCAGGTGGAATTAAAGTTGCTAATCAGAGCAGGGCATGGTGATGCACACCTATAATCCCATCGGCTCCGGAGGGTGCAGCAGGAGGATTGCAAGTTCAAAGCCAGCCTCGGCAATTTAGCAAGGCCCTCAGTAACTTGGTGAGATCCTGTTTCAAAATTTTTTAAAAAATTAAAAAGGGTCAGGATTTGGCTCAGTGGTTAAGCAACCCTGGGTTCAAGAAAGAGGCAGGAGAGGGGGATCAGAAAAAGACCAGGGACTAAGAAGCAGGATGAGAGAGTGGCAATGTGCTGGCTTTGAAGAGGCCACACGCCAAGCAATGCGGTGGCCTCCGGGAGCTGGAAGAACAGAGCCACAGAGTCTCCCCCAGCACCCCAGGAGCAATGCAGCCCTGCCAGGGCCCAACTGTTCCCCCTGAGACCCATGTCAGCCATCTAAACTAGAGAACAGAAAGATGACACTTCTGTTGTTTAAACCACAGAAATTTGGAGTAATTTGTCACAGTAGCCACAGGAAGTTAACACTCCTATTAAAGCTGTAGGGCTCCTGGACCCTGCCCCTGACCTTACCAAGGGAATTCCTCCCATGGGCAGAGTGTGGTGGACATGGGCAGGCAAAAACCACCAGGATGCCCATGTGAACCCCTGACCCCAACATCATCCACCTCCCTAACCCTGGGCACAAGGGACCAGTCACCTGCGGTTTTGCTGCAGCATCTGCCCCTGTCCATTTTTTTTTCCAATGGGCCTTTTGATTTCAGCCTCCCTGGTCCCCCCATCCATGAGGTTCCATCAGTTGTCTTGAGGATGATTAAGTACTTCAGCACTTAGTCCCCAGTGTAGAAGCATCCCCTGGTCTGGATCATTGACCATGCCAGTGACTGTCAGCAGGAGACCTGGCAATGTCACCACTAGGTGCCAAAGTTGGCACGACTTCAGGTGGTCTCCTGGGGGACGCCCACCATGTGTACAGCTGTGTGGGAAATCACTGGGGAAGAATTGGAAGGAGTGTGTGTGTGTGTGTGTGTGTGTGTGTTCCCGGCAGCCCAGGATAGAAAATGGTGTGTTGATCGGTGTGTCACCTGGAATATTGTATTCCTCTCCCCTTCCCTGGTAACCTACCTCATTGACCACTAAGACTCATAGACCATAATGGCCCCTTACCCCACACAGGGTTGACTGGATCAGAGAAAACCTGCCCAAGCTGGACCAATCAGAGCTTCCATCCCTGGAATTTACAATGTGAGCTAAGAGAGAATCTGCCTTTTTGGTGACTATAAACATGACAGCTCAGAAACCATGAGGGGGGTGGTGTTTTGCAGGATTTTTGTTTTTGTTTTTGTTTTTGTTTTTGTTTTTGTTTTTGTTTTTGTGACCCATAGAAAGACCATGGATGCAAACAGAGCAGTCCCCAGAGAGGAGGGAGGGTGAAGCCGACCTCCCAGGAAAGCAGAGGAGAGATCTGAGTCACCTGCCTGTGCTGGTCCTCCTACTGCCTAGACCCAGCATCTTCACCCAGCCCATTCCCCTTGTTCTGCTTTAGTGGGCTTAGGTGTTTTACAACCAAAAGAACACTAACCCATGCATGACATCACTGCCACCAGGGTCTAGAATCCAGTAGGAAGTGTGTGTTAGAAAACACATTAAGATTTATAACCCATATTTACTTAGCTCCTCTAAAGTTTCCACTGAGCAAAATCTGGAGTAAACAGACAGCATGTCCCTTGTCTCCTGAGCCAGCGCTTCCCTGCTGCCGCAAGACACCCGGAGATCTGCTTGTCACCACAGTGCACAACCTGACGAGCAGGAGAATTGATGCTGATGGAGCTGTTCACCAAGAGGAAGCTGGAGCATGGGCTATGTTCTCCCTTCCTCCCCAACCCCAGCCTGCCCTAGGTTCATGTGATCTGGGCCCACCACAGATGGCTACCTGGAAGCAGCCAGCAAAATAACTTGCCCTCACATTGAATCTCCCTCCTCTGCCTCTCTCCACTCTTCTCTTGCTCTTTAGGGTTGCATTTCTAATAAGTTAATAGAAATCCTAGCCTCCAGCTCTGCTTTTTAGGGAACTCATTCCAAGATGCTCAAGATTTAAATGAGTCCCAGGGCTGGGGTTGTGGCTCAGTGGTAGAACGTTCACCTAGCACGTGTGCGGCACTGGGTTCAATCCTCAGCACCATGTAAAAATAAATAAATAAAATAGAGGTATAAAAAATAGTTTCTTTAAAAGAAATGAGTTCTATGGTAAACGTAGAAGCTGAACACAATAAAGATGAAAACGTCCTGCCTAATATTGTTTTTGGAAACTGAAAGTGGAATATATGCTAACTTAACTGAAGCACAGGGTTAAAATAACAGATCCCCTCCACCTAAATGACACTGACAGTGACTTTAGCAATTAAATCACTAACTGATTTCTCACACAAGAGAATGAAAGAGAGATAACCTTAGCAAATAAACTAAGTGTAACATCTCACTATCCACCAAATACAGGAGAATTTAATAAGATGCTTGAATAGGACTCCTCAAATAGCGCCAACCTGTGGCCATAGAACAGGCGCGTGGAAACCAAAACCAGAGAGGGCCAAACTCAAAGAGGCCTCTAGGTGGCGGGCTTCCAACATCCTTTGGATTCTGCCTATCGGAACATCCACTCCCAGGCTGTCTGCTTATTCAGGTTGATGTGAATTGGCCATTTTGACAAACTGAAATGTATAATGCATAGTTTTGAGAATTTAATAAGTCTTAAAAAAAAAAAAAAAAAAAGTTGAAAAGTGTTTTATCACAGATAAAGTATTATAAATTTAAATTGTAGAGGATGTTTTACTTGTCCATGAGCCACATGAATTTCACTGCTATGGCTGGTTGGAGCTCCCGTCCTGGAGATGGAAGCATTTGTGCAGCCGTGTTTGGTGAGGTCCTTGGTTCTGTTGTACTTCAACTTGGAGAGTCTGTGAGTTTGCTGCTTAAACAAGCACCACGTACAAATAAAACGCATTGTGTACAACTAAAAGCAAATAAATAAAAATATTTAAAAAAAAAAAAAAAAAAAACAAGGTGTGTTGACAACCACAACCTGTCCTAGAACAGCATCTGTCAAACAAGACCAGGGCAGACCCAGAGCACTGCGTTCAGCAGTACACTGAAGGCCACTGCAGGTGGAAAGAGTGGGGTGGGGGGCTGCGTGCAGGATGGAAGTAGCAGTGTAGGGATGTCATGATAACCACGGGAACATAGGTAGAGTCCTTTGTAATTACTCCTTGAGGAGATACTTTGCAACGAAGACTTTGCAGCTCCACAATAAAAGACTCACAAAAACCACCTGCTGCAGAGCTACGTGGCGGAATTGTACGCATCCACTAAGAACTGAGTTCAAGAAGCATTTGGATGAAATTGAGACACGTTTATGAGGTGTTGTAAAATGAAGACTATCCAAGCCCCAAAAGAGCATGATCCAATTTTTGTCAAAAAGTTTTCTTCAATGAAATGAATTAACTGCATGTGCGTATTTGTGGAGACAAAGATCATTGAGGATTATTATTTCTGAGACCAAAGGTAGGCCTACAGATTTTTTAGTGCTCTTTCTGCTTAGACACATTTCCTAGGTTTACCTTCTGTCTTTTTTTATTTTTACTTTTAATTACTGGCATCACTGTCTATCAGGCCCCATTCCAAGAGTCCTACAAATATCAACTCACTTGATCCTCACAACATGCCTATGAAGTAGGTAGTATTACTATCCCCGCTGTTATAAATGTAGACATTGAAGCCCAGAAAGGTAAAGGTAACGACTACTCAAGGTCACACAGCTAGTAGAGCCAGGACTCGGACTCAGGAAGCCCAGCTTCAGATTCTGTGCTCTCAACTAATAAAATAAAAGATAAAAAGGGACAGAAGGAAGGGAGGGGGAGGGGGAGATACTTGTACCACAGGGGAACAGTACACCACTGCTTTAAAAACAAAAACAAAAAAATGCTTTAATCTTTAATGCCTCCAAAATTTTATTATTAAAGGGAATTGGTTTTTTAAAGGGAAAGTATAAATTGAACAATAAACAAATATTAAATATGTAACCCCAAGTAAATTGACTGCAAGGATCCAAAAGCATGCACATAAAATCTCTGAAATAGGAGGCAGTTAATTTTTTTTTTTTTTTAATACTTCCTGCTGGCTTCTTCCCCTCTCAGAGCACAATAGGTGTGGAGGGGCTGCTTCCCTCTCCACACCTTCCAAGTCCTGACTTAGCCTCTCCAGAGCATGCCTCAACCTGACTGGCACCAAGGCTGTGAATTTTTTTTTTTTTTTTTCCTTAACTAAGTAAAAGCAAAACACATTGTTAAAAAAAAAAAAAAAAAAAAAAAAGGAAATGCCCAAGCAGAAAGCATGGCAGAACTTAAATACTAGTCTGCAGTTTTGAAAGTTTATCTCCTTCAAGACCAGAGTCTTGAAGTGAAACTGATTGATTAAGTGAACCAAAAGTGAACCGATTAAGTCAAGTCTACAGCAAAAAACATGAACCCAGGCAGACCCCCAGCCGGCTGCTCCGCGCAGGCAGGCAGAGCCAGGGCAGCCTGGCTCCCCTTTGATGAGACATGCGCTTCTCAGGTACATGGGGCCAGCGGGAGAGGGGGATGGAGAAGAGACAGGACCAGGAAGAGGAGGAGGGTGAGGAAGGAAGCTAGAGGTGGGAGGGAGCAGAGAGGCAGCCAGGGCAGGAGAGAGAAGGGAGTGGCAGGAGCTGTCCACCATGGCTGAGGTGGGCACCTCCAGAAGGGTCACACGTGGATCTTGAAAACTCAGCAGGCCTGAAACCGAAAAAAAAGGATTTCTTCCCTTTCCTCAGTCCCTCGGCACAGAGGGCAAAAAATCTCCACGTGCAAAACCGGCAAACGTGTCTTTGCCTGTTAAAAACATAATCGAGTTGCAATTAGGTAAGGAAGATTGAATGTCATCTGTACCAAGCATGAAGTAAAATCTTTTAGTGTCACTGCAGTATATTCCAGTACACAAAGCAGGAATGAACAGACACTTTAAAAAGCGATCTCCATATAAACAAAGCAGGTACTTCGTGGGAGAGGAAGACCCAAGCCCAGAGAGCAAAGCAGCTTCACACCTAGAGGACAAGACCAAGTCCCCTTAGTCCATTGAGCTCACTCTACCTCCCAGCGTCTACTTAACAGGTGTTTTTAAAATAGTCAGAGGTGAGATTGTTTCAAAGCAAGAGTATCCATGCCACTGCAAATGCCAAGTCTTCTACGTCAAAACCCTAAATTGGCAGATTGCCCCCCAACCCCCCACCCTGTGACCTCACCGCAAGCACATCATGTGCCACCTCCTCAGACCTAGCAAAAGCATCCACTCTAGTCCCAGGTAACCCACAAAGTCTCATTTGTTACATTTAAGAAATTCAGAGGACAGGCATAAAAGGAAGCAGGGAGGAAGACCAGGATCTAGCTCTCTTTCCCCAAGTTTTATATCATTTTTTTAAAAGGTCAGTCAGCACCTAATTTTTGCTCTTAGACTTTGACCAAATTGGATAAAAGTTTTAGCCTGATTTCCTTGGACTCAACTAATTTACAATTGACATGCTGAATGCTGTTTTACTTCACTTTGGTGCCGGTGGCCTAAAAACTTGACTTTTAAGAGGATATTTTCAAGGAACTCCACTGCAAGAATCCATTTTCATATCCAGAGGATTCCCTTATAATGGAGCTGAACTTACATAATGCATTTAAATGAGGAAATGCCAAGCGATTGGTATTCCACCCTTGTCTAACATTATTATTTCCCAATACTAAAAGGAGGTCATGAAGGCAAAAATACATGATTAGACACTTTTAAATCTTTATAATAAGATTTAAAATATTAGTTCTCTGGGCGTATATTTGCATACAGTTACCAAGACATAATTAAAAATCCCAAGGTACGACTTAATCAGCCTCTCCCCTCTTAAACCAATCAACTACAGAGACTGCTAGGCAGTGACCCAGTTACTTCTTCAGATGCTTAATTAGTCCCAGAAACACCGAAGCTCTTTTTTGTGCAGTGTAAATCTATTTCTGTTATTCATTAACACCTTAGAGCACTTTCTGCAGCTATTAGAGACAAGCCAATGGCAGGGCAACAGGGAGTCACCAACACAGGGGTCAGAGCCCACTCACTTCCAAACCAGGCCTGGCGAACATGCTTTGCTTTAAATGGAGAACGCAGAATTCCAACACAGATAAAATTAGATCCCAAAGTCATTATGAAGTTAATGAACAAATGTAATCGTGATGCAGATGCTACCACACATTCTGAGAGAAGTTAAATACTGCTGGTTTTATTACTCTCTAAATTTTCTCTTTAAGCAGGTGGAACATATTTTAAAGATAAATGAAGTGACTGAGAGGGATTTCTCATTTTTTAAATTTCTAGGTCTATGCAAGCCTGGGAACAGTACATACCCAAAGCTTCTGAAATTAATTTTCTCAGCTAAGCAAAAATCAAGCATCACGCCCAGAGTACTATCAATTGTAAATGTGACCAAATATAGACTATATGGAACTTAGAGTCTTAGTGATGAGATTGTTGGGTTAATCAACATTGTGGTTTGCTCAATGTGCTCAGCCCTGGACTGGACATAAACATAGATATTTCCCCTAATAGCATAAGAACGTTAAAAAGTGAGTTAAAAAATAGCATAAGAACATTAAAAAAGTGAGTCCTGCCGGGCGCGGTGGCGCACGCCTGTAATCCCAGCACTTTCGGAGGCTGAGGCAGGAGGATCGCGAGTTCAAAGCCAGCCTCAGCAATGGCGAGGCACTTAGCAACTCAGTGAGACCCTGTCTCTAATAAAAACACAAAAAAGGGCTGGGGATGTGGCCCAGTGGTCGAGTGCCCTTGAGTTCAATCCCCAGTACCACAAAAAAAAAAAAAAAAAAAAAAAGTGAGTCCTAGAGTCCATCTTTTTAAAAAGCTTAAGAGCATGACCACGGCTATAAAAAGCGATCTGTTTCCTGAGTGCTTCCAGGCTCTGCTTGGCTAATTTGCAATCACGCTCCACCCAACAATCTACACCATAATGTATCTTAGATCTCATGAGCTGGATTAATCGGGCCCAAACACTCATTCCATGACCTTCTCAAGACTTCTGCAGCCCCCCTGGAGCTGAGGGCTCAAGACCACCTCCAGCTCTGACTTCTCCCTCTAGGGGTGCCGGGTGTACAACACAGCCCACTGCACACACCCCACAGAATAGCCTGCGAAGATAGCACATCTCCTCAGGGGTAAAATGAGCCTTCGCCTTGGGCTGTCCCCTGCTCAGCTCAGATCTAGGGATCGTCCCACGACTCTCCCACCTCTCGGGTACCAGCCCCACCTCCAGGCTTCCCCCTGCCCTTCCTCCATCCCTCTGTCACTCAGTCACCCACCACCCAGATGGTGACGCTGCTGTCAGTCACGTTCTTCACTTATTTCACTCCGCCTCCAACTCTTGTCTCCTCTCGCCAGTGACATAACCAAGAGGTTCCCCTGTCCCCAAAGACAGTTTCTTCCCAAAACAAATTCTGCGGTTGAAGGTCATTTGCATTGACCTTCCCAGGAAGTATTGGTATCACTCTACAGTGGACTAAAAAGTAGGCTACATGAGAGAAATGCAGAACTTTAAATTTGTTACTATCAGAAACTTCAGCAAAATAGTCCTATCATGAAGAACAAAGACCAAAGAGTCGAATCCCATTGTACAATGACTCACTGACCATTTCAGATATGAAAAGATAGCTAACCCCTGACACAGCAGCTACATATAGTGAAAGCCTCCTGGGACGTGGAAGACAGGATTACCCAATTCTCCAGCATTGTTACTGCCGAGGCATCACCCCGTGGGTCAGTCTTTTCCATGCAGAAGCTTACACTGAGAAGAATCCTGCACGTGGTTGGGGATGGACCACCTCGACTTGAGGGCTCCAGGGCTCCGTGCCACCTCTTCCCTTGGCTCGGTGACGGCACACAGATCACTGCATTTGCCTATGAAATTTCTTCTGCCTGTGTGGCTAGCTGTCTGCTTGCTTAGGTCCCCCGGGGACAGCTGCTCAGGTTCACTGCCACAATCCGTCTTCCCAACAGCTGTCCATCTCACATGAGCTGCAGCGGACCGGCACTCACACAGGCAGGAGAGCCACGTCCAGGAGCTCCCAGGCAGCAAGCTGGGCATCAGACAGGCCCTGGAGTTGCTGATGGAGGCCGATTTGACGCTTCACCACACACCCATCTCCCTCTCCCCCGTGCTTTCCATACCACCGTAATCACACCCCTAAGCATTTGGTGCTGAGTTGGTTTTTCACTTTAATTCACTTAGGATTTTCAGCAGTGCTTGTCATGCTGGTCTTCATAAGGAGATGGTTAAACCTTGTTGAGAACGAAGATTCTCGTCTTTAATTTCTTTTCAATCTTCCACATGGCCTCGTACCGTGCTGCACAAATAATGATGCCTGACGCCCCAGCCACGAAAGCCGGTCATGGGGAAATTGTGACGACAGCAAAATCAGTCCCTAGTTACTTTCTTCTTCCTCTTTCACCCGTTCCTCCTCTCCACCCTACCCCACCCCATCCTTCCAGAGCCAAGAGCTCCGTGTCACCACGGCAGCAACCTACTCAGGCCTGTAGGGTGGGTCTAGATTTAGTGAGGCCAAAGGCTTATTCAAATAGGGGGTCCCACATTAAAAAAAAGAAAATATAAAACCATTTTTACATCCAGACATTAGAGTGAATATTTATTAAGAAAAAATAAAGAAAAGTAATTGTCATTATTTTAAAGCTAACACAAAATTCAGGGGGAAAAATCGAATGTTCTTATTAACTTTCTGAAAGACTTCTATATCAAAAATAGAGTTGGAGATAGAGATAAAAATACTTCTGAGCCGGGCGCGGTGGCGCACACCTGTGATCCCAGCACTTTGGGAGGCTGAGGCAGGAGGATCGCGAGTTCAAAGCCAGCCTCAGCAATGGCGAGGCACTTAGCAACTCAGTGAGACCCTGTCTCTAATAAAATACAAAAAAGGGCTGGGGATGTGGCCCAGTGGTTGAGTGCCCCCGAGTTCAATCCCCAGTACCAAAAATAATAATAATAATAATAATAATACTTCTGTTCACAAACTCTTTGATCTCCTCTTCATTCAACAACTTGAGAATATCTTCTAGGGTGAACCCAAAGACAACTGAGTCCTTCCTCCAGCAGAGTTGATGGAGATTTGTCTTTTCTTATGGGAAGTCAGAATGCACAAAACATAAACTCAAGAGACGTGTGTTGGTTCTTTGTTGTACCGTTTACAGCTGTGCACACTACAAAAACAGGAATGCTAATGAACTGTATTTTACATAATTCCTGTCATAAAGGAAGAAATGTATGGTATGTGTATTAATCAGATTTGTGTTGTTATAACAAGATGCCTGTCACTGGGTACTTTATAAAGAACAGAGATTTATTTAGCTCACAGTTTGGGAAGCTGAAAGTCCAAGATTGGGTGGCCCCATGTGTGTGGGTCTCTGGTGAGGGCCCCTCTGGCTGTATCACGACATGGTAGAGAAGGGGAAGGGAAAGTGACTATGTGCAGAAAGGTGGCCTCACTTTATAATCTCCCATGAGAGCAAGAATGCATGGCTGTCAGGAAAGCTTTAATCCATTAGTGAGGGCGGGGCCCTATGGCTTACTCACCTTCTGCTAGGCCCCACCTCCACACCACCACAGGGGACACCCAGCTTCCAGAGCATGAACCTCTGCATATCCAAATGATAGCAGTGTGTTTACCATTTCGCCACTTCATTACTAAGAAAAAGTCACGACAGCCGGGCGCGGTGACACACGCCTGTAATCCCAGCACTTGGGAGGCTGAGGCAGGAGGATTGCGAGTTCAAAGCCAGCCTCAGCAATGGCGAGGCACTTAGCAACTCAGTGAGACCCTGTCTCTAATAAAATACAAAAAAGGGCTGGGGATGTGGCCCAGTGGTCAAGGGCCCCTGAGTTCAACCCCCAGTACCAAAAAAAAAAAAAAAAAAAAGTCACGACAGAAGGAAGTTCCCATTTTTTATGAATGAGAACCCAACCCTCCACTCTGGGCACATTTGCAGATTGAGAGTTCTCCCCACAGACTGCTTCTGGTTCATGCACTTCAAAACTAGCCTTTCCTTAGTGGCACAAATACTTGGATGCCGCGCACCATGGTACACACTCACAAGAACATGGCCTTGACCCTGGATCTTCAGATCATGGCTCTGGATGAATGCGCACAGCAGAAAAACCTTACTTGTGCTCACCATGGACATATATCCCACGTGACCTAAATGCAATGTTTTCCCTTCGGCTGAACCTTCAAAATATAGTTCCACTCCAACTCCTCACTTTAAGAGGGGACACTATATCAAGGGGAAGTCACGGCAGAAAGAGACAGTGATCTTAGTTAAGATACTGATGTCTCAGTCCCTTTGAGCCACTGTAACTGTGATAAGAGAACTAAAGGGACTCCCTCTTGTTCTTCAGCAGCCCTCTTAGGAGTTCTGAGGAATAGTTCTGTTTCTCAGAAATAATAGAACACGGAAAGTCCTGCCTCTGTACCCGTTAATCGTTACCTAGCATAATACGCTTGACAGCATAAAAATAGCAATTCCTATACAATGTAAGATTGCTCTCTTTGGTTTCCATTTTTCCTGGGCAAATACTTTGTCAGAGACTGATTGTCTAGACCTTAGTAACCATTCTCTAACATGTACCCAACTAGGGTCATCTTGACCCCATTCCCTTCTACTTGATCATTGCTATACCAACCTGGAAAGTCCTGTTGCTTCCTGACTTGGAGCAATAACGCCGCGGGAGAAAAACTCGGAGGCAGAATGAAGATGAAAGAAGGTTTTTTATTCTTCGGCTTTAGCAATCTCTCAAAACTCTAACACTGGCTCTTTCAGCAAACTCTCTGACTCTTTACTTCTTCTGACTACTGACTCTTTACTTCTTTACATTCTTTTACTTTTACTTTCTCTGACTACTGACTCTTTACTTCTTTACTTTCTTTTACTTTTACTTTCTCTGACTACTGACTCTTTACTTCTTTACTTTCTTTTACTTTTACTTTCTTAGAAAGAGCGGGGAGAGAGAGAGAGAGAGAGAGAGAGAGAGAGAGCTTCTTCTTTCTTTCTTCTTTCTTCTTCGGCAGCCTTGGCCTGACTCTGACCAGCAACAACTTCTCTCTATCTTCTAGTCTGACTCCTCACCCGGTTATATATCTTTAGCTTTAACAAGGACCACAGGTGCGTCTCACAGGTCACGGGCATACAAAGATTCTTTCAGGTGGAAACCAGAACATCTCTTATGGCCGTCAGCTAACCGCAATTAACCATCTCCTATTAGGGCTCCTTCAAGTCCTATGGGAAATATTATTGTACCCATTACTTTGTCTTGCTAACTGCCTAGATTCAGCTTCTGTGCCGTGGCTTGCTTGCATTGGCTGAAACCCTGCAAACGAATATTCCGCCCTCTGTGATTTTTCTCTTTATAAACCCTTGAAAATCACTGCCAGCGCGCCATCTTGTCACACTGTGTGATGTGTGAGGATGGTGGCCACTGATCAGCTTAATAAAGGCTTTTTATTGGCTCAAGTATGACGTGGCTTGGAGTTTTAATTGGCATTATGCTGGGTACAACATTTTTGGTACAACAGTAACAAAATACCTGTGATAGGATGATTTATAAATGACAGAAATATGAGTTCCCACCGTGAAGTCCAAGATCAAGACGCAGGCAGATTCTGTCTGGTGCAGGCCCACTCTCTGCTCCAAACAGGCACCTTATTGCTGCATTTTCGCATGGTGAAGGGCAGAAGAGACTAACAGACTCCCTCAGGCCCTTTATGAAGACATGAGTGCCCCTCATGATCATGACCTCGTCACCTGCTAAAGACCTCACCTCTTAACACTACTGCATTGGGGATTAAGTTTCAACATGAATTTTGGAGGGACATGAACACTCAAACCACAGCACCTTACCTCTGCAGATTGTGTAAAAACCATACACCCATGGAACACACTGCTTGGCCTTTTTCCAAACCCCATGGCTCACCCTGAACCCAGCTCTAATGAATAATGTTTATGAAGTACGTTATCTCACCCCTGCACCTTACATTCACCAAGTCATCTGCTTCTAAGTCTATCTTGTGAGGAAGACAATAGTTCCAGCTCATCAGTGAAAGACTGGGGAGGTTCACAGCAACTTTCTGAGAAGATAGCCCATAAAACCGTTTCTCATGAGAGGCTAGAAGACAGCGATGGGATACTGTTATGGTTTGGATGTAAGTTGTCCTCCAAAAACTCATGTGTGAGACAATGCAGGGAAGTTTAGAGGAGAAATGATTGGGTTATGAGAGTCTTAACCCTATCAGTGAATTAATCCCCTGACAGGATTAACTGGGTAATAACTGAAGGTGGTTAAGGTGAGGTGTGGCTGGAAAAGGTGGGGCATTGGGGGGGGGCGTGCCTTTGGGGTATATATTTTCTATCTGGAAAGTGGAGTCTCTCTCTGCTTCCTGATCATCATGTGAGCTGCTTCCCTCCACCACACTCTTCCGCCATGATGTTCAGCCTCACCTCAAGCCCCGGGGAACAGAGCCAGCTATCTATGGATTGAGACCTCTGAAACTGTGAGACCTCAAATCAACTTTCCTCCTCTAAAGTAGTTCTTGCCAAGTCTTGTAGGCACAGCAGCAGCAAAAGAAAGCTGTCTAAAACAGATACGAACATGCTTTAAATTGTACACACTTTCACATTCCTTGAGGCCTTTTTTTTTTTCCCCAAGGCTATCAATTGCTTTTTATTTTTCTGTAGTAAGAACACTTAACATCACATCTAACCTTTTACTGAATTTGCCAGTGCACGATATATTATCATTGACTATAGATATAATGTTGGACAGCTTATGCATCTAGCTTAACTGAAATTTTATGCCTCACTTCACCTTTACCCCCGCCTCTGCTACCACCACGACACTCTTTGGTTCTATGAGTTTAGCCATTTTAGATATCTCATCTCTTTTGGTCAGTTTTTTTCATCTCTGTGATCAAACGCCATAACAAGAACAATGTATAGAAGGAAAAGTTTATTTGGACTCATGGTTTTAGAAGTTTCAGTCCATGGATGGCCACTACGTTGCTCCAGGCCTGAGGTGAGGAAGAACACCATGGTGGAAGAGCGTGGTCGAGGAAAGTGGCTCAGGACGTGGCACCAGGAAGCAGAAAAAGAGAGAGAGCCTCCCCTCACCACAGACAAAATAGAAACCCCAAAGACACACCCCTGGTGAGCCACCTCCTCCAGCCACACACTACCTGCCTACAGTTACCACCCAGCTAATCAATATCAGGAGATTGATTCATTGATTAGGCTCTCAAAACCCTCTGAGCGTTCTTGCATTGTCTCACCCTGGAGCTTTTGGAGGACACCCCATATCTAAATCATAACATCATCCAAGCTGAGAGAAGCAATATTTGTCTTTCTGCCTCTGACTTAGCATAGCAGACTCAAGGTTCACCCATATTGCCACATAGTGCTGGATTTCCTTTTTTAAGACTAAATAGTATTCACTAAAAATGTGACATATGTATATATCAAATATGTAGATATATGATATACAGATATATATACATAGACACATACATCATGTCACATGATATATATCATGCATTTCCTATGCTATGGACAATTAGGTTGTTTCCACATCTTAGCCCTTGTGCTAGTGCTATAATAAATATAGGAATGCTAAAATCTGTTTGAATCCTGATTTCAATTATTTTGGATAAATAAACAAAAGTGGGAGATTTATGATCATACAGCTGTTCTATTTTTTATTTTGGAGGGAAGCCCCCTACTATTTTCCATAGCAGCTGTACTATTTTGCATTTTCACAGTGTGCGAGGGTTTCAACTTTTTCACATCCCTGCCCCTGCCCTCACCCCCCCCACACACACACACACATAAAACAACCATCCTGCCAACTAGAGGTGATATCTCATTGTGGTTACAATTTTTAAATTAAAAAATAACTTATAGGGCTGGGGTTGTGGCTCAGCAGTAGAGCGCTCGCCTAGCACGTGCGCGGCCCGGGTTCGATCCTCAGCACCACGTACAAATAAACGCATTGTGTACAACTAAAGCAAATAAATAAATATTTTTTAAAAAGACTCTGTTTCTTTAAAAAAAAATAACTTATAGTATATTTTCAAGACCAGATAAAGAATTCACACAAACAGGGAAATTATTGACACTAAGTTCAGGCCTTTATAAAACTGTTGTAGGTTGAATTGTGTCCCCCCCCCTCAAAGAATATTGAAGCCCTAACCCCTCATTACTTCAAGATGTGCTTTTATTTGGAAAAAGGTTCTTTGAAGATTTAACCAAGTCAGGATGAGATCACTAAGGTGGGCTCTAATCCAATATGACTAACATCCTTATAAAAAGAGGAAATTTGGACAGACATGCACAGAGGAGAAGATGACATAAAGACACAGGGAGACACAGGCCATGGGACTGGAGAGAGAGAGCTACAGCCCAGGGCCACCTGGGGCCACCAGAAACGAGGCAAAGGCACAGAAAGAGACTCGGGTGTCAGTGGCCTGTCTGGGTCCTTGACCTCAGACTTCCAGCCTCCAGAAATGGGAGAGAACAAGTTTCTGTTGTTTGAAGCCACCCAGATGGTGGCATTTGGGTACTGCAGCCTTAGGAAACTAATGCAAATACCTTCTCTTCAGATGAATAGATTTTTAAGGATACTTTACAACGTGAAGGGATAACTTTAGTAAGGTAAAATTTGAAGCCAGAGAGAACTTGGGGCACCAGTTACAATCCCTAGAGACAACTGGGTGTGCAGCCTAATTGTACAGGTGAGACTGACGCTGCTGTGACCAATAGGTTGCAGCAGACCTGACTGTCGCGGCTGGGTCACAAAAGTGATGTAGCTGTCAATGTTTACAGCAGCACATTTCACAATAGCTAAACTGTGGAACCAACCTAGATGCCCTTCAGTAGATGAATGGATAAAGAAAATGTGGTATATATACACAATGGAGTATCACTTAGCAATAAGAGAGAATAAAATCATGGCATTCTCAGGTAAATGGATGGAGTTGGAGAATATAATGCTAAGTGAAGTTAGCCAATCCCAAAAAGCCAAATGCTGAATGTTTTCTCTGATATAAGGAGGCCGATTCACAGTGGGGTTGGGATGGGGAGCATAGGAGGATTAGAGGCACACTAGAAAGGCTAATGGGGAGGGAGGGAAAGGGAGGAGGCAAAAGGGCGAAGAAAAAATAAAGATGGTAGAATGAGATGGATATCATTACCCTAAGTGCATGTATGAAGACACAAATGGTGTGAATATACTTTGTATACAACCAGAGATATGTAAAAAGGTGCTCTATAAGTGTAATAGGAACTGTAATGCATTCTGCTGTCATATATAACTTAGAATAAAAAAACAAATTTAAAAAAAAGTGATGTAGCTGCCACCTCCCCCTCTGGAATATCCCCTCTGTGAAGCTTTCAGCCTCGGTGAAAGCAGCCCGCCGCCTGAGGCCCCCTTGCTGCGAAGAAGCCCCGAGTAGCCCCACAGGCACCGCAGAGACCATGTGCTGAGACCATGCGGAGAGAAGACGCTGGGCCAGCCTCCCAAGGCCACAGGAGAGACCCACGCCAAGCCAGAGGCACCCAAGTGGCCCACAGAAATGGGAAGAGCTAAGACAATCATTGCTATTTGAAGCCACCAAGTCTGGGGGTGACATGATAAACAGCAACGACACCCAGGACAATCTCCAACTTTCTAGAGCTTCGATTGTTATTCGGAAGAACATGCTTTTGCAGTGATGGGAATCCAGGGCCTCATGCATGCTAGGCCAGGGCACTACCACCAAGCCATGTCCCCAGCCCAGAAATACTGCTAATATTGCTGCTTTGTTATCTGTTTAAATATATTTTATTGTGAAATTGGAACATCAGATCTAGGTTAAGAGTCGCCCTGGCCCAGCTGTTCTTCATGTGAAAGGAGAGGAGAACACTGTGGAACTCAGGCCACCTTGGTACGCAAAGCAAGAGATCAGTTCCAGCACCTTCCTCTGATGAGAGGTGGGCAACCGAATTAAAGGTTTTTGAAGCCTAATCCAGAGAGGGCAGGGGAGGAGGGGGAGGGCATGTGCCAAACCACAGCCCAGGGTTCTTCGGACCTGGATAGCAACAGTTTGAGCCTCACTTAAGTTTGTCAGCAAGGTGTCATTTTCTAGTCCTTTGCACCCTATTAAAAATGTATCTGTTACTGCAAAAGTTATCAATATTCAATGGGGACAGTACCTTGAGTGGAGGTCTGGTCCCATCATTGCACTTACAAGCTGGTTTTTTTTTTTTAATCTTTCATTTATTTATTTATTTTATAATAGTACTGTGCATTATAATTCATAATAAACATATAGAGCATCTTTTTACAAAACACTGTATACAATGTATATTCGTACCACTCAAATCTTCAATCATGCATTTAGGGTAAAGACATCCATCTTATTCAACCACCTTTTCTTTTTTCCCCTCCATCCCCCCTTGCTCTCTTCCTTCCTCTCCCTCCCCTTTGTCCTTTCTAGCATTCCTCTAATCCTCCTATGTACCCCGACCCAACACCACTGTGAGTCAGCCTCCTTATATCAGAGGAAACATTCGATATTTGGATTTTTGAGATTGACTAACTTCACTTAGCATTATATTCTCCAACTTCATCCATTTACCTGCGAATGCCATTATTTTATTTTCTTTTATTGCTGAGTAAAATTCCATTGTGTATATGTACCGCATTTTCTTTATCCATTCATCAACTGAGGGACATCTAGGTTGGTTCCACAATCTAGCTATTGTGAATTGTGCTGCTATAAACATTGAAGTGGCTGTGTCACTGTAATATGCTGTTTTTAAGTCCTTTGGGAATAGGCCCAGGAGTGGAATAGCTGGGTCATAGGGTGGTTCTATTCCTAGTTTTCCAAGAAATCTCCATACTGCCTTCCGTAATGGTTGCACCATTTTGCAGTCCTACCAGCAATGTATGAGTGTGCCTTTTTCCCCACATCCTCTCCAACATTTATTGTTGTTTGTGTTCTTAATGGCTACCATTCTGACTGGAGTAAAATGAAATTTTAGAGTAGTTTTGATTTGCATTTCTCTAATTGCCAGTGATGTTGAACATTTTCTCATATTTGTTGATTAATTGTGTATCTTCTTCTGAGAAGTGTCTTTTCAATTCCTTAGCCCATTTGTTGATCGGGTTGTTTACTTACAAGCTGTTTGACCTTAGGCAAATCACTCAACCTCTCTGAGTGTCTGCATCTCTGAATCTTTTCATCAGTGAAACAGAACTACCACACTTTCATGTGGAGCCGTGAACATGAAAGGATTGTGTGTGAGTGTGCAGCATGCCTCACACAGGCCAAGCCCTCACAAAATGATGACCATCTTCCCATCTTCCTTTTCTAGCATTAGCTCTGCTGCTAATTAGCTGTGTGATCTAAGAAAACTGACTTGGCCTCTCTGACCTCTGATTTTATTTTATTTTATTTTATTGTGAAATTGGAACATCAGGTCTAGGTCAAGAGTCACCCTGGCCCAGCTATTCTTCATGTGAAAGAAAGGAGAGGAGAACACTGTGGAACTGAGGCCACCTTGGTGTGAAAAACTGATTTGGCCTCTCTGCGACAGTAGATTTTAGCTGGTAAAAGGAGTGGTCCCTTGTTCCTGTTCATTACTTTCTCCCTGGATTTCTGCAATCAACTGTATCTCCCTCTTTGGTCCCATCTATCCCAAACCATCCTGCCCTTGGTCCCTAGGCTGCTCTTGAACTGGAAAGACAGCTGTACTCTCCTGACCCCTCTCATCCCTGCCTGCAAGGATAAGTCCAAAACCTGGTGCATGATGCCCTTCACGGTGGGTCTTGGGACGCCTTCTGCAACCTCAGCCCAGCACGTCTCTGTGGCCCGAACCCCAGCTGCTCCAGCCCCTGCAGGGCCAGCAGCCTCCTCTCGTCCACGTTGCTCTCTTCCATTTCATTGTCCAGCTTCAACTCATGCTTCACCTCTCCAGAAAGTCCCCTTTGACCCTCCTGGGAGGAGTCAGCCCCCCAGATCTCCATGCCAAAAACAGTCCAGGGAATGCTCCCAACACTGAGCTGGCCATTGTCGATGAAATGGCCTGTCTGTCTCTTTGGTTTTAATTTTAAACTCCCTGCAGGCAGGGACATATCCCTCTCTGTCTCTGTCCCCAGCATCACTGTTACATCATATATGCTTGTTGGACATGGAATAATGACCAAACAGCAAACAGGGACGTTGCTGGACCTCTGGTCACTCATTCACACCACCTTGGCCCCCTTAGGGTCCAACAGGCTTTGGACTTCTTTAAAAATTTCATCTACTGATGAGAAAAGTCCTCAGAATGCAGCCCATGACCAGCTTCTTTATAAGTCACCGCTGCACAAATTTCTGGTTTAAAAGACTCTTTAAAAAGAATGAAACTTTAGTGTTCTGTTTCTCTTCCCTGGAGTCTGCAGTTTGCATTTAAAATCACATTCAGGATCGCGATTGTGTCTTAAAAATCGAGACTCCGTGAATCGAGACTCATGGAGAATTTTCTGGCACAGTAAAGGAGGAGACAGTGGACAGACAGTGCGGGAGACGTCGTGCCATATCCTGAGCTGGACAGTGCTGGCAGGATGCGGGTCACATCCAGAAAGGCAAGACCACGAGGACCAGGCTGGGAACTGATCGATCACTCCAAGGAGTCCATCCATTCCCCAGGTCCTGACTCCTCGAGGTCTCTGTCCCAACCCACTCCCCCTCCTCCTCACACCAGCCCCCATGGTCTCTACCAACAGCTATCCCAAAAGACAAGGTGCACAAAAGCCTGGGCCTTAGCTCTGAATGACTTGAGTTTGAGTTGGTCGCTGACGTACACTTGCTGTGTGTCCTTGAGCCAGCCTTAAGGCTACCCCTCTCAGCCCCAATTTTCTCATCCATAAGACAGAGATCACACCATCACCTGCCTCACACCTGTGGACACTGCTTAGCAGAGCATGTAGTTGACACCGCAGACACCTTAAACAGTGAAAACTGGCTTCCTCAGAGTTCAAGTCCCAGATCAAGTGCCTACAGGTTTGGTTCCTCCTAAGGCCTCTCTCCTGGGCTTTCAGGTGGCCACCTTCTTGCTGTATCCCCCAGTGGCTGCCTCTCTGTATGTGTTGATGTCCTCACCCTCTTTTCTTACAAAGACACCAGTCAGGATGGAATAGGGCCCACACAAGTGACCTCGTTGGACTTTACTCACCTCTTTAAAGATCCTACCTCCAAATACAGTCGCATTCTGAGGGACAGAGGACTCAGGACTTCAGCCAATGCATCTGAGGAGGCCCTGATTCAGCCCATAACACATAGCAAGCACTTGGCTGCTGTGCTTATCAAAGCCTACCTCGTCAGCTACGACGTTAAACCTTTGTGGTGTGAGTGTGCGTGTGTGTGTGTGTGTGTGTGTGTGAGCGCGTGCATGTGTGTTGCAGGGAGCTAGAGCACTCTACCACTGAGCCACCACATCCCCAGCTCATGTTGGTGTCTTTTTATTAAACTGAAGCTCTGAGTTTCCTGGAGGACCAGCTCCTCCTCCTCCTTCTCTGTCACATGCTCTTCAAAGCCCTGTCTGGTCCCTGGCCATTGCTACAGCATCATGGGCGGCCTCAGTCCCACTGGGCTCCTCCCCAGGCCTGTATCAGGCCTCAGCTCTTCAGGAGGCCACCTCTTCTAGCGGGAGAGCTCCGCCACCCCAGCCTCTTGCTGGCTGTAGAGTAGACCCCTCTGCGCCCTCGCCACAGCCATCTTCCCCGCCAGCCGTCAGCTCTGCGCACAGCCCGTGCTTGTCTGTGCCCTGACATGCCCCATCCCCCGCACAGATCCTTACACCCGCTTGGGCCTCTTGGGGCATCGCTGCCACAATGAGCTATGGCACTTCCTTGAGAGCCAGGCCTTGCTTTGCTTCTCTTAATGAACAATAAAGAAGGACAGCTCACAACGCTAATGTACCACAAGCCCTTTTATTCTTTCCCCAAAACAGGCTAAAGAATACTCAGAAATGACCCATACAGGGAGGGGCTGGGGTTGTGGCTCAGCGGTAGAGCGCTCGCCTAGCACGTGTGCAGCCGGGTTCATCCTCAGCACCACCTAAAAGTAAAGGCATTGTGTACAACTAAAGCAAATAAATGAATAAATAATAAAAAAATAAAAAGAAATGACCCATACAGCCTGCAGCTTTCCAAAGATCAGATTTTTTTTTTTTTTTTTTCTAATATCCAGTTGGTCCACAGAAATCCACAACCACTCCCTGGGCGGTGGTAGTGGACTCAGCCTGCAGCCCCCAGCCAAGCCCTACCAACCCTGGAGGCTGCTTCAAAAAAGAAAGACATCTGACATCTAACTGTCTCCCTGGTAGAAATGGCGGCCTGTGGGAATCCAAGCATAATTCTATGACCGCGCCTGGGGCAAGTCCCACGTCTGCTTTCTCAGATAAGCAGACCCCAGCGTCAGCTCTGGACAGTTCCTCGCAGGGCTCTGTCAAGCACGGCACTGCTCTTTCTCAGTGTACGCTCCATGGCCTAGAGTTGGGCCCGGTGACTTTCTTTAAGTGACCCAAAATCAGGGGGCAGTGGGCACAATTAGTACCTCTTATTTGGTCCCCACAAGAAATGGGGGGAAACATCATTAATTGTGTAATGATGTAGTTAATTGTGATATTTCAAAGCCAGAAAAGGTCTGTTAGAAAGCACTTCATACAGATGGTATCTAGGAAAGCAGGAAAGGAGGGAAGGGAGGGCTGGGAAGGGGAGACAGGGAGGGAGAGAGGGGAGGAGAAAAAAGAAAAGGAGGACTAAAGGAAAAGAAAGAGGAAGGAAGGAGTGAGGAAAAGGAAGGAGGAAGAGAGGGAAGAAGAGATGAATGAAGAAAGGGGGGAGGGTGATGGAAGGAGGAAAAGAGAAATGGAGGAAGAAAAGAAGGAAAGGTCACATTCCCCAGAGCTTTCCAACAGTACTTTAAACTTACTAGGTACTTAATAAGTGTTTGCTGAATTGAACTGAACTGCTCAAGTATCTTTAATACCATTTTTCCTACTCCAGCCTCCCTTCCTACACATTTTCTCTAGAGAGAGGTAAATACAAAAGGAAAGCATCCATTCAGCCAATGTGATATCCTTCCGGGCACACGTGAACCTGGCAATGGGCTGGGCCTGCCCCTGACAAGAGAGGACAAATGATCCACACACTGTCTTCACACAGGTTTCCTGGGAGGAGACTCAACAGTCTGGGAAATAGCCCTGAAGGTAATTTACTCAGGATGAAGCTATCTGCTTCTATTCATAGACAAAGTAATGAGTGAACAGTACACACTATCTCTTCTTCTTCTTCTTCTTCTTTTTTTTTTTTTTTTTTTTTTTTTTGGTGTGTGTGTGTGTGTGTGTGTGTGTGTGTGTGTGTGTGTGTGTGTGTCTGTTTGTTAAAGACCATAAGAAGCAAAGCCAAGTGCAAACAGTAGAGAGGTATAAATAAACAACCTTTATGCTCAGTGCCAGGGAAGAGCTAAGCATGACGAAAGGAGAAACTGTACCAGGAAAACTTCCTCCTGGCGTTTCTTATGCAGCTAGCAGGAACCAATTCCTCGAAATAGCCACATTCACAGCATCTTTTTCCTAATTCTGATACTAGCTTCAGAAATGGCATTACCCAGGTCTGGGGGAAAAAACCTCTGCCTTCCCCTGAGAAATGCAAAGTTCTGTGAAGGTCACATTTCAGGGATGTGACAATTTATATGCATTAAATTTGGCTTCAGTGTCTATTTATCCTAAATAATGTAACTACAGAAATCCACATCTGCAGCACTGATGATAAATGATTAGGGCTGCTGAAATCTTTTCCCTATCAACCTTGGATTAGGGGCAAGAAGCTGCCAGAGAAGAGTATCAAGAAAGTGATGCTCTGTGGGAAAGAGAGAAAGACCCAGCCCTACATTTTTGTTTCTTTGCTGTTCCTCACATTGATCTGGGCATGCTCATTTACCACCTACTTCCGATTTATGTAAAATAGGAACTGCTTGCTCAGCTGGGGGAGAGAGCATGAGTTGCAAAGAAGTATTTACAATAATGTGACCTATGGGCACAGAAAACAGAAAATATTTACCAAAGGATACTCAGTTTGTCTCAGAAGTTGTACAAACATTTTAGAAGCATTATTTTTTATAATTTTTTCACTACTATATATACATGTATATATATACACACGCACACATATAATACATCATATACATGTATTTATAATAAAAATTTATAAAGATAAATTAAAATCCTCTTTAATGCCACTAATCACAGATCATCAGTATCAATATTTTAGTATATACTCTTTTTTTCTGTTTCCTATACATATTTATAAACATTTCTATTTTCATAAAATAGAAATGTATTCATTTAGTAACCTTTTTTGCTCATTAATCATAAACACGCTACTAAATATTGTTCAATAACATTCAAGGTAAGGGGGTTTTGCAAACTTAATAGATAAAAAGAGGTATTTTAACTTAATTTCTTAAAATACTACTGAGATTTGATAATTTTAACTTCAACTTGAACAGATTAGAGAAAATTGGAGGCAAAGAGTACAGTAGTGAAACCTCAGAGCAAGATTAATTAATAAAACATAAGAACATTGAAAGCTAATAGTAGTGTTTTATATCCTTATATGGTAAAATGTGGTAAACATATATTATTATGGAATTGTGGAATTTAAATTAAGACAAACAAAAAAAGTCACTGTCTTACCGGTATTCAAAACAGCAATGCCATCATCTGTCACTTTTGGGTCACCATTTGCTTTGACAATGGGAAGAAGAGTCTTCATAAAGACTAAAATGAACTAAGTATCACACAATGGATCTATTGGAAACTCCAAGTATTTATGATAGGTAAATTACATGAAAATAAGAATATTGATAATATTAACATGTGATTCCCATAACAAGATCCTCACAAGTATAAAACAGCAACTTCTGAGCAAGGTAAATATTTACAGAGAAATTTCTGCATGATCTCACAAGTAGAATTTAAAAAAAAAAAAAAAAAAAAATTGAAGCCATGGAATCAAGAGAGTACAACGGTGGTTACCAGGGGTGTGGGAGATAGTAATTGAAGGAAACAAATTTTCAGTTAGATAGCAGGAATAAATTCAAAAGATCTCTTGACCAGCAGGGTGACTAGAGTTAGTAACAATGTGTTGTATTCTTGAAAATCAATGAGTATATTTAGTATTTTCGCCACCAAAAAATTGATCAGTATGTGAAGAAATGTATATGATAATTAGCTTGATTTAGCCATTTCACATCATACATGTATTTCAAAACTATGTGATGTACATGATAAACATACAACTTTTATTTGCCAATTAAAATCATTCAAGAATTTTGCAGAGAGGAGATAAACGCTGAAGTAGATAAACCATAGATATATACATTGTTCTTAATTCAATAGGTATAAATTTATATTTATTAAATCATGATAGGGTGCATCTTATTGATCAGCACAATAGAGTAGCTAGATGAAAATATATAAATATAATCTCCCTAGAAGGCAAATGCAATTTACCTAATTTTATTTTTCATTTCATAATATTCATTAAAATTAAAAAAAAAAAAATAAGAGGGCTAAGGTGTTGCTAGCTCACTGAGCTCACTGGTAGAGTGACTGCTTACATTCCGGGCGAGGAGGGGACTAAAAATTTTTTTAAATAAAAGCAAGACCAAAGGAGGAGAAAGCTGATTTGAATGCATAGCACGCCAGCTGCATCTCACCTGCTGTGCACCGAGGCAAGTGTAGAGGACAGAAGGAAACCACCCAGAGGGACTTTTTTGCAAGCCCTCCCTCTCCCTCTCTCCAAGGGAACTAAACATTTGCTTTTGTCCAAACCCAAGGGCTAATGAGAGCTAGTAACAACCAACAAACTTGGCGCAAAAGCGACGTTCGCCACACCTAGATATCTTTGATGCTTGCTATGGGACAATGGGTTGCTTGAGTCCACGTCGCCAGCACCAAGAGGAAGAGAGAAAACGGCAGAGTCGACGCAGGAGGGGAGGTGACCCTCCCCAACCTATTACTTTTGCATTTTATTGGTCCCCCTGGTGGGCATGACTGACAACTATCAAGTAAGAGGAAAACCTGAAAAACTCAAGAAACAGCAACTCTCACCCTAAGAGCTCATGAAAGCGCTCTCAGGCCCCAGACGCTAAAGTTTAGCCCCAGAACAAAAGCCTGTCCCCACCCCCACCACCCACGGCCACTGTCACCACCCCGGGGCCCGAAAGCCCAGGGCCTCTCGGCTGCGCATGCGCAGCGGCGGGTCGGGCCGGGCCAGGCTGGGCTGGGCTAGGACCACGCGGACCGAGCACGCACAGTACCAGCTTGTCCATGGCGCTGCGCTGCGGCGCTCCGCAGGGACTCGCCGCACCGTGGCCGCCGCCCAGTCCAGAGACCCCGGCGCAGCCGCTGCCCACGTCGCTGGCCCGCGGCTGTCCCCGGAGTCCACTCCGGCCGCGCGACGCCGGGCTTGCTGGGCTGTTTGCAGCTCCCGCGGTTGCCATAGCGACGAGCAATGCTCCGCCTGGACCAGGCCGGGTCCTCCCGCCCCTCGCGTGGCGCTGCTCATACCGGCTCCAGAGACCAGCAGCTTGCTGGGCAGCGGGCTCTGAGCGGGCTACTGCAGAGGACGGGCGAAATCCAGAGCTTTGGGCCCAACATGCCATTTCTGCACATCAGTTTTCTGTTAGGTCTCAGCTGAATGGTATTTCCAACGTCATATAGCCACATCTACTTATTTGGAAATTGCTTGAATGCGAAATGTTAAGAGTTCTTAGCTTCAGGAGAAAAAAATAATAATTCAACTGGAATTTAGGAGGTTTCCATTTTAATTTGTCCAGCTTCCCAAGCCTGGAATTATACTTTGATTTTTCTCATTGTTTCCTTGCCAGGTACCTTTACAATTGTTTCTTCATCTTAGACCACAATGGAAATTTTTAACCTTGAGTTTTAACCTGGAGGTGACCAAGATAATTTCCTCATTACTGTCTCCCCACCAGAAAAATACCTGCAGTGGCATGTATGAATTCCAAGCAACTCTACCTTGAAGGGCTTTGAAAAGGAATTTGAGTAGAAATATTTTCTATCTGCAAACTCTCCTATCTCATCTGGGCCAGCGCTGTCCAATAGAAATATGATGTGTGGTATTTGTGTAAGTTTACATTTGCTAAAATCCATAGTTCAAAAAGTAATTTTTTATTTTAATAATACATTTCATCTAACCTAATATATCCAAAATATTATTTTAATGTATTATCACTATATAAATTATTCATGAAATATTTTACATTCTTTTAATCTTAGTCCCTCAAAATTATGCTGATGGGCATATTCAGTTCAGATTAGCCACATTGCAAGTGCTGGATAATCAAATGCAACTGCTTGCTGCTATCTTGGAAAGGGCAGGTATACTAGACTGTAAACTCTAGGAAGACCAGCCCCAAACCTCCATGAGGAAGAAAGGGCTGCATTACCTCATAATGCCTACCAAACACCTCATTAACTCTTAAATAATTATTCTGATGCAAAAAAAAAAGAAAAAGGTTTTTAAAGCAGCATAAACAATCTCAGAAACAGAAAAATTTAAATGTCCTCTGAACAATGTGGCTTTGTAGGCAATTTGTGTAAGTTTGCCTTAAAATGGCATCCTTGCCATGCAATGCCTTTCGTGTACACCTCAAGAAGATACTGACCTGGGGCTCAAAGTAAATGAGTTCCCTCTACCCCTGGTCTGTCAGGGACTGCAAAGTGTTACCATCCTTCCTCCCTTTTTACAATTTTGCCAGTTAATATCCTACTATCTCCATAATAATCACCCAAAGACTTTAGAACCCAGCCACCAAGAAAATAATTATTATTCTAAAAGAGATGAAAACTCAACTTGGTGAAAGAAAGCATCTGCAGGGGAAAACACTCTCCACAGAGGGTAGATCTGAGAAGGAAGAATGAGAGCTCACATTTTTCTAGGTGATTTTTGTGCATTAACTCGTTTTATCTTAAAACACCCTCTAAGTTTGGCCATGATCATTATTGCCCCTACTACAGAAGAGATGCAGAGAAAGATAAAGTCACTTGCCCAAAGCTACATAGAGCCGGGCGTGGTGGCGCACGCCTGTAATCCCAGCACTTGGGAGGCTGAGGCAGGAGGATCACAAGTTCAAAGCCAGCCTCAGCAATGGTGAGGCACTTAGCAACTCAGTGAGACCCTGTCTCTAATAAAAAAATTCAAGAAAGGGCTGGGGATGTGGCCCAGTGGTCGAGTGCCCTGAGTTCAATCCCTGGTACCAAAAAAAAAAAAAAAAAAAGAAAGAAAGAATCCAAAGCTACATAGACAGAAGAGTAGGATGATCTGTGAGTCCTAGCAACTTGGCTCTGCCTGATACCTAACATCTGTAGGCAGGGGGAAGGCCACCTTCTGGAATGCTGGGAGGCCGCACAGGCCTGCTGACTTCTGAAAGAGTGGAGGGCTAAAGCTGAGCTAATACAACCTATAGTTCCCTAATCTGTGCCACCTTAGGCATAACTGTAAACTAGACATTTTTGTCCTCAGTATTCCCTTTCTGATAAGTCTTTTGCTGGCAGAGAAGTGTACGTCATTGAGGACCCCAAGCTATAGCAGGGATATAGCCTGGATCCCAGACCTTCCCCAGTGATGCCAGTCCATCAGGTATAATTATTGCCCCTCTCCCATGGACACTACCTCCATAGGATCCGCTTTTGCTTTCCAAACTAATATTGTAGATTAATTCCTACTGCAAGAAATTGTTGGGCAGAATGAGACAGGTGGCTTGGCCAGCTCTCATGTTCTTCCCACAGCTTCCCTCTTAAACTTGACCTTCTGGCAACGGAGTCAACTCAGTGCTCTGAACCTCAAGGGAGAGGGCAGACTGGTGGGGAAGCTGCTTGAGGACTTAGGCCTTGCCTGTCCCGGAGGCTCACTGGAAACTTCCCCACCATAGAGGACTCTCAATAACCTGCTTCAAGGAAATCATTCCAGCAGAGCACAGTGGCACACACCTGTTAGCCCAGCTACTAGGAGGCTGAGGCAGGAAGATGGCAAGTTTGAGTCTAGCCTGGGCAACTTAGCAAGACCCTGTCTCAAAATTAAAAAAAAAAAAAAAAAAGTAAAGGGCTAGGGACATATTCAGGGGTAGAGTACTTGCCTAGCATTTATGAGGCCCTGGGTTTAATCCCTAGGTACTGCACAAAAAAAAAAAAAAAAAAAGAAAGAAAGAAAGAAAAGAAAAGAAGAAGTCTTTCCCTAAAAGATTTTAAAGTAAACCTCAATCTAAAATCCTCACTAAAAGGGTCTTTCATCAAGAGATTCATACTTGGTGCCTCTATAGCCCAGGACTCAAAAGGTGCTCCAAAAAAATCCCTCTCTAACCTAGGAAGACTAACTGAACGCACACAGGGTGATGTCTGCCCCATCTCTCCACATAGCATCATAGGCACCAAAGCTAATTACATAGAAATGTAAAATTTCAGGTCTGAGTATCACCAATCTAGATGATGATTTAATTTTATAGAAAAGATCAGCATTTTATGGAAGAGAAAATAAAGTCTGACTCCCTGGAGGCCACATAGCTATCTGTTGACTGAGATGGGTCTAGAAAGCAAACCTCTTGGTATTCTTTTAGTACATTGCAATACTCCACAAGTACACATTTCCTTCTTGAGGTCTGATTGTCAGATGGCAAGACTTTACGCGCTCTGTCAGTTCCCTGGTGTTCCATGAAATCCTTTGTTCTTGCCCGTCACTACCGTTACATCTACTGGAAAGAATAGTCCCCAGCCCCCCACACCTTGCAGCTATGGTGGTCATGTGACTTGTTCTGGCTGGTGAACTATAATGGCAGTCTTCTTGGGCCCCAGGGAGTACTCTTGCTTTCCAAATGAAAGAGACTCAGCTATCGCTTTCACACCTTCTTCCAGCTGAAATGTGGTCACAATACCCAGAACTTTTGTGGTCAACCATATCTGACCATAAAGGCATAATCATTTGAATTAAAGAAATGATAGCCTTGATATCTTTGAGTCTCTGAACCAAGAATAACAATTGCCTGTCTCAGGGGAAATCGGTCCCCTGTTTGTCTAAAGTATTGTCAATTGTGTTTCCTGTTACCTGAAACTAAGTAACATAGCAACTGTCAACTATTCTTAGATATAAAAATATCTAAGTACGTTGATTTTATTTTACAAATATGAGTCATAAGTAGCACAATTAGAGATAAAATTTAACCTCTACCACAACCTCAGAGAATGAGGTCATATAATCAGTGAATAAAGTCTCACATTGGTTTTGTTCAAACCTACCCAAGTATGGATGCTGAGTAGGTAGCATCTCTTCCACACCCTGACTGCCACCACCACCCTGGGTGTCAGAATCCCCTCCCTCTTTTGGAGTTGGGTAATAAGAGGGCTCAGAGTAGACAGAGTGTAGAAGCATAGAAGATGTGCTGAGCCAAGCCTCCAGGCCCCAGGCAGAGGGGTGTCAGCACTGCTGGAAGAGGAACAGATGTCCACAGTGAGCCATCTTTGGGTTGCTTTTGACAGGCAGTGGTGAGCAGGGCTGCAGCTATAGTTCCTCTTCTCTTTCAGAAATGCTCCCTTAGGCTCTGCAGACTGACTGCACAGCACTCACTCCCGTGCAGATGTCCTCTTTCTTCTGGTCATTGCAGTCCACAGGGCCCAGGGGCACCATCCTCAGCTCCGTCCAGCACTTGGCTGCTCAGCTTGCTCCTCTTGGTGTCTCCAGCTCTGCTTCCCTACTGCTTAGAGCCAGGAACTCTATGACCAGACTTCCTGGCATCTAAGCTGGTGCTCCCACGCTGACTTCCATGGAGGAGAGATGCCAAGGCATTAGAGAGGGCATGTGTCCTCTTCGGCTGACCGCCCCTTCCTATATTTGGAGAGTTTCCTACCAAGAGGAACCTTCCGTCCCCTATAGAAACTGAAAGTACCCAGTACCTTTCCAGGCACCTTTACACCCAGGGCATCATCACATCACTCAGACACAACCAAATGTACCCACCTTGGACCTGAATCAGAAGCAGATGACCCCAGAACATGAACCGGAGACAATATATCCTGGCAGGGGTGGCAGTGTAACAATGATGTTGAGTTTCCTAGGGGTAGTTGTGACAACAGAAACCTGCCAATCCAGGAGCAGCCAGAATGGTAGCAATGTCCTCAAAAGACCATTTTTGTGGCAGGATGTCTGGCTGTGCCCCTGGCTGCAGGTGTCCTCTTAGCTATTTTCCAAGCCCCACTGTCCAACTTTCTCAGCTCTTCTGAGCTTCCCAGTAGCTTTATTCGTTTAATATTTTGTGTGTGTGTGCATACACACATGCACACACCCCTCTATCAGAGACAGTCCATTTCTGTGGTTTGCAATTAAGAATCCTGCTTGAGACAGACAGACATTTAATGCTACCCCATCTTTAAAGCCACTTTAACAACACAAACACAAGACTGCTATATGCGTAGTGTATTTTATCGCAGTTTGGGAACACTACTGAATGGAAGGAATTATGAAAGCAAAGAACCTCAGATTCAGAGGTTTTTAGATTTTAAAAGTTAAAATCTTCTAAGGGAGTTTCCTTGTAGGGAAGAGGGGCTTAGTTTGTTAGTTCCCAACCTTGTTTACCTGTTGCAAAAGTGTACTAATAGTCCTTTTAGTCATGGGTCTACCAGATGAATATACGTGTTGTACACATGCACACATACACATATGAAAGCTGTACATATTCATATACAAAGAGATCTATTTCAAGGAATTGGCTTCCATCATTGTGGGGTTTGGCAAGTTCAGAATCTGTAGAGCAAGCTGGGAAGTTGGACAGAAGCTGAAGCTGCAGTGCACCGCAAAATCTCTTCCCCAGGGAAACATCAGCTTTATTCCTAAGTCCTGTTTTAAGAATTACTCCTCGCTCACAACCAGCTCATCCAAATGAACATAAGAAAGATAGGTTTTCAGGTGTCCTGATTTGCAAAATTTTAGTGATAAAAAATATTTTTATAATTAAAACTTAAAATTTCCACCAAAAATAAAATGATGCAGAAAGCTAATCACACAGGATGAATGCTTTTGTTCATCCAAGAAAATATTAGATTGCCACAGAAGGATTAAACTAAAAAGGTACCTACAGTAAGAAAACACAAAAGACTTTTCCACTGTGCTTTATGTGTATAGAATCATAGTTTACCAAAAAATATTCTATCTAAAAATAGAAAATGTATTGCCAGCAAAAACAGTGTCCAGACTTCAATATCTAATAGTAAAATTTAACAAGCCATTTGAAAAGTGCAATTACAATAGGTGTTAAGTGCTGGCATGAAATATATATAATAAAATTACATTTTTTTGCCAAGGTGTGATGTTCCAATAAAAACAATAAAGCTTCATAAAATGGATCTATTATTTAGCAAATAATATTTTCCACCTGTATCTGAATACAACCAATTCATTACTTAAATGGTTGGGGAAAAGTTAGTGGTAAAAATGGTATAAATGCATAAGTTCTTTGCAATATAAATTATCTTTACAAGTTTGAGCCTTCAAGATGTAGCCTCAGATTATCAAAAACAAGTGGAATAATCCATCCAATTAACAGCTGCTTTCTAGAACTTGGATGACCTTACTAATAATTTTTAATATTTAAATGTTAAAGTGACTTCTCAGCCAAATTGAGAAAAGCATGTGTCAAAGTTTTATTTCAAATTCTCCACAAGAGGCAGCCAATTCAAAGATGTTCCTTATGTTAAAGGTATTTATAGAAAAAGAAGAATTGATTGTTAAAGAAAAAAATTCCAAAACTTGGAAATGAGAAATCTTGTGTGATTTTCCAGTCTTCCTGTACAGCAGGAGAACTACCCACCTCCAGGGGAATGCACATTTGTTTGAAATAATATTTACCATTGGTTACAGCAGAGACTGTGAAATAACAGTTAACTTGTAGATTTTTTTTTTTTTTTTTTTTTTGGTACCAGGGATTGAACTCAGGGGCACTCGACCACTGGGCCACATCCCCAGCCCTCTTTTGTATTTTATTTAGAGACAGGTTCTCACTGAGTTGCTAAGTGCCTCACCATTGCTGAGGATGGCTTTGAACTCACAATCCTCCTGCCTCAGCCTCCCAAAGTGCTGGGATTACAGGCGTGCGCCACCGCGCCCGGCAACTTGTAGATTTCTGTCTAGTAAAAATGAAAATGATTTCTGTCTGGGACAAAAGATGTTCACAAACATTTTATTGTCATGAAGAACATTAACCTGTTTGATATCTAACTTTACATTCTTTCACTGATGATAAATACTTTGGAAATTCCTGCATTTCTTAAACAAGCTGGATCTCTCATTAATAAGTCAAAAATCTTTGAAACATGTTTTTTTTTTTATTTACATGAGAACATTGGCTTTTAATTTTTAACCGTACTTTGTTGTGATACAGTGTAAAATATGCCTGGTGACATTAGATTTCCCAAAGGGTAGATGGTCAGTTGGGTAGATGGTCAGGCACAAACTTTCCAGAAGGATTTCTTGACATCCTTCAACTATCAAAAAACTGCTCAGGAATGTCAATATCTTCCCAAAAGGAGTTTTTTAAGTTATATCTGCAAAAACTTTCTGTACCAGACCTTATTTGGGACAGTTTTCTTTCTCAGTTGCCATCTTGAAATTGGAAAATATGTATACCATCTACCACCAACTGACAGAAATAACCAAAGAACTACATTCTATCACAGGATTATACTAGGGGAGGAATACCAGGGAGAATATATGCCAGAAAATTGCTAGAATTGGGCACTTTAAATTTCTTCTCCTGCCAGAAAAGAGGAGACTTTGTCACGTGCTCTATATGCTTGATAGTCTATATTCTCCTTTCTGAACACTTAAGCCAGTAATGGAAAGTGAATTTCAAAATGCCTCATCTTTGTCAAGCTGCTTCGATGAAAAGAAACAGAAATCCTCTCCAACTGGCTTAAGGAAAGGGGATGAGCTACAGGGAGGATACAGGATGTTTCACAGAAGGCAGGAAGCAGAAGCTGGAGGTGGGACAGGAGCACCTGCTTTGAGCCCCTGCTTCTCTGTACGTAGCTCTCTCTGCAGACCTTCACTCACCCAGAGACACAGCAGAAGGGTGTCGCCCTGTGATGCCCAACTTCCAAAGCCTTAGGCCAAGCACAGGAAGAAAGGGACTGACAATCATGTCCTAACCCCAATTACCCGAGAGAGAACCTTGGGTCAAGCTTTCACGTGGTTCAATCAGCTCTGACTGATGAAGTCAGCAAGACTGAGAGACCCACCCCTACAGAGAAGGAAGGACATGGGAGAGGCAGAAACACAATTAGGTGTCGTCTTGGTCCACTCAGGCTGATGAAACAAAATACTGTGGTCAGGGAACTTAGGTGGATTTTTTCATAGTCCTGGAGGGTGGAAGCCCAAGCTCAGGATGCTGGCATGGCTGATGTCTAGTGAGGACTTTTTCTAGCTTACAGATGGCTGCCTCCTCCCTGTGTCTTCATATGGCCTTTCCTCGCTGTGTGTGCATGTAGAAGGAGACCTCTCTCCCTCTCCCTCTCCATTCCTCTTCTTACAGAACCACCACCCCTAGTCCTAGGGGATGAGGGCCCTGCCCTTGTGGCCTCATTTACCCTTAATTGCCCCTTACAAGCCATGTCTCCAAGTACGGTCACACTGGGGGTTACAGCTTTAACAGATCAAGACACAGTTCAGCCCATAGCAGGTGTCCACTGCAAGCCAAAAGGGACTGCTTCAAGGATGGAGGAATTTTCTCCCCATTCTTTCAACCTCCATCTCCTGTTATGATTTTTCATTTATTTCTCCATTAATTCATTTATCCATCCTCCAGCCAAGCAGTGCCAGACACTCCACAAGGGGAAAGAGATGAAGGAGACATGATCCCCACCCTTAGAGGCCCCCTGGCTAAAGGGGGAATGAGACATAGACAACAATGAAACCCCAATACTCCACATTTAGAGGAGGCACGTATAATGTTTCATGAGTGTACCAAACTTGAGGCCACCATGTGCCAGGGACCCAAGGAAAACCCAACAGGGGGGACTTTTGGTCAGATCCTAACAAGTAAAGCTTACTTGCCACACTTAACATTTGCTTGGTCTCCTTAATTCTTTTTTTTTTTTTTTTTTTTTTTTTTTTTTGGTCATTATTAGTTCCCCCTGCCCTATGTGAATTGAGAAATCTCTCTTCCTAGGGTTGTTAAAACACATATGCTTCCTATTTGGAGTATATACTCCTTAAAGACTTTTACTCTTGCCAGGCACGGTGGTGCATGCCTGTAATCCCAGCACTCGGGAGGCTGAGGCTAGGAGGATCACGAGTTCAAAGCCAGCCTCAGCAATGGTGAGGCACTTAGCAACTCAGTGAGACCCTGTCTCTAATAAAATACAAATAAGGACTGGGGATGTGGCCCAGTGGTTGAGAGCCCCTGAGTTCAATCCTCAGTACCAAAAGGTTTAAAAAAGACTTTTGCTCTCAAGAAAGAGAATTTGTAAACTCCACTGAATTTCATGAGCAAGTAAATAATATTTTAGTCCAGGGAATGCTTGACTTCTCCTTTATCACCACAGACACTAAAGCTTCAAAGCTTCAAGATTTCTCTCAGACCAATTCCTTATTGGATCCACCAGCTCTAGATAGAAAGCCAATCTGCCACTACCTTCTTTATCTCCAGGATTCTTCAGTTAAGAGAATAAAGGCCACTCGATTTTTTTGGTGGAGAGTACTAGGAATTGAGCTCAGGGTGTTTTACCACTGAGCTACATCCCCAGTTTTTTTTTTTTTTTAATTTTGGGATAGGGTCTCCCTAAGTTGCTGAATTTGTGATCCTCCTACCTCACCCTCCCAAGTCACTGAGACTACAGGATAAAAAAAAAGAAATGTTTTTAAGTAACTTAATTACAAGGATAGATGTTATGAGAGAGGCTTAAGCAGTACATAAAGACTTAAATGAGCTGGGCGTGGTGGAGCACACCAGCAATCCCAGTGACTCAGAAGTCTGAGGCAGGAGGATTGCAGGTTCAAAAATCAGCTTCGGCGCCTTGGCAAGGCCCAAGCAACTTAGGGCCTTAAAATAAAAAATAAAAAGAGCTGGGTATGTGGCTCAGTGACAAAACACCCTTGGGTTCAATCCAGAGTACAAAAAAAAAAAAAAAAAAAAAAAACTGGCTTAAATGAAAAATAATATCTTCCCTCATGTAATTTTTAAAACTTAAATAAACCTCATACCACTTGCTATAATTACTGTGGAGGCAACAATTACTCATTCTCTTGGGTTGTCCTCCCCAGGATGAGAAAATGCTACAAGACACTGGCAACCCCTTTCCTTCTGGGATGACCCTACAAATCCGCTGTTTAAGTAAACATAGAGATAGAGCACCCCGAGACTCTAGATGTACAATGTCCCATAATTCATACTCCACAGAACTGGGCATTTTTGATAATGCAATCAAGAGCTGGGCTCAAGTGTGTCTTTTTCTTATTTGTGAAGAAGGGATTTGCTAAGTAAATGAATGGTGTATACAAAATTTATTTGAAGGGAAAAACATTCAGCCTGTTGAATCCCCCTGTAAGTAATTACATTTTTCAAATATTTGTAAGCACTCGAGAGAACTATGTATTCATAAATCATTGATAAGTTAATTGGAAAGCATTCTTATATATTCATCAGATCCCAGTCCCTGAGGGCTCCTGCTAGGCAATTCTTTGCTATCCTGGGCCTAATTGCTTTGTATATTTAAAAGTAATAAACAGGATACCTCTTTTCTCAACAAGCTGAAGTTCACCCATCTGCATTAGTAAGAAATGCAGATGCATGGTTATGCATGTAAGTGTGTATGTATTTGGAAATCTCTCTGTTTTCCTCATCTGAATGGCCTTTGCCTCTCCCCAGCAATTCCACAGGAGTGAGGGTGGAATGCCCCTCATAGCTGGCCAGGCCAGGTAGCCCCTACCTGATGTTCAAAGTTAAACTCAAGCAGCCGCGGCCTGTCTGTCCTTCTAGGAGTGGTCATCACGATCCTGCACTCCTTTTCAGCAGCCGGAAGGAGAAACCGGTCAGGCCCACCCCATGCCAAACAGTCAGCTCCACCCCAGTTTTACCCTGACCACATCTTTCCTTAGTATTATCTCAAGGAGGGTGACCAAAGAATCTTTCTATTTTACATATTCAGATTATTCCATTCTTATTCTTTGGTATCACAAGTAAAGATACCCCCTCTTAAATTTCTCAAAATAACCATTAATGAAGGGAAGTCAATACCTGGGAAAATCCATCGCCAGCAGGGAAGCACACCTTGCTCGTTCGCCTTTCCAACGTGTTCATTTGTTTTCCTCTAAATCGTCGTGTATGTGGATGAGTATATTTTACTACGTGAAGAATTACAAGTGAAAGTGAAACTCCTGGGAAAGTTACAGACCTTGTACAAGTTGAACAAAGGATCCTCCGTTCTTAGATTCATTATAAAAAACTACTCTATAAAAGAGTGATTGTGGGCTGGGGTTGTGGCTCAGCAGTAGAGTGCTGGCCTAGCACACGCAAGGCCCTGGGTTCGATCCTCAGCACCACCTAACAATAAATGTAATGAAGGTATTGAGTCCAACTACAACTAAAAAATAAATATTTTTTTTTAAAAAGAGTGATTGCTTTATTCTCAAAAGTAATTTTCATTAAATGGATATTTAAAGAGTTTCTAAGAAACATGATTCTGTATCCATCAATAGCAATTTAATTAATATCAAATGATATGTGTCTTAAAATGTAGCAATACCTATTTTCCAAATTTCATGGGCAGAACTTTCTATAATACATTATAAGGTATTAGGTTCTTAATGTCCCACAACATTATTTGTTTACACAGAGCTGTGCCATATAAGAGATGCAAGAAGAGGTTAATGTTTAAGCTGTTTTGGGTGTGCATATTTTTTTTAATTTATTTTTATTCTAATTTGCTATACATGCTTGTGCAGGAGCCCTAATTTAGGAGATAGCTAAGATTGCGGTTAGCTGTGAGCCATAAGCATTACCACCTTCCATGGTCTCGTGAGACTTGGCCCAGGACATTGTGGATCAGGTCGGCGCCATTTGCATGATCTCGCGCGACTTGGCCCCGGGGGATTGTGGATCGGGTCGGTGCCATTTTGTGGTGGTTGGAGGAGTGTGCATTGCGTGTTGGGGTGTTGTCGGAGCCAGAGAGAGAAGCTGGCAGAATAAAGAGCCTGTTCATTTCCAGTCCGCCTCTGAACTTATTCCCGCGGCTTTGTTGCTCCAAGCGGCCATCTTCAGGCAGCAACATGCTTGCAGAGGGCAATTCATTTCATATTACATATAAAGCGCACAATTTTTCAAGTCACTGGTTTTACATAAAGTATTTTCACAACAATGTGTCTTTATACATGTACTTAGGGTAATGATGTCTAACTCATTCTACTATTATTCCTATCCCCTTGCCCCCTCCCCTCCCCTTGTCCCTCTTTGTTCTATTTAAAGTTTCTTCATATTTTAACAAGGTCTGCTTTAGAGTTCTGAAAGATGCAGACGGTTGATCAAGTGCAAGAACTATGTTGGATGGAAGATTATATGGGAAGGCTGAACCCAATTATGAACTAAAGACCACTTGGTAGCATTCACTGTATTGTTGCTTTGGTTATTTTGCAAGGAGAAGCTAATGGCAGACGGCATTACAGTTCAACCTGTATCAATTCACTTTGTGAGAGACTCGTCTTCTCCACTATCTTCCCTGCTTATGGCAGAGTTTAAGAGCACAGAATGTGAGAAATTCAGTAGCATCTCCCCATTCATGCTAGGGGATCTTTTCAAGACCTTCCACATCTATGTCTGGTTATATGGTAATTAGCCAAATATTAAAGCCGCTTGCAGTTGTTGGGTTGCGCGGTTAACATCTCTCCTTTCTGAACATCCCACCTCCTTTCCATGTCTAGCCTGTTACACTCCCCACCTGTGGATCCAGATATTGAAGTCACTAAAGGAGAACAAGAGTCCCAGACCAAGAGCCTTCCGTCTCAGGCTCTCTCTCCTCTCCACTGGGTGCCTCCCCTGGCTCTGCGCAGTCCCTGCCCTGGTGGGCTTCAAGTCCTGCCCTGCAGCCTCAGCCTCTTCACCACCTGGACTCTCAAATACCTACACAGGAGGACCTTGGATCTACACACGGGCCTCTGTGTGTGTGTGTGTGTGTGTGTGTGTGTGTGTGTGTACACATGCGCTCATTTGCCTGTGCCTCTGAATATGAATCCGAGGTCTACTGTGGAAATTCTCCCTTCTGTTTCCTAGTTCCTAAGAACTGCCATTCAAAAGAAGATTTTTTCTATCTTAGCTTCTGAACAGAATAATATCTATGTGTTCCTGCTTCCTCTTCGACATAGTTCAGCATTTTCAACATAGTTCAGTTCAACATAGTTCAGTCAGCAATGGGATACAAAGTGAGTCTGACAAATATGACCCCTAGTTCCATTATTATTATTCTTATTATTATTGCTATTTGGAACTGGGGATGGAATCTAGGGGCTCTTTACCACAGAGTTTCATCCCCAGTCCTTTTTTAGTTTTTTGGTTTTTTTTTTTTTTTTTTTTTTCCTGATACAGGCTTTCACTAATTTCCCAGGCTTTCAATCCTCCTGCTTCACCACCCTGAGCCCCTGGGATTACAGGCATGTGCCACCAAGTCCAACTGGTGCCAACTCTTTAAAGACCCAACAGTCAACCAATAAATATAAGACAGTGCAACTTTTAAATAATACAAATATGTATTGCAAGATGCCAGAATCAAGAAGACGTGACAAGAGAAGCATATTTGCAGATAGAAGTTCGTTATGAACATGTCTATGTTACCACAGGTTAAGATGCACGGACATGTAAGGGGGTTGGATCAGTTTAAAGAGGTGGGAGTGGACAGTGTATATAACTGAACCTATAGATCTGATTTTATTAACTCCTCATCTTCCTAAAGTGACCTTAAATCATATGGCATCAACTGACTTTGGCATGAATTAATAAACATATAATTAAAGGAACCAAGCTTTCTAGTCTGTAAGATCATGGAACACGCTTCTAAGTTCATTATGGAGTGACATCCCATTTGAGAGCTTTTCCCATGACCCACAAATGTGGGTTTGGTTTCCAGTCATCTAAAGTTCTGCTTTTCAAGCAAAACAAGGGGAACAGTTCCATTCTCTGTCTCTTTAGAAACTCCCTACTTCCCTGGGCCACCAGGTCATCCTTCCTACAACCCTTCAGTCCTGTGCTCACTCCCATTTCTGAGCTCCTAGCTCCATTACTGCATATGACTTCATTTGATGACTTTCCTGTCTCACTAACAAGATTATAAAGTCTTGGAAGATATTTGAGGGGTCTGAAGATACCCAAGGCAAAAGCAACTCAAACTGTTTCTCCTACTACGCACTTCCAACACAGATCATTGCCTTGCTTTTCTTCTCTATTGCACACCATGACAAGCAGCGTGAAAGACTTTGGTGACCATAAAAAGTGTGGCAGTTTCTCCCCCCAGGGAGCATGCAATCAGTTCTGCAGTGGATCCCAGCTGGGTCCTCTAATCCAATTCATTCTGGCCCTGTCTACCTGGCGATAGTGTCAGACAGACCCCACAGGTTGGGGGACTCATTTCCCCAAGACTGCCCCCCAGCACTGATCTCAGATGCCAGCTTCAAGCCCCAGGTTGTTTTTGCCTGTGCTTCTGATCAACCAGCTGTAACTCAGCATTCCCACAGCTGTCTACGTTTGATTAATTTGAGTGGCTTGCAGACCTTGGAGGAATATTTACATTTACAAGTTTATTACAAAGGAGGCCAATAAAGAAATGCATAGGGTGAGGAATAAGAGAATAAGGACTCAAAGCTCCATGCCCTCTCTGGGTGCACCACTCTCCAGGAACCTCCACCTGTTCAGCCATCCACAAGCTCCCCGAACGCAGTCCCTTTGGTTTTTATGGAGACCGCATTGCATAGGCACTAGGCTAATAGCCTGGGTGGGGAAACCCAGAAGAGCCTGTCTACTCAGATGCCTCTGGTCCTCTCTCAGCAGCATTCCTTCCTGCAGGGTCTGGAGCAGGACTCCTCTAGAATGAGGAGGGTCTTGTGATCTCCTATCAGACAAGGCAGGTCAGAATTTCTTTATGGCCAACTAAAGGCAGAGAAAGATTAGAGTTTCTATGACCCACTGTGAGGAAGGTGTTCTAAGACAGTAACTGTGGTCAAAAAAAAAAAAAAAAAAGATATCATAATATCACAAAGGGATTCATGAAAAGATGTTCAATATCCTCAGTCATCAGTGAAATGCAAATCAGAACTACAATAAAATAACACTGCACACCCACTGGGATGGCTGAAAGAAAAAAGGCAGCAAGAGTTGATAAGGGTGGTCAAGCTAAAATCCTCACTCACTGGTGCTGGGAATTGAAGATTGATGTCTCCATTTTGGTAGGCAATATGGCAATTTCCTCGAAATACAAAACAGAATCGTCATATCTTTACCCAGCTATTCTACTCTTAAATATAGACCCAGGAGAAATTAAAGTTTATACAAAAAGCTTGTACACATGTTCATAGCAGCATCATTCATAGCAGTGAAATGTGGAAATAACCTGAATTACTGAGTAATATTCCATTGTGTGGAAATACCTTGCATAAATCCAACTTATTAATGGATAAACAAAAAGTGGCCAATCCACACAATGGAATATTGTTTGGTAATGATAAGTCATGAAGTACAGGTACATGCCACACTAAAGATGAACCATGAAAATCTGGGTGACCCTTGAACAAAACACGTTTGAACTATGCAGGTCCACTTGCATACAAATATTTTTTGTTTAGAGATTTTTTTAAAATATTTTTTAGTTGTAGATGGACACAACACCTTTATTTATTTTTATGTGGTGCTGAGTATCAAACCCAGTGCCTCACACATGCTAGGTAAGCGCTCTACCGCTGAGCCACAATCCCAGCCCTAGAGATTTTTAATAATCAGAAAAAAACTCTTCGATGAACCATGCAGCCTGTAACACATACAACATACAAGATATGTGTAAGTGGACTATTCGTGTTATCAGTTAGGCTTCTGGTCAACAGCAGGCTGTCAGTAGTTAAGTTTTGGGGGAACCCAAAGCTAGATGAGTTGCTCAGTGAGTAAGAAGAGCAAAGAATGGACCCCAGAGAGGCCTGAGCACCTGACCACCTACAGCTGGTTGAATTACCATTACCATAGCCAGGTGCACGGGGGCCAAGACCCAGCAGCAACCCCTGCTCCATCCTCACACCGTGGTAGTGCATCCGACAGCAAGCCCTACCAGACAGTAGGCAGGAGCAAGGATGAAAGGCTTGGGGAACAGTAAGTTCAGTGTAAGAAACAGTTATGGCTTCATCAACAGGAAGGACACTAAGGAAGACGTATTCATCCACCAGACTGTCACCATGAGAAACAACCCAGGAAGTTCCTTTGCATAGTAGGAGACAGCAGACCATAGAGTTTGATGCTGTGGAGAAGGAAAAGGACAAGGAGCAGGAAATGTCACAGGACCTGGTGGAGTTTCAGCTCAAGGCTGCAAACATGCATCTGATTGTAACCATTGCAAATGCTCCCCAGGAATGGGGTCCTTCACACAATGACCAGCAGAATTACCAGAAGAACAAGAGAGACAGACAGGAAGGATGGAGAGCATCTGAAGGTAAGGCCTGATGATGATGCCCTTTGAGCAGCAAAGGTCCCCGTCTGAGATCCCATGGGTGTGGATGACAGCATTTCAACCCTCCTGTGCAGGGCCAAGTGACACCGGGTCAACAGCCAGAATGCAGGAGAACAAGGTATACAGTGAGACAGAATGTGCACAGGGGTAGATAGCGCAGTTCCAGGGGGCTTTGCTTGCCAAAGACAGCCCAGAGAGGATGGCAGCAAAGAACATCAGGAAACACGAGATGAGACCGAGGTCAGCAGCCCCTCAAAGTTGGTCGCACTGCAACTTCAAGTCCTGATTCAGATGCCCAGAAAACCCTAAACCACAAGATGTCAAAGAGACAAAAGCAGCTGGCCCACCAGCCGAGAATTTGTCTCAGCTCCCCAAACTGAGCAGGGTGGGGCTGAGTAAGTCCTCACCCAGGCTTTCAGCTAGGGGATAAGAAACAAAATTCCAGCAACAGGAGATGCACCAAAAGTGGGAACTGAGGCCGACATGTTTGTTTTTGGCCCACTGACAAGATAATTAGAATTAGTGGCCCTATCTATGCAGCAGGTGGTTCTATTATTTTTACTAAAAGACGTCTCTCTTTGGGGTTTTAACAAAAGTATTGTGTTTTTTTAAGCCTGTTTTTTTGTTGTTGTTGTTGTTGTTGTTGTTTGTCTTTTCAGTACATCTTTATAGATTTTTAAGTTGTTTCATATCCGGTCATGTTGAGATTTTTAAGAACTGCATTTTTAATTTATCACAAAAGTTTCCAATTTGATTTTTTTAAGTCAACAAACTGTAAGCACCTGTTAATAAAGATCTTAAATGATTTTAGGTTATATGCAGATTTTCAACTGTGAAGGATTCAGCACTCCTAAACCCCACATTGTCCAAGGATCAATTGTATGATGCTGAGTTAAGAAGCTAGCCACAAAAATGACCACATATTACACAGCTCAATTTATATGGATAGCTAGAATAGACAAAGCCATAGAGAGAAACTAAATTAACAATTGCCCAGGGGCTGGGGCTGGGGCTCATCAGTAGAGCACGAGTCTCACATGTGTGAGGCCCTGGGTTCGATGCTCAGCACCATATAAATAAAATAAAGGTACTGCATCTACCTACAACTAAAAAAAAAAAAATATTTTAAAAAATTGCCTAGGTCTGGGGTATGGAGAACTCCTAAGGGTGAGGGGTTTCTTTGGGGAAGTTAAAAATGTTCTATGGGGGGGCTGGGGTTGTGGCTCAGCGGTAGCGCGCTCGCCTAGAGCGTGCGCGGCCCGGGTTCGATCCTCAGCACCACGTACGAACAAACGAATTGTGTACAACTAAAGCAAATAAATAAATATTTTTAAAAAAATAGTATGACATTAATAAATCTTGCTTTAAAAAAAAATGTTCTGTGGGGGCTGGAGTTGGAGCTCAGTGGTAGCTCACTTGCTTAGCACATGTGAGGCATTGGATTCAATCCTCAGCACTGCATTAAAAAAAATAAATAAAATAAAGGTATTTTTTAAAAGAATATGATTTGAAGTCTTTCTTTAAAAAATTCTAAATTTGGGTTGGGGTTGTAGCTCAGCGGTAGAGCACTCGCCTAGCATGTGCAAAGCCCTGGGTTCAATCCTCAGCACCGCATAAAAATAAATAAATAAGCCAGGCACACGCCTGTAATCCCAGCACTTGGGAGGCTGAGGCAGGAGGATCGCGAGTTCAAAGCCAGCTTCAGCAATGGTGAGGCACTTAGCAACTCAGTGAGACCCTGTCTCTAATAAAATACAAAACAGGGCTGGGGATGTGGCCCAGTGGTCGAGTGCCCCTGAGCTCAATCCCCAGGACCAATAAATAAATAAATAAATAAAATAAAGGCAGTGTGTCCAACTACAACTAAAAAATAAATATTAAAAAATTCTATAATTAGATTTGTAGTGATGGCTGCAGAATTCCATGAATATACTCAACATTGCTGAACTGAACATTTTACATGAGTAGATGTTGTGGCACGTGAAATGTAAACAAGAATAAAGTTGTAAAAGAAAAAGAGAAGGAAACATTTCATGTCACTTAAAGCCAAATTAGATGCAATGTAAATACTAATGTGATAAACTTCACGCCCCATAGAAATGAGCCTCATAAGAACAGTGTCATCTAAAGGCAAAGGGATTTCTTTGTTTGGCATACTTTGTAATTTAAAATCTGGATTCCGATAGAAGGGGGTCACCCACCTCAAAAAACCACCCTTAATGACACCTATGGATTTTGTAAAAATGACTGAATCTTCACCATGGGATGTAAAATAACCATAGTTTACATATATAGTTGACTTAATCATGATTACGCACCTCCAAGGATAATGATGTAGAGTAGGAAGAAATGATCTCCAAGTTAGTCATCTCTTCCTTCTCCACTAAGAACAATGCGAGGGGAAGACAATATTTTCTGCTTTGCTCCAGCCGGATTTTTCGTTGCCCTGATTCATCCTGGGACTTTACTCCATGTTCCTGCATCCCACAGGCTCTGGCCCCACTCTGATGAGTCCTCAGCTATCGTTTCTTATTGCAGAGTTCCTATCATTTGCAGAAACATCTCATTCTCTGGTCAAACTTTGTTTATTCTCTAGGATGTGGTTAACTGCATGTATAAAAGAATGTGGACCCAAAAGGATCTACTGCTGTTTCTTACTGCCCCTACAAAGCTTCTGTTTCTCTGTGAGGACATTTTCTATTGTCCTACTAGGCCCCCAGCAATAGAGTTCCTTCTGTCCTTCTAGGTCCTACACTCTACCCCAAGCTAAGCCAGTAATATTCCTCTACTTGAGATAGGAAATATGATTTAGCTCAACCTGCCTGTGAATTGGTGGTTGCGATCTCCTTTAGAAGTCCCTGGAAAGAACAGAGCACAGAGATGAACCCTAAGTGGTAGCTGTACCTGGTGCCCTCATACCTGGGGTAGATGGACAACTGGGGTGCTATGTGAGCCTCCTCCTTCTCCTTCTTCCCACCCTCCATTTCCCCCTGATGCCACTTTGGGTTCTTGATTCTCCAAAGCCACCACGGATGACCCAGGCTCCCCGAGTGATGAAGTCCTAAGTAAGAAATTCATAATCTGACAGCTCAGATTTCTTCTCTTTTGTCCCAAGTATTTGAAATGGGAACAGAGCACTGGGTGGGTCTTCCTAGTCAGAGGAAAGAGAAGAAGACCATGGGCCTGAGGACCTAACAGGGTAGTACCACCCAACACCCCCAAAACATAGGCAGAGAGAAGAGCTGGGGTCAAGATAACAGATTCTGCTTTGTAACTGCTTAAATGCTGATGGCAAAAAAAAAAATTTTAACTGAGCTGAGTGGTTCCACTACAAATTCATATTCTCCATCTCACAGCTGGGTTCTGAATGCTTCTTGACTATCATTTTCCTAATCACTACATGATTTCCTTTGCAGTCCTCTCTGCAGCTGCTACAAACCTCCATCGCTTCTCTCAGCTCCCCACATCTCCCCTCTCCCCACAAACGATGTCACCTTCAGGTGACACAATGGGCATCACCACCCCTTCCTTCAGCTCCCTTCTGCTCTGACAAGGGTCACCCATGGGAAAGGTCCTGAATGTCACCAAGGATCAGCCCTTCGTCCCTGGTAGGATGAATAGATTCAAATCCTGGTACTACCTCCACCAGCTGGGCAGCCACAAGCACACAATAAGCCTCAGTTTCATCATCAATAAGATGGACTGATAAGAGTACCTATCTTATAAGGTATTTCATTATCAGGGTAAAGAAGTTAAGACAGTGCCTGGCACAGTGAAAACCCTCCAGAAGTGCTCACTATTATTGTTGTTGAGAATTAATATCATCAATGCATACTCCATTATATATATTAATTAATGTATCATCATTACCAATGTGTATTAATATCGCTAATGGGTGATTATTATTTGTGAATCTTCAAAAGGGAATGTTCTACAGTGGCTGCCAAAATTCTCTTATCCATGAGCACCTATTAATATTTGCCCAGAACAGAGTTCTGCTGCATACCTACCTGCCTGACATCTGTGTCCTCCTTCTCACTTTCCATAGACCACCAAACTGCTTCCAGTGGGGTCCGTAGAGCAGCTTCTTGCTCCTGCCTCATTCCTCTCATTGACATTGTCACCTGCACCCCACCCTCATAATTGAAGGAAGGACACTCTCTTGGATGCTCTCCTAAAGAGCAAATCCATGGGCCACCACAGGCTTAACCACATGCATTAGCGCCTTCTCAAAAGCCCTTCTATTGAACCAGGGGACATTTTTCTCTTCTCTGTCTTTGCCACGCTGTCTCCTTCACCAGCATTATCACTGCCACCTACCCTAAAGTGTAGCAGCTGTCCTGTGCCAGGTCACCACCCCCCTCCCTCTACTCTTCCTCTATGGGTCTGCTGACCTTGTAGGCCAGTACTCCCCAGGGTAGTTCCGATCTACACCTGTTGTCCTCTCTCACTCCCCAAAGTGCCTCATGTTTGGTAACAAATTGTAGTCACTTCAACTATTAAGCATTTACTCCACCTCTGAAACGATAATATGACAGTGGCTCAGGGGTGTGGAGGGCCAACAGCAGCTCCCCACTGTTGCTGCCTGAAGCGATTGCCGCTTGGAGCAACGACGCTGCGGGAGAAAATTCGGAGGCAGGATGGAAATGAAAAAGTTCTTTTATTCTTCTCTCTCCGGCTCCAGCAACACACACTCCTACAACCACCGCCACACCACACACAATGGCGTTGACCCTGTCTGCAATGTCCTAGGCCAAGTCTCCCGAGACCATGCAAATGGCGCCGACCCGATCCACAATGTCCTGGGCCAAGTCTCACGAGACCATGGAAGGTGGTAATGCTTATGGCTCACAGCTAATGGCTCATAGCTAGCCACAATCTTAGCTATCTCCTAAATTAGGACTCCTGCACCCCACTCCCATCACGAATACAGGTGATTGACATTTTCTTCATCTTATGTAAATAGCTACAAAAATGCAGTCCCTTTGTCCTACTTCCAGTCAGATTGCTACCCAACCGGTCCTCTAAAGATACACTGAAACTGTCACTGGATGCCAGTGACTGTCAGTCTATCTGTCCATCCATCCCTTATCTCTGCTCTAAGCCTCAAACTAGCATTTCCAACTCAGGGATGGACAGTGCCCATCAATATGCCCAGACACCTGAAACCCAGCAGGTTCAAAACCAAAGCCAATGTCATTTCTCTTTATTCTCCCCTATATCCCCTGTCACCTATATCAGCTGTTCGATGGACTCCACTCTACACAGACAGCCACCAAAGGGAGACAGTCACACCCACAGCAGAGGGATAACTTACACTGTAGGTTCCCATCCACCCCAGTGAATTGCACCAAAGAGTCTGCTTAGTCAACAGGGAGCCAACACATAGGTAGGTGGCCTTGCCCTGGTTTGCCAGGGTCTTCTTTCAAGAGTATGGAATTTGGAAACTGAAAGACTGATATATCTGCCCACAGCATGACATATAAAAATGAGTGACTAAATCAAGAAAATTAAGATTGCTTGCTGTAAGGATGGAGGGACACACAGAGGGACAGACAGTGGTGGAGCAAGAATGGGAAAACGTTAGGAATGCCAAAGAGGTGGCAGGATGCGGGCTTTCAATGTGAAACGCTGTCTACTTTGCTCTGTTTGAAATTTTTCATGATAAAATGTTGGGGTGGGGAAGGAAGCATCCAAAGTCACCACTCATTTATCAATTCATTTAGTGAACACTTCTTGACTCTCCACTGTGCTACTCTCTGGTGATTCCGTGGTGAACAGGAAACACAGCGCCTGCCTTCACGTGGTTTACAGCCTAGTCAGGGAAAGAAATCCACACAGGAATCCTGCAGATAAATACATCAATATGCGCAGAGACAGAGGCTGTGAGGATAAAAGACCCAAGTGCCGAGAGCATGGGGGACAAGAGGAAGTCACTGGGGCTGTCACGTGCGTGCTGAGAGGAAATGACAAGTGAGAGCCACTTACAGCCAGAGCTTGAGGGGACAGAAAGGATGCCTTAGCCAAGAGCGCTGGTGGAACAGGGAGCGCTGTGCTGAAGTAAACAGAAGTCAGGGTCAGACTTTGGGTTCCAGCTCATTTAGGAAAATCCGAGAAGTAAACTCTCTTCTACGTGCACACGCTGGAGCACACCGGCCCCAAATACTCAGAGCCTCAACCGGAGGCCCCTCCCAGGTCTCCTTGCCTCCCCTCTCAATGCCACTGTCCTGTGACCCAGCCCTGCTGCTGGCCTCTATCCCTTCAATTGGTGTTTTTCATTTCCACCCCTGCTGTCTCCACTTCCCCGTCCATCACTCCTTCCTGTAGTCCAATCTGACCTCTGCCTTTTATTGTTTGCTTGTTTGGGACAGTTGTCTCACTCTGTTGCCAGGCTGGTCTCAAAATCATGGGCTCAGTGGTCCTCCTGCCCCAGCCTCCCAAGTCACTGGGACTACAATCGTGCACCACCATGTCCAGCTTGACTTCTGCCCTTTGGCTGGAAAAAAAAAAAAAAAAAAGTCTTTGCCAACAACCTCCTTGTTGCTAAATCCCCGTGGATTCTTTTCAGCACTTTTCCTATTTGACCTCCGTGTAATTTTTAGAATCTGTTGAATATATTCATCATCCCAAAATAGTTTCTTCAAATTCCAAGGCTCCACGTGCCTCTGATTGTCCTTCTACCTCTCTGGCCTTCTCTTTCCCGGTTCCTGTGTTAGTCTCTCTTCCTTCACTCTTGGGGACTCTCCCCTTCCATCTCTGCATCTACTCCTTGGTGTGGTCCCATATATTCCTGTGGCTTGGATTCCCTCTCCTCTCCTTGGGGTTCTGGAGCAGTATATCCAATACAGGGTTGTTGTTTTTTGTGTATGTGTGTGATGTGTGTGTGATTTTTATGGGTTGAATGGTATTCCTCAAATAGACATGTGCCACCCTCAGTACCTACGAATATGACCTTATTTGGAAATAGGGTCTCTGCAGATGTTATGAAGTCAAGACAAAGTCATATTGTGGCCCCCACGCCCAGTAACTCGTATCCCTTTAAGGAGGAGCATACTTCATGCACACGGGGGGAGTGGAAGCAGAGAGTGAACTGACGTTGATGCAGCTAGACGATCAAGGACCGCTGGCCACACCTGAAGTTAAGAGGAAACCTTGGAACAGAACCTCTCGGGGCCTCCAGAGGAAGCATGACTCTGCTGACACCGCGATTTCAGTGCCACCCAGTGTGGTGATTCATTTCAATGACGATGGACAGGTTCTCTCACTGTACCATCTAATGCCAGGATCACACCACGGACCGTGGCCATGGACCTCTTCCTGAGCTGGCCCCAGAGCCTACCTCCCGACGCCTGCTAGCCATGCCTCGCTTCACCTCCACGTCCGGTTCTAGGCCCTTTTGCTCTTCTTCCCCCTCACCAAACACCTTGTTCTGGTTAAACTTTGTCATCATCCCTCAGCATCTACAGGGACTCGTTCTAGGACCCCTGAGTGGGTCAAAAATGTGTGGATGCCTAAGTCCTTCTATACAATGATGTCCTATTTGGACAGAACCTGGGTACATCCTCCTGTATACTTTAAATCATCTTTAGATGACTTATAAGACCTAGCACAATGTAAATGCTGCATAAATGATTGCTATAATGTATTGCTTATGGAATAATATATGTCCCATACAGACATAATTTTGTTTCAAATGTTTTAGATCTGTAGTTGATGGAATTCAAAGGTGCAGAAGCCACAGATTCAGAGGGAACAACTATACTTGTATTTTAAGGTTTATCTCCAGGAACTTTTCGCTGGAACCTCAAAACTCAGTTATATGCCTTCGAGCATATAATGTGTATTGAAATAAACACTGTATTGAAATAAACCCTTTGATTTGTCTGTCTCTCTTGCTAGCCATACCTACCATGCATAGCACTGTGCTGGTATACAGAGCACCCAAAAAATATCTGACAAATTAATGAATGAATAGGACTAAACAGTATGGGTTATCATTGTTGCTAACAATGGCAACACATATGTGATGGTTAACAATGCTGCTAATTATGGATACTAGGAAAAAAATAACAAAAAATAGAATAGATTAAAAATGTGCTTTCATGGTGCCCAAGTGATACTAATTGCAGTTATTTATGTGAAATCTTACTTTTTATGCCTAATTACCATGCACTCCAAGTGAGGATTATGTATATCATTAAATGTGTCAGAGCAACTTAGTTGAGTTTTATTTCATTATAATAGTGAATTATGCACATAGGCTTAGACTACATAAATTATATTATTGATGTCTGTTGTTTGTTCCCATCCTTGAAAAAGTTCTTTCCTCTCTTCCTTATCCTGTAATATCTCCACCATCAAGAGTACTGTAAAAATAAGCAACAGGCTTAAAAATGGGTGATCATTTCTGATAACGTAAAATACAAAGCAATTACGTGCTGATTGTGATTCTGATAACGTTGATTTGTTATCCCTCATTATAATGCACTTGATAGCTCCAGAGGATTTTACAGGCATCATCTTATTTAATCATCTCTTCAGCTCTGTAAGTAATTATAATTCTCAGTAGTTTTAGTGACCTATTCTAATAAATAGCAGTGTCGGGAAGAGAGCCAGCGTGAAGATGGTTTGGATGGAATGGAGCTCAAAGCCAACTGCACTTGAAATCACACTGATTAACATTTCTATGAAGCATTTTTCATACACACCCCCTTGGATCATACCCTAGTGGTCTTAATTTTATTATCCCCTTTGCAGACAAGGCAGCCAAGCATCAGAGGGGTTGAGCTGCCTGCTCAAGATCTCAGGGATAGCAAAATAATGGCTTTTGAGCACAGGTCTTTTGGCTCAAGAACTGATGTGTTTTTCCACTTGATTTAGTTTATGCCTAATGGCGCGTGTTCTGTCAGGAAAGTGGGAGTGCTAGGGCTGAAGGCTCTAGGGAAGGAAGTGGAAATCCAAGGGCAGATTATGGAAGCCTGACATTTGTACCTTGGTCTCTTAGAGATATTTCTTTCTCTCTCTCCCTCTCTCTTCTCTCTCTCTCCCCTCGACCTGCTTTCTCCCTCTCTCAGATCCTGAACCACCAAGTATTTATTGGCACTAACTCAAGTCACAGCTGAGCCTGGCCTTCCAGTCAGCCCACTGAGGTGCTAGACTTTTGATTGAAGCTGTCTTGGACCCTCCAGGCCAGCCCATCTGCTGGTAGAATAGCACTGAGTGACCTCAGTCAATACCACATGGAACAGAATAATTGAGCAGCTGAGCCCAGCCCAGATTCCTCACCCACAAAATCATGAGGTATAAAAATGGCTGCTGTTTTAAGCCAGAAATTCTTGAGGCAGTCTGGTACACAGCAACAGATAACCAGAATATGCCACAAGTTTGTTTTAAGGCTTGCTTCTCTTGGTGTCTAGCAAATAAATACCCAAGGGCCAAGCTGATAAGCAATCATAATTAACAAAACAAGTTCTGCTCTTTCATATGGTGATTCCCACACACAAATGATTAGACCAGCTTTGTATTTCAAACAAATAGTCTATCAGTGGCTAAAATGTCACCCATAAAATAATTTTCCCTTTGCAAGTTATAAACCCGGACAGAAAGGAAATATCTGTGAGGACGCAGGCAGAACCAATGGCACATTCTGTGGATAATTTTACCGTTTCCATTTTTGACACACAACAGCTTTTTCACTATTCAGTTCAACTTGAAAAGGAAATGAGATAACATCTGTTTTCTCCACTGTCCTTCCACACATTTAATAGCACCCGGATACACAAGTTCATTTCTCTCGAGGTTCACATCATTCAAGTTCACCTTCTGAGGATCCTAAGAGGAAAAATGGCATTTTCTGAAGTTCCATCTTACAGTGCAGGCCAGGAATGCAGAGTAGCTCAGGAGGGAGAGGGAACAGATTCCTCTAACCTCAGTGGACAAAACAGTTACCCAAACTGCGCAATTAGCCGGAGCACAAAGGCTGCAGCTGTTTGCCAAGGCACCCGCAGTATTTCTGACCAGGCAAATCACGCTGGTGATGTCAGACTTCTTTCTTAAACAAAAGTGAAATGTGAGAAGGTGAAAACACATGACTGCTAGGAGATGTTTTTCCTTGTTTGGGGAACAGTTCACGATGAGTATTTATCCCTGGTTCTGGGTTTCCCCAGGTCTTTGAAACTCCACATTCCTGTACAATCCTTCACAAAACCTAGCAGTTGGCTCTCCTGACTGGGTTATCTCACCAGTCTGTCATGCAAGTCACTGGGCAGGGAGAATGACTCACGGGCTCTAAAGAAAATCTAATTCATTGAATTAAATGTTGGAAAGGAACCTGAACGAGTCACCATATCCTTCCCCTGCCTTTGGGCAGAACCACACAGAGATTGCTCCAGCCAGGAGAGAGGTGATCCTATTTTTAATAAGCCAGTCAAAAAGGGATCATTTACAACAATAATAAATTCCATTCCTATATATACCTGCATTCCAAAAACAACAACAAAGCCATAGCAAAATTGGACCCCAAAGTACACACTAAAGAACAGAAATATGCAGAGCCCCGAGGCTGGCTCTTACAGCGCTTTTGTGAAAAATTAGAAAAAGGTGGCCCTTCGGGGCGAAGGAATTAAAAGCCTTTCACTGGGGACAGCAGCTGCTCCGAGATAGTGTGAGGAGCAAATGGGTTCAGTCCCCCACTCACTCCTTCTCTCCCTAACTCCCAACGCCTCCCACCCCCATCCCTGCCTTTGTGCAAAAAACAAATTCCTGGACCATATGTAGTGGCCTGGGAGGAAGGAACTGAAATTGTGTATGACCCTTTCCCCCTTTATCTGGTAAAATCCATCTATTTCCTACCTTTGTCCCTGTTGTTTGTTATTGCTGACACTTGATGACACTGATTTTTTTTTTTTTTTCTGTCACCCTCTACTAATAAACCTGTGACCGACAGGTAATATATCTTTATCCCACCAGATGCCTGGCAGGTGCTCAATAACCATTCACTAAAAGAATGAATAAGTCTTGTAGAGAACAAAGGCAGCCCTCCACCACCACCATCTGAAGTCTGTCTTTCCTCTCTGTAAGCTCAGAGGAAGAGTGTGAGCTCACCTCCCTGGCAGGAGGCAGCAGGCCTGCAGGCATGTAAGGCCCGGCCTCGTGGCTGTAAGATCAGAGTCCCACGCTGAGAACATCACCCTTGTGCTTCCTTCCTGTTTGGATGCTCTGAAGCTGTCTCATCAAGGATCATGTGAGGCTGACCATGGAGAAGACAAGCAGTGTTTTGCAGCCCTTGGGGCCTCTGACTTCCGGGAAGGGGCTGCCTTTCCAGCACCAGAGGGCACAGCCCCCTCGCCTCTGAAGAAGAAGACTGGATTCGCAGCCCAGTCAGCAAAGCCCCTCACCCAGAGCAGACCTCCCCAGCCTGCCATCTTTGACAGTCGACCCCATCTCTTTGATATGAGTGGCCATTGTGTCCATAGCTGAGCTGAGGTTAGAAATTAAAAGTCCAAAGGCCCTATTAATTGGTCCACATGCTGCCTTTTGTTGGTAGTAGTGGTGGTGGCTAACATTTGAAAGTTGTGAGAATCAAAATGGAGTGACTTGGGACTGGGGCTGTAGCTCAGGGGCAGAGTGCTTGCCTAGCATGCGTGAGTCACTGGGTTTGACCCTCAGCATCACAGAAACATAAACAAATAAAATAAAAGCATTCTGTCCGTCTACAACTACAAAAAAAAAAAAAAAAAATTTAAGTGGAGTCACTTGTGTCAAACTCTAACAAAAATAAAATAAAAATAAATATAACTGAGAGGCTAAAGAGGAGGGGACCTCTTGCACACTCGCCCAAGAAAGACTCTGCCAGGACCACAGCCTTACAAAGAGGCCACTGCAACCTCACAAAAAGTACTTTGGCAAGGATGTCCACCCAACAACTGCCTGCCCAACCTTGAACACATGACACCCTGGTTATTGATCCTTGTAGTCAAGGGTTATCGTTCTTAATAACTTGTGGAATCATCCTCATTGTGCCTTTAAGAATTCCTTCTTGCCTCAACCTCCTGCAGTATGCGTGTAGCTAGCTAACAGTAGCACCTGTATTCCCTTGGCAGTATCCATTCTTGAGGAGACTTAAGATCTTTGAAGAATCTCTCTCCATTTGTCGTATAGGCTAAAATGTTTGATTGTATTATTTCCCTTATATGACAAATCCAGAATAGATGAATCCATAGAAACAGATGCAGATTGGTGGTTACCAGGTCTAGAGGCTGGAGGGAAGCAGAAGTCTCTACTTCTTCAGGAGCCATGAAAGTGTTCTGTGAACTACAGGGGGGTGACAGTTGCACAGCATGGTGAAGGGACTCGATTCACTCAGGGGCATGGAGCCTGCTCTGCTCCTGCATAGATGCTGCACCAGTTAGGGGCTAAACCAGGAAACTTTAGGAAGGGTCAGGCCTACTGCCCATCCCTCCTGGGCTGCTGCTTCATTTGCTGCAGTCCTGGCCCAGGTTTTTAACTCACTGGGGGAGCGATACTGAACATATGGGCCAACCACCTACTTCAGAACCACCGGGGGATATGAGTTTAAAATGCATACTCTTGGGTCTAATCCCAGACCTTCTGAATCAGAATCTCTGGGATTCTAATTGCTGAGAACGCTAAAATTTGAGAACCAAAGAAATGCATTCTCTTAAAATGATGGGATTTTCCCAGTTGTGGTGAACATCTTGAAAGCGAAAATAAGGCCCCCAGTGAGACCCAGCACGCAGCAGTTTCTCTTTGCTTCTGCCTGCCTTATCTCACAGATTAACTGCACACCAAAGTTAGCTACAAATGCCCAAGACCCTGCCTTCCCAAACCCTCCCTAGTCCCAAGCACACCTGGAAGGATGCTTGCCAGAAACACTGACCACCAAAAAAAAATAGTCGCCAGCCACTCTAATCAAACCAGAGCCTTTGATCACTCATCTTCTTTTAGAGCCACTGGGCGGTAACCTTCTCTGACCTATGTGAAGGAGATCGATGACACAGCCCCCAGGCCAGAACAGGCTACCTTTTGAAACAGTGGACAACTGAGGTGCCCGCACGTCTGCAATCCACATCCCTTCCCTTGAAAAATTATATAGGTTGGTCCAGATGGTTGTTGAAAGGCGAGAGCCTGCCATCTTCCAACACAGTGACTTGTTGCTGTTAAAGCTCTTTCCTCTCTGTCACGCTGCCTCTGCACTCGTTGACTCCATCGGGCAGCAGGGCACCAACCTGTGCAGTTATAATCTCACACTATTTTGCCATTTGCCGTGGCCTCAGTCCTCAGCCCATGACGTCGTCGGCCGGCTGCCCTACTTTCCCTCTCTGCTCTTTTCCCACACACTGCCCCCAGAGTTAAAACATAGCAGGTGGGTACTCTGTCTGCCCTCTAAACCCTCAAATGGTTTCTCCACTGTCAGGAGAATAGACACCGTTGATGGCCTTCCCAACAGCCATTCCTCCTTTGTTTTGTACTAATAGAACCTTGATTTCATTCAGGCACTGAAGAAAAAAAAAAAAAGGTGCTCCGGCAGAAGCTGCGGCCTATCTCCTGGAAATTTTTTTTTTTTTCCACCCTCCAGACCTTGGGACCTGCCTGCCCACATCTCCCCCCTCAAAACTACCCCACGTCGCCCCACTTCAGCTCTGAAGCAGCCAGATTGAAACAACACACGACGCCCCGCTTCCTAAGAAATCAAAAAAGGGGGGAATGTTGGAGTCCAGGTAGAAGCTGCGCCTCCAGGAAGAAGGCCACACCTCCCCAGGTGCTTTGTGACCAGCAGGTTCCCTGGCCACTACCTCCTGACCTCTGGTAGCCTATAGGGCAAGGACTCACTCCAGGGGGGGCTCTCTGAACCCCCAACTCTATTTAAGCCACCCCCGGACCTGAAATCGCTCTCTGTTCGCGCTTGCCCCTGTTCCCGTCCGTTCCCCATTTTTTTCTTCTTTCCTCCCCCCTTCCACGCGTGGCCCCTAATAAACTTCCCTTTTATTAAAAATGGCATTCCCTGCGTAAGAAACTTTGCCTAAATTCTAACAGGAAGGAGAGGCCCCTCCCACCGCTACAGGGGATGGTGGAGTGGAAAGGGAAGAGTTGAGGATTCTGGGTGACTTGCCCTAGAGGCTAAATTCTTACCTGCTTCCTTCCATTCCTGTTGGAGGGAGATAACAGGCTCTATGCTGTTGCTTAGGACACCTTCTTCAAAGCATCCTAAGTGATCCTGATAGTATTCCAGGAGCGCCATGCCATTAGGAGGCAAAAGAAGCCTTTTCATTTTAGACCAGTAAAGTCAGGATAAGAAGTCAGCTGGAGCGTCAGCAGTTGTGGTCACTGCCTCTCACTGGAACCCCGCGGGAGAGAACAAAGGAGTCTTAGTCCTGTCATCTGCCAGAGTCAACCAGTCAAGAGATGTGCTCAGGGCAAGCAGTCATCACATGGTTGGCCACTCTGATCCCATCTCACTGTCTTCCGCTGTCACCTGAATTTTATTAGCATAGCTCTTGCCGCAGAATCGTGAGGGAAATTCATTGTCGTGATCGCACAAACACAAGTACAGCCACTAAGGAGGGAGTTGCTCGTGACAGCTGCCCCTGGACGTCCACCACGTTCGGGCCCATCCGTCGGCTACTGCCAGGCAGCTGACACACGAGGCTTTGCGTGAAACATGTCCAGCATGGATCCGTCCTAGGTGCTAAACACGCAGCTCCAGGGCCTCTCTGCGCTCAGCAAGATGGTGGATGATTAGAGATCTATTTTTTACCCTTTGGAAGACACTAATTAGCTTTTAGTTTGATTAATCCGAATTAGGCAAAATAGTTGTTTAATGAGAAACGTTCACAAGTTAGCTCACGTTATGCTCCCAGAGGAATTCAAAAGCGGACCCCACAAACCTGGCCGTGGAGTCAGTTTGAGGGGTTCCATGTGGTAGTGAGTCACTGGCTTGAACTATTTTGTGCGTACATTTGACAGATTTTAGTTCACTCTCTCTTTTTTTTTTTTAATATTTATTTATTTGCTTTAGTTGTACACAATGCAAAGCATTTATGTTTACGTGGTGCTGAGGATGGAACCCGGGCCGTGCACGTGCTAGGCAAGTGCTCTACGGCTGAGCCAAAACCCCAGCCCAAGTTCACTCTCTTTTGTGCTCCTACAATACCTGCCAAGTTCTAGGCACAGCTTAACGCCTGCAGATTGTCTTGATGGCTGTCCTAGAGGACACGCTGAGCCTCCACCCTGCGCGGCCTAGAGATTCAAGGATCAACCTGCCTCACCGTCCAGGCTTCGGCATGCACTCTGTCTGGTCTTGAGTTAGCCCCATCATGCCCCAGTAACCTCATGTGAAAAGTGGGGACCGTAACATTCCGCTTCCTGGTGTCCCACCTCTCTGCGGTTGCACAGGCCTGTCTCCTGCCAGGTAGAAGGGCCTCACATTGTGTTCAATGCTCCCCCATGGCCATCTTGAAATTCTTAATAACTTTTAAATAAGAGGTCCTACATTTTCATTTTTCCCTGGGCCCTACAAATTTCAGAGCTTATCTTGAGGGTCAGTGAAATATACACTACAGAGTTTTATAAGGATTATAAATAAGGAATGTGCCCTAAGTGCATAACACAATGCTTCACACAGAGTAAGGACTCAAAAGTGGTAGCTCCATCCTAATTAGGTAGTTAAATCCAAAATAACGGCATTTCTCATGGCTTCCCATCCATCCAATCTAAAGACTATAAGTTAAATTCTGCTTTACTTTCTTTAATGAAGTTTATAAGCACGTCTCTGACCTCAACTTTGAATCTTAATTTCCAAGTAGTTGACATCGTCTCTTTCATTTCTTCCCTATCACCTTCATCAAAAGTTCCCCGAGCCCCCGCTGGCTTCAGAACTATGTGCAGCCACATGCTAAGTTGATCAATCCCTCTTCTTCCTTGAAATGATAAATTAATTCTATCAAAAATCCTTTAGAGTTACACCATACAGGGTCATAATAATGGGTTTAAAGTGGAAATATTTGCTTTCCAAGTAGTTGACATCGTCTCTTTCATTTCTTCCCTATCACCTTCATCAAAAGTTCCCCGAGCCCCCGCTGGCTTCAGAACTATGTGCAGCCACATGCTAAGTTGATCAATCCCTCTTCTTCCTTGAAATGATAAATTAATTCTATCAAAATCCTTAGAGTTACACCATACAGGGGTCATAATAATGGGTTAAAAGTGGAAATATTTGCTGGGTGCGGTGGCGCACGCCTATAATCCCAGCACTTGGGAGGCTGAGGCAGGAGGATCATGAGTTCAAAGCCAGCCTCAGCAATGGCGAGGCACTTAGCAACACAGTGAGACCCTGTCTCTAATAAAATACAAAAAAGGGCTGGGGATGTGGCCCAGTGGTCGAGTGTCCCTGAGTTCAATCCCAGGTACTAAAAAAAAAAAAAAGTGGAAATATTTATTTTTTTCTTATCTCCACAAACTAATAACCTCTGATTATGTCCACGATTCCAAAATCTAAATAGTTCTCAATAGTTAGAAAAAAATTTGCAGCAAAAACATTTAGTGGCAAAACCAAATTGGAAACTAATGTGGGGCTATTGGTCTATTTATAATGAAGCTATGAGTATTATACAGCATTCCATATGTAAACAGAATCCTTTTTCTAAAAAAAAAAAAAAAAAAAATCTGATTTCTATAACACCCAACCCAAAGCCCAAAGTGGCTCTGTCAGGCCTATGCTATACCTTTCAGAGCTCATTCTCCAACTAACAGAGACAATGCATGAAGACAGTCCCTGGAACTCTAACAGATATTTGCATACCATTTTCATCATCCAGCATCATTCATAATAGCCAAAGGCAGAAACAACTCACGTGACCATCAACAGATGAAATGGACCAACAAACTTTGGCATCTACATACAATGGAATATTGTTGATCCTTAAAAATGAAAGAAAGTCAAACACATGCTACAGCATGGATGATCCTTGTGCTGAGTGAAATAAGCCAAACAACACACACACACACACACACACACACACACACACACACACAATATTGTGTGATTCCCCTTATGTGAGATACTTAGAGCAGTCGAGTTCACAGAGAGAGAAGGTGGGGTGAGGGCTGCCAGGGGTCTGGGCAAAGAGATAATAGGGATTAGTGTTTAAGGGCTCTGAGTTTCAGTTGGGAAGACGAAGCAGTTCTGGAGTTGGAGGGTGGTGATGGCCGTGCAGCAGTGTGAGTGCACTTCCCGCCACGGAACTGTGGGCGTGAAAATGGATAACGTGGTAAATTTTATGTTATGTGTAATCTATCACAATAAAAACCAGGGTAGGCCTGCGTCTTATTCATGTTGTGCTGCTGACAAAATACTTGAGACTGGGTAATTTATTAAAAAATAAAAAGAGAGATAAATGGACTTCCTCACAGTTCTAGAAGCTAGAAAGTTTGAGGTGAGGGTTCTGGCATCTGATGGGATCTTTGTGCAACATCATCCCACGATGGAAGGCAAGAGAGCAGGTGAGAGAGAGGGAGGGAGGCCAACCTCGTCCTGCTACAGGGACACCCTCCCACAATAACGCCATTGCTTCCCTCGTAAACACCGTTCCAGTAGTGCTCCAGTGGCGGCTCAATCTCCACAGGGGCTGTGGAAGGGACATTCCAAACAGGACGTGTGCACTGGGTGCAGAACTCTCCTCTCCACCTGCTTCACCTCTCTGTCTCTGGCTGCCCTGGGTGAGGTCACCACTCTCCGTCACCACCAGCAACTGCTCGGATGAGGCCCTGCAGCCAGAGACATCGCTTGACATTCCTCCTGGCTCAGCTGTTTGTCAGACTTTATTTCTCAAAGTCTGAGACTAATAAATTGGCAACAAACCCATTTTAAGCAAGGGACAAAAAACATACATCAGTGTCCTGGCCCTGCGGGCATCCCAGACCTGGGACAGCTGGCACAGCAGGCCAGTCTTCAGATCCGGTCACCTCCATTACTCTGTTGCATAGTGTTAACGTGAAGGAACAGAATCTAGACCCTCACCTAGTTGATCCTGTGTACTGGTTTCTTACTGCTGCTATGACAAATCACCACAATACAGTGGCTTAAAACGACAAAAATATATTATTATCTCGCGGTCCAAGCAGTCCAAAATAAGTCTCACTGAACTAAAATCAAGATGTTGACAAGTCTGTGCTCTTTCTGGAGCAGCTAAACAAGAATCTGCTTCCTTGCCTCTTCCAGCTTCCAGGGCCAACTTGCTTTCCTTGCCCCGCGGCCCCTTGCAAGCACACCCCTCCAGCTTCCCTCACCACATGGCCATCTCTTCCACTGCGACTCCTCAGGCCCCACCTGTCCCGTGAACCTGGTGATTACATCACACTCACCCCATCATCCAGGAAGACCTCCCCATCTCAAGGCTTTCAACCACATCTATGAAGCGCCTTCGCCCTGTGGGGGGAACACAAAGGTTCCAGGGATTTCACAGATTTGGTAGATGTCTTGGGCATTGATTCACTTTACCACACCCTGATTGATAGAGCGTTACCCTGAAACTTTGAGTTCTTATGGATTGGAGCACGGTAATGAAGTACTTCTTACTATCAGATAAAAGGTGAATACAGAGCCATGTCTGAGAGAGGGAAAAAATTCAAGTTGGATTTCCATAAAAATGGAAGGGAAGTAGTAGGTGAGGGCGGCGGGGGAGAAAAAGAAACACTGGAGAATGATGTTGGCCAAATTATATTGCTGTACTGTGTGCATGTGTGAACATGCAACGATGAATCCCACCACGAGGTACAGTTATAATGCACCAATAAAATATGGAAAAAAATATTGATGATATAAATTTCAAGTTGAAAAATGGTACAGGTGCATTATCAAAGCAAGGAGGGCCTTTGGTGGACATTGGGACCTAGGTACAGAGACAAGGACAGGTCTTCTGTTTCTGGCACTATGGCAAATAAAATAATCTAAATATTCCCTCAATGACAAGAATTAAGAAATTCTATATCAAATATGACAAGTAATTTTTAACCCACAGTCAAATTCCTAAGAAGTAATGGGCAACCCCCAAAGCCCCACCACCACCACACACACACAAAAAAAAAAGGAATTGAAAATTGGCATGATAAACATAAATTGATATTGGAGTTGCTGTATGGTAGTGGGAGAAAATGGAAAGTTTCAGTAGCCAAAGAATGTAATTTTTAGTGGCCACACATGGACAGAAGAGAAAGTCTTGGGTATTATTATGGTTTAGATATGTGGTGTTCCCCAGAAGCTCATATGTGAGATCATTCAGAAAGTTTTTTAGAGGTGGAATGATTGGGTTGTGAGAACCTTGACCCAATCAGTGAATTAATGCCCTGGTGGGGATTAACTGAGTGGTAACTGTAGGCAGGTGGGGTGTGACTGGAGGAGGTGGGTCACTGGAGGCGATCCTTTGGGGTATATATTTGGTGCATTGAGCTTAGTCTCTCTCTGCTTCTTCTTCTGCCGCACTCTTCCACCATGATGTTCAACCTCACCCCAATCCCCGAGAAATGGTGCTGGCCATCTATGGACTGAGACCTCTGAAACCATGAGCCCCCAAATAAACTTTTCCTCCTCTAGTTATGCTTATTGGATCTTTTGGTCACAGCAGGGAAAAGGTGACTAAAATAGGTCTGTCCCAGTGGAGAAATGGAACTGAGGCCCTTGGGGTAGTGTAAGGAAAAAAAAAAAAAAAATCTGCCCATTGGCTCAGGGAGATGACAAGAAAATCTGTTAGCTTGGAGTTGGGGAAGGATAGTAAGAGTTTCTCTAAAAAATTTTTAATTATGGGTTTGTCCTCCATGTTCCATTTCTGCACTTCTTGCATAGGCCCAGAAATTCAAAAACCAAGAAAGCAGCTGATGTGACAAGTGGGACTTCCTTTCTCCAGAAGTGTCCTCGCTGCTCGGCTTTCTCCCTGCCCAGATCAACATCGCCTTTAGCTTCAGAGAAGAAGAGCGCACAAGAGCACACAACCCTAAAACGAAGGCCCTTGCACAGACGTCTCTGGACACAGCAGACAGGGTTGCCTGTGAATAAAATACTTTGGATTGGAAAGAAACAGGTCTCTATAATAGAGAAATAACTTTGCTTTTAATTCCAAAAGAAGTTTCCCTGGAAACATAATATTTACAGACATTAACCACAGAGCTTAGGGAAGAGATTAAAAAACTCCATTGAGCCCGGAGAAAGGCACCTGGACAGGGGGAAGCAGGAAAGGAGGGAATTGTGATCAAGCCCGTCACAGGAATTAAGGCCCTGGGAGATCAGTGGCCTGAGTGGCACAAACCCATCCTGACCACCCGCCCACAGACAGATCTGAGAGAGCGATTCTAAATATATGCAATGTATACATGCAATGAGAATATTTTCTATTTAGGTATTCTGATAAACCATTCTTGTATGTCCCGTGCAAAATATGCAGGGGTCCTTTGGTTTTTTACGGTATAATATGCTGCTTCAGACATGAGTCATGAGCTTTGTTCCCATTTCTTAACTCTCTCCAATTTCTCCTCTCTCCTTAACCCCCTACTTCTCCCTTGACACCTTAAAAACAAACAAAACAAAACAAAAAAAAACTTCTCTTTTTCCTCCTTTTTCCATTTTGCTGATTACCCTTTTAAAATAGATCATAGTGTCACAAAACATGAAGGAACTTAGAGAAATTAACAAAAGATGCTAATTCAATAGTGAAAAGAGAACCTTGCTGAAATACATTAAAGAAGATCTAAATAAATCAAGAGCTACTTCATGTTCGTGGATTGAAAGATTCAACATTGTTAAGATGTCCATACTACCCGAATTGATCTATAGTTGAAATACAATCCTAAAAAAAAAATCCAAAAGCCTTTCTTCAGGGGTTCTAAATTGGTATAATTATTATAAAATTTATGATGAAATCCAAAATTGATATGATTATTAGAAATTTTTATATGGACATCCAAGGAACTTAGAGCAGGTAGAAAATTGTATTATTTGAGATCTCCAAAAAACAGGTACCAAAAACAGATTTTTGATGCACAAGAGATATATTATAGAAACTATAACACATAAAGGAGAAGACTGCAGGAATATTCAGGGAAAGACTTTAGACTATGAACTTTAGACCATGATGCAGGTCTGACACCCATGAAAGGAGAAAGGGAAGGAAGTTAAGAGCCTCATCTGCATCTTAGACAAATATTAGAAATCACTAACCATAAAAGAAAAAAAAAACTGATCAACCAGACTTTATTAGAATTTAAAACATCCACCCTTTGAAAAATACCATTACAAAAATGAAAACACTAACCACTAACAAAAAATATACACAGTACATAAATCTGACAAATATATTAAAAAATCAAATAAATCTTACAACTGACTAGTAAGAAGAAATCAATTCAAATAGAAAATGGGCAAAAGAGTTGAAAGATACATCACCAAAGAATATATACAAATGGTCGATGAGCACATGAAAATATGCTATCATTAGTCATCAGGAAAATGCAGATTAAGTCCACAGTGAGCTATTACTACATACTCACTAGAATTATTAAAATTGTTGAAGATTAACAATATCCTGTGTCAAAAACTGGGATTCAGACATTGCTGATAGAAGTATAAAATGTCATAGTCCACTTTGAAAAGTGATTAAGAAGTTAATCACTTTGAAAAGTCTTAAGAAATTAAACATACACATATAAAAATGACCCAGCAAATAGTCTCCCAGGTATCTACTGAAGATAAAGAAAAACATATATCCACATAATCATTGGGACACAAATGTTCATGGTGACTTATTCAGAATAGCCAAAAACTAGAAACAATTGCCCTTCGGTAGATAAATGAATAAACCAATAGAGGTATATTTATGCAATAGAACATAATAAAAGGTAGCAAATTTCTAATGTGCTCAATCATGTGGATGAATCTCCAAAACATCATACTGAGCAAAATAATCCATACCCTAAGGAAGACATGCTGTATGATTTCATTTATAAATTTTTCACTACAATAGGGAGCCCTAAAACCGTAATGGTAGAAATGAGGTTAGTGGTTTACTTATCAGGGACAGCTAACTTCATTGGGACAAGGGTTAGTTTTGGGTGATAGAATCGATGATTATCTTCATGAGATGATGATGATAGGAGTGAATACATTTATTAAAATTCATCAAACTGAACATTTCTTGTGCATTGTATTTTATGGAAATTATGTCTTATTAATTTTGATTTTCCTTTTGTTTAAAAGGTGGGAGAGGGGCTGGGGTTGTGGCTCAGCGGTAGAGCGTTTGCCTAGCACGTGCGCGGCCCAGGTTCGATCCTCAGCACCACGTAAACATAAATGCATTGCATTGTGTACAACTAAAGCAAATAAATAAATATTTAAAAAAAAAAAAAAAGGTGGGAGAAGCAAAGGGCCCTCTGTGCCACGTGGGCAGGGAGAGAGGGGAACCGGAGGCCTCAGCAGAGGGGAGGAGCTGCCCAGAGCTGTGGTCCTGAAAGCTCCACTTGGGAGAGACAGAACTGTCTACAGGCGGAAGCCAGAGCAGCCACAGAGCTGGTAGATGCTGATTTGTATTTTAAAGACATCCTCGTTTAACCAGTGTATCTTTTTTTTTTTTTTTTGGGGGGGGGGGAGTGCTAGGGGTTGAACCCAGGGGCACTCAGCCACTGAGCCACATCCCCAGCCCTATTTTGTATTTTATTTAGAGACAGGGTCTCACTGAGTTGCTAAGCGCCTCCCCATTGCTGAGGCTAGCTTTGAACTTGCGATTCTCCTGCCTCAGCCTCCTGAGCTGCTGGGATTGTAGGCATGCACCACTGCACCTGGCTAACCACTGTATCTTAAAATGTTTGATATCTAGTACTATAATTTTATTTTTTGAAATTTAGTAAATACAAATTTCACCATCTTTTTTAAGGAATGAAGTCATAGCAAATACTAGATGAGTACCTATTATGTGCTGGTCTCCATTGTAGGAACTGGAAATGCATCTGACCTGAGGGGTCAGCCACAAAACAAAATCTACTTAGAAGTAATTAAAATGCTGTATATTGTATATAAATGATAGTAAGTACTAAGGAGAAGAGTTAATCCAGGAAGAGAGATCAGGAACTGGGGAGGTGGGGGAGTCTTGAATTCATATGGGCTTCTGAGAGTCGGCATGTGACTAAAGACCTGCAGATAAGGAAGTGGTTCCGAGCAGAAATCGGAGGGAAGCACACTGCAGACCAAGGGAACAGGAAACACGAAGGCCCAAGTGGGATTCACCTGCCCAATAAATACACACAGGGTTGACGAGAAAGTGAAAACTCAAGGTTTCTCTTCTCGGCGACCAGGAGGATGGAGTTGCAGTCATCAGAGATCAAAGCCTCCGTGGGAACAGGTGAGCTTTGAGACGACCATTCAGCATCCCAAGAGAGATGCTGACAGGCAGGAGAACACACAAGTAGGAGTGCAGAAAAGATGTCGAAGCAGAAATAGAAACTGGGCCATTGTCAATAGATAATGATACTTAAGTCCTGGGGACTCGCTGAGATCACTTAAGGAGGGAGTTGATAGAAAAGAGGTCCAAGGACCCCATTCCCAGAGTAAAAGGGATAAAAATAGCAGAGGTGATGGAGAAGCAAGAATGAAAACCTAGACAATGTGTGAGCTGCAAGCCTAGTGGAGAAGGGCTTCCAGAAGGGACAGCGACCAGGCAGGAGGGGCGCTGTTGGCCAGTCAAGTCAGGTGACAACTGAGACTCAACTCTGAGAGTGAGCAATGCAGAAGTCACTGGTGACCTTGACAAGAGCAGCTTTAGTAGAATGATGGGAAGCGGAGCCTGATGAAAGGGGATTTAAAAAGAATGAGAGGAAACAACCCAAGTGTCCGCCAACAAACAAATGGATAAACAAAATATAGTATGTCCACGTAGTGGAATAGTAGTCAGCCAGAAAAAGGAATCAAGTACAGACACATGCTACAACACAAATGAACCTTGAAAACTCCATGGTGAGTCAAAGAAACTAGTCACGAAGGTGCACATGGTGTATGATTGCATATACATGAAGCATCCAAAATAAGCAAATCCGTAGAAACCAAAAGCAGATTAGTGGCTACTAAGGACGGGGGGGGGGGGGGGGGGGGGGGGGGGTTGGGAGCTGGAGAACAACAAGTAGCTTCTTAATGGGTTCATGATGTCCCATTCTTCTGTGGGATGAAGAAGTTCTGGAAGTAGATAGAGCTGGTGGTGGCACAACACTGAATGCACGTAATACCCCTGCATTGTGCACTTTAAAATAATTACAACGATGGAGTTTGTGTTATGTGTTTTTTTTGCCCAATTTTAAAAAAAAAAAAAAAAAGTATTTAAGAGAATGGAGGAGAGTGATTGAAGACAGAAAAAAAAAAAAAAGGAAATTATACTGTAAAAATGAGAGAAATGGGGTGGGAGCTCTAGCTGAGTTCAAGGAAAGTGTTTTTTGTTTGTTTGTTTGTTATATATGACAACTGAATGCATTACAATTCATATTATGGGGCTGGGGTTGTGGCTCAGCGGCAGAACGCTCGCCTCGCACATGGGCGGCCGGGTTCGATCCTCAGCACCACGTAAAAAAACATAAATGCATTGCATTGTGTACAACTAAAAGTAAATAAATAAATATTTTTAAAAAATTCATATTACACATATAGAGCACAATTTTTCATATCTCTGGTTGTACACAAAGTAGAGTCACATCATTCATGTCTTCATACATGTACTTAGGGTAATGATGACCATCACATTCCACTGTTTTTCCTACCCCCATACCCTCTCCCTTCCCCTCCCTCCCCTTTTTCCCTTTGCCCTATCTAGAGTTCATCTAATCCTCGCCACCACCACCACCCAGCAGCATATTATGAATCAGCATCCTTAAATCAGAGAAATCATTTGGCATTTGTTTTTTTGGGATTGGCTAACTTCACTTAGCATTATATTCTCCCAGCTCCATCCAGTTAATTGCAAGTGGCATGATTTTATTCTCTTTTAATGCTGAGTAATACTCCATTGTGTGTATATACCACATTTTCTTTATCCATTCATCGACTGAAGGGCATCTAGGTTGGTTCCACCACTTAGCTATTGTGAATTCAGCTGCTATAAACATGGATGTGGCTGTATGCTGTTTTTAAGTCCTTTAGGTATAGACCGAGGAGTGGGATAGCTGGGTCAAATAAAGAAAAACCAATGACTCCAAAGAAAGAGGAAGGGGTTGCTGGAGATGACCCGGAGCAGAGGAGAGAACTGCTGTCACACAAGGCAGGGGGGTTTGTCGTGGAGGGGAGAAGGCAGAGCGGTGAGCACGAGGACCCCGCGGGTGGTGGATGCCAGGTGAGCATCTCCTCTCAGAGAAAGGAGCGGGGTCCTCACCACTGCACCTGCCCCCTACAGGGAGTTCCAACCAGGAGGGTTGCTCAGGGACAACTTACCAGGGAAGACATCCTGAAGGTGGGAAAGGCCTGATGGGAAATTTACTCAAAGGAGGCTTCATTTTTTAACCAGAAAAATACAGAATTGCCTTGAGGGGTGAGGCTGTTTTTCTGAGTGGAAATAGAGCATGATCGTTATGGAAATTGTTTCCACTAAGAGGAAAAGACTCTTGTGACAAATTGCGGGGAATCGGGTTACCCTTCTGCATCTCTGAGTGATGACTCTAAATTCTGGTCCCTCCGCATGCAAATGAGGTGATGTTATGTAACCCAGCTCTTTATGTTGACAGCATATGAGAGAATCGTAAGCCAATATCTGAGTGGGAAGAGGCTTCAGGTCATCCGATCCCCTGGTTCTCAACCAGGGGTGGCTTTGCCACCCAGGGGACATTCGGGTTCATCTGGCAACCTCTTTTTTTTTTTTTTTTTTTTTTTTTTTGTACCAGTGATTGAAACTCAGGGGCACTCAGCCACTGAGCTGCATCCCCAGCCCTAGTTTGTATTTTATTTAGACAGGGTCTCACTGAGTTGCTTAGCACCTCACTTTTGCTGAGGCTGGCTTTGAACTCACAATCCTCCTGTCTCAGCCTCCCAAGCCGCTGGGATTACAGGTGTGCACCACCACGCAGGGCTGGCAACATTTTTGATCCTCACACCTGGACAGGTGCCGCTGGCATTCTGTTAAAACGCAAGTGCTCCGTAAGGTCTGAAGAAATGACTCTACACTATGGTCTAAGAATGGGACTGCCTGTGGGTTACCACGGAGACTAAATGAATGGTTACATGCAAAGCATTTGGAATAGTGCCTGACGCTTAGTAGGTACAATTTGTGGTCGCTATTAACTGTGTTTTCAAACATTCATGGGAGAAATCTGTATGGGCCCTTTAAAAAGCCTAGCAAAAACCTAAGCTTAAAAAAATAAATAAATAAATGAGCGACAACAAAAAGTGCAGCTTCTGCAGTTTCTTTTCAAGTAAGACAAACTATTCAAAACGGAACAAGCATTAATAAGAAGTCAGGGAGTTTAAAGCAGTGAGTGACTATTAACTTGGTTGCCAAGGAAACTCGCCAGGTTGGAAAAAATTGTTGTGGAGATGAATGCAGACTCAGGAAGTGGCCCGTAGAACTTCTGTCCTCCTTTTCCCATGGCTATGAGGGGACAGGCCAGCAAAGAGGTTCGCAGGGCATTTGAGGGCCGAGCCATGTGGTTTGGGGAGAAAGCCTCAGGTATCAGCAGAAAGCCTGATTCTCTCTGAGAGCTCAGCAAATCCCACCAGGCCAGAGGAAAAAATAGGCAGCAGAGGGGCCTCAGGCCCCAGGAAGCTGAAAGCGGGGTGTGGTCTCTGAGCCATTTAGACTCAAACCCCAGGTGTAACCTGGGAGAAAGCCAAGTGTCTCTTCTAAAGAGGAGAAAAAGAAGAAAAGAGAGCTTAAACTGAGCATCAGTAAGAAAAGGTTGTGGGAGGAGCAAGATAGCAGTATTTCCGCAAAATCATTCCCTGGTCCTGGTCCAGATTTGTCGTGGATTTTTCTATTCTGGTAAATTATGCACAACATGGAATTTGCCGTTCTAAAGTGGGTGATTCAGGGTCATTGTCACATTGGTCATGTTGTGTGGCCGTCGCCGTCAGCACTCACTGATTCCAGAACACGTTCACCTCCCCAGAAGAAGCCCCACTAGCCATCACTCCCCACCCTAGTCCCTACCTAGCGTGAATCTGTTCTGTCTCCATGGATGGGCCTATTCTGGATGCTTCATATAAATGGGACCACACAATATATGGCCCAATGGGTCTGGCTTCTTTCACTCAATGTGTTTTCCAGGTTCCTCTACGTTGTAGTCTTTTTTAGAACTTTGTTCCGTTTTATGACCAGATAATACACCACTGTATGGCTACACCACATTTTCTTTGACCCATTAGAAGCTATTGCCAAAGTCAAGATGGGTGACGATGGTGGTTGGACTAGATAGGACAGTAGAAAGGGAGGAAAGTACACAGAGTCAGACGATGTATCAGGAAGACGGGGTGACTGATGGGCCACAGTGGCGAGAAAGAGAGAAAGGGGTCCGGAGTTGGCCTTGGGTTTCTGGCTTGGGAACTTAGTATGCATTGCTTCCAGGATTTGGAACTGGGTTATGAACTGAAACAACAGAATCTACCAAAGATAGTTTAGAGAAAAGAGGATTATGATGTAGTATTATATTAGGTACACACAAGAATATTTTTATATATTCTAGAGATTAGTGCTCTACCTGACGTGCATGTGGTAAAAATTTGTCCCAATTAGTAGGCTCTCTGTTCATCTCACTGATTGTTTCTTTTGCTGAGAAGAAACTTTGTAATTTGAGTCTATCCCATTTATTGATTCTTGGTATTAATTCTTGTGCTACAGGATTCTTATTAAGGAACTTGGGGCCTAATCCAACATGTTGGAGATTAGAGCTTACTTTTTCTTCTATTAGGTGTAGTGTCTCTGGTCTAATTCCTAGATCCTTGATCCACTTTGAGTTGAATTTTGTGCATGGTGAGAGATAGAGGTTTAATTTCATTTTCTTGCATATGGATTTCCAAAAATCTGAACACCAAAAATACAAATAACCCAGTCAATAAGTGGGCCAAGGAACTGAACAGACACTTCTCAGAAGAAGATATACAATCAATCAACAAATACATGAAAAAATGCTCAACCTCTCTGGCAATTAGAGAAATGCAAATCAAAACCACTCTAAGATTTCATCTCACACCTGTCAGAATGGCAGCTATTAAGAACACAAACAACAATAAACGTTGGAGAGGATGTGGAGAAAAAGGCACACTCATGCATTGTTGGTGGGACTGCAAAATGGTGCAGCCAATATGGAAAGCAGTGTGGAGATACCTTGGAAAACTTGGAATGGAACCACCTTATGACCCAGCTATTCCGTTCCTTAGTCTTTACCCAAAGACTTGAAAACAGCATACTACAGGGACACAGCCACATCAATGTTTATAGCAGCACAATTCACAATAGCTAAACTGTGGATCCAACCTAGATGCCCTTCAGTAGATGAATGAATAAAGAAAGTGTGGTATATATACACACAATGGAGTATTACTCAGCAATAAGAGAGAATAAAATCATTGCATTTGCAGGTAAATGGATGGAGTTAGAGAATATATTGCTAAGTGAAGTTAGCCAATCCCAAAAAGCCAAATGCCAAATGTTTTCTCTGATATAAGGAGGCCAATTCACAGTGGGGTTGGGATGGGGAGCATAGGAGGATTAGAGGAACACTAGAATGGCCAATGGGGAGGGAGATGAAGGGAGGGGACAAAAGGGTGAAGAAAAAAAAAAGATGGTCGAATGAGATGGATATCATTACCCTAAGTGCATGTATGAAGTCACGAATGGTGTGAATATACTTTGCATACAACCAGAGATATGTAAAAATGTGCTTTATATGTGTAGTATGAAATGTAATGCATTCTGCTGTCATTTATAACAACTTAGAATAAAAAATAAATTTTAAAAAAAGAATCTTTTTCGGGGGGGGGGGAGGTTACTGGGGATTGAACTCAGGGGCACTCAGCCACTGAGCCACATCCCCAGCCCCATTCTTTATTTCATTTAGAGACAGGGTCTCACTGAGTTGCTTAGTGTCTCACTTTTTGCAAAGGCTGGCTTTGTACTCATGATCCTCCTGCCTCAGCCTCCCGAGCCACTGGGATTACAGGGGCCCGCCACCGCACCCAGCCCTACAAGAATCTTTGGATCAGCCAAAGACTGTTTCCAGGAACAAATCCCTGGTGAAGATGGGAAGAAGATTCCAGAGCAGTGCTGTGTCTGTGCACACGTGTTCCAGTGAAGTGGAAACGACCCCTCCCTATCTTGCATCTTTCTCCGCCCCGCCCCATTTGGTGTCAGAGTCCCATGCTGGTGCATCTGACTGGTGGGCCTATGTCACATGTCCGCATGCTGGCCGCAGAGGAGGCTGGGCGTGGTTGGTTTTGTTTTGTGTATTTGTTTCTATGTTGGGGGGAAAATATCAAATTTGGAAAAGGTATCCTAAAGATTCCGAGCTGTTTCAGAAGGTACAGACCTGCTACTGTAGTGACAGGGGATTAAGGTTAGGGTCAGATATTAGGTGGGTCACCAAGAAGGAAAATAGCCTGTTCGGGAGGGAAATGGGGTTTTCATTTCTGGGCCTGTTCAATATGCAGTCCCTATGATATCCACGAAGTGGACTGGAAAGATCTTGTTTAATCCTCCAGGCAAACTGCAAAATTCGTGTTATGGTCTACTTGCTCTGATATTGTACAATAAGAAAGTGGGAAAACGAGGCATGAATCTAGGACATTTGAGCTCCAATAGCTGTTTTTTTTTTAACTCTATTTGTCCTCTACTTTGGTTACTCCCTGGGATGACCGTGGACATCTCACTATTTGTCTCCATCAAACACCACATCCCCCTAACTCCCTGAAAGTCATACCATGGTCACAAGTTTTTTGTTCCATCATTTCTGCTTAATGAACTTTGGGCATGTGTCCTGTGAGAAGATAAGTTCTGAATTGTGGCCTTCAGAACAAAATTAGAGTAGAAAATTCTTATCTTGGCACTCCTCGTATCAGTCAGTTTTTCACTGCTGTAATAAAACACTGGAGTCAGTCTACTTTATAAAGAAAAGAGATTTATTTAGCCCACTATTTTGGAGGCAGCCCCACTGGTTTGGCCTCTGGTGAGGGCCTACTGGTAGATAGCATCATGGTGGGGGCAATGCAAAAGGAAGAGATAACATGGCCAGGATTATGTGAAGACCAGGCTTGTTTATTTTATGAAAACCGTCTCAAGAGAACTAGCTCAGGAGTTTCAGTAACTCAGGAGCCCTGCTGAGAGCTTGCCCCAGTGACCTAAGGACTTCCCACTAGGCTCTAACCATTACAGTTTCCACACTGCCTCTACACTCCAAACTAGGGATGAAGATACCAATGCAGGAACCTTTTGGGGACAAACCATATCACTTCCCAGTTTCCCTGTTTATAGTTCTTCCACTTCTAACATCCTCATTTCTTTGTTTTTTTTTTTTTTTTTTTTTGATGTTTATTTATTTGCTGTAGTTGTACACAATGCAATGCATTTATGTTTACGTGGTGCTGAGGATCGAACCCGGGCCACGCACGTGCTAGGCGAGCGCTCCACTGCTGAGCCACAATCCCAGCCCCAAGTCCTCATTTCTTTACAATCTCAATACATTCACTGGATAGAAAAGTAGCTAGACTCTTTTCTTGCTAAAAGGTTACAACTTTAATATATTATCCCTCTCAGGGAACTTACATTACCACAGATGTTGAACCATTCATTTAAGGATGCAACTAGAGAAGTAGTTTGGGGATTTCTTTCCTTTTTTCTTTATTTTTTTTCATTCACTGCTTAAATCACCACCAAAATTTGCTGTCTTCAGAGGGGTTGGCCTGGCAGCCTCATTCCGGCTTATGAAAGAGTTTCTCAAACTCCATCAGGCTCATCTGTAGAAATGTCAAATTGATTCTACAGTTTATAGTAAAATGTCAAGGGTTTATAATTTAGCCAAAACAATTTTGGAAAGGAAGAACAAAATTGGCAGATGTATAGTGACTGGATTTCAAAACTTATTATAAAGCTACAGTAATCAGCACCGTGTGGTATTGATAAAGGGTAGCCACAATATGAATGGAAAAGTAGAGTCCAGAAAGAGAGGCCCACCAGGCTGGGGATATAGCTCAGTTGGTAGAGTGCTTGCCTTGCATGCACAAGGCCCTGGGTTCAATCCCCAGCACCACACAAAAAAAGAAAATGAAAGAAAGAAATAGAGCCACACTGCACACATGGTCAGTTAAACAGAGGTGTCAAGGGGAGTCAACACAGACAGGATAAACTTTTCATCAAGTGCTGCTTCACCAAGTGGATATCATAAAGAAAGATGAAACTCATACCTCTTGCCATGCACAGAAAAACACTCAAAATGGGCCACACACCTAAGAGTAGAAGCTAAAACTATAAGTATCTAGAAAAAATAGGAGAAAAATCTTTGTAACCTTGATAGATGAAAATTCTTAGGATAACAACAAAAAACAAAAAGCACCAATCAACATATTAATAAGAGGGACCTCATCCAAATGGACAGCTTTTTGTTCTTTGAAAGACACTGTTAAAGGAGAAAAAACAAACCATTCACCAAGAAAAATACACACACACATACACACGCACAATTTCTGTGCATAAAAATGTATTAAGAACATATAAAAATGTTTACAACTCAATTGTAGGAAGATAAACCCCTCACTATTTTTAAATGGGCAAAAGATTTCAACAAACTTCACTAAAAAGGATATGCAAATGGCCAACAGGCACATGAAAAGATCCTCAACATGATTAGTCATCAGGAAAATGCAAATTTAAAAAGCACATTGAGATAGCATCATACACCCACCAGAATGGCTAAAATTAAAGAGACTGGCGATACCATGCTGGCAAGGAAGTAGAGCAACTGAGGGTGTAAAAATGTGCTTTGGGAAACAGTTTGGCAGTTTCTTAAATAGTTAAACATATACTTAACATATGACCCAGGAATTCTGCATTGAGATATCTACCCAAGAAAAGTGAAAGCGTATGTCCTCAAGATTTGCATGCTTGTAGCAGCTGTCCACAGAGGAATTTTCTTACATCCCTACTCTATAATACTTCCCAGCAAAGAAGAAGAAGAAGAAGAAGAAGGATATAGTAATATGTATTACAGCATGGATAAGCCTTGCAAATGCTATTAACTTCTCAGCCAAAAGAAATACCTAACAGTTCCACTTATTGAGTCATTAGGTCCAAGCAATTTTGTAATAGTGGTCCCCACAGCGTTGAACACATGTTGCCATGTGCCCTCAAAAATCTTACAACATCCATGGTGCTCTGTGAGTTTACTGGGCATGGCAGGGGGGCCTTGGCAAAGTTTGGGAACCATGGGGCTGAATTAATCCATAGTGACTGAAAGATGAACAATGATTGCCTGTGACTAGGGAACTTTCTAGGTGGTGGTGCTAGTTACACATGGTATCCCTTGTCAAAACTCATCACATGTATTCCTAAAATGGGCACAGTTCACTATACGTAAGTTACATCCCTACAAAGCCCACTTAAAAACAAAGGTCAAAGACACCCATCCTGAGTGCGAAAATACATCTTGTGCATGCACACACACATTCACTCATGGCTCTTTCTCCTGTTCATAGCATGGTGCTTAGTTACCTTGGGATTGGCCTCATGAACTGACTCTTGGACAGTCTTTGCCTCTCTCCTTCCCTGCCACTACTCCAGTCCTGCAAACCGAAGATACTCCAGGAGATGCTGTTAAATATCTGTTGACTTGAATTTATTGAATTTGTTGAGATTTGACATTTTCTCGTATATCTTATCATTATTGTGAAATGATAATTTGAAAACAACCTACTATATGCCTTACATGGGTACGATTTATTGAACATTTGCTTTTCTGATAAACATCATCGTTAATACTTTTCAGGGGTATTTCATGAAATCCCCTCAACTCATGAGATAGATGAGATAAATATTATTTAGTCTCGTGGTACAGATCAGGAAACTGAGGCTCAGAGAAGTTAGATTGACCTTCACACAAGTACAGACACTGTGATTTGTCTTCCTCTTTGACTACTAGAGGAGCTCACATCTTTTCTATGCCTTCCTAGCCACCTGGCTCTGATCTGGTTATTGTAAGAATAGAACATTTTTGTCTGAACCTCACGCTGTGCCAGACTGGAGCATAAGGTGTGATGTCCCTCTCTTTGCTCAATGATGGGTGTTCAGTGCTCGAGAGTCCCTTTTTGGTGTCCTCTGCTTTCACCACTACAAAGCATGGTGCTGAGAGATTTTCAGGGAAGGAAAATCTAGAACCATGTACTCTTCTGATGGACAAGCTTTAGACATTTTATGCATTCTTTTATCATTGTGGCATTTTCAGTTGAACGATAACTGCATTGTGAATATTTAAATAACTACAACAATTTGCATGTTTAGATGGTGTTCCTGTTTACAAAGTGTCCATGCGTGGACACTTTAATATCATAGATGTCTGCAACCATTTTTTACCTGACTAAAACTATTTGGTCATCTTTGGAATATTTCTTACAACCAACAATATTTCTTCCAAAGCACCATATGATATCCTCATTGGGGGCTGGGATTGTGGCTCAGTGACTTGCCTCATATGTGCGAGGTGCTGGGTTTGATCCTAGGCACCACATATAAAAAATAAAAACATAAACAAAATGGGGGTATTGTGTCTATCTGCAACTAAAAAAAAAATTTTTTTTTTAAACATGTCCTCATTGGATGAACATTTCAGCTATCCACCATCTAATCCGTGCCAAAGGGTTTGTCTGAGCTCTTCACAGTAACACATTCCTTAGGCCAGAGATCAAACTAGGAAAGGCACATGACCCATTCTAGCTGATGAGATGTTGAAGGAACAACATCCAAAGGCGACCCTAGAAAAGCTGTAGCGGGGACTTCTTATCCTCTGGGTGTTATCACACCTGGACATGATTCCTGGAACCGCCACAGCCTCCGTCTTCCCACGCCAGCCTGAGAATGACCGTGAAGGAAATGGCAGAGCCAAGAGACAGAAAAGCTGACCCTTAGTAACTCTGAATCATCTTCCCTGGGCCATCGTGCCTCCAGCTTTCTCCCAGGTGACGCAGCAGATGTCCTTGTTACTAAACCAGTTTGATCTGTGTCTATCACTTGCAGCAGAAAGGTCCCTGATGCTGTGCTGTACCTGGGACTCCAAGAGACTCCGCAACTTGCTCTACATCACACTGTTGCTGGTGTGACCAAAATTGATACAGAAGACTCACTCTCAGGACAGCCGGGGCACCTTCCACTCACCAGCTGCTGTTAATTGGCTAAAAAGATCTTACCCTGCTTGGTTTTATTAATATCAGCTGAATACTCAAAACACTACTTTTGGTTGTAAAAAATATAAAAACCTTAACCAATGTTAAAGGGGAAATTCAGGGAAATGAATATCTCAAATATGACATATAATAATGATGCTTGTTTTGAAAATATTGTACAATAAAAATTAACTATAGCTAAAGACATTTGGTTTAAAGTAATACATGCACTAGCCTTATCTCCTTTTTTTTAACAAGTTTTATGAGGAATGCTGCTGGGAAAGATTCTTTCTTGCAATTATTCTTCCAAACTCTATGTAAACAAAACATGAAGAGTGTTTCTTTCCTCCTTACCAGTAGTGGTTAAACGTGTGTTGGGTTGTTCTTTTGAGTTTTTCCCCCTTATTTTCCTCAAAATCTGTGCTTTAATATCATAGATGTTTGCAACCATTTTTTTACCTGACTAAAACTATTTGGTCATCTTTGGAATATTCCTTAGCACCAACAGCTTTATCTTATCTTGGGATCCAGAGCTGGAAGGGGCTCAGGCAGCTGCTCCTTTATCCGGCTTCCCTGTAGCTGGTAGCTCTTGGCCCAGGATGCACTGAGTTCCTGCCGATTTGAAAGCCCCAGAAGGCCCTGGCACAGGAGTCTCTGAAATGCCCTCTCAGCACAGGGAACTCTCCTCGGGTCTAACATAAATGGCACATTTTGCAGTTTGAGCTAATCTCTCTTTTACACTTGCAAAGCTGATCAGAGCCTCCTTCGTCCTGAATTAAATTGCTGGTGCTCTGCCCTGGTGCCCCTTGATGCCTCCTCAATGCTTTTGTTCTTGAATCTTCCATTTCTCCAGGTTGATGCTCACTGGCCACCCAGGGTCACCCAGTGACTCCCACAGCAACAGTGGCCTCTGGAGCCATAGCACAACACGCCTCTGCTTTGCTGGTCCAGTGCTGGTGTATGACTGTTTTCCACACAATTATTAAGAGTACCCTCTCTCTTTCACCCCTGTGCCTTGGGGCTGAGGCACCCCTGTGCCATAATAAAGTATATGACCCCCTTTTTGTGGTCATGAAGAATCAGAGTGTGAACCTCCCACACACTGATGCCAGGATCGGACACTAGACAAAATGATTCAGGACAGAGTGCTAGTATATATACACAATGGAATATTACTCAGCAATAAAAGAGAATAAAATCATGGCGTTCTCGGTAAATGGATGAAGTTGGAGAATATAATGCTAAGTGAAATTAGCCAATCCCAAAAATCCAAATGCCGAATGTTTTCTCTGATATAAGGAGGCTAATTCATAGTGGGGTTGGGACAGGGAGCAGAGGAGGATTAGAAGAACACTAGAAAGGCCAATGGGGAGGGAGGGGGGATGGAAGGGGGATGGGAGGGAGATGGGAGGGGGCAAAAGGGTAAATTAAAAAAAAAAAAAAGATGGTAGAATGAGATGGATATCATTACCCTAAGTGTGTGTATGAAGACACGAATGGTGTGAATCTACTTTGTACACAACCAGAGATATGTAAAAATGTGCTCTATAAGTGTAATATGAACTGTAATGCATTCTGCTGTCATGTATAACAACTTAGAATAAAAGAAAAGAAAAGAAAAAAAAAGAACTACCCTGTGCAGGATGATAGCCAATCACCACCTGTAACTGTGTAGCACCTGATATGTGCTAGTGTGTACAATACATTCCAGGTTCCAGAGGCTTAGAATGAAAAAAGGAAGGTCAAAACATGTTCATAAGTTTTTTATATTGAGGCTGGGGGGGTGTAGCTCGGTGGTAGAGCATGTGCTCGCATGTATGAGGCCCTAAGTTCAATCTCCAGCCCTAATAATAATGATTATGTTAACAATAATAATAATAATTAATAATAGTTTTATATTTAAGTTACATAGTTACATTTTGGGCATGTTCAGTTAAATAAAATATATTTGTTAAAATTAATATAAGATGTGTGTAATCACACAAGCCTATAATCCCAGCTATTTGAAAAAATGAGGTGGGAGAATCACTTGAGCCCAGGAATTCAAGACCAGCCTGGGCAACAGAGCTATCCTCCAACTTAAAATGTAACTAATGAATGTGTAATTAAAATTTAAATGTATCAGGCTGGGGCTGGGGCTCAGCGGTATAGTGCTTGCTTGTCTCACAAGTGTGAAGTCCTGGGTTCAATCCTCAGCACCACATAAATAAAATAAAGGTATTGTGTCTACCAACAACAATAAAAATATTTTTTAAGATTTAAATGTATTATTAAAATTACTTTACTTTTTTAATGTAGCTGCTTGCTATAGTTTAAATGTGGTTTGTGAACTCCAAAACTTGAGTTTCAGTTTAATTCCCATTTTGAGGTATTTAGAGGGTGAAAAACCATCTAACTGTGGTGTTTAGAGGTGGGGCCTTTAGGAGGTGGTTAGGATTAGGTAAGGTCATCAGACGACAGAGAGAGACCAGAATACATTCTTGAGCTCTGTGTCTCTTGCCCTATGATGCTCTGTGCCATCTTGGGCCCATCCTCCAGCAAGAAGGTCAGTTACCAGATGCAACCCCTCAACCTTGGACCTCCAGAATTGTGAGTCCAAATAAACCTCTTTTCTTTATAAAGTACACAGCCCAGGTATTTCATTATAGTCATGGAGAATGAACTATACCATTAGAAAATTTTAAATTCCACATGAGGTTCCTTGCATTATTTTTCTATCGGATGATGCTGTTCTAGATCCAGTAACTCTTCCCCAAGAGTAATCCTATTTTCCTTCCACACATTAACATCAGGCTGTCCAAGTGTAGATGGTGAAAGTTTTAAGTCTTACTCCTCCCTGATGGCATTTGGTTGGTGACCATGGCCATTGTCAGATAAACCAAGGGGATCCAGGTGGCAGAACCCTCTTTACCAGTTGGGGGCCTGGGGTCTAGACTCCGCACTGCATGTGTGTGAGCATAGTGGAAACAGCAACCTCAGACAACTTTAGGTCTCCCCACTGTCAAAATAAATGAAAGCATGGAGCTAGAGGGTGTCAAAACCCTTCACATTCTCTCTGAGAAGCCGGGCTGGTGGGTGAATCCTGTGGGTATCACAGAGATGCTTGAGGGTTAGTGGGGCACTGTGGATTAGGAGAGACTCTGGCTGCCTCTCCAATCATACCTTGTGTAGCCTCTCATTGCCGTTATCCTTAGACCCAGAATACCACCAGCTTACACACCCCTTCCCACAATGGCTAACTCAGAGAAACCAGCATTTGGATAAAAAGAATTGATAATGCAGGCTACCCAAAACACCCAGGATTAGGAAGGGATCTTCAATCAAGGGATAACGGATCCATTCAAGGTCATTAAGGAAAGTAAGGATTATTTTGGGAAAAAATAATCAACTTCCCCTTTCCCAACAATGTTTTCCTGAAAACCATACAAATATTGTTGTAAGGTGGATGGAACTTTTCCATCATAGCAATATTGTGGTTGAGAGTGTCATTAACTGGCACTCTTCCTCATAATAATCACAGATAGGAAAGCAACAGCAATGTAGCTCAGGGTAAAACTTACCGCGAGGTGTTTCATCTGACAAGAGAATTTATAAACATGACAAAATTTGCAATATGTGGAAAATAAGGCTGGGCAGGCTGGGGCAGACCCTTTAGAGCTGAGGTGTTTCCTAATGCTCCTCACCGCCTCAGGGCTGGGGCACTTTAGCTGCTGATTCCTAGGGGGGCAAAATTTAGAGAAGCAAGCTGGAGGCTGGATCATCTTCCTTTCCCGCCTCTCTGGTTCCGGGGATGGTAGCCAGGAAGCCCCCCGGGGATGTAGGGACTCCTGGAACATCAGAGGACACAGTGAGCTTCAGACCAGCGAGGACCAGCCCAGGGCGTGGAGAAGGCAGAGACCCCACTAGAAAGTCACTGGAAAGCGAAGGGGGGGGGGGTGGATATGACTCATGTCCTGGCCCTCCAAGGGCTAGCCCTGCCCCTTCCTGCTCTAGGGCATTTGCTTTCATTGCAGCTATTAGAGAACACAGAAGAATTTGAAAAATGCATGCAGTCTTCAGTGACTAGTTTCTCCCGTGCTCCTCAGCAAGGGTTAATCTAGGAGGAGAGGGAGGTCACACATCCTCAGTTACCGCTAGCATCTGGCCCTTTTTGGTCAAAATAGAGGCTGCCAGAAAGGGGTTACAGGTATCCTGAAGTTCATGAACACCCAAACTGAGGCCAGGTATTAGAAGGTATGGAGGGTAGGAAAAAATGATGGCGTGGGGGAGAGAAAACTCAGCAGGATGGAAAATGAGGAAAGTGTGTGTGGGGGGGGGGAATGAGGGAGAAACAGAAAAAGAGAGCAGGTGGGAAAGACAGGGAAGAGAAACTGTCTAGGAAGAGGGCCTGAGCAGGTCCTGGGGTAAGTATTAGCATGAGCAAGTGACTCAGGTCACAGCTTGTTACTGAAAACAAGAGGGTCCGGCCTTGGTACCCCTTTGTCCAAGGACCATGGGTTATAGGCTGCTGCAGGAAGGGCATGTGACCCTGGGAGTGGCAGCTCCCTTTGGCTGTGAGATCAGCAGCTGGAGAAGGAAGGATTCCATCCAGGCCCATGTGTGCTCATTCACCCAGCAACGCAGCATTTAGGGACATGCCTTAGAGGAACTCTTTGGTATCTAGGCAAGGGAAGCCTTGTTGGAATAAGTACAGCAGCCGCGATGGTGAGAGAGAAACAACCTAAAGTACTCATAACTAGGAAGAGTTATGGACGCACAGTGACATGTTCGAAATTCGATACGTCATAGCAAGTGCAAGGTTCGGACTGAATTTACACATATCAATGTGGAGTGGCTATCCCTGTGGTGGGGATATGTCCCATCCAAGTTAAAAGCGTCACCTGTGGAAAATGCACTGATCACACCTAACCTAAAGACCACCTTGGGCAACATGCACACTGTAGAATATGAACACTCTCCAATCCCCACATCATGGCTGATGGAAGCTGTCCAGTATCTCCAGAGAGGTTCAAAGCACATATTGAGAGTCCAGAAAAAGATCCAAATTCAAAACTTGAAGCAAACTTCAAGGTGGGTGCACCCCTGGAATCCCAGAGACTTAGGAGCCTGAGATCACAAGTTCAGGGTCAGCCTGGGCAGTTTAGTGAAAACCTTTTTCAAAATAAATAAACAAAAATGGCTGGGGATGTATCCCACTATTAAAAAAAAAAAATTAAGTACTATCTCTACTGAATGTGTATTGCTTTTATAGCATCACAAAGTTGAGAAATTGTAAGTTGAACATAAGTCAGGGATTACCTAAGTAATATTACTAAGTCTTTCAGTGATTTCTTTTAAAAATAGATTTTAGAAAGATTCACATGGCATTAATCCAATAATTTAATTTTTAAACATAAAGTAAAATTGCATATTTACGTGTGGGTCCTGGGTGTGAAGTATAAAAAGACAAACTAGAAGGAGGTAGGTTTCAGGGGCTGGGGGTGGGGCTCAGTGGTAGAGCACTTGCCTAGCATGTGTGAGGCACTGGGTTCAATTCTCAGCTCCATATATAAATAAATAAATAATAAAGTCCATTGACAACTAAGAAAACATTAAAAAAAAAAAAAAAAAGAAGAAGGTACATTTAAGAAAAAGGAAATTATGAGTGGGGACAGATAGGCCAGGAGACAAACAGAAACCTTGACATTATCCATAATGAGCTATCTCCTATCTCCTATTTTTAAGAAATACAAAGCAAAATCAGCAATGTTAACCTTTTTGGTTTGGGGTAGACGGTAGGTAAACTTATTTGCAATTTTATCTGTACTTCCCTGCATGTTTTAAACTCCTCAAAAGAAATAAAGGAATCAGTATGAACTCTTAGCCAGTTGTCTGACTGGTACCTTAGAAAAGGCAGTAACAGCCCAGTGGCCCACGGACTCCCTTAGGGACCCCATTTAAACCCCTCTCACACACGCGCACACTCAGGTATACACATGCACAACTGTGCACACCAGGCACAGGCAGGGTGTCAGGGCTTCCAGTCCCTTGGTGAGCCCAGGAGAGTGTAGACTGAAGAGCTCAGGGGTCAGCCAGTCCTTCCTGTAGCACACCACAGCACCACCGTGGTGAGCACTGATCACTGTCAGGGACCCCCATCCCTAGGGAGACAAAGACGTTCGCAACAGTGATGGCAGATGGACAAGAGCAGACCTCTGACTTCAACCAAAGAGCCCCTGTGACCTTCCCAGACAAGCTAGCATGAGTTCCTCTCAAAATTAGTTTCCAAAAAAATGCCTTCACTCCTGCACTACGATTAAACATTATGCTAAGAACTAGAGATACATAAATGAAGGTATTCTCCTTGGCCTTTGCATGCACCCTTTTCAACAAGGCGTGTACCCACTAGAGCTCCTAATGCGGTAGGGCCAGGAGCTATTAAGTTTGGTAGAAGCACAGGTGAAATGCTACAAAAACAAAGGACATTGGCAAAGGTCTTTTGGAGCAGTATTTGAGCTGAACTTTGGCGGGGAGACCATTTTTGCCTGATTTACAAAGGAGAAAAAGAAAAGAAAGAACATTCTAGACAGAAAGATCAACCCACAACAAATCCCAGAGGCAATGAACTATATGCCTGCAGAGTAAGACAGCCAAGAGAGGACGCGGGGGAGACAGGTTGAGCCTCCTTAGGAATGTACTTGATATTGTATTCATCAGGATAAGCTAGGATTGCCTCAGTAATGACTACATCTTTAACTCCCTGTGACTTAACACAAAGCAAAGGTTCCATCTCACAGAAAGCCTGGCACAGTAGGCAGCCTGCTCCTTCCACCGTTTCTGGAGAGGGCTCCTTCCTGGCCTTATCCATCTTCTAGTAGCCCCAGCTGGTCCTTGGCCTGTGACAGACTCACTCAATCTCTGTCCCATATTCACAGGTCTTTTTCCCTCTGTCTGTCTGTGTCCAAATTTCTTTCTTAAAAGGAAATTGTTTCTTAGATAAGCCCCACCCTAATGACCTCATCTTAACGTGATTGCATTTGCAAAGATCCTATTTCCAACAAAGGTCGCATTCACAGGGAAGAGGGGTTAGGATTTCAACATAGATTTTGGAGACACAATTCAACCCATAATGCTTTCACAGCATACAAGGTCACATAGAAGGACAGGAGAGCATTGAGGGCTACCCAGGATGTTTCTAAGGGCCAGGATCAGAAGTGGTTTCTATCATTCTTGCCCATCCTCCCTTGACCAAAATCTGGCACCTAGTTCCAACCTAACTGCAAGAGAAAAGGGAAAGTGTAGAGAAGCACATGGATATTCCATGAGCATCCACAGGGTCTCTGTGACCACCACGTTCAAGAGCCCAGCCTTAATTCCTCAGGCAATGGGAAACATGGCAGGGAGGGGGGTGGGTGTTAGCAGAAGACAGTGAGCAGTCACAGGAGGGAAGATGAACTACTCAGAGCAACCAGAAGACAAGATCAGTTAAGATGCTGTAGAAGTTCTACAGAGAATAGGTGGTGAGGACCTTTAGCAGGGCAATATTAGTGAGAAGGGAAAGGAAGAAATACTACTGAGGCCATTTACAGAGGCGGAATCGCGAAAACAAAACCAGTTGGCTGAAATGGTCTCCATCATAAAGATGATTGACACTAACACAGATTTTCTTCATAATGAGGAGGGCAGAGATGGAGAGAAGCAAACTCAAACCAGAAATGCCTCTTCTGGGTTTCCCCTCTTTGGCAAGGGGATCAGAAAGAAAGGCATGAGTTTTGGAAAATACACTGAAGTCTTCATATTTCCACTTTAATGCCAGTTCTGCAAGATGGTGCCAAAAGTTCAGTACCACTCCTGGGAGAGAGAAAGAAGAAAGCTCTGGGACTGGCTAAGTCCACACCAGGTCTAGTGGAGGTAGTGACTTCCCACCAACGTGAGTTTTTTTTAAATATTTTTAAGTTATACATGGATGCAATATCTTTATTTTGTTTATTTATTTCCATGTGGTGCTGAGGATTGAACCTGATACCTCACATGTGCGAGGCAAGTGCTCTGTCACTGAGCCACAACCCCAGTCCCCGACGTGAGTTTTGGGGTCTGTGCTCCTGGCAAAATCTTCCTCCAGGACACTCAGCTCTCCAGGAGGAGGGTGCCCCCAGCGTTCATACCTGTTTCCATGTCCCTTCCTAGGGAGCATGTACACAAATTTGCTTCCCAATTCTCCCCACATTCAGAAAGATTCCACTGTTATTGCTCAAAGTATTTTTGAGACTCAATGCTGAAAGGGATCAATTCTTTCAGGACGAGCTCCGGGGCTCCCTGAAGGGAGACGAGGCAGAGGGTCTCTTCCAGGTACAAAGCTCTCTGGGCCACGGGCAGCACGAAGTTGTGCTGAAAGGCCTGTAGGTTGGGTTTGTGTTGAGAGCTCAGCTCGGTGTGTGGTGGTTTCACACTGGCATGCACATTCTTTGTCACCCAGTCATGCTGTGATCCAGAAAGTCAGCATCACTTCAATGTGACACTTGCCCTGTGGTGCAACAATACTCTATTTTCTCATTCCTGCCTGGAGGAACTGAAACGCGCTGACCTCTGCTTAGGGAGACAAATGCTCACCTCCCTGGCTCAGCCTATTAAGCAATGTTTTCTAAACTCACGAGGAACCCCTGGAGTCGGAGCAGACGGGCAACTTTGGGAATTTGAACAATGTACTCTTAACATGTTGAAAATGACATTTCAGCTAGAATGCCTGGCTCTTTTTCTTCTCTTTTTCCTCCCACCTCTCCCATTCAAATCTTCCCTCTCGCTCCCCTTTGGCTCAAGCAGATTCCACCCTCCAGAGCCAGTAAGTTCCGGAGAAATAGGCAAGAACACGGCTTCACAAGGCCAAAGGCAAGCGAGAAGGGGTGGGATGGTAACCACTTGCCTGTAGAAAGCAGATCCGGCCCTCCCCTCTTAGACCCACACACTTTCCAAGGGTAAGACTTCAATCTTTTTCAAGTGCCCTCCATCAGCTCCGACACCGCAGTGTACCTTGTGGGGATTTGTTAAGTGGCTTGTGACTAACGGGATGCTTTCGTTCTGCCTCAGATGACTTGAACACAGTTAATTAAAGAGCAAGAAAGGAAACCTCACTTATCAAGGAACTCGACCCCTGTGTGCATCTGCTGGAGAGAATGGGCAGGTAGGTGTTTCTTTCCAGCAGAGAGTGTTGGAACAGATTGGAAATGCCCCATTAGGGCCCATTCACCTTTCACAGTCGCAGAAGTTGTCAATGAATTTTAATCACACACCCAAACACACACGCAAGGTTAATGATTTTTTAAGATCTGCCTGGACTTGGAACTCACCTGCCTAAAGCTCTTTAATGGCTCCTCACTGCACTGCTGAGAATACCCAAAACCCTGCAGTCTTCAAGGTTTTACATGAGCAGTTCTCAAACTCTGAACTTATTTGCATAGGCCCAGTGGTAGAGTGTGTGCTTAGCATGTATGCGGCCCTGGGTTTAATCCCTACCCCCAAAAGAAAAAGAACTGTTTGACATTCATAAAAGATAATGACAAGAGTTTTTGTTTATGTGGGCTATATTTATCAACATTTACCTTATTAGAAATTTAAACTGAAAACATTTTATTTTTGAGAACGAAGTTATTTTAAGATAACAATTGGACAATTTAAGTTTAATTTTGTTTAAATGCTAATAAAGCCACTACATTAATAAAGTAGCAAAAGTAACATATTATTAATAAAAATAACATTTATGAAACCTATTTTTCAAAACAATTTTTGGTGAAAAGGATGGCATTGTTTCACATTTTTGCAAATCTCTTCAGTATCTGACTTAATAGGATACAATTGGATTCTTAGATCTGCGTTCAATCTGTTGTGATTAAGTTATGCCGATAAATCTGAAGAATTTCTGGCATTGCACAGATATGCATTTGGAAAAGGAAAGGGTATCTAACAGGCACTGCAGGTAATTGTGGGTATTCTTTTTTGATGCTACACCAAAGCTCAGCATACTGTCATTTCTTAAAGGCTAATTGTAATGTGGAATCTGAAAACATATCAGTAATCTTTTTAGGTTCAATTACACTAAAATCCACTGGATTCTTTTGTTCTTTGAATGCTTGGTAGTCTATATTTTATACTATCGAATATTGGTCGCTTGGAAAATATTGGTTCACTGAGTCAGGCAGATCTTCCAAATGCTGTCTTAGTACACTTATTCAATATTTTTAAGTCACATTTGTTAATATCTCCACCCATCCCCTTAGAAGTCTTTACATGATAGGAAACTATCAAACTAACCACAACAGATACACATTTTCCAAAATTCTAGGTTTCATTTGGAAATTCAAATTTTATTATTGGCAACAAATGAATGTCTGTTTTATTTCTTGAAGAGACAGGCTTTGTTCACTTTTGAGAAAATGTCTAGCAGGTATCCAAGTCTGAATAATCATTGTTTGATTATCTGCCAATCATTCTTTCAAGGAAAGATTCCCTGAATAGAATGGCTCAGCTCCCCACTCAATCACAACACAAGAGCTTTTCCTGGAGGCAACCGCTGAAGTTTGGAGTGCTGCGACCCTGCAGGAGATGGAGTAGGACAGAGTTAGCCCACCTGAGGGGTGAGGAAGCTAGGGCTTTTGGTCTCCAACTGTCATTGCCATTGCCGACAGCTACCTGTGGGGACATCCCCTTTGGAGCAATGTCCATGTATTCTGCATTGCACAGAAGGAACATGTCAGAGAAACCTTCTGGTGGAGAGTTACAGCTGTTTTCTGTAAGACAGCCACTGAGTATTCTGGAGTTGGGAGTGCGAAGTGGGAGGGAGGGAGGGGCCTCAGCAGCACCAGCTCCCTTCGCGATCACCAGTCTTGGTTCGTCATGACTCAGGGGAACCTTCTAGTGCCCAGCTCTTGGCCTGACTAATGTCCTCTCTTTCTTCAGGCCTCAACATGAATGGCACTTCCAGAGGGACCGTCCCTGATCTCCCACTCCAAAACAGGTGCCGCTACCACAGTGGCTCAGTGCAGTTCTTCTCAGTTTGCAGTACCTATCTGCGCCCTTCTTTATTTACCGTCTTCCACCCTCTGGCTCAGCAGCGCTGTAGTAGGACGATGAGGACCCAGTCTATGATTTGCCTCCCCCTGTGGTATCTACAACATGATAGTACTCAAGGAACACTTGCTGGGCGTATGGATGGGTGGTGGGTACAAAGTACGTGAGAGGCATAAAGCTAGAATGTTCCATAGCAATTCAAAGCAAGTGATCGAGGCAGTCAGTCTGGAAAACCCAAGTGCTCCTCTGAATATGCCCCGTAGTAGCTGAGGGTCAGAGTGCCTGAAGGAATCACAGCCTGTCCCACGAGGGACCACAGCTAGATGGCAGAGTATCATGGCCCATGTCCCATCCCCTCTTGCTTCCTTTTGTCTACCTGGCACACTGCAAATCCTATATTCCCTACCAGGATGCGGCTCCTACAAACACACAGGCATGTGGACACAGGAGCTTGGGATGAGAAGAAAAGGAAATACCAGGGAAAGATGCTCAATGTGTCCTTCCAGGTCTGACAGGAGCCACTGCAGGCCACGAGTCCTGTACCTCACACAAAAGCAACAATGAGATCCAAATGAAGAATGGATGATGTATAAGAAAGAGAACAGGAATGGTAGGAAGGAACTCACCTTCCTAGATTTCACACAATTGTATTTTATATTTCCCACAACGAGCTGCTAAGACATGTGGGGTGGGGTTAGGTGTGGGAGACTTCTTATTTGCAGGGCCAGACAAATAGCATAAACCAGAAGAAAAGCCTAACAAAAAACTTTTACAAATCATCTCATCTTAGTACTTTTTAAATCTATTACAGTTTTCAAACACCCTGTCAGTAGACTAGAAATCTCCATAATCAAATCTAATTCCCTTGTATGACACTAAAACAACCAAGCTCTATGATGGACAGAAGGGTTCACAGAGGCTTCTCCAGGGTTATTAAATCTGCTGCTGGGGAAATGCTAATTCCTCGAAGCCTTTTTTGAAGCTCAGGCCTGTAGGAAACTCAATCCCAAATTTAAATGCCCAGGTGCATGATTTCACATGTGCTTTGAATAATGGTATCTGCTCTCAGAAAATCAAACAGAATTAGGAAAAGCAATTACTTGCAGGGATTTTCATTTTGCATTAGTGACATGAGATCATTCATACGCCAGGGCATTTTAACAATTCAGCATTGTGGAATGAGAAACCTTTCCACAAATCCATTGTAGAATGCCAAATGTTCATTTTCCTCCTGTGACACAAGGTGAAGGAAATAGGTATTTGGAAATACAGGCTGTGACAAGGTAAAGGTGCTAGCCATTTGCTCAGTGAAAAAATACATGTATCTTTTTTTTTTTCTTACAGAAAAGAGACAATATTTGATTTTAATTACTGGTAAAGTATTGGAAATGTTGGGTCTAGGTCACAAAAGCCAAGTGTCTTAAACAAAGCATCACAGAGAAGCAAACAAATATAAAATGGAAATGAAAATACAATAAATGACCAAACATAACCTATGCTACCGAATCATAGCAAAATTGCCTTTTCCTCTCTCTTAAACATCAAAACCTGTTTTTCAGGTTTCTTCAAATATCTGGGCCCCCAATATTCTATGGTCTCCTTAGGCAGACCACAGATTGCAGAGCACCTCAGCTCTAAGAAAAATTCACGGGAGAAAGCCAAAGGACCTGGCTGCTGGCCCGCAGCCGCCCCTGACCGCACTGTGCCATCGTCCCTTACATGATCCTTGTGTTTCAGTTCGCACGTGGCTGCCCAGGACCTGGGAGCGACAGCCGGGTGAGCCCATGTTTGGAAAGTACAGGGCAAGATGTTATGAGGCCCTCTGAAAGGAGCCTACGGAATGCCAGTAGGTGACAGAGGCCCCTTAAAAGAGCTTTTACAGCATCCCTGAGACTCGCTGCCCTTGTCGAGTAACACCCTGGCATCTGCCTAATGTACACTTAAGCCTGTGAGTGAATCTTTACAAGCTCAGACATCAATCTTTACAAGTCATCATCGACAGCATCTGCCTAATGTACCACACTTAAGCCTGTGAGTGAATCTTTACAAGCTCAGACATCAATCTTTACAAGTCATCATCGACAGCATCTTTCCACTCCTACTAAAAGCCTGCTCTTTGGTGCCTCAGTCCAAAGTGTCCTCCTTATTGGCCTCTCCATGGCTGTCTTCTTCACGAGTCCCCTGATCCTCATATTGGTGCAGCCTGACTCCCCTTCCTTCTGTGGGCCTTGGGAGGCCAGCTTGCCCACCAACGGGGCAGAGGCCAGATCCGCCTTGCAGCTGGGAACACAGACCCAAGGGGAGGGAACTTCATCCCATAAACCTACAACCTAAGCCCAGAAATATGTCCAAGCCCCAGCGGGCTAATTTAGCCCTCTCCCCACTTCTTCACCAGAAGCACTCTTTTTAGTGTGAGGAGAAGAATGCGAATGGCTTCCCAAAGCCCAATCATCCAGGTTGCAGCCTTGGTGCGGATACTCACGGCACCACTGGGACCTCACCGTAGCTCAGTTGTTGGTGCGGACCACTTGCCAGGCTCTGTGGAGAGCTTTTAATGCACATTTCCCCATCAAAGCCTCACAACGGTGTCATGGGGGTGGAAGAAGTGTGACAATGTCCATTTTGAAGGTGAGGAAATGAGAGCAGAGAGAGGTTGAGAAACCGCAGCACAGGCAGCACAGCAGAGGGGGAATTCCAGGCAGGAAGCCGGGTCTCTGGAACTCAGTGCCAGAGCCCACCTACCGTCAAAGGACCGGGTGATAAGAGAACAAAGAGGTTCAGATTTCTGGTTTATACTCAGCCATTATGTCTTTCAAAGAAAAGCTCCAACGCCTATTTTAATCCTTCATTGAGATGATTAATCATGTATTAATCACTTACAGTTTGAGGCTTAAAGTCTTCACAAAATTAATCAGTTATAAATAAATATGCTGTATTTTAGAACCATAAAAGAGACATTCAATTCAGAAAGGTGATACTTGTGAACCACAGTGGAATCTTTCTTGTGCTCCCTAAGAACAGACAATTGCTAATGGGTGGTGCCTCAGAGCTGCACCCCAAGAAACCCTGGCCCTCCCGCGGGAATGCACTCTCTGGTGAAGATGAACTCCAGCGCCTAATCGCCATTCTTTTTTTTTTTTGTTTTGTTTTGTTTTAATTAGTTATACATGACAGTAGAATGCATTTATGCACTATGATATATCATACATAGATGGGATATAATTTCTCATTTTTCTAAGTGTACATGTTGCAGAATCATATCGGTCCCTGATGGCCATTCTTAAAGCAGTGTAATTTGTCATGAGTGATGAGGGTCTGAGCTGGTGGGTTGCCAGCTTAAAAAGAAATTTTCAAAAAACTGCAGATGAACACATTGCGTAACTGGATATTGGGGATAAAAGAATCAAATTTAGCTCAACAAATATTGATTGAGCACATTCTTCATGCAATGACTAGAAAACTTGTATAAGTATCAGCTGGAAACCTCCCTGATCTCAAGGTGCTTACATAAAAATTCAAAAAGCAGGGAGGTAGGATAAGCATAGAAATAACAATAACATGAATTAGATGGATCATACTACAATAATTGCAGAAACAGGGCTATGAATTAAAGTGTCCACAGGGAACACCAATAGGGAGAGGTCTCATTCAGATTTGGAGTAAAGGTAGTATTGGGGGGACTTTTATGGACATGCAAAGAGGTCATGGGAATTCCAACTGTCTCTCACTGCTTCTCCCTTGTCCCAGACCAAGGTTGCCAATTCAAGTCCACAGCTGCAATTCCCTGATGCTTCTGGCTCCATCCAATCACTTCTACTGTTTGGGGAACTCTGGAGTCACCAGAGAGGGTATGGACTGTCACCAGAGTGTTCTGGTTCTTGCAGGAACCCAAGGAAACAGCCTCTTGCTAAAGAAGCTAGAACCCCCAGGGATGTGAGATGAAGAGGGGCACTGTGCTTCATACCCATAGGAATGTAAACAGAATGCTAGTCTCAAAGACAGGGCAAGCAGAAGGAGTTAGAAAAAGTTAACAGATTGCCTGATGAGAAGGCTGCTGTGTTAGTAGGAAGGTTTAAGACATCAGGCACACCTGGTGAATGTACTCAAAGTATGTTATATGCATTTATAAATCCATCATATATGCATGTATGAAACCCATTATTCTACATAATTAACATCATATTATAATATTGTATATTATAGTTATATGTCATTTATATTATATACTATATCATACAATATATCATATGTAATATTAATATAATGAAAACAATACAATGTAACAATAATAAAAAGAGAGAGATTAGGCATACCCATTTTGATCCTGACTAATGTTGAGTTTGAGTTATTTTGTTTACACACTCACTGAAGTTTGCATGTTACTTTCAGACGGGCGGCACTCTTCTACAACAGTCAAGAGAATGTCTGGATCTTTCACTGTCTTTGATTGTGTTCTTTTTTAAGATCATTGACAGAGGATTTGGAATCTTTTTAATGTACAAAGATAAAGGCAACCAGGAATTGATGACTTTTATGTCTTACTTTTTTTTTTTTTTTTTTTTTTTTTTTTGGTACCGGGGATTGAACTCAGGGGCACTCGACCACTGGGCCACATCCCCAGCCCTTTTTTGTATTTTATTAGAGACAGGGTCTCACTGAGTTGCTAAGTGCCTCGCCATTGCCGAGGCTGGCTTTGAACTTGCGATCCTCCTGCCTCAGCCTCCCAAGTACTGGGATTACAGGCGTGTGCCACCGCGCCCGGCTATGTCTTACTATTTTTTTAAATTTTCTTCCTTGGGGGGTAAACAACTTCCAGGGATAAACATGATATCATACATACAATATCACACATAGGTATGATATGATGTACCTGTTTTATTTAGTGTAGATTCTTCAGGTCACATCTTTATAATGATTACTGTTGAAATGACTTGATGTGGTCAATTAACAAATAATATGTTTTTTTTGTATGCTAGCCAATTTCCCAAGGTATGGTTATTTTATGTGGTGTATATGGTATTTTACAATATCATCAACTTGGAATTCTTATGTAAAAATCAGTAAACCATGTTTGAGTGTTCAGTCCAGTTCCTTGGAGTGCTCAAGATAATGTTATTAAACCTGAGTTACTGGGCATATGGGCCACATTTTCATCTGAATTAATATGATTCAGCCCAAAGTTAAATGAACATAATAAACTTGGGCTTCTTAGAGAAAAGGCTGATTCCAGGACTGGAGCAAGAAAGCACCCTATGAGCCTGGAACAACCCCTCTGCCTAAAGGTAAGGAAAATGCAAATATGATCAAAAGGACCTGATGGCCAACTTACATGAGCTCCTCACTGGCCAAACAAGGGACAATTTGAGCATCACCATGTAATACAAATAATGTGTCCTATCCCATAATCCACTGAATAAGATTCAAAATCAAAAGTCCACACTTAGGGCTCAGTGGTAGCTCAGTGGTAAAGCACTTGCTGAGCATGCGGGTCAATCCCCAGCACCACAAGCACACACAAAAAGTCCATAGTCATTACATAAATGAACAGAGGAAAAAGGAAAATATTTTCTCATAGTGGAATGCTATCTAATAAATGTAGTGAAGAGCAATAGAAGTATAAATCCCCCTATAATTATATTAAGGCAATCCAGTAGTCCCTTGCTTTCCAAGGGAATTGGTACTAGGACTGCTGGTGGGTACCAATCCTCAGATGCTCACGTCCATAAAAGGGCATAGTATTTGCACATAAACCCATGCCTCCACCTGTGTTCTTTAAATCATCCGCAGATTACTTAGAATACCTAACAGCATGTAAATGCTATGTAAGAAGTTATTATACTGTGTTATTTACGGAATGATGACAAGGAAAACAGCCTTTACGTGTTCTGTACAGAAGCAATTTTCTTTTTTAATATTTTCCATCTGCAGTTGATTGAATCTAGGGTGTGGAACCATGAATATGAGGGCCAACTGCAGCAGATTCAAGCACGAATTATGGGTGACTCTCGGGCGAGTGCAAGAAAACAATGGGATATTTACACAGTCTCAGCATATTTTTCAATAGATTATTTATACATTCCGAAGAGGAGAAAATAGTGTTTTATAGCAGAGAAACCCTAGTTTCTAGACAGATGCCGCCCTAGTCAAAGATCAAAGTTAGTATCACAACAATGAGACAAACAGACATAGCGTTCCCCCGATGGGACACCCTGGGTAAAACCAACGTTGTCCATGCCGTGTTTTGCCCAACATGCACATCTTGAATGTGATCCTGGGGAAATGCCCAACAAAACCCAAATCAAGGACAGTCTAAATGACTGGCCTATAGTCTTTTCAAGTTGACACTATGAAGGATAAAGAAAGGCCAAAGATTAAAGGTAAGTAAAATACCATGACAGTTAAAAACAATGCAACATTTTAGGTTGAGCTCAGGATTGGAGGGAAAGAGGGGAGATGCTGACGGAAATTGCCATAAAATTATTGGAACAATTGGTAAGATCTGAACAGGGGATATATATGGTATCGTCTCAATGTTAAATTTCCTGAATTTGATATTTGTTCTGTGGCTATTTAATATACCCTGAGTATGTTAGAGATATATCCTGAGGTTCTTAGAAACATGCCCTGAGGTGTTTATGGGTAAAGGGGCATGATATCCTCAACTAACTCTCAAGAGGTTCAGGAAATGCATATGCGGCAAAACATTAAAAACTGGTGCATCTGAGCAACACGAATACAAAAGATCTTGAACTATCTGTGCAACTCTTCTGTGCATTTGAAATTATTAAACAACCCCTTAACATCCCCTCCTGTTGTGTTGTTCCATGAGTCTACAATATCCCTTTTGATGAGAAAGATGGCTACCATCTCAGGATATGTGACCACATATCACCTCTGCCTCACGGACTTTGCCCCACATCATCTCATTGAATTTTCACTACAAGGAGGCAAAAACTATGGTCGCAATTTTGCTGATTAGAAACATGGAGGTTTTCATTTCTGTACATCAGCAACAAATCCTCAGAAAGAGAAACTAGGAAATCTACCCCATTTACTATAGCCTCAAAAAAATAAAATATTTGGGAATCAACTTAACAAAACAAGTGAAAGACCTCCACAATGAAAACTACAGCACGCTAAAGAAAGAAATCAATGAAGATCTTAGAAGATGGAAAGATCTACCTTGTTCATGGATAGGTAGAATTAATATTGTCAAAATGACCATTCTCCCAAAGCACTATACAGATTCAATGCAATACCAATCAAAATCCCAATATCATTCCTCATTGAAATAGAAAAAGAAATCATGAAATTCATCTGGAAAAATAAGAGACCCAGAATAGCCAAAACGATTCTTAGCAAGAAGAGTGAAGCTGGTGGCATTACTATTCCAGAACTTAAATTGTACTACAAAGCAATAGTAACAAAAACAGCATGGTATTGGCACCAAAATAGACCAGTTGACCAATGGTACAGAATAGAAGACACAGAGACGAACCCACACACTTACAGTTATCTTATATTAGACAAAGTTGCCAAAAACATTCACTGGAAAAAAGACAGCCTCTTCAACAAATGGTGTTGGGAAAACTGGAAATCCTCATGTAATAAAATGAAATTAAATCACTTTCTCTCACCATGCACAAAACTTAAAGTGGATGAAGGACCTAGGAATTAAACCGGAGACCTTGCACCTAATAGAAGAAAAAGTAGGCCCAAATCTCCATCATGTTGGGTTAGGCCCCAATTTCCTCAACAAGACCCCTATAGTGCAAGAATTAAAACCAAGAATCAATAAATGGGATGGGTTCAAACTAAAAAGCTTCTTCTCAGCAAAAGAAACAATCAGTGAGGTGAACAGAGGACCTACAGAATGGGAGCAAATCTTTACCACAAGCACATCAGATAGAACACTAACCTCAAGGATTTATAAAGCTCTCAAAAGCCTTAACACACACACACACACACACAAAAAAAAAAATAAATAAAATTAAATAAAAAAAATCCAATCAATAAATGGGCCAAAGAACTAAACAGACACTTCTCAGAAGATGAAATACAATCAACAAATATATATGAAAAAATGTTCAACATCTCTAGCTATCAGAGAAATGTAAATCAAAACAACTCTAAGATTTCATCTTACTCCAGTCAGAATGGCAGCTATCAAAAAAACAACAATAAATGCTGGCGAGGATGTGGGGAAAAAGGGACACTCTTACATTGCTGGTGGAACTGCAAATTGGTGAAGCCAATCTAGAAAGTAGTATGGAGATTCCTAGGAAAACTTGGAATGGAACCACCATTTGACCCAGCTATCCCACTCCTTGGCCTATTCCCAAAGGACTTAAAAACAGCTTACTACAGGGACACAGCCACATCAATGTTTATAGCAGCAGAATTCACAATAGCTAGATTGTGGAACCAACCCCAATGCCCATCAGCAGATGAATGGATAGGGAAACTTTGGTATATATACACAATGGAACACTACTCAGCACTAAAAGAGAATAAAATCATGGCATTTGCAGGTAAATGGATGGAGTTGGAGAAAATAATGCTAAGTGAAGTTAGCCAATCCCAAAAAACCAAAGGTTGAATGATCTCTTTGATATGAAGATACTAACTTATAAAGGAAAGGGAGTGGGGATGAGAGGAATGAAAGAGCTTTAACTAGAACAAAGAAGGGGGAGGGAGGGGAGGGGGCAAGGGGATAGGAATGATGGTAGAATGAGTTATCCATCATTACCCTAAATACATGTATGAAGACATAGTTGTTGTAAAAATTCTTTTTTTTAAAAAATATTTATTTATTTGCTTTAGTTGTACACAATGCCTTTATTTTACGTGGTGCTGAGGATCAAACCCGGGCTGCGCATGTGCTAGGCTAGTGCTCTACCGCTGAGCCACAACCCCAGCCCCTGTAAAAATTCTTTATATAAAACCAGCAACTTGAAAAATTGTGCTCTTTATATGTAATATGAAATAAAATGTACTCTGCAAACATGTATAACAGATTAGAATAATAAAAACATTTTAAAAAGAGGTTAGACAACTGACCAATCAATATTCACCCCCATATCTGATCTCCATGAAAGAAGTATTCTTCCATCCTCCCATATTTGCTATGCCCAGGGCCATAAGATAAATCTGGGAAGGGGGTATTAGTGGACAGAGCGTGAGTAGAGGTTTAAAATGTCTTCTTGGTTGCATTTTCCCTTCTTGTACTTTGTCATCGCTATGAGAAAAACATGTTGCTGGCCAAGGAGGATGAAGGACATGTCAGGCAGGCCTGGTCGTAGCTCACAGCCTAGAGCCAAGGAGACTAGAGCCCAGCCCCAGTCAGCCAACACTGAGCCAATGTTTGGGGGTTGTTTGTTAAACAGCATTATAGTGATAATAGATAACTGATACAGCCAACATGTCTGAAATCACACAGATAATAAGAATTGTATCCAGGAAGTTCAACCAGGCTCTTGGGTGCCTCCCACCACTCCTGTATCAAAGAGCACTTCCAAATATGTATGACTCACGATGGCTCACGACCCTGAAACCCTCGCACATATTTTCTGAATCATAAAACAAATACGATTATAGCATAAAATGCAAATATTTTGTTTTCATTTTTCAGTAACTAGTGATCATGGCATCTTTAATTATTTAATTAACCTTTCTGTTTACCAGCCGAGTAAAATGCTGCTACCATTTTTCAACTTCAGTAATCATCAGCAATATTTAACATACATGGATTTCAAGTGGTATGAAGGGAAGGCATTGCTTGAATAACCACCAATCTCTCATGTCAAATGGAAAAAAAATTTTTCTTCAAAAATTGGGGTGAATTTTCCAGCCACACTTCTTATTGTGTTTGGTTTGGTTTTGTACCAGGGATTAAACTCAGGGACACTTGACCACTGAGCCACATCCCCAGCACTATTTTGTATTTTATTTAGAGATAGGGTCTCACTGAGCTGCTTAGTGCCTCACTTTTGCTGAGGCTGGCTTTGAATTTGCTCTCCTCTTGCCTCAGCCTCCTGAGCCGCTGGGATTACAGGCATGCACCACCACACCAGGCTCCCAACCCTTTTTATTTTTTATTTTGAGAGAGGGTCTCGCTAAGTTGCCCAGGGCCTTGATAAATTGCTGAAGCAGGCTTTGAACGTGTGATCCTCCTGCTTTAGCTTTCTGAGCCCTTGAGATTACAGGCATGCACCACTGCACCCAGCACCCACAACAGTTTTTATACATCTGTGCCTAAGACACAAGGTAATAGATTTAATCAGATTTTTTGATACTCTGGACTCAAAATGAAAAAATATATAAAGTGCTTTTCAAATTTTAGATCCAAGTTTCTAATTCAAATTTAAAGATAAGTTTGTTTTTCCCAATTACTAAAACTATCCTGTTTTTTGCTAAAATACTGAAAACATTTACTATCATAACAACAAAGGACTTTTTTTTGAGCCAAGGAGGCTTTTTTTAAGTGACATTTCCCTGCGGAGCAAATCCTATGACAAAAAAGCATCTAGGCATCTGGATCATGACTTGGTTTTGTAACTATCATTCAATAGGTCTCTTTTGAGCCAAGCAAAGTCACAAAAATGATTAAAGAAATGGCCACTGTTAATTCTTTTGGGACAGTGCTCTCAATATCACTTAAATGAGAAGATTAGACAAAACAAAAGAGGGAGAGATGCAGCGGGAAGGGGAATGAAGAAGAGAAAGGAGTTAAAAAAGAAAAAATTACAATGTCTAGTCAATCATATGCTGCTTCATGTATGCATGGTGTGGGAAATTTTAGACTAGAAAAATTGGGGGTTTTGACTCCTTTAAAATATCTAACAAAGCAGCCGGGTGTGGTGGCACACGCCTGTAATCTCAGCACTTGGGAGGCTGAGGCAGGAGGATTGCGAGTTCAAAGCCAGCCTCAGCAATGGCAAGGCACTTAGCAACTCAGTGAGACCCTGTCTAATAAAATACAAAAAAGGGCTGGGGATGTGGCCCAGTGGTCGAGTGCCCCTGAGTTCAATCCCCAGTACCAAAAAAAATAAATATAGATCGATAGATACATACATACATAGATATAGATTTATAGATAGATAGATAGATAGATATAGATTATAGATAGATATAGATATAGATATAGATATAGATATAGATATAGATATAGATATAGAGATCTAACAAAGCTAGGCACAATGGTGCATGCCAGTAATCTCAGTAACTTGAGAGGCTGAGGCAGGAGGATCACAAGTTCAAGGCCAGCCTCAACAACTTAGACCCTATCTCAGCATAAAATAAAAAATGGGCAGGGATGCAACTCAGTGGTAAAGTGCCCCTGGGTTCAGTCCCCAGTACCACACACACATACACACACAAAAATAAATATCTAATAAATACGCATAATGATGAACTGCCTAAAATACCACCTTATTTTCTAAAGACTGAGTTTCTTCCTCCCGTATGAGAACTAGATCGTTTACAGAAACAAAGTTTAAAATAGCTCTGGTGATATTGTCTACAAGTCTGGAAATATTCTTTTTTGGTTTCATATTCTCATTAAAGAGAAAAGGTAAAAGGAGTGTGAAATAAAGGGTGAGAAAACAAACACTCCTTCTAGAGGAACAGAATGGATAAGCGCTCCCATTGACTTACAAAAAGTTAATAAGGCCGATATTTGAGTTAATTTCGCAATAATTCAGCTTCAGTAAGGACTAAACAGATATAATTTCTTTTAACAAGGTAGTCTCCTTTTATGCTATCATGAAAAATTGATATTCTCTTGCCACAGTAACTGGATAAAAGAGACGCCCCCTGCTTAAAAGATTCAAACAAAGCAATTGATCAGAGACTGGGGAAATTCCAAAGAAGGAGGCTATTCCATTACTTCACATTCTAAATTTGTCTTAGCAGCATGTGTGAAAAGCATATCAGATAAAATAAATGAATAAATAAACAAAAAATAACGGTTACAATTTTCACTTAATGACAAAGTTCTGATTCTGTTATGTGGCCTCCAGTTGTTGCTGAGGGAAATGCGACGTCGTTTTTATTTTTATAAGAAAGGAAGTCAGGGACTGGGGCTGTAGCTCAGTGGTAGAGTGCTTGCCTAGCTTGTGTGAGGCACTGGGTTCGATCCTCAGCACCACATAAAAATAAATTTAAAGAAAGGTATTGTGTTCATCTTTTTTTTTCCTTCATTTTCAATTATTAAATGAAAAATATCTAGCAAAATGAATCATATACAGTGAGTGATTTTATGCACAAAAATTGCAAATATAATTACAATAGATAATTTTTAAGTCACAGAACACTATGAAGAAATCATGAAATAATTTGTACCAATAAATTTAATTTTAAATAAATAATTCTGTACAAAAATATAGTTTTGCCTAAAAAGTTGAAGGCCTTAAAGAAGAAATTAAAATAATAATCAAAATTATTTCCACCAAAATATAAAAAGGTCACAGTCCATTGATTTCTTTTTCTTATAATATGTATTTTTTTTTATTCAAAGTTGTTCTATATGACAGTAGAATGCATTACAATTCATAATACACATGTAGAGCACATTTTTACATATCCCTGGTTGTATACAAAGTATATTCATACCATTCATGTCTTCATACATGCACTTAGGGTAATGATATCCATCTCATTCTACCATCTTTATTTTACCCAAATTTTACCCAATTTCAGCCAGGCATGGTGGCACACACCTGTAATCCCAGCACTTGGGAGGCTGAGGCAGGAGGATCGTGAGTTCAAAGCCAACATCAGTAATGGTGAGGCACTTAGCAACTCAGTGAGACCCTGTCTCTAATAAAATACAAAAAAGGGCTGGGGATGTGGCCCCGTGGTTGAGTGCCCCTGGGTTTAATCCCCGGTACCAAAAAAAAAAAAAAAGAAAGAAGGAAAAAAGAAAGGATAGTGTCAACAGACAGAATTGTGTTCATCTTTTAAATTTTTTTAAATATTTATTTATTTACTTTAGTTGTACACAATGCAATGCATTTATGTTTACGCGGTGCTGAGGATTGAACCCGGGCCACACACGTGCGAGGTGAGCGCTCTGCCGCTGAGCCACAACCCCAGCCCTGTGTTCATCTTTTAAAAAAATTTTTTTTAAAAAGAAAGGAATTCAGTACTTTATTTTACAACCATTGCAATGAAACGCTATTTTTAAAAGTTGAGACCCTAAATGAGATGTAAACCATGTCAGAAGTGGCCAGGCATCAAGCGTGCATCTGCAGGCTGCCCTATGAAGAACAATGAGGGTCTCATTAAAAAAATCAGACAATAAGCCGGGCGCGGTGGCGCACGCCTGTAATCCCAGCACTTTGGGAGGCTGAGGCAGGAGGATCGCGAGTTCAAAGCCAGCCTCAGCAATGGCGAGGCACTTAGCAACTCAGTGAGACCCTGTCTCTAATAAAATACAAAAAAAAAGGGCTGGGGATGTGGCCCAGTGGTCGAGGGCCCCTGAGTTCAATCCCCGGTACCACAAAAAAAAAAAAAAAAATCAGACAATACACAAATTAACCCACGATGGTGTAAACAGTACCATGAAAAATTCATCAACAAGCCAGTGGAACTAATGTTACATCAATTATTTTCAGTCTTTTGACATGAAAGAAGTTATAAAAACACATCTACAAGGAAGAATCCATTGTGCCATGTGGAATTCAGACTTCTAATTGTAAGCAATGTGGAAACATGAATTAATCTTTTTAGTGGGAATAATCTAGTATGATATGATTGATTAATAACAAAATTTGAAATTGTAGTTGTATATATGATACAGAAAACAGACCTTCATGATAATATTCTGGTTATGCTAAACTACATTTACCCACAAGTGAATATACATGAAATATGAGCTTGTCGACCCTTTAGCACTCCAATAAATATGGCATATTACAGTTGTCATATACTGTTGATGTGGATAGGTTAAGGAGCTATCCTTGACATTTTAAGGGTTCTTGTCACTTTTTAAATTAGGCTTGGGAAGTGGTGAGACATTGTACTTGCTATTTGAAGAGGCAAAACTGCCCTATCCTCCCTTCTAAGGACAGGTGTTGTTTTCTGAGCACTTGATCTATGCCAGGCAGCAGGCTTAGATGGCAGAGCCAGGAATTGAACTGAACAGTCTGACTCTACAGCTCATTCACTTAAACAAAATGATTTGGTGCCTCCAAAACATACAGCTGAAAAAACGTGATTTCAGAGCTTTCCCCACTAAAATATCCTTGTGCTTGTTGGCTCTAGCTGGCAGTGACTTTGTAGTCTTTTATCCCTATGCTATGGTTTGAATGTCTGTCCCCTCCAAAACCCATGTTGAAATACAATTGCTATTTTTTATAGGATTAAGAAGTGGGACCTTTAAGTCTCATGAGTAGGCCATGAGCACTCCACCCTCATGGGTGGAATTAATGTCATTATATAAGGATGACTTTGCCCCCCCCCCCCGGCCTTGCCTCTCTTGCCCTTCTGTCTTCTGCCATGTGAGGATCCAGGCAGCATACAGGTGCCAGCTTGGAAGAAGAGAATGGCCTCGCCAGACACCAAACCTGTTAGTTCTTCGACCATCGACTTCCCAGGTTCCAGGCTGTGAGCTAATAAGCTTCCAGTTATAAATTACCCAATCTGATATTCTACCCCAGCAGTACAAATGGACTAAGACACCCTATCTTTACCCTGAGAGACTAGTAAGGTGCCTGGGGCGGGAAAGGAAGCACAAAGTTCAAGGATTGCTTTATAGATCTACTACTTCTTCACAGGTTTGTTCCTAGCGCCTTTGGGCACTGCGCGTGAGACTTGGGAATGCAGCCATTGCTGCTGTACAAGTGACATTCAAACAGCTTTATCTCATCTGAGCCAACTCAAGAGGGGACCTCATCACCTTCCACATTCCCTGATCAGCAAGAATAGCAGCATCATTTTCCAGGAGGGGGCAAATCTTCCAGCAATCCAGACAGGGGTTCCCACATCCATATAGCTCGGGTGCAGCTTTTCTTTCCTTCCCTCACTTTCCCAGTGTCTCAATTTCCTTATCATTCAATTTAAGTAACTCCTTTCTGAAAGAAGGTTAGACCTAAATAAATAAAGCACCTGTAAGAGCATTAGAGCTCTTGGGCCAAACTTTCATGACACTTGTTATTTAGGTACCAGGCAGACAATCTCCTGAACTCAAGTTCAAATGGTTGGTTTCAAACCCCAGCTGACACAGCTGGGGAGGTAGCTCAGTGTTGAAGCACTTGCCTAGCATGTGCAATGCCCTGGGTTCAATCCCCAGAACTGGGAAGAATAAAAGCTGACATAAGCCTATAGGAAACTGAATATGGGATTAAAGTGGCTAGAAACATAATGTCAAAGGGCTTCCATGTTACAATTGTGCTAAAGGTGACTTCATGTCAAGTATCGATTCTTTTGTTTAGCCAAAGTTGGTGGCAACCTAAGTGATCATTATCAATGCCTAAAGTTCCTTCACCAGAAAATATCATCCATATGTCAATTACAGAAGATCTGAAATACAATTCCCACAGCCAGTGATACTGATTTAGCTCTACACTAAGTATGAATTATTTGTAACTCATGTACAGAGAAAGGAGGGGGATAGGGAGAGAAATTCAGTGTTTAATACTATTCAAACATTTAAAATAGTATTTGAAAAAAATCTAGGAAGAGTAAGGAATTTTTCAATCTGATAAAAGATATCTACAAAAAGAAAAAAAAATAGCTAGCTTTACAATGGAATGGGAATACTGCCCAAAATAATCAACATTCAATGTAATCCCTCTGAAAATCCAGCTGGATCTTTCTTTTCATAGAAATAGAAAAACTTATCCTAAAATCCTATGGATGTGCAGGAGACCCAAAATAGTCAAACAATGATGAAAAAGAACAGGACAAGTCAATGGGGAAAGAATAAGCAACAGGTACTTCTGGGAAAACTGGATATTCACATGCAAAAAAAAAAAAAAAAAAAATGAAATTGAGCCCTTCCTCACACCATACACTCAAATTTGTTCCAACCTAAATATAAACTCCTAAAGAAAAGATAGAAGTAAACCTTGAAGTGGGTGATGATTTCTTGGATATAAACCAAAAGCTCAAGCAATGAAAGAAGGGAAAAAAAAAAAAAAACTAACACATTGGACTACACAAAATGTAAAACCTTTGGGTTCAATGGACACTACCAAGAGAGTGAAATACAACATACAGAGAGAAGAAAGTATTTGTAAGCCATATATATGATAAGGGACTCTTATCTAGAATATAAAAAGAACTCTTGGAAATGAACAACATAAAGACATATAAAATGAGGACTGGGATTGTGGCTTAGTGGTAGAACGCTCACCTAGCACGTGTGTGGCCCTGGGTTTAAGCCTCAGCACCACGTAAAAATAAATAAATAAAATAAAGGCATTTTTTTAAAAAAAAGAAATAAAAAAGACATATAAAATGAAAATGGGCAAAAGGCTTGAATAGACATTTCTCCAAAAAAGATATGCAAATAGTGTCATTAGTTATAAGGAAAATGTAAATCCAAACCACAAGGAGATATTGGTTCACATGAACTGGGATGATTAAAATAAATAAAGAATAACACCTGAATGTGATATGTGGAGAAATTAGAAGCCTCCTTCTTTTCTACTGGGAAGAATGTAGAATGGTGCTCTTACTTTGGGAAACAGTTCAACTGAAACTGAACAGTCCAATTCCTGAAAATACTAACTGTGGAGCAATCCTATGACTCAGTCATTTCATTCCCAGGTGTATACCCAACAGAATTGAAAACATGTTCACACAAAAAGCTGCACACCAAGGACAACAGCAGAATTATTTATAATAGCCAAATAGTCCAAAATTGTTTGTAATAGTAAAAAAAAAAAAAAAAAACAGAATTAGTCATAATAGAAAGTGTAAATCACCTAAATACCTACCAACGGATAAATAGATTTGAAATGGGGGGGGGGTAATGAATATTATTCAGCAACAAAAAAGAATAAAGTAATGATACCTACTACAATACAAAGGGAACTTGAAAATATTTTATCAAGTGAAAGAAGCCTGTCAAAAATGACCACAATTACATGACTATTTATATGAATTGTCCAGTATCAAGAAGTCCATAGGGAAAGTGGATTAGTGGTTACCTGGAGCTGAGATGGAGTAGAAAGTAGGAATGGGGGAAATTACTGTAACCATATATTGTGTTTCTTTTTAGGATGATGAAAATGTTCTAAAATTAGGTTATAGCGATGGCTTTAAATATACTAAGACCCACCATACACTTTAAATGGGTAGATTTTTGGTGTATGAAGTATATCTCAATGAATCCTTTTTTAAAAAAATGTACTTTAATATAGAATCTACTAGTAAAAAAAGAGAACAATCTATTTAGAACTTAATTTTCAAATTCCAATTAAGTTATTTTGGTAGCCTCTATGAGTTCTATTCCCTCAAACCACCATTCTCCTCTTGTTTCTGGGAGTGGAATCCCAACTTTGCCCAGGTGAGAGGCCACAATGCACCTGACCCAGGTGAGGAGTGTGAAGTAATCTAGCTTCAAGCTCATGCAACACCCTCATTTACCTTTGACAGAGTTTGGTTTAGGGGCAGCAGGCAACCCAGGCCTGGCCATTGAGATAAAATACAAGTCTTCTGCTAAGAGTCTTAGTGAGCTAATCCTGGATTAAAAAGAAAGACCCCCTCTCTCCATTCCCGGCTTTTAGACTTCATTTTGTGAGAAAGCAATGTTGGGGGGGTTGGGGGGTACATCAATCATGTGATAATTGTGAGAACTGAGAAGCAACCCAGACCTGCTACATGAATCCCCTCTGGAACAAACTGCCTCCAGACTTCTCATAAAATAAGACTGAGTGATGCATCCTGTTAGATTCTCTGCTTATTGCAACTGAAAGCCTGCTGGTTGATACATTTCCTTTTACATGGGCTTATTTGTGAATCATATCCTCTGTCCTATATATAGGATATCTAGAGAGAATTACATATGTATAGATTATATCATATATATAGATAGATATGTGTAATTATTTCCTCTATCCTATATCAGTAACTCTTTACAAAATGAAATAAAGATGACAGAGATTTTTTTAGGAAGACAGGCCTAATATTCAGTTAATTATAAAAGAAAGCAGTGTCTTGCTCAACAGGAGAAACAACCTTTTCCATGCAAAGTGGGTTGGCGGGTTGGCCAGCCATTCTGAGAAAGCAAAGATGCACAGGGAGATCACCTGTCCGAGACACCAGACAAGCATCAGGTGGGGTCCACACTAGGGAACACATAAAATTCTAAGTTCCTTTATTCTCACTAAAAATACTTCTAAGATCAGAAACTCACCCATATTTCACTGCATAATCATCTCAGATTCTGTGCCAATTTTTTTTTTTAATAACAGTAGGGTGCGACCATGATGTGAAGCTTCTTTTAAAAAATAGTGCCCATATTTCTTAGAAATCATTTATTGTTAAATTGTCTTTGGCATAAGATTAGGATGCTTGGGATACTATGAATGTGATGGCGATGATTATGCCGTGAAATGCGGCATTTTCATACAAAAGATGAAGCCAAATAGCTCTGCTTCCAGATATGTTAATATTTTATTACTTTATTAGCCTGGGCTCGCACTAAAAACCAGAAGCCAGATTTTAGTTGGTTTTGTCTAATTCTTTATAAAAATTTGAACCATATTTTAGCATTCATCATTTCAAAGAATTTGATAAATAATTTTAGGAGTGAATAAAAATAAATTGTGCTAGAAAAGCAGACGTAATAACGCTGAAAAAAAATACCATTTTTCTATAAGTTGTTTATCTTATTAGAAAACAGGAAGCATGTGGAAATATCCACAATTGTTAATGCTATAATAGAATCTCTTTATAAATCTGTAGGTGTAGCATTTACACTTGTCTCATAATGTTATATAATTCTTAATATATATAATTATCTTAAGCACCATGATTTGTCCTAAATAAATGAAAAATTGAAGCAACTGTAAATCTTTCTTAGGTGGGGTGCTGGAGATTTAACCCAAGAGTACTTTACCTTGGGTACTCTACACTCCAGCCCTTTTTAAATTTTTATTTTGAGTTAGGGTCTCCTTAAGATGCCAAGGCCAGCCTCGTACTTGTGATCCTCCTACATAAGTCTCCTGAGTCACTGGGATCTTAGGTGTTCAAAACCTCACCCAGCACAAACTCAAATCTTCTTTAGTGATAGAATTAATGCCACCGAGGCAGGTTTACTACTACTATTGTTGCTGTTTGGTGTTCAAGTTTTAGAATCAAAAATAGTTGAGGAATCCTTTTCCAGAATAGTGATATAAGCTCCGTGAACCCACATGCCAGTGCTACAACCATAGCTGGTTAAAATTATTTTTAAAATAACAAGAGGGCTGGGGTTGTGGCTCAGCAGTAGAGCACTCGCCTAGCACATGCAAGGCCCTGGGTTCAATCCTCAGCATCATATAAAAATAAATAAATAAAAAATAAAGGTATTGTGTCCAACTACAACTAAAAAAAAATGTATAAAATAACAAAAAAGTTGGAGCTGGGTTTGTGGCTCAGTGGTAGAACGCTTGCCTCACATGTATGAGGCACTGGGTTTGATCCTCAGCACCACACAAAAAAATTGAATAAGCAAGCCGGGCGCGGTGGCGCACGCCTGTAATCCCAGCACTTTGGGAGGCTGAGGCAGGAGGATCACGAGTTCAAAGCCAGCCTCAGCAATGGCGAGGCACTTAGTAACTCAGTGAGACCCTGTCTCTAATAAAAATACAAAAAAAAAAGGGCTGGGGATGTGGCCCAGTGGTCGAGTGCCCCTGAGTTCAATCCCTGGTACCAAAAAAAAAAAAAAAAAAAAAACAAAAAAAAAAAAAAGAAAAAAAGAAAAAAATTGAATAAGCAAAATAAAGTTAAAAAAAAATAACAAGAAGGTCATTTAAAATTGCAGGAAATTAGGCTGAGACCGGATAATTGCAAGTTCAAGGCCAATCGTGGCAACTTAGCAAGACCCGGTCTCAAAATAAAAAATAAAAAGGGCTGGGAATGTATCTCAGTGGTCGAGCACCCCTAAGCACAAAACACAGTACTAATAAATCAATGACTAAATAAATAAATGAATAACTGCAAGAACTCCTCCTAAGGACATGTACTAAGGAAATGAAGAATCCTGAATCCAATGTACCTGGAACAGAAAGAATCTGTGCTACTTACAACACAATCTGCTCCCTGTGTCCCCCTCAGACACATCTACAAAGCTCAACAAACTCCAGGTGGGATTAACTCAAAGAAATCTGTACCTAGACATCATAGTGAAAATGTTAAAAGACAAAGTGAAAAATATTGAGAGTAACCTGTCACATACAAGGGAAGCCAAATGAGATTAACCCCTGACTTCTTATCAGAAACAAGGGAATCCAGAAAGTAGTGGGATGATATATTCAAAGTGCTAACAAAAATCTGTTAACCAAGTATGTAACATCCAGCAAAACTATCTTACAAAAAATAAAGGCAAAATAAGGAATTTCCAGATAAATGAAAAGTGAAGGAATGAAGGAGCCCTAATTAGGAAGGGCTGTTGCAGCTAGCTGGAAGCCATAAGTTCCACCTGATATGTATGTGACGCACCTGTAGGCACCCGAAAAGCTGAAGGTATATAACCGGGTGAAAGCGGTCAGAGTTAGGAGAACGGAGAATTCAGTCAGTCGGGCAGTCACTCGGTCGGTCAGAAGAATCAGAGCGGCCAGAACGTAGGCAGAGCGGTTACAGAAGAGAAACCAGATAGAAGACAGAAGAGAAACCAGAATGACTGGTCAGAGTTAGGCCGAGGCTCCCAAGGAAGACAGAAGACAGAAGAAAGAAGAAGGAAGAAAGAAGAGAGAAGAAAGAAGCTCTAATCTTTCTCTAAGCTAAGCTCTATCTTTCTTTCTCTCTAAGACTCTAAGCTAAGAGCTCTATCTTTCTTTCTCTCTAAGACTCTAAGCTAAGAAGACAAGAAGAAAAGCTCGCTTTAATCTTTCTCTCTAAAAATCTTTCCTTCCCTCTCTAAGCTCTAAGAAAGTAGAAGTAAAAGTAGTAAAAGCTCTACTCTGCCTCCGAGAGTTTTCCTCCCTGGTTTTCGGTACCAGGTAGCTTACAAAGGAATCCATTGCTAACAGAAATACTGAAGGAGGTTCTACAGGCTGAAAGAAAGTGGCACACATACACACACAAACACACACACACACACACACACACACACTCAGAATATGTAAAATAATTATGTAATAATAATAAAAGATAATATACATTCATATTTATTCTTAACTTATTTTAAAAAGCAATTATATAATGTAATACATAAATAATCATATTGTTGGGCTTGCAACATAAAGAAATGCAACACAGTTGACAGTGACAATACAGAGAAGGTAAGGGAGCAAAGTAATATCTAAATGGGGAAATGACACCAGATAATAACTTGAACCCTTGAGAATAAATGAAACTGGGTGTGGTGGCACTCGTCTGTAAACCCAGAGACTCAGGAAGCTGAGGCAGGAGGATTGCAAATTCAAGGTCAGCCTCAGGAACTTAGCAAGGCCCAAAGGACTTAGCAAGACTCTGTCTCAAAAATGAAACAATAAAAAAAAAAGGGGGGGTTGGGAGCCGGGTATGGTGGCACACACCTATAATCTCAGAGACTCAGGAGGCTGAGGCGGAGGATCATGAGTTCAAAGCCAGCAAAAGCAAGGCGCTGTGCAACTCAGTAAGACCCTGTCTCTAAATAAAAATACAAAATTGGGCTGGGGATGTGGATCGGTGGTTGAGTGCCCCTGAGTTCAATCCCTGGTATCCACAAAAAAGGCTGGGGGATGTGGCTCAGTGATTAAGCGACCCTTGGTTCAATTCCCGGGGTGGGGGGGGGGGATTCCATGAGAATGAATGAAAAGAACCAGACAGAAACAATGATAAATGAGGAGGTCAACATAACAGACTCTATAAACATATGCTTGTTCCCTTTTCTTCCCTCAGTTTCTTTAAAAAATATAAAATTAAGGTGGAGATGTGGTTTGGTGGTAGAGAGCTGACCTTGCATATACAAGGTCCTGGGGTTCAATCCCTGGTACTGCCAAAAAATACATGCATCTTAGAAAACATATAAAGTAATAATCATAGCAGTATATTACTAGGATTTAACATATACATGTATATTTAAATGGGAGTAATATTTCTAGATCTACTGGAATGAAGTTAGTATTAAACTGAAGAAGTCTCCAGTAAGTTAGGATGTACAGGGTAATCTCTAAAGAAACAAACGAGAAAAAAATCAAAAATATAGTGAAACGCAGATGGGGCTGGGGCTCAGCAGTAGCACACTTGCCTGGCATGTGAGAGACCCTGGGTTTGATTCTCAGCACTGCATTTAAATAAATAAAATAAAAGTCTATCAACAAACTATATATATATATGTGTGTGTGTGTATATATATATCTTTTGCATTCACTTAATGCAAAATAAATAAATAAAATAAAGAGACAGTTGGTTTCATTTGCTAATCCAAGTGGACAGAGGACACCCAAATACTAGAAAGATGAAAAGCAGTTTTTAAAAAAAGCCAAAGACAGGTTGGGGTTCTAGCTTAGCGGCCCTGGGTTCGATCCTCAGCACCACATAAAGATAAATAAATAAATAAGATAAGGGTACTGTGTCCAACTACAACTAAGAAAATAAGTATTTTTTTTTTTTTTTTTAAAGCAAAAGATGCATCCCAAAAGTTTGGTCTAAGATCCCAGTAAATTCAAGGATGGTTTTACAATGCTAATCAAAGTACATATTTCCTTAAAGTTTATCCTTAAGAGGAAAACCTACTTTTTATTCATTTTTTTCCTTGCTACCAAAGTGATAATATAGTTATGTAAATCTCTCACAATGCCACCACCTACTTATGAGCAATGAAAGTGAAATTCTTGGATAGAAACTAAATAAAATGGACTCGAGATCTGGTGGTGTGGAGGGTCTGGGGCATGTTCACACAGGATTCAGAGATTCCTCTCGGTACACACTGTGTGTCTGGAAACAAGCACAACATTCAGGGGAGAGAAATTAACTCAGTTCACCTTCACGGAAAGTTGGACCAGTTCAAAGGCGGATTCTGCCCTGAAATTCTAATTGTTTTAGCGAAAAGGAGGCAATTGATTCCCTTGTAGAATGCTGAATGACCTTAGCGGACACTCTAACCTCAGCAGAGCTTTTAAATGGATGAATAGAAATTACCACATTTCTCTTGGATTAGACATAACCAAAATCCCTTCTTGGAGTCAGCAGTAAGGAATTTGCTTAATAACCAAACCTGTGGTCTCTGGGCTGCCTGCCAATGGCAGGAATAAATAAGAACAAGGATGCAGACACAGGCAGGACTAAAGGAAGATATGTTGTCCTGACTTTATTGCAAAAAATTAAAAATATACTTGGTTACATTTACCAGTCCAAGGGTACACTAGACAACCCAAACACACTCTCTCTCTCTCTCTCTCTCTCTCTCTCTCTCTCTCTCTCCCCTCCTCCCTCCATTTATTTCTCTGAGCCTTCTTGTCTACTTATGGGGAAAACTAATTACCCCTTAAGTCTGAATGTATGAGAGGAAAATGTACTAATACATGGGAGCCGACAGTTGTGTAAATTGTTATAGACTAATAAAATCAGATGTCCAAGACATTTTATTTCCACTGCCACTAACCCATGGAAAGGTTCCTATTCCATTTTTATGCAGCTTCAAATCTACTTGTGGTTTTTTAAACCTCAGTTTAATTTTTGTAACTTTTTTCCTACTTTATAGAGATCTTGCCTTCTGTGTGTTTCCTGCACAGACTGGGTGGGGCGGGGGGGGGGGGGGGGGAGAATTCTCCTACTGTATCCACATCTATAGCAAGATTTTATGCCTGGTGTGATGGTGGTGCACAGTTACAATCCTAGTGTTTTAGTCAGCTTTTTGCTGCTGTGACTATAGGACCTGTCCAGAATAATTTTAGAGGAGAAAAAAAATTTTTAAGGGCGCCTGGTTTCAGAGGTCTCAATCCATAGACCACAGGCTACATTCCTCAGGCCTCAAGGTGAGGCAGGACATCATGGAGGAAGAATGTGGCAGAGGAAAGCAGCTCACATGATGATCAGACAGCAGAAAGAGAGACTCCACTCTCCAGATACAAAATATATACCCCATAGCCACGCCCCTAGTGAACCACTTCCTCCAGCCACACCTCACCTGCCTCCAGTTACCACTCAGTTAATCCCATCAGGGATTAATTCACTGATTGGGTTAAGACTCTCACAACCCAATCATGTCTCCTCTGAACCTTCCTGCATTGTCTCACACGTGAGCTTTTGGGGGACACCTCACATCCAAACCATAACACCTAGGGACTTAGAAGATGAGGCAGGAGGATCACAAGTTCAAAGCCGGCAAGTCCCTCAGCAATTTAGCAAGACCCTGTCTCAGAATAAAAAGGACTGGGAATGTAGCTCAGTGGTAAAGCAACCCTGGGTTCAATCCCCAGTACCAAAAAGAAAGAAAGAAAAACATTCATGAGCATATTCTCCTAATGGGGCTGGGGCTATAGCTCTGTGGTAGAGCACTTGCCTTGCACATGTGAGGTACTGGGTTCAATCCTCGGCACCACATATAAAAAAATAAATAAATAAGGAAAGATATTGTACCAACTAAAAAAAAAATTTTTTTAAAAGAAAGAAAATATTCTCCTATCAAGAATGTCCTTGTCCTTTCACTTTCCCTGAAATGGGAAATCAAATGGCAGTTCAAAGCTACTCTACTTACCTTTACAATTTCAGAGTCACATTTGAAAAAGTGACAGCTTTTAGAGTCCAAAGATGATCTGACTCTGATTTTCAAGTTAAAGTACCATAAATGATGAAAATGTAGACATATTCAAGAAGCGTTGGAAAGGTTTAACCTGAGAAATTGTTGATCAATCTTGGTACATCTCACACTCAGTGGTCTCCATTCCTGTAGTTTTGTTACTTTTTCTTGCTTTATTTCCACTAAAATCCCTGGCATTCTTTATTTTTCTCTGGTAGATTAAATCTATGAGTGGAAATAAGCATTCTTACTTATCTGAGTTGGTGCAGATGTGCTTTCTGTATTAGTAGATTTGTATCTTTCATCAGCTCTGGGAAATTCTCCAACCACTATTTCATTTTTTAACTATTTCCTTTACTTCCTTCTCTCTACTCACCCCCTTCAGGAAGGATATGAGAGTGACTCACTTTATCTACCTTGTTTCTTTTTCACTTTGAATAAAAACAAACAAAATGTGGGTTTATTTACTTTTGTTTATTGTTGTTTTACTTTGTTAAAGTAAACCAATATTTTAATTGTTAATTGGCACAATTTAGAAATGACCAGTTACAAATTAAGTATCTTGCTGACCATACTAATTTTCTCTCTCTCTTTTTTTTTTTTTTTTTTTTTTTTTTTTTTGGCTTTGTTTTGTTGTTATTGTTTAGCAGTGTTAGGGATTGAACACTAACCATATGAATTTCTTATACTTTATCATTCCTGTTTTTTAAGTAAATTTTATTGTGGTATAATTTACACAGAATGAAATTTACAAATTCTAAGTGGAACTGGATAAAAACTAACAAATGCATTCATCCATGCAACCCGCACAGATGCCAGAAAGTTTCCATGTGCAGTCAACACCTCACCACCACACCCCAGTCAGCTATTGGTCTGATTTCTATCAATATACGTTACTTCTGCTCATTGCAGAATTTCAGCATATAAATACAATCGTACAGTCTTCCCTCTTGGGTCTCCAGTATCTCTTGTTTAGAATAACATAGGGAAGAAGCATCCACATTATTGCATGAATAAGTAGTTGGTTCCTTTAATAACCAAATAAGATTCTGTTGTATTAATAGATCATGACTTGTTTATCCAAATACATTGCACACATTATTCCAGACAAATAAGTAATCTAAGTTGTTACATTGTAAAATTGAACATATTCAATATAAGATATGAATTGGTGGCCTCTCACTGGCTTTTCTAGCTCTGAATTTCAGTATATTCTTACTGACAAGATCAATCGTTCCTTCATCCTGACTATCTTCTACTATACTATGCCCTAGTCCTCTTTGGGGAGCAATCCCTCTTGCTTCCCAGTTTTTACTTCACACAATGCACCACTTTCTCCTCTGTGTTATAGTTACCTATATACTTATCTAATTTCAGTCACCAAGTCTCTATGCTGCTTCAGGACAGGACGCAAACGATATTTATCTTTGCCTCCTTCACAGCACTGAGGAAATCGCTGGCAGGTGGGAAGCGCCCAGCAAACGTTGCAGAGTATATAAATAAACAAGTGAATTCCTCCGTTTGCAGGTATCTTCATTGGCTCCCCGTTTTGTAGCTTGTCATTGAAAATCTTCCACAGGGGCTGGGGTTGTGGCTCAGCGGCAGAGCGCTTGCCTTGCACGTGCATGGCCCGGGTTCGATCCTCAGCACCACGTGAACATAAATGCATTGCATTGTGTACAACTAAAGTAAATAAATAAATATTTTTTTAAAAAAAATCTTCCACAGTTAGCTCCAACCTTGCTTTCCAGGTACATCCCCGCAATTTTTCATACATAATACCTCTTCTCCAGTTAAATTAGTCTATTTGCAGCCTTCTGTGCTTGACCTACAATGTTGTTCCTGTCTAAAAGAACACATGCACACACCTATCTTTATTCTCCCTACCTCTTGAACAAGAGTGAAGACCTCAAGGTTTCCATGGCCAGGGGCCCTTCCACTCTCCACCTTTGTCAGCAGAGACCATCTGCATAATAGCAGTTGCAGATTGTGTCCAGTAGGGGGAGGCATGCCCATAATCTCCCACAAAATATGAGGCTTTTCTGTAGCCCTTGAGATTTTAAAGCCACATGTGTACAGAAACACTCCTATAGATTAGAGAAATAAACAATAGTTCAGCTCTCCCCTTCCTCTAATCATCCATAAACTGTCAGACATCTCTACTAACCAAAGCATAGTCACTTAAACCCAAATAACAGAGACAAAACCACTTGACCATTTTCAATCTTGAAGGACTTCACTCCTTTTGAGTCCTCATTAAAATAATAAAAAAAAAAAAAAAATCAATAAAATATACTCACACATTGAATTTCAATCTGTTTTTGTTGAATTAGGGAACAATAATAGAAAGTTGTATACCTTGCCTTTCATAAGGACAGATTAGTTCAAAAGAAAAAAAAAATCTGCACTGCCAACTTTTTCCCCATTCCACCCACTTCTTTCTTCCAGTTAGGTTTTAAAAATATGTTTTGTAATGGTTTACTACATGGCAGTTATTTTTTATATTCGAGGCTTAAGATACCATGGGACTCAGCTTGACTCAGACGTTAATCATTGGTTCGTACTGAACACACCCTGGAAATCAGCAGTCATCAGGAAACACAGCACCTGTCACTCCACTGGGGGGAAAAATAGTGCAGCCTGTGCTCACACTGGTGGCAGATCCCAACCAGGAATGAATAAAGCAGTGTTTCATAAGTCTACACGTTCATGAAGCTGGAAGAGACCATTCCAGCTCACGGATGGGAGAGTAAGATCTAGAAGACAGAAGGGAGAGTCCACAGCCAGTTAGGAACCAAGCAGAGACTGGAACCCTGCACTGGGGAGTGGATTTGTCCTGGAGGCTCTCATTGGCCAACACCACTTACTGCTCCTTCAGAGACAGCAAGAAATGATACACCTACCATCAGGACCACTTTGTGCCTTTGTCCTTTAGGGACGCACTGAGAAGGCAACACAAGCCCTGAGTCGTCTTGAATAAGGCCTCTCTAGGAAGAGAGCCAGACTTTCACCTTCTTATGGTAGCTCATTGGCACCTTTTAAAAAGTCCTTGTGAGAGGGGAGGAGAAAAGCAGAAGCCAGCCACGGTGAAGATCGCACGAGTCAGCACACGCTCTATTCATTTTGGAAATTATTTGGGGGGTATGGGAGGCAGCAGGAGCGTATTATCATATGAGGCAGTTACTCATCCCTTGAACCTAAAGTGTATGTGGACAGGTCACATTTTACATCAGAAGTAGGATGTAAATGTCAGAAGCTCTATTGAAATGACAGTGCTTCACCACGATGACACCCAAGCTCAGGACACTTTTCATGGTGGATCTCAAAGCCCTCAGCAAACCAGTATTATTCTGAAGGAGTTTCATATTGTGGCTTCCTTTTTATAAGTCACAGGACAGAAAGATAAAAAACCTAACTGGCAAGTTTGGTTTTTAGCCTTAATATCTCTATTTGTAATTGTGCCTAATTTTTACAAATTAGCTTTAAAAGCCATCTTGGGCATAAGTTTATATACATTCTAATTGAGTAATAAATAAGTGATTGACTTAATCAGGATCAGAACTCCTAAGTCCCACGCTCCTTCAGAGGCAACACTAACTTTTCTAGATTCTTGACATAACATTCATACAAAGAACCTTCGTAGAGGATCCCCTAAAATTCCGGGGGGGATGGGGGGGCTGGGATTGTGGCTCAGCGGTAGAGCGCCCGCCTAGCATGTGCGCAGCCCAGGTTCGATCCTCAGCACCATGTACAGATCAATGCATTGTGTACAACTCAAGCAAAATAAATAAATATTAAAAAAAAAATTCCAGGGGTGGAGTGTGAAGCCATCCACCAGAAGATACAGAGAAAGATACACAAGCTAAAATTCTCTTCCCTGGTGTACTTAGCACCAGTAACATTATTCCAGGAATTCAGGTTTACAATGAGGTAGGAGGATGGGTGGGAGGGAATCAGAAAGCAAGGAGTAGCAGACAAAGACTGTTTAAATATTTATGATTTTTTCATTTGAAATCAGAAAAAAAGATTCCCTACTTTCAAGACTTGAAGTGTCATGCTAATTAGGTGCTTCAGATATTTTATATTATATCTGATGGGTTTTGACTTCAAAGGAGCGTTAAGGGCACAGTGCCAGTAGGCACAGAGCTTCAAGGCAGCCCCGGAAGCATTCGCCCTCATCAGAGAGGGCCTGGCCTCATCCTTCCCAAAGGAGCTCTGCACCCTGGGAGCATAATTCCTCAACTCCAAAGTGGACAATGAGATTCAAGTGGAGCTTAGATGGAGTCCCTGGAAAAGTTTCTAAAAGGGGACCAACTCAGCTCCAAAGGGAGCTCTTTTCTGCTTCCACCCAGGTCTCCATCTTCCTAACTAGACTGTGGACATGATAGCTGGAGCTTCACTGCTGTTTTGTATCCTGAGGTAGATCTTCAGCAAGGAAGCTACGCCCTGAGGGTGGTAGAAGAAAGATGACAGGTACCAGCCTAGCTGATGACCATGTTGATGTCACCCATCCTGAACTGCCTACCTTGGATTTCTTTCACATAATTGGAAAGTCTTTTAATTGAGTTTTTATCATTTGTTCACTTACATAGGCGATTCAATGGCCTTTAGAGTTCAAGTGACCCTACTTTTTTTTTTTTCAAACTGCCTTTGAAGCCAAGTGCAGTTGGCACATGCCTATAATCCCAGTGATTCTTGCTTGGCCCAAGTTCAAGGCCAGCCTCAGCAATTTAGCAAGGCTCCAGGTAACATAGTGAGACCCTGTCCCAAAATAAAAAGGGCTATAGCTCAGTGGTAGAGCATCCCTGGGTTCAATCCCCAGTACAAAAAAAAAAAAAAAAAAAAAAGAAAGAAAGAAAGAAAAGAAAAGAAAATAGAATTGCCTTTGTTTTTTGAGGAAGCAAGGTAAGTACTGCCTTCCTTGACTTCCTAGGACAGTCCCATAAGGCCTCCACATTAACTCTGAAGGACACCAAGCCCACTGGGGCCCATAGACAGCTCGTGCTTAGATGACAGTGGGAAATAGGGTCTTCGGACCCTGTGCTCCTAGCTCACCCCACTGTCTTGGATGTGAATTTCTGCTTACCTTTGAGCCTCTTGGGGCTACATCATCAAGGAAAGAGAGAAGTGTCACTTTAGATTCAAATGTTGGCCACATGATCTCTAATGCAACTTGTGGTTTTATAATCTCACTGGGGGCTGTCTTAGACCAGAGGTCTCTGACTTGCAACCTATGAGCCGCTCTGGCAGATACATGAGCGTCATGAACCATTTATTATGCTTCTTTCCACAGCAAAAGTGAGAAGGAAGGAAGCAGGGAGGGAGGGGGCAGGAGGGAAGGAGGGAGGGGGTAATAAAAAGGAAAGAAAAAGTTTCCACACTCGAATGATCTCTTTGATGTGAAGATACTAACTCATAAAGGCAAGAGAGTGGGGATGAGAGGAATGAAAGAACTTTAAATAGAACAAAGAGGAGGGAGGGAGGGAAGGGGGCAAGGGGATAGGAATAATGGCAGACTGAGTTATCCATGATTACCCTAAATACATGTATGAAGACACAGTTGTTGTAAAAATACTTTATATAAAACCAGCAACTTGAAAAATTGTGCTCTTTATATGTAATATGAAATGAAATGTACTCTGCAAACATGTATAACAAATTAGAATAATAAAAATTTTTTTAAAAGTCTCCACACTGAAGCCGGGCGCGGTGGCGCACGCCTGTAATCCCAGCACTTTGGGAGGCTGAGGCAGGAGGATCGCGAGTTCAAAGCCAGCCTCAGCAATGGCGAGGCACTTAGTAACTCAGTGAGACCCTGTCTCTAATAAAATACAAAAAAAAGGGCTGGGGATGTGATCCAGTGGTCGAGTGCCCCTGAGTTCAATCCCCAGTACCAAAAAAAAAAAAAAAAAAAGTCTCCACACTGAATGGAGCCAAGAGCATATCATAAAGCAAGACAAGAGCTAGGGAAATTATTTCCCATCAAAAAACAAATAATCAAGCTGGGCGCGGTGGCACACGCCTGTAATCCCAGCACTTGGGAGGCTGAGGCAGGAGGATCGCAAGTTCAAAGCTAGCCCTCAGCAATGGCGAGGCACTTAGCAACTCAGTGAGACCCTGTCTCTAATAAAAATACAAAAAAGGGCTGGGGATGTGGCCCAGTGGTTGAGTGCCCCTGAGTTCAATCCCTGGTACCAAAAAAAAAAAAAAAAAAAATCATAAATAACATTCACTGTTTCATTGCTTACCCTGTGCCGGGCATTTGCTCCAAGCATTTTACATATACTAATTCATTTGATCCTCATAACAAGCCTCTCAAGTTGGTGTTATTATTGTCAAGCTTCTCGTGCAGATAGAGAAACTGAGGCATGGCATGTTTAAGTGACTTGCCCAGAGTCTCCTAGTTGCTATGTGGTGGAGTCAGGATTGAAATGAGGTCTATTTGACCCCTCCCCACCACCATGCCACAAAGACATACAGTTACTACCCACCTTGTTGTCCCCAGCAGCTTGAAACAGGCAATGCTGTAGGATTAACACTGGGACAGGAGCTCTGGACAGAAAGCTCCTCGAGGGAGGGAGGGGCACTACTGCATGCCCAGGGCCCAGCACACTACTTGGCATGTGACTGGCACTCAAGTGATTGTTGAAAGAAAGAAAGAATGAGCGCAGGAATGCTTGTAAGGCATATGCAAAACATCCCAGTACCCGAGGGTCTGTGCTTATGCTTGAAGAATGGCTTTTGGGGTTACTGTGAAGATCAACCCAGGAGGAAACGCTCCCAAGAAGGCTGCATGGGATGTGCCACCTTCGGATCCTAACAAATCATTAACATCAGCCACAGCAGGAAATCATTAACAAAACCTTCCCAGGGAGGCTTATAAAGCACTTTAACTTACACTACCTCATTTAATCATTGTAACCACCAACTGAGAAAACTAGGCTCTGGTGACAGCCAGAATCCAGACCAGAGGCCTCACCAACCCCATGCCATGGACGCGCACCCTGGAGTGTCTGGCCAGAGGGGACGTCAGTGCCGCCTGACCGCTCAGATCCCACTGCTTCATCCTCCCTTGAAACCGTGGTCCCGCGCGGTCAGCCAGCCCTGGCCCACGATCCACCCTCTGATCTCGGTGTTTCAGGTCTCTACTCCACCAAAGAAGCTTAAGGGCTTAAACAGCTCGTTGTCGTCGCTCAGGATTCTGAGGGTTGGCTGGGATCTCCGACTGGTCCTTGCTCCAAGCCTCTTGGGAAGGTTGCAGCCTGATGTCATCAGCCTCCAGTCATCCCAGGGCTCCTGGGCTTCCCGTTCTATGAGGACGCCTCCTCCTGGAGCTGTGGGCCTATGTGGGCCTCTGCTGGGGCCTGGGCTGCTCACACACAGTGTCTGGGTGTCCAGGCACATCCACAGGCAAGCGTTGCAAAGGGCGGGAGGGTGAAGCTGCCAGCCGGTGGAGGGCTGGCTCAGACGGCCTCAAGGTGATTTCCACAGCATCCTATTAATCAAAGCAACCATGCGGCCCACCCCGTTCGGGGGTGTGAAGGAATAAGCCCGCCCTCGCATTAGGGGAGTTGGAAAGTCACACTGCTGAGCGGCACGTGGCATGGGAGGTGTCGCAGCCACCTTTGGAAAATATGATCAGTGGCCTCGGCTTCACCATTAACCCACAGCTAAACCACACAGCTGCCGATAAATTTCCACTCACACTTATTACATGTTTAATTGGGCAAAGGATATTGTTCAATGTATTTTTTTAACTGTTGCCAAGGTTACATTTCAGGCCCCAACAGTCCTTCGTTCATATCCTTCTACACCTTTCCGCAGCTGTTTGAATTCAACCAGGTATTTTCGCTCAAGGATAACAGAACTCATGGGAGTCATCCTAGCCAATGGTCCCCATGCCAAATGGTGGGCATGGGTGAGGTTGCCACTTTTTGCTTATATGTATGATAGTCACGTGCATCCGTGGCCAGATTCCAGCCTCTCAAAGGGGACCAGGCAAGAATGTATAAATAGGTCGGTTCAAATCCATCACAATAACACAATTTTTTTTCCAGTTCACAATGTCCTCTCTTTCCATCCTCATGATGCAGACGCCTCCTCAGCTCCTCCTCCATGTTGCAGTCCCACTCCACTCTCCCCTGAGACCCCCTGGCCCTGCGTGTTCTCCTTTCTCGGTGCTCACGTCTCCCCTCCCAGCCCAGATCCCACTCCCACGTTGCCATTGACTGGAACATTAACTTCCTTCGTGGAGAACTCAGATACACTTCTGTGACCCTCTGTCACTCCTGCTGCCTCCCCTAGACCCTCGCCTTGCTTACTTGGAGCCACAGCCCTGCTGGGGCTTGTCCAGTTCCTGAAAGTAGATGGCTTTTCCCTACCCGACTGGGCACGCACCTCCCACACAGCAGGTGTTGAATTGGATTCAGCTCCAGGAATGTCACGGTCATTATATCATCATTTTCTCTAATGGCCTACGCCTCCAAAGACCTTACTCACCCTCCAGGAACGTTCTTCCTTCGCCTTCATCCATTCGCCCACTCGTTATTCAACAATTATTGACGAGGAATGGTCCATGTGCTGAACCGTAAGAACTTTTGAACATAACTGAATCTGGGTTAAACCCTCCCATCTCTATAAGTAAAGTTATCATACCAAAGAAATAGGCACCCCATGTCACACGCCTTCTTCAATTTTGGTACCTTGAAGACCAAAAGAGTTGTACCTTGAAGCTCACCAGAGCTGACCACAAAGACCTGAACACAGCTTCTACAGAGGGACCCAAGTTTTTCTGTCTTCTTTGTACTCCATGTACCCTCCGCAGCCAGACCTTGAGCTGTCTCTAAACTGTGGCTGCTTCTGGTCCCTGCACACAGGTGAGACATCCTCACTGACCCTTCCTGATTCTGCCTTTGCTCCACTCACGCTGAGACTGAGCCATTCACCATGCTTTTCACGGGTTCCTGATCTGTTCCCCTGACTGGCCTGGTCTCTGCTACTTTCTTATAGGCCAGTCTTTCACCCCAGGATAAAGGACGGTAAGAAGAATCCTAGCAGGGCCCTTCACAGATGTGTCGGTCAGGAACAGAACTAATAGGACAAGTATAAATATTTCAGATGGGATTTACCATGGAATTGGCTCATCTGATTGGACTACGGAAGCAGAGAGGACCCACTGTCTGCTCCACACTAGTGGAAACCAGGAAGGCCAGTGATATAATTTGTCCTGAGTTGGAAGACCCGTGAACCCAGAGCTCCCGGACCCAAGGATGGGAGGATATGGATGTCGCAACTCCAGAAGAGTGGAAAATAGAAAAAAGTAAATTAATAAAACAGGAAAAAAGCAAATTAATTGCCCTTTCTCTGCCTCCTTCCTCCTCCCTCCTCAATTTGGGCCCTAACAGCGTGAGTGATTTGGAAGGGGTACCTGTTTATCAGTCTAACTCCCACGTTGCCCTCTCCCAGAAACACCCTCACTGACACACCCGGAAGTAGTGTCCTAGAGCTTTGCAGGTATCCCAAGTCGACAAATAACATTGACTATTGTCAAGGAGGGCCGTCAGAAACATCTAATATTAGGAGGGACCAAGTATTCAGATGTACAAATACAAGTTATTTAGCCACCCTGTATGTTTTAGTCAGTTGTTGTTGTTGTTGTTGTTGTTTTCCTACTATGACTAAAAGACCCGACCAGCACAATTGTAAAGGAGGAAAAGTTTATTTGAAGGCTCGTGGGTTTAGAGGTCTCAGTCCATAGACAGCCAGCTCCATTCCCCAGGGGTTTGAGTTGAGGCTGAACAGCATGGAGGAGTGTGTGGCAGAGGGAAGCAGCTCACATGATGATCAGAGACAGACTCCACTCGCTAGATACAAAATATATACCCCAAAGCCACGCCTCTAATGCCTCACCCCCTCCAGCCACACCCCACCTGCCTTCAATTACCACTCAACTAGTCTCATCAGGTGATTAATTCACTGATTGGGTTAAGGCTCTTGTAACCCAATCATTTCTCCTCTGAACCTTCTTGCATTGTCTCACACGTGAGCTTCTGGGGGACACCTCACATCCAAACCATAACACTGTGCCTCAATTTCCTCAAGTGAAAATGGGAACAATGACAGCCCCTATGCCAGAGGTCACTGACAGCAATTAATGAGCTAGACATTAATTGCTGTCATTTACTACCTGCCTGACGCACAGTAAGCAGTCACAAATACTAGATGTTCTGGTTGTTTTTAAATTATCATTGTCTTGGGTCTGCCAGAAAATGACAGATCGTTTATTCTAGACCAGCTCCTGCCCTAGGCCCAACAGACCAAAGTAAAAATCAAAATGGAGTCACTCACACTAAAGTTGACATGGCCAAACCAAAGCTAAGTCATTTATCCAAACTTCTGAGAAGTCAGGATTAGAAGACAGAACAGCCAAGTTTTCCAAAGAGCTCAGTTTCAACTGACATGATAATAAAGTTCCCTCTTGCTTAAATCCTTACCCCCCAAAAAAAAAAAAAAAAAAAAGTAGCCTGATGGCAGCAGTTATTTTCCTATTGTTCTGCCGTCCTGTTCCTGCCTTAAAAGGACAGTCGCTTTGAAATGATCAGCCCTTTTTTGTTCTTTTGCTGCTTTCTTGAACCCTGCTTTGTCTATAAACCCAAGCTCCCCTGCTCAGCTCCTTGGAAAACTTACCCTATGAAATGAAGTGTTGACTGATTCTGCAATAACAAATAAAGCCAATTAAGATCTTTAAACTAGATCACTGTAATTTTGTCTTTTGACAGGTCATGTCTTCAAAAGCAGAACCCAAGACAAGAAGGGTGTGATTTTAGATGATGTCCCAGGAAGGGCAACTTCAGCCTACCCCATCAAGGAAACCACCCGGCCTGAGAGTTCCCAGGTACTTAAAAAAAAAAAAAAAAAAAAAAAAAAAAAAAAAAAAAAAAACCCACAAGAGCTGGGGAGAGAAGAGCAAGAAGAGCAGGATTAAAGAGTTACAGAGGAAATCAAACTGGAGCGGGCCTGCCCTGCCCTGGTGTCACAATCCTCCTCTGCAAAACATTTCGAAAATTCTCTTCTCTGATTGGCCTTTTCCCTCCACAGCCTCAATTTGCTGTTCTACCTTCTGGCTCCTTTACCATCTACAGCCTGTTCATTCATTCAGCAAATATTTACTGAGTCCTAGATGTTAGGTCCTTAGGCCAAAGTAACTCCATTTTGGAAAGTCCACCCAGGATGACCTTCTGGTTAAGCCTGCCCCAAAGAGTCCCTAACTACTGAACCACAACAAAGACACCAAGTAAGGATCGCAGGACCAGATGGGTTATTTTTTAACTACTCCATTGTGCTAGACTATATAGTTAAGTTTTTCCAGCAGGCTGCTGAGCCTTGCGGAAGGGCAGCCCGGCAGATATTCTGTCAATATACCTTTGCTTGACTCAGAGGTGGGCCTCTCATGGACATTTGCGCCAGCTATCCTCACACTAGGTGCCAAGCACAATGCTAGGAATATTTCACTGCACAAAATAGGCAAAAATCTGTGCTCTCATGAAAATCTCTACTGGTGCCAATTTTTACCACTTTTCAAAATAGACCTGATTTCCATAAATAGCTAAATGGCAGAGAAGATACAATTAATTTCCATAATACCTTTTGTTTTACTCGAAGTTGGAATTACAAAATAATAATATTGATTTTCTTCCAAGCTTGTTAAACTAATCTTTCCCAGGCAATGATTTTCATAGGACTTCTTTAAAATTTTACCTTTCTTCAGTTACATAAGTAGATAATCACACTGTCAAAAACTTGGAAAGTACAAAAAAGAAAATTATTCACCTATAATTCCACAGGTTCACTACAACTACTGTTAATATGTACAAATACTTTCTTCCTGTCTTTTTTTTGGCACTTTTTTAAAAATTTGAAATCATTCATGTATATCACGATTCCTTTCTTTATATTTTACCATAAGCTTAGTTCTACAGTCTCTCTTTTGCTTGTGTGTGTGTGTGTGTGTGTGTGTGTTCGTGTGTGTGAAATTCCAGGAATTGAACTCAGAGGCACTGTATCAGTGAGCTACATCACTGTCCCCTTACTTTTTTTTTTTTTTTTTTTTTTTTTTGAGACAGGGTCTCACTAAGCTACTGTCTTGCTGAATTACTGAGGCTAGCCTTAAACGTGTAATCCTCCTGTGTCAGCCTCCCAAATAGCTGAGACTAGAGGTGTGCTTCACCATACCTGGTTAATGTCATTCCTTACTATTCCTTATAATTAGCCCTTTGAGTTGTTTGCAATCTTTTCACTATTAATTATTGAACTGAGCAAGTCATAAAACAGTTCCACAAGGGAAGTTCCACTTGTTTGTGTAGCAGCAAAAGCATCACTGAAATGAGTTCACTCCCAGGGAACTCCCTGAAGAATGATTCTGATCTGGGTAACTCAGGTTTGTCATGTGGCCTCAAGAAAACCAATAATGTTACCAGGCAGTTTCATATTTCATGTGTGTAAGGAGTTCTTTAAAAGTTTACCAGGAAACCCCCCCCCCAAGAAAAGAATGCTCAGAATTTATATTTATCTCTGTCCCACAGCACCACCAAGGATCTCCCAAATCTCCCAGAGAATGCTCAGGGGAACAGGACGTGGAGAATGTGTGATGTCCTGTAATTTGCCAGTACTACTCCTGCCAGGGCCTTAGCTGACCCCCAAAGGGCCCTCCCTACGGCTTTCCCGGAAGGGCCCCCAGGTCTCACTGTCGTCAGTTCTTCCAAAGGTTCTCCAAGGCCACAGACGTCTGTTAGACATGACCCAAGACAAAGACAGCTGGGAAAGCTCACAAGGAAGGAAGCCTGCTGTGGAAGGCTGCCCTTGTGTCCCTCTGAAAGCCACAGCTAACTATTGTTGAGTTTCCAAAGGCCTAAGTTGAAAGTTGTTGCTAACTCCGGGGTCAGTCTCTTGGCCTGTGGCAGAGTTAGAGGGAGGAAAGGGACACAGAAGTGCTTGTGTCCCCAAGAATCGCAGCCAGCCACTGACAGAGCAGCTGAAGGGCTGCTGCCAAGAGCCAGGACTCCCTCTCGAGAGGGCCTGGCCTCCAGGAGACCACGCCACAGCGCAGACAACAGGCCATTAGCTCTCTGTGGCTTCTGCCCGGCCGGCTTGGCATTTGCTGCACGTCCTGTGCGCGCCAGGCTAGAACTCCCTGGAAACTGTAGTCGTCGTAGTGAAAACCGTCCAACAACACCTGCTCGCACTCTCGGGTGGGCTGGTGCAGGAACAAAAGATGCTCTATATGTGCATTATGAATTGTAATACATACTACTATTATAAATTTTAAAAAAAGAATCAATATAAAGAAAAAGAGCCTTCTTTGATCTTCCCTCCTGTAAGCCTTGGGAAAGGGGAACCAGTTATAAAAGTATACCAGCGGTTCGAAGTGGGTACGTGCACCTTATCATTTTCTTCAGCAGATATTTGACGTCGATGCATAGAGCACCATGAAGAGAGCAAGCGTTCAGTGGAGAGAAGTGGGCATCACAGGAGCAATAGAAAAGAAAAACAGTCTCTGAGCAGCTGTCTGCAGCTTTCCCTTAACAGCTCCTACAACTCATCAGAAGCCTTCTCACGACAAGTGATAAGGCCTAGAAGGGGGCCACAAGGGCAAAGGGTCATGCCTGGGTGCTGGCGCCCTCAGGAGGGTCCAGTGAGGGCTCTCAGGATTAAAACCGGAAATGATCTCACACTGGATGGGTTCAGCCAGGTGCTTTTTATTTTGGCTCAGGGTTGGGGGAGGGAACAATTCCTGAAAAACCATCCCCTGAAAAGAAACCAAGGAGACCAGGTTAAACCAAACAGGAACACACACTTTGCTATCTCACCACGGTAGAATTCGAGGACTGATGTATCTTAACACCTGCTCTAAGGAATTAGCCAAAGAAACACCCAAAGCACCCTGTGATAAGACAGTCTAATCTGGAAGCTGGAGCCCACCTTCTGGGGAGGGAGGCACACTGAGGCGTGCTTCCCTGTGGCATGGCAGTGGGTTGGAGCTGGGAATCCAGAAGGTAGGGAGCTGCAAACCACGAAGGACACTTAGCGTGAGCATCTCAAAAGGTGCGTTGATATACGACGGCTATTCACAACACATGCTCTGATGAAGTTATATCTGCTATTAAAATGATGATGGGCTGCTGCCCCAAATCCTTCCAGTGCTGCTTCTCCTTCTTTCTACCCTCATAGCAGTGAAAGCCAAGGGCAAGCATCTCGAGGGACCAACCTGGCACTTGCCACCTTAGAGCACCTGCTAGTGCAAAGTGATGGCCTCAGGTCCGTCCCTGCATATCCCACTAGCCAGCCAAGGCCCAGGCAATAGCACCAGGATGTGCCCAGTGCCCAAGGCAGCCTCAAGACGTCGCTCCTGGGAAATGCAGCTCCCGTTGGATGCCATGTCATCATCATTTTTTTAAAAATATTTATTTATTTTTTAGTTGTACACAATGCCTTTTTATGTATATGTGGTGCTGAGGATCGAACCCGGGTTGCGCACGTGCCAGGTGAGCGCTCAACCTCTGAGCCACAACCCCAGCCCCCCATGTCGTCATTTTTGAACATCAGCCCTGCCTTCATGTGGACTGAATGGCAGGAATTAACACCCTATTTAAGATTTTCTCAGATCTTAGAGTTAGCAAAGTGCATGCATGTACCTACGAAATGCTTTTTTCTGTGTATAGGAAAGTCTAGGGCGGAGAACATTCAAATAACATTCCTGTAAACAGTACACTTTATGTTAGTCCAGTTGGAGCCAAGACTCTGAGATCTTCAAACCCATCAGGAAGAATGGATCTTCCAACAAAGGCTTTGGGGGAAGACTTCCCTTCATTGGTTAGGCTCTTTCCAACCAGCACGAGAACACTCGACCATGTTCAAAGAAGGTTTAGGAGAAACGGTGACCCCAGATGGATGTGCCAAGCTCACTGGCTCATATTTCATGCCTACAAGGAAAAGTGCTCCCACGACTGCAACCAGATTGTCAAGTGAGTAATCAGCAAGGGCTAAATGGCCTCTAGTGCATCCCATCAATTCTAATCATTTTTTCTTGGTGGTCCTGCATTTCTATCATGTATTTTTCTTTTTTTAATATTTATTTGTTTGCTTTAGTTGTACACAATGCGTTTATTTTTACGTGGTGCTGAGGATCGAACCCGGGCCGCGCACGTGCTAGGTGAGCACTCTACTGCTGAGCCACAACCCCAGCCTCTGTATTTTTCTTTTGATGGTAATCAAACACCTGCCGTAGTGAGACAGGAAATTCTCAGGCTGCATCCTTCATGACTGAGTTGTAAAGAAAGGGACCTGCTCCCGTTGGGTTGCTCCCTCTCTGCCCTCAGCTTGCTCATTTTCTACTTTGGGTTGTCATTCCCAATTGTCTTTGATTTAATGAAAACATGTTACTTTTTTAAAAAATCTTTTATTTGTTTTTATTAGTTATACGTGACTATAGAATGCATTTATGCACTATGATATATCATACATAGATGGGATATAACTTCTCATTCTTCAAAGCGTACATGTTGCAGAATCATATTGGTCATGTAGTCACATATATACATACAGTAATAATGTCTGTTTCATTCCCCTCCCTTCATTTCTCTCTACCTAATCTAATCCTATTTTTCCCTAGTGCCCCACCCCTACCACCTTATTGTGAATTAGCATCCACATATTAGAGAAAACATTTGGCCTTTGGTTTTGTGGGATTGGCTTATTTCACTTAGCATGATATTCTCCAACTCCAACCATTTACTGGCAAATGCCCTAATTTCACCCTTCTTTAAAGCTGAGTAATATTCCATTGAGTATATATACCATATTTTCTTTATCCCTTCATCTATTGAGGGACACCTAGTTTGGTTCCATATTGTGAATTGAGCTGCTATAAACATTGATGTGGCACATGTTACTTTTAAAAATACCTGAATGCAGATCAACATCATCCTTAATATGCCAATGTTACGATTTGGATGTGAGGTGTCCCCAAAAGCTCATGCAAGAAGGAGAAATGATGGAGTTATGGCAGCTTTAACCCAATATGTGAATTAATCCCCTGGTGGGATTCACTGAGTGGTAACTGAAGGCACGTAGGATGTGGCTGGAGGAGGTGGGTCATTGGGGGCATGCCTGTATATACTCTGTATCTGGTGAGTGGAGTCTCTCTCTGCTTCCTGATCATCATGTGAGCTGGGTCCCTCCACCACACTCTTCTGCCATGATGTTCTGCCTCACCTGCAGCCCTGAGGAATGGAGCCCACTGTCTGTGGATTGAGACCTTTGAAACCATAAGCCTTCAAATAAACTTTTCCTCCTCTAAAATGTTTCTAGTCTGGTCCTAATTCGCTGCAGAAAAAAAAAAAAAAAACACCTAATTAAAAACAACCAACATCTATTATTTCATTATATTCTGAGTATAATTATAACTACAGATACTCTGAAAAAATAGTTCAGCAAGGTCAGTTAACATATTTAAGTAAAATCAATGTTAGGTGGTCCTAGACCAATCACAGATACATGCTAAAGTGTAGTACTTGCAGTTGAGACTCTTTCCTTGCTCTGAAACCAGCTTGCTACAGGATGGATAGACAAGTTTCTATTATTTCATGAGGACATTGCTTAGAGCAGAGTTAATTTTATCTAATTTAAGCGTCCTGTGATGGCTATTGCAATACCAGTAGTTTCTTCATTTCTACCTTCGTGTCTTCCAATTCCAGAGAGAATGACCTTTCCCATGTAAGCGAACAGCCCAGTCCATCTGTTCATCTTTCAGTAACAGGAAACACCAACAAATATTTGTCAGCTGCAAGGCAAGCCCAATGACAGGCTCAGTCAACCTCAGGGAGTTGAAATAGCCTGTCAGGGCCGTCCAGAGTTTGGCTGAGGTGACCAGGCCTTCATCCACCCATATCAGTCTGTGCGTGAGCTGCACAGGAGAGTGGCTGTGACCTTGGGCAGAATGAGGCAATGCCTCAAGAGCATGACAGCTGAAGGCTATCTGCTGATGGTGCTCCCAGGAGGTCTGGGTGGTGCAACGCAGAGTCCACCACAAATACACAGTCCTGTCAGGAAGATCACACGAGTGTGGAGGACACTGTGACACACCGCGATGGGAACAGGATAGGGGAGAGTGCTGGGCTCCACGGGGATACCCAGGACACTTGCTGTACTCACTGGGGGTGAGGGAAACTCCCCCAGAATCCTGTGGAACTGGGCTGTGAAGGGCACAGACGGATTATCTGCAGCAATGACACACAGAGAGAAATGCACGTGCAAAGGGGCAGAGTATAAGTAGCTCCGAATGGGAGGCAAAGATGAGGCTGAAGGGGAAGTGCAGGCCAGAGGCTGTCTGCCATGCTGGAGATTAGGACTGTCAATCTGGAGCCTTTGAAGGAGTCCAAGCAAGGTGGTGGCATTAAACAGGCATGCACTTCGGAAAGACTGTAATAGTTGCAGTATGCTGTAGAAACTGTAGGGGAAACCTAGCAATTTTGCGTGTTGTAGTGACTTGGATCAAAGGTGATAGTGATTTGTGGGGAAGGAAAGATGTGGACAGATCAAAAGATAATCATGTGGTGAAATGAAGAGAATCAGATGACAGACTGGATGTGGGAGGTGTGGATGAGGGAGGGGTCAGGATGACGGCCAGAGGTCGGGATGGAAGATCAGGGCATTTGCTGAGGTGAGGGAAATTTCCAGGGGGAAAGGCGGGGAAGGATGATGACTTTTGGATACATTGAGACATCTTTCAGCTGTCCACAAAGCAGCTGCCATGTGTGTCTGAAGCTAAGGAGTGGTTCCTGCAGTAAAGATGCAAGTTGGGAGTGAACGGTATCTATTTGGGAAAAGAGGTCCCAGGCATGGATGGATTCTCCTATAGACATATGTAAACAGTGAGAAGACCCAGAGGTCTAGTATTACTAGAACTGTAAAGAACACTGATATTTAAGAAAAAAAAAAATGGTCGTAGGGAGAGGAGAAAAGAAAGACTTGGGAATCTTAAGAGGAAAACCAAAAAGGCTTAGGATAATACAAGCCCAGAGAAGAAGGTACTAATTAAGGAAGGTTGGTAAACCATACTGGGGTTTGTGGGAGATCAACAACTGTTTCCTGTTTTCCCTAATTGCATTCTGGCCTGACTAAGAGGTAATAAGGGAGTAGGTGCTTGGAGAACTGCTTACCGCCTTCATTACTGATGAGGCTGACAACAGGCTGTGGCTTAGGTGTGTGGTAGTCATGGACTCCCCAGAACGGAATCCTGCACTCCCCCACCTGCCCAGGTGCAGGCAGGGCTGGACCAGCATAAGCACAAGGGCAAGAGGGCAGAATGCCAGATCCCCATGGCAGCTGCTCCCAAAAGAAAAAGAGGCATAAGACTGTGCCTGCCCAGTTCCTCCTCCCAAAGTCACCAACCAGGTAAAATAACCCACATGGATGCAAAACATCAGGATTGGGGGAAAAGCATTCCTTACCTAGGGACTAGGAAGAGTCTCTTGGGTGAGGCGGTGATGGAGAGCTCATGGATGGGTGGGGAGGAGAGCCAGGGAAAGAACAGGAGGTAAGGAATGGGGACAACCAGAATTCTTCAACTTGTTCAAGGAGTTTTGTTATGACAACTACTTCAGTAAGGCAGAATAGTTGTCTGTAGACTTTAATTTTATTAACACATATTAGGAAAATCCAGACTTGTGGAACTGAAATAAGGTCCTGATAAACTTCATAGCAAAAGACACAAGAAATAGAGTCAGGAAGATGTGTTTTTGGTGTCAGCAGACTCACGAGAAATCCACCTGGGTCAGATGTGGAAAGTTGAAGACGAGCAGGCATCGGAGCCTAGTGCCTGGGCATCTGTGTTTCTTCTCAAGATGGTTCATTGTGCCAGATTTGTGATGTGCACAAAGAGACACAGAGACCTTCAGAAAGAATTTTAACAAACCAACAACCAAAAAAAAAAAAAAAAAGAGCAAATCAGAAGACACTGAATTGGAGAACGAATATGTATTAATCAAAAGGCCATGCTAACCAATAAAACACAAATGTCAGTGGCTTGATAAAAGTAAACCTATATTTGACTCATGTTATGCTCTATTGCAGGTTGAGTCATTCTTCTTCAACCTGTAGCTTCACACAGGTGACCACAAGACTGGAGTGAATGGGGAAGGAGCACAGAGTCCCTCGTGGGAGTGTCCCGATCTCAATGGACAGAATGCAATCCCGCGGCTCCACCTGACTGCACAAGTCTGGGGATTGTACCCTATGGGCTTTGAAGAGGAGAACAGTAGACACTGGTGAGCATCAGCAAAAACTGTCTGCTGTGGTTTGAATCTGAAATGTCCTCTAAAGGTGCATGTGTTGAAGGCTTAGTCCCCAACTCACGGTGCTTTGGGAGATGATAGAACCTTTAAGAGGGGGGGCCTACTTGGATGAAATTAGGTCATTGGGACCCCCCAGCCCCTTCCTGTCTCTCTTTGCTTCCCTGTTGCCATGAGATAAACAGGCCTCCCTTGCTATGAACTTTCCACCATGATGTATTGTGCCAACACAAGCCCAAAGCAACAGTGCCAAGTGACCACAGACTGAAACCTCTGAAACTGTGAGCCAAAACAAACCTTTTCTCCTCCTAAGTTAATCATGTGTGGTATTTTGTCACAGTAATGGAAAGCTGACTTACACACCACTAGAGAATGAAAATCTCAAATAAGGTGATTCCTCATGGGCCTTGAAGAAGTTTATTTGGTTTGTTTTGTTGTTCCAATAGGCATGCCTGTTTAAGGGAATAAATACAAATGGGTATTTTTATCCATAGCATGAAATCATTGGCAGCATAGTGCCTGGAACATGGGCCTAAATAATTATTGATTAGTTTAGTTAATATCTTGACATTTAACAGAGAGAGAAAATAACGAAAGGCTTTTCTTTTTTCCTGCTCCAAAGGTCAAAATATTCCGGTTTTGCTTTCTTTCTCGTATTTTTCCACATCCTATATTTTTGGCTGCTGGTTTGGAGGCCATAATCAGGGGCAAGGAAGAGAGATGCTTAGAAAAGGAGGGTGGTTCCGCCGGTTTAAAACTGGCCACTAAAAAGTCTTTGCTCTTTTTTCTTCTCAGAGGGGAACATTTGGAAAGGAACACGGCCTGAAAGAGTGTCCCAAACCACACGGGTATGGTTCCCGGGGCTCTGGAAAGGGCCTCAAAGGCTCCTAAAACCTCCTCAGTGCCCACTAATGTGGGAAACCTCTAAAAACACTCAGTTGCAGAATTGGAGGAAAGGAATTGAAGAAAAGGTTTCAATCCTCTTGCAGAAGGCAACAGCTTAATTAACATTCCTGCTCAAAAATAAATGATGAAGCCGGGCGCGGTGGCGCACGCCTGTAATCCCAGCACTTTGGGAGGCTGAGGCAGGAGGATCGCGAGTTCAAAGCCAGCCTCAGCAATGGCGAGGCACTTAGCAACTCAGTGAGACCCTGTCTCTAATAAAATACAAAAAAAAAAGGGCTGGGGATGTGACCCAGTGGTCGAGTGCCCCTGAGTTCAATCCCCGGTACCACACAAAAAAAAAAAAAAAAAAAAAAAAAAAAAATGATGAAAATCAAGTTTTGCAATTCATGAATTCAGCAGGCATTTATTAAACATCTTGTCTACCTGCAAAGCGTTGTACCAGATACAGTGGATGATATGAAAAATGAATGGGCTAGTCCCAGTTTGTAAGGAGCTAGTTGGAGTCATTTAAATAAATATCTTATTAGATTATAAGGGGAAATGATTCTGAATAGATGAGAGAAGTTAGCATGGAGTTGGGGCAGGAGGGGTGCTCAACCTCAGACCACAAAGAGCAAAGGCCCTGTGGTGAGCACAGTTTTGTCAGAAGACTTTGGAATAGTGGGTGGTCTCTGGTTGTTCCTCATTAACCCTGCATGCATAGGTGGCTGAGATCTTGGCCTGCCTGGGTCGTGGCACTCCAGGGACATTCCTTCCAGATGCTATACCAGGTATGGATTAAGGCCTTGGAACTGTGGGTCACCTGGGACATCCCAGCAGGCTCCAGAATGTGGATTTGAATGAAGGCCTGGGCCAGGGGCGTAGCTCAATATTAGTGCTCTTGCCTAGCATGTGCAAGGCCCTGGGTTTGATCCCTACCACTGCAGAAATTAATAATAAAAATAATAATAATAATAATAATAATTAATTAAAGGCCTCAGGATATTCTAAGAATTAGGACATTAGCAAGATGGACATTTAACGTCACACTAAGAGTCTGAAGATTGTTCTGAAGGGCAGAGAGTGAGTCAAAGGTTTTGGAGAAAGAGTGGCACAATCCAATCTGTCCCTAAAAAAGCTCACTGAAAAAAAAAAAAAAAAATGGTAGAATGAGATGGATATCATTACCCTAAGTGCATGTATGAAGTCACGAATGGTGTGAATATACTTTGCATACAACCAGAGATTTGTAAAAAAGTGCTCTATATGTGTAATATGAAATGTAATGCATTCTGCTGTCATTTATAACATCTTAGAATAAAAAATAATTTAAAAAAAATTCAAGGAACACTCTAGGATAACAGGAAATTTCAGATATAAAATAAACAACAGAGCTAACATAAAGGCATAAAGAAAGCCTATAACTTTGAGTGAAATAAAAATTGTCATTTTGCTTGGGAAAAAAAAAAAAAAAGGTCACTGAACTCTGGTCAAAGGAAGAATGGATTAGGGGCAGACCTGAGGTATGCAGAAGATCTGAAAGAACAGCTCTTCCCTGAGAGGCAGACACCTTCCAACCTACCCCCAAGTGATCTCCCCCAGATTTCCCCAGTCCCAGGCATCTGCAGAGAAAAGAGACTTCATAGGATCCCAAATATTCCACTTCGACTGTCTGGATAACTCACTCCTATATGCAATGCAGTATCCCAAATTCTTACAAAGCAGGCCTCTACCCCAAAATAATTGGAGGAGTTCCAGAGGGTCTCATGGGTATGGGCCCCCTCCCACAAAGCCCCGCAGGTCCAGCCTCTCTCTAGTGCACCCACCCACTTGCTGCCAAGTTCCCTCTTGAAGCTCCACTTCTGAAGCAACCAGCCCAAGCCCTTGGAGGCACGGCCAGCTGTAGGCTCTAGGAGACTGAGGACAGATGCCCGCCTTCCTTTCGCATGGAGGAATTCTCTACTCACATACTACTCGAACCCTAATGTGTAACAGATCCTACAATGACCAGATCCTTCAGTTTTTATTTGTATCGGTTCTCTAACTCTCTCCCCAATTTTTTTTTTTTTTTTTCAGTACTAGGAACTGAAGCTAGGGGTATTTTACTGCTGAACTGCATCCTCACTCCTGTTATTTTTGATTTTGAGACAGGGTCTCACTAAGTTGCTGAGGGTCTCACTAAGTTGCTACGGCTGGCCTCAAACTTGAGCTCCCCCTTGCTCCACCTCCCAAGTCGTTGGGATTACAGGAGTTTGCCACCACGCCCAGCCCTCCTTCAGATCTAGACTCTCATGCAGGAGGTTGGACTGAAGCTCATTCTCTTCTTCAAATCTGAGTTCTCTGTCTATTTCATTTCACACCTGGCGCTCTCTCCCCTGTGGAGGAGTTCGGTACTAGATGTCCCTCACACAGGCTCTCCTCACAGGCCACCCCACTGATTGTCAGAAACACCTGAGCAGTAGGCACGGCTTGAGTTCCCCTCTCAGGCAGTTCATTAAAAGCTTAAGGTGAGCCGGGCGCAGTGGCGCACGCCTGTAATCCCAGCACTTTGGGAGGCTGAGGCAGGAGGATCGCGAGTTCAAAGCCAGCCTCAGCAATGGCGAGGCACTTAGCAACTCAGTGAGACCCTGTCTCTAAATAAAAATACAAAAAAAGGGCTGGGGATGTGGCCCAGTGGTCAAGTGCCCCTGAGTTCAATCCCTGGTCCCACAAAAAAAAAAAAAAAAAAAAAAAAAAAAGCTTAAGGTGATCAATGGTTCACAAGTTACACCTGGACAAGGGTAAGCCCCCAATGAGCTGAAACCCCATCAGATGCTGTCTCATCATGGGCATGGCATTCCTCTTGTCCAGGACCTCTAGGGGCTGTGTAGGTAGCTCAAGGGTAGAATGCACCAAGCAAGAGGCTCTGGGTTCTATCCCCAGCACTGCCCCCCGCCCCTGCCAAAGGAGCTTTAGCTAATACTTGTAGAATAAGGGTGTTGACTTGGTAATGCCTTTCAGCTAGACGGTTCTTCATTCTCAGACAAATTAGGAGGCTACCACAGTGGCCTAAACATTGATGATGAGTACTTGGGGAAACATCAGAGAAGATGAAAGGAGGGTCGTGTTAATGGAGTAATAATAATGGCCAATTTCATGGAAACTTTGCTGTGTGCTGGGTGGGCCATATTCAGCTATTTACACACACTGTTTAACTGAACTTCAGAACAACTATGTGATATAGGAAATGCTGTTGCTTTGTGGCACTGGGTGCTCTACCACTGAGCTAATCCCAAGCCCTTTTTATTTTATTTATTTATTTTTTTTGGTACCGGGGATTAAACTCAGGGGCACTCGACCACTGGGCCACATCCCCAGCCCTTTTTTGTATTTTATTAGAGACAGGGTCTCACTGAGTTGCTAAGTGCCTCGCCATTGCTGAGGCTGGCTTTGAACTTGCGATCCTCCTGCCTCAGCCTCCCAAGTGCTGGGATTACAGGCGTGTGCTACCACGCCCAGCCTTTTTTATTTTTTATTGAGACAGGGTCTTGAGGAGGTTGGCCTAGAACTTGCCATCTTCCTGCCTCTTAGCTTCCAGAGTCTCTGAGATTACAGGCGTGCACCACCATGCCTGGCATCCTTGTTTTACAAATAAGGGAACTGAAGCTGAGCTTCCTATATCTATACAGCTACAGTAGCTAGGTTGGAATTTTAACCTGACTCCAATTCTAGAGCCATACTTAGTTACTATGCTACACAGCCTTTCATGATTTTGAAAGAAATGGAAAGCACAGGATCAATGAAAGACAAGGTAGGTTCATGGTACAAAGGAAGATCAGAAAGGAAGCAAACTCCCCTGGAATCTGTCTTTCCCTGACTCACAGCTGAGTCCAATTGGTGTGTGTGTGTGTGTGTGTGTGTGTGTGTGTGTGTATCAATCTGTCTACATATCATTTACCCACCCACCCATCCATTCATCCATTCATGTTTCTATCTATCCCCAAGCTTCTTCAGAAAATAACTCAAGGAAATTTAAGATAAACAGGGAAGGAAAAACTCTTGAAAATAAAGATAAAAGATTAAAAGCCACATAACAAAGGGGAATTTTTTAAAAAAGAAACTGGTGCAAATAAACACATAACTTCATTTCTGAGCATCTTGACTTCCAAGGTATAAAAAGAAACACCGTGAATTACAGTTCGCATTAACTTAGGAAAGGAAGCACAACCATCTGTCAGCAGAGACAAACTTTCATACTACCAAAATCTAAAACAGTGAACACACGGGTTTTTATTTATTAAAGGGAAATTAAATAACATAAGGCCAGAATCTTCAAATGGAGATGAATCCCAATAAAGGCAGCGCATAGCATCAAATTTTCATTGAAGGATTCCAAGGTAATATCATCTGAAAATGCTCTGTTAAAGACAGGAAGGCTAGACAACAGGCACCCAAGAAGAATGTCACCAGTGTGGTGACTGGAATGCAAGGAGTGAGAGAAAGAGAGAATATAGTTTTTAAATGGCTTCAAATACTAGTTCCACCACCTTGGGAAAAAAAAAAAAAAATCACAATGATATATTTCAGGTGAAAGATTTTAGTTCTTTCCTTGCGTCTCCGAGACAGCCGTGAAGAGCTGAGCCAAGAAGAGTCTTGCTGAAAGAACACAACCAGAGCTTCCCTCTACAGGTGGGAGGAATCTACCTGAGTCTTGACCCAGGGAAGAATCTTTGCATCTTGGGGCAAAATGGAAGGAGGGTAGACGTGACATCTCTTCTCACCTTGAAAGACGTAGGTTGCTGGCTATCCAGTGGAGGGTACTGCAACTGAGAGAGGTCATTTGCTTACAGGCAAGGAGACATGTTATCCAGGCACCTCTGACCTGCTCACAGTACCCTAGGTCAACAGCAAGTGTTAGAGGCTCTTCTTGAACCCCAATAGTTAACTTGATCCACATTCTTTGGGGATTCCTCTTTGGGAGATGTTGCTGACAAGTTTCTGCTTGTCACCACTGTTTTTCCTCCTGCTGTTTCTGGGTTTGAAAACCATTCTTCCAGCCATTGGAGGACAATGTGGATGCCTGCTTTCTCCTTCTGCAGAAGAGTCAAGTGCGAGTATCTGTGCATCTGCCAGCCATCCTTTCTTTGCATTGCTACTGTCATTGGCCCAATCAGATCTTTATAACTAGACTCCACAACCTTGTTGGTGTCATGGCACACACAGAAATAACATCGTTCACTTGGTGCAGTGGGGTTACAGGGCTGGAGGAAAATGGTTCTCCTCAACCCAGTCCCCAGCAAGCCACAGAGGTGGGCACAGGCATCCAATAAATTGAAAATACTTGTAACCCAGTCTGGGTGTACCAGCTGGACGCTCTGATCTGGAACACTGAAATAGATGCTTAATTTTGTCCCATCTCTCTTCCCTTCCTTTAGTCCACATTGCACATATTGGCTAGGTTAATTTTCCCCAATTCAGCAATTTTCATTATGTTACTTTGCTGCTCACATCACAAGCTGAGGCTCCCCATCACCTGTTGGTGGTTTTTTTTTTTTTTTTGTTTTGTTTTTAATTCTTTTTAGTTGTCGATGGACTTTTATTTGATTATAAGTGATACTGAGAATCAAACCCAGTGCCTCACCCATGCTAGGCAAGAGCTCTACCACTGAGCTATGACCCCAGCCCCACCTGTTGGGGTTTTGACGTTTTTGACCTGGCAGGCAAGGCCTGCCACAGTGCTGCCTCTAGTCGTCTCCCAGGATTATGGGGCACAGGCCCTGAAATCACCACTCGCTCCACATGTGCGTCTCTGCCTTTATCACGCCACTCTCTTGCCTGGTCTGCTCTTCACCTGCCCTTCAAGATCTAGATCACATGTCACCTCCGTGACACCATCCCATAACTGGGTTTCCAAAGGTAATTAACTAGGTTTTTGTTTTAACCTCTTTTCCAGGATTATGGTCCAGTGTTCCCCAAGTCCCCTCTCCATGTCTCAACAGTTCAATGAGAAGAAATCAGAAGATGCCACAGTATATCTTTCCCTCTGGAGATGCAAAGCACACATCTGCCTAAAAGAATTCATTTACAGGCTGGTATTGTGGCTCGGTGGCAGAGTGCTTGCCTCGGACATGTGAGGTATTGGGTTCGATCCTCAGCACCACATAAAAATAAGATAAACAAATTTTAAAAAAAGAATTTATTTATTTTGTTTTAACCCTGAGTTATTCAAACTTATTTCAGCATGAAACTTTCTAACAATAACACTTATTAACTTCCCACGGGATTTGTTCTATAGAGTAGACTTTGAGAAACACAGCTGAGATCTTCCAGGTCATATTCAAATAGGCTCTAGTCTCCAATTTAGCTGGCACTTTTACATTACAAGGTAGAAAAAGCTAATTAAACCTGGTCACAAAACTAGATAATCTGAACTTCCTATAACCAATTTCTTTCCCGCTGGGCGAGATGGTGCACACCTGTAATCCCAGCACTTGGGAGGCTGAGGCAGGAGGATCGTGAGTTCAAAGCCAGCCTCAGCAATGGCAAGGCAGTTAGCAACTCAGTGAGACCCTGTCTCTAAATAAACTACAAAATAGGGCTGGAGATGTGGCTCAGAGGTTGAGCGCCTCTGAGTTAATCCTAGGTATGATCACCTAGAAAGCACAGCACATTGAAAGTGCTTTTTGCATGTTTTGAATCTTTATAACAGCACTATTAGGTAGGCACTATTTTTAACCTCTATTTTACAGATGAGGAAACTGAGCCACAAAGAGACGAAGTTTCTTTCCCAGGTCACACATCTAGGGAAACAGCAGAGTATTTCAAACTCAGACCCTTGATCACCAAAGTCTTGTTTTTTGATTGTTATGCTGCTCCTCAAGGAAATCAAAGTTCTTCATTGCCTTGCACAGGGAAGACAAACGTTTTAAGGGTGCATCAGTCAAATGACACAGCAACAGATTGATTGGATGCCTTCTTTATGGAGCTCTGCCTAAATATCGACTGATATCTATGCTCAGAAGTCTGGTTTCCCTTTATTGCATGTGGATAGTTTTGTCTCCGTAGTTTATTTTAAAGGTCACATTGTACTTATTGTTTGTACTGTGAGTCTTGGCCTTTGACTAGAAGCAAAAAAAAAAAAAAAAAAATTCTGACCTGGGAACTCTTCCCTTGTCACTTCACTGCAAAAGAGGTTTCTCCTTTCTATGAATTCCTTTGGCCTTTTTATTGTGTCTTCTATGTATTTGAACACATATTCTGCTTTGACATCATATTGTCTTGCCCAGTGACTGGGTCTTATCTTTCTAACTGGGTCTGCTCACTTAGTGCTCCATGCAGTGTCATGCTCAGAGTAACTGAAGGTCCATTGGCTGACTTGTGACTTCCAAATGCTGGAGCATTTCATAATTATGCCATATGTCCTCCTTTGGCCCACCAGATCCAGTCTCTGCCTTCCTTTATCCTGCCCGACCTCAGGAGGCTGACCCATGGGGACTCATCCACGGGCCCTGGATGCTTTCTGGCCTCTGTCTTGATGCAGTCAATGGAAGGGACCAACAGAGATGCAAGATAGGGAGGAGAGAGAGGCTGGAACTCATCTCTTGACTTCCTCCCTTGTTAGCTATGGGTTGTCCTGACTGAGCCACTGTATCCAGAAATTGGGTGGAGAGCCATTTATTAGCCTCATATTCCACAATCACTAGGAATTCCCACTCTTCTCTGGTTTTGTCACTGTCGTCTCCTGTCATTTTGCAACTTCTTGGGCACTTGACTGAAGAGTGAATGTCACCCCCAGCCACATGCCCTACATGAAACAAGTGCCACGTGCCTCTCCTTTAGGAAAGTGGGTAAGGCATCCCTACACCCTGGCTACTTGAGGGGCAGTGCCATGTGTTGCAGTCAATCAAGGACAGCACCTGCCATGAGAGATTCCCAACTGGCCCCAGGAGGCCTGCAGTTGAGGATGGTGAGGTTCAAGTCAGATTCCTGAATCTGGTGGTTGGTGGTGCATTTTGCCTACTGGGAAGAATCTTGTATGAGGGTCTGTCTTATTGCAGCAGCCGGCCCTTGGACAGTTTGACCTTTTTATCATTTATAGTAGGGTCTGAGAATTTCCTGAGATCTCCTGACATTATATCACCTTGTGTTGAATTAGCTATAGCCATACTCAACCAGATTGGATTTTTATTTATGCTTAAACAGCTCTATTGAGATATAACCACATAATATACAATTCACCCATAGAAAGTGTACAATTTAATGATTTTAGGATATTCACAAGATAGTACAACTCTCACCACAACCTTATTTTAGAACATTTTCACCCCTTCTCAGAGAAGCCCTGTATACATTTAGAGTTATTTTCCTTTCCTTCCTCTCTAGCCCTTGGCAATCACTAATCTACTTTCTGTCTCCATGAACTTACCTATTCTGGACATTTCACATAAATGGAATCATTCAGTATTTGTCCTTTGTGTCTGGCTTTTTTTCACTTAGCTTAATGTTTTCATGACATATATTTATCAGTACTCTGTTGCTTTTCATGATTGAATAATACTCCATTGTATAGATCGAAAGCATTTTCTTTATCCATTCATCGGTTAATGGAATATTTGGGTGTTTTCACTTTTTGGCTGTTGTGAGCAACATTGCTAAGAACATTTGTTTGTATGTTTTTGTGGGGACATGTTTTCATTTCTCTTGGATGGATACGTAGGAGTGGAGTAGCTAGCTCATATGGTAACTTCCAAACTGTTTTCTAAAGAAGCTGCACTATTTTAAATTCCCACCAAAAATGAATGAGGGTTCCGGTTTCTCCATATCCTGATCACTTGTCATTGTCTGTCTTTTTTTTTTTTTTTTTTTTTTTTTTAGCCATTCTAGTGGGTATAAAGTGGTATCTCATTGTGGTCTTGTTTGCATTTTCCTGGTGGCTAATGTGATTGTGCACCTTTTCATGTGCTTACTGGTTCTTGTATACAGTCTTTATGTCCACAATTCCCTGTCTAAAACCTTAGGAGACAGTTGGGCGTGGTGGTGTACACCTGTAATCCCTGACTCAGGAGGCTGGGGAAGGAGGATTGCAACTTCAAGGCTAGCCTCAGCAATTTAGCAAGGACCCAAGCAACTTAGTGGGATCCTGTCTCAAAATAAAAAATAAAAAGGACTGGGATGTGACTCAGTGGTAGAGCACGCCATGGTTCAATCCTCAGCACCAAAAGGAAAAAAACAAAAACAAAAACAACAAAAAAATCTGAGGAGTCAGATGGAGTTCAGAATTCTGCACTTTCTGAAGTTCATTCAAATTACAAGTTTTCTCAGCTATGGAAAGGTAGCATAATTTGTATCCTCTAAAATGTTTATTATTCTCAGTAGCATCTCACAATCACACTCTTCAATATTTCTGCTGCAAAAATACTGTGATTGGACCTAGATGGGATTAAAATATATGACCTTATGTGATGTTAAGCCATTTTTTTTGCTCCCTCCCCCAGTGAATTGCAAAAAAAACACTTGTTTTCAGAACTTTTGGATTTTGGAATGACAAAGAAAGGACCAAGCCTCTGCACATGTCCTTGGGCTCCAGCTAGGACAGTGAGATAGTCATCGTCTGGATATGCCATCGATGCTCCATGACTCCTGTGAGCACTGTCCTCTTTAGTCCCACCCCTTAGGAACACTCCTTGGAGTGCAAGGACAGGGCCCTAGGTCATGTCCTTCCTGACCTGATTTTTCTGTTGCCCCATCCTGGACTAAAGAGGCTTTCTCAATGTAGTACCACGTTGCCTCAGGATGGTTGGAGTTACCTTGCTTGTCCTGAGACAGGGGGCAGCCAGTGGATCTTCAAGAGAAGGGTATGGAGAGGGCCATGATACGTAGTGCAGGGGTGGGCGTTAATCCCTGCACACACGTCCAGATATCTCCTTTGCATTTTCCAGACTTTGACTCTAGCTGTAGATAGTGGGGAGAGTTCAGCTGATACTTAAATCTGGCAAATCAAAAGTGTTCAAGAGATCAGGGCTAAGGGTCACTCAAATGCTTGGTCTTCTTCAGATCACTGTATGCTTTAAAAAGCTGTCAGTCGGGCTGGGATTGTGGCTCAGTGGTAGAGCGCTTGCCTAGCATGTGCGCGGCCCGGGTTCGATCCTCAGCACCACGTAAAAATGCATTCTGTACAACTAAAAGCAGATAAATAAATATTAAAAAAAAAAAAAAAAAAAAGCTATCAGTCTGTGGGCCTCCCTACCCACAGTGGCCACGGGGACTTTCCTTTAAAAACAGGTTATAGCTCCTTAGCTATCTGACTGTGAGATATTCTGTCCCAGAATAAGGAGGGGGGCTCTCTGCCCTCCCCAACTCTGCTCCTAAGCCATAGTTATCTGCTCAGTGAGAGTCTGTTGCCTAGAACTAACCCCTGGAACTGCTTTGAGCTAGAGACCGCCCAGGTGATCTCAGGAAAAGGGAGTTGGTTGTAAAAGCAACAAGTGCACAATCCAGACAAAGACAGTGAGCAGGTCTCCACCTGCTCCTTTCTGCTCTGGACCCTCCACCTGTTGCCCAGGTGCCTACCCCTTGCTCCTCCTTGCTCCATGTTTCTAATTCAAATAGGAATGGTTCAGTCTGGCTTGCCTTGTGATGCTCTTACCCTCCAGGAAGGGAGGTAGAGCTGGAAGAGGGGCAGATGGGGGTTCTGTGAATAACCAACAACTCTGTAAGAATGCTTTTCCCAAAGGCAGGCCAGATCAGTTTCAGGAATGCAAGATCCATTTCCCAATTTCATTTGCCCAGGATCAGCATCAGGGCTGGGGCTGAAAAACAGTTTTTACTGGGCTTCTTTTCCTCCGTAAGAATCTCTATCCTGACATCTCCAGAAGCAGATAGCCAAGAACAATGGTTCTGAAGAGAAATCACCCCTCTGATGCTGTTTCCTTGTTGCTTTGTGTGTAGTTCATGATTTTGCCCTGAAAAACATAAAGTGAACAAAGGTCCCAAGTGCTTTCTAAGAAGTGATTCTCCTGCTGTAACCTGTATTCTCCTCTTTAGGATCTGAGACCTGGCAGGTTGGCAGGAGGAGGAGGGAGGCCTGTAGGCAGGTCCCTTGGCTTGTGAGGGAAGGAGGGCCATGAGCTGTGGCTTGGGATCACATGGGGTCAACTCTGGAGATGGTCCCCAATGTTGGGCCCCATTTCCATAAGGCTTCCTTCCTATTACCTCCACAGGTGTGTGGCTTTGCTCTTGTAGCTGTCTCTGCCATGGGGGTCCCATTAGTGACTGCAGTGTCCTAAGTCCACGGGCATCTGACGGATCCTTCACTCTGGGAGATGTCAGAAGCTGGTTTCTAGCAATCATTTGCAAAGCTTTTAGCAAGCTTTGGTTTCATTTCCTAACATGCTGAGGAGTCCGCATAATCTACTTTCAACCTAAAAACACTGAGAATCTTCCCTCACAACGATTCACATCCCCCATCTCATTCTAACTAAAAGGCAGAGACCTTAGAAAGCATCTAGGTGGTTTGAAGTGCTGGGGTTCCTGTGCCTCACCAAACACATGTTCTATTATTCCCCAACACCCAACCACCGGTCCTTCCTATGTTCCTCAAACAGCAGGGCTTGCTCTTGCCTTGGGACCTTGCACTCCCGATTTCTACTCCCTCCAGTCCCCTCCCCCCACCCCTCCTCTTTCTGTTCTTGCTCCAGCATCATGTTGCTCATTGTCCTATTCCCCAGACTTCTCTTCCCCCTTCCTGTCTCATTCTGTTCTGTTGAACTCATTTTCATTTGGCCAGGATGCATTTTACCTGTATTGGCTGACACACCTCACCCTTACCAGAAAGTAAGCTGTGTGAAGCAAGACTACTGACTTGTTTTGTTCACTCTTGTGATCATAGACCTTAAAGAGTGTCTGCTGCATGGTAGGGGCTCAGTATATGTTTACTACACGAATTCATTAAGACTTCTAGAATAGCTCAAAACTGGACATGGAGTTTTTACATGGTTTCTTGTTTGTTATGGAAGACCTGAAGATTCAGTGAGCAAACTATAAAAATCCTGGGCTGGGGCTGGGGCTCAGTGGTAGAGAGCACTTGCCTCACATGTGTGAGACACTGGGTTCAATTCTCAGCACCACATATGAATAAATGAATAAACTAAAGGTCCATCAATAACTAAAAAATATTTTAAAAGATAAAAATGAAAATCTTTATCACTCCTGCAAATGAACCTGGGTAGACCTTTTCTTAAATTATGCACTGGACAGAAGCAGCAAGACCAGCTCCTAGAGAGAGCATGGCAGGGGCTTTGGTGTGTGTGTGCCTTCCGTTGCTCTTTCCCTTCTTTTATCCTGCATTACTCTGAGCTAATGCTTGGCTAATCCCCTAATCTTCTCTATAAGGTAATCAGTGATAAAGCTTTAAGGTGTTAGCACTCCCAGGAGTAGTTATCCTTTAAAGAGAAATCTTGAAGACCACAACTTTTCCAGGTTCTGAAGGAATGAATCTCACCAGGTACAATTTTAGATCCTGCATATTTTGAGCTTGAGAGGGGGTCAATTTGGAATTCTTTAAATCTGGGGCAGGGAACAGAAAGTCAGTAGTTCTTAATAAAATGAGTCTGAACATTGATCAATTTGAAGCTAAGGTAGTAAACACAGATACGGTCATTTCTCCTATTCCTCTGTCATTTGTATACTAGAAATAATAAAATTTTGCAACTTCCAAATTTGAGCTCATTTCTGAGTCAAATTTATGTGTATCTACTCCCCTCCCCAACCTCAAATGCAGGCAGGCAAAATTATGGCAGTATTTGTACACACACACACACACACACACACACACACACACACACCTTTCCTCCCATACACCTCAAATGCTCCCAAATTCCATCCCATTTTCTTGGTGGTGGTGTTGTGTTTTATTTTTGTGCTGGGGAATTGAACCCAGGGGTGCTTAACCACTGAACCACATCTCCAGTCCTTTTATATATTTTATTTAGAGACAGGGTCTTGCTGAGTTGCTTAGGGCCTCGCTGAGTTGCTGAGGCTGGTTTTGAACTCACAACCCTCCTGCCTCAGCCTCTCAAGCCCCTGGGATTACAGGTGTGCACCACTGTGCCCAGCCACCCACTGTTTCTTTCTGAGGTCATCCCACCTACTCCCTCTTCCATTTCCCACCCAGTCGTCTCTGATTGATCTGTATATTCAGAGATATTTCAATGCCTGGAAAAAACACTGATGTGAAGGGGCTCCAAAGACTCTTTGCCAATCATCCCTGAAGCCCAGGCAGTAGTTCTTGGGGCCTCGTGTCTATGAATGGAGGTTTAGAACAGAGCAAAAAGGGCTCTGACTTGGACCTTTCTGGCTTAGCAGTCACCCCAAATCAAGGAAATCGAAGAATCCAGGTTAATTTGGAGTCATTTGTGAGTAGACTTAGCATTGCCTTGGTGGAATGAAATGTTCTGGCCTTCGGGGGTGGGCTCCTCTTCATCCACATGCCCCTTAATTTGGCTCAGGATCAGTTGGGGAGTTTCAGTGCACTCTGAGTCATGCCTTCCCCCAGGATTACACATTGTACGGCATAAAAACTGAGCCCCGGACCCCATGTCTACTCACTTTTTACCCTCATCTCCTTGATAAACTAGTCAAGTATAGGAACTTCAGGAAGCTTTATGTTCTTGAGCTTAAATTTAGAGCTAGTGTTCCACTGTGGTTGAATATGATTTAAGTGTGTCCCCCAAAAGTTCTTGTGTTGGAAGCTTGCTCTGCAGTCTGTCAACGTTGAGAAATAGTGTGCAGCCTTTAAGAAGGGGGGATTAGTGAAAAGTGGTTAGGTCATTTGAAGGCACTGTGCTTGGAAGAACTTCTCATGGGATCATGGTTAATGCTCCAAAAGAGGTTGTCATACAAGAGCAAACTCTCCCCTCCCTGGTTATTATCTCAACATGGGATCTCTCTTCACAGGTGTTCCTGCCAATATTTCACCCACCATCATATGACACAGCCAATGAGGCCTTTACCTGAGGCCAAATCAATGGGAGTTACCAATGTTGGACTTTTCGCTTCCAACATTGTGAGCTAAATAAACGCCTTTTCTATAAAGACTCAGGTATTTTGTTACAGTAACAGAAAACAGACTAATACAAGTTTCAAATTCTGACCAGAGGTCAAATTATCACCTGGACATTTCCATAGGATGTTCTTACATCTATTTATTCTTACAACCACTCAAGTTATAATTCTCCACATTCCTCTGGAATGTTTTTCTTTACCTAAAGCACCCAAACAATGTTCATAAGATCAACATGTAATCTCTCCTTAGAATGAGTTTCATTAGAAAATTTGGAGGACTAGATAAATGTGTTAGCTCATGCATTAGTTACAGCAAGGTTGTAAGTATAATAAACTGGGTGGCTTAAAGCAATAGAAATTTATTGCTTCAGTGTTCTGGAGGCTAGAAGTCTGAAATCAAGTGTAGGTAGGGCCATGTTCTCTCTGAAAACTGTAGGGGAATACTTCTTTACTTCTCCCTTGCTTTTGGTGGTCTGCCAGCAATTTTTGGTATCCTTTGGCTTATAGACACATTATCCCAATCCTTCATCTTCACATTACATTCTTCCTGCATGTCTCTGTCCTCACTTAGCCATCTTCTTACAAGGACTCGATTCACATTGAATTACTGCAATATGACCGCAGTCTTAAATAATTGCATCTTGCAATGACCCTATTTTCAAATAAATTTGCATTTTAAGGCACTGGGGGTTAGTCACATTTTAAGGTTAAAAAATGTAGTTTTTTTTTTTTTTTTTTAAGCTGGTTATAGGTCTGATAAGAAGGAAAGAAAGTATATTGATGGACACCCTGTAGTGTCCGACTTAGCTGTTGTTCCACATTTCACTTCATGCCTTTGGGTTCTAGGCACATGAGTACCTATGTACTGAGGGCAAAGGATTTCTGCATCTTGTAGGCAAGACATTAAACATGAAAGTTGTGACTAATATAACATAGTACATTATTAAATGCTAAAATGACTGGTGCTGCAGAATCCAGAGATAGGAAAGATCAATTTGAGTTATGCAGGAGCTTCATGAAAGGGGATGAAATTTGAGATGAATTTTGAAGGTTGGGTAGGATCAACAGCAGCTGTCATGAAACCCTGTTTAGATCCCTTGCACATGCTCAGATGGAAGAAGGAAAAAACCCTGTGTGCAGCCTTTTTCTCTTATTGCAATCTGGGTAAGTCTACGTGTATGTCCCACACTTGCGCACAAGTCTTCCATATCACTTTTTTGGAGCTGACTACCTGAGATAGAAGAATTGGCCAGAATTTGGGTCCTAAGGCTAGAGACCTGTTATTGCCCAAATATACACCAACTGTCCTTACCCACCCTGATCCCCAGCACCCTCAGTGGTTATTACCAGTCAGTCACCTGCTCCTTCAGGCTCACACTCAACACCTGCTTACCCTCACTCCCCACCCTCTCCAGCAGTCCTCCAAAATGGGCTAGCCTTTTCCACTTGTCACTTCCCAGGTACCACCAGCAGGGTACTGCCAATTTTTCTGTGGATGCGTGCTATCCAATCTGTCCCTCTCCTCCAAGCAATTTTTATTTTTTCCAATTCTTGACCTTTCTCAACCATTTTATTTTGGCGGCAATGAGGGGGTTCTATATTCGCGACCAAAAAATGGAGTTATTATGGGAGGGATGCAAAGAGAAATAGGTTGGCACGTGGCTTCTGAGTTTTAAGAGACACTTTTGGAAACTATGGCAGAGAGAATAAGTGGAGAGAAAAGGTTGTACTACTGGGGATTGAACCCAGGGCCTTGTGCAAGCTAGGCAAATGCTGTACTAATGAGATATACCCCAGCCCTTTCTTAAATTTTATTCTGAGGCAAAGTCTTATTAAGCTGCCCAAGCTGACTTTGAATTTGCAATCCTCCTACCTCAGCCTCTTGAGTAGCTGAGATTATAGGCGTGTGCCACTTCATTCAGCAAAAGGTTGTTGAATATTAAAAGTTGTTTCTTAAAGAGCACAAAGGTTATGCTGAAAATTGTAGAAATGGAAGACAGCATTGTGAACTGGAGTGAGGTTTCCCTCCTGTCATTCATATATCTCTATCTATCTATCTTTATTTTTTCATTCTTCAACTTGGGTTGGTGGTGGAGATGGATAGCATTAAACCACAACATGACTCCAAGAAAGCCTGTGCCTAGGTAGGCTTGAGGGATCTGAGAGCAGAGATCTTGTTCTTTGTTTCTAGGGCTGGGCAGGCTGGGGTCTGAGCATGCCTGTCAGCAGCTGAGTATTTTCCAGGGTGGCTGGGAGTAGCACAGGAGGGGCCCTGACTGCCAGCAGACCTCAGAGTTCCCATAGTTGGATGAGGAGCAATTGCTGAGGGATGGCCTTAGCAATGCCTGCAATTCAGGCAGCCTGTGGGGTTGGAGGAGCAGGCATGCCAGCATGAATTTAGGATGACCAACAACCAGGTACAACTTTCCTGTTCCCACTTTGCAAACCTCTGGGAGCTCAGCTACAAGCCTGGGAAATAAGCAGCAGGGAGAAAGCACACAAAAACAAAAAACAAAAAACAAAGAAAAGCAACAGAGTTTGGTTTTCCCTGAACTAGGATTAAGCCTTCTGCCTCTCAAGGGGAATGCTAGCTAGACACAGAAATTAACCAAGAGAAAAAAAAAATTAGAAAAAGAAATATTGTCAACAAACCTGAGTTGACAGTTGGTGAAATTTGGGTCTATTGCTTTTTTTTTTTTTTTTTTTAAAGATATTGACCATCCAGTTAAAAAAAACACTTCAAAATTCTAGCAGTTTGAGAGGCTGAGGCAGGAGGATCACAAGGTTGAGATCAGCAATAGCCACTTAGTGACTAAGCAACTTAGCTCTTAGCTACTTAGCTCTAAGCAACTTAGTGAGACCCTGCTTTAAAATAAAAAATAAAAAAGGGCTGGGGGTGTTGCTCAGTGGCTAGTGCCCGTAGGTTCAAACCCTCCAAAACACATAAACAAAAATAAAAAATGAAACAACAGGGGCTGGGGCTGTAGCTCGGTGGTAGAGTGCTTGCCTTCCATGTGTGAGGCACTGGGTTTGATCCTCAGAACCACATAAAAATAAATAAAGATATTGTGTCTATCTACAACTAAAAAAAAAACAAAAACAAACAAACAAAAAAAAAAAAAACCCACCAAAACTTTAAAAACAAAATTTTCTCTTAAACAGATTGACATTTACTAAAAAAGTTGTGAAGAGAGTTCCATATGCCCTACACTTGGCTTCCCCTATTATTATCATCTTTTACTAGGAGGGTACATTTCTCAAAATTAAAGAAACAATAGTGGTTCATTATTATTAACTAAAGTCCATATGCTATTCCCATTTTCTGATTTTCTTAAGCTTTTACATAATGTGGTTTTTGGTTCTGGGATCCCATTAAGAACACTACGAAGTATTTAGTTCTTATATTTCCTTAGGATCCTCATGGTTGTGACAGTTTCTCCGACTTTGCTTTTTTTTTTTTTTTTTTTTTTTTTGTACCAGGGATTGAACTCAAGGGCACTCGACCACTGGGTCACATCCCCAGCCCTTTTTTGTATTTCATTTAAAGACAGGGTCTCACTGAGTTGCTAAGTGCCTCACCATTGCTGAGGCTGGCTTTGAACTTGGCAATCCTCCTGCCTCAGCCTCCCAAAGTGCTGGGATTACAGGCGTGCACCACCGTTCCCGGCTTTTTGCTTATTTTTGATGACCTTGATAATCTGGGGTGTGTTGGTCAGGTAGTTTGTAGGCTGTCCTTCAACTGGGATTCCTCTGATGTTTTTCTCATTATTAGACAGGAGTTATGGGCTTTTGGGAAGAAGGACACAGAGATAAAATGCCATTTTCATCACATCATATCAAGGGTCCATGCTATCAACAAGACTCATTGCTTCTGATGTTCACCTTAATTACCTGCCCAAGAAAGTGTTGGTCACCTTTCTCCATCATAAACATACTCTTCTCCCCTCTTTTTCGTTTTGTATTCTTTCTAAGGAAGTACCTGTGTGTAGCCCACAGTCAAGGAACAGGGAGTTTTATTCCATCTCATTCAGGGCACAATACAGACATAAATTATTTTTAATTCTTCAGCATGGGAGATTTGTCTGTTCTCCCCTGTTTGTTTACTTAATCATTTATTTATATCAGTAGATATTTATTTCATACTTTTGGCTATATTCAAATAGTGTGTTATTTATTTTCTTGCTCAAATTTTCTGGCTTTGGCCACTGGAGCTCTTTCAGTTGGCTGCTGTGTTGCTTTGACATACCCCCTTGTTAACTAAAACAAAACAAAACCCAACCTTTTAGGTGGGTGTGGGAGAGAACTTCCTTACCTCTGACCCAGCGGGGATGCTCCAGGTTCATGTTAACTATTTCCTGTCCCAGGACTAGAATCAGCTATTTCCCCACGGAGGCCTGGTTCCTTTGTTGGAGAATGGTACTAAAATGAAGATCTGGGTGCTAGGTGTGCTGGTTGTCCTCTGCAGGCCCACTTAGCTGACAGAGCAAGGAGATACTTGCATTGTGTTACTACTCTGTCTATAAACACACATTATAGACCTTTTTATATATACATCTGTAGCTCTACTAAGCTAAACAAGAGTTCGCACTGATGACTTCAGCTCTGATCCAAGATAACATGGACCACTCTAGCTTCCCTCTGCTTGTCTGTAACAGGTAAGAGACCTGGTGGCCACCATCCACTATTCATTTATTTAATTGTCCATTTCCAGTATATATGTGTAGTACATAGTTTGATGAAAGTTGTCGTTTCCGTGTTTGTTTCCTCAGTATTTGATTCTGTAACTTTTGATACCTACCACTTAACTCTGCTTGTAGCCACAACGTTTTTTAACTCGAATATTCGGCAAACGTTGACTTGACATGGATCTTCCAAAAAGGTCTATGTCCTTCGGTCTCTCAGCCATCATTCTCTTCCTCGCAGGTTTTGGAAGACTGAGCGCAGTGGAGCTGTGAGTCTGAGGTCAGGCCGGAAGACGCTTGGGCGATGGGGAGTCCTAGAGAGTCCCATTTTATAGATGAGAAGACTGTGGCCTCTGGGACTGGGGCAGATAACCTGTTTTCACGACCTCTATGCTCATCCAACAACTATTATGGAGTTCCACCTACGTGCCAGTGCCCGCGCTGCGCCAGGGAGGAGAGGAACACACCGGCCCTCTGCTAGGGTCGCCGGGCCCCGCGGGCGACCCAAGAATGAAAGGGCTTTAGCTCTTGAAGGTGGTGCTCGCGGTGCAGGAACGAGAGCCCTGGCAGGGGGCGCAATGCCCGGCCTGGGAACGTCTGCCTGAGTAGGTCAGAGCGTTTGTGCTCTTCCTGGGGTATAGGGCTGCCCGGGCGGAGACCGGCAAACCGAACCCTCCCGCAGCCACCTACCGGCCCTCTGGGCGTCCCGGAGCCCGGCGCGGCCCCGCCCCTCTCGCTAGGCCCCGCCCACCCGCCGAGCCCACGCTCGGGTCCCTGACGAGGCTTGCCGGAAATTCCCGAAACCCCTCTTTTTTTCCTTCCTCTCCTTTCGCTGCTCTCCCTTTTCCTTTCACCCGGGTTCCCTCGGCCGTGATTTCCCCCTCCCCCTCCTTCCTTCCCCATTTGAAACCAAGATGGAGGCTCGCGGCTGCCGCCGGCGCCCGTGATCCCGGAGCTCCCGCCGGCCACGGGCCTCCGCCCTGCGACTGCGTGTCCGGCGCGGCGAGCGTTGCAGCCCGCGCTCCGGCCGGCGCCGCCGAGGCTGTGGCTCCGCGCCCCCGCCCAGCGGTCGGCTCTCGGCTCCCGGGCGGAGTCCTCGTCTATGTGGGCGCGCTCCTCGGGCCGAGCCGCCGCCGCCGCCGCCGCCGCCCGCCGCCCCAGGGCTCTGCGTCCGCGCGCCGGGCGCGGGCAGCTGGGCGCTCGGCGCCGCCAGGCCCGGCGCGGAGCGGGCGGCGCGCGGCGCTAGGGGCGCGGGGCCCGAGGCGGGCGCGGCCGCGGGCGCCGCCGCAGCCATGAGCGGCAGCAGCGGCGGCGCTGCCGCCCCCGCCGCGTCCTCCGGCCCTGCCGCGGCGGCCAGCGCAGCGGGCTCGGGGTGTGGGGGCGGCGCTGGCGAGGGGGCCGAAGAGGCGGCCAAGGACCTGGCCGACATCGCGGCCTTCTTCCGATCCGGTGAGTGCAGCTGTGGCCGGACGGCCCCGGCGGCGCTGCCCCGCGCGCTCGGCCGACCCGGCGCGCCGGGTGCTCGCTCGCCTTCCCGCGGGTCCGTCCCCGCGCGCTCTCGCCCGGGCCGCTGCACCCTCGCACCGGGATCCCCGACCCACGCCGGTGTCATGCTGCCCGCGCCGCCCAGCGCGCGGCGGCCCGGCCCGGGCGCCGCCGACTCGCCTTCCTGCGCCCGCCCCTGGTTTCAGGGTGAAAATTCCCCGGCCTCCCGCCCCCAGCGGCCAGGGCTCCGCGGGTTGGGGCGCCGGCTCTTTGTCTTTTTCGCGAGAGGGCCGAAGAGGCGCTGGCAGGGACGGCGTGGGCGGAGGTCCCTATCCCGCAGGCCGAGTGGACCGGGCCGGGGCCACTCCGGTGCCGGGGAGAGCGGGCTCTTCTCCGTGCCGCTCTGGCCCGTTTTTTACCTGGACCCTCCTCGACCCCATTAGCCGCCGGGTTTCTTCGCGTGGTTCTCTCGCTTGTGAGCTCCCGGCCTCGGTGTACACTTCTGTGAAACGGGGCAGCGGTGATACCCGCTGCCCAGGGAAAGGGGGGTACCGTGTGGTGGAGCCGAAGGGCGACGGGGTGAGCCATTGTCTCTGGGGACGGCCCTGGAGGGAACGTGGTGACCCTGGGGGGCGGCGTAGGGCCCGAGCTCGCGGGGGTACTGTGTGGGTGGTGTGGCGGGGGAGGCAGTGCCAGGTGGTTTAGTGTCCGCCCCGGCGAAGAGGGGGTGGCCGCGGCGAGGGCGAGCATTGCGAACCGCCAGCGGGAGGGGCGCGGGTGTGCGGCGTAGGGGGCGTGACGGGGCGTCCGCGGGACCCCGGTGGCGGCGCCTCCTCCCACCCGGGTCCAGATAGCCGGCCAGCGTCCCAGCGTCCGGCTTCCCGGAGCCCAGTCCCGTCTGCTCGCGCGTGGAGGCGTCGGCGGCGGCCGCCTAGTGGCCCGCAGCCCGGAGCGCCATCCCCAGCGGGCCAGGCGCGGGGCCGGGAGGATGCAGGCTCTGCGCTGGAGAGCCCTGGAGGGCAGACCAGGTCGGGGCTCGGAGGGGCGGGCAGGGGGCCGGTGCCGGGTGCTGGTGGCGGCCGGGTTGAGGACCGGTGGGTACGCGGACCCTCCTGAGGAGCCGCCTGCGCTGGGGCGCGCGCGGGAGACTGATGGCTCAGTTTCTAGGTGGCCTCTTTCAAAATCAGCTTCCCAGGATTCGGTGAGATCAGTTCGACAATCCCGGTCTCTAGGAGCGATTGCAGCCCAAGGCCTTGGTCAGAGGCAGAAGTTAGTAGTGCCGGTAGACACCTGGTTTGGTACTGTCTTCCTCTCCTTTTCTTGTTCTTTGCCAGGCGGGGTTATTTTTTTGATTCATTTTAACGGATTGGTCGTGACTGGCAATGACACACTCCTGCTGTAGTGTCGGCTTGGGGTTAATATACTCTCCAGGGCTCCCACGCCTGTGAGGTTCCTGCAGAACGCAAAGGTTTAGGAAAACATTAGCTCCTTCAAGTGGAACTCTTTTTCCACCCCCTTTTCCTTTTGTCCCTCCCTCCCCCTTTCGTGTGTGACTAGCTTGGTAGAGCAACCCTGTCTTACCTCTTAATAGCAGAGCTGTGACGTGTTCCCTTCATGCCCTGAAGCTAAAGTCTAGCCTGTCTTCTTTCTCTACCACCTGTCACAAAATAATAGATTCTGCAGAATTCAGCTCCTTTCTGTTAGAAAGGCTCTTTGCCCTGGAGATGGAATTTTTGGTGCCTATGAGGCCGGACTGTCTTACATCTTTATTATGCATATCTGAGGAATCTCTTCTTTTGCTTGAAGAGCCCCAGAGGACAGAGAGTTGGACTGGACCTCCAAAAAGCTGCACCCTCTCACTGTAGCTCTTTCCATGATATCCTCTACTCTTGCTTGTGTTGCCCCGACCGCCTGGGCTCCTGTTTCAGTTGAATTTGGAGCAGAACCATTGTAATTTTGCTCATTGGCTTGCTTCTTTCTTTCACCCTCCAGAATAACTTAAAATGACTCGACAAAGTACCTTTTCAGTAGTTTGACTTACTGTCAGGAGCCAGGACAGATTTTTAGCAGACATTGGTTGTAGTGTCCCATTCCAGAGGTAATCTGGAATCTTTTAAAAAAAGAGCTTTTTCCTGCCGGGCATGGTGGTTCTGTGGTACATGCTTGTAATCCCAGCAGCTTGGGAGACTGAGGCAGGAGGATCTCGAGTTCAAAGCCTGCCTCAACAATGGTGAAGTGCTAAGCAGCTTATGAGACCCTATCTCTAAATAAAATACAGAATAGGTCTGGGGATGTGGCTTAGTGGTCGAGTGCTCCTGAGTTCAGTCCTTAGTACTCCCAAACAAAATGAAACAAAAAAGTTTTTCCCTGTTTTGGGCAGCTTTATATCTCTGCCCTAGATCTTAACTATAAGGTCTAGGCCAGGGATGTCTAACAGAGGGTAGAGAAGGGATGGATATCCTACGTTGGATATGTGGGCATGGGGTTTGAACTGTCAGGACAGAACAAGCAGGAGGGCCCTGGTGGAGACCTCGTCTGGGAGAGCAACTCAGGTCAGGGGCCTCCTGGGCAGTTTTGATTGAATGGATGCTGAAGAGAAGGAAGTAGGGAGGTCTGTCTGTACAATCTAGCTTTCTTTCCTAAGATACAGAAACAGAAAATAGGTTTTCATTGATGGAGAGGACGGATGAGGGTATGAACCTCTTTTCCAGGGTGTTTTTGAGCCCAGTCCTTGAGATTGACAAAGTGCTGTAGTCAGGGCTTTCTATCAGTTGCCTTTCCTTTCTCAGCCTTGACACTGTGTTCTCTCGGCTGTCTTTTCTTCTTTTTGCTCATCCTGCATTAAATTTATATGAGTAGCCACAGATTGAAAACTGGTATCCATGTTTGGTTGACAGAAGAGAGACTTCAGTGTAATAGAACTTTTAAATAACTAGAGCAGTTCAAAAATAGAGCTGCTGTAATTTCTCCATTAGAAGAAGTGTTCAAGCAGAGGTGCTGCCACCTGCCAAAATTTGGAATTGGGTGCTGGGGACAGGATGCCTGCTCTAAAGTGACTTTCAGGGGGATGACTGGGGGGCTTTTTCCCTTTCTCTGTGAACTTTGTGGTTCCCTTTTATACGTTGTTTTTCATTTTTTTTCTTTATTTTTAAATTTTATTTGTTCTTTTTAGATATACATGACAAGAGTGTATTTCGACATATACATTACATGGAGAATAACTTATTCTAATTAGGATTGTTCTCCATTTTTCTTTGGGGTTTTTCTTTGGGTTTCAAAGCCTTCCCTTCTGCTCTCAGTCACCCTGCATCCACTTCACTCAAGGTCTGAGCCCTTATGCTGTCATTTTATTCTCTGGTCCAGAAACTCTGTATTCATTTTGACAATCCTGACCACTCATTTATAGACCTGGAACATAGTGAGCAGGCCAGTTAGTGTTCAAGTGGATTGAGTTGAAAGATGAGTGATTGTGTGTGAAAGGGCAGCCAAAGATTTTCTGCAACTGTTAGTGGATTTGAACTTCATATTTATTTCTCCTTTTTGCAGAACTCAGCACTAAATAAGATAAAGCAAATTTCAAAGCAAAACCAAAAAGTAAAAATTAAAAAAAAAAGCAAACAAACAAAAAGTGTCATAGAAATTAGCTAGTCTTTCTTTCTTTCTTTCTTTTTTTTTTTTTTGGTAGTTTACAGTTGAGGAATCACACCAGGAAGCTTGCCCTGGATTCTGGTGCTCTTTCCTGGATGGCTCTGATGGCCAGGACGTTGCTTACATTAGTTCTCAACCCCACTGGGACCAATCACTTTTATTGCTAATCTATTTTGGGGCCTTGTTCTTGTGGCAATAAATCATTCTTTCAGAGTTCCCTATTTAACCTTGCAAGAGTATGTGTGCAGGGGTGCTTACATAAATGCATTATTTTTAACCTGCCTGGCATGCTTTAGGTTGGCCTTAAATAAATGTGTGGAGAATGAAGGTTTGTGGTTATTCTGAAGCCATAGTGCTAGGTTTTTTTTTAATTAAATCTTATTCTCCAGCTTCTAGCTGGAGACCCTCACTTTCCAAAGAACACATGAAGAGAATCAAGTCTGTCACTTTTTGAGGGAACAGCATAATATACCTTTCCATGTTTTGATATGATGGTTTCCTTATGGAGTATTAGGGAAGCTTTTCTTCATATTTATACTCTTTACATCATCTAAGTGGCCGGCCTTCAAACTTGCTATGTGACTGTTGATATTAGAGGACTGGCAGTTTTGGTCATTGTAAGCACCAGAGTAATTATTGCATTATGAAGTAGTTTCTTGGTATCTCAATATTTCAAAAAGGTGAGCTGAAAGAAAATGTTATTTGGTAGTGAATGTTGGCTTCTCCTTTTTAGATGGCATAGTGAGGCTCAGTTTTAGAGGAAAGTAAGATTTCTAAAAATAATCACAGACTATAAGTTACTTTCCAGAATTCAAAGAAGAGCAGTAAAATAATCATTAAAAGAAGCTTTTCATTGAGGCCTTGTAAACTGGCTTATTGATGTGGAATGTTGTATTTTTTTTTTTTATTTGCAATTTAACCATCCAAGATTCAAGTGAAGATTTTAAATGAAGCCATTTTAGCCATTTAAATAATTTACCAAGACTTAAATGAAATCAATGGCAATGTTCACAGTGAAATGTGGTTTAAATATGTTCTTTAAATGTATGTTAAAAATATGTAGTTTGGATAGACCTTTAATTGTTATGATACATTTGAATTTGTTCCTAACTGAAAGTGAGAGGTGTGTTGGAAGCTGTCGTGATCTAAATCAACTAGATTGAATATTTGTTTTGTTTAAGTACTTGATTCCTACTGAGAAAGTAAAATTTTCTGTCATGTCTTTGGCAGAATTCCAGTGAAAAGTCAAAATTCTTAATGTCCATACTTTCTGCCTAGTAACCTAGGTTGATAGGGATAAGCTATGTTTTACTATAAAAAGCAAATTTACTTCCTTCATTCTTCCTCAATCTATAATGAATTGGTTTTTAATTTCATTATGCGCATTGTCTTGACGAATTTTTAATAGTTCCACTGGCAGCAAGTCAGCTACTAAAAGGAAAGTGAAGAAAGGGATTTGAATGAGAATCCCACTGAGTTCTGGTAGAAAGCATAGTCTGTCTGTTCTGAGGTCCCTTCTTTCATTCCTGCCTCTCCCCTATGTTTGCTCCAGTGTACTTGGCTGAACTGACAGGGGTGATTGAGTGATTTGCCTTGTTGATAGGATGCTTTCTGTTATGTCTTCTCAATCCTCTTTAAGCTGAAGGAAGCAGAGGCCAGGATGGACCCACAGTGGGAGTTGGGTCGAGTGGATTTGGATGCATTTCCAAAGTTCTCTGGTGCATTTCTAGATTCTGCTGAGGAGGGGATTGTCTTCTGAGCGATAGGAAAGGAGTGAACTTGAAAGGGGAGACTTCTGCTCCTTGAGCCTCCACTTAGGAATTCTGACTGCTTTGTTATTCAGCTGGAGCCATTTGGAAATGCCTGTGCCCCAGTCTCTGAACTGAGGGAGAAGTGGCAAAAGGGAGTGGGAAAAGGCCCTGGGAGGTTTTAGTCTGTTGCTCCTTCCCTGCCCTGAGCTAGGCCCCTGGTCTTAGACCTCTGTACTACTAGAACAGGCATCTCACACTAGATGCCTCATTCCTGCCAAACCTCCACTTCACTTCCTCTTTGTTTGGTTTATTAAGATGAAACAGATATTCCCTGGCCAGAATCCCCAGTGTGGTCTCCCAGCTTTTTTTTGTTACTAATCCTTATATGCAGGTATTCCTGTTTATGGGAAATCTTGCTGTCACATTTAATGGTTAGCAAGTACACACATACTCATTTTCACTTCTCATTCACTAATGGAAACTGTTTGCTTACTTTGTTGTTACCTTAATCTCCTCTTTTCTGTTGCCTCACCATGTGAAGAAGCCCCTTGAAACACAAACTATGAACCACCTGCCCCCAGGGAAAGGTTGTACATCACAGGAAAGAAAGCCTGAAGGACTTCACACAGGAGGTGGAGGGAGTGGAGCTGCAGAAAGAAGGTGGCTTCTGAGGCTTTTCCTTCATGAGTGGATATTTAGTTCAGCAGCAGGTGAAGATGTCAGCAGACCTCTTTTGGTGATAAATGTACTTGAATTTTAGATAACTATTTTAATTAATCACATCTATACTCTTGTCTGGTGGGAAGGATTGCAGAGTCATCTATAGAGCAAGTGTAACATTTTGGAAGCATCACCCTGTTTGGGTTTTGTTGTGAATGTGTACCTTTTAGCAGTTTCACAGATGTTGAAAGCTCTCCTGAAAATATAGTCAGCATAAACCCTAGATTTCAGGTCTAGAGTACTCTTGGTTAGCAGTGTCCATGACAATGCATCAGTCTTATTTTCTTTGCAGCCCGTAGCCCTGGTATGGGCAGGGATGAATTGCATATGGTGTCTGTTCAGAAGGGGTTTTCATAAGTGGTGGTGATTTGTCCAGGCAGCTGTATGACCCTCCTTTATCCTCAGTTCCAGGAAAGAGGTACATGGTATGCTGTCCATTATTGCCCTGCTTCTGGGAAGGCCTAGGGACTCTTTTCTGTCTGTTAATAGTAAAACAATATAGCTGTGAATAGATAAGCTGTAATGCATCCATTCAGTTAATGCTGAGTGAGAGAAGGAGTCCTGATAGTATGATTCCATTTATATATGACATTCACAAAAAGAGCTGTAGTAACAGAACAGATTGGTGGTTGATTGCCAGGAGTTGGGGTGGGAGAGTGGCTGTGAAGGTGCAGTGGGAGGGGCTGCTGGGGGATGATGGAACTGTACTGTATGCTGGTTGTACTGGGTTTCCGCGTGTTGAAGTTTATCGAACTGCACACAGAAACATACACACAGCCCATTTAACTATTATTTAAAAATGTAACATTAGAAAAAGGCTAACAACTGGGAGAAAATGTTTATTACAAATTTAAGAAATATATACAAATAATTTAAAAAGGCTTAATCAAATAAGAAGCAAAAGGATTATAGATATACAATTCACAGGACAAATGGCCAACAAATATTCAGTCTCACTAGCAATCAAAGAAATGTAAATAAAAGCAGATACCAACAAAAACCAAAGCCAATATAAGTAATTTCTCCAAGTAAACTTGAAAAAAAATTGAATTATTGGGGCTGGGGTTGTGGCTCAGCGGTAGAGCACTCACCTAGCATGTGTGAGACTCTGGGTTCGATCCTCAGCACCACATATAAATAAATAAAATAAAGGTATTGTGTCCAACTACAATTAAAAAATAGATATTTTTTAAAAATTGAATTAGTCTAGAAAGATTTTTCTATTGATTTGAAAGATATTCTCACACTGCCCTATGTAGGACTAAGGTTTCTATGAGTGCTGGGAGTAATCTAGAGAAACTTTAAAGATGGGTATGGGGAAATAAAGATACTTTCCTGGGATTCCATGAGAGTGTCACCTTGGGAATCCATTTGGCATGTAAGTCACGTCCACTACTTACAGGACAAATGAATGATCTTTAGGTAGGGACAATCCTCATTTCTGCTGCTTCAGATTTTCTCACTTTGATGATTTTTGCTGCTGTTCATGTAGAAAAGACAAGTAACACAAGTAACACATGCAGTATGGTCTGTAGTACCTGAGTATTCCTGGCATTAAAGAAGGACTTTCTAGGAATGTATTTTATTTTGGAGGGAGGGTTGTCCCTTCATTAGTAATGTGTGTGAGATCATTGCCCTCTGTTCTGGGCCTTCTGGTATGCAGTTGACTTTGCTGGTACCTATTTCACAGTGTTGATATTAATGAATGAATGGATAGACAAAGTGCTGGTCCTCCTATTTAAGACTTTAAACCATAAAAATGAAAAATTAATCTTGAACTTGCAAGCACAATTCACATTTTAAAATATGGTCCTCCACTATTTTTAGATAGGGATTGTGTTCTTGGTTTTTCGGGTGTGTGTGTGTGTGTGTGTGTGTGTGTGTGTGTGTGTGTACATATCTTGAGAAATCATAAAGTACCCCACTTTGGAACTCAGTGAAGTAGAGGCTTCAATGCAAGAAGAAATGAATGTATCAGAGACTAATATTTGAAATCTGTTTTAAAAGAACTATTTTTTCTGGTATATATAAAGTGACATGCAAATGCCATGGACGCTTTATGGCAAAATGCTTTAATTATAATTTGAAAATTATGCACATGAATGTCTTTAAGATGTTGGTCAAAGCAGTGTGTGTGTGTGTGTGTGTGTGTGTGTGTGTGTAGCTGATTGTTTGTTCAGTTTGTCCCACTTCCTCTTCTTCCACTGATTCATCCTCATCCTCATGATCCCAGTGGTTCTTGCTGCCTTTCTTGCTGCTGTGGTTGGAGAACTACTCTACATTTGTGAGAGTGCACTCTTGGGTAATTTGGATTTTGAAAGTTATAGGTTTTTTAACTTGCACTTTTTAATTTCATTTGTTCTTCATGACAGATATGCTAGAGTCTGAAGAAATAACACAAAACTTTTATTTATTTTTGCATAACTTATAAATTTAACTTTTAAATGATAAGGGCCCAAAGTATAATTTCTCTATTGTTTATTCTGATGCCACCTAACAAGTATTTGGGAAACAGTGTGCTTTGATCAGATGTTATGAAATATTTCTGTTCACCTAGTCTCACTCATAGTCTCTAAAGTTTAAGTTGCCTGATATTTTGATATTCAGAAACATGGAATAAATTTCTCATTAATCTAATGCTAAACAAATTTTGTTTACAGGTAGTTTTTTTATAAAATTTAAATTTATGATTATGGGAAATTCTTTCCTGTGTTCACTATACTTTTTCAATACCACAGTGATGATAGCTAGCATGCGAAGAACCTTAACTAGTTAAAAAAAGATTGCATGGGCAGGACGTATTTCACACTTTCATTTTAGAGTCATTTCACCTCCATTTAAATTTTGTTGCACTTGTCCTAATGGATTGTGGACCAGGAGCCTGGAGAACTGGTGCTAATTTGATTGTTTCCAGGCCATTCATTTTCTTGCCTTCCCATTTCAGGTCAGTGCATCCTGATAGGTCACCCACAGGAGAGCAGCTTCTCACAGGAGAGTTCACTGCCAGCATTTTGTTAGCTGGTATATAAACATTTCTTCCCCAGTGTTTAATTGCAAAATTTGCTGGATTCATTGTTAGATATTTCTTTCATATCTTGGTTTGTTAGAGTATTTATACTCTTTGGTTGCTGAGTTTGCAGTTGGGTTTATCTTGTTTGGGAAATGGGACTTATCCTCTCAAGAGAGCTGGAAATCTTTGACTTTGAACCCTGTGTAGGGTTGAGTTAGAATCCCTATAGATTACCTGTGACAACCTGCAGTGTGGATCTGTGACCTATGGCCTTTTTTTTTTTTTTTGCAACTACAGTCCTATGGTGGGATGCTCTCTCTCTCCATGCATAATCTTGCTACCCTTGCTACCCTTTAGCAGCCCAGGGAGCAGAGTGAGAGGCCGGGACCAGTCATCAGGGATGAGGTGACACTTAAAATAAGGAATTTAGAAAGCAACAATATGCTTGCAGTATTATAGGATGATATTTAAAAAAACACTGTGTTTATATCCTGTTCTTCCAAATGATTACTGCCAATCTTGTCCTCCAAGAAAATCTGGTAAAATCTTTCTTTCTTTTTTTTTTTTTTTTTTTTTTTTTTTTTTTTTTAGTTCTACCACTGCCACAGCTGATCACTATTTAAGTGCCAATGATTTACCAGGTATTGTGTAGGGAGTCTTATATACTTCTCCTGTGGACTCAAACCCTGTCCCCCCTTCAGCAGGTGGGTGCTATTTCTGTGTTATGGATGAGTCTTGTCAGCTTCTGCTGAGGGTAAATGACCTACCCTAGATTGTTCTTCTCCTAAGGGCCACAGCTGGGATTAAAACACAAGGCTACTATCACAAAGCCCTCTCATGTCCTTTTCCTCCTTGATGAGGTAGTCGGGGTAGGGGATGACCCTCATTCTATACAGCTTCCCACAGGACCCTATATTGTCACTTAAAAATCTTTAAAGTTGAATAAATTCAGTATGTATATTATTGTGTGTTGAGACCCAAACCTATAATTTTCTAGTCTCATACCAAATAAAAATTGAGTGAAAGATTGAAGGACATATCTAGTATTTTTCTCATGTTGGTTTGGGCCCTACACTTTGGTTTCTGTGCCTTTCTTCTTCTCCTCACCTAATTAAAACTGATGTTACTTTTATGCAAATAACCCCAGCTTTTCAAGTGAGGTATGTTGGCCATATTAAGTTTTACTGGCCCATACCTGTCTTGGTCTGGGTTGAAACCTTGGTTGAAGTGTTGTTCCTCTGTTTCCTTGGCTGTCTGGAATGAGTCCAAGTGTTGAGTGGGAAATCTCTGTGGCTGTTGATGTTAGGGATGGGAATATGGGAAGGGCAGGGAGGGACATTTACTTAGCCCATTGCTGTGTGACACATTATAAAGATTACCAGGACTTTCTTTCCAACTTAGGAAAGAAACAGGGGAGGACAATAAGAAGGGCAGGAGGCTGCCAAGCTGCATTTTCGGGACAGTTTTAGTAAAGTGGGTGTGGTAATTCCTGGCTTCTCTATATATAGTTACTTTGTTGCAGTCACTCATTTCTTTGCTGTTATTCACCAAAGTGGGGCAAGTGGATGATGTTACATTGTAATGGTGGGGAGGAGGGTTGTTTCCCACTGTCCTCTTTTTAGTTTGGAGACTCTTAGGCACCTATTCTAGGTTTTCTGTTTGTGGGATGCATTTTCGTCAGTCACACCTCCTCTGGTCTCCCCCATAATCAGTAGATAGCATGGTCTTATGGGATCTTAAGCCTTTGTTTCTCAGCATCATTTTTAGACTGGAACTAATGTTCTGTTTTTACATGAGTCTTTCCATGTATACCTCACATTTACCTTGGAGTTTTAATAGAAGATAGACCATATATAAATCAGAAGGTATATTGCATTCTAAAAATTTGTTTCATTTCCTCCTGGTTTTGCTCTAGGAGTTTCTAAAAGTTTCAGGTTTTTTTTTTTTTTGTTGTTGTTGTTGTTGTTTGTTTGTTTGTTTTAAACTTGGGTTTGATTCTTAGTTTTTGAAAATTTCTAAAATTAAGAGAATAGAATTGGACTGCTGTTTAGTGTGAAATTGTGGGTTGCTTTTGGCCCAGTATTGTAGTATATCTTTTATTTTAAACTGACAGAACTGGTGCAAAGTTCAGCTTCATATCAACTTAGTTTAATTGTGACTTCACTGTATTATTGTTGGCTGTTGAGTTGGTTCATGTCTTCCTTGTTGATTACATTTAATGTTTTTAAATTTTTTTGGAAGGGGAGGGGACTTTGAGAAACCAGAACACAGACTTTGAGCAGCAAGAACAGACTCACATTTCCTAGTTGTTATTATTTTATCATGGTTGCTTTATCTCTCTGTGTGTGTGTGTGTGTGTGTGTGAGTGTGTGTGTGACTTTTGCTATGGTTATAGATACATAATTTACTTTTTGTTTCTGAACCATTTGAGAGTAAATTGCAAATGTGATGATACCCCTTATCTCTAAATGGTTTGTTATGCATTTTTATGAGCAAGGACATGCTCTTACATAATGATCAAGATCAGGAAATTATTTTAATTCAATATAATCATCTTAGTCTACTGAAATTTTACTGATCATCCCAGAAATGCCCTTTTTAGGAATTAAAAAAATGATGGCATAGGATCCTGTTCAGGACCACATATTGCATTTGATTGTCAATTTTCTTTGGTTTCCTTTAATTTAGAATATTTCCTCGCTTGTTTCCCTTGTCTTGGCATTTTGGGAGATTGTGGGAAGGTTATTTTGAATGCCATCTCTAGGTGAAGAAGGCATGACCCCTCAGGCCTAGATTCAGGCCAGGGGTATTTGGCAGAAGGGCCATGTCATTGCCAGAGCATCACATCAGGATGCACAATGCCAGCTGTCCCACTGTGGTGATGCTTACTTTCATCACTTGGTTCAGGTGGTGACCAACAGGCCTCTCTGCTGTATTTGTACCTTTGTCATTAGTTAGCATTTTGTGGGGAGGTAATCTGAGACTGTATGAAATCCTCTCTTCCTAAGTGAAATGCTAAGTGAAATTAGTCAATCTCAAAAATCCAAGTACCGAATGTTTTCTCTGATATAAGGAGGCTGGTTCACAGAGTTGTTGGAAGGGGGTACATAGGATCAGAGGAACACTAGAATGGTCAACGGAAAGGGAGGGGAGGGAGGGAGTAAAGGGGGGGGTTGGAAAAAAATTGGTGGTTGAATGAGATGGATATCATTATCCTAAATGCATGATTGAAGATCTGAATGGTACTTATATACTTTGTATACAAGCAGTTGTATGTAAAAAGATACTATACTTGTGCATGATGAATAAGTAAATAAATAAAAAAAAAAAAAAAAAAAAAGAAATCCTCTCTTCCTTATTTCATAGTTGTAGCATCTATTAGTGATCCTCGACTAGATCACTTTCTGCTGTGATGGTTGCCAATGGTGACTGTTTTCTGACTTCACCATTTTATTTTGTACATTTAGTGAGCCATAAGAAGAACTTTTCCTTCTGCTCAATTATTTATGTATGTAAGTATGGCCTCATGAATTTCTGTTTTAAACAATGAATTAAGTCTTTTGCTGTCTTTATTTAGTTTGTTGTCCAAATTGTCTGAAATTTGACCAGTGGGAATCCCTTCAGGCTGGCTTCTTTATCTTTTGTAACCTAGCTCCATAACTTTTTATTTATGTTATTTTTAGCACTTTGGGATCATCTATCTTTTTTAAAAAAAAATTTATTTAGTTGTAGGTAGACACAATATCTTTATTTATTTTTATGTGGTTCTGAGGATCGAACCCAGTGCCTCACACGTGGAAGGCAAGCACTCTACCACTGAGCTACAGCCCCAGCCCCATCTTTTTTTTTTTTTAATACCTTTTAAAAAATTTATTTATTTATGTGGTGCCGAGGATTGAACCTAGTGCCTCACGCATTGTAGGTAAGCACTCTACCACTTGAACCACAACCCCAGCCCCAGGTATCATCTTATACTTCACTTGCCCCAGCCCTGAGATAAAGCATTTCTTCAGAGACCCCTGGCTCATTTTGCAGAGAGTGGTCATTGCTACAGAGGTGTAATTGCATCTAGAACCCTCTCAATGAATGAGCTAGGAATGAGGTATACGTACACACAAGCATAAATATGCACATACTTCTACACAATTACACAGATGCACACAGACTGAGATCCCTTTCCATACCTGTCTGTCTTTAATAAAAACCTTTTGTTTATACTCATGCTTCCAATTCCAGTCCAACTCCACAGGGTGAATTTTAGTCTCTTTCCATGTTTGTATTTCCTCTCTGACAGTGATAAATATGGCTCCCCTTACCTTCAATATCTTCTTTACTCCATCCTAGAATATATAGAAAGTAATTTCAGAATGCTAGCCTATCCCAAGGCAATTATGAACCTCCATCTTGAGGTTCAAACTGTTCAAATCAGCAGTTAGTGGTCAGATTCTGTTCTGCTCAGGGCCTTGTAAGTTAGTCATCCAAACAAAATAGATGAAGTAATGCTCAGCACCTCCCCAGAGGCATGTTAAGAAAAGAGCTGCCAGACTTCATCAACAGCTTATTTTCTGGTGATGTTGAAGCACAAAATTGAAAAATAAATAGTTGTCTGAAAAGAAAGGGATGTTAATTCCTAATAGGTAATTTATAAAATGATACCTATTGTGGGAAGAAGTTTGTAGTTTTCGTATCAGTGTTCTAATTGCCAGAGAGAAGAAACAAAAAGGAAATTGTTGATCTAATAGGACTGGATAAAGAGGTATCTATAGGCAAGAGACTGAATGAACATGGGTATGTGATAGATGATGTTGGATTGGGCCCATCTTTTCTCAGGAATCCAGTTCATTCTACAAGTAGGGGAAGAGGCTGAGTTCATGTGTTGAAGTCATGAGTTGTGACTACTTGAAAGAGTGTTGCTTGTTGCCCTCCATTGACTTAAATATTTCTTCCTAAAAACCATTTAACGCAGTGATGTTTCTGTTTTGGTATGGGATTTCTGAGGGGGGTGTGTGTGTGTGTGCGTGCGTGTGCGTGCGCGCGCACACACACACACACACACACACACACTCACACACACACACGGGTGCACTTGGTTCCAGAAATTATGGAACAGCGGGTAAGATCTTATGTTACAAGCAGAGTATTTGCTGTTCTGTGTGTGTGCATTCGTGTATGTGTATTTTTAACATTAACTGATGACATTGAACATGGGCCCCTGATTTTTGTAGATAGTTTTATAGATTGTGTTCTATACTTTTCATAAATGTCCTTTTAATCATTAGATTGTGTTCTTGAAAATTCGGCCTGTGTTTCTAGCAGCCCTTCTTATGACTAGAAAGAGAATATTTTGACAAGAAAGGAGAATCAGATTTGCTATTAATATTTTAAGGGGGAAAGACTTTTGATATTTAGAAAATTTGGAGAGCAAATTTGGAGAGGCCACGAGTTGGGGAGTGTAGGAGCCCTGTTTGGGGAGATGGCTTAAATTGCGGTTGACTATGGGCCATGGAGATTTGGACATTGTCGCCTTCCGTAGTCTCACGGGACTTGGCCTGAGATCTCGCGGGACTTGGCCCGGGATCTCGAGTGACTTGGCCGAGATTGCTGGTCGGGTCAGCGCCATTTTGGTGTGTGTGTGTAGCGCGTGTTAGTCGTTGTTAGAGCCAGAGAGAAAAGTTATCAAAATAAAAAGCTGTTTGTTTCCAGTTTGCCTCTAAACTTTTTCCCGAGGCTTCGTTGCTCCAAGCGGCCATCGCTTCAGGCGACAACAGGGGAGGAATGATTATTAATTCGGAGATGTTCTGAAATTAGGCAATGATGATGGCTTCACAACAGTGTGCATATACTAAAAACCATTGAATTGTACTCTTTAAATGGTGGATTTTATAGTATGTAAATTATATACCAAAAAGAGAAAGGGCATGGCTAAATATGGAAAACTCATTTCAGATTCTTAAACAGCTTTAGTTATTGAGCTACTACTAGGTATCAGCTACTTAATTTTCTTAGCCCCCCCTGCAAGATGGTAGTGGTATCTAGTTTTATACTGAAGGAAATAGAGCTCAGAGTTTTTTGTTTGTTTGTTTTTAATAGGTGCATGTTATACAGAATGATGGGCATCATTGTGGTGTATGCATAGATACAGAAAAACTGTAATCAGTCTCCAATACCTCCCCCAACAGAGAGGTTTTTTTTCACTTGCTTCAGATCAGGTAGCTATTTGGGGGATATACTCAAGGTCACTAAATGCACAAAGGTGTTCTACTCAAGGTAGGCCAGAGTCATGCGTGCACACAGGAGATTGCCTGATGATGGTCTCATATTCTCTCACTAGGGTTGGCTTAAACTCAGTAGTTACTGCCTCCCATTCGACTTTCCAGCCGTCATGTTCTCTGACGCGCCTCACACTGAGGCATTTGACTCCACTTAGGGAGCTTTCTACCTTCTCCTTCTTGTTAGTGTCAGAGAGCAAAAATAAATAAATAAGTAAATAAAATATAAAGTCACTCCTATTTGAAAGGAGGATATTATGGAGAAGATTTAATCTTCAGGTGCTATGTGGTGGCATATTTGGGCTTTTACAGACACTCTTGAAGTTACTTACAAAGTCTCAGTCAGAGACTTGGGTTCCTACAGATTGTCTCAGACCTGGTGGTATAATTTGGGATAGTGAAGGGCCCATCTGAGAAAATTGAAAGTGAGGATACTTTAATTTTCCTACAAACATTTTGGGGGAAGTTGAAGGGGAGATGCAGCTTTCTGCTGTCTCCTATTGAAAATAATTTAACATGAAACATCATAGCTATTCCTGCTAGTGCAAGTTTTGTGTTCTTGTATATTGGAGTCACCTCTGCTCACTAGCATGACAGCCAAGATATGGAGTATGATTCTGAAACAGAAAATGTATTCATTTGCATAAAATCTTATGCACTCTATTGGAAAGATTTTCATGGTGCCTGTTTTAGAATTGAGCTGACATTTCATATAGCGAATTTTGGCATAACTTAAAAAGGAGACATCTCACAAGGAAGACAAATTTGTGTAGCTTTGAATTTACTTTTGGGCATTGTCCCTGACAGAAATGAACCATCCAAGACTTTTGTTCTTGTAACATTTTGAAACTTACTTAACACATAAAGCAGGTTGCAGTTTGTCATCTGGGTACAGTGAAAGGGATCATAAGTTTGAAGGACTAGAGCCTCTTAGCACAGAGCCTCCTGCTGGTAGTGACCTTCTTATGATGTTTGGTCTGTCATCTTTGTCTCTCAGGTCCAAATGCCCAGCTTAGAATTAGTTAGCACTTGAAGTGGTTTTCATCTTCAAAGGACTTTATGGGCATTATTTAATATACATGACACTGTAATGAATGAGCTGTTTATCCCCTGAGCAGTGTCAGTATGCAGGTGCCATCCAGCTGGAGAAGACAAAAATAATATTCTGTCCAGTGGGAGTTTATAGTCTAAAGAGGCAAGATGATTAGGCACATTCTCTCTTTTGGCCTATTTTAAAAATGTGCTGGGGAATAATATAGAAATTAAAATTAAAAGAGATGATCAACTAGCTTAAGTCTACATAATTGAAATTGCCCTCAAGGTGAAAATGAAATTTGAGATGCTCTTAAAAAAACATAGTGTATTAGTCATTGATGCACACAGTATTTATCCTGTGTTACAGGTGAGAATATCAATGAAGACTAGGGCAGAATCACTCTGTTTTCCTTAAGGCCTTCATCCTTTTCTGCCACCACAGTTTTCTTTCTATTTGTACGGTCTAGGATGGTGCTTTGTAACCAAGTCACATGTGAGTCCCAAACACGCTTTTTTTTTTTTTTTTTTTTTTTGTACCAGGGATTGAATTCAGGGGTACTTAGCCACTGAGCCATGTTTCCAGAGGTACCCACCACCCCCTTATTTTTTTAAGTTTTGAGGTAGGGTCTCATTAAGTTGCTGAGGCTTTAAACTTGTGATCCTCCTACCTCAGCCTCTCAAGCCACTGGGATTACAGGTGTGCATCACTGCACCTGGCCCAGATCATCTCACCCACTTTGGCAGGGCCAGGTCAGGCCCATGGGAAACGTAGACTTCTTGCCCCATCACATTGCCCCTCTGTGTCCTGTGCTCTTGCACTTGTGGGGTTTTGGGTTTGCTGGTCCCTTCTCTTCATGGTTTTCCTTCTCGACACACGTCAAGCATCATTGTATTTGGGAAACTATATTGTCTGTCCATCCCTCCCTCCTGGGGCCTGTTGGTATTGGTGTGGCACCTTGTGTAGTGCTGGATTCTGGTTCTGGTTCCTTTGGATTGTAATTATTCCTTCACTTGTGTCAGCTGATGGGGCCTCTAACACTAGTGCTGGCCTAGCGCAGGGCCCCCAAAAGAAGCACGATTAGCAATTGTTGGTTTATGCCTGTGGTTTCTTAACTCAAGACTATTAGAATATCACCTGGAAAGTTTTTTTTTTTTTTTTTTTTTTTTTTTTTTTTTTTTTTTTTTAACAAATATAGATTCTCTAGAGATTCTGATATAGTATATAGTAGTTTTAGAATAGGGTCCTGGAATCTGTAGTTTGAAAAACACCCTGTTGGTAATTCAGATGCATAGTTAAGATTTAGGAGCCATCAAGTTATGCTAAGCCGTATGTATTAGTTTTAGGTTATGGGACTATATTAGTCTGTTTTCTGTTACTATTATAACAAGATATGTGAGGCTGAGTACTTATCAAGAAAAGAGGTTGATTTAGATCATAGTTGTGGAGGCTGAAAGCCCAAGCTACATCTTGTTAGTCCTAGTGAGGTTCCCTTCCCCCGTCACATGGCAGCGGCAGCATGAGAGCACACTGGAGAGAGATCGCTTTGCCACACAGAAAGGCAGAGTGTGATTCAGGGATCACACTTGCTCTCATGGTAACTTGCTCTCACAAGGATTAACTCAGGGTCCAGTGAAAGCTGCCTTAATCCCTTCTGAGGCAGTAACCCCAGTGACCTGAGGACCTTCCACTAGGCCCCACCTCTTAAAGGTCCATTACCTCCTAATATCACTCCATGGAGGACTGAGCCTTCAACACTTGAACCTTTCAAGGACAAAGCCATAGCTGGGACCATGACCCTCTTAAGGTGTCTTAAGGGTAGTTTATAGAATCCTTTCATTTATACACATGGGACAAATAGAGTGGATACAGTCCATTTAGGATGGGGACATGCTTTGTGAAGGAGAAGGCCTGGTTCATAAAGCTCTCTGCTCAGTGAGCAGACTGAAGGCAGAATTGGCCCTTCAAACTAATTTGAAGTCATTGTGTTGCCATAGAGATGTTATGTAGTGTTGAAGAAGATTAGGGAAATCACGTTATAAATTATCAGAACAGATGCCTTCCAATTTAACACTCTTGTAGCCCATATTCTTTACAGATACTTAAAAACATTGAATATATTAATTATTTGACCTTTTACCTGTAAAAATGACTAAACTGAGTAATAAATATGCCACAGAGCAATACTAAATGGCAGTGGTGTAAGATACTGGTGGTATTTAAGGCCTTTTAGGAGTACCCTCATTAACTGTGCTCTTCGAACCCACATCTAATTTGTAAACCCCCCCCCCATCCTGTTGACAGATTTCATACTTTTTTAAAAAAATAATTATCATCATCATTATTGCAGGACTGGGGATTGAACCCAGGGCCATGCACATTCTAACACTGAGTTGCACTGTCCCTCTCCTTTCTTATTTTCATAGCACCAGTCAGGAATAATTTGTATCTCCTGACTTTATAGAAATTTCTAGTGAAGAAATATTATATCATTATTGTAGATTCAGGCCACATATTCACTTCCAAAGCATTTTTAATACATGATTAGCTAATAAGGAGACCTGTTTGAAAAAAAAAAAAAATTTTTTTTTTTTCTCTTCTAGCCTGGGATTGATGTGTATTTCTTAAAGATTTTTTCCCTCATGAAGGACAGTGACTGTCTCTTGCAAGGAGCTGCAACCTGACTGGAGTTCTGGCAGATACATACTCATACATGCCACTGTATTGCTTATTATTTACATTGTGAGCCTGACCAAAGTGGATGTGTGCCTACAATGCTTCATACTAAGGGGATGACAGTCCTATTAGTGTAATTAAAAATTCAATAAAACTTACCTTGTTTTTAAGGTACTTGTAGTGACACATTAACATAAGTTTATCTAATTGTTCATTCTCACATGCTGTAAATATTCAAGAATTTAACAGGCTCTCCCTTATGTACATTTTTTATTAGTTTTATTTCTCATGTTTCATACATTAATAGTTATTTGTAAAAGAAATTAACAAGTAAGGTTTCTAGTCTCCAGACAGTCTCTGAGTTGTTCATGCATGAGTGCATTTTAAACTGAGTCCAGACATTCCCAGTTGTGGCTACTTCTGATTCTTTCTCTGCCTCCATAAGTACTCTGGGCTCCTTGCCCTGATGTGGGTTCTGATGCCACTTAGCAGTGGAACGCAGGCCAGTTGCAAGCCTGATTCTGTCGTAAGTAGTAATTCCTTGTTAGGATGATTCATTCAGGTTAACTTAAGTCCTTTGACACTTCTGTGTCATTGCCAGACAAATTGTTTCAAAACGGTTTGGTGATTATATCAAAAAGCATCTGAAAGACAGAAGGGCTCAGGCATTACAGGAGCAAGGGGGAAAATGTGGGAACAAGTCAGTTTCTTTGATGAGCATGTCTCGCCATACGGCAAGGTTGGCTCAACCTCCTGGTAACTCTCCTGCTGCACCAGCTTGTGTGAATTAGAATGGAAAGTGCCTGATGATTGAGCTATATGACTTGAGGAGAGGCTGTTTGGTTTTGTAAAACACATGTCACAATAGTGAAGAGAGACTGACAGTAGTATCTGCTCTAGAATCTGATGTGTATTAAGGGCAGGAAGGCTCTGTTTCACCCAGGCCTAAGATCTTGTTTCCTGAGGTTTAAACAGTGCCCTCTCACCAATTGGATAAGTGTTACCTTTGCTCAGGGTTTTTTCCCAATGGTGTCAATGTGGGTGTCCCCCACCCGCCAACCCTGTAATATTCCCTTGTTTGTCAGTTAGCTCTGCAGGGGGAATTTCCTCATTGGAGTGCCTGTGCTTAAGTCAAATTCAACTCTTCACATACAGGCCCCATGATCTGAAGTGTTGGTGTCATATTGCCTGTTGAGTTATTTCAAAAATACCAAATGCATAAAGGCCCCTGGGAACCATGGATCTGGAGCACACACACACCACAGCAGAATGGCTATTTCCAGTTGGTCTGTGAGTACACAGTGTTTGTGGAGACAGCCATCTATGTAAGGGAAGGGCACACTCAAAGAAAACAGGTGAGTTAAAACAGTCTCTCCCACCCCATGCTGCTCCTTTAAGCTTCCCAGGAAGTACATCTTACTTTTCTCCTTCCTGTTGATCATCCATCTTTCTTTTTAGGGCTCAAAGGGACTTTCCTCTGTTGAGGAGAGTGACTCACCCAGAGGTTAGTGTCATTGCCCCAGCCTTTTCGGGCAGCCTCATCTGCTCATAAGTAAGCTTTTCCAAAAGCTCCCAGAAATAGCTGTCACAGATACCCTCCCAGAAAGCTGTGCTCTTACTGGTGGTATCGTTCTTAGCCCTGTGTGTCTGGGTTTTTTAGCCTCTGTGAAGGCAACCAGAATGGAATGATTGGTAGCTTCTGGGGGCACATTCACTGAATTCAGTCTTGCTGAATTAATGAATGTCTTTCTTCCCTAAATGGACTCTCCATCGTTTTCTTGTTTTTTCCTTTTTCCTGCATTTTTTTTTGTCTTTGTTCTTTGACCACTTTAGACTGACAGTTATACTAAGGACTGTTGCCAAATTTTGCTAAAGGCAGTCAGATAGGAGTTTGATTTCTGGGGCAGCAATTTAGGGGATGCTCTCTGTAGAATCTGCCAGATTCCTCATTGGTCCTTAAGTACAGTCTTAAGCTGGAAGGAAAGCAGTGCCTTCAGAGGCTCTCTGTTCTCTCTTCTGCCCTAAGGCCTTGAATCTGAGCACAGTCTCCACCTGTTCCCTTCCTAGCTCTGCTCATTCACCTCTTCACCTGGTAGGGTCTCCCGACTCTGATTCTTTTTCTGCTGAATCCTACCCACTTTAATCAGTTTTATCTAATTTAAAATTTGCATTTGTAATGACCTTAGTAAAGTTGGTTTTAGTAAAGAAACTTGATCATTCTTTCCCTAAACAACTTTATTCCTCAGAAGTTGATTACAGGGGCTGGGGTTGTTGCTCAGCGGTAGAGCACTCGCCTAGCACTTGAGCGGCCTGGGTTCGATCCTCAGCACCATGTAAAAATAAACGCATGTGTACAACTAAAAACAAACAAATAAATACTAAAAACAAGTTGATTACAGATACCCTAGCACATATAATTCTTTTTTTTTTTTTTTTTTTGATACGGGAATTGAACTCAGCGGCACTAGACCACTGGGCCACATCCCCAGCCCTTTTTTGTATTTTATTAGAGATAGGGTCTCACTGAGTTGCTAAGTGCCTCGCCATTGCTGAGGCTGGCTTTGAACTTGCGATCCTCCTGCCTCAGCCTCCCAAAGTGCTGGGATTACAGGCGTGTGCCACCGCGCGCCCGGCTACATATAATTCTTAATATTTTATTTTCATTGAAACTAAATCTGTTTATGCCCCAGTGCACAGCACACAGTTGGTGCTTCTTAAATGACTGCTGAAAATGAGCAAAGGAATACTGCATCCCCCAGTTCCAGCGGCCTTTTTTGTCTCAAGAGGCTGATGTTTGGTGCTAACTATTGAGTCAGCAGACTTGGGCTAGGGGCCCAGACATTTTATGGTACAATGTCTTCTCCAATAGAAATTTGAGAGGAGGGAGAAAGAAAGGAAGGGAGACAGCACAGTCTTGCTGATGGGGTGTGCACATGAAATACGGGTATGGACAGCAACAGAGAAGGAAGATCTGATAGGAAAAACTGTCCCCTATTGTTTGGCTGTGTTCATCTTGGTGCTTTCCACTTGCCTGTTGTTGTTTTCTGTTACTAATTACTTGAGTCCTCAAGCTCCATGCCTCCTCCTTGGAAATGTGTCTCTGGGTGATCCCCAGTCTTTAGATTGGCCAAGTGCACAGTAGGCTAATCAGTATTTGCTGATTGATTGTGGGGTTTCATCAGTCACACTGAAGGGTGAAGCAATAGCACTGTCATTTTTCCTTTAAGATTTAGGATCCATTTGCCGCTGAATGTTTTATTATAGCAAGTCAGTTTTCTAATAAGTGGATTATAGAAAGGTAATTTGAGGGGAAAAAATAGGATTGGAAAGATTTCCTAAGCTCTTTGGGAATATTTTTTTTAAAAATATTTATTTATTTACTTTAGTTGTACACAAAGCAATGCATTTATGTTTATGTGGTGCTGAGGATCGAACCCGGGCCGCGCACGTGCAAGGCGAGCGCTCTGCCGCTGAGCCACAACCCCAGCCCGGGAATATTTTTATAGGAGCACTTTCCATAAGCCCGTTTAGACTGTTCTGGGTCCTGCCCTCTCTCCCCTTTTCTGTTCCTCACTTGTTTCCTGGGACTTGCCCCCACTCCCTCACTCCTCCTGAGGCTTTATGTATGTCAGTCTCAGAGCAGGCACAGGGCCTTTTAAAATGATACACACCAATAGGAGGCCAACCCAGATTTTCATAAATAGGTCACATTGTTTCCACTAAGTAGGATTTCAGAAACATTCTGTTTAAACAAAAGTAGTTTAAGGAAAGATGACCAATGTCTAAATCTTAACCCTGTGACCTGCCTTGGATAAACTAGAACTTCCACAGATATTATTGAGGGACAGCTCTTTGGAGTCAGATATGTGTAAGGCCTGGGGATAGGTTGAATGGGAAGGCTAGGCAGGTGAAGGCCTGGAAGGAGCTCCATTAGAAGTGGACTCATTCTGAACAGGCAGAGGAAGGAGCTGTTTCTAGCAGCATTTGCTCCAAGGAAGATAACTTAGTTTTGTTTTTGTTTTTTCCTCCACCAGTGAAACCAAGTACTTTTGCTTTACCTATCAGATATTTACTTATTATTTAATAAAGAGCAACTTAAATCTCTTCTGTAAGTTCTTATTGATGAATTTGCTTTTTATTTATATTCAGAGTCAACTAATAATAAACAGTGTGGTGCTGAAAAGATATTCAAAGCCATAGTGAATCAGGAAGGGAAGAAACAAAGGTGTGATTTCAAAGTAATTCCTTAAAGAAGGGGAATCATTTCTGGCCTGATCCTTGGAAAAATTTGTAGGATGTCTTCTTCTATTTGTAAAACTTAAAAGAAGATTGAAGGGCTGTGGAAACTGGCTGCATCCACTGGGTAAACATCCACAGCCTCACAATCAAGTACTTCGTTAGTGAAATGCTTTCTTACTGATTGCATAGGCCTGATGTGTGAGAAGTGCAGGTGTCACATGCTCAATTCATGGTTGATTCCTCCCCCACACCCATACTGGGTATTGAATCCAGGGGTGCTATACCACTGAGCTATATCCCAGTCCTTTTTATTTCTTATTAGAGAACAGGTCTTGTTAAGTTTCTGAGAACCTCGAACTTGTGATCCTCCTGCCACGTACTACTGAGTAGCTAGAATTATAGATTTGCATCACTGTGCCTGGCTTTGTAGTTGAATTTTATGTGTTGTTAATAACAAGAAATACACTTTAAGAAAAGTTTCCTCTAAAGTTCCTCAAAATAACCTGGGTATGGTGGTACATGCCTATAGTCCCCATGACTTGGGAGGCTAAGGCAGTGAGATTGCAAGTTTGACAGCCTCAGTAACTTAGTGAGGCCCTAAGCAATTTAGGGAGACCCGATCTCAAAATAAAAAGGGCTGCAGATGTTGCTCAGTGGTAAAGTGTTCCTATGTTCAATTCCCGGTAACCCTGCCCCATCCCCCTCAAAAGTCCCTCAAATAGGGAATACCCATATAGGTGACCTAAATATATTTGAAATAGAAGATTCCCAGTGAATTTGAATATTTGGCAACAGAATGGAAATATACAGCTTGGTATAAAACTCTTCATTTTTCCTTGTAGTTGATTTTCAGAAGAGTGGATAACCATTTTATTATTTTCATGTGTTAGGATATTTTGCTTTTCTATTGCTTTGGGTACTGTTTTCTAGTGCTGCAAGTGCTTGTGTATGCATGTCTTCTTCCAGTTCCTTCTGACTTGGAATTCTGCACTCTTAGCTAGCGTTTTTATTTATTTATTTATTTTTTGGGGGGTGCTTTAACTTGTTGGTGAGTGCCATGGTTTGCTGACATTTGCAGTTTTAGCATTTAAATTCATGCTATTTTATATCCATATTATTCATCTTATTGTTCGTTGTTTCAGCCTGGTTTTTCAAATTGTGTCGAAATGCAATGTATTGTTGGAAGAATCATCAAAAATACCAGTTCTATATGATGGTCCCATCCTGCAGCAGGCCATGTTCTTTGTCCACAGAGTGGAACAGTAGCCATGGAGCAGGCAGGTCTTGCCAACTTGCCCACCTACATCTGATGGCCAACTCTGGTAGTCACTAGGTGTCCTTTGTAGCCAGTGTCCTCTGAGCCACTACTTATAAGCTTAGTTTTTATTTGTTGTTTCTTCTTCTTCTTCTTCTTCTTCTTCTTCTTCTTCTTCTTCTTCTAAAAAATATTTTTAGTTATGATGGACACAATACCTTTATTTTATTCATTTATTTTTATGTGGTGCTAAGGATCAAATCCAGTCCTCACACATGCTAGGCAAGCCCACCACTAAGCCACAACTCCAGCCCGTGTTTGTTGCTTTTTAATTGGGTTATTTGAGGTGAATTCATAGTTTAGGTTTCTTGCTGTTTGTGTTGGAAATAATTAAAGGGAAATTTAAGATGTCCAGATCTGCTTGTGTTTGTCACCCCTGTTGTGTTCTTAATGTGCTTAAGTAAGACTGCCTTTTTTCTTTTTAGATGGAAGATCTCACATTTTTACTTTTATACACAGTTCTTAACAGTACTAAGGTTGTATTTTTAAGAAAGTGTTCCCATAGTTCCATTTCTTTGATTTTGTAGGGTGGTATAATTTCTCATGGGCATGGATAGAGTATGTCTGAGTGCCTTGATTACAGGTTTTATTAATAGTGACTGAAATGAATGATCTGATTTCAAAAATGGAAAATTTGGGTTACTGTTCTCACTTCACTCCTGATTCCCAGAAGATAGCTTGCCCTGTTTCACAATGTTTGTTTCTCTTGTGGGCAATTATCAAGTCTTCAGAGTTCTTTGTTTTATTCTACTGGTGTGCTCAAATTCTTCTCATAAAACACATGGCGATGAAATGCAGTGTGACTTGTTTGTCCTTATTTTGTGCCATTGTGATAATAACATTTTCTAACTCTTTTATTTAGATTTCTTATATCTGATTCACCATGAGTTCTTAAAGAAAGGATCACCACCAGTATATTCAAATCTAATCTTTGGAAAGTTAAAAGTGTTAAGTGCTTAATAGCATTTTAGGATTAGCTTGAAAATATATGTAAATTGATAGGACTTGGATTATACAGTTGTGTTGTGAGCAGCTGTGGAGTGATTTGGTAACCAGACAAGGCATTTTAGAAAGGGCTTATTATTCAAAGCAAATGATGGTTTGAAGGCAGAAGGAGAAAGTTGTTTAGAAAAGCACAGCTCCAGGTGATTTAAGGGAAACCAGTGTAGTTGGGGAGAGGGAGAAGGAGGACATGGGAGATTAGAAATCAGGCCACTTTTTAGGCACTGATAGAAATGACTTATGGAACTCACTATACTACTGGGGTGAGGTTTTTTGTTTGTTTGTTTGTTGTATTTTATCCAGATCAGCATTTCTGTTGTAATATGTTTTGGGAAGCTTTTTATGTTTTTCTTCTTCTTGAAGTTTCATGTTGAGAATAATAGAGAAGTTCTTTGTGATAGCTTTATAATGTAGAAAATACTCAGTTTTTTTCTTTTTTAACTAAAAAAGAAAGTGGAAAAAGTATAGTAGTTTGTATGTACTGTGGTTAAAAAGTTTTAGTTTTCGCTATTCCTTGCTTTCAGTAATCATTAGCCAATCACTGAACCCTTTAGTTTACCTGTTATTTAAAACAATCTTTGCTGTTCATTATGCATTAAAGCACTTTTTGGGCACTCATGTTCTAAGTAGTCACTAGAAGTAAAATTTCTCTTACAGTTGATTTGAGTTCTTGACAGTTTATATAAACACATTTTTCCACTTTATTCAACTATTTGCATTAAAAATACTAAAAATGTAAGCACCTCTCTATAACAATATGCAGTTTCAGAATAGATGAAATTGATAGAGATGCAATATTAGCAATTCTAAATAATGAAGAATTGTTAAAACTTGCCCCCATTTCAGCATTTCAGTTCTTAAGTTGACTCTAGCCTTGTGTAAAATCAAAGATGATGGAGATGTTTTGGGGGGAGGATTGGAAATTCTTAGAATCCTAGAGTATTTGTGATAACTAAGAATGTTCAGAAGACTTAACTAAGCCTAAGTTTCTCAAGAGAGTAAGTAAATCAAATGTGGTTTGTTACTACTTCTATGTGCATGACCACAAAGAACTGATTGATATTCAATAAAACTGTATATAGGGGTTGGGGTTGTGGCTCAGCAGTAGAGCGCTTGCCTAGCACGCCCGGGTTTGATCCTCAGCACCACGTAAAAATAAGGGCATTGTGTACAACTAAAACAAATATTTAAAATAAGGGCATTGTGTACAACTAAAACAAATATTTTTAAAAAGCTATATATACAGAAAATTAATATACTTTTGTAAAATTAACAAAATATTTCATAATAGCTTTCCAAAAACAGTGCATTATAAGAAAAACCTATTGGTTAAGTCTCTCATTGGTTACGTGTAAGTAATCTCTACTTTTGACCAAAACTACAGTTACTCAAACCTAAATTTTTCAATGTTTGAAAGACTATAAAATTGCACCATTTTGGGTAACGTTGTCTTGCTAAACTTGGTGACATTTGAATGTAAATGTACGTTGAGGGTCCTTCTGAATATTAGCCAACTCTAAAATGATTTGGAATAATAAAGGCCAAATGCAATGTTTGGCCAGTAGCAGGTCTTTTCACTTGGTAAGATGCAGACAGAAATCTTTGCAGAGATATGGGTAATTTGCTTCAGAATAATTTTTTAGTAGACCATTAGGTAACATTGTGTCTTAACTAGATTTTTTAAGGACTACTTGGTAGCTGTTCCTGGTTATTTTTTTGGTCTTATTTTTTTTTTCTGGTTTTAAGATTAGAAAGTAAGAAAGAGAGGAGGGAGAAAGAGAAGGGAGGGAAGACAAATGGTTGGTCATAATTAGATGTGTGCACTGAGAGTGGTCTTTGCTGAACACTTTCGTGGCCACATTATAGGGTTATACAAACATGATTATACATACTGCATTTTTGTTTTGCAAAAGTGAGAAAAGATTTTACTAGCAAGGTGTAACAATCCTTTTCCTCTTATATTTTGAAACAAGACAAAACAAAAAAATACATCCACCGAAAAGTTGAAAGAATGGTGCAGTGAGCACACAAGCCCTACCCTTAGATCCTCTGGTTCTTACTTGGTGCCAGCCTGTTCTGTCTCCCTCATGTTCACCAGGACTCAGATAACCATAGCACCATAACCAAGCTGTGAATTACTTTTGCTTAAAGCTAAGGTTTGTCATGTTTGAAAAAGATTGTGCATGTTTTTGTTTTCATTTGTCTTGAGGGTTGATTTTGGGGCTTTAAGACCAGCACTATAAATGGATAGCCAAGCAGCATTCACCTGTGAGAAGTAGGAAATGAGTCAAACTCAGAAGCAGAAATGCACAGACAAATCTAGTATTTTGATTTAAACTAAATCAAGCTCCAGAGTCACTAAACAGTGTCTTATAGAGAATTACAGGAACCCTGTTGTCTTAGAAACAATGGCTCTTGTCTTTTGGGTAACATTCGCCCGCCAGTGTGGACCTGGCATGCAGAATGAAGCCCTTTCTATTGCAGCTCTCTGTATTAATGGAGTGGAATATGCTAGCAGCATTGATTAAGCCCAAACTTAACAACTCTAACCAAGCGGAAACACATGAGGTTAACAATAAAATGAGAGTGTTGGCACAGTGAAGTGCAGAGTGGTGTCACTGAGGCAGAAGTATGTTTAAAGATTGTTGGATTCAGTGAAGCGGATAGATTTTATGGTGGGGTAAGTTGAGGGATAAGAAGATTTCATTCTTACAGGATGGATATATATTGAGGTGGAAGCACATATTTACACACTGCCACATACAACAACTCAGTGCTATATTGAGGCAGGTGTGATGATACCAGAGTGGACTCTGGAAGAGTCAGCCTTTGCATTAAGGGATCTGTGGTGGCGTGGAGGCCACACCAGCCTGCAGTGTAAGTTGTAGGGAGGAATGGCGCAGCCCACCCACTGGCCTTTCCAATGGCTTTCAAGTCTTTGCTGACAGCAAAACCCTTTAAAAAAATGCTTCTTCCTCTCTTTCCCTGCAGCCTTTAGATGATCCATAGTTTAAATCATTGAATGGTGATCTCAGCTGTTTACATGCATTATGTTCTTAACTGGCTCTGAACCACTAATCAAAGTCATCTTCTTTAAAGAAGAAATACACTCTATTACAAGGACACTAGGAGAATCAATTTAGTGGTGCACACCTGTAATTCCAGCGGCTTAGGAGGCTGAGGCAGGAGGATCGTGAATTCAAAGCCAGCCTCAGCAAAAGTGAGGTGCTAAGCAACTCAGACCCTGTCTCTAAATAAAATACAAAATGGGGCTGGGGATGTGGCTCAGTGGTCAAATGCCCTTGAGTTCAGTCCCTAGTCTCCCCAGCCACACACCCACCCCCCCAAAAAAAAATAAAGGAAAAAGAAAGAAATAGGTAAGTATTTGGAGTGCCTTTCTTTCAGTAGGAACAAAATTGTGAGCTTCGCATTTATGACTGGAGTATGAGACCAGCATTGCCTACTTACAATGATGTCATCATTTTAGTTTTCTGTGTTTGCCTAGTGCTAATTAAAAGCAATAACACTGACATAAAAGTGCAGAGGTTTAGTTTTGTTTTCCACATGTAAATTAGAAATGTCTGTCTCTGTGACTCTTGTCCTCCAGGGGTGGTCAGATTAAATATAGAGACACTTGCTGTCTGTACATTTTGATTGTGCTCTTAAAATACTGTTTAATGCCAGAATAACTGGCAATGAACACCAAAGGCCACATGTAAGCTTATGCAAGGCTGTTTTAGGAAAGTAACACAGAGAAATATGTTTGCTGACCTTTCAGCATCACCAAGGTATGGATTCTTCATGTACTTTTTAGAAAGGTCCGCTTTTATAGTGCTGCTGATTTACAGAAAAATTAGCCCTCATTGCCATCCATCCATGTTGATGTAACTCTCTGTGGCGTGGTTGATACTTCCCAAGTTGAGTAGACACATGAGCAGTTTGTGCTATACTTTCGGTGCCTGATGTAGTTAAGGCTCTTTTGGTTGCTGGAGCAAAAAAGAGAAATTATTACAAGTGTATAAGGGCGTCTCAGGTGACCCTAGGAAGGGAGGTAGAGTAACTTTGCCTTGTACCAAGAGGAGCTGCTGGAGTGGAAGGGAGACTCGAAAGTCCTAAAATAGCTGCTCTGTTTGTTTCTCCTTAGAAGTTTATTTTGTGCCTGCCTGCCTGCCTGTCTATTACCCAATTTTAGCTCACTTTCATAGTGAGAATGGATGGACTGGCAACTCTGAAAAATTTTATTTTTCTGGTAGTCCATTCTGGTCATCTATGGTTAGGGGCATATTGAACAAACACAGGGCTGCTGATCTAAACTTTGAGAGAAGATTCTGCAGCAGAATTTATGGTCTCCAGTTAAGAAATTCTTCTTTGGTGACTTTCTGTTGTTGTTGTTAAGTCACATTTCCCCCAAAGGTAGATGAAAAAAGCCAAATGAATTATAGTGTCTATAGTAGGGATTTTTGTCCAGAGTCAATACATGAATTTCAACAAGAAAGGAATTAATTTGCATCTTTATTTTCATGGATCTTTAACAAAATACAGTATTTCTTTCAATTGTGAATATAATATATTAGTTCTAGCTATATCTGTGACTTGTCACCAGTGGATATCACAATAACATTAGTTATTGCATAGCTTTCAAAATATCATTCAAATTCATCACCACATCAAAATTATAACAGTAACTAGGCTCACCACTAAATCTTTTTATTTAATGTGTAGTAAAGAAAACATGTTTTACTTTAAAATATTTTGATTACTTTTTAAGATTTGATTGGTTTTCTGTTTCTTTCTCCATTTTATATACTTAAAAACAGTATTCGGAGAAGAGGTCCATAAATTTTACCAGACTCCAGTAGTTAGAAATATACAACTACTAATAAATTGCTAATTGAGATTGAGAGCATCATTTTCTTTTTATGGTTGTGAGGATTTAGATATTTTCTAGAAGGGGTTTTCTGATTTCTTGCCACTTTTCTTCACCCTTTACTTAGAATTCCTTTCTACAATTCCTAATTCCTTTTATCTTTTAATATCTAGTAATGGATTTCATTTTTTGTTGTCTTTTGCATAAATTGTACAATCTTTGGAGCTGAGGATTCTAGATTACTGTAGTATTACATTTAGGGATATGCCAGATAAAACTAGGTCTTGGAGTATAATATAACCTCAAGATGTGGAAATGTGATATGTTTTTCAAACCTATGTTTCTGAAGGATGAGAGTGATGGAACTCAGATAAAAGTCCACTTAAATCTATCTAGGTATTTTAAATAAAATTAGTTTTATCACATTGAAAATTACACGAATATTTTAGAAACTCCTTCATGTAATAACATAGCTCTTTTTTTGGTATAGTATGTTGTAGATCCATTATTTATGACCTTAGTGAAATATATTAGTCATGGAAATACTCAGGATACCTAACTACTGTGTGCTGGGTTGAGGAGACCTAACTGTGAAAGCTCACCAAAGAATGTCATAGTGAAAGTGTGTCCTTTGCATCAGAAGTACTGAATTGTGAAGAATGAAGATTAATACATTTTGGGAAAACAAATATCAAGCATGATTCTTCTTTAACAATATATTCTATACTGTTTGTATTGTCTAGAATGGGGATTTAGCTCATTGGTAGAGTGTGTGCTTAGTATATGGAGTTCCTGGGTTCAATTCCCAGCACTGGGAAAAAAGAAAAAGAAAAGATAGTCTATGCCAGTTCCTTTTAAAACAGGACTTAAAATTCAGAAACAATGAACCTTTCAAAAGTAACTTTAAAAAAAATTATTTTATTTATTCTAATTTGTTATACATGCTTACAGAATGCAATTCATTTCATATTACATATATAGAGCACACCTTTTCAAGTCTCAAAAGTAACTTTTTTGGTTTGTCTTTGTGCTTACTACCTAGTAAGTGGAGAGAGGTAAAACATTTATTCTTCAAAGCACAGTCACTTGAAAATTTGGTTCTGCTTTTGTGGCCATTGAGTATTTTACATACACATTTATAGGGTTGATATTAAGATATGTTGACTTTAAACTAAATCACCTGACCACTAAATTTGGTTTTTATAAGAATATTTTGGGTAAACACAGACTGCCTCTGTACGGAGGTTTGGTGTGTGCCAGGTCACAGTGCCACACACAGGTCTCTGGCAGGCATGTGCCTGAGGTGTGAGTCTGTGGCACTCAACAGCTGATAGGAGTGAGCCTGCAGGGAAGTGTGGGAGCACTGCTTTGTTCTGGAATGCACCTGAGTGTTGAAAACAAATTAATATTCATGCTAAATACTAGGGGGAAAATTGTATAAATAAATCACCACATTTAAGTTTTGTTTTTAGAGACTTATATTTCACAAGTTTATGTTTTCGATAATAACTGGAATATAAGCAGATACAATGGAAATTTCCTTTTTCATTGTGGGAATTTTCAGACCCAGAGGTCTTCCTAGTGCTGTCTTCTGCCATTTCTGTGTATTTCATGATAATTCCTGGTGTCTAACAAAGGGAGGAGGTGGGGAAAGAGAGGAAGGGAGGGAAAATATTGCTGGACTAACTAGCCTTCCACTGTGGGCTGGCTCCCAGAACCAGGGCTCCATGGAGAGGGAGAACTGTCCTGTCCCCTGCCCAGAGCTCTTCTTTTTCTTATCACTCACTGGGCTAGGAGCTTAGGCATTTTCCTCCTGTTGATTGCTGAAAGTATTGGCTTCATGAAGGAAGGGATGCTGTGCATCTTTATGCAAATGTAAGACTTCTGGAATTTCTACAGGCCCATGATAACAGATTTCAACAAAAAAACAAAGCAGTGGTTATAACGTGGGTTGGCTCTGTTTCTAACCCACTGCAAGTATTTTATTAACATTGTTTGCTTTTTCCACTTTGTTTATTTTAATTTATTGTTTACTATTTAGTGTTGTGGATGACTGTTGATGGTGGCTTCTTTTTTGTTATTAACAGATACTCTACCCAATGATTCTTGTAGTTCATGGTGTAATTCTTCATTTTCCTACACTTTTAACCATTATTCTCCCCAAAATACCTCTTAGGGCAAAGGTTCCATTTGGCTCTTACTGCTTTAAATAAGTCAAACAGAAGCAGGTGAGTGGTATGTGTGGTACTAAGACCACACAGCAAGGGCTGAGATCAAAACAGGTCATTTATAGGTGATCCTTTTCAGTGCTGGAGTGCTGGTACTTATAAGGGAAGAAAAAATAATGTTCAAGTTCACTGATTAGCCAAAGCTTGCCAAGGTTCAGCTTTTGAGGCTAGGGTTATTTACCTTGCACACCAGCCACATATTGAGAACCCTGGTGTGGTGTGGTGCGGTGTGGTTAGAGAGCCTGTCCTGCTTGGTGTTCTAGGTAAGGCGTGTTGCTATCAAGTGTCTAACAAAGGGAGGAGGTGGCCAGTGTTCCTTAGTGATAGGCTGACTGTAAGATGGTTTTGTCCACTGAGATGCTTTTGAGAGTGAAGTGGGGTGTTGCTGATACTTATTCTGTAACAACAGGTGTGAACTAGGACTCTCTGGTCAACCTAGGTGAATTGTGACTCCACTTCCTGACCAAGTTCTTATAATCTCACTGTGCAGAGGAAATGATGTCAATTCAATCCAGGACACATACAGACATGGATAGTTGCCAAACGTGGTCAGAGAGATGATGCTGAGTCAGAAGCTCCTGTCACTAGTGTTCTGTTTGAAAACAGGCCTCCAGTACATTCAAAGAGACCCCCTCCACTTAGCCCCTGGAGTGGCTGAATCACTCATTTTATGTGTGAGCTAAGCGTGACTTGAGCTGTGAATCAGGATTTGTCAGCATTGTGGACCTGGCTTGCAGCCTAACCTTCTTTACAAGAGCTCAGAAGGGGGTCTTTGTCTACCCTACCCCACAGAAGCACAGAAGGCCCTGGTGAAAAAGGCTCGCTCACTGCCTTCCCTTAGGAGTGAGTCACAGCCCCCTCTGCCCAGGACAGTCTGTCAGCATTCTTGGATCCCCTTCCTGGGCCTAGTGTTCCAGGATGGGGAGAAAACTCTGCCCAACAGTTAGATCCCCTGAAACCCTGGCAACTTCTTTCTTTTTTTAAATATTTTTTTTAGTTGTCGATGGACCTTTATTTTATCTATCTATCTATCTATCTATCTATTTATTTATATGTGGTGTTGAGAATCTAACCCGGTGCCTTGTACATGCTAGGCAAGTGCTCTACCACTGAGTCACAACCCCAGCCCCTGGCAACTTTTTTACTGTATGTTAGAGGAATTATTCTGTATTTGTTCTCAATTGTCCTGCTGTACTAGATTATTGCAGACATAAAACTATCTAAAAAAACATTCTTTCAGAAATCTCAAATTTAAGTATTTAGATATGCTAATCAGTAGCAGTGTGTATTGAAACATATCTTTCTCTTAATCTGGAATTTACATATATTTTATACCTATTTAAATTCACTTGATTTTTCAGAGGTGTGCTGGGTACATTAATAATTAATTATAATATAGATGTGGCAAAAATCTATACATTACATTCCCTAGTTTTCTGGCACATCTTGAAATAACCTAGATAAAAAGTTGGTTACATGCTGGTATTTTCAGTCTCTCTGGCCTGAATTTCCAAACAGAGCATCACATACTGCCTGGAGCTTCCTTGTTCTCATTGGATTAAAAAGATTATTTTGAAGGGAATTAGGCAAAAGAGGATAACTGACTTTACCATGCCTTTTTTTTTTTTTCTTCTAACTGTGCTAAGGATATTGTGTTGTTAAATGAGAACTGTCAATATTCTTACCCAAATAAAGTTTGTTTTCTTAAAAAAAAAATAACCTAAATTGCTCTTTTTCTAAGAATCTCATTTTTGGCTTTAAAAATACTCCACAAAGGTAGTATGTGTGTTAAAATGCTATGATCTTTGAATATGAGAATACAAGTAGATAGTTTTAATTTTCTCTTGAAATTTATTATTTGAGTTGGCTAATTTTTTTGACTATATAATTATATAATGCTACATTATATAATTTTGTCCAGTGAAATGCTTTGAAAAAAGTTGAGATACAAATAACGGCAAGAAGAACGGTGTCTGTGCGTATGTACTTTTACAGATTTCCTTTGTTCCATTATATACATTATTATAATTTTTTATTTTAAGTTGTAGATGGACACAATACATTTTATTTATTTATTTGGCGCTGAGGATTAAATCTAATGCCTCACACATGCTAGGCAAGTGCTTTACCACTGAGCTACAATCCCAGCCCCCATTATATGGATTATTAAAAACCAACAATGGAATATTATGGTGCGTTTTTGTTTAATTCCGTTAGCTTCATTTGTCTTCTTACCTCTTCATAGGACATAAAACTAACATTACACCCTGCCTGTGCGTGTTGAGTTTGTGTGTGTGTGTGTGTGTGTGTGTACATGCTGCAGACTGTGCACACTATGCATTTGCTCTACCTATTTGACAGTAACCCTGCCCCATCCTTTAAAAAACAATAGGAAAGGAGGAGGTTAGCATCTATGGTTTCCATCATTGTGGGGACCTCTTCTGAGCCTTTCCTGTGGAGGATCTCATCTGACCCTGCTACTGTTCTTCTGATGTGAGAACATTGCTCTTCTCTCCATTTTATAGATAGGAAAGGAAAGCTCAGAGACACTACACTATGTTTGCTTAGGGTCACAAAGCCAGTAAGTGTAGACATGTTGGATTCTAGACTTAGTGCTGAAGCTTATTGTGTTATTCTTTGGAATTGCATTGCCTTTCTTAAGTTTCATTGTTTCTTTCAGCTAAGCTCTCAAACATGGATTGTGGGTAGAGAGGTGTGATCAAGGTATGTAGAACAGAGGTTATAAATGTAGGTTCCAGCCTGGACACAGTGGCACAGAGAGGAGGAGATTCTGAGGGTTGGGCAGTCTGGGTGGGAAAAGACCAGTGGGTCAAGGATGGTTAAAGAAACAGTAGCCAAGGACCTGGCACAGGCAACCCCCACTATCCAGAGTGTCTGCACCTGGCCCTGCAGCTGAGCATTCACCTGACAGCAAACTGGCTGGTGTGTGATTTCCAGAGGAAAGTGGGCACCAAGGAGGGGTCATGGGCAGATCCACACAACCAGCACTGTTTGTTGGTCACTGTTGACCATGGCCTCCCTTCTCAAGTGTGTGTTTACCGCGAGGGAGACTCAACCTGAGCATGCACTGAAGAGTCTCACCAAGCAGTCTTAAGACTAACTCCATGATACAGATGAAGAACACTGAAGTTGACATCCTGTATTGAGATTGACTCTATCATTCTTTTTAAATTTTATTTAAATTTTTTCTTTAGTTGTAGATGGGCATAATACCTTTAGTTTACTTATTTGTTTTTATGTGGTGCTGAGGATTGAACCCAGTGCCTCATGCATGCTAGGCAAGCGTTCTACCACTGAGCTACAACCCAACCCTATCATTCTGGAAGTAGATTAGTGGTGTTTGATTTTGCCTGAAGTGTTATTTTATTTTGGCCCATGAATTTTGCACTATCTGTAAATTTTTGTGATTGTAGCTGATTTAAATATGAGGTGACCCCCCAAATGCTCCTTTGTAAAATGCAGGAATATTCAAAGGTGAAATGATTTGATTGGGTTGTAAGAGCTATAACCTGGTCAGTTCATCCTAATTTGAATCGACTAACTGGGTGGTAACTTAGGCAGTGGGGTATGACTAGAAGGGGTGGGTCACTAAAGGTATACCCTGGAAGGGTTCATCTTCCCTCCTACCCCTTGCCCCACCTCTCTCTGCTTCCTGCCCACCATGAGCTGAGTAATTTTGCTCTACCATGCCCTTCTATTATGATGTTCTGCTTCACCTCAGGCGCAAAGCAATGGAGTAGGTTGATCCTCTGAAACCATGAGCCAAAATAAACTTTTCTTCCTCTAAATTGTTCTTGTTGTGTATTTTGGTTACAGTAATGAAAACCCGACCAACACACAGCCTCTTAGGGAAAGTTATCCAATTGTGGCTTTGTTTTTAAGAAATAATATGGTTTTCACTTCTAGCCATTTTCTTAGCAATTTCTAGGGCTCGTGGCAATCACACAGTTAAAGGTTTGGCAACTGGAATGCAGGAGCTTACTTTTCATGAAAAGAGGCCTTGGGAGGTTCCTTCTGGCTTGTGACAACAGAAATGGTGGGTAGAAATAATGGTTGGGTCAGTTTTGCAGTTTGTTGTTGTTTCTTCAGCTCCAAGTGGAAGAGCACACCACAGAGTTGGGGTGAGTTTGTCCTGTTTCCCTAGACCAGGGGTTCATAACTTGAGACTGTCAATGTCTTTGTCACCCCTCAAATTATATGCAGGAGTGTGTGTATGTAGGCATTTTCTGAGGCAGTGGTCACAAGTGTTACTTAGACTCAATGTGAAGAATGACTGCCACAGCCAAAGAGCAATTCAGACTTGGAAGAAATTCCAAAATATAAGAAAGCTTTTATTTTTAATCGCCTTGTTCCTTATTTTTAATCTCTTCTGTCCTTATCCCTCTACCTCAGCAGTCTTTGCAGGTTGAAATCTAAAACTTTTTCCATTTATTCCAGTTTGGGCTGTTGGTTAGTGTCCAGAATCGCAAAAGCTTCTTCTGCAGAGCTTTGAAATAGCTGGAGAGAGTGAGCCCGTCCCTGCTGCTGTGAGCTCGTTTCATCACCACTGTACTCTTCTCTGGTGGCTTCCGTACTTCGTGCTAATGCGGTTCCAGAATCCAGGGTTACTCCCCAGGATGCCCAGCTCTCTTTTTCTTCTTTATCTCTTTTCCCCTCACTTCTAACTGTATGTGAGAAACGGATGTTTTGAGCATAAACATGACTACACATCATTGAAATTCATGTTACCACTTTCAGTGTTTCCTGTTCAAATCTTTGGACTCTATTTTTTGTTCACCCCACACAGTGATAATTCCTCTGAGCTGTGTGGCCTGAGGGACTCTCTGTCTTGTTATCCTGGAGGGGGCTCCTCTATGAAGGGTACCTGGTATTTGCCATCTGCCAGCTTCCAGCCTCAGTGAATATACCTGCTTTATTTCTGCTGCACCATCCTGAGACAGCACCTTGTGTTCCTGGATCTTTTTTTTTTTCCCCCACATGTGGTGCTAGGGATTGAACTCTGGGGTTTGCACATACTAGGCAAGTGCTCTACTGATGGAACTACATCCCCAGTCCCAGCACTGGTTCTTAAAATCAGCCTTTGGATTATTTGATAGAGGTGCTTCAACCTTGGAACAAACTTACACTTGGTAGAAATTATTGTTGTAGTGTGGGTGGAATGACAGTTTTAGGAATGATTGGCTTATCAAATACAATTTGTTTTCTTATTTGCCTGTAGATACAGCAGAAACCTCCCTTATAATAACAGAAGCATGATGAAATGATAGTATAAATGCTACGACTTAATTTTGTTGAGGATTAAAATATAAAATATATAAAATTTTAGCTGGGCGCGGTGGCGCATGCCTGTAATCCCAGCACTTGGGAGGCTGAGGCAGGAGGATTGCAAGTTCAAAGCTAGCCTCAGCAATGGCGAGGCACTTAGCAACTCAGTGAGACCCTGTCTCTAAATAAAATACAAAAGAGGGCTGGGGATGTGGCCCAGTGGTTGAGTACCCCTGAGTTCAGTCCCCTGTACCCCTCCCCCCCCCACACACATATTTTGTGTGTATGTGTGTGTGTGTATAATTTTACAAGTAGGAGTGTGGTCTCTGAGAAAATGCTATTAATTGAAAAGGATGGTATTATACTTTTTATACTTTGATTAAATCTTATGAGTTTTTTATGTTTTATTTTCTTTCTAGTATATTACCTCTTGAAATGTTCATTATTATTTAAAAATTCACTTAATTTCTCCTGACAATACTCCCCAGGTATGAATTTGGAGTTCTGATGATTTGTTTAATCTTTCCATGATTTTCTGGAGGATTAATTAATAAGGAAAATGGGACCAAATGCTGCTGAGAACCGCAGCTTCAGCACACACCTAGTTCTGGAGCAGACATAACACATGCCACAGTTTGTGCCCTCCCTCTCAGCCCCTGGCCACAAGGCATTTGTCCTTTGTGGCACTTTTCCTCTGAGCCAGGACAGTCTGCTGCTCCTTTCTCTCTGGAGACTAACCTCTTATCGAGCCCAGGTTTATGCCTGCTTGTCTGGATTTTTTTTATTTTTTTGGGAGGGGTCTGGATTTTTATAGGAGCTACTTGCTTAATGAAGCCTTCCATAATTCACACCAGTTTAAAAAGTCTCTGAACTCTTGCAGTTCTGCAGTACCTTGTAATGGGAATACGCACTTTTGTGACTTTTCTGCTCTCCTCATCAACCAGGTTGTAACTTAAACAGGATTTTTTGTCTCCTTTCTTGAAAAGCATGTATCCAGTAAATATGAATCATGAAAAAAAATTTGTCCTTGGAGACTTTTTTTTTAAAGACTGTTTAAAAGGTATCAATTTACTAAAAAGAACTTTCCAAGTAAAGCTTCCCTTAAATTTTTTAAAATTATTACTTGTTCAGTATTTCTTTTGTGGACCTCAAAACAAAAAAATAAAACTATTCCCTCTACTTCCCTTCTACCCTCAAACCCCCTGCAGAAACTCTAAATAATGAGGGATGGAGGGAGAGAAGAGAGAGAAAGAGAAGCAGTTTCAAAACTGCTACTTAATAATAAAAAGTCTCATTTCCTCTGTTCATAATGGGCTTAGCTTCAAACCTGGGCTGGACCAAACCCTTGTGCCATTTCCCCTCACTTCCAGTTTTTCCTTCCTGCACCACTCAGGATCTCTGGTGGGTTGGTGGTGTTCTGGGGTGCTGAGGGACTATGCCAGCTACTGATAGACACTGTTTTACTTTGAGTTTATTTTCTTGCAACATATATATTTATATATTTATATCTGGTATTGAACCCAGGGGCACTTAACTACTGAGCCACATCCCCAGCCCCTTTTTTTTTTATGTGTTTTATTTAAAGATAAGGTTTCAGTGAGTTGCTTAGGGCCTAGCTAAGTTGCTGAGTCTGGCTTTGAACTTGCAATCCTATCTCAGGCTCTTGCAACAAGCATTTATTTTTTAATGAAGCATTTATTTATTTATTTTTTAAAAGTTATTCAGGGGGCATGGCTTCTAAGGGAAATATGGATTCTAGACTTTAAAAATACATAGTTCTTATTGCAGCTCTCTGATTAAATTCTGCTTAGGTGGCTCCTAGGGAGGACTGTGATGGGCCTTGGCTTTAGGACTCCTAAGCAAGGTGAGCAGCAGTCCAGGGAATCCTGCTTGTTCATATAGTCTGTTTCCATATCTACTGAAAATCCAGACTGTTAGTAATTGGATGAGTTGTAGAATTTATTCTGTGTGGATTTTTTTTACATATATATTTTAGTTGTACATGGACACAATACCTTTATTTTATTTTATTTTATTTTATTTTATTTATTCTTATGTGGTGCTGAGGATCAAACCCAGTGCCTCACAGGTGCTAGGCAAGCACTCTACCTCTGAGCTACAATCCTGTTCCCTTCTGTGTGGATTTTGAAATGTTGCTGTTAAAAACATTTTGCTGCTCGCCTTAGCAATAGCAGTTACATTTTGAGAGAATACTATGCTTTCTTTGGTGTGCCCTCCCTCCAAAAAGATGACTGATGCTATTTGAAATGGAGTGTCCTAAGTCTTTCAGGCTGCCCTGTTCTGTGGCCTCTTTCCAGTCTTCCAATCACAGAGCTTCAATTCTGCAAGGTGCCTTTCACTGTCTTGTAATCTGTTAAAGGCACTTAACAATGTTGTTGAAGCTTTGAACAGGTGGATTTTTCATTTGTTTGTTTGTTTTTGAGAAAATTAAAGGCTTCGGTGTATGCTGGAACATGTTTGAGTTTTCTTTCTATTAACTCTTATAATTCAAGTCTGTGTTGCTGTAGAGTAGTCTTATTTCACTTGCTATTTTTTTTTTTTTTTATCCGAATGGGATCAGCACGTATAGTTTGAGAGGAAAGCACACATCTTAGCCTTGGTTAAATGTTCTCATCGAAAACCATATGTTCGTTTATGCTTCTTTTCATTACATACCATATGTGGGCAGTTCTTGTTGCAGGAGATAGCTGTTGGCTAGGTCAGTGGGAGTAGTGGGTGCCTTTTACGCAGTGCTGCATTTTCCTGGTAGTTCCCATGCTCCTTTCTATGTTTGTAGTCCCGCACTAATCACTCTGGCTGTTTGGAATCCTAACCCCAAATTGGACTCATCCTCTCATTAAGTGACATATTCAGTGCAGTGCCTGTGCCAGCTGTGGTGGCTGGTGCCAACACTTCCCGTGTGCTCCATCCCAGCCCTCAGCCCTGGATGCTGTGGACAGTGTTGGCTATAAGCAGGGATGGGATTGAGTAGCGCACGTTATACTTTGTTTGTGCAAGTGTACCCTGTAGCCTTTGGTCGATCAACATTTTCTTTTAGTAAAGTTTGTATTTGAAAATCTTCTACATTTTTTGTTGACTGTTAGATCCTGACTTTTCTGTATGTTGTGTGTGACTGCAGAGAGCACTTGAGAAATCTTAAATGTGTTAGATTTCATCCTGTTGATGTAAGTATTGCTAAGTAACAAATGGAAATAGAAATGTTTAGAAGGGAAAAATATTATTTACTTAAAACCATTAATGATCTGATCTTACCTTTAATAAACATTTTATAGAAAACTCACCATGGTTTTAATCATGATTTTAAAATTATAAGTTTTTTCCACTCTATATACTTAAGACTTTTTGACCAAAGGATTTTTAAACTTTGGGTTCCCAGAGTTAGACTTATGTGACTCTCTAGTCAGTAGGACTTTTCTCTGATTTCTGGGGACTATCATACTTATTCTGGAAACTTATCAGGGCTTTTACCAGGCCATTGTGTGTCTGTGGGCATCTGAAGTGCCCAGCAACTCTGGATGCTGTAAGCTGCTAAAATCCTTATGCATCTTTCAGTGGAGATTTTTTTTTTTTTTTTTTTTTTTTTTTTTTGGTGGTGGTGGGGGGTGTTAATATCTCTCTTCCTCCAGTGAAAAGCTATTATTAATTCTTTGGTGTGTCTTTCAATCACAGGCAAATAAATAAAAAATAAAAAATAAAAAGATTTGCTGAAGTGCTTAAGAGAAAAATTGAGCAATTAAAAAAACCCAGCTTTCAGAATGATTTTCAGGTAGATGAACAACAGGTCCTGATGAAGCACAGTAGGCATGGGCAAAATATGGAGATGGGGGGTGGGGGGATTGCAGTGGTTGGATTTCCCTAAAATTGAAGTAGCCTACCATATCTCAAAGACATTTTAGTCATTTTCAGTGACTGAGTTCTGAATATCTGTGTCTTTTTACCCCACCTCCCTAAAATTAGGGCTCGTTTCTCCTCCCTCCCTTCTTTCCTGTCTTTTATAAAGGCTAATAGTGATGTTATACTTGAAGCCAAAATAGTTATCAGTTAGGGAATATTGCAGGAGAAGTTGGTCCTACTTTATTCACCCAGATTAAATCTGAAGACTCTTGGCACTGACTGAAATGTCAACATGTGAGCTGTTGTCTGCACTTGGCCTGCCTGGCCCTCAGTGGGGTGGCCTTTCTGCTCATGGCTGGCCAGTTCTGGCACAGCCAGCATGAACTTATTTAACACGGCAGTTACAAGAGGTCTGTGGGGCTCCCAACCCCAGATTTGGCCACCACAGCCTGACCTCACAGGGTCCCCTGAACACCTGCCACTGTGTGCACCTGTCCCTGTGCACACCTGTCCCCATGCAGACCTGCCCCCTGCATTCCTGCCGAGAGGCTTCCTAGCTTAGGAGCCCTTAGTCTGCAATAACCATGGGTAGGAATCTAACTACAGCACTCAGTTTTGTCTTGCCCCTCTGACCCTGGGCTGGTTTCTCTCATGTAAAGTGAAAGACAGTTGTTGCTTGCTTGGTGACTCAGACCTTCCCTAGTGAATAGATCCTTAGGGGAGGTAGACTTTGGGCAGGGCATGGGGAGTGTGAATTTTTTTCACTTTTCAGTCAGAGAAGACTGTTTTTCTGTTTTGAACACCTCACAACTGCTGAGAAGACTGATTTTTAGTTGCCCCCTAATGAAGTTTCAAAATATTTTTCTAGGCTACTTGGTGCCAGGGGGTTTTGAGTGACTTATAAAATAGGCTTTTAAGAGGTGGACCCAGTTAGCTCCGCTGAGTAGCATTTAAATGTTGACTAAATTCATAAGACTCTGCTGGAAAGTAAATTGCAACCTTGAGTCGGGTATGACCAAATTTCAAGTTAAGCCTTGGTCCTTAAAATCAGTTGGCCTGAGCTGGAGACAACCAACTTCTCCCTTGTTTTTCTTGCCTAGTCATCAGGCCTTTAGGCTCCAGGCCCAACTCCCCAACACTCAAACATATTCCTTTTTTAGAAATAAAAGTACCTGGACTCTGTGATACATAACTGTGAGTCATCCAGTGGATATTAAAGAACTCTAAAAACATGCTTCAAGATCTTTTTTCACTTTGTTCCAGAACACAGTCTAAATTTGGACTCATTTGAAATTGACCTGAAGGCTTGTTTCCTTGGTACCGCAAGGGTCTGGTTGATGCCTTTCTCGAGTGGCCCTGCTGGGCCGGCAGGCTCAGCTCCACCTGGACAGAGCCACTTGGGTTTGCTAGCATTCACTTCTGAATGAGAATTTCTCTCATTCAAGCATCAGTAACCAGTTTCTGCTGATTGAGATGCTTGGACTTGATGCCTCATGGCTTGCCATACCCTGTTTTCATGGAGGATAACCCTATGTTTATTTGAAGTTTGATATAAATGTTTAGTTATATTTGGGCACATTATACCAAACAGGAGTGCATAGTGATACCAAGATAGGTACATATGGGAAAGCTGTGAGATGAAAAAGATACTTGACCAGAGCAGTCCGAAGTGATGAACAGGAACTTGGTAATAGTTTATGGAATGACAGTTTTGGTTTATCTTATATGTCTAAGTGTAGTGCCAAATATAATTAAACGGGTAGGTAGCAGAATGTTGTTTTAGTTAGCTTTTTGTTGCTGTGACCAAACTACCTGACAAGAACAACTTACAGGAGGGAAAGTTGATTTGGGGCTCATGGTTTCAGAGGCCTCAGTCCTTAGATGGTGACTCCACAGCTCTGCACCTAAAGTGAGGCAGCACATCAGTGGGAAGGGCCTAGTGGAGAAAAGCTGCTCAGTTCATGGTGGGGTCAGGAAGCAGAGAGAGGGGTCAGGGAGCAGAGATAGAGAGACAGAGGGGAAGGGGCCAGCCACAGGGAAGATGCACCCATCCAAGAAACAACCCCGGTGCCCCCCCCCCCCCTCTTCTAGCACACTCTACCTGTCAGCAGTTACTGAATAGGTTACAGCTCTCACAATCTAATCCCTTTACCTCTGAACATTCCTGCATCAACACAGGAGCTTTTGGGGGGACACCTCACATTTAAACCATAGCAAATGTATTATCTGGTTCCTACCCTGCTGCCCCCATTTCAAAATGTAGCATGTAGTTTCAACAAGGACTGTAAATCTAATTCCTAGCGGGCAGTATATAGGAACAATAAAGATTTTTAAAAAGCAAAAGGTGAATTTTGTTATTATTTGTTTTGTTTTGTTGGTGGTTGGAACTCTCAGGTACAAAGAGAATTGCCATTTCCTCTTCATTCCCATGAAATTGTAAACATCTGTGTCACAGCCTTTCTTTGATTTCATTTTTATTCCTACAGTCCTTAACATGTTGTCTGGCCTCTTATTGGCTCTTATACCTCTGAATCTGTTTTTGAAAATCATTTTACCAGGGAGTATGCATAGCAGTCCCATCAATTCAGTTCTTTCTAAATAAGTTATCTTTCTTACTTTATTAGAGTTCTTTAATTTATGAGAACATTAGTAATGGAATTTGACGTTTGACTTAAGTAGATTCATCATTGAACTACCAATTAAGTGATAATGAATGTTTGTGGAATATGGAGTGCTTTAAGGGGTTAATGTTATGGGGTTTCTTGGTTATTAAAGTGATGTATTTGCTTATAAAACAATGACAAAATGAGATATATGGGGGAAAGAGCATTGAAATAATAAAAGACTTCTGCCTTTCTTACAGGGATATATGTGTTTTGTTATTGAAGCGTTCACTTGTTCTTCTGCTCAACAGTTGGCTATTGAGCTGGGGGCAGACGCTGCTCTGTGAGATTCCCTGATTGGAACCTGAATCTGCCTTTGCTTCTTTTTTCATCATAACCTCATTTTTCTTCTTGTCAGCTGATACCGGAACATCATTAGGATGAACTGGAATTCATGATTCGCGAAGATGTTTTATAAGACACTAGTTCTATTCTGTCATCTACCAGCTTACCCAAAATAAAAATGTTAAAATATTTTTTTTGGTGGAAGTACAAATTGTGTACTTGTTGGAGTTCTGGAGTAAATCTTTAGTGATCTGAGTGACCTTAGAATGATCATGGTGCTTGCAAGCTAACTATCCCTGAGTGCTGACTATACTGTTTTCATTGTCTGTATTACCTATTTAATAAGCATATCTTACCGATGGAGAAACTAGGGTACAGAGAGGTTGGTTCAGTGGCCTAAGGTACAGAGTAAGTTAAGGGGTGGGGTGGTTTGGACCTGGTTCCTGGTTGTTGCTATGACTGTTGAACCACTTAGCTATAACTGTTGATTAAACGGTACAGTAGACATGAGTATGAATTAATAATTTGTTTTTCATATAGCTTATAAAATCAGGTCCATTTGTTTATTTTTCATGCCTTATATGTAGTCTAATGTTAGGAAAAGTGTTTCTAATTTTGAGTTTCCCCCCCTTACTTTCATCCTCCCCACCCCCCCCCCAGCGCCCACAGCACCATTACTGATAACCTCCAAATAAGGATTGTAAAGGAAAGGAAAGAAATGACCCACCAATGATCACTTATGGTTATTTGGTTTTCTTTCTTCACTCACAGATGCTTTTCAGTTTTCTTCCTCACTAGTTTCCGGGTCTTTCCTGTGGGCCACATCCTTTGTCAAGATGTACTTTATGCCTCTTAGTCTGGAAAGTTCTGGATGAGGAGAGTCTGGTGATATAGTTCAAATCAAAATACGATGTAGTGAATACTTTCTTATAAGCTCATACACTGAAGTGCACATTAAATATATTTTTAGCAGTTGAGCTAAAATGTAATAAAAATGTTTTTGTAGTGAAAATGTTTTTCCATGAAAAATTCTTTAATGTTGGTCTTGGGTTTTTACTACAGATGTTACAAATTTGGCTATGGTTTTCTCTTGAAAACCAAACTGCAAGTTACCAGTTTGGTTTAAGAATTATGAAATTGTGTTAGTTTTGAATTACACTTCATTCTATTTTTACTATTTAAGTATATTAGGGTAGTATTATAAAAACATGTCTAAATGTGAAATTAGTCTGCATTAAGCCTGATTTTGGGAAAGAGATTGACCATGACTGCCATTTACTTGTTAACATTTGTCTACTTTTAAATACATTAGAGTTATGGTGCTTTTGCTCCCATGGTTTGATGAAGGATCTAATGACATTGAGGCTGTATTTGTCATTAAGTTTCAGATAAAATCACTGGCCAAACTACAGGTTTTTGAAACTTTCATCTCCTAAGAAACATGTAATTCTTCTATGAAATTCGATTGGAGAGGGTGGGAAGAAGAGTTAATTCTGAAAACACAAAAATAACAGTTCCTCTAGATAGCATGTGGCTTGGGAGAATGTGTTGGATAATTTTCATCTTGGATTGTACACATGACCAACGCAGTGAATAAATTAAATTCATATATGAGTGTAGCTTGTTTTCATGCTCTCAGAAATGTATTTCGTGTTTCTGTCAGCTTAAGCAGTGAAGAGGTCTGTGGGTCATTTGGCATTGCAGAGAGTGGGAAGCTGCTGTTCTGGACTTCTTCAGAAGATCCCTTGTATATAACTCACAAAGTTAGCCCCTGGAGTCAGCAAAGCTGGTTTATATGGCATATGATGAATTGACGGTGACGAAAGTTACAAGTTTGATCTAATATAGCCTACTAGTTTTGAAAAGAGGTGGGAAAAATCTTTTCCAAAGGGATGGCTTCCTTAATCTTCACTAGGCATTGCTAACATGTTACTCTCCTGGAGTACTAGCCTACAACCAGGTCAGCTACTGGCAAAAACCACTCTGGAGCAGGAACCTGGGGATTGCCAAATTCAGACGCTCTGAAAAAGAAAAGGAAACGTCATCCACAAAAATCATCCAATTACTAATACTTAAAAATTAGTTTTGGTGTAAATCTTTGTTAAATGATCACAGGAGATAATTTACAAAATGTATGTGTTTAGGCTAGTTCTGTTCTGTTGGCATCCGAGTCAGTCCAGGAGAATGTAGAGTCGGGTCTATGGAAGTGGCATACTTGTGGCCATCCCCACAGGCATGTGATCTTTTTATTGTCTGGGGTTTGTCTTTATTCAGTTCCTGTTTAAATAATTTGGGCACATGAAATTTCTTGTAAATATTGCTTTAATGTGTCTTTTGTCTATCCATTGTTTGTTCATTTGAAGGTACACTCAGAGCTTAGGCAGTGAATTGTAGAACTTTTAATCCTTTGCAAGTAGCTGGTTCCCCTATCTTAGAAAAACTCACTTAATTTAAAAAACTTTTTTCTCAAAAAGAAGTGAATGGCTGGCCTAATATACTCTGAGGCATCCCAGGACAGATTTACATACACATGCCTTCATTTGACACCTGTGGTTTTAAAAAGAAAGCCAGATAACACTGTTGCTCATTTAATCAGTTTAGAACCACCTCTGTGCTTCTAGGATTTCCCTCATGTTAGGTAGCAAGGCCCTTCCTCTCAGATTGATACATACATCCTTAATTAACTACTCCAGCATGTTATCCTGGCAAGGGGGCTGTGGCAGAAAAATAACATTGCTTCTGCAGTAATCCACCGATCTCTTTATTTTTGCAGCCCTTAGTGGGAGGGACAAGGGGCCGGATCCTTTGAGTTTGCTGACCAACAGTCCCACCTATTGTATGGTTGGGTCTGGGTCCCACTTAGTGGGTCAGGGCTGTTGTTATATTAAAGTTCTAATACTGTTATCAAAAAGGCTATTTGACTTAGTTGGTTATGTGTGTGCTTGTGTGTATTCCTCTACATTCATAAACAATTATTTTTCTAGGAATTAATAAGAATTTAGTGCCTACAAATAACTTGCTGGCTCTGTAGTTTGCATTTAGCGTTCTTTACTTCTGTTTTTAGAATGGGCACAGCAAACTCTCTGTTTTCACCATGAACATATAGATATAATTTAGAATAGTTTCTTAGAGAAAGGATTAAATCGTAGGTGAAATGAGTAGGGAAGCTTGTTCTGATGATAAAGTAGATGGTAATCAGTACATGGAGAAGTAGGCCATAGTCAGGAAAGTTGTAGACTGGAAAAGAGAATTATTTGTAGAAAAACATTACCCATGCTCAGAGCTGAGTTTGGATTTCCCTTAAAATCAAAAGTTTTAAAATCTTTGGTGTGGTATCAATTTATTTTTATGATAATTTGGAAGTTAGAAATTATTACTTTGCTTGCAAGGTATAGTTTATTCTGAAGATAAAAGTTTGATTATCATTAAGGAAAAATGCCATATATGTATGGCATTGTTCTTTTCTCAACAGTTTATGAGATTTGGAGAACTCTGGTATTTTAGAAAGCTTTCTGCTGGTGGCTGGGATAAAATGGAGACCCTGCTGGCAGGTAATTCAAAAATCTGTCAGTAATTGCTGTAATTAGAAAGAATGCATATTTGGAATACTTTTTTTTCTAAAAAATTGTGTTTCCATGCAGCTTTTATTAGTAACAATTTTGAATTGTGTGATACATATTTTTGATTAAAATATTTTTGTTCAGCCTTCAAATGATAAATGTACTAGAGAAATACTGTGGTCATATCATAACACAGAGGGGTCTTGACCATACAGAAATAAATAAGCCTATCCCACTCCTCGGTCTATACCCAAAGGACTTAAAAACAGCATACTACAGGGACACAGCCACATCAATGTTTATAGCAGCACAATTCACAATAGCTGAACTGTGGAACCAACCTAGATGCCCTTCAGTTGATGAATGGATAAGGAAAATGGGGTATATATACACAATGAAGTATTACTCAGCAATAAGAGAGAATAAAATCATGACATTCGCAGGTAAATGGATGAAATTGGAGAATATAATGCTAAGTGAAGCTAGCTGATCCCAAAAAGCCAAATGCCAAATGTTTTTTCTGATATAAGGAGGCCGATTCACAGTGTGGTTGGGATGGGGAGCATAGGAGGATTAGAGGAACACTAGAATGGCCAGTGGGGAGGGAGGGGATGGGAGGGGGCAAAAGGGTGAAGAAAAAAAAAAGATGGTAGAATGAGATGGATATCATTACCCTAAATGCATGTATGAAGTCACGAATGGTATGAATATACTTTGCATACAACCAGAGATATGTAAAAATGTGCTCTACGAGTATAATATGAAATGTAATACATTCTGCTGTCATTTCTAACAACTTAGAATAAAAAATAAATTTGAAAAAAAGTAAATAAGCAAATCGTAAAACAGTATTATTATTATTATTATTATTTTTGTGGTACCAGGGATTGAACTCAGGGGCACTCGACCACTGGGCCACATCCCCAGCCCTTTTTTTTTTTTTTTTTTTGTATTTTATTTAGAGACAGGGTCTCACTGAGCTGCTAAGTGCCTCGCCATTGCTGAGGCTGGCTTTGAACTCGCGATCCTCCTGCTTCAGCCTCCCAAAGTGCTGGGATCACAGGCGTGCGCCACCGCGCCCGGCTAAAACAGTATTATTATTTGCCTCATTTTCTGTTTTAGGAAAAATTTACATAAGAACACTCAAAAGATAAAGTAGCATAAGGGTACATTACTAAATTTTGGTTGCTTATTTGAGGATTAGTGGAATTCTCTTTTTATGGATACCTTTAAAATATGAGAGCATAAAAATTAACCTGTGTCCTTTTATAAAAGTGGTGGTCTGTATTCAGAAGCTGGTTAGTTCTTTATGTTCCAATTGCTATTTTCAAATGGAATCATTCCCTCACATCTAATTCTCATGGTCAAAAACAAGACGAAAGTCAGTGTGTATCATCCACAAAAATGCTTTGTGACCAGTTGTAGGCAGTCATGTGACTAGCAAATGTTGTAACTTTTCAGGTCTTTCATTGTTTTTGGGGTCCTTCCATCTTCAGCCATCAGTCTGTCTCATTGGACAAGGGCTTTTTTATTTTTATTTTTTTATCATTTTCACATGTAGTTATGTGATTAGTTATGTGAAACTGGTGAACAATACCTCATGTGTATTTTTTCTTTTTTTTTATTATAAAAAACAAAATAGTTTTAAGAAATGATAAATATAAGACAAATCAGAATCATGGTGAGTTATCAAACCCATTTTCTGTATACAAATACTAAAATTCTGAAAGTGGAATATCATCCAACGTGAGACACATCACAGCACTGTCGGTATGTACACAGCACACAGAGCTCTGCTGCGGTCACCACTGAGTCACTCACATATGTGTTCTGATACAAAAACGTGCAGTGGAACATCTTTGGTTCAGTTCCCTTCCTGATATATAGTTAAATATTCTTAAGAAACTTTAGAGATATGAAGAAGATGCAGTAAAGTGAATTTCTGCTGACAGCTCTCAGTGTTATACTGTGATCAGTTAAGCACTACATCTTGAGAGAAACTTCTATAGCCCATTTTCAGTTAAGAGAGTGGAACAGACTCTTTTAATTCTTTTTTAGCCAATTTGTTTCTTCCTAGTCACTATATGAGCTTAAAATCCAAAATAGCCCAGGAACTAAATCTTGTTTTTATATTGTTAAATTCATTATAAAATGCCACTCAACTTTTAAAAGCCACTAAAAGGACACTTTATGCAGAAAAAAAAAGGGGGGGGGGGCTAGGTTTAAGTGTTGTTTGACTAAGACACAATTGCACAATCCATGTCACACCTCATGTGCATTTTGACAGCTTCCACAAATTCTACACTTGATGGTGGTAATGCTGAGGATGCTGATATTTCTGAAAATAATAATGACTATGCACTGTGAGTCTTATTATAAAGTGCCTGTAGACTCTTTATGTGCACATTTTTATCTTCACCTCTGCTAGACTGACTAGCTAGTCTGTCTTGCCTGTGCTTAGCGTTCTCGGCAAGAAAGTTTGTTCCATGAGTGGTTCTTCTCGCTTGTCCACGCCAGGCTCAGCAGCCTTCTAGGTTTAAGGACACAAGCCTAGCTTTTGTCCACTTAGAAGTTGAGTACTCCTGTGTTGTCAAAACCAGCAAGTAGCATTTCCATTACTGGGTATCTTTCTACCTATCAAAGTTCCTTAAAGTTTTGAGTTGTCTGTTCACTTCATGGCATGTTGATCTGATTCATACTGTTTCTGTTACACAGCTTGAGGTCTGAATTTGTGTAAGCAAGCAGGATAGTTTGTTTTTCTTTTGTATTTCTGTTCTCATGTTCTCTTAAAGTCTTTAAATGTAAGTAAATAAGGCATGTGTTATGTGCCTGTATACCACAGGAAAATTGTCAAAACCAGGGAAATCACATCAATTAGAGATATCCAAACTTGATATTTCTAGATGTCTAGTTAGCAACTTAGTTTTTAAAATTTGAGTGTAAACTGTGTTTCAAGAGATGTTATTGTAAAAATTTTGCTGACATAAACTTGTATGCATAGGCACGCATATATATATATATATATATATATATATATGCCTGAATACTTAAGGCATGGAAATAGGTGAAGTTGGCAATGATAAATAACTTATGGTTTATTCAATAGGTGAATATTGCAGAGGTTGAGCATCTCTAATTCAAAGATCCAAAATGCTTCAAAATCTAAAATCTTTCTGAGTGCTGACTTGGTACCACAAGTAGATAATTCCACACCTGACCTCATGTGGAAAGTCACAATCAAACTGCAGATGCACTAAAAATATTGTATAATTATCTTCAGGCTATGTGTATATGAAACATAAATGAATTTTGTTTTTAGACGTGGGTCTGACTCCAAGATATGTAAATATTCCAAAATCTGAAAGAATTTAAAATTGGACACACTCTGATCCCAAATATTTTGGACACATACTTAACTTTTATAACATATACTCAGTGTTTATGTTTTATATCTGTATTTATTTTTATATACAAGTATATATATATATATGTGTGTGTGTGTGTGTGTGTGTGTGTGTGTGTATAAACTTTATCCTGGGACAATTTCAGGTTTACAGAAAGTTACAAAAATTTTATCGAAAGTTTTTATGTACCCTTCATTTGAATTTCCCAAATATTGATATTTTTATAGTTTTATATCATTTGATATATGTTAATATCATAGTTTTTACATCTATTGATATCATAGTTTTTATATCTTTCATGCCCCCTTATTTGTGTATTTTTATATATGTCATTTAGGTAAACCTTTTTTCTGAAACATTTATGATTAGGTAGACAATGTCATGTTTACTTTTAAATACTTCAATGTATTTCCTAAAGCCAAGAACATTCTCCTACATATGCCACAGAAAAATTACCAAACTAGGAAGATCATATTGATTCTATACTATTTTACAATTTACAAACCTTACTAAAATTTTGACTTCAAAGTTTCTTTATCTGGTGCAGGATCCATTCACATGTTGCATTTAATTGTATATGCATTTATAAAGTCTCCTTTAATCTGGAAGAGTTACTCAGTTGTTTGTTTGTTTTTTAATATTTGTCTAGACCATGATAGTTTTGAAGAAAACAAGCCTAGTTAATTGTAGCTAATTTGTTGAGTGACCCTTAGTTTGGATTTGTATGATATTTCCTTGTGATTAGATTCAGATCATGTTTTAGGTAAGAATGATACATAAGTGATGTGTGCTTCATTTTATTGGGAGACTTAGTCTTGAAATGTCTGTCCCTTGACTGATGACATTAACTTTGGTCATGTAGTTAAGGTGATGTTTGTCAATTCCATTGCAAAATTAATAACTTTGTAAGTAATAAGTATCTTGTGGATTTTCTTTGGAAATGTAGGATTGTCTTATTTCTCTTTTCCTTTTTTAAAAAAAATTTATTAATTTTTTTTAGTTGTAGTTGGACACAATACCTTTATTTATTCTTATGTGGTACTGAGGATCAAACCCAGTGCCTTGCATGCACTAGGTGAGCACTCTACTGCTGAGCCACAACCCCAGCCCTTGGAATGTCTTATTTCTTACACTTTCACCCATTAATGATTTTTTCCTGTAGCATTTATTACTGTGATGTTTGCCAAATAGTAATTTTAAAATTCCTTCATTTATTTTATTTTTACTAATTTGAATTCTGTTATAAGAAAGAGCTTTCTCTTCTGAGTGACTTATTCAGAATAGACTCATAGCTCCTTAGTCCTTATTTTATTCTATTGATTAGTCTATTATGGTTATTATTTATTTAAAATAAATTATTTAATTGCTCAAATTATTCCAATTTGGCCAAATTCAACTTGTCTTAAGCACTTCCTGCCTGTTTCTGAGCACTCCCTTACTTTTTATCTTTTCCGTTTTACTTGGGGAGTGGATGGGATTGTTTGCTAAATTTAATCCGAATTTATCTGCATATTTGCATCTATATAAGATTTTAAAAACTCCCAAGTTAATGAGCATTATTTGAATATTTGGGATGGTTGCCATTGGGTTTGGGGACTACTGGTCATTTTTTTTTTCCCCGAGATAAAAATTGGCCATCTAGCGTGTATATTACTTATATCTAATAAGTTATATCTAATAAACTTTCTAAAAACATAGTGAAGATTTGTTGTGATTAGAAATCCTGCACCTCTAAGCCTAACTGAAGTTATTTTATATTAAGCTTTTCCGTTGGGAGCGTTCATGCTTTCCAGGATAACTTAGGTGTGAAATGGAGCACTGGTACTAAATTTGAATCCAGTGGCTTGATATAATTGTTCTGCCTTTAGAAGGTAGGAAGTCTGGAATGGGGTCATGGCTCAGTGGTAGAGAGTGGCTCAGTGATAGCGTGGCTCAGTGGTAGAGTGTGGCTCAGTGGTAAAGTGTGGCTCAGTGGTAGTGTGCCTACCTAGCATGTGTGAGGCACAGGGTTCAATTCTCAGCACCACATATAAATAAATAAAGATCCATTGACAACTAAAAAATAAAAAAAATAAAAAAAAAGAAGGAAGGAAATCACGATAACTTATATTTTAACCCTTTGGGATAGCAGATGAGGAATGTAGTGCCTGTGAAGTTTGGTGTCTCATCCGAAGTCACAGAGAATAAATGTTTTGGCTCTGAGTCCAGAGTTCTGAGAATACCTCTATTACTATTTTTTATTTGTTAACTCTTTCTAATTTCAAGGTTCTATATGAAGCCTTAAAAAACCTGAAGCTTTGATGTGCATGTGCCATTCATTGAATAATATTGAAAGCTTTATTTCCAAAAGTTATCAAACTTCATTTGGCCACTGTTGATGATTAACAACTTTAGGTGACTCTGAATTTATTTTTTGTAGACTATAGTTGTGAAATGCTGTTATGAGTCTATTGCCTAGTTTTCATTGTGTGATTTCACTATTATTCTAATTGTGAAAACAGTTGGATTGAAGGAATGGAAACCTGGCAAATTTGTACTGACTAACTTGTAAACTTATTTTGCAACGAAGTAATGCCTGTCCAGAGGAAAAGTCTACTTGTATGTTGCTAAGTGACATTTATGAAATGCCAGGGAAGCCACCCTGATCCCCTGATCCTCCAACTTGCTTGCATCTCCTCTTTTCTTCTCAGAGCACCTGGTGCTGGTCCATTGCCCCTGCTGGGGTGGTAATCACATAAAGAGTGTATCCAGCTACCTCCTCTCCATCTCGCCCAGGCTCTGTCCTCAGCTCTAGGCATAACATCTTTCTTGCTACAGAAGTACAGGGAACATCAGAATGCCCTGGTCCAGGATGTCCTGTAGAGTTGGCTTCCTCTTCATCTTGACCCTCTTTCTCTCCCTTCTTTCTTCCCCTTTTTCTTTTTCCTTTTCTTCTCCTCTCCCTTTCCCTCCCCTTGTTTAAAAGAACATTTAGAGGTCTGATTCTTTGCATTTGTGTCATTAGTTGGGCTTCTGGCTCATGCAGTAGAATCTGTCTCTAGTCAGTTATAAAGTATCTCTGATGGCATTTGTCAAAAACTATGAATATTTTCAACTTTTTTTTTTTTTTAATGTGAATGCTAGGTAGTTAGTCTTTTTAAAATTTGCTGACAGAAGAAACAAGCCTCCTTGGTCAGAGGCAGAGGATTTTACTGCTCACATTTACTACATAACAGTAGTCATGGTATTAGCATTTTTTTCCCACCAGTTCTGCAAACCTTGATTCCCACAGGGCAACATGTAGAAGGCCAGTTGATACCTATACACTCAGTGAGTTGTATTCAAAAAAAGGAGCCCTGAACTTAAGATACCTGACTCATTTATTCTGGACTGACTGTATGCCTGCCTGTTTTTTGCTCTGAAGAGAGACACTGTCTCTGTATTCCAAAAGCTATAAGCAAATCTGCCCTTTGCTCTGGAGGAAGATACTATCTCTATTTCTAAGTTGACTCACTGTAAAAATTTCTTTGTAATAATAGTCTGGAACAAAGTCAGTGCCTCTGCTTCAATGATGTACAGATTCATAAGAGACCCATGGAGAATTGTCTTCCAATAATATGTATTGTTGTTTAAAAAACCAAAGGGGGGCTGGGGCTATGGCTCAGCAGTAGAGTGCTCGTCTTGCATGTGTGAGGCCCTGGGTTTGATCCTCAGCACCACATAAATAAAAACAAAGGTTTAAAAGAAATTCATCACTCCTGAATTGTTTAAAAAAACAAAAACAAAAAAACAAAGAAGAGCAACTGCCCAGCATGTGTAAGGCCCTTGGTTTGATGCCTAGCACTGCAAAAACAAAAGCAAAAGCAAAAGCAAAACCAAACAGAAAACCAGAAGAAAATAAGTCATTGCATTTCTTTAAGTTTTGAAATATATACTTTGAGTTTTTATTCCCATAAATGTGTTTTATGTAGCACATATTTCCTAAACATTGGCTATTACTATATGTTCTCTCTTGTAAAGTGATATTTTTTTCACCTAGCACAATATCATGCCCATTTCCCTCTCCCTATTGAAACATCTCTGTCCAATCTAATGTTCCTTTAGGCTCTGCTCTCTGCCTAGCACTTAGTTGTGCTAAGTATAGAATTGGAATTTTGGAGATTGAAGAAGAGATTTCAGGTTATCTGGCCAACCTTTTCATTTAATGCATGAACTCTCTCATTTAGCATAATTGCATTTCACTGAGATTTTTATGGAAGCAAACACAAAAACTTAATATGAAACTCTAACAGTGGGAATTTGGGGCATTGTAGGAAGTTGATGTGTCATCTGCATTGGTCTGGTAGTCTTGTCCCAAAGCTGCAGCCTACATGTGAGGCCCTTTTCATTAGGCTCTAATGGGGCTGTGTAAACCTTTGGCCCCCTTTATGTGGCTCAGCCAGGCCCTGTATTGACTTTAATGGGCTGAACTCCAAGGGCCACTTTCAGCTAGCTGTACCTGTAACCTGAGCCTCTCGGGCATAGCACTGGTCATAGTGGGACTAAATGGCACAGAGCCTTGGGAAACAGTGGCTCAAACAAGAATTGGTTCTTTAAAATTATTGTTCCAATCAGACTTAACTCCTTGTGAATAGTAGCAAGCTTGTCCATTTCCAAACAGGTACATTCTTATACTTTATTAAAAATGATTGAAAAACCTTATCTTGAAAAACATGTTCTGAAAGGTATAATTCAAAGTGTTAAGTATTCATATTTTGTAGATTCTACTAAAGGCAGTTGAGAGAAATTTATATTAATAGAATTTGACTTGCTTTGAAAAAATTTAGTACCATTAGATTTTTGGATTAAGAAAGTATTGCTAAATATTCTTTTGAATTGTGCCTCTCTTTTAGAAGGCACAAAGCTGTCTTATCTTGCTCTTGAGAAAATATTATTCTTTGTTGAATGATTTAAGCTTATTAATTCTTGGAAAATTACAAGGATGATCTGTCTTCAAAGAGTAAAACAAGTTCCATCTTCTTCTACTAAGAAGTAAGTGTTGTAATTAAGGAGCATTTCTACTCCCAGTGTCATTCTGCTGACTAGGCTTCATGGAGATACCAGAGAAGCTTGTTGGGCCTGTGGCATCTTGTGTCCTCTTAACCACTTCTCATTTCTGTACCCCATTCCTTCTTCCTGCTCCTCCTCTTTATCCCAAAGTAGAAGATGGGTAGAGTAATGTTACGTTTGCTAAGAGAGCTTGGCTGCCCTTGAACAGAGAGCCTGATTTCCATTAATTCTTGAGGTGCTTCTTATCTTGGGACTGACCATTCTCTGTGCTGGACCTTGGTCTCTTCAGCAGGACAGAATGTTGCACCTATACCAAGATAGATCTGTCTATCTGGGCCAAGAGATACAGGTGAACCTAAATGGCTGTCACATTTGCTTTGCTTTAGCAGTTTTCAGGAAACATGTTGGGAACAGAAGTCCTGCTACTGCTCTGTGGAGGTGGCGTAGCCAGCCCAGCGTTGCCAGGTAGTTCTGAGGACCTGTACTCTACACAAATTGAAGTGATTTTAAATATGTTAGTTCCTGCTGTGATTACCAATATCTCCATCCTAGTCACTTATAATTTTATTTTATGACTTTATTTATAGTTTTTGGGAACCACATAGGCAGCTCACAATATAATGAGAGAAATTATAAGTCATCTTTGTTTTGAGCCACTAGGGTTTGGGGTGGTTTGTTATGTGATAATTAGTTACCTGAAACAGCAAGTATGTTCCAAACATTTTATAAATTGGTGGATTATTCAGAAAAGTGGATTTTTTTTTAACATATTCAGACATACACACAGTTTAACTATAATTTGGTCAATCTAACTTTAAAATGGAGTAACCAAATTTCATTATTTTCCTATACTTGGCGCTGAATAATTTACTTGTTTCTGCAATTCTAATCTGTTTTCAAAGAATAACGATTTACTGAATGAAGGATTTTTTTTTCAGAGAATGTGCCATAGGCTATTATAGGCAATTTGAAGAGTGATTCCAGATGGCTCTGCCCTGGCACCAGTTCCTGTAGTGTGTGTTGGAATAAGGCTATAGCATCCTAAGGTAGAGTGCTTTAAAGGTAGCCAAACTAGTGTATTCATTTTAGTATTTTTGTGAAAAATAAATAGAAAAGAAAAGGATAAGTGGCTCTATTTCTTGAACCTCCCCAATCCCCCATTCCACCTCCCACCCAACACACATATACATACACAAACTACAAAAGCTTTGCAGGCATCTTTTCCTTTTTTTGTACTGGGGATTGAACCCAGTAGCACTTAACTACTGAGCCACATCCCCAGCCCTTTTTATGTTTTTATTTAGAGACAGGGGCTGAGTTGCTTAGGGCCTCCTCAAGTTGCTGAGGGTGGCTTTGAGCTTGCGATTTTCTTGCCTCAGCCTCCTGAGCCACTGGGATTATAGGTGTGTGCCACTGTGCCTGACTCATTTTAATTCTCACAGCATTCTTCATGATCAGATAATCAGAAGGGAAGGTGATTCTTTTACAGACCTGTTTTCTTGTCAGATATTTCTGGTTTTGTACTTATTAATGGAATAAACATAGTAAGACAAAGAGTTTATGTTCATCTGTAAGTTTTATTAAAATTCTTTTTATATTTTTAGAATAAAGAATAATAAATTATAATAAACAATCTTTAATATATATATATATTTTTGTTGTTGTTGTTGTTGTTGTTGTTAACGGTCCAGGATGATGTTCAGTATCCTCAACATGTGACTTGAACCTTGTGGACATTGGTGACACAGCCTCTCTGGGAGAGGCACATCAGTCCTGTGCTCTGCAGGAGGAGCCTCTGCTCCTCTGTGCATCACCTGCCCAGGTGGTTCTGCAGCTGTCCAAAGCCTAGTGCTTTTCTCAGTGGGCCAGGAATTAGGGAGGGTGTGATTGTGGCTCATTGGAGAATCACAAGCAGGAATGGTGTGTAAAATTTAAGGGAAAGCAAACTCATTAATCCTGTACTAAAACTGGTAGGTTTTCCTTTTTATTGCTTTGTTATTGTTATATCGCATCTCAGAAAAATATCTGCTGCTTTTAAATAAGAGCAACACACGTAGGGAGAATTGCAGTCTCTTATTGGGACTTCTATGCATGTCTCGTGAGTCCTCCAGCCTGTCAATATTTGTAGACTTTTAAAAGCTGCTCACAGGTTTTATTTGTTGGGAGATGCTTGTTTTTTTTTTTTTTTTTTTTTTTTACTGGGGATTGAACTCAGGGGCACTTGACCACTGGGCCACATCCCCAGCCCTTTTTTTTTTTTTTTTTTTTTTTATTAGAGACAGGGTCTCACTGAGTTGCTAAGTGCCTCGCCATTGCTGAGGCTGGCTTTGAACTCGTGATCCTCCTGCCTCAGCCTCCCAAAGTGCTGGGATTACAGGCGTGAGCCACCGCGCCCGGCTTGGGAGATGCTTGTTTGAAATTGTCTGTCGTGTTTGAAGCCAAATAAGTGTCATCTGTAGTTGTACTGCTAGCATATTTGTCTTTTAAAAATATTGATTTTGAAGGCACCATCCTGTCTTTTCACCACAGGTAATTTGGGAGAAGAGTGGAGGGTGCACGGGGAGTGACATTCTGTGTTACTAGCCGTGGGCAGTGCAGGAGAAAGGGGGCACTTTTCTCCTTGGTCAGCAGGCACAGAGCAGGAGTGTGACCTTGCTCCCCTTCTCCAAGTTATCTTGGTCTTTATGATTGATGGCAACTTAGTGATAAGCAAGATCCTGGCATGCTGGATTACTGCAAGTAGATGGCCTTTGATGGTCAGTGTAGGGCTGCACATGATATGGGGAGGTGTGCTTCAGTGTAGTGAAAAAATAACTGATGGAGATTTAGAGGAACAAATGATAAAGTGGTTATTTAAATTAAAGAAAGAGGATATCTGAAACAAGACTGTGTTATATTGTTCTGTGAAGTTCTGACCCCTCTTTTCCATTAAATGACATTGAGATTTTCGGACACAAAGGTAAGATAATGGAGAGAGTGTACCATGGAAAGTTAACCTGAGGTTGTATTGGTTTAGAGGAGTGACTGTGACCTAGCCAAAGTACTTCACCTCTCTTTGCCTCAGTTTCTTTTTTTTTTTTTTTTTTCATTATAAAATGGAGGTAGTAATAGTACTTACTCATAGCACTCAGTCATTGTTCTCATGATTCTGTGCCGTATTTCAACATAAGCACTGCATGGGTTTTAGTAATGATATTTTTAAGGGGTATTCTTCAGACTTAGTATAAATCAAGGGGGCATGGTGTCAACCCTTGTTCAGTTCCTCACTTCCATCCTTTTTTTTGCTTTCTGGATTTCACCATGGCTGCAGTAGAGACAGATGCCAGTATTTGTGGTGCAAAGGAAAGTACTTGGGGATTAAGGAGAGTGCAGGATTTTGTTGTCCTAATTCATCAGTTATTGCCAGAAAAATCCAAAGAACCTCCTTGTGTTAACTGCAGCTGCAGGAAGTGTGTGCCCTGGCCTCAGCTCCACTCCGGGAGGGAGTTGACTGAGCTTGTCCTAGCAAGGCTTCCTTGGCTGTTTCTTTTGTGAGTTAAAGATTCTTTGGAAAATAGAACATGTGATCCAGAGAAACAGGAATTAAAAATTCATCAGCATAATGAAGCAGCTTACTGTTTTATTCAGAAGTACTTACCCAGTAAAGAGTAGCTCCTAGCAGTGAAGGAACCTCACAGGTGAAGATGCTCATTTACTACCCATAGTTCAGGGTAAAGGTCTATCTTTATCTGAGGGTCATTGACCAAGCATAAAGGGATAAAAGTCCTTGGCAAAAATAGGAATCTTCCAGCTGAAGTAATGATTAAATTTAAGTATTGAAAATCTCCATACCTTGCTCCATGGCAACTTATTATCTCTGGGTAATTTTTATTATCTGGCCACTGTGTCATTGGAAATACAATGTGTAACAGTTACCAATAGTCTAGAATATATCAGTCTTTCCTTTTAAAATGTACTGTTTTGGAAAAGAAGCTGCTGCTTTTTCTTCTTTTTTTCCCCCCTTTTAACTAAACATATTGCTTAATTCATCCTTATTCTTGCTCTGTTCTTGAGGACTTTGTATTCTGTGGACTCAGCCTGCAGCCAGAGTCTCCAGATGTTTCTTATCCTCAGAAGTTTAACTCAACTCTTTCTCTTCCCATGAGACTCTGAGGTCCCGCAGCTCCTTTCTCTAACATCCTGCTCTCCCTTCTGTTCTGGCATGTGCAGAAGCTGATGGTTGTTTGGCTGAAATTTGTCATTCCATTTTACTGTTATCTTTGTGTGACCTGTACATGACTATGTACATATTCACTGTCTGCGTGAGATGACGACTTCAGTATGGAGTGTTTCATGTTATTCCTGGTTCCTGCCCCACAATAATTCTGGAGAATAGAAATATCTATCTGTTGTTTTGGTATAAGTCCATTTAGGTTTTTCTCTTTATGTTTGTGTGCATATATCATATATATATATATGTGTATATATGATATAATTTTACATATTTTTATAAGATGTCATTTTTAAAAGTTTTACCACTGTTTTTTTCCCCCTCCATCTAGGAACATATTATATAAATGAACCATAAATCTAAATGTAAAACTATGGAATTAATGGAAGAACAAGAAAATAAATAGCTAAATTTAAAAAATGAGCTTGAGTTTTGACTAGACACTCAACAGAAAAGATATATAGAGGACAAATTAACATCAGGAGATGTTCAATTCATTAGTCACTTAGGAAAATGTGAATTTACACCATGATGAAATACCACTCCCTACCTCTTGAATAGATATAATAAAAAGACTTAATAGTGCCAAGTGTTGATTAGGATGTAGAGAAACTAGAACCCTCATAAATTGTTGGTGAGAATATAAAATTGTACAATAAATTTGGAAAACAGTTTGCATCTGAATGAGCAGTTCCACTCCAAGATATCTGACCCAAGAAAAGTGAAAACATGATCACACAAAGACTTTCATACACATATTCAGCAGTATTACCCTAATAGCCATCAATGAATCTAAATGTCCATCAAATGGAACGGATAAACAAAATGCGGTATATTAGACCCATACAATTAAATTCTGTTCACCTATAAGGAACAGAATTTCTGACACATGCCAATCTGGATGAACCTCAACATTAGGCTAAGGGAAAGAAGCCAGACCAAAATATTATGTATCATGTGATTCCATTTATATAAAATCTCTAGAGAATACAAAACTAGAGAGACAAAAAAGATGACTGGTTACCTTGGGCTAGAGGTAGAAGAGGGAATTGATTGCAAAGAGGCACCAGGGAACATTTTGGAGTGATCAGTGTTAAAAAGTTTTGGCCCAAGGATGCCTCCATACTTTTTGTCTTTATATATCGGGCTGCAACCTGACTTAGTACTTTAGACTAACTAGACTTAGTAATACAGAGCTTAGTCTCAGCCAGTTACAGAAGCCAAGCTTTAGCTAATCACAGGTAGCTTGTCAGGCCATGTTCAAAAAAGGCAAATGCCTAGTTGCAACCAGTCAAGCTGTTTCTGCACCTCATTTTGGTTTTGGTTCATAAATGCTGCCTGCCTGAGTTAGAGAGTAGAGTGTTGGAACCTTTGCTGGTGATTTGAAAGTTGTTCTTTGCTTAATTAAACTATGTTAAGTTTAATTTGCCTAAAGATTTTCTTTTAATGCAAGCATTCTAAATCTGGATTGTGATGCTACTTGCACAACTATAAATTTACTAAAACTCAACAGTCCACTTAACATGGATGAATTTTTTTAAAAATAGTGCAATCAAAATTTATGATGAATTGCAGTTTACAAAACCACTTGCTGCTTGCAAGAGGTGTATGACATACCCGTTTTTTCGAAGAGGAAACTAAGGCCCAGTGTTATGTGACTTCCAGTTCTCAGAGCTAGTAACTTGTAGGCCAGGTGGCCACATTCCTGTGTTCTGACCATATAGCACCTTATCTGCTGAAGCAAGTAAGTTTTATAGCACATAAATCTTACCTCAATAGACTGCTTCATGACCTGTTGTAAAAAACATACCGTGTACATCTTTTATGTCAGAAACTATATTTGCCATAATTTCTTCAAATTTATGTTGGAACATTTTACAACTGTATCAAAATAGAGTTGTTGATGTCCCTCCATGTCCTCTTCACTGTGCTTCACCAGCCGTTACCTCGCGGCCGTCAGTTTCATCTGTTTCCTACTCCCTGCAAGACTTAGGGCCAGTTCCAGTCATCACAGTGTTTCTTCTGTAAATCTTCAGTATTTTAAAATGATTGCTTCCATTCTGTCACTGTTTTAAAGTGATTGCTTACATTCATTGCATGTACCAAAATGGGTCAAACCAGTAGTGGGTCCTTGGCCAGTTAGGTTGGTTCTTATATATTGCTTTGGTGAATGAAGCTACAGCTAACACCTTTTCAGATAAACCCTTGCACATATTCTCCTGAGCACCCATGTTTTAGTGAACTGTGGTTTGAGGAATTATGTAGCAAACTCTTTTTTTTTTTTTTTTTTAAATACTGGGAATTGAATTCAGGGGCAGTGAACCACATCACCAGCCCTTAAAAAAAATATTTTCCTTTGAAACAGAGTCTAGCTAAGTTGCTTAGGGCCTTGCTAAGTTGCTGAGGGTGGCTTTGAACTTCTGGACCTCCTTCCTCAGCCTCCTGAGTTGCTGGGATTATAGGCAAGCACCACCACATATGGTTAGACTTTTTATTATTATTTTTAAATGCTTTAACATATGTTCTAAGAAACAAGATTTAACAGAATTCACAATCTCAGGTTTTAGTGTGAGAAAAATTTTGAAGTGCTTCTGCACTGAGGAATAGAGGGAGGGTAGGAGTGTTGCAGTAGCCCTCAGAGGGATGCCCGGGGTCTGGCTTCTCTCTGAGCTCCTGCACACAACACACCCTGTGTGTGGGCCCAGTGTCTGGCACATGGCACAGATTGGGTGGGCTCTGGTGCTATGAGAGTCCCTGGTTGGTTAAAGAGGCCAGTCAGTGGACAGATGGCCACAGCTAGGTGGGGTGCACAGGTTATGGGGAGGCAAGGCAGGGGTGGCAGGACGGAGGGGGAACCAAGTGAGACTGGAGGAACAGGAAGACCCCTTGGTGAAGTTTCAAAGGAAGAAGTTAGATGAAGGGGGGAGGCTTGGTGAGGAAGGTCAGAAGCATGAAATGGCAAAAAGAAACCTTTAAGAAACTCTAAGTAGAATGAATAGAACATAAATTTCCTATGCTTATATATGAATACACAACCAGTATAACTCAGCATCATGTACGACTACAAGAATGGGATCCTAATTAGAATAAGTTATATTACCTGTATGTATAATATGTCAGCATACCTTCTACTGTCATGTATATCTAAAAAGAACAAATAAAAAAATTTTAAAAAGGAAACTCTAGATCACTTCTGAGAACAGTGTTTTATTTAACCTCCTCATTGGGAGATGTCGAAACTGAGTCTAGAGAGGTTGTGACTTGCCTGAGGCCACCAAGGTGATTTTGAGTGAACCCAGCCAACCTGGATGTGGCCTGCTTTCCCCCATAGCGGCCCCATCCCAGTTTGTAGCCAGCTTTCTAGTGGCCCCTAACCCTGTTGTCCAGGTGTCCTTTCACTCACACAAAAATTTGCCAGAGGCCTACTCGGGGTGTGGGGTGGGGGGGTCTTACTTTTTTAGATCTGTGGAGACAGCTGGGAGGTAACTTTGCAATATTTGGGGCTTGGGGGGAAAGGGGTGGTACAGGGGATTGAACCCACTGAACTACATCACTAGCCCTTTTTACTTTTTATTTTGAGACAAGGTCTCACTAAGTTGCTGAGGCTGGTCTTGAACTTGGATCTTCCTATCTCAGCCTTCTGATTTGCTGGGGTTACAGACACCACTGAACCAATCTCAGTATTTGTTTTTTTTCTAAATCATCTCTCAAGCTTTTTGAAACAGTGTCTTCGTGTTTCATTATAACTTGGGGAAGCCCCACGTGGTGGCACATGCCTGTCGCGTGGTGGCACACGCCTGTAATCCCAGCGGCTCTGGAGACTGAGGAAGTAGGATTGGGAGTTCAAAGCCAGCCTCAGCAAAAGTGAGGCACTAATCATCTCAGTGAGACCCTGTGTCTAAATCAAATACAAAATAGGGCTGGGCATGTGGCTCAGTGGTTGAGTGCCCCTGAGTTCAATCCCCAGTAGCAAATAAAATAAAATAAAATAAAATCTGGGGGGGGGGGCCATGAAAGAAAAAGGAGTTAATTAAATTTTATTTTAATATAAATCATAGGTATCATTAGTTATAATGATGTCATTTAAAGTTTCAGCTTACTTTGTTTAGCCTTATTTATTGTCCTGTAGTTCTTAATTCAATTGAAATCAAAATTAGAATTCAGCAAAAATGAGGTGGACATCAGAGAATGTACAGGAAGTCCATCTGCATCAGGTGCAATGGTGCGTGCTATAATCCCAGTGACTCTAGAGGCTGAAGCAGGAGGATCGAAAGTTTGAGGCTAGACTCAGTAATTTAGCAAGGCCCTAAGCAATTTAGTGAGATCCTGTCTCAAAACATAAAAGGGCTGGTGACTCTGGATTTCATTCCTGGTACTAAAAGAAGAAAAGAAATTATTGACTTGGGTTCAATCCCCAATAGTGTCTCCCACCCCCCAAAAAATCCATCTGTTCTTATTTTGTCCTACCGTCAACTTCCTTCCATCCTTACCCTTTCCCTCCTGTGGTCTCCCCCGCCCAATCCCCGTCCCCCGCCCCCTTCTTCTCATCTTCCCATTTTCCCCACTCTTTCCATGTATGCCTGCTATACATCAAAACTTGGATCTGTTCACTTGGTATTTGGGGAGGGGGGGATTGCTCAGTTTTACCATTGGCCATCTACTAAAGGAGTAGGCAGAGCTTTTGAGGATTCCCTGAAAAAGAGGGTCACATTAGTGTTATTTTCTCACCTTTTGACTCTATATTTTTCTAAGTTTCCAGTGAAAACTATACATTGTAGTTGGGCCAATGAGACACATTTTTAACAACTGACAAAATAATTTTCTCAAAAGCGGAAAAATCAGATGAGATTCTACTGTCTCACAAAAAGCCATCATCTCAAATATTTGATATAAAAAGTTCAGCAATTAACATGTAAGACTTTGGGCCTGCAAAATGCTTAGGAGGAATAATGAATACTTCCAGCCTGTTTATAAACATACTGGCATAAAAGCCCATCTTCTGAAATGGTTTGCTATTACTAACTTTAAATGTACTAAAGCAGTCATTGCCATAAATTTGCCTCTAGTATGAATTTATCGATAATAGAATATTCTTTTTTTTAAAAAGTATTTATTTTTTAGTTGTAGTTGGACACAATATCTTTATTTTATTTATTTATTTTTATGTGGTGCTGAGGATCGAACCCAGGGCCATGCACATGCTAGGCGAGCGCTCTACTGCTGAGTCACAACCTCAGTCCCATGATAGAATATTCATTCTTAAGCAGCAATTAAAATATGAAACAATGAACTATGTTGTCATGGGTGCCTGAAAGTATAAAATATTAGAATAAGCATTTACCAGTGGAAGCATATTTATAACTTTCTGGTACAAACTTGATTACATTCCTTTGTGTATGAAAATTTAAGTTCTGTTCTTTAGAAATTAGACATTTCTGCATACAGGTATTAAGAGTTTGTTCCTAAGGCATGGAATATGGAAGTATTTTTAGTACTCTGATCAATTGGTACTATGAAGAAAAAAAAATTCTCAATGAGATAAAAAATATAAAGAGAAATGTAGTAGGTAAAAGTTACATTGTGTTATTTATGCTATATAGGGTATTCAGAAAAAGTAGGATTATAAGTAGGCAATGTGAACTTAGCTTCTGTTCCTTTAGGGACCAACAGACAGGCTTTAGAGGACAGGTGGATGGATTCTGGCTCACACAAGTGTGTTGACTGGTACCTGAGCTTGTGCATCCTTCTGCGGTCACACACAGCTTAGCTAGCCTGGACTCCTGCTGAGCTCCAAGAGCTCCACACATTCTCTGTACCACTGGTGAATCTCCCAGTGCCTTGCTTAACTGAATTTTAAGAGGGTTGGAGTTGTACCAGCTTTATCCTGAGATGCCTCTTTTTCAATAAAATGACTTTCAGTCAGTAAATCGCTTGTTTAATGATAGGTAGAGAATGTGTGTGTGTATGTGTGTGTGTGGGGGGGGTTACAAAGAAGACTAGTACATAATTCCTGGAAATAAAAATAGAATTGTCAGGAAATATGTGGATCCACTTTGTATCTCCTTTTCTTTAATATCAAAAAGATTATTAATAATGTAGTATTATTCTGTAGGAATCAGCTTGATATTATCAGAATATTCTTTAATCCCAACCAGGGAAAAAACCTTTTGCCTCTAATTAGGTACAACCTTCATTTATTCAAATATATTCTCTCTGACATAGTTCAATATGTGAACATGGAATGCACAGAAATCAATTACTTACATAGGAGGAACAAGTTTATTTTCTGGATGAAAGAATAATACCAAAGTAAAATATTGAAATTTTAAGTATTTGAAAAAACAGATGTTCAATTTTTTATTTTAAATGTTGTTTTGTTTGCTAAAATATACTTATTTTTATGTACCAGTAATAAATATCACTTTTAAATATAAAAAATTAGCAAAACAAATTATTGATCTTATCCCTCAATTTGGCCTACTCCTACCTTCACCTTGAAAGGAGAGGTACTGCTTTTTTGAGAGCTTGTGACCAAGGTCTGTAGAGTCCCTGGAGATGAATCATGTCAGCACAGGAAGGTACTGGCATGGTATTTTCCTTTCCCCTCCAGGTGTACCCACTAGCTCAGACATGTGCGTATACTGCTTTCATTCAACCTTGGGTGTCTCGGGCATGCAGGGTGTTTTACAAAACCTGTCCACAATATAAATGCTAGCCAGGGCCAATTAAAATAACAAGAATGCCAGAGAAAGAGCTGGAGTGGTTAGTAGGTAAGAATTGTTAGCATTACTGGAGAAAAAAGAAAGGTAAAAAAAACTCATTTTTTAAATTTATTTATTTATTTATTTATTTATTTATTTATTTTGCCCAGAAGATTGGGATTAGAAGACCAAAGCAAATGACTCTGTCTCTATCCTGACCAGGGTACATCAAGTCTCTTGATTGTTGTCAGGAAAATTGCTTCATCTTTTAATTTACATTTAATGTATTTAAGTATAATTTGGAGCAACTTTTGGTAAAATGTTTCTCATATTTGTACAGTACTCATACTAGTTCATTTATTTTCTAGTAATAAAAAATAAGAAAAATTGTATTCTCCATGTTTGAATGAAGGAAATGGTGTACAGTTAGTACAGGACCATATTTAGACTTGCAGCCTAGTATACCATTTAGGGTTTCTTGTGTGTGGCCTGAGAAAAGTTTGATTGCTGTTGTTCGATGATGATGAGTTGAGAATTCAGAGCATTGGTCATTATATACTAGAAGTTTGCGTGCCTAACAGACAATGAGACAGATGAGAGCAAAACAAATCTAGTTTGTATTTATTAGGGCAGAGGGATTTCTTTTGATGGAGTAAAGATTAAGGAAAATAAATTTTTTTTCTTTCCCTCCCATTCTTCCTCTCTCCTCACTATCCCTTTCTCCCATCTCTCCTCTCCTTTTAAAAAATAAATATTAATGTCATGATTAACTGTGCTGGTTGCGAAGGAGAACAACTACTTTGTATGCCCAGGTGCTTTGTTCTCACCAGTCAAGTACCATGCTTACACGCTGTTAGCTGTGTTTGTTTAAAAACACATTTATGCCCTGTACTTTTACTATCAATGTACAATTTTAATAAATATTGTCTTGAGTGTCTTAAGATATAAAAATATTTCTGTAAATGCTAAATTGAATAATTTGGGAAGACTTGATAAAGGCAATACACTTAAAATAAGCTGTCAAGTTAAGCTTAGAGTCAGGAAAGATTTTGTAAATATCTGTGAGCACTCTTGCCTGTAGATTTCTCAGAGTGTATCTATTTCTAGCTCCACTTTAAGGACTAATATCAGAACTGGCATATTAGCATTTATGCAGATAAAATGGTGAGGAACTTCCATCCAGTGATTTATGCTCTAAGAACAGACCCCAGTCAAAACTGACAGGCCAGGACAGGACTACTGAAGTGAATCTGTCCTTAAACCTGTGTCAGGCAGGAGGAGGAGGAAAGAACAATAGTTAGTATGTGTCCTTCCAGTGACTCTATGTTTTAACTCACTTAGTTAAAAATTACCTATCTAAATTAGTGCTGATCACATTGAGAAAGTGAACTCTGTCCAGAGCCATGAGCCCTCCAGCACTACTTGGGTTTTAACTGTTAGTGTGCACCTACTGTGATTTGGTGATGTTCCTTAATCTTTAAATTATACACAGTGGAAACCTAAGACTGCCCATCTTGTGAGCTGAAAATGGCTTCTTGGTGTTAGTTGTCCTCTGCTTCCTTGAAAGATCATAGACACATCACTCCTCTGGGTTGTCTGTGATCTACGAAGGTCCCACGCCTATGAAACTTAGACTGTTCATCCAAGCTAAGAGCCTCAGACTCCACTATTGCCAACTAACTGGGCATTTCCATACCTCCTGTCTTCTGAAAGGTCACAGGGTAATCTCAGCTTGGAAATACAAATTAATTGATAAAGGTAATATTTTTGCAAAGGTTAGGGGAAAAAATGTTATTGGAAATTTGTATTTACTGTACCTCACCAGAGAGTTTGGGAAAACAGAAGAGAAGGGATTAAAAACCTTTAATAATATAGACCAGAAATCAATTCCATGGTCACTTTATTTCATCTAATTATTTTTAATGGATGGATTAAACTGAGTGTTATATTTTTTAATACAAGACTTCATTGATTTGTCTGTGACATTAGTTGATGTACGTGTGTAGACAAAGGATGTGTTCTGTTTGTTTCCAACCAAGGTGAAGGAAACAACCTAGGCAATGAAGCATATCATATCTTAAATCATTTGGACTCATTCATTGATTTCAAATCAGCAGACATAGGGATTTTTATTTCCTTTTATATTTTTAAAAATTAATATGTTAAGTATAGTACCTTAAAAAACTCAACTTGGAGAAAGAAAGTAAAATGACCAGAAATTTATTTTGGAAGAAAATTAAATTTTTATGTATTTGATTTTTACCTAATGTAAATTAAAAAGAATTTAGACTGTTCAGTTTAGAATAGAGAGATTAATTTAGATAAATATGCTAGGATTTCTGCATTTCTACTTTAAAGGAGGTGAATTGGAGTTTGTCTTATTGGCTTTTAATTTTATAATTCCAGATATTCATTATAATTGTTTTAACCTTAAAAACTAAGAAATCTAAGTGGAATGCATGCATCCTTTTTATACTGCTAATTAGGAGAGTGTTGAATTATAGCAATTGTTTCTACCACATTTCCTTTATGAACATTCTTCTGTAGTGAGTTTGTTATTTGTGTTTGCTAATGCACATTATAAATATTTCTAGGTGTGTGTCGACAAATGTTGGCTATGATCTGGAAGTGTAATTATACTGTTTGATTTTATTTGTACTAGTGAATATGCTACTGATAAAAACTTGCATTTCCCCTTTTTATTTTCTTTATTTAGATGTGGGTTTTTGTATGTGACTTTGAGTACATTATTCAACTTCTCTGAACTTTATTTTATACTAAAGGATCCCTACAATCTCTTTAGCTTCAAGATCTGATTATGCTATGAATTGTGTGATTATGTGTATACCAATTTTATTTGCAATTTCACTGATGGCATGGATTAAGTTCTGCTGTTCCACAGTGTGTGTAGAAGTGAAATGTGGCAGTCTGATTTGTGCCACTGTGACCAGAATACATTACAAGAAGAACTTAGAAGAAGAAGTTTATTTTGGCTCATGGTTTAAGAGAATCAGTCCATGCTTGGCTGACTCCATTGCTCTGGGTCTAAGGTGAGGCAGAGCATCATGATGGAAGGGCATGGTGGAGGAAAATTACTCAGTTCATGGTGGCAGAAGAACTGGAGGGTGGAAAGGAAAGGGGTGGTTGGGAAGATTAAACCCTTCTAGAGCATACACCCAGTGACCCATCTCTTCCAGTCACACCCCATCTGCCTACAGTTACCACCCAGTTAGTTTATTCAAACTAGGATAGACTGGCTAAATTATAGCTAATCATAATCCAGTCATTTTACATCCGAATATTCCTGCATTAACACAGGGTGTTTGGGGATACCCCATACCCAAACCATAACACTGAGGAATAAAATCACTAGTCGCCTTCCTAAGCAGACAGTGGTATTTTGAGAATAAAAGCTAGTTTTGAGACTTGTCATCGATTTATGCTGACTGGATTATTTGTTTATTCTTTCATGAATATAAACTTGTGTTCTTGAGTCAGCTTGAATCCCATCCCCTCTATTCAATGGCTTTTTGATCTTGGGCATGTTATTTACTTTCTATTTTAGTCAGCTTTATGTTGCTGTGACCAAAAGACCTGGCAAGAACAATATAGAGGAGGAAATATTAATTTTGGCTCATGGATTTAGAGGTTTCAGTCCATGGTTCAGTCCATGGTTGACTCCATAGCTCTAGGCCCGAGGCAAGGCAGAACATCTTGGCAGAAGCTGTAGCAAAGGGAAGCTGTTCAGGTATGATATCCAGGAAGCAGACAGCAACTCCACTCATTAAGGACAAAATCTAAACCCCCAAAGGCATACTCGCAGTTATCTACCTCTGCTAGCCACACCTTACCTGCTTTCAGTTATGACCCAGTTAATCCATATCAGTGGATCAATCCACTGATTAGGTTATACCTGTCATAATCTGTTTCACCTCTGAAAATTTACCTCACGTGTGATCTTTTGGGGGATATCTCATATCTAAACCATAACATTCTGCCCTGGACCCCCAAAAGCTCATGCCCATCTCACAATGCAGAATACATTGAGGCCATCTCCAAGAGTCCCTACAGTCTTAACAGTTCCAAAATTTCCCAGAAGTCCCAAGTTCAAAATCTCATCTGGCCGACTCTTAGCTGTGAGTATACAGATCAAAATCAAGGTACAAGCTGGGTGTGGTGGCTCAGGAGGCTGAGGTAGGAGAATCATGAGTTCAAAGCCAACCTCTGCAACAACAAGGTGCTAAGCAACTCAGTGAGACCCTGTCTCTAAATAAAATACAAAGAAGGGCTGGGAATATGGCTTAGTGGTTGTATGCCCCTGAGTTTAATCCCTGGCACCCCCTCCCACCCCTGCCCAAAAAAAAAAAAACAAGAAAAAAAAAGTAAGATACAATATATACCCAGTATATAATGGCACAGAATAAACATTTCCATTCCACAAAGTAGAAGTAGGAACATAGAAAGAAGGGATGGACAAAGCAAGACTGAAATTTAGCTGGGCAAACAGGCCTTATGGCTCCACATTCAGCATCTGGGGCCCATGGCATCATGATATTCTCTTCAAAGGGTTTGTATACCTCCACCCCCATGGCATTGCAGGTTACAGACCACATGTCCTTTCTCTTGGCTTGTCTCTGATTGTAGCTTTCTTCAGTAGATGTTCCATGTTAACTGGTATCACTTAATCTTGGAGGTCTGTAATATAGCTTCGGCTTCCTTCTTACTTCACACATTGTTCTCTCAGGGGTAGCCTGTAGGGACTCTGACCCTGATAAACTTTGCCTGGTCTCCCAGGCTTTTATTTGGAAATTTGGTAGAAGCCTCCTTGTCCCAACTCCAGTATCCTGCATTCCTGCAGAACCAGCACTACATGGTCGATGTCAAGATATACCACCATCCTGAGCAGTAGCCAAGCTTCCTAGGACCATGGCTGCAGCAGCTTCTGAGTATCTGGGTGGCTGAGTATGGTGAAAAACTTTGTAGATCCCCTTTCTAAATAGGGTGCCCCCATGGCCTCTTCTCAAAGGATTTTTTTTTTTTTTACTTTCCTATCCTGAACCTGAGATGGGTGTGGTCTTGCTAATTCCTGAGATGTCTTCAAGCCATCTTTCCTATTGTTTCTGGATAAAGTACTTAGGTTCTCCTTAGTGGCTATAAAAATCTCTTTAACAACCACCCCTCCCTCCCCAGTTTGACTTGTACTTTTCTGGCCAAATTGCTAGTTTTTCAAATCCTTCTGCTCTGTTTTCTGCTCCTGATTATTACAAGTAAACTTGGCTAAAAGCAACCAATAATATACATGTCACTTCCTGAACACTGTGCTCAAATTTCCTCCACCAGATTAATTAGACTATTGCCTTCAAATTCAGCCTTACAAAAAGTCTCAGGACATGGGCAAAATGTAGACACCTTTTAGGACAGAATGTAACGCGAATGACCTCTAGTCCATTTTTAACGGAGTCCTCATTCTCTCCTTAAACCTCACAAGCCCAAGTTTTACTGTCCACAGTTTTATCAACATTCTGTCTTTTGAGCTCCCACCAGAATCACCCATTAATCTCCACTTAACAATATTCTAAAGTTTTCTGGCTTGCATCTCTAAACTTTTCAAAATTCCTGCGAACCAGATCTGAAGACTTCTAAACTACATAGTCACAGTAGCAATCCCCCTTCTTGGTACCAATTTCTGTTTCAGCCAGCTTTATGTCACTGTGACCAAAAGGCCTGACTAGAACAACATAGAGGAGGAAAAGTATATTTTGGCTTTTGGTTTCAGAGGTTCAGTCCATGATCAGCCAACTCCATATCTCTGGGCCTGAGGTGTGGTAGAACATCATGGCAGAAGGCCATGGCAGAGTGAAGCAGCTTACAATGTGACATTCAAGAAGCAGAGAAATCCTGTGCTTTACTTTTCTCATCTGTAAATCAGGAGTATTAATGTTGTTTGCTTTTTGTATGAAAGTACAGATTCAGTAATATAACCTGTGTAAAGCTCGGCACACAGCAAAAGCTTAGCAGTGGTGGCTTTTTGGATTGTATTCAGGACTTTCTTCATCTCATGATTGTAACAAGCCTGCACAAAGGTCTCTTGTTTCTTCCATAGTTGGTTAGAATTCTTTGAGCCTTCCTGAAGTACCTAGACCAACAATCTGGTTTGACTCTGAAGCTAATTCAGTTTGTTTTCTCTTACAGAGTTTCCTAATGGGTATGGTGCCACTAGAGTTACTGCTGTCCAGAGTTAGCCACAGAATTCATGCTTGTTAAATCATTGTTAATTTTACCTGCCCATTTAGTTATAAATTTATTTGAAAAAAGAAGTGCTGTTTCAAACAAGATGGTTATTATTTTCTTTCTTGAATTTGCTTCACTTTTTTTGAACCACTTGGAGAAAACTAAATGGTTATCTATCTGAAGATTGATTGTTTCTTAGAAATAACTTTGGTAGAGTATTCTCATGTTACTGACACGAAGGTATTTTATTCCAGTGTGTAATGTAAACATCTGTATAGTGGATTTGAGTCATGCCTGTTCATTTTAAAGACCCTGTGTGTCATATTACTGTTGTATAATTCACTTGGCATGTGCTAGTGTGGGAGCAGCATTGTACAGGCATGTTTATCTTTTGACACAATTTAGTGATTTGGGAAAAACTACCTCAGAGAGTCTTTTCTCATCCTGAACTTGATCAGTATATTTGTTTTTTCTCTTTTCTCATCTTGCATAGTCAAATTCTTATAATAACCTGGGTGTCAGGAAGCCAGCCTGAGACTCGTGTTAGAAGAGGGAGCCAGCATTTGAATCAACAACCTGGCCTGAGAATGTAGCAGCAGTTAGAAGTCTCCCCTGGGAAGAGGAGGTGCTCTGCGCTGAGTGTTTCGGATGTAGGGGAAGAGGACAAGGTTGTGAATTGCTCCTCCAGCATTGTATATCAGGACTCCAAGGTTCTAGAGATACAGGTTCTCTGACAATGCATCTGTTTTGGTGTATTTTACATATTTCTTTCCTCCCATTTTTTATTTAAGGATATCTGCTATTAAGAATACCTAGAGCCAGGAGTTAAAACAAAACAAAAAACAACAAACAACCCAAAACGCCACCAAAACCAGAACCCACGGTGTGCTAAGAGCTGTGTATAGGGTGTTATTGATTGTTACCCAGGCCTTGCAGGGGCCACTCTCTCTGACATCCTAACTGGACTGTAATATAACTGTTGGGGAATTTGTTCCTGTGTCTGTAATCCTGTTGGGTACCACTGTTACCCTTGGTCGTGAACTTTTCGTGCTCAGGAGGGGTAAGCAGTGTCCACATGGCCTTTTCTTTTGCCCACCTCTCCCCTTCCCTTAAGCCTCCAGTATAAAGTATGCAGAAGGTTGGAATCTAGGGTTCCATGCTTTCTCCAGGTAGCCAACCTCAAATGCAGTTTGCTCAGTCACAGACATACACAGTTGTTAAAATTAGGTTTCTGATTTACGGGAACGTTGTCTTTTCTCAAAGATGACAAGGGCACACTTGACTAAATTAATGAAAAAATGTCAGTGGTAAACCAGGAGCAGCTGTTTAAATGTGGGCACCATTCCAGAAGTGTGGGCAGTGCTCATGGGAGCCCATGGCAACTGTCGTCGAGCCCGGGATCCCTGCTGTGCGTTGCCACGGCACTGGGAGGACTGTGTGTATGGGCGTCCACAGCCTGACACACGGTCATGGTCATGACAGTGTTGTTGAAGGCAGCATGAAAACACGTCTATCCTTACGTGACTAATGCTAACAGTCTAGGTGTGGGGAAACATTTGAAGAATAAAATAGATGTTTAAAAACATTTAAAAATATTCAGTAATTTTGGAAAGAAGACTGCTATACTTATTAATGTAATCTAGGTGTTTTTAGTAACCTGACTTTTTTTTTTTTAGTTGTAGTTGTACACAATACCTTTATTTTATTTATTTATTTTTATGTGGTGCTGACGATTGAACCCAGTGCCTTGCACGTGGTGCTAGGCGAGCGCTATACCGCTGAGCCACAACCCCAGCCCCAGTAAGCTGATTTTTAATGTAATCAGAGTTTTTGTGTATATGGGGGAGAGAGTTTCATTTTCATTTGCAAGAAATGCTTGGTTTTAAAGTGTAACTTTTAAAAAGTAAATAAAAGTCACCAAGGGGAACATGCTTTCATCTCAGCACACTCAGCTATCAGCTTCAATAAGCCATTAAATGGAACAGAATATCATATTTTAACAAAGGGCACTTGACCCTTTTCTTCTTGGTAGAGTAGATAAGTAAGGACAGATTTGGTTTTGGACACTTGGTGCCTCAGGTGGTGATTGAGCCACCATGCAGGCTGTGGGATGATTTGCTGAAGCTGTCACGGAGGAGCTTAGGGTGGTGCCTGGCACAGAGCAGGTGTCTAATGATTGTTAAGGTGATATTTATAATTTTATTATGAAACCATCAAGGCTCTCATAGAAGGCTAATTAAGACCACAGAAGAAATAGTGTTCTAATGATGTGGCATCATTTAGTTTGAAAAAATCTTAACTTTTCTAACGTCATTCAAGGATCTGAGCTGACTGACTCTCTGAGCCATACAGTTGGTATCAAAATAATGAATAAATAAATAAACAAGAACAGTGTGTAAGGGAAAAGAAAATCTCAGTCAAGGTTGAAAGGGTAGGAGGCAAGAGGGTAGGTGATGGGCTGTGGTACAGTTCTGCCTAGGCATTGATGTCATGGGTAGATGCTGCAGCTGGCCTGGTGCCTGCCCCTGCTGACACTGACTCCTACGTAGTTCAGTGTGCAGGCTGGGCACAGCAAGGTTGCTCTACCTGGGTCTCACATGGATTCTACAGCCACTGTCTGCTCTCCCATCCTGCATTAGATAGAACACCCACTGCTGGTAGAACATGGCAGAATGTAATTTCCAAAGGTCAGTGAACTTTCTAGGATAAATAAAGTTCTGTAAGGAGTACTGGGTCTGCTCCAGTGGGATCCTTGCTGGCTTGGCAGTGCCAGCAGCAGCATGGCATTCCCCTGGGGCATTGGAAGTGGCCTGACACTGGTTGGATATCAGCTCTGCCCAGAGAAGCTGTTGCTTTGTACCTTCTCCTTTAGTTCACAAGGTTTGACATGAGGAATTATAATTTCTGATATGTTCAGAGGTGAAGATGCTTGCTCTGAGGTGAAATCAGGTAGCTCAGAGTTTGTAGAAATAGGATGAGGTCAATTTTGAGTTGTGACATTGGTGAATGTTAAATGGAAAATACCACTAGGATTTTACTTTTCAAGTTTAGGGCCAAGTGCTTTGTGTATATGGGGTGGGGGGACATGAGCAATATTTGTTTTCTTTTCCTATAATTTCTTTCTTCCATGCTCTTGTTATTCATAAGGCTTATCCAGAAGTAGGGGTGGGGGCTAGTGTCCTATTTTGGTGCTGCAACAAGATTTGGGCTGTCTCACAAATCACCATGGGAATGCTGTCTCAAACCATCTTGTTTCAATGTTAAGTAAAAGATTGAGGCTGTTTCAGGCTGTGGCCCTCGGAGACCCACTTAGCTTGCAGATTCCCCGTTTCAGGGACGTGTCCTTAACACCTGTGTTGTGTGTGGCTGAGCTGCCTCCTTGGGCACATGGCCCTATGAGAGTCTCTTGGTGTCACATGGGCCAGGTCTTTTCCTGCTGTGATGTAGGCTCACCAGTTACTGTGCATATGCAGAATGCTGACTCTGAGACTCTTGAATAGGGCTCAGGACTCTATATACACACCAGAGTGTCTACATGAGGATTTACCTTGAAGAACTTTATCTGGAGGAGATAAAATAAACTCATACTTTTTTTAAAGCAGTAAGTTGTTGTGATCAGCATTTAAAAAAAAAATGAGAGAGAGGTTAGAAGAGTATAGAAGATATTAGAGTTCATTGCTCATTCCAGGAGTGCTATGGCTTAGATATGAAGTGTCCCCCAAAAGCTTATGTATGAGACAATGCAAGAAAGTTTAGAGGTGAAATGATTGGGTTATGAGAACCTTAACTTAATCAGTGCATTAATCCCCTCATAGGGATTAAGTGAATGGTGACTGAAGATAGGTAGGGTGTGGCTGGAGGAGGTGGGTGGCTGGGGGCATGCTTTTGGGGTTTATATTTTGTGAATGAGTGGGGCAGTTTTTCCGTCTGCTTCCTGATTTTCATGTTCTGAGCTGCTTTCCTCCTCCACATTTTTCTGCCTTACCTCAGGCCCGGAACAATGGTATCTGCCAACTATGGACCAAAACCTCTGAAGCTCTAATCCCCAAGTAAACTTTTCCTTCTCAAATTGTTCTTGTTGGGTCTTTTGGTCGTAGCAATGAAAAAGCTGACCAAAAGAAGGAGTTACTTTGTGAATCTGTGAAGTGGGTATATACAGTGTGCACGTGTTCATGTATATTGGGTTGCATTGCAAAAGGTGTTTCTTACTGTGAGTCAAAGTCAAGAAAGGTTGAAAACTGGTAGGAAAGATGCTTCTCTGAGTCCTTCTCACCATAGCCTCTTGTGACACTTGGAACCCTTAGCTGGGCCCCAGCCAGTAAGCCATCTGCTCTGAGCTGAACTGAGGGAAGGAGGTGCTGGGAAGCCTGACCTGCCCTCTCCTGGTTTTCTGCTCCAGACCTTCTTTCCCAGTGTCTTTGGGCAGAGCCTAGAACTTTAATTTTAAATAATGAAGTTCTTTATGATTCTGAGGCAGGTATTCATGAGATTACCTTTTAAGAAAAACTGCCTTGCCTTGTACAAGCACTTTACATGTTAAATTTTAGATCTTGTAACACTTCTGTGAGGTGATTTCATTCCTCTCATTCTTGCCCCATTGTACAAATACAGACACTAAAGTCCCAGTTGATTAGATTGATGACCTCCGTACAATCGGATATATTTAGAGAAGGACCTGAACTCAGGCCTGGCCAGTATAAAGCTGCTCTTCAGCCCTTCTTCCTTGGAGAGAGTCAGATGGCTGGATGTGAAAGACATGCTCCTGATTGAGGAGTCTCCCTAATTGTGTGTGTGTTTTGGGGAGGGGGATCAGATTGCTAAAACAATAGTTTTAGAGAGCATCCTTGGCACGAAGCTTTACTGCCACTTTTGGGACTGCCTTTGAGACCTCCATTTTCTGTGAATGCACCTGGAGATTTGAAAGTTAAGAGGACAGGTGGCTTGATGTATCCCCACCATGCCTTTAAAAAAGTAGTGTTTCCTGGGTCCTACCTTCACAGAGTTGTGGAATGGCTAAATGCACTGTGTGCAGATCTTTTGAGCTCCTCTAGAAGAACAATAGGAATAATCATATGCTGGTATCCTGCTGTTCGGTTCAGATTTTGTGGGGGACACACTTAGAGTCAGTCTGCCTTTTGAGAGCTCCTCCCTGCTTTACATTAGAAGGCTGGTGTCTCCTGTTCATCTGGGGAAGGCTTGGAACAACAGCGTTGGAGCAAGTAGCCTAGGACACTGTACATGGCCCCAAGTTAATCTTATTACGTAAAGAAAGGGAGAATTATTTTCTTTTCAAAATGAGGCTACCCCTTCTGATAGTGTATAGGTCGGAAGTCACATGCAGTGGGATTTGTACCAACAAGAGGAAATCCTGGAAGCTGTGTATTTTGTAGCCCTAAAGAGGCACTTTATTTTTAATTTGAAGTTTATCATCTCCCTGGCACATGCGCTTCCTTCTCTTTTTAAATGTGTGGCATTTTATGTTCAAATTCCCTTCTGATTTTAGTTTAAGTTTTATTATAGAGATGCCTGTCCTCTTAATGTATTTTACAAGTTTTTAGTTTTTAATATTCCCAAGCTCTTGATGAGGATCCCCAAGTGAAACTTAATGTACACTTTGATCTGAACATAGTATCAACATAGTGGTGAATGATTTCATGTGTAACTTGCAGCCATATTTCTTTGATATGCCACTAAGTCCTGTCATTATTTTGAGAATTTACATGTTTAATTTTGTTTAATGTTGAAGTAGTTGTCCATTTTTGTTTTCTAATGGAAGAAGAAATATTTATTTTGTTTTCAGAACGGCTGTGAAGCCAAAATCCTCTTCAGGTGAATTTTATACATGTAGTTTGTTTTAAAGATAAATTTCATTTGTCCTTTTTGTAATTTTTAAGATGGAACAAATGTGTAAGTCTTGTTATAGTCATAAGCAATTCTAGGACTTCAGGTTACTCCTAGAGTAATAAGAAAAAAGTCTTGGTCAAAGAACTGAGAAATGGGATAAACCACCAATTTTTAAATGAAAGAAAAAGGTAGGATATCAGAATGTTGAACATGTATATAGGTAAAGATATGTGACATTGTGTTAGATGTGTAATAAGTATTTTTAATAGCATGTGTAAAAATTGAAGTCTCTTTGTCCTCAACTGCTTGAACTCTTTGAGCCTCAGTTTCCTCATTCCTGAGAATGGAAGGGGTTGCAGTATGTCCTTGCATCAGGCACAGAACTCCTGAGCAGCTTTTATTACTGTTGCTGGCCTGATGGAGATGACGTGGCTTCTTGTGATAGGATCCCACAGGATACCCAAGACATTGTGTTTCCTGAAGTTTTAGTTAGATTATAGAGAATCAGTGTGGAGTTGTTGGCTCTAATACCCTGATCAAAAATGTTAATTGGAAAAAAAGATGTTAATTGGCTTTTTTTGTGGCTGAGGGCGAGGTGTGTTGTACAGATAGGAAAGGGAAGATTGGTACACTTCTCAGAAAAAAATAAAAAGCAGATGGAATTAAATTTGTGGAACTAATTCTGGGCTGGAAATGTAGCTCAGTGGTAGGTAGAGCATGTGCTTAGCATATGCAAGACCTGGCTTCAGTTCCCAGCACTCCCCACCCCTCAAAAGAAGAAGAAATTAGTTTAGGTGCTTATTAGTTTTCTATTGCTGCCTAAGAAATTACCACAAACTTAGCATCTTACACAACACTTGTTTCTTACCTCACAGTTTCTGAAGGAGAGGTGTTTGGACACTGCATAGTTGAACTTTCTGTTTAACTCACAAGGCTGAAATAAGGCTCAGCTGAACAGTGTTCTCATTTTGAAGCATGGAGCCCTCGGATTCATTCAGGTTGTTAGCAGAATCTACTTCATTGTGGTGATAGGACTGAGGTCCCAGCTTTCTTGCTGGCTAGTGGCAGGGGTCACTCTCAGGTCTTTGTGAAGACAGTATTCCAGTAGGGCAGTTGGGTTTTTTTTTTTTTTTTTTTTTTTTTTTTTTTTGCCTTTTTGTTGTTGTTTTGATACTGGGGATTGAACTTAGGGGTGCTTGACCACTGAGCCACACCCCCCAACCCTATTCTGTATTTATTTAGAGACAGGGTCTCACTTAGTTGCTTAGCATCTCACTGTTGCCAAGGCTGGCTTTGAACTTGCAATCCTCCTGCCTCAGCCTCCTGAGCTGAGCCACTGTGCCCAGTAGGGCAGTTACTTTTTTAAGGTCAGCAGGTCCATCTGTCTGACACCTCACCCTCTTTTAAAGGTCTTACCTCATGAGGCCAAAGCTTATCCAGGATAATCACCATCCAAAGAGAATTATACAAAGGACATATGACAGTGGGGGTGGATGTCAGGGGAGCATAATTTTGCCTGTCCCAGTGCTGGCTGCATATTGGTTGAACTCAGGGGAGGAAGGGAGGAAAGAAGAAAGGGAGGGCAGGAAGGGAAATAAAGTCAGCTTTGAGTTCCTCAGTGGCAAGGCTGATGTCTTATGGTTGTTTACCTCTGTCACTCAACACAGTGCATTTGACAGAGTGGGGGGGAGTGACATTAAAGGGACAATAAGTGACCTTGGGGAGGCAACTGGTTAAGGCCAGGGGCACACACAGGAGTAATGAAGAGGTGGGCTTTGGCATAGGCCTGCAGCCTGGAGACGGGCTCCTCCTAGTGGGCAGGGTTTTATGTGACCAGCATGAGAAATACCAGTCCTTCTAGTTGCTCAGGTTATTTGATGATGGTGATGATGTCTCCTATAGCCAGTGTCACTAAGTTTAGGAGAAGGAAACTTCTAGTCCTTTCTCTTCTACAAAAATCCCAGTCTTTCCAGCCCTGCTGCTTTAGTGTTTTAGGAAGACCCTGTGGAGTTTGAAAACTAGGGTAGTACCAGCTTTGTACAGCTTTCTGTGTAGGCAGGACTCATTCAGGAGACTGGGGAACAAGCAGGATAATTTTTATTTATGGAGCCTCAAGTTAGTAAGCCAGGAATCTGAACATTATTTTTGAGGCTAATGGTAACTGATCTAAGGGCCTCTAGAAGTAGTTTTCTTTTGCACAGTATTGCTTTATTACAAATTAGTGTTAATAAGAAGCTATAAGACATGGAATATAGGACATAGAATTTCTAAGAATTACAACATTGTTGATGTTGTTTGACACTGTTCCTGACATTTGGTGAAACATGACTCCTTCAGTGACTAGCCTGTTTACCCAGCATCCTGTGATGCTGCAGCTCACAGTGGAGGCACCTTGGACAGCACTGCAGAAGTCTGAAGGAGGGAGAAAAGTGCCCTCTGAACCCCTCCTTCCTGGCCTCTGCATCACCATTTGCTTAGCATAGGGGTGTGTGTGTGTGTGTGTGTGTGTGTGTGTGTGTGTGTGTGTGTAGGGGTCACAAGAGTAGCATCCATGAGTTTTCTTGAAATGATGAAAAGTATAAGAAGATGTTAAATAAACTCATGACTCCTGGGGTATAAAGAGTTAAGGCACATGAGACAGCTTTGGGAAAAACATTCAGAAATAGGAAAATACTGTGTTATTTTAAAAGCTCAGTTTGTCAGCCAGGTTTTTTGTTCCACGCCCCTGGTCCTTGAGGTATTTCAGGCATTTTTGGTCATTCCACCCTTTATAGCCTCCAGGAAGTGTATGGGTGCCAGCAGCTCATACTGTGTCACAAATGTTAAGGGCCCTGACTCTGAGGTCACCACTTGGAAGGTTAAGATGAGAATGTTTGCCTTCAGTCACAGCATGAGGACAGAGAAACAACACACTGTTGACATTTACAATAAAGGTCAGGGATGTCCTTTTGTGTATGGGAAAGTGAATCCCTGAGGAGATAGCTGATTGGTTACAGTGTAACCCTAGGTGCCTGTCCGCCTGCCTCATTTGTGATTGTAGGATTGAAGATTTTACTACTGGCATGCTCTGGTTTTGTATTTAATGCAGTCAGTTGTGGGAGTGCTTTCTTAGTATCTCTTTGTTTTTAGGACTGTGTTCCTCTAAGCCCTGGAGGAAATAAAAGATGCCACCTTTGAGCAGTTTTGTTAGGAAGACCTGTGTGTGAGAGATACACCTAGGGCCCAGAGTGTTTCCACTGAACTTAAGCAAACAAGTTGTGTTGGGTTGGGTCTGATGGAATTGTATTGGAAAGGTTTGATTTAAGTCATCTGATGACGATTCTCTTAAATTGCTTATTAATTTAGATATGAAATTTGGTAAAAACAACTTTAGCTTTGATCTTCAGTCCCAATTGAGAGGGTATGGTAGAAGAATAAAGTTAGGCTTTCTATATAATGGAAAAGTTTCTTATGAGTAAAGCTAGAATCTAGCTCTGTTACACATTAGTTTTGCTAATAGCATACTTGCTACATTTGAAATTCACAATGAATACAGCTCATTAATATTTAGCCAAGTATTCCAGAACAGACCTTGAGCATCTACATCTAAGCTCTCCAAGAGTGCAGAGGGAGAGTGTGGGAGGCTGTGTGGAGAGGAGGCCAGTGAGCTGGGCCTAGTCAGGGTTTCCTAATGGAGGAAGTCACACCTCCAGTATAGGATAAGGGTGGGGGGGGGGGATTTTGTATGTTTTAATGCGCTGTTTTAGTCATAAGCTTTTTCGCTGCTGTGACCAAAAGACCTGACAAAAGCAATCAAAGGAGGAAAAGTTTATTTTGAGATTCAGTTTCAGAGGTCTTAGTCCATAGATGGCTGACTACATTCCTTGGGGCCTGAGGTATGGCAGAACATGGTGGAAGGGTGTGGTGGACAAAAGTGGCCCATCACATCAGGAAAGTGGTGGTGGGGGTGGCGGCTGCGGGCAAGCATAAGGACAGAACATATACTCCAAAGGCACACCCCCAGGGGCCCACCTCCTCCAGCCACACCCTACCTACCTACAGTAACCATCCAGTTAATCTTTATCAGGGGATTAATGTACTGATTAAGTTAAGGCTCTTATAACCCAGTCATTTCACCTTAAAGTTTTCTCGCATAGCCTCACACATGAGCTCTTGAGGGGACACCTAATATCTAAAACATTGCATGCAGAGTTTTAATTCTGTGTTTTGTGAGATATATCACAAGGACAGAGATCCTTTCTTGATAGCTGTGACAAAGAGAAAATCTTTTATAGTTTGAGACTTTATTTCCTGCTAGGTGTTTCTGATGTTCCAAATTGTGTTGGTGAGCTTAAGCTATTTTTGAAGTGGACAAAATGATCTGCCCTCTTAGGAATGTGAGCCTGTGGTTGACAAAAATATGCCAGGTGTTTCAGAGTGCGTATTGGGAATCAGGCACAAATGGCCCTGAAATGTCAGAGAGAAGGCACACAGCATACCTGCAGCAGCACACAGTTGCTAATGTCCTGGGCCCAGGTACTTGTGGGGACTGGAAAAAAAATCTCACAGTACAATTTGGTTCTTCGTAGTCATGTTAACTTTTAATTTTGTCAGATTGTGTTATGAAGGTGGTATGTGGATTTGAACAGGCAATTTGCATGGGCACAAATCATAGTTTTGATTAAGTTTTTTAGAATGATATCTGTTTTATCAGCACTTATAGAACTGTTTTGACTTTGTAGGAGTTTACTTAGTAGGGAAAACACTTTCTCTTTATGGTATTTGAATATATCATATTATAATTGATGAGATCAATTTATTTCAATTGTAGGCTGTGACAAACCAAAATCAGGCAGAAAATTTTAGTTACATGTTCATAAAATGAAAAATTCAGGAGTATTTAAAGAAACTCAAATGTATCTTGCTTATTTTGGACATTATCATACTGAAATTTATAATTGGTTATCACATATAGCTATATACTTAAAATGTAAATACATTTAAGATACAACTAAAACTTATCAAGATTGGTTTAATCTAGACCAGGAGTTGGCAAGTTTTGTGTAAATGTCCAGATAATAAATATTTTAGGCATTGTGGACTGCAATCTCCTTCAAGCTACTCCGCCCCAGGGTATAGCATAACAGCTACAGGGGACAGAAAAGAGAAAGACTGGACAGGGCTGTATCCAGGAGTCTTAATTTACAAACTGTGGCAGAGTGGATGTGGCCTGATGCCCTAGTTTGCCAGTCCCTTCCTGCAGTATTTTAAGACCTGGGAAAAGAGGATGTCTTTTTCCTACTGCTTTTGAGTAAAGTGAAAGTGTAAATATCAGCAGTTTCTAGACTTTATCCCAGGAGTTTAATTTAGTTTGGGGTTATGTAATTTGACCCTTGGAACAGTCTGGTTAAATGACACAACCTCCCTTCTGATAGGTCTCTCTATACATCCCTTTAGGGAGACAGTACTCAAGGCTGGATGCTGGTGATTCTTCTTTTCCTCTTATTTATGCTAGTGTTGATTCTGTCAGACCCAGCTCCTCTGCTTCAGCATAATAAGAAATAAAAAGAAATGTCATCTATGAACATTTATTTGGATTTTTGAATGCTTGGGCATACCAGCACAGGGATACTGGAAATGATGGTCTGCTGTGAGAACAGTCTGTCTGTTACCAGCATCCGCCTTCCTTGAGAGAGTCTTGCTGTGGGGAAAGGTCTGCTGAGTTGAAGAGTGCAAGAGGAGCTAAACAAGTCCTGGACCTGTTGCAGGCTGCAAGCACACTTTGGTAGCACCTCTTTCTCCAGGTTGGAATGATGTTTCCAGCCATTTGCACCCCTTTATGTGATCCCCATAACTGTGAGACCACAGATGTAGACATCTTCCCACTGGTGACTCAGTGTGAGCCATGTTGCCATCAGTGGCATGATTTTCTCAAGTGGTGAATACTGCTTGGTAAATTTCTAAATCAAACTAGAGATTCCCTCCATTTGTGTAATAGTTGCTCTTCTGAAAAATGTAGTGTATAAAAATTGTGCCCCAAATGATTTCTGTTTATGCATAAAATTGAGTTAGGTTCTAAGCTCATGGTTTGCAATTAATTGTGAATAGGAAGATACTGAAAAGTCAGGCAAGATGCACAACAAGGTTGTGTGTTTTGGGGTGGTGAGGTTGTCCGCCATAATTTTGATAATAGCAAATGTCCCCACAGATTTCCAGGTATAAAATGGAACTAAGTAGATGCAGGTGAGGGCAGTGGATAGTGTTAATCTCATAGCCAATGTTGGGATTTCAGAACTTCTGAGTTTATTTCCTTGAATCTCTTTTCTCTTTATTTTTAATCTTTTTTTCCATCTTTTCCTTTATACCGTCTCCATTTTGCCTCCATTTTATCTGGGGCATTAAAACCACTGTATCCTCCTCTCTGGTGAAGCTTCTCACTTTGACATTCCAACATAGTAGTGAATCTTAATTGTTGGTAAGAGGTGTTAAAAAGAATTTATTACTGATTGTGATTAAAGCACTGAAAGTTGCAATGTACTATTTCTTTATCACTCACTTGCCTATTGATTTTCTTTTTTCTTATCTGGAGAGAAAATTGTGGTTATGGTTTATTACACAACATAATTTTAAGAACAAGGCCACTGTTAGTACCTTCCATATAAGAGTGTTGGAGGATTAAATTTGCGGAATAATGCCTGTGGTTTACTTGCCAAGGTCCGGTATGTATATTCATTTATTTAAAGGCAGATGTTACAAAGAAAGGAAAATCACTGTGTGGTAATCTGGTGTACTTTTATAAGGCACTGAGAAAGAAGTGGGAGCTACTGGCTTGTCAGCTTTAGTTCCTTGCAACAGGAACCAGGAGGTATTTTCTTTTGGTCCCAATTTGATATTAATGCAGTTGTCAGTACAGTGATTAAGAAGTATTGGGGCCAGGCCTAGTGGTTCACACGAGTAATCCCAATGACTTGAGAGGCCAAGGCAAGAGGATTGTAAATTCGAGACCAGCCTCAGCAACTTAGACCCTGTCTAAAAATAAAAATTAAAAGGACTAGGATATAGCTCAGTGGCAAAGCACCCTTGGGTTTAATCCCCAGTATGGGGGGGGTGGTGGTGTAGTATTGGGGACAATGGTGTCATGGTACTTCTGTAGATTTGGTGCAACAGGATTGGTGAGAAATGGCTTGCTTATTGCCTTGAACATCAGGGTCAGGATTAGTGAAGGCAGGCTGACCTGGCATGTGTGCCTGTGTGCTTGCTTTTGGGGCATGCTGGAGATATGTGTACACTTGCAGTGCACATACACCTGCTGCTACCAGCAGTTGTTGGAAATCAACAGTTGTAGCCTTGTCACAGATGGAAGTGAATATGGATACAGATAAATATGAGACATGAAACCCTGTGTTTAGTCAGTGAACTCATGCTGTTTAAAATGCCTTGACTGATGGATGCCCAGACAGCCATTTCATCTACCTCCAAGTAGATACTTTGATTTGGCCAGTGATATTGATCAGAATTTGATAGTTAGGTATTGGAAAGAGAAGTGGGTTACAAGTTAAGCCAAAACCTGCTTGCCTGGTGTTAATGAGGAAATCACTACTGTTTGAACTAGAATTCATGATTTAATGAATTATCATCTTTTCTCTAACATTGTTATTATTTGTTGGATAAATTTACCTTTAAAAAGTTACCTCTTGAGCAGTTATATAGTCAATGCCCCATCCTCCCTATAATCTTTTTGAACACATGGGAAGTACTGACACATTTCCCTTTTATGTTTTATGAATTGTAAAGTGATTATAATGTTCAGATCAAGTTAGAAATACAGAGTGCAATATGCTCATGAGAAAGTAGAATTTGTTTCAGGTCTTTTGAAATAGTGAATATGTAGTAGATGGCAATAAAAGCTGGAACAATGCATGGTGGTTTTGATTTCAGAGGATAGGATGCTGGAGGTGAACTGACCTAGTGCAGGGAAGGACTTACAGCAGCTAAGAAGGTGATTGATTCTGTGGCGAAGACAAGTACCTCAGTTTTCTTTGGTGATTTGAACCTGGTTATTTGCTAATTAGTTTAGAACATTTGTGACATCAATAAATGTCTCCTCCCTACAGCAGGTGTAGTAGTAAGTGCACTTGAAGCCACATATCTGCTGTCCCATCCTAGAGACAGGGTATTCCCAGCCTTCAGGTGCTGCTAGATTGCAGGGGTTCACATGTACTGCTTGCTGTGATTCCTGCAGCCTGTGATTCCTGTCCTCAGAACACTGAGAAGAGAAGGGGAGGATCAGGCCAGAGTCTTCCTTGCGTTACTGCATATTTCATTCTGGACTATATTAAAAGAGAATTTTGTGTTCATTTTTAAAAAATTTAGCATGGATATAAGGAGGTTAGTTCACAGTGTGATTGGATGAGGGTACATATGATTAGAGGAACACTAGAATGGTCAAAGGAAAGGGAGGGCAAGGGAGGGAGCAGGCGGGGAGAAGGGGGGAAAAATGGTGGTTGAATGAGATGGATATCACTATCCTAAATGCATGATTAAAGATTTGAGTGGTACTTATATACTTTGTATACAAGCAGTTGTATGTAAAAAGATGATATACTTGCGCATTATGAATAAATAAATAACAACAAAAAAAATTTAGCGTGACATTTTGTATCCCATTAAAATAATGTGTGAAGTCATTATTTAGAGTTAAAACCTTGGATTTTAAGGGGCTGTCTTTATATAATTAGAAAATAGTTTTGTATACAACTTGGGAGTACAACTGGAATGTTTTCTGCTTGGTCTTGAACAGTGTTACACAGAGCTCAGAAGTACCTGGTTTCACACCATACCTCTTTGTACCTGGTTGCCTCCTCACCTGTGCATGTTAATTAACCCATGTAAGCCTCCATTTTCATAGGCTTAGGGGAGTTGTCAGCTACTGGTGTCATTGCAGTGATGGTGATGCCTGTAATACTGCAAATGATGCCTTTGTTGTACTTATTTTTCTAAGATGTTATGTAAAATATGAAATTGTCTATAGACTTGAGTTAATGGGGTAGGACTGCTTCCGGTGTTTCATATAGTCATTAAAGTTCAAAGTACTGAAAAATTCAAATATTAAAATGCCAGGGATAATTCCAGAATATGTAAATGGTACTCTGGATACATTATGCTTAAATACTTGTTTTTGATAGAAAGTCTAATGATTACTTAGCGGTTTTCTATTCTGGTTAGCAACACAAGGTTCCCCCTCCCCAATATTTCTCAGAGCTTATGAAAGTGTTCTAACACAGGTTAGAACACTTATTAATAATTAATAATCCCTCCATCTACACTTAGTTGAAGTGTGTAGAACAAGAATTAAATGCAGTGAATTAATCTGCAGTGACAACTTTGTGTGTGTGTGTGTGTGTGTGGTACCAGGGATTGAACTCAGGGATACTCGACCACTGGGCCACATCCCCAGCCCTTTTTTGTATTTTATTTAGAGACAGGGTCTCACTGAGTTGCTAAGTGCCTCGCCATTGCTGAGGCTGGCTTTGAACTCGCGATCCTCCTGCCTCAGCCTCCCAAAGTGCTGGGATTACAGGTGTGCGCCACCGCTCCTGGCTCTTTTTATTTTATTTTTTAAATTTTTTTTAGTCATAGTTGGACATAACATTTCTATTTATTTATTTGTTTGTTTGTTTATTTTCATGTGGTGCTGAGGACTGAACCCAGCACCTCACACATGCTAGGTGAGCGCTCTACCACTGAGCCACAACCTCCTAGTGCCAACTTTCTGTGTCCAAGTTTTGAGTCATTGGTTTCTGACTGGGGGGAAAAAAAGTGCTACCTAAGTTTTGTTGTTTTTCAAGATTTTGTCTTTATTTTGTGACTAATAAATTTTCAAATAATAATAAGAGTTAATGGGAATGTAGATTTCTGGGATAAAGCTTTAGAAATTAAGTGAAGCGTGAAGATTATTTGCTTTTATGAATACAGTGTGCTTATATTTATTTATTCTAGATAAATGATTTCTAAAAATGGGGTCAGTTATCTATTAAATGCAATTCAGTAGGGTACTTCTTTAAAACCATGAGCTTCATTTTGGGGATAAATGAAGAAAAGGAGGGTTCTTGATGGTGAAAAGATTCAGGAGGACTTGAGGCATTTATATCTGTGGAAATCACTGTAAAATTGGAGCTAAGCTGTTGTTCTGAGGCGATTTCTCCCTCTTCTTTTACATAATAGCAGATCTTCATTCTTCTCACTTTTCCCTTGCCCTGAACAGTTGCATTTAAGCATTATCAGCATTAAAAACATATTTAGGAGGAAATCCAAGCCAAGCATCTGTTAACCAGCCAGCCAGTTTCTAAAAGCCTTTCAGCTGTAGAGAGTGGGGATCATTCCATGTGGTGAGTCTGCCAGGCAGGCGGCCTGTATGTTCTATGGAGGCGTTGCCTTCTTGTAGACTTTCAGAGAAGAGGGAAAGACTGAAGACAGGAAGTCCCAAGTCATAGAAAACAAGACCTCGGTTATCAATGTTCGATAGAATTCTGCAGATCTACTAATTGGTTTGTATTTGAAATGATGTCAAATTTGGATTTTTTCCTTCCTACTTTCTTCTTCCTCCCCCACCCCCTTTATAATTGAGATGGGATTTCCTCTTCATTAAGGCTCTTGGCAAAATCCATTCTTAGAATGCAATATGGTAGACATTTGAAGTTAACATTATTTTCTTGTGAATTGTGAAACAGAAGTGCACAAGAGTAGTTTTTGGGTCTCTAGAGAGAGTAATTAAAGTACTAGTCATTTTTCTTTTAATAGCATTTCAATATGTTGAAAGAAACAAAAGTGCCACTTTTTCTTTTTTGTTTTTGTTGGTGCTAGAATTAATACTTTTTTATTCCTACTTTGTTTTTGGTGTAGACTGTTAACAATTTGAGGGTTTATTCAAAGACTATGTCCAAATACCTTTTCCCATATTAACTACAAATACAGGCCTTTTTCATATACCTTGTCTCATGTAGATTCAGGTTTATAGGTAGTGTATCCTTTAAGCCTAAATTTGCCTTATATTATAATAGGGAATTAAATAATACTGATTTAAAGGAACCAGGTAGCAGTTCTGGAGTAAGCAGAAGCTTTTGTGGTCTTCCAGTAGTCCTTTAGCATGCTCAGAATCTCTGTGCGGCTGAGCTATTGAGCCCGGCTGCTTTACTGATGTAGTGGGCGCTGTGAGAGGGAGCATGTGAAACCTGCTGCTGGCCCCTCACGCAGGACTAAGCCATGCACTTATAGAAGCTCTTAGAACCTAGGAGTTCTTAGCTCCTTAAGATAGGCTAAATTTTATATTGTTGGAGATAGAGAAAACTTTGAGCTCTAAAGTTCTGATTTTAGTATGCTTCTTGTGTCATCATCTTAAATGGCACAATTTTAAAGAAGGCAGAACAGTAGCAAATCAAACACAGATTTGTTCGCTTTTGGTTTTGTTTCTTCTCTTTTCACCCAGATACTTTATAATTGGATTTGCTTCTAGGTTTACGCGTTAGGGTATGTTAGTTGTATTAGCAGTGCAGTCTGTCGATGCCATAGATGTGAGACAAATTACATTCCATTGGAAGCTTGGAACATTTTTTATACCAGTTCAATATGTTTGAGTGCTGTAATTTTTAGTAAAGTTAAAAGTAAATTATATTATTCCAATGGTACTCTAAGTAATAATAATACAGTGTGGAGTTACTTGTGGTGCTTACCAGGTGTCAGGCCAGTGTCTAAACTCTGCCTCAATTAACTGTATTCTGCACTACAGCATAATACTTGGTAAAGGTAGTTTTACAGATTTGGAAATTAAGATGTAGAAAAGTTAAGCAACTTATCCAAGTCCACATGGCTCCAAAGTGGCACACCAGGCTAAGAATCTAAACCTTGCTCATATGCTGTTAACCGCTGGCAGACTGCCACTCTAGTTGATATTTTCAGGTGACATTTAATGAAAGTCTTTTCTCCATTACTTTAATGTGGCCTCCGATATGACTATTTGTATCATATGCATATAATGAAGATGTGCCACATCATTGTCCTTTTTCACCTGCATATCTGAGCGTAGAATAAAGGTCATTAACAGAACACAGAGAACACCTATCTTACACAAATCTGAAGTCTCATCAATTCTTTTATTTTGGTACTGGGCATTGAACCCAGGGATGTCCAACCATTGAGCCACATCCCCAGCCCTTTTTAATTTATTCATCTGTTTGTTTATTCTGGTACCAGGGATTGAACCCAGGGGCACTTAACCACTGAGTCACATCCCCAGCCTCTTTTTATATTTTATTTAGAGACAGGGTCCCCCTGAGTTACTTAGGGCCTTGCTAAGTTGCTGAGGATGGCTTTGAACTTGTGACCCTTTTGCCTCAGCCTCCCAAGTTGCTGGGCATACCACCGCTCTCAGACTTCTCAGTTCTTAATGTTAAAAATATATTATTTAAGTTGATACTTTTTTCCTTTGGAAATCCTCATAAGAGGAAAAGAGGTGTTGTCTGCCAGGCACAGAGAAATTTCAGGTTTTATATCCATACTCTTTCACAAATGAGTATTTTGAGGAAAAGATGGTAATAGGGAAACTTTTTTTTTTAAAGAGATAGAAAAAACTATTTTATTGGGTGTGACAGAATAAAGGAATGAGAGGAATATTTCTTAAATCATGACGTGGAGAATTTTAGAGTTAGATGGCAGTATAAGAAACCCCTATTTTGCTGATAACAAATGAGGCCAAAAAAAACTGTGACTTAAATCTCAGAAGCCAGCAAATATATAAAGGGAGACACTGCATTCTCCTGATTCCAGAGCCAGCATCAATTTCCCTTCATCCCATAGCTCTATATTTTTTTTTCTCAATTTTTTAAAAAAATATTTATTTATTTGCTTTAGTTGTACACAATGCAATGCATTTATGTTTACGTGGTGCTGAGGATTGAACCCGGGCCGCGCATGTGCTAGGCGAGTGCTCTACCACTGAGCCACAACCCCAGCCCTCCTCAATTTTTTAATTAGTGCATTATGGCTATTCATATGGATGAGATTTGTTGTTACATATTCATACATACAAGCAATATTAAAATATAATGACATTATTTGGGTCTAGAGACCTAAACTATTTTTCACACATAAAAAGACACATAGATACAAACTAAAAGGAACACTTTTTCACTTTTCCTGAGACTGCAAATTACTACAAAGACTATGAAAATCAGTATGGAGTCTCCTCAAGAAACTAGGCATGGAACCAGCATAAGACCCAGCTATACCACTTCCTGATATTTATCCTGAAGAATTAAAGTCATCTTACTACAGTGATACATGCATACCCATGTTTATAGCAGCACAATTTACAATAGCCAAACTATGGAACCCCCCTAGGTGTCCATCAATGGATGAATGAATAAAGAAAATGTGGTATACATACACAATGGAGTTTTATTCAGGCATAAAGAAAAACGAAATTATGGCATTTGCAGGAAAATGTATGGAACTAGAAACCATTATGTTAAGTGAAATAAGTAAAATTCAGAAGGTTAAGGGTCCTATGTTTTCTCTCATATGCATAGGGTAGAGGGGAAAGAGAAAACAAAGGTGGGGGTTGATCTCCTAAAAAATCAAAGGGAGGTCAGTAAAGGGACCAAAAGGTAGGAATCAGGGAAAGAGGGTGGAGATGCTGGGGAGTGATATTGGCCAAATTATATTTTTAAAAGGAGGACTTTTAATCTGTTATTTGATTGTTCAAAGTCATCCAGTCCTTAGATTTTCATCATACTTTGCATTGTTGGAACATAAACCAGAAATGGGAAACAGGGCCCCCACGCTCTGTAATCACCCTCTATCCTTAGGAAGATAATGACAGGTGAACCTCATAGCACCTTCTTTCAGAGCAAATGGGTCCCTGGTGAGCTGTGCCTGGTGAGCTCCTGCCCTCTCAGCCACATTGTGAAATCAGCAGGCTTCTGAGTCACTCCAGCACTCAGAGGCTGAGGAGTGACTGGAGGCTTTCTCCTTTTCACAGCCCTGTTGTGGAGATCTCACAGAGCTCTACTGTGTGTGGAATGAGCCAGGGAAGAGTGAGGGCGCTGACCACTGCCATTGCTCTTTGATTCTGTCTTCTTCTCTGTGGTCTTTTCTGTTTCCTTCAGTGTTGTGGGTGTGGATGTGTCTGCCACTGCTTCTGCTAGTGTTCCCTTTTCCCATATATTCAGTGTACTTTCCTCTCTTTTCAGTGTTCAGCTCTTGTGGCTTGGATCTGGAATGCCCCTCAAAAGCTCATGTGTTGAAGCTTGAACTCAATGAAGCAATGTACAGAGGTGGGGCTTTTAGAAACTGACTGGATCATGAGGACTCTAACCTCATCAGCAGACTAATCCATTTGATGAGTTAATAATTTGAATGGATTATTGGAAGGTGGGACCTAGTTAGAGGAAGTAGGTCACTGGGGACTGCCTTGGAAATGTTTATCTTGCCCCCGGCAGACACCCCCACCCCAACCCCAGCTTCCTGGCTGCCATGAGCTGAGCAGCTCTCCTTGGGCCTTGATGTTCTCTCTCACCTCAGGCCCAGAGCAGTGGAGCTGACAGCATAGACCGAATCCTTTGAAGCTGTGAGCTGAAGTAAATCTTTCCTTCTCTGAGTTGTTTGTGTCAGGTGACTTTGTCACAGCAACAACAACAAAAATAAACTAAGAGATTATGGGCCCATGAGATGTTTTTTAAAGTTTAATTACTTTTGATTAGAGGTTATGTTATGCTATTCTCTTCCTCCATTAAGTTTCTTTGTATATAGAGTCCTTGGTTGGTCCTTTTGTATTTATGGCACTTGATTAAAAAAGGTTTCCACAAGTCTGCTGTGACGGTCATTTTTACTGTGAGGGTCTTTGGAAATAATTAGAAAATGAGTTTGGAAAAATATTTCAAGAAGAGATATAATGACAAAAAATTGTGTCTTAAAAAGAGTCATTCAGCAAGATATAAGCCAAACTAGTTCTTTTTCAGCATTTTATTTTCTCATACATTTCTAAAGCATACCTGTGCCGTTAAATAACTAGGTGCATTAAAAGACTGTGTTGACTTTTGTGTGCTGGCAGTTTTTCCCTTAATTGTGTACATTTTTCATTATGTTCCCTTACCTGTGTGTGCTAGTTATTATTGCCATGCCTAATATAAGCATACTAGTAGACTAGAGACTCCCAATCCATCAAATAGAGGGTATTTCTAAAAAAAAAAAAAAAAAAAAAAAAAAAAAAAATAGCAAAGGCCTTGCATGAACATTCTGTTTGCTGTTCAGCAGACCAGCTAGTATAATAACAATGCCATATGCAGGGCTGTGCCCTGCAGAAGGGTTCCTGCCAGGGAGGAGTGACTCAGAGCTGCAGCCAGGGCTGGCTTGGCTGCGCTGCTAAGCCATGGCCTGGCCATGGGGAGGCACGCCAATGGGTTATGCTTCAGTGCATCATGTAAAATAAGGAAGATAAACATCATGGAAGCATTTTGAGGTCTTTTGATATAGCACTTGAACACAGAGTTTGATGTATTTAAGTAGATCCTAAAAAAGAATATATCTAAAAAAGAAAATAACCTATTTTTTCATAAAACCTTTTATGGTATTGTGTATAATATTTTTCATTTGATGCAGCCAATTTTGAGAATGTACTTGGAAGTTGTTCTTTTCTTTTTAATTTACAGTGTTCTATGTAAAATGCATAGGATTTTTGATATATGGTTTGGCAATGTCTGCCATCAGTGGGGTAAACATAGTAGAAAAGCCTGACCTACCCATCTGAAGTTGCAAAGAATATAGACCTTGACTGCTTTCTTTAAAGGCTATCAGAGGTAATGGGTTTTCACAGTGGTATACAGAATACTTAAAAATAAGCATCTTGGGCTGGGGTTGTGGCTCAGCGGTAGAGCGCTCGCCTAGCATGTGCGTGGCCTGGGTTCGATCCTCAGCACCATGTAAGAATAAAGGCATTGTGTACAACTAAAACAAATAAATATATATTTAAAAAATAAATAAGCATCTTATGGCCAATTTTTCTGAATTGGCTCGTTGTGTTGTACAATGTGTAGAGTTGTCATTGATAGTGATAAAGCTCTCAGGCCAGCCCTAGAAGTTGTTCTGTCCTATAATATAACTGATTTATGGTACTAAGAATATTAGAGAAAATAAGCTCTACAACATTCAAATAGATCTAAAGTTCTAATGGGTTTGTGGGACCACATTTGCCTGAATTGCAACCCACATGGTAAAAAAGCAGCACCCTTAACCCTTTGCACTTGCCAAGGAACAAGGAACTCTGCACTCTGGTATTTGTCATCTGTGGGTGGTGCAGTGGGTCCCTGGTGGGTTGGGTAGGGGATAGTGAGAAACGGGAGGTTGTAGTCACTGGAACGGGGAGCCCAGGAAGAATGAGACATGGGGCCCTGGGAGACACAGGCAAGGGTGGGTGTGTTAGGTAGGGCAGCCAGAGGAGGTACAGCTGCGTGAACAGCATGTAGGAGACCAAGAGGGGAGGGAGGCAGCGCCAGTGAGTACTTAACCACTGGAACCTGTGCATCTATAACTTTGCAGCAAACACTGAAATGTTATTGATGTAGAGCTTAAAAAAAGCCAATTAGTCTTTTAAGTCAGTGAGCAGATAGCACTTGCTGTGATAAGCCTTGCTCCCAGTGGTTTTACCCCATTGGTGACTATGAACGTCCACTTCCATTCTGTGGTATACCCATTCATTTGTCCCTGGTATTTAAATCAGATTGTTGTGAAAGCTTGGATCTCCTGTTGAACATGTTGGCACTGTTTCTCCATGAGTAAACCCCAGAAATCCAAACCCTTTTTTTTTTCCCCACTGAAGTTTCTTATTTCAACTGGAACATTCTTTTTGAATGTGTGTGATAAGATCAGTGTATGTTTTCAAATGGTTCAGTCTTTTTCTGTAACCACAAAGTGTCTTATTCAGAGGAGTACTTGCCCCCTCCACTACATTTGAATTAAGAAAAGACAGGCTTATATTATTTTTGAGGCAGCTGCTAACAAAAATCATGTTTTCTTAAGAGCTGTGTTTGTCCTTGCTCTATGATAGAAGACGTTAGACCAAACTGGTGACAGTTCTACTGGGATGAATTGGAGATGCCTCTGCATGGACAGCCTTCTGTGTGTGGGTCAGTGACTTTGCACTCTTACCCTTTCTGTGCCCTGAGTGGGCTGATTGTGAGGCAGCCTCTACCTGTGCTGAGAGGCAACCAAGAAGAACTGAGGGGCAAAGGGCATGCAGGGGCTTGACATTTTGACCTGTGCTTTAGATTCAGAATAACTGGCTGTGTTGGAATTGCTTTTACAAAACACTGCCTTACAGGAGTTAGATTTTCCTAAAGCCCAATTTGCTGATGATTCCCGTTTCAAGGAAATGATATAGGCAATGGAATGGGATTAGACACCTAGTTTGAGTCTGTTTTGAGTGTTTGGTATTTTGGTGTCTATTCAAAGGAGGACAAAAAAACCTACCTAAGGTTTGAATGTGTATGGACTATAGCTTGATTGTTCTTGAAAGTAGCTCTTAGTTAATCATATAATGAGAAAAACACTCATTATCCAGCCCCTTGATATGCTTAATTCCCTTGTGAAGTTTATTTCCCTTTTTACCTGAAACAGTTTGTTTTATCTGATAAGCAGTTACAAACACTGTTTCATTGTATCTATTGAGAAGGTTGAGACAATTTAAACCAGGAGGTGAAAGTTCAAAATAAACAAGATGTCTTTTGAAATAGAAAAAGGAAACATAATTACAGGATTAACAGTGTTAGAGTTCTGATTCCTTATTTCTCTTAACTTTGAAACTTGATTTACTAGTTATATTAGGGGGGAATTCTGAGGTTGCATATCATTCAGGGGTAGGAGGTCCATGTATTCCTAGAACTTAACTCATTGCTAATGTTTTAAAGAAGCAAACCTGTGCATAAAGTCTCATACCCATGGAGCTGCTGGATCATGGAAAATGCAGCTGGGAATCTCTTGTTTCCCACTTGTCTTTGCTCCAGGTGACTTCTCGTGCAAGGCCCTGTGGCTGTCAGCTAGCTCTCTTCTGGTGTTAGAACTGTCATGCTATCCATGTCACGAGCCCAAACCAGTCTCATTGAAAATATCCGTCTTTCACCCTACTCAAAACCCTCCATTCCCTGCTCAAGCCTGCTTCCTCCCTCTGTTCCTATTTCTGGGGACCATCTGAAGGGAACGAGTAGCAGCTGTGATTTGTTCTCCACTTGGTTCTCTCCACTTATCCCACCACCTTGTTTCTTTTGGCTCCTCCAGCTGTGGGCCTGTGGACTGGTGAAGGATAAAGGGCCAGGCTATTGTGACCTGCTATTCTCGTGTGCTTTATCTCTGTTTCTGTCTTTGCATCTGTTGCTTAGGTTCTTTAGAGACTCTCCTCTGCCTCTGGAATATTCCTAGGCATGGTGGTGCACACTCCTTGGGACCTTCTACTTCTTCCCTGCAGAATGCCCCCTGTAGTTGGCCTCTACTCCATCGACCAAGGCCCCCTTGCCTTATCAAGCAGTTCTCCTGGCCTTTGTCCATGTCCGCTGTCCACATCAGGAGTATGTGGCCTCCTAAGCTGGAAGCAGCAAATGCTGTCTGTGGTGTCCCCTCTCCTTCCCACACCTCAGCCTGCTGAGTGAGGTGGGCATGTGAGGGCTGTGCTCAAGTGGGTGGCCTCGCACTGAGTCCTGCGTGATGCTCCTGGTATCTGAACTTAAAATGTGTGGTCCCTTCCCCTACCTCCCTTGGGTATGGGGCCTTATTCTAGGTCAGAACACAAATGTCATGTTAGCATCACAGTACAGCATTTGAATGCCACATTGTAATCTCTTGTTTTTACATGTGGATATAAACCCCAGAATTACAGATAATATCAGTCTAAATTATGGGAAAATTTAATAACTTGGGATTCAGTTACTTTCAAAGGTAGTAATACACAGCTTTAAATACAAATTGGTTAATTCCTGTACCCTATTATGGTATAACATAAAAGTTTTTCTATGGTATTCATACTTAATTCAGAAATTGAAGTTATGTTGAATAAACTCTTCATCATTTGAACCTTGTTTTGGAAAATCCACTGAATTTTTGGTAGATTTCTTACAGGACACTCATAAATTTGATCCACATATGTAATATCAAGACTTTATTATATACGTTAAAATACATCTTAGTTTTGTTTCAGGATTTTATAGTCCATGCTGAGAGGGCACACTTTTTTTTTTTATTAATATTTATTTATTTACATTTAGTTGTACACAATGCGTTTATCTCTACGTGGTGCTGAGGGCCATGCACGTGCTAGGCAAGCAGTCCACTGCTGAGCCACATCCCCAGCCCTGAGGGCACACTTTTGACAACAAAGTTTACAAATTAGACTGTGGGCTTGGATGAAATATCTACTACCTTTTTGCCTTGCTTTGCTTTTAGCTTATGAGTTTGAAATTCTAATGGATCTTGTACCTTACTGTGGAAATCATAGAGTTAGAAATTGGTAGTATACCAAGTTAAATGATCAAATGTAGGTTTTGAAGGCATTATGCACTCATGGTCTAGCCTTCCCATTTTTTTGTATTTATATTAAAGTCAGAAGTGAAATGTCAAGCCTTGTCATTAGGTAACTGAAATCCTGTATTGAACCCTTTTGTTAAGACAGTTGTTGTTGAGAAATATGTTGAATGCATTTTTAATATCTACTTGCCAATTCAAAGTGATGTTGGAGATCAAGAAAGTAACAAATTAATTTGAATCACTCATCACTTTAATGGCTAATTCTACTTGATGGTGTAGATTACACATACGCAGGGGCCCCACCCATGTCCTTGCATCCAAAACTTAGGTGAGGAAGACAGAGGAGCCCCAGGTCCTGCCTATAGTAGAAGGCAGCCTGGTGCTCTGAGTCAGCCTGGGGCGGGGGTAGCCCTGGAAGTGCCGGCAAGAGGGATGGGTTGCTGGTACCTCTGTCTTCCGTTCTCAGTGTCAGGGCCGTTATCAAGCTCGCTTGAAACACATGGCCATCATCAGACCTGACAGTTGTTGGACAGTATTCGGTGTGCTGGACACTGTGCTCAGTGCTTTGCAGACTTTTCCTTTAATCCTCAGAGCATGTCTTTTAATAAGCCCTTACCCCAGTAGGTGGATGAGAGCCCTGAAGCTGTAAGGAGTTTATGAAATGGTCAGTGGTACTTCTGGGGTTTGATTCCATGCCTGGCTGACTTCCTGGAGGTGACGATCTTTCTCACTTGCTTGAGTCTCCTCAAGAAAGATGCAGTGAGTTCCTGACCCAGATGAGGCACTATGCTCATTGCAGAGGGGGATGCAGTCCCTGCCCTGAGGTGCTCACAGGCTGAGTGGACAGCTTTGGCTGGCTGCAAGTGAACTTTCTGTTGTTCCTCAGAGGTAGATTTAGAGGTAATCTCAAGAGATGTTGGTAAAACAGACTTGGGAATGGAAAGGTTGAAGATTGTTTCTGAATAGTTGGCTTTTGGGTTCCAAAAGCATCCTGAGGTCCTGGGGTAAGAGGATTGTCCATATGAGGCTGGTGTCCTACACTGCTGGGTAGGATTACCTACTTGCTGACTGCCCATCCGGCTGGCCAGTTTGCTGAGGGAGTGGAGTGTGGGGATGGGTAAGACAGATACCCTCATGCATACTTCAACTTGAAAACACAGATGAACCTTCTGGGCTCCTGAGGAGGGAATCACCAACACAGAATGTGTTCAACCGGTTCCAGTTTTATTTATTCCTTTATATAAATTTAACTTGTGTTTGTTGAGGTCAGGTTCTGGACGCACCCTTTGGCACAAATACTGTGTTGACAAGGCTGGACAGTGAGTTTTAGAATGACTGTAAAGGGCAGGTACATTTGCTTGCAGGACACTTTGTGAGCAGCCTTCTGGGTAATAACGTCATTCTGAGCTGACTCTGACTCCTGCCTTACCTGTTTAATAGAGTCATTTCAAAATAAGCAGGCAGTATCCTGGACTCAGTGACATCCACTCCTGCATGAGGACTTGCTTAGAAACCTTCATGCTTTAGCTCAGCTCCCTGACCCAGTGCCTCTTTTTATGGTGGGAGAGAACATAGACACTGGGCATAAATCATCTTGTGCAAAGTGGGGAGCTGAAGTTGATTAAAATGAGAGGGAATGTTCTGCTGATTTCCTTACCTAGTTTCTAAATAGACCTGTTTCTCCTCCTTCTCCCTTCTCAGTTTTAGCAATTATGCTGTTAAGAAAAGGTGTGCTTGAGAATTATCCTGTTGGGAATGCTGTGTACAGGGAAATGATGAATATGAATTTGTTGGAGGAAACTGAGTTGCTTGATTGTATCATCTTTGGGGACATATTTTATTTTTGACACAAAGGAGAAATAGGGCAGTTTATACCAACAGAAACTGCAGCGTCTGTAGGACAGCTCTGTGTGGTGCTTCAGCTAGCCAGCAGTTGCTCCTCCCACAGTTCAGCTTTGCACAAAGAAGATGATGTAATCCCTTTAGCTGTAGGCCACGTGGCCAGCATGCTGTCACTGACTTCACGTAGGTACCTCTGTTCTGCCAGCACTGTACTGGCTCCTTGAGACCATGCATTTGTTATTAAATTGTATTCTCCTTGCAATGTCTGTCCTTCACCTGGGTCCACAGGAGCGTCAATGAGGGCAGCAGGACGTTGTGAAGAAATTGCTCCAGTGACTTTTATGACCAGAAAAATCACCACAGTGTCTTTTTGTACTAAGCTATGGAGACTCTGTGTGCCCACAAATTAATATTGGGGGCAGGGATGCTCTGTTGCCATTAGCAACCATTGCCTATTTATTAGAAGAGTGAAATGCTGGAAGCCCAGACTTTGCCTTTTTTCCCCTGCTTTCTCATGAGTTCTGGGAGGAGCCTCCTGAACGGTAGGTACACTTGAGAGGGAGGGCAGCCGCTGTGCTCTGTTCAGCCAGGTGTACATACAAGTGCATCCTTTCCAGCGACAGGGTAATCCTGCCACATGTGCTGTCTTTTGGTTTTTCCTGCCTCCATTGTCGTGATTCCATCCTGTCAATTTAGGGCAGTCACAGCTACATGACAGCTGCCCTGGGCTGTGCCAGACTTGCTCGGCTCTGGGTTAAACACTTTGCCTGCATTTTCTCATGGAGTTCTCCAGCCACCTTCTGAAACGCGTGATTCACAGAGGAGGGAACTGCAACCAGAATACATGATTTTCTTGGGCTCTTTCACATGTAAAAAGGGCTCCCACAGAAGGCAGAGGGTGGGAGTGGGGAGATTAAGGGAGCACTTTGAATTTGAGCCCCTGTTATTTTTTCAGATATGGGACCTTCTCCTCATAGATCTAGCTGATTATCTCACCACTTATTCAGAGTCCCTGGATGTGTGAGCCCTGGCCACTGAGACTTAATGATGCCAAAACAGCTTTGTAGCTTTCTCAGGTTTGTTAGTACAGTGATTAGGTGCTTCTACTGCAAGCATTCAGAAATCACAAGGTTGATTTCATGGTTCATGATTTTCAACGTGAAAATGTCTTAATTGCATTGACAAAACAACCTCTTGAAAACATAGTGAAGCAGGCTTTTTGCCTTATACCTCTGAGGACCTTTCTGTGAAGTTGTGTCAGGACTAATTTTGCTTAGTACTTAGGGTTGTATATTTAGGGCAACAGGGCATAATTCCTATAGAATTAAACATCACAGCGCCTGAACCCCAGATTCTTAAGGTAGACTGGAGAATTTGAAGAGGGAACACAAGGAGTTGGCAAGGAGAACTTCTGTGCTGCAGGCTTCGCACCCAGCCCTTGTGTTGATGTCTCACTCTCCATGGCCACGTGCATCCTTGGTGTCAGAGGCTTATGACTTCTTTGACAGTGCAGGTTCTGGACTGGGTATAGGAAGAAGAGAGGTGTGTTTTCACTTCCTGAGCCTTCACACTGCTGAGCAGGTTTTGGTACTTTTCATGTGTCTTCTCACTGTTGCCCTGGGAGGTGGGTTGGCAAGGCCTTGGGTTTACCTGCAGGGGGAAACCATGCAGGAGTGACTAAGGAACAGATGAAGCAGGCACCAACAGAAGCCAAGAATCAGGGACAGTAATTTGAGAAAGTCAGCATCTGTCTCCCCTCTGGATCAGAGGGAGAGTTCACCTTAGAAGTATTTGATGTGGACAGGAAGTTAATCAGTTGAGTTAGAACCTTACAGTTTTGGTTTTCTTAGTGGAGTGAGGGGTGGTTGTCAGATGAAGGGTGAGGTTGAGGGCTTGAGGAGGTCAAGCAGGTGGGCAATCACCACTGTAGTTCATGTGGCTTGTGCCCTGGTGGGGTCAAACCCTGGTGGGTTGGCGGTCAGCTGAGCTCATCTTTTTTTTTTTTTTAATATTTATTTATTTGCTTTAGTTGTACACAATGTGTTTATTTACGTGGTGCTGAGGATCGAACCCGGGTTGCGCACGTGCTAGGCGAGCGCTCCACCACCAAGCCACAACCCCCACCCAGCTGAGCTCATCTTTTCACCAGGCATATGGTTCTCTCTATGGGAATGGTTCACTCAGGCCCATTCACATTTGGCTAATCTGAAAGGTAACAGCAGAGTCCTTGCCAAATGACTCTAAAGGAGCCAATCTTTAAGAAGAGCTCCTTTCCAAGCTATCCTATTTCTAGCCTTAACCAGATCCTAGAAAATTAGACATTGAAATAAAAACAATCAGTTTGGCTTTGTTTATACTTGTTTATAAAAGGAAAAGGTCACTTTCTTGGCTGCAGACTCATTTGTGGTAATTTTGTGTCTTGTTCAAGATTTCATATCATTACAAATCAACCATCTTTTGTGCAAGACTCTTTGGAGCCATTTTCAACATATCAAAGGCTCTGCTTTGCATGTCCCCTCTGTTAACACGCCTAATCGCTTTTCCTTCGTGATAGTTCTGTACTGATTTCTTTCTTGCTGACTTTCCAGCCACACCTAACCAAGTGCCTAGCCACCTTACTGACTTGTGGGTGCAGGCTCATCCCTTCTTACTGACTTTCAGGGTGGCTGCTCTAACAGATTTGTTGTTAATGCATCCACTGAGAACCAGACCTTATAGCTCACCTGCCACAGAATGCCAGAGTGACAGGAATGCTCTGGAAGGCTAAACTGAGATTCTTCCAGTTGTTTCAGCCGAGGGACTGAAATTGTGTCCTTTATGAGGTGCCTATTCCAAGGCACATCTTTTGGATGGGACCCTGTATTTTTTGTTTTTTTGTTTTAAATTACACACACACACACACACACACACACACACACACACACACACACACATTGTAGATGAACACAACACCCCTATTTTGTTTATTTTTATGAAGCGCTGAGGATCAAACCCAGTGCCTCACACATGCGAGGCAAGCGCTCTACCGCTGAGCCCCAACCTCAGCAACCTCCCCTTCCCGCCACCCCGTGTTTTCTAAAGCCAGTTCTCTGAGAAAGAACAAAAGATGGCAGGAGAACCAAGAAACTGCTAAAACATTCCTTGGATATCTCCTTTAAAACTGTTTTCCCGAGATCTGAATTATTCCCTTTCACCTGAGTTCCTTGTGTGTGATCCAAGTGTATAGGTTCTCATTTTATTCTTAACCAGAAAGCAGCATCTCTGAGGCAGACTGACCCCTGTTTCCCTGCAGTTTAATACCAGGGTAGCAGAAGGATGAGGTTGTGTAGCCTTCTCACCTTGGCCAGGCTTCTGGGTACCACATGTGTGGGGTGGGGGAAAGCAGGTGTGGCCTGGGGAACAGACCCCAGGCCACTCCCAGCAAGTCTGGCAAGCACTCAGTGTTCCTGGACTTGGGTACAACTGTGATGTCACCACCATTGACCTCACCACATGGTGTGGTCCTAAAATTATAATCAGCTTTTCATTTGCTCAAGGAAAAACCCTCTCTATCAGTATGGTTTTTTTGTCTCTGATGAAACTTACCCTGGTCACATCGCTGTCTTTCCAGGGCTAGTTAATATGAATTTTGCTGAAGAAAAGAAAATGCTGATTGCAAGGAGGACAGGAACTCTGCATTTGCCAAAGGACCATGTGTATGAGCCTTGATCTCCTGGGTATGGGAATAAAGTATTAAAACCTTTAAAATATTTATGGCTTATTTTCAAATATCTATTTGGGGGTTTGTGTTATCACCTACATAACATACTAGTATGGAAACAAGTATAATTTAGAATTGAGAGATATGTCATAAAATTTCTTAGGATAGGATTATTGATCACAAGTGTTTGAAGACCATTGCCTTAAAGCAGCAATTCTCAAAGTGTAGTCCCACGGACCTCTTGGAACTTCGAGGACCTTTTCAAAGAGTCTCTGAGCTAAAGCTATTTTCACAATAGACAAATTAAATCAAGCTTTTTCTACTGTCATTTTTTCCAAGGTGTATATTGAAGTCTTCCAGAGGCTACATGACATGTAACATCACAGCAGATCAAAAAGAAGCACATGTGAAAATTTAGATGTGTTCTTATAAGATAGACATTGAAGGGAGTCTTGAATGTATGAACTGCCAGCCTCCTGACTTTTTTTTTTTGGGGGGGGGGGGTGGAATGCAGATATTTTTAAGTAAAATATTTATGTTAACATGTAATGGATTTATTGTTATATTCCTTTTCAAAATTTCTCAGGTTCAATTTCTAATATAATAAATATCCATGTAAGTGTTCCATGGATAGACTACTATTAGTCCAAACCCCCAGAATTCTTTGGATCTTCAAGAATTTTTATGAGTGTACAGGGATCTTGAGCCCCAAGCCTTTGAACACTGCCCCCTGTTTTGGGGGCTAGGATTGCTATGTCTGGGGAGGGTATTCCAGCAAAATATCAGGGGAGGCTCTTGGGAAGGAAGAATGCAGAAAGGGGGTGGGGCATGGAAGCAAGGGTGACCTTTCCACCCATTGCTGTGGCGCTCTCCCTCTTGGAGGACAGGGCTGGTTTTAAATTGGTCCCTGTGCCCCACCTTCTCCCATATCTGCTCCAAACCATGCCAGTAGCATAGGTGGGTTATTGTGTCTTAAATAGCCTCCCTGAGATCCTAATACCAACTTATAGCATTATTTATCTGGGATCCATTTCTGTAATTGAGAAATGGCAGACTGACTAATAGAGGTTTTGATTTTGTGGATACCACGTTTGTGTGTAGGACTCCCAGCAGTTCCTTTTTGGCACTTACTCTTAGGAATCTGTACAGGAGGAGCTATTAGGGGAATTCAGTTGAGATCGAAATAGAAAGGGATATCCTGTTCTTTCAGTCTTAAACTTTTGTAATGAAACACAAAAGTGTGGCTTACTATTCTAGTTCAGAGTGTGGAACCCATAATTGATTTCAGATCAATCTCTTGTCCACTAATTGTCTTGTCTTGTTTTTGTTTTCTTCATCATTTTGGCAAAAGGGAGCAAATGGTTGTATGTGACAAACAATACAAATTTTAAAGAGGATGGGGAAGGCAATCACTTGGGAAAATAGTTCAGTTACTATTCATGAACGGGAGAAGGTACATGAATGACGATCTAGCAGTTTTGCTGGTAGGCATATCCCTAGGCCTGGAGACACTTTGGCAGTATGTTCTGGGATACCTGGACTGAACTGTTCACAACAGTGTCATTTATAATAGAAAAAATGGTATACATTCAAATGTCCACCAACAGGATTGCATACTGTTTGTGGTATAGCCTAGAACAGAATACTATACTGCAGTGAAATTGTACAAATAAAGCTCAGCATGTATATCAGTGTGGATGAACCATGCAAACCAGAGTCAAGTCACAGGTGAATGCAAGTAGTGTGGTTGTTGTATTAGTTGCCTTTTCATCACAGGGACTAAAATATGTGACAATAACAACTTTTAAAAAGGAAAGATTTATTTTGGCTCATGGTTTTAGAAGTTTTAGTCTGTGATTGGCGGTCTCCAAGGCAGAAACGTCGTGGTGGAATGGTGTGGTAAAGTTGCTCAGCTCAAGGAAACCCAAAGCAGGTGGCTGGGAAGACAGAGGGGCCAGGGACAAGATACAGTAGTACCCAAGAGCATGTCCACCATGACCCACTTCCTCTAAATAGGCCACACCTCCTACAAGTTTACAGCACTTTCCAGTAGTCTATACAGATTATTAATCAATCAACGGATTGGTCCATTGATGAGGTCAGAGCTCTCATAAACCAGTGACTTCCCAGAATTCCTGTCTCTAAACATTGCTTCATTGGGGACCAGGCCTTCAATATGATGAGACTTTGGGGGGACATTCCAAATCTAAACCCTAATTATTACATTTATATTAAGTTCAAAAACCGGCAAATGAAGCAATGTCTCAGGTAGTAATAGATTTACAATTTCTAAAGAAAAGTAGGGTAATGAGTGTTTATTCTACAAGGCAGCATAGTGGTTCTGTCTCCAGCCACAGAATGGGTTTGGTTGGAGAGAGCCTTGGGAGAGGCTCTGAGGTATCTGGCAGTGTTCCAGCGTACACAACACACACACACACACACACACCCTACCTTCATTCAGGTCAGGTCAGGCTGGAATTCTCTTTCAAGTCTGAGGTCTAATTTGTTGAAGCCTTTGTTTTAGTAACTTAAAGAATTAGAAAAATTGACTTGAAAGCTTTTTTCTTTTTGTTTATACCATAAGTAGATATTTGAATATTTAAGGCATGAGGGCTCTTAGAAATCATTACTATAATAGCAACCTGTCCTTCTCATTTTGAGGTTTCAAAGGTGGTGCAGTGTCTCATTGCAGAACTGACTGATGTCATGCTGTGAACTTCCACAAAACCATCTGGTCTGGCTTTTGCAAGGGATGAAAAAGGAAAACTTAGTGTGGCTTGTTATTACTTTTAAAAATGATTTTCAAATGAGCCCTGGCTTCAGCAGAGCAGGCCAAGGTTGTGTGGGGCTGAGGGCAGTGGACCAAGGCCAGCATCTTTGTGTTCAGCTGGTTGTTCAGCATCTGCTTGTATTGCCACTGCAGGAGGGAAAGTTCCTATTCTCTTTGATCAAATATTGCAAAAGGAGCCTAAAGCTGGAAGCTGAAGGTGGAAGGAGAGTGTCTCTGCCCTTGGGCCTGAGGACTGAGCCAGCCAGCTTCATAGGGAGAAAGTACCCTCCTGCTGTCTGGTTACAGGCTTCCCATAGGCAGTGCTGTTGGAGAAGAGGGGCACTTGGGAGCGAGGTGCCCTGTGCCCTCTCGACCCCAGACAGGTTCACCCTGCTGTCAGGCCACCACAGAGGCGGTGGTTGCTAGCATGATGAAGACACCCCATATGCTAAAGTGGCAGTAGTAGGGCTTGCTGCCTTTTCTCAGAGAAGAAAAGGAGTTCTTAACACCAATGCCCAGGCTTCTAAAGAGGGGGATGTGATGTCAGAAAGAGGAACTGTTTTGGGTTATTAAAATTTTTTGTTGCCACAATTTTAGTGAAAGATAACAGTCTTCTCCCCTCAATGTATTTTGTTCCCTTACAATGATTTTCAAGCTCACCTGTTTTTATTTACAATTGTGTTCTGATTGGGCCTTTGCTACAGAGAGGATCAGGGTAAGCAGGACCCTGAGAATGCTCCAATGCAAAGGAGGGGCGTGGGGAGTATAGTAAAAGGGTCTGATGAACCGCTGGAATATCTTAAAAGGTGGTCTAAACTTTTGAATTACTTTGTAGTTTCTTAAATTACTTATGGTCAGTCCTAGCAGAAGGAAATTGCCAAGGTTAATCTACCATGACTGTTGATTTTTTAAAATTTCTTCTTTTTGTGTGTGGCTTTTGGACAGTAACTGTATGTTCTCAATCCTATTTTTTAAAGTAAAGAGTTCTGTTCTTACAGAATACAATAATTACAGCTAAATAAGCAAAATTTCCCTGGTCCAGCTACCTAAAGCACTTACCAAACTTGTACATCAAGTGTAAGCTTCCTTTCTCAGATACTGATGGCAATAATGGTAGTTTGTGTTCTACGCTCTGTTTCTTTGTTCTGATACTCTTAGACATTTTGCAGATGAGGAATCCAAGGACTTAGATTGAGTCCCTGTCCCTGGTCACCCAGCTACCTAGTTCCAGGGCCTGGGCTCCCAAATGGACACCTGAGTACTCTCTACGCAGTATTAATTTGAATTGTCGTAGTGTTGCTTTTAGATGTTGTTCTCAAAACTTGTAATGGAAAGAAGCTACAAGGTACATAGAGCTTTCCCTGCCTCATGGGCTGTGCTCCTGCATTCCCCTCCACACTTCCCCTCTGCATGCATCTGATAAGCAGCTCCCTGGTAAGGGGGCAGCCCATAGCCCTGTTAGCTCTGCTGAAGGCCAGCACCTGTGCCAGTGATGTACTGAGATCTTTGTGCAGGGCACTGCGCCTGCCTGTTCTGGAGAAGCAGAGCTGTGGAATGATGGGTGCCACGCCTTATTTTAGCATCCTTATGGCATTGCTACTCCACAACCTTACAGAGTTTAATTTGAAAAAGATGGTTCTTGTGCTTTCTGTGCACAAGATACTGACATTGCCCTCTCAGTAACATAGCAATTAGATTAGAACAGGGAAAACAGATTTCCCATTCTACAAAGCTGATTCTGCTTTGCAGAGTCACAGAAGTCTAAACTGCAGGAGAGTTTGACACCCCCTGCACCACGAACACTATTTATTGCTGGACCCCTATGGCAAGCAGGAGGCCCTGTGGTCCTTGGATGGGCCCGGTTGCCTCAGCCATCCCAACCCTCTCCTCTTTATCTAAGGTGGGTGGTGAACTAGGCAGTCACACCATTGGAGCTGCTTCTGTCAGAACTTTTGTTATGATTAGTTGTGCTCTGTGTTTTAGTCAGCCTTTTTTCTCTCTCTCTCTCTCTCTCTCTCTCTCTTTCTCTTTTTCTTTTCTTTTTTTGCTGCTGTGGATAAAAGGCCCAACCAGAACAACTGTAGAGGAGAAAAAGTTTATTTGCAGGCTCACAGTTTCAGAGGTCTCAATCCATAGACAGTTGGCTCCATTCCTTGGGGCTCAAGGTGAGGCAGCATATCATGGCTGAAGAGTGTGGTGGATGGAAGTATCTCACACAATGACCAGGAAACAGAGAGGGGTGGGGGAGACTGAGACTCCACTCACCAGATACAAAATTTATACTCCAAGGCTACACCCCCAGGGACCCACCTTCTCCAGCCACACCATAACTGCCTTCAGTTACCACTAAGTTAATCCCTTTCAGGATTAACTCACTGATTGGATTAGGCTCTTGTAAGCCAATCATTTCTCTTCTAAACCTTGCTTCCTCTCACACATGAACTTTTGGAGGACATCTTACATCCAAACCATAACACTCTATTATTTCAGTGGAAGCCAACAAGGGTCACACCAACTGATCGGGGTCAGCAGCCCTGCTGAGTAAGTGTTTCCAGGTAGTGGTGGCATGCACCTCTGGCATGCACCAAGCTTGTGTTGTCTTTGATTTCCTGATGTCTACAGAGCAAATCAGTGGAGGACACCACCACAGTTGAGCTGGTCATTTCCCCAAGTTCTCACGGCTCCTTAAGCGATTTCCTTCAAGCAGGCTTCCTTGCACTGGTTCCCAGAGGCTCTTCCTACCCTGCTCAGAGGCCTCTGTCTCTTCACCTTGTGCAATAGCATCTCTCTGTGAATATGCATAAAAATTCCAAGAGGGACTTGAGTCAATGCACCGTAAATCCATTTTTATGTCAAAATTGTTTTATCATCAGTATATTTAGAGTATTTGACTCAATAAGTATACTTTACCCAGGATCAAAATATCCCCTTTACCATTGTATATATGCAGAAGGGGATTTGAGGAGAAGGAGGTAGGAGATGAAGTAGGGGGATTTATTTATTTATTTTTTTTTAACATTGTCAGATGAATTGCTTTTCTCAAACCTATTTGTAGTTTCTTGAATTTTTATTAGGAATTCAATAGGAAGGTAAATAATAGGGGCCTATTCAGGAATGTTTCTTCCCTGCTTGGAAATGAGGGTAGAACAGGACAAGACAGGACACCAACCCCCGAGTGAATATGAGCAAAAGAAGACTAAGCTTCAAAACCAGTGAGTGCTTAAGGCATTAGGTTGCCTACATTGGTATGATCTTGAGGCAGCTGGACCAGCCCTACCCCTTGAACAGGAAGCTACTACTTAGCCTATGTCCTTAGGGCTAATGCACTTATCAAGTCAGATCTTATTATACCAGTGGAAGGATCTGGAAGAAAATGCCAAACTTCACAATAGATTGCATATATTCAGTATCAAGCCTAAAAACAAGCTACAAAGTGCCATGTTTTCTGTGTGTGTGTGTGTGTGTGTGTGTGTGTGTGTGTGTGTGTGTGTGTGTGTTTTGGAGCTGTCTTTACTCAATAGTAATGGAATTGCTTCTGTGAGGTTTCTCATACTATTCCAGGGTCTCTGGCCTCATGGCCAGTGAACAGCCAAAGGACAGGACTCAGCTGACTTCACAGCCTTAGCTGTATCACAGATCACTTTAGAATAAAGGAACAGAATTGTCCAGGAAAAGTAGGTTAGCTGAAGTAACCCAGAGCAGATTTATGTAAAGCAGCTGTGTGGGTTTCTAATGATTAAAACATCACAATATTAATCTTAGACAATGTTCTCATTATTCATTTCTTGATTTGTGTTTTTAATTCTGTAGTAAGGGTTTTCAACCCTTTCAAAATGTCAAGGACTGATTTGGGGGGCGGGCAGTGATTGATGATTTTTCAGTGACAAAAATAATGCTTTTAAAAGGATTTGTCTTGGTAATCACAACATTATCTACATCTTCTATAAATAACAGTAATGTGTATTTCCAAGACATTTATTTGTCCATCAGATTTTGCTTGGCTTGTACACATAGGTAAGGTCATTGTTTGGTTTAATGTGTGTTTTGTTTTAGATTATCAGCTTCTTAAAATCAGAAGGTGCCATTAGCGGAAGGATCTTTAGGGCTTAAGAGATCACAGTGTGTAAATACGCCTTTATGAATGCCAAGTGACTGAAACAAGTTCGAAGCTTTACCCAGTGATTGGTATAAAGTTCTGTCAAATTCTTGGATGTTATGAAGATTTATCTTTCTAGTGAGTTTCATGTTAGAATTAAATCCACGATATTAAAGTGGAAGTAACTTTTCAATTCTTCAGTTAAAATTCTGGTGCTTGTGGCATTTACCTAATAAGATATTGTTAGTGGTAAGTGAATTAACTGAAGTTTTTTGAAGCATCAGTGGCTCTTAATTTTGTGGAATACATTATGAGAAACTTTAACATTATGTATCTATATATGTACAAATTTAATGACTCCAAATACTGTGTTTTAATTAAATATAACTACTGGTCACTTAAGTTAATTGATTATTTATTAAGACTTTGGACCTTGATTTTCATTTCCCCAGGTGTGGAAAACTAATTGACATGGTATCTTAGAAGGGATTGATAAGCATCTGTGAGGAGCCCCTTGAAGCTGGGGAGGAAGTCCCCTTAGTAGGATTGTGGCCTCAGGGACTAGAACTTGTACCTACCCCTGGTGATACTGTCCTGGAAGGAGAAAATACTAATTCAGAATCCAAGTTTTAGCATTTAATCCTGAGCAGGATGTAAGGCTGGGGTCCAGGATATTGATGTGGAGATAAGCTGGAATAAATCAAATTTTATCGTCCCCCTCTCCCTTTGGTGCTAGGGATCAAATCCAGGGCCTTGCACATGCTAGGCAAGCACTCTACCACAGAGCTACTACCCCTAAGTCCTATAAACCAGACTTTAAACCTAACTCTAGATTTGGTGTTGGGGACTTGTGGAAATTTATAGACTGCCTGGACAGCTCTGGCCCGGGCTACCTGCTTAATGTTTGTTCCTGTCTTTCATACTCATGGTCAGTACCAAGGCAAGAGGTTGTGGGTGAAGCCCAGCTGATGTTGTGGGCTGTTCCCATTTGTGATATGTGGCTCTCACAGAGGCTTAACTGGTGTTCAGTTCATGAAACAGGAAACAGTCATATGGGTATTCAGTAGGCTGCCCGAGTTTGTACTTGGCTGTCTGGCACCGAGGGACTTGAAAGACACCAGTGTGCTGATGTACAAAAGAAAAAAAGAAGGTTGGGTTTGAGTTGTGTTGAGTTGACTTGATGTGCTGATGAAATCCTTCCTGGTCTACTTACAGACTCTCATGATTAAAGCACTTCCATGTGACCTTAACTTCTTAAAGGGAGAACACTGCAACCTAGAGGTAAGCAGGGCTGTGAGGCCTGCATGAGTCCTCCCCTTCCTGAAGCCCTGGCTGCCTCTGCTTGTTGGGGTGCTGCAACGAGAAGCTGTCCAATTATCTTCTTCCAAAGCAGCCTGCTCTTCCCATCAGAGAAGTTGGTGATGGTGGTGTTTGGGGCAGAAAGTGACTTTTTACTTACATTATAAAAATCTCAAAACCCTTTTCTACTTTGAAATACAGATTGAGAATATGTAAACAGAAATTTATATACTAGTTAGTCACTAAATATTCCAGATGAGAAAGAATGCAGTTGCTTTAGTTCCTGGATGGAGTCTGTGAGCTGGTTGGCTGCTTTGGAGCTGTGGCCACCTCTCTCTGTCCAGCTGGGCACTCTGTTCAGAACTCCAGATTGTAGCTTGCCACCTCAAACTGCCAACTGCTGGAACACTGTGCTTCTTAAGGTCTCACTGTCTGGGTGTAAAGTTCTCACTCTGCCCTGGTGCTCTACTTGGCACACAGTAGGACGCAGCACAGTCCCTCCTTCAAGGAGCTCCCTGGCTCCTGAGGGCCCTGACCAGTATGGACATAATCACTGTGTAGTGGGAGTGCAGCATGGGGGTGTCTGATTCACCAGTGGGGTATTCCAGGATGGTGAGGAAGGGCTCTGTGTGGCTCTGGTGGAGCAAGGGAGGGAAAGGGGTGTTTGGGGCAGGTGGAGAAGCACTGCATATAGAAGTTCACTGGTGGCAGCAGGAGTGGGAGGAGGTTACCTGCACGTGATTAGGATTCTTTTATTATTATTTTATTTTACTTTTTATTTTTTGTACTGGGGATTGAACCCAGGGGTGCTTTTACCGCTGAGCTACATCCCAGCCTTTTTTATTTATTGAGACAGGGTCTCACTAAGTTGCTCAGGGCCTCGCTGAGTTTCTGAGCCTGGCCTTGAACTTGCCATCCTCCTGTTTCAGCCTCCCGAGTCACTGTGACTACCACCATGCCCAGTTTATGATTAGGATTCTTGGGGAGATGGTTATTAGTGGCCAACCAGTGAGGCTGCAGAGGGAACCAGGCATGTGATGTGCTTCACCTCACATCCTGAGGAACTTTGTGCCACATTAGGGAGTTTGGACTTTATCTGAAGATGCAAGGAAGCCATGGAAAAATTTTAGGGAAGCAAAAATGATGATATGTTGGCTGTGGAAACTTGGTTCTGGGGAGAGAGGCAGGATTAGAAGGAATCGGAGGAGCCCACGTGAGGGAGATACTGGTGGGTGGTATGGGGTTCAGAAAGACATCTGTAGGACTCATCATTTCATCTAAGTGGGGAGTAGAAGAGAGGGAGGTGAGCTGAGGGAAGCCCAGGACCTTGGGTTGGCCAAGGGGCGGATGGCTTGTGGGACTGGATGGCTTCTGGGACGTAAGGTGGGGAGCAGGTGTAGGGGTGATGGTGAGTCCAGGGTTGGACATTTAGGAGGAGATGGCCAGCCCATAGGCATGCAGTGCTGTCCTCTTTATGGAACCTCTTTGGTCCTGTGGTGGACAGTTTGCTGCCTGTCAGTCCCAAGACTCACTATAATCACTGCCACCTCCAACACACTTCTTTTTGTTCTCGGCCATGAGTGTTTTGTTTTTTCATTTCTCTGCCAATGGCTGATTGCTCTGCCTGGAGTACTTGCCCTTCTCCAGTTTGCCTGCTTGTGGATGTTTCTTTTACACTTTGTACAAATCCTTTATCTGGTGAACAGTTCCTCTTCTCAGCCACCTGGCCCTGATTTTTCCATATCAAATGTTTATACCGCAGAACTATGTGTTGCTTGTCCACACTGACTAGATTCAGCAAAGGATCTGAATTTTACTCTACACACAAGCTGCCCCACACCTGCCCTATTCAGGCTACTCTTTATATAGTGAGAGGAGATTTTTTATTTATTATTATTATTTTTTTGTACAGTGGATTGAACTCAGGGGCACTCGACCACTGGGCCACATCCCTAGCCCTTTTTTGTATTTTATTAGAGTTAGGGTCTCACTGAGTTGCTAAGTACCTCACCATTGCTGAGGCTGGCTTTGAACTCGGGATCCTCCTGCCTCCGCCTCCCAAGTACTGTGATTACAGGCATGCGCCACCACGCCCAGCTGAGAGGAGATTTTTAAATAACTAGTTTATACCACTTCTCTACTATTGAAATCCTCTCTGCCCCTCTATTTCTTATGTAATAATCAAAAAGATATGTGTATCAAGGAGAAGGTGTAGAATTATAGCTTTTTTCTAAAATCTTTTTTTATTCAAAGTTGTTGTATTTACAATAGTAGTATGCATTATAATTCATAATAAACATATAGAGCATCTTTTTACAAAACACTGTTTGTATACAATTTATATTCGTACCATTCAAATCTTCAATCATACATTTAGGATAATGACATCCATCTTATTCAACCACCTTTTCTTTTTCCCCCTACCTCCCCCCTTGCTCCCTTCCTTCCCCTCCCTCCCTTTGACCTTTCTAGCATTTCTCTAATCCTCCTATGTACCCCGACCCAACACCACTGTGGATCAGCCTCCTTATATCAGAGAAAACATTCGGTATTTGGATTTTTGAGATTGACTAACTTCACTTAGCATTATATTCTCCAACTTCATCCATTTACCTGCGAATGCCATTATTTTATTTTCTTTTATTGCTGAGTAAAATTCCATTGTGTATATGTGCCACATTTTCTTTATCCATTCATCAACTGAGAGACATCTAGGTTGGTTCCACAATCTAGCTATTGTGAATTGTGCTGCTATAAACATTGAAGTGGCTATGTCGCTGTAATATGCTGTTTTTAAGTCCTTTGGGAATAGACCCAGGAGTGGGATGGCTGGGTCATAGGGTGGTTCCATTCCCAGTTTTCCAGAGTATTCTTGTATTCTGTATTTTAAAATGTATGTGGCAATTGAGTTTTTTCTTATTTGATAAAAGGTAGAGTTGCTAATACATGAAATGTTTGGTATAGTATTTAGACAGGATTTGTTTTCTTTTTCTAGTGGTGCTGAGGGTTGAATCCAGGGCCTCACACATGTTAGGCAAGTGCTCTATCATTGAGCCACAAACCCAACCTCGCCTAGCACGTGCGCAGCCCGGGTTTGATCCTTAGCACCATGTAAAATAAACGCATTGTGTACAACTAAAGCAAATGAATAAATATTTTTTTAAAAATCTAATGTATATCAAATCAACAAGATTAATTGCTAAAAGAAACCCTGCTGAGCCACAACCCCAGCCCCACATTAGATTTTTTAATACAGGTAATCAAGCTGTGTCTGTTGTGTCACTCTGGTTCATTTGATACAAACTAAAATTCTACACAACTTTCCTGGGAGGCTTCTTAGGTTAAGTCTTTGGAGTGGGTCAGCTTCACAAAACCGTATGCACACCTGTATGTGAGAGCTTTATGTTTGTACATTAGAGTGGGGTCCCAGAATGTAGCCTTGAATAACTTGCCCCAGAGGCATCCCCTGGCAGGCTTTAGAGTGCTATACACACATCCCTACACCTGTGTTCTTCAGTTTGGCACTAGATGACTATGAAAATGTATTTTCTCTGTGCATAGCTTTGTGCTAGTCCCTAGGGATGTAAAGATGAAAGGTACATCTGGGCAGTGATTCTTTTTTTATTTAGGAGATTGGAATAAGGTAGAACCCCTTTTATAATGCTGCTACTTTTTTTGACTATTGAAATTATTTCCTTCTGTTGGTCTATAAGATATGTTTTTAAATTACTGTCCAGTGTAGTTAAGACATTAGACCTTAAAAATTCTAGGTTGTTTTATATACGTGAAGATATATGTAATAAATAAAAAAGTATTTTTTTGTTATGGTCTTTTTATTTATTTTGGCCTGTCCTTGATATTTTGTGGATAACAACATTAAAAGCCAAAGTTATTTTAAGCTGAAATTCCCCTTAACTCAAGCAAACTTCTTAAACAACAACAGTTGTTGGCTGTTGTTCTTAATATTATGAGAAGGGATAAATTAACCAGTCTGACGGTTATTATAAGCGTAAGAATTAAGTAAAAATTCTTATGCTACATTTTAAAACCCTATCCATATTTTTGTGTGGCAGTCTGTGAATATGTCTACATTCCTTATATAAGTATTTAATTTATTTCATATACATTTTGAAAAGTGTGAATTTTAAAAATATCTTTATTTATTACTTATTTATTTTTTTATGTGGTGCCTCATCCCTGTGAGGCAAGCGCTCTACTACTGAGCTATAGCTCCAGTTCCAAGTGTGAAGTTTGATTATATATTTATGTAAAAAAGATAAGCATTGAATTATTTTTATATATGTAGTAGAAATAAGTTAACTCCCTTGATTTTATAACCTTGCTGAGACAGGCTTATAGAGGATCCAGCCTAGTTAAAATGCTTCCTTCTTATGCACCACTAGTCTGGATGTTTGCACAACTAAAACCCTTGTTGGTGCTAACATTGTGCCTCCCTACACTCAGCATAATCCTGCAGGCTCTGCAGTGAAGTGGCCTGTCTGAGAGGGTGACGTCACCTTTCTCTACACATGCACTTGCGCATGCGGGGCGAGGGCGGTGCCTGCTTCTGGTTTAGAGATTTATCACCCTGCTCTTTATGTTCAGGAGTGAGTGTGGAAGTTTCCTCTGAATTAATTAATGAGTAAATTTCAGTAATTACCACCAAGACTCAGTACTAATAGGAAGCTACAAGCATACTATGTAATTTTGTTGCTGGTGTCTCAAAATAATGCTTTATTTATTAACACTTTTTTTTTTTTTTTTTAAATTACTGCTACAACCTGGGTTTTTATAAGTATAGTTTTTTTCAGTCTTTGGTATGAACAGTTTTCCCATTAGTAAATACTGAAGTGGAATAGCTGACAGGCAGATGAGATCTCTGGAAAGGGACAAGGAACACAGTTTGCTGTGTGGGCTGTCTGTCTTCAGATGGGGCCAACAGTCCAGAACCAGGCACTAGCTCAATTTTGCAACTCGAATGGTCAAGATGTGACAGTTTTTTAAAAACTGATTTTACTGGGGGAAAATCCCACTTAATTTGAGATTTATATAAAATTTCAAATTATAATAATCTACCATCAGTTCTGGGAGACATGGGGATTTAAACAACCACCCTGTTTTAGTTTTTAAATTTTAAAATTAGATTTATGTTTTAACTCATTTGATTCATTTCATCTTAATTTTTTATTGCCACTTATGTATAAAATATCGTTGGTAGTATGCTGCATAAAAGCTGCTGGTCATTCTGAAAATGTTTCGTTGGTATTTTTTTTCTTTTTAAATTAAAAAATTACCAAGAAGAGGGTTGTTGTTCTTTTTTCTATTTATTTGGTGTTTAAAATCTAATACCACAGAAGTGACTCAGTAAGTGAGCATTCAGGTCCTCAGTGACTATCTCAAAAAGGTATTTGTCATCAATAACAATGTAGCACCTCCTTGTAGGGTCTCAGGATAAAAAACATGAATAATTGATTTGACCAGAGGGGTGTTAGATCATTGACAATCCAGAGCAACTAAAAGATTTTCTGTTGTTGGATGACAACTTGTAGAATATTTCCTCTTAGGGCTGAGAGATTAGTTTTCCTCCTTGGAAATGTAAATCACACTAAAGTTGAAGTCTAAACTACAACAGAGCTTATATTTTACAAACTAAAAGTAGAGAGTGCTAAGGAATGTTGAGGTGCTTCGTGGGTGCTTAGGGGCAAGATGCTGAGAAGATGGTTTGTTTATTCCTTGATTCATTCCTTTGTTTTTTCATCTTTTACCCAGCTGTCCCACATGTATTGAGTACCCCTGGCCCTGTCCTAGTCATCTGAGGTATAGCAGGGAACAAGACAGACTTGTCTTCTGGCAAATTGGTTGATTTAGAGAGGAAAAAAACCTATCTGGTTAATGGACAACATAATGTTTATCGTTTTAAGAAACAGAGATTTCAGAGCAAGAACTTAAAACATTTATTCTCAGTTTGACATGCTACTGGCCCAAACAGCAATTTAAGAAATTTATCAGGATACGTTTTGACAACATAACATCAGGTTGAATCTTGGGGTTGAGGTGTTCTTAAATATTCAAATTTAATTATATTAGGGACAGGCTCTGTGTGTATGTGTTTTGACTTGAAACCAGAAAAAAAATAATCACCTAGCATACCTACACATTTAATTTTAGGTAACAACTGTGCAATATGAATTTTAACTCATACTGTTTTTCCCCAACAGTATTCAGGAAATACTAGTGTAAAGACTTTAGAGTAGAGGCAGGCATCATCATAGGAACATTCTGAACACATGACTTATAGACCTAGTTCAAAAGAACAGTTGTTGCCCGCCTCTTTTGGACTCCCCTGAGAAACACCTCTGCACCTACACAGAAGCCTGTGTAGACTCCATCCTGTGCTGGGCTCACTATCCCCTGAAGCTAGCATTTCATTAAATCCACATTGGCTTCTTTATTTCAGACAGTGAAATGTACTTTAAACTATAACAAGAATTGTTATAAAAATCCAGTCTGATTTTCTGCACACTTTAGGCTCTTAGTAATTTTAAAATTATCTGATTCAAAGAATAGGTTCAACTAAATGCCTCCTGGTTTTGACCATTTACCTCCAGATTAATTATCAGAATCCTTTTAAGTTATTGCTTTTCTTCTGCTCTTTCTCTTCATCTCCTTCTAATTTTACCAAATTTTTTCTTTGTGGCATTCTTTTCCATCTGTTAGTGGCATCAGCAAACCCCCTTGGTGGCACATAGAAGTAAAAATGTTGCTGACTCCTGGTCTCTGGCATAGAAGTAAGGTTTGAGATCTCAGAAATCTCTCTCCAAAATGGTATTTGCTGTTTCTTAACCTGTGGGACCTTGGGAAGTGTATGTGTGCTTCCAGGTAACAGTCATTAAGTGTAACAAATATTTGCTCCTATTCAGCAAGTTTAGAAACCACAGATTCTTTTTTTTTTTTTTTTCCCCCATTAGAGCATTAGCATTATACAAAGTAGTTGTGTTCATTTTGACAAATCATACATGTAAAGAATTTGTTTTCAGTTTCCCCTTTCTCCCCTCTCCCCCCACCCTATTCTCCCTCCTTTACTCTACTGATCTTCCTTTTGCTTGCTTATTTATTTATTTTTTGATTGGTACTTTCTAGATGTACATGAAGTTGAATTTCCCTTTGGTACATTTACATATACATTTAATATGATTTTGTTAAATTCATTCCATATTTCTTCCTTTGCTTGTTCCCTCCCTCATTCTCCTTCTCTTTCTCCTCCATTGACTTCCCTATATATTTATGATATCCAGTCCTCTCCCCCACCACCTTTATTCTCCTGTTTCGCTCTAGCTTCCACATAGAGAGAAAACATTCGGGGACTCTTGATTTTTCTGAATCTGGCTTATTTTACTTAGCATGATATTCTCCATTTCCATCCACTTACTGGCAAATACCATTATTCTTTATGGCTGAGTAAAACTCCATTGTGTATATATACAACAGTTTCCTGATTCATTCATCTATTGACGGCATCTGGGTTGATTCCATAAATTGGCTATTGTGAATTGTTACTGTTCTTTAATACAGGAGTCAAGAAAGCCTGAGGAGCTGAGTCTTTTCTGCTTTTCTGCTGGTCTTTTCTAGAACCACTAGAATAGCATAGAAGCCATTTATTTTTAATGTTTGAAAACTTTTTTATAGCAACACACTTTTCATAAATAGCTCTCCAGGGCATGGAACAGAACCTTGCCTTTTTGATCTGAGGAACTTCCATGGTTGGGTTCTTCCTGCTTTTTATTGACACTACGTGATATATTTAATAGTTTCAGTATTTGTACATACTTCCTCCGTCATTTTCTTATTGAATGTGTTCTTTAAAAATGGGCATGAGATTAAATTAATTTTAGGTGACCACCATAGTAGCTACAGACTTAATTTCTTTGTGTGGCTAGTTTTATATTTCTTTCCTCTGTTTTTTTTCACTGTTGTATAAGCTTTATTTGACAGTTTTAATAAAATTCACATCTTACTTTCTGTGACACATCTTAAAAATGTCACAGAAGACTGGCTGGAACGCATATTGTAGTCTGTGTTTGGGCATGTGTGTGTATCACAGTAAAGGTGCAGCATCCTTCACATGGATTTGCTGTTGACTCACATGCCTTTCCTCTCCTGGAAGTACTGCCCGTCTTATTTAATTCGAAGGGGAAATCAAGGGATTGATAAGCTGAAGTAACTACAGCTCTAAGAAACTAAAGATCACATGGGAATGAGTCTTTGGCTCATAATGGGCATAGGAAGTTGAGATTTTTATTGTTTTGGATTTTGTGTCTTGTTTTCAAACTCAATGTAATCTTCTTCCTGTGGGTGGCCTGGAATATAGCAGCTCTGACTTCTATCACTCATTCCATCATTGGCAAATAAATAGATGTGATTCAGAAAGTCAACAGTAATTGTCAAGAGTGCTTTGGAATGATGAGTCAAGTCATTTAGTCCTCTATTGGTATATCAGCGCCTGGATGAGGACATTCTTCTTGAGAGGGGTTGTGTGACTGACAAGTGGGGCTTTGTTTCTATAGCATAGAGGCTAGGACTGCAGTTGGTGGTAGCATTTGCCAAGGGCTGTCCTTTGTCCTGGCCAGGACACATGTAGCGATGAGCTTGTGGAAATTGTAGGAAGCATGCTCTCTTATCTGAGTAGTAGAAGGGGAATCCTCTTGTCGCATACCTGTAGGTTGGGATGTACTGCTATAGCTTAATCCTTCCTAGTTTATGTGATGTATCACCTCATTGCATAGGTTCCCTAGCATCTTGTGCAGCTTATGAAACTTTTCATTATCTGCCTTGTTTTATGGTTATTATAAACCTCTTTGAGGGCTGTCATTGGAACTATTCCCTTTTGTGTTTTCCCAAGTGTCATTTGTGTCCATCAATGAATCTAGACACAGTCAGTCTTTGTAGATACTTTGCATGAATTACAAAGACTAACAGTGAATTGTTCAAACAAGATTGCATACATTTAAAAGTTTCGAAGGAACCTGATAATGAAATTGCAGAACTCTTGGTTCAGATGTTTGCCTTATGTAAATATCTACTATTTTAGAAACTTACTGTGTTGCCAGCACAAACTAGTGCATTGGAAAGGAAAATGGCCTGGTGATCTGGAGGCATGAGGTCCGTGTTGATCCTGTCTATTACTGGCCCACTGGGAACCTCAGGGCCCTCAACAGGATGTGCTTGCAGCAAGCAAAACCTGCGGTGAAGGACAGTGTTATCATTAAATTCTATAAACGGGGTTCTTTATACACAAGTAAATATTCTATGAACAGGCAGATTTCCTTAAAATATCAGAAGACAAAATACTAATTTCTGTATTCTTTGCACCTATGAATGATGTGTGGAAGAGACTGGATTCTGTTGATTTTGTTATTTGTTTGCTTGCTTTAGCAGGCAACTAGTTTGGCTGAACCCAAACTGCAAACTCTGTCTCTTTTGCAGTATGTAGCAACTCAAGTATCTGTTCAAATGTTTAATCCTTAGCAGGGCCACATGGAGCGTACCTGTGCATGTGAGACTCAGTGGAAAGCTTGCGGTTTGGGCCAAGTTGATACTTCAAATCTGGGACCCCTCTTTCCCTTTTCCAAAATTTCTCCTCTCTGTTTCAATTGCTAAAGTAGATATAAGTACATCCTGGTTCTTGTTTGAACAGCATACAACAGCTAACAGCCCTAACAAAAACAAGTATACTCCATGCTATTCCCTTTTCCAAACACATCTCCCTGCTTTTCATCCTCTAGTGCCTTGAGCGAGTCATTATTTATAGATGTCATCAGTGTCGGCACTAGTTCAGTTAGCACACTGGAAGTGGAACATTGATCATTTAAGTTTAGTACTTGTCTTGCTTTCTAATTCCAAGTATATGTTTTGTAATGGTTGTGTTACCATCCTAACATTTTGGATACTTCGCTTGTACTGTTAGGCAAAAACAAACAAAAATGGGTATGGAGAAGTAGTCTTTTTTTCTAGGGATTTTTTCTACTAGTAACGATGACAGTGACTAGTGTGATGAGCATCCCTGAGTCAAGATTACATCTATTAGAGACCTCCAGCACAATATCCTAAGTCATAATTATGAATATGAACATTTTTACCAAATTTCAAAGTAGGCATTTGCTCTGGGGAGCTGGGCTAGACATGTTTGGGCTGCAAGAATTTCTTGTTTAGATGCTTTCGTCTTGGCCTAAGTTGCCTGCTGCATGCTTCTTTTATGCAAAATTCCATGTGTCCTTCTTAGATATTGAGGGGTAGAGGAAGAGTTGGTTTTTTAATGAAAAGAGGAACCCTGATCACCCTAGAAGCTGAAGCAGCACTGGTCCACCTTACCCCATTAGCACTGGTGTTCCTCCAAGGGGGCACAACCCAGAAAGCCTGGAAGGAGAGAGCCAAGAAGCAGTGGTGGCTGGTCCTCAACTATTTATAACCCCCCCTTCTCTTGCCAGGCCACGGCTTATTTTTAACCAGGCTCTGAAAGTCTGAGAGGAGGAGACATTGAGCTCCCCCTAGAGAGTTTAGCATGCCACAAATAGCAGGTTTTACAACGCATTGCTGCTGTTTTCTTTGCCAGTATGTAATTTACAAGATTAAAATGAAGATTTGGTAAATGATATAGACTGATTTCATATCCTGTGTTTTTGGGGCCAAAGTTTTATTGCTAGAAATGGCCAAGAGTCCTTTGGGACACTAACCTTTGGGAGTATATACAGATCATCACTCCTCATAGCCTGCTTTTCATAAAATTTAAAATTTTCTCATATGATGATGGTTCTTAATGTAATGGGTGGGAAAAAAGCTACAGTAGTGGTATTGAATGCAATGGGCTTTAAGCGTCACTCCTAGTAACTTTATTTTCTCTTTGTGTATTTCAGGGTTTCGAAAAAATGATGAAATGAAAGCTATGGATGTTTTGCCAATTTTGAAGGAAAAAGTTGCTTATCTTTCAGGTAAAGTCTAACTTTCTAATCTGCTTTATTTAACTAAACTAGCACATTATCAGAGTTTGACATACTAAACTAGTTCACCTGCCACAGCATATAAACAAATTGGCATTTTAGTTGATTTTTAACTTCTTTATTCTTGTAGCATGTTCCTGAGAAAACTAATGCCCAAGCCATTTTCTTTAGGTAGCAGGTACATCATAAGTCAGGGAGCACTGTTGATCAAAATATGTCTGTCATTCAACAAATGCTTGCTTGCTTTGCCCCACGTAATAAGTGAACCCACTGAGTTTTAAAAGTTGATCATTTCAGCAAAGTGGTAGGACTGTGGCTGTGTGTAGATGTGTCCCCAGAGTCTGGAGTTACTAGAACCCTCATCATGAACCATAAAGTCTACCAGCTGAGTCCTCCACTCCTCTGACTTTTGGGAATGTGGAAACAGACTGGACATACATGGGCTGTAGGGCACCTAACCACTCTCCCCTCTGCACACAGAGGTCAGGTTTTAGCCCCTTTTGATGTTCTCCTTGGGCTTTACCTGTGATGTAGACAGAACAGCCATTAGGTATACACCTTTTGGGCACTAGTTCTCTTGTTACAGAACAAAGGTTTGCAAGATTTTTCTGCTCTGTTTTAGCAGGGAGTAAATCTGTACATTGTCATGTGTTCCTAGGCAGTCTTCCTGGAAACCTTTCCTTGATTCATTTTTATCTTTCTTGAACAGGTAGAGTGCTGATCCAGTGTATCTTCTTGAACACATTTCAGTTTTTAATTTATAACACTGCAGGCTGTTTTTATTTGTTTTGAGTGTCCTTTGGGAATGTGTGTGGTTCTGGCCTATATTTAGCATGAAGCTTCCTATGGTGTTGTTGCCAATCTTGCTTTGCTTCATGTCCAGCAGTATTTCTTGGCCCCTGGTAAAGACTGTTTGATGATTTTGCAGAAGTGAATCTAATTCATGATGCATTTGGAATGTTAATAGAAGAGCACAAGAAGTTCATGAGGAGAAGAAGGTACTAAATTGTTGGAAGTACATGATAAAATAAATAAATGAACTCCTGGTTTGTAATACACTGAGTTTTAAAAGTAGCATACATTTGCTCTTTGTATAAGTGTGTGTGCACGCGCGCACGGTGCTGGGGATTGAACCCAGGGCCTTGTGCATTCGAGGCAAGCACTCTGCCAACTGAGCTATATCCCCAGCCCTCATTTGCTCTTTTGTAGTCATTTACTGATACATTGCATAAAAGCACATGCTGGCTTTATGAACTTCAATCTGTAGTTAGCAGATTTTTAAGTTAGTGTAACTGAAAGACTGTACTTACAAATGTTAGAGGCACAAGTGAGGAAGGCTTAAAGAAAGCCAATTCCACAAGTTTGTCTGTTTAGTTACTAGAGTCAGGGTCTGGGTCCCTGTTGCTCTGCCTGCTCCTGGGTTTTGAGACATGTTGTTCTATATTCTTTCCTTAAGCATACAGATATGGACAGATGTAGATAGCAGGACAGTTAAGGTTGGTGGGCTTTGTTTGTGTTCATTCTCTTATTAGGCAGTAAATGAATTTATTATCAGGTGGCATTTCTTATTGTCAAAACTAAAACTCTTTATCTTTAATCAAAGAATTAAAACCAGCAGTCCTCCTGAGTTTGTCATAAATCCGTAGTGAAACTTTAAATTCTGCAGCATTAAAGTTGGATATCTTTGGTGGGGAGAGACGTTTTGCAATTACCACAAATTAGTACAGAACGGTTTTAAAACATGAAAGATGGCAGGACTTGCCAGCTATGGAGCAAAGCAAAGTCAGTAGTACTGCCACATTTTTATAGTGTTTCCTGCATTGTGAACAGAATGGTCCAGCTACATTACATGAGTTCATTGCTGATTGTCTTTAGCTCATTGTTATTTTCTGTTGGAAAGAAAGGGGGGAAAATCACAAAATTTAAAACAAGTTGATTACTTGTGTTGGAATATTATGTTTTTGAAAAATTCTAAAGAATGAATGAATTTTCATTAAGATATAATTTGCCTACCTTTAACTCCACCTCCTAAAATTGTATGATTTTAAGTACTTGTTTGAGTAAATTTTAGTGTATTCACAAGGCTGTGCCACCACCATCATCTAATTCCAGAACATTTTCATCACCTCCCAAAGAACCCCACACTCAATTCCCCTGCCCCTATCCCTGGCAACTACTAATCTACTTTCTACTCTGAACTCATTTTTTAATATGCTAGGGAATATTTGTAAAAACTGTCCATGCAAATGGCCTTTAGTAATTAAATGTAAGAAGAATAGCAAGGGCTTTAGTAAAAGCAGGCTAAAAGATAAGTGATTCTAAGACATACTTGTTAGGGCAGAATCTCTAACAAACCACTTAGAATTCCTTGAACTTGAATATTATGGATCCTTAATCTTTAGGTACTCTAAAAATGCTCATTGCACTGAAGTAAGATAGCAACACAGTATGTCCTACATTTAGGATAAATTAAATGAAGTTAAATGGCACATCTGATGCTGTAGTTTGAATGTGTTCCCTCCAAAGTTCAGGGGTTAGTAGCATAATGGTCTTAGAAAAGGCTGCTTGTGGCAGAGCGCTTGCTTTGTGTGTGTGTGTTCAGCCTGGCTTCAATCATCAGCCCAGGTTGGGCAGGCTACATACTGTGTGAGGATGCAGCATCCCTCCCGGCTCTCCTCCAGGGAAGATGTGGTCTTTGCCAGGTAACCCAACCTGCCATCATCTGAATCTTAGACTTCCCAGACTCCAGAACCAGGAGAAAATACATTCGTTCCTTATAAGTTATTCAGTTTGTGGTATTCTGTTTATAGTAGCACAAATGGAGTAAGTCAGAGAGTGAGTAAAAGAAGTGTTCTACACTTCATATTTAATGTGGTTTATACACACAGCAGTCTCCCCTGCCCCCATCTGTAGTTTCACTTCCCAAGCTTTCATTTACCCATGGTCAGCTGTGGTTGGAATACCAGTGTTTGTTTTTACTCTTTCCAAAGAGATTAGATCATGTGGGCAAATCCTTTATTACAGCATATTGTTATAAAAGTTCTTTTTTATGGAGTTATTGTTAATAACTAACTTATAAGTTAAACTTTATCATAGGCATGCATACACAGGAAAAAAACATTGCATGTGTGTGCACACTGTGCTCTGGATTAGTTTGACATAAATTTTGCTTATAAATATTTAATATATATTTGTGTGTGTATATATATGTGCATATATATATGATAAGTTTTTAAAAACCCACTATCACTAGCTGATCTAAAATTGAATTATAATTCTTTAATCTAAAGAAGCCAATCAGTATTCAAATTTCCCTGCTCATCTCTCTTAATGTTTTTTAACAAATTTATGTTACAGTTGGTTGAGATGTCTGGTAAGTCTCTTCTAATCTATAGGTTCTTCATTCTTTTGCTGTTTTTGCTTTATCCCCTCATTTATTAGGTGAGGAGGTTGGGTGTTTTACTGCAGATTTTTCATTGTTCTAGATTTTGTTGGTTGTGTCCCTGAGTGGTCATTCACCATGTTTCTCTTCCCCTTGAGTTTCCTGTAAGCTAGGAGTTAGGTCTTGAGGCTTTATGAGACTTGGCTTATATTTTGCAGGGAAGGAAAGGGAAATACTTGGTGGTGTTTGGTTCTGTGGGGAATTCATTGGGAGAGTCTGGTTGTCCCTTTCTTATGTTAACCCTTCGTGATGGCCAGGATTTATTGATATCTCTGATTTGGTGTTGCTCCCATTGAATGTCTGAATAACTGAGTTAACAGATATTTTAAGACTTCTTTTAGAGACTAGACAGTACATGAGAATCATTTTAAGTATTCACAATCAGAATTAAATTTTGTACTATTTAGAATGTGTGTAATCATTCTAGAAAATTGGAAAAAACATTGGTAAAATATGTTTTCAGAATACCATCATCTTCTGTGTGTGTATATTTTTTTGTTTGTTTTGTTGTTGTTTTGAGATAGGATCTCACTGAGTTGCTTAGGGTCTAAGTTGCTGAGACTGGCCTTGAACTTGCAGTCCTCCTATATTGGCCTCCTAAACTGCTAGGATTACAGGCATGCCCCACTGTACCCAGCATTGTAGATTATTTTGATCGTACTAAAGGGAAGGTATCTTTTGTTGTATTCTTGTTTGGATTTTAATTTTATCCCTGCTAATGATGTTTGGTACACAGAATAATTACGAGTTTCGTATTGTAACTTGAAGTTTGAGATTTTCTGGTGATGATCAGAGTCATAAAACTAAATGAAGGACCTCTTAGAGAAGGATTTATTTTCCTTTTCTATTTTCCTAACAACCTTGAGGGAAGTAATACAGTAAATGTGACAGTTCAACGAAAGTACCCAGTGGTACTTTGTTCAGATTGTGTTCCTGTCAGTGAGAAATCTGCCTGCCTGCCTGTCAAGGTCAAATGCACTGAAATTTGTACTCACCGTGCATGGTGTGATTTTTCTCAAGTCCTTGAGCTAATCTAGTTCTGCTTTAAAGTGCCCATCTTTCCCTTTTTGTACATGTGACTTTGTGTAAGAGTTTGACAAAGGTTGGCCATTGGTGGTCAGATGCCCCAGATGCTACATTTAAGAGGTCATCATTGGATAAAGTTTGAATAGCATTCTTTTCTTTTTCCTTTTAAGACTTTTAAGAACCCAGATTAAGTGATGGAGAAGAAGAGAAGGTTCCAAATGCAGGGGAGGGGACAGGGAATGGGTGTGAGGAAAGAATGGAGAGACGAGAGAGGCAGTGTGGAGGTGACTGGAGCACACGCACAAGAACCTTTTCTCCTCACGTGTGAACTTAAAGAAAGGAGTTCTTCCACACATTGAAGGAAAAGACAAGGCATCTGCTGAACCTTCTATTTGTCTTTCAAAACTAAGACTTGTTCTTCTGAGTCCCGTGAGGAGGTTCAGCAGCCTTGCACAGCTCAGATGCTATGAGGACTCTTGGGCCATGCGTGATTCTTCCACATTCTGTGGTTGACCTAGGTATCGTTTGGACTGAGTGAATAGATGACAACATTGGACTTGAAATGTCTCATACAGAGTCCCGTCTCATTGTCCTTAGTCTAAATGTGTTCCCAATGTTTGTTTTTCAGGTGGTAGAGATAAGCGTGGAGGTCCCATTTTAACATTTCCAGCCCGCAGCAATCATGACAGAATACGGCAGGAGGATCTCAGGAGACTCATTTCATATCTAGCCTGCATTCCTAGGTAAGTTCTGTGAGGCTTGTGGCCTGTCACTCTTTTCATAGTTCCAAGAGATGTGGCACTATGCTTTTAGGAAATAGCCAGGTGGTAGCCATGACCTTAAATGATCCTTCTCATTTCTAATTTTCGTCTTGTGTGAAATATTCTGGGGGCAGGGACAAAAAGTTAGGCATTCTGTGTTAAAGAGCACTGTGTGTTGATAGTAGATTGGGAATCTCATTTACCTGGGACTTTAAGACCCCAGGCACCTGAGTTAGAAATCCAGCAGTTACCAGTAATGAGTCCAGCACCAAGACTCAGTGGACTGCATGGTAGAAATTGAGTGCTGTTTTTGATTGTGCATTTCTGTTCTCATGCTGATCTTCTGTTCTTTACAAATATTCTCTTGCTTTGTAGCATGAAGTTTGTGGGGGCATTAAAAATCCTCATCAGCTAATATACTCAGCATCAGCTTGGGAACCCCATTATGCCTGAGACTCCATTAGTGGTAGGGAGAGTTTTCGTGTGGATGCTGAAGAATGCCAAGGACAAGCAATGCTGCATTTTCTGGAGAGCCCTGAAGTGAGGAGCATTGACTTATAGGAACTCTTCCATGTCTAACTAAACCTGAGGAGATTAGAATTTTTGCTTCTGCTCTAAGAACAGAGGAGATTTCCCCCTCATTAAAATCTTCATTTAGTTGTTTCCAGGTATTTTTTGGAAAAAAGAATCCAAAGACATGGCCATGCCTGGACCAAGAGACTGGGTGTGACAGTTGGAGGCGTGCTTCCCTATAAAGAAAGGGGAACTCCCTGTGTTTCTTCATTCAGGGTGCAAGCTGAATGAGAGCATAAATGAGGTCTTCAGTAGAGTGAGGAAGCATTTCCCGAGACACTCAATTTGGACATGTGAAAGAAGACTTGGCAGAGGAGGAACTAGAGTAGATAGTAACTTTTTAAGGGATGTGTTAAGCAAAAGAATAATATGAAATAGTCAATAACAATGTGATGGGTTTTAAAAAGTTGAGGTGAATGTAACTGATCAACCATAGTTGGTGGTTTGTGATGCTTATAATCTATTTAATCACACCATCCAGGGAAGACAACTGTGCCCTTTGGTATCAAATCTTTGCAGTGGCTTATGGAAGTCTTGATGATTTACATATATGGAAAACAGTTTCTCTTTCCTCTTATTCTGGTACTTCTTTGGACTGCCTAACAGTGAAAAATCATAGGTTGGGTAAAGAGTTTATTAGTTATTTACTGCTCACTATCATTTATAAATAATAATATAGTTTATAGCTACCACTTACTTAGTTCTTATGTGCCAGGTTCAGTGCTGTTGATGGAAAAGGAAATAGCAAAATAGGACGATCTTGAAAACAAACAAACAACTTCTCTTGCCAACAAAAGTGGTACTGTCAGTGGGTTAATAAAAAATTAAAGTTAGGGCTGGGGTTGTAGCTCAGTGGTGGAAAATGTGCTTAGCATGCACAAGGCCTTGGGTTCCACCCTAGCACCAAAACAGATGAATGAATGAGTGAATGTTGAATTTGGTATTCATCTAGGTAATTTTAAAAATATTTACATAATCAGAATACTATATATACCTTTGACAATTTGCTGTCTAGTTTTGAAATCTATGTTGATAGTAAATATAAAAAATTATTTTATATTTCCTTGATCTCAAATAATTGTTCATGTACATTTTGGATCATTTAGATGACCAACTTTAAAGAAAAAACACCTTGATGGAAAATTGTGAGCATACACACAAGTAGAATAGTGTAATAAGCAGTCATGTCATTTGTAAATTCCTCTGAGACAGTGCGGGGCTCCCACCCCTACCTGAGGAGGACCTCAGAATCAGACCAACTGACCTGGAGCTGTTGATTTACCTTGATTGGTTTTCTCACGTATGAAATGTGGTAACTGTCAACTTTTTCAGTGCTGTGACTAAAAGAGCCAACAAGCACAAATTTAGAGGAGGAAAAGTTTATTTGGGGCTCACAATTTCAAAGGTTTCAGTCCATAGACTGTAGGCTCCGTTCCTTGGGGACTGATGTGAGGCAAAACATTGGTGGAAGAGTGGGGCAGAGGCCGGGAAGAAGATAGAGAACTAAGCCCAGCTCAAAAAATACATATCCCAGAGGCACACCCCCAGAGACACACCTCCTCCAGCCACACCTTGTAACTGCCTACAGTTACCATTCAATTAATGTCTATCAAGGGATTAATTCACTGCTTGGGTTAAGGCTCTTATAACTCAATCATTTTATCTCTAAACCTTCTTGCATTGTCTCACACACGAGCTTTTGAGGGATACCTAATATTGAAATTGTAACAGATATTGTACAGTATACCTTGGGGTCCCCTGTGTGTTGAGCAGGGCTCTTCATGCACACCAGCACAGTGGCCCAGTGCAGGAGCTGCTTCGGTAGTAGTACCGTGATCTCCTCTCCTGCGTGCTCTCTTCCTTCCTGCAGCCATGCTTTCTAGAAGCAGATTGTGTTGATTTCTTCTACACACCTTCTCCAGTGTCTGTGTCCCACAGTTGAACTTAAATGTGACCCAAGCAGCTTTGAGTTGTTTCAGTGCTATTACTTGGTCACCTCCCCACTCCCCTTTGAAATAACAGAATAACAGAGTGGATCCACAGGGTTAATGTTTGAGGATCTTTCCATCACCTGCTAAGAGGAGCTAGTGGCAGCGGCACTTCTTGCTGGTATCATTGGGATTCCTGCACAATTAAAAAAGTAACATGATTATTGCTCTTGTTGTTTGAATGTTTTATGGTAGTTATATGGATAAACCACTCTGACTCTATTGTCCTTAAGGAAATAACGTGAAGATTGTTGATTGATTGATTTGAGTACACTCACATGTAAGGTACTTTCTTCATCTTGGAACTGAAGAAAGTAAAATTTTTCACTTTTAGAGATCTGGCTTAAGAGGGGACCTTAGTTTTATCTAATTTTCTTTATCTTACAAATAAAGTGGGACTCTTAGGTAAAACTGTTTGAACACTGGTTAATCATGCTTTCTAAAGAGCAATGTCTGTCTTTAGGTAGAGATGGGGCTTGGAGTCCTCCTGTCAGCTACTGCACGTGCTCCTTCCATGCTTATAGAGAGCGGCTGGATTTGGGGATGTTCACCAGCCATTGTTCTCCTCATGATGACAGACTTTTGACCAGACTAGAGCAAATGCACGGGAAGGCTGTGCCTCCCTGCCCAGGCAGGTGCTGTTTCCACTACTCGGGAAGTCACTGGGTGGTGGCTGTTTGATGCTGGAGGAAGGAGAATAGCTAATTCTCCTGTAAACTGGGCATGCTTGGTGTACTCTTTGGTTTTGTTGTTCACAGGCTTGTTCCTGTTAGGTCTAGATCTACTCAGGATTCCTCTCAAGCCCTTTCAAGTGCAGGGGCTTTGTAGTTTGTGTGCATACTGTGTAAGGACACACCGGGAGAAAGGCTGCAAGGGAATTTATTTTGGTATGGTAAAGACTGATACTTGAAATGCAGTCTGCCAAACAGCAGCTGGTAAAACAAACAATACGCGTTGCTACGGTTTTCCAGTTTCCTGTCTTTGGTGTACAGTAGGTGAATATGTGAACCTGAAGTTGAATACCTCAGCCGGACAGCAGGCTTCCTTTGAGAGTGCTAGGCACCCTCCTCCTCCTGAGCTCTGGCTGCACTCACCCCAGCACCTCCGGAGCCCTGGAGTCTCTGTGATGGGAATCTTGCAGAATTGCAAACCCTGTTACAGCCCACAGAGACCCACAGTACTTAGTTTTGGTGACTCAGGGAACTTTAAAAGACCATTTCCTCTAGGTTTTTGAAGAAGGTTAGAAAACAAATGACACTTCTGCCTGTGATGTTACCAGGATTGTGCTGGGACCTGCTGTGGGAAGAAGTGATAGTGATCTCAGGAGGAGCCCTTGAGCCAGCGCCAGCTCTTGTCAGGTTCATCTTCACTGGGGCGTTCACAGGTTAATCACACCACTCCTCTGTGGCCTCACCATTCCGGGGATAAGCTTGGCTGCTGGATCACCTGTTTTCTCTTCATGGCTTTACACACCAGGTCTCTCTGTGAGCTGGGTTCTACTGCTGGAGTACAAATAGACATTTCTGGAATGCTTACGTGACACCTGTTACACTGACGTGTATGTCATAACTTCTTTGCATTTGTGAACCTCTGAAAGCCACTTACTCTGGTTTGAATCAATGTAAGAAATGGCTGCGGGGGCAGGGGGGCAGATGGGAAGATAGGGGAAAAGATTGTGCGAGGAATCAGAAAATTGGTTTTAATTCTTACTTTTTTGTTGTTAGCTTTTAAACATTATTTAGTGAAAGCATTTCAGCTTCTGAGTTTTCAGTTGAGAATAGATTTTTTAGGGTAATTATATGGGGCAGAAAAATGTCCAATGCCTTTCCATCACCATAGTACATTTGCGTTAGGTGGAAGCCTCTGTCTCTGTGAGTGCTCGTCCATTTTCAGGTGTATTCCCAGGACCTTGCAGCCATTACCTTGTTGGTGTTGGCACTGGTATCAGGAGCTGGAGCAGACTGTTGGAGTCCACCTGTAATAGTGAGGATTATGGTGCTCCTTAGCTGTGGGGCCATGTGGAAGCCAGCATCAGAGCTTCCATATGTGTCCTTGAAGTTATAAAATAATGAGACCAGGTACTTTTTGACTGTTTCAGGACACCTGGACTCTTATTTTATCTTCATTGCAGCTGTGCATTATATGGGAATATACTTAGGGGTTGAGATTTACTAAAATTAGAAACTTGGTTGTTGTTTTGTTTTTAAGACTGGGTCTCAAACTTCTGAGCTCAAGTGATCCTCCTGCCTCAGCCTCCTGAGTGCTGGGTCTAGAAGCCACTACACCTGACTAAAACTAGCATTTTTGTTTGTTTAACTGCCAAGAACCTTTGAGATAGTCACTGAGGACCAGGGGCCAGCATTGTTACCACCACTACTTTTGTGCCATCAGTACAAACAGATGTAAAAGGCAAATAAAGCCTCAGCACTACTACAAAATTAGATGTGCTCCACAGGGCCTGGCAGAAGAGTGAGAGGAACCCCAGAGATGGGTAGACCATGCTTGGAGAACGGCCAGGGATAGGGGAATGGGAACAAAATGGGGTACTGAGAAGCTCTCAGCACTGCCACACACACTGGTGAGGGTCATTTTCAGAGCTGTGGGGAACTCCTGCCCTTGACCTGGGCTCGGCATGCCATCCTGGGTTTGTACCTCTTTTGTTCTTTCAAGGGACGTTTGCCTATAGTAGTTAACTAGACAAGTATGTGATCAGTTAACACATCAAAGGCCAGAAAAATGAGCATGATGGTTGGTCTTGTCCTCCTGAGGAGAATACAGGCTACAAAACCAAAAGTTAAAACTCTACAGGTTTGTGAAGTCAAACCCTGTTTGGAACCATCACTGTTGCTCGATGCGTGTGTGGTTTGGTTCTGTTCTCTCCTGGGGCCGGATGGAGCCAGGTGAGATGGCTGTGCACTCTGGTTCCTGAGGTCAGTATGCAGCTGCTTCCCAAGCACCAGGCAGAATGAAGGAAGTGGCATCTGGTGCCCCAGGAGGTGGAGCAGGCCTTGTGGCAGGAGCTGCAGCCTGTGTCTCAAGCCTGTGATTTCTTTTCTCCACAGTGAGGAAGTCTGCAAGCGAGGCTTCACGGTGATTGTGGACATGCGTGGGTCCAAGTGGGACTCCATCAAGCCCCTGCTGAAGATCCTGCAGGAGTCCTTCCCCTGCTGCATCCACGTTGCCCTGATAATCAAGCCAGACAACTTCTGGCAGAAACAGAGGACGAATTTTGGCAGTTCTAAATTTGAATTTGAGGTAACTTCCCTTGTGTAGCCAAACTCACTAAACCCATCATGTGGCTCATCAAAAGCTGACTTATTCTCACCATTCTAGGCTGATAACAGATCTTTAAAACCACATATTGAACAGGAACTGCATGCCTTTGGTACATATGGAAGGTAGAATTAGTTACTGTTTAATGTAACAAGGTTGCTTTCATCATCCTAGTTCTCTGGGGTGGGGTGCTGGGCTGTTGAGGGCATGGCATTTCCCTTGGAAGGAGAAGCCCGTTCCTGAATTGAGCTCTGCCATGCGGCACAGGGATTCTGCAGGACTGCAGATCCATCATCTCGTGGCCTCAGCCCTGGAGGTGAGGGAGTGAATAATGACGGGGAGAAACAATCCCCTTCAAATTTCCTGAGAGAATAGTATGGAGGAGACTGAGTTCCTCCTGTCATAGATGTTGGAGAGAGTGGTTGTCACTTACTGCACATAATAGGTCTCTCATTTATGAAAAAGAGATATTCCCCTAAAAACTGTGCAGGGTCCTGGATTCAGTTAGGCATAGAGGATTGCTATCTTGCAGTTATAGAAAACAAACCTCAGCCTGCTAACTTGTTTTCCTTTCCACTGTTAACCAACTCTCCGTAGGATACCACAGTTCTGACAAGGTTTAATGAGATGATTATTCTGAACAGCTTAAAATTTGGTTTATGCTCTATTCTGTAATAAATTGGAATCTTTTCTAATAATTATAATAATTTTTGGTTGAAGAGCTGCCTTCTTCTGACATCTCTGCCAAAACATTAGGTTTCATATGCATTCATGTATTTTAAGGTAAATAATATTAAACACTTCAAAAAGTATTAATTATTTAGGCTATATGCTATACTTTTCAAAGTGTTTTCTCATGTGTATTACTTGGATTTTTTAATCTGTTTTTCATAGTACTGATTTTGCTATTTGGAATCTGTACTTGGTTTAAATTTTAAGTTTGACACTATACTGAGCAGGTTTAGGTGAAAGATAAAGTAAGCTTTTATCTTCATACACAATAAGTAGTGATTTTGGAAGACAATTTATTGGGTGTTAGTTCCTTTTCTTTTCTTTCCTTTTCTTTTCCTTTCCTCTCTTTCTTTCAGTTGTTTCCTCAATGCAGAATTTAAAGTGTGTTGTATTTAATTATAAATGTTCTAAGTAAAAATAATGGCTTGGCAATATAATCCACGCAAATATTTCCTAGTCTAATTTAGAACTCTCTCTAGTACCTCTCCCAGTCTTCTGCGAATGGGTTGTCTCTCCATGGTCACAGCCTCTCTCTCTGAGTGGTTTTCTCCATGGAGGTTCCTGAAGTCCAGCAGTGGTAGGATTGCACCTGCTGCAAAAGCGTTGGGTTAGAAGCTGAGTCCTGCTTTCTGGCCCTTCTGCCTCTTGCTTTTTCTTGTAAGAGCCAAAATGGAGATATCAGTTCTAGGTTTCTGTGAATCTGGAGGTGACAGAGGTGTGACTAAACCAGTCCTTCCCTGCTTATTATTTGGTTCTAGGCCATGCTTTTTTTTTTTTTTTTTTCCTTTACCTTGGCCTTTGCTTTTTAATCATCCCTATTTCATGTTATACTTGAGCCCTAATACTGATTATCAATCTGCTTCACATTCTGATAGGGTGAGGTTAAGATTCCTTACTTCAATGGTAATCACTAACATTTTGTTGCTGTTAAATTGGAATGTAGGATTATGTATGGCACTTGGGCTGCTCAGAATCACAGCAGATTATTATAGTGAATGAGATGTTCCCTTTGACTTTAGCTCAGCTTTCTTGCTAAACCTGGGATAGTTTCCAAATTCTGAGAAAGTTATTTATATCATATCATCTGTTAGTTAATGGGAAGTGAGGGAGGTACAAGAAGAACTGATGAGGGTGGTCTGCTTGGAGTAAACATTTATTATTTAATAAGTAGCCCACAAATAAATATTCCAAATGGGGTTTTGAAGCCCATGAGGAAGACATTAGTATGAAGGCAAATAGTAGGGACCCCCTAATGTTTTCTCCTGGGAATGAGATGGCAAATGGTGAGGAAAGAATGGGTAGAATAATACATCTATGAAAGTGAGACCTTTGAAATGTCTGCTCTGTGTTTATAATTTAACCTGTTTCTGGCTTAATGTGCCTGAGTAGGTTAATCTTCATATTCTTGGAAAGGAATCTAATTGCTTTAGGTCTTATGAAATACATGACTCTACAATTCTAGGTATTCCAGCTAACATCTATTACTATAGCAGATTTTTCATTCATTGTACTAATAATGCATCTTGCATCCACATTTGTTTTTATGGGGCCAGAACCAGGTATGCCATGTTTCCTGTAAATATATTAACACTGAAAATCTGTGACTAAGCACTGCAAATTGCATTACGTTAAAACCACATAGAATTGGTTCATCTTCTTATATGTGATTTTTTTTTCCTTAAGACAAATATGGTCTCTTTAGAAGGCCTTACCAAAGTAGTTGATCCTTCTCAGCTAACTCCCGAGTTCGATGGCTGCCTGGAATACAACCATGAAGAATGGATTGAAATCAGAGTTGCTTTTGAAGATTATATCAGCAATGCAACCCACATGCTGTCCCGGCTAGAGGAACTTCAGGACATCCTTGCTAAGAAGGAGTTGCCTCAGGACCTAGAAGGGGCTCGGAATATGATAGAGGAACATTCTCAGCTGAAGAAGAAAGTGATTAAAGCCCCCATTGAGGACTTGGATTTGGAGGGACAGAAGCTACTTCAGAGGATTCAGAGCAGCGATAGTTTTCCCAAAAAGAACTCGGGGTCAGGCAATGCGGACCTACAGAACCTCTTGCCCAAGGTGTCCACCATGCTGGACAGGCTGCACTCGACCCGGCAGCATCTGCATCAGATGTGGCATGTGAGGAAGCTGAAGCTGGACCAGTGCTTTCAGCTGAGGCTGTTTGAACAAGATGCTGAGAAGGTAAAGAAGGGGAGTTGCATTGCCAAAAGCAGGGAAGCTCCTGGGTCTAGGTAGCCAAAGCTGGGGTCAAGTGCATGGAGGGAGGGGAGAAGATGGGGAATGGTAAGACTACATTTACCGCGTTTGTTACACACCCCAAGGGGTTTTCCATTTTACTCATTGTGCAGTACAGTGCTGTTTTAGAAAAATTTTAACTTTTGAGTTAGAATTGCTGATGGTTTGGTGTAGAATTCCTGTAAGATAGACAAGAAGGGTATTTTCAGTTAAAAGAGTGATAATCATATAGGACTGTGTTATCAAAACCAGTAACTGTGTGTACATTTTGTAAATAGTTGCTTTTGCTCTCATACAAGGCCAGTGAGATCAGAGCCCCATTCAGATCTATGTTTGAGTGTGTTTTTAAAATAAAAGGCGAATAATGCCTTAAAAGTAAGTTTCTGGGTAATACAGGTAATGTGATCACTTATAAGTCTCATGTTTTATCGTTGTACACCAGACAAACCAACTAGTCAAAGTGACTATTGATTACCGACTCATGCAGTCTTGGCGATGTGAAAATGGGACCCTTGCAAACAGGAGTGTGTTAGGAGCCATGAACATGGGTGAATTCATCATGCCTCATTTGAGTTCATTGATCTCTTTTCCCCCCCACATGGAAGGAAAACATTCCATGAAGCAAAAAATTCTATTAGAAATCTTTGATACAAAAGGATCTTTCGAAAGGTGACAATCCAGTATTATTTGGTACACTTTTACCCTGTTAGTGTACTTTGGTTTTAAGGAGTGCCTTGTCAAAGACACTAGAAAAAAATTTTCCTTCCAAATACTGGTAAAACTGGTTACCATCTTTGAGATTCTAGTTGAGGACACTGTAACAAAGCTAATTGATAGTTATTTCTGTTTCCTCAAATGTTTTCCTTGCAAATCTTTCTTTATTCTTGTGCTGGGGATTGAACCCAGGGCCTAGCACATGCTAGGCAAGTGCTCTGCTACTGAGCTATGCTACTTTTAGTGTTTGCAAAACATTAAAAATAAAAGCACACAGTGCTCACTAAGTGGAAATTATTACCTAAGATGTACCAATATAATTAAGAATATAACTAAAGCAGGTAAGGAACTCCTAAGAATCCTAAGAATTCCCTCCTGAGGATCCTAATTGATATCCTTATCCAAATAACCTTTGACTTAAACCATAAGAGGAACATTATTGTTAACATTTTCTCAAGTCTTTTTAATTTCTCAGTACATCTTATTGTTTGCTCTTGCCCCTGTCTCTATTTACTTTTTTATTAAAGAATGTTATCTTTTAGTCATTGGTTTTCCTGTCAATAATCAGGACAGAGCCAACCTCACCCAGAGGCCTGTAGATGCCTAGTTCCACCTACAGGTTCTTGGTTGAAAAGCAGTGAGGCAGATGGAGCAGTTCACAGTGGTAGGAATCCTGGGAGCAGTTCACAGTGGTAGGAATCCTGGCCTACAAGTCAGAAGACAGGAGTTTTCTAATGGTAACGCCTAGAGGGCTTGAATACATCTTATCTGCTTCTTAATTGCTCATCATTAGATTAAAATTTTCTTATAGATCCTGCAAGTTCAGAAGTGCTGACTTGTTCTTAGAAATAAAGACTCTCCTAGTCCAGACACCTGAGAAGTTGTCAAGGAAAGAAGTCGCCCTTGTTGGTGTGGCCCCCGCAGACACTTCTTGTTCTGCAGTGATTCCAGGTTGTCTTTTTCTTCTGGTAGATGTTTGACTGGATCACACACAACAAAGGCCTGTTTCTAAACAGTTACACGGAGATTGGGACCAGCCACCCTCACGCAATGGAGCTTCAGACGCAGCACAATCACTTTGCTATGAACTGTATGGTAAGCTGTCATCAGAACAGGTGGATCCTGGCATGTGAGAGCATTTTAGCAAATGGGAGGTGTTTTGCCACGTGAGTACCAGAACCCTTGCAGAGAGGATGTGGGGCCTTCGGAGTGACCCTGTAGAAGTTGACCTTCACCTGTAGGGAGTTTTTCTGTTAGAATGTCCAAGGATCTTCTTTTATGTTTTAAACAAACAAACGAACAAACAAAAAATGAAAACAAACCAGTGAAACTTGAACCTGTTTCTTGACTAACTCAGCACTGTTGACACCACTCCTGTGCTCTGCTTCCCAGGAGCTGCAGAGACTCCAGGAAAGCTCCTATAAGGAGAGTGATCTCCTAAATAGACACTGCCAGTTTGCTGGCTCCATTCATACTAAGCATGAGGCCAGCCTGCCATCTTCTGGGCACACCCCAGTTCTTCTAAAAGAGGATGTCTTCCAGGTTGAACTGGAGGGCTGGTGCTGACCTTCAGCCTGGCCTGGAACCTCAGGTTCCTTGGAGATTGGCGCATTTGACACCCTGAGCTGCTGATGCGACTCATCCAGAAACCTGTAGAACAGAAGGGCCACTGTTGAGCCTCATCCTAAGAAACAAATATTGAATTTTGAATAGCACTTTTGTCATATTTTTATGGTTAATGAAAGTAAATTAAAACTATATGTTGTTCTGTAGGATATATGCTTGCTTCCATAAATAGTTAGGTTTCTAGAAATTTTTTCTTCAGGGACAAGAAGTTTGGGATTGAGCTACTTCCAGCCTGCCCTGTGAGAATAAACTACTTTTAAGCCTTATAACATAGTATAATAAAGCAATATGAAAACAGTGTATTAAAGCAATATGAAGACGGAGGAAGATGCCATTCAGTTAAAGTTTGGTGAAAAAGGTGCCACAGTTTAGGTAATTTCAAAGATAAGATTTGGCAATTCTATTTTTGCCTGCCTTCCTTCCTTCCTTCCTTCCTTCCTTCCTTCCTTCCTTCCTTCCTTCTTTCACCATCAAAAAGTTTTAGACTTTGAGGGAAGACAGTTTCTGTTTAAATCATCAAACCTGGACATAGATAATAAGGAAAGCCAAAATGTTACCTTTGGGGGTAGCTTCTTAGAAAAATTTCTTCTTACAAAACTATTATTAATTTTTCAGAATCTTCTGAAACTTCAACTAGTGGCAAAAGGTACATTTTATCCACTATACCACATACTTTAAAAACTAGAAATAATATAATGTGTTCTAGGAATGAACAGGAAGCATACTTCCTCCCCTAGTAATATCAGTGACAGATTCAGGAATTGAGAAAATGGGAAGCATGGTGTGGAAGACAGGAAAGAGGCTGTGGCTATAGAACTTCAATTCTGACTCTTCTGTATGCTGTGGGACCTCGGGCAGTCTGCTTGACCTTTATGAGCCTCAGTTGCCTAATTGTAAACTGGGTTTACTGTCCACTCTGTATTTGTAAAACACTAAAAATAGTGTATAACACATAGTTAGTACTCGATCAGTAGCAATTATTACCTATGATGTAATAAAATACAATTAAAGAAGGTGAGGAACTCCTGAAAGTATATGTAGTGTGTATTACTTTTTTAAAAAAGATTTAAATATGTTTTATTATTTTCTATAATATTACCTATATTATTTTTATAAGTTTAAATTTTAATGAGGAAGAATGTAGTACCTCTATATACTGGACTGGGTGATGACCCCTGGGGGAGCTTTCTGGACTGGTCCTGTCTCTCATTCTAAACACGTCCATGAGTCCTTAGTAACTATCTATGATATCTGTTTATACAGATCAAGGCCTACTAACCTCCAGCCCCTTTCTCTTGCTTCCTATAGTGTTTTGCAAACAACCAGTTGACAATCTGGTTACCAACAATTATGCTCATTGTACCACAACAGATATTTCTGAAAAGCTGCTGTGAGAGGAATTTAGGTATAGGTGCTTTTAATGGAGGAACTTGCACATTGCCACATCTGAGTACAGGCTCGCTATTTAGTTTGTTGGCTGCTGTGCTCTTTTCTATGTGCTATAAGTGATGGAGAGAAAGAAAAGGTGTGGTACACAGAATGGTACGGTCAGCTTAGGAAATAAAAGTGATACAGGAAACTGTAAGTATGAATGAGTTTGATCAGTGGTTCCCATAGTACAGCTGTCTGAATGTACTCCTCTTCTCCAGATTCTAACTGAGGGCATCTTCTTGTGTTCTTCCTAACAGACTGTTTGGATTGGCTTTTCCTCTTTAAGGATTCAGAGAAAGGGAAATTAGCAATTCTAAGTCACTGTCATTTTGAGAAGAGAAAGGGAGGGAGAAAATGCTTAAGAGAATGGATACATTGCATTTAACTTAAAGGACACTACTTAATTAATGCCATAACACAAGCAATTGGAGTCCATTCCCCCTGATCATGGCCTTGACTGGCACAGCCTTTTAAAGTGCCTTCTCTCCCTAGCTGATTCTGACCTGTATGTGCAACCCAAGCAATTCAGGCTAGACTCCTGTGGCTCTGTAAACCCAAACTGAGGCAACTCTACCAAGTTCTAGTTTGGGTGAGAAATAGAGGGAAAGGTTGAATAAAAGAAGGTACAAAGAATGGATAGTGTGTTCTCTAGATGGTTTCCAAGGGTGGGCTGCAAACACCAGGGGGCTGGGAGGAAGCTATTTCAAGGCTTGATGCAAGGCATTGGGAGAGTGGCTCAGAGGTGCCTTGGGAACAGAGGAGAAGGAGGAAATGTAGAAATTAGATTAGGGGCGAGTGGGAGGAGCCTTTTGCCTGCATCTGGAGGTCCACAGGGAGGAGCAGTATGGTGGCAGTGTCAGATGGTAAGTATGTGAAGAAAGACATCTTGGGGTTATTGAGGTGTGCATGCCCTCCTCCAGCCCTGGATGTACTACTGACCCCAGAGACGACTGCGGGTGGAAGGTGCAGTGCCATGGGGAGAATGTGTTTGCCAAAAAAGCAGAGCTTAAAAATGCTTTTTAAAAAGCCTTTATCCTATTTTTGAAGTAAACTGGTAGACTTGAACACGAATTTCAATAGAGTAGAAAAAGCTTTACTTAAGTCTGAACACATTTTTATGGTTCTACCTTGGTGCATTTTCCTGAGAGAAAGTAGATGCATTTATCCAGTATTTTCTGGTGCACCAAAAAGATGGACTTGGGCTGATGTAGAAAGGAGAGCTTGTTTCCTCGTGAATAGTCTTGAGTTGCGGTGTGTGTGTTTTCTGGTTGCTGGGTTCTAGTTAGGTGCTTCATTTTTGTGTGACTGCTTCCATTTGGATCCTTGTCAGTATCTGAAGCCAAGAAGTGAGAAATAGTATATTTGTGTGCACCCACTTGTGCGTTTGATTGCTTTGTGCTTAACAATTACGCCTTTCAGCTAGTTGTTTTATGATTCTATGGTTTTAAAAATAGAAATTGGGGCCAGTATTTAGGATTTATGGAAACCCAGAGAACAAATATAATATTGTAAATCAGGTGATTCTACTGTTACAGATAGGACAACTTTTAGTAGGATGGTTCAGAAAGTGCTCTCTGGGTTTCTAGAAAGGAACCTCCACTCACCTTCTCCTGATGAGCCCGCTTCTTCTGCCTCTTTTGCAGAACGTGTATGTAAACATAAACCGCATAATGTCGGTGGCCAATCGCTTGGTGGAATCTGGCCACTATGCCTCTCAGCAGATCAAGCAGATTGCCAATCAGCTGGAGCAGGAGTGGAAGGCATTCGCGGCAGCCCTGGATGAGCGCAGCACCTTGCTGGACATGTCCTCCATATTCCACCAGAAGGCTGAAAAGGTTAGCACCTGGAACCCCCAGCCCACGCAGTGGTAACCAGAACATTTATTCGAATACTCCAGTAATTCAATATGTGCAGCAAATCCTTGGAAATAATTTGTGCAACACTTGACTATAAGCTCTGAATGTGAGCTCTGAAGTCCCTCTTAAGTTTAAATCCAAATTCTCTTACTTGTTGCTGTGCAACCCTAGGCAAATTATTTAACCTCTCTGTTCTTTAGTTTTTTTATTTCTAGAGTAGAAATAAAAGTATCTGTTCAGAAAGGGATGGGCACTTTTATCATTTAAATATGAACATTTGTGTAAAGTGTCCTGCATAGTGCTGGCACATAGTAAATATAGGTTGAGAACCCTTTACCAAAATGCTTAAGAGTGTCAGATTTTGGAGGTTTTGCATTGAACATTTTTTTGTGTGTGATTTTTTTTTATTCTAAGTTGTTAGAAATGATAGCAGAATGTATTACATTCATATTATACTTGTAGAGCACATTTTTACATATCTCTGGTTGTATACAAAGTGTATTCACACCATTGTGACTTCATACATGCACTTAGGATGATGATATCCATCTCATTCTACCATCTTTTTTTTTTTTTTTTTCTTCTTCACCCTTTTGCCCCCTCCTTTCCCTTCCCTCCCCATTGGCCATTTTAGTGTTCCTCTTATTATTTAAACATTCCTACTCTGAAAATCTGCAATCCAGAATGCTCCAAAATCCAAAATTTTTTATATAGCTCAAAAGTTTTAGATTTCAGATTTTCCAATTAGAGCTACTCAATCTTCATTAATAAGCAGTGGCTGCTGTTGTTTTACAGTCCACCCTTTTTTCTCCTCCTCCTCCAAAACAGAGAGCCCAGGAACTTTCAGCCACCAGAAAAACTCCTGGGAAAGAGGCAAATGGTTACTTTATTTAAAAGAAAAAATACTGGTGTAGCTTCCTCAGGAACAATTTTGGTGGGGGGACTGCATTCATAAGGATTTGCACTAATGCTTCCAAGAAGGACATAGTATTTCTCTCGCCTAAAACCAGTCTCTGTTGGAGAGTAAAGTTGTCAGTGAAGGTAAGATAGAGACCCCAGCTTGCATAGGATTTCAGCAAGGCAGTCAGAATGTTGCACAAGATGCTAATTAGCAGTGATCTCAACTCTAGAAACCTTTGAAGTATGAAACAAGTGAGGAAATTAGTGGGATATAGGGAGAAAGACATCTTAGTAGCATCATATAAAAGCTGTGAGTGAAGAATTTCAGGTTTCCATTTTTCTGCTTATTACCTTATGCATTATCTAATTGTATAATAGAACATAACAAAGGTCTACATATGAAACAAGTTTTTAAAGTCACAGGAACGTTCTCAGCATGAAACAGCTCCCTCTTCATGACCCTGTGACCACTTCTGACCTTTACTGTACAGAGCAGTGCTGTGTACCCGATCATCTGACATTACTATGTGGGGAAGGATGAGCTATGTGGTGCATGAATGTGTCATCTCTGGTAGCCATGGAGCGTGGGATCCAGCAACCCCACAGGTCCAGGAGGTGTGTGAATTGATAGTGGGTCCCCAGAAGGGCAGGTTAAAATAATGTGGATGCATTAGAGGCAGAACAAGCTGCCTGGGAGAATGGTAAGTGATCTGAAGCATGAGATGGATGGAAATGTCTGTCATGAACATGAGGGGATTCAGAATTGTAAGTGAACCCAGGAGGATTACCTGCTGATCTTGCCTGCCTAAACATAGTCTAGAAATGTGGGTGTCATGAGGCATTTTCTCCCTAAATGTTTTATTAAAAAATTTCAAACATACAGCAAAGTTGACAGCCTCAGGTATTTTTATTTGGCTGTAACTTAGGGATTTAAGAAAATTGAATTTATAGAAATATATTATTGAACAGAACTTAATGGGTTCCTGAATAAATTTCAGCTGTGCTTGAGGGCTCCATGCATGTAAGCGACCACAGAAGCCAAATATGAATTTAGGGAGAGTAGCCTGCTGAAGATAGGGTGCATCGTGTTCACTGGACCTTGATGAACGATGCACTTGTGCCCAGACACCTGAAATGCACAGATTCTTGGCAAGTATTTCCTGACTTTGAGGTAAAAATACATGGTCTCTTCTGCAACACTGCACAGGTGATCCTTGGATTTCTGATGGATGGGAGAAGTTCACATCTAAAGTAGTTTCCTCTTCCCAGGAGAACAGAGGAATGGGTCAACTTTGTTCCTTTTTTAGATAATGTACTTTCTAGTCACATTAAGTTGTTTCCATAGCTCAGTCTGGAAAGGCCCTTGGACATCATGAGTTATGTTTCCATCCACCTTTTTGATTCCCATTTAGAATTTTCGTGAGAAATTTAAACAGAGTGCTTAGCTGTGTAGCCCATGGTTAATGGTCTTACTGATGGAAGCAGCCTTCTCTGTGAAGACGAGGCGTGGCTGAGTTGTGCAGCTCTGCACCTGTATCTCCATGGGTGTTCTTATTTTGGTATTTGCTCATGACCTTAGAAATCTCAATGTTTAAACTAGACAAGGATGAAGTTTCAAGGAGTTATGTAAGGACACAAACTCCTTTTAATGTCTATGCAGCAACATTTAAACAAACAAAAAACCACTTTTTAAGAATCCACGATTCTGTTCAGCTTCAGGACCTCTCTACTCACACCTTCCTGTGGAGTCTCCATCATTCTCTCATGTCCTTATCTCCAGTGAAGATAGGGGATCAGAACACCAGTTCGCAAATATGGAAACGTGACTACAGTGATTTTTATCAGTAGACAGCGTTGAGGGGTCCCAGCCTTACTGACCTGGTCATGTGGTGTGAATATCCGTTTAATGGTCCTTTTATGTTAGGGTGCTTCCAGAGCAAATTCTTTTAATATTACCTTTTGCCAGGTGCGGTGGCGCACCCCTGTAATCCCAGCACTTGGGAGGCTGAGGCAGGAGGATCGCGAGTTCAAAGCCAGCCTCAGCAATGGCGAGGCACTTAGCAATTCAGTGAGACCCTGTCTCTAATAAAATACAAAAAAAGGCGGGGGGGACTGGGGATGTGGTCTAGTGACCCAGTGCCCCTGAGTTCAATCCCTGGTACCAAAAAAAAAAAACAAAACAATATTACCTTTTTATAAAAAAGAATCAAGTGATCTGGCATTACTGTACCTTGAATTTTCCAGGTTTTGCTGTTAACCACAGTGGTCCAGAGCCGCATTCTCCTGTGCGTTTGCTTGCCTGTCACCACATGTGGCCACTGAAGCCCCGTCAGGTGGAATAAAATGATAATAATACAGTAATTTCTGAAAATAGAATCAAACAAAAGTGGACTGCCTTCCTCGGAGCATCTCTACTTCACATGCGTGGCATCCACGTGTGGCTAGTGGCGGCCGTGAGGCAGCACAGAGGCACGTCTGTGTGTGCAGAGCATTCTGCTCTCATAGAGACTTCCCTCACAGGGCACCTGTGTCCCGACAGTCTCCGTGCCAGACCGGTGTGCCCATGTTCCCAAAGCTGGGGCTCTCGTTGAGCTTTATGGCTACATCTTTCATTTCCTCACCTAAAACGAACTATTGCACTTCTGTTAGTATTCTCATAAGGTTTTACTTTTCACAAAAGATGGAATTTTTCAGAAAAAATTTTAAAAGTAACATGTACAATATACAATGGTTACCATTTGGATGATTTTATCATAAGTCTGGGTTGAAATTCTGAGGAGAATATCAAGTATACTGCTTCATTATTTACAAATAATAGAAGTCACTGGTCCTGCTTTAACAGAATTTCACTTTGTATATGGACTTTATTTCATGAAAGCTTTCACTAAAAGCATAAACTAATTCTTGGCTTATGGTAAAAAAAATAAGATTCTCATGGAATAAAGGAATTGGAACAGAATATATATATATATACAAAATGAATAGTGTATCCATGAAAGCAGTTTTAAGGTACTCAGAGTGATTATTGGCTTATTTTGGTTCAAATTGAAGTTGTCTTCTCTTCTTCTATTGGAGCTGTCAGAGCTGATTTATGATACACAAGGGGAAATGCTTCTTCCACCCCATGATTTTCCTGGGGAGAAAAGGACCCAGGGGAGAAAGTGAAAAATGATGAAACAAAAAGGAAAAGCAGGGTAATGTTTTCTAGAAATGAAGGCAGAAAGTGAGATGAGAAATAAGAACTCTGAAGTTTGAATTTGAGTGTGTGTATATACTTTCAACCAGTCTCACTTTAAAAAGGAGGAATCCCTTTTGAATAAATATTTTTAGAGTTCATACTCTAGGAATTTTCCATTCTGCCTTTTCCTAAATCAGTTATGCTCAGCTGAGACTCTGTCTGAGAGGTGGAGGTGATCGGCTTAAGAAGTGGGTGGGAGTGACGCTCACTGGTCTGGAGGACCCTAGCTTTGGGCGGTAAAGACAAAACGGGCAGAAGAGCCCAGCACCTCAGGGTGAAGCTCCCTCTAGTCTACAGGGAGTGGGGAATTGCCTAGGAGAAATCAGTCTGCTAGTTATTCAAGTTCTCCTTGGAGAGCTGCGTGTATAAATCACTTCCCTTGTCCTCTTGCCTCAGTTTTGCAAAGTGGCAGACACACACTCCTTTTATCGTCTGTGTGGCAACACTTTTTTTAAACCACTTTTTAAGAAGTCCCCATTCTGCTCAGCATCAGGATCTCTCTCCTCTATCCTCTCTTCTGTGCTGGAAATGCAACGCTGCTGCGCCTTGAGTATGCTACCTACCACCCAGCTCCTCCCACTGCTGGTTAAGCATAGAAGCCAGTGCTATGACACCAGCTTTTACAAAAAGAAGGAGCTTTATTGTGCAGCCAACCAGCAAGGAGACCAGACACCCAGGTCTTCCTCTCTGATTAGTTGGTAGTGGGAAAAGCTGCCTGCTAATTGGGTGGCAAGAAGCGGGGGTTTTAGGGTTGCTTTGTGCAGGCATCCACCAGCTTTACATCTCTTCCCTGGTTGCGTGCTTCTTTTCTGGGAGTTGTGTTCTGTGCAGGGGATTCTGAGCTTGTATCAAGGTTATTGCTGGCTTCTTCCATGATGTGAATTCTTAAAAAGCTGATTTCAAACCATCCTTGAAATGAATTCTGGAGAGTTTTCCCTGAAAAACAACTTAACACTTTGTTATGTAAGGAATTTTTGTCCAGGTGTATCTAAACCTTAACCAATTTCAGTTGCTTCAACAAAAAGAGTTGCATATATTTTAATAGTGATTTGATGCAGTGAACTGTTAGTCTGACAGCTGTTATTAAATTGTGACGTATTATACTATGTAACTAATACTTGTGTTCACCATGGTCCATCAGAAGCATTTTTATCTCTTTTTGGAATATGTCGAAACTATTTGTTTTGGGTGCTTGGCAGTGGCCATTGTCCAGGAGTAAATTAATTGCTGACTTGGACCTGATGATTTATTAATGGTGATGGTTAACCTCAGTCAATCCATATTTGAAAAGAGTTTACAGTAATTAGTAATTGGTATTAAGTACAATAATGGAAGAAGAAAGTGAAATAAAGTTAAAGAATCATCTGAACTGACCTAAATGACATTTATAGAACAATCTATCCAGGAAATAACTTAGAAATATAAGTAGTCATATCTGAATATATATGGGGGAGGAGAAATGTAATTTTGTTACTGTTTCCAGTGCCTTGAAGTAATTAGGAAGACACCACAAAAGAGGGTAATGAAAACACTCCTTGGTGCTGCCTGGCTTAGTGATGTTTGGAGCCATCAGAAACTGCTAGCCGGGCATGGTGGTGCATGCCTGTAATCCCAGCACTTGGGAGGCTGAGGCAGGAGGATCGCAAGTTCAAAGCCAGCCTCAGCAATGGTGAGGCACTTAGCAACTCAGTGAGACCTGTCTCTAATAAAATATAAAAAAGGGCCCAGTGGTCGAGTGCCCCTGAATTCAATCCCGGTACCAAAAAAAAAAAAAAAAAAGAAAGAAAGAAAAGAAACTAGCTGCTATCATTGACACTTTATGCCACGTGAATTGTTGTCAAGCCCAGAGATTTTAACAAAGTACAGATATTTTTCTGAGCCAACATTAATACAGGGATTTTCATAAACAATAATTACTTGGGTGACTTGTCCTATTTTAAGGTCTTAAATGCCATAAGTAGCTGGGAGGTTATATTCATTGTATTTTAGGAGAGTTATAGTATCTTTCCCCGTCTGATGGTCAGGTATCACATTTTAAGATAGCCATCTACTGCATTCCCTATATAAAAAACCTGCTGGAAACTGAGTGAAAGAGGTTAAACCCAGGGAACTGTGTTGATGTCTGCTGAGCTTAATTGAATTAGCTTCTTTAATTGTGCCTTCTGCACTTGCCTTCAACATTTAACTGTGATGGATTCTGATAGCATTCTGATAGCATCTCCCTCAGAAATTTGGCAGTGATTTATCCGCTATTGATGAGTCCTGGAGATGTGGGTGGCAGGGGGAAAAATTGAGATTGGAACTGCAGTTAGCAGCCCTGATGTTCAGGGAGGCTCAGACTCCTTGTTTATATGCAAATTGGAAAACTTTGAATGGTTCTGCAACCTCCTAAAGGTTCACAGCTGAGCAGCTTGGAGGCCTTTATTGGTCTCTCTCTATTCCTGTGTTAATTTCCTTTGGAAAGGGTAGAAGAATGGGCTGGCTGCTCTTGCTAATGTTAGTCAAGTGGTTTCAGCTTCCTTGGTCTTTTTCTTTAGTATTTTAATGTAAGAGGGAAAGTAAGTCTGAAAAACAGCTCCTCAGAGGAGGCACATCCTGCTCTTACACCGTGATCCCCAGCTAGGAGTACAGGGCAGGTAGGAACATGGATTAAGATGTGGATTAGCAAAGCTGGCTAGAATGTCCAAACAGTGCTGGGCAGTGCTGCTCCAGAGGCATACCCCCACCCTGGGCAGCAGAAATCTGAGGCTTTTGTCAAAATACAGGTTCGTGGGCCTGGCCCTTGTCCCATTAGAGCCTAATGTCTGGGGCTGGAGTCCAAGAATCACATCACATTTGAGGACTCTAATTGATGCTGTTTGAGACGAACATTTAACCATGAGACGAACATTTAACATTTAACTCTTATGACCTCACACAACTACCCTTCTTTTCACAACTATGTTTAAAAACCTCCCCTTTCACATACATTGTCTGTGATGAATTGATAGACATGATTTTTTTGTTTTTAACCCCCAAGTACATGAGCAACGTGGACTCCTGGTGTAAAGCCTGCGGTGAAGTCGACCTTCCGTCTGAGCTGCAGGATCTGGAAGATGCCATTCATCACCACCAGGGGATCTACGAGCACATCACCCTTGCTTATTCTGAGGTAAGGTCCAATTTGTCTTAGATTGCAAAGCAACAGTATTCTTGCCTCATAGCACTAGAAGCTGACAAGTTGAAGTTTTAGCTAGCCCAGTAAACACTTAAGGTGTGGAGTTACGCTGTAGTTGAGTCGCTCAGCATTTGAATTCCCATACATGGGGCTCACAGGTGAAGCTGGTGGTGGGCAGCCAGTGACTTTTCATGGCCCTCTGGCTTTTGTTGATTTGTCTTGTATTTTTATCAGCTAAATAAATGAAATTCTGGTCTTCTTGTCTACATGTACTTAAAAAAAATATGTATTTGTGTGCTAATCAGTCTTGTCAAACTCAGTTTAAACTTCCTGAATGAAACTCTTTAGAAAGTATGGGGAGAGCCTACTTCAGCTTCATAGTCTCGATTGCAAAGCAGTTTCTTCAAATTTGTAAAGCTTACTGTTCTCTTTAGAAATCTGAGTGTAGCATTTTCTTTGTTATTTCAGGGTTCATTGCATTATTAATTTCAGATATGCCTGTTTTATTTTCTGCTGTCTCCTTCTGTGCCAGGCTGTATTGTAAGGACTTTATGTAATACCTTACTTAATGCTCATAACTCTGAGATATGTACCGTTGTCGTCCCTGCTGTTAATAAATGAGGCCAGCGGTGAACTGGCTTGTCCCGGAGAGCAGCTGGTGGAGTGGGAGGGCTGCATGTTTCCACTTACTGCTCTGCTGTCTGTATACCATGCCACCGGTGGCCACATGGTGCCCACACCTGCAGATGGCTTACACAGTGTCACTCTTGCCTGTGTCTTGTTCACTTGGCCTTGCAGACCAGTCAGCCTATGCGGTAATGGTTGTTACATTCCTAGAGATGTTTCTGTGGGAGAGATGTTGGGACTTCCACGTGCTTACTTGTCTCTAAAGTTTCCCTCATTTGCCTTTAATAGGCATCAGCTGTAATGTTCTGTGTTAAGGTGAATGATTATTGTGAGGCTTTAGTGAGAAAATGTTTCAGAGTACCTAGCAGAGGATTGGGTATAGAAGATGTTTAATAAACATTTGCCGGTTTTAAATCAGAGTCTTCCTTGATCTGAACCACACCCACTCTTGTCAAAGTTGCAAGGACGAATTGGCCATTTGCTTTTCAGTCTGGCAGTTCTTGTGCTTCGCTGGCCACTGGGCCCAGGTCTCTTGACCCTCTGGTGTCTGTGGGTGAATTGAATGGACACAGGAAGTGCTATTGTATTTGCTTCAGAAGGTGGTCAGTCCTTCCTTCCACAAAAGTTAGTGTTAAGTCATTTGTTTCTCAGTTACCCCTTTTGCCTAACAAGATCCCCCTACTTAGCACTATTTCATGTTGCCAATGGAAGCAAAAAATAGTCAACTCTTAGGTTTCTTAATTTTACATGCAGTGTTTCTTAGCTAATTTGATTGCCTACTTTATTAGAGACTTTTTATGTATTTTATACATGCACACAATAAATAATAGCCATTTCTATTAAACCGAAAATTGAACAGACTTATTCCTCTTTAATCACATTGAACTATGAGGATTACATAAATTTTTAAAAATCATTTAGGTTCTTTCCCCCAGTATACTATCTCTGTGTATCATATAATTTTGACCTATATCCTAAAGAGTGAACAATCCTGTCGTTCATTCATGTGATGAACCCTTCACATGTCTATTGTATGAACCCTTTTCTCCAGAGCTGCTCTTTGAGTGCAGTGGTAGGCTTGTAGCCAGCCATCTGAATGCCCTTGACAAATGAAGGTGGGATTGAGTAGTCTCCATTCACATACCGGGTCACTGGCAGAAGCTGGTGATAATCTTCACCGTTGGAATCAACCAAGAATATACATGGCATACCTCCGAATCACCTTCACCTGACCAGTGTCACCTTCCACCAAGATGGCCACTTCACACTGTCTCTGTACTTGGCTCCCTTACAAGTACACAATCTCTTAATTCTTTTCTTTTTAATATTTATTTATTTGTTTTAGTTGCACACAATGCCTTTATTTTTACGTGGATGCTGAGGATCGAACCAAGGCCGCTCACGTGCTAGGCCAGCCCCCAGAATCTCTTAACTCTTACAACTACATTCTGTAAAAATGGAGCAGCTTGATGTAGGAACTTACATTTACCTATGGTATAGTTTAATTCACTTTAAATTGACATAGAACATAATGAATTCTTTTGCCCTTTAAATTATTTAAATCATGAAATAGTTTCAGGCCTACAGAAAAGTGGTAGAGTAGTGCAGAGAACACTCATGTTCCCTGGACTCAGATCTCCCAGTTTTTAGCATTGTGCTACGTTTGTTCCACCCTCTTTCTTTCCCTCTTTCTTTCCTTCTCTCAGCACGACCATCCTATCCTTAGATCACATTCATATCCCCCAGCTGGCTCAGCAGTGTCTCTGTCTCTTTCCTGGTCTGGGATGCTGCCCAGTGCACTACCTTTAGTGGATGTGTCTCATCAATCTTTTTATAAATCAGACATTCCCTACCTTTATGTCTGTGATGGTCTTACAGGGCACAAGGCTTTCACTCTTAGCCTGCTCTTATTTCAAGTCCATCCACCTCATGGGGTCCTCAGGCTGTGCTTTGGTAGGTTTATGCTGTTTTCCGGGTGTCACAGCTCCAGGTCTATGATGCCAATCCCTCCCACCCCTGGGGCTGTTAACCTTGACCACTAAAAAGATTATTGTCTGCAAAGTTCTCCAATATATAGGTAGTATTTTAAGACTTTGTCTTTGCTGAGTGTTTTGCATGCAGATGTGTGCTGTAACACTGCTCTTCAGACTTCTTCTCAAAAGCTCTGCTTCTATGAGGATTTCTGCCTGTATCCACCACCACTCTGACAGCAGTCACCTAGTTCCATCATTCCTTCTGTATTTATAGGTCATTTTCTACCTTAAGGAAGAACAACCCACCCCCCTTCTTCTTTCCTTCCTAATGAAGTCTTACTGTGTGCGGTGGATAATCATCGGTTGTTCTCTTTTGACACGTAAAGTATACAGATTTGACCAGTAGGAATCCATCTCTGTCCTTTAGAGATGTCCTTCTCATCCTTTGAACACTCCTTTACTTTCTGGCTTAACATGATCCAGGCTCATTTTGTACATCCCGTGCCCACCCCTGGGATCAGCCATCTCACTCAGTAAGAAGGTTCCTTGCATTGTATGGCATTTAGAAAGTAGAGCCGGAGGGCTTGTTTGCTTATGAGGTGTCAGGGCTTCTGGGCCCTCTGAGCAGCCAGGACATGTGGTATGGAAGTGTGCCCACCCACCCACCTGTCCCTCCATCCAGTAGTCTGTCCACATGCTCACCCGTCCAGGCCTTTCTTCCTAACTTCCTCGCATCTGCCCATCCACCCAACCATCCATGTACATGCACAATTATACACATATATCTCAAATTATTGCTTTTATCTATCTGTGACTACCTATATTCTTAAAGTACATGTGTTCTGTTTGTACCCGTTCTTCCATTTTCAATCCAGTGCCTCAGAGTTCTCTCTAGCCTTATTCCCCCATGTTTATAAATCCCTTCTCAGATAGCAAGAGACCTGACTTCCATTGTTCTCAATATGTTAACTTACTTGTTCAATTAGCATGTGGTCAGTCTCCCAATTACTCTGGTCTGGCTTCTTCACCCCCTACTGCCCCCTTCCTTAGAAAGCCTGGTGCCACCACTCTCCACTGCCTCACTTCCTCTATGTCAGGAGGGGAGAAGGACAGGAAGGGAAAGACTACTTTTTTTTTTTTTTTTTTTTTTATGTAATATTTTTTTCGTTTCCTGAATCAGTGATTTTCAAAGTTGGTTGAAGATGCAGCTTCTCATACTCCACCCCTGGAGGTGCTGAATCTCTATTCTCAGTGGGCTTCCCTGCCCATCCACTGACCCTGAGGAGCATTTCCTTACCTGGTGCTAAAGAGTTGTGGGTCTGCATTGGAGGTGTCCATCTCTGCCCTGCCATGACTGGACACAGAGCTGTCTAGGGGCAGCCATGTTCATAAGCCCAGCTGGTTCTTCCTTTTCCTTTCCCAGCCTCTCTCCTTGCCTCGTGTCCCTCCCTGTTTCTCACTCCCTTACTTTTTTCCCACAATTTTTTCTTAAAACTGTTTTTCTAAAAAAACTGTAGTGTCCAGTGACTGACATAGTTTGCTATGGGAAACCTTCCCAGCATTTTTTTTCAAGAGACAAAACACTGCTGTGCTCTGTTTGATTAGCTCTGTCCCGCGTTGCTCTTGTGTGTGTTGTAGGGACAGGGCAGTGTACCTCACGAATATTTGCTTGCTTCAGCTTGCCAGGATTTGGGACCAGTCTTGTTTGATGTAGCTGATCACAGAAGAGTGAAGCAGTATGGACGACTGAGATAACCTGTGGTTTAGAAACAGCATGTAGAATAGTTGTTTTTAATATTTTGAGTAAGCCAGCATATCTGCAAGTTTTTCAGGAAACTAAATTCATTCAAATGACTTTGATCTCAGTGTGCCCATGTCTCCTTTTAAGCCTAAAAATCACATGTTTGGATTTCAAGGTGAGAGTGTAGTAAGTGTCCTACCCCACCCCACCCCCCACCCCTGCCCCCATTACAGCCCTGGAGCAGGAGAAAGGCAAAGTGACCTTGGCCTGCTGCAAGCCAGGGAAATGCCAGGGTTTAGTTTCTGCATCACTTTCTCAGCTTAACAAGTACGCTGACTTAATGTGCACTTCAACAGCCTTAGGATTTGCTGCCCAAGAAGCTGGCCGAGCGCCTTTTTAAAGGCAATATATAAATGGATGATGGCATGGTTAGTGTTAATTTGCTTAAGAGGAAAAACAAGTAGCAGAATGAGTCACCTGGATGGTAACCTTACTAAGACCACTTGGGAGGTGAGTGGAAGCTCAGTGCCCTTGCTCCACATCACTTATAGAGCAACTGTTTTACAATCTCATGAAAGGTGGCAGCATTGCCGCAGTCACAGGATGCTGTCATCCACTTCTGCTGCAGCCTCAGAGCCAGCAGTTCATAAAACAGCTCTTTTCCTTACCCCAGAGCTCAGCTAGAGGTCTTGCAAGGGGTTTAAATACAGGAGTGATAAAAAGCTACCCCAAATGTGGTCTGCAGAACATGCATGCAGAACACAGGTGCTTAAGTCCAACTCATGCCAATGGGGCTGCCTCAGCAGTTGCCTCTTTTGGTCTTATTTTGGTTTTTCTTTTCAATGATCCAAGTAGAGGTATCAGAGAAGGTTAGACATGGTTAAATCGATCTGGTTTTGAATCAGAAACTGAATAACTGCAAGAAATCAGCTTTGGAGGTCCATCCTGTAAGAACTTTCCCCAGAGAAAGAACCACCTTTTTCATCCTTCTCTTTACCAGATGGTATCCTTGGGTCATGGGAAGCATCACTGCCAGTGCATGACCTTTCATGAGATGATTGGCCTGTGCTGCACTATTGGTAGGAGCTTCGGTTCAGCTCTTGTCTGAGTGTCCACTGTTGTACAGAATAGGCTGAGTGCTCACCTGCTGCCTTCTCATGTTGCTGCCTGAAGCAATTGCCGCATGGAGCAACAATGCCACGGGAATAAGTTTAGAGGCGGACTGGAAACAAACAGGCTTTTTATTCTGCTAGTTTCTCTCTCCGGCTCCAACAACAACTCCAACACCATCCACACTCCTACAACCACCACCACACCACACAAAAATGGTGTTGACCCTGTCCACAATCCCCTGGGCCAAGTCTCGCGAGACCATGCAAATGGTGCCGACCCGATCTACAATGTCCCGGGCCAAGTCTCACAAGACCATGGAAGGTGGTAATGCTTATGGCTCACAGCTAACCGCAATCTTAGCTATCTCCTTAATTAGGGCTCCTGCATTTCCCCCCTTTTTGTCTTAAAAGAGGGGATGTTCTAGGACGTCCATGTGTAACCAACATTTTTACCCGTCATCGGATAATCAAGGCTGTGTCCTTGACTCTTGTCTTAGGTTGATATGTCGGCCATATGAGACTGTCCCGTGCAACTGTGCCTGTCTTAGGTTGTTCCCCTCTGGGGATCTTACCCGTCATTGGCTACCAGCCATCCAATGGAGCCCTTCAGGATCGACTGTATGATGACTAACAGCCATTCAATTGTGAGGAGATGCTGCGGCTTTAAGGCGATAAGCCTTTTGTTGACGAGCCAAGTTGTATATATAGCATATCAAATTTTTTAAACAAATTAGCTGCCCTGAGTTTTATCAAGTAACACACTGAGTTCTCTAGACAAATACCTGCAAGGCATTGTCCCGTGAAGTCCCAAATAATGAAAGATCAAAATGTCCACTTGTTATAACACGTTGATCTAGGAGGCCCCATGCATGTAGAGCAGAGGCCACATTGTTGGTGAGGTTGTTTCATGCTTGAGCAGCAGGGATGTTTGCAGCGACCGCGATCCTTACAGCTGTAGCAGCAGCCGTCTTTTTTATGTCTAGACAATGTCACCGACAAATCTTCAGGGCCCGCTACCTAGAAACTCAAGCATCAATTATTAAAGGAAAGGCAGTCCTAATCCAGCACTGAGTCAAGAGGCGAGTTGTCAAACTAAAAAATAGAATTATTAGATTAGAAAATTAAAGTTGATTTCTGCTCACACACATTGCTGTTTGAGCTCTCACAAACATAAGCTGGCAAAATATATTTAGAACAAAACAAAGAAAGACTGAGGGTATTTACTGTATTAAAGATAGAGTAAAGAAAAGCTAAAGGCACTTTGGAAAAATAATTTGTTAGCTGAAACCCTCGAGTCTCTGTAACCTTCCATGAGATTATCTGTTGAAATAACTCAAATTAATCAGCTATAAAACAAAGTTAATTACAAATAAACATTTTTATGTCAAAACACTAAAATATCAGGTTATACAGCACTAGTCATATTTTTTGCTAAAGAGAAATCTCTGGGACACCTATGAATCAAAATTGAACGTACCTTCACTTATTAAATTATTTACCCAAATTGAATACTCTTAAACTTAAATGAATTAAAGTTATTTGGATATATATATATGTATATATATATACATATAATATATATGTATATTTTCATAAGTGCTTTGTTATTTGTGACATCACACTGGACAGACACACAAACCTACAAACATATATTTGTGACGTCACATTTACATGAAATTTAGACAAATGCACAGACATAAAGACATATATAAAAAGAGAAAAAAGAAAAAATACAATTGTGTGTACACTAAAGAGAGATCTCCTCATCCCGGCCGGGAGGAATGACACTCAAGTTGTGAAATATTTTGAAGGACTTTTTTAAGGGAATCATTCCATACCTTCATCTTGGTCTTCTTGATTTTGTACCTTTTTTTATTAATCTTGATTCCTCAACTTCATCTTGATCCTTATGATTTGGTACCTGTTTTATTAATCTAGATGGTATCCATATTGGAGAGGATTCATGCTTTGGAAAAACACAAACAGATCCTCTCACCCAAATTAATACTGGATCTGGACCCTTCCGTGTACCTGAAAGAACATCTTTCCAGTAAACCAAAGGTTTATGTTGTTGGTGTGGGTTTCAATGTCTGTCTCCAGCAAAATAACCATTAGAGTCTAAAGTTAAAAAATTTAAGGTAAACAGGGCAACTACCAATCTGTCCCTAGGACTTTTCCAATTTCCTTCTTTTTGTTTTAATTAAATAATTTTCAGTGTGCGGTTTGCTCTTTCAATAATGCCCTGACCATGAGGATTGTATGGGATGCCTGTTTTATGGGATATATTGAATTTTGCGCAAAACTGTTTGAAAGATGAGGACGTATATGCAGGGCCATTATCTGTTTTAAGCATTTTGGGGATGCCCAATGCAGCAAAAGCTTGTAAACAATGAGATGTAACATCTTTAACTTTTTCTCCAGAATGTAAGGAAGCAAAAATCATGCCTGAGCATGTATCTATGGTCACATGAATAAATCGCAATTTTCCATAACTCGGCTCATGAGTGACATTCATCTGCCAGAAATGATTGGGCATTAATCCTCTAGGGTTAACACCATAATGAGGATTGGGCAGATGTGTCATACAAGATTTATAATCTTTTACAATTGTTCTGGCTTGCTCCTTTGTGATTTTAAACCTACACTGCAAGGTGGTGCTATTGACGTGAAACTGGGAGTGAAATAAAGTAGCTTGCTGGAGCGCTGAAAGTATAAAGATTGTTTGGGTAAGAGCATCAGCCTTTTGATTACCTTCATGGAGGGGACTAGGCAAGTTGGTATGTGCTCTAATATGCCCTACGAATAGAGGTTCTTTTCTTGCCCACAAAAGTTTTTGTATTTGATAAAACAATTTAAAGGCTGGAGTATGAGGTGCTATTGGTCCTGCTAGCTCTAATTTTGGGACGGCATGTACAATATAGTGGCTATCTGAAAAAATGTTCATGGGCTGCTCTCTAAAATTTTCCAGAGCTCTTACCACAGCTTCCAGTTCCACTAGTTGAGCTGATTTGTATGCAGTTATGTAAGTCATATTTTCTTTTTTAGTGACTACTGTAGCAGTACCATTTGAGGACCCATCTGTGAATACATTTAATGTCTTAGGAATAGGTTGATTTTTTTATTACCTGCTGGCCGAACTCCCCGTATGGGCCACCACCTGTTGCTGCCTGAAACGATTGTCACTTGGAGCAACAACCCCACGGGAATAAGTTTAGAGGCGGACTGGAAACAAACAGGATCTTTATTTTGCTAGTTTCTCTCTCCGGCTCCAACAACTCCAACACTATCCACACTCCTACAACCACCACCACACCACAGAAAAATGGCGTTGACCCCGTCCACAATCCCCCGGGCCAAGTCTCGCGAGATCATGCAAATGGCGCCGACTCGATCCGTAATGTCCCGGGCCAAGTCTTGCGAGACCATGCAAATGGCACCGACCCGATCCACAATGTCCCGGGCCAAGTCTCACGAGACCATGGAAGGTGGTAATGCTTATGGCTCACAGCTAACTGCAATCTTAGCTGTCTCCTTAATTAGGGCTCCTGCATTCTCATTTTCTTCTCTGCCCTGAGAACGGTTTCACAGGAGGTGGAGAGGATAGTGGAATCACACCTGGACTTCCTAAAGAGGTCTGTGCTGTGGGGGCCATGGTGCCCTGGCTGTGAGAAGAATCAGAGCATTCAGTGCCCTCCCTTTGCTCAAGCTGCTGGGGCACCATTTCCTCCTGACAGACTAGGTGGTTTTGTGTGTTTTGCCTGCTTTTGTTTTACCTTTGGACTGTTGTTTCCTACCACTTGATGACTAAGACACCACATTTCACCTAGTTGGCACATTTCTAGGTCAGATTCATTTATCTTTTGGATGGTTGTTGCTTTTGTAGCCTTAAGCAGGAGTGTCCAGGTACAGTTCTTGTAGCACAGCATTCAGCATTGGGCAACTGAAGAATGTTCCTGCTGCAGACTTAGCTCGGAATCTGATTTAATGGGAAACATAGAGATCCAAGTACCAGAAATGAGAATAGGCAAGCCTCTGTGTAGTTTTGTGGAACTGCTTTTTAGGGTGGCATGCAGAGATCCAAGGTACAAATATGTTCAGTTCTGATCAGAAATAAATATTCAGGAACCAGGTGATTGTTCCAGATTTTAAACAGTTTAACTTCCTTCTAAATATTAGGAACCAAGAATACCTTTGATATGGCAAAATTTTAAACTTATCTTTAATTGCTTTTTTACTTGAGTTAGTACTTGCATTTTCCTTAACTCATTTAGATATTAGAGCCTATGAGTTCATATATTTATAAAATGTTAGTGGTATTTTTTTTTTTCCTTGTAGGTGGACACAGTACCTTTATTTTATTTATGTGTGCTGAGGATTGAACCCAGGGCCTCACGCATGCAAGACAAGTGCTCTTGCATGAGCCATAGCTCCAGCCCCAAAATGTTAGTGTTTGTAAAATGCAATTTTGATTGCCTATCAGGTCCCCCAGCCCTATATTCTAAGAAAAACAAAGAGCAGACTAAAAAATGAGCTGATTTTATCAGTTAAAAATTATGGAAAAGTCCTTCTGTTAATAAGTGAAGGCTGATTTTCTTTTTGCCCCTGCTTTCCCTGTGGGGGCTGAAAACTGGAAACAGTGTAACAGTGTAACTGGTTCTATGGTTAAAGTCATCCAGAACTACATTACATACCATAAACTCATGTTACTGGTTTTATATTTGAAATATATATGAATTTTTTGGCTGCTATATACTTAATAATCTCTTCTTAATTTTCTTTTGGTTATTCTCTTCCATTTAAAATCTTCATTTCTATATGATAGAAATAAATTCTAACATTTTATAAATTTATAACATTTTAAACATATTACTATACTCACAAAAACATTTTGCCAAAAATTACTAAAAAGATCTATGATTTTTCAAAAATGTATTTAGATAATACTTGTTAAACTGCCAAACTTACAAAAACTGCATGGAAATAAAACAATTATTCTGTAAAGTGTCACTGGAGAGTTGATATATATGAGTATTTGGAATTCTATGCTATCTTAATGGGTGTGAGAAGTGTTCTCTTGTTCAAGATCTTTCCTGCTAAACACTCGTGCTACCACTCTCATTGTGATAAATGACAGTACCAGTAGTGGCACCAGCAGCAGCACTTTGGTCCCTGCCTGTGGATTCCCCGGGGCAGAACTTGCTCAGTGAGCTGTCTCTGTCTTCACCTACTCAGCAGACTCCCCAAGATGCCAGTCATGATGTGTGCTACTGAGAGCTGCTAAATGGTTGCAAAGACACTCAGGGAAAGAAGCTTTCACTGGAATATTGTTACTCAGATTTTTCGTTCTGAGAACAGTATTGGTGGTGTCACATGGATGCTTTTTGGAAACTTCATGAGGGCTGGGAACCCATTTGACACATTTTACATTGGTGGTTTAAGATCCAAAACAGTGGGTCAAGACAGAGCTTACTTTCTACTTGTGTAGATGGAGTCTGTGAAGACTGTTGTTCCAGGGCCAGTGTGGCTGTTCTGTTGGCTTTTTTAGCAGGTAAATGGCCATCATGTTTGCCTAAGAATCATCAACAGTAGCTGAAGCTACAGCATCTTACCCAAGTTCCTGGGGGCAAGGCCAAGACAGAATGAGCATGCCTACAACTTGGCCCCTTTAACTGCTTTCCCAAAATTCTCATTCAACATTTTTTACTTCTGTATATTGATCACTCATATAAATAAGCAAGGCTGGAAAATGTAGCTTTATGGCTGGAATATGCCATTTCTGAGTGTAGAGGTTTGGCTGTCAAGGAGGGGTGAGTGAACTTTGGAGAGGCAGCTTTTGCTTCTGATCTATGTGTTTCTGACATGTGCTCACCAAATCATATGCTGTATTGTACATTTCCTGACTTGTGTGTATTATGAGGAATGAAACTTAGAGGACCTATTTATAAGGAATTTTTTTAGGGCTGGGGTTATATCTCAGTGTTAGAGCACTTGCCTTACCTCTTACCCTTGGTGCCAGGAATTTGGATGAGATCGATAACGCTTCAGCAACTATTAATGACTCTAGGCAAAGTTTTTAGGGCCTATACAATGTAAAATACAGAAATGAAGCACTGGTTCCCAGTTCTGAGATGCAGCCAACTCCATTTCTTTTTGATTGGCTGTAGGAGCCCTAATTAAGAAGACAGCTAAGATTGCGGTTAGCTTAGAGCCATTAAAGATGTTCAAGTTTCACCTGATATTCATACATTCATCTAAGAATCTTTTTATGCCCGTGAACACTGTGTGATGCACCTGTAAGCTCGAGCTGTAAGCACTTGTCCTTGTTAAAGCAAAATGTATTTAACCGGGTAAGGGTTAGTGTCTGGTGTGGTTGGAGTTAGAGTGGTTGAAGTTGTGTGGTTGGAGTTGGAGTTGCAGTTGGAGTTCGAGAGGTTGTTGGAGCCAGAGAGAGAAGTTAGAAGAGAGAAGAATAAAAGAACTTTTTCATTTCCATCCTGCCTCTGAATTTTCTCCCGTGGCGTCGTAGCTGCAAGCAGCAGCAACAGGCAGCTACAATTGGCTATAATTATAATCATACATAATAGTGAGATTTATTATGACATATTCATATATGCACATTTGATTTTAACACTTTTTGTTTGTGTCATGGTGGTGGGGATTGAACCTGGGGCCTTACTCATGCTAGGCAAATGCTTTACCATTGAGCTACAACTCCAGCCTTAACATATTTTGATTGTCACTGAGTGATTAACATGTTTTTTTTTTTTTTACTCTGTTGTCTTCAGCTGGACTTGTTTTCTCTTAAAATTTGTTATAAGGATATATTAGATTTACTTCAAATCGTGAAACCTTCATAAGGTAAAATCAGCACTTCCAACAAAGATCTCAAATGCACGTAATGAAAAATGAACACATGATGGGCATGATGACTTAGGCCTGTAATCCCAGTGACTCAGGATGCTGAGGCAGGAGGATCACAATTTCTAAACCAGTCTCAGCAACTTAGCAAGATATTGACTAAAAATAAGAAATAAAGAGGTCAGGGTATATAGCTCAGTGGTAAAATGCCCTAAGTTCAATCCTCAGTACTGCAAATACAAAACAAAACACAACAACAAAACAGTTTGCTTCCCTGCAAAACCACACCTCTAAGAGTTAAAGGAACAGGTTAGGCAGTTCCAGAGGCCTCTTGTGCCCCTAGTTTGGGTTGTAGAGGCTCTGGGAGAACAGTGCCATTCACCTGTTCCCTCCACACTCATGGGTGTTCCCTTTTAACTAGAGACACAGGGTTTCCATCTGGGGAGGTGTCTGAGAAGAGAGACCCAGAGAGACCCTGGTGGAGAGGATTACTCTAGGCGCCCTGCCTCCCGCAGCCTGGGTGCTCCCTTTATCGCATGTCCTTTGTGTTGTCCCCTGGTCTTTCTTTCCTACTACCTCTGGCATGATTACTCATAAATCTTAAGAATTATTTATAAATATGAAGATCACATAATTCTTTTCTTTCCATACTTCACCTTCCCCCTTTTAAATTTCTTCTGTTAGTTCAAATGCTTTTGTATAATTGTAGTTTGATAATTAACAGCTATAATTTAACACTGAAATCTCTTTTTAAAAAAGCGAGGGCATTTTACTCAAAATTACTCAAAGTTAAAAAAACAAATATAATGGCATTTTTAGTTTTCTTTTTATTTTGTGGAGTAAAGTTGCTGTTCAGGTAAAATTGCTGTCAGAAAATTTCAGTACATATTCTTTGCCTATTGTTAGATTATTGATTTTTTTTTAACTGAGGTTTCAAGGTTCAATGTTAAAATTTTTGTGATGTTTGTGATGATCTGTTGTGTTCTATAATAACGTCTCAGGAGAAATTTCTCACTTTCTAAATTCATAAATATCCCAGCAATGCAACTTTGGTTTGCTGATTCATATTACTTAAGGCAAATAGTATGTTTATATATTAAGAATAGTATCTATTACGATGTTCATGATAATGAACATGAATCTCAATTTAACTTGGTGTTACAACATTTGGTTGTGTGGTATTAATGGATAACGGATGGATTCTTTTAAAGTTTATCTGGTTGTGTATAAAATATGCTGTTGTGTGATTGTATGTGAATGTGTGTGTGTTTGTGTGCATGTATGCATATGTACCTGAGGGCACCATCTGCAGCCCAGCCTGGGCACAGCCGCCAGTCTTGAATAATCACGTGTTCACTTTTTGGGCAGGTGAGCCAAGATGGAAAGTCACTTCTTGACAAGCTCCAGAGGCCCTTGACTCCTGGCAGCTCTGACTCCCTAACGGCCTCTGCCAACTACTCCAAGGCTGTGCACCATGTCCTGGATGTCATCCATGAGGTGCTGCACCATCAGCGGCAGCTTGAGAACATCTGGCAGCATCGCAAAGTCCGGTTGCACCAGAGGCTGCAGCTGTGTGTTTTCCAGCAGGACGTTCAGCAGGTGGGTTTCAGGTCACACCCTTCTCATGGGGGAATGGCTTTTGGGTTTGGTTGCATGCACTGCTACATTGGAGTCATCTGTGCTGAGGACTGGGACATGAGGACAGGCGCTTCTTTGTTGACCACCAATGCGTGCACCTGCAGACTACTCATAACTGCTCTCTCCTATGCAGTGGACACATGAGGTACTGTGCAGCTGGCACCAGAGAACCTGTGGCTTTTGCTGTCCAAAACAGCCCAGTCACAGTTGTATTTATTTGGAAAATAATGCTGGTGGTGCATATGCTGCTGTATTCTTAGGTTTGTTTAGGTTTGCCTGCTCTTTGGTTACTTGAACAATGAGCTAATAAGATTTTTGTTCTGATTTGGTGTTTAGTGTGGTTCATGATGCATAGTAGGTTCTTCAGTAGTTGTCATTAATGAAAAGTGACTTCCATGACTGTTCCTTTCTAAGCAGAAAACATCTCTTTTGCTGTTATAAAAATAAAAGGAAGTCCAGGTCGCCATCCTGATTGTGTACTTATTGCAGGTTTGGGGAACAAAGCTGTGGGTATAAATTATGATAAATAAGAGAGCAGTCACATCCTTACCTAAAGCAGAGGAATAGAGGGGTAAACAAGGTGCCAACTCTAAGGATGAGGAATTCTGGGGCTTGCAGGGACACCTGTGGCATCTAGGAAGTTGGCCTGAAGCACAGTGGTGTGTCTGGAGGGGAAACACGCTCTTTTCCCTGGCCGTTGGCAAGCCAGTGTGCATGGTGCAGGCACATGGGATCTCAGACCTCCATCTCCCCAGGAATTGTCTGAAAGTTGATGGGTTTTCTGCTGAATGGACTGAGATTGGAGAATCATACTGCATTCTGATGAACACAAGATTCTCCCTGTCATTGATCACCATTCTTCACTTAATATGAATCTGATGAGTTCAAGATACTTTTTTATGGCTCTGTCATTTGTAATTTGCACAATCTAGGCTTTGCTTCTAATTTTGCTTTTTAAGTTCTCTGAAGGTCACATGTGCAAAGTGCCTCAGGAACGATTGTTTTGATATTATACTTCTTAAAAATGTCTTTTTTTAGCCCAAGAAGCTAATTACTAGGGAGAGAAGGGGGTGAAGCCTCCTGGAGGGGTTATTGAGAGAATGGCAATTATAAGGTTGAAAGAACATATGTTATTTTTACTGAATTGTTTGAAAACTTTTATAAACCAGAAAATGTTAATAGTTCACATATAATTATTAAAGGATTTTCCCACCTGCCCCATAACACTTGGCTTGGGTGTCCTGACTCATCTATGGACTGATGCACTGAGCGGGACCCATTTTCCTACCTGAAGAAGCAGCAGCCAGGTACCCACTTTTACCATGGCTTTTGAGGCACCAGTGGCATAAGAGTAAGTCACTGGACTGTATAGGGTAGGAAGGCACAGGAAAGTAAGACTTCTAGCAGAGGCTGAGAAGCCTGGCCATCTAGGTTGGCACCTAAACTTTAATACACTAGAACTTGAAAACTGTAAACATTATTTGGAAAGGTTATTATGATAATTATGAGACCAGTTCTTCAAGGCAGCTTTTCCCCCCTCAAGAACAGGACCTTAGGTTGGACATCAGTGCGAGGAGAAGGTATTTTGCCATGTACCTAATGCTCCTCTTAGCATTCCACAGAAAGTAGATTTTACTCATTAAGGGATTTTTTTCTTTTCTTTTCTTTTCTTTTCTTTTTTTTTGGTACTGGGGATTGAACTCAGGGGCACTTGACCACTGGGCCACATCCCCAGCCCTTTTTTGCATTTTATTAGAGACAGGATCTCACTGAGTTGCTAAGTGCCTCGCCATTGCTGAGGCTATCTTTGAACTTGTGATCCTCCTGCCTCAGCCTCCCAAGTGCTGGGATTACAGGCATGCTCCACTGTGCCCGGCAGGGAAATATTTTTTAATGATTAATGATCTGGACCAGTTTGGACTTGTCATGAAAACAGAAAATGGCTATTGTAGGTTTGAGTGTGAAGTAAAGAGCAAAACTGAGAAGATGAATTAAAGCAAAATACAATAGAATGTCAAAACCAGAAAGGTGTTTCTGAAGCTCAAGGAACTGATAAGAGGTAGTAAGTAGGAGAGGTAAGCTGAGGATAAATGAACAAAGTGGTAATGCTTTAGAAAGATGTATCAGCAAAATGCAGATTTGTCAAGACAAAAATAATCTAAATGTGCAAAAATATAATAAGCCAGTTAGAGATATCACAAATATTTTTTTATTATTTTAGTTAATGAAAAAGTATCTGGAGAGGAAAAAAAGTATCTGTAAATAGCATTGAGAGAAAAAGAGAATTTTGCCTATATTCTTACCAAACCTCAAGTAGCTAGTGTAAAAAGGATAAATGAAAGCTGTATGGTAAAGGCACAAGGAACAGTTGTCATAGGGGAGGGAATATGAGGAAAGTCTTTGTGGAAGAGGTAGCCTCTGAGCTGATCTTGGAAGGCTGCAAAGAAAGTAAGTCATTTGAGGAATGCTGATAGGAATAGCAGTGAGAGCAGGGACAGGAGCAGGCAGAGCAGGGACAGGAGCAGGCAGGGCTGTCTGAAGGGCTTGAGGTGCACAGTGTGGGTGGAAGAGAGGGCATGGAGGAAGAGAGGACATGGGGCCTCCACGACCAAGCACTAGGGCTTGTTTCTGTAAGCTTGGGGAGACAGTGTTGAAGGACACAGCCTAACCCACACTGAATGCCACTGCATTCATTGGTGCCAAGGCTGAAAGTGAGCGAGGGAGCGTGGCCTGGTCTGGAGAACTGGCTGGTGCTTCCTGGGTGCTCACCAGCACGTTTCCTTCCTCCTGCTCACAGCCAGCCTGTTGAGGAGTCAAGTCAGTGCTTCTCCACGCTGCACATCAGCCCCACATTCTGATGGGCTCCAATGCTGTGCATGCTGACATGATGCTATAGGCAATGAGGGAGCCTCAAAAAAAATTGCTCTGGTCACTATGTGAGGAGTGAATTGGAAGTGGCAAGCCCAGAGACTAGGAGCCATTAGTTTTCCAAGCAGACCTCCATGCAGATCACTGGTGCATCTAGAAGAGCAGAGCTTCAGGGCCATGGGGTGGCCAGCAGCATTGTACTCACTGGGGTTTACCAAGTGTCTGGAATGGTGGATGCTCAGAAATATGGCAGTTTTGCCAATTAAAGAGTCTTTCAGGTTAAAAGTTTCTTAGTCTGGAATGGTTGGGGAGGACTGGCCTTCTTGTTGAAATAAAGTACTCTGGAAGATTTGTCTAAAGGAGTGGAAGCTTTGATGGTGTTAAAGAATTAGGGGCATCTGTAAAGGAAGGGATCATTTCAGTGCATGGGAATTTTGGAAGCTTGGTGAGATTTGTAGTAAAGATTTTGGTTGTTTGAATGCAAAATGAGTTTTTAATGCTGAATTCCAGCAGTAGGAGGAAGTCAGGATCTGCCTAAGAGGCGAGAGGTTTCAGGTGTAAAGGGAAGCTGCTTCACAGCTTTAGCATGGATTCCAGTCACTGGCTTTTAGCCAGTGAAAGCCATTTCTGCACCTTCTGCACCTTTTAGCACAGCTCTCTCCAGTGCACTTTGAATTTAAATGAGGAGCAAGAGTTCTTATCCCACCCACCATAGTCAGTGTACAGCCTAACTATTGCACATTCTCTTTTGCTACATTTCCATACTGGCAATTTTGCTTGTGTCTCTTGTAGGTGCTTTGGTTCTCTGTCACACTTGTGGTGTGTAACTTGCCTGAGGTACTTGTAAAAATAACTTCTTTCTCCCAAGTAAATACCAGGCTTAGTATGCTTTGTCATGTCCTAGCAACCATCTTTATAAAACATCTTTCCATATTAAGAATACGTACATGTATTTGTAGAACAGACTTAATTCTGATTTAAAAAACCCAGTGAGCAAATGGATGGAGAGAGTTTGGCTGCTGTGACAAGGACTAAAGAGCAGTGGTGGAGAGTGCCTTGTCACTGCCAGCTCTGAGTGCCAACTCTGAAATGTCATTGCTTTTTCCCTTCAGTCCCTCAAAGCGCATGTGGCATGTTGAGTTATGTCTTCTTCATTTTACTTTTAAAAGTCATGTCATGCACATCGTGGGGTTTGGAACCAGAGCCCTTCATTTTCCAGGTAATAAAACCAAGCCTGAGAAAAGTCTAGGGACTTGGCTGAAGTTCTAAGAAGTGCCATGGTGTTTTTACTACTTCACTGGTCTGAGAGGATACTTAGCTTCTGAGCTGCTCAGAGTGTAAAATCAACATGTCACTTAAGAAGGAACCTGTCAGCAGTCCTTTTCAGGCTGGGGCAAAGCCTGCAAACTGCAGCTGCCCCCTACTATGAAGAAATACTGCAACGTGAACAGTGCTGGAGTTCAACCCCCGAGGAGGCCCAGCCATAGAAAGAAGGCATGAAGAAGAGCTCTCTGCTGACTTCTGGCCTGTGCCCCTGCCAGCCTAGTGTCTATAGCCGCTGCTGCAGACCTTGCCGGACCCTTGGCAGGCAGCTGCTCACTTGAGGTGAAGGAGTGGTGCCCAGGTCTTGCTGGAAAGGGAGGAAATAGTCAAGACAGTGCTTTCTGGAATAAAATATGCTCAGAGAGCTAGAGAGAAAAAGTCTCTGCCAGCTTAAGAGAGGATGAGTATGTGGATTCCAGGAATTTAAACTCAAAAGGCTTTTTACTCTTCAAGTCTCATTCATGATTTTTACTTTGTAGGTAAAATTCCATTAATAGCATAATATTGGATATCCTCACAACAATGCTAAACACCAGTCTTTAATAAAAATTAACATTATCTAAATGAAAGTTCTCCTTCTTGGACACCTACTTATGTTTAGCATAGCTGAAGTAATGTTGCTTTGTAGATCAGTCATCCTTTGTTGTAGCTCAAAAATATCATTGATTTATAGTCAAGAAAGCTTCAAATGCAATGCATCCATTTTTAGGTTGGTTTCAAGTCAACAGTGGTTGAACAAGGAAGTAACTAAAACACATGAAGCCAGGTTATTAATTTGGGTTTTATATAGAATGTAGGGTGGGCAGGGAGGACATTCATATTTTGTAACTGGAAAAAATCTGATTTTTTTAAAAAGGACAAATTTATAGTATTTTAGAATTCCTTTGTTTTTCATTGGCTTCCTGTAGTTTTGAAACTGAATATAGGATCAGGTGAGCTTTTTGTTTTCTTTTATGTACATAAAATGAGACTTAGAAAGAGCTCTGTTTTTTTTTTTTTTTTTTTTTTTTTTTTTTTTTTTTTGTGGTGCTAGGGATTGAACGCAGGGCCTTATGCATGCTGGGCAAGCACTCTACCAACTGAGCTATATCCCCAGCTCAAGGGCTCTTGTTAATGAGACAGAAAATCCTATTATTTATTCACTATGTATTGTCTCTTTAAATGGCAATTGGGATTGATAAATATTTGTATGTTTTCTCTGGGTGTCCTTTGGATCCAGAGTTCCCAATAAAAATAGATTAGCTTAATGTGCTCTTGGTTGTTTTATATCATATTTCTTATCTTTTTTTTTTTTAAACAAATGGCAATCCTAGAGATGGAACTCTAATCTTAGAGGTGTGCTATTTGCAAATTTGGGTTGAGTTATGGACAATAACTTAACAGTTGGCATTGAAAAGACCTACATTTGGGTTTCTTTTCTTGAGCATGCTAACTTCCCTGAGTCTCAACTTCTGGCTTAAAAGGGACAGCAATACTTTATTTGTAACCCTTGGCGATAGATATGATTTGGAATTCAGGATGTTTCAAAGTTTAGAAAGGTAGCAGGATATATGACCTGTGGTGCTCCTCGTGGAGTCTGGGCAGCAACCACCCCCACCCCCATAAAGAAATGGATGACTGTCTCCAAAGCCAAATGTACAGTAACCCACACTAAAGGCTATAAATACCCTTAGATCAAGTTTTTTGCCAAGCAAATTTTGGAAACAGCTTTTTGAAAAACATTAGAAATTCCACAGCTTTTTGTGAAAGGATTGTTTGGGTCCCTATTATCCTCCCAAGGATAGCACAGAGTAATGACTCAATAAATGCTATGCCATCATTGGGAATGACACATTACATGATGATGATAGAAAACTGCTCTAGTGGGACTGAGGTTGTAGCTCAGTGGTAGAGTGCTTGCCTGGCATGTGTGAGGCACTGGATTTGATCCTCAGCACCACATAAAAATAAATAAATAAAATAAAGGTATTGTGTCCATCTACAACTAAAACAATATTTTTACAGAACTGCTCTAATAGTACTTGAAATAAGCAGCTATGTATTTTGAAGAAAAAACACGATACATTGCATTGGTCTTCATAGGGCATGTTGTATGAAGTAAGCTTTGTGAAAATATCTTTTAAGAGGGTTTAGTGTTTATTCACAAGTTCTTAAAATAATAATAATTACTTAGGAATGTGAGTTCCCCAAACATGGTAGCTATTAGGTAGGAGGGCCTTACTACTGAAAGGTGTCTTACAGAAAGGTCACACAAGATGGCTACAGATCCGCCACATGAGTGGGGAGGGTGAGTGCTTGTCCAGTCCTGGGTGTTTCATAGAGAATCTTGAGTGTTTGCTGATTTGCCCTCACCCAGGTTTGCTCTCCATTAGCACAGTGTCACCTCCTCCGTAGCCTAAGCTGTTCTGAAACAAAAATGGAGCTCTTTTCTTTCCTACCTTGTCACACCACCTGTATGTTAGTTGTGCCAACTCAGAGAAGAGGCTCTATGTGCCTGATGCTAGAGCTTAAGGGAATGTGCCACAAGGCCAGGCTTCCTGGGTCCAAATCTGTAGATGGGCATCTCTCTGGCATAACCCAGGACCTTCTGTCCTGTGTTGCCTCTATAAGGTGGGAGTGGCACTTGTGCCTACCTGTGGCTCACTGTGAGGATTGGCATAGCCTTAGGTCATGCCTGCTTCAACAGCAGGTGCTCAGGGGGCAAGGTAAGTATTAGTTAACAAATGATGGTAATCACACTTGCCATCCTCACATTCAATCTTGTAGGTAGGGCTGTGATTTCCTTTTCATTAGAGATAGGAAATCAGGCTTAGCAATCTGCATGATTTCCTACACATCTGACATTGAAGTGTTGGCATTAAATTTGGGGTTGACCTTGACCGTGGAGTTGTCATTTATGTCCATTAGAGGGCACTGCAGTACAGAGAGACGAGCTCACAAGGGCTCCTCTGAACAGAGAATGTGGTGTTGGTCTCCTGGCTTTTTTCTTCTGTCTCTGAGCCAGGTAACCATGGGAAGGGATCAGTTTTTGCCCTTTTCCTCAAATTTGGAAGGAAAGTAGCAAAACCCCTGCCAACCTTGTTCTTGGGGCCCAGGTCACAGCACACAGATGACAGGCACTGGCTATGGATGGTATCAGAAAGGCAGCTGCCTGAACAACAATGATAAATTCCCCTGATTTGCTAATCTTTTTATGTTTGAAATTGAAGCGTTTCACCACAAACATGTCTTTAAAATGTTATTTAGACAAATACATTGATTCAGGATCCCCTGTCAGTCTGGGAAATCATCAGATGTGCTTCTGATTGGGGGTTTAATTTTTTTTTTTTTTTTAAGTTAAGGAATATACAGAATATACTATACGGTTTTTCAAAGTCTCCCTATCCCTTCATGAGGATCTTACACATGGTGGACTGCAGCATGGGTGTTGCTTTATGTACTTCTAAATTCTTTTCAAGTTTTAAATCCTTCATACTTACCTTGTACATAGGGTTGGCCTCATGCCTAGAGGCAAAACATCCCACTAAATGCATCCATTCTTGGAGGTGCAGAAGGTTTGAAGTTGTTGAGACATTTCATTGGGAAGGGAATGGGACCTCTGTTTTATACTGTCATTTAAACAACTTAGCAGCTTTAGATCTGCCTAGAAGTTAGGTGGTGAATGTGGCAATATTCACATTCACAATATTCACAAGGGACTCTCTTGCTGTCTTTGTAATCTCAAGAAAGAAAAATAATGTGCAATGTCCACTAGCTAAAAAAGCAATGAAATATTTATATCCCATGCCATCGAGGAGTCAAAAAATAGAAGGGAATTGGCCAGAGGTTCTGGGTTCTGGGTGGGCACGGCACGTGTGCTATGCATTTGCCTCACTCATGTGAAGATGCTTCACATAGAGAGTACTGAGTATTCACAACTCCCTGTGATTCTCACCATTGAGCAGGGAAGGGAAACAGAAGCTCGGAGAGGATAGGGAACTTGCCCAAGAGCACATAATCAGGTCCTGTGTCTGTGTGCAGGAGAGTTGGCAGTAAGGGAGTGCGAGCGACTTCCAGAAGAAGAATCAGGTGAACCGGGTGACAGATGAGCATCAGATGACTGGCAGAATGCTGGTGTCGACAGAAAAAGGTTCAGAAATGAACTGTAGTCTGAGGTGGACGTGCAACTTTGGCCCCAGCACATCTGCCAAACTTGGCTGCCACTCTAGGCCACCTCCACTCTGATCCCTATTTCTGTCAGTCCCACCGGGGTCTTCGCAGAGAACCCAAGGTTTGTTAAGGTTCACAGCCATTTTATTTATGTGGAATACTACCTTTGCTAAACCCTGTGCAGACAGGATGCTCAATTAGGCCCTCAGGTTTGAAGGACACTCGTGTGAATCATTGGAAAACAAGCCAGGTTCTAGCCTTTACCAGCTGCTTTTTTTCTAGGTATCTGTCCACTCAGCTGATCTCTCTATAGTTCATTTATTAAAGGGCAAGGGGCCCTTTTAGCAGCAGTGAACCTCTCGTTAAGCCTGTTTTATTATTGGCAGAGGTTGTGGCTAAGCTGCTTCTAGGTTATGCTCCACACCACTGCCTCTGCTGTTATTCTTCTAACTGCGATCATTTCAATTTGCATGTTTAGCTACTTGCTAAGGACTGAATGTTTGTGTTCCCCAAAACATAAGTTGAAGCTCGGTCCTCATTGTGGCAGTATTGTGGCCTTCGGGAGGTGATAAGTCATGGGTGGGATCAGTGCCCTTAGAAAAGAGGCCTGAGGGAGCTTGTTGACCCTTCTGCCATGGGAGGACACGTAGAGAGCATCGTCTGTGAAGAACAGTCCCTAACCAGGCGTGGAACCTGCTGGAGCCTTGAGTTTGAACGTGGCCTCCAGAACACAGAGATAAATTTCTGTTGCTTGTACATTATCCAGTCTAAGGTATTTTGTTACAGCAGCCTGAATAGGCTAAGAGGATACCATAATTACAAACATGCAATCCTTCAGTGCTTTAGCAGCACGTTACCAAATGTATTTTAGTATTTAAAATCTTTAGCTAAATGTTTTTAGAGACATCACCAACTTTGGCTTTTGCCTCTCCCCATCAGAAAGAAACAAAGTGCATTCGATGTAGTATAAAGTTTCATTAGATGTTGTCAGTGTTCTGTGTGATTTCTCAAGAACGAGAACTCCCTAGTCCCACCTATAAACTTTAAAATATCAATTGCACTGCTTTGCTTCCCTTTTTTTCTTTAATGTAGTTAGATTTCAACTAGCAAGAACTTTGTGTAAGTAATTAAATTCACAGAATGCTTAGGTTTTGCAGCATCTTGATTTGTAGAATAAATTCTCCTTCAAAGCAAGACCTCTGGCATGTGCTGTTTTCTTAGGTTTTACTTTTGTGTTTTGAGTCTTCTAAAAAAGAGGGGAAAAAAATTAACTCTGCAGTTAAATTTGAGTTGCCTGAATTGTGAAGCTTTAAGCCTTTAAAAAATGTTAAGTAAACTGATCCCCTGTGGCCTGATAGCCCTTCACTTATACAAAACCCAGTTAGCTTGGTGGCTCAGTTGTGCATTAAAGTAGGTGAGATTTAATTTAATCATTATTGCATGTAATGTTTATACATAGAAAGATCTACATTTTTAATTTAAGAGCTGATTAAAGTCCTGGTGGGAAAGCTGATGTAAGATGTAATTATCAAGTATGTTAAATTAGTATCCAAGTACTTCTTCCAAATTTTTTTTCCTGGTGTATTTATTTTTACAGAGTTTTGACAACAGACCATGTGTGTCTTCATTGGATAACTCTAAACATTAAATGTCAGGACATTGTTTTGATAGCACATGTGGCTATATTTCATTGTAGGTGCTGGACTGGATTGAGAACCATGGAGAAGCATTTCTGAGCAAACATACAGGTGTGGGGAAATCTCTTCATCGGGCTAGAGCTTTGCAGAAACGTCATGAAGATTTTGAAGAGGTAGCACAGGTAAAACAATGGTGTTTTCTTTCCTAAATATCTATGGTTGGTTTGGGATTATGATTTTAACCACATCTGAGAAGAGTTAGCTTTTGCTAGATGTGTTTGAGGCAATTCAGTGAGGTTAAACCCGCAGGTGTCGAAGTTGAAGACATCATTGCCTAGGCAGGAACATGATTTAGTCACTTGATGATTTTGTATTTTTTAAATGCCACTAGAAATATATAAAGAGAAGGCATTACTTCTAACTAAATTTAAAGGAAAAATAAAGAAAACCTGATAAGTAAAAACTTGGGAAAATGGGTCTAAAAGAAGCAAAAGAAATAACAAAAGTCATGGTAGAAGTCACAAAATACAGTAATTTGTTCAGAATTATCAGTAATTACAGCAAATGACAAAGATTCTCAAAATGAATGTGTTTTGAAAGTTATGGGGTGTGTTTTTTTCAATGAGCACACCTAAAACATAAATACCTAGGAAGTTTGAAAGTATAATAGGTATTAGGAAAAGTTCCACCTGGAAAATGCTGATCATAAGAAAATTATTATAGAAATATTAGTGTGACACAAAATAGCCTTGAAAGCATAAAAACATTGTTAAAAATGAAGAGGGACTTCAGCTGTTAGAGGAAGGAGTCACTCTATAAATAATGCAGCCATAAAACCTGTCAGACAAGGACAACAGGACCAACCCCCGTGTGTCAGTTTGTGGGCATGACAAAGGTTCACTTACATGCAAGTAAGAGAACTCAGATACAGTATGGAATTACTGGATAGCAAAATGCACCTTAGGCCTCCTCTGTAACAATATCTTTAAAAAGTTACCAATGTACGGCTTCACATATAAAGTAAAAACAACAGTCCTCACCTCTCTGCTTTGTTGATCTTGAGAAATAAGTAAGAAAGCGGCCTTGCTGCACACTTCATGTAGCTTTGGAATATTTTCCTCGTCCACGTTTAATGTGATCTCTCTGCTTTCATTTGCTGGGAAATGTTTTGCCATCTTTTTATAGCTTAAAAAACAACAACAACAACAACTGTGTAAAATGTAAAATAAGATACTGCTGTAGTTGCTGTGGTTTGAGGATGAATATAAAATTTGGATCACATGAGCAAAGATTTCAGACACCAAAGGATTTAAGAGACAACTATAAATTACGAAGCTCTGGAAGCTGAGGCTGTGGCCTGAAATAGTGTATTTAGACATGTTTGTAGGCTAGGCTGCCCTTTCCCTCTTCCTCCTGCTTTCCTGAGCATTTTCCAGCATGAAGGACCAGGGTCTACTTAATATCCTCTGGTGTGTCTGCCACCCATTTGACCTTTCTCCCTTCAATCTTGTGGGGCTGTCCATTCTACATTAGGGAAATGTCTTCTGTGGCTAATCTTGGTATGATAAACTTAGTTGTCAGGTCTAAAACAATCACCAGAGCTGTTCACACAAGTCCTCAGGGGCATCAAGAATGAGAAAACTTTTTTTTTTTTTTTTCTTAGAAAATGAACATTTTGCCTTAAGGTTTCTAGGGCAGAGGGTCAAAGTAGCATTTATGTTGTGTCTGCTCAGAGAAAGGCCAGTGCTTGGCTGCTCCTTCTGCCACTGAAGCTGAGTTTCAGTCCTGGCTCATCACCTCTTGCTCCTTATCCTGGGATTTGCAAGGTTTCCTGACTTTCTTCCCCAAAATGAAAGTTCTTCAGCTCATCTGAGCTGTGCATTAAGGGGAGGAAACCTTAGATATAAACACCCATTGCTCATTTGCAATTATCTGCTCCCACTTTTCCTGCCTCTGGTTTTCAAATATTTACCCACCTTTTGTCAGCTGTTTTGCCAGGCACAAAGGAGTGGGTGAGGGGACAGCAGGTAGCCATAGACCCAGATTTCCTGAATAGGCCTGGCTAGTTTCTGAGGGCGTTCTGTGGTGGTACCTGATGTCTAAGCCAAGACATGGAACTTAATAGAATTTAGCTTGGTGGCAAAAAAAAGAGGAGGATGTTAGAGGCAGGCATGGATCCACAGGTGGGCTGTTGGGCAGCAGGACAGTGTCACCTGCCAGACTAGAATGGCGTGGACTTCGAGTGCTGGGGAGATGCATACCTATGACCAATCTCTCCTCTCTTTGGCCCCTGTCCTTTGCAAGTCTACCATCCGGTATGGACTCAGGCTCTCCATCCGAACCTGTGGCTGTACCTGTGTCTTCTCAGTCTCTTAGTTTCAGCTTTTCCTCTGTCTGTGCTCTCCTCCAGTCCCACTGCAGGGCGTGGTCTCTCCAGAAATGGTTTCTGTCTTCAGCATATTCACCATCTCCCTTTTTCAGTTCTTTTCCTCCCTCTCCTCTCAAGAAGAACGTCACTTGTTTCTGCTGTGTTTTTTAAAATACCAGTTGGTTTCAGAAGAGTGCTCTGCTGCTTCTCCTTTGCTTCCTGGTCACCCAGTGTCCAGCTTTATGTCTCTTGATGGCACAGCAGACATCCAGCAGTTTGCTTTGCTTAGAGTAGACATGGAGCAGCCATGAACTAGGACTCAGCTGCTCACACAGTTAACTTCCTCTTGAGTTTGAGTGACAGTATTCCACCCATGCAGTCCACTGATGTGCATTCACTTCCTGTTGTCTCACAGACTTGAGTCTCTATAGGAACAGAAGAGATGTGGCTCTGCTCTTGGAGCTCTCGAATCTGTATTATCAGTACTAGTGCATGCCTTGACCCATAGGCTAGTTCTTGAAGGACTTTGCTCTGCCTCAGAGACACACCATCAGGTGTGGTAGGTGGAAGAGCTGCCCCACAGGAGAGCCCAGCCATAGACAGAAGGCATAAAGCAGGCACGGAATTGCAAGACCCAGAGCAATATGTGGACTCACTCTAGCCCCTCCACCGTGTTTATCAAAGAGCTTTTGGATAGCATTTTCACATTTTCAACGGAAGCGATCATAACTACTAGGAGACCTCATTGGAGCCTGACTTTGTTAGGAACGTGTGTAGTAGACACTGTTCAGATAGACAGAGCTTTGGTGTCAAGGCAGAATTGCGCTTTATTTGTAGCTTGTTTGAAATTTCTCTATTTCCTCCCTAAGAATAAAATGGCTTTAGTCTAGCTGTAGCACAGGGGTAGTGGAGTGAATGGCCTTCACCAGATTTACTTCTCTGCCCTCTTATCTTTACCTGCTTTCTTTCAAAGCAGATTTTAATAAAAGTGCTTTTGGCAGGTGTCTAAGTTCATATTTTAGATTTATGTATTATTTAGACAGAATGGGCTATCCTTAAAAATAGGAATAGAGGCATCTTTAATGCTTAATAAGGAGCCTTATTTCATTTTCTGAAATGTATTCACAAAGGTAAAATAAAGTTTGAGATTTAGAGAGAAGTTTCCTTTTTATAGTTAAGTATAAGGTCGTTTAGATTGTGTCTTTGGGTTATGTTTTGAAGGCCTCTTTGTAGAAATAATTCTAAATTGGTCTTAGTTTAGAAATTTTTAATTAACAATTTAGTCAGTAAAGTTTTTTCTCTTAGCGGACTTCTTTAAATTAGGTGTGGCATGATGAATTAACAAAACAGATTTTAAAAAGGAAGTAGTGAAAGTCTATGTTTGAATTCACTGAAAATGTACTAAATTTAGAACAATTCTAGTGTTCTGGGAAGGAGGAACCCAGAAAGATGTTTATTTGGTGGAAGTGAGTCGTGCAGCCCAGTGTAACTTCTTCAGGCAACAGACTTTGCAGCAGGAGCCTCGGTCTCAGCCACTGCTGTGGCCTCCTCAGGAAGCACTGGGATTCTTTTACACACAGCTCTGCAGAGCCGAAAACCTCCTCATGACTACTCTGAAGTTCCATTCCTTTAATTTGCACAGTGACTGTGAGTAGACCTATCCAGTTGACTGAATCCATGCAGATTGTTTCATAGTGTGTGATGAGCACGGCCGTAGTGCATCTTCATGTACTAGTTCAAAAAAAGATATTAGCCAGGTGTGGTGGCGGATGCCTGCAGTCCCAGCTACTCAGGAGGCTGAGGCAGGAGGATCACAGGTTCAAGGCCAGTCTGCGCAACTTAGTGAGGTGCTGTGTCAAAATAAAAAATAATTTTAAAAGAAAAGCTGGGGAAAGCTCAGTGGTAACATGCCCTGGATTCAGTCCCCAATATGGGGGAGGGGAGAAAAAGAAATTAAAAATGCTTTTTGTGTGAAATTTTTTTGCAAGTGACTGTTGGAAAGGAAGATGCTCTTTAATAGTGATCTTTTGCCTTCTAATTGTCTAAGTCAGTGTTCCTATTTAGATTTTTAAAGCTATGATTAAAACAGCCAGTAAAGCCCAGAAAACTTAAGTTGAAGCTGCTTTTGAGACCACAGAAGGTGTCTTGAATGTCATTACTGAGTTTCCGGCATAGCATCTTTCCAGAGGTACTACTCTGTGAGTGCTTAGACTACCTGGCTCCTAACTGCTTAACCCCCAGGATTCAAATTCTCTTGCAAAGATGTAACCTGTTATAGAATTTGTGTTCTCACATATCATGTTTGCTTTGACCCTGGGTTAAGGTAGTTTCTGCCTTGCTTCTCCTCTTGTAAAGTTCTTCTTCCCCGCTCTATAATTAATAAGTTCTTTGTGGGGAGTTACTTTGGAATTCTATGAATATTTCCTGTTCCTTTTCTATTTATGTTAGTATGGACTTGCACCTTCATTGTGTTCCATGGATCATGTTCTAGGGCCATTATTGTTGAAGCTCAGGTTGTCCCTGGTTTGGCCAGCAGGAACCTCTTCAGGCTGGCTTCCGTACCCTGACTTGTCCACATTGACCTTGAAGACCTCCTTACTTTGGGGTACAATAAGATGTTTCAAGTTCTTGTTCTTTTTTCATTGGTGCATATTAATTATACATAATAGTAGGGTTCATTGTGGCATATTCATACATGTACATCACATATAAATGGATCAGTTTCAACCCCCAGTAACTCCCCTAGCCCCTACTGGTCTCCTATTTTCATGTAGACCCCCCCCCCTTTTTTTCCCTTTACCTTCCACATATGAGAGAAAACATGACCCTTGATTTGGAAAGTCTGGTTTATTTTCCTTAACATGATGTTTTCCAGTTCCATTCATTTTCCTGCAATTTTTTTTTTTTTTTATTCTTTTGACTGAGTAAAACTCCCTTGTGTATATATGTCAATTCTCTTTATCCATTCATCGGTTGATGGACACCTAGGCTGTCATACCTGCCCAGGAAAACTGTTGACTTCAGCATATAGCCGTAGGGAGCAGCCATGTGGGCACTGAGCAGCAAAGCGGAAAGGTGGGGCTGCTCCCTCATTGCAGTATGCATGACAGGCCAGACTTGGAGCCTTGAGGTGTGATGCCTTCCCTGCTGGGTTTCAGTCTTGCTTGGGGCTGTCTACTTTTTGCTACTTGGCTATTTCTCCCTTTTCGAATGGGGATGTTCATCCTGTGCTTATCCCACCATTATATCTTGGAAGTAGACAACCTTTTTCTGATTTTACAGTCTCAAAACTGCAAGGAATTTGCTTTGAGTCAGACTCTGGACTTTTGAGCTAATGTTGAAATTAACTGCAGTATTGGAACTATTGGGCATTGAATAATTTGTATTTTGTTCTGTGAGGGCTGGGGTTGTGGCTCAGCGGTGGAGTGCTCACCTAGCACATGCGCGCCCAAGTTCAAGCCTCAGCACCACGTAAAAATAAAGGCATTGTGAACAGCTAGAACAAGTGAATAAATATTTTTATAAAAATTAAAAAGAAGTATATACATCTTAAGGAACAGGGGCAGGATGCTATGGTTTGAATATGGTTTCAGTGTGTCTTGCCAAAGTGTTGAAGTTTAATCCAAATGTGAGGTATGAGAGAGTGACAACTGAATGACTAGGTTTAGAGGTGATTAGGATTTACATAAGGTCATTAGGGTGCAGCCCCCATAATTGAATTCTGGGGGCTTTTTATAAAGAGAGGGAGAGAGACCAGGAATAACAAACATGTGTTTCCTGTCTCTTGCCACAAGAAGCCCTGCACGTGGGACTCTAGCAGCAAGAATGCCATCACCAGATGTGGGTCCTTGTCCTTGGGCCTCCAGAATGATGAACCCAAATAAGCCTTCTTCCTTTATAACTCACCTAGGCTATGGTGGCGTGTTGTTGGCAACAGGAAACAGACCAACACAGACCCCCCTCACCCTGCTCAGCCCCCACTTCTCATGCTGTTCCCACCCTGCCACAGGGTGCCCTCATCACCCCATCAGGCTCCAACTCTCCATAGGGACACCTTGCCCACTCTGTGGGTCACCTCCCACCCTCTCCCATGAGATGCCTATCCTGCTCAGCTTTAGGACTTGTTTGAGGAGTCGGAAAAAGTACTCAACTTGTTTCTCTAGACAGTCTGATTTTCTGGGCCCTCCCTGAAGGCCTTAATTCTGTTCTGTTGCTGCATGGCAGTCCTCCACCTTGTCTCAACGGCCTCCATCTTCACCAGCGGACTGCTCGTGGGCGGTCTATGATAACAGTCTCAGGGCTCCCATTTACAGCCTCAGATTTGTCAAGAATTAAAATAATCTTCAGTATTTTATACATGTATTTACTCTTACTTTTTAGTTCTTTGAAACTCTATGATTACTGAATAGCCATTGTAGTTATAATTCCTTTTTAGAGTGTATATCCTTAAATAGAAAAAAAGATGAGCACTAAATTACCATTAAGTGGAAGTATGTGGAAAGGAACATTAACTTAGTATTTGTTTAGAAATTAATTTTCAACTTGCACTTTGGGAATTGGAATTCACTCTGCTTAAAACTGAGAAAAAAAGTGAAGCAGGCATTTGTGGCTGTGGACTGTTTCCTGGCTCTACCTTAGCAAAAATCTGGAGGCCCTTTCTGAGCCACGAGACAGCCAGCAGCTGCTAGCAGATAGCCTGCTGCTACTTCAGGTGCACGGGCCTGGCAGTGAGGTCTAGCACTTAGGAATCTAGAAAGAACAGTTTTGGAAAGGCCTGCTGATAGATATGTATAGGACTCTAAAATCATCCTCTCCTTCACATTTGTACTGTTTGACTGACATAAATGACCGGAAATATCACTGATTGACTCTGTATTGCTGTGTGTTATGGCTCCTGGCCTGGCTGATTCGCTTCTCTTCACCTTCTGTTTTCTCTTGTGCAGAACACATACACCAATGCAGATAAATTGCTAGAAGCAGCAGAACAGCTGGCTCAGACTGGGGAGTGCGACCCAGAGGAGATTTATCAGGCTGCCCATCAGCTTGAAGACCGGATACAAGATTTTGTTCGGCGGGTTGAACAACGAAAGATTCTCCTGGACATGTCAGTGTCCTTTCACACCCATGTGAAAGAGGTAAGACATCGGGAAATAGCAATATAATCTGTGTCTGACAGGGTCTTTTAACTCCTGAAGGAATTTGTACTCGTTCATGATGTGAAACAGTGGACTAAAAGTGGCAAGTTGTGAGATGTAGCCCATGAGCACCAGTGGAGTCATTGTGGACAGGGAAAGAGCTGAGCTTTCTGTGCTGGCCTTCTTTGCCGTATGTGTGTACATTCTCCTTTGTTTGGGGTGTCTTCAAGGGTGGGAGTGGCAGGGGAGAGAGATGTGGATCAGGAGACAAGCAGGGAAAACAAAAAACTGAAAAGATCCCTTCAACTTCAGAGAGAGAGAGAGGGAGGAAGGAGGAAGAGAGGGGCTGTGCGTGAATGCCCATGTAGCTTAAATAGATCCTGCATGTTGTGGGCAGAGCTGCTGGGTTTCCTTTCTGAGTGTTGGCCGGCCAGTCATGTGACGGGAGTTATGATGATTGCCTTCTGGTTTTAATCAGACTACTCTCAGAAACTCATAAAAGTGAATGTTACATCATATCAAATGTAAAGTACCATCACCAAATGGTACAAATACTATTGTCATGAGTGTGCACTCTTGGCAATAAACTTGTGATAAGAGATAATGTGTTATTTGAAGTGTGAAAAACTGGTAGGTACTAATCATACCTTACATATTTATAATACTCTTGGTAGAGATCATATAAACTATTATGTAGCTTTTGAGAAAAAAAAATGATTTATAATAAAAATAAGATTTTTCAGGGTGACTACAAATTCATTTAAGGATGTTAATTTACTGTGTCTTATCTCTAAGGAAAATAATTCTCTGCCTCTCAAAGTACCTTCACAAAGTATCATATTATGATATAGCTCTTTATAAATTGGAAGTTTATTAAAGGGTACTTCTGGGTAATTTGTGATTAAGCACATGGAAGCTTATGATTATAGGATAAGAAGAAGGTTCGAGGAAGATAAGACCTCTGGAACAGGGCAGGGTCTAACTTGCCTTGTTTAAAAAGGTAACTAAGTTCAGAGACAAGTAAAATTGCATAAAGGAAAAACTCCACGCCAATTTGGGATGTTGGACAATGTGTCTGCGGTGAGGCTATGTATAACTTGGGCATTTGGGCTCTGGAAAGACCATGCTCCATTCCCTCTGAAACCCTTTGAGGCCTTGAAGCAGCTGTATTTGGCAAATTGCTGAGCCCTCAAGAGTTTATGCTTCTGCCCTGCCTAGACTGGTGGCTGGTACTTAGTCCTTTCTGCAAAGGGGCTGGGACTTGGTAGGCCTGAGACAGTCATCAGAATAGAAAACCAGCGCAGCTAACTTCTTTTTCTCTCTTAATAATACTGTAACTAAAAAAGACTTTAGGCCTGGGGTTGTAGCTTAGTGGTAGAGCACTTGCCTAGCACGCATGAGGCACTGGGTTTGATCCTCAACACCACGTAAAAATAAATAAATAAAAGTATTGTGTCCATCTGCAGATGTGTGTGTGTGTGTGTGTGTGTATGTGTATATACACATTTAAAAAGGCTTTAAACTGTTTACAAAGAGGCTTTTCATTCTAAGGAGACAGCGCCAGACCAGCAAGAAGAAGGTAGGCCCAGACTATGAGCACAGGAAGACGTTAGAGACTGCTCCCCAGATACTAGTGGGCATTCCTGTTAAGTCCACCTTCAGTGTTAAGTGAGCATTCGTCCAGTGCGGTTTCTCATGTGGATACAGGATCACTAATTCCAGTTCCTCACTCAGCTCCTTTAGAGCTAACCCACTGCCTGCTCCCCTGCCTCTGTCACTGATGCCGTCAGTTGTTCTTCTGAAACACAAATCTGATGAGGTTGTCCCCTGCTCAACGCCTCTGAGTCTTCAGTCTGAGCCATACTTCTCCTGACTGGTCTTGGGCTGTGTGCTTCTCTTCAGGGCCTCTCCCACCTCGGTGCAGTGCCCTGAATTCATGACACTTCAAAAACTTTAAGGCTGGGATGTGGTGGCTCCTCTTCCCCAGGCATTATTAGTTGTGCTTTCCTATACCTCAAGCTCTGTACAAACACGGTCTCAGTGTCTTGGGATTATATGTTGTGTTTCTTTCCCACTAGTCTTAGTATGTTCACTTGTCTTTATCTTATGCATATTTATACCCTCCCTGAGCAGGAGGAAGAGAGTTAAAGTGATCTGTGTATGAAAGCAGATTGTGCCTTACTTATTTAAGGAGTGACAGAGTCAGGTAGCAGGCCCGGAGCACTCTACAGCCGGGACCACTAAGAGCTCTGGGTGGGCGTTCAGTCACCAGTTCCTCATTCGGGCCCATGGGGTGCTGTTGCCCTGGGTGGCATAGATGCTGTGGGAGAGGCAGCCAGCAATAGTTCTGCAGGAGGCAGGAGGCCTCCCACCTGTAACACATGGTACTTGTAATATTTTTCAGCAGTTTAGCAGTCTGAGGTATGGATTTAACTTCCTTTTAGGACAGGAAGTCTTTTCATGAGATAATATCTGATTTTTTTTTTTTTTTAATCACTGTGTCTGCTCCGTCAATGGTTTTTACAAAGCAGACACTGAAGGATATCTGGGAAGAAAGAGGTTTTCAGGAGCTGTTCTCCCGGAGGTGCAGTTTGGATTCATTGGTTTTCATAACATCAGCAGCATAATAAAAGCATTCCAGGTAGCAGACCAGGGAATCTTTGTTGTCACTGGGCCTGTTAATTATTTAGAAGTAGAAATACCTTTTGTTTTCATTGACTTAACACTCTAGGAACTTCTAGTATGAATGACTCTGCAGACTATGGAGATCTTAAAAATTCATCTTATGTGTGAAGAGGTTTGATTTCACCATTGGAGAGCTTTTGGTGCTCATTCCTTTCTTTTTGTATGAGGGGCCATCGTAGGAGAAGAGAATTTGGCAAGTTTACCCTGATTGCTTCTTCTCAAAAGCATGCATTAAAAGTGACCTAGGGCCAAAGAAAGATTTTGTGGGCCAGTGATGCCATGTATAGCAGGACACAGTGTGCCCAAGCGAGTCCAGATGCAGCTTCAGGAACCCTGGCCCACAGACTTGGAATGCGGGCCAGATTCTTCTCCTTCATGTACTCATACTTCATCATAGCCCCAGCCATTTTCTTAGGGGATTTATCTTCTCCTGACCAGCTCCAGAATTTCTTCAGTATCCTTCCTTTGTGCTGTATAAAAACCCTGAAAGTCCCAGAAATACTTGATAGGTTTTATGAAAGAATAATGGTTTCTTCAGTCATGGTGTTTTGAAACAGGCTAGTGACTGAAAACCCACAGAAGTTTAGAACAAGTTTAATGAGTTTAAACTGAGATAAGGGCCAAGAGGAAGAAATCATGCTATGTTGATAGGTGTTTATGTAAAGTCACTAAACATATTAACATATCAAATGAATGTGAAATTGCTAAAAGAAGTTGTATGAATCAGTTCTTCTTTTCAAGTAGATGGTATAATTTAAAATCCCCTACATAGGAAAGGTAGGGGTAAAAGCTTGTCTTTCTTTGAGGCAAGTTCATGGAGCCTTTCAGAGTCATTTGTCACACACACAAAAGTCCCCTTCCCTGCTGCTTCCTCCCTCTTCTGAGTATGGGTGTCAACTCCTGTACTGGCTCTGGCTATCTAATAAGGTGATCTCATCACAACTCATGCTAAAAAGGTCCAGGTCAAGGCAGCATCTGCTCACGTTTAACCCAGTAGTCTCTTTGGGAATCCCACCTTGATGTTTGGTGGTTGGCAGTCTAGATGCAGACATTGACTTTGCCTGTGCGTCTCCAGCAGACAGAAGAGAGGACACTTGTTCCTGGGAAGAGAAATGGCCATATTTTCACCTAGGAAGCAGATATTCTGTACTTTGATGTTAGATACAGCAGGTGGTTGATAGAGATTTCAGCCTCAGTTTCCCTCTCAAGTTCAAATTTGGAAGCAATCTAGGACCTGTTTCCTCTAAAAAGAATCCTGACCTACTTCACTTCCCTTCAGAAGACTTTAAGACTCATGTTCCCCGTCTCTGCCACCGATGTCTGTTCCTTCATGTTTTTAAGTATTTAAAAGGAATATTGATTGGACTAAATGTGGATTTTTTGGGGAGGGTGTTATCCCCCTACATTTTGCCCTCACTTCTCAATCTTGCTCTTCCCTTCAGTATTATTTATAGCGTTCATTCACATCAATTCTGACTATAATTCTTTCACGATTAGTCGTCCTGTGTCACCTGTCCTCCTTTCCTTTTGAATGCATTTTTTCACTGTTTATTTCACTCCCTCTTTTACTCATTCATTCCAAAATCTCTCAAGCCAACTGTAATATGCAAGGAGGGATACCAGAGTGATTGACCAGAGAGGAACAAAGCACCTCTGCTCTTGTGTATATCACACATTTTAGACATTTGTTTGTTTCTCTTAATAGACTTTGAGTTCCTTGAGACCAGGACCATATCTCACTTACCTTTGTGTTCCCTCCATTAGTCTCCCAGACCTAGACACTCAGTAGAAATGAAAAATCGTGAAATAAGTGGTCTGTTCCTAAATTTAGTGAAAGACTTAGTGACTGATATTTTTATTTTCAAATGTAGTAATAGCATAACCATTTTCATCCATTCATACTAATTCAGCTGATCCTCAAAATTAGTTCCTGACTTAGTTGACAATTACCTTTGCAATTTGTGGGTTATTTGAGGCAACCAGGTGGGGACATGGAGCTCTCAGCCAGTTTGTTCTTCCAGAATTGATTCAGTGGCCTTGCATTGATTTTTGTCCTCAGAAGCATGGTTTCCCAGGAAAGATCATTCTCATTTGAATTGGGTTGCAGTTCTTACTGGTTTAAGTAAAGAAGTTTTGGTTCTGCTTCTGCAAACTTACACCCTGACTGGGACAAGTTTTTGTTTTGAATAATGCCTGGGAAAAGAGAACCTTTGATTTTATTCAGAAGTCAAAACTAAAGGCCTCCCAACCACCTGGAGATTTTTTGTATTGCAGCATACCAATCTGGCTTTATTTTTATGCCGCAAAGCTGAGCATGCAAACTTTCTTCTTTATGTTTGCTTGAGCCTGTGCCGAGCTTCCAGGGGGAGAGCAGGGAGAGCTGCAGGCCCTTGTCCTGGCAGTGGGGTCACTCCAAGCAAGGATGGCTCCTGGGCATGCAGGTGGAGCTCCCTGAGCTGCTTCTCCTCTGGACATCACTGAGTGTACTCCAGGAGGGTACCAGAAACATGCCAGTCCTTTCTCGAGCAGCCAAAGGGCCCAGAGACGTCTTCTCTTCTCCTGTGGAGCTGGAGAGCCCCTCAGAAATCTGATGGTTAAAAATCACAGAAACTGTCTAAAGGTACAGAATGCTCATGTGTAGACTAGTTGCCTTCTGCTGGGTTCCTGACTATTGGTTCTGGTGCAGAACCTATGTATCATGCCTACCTTCTCTCTCAGAGAAGGCCTGTTTCTGGGTTTATGTGGAAGTCTCTCTCTAATAATAGCTACTTTATTCCTGTTTCACCAGGTTCACCTGTACTTGTGTGGTACGTGTGCGTTTGTGTGTTAGTTCACTGCTTTCAACACAGAGAATCACACAGAATTGTTCTGTCACCAGAGGATGTCCTCTTGCTGCCTCCTTAGAGCCGTGTCCCACCCTTGCCCCCTCTCTAAACCCTGGCCACCATTAACTCCTGTCCTCTGGCTCTATTATTTTGTTATTTTAAAAATATTACATATAGGGGCTGGGGTTGTGGCTCAGCGGTAGAGCACTCACCTAAGCACGTGCGTGGCCCGGGTTCGATCCTCAGCACCATGTAAACATAAATGCGTTGCATTGTGTACAACTAAAGCAAATAAATAAATATTTTTAAAAATATTACATATAAATGGAATCAAAAATTTGTAACTTTCCGAGGTTGATTTTCTTCTCATCTTGCTTCCCTGGAGTCCTCTTCCTTTTCTTGCATGTTTCAGTAACTCTTTCCTCTTTTTTGCTGAGTAATATTCATGGTATGGATACATCAGTTTGTCTTACCATTTACCCATTGAAGAGTATTTGAGTTGTTTTGGGTTTGGGGCTAATACAAAAAGAGAAGCCATGCGGATTTTTATGTTAACGTAAACTCTAATTTCTCTGAGATCAGTGTCTTAAAAGCACAATTGCTGAGTCCTTTGGTAAGTCCAGTCAGGTCAAAAGAAACTGCCACGCTGTTTTCCAGACTGGGTGCACCATGTTATGTTCTATCATGAGAAATGTTATGTGCAACCTCTAGCTTTTTTAACATCTCAGAAATGCAGAATTGATGTGATAAATTTGTCAATGGGAAAAGTTAAGATCTAACACATGATATTTTAGGTTGAAAAGTTTATATGATCAGATCTCAATAATTTTATGTTTAACATTAAATTCTTTAGCTGCAGTCCCTAGTGCATTAAATGAGTTCTGTGTGCTCTTTAAACATTTGATTTTTTTTGTCTAAATGCAAATGAGCAATTAAATGGCCACATGCTAATGAGAGCAACAGGAAACTAAGAACCTGAGGTGACTGAGCATTAGATTTTGACTCTGGACTTCATTTGCCATTTCTGGTGTAACCTGGGTCGTTATGTAGCCTGTAGTGTCTGGTTTGATACTCATGAAAAAGAAATTAAATGGTCTACCTGTAGGTAGGAATATTAAAAAAAATAGATCTGGTCATTTATGTTTTCTCTAAAAATAATACATTCCTTATTAAATTCAGAAAATATATAATAATATAACCTAGGCCCTTATGTTAACTTTGCATTGCTGAGACCAAAATATCTGAAAGAACAACTTAGGGGAGGAAATTTAATTTTGGCTGACAGTTTCAGAGGTTCAGTCCATGGTAGTCCTACTCCTTTGCTCTGGGCCCAAGTGAGGCAGAGCGTGATAGCAGAAAGGTGGGTATAGTGGAAGAGCACCGCTCGCCTCATGTTGGCCAGGAAGCAGAACCACTAGGCAAGGGGTTGTAGGGAAGATGCATTTTTCCAGGGCAGACCCCCGTGACCCACCTCCTCCAACCATGCCTCCTGCCTATAGTTACCACCCAGTTAGTCCATTCAAACTAGGATGGCTTGATGAGGTCACAACACTTGTAATCTAATCATTTCACCTTTAGAATTCCTGTATTAATACAAGACATCTGGAGGGACACCTTAGATCCAAATCATAACACTCCTTAACTGGCTGAGTAAACTGAGACAAGTCGCTCTGCAGAGCTTCAGAGTCTTAACTACCAAATAGAAATAATAAAATGAAATTGCATATATAAAGCTCTTAACACATTTCTTTTCTTAGGCCAACTGCAAATGTTTCTTTTTCCCACTTCTGTTCCCCATTTTAATTTACCTGATATAGACAGAATAATACAGATTTAAAAGTAAGATGTGAAGATGTAACTACATAGGCATAATTTGGTCTTCTTGGCCTCACTGATCTTTGATCAACAGTAACTGCCTACATCTCCCCTGCTTAATCCTCCCCCTTCCCTCAGTAATCACTTTACTCTGACCTGATAAGCGTGAGATGCCTCCTGGGATGCACAGCTCTGCTTTGTCTCCAGCTTCGTTCCCTCAGAGCCAGGTCAGCTGCTGGAGATGATCTTTACTCATGGGTCCATTCTTATTGTCAGAAATCATTCTGTACATATTACTAAATACTTCTCATCCCTGCAAAGCAAATGATTTTTTTCACCAAATAAATATGTATAAAACATTTGTGTTGGCCCTTGAAAAAGGATGATGTTATGATATTATTTAAAGGGAGAGTTCTTTTGTCAAAATAATTAATGTAGAACACAATTTTTTTTTCCCTACAGGTTGATTTAAAGTATAGTTTAAATTAATGAAATTTCTATTTGGTAATATTAGGCCAGTATTTTCAAGTAAGAATATTTTTATGCCTACAGAGAAATTAGAAGTTATTGTAACAAATCATAGGGAGCTCTAATATATCTGACACACAATAGTCACTGACTCCAGTGGTCATTGAATAAATTAGTGACATATTATCTTCATTTGAAATTTGTTGCAATAGACATTAAAATATATAACTGTACACTGACTCCAACTTTTATAGTCTTGTTGAAAGGTTATCTCTGAGTGAAGAGTTGCAGATGTCTCTAATTAGCTATCTGTAGCTAGAACTTCAGGTAATATAAAAGATGAAGCACTGTGGCAAAATGCAGTATTACAGGTCCCCTAATAACCAACTGAAACCGTGTGTGCATATGCAGTCTTGTTCAGTTTCATTGAAAGGACACTTTTATATTGTTGATTTCTTTTTTTTTTTTCTTTTTTTATTTATAATAGTAGTATGTATTACAATTCATATACAAATGTTTGTATACAAAAGTATATAAGTACCATTCAGATCTTCAATCATGCATTTAGGATAATGATATCCATCTCATTCAACCACCAACTTTTTTTTCCTTCCCCCCCTCCCTCCTTGCTCCCTCCCTTCCCCTCCCTTCCCCTTGACCATTCTAGTGTTCCTCTAATCCTCCTATGTACCCCCATCCAACAACATGGTGAACTAGCCTCCTTATATCAGAGAAAACATTCGGTATTTGGATTTTTGAGATTGACTAATTTCACTTAGCATTATATTCTCCAACTTCATCCTGATTTCTTAATTTGATACTCAGCTTCATGAATTAAATATTTTACTATTCATCACGACAGGTCTTTGATTCATTGAAAGAGGAAGCAAACTCTCTGTGCATGTTTTCGCTCATGCAGTCTGTACTGTCCTCGTGGTCTTAGTTTGCTCGGGCGGAAGAGAGGCAGAGAGATCGATTGCAAGCAGTTACTAACTAGGGTCTTCCCAGGACAGCTTCGCAGCTCCAGTCAAGCAAGGCTCGGAGAGAATGACAAGGATTTTCGGTTTTGTTATGATTTTTTTTGCCTTCTCTTCCTTTTAAGCTCAGAACTCAGAAGAGAAGATCAAGAAACAGTTGAGCTTTCTGCTTGTGACCACTGGTGCCAGTGACCGCATGCAAACACCCACTCCCTTGCCCCCTTGGCTTCTTGCTGTCCTCCAGGAGACTTCTTCACATATGGTCTAGAGGAGGCAAAAGACCAAAATGGGCAAAGGTTTTGTTAGAAAAACTTTGGTATTCTAAGTGAATTTAAGTCTCTTGTTTCCAGACTGATTAGATCCCTGATATTGAAAGAACTGGATAATTAGGTCTTAAAACTGGGTCTGCTGATCTTTATGGAGCTGTGTACAGAGACTTAAGAGGCTGCAAACACAGTTGTGATTTTTTTTTAAAAGAAGGGAGATTTTGTGCATTTATTCAGGTTGAAGTCAACCCTGGGCAGAGTCCTAGAGAGTAGAGGAAGGAGTGAACGAACCCCTGATAGCTTGCTAACTTTGTTTTGTTCTTCACTAGGTTTCTGTTTGGATGCAGGGCATATGGTAGAGTTAGTGGGTAGGCATTTGGCCAGGCCTTTCAACACTTAGTTTGTAGACAAGACAGCTAACTAGGGCAGTCTGTTAGGACAGTGACTCAGAGTCTCTTGAATGGTTGTAAAAAGAATCAGCTGAGGATGTCAGCCCAAGACCAAGACACTCCTTCTCTTCCATTCTGTTCTCCATGTGGAAGATGCAGAAGTGTTTCTGATAGTGAGATGTGACTCATACCCAGTATGCGAAAAAGGAAGCGGTTTCCAGCCCAAAGCCACAGTGGACCAGACTTATTGACAAAGGTGGTGATGGAAGATGATGGACCAGTCATCTTGAAGTCCAGCAGATAGACTGGCTTATCTCCTCATGCCACTTTGTATCTGGGGGAAAAGCTTCTCAGTGTGATCTTTAAACCAACACCACCTACCCTATTCAGAACTTTTACATGTGTATGTAACATCTAAAGAGATTGCGCATCTGAATTTGAGCATCCTGAAAACTTCACAGTGTTGTGTTGAGAACTATTTATTTTGTTTTGAGAACAGAATTGGTGCCATAGCAGAAATAATTGTTGCTGCATTAAAACCCTTGCACATGGAACCATCCAGTGCAGGGTTGTTAGCAGATGGTGTCAGCAGGGATGGAGGAAATGTCCCGCATCATTGGCAGATCTCTGGACCCACACAGAAAGCCCGTGAGTGGTTGGACTGATGTGGAAGAAGTGCACAGTCAATGAGGATCTGCTAAATGTTGGACTTTAGGACTCAACAGATTTCAGCAGGAATAAGTAAAAATCTGGCCGGGCGCGGTGGTGCTTGCCTGTTATCCCAGCACTTAGGAGGCTGAGGCAGGAGGATCGCAAGTTCAAAGCCAGCCTCAGCAATGGCGAGGCACTTAGCAACTCAGTGAGACCCTGTCTCTAAATAAAATACAAAAAAGGGCTGGGGATGTGGTTCAGTGGTCAAGTGCCACTGAGTTCAATCCCTAGTACCTAAATAAATAAATAAAATTGAATTTAAAAAAAATAAAAACATAAGTAAAAATCTGACATAGGAGTTTCACCCATGGATTTTAATATGTGAGTCTGTTTTGAATCAGAACAGAATTAGGATTGCATAGGTGGCAGCTGCATGTGTTTAACAAGAAAATGATCTTACATGTGTTACCTGACAAGAGTCCACAATGGCATGCCCAGACTATCTCATCTGCTATAGTTAAGGAAAGAATAAGATCACGACCAAGGGGAGCAGTCATCTTGCACTCTGGCTCTGGTGTGGGTCATGGGGTATTTTGTCCAGTTCTTCAGTTCCCACTGTGAAGCAGAGCATGTTCTGAGGAGAGTGAGCTGGCATCAGAGGAGCTGTCGGTCATGCCACCAGCAGAGCTCAAGGAATGAAATGTTAGCTCAGGGAAAGGCAGGCAAGCTCTGCAGGTGTGCACCATGTGCAGAGACTTGCAGGCTGGTGATGGCAAGGAAGAACTGCACTTCGACTAGCTGTGAACTATTTCAGAGGGACAGTGGTCAGTCTCCAGATGACTGGGAGTGGGGAGGAAATTTCCCCAAACTTGACACTCCCAGGTACCAACTGTTATTGAAGAGAGTGTGTCTAATCTGTTGGTGGAATGGAAAGAAAGTAAAAAAATCAAAATAAAAGTCCCTAATGTCAGATTCTTTTGTTAGTAGAATTGGGCTTGATGTTATGTCTGGGTAGTCGAAGTCCCACTGGTCCACACTGATTGTTAGCTCTGTGTCAGTCAGTTGGCATTTTGTGTGCCTGGCTGGGCAAGGTTGTCATATCACACATGCCTCACCTTATCCTCACATGTCTCTGGGGGCGTCTGCCCCCCCCCCCCCACTCCCCAGCTAGACTGTCTTGACTGTCCACGCCCTTTCTCCTCTCACATGTACGGCTGCCCAGAACATGCTTCTGGTTTTTCTCCTTGTTTCCTCCTCTGACATATATTTGAATTGATATTACTTCACGATATTGACTTTGATTTGCCCTCCGTTCCCATCCCTACCCCATATATCCTTCATAAATTTTCTTTCAGTGTATTAAGGGATCTTTTATCCCACCCAAGAATAGGAAAGCACTCCTCAAACCCCTGCAATTCAAGGCAGTAGGCGTGTGCACTCAAAGCACAGTTCATTATTTCAGACAGAAGAATGTTCTGTACGTGGTAGGAACAGTTCTCTTTTTATCCCTGTTTCTTATACCTGAAACAGAATCACACTTTATGTGCATAATGGTTGCCCTCTGAAATTGCACCTGCAAGTTGCCCTTGAAACTGCCCACTTCTGCTTTTAACTTGCAGCAGCTCTGGGGAGCCATGGCTTTAATGTGTCCCCTTCTGCTTTACAGCTTGCCAATGCACTTGGTACCTATATGATTGTCTTTGTCAGAAACAAGAGTGGGGGAACAGACACCAGTGGTAGCAGCTTCTGTGTACCAAGCTCTTGTGTGAGTAAGCACTTTCACACCTCTGTGGGCTTCTCATTGGGTTCTCAAACTAGCTTTGTGAGTAGACAGAGATGTAGACAGTAAAATGATCCCATTTTATAGATGAGAAGAAGAAGAGAGCTCTAAGGATTTTCCCTAGGTCACACATGGGATAAGGACTGCAGCTGGTGTGTTGTGCCCTCCTTCTGTGCCCCACCTCCTAAACTTGAAGCCTGTGTTCATGTGTGCCAGCTGCTGACCCACTGGGAACACCTGGGGTTGCAGCAGCAGCAGCCTCCAGGTCTCGGGGCTCCACTCCTACCATCCACTTAATCACCTGAAAGTCTAGTCCTTTCTCAGGATGCCCTGCCCAGGTCTCTTTGGGAGCCCTCCATAGTGTGGGCTTTCCTTCTGATTAGTGAAGAAAGGGCCTTTTCTTCTGGAGGTGAGTTTTTTCCAGGGCTTTCAAGCTGAGCTGCAAGGCCTACAGATACCTGTGAAGAAGAGGCTGAGGAAGGGCATGTACCTGGATCAGACTCAGCCTGATGCTGGGAGTCTTCCCATATCTTCATCACAGAGATTTTCTCCATAGAACCTCATGTCTCTCCCCAGCCCATTTTTCCCTTTGTATCCTGGTCCATAAGCCAGGTCTGTACAGGTGTGATTTCCCTGAGTTTAAGTTCACGTCCACAGAACTTCTGCCCTGGCTTGTGAATTCCCTGGACATGACTCTGCACGCTGGAGACCATCAACCACTCCGTAGTGGCCTCGAGGAGCAGCATTGCTCACACCTGCGATTTGTCCCCCCATGTTTTAGAATCTTAAGACAGGGTCTCACTAACTTGCCCAGGTTGCCTGAGCAGAATCAGGATTACAGGAATGCACCACAACATCCAGCTTCAACCCATGATTCAAAATAGAAAACTAGATTGCTATGCACGCAGGGTACAACTCTTCTCTTGCTTTTGGGTAAAGGTATATCTTTTTATTATAATTAGCAGCTTCCACAGAAGTGCATTTTTCCCCCACCCTTAGGTGAATGTGAGGTAAGAATATTGTAAGAGTATTGCAGGCATCCTAGAAACTTTTCCTCATTTCTTTATTCTGGGGTATTTTAGACATCCTGTATCATTTTAAAAACTTAAAATAGACTTTACTTGAATCACGCCCCATTATGATGTGTGCCAGTACATCCTCAATTGACATTAGGAAGGACCTTTCTCTAAGACTTTTTAAATCCAAGTTGAGGGAGAATATTTTCTGTGGAACTAGACAGAAAAATACTAAAGGAGCTAAGGACTTTCAGGCATTCAACACTATGGTTTTAAACACAGCCTTGCTCCTTCTATCTCGTTTAGTTTTGTTTTCCTGTTTAACTTTGCAGTCCAAGGATCAGTTCTCCTCTGTAGCTTTAGCTCTTTCTGGTTTCACTGGTGGGCCAGGTAGAGTGAGCCCATGGCACCATTGAAACCTCCAGGCTTATATATGGGGTGGGGGTGGGATTTGTTGTTGACTACCAGGTGGGAAGGACAATGGTTTGACCCCCAGCTACTCATGGTGCTTCCCCTGGGTCTGAGAGGAAGCAATTTCCATGCATTCTGACAGACTATTATTCTAGCACCTTTTTCTCATACTGTATTATTTTTAGGAGTAAAAAGATTTAAATGTGGGATGGTGTTAAATTTACCATGTTAAGTGACATATCTTGAACAATTAATAGGAACCTGGATATGTTCTGAAAACTATCTAGAGAAAGATGATTTTAAAATTTTGTGATTTTTCTTCTTATGAAAAGATTTTTCTTAAAACAAAAAGTTATAGTGGCTAGCGTTTACTTATTTCTTTATATGTATCCTCTCATTTAATCTATTAGGTTTCTCTTTAAGGCTAGGATTTGAAGTCATATATTTGGCTTCAGAACCTATACTCTTCTTAGGAGCAGAGTTTTATCTAATTATCATTACAGCAAAAACATTAATTGATGCTACTGCAGTGACATTATGTTGAAGCATACCCACATGTCCTGCACCAGGCCAGTTCTAAGCCATTTTTTATATTCTCTTTACCCATGTATAAAAGTGAGACTTGTTAAAATGTTTCATAAATTAAAGGGTATTTTTGGTAGCATTTGTTGGATAAGAGGAATTTTGCAGGCTTTCCCATCCAGACAGGCACCCTGCCCCACTGCCCTTGAGTTAGGTCACAGTGATGCTGGGGAGAGGCTGCTGAGATCCCAGGCAGAGTCAGACAGTCCAGCCCGAAGGTTCACATGGCTTTTTGGGGCACTAGTGCATGAAGGACGCTAGCCACTATCAGGGAGAGGGCTCAACACAGTGATGGCCTCAATTCATAGGTGGGATCTCCAGGGACATTTCCTTTCCTGGATTCATGTAACAGTGTTGGGAGCAGCTTCAGTGAGGCACATGCATTCAGGTGAGATTTTGAGAGATGAGAGTTCAGTCAATGGTTCATTTTCTTTTTCAGCAGAATAAATGCAGTTGCAAAGGGCCATTTTTTCATAAATGTCTCTCTTGCAAGGGTGAGTGGCCATGTGTTCCAGGGTTCTCTTCACTAGGAGTCCGTAGACAGCTTCAGTGTATGGCCTGTCACCTGCACCGCCCTGCCCCTGGCACGTGGAAGGCAGGTTACCTTCTTAAGTAGAAAAGTCCTCTGGTTAGACAAAATGTCATGGATGTTTTTGGTTAAATGTTTTGACTCTTTCAATAAAATAATGCAAATTTGTTTTGATAAATTACTTGTTGCTCAGAGTAGCCTAATTGGCACAAACTTGGTTTCTTTGATCAAATCTTATCTATTCAGTTAATTTTACTCCATCCTTATAATGAGGATAATTAACGTGTCCAGAGCACTGCTGTTTACACAGCGTGTTCTTGCTGCATCCTCTTCCACCTGGTCCTCTTACTGACTCCTTCAAGTGGTATCCAGGTGGTATTTGTACTGGCAAACTGAGTCTCAGAGAAACTGAGTGGTTCTCTTAGGTCAGAGATAATGCTTTGTTAAAGCATTCCTTAAGTCTAGATTGCCTTATTCCAAATCTCACAGTATTGTTACTAGTATATAATACCACTGTGGTACTGCAGTACAGTGGCTTACAACATGACTTATAGCAACTGGGAATGTTTTCTGTGGAAAATGTTAAAGCAAATGGGAAGATAGCTCAATGCCATAATTCTCTTATCATTAGTATTATTTTTAAATGCAGATACCATTTTGTGAGCATTTAGAGGAAAGGAAAATCAAAAAACTCAAGAGACTCTTATTGACAATAGACCCTTTTAGATGGCACAGAAAATCAGGCAATATTTGGTGACTTGATCTTTTTTCATGTTGAAATAAAATATTGGCACAGAATATGCCTCAGTGTCCTTTCTGATACTGACTTTGCCACTATGTGTGCCACTTTGGGCAAGTCACTTCATCACTTGAGGCCTTTCCCCCTTAATCTGTAAAATGAAAGAGTTGAACCAACCTATCTGTAAGACTCCTTTAGTTAAAATTCTTGAATCATGAAATTTTGTTAGCATGTGAAAAAAATGGTTTAATAATCCAAGAAAAGTTAAGTATTTTATTTGGTATTTTTAGTAAAATTAACTCTTAGGACCTTGGGTGACTTGACCAAAAAATAAGTTTTTTTAACCAGAATATTTCTTTTATCTACATCTGTCTGTGTATCTGTATCTATACATATATGTATATATGTACATGTACACACATACATATGCATGCATACATACATGCATGCATACTTGGTGGGGATTGAACCCAGAGGTGCTTTACTACTGAGCAACATCCCTAGTCCTTTTTATTTTTTGAGACAGGGTCTCACTAACCTGCTAAGGCTGGCCTCAGACTTGTGATTTTTCTGCCTCAACCTCCTCAGTTGCTGGGAATACAGGCATGCACTACTGTGCTCAGCACATCTTATTTTTCTATTGACCTGCTAAATTTCAAATGTTTATTGACTTGCAAATAACAATATAAGTGTATTTTATGTATGTGGTGTTTGTTGTTCAGTGAACAAGCTATAGTACAAAATTGATGTTTTAGACTTTTTTTTTTTTTTTTTTTTTTTTTTTTTGTGGTACCAGGGATTGAACTCAGGGGCATTCGACCACTGGGTCACATCCCCAGCCCTTTTTTGTATTTTATTTAGAGACAGGGTCTCACTGAGTTACTAAGTGCCTCACATTGCTGAGGCTGGCTTTGAACTCGCGATCCTCCTGCCTCAGCCTCCCAAAGTGCTGGGATTACAGGCGTGCGCCACCGCGCCCGGCTTGTTTTAGACTTTTCTCTATTAAAAATGGAAGTCAGGTTCTGTATGCAAATTCCAAGTATCACTAGATGGCTTTCAACTGATGTATTTCCTAACAGAAGACCTCTTTAAAGCTTTACTTGAACATGCTGTCACTAGTCATTAGGGAATTGCAGCTCTAAACTGCAGCAAGATACCACTCATCTAGACTAGCTAAAATAAAAAGATCGGCCACACCAGGTGGGGAGGAAGAGGAGTTAGAACTCCTGTATGCTGCTGGTGGGCATGTAAGCATGGTGCACCATTTTGGAAATGTTTTGTCCATTTCTTTAAAATTAAACAAATACCTACCATATGATCCAGCCATTCTACACCTAAATATTTACGTAAAAGAAAGGAAAGCATAAGTTCTAACAAAGAAAGACCGTATACAAATATTTTTAGCACCTTTTTTTGTAATGGAAATAATCCTAATATCCATGAAGAGATGAATAGATAAATTGTGGTAGATACATATAAGGAAATGCTATGCAGCAATAAAAAATCATGAGCTTTTGGTACACACATGTAGTATAGATGAGTTTCAGAGGTATTAAACTGAATGAAAGAAACCAGACTTAAAAAAAAAAAAAAAAGTACATAATGTGCAATTCCATTTCTATATTCTCTCTCTCTCTCTCTCTCTCTCTCTCTCTCTCTCTCTCTCTCTCTCTCTCTCTCTCTCCAAAATGCAAGCTAATCTGTAGTGGCTGAAGGCAGATCAGTGATTGCCACAGAGGGAGGATGACAAAGGTCATGAGGCAACTTTCTGAGGAGGAGAGGGTCACTGTTTCCATAGCAGGAACCTTTCAGAGGTGTAGCCATTTGTCAAAATTCATTACATGGGGCACCTTAAATTTATTAAGTTTACCCTGTGTCAGTCATGTCTCAGTATAGCTGTTTTACAAAAAAGATTAGCTTGGAAACAAAAGACTCAGTGTAAGCAGTTTCTGTGTAACTGCAGTTTTTCAGGAGCAGTTTTGACTTGTAAGCCCAAAGGTGGTGGCCGTCGGCAGGGTGATTCCTTGACCTGGCCCTTCTGCAGCTGAGGTGGCTGGCTGGCACGAGTATGAAGCATCCCTAAGGAAACTGGAAGCGTCCTGGTGGAGACCACACTGCCAAGCCACCAGGGCCTGTTCAGTTTAATTAATTGCCCATTTGTTTCCTGGAATGGTCCCCCAGAGACCTGAAGGGGCTAATGGCCTCCAGGAAGTAGCCATGCCCACCCCCATCTTCCGCCAGGCCTGCAGTTGTTCTGGCTGCTCTTGTTCTCAGGTGTCTTCACTCATCCAGGTCCCTGGGGATGTGTTTAGTGGCACTAGCAGTGAGGGTGTGTCTTCATTATGCACTCCCTGGCCTCCCAGGGAAAGGTGGCCTCTGACCCCAAGCCTGGGGACTTGGACTGGGTATGCCACATCAGAGTCCCACCAGGCCTGGTGGTGAATTCATGTCACCACATTGCTTCCCCCTGTTCTGAGGAATGTAAAGCACCTATCCCTGAGCATAGTTTGATAATTGATAACGGTGTGTGATGACTTTGCTAAAAATAAAACTGCCTGTCTGCCAGCAGAAGGCTGTCAGAGGAGGCCTCTGTGACCAGCAGACGGTACTGTTGACAGAGGGAGTCTTCTCGGATCTCCAGCGTGCTCCAGCCGGAGCCTTGGAAGAATGGGAATGAGTGGCTTCCCTTCCCTTTCCTTTTGCTCTTTTGTGACAGTGCCTTCCGCCTCACCGCCTGTTTATTTTTCTCCACGCAGCGGTGGTGGCGTACTGCTTTTTTTGTGCGTGTGTTCCGCTGGTGGTGGACCTCTTGGGATGCATCTCCCTCCCTCCCTTGCTGCCTCCCTTCCTTCCTTTCCTCCCTCTCTCTGGGAGCAGCCTGTCACAGTTCCCCTGGTGTGCCTGCGCGTGGCCCTGTGTCTGGGTGTCTGCGCTGCCGCTCACCGCGTGCCTTGTGCCCCAGCTGTGGACGTGGCTGGAGGAGCTGCAGAAGGAGCTGCTGGACGACGTGTACGCCGAGTCGGTGGAGGCCGTGCAGGAGCTCATCAAGCGCTTCGGCCAGCAGCAGCAGACCACGCTGCAGGTGACCGTCAACGTGATCAAGGAAGGGGAAGACCTCATCCAGCAGCTGAGGTGGGCCCGCCCCTTGCCCGTCAGACACAGGTGTCCAAGTCCTGCCAAGGGTTTCCCTTCTTTATTTTTTGAATAATTAGCTCTAATTCTGTAATTCTGCCCAGCTAAGTAGGGAGCAGATGCCATCTGTGAATTCAAAGGAGAGTACCAGCTCTCTTCTCTCTTTATTTTTCTCTCCTTTTTCTTTCTTCCCTCTAAGGTTTTTTTTAATTCCATAATTTTCCTCATTGCAACCTTGACTAGTAAATCCTCAGAATTCACTTTTTATTTGTATTTTCTCTTAACATCTGACTAGGAATTATTGACATTTTTTTCTAAATAGATGATCTGAACCTCCTAGAACAGTGTCCTAAGGCCTCGGGGGCCTTCCCCAGCATGGCAGGTGTCCGTCTCTCACTCTGCAAGCAGGCAGACCTGGACGTGGCAGACACCCGGCCCTCAGTGCTCCCCTTGGCAAGAGGCACTTCAGGGTTGGTTATGTTTCCTTCAGAAGCAAATTTGAGAATTATTTCTATTCGGTTGTAAGGACTACTTACCTAGCTTAATGCCCCCCCGTGTGCCACCCAGAGGAGGATGGATGAAATTGCTGATGGGTGACCATCCATGATGTCTTCTTTGCCAAGAGAGTCAGGCAAAAGTTACTCACTAACAGTCTGGTTGCGTTAAAGGTTAATTCTCACAAGTGATGTGACTCTGTCACTGTACTAAACAGGTTTCATTGTTCTCTCTACTTAAGGAGAGAAGTGGCTAAAAATAAAACTCTACCAAAGTAATTTTCTGTGATTATGAGGCTTCTAATGAAAGTGACTTGGAGAACATGCCAGAGAAGTTCTGCAGCATGTCCTCAGAGGAAGGAGCCTGTGTTGTTTTGCAGAAGGGGCAGTGTCTTCCATTTTCTGAGACAAAGTCCAGCTTCCTGCCAGCTTTCTTTCCCCTGAAGATTTGAGTGGCCGGATCTGGTGTCTAACAATGTGAGACTTTCTCATTCAATTCCTGTTTGTGTTGTTAAAATCCCATCCCCTCCCATCCCCTCACAGGGACTCTGCAATCTCCAGTAACAAGACCCCCCATAACAGCTCCATCAACCACATTGAGACGGGTGCTGCAGCAGCTGGACGAGGCCCAGTCACAGATGGAGGAGCTCTTCCAGGAGCGCAAGATCAAGCTTGAGCTCTTCCTGCAACTGCGCATATTTGAGAGGGATGCCATCGATGTGAGTGTCCTCCACCCCCTGCCTTCCTGTCCTGTGAGAGCCCAGAGCCCTGGTTTCCCTCCTCTTCCCTGTCCCTGGTTCCTGCCCTGTGTCTTCTCCTGCTCCCCCAGCTTCCACTCCAGAAGGACAGAGCTGGAAGGAAGTTCCTGGAGACACTGACAGCTTCCTCATTTGGCCCTGGGAGGCTAGGGGCTCAGCTCTGGATTCTGGGGTTGGAGAAGACAAGGAAGAGCCTGGGACACAGCTCAGTTGGCAGGAGCAGAGCAAGCCAGCGTTGGGAGGGGAATAGAAGGTAGCACTCACTCTTAAAAACACCGAGACCTCCTTGTCCGGGTGTGTGGCCACCTGGATGATTCAACAGCACCAGCTTAGGGTAGATACCTTCTGTCTTCCTTTCCTGGCCCCCTGTCTTCCCCTCTGACTCTTTCTTCCTTTCTCCATCCCCTCCACCCCCATCTCCTCCTCCTAGAGTGGGAATAGTCCTAGCATGTGCATTTTAGATAGTAGGAAACTCAATTTGTATTTCCTTACAGAGGTCCCCTCAGATTCTGTATAATTCATACCTGAAAATGGACTTTTGCACCTTGTTTGTGAACAAGAGAAATAAGTACGGGCTCCTTTTATCTTTCTTCAACAAAAAGAGGGGTGGTTCTGAATTCTGTGGTGAGGCAGATCTTTCCTTTCGAGCTTGACCCAGTCGAGCAGAAGTGTTTTAAAAAAACTGAACAGCCTGAGAAACACGCGGAGGAACCAGAATGCCCTGTGCCTTCAGCTGAGGCTGGTTTCCAGCCGTGGGCTGCTTCTGGCCCATCTGTGGGCTGCCTGCATGACAGTTCTGTATGTGGTGGTGGGTCGTCTCACAGGTGCCTGTGTGGACTGCTTGTCCAAGCCTCCTGCACTTTGATTAAAGAAGCACCTTCTCAGCTCCTCTTGTTGCTGTTGTCAGCTAAACACAAGGAGTTAAACCCTAACCACCGTGTTGGCTCAGCCTGCTCAAGAGCTCACCCCATCTCCACCTAGGTGGACAGGAAGCCATGCAGAGAAATAGCACTGTGGCATCTCCCAGCAGGCCCGCACACAGCCTGGCCTGCCCTGGGTGGAGGTGGCGGCACTGTGTGCAGGGATGGAGCAGGCCTGATTTCCTTCCTAGCTCCTTTGAAACTTACCTGCTTATTGAATACTTTCAGTTTAGAAACAAATCAATCAAAAGTATTAATTTTTTTCTTCTAAGACATTTTGATATTTGAAAAACATTTTGATTTCATTTGTATTAATGCTTCCTGAAAGAGGGAAAAAAGGTTTTTGTTTTTTTTTTTTAAATTATTATACTTCCACTTTCATTGAACCAAATTAGGAAATGCATCGTATATTTTCCCCACAGTGAAGCCACAAAATGACATTTTCCCTACATAAAGCGAGTGTGCTTTATCACCCCGGGTGAGTGCATTCCTGAGCTGAGGAAGTTAACCTGCAGTTAAGTCCCAGATCAGTGTCAGAAATGGTTTAAAAGCTTTTCAGAGGTTGTGGCTTAAGAACCCCCATTTTCTTCAACAATTCTGAAATGTGAAGATAGGAGCAGTCTACATGTGGCTGGTGCTTCCTCTCTCATCTGGAAAGACCCTTCTCTTCTAAGTGCTCTAGGAAGCACGGAGTTACTTTTGTGGTAGAAAGACTTCTCTTGCTTGGTTAACTTAAAAAAATTTTTTCTAGCTTCTGTCCTAGCATCCCCATCTCAGAATGGACTAAGGCTTTCAATGAATTTGTGGAATCTTCTTTGGAATATTGGTTTCTAAGCCTGCAGATGTTCAAGTAAGATCTGCTTTGTTGATCTAAAAAGAACAACAAAATCATTAATACAACACCCTGTGACAAGTTAGTTATGAAGACCGTCAAAATTATGTGTAAATTTAGGGAGAGAAACTTAGACTACCTACAGATTCTGAGATGCATTTTAAAAATTATTTCATAGTTATTTCTCCCAAGAATCAGTGTTCAGAACCTGATTTCGTCTTTCTGAAGTTATGTTATTGCCACAGTTTATTTTATTTGCTGTGCTGCTAACAAGCTATAATGCTCATCACTGGGACAGGATCTTTTCCTGATGACCCTTTAATCATGAGCATCCTTGCAATTTCTTTGTGCTCAGTGAGGGTTTTTAGATCCCACTAGCTTAGCATATTGATCTTTGTTTACTGTCCATTGCTTGAGTGCTGTTGGACCTGATGTGGCCTCCGTCCAAGACATTATTGTGAGGCTGGCTCACCACCATATCTAAGCCTCTTCTTCCTCTTCCAGGGTCAGAAAACAAACATTAAGAAGGAAAAATCCCACCTAGAGTAGACATAAAAATTAACGTTATGGTGATTTATTTTTTCTTTTTAAGAATATTTTTTCTCACTTTTTTTCGTAGTTTGTGTCTAATTTGGCATGATTTGAATTATTAATTTTGCAGAGGAGTACAGTGTAATAATACAATGTAGATATATTGGGTGTATGTCTCAGTGGTAAAAGAATAAACTAGGAAGATTTCTGCTGTAAGAGTTTTGATAACCCTCTTTATTGCTTCTCCTCTCTCCTACCTAGATTTTTAGGTAAACTTTTGCTTTCTCAAAGTTTCATACTAATTTGGTTAACACTCATGTGGATAAATAAATTAGGAATTGTTAACAATTTGTTAACAATTTCCTAGTTCCATGGGAATTGTTACTCCACCGAGACGTCTAGCGTAACACTCTTTCACAAGGTGTTCTTCCTCTTTGGAGGATTTTATAATTTTTAGTCTTAATTTTAAAAAAATCATATTATGGAAGTTTTCAAACCTGTACAAAAGTAGAGAGGATAGCACAGTGGAGCACTGAGTGCCTGTCTTCCAGATTCAGACTCACTCTTGCTTCAAATGTCCCTCTTTTCTTTTTTTCTAAAGTATTTCAGAGAAAGTCTGCCTGCTTATCAGTTTACTCTCAAGACTTTCCTAAGGATCTCTAAAAATAAAGTTATATTCTTACACCCCTCACAATGCACTAAATCTCTTGCCCACTTAACAGTCATTTCTTACCATCTTCTAATACCCAGCACATGTTCAGATTTACATAGGGGCCTCAGTTAGGGAGGGGGCATAGGGATAGGTTCCTGCGTTTGATGCTTAGTTTCTTAATGTAGAATCAATTCTCCTGTGCTCCTCCTGGATTTTGTTAATTTTTTATTATTTTTTTCATTCCATGACTTTTTGATTGCCATGGGTCAGTTGTAAAAGGAACCAGGTCCCATGTTTTTTTCTGTTTGTTTGTTTATTTGTTTTTGGTTTTTCTTGCTTGACTTCTTTTAAATTAAATTGTTTCCTTTCCCTGGTATTTTCTCTAAACTTAGACATAAGATACAAAGGCCTGGTTAAACTCAGGTTCTGTTTTGTGCAAGTACATTACAGAGGTGTCACATCACAGTTCTCCCATGAGAAGGAACATCATGTCTGTCCTGTTTCTTCAGGGATGCTGGACTGGTCTGCACATTCAGGCAGTAGCATCCTGATCCTTCCATTTTTAAATGCCCCCTCAGCCTTTCTCATGGTAGAATTTGAAAACAGGTGATTTTCTCATTAAATTATTATTTCTACATTTAATAACTAGATACATCTATAAATGTTTCATTATGAAATACTTAAATAATTATTTTTCTCATCAAATTATTAACTTTCATGATAAAGGTTGGTTTCCTATCTGCTTCTAATCAATTCCAGAGTTTTTCAGGACTGGGGATGTAGTTCAGCACACTCACCAGTATGTGCAAGGCCCTGGGTTTGATCCTTATCACCAGGGGGAAAAAAAAAAGGAGTGTTTCATTTATATTTTGGGCTTTTTAGCTCTTTTTTCTTTAAACAACACTAGGAATGAATGAACTTTTGTGTATTTAACATATTGTATTCAACTCTGGTCATTTTTCTTTTTGAACAACTAATTGTTCCACCTTTGGCCAGTGTGGGAACCCCTTCAGTTGACTTTGTGTCCCTTCATTTATTTTTAATTAAAAAAAAAAAAAAAAAAACCAGCTTCATTGAAGTATCAACTATATATCACAGAGCTTATCTATCTTAACCACTTTTCATTTTGACACAGTGAGATGTGGTAGCACATATTTATATTTTTAAGTCTCAGAATTAAATAACTGCTTTCCTCTTTCAGATCATCTCAGACCTCGAGTCTTGGAATGATGAGCTTTCTCAACAAATGAATGACTTCGACACAGAAGACCTCACAATTGCAGAACAGCGTCTCCAGCACCATGCAGACAAGGCCTTGACCATGAATAACTTGACTTTTGATGTCATTCACCAAGGGCAGGATCTTCTACAGTATGTCAATGAAGTCCAGGCCTCTGGTAAGAAGGCTTATTCCATCCTACACCAATTGCGGTTTCTTCTTGTCACCATGGAAATTGAGTTTATTTCAATGTGGTGTCTGCAAATTCTGTATCCCTGTTACATGGCTGTTATCAATAGCCTCCTCTTTAAAAAGAAATGTTTTGCTTTTTTATTTCACATAATATAGTCACATTTAACCATATAGTTAGGAAACTTACCCTGAATAGTATTCTCATGTATTATTTCAAGAAGCATGTACTTTAGTGTTACAAAATGTGTTTATCTGTGAATGAAATGCAAACCATAAGAAAATATTTTCACATTTTTATTATTTTCTTAGTTTATATTTTGCCAGCAGATGTCACTATAAGCTCAAAAATGTAACTCTTGTATTAGGAACTTACTTGGCAACAATCCTGTATACAATATTATTTGTTTTGCACAGACTAAAATAAATTCATCAAACCGGGTATATTGAGGACAACTACAAAAATCAAAGTTCACGCATTCGCAAAGCATGCTGCATGGTCACTGTGTAATGATGTAGGAAATAGGTTTAGTTTGATCACCTCTATGTTCTCAGATAACCAGCATGCTGGGATACTCCCGTAAACACCCCTCTACTGGGTTGGACCCTTCTTCAGCCTGCCCACCAGCACAGCGGCCTGGCTCCAGCAGGCAGATTGTGCCATCCAACAGTTGGGAACAGAAAGTTGAAATGCTAGTTGAGTTCTAGGGTTTCCCTTCAATGTCCACAGGCGTGGAGCTGCTTTGTGATAGAGATGTAGATATGGCCACTCGAGTCCAGGATCTGTTGGAGTTTCTTCATGAGAAGCAGCAGGAGTTGGATTTAGCAGCAGAACAGCACCGGAAGCACCTGGAGCAGTGTGTGCAGCTGCGCCATCTGCAGGCAGAAGTGAAACAGGTAAGCAAAGGATGAGTTGTGCCAAGGTGAGGCTGCCCAGGACCCTTGACAACACTGACAGACCACCTGGGAATTCTGGCCTGATAATGTGTTCCTGATCAGAACACAACTGCCTTGACGTATAAGATCATACACCAATATAGTATCTAATTGTGAAACTGGAGCCACTGGTCCACACAGCTGTCTATTCTGTAATGGAAAAGTCTTTTCTGCCCAGCGGTTATAGCACTTGAGGGAAACAGCCACATGATTATTTTGTTATTGGTTATCTCTTTTTTTTTAAAAAAAAAAATATTTATTTGTTTTGTTTTTTTTAGTTGTACACAGTGCCTTTATTTTTACGTGGTGCTGAGGATCGAACCCGGGCAGCATATGTGCTAGAGGAGCGCTCTACCACTGAGCCACAACCCCAGCCCCAATGGTTGTCTCTTGCTTGAAACTCTGAGCACATTGCTTCCTAAGCTAAATAACTTTATATTTTGGGGAATGGCAAATACTGTTATCAGTCTGGACAGGATCACAGTCTGTGTATGGCTAGGATATTTCTTGGGTTATAATTCCACATCTGGGTAGCATGGCACAAAATGAAAACAGGACACATGGAATTGCTTCAGACTAAATGCCAGTGGGTGTCCATTCATGGATTTTGCATTTTATCCCACAGACAAAGGGAGTCTGCTGATAAAAAGCTCAGTGGAGGAGAAGTGAGGCTGTGGTGTTCTGGTTTGATTGGAGGGGGACACCTGGTGCCTCTGTCCAAGAGCAGGATGTGGTGAAGAAACAGAAGGCACTCACACTGGGGCACATGCTCTGTCTCCTTGGAAATGTTCCAGAGCACTCATTGGTCTCCTGTGTGCCACCATTAGTGTGGGAATTTGAAGCAAAGTCTTGTGACCTGCTTAGTGTTTGTTCTTACCAAACATATGTACACACACAACCACACACACACACACGTATACTTATTTAAGAAACAAACTAGTATATGCCTTAGGAATTACGTTTGTTTGTAAGAGAAATTAAGAGTGCCTTTAAAAAGGTATTTTCCTGGGGCTGGGTATGTAATTCAGTGGTAGAGTACTTGCCAAGCCTGATAATTCCTTGGTTCCATCCCTAGCATAGCACTGCAGAAAAGAAAACAAATCACAAAGCATTCCCCCCTCCCCCCACCATATATTTTCCCAGCAGATAGTAGATTTCTGATGTCCATTCAGTGGCCACGTGATATATTAGGCTGAGATTTTGGTGATAGGTGGCCTTTCCCTTATGGTTGCCAAATGGCCATCACCTCAACACCCCAAGCACCAGGAACAGGGACGTATACCAAGAGGTGGCACCTGCACTAAAGTATTTTTATGAACTCTCCCAGATGCTGCTGCTTTGGTCTCGTTGACTAGGTTTTGTCATAGCTGTAAGTAATCTATAACAGGAGCTGAGAAGTGGTTTTGTTCATTTGTTTGTTTTTAATGCTCTCCCAAAAGCTGTGGGGTTTTTGTTTTGTTTTGTTTGTTTGAGTAAATAACAGCAGAATTGTTATTGTGTAGGTAAGGAAAGGTCTCTTCCCCCAAATAACTATCCAGAATGACCTTCCACCGTTTTTGTGGCTTCCGCTGTCAGAACTGGCTTTCTATCGTGTTTGTATGTGAACTTGAGAAATTCATAGTTTGAGCCTGAGCCTGGTAGTACAGCTTACATCACACTTCAGTTGTTGTGCCACTTATTGGCACTAACATTAAATAGGAAAATAGGTTATTGAAATAATTCAGTTCCCCTGATCAAGCAGTTTGCCAATTTTGCGTGTTCGTTAGGACTGAAAGAACCTGAAAGAGAATGAAAATACTTCTTTTGATTATCGGATTTCTTTGTGTCAGTAAGATCTCTAATATGTGGTTCTCAAACTGTTTTTGTTTTGGTTTGGTTTTGGGGGGATTACTGGGTGTTGAACTCAGAGGTGCTTTACCACTGAGCCACATCCCCAACCCTTTTAATATTTGGAGACAGGGTCTCGCTAAGTTGCCGAGGCTGGCCTTGAACTTCTGATCTTCCTGCCTTAGCCTCCCAAATCACTGGTAGTATGGGCTTGCACCAGTGCACCCAGCTCCTCAAACTGTTCTGACCTTTGTTCTCATGACACTGTCTCTCCACCATTCACTACTAAAAATAACAAAGTTGTAGCTCTTGGGATCAGGTGCCAGTGAAGGCTATTGGGCTATGCCTGTAGGATATTAAAACAATCAGAACTTCATCCCTGCCAAGAACCTCTAGACCACCTTGTAGACTTGGATCACCTCCCTGTGGTCTGCAGTATGCACTGGAGAGTCTACTACTCGTAGTCACCCTGTGTCGTGTTTCAGGTGCTGGGGTGGATACGCAACGGAGAGTCCATGTTAAATGCCGGGCTGATCACAGCCAGCTCACTGCAGGAGGCAGAGCAGCTGCAGAGAGAGCATGAGCAGTTCCAGCATGCCATCGAGGTGAGGAGGGGCCCTGTCTCTGTGGTGGGTCTTTCTCGACGTGGGACCAGCCTCTAACCCCTAACATGGCATTGGCTGTGGAGCCGCCCAAGGCTCAAATGATAAAGAAATGACAGTGTTATAAATCTACCCTTGGTTACCTGAAGTGGAACACCAGCTGCAGGGCAGTGAGGTTACAAATCCCAGCCAGGTGACCTTTCAGTGAGGGTCCATGCACCAACAGCTTCTGTGTCCCTTGCAGGATGCACTTTCTGTGATCAGGAATGCCTTGGAACCAGGGAGCCCAAGTTAGTCTTGACTGAGTTTTTTAATGCCTTGCTGGTCCATTCTTGCTATGTGACCAGCAAAGCAGAGAGCTCTGGGTCTCACCAAGACCTGGTATAAATCATGAACTCACTTATCAGTAAATAACGCTAACAACAAAACTCCTTAAGTTTCTGCTTTAAAAGCAGCATTGTTCATCTCAGCAGAGGACAAAAGGGTCTGTTTGTGCTATCCTGTAGCAAAAGCCTCAGCCAGTCCGGTGCACTCCCCTTCACTCTCAGTAAGTGCACTGATTGTCCTTAGGACTATTTTGTGGGGGCTCATAGGTAATGGTTCTTATTGGTGGTCTCAAAGTCAAGGGGAAAAAGGATTTGATGCTAGAAAACTTGTTTCCTGCTGTTATATACATATTGCCAGCCAGAGAAGAAAGCCACCAAAGTCACCACTAATCACTCCCATAGAATGATTTATTTTGAACCACACAGTGCAAGTGGACATGTTAACACTTCTTCCTGTGGCTCCAACTTCAGATTTGAAAACTTTAAAACTACTGTGTGAAGTGATTTCTAGTAATTATATTACAAGTATTAAGTCACTGGGTGAACGATGAGACTGTCATACACAGATTTTTATGGAATCGTTTCCACTATTTGGAGGAAATGCAACATTTTACTTTCTTTTCTCTTTTATCTGCACCCATAGAGAACCCTGTGCTGCCCTGGCAGCTCTCCCCACCCAGCATTCTAATTCTCCCACGTAACGACCCTGATCTCAGCTCTTACACACCCAGTGAGAACATACAGCAAGACTCGTCACTGGATTTACTATGTAATTTTATTAGATTTATTACATGGCATAGACCTCCAGAGAATACAGTTGTTGTGTCCTTAGTCTTTCTTTAATTTTTTGTTTTCTTTTAAAAACTGCTAGTCCTTTGAAACTTTTCACTGGAGTTCAAAGTTTAATTTGAAATTGAAAATGAAAAGCATTCATTCTGGCCTCCTTTTCTCCACATATTCATTGCCTCCAGCAGCTATTACAAGAAGAACCAATAGGAATAATAAACTTGAAACATTTCAACAGCTTTTTTAGAATATTGGCTATCAGGGTCTTTCCTGGTTAATACCAGAGAAATCTCTGAGAAACCCCACAGTTGAGACCCAGACTGAGAAGTATTCATGTACTTCATCCTTCATTAGATGAATTCAATAAGAACACGGTTGTTGCTAGGCATAAACCTTTTTACTTAACTGTGTGCCATGTTTGAGAAGAGTCCTAGTGAATACTACCTGGAGCTGATTCTGTACAGTCCTGAAGAGTGTCCCAGTTCCTTTTAGTCAGTGTGACACCCTTGCTAAACAAGCCTTTCCTTGTCTTCCCTTTCTCTAGAAAACGCACCAGAGTGCACTACAGGTACAGCAGAAGGCCGAGGCCATGCTGCAGGCCAATCACTACGACATGGACATGATCCGGGACTGTGCTGAGAAGGTGGCCTCGCACTGGCAGCAACTCATGCTCAAAATGGAAGATCGCCTCAAGCTCGTCAATGCCTCTGTCGCCTTCTACAAAACTTCAGAGCAGGTCAGAGGAGAAGGTTCATTCCCTGGGCTCCCAGCTGACATTTTATTTTGGGTTAACTTTATGAGATAGATCAGTCATCATTAACTTGTCATTAGTATTGAGCCACTTAGTTCCAAGTTAAGCAGGGAAAAGGCATATTGTATAATTGAAATTTTTCTTGCAGCTTGGATATCCAAGAGGGATGGGTTGGAAAGTAGCTGAGAAGATAGCTTTTTTCCCTCCCCTTTAAATCTATGACCTGAACCAAATCAGAGGGAGACAGCAAATTCAACTTTGTTGTTTTTCTCATTCTCAAATGCCTCCTTGCCTTCCTTGACCCCTGCGTTTTCCCTCTGGTCAGGTAGAATCCATGGTTCCATCTAGTGTTCTTGGTCCTTTCACCAGAACCTTCTCCAGTCTGATTGAAAGTACTTCCCAATGATGCTCACTCTCTGAGCCAGGAACATTCTTCCCTCACAGGTCTGCAGTGTCCTAGAGAGCCTAGAGCAGGAGTACAAGAGAGAGGAAGACTGGTGTGGTGGAGCTGACAAGCTGGGCCCCAATTCCGAGACAGACCATGTCACCCCGATGATCAGCAAGCACCTTGAGCAAAAGGAGGCTTTCCTGAAGGTATGGAGCTGGCTTTACTAGTTGCCAAAAAGTGTACACAGATCCAGAGGACCCACCGAAAATGGGAGAGAACGTCCTGACTGTAAGAGTGGCACTGCAGACTGTGAATGCTTCTGTAGGCACAGCCTGCACTTTCCAAGTCCCCACACCCTCACAGCTCTTGCCTGTGCAGATAGTGAATGGAGTAACCACATCAGTGATATTACATGTCTTCCTGGTTTTCGTGGGGAAATAGCTAGAAACCTGTTTGGCCAAGGATTGGAGGATTGGTTGGAAGTCACAATATTAAGTAATTCTGGAACTCTGTACCAAAGCTCCATCGGGCTTTTCTGAGGTACAGTGATGCTAATTGAAACTTTCCCCAAATGAGTCTGGAGACAGAAGGTGATTGGTTGTTCAGTTGATTGATTGATTGGGTGAAATGCAATACTTACAGCAATCTTCCATTGGACACTCAACCTCTCCAGGACTACAGATTGTGCCTCAGCAGACATGGAAGCACAGGTGGAACAGTGTGAACCCCTGAAGCTTAGAGGGTCGGTCAGCCTTCTCAGGAAACTCGCCCTGCAAGAGGAGTGGTTGCATCCAGACAGACTGGGTGTTTTCTCTCTGAGAATCTTTAGATGAGGACTTTCACAAATGTCACATTTTTATGCATGTCATAATTTGATCACATATAAATCACAGATGTACCTTGAAACAGTTGAATTTTAGAACTGGTCAAATGTTTTGAAATATTTGTAACTGAATGCTTCTGTGCTGCATTCTTAAGACACTTACAAAACAAATTCTGAGATTCTTTTTGCTGCCACCAGTTGGACCTGTTAGAAATAGGTGGGGTGTTTGCTTTTCCTTGTCACCTCGTGAAGTTTAGCTTTTTTCATTGCTTCAGTATTCTGACCCTCAATTGCCATCTCCTATTGCATTTGATCATTTTTGTTTTGTATCTGAAGGGGATTACCTGACAGTTATTGTTTAGTCTGGGAAAATGAATTTTGACTCTTTGAAAATTATATTTGGCAATTCATTTTGGGCTTCTACCAGTGCTTTTCTTTTAAGCCAACCAGAGTGGGAAAACCATAGTTTTCCCAGTCATTAATTGTAACTGTGTCAAATAAGACCTTAAAGACCCTGACCCCAGCTTGTCACTGCTGTTTAAGTTTATAACCACTATGATCATATTTTGAATTAGAGTCACAATTTGCCTTCCTTGCTCCAGAATCCATTTGACAGAAAAGAAAAATGACGACTTGGCTAAGAAAGATATTCCGGTAAAATTACAAAAGGAAAATAATTACAAGTCAGTGTGTATAAAGGACTTGAACATTTGTGGATTTTGGTGTCCCTGAGCTAGACTCTCATGGATACCAAAGATCATCACACATTAATGAAATTACATTATCTGTTCTACTACACAAACATATAATATCATTTATTTATTTGTACGATAACAACACATAACAATCCCAAAACTAAATGATTCAAGGAATTGGCAAGTTAAAACCAAGTGGCCACACTCTTTTATTTACATATGTTTGTGGATGCTTTCATCCACAACAGTTGGATTGAGGAGTTGTAACAGAGTGACTGTATGCTCCTCCAGAGGGGTTTCTGGCCTTTACAGAAACCCAGGTGCACTTCAACTGGGCCCTGTAATTCAGTTTCTTCTAGGTCTGCAATCAAGTTTATGACCAGGAATGCAGTCACATCAAGGCTCAGCAAGGAGTGGCTTCACTTCCTCTCCTGCTGTAGGCCAGTGGCTGTGCTCAGCCCCCTAACCTATGCACTTGTCCACTGGGCAGCTCTTAACATAGCATCTTAGGTCTTCAGAGCAAGGGCTGTGAAAGAGATTTTTAAAAATTGAAATAGGATTGAACCTACATATTTTCAAGTGAAAAGGTGAAGACATACGTTAGAGCCATATGATATTGTCATCCCTGTGTTCTCAAAATGCACATTTATGTAAGTTGAATTAATACATGTTGCTCTCTATTATTAGGCTTGCACACTTGCTAGGAGGAATGCAGATGTCTTCCTGAAATACCTGCACAGGAACAGTGTGAACATGCCGGGAATGGTGACGCACATCAAGGCTCCAGAGCAGCAAGTAAAAAGTGAGTGCATAGGGAGCGAGCTCTCCATCCAGGGCTGCACTTACAGGCCATTCCTGTTAATGAGTCCTAATCATTAAGGACATCTACAGGCTGAGAGTATATTGAATAAGTTGAAGAATATAAACAGAAAATGCATCATTGAGCATGATATTTATTGCTATTGACTATTTGTTAAAATAAATGAACACAATAAGGAACAAATAAAGCTATCTGTAGGTGTGGTATTTTTAAAAGTTGAAACCAAATAATTATGTACAAATATTGCTATAAAATGTTACCAATTCCTAAGGCATAATTAATCAAAGCAAACTGTGAAATTTAATACCATTTGTGTAATTTAATACCATTTGAGTAGAAAAAAATCTATAAAACCATTTGTACATTTAAGTGTAAGTACATCAAAAAAGGTCTGGGAAAATGTGTGCTAAAGTGTAAAGATTGATATATGCCAGGTGCAGGTGGCACACGCCTGTAATCACAGCAGCCTGGGAGGTTGAGGCAGGAGGATTGCAAGTTCAAAGCCAGCATCAGCAACTTAGCGAAGCCCAAAGCAACACAGCAAGAAGAACTCTATTGTTACTTGAGGAAACTTACTCTTTTTAAGGCTGTCCAATGTAATGAAGCTGTATTCTAGGTACTATTTATTTGATTTGGAATTTCTGTCTTGGGGGCATATTTTCTTAAAAATATTTTGTTTTATAGAATTGTAGAATAAAGCGAAAGATTTTAAAAGCATACAAATGTATATATAAATGACACAATTTCTCTGCCAGTGGGTAATCACTATCAGGAACTTTTTGTACATCTTGTCTGTGCATACGTTTGTTTGCAGAGACATACAAACTTATGTATATTCCACTCACCCATCCCACTATTTTTTTTTTAGCAAAAATGAAACTGTTTTTCTCTGCAACCTGCTATTCCCATTAATATTACATCTTATTCGCCTTTCTATATCAGAATGTAGAGATTTACTCTCTACTTTCTGTAATTGATGTAACTTGCCCCCTGTTCATACTTTGCTGCCCTGCTTCAGTGTCCCATCAGTGCCTTGGTGTTTGTGCATCTTGGTGCAGATAACTGTGATTATTGTTCACATAAGCACTGTGTACCTGAAAGATAATTCCTGGTGAGAAGGTGTGTACATTTTCAGGGTCATTGCCTGTTGCCACATTGCTCTCTGTGAGGGTCAGACTCAATTTTTTTCCCTCAGTAATATAGAATAATGAGTACCTGCTTTTCCTGTCCTTTCCAACACTGGATAACCTCAGACTTTGCCTGGAAAACAGTGAAAAATGGTCTCATTCTTTGAGTGAAGTTAAACAGGTGTTTGCATATTTTGTTTAAAATTGTAAACTTCAGGGCTGGGGGTGTAGTTCAGCGGTAGACATGTGCTTAGCATGTGCAAGGCCCTAGATTTCATCCAGAGCACCCTGAAGAATTGTGAACCCAATATTTATATGCTTTGCTCATTTTTTTAATGGGTTGTTCATCTTTTTTTTTTTTCTATTGAATTGATTAAATAAATTAGGTCTGCGTTTTATATATTCCCAGTAGTTTTTCCTGGGAAAACTATTATTGTGTAATATTTTAATGGTGATTATTATTTAGTTATGACATTTTTAGTTTTTGTGCATCAAGAATTTTTTGCCTTTATAGATTCATGTTTCTCTGCTTCCCTAGTTCCCTACTTTATGTCCTTCCTTTTCTAAAGGTTCATGTTTAAAAACAATAATAACCACAAACAAACAAAAGCTCTTCTGTTTTCTTCTAGTGTTCCACCATTTTGATATACCACCTTTACCATGTACTAAATGCCTTTTACAGAAGGCTCTCTAGTAGTTCTGAACAAAATGCCTAATGCTGATACTTTTCCAGCTATCAAAGAATTGTCCCAGGAGAGAATAAAAATTGAATATCACACTAATCCAGATAGCTGGAGTATTGTGGACTGATTTTTTTTAAGTTTCTAACTGCTCTCTTTTATAAGGTAATAAATCACAGTGAAAGAGTGAAGAGAGTCTGGTTGGTGTGTTCACTGAGAACCTTGGACAATAAAACAGGTTTCTTGACACTCTGATTTGCTGTGTCATTGTGTGGTAGTCTTAAAAAAAAAAAAAAAGAGGGATTAGGTAGGGGTCTTAATAGGATTCAAACACCAACATACATCTTTTTCTTTTTTCTCTCAGATATCTTGAATGAACTCTTCCAGCGGGAGAACAGGGTACTGCATTATTGGACCATGAGGAAGAGACGGCTGGACCAGTGCCAGCAGTATGTGGTCTTTGAGCGAAGTGCCAAGCAGGTCAGTGTCCACCTGGCCCTCCAGCACTGCTGCCTGCCCCCCTCCATGCTTCCATCCTCAGGCAGATTTTGTCATTGCAGGCATCCTGAGAATCACTTTCTAATGCCCCAGACAGTATTGCATTTTAATTAAATTTGTTATAAAATCAAACGCCATAACCTGGTAAGAGTGGGTTACTCAGTGTTTTTGACCTTCAACAGGTGTGCTGTTCAGCTTTCCTTTAGTGCTGTACCTCACATTTATGATAGCCGAGTGCAAAAAATCATCATGTTTATTATTTAAAAAGCATTGTGGAAGTTCAAGGCTAGTCTGGACAACTTAGAACCTGTCTCAAAATTTTAAAAGGATGGGGGCGGGGTGCTGGGTGTGTAGCTCAGTTGTAGAGCATCCCTGTGTTCAATCCTTAGTACCCCTTCAAAATGAAAGCATCATGGATTCTTGATTCTGTAATTATGTAAATGCAATGGGTAGGATTCTTTTTATATTGCTGTTTTTACATTTTTAAGACAAAGTTTTGTTTGTTTGATAAGTCAAGCTGAAACTAAATAAGAAATGTGACATAATTTTTAAAAATTCGGTATAGTCAAAAGAGGTTCATGCTTTTGGTTAAGGCAGAGACATCAAGGCTAACATTCAGAGTACCCCCTTCCATAATCACTGTGGGATAAAGTGCTTCTGCTGAGATCATCAGTCATGGAAGCTCATTTTAGGATAAAATCTGTTTACCCCTATCTTAAATGTTAACATTCCGGTCACTTCTCTTTGGCCTTCATGTAATATAAGAATCCTCGTATAAGGATCTGTTTGTTCAGAATTGGGTTGGGAGGTAGGCACGGGACAGAATGCATGTTTCTCCAATACTTGTGTGTGAACGGGCCCGGGCTAAGTGCTTGTTGTGTGGCATCTCATGTCCTCTGTGTGAATGAGTTTGGAGTCGCAGAGGCCCTGGTGCTACTGGTCATTGACAACCCAACTCTCAGCCATGACTCGGACCTGCCTGGGATGCCCCTGAAACTACTCAAAGCAACATGAGTCTTCACAAGCAAGCATTCCATAAAGTCTTCATAGCCCAAGGGAAGTTAAATTTTCCTCAGCATGGATTTCCCACTCAGGAACTGTTTTCATCCTGTTCTGTGTGTTGTGGCATCTCTCACAGAGGTGACCTGTACCCTGCAAATTCCTGCCCAGCTTCCAGAGGATTTTGATATGTTGGGGTCCATGGGTCAGGGACTCTGACACCCTGATGGCTTTCTCTCATCTCACCTGACATCACCAGGTGTAGGAGTCATATCCCAACAGTGAGGTAGCAAGCTGTGATGTTTTATGTCATTTTTCATTTTCTTCATATTTTATTTAAAGATCATTCGACCATATTTGAGAATTATGGGAGGCCTGCTTTGGTTTATAACTAGAGAAGCTTTCATATTCTTTTCTTACATATCTTTTTTCTCTCTGTTGCAAAACAAGTTATCATTTAGATATAGAGAAGCAAAATTGTAGATAATTCTCCTGGCAGAGAGAGATAAGTTCATAGTATTAACAGGCGGTGACCCAGCAGCACTGCAGCCCTCTTAGAGCTCTGGTCTGCACCCTAATCCCAGCACTCAGGCAGATGTCAATGCTCAGAGCAGACCATGCCTTGAGGACCCTCACTTATTTTGCAGTTTTTAGTGTAGCACACTAAGAGAGGCCCGCGTTCTAGTGGGAATGTGGTGTGGTAATCTGTGGCCTCCCTGGTGCTGCCTCTGGCATGCCTTCCCTCGGGCTTCCTGGGGCCCTATTCCAGATCCCCCTCTCTTATCGCCACCTCTGAAGGCAGCTTTCTCAGGGCTCAGTTTGCACTGTGACTGCCTCTCTTTCCTCTCTTCTCACCTCTTTCTTTGGAGTATCTCCCAGCTGTAGTCTCCATTTCTGCCCTCTGGATGTGTCCATTCCAGGTACCTCCTTGGACTGTGTCCGTTTGGTCTCACCAGAAGCACGACTGCACTTCTGTTTCTAGTGCCCTGTGTCCCTGCTCATCTTGCCAGGAATGACAAGCTGTGTCACTCTTGATTCCTGTCTTTCCCTTATCTTCCCACCTTCTCTCCTTTGGGTTCAGGGTTGCCAGTCTTCCAGACGTCTCTATTCTGCCTTCCCCTCTTCACCCCTTCACCTTAGTGGAACCGCAGCCATGTCTTCTGACTCTCCACTCCAAACCCTTGTTCACAAAGTAGGCATTTACTTTCAGAAGGAAATCCCACCTACTTATGACCTTCAATACCCCACCTACCCCAGTTTCCCTTCCAGCCGGTCCTGCCATCTAGTCCTATAGCAGGCCAAGTTGGCCCTGCTCACGGCTGTGACAAGTGCCGATCCCTTGACTGTCCTCAGCTCCCAGGTCCCAACTGAGGTCCACCTCCCCTGATCTCCTCTGACAAGGTCGTCTTACTCTTCGTCATTGCAGCCATCTTTTGTGGATTTCTTCCCATCTGTGCCCTCCTTCCCAGGCAACTCTTATTTCCGGGGTCTTATGGCTTCTGGCTCTACAGTGTGTACTTGGGGAAAGTCTGTAATATAAATGGAGAAATCGGGGACCTTGAATAAACTGATGAAAGTGGCCTTCATTCATATCAGTGTCAACCTTGTTTCAGAGCTGGGATAGCCATACTCAGACATGACAAGTGTAAACGCCCAGTCAGGAAACTGAAGGTCTGTATGGGTTCAGGTTTCCTTTTCATTTTGTGCCGTGAAAATGCCACAAATGCAGTGATGTATCTGGTGGAAATAGCCAGCGTTCTGCTCCAAGACCAGCAGATGACTCAGAGATTACCAAGGGCAGGTGGAAACTTTTCTGCTTTTTGTAAATGCTTCTTTTTCTTAATGTCAGCTTTTTGATGTGTACATTTAAATAGCTGATTTCATTTTGGATACTCGAAAATAGAAGGAAAAATTACCTTCCATCTAAAACCACAAGAGAGTATGTGACAGAATTCTCATTCCACTGCATTCTGACCTCACTGGCCCCTCATGTCTGTCCTACAGCCAGAAAGGTTACTCCCACCAGTGTTTCCCTGGTCACCGTGTTTATGCACAATGGGGGGGGGGGGTCCTCTGCAGGAGACCCCTGCAAAAGCAGATGAAGTAGGTGCAAGCCTCAGTACTTCATAAAACACAGGAATAGGAAGAAAAGCCCAAAAGTGTACATTGACTGTAGGAAATATGCACCTGCTTTCCTTTCCTTCTTGTAATGAAAGCTCCCTGTAGGATTCTACAGGTACAGGGGTATGAATGTCTGGACAGTTAGTACTGTGAGGCTTTCAGACCACCCTTTACCCCCACCTTCTCCATATTCTTGAAAAAGGGACTTAGCGGCTATGATTTATTTATTGTACTGGTTGTATGCCTTTAGGGTCATAGTTGTAAGAAACTCTGGAATATTTTATTGTGTTGCTACATAAGTGAATTACACTTTCTCCAATGCCCCCCCCCCTTTTTTTTTTAACTTTGGAATTAGCACACTCATTTCAGAAATGAGTCTCTTCAAGGAAGGTTTCTTGGTATGTGCCCGCACTGGTTTGCATATGCACGTTGCGCAGAAACTTGCACTTTCCTCATGGACTTTCAGCTCATGAACAGTTTTCTATCTCTTCCTTCTCTAGGCTTTAGAGTGGATTCATGACAACGGGGAGTTCTACCTTTCCACACATACCTCAACAGGGTCCAGCATACAGCACACCCAGGAGTTGCTGAAAGAACACGAGGAGTTTCAGATAACTGCGAAGGTAAATTCAGTGGGAGTGGACTTCTGTTCAGGTCCCGGAAGTCTGCCTGGGTCTTTCCAGAGCAAACCAGAGCAGGTGCATCAGGTAAATGAGGTGTTTCTCAGCGGCCTCACCTAGAAACGCCTTATGAAATGGGGGAGCAGAGGTGCCCGCAGGGTTGTCCCACAGTCAGGCAATGCCTGTGCTCCTTGTCACGCTCCTCCCTCAGAGGTCCCCTCATCACTCTCTTTATTCATCCATGTCCTTTTGCCCGTCTAATTTCTGGGATTGCCTCCTTCTCTCTCCTTTTTGTCTTTGTTCTCTCCGTTATGCCCTCTTTTTTCTCCCTTGTGTTCTCTGCCAGTTATTTCCCAAGTGCTGGCTGTTTTCATGAAACACTCTGGGCAGTACCAGCTTGACTCTGATGTACTCTGTGGGTATTTTTCCCAGTCTTCAGTTGGTAGAAAGAGTTACGTAGTATCACTTACCCTCTGTCCAGAAGTTGTCTGTGTTTTGTGGTTGTCAGAGTGTCTGTTGCAAGTTATTTGTAGGTTTATAAGACTGGAGGCCTTGTCACTTTAAATCAAAATAGAATTAAAAGATTCAGTGGAATTATATCTTTAAGAAAATACTTAAGAAACTACACATTGATCAGTTGTTTCTCCAAAGCAAATGTCTGCACAAGCTAATTCCCTCTTTTACGTCAAAACAATTTTGTTTGTTTTGTTGTTGTTGTTTTAGTTACAGATGGACACATTACCTTTATTTATTTTTTTATGTGGTGCTGAGGCTCAAACCCAGTGCCTCCCACGTGCCAGGCAAGTGTTCTACCACCGAGCTACAAGACTCTTCAAGGTCGCCTTCTCAACCTGTGGCATTTCTCTTTTTGTTTGTCATAGTTTTTGAATGTACATTCTTTGAAATATTTTCAGAACTGCCTTTAATTTTGCTAATAGACCGAGTTATTAGAAGAAGCTGACAATAATTTCAGATTTAAGAATGGAATATAAATAATCAAGCTGAATAATATATTTTGATTAAAAAGAAATATTCCTATAAGTAGCATGAACCACACTATCTTGTGTGACCCTAACCAGACTTTGGGAACTTATCCAAGAGGAATTTGTAAATCATGTAGTATGACAACTGCTACTTTGTATTATGTTTATTTATGCATTTTTATGCTTTCTGTAACCATTTCTGGCTCCTCCTGCTCTGCTCCTGGTCCCCCAAACTGTAAGTTTATTTCCCTTCAGATCCTGAGGGTTCTGGGCTCTGGGAATCCCTGGTCCCTGTCCTGGAAGATCACAGTCTAGTAGGGCTGCAGAGAGACCACTCTCCCCGCGTGGTGAGAAGACCTGGCGCTGGGTGGAGGCGCTGTGGGCATCGTGGCGGGTGGGACTCGCAGAAGCCTGGGGGGCTGCTCCCAGAGGTGCCCAGAGCGTAGAGCTCAGGAGAGCTGACCCGCCCTGTGTCTGCAGGTGAGGAGCGGGGCTTTTCCTTCCTCTAGATACACCACACATGGGCTATGTGTTACTTGGTTTTGTTAGTGTGTAGATGTAAAAATTATAGTTTCTCTGTGTATTATAAGATCTACATTTGCTTCTTTGACTAATTTTGATTTTAAAATTATTAATAAAATGCTTAACGGAGCACCCAGAGGTAGATTTAGGGTTTGCTCTTTGCACTTCTGCTGCACTCTGGAGGCCGCTACGGCTAGGTGGCCTGCTCACTGAGGACTCTGGAGGCCACACGCATGGGATACAGTGGAGCATGCAACCTGAAATCCTGTGCTCTGGCAACCTTGTTTCCCCAGCGGAGCCTATAGGAAGGAATTTTTCCTTTATTCCTAAATGTTCCTTTTCCTTGAGTTCAGGGTGTGGTTATTGGAAGTTTAGGCAGTAATAGGTTATTTTTATTCTTGTATCTTACAAGGACGGTCTAAAATTGTAGGTGACATCTGACTTTTCTGTTTCTCATATGCATAGAACTGTTTCTTTTGTTGGGCATATTGACCAGCAGAAACTGGGAGATTTTGGAAAGAACACTCCTGCTTGGCTTTCCGTAGCAGCTTTCCCATTGGTTCCTCGCTGCCTTTCTCTGAATATGAGTGCCCTTGCTTTGGTGCTAGGAGATATTATTTGTTTTTTCTTGATGAAATGAAGCTTCTCCCTTGCTTGTGGTCTTGGTGTCTTCTAAGAAGCTACATTTCCTTTTGTTCTGCAGAGAGCTCTTAACTTTGGCAAGATAGTCTTCCAGGCCAATTGTGACAGTAATTACTACTATAACATTTTTGGTGTTAATGGAATAAAGCTATAAGACCAAAGAAAATTTTCTCATCACTGTCCTACTAAGACTTGGCTTGATTCCTTCTTGACTCTTAATGTGGTAATCTCTCCGAGTATGTATGCACCACCTGCTTCCAGGTCTCATGGGTTACTTGAAAGCTGATTTCTGTCCTCCCCACAAACAGTGATGTCAGCTCTCGGCCCAGGGAGGAGCGTGTTGCACAGCTCGCCGTGCCATCTGTGTGCACACCGAGCTTTGAAACCCACTGCCTTTCTAAATCATTCAGCGCTCTGCTGTCTTCTTCCCACACAATGTCCCTTGGTCCTGATCAGCAGTGTCCCAGTGCCAAATGCTTTGCCTGGTTACAAAGTGTCTGCAACAGTTGACTGTGCACCCTTCCCGGGCTTCTGACTGCCTAAGAATGTGATGAACAAAGCTGTCTGTGTATGAGGACTTAAGAAGTTGTTTGGCTATAATATTTATATACTTTGTAGCAAAAATCTACTTTTGTAAAAATCTATGGAGTTAACAAATAGAGGAAGGATAGAAACCCTTGTGATATTTTACTTTGATGACATGGGAATATTTTTAGTGGTGTTGGGTAGCCCTCCAGAAAGAAATAAGTTGAATTCATCTCTCACGTTGATACCGAGGTAAATGCCAGAAGTTTGAAGTATCAGCAATGAAAACATGAAAGTACTAGAAGAAATACCAGAATTTTTAAAGGAAAAAAATCCTCATATGGGGAGGTTTGTCTACATGACACAAAACTCATATAAGAAAAGATTGATAAATTCATCTACACAAATACATTTAAAATTTTCTAAAGGGCAGTCCACCAACATAAGCAAAGTCTAAGGACAAAGAGCAAACGGGGAAGATCCAAGCAAAAGCACTCACATCACAGAGGGCTGAGCCCAATGGTGAAGGACTCCCAGTACTGGAAGGCTCTGGGCTCGGGTTGCCAGTGAGACCTGGTGAAATGACTGGACCTTTCCTGAGCCTCCGCTTTGTCGGGAGTGTGTCTGGGAGACTGAAATGGTGGAGGTTCCGGATTGAGACAGACCTGCTTGCTGGGCAGATTGCTTTAACTGCTGAACCTCAGTTTCCTCACCTGTAAAATGGGGGTAGTTTAAGTCCTTCATAAATTTTTGGTAACAAACTCTGAGACAAACATAAGAAAAACAGAACTTTTACAACTTAATAAAAAAAAGACAGAATGGGCAAAAGATATTACAGATGATCACAGGAAAAGAATTGTAAATAGCTTTTAGACATATGAGATTATCAACTTTACATAAAATAAGAAAAGTGTAAATCAAAGCTACATTGAGTTCTGTTTTCACCCAATGGGTTGGTGAAGGTCAATGAGCTTGATCCACACTGTGTGGACAAGGTGTGAGTTGGGGTGTCCTCTGTGCGATAGTGTCTCTCAGTGCTTGCACACACGTCTGTCCCACAGTAAATGTGTTTCAGCTACTTGTGTCAGACATATCACACCACAGGAACAGGGTTACTTCTTACATCACTGCAGTGATAGGAAGAGATTGTAAACAACGTGCAGGCCCATCAGTGGAGAGGGATTAACTTAGGGCACATGTGTATAGTGAAATATGACACAGCTCTAAACACAAGCCAGGGTGCTCACCAGATTTGTTAAGCGAAAAATACTAGGTGCAGGACTGTGTTAATTGTATGTAAGCATTTATGTGAAAAATGTGAGGGAGAAATTACATGTACACCACATGTGCACTTATACATTTATATAAAACATCTCTGGAGTTACTGATCATTGGGGCAGGTGACTGGGGAAGGTCAGGTAAGAAGAGTTTTCCATTTTTACCTTTGGAAATTTGAATCCCCTGAATATATTTTTAAAATCCTGATTTAAATTAAAGTATGCCAAGATAAAAAGGGTTCATGGATTAGCAGATTCATTTTACTTAGTTTTTATCACACCATTCACTCTCTCATGTATTTATTGAGCCCCTACTATGTATCAGGAGTTACTTGGTACTGGGCTCATGGACTGCACATTCTAATTAGAGAAACAGACAATAACATGACAAGGTAAAATATATCTATATGTGCATGTTAAGTCAGAAACAAAAAATAATAAAGCATGGGGAAAAAGAGGCTTGCAGTCTTCTATAGAGGGATCAGGGAAGGTATTTTAGGCCTTTTGATTACCTCAAGACCATTTTGTTTGTTTGTTTGTTTAAATTTATACACAAACACTTATTAGCCTACCAGCCTTTGCTTTTAAAAAAGCTTTTATGTTTTATTTAGTTTTATATAATTAATATCAGCCTGTTGGTATTACTTACTGGTATATTCTGTGATATTGTTCTACATACGCAAAAATCTTCCTTTATCTTCTTAGTGTTTTTTTGTTTTCTGTTTTGATGTAGGCAAGCTACTTTTATTTTCACTTCTCTGTCCCCATCACTTAAAATACTAAATAGCTTTCTTAATCCTTTAAGGGTAAGCGCGCGCACACACACACACACACACACACACACACACACACACATATACACAGTTTTCAGTGCCTTCCACAGGTGACCTTTGGACAATGGAAGAGATATTAGTAAGCAAAACAGACCAACATCCCTGCCTTTGTAGATGACATTCTCAAAGGAGAGACAAATAATAATCCTAACAAATTAATAAATGTACACCCTTGTAAGAAGGTGATGTGTGGATAGCTAGTCGAGCAGGATTTGTAGTTCTAGGTGGTGGTCCATAAAGGAGCTGTTGGGAAGGTGGTCTTTATTCAAGCAGAGGTGAGTGAACCCTGCAGATGTCGGGGAAGTGTTCCAGGCAGAAGCACCAGTATGAAGGGCCGGAGGAGAGCATGAGCCTGGAGCACTCAGCCTCGGTACTGGTGTGGAGTTGGAGGTATCTTTTCATAACTGACTTGACAAGGTGCCTAGTGAGTTCCAAGTTGAAACTTTCATTTTACAAATTAAGGTAGTTTATTTGTGTTTTGAATTCTGACCTTCCTTTCGTCATTTTTAAAGTTAGTTTTCTAAATATTCATGGTGAAGGTTTTCCAGTTAAAGCATACCTGAAGAAAGCAGGTTCCATAGCAGAACAGGAACTTATTTGAAAAATGCCAGAGAATCTCAAAGGATACCTAGTAGGAATCATCAATGAAATGGATGTTGCAGGAAAAAAAATGTGTTATGCAATCTAGAGCTGAGTGAAGTTGCTGCTTATAACAATATAACTGTTGTTTTATGGTTTTTCCTTAACTTTGTGCAAAGTAATAAAGTTGTACATAGCTTAATCAAAGTTATTTTCAGTGTACATATAAAATGAAACAACCTTCTTTGAGCGTTCTAAAACAACAAAATTTAAAATACCTCTCTGAAGATAATTACCTAACTAGTGATTTTCCTTCTTGTCTCTTAAGCATTGGAAAAGAACCAAATGTGCACTGAGGAGGAGTTTTCCTTGGGAATTTTCTATGCACCTGCTGGGGTTTGGGAACAGCCTTTACTACATATGCTTTAGGGAAACCAGGAAGTCATTTGGCTATCTACCCTCAAAGGTGAACATGGAGAATAACCATGTAAAGCAAGGAGTTGTCTTTGCACAGCTGCTTTGTAACTAATCTGAACAGTGTTCAAAGGAAGAGAGTAGGATAATTTGAAACAGAACATCTTAAGTGAACATTCATTTACTCACTCATGGATTCTGCAGATTTTATTGAGTATCTACTACATGAAGACATTGTTGACAGTCTAGGTTCTTTCTCTGAGGCCATAAAAATGCCATTCACCCTGTGTAGACTCAGGGAGATGGGTTGGATGGCTTGGGGCTTCCCTCTCACCTTCTGCCACCAGTTATTTTCTCTTGTGAGCCTCAAGTATAGGCAGATCCAGACTGTCACTTGTGTTGGGGGATTCTGGCAGTCGGATTCATGTGCTTCACAATACTTCCGTGTTGTTTTTTACAGCAAACCAAAGAGAGAGTGAAGCTATTGATACAGCTGGCTGATGGCTTTTGTGAAAAAGGGCATGCCCATGCGGCAGAGATAAAAAAATGTGTCACTGCAGTGGATAAGAGGTACAGAGATTTCTCTCTGCGGATGGAGAAGTACAGGACCTCTTTGGAGAAAGCTCTGGGGATTTCTTCAGATTCCAACAAATCGGTGAATTGCTTTGTACAAATAGAACAACTCATAGTCTTCTTCCCAGTGTCCTCTTTGCTGATTTAATTAACTGGCTTCATTGACTCTCATTCACAGAGTAAAAGTCTTCAGCTTGATATCATCCCAGCCAGTATCCCTGGGTCAGAGGTGAAGCTTCGAGATGCTGCTCATGAACTCAATGAAGAAAAACGGAAGTCTGCCCGCAGGAAAGAGTAAGCCATTCTTTAAAAATCTACCGTGATTCACTGTAAAAGTGAAGTAAATGTCTTTTGCACAAGCAGGCTTCTCTGTGTGGTTTATATAGTCAAGCAGCTCTGAGACTCCTCGTTGCTCAAGTGTGCTTAGTTATTGCAGCACAGACTGTGCTGTGCCCACAGTCCTCTTGTCACCTGGTTCAGACACAGTGTCATGTTGTCTTTGTCGCTGTGCTTGTTGCTAGTGAGTTGACACTAATAACACAAATGTAGGTGTTTGAAAGTTGCCAGTTAGTAAAGTGTACTATATATGATCAGGACAAAAGGAGCTCTTCTCAGTGGTTCTCATCCCTGATGAGCTCCCTCCCACCCCAGACATTAGGCCAGTGAGGAGAGATTCTAGTATTGCTCAGAGAGAAGGGAGGGAGGAGTGCAGCTGGCATCTCTGTGGGTCCTCCAGCCTATAATACGGAGTCCCCTGTCCAGATGCCAGTAGTGCCAAGTTGAGAATTCCTGGCCTGTGTAGGTACCTCAATAAAATGTTTTCAAAAATTCTTATTTTCCCTTTGAATTAGTGGCTGGATACTCTTGTTCTGTCTGTTCTTGATTTGCTTCTCTAAAACCCATTACTTTGGACTTAATACTTTTAGATTCTTCATAATCTTCATAAAAGTAAATGGTAAAGTAAGCCTGCATCCTGACTATGGACTAAAGTATTTGCTGTCTTAACTCTGTTTAAGGTTCATAATGGCTGAGCTAATTCAAACTGAAAAGGCTTATGTAAGAGACCTTCGGGAGTGTATGGATGTAAGTAAGTTTTTTTGCTTGTTTATTTAGATTGAGTGTAACCTTGCTATTCTATTCCTACCTGTTAGTGATTCTTAGAACAGTTGCAGCTTTTTGGTTCATGTTTCTGCTCTTCTGTGAAGTTCTAGGCATGCTTTTCGCTCATTACAGAGATGACACAGCATTAATCCTCTCATTCACTTATCACATGATGGCCTAGCTGACATTCTCTTTGCACAGAATTTTACAGCAGCTTCAGAGAAATGTGCCTACTAATTATGATGGCAACTGATACACAGTGGTATAGTGAATATTTGATGTATTTTAGGGAGTAGATTAATTCCAAAATTTGAAGCTGGGAATAAGTTTTGGAGCTGAAAAGTATAGGAAGTCTTTTCAAAATGTTAGTAGCAACTGAAGGACTTTTATAAAAGAGTTTTTCGTGTTTTATGAAAGGTTTTATTCTTCAGATATAGTTTCATTTACACATTAACTGTGTATTTATAGGAAACATGAATAGCTGTTTCTTGAAAGTTTGTGTGGATTTTGTCTAATTCCTCTGTTTCCTTCCTGCCAGACCTACCTATGGGAAATGACCAGTGGAGTGGAGGAGATCCCGCCTGGCATTGTAAACAAAGAGCTCATTATCTTCGGAAACATGCAGGAAATCTACGAGTTTCATAATAAGTGAGTAGGAGAATGGCTACACTCCTGAACTCTAGATACTGTGCTGAAGTTTCATCTCCAGAAATTAAAGTTTTTAATTGAACTAAGCAGTTTTCAATGGTTTTGTTGAGATTTGAATGAAGTTTATTAGTTTTTTTTTTTTTTTTAATTCTGATTTGTTATACATGTTTGCAGAGTATATTTCATTTCATATTACATTTAAAGAGCACATTTTTTCCAGTTGCTGGTTTTATATCAAGTATTTTTACAGGTTTATTAGTTTTTCTCCAAAATGATTAACATTCTAGGGACTCTTTTAATACAGATACAGCTTCATAATTGTTCTTATTTCCTGCAGAAATATGATTAGGACAACTAAAAGTGTTTGTGTAGGAACCCTAACTTCTCTCAAGAGTAAAGGAAAAAAAAACTCCCCTGGGGGCTTCAGGCTGATGATGTTTCATATTTTATACTGAAGAAGGATCAGTGTGGTCTGACTAAAATAAATCACAACTTACATTGGTCACAGAAGGCACATGATTTTATTTATTTATTTTTAAGTTTCTATTTTAAAGTTTTTGACTGATGCAACATTTGTACATATTTATGATGTACATTGTGAGATCAATTCAAGAGTATTTAGTATATCCCTCATCTTAAACGTTTATCTTTCTGTATGGTGAATATATTCAAATTCCTTTCCTCTAACTATTTTGAGATATATAATGCATTATTGTTAATTGTATTTATCATGCCATTCCATAGAACACCAGATCTACTTCTTCTTCCTGTCAAATAATAACATTGTATATGTTGACCAACCTGTCCATCCCACCTGCATTCCCTAGCCTCTGGTAACCACCATTCTGCTCTCAACTTCTATAAGATGAGCTTTTTTAGATTGACTTAGTGTGAGTTTATGTAGTGTTTAATTCATTTCACTTAATAGAAAGTCCTCTTAAGTCCTTGCATGTTGTCATAAATAACAGAATTTATTGCTTTTGTAGGGTTAAGTCCTAATTTGTAATAGCTACAAAACACAAATACATAGGAATCAATTTAACCAAAGAGGTGAAAGTTCTTCACAGTGAAAACTATAAACCATTAATTAATTAAAGAAATAAAAAAATGATACAGACAAATGAAAAGGTATCCTATTAATATCGTTAAAATATCCATACGGCCCAAAGTGATTTACAGATTCAGTGCAGTTTCCACTCATCAAAATATCAAGGACATTTTGCACAGACTTAGAAGAAACAATCTCCAAGTTCATAAGATCTTATTTTCAAGATTCAAAAAACAGCTGCAACAAACACTCCTTTAGGTGGACTTTTTCCAAGACCGGTAGCCAATGGTAACATGATGCTAGGCCAAAATTGATGGGCCTGCTCACCTCTCCTCCCCACACTCCACCAGAAAGTGTGCAAATGTTAAAAGAATTCTTCTAATTGAACATTTATGTCCTTGGCTACCAAATTGTAGGTTAAGATTTCTTTTAAAAGGTATTCAAAAGCTAAACTGGTTAGCTGTTTAAAAAGTTATAGCATTACTCTGGTTAAGAGCTCTAAATTTTACTAATTTTTAAAAATTTAGGTGGCACCAATTTTTCCATTTCTTGCTAGCAAATGTTTTATACCACCTTCATGATACTTCAATGTTTCAATTCTCTGCAGCATCTTCCTGAAGGAGCTGGAAAAATATGAGCAGCTGCCAGAGGATGTTGGACATTGCTTTGTTACCTGGGTAAAGTAGCCTCATCTGCTTGTCTTCTCAAGTTACATGATGATGCTGAAGAAGGTTGCAAGGGATGCTGTTCATTCCTTTCTAGTCACCATGTTCTGCTCATATCTGTAAATGCAGAGAAAGTCACCATCTTCTGCTCGTATCTGTACATATGGATTTTACCTCATAGATTCACATTCTTCAACTACTTATTACTATAGAATGGATTTTTTTATTGGCTATAGTAATGGTGTGAAATAGAACAGTTAGTGTGGTGGGCCTCTGCTTGACCCTGTGGATTCGTAGTTGAGGGCCTGTTCTGGAGTGGAGGCAAACACACAGTGATCCTACAGATCCTTGGCTGCAAGCCTGCAGTGGAGATTTTCTCAAACCGTTGTGGACTGAGAGAGGACAAGTGCCTGTCCCTGACTTGTCAGGGAAGTTTCTAAAAGGTGTATGGTCAACAGGATGTAGCTCTTATTTAAATAGTTTATTTTATTTGATGCTTTAATTTCCTTTATCCACGAAACTTCTTTCCTATATAAAAGGTTATTATACTCTGATTTATTGAAGTTTGAATGACATACTCTAATTTTATTCTATAGGCAGACAAGTTTCAGATGTATGTCACCTATTGCAAAAATAAGCCTGATTCTACTCAGCTAATATTGGAACATGCAGGGTCCTACTTTGATGTAAGTAATAGATTACTAAAGAAGATGTAAAATTTTCTAGATTGTATTTAATATGCATAAAAAGCAACATTACTCATAATTTCACCTAAGTGCTGGTACAGTATTTTATTTTCATTTTGATCGTGTTTATGTTAGGATATTCTTATATTCTGATTTTAAAAGATCCTACTCAAGTATTTGAAGCCTTTTATCTGTAAGAAATTCATATTCATATATGTATGAATATGTGTGTGTATATATATATTTGTATGTGTGCACATTACTTTATATGCAACCATGAATTTTTTACAAATAATATTACGCATAGAAGGTATGAACTGTTAAAGTAAGTTTCTTTTCCCTCTATAAAGTAAAAATGATTCTTAAAAGTGTTGTTCAAATGTTAACAAAAACTTTTTAATCTTCAATTTTTTTTCCCATTTTTTTATTCTAATCTGTTATATATGTTTACAGAGTACATTTCATTTCATATTACATAAAAAGAGCACAATTTCTCAAGTTGCTGTTTTTTTTTGTTTTTTTGTTTGTTTGTTTGTTTTTTTGTGGTACCGGGGATTGAACTCAGGGGCACTTAACCACTGGGCCACATCCCCAGCCCTTTTTTGTATTTTATTTAGAGACAGTCGCCATTGCTGAGGCTGGCTTTGAACTCGCAATCCTCCTGTCTCAGCCTCCCAAAGTGCTGGGATTACAGGCGTGCGCCACCACGCCCGGCTTGCTGGTTTTATATAAAGTATTTTTACAACAATTGTGTCTTCATACTTGTATTTAGGGTAGTCATGGATAACTCAGTCTGCCATTATTCCTATCCCCTTGCCCCTTCCCCCCCCTTAAATTTTTTTAATCATTGAATCTTTTAATCATTTATTTGTCCTATTTTAATCTTACGTGATACGAATTTCCAAAAGTGCTCTGCCAGTAAAATTTTAGCATTGTAACAACTAAGACCAATTAGAAGTTTCATTAATTATGTTCTCATTGAGTAAAGGTAGATACAGGTCATCTGTTTTTTTAAAAAGATTGCAGAGTGGTTATTTGTACAAAGAGGATGATAGAGTCTTATGATATACTATATAAAATGTGCTTTGGATTTTCAGAACTTAATCAGATGTGTGCCACATATGTTTCAATTGACAAGACAGTAACTTTTAGATAGTATGTGTGCTTTGGTGCACAAGGCTATGAGGATATTATACTTACTTTTTGTCATCACGCTTGTACGTGATCAGGTGTAATGATCTGCTCTTATATGAAAGTCTGGGAAACAGAATAAACTTCAGCTTATGTCTTTGAGCTAAAACCTACCTGTACCTGACCCTGTTTGGGTTGTCATTCCCATGGAGCAGTAAGTAGCCATCAGTGCCTCTGTAATATGAAGCTCCCAGCCTAATGCTGCCTTTTCTTTTTACTATTTCACACAACTCCATGCTCTTGCCATTAAGTGAAGACCAGCAGAAACATGCAGACTTAGAAATATTTAAGGCCCAAGCAATGAAGAGTATGTGGTACGTTTAATGTCTGGAATCAAAGCCATTTAAAAAGCTCTTGTAGGGCTGGGGTTGTGGCTCAGCGGTAGAGCGCTTGCCTAGCACGTGTGTGGCCCGGGTTCGATCCTCAGCACCACGTAAAAACAAACACATTGTGTACAACTAAAGCAAATAAATAAATATTTTTTAAAAAGCCCTTTTATCCTAAAATACATCTTTAATTATAAAGGAAATCATACTTGGCCAGCTGATGGGTTTCACAAGTTGCATGCCTTCAGTATTCAGTGTAGAGTTTTTTGTTTTATAAAGAGGCTTTCTGGGATAACTGCCTTCATTCTCCAGCCCATCTGTGGACCTTCAGGCATGCTTCTCTCTTTCGATAAGCATTACTGAACATCCACCAGGTGCTCCTCTACCTCTGAGCTCTGTCACTGGTATTCAGCATAGAGTACTGAATAGAATGGACAGGCTCCTCATCTGCCAGGTGAGGAATCCAAACAACCAGCAGCTTTGTGCGTGGAAATGACATAATTACAAAGTAAAGTGGGAATCTTGGTGTTAGGTTTGCCATAGACTAATGCTGTAGATCTTCCCTTTTACCCAATTCTCTGTCCTCCTATCCAAAGTAAGATTTTAGAAGCAAAGAAGTTTTTGTTAATATTTGAACAAACTTTTAAGAAAATCCTATTTCAATAGGATTAAATACTTGTCAGGTATCTAGAAAACAAGTGTAGTGTTATAACCATGTTTTAATACTATAATTCTATGATACGATATTGTTTTGTTTCTTTAAATACAGGAGATACAGCAGCGGCATGGATTAGCCAATTCCATCTCTTCCTACCTTATTAAACCAGTTCAGCGAATAACAAAATATCAGCTCCTTTTAAAAGTATGTATGAAGAGGGTTGGGGTTGTGGCTTAGGGGTAGAACATTAGCCTCGCAAGTTCGATCCTCAGCACCACATAACAAACAAAAAACGAATAAATAAATAAAGTTATTAAAAGAGAATTTTTAAAAGTTATGTATGAAGAATCTTTAGCCTATAAAATTCATGAATTATAATTAATTGTTTTGACGTCTTTTCTCTATATATATTACCCTGAATTTTAAAAAGAACACTTTGTAAGTTGATTTATTTTATTCACTGACATCTTTTGTCCCATCTAATTTCTCATGTAGCAGTTAAATAAGAGTGTATTCTTTAATTGTGCATCTGAACTGCACTGACTAGCCTTTGTCTCTTACATAAAATGACATATGAATGAGTAGTTGTAAGTTCTTGACCCTCAGTTCCCAGTTACAGCATTCTGGCCGTGGGCCAGGCACTGTGCTACTTTGCATGTGCTAACCCACAACAGTGCTGGTTTTCAGGTGTGGAGATTGGCTGGGCAGGACCAGGAAGTTGACGAGAATCTTTACTGATACCTACCACCTTGCCTTGGCTTTGAACCCAGCTTTTCCGCTGAATTCACAGAAACCCCCTACTTCATGCAGCTCCCTCTCTGTTACTGTTAGTCATTTATCACACACATCTTGTGGAACATATTTGTGCAAATCACAGGAGTTTGAGTCAAGTTGTCCCCTGCTCTTTTTTTTTTTTTTTTTTGGGTTATAAATGATTATAACTAAAATCACATTTGGAAAAATTGAATGATAATTAGTTTCAACAATACGAAACTAAGGAAAAGTTAGAATTCATAATAAGAATTATAATAAAATGTGTATTGCGTCATCTGTGACACTTTTTTTTAACTTACAACTAATGTTTGATGACATTTACCATATTTTTTCTTTGTTAAATTTTATTAAGCATTAGAATGCAGAACTATTAACCCCATGACAATATTTTATGATCCTCCTATATTACAGTATAATTTTGCTAGATATGAAAGAAATCCAGGAGATGGAATTATGAATGTCTAAAAGCCTTTACCCATTTTTTTTCTTTTAGTAAAAAAACATTTAGAAACATCAAGAAGTAACTGCATTCTTTTGTGCAAGTGATACTATTATGGGACTTTTCTAATGGGAAGCTTTTCCTGTAGTTGTGTTTGGTTTTAGGAGTTTGTTTTTTTTTTTTTGTTTTTTTGGTTTTTTGTTTGTTTGTTTGTTTCTGCTAAGCGAGTACTTCACTACTGAACTATATCACCAGTTCCCTTTCTGAATGTACTATAATATTCAAGTTGTATTAAGTGATTTTATGACCTTCACTGCAGAAATGATGTTGGTATGAACATGAAGAAGTCAGGAGTCACATTTTCTCTTTGCTTTTTTATTCTGCAAAGGCAGTTTACCCCTTTGCATCCTCAAGATTTAAGAATTTTGTTTTTAATCTTTGGATCTACTAAGCTAGTGCTTCAGCTTGTAAACTTCACCTTATCCTGCCCAGAAGTTCTTCCAGGAACTGTAAAAAGCTTCATCAGGCTCCCAGAAAAGGTTTTCTGCCAATGCAGTAGTCTTGGTATATTGCATTTGTAAAGTGGCTTTTGCCAAGTTGCTCAGAATCATAGATAAATACCATCTGGTCATGAGTAAAGGTGTTTTTCCAGGTAACTGAGTTACTCTAAACCATCAAGAGTGAGGCCATAGCTGACTGCAACATCCTATCCCTCTTCTGTGGATTAGCAGGACATGAAAGACTATTGTTACTGACTGGTTATAGTCATTAATACCCCAGTAAGAAATAATTCAGGCCACCAATATGTAATTCAATGTTCTGCTGTCACTCATTCAATGATGATGTTCCTCTGAGTACCCCTGAAATGTAGTTATGCACAAAGAGCTCTCAGGGAGGTATAGTTCATTCATTAGAGTCCTCTTAAACATTCTGCAGACAGAGGAAAGGCATTTGTCATTAGGTGTTTATGCACATTCCTGTTCTTGCTGCAAGGTTCTGGCTGACTATTTAGGCATTGTCTCAGTGGCACCAAAGTTCAGAATCATGTCAGGATTGTGTAATCAGAATAACAGTTGATCTGGCATGGCTTTCAGGTGTAATCAATAGCCAATAGCCAATGATGCATTTATGTATTTTTACATTTTTGAGATTATTGACAATATATTAGTTTCATCTAGAATGATGACCATATGTAGCTTACTCTCACGTCCTGATTTGGGCAGGAAAAACCCTACTGTCCATTGAATGAGGTATTAATTCATTTTAGATGAGATTATGTGCCCAATTGATCATGCTCTGTTTTTATCTTCAAAACCATCAATTTTCATGAATTGTTTCATTTCTGCTAAGATCTTGTTCACAGAGCATTGAGTTCATGGTATTGGTCTTCTACAGGAGCTGCTCACATGCTGTGAGGAAGGAAAGGGGGAGATTAAAGACGGCCTTGAGGTGATGCTTAGTGTGCCAAAGCGAGCCAACGATGCCATGCACCTCAGCATGCTGGAAGGTAACGGGACTCTGCGTACACCCTACTGTGCATCCATAGGATCCTGCCAGTGCTGGCTGTACATGGATTTCCTCGTCCTGTGCCTGGAAAACTGCTGCTCCACACTTTGAACTCCAGTAGCACTTGTGTCATTTACCTTAGGCTTTCTGCTAGTGCAGGGGTGGGTGATGGGTGAATAATTTGAGCCCCCAAGATGGTATAACCTTGAAAGAGCTATTGTTTCCCCATCCATTGCTAGAGCCCTGAATATAGTGGGTACCAGATACCTGCTGATGCATTTGAATTTGGTATGTAATATGGTAAAGAGAAATTAGATAATTACATTTAAAATCCATTACAGCACTTATAGTTTCCATGAATGCTTCTGTTTCATTAAGCTGTTTCTGTGTTGCAGTGCTTGGCTTAGGTTACATGGAATTATTTGTAAGACATAGTCCTGTGTCATTTCATTAGTATCATTGAGCAATATATTAGTTAGGTCATAGGTGTGTAATAGAGTTCCAAACCTCAGAGACCAAGCATGGTCATTTTTCTTTCTCTGGCACAAAATACAGATTTTGTTGGGCAGCTGTTCGTGATGTCATCAAGGACTTAGGCTATGTTCTGGCCCATTTCTCCTGCTTGACTGGGTCCAGTAATTTTCAGGATCACATTAACATTCCATTTAGGAGAAAGTGGGAATGAAGGATGGGTAGGAAACCTAGACAGGTAGAGACTACCAGTTGTACATATAACCCTCCTCACTTGCAAAGAATGGGGGCTTCTGGCTGCTCCTAACTGCAAACAAGGCTGGGAAATGAAGTACTTATTTGGATTGGCTCAAGACAGAATTTCTGCTATGGAGAAGAAGACAATGAAAATGGATGGTACTGAGCAGTCTGTGTCCCAGATACTGCTTTGTTAAGCTCTGGTGGCCAGTGCCTGGCCAGGGCAAGGCTGACTCACATGCAGAGTGTTCTAGGTTCTCACAGGATGGGTATCTGAGGATGTCTTAAAGAGGGAGGACTAGTTAGTGCCTCAAAGAAAGGCAAGACTGGCTCTGAAGCAGAGTACCTGGGAAGGGTGTTCAGACTGAGGAAACACAGACTGAGGCTGCAGTGTGGCAGTGGGGAAGCCATTCTGGGTAGATAAGAAATGCTGTGAATGAGGGCTAAGGAGCAGGGGGAGTTCAACCAGATTTCAGGTGATGCGAGGTTTGTTGTAGTTTGGAACAAAGGAAAATATATGCAAAGTGGTATTTGGGAAGGATGGCTCTTTGTAGGATAGAGCAGTGGTGCAGAGACTAGAGTCAGGGAGTCAGATGGGAAATTCTAATCTGAGATTTAATTGATGGGTATCTTATAAATGTTGAAATAGTGATATTGCTTTCTTGTACATCATTTTTTTCCTTTTTCTTTTAAATTGATTTGCCTACATTTTTCTTGTTGTAGGGTTTGATGAAAACATTGAGTCTCAGGGAGAGCTCATCCTACAAGAGTCCTTCCAAGTGTGGGACCCAAAAACCTTAATTCGAAAGGGTCGAGAGCGGCATCTCTTCCTTTTTGAAATGTCCTTAGTATTTAGTAAAGAAGTAAAAGATTCCAGTGGGAGAAGCAAGTACCTTTACAAAAGCAAATTGTTTGTAAGTATAGACATTCAGAATTATAATTCTACAGGTAACATAATTGCAACCTTTTGTGGGTGGAGAAAAATTACTGTTTGTTTCCTTCAATTTTACCTCCCAAACTATTCTAAAATAAATCTGAATTGGGATAAAATTTTCATCTTCAGTGAAATTCTCTGATACCCCTGAGTCCACTAGGGGGCGTACTGGAATTTCATACATAGGAAACTTGCTCTTCCTAAATCCTATACCATCTAACTTAGGAAAAAGAAAATACTTTACAAATGAATTTAAATTGTTTTTATCTTGTACTCATTAACTAACCTCTCATATCATTACAATTATCTTTTTATCCATAACATGGTTATATATTCAACCAGCCTTACTGGGTGATTCAGTATACATTCTTAATGGTGAGGTTTGATTTTTTTTAATTAAAAATAAATTCATAAAAAGTAAATGTACAAATAAATCTATAACTCTTTATAAAGCAAGGTGTCATCATCAGAAAAAAATATATGTAAGCAAAGATACAGTTTGAAAACTACAGCCCACTTATACAGACACAGCCCCTTAAGCAGTTGGCAGACTCGGTGATGCATTTCAACTCTTATTTAACCTGTCAGTGGACTTCTGGTGAAAAAAAAACTTACCTGGTGCCATATTGTTACACTAGCCAGCCCAGCCATCCTCTATAAAAGTACATGCCTACTCTACAGAATAGGTGTGTGGCCAAGGAAGTCCTCAGGTATCCATACTTCCAGTTTCCTTAGTGGGCCTTCTCTCAGAGGGCTGACAGTATAGAATTGCTGGGCAGGGTCCAGCAGAGGGTCTGGTCCATTCAGGTAAGACTAAGGAGAAATCCCCACCTTTGCTTGAGTGCCTTTAGAAGAGATATGTATATATGTGTGTATGTATATACGTATGTGTATACACACACACATATGTATATAGTACATATAAGTGTTAGTAGATATTTGAAATTTGGATAGCTTAAATATTATATATTTTTATGACATTTGTGTATTTAACTCCTAAAATAATAAATACCACCAAGTATAAAAATCATCTTAATGGTAATCTAGAGTTTGCAAGTTCATACTAATGGTTTGCAAACCAATTTCCTGGCTGACATCCTGCTTGAGATTATCTTTTGGATCAGAGCTTGCCTTACATCATTTTAGGTCACATTCTGACTAAAAACAAAAAAATGCAGTGTTGCTGGCTAGTAATTTCACTAGCTTACATTAATTTGCCCTTAGAGACCAAGCTAGTCTGCTTTAGAAGCTTACACATCTTCACTTAATTTTTCTTTTAAAAGTTTTAAGATTCCCTTAGAGGCCACCTTTGGCAGATCCATTATGAATCACTTCCTTTGCTGGGAGAATGCATAGGGGTGAGCTTGATTGTGGGAGAGGGGCTAAAGATGATGGCCTTCATCTACATACTCCTCGTTCTGCATATATCAAGGGGTTTTGTTTCTTCACTATTAAAATTACTGGTAGAATACTAAAAAGTGAATGCCATGGATAAATAAATTGGAAAACTGAACTGTTCAAACATCATTGCCTTCTATGAAGATATGTCACTAATACTGAAAATTCATGGTGAAAAATGCATTTGTTGTTTATAAGATTGAAAATAGTCATCTCTTGATTTTCTGGATAAAAGGATTTTCAAATCTTCTGGCTTCCTTCCTCTGGATGTTCTGCTTATTGACCTGCATTGGGATCTCTAGTAGAAATAGTCAGAGGAGGTGAAAGAAGAAACCAATCATCTGTGGCCTAGAACAAAATTTCCTCATTTTAACTAAAAGGAGAGAAATTAGTTGTTATAATCTAGCATGTCCACAAGTGACCAAACTGTTTTGTCCCTGTTCTACATCCTGCCAGAATTTTACTGTCCTCTAATTATATCATTGTTTTTTAAATGCAGACCTCAGAGTTGGGTGTCACAGAACATGTTGAAGGAGATCCTTGCAAATTTGCACTGTGGGTAGGGAGGACGCCAACCTCAGATAACAAAATTGTCCTTAAGGTACGTTCATCTAAAGCTGGGGCATGCTATGTGAAGGGTTTCTTGTGGCTTTGTGTGGCTGCGTGCTTTTCTTGTTAAAACAGATAGGTTTCCGTATCATCATATTTGTCCTTTTTGTATTCTTCTGTTGGGATTGGTGACTACCATAAAAAGAATAGTGAAATAAATGCATTTTGGTATTCTGTTGATGAAATAATTTGAGCTAAACTTTTGCTTGCCTTGTGAAAGAATAAATGGACGAAGATCTTTTTATAAAAACCTATTAATTTAGTCTTATAAAGAATTAACTGATTCTGCTGACATGGTGGCACACGCCTGTAACCCCAACAACTCAGGAAGCTAATATAGAAGTATTGCAAGTTCAAGGCCAGCCTCAGCAACTTAGGCCTTAAACAACTTGATGAGACCCTGGCTTAAAATAAAAAATAAAGAAGATTGGGGATGTAGCTGAGTAGTAAATGGTCCCTGGGTTAGATCCTAGTACCCTAGGACCTCCCCATCAAAAAAAAAAAAAAAAAGAAGAAGAAGAAGAAAGAATTAATTGATTGATTGATTCTTTAAGAGATGTAAGAATTCAAAGTGTGGGAGGAATGAGATACACACTAGTAACTCTCATTGCACACTGGACCTCGAGTTTCCAGAGGAAAAAAAGTCTGTGAGACCCTTTTACAGGAAGTTGAGACCAAATGGGCCAAGAATCTTCGCAGGGTCCTCTTTAGCTTTCTAGTTTGGGGGCAGAGTGAGAAGGAGATTAGTTATCAGTAATGGGGTTTGATACTATTATTATTTAAAATTCAAATCTACAAAGGGTACTTTTGGATATATAGTTTTTGGAAGAGAAAAATATGTTTGCATATTTGATTTGAACTCCACTTTAGTTTTACTAACCTAGGAATGGTAGAGAATCTCTTACTTATGCCCCCACCACCACCACCACCTCCACCACCACCCTTCTGTATTTGAGGAAGTATAGATGGAATGGTCTTTTTGAACTGTCTTGAAAGACCATAAGTGACTTCAGAATATTTTGAGGAAGACATAGCTAATGATTTGCAGAATATTGGAGATGAGCCAAAGTGTAATGGGAACTGGTGCATGAATTTGCACGTGAGTTATTGTGTCTCTTGCATACCTTTTAAATCTCTTTGGTATTTCCAGCAACTCTAGGTTGTTCATCTGTACATTGCTCTTTCTTGAATCTGCCTTTTAGTAACTGCTGACTGTGGAAGCCATTATGTTGCTCAGGTCTTTATTCAAATGTTAACAATGGATTGTTTTTCAGTGAATATATGATTACCAGCCCAGTGGTGTTCTTCTATAGAGTACACTTTACACTGATAGCTAAATTTTAGATAATTGAATTTTTCTAAGGTATAAAACTGTTAAAGTATACTCTAGATATCAAATTTTCTGATTTGTATAAAACTATACACATGAGCTGAAGTGGCAAGTGCCCAAAGTGTGTTTCTAAGAAACAGTGCTAAATATGGACTGTTTTCACCTAGAACTTATTTAAAATGCTCATGATACCATTGAAAAAGAAGACTTACTGCAGTCTTTACTAGAGGAAAATTTTCCAAGGAATTTTGAGTATTTAATTCTTTCCAGCTTTCAAGGAGGGGCTGAAGAAAGAGATTGCTTTGTGGTGTTGGCAGTGATGGTGGTAGAGGATGTGGTATGATGATGGTGTAGACAGAGTGTTGGTGTAGATTTTGATGATGGTGGTATAGATTATAGAAATGTTGGTTTAAGTGATGGTGTTGGTGGTGGTGAGGGTGTTAGTGATGATGCTAGTTTGGTGCTAGTGACAACAGATAGTGATTAATGACAATGTAAATGGTGGTAAAGGTATAGACAGTGGTATAGCTGGTGCTGTAGATGGTGGTAGGACATCTGCAGGTGGTAATGGTGAAGGTGTAGATTCTGATGTGGTGATGCTAACATAGATGGTGGTATGGTGCTAGTGTAGAGTGTGGTGCTAATGTAGAGGGTGATGCTGGTGAGAGTGTAAATGTGGTATAGATGGAGGTGTGATGGTGTTGGAAGTGGTGATGGGGAGGATAGTGGTGGTAATGACTACAATGGTGATGGCCTAGTAGTTGTAAAACAAAACAAAACTTTGGTCTTTTTTTACTTGTTTAGTCTGGAAAGGAGAATTTTATTTCTAAATCATCAACTTAAAACAGTTTAAAATTACTCTTGAGTATGAAACAAATTATTCCCTTCTCAGTCAAGTGCTGCCTTTTACTTTGTGTTTTAGTTGAGTTACCTATACTATTTATGAAAAAGTGGCACCATGTATTTATTCCTATAAATGTGTTTTTTCGTTTTGTGGGGGAGGGTGCCTTTTTTTTTTTTTTTGTCTTGTTTGGAACTGGGGATCAAACCCAGGGCTTTGCGAATGCAAGGCAGATGCTTTGCCACTGAGCTACATCCCAGCCCAATTCCTATAAATGTAATGATCAATTTGCATAAGAATTTTTTTTTCATTCTGAACCATATTAATGGTTTTTTTCAGTTGTTTCCAAACTCTGCCAAAGCTCTTTCTCATATACTTCTCTGTTTAATCTCCAACATTTAAATTCCAAATCTGTACTTTTCAAAGTTTTTTCCTTCATATATTTCCCAGTTACTACTCTTAATGACTTTAAAGACATATCCTGCACTTTACACATTTTATATACAAAGAGGGTTATTAATCTTAAGTTCTTTCTCAACCCAGCTTTGGTTTTCTGTTTTCAAAACCAAGGTTTTCAGTGAGAAATGTTGGGCACCCCTCCCTTCATGATCTCATCTATGATCCCATTGACAATTATTTAATCGTTTACAAGGAATTATACTTATATCATAGGATGTGGGTGTTTGGCACAAGGAAATTGGAAAACTGTTACTAAGGTTCAGAATATGTAGAAAAGAAAACAAACAAAAAATCTCTTTTGAGGCAGAGTAAATAAAGAAATAGTGGAAAAAATGATGCCACATGCGTTTGTTCAGCAGATGCTTACTGAGCATCTACCTGTGCCATATCCAGAGAACATTTCCCCAAAGTTGTAGTGGGATTGAAGTGATTGGCAGTTGGTGACTGTGGCCCGAAGCACATTTCTGAATGTATCCTTGTCTGAGTTCCTCATTGATAAGGAGGAGGATGGAAGACTCCACAGATGGAGTCCCTGTGGGAGTCAGTGGGATACTCCACCTGAGGCAGACGAGGCAGCAGAATGGTGGGGTTTGTTCATTTCCCTGCTAACAGTTTTTTGGCCCCCAACCAACACATGGTGTCTCTTAAATAGCTTCAGTGAAATTTTGGTTTGGGGTGGTGGTTTTTTCATATTTCCCCATGGCTACCTGAAAGGTTTGGGGGCTGGAGAATAATGGATTATTAGAATAGTGAGAAATCTTGAATAATATATATGCTATGAAATAGAGAAAGTTTGAGTCATTTATTTGGTAACAAACATAGGATGTGATTCTTTTCTGCTAAAATGGGAAACTCAAGGGACGCAGAAGACATAGTGTGGTTGGTGCAGGTTGTGGCAAGAGCCCTGCTTGATCCTGAGCAATTCTGACACCTCGTTCAGGCTTCCAGTATCGAGAACAAACAGGACTGGATAAAGCACATCCGCGAAGTAATACAGGAAAGGACCATCCACCTGAAAGGAGCGCTGAAGGAGCCCATTCACATCCCCAAAACAGCACCAGCCACGAGACAGAAGGGAAGGAGGTGAGTGCCCAAGGCATTTGATAGGGAGAGAACAAGATAGCATTAACCATCCGTTTTTCAAAAATAATTTTTCTGTTGGGCATGGTGGCACACGCTTATAAGTCTCAGTGGCTCAGGAGGCTGAGGCAGGAAGATCTCAAGTTCAAAACCTGCCTCATCAACTTAATGAGGTCTTAAGCAACTTATTGAGACCCTGTCTCAAAATAAAATATTAAAAAGGGCTGGGGATGTGTCTTGGAGGTTAAGGGGCCCTGGGTTCAATCCACAGTACCTCCTCCCAAAATCATTTTTCTCAAACATTTGAGGTATGTGTTTTAAAATACCATTCTCATATAACATTCTTAGTGCTGAAACTGCTCCATTACTCTAAAGTAAATAAAAGGCTGTGTGCAAACACCCCAACTCCCTTTCCCACCCAAAGCCCTGCTGAGTACACACATATAAATCATGCATATGACCTCTGACAAGTTATGAAACATCTGGACTTTATTTTTCCCTCAGTCCTTAAGTGGATATAATCCTAACAGGCTTTTTTTTTTGAATGAGAATTCACTGGAATGATACCTGTTAGACACTTAGCATAGCAGTAGCAAAAAGCTTGTGCCCAAGATAGTAAGTTATCTTTATTAATATAACATTGGTCCCAGAGCATCACATGGACTTACAGGTACCTCTTTCAGCAAATCTGTTATTTTTCCAGTGACTGACAGATGATCTTCACCAGTCCAGTCAGGAACTGAAAGTTTTTTTTATGCCACCAGGGATGGAGAGGACCTGGACAGCCAAGGGGATGGCAGCAGCCAGCCTGATACAATTTCCATCGCCTCTCGGACATCTCAGAACACACTGGATAGCGATAAGGTGAGCTGTCTCCAGCATTTTCTATGGAGAGGCCAGAGAAGGTAGTGTCTGGTCAAAGCTGCTGCTGTCTGTCTGTACGTGACAGTTTGTCATCAACATTTTCAAACACTTTCTATGTACCAAGAGTAGTACCAAGTAGCCATAGCAGGGGACAGAGTCTGAGGGCTTAGGGTGAAAAGATTAGTCATGGGGTTCAGGAGAATTGCTCAGCTCTTCCCATTCAGACTTGCTCAGTTAATCACATTTGTGTCAAGATATTCGAAGGCAGTGTGTTCAAGCGTTTTTAAAGTGGAGCTGCTTTTGCTGAAGCAGGGGTGCTGGCATCCTCCATGGTGGCCCAGAGGTGCCCCCTCAGAGCTTGGGGTGCACAGAACACAGATAATATGCCCTTGAGTTTGCAGCAGTAATAATAACTGGAAGGCCAGATCTGATTTTTATCAAAAAACATATGCAGCCGGGCGCGGTGGCGCACACCTGTAATCCCAGCACTTTGGGAGGCTGAGGCAGGAGGATTGCGAGTTACAAAGCCAGCCTCAGCAATGGCGAGGCACTTAGCAACTCAGTGAGACCCTGTCTCTAAATAAAATACAAAAAAAAGGGCTGGGGATGTGACCCAGTGGTCAAGTGCCCCTGAGTTCAATCCCCGGTACAACAACAACAAAATATATGTAGATACGCCTTCTTCAAAAGTAGTCCAGAGCATCCCATGATTTTGTCTTTATAAAAATCCAAAAAAACCTGCAAAATAAATTGACAGTACAATTTGGAATCCTGGGTTTACAAGACAGACAAAACATCAGAGGAGACCTGTGTCAGAGCTGGTGGGTACATTTATCTTGATGAAGTTGTCTGTTATAGTTCTAGAATGCTAGACCAAATTGTTATTTTTTTAATTTGACAGTATATGGGGGTTTTATTTAAATCATCAGTTCAGAATTCCTGAGTTTCTCACTTTCCAGTTCAAGCTACACTTTGTTACCTTAAGACTAAGTCGTGATCAATGAGCTATAGGAGTCTGTCCTTCTCCAGTGTTCCCAAGCCCACTCACTGTCTTGGCCTCCTGGCCTTGGGAAATGACAACTGGAGAGACCCAGTCCAGCATTTGGGGGATTACTTCAGACGGCATATCTCCAAGTCCCAGACCTTGGTCATTTCTCTCAATTTTGCAGAATTCATGGTCTCAGGACATTGTAATTTCCAGGACAGCACTGGAGAATAAAAAGAATATCTCATTTTATTTTGATCAGAGCCTGTTATTAACATTCAGCAGATAATTATTTCTTGTCAATGGTAATAATAAGAAATCAGATAAATGACATGTTTAGGCATTTGGTGCTCAAGAGTATTTCTTGCCAAGGTCCCATCCCATGAACATTTAGTTTAGAAAAATATAGTTAGAACTTGGAAATATTTTGTTAGAGTAATACTGATTACTTTGGATGTTTTATAAGTTTTGTTTTGTCCTGTTTTCAAATAATCAAGTGATTGAGTTACCTAGTCAGTTTGCATGAGACCACCACCTGGAGGAAAGCAGACAGTAGTTGCTAAGTGTGAGGGGAATGGCCAATTAGACTCAGGGCATTTCACAGACTGTTTTTTAGAATTACCATCCATCCCCAAGTTCACATTCTTACAAGATATACTCTCATGGATCTATTCTGGGATTTATCCCAGAAGAGAGTTTAAAAGTTCATAATCAAGCAATCATAAGAATGAAATTGCCAAAGAGATTCATGTAAAAAATTGCACTTTGAAAGTTACGTAAGACTTCTGGAGTTTGACCCAAGAAGCAAGGTGATGTTTCTTCAAGTAGTTCGTGGATAAGCGGCTGCAGGAGTCTAGAAATGCTCCCTCCATCCCAAAGGTGCTCTTGAGTCTCCGGCTTATCAGTCAGAGTTGTCCAGAGCCATACCTTGCTCCTGCCGGGTGGAGGACTCACTTGCTAGTATCCACCTCCCTTCCGCCTCCAGGACAGCCCTAGTCCCCAGAGGTGTGTGGCAGCATGGGATTCTCGGGAGGCTGCCCCAGAAACAGGCTCTCTCCTGGATTAGGAATGGTAAAGCTGATACTATTTCAAGTCTGTTACAGCATGGTGGGGCTTATGTGAACTTGGAAGAGAAAGAATAAATCAATAACAGAAAGGCATGGGTTTATATAAATGAACCATTTTACACTGGGAGTCCACTGGAATATTAGAATTTAAAAGAACCACATTTAAATGTTTTATCTGTGAAGATAGTTCACCAGTATGCATTTGCCTCATTGAAAGTGTTTTCTCTGAAGTTCGTTCCTGAGCTCTGAAGTCTCTGAAGGGCCACCCTGCCGTGCTTCCTCCTCCCAGGGCTCCATGCTTGCTCAGCAGCACTCCCCTCACATCCCCAGTTCTCCCCGTGATGATACTCCACATTCTTTTCATAAACATGGCTTATGCTTCCTTCAGTGCCCCTCACTGAGACCACAGATCCTTCCCAGGCCCTAAAGTATGATAAAGGGATGAAATGTCTTCCCACAGCAATAGAACTGGGAGGCCATTCACTTCCTGAGCCCTGCGTTTGAATTAGCATAAGCACCAGTGAGACTTGGAGTTGGGGACTTTATGAAAAGGAAGGAATGTGTTTGCTCCCTCCCCCTGTACCTGCCTTCACAGGTGCTCTCCTCAAAGAAGGCTTTCTTTTAGTCATTGCCCTTTTCATGTTTCTCTGCTGGAACATTTTAGGGTCAGTTGATGATTCAAGAGGATATTGCTTTGAAAATCAGGGAACTACATCCTGTCCTGAGTCACTTGTAAAACACTTTCTTGACCAGCAGCCCCCTTATCTCCAGGGGTAGGAACTGCTATGTGTCTCAGGGTTCTCTCCACCCTACACTTTTCAGTTTAAGCAGCCCCTGATGACTCGGGCAGATGGGTCTGGCAAGGGAAGTTACTTAATGACGTTCTGCCTGTTGTGCTTAATTTATGATGTCTGTTACGAGTTAGTCCTTATCTTGAAATTTGGTTTCATTTCAGAAACTGGGTGGGGGATGTTTTTGGCTCAGCCTCTTGGAGAATTCTGAAGGAATAAGTTATCTGTCAGGGCTGTTAGTAATTCTCAGATGAGGCACAAAAGGCTTAGGACCCAAAGACACCCCCTTTCCAGGGAGCAGTGTCAGCAGGGCTCCAGGGCTGGTCAGGACACAAGCCACATCTCCATAAGCATGTGTCCTGCTTTGAGAATATCAGTATTTAAAATACACTATCTCTTTGTTCCAGAAGTGAGTTTAGTACCGATTCTTGCTGACATTCATGGTACTTAGACTGATAAAATGATCTTATGAAAATGTAATTCAGGTTCCAAAAAAAATCAAACACTTTCCAGATTTTTATCTCACCATGCTGAGCGCATGTCCCTGAGGTAGGGAGGAGAGTGCTGAGCCAGCCCTGGGGCATTGAGGAGCCAGGCCAGATGAGGCTTGCAGAGCCAGAAACAGAATGTGGATTCAATCAGCTGTCATTTCCTAGACCTTATTATTTCATGCTAGAACTGAATTCAGAACTCAATATTTGTAGTTACATTTAAAAAGCAGTTTTTAAACCCTTTTCCCCGTTCTTTACTAGTCTGTAATTTGTATTAGTTAACTAAAATTTATATTATGAGGAAAATAGAAAATATGGGAACTAAACAAAATCACCAAAGCAAGATGAAGCCCCATGGAAAAGCCAGCCAGCAGGCCACTCATGAGCTGTCTTTGGGACCTAAGGTAATGCAGTTCTTACTTCTAATAAGGAAAAATTCATTTGAAACCAATATTTGCATGAACTCCACCTAAGCTTATAACATGACTATATGAATCCACATATTTGAAAAAGAAAGTGGTTGCAGTTATTCTTAATGAGGATATAGTACTGTTTTGGGGACTTACAGTCAACCTTTTCTGCCAAGTGACATTCTCTATCTCAGAAACATAGTTAGACTTGTATAAATCGCAGTCAGGGTAGTATGTAGTTAATGACAGTACATTTTAAAATATGGCTTAACTCATGTCCTGAGACAGGAAATAGATCTGTCTAGAAATGCTTGCATCCCGCCTGCTGAGCACGTCCTGTGTTCTTGCATCTTGCCTCTGTCTGCCCTTCCTGGCGCAGAAAGGCACAGAATGCCCTCTGGTGGGAGAGAGTGTGCTCTGGGCCTGGCCCTGAAAGGCTCCCCCCACTCCCTTGCTCAGAAAGAAGGTGCTTGATCTCTTGGTCTGTCCAGAGCTTTGAGTTTCCCAGGACCTCACATAGGTTTTCCCCTGTCTAAGTATGACATTGAGTTGTTAAATTCAGTAGCCTTTCTACAAAACAGGGTGTGGTTTTCATCTCCTCCAACACAGCACTCCAGATCTCATGTGATCATTCTCTGCTCAGACCATACACAGCAGTAACACAGAAAATGTGACATGCCAAAGAGCAGATGATTAAGAACAAAGACACACTCACCAGCAGGCCTTTAGCCTTGGTGGCTTCCTCAATACCCATGTCCCTGTACTTCAGTTTCCCCATCTATAAATCAGGAAAATAATACTACTGCCCTCATGGGGCTGTGAGCATTGGAAATGTGGACATTTCCAGTGGGCATTTAGAACAGTACCTAGCATGTATGGAGCCTTGCAGGGGCATTAGTTATCTTGTGTCTTTGTGATAAAAAATGCCTTCCCGAGTCCTCACTGTCAGGTCATTGACTCCGTCGCTGTTGTTATGGATTCTCGTCTGCACCGGCTCACTTTCCTCTATCTGGACACTCATGATCGCAGTGGCTTTAGAAGCCACTTGTGCTCATTAGGAGCTAGAAGCTGTCCTAAGAATGAATTGCTGGGCTCTTGTGCCTGGGCTGTGCTCTTTGATGGTTTATTAGTAGCACACCAACTGTGTACTGGATGGGCACAGTTACTGCAGAGGAGGCTCTTAAATGCTTTAACACATTTGCCCAGTAGTGTGGCCACGCGCATATACAGTAATTTCAGAATGTTCACAGAGTAGGCTCATGTAAATTCTTACTGATGATCACCATGTGAGCCTTCCTTATGACAGGTGCAGCAATAGAGTCCATGTGGTGTTTGTTTCCTTCTTTTACTAATCTTTGTTCTCTATTTTTTCTAAGTGATTGTGCCTTTTTTAGTAATTTCTTAGATGACTTTAAGTACTAGGGTGAAACCACAAAATTAATGTAGTCTTTGATTACTTTACCCAATCAGAAAAACAAAATCCCCCAGGCTGTTCGCCTCAGTTCTGAGAAAGGGCTTTTTCTGTTAAGGAAAGTTTGATTAGAAATACAACAAATTAAAAAATAGAAGGCACTAAAAAGTATTTAAAATGTAAATTTTATATGACATGACCAAGCATCCTATTGAAGATAATGATAAAGTTTTGATTCAGACTTGAGGCTCTTCCCTCCTGGTGAGGGCCCCAGTTAGCTGGGTGGTATTAGCTGGTTAATTCTTCAGATTGGCGTCCCTCCTTAAAGATAAAAGGAAATACAGCAAACAGATTTTTTTCTTTGGGTAAAGTTGTCCAAAGAAGTTTCTTATTTTCCAGAGCCTAGGGGTGCTGGTGGTTTCCAGTTGCCTACTTCTTCCCAGCTCCTCTTTTTCTGCTTTACAGGCAGCAGAGCTTTTAGTTAAAATGCTGCCAAATCCTCTGTGGGAGGTGTCAGCCGCTCTTGGTGTTATCATACCCGTGAGGCGGATGCTGCATTGGTCCTCCTTTGCCTGGGCAATCCCCTCAACCTGTGGCTGTGGTTCTCTCTTGCTCTGATTGACTTTTTATGGGTAAAGTTGGCCTTTTTGGCTGTGTCTTTTTAATTCAGCCTTTTTACATCTAATATTTCATCCTAATTCATGTATATAACCCACTAAAGGAACCCTTCCGAGACTTCTTTTCACAAAAGAAAATCGGTGTGGAGGCTGGGGGCGTAGCTCAGCAGTTGTGTGCTTGCCTGGCATGTACCATCCTATTACTGAGGGAAAAAAAGAATGAAAAGCAACATCCCTAATATCGCTAATTCTTTTGTGGATAAAATAGCTCTTCTCTGGGAAAAACATCCATTTAAAACTTCCTTTTATTACATCATTCTTATCTGTTCTTATTGGTAAAGCCAATTGACTGATTGAGAGAGATGAAGATATTTTTAAATGATAATTTTAAATTTTAGTACTGTTTGAAAATGTTAAACTGCTGGTTTCAAAAAAGATTTTATATCTAGATTATATAGATTTCTTTTTTCTTTCCTTTTTTATTTATTTTTTATTATTATTATTATTATTATTATTATTATTTTTGCTTTTTTTTCACTGTGGTAAAAAGAGCCATAGTATAAAATTTGCCATCTTTACCATTTTTAAGTTCTCACAGATTTCTTCATGTACCGCAGTGTACAAAGCTTATCACAGTAGTCTTCTTTCAGACTCTAAACACAGAGTTTACTGAAACACTCTCCTTGGATTTGGCCTTCTGTAATCCAGCTGGGGCGTTGGTGTGAGCATGGAGGCCTGCTGTTTGTGCTGTTAGAATGGCAGCTAATAGGCCCAGTCTTCACAAAGTTGCCGAGCAGCGGATGGGATCCTGGGGCGTGACAGCATTTTTCTGGGGGATTGTTCAGGCTGCCTGTGGTTGCCTGTTTTGTAACCATTGCCAGTATGGAGCTACATTCTCTAATCCCCTTTAACCAAATAATCATTTTTTTGTGTGAAACCTTTACGAAACTGCAAGACTCTTTTGTCAGGTTTCCAAATGACTGAACATAGCAGGGCTATAGGGTCTGACTATTCACAAAAGTTGATACACTTTTTCTTTAGGGGAAAAAGGCTTTCATTAGACCACATCCCCCCTTTCCTTTTGAATTGCTTTCAGAAAACTGGCCAGATACCTTCCTGCAGTCGATCTTTAGCACATTAGGACTATGGTTCTTGAAACAGAATCATTTACAGGAGGGCTGCATTGCCCACCATCCCATTCTCAAAGAGCCTGCTCCTAAGGAAGGAGAACTCATCTTGGCTCAGTGATTCAAACCAGGTGTTTGCTGTTGTCTATTGAGAAATATGTTCTTGTAACATAAAACTTCCTTGTTATGTAGTGCACCAGGGTGGGAGATGCTGGGAGGAGCGGGAGAAGGCCATGAGCAAGTGTGCCACGTGAGAGATCCCCAGCCGTGGGCTGTGTTGGTTGCTGGCGCACATCATTAGCAGGTTCAGGCAAGGCGACCATGTGATATGGTTTTTTGGGACAACATAGAAAGTAAAACTCTTTTTTTTTTTTTTTTAAGGGGATACAAGGGCTTTAAAAAAAAAATTTTATTTGCTTTAGATGTACACAATGCAATGCATTTATGTTTACGTGGTGCTGAGGATCGAACCCGGGCCACGCACGTGCTAGGCGAGCGCTCCACCGCTGAGCCACAACCCCAGCCCCAAAAGTAAGACTCTTTTGTGTAGTAATTATTGAGGGTTTGTAAGCCTGCAGTCAGAGATGAGTATTTCATTCTTTCATATGAAACACAGCAAACTGTTCATTTTCAGTCATTCTGGAGGGGATTCAGGCAAAGGAGCCCTGGTTTGGTTTTGCAAGTTACATATATATGTGGGTTTATGGCACTCCCCTGTCACCCCGTTCAGAGGGCAGTGGTGAGGTCTTTGGAAGAGGCACATCATTCGTGGTATCTGTGGCCCATGGTTCAGTTTCAAGATCATTATTGCCATGCTCATTGGTAACACGTTAATATTTTAAAAGTGAAGATCTTAAATATTTTTTAAAGTCACATCTTCTGATATGAGTTTCACAAGTGTTAATGTGAGTTGTGGAATAAATGCATTTCTGAACCAAATGCTTGTAGTCAGGAGCCCATGATCAAAGTCTATAACAATACGGAAGTGAAAAAGATACTGTGGAAGCTTTCACAAAATATGTTTGAAAAAGAAAAGTGAAATTTCAAATAGTCAAATGAAGTGGTACTTCTGTCGGCATTGTAATGAAATTCGTCACTGGGGGTAGAAATGTCCCTGGGAGCGAGGAAGACCTCCACATACTTAGTTATGTAAAATATATTTTCTGAACTTCTTCTGCTTAAGAATTTGGTTCTTAAAAGTCAATACTGTTGCCAGGCGTGGTTATAGTCGTGCATAATCCCAGTAACTCTGAAGGCTGAGGCAGAGGATCGCGAGTTCGAAGCCAACCTCAGCAATTTAGCAAGGCCCTAAGCAATTTAGTGAGACTCTGTCTCAAAATAAAAATCAGAAGGGCCAGGGATGTGTCTCAGTGGTTAAGCACCCCTGGGTTCAATTCCCGGTACCAAAAAATATATATAAGCAATACTGATTCACATTTCTTTCTCAAAATAGTTATTTTTTTTTAAAGTCTCTTATTTAAAGAAAAAGTCTTATTTTTAATTACTAAACTTGATTTTGAAGAGATGCTTTCTTGTAGCAAGGGGTTTAAAATATTTAAATGTGGACGTTAAGAAAATAATCTATAGAACAGCTCTTCTCTTGGAAAAACATCCATTTAAAACTTCCCTGTATTACATCATTCTTATCTGTTCTTATTGGTGTAGAGCCAATTGACTGATTGAGAGAGATGGAGATATTTTTAAATGATAATTTTAGTACTGTTTGAAATATTCTGGTACTGGACTTTCTTAACAAATTCTTAACACACTTACTGTGTGATTCTTTGTCAGAACAGGCTCAATTTTTATTTCTTATGGTCTGTCAAGTACACAGATGTTTCTAATCATTTTTGGTAACTCTGTAAGGGACTAAAAAGAATTAGTGCCAGAAATAAAGTCTAGCTTGATTCTCCTTCCTGGGCAGCCCCCCTCTCCCTTTCCCACCCTTCCCCCACTCACAAAACCCACCTTCAGCCTGGAGTGGTCTGAAAAGTTAATAAGACTCTGGAGAAGGGTGAGGTAGTGTCTTTCCCAGGGGCAGCAGTGGGGCTGCTGGAGGAACGCCAGGGCAGCCAGGAGGGCTTCTGCCAGCACCAGTTCAGTAAGGAGTGGTCGGTCAGTGGTCATGGGGGAGCTCACGTCCTAGGGCCACCAAGTCCTGGGAGGAAGGTCCTGGGGCCGTGGCAAGCTGGACTACATGGAAGCTCATTCACTGGTCCTCTGGGATGGGAAGCATCACTGCTCCTTGTTATAGGGATTAACTACTTCTGGAATGTGAGGCTCTAAGAAAATCCTTTTCCAGACTGGGCCTCTACCCTTGACTTTTTAACATTAGCATCTTTGACTGTTCGGAAACTCATGAAAATTAGCATAGTTTTCCCAGAGATATTTGTAAAATTTAAAAGGGAATTAAGCATTTGTGAACATTTTCTGTTGTGGCCTAGCAAAGATGACTCATTTTTGTCTATAATGGTACTTTGTCATGGAAGAGTTTTGTTTTGTTTTGCTCTTTGTGGTTGTCTAAAGGATGTATGTTTCTTATTGTAAATCTCTAAACCTTCTCTTAAGAGATAGGCTGTTAGAACAGAAGGGTAGTCAATAGCACAGAGCACGACAGTGCAGCCGATGGTCCTCAGCATGGACAGGGGCCCAGGACACAGTTCAGGAACATGAGCCATTGCAGGATGCACAAATTCCCCATTCTCTGGGTGTACTCTGTGTCCAGAGGACTCTCAGAATTGTACAGAGATGATTCCCAGCATGAGGCTGAGCTGCTCCTTGCACTCCCTCCTCAGAGACACTTCCTGCCCCTTGCCACAGCCCTTGTGATCTGTCTGCTAATGCCCTTTGGGTGACCACAGGGAATGGCATTCTTCAGTTGAAACACAGCACTGTTAGCTCATGAAGTTACAGAGGAAAAGCAGTATCATTTCTGTTTTCCAAAGGCACTGCCTTCATCATCAGAGCAAACTGTTTTCTCTTTTTTACTTCAATAAGTGTTTGCTTGTGGGGTGCAAAGCACACAGAGAATAACAGGCAACCCTTAGGAGCTGCTAGCTATTAAACAGTGGGTCTGTGCAAGCCCCGTTCTGCCATCATTGGTACTGGGTACTCAGTGGTGACCAAGACCAGCTCTGTCTCTGCCCTTACAGACAGGGTGTGGAAGGTTCACAAGGAGTGCTGCTTTCTGGTGATGAGGGCATATGCAGACATGGCTCATTTTAGAATTAAAGTATAAGCTGTTGCAGAACCAAGTGCTAAGGATGGCATATATGGGAGAAACTTCCCAGGGTGCTTGGGCGGGAGGCTTTGAGCGTGATGTAGACCAAGTACATGCAGGATCCATCCTAGAAGCAACAGAGGGGTACTTCTGGTTGTGGAGCACATGAGCCTGGCAATGTGGCTTGGGACCTGCTTGTGGGCACCTGAATCCTATGCCAAGGAGTTTGTGTCTAAGGTTCTTGAATATGCAGATCCACATTTTGAAAAGGTCCCTGACAGCACTGTTCAGATGGCCACTCAGGAGGTCACTGCAGAAACGCAAATGCAATGATTGGTGTGGGTGTGCAGAGAAAGTAGGTAATCAGAAGCCACCCCGGAGTCTCTTGGCACATGGGGGTGGGGGGGCATAGAAAAGGAGATTTGTTGAGCTTAAGTGACTTGCTGGTGATACCATCACCAAAGAGGCAACACCGGAAGAGAAACAGATGGAAGTGGGGGCATAATGAGTTTTGTCCTAGCTTCACTGTGTGGGAGGAAAAGAGCATGCCAAGTTGCCCAGCAGAAATCAGAAGCATGGGGCTGCCGGCTGGTGCATCCTTGGAATAACAACTGAGGGTATGGTTGAAAAGCCCACACAGGGACAGTGGAGACACAGGAGAGACGGAACCTGAGGACAAGCAGCTAGTTACAAGATTCGTGCGTAGGAGAGCCATTAGTGAGCTTATGAGCCCTGTCTCCAAGGAGCTTGTAGGTTGAAGGACAAGCACAGCAGACATGGGGAAGATGGCTCTGGGTTCTGAGGTGAGGACCAGGAGCAGCAGACCAAGGAAAGCCACTCTCTCAGGGTCAGATGTATTTTCAGAGCTTCCCAATTTCTTAGTACTAAAATGTTGTCTCCCTCTTGAAAAAGTGCTGTATGCTCATTTTAAAACTTAAAGCAAACTAATAAAAATTGCTTGAAGACTACTTAGGGGATTATTTTGAAATATGAGGATAAAATAGGGGGAATGTAATTGGAAGAATGGGAAGGGAGCTCTCAAAGCACCCTGAGCTAAACATTCCAGGATCACAGGCCCGTTGCCTTTTCAGCCTCCCCCTCTTGTGGGCTTCTTTCCTGTCCACCTGATGCCTAAAGAGCCTTCATGCTCCAAGGTAGGAGATGCTTCCTCACCACGTAGAGTAAAATTTGGAATAGAACTTTATCCCATTTTATCATCATATTTCACCATAATTCCCTATGTACCTCTTAAGCAGTTTGTATTTGCTACAAGTTATAAAATTAGTATATAGCACTTTTTGAGGAGGGAGATGTCTCAAGTATAAGGAGGTTTGGATGCTCATGAAAAATCACATCCAATTCTGACTGTGAACCCCTTAGAAAATTATGACCAGAGGTGAGAACATGAAATTTGCATTGCTGTCTCGTGGTTCCAAAGCGAAGCACAAAGTAGTGCAGCCACAGAGCTCTCCCCTTTGCCCTGTTGTAGAATGGAAGGTGAAAATCCTAGCTGAGTTCATGGCCCTGCCCGTGAAGGATCCGTAGCTTGTGCTGCTGACCTGTCCCTCTTCCTCTGTCCCTTCCCAGCTCTCTGGTGGCTGTGAGTTGACGGTGGTGATTCACGACTTCACGGCCTGCAATAGTAATGAGCTGACCATCCGGCGTGGCCAAACGGTGGAGGTTCTGGAGCGGCCACACGACAAGCCTGACTGGTGTCTTGTGCGCACCACTGACCGTTCCCCTGCAGCAGAAGGCCTGGTCCCCTGCGGCTCCCTGTGCATTGCCCACTCCAGAAGTAGCATGGAGATGGAGGGCATCTTCAACCACAAAGGTAGGAATCAGAAGGCTAAGGGAAAGCATGCTGGAGACCTTGCTGTTCTTGCTGCCGCTCGTATGTGTATCCCTGGTCAGTCGTGCCATCAGTGGTTATCAGTCAGCCTGGGCAATTCTGAACCAGCAGGAGCTGGAGCAGAAGTGAGGATTTCACCTGTTAACTCAGACATCAGAAGTGATCTCATTTCCCAAGGTGTTGTAATAAGATGAGGCATTAGCTTGGAGGAAAAGGTGGTACTACTAATTCTTTTACTTTTTAAAGTGTGGCTACTGGAACATTTTGGTATGGAAATATGTATGGGGAAGTAATAGGTAAGAAAGGTGAGACCATACTCAACCTCTCCTTAATCAGGATTCCACCATGTGGATTTATTTATTTGTTTGTTTGTTTATCTATCTATCTATTTATTTATTTATTGCATTAACTTCCAGATCAAACATGCAGGCCTGAGAGCTTAACCAGTCAATTATCTCAGGACGGCCCAGTTCCCTAGTTGCCTTCATGGAGAGGGAATGGAGCTGGGTCCTGGGAGGCAAGGCCGCACTAGGCAGCTCTTGTGCGGATGTTTGCTGCTGACAGGAGAGGCAGCTTTTGGAGGATATGCTTTTAATCTGGAGTAACAGGACATATGAACAAAGCAGCATTTGGCATTGTTAGATACCTCCATTAGAGTAATGTAATTGGAGCAGGACTGCTCCTCTGTGTGTATCTAGATGGATCCATGACAGGTTCTTATTGATAGTACAAGAGTTTTTATCCCAAATGCCCATCATGGCAGGTGCAAGACAGATGTGGCTGCTGAGCCCTTGAAATGTGGCTCATCTGGTTTGAGCTATAAAGCACACTGCAGGTATAAAGTATGCTGGATTTTTTTTGCAAAAAATTTCATTTTATAGTCATTACACATAAAATATATTTCAGAGTGGGTTAAATAAGATTTATTATTTAAAATTATCTACTCCTTTTACTTTTTAAAGCATGGCTACTTGAACATTTTGGTTCACATATGCAGGTTATAGTATATTTCTGTTGGATGGTGCTCATTAACTGTTTTTATTATAGTGAAAGCAACCGATACTTCAGCCCTTTGAAGAAACTGTAGCTTCTACAAATGTACAGAGTAGGTAACGTCATACAGTTGAACCACACTATGCCCTGTCTTTTTTCTGCAATACTGTTGAATGGACAGTTCTCCCAGATTCAGGGTATACAGTTTGTTTTCCCTTCCTGAGAGTGCATCACTATACTCTCGCGTATTTGCTTTCTGTTAATTTTAGAGCATTCCAGTGGCTCCCTTCACACTCTCTGTGCCCTCCTCACATCCATCATGACAAGGTCTGGGCCACCCTCCAGCTGCCACGAGTGTAGTCTCATCCCCTTGAGCTAGATGAAGCTGCACAGGCTGCCACCGCCCGCTAGCTCACCTCATTAATGATAGGCCAGCTGTGCTCTGGACTCCTCATAGCCGAATATGAACTTACTGTCACCTCAGTAAAATCCAGGAAGAATAAGCCTATTATTTCTCCTGGGATGTGGAGAGAAAGGCAGAGAATTTTTCAGATTTTGGCCAAAAGCCGTGGTTCCGATTTCCTTTCTGGCAAAATTGCTGTGTGGAGAGCATGTTGGACTTCCCAACAGGGCGCTTGAGTTCAGAGGGAGGTCTGTGCTGTAGCACTCTGCCTCTCAGCCCACTGCCAGGTGTCCAAACTTGCATAACATATTAAATCTATGAGTTTGAGTTGAAAATAAAGCACAGCTTTTTTCCCTAAGTTAATCTATCTCCCTGAGGAGCCTGGTGAACTTGAGCATGCTACAAATAGACTTGTTCTGAAAAATTCCTTTTTGTATGTGCCTTTCCCACAGCGTGTTCCTTGCTTCCTGGTGTTCTCAATTGCAAGCTAGCCGAGGAGAAGGAACTAAGTGTTTACCATACTTGACTTTGTCCTGAAAACTGACGGAGGTTGGTTATTGCTTGTTCTTAAGTTGCAGTGCCATTTCGCTTTTTTCTCTGATGTTTTAAAACCTGAAAAATTACTTCTTCCCCTCACAGGTCTGATCCTTACCGAGAAGGGGTTTCTTCAGGGGTTAAGACTGCTATGAACAACAGTCTGCATTTAGGGGCTCAGGCATTCATTCCCCTTGCTTCCTTATTTCCCCCCTATAATGTAAGGAAACATGGAAGAATCTGTTCTCTTCAGTGTTAGGACTTGGGCAGTGACAAGGCAGTAAGTCAAGGGAGGGAAAATCGACCTTCAGGCTTTTTGACTAACTCTGTAGCAGAGAATCCTCTCCGGGTTCAAGCCCAGGAATCAGACAACCTTGGCCAGAGTCGCTGTCTAGGATTCTAGAGTCTTTCATGAAAGAGTCAGGGCAACAAGGAATAAAAATATAGGAATGAAATAAAAAAAGACAGAGAGACTCACCTGAGGCCTCTGCTACCTTGAGAAGCAGGAGGCCTTGATTTGTTTCCACACCACCAACAGCCCATCTCTTCCCCTTCTTCCTGTGCTGTGCATGCCACTATGATTGGCAGTATATTGGTGTGTGCTGGGCTGTTGACACCTGCTACCCACATGCATCTGCTCACATGATACCTCATTTGGATCCTCCTTTCATTGTAAGAACTGTTAGGGGCTTGGAGGATATGACAATGAGCAAGGTAAATACTGCCCCTTCTTTCATGAAACTTAGTCTGCACTATTCTTGGCACTGGGTCAGATCCTTGGCAATGTTAGATCATCAAATGGTCTTGCATTTCATATACCTTAATATTTCTGACATGAAGACATGGTCATTACATATCTGTTTCTCATCACTGTTAATCTCTAAATATAGTTTCATTAATGTCTCTAATTCTTACTGCTCTTTGTGGTAAGAAAGAAGGAACACATTCCCAATCTCTAGTTCCAAAATATTCTCAGCTTCCATGCCTCAATCAGTTTGTTGTTGTTGCTGTTGTTGTTTTTGTGGTCCCAGGGATTGAACTCAGGGGCACTTGACCACTGGGTCACATCCCCAGCCCTATTTTTGTATCTTATTTAGAGACAGGGTCTCATTAAGTTGCTAAGTGCCTTGCCATTGCTGAGGCTGGCTTTGAACTCGCGATCCTCCTGCCTCAGCCTCCCAAAGTGCTGGGAATACAGGCATGCGCCACCGCACCCGGCTTCAATCAGTTTTTTATAACCTCTTTGTCAAACAACTTAAAATTCCATAAATTTTAATTGTAAAAACCACACCCATTAAGGTCAAGTATCATTAAGGTCGAAGATCTGTCTGTTTGCTTGTGAACAATAAGCTATTTAAAGAATTGCAATAAGTATAAATTTTCATATCGGCCAAGAAAGGCCCAGTAGCCACAGTGAGTGGTTCCCAGGTTTCCCTGACGATTCTGAAGCCTGGCTAGACCTAGAAGTCTGTTAGGCAGTGAGAATGCTTGGGATTCATGATGACCAGGAGTTTTTTATTTTGTCATACCTAGATCCCTTAAGGTGATTAGGGGAGAGAATAAAAACACAGGTTACTTAAAATTTAAAAATTTAATTACACAGTTTGTTTTTTAGGAAAATGTATTTGTGTCTGAAACTAGACTCCATTCTGAACATTATTCCATTAAGAAAGCCTTTCCATTTTGTGGAAATGGAAAGATTATTTTGGCAGGTTTGCTCTTCAAGCATCCTATGTAAACAGTCATGGGGTTTGATGGTCCCTCTGGTCTTGCCATAGTTTCTCATAGTATCTTAGTATCTTAGTCTCAAGTTCAGCAGGTGCTGAGCTTACTAAAATAGAATAAGGACTTAGTGAGTCCTGTGCTTGATAAGTCTTATTTGTGTCTGTGGATTTGCTGTGGCCTCAGGATCTGGAGCAAGGACTTGGTGTAGAGACTTGAGTCTGACCACAACATGCCTAAAGTGTAGCCTACAACTGAGAACCACCACACTCCTTGCACTCCCTTGGGAATAAGCTCTGACTTACTGTGGAAACAGGTGTCAGGTAATTGCCTCTAATCTCTGTTAATCCTACTGATTATTCCCTTTCACTGTCTCAACTTGTGGAATTTTTATCCACTTTCTTATTCTTGGTCACAAAAAGTAAACAGGAATATCTGAAATGTCTCTATTTCTGATTAGGCCAATTCAGAGCACCCCTTTTGCTTTACACCACCCAAGTCTGAGTTGCTGATCCTTCTGTCTTCACAGCCAAGAGTTGTCATGCACAAGGGTCTCTGAGTGTCCAGCTCCAAGGAGGCCTGCCAGGAGCAGGGCAGGGGCACTCAATGGTAGCAGTGCCCAGAGGTGGTGGGATCAGAATTGAAAGCAATATAGAATTGTCGCTGTTATTGACCTAGCCAAATAGTGACAGCAACATTCTGCAGGGTGAGTGCTAGAGCAGAGCATGAATCTCTTTTACTCTGTTGGGTTTTTTAATGAAATGAGAATCAGTATTGGAGGTCCGTCCATTGTACTCACTGGCTCTTTGCATCTGAAAAACTGCCAGGATGCCTGTGTCTGCACGCTGCCTGCTTGTGTCTTGCCTACTTCACGGTGTGGTATGTTGGGTCACTCTCCAGCCCCGACACAACTGTATTTTGCAAAAATGCAGCTTTATGAAAAGACCTTTCTGTGGTAAGGGTGGCATTTATGGTTAAAGCCTTTAGAAAGATGTTGCTGAGCTTGTCAGCTTGCTCTTGGCCTAGTTCCAATCCTGCCTCTGTCTTTGGTGACATCCCTGGGCTGTAGAGTAGAAATGGCTAAGCACTAAGGCCCTTGCCAACTTTAACATTGTATGTTTACATTTCTTAGAAAGTTTTTCTCAATAAAACTTCACATTCAAAACTTTCACCTTTACTGTTGCCAACCCACAAAAACAGCAGATGCTGTTTTCACCAGTGCTTTGATATGTCCAGAAGGAGATGCCCACTTACAAAATCAGCCTTCACCTCTCTGAAATCTGTTCATAATCATAGAGTTATTTTTTCTCCTTTGGATAGTATGAGCTTCAATACCTGCATATCATTTTGAAGGAGGTAAAAGAATAATTTATTTATAGCAAACATGAAAAACAAGGAAATGCAAGCATGAAAAATAAAGCCTCTTACTTGCTGGGGACTTGAGCCTTGAAACCCAGAAGCTGTAACTCAGCACCCTACATTTTACTGTGGTAAAGTGTATCCCCAAAACAGTCCTCCAAGGTTTTTGGCTCACTGTATGTAACACCTACACATCTAAATCAGATCTCAGTCATGGCCACACTAGCTTTGGTCACTGGAGAGAGAGGACACAGAGATTACACTCGTAAATGCAGTGATACGTGATTATTTTCAATTAAGTGGGGCATTTTCTTTAATCCAAGTTAAAGATATGAGATTTTAGCCGGGCGCGGTGGCGCACGCCTGTAATCCCAGCACTTGGGAGGCTGAGGCAGGAGGATCGCGAGTTCAAAGCCAGCCTCAGCAGTGGCGAGGCACTTAGCAACTCAGTGAGACCCTGTCTCTAATAAAATACAAAAAAGGGCTGGGGATATGGCCCAGGGGTTGAGTGCCCCTGAATTCAATCCCCAGTACCAAAAAAAAAAAAAAAAAAAAAAGATATGAGATTTTTCATTTGAAGCTGTCTGAAGTGTGCGTTTTTCTCTAAGCTGAACCCTGGGCCACCTCCTTGACTCTCCACAAGCGCTCTCCCAGGAATTTCTTGCCCATGGTGTTCACCTGACCTCCCGGCCTCGCTTGCCCTCTCTCAGTGTACCTAAAACATAAACCCCATCATAAGACTCTTATTGAGACTTTTTTAGTGACTTTCCATTGGTCACAGAATGAAATCCAGTTTCCTGCCATGTCTTACAGGGCCTTGCATCTCACATGTGTGTGCACACACTCATGCGTATGCATGACCCATATGCACACACCCTCTCCCCTTGGTCCTGTGCAGCAGGTAGCAGAAGAGGGATTTTTCCCCAGTCACCCCCTCTTTATAGTCCCTATTCCATCTCACCAAATAAATAAAATATGAAAAATCTTGAAGTAATTTATCCATTGAGTCTGTGGAGTTGAGGAGAGAACAGAATAAATCTAGATATTTCATCACAAACACTAGCATCAGGGTAACCTATAAAAGACAGTCTTGGTTAAATAAGACTCCAGTGACAATTGAAGACCTACAAGGAACTGTATAGGAACTCACTGAAAGTACTTGAACAGATTTTAACATGAATGACATGAATGGTGGCTGCAGATATTATATATAGTGCTAAACTTTCAGTATGATGGAGGAACTACAGATAAGCACTAAGATTATAGAATCCATTAGATAGCCAGCACTGAAACCCCAGTACACTGAAGAAATGGGGAGCAATTGGAGGCCCCAGCCTGAGGCGAGTCTTCACCTGGAGCACTCGCAGGGGTGTTGATGGCACAAAGCAGAGCAGCTTGTGCTCTGTCCAGTTCTCCATATTTGTTCTTGTTTTACTTTAAACTTTTATACTCTTTATAGATTTATTTACTGGGCCATTACTTATAAAGTTAAGAAATAGAAACTCTATTTATACCAGGGACTACTCCTTAGAATCACTTGTAATTTCTTAATACAAAGGAATGAATGAGCCAGGCCCTATTCCTGGAGGCTATGAGACCCGCATCTCATTCTAATAGGCAACTACTTGCTGTGACCACTGTGTGAATATAAACTAAGGGTATGAGCCATTAAGGCCCAAATCACAGTTCATCTGAGCCCCGTTGTGGTCATACTCCAGGGATGTTTTCCTCACCTGACCCCTTCCCACTCCTCCCTGACTAATGTCTGGTCCTATTAGAGTTCTGCCTGCTTGCTTGTGCCCCACCCCCAACCCCTCCCTGGATATAGGATGATGTCAGGTCATCCCTTAGCTCCTATACCCCTTCATCCCCATGTTGTAGAGTTGAGAGCAGGTGACAGGACTTTCTAGTGGTTTGCAGATGATGGATGGAACTTAGAAGGTCACCAGATGTGTCCCATCCCAGGAGGCCACATCCAGGCCTCACTTCCTGCAATTACAGCCAAATCCCAGCATGGAGGATGCACTAAAGGCTGTTTCCCTCTCAGAATACAAGTAGTTACCAAAGACTACCCTGCCCCCATCCACACCCCTTTCTCAGTTCTCCAGACTGCATCAGCCCTTCATCAGCACAGCATGATTGATGGAGAAGTACCTATCCTTGCAGTGGAAGCCTCGCCCCTACTTGCAGGGCTGTGGCCTCATCCTCTGCTCTTCCCTGGTCAGACAGGTCAGGATAGAGATGTCCAGCATCAGTGACTTCTCAGAGTCAGGTTTATTGAGTCTGAAGTGACACACGGTAGATCCAGGCTGAGCCATGGTCAGTAGGCTCATGTCCCCTTTTGACATGAGGCAGATCCATGCCACACACCCAGATTCCCAGGCTTCCATATCCTGGGAGCAGCCATTCAAACAAGGACAGCACATGGGCCACCAGCACTCATTCCCCTACCACCCAAAAAAAGTACCAGCTTTGCAGAGATCACTGTGTTTCTCTTTAAAAGTCTGTCCAAACCCAGAGTTCCCCAACCCAAGGCCTCCAGCATATCATGAAATATATTCCACATTTCAGATAATGTGGCTTTTTATTTGTTCACCTCAAACGTGGTCTTTCCCGGATCATGAAATGATCAACCCCAAAAGTGGATCTTAAGTTTCTGATTTCAGATGAGATGTGAAACTACTTATGATTTTTAAATGACCTAATAAGTTTTCATAAAACGTAGAGTATTAAAAAGGCTTTAATGACATTAGGAAGTTTAGTTGAAATATATTGTGATTCAGTTGTATTTAAGCATTTGCTTCAAGCCAAATTGCCACACACCCCAGGCACAATAAAGCATAGTCATTTCAAACACATATCTGCCCACACATTCTTAAAATACATAAATATAATGAAGGTCCATATACAGTTTTTTAAATTAGCTTGGAGAAGAGCAGTTTTGTTCTGTGTGAACAGCTGCTAATGTAAATCCCCGTGGGAAGAAAATCTGAGAAACATGGAGTCGCACTAGGTGTCAAGAACAAAAGCATTGTCCCTGTGCTGAGCACTGTGCATCCAAGACTCGGCAGTCAACCCACACCTGCGATTAAGGAGTGTTTTCTGTGGAGCATGTAATTAAGGAGCCACACAAGTGGCTCCATTATTCTGTTGAATGCTTCATGTTTGAGGTATTTTCACATTCCAACTTTACTTTAAACTATTTATTAAAACAGGAAAAAAACATGAACAGGTATTGACTATTCCTATTAGATCATCACAAAATTATATACATGACAAAGTCATAAACAATGAGAAACTGTCTTTACACACTTGCTTCAAATGGCCTGGAGTGACTTGGGGTAAACAGTGGGACTGGCAGAGGAGCTGGCTGGGGACCATAGAAGCCTGCCTGCTCTGGTGCTCACAGGCCCAAAGGTCCAGTGCAGGTGCAGAACCAGGGGCCTGTTTTCTCTCTGGAAGCTGGACTCTGTAAACAGCTCAATTCTGACATTGGTAGATATCAGACTTTGCTGTTCGCTAGACAAAACTAGGGAATCCCCTTTAAATTTATTCCCTCTAATTAGCATTTACAGGGCTGTGAAAAATTATAGGGAGATGATAAACTTGGTTCACAAGTTCATGGTGCTGTTTTTCGTTAAGAATTTGAAGTGAGGGTTGGGGATGTGGCTCAGTGGTAGAGCACTTGCCTAGAATGCACAAGGCCCTGGGCTCAATCCCCAGTATTGCAAAAAGAAACAAGGAATTTGATGTGAATTTATGCTGTACATGGAGAGAAACAATTGTAGTTTTTTTATCCAAGTAGGTTTGTGCTTGGTTCTTGATGGAGTTTAGTAGACATGGCTCTGAGGGCTTTTGATAAAACAGCAGCCACATACCCATTGAGAAGTGTACGCCAGCTTGGCTTTGCTGCTGCCGTGTTCCTCTCTGTTCAGAGAAGTGTGTGGTGAGATTTGGTGATTATTTTGTGTTCCTAGAGCTTACTTTTTCCAGTAAGCAGAATTTTGATAGATTTGGTTGTGGATCCAGATAGTTGAGCTGAAACAGCAGGAGTAGGGAAAGGACTTGTCCAGTCAGCTTTTTGCTACTGTGACTAGAAGAACTAACAAGAACAATTATAGAGGAGGAAAAGGTACTTGAAGGCTCACAGTTTCAGAGGAATTAGTGCAAAGACAGCGGCTCTGTTCCTCCAGGGTCCAGGTGAAGGAGGGCGTCATGGCAGAAGGACATGATCCGGAAGCAGAGAAGCAGAGGGAGCCCCCTTACCAAGACACGATGTTAATCCCAAAGGCATGCCCCTGGGGACCCACTCCCCAGTTCACACCCTACCTGCTTACAGTTGCCACCAAGTTAGTCCCTGTCAGAGGATTCGTGCACTGCTTGGTTAAACCTCTTATTACCCAATTGTTTCATTTCTAAATTTTTTTTGCATTGTCTCACATATGAGCTTTTAGGGGACACTTCATATCCAAACCATAACAAGACCTTAGATGATTCTGGCTAATTCTGAAGCAGTGGGCTCTGCAAGGCTTGAGTCACATGTCCCCATCTGAGGTGAGCTCTGAGACCTATTACCAGAGTGTTATACATAGGCACAGAATTTTACTTTTAGTTTCAGAGACCCCACTCACATTCAGAATTTTTTCTCTAAAGAAGAGGATAAAAACCAAATTTTAAGTCTTATAACTTATTTTGAGGTATTTCACATGGTTCTAAAGTGAAACATAAAGAGGTATAAACTGAGAAGTTCACTTTCCACAGTCCCATTTCCTATGTGCAGATAAGCCTTTTTTATTTCGAACTTACCTTTCCAGCATTTTATTAAGCAAATATTAACAAATGAATATGTATTTATTTCTCCCCCCTTTTTTGCCCTTGGCTTTTACCATTTGACTCATTCATACAGGCGCCTGCCTCATTCTTTATGGATGTACCGTCCTTCATATGTGCACGGATCCTAATTCATCAGCTAGTGCTCTTCACAGGGATTTTAGTCGTTTCCAGTCTGTTAACTGTTAAAAACAGTGCTACTTTGCACTTCTATCATTTGGTTCAGGTGCAGGCATAGCTATGAGATGGAATTATAGAAGAAGAATTGATGGATTAAAGGGAAAACCAGCTCTTGGGGTAAAAAAATCATCTGAATCATAAATTAACTGGACCAGTAAAAATCACAATAAAACATGACATTTACTTTAATATATATTTTTAATTCAAAAAGAGCCATGGCATTTGAGTTGTACTAAATCCCTGTGTTCTCTAACTTTATTTTCCCCACATGGAAAAAATATATCATCCCCTCTGAATGGGTCACTCTTCAAAATCATTGATTACGTATGAATAAAATCATGAGTGTGACTCGTGTGAGGCAGGCTTTTGATGGATATTTTCCTATAGAACAGGAGCATGCAGTAAAATATTTATTTTAATAATATTTCTCAAAAATTTTTGCATTTTTATTGTAGATTTAGTCTAAAGAGGTGCAAAATGGGAACTCTCCACAGAAAGTAAGTAGTGAGAAGTATCCTCCACTTCCTCCACATATATGTAAAAATAGTTTTTGGGACTGGGGATCTAGCCAAGTGGGAGGGCATTTGTCTAGCAAACACCTGGCCCTGGGTTCAGTCCCCAGCACCACCACAAATATATGCATACGTAGATACATGCATGCAGCTTTTATGGTACTGTTGTTTTGCCTTTCATCCATACAGAGTTGCTTGTGCATCCAAACCCACATCATCACCTGCAGGAAATACATTCATGAGACAGTGCCATCTGTGGCTCTTTCATTCCTTCTGTACTGACACTATTGAAGGATTTAAGTGAGCTCTAAAAGGGATGTGGAGGATGGGCTGGCAGTGAGTCCAAGTGGCAAGAAGGCTGACCTTTGAGTTCTCTTGCTCCCCTTCTGCTGTTTGTTCAGATTCAGGCAAAACTGCCTTGGAGTCTTCAGAGGTCCTTCAGGGTCTGAACTGTGGCCTGACCAACAGTACCTAGAAAACTATGAACAGCTTAGTCCTTCCACATTGCTGACTATTCAAATGGCCATCATTTTCCAAATCTTTTCTAGCCGAGCATAGGACAGGGGATGGATGTTTTATTATTTAAAGGGCCCCTTTAAGACATTTAAGAGGACGCAAACAGGTTCATTTCTTGCCTGCAATGCAAGATAGTTCTGGAACACTTTATTACTTCAAATTGTCAAGAAATGTAGCCTTGTGTATTTGCCTGCATCCTTTCCCCCACCTTTTTTTTTTTTTTTTTTAAATGAGCTTGTAGAACTTTATACTGGAAGGAAAAAATTATAAGAAGTTATTTTCTTAGATGGCTTAAAAATAAATTGACCATTTCAGTCCTAGATTATGGAGCAAATTGGTATCAGATGGAAAGGAGGACAGTATATTAGTTTGCTAAAATGCCACAGGCAGGATGGCTCAAACCACAGAATTTTATTCTCCCATAGTTCTGGATTCCAGAAGTGTAAGACCAAGGGGTCAGAAGGGTCAATTACTTCTGAGACCCCAGGCCTTGGTTTGCAAATAATCATCCTCTCCCTGTCCCCTCATGTAATCATCCCTGGTGTCTGTGTGTCCAAATTTTCCTCTACTTGTGAGAAAACCTGTCACATTGGACTTATCCTAAGAATCTAGTTTTAATCACTTCTTGAAGACTTTATCTCCAAATACAGTAATGTTTTGAGGTCCTAAAGCCACAACTTCTATATAGAATTTGGAAAGATCCATTCAGCCCACAACAAGGGGTTGGGTGAGCCTTAGGAAAGGAACAGTAATAACAGGTAGATGTGCTGAGATCTGTCTTGGTGGCCTAGCACTGTGCTGCCTTTCTCTGCATTTCATCTTCAGGCTCACCCCTATAGAAGTATGTGTACATTATGTTCTTTATAAGAAGATGGAAGCGTAGAGAAATTAAGTAACTTATCCAAGCTCATTAAGTGATATGAAATGAAACTTTACAAAGAGCAGTTACCACCCTAGTGCATCTTGCTCTGGACCAATAGGAAGGAACCTTTGGTCTAAGAAGGCAGCTGTAGCCTCTGGAGACAAACCCAGTTGCCTGAGGCCAGATGTCATTTGTTGAAGAGCTGATTGCATGGTATCTGAAGCCCACTGCTCCAAGATCGTTGGCCTCCCTATAGCTTTATACAACCCTGAGAGCCACAGCCCCTGAGCAATCCATCTCTATGAAAAGTATCGATTTTTAGCTTTCTGATTTGAATTATGATATGATAATTACAAATGCCTTCCACTGCCCAGAGATGTTTTCTTATGGAAAACTTTTTCTTCTCTTTGGGCCACTTCTTTCCTCTCTTTCCTCCAGTTAGTCACAGAAGTTTGCTCTCAGTGGGCTTGTTTTGAGTACATGAATGCAAGAACCCATCACAAGTAAAAACCATTTTTTCTTTATCAGTTTGCAACCTTTTTGCAAGAATAAAAGGGTTTTGCTTCATAGCCCTTGTCTGCCCTTTTTGCTCAAATCAAAATCAGCTGTTTGATCTCCCTAGCTCTTCCTTGAAAGAGCTGGAGAATTAAACATCCTGTTAATCCCCGTCCCATCCCCCCATGAATGTGTGACTGCATTACTCACTCTGAAGTTTTAACAGAATTTAGATTTCAGAGGCACAGATTGACTGTCAAGGGTTGACTACGTTGCTCTAATTTTTTGAACGCTAGTTTTTGTTACTTTTATAGACAACAAAATCTGTGAGATTACCCTCTCATATTGCAATTCTGCAAATACTGCACAATGCAGATGCAAATGGAGAATGTCAAAGTGATTTGAAGTGAAATGGTAAAAGAGTATTTGAATGTTTGTTTTGTTGAAGAAAGAGAAAAACTCACAGAGTTTGTGAAAAGATAGTAAATAAAGCAATGAAAAGGAGCCTATCAGATTTTTGGCACCCAAACGGAGCATTTGAATGCCTGGATAAAGGTGCTTTTGTGGACTGACAACTGTAGGAAAGCAGCAGGAACTCGTGTGCTGAATGGAGCCCTAAGAAGCAGGGGTTCATCATCCGGGTCCCTCCAGAGCAGGAGGTACTATCAGTGGGGTAAAGAAACCAGAGAAAACTTCCTTGGGACAGGAGTATCTTTGTATGTGGAACCTGAGAGACTCCATCACAGGCCACAGCTGTGCTTGAGGCCAGCACTGTAGGCATATTGTGCAGAGCGGAAATGTACAGAGGAGAAAACGAGGGCCGCGGAGGTGGTGCAAGGAGAACAGTCCAAAATTGCTACTTGAATAAAGTGGTGTGGCATTTCAAAGCCTCAGCTCCCTCAGTTGTAGGACTGCGTTGCTCCTTTACATAAGTGGGGCTGGAGGACTGACTTGAAAATAAAGCAATTTTATTAGTAAGTTCTTCAACTCTCAAGAAAGCACTATGAACTGTTTAGAGGAATTGTAAATAAAATGCCTCTAATAGTTATGTCATTCATGTTCTAATCTCAGAATTTAGCTGGTGTCATTTTATGTGTCTTATCTTTTGATTTTGGAAATCATTTTATCCTACACTAACTTCTAATTAAGAATGTGTGCTTCCTCTTCAATAAGCCTTTTATATCAAAAGAAAGACTTCAGATCCCTTGGCTCATCTTAATTGTAGCTTTCTTTAAGTATATTTCTAGTCTTCCTCACAAAGGCATTATTTCTAAATTGATCATTTCCTACTTTTGTTTTAAGACCTTTTTCAACAGTAATGAATGATGTCATATTTTCAGGCATTATTAATTATAGGTGCTTAGATACCAAAGTCCTAACTTTTTAAGTATTTGAGGAACACTTATCACAACAAGGGTCTTATGAAAAGTGATTTTTTTCTTCTTGGTATTAACTTTAACCATGACCATAAGAGCTTCTTTTTGACCAATCTAAATGAAAATACCTTTATTTTTGTGAGAATGAGATTGGCTATTGTAATTTTACCCCCATATTCACCTCATAAATGTGTAGAAAAATAATGGTGGTGTGTTCCTTCAGCCTATTTTTTTCAATAAGTCATAAATCCCTTTATTTATAGATCCTTAATTTGACTAATAAGTTTTTTTTCTATAAAATCTTTTCTGACTTTACTATTTTGGTTTTATTTTAAAAATTTCTTGAGCAGTTTGCACTTAAATAGCATAGTTTTTTAACAACTTTTTATTTTGAAATAATTTCGGACTTATAGAAAAGTTATGGAAATAGTAGAGAACTCCTATACGCTCTATCCCTCACTCCTTCAATAGTAGCATCTCATGTGACCATGGCATGATGATCAAAATAGGACACAAACTCCAACATACCATTGCTAGCTAAGGCCCGTGCTTACCACAAGCTTTGCTTCATGTCCTCCTCCTTTCTTGGTTCACAATCCAGGATCCACAAATGATTTCATTTCCTCCGGCCTGTGGTAGTTCCCTGGTCTTTTGCCTTTCTTGGTCCTTTTTGTCTTTCATAATCTTGATTCTTTCAAGCCATATCAGCCCTTCATGTTGTAGGATGACCCCAATGTGAACTTATCTGATATGTTTTCATGATTAAGTTTGTTACCTGTGTCTTTGGCAAGGACACCACTGGAGCACCTGTGCCTTCTTGGTGCATCTAGTCAGGGGCACAGAAGGGTCCTGAATGTCCCTATTGGTGTGCTGACTTTTCATCACTCAGTTAAAGTCATGACTACAGTGTTTCCACACTGTAAAGTTACTGTTTTTCTCTTTGTGATTAATAAATGGCTTGTGAGAAATTACTTTTGTGAACTACATACCCTGTTTCTCATCCTGCTTTTCCCCACTAATTTTGGCGTCTATCAGTAGTTCTTGCCTACATCAATTATTACCGTACTGTGGGCCTAATAGTACTTTCTGTTTTCCTCATTTCTTCTAAATTTGTCAATTAGAATTCTTCCATAAGGAAAAGCTGTCCCTGTGCCTTACTTATCTATCTATCTGTCTGTATCAGTTGGAATCATGGGTACTTATTTTCTTCTGTGGGTGATAATCTAGCACCATCTCGCCTAATCCCAAATTATTTCCAGCTTTGGCCATTGGGAGTGCCTTCTGTGAACTTTTGACATGTTCCTATCATTTTATGAATACAGCCTTATTTTCTGGACTGCAAGACCAGGCTTGTCATGTGCTTGTACTCCCACAATTCTGGAATCATCCATTTCTTCAAGAAGCCCTCCTGATTCCTTTTACTACAGAAGGGATTTGGAGACTAAGATTGATGCTGGATGTGGCCAGTGCTAGGTGATGCTGTGACTTCAGGCCCTCTCAGGAGACATGTGTATGTGCACAGCCCGACTTTACAAACATCTAGATTGATATTCTGTCTGCCTGCTGCTTTCTCTCCCTGTCTCCACCTCTTTCTCTCTCGTTCCCTCGTGTGTGTGTGTGTGTGTGTGTGTGTGTGTGTGTGTGTGTTTTCACACCACACTGAAACCTCCAACATGAGTCCCCCAACAAAGGATTCTAACCTTCCTCTTTTCCCTGTGCAACCTCTTTCTTTGACAATATGATACCTTGATCTCATTATCCAAAATATTCAAAATATTTTGAACTTATTTGTTCAAAAATTCTCTTCTAAAAGTTCTTTTTCTGCCCTATTTGAATGTTTTCTTTGCTAATTCTGACTTCATCTTACAAGACTCAGTTCCACCTGTTTTCACTGTACTACTTTCCAAATTGCTAACCATGCTCTTATGAAAAACAAACTTCCAATCCCTTTGTCTTTGATACATGGCACACAATCAGTATGCCCCTTTCCAAGTCCCTTTGGTGAGTTCTTTTCTTTCCCGCTCGGTCCAATGTGATCATGGCTTTTGGCTGGGTCCCTTTTTATGCTGCATATTTCATTTTGAAAAGCTCATGTGCACACACCTCACCTCTCCTGTTAGCTAGGACTGCCATAACACAGTGCCACACACTGGCTGATTCAAATGATAGAAATTTATTTTCTCACAGAAAAATTATTTTCTGGAGGCTGAAAGCTTGAGACCAAGGTATTGACAGGGTTTATTTCTTCTGAGGTTTCTCCTTTGCTTTTGTATGTGGTTATCTTCTCCTGTTCTGATCTCTTCCTATGAGGATACAGTTATATAGGATTAGAACTCACCCTAATGACTTAATTTTAACTTAATTACTTCTTTAAAGACCCTGACTGAAAATACAGTCACCTTCTGAGGTGTTAGAGGTTAGGACTTTAGCATACAAATTTGGGGAGAAACAAATCAGCCTACAACTCCCCCAATCCTGGTTGATTTTAATTATTTATTTTGGGGTAGGTGAAATGTAGCCATGATTCCTGGAGACAACGATAAATTTTTTTGTGTGTGACATTTTTAATTACATGCCCTGCCATCAAATTAAAATGTCAGAACATATCAAAAATTTTAAAAAAGAATTCTTGTTTTCCTTTACAAACTCCACTCTTTGATTTCTACATTATATATCTCCTGTTCTTTCAGGTGCCTAAAATGTTTGTCTTTAACCCAGTTTTCATATCTGTCTTCTTTCTTTGCAAAACTCAACCCCATCTGTCCTAAACTGGTATCATGCTACTCCTTTTCTAGGTCCTGGTCATCTAACAAGCAGACCGTTCCATTATTTCCTGACCCCCATTCCTGGCTTGATAATGCTGTCATGCTGCAGACAGACTCATTAAAAGCATAGAATGCAATTGGACTCAAAGCTTTTCCTTCAGCTCTCCCCCTGGAGATGGCCCACATTCTCCTTACTTTAACCCAAAGACCTCTCCTTTTTGAGATGGCCTGCGTTCTCCCTTGAATATATATTTGCTTTCCTAAATAAGTCTGTGTCTCTGAAAAAATGAAAAACAAAATACTTTCCTCTCCTGCACTTTATCAAGCTTCTCAGGAGCTTCCAGTTTCCTTTCTCATCATCTCACATTGTCACTTCTGAAACTTGCTCCCAGTCACCTGAAGCCACCCACCTCTGTTCTCACCCCTTAGCCTTCCCACCCCCACAGCCACAGTCTCCACGTAGCTTTTCTGGTACTCACTGCTTGGTCCTGTACTGAATCTCTTAAGACGCTTAGAACAAGGCTCCAGGTTGTACCATGAATCTGAATGTGTAAGCCTTGCTGTCCAAGCCTTGTTTCCAGGTAGCTTTTGCCATTGTGTTGGACTCTTCTTTTCTTGAGTTCCTTACCCATCCCTCTCGTTGCTCACCTCCACATTTCTGCTGGTTCCACATTTCTCTGTCCAGTGGATTAGATGGCTCCCCTTCAAGGTGGGGTCATTTATACCCCATGTGCAACACTCTGCAGCCTTGTGCTTCCTCTAGCAGAAGGAAGACAGGACGAGAGAAACTCTCTGCTTCCGTGCCTCTTCCTTCTGCTGTGCTGCATCTTTTTGACAGATGTGAGCTTCAGTTTGGAGGGAACAGTCACTGGGGAAACTTCCCATGTATCTTAGCCAAAATTACTATACTCATTTTTAAGCTAAGTCCCTTCCTTTTTCATAGTGAACTTATATTACACATATGGCGATTCATTTTCCTGAGAGCTTTTGTTCCATTTTTTAATTAATTGCCCTTGCTTGACAGTATTTTTGTAAAGGGACAATGTAAAGTATTTAATAATGGTTGTAGTAAATAAAATTTTCGAATGTCAGTTAACTTAATGTCCTATAGGTTGTAATTTTTGGTGCTTTTTTTGCCAATGAAAGAGGAGATCATCTCTGGTAATAAAAAAGTTTTCTTTTCTTGCATAGAAAGCACTCTGTGCACGTTTCCGCCTTTTGATTGTTGTTCCTGGTTTAACTACTCCATCTGAATCTGTCATAAGACCATTTCATAGGGAAGCAACCTTGTGCATTGCTTTTGGTCTTTTAAGAAGAACATGAGGCCTATGTGGGCCTGTAAATACCAAATTCCATTTTGTGGTGGTTTGTGTTAGAGAGGCATTACGGTATCTGAGACCCATTTCCTTTGAATGCCGTGGATATATCAAGTCATTTTCTATAGTTGTCCTAAACTCATAAAGAAACTAGAGGTTTATGTTGTTTTTGCACTATTTTTCCTTGAAAATTTAAAAAATCTACTTTGTAAAAAAATGTAGGGGGCTAGGGCTGTAGCTCAGTGGCAGAGCGCTTGCCTAGCATGTGTGAGGCACTGGGTTTGATCCTTAGCACCAGATTAAAAAACTAAACAAATAAAAGCATGCTGACCATCTATAGTTATAAAAAATTTTTTTAATTTTTTTATAGTTGAAGATGGTCAGCATGCTTTTATTTCATCTGTTTATTTTTATGTGGTGCTAAGGATCGAACCCAGTGCCTCACACAGCTAGGCAAGCGCTCTGCCACTGAGCTACAGCCCCAGCCCCTACAAAAAAAAAATTTTTAAATGCAGGGAGGTAGGGATTACTGAGAAAGTAAAAAAGTCAACATTCTTCTTAGTAAAGCATTAAAACAACACAAATAAAATGTCGTAACATATGTGAATGTGGAGAATATTTCAGGTGACTCCAAAGCAAGATACAGTTCCTCGGGGTCTACTTTGGAGAACACGCATGTATATACTGTGTGAATCTGTGAGAAGCAGAAGGGCACAGACATGTGTTGTGGCAGTGGAAGAGGCAGACTCAATTCTTCACAGCGGATATTATCCTTCAGAACCATCGTGCAGTGTGAAACAGGAGGGAGAACATATGGAAATTTGAAAACAGACTCAGAGTTCATGTAGGCTAAGGAAACTATCCAGTTGCTGAAGAAAGACAGGAATGAGCTTTTAAGATATGCTTTACCAAAAATGCCTCTGCAAATCTCATGTAAGGATATTTATTTTCACTTGTATGGCTGCTTCCTGGAAGGAGGAATGAAGATATGTTTTTAATATGTAGGGAGTGGCATTGTAGCACAGTGATGTAACCAGTTGGCTCTCAGACCACGTTACATTTCTTTTTCTATCAAGTCACATCAGGAGGCACTGTTTGTTGTATGTCTTAGAGAGGACCTCCCTCCAGATGTACACAAAGCCCAAGTCAGTGAGGCTGTCCAGAAATCAGGCACGGGGAGGCATCTGTCACTTCACATTTCACTGAGTAAGGAAATTGCAGCCCTGCCTCGCGCAGGAGAGGCGAGACATCTGGTTTCCAGGGTACTGGAAGAATTTCCTTGAGCTCCAATTAGAGTCAGTGTGGTAGAAAGTGCTCCACTATGGCTGGATATCCCCACGTGGGAGATTCAACTGCAAGGCAGCACTCAGAAGCCAGCAGAGCTGGAGGAGAGGACTGGCACCATCAGAGCTGCACAGCCTCTGTCTGTGTGTCTGTCCCTGTTGTTTTCCCAGCTGCGTCTAGTATCTGTTGAACTGTTCTTTGATTTTGCTGCCGAGTGAATTGCTCAGCTGCCGTGTAGGAAGAGGTAGGGCCAGGGTTCTGGACTGTTAGCCTCAATTCAGCTCTTCACTCGCCATGCCAAACGGAATTAAGCCAGTTGACACGCTGGACTCGCTTTCTCCTGTCGGCTCAGCCTACTGCAGTGGCGGCGGGCAACCAGGCACCTGCAAGTACTGGATCCTCGACCTAGGTACACAAGCTTTCTAGCTGTCAGCCTGCTCTTCTGTCTCTGCCTGTTTCCTTTCAGGTGGCCATTCCAGTGATTGATGTGTGCTTTGAAACAGAAATGTTTCATGCTCTGACAATGAATTATGTTCCCTGCTGAGTACATTGTGAAGGGGCTGCATGGGGATGGCCTGTGAGGAGACCCCTAGAAATGTGATTAGAAACTGAGAACAGTGCACTGCTCAGCCATTAGACCTTGCAAGGCATTTTTAATATCTGGGCACTACTTTTGATTATCTTTTATTCTTGTAAATTGCATGTAAACAGTCTAAAGTAATCTGTGCTACAAATTGCCTTCTTATGACTTTAGTTGGTTTTATCTGTGTTTCAGGTTGTATTTTATGTGGGTTGTTCCAGATTATATAGGAGAACAGCAGTGTTCTGGTTTTGGTATTTAGATTCTATGGTTCTTTCTCATAAGAACTGCAGCCATATGATAATATAAAGTTAGTTAGGGGAGAAGAATTCTCGCAACACCACACTATATTTCAGGGGAGAATGTCTGCTAGGTTTTGGCTTTATCCACACAACCAGAAAAAAGAAAGGAAAACATGATTCCTCCAAAGGTCATTTGAGAAGTAGATAAGCTTCACTTTGAGGAAAAGTCAGGAGAATACAAAAGAACCGAGGTGGAAGAAGAATTAGGTCTGTGGATCCCCACAGAATTCTGCTCTGCGATGCCTAGGGACAGCCAGCTTTCCATCAGTGACCTTTGACTTCTACCCAGACCTTGCAACCAACAAAATAAGTTTCTCACAGACCATCACCTCCATGCCAGGAGGGATGGTCTCTGCCAGAACTTCACTCATGGCCTAGTTCACTTTTAATGTTTGCATTCACTTTCATGCCAGCAGTTATTCACAGATGTATTTTAGAAATGGGCAGCAAGATACAGAGAGCCAAGGGAAGCTGATGAGACTTCCTGGGCTCTGCCAGCTCATTGTGAGCACAGTAGAGAAGAAGGGGGTCACTCAGGAAGAGGGGGCCCACCAGAGAAGGGAGCACATCAGAGTGGAAGGGGCACAGAGACTGAAGGGGAACTGGCACTGCTTACCTCCGTGTGTGTGCATGGAATGCCGGAGAAAAATAACAAAATCATCTTTTAAGTCATGGACCCTTGAATAGGTAAGAGTTGGCTCTGTGGATATTGAATTTGTCGCTATGAATATAGTTTCAATTATATTCTTGTTTTTCTGTTCACAAAACTATCAAGATATTTTTTTTAAAGTCACTGATCATAGTATTTTTTATCTAGTTATGCTAATTACATTGTTCCAGAATGGTCTACATTAGGAGATGGTGGCCTTGCTACCTCCAGGTGTATGAACTGGGTAGGTTCATCAGAGACACTGGGCACTAGAAACTCCTGTGATGAATAGATGAAAGTAGATGATGCATAAGCTTCCTTAGTTGAAAATAATAACCAATATGCAGTGAAAAGAATAATCAGTTATGTCAAAAATCTGATCAAAAAACTCAGGCACTAGTGAGCTCTGGACCTCCTGTAAATTACCTTACCTTGATGAACTTCATCACCTTTGTTTGCAAAGTGGAAATAACAATAGAGCATTCCCCCTCGAGGTATCATAAATATTCCCAAAGTTTAGACCACTTTGGCAAGTTTAGCAATTTGTTGAAGGAGTAATGGATCTTAAGATATGGCATGCTATCTATAGAAGGAATTTTGAATCCTAACAGTATTATAGTTCCTTCAGAAGTCTTATGGGGGGATATTATTAAACATGATTTCTAAAATACTGGAGGATAATTGTGTTATTATTATGTTTTTTGTTACCCTAGATACATTTATATTCTAATATTAGGAAACTCCATATGGTATTCTTCAAGCTCTCACTACAGAATTTTTAAGCTAAAATATTTGAAAAGAAATGGATGACCTTTGGATTTCCTATAGGGAAAAAAATATCACTTCACAGTAAAAAGATAGATGAGAGAAAGCAAAACTATAGTTTGCCCACTTTACCCCACCCAGAGGAAACTCCATCCCTTTCCAAGCCCTATAGTAATCCCAAGGCAGTTTCCGAATACTGTTATCAGAGTGATATTTTAATACATTCTGATTCTGCCTTTTAAATTGGTATGGATATATATATATATATGCATCAATTTGAAAAGGAAAAGTGATTCTGGAAAGTATCCAAAAATAAGTCCCAGGGTAATTTTGTAATGCCCATCAAATCATACAGAATGATTGCAAAGCTTCCTACACCTGCAAACAATCCCGGGCTTCACTGTTGGAAGATTTAGGGAAAGACCTTTTTCTGCTTCCTATGAGACATTCTCCTGTCCAAAAGTGAACCAGTTTTGCTTAGAGCAAACTGCACAGAAGCCTGTTTTATTTGCTGATGTTGCCACTGCCAATAACAACACAGCCATAAGGCAGGAGAGTTTAAGCAATTGTTAGAAAAAGAAGCTACGAGAAGGTAAAGTCAAGAAGACCTGTAAATTATCTTTTAGGAGGTTTCCCATGGGAGGGCCCAGTTGTACTAATAAGATAATGGAACAATTGAGCTGGTTCTCTTTATGAAATAACTGTACCCTTTTCTAGGTCAGATGGAATCTGTTCTCTGAAACAGGTTCTTTGACTGCAGCTAAACAAAAACTTAATGTAGTGACCTCTCCATAGTAGTGAACAGATCACATACTAGTACTGTATGCTTTACAATTTTTGAGTTCTCTTCAAGTTCTTTTTTTTTTAATTTATTTAATCTGATTTGGTAGTACAGATTCTCACCAATGCAGTTTTTGTTTTTATAAATTAAAGAACAGTATTCCAAAGATTAAATATGATATCATGAAATTTCTTTCCTGAAACACATAATATGAACCTGTTCCGTGAAGTTATCCAGGTACCTTAATAGCACCACCTTGTTCAAATTAAAGAGGTCTGTGCATAGCATCTTCACTTTCTTGTGAACAAAAACCATAGAAGAACTTCTCATGGTATTACATTGTTTCAGCTATGAAGACTGTTTCTGGCAAGTTACTATGCAAACTATTTTCTGTCTCAAATCTTCCCACCACCCCCCCGCCCTTTATTGATTTAAGATAGGATGTGTACAATATTACATAGTGGGAATAGTATATACTGTGGAAACTGGAACACCAGTGTTTTTGTCAACACTCACCCCCTCCTATGTGACCTTGGATAAGTCATTTTTAGTCACCCAGAACTGCAGTTTCCTCGTCTGCCCTCCCTGCAAAAGAGAATACACTTGCTGCTATGCTTATTACATTCTTCAAAATATTTATTAAAAGTTTTTTTTCTCAAGCAAACTACATTTTTTAAATATATTCGTTTACTCACTTTTATAGGAAAAAAAAAAAGAGTTACATTCTGAATGTGTATATATTTCTAACCAAAAAGCTAAGAAAGTTTACTTAGTGTTATAGCCTATTTTAAGGTAAGTATAGAACTTTGCAATACTAAAAGTTTCTTAGGTCAATACTAAAAATCAACTGAAAGCTTCCCACAAAGTGCCCTAGAATCCCAAAGTTTCCAGGTTGAGAGCTATTGAACAAAATGACCTTGCTTAGTTCTGGAATTTTGTCCTCTCTAGACAAGGAGCAGACCTCCCTCCCCTTGAGCTGCGGTCTGTCTTTGGTATGTGCTTTCTCTGAGTATATCTCTTCAGCTGTATTTCAGGGGAAACACAAATTTATGGCTTTTCATTTTGAAGAATTTCCTCCAGGTGCTCAAAGTTGGCCTCTGGGGTAAGTGAGCAAGTCTATAAACACAGCCGAGTCTGTGGGGAGTATGGGGTAATGAGCCATGGAATCAATCCAGGGAGACAGCCCAGATTTCCTCTTCCTGTCTGGCAAGAATAGTGGTGGGGGCCTGGCAGCCAGGGCCCAGATGCTTCAGTTAACATTTTGCAGTTCTCACATAAAATATTACAAACAGGAACAAAGCATATCATGCTCAAGGTATCTAATTCCTCTGAAACTGTATGTGCTATGTGTAACAACGGGAAAAGTCACAGACGTGGAGCAGCAGAGGGGAAAATGGCACCCATAGGCAACCACTGATAATGTTTGAACACATTTTCCTCTAACTCTTATATGTAAAATGATACCTTCTTTTATTGATATTTCAAGTATTTAACAATAAGAATTCATCTCAGTTATATCCATTGTCCAATTTTTTAGATAGGCAGTTGGAAAATGTTTCTATCATTACATCTTGTTGACATTAACTGTTTATATTGTAGGGAAAAGGGACCCATACCAATCAGCATAAAAACGCTAGTTATTCTTACGTCTAAGGATACAGCCATTGAAAAACTTCTGAGACGAAGTATATTAGCCCTAAGGCTAACTCCCCTTCCTCTTATATCTCTTAAAGCTGATGGATTATTGTAAGAAGTGGCCCAAGGGCCCAGAGGCATGTGAAGTTGAATAAGAGACTCTAATAGCAAGAAGGGTATGTGCTGTGCTTATTGTGATGACGTAGGAACTAAAAATTGAATGTTTTTCCCTTTGTTTCTCTCCAGCTAAAAGGAAAGACAGGCGCAGTGCCCACCCCAGTCATTCCCACCCCCTTCCCCAAGTGGAGGCTGTTGGTTACTTCCTGCTCACTTGCCTCACAGTCAGTGGCAGTGCCTCTTTATCACATGGGGCACTAATTAAAGCCAAGGGACAGGGTTGAGCATTAATTGGGGTTCTCGCTGAGGCCTTCTCTTCATCTGCTTTGTTCCCAAGTCTACTTTGTTTCTTCCTGGAACAATTCCCAGGCCTCCCTCTCCCTCCCTTCTCCTGGCTGTGGAGGGGCTTGAGTAATACCAGGGAGCATGGACTTCTCCACGGATGGCTTATTGACGGATGGCTTATTGACGGGAGGTGTGGGTGATTCTTAGAAAGCTGCCTCGTCCTGAGACAGAGCATGGTATGCATATAGAGCTCTCGGCCCCCAGGGGGGATACCAACTCCAAAAGCAGGGCTCAAAACCTCTTCCTTTTGTCCTCTGGTTTTGTTGTTGTTGTAGTATATGAAATATGGAAAAGTGGGGGCAGTCCTCAAGAAATTACAAAATGGCGATTTAAAAAATAAAATCCAGTGCCATTCAGTATTTAGAGGGTAGAGGTGGGGCATGATGTCTTAAAATCAAACTAGATAAAGTTATAGGATTGCAGCCCTTAATCCTTTGTGTGTTGGGAGTAGATTGTGATACTGGGCTTTTTACCTCCTGGAATCTGTGATTGACATTTTAATACTGTTTTTTCATGAGCTTATTATGCTTTAGTTGGAGCAATATTTTCCTTTTCTTAAATCGTTATTAAAATGTGATGGTAAAAGGAATTCCTAATTGGTTTGGGCTTTTTTATTTCTTGGTTTTTGAAATAAACAACTAGGGACTCTAAAATATAATGTACCTAGATATTTGCTTTGTGGTTTGGGAAAATCATCTGTTTCCTCATCCTACACAGCTGTAACTCTTTCTAAATTAATATTCCATCCCTAGAGACTCTGAAACCGTAGCTAACCTGCCCTACCCTGTGGAGAACGTGGAGAGTGATAGAGCTTGGCAGGCTTGTTGCAGAACATTCCAGGGCCATTTTTTTTCCTTTCTTAATGCTATATAAAAATGAGTATATTGTTATGTGGCTCTGTGACAATATTTATAAGTTTTCATGGCCTCATAGCATGTTTCGGTTATGGGTGTCCTTATGTAATTCATAAAGAATGATAATAAATTTACATATGAATGAAGAGAAGTCTATTACCACCTGAAATAAATCAATCACATAGTTTAAACCTCTGATTGCACAATATTCTTTAAACCATTTGGTACCAGAAGGTCTTTGCATGTCCCCTGGCTTCACCCTACAAATAGCCCCCCCACAAAACATTGTCAGTTTCCTCTTCAGTAAGGCAGCCTGAGTGATTTCATTTTTCATCAAGAAAGACCTGAAAGTATAAATGTCCGTTGTGAAGAATACAGTTGCTAGTGTAAACCTTCGATTTAGATTAGATCTTTTAGTACTAACACTTTGTGTTGAATATCGGAAACTGTCATGCCCATGAGTGAAATATTCATGTTCTTGACAGTGTTGTTAGGACCTCTGAAAGACACATCAGATGAACAGAATGATTTGTGAATGCCACGTGATTGCCTGTTCCCCCCCAAATTAACTTTTTGTTCTTGTAAATGACAGTTGTCTATTCAGGTTCATGACAAATACGGCATTGCTATGGGGATAATTTCCCAAACAGAGAGGTTGGGAATCAAGGACCCATTATTTTATAACAGCACCTCATTATCCTAAGTCAGCAGTATACTGAATACTAAATAATCTGTTAAACACACTTGAGTTTTATAAAAATAATCTTTCGTTATGTAAGTAATATTAATCTTAAGTAAATTTCTGAAAACAACAGCCATTTGACTTTTGGGGGGAACACAGAAGATCTCAACATCAGAAAAAGCCAAATAAATAGGGGAGCATTCAGAAGCATTCCTGATTTCAGAGCATAGACTGGTGCTACAGGATGTCACACTGGAGGATGTCACTCACTGCCTGTGTGACAGTGCCTGGGTGGACATGGGGTTCCACATGGCAACCTCACCTGCAGAGCCTCCCCAGAAAGGCTCGTCCCCCCGCCCCGGCAGAGCAGCCCAGGCATGGTTCCATCGTGAGCCTCTGCTTTCAGTGAGGCCAGCCTGAGGTGCAGCATCAGAAGCAGAGCCCCTGGGTTTTCCAAGTGGGCAACAGGGCTCACCTGCTGTTTCAGAAACACTTTTCATCCTTCCAGGTCCCCGCCCCAGTGCTAATGACCAGGCAGATTGCACAGAGGAGTGTGGGCCAGGTTGAGCAGGCTGGCATAAGTTGTTAGAAATGACTTCAGTGTGCAGGATTTGTCTTTTTCTGGTCTCATTGTTATAGGGGGAAAATGGTGAGAGGAGCATCCTTCTTTCATCCATCCAATGAGGTTGTCTTGAATTGTCTCCTTTTTGTCTTGGCATAAAAGTTAGGAAAGAGTCCAAATCCCCTCCCATTGATTGCTGGCAATATAGTTCCTTGGATATTTTTCCCTTTGTGATAGCTCAGATTCTTGGTTGCAGCAAAGGCCTGCTGTTCATCCTCTACCATGTATATTCTTATATACTTGTCCAGAATAGGAAAGGATAGCATTAAAAAGTAAGGCCTGATTAAAAAGCCAGGCACAGTGGCGCACGCCTGTAATCCCAGCACTTGGGAGGCTGAGGCAGGAGGATCACAAGTTCAAAGTCAGCCTCAGCAATGGCAAGGCACTTAGCAACTCAGTGAAACCCTGTCTCTAAATAAAAATGCAAAAAAAAAAAAAAAAAAAAAAAAAAAAAAAAAGGGCTGGGGATGTGGACCAATGGTTGAGTACCCCTGAGTTCAATCCCCCGTACAAAAAAAAAAAAAAAAGTAAGGCCTGATTAAAAGTAGGATTATAAAAGAAAACTTTTTTTTTTTTTTTACAACTTGGTTATTTTTTATACCGGTGTGATTTTGAACAGTGTTTGGATGTCTGCAGGCAAACCATGAGCCTGTGGGTCACCCTGTCCCACCTTTGTAAGGAGCTGTGAGAGTGGCAGCAGGACAGATGCTTTAGCAGCCCCTATGAGGAGGGCATCATGTTGGCTTTCCATCCCTGCCAGGGGCCAGTGGGCACAGGAGCCCAGAGAGTCTGAGGGAAGCACAGTTGCTTCCCTGATGTTTGTTTTGGCCTCTTGTCACTGCAGCTGCCCTCTCAAGCCCATCCTTCCCTGGAAGCCTGGTCATAAGCTGTGTACCGACTGCAGATCCTCTCATGCCTGCGGATTCCTGATCTGTGTGTTCACTAGATTCTGATTGAGTTCCTTGCACCAATCCAGGCCAACCCATCCTTTCCCTCATCCACTGTCGATAATGATGCTTTCTTCATTAGTCCATCTCTGAGGTGTTTTTAAATTTTGGCTTTGACAATATGTGAGATCCTGTTCATCTGACTTGCCAAGTAGAGGATTATGCCATCTGCTTAATCTTTATTTAATTTCCTCATGTTTCCTAATTGGAAATTTTAGTGGTGAAAATAAAGACCTGAAAAATGAAATGGTCTCCTGACTAGAAGTGCAGATAGTTAACATCCCTCTTATACAATGAGCTTGAGAGGACTAATAATGCTGGCAGTGTTGCATTTGTTGGATGGCCGAGTATTCCGGTGCTTCATATGATGTTGTAAGTGTTTTCAGAAAGGACGCTGAGAACACTTAGCATATGGAGGTCTGTAGGAGTCCGCACGAGGAGCCTTGGATCTCTAGCACTCCTGGTGTTGGACGTTGATGTGACTTGGTTTAGTAAGACCAGAGCACACACTGTGTATGAGTGTGCATGCCTGTGTTCTTCCACATGCATTATTGCTTTTAGTCTTCACCAAGAAATGGACAGAGCAGTTGTTTTTCACTGAGTTGGTTTTAACTGATGCCGTTGAGTATGTTGTGTTCCAGCATTCAGGGCCACCCCTGGGGTGGCTGCTGGTGACCCCTCCCATGTGAATGTGTGTAGAGGGGCTGCACAGGGAACAGTGAATGTGTTGGCCATTTATGTGCATTTTCTCAGGCAACAGAGACCATGTGTTCTTCATTATAGCGTGAGTCTGGCGATGCTGTGCTGGGCCTCTGGTTGAATCTAAGGATTATTTAAAAAAAAAAAAAAAAAAAAAAAAAAAAACTTTGGGAATTTGCCCTTTTCCTCTGTGTTTTCTGTTTTCACTTTACATTGGAAAGCAGATACAAAGTTCACTTCTTTTGCATTAAGGCCCCACTCCCATTTAAACTGAAATATGTAAAATTTGCTTTTATAAATATTTCATATTCTCTTGCCACACTTACAGTCATCACTGTTCCCCAGACTCGTGCTCAGCGCCTCCGCACACCTTTGGCCTTTTGGAAGACTATTTCCTGTGCTGAGGCAACCACAGCATGACACTTGCAGCCCAGACTACAGCCTGGGAACCTAGAAGTGTACAAAGAGGCACGGGACTCATTGGGCACTCAGGGTCTGTCCACATCTGCCATTTCTAGCCTGATGGACCCTTACTGCTGGGGGACAAACTAAGACTCAGTAGTATTCACAGAGGAGGAGTGAGATTAAGGGCAAGGGAAGATAGAAGATAGTCAAGAAGTTTTCAGATACGTGTTCACAAATAGAGCATAGATTTTAACTTTGGAGAAATGTCATAAAAATACTTACTTCTATTTTTTGAACCACCAGGATTATAACAGCATCACTGACCAAGTCAGTTTCTTCTTCATTACTGCTTCCCCCATGATCATAAATTAATATTCATGGTCTGTGAGACAGTTATGATCATTATGTAAAATGAAGACAAGACTTCCTCCCCGAAACATGCATCTGGAGGACCAACTTACCCATTACCTCACTTTTTAACGTGATCTGCAAGAGAATTTCTATAGTGCCTGTCCTTTTTTATTGGAAAAAAAAAAAAAGTTTCTTGATTACAAAAACAGGGAAATAAAATCCAGTTTGAAAAGTGGAGAGATCATAGCCCTTTATTCAGAAATCTTGCTCTATTCAGTTAACAGTCACAAGCTACCAACTTATTCTTTGTTTCCTAAGTAATTTCCAACCTGGTTTCCCTGAGTACATTACTACCTCTTGGGTATGGTAGAACAGCTTCCTGAATAAAAACTGGATTTGCTTAATTGAATTCTTGATAAGACAGAGGTTTGAGAAACTGCTACTGAACAGGTATACCTGATGAAACTCTACTCAGCCTATTCTCAGATACTCTGATGTAACCATTTTCAGGCTTTAAAAGCAGCTGACCCAAAGTGTCCATGCATTATCTTTCTTGAGCACATAGAGCAGCAACTGCTAAACATTTCTTTTGGTCTTGCATCTAGAATTCGAAATTTAGCCCTTTGCTTTGGGAATTTGCCTCTGAGTCATGCTTATCTTGGCTGGAGTTTTTATCAAGACATCATTGCATTGTTCATTTGGCACATATTTTTGAACACTCACAATGGACACAAAGATGGGAATAACTTTAAGACTCACTAACATCATTTGGGGAAACTGTGGGGATGAGATTTGAAATGTGAGACAGATGTTTACTGGAAAGTTTCCCAGTGTCAAAAGGCATGCATCTGTGTGCTGGCACCGCCCCATCAGACTCTGTGCGACTGTCAGCTTCAGTCCTGTGTGTGTGCTCTTGGCTGACATCCTGTGAGTGAGGGATGCCTGTCAAAGCAGATGGACAGGACCCTAGTGAAACCTGTAACACCAGACATCCAAAAATCCAGGCCTTTGAGTCCTAGCTGTTCTTGCCTCCCACTCTGGGCCTGTGGGTACTGGTCTTCCTGGGGATCTTCATACCATTCTTCCTTGTCCCACTCTTCCTTGCTGGTTACACCTTTTTCATATGCAAAAAAAAAAAAAAAGTTTCTTGATTACAAAAACAGGGAAATAAAATCCAGTTTGAAAAGTGGAGAGATCATAGCCCTTTATTCAGAAATCTTGCTCTATTCAGTTAACAGTCACAAGCTACCAACTTATTCTTTGTTTCCTAAGTAATTTCCAACCTGGTTTCCCTGAGTACATTACTACCTCTTGGGTATGGTAGAACAGCTTCCTGAATAAAAACTGGATTTGCTTAATTGAATTCTTGATAAGACAGAGGTTTGAGAAACTGCTACTGAACAGGTATACCTGATGAAACTCTACTCAGCCTATTCTCAGATACTCTGATGTAACCATTTTCAGGCTTTAAAAGCAGCTGACCCAAAGTGTCCATGCATTATCTTTCTTGAGCACATAGAGCAGCAACTGCTAAACATTTCTTTTGGTCTTGCATCTAGAATTCGAAATTTAGCCCTTTGCTTTGGGAATTTGCCTCTGAGTCATGCTTATCTTGGCTGGAGTTTTTATCAAGACATCATTGCATTGTTCATTTGGCACATATTTTTGAACACTCACAATGGACACAAAGATGGGAATAACTTTAAGACTCACTAACATCATTTGGGGAAACTGTGGGGATGAGATTTGAAATGTGAGACAGATGTTTACTGGAAAGTTTCCCAGTGTCAAAAGGCATGCATCTGTGTGCTGGCACCGCCCCATCAGACTCTGTGCGACTGTCAGCTTCAGTCCTGTGTGTGTGCTCTTGGCTGACATCCTGTGAGTGAGGGATGCCTGTCAAAGCAGATGGACAGGACCCTAGTGAAACCTGTAACACCAGACATCCAAAAATCCAGGCCTTTGAGTCCTAGCTGTTCTTGCCTCCCACTCTGGGCCTGTGGGTACTGGTCTTCCTGGGGATCTTCATACCATTCTTCCTTGTCCCACTCTTCCTTGCTGGTTACACCTTTTTCATATGCAAAAAAAAAAAAAAATAGAGTATTATTTCATATCTGCGTTAGACTATAAGTTTACCAAAGGCTTTTTCATGCCTCCCCTGCTCCCCAGCCTCCTGGTTAAGCCAGGGATTCACTGTCATTATGCACATGAAGAAACTAAAGCAAAAGAAGGCCACTGACTTTTAAGATACCTATACTCAGCAGGACCTGGGTGGGACTGGAACCCCAGCCTCAGGGTTTGCCTGCTGTTCATCTGTGAGGTGCCCTCAGCAAGTACTTGTAGAATCCCTGCATATGCCAGTCAGGCCTCAATCCCAGATGCACAGTATGAGCAAAGCTGCACAAGTCTGTACCCTCCTGGAACACAGTGCTGTTAAGACAGTGAAACCAAAGAAATGCAGATTGGGGTGAAACATTTTCAAATTCAAAGGCTGGAGTGTTTAACTGTTTAACAGTGCACTGAGCCACCCAGGTTACTCCAGAACACTTTCAGGCATCTTTAGGACTCTCTACCATTATGAAAATGAAAGGGTTAAATGAAATGTGATCCTCCTTAGCCTGTAACTAGCAGGATATGGTCCTTTTTCCTTTTTTTTTCCCCCTAAATTTAAAAAAAAAAAAAAAAAAAAGTGCTTTTATTAATCACAGATGTCCAAATTTACAGACTGGGAGTAGAAAGAGATTTCTCTTCTCCCAATAGTTCTGGCGCTGTGTGTGTTCACATGGTGAAATCCTTTCCTGTGTGGGGCTGGAGGTCAGCACTCTTGCTTTCCCCCTTTTTTTTTTAGCTTTTTTTCTTTATTTTAAGAAGAAATCTGGCATGGACTTTGCGTGAACTCTGACTTCAGTAAAGAAGCCATCCATGTAAGGATTTTCCCTCTGAATATCAGAAAAGAAAAGTTTTATTAATTAGCTCTCCTGGGGCTCCATGATTTTCTCAGTGCACACCTGAACATCTTTTAGGCAGGTAGTATCTCGTTATGCTGAAGTCTGCTTTGTTCTCTTAATATGGGACGAATTATCTTTAAAATGAAATGAAGTAATTTAAGTTGTTTCATTCATCCATTTTTAGTAGACACCATGCCAGGCCTGTGATTACAAACCTGATTCCCATAGTCTGGAAATTCCGATTTATATACAGGCAGTGTTCCCAGGTTCTGCACCACCAGCAGCAAGGCTGGGTGCCTCAGCCGTCCCTCATTGGTAAACAACACATTACCACTCATAGTAAAGCCTGTCCATTCCCGTTGTTTCCTCTAGTCCAGTTACAACCTCGTCAGGTGGGAAAACCGGAGTGCCGTGGTGTCCGTGGGAGAGCCTGTCTCAGGCGCCGGCCCCATGCAGAGCACAGGGTCCTTTGTGACAGCCCTCATTTATTCTCCTTTGGACCCTGAGTCCATGGGTTCAAAAGCCCACTCTCAGACCATGTGTGGCGTGGGCTGAAGGCCCTCTTTGCAGACAAGAAATCTCGTGATGGGTGGGAAAGCAGAACTGAGCATTGACTTTCTCCTGCAGAGGTTGACCTTGAGGGGAAGGCCAAAGACAAGTAACTAAAAAGGGAAACAGGAACAAACCGATGAGTCTACCATGGTGACTCCTTTACCCTGCAGGACGCCTCCCTGATGGGTGCTGTTAACATGCTGCTGTTAATGTGCACCTAGCCTGGGCTCTGCCCTGTGAGAGAGCATCGCAAAGCATGGGAGGGCAGCGTTGGGCCCTGTAGGGTAGCCTTGGCTTGCTGAATTGTCATCGAGAAGTAAATAACTCACAGACTCATGAGCTTGACTAAAATTAGATGCCTTTTGTAATTCATCACAAAACTGATCAGGATATACCACTAACTTGGGACATCATTGTGCAGAGTGGTCGACTTACATTATCAAGTTGGTATGCTTGGGCTGGATAAAGAGAAACAGACAAATAGCCTGTAGCTGATTCATTTGTCCACCCCACCCCCCATTTGTCATCAGGGGTATGCAAGGCAGTCTGCGGCAGCTGAGCATGAGCTGTAAACAGACCAGACGTGGCACCCACCCACACACGCCTGGAGTCTGTTCTTGGTCCGCCTCTCATCCTGACTGTTACAAAAACTGTCACGAGCTGCTGATATAAGGTTCTGACCATAGGATTCTCCTCCTGAGGATCACCCTTGACCTGGTGTCCACAGTCAGATCTTGAGCAGACGGGAGGAAGGGAGCACACTCCTCAGTGCCTGCCAGGCAGTGGACACTCAGACTCCCATTCCCACAGCCCACTTCCCATGAAAGCATTGGAACTTCTTCTGAGAAAGACAGCTGTGTGTGACCAGTAATTTAAGACATTTTCAAGGAGACTGAGAACTTAAAACTCTGTTTTTTTGTTATCTTGTGTCCAGTAACATTGGAGACTTTTATGTTCACTAGAGATATCATTAGGGCATGTGATTTAATTCAAAATTTGCATCAGTGAAGTTGATTAGTGGGCAAAGTCTGTTCTTCAAGTAACTAAAAATAATAGCAGATGCTTTTTTCGTTCTATTAATAATTTTATTGTTTAAATAATTGTTAAGCCTTTAAACTTAAGATTTATGCCAGTGAAGAGAAGATACATAGACTCTTACAGTCCACTAATTAGGCAAAAGAATTTCTATAATGAAAAGAAAAACAATTTATTGGTTTGTCAGAGTCCAAAAGGATAAAGAATTGAACATTATTGTTACAAAGTAGAGAGAGAAGTTGTTATTTATCTATCTTACTATTATTTTGGAGGTTTTTTTTTTTTTCATTACTGATCACCAAAATGAAATATATCATAAAATATCTGCTAATATAGAGACAGGTAAAGACATTTTCTCTCTACATTCTCAGACTTCTGTAACAAAATGGTTTTCAAAGTGAAATTTGAAAAGTAATAAAATTTCTTTCTTCAATTATAATGGCTGCTAGTACTGCCAGCATTTTTCTAAGCCCTGTGCATACTAGTGAAGTGAAATGATGTCATTTGGCAAGACTTGGTAAAGAGAGGGCTGTTTATTCCTCTCACCCAGTGGTGCTCACCCCTGTGCATCCATCTGTGGCACTGATGAGCTCTCACCTTGGGCAGCGTTGGTCCTCTGGTTATAGGTTGAACTGGTTAGGCCACAGCCAGGAAACAGGTAATCACTTTTGAACCTGCTACCCAAGGAGCAAAGAATCAAGCCTCCGCAGCTGAGCCCACAGAGACACTGGGAAATGATGTATCTAATTTCTTTCTGGTTTGGAACGAGCCACTTTCCCAGGCAAGGCTAAAATGCCCTGAGAATGATCCTTATAAACCCAGCTGGGTCCCACACGACATTATTAATTGACTGTGGTTGATTCCGTCATGGTGCAGAGGCCCTCGGGACCTGCTGGGAGTAGAGACGTCTGCGTCCCTGCCCACCACACACTTTCCTCCAAGACCTCTTTCACTTCTTTGTAACCCTACAAACCCAGATGGACAAAGAGATCTGGTCAGAATTCCTGGTGGGCATCCTCTTTTTACTTAGGGTTCATATTCTGTGCTGTATTGCTCCCATGCCAAGCCTACCAAATTCTCACTTTTAGGTTCAAAAAAATCTGTGAAATTGATTTTCTGGGTTAGGTGGATTCTTCATTACTTCTGATATGTGAAGACCCACCTTTGACTTAGTTTTATTAAAGTGGGCCTTTGTGTTTTTCTGTCCTTTCCCCAGTTCATCTTGGGCACAGTGGGGGTTCCTCCTCATCTATTTCAGCCCATCTAGGATGTCTCCCAGCCTCCGCCTGTGTGTCACCTTTGTAGTTTGTCTTGTGCAGTTGCTCAGCTTAGAGGGTGCTTGTCAAAGAAGTTGCTGTCCTGAAGACATGAGCCGTGGACCCACTCATTATGCGGGCTGGTGACTCCTGATGTCTCCTCTCAGTACTTAATGCACGATGTGCCAGGCATCGTGTGAGTCCCTGGGTAGATACCAGGTGGCAGTGTCAAAGAAGTTGCTGTCCTGAAGACATGAGCCGTGGACCCACTCATTATGCGGGCTGGTGACTCCTGATGTCTCCTCTCAGTACTTAATGCACGATGTGCCAGGCATCGTGTGAGTCCCTGGGTAGATACCAGGTGGCAGGGCAGAAGAGGCTGCCCTTGTAGCGCTTACTGTCTGACCTCACACACTAGGGCCTGTGGCCCAGCTTTGTCAGAGGCCAGCTTCAATGCCCGTCCCCCACGGGGCCTTCCTTGATTCTTCCTCCTGGCATTGGTGGGGTTTGCAACTGGCCTAGAGCATGTAATAATTACGTGATCCAGAAAACACTATGCGGCAGGGTCCTTAGAAGAAGAAACTCCGAGCCAAGGCCAAGCTAAGGGCTTGTACTGTTCAGTAAAAGCCCTTGGCTCGGCTCTGAGTCACAGTAAACAGTTCTGAAATCTGTCATCTCCCAGGGGTCAGCACAGTGTCAGTGCTTTAAAAAATGTTAGTTGAATAACGTATCTTCTGGCGTGTGGGTTTTCCAGACACCCCCCCTTTCTTTGTCCTTCCTGTTGTCACTGCACCTAGAATCCTGAGCTGGGGCTGTGTTGGCCTCCTTTGCCCTTTGTTCTAAGTAAATACCTGAGCAGGTGCTGAGGAAGGGATTGGCTTCATGGCATCATTCCCTCCTGCCCTTCCAGACCCTACCAAAGGAAAATGGTCTAATGTGGAAATGCTTTAATAACTGTCATTAAAAATGTTAAATATGAATGAAAAATACACACATGTGTGCACATGTGCGTACGCAGGGGAGAGGATTATTACTTCTTAACAGATATTGATTAGTTTTGAAACAAAGTCTGCCTTGAAGAAAAATCTAGCTTTTTAAGAATGAGTGATTCTGCTTCAAACGCATCACCTGTTTATGGAAGATTATAACCTAGACCAGCCTGTGTCTTAGGCCAGGGTAGAGCAGGACAGCAATTAGACAGGCATTGGCTGTCTAGGCAAGTGTCTGGGGCTCTTAGTGGGAATCGCTCTTGACTCTACATGTAATCGCAGGTTTGGCAGGGATTAGTTCTCTTGCTTTTAACTATAGCAAGTAATGGTCTCTAGTGCCTCAGAGGTAAATACGGTTAATATAGGTATATGTATAAAAGAATATTTTCAAAGATTAGCTTTAATACGTTTCAAGACTTCAAAAGATTTAGGAAAATAACACAGTGAGCCGTGGCCATGCTTACCACCCCATTCCTGAAGTAAAGCATCTTATCCCACATCAGTGTTGCTCAGAAAGAGGCTGCAAGGTGTTCACGGTTCTGGTTTTCAAGTTGAAAAGTAATGCCTCACCTAACTCCATGGACTTGCTGAATGTCTGCTGTTACCCAAATCTAATTTTTTTTCTCTTGAAAACTCATCAAGCCAGAGTTGACTGTGTTTAATTTTTGAGTTCCAGTGAGAAGCTTGACCTGGATATATTTTCTATAGAATTTTGGTTAGCCGAGGGGGCTTCTCCTTCCTCCATTCATTCAACTTTAAGATGTGTTGCTGTTTTGTTAATCATTGCCAGTATTCACCCAAACATGTGAGATAACTTTGAGGCAGGTGATGAAGACACCCCGCTTGTGTGGTCTGGCTCTGAGCCAGGGGCCCTGGGCTGGCTCTTCAGGAAATTGACCTGCTGTTCCTTTGCCATAGTTACCAACTTTATCCTGGACACAGGTCTTTTCAGATGGGTGCTGTTTGTCACAGAGTCTGACCAGAGCAAAACTCTATAATCATATATGTATATACTTTTATTCACTGGCAGTAAGTCCAGTTATTACATTTCTTTGACAGGATGAGTTTACAGTTAGTAAGTCAATTTATATAGCTAAAAACTTTTTTTAAATTTCCTTTATATCTTTTTTCTTGGATTTTGTTAATCAAGAAAATAGATGAAAATCCTTTTTAAAGTCTGCCCTCCAGTGTGTGTGATATTTTACCCAATTGATTTTTCTTGTTGTTATTGTTGAAACCAAGAGCACTCTACCACTGAGCCACAGCACTTTTGATATTTTATTTTGAGACAGAGTCTCACTAAGTTGCCAAGGCTAGTCTCAAACTTGAAATCCTCCTGCCTTAACCTCCTGAGTTCCTGGGACTACATGCATGTCACCAGGCCCTGCAATAAATGACATTTAAATCTGTGCACTAATGATGCTCGTCTTCAGAATTAGTGATTTGGGTTATTGTTAGAGGGGGCAGAGCAACCTTCAGAAAGTCATCTCTAGCAAAACTCAAGTTTGGTAAATGAGAGAACGATCAGCCCTCTAATCTTAGTTTTTCCTTGGAGGTAAAGCCAGCAGTCAAAGCTCCCAGCAGCCCACCTGAGCTCTGCAGCGAGGGGACAAAATCATGTGAGCTGAATGGCACGGACTTCAGCCCCGGGATTTGTGCCATGTTCAGTAAAACTCCTTGTTATTCTCTCATCCCATCAGACTCCCTCTCTGTCTCCAGTAACGATGCCAGTCCACCTGCCTCTGTGGCTTCCCTTCAGCCCCACATGATATAGGGGCCCAGAGCTCTCCGGGCCCCAAGCGGCCAGGCAACACCTTGCGCAAGTGGCTGACCAGCCCAGTGCGGCGGCTGAGCAGTGGCAAGGCTGACGGGCACGTGAAGAAGCTCGCCCACAAGCACAAGAAGAGCAGGGAGGTCCGCAAGAGCACAGATGCTGGCTCGCAGAAGGACTCAGACGACAGCGCAGCCACCCCTCAGGACGAGACTGCTGAAGAGGTGGGTGTGTGCAGTGGCCACAACTTGTGGGAGGCCAGAGACTAGAAAACTCCTAACTGTCTCTCTTAAATTGTATTTGCTTGTCTTGTGAATAGTCTGATTGGTTTACCCAGAAATCACCAGCACCACATATCCCCACTAGTTTAGTCTCTGTTTAGTGGGCCATTAGACCCAAGGGTACAGCTTGAAAGATGATTGAACAGCTACCAGCCTGTACGCACCGTCGGACCACACATGGCCTCTGAGAAAGAAACCCTGAAGGCCATTAGCCAGCCAGGGTCCATGCCTTTAGGGAGGGGTCCTGTGGGACCTCAGCCCTCTCCTCACTCATTCCCTCGGCAGGCACCCACAATGTCTACAGAGGATGTCACAGTCCCAGAGGTTAAGCACTGAATACTCTTCTGTAAGGGCCTGTGGAGTGTCAGCATCTTCCAGTTATTATTTGTGCCTTACATCTTGTCCTGAGTTGAAAATATCTGATCAATTTCCTTTGCTGACTGAGTAGTAAACACTGCGTTATTCCCATGTCACCAAAAGTAAGAGGGTGTAGGTCAGCCAGGACTATTTTTATTGTGTGTTTTGTCCAGGGACCTTTAAATTACATGGAAAGAAACAGTTCCTTCGTGCTGGGTAGCTCAGTGGCAGAGTGCTTGCCTAGCATGGGAGAGGCACTGGGTTCAATCCTCAGCACCACATAAGAATAAATAAATTAAATAAAGGGATTCTGTCCATCTGCAACTAGAAAACATATTTTAAAAAAAGAAACAATTCCTTCACAATCCCCTGAGGTAGTCTTCAATGCTGGATATGACAGTGAGGCTCCCACAAAGTTGTTAACTTGACTTTCCCCAAATTCATACAGGCTCAAAAAAAGAAAGTGCACAAAGAAATAGAATCAGAGTTGTATATTTCATTGATTGGCAAACAGTGTTTTCAGCCATTACTGCTGTTTTTGTTTTTGTTTTTTTTTCCCCTGGGTGTATTCTTGCCACTGGTTTTCATTGGAATAGGTGGGTCATTTTGTACTTATATATCTTGTTTTATAAATCTATGTCCTCATAGTAGAGCTAAAATGGAATGTTTTTTATAAGCAAGAATAGAGGGAAATGTGATTCACATTCTTAAAAAGCACCTTGGATTATATTTCTTATGCCCTTATTATTTCAGTGAATTTTGTTCTAACAAGTTACCAAAAATGAAATCACCTGGGCCGAACAAACTCAATCAACACGAGGGTTGTGGTTTTAAACTTTCATTTTTCTATTTCTTTGGCTTCTTGGAGTTGGGGTGCGTTTTGAGCCTAACAGTGCTAGCGGTCCATTCAAATGACAGGGGTGTGGCTCTTCTCTCATTCTCATCGGCAAACAAAGTATTTGGATTGCAGCAAAGGAATGAAAGTTAAAGTCAGAAAGAGCCTGTTCCTGATTTCTGCCTCCCCACTTTCAGTCCTCACCGTGCTCTTCCAGTTAACCACGCAGGCCCAGCGTCTGAACACTGGAAGTCACAGCTTAGAATGTAACAAGCAAATGTTGGTTTGATTTCAGAGAGGCCGGAACGAGGGCCTCAGCAGCGGCACGCTCTCTAAATCCTCTTCCTCGGGGATGCAGAGCTGTGGAGAAGAAGAAGGGGAGGAGGGGGCCGATGCTGTGCCACTCCCCCCGCCCATGGCCATCCAGCAGCACAGCCTCCTTCAGCCGGACTCGCAGGATGACAAGGTAAAGGGCCAGCCCAGAACATGTACGGCAGGGGCAGGGACCCTTTCAGTAGCCGCTCCACACCAGCTTCATTTCAGGAGCTGAGGCAGCCTGGAGCTTTCCCAGGTTCAGTCAGCCTGCTGGTGCCCAAGAGTGTGATTAGCAAATTCATGTAGAATAAGCACTAGGCCAACGTAGGAGTTTCTCATACCTGTATGGGTGCATAAATATGTTCAGTGCCTTTTAATGATGCTTTAGTAATTGCTGCCTTTAATTTTTAAGCTTCTTAATGTATTGATAAGAGGCTCTGAGAGAACAATCCACAGTTCCATGCAGTCTGTCTTTTTGCAGCATCAAGGGAATAGTAGGCCATCTTGTATCCTCTGTGAGGTGTTTTTGCACAGAGGTTTCTGTTTAAAATAAGATTGGGTGGTTGTCCACTTAGTTTTCCAACATGCCAATCATGTTCATTGGGTCATTGTACTAGAGTATGGGCAAGTTAGGAATCAGCCAGGTATGGTGGCGCACGCCTGTAATCCCAGCACTTGGGATTACAGCAAAGGAGCTCAGTGGTAGAGCACTTGCCTCGCACACGTGAGGCCCTGGGTTTGATCCTCAGCACCACATAAAGTACCTAAATAAATAAATAAATATAAAGATACTGTGTCCATCTACAACTAAAAATATATTTTAAAAAATGTAGGAATCAGCTGAGAGCCACAAGTCTCCTCTTTGGAGCCCCCTGCACATTTAGTGACTAGCCATGTAAATCGTTTTTTTCCTGAGTTCTTACTTAATCTTGTTTTGTCATCCCAGTTATAGAACCCCAAAAATAAAATGTCAAAAAGAAAACCTGATAAGTCTAGCTTGCTCATCTTCTCCAGACTGCTGACCCTATTGTGCCCCTTGCAGTTGTCAGATTCTGAAAATCATGCTGTGAAAGCATTCCCTTGTTTTAATTTTAGCAGTTTGCTCATTTTAATTTTGGCAGCTTCTGAGTAAAAAGATGTATTGTCAACATTTTATGCCTTCCATTCTTTTCCTCTTTTCTTCCCTAACTTTGTTGTCAGTACTAGCACAGTTGGCTTGCTGGATTATCCTGTGTTTGATGACGTAGGATCTAACATATCCAGTGATTGGCAGTTGTGAGCATCCAATCATGTAGTCTTAACCCAAGGCAGATATTTCCACAGCCCTTTCTTGTAGGAATCTACACCCTCCTCCTTTTTCAGCACACAGTGCATGCAATGCACAGTAAGAGTACCATGGGTCTGGGAGGCAGTAGTTGTGAACTGCAGATCTTAACCTGGGTTGGGTCCTTGGAGTTTTGCATATAGGCCCCAAGCTGTGCAACAGAGGAAAAGGAGGAGGGCCTGAGGTGAGAGAGGCCTCAGCCCCCTGCACATTTAGTGACTAGCCTGGAAATGGGGCTGTGTGACAGTTTTCTGACAGTGCCTAAGCTACATTTTAATACTCTGCACTATACATTTTTTTAAAAAAGTAGAAAACTGAGACTTCTTGAATCTGGGTGGTTATACAAACAGTGAGGGAACCAGATTTTGTTGATTAATTCATCAAATATGGGAGTGTTTATCTCCGTGTAAAGAGCAAATTGCACTAATATTCTCCTGTTTGCTAAAATCATTTATTGGTTACTATGTTACCTCATTGGGTATTATCAATAGCAGTTTTTCATTTACAAAAATCTGTAGTGATGTTCCCAGACAGTATATTATCTTGTGACTAATTTTTTGTTTTGTTCTGTTTTCTCTTTTTGTAAACTTTCACTGCAGCATTATGTTGATTTGTGTTCTGTGTCTGTTTTGGCTCAGTTTCCTTACCTTTCCATTTGAATTTTTTTCTTTGTTTTCTTCACCCCATATTCCAAATTTCATTAGACCAAACCAACATTTGTTTTGTAAAGTGCATATTTTGATCCACATATGTAAAAGCCTCTTGTAAATGTATAAATCTGTATCTGTCTACCGTGAGAAATGCATCGCTAGGACAGCTAGCCATGTGTCGCATGCATCTCTGCTGTCCTTAATATGAAGCAAGGTTCATATTACTTATGCCCCTCTTCTAGTTCCCAGCTAATCAACGGTGCAAGTAATCTGCAAACAGAGTGTTTGCCAATTACTGAGACTTGAACTTAGTAGCCCCTCCCTCAGATTTCCTTATTGTCAACCCCGTTACACCCTCGATTCTAGCCATAAGTGGCATCTGATAGCTTGTGAGGCCTCAGCTCTCCTCTACTCTGCACTAATCATTGGGGAAATGGATGGCACAGAAAATGGTGAGCTTGTCCCCCTCTCTTCCCTGTCTGGTCACCGTACCCTGGTTCCTCTTTTCTCTTTTTTTCTTTCTTTCTTTCTTTTTTTTTTTGTTTTGTTTTGTTTTGTTTTTTTCCTTTTCTTAGACCCCAAACACAGTAAAGCCATTGTTGGTATTCCTGATTATTTAAGTATTCACCTAGTAGACCTTAAGCCTCTCACTCCTCCATTGGCCAGATTCTGTTTCCTTCTCCTTATCCCAGAGCTCAGCAGTTGCGGACATTACAGTTAGGGTACTCCAATGCCCAGCCACCTCTCTGAAAAGCATTATGATGTTACATGACTGCAGATTAAAAACAGACATTGTCTGCTTCCCACATGTATCCCAGACAGGTTTTATTTAATGTCTCTTGTCAGAATATTGTAAATTTTAAAGGATAACTCTAAATAAATGCAAAGAAAGACAAACTTGTGGTCTTTTTGTCTGGAATTACTTTTAATAAAGAGATGGAGCTTGCAGGGGAATTCACTGTCCAGTTACTAATGTGAGACTACCCCTCCCCCTTTTCTTTTTCTTAACTTCTGTAGGCCTCTTCTCGGCTACTAGTCCGCCCCACCAGCTCCGAAACTCCGAGCGCAGCCGAGCTTGTCAGTGCGATTGAGGAACTCGTGAAGAGCAAGATGGTAAGGCTTCCATGAAAGTCAGGTTTGGAAGCTGCTCTCATGTGCTATGTGCAGATGGGTCTACCTTCGCCCAGGTGTTGCTCTGGTCTGCAGAATGTGACTGTGCCCCATAGTCACCCTCATGTTCACCAGTGTGTTTGAAGGACTCACAGAATTCCAGAAAGCCCATATTTCCACAGATGCAGTTTATTGTGTGAAAGAACACAGAATAAAATCAGCCCACAGGTGACCATGGTAGGTCAAGAAAAGGATTTACAGTATTACTTAAGTGATTTATTTTCTTAGTGACCTCTGTGTTGTCAGTTGATTCCACTAAATTAATTTGCTAAAAACCCGAAATTAAATATTGATTCTTTGAAAATAGACCAGGCATATGTTGCTTCTGATTCAAATTCATTAATTTCTCTTTCTTTAATTTCTTAATGATGAAATGGGAAAGCTACCAGTAATAACAACTTTTTAAATTAGTATATCCTCCTACTACTACCCCTGTCAAGATTTTTAACATCTTCTGAAAGCCATCCCTCCCAAAGTTGAGAGTCCTCACCCTCTCCCACCAGTCCATTCTCCAGAGGTGACCACTGTGCAGTAATATGACTTGTTTCCCTCTAGATATTTTTCTTGTGAGTACATGCAAATACCTCTTCCCTTTTGATAACTGTATAATAATTCATTTCATGAATGCCATGATGGTAATACCACTGAAGGCTTACTCTAAACCAGTTACTATTCTAAGTGCTAAGCATATATTAATTTGTACAATCTCTACAACAGCCCTATGAGATAAGCATGCACTACTGTTATCCCATTTTACAAATGAGGAAATTGGGGCATACAGAATGCTTGAAACTTTCATCAGCTATAAGGATCAGAGATATAATTACTATAATTTACTTAAACAAATTCCTAATATGTGTTTGTCTTCACTTTTTCACTACTATGAATATCCACATTCGTCACTACACTACAAACATCCTTGTCATGTGTGATTATATCTGTAGGGTAAATTTCCACTATCCGAATTGCTAGATCAAAGAGAGAGTACTTCTTTAATTTAGCAAGTTAACATCCTGCATTTGGGTATTAACTAGATACCAGGTATGTCATTACCATTTCTTCTCCCCACCCCTAAACAGCCTCTACTGAAACTGGTTTGACTGGGTCAGATGGGAATTATATATAAGACAAATTCAAACCCCTGCCACAGCTAGCAGTTCCTCCCTGACCATCACAGTGAGAAAAACACAGTGCGCTTTGAAATTAGACAGGAAGTTGGTAGGTCTTGGGAGATAACTCAAGAACTTGGACTGCTGTGGTGAGGAATTTAGAATCATGCCAATATAAATTGAGTTACAACCACCTACTTGCTTTAGAGACAAGTTGATTAATGATCTAAATGAAGGGTGCTTAAATTGTATCCAGTAGTCTTCAGCCATCCTTACCATTTTTTAAAAGGCCATTTATACCCATTAATTATGTGATCATTAGAATCATTCTTATCTAATAATAGAAAAGGTTTCTCAGGGAATGCCGTGAGGCAGCACTTGCCTGCCTGCTAGTCATTATTCTGCAAGTATAATTCCATGTGCAGTGCTTGTGTTTTATTGTAGGTCATTTGGGTGGACTTCCAAATGGAGAGATGGTCTGTGGTTAGTCCTTTTGATTTCTTTGTGTGTTCTCTTTTTTCCATTTCTGAGGAATCCAACATTATCTTGTTTACTCAGATGAAACAAAGTAGTTTCTTCTCACTTATGTCTCAATTCTTAACAGGCATAAAGCTATTGGCATAGTGAAGAGGGCACAGGTTTTGGAGGCAGATAGACTTGGGTTCAAGGTTTCCTTCTAAGAGTTGAGTTCCACCAGGCAAGTGCCTCAGCCTCTCTGAACCTGTGTCTTTCCACTATAAACCCAGGGGTCATCAACAGGGGGGTGGGTGCTGTTTGCTAAGCTCCTCACAGTGTTCCACGGGGTGCGTATGGATGCTTTCCCTTCTTCATTGTGTCATGAAAATCTAGATTCTTCTCTCTTCTTCTGGTTCAAGGGAAACGACTCTGCAGGGATTTCCAGTCCCTAATCCCCTGATGCCAGATGGGAGCTACTTACTGTCGATAAACATTTTGGTCAATCATTTTAATATCCTTCAACTTGTCCTGCACCCTGTGACTCTACAGATTCTTAGCCATCACATTTGTCATTGTGTGGGTGATCTCTAAGGCTTTATCACCTCATGATTGGATTTGAACATTGAATTATTTGTCCATCAAAAGCTTTGTATTAATTTATTGGATTGGGGAGACAGTATGCAACTGTTACATAGTATGATGTCCAAGAAGTGAACCTTTCTAGACATAAAACCTAAAAGGTCTATATGAAAAATAAAAAGCCACCCTAAAAAAAACGTTCCTTGTGTGCTGAGACATAGTCACTTAAACTGGAGTGCAACTTAGATATGTGCAGAGTAAGAACTAGCCTGCTGCAGAGTGTTGCCCCGGGGCTCTTCTGGAAAGTCATGTGAATCACTTTGAACGTTCATCTTTCCTGAGCCCAGGTAGTAGGGCAGCAGTAGCCGTTGTCAGAGTGACCATTTTAATTAACTTTGTGGTTTTCTTCTCTTCATTGGTCAAAATACAAAGGGAGATAGAAGAATGAAAATAAATCAAGTAACATCTAAAACTCAGGATGTTAGATGAACAATAAAGGAAAGGAAAGCAGATGAATTCATAAAGATAAAATCAGAAAATAATGAGTTAGAAAACAGTAGAATGATAAATAAAACCAAAATATGTTCTCTAAGTAAATACAGACATTAAATAACCTTCTTTTAAAAATAGAAAGCAGGGCTGGGGTTGTAGCTCAGTGGTAGAGCGCTTGCCTCGCACGCATGAGACCCTGGGTTCCATCCTCAGCACCACATAAAAATAAATAAATAAAAATGGAAGGTATTGTGTCCATCTACAACTAAAAAATTTTTTTTAAATATAGAAAGCACAAATGTACAAAATTAACTTGTGAGGGAAAAATAAACTCAGGAAATTCAAACAATCAGAAAGTTGTAACTTTTATTTAAGTCTTTGAAAGTAACCTTAAAATGAAACCTTGGATGAAATGGGCAGTTTCCTAAGAAAATGTTTTATCAAAACTAATTTCAGGCCAGGTGCAGTGGCATGTGCCTATAATCCCAGCAGCTCAGGAGGCTAAGGAAGGAGGATCACAAGTTCAAAGCCAGCCTCTGCAATTTAGCAAGGTCCTGAACAACTCAGTGAGACCCTGTCTCTAAAATTAAAAAAAAAAAAAAAAAAAGAGAGAGAGCTGGGGATGTGGCTCAGTGGTTAAGTACCCCTGGGTTCAATCCCCAGTACCAAAAAAAACTAATTTCAGAAAAGCTTGAATGTCCATGCAGACATATCTTCATATAAGAAATGGAGAAAGTTGACAAGGGCCTACCCACAAAACAACAAAACCCAGAGGGTTCCAGAAACACTTCATTCAAAAAAAAAAAAAAAAAAAAAGTCCCATATTGCAGTTATGAGGCAGCCCGGTGCTGATAGCAGCTTGTCACTCAGACATTTGTATAAGAGGCACAAGGGCAGCACGGAAGCAGTGAACATCACAGATGTGACAAGAACATATGACCATGCCTACTTTCTCATCAGGGCCTTGAGACCCTGTTGTGTCAGTCCTGACAGCTGTTCCAGGTTATAAAGACAGGTCCCCGTGGACACCAGTAAAGTTCATGGCTACCTGTGTGCGCTCTCCTCTGTACAGGGGAACACCTGCCTCTCCCTTTCTTTTTTCTTTCTTACTATTCAAGTAAACAGAATTCAACCTAATGAGCTCCCGCTGTCTAGTCAGAACACAGGACAGAAGGTCCGCCCCTTGGTCCCCAGACTCAGGCCTTCTGTCAGAGACCAAGCTGATCTGATGAGCATGAAGCAAGCTCTGGTACTTACAGCAGAACCTTTGCTGCCAGTAAAGGTCAACAGCTGTTCATTTAAAAGAACGAAATTTTTGGATCAAACTTTTGTTTTTTATTTTTAACTAACTTAGTACCGTTTTTCATATATAAGAGAGTGTGTGTGTGTGTGTGTGTGTGTGTGTGTGTGTGTGTGTTTAACAGCTCTATAGATGTGTGTTTAACAAAACTGCATGTACAGACTTTGTGTCCTAAAAAAATTTGCTCACCAACTAAGTCAGATTCAGTCTGTTACTATTAAGGGGAGAAAATAAACAAGTATTAGCAATTTTAGTTTACTGATATCGAAATCAGCTATTAAGTGAAGTTTTGTGTTCTTTGACTTTTGCTGTTTCTCCAGAGATAAGTTAATCACATTTTTCTAGTTAAATCATTTTAATATATCTATCTGGCTGGATGTTTTGGAAAATCTAAGAGAACTATAATCCCTAGGAGCTTTGAGAATCAGGTAAAGAAATAGAATTAACTTGTACCATCAATTGCTAAGCATTGTCATATTAATCTAGGTACAAGTGTCTTCAGAAGTCAATTCATAGATTTATTGAACACCTACCTGCAAAGCTCTGTGTGAGGTTCTTCAAAGAGTACAAGGATGAAAACAATCACCTGCGGTGACTGTAACCCAGTAGGGGAATATGTTATCAGCTTTCCATTACTGTAACAAAATACCTGAGATAGATTTTAAAAAGATGAAAAGTTTATTTTGGTTCACAGTTTGGGAGGTTTCAGTCCATGGTCAATTGGCCCCATTGCTTTTTGATCTCTGACAAAGCAGCATATCATGGCAGGAACACATGGTGGAGGAAGGCCGTTCACCTCATGGCTGTGGGGGGAAAAAAAGAAGGGGGAAAGGAAGAGACAGGATCCTTCAGGTTCTCTTAATGGCATGCTCCCAATGATCTATGACTTCCCACCAGGCCACACCTCTTAAAGTTTCTACTACCTCTCAGTAACACTAGGCATGGGGGAAAAAACCTTTGCCACATGGGCCTTTGTGGGAGGTCTCCCTGCCAGACCGTAGCAGGGAGAGAGTTTTGGAGAAGTAATTTGAGACTACTGATTCTTAAAGAAGGGATAGAAAGGAAATTGCACTGCACATTGACTTTGTCTGAGTGGTCTGTGTGCATTGAAGTATAAGTCAAGGCTTCATGAATACTCTAGAAAGAAGCCAAGTTTGTTTGAACCATAGATTGCTGATGTTGCTCCAAACCTACCAACAGTGAACATGAGCGCGGTGTCCAGGGGCCAAACTGGCCTGCTCCACACACGTCTGAAAGGCCTGTGCTTTCATTTGGCAGAAATATAGCCAAAAATAAAATGGCAAAATCTGAAATATGTAATACATCCAGGAAGATGTATTACATATTACAGATGCTCTGGTGTAAGAAAGTCTCTACTTTCTCATTATTTGGTAACAAAGAATAAAATATATTTATATAAATTCATTATTCTTTTCACTCTAACCTGCCTTTCTTGTCCAGCTCCTCTGATAGAATTATTTTATTAATAATATAGTTTTATTTGATGTTAAATACTGTGTAATTTCATAAAAACACATTTTTATGGTTTTGCAAACACATCTTCTGTATTTAAGATTTTCTTGCCCTAATTTCAGCCTGTCATGGACTGTAGGCACTAAAGGTTGTTGGTCATCTACATTTCTTCCAGGCACTGGAGGATCGTCCTAGCTCCCTCCTCGTTGACCAGGGAGACAGCAGCAGCCCCTCCTTCAATCCATCAGACAATTCCCTTCTCTCTTCCTCCTCTCCCATTGATGAGATGGAAGAAAGGAAATCCAGCTCTTTAAAGAGAAGGCAGTAAGACAGAAATGTTTTCATTCTCATTGTTTTCCAAGTTCCCTCCTGACTTTGTCTTGGTGTCACCTTCAAAACTAAGACTGGGATCCGTCTCTAAATTAGCAAAAAGGAATTTGGGGGCCTCCTGTTGAGTATTGTACAGTTGTATGTGTGAGAGAGAGAAGCACTCAGAGCCTCTGGGGTGCAGTAAGCCAGAGCTTTGTTTTCTATTCATTTGTTTGTTAAATATTATAAGTAAAAAATGATGCAAGACAAGAACATCTTCTGTCACTGGTGGTCTGAAACTCCTATGCTGTGCCTTCTCTTGTATATGTAGTTGTAAAAGAAGAAAAAGGCAACATAAAATTAGAACCAGTCCCAAAAGCTTGAATATTTTTTCACATATAACTTGGTGGCAGTGTTTCTCAGTTCCAGCAAAGCCACTTATGGTAAATAGAGCCCTGAAAAATACTACAAGAGGTTTAAACTTGCCCTTGGAAAAGAAGAATTAGGCTGCATGAGGGTAGAGAGTTGGTTTACTCGGTAACATATTCCAGTTCCTTGAATGGCACTGGGCACATGGAAGGTGGCAGGTGTATGGTAGTTGAATTAATGAATGAGTACGCAAATGAACAGATGAGTAAACAATGAGCAAATAAACACGAATCTTTTCAGGCCAGTTGAGATTGTTTGCTGTATTTATCAAGTGGTTGGCCTCTATCAAATGAGTGTCCCTAGTTACTGAAACTTTCAAATACTAACACTGCCAAGTGATATGTTCAAACCCAAGACTTTAAACATGTGAGTTAAATTTTTTTTTCAATGTCCATTGAAGCTTAAAACAATCTTTTAAAGAAAGCTTCCCCTAATGTCATACCTTTAAAACAAAGTTGTATCTAAACTTCTTTATATGCAGTCAGAATCCAACAGGGTGAATTTACCCTGATTGTCCCCATGCAAATTTGTCTGACTGTCTTGACCTTCAGAGCTCTTGTGGGTCACTCACCTGAACGTGTAAGTGATTCAGGATGTTCAAGAATTTAAGACCTAGTTGTGTAAATTTAATACATTACCATATAGTTCTGACAAAAGCAAAAAATGTAGATGAATTCATTTTTAGAAAACAAAACATTTTGATTGTAAATACCATTTTTCTCACTATTTTTCTAGCTACGTCCTGCAAGAATTAGTGGAGACAGAGCGTGACTATGTACGAGACCTTGGCTACGTGGTTGAAGTATGTACTTTCACATATTTAGCAACCTGTATCAATCCCAAGAGCTGTTCTGTTCAGAGAAGTATCACTTGAGGCAGTTTAACAATGATATCTTCTCAAAAGCTTTAAAAACATTTTTCACACACACAGGAGTCAACAAATTTTACCAAGAGTTAAAATTTAGCTAGTTTTCTTTACAACCGAATCTATATTCAGTTTAATGATTGCCCAAGAAAATCAAATTTGATCCCAGTATGCATACAACTGAATCTATATTCAATTGTAAAGCCTTTTTTTTTTTTTTTTTTTTTTTTTTGCATAGTACATTGTTTGTATAGTACATTTGTTGCTTAGTGTGTTTTTGTTTTTCTTTTTGTTTTTTGGGGGGCAGGAGGTACTAGGGATTGAACTCCGGGACACTCTACCGCTGAGCCACATTCCCAGCCCAGCCCTATTTTTTATTTGATTTAGAGACAGGGTCTTACTGAGTTGCTTAGTGCCTCACTTTTTCTGAGGCTGGCTTTTAATTTGCAGTCCTCTTGCCTCAGCATCCCGAGCTGCTTGGGATTATGGGCGTGTGTCACCACGCCCAGCTGGTATGATTTTTTTTTTTTTTTTTTTTTTTTTTTTTTTTTTTTTGTGGTACCGGGGATTGAACTCAGGGGCACTCGACCACTGGGCCACATCCCCAGCCCTTTTTTTGTGTTTTTATTATTAGAGACAGGGTCTCACTGAGTTGTTAAGTGCCTCGCCATTGCTGAGGCTGGCTTTGAACTCGCGATTCTCCTGCCTCAGCCTCCCAAAGTGCTGGGATTACAGGTGTGCGCCACCACGCCCGGCTTGGTATGATTTTTTTAAGTAAGTTTTTTAAATTATATCCAGCCACTTTGTAGTTATATATGGAAATCTTGAATCTATGGATATCACCACAGAAATGACATTAGTAGTTGAAGAACTTCATATGGCCCAGCTATGGATTCAGTTCTGTCCAGAATCCATATATGTTCAGAGCTGCCATTTTCATTGGCCAGAAGGTGCTGAAGACTTAACCATAGCAAAACCAAGTTTTTTGTACTACTAAGTTAAGGGCATAATCATATTAATAAACTTAATTCATCAAAAAGCTGCTTTTCCAGTATATAATAGTATCATTCTTTCAGTTTTGCAGTACAAGTTACAATTTACATTTAATACAGTTTACACTTAATGGTGTAACAAAGATTCAACATGCTTGAATTCTCTGTAGTCATTTTTAACTGTGAGGCGAGTAACTTGAATACTAAAGAGGTTCTTGTACAGACTGAATCCCACTTGAGTTAAATGGAAGTTTTAAAGCAAGTTTAGCAGCATGCTTCAACCACTGTTGTTAAAAAATCAATTTATGAAAAGAATATTATTTAATTCTTCATACAGTATATAATCATCTAAAAATTGAAAATCTTGTTTATATGAGATAAATGCAGAAAACAGAGAAAATGTATTTCTGACCAAATATTTAATATCTAATAAGATTGTTTTATGAAATAATTTATATTTATTTAAACTATTTCAGTTCCTTAGAAGAATTTTGATCTGTGAATGCTAGTTCCAGGGGAGAAAATTACGGCAATGACTATAACAATACATTTCAAATACCAGTTAAGGACACTTTTTATGTACGGTTTTTTGTTTGTTTTTAAATTAAGACAATGCATATGTCTGACTTGTTCTTTGGGACTATTAATTGATAACCCATTACTTGGTTCAAACATTCCATAAATAAACTTATGTTTCCATCTTCCATTACAGGGCTATATGGCACTTATGAAAGAAGATGGTGTTCCTGATGACATGAAGGGAAAAGACAAGATTGTGTTTGGCAACATCCATCAGATTTATGACTGGCACAGAGAGTATGTAGAGCACATATCATGCTCAACAGTATGCAAAGCATCCACACTTGCTAACCCTGTCAGGTCAGACCAGCGGTGAAGGAGATCACAGATTCATTTCGTTTTATTACCCAGGTAGTCTCACAGAGGAAGCTGGCACAAAGGACATATTGATGCACCAAGGCGTTTCATAGTAGCATTCATGTGTGGGCAAGAGTCTTATCTTTTCCATGCTCTAACTTTAGGTCAAGGAGTAGCCAGAAGCACCACACAGAGGCCACCTGCAGGGGGGGCCATGGCCAAGTCACAACCTTAAGCCATTTGCTTCACATCTCTGTTTCCGTTTCATCTACACCACCCCATGGGATTTTATGAAAAAAATACTGGGTTGATACTTGTAAAGCATTTAGAACAACATCTTCTTAGAGTAAGCTTCAATAAGTGTTTCTAAGTAGAACTACAGTTACCTTTTAACTAAATACTAATTGTTTTTAGAGGCATTTGAATACATTCATTTGTCCAACTCAGTTTAATGATTGCCCAAGAAAATCAAATTTGGTCCTAGTACATACACATCTGTCCTAACCAGGAGGACCACACACCTGTCCCTTCAGGTCACTTTGCTTATAACTTTAAAAATCCTTAATCATCTGGGGATGACAATTCTGTGGGATGTTCAAGCTGCAGTCACCTGGTCAGGCCTCCTGCTGTCCTGTCTTTACATGCCAGAGCATGTATGTAAAGCCTTCCTTACTCTCTAGAGCTGAGGCCGGGTTACTGTTTCTCCATTAGGCCTGCACATTCCCATCAGGTGTGTTCTCTTCTATGCAGAAAGCAGACACAGTTGTGCCCTTTAGACTAAAATACTGTACAGATATAAAGAGGGATTGCAGTGGTGTACATGAAACATGGTTTTATTAATTCTCTTCTTACCCCTCCTAATGGAATGTAAGACTTTTGAGTCCAGGTATGGGGGCCCCCCCCTTTTTTTTTTTAATATTCTCAGTAATGTCTAATTTATTGTACTCATAAATAAATGGTTGGCCAACTTTAAAAATAACCCTTCAATATGTAGCTCTACTGTATAAACTATACACTTACCAAAAGCACAGCAAAACCAATTTAAAAAGGAGCATTCAATCTTATTATTTAGTCTTCTACTCCCAAGGCTAAGACTGTAACGGGGAATGGGGGTACGACACAATGTTCCTGAAATGATCAAAGAACTTGCTTCCAGAGATACTGCCTGCCACAGCATTTGCAGAGCTGGGAGGATATTAAAACTACAAGTGCTACAGAATTCACATTGCTGTGCTGGTTTGTAGCTTAACAAAATACCAAGTATAAATATAAACATACACAAGTGATAATTAGGTGAACATACATATTAAAAGAAGAGATCCTACAAGTATTTTGTATTGTGATTGTATCTAATTTTAATCTTAATGAGAGCTAGTATTTATAACCTACTACTTGATTTTGATGGTATTTGACAAAACCTCAGAAAGCTGACACAGGTAATGTAGTCAGTACTTTATATCTGTTATCTAATTTGAGCCTCTAAAATTTAGAGTCAGTATAAAATTCACAAGTGTGAAGACCAGTTTTCAGAAGTAAAACTAATTCGTTGCTTTGAAACATTTATTTTTCACTCAATATTTAGTCAGAAATGTTAGTGTTTATGTCCTTGAAGAAACTGAGAGAAGAAATGTACAGACAAGAAAAGGCAGGTGCCAGTGGAGGAGCGCTCTTATTCTGCCTTGTCTTTTACAGCTGCGTCTCTTCTTGCTTTATGTCCCTACAAATGTCTTCTGTGTGGTTTATGTTAGTTTAAGTGTATATTTTGCTCTTATCAAAATGTCTGAATAGACTATTTTGAAAATGTAAACCTTAATCTAAACTTAGAAAGCCAAAGAAATGGCTTTAATACATTCCTCTGTTTTCAGCTTTTTTTTAGGAGAGTTAGAGAAGTGCCTCGAAGATCCAGAAAAACTAGGATCACTTTTTGTGAAACACGTAAGTTCAAAACCATTATATACATTCCAGTCTGATGTTGTCACACTTAGCCAACAGATTAAAGGAGAAATCACTCATAGTTTGTAAGAATGCATATGTTAAGAATAAAATCAGACTCTACAGTGTTGGTGAGTGAGCTATCTGCTTACTGGTCCTGCCCCAGCTGTCTGTCTGGCTGATAACAGTACTAGTTGGTCATGGGACCAGATCCAGGCCTAAAGCAGGAAACTTTCAGCATGTCTGCAGGCAGACAGGTATTTGGTGAAGATGCATAGTGGACTTAGCAGAGTAGCTAAATATATCTAAAATAAGAGAATTAGCATTAAAGGTTTATTTGAGGAAAGATCACTATTTTTTTTTTTAAGTTAATGACAAGCATTTATGCATTTTTGCAAATCTCTTTAATGTCAGGCTTAATAGAAGTAGACTTCCATGTCTTCTTCTTCATTCAACCTATTGCTGTATGTTTTATGGTTAAAGTATATGAAAAGAATCCATCCTCACACAGGTACTAATTAGAAACAGGTGAGTATCTTTAACAACCTCTGCAGGTAGTTTTCTTAGGTACTGCACCAAAACATGACCAGTGATCATCTCTTTTTTCTTTTTTTTCTTTTTTTTTTTAATTTATTTTTTAGTTGTAGCTGAACACAATACCTTTATTTTATTTATTTATTTATTTTTATGTGGTGCTGAGGATCGAACCCAGGGCCTCGCATGTGCTAGGCAAGTGCTCTACCCCCCAGCCACATCCTCAGCAACCCCTACCCCCAGTGATCATTTCTTAATGGTTAGTTGCAGCATGGAATGTGAAAACCTGCTGGTGGAACTTCTCCCTGGAAGTTATATTAAATCTGTTGGACTTTCTTGCACCTCACGGCTCTTGTCCTAGGCTAGGTTTTGTGACATCATGCCTTGGGCAGTAGGACACTGACTTGGACAGACCTTTCAAGTGTTAACATTTTATCCCAAAATCACATTTTTAACATCACTCTCTGTGTTTTCAGAAGTATTTTAAGTATTATCAAGTTTTTGGTGGCAGACACGTTTTCAAAATTCTAATTGTTTGCTTGAAAGCTGGAATTTTCACTATTCATATACACTGTTTTTCATCTTGAAAAGATAGGCTTATTTTATCCATGTCAATAAAATGTCTATTAGATATCCAAGTATAAAGAATTACAGCTTATGTCCATCACTCTATCAAGTAAAATTGGTGGCCCATAAAAAAAGCAGTTGGTTCAGCCTGCAACTCAACCCCTCAGGTGATTTCCCTCAAAGCAGATGTAAGCAGAAGTATTGTACAGACTTCGGTCTTGTCACAAAAATGTTAAAAATATATATACTCCCTGGTGGAGTTTTAATAAAATAAGTAACTCTTCTTACTTCATCAAGGACATTCTGGAGATAAACTTATCTTTTTTTTTTTTTTTTCCTCTGTAAATTTGTAGCAATTAGGAACACTTGTCATGGGGCCATCAGTTTTACACACTTGGTTCTGCACCTCAGTGCAGATGTCAACATGGTGACAAAGGCAAAGGACATCTTAATGCTGTTTTGAAAATAATCTTGACCTGATGAAACTACTGAAAGCCTCAGGGACCCCGCCCCAGGGGCTGCACACCATGCTCTGAGGGTCGCTGCAGTAAGGGAGGCTCACTGTCTACTTTTCTCCCGGCCTTTTGGACTTGAGGTTAAAAGAGATTTTTTTTAGCTATGTGCAGCAGTGCACACCTGTAATCCCAGCTACTCCAGACTGAGGCAGGAGGATCACAAGTTGGAGGCCAGCCTGGGCAACTTTTCTCAAGACCTTGTCTCAATATGAAATTCTTAAAAAGGGGTAGGGATGTAGTTCAGTGGTAGAGCACTTTAGAATATACAAGACCTTAGGCTCAACCCCCAGTACTACCACCTAAAAAAAGGAGCTTTTTCTTGCCTACTAGGAATAGCTAGGCTTACCAGAGCTATTGGCAGGTCTTGGAGGGATGGGAATAATTCTTCATTTAATATTAAGAAGTGTGTTCTTTTGCTGGCAGTGGTGTTTACTGATACTGTAAAGGATGTGGTCTGTGTGGGGGAACAATCATGAAGGTCTGTTTTCAGAGCCACAAACAGGACACTAGCCTATGTCATGAGTCTGGAATGTGCTCCTGAGAGCCTCGGCCATGCAGCTTTGTTTTAAGAAGTTTCATTTATGAATGTGCTGAAATATGCATGTGTTCTTATATTCTGATTGAGTTTCCAGTTGTTATTGTTTTAACCCATCTGTTTGCCTTTTTCATTCCTAGGAGAGAAGGTTGCACATGTACATAGTTTATTGTCAAAATAAACCAAAGTCTGAGCACATTGTCTCAGAATATATTGATACCTTTTTTGAGGTAAGACCCAAGATAGAAACAAAGTATTTCTGAATTTTTTGTTACATTTTGATTTCTAAAAATTTAAGTATCATTGGTTTCCCAGGAAACAAAATAATCCTCAGAAAACTGGCCTGAGCAATAAGAATTCTGAATCTATATTTCTGTCCTCTAGGTCAGAGGAATGAGTACAAATTCAGTCTATGGTCATGTCTCCTGCCATTCAGGGGAAATCATCTTTAAAAATAAGTGTTTTTATCAGCATAACTTAAAGCTCGTTACAAATTCAGAATAATTCATGATCAACACTTTTTGCCTAAAAATTTAAAAACAACAAATACATTTGTATGAACAAAAGAAAGCAATTGAAGAAAGGCCTGTTAACAAATACAAAAATCTTCTTTGAAAAACTGCTCACAAAGGTTAAAGTGTGAAACTCAGAAATCCAAAGAAATGGCTGTTTTTCTTACTGTTTTTATCAGCAGTGTTGTAGTTAGCCCTTTTGACATAGGACTGAAAAATCACTTTTTAATGAACAATACTTAAGATAGTTTATTCTCATTTTAATCCACAGGACTTAAAGCAGCGCCTTGGCCACAGATTGCAGCTCACAGATTTGTTAATCAAACCTGTGCAGAGAATTATGAAGTACCAGCTGTTGCTGAAGGTGAGGGGTTACAGAGGACAAGCCCTGGGCTGGGGAGTAAGATTGGTGAAAGAAGCTGGGTGCAGTGTCGCACACCTGTAATGCCAGCACTTGGGAGGCTGAGGCAGGAGGATCGCGAGTTCAAAGCCAGCCTCAGCAATGATGAGGCACTTAGCAACTCAGTGAGACCCTGTCTCTAATAAAATGCAAAAAAAGGGCTGGGGATGTGGCCCAGTGGTCAAGTGCCCCTGAGTTCAATCCCCAATACAAAAAAAAAAAAAAAGATTGGTTAAAGAATGAGTCTCCACAGGGCGGGGAAGGCAGAGATTCACAGATGAGGAAAGTGGTTTGTTTCTGTAAGAAATATGAAGCTACCTCATTACCTCTGATTTTAAATATTTCAAAGTAAATTTTTTAAAACTTTAATAAGACACCGTAATACTGCCACCTCAGTTTTTCATTTGCCTCAATTTCTGAATCAAAATGTCAGTAAATACTAACTTGTTTCCTGCCAGACATTGGAATGTTAATGATTTTTCTTCAGCTCTGTCAACTTTCAATGTTTCTTAATCTTCATAGATCCTTGGGTGAAATTACATTTTTATTCCCTGCATATCCCACTCTGTTGGCTTAGTGATAACCCTGAATTGATTTAAATTACTAAACACAACTAAAGACAGCACCACATGAAACTTAGTGCCTGGATGGACATCAAGAGGGACAAGCACCCATCCTGGAGTGAAGCAGGAGCCATCAGATTTGGAGTAGCTTTGCCATCAGGATACCTTTTAGTTGTGCTTCTGAGAATTCAATGAGAAAACAGAACTACAGCCCTGAGCCCAGTGCCTTGTGTGATATGAGCAATCAAAAAGTTTAGCCACTGTTGTCCTCACCACTCTTACCTTGTCCTTCTCTCCACTTACCTTGCAGGACTTCCTTAAGTACTCCAAAAAAGCTAGCCTGGACACATCAGAATTAGAGGTACTTTGCGTCCTGGCTGTACCCGTGCAGACCTCCCCTGGGCTCTTCCCTGAGTATCCCCAGCATGGGGGTCTCACCTGTCCTGGGGACTCATCAGAGGATGGGGAGGAAGAGGAACTGAACTTGGTGCAGTGGAGGGGCAGCACTCAGATTTTTCCCAAGGAACTTGAATTTTCGTTCTGCTTTCTCTGCACCCACAGAAAGCCGTGGAAGTCATGTGCATAGTCCCAAAGCGGTGCAACGACATGATGAACGTGGGGCGGCTGCAAGGATTCGACGTAATGCAGCTGTTGTTCTTTGAAAGGGCTTCTCTGCCTTTTGTCCCTTTCTTTTGTTTTGCATTATTTCTTTCCACATTTAGAGAGCAAATCCTTTTTGTTTAGTTTTCTGTCTTCTCCCACTTTACTCAACCTGATTGATATTTTCTTTCTACCTCTTTTTGGGCCCTCTACCATCATAAGAATTGAGTTTCCTCTCCCTGCACTTAAGGTCATGGTAGCTAGGGATGCAGTAGGACCCAGGTGGTCCTATCCTTCAGCCATCCCTGAGAGCTTGACTTTAGGGTCACTGTGTTCTTCATCAGCCTAACAGACTCCCCATGGCTTGCCAGACTCACTACTCACTGCGTATCCTGAAGATAAGCTCAGAGCAGAGTCCTTATTTCCTACTCTTGAGTAAGGAGATGGGCGTTTTTACTTGCCTTGTCTCTGTTTTTCTGGAGAATCAGGTTTGAAGTTCTAGTACTGTGGTTCTCAGATTTAGCATGCACAAGCTCACCTGGAGGGCTTCTGAAGACAGACTCTGAGTATGTGTGGGATTGTCCCTGCTGCTGGTTCAGGACTGCACAGAGCGCCACCGTTCTAGGGTGGAAAAGACTTTCAGACCCCACTCCTACTCTTCAATTTTAAGTGAGGCCAGTGGTTATGCAGAAGCTGGCAAGACTTTTATTTATATAATCATTCTGTTTGAGGTTAAGAGTTCATTACTACAAAAGAAAAAAGTCCTATAAACTAATAAAAGAAAAATACAATATTCTGTGAGAGGAAATATGAAGAAAACAGAACATCAGATAACTTTGAATGAAATGTTTTCTTTTCCCCTTCCTTTGCCCCTTTTTTATTCTTTCAGGGTAAAATCGTCGCCCAGGGTAAACTGCTCTTGCAGGACACATTCTTGGTCACAGACCAAGATGCAGGACTTCTGCCTCGCTGCAAAGAGAGGCGGGTTTTCCTCTTTGAACAAATCGTCATATTCAGTGAACCACTAGACAAAAAAAAGGGCTTCTCCATGCCAGGATTCCTGTTTAAGAACAGTATCAAGGTAATGTCTATCTGTGGAAGTTTTTTCATGTGTTAATATATATACCCATCTTACTGAAAAACTCTTTCCTTTTTATGACAACATATTCTGGCTTATTAAATATCTAGAGAACCTTCTAGGACCCTTGAGAACATTTAAATTTGTTCTAGCCACCCTTTCAACTGTCTGTATTCAGAAACTGCTGATGTCTTGCACATACCTGTCTGACTATAGCCATTCATTGGATAGTGTTTATGTGCCACCCTTTCTTTGATCAGAGAAAATAGCTGCTCTCTGTCTTATTCTTTTTCTCCATTCAACAAGGAAGTACTGAGCACTCAGTGTTAGGCATGGAATTCCAGAGATAGACCAGACAGCTACCCTCGTTTCCCTCATGTAGCTTGCTCTCTAATGGAAGAGAAGGACAAATAAATAGACAAAGAAATTATTGCAAATAGCCCTAAATCTGTAAATCAAGGGTGAGACAGAGAAGAGCAGAAGAGGCCTGAGGCCCCACAAATGGGCCCTAGGAGAAGCAAGCATCTCCCCCAATTTCCTTCCCTCCTCTTTAGCTATGCAGCCTGGGGTCAGAAGGGAGATACATTTCCCTTTGTTAGTACCTCCTACACAAAGCCACTTGGGTCCCTGCAGACCTCACAGCACACTAGTGACATTGTAGCCTCCACGTGCCTGAACCTGGAGCAGATCTGTCTGGGGCACAGCCTTTGGGCTTTAGGGTCTTCTACCCATAATACCTTGCAGAGGCTTTGGGGCCAAGAAGCTGAGGGAGGCTATTGCCTTCACCAGGAGATGACTTGCAGGCCTATATCTGTATCTCATGCCACCTCCAAGACCCCGGCCCCAGCCTTTGGAGGCCCCTACCTGTGAGGCCCTGGGGGCATGGTCTCCCCTGTGCATGATGACCCACCACCCACCATCTGAACTCCCACCTGTTCTTTTCATAAGTCACTAGACAGAAAATTGCTCCATCACTTTAGGAATGTTATTTTATGCATTCTGCGTCTATAAAAATTATTTTCTGTATTTTAATCATGATATCACACATAATTTACTATGTTTTATTGACATTTAAATTTTTTTAAGTGGTATCTTCTTTTATTCCTGAGGAAGCAAGTAAGAGATAAGCACTGGGTCATTGCAGAGGGATTTTTTTTAAAACAGTCCCAGGTCCACATTTCTAGTAAATTGTTCAAGCTATTAGTCAAAGCATTCAACTCCTAATGCTCTCCATGTAACTGAGTGAGACATTGAAAAGCTTCATGATACAGGTTGAGTATCCCTTATCTGAAATGCCTGGGACCAGAAGTGTTTCAGATTTCAGGGGGTTTTGTCTATTTGTTTGTTTGTTTAGAATATTTGCATATTCTGGTTTTCATATTACAATGAAATATCTTGGAGATGGAATCTGAGTCTAAATACAAAATTCACTTACTCTTCACATACACTTTAAACACAGCCTGAAGGTAATGTTATACCATATATTGAATATGCCTGCATTTTGACTATAACACATCAAATGAGGTCAGGTTAGTAGTTTTCCATTTGTGATATAATGTCAGTGGTCAAAAAGTTTCAAATTTCATTTTAAGGGCACTCAACCTGCAATGGTTTCTGAAGCAGTAAAAATGGCAGCTCAACCAAAAAATGGTTGTTTTCATTTTGAAAGGATGAAATTCATTTTGCACTTGGCAACTGGGGATAAATGTGCTTTGATTTTTGTATTGGGGTAAAATTCATGTAATATAATCTACCGTCTTAACCATTTATAAGCATATAGCACAGAGATATGAAAAGTGTATTTATATTGTTGTACCATCACCACTCTCAGCCTCCAGGACTCTTTTCTTCTTACAGAACTGAAACTTTATAGCCGTTAGACACTAAATCCCCATCTTCCCCTTACCACAGCCCTGGACAACCCCATTCTACTCACTGCCTCCTTGGATTTGACTGTTCTGGGGCCTCATATAAGTGGAATCATACTATGTTTGTCTCTTTGTATCTGGCTTCCTGTACTTTAGTTTCTCAGCAGAAAGTTTCTAGAGTTGGCCTGTCTTTGTTGCGTGGGAAGGCCATGCATGTGAGCCTTTCCTCCTATCTAGGCTGAATGATACTCCACTGTACACATACACCACATTTTATCTGTTCATTGGTGAATGGATACTTGGGTTGCTCTCACATCTTAGCTATTGTGAATAATGCTTTTATTTTTTTAAGGTGAGTTGCCTTTGCCTGGAGGAAAATGTGGAAAATGATCCCTGTAAATTTGCTCTGACATCAAGGACGGGTGACGTGGTAGAGACCTTCATTTTGCATTCATCAAATCCAAGTGTCCGGCAAACATGGATCCATGAAATCAACCAAATTTTAGAAAACCAGCGCAATTTTTTAAATGGTAATGTGTGTTGTGTGACTGTGTGCGTGTGTTCTTTCCCTAATGTACATGTTTCTATTTCTCATCTGTCTCCCTTTCATGTTAAAAATAATGAATGACTGAACTTAGCACTTAACATACATCAGGGACTTTCTGTGGCAAATGCTATTATTGTGTCCAATTTACAGATGAGGAAATTGAGGCACAAGGTGGGTTAGTAGTTTGCCCAGAGTCCCTCTGGTTGTCGGTGGCAGTCAGGATCAGGAGCGGCCATCAGGCTCCCTCGCAGCTGTGCTGTTCCGTTCGTTTAGTACAGAATGCCTGCTGCCCTGTCCTGGAAGCAGGAAGCACAAAGATGTAAGATGGAGCCTGGAGGGACGTTGGAGACATGGGCAAGTGTGTTGCACACCCACACCTCCCTTCCTCATTAACAACAAGGCACAGTTTTACCCTTCCCAGTTTCCATGCCTCAAGTGATCATAGAGGAGCTGCAACACAAAAATGGGCAGTACCCACTAGTGACCCCTTTGTGTTTGGTCATCTCCTTGTGACTCTTGGCTTTAATTTGGTGATCAGTGGGGAGCTTGGAGGCTTTAGTCAGCATCTGTATGGTTGTTAATTCTCTTTTCTGTGTCCTTTTCTTAGCATCCATGCTCCATATCTGTGCCCCAATCCAGAAGGGTATAATAATGTCTCTGTCCTAAGAAAACCACCTCCACGCCTTGCATGACATTCTAAAGCCAGGAACAGAGGCACTCAAGGAAAGATCTAAAGTCATGTGGCCCTTTTAGCCAAGTGGCAATCAGCTGCCTGAGTATCCACTCCAGTCTTCTTCTCTCCAGTTCTGGCTAATAATTGTTTTCATTTGACATAAGAATTGGATCTTGTGGCTGTGAGTGAATATAGGTCTCCAAAACATATTGTTAAGTGTTGCATTAAATACCAGTTCATCGCATAGGATTGGTAAATTGCTGGGCTTTTGTCATAGTCTTTAAAAATAGAATGAACTGCCCCATTCTGCAAGCATGACTAGGCTATGATGTTGAAGTTTGCTGATGCCATGCAGTGTAGGTGATGATGATGATGATACAGGATCCTGAATGGGTAGGAGCTGTGGGAATGTTAGCCTCCTCCTCATTCTCTGCCTCCTCCTGTGAGAGGCTGTGGCCTGCACAGTTGTGAAGGGTCTCTGGTGCCAGGATCCTCTTCACCTTTGCCAGGTGGGGACACTGCATCTAATGTCATAATCCACAAAGGTTTGAACACCTTAAGAATTTGGATTAGCGTTTCCATGTATATCTTATCTGGCATGATTCCTGTGTCCTCCTACAGATGACTGTTATGAAACAAAATCCCTGAAGCTGAGAGAGAGAGTACAGCTTCCTGACCAGCAAGGGCCTAATGGAGCTCTTTAACTCCCCTTGTCTGGTTTGTCCAACCTGCAAAACAGAGGTGGTTCATAGAGTCACCACCACATATGGTGACTGAGAGGTTATTTCACCCTCTGCCAGTTTCTTCTTTGTCTACTACTCTCTGGCTTAAAGAGGACCTTTGTAAAAAGTTGCACTAACCTTTCCCACTGCCGAGTCCTAGTCGGCTCCATCTCAGCAGCACTGGGCTTCCCAAGGCCAGTAGCCACTTCCCAGGAGTGCAGTGGGCCATGCAGCGGGGTCTACTTAGTGGGGATGCAGGGCCTCTACTTGCCTCCTCTGGGAAACTGAGGTCTCGTGATCTGGTCCTCACTCCCACTGCCTTCTCCTGCCGCCCACCCTTGCCCACAAACCACAGTTCCCTCCATCGAGTCATTTTAACTCTTCAAGGAGCAGAGTGCACTGAGGCCACGCTCCCCTCCATGCTGTGGTGTGGGCCTGCAGTTGCAGGAAGTGTGGATGTTTGCGGCCATGGTGACTAGGTGACTACAGGCTGCCCAGCACTTCCTTCTGGTTGGATGATATCCTTTTTCCTTTGCCCTGTGGTTTGCTTTTCCTTGGTGCCCTGACTGAGTCTGTTCTGCTGTGTCTTGCTTGGTTACAGCCTTGACATCACCCATCGAGTACCAGAGGAACCACAGCGGGGGCGGCGGCAGTGGCAGCGGGGGCAGCAGCAGCGGGGGAGGGGGCAGCAGTGGCGGGACCTCCGGTGGTGGTGGCAGCAACCATGGCAGTGGTCCCAGCAGCTGCAGCAGTGGCCCCAGCTCAAGCAGAAGCAGGCCCTCCCGGATCCCACAGCCTGTCAGACACCACCCCCCTGTGCTGGTCTCCTCTGCAGCCTCGAGCCAGGCAGAGGCAGACAAGATGTCAGGTATGTCTGCTCCCAGCCCCTCACTGCCTCCCCCCCGCAGCAGCCTGGCCTTTGAGGCCAGCCTCGGCCAACCCAGCAGGCTCCCCTTGAGCGGAGACTCCGAAGGTCCTGAGCGAGAAACAGAACCCATCCCCAAGATGAAGGTGATGGAGAGCCCCAGGAAATCCTCCGGGAACGCTTCTGGTGCAAGTCAAGATGGAAATGCCAAGGACGCTCGGGGCAACCTGGGCCCTCTGCCCCTGGGCAAGCCCAGACCTGGGGCCATCTCGCCTCTGAACTCTCCTCTCTCTACCACGTTCCCTTCTCCTTTTGGAAAGGAGCCCTTTCCCCCCAGCAGCCCCCTGCAGAAGGGGGGCTCCTTCTGGAGCTCCATCCCCTCCTCCCCTGCCAGCCGGCCGGGCTCCTTCACTTTCCCGGGGGACAGCGACTCCCTCCAGCGGCAGACCCATCGCCACACAGCCCCCAGCAAGGACACGGACCGCATGAGCACGTGCTCCTCAGCCAGCGAGCAGTCCGTGCAGTCCACCCAGAGCAACGGGGTAAGAACGCCAGGGAGCCTGCGCCCGCCTGCCCCGCCGCCTCTGTCCCGCCAGCTCTTCTAAACCTGTGTCACCGTCGCTCTCCACTCTGCTCCGTACTAACTCCAGCTCTCCAGTGCTGTGTGGCAGTCATCACCTTCTCCGGTACTCCTGGGCACTGCCCAAGTAGACACCTCTGTGGCTTCTCTGTGTGTGCAGTGTGTGTCCGTGCCCGGGGCCTGGACGGACGCACACGGGCACCAGGCGAACACAGACACTTCTAACCCTTCCTGGGACCGCGGACAGCACCCGCTTTCATCTCTACTAACTTGCTCCTTGCTTTGTTCGTGTCTCCTTCATAAGAGAAAGCATATTATTAACCTTCTGAATGCAGCATCTATCAGTCTTTTCAGTTTTCCAACCAGCAAAATATCTTGGAACTTCCTTTTCAGCCCCTGCCTTCTGTGCACAATTTTTTTTAAGGAGTCCTTTTTCCTGCTTTCTACCTTCTACTTAAATCGAAATCTGTACACTTTAAGCTTTTGCTCATCGCTTGATTTTTGCTCTTTTATGCCTTAAATTATCTTTGCAGCATTTTTGACTCATCCAATGAAAAAAAAAATCCCTCAAGAAAACTTCCAACAGCAACTGAAAGCAAATTAAGATGGCAAAATGGGGGGAAGGAATCTGCCCAGTGGGAGTACTTCTCCAGCCCAACTATCACTCTGGAGAAGAGACACTGGCCCGTGGCACCTGGAGACCTGCTCCTGCACAGGCTGCCAGGAGTGCCTGGTGTCTGTCGAGCAGGGGGCGCAGCGGGCGGGCACAAGGCTCTGCCGAGGGGTGTTGTGGCTCATCTTGCTGTCACTCACGTTGTGTTCTCAAGCACAGGGTGGCTGTGCTGGGTTTTCCCCATTCTGTGGCTTCCTCACTGTCCTCCAGTGTTCCCCACACAGCAGATGGTCTGGCCCGTAACACTTTCCTGAAGGCATGCGTGAGGGAATAGAACTGTTCTAATGAGTGTATGTTTGATTGCTTTATAAATTTTTAAATACATTTCCCTAAAAGGGTCTGTGTCTCTCTTTGTGTATGTATGTACATATATATATAAAAAAATCTAGCTTCTGCATGTCTCACCCTTTCCTCTGGACTTCTATTAATCCCATAGTTGGGTTGACTTGATTTTATCCTTTTGTACTATTTTTTGTTACTTATTTTGCTAAACTATATTTACTTGAGAAATAACTTAAGAGATGGGTCTTGGTACACTTATTTACACTCAAGTTTTACTTGCAAAACTGGTTGAGCAGGGGTCATCTAGTGGATACCCCACCATCCTCACTGTCCCCCAGAGCTAGGAAGCCTCCCAGCTAGATTGAGAATGCCAGGTGGGCAGTGAATATGTGAATATGACTCCAGTCAGAAAGAAGGTGCGGACAGCCTACTAACAGCGCAGCGTCTACTCAGTGTGCAGGCGTGGCTCACAGCGGCGTCCTTAAGAATCAGTGAGTTGACAGCTTTGGAGTTCATCCTAAGCCAGACACTTGGCAGTAAGCACAAGAGAAGACTTCAGAGTCTGTGTCAGATTACTGCCCCAGTGCACCAGTGCTGGCCGTCTCTGGACACTCCTGAGTAGACCTGGATACGGAGGCCTCAACCCAGCTCCACCCCAAGACATTCACCTGAGACAAAGTCACAGTCAACCTGTAGCACCTGGTCCAGAGAGTTTGGGGCTGGGAAAGTTACCTTTGTATTCTGTCTCACACTTTTTTTTGTAGGTAACCTGGAAAAAGAAATTGTCGAGAGTGTTTTAGATGAATCAAAATGCCTTACAGAAATGGCCTCAAGCCTAGGAAAAACTCCAGAGCCCCAAAGCAGGGATTTGAAAATGTCCTCTAGCCCTCTTCAGAATTTTAGTTAAAAGAAACTTTTGCCCAGCTTCTGCCAATTTGAGTTCCTAGACCCCTGGCAGATCAGCAGAGGCCTCCTTCCCCCTTTAGCACTTCTGTGGAGCTGTCTGTGGTTACAGCCGGACAGCCATGCCTAGTCCAGGGCCCAGGTCCTCCTTCCCCCTCTAGATGGGCACCTTCTGCAAAGTTCTGTTGAGGCCAGACCTGGTGGGGTGAATGTGAATCAAACCAGAGCATGACTGTATCGGCCCTTCCTATGGCTCTGTGGTCTGGCTTGTCTGCCTTCACCACCTGGGCAGCATTAAAGATACTGATACTCGGAAGTCACTCTTAGTCCTGCCTTTCTCTCACTGGCTGGTGACCTGTGCAGACTCACTCCCCTCCCACTCTAAGGGGCTGATGTCATGCCCACTGGCAAGGTGGTTGTTAGAATTAAGGGAGATAGATTTGAAATGCCTAACACAGCCTGGCACATAGGTCGTGTTCAGAAAATACTAAGAGCTATGATTATGGTGGCAAAATACTCAAATTATAGCCTATTATGATATATTACCCAAAGCAGCTAAGTCACAGAAGTTTTGCGTTTGCATTTTCTAGCATATTTGGCCCTGTAATCTCAAAACTATTGGGTGTCATTTAAGTCAGAATATTAAAGTCCATGCTTTCAACATGGACTTGTACAAAGGAGTAGGCAGAGACCAAAGCCTGACATGCTTGGCTGAGCTGAAACATCACTGGCAAGTAGTGCATGTTTATGAGGGACAGGAACAAGCAGACTCCTCCTTGGCAGAGATGGGCAGCAGCTCCGTCTCGTTCTATTTAAATATCCTCTGCAGCTCTAGGTGCATAGTCCTGGTCCCTGGAATTCCCAGTGGCTGGCTTGTTGGCCTTCCCAGGCTGAGCCTCACAGAAGGGCAGGAAGTTTTCATAAGTGTCCCCTTCACCGTCTCAGGACAGTGGTCAGCAGTCTCTTCAGCATGTCCTGACACAGGCTCCATAGACAGGGCCGAGAGCAGGTATGTCAGGTTGTCTCCTGCCCAGGGGCCTGAGAGCCCAGCAGAGGCTGGTACCTTCGGAGCCCTGGACATCAGGGGAGCATTTGAAAACAAGCTCATGGAGATGGGATTCTAGATGCCGTTTCCCTCATCCTAACTTGATAAAGGGGACGTGGGCAAGAGTAGCTCGTGAGTTGGCAGTGGTCTCAACTCTATTTCTCCTACCCGGAACAATAGGTCACTTTTTAAATAGAGCTGGGAACAGACAACTGCCATTTGTTTCTATTTATCAGCTTGCACCCCTGGCTCCTGGGCCTGGGTAGGTAGCCTGAAGAAATGATCTTTGTTTTACAGTCTTAGCTCCTTGACTGAGTCGCCCAACAGATATGGAGTGCCTACTATATATATCAGTCACTGGGTATCGACTGGGGCTGCAGGATGAGGGCAGGGCAGGCACCCCTGAAGGTCTCTTCCCAAAGTTTGAGGTGCAGCACCAGAGGCTAGAAGTCCTGTGATGCTTCACCACGTGTTCTCATGGCAACAGTGCCCTGGGGACCGTGGAATCAAGTAGCAATAAGGGACCATCCACCAAGGGACATATAAAGGAGATGGAGCAACTGTCCCCAAGAGCAGAATAGCTGGTTTCTCTTTTAGGTGTTCCACATTCTTCTTTCTAAAAGGAAGGACCAGAAATGGTTAGGCCGGACAGCAGCCTGTGATCCTGGAACACATGTTCCCAGTGAACATTTTATCTAGAAGATTTGGGGATGCCTTCCGTGTCTAATCTATTGGGCAGTGAGCTGAAATGCCACTCTGTGCCGCTTTTAAACATAATGTTTAACAGTAACATCACTGCATTTGATTAAGAATAACCCAACATGGCTTCAGCTTAAGGACTCGGCCTCTTCTGGGAGGGCACAAAGAAAAAGATGGACCATGACATCATGAAGCTTCCAAGAAGTGTCGTCATTGCAGTGGTGTTTTTAAGATTGTTTCTAAATTGCTTTCCAGAGATACCCTGATTTTTGCTTATTGAAAAAGGAGTGCTAAGGTAGCTAGAGAGAGTGAAAAGGGAAAGTGGGGGTTGTCTCCATGTCTGTCTGGTGAGCCCTGCTCTGGGTCCTGGTGCTGTGGTGCACTGACCAGTGACATCGTGCTGCCAGCTCCCCGCTCAGTGCCCATGTGCCTTTTTTCTTCATCTGTCCCTCTCCAGAGTGAAAGTAGCAGCAGTAGCAACATCTCCACCATGTTGGTGACACACGATTACACGGCAGTGAAGGAGGATGAGATAAACGTCTATCAAGGAGAGGTCGTTCAAATTCTGGCCAGCAACCAGCAGAACATGTTTCTGGTGTTCCGTGCCGCCACTGACCAGTGCCCCGCAGCCGAGGGCTGGATTCCGGGCTTCGTCCTGGGCCACACCAGTGCAGTCATCGTGGAGAACCCCGACGGGACACTCAAGTGAGTGCCGTTGGGGACGCCAGCCCCACGTGGCAGCCAAGGGGAAGAGGGGCCCGTGCACATGGGACATCGAGACTCTGGAAGGATGAGATGTGGAAGGGAAAGTTGTGCCAGCATCTGTGCGTGCAGGCTCACCTCAGAAAACGTGCAACCCGAAGCAAAGACAGTCCTTCCTGTCCCTCAGAGTTAGCCTAGCAGGTTCCTTTAATAATCTGTATTTAGAAATACGTGGCTTTTTTAGGTCACAAATAAGTCCCTGGAGGTTTTACATGCAGGAGAGAGGCCCTTCTGAGGTCCCCTGACAGTCAGGACGTTGGCTGGGCACATCATGAAGATACTTGTTTTCTAGGCTGCAGGGAAAGTCCTGTGTGATTCCTTTACCATCCCTCCTTACATACTGGGAGATTAATTCATTTAAAGAAACTTGAAACTGATTTTTCTGCATTAAATGGTTTATTGTTGTTGTTTGTTTGTTTGTTTTTGTACCAGGGATTGAATCCAGGGGCACTTAACCATTATGCCATATTTCCAGCCCTTTTTATGTTTTATTTTGAGACAGGGTCTCGATAAGTTGCTGAGGCTGCCTTTGAACTCACGATCCTCCTACCTCAGCCTCCTGAGTTGTTGAGGTTACAGGTGTGAGCCACAGCACCCAGCTAAATGTTATCTTAAAACAGAATCAGTGATTTTTAAAACCTGTCCCTTCCCTGAATCTCCTTGAAATGTTCACTGTGCTAGAGGCCAACCAAATGGTTTCTGGGACTTGAAATGTTAAAGAACTTTGTGGTTTTTGACCCTTCCAAAAGACTGGGCACAATGGCTACAAAAGGGTCTTAGCAACAGCCTGTGGATTTAACACACCACCAAGACACTGCAAAAACCATCCCCTCCCTCCCCATGACAATCCCTTGTCCTATTTCTCCTTGATGCGCAGAAAGTTGACTCTAGTACGTTGTTCAAGAATCCCATCTTACGGTTTTTCATATGTCGGTTGCAGTAAGTGGGCTTGAAAGATCTAAAAGTCATATTTTGTGTTTTGTTTCCTTGAAATATATTCTTGAGCTCTGTATTAGGGTTCTTTAGAGAAACAGAACCAATAGGAGGGAGAGAGGGAGGGAGAGAAAGAGAGAGAGGTTGAGATTATAAGGAGTTGGCTCATGCAGTTACGGAGACTAGCAAATCCAACTTCCAACAGTGTAGATGAAGTCTGAGGCAATCTGCTGGAGAATTCCCTCTTGCTAGAAAAGCCAGACTTTTCATTCTAGTCATGCCTTTGACTGGCGAGATGAGGAGTGATCACTTTACTGATCAAAATCATCATCTCAATGAGAAACACCCAGAACGTTTGACCAAACATCTGAGCACCCTGGAGCCAGGTCAGATCTACACAGATTTAACCATCACAGGCACCTTTGTATTTTAATCCTTAAAATTTGAGTTAAGAAATTATTGGTTTTCTCTCCCATTTCTTGGTTATCGGTGGAGATCTCTGTTACTGAAGGGTCCTCAGCCACTACCACCCATCTTGAAGTGAACATCCTGCTTCTAGGATGCTCTCAGGTATGATGTGCTGAACATCGGGAAGGCACAATACTAACTGGTCTGTCTCTCCCTAGGAAGTCAACATCTTGGCACACAGCACTCCGTTTAAGGAAAAAATCTGAGAAAAAAGATAAAGACGGCAAAAGGGAGGGCAAGTTAGAGAACGGTTATCGGAAATCCCGGGAAGGGCTCAGCAACAAGGTATCCGTGAAGGTGAGTGAGAATCCCCAGGCACCTGTGGCGTCCCTCCATGAGCAGGAAGGGAGAGACACTGCAGCCGCACAGCCTGCACCTGCTTGGGAATGCTCTCCCTCGCACCACGCCTCCCTCCTGCCCTGCAAGCAGGGGGCAGGGGTGTTTGTCCTGGTTCACAGACTCCTGCATACTAGGAACCAGGTCTGCACCTGTACATCTCCCCAGGTGCACACAGGGCTCCAAAGGATGTAGTTAAGTCCTCAGGTGAAACATAGAGGCTAGATTCTTAGAGACTTGAGTGCAAAGTTCTCAGAAAAGATGCAGGTTCCGTGGCTTTAACGAATTCCCTCAAAGGTGGCCTCAGTCAGCTTGAAGCTCCTACAGTCAGGTTGCCTGAACCCTATGGGAGTTCTGCCTGGAGAAAAAGAAAAGATTTCCTGAAAGAGACCCAAGCCACCCTGGGGCCAGCTGGATCCACCCATTAGTGTGAGAGAGATGGACATCTCTGAGTTGAAGGACTATGTTTGTGGGTAGGAAGAAAAAATTCACCCAAATTGGTCTGATAAGAAGTTTTAGGTGCTCTTAGTAGCAGTGAATGGTGGTCTGCATGGATAGACACGCAGGCAGCCAAGTCATATTTCTGTTCATCTTCCAAAAGGAAATGTAGTCCTGGAATCAAAGTAATCTACCTGAAAACAGCTCATGTTTTTCGTTAATACCTTTTATGCCTTTTTCATTTCAGCTTCTCAATCCCAACTACATTTATGATGGTGAGTTCTGCCACTTTTCCTCTAGTCTTAGAGTTCATAGGTCTGCGGAGCATTTCAGAACACTCAGGTACAGCCTCTGGAGAGGGTTTCCTGGGTGCTCTGGGCTTCGGCAGCACCTTAGGTCTGACTAGTTTGTTAGGGATGCTTGGAGGGTATCAGGGAAGAGCCAAGGGTAACTGGCATTGACCAACTTGTTTCTCCTGCAGTTCCCCCAGAATTTGTCATCCCATTGAGTGAGGTCACATGTGAGACAGGGGAGACCATTGTTCTTAGATGTCGCATCTGTGGCCGCCCCAAGGCCTCAATCACCTGGAAGGGCCCTGAACACAACACCTTGAACAACGACGGCCACTTCAGCATCTCCTACAGGTGAGGGCCCACTCTGGGGGGTTCACTGGCTGGGAGCACAGTATTGCTACATGGTGAGTGAAAATGCCTCTTCTCTGTGATGGACGTGATTTCCATGGACACTGCAACATTCACCTGTTTGTGAAGGTGCAGTTCATGCCCACATGTGCAATACAAGCTGCTTAAAATTCCTCCTAAGTGCTAGAGCTCCTAACTGCCTGTGTCTGGGGAGGTTAGAACTGGTGCCCAGGGTGCTGAACTTTCTGATGCCCAATGTGTCCTTGTGTGTGCCAGTGACTTGGGGGAGGCCGCTCTGAAGATCATTGGTGTGACCACGGAAGATGACGGCATCTACACGTGTATTGCTGTGAACGACATGGGTTCCGCCTCATCTTCCGCCAGTCTGAGGGTTCTAGGTAAGCACTTGAGCTGCGGGACACATCTGCCAGGAGTCTCTAAAGCCAAATGTGCCCCACACTTGTCACAGCCTGGAATTTAGAATAAGTCACTTTCAGAGCCTTCCAAAGAGAGCAACACACAGCAGACGATCGTTGGGGATGTCACAGGGGAGCACCCTCTTGGCACCTCACGGGAGTACAGGGGAAGCCCCAGTGGACACCTTCCTGGAAGGAGGACAAGGGAAGGCCTCTGGCCACCACACAGGGTACCTGGGACACTGGTTTCCGGTCCGAGTTGGAACAAGGTACCTTTGTGCTCTTAGTAACCAAAAGCATGTTTTTTACCTAGTAAAGAACATGTACCTAGTTTAAGTTGGTTTCATGAAAAATACTAGTAAAAAGAAACAGGAGTTCAGGCGACAGAGCCGACCCTGTCTTAGATCCCAACAACTGCCATTCCAGGGGGTGTAGCTTCCCTGGCCCCTGCACGAGGACCAGGATAAGTAGCTGCCCAGAGTGTCCAGCCAGGAGGGTGTCTTCCTGGGACCTACTCACCTGTCAGAGCCCAGTGCTCCCATAGCCCAGCGGGACCTCCTGCTCACTTCCTTGGGCAGAATCTGTCTTGGGCCTTACTAAATTTCCTGTAGTTGCACTTGACATGAGTAGAGGGCCCAGAAGACCACATCTACTGTGGTTTCCAGTCGCACCTCTCTGGAAGAACAGCTGCATGGCACGTAGATCAACAAGGGCATATGAGAGTTCCCAGCCATCCTCCAGCTGCTCCATGTGCGGGAAAAGTTCAAACCCCAACTGAAAGGGGGTTCGTGTTCTAGAGAGGCTTGTGTGTGAACAGGAAACAGAATCTGTTTAGAACTTTTATCCCATTTGTCTTAATCCCATATATTTTAACTTCATTAAATCAGAGAAAGATGGGGCTGTGGCTGTGGCTCAGTGGCAAAGTGCTCGCCTAACATGCATGAGGCACTGGGTTCAATCCTCAGCACCACATAAAAATAAAATAAAGATATTGAGTCTACCGGGCTGGGATTGTGGCTCAGCGGTAGAGCGCCCGCCTAGCACGTGGGCGACCCGGGTTCGATCCTCAGCACCACGTACAAATAAAACGAATTGAATAAAACACATTGTGTACAACTAAAGCAAATAAATAAAAATATTTTAAAAAAAAAAAAGATATTAAGTCTACCTATAACCAAAATAAATAAATAAATGTTTAAAAAAATCAGAGAAAGAACATGCTCTAATTTTTGGATCATGACACAAGAAGTAACAGTCTTGCATTTGACCCTTAAAAGTCATAGATTTTGTAATTTCTGAAAGGTATCACAGAGATACATAATTGATTATTTTTTAATAAATCACTACTGAAAACCAAGAGTTGGATGTAGGACCACTCATGCCATGGAGATCTGAGTGAGAAAGTAAGGGAAAAGGAGGTGTGTGGTTATTTCTATCACAAAAATGCACATGTGCAGCCCCTGAAAGTCTTTAGAAGAATATCCTGTTGTCACATAGGCCATTCCAGGGTGACCTTACTATTTCCAAATTGTCTTCTGTGAGAAGCCATTTATTTTCAGGAATTGATGATTTGATGTTAGGGCTTTAGCATGTTCATTAGCTGTTTAACTCCTGTCCTGTCTGTGTAGAAGTTGTTCCTTCCCATGAGCTGTCCGGAGTGTGGGCCCACATTCTCTCTGGCCCTGGCTGCCTACCACGCCCCAACACTTCATCGGTGCTAGAGCGCCAAGGTTGTTTGCCATGACTCCAGCTCAGGGCCGGGGAGCTGCTCGGGGGAGTTCCTCCTGCAGCTCCTCAAAGTCCAGGCTGCAGGACGCTAATTCCAAGACCAGAGAACTCAGTTCTGCTGCCACAGGACACGTGCAGGTCCCATGACTGATGGACAGTGGAGAGAGAGCTGGTCAGGGCCCTGGTTTCCATTAGTGAAGAGGAGGCGGCATAGTTAACAGGGTCCCGGGGCCAGTTGGTCATCATGATGCAGGTTCTTGAACTGGTTGGTGGTCATAGAGTTGACACTTAGGTTTGATGTGCTTTTCTACATATATATGTAATAAAATTAAATAAAAATGTTTCTTGAAAAAGAAAAATAAGCCCTCTCAGTAAAAAATAGAGAAGGGGAAAGTATTGTCTTTATATAGGTAAAAATCCAGTAGTACTTAATGGGATTTGGTACACATTTCAAAACTGCCTGTACAGTGATTTTATTTTCATAAATGAGACTCTCAGTAATTCTCCAGTGTGGTGAAAGCTGTGATGAGGACAGTGTTAGCCCACAAACCCTGTGGCACAGCCAGAGTTACCAGCCTCACCATCTGTAGAGCTGAAAGGAGTAAGAATGGGCAAGCATTAACAAAAACGACCAGAGTGCGTCCTCAGTTGACGTGAGGGCAGTGAAGTCTTCACTTCCTGGGGGTGTCCTTTGGAGAGTCTTCAAGGCTCGTGTGTTAGGACACTGGTGTGAGCCGCAGAGCTGGGTCAACCATGCATTCTGTATAGTCCAGTCGCAGCCCCAGGGCTCCACAGCAGCAGCCTCCAGCAGAGGTGCCGTCCGCTCGCCATGAGGGAGATGATTTCTAGCCCTGAGTGACTTGGGAAAGGAGCGTAGAGGAGGCACCTCAGTCCCCTGAGCCTTGAAAGACAAAGTGGATTGGAAGTGTTTCAGGAAGTGCGTCCCTGGTGAGAAAACTCAGGTGCTCTAGCTGGACTGAACCACAGGGCAGGTGAAAGGGCAAGGAGGAGCTAAGGGGAGGGAAAAGCCCAGGTTACAAGGGTCCAAAATGCCCGGTCGCTGAAGAAGTCCTGGGAACATGATGAAAACTGTGTTCTTGGTGCCGCTGGCAGCTGGTCTCAACAGGTTTAAGATTGTTTTTACAGAAAAAGTGTAGAATGTCTATTTTCCTTGGGTATGTGTAATGCTAGATTTATTATTAACAAGTGATATTCAGTTGGCACTTGTATAATAAAATCATGTCTATGTTTTCAGTATATTTATAATTTATTAACTATAAAAACTGTGAACATTCAGTAAAGATACGAAACCCATGATTCCTCATGTTGTGAAAGGAGACAGAGCTTTGAGGCTTTGTGGCCCTGTGACCAGGAGGGGACACTATAAAGCATTACTGCCCATGCTAGCAAAACAGAAGACATATATTAAAGTTTTACATTTTTCCTAGTAAATATATCTTGAAAAATGAAAGTAAAATTAATTTTACTAAAATATGTAATTTTATTCAGAATATCTAATTTTAACAAGAAATCAACATTTTATAAAGTATTCATGAGACATTTTACCTTTTTTCTTCACGCTAAGTCTCATTAATCCTGTACTTACATCACTCACAGCACATCTTCACTCAGATGAGCCACATTTCAAATGCTCGGAGGCCACACGTGGCTGCCATGTCTGAGATGTGGGTCTGAGACTCCTTACCAAGGAGCCCCGCTGTAAACACTCAGAGGAGATGCTGCTCTTTTTGCAGGTCCAGGGAGTGATGGGATCGTGGTGACCTGGAAAGACAACTTTGACTCCTTCTACAGCGAAGTGGCTGAGCTCGGCAGGTACCATGTAAACCCCAAAGCCTCTTCCAAGAGAGCAGAGAGTAGATTTTATAAAGTTAACGAGGTGTCTTTCCATCAGTGGAAGTTAGTGTCTCGCATGTGAAGGGTGACCTCTCGTTACTTCTGGCTAGTCACTGAGGAGGGAAAGAAGCTGTTTTCAGCTAGGGGTCCCACAGAAGCGAATACCTCATGCCATACGCCACCACTGATGGGATGAAGGAGCTCCCTGCCTATGCATCTAGAACAGTGCTAGCTAGGCACCACCCTGGGAGACTTCAGAGCAGAATCACACACAGGCTCTTTGTAGGACTTGATTCTGTCATAGAATTCTAGTTGAGAAGGGCTAAATGTGTCATTTGGGTTTCAACTATATCTTGAGATTTAAAGGAATTATAACATAATTAGACAAGAGTGTCAGGATCCTTTTGACCAAACTAAGAGAAAGGTGTCAACACGGAGGGTTGTTTTCCTCCAGCAGAGGCAGCCAGGGCTATGGTGGCTCAGCAGTGCCACAGCCAGCCAGGCTCCTTCTAGCTCTGGCTCTGCCAGCCGTACTACACAGCACTCACCCCATCCAAGCACTGTGTCCCATGGACAAGAACGGAAGGTCAGAAAGCATGACTACTGTGTCAGTCAGCTTTTCATCACTGTGAACCTGACAAGGACAACTTAGAGGAGGAAAAGTTTATTTTGACTCATGGTTTCAGAGGTTAGTCCATGTGGTCCAAGTCCATTGCTTTGGGCCCAAGGTGAGGCAGAACATAGTGGCAGAAAGGCATGGTGGAGTGCTGCTCTGTTCATGGTGGCCAAGAAGCAGAGGGAGGGTCCACAGGGAAGAGGAACCTTTCCAGGGTACTCCCCAGTGACCCACCTGCTCCAGCCATGTCCTGTCTGCCTACAGCTGCCACCCACTTACTCCATTCAGACTAGGTGAGGCTGATTAGGTTATAGCTCTCATAATCCAATCATTTCGCCTCTGATCATTGCTACATTGTCCTGAGCTTTTGGGGAACACCTCATATTCAAACCACAGTCAGTGAGGCTGTCCTGCATTCCTGTGTCTCCTGTTACTTGTCTGCCAGTTAAGCATTGCTGCGTAACAAGCCACACCCCCACTTGCCATCCTAACAGCAGTGGTGTGTTGCTCCTCACACCACTCTGGATTGACTGGGCAGGTATTTGTTGGCCTGTCCTGGGCTCAACCAGCTGACAGGTCCATGCCTCACTCACATGTCTGAGGCCCCATCAGAGCTGCTGGCCTCTTCCCACACAGACATTCACCCTGGCTTCTCACCTGATGGCCAAAGCATTCCGAAGGGCAGAAGCTGCAAAGCCTCTTAAGGTTCAGTGTCAGAAACCAATAGCTGAACTTCCTCCATATTGTGCAGTCAGAACAAGTCACCAGGCAACCACCCAGTGACTGGGAGGGGAGAAGAGGGACACTCCACCTCCCAGTGGGAGAAGTAGCAAGCAGGGAGTGGTACCTCTAAGCTCCCACGGCCTGCCCTGCCCCTGCCACAGTTTTACTTAGAGTCCTCATGTACACAGTAAGCTCACCTTCCCTCACCCCCAGGTCCCGTCCTGTCTGGAGCAAGCTTAGGCCTGAGGTGCAGAGTTGTCTTATCCAAAGAGAGTCGAGGTGCAGCCTGGCTGCAGATGCGTCCCTCGGTACCGCTCCAGAGACCATGAGCTAGAGTGACAGCTTGCCTGGACTGCCCGTCTATCGCCAAGCGAGGGACTGCAGGTGTTCCTTTCAGCAAGTGTGGGAGGGGCGCACTGTGCAGGAGCACCAAGAAGTTCATCCCCAGCCTCTGCACATGATGCCCAGAGTTGTACATGTAGACAATGGTAGAAGCTGCCTGCTGAGGCTAAGGCTGTCTCGTGCTGTCACTTCTGCCACATTCAGTGGTCAGGAAGCCACGGAGCCTGCCAGAACAGGCATAAGAAATGGAGGCTGCCACTAGGAGGGAGGAGAGGCAGTGATGCAGTGGAGGGGCCTGGGCACACTCAGGACTTGGGCCTCACAGCACCAACACTCCCCACAGCGTGGCCTGGGGAAGGTGTTCGCCTGGTATCTTACTGCTGTGTGCGTCACTGGGTCTTTCTCAGGCCTGTGCACAGGAGCTGGGTCACCACCCATGGAGGCGGCCTCTGCCTGTTCTCCTTCACATCCTCACAGTGCTCTGGAAATGATCTTCTCCGTATATTCATAGGGGCAGATTCGCTGTCGTTAAGAAATGTGATCAGAAAGGAACCAAACGAGCTGTGGCCACAAAGTTTGTGAACAAGAAGTTGATGAAGCGTGACCAGGTCACCCATGAGCTTGGCATCCTGCAGAACCTCCAGCACCCGCTCCTCGTTGGCCTTCTCGACACCTTCGAGACCCCCACCAGCTACGTCCTGGTCCTGGAGATGTGCGTGCACTCCTGATGCTCCTCCCTGCCGTGTCCCTCAGTCTCAATTCAGAGCACTTCTGTTGATTTTGTTTGTTCTCTAAGGATAGAAACTAGGTTTCTAGAATTCACAGAACTTCTGCCCAGAGACGGCAGCTTTGGGGCTTTCCAGTGCAGGCAGAGGCAAGCGTGGGCTCCACTGGGTGCTGTCCAAGGACAGCTGAGCCTGAGGCAGACATCGCGCCACCAGGGCCCAGGCTGTTCTCCGCCTGGCCAGGGCTCCACAGAGAGGCCACTCTTGGTGGCCTGAAGTTGACCTGACCCCTGAAACCTGCCTGGGGCGGGTGTGCTCAGTGAGGAGGGAGCGGGCTTGCCAAGACCAGCTTGTGGCCAGTCCTTCGGGCATCAGCTCAGGGCTGGCCTGGCCTGTCTCGGGACTCCTGTCAAGTGGGGGCTGGTTAAAAAGGGAGGGCCAGGTGCACTTTCCCTGGAGAGCGCCTGGCCTGCCCCAGCAGCCTCCCTGGTGCTGTTGTACCATTTCAGAGAATGATTCAGACGTATAAAGAGAAAATGCTCAAAATTGTGACATTGGAGAAGCTGTTCTCAACTGGGGCAGTTTCACCTCCAGAGATAATTGGAAATGTCTGGAGATTTTTTTGTTTTTTTTTTTGTTTTGTTTTTTTTTTTTTTTTTTTTTTTTTTTTTTGACTGTGGCAGCTCAGGGAGAGGGTGCTACTGCTTTAGTGAGCAGAGGCAGGGGTGTCTGCAGAGGCACAGGACAGCCTCCAACCAAGACTCACCCCACTCCGATGCCGTAGGGCCCCTCTGCGACACCAGCCCTTGCTGCATTCTAATCTCCAGGAAGCGTCTTCATTTTTTCAATGTTAGGAGTGAGTTCAGGGCTGGTGTGTAGCTCATGGTAGAGTACTTGCCTAGCACATGCAGGCCCTGGGTTCCACCCCCAGCACTGCAGGGAAGCAAAGGTGAGTTCAGAGCAGGTGCTGTGTTGCCCTATGATCTGGCCCTCTGCTACACATCTCTTCTGGCCTTCATGTGGCCCATTTTTACAGAAAAGGAAACTAAGTCTGAGGAAGGTGGGGTAATCCCCTGACTTCAAACACAGATATCTAGACTAGGGCTGCATGCCAGGCACTGCCCTGGTGCATGCCACGTCATCTTCCCTCTCTACCACCCAGTTCCCATAAAGACCCAGATACCTCCTTCCATACTTGCATCTTCACAGTGAGTCAAAAGTCTCTCCAGGGCTGGGAATGTAGCTCAGTCGGTAGAGTGCTTGCCTAGCATGCACAAGGCCCTGGGTTCAATCCCCAGCACCACCAAAAAAAAAGGTCACTCTCCTTATCTAGTCACGCCATCCAGTGAAAGTACAATCCTGAAGTATTGATAACACATTCACGGGGCTGGGGGGGGGGGGGGGGTCAATTGTGCATTTCTTACTAGCCTGAGGAAGTCTGTAAATTGAAGCACTTCGTGACAATGACCATTCCTACCTCTGTAGGGCTGACCAGGGTCGCCTCCTGGACTGCGTGGTACGATGGGGAAGCCTCACTGAAGGGAAGATCAGAGCACACCTGGGGAGGTTCTGGAAGCCGTCCGATACCTTCACAACTGCAGGATAGCACACCTGGACCTAAAGGTTGGCAGGCCCAGGGCTGGACAGGGTGGGTCTGACCACACCCAGCTTGGCCACACGAATACCAGAGCCTGTCCTCCAGAGCCAGGCCAAGAGCTCTGGGGCCTGGGGGAAATGGTAGGGAGTGGAGGGGGATGGGATCCCTGATCCCAGGTCTGTTTCTAAGAGTTGCACTCAGTGATGTACACAGTCAGTAAAATACCAGGTAAACCTTTGAACCTTCTAACTTTTCATGCCACTTTGAGAAAGTTCCTGTGAATTTTACTGAGGCGGCATGGGACCAAGTTCACTGCTAATTTATAAAGAGAAAAGTGTATTGCTTACTGCTGGGAGGAAAACTGAACATCCAGTGTACTTGCCGTGCAAGAGTTCAGAGAGAGAGAGCTGCTCCGTGCTGAGCTAGGGCAGCAGCAGTCCCCTGTTAGCACTTTGCCTCTTTGCCTGGGCTAGAGGAGAATGTTCTTCCTGTTTTGCACATGCAGTTTGTCCCAGTTGACTTCACAGATGCCTTTTACCTCATCATGGACTGCTGACAATCAGAGTAATCTTAAAATCAGGTATGTTTGAAAGTGACAGTTGTCTTATTCTATATTCTAGCCTGAGAATATCCTGGTGGATCAGAGTTTAGCCAAGCCAACAATTAAACTGGCTGACTTTGGAGATGCTGTCCAGCTCAACACGACCTACTACATCCACCAGTTACTGGGGAACCCTGAGTTTGCAGCCCCTGAAATCATTCTTGGGAACCCTGTCTCCCTGACCTCGGATACATGGAGTGTTGGAGTGCTCACGTATGTGCTTCTTAGTGGCGTGTCCCCCTTCCTGGATGACAGTGTGGAAGAGACCTGCCTGAATATTTGCCGATTAGACTTTAGTTTCCCAGATGACTACTTTAAAGGAGTTAGCCAGAAGGCCAAGGAGTTCGTGTGCTTCCTCCTGCAGGAGGACCCTGCCAAGCGTCCCTCGGCTGCACTGGCCCTCCAGGAGCAGTGGCTACAGGTGGGCAACGGCAATGGCAAAGGTGCGGGCGTCCTGGACACGTCCAGACTGACCTCCTTCATTGAGCGGCGCAAACACCAGAATGATGTTCGACCTATTCGTAGCATTAAAAACTTCCTACAGAGCAGGCTTCTGCCTAGAGTTTGACCTATCTTGAAGTTCTTTCTCATTCTCTTTCACCTGCCAATCAGCTGTTAATTTGAATTTTGAAGAGGAAAGAAAAAAAAAAAAGCAAACCTAACTGACCAGCTGCCAGTATGTTCATCGTGTGAAATTGCATTCCAAGTAAGCTGTGCTCAGCGGTGCTTGGACTCCGAGCTGCGAGCTGCGCTGGGGTGGAGGACCTTCACTTACACTCTGCAAGGGCAGAGATTGCGTTGCTGTATCACAGTATTTTATTCAGGTTTCTGCAAAAAAAAAAATAATAATAATAATAAGACTTTTTTAAGCAAACGTGGATAGAATTTTGCAAATTTAACATTTTCAAGATTTATTCAAAGAAAAAAAATGCCTATGTTCAACCACTTGTGTTAACGAACAAAACAAAGATACTGTGTATCTCCGGGGCAGACTCGCCCAGGTGATAGCCACTCCCATGGCCTTGGCTAGCGCTCTGCGTCCACCTGGCGCTGAGATTTTCCAGCCACCTCGTCTGCGTGCGTCCAACGGGACGCCAGACTTGGCTTCTGAAACGTGCATTCAACCTCAAACTTTTGCATAAAATAGAATGAATCGTTTTGCTCTGATGAAATGTAGGCCTTACTTGTATATAAGACTGTCTCTGCCTTCAGTCTGTCATTCCCTGCCCCGCCCCCATCTTCCCGTCAACCCACCACCCACCATCTGGGCCTTCCTGTGGGGGTTCCAGGGTCTACTCATCAAATGAAGACACCAAGTCGGGTCTAGCCCTCTGCCCCCTTCCCATCCTCACCCCAAGCTGTCAATCAGATTGTGGAGCAGTACAGTCAGATGAAAATACTGTAAATGCACTCATTGGGGTTTTTTTTTGGTTTTATTTCATATCATGTGCAATGTTGTGGCTTTAACATTTTATGCAACTATTTATGAAGACCTCTGTTGTACCTGTAATAAATATATAGAAAAAGCACATACTTCGTACAGTGAGCTTTATGGTTTTGTGTGTGTGTGTGTTTGGGGGTGGGGGGTCGTAGCCCTGTGCCATCAATTCAAGGAGACTTAACTCTTCGTGGAATTTGTCAGTTTTGAGGACTGTAAAAAGTGATTTCATACTCTGAATATAAAACTGGATAATAGGGTAATGTTTTAAAATTTATTATGCTATTATTCAGAATGCCAAAGTATTATTTTTTTTTTTTCCTAAAATCAGTCTGGACATTTACTACTTTTTAGACTTTTTGACATTCAACTTTCTGTACAAAAATTGGCTAGATTTTGAGCTTTTGGTAAGAAATTAAAGCCAATTTAGCACTGGCCGCCCTGAGGCTGGTCCCCAATGCCCGTGTCACTGTGGCAGAATGAGTGCTGGTGGGAGGGTTCTTCCAACAAAAGAGGCTGGGATTCTGGGCACGCTTGAATTTTCCTGGATGTCTTTTTACCTTTATTGTTTGAAATACACTATACAAGAGACCAGCCTGCTTCCCAAGCCAGCCAGACATCTGGGTCTTGAGCCATATACTGGCATAGTTAAGCTTTGCAGCTTCCGATGTATTTTATTTATTCTTTTGTTGGGTTTTTGTTTGTTTCTTCTTGTAAAATTGTACAGAAACTTTTTAAAAGAAATTGGATTCAAAACTGGATGTGTATTCGTAACCTCATAACTTTTATTTGTGTATTGTTTCTTTTATTATTTCAGTTAAATTTTTACATTATTTTGCATGTATATTTCTTTGTACAGAGACCTTACATGTTTACACAGTATGATGTGATGTAAATATTTTATTTTGCCATCAGTTATTTTAAAAAATTAAACATATTTGCCTGATCTTTGCGTTAGGCCTTTTATTTAAATTGGTCACTGTTGAATCTGAAAGTGCTAAGAGAGAGACTGAGACAGAGTCCTCTTACAGGTGGGAGAGGGTAGAATGTTCTGGATTGGGTGTCCCCTGTACATGGCCAGAAACAGGAGTTGGTTAGGCTCCTGCAGACTGGTTCACAGAAGTAACTCAAAACACTGGTCTGTCACCAGCGTGTCAGCCAACTAGCAGGGCTGTCGCTCAGCCCAGTTAACAGAACTGGAGCAAAGGGAGGATCTGTTTTTGTCCTGGGCTTGAAAAAGCAAAGTTAACACTGCCATATACTCAAGAGGATGAAGCACTTAGTGGCTCAAGCACCACGTTATGAATGACCAAAGATCCTGCACCTGTGGAGAAGACCCAGGGTCTCCCTGGTCCGCAGAGACGTGCAGCCACTGCCTCCCTGGGTCTTTCTCTGCAGGGTCCTCTCCAGTGTGATTTCACAGCTCCCCTGACAGCACGTTATTTTTTTCTGACGACTGACATGGTCTCTTTTGAGGATTCTCTCTGGCTTTCCTTCTGGCATGGTGACTTTTATTTGGCACATCATAAAGAACAGGTTTCCATCTGCTGAAGTCCAAGGGGAAGGCCAGAGTAAAGGGACATTTCAGCCAAGGTCTCTAGTCAGGACCAGGAAGCTGAGTTCCTGAGGTACACACCCCCCCCCAAAAGAGAGCTGGAATTCAAGGTCCGTTTAGTCCACCCTGCAGCACAGCCTCAGGCCTAGGAGGGCTGGTGGTATTTTCCTTTTTAACTGGACACGCTGAATGAAGCAGTTTTGCCTGTAAGATTAGCGTAGCACACACAGCTCAAAGATGCTCAGATGTTTGGTCTATCATGGTCACTAGATTTTTTTTTTTTTTTCTCAAACGTCAAGATATTTTAGATTCTGCTTGTCAAGCTATGTATAAATATTTTAAATCCTTGGATTCTCTATCCCTAAGGCATCTTTGGGGATGGTGGTGGGAATCACCAGGATTTCAGTAAAATAGAGTATAAATGCCATCTTATTGCAAGTGTTAATCTGAAAGAGATTAGAGCCCTAGGAAGAAAGGCCCCCCTCAGCTGTACATTTCTGAAACCTAACGCTGGAGACTGAAATACCTGAAGGAACTACTAGGGTGCTTCCCAGATTTACACATATTTATATGAGATTTAACTTATACAAATAAAGTATACAAATCCTAAGTAAGTAGCTCAATAAATACCTACACATGTGGACACTTCTGTCATCACCCACAGTGACATAAGGAGCATTGCCATTACCCAGTACCCACCCCCAGAAGAAGCCCCCTCCACCAGAGGCAGCCACTGTTTCGATTCTGTCACCCATAGATGAGTTTGCCTTAGAACTTTATGTAAGAAGAGTCACATTCTATGTAGCTTTTAAAATAGCTTATACTTGGAGATGGCATGCAATGGTAAGAAAAGTGCCCTTTACCCAGTGACAGTCTCTCAAAGACTAATGCAGCGTCACAGCCAGGACGCTAGCCTAGAGATGGCCAGGATGTGCGGCATTTCCATCTCCTGTTGCCCTCTTAGGGCCGCACCCAGCCTCCCTTCTGTCACCACACCCCCTTCAACCCCTGCCAAGCACTTGCCTGTGCTCCCTTTCTACCGTGTGGTCATTTTGAGGCTATTCTTTCTATAAATGGAATCATACCACACGTAGCCTTTGAGATAGGCTCTTGCGCTGAACATGATTCTCTGGAGATTCATCCAGGTGGTTGCATGGATCGGTTTTCCTTTTTATGGTCAGTGATATTTCATGGTACAGGTGTACCATAGTTGATCACCTACTAAAGGACATCGGAGGTTCTGAATATTCGTGTACAGTTTTTTTGTGCAAATGTGAACATTTTCATTTCTCTGGGATAAGATAATTGGCAGATCATATTGTAATTGCATATTTCATTTTTCTGTTTTGTGTTTTGTCTTGTTTGGGGGATGCTGGGGATTGAACCCAGGGCTTGGGCGTGCTATGCAAGCACTCCACCACTAAGCTATATCCCAAGCCCACATGATTTAATTTTTAAAGAGATTGCCAAACTGTTTTCTAGACCGTATCATTTCACATTCTACCAGCAATGTGTGAGTACTCATTTCTTAATATCTTCATCAGTATTTGGTGGTATCACTATTTTTTAATTTGTCCTTCTGACAAACATAATAATAAATATAAACATTCAATAATAAAAATATAATAAACATATCTTATTGTGATTCTAATTTGCATTTCCTAATGGCTTATGATGTTGAACATCTTTTGTGTATTTATTTGCTTATCTATATATCCTCTTCAGTGAAATGTTTGTTCATCTTTTGCCCTTATTATATTTCTTGGTTTTAGTTGAGAGTTCTTCATTCATTCTAGGTAGTAGTTATTTGTTGGAGATATAGACTCTGTAGAGTCTTCATAGCAGGGTCTTTCATAGAGAAAAAGGTTTTAATTTCAGTGGGCTTGGTTTATGAGTGTTTTATATTATGGATCAAACTTTTGGTGTTGAGTCTAAGAATTTTTTACCTCACCCTAGTAAATGTTTTTTTTTTTTTTTTTCTTTTCCTAAATACATTTTTGCTAAAAAAAAAAAAAGTTCTAAGCCTCACATATTACTTTTAAGTCTGTTGTCCTCCATTCTGAGTTAATTTTTAATGAGGTGTGAAGTTTAGTTTGAGGTTCTTTTGCATATGGATGTCCACTTGTATCAGCACCATTGGTTAAAAAGGCGACCCCCTTTTTGATGTCAAAAATCAGTTCAGATTATTTATATAGGGTAATTCTGGGGTCAATTCCCTCCTCTGTTCCATATACCTATTTATCCCTTGACTAATGCCACACAGTTTTGATAACTACAAGTATACATTAAGTCTTGAATACAGGTAAACTTACCTTCCCACTTTTCTTTTTCAAAATTGTCTTAGCTATTTGAATTCCTTCACCTTTCCATATAAGTTTTAGTATAGTGTTATCTATATCTACAAAATACCTTTGGATTTTTTAATATCAATTTAGGGAAAATTGACATTTGGCCATGTGGGTCTTCCAGTCCATGAATATAGTATGTCTCCACTTATTTAGATATTTTTTGGTTTCTTTCTTTAGAATTTTATAGATTTACATGCTTTTTTATATGTTTGTTAGAATATGCCAGGTCCAGTGGCACACGTCTGCAATGCCAGCAACTAAGGAGGCTAAGGCAGGAGGATTGCAATTCAAGGCCAGCCTCAGCAACTTAGTGAGACCCTGTCTCGAAATAATAAACAAAACAAAAAGGGGTGAAGGTGTAATTTGGTGGTTAAGCACCTTTGGGTTATATTCCTAGTACTAAAAAAAAAAAAAGAAGGAGGAGGAGGAGGAGGAATTATACCTAAATATTTCCTCCTAAAACATTTATAAGCATTGTATTTTTAATTTTAGTATCCATTTATTCATTCCTACTATATAAAAATGCAAGTGATTTTTTAATATTTATCTCTTGTCCCATATTTGCTTAACTTCCTTGTTCCAGAGAGTTTTTGTAGATTCTTTGGGATTTTATATATAAATAATCATGCCATCTGCAAATAGGAACAGGTTTATTCCTTCCTTTTCAATCAGTATGCCTTTTGTTTCTTTTTCTTGCCTTACTTCACTGACTTCCAATACTTAATTGAATATACATAGTGAAGGTGCATTTCCTCATCTTTTTCCTGATCTTTGGTGGGAAGGCATTCAATCTTTCACCATTTACTACAATGTTAACTCTAGATTTCTGTAGATGCTTTTTTCTTTCTTCCTCCTTTTTTTTTTTTTTTTCATGTTTTTGTTGATGCATTATAGTGGTATGTAGTAGTGGGACTCATTGTTACATCCTCATACTTACACATGGTGTTGTTGTATGTAATATGATTTGATCAATATTGTTCCCTAGTACTTCCCCTTTCCATCCCCTCCTCTGCCACCTAGGTCCCTTTCCTCTACTCCACAGGTCTCCCTTCTATTTGTATGAGATCCCCTCACACCATTTTTCTCTCTTTTTTTTCTAACTTCCAAACGTGAGAGAAAACATATGGCACTCAATTTACTGAGTTTGGCTTATTTTGCATAATATAATGTTCTCAAGTTCCATTCATTTTCCTGCAGATTACATGATTTCATTCTTCTTTATGGCTGAAATAAAAAAAAAAAAAAACACCAATTGTGTATATATTTCACATTTTCCTTATCCATTCATCCATTGATGGACACCTAGGCTGGTTCCATAGTTCAACTATTGTGAATTGTGCTGCCATAAAAATGAGTGTGCAGAGCCAGGCGTGGTAGCGCACGCCTGTAATCCCAGCACTTGGGAGGCTGAGGCAGGAGGATCAGGAGTTCAAAGCCAGCCTCAGCAATGGCGAGGCACTTAGCAACTCAGTGAGACCCTGTCTCTAATAAAAATATAAAAAGGGCTGGGGATGTGGCCCAGTGGTCGAGTGCCTCTGAGTTCAATCCCTGGTACCAAAAAAAAAAAAAAAAAAAAAAAATGAGTGTGCATGTATCACTGTAGTATGCGACTAATACTTCAGGAAAAGAACCAAGGAGTGGTATCACTGGGTCATGTGTTGGTTTAATTTATAGTCTTTTAAGGAAACTGATTTCCATAGTAGTTGTACTAATTACAATCCTACCAACAGTGGAAAAGTATTCCTTTTGCTCCACATCCTCTCCAACACTTATTATTGTTAATTGTTTCTTTCAAACGAGGTCTCACTCAGACGCTGAAGCTGAGTGTCATGGAAAATGCTATCCTCCTGCCTCAGTCTCCCAAGTCATTGGAATCACAGGCCTGCACCACCAGACCCAGCTATCGTTTGTATTTTTTTTTTTTTTTTTGGTACCAGGATTGAACTCAGGGGCACTCACCCCCTGGGCCACATCCCCAGCCCTTTTTTGTATTTTTTTTTTTTTTATTAGAGACAGGGTCTCACTGAGTTGCTAAGTACCTGGTCATTGCTGAGGCTGGCTTTGAACTCGCGATCCTCCTGCCTCAGCCTCCCAAGTGCTGGGATTACAGGCGTGCGCCACCACGCCTGGCTCCATTTGTATTCTTGATGGCTGTCATTCTAATTGGAGTGAGATGAATCTTAGTGTAGTTTTAATTTGCATTTTCTTAATTGCTAAAGATGTTGAATATTTTCTCATGTGTTTGTTGGGCATTTGTATTTCTTCTTTTGAAAAATGTCTCCTTAGTTCATTTGCCTATTTATTTGGCATTAAGCTTTTTGAGTTCTTTGTATATTCTGAATATTAATCCTCTGTCCAACAGTAACTGGCAAAGATGTTCTCTCATTCTGTAGAGGTTCTGTCTTCCCATACCTCATCATTTCCTTTGCTCTGAAGAAGCTCTTTAATTTGATGCCATCCCGTTTATAAAATCTTGGTGTTATTTCCTGAGCTTTAGGAGTCCTATTGAGGAAGTCATTATCTGCATATGTTGGACCCCACATTTTCTTCTAGGAGTTGCATAGTTTCTGGTGTGATTCCTAGGTATCTTTTAGTTGTTAATGGACCTTTATTTTATTTATTTATTTATTTATATCTGGTGCTGAAAATCAAACCCATTGCCTCATACATGCTAGGCAAGTGCTCTACCACTGAGCCACAACCCCAACCCCAATTCCTAGGTCTTTGACCCATTTCAAGTTGACTTTGGTGCAGGGAGAGAGATAAGGATCTAATCTGCCTCTTCTACATATATAACCAGTGTTCCAGCACCATTTGTTAAAACCTCTCTTTTCCAGAATGTTTTTGGCACCTTTGTCAAGAATCAGATGACTCTATCTGTGTGGGTTTCTCTGTGTTTTCTATTCTGTTCCTTTGGTATGTGTGTCTGTTTTTATGCCAGTACCAGGCACTTAAAATATATATATATATATATATGTGTGTGTGTGTGTGTGTGTGTGTGTGTGTGTGTGTATACATATATATTTATATATTTAAAAACATATACATATATAAATACACATATATAATTCTAATTTCTTATACATGCTTGCAGAGTGCAATTCATTTCGTATTACATATAAAGAGCACAATTTTTCAAGCACTTTTTGTTACTGTATCTCTGTGAAATGGTTTGAAGCTGGGTATTGTGATACTTCCAACATTGCTTTTTTTTTTTTTTTCTTTCTTAGAACCACTTTGTATATTCTTACTCTTTTATTCTTTCAAGTGAGTTAGGACTGTTTTTTTCTGATTAGGCAAAGAATATCATTGGTATTTTGACGGGGATTACACTGAATCTGTAGATTGTTTTGGGTGATTTGGTCATTTTCACCATATTAATTCTGACTATTCATGAACATGGAAGGTCTTTCCATCTTCTAATATGTTTTACAATTTGTTTCATAGTGTTCTATAATTTTCATTATAGAGGTCTTTCACCTCTTCTATTAGATTTATTCCTATGTTTGTTTCTTTGTTGTTTTTTCCCCTTTGTTTTGTTTTTGAGGATATTGTAAATGGGATTCATTTCCTGATTTCTTTCTTATTAGATTCTTTATTGATGTATAGGAAAGCTATTGATTGTTGTATGTCAATTTTGTATTCTCTCTGTAAATGCTTTTTAACAAGTTTAGGAAGTTCTCTGTTCCTGTTTTCCTGATTTTTTTTTTTTTTATCACAAATGGGTGTTGAATATTACCAAATGCTTTTTCTGTATCAAATAAATAAAATTTAATTTTCTGTATCAAATGTAATTTTTCTTTTTTAGCCCATTAATAATGGTTACTTTTCAAATTCCTCGGAATCAACCCCACTTGGTCATGTTGTGTAATTCTATCTTCCTAAACTGTATTTGCTACTATGTTGTTAAGAGGTTTTGTGTCTATATTCATGAGGGATAGTAATCTGAAATTTTTGGTACTATCACTAGCTTGGAATCAGGGTGTATCTAGCTTCATAATATAAATTAGGAAATTTATATTTTTATGGAAGAAATTATATAGAACTGGTGTTAATTATTCTCTTAAGTATTTGGTAGACCTCTCCAGCAGAACCATGTGGGCCTGAAGAACTATTCATGTGGTGTTTTGAATTATACTAACAGTTTCCTTTATTGTTATAAAGTTATCCAAATTATCAGTTTCTTATTCAGTGAATCATGATCATCTGTGCTCTTTAAGAAAGGAATCAATCACACCATATCCAGTTATTCAATCAGTTATTGAGAGAGGAATGCTGGAGCTTCCAACTATGATAAGTTTGTCTGTTTCTCCTTCACATCTCTGTGTAGTGTTGCACATGTTTTGCAGCTCAATCGCCTGAGGATTATTGTGTCTTCTTGATGAATTGACCCTCTTTTCACTATGTAATATCCCATTCTGTCTTTAGTAATTTTTTTGCTCTAATCATTGAATATTAATGTAGTCAATCTTGCTTTTTTAAAACCAATAATTTTCATGGCATGCCTTTTTTCATCCATTCACTGTCAGCAAACCTTTATTATTTATATGTCTCTTATAGAAAGCAAAATAATTGGGTCATATTTTGTAATTCACTCTAATATTTTTAATTGGCACATTTAGATCGTTTATATTTAATGTAATTATTGATAAGTTAGGCTCTTAAGCCTGATATTTTATTTTTTGGCTTCCTGTTCTTTCTGGTCTCCATTTCTCTGTTATTTTTGGTTTTTTGTTTGTTTGCTTATTTGGTTTTGTTTTGGTTTTTGATTGTTCTGTTTTGCTTCCCTTCCTGAGGATGGCTTGAACAGTTTTAGAATTCCATTTATATTTTCCTGTTCTGTTGTTAATGTATTTCATTGTGTGACTTTAGTGACTGCTGTAGGTATTACATTACATATACATAACAGTTTACCTGGTGTCACTTTACCAATTTAAGTTAAATATAAAAAATTTAACCTCTGTGTCATCACCTTCACCTGATTGTAATTTTATATAGTTCCTTTACATACATTTAAAATGAAAATACAGAATGATTTTTTTCACTCTAACAATCAAACACAATTTTTCAAAGAGAAAATTATATTTACCCTTTTTTTTTTTTTTTTTTTTTTTTTGGTACCGGGGATTGACTCAGGGGCACTCGACCACTGGGCCATAGCCCTTTTTTGTATTTTATTAGAGAGAGGGTCTCACTGAGTTGCTAAGTGCCTTATTGCTGAGGCTGGCTTTGAACTCCTGATCCTCCTGCCTCAGCCTCCCAAGTGCTGGGATTACAGGCGTGCGCCACCGCGCCCGGCTTTTACCCATATTTTTCCATGTTCTTTTTTCCTTCTTGATATTCCAAGATTTCTTCCTTTATCCTTTCCTTTCTATTTAAAGAACTTGATTTAGCTTTTCTTTTAGGGTACTTCAGCAGGCAATAGATTTCCTTAGTTTTTCTTCTTCTGAGAACATCCTGTCTTCCTCTTCAGTTTTGAAAGATAGTTTTGCTGGGTATAGAATTCTAGGCAGATGGTTCTTTTCTTTCAGCACAAAAAATGTCATACCACTTCCTTTATATCTCTTATGGTTTCTGATTAAAAATACACTATTATTCAATTTTTTTTACCATATAATTAAAAGTGTTTTTCTCTCATTTTGAAGATTTTTTTTGTTGTTTGTTTGTTTACACAAGTTTGACTCTCATGTGCCTTACTGTGGATTTATTTGTATCTGTAGTTTTATGTCTTGTCCAATTTGAGGTTGTTAGCCATTATTTCTTCAAAGATTTTGTTGATTTGGGTGTTTTGTTTTGCGTAGGATTGAACCAGAACTTCTTGCATGCTACTATGTCCTCTATCACTGAACTACACCCCCAGCCCATCTTCAAGTTCTTTTTCAGCCCCGTCCTCTCTCTCCCCTCCATTTAAGACTCCAATGATATAAATGTTTGATTTTGTGTTATGGTTCCAGGGTCTCTGAGGCACTGCTGCCGCCACTGCTGTTATTCCTCCTTCCCCTTCACCTCCTATTTGAGATATTTTCTTTCTTGTACATATTGCAGAATTTCTACTATTCTGTAACAAGTACACTGATTCTTTTCTCTGTCCACTCTTATCTTCTGTTGAGCCCATCCATGGAGTTTATTTCATTTGTTACATTTATAAGTTCTAAAATTTCATTTGATTTTCCTTTATACCTAAAGAAGGGGGCTTGGTAACTCAGTGGTTAAGCGCTTGCCTGGCATGTATGAGGCCCTGGGTTTGATCCTCACCACCACATATAAATAAAGATACTGTGTATTTATCTACAACTAAAAATATATATATTTAAAAAAGAAACAAAGTCTCTTAAAGCGATTATTTGGGCAAATCACCCCCCAAAAAGAAAAAGCTAGAATACTGACTAAGAAATAGAAAGTTGGCTAAAACTTTCTGTTTATTCATTTCAAAATGTACAAATTGCTTCTTGAAGGATATTTATCATGGCTGCTTTTAAGTTCTCATCAGATAATTCTAACTTCCCTGTAATTTCACTGTTGGCATCTGTTGTTTATCTTCTTCATTCAAGTTGATACTCTTCTGGTTGATAACATGAATGATTTTTGTTTGAAAACTCATTTGTGAGTCTCTGGGTCTTATGATATTTCCTGACCTCATCTGATACCACTTCAACAAGGGAAAGAAGGAGTTGCTGCCTTAGTAATCATGGGCAGCACTGTGAGTTTTGCTAGGCTTCCCATGTTACATGGGAATTGAGGAGGCCTCATTACCTCTGAGTGATGATAAAAGTCCTGGCTTTGTACTAGGCCTCCTCTGATACCACCCTAGCGGAGAGGAGAAGGGGAACTTGTTATTGATGGGTGAGAGTGGAAAAGCAAGAGTCTCACATATCTCCACTGATGTCAAAGTTGGTGGGGACACTGCCCGGCAGGGATGAAAGTCCTGGCTCTCTTTTGGCCTTCTGTAACACCACCTTGGCAGGGGGTTGGGGTGCCCCATCCTATCTGGGAAAGGGTAGAAATCTAGAGTCTAGTCCCTGCTGGTGGGGAGAGGGCCACAGTTTTCCTATGGTGTTTAGCTAGAGAAGAGCCGTTACTATCTAGAAGTGTTCTGTCTTACCATGCTGACCCTTTCCTCATGCTTTTTCTAGAGAGAGCAAGTATGTCAGGGTTTTTTTGTTTTTGTTTTTGTTTTAATTCCACTTCTGTTGGCATTTCCAGGCTGCTGGCTCTTTCTGCTCCAAGTCTGGAATATATGAAAGAAAAAGAAATCCCAGAGGACTCCCACCCTATGGTTCCCCAGCCCTGAGGTCCTAGCTGGTCTGCTGTCTTCTCTTCCCTTTGCAGGATCTTCTTAATTTATATTTTGTATATAATTTCCACAGTTTCTCATTGTGCAGGAGAAACAAAGAAAAATGTGCCTACACCATCTTCCTAGAAGCAGAAGTCCAGTATCAGTGCCTCTCTTTATATCTGCTAGTCTAGGGTTACATGACATTCATCTCCTGAGATAGTTTTGTTTCCAAAAGGGGGAACTCCAAAACCAATGATTGTCAGAATCTAAGCTCTCTGCACATTTTACTGTCCTGCTCATTTCTTGTTGAAGTCTACTAACACACCATAACAACTAGAGCAGAATATGCAGGAGAGGGTAGCCAGTGAGAGATAGGAAATGAGGGACTGGCCAGGCTACTGAGCACCAATGGCAGGGGCAGGCCCCAGCTGCTTCTGCAGTGCTGTGACAGAGCACGGCAGGAGGGCAGGCAGAGGCTGGCTGTGCTCTGGAGAAGCACCTGGTGGGAAGGAGCAGGACAGAACTTAAATAACGGTTAGAAGAGAGAATGCAATAAATTGTGTAACACAAGTTCTGAGACAACAGAAAAAGGCACGTGAAAGGAGGTGGGTCTCCAGGCTACGGCTTCAGCCTGCGTCCAGATGTCCAGCTGCCCTTCTGATAGCAAGCAGTTGGGTGAGGAGGGTACGATTCTCATGTGATGTGAGGTGACAGAACATTTGTTTGTTCAGATAGCTCTTTCTTCCATTGGCCATTTCTTATTTACAATTCAAAAATTTCAGGGAGGTTATCTTCCAATCTGTGACTCACCCTATTGAATATAGCATGTCCAGGGCCTGTTTCCAAGATGGCTGCCTTCACTGGAGCAGATTCCTACTTCTCTCCCCCGACCCAATCCTCTGCCCATAGAACATGAAAGATAAAGGCTTTGGGAGGTGAAGGATCTTGGGGAAGTCCAAGAAAAATATAGACTTTAAAACTAATAGCCGGGCGCGGTGGCGCACGCCTGTAATCCCCCAGCACTTTGGGAGGTGAGGCAGGAGGATCGCGAGTTCAAAGCCAGCCTCAGCAATGGCGAGGCACTTAGTAACTCAGTGAGACCCTGTCTCTAATAAAATACAAAAAAAAAGGGCTGGGGATGTGATCCAGTGGTCGAGTGCCCCTGAGTTCAAAGTACCAAAAAAAAAAAACAACTAATTGCTTCTTTTTTTTTTTTTTTTTTTTTTTGTTACTGCTTGTAGAAAGCACAGCTCTCTGATCCATCATTGAAGGTTAAAAACATTTTACTCTCCCTGGCGCGGTGGCGCACGCCTGTAATCCCAGCACTTTGGGAGGCTGAGGCAGGAGGATCGCGGGTTCAAAGCCAGCCTCAGCAATGGCGAGGCACTTAGCAACTCAGTGAGACCCTGTCTCTAATAAAATACAAAAAAGGGCTGGGGATGTGGCCCAGTGGTCAAGTGCCCCTGAGTTCAATCCCCAGTACCAAAATAAAAAAAAAAAAAAAAAAAAGGACGTTTTACTCAGTTGTACCCTGTTTGTCAGGTTCTTTATGACTACGTTTGTCTTCAGTTAGTGTCCTTGTATGGGAAAGAGTACATCAGAACAAGTGACATAAAAACAGGCTTTTGAGATACACTGTATTGATTATTTGAGAACTGCTCACTACACTGTTGAATTGCTAAGACAGGGTAGTGACCTGGTTTACATATTTATTTTAAAATGCTTACATCAAGAGAGAAAAGATGCAAAGCATCATTTTTTTTTTTTCCAAACATGAAAATTACCTCCAGGTGCTAAGCTATTCCCAGCAAGGAGTTTATCACGGTGGGCTCACCAGGGGTGGGAGAAGCTCAGTGCACCTTGATCTTCCTTTTCAATTGTAGGGGGGAAAACTGAGAGTAGGATCATAACTGTGCAGATGTTGAGTTCACCCCCCACTACTTCTCTGGACCAGCCTGTTTCTCTGTGAGCCCTCCTCTTCTTGGGAGACAGGAAGTCAGTGACCGCCTTCTCTGACTACACATGATCTCTACCTAGGTGACCACAGTAAGTCTCTTTCCTTTGTACGTGGCATTGTTACAAATTATCATAAATTTGGTGACTTAAAACAGAAGAAATTTTCTCATGGTCTGGAGACCCACAGTCCACAGCAGGTGTGACCAGGCAGAAATGAAGGTGTCTACAGACCGTGCTCCCCACCCCACCTCCGGAAGCATCACAGGAGACTCTGCCCCGTTCTTCTTCCAGTTACTGCTGGCTGCTGGCATGCCTTGTGGCCACATCGGTTCAGTCTTCAAGGCCAACATCTTCAAATCTTCCTCTGCTCCATCTTCACATTGCTTACTCCTCTGTGCCAAACCTACCCCACCTCCCTCCTGTAAGAAAAACACTTGTAAGCCGGGCGCGGTGGCGCACGCCTGTAATCCCAGCACTTTGGGAGGCTGAGGCAGGAGGATCGCGGGTTCAAAGCCAGCCTCAGCAATGGCGAGGCACTTAGCAACTCAGTGAGACCCTGTCTCTAATAAAATACAAAAAAGGGCTGGGGATGTGGCCCAGTGGTCAAGTGCCCCTGAGTTCAATCCCCAGTACCAAAAAAAAAAAAAAAAAAGACGTTTTACTCAGTTGTACCCTGTTTGTCAGGTTCTTTATGACTACGTTTGTCTTCAGTTAGTGTCCTTGTGTGGGAAAGAGTACATCAGAACAAGTGACATAAAAACAGGCTTTTGAGATACACTGTATTGATTATTTGAGAACTGCTCACTACACTGTTGAATTGCTAAGACAGGGTAGTGACCTGGTTTACATATTTATTTTAAAATGCTTACATCAAGAGAGAAAAGATGCAAAGCATCATTTTTTTTTTCCAAACATGAAAATTACCTCCAGGTGCTAAGCTATTCCCAGCAAGGAGTTATCACGGTGGGCTCACCAGGGGTGGGAGAAGCTCAGTGCACCTTGATCTTCCTTTTCAATTGTAGGGGGGAAAACTGAGAGTAGGATCATAACTGTGCAGATGTTGAGTTCACCCCCCACTACTTCTCTGGACCAGCCTGTTTCTCTGTGAGCCCTCCTCTTCTTGGGAGACAGGAAGTCAGTGACCGCCTTCTCTGACTACACATGATCTCTACCTAGGTGACCACAGTAAGTCTCTTTCCTTTGTACGTGGCATTGTTACAAATTATCATAAATTTGGTGACTTAAAACAGAAGAAATTTTCTCATGGTCTGGAGACCCACAGTCCACAGCAGGTGTGACCAGGCAGAAATGAAGGTGTCTACAGACCGTGCTCCCCACCCCACCTCCGGAAGCATCACAGGAGACTCTGCCCCGTTCTTCTTCCAGTTACTGCTGGCTGCTGGCATGCCTTGTGGCCACATCGGTTCAGTCTTCAAGGCCAACATCTTCAAATCTTCCTCTGCTCCATCTTCACATTGCTTACTCCTCTGTGCCAAACCTACCCCACCTCCCTCCTGTAATAACACTTGTAAGCCGGGCGCGGTGGCGCACGCCTGCAATCCCAGCACTTGGGAGGCTGAGGCAGGAGGATCGCGAGTTCAAAGCCAGCCTCAGCAATGGTGAGGCACTTAGCAACTCAGTGAGACCCTGTCTCTAATAAAATGTGGCGCAGTGGTCGAGTGCCCTGAGTTCAATCCCCGGTAGCAAAACAAAAAACAAAACAAAACAAAAAAACACTTGTGACGGTGTTTAGTGCCCAGCTGGATAATCTAGGATGATCTCTCGGTATCCCCACCCTCAATCACACTGCAAAGACTTTTGACACAAAGAGTAACATTCACAGGTCCAGAGATTAGGACATGGCTGTCTTCTAGAAGGCCACTTTCAGCCCATCATACCATCTCTGCACATTTCCATGCCAACCATTAACTTTGTCTTCAGTGCCATCCCCTGTGCTCCAAATAACTACCTAGTCTCCGTGGATGTCCAAAAACGCAACCCTCATCTAACGCCCAGTTGACCACTTGCCCCAATGCTCAGACAGAAACTCCAGAGCCGTTGTTTTTCCTGCCTCTCCCCTACCTTGCATTTCTACCAGCTCTACGTTCACCTTCAGACAACCCTTTCACCACAACCCCACTTCACTCAGGTGCCCACAGAGGCCTTCTAACTGGACTCCCTGTTCCATTACTTCCTATTGTGCGTCTTCTGTCCATTACTTGGTTGCAGAGTCAGCATAGAAACATGGAAACCAGATCAGAGCCTCTCCTGCCTGACCCTCAGGGGGCCTCCTTTGGCTGTGCAGACCACACCCAGCTCCTGCCAAGCTCCTGAACTGGGCCCTGCAGAACTTGGCTGTGCCTGCGTCTCTGCCTACCACCAGCACCCTCTCCTGGCTCCCTCCTCTCTGACCACTTGGCCTTGCTGGGCCTCAACAGACTGCCATCTCCGCTCCTGGGGCAGTCACACGTGGGCACCTCTCTACCCAGACACCAACGCCTCCTGGTTCTCTGACCGCAGGTGGGGAGAGGTCGGTTTTGAAGCAAAGGCCCCTGGCCCTTCCAGGAGCAGCTCCTTCAAACTCTCTCATGCCCTGTTTTTTTTCTTGCATTGCATTTCTGTATATTAACTGGTACATTTATGATTTATTTATTTCATGCCTATCTCCCCTCCTAGATTTTAAACTTCGTGAGGGCAGGGGTCTTATCTGTCTCATTCATCTCTCTAACCCTGTACATAAGTACTCCCATGTGATTTCTTTATTTTTCCTTTTTTTTTCCTTTTATTCTAAGTTGTTTATAAATGACAGCAGACTGCATTACAATTCATATTACACATATAGAGCACATTTTTACATATCTCTGGTTGTACACAAAGTATATTCACATCATTTGTGTCTTCATACATGCACTTAGGGTAATGATATCCATCTCATTCTTTCTCTCTCTCTCTCTCTCTCTCTCTCTCTCTCTCTCTCTCTCTTTTAACCCTTTTGCCCCTTCCTTTCCCTCCCTCCACATCTTCCTTTCTAGTGTTCCTCTAATCCTCCTATGCTCCCTGTCCCAACCCCACGTGACTCAGCCTCCTTACATCAGAGATAACGTTCGGCATTTGGGTTTTTGGGATTGGCTAACTTCACTTCTGTGTGATTTCAAAGCATGCAGATCCTTCCTGGATGATGTGCTTCCACAGAGGCTATTTTACTTGGCCACAAAGAAAAGATGAAAATTAAGGAATAAGATTTCAGAAGTCTGGGTGTTTAAGCTTTGGGAATTTTCTTAATTCATTTCAACAAGGACTCCCCGCCTCTGAGCCCGGAGTGTGGGCCTTGTTGAGAGCCTTGATGGAGGCAGCGCTGCCTGATGAATAGGTCCAGGAAGACTTGGAGGGGGCCGGGGGGCCGGCGTTTGTTTTTTTTTTTCCCAGTAATCTGGTAGTTTCTATGGGTCCCCAACCAAGTTTTACCTCAATCAGGGCTGTCCAAAAGCACTTTCTGTGGTGGTGGAAGTGCTCTGTGTACATGCTGTCCGTGACAATGACCGCTAGCCACATGTGGCTCTTGAGTACTTGAAATGAGGCTGAAGAAGTTGCCTTAACGTGGATTATGTTCTGTGTTAATAGCTCCCACGAGTATAGCTGAAGATGCCTCACCTGGTCACCTGGCCCAGGTGACCCCAGGAAGCACCTGAGTGAGTTGTGGGGCTCTCCCTCTTCAGGCAGTGCAGTTGGGACAGCAGGGACCTGAGAGCAGGGGGGAGGGGTCTCTGATGTGAGGAGCAAAGCCTCAACGTGTCGCGGCATGGCCTTCTCTGTGGGCCTCATGAATGAAACTTCCCACAAGCAAAGGCGCAGAGCCTGATGGTGGGCAGGCAGGTGACAGCAAAGAGGTCCTGCCCCAGGTGGGATGCAAGGACAGGACTGAGATGTCCAGTTGGAGAGGGATTTTCTAGGACATCTGCCCAGGAAGGCTGGTTCCAGGTCTTGAGAAAGTCAAAAGGGAAAGCACAAAGGGACTCCTTCCGGGGGTCTGGGTTTCTCAGGAGGGGCAGCATGAGGGGGTCTTGTGGGGACTCAACAGGGCCAAGGAAGTTCAGCCCCATCAGGAGCAGAAAAAAACCTTCTTCACCCCCCAAAGCAATACTTGCTGCTGTGCCCAGCACGGCCAGCCCCTGACGCACAGGCGCATGCGCAGTAGCCCCAGAGCTGTGAGGGTAAAGGCATTTCATCCCGAATTTTAGCAATGAGTAACTGAATCCCAAAATTGGAAATGAGATTTTTAAATGAGCCTACGGAAGAATGTACGGACTGGCCAAGCACCAAAAGTGAGTGAATAGTGAATGAGATTCCTTCCTGGGGGGATGGGTGTGTGCGTGTAGAGTGTCCACCAGGGTCCTGTGGGAAACACGTGCCCACTCAATGGACAAATGGAGAGTTAGGCAAGGGGCCATGGCAAGGTGTGGGCAGGGGCATCGGGGCTGGTCCCTCAGATGGAGAGGGCCTCCTGCCCAGGAGGGAGCCTTCTGTGGGATGGAGCGGCCAGCCTGAGGAAAATGTAGGCTCAAATCTACATTATGTCAGCTTAGGAACTGGCTTCCTTAACAAGACTCCTAAAAAGCAAGAAGTAAAATCAAGAATCAACAAATCAGATGGTATCAAACTAAAAAGCTTCTTCACAGCAAAGGAAACAATCAAGAATGTGAAGAGAGGGCCTACAGAATGGGAGAGAAATCTTTGCCACCTGCACCTGAGATAGAGCATTATACCTCCAGGATATCTAAAGAACTCAAAAAACTTAACCCCCCAAAATGAAATAACCCAATCAATAAATGGGCAAAGGAACTGAACAGGCACTTTACAGAAGAAGAAATATGATTGGTCAACAGATATATGAAACTCTCTAGCAGTCAGAGAAATACAAATTAAAACTACACTGAGATTCCATCTCCGTCCAGTCAGAATGTCAATTATCAAGAATATGAGGAACAATAAATGTTGGTGAACATACAGGGAAAGAAGTTCATTCATACATTGCTGGTGGGACTACAAATTAGTGCAACCACTCTGGAAAGCAGTATGGAGATTCCTCAGAAAACTTAGAATGGAACCACCATTTGACCCAGTTACCCCACTCCTCTGTGTATACCCAAAAGACTTCAAATGAGCATACTATAGTGACACGGCATATCCATGTTTACAGCAGCTCAATTCACAATAGCTAAACTATGGAACCAGCCTAGGTGTCCTTCAACAGATGAATGGATAAAGAAAATGTGGCTTAGGGCTGGGGTTGTGGCTCAGCAGTAGAGGGCTTGCCTAGCATGCCCGGGTTCGATCCTCAGCACCACGTAAAAATAAAGGCATTGTGTACAACTAAAATAAATAAATATTTTTTTAAAAATTCAAAAGAAAATGTGGCTTATATACACAATGGAATATTACTCAGCCATAAAGAGAAATTAAATTATGGAATTCACCAGTAAATGGATGGAACTGGAGTCTATCATTCTAAGTGAAACAAGTCAGTACCCAAAACCCAAAGGCTGAATGTTCTCTCTGATAATGCAGATGCTAACTCACAATAAGGGGGATGGGTAGGGAAGAATAGAAGTACTTTGAATTAGACAAAGGGGAATGAAGGGAAGGGAGAGGGAATGGGAATAGGAAAGACAGTAGAACAAATCAGACATACTTTCCTATGTTCATATATGAATACACAACCAATGTAATTCCACATCATGTACAATCAGAAGGACATAAGTTGTACTCATGTATGTATAGCATGTCAAAATACATTCTACTGTTGTGTATAACTAAAAAGAACAAATTTTTTTAAAAAGTGAATCTGAAAATGCTGCATGCTATATGAAACTCTGGAAAAGGCAAAACTATGGAGCCAACTAAAAATCAGTGGTCACCAGGGGTGAAAGGATGAATAGGCAGAGCCCAGAGAATGTGACATAGTTCTGTTTGATACTATAATGGTGGAGACATTTTACATTATGCATTTGTGAAAAAGCATAGAATGTGTACCACCAGCAGTGGATTCTAAAATGCACGGTGGACTTGGCGGGGAATGATGTGTCATTCATTGATCGTAGCAGATGCAGCCCTCTAGGATGTGATGGTGGGAGGCTGTGGGGTGGGGGGAGGGACTTGGAAACTCTGTACTTTCTGCCTAATTTTGCTGTAAGCCTGAAACTGCTTTTTTATTTTTTTAATAGTCCATTTTTGAAATTCTTTTAAAAATCGCAAATGTGAGGGCTTTGGCTCCCAGACATGGCAGGCAAAGGTAGAAATAGACTGCGATTCAAAGGCGAGGTCCTCAGCGTCACGCACACTCAGGACATTGTGTGCCTGTAGATTTCACTGGGCCCAGTTCTAGGCCATCTCACCTCCGTTCTGGACAGCTATCTCCCCAGCCCACTTGGACCAACATCCCATAGACAACAAGTAGCTGCCAGGACCAAAACCCCAGAATACCCTTCCCCCCTGGATTCTGTAGCTGAGCAGTCCTTTCCTTTGCCCTTGAGGGTTCACTGCAAAACCCTTTCCAGCCCATTCTCTAGCCCCAATTCCTTCCTGCCTCTTGCCTCTTCCCTTGGCCAGGCCAGTGCAAGTTCAAGACAAGGTCAACAGCGTGGAGACCAGGAGGGAGCACAGAAATACCCATCCTTGGAGGCTACGGACCGCTCCTCCCTCTCTGTCATGGCCCCCTAGTCTCAGAGCCTGCAGCTGCTGCCCACTGTTTAGCACCCCTTCGGACTTCACACCCAGAGCCTATTCCAGGCCCAACCCCAGCAAAGCCAAGACAGGACAAACGTGCTCAATGGTTACACAGGCATCCAGCTGAAAGCAAGTGCCAGGTGTGTTGGCTCAGGGAGCATGGGCTGCCCTGGCAAGCTCCCACTGCCTGTGCCACTGCTTGCATAGGAAACCTTACTCATAACCCCCATTTCCTTTTGGACCGTAACCCAGCTTAAAAATTGGGACCTGCTGTGCTCTACTGAGGTGGAAAAATTATGGGCCGTGGGTTTATCTGAACCTCCAGCTATCAGCAAACCTCTTAAACCACCTGCCACATGTCAAGGTGGGTTCCACCAACGGCAGCATATTGACTGTGCAGCCATAGTGGCTCTGTGGGTTGTGTTTAATGAGGACGCCATCTTCAAACTCTGCATTTGTGTTTGCATTGTGTTTATTACTTCTATGCTTAATTTGAAATTCCTAAATGTTTGCTTTAAAAAAAATTGCTGCATTTGGGCTGGAGTTGTAGCTCAGTGGTAGAGCGCTTGTCTAGCACATGTGAGGCACTGGGTTTGATCCTCAGCATCACATAAAAAATAAAATAAAGGTATTGTGTCCATCTACAACAATTGCTGTGTTTGAAAAAGAGTTAGTCATCATTTTACAAGTGCCAGAAAAAAAAAAAGGCCTTTATGAACAACAACAATAACAAAAAGTAAGATTTATGATTCTAAATGGAAAAGACCACCTCCTTCTAGTGAGTCGCATATGTAGTTTACTACCTAACCCTGCCCCTCACTTTTAAATGGTGTTCAAGGGAACTAATTTGTCCTAGGATTCATGAGACAGCATTTGATTTTTTTTTTTTTTTACAAGAGAAATTGGTGGTCATTTCTTTTCAGTTAAGGTCTTCCATTATCCAGGCCAGCAATTAAGACAATGCCTAGAAGGTACGCAAAGCCATCAGGGGGAGGGGACTTGAGCACGTCAGCTCAGTCTGTATGTTGGAGACCTGGAATCCTTTCCCTCCGTTAGCAATGTGGTGGCACCAGCTTTTTTCTTAGCCTGTCTTGGCTCCCTTCACCAGGCAGGAGTTATCATTGGCTCTGCCACTTAATAGAAAGGGGCAGATTCTGAGCTGGGCGTGTGGCCAAGTAGAGTCCTAGCTCAAAGCAAGACTTCCCATTTCCACACCAGTGACTACCCATTCGCCTCATGTGTCTGTCAAAAGACAAAATTATCAAAAAATTAATTTTAAATTATAAAAATAATTGGGGGGCAGGTACTGGGAGAAAACCCAGGGGCGCTTAACCACTGAGTCACATCCCCAGCTCTTTATATATTTTTTTTTTATTTTGAGACAAGGTCTTGAGAAGTTGCTGAGGCTGGCTTCGAACTTGCGAAGCTCCTGCCTCAGCCTCCTGAGCCACTGGGATTATAGGTATGTGCCACTGCACCCAGCCTGAATTGGTTTTTATTTTCAATGCAGGAACTGGGGCAGCATCTCCTCTAAATTTGATGAGCTGAACAGAAGGTGTTGGTTGTATAGGCAGAAAGCGGGTAAAGAGAAACAGGTAACAAAAAGCAGATTAGTTAGCACCAGGTTACCTCAGGTTACTTTCCTGGTAAGGATTAAAGCAGAGAGGACTTTATCATGCCCACTAACCTGGCCGGTTTGGGGATTTGGTTCTCTTTCTCTTTCTCCTAATTTCTTGGTAGTTCAGATCAATGACTTAGTTTTGGCAATATGAAACTTTAGCGTGAATGACTCCATTTTGGTTTGGTCTGCTGGGCCTAGTGCAGGAGTCGATTCAAATGCTCTCAATTTGATTCAAAAATTGGATCCTAAAGTGCTCTCAAGTTTGGCTACCAGGCAAGTCTAAAGCTGTTTCTATAGAATTTTGTTTCTAAGATTTTAAGAAGTAGAGAGGGCCAAGAATTATGCATGTCCCTTAGTATGGTAAGAGAGAGAAAGAGACACCTCTGGCTCTAGCTTTCCCTTTCCAAAACAGGTTCTTCTCCAGATTTCTGTGTATTTTTGTTTGCTTTTAATTTCTGAAGCACTTTGATTCCTCGGGGAGCTCTAATTGTCCGTAGTGGGGAAATATTATGAAATTCTATCCTTGCCTTAAGGTGCTTATGTTTCAAAAAGGGCTGATAAACTCAAAAACACACACACACACACACACACACACACACACACACACACACACACAATTTTAATTTTAAAAAGTATACTAATAGAAATAATAGTTGTAAAGACAGCACTTTTGAGGGTAGCCAGAAGTGCTGTATCAAAGAAAACCAACTCATTTGTAACAATATTTGAAAAAAGAAAAAAAAATACCTAGGAAAAATATAATAAAAGCTGTGCAAGGCCTTGTCAGTGAAAACTACAACATATTTCTGAGAAAGTTTAAAGGCACTAAATAATACAGAGGGAAATACCATGTTCATAGACTCGACAGCTCAGTGTTATGAAAATGTCACGTCTCCTTAAATTCACCCACAGAGTCAGTGCAGCTGCAATTAAACCCTCACAGGATTTGTGAGTAGAAATTGGCAAGCTGATTCTAAAACTGATGTGGAAATACAAAGTCACAAAAAGACAAAGCAATCTTGAAGAAGGACAAAGGTGGAAGCACTTACGTGACTGATCTAAGCCCATCCTAAAGCTCCAGTAACCAGGGCGTGGTGGGATAGACCACCCAATGGGACGAGCTATGTCATCTTTGTTTTATAAGGTTGGGACAGAATTCAGAGACCATGGTTGCTTGGGAGGAGATCCTAGAACAAATACCACCCTGAAAATGGCTGGCCCTTAGGGAAGCCTGGGCTGAACCTCAGGTCGGAGCAACTCAGAATGTGGAAGCCAGGTGTGGTTAAACTTTCCTGGTAAGAAAAAGAGGCACAGAGAGTGGGAAGGGAGGGAGGGAGATGGGGACTGAAGCCGTGACTCGTCATGTCATTCAGAAAGTGACATCACTGCTACATTGAAAGCATCTCTGTGCGGTGTGGACCAAATGACTGGATTAGCACTGACCTGTGTGACCCCAGCACTAGGCAAATACTCAAATGTTCCTTGTGATGCCCAGCAAGGGTACCCGGTGAGCCCAACTATGACTGGGCATTGATAGTGCTCATGTTCCAGACGTTCTGGAAACCTCCAAGGGTAAATCCAAAACAAACTAAAGGAGCAGCTCTGCCATTGGATCTGTTAGACAAAGGTACATTTATATAAGAGAATGCTATACTGTTTATCAGATCAACATGGTCATCTCTCCATGGATTTGGAAAAATCACTAGAATAATTTTCTTTAAAGGAAGACTATGTAGCCGGGCGCGGTAGCACACGCCTGTAATCCCAGAGACTTGGGAGGCTGAGGCAGGAGGATCACGAGTTCAAAGCCAGCCTCAGCAATGGCAAGGCACTGAGCCACTCAGTGAGACCCTGTCTCTAAATAAAATACAAAAATAGGGCTGGGGATTTGGCTCAGTGGTTGAGTGACTCTGAGTTTGATCCCCACTATCAAAAAATAAAAATAAAAAATGGCAGAATGCAAGACAGCATGCATAGACCCTGAATATAGGAAAGGAATTGAAGTGTTTCTATCTGATCCTCGACTCCTTCACTACTCAAGTGTGATCCCGGGGCCAGCAGCAGTCACCTTCCTGGGGGGGTGGGTCATTTCCTGGCTGGATTATTAATTCCAGCCACTCTTTATTTCAGCCAGAATAAAGATCACTGCGCTGTCCTAACCCCTGGGATGCACGTGGAAAACTTGTGTGTGCTCATGGAAGACAAGGGCGCTGGCATTTATATGGCCCTCTCCATCCATTTCTTAAAATCTGAAGGTCAGATCACCATCATCAAAAGCACAGTGCAAAGGTGAAACTCCTCACCAGTCAGTGTAGAGTTCTTAAAATGACAAAGCAAGGGTGGAAAGTTAGCTGGAGTGACACAAATCTTCACCAGAACTTACAACTTAGGTTCTGAGATAAGTAGTGGGTTCTTGAAAGCCGGGTTAGCAACAAAACAGAGTCAGAGCTTGTGGGAGCAGCCATGAGTCAGAAGGGCTGAGAGCTTCTGTCCCTTTGTCCTCTCCCTGTAAAGTCATGTTTCTTCAAGCGAAGTAAACATGCCCTGCTTTGTTAGTCTCGAATGATAAACACAGCAGAACACTTGTACACAGCACATCAAACAATGTCCTACAACAGGAAAGCACTTTTAATCCACACATCACAGCAACCACTTGGAAGAAAATAGAGGGCCTTTGGCCTGAAACAAGACTCTCGAGAAATAGGTTAACCAAATGCACAGCCCGCCAGGACCTGGGAAGAAAGAAGCAACAGGCCCGAGTTCACACCCCAAGCAAAGCACAGCCCCCCTCTCTTTTCTGTATCCCTTCTTTTTTTTTTTTTTATTTTTTTTTTTTTTTTTTTTGTTTTTTTTTTTTTTTTTTTTTTTTTTTTTTTTTTTTTGTGGTTACCAGGGATTGAACTCAGGGGCACTCCACCAATGGGTCACATCCCCAGCCCTTTTTTTGTATTTTATTTAGAGACAGGGTCTCACTGAGTTGCTAAGTGCCTCGCCATTGCTGAGGCTGGCTTTGAACTCACGATCCTCCTGCCTCAGCCTCCCAAAGTGCTGGGATTACAGGCGTGCGCCACCGCGCCCTGCTCTGTATCCCTTCTTGATTGAACTGGTAATAAAATTGCAATGCAGTGTTTGTTTGATAAAGTTAGATGCATAATCAAATTAAAAATATTTTTCCTCAGCAATGGCAACACACTTAGCAACTCAGTGAGACCCTGTCTCTAAATAAAATACAAAAGAGGGCTGGGGATGTGGCCCAGTGGTCAAGTGCCCCTGAGTTCAATCCCTGGTACCACAAAAAATATATATATATATTTTTTTAACTGGATATATATTTAATATATATAAATGTTTTAAAAGATTTAGAATTTGAGCTGTATATTCCTATTTGGCCAGAAGTCCTACTAGCGATGAGGTATAATTTGGTGGAGGAATTTAGGACAAATGTCATTGGAGTTAAGATAGCCAAGGAGGGGCTGGGGTTGTGGCTCAGCGGTAGAGCGCTCGCCTAGCACGTGCGCGGCCCGGGTTTGATCCACAGCACCACGTAAGAATAAAGGCATTGTGTACGACTAAAACAAATAAATAAATATTTTTTTAAAAAGATAGCCAAGGGATTGAGGGGCCAGGATGTCATAAGTGCATCCATGTTCCTGAAAGAGTCGTACAGGTGGTTCAAGGGCTGAACAAGAGTGGGGGTGGGGGATTAATGTCTCAGTTTTATGTTAAGATAATCAGTTCATCCTGGAATGTTAAAATTGGGGCTCTCGCAGTTTTAACATTCCAGGAAAACCCTCAGTTCAGTGCAAATTGAGACAATGGCTCATCTCCCTAACCTGTACTCTTGATTGACAGGTGCACAGAACAGCACCTGGCTGGATTCCTGACCCCCAGGGACATTCTACAGATGTAGGTTGGGTCTGAGTCCGTAAGTCAGGGTCTCAGCAGCAAGACCCCAAGATGACCTTCTCCCTGGGGCCCTACTGTTAGTGCAATTCTGGAAGGCCCCTTCTCCTACCCTGGGAAGTTTCTCTTCCCCAGGACGGTGGCTCCCATCTTTTCAGTTCCCTAACCCTCAGGCACCTGCTGTTGTCTCCACTGAAGTTCCCAAGAGAGTGAGAGAGGGCGGAAGTCCCTCAGCTTTTCCTGCCCTGCCACTCCCAGGTTGCCTTTGAGTTCAGAGACTCCTGGTCCGTTCAGGGGTGGACAGAGGCAGGTGGGATCTGCTCCGTTCCTAGGAGCCTGGGTGGACCCTTCTCCTCAGCAGAGGGGGGTCTAGCACTCAGCAAATGTCTAAGCTTTTTAAGATCTTTTATTTTAAAGCTCAGCTTTCCAGCAAACCCTCAGGGCTTCATGGAGTCACTGGCTATAAAAAGCCTGTGCTATCCCGACACAATCTGCTCTGGCAGGCTTCGTCATAACAGGTCTGAATTGCTGGGCTGCCTGCCCTGAGGTATTCATGCACGCGAAGTAAGTCCACCTGTGTGCCCTTTGAAAATGGAGAAGCTCACGGACGTTTTCTTCTCTGAATGACTGTTACACCATCCCATTCCCTGTCACAAATGACAAGACACATATCTAGATGTGTGTGTTATATAATAAGATGTGACTGGGATGCAGAGAGCACCTTCTGTGTGAGAGGGGAAGAGGGAGACCACAGAGAGTAAGTATTCAAGACCTCGGGAGGCGCCGTGGGGGAGGAGGGGTGGCGACTGAGTGACTGGGGGGTGTGTGTTGGGGGAGGCTTTTCAATATATGTCCTTTATTTACTTTTTGAATTTTATATATAAATTCCTTTAATACTTCATTTTTCTTTCAAATGCAATTGTTCTTTCCTTGAGTAGCTACCCCAATGAATAAAAAAAAAAAAAAAAAAAACTTACTTTCTTTCTTTCTTTTTTTCTTTCTCTCTTTCTTTCTTTCTTTCTTTCATACCAGGGATGAAATCAGGGTCACTTGACCACTGAGTCACATCCCCAGCCCTTTCAATTTATTTTAAGATAGGGCCTAAGTTGCTTAGGACCTCACTAAGTTGCTGCAGAAGGTGGGCTTATTTCTTTTAAATAATTGCTCAGGTAAGAGGCTAAAATGCTCATATATCATCTTTCTTTTGAATGTGACCTGGAGTATTAATAATGTTGTTTGTAAATTTTGACTTTTTTTTGTTCCATTTTGGTTTAATGACCTCTGTTCCTTCCCGTAGTGCAGTTTCCGTTGGTCTCCTACATCAAGTCTGTGTGCACCCTCAGTCCTCAAAAGCAGGTACAACATCTGTCCCCAATGGTCATTCCACTCCTGTGTTCTGGCAGGGAGCAGTCACTCACAGGCTGGCGGCCACCTCTCCCTCTGCCCCCACAATCTCCCCACCCCATCCGCACCCCAACCCATCTCCCAGACAGAGCTGAGCCTCAGGACAAAGAGCAGGAGGGGACGGGCCTGACTCAATCCCACCGGGAGGATTCCCTTTTTCTTCTCCTTCTCCACGGAGGTGACCGTGCAAAGGCTGCCTGGGAGCTCCTCACATCCCCCAGGTGGCAGATTCAGGAGGATAATCCTTAGGCCCAGTGGCAGGGGACCTTCTCACCAGTCCTGGCTATGCCTGGCCCAGAGAGCACAGGGGAATCCCTTGCATCAGGGGTCCGTGACCTAGGAGGTAGCCCGGCATGATGGTCAAGTTCCACCGGCTAGTGGGAGCCCTGCGCCTAGTGTGAGAACGGAGTGAGTCACCACGTGCAGTCCGCAGCAGTGTCGTGGGCATGCAGTACTGGCCCTGCCACTGTGTCAGCATTTGCAGAGAAGAAATCGCTATAGAATACCCTGGGAAGGGAGGAAGGCTTGGCCTCCACACAACTGAGATGGATCTTCTTATTTCTGTTATAGGGAGGGACCAAATTAGTTATGTGATTCGGAAAAGGAAGAGGGTGGCATTTATTGCAGCCGGGTGGAGCGGGCGACGACATGTTCCATACACCCACGTGCATAGATACCCAGCAAACCCCCGCATCTGTGTGTGTGTGTGCTTTCCATCGAGAGAGGACGTTGCAAAGATTTGGTGCTTTGGTTATGAAAGTCCTTGCGAGGGCCACAAGTTCCCTTCAGAGTAGTGGAGGAAAGAAAGAAAATACTTCACCATTTCCTTCCCCATTCTCCATCACATCAACCCACTCTTCCTCAAACACACGATTCTAGAGGGAGAAGCAGACAGATTTTCTGGTTCACAGCCTCCTGCCATTTGATCCTCCATGGCAAGGGCACTCCTTGCTCACACGTAGCTCTGGTGGGTTCCGTGGGCAGCCCGGAACCACAGACGATCCAGCTCTGGTAAGTTTTGAAGTTAGGAATCTCCTCTGTTTCGTGGATTTTAAGATGTTTGCTTGAGTTTCCTGTGGTGTGCTGACGGTTTCAAAGCCAGACTCACCCAGCAATTATGGAGGAGGGGAAGTCCAGGCCAGCCAAACCCCAGGGTCCACAGATTATGCTCTTCCCGCGCATTCCTGTCGGCACAACCAGGCAGGATTGGATCTCCTCTCACATACCAATGTCCACGGAGTGTTTAATGTTGCAACAAGATACTTATTTCTTGGCATTTGTCACAAAAAAGGAAAACACACGGTCATACTTCTCGTTGTTGAACAAACTTTTCCTTCCAATGTATTATGGTCTGGAGCTTTAATGCCCCCGAAAGGCCCATCTGCTAAGAGCTTGATCCCCAACTATTGGGAGCTGGGTGCTGTTGGGAGGTGGTAGAACCTTTCAGAAGTGGAACCTTGGTGAGGAATTTAGGTCACTGGGGGTGTGTCTTTGAAGGCGACATGGACTTCTTCCTTCACAGCCATTGCGAGGTTCTACTCCATCTTATTGGTTCTGTCCCTCTGGAGAAACCTCACCAACACAACACATAAGCCTTTCCCTGTGGGACACAGGTTCCAGCACCTTCCTCTGACTCTCTTTAGCTTCCTGGCTACCATGCGGTAAATAGGTCACCTCTACCACACGCTTGTGCCCTGATGTGCTGTTGCTGCCACAGACCCAAAAGCAATGGGCCAAGCGACCAGGGAACTGAAATCTCTGAAACCGTGAGCCAAAATAAACTTTTCCTCCTTCAACTTGTTTACCTTAGATATTTGTCACAGTCATGGAAAGCTGACTAACACACCGTGCCGGCACCACCCTGACGTGCCGGGGGTGGGTGTGGTGACGATCCTAGGTTACATTCCCTTTCCCAGGTTCTGGAGCCTGGTTCGGTGCAGCTGCTTACCTGACTCCCCCCCCCCCCCCCCCCCCCCCCCCCCCCGGTCACATGTTTCCCTCCACTCCCAAAGAATTTACCATGAGAAGCTGCAGAGCGTTTTCCACCTCAAACGCTGAAAGGATGTGGCAGTATTCAGAGGCGACACTAAAGACCTCTGGAATTTCTTGATGTGTCATAAAGAACAAAATAAATTTATATTTAAAGTATTCCACCTTGGAGAGATTATAGATAAACATGTCTTCAAGAAAATATACGTTTTACAAATTAATTATTTGCATTTTAAAGTTAATCTTCATAAATGCTGTTTTAAAGCAATGCCACAACATCATGGAAACCAGAAAATTATTGTGCCACCTATGTGACAGGGTGTTTATGAACTTTCCTTTTTTTTTTTTTTTCTTCCATGCTAAGCAAGTGCTTTACCACTGAGCCACATCCCCAGTGCTCCTTATTTATTATATGCATATTTTATGGGTAGGTTTACACTTTGACCTCCTGGGTTTTTTTTTTCCACTCAATATAAGCTGTTTCTATGTACTTTAAGATATGAATACTTAAAATTATAGTGACTGCTTATTGTACTGCCTGTTGAACCTGCCCTAATTTGTTGCTCAAATTGTTCCAGCTTCAGTCACTAGGAGCTCTTTTTAGTTGACTCCTGTGTCCCTTTGACATTTCTTTGTTCTTTGGTCTTTGAAGCTCTTCCTTACTTTCTGGCACTACAAGATGCTCCAGCCTCAACTTGTGTTTCCCCCTCCCCAGCCCTAGAGTCCGCCATTTCTCCGGGAAATCCTAGTTCCTAGTGTTGAGAATGGTATTAGAAAACAAGATCGGGGTGCTTGCTCTGTTAATTTTTCCCAAATGATTTTTTTTTTTTACTGTTCTTAATTTTAAGGATTTTTTCTTCTGCTCTTCATTATATCCTGCACAATGGTTTTGGATGATTGTTAGTATCTACTAAGATTGTGTATTTGATTATCGTATGACTCAAAACTTCCATTTCTAGGAATTTACCCACATGTATGCATCAAAACACATGAAAAAGAGCATCCAGGGACACCTCATGTGTTGTACTAGTCAGGGTTCCCTGGAGGAACAAAGCCAATAGAGTTACTATAATTTTAAGAGGGGATTTATTAGATTAATCTACAGGATCAGAGGCTGGGGAGGCCCACAGTGGTGTCTGCAAGTTGGACAGCTGGAACACCAGTAGCTGCTCAATTCAAGAAGCTGGAGCCTTCTCAGGACAAGAGGGACAACGATGCAGCCCCAACTGGAGACTGAAGGCCCAGGAGGTGCTTGCAGACTCGCTGGTGTGAGTCCACATTCAAGGGCTGAAGAACCTGGAGTGTGGTGTCTGCGGGCAATGGCAACAGAAAGAAAAAATACCTGCTCAAGAAGAAAGGCGTCTGACTGCGGGGGAGCGGCCCCTTCCTCCACTTGCTGTGCTGTCCAGGATCCCACCCTATACGATGGTGCTGCCACACTCAGGTGGGTCTTTTCCACTCCATTTGCTGACCCACATGCCTCCAGAAACACCCTCTATCTGGGTGGTTGGCTACGTGGGGCAGCTCACTTTGTATAATTTACCAAGTTGTCCAGTTATGCTTTTAGGGGGCTTGAAACCAGGAGTGCTTTACTACTGAGCTACATCCCCATTCCCCCACACCTTTTTTTTTTTTTTTTTTTTTTTTTTCCAGGCAGGGTCTCGCTAAGTTGCTGAGGCTGGTCCCAAACTTGCAATCCTCCTGCCTCAGCCTCTCCAGTAGCTGGGATTATAGGCAGAAGCCACTGCACGCAGCATGACTTTTGCATTTTTTTAAAGATGGACACAATATCTTTATTTGTTTTATTTATTTTGATGTGGTGCTGAGGATTGAACCCAGTGCCTCACATGTGTAAGGCAAGCACTCTATAAACCCAGCCCCAACTTTTGCATTTTTGAATGAATGTTTAGTTTTCAAAAGTTGCTTGAGATTGGCTCCTTCTCTTAGGTGGCTCACATCTGGCCCAGGGGAAACACTCATGTGAATTTTGCCCAGATCAACTCCAGAGCAGTGGTTCTCTCCCCCTCCCTGCTATGATGGAACTGTTAGGTTGATTTTTTTTTTTTAATTTTTTTTTTTTAGTTGTTGATAGACGTTTATTTTGTTTACTTATATATAATGTTGAGAATCGAACCCAGTGCCTCATACATGCTATGCTAGTGCTCTACCACCGAGCCACACCCCCCCACCCCCCCCACCCCCGTTAGGTTGCTCTTGCTGGTAGGAATTAGGCTCTAAGATAATCCTCCTCTCAAATTCTTCCCTCAGTTTCCAACATTCCTACCATGCTTCTACTCTGAGCGTGGATCCAAGAGTCACAAAGCCAGTCCTCTGCTATTTCCTTAGAAAATCTGCCTCTTTTTAAAAAATATTTATTTATTTGCTTTAGTTGTACACAATGAGTTTATTTTCACGTGGTACTGAGGATCGAACCCGGGCCACGCACATGCTAGGCAGCGCTCTACCGCTGAGCCACGACTCCAGGCCCGAAAATCTGCCTCTTGACATCATCGTGTCCGCCATGTCTGATGTCCATTAATCTGAGCTTCTCAGCTGAAACTTCCAATTTAATATCCTCCAACATCCAGTTTCATATACTGCCAGAATCTTGATTCTGTTGGTCTGACAGGGTCCAGGTAATTTTTAAATAATAATTTCTCAAAATTTTTTTTTTTACAAAGAACACGAATAAATTAATAGAATGAGTTGGTTGAGAATAACTGAACCAAGAACCCCAAATTAGAAGCAGGTACATTTTCGTATACACATTTTGGTATACACAGTGGACATCTCTTATTTTCATGTGCCCACTGCCCATTTCTGCTTATCCTGCAACAGAACCTTCTCTTCAAGTGGGAAGCCTACTGTATCTGGCTGGAAAGGGAAAACCTGATTCAATGACTTCGTGCTTCTCAGTTAAGCACACATGGTGCACGTTGGCATTCACTCCTTGAGCTCAGATTCAGGTGACTGAATCTGATCTTTTGAGGCGTAGAGAGTGGAGACTCCACAGTCACCCCAATACGGGGGCAGGTCAAGATAGCTGGTGGTGCCTGATCTCCTGCCTGGGCTGCCCACAAAGCCTTCCTGGGGCTGCGGGGAGGGTACAGACGTAGTTCAGGGCTGCAGCCACTCCACTCTCTTCTCCCTCCCAACCAGGAAAGTCTCCGTTCCTGTGATGTAACGGCTTCCTCCTGGTCCTCCTTGTCTTCTGGCAGCCTTTCTTCCATCGAGAGCGTGCCAGGGGCATATGCAGGCAAGAATGATCTGGTGGGTGGAAAGTTCCAACCGACTGAAAGGAGAAGGAGAGAGATTCCATGCTTCTTGAGTCAAAATCCCCGCAGGATCTGGTTAGGTAAGAACAACACGGAGATCAGAGATGCGGGGCAGGCAATGCCTGATCAGAAGTCTTATTTCTGACTTCTCCAAGTAGATCCTGGGAAAAAAGCCTGGACCCCGCCAAGTTAGACACAGCTGAGCACAGGGCCTACATAGGCCAGAGGTAGCTCCGGACGCCTGCAGACAAGACAGGTTGAGGAAGCCAAGACCTCAGGCCAGTGCGCCGCCTCCCCTTACAGTCAACTCGGCGGTGAGGAAGGCAGCGAGTGCCGAGAGGGCGGAAGTGAGCACCAGGCAGGAGGGGCTCACGCAGTGTCTTCAACCCCAAGGTGGGCATATGCTAGCTCGGGCAATTCTGCATGCCACCATGGGCGGGGACACTGGGCCGACCCAACCAGGTGGTCGGTAGACAAGCAGGATGGGGAGCTACACAATTCAGAGGGGACCCAACTAGAAGCAAGAGACAGGAATCAAGACCATCGGCACCCCACACGCCCCAGGCAGACGTGGGTACCAGTGGGGCAGCTCCAGCAATTGAGTTAAATCAGCCACTCTGCAGAGGAGACAGGTGAGGACAAGAGGGAGTGGCACAGGCCTGAGACCCCTGAGTGGCTGTAGCTTCTTGAGCCCTCTGGAGAGGAGGGAAGGGGAAGAACACCCCTAAGGAGGGGAGAGAGGCGTGGGGGAACTGGAACCTCAAGTCAACTCGGTGTCTGTCCCCCAGAGTGCATGTCCAGCGAGGGAACCTGGGTCCTTTAGATTCAGCACATGGAGAGGCCTACTGTGTGTGCGCCAGACAGACCCTGTTCTAGACACTGAAGATTCCACGACAGCAAGAGAGAACAAGTTTCATCCCTGTGTGGCTCATATCCTTGCCGGGGAGATGGAAATGCACTTGGCAAGGTGAAAGAACAGGGATATAGTTGAGTTGTTAGCCCCCCCATGCCCCCAGATTCATATGTGGACGCCTTGACCCCCAGTACTCCCAACTGCGGCTGTATTCGGAGATGTATAGCCATCTTTAAGAGGTCATTAATTGGGGCTGGGGTTGTGGCTCAGCGGTAGGGCGCTCCCCTAGCACGTGCGCGGCCCGGGTTCGATCCTCAGCACCACGTACAAATAAACCCATTGTGTACAACTAAAGCAAATAAATAAATATTTAAAAAAAAAAAAAAAAGAGGTCATTAATTTAAAAATGTGTCCACTAGTCTTGGCTCAATCTCATCTGACTGGTGTCCTTGTGAGAGGAGGTCAGGGTTCAGGGAGAACATTAGAGATGCCCGTGCGCACAGAAAGACCGTGTGAGCACACAGGGAGGCCGGGGAGGAGCCAGCCCTGCAGACACCTTGATCTTGGTGCAGCAGAAGAGTCACAACAGAGGCACAGTGTGACCAGGAGGTGGAGGGCGGGCAGAACATCGGGCGGGGGGCGGGGGGCCGGGGGCAGTGTTCATGGGTCTAAAGGAAGTGATGGGAAAACAAGGAGTCCAGGCAGGTAGGCCGGAGAGAGGCCTCTAGGTTCTTATTGTGAGGGAGGGCCATATAGTTTAAAGGGCTGCTGAAGGTTTCACCAGGCTACATGGGAGGTGTGACTAAAGGGACACGGAGAGTGCCATCCTGGGAAAGGGCTGGAGAGGGGGGCCGGAGGCATGTTGCATGCCAGGATGAGGGTTCCCCGGTTCTGTTATTTGCCTGTGCAGTGCATTACACGACTTCCTGTGTTTACCATGGTTTTGAGAGCCCCCAGCTAAGTCAGGGCTTAGTGTCTAGCAACTCTGCCCTAATTGGAAACTCAGGGGGAATAGATGTGGGTGTTTACAATGCACCCTTCTTGGGCCATTTCTTCTGCCTGGCGATAGCCCAACGACAAGTTGTCTGATCTTCCAAGAGGGGCTCCTGCCCATGGGAATTGTGTTTACACTGGTGGACACCCCCTTGTGGCTCTTGTTTGACCTGGGTCCAGTTTATGTCTGCATGGCCTTCTCTCTGTCACAGGGAGCCCAGGCTTGTGTTCTTCCTGATGCCTCCCTCCCCCACCAGGAAACCCCAGCCAGGGGTGTCCCCTGGTTTTACAGACAAAAGGTCCAAATTCAATACACAACCACAATAGGAAGAGGTTTTTACTTACAGATCCCAGGCAAGGAAGGTGTAATGACTCCAGAGGGCAGATTTCCATCCCAAGGTCATGCAAGGCAAGGATGAAGGGTCAGGCAAAGAGAGAGCATGCAGGAGAAGCCCCCAGCCCTATGTGAGGGAATGGGGTGTAGGTCTCTTTCAGTTCTTGAGCAAAGTTCCTGAATGGGTCTAAGGAAAGGGATGGGAAAACAAGAAGTCCAGTCAGGTAGGCCAGAAAGAGGCCTCAAGGTTCTTATCTCTGGCCACCCACTTGAGCCATGTGGGTGTGGAGACTGGAAATTGTGTCAGGGGTGACAGGGCCCTGCTCTGGTATGAGAAAGTTAAACATGTTTTCAGAATAGGCGCAGAGGCAAACTTCACAGCAGCCACAGGCTCAGGACAGTGCCTTGAGGCAGAGGTGACAAATGCATTCTGTACATTATTGGGTGCTACACTCCCTGGTGTCTCTCTGCATCATACTGATGCTAGACACTGGGATATTTTGACCTTATGATGATGGGAGCAAAATCAAGCCAGGCGAGTGAACATGCAGGTGAGCTTTTATTGGGGCTTGCATTTAGGAAGGGAGACGTCTCCTTTGGAAGACATCAGCTAGCTCCCTGAATGAAGGAAGGGAGCTCATCCTAGTGGTCACTTCAGGGGCAGGAATGTGAGTTGGTGTTTGGTAATATTCAACTCAAACACTTGGCCTTGTGCTAAAGGTAAGTTACCGCAGTGATTCAAGAGATCATTGGCAGGGAACCCTGGCCTTAAGGTGCACAGCTGACAGTAGGTGAGGTGGGCTCCTGGGCTCCTGGGATCTGCTGTGAGACCATGAGCCAAGGCCCAAAAGTACATTCACCCTTTTCCCTATAGTGGTCCCTCTCTCATAATGACCACTTCTATCTCATATCATCTTTTCAAGTGTGTTTGTTCAGTAAACAGCCTTGGACAATATAGTGTCTGTCTCCTATTGTGTCATAAGGTAGATTTGGTTTATGACAAGGATCATAAAGATAACAACTCCTTCTGGGACAAAATGTGGATGGATTTGCCAGAAGTCCCCTCATAAAAATGGGGATTCCTAAGCTCAGATTCTTCAGCTGGGCTGTAGGCCCACTGTGTAGTAACATCCACTAGGTCCTACCTCCACACTATCCCCAGGAGACAGGGAGGGCAAAGGGAACTGTGTGAACCCAAAGCTCACCGTTCCTGCAGTGCTCTGAGCAATGGAGTCCTTTGCCTCTGACCTAGGAGTATTGTGTCTTCTGCCAAACTCTGTGAAAAGATGGCAAGCTATCTTGTTGGCTTGTGACTACCATAAAATCTCAGGCCCTTCATAGTTCCTAACATGTTTATGTAGTTATGTGCATAATAACATAATGAATAATTGATATTATTAATGGATAATTATTAATACTTAGTAGGAAAATTACTGATAATCAGTGAGCATCATTTTATTAATACTAATTAGCATTCGTTATAATAGCTGACACATAGTAGGCGCTTACTGAGCACTGGATGTTGCTAGACGTATCATTTCATTTCATTTTCACAAAAGCACTGTGAAATGGGAGCTGAATAAGATTTGGAGCGTGAACTGTCACAGCCACACCACTGGAGTGATGAAACGTGGATAGGAGGTCCCTCTGTCTGACTGTGAAAGGGTGACTATAACCATCTGCCTCCCATTCACCCCCAGATTAGTTAACTTCAGGGAGGTATTGGGGCTAGGAAAAACCAAACTGGAGATCAAACGAGAACAGAGGTGGAAAAAAGTCTTGGGACCTGCTATTTACTGAATGCGTATGTCCCCCAAGTCCATATGTTGAAATCTAACTCCAATGTGATGGTGTAGGGGGATGGGGCCTTTGGAAGGTGATCAGTGATAAACCAGCCTAATTCCATCTTAAGACCGAGAGCCATCCTGTCAAAAAGTTATGAAAAGCCCACTTCAGTTTTCTATGAAATGCTAGGATTCCCATTTGGCTTGAGCTTATTTTAATGTTTTAAATTGTCTGGTATTCATGCCCCGGCCTTGAGCTCACTCAGGCCTGGCTTTCCTTGACCAGATAACAACTCTCTCTCTCTAAAACTAACGGTGCCTCATAAACTTTTGATGTGGGGTTTGACTATACCCCCTCCCTTGGAATGCAATGCCATGTAGATTATTCGTTTGCTACGTGCTTTTGAATTACATGTGTCTGACCTCGTTAGCTGTAAGTTCCCAAGATTTTTTGTAACTCTTTGAACTATAAAAACCTTGTCTTCCCTGAGAGCGGGGCTGACCCCAAGCCCAGTGTTTGGGGGGGGCAGCCACTGGCCAGCTCTCTTTATGTGCATACACTATAAGCTTACTTTAATTTAAAATTAGAGTTGGTGGTCTCTTCTTTGCGTCTTGGATCAACAATCAGGTCATACAGATGGAACCTCGTGAAGGGATCAGTGCCCTTATGAAAGAGGCCCTGGGGAGTTCCCTTACCCCTTTTGCCACGTGAGGGTGCAGCGCAGATGGCCACATATGAAACAGGACCTCCCAGCCACCCACATCTGCTGTCACCTTGGACTTGTCAGCCTCTATAATGGTGAGAAGTGACTGTTGTTTACAAGCCACCCAGGCTGTGGCATTCTGTTAAAGCAGCCCAAATAGACCAAGACAGAACCGTAGGATCCGTCATTGTTACAGGCAAAGCTAGTTAAGGCAGGAGATTGTGGGGGAAAAACACCACCCCTGGCCGTCTCACACATCTTACCTTAACTAGAACAGGTCAGTGTCCATTCATCCTGCCTTTTTTTTTTTCTTTTCTTTTTCTTTCTTTTTTTTTTTTTTTTTTTTATGTGAGACCAAGCCCTTTCTTTGCACCTGAGTCTGCTGACCAAACTTCTAGGTCACTGTTATCAAGTAACCATGTGAAATTACCATGTGAAATTCATTGTTTACCAGTTTGGGATTCTCTCTTTTAATACATCAAGTAGTATGAATACAGCTTCAGTGTAGATGTGCTGGACTCTTCCCTCCAATTCTTCATCATTGTTCTGTCCATCCCTTATTAATAGCCCCATCAATTGATTGATTGATTGATAGCAACAGCGTTTAATTTAGCTTTCCTAGAAGCGACTTCCTCTTCATCATCATCTTCTAGTGGTTTATGTAATATTTAATTATAACAATATACTAACCAGGCTGGAACCAAGATTGCTGACTCTTGGGAAATGAGCAATTCAGCTGGGCTGGCAGGGGCAGAGGTGCCCAGTGTTCTAGAGAGGAGGGCCGTGAGCCAGGTGCAGGTGTGCAACAGACTATGAGCAGCTGCCTGTGTGTTTGAGAAGGAGCAAGGGCACAGGTTATTCCAGCAAGTCCCTCTCCAGAGAGTTTGTCTTGTGCTGGGCTGGAGGCACTCACCGAATCCACAGAAATGGGAGGAAGAGACACTGAATCTCCCAAACCTGATCTTGAAAATTCAGTGCTCACAGGATACTGCCTCTGCAGCAAAGCCCAGGGAGAGTTGAAACGATGCTACTGGAATGCATTTATGCTGGATGATGCCTGCCTGGTTTTCTTTCTTTTTGAATATAGTAGCCCAGAATATTGGTACCTATATAGATGTATTTAAAGACTCATCTAGGTAATGTGAAAATTAAAGAAAACTTTATTAAATAAACATAAGCTGCTTTTGGGCTGGGGTTGTGGCTCAGCGGGAGAGCGCTCACCTAGCTCGTGAGCAGCCCAGGTTGGATCCTCAGCACCATGTAAAAACAAACGCATTGTGTACAACTAAAGCAAATAAATAAATATTAAAAAAAAAATACGCTGCTGTTAAAAAGAAATTATCCTGGGCTGAGATTGTGACTCAGTGGTAGAGCACTCACCTGGCACGAGTGCAGCCCGGGTTCGATCCTCAGCACCACGTAAGAATAAAGGCATTGTGTACAACTAAAATAAATAAATATTAAAAAAAAAAAAAAAAGAAATTATCCTGTCCTAATCCGTCCTGATCTTAAATGGACCCGAGCAGGGCGGTCCACTCTCCCCTGTCACCATGGGAGAAAGGGGAACTGGTCTCAGCTTGTTAGCCCTCTTTCCCCCACAATCATAATTAATAGAATTTACGTTGACTTGTTTGAAAAGCAACATCTTGTCCAATGTTGGGAATGTGAAGGTTTTGTTTGTTTTTGTTTTTTGCAGTACTGAGAAGCGAACCGAGGATCTCATGCATTCTAGGCAAGTGCTTCACTACTGAGCCACACACCCCAGTGTCCTCCTTTTTGAGACAAAGTCTCAGTGAATTGTCCAGGCTGGCCTCAAACTTCTGATCCTCCTGCCTCAGGCTCCCAAGTAGCTGGGATTACAGGCGTGTGCCACCATGCCCAACAGGTTTCATTTTTATTGTGAAGGTTCTGCTTTTCAGAAACAATGGTGTTCTCAACATCCTGGCTGACAAACATGTGTCTGAACATTCTTACCTTTTTTTTTTTTTTTTTTTTTTTTTTTTTTGTGGTACTGGGGATTGAACTCAGGGGCACTCGACCACTGGGTCACATCCCCAGCCCTTTTTTTGTATTTTATTTAGAGACAGGGTCTCACTGAGTTGCTAAGTGCCTCGCCATTGCTGAGGCTGGCTTTGAACTCGCGATCCTCCTGCCTCAGCCTCCCAAAGTGCAGGGATTACAGGCGTGCGCCACCACGCCCGGCTCGAACATTCTTACCTTTTTAGAAGGAATATCAGTCCCTAAAAATTTAATTTAAAATCTCCTGCACATACACACTTTGACTTATGGGAACAACGTTATTTCTAAATAGCATATCCAAATGGAACAGAATCTTTTTGAAAATACTCTTATTTATTGCATGTTTTGTCTGTAACTTCTGGCCAGCCAGGGGAAGGGAAGAGCCTATTTATAAGGACCATTCATTGCATGTCACTGCACTGAAAGTCATAATCTTTGTGAGGATGACAGACCGATGGCAGTTGCAAGGGAGACAGCCTGGCTGATGGTGTGAGACTGGGCTTTCCTGTGTGTTCCTCTTTCCTTTTACATGCCCCGTTTGTGTGTGAAGTTTTGCTAGTATTTATATGGTCATCTCAGACATTTTGGCTGGCTCAAGAGGACTAGTCACCTGGTTGACATTTACTCTCCCCACATTAACTGTTAATCTAATGATGTCTGAAAAATACCCCCAAAGCATGGAAACCACAACCAAGTCTTAGCTCACACCTTCTGTGGGGAGAATCTGTCTCTCAGAATCACCTGAAAACTTAAACCACAAAAATCTTGGCCCCACTCCAAGACTTGGCCTTAGAGTCTCAGGGGCTGGTGTCCTGGTATCTGGTTTTAGTTTCTGAAAGTTCCCCTCCCCACCTGCATGATTCTGATTTGGGAAACACTGCCACTAAAAACCTTAAAAAATAAAGTTCTAGTCCTTTGGGGTAACTTCAAAGTGCATACCATTTAAATCTGGTTTCACTGCATCATATGAACTACAGATGCTCCCTGGCTTGCAAGGGTTTGATTTAGGAGTTTTCAGCTTTTAGATGACGTGAGATCTACATGCATTCAGTAGAACCCAGGTTTCAAATTTTGAATTTGGATATTTCCCTGAGGTAGCGGTTTGTGGTTCAGTCCTTTCTGGTGGGGCTGGAGAGTCAGCTGCAGCCCCAGGCAATCCTGCCATCACAGAGTGATGACCAATTCTCCACAGGGGACAGCGTTGCTCTGCTAGGATATTCCAAGTTTGGGTGTAGTCAGTGCATTTCAGCATGATATTTCCGACTTGCAACAGGTTTGTCAGGAGGTGACCCCTGACCCCAATCACTGTTGAGGTGCGTCTGGGGTTCCTCAGATGCTGCAGAGCCGTGCTAAGCATGAAGCTGGCGCCCAAGTGTAGCTGCCTGAAGCGATGGCCGCTTGGAGCAACGATGCCGCGGGAACAAGTTCAGAGGCAGACTGGGAACAAACAGGATTTTTATTTTGTTAACTTCTCTCTCCAGCACTGACAACAACTCTAACACGCACCACACACACCACTAAAAAACCAACAACCAAATGGCGCCCACCCGCTCCGCTCTCGGCTCAAGTCTCGTGAGATCTTGGGCCAAGTTTCGCGAGATCTCGGGCCAAGTCCCGTGAGACCACGGAAGGCGGCAATGCCCAAACTTCTCCATGGCCCGCAGCCAACCGCAATCTCATCCATCTCCCCAAACAGGGCTCCTGCACCTAAGGCCACAGGGAAGACCCCGCCCTCCCTCACACTGTCCCTGTCCACTATGGGTGACTGAAAGGGAACAGCTAGAGGAACAGAAAGCCAGGCAGGTGGCAAGGGGCCCATAGAACCCCCATCCACCCAAAGTGGGTTCATCCCTCCCCTCTTGGAGACTCCTTTCCCCTTCAGCGGCTGAGTTCCCTTGGACTGACTATACTTTCATTTTTAAATTTTTAATCGAGACACAACAATTATCCATTTTTATGAGGTACAAGGTACAGTGGTCATTTCCCCCTGTGATCTGGGGTTGCTTGGGAGCTGTGGCCCACGCTGTGTCTATACATGTACTCAATGTGTGATGATCATATTTGAGTAAGCAACACATCCGTCACCTCAAACATTTTGTAAAACTGACTTGGGGAAGCTGGGCGTGGTGGCGCTCGCCTGTAATCCCAGCTCTTGGGAGGCCAAGGCAGGAGGATCTCAAGTTCAAAGCCAGCCTCAGCAATGGCGAGGCACTTAGCAACTCAGTGAGACCCTGTTTCTAATAAAATACAAAAAAAAAGCTGGGGAGGTGGCCCAGTGGTCGAGTACCCCTGAGTTCAATCCTTGGTACCAAAAAAAAAAAAAAAAAAAAAACCAAACCTGACTTGGGGAAAGGAGAGGGGGTGTGCCAGGGTCCCAGTGTCCTCCAGTGAGGTGCCGGAGTCTCTCCTTCCCTTTCTCAGTCTGCACCAGGAATGCCAAGCCCCGCCCAGCTGAGCAGAAGGTCCCTGGCTCCTCCAGGAAGCTCTAACCACAGGAAAAGTTTTGTGATTCTCCAGCCTTGTTAGCACGGAGAAAGTCGCAATTGGCAATTTGCAGAAGTTTCCCCTTTGCCTCTGACCTTCCAAGCTGCACAATGGATTGCCACCCTCCAAGTCCTCAAGTTGGGCTGGCTTTTCAAGCTCACTACGGTCGCGGCGCCCACGTTCTCCCTTGGACGCCTCTCACTTGTAGAGGTTTAGAGGAAAGATCCTCAACTAGGAGAGTGGGCTTCGGAACACAGTTCCTCCTGCTCCCACGGAGGCTGGAGCCCCGCTCTGTGCACAGAAGGCTTGGCTGACCAGAGGTGGTGCAGGAGGAGAGGGTGGGAAGAACTGGGAGCGTGCCCCATTGCCACCCAGGCCTCTGAGCACCCCAGCTCTGAATTTCTGCGGCCATTCACAGCGTCTGCTGTTGGTGCTTGTTTGTTTGTTTTTGTTTTGTTTTGTATTTTTTTAAAGGAAGCAAAGAAAGAAGCAAAAGAAAAAATATCTTCATGCTTGGGCTGGGGCTGTAGCTCAGTGGCAGCACACTTACCTAGCACCTGTGAGGCGCTGGGTTCGATCCTCAGCACCACATAAAAATAAATAAAATTAAATGAAGGTATTGTGTCCATCTATAATTTAAAAATATCTTCATGCTTGACTCTAAGGATTTTCAGCAACAGGACATACTAAGAGATTATTAACATCTTTTCCACGGATTACTTTTTTTCTTCTCTTTTAGTTGCTGCTGAAGTGTTTTATAAGACTTTGCTTTAAAGCAAACTAGTTGGAGCCTACTGTGTGGTAAAAACAGTTCCTCTCTGGTTTCCTGTTGGCCCTGCAGGGGTGAGACTCCTGTGACTCTGCCCCCTCTCGCGGGCCCTCCTGCCCTGTTGTGGGCCGGCCTGAAGCCTCCTGGGCCCTAGCCTCTCTGGTCAGGTGTAATGAGGTCCCTTTCCTGCCCCACCTGCCTCTTGTTCGTCTAAGCTGCCCTCCCGGCAACCACAGATGGTCAGGGACAGATCAAGAGTGTCCTGGGCAGAGAGGTGACGGTGAAGAGTGTGAGTCAACTCTGCAGGGTGGAGTCCGGAATGGGCGGGGACAGACTTAACAGAAGGTAGAAGTTCCCGCTGCCGATCTGAGACTAAAAACCACAGGAAGCTTAGGTTTGGCACCCTTTTCATTTGGGGTCATTCTGGAATGCCCGTGTTTATAATGGACTTCTTGGACTCCCCACCTGGCTGGGACTGAGGTGTCCTCTCTTCCTAAATGTCCATGAAACCTGTGCGGATGAGAAACACCTGGGCTTCTAAACCAGTCGGGGAAGGAGTGACATCATTTAAATGTTCTCTTTGGTTCTTCTGCAGGGATAAAGAAGAAATGTTGAGGGTGGGAAAGAAGTCGAGCACCCGAAACAATGGTGTGAGCCCAGAAGGGGTTCTGGGGGGGAAAGGGTGGGTCAACCGTGGGGGTCTCATCTCCCTAACAGATCAAGGGTCTGGATTTCTTTGAGCTTTGCTTTATGTTGTGTGGCACTAATTTAAGTATCAAGTTATTTGTGTATAATTGTTTTAGGTTTTTTTTTTTTTTTTTTTTTTTTTTTTGAGACTATTGAATGAAAAGCCGTGTGACATATGTCCATGGTAATGCTCACCAAAGGAGCCAAGCCCTTGAAAGTACAGACAACTCTGGGGACAGTATCTGGAAAGAGATAAGTGTCTCTGTAGCTTCAGGACTTCAAACTTGTAGGATGGAAGCCGGTGCCACACACTTGCTACACTAAATCTTTGACTTTAAGTTTAAGCCAATTCCTTTTGATTTAATGCAGCAATATCCAGGCTATTGAAAGCAGAGTGACTTTAAAATATAAAACACAGGGCTTATTTACAGTAAAAATAATTGGCATTCAAGGCACGGGCTCCAAGCTTTACAGAAGTTACCTCCCAATAATCCTATGGGTAGCTACTGCTATTGTCCCCTTTTTGCAGAGTGAGAAATGGAGGCAATAAAGACATTAAGTGTACCCAGGTGCAGTGGCGCACGCCTGCAATCCCAGCACTTGGGAGGCGGAGGCAGGAGGATCGCAAGTTCAAAGCCAGCCTCAGCAATGGCGAGGCACTTAGCAACTCAGTGAGACCCTGTCTCTAAATAAAAATACAAAAAGGCGCTGGGGATGTGGCCCAGTGGTCGAGTGCCCCTGAGTTCAATCCCCAGTACCAAAAAAAAAAAAAAAAAAAAAAAAAAAAAAAAGACATTAAGAGACTTGCCAAGGCCTTCTAGTTACTAAATGTTAAAGCAGTCTTTGAACACAGTGGCTCAGAATCCAAAGCCAACCTCTCTTCCCCATGACAGTGTTGCTAGTGATATGAGAATGTGGTTATATTAAAACATAATTTTCCCATGTGACCACAGGTCAGGTAGCCCACATCACTGAGGGCTTGCTACGTCTCAGGACAGCACTTGACCCTGCACATGCACCACTTCATTCAACCCTGTTACTTACCAACAAAAAGGGTGCTTCAATAACCCTGGTTTCTGGATGAGACCACAGGGGCTCAGGGAGGCTGAGGGACTTGCCTAAGGTTGCAGAGCAAGTAGTGCTGGAAAGGGTGTGCACACCCAGAGTCTGACCTTGGAGTCCCAGGGTCTAGTGATGAAGCTAATCTCATACCAACCACAGCCTTCCTGCTCAGCCCATGTGTGAACTGATAGGCATTTCTGAATTAGTCAATTTGCAGCGAATGAATTAAATTCCATGTCTTGGGTCCCAGGAATCCAAATGGACTGTGTGAAGGTTGAATTCATTGCTTTGACCCAGATAGTTCCATGCATAGCTCATTACCTAGAGGGGCTCTTTTTCTTTGGCGGGGGCGGGGGCGACAAAAAGTGTTATTTTTTTAATTTTTAATTTTATTTCTTCTTTTTAGATATACATGACAGTAGAATGTATTTTGACATACATACATGGAGTATAACTTATTCTAATTAGGATCCTAGTTTGGTTGTATATGATGCAGAGTAACCCTGGTCATATATTCAAGTATTAAGGCTAGGAAAATTATGTCTGATTAATTCTATTGTCCTTTCTATTCCCTTCCCCCCACATTTCCTTTCATTCCTCTTTGTCTAATCCAATGGACTTTTATTCTTCCCTTCTCTACTCTCCCTTGTTGTGTGTTAGCATCCATATATCATAGAGAACATCTGGCCTTCGGTTTTTGGGGACTAGCTTATTTTACTTAGCATGATATTCTCCAGTTCCATCCATTTACCAGCAAATGCCATGATTTCTTTCTTCTTTATGGCTGAGTAATATTCCATTGTGTACATATAACATATTTTCTTCACCCATTCATCTGTTGAAGGACACACCCAAGTTGGTTCCATAGCTTAGTTACTGTGAATTGAGCTGCTATAAACACTGATGTTTTGGTGTCACTATAGTATGCTGATTTTAAGTCCTTTGGGTATAAACAAAGGAGTAAGATAGCTGGGTCAAATGGGGGTTCTATTCCAAGTTTTCTAAGGAATCTCTATACTGTCTTCCATAGTGGTTGCACTAATATGCAGTCCCACCAGCAATGTATGAGCATACCTTTCCCCCCACATCCTTGCCAACATTTATTGTTACTTGTGTTCCTGATAATTGCCATTCTGACTGGACAGAGATGGAATCTAGTATAATTTTAATTTGTATTTCTCTAACTGCTAGAGACGTTGAGCATTTTTTCATATATTTATTAACCACCCATATTTCTTCTTCTGTGAAGTGTCTGTTTAGTTCCTTTGCCCATTTATTGATAGGGTTATTTGTTATTTTGGTGTTATGCTTTTTGAGTTCTTTGTATATCCTGGAGATTAATGCTGTATCTGGGTGCAGGTGGTAAAGGTTTTCTCCCATTCTGTAGGCTCTCTCTTCATATTATTGGATCATTTCCTTTGCTGTAAAGAAGCTTTTTATTTTAACTAGAGGGGCTCTTAATATATGGAACTGTATCAAGAATATACACATTGTTCATGAACTTTTCTAGTTGTCCTTCCTTACTGAAGGCATTAGCTGAAATACATCTGCCTCTATTCCAACTACACAGGATTGGCATTTTATTTAGATCACTAAGCTGCACCTTGCTCCTTAAAGAAAAGGACTCTTTGTTTAACTTAGTTTTGGTTAATACAGCCTCAGTTTCTTTGTGTGCAAAATGAGATTAGTTCCCAAGTCCCTCTGCTCCAGCATTCAGCACATTCACAATCAAGGTGTCTGGGGAGTCTCTGCAAACAAAACTCCTTCTGGATGTAACAGAATCATGGGAAAATGGTTCATAGTGCTATGAGCTTCTGGTCTGCCTCTTAGAGGGTTTCTTCAGGCAGTGCTGACAATTACTCTTGCTGCCTAAGATATTGCATCAAACTCAGTAATTTCAAACGATCACCATTTCATTCCGCTCATGGATTTTGTAAGCCAGGAATTTGGAAAGAGCACAACAGAGGTGTCATTCTTGGTTCCACGATGTCTGAGGCCTCAGCCTAGAAAACTCAAAGGCTGGGGGTAACTTGATAGCTGGAGGCTGACATCATCTCATGGTAGGTCTTAGTCCCTTTGTGCTGCTATAACAAAACGCCTTATATTGGGTAAGTTGTTAACAACAGAAATGTATTGCCTACAGTTCTGGAAGCTGGGAAGTCCAAGATTAAGGCAGCTCTAGATTCAGTGTCTGGTGAGGTCCCACTTTGTACCTCAAAGGTAATGCCTTGTTGCTGTGTTTGCCTATGTCAGAAAGGCAAAAAAGCTCCCAGTGGCCTCTTTCATAAGGGCACTACCCCCATTCATGAGGACTCTGCCTTCCATGACTTGTCACCTCGGAATGGCTCCACCTCTTAATACCATCACTGGAGGGGTTAGGTTTCAACATGTGATTTTGGGGGAAGACACAGGATTTCAGATCATAGCAAGGTACATGCACTGTCCCATCTGGTGCATAGCAAGACTGCAAGGACTCAAAAGATTAAGACCTGCAGTCCCAGAGATCTTACACGGGACCTCTCTAAGTAAGAGCCCCCTCCCAGCATGGTGACTGTGGGCTAGTCAGCCTTCTTGCAGGTTGGCTCAGCAATCCAAGCGTGAGTATTCTGGAGAACAGGAAGGAAGCCGTATCATCATTTATGAAAGTCACAGAAGTCCGACGGCATCATTTTCTCAGTACTATGTATATTATCCTCATAGTCATACCACTTCTTTTTTTTATTTTTAAAATTTTTTTTGTAGTTATTGATGGACAGCATGGCATTTTTTGTTTGTTTATTTTCATGTGCTGCTAAGGATTGAACCCAGTGCTTCACACGGGCTAGGCAAGTGCTCTGCCACTGAGCTACAGCCCTAGCCCTGTCATACCACTCCTTTTTTTTTTTTTTAATCTTTTTAATTAATTTTTTAATTTGCTTTAGTTATGCATGACAGTAGAATGCATGTATGCACTATTATATATCATACATAGATGGGATACAATTTCTCATTTTTCAAAGTACACGTTACAGAACCATATTGGTCATGTAGTCACCCATATACATACAGTAATGATGTCTGTTTCATTCCTATCTTTCCCATCCCCACATCCCCTCTCTCTCCTCCCTATACTTCCCTCAACCTAATCTAACGCTATTTTTCCCTAGTGCCCCCCGCCTTATTGTGAATTAGCATCCACCTATTAGAGAAAACATTTGGCCTTTGGTTTTGTGGGATTGGCTTATTTCACTTAGCATGATATTCTCCAACTCCAATCATTTACTGGCAAATGCCATAATTTCACCCTTTTTAAAGCTGAGTAAATTCCATTGAGTATATATATATACCATATTTTCTTTATCCATTCATCTATTGAAAGACACCTATGTTGGTTCCACAGTCTAGCTATTGTGAATTGAGCTGCTATAAGCATTGATGTGGCTGTGTCACTATAGTATGCTGATTTTAAGTCCTTTGAGTATAAACCAAGGAGTGGGATATCTGGGTCAAGTGGTGGTTCCATTCCCAGTTTTCTGAGGAATCTCCATACTGCTTTCCATAGTGTTTGCACCAATTTGCAGTGCCACCAGCAATGTATGAGTGTACCTTTTCCCCTGCATCCTCACCAACATTTATTGTTGCCTGTGTTCTTTTTTATTTATTTTTATTTTTTTTTTTATTTTTATTTATAGTAGTATGTTTTACAGTTCATACTATAATATAGAGCATCTATTTACACAAAACAGTTTGTATACAAAGTATATTTGCAGCATTCAAGTCTTCAATCATGCATTTAGAATAACGATATCATCTTTTTTTAAAAAAATATTTCTTTATTTGCTTTAGTTTTACACATACGTTTATTTGTACGTGGTGCTGAGGATCGAACCCGGGCCGCGCACGTTCGAGGCGAGCGCTTTTGCCGCTGAGCCACAATCCCAGCCCTGATATCATCTTATTCAACCACTTTTCCCCCCCTTCCCCCCTTGCTCCCTCTCTTTCCCTCCCTTCCCTTTGACCATTCTAGTGTTCCTCTAATCCTCCTATGTACCCCGACCCAACAATACTGTGAACCAGCCTCCTTATATCAGAGGAAACATTCGGTATTTGGATTTTTGAGATTGACTGATTTCACTTAGCATTATATTCTCCAACTTCATCCATTTACCTGCGAATGTCATTATTTTATTCTCTTTTATTGCTGAGTAAAATTCCATTGTGTATATATACCACATTTTCTTTATCCACTCATCTACTGAGGGACATCTAGGTTGGTTCCACAACCTAGCTATTGTGAATTGTGCTGCTATAAACATTGAAGTAGCTGTGTCACTGTAATATGCTGTTTTTAAGTCCTTTGGGAATAGACCCAGGAGTGGGATGGCTGGGTCATAGGGTGGTTCCATTCCCATTTTCCTAAGAAATCTCCATACTGCTTTCCATAACGGTTGTACCATTTTGCAGTCCCACCAGCAATGTATGAGTGTGCCTTTTTCCCCACATCCTCTCCAACATTTACTGTTGTTTGTGTTCTTGATAGCTGCCATTCTGACTGGAGTGAAATGAAATCTTAGAGTAGTTTTGATTTGCATTTCTCTAATTGCCAGCGATGTTGAACATTTTTTCATGTATTTGTTGATTAATCGTGTATCTTCTTCTGAGAAGTGTCTTTTCAATTCCTTAGCCCATTTATCGATTGGATTATTTGTTTTTTGGGTGTCAAGTTTTTTGAGTTCTTTATATATTCTAGAAATTAGTGCTCTATCTGATGTGCATGTATTAAATATTTGTTCCCAGTTAGTTTGTTGCCTGTATTCTTGATGATTGCCATTCTGACAGGAGTGAGATGAAATCTTAGAGTAGTTTTGATTTGCATTTCTCTAATTGCTAGAGATGTTGAACACTTTTTCATATATTTGTTGATCAATTGTATTTCTTCTTCTGTGAAGTGTCTGTTCAGTTCTTTAGCCCATTTATTGATTGGGTTATTTGTTTTTTTGGTGTTAAGTTTTTTGAGTTCTTTATATATCCTAGAGATTAGTGCTTTATCAGAGGTGCATGTGGTAAAGATTTTCTCCCAACCTGTAGGCTCTCTCCTCACGTTATTAATTGTTTCCTTTGCTGAGAAGAAGCTTTTTAATTTGAATCCATCCCATTTATTGATTCTTGATTTTGCTTCTTGTGCTTTAGGAGTCTTGTTAAGGAAGTCAGATCCTATGCTGACATGGTGCAGATTTGGGCCTACTTTTTCTTCTATTAGGCGCAGGGTCTCTGTTCTAGTGCCTAAGTCTTTGATCCCTTTTGAGTTGATTTTTGTGCAGGGTAAGAGATAGAGGTTTAATTTCATTTTGCTACATATGGATTTCCAGTTTTGCCAGCACCATTTGTTGAATAAGCTATCTTTTCCCCAGTGAATGTTTTTGGCACCCTTGTCTAGTATGAGATAACATATTTGTATGGGTTTGTCTCTGTGTCCTCTATTCTGTACCATTGGTCTACAAGTCTATTTTGGTGCCAATACCATGCTGTTTTTGTTACTATAGCTCTGTAGTATAGTTTAAGGTCAGGGATTGTGATGCCTCCTGCTTCACTTTTCTTGCTAAGGATTGCTTTAGCTATTCTGGGTCTCTTATTTTTCCAAATAAATTTCATGATGGCTTTTTCTATTTCTATGAAGAATGTCATTGGGATTTTAATAGGAATTGCATTAAATCTGTATAGCACTTTTGGTAGTATGGCCATTTTGACAATATTAATTCTGCCTATCCAGGAGCATGGGAGATCTTTCCATCTTTCCATCTTCTGAGGTTTTCTTCAATGTTTTTCTTTAGAGTTCCATAGTTTTCATTGTAGAGGTCTTTCACCTCTTTTGTTAGATTGATTCCCAGGTATTTTATTTTTTTTGAGGCTATTGTGAATAGAGTAGTTTTCCTAATTTCTCTTTCAGTGGATTTATCGCTGATGTATAGGAATGCGTTTGATTTATGGGTGTTGATTTTATATTCTGCTACTTTGTTGAATTCATTTATTAGTCCTAGAAGTTTTCTGGCAGAATTTTTTGGATCTTCTAGATATAAAATCATGTCATCAGCAAATAGTGATAGTTTGTGTTCTTCCTTACCAATTCGTATCCCTTTGATTTCTTTCTTTTGTCTAATTGCTCTGGCTAGAGTTTCAAGGACATGTTGACTAGAAGTTGTGAAACAGAACATCCTTGTCTTGTTCCAGTTTTTAGAGGGAATGCTTTCGATTTTTCTCCCTTTAGAATGATGCTGGCCTTGGATTTAGCATAGATAGCTTTTACAATGTTAAGGTATCGTCATGCCACTTCTTGATGGGGGATATAGTAGTCCATTTTCTGTTGTTATATCAAAATACCAGAGGCTGTGTATTTTATAAAGAAGAGAGTTACTCAGCTCATAGTTTTGGACAGAGACGGTCTCATTTCTTCAGCCTCTGGTAAGGGCCTCGTGGTGGATGGCATTACATTGACAGGAATATGTGACAGCAATTACATAGTGAGATGCAAAGCCAGAGAAGGATTCAGGGGTCAACCCACTCTTGTGGGAGCTAACCAGGGTCTTGTGGGAACTCACTGGGGTCCCAGAGGAACCACATTAATCCCTTCTAAGGATGATGTCCCCAGTGACCTAACTGCTTCCCAGTAGGCCTTACCTTAAAGGTGCCACCACCTCAGCACCACCACACTGAGGACCACGCTTCCAACACATGACCCCCAGGGGACCAGTCCAAATGGCATCACGGAGCAGCAGTAGCATGGGAGTCGGGTTGGGGCCACCCCTAGAATTCCGCCATAATGAATCCGGGAAGATCAACGGGAAGTCACAGACTCTACTTGCCTACTAAAGCAACCTCCATGACAAAAGGAAAAAGAGAGAAGCGTCACTAAGACCTGGAGGGAAGGCTGGCTTTCTTGCATGGGGCCACTTGCCTGATTCTCGTGAAAGCTCACAGGAAGGGGTAGAGGGAGAGTTCCAGAAGTTCAGTTTGTGAGGCCCTGCAGTCAGACCTGGCAGACAGAGAAACCCCGAGGTCTCAGGCGGCAGTAGCAGTAGCAGAGAGCTCAGCATATGTGGCCTGGAATGTGGCCTTAGGAGAATGACTGGAGAATTAGCAAATGCCACACCATTAGGACAAGGGAAGACCATCTGAATAGGCCCGGACAGATGCTGGCTCCTGGCTCTGGATTTCACTGATTCCCTGGTAAGGAGTGAGTCCGCCTTACCATGAGACCGGCACATGCGATATGCTAACGCCGTGATTTCACTTAAGTTATGCTTTTTAGGAATGCGCTGATTTCTGTAGTTTGTGTGTGCCCACGATTCCTACCCCCCTCTTCTGGTAACAGACTGGAACTGTTGACTTCCCTCCTGGGGCTGTTAACACAGGGTCTGTGACTCTCATCCTTGGGGCTCATGATTCAGACTGGCTTCATGTAATAAATGCATGCAATCATTGGTTCTGAAAATGTGCATGTGTGCATGCATGCATATGTGTGCATGTGTGCATGTGTGTGTGTGTGTGTGTGTGTGTGTGTGTGTGTGTGAGTGTGGGGGAGGGTGGTGTTTAACATGGGGCCAGAACTCATTCTTGGGGGTTGCTGTAGCTTCTGGGAAAGAGAATCTTCCGTTTTTGATGTGATATGTGCTAAGGATCACATGAGCCTGGGACAGAGACAGAGATACACAGATGCTGACAGAGAGACATGGCATCATCCGAACCGTTGGCAGCTACGTGTGGAGCCAGGTTACCCACTGGACACCCCAATCAATTTAATCAGTGGATTCCCTTTTTAACGCAGGACAGTTCCACCTGGGATGCTGCCACTTGTGACCATGAGGTCTTGACTTACACATTAGTGGAGGAGCAACACTCCACGGCAGACCCTGCCCATCGCATTCAAGTCTTTTGCCCTCATTATGGTCTCCTGGGTGGAAGGGCTGCTCCGAGTGTTGATGGCGGTCTAGACCAGGGATCCCCCAAATCCTCTCCCCTCAGCACTCTGGAGTTCGCTCTGGGCAGAGAGGCGAGCCACAGTCCTCTTCGGTAATTCGTGCAACTTAAAAGATCTATGCTTGGCCTTCAGGGACAAACTGGTGGCAACAAATGTCCCTCACATTCCTAGCAGGATTTTGCAAGGCAGGGATCACAGAGGAATGGTTACTGGTGGCAAGGAAAGAAAACTCAAGAAAAAAAATATTAAAATTTTTCTTAAAAAGTGAAAACTTCTTTTTTCCTCTGGTGCAGGTTCATGTATCCATATTCGCAGCTGTCAGTTCTGAAAATCTTGTGTACTGAAGTCTTAGCCCCGGCCCTGAACTTGTGCTACAGGTGTGGGGCAGGAACCTGGCTCCTACTGCCCCACAGGCTGCTTCCCCATCAGCTGGAGACACCAGAGTCACCACTGTGATAAAGAATTCTCCTTGCACCTCTAGGCCACTTTGTTGTAAAGAGGTTGGTTTTAATTTAATTTTTTTTCCTTTTCTTTCTTCTGTATCATTAAATTTTACTGTATTGGAAGAGATTTGTGTTTCAAGGAGGCATATGTAATTTTTTTAAAATACCTTTATTTTATTTATGGTTTTTTTTTTTTTGCGGGGGGGGGGGGGGTACTGGGGATTGAACTCAGGGGCACTCGACCACTGGGCCACATCCCCAGCCCTTTTTTGTATTTTATTAGAGACAGGGTCTCACTGAATTGCTAAGTGCCTCGCCACTGCTGAGGCTGGCTTTGAACTTGTGATCCTCCTGCCTCAGGCTCCCATGTGCTGGGATTACAGGCGTGCACCACTGTGCCTGGCTTATGTTTTTTTTTTTAATGTGGTGCCGAAGATCAAACCCAGCGCCTCGCACGTGCTAGACAAGCACTCTATCGCTGAGCCACAACCCCAGCCCCCGGCATGTGTATTTTTGTTCTTGTACTTATTTGCTGACTTATTTTAATGGAATAAGATATTGATTTAATCTTAGGATCATGGACACATCTCCCATCTATGGTTTCTCTGGGAAGCCATATGGATTATCTGTTATATTTTTAAAAATACATACTTTTTAAAATTCACACACACACACACATATACAATGCTGTGTACTTATTTATATGTAAATAATCCTTGCATTCAAAATAATATATAATTAATATTTATTTACAAAATAATAGCAACTATGATTTTTTAAATGGGATAGTTTTTAGGGGCTGGGACTGTAGCTCAGTGGTAAAGCACCTGCCTCACATGTGTGAGGCACTAGGTTCGATCCTCAGCACCACATAAAAATAAATAAAGATAAAAATGGGATAGTATTTAAAAAGCTTGTAACAACAAAACCCATGAGCCTCCTGCTGTAAAATTTTGACTCTCTTAACTGAGTTCTTATGGCATTTCTTTTCATATTTCTAGATAGTATGCTCTTTCTACTCTTTATCATTTTAGATGTTATCTTTTGACTTCCTGTTATCATAAAGTCTGTGTCTCTGCTATTCTTCCCCTCTGCATTTTATCTCTGCCCATCCTACCAATATAGAATGTCACAATTTTTTAACCTTATTGTAACATCAATATTGCTCACCATTGAGCCTAGAAGTGAAATGTAATGTATATTTCCCTCTAATACAACTGTTTGTTCGTGGTCTCATTTTGTCCCCTGGCTGGATTTTCTATGTACCATATTTAATTTTTTTTCCAAGTGCACCATCAATTCTACCAGGTACCTAAAATATTATTTCCCAAATGCTCAAATAGATTAATAAATACTCAATTCCATTTTTCTCTGTGTACTCTCCCTTCCACAACCTTTGTCCTTCCTGTACGAATCCAGGTTGACTGCTCTCTGGGCTTGCTGCACATTTGTCTCTGTGCATTTCTCTTGGCCATGGTCTGTGGAGTTATCAAGGTTCTCTACCTCTCCCTCCGATGCCTGGGTTTGCTGGGTGTCACGATACAGTGAGATGACTGTGGCCATTCTGGCCAAAGATCACCCTAACTGGCAACTCTAGGAAAAAGTGACTTCTCTCTTCTAATGTCTATACAGGAACCCCAGGGAAGGCTCCAGTGTGTGTCCCTGGCCACACCTGACTGGAAGAGATGGGAGTGCTCCAAGAACCCCTGTGATTGGCACTTCCTTTCTGAAGACACAGAACCAGGGAAGGGTGGGTATTCTCTGAAAGAAGGGGACTGACTGGATTGACCCCACATGTCTATTGCAGGAACAAACAAAGAAGAAACAGACAGAATGGCATTAACCAGGGGATCGGGGGTTCTTGGTTTCACCTAATAAGTAGTTGCATGAAAATTGGCCTTTGTACATCTCGGGCTCCATCCCTTTCATGGAGGGATCTAGATTTGATATTGTAGTATAATCTAAGACTCTCAGATCTTCCTTCTGTCCAATAAGAGTTTGTAATACAAGGGATGCTCTGACATGGACCTAGGTCAGACCACCAAACAATAATGGAAGATAATGTAGAACCAGACAGTCAATGTCTAAATCAATAGCCAGCATGGACTAAGATTTTCCTATGGATTGGCTAGGCATTGTTGAATTTTATTTGGATGATCACATCTGTAATTTCCATGAACTCTTTCAAGTTCTTGGGCTGATGCATGTCAAAGCATCATGTTTTAATCATCTCATGCTTCAGTTTTATCTGTAAAAGGGGGGATCATAGCCTTATCTGCTGCTCCAGGATTAAGTGAAATGACTCATGTGAAGCAGCTGACAAGTGCCGGGAAGACTTAACCACCAAGGTTCTAAGTTACTTTTCTTGATGGTTTTCTCCATCAAGGGCATTTTAGGGAGAAGCGTTCTCTTTCTGCTCAGTTACCCTTTCTCCATCTACCTTTCCTCATCCAAAAATGTGTCCCAATATTTTGCTACCGGCATTCCTTCTGTGTCCTTTTATGACTCTGATGATTTTAGGGTAGAAAAGGTGATAAATGTACACAGTCAATCTGCCACTGGTAATCACTAGCTACCAGCTTTAAACTTTTAGTAATTAAGTTTTATTAATTTTTATCCATTTTTTATCTAACCTGTGAAATTCCTGAAAGGATCACACTTAATCATGGAAGCTTTCTCTTCCTCATCAGTTAAGTATGAATTCATCTTCACGTGTTTATACTAGTGTCAAAAGGGGTTTTTTTCATGTCAATTTCTAATTCCATTCCATTACGATCTGATAAGATGTAGGGAATTGTATCAATTTTTTTTTTTTTTTTTTTTTTTTTTTTTTTGGTACCAGGGATTCAACTCAGGGGCACTCGACCACTGGGCCACATCCCCAGCCCTTTTTTGTATTTTATTAGAGACAGGGTCTCACTGAGTTGCTAAGTGCCTCGCCATTGCAGAGGCTGGCTTTGAACTCACAATCTTCCTTCCTTGGCCTCCGGAGTGCTGGGATTACAGGCATACGCCACCATACCCAGCTTTCTTTTCTTTTTCTTTCTTTCTTTCTTTTTTTTTTTTTTTTTTTTTTTTGTATTTTTTAAGAGATGTTTTGTGGCCCAAAATATGGCCTGTCTTTGAGAAAGTTCCATGAACCACTAAGAAGAAAATGTATTCATCTGTTGTTGGATGAAACATTCTATAGATATCTGCTAAGTCATTTTGATTTATAATATTTTTCAGGTCCAAAAAATCTTTACTGATGTTCTGTCTGGATGACCTATCTATTGGTGAGACAGGTGTGTTGAAATCACCTAGTATTATTATACTGGGGTCTATCTGAGGCTTAAATTCAAGTAATGTGTCTTTTATGTAACTAGGTGCACCAGTGTTTGGGGCACAAACATTAACTATTATTTTATCTACTTGTAAAGTATGAATAATCATACATAAATCTCTAGCTTGGTGACTGGGACCTAGGAAGGCTGCATGAACATTTGTGTTGCCCCACCCCCAACTTCTTTATCTTGACACATCTCAAGGTGTCCGGCTTTGAGCTGGACCAGGTGGTGCAAGTAGTGCTTTTTCTCTCATGTGCCAAGAAAGACATCAGTGAGGGGGCTGGGGTTGTGGCTCAGCGGCAGAGCGCTTGCCTAGCACGTGCGCGGCCTGGGTTCGATCCTCAGCACCACGTAAACGTAAATGCATTTGCATTGCACTGTGTACAACTAAAGCAAATAAATAAATATTTAAAAAAAAAAAAGAAAAAAAGACATCAGTGAATGGGTTCAATTTCTGTAGGGTAAATCATGGGCAGTCAGCCAGTGGGCCATGCTGTCATATGGTACAGCACTTAGTCATGGTTGAAGTGGCAGGGACATGAGTGTACCCAAGAATTCTTTGCGGGCATGTTGTCTAAGAAGGCGGCTCGTGCTCTGACTTGGCAACTTCTAACAGTGAGCTCCTGAGAGCGCTGGCCATTGGCTCACTCCTTTATCTGTTCATTTATTCTGCAAATATTAATCGGGTGATTGCAGTATGCCAGGAGCTAGATGCCTCAGTGGACAAGACAGATGAAGTCTGTGCTTCCACAAGTGCCCCATCCCACTGGGGTGGGGTCCGGCAGACTGAAAATCTGAATTCCAGGACCCCTAAATGAAGTTTGATTGACACACGGCCATGCGCATTCATTTACAAATCCTCTACAGCTATTTGTGCCACAGTGGTAGAATTGAGAGATGACCACAGAGAGCATATGGCCTGCAAAGTCTCAAATATTGACTATCTAGCCCTTCACAAAGCGCTTGCTGCCCTGTTATAGAATTTAGACCTGAACGATAACCCATCTCACAAGATACACCAGCAGTGGATTCGAATCCCAACTATTACTCAGAGGAGTCAGGATTCTCTATGACACAGCAAAGCCCCTACAGTTTCTTAGGGGATAGTGTACTAAAATAATGTTAAAATAGACCAATTATAAGTAATTTTAGGTAGTTTAGAAAATACTGAAAAGTAGGCAGAAGAGAAGGAAAATAGCCTTCATTTCCACCACCTCTGGTATGAATTATTAATATTTGGGGTTTATTCTACCAGTTTCTGTGTAATTTGTCTGCACACAGTAAATGCTATGTTTGGATAGGGCTTAAGTGTGTTTCCAAGGGTCTTTGTGAATAGGTCACTAGGGGCATCTCCCTCGGGAGAGAGTCATGTATTTCTTGTGGGATTCAAGTTAGTGCCCTCAAGAGTTAGTTGTGGCTGGGGATGTAGCTCAGTTGGTAGAGTGCTTGCCTCGCATGCACAAGGCCCTGGGTTCAATCCCCAGCACCACACACACAAAAGAAGAGTTAGTTATAGAAGAGGGAGCCTGACTTCTCCCATTCTGGTTTCCTGTCTTGCCATGTGATCTCTCTCTCTCTCACATGTCCTTCCTCCACGATATCAACTGCCATAATGTCCTCCCCAGAGCCAGCACAATGCTATTTGCACTTTCAGTCTCCAAAATGTGAATTCATCAATCTCTCTTCTTTATAAAGTACTCTGCCTCAGGTATTTGTTACAGTAGTGAAAATAGACGATTATAGTATATTATTAGAATTTCCATTAGGACTTATAAAAACCTGTTTCATGATAAAAGAAACTAGAGGAGAGTGGGTTTTGGGGACTTACTATAACTGTATGACATAGTGGTGTTACTGCTTCAGGCATGGCTGGATCCAGGAGCTCAATGTACCAGGGCCCTTTCTCCATCTCTTGAATCTACTTCCTCCAGTGCATCATTTGGCGGCTCCTTTCTTCATAGTGACCAAAGGCTGCAGAAGTTCCCAGTTGCACAGTTAGTTGCCATTGCCCCTTTCCTTCACCTAGCAAGCCCAAGGGAGAAAAGAAAGCATTTCTTCCCCAAAGCAAACATGTAAAATGAGACTTCCCAGTGTGTCTGTTCAGGCTTGCTACAGTAAAATACCTTAGGCAGGGTAATTCGAAATAATATAAATTTATTGCTCATAGTTCTGGAGACCAGGAAGTCCAAGATCAAGGTGCCAGCGAATTTGGTGTTTAGTGGAGCCTCACTCTGCTTCACAGCTTGTGCCTTCTTGCTGGGATCTCACGTGGGTGAACACTCCCTTCCCTTCCAACTCTTTTAAAAGGTCAAATTTCAGTCACAAGAGCAGATCCCTATGGCCCGCCCGCTTCCCAGAGGCCCCTCTTCATAATATGATTGCACCCAAGGTTACGTTTCAGCATGAGGATCTGGGTTGGGGGGTGGGGTGTTAACATTCAGGGCATGTGTCCTCGAGAGTATTTTTGAACAGTGAGTTTCCATGCTGCCTGGTTCACTTGACTGTGCCACCAGTGTTTAAACCGAGCCATCTGAGGACATTTTTTTTTTTTTTTTATCTCAGAGTAATAATCACTGGATGGATGGGGGTCTGAGAAATTATCCAGTATATTCTATTTTTTTTTAAATTGTATAAATAAGGAACTGGAGGTACATAAAGGCAAAGTAATCTCCATGTCCTTCAAGTAGCTGATGGTGGGGAGACAGAGCTAGAAGATTCCAAGATGTTCCCGCTCCTCTCTCTTAAATGTCATCCCTGAGGCAAAATTTCAGGCCAGCAAAGCACTCAACCAGTGGACCGTGTCAGCCCCGGAGAGCCTCAAAAAGAAATGAGCCAGAGAAGAACAATCTGGTTTTCTTTCCCACTTCTGGATTTACTTTTAAAAATGGGGTGGGGCAGGATAGAGAAGCCACAATGGCTGCAATTTGTTTGTTCCTCTTTGACAAAATATAAAAAATATGCCTTTTGGTTAATCAGAGCTCCATCTCAGTAAAGTTTCTGCAAGATTCTAGAGATTGTTGCTCTCCAAATATTTTTACTGCATCATCAGATCATTAGGCAACACCGTCTTTCCATTTATTCAGTTCATGTGGCAAGTTGTCCACTGTCCCTGACGTCTTCACAAGCTTCCCAGGCATGACAGAGGAAGTGTCATCCATCTGAAGGCAAATCTGTTGACCAGGACATCTGAGTATGAGCCTGCTGGTGAAGGAAGCAAAGGGACGGATCTGCAGACTCCAGCGTGGCCATGAGGAGGGCACGAGTCTAATTCTCATATTCAGCAAGTGCTCCTGAAACGGCCCCCAAACACTGTGCAAGAGACAGTCACCCTGGGGAGACAGAGCTCTGTCCTGGCCCCCTGGGAGCTCAGAGTCAAGCGTGAAGAGAGAACAGGACTTGGACAAGTACCTGGGAGGGGACTAAGTGTGGTGGGAAGAGTGGGGTGACCTGGGAACTTGTCTGCAGTGATCCACAGCAGAGACTGGAAGGACCAGGGGAGTCAGCCAGATGAGGAGAGAAGGCGGCAGACCCCAGGCAGTGTAAACACCAAAGTCAAAAGCAAACTGCTGGCAGATCGGGGGCCAGGAATTTAGGGAACAGCAAAATCATCTCATTTGCTAAAAATGAAAAAAAAAAAATTAAGGAACTACTCAGTTCTTGTCTGGAGCTCCACAAAGCCATGCACTTCTGTGCACACACCACCCCCACATCTTTGGGTTCCCTTTAGGACTCTAAGCTGACCTTCTTTTCCCTTCTAGCCAGCTCTTACGCTCTTCCCGCTGGCAACACTGGCTCAATGAAGGCTTGTTGAGGCTAAGGTGTAAATGACTAATAGGATAGTGTTGTAATTTAGTTGACTGATTATTTTACACAGCTAAAACATATTTTAGGACTGGGGCTGTAGCTCAGTGGCAGAGTGCTTGCCTAGCATACATAAGGCACTGGGTTTGACCCTCAGCACCACATAAAAATAAACAAATAAAATAAAGGCATTCTGTCCATCTACAACTACAAAAAAATTTTTAAAAATAAGACATTTTATGATCATTATTAAAAATGTCCAAGACATATATTATTTCTTTATTATTAATAATTTTTTTTTTCAATTCAGTGTAAGGGCCCTAGCCCTACTAGGATAGGTTGAAGCCCCTGCTCTGGAGGCTTCTGCCAGTGCCTGCTGGGCAGTTTCTGGATTCTGCATGGATGTTTCCCGCGCCTGCTCCGTTCACACACCCCCCCCCCCCCCCTGCCCCCCATCTCAGGTACTCTCCCAGTTTCCCAACCTCCGCGGGCTTCCCACTATGGCCTGCCTGTTCCTCTTTCCTCCTGCGGGGTTTCTCAGCTTGCTTGTGAACGGTTGCCTTGGATTGTGGCCTCGCACCACTTGCGGCGTTTGTGCACCTGCATTTTGTGAGACTGGACAAGGGGCATCTCACGCGTGCCTTGGACTGGTACGTCTCAGGGTGGACCAGGCTTCTCCAAGTCACTGCTTATCCAGGAAAAAGATCACATGTGGCTTCTGGAGAATTCTGGACTTCCTGGGCAGGGATTTTCTTCGTTAGGGAAAGCTTTCCATATGGCACTGGAAGCTGGGTTCGAACCCCAGAATGGCATTTACTAGCTGGATGACCCGGAGCAAGATATTTACATTGTCTGTGCTTCTGTTTCTTTACCTGTTACCAGGAATACTAGTCGTAGCTATCTAAAATGGGGGGTTGTACAATTAAGTGAATTAACACATGTAGAGCTAGCACTTCATAGGTGCTCAGTTAAGCTCTGCAGTCATCATTAGCATAACCTATTAACCTCTACACACTGTCCTCTATTACAAGGATTGACCCTGACCAATTTTGGTATAAAAGTTTTTGTAGTTATTTAGGGACTTCATATAAATAATGAGCAACATATAGTCAGATACAATGTAGAATGGAAGTAGAAAAATAAGTGTTTCTCAAATTCTGATTTTTTGACATATCAACAGTGATGGCATAATGTTTTAAAGACAATGAATGGTCAAAAGACCTGCATAGATATTTCTTCAAGATTATACAAATGGTTAATAAGCAGATATAAAGATGCTCAACACTACTGATCATCAGAGAAATGCAAGTCCAAACTCTAATGAAGTACAACTTTATACCTATTAGGTTGGTTATTAAAAACAAAACAAAACACCAGCTGGGCATGGTGGCACATACCTGGAATCCCAGGGGCTCCAGAGGTTGAAGCAGGAGGATCGTGAGTTCAAAGCCAGCCTCAGTAAAGTGACGTGCTAAGCAACTCAACAAGACCCTGTCTCTAAATAAAATACAAAATAGGGCTGGGGATGTGGTTCAGTGATAAGTACCCCTGAGTTCAATCCCCAGCCCCCCCCCCCCCTCCAAAAATTACCAGAAAGTAATAAGTGTAGACTGGGGGTATATCTCATTGGTAGAGTTTTTTCTTTGTATGTATGAGGCCCTGGGCTGAATCTCTAGCAGTGCAAATAACAATAAATGTAGAAGAGGACATGGAAGAGTTGGAATTGTCAGATATTGCTGGAGGCAATCTTTTCCACTATGGAAAATAGTATAATTGTTCCAGAAAGTTAACACAGAATTACCATGTGATCTGACAGCCCCATGTCTTGTGTATACTTGAAAGAAGTGAAAGCATAGATTCAAACAGATATTTGTACACCTATGTTCATAGAAGCATTATTCAAAATAGCCACAGGGTGGAAGCAATCTAAGTGTCCACTGACAGATGAATAAATGAATAAAACGTGGCACATGTGTGCAATGTAATATCATTCAGCCTTAAAAGGAAGAAAATTCTAACATGTGCTACAACATGGGTGAACTTGACATTATTCTAAGTGAAATAAGCCAGTCACAGAAGTACAAATGCTGTATGATTTCACTCACCTGAGGTTTCTGGAACAGTCAAACTCACAGAACAGAACAGTGGTTGCCAGAGGCTGGAAGAAGAGAGAGATGGAAAGTTATTGGGTATGGAATTTCCACTTGGGAAAGAAGAACAAGTTCTGGAAACAGATGGTTGGTGATAGTTGCACCACAATGTGAACCTACTTAATAGTACAGATAGTACTACCAAATAGTACACTTAAAAGTAGCTAAAATGGTACACTTTGTTGGTAATTCCCCCTCCCACACACAAAGACAATGAATTTAGATAAGGACAGTCGGAAGGGAGTATAGGCTAGAAAATGTCACTGATTCTCTGAGGAAGTCAATTAGTTGCCACCACACATTCCTCCATGGTTTCATTCAGTGACTACTGCATAACTGCATTCCACATGCTGGGCATCATTCTTGGTATGCAAATTACAGCAAGTGATCCACCTTCTCCCTTGGCAATTTTCCTGTTAGAGGAGGACATTTAAGTGGACATCAGTCTACCAACATGCTCTGCAAAGGAGTGAAGATTTCAATTATCCAAATAAAGGCTACTGTTTTCATAAGCACTGTCAACTTGTCCTAGCCCGAGGCTGGCCTGGATAAGGATGAGTGACCCCTGAGTGAAATGAAGGGTTTGCCATAGCAATGGAAAATTTATTTTGCTAAGTCTTTAATGGTTCTGGATAGTCCACATTCCATTTCAAAGTTCAAATGGTCAAGAAAACCTTATGAAAACAAAATTCTAATTAAATACTTGCTAGGAACTATTGACCAGATTTTTTCTTTCTTCTGATGTGATCACAACCCTCCATGCAACCAATTAGAGGGTTAGCTGTTGCCCTGGCCATTCGTTCTGAACTCTCCAGGGTTATTATCAGGTGGTTTCTGAGCACCATGCTAGGCACTGACTATCGCTTTGGTTTTTCTTAGGTGGATATTTCGGTGAGTGTGATTTGTGTAAATATTTCAGATAAGTCTCTTTCTACTGAGGTCTTTGCTGAACTCAATCTTTTCTTTTTAAATCTTTTTTTTTAAATTTTTCTTTTTAGATATACATGACAGTAGAATGTACTTTGACATTTTATACATACATGGAGTATAACTTATTCTAATTAGGACGCCATTCTTGTGGTTGAACGTGATGTGGTTATACTGGTTGTGCATTCGTGTATAACATAGGAAAGTTATGGCCAATTCATTCTACTGTTTTTCCTGAACTCAGTCTTTAACTACTCACACCAAACTCACAGTGTACCCATTTGTTATGGTTTGATATGAGGTGTCCCCCAAAAGCTCATTGTGAGACAATACCAGAAAGTTTAGAGGTGAAATGATTGGGTTATGAAAACTTTAACCTAATCAATGGATTAATCTAACCGAATGGATTAACTGGGTGGTAACCGTACACAGATAGGGTGGGGCTGGAGGGGGTTCCTCAATGGAAGGTCATGCTTTGGGGGTACATATTTTGTTTCTAGTGAGCAGAGCTCTCTCTGCTTTCTGTTTGCCATGTCCTGAGCTGGTTTCCTCCACCACACCCTTCCACCATGATGTTCTTCCTCAGCTCCGGCCCAGAGCAATGGAGTTGGCCATCTATGAACTGAGACTTCAGACACTGGGAGCCCAGGAAATTTTTTCTTCTTCTTTAAAACTGTTCTTGTCGGGTCTTTTGGTCACAGCAGCAAAAAAGATAACTAAAACATCATAAATTTTCAAGTTCTGAGTGAGGTACTAGGGATTGCAGATAAGAGTTCTACCCCACAAAGTGCTCACGACCTCTTAAAAAAATCAATTGCCTAGTGATTGTTCAAACATGTGGTGAATCACACAAAGGCAGTCCCAAAAAAAGCCCACAGGAAAGCTCTACATGTGTTCATGTGGGGCTTTTTTCCAAAGTAATTTTTAAAAATGTATATTTATTTGTTTTAGTTGTCCACAATGCCTTTATTCTTACGGGGTGCTGAGGATGGAACCCAGACCGCGCATGTGCTAGGTGAGCACTCTGCCATTGACCCACAACCCCAGCTCCCAAAGTAATTTTTTAATGAAGCATTATTTTAACAAGATAAAATAAGCTTTAGTATTTACAGATGCAGTTTTGTTGCTGCTATAATTGTTAACCCGGACAGAAAAAGATGAACTTTACTGAGCAATTAGGAACAATATTTAGAAAATTTATTTAGGTGGTTCAGTATTAGATTGAGATGCAGAAATTATATTATCCTTTATGTATATAAATGGCCTCATTTATATATTTGCATATTTGACCTCATTTGTATATTAATTAGGTTCAACAATTTTAATTTGTATATTCATTTGTATATTGATCTCATTTATATGTTAATTAGGCCCAACAATTTTAAGTCATTTATTGCTCTATAGTAACATTGCTCTATACACACAAGATCTTACAGAAGCTCATGGGAAAAGACAAAACATTTAGCGATAATACTGGTAGAAAACTTCCAGGGTTTATATTGTCTTTTATTCAACTAATATTTATATAATGTTTATAGGTCAAACACTATTCTAAAGGTTTTGCACATAAAACTCTTAATCCCCATTTACAAAAACCATCAACTATATGATCTTATGAGATCCATTTCATAGATGAGAATATTGAGGCACAAAAATTGCTAAGTAACTCATAGAAGACCACGTGGCTGGTGTGCTGGCAAGCTAGGCAGTCTGGTTCCAAGGCTTAAATCTTTAAGTACCACACTAAAAGACTGTGAATTCAGCTTTTGGAGTAACAATGAACATTACAGTCAACCACAAAACCTAAATGTGTATTAACTGAAGGGATTTTAGGCCAAGTGCAAACAGCTGTGTTCATAAATATTATCTTGTGGGAGGGAGGGAAACTGGCTCATTTGTTTTGTGGTTAAAAGACTTAAGTAAATTTTATTTTATTATACCATGAGAAATTAGTTCTGGTATTTTCAGTTTCTAGAATGGACAATTTGTCCTTGTTGCGGCTCATAACCTTGTTTTGGTTTAAGTAGGCTCAACAATTTTAAGTCATTTATTTGGTACAAGTAACATTGCTCTATACACACAAGTGATGGTTTCTGGCTGTAGAGAACTACCCCTCAAAGTTAAATATCTGATTTGGACAAAAAGTATTTTGTTTTTTTCCCCCTAAACAAACTGCAGAGTTTGGGAACATTTTTATTATCTTCTGTGAATTATGGGTGGCAGAATGGTTGGATGGTTGAGAAGTGACACCTCATTCAAACTGCACTATTACTTAAAGGGCCTCAGTTTCCTCTTCTGTGACAGTACCTACATCATGGGGGAGTGCCGGGACTAATGAAATAGTACATGTAAAGGGCATGTCTAAGCACATGGTCTGATATCTGCTGTCCTAAATGCCTGGCATTATGTCAACTGACCGTTGCTCCAATGTGGATTTTACTGGAGTTACCTAAGACTTGTTACTCTAATACTTTGTTCTGAGACTCAAGGAGGAAAAAGATTCAGTTACGTGTAGATGTTGCCCCAAGGCTAGTGAAGCCACATAAACTTCCAGACTGTTTTCCACATCTTTCTTTAGTTATGGAACCTCTCTTTGAAAGCTGCCAGAACATTTCACATGCAAATCTGTTTGTCTCTGGAATTGCACATTTTTGAAGAAAGGGTAGGGCTTATCAGGATTTTCATTTTCTTCCTTACTTTTGAAAATAAAAAAAGGGTCCATCGGATTAGGAATTCTGGAGCCTTGTGTCTTTTTATTGTTGCATGGTTTATTTTTACTGCTTGCTACTCCCATATTTTTTTTCCTTTCCATAAACCATGTAATAAGAGGGACCAGTTTGGTCAACAACGGCGCTTACTCTGCTCCTAAAGTAAACTGTGAGTTCCAAGTAAGCTTAAGCCTGGTCTGCTGACCCAAGGGAAAAGAAAGATTATTTTCTTTCCCCTTAGATTTGCCTATCTAGTGGAACATTCCCGGTGCAGGCAGCTACGTCTGGATTCCAGTCTCGGGAGGGCCGTGACTGACCAGCTTTAATACACGGGTCAAGGAAAGGGACTCACTCGCTCTTTTCCCCTGGTCCCTCTCCCCCATCAGCCAAGCCCCCCGGGTTCACTTGCTCCCCACTCCATGGGCTTTTGAAATAAAGTGCCAGGGAGGCCATGGGATCCATTCGTATGACACCGCCAGAGTGTTGCCCCAAGACTAGCCTCGCGAGCCTCGCCTGGACGCCACATGAAGCCTCCGGACCCTCCGCAGAGCACTAGACGCCCCTGCGCAGCCCAGGCTCGCGACCCCGACGGCGCGCAGAGGCCCCGCCCCTAGCCTTCTCCTCGGCCTCTGATTGGTAGCCCGGCACGTCAGTCAGTGACCGGGGCGGGAGCGCAGACGGCCGTCGCCGCCCCTCGCCTCTCGCGCCGCTTGCCGCCGGGACCGAACCCGGGCGCCCGTGGGCGGCCCCGTGTCTGAGGGACCCACGGGCCGACGCCGCGCGCCAGCGCGCGGCCGGCATGGCAGCGCCGAGAAGCCCCTCGCGGGTGCGGGAGCGGGAGCGGACGCGCATTCGCGCCCCCGCCGCAGGTGGGCGCGGGCCTGGAGGGGCGGGGGGCGCGGCGCGGGCGGGGCCGTCGGGCCGGGCGGGGTCCCGGGCAGCCGCCGCCGAGCTGGCGCCGCGTCCCGGGAGCCCCGGGAGCCAGCGCGAGCCCCAGCCCGGCGGGTCGCCTCGCCTGCGGCGCTGCGGCGGCCGCCGGAGCGGGGGTCGCGCGCGGGCAGAGCTGCGGGCCGCCCGCCCTGGACGGGACGGCAGGTCCTGGAGGGAGAACGCCAGCGCCACTGTTGGGGGGCGCCCTGTGGCGGCGGGGGTCGAGCCCACGGGGGCAGCCCCGGGGCACGTGGACCCGCGGGGCCTGGGTCCGCCCTGAGGACTCGGTTGTTGTGGGAGGGAAGTCGCCCGGTTTCGCGCCTTTCTCGCAGAGGATGTGGCCCACACCTTTGCAGCAATCAAGACTTGCTAAACAACAGAGAAAACTCGGGCTTTGGGAAAAAAAAAAAAGATTTCATCAAGGGCAAGAGCAGCCACGCAGTATAGCAGCAGGTCACGCCTGCAGGTCTGCTCCCTGTGTGACTGCGTCTTGGCCCTCTGGTTTGGTAGCTGGACCCTGCCGGTTCTGAAGACTGGGGACCCTGTCCTGTCCCTCAACTGGGCCCTCTGTTTGATTGACAACTCCAAGATGGTCAGTGCTGCTTCTCGGTTTTGGTGGGTCCCGTTTTCTATTTCTCTGGCGGCTGTGCCAGGAGTGTGAGCTCACTAGTGAATTTGGGGAGCCTGCTCGTTCACAGTCTGGGTTTCAGGTACTGCAGTGTTTATGGGAATTTGGCAGGTGCTAGTATCCTTATTAATTGCTGTTTAGTCCCAGCAGGAGCTTTTAATTCACACACAGTCAGCTGTTGGGTGTAGTGGAAACAGCACCATTATGGGAATCAGACATGAGGTCTAGACATTATTTTGGCCAAGAGTATCTGGGTAGAAGTCACAACCACTCAGGACTTCACATCCTCATCCATAAAAGAGAGTGTTGGGCTAGCTGATCCATACCCCTTCCAGTCTAGAATTCTGATTGATTTACCTCCGCTCTCTCAAGTTTGGAGAATGAACTCATTTTTTAACCTTTCTGCACCTTGGGTTAAATATTTCCTGTGGGTGTATTCATTTGAACTTTTTATTATGTTATTTTCTTCCCGTCTCCTGCCTTAGTTTGGCAGAGAAAGGAACTTTAGAAGTGCAGGTAGGGGCACAGCTGGAAAAAGCTTTTTGGAAGGTGGAAAAATGCCTACTCTGGGCTTAACATAATTGCCAAGAAGTTTTCTTTTCTCTGCACCCAAGTGCAAGGTGTGCCAGTGCTGTGAGACCAGGAAGAAGAGAGTCTTTCCTCTGCACCAACACATGGGGTCTGTAGTTAGTGTGGAACAGAGGAAGAATGTGATTTAAAGAATTAGATCATGGGAAACTTTTTTCTCCAAAGCAATGTGATACAAGGATCAGATTATGGGAATTTTTTTTTCTCTAAGTGCTTTCTGAGGACTTAGAAGTATAGTTTGTCTTCTTTGCTGGTACACTGGCAAAAAAACAAAACCCAACAGTTTTAACATCTATTGCCCAAGCTAGGATGGAGATAGCTTTTTTTTTTTTTTTTTTTTTTTTTTATCTACCCCTAAGCATTTTGGTGTGAGAGAGGTATAGATTAGCTTTAAGATAACAGCAAGTGATACCAAGTAACACTTGACAATAAAAAAAAAAAAAAAAAAAAAAAAAAAATGGACAACCACAAAAGAAAACCCACAGAGCAGGTAGAGATAGAAAGAGGTTCGTTGGTTGTCCTTTTTTTTCTTGTTGAAAGTGTTTTGATATTGAGAACCATGGACTAAGTGTTTGTGTACCATATTACTGTAAAGACACTGTCAGAATATTAGACAAACAAGAATCCAAAGGTTATTTAGTGCAATGCCTGTAAGCCCAGAGAGGACACCATCACCTATCAAGAAGGTGGCGAGATATGGGTCAATTCTGGAATAAACTCATTGTTCTCAGCACCCTCGACAAGCCTGTGTGTTTGAGGAGGGAATGTGAGCACCCCACACTCCATCCTCAGTCTTCTTGCTTCAGGTCATTAACTATCCTGAGTGGTTCAGACCCTGCTATTGTTCTCTACACCACTGTTCATCTTAGTGGCAGTGGTCACATTTTCAACCACTTTATAAGGAATTAGTAGACTGCCTGATGGTCCTTAGAGGTTGGGGTTTAGAGATAGGAATGCCTTGGATGGAATGTGGGACCCATCAACCAAGTCCCCCCACTCCAGCTGTATTCAGAACGGCTCTGCTTTGTGCTTTGTTTTGTTTCTGTTCTAGGTGAGATTTTGTTTGGGGAAAAGGGTCTAATGATGAATCAAATGTTTTAAAATAATGGCGATGGCTAATTTTTTTTAGTGCTTATGTCTTAGTTCACCTATTACATGTGGCGTTATTCTGATTGTTCATGACCCATAGTAAACAGTGTTAGCTGCTGCTGTTATAATTATTGTCATTTCCTTATATTATGAGATTGCTACTTTGCTTATCCCCATTTTAAAAAACTGAATTATGCTGGGTAAGGTGGCACATGACTGAAATCCCAGCAACTTGGAAGGCTGAAACAAGAAGATGGCAAGATCAAGGCTAGCCTCAGCAACTTAGGCCCTAAGCAATTTAGTGATACCCTGTCTCAAAAAACAAAGACAAACCCAGCTGGGGATATAAATCAGTAGAAAAGTGCCCCTAGTTTAAACCCCCAGTTCCAAAAGAAAAAACTGAGTTATGCACAAACTTGTGCAAGGTTACTCACCTCCTTCCTAAGCTTTCCTGCCAGTTAAAAGGTTTGTTCCTCATTATCATGGGTTCCCTTATTCCAGAGTCCTTCAAGGATGACTGACTTTATGAAGCAGGTGTTTCTGGCCCACCATAAGCAGTCTCTGGCCTGTTCCCATGGATAATCACAGGTAGTCGCTAGGCAGGCAGGTGAGTGTACCTGGTGAGCACTTGTGTGTTCATAGGGAGAGTAGGCAAATGGGAAGTTATTGACCCAGCAGCCGGCTGGGCATGAGGAGAGGGTATGGGGCACACACGCTTCTCCTTCAACATGGGCTGCCAAAGGTGTGCAGAGAATTGGGAGCTTGTTCTAGAAGAAGTGCCAGGAAGGCCTTTGCTCTCAAGAGCTGAACAATGAGTATGTGTGTGAGGTGGGGGCTGCTGCCAGTGCCAAGGAGGAGTGAGCATGTGTGTTGCGATTCTCCTCTGTGCTAGTTGTGACACAAAGGGGAGTATCTTCTTTCTTTAAAAAGTGATTTGAGGGGGAAAGTGCTAATTAAACACACACATATATGTGCACATGCACACCCACACATAATTGCTTAAAATAAAGGGCCCCTACTTGATTTTTTTTTTTTTTGCTACCCATTTGCTCTACTTTTTCTTTTTCTTTTTTTTTTTTAATAGTTGTAGATGGACACAATGTCTTTATTTTTATGTGGTGCTGAGAATCGAACCCAGGGCCTCACACGTGCGAGGCAAGTGCTCTGCCACTGAGCTACAACCCCAGCCCTGCCCTACTTTTATATGTCTAGTCTTACTCTTCTGTGAGATGAATAAATATCAAATAAAATGTATCTTTTGGGTTCCATGTATCTTTCTAGGTAGAAGTTCTTGACTGGTACGTTTCTTAACTTGAAAATGAACTTTTACCTGGTTTAGGACCCAAGACAGACTTAGGTTCATCAGGGAAGCTTTCTTTCTCTGGCTCTCTGGGGTGGCGTGAGCACCTCCCTATACGCCTGCCTGTTGCACACAGTGCTTGTCCCTGTCACAATAACAGTGGGCATTTGAGTTTTCTTTATGGTACTGGACACAGAGACACTGATCACTGATAGTCTTATCTAATCTTTGTAACCCTCACTCCGTGACACTCAGAACCGTTGTGGAATGTACTCAAGGTTTCCAGCTTCTAAGTGACAATCAGGATTCAGACCCCTGGCCTAGGCCTCCACTGATGACAGATCTTCAACTATCCACCTTCCTGCTTCTTTCTCCTGAAACAGTTCAGGTTTCCACCTGAGAGCACTCCATAATACCCAAAGTTACTTCTGCACATTTAAGATGCTCTGAATAAAAGTTGGGTTATCACTTTTATACTATTGTTGTTTGAGGTAACTCTCACAGAAGAAGGGAGATTTTTATAAATTAAAAAAAAAAGTTTTCATTGCCAAGTAAAACTTCCTGTATTCTTGAGCTTCCCTATACTTGACTATTAAAGTCTCTACTTCACTTTCAGAGGAGTTATTGCGCTAGTTAGTATGTTTGACCAGCAAATCCTTCCTTTCTCGCCTGTCTTTGTGTCGTTTAATGAATATTGTTATTTGTAATAAAGTCCATTTTCAGAATTGAGGTCATGTGCACATTGATTTGATTTGTAATTGATTTAATGGAAGAAAATTTAAATGTTTCTTCACAAGAATTCAACAAAGAAATTTTTGTATGTGTTCCCACTTTTCCAATAACCTTTTTTGTTCTAGACATACTCCATTTTTTACCTTTCCCATTTAATTGGAGCCATAAAGGACAGGTGGCATCATGTTTAAATTAAGATGATGATAAAATGTTTATGTTCATTTCTAGGAGACAAGGACTATTGTCTGTTAGTACTGTTGCTGGGATTCCTAGGAAACAAAAATATCAGCAACTGTAGCACATAAAATGCTGTGCTTGGTAAATCTCTAAATTCAGAATTTCATAGCATATCTTTTATTGTTGCTTCAACCTTGTAACTGTGACATTGAGTCTGTGGAATTGTTGGAGGAGTAGACATAGTAATTCAAAATACCTCATTAGTTCTGTTTCCTTTTGCTCAGTTACTGGTTTTTAGCAGATGTTAGTGTTAGTCTATCAGAGGGAGTAATCATGTTTGGAAGTCAGTTTCTCAAGAGAGCCTCCACCAATTCAGGGAGAAGTGAATCTCATTCAAAGTCGAGGGTTGACTGTTAAAAGAAAGAAGTGTACTACCCTCTTGTTCTCATCATGATGGAGATAAGTTCTTGTCCTTTCTAGGCTGGGGACAGTCTTGGTGGGTGCAAACCAGTTCCCAAATAGCACAGGAATGGATGTGGTGTGGAGTTGGTGGTGGCAGTTCATTGGAGGGCATGCTTAGAACAGTTTGTGTTTGTCCTCCAAGCCAAGGTATAGTCTACCTCATAGCATTTAGTCTTCCATGTTGAAGAAAAGTGAACTAAATTCCTTCTCACCTGGTAATGAGAATGAAACTCGATCCCTGGATGTTAGAATAATGTCTGGCACATCAGGGCTGGGCTGTTTTTTTTTTTTTTTTAATCTGTCACAAGGCCTCAACTTGCTATGAGCTATCTAAAATTAAAGGAAAACTGAATGCTTCCAAATATCCCCTTGGATGGGGTGCTATGAGAGGAGGAAGGCTGATAGGAAAGGGGAAGTGGAAGAGATGACAAGCTAGTTCCAGTGCAGGCTGAGTGAACTCAGCCCCCATTTATATATGAAGTGCTAGAAGCACTGCTGTCAGTGACAACATCAGCTATTTGGCATTTTACTTGGAATTTGCAGAATGAACTTAGAATTCAGTTTGTAGTTGAGGAATAGATTGGTCCTCTACTTAAAATAGAAACATAGTAAACTTATTAATGTAAATGTTGATTTGTACCTGGGATGAACAAGACTTGGGCATATGAATTCCTCTGAAGTCTGAAGATAAAAATCACTTGAAGAGAGAAGTGTACTTGATCAGTTTTCCATGGTCTATTCATTCATTTTGTTTTTTAAATATCTGTTCAACTCATTTTGGGATGCTTAGCTCATCATCACAATAGAGGACTTGTATAGCCTGTGCTTGTCTTGGTCTTCATGTTTTCCTTTTCCAGTGTTTTCTCCCATATATACTTCACTGATTCATTCATTCAAAATTCAGAGCCTGTAACATGGATTTTGGTTTTCCCTCTCCCTCCCTCTCCTTCCCCCTCTCCCCAGCCTTTGTTTTGTTCTATTCCTCTTGCTTCCTTTTAGAAACTGGTCACTTCCTAGCTTTCAGGCCAACAGGTTTAATAGCTCTGTAGAACCATCTTGAATGTTAGAATATTTGCAAGTATTTGTCAAGCTCTTATGTATCTTTTGTCCGTGTCTAGGCCATCTTTCCTGTGGTGCTAGCTTTGGATAATGTTTTGAGTTTAGTTTGAATGTCAGTTTTTTCTCACAGTTATTCAAAATCCTGGGCCATGTGCTCCAACATGACTATTCCTCCCGCATAATTCTGAAACATATTAAAATAAAGAGACCTGTAGAGAAGTAAAGGAGGTGGTGGCTGATGGCCTGGCCTCCTTATGTTTTTTCACAGTGGAGGAAGCTAAGGTCCAGAGTCACTCAGCTCTCTAGGTCTAGACCTTGAGTTTCCTCCTCATTCCACTACCTTGAAACCATCCTACGAGGAGGCCACTTCACATTCTCACTTCCTGCTTTGTGTTTATGTGGTGTAATTAAGGGAAGAGAAAACACTCAGGTGGCTCACTATTTCTGACATGCACATTAAAAACTGGAAGGGACCACCAACATAGAGGCATTAGTTAGGTTCAGGTATGGTGGAGAGACAGAATAACCTCCAATGAGAGAATAGGTTTATTTTTCTTACATCAGAGCTCAGAGGTCCCAGGCTGGGATGGGTTCCATGGTGTCAGGGGCTCAGGCTTCTTCCACTTTGTTTCTCCACTGAGCACGGCTTCCATGCCCATAGGTAGTTTTTGGTCCAGGATGGCTGCTGGAGCGTCAGTCATCATGCCTGCATTTCAACTAGCAGGGAGGAGCAAGGTTGAGGGATTTGCCCCTCTTGATGAACACTTCTGAAAATCACATACCTACTTGTTGGCAGAATTCACTCCCATGGTCATATGCAGCACTGAAGGAGGATGGGATGACCCTTTATTCTCAGTAGTTCTGTGTCTGACTGACATTCAGAGTTCTGTCTGTACAGAAGGAGGAGAGAACAGACCCTGGTGGAAGCTGACATTCTGCCACAGAGATACAGGAACTGGATCCTGACTACACGGATTCATTCCATTGATTCAAGTAACATTTATTAACTGTCTTCTCTGTGCCTAGGCATGGAGAAAGCAGAGAGATACCAGACACGATCCCAGTCCTTAAGACATTTGCCATCTACAGAGGGAGACAGGCACTAATCAAACACAAACATAATTGTATAAACTGAGACAAGTGCTGAAAAAGGACAGTGTGTGCTAGGAAAGAGGAAAACAGGGATTTGCTCAAGGCTGGGGGTTTAGGAATGGTTTAGAGAAGTGATATTGCACTGAGAGCAGGAGGAGAAGTGAACTAGACCATGGATGGAAGGAATAATGTTCCAGATGGAGGGAATGGTGCAGGCAAAGCCAGGTGGGAGGCGAGAGTGAGCCGTGGGGGGCACTGAAGATGGAGCAAGAGGGAGGGAGGCATCAGACTAAAGGGGGTTGGGGCGTGGGTGACACTTTCCAGGCTTATCTGGTATTGAGGATGTTCCTGGGATGTGGGACTCTCAGTGCTAACACTGGGAAGGTCTTAGGTAAACCAGGGTGAATTGGCCACACTCCTTGGAGGCCACTTAAGTTATCAGGTTTCTTTCTTCATGATTAATTTCAGAAAAGTTCCATTTTAGATAGGCATAACTCCTTGCCAGAGAAAACAATTGACTAGCAAAAGCCCTTCACATAGGCAAAGGGAAATGGGCACAAAACAGAAGTAACCCTTAATTGTAGTGGGTTACTTGACTAGTGAGATAGATTTTTCTTTATCTGGTTTGATTTCTTCTAATGATGCCTTTGGAAATTAATTGGCATCCGATGATACATTTGAGACAACAGAAAAGGTCAGGAATGGGGGAAGCCCTTGCTTTCCCTATTGACAGTTTTTCAGCATTGGTAATACATCAAAATCACCTGGGAACTTAAGAGACAGATGCCTGGGCCCAACCCAATAAATCAGAAAACCCATCTGGGGAGCCAGTGTGATTCTCTGCCCGCTAACAGTGTCTCTCAGACATCAGTGTGCATGCAGATCACCTAGGGTCCTGATAGAATGCAGATTTGCCTTCAGAGGGGCCTGAGAATCTGTATTTCTAAAAACCATCCGAAAGTGTTGATGAACTGCTCCACAGACTTTGAGTAACAGTGCTCTGTAATGTTCAGTGAGCTTGTTTCTGAATGTTCACTGGTTTCTTTTTCAGTAAGCAGATCTGTAGGTTTGCCTAGAGGTAGATGGGTCCATGAGAGGACAGAGAGATACAGATGTGGAGGTGGCCAGGGAGACCTCTGTGTGTAGTCCAGAAACATCATACTGAACTCCAGTGGGGGCAGGTCTCAACTGCTCCGTTGGCCCCAGGGAGCATTTTGTGAGGGGTTACAGGGTGAAGCTTGGCTTGTAGCACTGACTGGCACTGGTATTCTTGGTCACAGAAGAACCAACTCCCGAGGCTTCTGGCTCGGATGGCGTGATAGATGATGTACCATTCTTTACCCTTTCACATCTTGTCTAGGGGCCCATCCAGCTCACTTGAGTGGCTGCCAGGATAAAAATCTTTCCTACAAATAATAAAATCTGTGGAGGGCTGGGAATATAGCTCAGTTGGTAGAGTGCTTGCCTTGCATGCACAAGGACATGGGTCAATCCCCAGCATCACAAAAAAATAAAAGCTATGGAAAGATTTTTTAAATAGGAGATGACACATCCATTGAATGTTAAAAAAAAAAAAAAAAAAAAAATACCAGGGGCTGGAGTTGTGGCTCAGTAGTAGAGTGCTTGCTTTGCATATGTGAGGCACTGGGTTCAATCCTCAGTCCCACAAAATAAATAAATAAATAAAATAAGGGTACTGTGTCCATCTACAACTAAAAAAATTATTTAAAAAATACAAATACCAAACCACACTAACTAAAGTAGAAAATAGAATTAGGGAAGAGAGCCCAATTAGATTATTAACCATTAGGGACAGCATCCTAATGATTCTAATTAATGTAAAAATTACTACCAGGACAAAAGGGAAGTGAAATGTAGCTTTCATCAACATGTTCATGAATTATTTGTGTTAGAACATTGAAGTCTAATGTTAAAGGTCAGATTTGTGTGAGAGGATGCCACAAAAGCCCTAGCAGGTCAAAGCAGTGAGCCCAGTCCAGTCATGAAGTCTGGGGATAGATGCACAGAACTTGCATGTGAGATCTGGGTAACCCTTGCTTCCCTTCCCGTGTGCTGAGGAAAGGTGGGCACAGGAGTTGGAGATTAAACAAATTTTTGATAAGTCAGCTTAATGAGATAGAATCCACACATCTTGGTCATGTGGCCAGACAGACTTGCTAGGCACACCCAAGCTGAACTCACCCCTGGAAGGCCAGGCCTCCCTCCCAAGGAGAGACCAGGCCCCAGCATTCCATTTTTGTGGGTAGGTTCATGGAGGAGAGAAGGGGCAGAGCTGAACAGTCCCAGGATATTGTTCTAAACTTGTAGGACCCTTAGGAAGGAGTGAAACGAGAAAGGGAGGGATGCGGAGGCCACTGCCTCACCTCCAGGAAAGTCCTTCCACTGGGAAACTTGAGGATGGTGGGGTGAAAGGTCTGGCCCCTTTTTTACCTTCAGAAGATGGGACTCCAGCCCAGGTTGACAGCAAGCATAATGTGAGTGGATAGCCTCTTGGTTTTTTTGGTTTGCTGCTGTGTAATACTGACCCAGACTACAGTAATTTGCTAGAACTGGGTTCTGCAAGCTCATAGGCCAAATCTGGCCTGATGTTTGTTTTTATATGGCCTGCGACCTAAGAATATTTTTTATATGTGTAAATGGTTGAGGGGAAAATCCAAAGAGGAATACCATTTTCTGACACAGTAATAAATGGAATTCAAATTTCAGTCTCCATTAATAAAGGTGTTTTGCAGGTAGGGGGATATAGCTCTACACTGTATTGTCTTGGCTGCTTCCCTGCTGTAAGGGCAGAGTTGAATGGTTGGATAGAGACTATATGACTGACTCTTTACTGAAAACCTGCTGACCCCTGATCTACTACCAAGACAATGGTTACCTTGTTTCCACCCAGGGCCTTACTTTAAGAATGGAATGAGGGGATAGTGGGTGGCTCAGTGGCAGAGTGCTTGCCTAGCACACGTGAGGCACTGAGTTGGATCCTTAGCACCACATAACAAATAAAATAAAGGTATTCTGTCCATCTACAACTACAAAAAACAAAAAATTTTGGAAAAAGAAAAAAAAAAAAAAGAATGAGTTCAGAGAAGAGTGACCAGGACAATGAAGAGATCTCCAAATCGTATCGTATAATGTGGGGAATTGGTTGAAAACACAGGCCATCTAACCTAGAAGAGAAAAAGTTGCAGAAATGATAGATTTTCAAGGTTTGTGCTCTCGTTTTAATTCTTGGAAAAGGAGTATCAAGGGAAAGTAGTAATGTCGTTAGTTAGAGGGCACTGTCCTTCATTCAGAACATGGGGTTCAAATTCAAACTTCTATTTGTTTTCTCTGAACTTCAGTTTGTTCACCTCAAAAATAAAGCATGCATATGACAGCTCATCAGATGCCCAGATCCACCATGATTTAAGATTCTCCCTGGTTTCCTGTCTAGAGTGTGAGCTCTTCCTCCTGCACAAGCTCCTGCCTCCTCCAGGGGTGGCGCTAGAGTTAAGCCAGTGCTGGTGCCTTCTGTTTGGTGGTTCTCTTCCTCATTGATCTTGTAGTTGTTTTAATACTTTATTCAGTGGAAAGACTGCCCTTCTTTTTTTTTTAATCACTAAAAATATTTTTTATTTAATTAATTTAAGTTGTTATACATGCTTTTAGAGTGCACTTCCTTTCATATTACATATAAAGAACACAGTTTTCCAAGTCATTGGTTTTATACAAAATATTTTCATACCATTTGAGTTTTTATACATGCACTTAGTATATTGATGTCAAACTCCTTCTGCCATTGTTTCTATCCCCTTGCCCCTTTTACTCCCCTCTCCCCTTTTTTCTATTTAACATTCCTTCATTCCTCTCATCCCCCCTCCCTTGCCACTATAATTCAGTATCATCCTAGCAAAGGAATTAATCGACCTTTGGTTTTCTGGGATTGGCTGACCTCACTTAGCATTATTTTCTCGAACTCCATCCATTTACCTGCAAATGCCATGATTTTATTCTCTTTTAGTGCTGAGGAATGTTCCATTGTGTATATATATACACCAAAGTTTCCCTATCCATTCATCTATCGATGGGCATCGGGGTTGTTTTCACAATCTAGCTATTGTGAATTGTGCTGCTATGAACATTGATGTGGCTATGTCCCTGTAGTATGCTTTTTTAAAGTCCTTTGGGTATAGACCGAGGACTGGGATAGCTGGGTCAAATGGTGGATCCATTCCAAGTTTTCCTAGGAATCTCCATACTGCTTTCCAAATTGGCTGCACAAATTTGCAGCCCCACCAGCAATGTAAGAGTGTGCCCTTTTCCCCGCATCCTCGCCAGCATTTATTGTTGTTTGTGTTTTTGATAGCTGCCATTCTGACTGAGGACTGCCCTTCTTAATTGAACAGAATTAATAACTGAAACACAAAAGTTATAGAAAGTCTTGTGGCCTCACCATTTCAAATATTAGGTGTTTTTTTTTTCCTAACCATAAATCTCCAAAACTGTGATAAAACTCTTGCCTTTATAAAGTTCAGAAAAGTTTAAAGATTTAACTTTTGCCTTAAAGGTGTTTGTGGATGCACAGGGAAACAGACATGAATACAAGGAATAGGCCTTTAGTGTAGATGAAGAGCTGAGGGTGCACTGGGGGAGGGTCAGGTCTGCCCAAGGGGCTGGTTGGAATCAAACCTTGGAAATCCAACAAAATCCCAGTTTCATCATTCCAAAGCAGCCTATCATTCTGTGAAAGATATAAAGAGGTTTTCCTATGGAAGAGGAATCAAACTTGTTCTTCATAATCCCAAGTAAGAATGATTCAGATTGTGCTTACAGTTTTGATCACAGTATCCTTTCACTGAAAACCCACCAGGGTATTTACATGCTCTTCATTTAAGCATCAGCATCTTGACTGGGATTGATAGGCCTGCTGATCAAGGCCTGGTAGCTCTAGCCTCCCTTGCTTTCCTTGCCTTGCAAGCTCCTGTCCATCCTCAGATCTCAGCTCACCCTCATGTTCTAGGAAATCCTTCCTTAACCTGGCCTTAGCTCAGGTCCCCATGTTAAGTCACTTGTCAAACTGCATTCATTTCCCTGGACGTCACTTCAGTGGGGCTCCTTTTCCTTGAGAAATGTCCATCAGTGAATCCATGCCAGAGTCCACTCTATTATGTTCATAATTGTAGCATCAGCTGTTGGCACAGTGCCTGGCCTGCAGGGTGAGCCTAATCCATGTCCATAGAATAAAGGTAGATTTTGATTAATAAAGAGAAATATTCTGGAAAAGAAAATGGACCACTCCACCAAAGGGAGTGAGTTCCCAGTTGACAGGTACCTAAGTACTGGTTGGAGGACAGATGGTGGGAAGACTGTAGCAGGAACCCAGCCAAATAAGTAGTTCATATTTGAATAGTGGTTTTTTTTCCCTCATTTAATATTGTTTCGATTCTGTTTTATCACCCTGTTGGCCATTGGGGTGACTTCTTGTCACAGAGGCTAAGTGATTTGTCTGGTCCTGAAACCTGAAAATGGCAGAATGAAAAAAATGAGGTTTTTTAAAACATTTTGTTAGTTGTAGATGGACATAATACCTTTATTTATTTTTATGTGATACTGAGGCATGGCAGCACCGAGAAGCCCCTTGCCGGTGCAAACCCAGTGCCTCACTTGTGCTAGGCAAGCACTCTACTACTGAGCCACAACCCCAGCCCCTAAAACTGGTTTGTGCACATTCTATAAAATCAGTTGTCTCTCCCCAGCCAGGGAGGCCTGCATGATTGGATAAAGTGGTCTTGAATTTCACAGAGAAGGAATGACAACTCCCACTTTGATAGTAGTGTACCTCACCTGCAACTTTCTCATTTTTATCATTGGGTGGGTTTTAAAAACCCCACACACAATTAGAAAATTAAACTTACCTTTAAAATGATGGGTGGCCTTTGCCACTCCTACAAGGTGTGCCCAGTAAAATGAAGGCAACTCTGACCTGTGATGTTATTAAAAGCATATACACAAAATCCTATCTGTGTTAGGCAGGGAGCAGTTTCCTGTTGTACGGTAGGAGCCCTGGGTGAGATGTGCCCCATGTCTGAAGATTGTGCTAACAGCTTAAATAGGTCACCTGGCAGGCTAGAGTTAAATGCCTTACTGGTCACACAGTAAAGATAAAAACCTCCTGCTTGGTGGTTCTCTTCCTCATTGATATTGATTTTGTAGTTGTTGGTTTTAATACTTTATTGAGTGGAAGTACTGCCCTTCTTAATTGAACAGAATTAATTACTGAAATATAAAAGTTACAGAAAGTCTTTTGACCTCACCGTTTCAAACATTAGGAGGGTTTTTCTTTTCACCTAACCATACTGTGGCATTGAAGCAGATAACAATATCTTTTTTTTATTAAATGTAGTGTTTTTACCTGAAAATTTTTACACAAGGAGATTTTACTGTATGTCTGTTTCTTCACTCCCTCTGCTACCTCTAACATCTATATGAAGTTGCTTTTTCCATCCTTCTTGCTCAGGTTTGATATCCTGCTTCCTGGCCCACTTAGTAGTCAGTCCTTGGTATGCTACTTTTGCTTAGGAGGAAGTCACTGGGCTGGAAGCAGTTGATGGTGTCCACGTGTTCAGAGAGGAAGCTCCATGGTGCTGCGTGCAGTGCCATGAGTTGGATTGGAAGGGGAAGTAGATGAGGTGGAAGATTGTGTGGCAGCCAGTGAGGAAGTACAGTAAAGAATTAGCAGTCCTGGGCCAGCGCAGCCTTGGGAGTTTCAGAGGCAAACCCAGTGCTGCTGAGTTTCCCTGAGCAAGACTGTGACATCCATGCCGCAGGGAGCCCACAGCCCTGGGTAGAACTGCTGATCACTTATTTTTTGGCTCTTCAGCGTCTTTTAGTTTTGTTTTCAGGGTTTAGTTCTTTTTTCTTTTAACTGGTTTCCTGTTGTAATGTTTGGATCACTTCAACTGTGTTATGTTGTAGCAAATTGAAAAAAATCAAGTAGAATTTTACCACAAAAAGCAGTGCCTTATTAAAGTTCTACTCGATGGTCTTGTAGTTGGAGTGATCACAGATTGGGTTTTAGTTTGAGATAGTTAGACTGTTGTTTTTAGGAGGTCCTGGTATAATTCCTCAGGCACATCTTAACTACCAAAGCATTGATTCTTCTGATTGTATGTGTTGGGGTCTTGGTGTGCTTTGATGCCAGTGGCTAGGGGATGCATAAGATGTGGTTAAGCTGTTTTCTTTTTCTTAATAGTTGTAGATGGACAGCATGCCTTTATTTGTTTAGTGCTAAGGATTGAACTCAGTGCCTCAAACATGCTAGGCAAGCGCTTTGCCAGTGAGCTACAGCCCCAGCCCAATTAAGCTGTTTTCAATGGAACAGAAATACATTCATTGTATTTTAGACTCATTTATATATAGATGCATTTCAGCCACCACCCAAGTGGTTCAGTCCAAAAGGATTAAAAAAGAATTTCATTTCTTTGTGTCTCTTGACAGACACTAAAGAGGATCCAATCCATAATTCCTCTCTTTTCTGCCTCCTCTTGCAACCTACACTTGGTGGAGATTCTTCTTTGCCCAGACTTGCTCTACCCACCCTCCCTTTTGTTATTTCCATTACCTAGGATGACTGAACATGCAGAGGTGGGGCTTTCCCTCTCTTCCTACTTCATCAAGCACCAGGACCCTCTTACATGGGTGCCCACTTCTCCTGGGTCAGGGTTGAGGTAACTCAGTTGGTGAGGGCAGAATTCTCCTTAGCACAAAGGGGGACTGTCTGAACCTTCTGGTGTCCAAAATGTTACTCTCCCTCTCTCTCAGCTGTATTTGGAAAAATAACATTCTACTCAGGAGATCACCTGAATTGTCATCATGACACTGTTTTGCAAGGTGTCTGTAGGATGTTTCCTTGTCTTTTATGAAGTTTTAAAAACTTTTTAAATTTTTCTTTTTAAAGAGTCTTAATTCTCTTTGCTGTAGCAAACTTGACTTGAAGATTTACTCAGCTCCATAATTCATAGTATATAGCAAAGTCTAAAGCAGGTAGCTTCTCACATTGCATCTGTCCTGTCTTTGGAGTCTAGTTCTACCACTTACTGGCTGAGTCCTCTAGGCAATTATTTAATCTTTTTCTCCCTAACATTTCTCTCTCCTGCAAAATAAAGGTTATTCAGGTAATAAGTAAAAGTAATAATTAGTGCTTATTGGGTACTTAATAATGTGAACGATGTTGAGCTAAACACTTTGCCTGATGTCTCCTTTGAGCCCTACTGCAGTTCTGAGAGTACTCTGTGCCCCCTGCATTGTGATGCAGTGATGGTAACAAGAGTTAACCTGTGCGGGCTAGGGAAGAATAGGGGTATTTTGGAAATGACAGAGGGGAGTAAAGGGAGGGGAGGTGGCCTGGGGGTAGGAATGATAGTAGAATGAATCAGACGTTATTACCCTGTATGCATATATGATTGCACAACCATTGTGATTCTACACTGTGTACACCCTGAAGAATGAGAAGTTATACTCCATTTATGTATGATGTGTCAAAATGCATTCTACTGTCATATATAACTAATTAGAACAAATTAAGAAAAAGAGAGTTACCCTGCATTGAGCACTCCCTGTATACCATACTCTGTTATATACTGTCCTCATTTTGGGGTTTAGAGATTAAAATGGAGGGAGATGAAGTTGTTTGACTCACACTTCTGTGAGCAGGACCAAGTTGGTTACCATCCTATCAGACTTCAAGCCTCCCTACTGTAGGATGCACAGCATGGTTCATAGGAATATGAGACAATCCCTGTAAAATGCTTAGCACAGGGCTGGCATATAGCAGTTTAAATTTTAACCATTTTAGTTATTAGTGAAGCTACACTTTTTCTTGCTAAAACATGGTTCTTCCTCTCTTTAGAAGCTCCACTCCTGGCAACATCAGCACACAGCTCATACAGATTCTATATATGGTTGTATGGCCATGGCCCACTCACCCATGACTACAGAGTCCCCTTCTCATGCCTCCAGATGGTTCCCTGCTACCCATACCAGTATCCCCCCGGCTGCCCTCCCTGACCCTTCTTGGATGAAGTTATTTGGCCAAAAATATGTGGGTATACTAGTGGAGGGAGTACAGGCTTATATTTTAGGGTTGTTTTCTGGTAAGTTGATCATATCACATATTTCTGTCCTGGGTTGTAGGTAGGGTTTATTTTGAGGATAAGGGTGAAGGGTTGGGAAATGTGTGCATGTGTGTTTACGTGAAAGACATTGAAAGAGAGCACGTGGGTGCAAGCAGGGAGAGCCATCATCTATAGTAGGTCTCCATGGAGGCCTTGGTAGCTGCAGGAGAGGCCTTGTGTTTAGGGGACAGGCCCTGAGGAGCTAGGTGGTACCTTGAATGAATGCAGTGGGTCACATGATCTGGGACAAATGAGAGTGCGTGCCCATATCTGAGGCAGCAGCCAAGCCCTCCACGTCTGCAAGCCCTCCCTGTCCGCATACAGAGGAGCGCTACTCTGTGGCTAATGGCAGTTGCTCTAAAAAGGCTCTTTACGGAAGAAGAAAGGTGAATGGCGAGTACACACAGGAGAATCACAATCTCATGAGTTTACAGAAACACAGCCTAAATGAGAAATTCTAATCAGTGCTGGGGACTAGGGAGAGAGGTGCTTTCATATATGTGGTGGTAGTGCTGGTAATTGGCAGAGTTGTTTTGGAAGGCAGCTTCTTTGAAAGCCAACAATGTGCACACCCTTTGACCCAGCATTTCCTCTTTTTGAAATTATACTTTAAAAAAAAGCACTCCTCAAGGACTATTGAAAAGAATGTTTGCCACAGCATTGTTTGTAAAATTGAGAAGTGGGAAATAGTCCAGACATTTGTCAGTAAGGCGGCAACTTCCATACAGGACAGTCTCTGCTAAAGGACTGTGCATTCACTGGGAAGAGTGATGTAGATCTGTATGTATTGACAGGAAGAGTGCCTGACTTTATAGTGAGAAAAATAAGTTATGTATGAATGTTCCACTTAAGAGATGTTTACAGCTACAATTGAAGACTTAGGTATTATGCAGACACAATTCTAGTTCTCCATGGATTTAAGGATTTATTAAAAGTGTTTGCATGTGTTAGAATTTTCAAAGTTTAGAAAACTGCTTCAGTTAATAAAAATCTAAATTATAGATGTAAAGGCTGTATAGCCTTATGTTTTTAAACACAAAAGATTTGGCTAAATTTCTAGGGGGTAGTAAATATAGCAATGATTTGAAAAGCTAATTAACTCTTCTAAATAGGTACTTGTTTCCATTTTAAGTAACTAGAAACATATATTTTTTAATTTGCTGGTAAATTATTTATTGAGAATACAAATGCATATCAAATGTCTTCATGATCAAAAATGCCCAAATTGTAGATTTTGTATTGACGAGTGTTTCACTATAGTTGATCTCTGAAATTTTACTAAATTGTGTGCTGTGGAGGAAATTATTTTGCAACAAACCCCAGGAGGTTTGGCCCTTATTCAAATGTCCTCCTCATCCGTACTCAGCATTTTACATGCTCGCACAGAATATAACTAGGAATCTATTGAACACAGCAAAATGTTGCAAGTGTACCATTTGAGTCTCTAGGCCTGTTTTACCTCTTGTCAAATCAGAAATCGTAGTGTTATGTCATAAGCAGCACGATTGGAGCCATCTCATGGCTCTTCTTGTATGCGGTTCACTTTCTGGAAATGATGTGTATGTTCCTGCTATTTTGTGTTACTAAGGTGATGCCATGTTTTATAGCCTGTAATCATTAAAAAATATAGCATTAGTCAGACATGGATCCCAAAAGGCCAACTGGATTGATTGTCTACAGTGCACCTGGGGCTGAACTGAATCCCTATAATTGTTTATGAATTCAGCTATTCAATAAGAGCCAAATGTGTGTCAAGCATTGTGCTGGTGCTTAAATATTTCATTTCACCATTCCCCAGCAGAGTCAGTATTTTCACCCTCATTTATGATCAAGCAAATTAGGATAGGGTGGGTTAGTTTGCCACACTCATATGGCTAAGTAAAATTGTCACATGGCTAAGCAAGTTTTGAGTTTGGAATTGTAAAGCCCATGCTCTTAGGGTTCAATTTCTCTCTTTAATTTTGTGGAACAAATATATATGACACTGATTATGAGAGAACTAGATGTTTCTTTAATTTTTGGATTGAATTTTTAAATAAAAATAGTTATGTAAATTGAAGATAGACACTTTGCAGCAAAATTAGTGTGTGTGTAAATGTGTGTTTTCCTTAAAGCTGATGTGTAATTATGATATGCCATTTTTTCTTTTTTTTTTAATTGTAGGAAGTGACCAAGTTCATTCTTGGACACTAGTTACTAGCCAAGTCCTAGACACTGCCTGGAGAATAGCAAAGGGCTCTGTGATGTTGGCAATTTCATTGCTGGTGGCCACCGTCAGCTATTTCAGAAGGCTGCATTTATATTTAGAGCACTGGCTGAAATGGTAGGTCATGGTGTCATCTTTAAATTTCAAATATATTTCGCTATTTGAAGCACAAATTTGACATTATTATTCTTTTTTATCTTTCAGGTGGATTGGATATCTGCAAAGAAAATTCAAAAGTAAATATTTTTATGCAAATGTTTATTTTTTAAGGTGTAGAGAAGGCTCATGAAGGGAGGGTAATGGGAAAATTAACTGCCTTTTATTTTCTTTTGGTCCAGGGAACCTCAGCGTGGAGGCGGAAGTTGATTTACTCAGTTATTGTGCAAGAGAATGGAAAGGAGACACACCGCGTGCCAAACTGATGAGGAAGGTGTGTCTGTTTACAGAGGTTATGGAAGACATAGACTGTCAAAAATCAAGAAACATTCCATTCTGCTTTACTAAATCCAGAGATCAACCAATACTAAATGGGATGCAAGTAACAATTGTGGCTCTAATTCAGAAGCCACACAGCTACTAGATGTTGGCAGTAGGCCTTTAACCTAAAATCTGTGCCTTTAATGACTTAGGTAAACCAGGTTGTTATTTCAGAAAACCTTTGAGCATTGTTCCATTGTTGGTCTCTCCTGGCCTGCCTACTAAATGTTTGCATGTACAGCGGAGGTCTTCCTTGAAGGAATCAAGCACCCTGACATCAATATTTTGAGGAGTTTTAGAATTTTCCATTGAATTAATCTTGGCAAATATTACCAACAATGCTGTCCAATCTTGTCACTAGCAAAAGCAGAAGGAGGCAGGGGTACATTTAAAGTACATTTAGCATGGTCTTAAAAGCATGCAGTAAGCTGGGCATGGCGGCGCACACCTGTAATCCCTGCACTTGGGAGGCTGAGGCAGGATGATCACGAGTTCAAAGCCAGCCTCAGCAATGGCCAGGCACTTAGCAACTCAGTGAGACCCTGTCTCTAATAAAATTCAAAAAAGGGCTGGGGATGTGGCCCAGTGGTCGAGTGCCCCTGAGTTCAATCCCCGGTACCAAAACAAAACAAAACAAAAAACCATGCAGTAGTTTTCTTTGTGATTAGGTTAGCCCAAAATATCCTGCCCTAGACTTCCAGGATTTGTCATTTAGAACAGACCCTAACACATGAGAGTCATTTTAAAATTAAATTACATACAGTCATAATCATAATTTTATCATTGTTTCTGCTATCCACTTAACTGGGAGGAATATTTCACTGAGAATAATACTTTTTCAGTATGTCAACTGAATTCACTTTTTTTCTCTTTTTGGTACTGGGTATTGAATCCAGGGGGTACTTTACCATTGAACTATATCTCCAGCCCTTTTTTTTTTTTTTTTTTTTTTGGTACTGGGGATTGAACTCAGGGGCACTTGACCACTGGGCCACATCCCCAGTCCTTTTTGTATTTTTATTAGAGACAGGGTCTCACTGAGTTGCCAAGTGCCTCACCATTGCTGAGGCTGGCTTTGAACTCGCAATCCTCCTGCCTCAGCCTCCCAAGTGCTGGGATTACAGGCGTGCGCCACCGTGCCCGGCTCAGCCCTTTTTTTATTGTTTGTTTGTTTTTTTACTTATTGGTACCAGGGATTGAACTCAAGGGCACTCAACCATTGAGTCATATCCCTAGCCCTATTTTGTATTTTATTTAGAGACAGGGTTCTCACTAAGTTGCTTAGTACCTCGTCATTACTGAGGCTGGCTTTGAACTCCCAATCCTTCTGTCTCACTCTCCTGAGCCACTGGGATTATAGGTGTGTGCCATCAGCCTGGCTTTATTTTTTATTTTGAGACAGGGTCTCTCCAAGTTTTGGAGTCTGGCCTCAAACTTGTGATTATCCCACCTCAGCCTCCTGAGTCTCCGAGATCATAGGTGTGCCCTACTGCACTCAGCTAAATTCACTTTCTTTATTCTGTTATCCAGTGTAATTAATGAAACATTTTTCTTTCTGTGCTAATAGGCTTATGAGGAGCTCTTTTGGAGGCACCACATTAAATGTGTTCGACAAGTAAAGAGAGATAACTATGATGCTCTAAGATCAGTGTTATTTCAGATATTTAGCCAAGGCCTCTCTTTTCCCTCCTGGATGAAAGAAAAAGATATTGTTAAGGTATGTCTTCACACTGTGGACCTGGGAATGTCATGTGGACGGTAACCACAACTCAGAAGCTCCTAGTCTTCTCAGGGTGGCTTTGTACTCAGAGCATCATGAAATTGAAGGAACTTTGAGAGGCCATTTAACCCAATCCTCTAGGTCAGTTTGAAAATAAACCATCTCAGAAAGATAGTCATACTCAGCTGGGCGCGGTGGCGCACGCCTGTAATCCCAGCACTTGGGAAGCTGAGGCAGGAGGATCGGGAGTTCAAAGCCAGCCTCAGCAATGGCGAGGCACTTAGCAACTCAATGAGACCCTGTCTCTAATAAAATACAAAAAAGGGCTGGGGATGTTGCCCAGTGGTTGAGTAGTGCCCCTGAGTTCAATCCCCAGTGCCAAAACAAAACAAAAAAAAGATAGTCATACTCAATTTTGTTCATCTGTGTGTGCGTATATATATATATATGTATATATATATATATATATACATATATACACACACACACACATATATATACATATATATATTTTTTTTTTTTGTGGATGGGTACAATACCTTCATTTTATTTATTTATTTTTATGTGGTGTTGAAGATTGATCCCAGTTCCTCAAATGTGCTAGTCAAGTGCTCTACCACTGAGGTACAACCCCAGCTCCTGTTCATTTGTTTTCAAATCCTCATCTTTTCTTGAGAGAATCTGTCCCTTAGTAAAATCTAGTAAAATTCACTTTTTTACTCTGCAGTTAAATGAGTTTTAACAAATGCATATAGTGTGTAGCCACCATCCCACAGATTCTCTTGTATACCTTTGAAGTCACTTTTCTTTCCCCCTCTAGCACCAGGCAATACCTAATCTGTTTTCTGTCCTAATAGTTTGTCTTTTCCAGCATGTCACGTGATTGGAGTCATTAGTACGTGTGTTTTGAATCTGAGTTCTTTCCCTTAGCAAAATGCATTTGTAGGTCATCCATGTTGTTCTGTAAATTTGTAGTTCCTCCCTTGTCATTGAGGAGTGTATTCCTTTTTGTGAATGTTACACAGTTTATTTAATCCATTCACCTTTTGGAAGACATCTGGGTTATTGCCAGTGCTTGACAACTATTTTAAAGCTATTTTAAATCTTCTTACGCAGGATTTTTATAAACATTAGTTTATATTTCTTTGGGCAAACATCTAGGAATTAGATTGCTAGGTGGTCTGGTATGTTTAAGTTCATAAGAAATTGCAAAACTGTTTTCCAAAGAGACTTGGTTATTTTTCACTCCCACCAGCACTACATGAGTTCCAGTTGCGCCACATTCTCACCAGCATTTGGTATTATGAGATGTTGTTTGTTTATTTGTTTCAGCCATTCTAATAGGTATGTACTGATGTCATTGTACTTTTAGTTTGCATTCCCTAGTGAGTAGTCGTGATAGTGGGCATCTTTTCGTGTCCCTATTTGCTGTTCATATTATCTTCTTGGAAAAGTGTCTATTTAAATCTTTGGATCATTTTTAACTGGGTTGTTTGTTTTCTTGTTGTTGAGTTTTGAGATTTTTTTTTTAATATTTATTTGCTTCAGTTGTACACAATGCATTTAGTTTTATGTGGTGCTGAGGATGGAACCCGGGCCACTAGGCGAGTGCTCTACTGCTGAGCCATAACCCCAGCCCCTGAGATTTCTTTAATTTTCCGAGTAGACACACTTTATGAGGTGTGTGATGTGCAGATATTTTCTCCCATTCTGTGGCTTGTTTTATTATTTTCTTAGTGGATTATGGCAGTACATTCTTAATGAACAACCTGAATTTTTATTTTGAGTGTGGTATGCCTAATCTAGGATGGAGAAGCAAAGAAACATGAAATATGTGATGTAGAGATCTAGCTGTCTAGATAGCTATATAGGTATCTATCTAGATACCTAGATCTCTCTCTCCTCTCTTTCTCTTTCTCTCTCTCATACACATACACACACACACACACACACACACACACACACACACACACACGTGTGCACTCTTTATTTAACATCTCTTATCTGAACTTCTTTTTAAATTCTGTTTTATCTAGTAAATTTTGTCAGGTGTGTATTGTGCTGGCCCTGCTGCTAGTTGCTGAGAACAAAGAATATGACAGGGACCCTGGGTTCAACAAGCTGAGTCAGGTGGGAAAATGCATTGGATGGCTATGATGGCTTAGATTCTTACATACATCGTAGTCTCATTTAATCCTATCAAGAGTCTGTAAAATGGACAGTGTCGTCTTTAACTTATAGTGGAGGACGAAATAATCTATTCTGGTTAAGTCATCTCTTAACTGCTGAATGATAGCCAGGCTTGAACTGCAAAGTGCAACCTTATATAATTCATCTGTTCCCTGATATATGACTCTAATGTCATTTGGTTAAAAATAGTTTCTTTCTTTCATTCTTCTTCTTTTTTTTTTCTTTTCAGTACTGGGAATCTAAACCCAGGGTTTCTCTGCCCCTAAGCAACATCTCCAGCTCTTTTTATTTTTTATTTGGAGACAGGGTCTTGATAAGTTGCTGAGGCGCACCTTGAACTTGTGATCCTTCTGCCTCAGCCTTCTGAGTCACTAGGACAACAGGTGTTTGCCACTGCACCCAGCTAAAAATAGTTTCTAAAGTAGTTTTTAACATCTAGGAAGTATGTTATTTTATCTTTAAAAATTTTTGTTTCTATGGACATGATCCTATATTTAGGTTTTTATCCATTGTGAAATGATGAAGTAAAAATATAATCTAAAAAAGTTACTTAATCCACAAAATTTTTAAAAGATGACTATATGCTTTTTACTTAACTATTGTTTCAGTCTTTTAAACTGAAGATTGCTAAATGAGATAAAATCATGTGCTGTGACATATAGCACATGATTTTTGTATAATATATGTTATGTATAATAAATGTTGGGGTACTAATCATTGTTGGTATCTACTTCCTTTTCAAGCTTCCTGAAAAACTGCTCTTTTCACAAGGTTGTAATTGGATCCAGCAGTACAGTTTTGGTCCTGAGAAGTATACAGGTTCAAACGTGTTTGGAAAATTACGTAAATGTGTGGAATTATTGAAAATGCAGGTGAGCATTTAAAGGGAAAAAGACCAGGAATAAAAACATATGTCCCAAATGTAGCCAGATTTCTCCAATGTCAGGCATATTACTTTTGTTACGGAAGTAATATATGCAAATAGAAATGTTCCTTTTAGTGACTGATAATTTCCTTTCTATCCTTCTTTTACATTTCAATTAATAAACAAGAGGAATGTTCTGCATGATAATTAGGCCCATTATAGTACTGGGCTAGTCTAGAAACCTGACCAGTCATGGTCTACCTAGAATAATGTGGTACAAGTTCCAGACAAAGTTCTCTGAGTGTCTCTCTGGAATGCACCCTAATAAGACTTGGGGATGGCGTAGATACAGTAATTTAACTAAGAGTTCTTCCTGCCTTCTAATAATGACACAGGTTTTAGATTATTAGAATGTATCCTTAGCCTACCACTTACTAGCTAGGTTAGACCTTAGCCTTTCTGAGCCAGTTTTCTTATCTGTATAAAAGAGAAATATGAATGGTATATACCCTATAGGTTATTGTGAGGATTCAGTTGATATGGGAAGAGTGTTTTGAGCTATGCCTGGTGCATAGTAAGTGTGAAAGAATGCTAGCACTGTTCTTGACTGAGATATTTTTTGGATAATCCAGCTATCTTGAGCAGTTTTAGAGAACTGACTTGCTTAGTACTTTATCTAGTAAGTGGTGTTTTTTGAAAAATATGTAAACTAGTTTATTATTATAAGATTTTGTTTGTGTGTATGTGTGTGTGTGTGTGTGTATGTGTGTGTGTGTGTGTGAGAGAGAGAGAGAGAGAGAGAGAGAGAGAGCGCTCAGGCTGCTATAAGAAAATACCATGAACTGGATGGGTTAAACAAAACACATTTATTTATTTCAGTTCTAGAGGTAGAAGTCAGATCAGTGTGCTAGCAGGGGACACAGCCCTCTTCCTTTTTTATAGATATCTTCTTGCATGCCCTCACATGGCAGGACTAGCTAGCTGTCTGGCCTCTTATAAGGGCACAGACCCCATTCGTGGGGGCTCCCCCCATCTGAACTGATTGCCATCCTAAGGCCTCACCTCCTAATGTTATCATGAGGTTCGGCTTCAGTGTATGGATTTGGAAGAGTGGACACATTCAGTCCACTGCAGTATGGTTATAGTTTAAAAAAAAAAAAATCAGACAGCACCAAAAGATATAAAATGACAAGTTAAAGTTCTACTTTATTTTTTAATCTTTGGCTTATTTTATCAATACTTAGAAAATTATGTAATGGTGTATGCATTCACTTTTACCCTTCTAAATTTCTCTTTGCATCTACATCTTTAGTGGGCCGAATTTAGTGGAATTAAAGATTATCACAAGAGAGGAAGTATGTGTAACATCCTTTTTTCTGATGTCATTCTGGAACGTAAACTTTATGAAGCTTTAAAGTTCATCATGCTGTATCAAGTCACTGAAGTTTACGAACAAATGAAGACTAACAAGATTATTCCCAGTCTTTTTAGACTCCTGTTTTCCAGGGAGACATCATCAGATCCTTTGAGCTTTATGATGAATCACCTGAATTCTGTAGGTGACACGTGTGGATTAGAGCAGGTAAATGGGGAAGAAGAACCGAGTGTGTTTCATTAAGGATGATAGGGCAGTACTCAAACACGTAGGCCCAGGGGCTCACTTTCAGCAGTGATAAAACCAGCTACACAGAGGGGTTTGTGGATGCTATTGGCCCCAGATGAGGACAAGATGAGTACTAAGTCTTGTCCTGGTGTGCTTATTGCCCCATGTGTCTGCAGACCCTCGGCTGGTGAGAGCCAGCTCTGGTCTTGCTGACTACTCATGCTAGCAACAGGTTCTCCCACACACAGGGAGAAGAGGTCCAGTTGGAAAATGAGATCACTTCAGGAAAGCATTTGGTTACCTATTGCAGATGAATAGAAATTACTGAAATGTTTAAATCCAGAATTTTTTTCCTTGTGGAGAAGGGTTTCTGTTTTCTTTGGATTTGCTTTCCTAGAAGGTGAATCAAGTTATCTGACATTTTTACACAACTTGATTTGGAATGAGATCAACCTGGTTGGAAAACAGTGTAATTTCTAATTGTGAACATTCCTTTCTTTTTTCAAGTTTTTTTCTGAACAGCTTTTTCCTATGATTTCTTCGTACTAGTCTAGAGGGATGTTCCTACGCTTGTCCCCTTCCTTGCACACAATGGACATATTTTCCCTGAGTCTCTGCCCACTCATTGGCTCATGGGTGGGTCTGTAGACAAGTAGATTATTTTATAAGTTGCAGAAAAACACTCCCCCCATCATGGTGGGAGGCAGGAATTTGAAAATTTGTATTTGTGACCTCTCTTCTTTTAATCTCATCCCCAGATTGATATGTTTATACTTGGATACTCCCTTGAAGTAAAGATAAAAGTGTTCCGACTGTTCAAGTTTAACTCTAGAGACTTTGCAGTCTGCTATCCAGAGGAGCCTCTCAGGGAGTGGCCAGAGATCTCCCTGCTGACTGAGAATGACCGTCACTATCACATTCCTGTCTTTTAAGTCTGCTGTGGGCTGGGAGCTGGCTCTTGCCAATGACAGCGGTCACACAAGTAAAGTATTTCTCGGAAACCAAAGCTAGTGTTTCGGCTATGGAAGGAATTGGGACCTTCTTCTCTGGAGTTACAGGTACACTGGGCAGAGGATGGTTTTCCTTTACTTTTCAGTGATTTCCTCTGAAACAGCTGCACTGATTTATTTGGCGGTTGGTGGTTTGACCTTGTGTGTAAGAAGTCTGGCCACTTCACATAATGGCAGGCCTATAAGCCACAAGGAAATTTAGTATGGACAACAGGAAAAAAGCAAGAAGAAAAAAATGTATGGAAAAACTGCTAACCTGGAAAGAATTTCTTCATCTCTGACCTTTGTGTTATTAAGACTCTCATCTTGGGCTGGTTCAAGATCATCATAAACCTGGCCATATGTTGTAAGCATCACCTTCGTGGGAATCTTTGTTATATATTAATTTTCTAGAATCATTTGGTTAACATTAAAATTATATGTATATATATGTATATATAAGCACACAAATGTACACATTTATATATACATATATGCACATTTGGCACACACCCACAAATAACCACTACTTTGTAATATTGTACAATTTGTTTTATATCTTACATTTTTTTGTTACTGTTGTATCTGGCCAGCTTAATTGGTTTTATTTAGATAAAAATGATAAATTCTGTAGATTAAGGCAACTGAATGATAATTACTGAACTGTCATAAAACTGTGGTATATTTAGCTTATATTTACATGTGTATATAATGACTGGAAACTCATTGTGGTAGGCTGAATAATATCCCCAGACATAAAGATATCTGCATCTTAATCCCAGAACCTGGGATTATGTTGGGTTAAATGGCAAAGGAAAATTAAGGTTGTCATTGGAACTGAGATACTACCCAGGGCTGGGGTTTTGGCTCAGCGGTAGAGTATTCGCCTAGCATGTGCAAGGCCCTGGGTTCGATCCCCAGCACCACATAAAAATAAATAAATAAGATACTAACCATTGACTTTGAAAGGGGGAGATTATTCTGGATTCTCCAGGTGGGCCTGGTCTAATTGAAAGGGTCCTTAAAAGTGGAAGAAGGAGGGCTGGGATTGTGACTCAGCGGTAGGGCGCTTGCCTAGCACGCACCATGTAAAGAATAAAGGCATTGTGTATAACTAAAACAAATAAATATTAAAAAAAAAAAAGCGGGAATCTGAAGAGTGTCAGAGTCAGAGGATAATGTGAAGAAGAGTCAGAGAGATGCGCACTGCTGGTTTTGGGCATAGAGGAAGGGGACATGAGCCAAGGTATGCTGGGGCATTGGGAGCTGGAAAAGACCAAGGGACAGAATCTTCCCTAGAACTTCCAGAAGGAGCACAGCCCTGCCAACACCTTGATTTCAACCCAGAAAGACCCAGGGCAGATGAAATCTGCAGAACTGTAAGGTAACAGCTTCAACTGTTAAGCCACTAAGTATGATATGATACATTACAGGAGCAACAGAAGACTAGTGTTCTCAGGTTGACTAATTTTTATTTTATTTTGGAAACACTTTTCTAGTTATTTTGGAAATCTTTACTCTGGAGATGCCTTGCTCACCTTTTGAATTTCAATAAATTCAAAATAATTTTAAAAATCTTGTTAATGACATACCACTTCAAAGTTACAAATTCCTTTATAACAAATAAGTGACTTACTTAACAATGTGTTTGTCACTAACATTCTCCCATGATTTATTGTTTCTTGAATTAATAAAAAAGGTATGTTAAATGCTGAAGCATATGAAATTAATATTCACATTCTTTTGCAATGGAGATGATCAATTGTATGTACTACAAAAGAAAGGTGCCCCCTGTCATTTTGTTTTCTGGTTGAAAATTAATAAACTCTGATCAAGGGGCTTTGTGTTACCTTGTTAGCAACTCAAAACAAGAGTTCTGACTTAAATTCTACAGCCCCTTCCTGCTTGGACATGTCCATGGTTTTGCATTACCTCGACCGTGTAATTGACAGTGTCAGAAATGACTCCCTTCCCATGTTACTGTGACCATGAAAGCATGAACTTCACCTTTTCTGGTCACAAGTAGACATGGTGACAACCTGCTGTAGGTGGCTGTGACTAATATTTATGGAATTGCTGCTCTGAACTTTTGGCTCCAATGGAACTGTTAGGTGCCTGTCTGACTTTTGCATATTACCATTCACTTTGGATCTCCTTAGCCAGTGTAATTATTTCCACATCAGTGCAGGACTGAAAGGAAAATCTTTTCCCCTGGGATTGGCAGCCTGTAACTGTGTGACATCAATCAACCCAGTATGCTTATCCTGATTGTGGGTTGTGGGGGCAGGGTGGCATGGGGCAAGAATTCTTTAAATAGAGGGTCAAGACCAAATTGTGCAAAAGCCCTTTTCTACACAGTCAAAATAAAGAAGACATTTAAATGGCGGCAGTATTTTGGGAAGGCACCCAAGAAGAAGCTTTCAGGGTGGAGGTATTGAGGGCTGTGTTTTGTTTTTGTTTTTTTTGTTCTTCCTTTGTTTTTATTTAATGAACATAACAAACTGAGTATCCAGAAGGAGCTGCATATAAAGAAGCACTGCTTTGAAGAGTCTCATGTGCTACTGACTAGGCTAGCTAGGCAACCACTAGCACCACTTTAAATGCCAACAATAAACTGGAGGTAAACTATCTGTGTGATGCCAACATTTAAATGCATTTCATAACCTAGTGATGATGAACCTATGGCAAAAATGAAAACATAATGCCCTTGTCTTTTTCTGATTTTAGAATAAGTTTCTTTAATCTTGGCTGTGTGGCCACACTGATGGGGAGTATGAATATTAGTTCAAGACTGAATTTTTTGTTGTTAAAATATGCATAGCATAACATTTACCATTTGAATCATCTTTTAAAATTTTTTTTTATTTGTTATACATGTTTGCAGAGTACATTTCATTTCATATTACATATAAATAGCACAATTTTTCAAGTTGCTGGTTTTATATAAAGAATTTTTACAATTGTATCTTCATATATGTATTTAGGGTAATCATGGATAACTCATTGTGCCATTATTCCTATCCCCTTGCCCCCTCCTCTCCCTCCCCCCTCTTTGTTCTATTTATTTGTTCTTTCATTCCTCTCATCCCCACTCCCTTGCCTTTATAAGTTAGTATCTTCATATCAAAGAGATCATTCGACCTTTGTTTTTTGGGGATTGGCTAATTTCACTTAGCATTATTTTCTCCAACTCCATCTTTAAGTGTACAGTCATTGACATTATTGTGCAGCTATTACCACGGTCCATCTAACCCTTCCCAATGCATTTTTTCATCTTCAAGATGACTTTAGGGGGCAAGTTTAGTTCCCCACTTGACACCTGGATTTCTTTTACTTTGCATACTTTTTATCACATCTGAGAATTTTCTCTGGGCTCAAAAGATCCTCAGTGGAGAAGTCCAATGTAAGGGAGGTTTAGGTGACCAAATGGGTCTGGAATATCATGGTTATTTTGTCTCTAAAGTAAAGCAGTAACTGTAGGTGACTTCCAGGTCCAATTTGGGAATACTATCATTTGGAAGATACCCACTAACTATTAATTCAGGGCCACCCTGGTGACCATGAAGGTCTTCATGATCTTGAACCAAAGTCTTTTCCACTCCAGATAGTCCAGGGCCTTCTAGGTTATGGGAAACCCCAACTGAGGTAGTGAAGCTGGGCCTGCAGGAGAAAGGAACAGCCGGATCAGGGCTAATTTCCCTAGAATATTCCTGCAGATAAATTTTGGATGGAAATATATGCTATTATTCTCAGATAGTTTTCTCCTATTTTAGTAAGATCAAAGAAAAATAACTTTAATCCTGTCCAAGCTGGTCTTGGGGAAGAAAAAAATTTAACTTTTTTGAATACTGAAAATGTTGGGAATTTCACATCAAAGAAGGTAATGGGGGGGTGGTATGGAGGATTTAACTTAGGAGCACTTTGCCACTGAGCTACGCCCCTAGTTCTTTTTTTTTTTTTTTTTTTTTTTGGTACTGGGGTTTGAACTCAAGGGCACTCAATCACTGGGCCACGTCCCTAGTCCTTTTTTTGTACTTTTTTAGAGACAGGGTCTCACTGAGTGCTAAGTGCCTCACCATTGCTGAGGCTGGCTTTGAACTCATGATACTCCTGCCTTGGCCTCCCAGGTGCTGGGATTACAGGCGTGTGCCACTGCGCCCAGCCTTTTTTTTTTTTTTTTTTTTTTTTTGAGACAGGGTCTCATTAAATTGTTGAGATCGTTGAGAGTCTTGGTTAGTTCCTGAGGCTAATCTCAAATGTAATCCTTCTGTCTCAGCCTCCCAAGTCACTGAGATTGCAGGCATGTGCAACGATGCCCAGAGAAGGTAAATATGTTTTAATTGATAACTAACCCCTCAAAATCTGTACATGTAGGAATAAGCGGGTGACAAATTCCAGAATCAGCAGTAGTTTTACCTTAAAAAGCAAATACCTAAGGCTGTATTATTCTGTTTACAAGATATATTTCCTGCTGTTTAACACAATCAGTTACTGTTTAAAAATATATATATATATATATGTGCATATATATATGTATTTTTTTGTAATGTTTATTTTCATGGATTTAAAACTGTAGGTTCTTTATTGTAGATGAGTATTGCTTATCATAATTAAATATTTAGTTATTTCATAGCCATTCACTTTGGTTTTTAAAATTTTTATTTTAATTAACAATATTCACTTTCCTTCAAATCCTATTTTTATCACAAATTTTTTAAATAGCTAGACACAAAATTGAGTGAGTTCAGAGGCTGAAGATGTAGCTTAGTGGTATGATGGTTACCTAGCACATGTGAGGCCTTGGATTCAATCCCCAGACCCACAAAAAGTTTTAAAAATTTAAAAATTAAGGGAGTTTAAATAGGATAGCAACTTCTGTGTTATTTTTCCAAAATAATTGGTTAATTCACTTTTGTTTCAATCTTGTCATACTCCTTAGGCCAAGAAAATGAAAGCTCACCTGGATTATATTTATGCTTAATTGCAACATTGTTTATAAGTGAATGGAAAACCACTCATACACATACTCAGTTACCTCTGGACCAAAGTGTTCTGTAGAGCAGCCAGGAGTGTATCTACTGTCTCTGCACTTGAAGCTCATGAAATGTGTTGGCACACACTGCGGTGTGGAAATGATGAGGCTCAAGAGCCAGTATGGATGAGCACAGGGGACAGGTGGGCAACGTGTGGAATGGGGTTGTCTTGTCACAGAATGGTAAGGTTATTTTCCTAACTGATACCTTGGAAAATACCACTCTCTGTTTAAAAAATCAAATTTTTGTATCTAATCAATCTGTTAGTCCTTATAAGTCATTGCCACCAGTGAGTGTCACTGAGTCATTTATAATGATTCATTTATAATGAATTTTGGTCAAGAGAATTTCCTTAAGTAAAAAAGTGCTCGCTCTTAGTGTTTTCATCTTAGTCTAGATGGCTTATAAAGCCGATTTCTGTTCAAATAGCTGTTTTTTTTTTTTTTAATAGAGACATGTTCTAAGAAGCATTGCTGAAGTATAGAAATATTTCTCCCATTGGAACAGCTTATTTGTATACCAGGACTATTTTCTTGTTCCTAACTTACAAAACTTCAAACAGAACATCAAATTGAGGGTGGTGGTTTTAACTGAAGTATCAGATAGTGTCTTATATTTTGCTCACCACGACTTTGAGATAGTGGAATGAGGTACAAACTCTAGAATGCCTTATGGACAGTGTATGACTCACTCCAAGGCACCTTGCCATACATCAACAGCTTTATTAGGATAAACACAGCCTGAGATTCTGGTGGTCCCCTTTTTTATTGCCACTGTATCCCCATAAGCAAAATCTGGGAAACAACTTGGGAACTACTCCAGGAATGTGTGGGGTCTCAGCTGTGTCTGCTGCTGGGCACATACGGGTAGTTCTTTCAGGTGCCAGCTTTTCTGTTGGACTGAGAGCTTCTGAAGAAGGACCCCAAGAGATGAGGAGAAGCATCCAGTACAAACTGACTTGTGAGGAGGGGGAAGACCTGAGAACTACTTTTGTGTTCTGGAAGTTTTAGTATGACATGGTTCCAAGCAGATACATTTATGACTCCATTATGTAAAAAAGGATCAGAGATGAGGGGATGTTGTTTTAAACCATTGGTATGTTCATGGGCAAATAGGAAAGACAAATATTTACATCTCTCATCACAGCTCCCTTTAGCCATAGTTAAACACGCTGGGTAGGTTAAAAGCTCATCGCTGGAGTATATTTAATTAGCAAATGGTAAATGAATAAAATTCATTTTCCACCTGGTTTATATTTCATAAGGGAATGCTTCGACCAGCTTGTGACCATTTACATTGGTAGTTGTATTTTTTTGGCAGCCCCTCCTATGTGTCTTCATAAGTGCAAGCACTTTGAAAAGGTACTTGGTCCGTTGTACTATACAAGAAGAGAAAACGGGCTGGGGTTGTGGCTCAGCAGTGGAGCGCTCGCCTCGCACGTGCGCGGCCCGGGTTCGATCCTCAGCACCACGTAAAAATAAAGGCATTGTGTACAACCAAAGCAAATAAATAAATATTAAAAAAAAAAAAAAAAGAAGAAGAGAAAATTCCCCAGGATTCTCTTTCTAACACAGGAAGTGAAGTGGCTTTTTCCTTTTGAAAATTGTAATAGGGTAGTGCTTTTAAACTATCTGTGGCGAAAGATGAATTTTTCAATCTTACAATTTTTTTTGCAGACTGGCACTTTGTAAATACGATAAAAATGTTGCATGGTGATTGAATCACTTTAAAAGTTTCTTTATATTATCAATTTCTGCACTTAATCTTGCAGAATGGTAACAAAGAATTCATGAGATGACACTGGTCTGCAACCACCCTTAGAAGCACTGAAATATGCATTTTAGGCAATAATCAACAGAGTCTGATATTTTTATCGGTGTGACTGAGAATTTGTCAAGAGTGGAGAGGCAGTGCTGTTTTTGCTGCTGCTGTTGCTGTTTTTGTTCTGTCCTGTGCCAGTCAGGGCACCTTCTCCAATTGCATAAAGGTCTGTTTGGCAGGAAGTCCTAGGGTCAGGCTTCTGGATAGTCTCATTAGAAAGGTGATGCTTTTTTGAGAAGATAGCCTTCTCCAGTCCTTCAGAAGAAATCAGCAAGAATTTTTGTTTGATTTCACAATTTTTCTGCCTAAGGAAAAATCATCATCACATTTTATTTCTTTACCAGATTTCAAGCTCCTGTGAAGGGACAAGGACCTTACATCCTTGTGATTAGAATGTGGTGACTAGTACTAGTTAAATACCAAAGGAATTTTGGATTGAAAGTTGATAATGATAGTCAAGCTCAGTGACTCTAACTGTAACTATTTTCCCCTGAAATTTCTTTGTATCAGTCTAGGACTTGAAGAGTGAATTTTTAGATGTAGTCCTGGGAGAAGTTTCCTGAAGCTGATGACACTCTGACATATTCAGCAGATTAATGTGGTTTAGAGAATGACCACAAGAAGTTGATCCAAGGTTTGTTAACACTGAATCCCTAGGGAGATTATAATTAACTGGTATCATTGACTTCACCCAGAAATAGGGTCTTCAATAAATATGGCTCATGAACGAGTCAGGGTGTGTTAGTGGAATCACAGATGCCTAAGAATGGATGGGACCTTCAGTCATCCTAAGAATATACATGCTGTGTTCCACTGCCTGGGGAAGGGTCTCCCTACCGGCCTGCTGCCCTTTCTGGGCTCTACATAGCACCTTGTAGGTCCAAGTTTGGAAACTGGTATTCGGTCAGGCTGGCGTAGCAAACCAGCAGCAAAGGCAAAGTCATGGGCAGCCTGAATCAGCAGAGTCACGAAAGGAACACAAGTCCATTCAGATGATTATCAAAATCAGAGGACAGTGGCACGTAGCCAAGGTAACATCTGAAATCAAGAAAAGTGAGGGCCCTAGAAACGTATCACCAATAGTGAGGAAAATCCCTGTTCGTGGCAAGTGTGATAGGAGGGAGTTCTTGTACATTAGGGGACATCAAACTTTTTCTTCACCAGATGCTATTAACCGGATACATACATTGCTCTTTTGTTTCCTGACATCCCTGACACTCAATGAAAGACAAACTGCTTTGGTGGTCTTTGCCGTCCTCAAAGATAGTGGCTAAAGAGAAGGTCCAGGCTAAATGTCTGAACTAAGAACTTTGAGCAAATTGATGAAATCCAGTTCTGTATTTTTACTGTGAATGACAAATGTTCCTGAGCTTAAATTTCTGTTTTATGATTAGTAGGAAATATTGCCTGAGCCTAGGTTAGTAATACCAGAAATGCAAAAAATATGACCTTCTCACATAGTTTGGGTTCTGCTCAAGCACTTCAAGATTGTAAAGGCAGATAAGTGTGTAAGTGAGCTGGACAGGGAGACTCCCACAGGCCGCCAAGGCAGGAATTAGAGCCAGTCTCTGCAAATTGCCTGAGATCTATAATAAAATCAAGAACTAAGATAACCAGCTTTGTTCCTCTCACATAGTCCCCGAGCTGCCTCAAGATTGCTGTGCTTCACTTTGAACATGTTCTCTCCCTCCTCTCGTGTCTTTCTGCCTGTATCCCCTACTCCTCACTGCTGCTGTATCCCCTACTCCTCACTCCTGACACATAAGGCTGCTGCTGCCACTGAAAGGAACTGCATCTGAGTTCCGGAGTTCAAATTCCTGAGACGTGGACTCTGAATGGCTCAGCTCGCCTGTGGTCCTTGACCCTTGTGCACATCTGTGTCCAATCATTTGTGGCCAGTGCATGGGAAGGAGGACCTGCAGTGCGTATTCAGAGTTTCTAGGAAGTGGGCTGGGCGTGAGGCAATCACATCTCAAGCCATATGCAATACCCATTGGGCTTTGAGATTTTTTTTTATTCTGATTAGTTGTACATGACAGTAGAATGCATTTTGACACATCGTACATAAACAGTCTTCCGTTTGCACATGATGTAGAGTTACACCAGTCATGTGATCATATATGTACATAGGGTAACAACGTCCAATTAATTCTACTATCCTTCCTACCCCTGGACCCTCTCTCATTGGACTTTTCACAGCACAAGGATGCATATAAATAACCTTTGCTGATGGCAAAAGAATCTAGTTCAGATCAGGATGTGATTAAAGTTCATAAACATCCAATTAGTGTCTTCACTGATATAGATATTTATTAGTTATTTTGATAGAAACAAAGACAAGTGTCTGGTGCGTAGTGGTCATGCATGGTTGGTTTTGTGAAATAATCTCAATGGTCAAGGTAGAAGATAGAAAAAGTGTTATAGTTCCCCAGAGTATTTCACTTCCTGGGCAGGTTGTTGTTGGTCTAAGTAGCTGAAAATACACTCACACTGTTTTAAAATGTAGACAACAGCTCTATGTGCTTCACTGCAAGTGTTTGATGGAAAAGAGATAACAGTTCTCTTTTGTCCTGGGGTAACCTCTTCTGGGCACATTTTCAGCCACACTTTTAGCCTACAGCTGGATAGCTCTGTTTGCAAAGCATTCTGGCTCCAGCACTTGAACTTCATGTTACGAGTGTTGGATCTGCCATTGTTGGCTTCCTCCAGGTTCTGTGACAACTTCCTTAATTTGTTGTTCTCTTTGTGCCATGGGTAGTAAGTTCATACTGGCAGTGAGATGTTGGCTCCATTCTTAAGCATAAGCAGGAAGGTCAAATCTGATGATCTGAAATTTCATGCACAGAATTCCCAACAGCTCTATCACAGGCTAGTTTTATGTTTTCTGTAATGAGATAGCCCCTGCCCTACTAAACCTATTATTATTTCTAAGGGATATTATATTTGTTAAGGTACATCCTGGGGCCAGGGAATAGAGCAATGCCTGGCCCCTTAGAAAGATAAACCTGATGCCTATGCTAGTTGGTTAGAATTGTGTTGGTGATTTTGTAGACACTGAAGGAAAGCCAGTAGGAAATTTTTGGAAGATTTGATTGTACGTATCAGAAAAGATATTTTGGAGCTGGGCACAGGGGTGCATGCCTTTAATCCTGGCTACTCTGGAAGTAGAGGCAGGAAGATCTCAAGTTCAAGGCCAGTCTAGGCAACTTAAGTGAGACCCTGTCTTGAAATAAATAGAGCTGGGCTGTGTCTCAGTGGTAGAGTGCTTGCCTAGCATGGGGAAGGCCCTGGGCTCAATCCTCAACACTGCAAAATGGAAAAGAAAGAAAAGAAAAGGTAGCTTAGTATTGTAAATGGATATTCCAATGTAGATCTCTTTCTAGATCAACCTGTGATGGAGGCATTAAACTTCTGTACATTTCAAAGTTTGACTATAAAACTAAGCTAAACCAAGCATAGAATTCTGGTTTTTGTTTTGCTTTTTTTTTTAAATGAATAGAGAGAAGAGGAAATATTTCTTATGAACTAAAGACGAGCAACACCCAATGTTGAACAACAGTACCTAAATGACCAAAAGCAGTCATACTTACAGCTCCATTCTGATAACTCCAATCACCAAGTTGAATATCTCTGCAGGAAGAAGCAAGTACCTGATAGAACAGGTACTGTGGGTACTGTACCCATAGTTATTCATGTTCAGAAAAAGCAAGTACCTAGTAAGGAAATGGCTCTGGAACCATTTGAAATCATCTCACCATACTTATTTACTTTCTTTTTCTAAGACTTTGGCCTCAAGCTTTACCTGGAGACAGGATTTTATGGATCTCTTTCCAAGGAACTTCCATGTTATCCTTTCAAGAGACCCAGAAGAGTCACATCTTAGTAGTATCTGAACTATCCCAGAGTAGAGGCCTTTACAGAACTGCCCTTAAAACGTTTAAAGAGAAATCATGATTTAAAAAAAAAAAAAAAAAGAAAGAAAGAAACTGTTGCTGAAAGCTCAGTCCTTGTTCCTGATGCCAAGCCAATAATGAGGACACAGCTTTGAGAAAAAGGAAAAAGATTTATTGCTTTGCTAGCCAGGGAGAAACACAGGGGACTCCTGTCCCAAAGGCTGTGATTCTGTTCGTCATCAGGAAAAGGTGGCTTTTAAAGAGGTGATTCGAGGGGCTGGGATTGTGGCTCAATGGCATAGAGCTTGCCTCGCACGTATGAGGCTCTGGGTTCGATCCTCAGAACCATATAAAAATAAGTAAATAAAATAAAGGTATTCTATGCATCTACAATTTAAAAAAATTTTTTTAAAAAAAAGAGGTGATTCAAATGCTACATTCTACATGTTCTCTGTCTGAAGTTGCAATTCACTTGTTAATTTGGGAGGTAATCATTTCTAAGATCTTCTGGTGTCATCCCCAAAGTCTGGATTACTTCCTTCCTATGGTGGGTATATACTCAGGGACAGATAACTCTGCCTAGGATTGGGGAGAAAGGCAATCCTGTTTACCCTGTGATTAGGGAGAGGGAGAGATCAGGGAGGAGCAGGCAGAGAGGAATAGAAAGAAACATGTCTATCTTAAAATAAGTGGCAGAGCAGCAAGGGCTACATTCAAATTATAAAGTGGACCCCTGTTACAAAACCATGAAAAGAGTCAAACCAATCTGATCTTCCACTAATAACTGTCCCAGAATAAAACCACACTTCAAGGAAGGATAGCAAAGTTCAGATACTCACAAAAACTCAATGTTTAGCAGCCAATAAAAAATTATTAGACATGCCATTAAGTATGAAAATGTAACCTATAAAGAGGAGAAGAAAATGAAAATGGGCAGAGACGATGGGGAATTATCCTTATACAAAGACTTTGAAACTTTGAAATAGTGGCCCACTTTATGCTTTGAATATAGCCTTGCTGCTCTGCCTTTGCAGTTTATTTTTTGTTTCTTTCTATTCCTTTCTCTCTGCTCCCCTGCTAATCTCTCCTACTCCCTAATCCCAGGGGAAGCAGAATTATCTTTCTTTGCCATTTTAGGCAGATTTATCTGTCTGAGTGCACACACCCACTATAGTAGTGAAGTAATTCAGACTTTGGGGATGGTAACAGAAGTTCTCAGAAATGACTGTCTCCGAAATTAACAAGTGAATTACAACTCCAACAGAGAACAGAGGAATGTAGCCTTTGAATCACCTCTTTAACTGTTTCCTGTTCCTGCTGATGGGCAGAATCACAGCCTCTGGGACAAGAGTCCCTGTGTTTCTTCTTTGCTGGCAAATCAATAAATTTTCTTTTCCCTTTTCCTCAAAACCATATCCTCATTATTGGATTGGCATCAGGGACAAAGACTGAACTTTCGGCAACACTTTTACAAATATGCTCAGTGTGTTCAAGGATCTTTTAAATATATGAGTATAATTGTAAGCAAAAATAACCAGAATGGGAGCAGACCTCACTGGATCAGCAAGCAGTCTTTATGAAGCAGCAGTGGAATGGCACATTTTCAGGGGAGAAAATGGCAACAGGTTACAAGGGGTCTGTTTTTATTAGATTTTACTGAGAGTTAATCATAGCAGAATGTTTAGTGTGACTTAATCATTAGAGACTTGCGCAGTCAGGAAACTAGTTCAAAGTCTAAATCAGGAAAGCAGATGCAGAAAGCTCGAAACCCACTTATCAGAGAAAATGTTTGATCTTTGGTTTTACAACCAGAGAAATAAAAAGTTGTGCTCCATTTGTGTACAATGAGTCAAAATGCATTCTGCTGTCATGTATAACTAATTAGAACAACAACAACAAAACGTGCAAAACCCACTGTTACTGGGATGAAAGTCCAGAGCCTGGAGCCCATTGTTTGCCTTCTCCACCCAGGATTGGTCCTTTCTCCCTGGGGGTTGTTATTCCATATCCTTTAATAATCAGTAGAGAGATTGAAGATATAAAAAAGAACCAAATGGAACTTTTAGAAATGAAAAACACAGTATCTGAAATAAAAAAAAAAATACACTGGATAGAATCAATTGCATCTTAAAAATGGAAAAAGAAAAGAGTGAATTTGTAGCAACAGAAATGATTCAAACTGAAACAGAAAAAGAATGAAAAAGAATAAAAGGGGCCTCAGTGACTTGTAGGTAATATTCAGTAGTTTATTACTGTATAATTAGAGTCCCAGAAAAATATTGGGGTGGGGGATGGGTGAGTGGACAAGAGATATAGAAATACTTAAGAAATAATGGCTGAAAATTTTGATCAAAACTATGAACCACAGATGCAAGAACCTTAATGAACCCCAAGTAGGAGAAACAAATATTTTGAAGAACTTCAAAACCAAATTTTTGAAAACAGAGATAAAGAGAAAATCTTAAAATTAGCCAGTGAAAAAGGGCATATGATATACAACAGAACCAAAGAGGAATGAGAGCAGAGCTATTTTCAGTAAGAGTGCAAGTCCCAAGAGAGTGTACAACATCTTCACGTTTCAGAATGAAAAAATATATTATCAACATAGGGTTCTTTTTTTAAAAAAATATTTATTTACTTGCTTTTAGTTGTACACAATGCGTTTATTAATGCGTTTATTTTTACATGGTGCTGAGGATTGAACCTGGGCCGCGCACGTGCTAGGCGAGCGCTCTACTGCTGAGCCACATCCCCAGCCCCAACATAGGGTTCTATAGCCAGCAAAAATTCCCTTTAAAAATCTCACCTTAGGAGGAAATAAAGGTTTCTAAGACAAACATAAGCTGCGGGTAATGTGAAAGTATTTGTTTTATAAGAGACAGGGTCTTGCTTTGTTGCCCACACTGGCCTCCAACTCAAGATCGTACCTGGGACTACAGTGTGCACCACTGTGAATATGAAAGTGTTTTATTGTCACTTAAAATTTTATTTTAAAAGTACTTAGGGAAAGTAAAAATATCAATGAATTTGAAGTTCAAATAAAGTGTACAGAGAAGTAAAGTGTGTGACAGTCGAAGGATGAGATAGGCAAATGGAAGTATGCTGTTATAAGGTAACATTCAAATATTATTATTTAAAGTGACCTTGGTACTGGGCACAGTGGTGCATTCCTATGATCCCAGCAGCTCAGGAGGCTGAGGCAGGAGGATCCAGAGTTCAAAATCAGCCTCAGCAAAAAAGTGAGGTGCTAAGCAACGTAGTGAGACCCTGTCTCCAAATAAAATACAAAATGGGGCTGGGCTTGACGCTCAGTGGTCAAGTGCCCCTGAGTTCAATCCCTGGTTCCCCCAAAATAAATAAATAAATAAAGTGGCCTTGATAAGGATGTATATAATAAATATTCACACAACCCCTAAAAGCTAAAATGCTGAGGCATAGCTAACAAACCAGTAGCAAGAAATAAGGAAAAAATGAACAGAGAAGAGAAGGGATGAATAGAGAACAAATAGCAAGATGGTAGATTTAATCCAATCCCAACATTTCATTAAATGCAAATTATATAAATCCTTCAATTATAAAGAATAAATTTAATCCGTCTGACTAGAGAGAATTTTTGATATATTGTGAAGTGAAAAAAGCTGGATTTGAAATATAGAGTATGGTTCACTTTTTTCCCCCTGTGTCTAAGAGGTAGCAACTTCACCATACAGAGATGGAGATGTAGCTCAGTGGTAGATCACCTGCCCAGCATGTGTGAGACCCTGGCTCCATGCTCAGTACTGCAAACACAAAACAAAAATAAAACCTCTTCATACTTATGTATCTCTCTCCCTCTCTCTCTCTCTGTATGTAATCAGTCCATCAGTGGATTCAACCAACTGCATGTTAAAAATATTTTTTGAAAAATTTCATTTGTACTGAATGTGTACAGACTTTTATTCATGTCATTATTCTCTACAAATGTAATTACTTTTATGGCATTTACGTTGTATTAGATATTATAAGTAATCTAGAGGTGAGATACAAGAGGATCTATATGGATCACATGCCAATACTATTCCATTTCATAAAGGGACTTGAGCATCCACAGATTTCAGTATCTGCTTGGGGAAGGTTCTGGAGCCAAACCTGTGTATGCCGAGGGATGGATACATATGCCTGTATGTACACCTGACACATCCACAGATGCATACATGATAGTTTTAGAATGGACAAAGAATAGAAGAATAAATATAGGACTGGTAGCATCATTTATCTATGGGTTGTAGGAAGAGATGGGAGGAAAAATAAAAGAATACTCGAAAAATGTGCATGATAAAATGTTCACAAAAAGTGTTGAAGGTAATAAAATGAGTTCTGAACATAGGCAGGACTAGATGCTGGCATGAACAAATGGAAATGTGGAATTGACTTAGGATGGGATTATGGTTAATTTTATTCTTAACTGTTAGAACTTCAATGTAGTTTCTCTAACAATATTAAAACTAAATATATGAGGTTTGAAGATACAGAAAATAATGACACAGTTCCTTTATGTCGTGTTTTATGGCGTTCTTTCAATCTCTAATTTTGTGGAGGGAAAGAGAAGACTCTTTGTAACAATTCTCCCAAGACGGTGTTCAGAACTGTTAACAGTGTGTAAGCCCTTTATTGGTATTGGCACACAACACCAGCTATTGTTGTAAGTGGCCATTAAACAAGGCAAGAGACTCATCGAAATAAGCAATCAATTGGTCAGAGTTCTCTGGTTGTAAGCAGCAGGAATTGACTGTGGCTGACTGAAAAAGTGAAATTATTGGGAAAATTAGTCTTGGAGTCCACACAGCTTTATCAAGGGGGAAGCTGGAACTCCTGAGATGGTCAGGTTGCTTCCACAGGCATGAATGAATCCTGCCTTTCCTTTCACACATACATAATTAACTCAAATGTCAAAGTTCTGGAAGAGAACACTGGACTCATTGTATGCCCATTCCCTGGATATACCCGGACCTACTGAGAAGTATTTGCTCAGGGCCCTTTAGGTTCTCAGTTGCAGAAGAGCTGCTACCTGTGAGTACAGTTCCACTAAGATTACATGCACACAGTGGGGGGATCTTTTTTTCCCAAAAAGAAATCAGGGCGTTTTTAGAAAGGGTTTATGGACATTCGGAGCCCCAAACTCACCTTTCTTGGTACAGCAAAACAGAAGAGGAAGTACTGAGAGAAATGTGCATGAGTTGAGTGTCATACCCAGGATACAGAGACTACCTGCAGCACAAAATTACAGATACAAGTTCCCTACACATATTCTCTCAATTACATTGTTGATCCTTGGGTAAACTGAGGAAGGCAAGGCTTGTGAATACTTTCATAGTCTGTGGGAATTGTATTTATGGTCATAAATCCTATAGTTTGCCTTAGCTTGAAGAAATTTGATATTGTTGTTTGTGTTGATGGCATATATGCATTTATTTAGATAGTAATGAAATTTTTAAATAAATTTAGTTTTGAGTTTTGTTGCCACCGGAAAAGGAAAAGCAGCCCGGAACAGCGGCGCCGCGGGAAGGAGCCCAGAGACAGGATGGAAATGAAAAAATTCTTTTTTCTTTCTCTTTCTGTCTCTTGTAATTTCTAACACCACATACACACTCTCACAAGAAACCAAGGCACGTACTCTTACAAAAAACTACAATATATATACACAATAGCGTTAACCCCATCTGTTCTCTCTCAGGTCTCATCTCACGCACCCGAGCAGGAATGGCGCTGGCCCGATCTGCTGAGTCACGGCTCAAGTCTCTCAAGATCCTGGGCCAAGTCCCGCGAGATCCCAGGCCAAGTCCCATGAGACTACGGAAGGCGGCAATGCCCAAACATGTCCATGGCCCATAGTCAACCGCAATCTTAGCCATCTTCCCAAACAGGGCTCCTGCAGAGTTTCAGTCTATTATTTGGACTGTGCCCATCATACATATTGTTTTCTGATGGAACCCTAAAACTAACTATAAAGAAAATGCGTTAATAAAATTGGAAAAAAAGTTGTCCTAAATGTCATAAGTATTGCTGAGTGATGTGATATGATGTCATGTTTGACTCTCAGAGAAGAATATAGCCAGGTGGACAAGTTGGGGAAATTATTAAAGAAAAGAGGCATACTATTTGGGATTCTGAGCACAGCAAAAGGAAAATAACTCTTTCAGATAGGCTTGGAGTTAAAGAAAACAGCGATCATGGGACAAAGGATAAGGATTGGAGAGTTGTTATGGAATGATGGAATGCAAACGGAAAGACTTTCTTTCTGAAGCATTTGGGGGACTCAAGATCCATCTCTCAACTTCTTTTTAAAAATATTTTTAGTTGTAGATGGACATGATAACTTTATTTATTTATTTTTATGTGGTGCTGAGGATTGAACTCAGTGCTTCACACATGGTAGATAAGTGCTCCACCACTGAGCCACAACCCCAGCCCTCAACTTCTTAAAGTGTAGGGGCTCATATTTGTATGTGTTCAGATTTTTTTTTTCAGGAATAAAAGTACTGTTTACTGTGTGATGCTGAACCAGTACCCCCATGAAAAGGCATTCTGACTGCTTACATAGCATCCTTATGTAAAGTAAAAGACAACAGTGGTCACTGAGAGGATCTATTGTAAGTCTTCCATCCTGTTTCCTTTACTACTTCTGTGACAATGATGATGATGATGATGACGATGACGATGATGCTGGGGATTGAATCCAGGGCCCCGCAGAGGAGTCAAGTGCTCTATCAATGAGCTGCACAGCCCTCAGCCCTTTTCCCTTTAAACATCAGCATTATTTTCATTGATTTTTGTTTGTTTGTTTGTTTGTTTTGTCCCCTGAGAAAGTAGCATTTGGCTTTATGGAATTTGGCAGAAGTAATAATCCTATACTAATTTAGATATTTAAATATGTGCAAGATTGGCAAATGGTAACTGAAGTTATTTTTTTTTTTTTTTTTTTTTTTTTTTTTTTTGTACTGGAAATTGAACCCAGAGGCACCTAACCACCGAGCATATCTCCAGCCCTTTTAAAATATTTTATTTAGAGTCAGGAGCATGCTGAGTTTCTTAGGGCCTCACTAAGTTGCTGAATTTGTCTTTAAACTTGGGATCCTCCTGCCTCAGCCTCCCAAGCCTCTGGGATTACAGGTGTGCAACACTGTACCCAGCTTAATTTGACAGTTTTGTTGTTCAGACATCCGTGGAACATTCCTATACATTTTTCCCTTTGAACTTGTAGATCTTAGAATTCTTTTGTAACTGTTATGAAATGACTGAATACACGTCAATATGTGTAGGGGACATGTATCTGTAATTTTGTGCAGAAGTTCATCATTGGACCAAATGTAGGAAAGAAAAGGATTTGATACCTAGCTCGTAATTAGGCACCTAGATTTTCTCAAACCTAGAAATTGGCCCATTTCCTGGCCAAATCCGGGATTATGTCTTGGGAATTGGTGCTCATCTACAGCATGTTCAAGAATGTCATTCTTGCTGTTAAGGCACTTTTAATTGAATTAATCTTATGCCTGAATATATCCCGAACACTCATCTGGGCTTTTGCTGTCATGGAGTAGTCTATGCTCCCAGAATAAAACAAATTGCCTGATGATGTCATGGGATGACTTCTTAAAGAATTCAGGAATAAAAATACCTTTTGTGAATGTAAATGATATGAATTGTTTAAAAAATATTGTCTTAGTTTGTCATTGCACGTGTCATTATTCAAGAGTTTTGAGTAAGGAAATGAAGTTAACAGAGGCAAGTATCCAGTCTAATCAAGCCTCTGGCATGTTTTGTTATGTCGTGGATTAATTAGTGGCGTGGTATAGCAGATCTTTTGTTTCCCATTCAGGAGCTCATAAAATGTGTAGGTAAGGGCCACAGGGTGCCTAACATATGATAGTGCTAAAAGGAAGAAAGTGTAATAGAAACGCCACTTTTTTTTTTTTTTTTTTTTTTTTTTTTTTTTTTTTTTTTTTTTGTGGTACCGGGGATTGAACTCATGGGCACTGGACCACTGGGTCACATCCCCAGACCTTTTTTGTATTTTATTTAGAGACAGGGTCTCACTGAGTTGCTAAGTGCCTCGCCATTGCTGAGGCTGGCTTTGAACTCGCGATCCTCCTGCCTCAGCCTCCCAAAGTGCTGGGATTACAGGTGTGCGCCACCGCGCCCGGCTTAGAAACGCCACTTTTAAAATGATCTCTTTGAAATGAAGATACTAACCGATAAAGGCAAGAGAGAGGGAATAATAGAACAAAGAGGGGGGAGGGATGGGCGGGGCAAGGGGATAGGAATAATGGCAGACTGAGTTATCCATGATTTCCCTAAATACATGTATGAAGACACAATTGTTGTAAAAATACTTTATATTAAACCAGCCACTCGAAAAATTGTGCTCTTTATATGTAATATGAAATGAAATGTACTCTGCAAACATGTATAAAAAATTAGAATAATAAAAAAAAAGGAATGCCACTTTTAGAAAACATAGGCTCTGGTTGGCCTTTCACATTATGTCTTTGAAAGGATGGCAGGTTGCGGATCTGTCCGTGGTGCTGAACCTGGCACTGTGCAAACAGGTTAGAAAGGACAGCCCTCACTTTTTTTTTTTTTTGGTACAGATTTTCTTCCAGGCTTCTATTAACAGTGACAACTCTGATGATAAAAATTATTATCTCTTAAATATTTATCTATTTTAAGACTAAAGGAATTATTTTTTTTAAATATTTATTTATTTGCTTTTAGTTGTACACAATGTGTTTTTACATGGTGCTGAGGATCGAACCCGGGCCGCGCACGTGCTAGGCGAGCGCTCTACCGCTAAGCCACAACCCCAGCCCTAAAGGAATTATTAAATAACAGCTTTATCAGGTTATTTGCATATCATTAAATCCTCATTTTAAAAGTATACAATTCAGTAAACTTTAGTGTATTCACAAAGTTTTGAAACCATCATTACTGAGTAATGTTAGAACATTTTTATTACCACAAAACAGTAATCCTATTCCCACTATCAATCACTCTCTATTCCCCACCCCACCCCCAGCCTCTGGCAACCACAGACTTTTCTGTATATAAATTTGTCTATTCTGGACATGTCACATAATGGGAATCATTCAATATGTGGCCTTTGTGATTAGCTTCCTTCACATAGTGTGTTTTCATGAATTGTTTGTGTATTAATTTGTATCTATACTTCATTACTTTTTATTAACAAATAATAGTCTATTGCATGAATATACCACATTTTATCCATCTAGTCAACAGTCAATGGACACTGGAATTGGTTCCACTTTTTGTTATAATGCTGACATGAACACCCATGTACATACGTTTCTTTTTTATGGATACGTTTTCAATTTTCTTGGATATATACACAGGAGTAGAATTACTGGTTTATATGACCTGTTTGTTTGATGTCTTGAGGATGCTCACTACCTGTCTAAAGCAGCTAGACTAGTGCATATGCCCACCAGCAATGTGTGAGGGTTACTTTCCTTGCACCCTCACTAACATGTTGTCTTCTTGACTGTAGTCATCCTAGGGGGTAGAATTTCATTGTGGTTCTGATATGACATAAATTTCTCTAGTGACTAATGATGCTGAGCATTTTTCACATATCTATTGGCCATTTATTGTTTTCTCTGGAGAAATGTCTATTCAAATCCTTTTCCCATTTTTAAAAATTTGGGTTCTTTTTATTATTGAGGTGAAATCCTTCTTTACATAGACTGGATATCAATCCCTTATTGGATTGTCACATCTTCCTTGGGACAAGTGAGCAAGGCTCCTTGTCTGAAATAATAGGGAGAGAAAGCAAGGCATCTCTCCCTCTTCCAGGAACGATGTTAGACAAAAATGGCGCTGCGATGGTTAATGCTATCTCCCTATTCTCACTGTGTTTCTGTGTGACCACTAGGGGCTCATAAGTTAGCTATTAAACATAAATCTGATCACACAAATTTACATTGTGAAGTCTGAGTCAGGAGCTCTATAGCAAATTCAATAGTACATGAGAAAAACAGGTTTATAATTAGACATTAGGCTTGTAAGTAATGATTAAATTTGTGGCTCTTGCTGTGCCCCACAGTTCAGACTTTTCTAAGTTATAGTTATAAGGCTTTCTTGTGATTGATAAGGATTCTTTTATCTTTGGTAAGTTTAGGATATTAGTTTAAGATATATTGATACAAGTTTTCCATGGTAGAGACCCCTTAGATCTAACCCCTGATCAAAGGAAAATTACCTGTTAGCTTAACTTCTGAGAAATAGCTGTACTTCCTTCTTTCTAATTCAGAACAAAGTTATTATAGGACAAAGTTATTATAGGAAACAATAGTAAGCTGAGTTCAGTCAAGGTTTAGCTATGATGTATTAGGGCAATCAAGGTGTGAGACATTGTGAGTGACCTTAAAGAGCTGTAAAAATAGTTTTAGGTAAAAACGGTTTTTGTTCTTGACATTTAAGATTGATCAATATATGCTTTCTTTACGTTTTTAGATAAGTTTAATTAGTAATATGTACTTAGAACAATATCCTGTTTCCCTCAGAATGTATAACCCTTAATGAAATTCCTTAATGTAACTTGTTTCCTTCATAATGTATAACTCTGAAATTCTTTAATGTAACCTCAAAAGCTGTAACGCAAAAGACTGTGCTGTCTGGGCTATAAAAACTCGGGTAAAAGAAGTAAAGTTAGAGTTAGCCTCCAGACCTGTGTGCTGTGTGGTCTATCTCTCACCTTTTCACCAATGTCTTCTCCCCCCACCGGAGCTGGTCTCTGGCATTGGATATGTGATTTGCAAATATTTTCTTCCAATTTATGGATTGTCCTTTTACTTTCTTTTCTTCCTCTTCTTCCTCCCTCCCCTCCCTCCTCCTCCTCCTCCTCCTTCTTCTTCTCTTCTTCTTCTTCTTCTTCTTCTTCTTCTTCTTCTTCTTCTTCTGTAGGTACTAGGGATTGAACTCAGGGGCACTCGACCACTGGGCCACATCCCCAGCACTTTCTTGTATTTTATTAGAGACAGGATCTCACTGAGTTGCTAAGTGTCTCGCTATTTCTGAGGCTGGCTTTGAACTCGCAATCCTCCTGCCTCAGCCTCCCAAGTGCTGGGATTACAGGCGTGCCCCACCGTGCCCAGCTCCTTTTACTTTCTTGATGGCATAAAAGACTGTATTCAACATAACTATCTTCTGATTTGCGGAGTTTCTCATCTGGGGATTTGAGCTCGACCCCAACCCGTTAATTTGGGGCTGTGAGTCTGAGATCTCCCCAACCTGGAATTGAGCTGACCCCCAACCTGTTAATTCAGGGCTGTGTGGGCCTAGTTCTTCCAAACCGAGAATCAAGCCAGGTGTCCGCCTGCTAATCCAGAAATCTGGGTTCTTCCTTGGTTATGCAAATGAGTTTGAGCCCAAGCTCCCTCCAAATGCCTGGAGGTCTGAGCTTGGCTCCTCTTTGCCGATGAGATGCCACTTTATGCGACCACCAAGAATTAGCTTTGTGTGCTTTTGTCTGTACTCTTGATGTATTTCTATTGTATGACCACCAGGTTCTAATATATTTAATTATCAATAATAAAACCAGTTCAATGGCCCTGTGGAATCTAAAGCCAGAAACTAGCTAAGCCGGTAGGATGAGCCCAATTGAAGTTTAAAGAAGATACTAGGACAACATAACTTTATGATCAGGCATACCTAGAGTTGAAGAATTTTTAACATTAGCTTTAAGATTTTTAGAATACCTTCCCCTGCCTATAGATAAGATTAATCAGTAGTTGAGATAACTGATCTTCCCTAGGTAATTCCTGAAACCCTTTACAGTTAATTACTGGACATTCTTTATTATAGTTAATTCCTATCATTCCTTACTGTAACCTTTATAGTTAATTACTGGAAATTCTTTATCATGACTAATTCCTGAAATTCCTTATTGAGCTAATTACTGGAAACCTGGTGTAACCCCCTGTAATCAATTACTGGAAATTTTTATTGTATAGTTAATTCCTGGAAATCCTTTATTGTAATCTTCTTTACTGAAATTCCTTTATGTTACCTCCCTAAGAAAAAATGTGAATTACTGTGCTTGTTGGGATGTATAAAAAGCCATACTGAGAAAAGTAAAATTAGAACAGTAGAAGGATTTCTACAACCTGGCTTGTGTGTGGATTATTTCATCTCGTCTACGTTCCCTCCAGCATCAATTGGGAAGAACTTAACATCTTTGCTGAAGCTGGTCTTCAGCACTGATTATTCCCAATCTTTCTTTTTAATCAACAGTCCAAGGATTTGTTAACAGAATATAAGAAGAATTACAACATCTATGTTCTAAGTAGATCATTATGAAGCAGAAATCTCATTTTGCAGTGTGATTATTGGGTGATACCAAATGAAAGAAACCTTGGTGGGTCTTTGGTAAATAGTTGTATATGAAGTTGGATGGTGTATCTGTACTCTGTGGGAGAAGGGATATGCCTCAAATGCTGTACTTTGTTGTTTATTCTACTGAGACTACTCCCCTTTCAATTAGGAAAAAAGTAAATGGAAGCATAGAATTGTTTTATATTTCTAATGCTCCTCTTTTCAAATTCTTTTCTTTGGCAAGAAAATATATTCTTTTTATGCACACACACAAACACAAACACACACCACTGAGAGAGGGAACTATTTTTAATTAGAAAATACTACCTCCTGAAAGATTTGTTATCCACTTAGTGCAAATCAGGAGAGTGAATCCAGTGAATGAAACAAGATCAGTGTTCTCCCCTTGCAAGTTCTAAATACAGTATTTATGTAAAACCTATATCAAGTTGAGAAAATATCTTCCAGCTTGTAGCCCTGAGCTGAAAAGAACAGTTTTGCAGTTCTCTTAACAAGTGCTTAAAGCTAAAGGAAATTTATTCCTCCTGCTAAGAACAAAAAGTTCTATTAATATAATTGAAAAACATTTAAACATTTAAAGTTTAATTTATACAGGCAAATGATGTTAATATTTATTTTTCAATACTTATTTTATTGGACAGAAACAAGAGAGATATAATAGTCCATGAACTCTTTCATTTACAAATATCTGAAATTCTCACTTAATTTATGAAGTGTTAAATGTTTTTCTTCCTAATACCTTACAGCCATAACAGCATCATCTGAAGTACTTCATATTTTTTATCCAAATAATTTCTTTGTAGATTTATGTTTTAAAGTCATACCAAGAGTCAGAGACTATTTTTGATGTCAGTGTGACCTCTAGAAGATATTGAACTGCTACTTTTAGTTTCCATCTCTTGAAGATGCTCCCTGAATGAGCAAGTGGAACTAGCCTTGAACTTTCTCTAGTGGTATTACTAGAATTATAGTTTTTACGTTTTTTTGTTTTGTTTTGTTTTGCTTTGCTTTATGTGTTGTTCCTTCTTTTATAACCATTGTTTACTATTGGATTAAAAGAATTCAGTCTTCAACCAAGACCCTGATATAACTTAGGGTCAGAAAAAGGCAGATACAATGGTTCCCTTAGTCAAGTTGCCACTTGGTTGTTATCCTGGCCCATAGAATCTCAGAGGGATGAGAGCCCTGGCAGCTTCCATCTCCTCTCGTTAGCCAAACATTTAAGAGCAAGGAGAGAACTAACCAAGTTTGCCTAGAGTCCTCAAAACTTTTGGGAAGGACTACCTGGACTTGTTATGATACTCAAGGGACAAAATTCCCCATACCTGGTGGTCTAGAGTGCCCCATACTGCTGGAATGTCTGCGAGGGAAGCAGGCATAAAGACACTCCAAAATTCTGCCAGGGCTAACAGTCATGCAAGGAAAGAGAAAAAGGTCAATTCTAATACCTTTTTATTGATTTCAAATGAGCCACACAAATATTTACCTGTTACTTACTTCATGCCAGAAACTGGGCTAGATGTGGAGCCCGAGATGAATGCTATGGTCCTTCACCAAGAGGCGATCACATTGTAAAGGGGGGACTAATGGAAAACAAATACTGATACAGAAGTTTTATACCTCTCTGTGTTTCAAAACAAGGAGATAAAGAAATTCCCAAAGGCAACTAGAGAGTGATAGAAGTTATAGTTTAAAAGGTGGAATGGACCAAATTGTGAAAAGCCCATAATAGTCTATGGAGAACAGCATTGGAATTTTAAAAAAGCGACTCAGATTGAAGTATAAGCAGTAGAATTAGAGCAGAAACATCAAGGGCAAGGAGTCCCATCAAAGGACAGTGGCCAGTTGGACATATGGGGCAAAGAAGCAGAAGGAATTTGACTCTGATAACTTCTCTGATAACCCAAGTAAAATGAAATGTCGGGCTGAGGTTGTGGCTCAGTGATAGAGCACTCACCTAGCACATGTGAGGCACTGGGTTCGATCCTCAGCACCACATAAAAATAAATAAATAAAGGTATTGTGTCCATATATAACTAATAAAATAGAATAAAATAAGTAAAATGGAATGTCTATTACTATCCCTTTGTTTTTTTTTTTTTTTCCATAGAACTTGCCACCAATGTAAACATACTCACGTTATTTATTGTTGATTTCAGTAGGATATGAGATCCATGATGAAAGGGACTTTACTGTGTTTGCTATTGTATCTCCAGGGATTACCACACAAATATATTTTTCAAAATATTTATTTATTTATTAGTTGTACACAATGCCTTCATTTATTTCTACGTGGTGCTGAGGATTGAACCCAGGCCGCGCACGTGCGAGGTGAGCGCTCTATCGCTGAGCCACAACCCCAGCACCCACAAAAATATTTTTGAAAGAAAGAATGAAATTGCTAACTTGAAAGAATAAGTGGATTGTAATACTGATGAAGACAGAAAATAAAAAAGGAAAGGCACATTTGCAAGAATAGGTGATGGATTCTGTTTGGGGCATGGTGATTTTGAGATGCCACTGTGAGTATATGGCCTGGAACTTGGTAGAGAGGATGGGTCTGAAGACTGACATTTGGAAGTCATGAATGCTTTGGTACTGGCAAAAGAATGGCTTTCTAATCAAGGAGACATACACTGAGGGATTTAAGATTTCCCACATTTCGGTATTTAAGAGTTAGCAGGGTAGCCACGATGTCATGATGGTCCTTATTATCAAGTGTCAACTAATAGAGCTCATATATTTTCTTCAAAGTAACAAGGGCATAATGGCCTCGTAATCAGCATGACCCATGCCAGTTCCCTTCTCAAGACATGTTCCACTGGACCTTTAGTGTGACACTATCTGAGAGATAACGTATCTCCCAATGGACTGCCATTATGAATGTATCGTGAGCTCTCACACTTCACAGTGATGTAATAGGTTGCACTATGGTATAATTCACTATATTGGGTTTTAAGCAAATTGGAGTCTGAATGATACAGAATAGAAAATACCGTTGAGGGCTGGGGCTGTAGCTCAGTGGTAGAGCACTTGCCTAGCATGTGTGAGGCACTGGGTTTGATCCTCAGCACCACATAAAAAATAAACAAATAAAAGAAAGTCATTCTGTCCATCTACAACTACAAAAAAATTTTTAAAAAAATAGCGTTGAGAGTTGAACACAGTGAATATCAAACATAATATTTGCAGTAGGCTAAAATTGTTGTTATAACCAAGAGTCATCTGTCAAGGGAATTATGTTGCTCAGGTATTAAATATGTTCACAAAATGTCATTTAAAAGGTGACTATTTCCTGTATGACTATTAAGTTATACTTTCCCAATGACCTTCAGAGATTATACTCTTTTAAGAAAATGTTGCCCCTTTAAGAGAGCTACCCTTTCTTCTTAGGAAAGATGTCAGTTACGTATTACATGTCATCTGACTGCCCCCACTGCCTCCTTCCTTCTAGGGGCACCACCACCTCGCAGGCTGTGACCCCTTCACCGTCTTTGTTGAGCATTTCAGGCTGGCTGATGCCTGAACTGAAGACCTGGGCTTGACAGTGTGCCCCCCAGCCCACACTGCATCATTCTCCACTCTGGGCTTGGAGGAAATGCACCACCAGGTAGAATGGAGTCCTGCCTGTGAGTGCTTACCAAGGGCTTACTGACTGCTGAAGGCCAGCTTCAGCAAAGATGTTAAGTTCTTCCCGCTTGGTACTGAAGGGAACGTCGACGACAGGAAAATAATCCACACACAAGTCAGGTTGTAGAAATCCTTCTACTGTTCTGATTTTACTTTTCTCAGTATGGCTTTTTATACATCCCAACAAGCACAGTAATTCACATTTTTTCTTAGGGAGGTAACATAAAGGAATTTCAGTAAAGAAGATTACAATAAAGAGTTTCCAGGAATTAACTATACAATAAAAATTTCCAGTAATTGACAGTAAAGAATGTTAGGAATTAACTATAACAAAGAATTTCCAGTAATTAACTGTAAAGGATTTCAGGAATTACCTAGGGAAGATCAGTTATCTCAACTACTGATTAATCTTATCTATAGGTAGGGGAAGGTATTCTAAAAGTCTTAAAGCTAATGTTAAAAATTCTTTAACTTTAGGTGTGCCTGATCATAAAGTTATGTTGTCCTAGTATCTTCTTTAAACTTCAACTGGGCTCATCCTACCGGCTTAGCTACTTTCTGGCTTTAGATTCCACAGGGCCTTTGAACTGGTTTTATTATAGATAATTAAGTATATTAGAACCTGGTGGTCATACAATAGAAATACATCAAGAGTACAGACAGAAAGCACACAAACTTAATTCTTGGTGGTCGCATAAAGTGGCATCTCATCCGCAAAGAGGAGCCGAGCTCAGACCTCCAGGCATTTGGAGGGAGCTTGGGCTCAAACTCATTTGCATAACCAAGGAAAAACCCAGATTTCTGGATAAGCAGACAGACACCTGGCTTGATTCTTGGTTTGGAAGAACTAGGCCCACACAGCCCTGAATTAACAGGTTGGGGGTCAGCTCAATTCCAGGTTGGGGAGATCTCAGACTCACAGCCCCGAATTAACGGGTTGGGGTCGAGCTCAAATCCCCAGATGAGAAACACCACAACTGACCCCGCCCAGAAATGTGGCTGAGTTAGCTTTAGGTAGTGTGAATCTTGACTAATTGGAAATAACAGATGGAGTGAGACAGGCAGGCAGATTCTTGTGCCCACGGAATATGCTGGAGAAGGCAGGAAGAATCTCTGGGTTTTTGTTTGTTTTGTTTTTCTACCAGGGATTGAAACCACTGACCCACAACCCCATCCCTTTTTAATATTTTATTTAGAGACAGGGTCTTGTTGAATTGCTTAGGGGCTTGCTAAGTTGCTGAGGCTGACTTTGAACTTCAGATATTCCTCCCTTAGCCTCCAAGCCTCTGGGATTACAGGCGTGTGCCACCGCACCCACCATGAATCTTAATTTTTAATTGTACACTTGACCATCCTCATAAGTGCCTGCATTTGGCCTCCCCAAAGTCTGATGAGATGCATACTGGGCAGGAAATAAACTTTCTCCAAAAACCCCAGCTGCTAAGTGGCAGCATTGGAACTCAAGATTGGTCTCCTGACTTAACTATTGTTGTTTGTAGTTTGCCAAGAGAGCCTTGTTCCTCTACATAATATTCTCAGTAGTAAATCAAACCCCCAGAAAAAAACTTCTTCGTAGGCTCTTTCTTCGTACAAAAGTACTAAGATTTCTGTACTTCATCCCAGACTTATTCTAGCTTTAGGCTGGATTGGGGAAAGAGCTGCTGGGCTGTCAGGAACTGGTCCATGAGAGGTTCTTATAGTGCCACCTAGTGTTAGTCTTTGGACTTAGCCAAATGCTTTGGCTGTAAATCTGGAAAAAAAAACTTATTTAAGGAAATTGCAATGATCTTGGAAGTTGAAGGTTATCTTAAAGTTAACAAATTCTGTAAGGTCTTATATCACCTTGTATAATGGGAAGATCACTAGGCCTGGTACCAGAAGTGTCTGACAAGTTCAGGTCTGAACTCATTGGATTAGTGTATTAAAGATGCTTCATAAAGTGCTAGGCAAGGGTTAGATATCTATAATTTCACAAGCATTGTTCCAGACACCTCCTTTCCAATCCTCATAACATACTGATAAGATTTACTATCCAGGTTTCACATCTGAAGAAACAGGCTCAGAGTGGTTAAATAACCTGCCCAAGGTTACATAGCTAGTTTTCTCTCTGCTATACTACGTGGCTATTATTATGCTGATGTAAGAAATTAATATGAAATAATTCAGCAAAAAATAATTAAGGAGTACTGTGCACAATTCATTGGGTTAGGCATAAGTTATGTAACAATTGATGAATATTATAAACTGAACATTTGTACCCTCACCTCCCAAATTCATATGTCAAAGCCCTAACCTCCAATGTGACTGAATTTGGAGATAAGGTCTCTAGAGAGAAGTAATTGAGGTTAAGTGGGATCATAAGGATAAGGGCCTGATCCAATAGGAATATTGTCTTTATAAGAAGAGAAAGAGACAGAGCTCTCCCTCTGCTCTCCTGAACAGAGAAAAGGTGGGTGTCTGTGAAGAAGGAAGAGCCTTCACCAGACCTGATCAGTGCCCTGACCTCAGACTTCCAGCCTCCGGAGCAGAATAGTCAATGTCTGTTGTTCAGACCACCCAGCCTATCACAGTGCATTATGGTGGCCCAAGATGACTAATACAGTGAAGATCTGCTTTCTTCAAGGTGCTCCCAGCTTGGTAAGGGAGAACAATTGTTCCATAAATTACAATCCAGCCTGCTGAGAGAGATGTATAAACAAAGCACAGCATAACCCTAAGCGGTGGCTGTAGCACGGAATGCCAAAGGTGTGCAAGATTGGCAATGGCTGGCTGCCACGGATTCTAGACAGCTGCTCTAAACCCAAATACATGTGACAAAGGCAACCTCAGGTGCTTCCTCAGTGAGCATCACAGGCTTCCTCACAGACCTGCATGCTGTCTTCTCTGGAGTGGGAGATGAGAAGAGGTGCAGAGCCGTGACTTCTGGTTCCTTCTGCCACACCTACAAAACAGAGCTTTTGACATTTAAAGCAGATAGCAGGAGAGTTCTGCTTATCTTCTCCCCCCTGCCCCCCGCAAGAATCTTGGAAAACCGTGACGCTAACTGCTCTCACATTAAAAAGTTGCCATCTAAAATGTTCTAGTAGAAACTTAAGGTTTTAAAAAGTAAAAATACAATTTTGTCAGTTATGCACCATTAAAGCTGTGAGAAGAAAAAGAAAAACCAGACAGGTGAAGGAACCACATCATATGATTATATTGTTAAGTAAAATGTTAGCAATCGGAAATTAGGAAAGAGGTTCACTTCCCTCCATGTGTGCACAAAAGGGGTCTCTAGTATAGATTCTTGCATGTAGAAAATGCTCAATAAATGTTCATTTTATGAATAAATTTTATAAATGTGTGGAAGAGTTGATTGCCTACAAAAAAATTCAATTCTATGGATATTTCTAGAAACCTGGTTTTAAATGATTTAACTTCTGTTGTATTACAAGTAAATATTGATGCTTTACATAAAATCATCAAATGACTCTTAAACTTCCAATAGAATCTAAATAACATTTATCAGAAATTTACTAGTATTCATAAAAACCAATTTTATAGCAGTCTTTTTTCTTACTAAATTCTAATCTCTTTTCCAGTCTCCATTTCCATATTTTAAGTAATGCAACACATCTTTATGTTTGAAAGTCTTTTGTTATTTAAAATTACTAGAAAGTTGTATTCATTATGACAATTATTAGTAAAACACTTGATTAAGACAATGTTACAATTTTTGATAGTTATTACGTATATGTAGTACATTTTTACTGGGTAAAGCTCTTTCAAAATCTGTTGGTGAATGCTATCTATTGTTAGAAAGAGATGGAATTTAATTTCAAGTCTATTCTTGTTTTGGGGTTTTATAGATGTAAGCCCGGAGAAACACTGTTCTTATAATTAGATGGAAATGGAAGTTTACTGTAACAAAATCAATTTATTGAATTTCTGAGTTGTGTGCTAAAATATCATAGTAACCTCTCATTAAATATTATTTTAACCACTTCAGATTCTCCAAGTTCATTGAAAGCAAAGAATTAGAAATCCCATGAATTGCAGAGAAATGATTATCCAGTTTAAAGTGTATCACCTCCATTTCTGAGAAATTGCATAAGATGATGATTTTACCTTAAATCCTCATTCTAAGGTGAGTGCTAGGTTAGGCAGAGAGCATTGTCATGAGTCTGTCACCTAAATGACATAAGACACCACCAGTATTTCTTTCTTTTCTTTTTTGTGGTACCAAGGGTTGAACCCAGGGCTTCATGCCAGGGAAGTGCTCTAGCACTAAGCTCCATCCCCAGCTCTTCCTAAAAATTGTTTTTATTTTGAAACAGGATCTCACTAAATTGTCCAACCTACAGTCAAATTTGCAATCCTCCTGCCCCAGCCTCCCAAATAGCTGGGAATACACATGTGCACCACCACACCCAGCTGCCACCAATATTTCTTACCTATACTCTGTTCTCCAGAAATTCTCCCTCTGGTGCAAAGAATCTTTGAGTGAATTAAAGGCTGAGATGTTGAAGGTCAGATAAATCAAATGGCTTGCTTAGGTCACATACTTTTCTTTCTGCCACACTATATCATCCTTATCTTTCCCCTCCAGAAGACATCTGAATAAAGATATTGGCCAAAACATTCCATTTAAATACCCAAATACGGGCTGGGATTGTGGCTCAGCGGTGGAGCGCTCGCCTAGCACGTGTGCGGCCCGGGTTCGATCCTCAGCACCACGTATGAGTAAATGCATTGTGTACAACTAAAGCAAATAAATAAATATTTTTTAAAAAAAATAAATAAATACCCAAATACCCAAGCTTAAGGGAAGAAAAGGAAAACCATGAAGTCTGGCTGCAAGTTTTCGGTGCCTTACACTCCTGTGTGAAAGCATTTCTTCAGTTGTCCCTTCCTTGTGAAGCTTAGAACACCACCATCCAGTAGAAATATAATGTGAGCCACATAATACATTACTTAAAATTCTTTTAGTCACCATAGTAAAAAAGTGAAAAAGCAATGGTATATTAACATTTTATATATAGTGCAATATTTCCAAATTTTACCATTTCAACATGTGATCAATACAAAAAAATGATAAATATGAAAAAATATAGACACACACAAACTGAATCCTTAAAATGCTGTGTTTTACATAAAGAGTAAATCCCAATTCTGATCAGCTGCATGCAAGTTCTCAGTGGGCACAAGTGACTAGTAGCAGCGCCCACCACCCCCCATCAGGGATTGAACTCAGGGGCACTCAACCACGGAGCCACATCCACAGACCTATTTTGTACTTTATTTAGACATAGGATCCCACTGAGTTGCTTAGCACCTTGCCGTTGCTGAGGCTGGCTTTGAACTCTCAATCCACCTGTCTCAGCCTCCCGAGCCGCTGGAATTACAGGCATGTGCCACTTACACCTGGCTAACAGCAGCTTTTGAGGCACATACTGTAGAAGATTTGGGCTGGCTGAGAAGTAGGAATATGGAGAACACGAGAAAGATGTGGTTGGAAAGGAGATGGGGACTATCCATGCCCTCCTGCATTTGTGAAGGGCATCTTTTCCTTCAGCTTCTGCTGTACAATGGTACGAAGCAGGCTTGCTGCACCCCAGGAGCTAGAGGTACCCCAGTTTGAAGACCACTATTTTCATTCTTTTTTTTTAACATTGCTTATACAATCTCTTTTGTTTTAATTTATTATTTTTAGTTATACTGTATTTTCGCATACGTCCATGGATAATAACTTCCCATTTTTGTGGTTGTACATGATATGGAGCTACACTGGTTGTGTATTCATAAATGAACACAGGAATGTTATGTTGATTCATTCTACTGTCTTTCCCATTCCCATGCCCCCTCCCTTCTCCCCACTGTCCAATCTGGTGACACTCCCCCCATTGTGAGTCAGAGACAACATTTGGCCTTTGGTTTTTTGGGATTGGTTTATTTCACTTAGCATGATAGTCTTCAGTTCCATCCATTTACCGGCATAATTTCCATTCTTCTTTAAGACTAAGTAATAGTCCATTTTGTATACATACCACATTTTCTTTACCCATTCATCTGCTGAAGGGCACCTAAGGTTGGTTCCATAGCTTAGATATTGTGAACTGAGCTGCTAGAAACATTGATGTGGCCACATCACTATAGTATGCTGATTATAAGTCTTTGGGGTATATGCCAAGGAGTGGGATAACTGGGTCAAAAGGTGGTTCCATTCCAGGTTTTCTAAGGAATCTCCATACTGCTTTCCATAGTGGTTGCACCAATTTGCAGTCCCACCAGCAATGGATGAGTGAACCTTTTCCCCCACATCCTCGCCAACACTTATTATTGCTTGTATTCTTGATAACTGCCATTCTGACTGGCGTGAGGTGTAATCTCAGTGTGGTTCTGATCTGCATTTTTGAAGACCACTGTTTTGACATGCATTCTAGCTGCCACGGTCTTTGGGAATGATACCACATTGATGAAACCAGACATCCTAATCTTCCAAAGAAAACCAGCCAACTATTCTAAAATTCTGGACTAAAATGCATGAGACAAATTAGCAGAAGACCCAGAAAGTCCTTGTTACTTTGTCAGAAATATCCTCATGTGAGTTTTTAAGGTTAAGATGGACAACTTAATCACAAGTAGAGATTTTGGAGTAGTAGGCTGATGCTTTCCCTCCTACTGCAATGGAGATTAAGATTGGGTTAAATGAGACTCATCAACTAATCAACTACTTGAGGAAGTGATGGTATCCTATAAGTGACACAGGATCTCTTCCATATCTTGATTTTTTTTTTTTTTTTTTTTGGTACCAGGGATTGAACTCAGGGGCACTCGACCACTGGGTCACATCCCCAGCCCTTTTTTGTATTTTTTATTAGAAACAGGGTCTCACTGAGTTGCTAAGTGCCTCGCCATTGCTGAGGCTGGCTTTGAACTCGCGATCCTCCTGCCTCAGCCTCCCAAGTGCTGGGATTACAGGCGTGCGCCACCACGCCCGGCTCCATATCTTGATTTTATTAAGAAACTTCTATGATTTGCACCTCTAGCTCTAATGTGCAGTATGAACGGTGGACTTCCTTTCCAAAGGAACCCACGTGTTTGTCCTGAAGGGTGAGAATAAGGAAGTACTTCCTGACACTCCAGGTCTGCTCAGGCCACCGTAACAGCAGACCATGGGCTGGATAGCTAAGCAACAGATAGTTCCTGTCTCAGAGTTCTCACAGCTGATTTCCTTTCTGGTGAGGGCTTTCTTCCAAATGGCTGCCTTCTTGCTGTGTGCTCATGTAGTAGAGTGTGAACACGCTCTGGTGATTTCTTCTCTTTTTATAAGAATGCCAGTCCCATTTTGTTGGGGTTCCACCTTTATAGCCTCATTTGACTTCCTCACCTCCTCACAGGCCCTTATCTCCAAATATGTTGGGGTTCGGGCTTCAATGTGAATTTGAGTAGGGAGACACGATTCAGTCTATAGCAGACACGTAAATACTAGCAGCATTAAATTCCATTTTAGAGGGGTTGGGGGTTGTGGCTCAGTGGTAGAGCGCTCGCCTGGCACGTGCGCGGCCCGGGTTCGATCCTCAGCACCACGTACAAATAAGCCCATTGTGTACAGCTAAAGCAAATAAATAAATATTTTTTTTTTTTTAAAAATTCCATTTTAGAAAATCTTCAAATGGGGCTGGGGTTATGGCTCAGTGGTAGAGTGCTCACCTGACACATGCGCGGCCCTGGGTTCAATCCTCAGCACCACGTAAAAATGAATAAATCAAATAAAGGTATTGTGTCCAAGTACAGCCAAAAAATAAATATTAAAAAAAAATCTTCAAATAAATTAAGACTATTATCTGCCTGGATAATTTCTTTAGGTTGAAATTCTGTTTAGCTGGAGGCAAATGACTAGTTTAATATCTTCCAGAACTCCCAAATATCTGAATTATAGTTGCATTATTCTCTCATCTCATATGTATGAAATGGTTTCATTTTCATGATAAAATAAATTTCATTATGACCCATACTCCTCCCAATAAAAACTCTTGGGGAAACTTTTTGGGGGTTTCCAGGTAAACTAATAACTACCACAGTTTTTTTTTTTCCCTTTCTCTTTTAATCCTGGGAACTGAACCCAGAGGCTCTTAACCACTAAGCCACATCCCCAGCCCTTTTTTATTTTTATTTTTAGAGATGGGGTCTTGATAAGTTGCTTCAGACCTTACTAAGTTGCTGAGGCTGGCTTTGAACTTAGGATCCTCCTGCTTTAGTCTACCAAGCCACTGGGTTTATAGGCATGCAGTACCCTACGAGGTGTTTTCTTATTGCACTATTTTTCCTCTTTTTGTCCCCCTATGATTTCTTTTGGCCTCAGAATTGTAAAGGTACAGTTTTTTTTCTACTTCTTCTTTTTAAAAAAATATTTATCTATTTGTTTTAGTTGTACACAATGCCTTTATTTTTATGTGGTTCTGAGGGTCAAACCCGGGCTGCACACGTGCTAGGCGAGCGCTCTACCGCTGAGCCACAACCCCAGCCCCAGTTTTTTTCTACTTCTAATTGTTTTGTTGGTTGGTTGTTTCATGAGCATTCCATAATCAGGAGGCATGCTGGAAAATGGGGTCTTTCAAATTAATGCTTAAGTATTCCTAGAATAATTAATTATTTTTTAAAAAATTCACCTAACATTTTTTTTTCTCTTTCCACATGTTTCATTGGTGCATTACAGTTGTACATAATGATGGGATCTGTTATTATATGTTTGTACATGCACACAATGTAGCAATATTATATGGCCAATATCACTCCCCAGCTCTCCCCCCTTCCCTCCCCACCTTCCACCTCTTAGTCTCTTTCCTCTACTGATCTCCCTGTGATTTCCATGAGATCCACCCCACCTTTCTTTTCCTTTTTGCTCTCTAGCTTCTGCATATGAGAGAAAACATAAGTCCCTTGATCATCTGAGTTTGGCTTATTTCACTTACCATAATGTTGTCTAGTTCCATTCATTTTTCTGCAAATGACATAATTTCATTTTTCTTTATGGTGGACTAAAACTCCATTGTGTATATATCCCACATTTTCTTTATCCATTCATCTGTTGATGGACACCTAGGCTTGTTCCATAGTTTGACTACTATGAATTGTGCTGCTATAAACATGCATATGCACATATTATGAAAGTATGATGACTTTAATTCTTTAGGATAAATACTGAGGAATGGTATAGTTGGATGATATGATGGTTCCATGCTTAGTCTTTTAAGGAACCTCCATAGTGATTTCCATAGTGGTTGTACGAATTTACAGTCCCACCAACAGTGTAAAAGTGTTCCTTTTTCTCCAAATCCTCTGCAGCATTATTATTTGTATTCTTGATGACTGCCATTCTGGCTAGTGTGAGATGAAATCTCATGTGTAGTTTTTTTGTTTGGTTTTGTTTTGGTTTGGTTTTTTGGTACTGGGGGTTGAACCCAGGGGCACTTAACCACTAAACCACATCCTTAGCCCTTTTTAATTTTTTATTTTAAGACATGGTCTCACTAAATTGCTTAGGCCCTTGCTAAATTGCTGAGGTTAACCTCAAAGTTGTGATCTTCCTGCCTCAGTCTCCCAAGTAACTGGGATTACAGGCATGTGCCACTACACCTGGCCTCAGTATAGTTTTAATTTGCACTTTTCTAATTGATAATGATGTTGAAAATTATTTTCATATAATTTTTGGCCACTTGTATTTCTTCTTTTGAGTAGTGTCTGTTTGATTCATTTGCCCATTTATTGAGTTATTTGAATTATCTGTGTTAAATTTTTTTTGAATTCTTTCTTTATTTTGGATATTAATCTTCTGTCAGAACAGTAGCTAGTAAAGACTTTCTCCCATGTGATAGGTTTTATTTTCACATCTCTAATTGTTTCTTTGCTCTGCAGAAGCTTTTTAATTTGATGTCACTGCATTTATTAACTCTTGGCATTATTTCCTAAGCTCCCTATTGAGAAAGTTGTTGCCTGTGCCTATATGCTGGAGTGTTGACCCTGAGTTTTCTTCTAGAAGTTACAGTTTCTGATCTAATTCCTAGGTCTTTGGTCCATTTGAGTTGACTTTTGTGCAGGGTGAGAGAAAAGGGTTTTCATTCTCCTATTTATGGATAACCAGCTTTCCTGGCACCATTTGCCAAGAAGCCTGTCCTTTCTCCAATGTATGTTTTTGCTACCTTTATCAAGGATCAGATGATTGTAACTATGTGGGTTTGTCCTAGAGTAATTAATTTCTGAGTGAAACTAACAATACTTCCTTTCAAGCTTGAGCACAGTACATGAACCTATGAAACTAGAATTAATAAACTAAAAAGTACCATTCTCTGAATACTTTAGAAATTGATGTACAAAATACACTTGAAATGTATTTTTTATTGCTGTGGCATTGGGAAATTCCATCAGGTATAAATATAGGGTATTTGACTTTACTGTGAAATGCAAGTTTATGGTATTGAAAAGAGGGGCTGTGCATCCAACTTGTATTAAGTTCCTTAAAGAGAATTAAGAAATGAGAACACTAAAATGGTTCAGCAGGGTTGTTTGTGAACAGTTATTACAACTAAGGCTAGAATGTTCAATGAAAAGGAACTCAGAGACTCTCCTATATTAACTATTCAAGACAATGCCGCGGAAGTGGATATACTAGTTCAAGGTGATTACAAATACTTTACCAAGCATTTACACATTACAATGCCATCATATTACCTTTAGATCTAATATTTGATTCAAGGAGGAAGCTGTAAACTAACTGGAACTGTCTGTAGTGGTGTTTTTATATAGACTTTTATGTAAGCTTGTAACTTTTTTAATGTTTTTATTTATTCATCTTGACATAAGAATAGCCCCAATTATGGTTTTTTTTGTTTTGTTTTGTTTTTTTGTTTATGAGCATTGAAAAAAATTTTAAAATTTGTTCTAATTAGTTATACATGACAGTACAATGCATTTTGACACATACATAAATGAAGTATAACTTCTCATTTTTCTGGTTGTACTTGATGTAGAGTTGCACAGGTTGTGTAATCATATGTGCACGTAAGGTAATAATGTCTGATTCATTCTACTATCATTCCTACCTCCCCCAATAAGGTTTTGACTTCCTCAAAGTTACATAGCTGTTAGGGGTAATTCAAGCCATCGCTGTTTCTGCTCAGCAGCAGACATAGGTTTTGAATCTCTAGCACTTTTGTCTTCTTCTTTTTTTTCTTTTTTTTAAAGCAATTACTCTATTGACTTGTTAGTTAAATTGAAAGGACAAAAGGCATATGTACACTTTTCCCAAAAGTAGACTGGAATCTTCAGCTGCTGCCAGGCCACCCACCATGTGGCTCTTCCTTCCCAGGGTGGAGGGACTTTGAGAAACTAGATAATCTGGCGGTTACTGCCCACCCCTGGCTTTTAAGGATAGAAAATTCACATTAGGAACTGTTCAGAGAGAGTGCTTGAAACTGGGTTAACAAGAAAGGCTATAAAATTTACATACCTGTAACCAGAGAAAGTCCTGTCCAGCAGTGGGAACATGACATGTATCTGAGTTCCTGTGTGTCCAAAGCTGAGGCACCATGTCATATGAAAAGGTCATCTCACAATCTCTACTTCCAAGCCCTGTGGCAGCAGAGCTGGCTTCCCAGTTGGGGAAGAAATGAAAAGATTCAGCTGGAAGCACAGAGAGAAGCAGAAGAGGGACAGAGAGCCAGCCCTGCAGGGATGCAGCCTTGGGGCCAAGGTATTGGGTCTCTCCTCAGCTGGGAGGGTTGCTTGCCAGCCTCTGAAGAGTCAGAGCCAAAGCCACTGCTTTGTATGTGACAGCAACACTGCACTGCTCAAACACCAGCCACTGGGGAATACTTGTTTAAGAATTTTTTTTTTTTTTTTTTTTTTTTTTTTTGGTGCCGGGGATTGAACTCAGGGGCACTCAACCACTGGGCCACATCCCCAGCCCTTTTTTGTATTTTATTTAGAGACAGGGTCTCACTGAGTTGCTAAGTGCCTCGCCATTGCTGAGGCTGGCTTTGAACTCGCGATCCTCCTGCCTCAGCCTCCCAAGTGCTGGGATTACAGGCGTGCACCACCATGCCCGGCTTTTAAGAAATATTTAAAAAAATATTCCCTGTTGCAATCATAATTATTGCTCATTAAGGATAAGTTTGGGGATTTTAAAGAATTGGTTTACCACTCAAATGGTACCACTGTTAATCTTTTGGTGTTCAATGTTCCTCTAGACAGTTCTGAGCATAGGTTTTTGGTGTGTTTACATAGTTGTTATTTTACTGCATATACAATTTTATGTCTCTTTTGTACTTAACATAAACATTCTTTTTCAATGTCAACAGTCTTTTTAAAATTTTTTTATTTATAGTAGTATGTATTACAATTCATACTGCACATATAGAGCATCTTTTTACACAAAGCAGTTTGTATACAAAGTATATTCGTACCATTCAAGTCTACAATCGTGCATTCAGAATAATGATATCCATCTTATTCAACCACTTTTTCTTTTTTCCCCCTCCATCCCCCCTTGCTCCCTCCCTTCCCCTCCCTTCCCTTTGACCATTATAGTGTTCCTCTAATCCTCCTATGTACCCCGACCCAACAATACTGTGAACCAGCCTCCTTATATCAGAGGAAACATTCGGTATTTGGATTTTTGAGATTGACTGATTTCACTTAGCATTATATTCTCCAACTTCATCCATTTACCAGCGAATGCCATTATTTTATTCTCTTTTATTGCTGAGTAAAATTCCATTGTGTGTATATATACCACATTTTCTTTATCCACTCATCTACTGAGGGACATCTAGGTTGGTTCCACAACCTAGCTATTGTGAATTGTGCTGCTATAAACATTGAAGTGGCTGTGTCACTGTAATATGCTGTTTTTAAGTCCTTTGGGAATAGACCCAGGAGTGGGATGGCTGGGTCATAGGGTGGTTCCATTCCCATTTTTCCAGGAAGTCTCCATACTGCTTTCCTGTAAGCTACCCGGTACCGAAAACCAGGAGGAAAACTCTCGGAGGCAGAGCAAAGCTTTCACTACTTTTACTTCTACTTTAGCTTAGAGAGAAAGAAAGATAGAGCTTAGCTTCTTCTTGTCTTCTTGTAGAGAGAAAGAAAGATAGAGCTTAGAGAAAGATTCTTAGAGAGAAAGAAAGATAGAGCTTAGCTTAGAGAAAGATTAGAGCTTCTTTCTTCTCTCTTCTTTCTTCTGTCTTCTGTCTTCCTTGGGAGCCTCGGCCTAACTCTGACCAGTCATTACTTCTTCTATCTGGTTTCTCTTCTGTAACCGCTCTGATTCTTCTGACCGACCGAGTGACTGCCCGACTGACTGAATTCTCCGTTCTCCTAACTCAGACCGCTTTCACCCGGTTATATACCTTCAGCTTTTCGGGTGCCTACAGGTGCGTCACATGCATATCAGGTGGAACTTATGGCTTCCAGCTAGCTGCAACAGCCCTTCCTAATTGGGGCTCCTTCATATTCCTTCCCTTTAGTTTAAAAAGGTGCTTTACTCTATTTTCTCTATTTTATTTTCTCTATTTTCTTTTATTTTCTTGTCCCTACCTAGCTTTTCACCTTTTGTTTTTAAAAGGGTGGATATTTGAGCCCTTTTTGAGAAGGTGCTGCGGCTTTAAGGAAGCCTACTGCTGAGGAGCAGCTAACGCACTTAGTTAAGCACAATTGCATAAGCGGCTTTGACTTTTTTTTTTTTTGTCTCTTCTTTATTTTTATGGCTTTTTTCTTTATGGCTTTCTTGCCAAAGCTCAATGGCTTTTTCTCTGCATGGTTTTTACCATGCTATTTAATTTTCTTTTAAGCTCATGGCTTTTTTCTTTATTGCTTCTGGCTTCTTTATTTTTTATGGCTTTTGGCCGGCTGGCCTACTCTGCTTCGGCTTTTCTGCTTCGGCTTAATTTCTAAACTGGCCTCAACTGCAGAGGCTGTGCTCTCTTGTTTACTACTCTTTTTGCTGGTCTCAACTGAGTCTGAGGCTATGCTTTTTCGTTGCTCTCCTCACTATCTTACTTCTACTTAGCTTCATTGTTCTTATTTCTTAGCTTTTCTTCTCTGCCTGCCGAGCCCCGGACGGACCACCATTTGTAAGCTGCCTGGTACCGAAACCCGGGAAGAAATCTCGGAGGCAGAGAAAAGCTTTTACTACTTTTACTTCTTCTGTCTTCTGTCTTCCTCAGGAGTCTCGGCCTAACTCTGACCAGTCATTACTTCTTCTATCTGCTTTCTCTTCTGTCTTCTATCTGGTTTCTCTTCTGTAACCGCTCTGCCTACGTTCTGGCCGCTCTGATTCTTCTGACCGACCGAGTGACTGCCCGACTGACTGAATTCTCCGTTCTCCTAACTCGGACCGCTTTCACCCGGTTATATACCTTCAGCTTTGCGGGTGCCTACAGGTGCGTCACATACATATCAGGTGGAACTTATGGCTTCCAGCTAGCTGCAACAGCCCTTCCTAATTAGGGCTCCTTCACTTTCCATAATGGTTGTACCATTTTGCAGTCCCACCAGCAATGTATGAGTGTGCCTTTTTCCCCTCAACAGTCTTAAACAGAAACAAATGATAAAGAATAGGCTAGCTGTTACATGGGCTTTCTTCTCATGACTGACTTTAAGAAACTCTAGTTTTTGACTTTCGTTTAACATATACAACTCTCTAATAGTTTAGTTTTCTAATGTCAGTGAAAAGTAGCATATTAAGTATGTTAAAAACTCACACCCCTATATTTATTATATATTCTATAAAACACTATACAAATTTTAAAAGAATATTCATGTATCATGCATAGATAAACATACCCATAGTAAAAAAAGTTGAAATATGAAATTACATTTAATTTTTAACTCAAGTACAAAATAAGAACAATATGGATGAATATTGTTTGGTTTCCAAGAATTTTGGAAATTCTTGGTTTAACTATTTATTTATTTATTTATTTATTTATTTGGTACCAGGGATTGAACTCAGGGGCACTCGACCACTGGGCCACATCCCCAACCCTTTTTTGTATTTTATTAGAGACAGGGTCTCACTGAGTTGCTAAGTGCCTTGCCATTGCTGAGGCTGGCTTTGAACTCGCGATCTTCCTGCCTCAGCCTCCCAAAGTGCTGGGATTACAGGCGTGCGCCACCGTGCCCGGCTAACTATTTTTTAAATTATTTATTTACTTATTCATAATGCACAAGTATAGCATCTTTTTACATACAACTGCTTATATACAAAGTATATAAGTACCATTCAGATCTTCAATCATGCATTTAGGATAATGATATCCATCTCATTCAACCACCAATTTTTTTTCCTCACCCCCCTCCCTCCCCCCTTGCTCCCTCCCTTCCCCTCCCTTTCCTTTGACCATTCTATGTACCCCCATCCAACAACACTGTGAACTACCGGCTAACCATTTTTGAAATGATGATTTGACTTTGGTTTTTAAATGTAATAGACTTTTTTCATTTTTTATATTTTATTTGTTCTAATTAGTTGTACATGACAGTAGAATGCATTTTGACACATTGTACATAAATGGAATATAACATCTCATTCATCCAGTTGTATTTTTTAATTTTTTTGAGGAGGCAGTTTATTTGGGGGGTCATTGTTTCAGAGGTCTCAATCCGTAGACAGCAGGCTCCATTCCTTGTGGCTCAAGGTGAGGCAGGACATCATGGCATAGGAGTGTGGCAGAGGGAAGTGGCTCACATGATGATCAGGAAGCAGAGAGAGAGACTCCACTGGCCAGATCCAAAATATATACCCCAAAGCCACACCCCCAATGCCCACCTCCTCCAGACACAGGGCATTAACCTTCAGTTGCCACTTAGTTAATCCTTATCAGGGGATTAATTAATGGATTGGGTTAAGACACACAACCCAATCATTTCTCCTCTGAACCTTGCATTATCTCACATGTGAGCTTTTGGGGGATTTACATAAAAAAGCAGAAGATCATACAAAGTTTCCATATGTTTTGTATCCAATTTCCTCAACTACATTTTTTTTTTTTTTTTTTTTTTTTTTTTTTTTTTTTTTTTTTTTTTTGGTACTGGGGAATTAACTCAGGGGTTTTTAACCACTGAACCACATCCCTGGTCCTTTTCAGTTTTTTTTTTTTGTTTTTGTTTTTGTTTTGTTTTGTTTTTTGAGACTGGGTCTCAGTAAGTTGCTTAGGGCCTCGATAAGTTTCTAAGACTGGCCTCAAACTTGAGATCCTCTGCCTCAGCCTCCCCAGTCATTGGGATTACAGGGGTATGCTACCATGCCCAATTCTCAATGACATCTTAAATTAGTATGGCACATTTGTTACAATTAATGAACCAGTATCCATACATTATGTTACATTAATTATAATAATAACTAAACTCTATGGTTTATTCAGATTTCCTTTGTTTAACCTAATGTCCTTTTCTGTTCTAGGATACTACTCATGACAACACATTATATTAGTTGTCAGGTCTCCTTAGGCTTCTCTTAGCTGAGACAATTTCTCAGACTTTGTTTTTGATGATCTTGTCAGTTTTAGAGAGTACTGGTCAGGTATATTATAGGATGTCCCACTAGTGGAATTGTCTGGTTGTTTCCCCCCATAATTTGTCTGGGTTTATGGGTTTTGGAAGCATAGAAGTCCAGTACCATTTTTATCACATCATATCATGATTCATCAAGCCACATGGTGATTTGGTGCCCGTAGTTAAGCATCAAATCTCTCCCAAGGTCCAGTAGCAAACCAAAAGCAGAATAGTTTTCCAGAGAGGATGGTGGGACTTTGCCCCAAAGTCCAAAGGGTATTGTGATTCACTTGTTGGTGCCTGGCAAAGACTGAAAAGCACTTGCCACTTTAAGCACCACTGGTTCTGCTGGATCATATGACCCAAGTGGCAGAGCAACTGGCACACTAGTCTAGACCTGTTGTGGGGTCTTCTTTTCTCCCACTGGGCACTGAGACTCCTTCCTTCCTTCCTCCCTTTCCTCCCTCCCTCCATCCCTCCCTTCCTTCCTTGTTCAGTTGTAGGAGGGGCCAGATGCAACAACTTAGTCTTCACCTTGGAAGTGACAGGTTGGCATGTCCCATAATTGGATCCCTACGAATTTCACTGAGATAGCAGTCCCCTGAAGTTTTGAAGATTTCACATACTCTGACAGGTAAATATATTACCAATAAGTCCAGAGTTTTTGCTACTTCCTGCTCACCAGGGCTAATCAGCATATCAATGTAACAGACCAATGTGAGGTTCTTTCCAAAGAGAAGGTGAATGAGGCTACCATGGACTAAATTAGGGATCCAGTGTGGAGAGCAGGGAGGTTTGTTGCATTCTTAAAAATAATACATACACACACACACACACACACACCTTTATTTTATTTTTATGTGGAGCTGAGGATCAAACCCAGTGCCTCAGGTGTGCCAGGCGAGTGCTCTACCATTTAGCCACAGTTTGTGCATTCTCGCCAGTTGAAAGTTCATTCCTTCTGGTGGTTTTTTCCAACAGGTATTGAGGAAAAAAGCATTTATCAGATGAGTAGCTGCATACCCAGTACCAGCAGATGTACTGATTTGTTCAAGCAATAAAATAACCTGTTTTCAAAAAAGTAGTGCACCTGTAGCAGTGAGATTGGAATATGAGACTCCAATGTCATTTTCCAGGACTTATCTGTGTTCTGTATATGCCAAATAGACAAGCGGTAAAGGAATGTGGCATCATCATCTCTTCAAGTCTTTGACAATCCTTCCAAGAATGTGGTATTGCTTTTGGTTTACTTATCACCTGATAAGAATTTAGAGTGCTGCTCTACTTGTTTGCTAGGGACACAATGATCTATTAGCCAATGACCTTACTCATTGGTCTCTATGAGTAAGATGATACTGTTTTGGCTCTGCTGGCCATTACAGTTACCATACCTATTTTTTGGTAACTAAGTGCCAATCCTTGGTTGCTGCCACCCTGGGACCCCATGATCCCCACTGCATTTGGGAATCTCAGTTTGATGGCTACAGTTGCAACTGCAAGATATCATTACAGAGAAAAGTAATCTTAGATATTTTCAAGGATTCTGGGGCTCCCCTAACAAATTTATTTCTCAAAATCAAGGGGAAGTAGATCCTACATAACAACCATACATACCCTCCCCTCCCTAAGCCTTTGGATACTTTCTTCCATCTTCCTAGGTGGTTCTGGCACTTCTACTTCGTTTAGTGCAGGCACTTCTGGATGGATGGAGGTCACGTGAACAACGGGGTTTTCATTCAGATTCTTTTCACAGTGGGCCCAGTGGGTCCCCAAGCCCATCCCATGGTTATTTTCCTAGTTTGACATGCATAACAGGAGAAGGCTTACTCAGCATATAAACACACTGTTAACACTTTTTCTAACCCTTTGAGATGAAACCTCAAACCCAGAATCTCTGCTTGGTGGATCCACATAAATTAACTTGGCCAGATACAATTTTATTACCTTTCCACCTTGAGCCTTATAGGTTTCCTTGGGTTGCCACAAAAAAGTACAACAAACTGGGTGGGTGACACAACAGAAATTTGTTCTGTCATAGTTTGAGACTGGAAGTCTGAAATCAGATTATTAGGAGGGCCAAGCTTCTTCAGAAGGCTCTTTGGAATAAACCTTCCTTGCTTGTTAGCTTTTGGTGGTCCCCAGCATTCCTTGGCTTATAGCTGCATCACTCCATTCTCTGCTCCTGTCTGCACGTAATCTTAATTCTCTTATTCTCTCTGGGTATATGACTATGTGGCTTTTCACATTGTCCTTATAAGGACACTAGTCATTAGACTTAGGGCCCACTGTAATCCAGTATGACCTTAACTACACCTGCAAAGACCCTATTTCTAAGGAAAGTCACATTGTGAGGTTCCAGATAGCCATGAATTGCGGGGGGGGGGGGGGGAGTGTCACTCTTCAACCCACTACAAAATCACACCCTCAAAATCAGAAAGAAATATGTGTAGCATATTCTTTTATATGTTCTGAATGTTCTAGCATGCAGATTTGTCACTTTTCCAGGTAAAAGTAAAGGAGACACAACACCCCAGAGTTCTCTGCCCCAAAATGCAAACATTCTTTCCATACAATTTTATCCTGTGCCCAACATCTTCCTAAAGTTGTGTCCCAGTCTTGATTTTCTCGTCTTTTAACTGTAAAGTGATCTTTCAAAATGATCTCAGGATCTCTCAATGAGGATCAGGCTTCTTAATCAACATGACACGGCTTTTCATTATTTGGTGTTCAGCATCCTTCTTCCAGTTTCATCGTTCAACAAAAGTCTCTGCGCCCACCGGTTCCGCCCCGAACCTCCGGCAGGTGTCTGAGCTGCCCCTGCCATACCATCCCTCCATACTCTGGTATTGCTTTCTTGGCTTGAGTAATGCCCGCGACTGCTACTCGAGGCAGGCAGTTACCTCTCCAGAGATGAAACGTTTCACATCATTTTCACTTCATCTCCGAAATCTGCCCTTTGCTCTTATTCTTCTTAAATGAGAATTCCACACGAAAGAATATAACCCAAGAACACACAGTGCTGCACTTGCTCAACCGTGTCCAGATGAACCAGTTCTCCCTTCCCGCTACCAGCCCCGGAGCCAGCCACCAGCCTGCCCCCACAGCTCAGGCCAAAGCCCGCCGGTGAAGCACTGTCACTCGTTGGAGGCCGGGGCGAGCCGCAGCACCTCCCGGCCAGCCCTCAGCTCTGGTCCGGAGGAGGGCGACGCTCCGGACAGGGCGCCCAAATGCGTTAGCGCCGTTCACTCCCAAACCCGTCTTCCTCTTCGCCCACTACTGGTCCCACCACTGCAGCGATCCTTTCCCGTCCTCTTGGACCTAGGACCCGCGGCCACCCAGAAAATCGGCAGCAGCGCCAACACCGTGCGGGGACGGGGCATGCGCAGGGGAAGCGCGGGGAAGCCGGCCCCCGGCTGACGAATGCGCACGCGCAGAGGACGCTTCCCCAGGACGCCCCGCCTCCAGCCGCGCCCCTTCGCTACGGGTCAAAGGCCGCGGGGCGGGCCGCCGTGACGCGCGCGGAAGCGAGTGCGGACCTTCGGAGGCAGCCGGTAGTCGAGCGGCGGCGGCTGCGGCTGCGGCGGCGGCTGCCACGGCGGGGCGCCCCGACGGCTGGGGCTCGAGATCGCTCCGAGCGGCTGAACTCCGTCCGCACCGCCTGCTCCTCCGCCGCTGCGGACGGCCGCATGAGTCGAGGGACCATGCCCCAGCCCGGAGCGTGGTCGGGCGCGGGCTGCGGCGAGACCCCGGCGCGGGAGGGCGGGAAGGCGGCGGCCGGCGGCCAGCCCCGGCCCGCGATGCGGTGCCCGGCCGAGCCGTGAGTGCGCGGGGCGGGGGCCGGGTGGCGGCGGGCCGGGTCCCCTGCGGAGGGCTGGTCTGGGCTCCTCCGGGTCCTCACCGAGGAGGACACTCGGCCGGTGTCCGAGCACAGCCCTGTTTCCCGAGGGCCCTTCTCACAGCCCTGGGCACCGTCCTCCCTCCCCGCGCCGGGCTGTGGCATCTGCTCGTCTCTAAAGTTGAGGAAGCGCCGCAAATTTGGGAAACAAACCCAAGAAGCGTCTTATTACCAATTCCCCGCAGCTCGTTCCGCCAGCCTGGCGTGGGGAGGAAGTAAGGTCGTCCCGGTCCCAGCCACAGGGAAAGAGCAGCGCGGCATGTTTGCTCTTGGGAGGCAAGTCGCCGCTTGTCCCACCTGTTGGACAGCCTTTGCGCGCAGTCTGACCCACGTCGTTTCACCCTGCAACGGCCTGGCTAGTTCTGTCCTTTAAAACAACGGAAGTCAGTGCTGGTCGGAGCAATGCCCTGCCGAACTGTGAGAAAAACGGCAGGGGTATGAACTTGAGTCGCACTTTCCACACTTTAGAGAAGTAGGCCCATTTAAATGCCTTCGAACTTAGGAAATTGACGAAAGCACAGACAACTACTTTGGTAGATATTTTAATTGATAAAAGTTAGTACAGTTGTCCAGGTGGTGTTCTTGGGGATAGCTTATATCTGTTTTGGGGGCAGTGTATCCTAAGCTCCAGCCTATATAATGTTGGATCTTCTGTGTTAAAGAATCCAGATATACTGGCTTTTGCATGAAATATCCTTATTTTTAAATGGTGGCACTTTCTGGTTTTCCTTTTTAATTTCAAGTCACTGTAGAGGCCCTTGTGGTGAGTTGATGTGTTCTAAAACTACTAGTATTCTGTTTGGGATAAAGTCCTATTCCAGACCCTGCAGAGGTCTAAGTAGGGGGTCTCTTTCACCTCTGCCCCTCCCCTTTCTAAGTGCTGCTGTTGCAGCAGCTGCCACCACCAGGTTACCACCACCCTGCTTTCACTTTCCTGCTGCCCTGGGGATCCTCCCCCCCACCCCTTGATGCCCTGCCTCTCAGGTGCAGTACCTCTAAGTCTTGAACTGAGAGCAATGTCACACTCCCTTAGAGATGCAGAAACTTGAAACCAGATCCATGTTTCCAAAAGTACCCATAGTTATTTGGCAGGTGTTCTGGTGGATGTGGTTCTCAGAGTCAGCACCTGGGGAAATGGGCTGCAGTGGGAAGGAGCTCTTCCTTGAGGAAAAGGTTATGACACAGTTGTCCCTTTCATTTCTCAGTAGACTTAAAGCTGAAAGGAATCTAAAAAAACCTAGCATAGGTTTGTCATTATACGCATTAAGAAGCAGTTACAGACTCCCCAGGTGCAGCTTGGCAGTAGATTTCAGGGTCTTGCATCTCCCCACCTCTTCCTGGCTTTCTCAGCAAAACCAGGCAGAGGTACATGATTATAATGACAGCAAGCTTCAGCCCCCATTCCCCCAGAATAGATGCTCTGGTTTGTGTTTTCATTAGCATCTTAATATCTTTTTTTTCCTCTTTGCTCTTCGTTGCCTTTTATTATCTAATTCCCTTTTAACTCATCACATGGGAGAAATAGGGAGGTGAGTATAACTTTCAGGTGTCAACTTTTGACCATCTTAAGTTTTGGACTTTCTATACTGTTTCATCTTTATGAATCAGCAGTATGTAGACATACATGTAAATTCCTACTTGATTAGTAGTTCCAGTGTAAACTTAGTGTAGGGCCCTTTTAAAATCTTGTTGGTCATTGGAACCAAGCCCTTTTTTTCCACCCAGATAAATCAAAGTATTTGCACTGGGAACTATTAAATATAATAAACCTGCAAATGTTTTGAGATATTTCATAGAGTCATTTTTAGCATATTTAGTGAAAAGTAGTTATGAAAACAATTCATGGCCCACCATCTGCAGCTGATTTATATATTTAGGATATGACTCCTTGGAGGGTGTGAGGGAGGGCTCATTTCCTAGCAGCATAGGTTACTTTTCCAATAAGCTCACTGCATTTTACAAGGGTGAGAGGTGGGCATGTAAACCACATGAATAAGCTGCTTTCTAAATCTCATTCCAATTTTTCTATTTCTTTTCTCCTTTTTGAAAATTGACTCATTTGAGAGCTGTGGTTGGTTGGCATCTCCTGGACAAGCCCCAGGAATGGCTCAGTGGGTACTTTAGGGTTCCATTTGAAGAGGTCTTCAGTGGTCCATTAGACCATTAATGGACTTTCTGGAAGTTCCTGCTGTTCCCATTAGCCAGGTTTCTATGTTCTTTCTCCTGCTTATCCCACCACCAATACTTGATTCTTGTGTGTGCCTCTTGCTCATAACTCAGCTACACTGGGTTCTTGAGGACCTGGTTGATGTCCAGACCAGAAATGTTTAGGGAATTGAGAAGAGAGACTACTCCATGTCCCTTATGTTCTCTGAGGGTGGGACAGGGTTCGCATCTGTGATTCATGGGCTGGCTATATTGAGGAGCATACCATTTGTGAAGCCAAATGAAATTGAAGGCAAAATTTGTGAATGTTTCTGGCCCAAGGTTCAGTGAAAACTAGATTATTAGAGGGGCTGTGAGCTCTGCTTCCCCACCATCAAGCATTAAACTGTTGTTCTGTTTTCTCCTTCCACCCTGTGAGCTCCTAGGGTGTGGGTGGAATAAGGTAAGTATGGTGGGGTAACAAGTATTCCCTCTCACTTCCTTCTCAACCTGATGAAGAGCTTGCATTAGGGATCAGAGCTAGGTTGTCTCTAAGAATCAAACCTCATTGTTGAGGGTGGCTGCATTGTCCTCACATTACCTCTGGAAGTCACACTGGATAGCCTGAGCCTGTCATGGGAAGTCTACTTGCAGAAGGAAGGGGAGGGGAATTTTGGCCTGGGTGCTGGTACTTCCCTGCATTTGATGTGATGGTCACCCTTCTCTGCAACCACTAAGTGTTAAAAAAAGGTTTAAGTGGTCTTTGCTTTTCCTGTGCTTGTGTGTAAAGGTGTGTCACATTGGTTGGCTTTGTTTCACTACCTGGCTCTTTAGAACAGGCCAAATTAGAGCATGAACTGCAGAACTAGAATTCACAGGGCTGAACAAAGCTAAACTCAATTCTTTTAGGAAACCAAGGCAAAGGTTCATAAGGGTGAGTGATTAGGATGCTGTCTTATTAGCTTTGTATAGCCTTTAGAGTTGATTGATTTCATGTTAGTGTTTACTTGAATCAAATTGAAAAATTGGCTTTGCAGAAATGTCTTCTGCTTCACTGAGTTCTGCTTTTAACTTGCAGGTTTTCTTGGAAATAGTATAATTTTATCTTTTATAATAGTGAGCATTATAAAATAAGTCTTCAAAAGTTTGTGTGGTGGTCTTTGAACAGAGCAAGAGCAGTTGTAATTTAGTATGCATTGCCATGTAGCTTACTCGATTTGGTATATTGCCTTAATATACCAAAGTATATTAGTAATTCTTAGTAGTAAGAATAAAATATTTTATCTCTAGCTTACTAGAAAATTTGTAAATTCTGTTTAATGGGAACTTGAAAATACATACTTTAATGTCATGGTGCTATACTGAGAATTTTCTAACTAGGAATTATTAACATTTGGTTTCAAAATTTAACCTAACAATGTTATTGTGACTCGCAAGCCAGGAAATTGGGTCATCTAAGACTTTTATCTTACTTTCCTTTTACCACTTTTCCAACTATTAGTGTTTTCTAAAAGAAAACTTTTTGTCGTGGTGATCTTCTGAATCTTTGGGCTTCATTGGCCTCTTTTCTGCCATGGTGGATACCTCTCCACTCCCACCCCACCACTAATGCAAAAAAAATCTGCCAGATTTCTGAAACTGTTCAGCATTAATGATTTTATCTTGTTGTATCCCTTTCCCTTTCATTTTTCACTATCTTTCCTTCCTATAACACAAATTCAAACCAAACCTCTATTTTAGATTTCCAGCTTTAAATATAATTTCATTTAGTTATTATTTTCAGTTTTAATGTTTTGATAATTAAACTAAAGCAAAAGTTTGAATTAAGTATTTTTAAAATTTATTTTTATCTTCTAACTTGTTAGCCTTATATTAGATGGATAAATACTTCATTCTGGCTGTTGAATTCCTTCCTTTCTGACTGTTGATTGGATTTTATTACTTGAATTTAAAACTTATCCTTTGTTGCTGGGCATGATGGGGCACACCTGTAATCCCAGTGGCTTGGTAGGCAGAGGCAGGAGGATTACAAGTTCAAAGCCAGCCTCAGCAACTTAGTGATTCTCTAAGCAACTTAGTGAAACCCTGTCTCAAAATAAAATGTTGAAAGGGCTGGGAATGTGGTTCAATTGTTAGGCACCCCTGGATTCAGTTCCTGGTACCAAAAAACAACAATAACAAAAAAAAAATCTTATCCTTTCTCCAAGGAGATAAAACTTTGGGATAATAATTTAAGGACCATATTACAATTTCCATATGTCCTCCGTGACCAGGAAAGTTAGCAAATATTCCTACACAGGATCTGAGTTAAATCCAGTTGTGGCTAAAGTAATTTGCATATACTCTGGGCCTTGTCTTCATCAGTTTCTCATTTGCTTCTTTTGAATGCTGTGTCCCAAATTAGTGCTTTTTATTTCCAAAAATCTCCCTTTCTGTTCTGTCTTCTCTTTGCATTTAGTTATCCTGTTCTGTTTCCTTTCGTTTTCTTCCTGTTGGTCTTTGTAGGAATTCGTATTTGTTGGGATATACAGTAAGGTGCTTGTTTAGAAAACCTCCTCTGGGCCCTGATGTTGTGATTGCATTTTTTGTTATTTTGTAGATTAAAAAGGAGGAGGACCAAAGCGGAGCCAGATGTGCGTACAGAACAGCTACAGACCTTGTTTGAAGTCTGTTAGAACGAAGGCTTAGAAGAGGAATCGTGTTGATTTTATAGATCTCCTCTAGTCTTTCATTTTGAAGATGAGAAAACTAGGGCAAGACGGGGAAGTGTCTTCCCCTAAGACATACTTCTGATAATGATATTTAGAAAGTGATTCACTTAAATGATTGTTTCAGAGGATCAGAGTTTCTCTCTTTGATAAAACTAGCAAGGAGGCAGAAAGATGTTAAATATGCAAGAAAAGAATGAACATGTTTGGTCTTTTTTTGTTTTAGATCTTGTGAATCAGGTTTCTGTTTGCTTTTTTTAAAAAAATATTTATTTATTTATTTGCGTTAGTTGTACACAATGCGTTTTTTATGTTTACGTGGTGCTGAGGATCGAACCCGGGCCGCACACTCGCACACGCGCTAGGCGAGCGCTCCACTGCTGAGCCACAATCCCAGCCCCTCTGTTTGCTTTTAACTCTGGCATAGGCTCCAGAAGTGATGTTACATTTTTCTCAAGAAATCTCACGGGAGTCAGAATATAAGGAAAGTACCCTTTCCATATTTGTTCCCTCACAGTCAAAACATTAAACAACACACACATACACACATTTATTTGCAGAGGAAAAAATGGAATAAAAAATGATCATTGGGCAAATTGCTTATTAATATTCTGCACTAGTGAATGTGTGAGAATTAATAAGAATAGCCAACTTTTTTGAGTACTAATAATTTTCCATGTTTTTACTCCTTACAACAGTCCTTTGAAGTGAATTCTCTTAACTACCCTTTTTTATAGGTGGTTAAACTTAGACACTGAGAGGTGTAGTTACTCTAGTAACCACTGTACATACAGCTGGAGTGAAGAGTGGTTAAACTTGTGACAGTATGATTCCTGGGTCCCCACTCCATCCATTGCTCTCTGCAGAGGCTTGCATGGACAAGAGGCAGGTCAGGAGTATGAACTGTTCAAGAAGAGAGAACCCCTGGAGCAGATCACAGGTTTACAACTGCAAGGTGGTGCTGGTCAAGTGTTTGGCGTGAAGGGAGCATAGTGCCTAGTGGAGTAGTGCAGTCCAGGCTAGAAGAGAGTGGAGGATGAGGTGAGATTTTGACATTAGTCTCCCAAGTGTTTGAGAACCATTGAAGGATTTCAGCAGAGGCATGTTAGACTCCCACTTCTGTCCACCTCTTTAGCATCTCTTCTTCTTCTGTCTCTCTCTGGCCCTCTTTTCCCCTCACCTGTACTAGGTGTGGGGGCATCTTAGTCATTCACTTACATTTTTAGCCTGCTACTGCTTCCTTCCTGCCTTTCATTGTGCCTGGAGTGCCGCCTGCCACCCGCTTGTGTGGAGATGGCATGTGCTATCGTGGTGAAGTATAGGAAGTCGGGGGTCTGCGTGTTCCTTATGTGGATGTCAGCCAGTCTCCTTGTTTTTAGCTTAGTGTGTTCCCCATACCCTCAGAAGGACTTGGGGCCTCCAGTTTCTAAGTTTTTCTGGGGTCTGTCTTGTTTACTAGCTTGCCTACCACAGATATCGCTCCACAAGCCTTGGGCATCCCTGCCAGAGTCATTTACCAGTCTTCTTTCCAACAGTTTGGGCTTTCACATGTCTTTGGCTTTCAGCAAAGATGGAGCTGGTGTTTCCGTATCCCTTTGTCATTTTGGGGTGATTCTTGAGGGAGAGAGGAGACATCAAACTAGGGGTCCTGTTCTTCATTTTTTCTAGTACCTAGTAGAATTATGTCCCTTTCTAGTACTTCATAGACGTTTTTAGTTTACTAAAGAGTCCAGAGACACTTCAGGAAGCTATTAAGTGAGTAAGAAGTCCATAGTAGTGGTAGCAGTGAAAGTATGTGGAACACTACAGAACATAGGTGGCTGGTTGAATGTGGGAGTTTAGGGAGCCAGGAGGAGCCTCAAAGGGGATTTTTTTTAGCTTCAAAGATTTGTAATTGATGTTCTCCTATCATTAGCTTTAGAGTAGCTATTATATTTGTTTGTGACATGTTACAAACGTTGGCAATTTGTCTGCATTCCTATATAAATGCTTATGTTAGCACTCTTCCCATCTTTAGAACTTGAGAGAATCATTTTGAAAACTTCACTGATAAGACACATACTAAGATGCCTAGATACACAGCTGATGCATTGATAGACATTAATTGAAAAAATGGCCTTAGGGCCATGTTGCCAGTTGAGTGTTGTACATTGTAAGAAATTCTGAAGTGGAAGACAGTGGTGAGATAGAAACATGAGCATCTAAGATATAGAACCCATATTTTATCAGATTGCTACCATGTAATGTGAGAAGAGTTAAGCTTTTAGTGTCCCATGCATTTTGTAAGCAGCTGTATATTGTGATGCAACAGAAAACGTCAGTGCAACAAGTGTTTGAAAATGTCTACTTTGGTGTGATTTCAGCGAGGAGGACATGTACCGTGCTGCAGATGAAATAGAGAAGGAGAAAGAATTGCTTGTACATGAAAGAGGGGCATCAGGTATGTTTGGAATTGTTTTATTTATAGAGTTCTTACTGTTTATACTAGAATATGCAGTTAAATTGGTATAGCTATATTCATAAAATCTGGACATACGCTTTCTAGGAAATATTCTTACAAGAACGGTCTTTTGTACATTGATTATTGTTGAGGTATGTATGTTTAGGGAAGACTGTTTCTTGAGATTTCAGAATTTCAATGCAAGTATTCTCTCTGCGTTCTTTACATTCATGTCATTTTTTTTGTTCCTGTAGAGGATTATTTTAATCTCCTGACACTACCTTCTGTTTTTCATTTCATTACATTCTTAGGAGAGTTTGACTTTGAAATGGATTTTTCATTTCCAGTTGAAGCTAGCTGTGCACATCTTTGCCTGCAGATGGCCATGTGAATTTGATTGACTAAAAAGAATGGTTACTGGATAAATAGTGCTAACTCTCGTTGTTTTGTGATTTCGCATCATCCATGATTCTTATCTGTCAGGTCTGCTGTTCTTCCCTTCTCTAGGGCCCTTTCCGAGGGCTCCTCCTAGCCTCTTTCTCTGGTCCCTGGAGACTTGGCCTGCAGGGCTGTAAGTGAAGTATATCCTGTGCCGGCAGGCCTCCTACAGAAGCCAAGTGGGGATACTCCACAGAAAATTCACAAGTGGCATTTTCTCTTTCATTACCTGTGTAATTCAGGCATTCTGCTGTTTTGTTTTGAGAACTGGCTTCTGCTTATTTTATGGTTAACAAAGCATTATCATTGTGATTAGGAACAGATGATACACAGTAGGGTTATTTTTTAATTGTTGCAGTATAATTATACATAATAGGATTTGATGTTACATATTTATAAGTGAACATAATATAATTTGGTCATATGGTTCCCTAGTATCTCTTTTTTCCTCTCTCTTCCTCCTTCCCCCTGATTCCTTTCTCTACTGTACTGATTTCCCTTCTATTTTCATGAGACCCCCCGGCCCCTTTTTCCGTTTGTTTATCTGTAGCTTCCAAATATGAGAGAAAACATATATTCTTGACTTTCTGAGTTTGGCTTAGTTTACTTAACATAATGTGCTCAAGTTTGCATTTTCCTGCAAATGACATAATTTCATGCTTCTTTATGGCTGAGTAAAATTCCATGGTGTATGTATACCACATTTTCTTTATCCACTCATCTGTTAATGGACATCTAAGCTGGTTCCATAATTTACCTATTGTGAAGTGTTGCTATAAACATGAGTATGCACGTATCACTCTAGTATGCTGATTTCCAATTTTTTTTAGGATAAATACCAAGGAGTGGTACAGCTGAATCATATGGTGGTTTCACGATTCCAGTCCTAGTTTTCTGAGGAACTTCCATACTGATTTCCATGGTGGTTGTACTTATTTATAATTCCACCTTTTCCCTTACATTCTCTCCAGCACTTATTGCTTGTATTCTCTCTCTCTCTCTCTCTCTCTCTCTCTCTCTCTCTCTCTCCCCCCCCCCCCCCCCCCCCCCCCCTCTGTGTATGTATGTGTTTTGTGGTACTGAGGATTGAATCCAGGGGTGCTCTACCTCGGAGCTACATCTCCCCCTTTTTAAAAATTGTATATTTGAGACAGGGTTTTGCTGAGTTGCTGAGGCTGACTTCTAATTTGCATCCTTCTCCCCTGCCCCAGTCACTGGGACTATGCCTATCTGTTGTTTGTGTTCTTCTTCTTCTTCTTTTTTTTAATATTTATTTATTTGTTTTAGTTGTACACAATGCCTTTATTTTTACGTGGTGCTGAGAATCGAACCCGGGCTGCACACATGCTAGGTGAGCGCTCTACCGCTGAGCCACAACCCCAGCCCTTGTTTGTGTTCTTGATGACTGAAGTTTTAACTGGAAAGAGATGATATGTCAGTGTATTTTTGATTTGCATTTTCCTAATCGCTAAAGATGTTGAACATTTTTTCATGTATTTGTTGATTGTGTTTCTTCTTTTGAGAAGTATCTAGTTAGTTAATTTGCCCATTTATTGGATTATTTTTTAAAATACCTTTATTTTATTTATGTGGTGCTGAGGATCAAACCCAGGGCCTCACACATGCGAGACAAGCGCTATACCGCTGAGCCCCAGCCCCAGCCCCTGGATTATTTTTTAATGATGCTGTTTGAGTTCTTTATATATTCTGAATAAAATCCTCAGTCAGAAGAATAGCTAGCAAAGACTTTCTCACATTCTGTAGGTTCTCTGTTGACATTCTTAATTGTTTCCTTTTGCTGGGCAGAACCTTTAATTTGATGTCATCCCATATATTAATTCTTGGTATTATTTCCTAAGCTTTAGGAGTTTTATTGAGGAAGTCATTGCCTATACCTGATGTTGGAGTGTTGACCCTACATTTTCTTTTTAACAGTTGCATAGTTTCTCTTCTAATTCTTAGGGCTTTGGCCCATTTTGAGTCGTATTTTGTGCAGGGTGAGAAATGGGGATCAAGTCTCATTCTTCTATACATGGATAACCAGTTTTCTCAGCATCATTTATTAAGAAGGCTGTCTTTTTACTGACATATGCTTTTTATGCCTTTGTCAAACATTCTGTGACTGTGTCTGTGTGGGTTTGTCTCTGTGTCTTCTTCTATTCTGTTCCATTGGTCTGTATGACTGGTTTTACGTGAGTACTATGAAGTTTTTGTTACTATAGCTCTGTAGGATAATTTGAATTTGGGTATTGTGATGCCTTTAGCAATGTCTTTCTTTCTTTCTTCTTCTTTTTTTTTTTTTTTTCTTTGCTTAGAATTGCTTTGGCTGTTTGGGGTCTTATATTCTTCCAAATGAATTTTATATTCTTCCAAATGTTTTTTATAGTTCAGAGAAGAACGTCATTGGTATTTTGACAGGGATTGCACTGAATCTACATATTGCTTTTGGTAATATGACCATTTAATAGCATTTGTTCTGCCTATCCATGAACATGGGAGGTTTTCTTATCCTAGTATTTTCTTCAGTTTATTTCTATAGAGTTCTATAATTTTCATTGTAGAGGTATTTCACCTTTTTGGTTAGATTTATTTTTAAATATTTTTTAAATTCTAATTTGTTATACATGCTTGCAGTGCAATTCATTTCGTATTAAATATAAAGAGCACAACTTTTCTAGTCACTTGTTTTTATAAGTTATTTTCACACCATTTGTATTTTTATACATGTACTTAGGGTATTGATGTCTAACTCGTTCTGTCATTATTCCTATCCCCTTGCCCCCTCCCTGCCTCTCCCCCACTTTGTTCTATTTAAAGTTTCTTTATTCCTCTCATCCCCCCTCCCTTGCCATTATAAGTCAGTATCATCATAGCAAAGGAATCATTCGACCTTTGGTTGTTTGGGATTGGCTAACTTCACTTAGCATTATTTTCTCCAACTCCATCCATTTACCTGCGAATGCCATGATTTTATTCTCTTTTAGTGCTGAGTAGTGTTCCATTGTGTATATATACCAAATTTTCCCTATCCATTTATCTACAAGCACATCAGACAGAACATTAACCTTAAGGATATATAAAGCTCTCAAAAACCTTAACACCAAAAAAAAAAAACAACCCAATCAATAAATAGGCTAAGGAACTGAACAGACACTTTTCAGAAGATGATATACAATCAATCAATAAATATATGAAAAAATGTTCAACATCTCCAGCAATTAGAGAAATGCAAATCAAAACTACTCTAAGATTTCATCTCATGCCAGTCAGAATGGCAGCTATCAAAAACACAAACAATAAATGCTGGCGAGGATGTAGGGAAAAGGGCACATTCATACATTGCTGGTGGGACTGCAAATTGGTGCAGCCAGTGTGGAAAGCAGTATGGAGGTTCTTTGGAAAACTTTGAATGGAACCACCATTTGACCCAGCTATACCACTCCTCAGTCTATACCCAAAAGACTTAAAAACAGCTTACTGCAGGGACATAGCCACATCACTGTTTATAGCAGCACAATTCACAGTAGCTAGATTGTGGAAACAACCCCAATGCCCATCAGTATTTTTAAGTATTTTATTTTGTTTTGAGGCTATACACAGTAGGGTTTTTGATAATTTCTGAGTCTTCCTCCTAAGAAGTTGGTGACTCTTCCCTCCAGTCAAAGGAGATGTTCTTTGAAGTGGTCTTGACTTATTCCTGGAACTCATAAAACTTCAGAGGATTGATGCAGAGTCCTTTTAGCCATATTTTTAAAGAAGATGCATATTCAGTCAGTGTTTTCTCTCCCACTTTCCAGGCTCTTTGTTCTGTCTGTTATTGTACTGCATACAGTCATTCAAGCTTTTTATTAGGTCTTGTAACTTCCAGCTTTACTCTGGGAGTGAAATGGATCCCTTTATATTCCTTGCACCTCAGTTCTTCCAAGTTCATTGCTCTTCCTGAAATGACATCCTTCTGTAGTGCTTCCTCTCCTGAAGCAAAGCCCAGACTAAGCCAGAAAGTTTTCTTATCCTCTCCTTCTGTTGGTGAAAACACTTCACCTGGTATAGGGTTCAGCAAACCATGGCTCACAGCCCAAACCTGACCTGCCGGGTTTTTTTATATATATATATATTTTGTATCTGGTTTTATAATGAAATTTTATTGAAAGTTTTTAGTTAACCTGTTGCTTTTGTGTCTTTTATGCTTGGTGAAGTTGTGTTGTACTGACATAGATCTTAAGGCCCTTAAAGCCTGAGTTACTTCCTTTCTGACCCATTCCAGAAAAACTTGACCTCATCCATGCTGAGAGTCCCAGCTGCCTGGAGGGGTTTCAGTATTACTTTCTTACCTTCTGAGGGTCTGAGGCTTACATTTGTCACTCATGTGGTAGTTAAGGACCAGACTTACCATTCTGGTTTTCAGCTTTCCTTGTTTTTATTTTTTGCCATTATAAATGTTCTTTCCTAGAAAGAGCAATCCCAGTCTGTATAGTTTGCAGGTAAAGAAAGGGACTACGGTACTTACTGAGCTGCTTGAGGTTTGGCACTGCCTTGTCCTTGCCTCCAGCTCCTGGCCTAGTATGTGACATGAAGCAGCAGTTGGAGTCCCCCCAGAGAACAATAGCCAAATGGGAATTCAAGTAACATTTTATGCTGCCAACTGTGTAAGTACTCCATTTTCCTGACCCTCACTCCCCATGTAGGCCTTTACTGACATCAGGTAGCTTTGTCTCCTCCCTTCAGTCCTGAGGTGGTGGGCCTGCCCCACTTGCCCAGGGGGCCAGGTCTTGTCTTTGTGTGGGATTGAGGACAGCAGTGGGGAGAGCAGGAAGGGAGACTGTGTCTGGGTGTGTGCATTCTGTTCAGGCTAATACCCCTGCCAGGCAGGAGCATAAGGCCCAGAAAGTGCCCCGACTCTGTACATTTATAGTTCTTGTTTTTTGGGAAAGTGAGTGGAAAGGCAGATACATGAGTTTAAAAGATGAAATGTCTTTCTTTCTTTTTTTATTTTTTTTTAAATTTTTTTTATTTTTATAATTTTTAATATGTACAACTCATAGTGCATATATTTAGTATCCTTTTACATACAACTGTTTGTATACAAAGTATATTCGTACAATTCAGGTCTTCAATCATGCATTAAGGAAAATGATATCCGTCTCATTCAACCACCTTTTTTTTTTTTCTTTTCTCCCCCTCCCTCCCCTCTTGCTCCCTCCCTTCCTTTGACCATTCTAGTGTTCCTCTAATCCTCCTATGTACCCCCATCCAACAATACTTTGGAATAGCCTCCTTATATCAGAGAAAACATTTGGTACTTGGATTTTTGAGATTGACTAACTTCACTTAGCACTATGTCTTCCAACTTCATCCATTTACCTGCAAATGCCATTAATTTTTTTTCTTTTATTGCTGAGTAAAATTCCATTGTGCGTATATACCACATTTTCTTAATCCACTCATTTACAAGATGAAATGTCTTTCTAAGGACTGATTGTGCAGCACTGGTGTTGGTTGTCTCTGGATATTATATCTAAGGAGTCTTTTCACTTCTGAGCTAATCCTGGCATGTGCCACAGTTAAATATGTCTGTTTATGTGAATAAATATAATTTCCCTTTTTATGTAAAATTGTTTTCTTTATAAAAGGATTCACAATGAGATTTTTAAAAACAGGCAGTTTTTAAAGTTTACTTAAAAAAATAAAAAGATTTGTGTTACTTAAACTGTAGGGAGAGCTGGGCGCGGTGGCGCACGTCTGTAATCCCAGCACTTTGGGAGGCTGAGGCAGGAGGATCGCGAGTTCAAAGCCAGCCTCAGCAATGGCGAGGCACTTAGCAACTCAGTGAGACCCTGTCTCTAAATAAAATACAAAAAAGGGCTGGGGATGTGGCCCAGTGGTCGAGTGCCCCTGAGTTCAATCCCCGGTACCACAAAAAAAAAAAAAAAAAAAAAAAAAAAAAAAAAAAAAAAACTGTAGGGAGGATGCTCCTTAATCATCTTGGCATCCATCATACTCTGACTTGTAAATGTCTGTGGTCTTTTCTTCTTCAGTAGTCTTTAAGTCTCTTCAGGGCAGGACCTCTGTCTTCATTGCCTTCGTATAGACAGTTCCTAGTTTGGTGCTTGGCATATACTAGATGCCTAGTAAATATTTGAATTGAGTTGAATGAAATAATTTAAATTTTTATGTACAACTTCCTCAGGAGTAAATATGTCTGAGGTACTTCTGGGTTTATGTCCTAAAAACATCATTAATATCTTTAATAACTTAAAAAAAGGAAGTCAAGACATACCTGAGAATTCACCTCATTTTCTTATGTTTCTTATTTCTTATGCCTGTTAACATATGTGTACTCATACGCCACAAACTCAAACCCCAAACCTTATATGTTAAGGAAGGAAAATCTAAAGACTTTTTTAAAAACCTTTAACATTTATTTGATCATGAATATAAAAATTATGTTTTTAATTTGGGGAATGTGTAATTAGTCAAATGAAGTCTATGAATCAACTAATGGTAAGAGTTCCATTGTCTGGTTTATTGTCAACAAATTATAGCCTTTTGGGATCAGGGCAGGTTATAAATAAGTACAGATAATTAAGTGATATTTTTGTTGTAGTATGTGTTATCTCTTTGCATAATGGATATAAAAAACGGAATCAGTAAAATTATTTTCTTATGGTTCAGACTGTTGTCTCTGATTAGAAAAGTATTCACAGATACCTGTGGGCCAGTGCAGTTTCAGGTGCTGAGGATACAGCTGGGAAGCAAAAACAAAGCCCCTGCCCTCAAGAAGCTCATGTTTTACTGTGGATGGGTGTGTGCGGAGACACAGAAAAAGAAATATATCAGGTGCTAATAGGCACTAAAAGAAAAACAAAATGATTTAAGAGGAATATAGAGCAAAGAGCTGTGATATTTTGATACAGGGCATCAAGTAATCGTGGAGGCCTGCATAGAAAAGAATGGGCAGACCTGAGGATAGGGCAGAGCTTTCCAGAAGAGTATCGGGGGAGGTTGTAGGGTGGGGCAGGAGCAGAGTCAGTTGGGAGTGGAGAAAGTGGAGGCCAGAGAGGCAGTCAGTCAGGAGGGTGATTCCTTACTTAAGTGAGGAGTGAGATGGGGAGTGAGGTCATCTCCCCTTAAGTGGAGAGTGGTCGAGAGTTGTGGTGACAAGGAAGAACCATTGAAAGATCTCCATGGTTAACTAGGGGTGAGGTGATGGTCTGGACTAGGTTAGTAGGCACTGGTGGAATTCTGGATTTTTAAAAATGAAGCAAGAAAGTGATCAGGGAAGGGTGACTCCCAAGTAATGTAGTATTTTGATTATGCTTTGGTTTGCTACTTTTTTTCTTTTTGATTCTTTAACAGAACCCAGATTAAGTGTGGCTCCTGAAATGGATATCATGGACTACTGCAAGAAAGAATGGAGGGGAAATACACAGAAAGCAACCTGTATGAAAAAGGTATAGCAGAGGGGCCCATATTTCAGGTCTTTTAAATAGTCTCTCATAAATTATGTCATTTTGTATTTTTAGACATTCATTAAGACAACTGCTATTAGACTTGGTAAATATTGGTGTTCTAATTTTAGAAATGAAGAAGCAGACTCCATAGATAGGACCTTGTTTGGAGTCACAATATTATTATAGAACAAGCATCAGTTATTCAGTAACTTAATTTCTTTGAAAAACCCTTAAATGACTGTGCTACTCAGATTTGGGTGAGTTTTGGGGGCCATTTGGGAATGCCCTTCTTAGCCTGATGTTGTAAAAGCCTTAAGGATAAGGGCAGGCTAATTCCATACCCCTTGGGTCTGGTCAGATGCTCTCTAATCTGAGGTGCCTAGAAACCTCTTGTCCTCCCTGATGTAGAGGCATCTGGAGCAATTTCCTTCATTTAGTGTTTCCCAGGAGCTGCCCCTTCTTAGTTCCATTGCATAAACTGGCAACCCTAAGGTATTCTCCAAGACTTTGGGGGTGATCTTGGGGACTCTTATGCTGTGGTCTTGCTCTGGCTCTGACACCTTGGCCCACTTCTGTGCAGGGCCAAGGTGTCAGAGTAGCAGACCCTATAGACTCTATCTTCAGAATGTGTCCCCAATCTAACATTCTTTACTAGTAGGTCAAACTATGTGGAATTATTACTAGTATTTGACTATGAGCTACAAAAACAGCTGTCAGCTGGGCGTGTTGGTGCACTCCTGTAATTCCAGGGTTTCCAGAGGCTGAGACAGGAGGATCATGAGTTCAAAGCCAGCCTCGGCAATAGCAAGGCACTAAGTAACTCAGTGAGACCCTGTCTCTAAATAAAATACAAAAATAGGGGTGGGGATGTGGCTCAGTGGTTGAGTGCCCCTGAGTTCAATCTCTAGTACCAAGGAAAAAAAACAGCAGTGTCTGCCTACAATTTTTACTACCTCTTGTAACCTCTGGGTTGTACTTTTTCTTATTTTTCTAAGATTGTTTACATTCTAAATTCAAATTTACTTCTTGATACTGACTTGTCATATTTGATAGAAGTATCTTAATTTTTTGTTCAGAACTTTATTGTTTAGAATTTTAAAATTTTAAATATTTGAATGCATTTATTCTTTTCTTCATAGCTTATTTTTCAAGAAATATTACTCATCTTTAAGCATGCACCCTGTTGCTTATGGGCTTTTAGTCAAATGTAGCTGCCACTTGTAAACCTCTGAGGGCAAATGTGAGCCCTGCTTCTTGCTAGTCTGGTACAGACTGTGGTGTTTTAGGTACTTATTAATGTACTCAGTCCCAGAATGTTCAGAATTCTCAGTTCATGCCCAGGTTGAAAATATGTGCACTTGGGGCTGTTTGCTGACTGTGCTATCAGCAACTCATAGAGTCTCAGGTTTCCAAAAAACTGGGTATCTAAACTATATTTTCTCATCTTTCCCAGAAATGCTTTCTCTGACTTGTAATTTTATTTTGTGACTTCAGTCTCTTCAGAGGGTCTCTTTCAATAGTTATCTTAAATTCCATTATTAAAAATGTTCAAGTTACCCAAATAGTTCGTATTTTGGAACTCATACTAAAATTATTCCTCTATGGGATTAATTATAGGGAAAGAAAAGATTTGGTTTCTGACCTCATTTGAGGAGTATCTCATCAAGACTTGGGGCTTAATTAGAGCATGGTAACTAGGGTGCCTGGCAATACTTGGGTCTCTATTTTAGTCCTCATTTGCTTAATTGTCTAATTTTTGATTTGGATACTCTTGGATATAAATATGTATAAATCCAAATTTAATTTTAAAAGTTTGATTCATCCCTAAAATAGCGTGGTTAATTTATGCTTTTGGAAAGGTACAGTTGCAGTTGCAGTTGCCATGGTAAATATTCCTGGGATAATTAGGGGTCTATCAGAGGGAACTGGTGCATATTGGTAGCTGTGGGTTGGCCTGATGGTCCTTATATGTTTCACTAGTTGGATCACTAAATACAAATGCAACTTTCAAATTTTTATTATTGGAAAGAAGTCCTTTCATATTCATGTAGAATGGCATCCTATAACACAAACTTTGAAAATAACTAGTAAATAGGTTCTAGTTCTTAGATACCCATGATGAGGAGTCTGCATTGTGCCTGCTCCAGTGTGACACCTCTTTCTTTGTAAAAATGCAGGGTAGCAAGTAGGGTTTTAAGTGACTGTCAAGAGCAGGACAAGTGAAGGGCCTGACGGGACTTGGGGTCAGCAGAATCAGTCCCAGTGATAACAGTGTCCAGCTGAAGAAATCAGGACCTCATGTGTGTCTATGGACCAGTCACTAGGATTTTTTGGTGTCCTTTTTTGAAATACGCTTCAAAGCTGTCCATTTGGATAGCTGTTTTTGAGTGACCAAGCATGGTATTGAACATTTTCATTTCCTTGTTTTATTTTCAGATGGAGCAAGGGTGACACTTGAAATTTACTTGGAAAAAAAGGTCTCGGGCTGGGGTTGTAGCTCAGTGGTAAAACACTTGCTTTGCACATGTGAGGCGCTGGGTTTGATCCTCAGCACCACATAAAAGTAAATAAATAAATGAAGATATTGTGTCCAAAAAAAGAAAAGTCTACCAGATTATTCAGATATTTCTTAGCATGTAGATACACACATTTATACGCAGTCATGCATCCCATAACAATGTATTGATCAATGACAAACCACATATATAATTATGATTCTGCAGAATTATAAAAGAGAAGAAATTAATATGAAGAAAAATCCACCTATTGATGCATGTGTGGTATATGGCGATACACTGCATTACTCAGATGTTTGATGCTGGTATCAACTAACCTAGTGTACTGCCAGCCATATAAAAGTATTACACATAAATTTGTGCATACTACAAAATACTTGATAATGATAATATGTGACAGTTACTGTTTAACGTATTTTTTTATTATACTTTGCTATACTTTTGATCATTATTTAGAGTTTACCATAAAACAGTATGCCATGTTATGACAAAAGCAGCCTCATATTTTTCATGTTTACTGTCTCTATTGCATCATTTCCTCCTGTGCTTAATTTAGTCTCATCATGGCTTTTAAGCATACAGAAGCCACCTCTTATGTTGCCAGTAAGAGGCCATATAGCCTAGGTATGTAGTAGGCTGTACTGTCTAGGTTTGTGCAAGTATACTCTATGATGCCTGCACAATGATAGTTGCCTAGTGGTGCATTTCTCAGAATGTCTTCCCATCATTAAGTCACAACAATAAGAAATTTGAATGTCTCACGAAGGATTTAGCCAGTCTTGTTTTAATTTTTCCAGGGATCTAGGATAATTTTTTTCCCTACAGGAATGGAACTCTTCAGGCTCTCTGAAGCCAGTGACCACCATTTAAAATTCTTTGATACTTTCTCCCAGGGCTACGAGGAGGTTTCTCAGAAATTCACCTCCATAAGGCGAGTCCGTGGTGATAATTACTGTGCACTGAGGGCCACGCTGTTCCAGGCAATGAGCCAGCTGGCTGCGCTTCCCCTCTGGCTGCAGGACCCAGAGCTCACGCTGGTACGCTGCTGCTACAGGTTTGAGTCCACAGTGTTTCAGAGAGTTTTTGGGAAACTTCCCTTTGCTGCTCATGCTATCTGCCGATGTCTGCAGGATGGCATCGGCATGTGGGTTTATTCAAATTTTTGTGTCTGGTATGATTTCACCTAGTAAAATGACCAGAAATAATTGGTATCTCCCAGAAGAGAAAATGATAAAACTTTATTTAAATAATTCAGCTGAATTAGAAGACAGATGTTTAAACTGTATAAAAGTCAGTTAGGAACAGTTTAATTTCAGTTTTGATGTTTATATTATGTGGGCTGTATATTTTACTATTTGAGAACCGGCCAGGGTTTTAGTATACACATTTCTTTTATTTTAGCTACAGTTCAAGAAGTAGTACTCTCTGCATGGTGATATGGTTATCATCACATGGAGAGAAGCTCCCAGGCCTGGCCTTCTTTAGTGTTTTAAATCTTCTACATAATAAGAGATACACTGGGATCCATGGGTTCATGTGTCTTGACACAAATAAGATCACATAATAGGAATGATTGGTCAGAACAGACTGTGACATTAATTGGAAGAAAATCTAAAGTTCTGTGCTTAAAAAAAAAAAAAAAAAAAATCACCGCAAACCCTGAAGTGCTCTCTGTGGGAGACCTGCCTAAAAGCAGTTTATGAAAGGGAAAGAAAGACATTGGGATGTTAATGAATTGCAAGCCCACTGTGCATCCACATGAAATGTGTTGGCCGGCAGTGATAACAAAGTCCTGGCTGCATCTTAAAAGGAATGCTTGTAAAAATCAGGTGGTAACAGCTCAGCTGTGAACTGGGCTGGTCCATGCCTATTGTGAGGATAGAGTTGAGTTGTGCCTGTATCTTCAGTAGGAGATGACAGTGTGACCAAGATGACTCACCTCATTCTGGGAATAGTAGAAGGAGTGTAGAACAAAGTATATTTGCTTAGAATAAAGAGAACTTTTACAGGAAACTTGTTGGTGGCTAAGCTAGTAAGAACTCTTTTAGGTGGATAAGGGATCATATGACTCTACAGGGCAAAACCAGGACTTGTTGGTGGAGGATACCAGCTATCTGCTTCATGATGATCTAATTTATAAGCCAATATACAATCAGCACACCTAATGAAACTGACAAACTGACATTTGGGAAAGATATTTATTTCTAAGCAATGATGTCATCTTAAGCAGTTTTTTTGGTATTAGCTTATTATGTCTTTGATATGAAGATTCCAAAACAAATTGATACACTAAGCTATTTTTTCCTTTGCAGATGATGACATTTATTAATAGTGAAATGTTTCACAATTGTTGGTCAGCTGGCAGAAGCATGCCAGTGGATGGGTATAAGATGCTCTAGGGAGGCAAACTGAGTTCACTTTCTGTGGGATGTATTTTAACTTATGTGCTGTATGGTCATAGCTTAATTTATATATTATGGCAAACTCCTCCTCCATGTTAGGTAGTTTTCCTGTTGAGTCTTTAACTTTTAAGAGACACTTTACATTTATGGGTCTGCTTGGCATTGAATTTGAATTCTTATATTTTTCAAGAATCTCTGGTACAAATATTGTGCTAAGTAATTAAACATATGAAGTACACCCTAAAGAAAAAGTAAAGCATAATGTCCTGACAGGCTATACTTGGATAATGTCATTTGCCATATTAAAAAATAGGGTGTGTAGATGGTGTTCTGTGATCAGTATTAGAATATGTTGCATGTGTGAATAATGGTTTTAGAATATGGTGCACGTGTGGTTTTCCTGACTTAATTTGAGTACTGTGTAAAGAGCTTTAAAATTCCTAGGTTCTCTTTCTAGTTTTTTCTGTTTTCTCTTTCTCTGTATAAGCCAGTATATTTTTCTCTTGGGAACACAGTCTAATTAGTTGGTCATCGGGTGGTATTTTTCATCTAAGCTTTGTTGAATGCTAAGAGGCCTGTGTCAAAGAGAAAAGGTGCGTTGTACCTGCCTGTGAGTTCAGTATTTACATTTATTGAACTTTGGTTCTGCTGAGTGTCCACTGAAAACAACCACTTACTCATTTTTTTGCTCTCATCCACCTAGAGGACTTGCCCCGTGTGAATGTTCTAGCCCCTCAGAACTTAACACTGCTTGAATACTTTCTTGACAGGGTCTGTTTTGTTGTTTTCCTCCTGAGGCCTGATGGCTGACACATTCACCACCAGCTTTGTATTTGAGGTGCCAGTTAGGGAAGGAAAGGATATTTAGACTTAGTTTGGTTGTGCTTGACCAACACTGCTTTTAACCTCCTCTTGGTCATCCCTTGGGTCATCCCTCAGACCTCCTAAGGGTGCTTTCCCATTCCTCTTCTCTCTCCGGCTCTTCCACTAGCTCTTCCCTGAGAAGAAGTCCAATCTTGAGTCTAGCTTCCTTGAGTGAGCAAGTGTGTAAAGCCTTTAGCTAGCTGCATCTTGATTTCGTTTGTGGATTGAGAGGTGTTTTCTGTTGCATTTTGCCAACTTCCTTTCTTGTAGATCATCATTTGGTTTCAGGATATTAAAGAGAAAACAGGAGAGCTTGACCGAGCAACCCTCCCCTGAATCTAGGCTCAGAAGAAGAGACCCTGGACTTCCTTTCGGCTGGTGCTCAGCTTCACTGGCCTTGCTCTGTTCCCTGCCTGTGAGTTAAGCTTTGTTCTTCCTGCCCCTCCTGACAGTTCAGTTGCCTCCTTATTTCCTGTCCCTGCCTGGACTTGTTGTTCCTGTTTCTGTCCTAATCTCAATCTCTATCTTTGACTGCAGTCTGATCATCTGACCCTGACCCCGACCCCAACCTTGGAGATGGCTTGGTCTGGTTATTCTGATACTTGGGATAACACCTTGGTCCCTGAGAAGCCAGTGTCCTTTATAGCAGGGGCTCTCTGGTTTCCAAGTTTGCTGTTATCCTAAATGCATGATTGAAGATCTAAATGGTACTTATATGCTTTGTATGCAAATAGTTGTATGTAAAAAGATGCTATATATATGCATTATGAATTATAATACATACTACTATTATAAATTAAAAAAAAGAATGTCTCTGAATGAGTGGGACCTGTGTTTGCTAGGGCAAGATACCAAAGCTTCTTTTTGTGAGTTTATTTTGGGGATGACATGTTTTTGTTATTTTCAGTCTATCATGATGTCAAGAATTATAGACATTTGCTAGAGAAAAACAGGCTGTTAAACAGCCACATATGAAGTGAAACCTAATCCATTTATTCCCTGTTCAAATATTTGTTTGAATTATTTACAATCACTGTTTCTTGTTTGGTTCTTGTTTCTTGCTTAAGTTTCCTTTATTCTAACAAACGTCCTGTCTCTGTGTGTAGTAGAAAAGGGTGGCTATTTTTGTGTTGCAAGAGTTTTGACCCCTGAGAGCATTTAAAGTTATATTCACTTTTTTTTCTTCTGAATAAATAATTCTAATACCTCTATTGTTTTCCTTAGTTTTTAGGTCTCAATTTTAAAACTTTCTCCAGGATTTCCATATTTACGGAAATAACCCTAAGGAGGAGTATCACTTTAGCAGCAGGTTGCCCAATGAGTGAAAGAAATGAGGAATTGACTTTGCTCTTTTGTGTAGTTGGTTAGATCTTTGCGGTCTTTACATTTTAGTTGACTCTTGTACTTGCTTTTTAGATAACTATATGGTGTCAGGATGCTCAACTGGCCTTTTTGACTGCCTTTTACCTCATTTCCCACTCACGTATGTGTAGCCAATAATTTCTGCTTAGCTCTTTAAATCCCGAATTTTCAATTCTGCAAGTATTTAAATGAATTGACACAAATGTATTAAGATAGGTTGGAGAAAATAATCCAGAGCTTATATATTATACCAATAATGTTAATTAATATAATAATTATACTATGACTATATTGCTATCATAGTTTATATAATTATATATTACATACTATATTTAATTTTTTTTTTTTTTTTTTTTGTATGTTCCACATCATGGAACAAAATACTTCTTCGTGCCAAGTTGTGCTTTCACCTTGTTGCCACTTGAGGGCACATTAGGTGCTGGTGAATACTCTGAGGCTGAATTGAAGGTTTGGCAGAAGTGCCCCCGTGTTGCTGAGGTGCAGGACATGCAGGCTGGGAGCTGGGCTGTTAGAGCTTCTAGGTGATGGTCATTAGTCCTGAGATGATGCCTCCTCCCCTTAGCGAGTGCTGTAGGTGGCCATCACTGTGGTAACAGTGGAGTCATTTACGTCCCTATTGTGCTTCTGTTTTTTGTAGAGATGAAACCACTTCAGTTTCACATGATTGCTGTAAACTGAGAAGGTGCAACCAGAATTACCATACATGAAAGGTCTTTTAAGTCTTAGATATGAACACAAGGCTTCATTTATGACTGTATTTATAACTGTTAAACAAGTTCAATGTAGGATGCTGGAGGATTCAATTATTTTTTTAATGAACTTTTGACCAAGGTGTGAACTTTTTTCTTTCTAAACTTTTATAGAAGTGAAGTGACATGCCTATGCCCAGCCTAATTATATGATTTTTTTCTCCCGACACACCCAGGGCTGTTGGGAGAGTCTAATTTCCCATGCTGTCACCAGTTGTGTCTCAGCTTGCCTTTCAAACTGTAGATTTTATTGATAAGTAGAGGGAAACCAAATAAAATACTCCAGGAACCAAGGAAAAAGGTGGGGGGGAGGGAGAAAGGGAGAGAGAGAAATCATCATGATAGTAGTTTAGAGGTCATTCTTTCAAAAACAGTCAAAAAGAAAAAGAACAAAGCCGTCCCAGCTTCTTTAGCCCCTGCTGCTTATTCTCAGTTATCTTTTTTGTTTCTTTAAATCTCACTGAATTCATTATGCAGTTAAAACATTAGGCAGTTGCTTGATGAAATTTTTAGTATATGTGTTAATATTGTTTTAACAAAAAGATTATTTTCCACTTTTTTTAGTGAATTTTTTTAGGAATCAGAAATTAGGCTTTATTTTCCTAGTAGGAAAGGAACAGGTTTTGATTTTACCCAAGACCACCTCCCATGCCTGGGAGTGCCTTCCTGAGCAGTGTACTAGGGAGCCTGGGAAGGCTGTCATTGAGCCCCGGTTTCAGTAAAGATGAGGTATGGGTCCCGCTTAGCTCATCCTTGAAATTGCTGTGGAATATGCCTGGCTGTGGTTGGTGTCATGCAGGCAGGACTCTGCCTGTGTATCTCAACCAAAAGCACTGTTCACTCTGGTAGTCTAGTACTTCCTAAGTTCCTGACTTAAATATTTAGATCCTCCAGCCTACACCCATGTGACAGACTTGCAGGAATTAATTCTGGAAATAAAGGTTTTATAGGGTTTGTGATTTCTTCCAGCTTGAATCAAGTGATGGATTTCTTGGAAGATTAACACCTCTTTATCTTTTGTTTCTTGCTATTCTAGTTACCCGAAAAAAACTGATAAGCAAATACAGCTGGATCAAGCAGTGGAAGCTTGGGCTGAAATTTGATGGGAAGAGCGAGGACCTGGTTGAAAAAATTAAGGAATCCCTCACCTTGCTTAGGAAGAAGGTTTGGACTGTGTGATTTCCTGCCTCTGACTAGTGCAGAGCTCTTACTCCTGATTTTCCTGGCACACCAGTTCTTAGTCTTTATTCAGTGGATCATCAAGTGCTCTTGGCTGAGCAGGTTACACTGATGCACACCTGTAGTCTCAGCTACTCAGAAGGCTGAGGCAGGAGGATTTCTTGAACCTAAGAACTGGAGCCCAGTCAGGGCAAACAAGACTCTTGTTTCAAGCAACCCTTGGCTGATTTATTTATTTTTATTTAAATTTATAAGGAAAAGTGTTTTATTTTGGCTCAAGGTTCTAGAGGTTGGGATTGTCTACTTTTTAGATGAAGTAAATTTTTTTTTTTTTTTTGGTGGTACCGGGGATTGAACTCAGGGGCACTCGTCCACTGGGTCACATCCCCAGCCCTTTTTTGTATTTTATTTAGAGACAGGGTCTCACTGAGTTGCTAAGTGCCTCGCCATTGCTGAGGCTGGCTTTGAACTCACGATCCTCCTGCCTCAGCCTCCCAAAGTGCTGGGATTACAGGCGTGCGCCACCGCGCCCAGCTTTTTGTTGTTTTTTAATAGGAGATTTTATTCTATCAATATGCTTTTCTGCAATTCATACAGTTAGATACATTAGGCATTATTATCTATGTGACTACTTAGAATTTATTTTTAAAAATTTATTCTTTTAAGATATATATGACAGTAGAGTGTATTTTGACTTTATACGTACGTGGAGTATAACTTATTCTAATTAGGACCCCATTCTTGCAGTTGTACATGAGGTGGAGTTTCACTGGTCATGTGTTCATACATGAACATAGGAAAGTTATGTCTGATTCATTCTACTGTCTTTTCTATTCCCATCCTTCTTCCCTTCCCTTCATTCCCCTTTCTTTAATCCAATGAATTTCTACTCTTCCCTCTTCCACCCCTATTATGTGTTAGCATCCACATATCAGATAGAACATTTGGCCTTTGGTGTTTTGGTATTGGCTTATTTCACTTAGCATGAAGTCTCCAGTTCCATCCATTTACTGGCAAATGCCATAATTTCATTCTTCTTTATGACTGAATAATATTCCATTGTATATATATATATATATATATATATATATATATATATATATATATATATATATAACATTTTCTTTATCCATTCATCTGCTGAAGGTGACCCAGGTTGGTTCCATAGCTTAGCTTTTGTGGATTGAGCTGCTGTGAACATTGATGTGGCTCTATCACTGTAATATGCTGATTTTAAGTGCTTTGGATATACTGAGGAATGAGATAACTGGGTGAAATGGTGGTTCTATTTCAGATTTTCTAAGGAATCTTCATGCTGCTTTCCATAGTGGTTGCACCAATTTGCAGTCCCATCAGCAATGTATGAGTGAACCTTTTCCCCCATATCCTTGCCAACATTTATTGTTACTTGTGTCCTTGATAATTGCCATTCTGACTGGAGTGAGATGGAATCTCAAATTTTTAAATGAATGTAAATTTTTCCCATAAGGTCTCTGGTAAAATGGAGGAATATCACCATTATCTATTCTTGGATGAGATGTTATATGCTAGTGAATCTGATAACAGTATATTTAACTTTCTTAAAGGTAAACCTTATCAAATGTAATCTTTGTTCTAATTCATATTTATAAGTTTCAGAGATAGGATTTAGTTCATATTTTTTATATAGCAATAAAACTAACTCAGGCTTATTAAGTTCTTCCCAATTATAGTTTAATATTCTATCCATATATCTTAAATACTTATTTTATTTCCAATGATTTCTCAATAAGTAGATTTAGTAACTTATTGTTTGAAAAGTGTCCTAAGAATTTGTCTGAGACAATTCAAGGAGAACTTGGTCTGTGCTTCCTGTTTTTTAAACTTGGTGTTTAAAATTCTCCCTGGGATTTTGCTCTCTCCTCTAAGTTTAGATGTCCTGCTTGTACATGGGCCTGCGTTGACTTCTCAGTTGCTTGCTTTGAGCAGCTTGGAGTTACCTCACTAGGTACAGTGAGCTTAAGGACCATCATTTGTTCCAGGCTTTGTTGGTGGAGGTGAGGGGTCAGGTAAAGATGGGTTAGACAAGAGGTCCTTCCTAGCATGTGGTGATCTGTTCACTCAAATTTAGTCTCTCTGCCCTTGTTAAACTTTGAACTCCCCGAGACACCCTGTAATTGCTTTGCACCAGGTCCTTTAGCACCAAGCCTGGTACATAATAGACATTTGGTTAATGCCTTGTTGAATGAATACACTGGGGGCCCTGACTTCCTCACACTTAGTTTTTTTTTTTTTGTACTGGGGATTGAACTCAGGGGCACTTGACCACTGGGCCACATCCCCAGCCCTTTTTTGTGTGTATTTTATTAGAAGCAGGGTCTCACTGAGTTACTAAGTGCCTCGCCATTGCTGAGGCTGGCTTTGAACTCGCGATCCTCCTGCCTCAGCCTCCCAAAGTGCTGGGATTACAGGCGTGCGCCACCGCGCCCAGCTCACACTTAGTTTTGAATACAAAGATAAACATTTACTGGAAAGTACACTGTCAAAGGAAGTTTCATCTTCCACTGTAAAGAAGTGAAAGAGAGAGAAAGGAAGAGGGAGTCTGTTCTCATTACCTGTTTTTTTTTTTGTGGTACCGGAGATTGAACTCAGGGGCACTCGACCACTGGGCCACATCCCCAGCCCTTTTTTGTATTTTTTTTAATTAGAGACAGGGTCTCATTGAGTTGCTAAGTGCCTCACCATTGCTGAGGCTGGCTTCGAACTCGCGATCCTCCTGCCTCAGCCTCCCAAAGTGCTTGGGTTACAGGCGTGCGCCACCGCACCCGGCTCTCTCATTACCTGTTGAAGTGGAATATAGGATTTTGGGGGACTGGAGGCCTGAAGCCTCCTCACTCCTGGGTCAGTGGAGGGTTGAGGGCAGGGCTGTTGCCCTATGTGAGTGAGTGGTAGAGTGCTTTAGCAGAGCTATAGGTAATAATTTCTTTTTTCATCTTTTGAGGGATCTGGTGAAATGCTCTTTTTGTTTTATTGGGTATGACTACTGTAATTAAAATCTCATTTTTGGGACTCTTTAAGTGAGGCCAGTTTATAATCAATTAAACTTATTCATTAATTATCTCAGCCAGTATTACTAACTATCCTCTGTACCATAGTGTACACTAAAACTTTCACGTGTTGCTTTATTGCCACAACCATGACATTGGTGTTGGTATGATAATCCCTGTTTTATAGATGAGGAAACCAAGGCCCAGAGTTTGGTTAAACGCCCTGCAAAAGCCACCAGTTGCTTGGTGGTGAGGCCTTGATTCCATCCTGACTCTCTGATCAATGCTCTGGACTCACAGCTTGGTCTGCTTCTGGAAAATATGAAATGTGGACAACATGTTCTAGCTTTCAGCCTAAATATTTGGGGGGATTCTGTGTTGTCATAACCATTAAAATTTATTCTTATATTTAAAATCTCTGATGGCTTTTGAAAGGTACAGTAGGTATTGATTATTCATAAGTACTGTTATTCATGTTGGCATCTCTTCTCATTCACTGTAACTTAAAGCACATGTATTTATAGGGTTTTCTTGTTCACTTAAGGAGTTTGCCTGTGCTAGCTGAATACCTGATACTCTGCTTTATTCTTAATCAGGAGTCAATAAGAATTTCCAGAATGAATTTATGTATTTGAAGCTCATGTATATTTTTAATAGGTTAGTAAACTAAAGATCCCACAGTCGTCTTTGCCATCTTCCACTTTGGAGGGTAGACTTTGTGTTTCTGGGTGGTCACTGTTTGTGAAAGCACCTCAAAGGGCAGTTATGGCTCCCCATTACAGCTCTCCACACAGGCCTCACATGGACACATTAGCTTTTCCATAAGTATCTCTGACTGTCTAGTTCACTCTCATCCACTGGGATGTTAGAGGAGTCAGAAGTTCATCCCATGGCGCGGTGTTTCTCCTTATCACCTTGTGCTTCTGTTTTAGATTAATGGGGGAAAGGCTGAACCAGGAGTTGTGTGCTCTCCAGAGTACCATTGATTGATCTGGAAACTTAAAACATTGTGACCATTAGGATGACTTATGGTCCCTACTTTTGAACATAATTCTGAATTCATAGTATGGAAGTTTACCAGGGATTTTTAGAACAAAAATTCTAACTATTCATAACTTCCTTATTGTAGTGGGCAAGCCTGGCTGAACTGAGAACTGCTGAAGCAAGGCAAATGGCTTGTGATGAACTGTTCACAAATGAAGAAGAGGAATACTGCCTCTATGAAGCTGTAAAATTTCTAATGCTAAACAGAGCCATTGAACTATATGATGATAAAGAGAAGGGAAAGGAAGTACCATTTTTCTCTGTGCTCCTGTTTGCTCGGGACACATCGAATGACCCTGGACAGCTGCTGAGGAACCACTTAAACCAGGTGGGACACACTGGTGGCCTTGAACAGGTGAGTTGTGTCTTTGGGAGTGTATTACCTCAAAACATAGCAGAGTTAACTGTCAAACATCTCACAGTGTTTGTAGGTCAGGAATTTAGGATCAGCTTAGGTGGTTGTGGTCAAGGGTCACATGAGATTTAACCATGTTGTTTGGGGCTACAGTCTTCCTTGGGGTTGAAGGATGTACTTCCATGGCCTATTGACGTGGCTCTTGACAGGGGTCCTTAGTTCCTTATAGTTAACAGGAGGGTATGGTTCCTTACCACAGGGCTTCTTGGGTGTCCTCACGATATGGCAGCTGACTTTTCTCAGAGTGATCCAAGCAGAGAGCAGGGAAGTCTCACACTGTCACTTATACCATATTCTGTTTGTTAGAAGCCAGTCACTAAATCCATTCAACTCTCAAGAGGAGGGGAATTGAGCTCTACCCTTTCAAGTGAGGTATGTCGAAGACGTGTAGTCCTGTTTTATAGCTGCTACCAATATCATCCTGGGCTTTCTTCTGCAGGGTGATGGATATGATTAGTACCCTTGGCTCTGGAAGGCTAGACATAAATGAAGCACATGGAGGAGTCATTTGAAGGTCTTGTTTAATCTTGGCAGCTATTGTCAGTAGAGCTCAGGCTCTCTTGCCTCTTATATAGATGCCCATAACAGTCTTGTTCTTTAAGCCAACAGTTGAGTCACCACACCTTGAATAGCCGTCCACTAAAGAACCCTTGAGGCTGTCCATCCAAAGTGCCCCTTCCTCCGTATGTGGCAGACTCTCATACCACTTTTCCTGAAAAGGCCCGAGTGCCAGGACAGATATTGCAAGGAATAGAGAGCTGAGTTGAGTTCCTCCCTGAGTCATCCTGGTGGGTGGAAATCTGTTCCATTGTTTTTCTCAGTGTGCCACTGCTGGGCCAGGCAGGATGATTAATGTAAGAAATTATCTGTATGCATAATGTGGATTGCTCACATCTCCTGAACCATTGCTAATACCTTGTAATAAAAAGCCTGGGAGATTGTGGTTCGCATGTTAGACTGAAGTTAGTCCTTCTGAGATCCTGCAAGGTCTGCTAAGTGGTGTCCATTCTTCTTTTAATAGCAGCTTTCTTGAAATGTAACTTACATACCAACAAGTTCAAACTTTTAAAGCTTTGAAACTACCAATTTTAGACTATTTTAGACCAATTTACCACCCCCAAAAGACACCTCAAACCCATTAGCAGTTACTCTCCCTTCCATGTAGCCCTGGGAAACCACAAAGCTACTTTCTGTCTCTAGTTTGCCTGTTCTGGGCATTTCATATAAATGCAACCATATACTGTGTGGCATTTTGTGACTGGCTTCCTTCACTTAGCATAATGTTTTTAAGATTCATCCACATACTGCTGCATGGATCAGTACTTCATTCCTTCTTATTGAAAAGTAACATACCATTGTATGATTGTATTGTATTTATTCATTTGTCAGTATGACAGGTATTCAGGTTGCCTCCACCTTCTAGTTACTAGGAATAATCCTGTTATGGACATTCAGGGATGACTTTTTGTGTGGACACATGTTCTCTTGGTTATATGCTAGGAGTAGAGTTGCTGGGGCGGATGGTGATCCTTTATTGAACATTATGAGGAATAGCCAAACTGCATTTTAAAATAGTTTGTGCCAGTTTACATTCCTACCAGCCATGAATTAGTGTCCTATTTCTCCACATCTTCACTAGCATTTTTACTATCTTTTTAAAAAATTGAGGTGAAGTTCACATAACATAAATAATCATTTCGAAGTGTATAACTCATTGGCATTCAGTACATTTATGTTGCTACGGGATCACCACCCATAGGAAGTCCAAAATATTTTTATCACCCCCAAAGAAAACCCTGTATCCTTTAGGGAGTCTCACTTCCCATTGTCATCTGGCTTTTAAAAATATCTTTTTATTATTATTATTATTATTTTATTTATTTATTTATTTGGTACCAGGGATTGAACTCAGGGGCACTTGAGCCACATCCCCAGCCCTTTTTTGTATTTTATTAGAGACAGGGTCTCACTGAGTTGCTAAGTGCCTCACTGTTGGGGAGGCTGGCTTTGAACTCGCGATCCTCCTGCCTCAGCCTCCCAAGTGCTGGGATTACAGGCGTGCGCCACTGTGCCCGGCTTTTTTTTATTATATTTTTAGTTGTATTTGAACACAGTACCTTTATTTTATTTTTATGTGGTGCTGAGGATCAAATCCAGTGCCTCCCACGTGCTAGGCAAGTGCTCTACCACTGAGCTACAACCCCAGCCCCTGACTTTTTTATTATAGCCATTCTAGTGGGTGTGAAGTGGTATCTCATTGTGGTTTTGATTTACTTTTCTCTAATTATTTAGGATGTTGAACATCTTTTCATGTGCTAATTTGGCCACTTATATATCTTCTTTGGAGGCACGTCTTTGAGATCCTTTGCCCAATATTTAAACGAGTGTGTGTGTGTGTGTGTAAAATATATATATTTTTAATACCTTTGTTTTATTTATTTATTTATTTATTTATTTATTTTTATGTGGTGCTGAGGATCAAACCCAGTGCCTCTCACATGTGAGGCAAGTGCTCAACCACTGAGCTACAACCCCAGCCCCTGGTTATATATATTTTTTAATTGTTGAATTTAAGTATCCTTTTATATAGTCTGGATGTGGGTCCCTTACTAAGTGTATGCTCTATTCTTGACTATCCTTTTTTTTTTAAAAAATAAGAGTTGGGGCTGGGTCCAAAGGAGAGGAGGAGAAAGGTTGCAGTGTCAGCCACTGCTGTGTTCATGGTCAGGGATAATAGACGGAGCATGGATGGTATTAGGCCCCCGTCTTTTGATGTGGCTTCCTTAAGAATCCCATTTGCTCTTTTTTCCCAGGTTGAAATGTTCCTTCTTGCCTATGCTGTGCGCCACACCATCCAGGTGTACCGGCTGTCCAAGTACAACACTGAAGAGTTCATTACAATCTATCCCACTGACCCACCCAAGGACTGGCCAGTGGTGACCCTCATTGCTGAGGATGATCGGCACTATAATATCCCTGTCAGAGTATGTGAGGAGACAAGTCTGTGAGAGACACACCTGCCTGGACAGCCTGGGGACATGGCAGAAGTGCACAGGCAGCTTCTGCAGGTCTCTAAGAACAGACTGTGAGAACTCTTGGGACCCTGGGAGCCACATTGGACTGGGGTGTTCTGAAGACTAATTTTTCATTATAAGAACAACTGTTTTCCTTTATCTGGGACCCAGTGTGTTTCACTGGGACCTTCAGACCTTTGGAAGGTCCAGATTGCATCTCTGTAAGGCAAATACTTTTGTATTGGAGGAAACTCATTTTGAAAAATATGTTCATATCTCAAATCAAAATTGTCTCTACTGGTAAACTGGCTTTTAAGCTATAAGATGGTAATTTTTCTTTGGTGGAAATGGGTCTCTGTAGTGATCTTTCTATGCAGTCTGCTTAAGTGGTACAATTCTGGGAGATTTGTTAATGGCGCAGTCAGAGCATCCTTTTTGAGATTCTCATCATCTTCTTATGGAGGGATGAGCAGTGGTTTGGATTTACATATTAAGTAATGCTATTTTAAGCAGATGGTCTCATAGAAGATGAAGAATTGGTCCCCAGAGTGGGTTATTTGGAGGCTTTTTTGAAGTTTGGAGGAGCCGCAGGTGAATCTAGACCATTTTGCTCCATGTGAGTGTGACAGGTGTTACTGTCAATATGCCAGAGTCTGGGATGTGGTGCAGATAGTGCCCTGTTATCATGGATGAATGTTACTTGTAGTTGTACTTCAGTGTCAGAGGGTGCTAATTATTCTAAAGTTCCAAAGAGTCACAGTTTTATAGTTAAAACAGAGCTTATATCCACCCATGTTTTTAGAGGAGGAATCCAAGGCTGTATGATTTCAGTCATTGCTCAGAGTTCAGAGGTGGGGACAAGCTGGGCTTCTGATCTTCCTGTGCCCTTTTCATGCTGTGTTTAAGGTAGCATCGTTGCCAAATCCATGTAATGGATTGATGTCCTGTCTGCTGGCAGGGGATAACAGCAACCAACCTGAGGTTTTTCCTGAGTAAGCTAAAACAAGAGTGTGCAGTACACATGGGTGCAGAAGGGTGGCTGAGCCGCATGTGCCCTTGATTTGGCTCGGCAGCCTGCGAGAAGCAGTGACGGCCTGTGGCCTGCTGGGCACAGGCGAGGTGTTGACTGGAGCTGCTGAAGGGGCAGTGCTGGTCTGCAAGGGCTGTGGACTGTGGTCATTGATCATGTGAACCAGGCGCATCGCTCTTCAGCATTCTGTTGGCAGCACCTGAATTGGCTCAACATTTGTGGAGGTGATGTTTCCCTCAAGTACTGAGCTTATTTTATAATAATTAAAATCTATTTGATCTAATTTAATACGATTAATAAGTTATCTACTCTGGTTTTGGGGGAGGGTCAAACTTCAAAAAATGGTTTTTCTGTTAATTAAAAATTAAGTCTTAGTTAAGAAAGCTCTCATGCACAAAGTATTCAGACTTACATTAGTACTTTTCCTAGTACCTACTTGGGTGATATTCACCACATTTTACTAGACATGCATCGATTAGCATTTTGAATCAAATTCTCTAAATGTATGTGAATACTTCAGAGAGGCTTTGTGCTTTTCATGGTGAAATACAGTGGTATCTTGAGTAAGGAGGTACCTAGAAGCCAAATTAAAGTAATAATAATGACTTCTTGGCTTTGAGAGTTCAGTTTAGTATTTATAATTATATAACAGGAAATGTTTACCATTCATTTATGAGCATTTTTTTTTAGAGCACAGCTTGAAATATTTAAATTGTACATGGCAATAGGGATTTGTGCCCTTGGGATATGTTGAATCTGTCCATTGGTTCATACACACAATTGAATGTGAATAATACAGTATTAAAACTCATGATTAATGCATTTTGAAAATGTTCTAATCTTAGTGAACTTGAACTGGACTTCTGGGCAATTTGCTTACATTTTATATTTAAATCTAGTTCTTTTATATGATATTGTTAAGAGTGTGCAGAAATTGTAGTCCTAGCCACCACATTGGTAAAAATTTAAGTGTGTGTTTATTTTATGTTGCTTTTTGTCCAGAGACCTCTCACACTCTGGTATCAGACTGTCATCCAGGTTTAGCAGAATGATAACACCAGAGAAGAAAAGCTTTCAAAGAAATAGTACTTAATGAAATAGAAATGATTAGTCCATTTAAAAATTCTTTTTTGTTGTTGTTGTTGTAGTATACAATTTCAGTTGCCCAGAGTCTTTATTTCATTTCTCATCCTTAGACTTGAACTGGTAGAGTGACATCAACAGAATAGAAATTGAATTAAGATAAAAATGGATTCAAGAGAATCATCTACTTAGAGGGATCTTTAAAATGGTAAGATGTTCTAGAAGGTGGCAAGGTAGTGAGAACTACGCTACGCTTACTTTCTATCTCAGAGTTTATTGCAAAAGTTCAGAAGTTTTGAGACCCCATGATATTGGCAGAAAAATTATTTACATGTTAAACAGGACTGACAACCCTTTGAGCTCTTTTAAGGTACATTTAAACCTAAAAGCATTTCTCGGTGTCATGTCACATGGAATTAACATTGGTTTTCCAGAATATTTTCAGATTCTCCTCCTCGCCTGAACTTCTGGATGTACAACATCCACTCCTGCACTAGGATCAGTGATGGCAGCAGTGTCAGGGAGCAGGCAGCAGCTATGGTCTCTGGCTGGTGATTTGGACATTTGTGGGGTTTGGTCTGTGGTGTTGCCTTTTCTCTTCTCTAGAATATCGCATATGAAAATGTTTTTAAGTGCACAGAGCAGGATTAATACTGTTTTCTTTATATAGCCACTTGCACTTATATTACACTATAGTATATTCTCTTAATGTCTAATAAGATGTTTTTCTTGGTTAAGGAAAGCAGATATTGGTTTTGAATCCTTTTGTTTCACTCCCCTCTAGTTTTAGTTTATCAGGTAAAATCTCAGGCCACATGAATTGATAACACCTCTTTTGAAAGAAGCATTTGTTTTGAGAAAAGCATCTCGAAAGAAGATTTTTATGGGCTTCATCTTTTTTTCCTCTTCTTTTGGGAAGAGGCTCTGTGTGTTCTTCCTGTCCTCCCCCTCATCCCAAGGTTCAGTTCTAAGAGTCAGTAGTCTACTTTTTTGAAGACTTGCCAGTTAGTGACTGAGGTGCTGTGTCACCTTTAATGATATAGTGCCCCTTCCATCTGAACATATACATAGGACTTACACAGCTGTGTCTTCTTTTGATATTAAAATATGGCTTGGTCATTTTTTAAATGTGTTTTTCTTAAGCATGTACTTGCAGGTTCTCCCTTTTGAAGACCAGAAAATATAAACCACTGGGGAATCACTTGTAGGTATGCACAAAAATGCCTTAATTTAAGATCTGTGACTGCTAGAAAAATAAAAAGAAAGCCTTCAGTGCATGTGAGGTGAATCTGAAATGTGGATGAAACACATAAAATCCCCAAATAGTATAGCAAGGCAGGTTAAAAGATCTAGTAATTTTAAAATGGCCTAAGGAGGGACTGGGGTTTTGGCTTAGTGGTGGAGCGCTTGCCTGGTATGTGTGAGGCACTGGGTTTGATTCTCAGCATCATATATAAATAAATAAATAAGGACTGGGTAGAGTGCTTGCCTAACAAGCACAAGGCCCTGGGTTCAGTCCCCAGCAACACACACATACACACACACACACACACACACACACACACACACTAAATAAATAAATAAATAAATAAAATCAAGGTTTAAAAAAAAAAACCACAAAAACGAATGCTTTAAAAAAAAAAAAAAATGAGCCAGGCACAGTGGTGCACGCCTGTAATCCCAGCACTTGAGGGGCTGAGGCAGGAGGATCATGAGTTCAAAGCCAGCCTCAGCAATGGCGAGCGAGGCTCTTAGCAACTCAGTGAGACCCTGTCTCTAATAAATTACAGAAAAAGGGCTGGGGATGTGGCCCAGTGGTCGAGTGTCCCTGAGTTTAATCCCCGCTACCAAAAAAAAAAAAAAAAAAAAAAAAAAAAGCCTAAGAAACTGAGAAGAAGTGAGGAAGAAGAACTGATTTTAGAATAAAATGTCATAAATACAGAACAGTATACACGGAAGGTAAGATTTTCTGTGCTTAGTTTTTTTTAATTGGTTATTTTTAGTTGTGCTTAGGTTTTTTTTTTTTTAATATTTTTAGTTGTAGGTGGGCACGATATGTTTATTTTATTTCTATGTGGTGCTGAGAGTTGAACCCAGTGCCCCACATGTGCCAGGCAAGCACTCTACCACTGAGCCACAATCCCAGCCCTGTGCTTAGATTTTAAAAGGACAAGAATCTGAATGAATGGGAGGACTTAATGTGCATGGATTCCACAAATTCATATTTCTAAAATATAAGTCCTCTATTTAAGAGAAGTATAGTCTTGGATGCATAGCTTCTTTGGGAAACATTTTTGATCTCTCCTAGGGGGATGGAGAGAACAGGGAGCCAGCACCAAGCTGTGCAATGGTTTAATGAGGTTGTGGGGAAGGACATAGGCAACTGATTATTAATGGTCTTGTAATTCAGTTTTTATAACCTAGAGCCATGAAAAGCATCAAACTCAATTGGTTTGGCCATCTGCCATCCCTGGCTTTTTCTGGAGGTAGTAGCTGTAGGAGCCAGGTGGGTTTGGCCGTGACCAGAAGAGAGGTATGTGGGTACTTTTTTGTGTGTATGCCCATGCAAACTGGCCTACAGTCACCGCATGCCTTTCTTTATGCAGGTGATAGCCCCATAGCTTGGGACCCAGTAGTATTCTGGGAGGGAGGATGTGAGCTGTCCCATGTGCGTGTGTTTTCTTTCTTTCTTTTTTTCTTTAAACAACAAATTGAAATTTATAATTGGGAATGGTAAAATGAATTGGTATGTATATTTAAGATATGGTGGCCATTAAGTCTGGAAACATGTTAATCATACTGAAATATCGAATCAGTAGGCCATTTATTATGTCTCTCTTCCCAGGCCTCCTTATAGCATTTTGAATGCTCAGAGGCTTCAATAGCATTAGTGGAGGAGGACACTGATGGGAGTTTAATTTCAGTTAAGCTCATTGATTTCTTAGGTGTAAGTTTGTGTCAGGAATGAAATTGACAAATATGAGTCAATACAAGAAAAGGACACTGGATCCAAAATATCCACAGTCTTGGTAATTATTTTCCTAGTAACCAAAGGTGCTTGAGCTTAATTATAACTTCAAAATAATTTTTTACTTAGTTTTAGGAACTTTCACTTATATATTGAGACATGCCTTGATCTATATTCGCATAAGTGGTGCTAAAAATACAGTACCCTTTATAAGAACCTCAGGAATCCACGGTGATGGTGATGACTTGGGAGTATTTCAATATGGGAACACAGCCAGGATGAATGTATTTGAGGTATCTCTTCTCATTTTCATTGTATTTATGAAACTCTTTTAGTATTGTTACCTGCTTTTGGCAGTTTCTAACTTTTGATGTTGTGGATTTGAGGAGGATAACAACCCAATTTTATAATTTCTGCCAGAGTTGATGGTGTTTTTCTTCCACGGGGGAATGCGCCATGAAGGGAGAGTGGCCATGTGAACCTGGCCGTGCTAGCCCCCAGCTTGTCTAACATCATCTCCTCTGTCTGCACTGTAAGATGTCTGAACTTGTTGGAAATTTCTCCTTTTTTGAAAAACATGCCCCCGAGGTTCTGCACAGTTTGAGGCTTTGCTTCCCACTGGCAAACTCATCTAGATGCCTGACTCATGGGGCAAGAGTTTCCTGTCACTTGTTGAGTCTCTCTCTCGTCTTCACTGTAGGGGCCAATCCTACTCTGGGGTTTTGCTGTTGATCCCCTTTAGCAAACCTGGATGCTGAGGATTGTAAAAATAAATAACTAAAAATAAAACTCAGAAGCCTGGCTGTGTCACTGTAGTTAAATGCTTGCTTTTGAGGACTTTGGCAGATTATGATCGGATGCTTTAACTTTCCAGCACCCCAGGGCAGGCCTGTGATGTCCAGAAGCTGTCTCTTGACCTCACCCCTGCCCTTTGGAGTGGAGGAATCAATTGTGGGGAGGCGTTGTTGGGCAGTGATTGAGTTAGATGAGATGAAGTAATTAGCACATACCTTCAAAAATGGTGTACAGTTTTGGACTTTGGTTTGGATTAGTGAGCAGTCCCACTACTCTATTCTAACAGGGTTGAGTGGGGGTGAGTTACTGAACCCCCTTAAATCGCAGTGTCTTCAACTTTACCTTGCACAATCTTATCTTGGGTGCTGGTGTGGATTAAGTTAGATGCCAGCATGTAACAGACTTAGAGGAAGATCCCCTTGGCCTGCAAGAGCAGGGCTGCAGCCAAAATTCTGACCCAGCCTTGCTGTGTGTTTGCCAAGTGAGGCCTGCTGTGAACCATTTCAACTACTGGAAATGTGATAGCAAGAACCTGTACGTGTTGCATATGAGTTAGGATGTCACCGAAAGAAGTTAATAATCTAAAGATGGGGCAAGATGTTCACAGGTATCTCAAGAGTAGAGAATAAAGGATGAGCCAGCAGAGTTGTGCCTTCCTCCTAGTCAAAGAACTGGTAAGGGGCTGGGGCTGTGGATCAGTGGTAGAGTGCTTGCCTAGCATGTGTGAGGCACTGGGTTTGATTCTCAGCACCACATATAAATAAATGAAATAAAGTCCATTAACAACTAAAAAATGTTAAAAAAAAAAAAAACAAAACAAAAACTGCTGAGTCTGAAGTTTTACAAGATGGTGCTGGGCTTCTGAAGGATCTACTGGACCTATTGGGCGTCCCTTAGAAAACAGTGTTAAGCTGGTAATGGGCAGCAAAATGACCTCTGTGATAAACAGCAACCACAAACCATTCTCCTCCTTCACTGTCCCGTTCATGTGAGTTCATCAGCTTTTTCAGTGTTGCATATAAATACACTTTCTCCCTCTCCTTGTCTTGAGTTATGGTGCTTAGCTCAACTTTAGGCCAGTACTTCTTGCACTCCTCCTCCTTGGCCTTCTTTCACCCTCGGAGAGGAGAAAAAAACTGTGGTCCTGACAGTAGGTCTTCTGGAAGCCCTTCTGAAGGTTTTTTTACTACCACCAAACGGTAAAGAGAAGCCCAGCTGCTTTACGTGTGTTTAAACAAGCAGGTATTTATCTCGTACGTTTCCACTCATTCCTCTGCCTTGCCCAAAGCTTGGGCATTCTTTCTGCAGTTTCTCTTATTTCTTCCTCCTTTTTTCTGGGTTTTATTGCCTGTTTATACTCTTTGTCTGTTACATTGTCTGTTTCCCTAGTTGAGTGTGTTCTCAAAACCTCTGCCAAATTGTCCTCTAGAATGGTCCTGTTGATTTATAGGCCCTCGCCAACACTGAGCTTTATCAAACTTTCTGATCTTTGCTGGGTCGAGAGTTGAAAGTTCAATTTGCATTTCTTTACTTTTGAGTAAAGTAGAGCATATGTTCATTTGTACCAGCTACTTGCAGGTCATTTTCTAGGAGCCATCTGTTCATGTCCCTTGCCCAACAGTTATATGTTCTATATTTGTGTTTCACAGAAGACAGGTATTGTAGGGACATGAAGGAAAGACAGACTGAAGGGCAATTGGGGATCCTCATAGAGCTCTTTGATTGTGAGAAACAAGAACTCGGTTATCTTAGTTTGTGGAGGGCTTGTCCTTCTTTGGAGATAAGAAAAGGACCTTAAAGATGTGAGGAAAGGCCATTGTACAGGTGTCCTGGGATCAGAGCATGTTCAAGGGAGAAAGGTACAACTAACTACCTTTGTCCTTTCACCAGAGTGCCTACTCGGGGCTAGGTTTGCTTCCAAGTTCAGGGAGGTAAGCATAGTCCAGCCAAGGCCCACCCCTCTCAACTCCCTTCTGCCCACCCAACCCTCCCTAGCCTTCACCAACCTTCACAGAGCTCTTGCGCCTCCCTAATAAGTGATCTGAACTGTGCGTGGCTCCAGGGATGAAATCACAAAGGAAATTTTTTTTGGTCTTCCATCGTTCAAGATGCATTCAGTGGGAAAACTTCCTCTGCATCCTGTGACTTTGCAGAGTACTCTGGGTAATAGAGCTTACAGTCATATTAACTTGCCAAATGCTATTTGTATTAGTAAGCTCTCTGCAACTATAACAAACCCCTTAGATAATAGACTTACAAAGAAAATGTTTGCTTTGACTCAGTTTTCAAGGTTCCAGCTCATGACAGGAAAGACCCGTTGTGTTTAGGCCTGTGGAGAGGCCGCATGTCATGGCAGAAGCCTGTGGTAGAACAAAACCACCCGCCTCTTGGCCAGGGAGCAGAAGGAAGAAGAGGCGAGGGTCCTCTGGTCCCTTTCAAGGGCATGGCCCCTGTGACCTAAAGACCTCCCACTGGGCACCACCTCCCAGTAGCCCTGCCCTGGGCACCACGCCGTTAGTACATGGACATTTAAGAGCATTCAAGAGCCAACTCATATCCCTTTTCTACTTAAGAAGTTGGAACAGCCCAACTGTGTCAGAGCCACGACTAATGGCTGACTGCCCTGTCTGGCCCTCCGCAGTTGAAATGGGAGGAGGGAGGCTAGGGGAGGGAGGGAGCAAAGGTCTTAACTTTTGATAGCTGTCCTAAACTGGCCTCCCCGCCTAGGCCTGAGCAGGCTTAGCTCATGTTCTTTCTTCCTGTCATGGGTACTTTCAGGGATCTTTGGAGACCCCTGTATCCCCACTTGTCCCCAGTTCAGAGCCTCTCATTGACAGCTGCCCCATTGTGCCAATGCTCTGTACTCTGACCTACTTCTTCCTTGGCAGTTTCTCAGAATCCAGTGACAACCTAGCTTCTTTGTGCTGAGCCTTGCTCATACCCCTCCCCCAATGTAGTGCTGTTGGACAGGCCTAAATATGACCCCAGGCCCACCTAGTGATCATGGTGGCCAGGTCTAAGCAAGGAAAAGACATTTGCACCCCGTCCCTGTCACATGTGGCTTATGCAAGGCAGCCTCCATGCACCTCTTGCATCAGATTCAACGGGTGAGTCAGACATCAGGCCCCTGAGTCCTGGCACTGTTGGGGCCAGTTCAAGCTCTCTGAATGGCTCCTGAAAAGCCCTGTCACTCAAAGTTATTAAGAGGTCCCTCCCAAGCCAAGACACACACCCTTGAGTGGAGTGGGACTCAGTACAGATCTCTGCAAAGAAACCATCTCTGCAAATTCTCTTTAAAAAATCTCTTGGCGGGGGGGGGGGGGGGGGCAATCTCTAGGTCCTTTGTGCCCTCATTGTGGATAGAGAATGGTAGAGTTAAGACTCTGGAGCAGGAAGCTGGTCCACCATCAGGAGTCCCTGTTTTGTTGTTGCTTCTCAGTAGCTCTTCATCCTTTGTGCTGGCTAGGTTCTTGTTTTCTGTGCAGAGCCTGGGTAGGCTGATATACTTCTACAGAAGTGCCAGGTTGGCCTTGCAACCATCCATGCCAAGAGCAAGAATGGCCAGTCTAGAAAAGCAGGCTGGGGTGCCTTAGAACTGTCTCTGCAGTGGAGGAAGGGGAGCAGGGGAATGAGGGGACTTCTGGGAATGGGTGTGTAGGTGGGGTGCGGCACAACTCTAGGAGGTGTCATTTACATCATATCCTGTGGACAAACAAGCCTAGAGAAGAAAGACCAGTCTGGAGGCTTCTGTAACACCCAGGCCCAAGGTAAGCAGGAGTATCTGAGATAAGCTGTGGGACTAGAGGGAAACTGGGAGTGGGAGAGACCAGGAGGCAGCCCTGGCGGGATTAGGGTCTTGGGTTGGATCTGGAGTAGGTTTCTGGGTGACTGCTGATGTGATTCCTTTGATGAGAAGTCAGGAGAAATTGGGAGGGGTGGGCGAGAGGTATGCAGGGAGGGGCTATGAGGCCAAGGCCTCTCTGGAACCCCCAGAGGAGATGTTGGGTGGTGACTGAGGATGTGGGTCTGAAGCTTGCAAACAAGTCAGGGCTGGAGAACAGACTTGGGGATCACCAGGGTGTGTTTAGAAATGGAAATGGGCCCAGGTTTAAGGCACTGGAAGCCTGTAGAACTGGATTCCCAACTAAGGTGGAAGGGGTCTGTGGACCACTTTTATTTTCCACAGAGCTGAATTAAATAGCATTGGGAGGCATGGTTGCAGGCTGAGGAGGGCTGCTGTTTTCTGGTGACTGAGGCATCTGGGGTGCCTTAGAACTGTCTCTGCAGTGGAGGAAGGGGAGCAGGGGTGGTAGAACCAGCTGGGTTAGGTTGTGGCCTCACTGCAAGGAACTTGCAAGGATCTGTCCACAGATGGCCAGTTCTCCTTGGCCTTTAGACCCAGAGAACTTTCTCCATAAGACAGGTGAAAAGTCTGACAGGAGTCTCCGGTATACAGCATAATGTAAAAGTTCGAAGATAATTACTCCATTTGTTCAAGAGTTTCTGAGCCTGAGATAAAATTAGACTTTGTTTCATGAAAGTTCTAGTTTTTTTTTCTTTGTTGAAGGAAACCAAACCATTCATAGATTCCTGTGACTTGGGAGATTAGACGTGCCACGTCTCTTCCTGAGTTGCCATCAATCACACTGCAAATCTTGATATCCCAGTAGATCATAAAAGCTGTAGGAGGCTGATCCAGGGGCACTAGTCACTTGCCTGACTCCTGGGTCATAATCAGAGGGACAGAGCAAGGATCCACAGTTCATGATTTTTTTCCTTTTGTGTGAACACCTGTGTGTTGAACTGTGAAGTTAGCATGGCATTTCCTGGCTTGCATTGTTCAGGTGAGGGGGCAGAAAGATACAAGTAAGGCAATTTCCCCTCCACCCACAGTGCTTTTGATAGTGTCAAAAAGGAAAGCTTGGGGGAGGGCAGTTTTCTCCATGGTCTGAGCAAAACTCCACAGTTAGGCCAGTGGGAGCACACAGGATACTCAGGAAGGGATGCAGGTGAGAGCTACTAGGAGATACTTCAGGAGTTGATGGAACTCCGCTGGTGGACGTGGGTCATGTAGGAGGTGATACATATGACTCATCTATACCCAGATGACGGAAAGTCTGGGGTGGGTAGGGTGTTACAGACTTGCTTCTCATGGTAGTGCTGCTCCCCACAGCAAAAATTAATGCTGCTTGGGTCACCACAGCTCCACACTGTCTTCAAGGCAGCCAAGAACCAAACATACCCTGACATTGCTGGGCATGAAGAGAGGCATGTCCCAAGAACTATGGGTGGAAACCAAGATGGCACCTTAAGACTTCAAAGATATGGCCAGTGTAAGAGAAGCATGGTAGGGGTAGCTGGGATTTTAACTGTAAAATGTAATAGAGGAATAAAGAAGAAAAATTTCAATCTTGAGCAAGTCAGTGGGAGGCTTATAATTTAGGGATTATAGATCTATAATAAAACACTTAATATGAGTAGGCTAAAGAAGTAAGAGCCATCTTTGAGATGAAGATGTTGTATTTAAAAAAAAAATAATAATAATAATGCTGGGCACAGTGGCACATGCTTATAATCCCAGTGACTTGGGAAGCCGAGACAGGAGGATTGCAAGTTTGAGGCCAGCTTCAGCAACTTGGTGAAAACTTGTCCCAAAAAATAAAAAGAGCTAGGGACATAGCTCAGTGGTAAAGTGCCCCTGGGTTCTGAAGGGCAAAACATCACACCAGCTGTGCCGCCAAGAGATTTATTCAACAGCTTTCGTGGCTGGTAGCAAAACCGGAGAAGAGGTGCTCTGGTCTAAGTTTGAAGAGGTGCTGAGAGAGGGGAGTCAGGGAGAAGGGAGTGTGCAAGCTCTGGTGGGAGAGGGGAGTCACGGAGAGGGGAGTGTGCAAGCTCTGGACAGAAGGTGGGTGCTTGGTCGCACCGGCTAGGATCTCTGGAGCTATCAGCTAAAGCAGCTGCTGTCTGGTTGGAGGCTGGAGCTGTCAGCTGGGAGCGGCTGTGAAGGCATGGCTGGAGCTGCCAGCGATGGGTCTGGAGCGATGGGTGCCCGCTGGGCAGCTGCCGTAGGCTGGAGGCGATGGGTCTGGAGCTGCTGCAGTGGCTTCCTCCTCTCCGCAGCGATGAGCTGATGTGTCTTGAGTGGCTTCCTCCTCTCAGCAGCAATGAGCTGATGTTGTGTGTCTCTGTGTGAGTGTGTTCTGAGTCTCTCGAACAGGGCCCTATATAAGGATTTCTGGTGGGAGATGCACCAGAGCAACCCCAACGCCATTGGCTCTTTGCCCATATAACAGGGCGACCTTTAAGCCTATTGGCTCTTGCCTGGGAAAAAGAAACATCCTGCCTGGAGAATGAAACAAGGTTGCTTTGCTCAGGATGTGGAAAACTCTGGAGGGGGGAGGGTAGCCCATCTATCATTCCCTCTTTTTGTTTTCTTAGGAAGTTGGATGTCATGTGTCAGTCTGGCTACTTCCTACTGAAATGGGGCAACGTGGGGTGTTATGGGGGGGATATGACAAGACAGGTAGGTCAGGCTTGAGGGCAAAAAGGATTTCCAGGAGGTTGGCACCAAAAAGATGAATTCGCCCTGAGGTGATGAGAAGTAACAGGTGATCCCTAAGGAGAAGCTGGTTAAAGGTTCAGAACAAGAAAGACAAAAAATTAAGAAAATTTAAAAGGGTGTAAGAGTCTATACGAGCTGTGGAGAAGGAAGGGCTGCAAAGGAGAAGATAGAGATTTAAGGTAGGGTACGGTATAGGGGCGGCCTGTCCGTGGGATCAAAATCAAGAAAGGAGGGGGATGGTAGGAGAGCAGCTGGTTGACAGGCTAGGAGATATCTTCAGGGTTGCAGCGGGTACAGAGTGAGGGATTCGAATGGAGGAGGAGAAGGCCTGAACATATGGAATCTACCCATGTTTTTGATCGCTCACAGAAGTTGAAAAGATCTCAGTATAGAGGGATCCAGGGACCCAGAAGCAGGCCATTTGTTTTGGTTATCTAAGGGGTATGTGGGCCAATCTTGGGTGCAAAACTTGGTAAGTCTTGTTGGTTGTATATCGGGAGTTAGGCCAAGAGTGGCTAGGTTGTTTAAGAGGCATTGTAGAGGGGAGTTGGCTGGGAGGGATCGGAGTGGGTATGAGAGTGACAAATAGTGAGTGATAGCAAAACCAAAGAAGAGAGTGAGGATGAGAGCAAAGAAGAGAGTGATCGGAGGGTAGTCGGCCAGGAGGGATAGGAGTGGGTCAGCCGGGAGGGGTGAAGAAGCAGCAGCAGCAGCAGAAGAAGCCCCCATTTTCCCGTTCTGAACGGGAGAGACATATTATCCTGAGGAGTGTCCCCCTCAAGGTATATATATCAGAGAGATCCAAGTCCATGAGACCCAGTCGTCACTGGAGTCAGACAGACATGGGGGGGCTGGGATTGTGGCTCAGCGGTAGAGCGCTCGCCTAGTATATGCACGGCCTGCATTCGATCCTCAGCACCACGTAAAAATAAATGCATTGTGTACAACTAAAGCAAATAAATAAATATTAAAAAAAAAAAAAAAAAAAAAAAAAACAGACATGGGGTCCAAAGGGACCGAAGAACAATGGGCCACCCTGTGCAGGGATTTTCCGTGTCCCGTCCCGAACGGGAAGGAGAGACCCAAGTCCGGAGGCCAGAGGCCGAAAAAAGGGCTTTCTTCAACTGTTCCCAGGAAAGGAGAGAGAGAGAGGGAGAGAGAGAGAGAGCAAGCGCGAGCGTGAGAGAGAGAGCTCCTTGAGGTCCACTGTGACCATGAAGGTCTAGGTGGGATGCAGTCCCCGCCGTATGGGCCACAAGCAGGGCTGCCGGACGATCAACGGTCAGTTCCTACTGTGAAAGGCCCAATGGGTTTAGGAGCTCTGGGGATGAGGAGACCTACCCAGGAAAGGGAGGGAGAGAGACAAAAAGAGCAAGAGCTCCTGAGGTCCACTGTGACTATGAAGGTGGGGTGCAAGTTTGAGGCCAGCTTCAGCAACTTGGTGAAAACTTGTCCCCCAAAATAAAAAGATCTCGGGACATAGCTCAGTGGTAAAGTGCCCCTGGGTTCAATCCCCAGTACCAAAAAAAAAAAAAAAAAAATAACAAAACAAAAAACTTTTTTTATAAAGACGGATAGGAGCAAGCCTCTTAGATGTGGGCTGGAGGAGTTTCAGATTGTGCTCTTTTCACACTCAACTGATTTTGGGATTCCCACTGTAAGAGGAGTATAGAGAAGTTAGGGTTCAGAGAAGTACTTTCAGTATTACTAAAATTGTGGGAAGTAAAAATCATTTTAATACGAAATAGAATCTGAAGAAACAGGTTATATTAAAATAAGACAGGGAGTAGGAGAACTACCCAATGCTCAGAGGTTGTTTTAGTTACCACAGCAAAGGGTCAAATTTTAATATCATGTAAATTTGAAATGGGGAAATTGTAGTCAGGATTAGGAATTAAATAACTTGTGAGTAAACAGACTAATGTTGAATAAGAAAATCAAGAAACTGAATCTTTATTATCTGCCAACTGTTTAATAAGCTTTATTTAAAGTAAAATTAGAGTATAAAACCTATTTGAAGTATATGGGTATAAATTAAAAAAACCCGAAAAACAAAATTATATAAATGCTCTTAACAATGCAAAAACTTCCATCTATTAAATATATAAACAATGCTTGTTTAAATGAAGCATATAGTCACACTGACCTGCAGTCAGTTTTAATCAAAGGCTATACAAAAATTTTAATGCAATTGATTTCAACAGTTTAAATTAAACCCATAGTTTTGATGTGAAACTGAAAAGCCTATAAGCTGACAACCACCACAGGTAGAGGAATGACTCCCTGTGGACTTAATTTTGTTAAAAGGAAAAAGAAAAATCTGGATTGCTGCTAATGTTCAGATCTGAAATGAAGACTGAGGTAATTTTATTTTTTCCTTTTTGGATCTCATATGGAGTTCTGAAACTAGATTGGATCTCATATGGAGTTCTGAAACTGGGATGTTAGACCAGGAAGAGGCCTTCACAATAGTGGCTCAAGCCTCTCCCTGGACAGATGGGCCAGGTAAGGCTGAGAGGCGCAAGTGCTATGGAAGGCCATTCTGTGGGCCTGCGGCCTCCAGCTTGGAAGCCCTCCTGTAGTGGGTGAGCATGGGCTTTTTGGTACTGGACAGAATCTGGGGTTTGACTCTCTCCAGTTTTGTGAAGCTATTTGGCTCTTTGGTCATACCAGCCTTAGGGATATACCTTATCAAGACAAAATATATCATTGAATCCAAGAAACAAGGTATTTGCTACCAAAAGCCTTGAGGATATAGCAGCCCTGGGGTAATGGGCCTGCTTTGGTGGGACATGGCCCATGCTGTAGGGTGCTGGGTGATTGTATCTGCTTTGTGAGATGAGGGTGGTATGGACTTGAACTTCGAGAACTGGTTCTTTCAGTCTGTGGGACCTTAGAGTTTACAGCCCCAACTTCAGGGAACTGGAATCCACCTGGCCATAATGTTTTCCCAACTCCAAAGCCACCATGCCTAGGGCTCATAGTTGGGAACATTTGTCTTTAAATCTTATAGTAGTGACCAATCTGTATGTCACGGAATTTTCATGAAGTTGTACAGTTAATGGTCCAACCATTTTTAGCTGGTCTGTTCTCATCTTGGCCTTTCTTTAACCTATAGGAAACCTCATATTTCTGGAGAGAAAGGATTCCTAGTTCTTGTGTGCTTTTGTTTAAATGTCCATATTATAGAAGCTGATATCAAGTCTTATTAGTAAAGTGCACTTGAAATTACATAGCCTAACTTAAAAAGGGTACCATATAAAAAACACTCGCTGAATCTGTGTGTAGCCCACAGCCACCCACGAAAGTACATATATGGGTATATGAAGTCTTTGAGACCCTACTTGATTGCAAAGGAGGCAGAAAAAAATTATCAGTAAGATTAAATATTTTTGAAGGTACCAGGTATACTTTTTCTGAAACCACTTAAACCTGATGAAGATAAATTTTTTTTCTTTTGATGTAGGTGTTCTTCCTAGCAGAAAATTACAACAGATAACAGACCTTAACCTCCCCTCTTGCAGAGAAAATGAAGTTTAAACTTATAGCAAGTTCTCTTCATCTCATTATTTTCTCCTTTTGAAATCCAATAGTAAAGTATATGAATTGTTACCTTTTCTGACTACTGAACGGCATTTGGGTTATTTTGATTGCATAAAATAATTTCTCTCATGCTGAACATTTGTGTAGTAATTTTGGATGTTTGGCCTCTGAAAGGGCAGGCAACAGGGCCTTTTCTTATGTTTTCCTTCAGGTTTTCTCTACATCCTGTTTTATGTGTGGTTAGATCAGCTGATGAGTCACCTGATGTTTTGCAGCTTCAAATGACAGAAATAGAGATTCAAAATAACCACACAGAGGAGTATCTCGGATGTTTACCAAACACATTGCTCACAAACGTGCTTTTCTACGGTGCAAGTGCTTTTTAAAGCACTGTGTGGGGGCCGTGTGAAGGTGGTGGTGTGGAGAATGTAGGCAGGAGCTGCCAGCTGAATGTGCAGTGTGCTCATCTCAGCACAGAGGCCACCACGGCTTTCAGAGTCCTACAGAGCAACTGTAGTGTGCTGCAGTGCAACTTTAGTTACAAAGAAAGGTGTGGGCCAGAACTTAGAATGTAAAAGACCCCTTTTTCTGGACTGTGCACTAGTTTGATGAATGAAGACTTCATGCTAAGTTGAGTGAGCAGCTCACCTGCAGAGCCAGGGGCCAGAAGCTGTGGTTGGTTGGTACAGACCAGTACATGATATACTTTCTGGGTGTTATTTATTTATTTTTGCCATGCTGGGGATCAGTCCCAGGGCATTATACATGTTAGGCAAGTCCCCTACCACTGAGCTACATCCCCCTTGAGACAAGTGCATTTCTCAAGGTAACAATCAAATTGCAACAATATACTTTCTACTTTGCAAACACACACTGCCATTCTCCACTTCAGTATAAAGGGAGAAAAATTGAGTCAAAGGCCATTGACAAATTTTTAGAAAGGAGTATTACAAAGAAAGTTCTTCCATGCCCTGCCCCTTCAGAAGGAGAGATCTCCAAGCAGAATAATTAGCGGGGTGGGAGCAGCTGGCTCTTCTCACTTCCTCCTCTAAAGATACAACTGAATAACTTTTCCCATAATTGGGATATGTCACAACTGTCCCAGCCCTGCCAGATCTAGAAAGGGCTGCAAGTGAGGCTATCCCTGGAGTCCAAAGACCTACCACAGCTTCCTTACTCCCCAGGGAGCACCAAGGTGCCTTTCCTTCTGGGCCTCTGGTCCCCTACACCTCCAAGGTTGTTTCTTGGGAAACTTGGAGTGAAGAAGGAAGTGCTGCAACTGTTGCATCCAAATTTCACTGACCCTCATCTGACATATCTTATCCCGTAGGAAGTGTCTCGTTTCTGAGGGCGTTTCTGAGCAAAACTGCCTGCTAAGGCAGAAAACCCAAATCAAAACCAGAGGAGTATCTTTGGCACAAAACAGGCCCAATGCAGGCAGCAAGTAGGGTGACTTTTACTCAGCAATATAAACAAGTGGCCTTGAGGGCCATTGAAAGACTCCTCAATGGATAAGGGTTTTCTGCCAATGTGCAAATCTCAACGCTCCCTGAGCCTGTGGCCAGCAGGTCTGATCTTTTCATGACTTTCTTGGGGCAGGCCTCATCTAGTTCTGTTTGCTCAGTTCTCTGATGTCTTACAGACGCAGTGTGCTCAGAAAATCCTCACCTAGAGCTATGCTTTGAGCTGCCCAAACTCATTTCTCAGCATTTAGATGGAAATCTGCTTTGTGCCCTTGTGGTTTGAGATTCAGTCTTTCACAGTCCTTGACGTGTGAACCTCACAGGCGCTGTGCTCTTCTAAATCTGTCAGTTGAGGGAACTGTGCAAAACTTAGCATGTTGGAACATTACTTGGGTTAGCAAACTTGAAGGATTGCCCCTAATGACTGAAAAGTGGGGAGAAGTGTCCCCTCTCCCTGTCCCTATCTGGATAATGAAATTCTTGGTGAAAACAGAACATGCCAGCTCAGAGTTCTGCCTTCACATGCTTATTTGGCCATGTCGCAGCAGCCAAGGTAAAGAAAATGTATGAAGAAGCACATGCTTCAAGGTAGAGGGTTTGAACAAGCCCTACAGAAACATAGCTCCCGAGCTGTGGCAGGGGACTGCGTTGCTTTTCGGATTCTTGGGAACTCCAAAGTAACATCATGGCCCATTAATCTTTATCACTAAAGGTGTCTCTGGAGTTACAATTGCATGTCCTAATTGCACAATAAGGAGTTGCTGATTTCCCCTGGATTGAAAGAGAAAGGATTTGCTTTTTCATTTTGCTTTTTAACCCCAGAAGCATGAAATAGTCACACATGTTAAAAAATACTGCTGTTTAATTTTCTAGTCATGTACTTTTAAAAAGCCAATACAATTATATTTTTTTTTCATCTTTTCAGATCTGCCCCTGAAACCACCCCAAAGCAGCTACGCATCTTAATGTTCAGCACTCAGACATATAATGGAGGAAAAGCTGCTCTGAGGAAGCATGTAAGGACTTGTCCCTGTGCGGGGCACATCCGAGGGGCACCAAGTGCCCCCAAACAGGAATGCAGCCCTGTGAGGTTCACAGCCAACTTTATGCCCTTACAGCCTTTTTTCTCTGAGGAACAGTACGGTTACACAGCACTGAAAACAATAAACACAACAGGACCGCCTTTTCCTCTTTTGCCCTTCAGGCTCACACACTCATTCCCACTCTTGTCTACACAATTTGTTCCTGGGTTACCCATGACCCAGAATAGTTCTCTGGTCATTTACGGACCCTTACATTCATATACAAACAAGGGATTTTGTAAAACGGCTGCAAATAAGATACAATGGTCAGTGATACAATACCATTCAAACTGCAGGTATGTGGAACACGCAAGCCATCGCCGTATAGTATTAGAGACATTTTATTGAAAATGCGAAAATAGGAAATGTATTATAGCCTAAAATAAATTACATAACATATACAGCATATATTTATATCTTTAAAATATTTTTTTGTTGTTGTTTAGGTTCTTTCAGTCTAGTTATTTCGACTAAAACAAGAATTTAGTGAACTGTGTCCATAATTTTTTTTTAAAGGAAAAAACCCGCTCTCCAAAACTTAGAAAAATATACTGCACTAAATGGATTTCCAATGCATTATTTCAGGGAATATCACATAGTGACTTTGATAATTGTTTATAAAATGTCTTGCTTTATGGTGTGAGAGGGAAGTACCGTAGTACACTCGGAATTACCTGTACCGCAGAGTCGTGACTAGGAACGGCAGAACCAGGTAATAAATCTACTTTAAAAGTTATGAGACGGCAACCTGGCATTAGAATGCTAGATTATGACTTAAAGCTTCAGTTCACTGTAAGAACTAAATGGGAAGTGAGAAGGCTCCGTTTAACTCGCTCTAGCGCCATCTTCAGGAAAGGGGTGGAAAGCAAGCCTTGGGGAAAGTCATGCGGAGGGATGCTGGTGCTGGGAGATGCGCTTTTGTGACAGCTGTGAAAAGGTGGCTCGTGTGTACACACGGGGGGGGGGGGTATGACAGCTTGCTCAGATCTAGGACAACGAAAAGTGAGGTGCCACTGATCACGCCAGTTTGCTGCTCCGATGGCATTGCAAACATTTCTACAGAATACTTCAAGACATTGGCCCAGTGTGGTCACAGATCTGTGTCTCAGTGTGTGTGGCGACTCTGGGCTGCAGCGTGTCGCTCACCTTCTGCATATGTTTGGTAGGCAGTTCATGACTCCGTGGTGGAAGGCAGGTGAAACTGGCCACCAGGTTACATCTCTGTGTACAGCCATGTTACTGGGAAGCAAGTCAGGAGGCCAAATGTTAACCTGTTGATTCTTAAGAGAGACAGAATGGGACAGGAAAGAGTCCGTGGCCTGCTGGGCAGTGGTGGCCCGAGAGGCGATGGCACAGCCGCAGTCCTTTGGTTCAAAGTAAAGATTGTCCGAGGGAGGAGTAGAAACTTCGACTACGAGGCAGCTATGTCTTTTGGGTTTTCATGAAGCAGGGGCACAAAGTCAATGGTTTTGTCTGTTTACAAAGCGGCAGTAAAAGACCTTTTGTTAGGTCCCCACATCAGTGTGAGCATACCCAGTATGCTAAGAGAATTTACATGAAACCTTTAAATCAAGGCCTCTTTCATTACCAAAAAAAAAAAAAAAAAAAAAAAAAAAAACATGGGAGAGGGAGGAGATGATGCTGAAGTGCCATCCCAACTGTCCCTGCAGTGCCCGTGGTGTCCTGTGTCTTAGTCATTCTCCTCTCTCATTTCTACGATGTCTGTCACCTCCTCTGTTGGAGGCATGTCAGTCATGGCTGAGTCTTCCCCCTCAGTGGCGGACTCGTTCTCCATCTTCTTTTTCTAGACCAAAGAAGACTCGTTAGTGTGGGGCTGTGGACAGGGCACACGTCAATGGGACCATGAGCAGGGAGAGGCTGCCAGGACCTCTCGCTGCAGACTTGGGGCTCGCCTATGGTTGGGGTGACCTCAGCAGGCTGCCTCTTAGTTCAGCATACTCCTCACAGCTGCAGTGTGCCTGTCACTGAGCCGGGCACTTGTGTGGCGCAGACTCAGAACACCTGGGAGGGGGCTTTGCAGTTTGTTGCCCCAGTTGCCTCCTGCAGCCCTTTCAAGTGGAGGCTGTTCTTTGCAGTTCTGTCGCCACTGCTCCCTGCTACCCTCACGGTCATGTGCAAACTATTAGCCTCCTCCCTAAAGCCTGGAGCTTTGAATCTCATGTTCTAGAACACTCCTCCCTGTTCTGTCATCACTTGGTCCTCTCTGGGACGGCTCTGGGTCTTGCTTATCACCTGGACTCCTAAGTCTGAGAAAGAAAAGAAATCCACCCCCACAGGGCGTGGGGACCCTGCCTGCAAGGTAGACCAGCTGTGTGCCAGCAGGTAGACCATGTGACATTGCATGGGAGAGTGCTGAGGCGGGGTGAGGTGGTCCAGCATGGTCAGGAAAGGCTTCCTGGAGGAGGGCTGAGAGGGGACAGGCTCTGCAGAGGCGAGGGAGGGAGCGTGCCCTGATCACCCCATGTTTTCTAAATTAGCCACAGCTTAGTGATCCAGTCTGGGCTTAGAAGGACTTAGGGGAGGAATCAGGTGGCAAGAAGAATCACTGTGTGTGTGTGTGTGTGTGTGTGTGTGTGTGTGTGTGTGTGTGTGTGTGTGTGTGTGCTGGGGATTGAACCCAGGGCCTTCTGCATGCGAGGCAAGCACTCGACCAACTGAGCTATATCCTCAGCCCAGAGTCACCTTTTTAGGATTTTTTTTTTAATGGTCAAAGCTGTTATTTAGTTTCTACAATTTTCCTTTCTCCAGAGGTTAACACCAGGACGTAGAACTGGACACGTCCATCCTCTACTCATCTCTTCTGAGAGGTATGACTGCCTTTTGAAACAAGGTGGGGTATAAGGAAGACCTATTATAGAAGCGTGGCTTCCCTGCCATTGCTAAAAGCTGACCAAGGTGAGGTGATGCTGGCCCCGGGGCTACAGACCCTGGAAGGTCAGGATAAAGCTAAGACACCTAACCATCGCTGTCCCTGCACATGTGTGGCATAGACTCAGAATACCTGGGAGGGGGCTTTGCAGTTTGTTGCCCTTGTCTCTCACCTGTTTCCGATAGACGTAGCATGCTGCAATGGCGACCATGGTGGATTCTCCCACGAACCCTGCTAGGAGGGAGCCCACACCCAGGGTGGCTCCATGTACCCTGGAGATGAGAACACGAAGGTGGTTTGTCTGTTAAAGCCAAACTGAGCCACGACAGAGAGTCAGTGCCAAACCCCAACTGATGTTACTGAAACCCAGGAAAGGTGCAGCCTAGCCAGGGGCAAGTGAACCACATTCTTTTTTTTTTTTTTTTAATCTTTTTTTTTTAAAGATATCATCTCTATTTCATTATTTTTATGCAGTGCTGAGGATCAAACCCAGTGCCTCACACGTGCAAGACAAGCGCTCTACCATGAGTTACAGCCCCAGCCTGTGAACCACATTCTTGATTCACTGGGTTCAGAAAGGGTTGCACCTAACAATCGCCCATCTGGGAGGAGGGACCTGGAGCCCAGGGCTGAGCTGTCTCCCCCTGGGGACCAACAGGGCAGGATCCTCCCAGCCTCGGCTCAGCCCTGAGCCTGGCCCAGTCTCTCTCACTGGTGGTCCCGCAGCTTGTTCCACCACCCAGAGGGTGGGAGCTCCGTGAGGACAGGGACAATTCCTTCCTTTTGGTGTTCATCTCCCTGCAAGTCCTCAGGCCCAGCATGGTGCCTGCTGTGCCACAGCAGGTGCACAGCATCACCCGTGGGCTGGCACTGATCAAGAGCCTCCACCTGCTGCCAGGCAGGCAGAACTCCCTGCTGAGGGTCTGGCTCTAATACGCTCAGGGCTTTCACCTGAAAATCCAGAGCTTAAGGCCCTGGCCAGGGTACTGAAGCAGCAGAACGCCCTTGGCAGCAAATCCCCCAATACCGTACCCTAAGTAGGGCAGGACCACGAGGCTGGTGATGAGGACGATGATCCGCAGCACAGAGCTGGGCGCCAGGACAAAGGTTTTCTTCAGCGTCATCAGCCACCCTGTGAGATGGGCCCTCACAGTGACTGTGGAGAAAGCAAAGGGTTTGTCAGCTGCGTCTTGCTTCAGCTCTGCTTCTTTCTTGTCACTTCTGGCCCAGGGACTGTCTGGGACTCAGGCCTGCTGCTGTGGCCCTGGCCTTCCTGCTGGAGTTGCTGCTTCTGAGTCAGGCTGGGCTCAGTCCCTGCTCCCACCCAGGCTTCCCACCCCAGAGCCTTTAGTGTCCAGGTGGCTGGATGCAGGCGGGTCCCTTGCTCCACAGTGATCGTCACCTTCCTGTGCACCACCTCTTACCCTACCCCAGTCCTGACCCTCCGCCTCTAGAAGACAGCCACCCCTCCCCTGCAAAAAGCAACTTTTATGCTGGGTGAGCTCTGGTTGGCCTCAGAGCTGTCTCCCCTCATCAGAGAGGTGAGGGGATGAGAGCAGTAGGCACTTGCCATTATGTCCCCAGAGCCAGCCCTGTCCACTCCAACCCCGGGAACTGCCCTTTCTCCTCCCCCTTGTGGTGCAGCCACAAGTCCCATCTGTTGCTATTTCACAATGACTAGGCACACATCCCCTGCACCCCTCTCCCCACCCAGACTGCAGGGGGGCAGGGCTGCCAGCCTGCCTGTGAAGGAGGCTGAGGAGGGCAGCACGTGAGCAACTGAATGGCATTGCCATGTGGGGCGCAGAAGCTTACCCTTGCCAATGAGAACTGCCCTGAATGTCCAGATTCTATCTGGAACTGGAAGGGGCTTGAGGGAGTGTAGGGCCAGGGCCTGGAAGGGAGGGACCTCGGACCCATGCAGGCAGCACAAGCCAAGGCTCCTGGAGGCGGGCATGCTTGCTCCTGGGTGACACTAGCTTCTGGGGTTGGTTTGTCTGGAAAGCAGAACCTGCTGCACCGCGCCCCCCATCCCCCCGCCCTCACGGAGTTGGGGACTGAACCCAGGGCTAGGCAAGCCCTCTACCACTGAGCTACACTCCTGTCCCTGCTGTTGTCTTGGTCTCACACAGTGTCCTGCCTTCCCAAGTGGTGGAAGTGTTATATCAATGAGGCTCATTTTCTTTTTTTAGGCACAGACCCACTTAAATTTGGCCAAGGGAGAGGGGAAGGGTCAGAGGCTGATCCGGTGTTGCAAACCCAAGATTGCCACAAGCAGAGATGGGGCCTGACAGCTTTCTGGAAGATCTTCATACAGTCAGGAACTGGAGTCAAAAAGAGAGTAAAGGTGACTTGCACACCCAGAGATAGCCTGGTCCCAGCTGGAGCTTCCAGACTCCTTGGCCAGTCCTCAGGTCACAGTTGTGGGCAATGAACAGCATAAGGGTTGAACTCCAAGTGCAGCCTCCACTGGATGACATCACCTTCCAAAGTTTGACTAAGTCAGTGTCTACCCAACAAAGACCAGAGACACCATCCCACTGTGGTGGGCTATGTCATTTCCTTCATTCCAGCCACAACCCTGAAAGTGACACAAAGGCTTAACCTCTGAGAAGACTTGGCACCTAAGAGTGGGAGCTACCTGTTGCCTAACTTGGGAACCACACAAGACTGATGGATGTTCTGGACTAACTCCATAGCTCAGATCTTAGTCTAGCGCAGCCTTGTAGAATCTGGCTCTCCTGTTTTAGGTGGAATTTTTTGGCAATTAATTTTTCTTTCTTTTTTAGTCCTGGGAATGAAACCAAGATCTTGTTCATGCTAAGCACATGCTCTACCACTAAGCTACACCCCCAGCCCTGGAAATTTAGTTTTGGCTAATGTGCATGTACTACAGGATTTAAAAGTTACAAAAGGAAACAAGAGTAGAAGATCTTCCTCCTAATCATGACTTCTCCTGCTTCCTACATGCAACCAGTTACTGACTGGGCAAATTACTTCTAGAAACAGAATAGAGATACTCAAGCACTCGTCAAATGCAAATTATAATATAGTATGTGCTGTACATTTGTTATAGCAATGGTCACATACTAACCAACCATTCCATAACCTATTATTCTCATTTTATGTAGAACTATATATGCTATATATTTACTATACTATGTATAGTATATCTAATGTTACCAAATCAACTTGATAATTTTCAAAGTGGCTTATGTTTTCACTATGGGCAAGTTCTTTCCTGACCATATGCAATCTGGCCTCAACTTGCCCCTGGAATCTTTTGAGTACTTCTCTTTATTCGTATAACTCCAAATTTTAGCAGTAATCTCATTCTATTTTCCTTTTTAAATTTTTTTACTTTTTAGCCAGGCACGGTGGTGCACACCTGTAATCCCAGTGGCTCAGGAAGCTGAGGCAGGAGGATTGTGAGTTCAAAGTCAGCCTCAGCAAAAGTAAGAAGCACCAAGCAACTGAGCGAGAACCTGTTTCTAAATAAAATAAAAAATAGGGCTGGGGATGTAGCTCAATAGTCGAGTGCCCCTAAGTTCAATCCCTAGTACCCCTCCCCACAAAAAAAAAATTTTTTTTTTTTATTTTTTAGATTATCATACTGTAAAATTGTTTTTTTGGTGTAGAATTCTAAGGGTTGCAAATTCATGCATTAATATAAGTAACCACTACCACAATCAAGACAGATGGCAGTTCTCTTGTTGGCCCCGAATTTCACATGCTACCCTTTTGGGTCTTTCTTCCTATTTTCTTTGCAACTTACAAAAATAAATTATGCCTGCTGGATTCACTTCTTGAATTCTCTACCTACTTGCTAATATCTTTGCATCTTTTTAATCCACTATGAAATTTTACATTTTTGTTGGTGATGTGGCCACAAACCTTTCCAAAGAAAGACCTCACCGGGCATGAGGCTCAATGGGAACACTCATTCATTCTCTGTTCCTTACCTGGCACCGGGAAGAAGGAGAAGATGCGCAGAGGAACGACACAGAGTTCTGCGAAGGCAAAGTCCACGCCTATAATGTCTATCAAAATTTTCTCGGAGACGTTGGGAGTCCAGAACATCACAAAACAGAGCTGAGGGGAAATAACGTTGAGCAGGGTTATGAGGAAAAGGCATAAATGGGCGAAATAACAGAGTCTGGTGTGCCACAATCCCTGAGGAGGTCTGGAAGTGGCGGAACTGCCCCATTGGGTGGCCACCAGAGCAGGCAAGGCACTGCCTTGCTCCCCTGCCACAGGAGGTGCTAATCCATCTGCCTACCCAAGGGCCCCTGCGGTGGAAGAGATGTGGCACATCTGCTATGGGTCACATCTGAATGGGTAAACCACCAGTGAAGACCAGGGTGCTCTGGTGGAGGCTTAGCCAGTGCATAGCTCAGTTCTGGGTGGACATGTTCATTAATTTTTATAGCCTTAACAAAATAGGAGAAAGTGACCTGAAAGCACTTGGCTTTCAGAACCCAATAGAACCATGCTGAATGAGCACACATCATAATAAAGGAAATGCTAATATTTAAAATAACTGTCTGTCTATAAACTTTTTAAGGTCTAGTTGAAAGAACAAGGGAAGAGACAATAGCCAAAAAATCTGGAACTTTGGAAAGAAGATGCATAAGTGGAAAACAGATTTAAACAGTTTCAAGAGAATGGAATCTTAAGCTGATGGGGAAAAGCAGAGTCTTCTCTACTTCCTCACAGATGAGGAAGTGGAGGTAAAGTCAGGCCAGTGCTGGCCCATGGAGATCTAGTGGTAAGCAATTCAGGCACAGTTCCCCTTGCATGGCTGGTGACTGTGCCGCCCCAACTCAGCAGGACACAGGAGATTTATTGCTCGATAAAATAAAATAGAAGGTTCCTGGCATGATCGAAAGCAGAAACAGAGACTAAGGGAAAGGGGATATATTAAATATCTCTGCCTTCTTGTACTTGGCTCCCAGGACACAGGAAACTAGTTCAGTTTCCCAAGCAAGAGACCCAGAGTAGCTTCCAAGGAATCTAATCAGACCAAGAAGGAAGACCTTAAGTTCCTGGAAATTCAAGGCTCCAAAAAAGTAGCCCTACTGGACCAGCCATCAGTGAGAGACCCATGCAGGTGATAAATATCACACCAGCATCCACAGCTTCTTAGAGCTTTATAAATGCTCCACTTACACAGTAGGCAACCAGGGGCTCCTGAGGAGGTCAAAACAAATGAGAGTGGGGGAGGGAGAGGGAGAGAGAGAAAGGGAGGGAGGGAGAGAGAGAACAGTGTAGAGAGAGGAAGAAAGAAAACACTTCCCTGTTGACAGTCTCAGAAAGATGGAAGAACTGCATCCATGAAACAAAAACAGAATGGAACTGTTATTTAAGAAAAGACACAGGACCAAAAAGAACTGGGGATTAAGAAAAGAAAGCAGAAATGAAGAGTCATTAGCAACAGTAAGATGAAGTTAGGGAAGTTTACTACTTAGAGGTAAAGATGTGAGAAATAGAGGAGAGGAGATTACAATAACATAAAGGTCCAATATTCAGGAAATTCCAGAAAGAGCAAAGAGTAAAACTTTGAGAACTAAAAGATACAAGTTGAATCTCAAGACAGAAAGGGCCACCATGTAGCAGTAGTGCAGTAGATGGAAGACCCACTAGGGCACAACCATTTAACAATGGTGGGGCCAGAGAAGATTAGATTCAAAAGAGCTTCCACCTTTAGGCCTCTGAACAGCACAGAAAGGAAGAAGACATAGAGCAAAATGTTTGAAGGGAAAATGATCTCTTAGAACTCTAAACCAAGATGTCAATCAAGGTTGATTTTTATTTATTTATTTATTATTTTTATTTTTTTATGCTGGGGATTGAATCCAGGGTCTTCTACATATTAAGTAAGCACATCACCACTGAACTACAGCCCCAGATGAAGGCTATTTAAAAGTAGGATATTTTTACTAATCAAGACCTCAAAAATTGGGCTGGAGATGTGGCTCAGTGGTTAAGCACCCCTGGGTTCAATCCCCGGTATTAAAAAAAAAAAAAAAGAAGAAGAAGAAAGTCCTAAAAAATTTTACCATCCATTCATACTTTTTCAAGAGGCTACTGGGGGCTGGGAGCAGTGGTACACCTGTAAACCCAGCAACTCATGAGGTAGAGGCAGAAGGATTGCAAGTTTGAGGACAGTCTCAGCAACTTGGTGAGACCCTCAGCAATTTAGTGAAACCCTATCTCAATAACAAAAAAAGACTAGGCATGTGGCTCAGTGGTAAAGTGCCCTTGGGTTCAATCCCCAGTACCAACGCACCCTCCCCCTCCCCCCTGCCAAAAACCAAAAAAGGAAATAAAGGAAAAAGAAGAAGTCGCTACTGGGAGTATGCTCTGCCAAAGCAGGGAAGTCACGGGGGAAGAAAAGAAAGAAACACAGGCTCAAATACAAGAAAAAAGCAAGTGGGATCTCTGGGAAAGAAGTGACGGGCAATCCCAGGAAGGCTGCGACAGGTGCACGAGAGTCAGCGGGTCTACACGGGAGCCAGAAGTAAGGCTCAGACACACTCCGAGGGTGAGGCACACAGGAAGTCTAACGTGTCTCTATACATGACAGTGGATTTACACAAACAAGGAAAATGGAATAATATTCTTAATATTAAGTACATAAATAACTAAGAAAAATGATCATTAAGACAAGTTCAGGAAAAACTAAAGATGTTTAAGAAAGAAAGGGAATCAGGACTCAGCTGTCATGGTCTAGCTAAATAATTTCCCCTCTAATTCCAAGTTTACATAGTCATAAATCCATCCAGAGACTTGAAGGAGTCATAGAGGAAATAGGGCCAGAAGGAAAACTCTCTAGAGGAGGTAGGCTGGGGCAGGGCTATTGGTAACGATCCTTAACAGAATATTTAAAACTGTGCTGATTTTAAAAACCTGAAATTTAAAAAATGTAATGATATAACTTTGGAAGTATTGTTAAAAACATGCTAGTTCCACCAGATACTTATATCCTTTTCCTAAAATGCAAGTGATTCTTTTCTAAAATAAAACAGAATATATTATAAAGTGAATCACAGTCATGTATGAAAACAAAATACTGAGATTTTAGAATGTAATATCCTTTAGGCTTTGGGTAAATTAAGTTTCATGGAATAAGGCTGGTCCTATTTACTATGTCACGTTTAAACATTAAAAAAAATACCTTGGAGGATCTATTATAAACGAATCGCTTTAAAAATGTGATAGAATTTTTGTTTTTATTTCCAGCATCTGTGAAGAACATCCCATTGGTTTTCAAAAATGGCAGATGTGCTATCCTTTAATCCTATCGCTTGTTGCCAGCAATCACACCAATTTTGACATGAAGGGAAAAATACTCCCTCAGATCTAGCAACTTGGAGCTCAGGGACTTTATAACTTGAGAGGCCCGGACAAGTGGCCTGTCATCTTTTCCCACTGCAGAGCTGCTGGCCTAAAATGATGAGACATCACATATGGCCACAGCCCAGGCATGGCAATAATTTCATATAACAATTCCAAAGCAACACTAAGCATGACCCGGGGATACAATTTATTCCCCTGTCTACACCCCATCCTCCAAAATAGAAGGATCAGCCCTACTTCAAGCTTTATACTAGGCCCCAATTTTTTCCCATAGCAGTAAAGCTCTAAACAATTGAGATAAAGGAGCACCTTCCCCAAGTGTGGAATCAATCAGTACCTTAGGACCTATGGAGACTGAGCCCTTCTCTGTTCCTCTGGAGGTCAGAATGACAGACTGAGGCCATATTCTGTGCAAAACTTAAGCTTCCAGAAGGAGACTCATTTAGCATACTTTATCTTGTAGCCAAGAATAATCTGGATGTGAGATAATGCCTCAAACACATGTTGCAATCTCCCTGGGCTTTGCAAAATCACTGTAAAATGGCTTTTAAATTACAACAAACTAAGGTGAGAGGAGGGTGCGACTGCACGTCAGAGAGAAGGAAGGTGCGCATGCTCCTGCAGCAAACAAGCCAGGTAATGCCTCCCTCTGGTCTCCCCTCATGGGTACCGCTCACCTAGAGGCTTCCTGCTGTCATGTTGAAGTGATCAGCTATGCTTTGGAGGAGGGAGTCTAATAAGAGGATACAACGGTGGTGGGCATGCCCATATCATTTGACACATCAATGTCAGCAAACCTGGGTACTGAATACAGACTGACACTTTGATACAACCACAATGTTAAGGGTTGATGGACCTTTATAGGAGCCTCCTGGAATGGCAGCTCAGTGATCCATGTCTAGAGTTCCACCCTAGGACTCGGACTACTGACCCACTGTTTTTTTCTTTCTTTCTTTTTTTTTTTTTTTTTTTTGGTACTGGGGATTGAACTCAGGGGCACTCGACCACTGGGCCACATCCCCAGTCCTTTTTCGTATTTTATTAGAGACAGGGTCTCACTGAGTTGCTCAGTGCCTCACCATTGCTGATTCTGGCTTTGAACTTGCGATCCTCCTGCCTCAGCCTCCCAAGTGCTGGGATTACAGGTGTGCGCCACCACGCCTGGCTAGAGTTTTCAGCCACATACACCGAGGGCCCAGATTGGATCTTCCAGAAACATTGACACAAAATCTGTCAGTCTGGTCTGGGGCTTGAACAATCATTAGTAACTAAAGGGAAGGAATGTCACAATTATCAAAGCTCCCTCTGTCTCTCCCCCTGCAGCCTCTGCAGCCTTTGCCATGCTTCTACTATGAAAATCCTGCCTTCCAGCAAGTTCAACAAGTGAATATTTCCTGCAAAGTCCTGAAAGGAATACATACAACTTAAAAGCAGGTTTGGTGCTTGCTAAAAGCTAAAAGCTGACCTATCTGCAGGTCAGCTTTCCCCGAGCAACGCACTGAGTCCTAGCATAAAAACTAGACCTAATTTAAGCAGCCTGTTTCAGAAAACAAGTAGCTTTAAAAGTTAACCTGACAAAGAATATTTCATGAAAAGTGTCTTTTAACTGAGTTCAGCCACCATAGAGCAGCCTCAGAACATGTCCTCCCAGTTGACCAGGACACGCTGTGTTCTTCAAATATTTGCAGAGCCCAGTGACACAGACTTTTCCAAATAAGAAGACAAACCTGATGACCTATTGACCATGAACATGGTTTGTTTCTCCGAGCAGCTTCAGGGTTGGGATTTCTGCTGAGGAGACTGCTGACAATATTCTCTCATTAGGAGGCAGCCTAAGAACAGAAGAGCGCCCACCATGCCCAGGTCTTGGTTTTTCTATTTATTCTCCAATCAAAGGAAACCAAACTCTTTGGACAAATGACTTATTTTAGGACTCAGGCTGGGAATGTGCAAGAGAATCAGCCTGGGGTGTCTATAGTGCCAAGAAGCAAGAAAGTGCTCGAAAGACAAATGGGACACGTCAAGGGGACAAAGGAGCCAGCCAGAAGGAGTTTCAAACTGCCACAGCTGGAACAATTTGAGCAACAAAATAAATAACCTAGTACTAAATTATAACCCAAAGTATGTGATAAATACAAGTCCATGTTTGCATACACAAATGGGGGAGATGGGACAAATCTTCAAAGAATTCTAAACAGTCCACTAGCTAGTCCTCTCTGAGGTGGCTGGAGCACCCCTTTCCACCCACCTTTGTAACCTCCTTCCACAGAGCACAGAGGCAAAGAGAAGGAAAAAGTAACTCAATAGTGCAGAAGGTGAACTTCAAGGTCAAGGTGAACTTGACTTGTGTTGAGAACTACTGGGATTGGGAGAGGCCGGTTGTCTTCAATAGCATTTGTACTCAGAGAACACAGGACCCAGCCACAGCGGGCAGCCCCTTGCTGGGCGTCTTCGTGGGACTCCATTCTGCTTGAAATGCAGCCGGTGCTCTGGTTTTGACTTGATTTCCAAAGGCTGATGCCATACTTTTGAGGAACTCACCAGGCTTTCCCCATTGCCCTGGATGATCTAATCAGGATTTAGGAGTAAATGAGATTCTTATCCCCTGCAGCGAGGAAAAGTAAACCACTTGTGGCTGTTTTGAATTAAAATAGTTGGCCCTGGACATCATTTTTTATTTGGAGACTTTACTTAGGAAGGTTCAACAGACGTTTAATAAGGTTTAAATCTCCACTGGGCAAACTGGTGGTTAACCCTCAACAAGACAGAGCGTGAGGGGCTGCCGCTGACCCTGGCTCTGCAGCCTGACTGCCGTGTTCTAGGACCGGGCTTCACCTCCAGGTGTTTCTCAGCATTCGGGGCCTCAGTGCCCTCACCTCTGAAACCATGCCTCCTCCCGGGGCTGCCCTCATCAGAGGAGCCAGTCTGCCAACTGTTAGGACTGGTCCACACAGGGATGAGGGCTTGACTCCACAAAGTACATCAACGTCCTGCTTCCTTCATGGAGAAAGTCTTGCCAAGCACACAGCACACTGTGCACAATCCATAAATGTCCACCATCATTACTGTAAAAGGCTTTTTAAAAAAAAATTATTTATTTGCTTTAGTTGTACACATGCCTTTATTTTTACGGGGTGCTGAGGATCAAACCCGGGCCACGCACATGCTAGGCGAGCTCACTGCCGCTGAGCCACAACCCCAGACCTGTGAAAGGCTTCCTTAGATTGCAATTAAACGTTGACAGTGGAGTCATATGTAGGCGATGAGATTAGGAATGACTTCATTTTCCTCTTCATACTTCCCCATTATTTGCACAAGAGTGTACACGTGTGTGCATACACATATATACTTGTCAACCATGTATATATTTTAGCAGAAAAGTTTTAAATAAAATAGAACCTTGTAAATGTCTTCAAGGATCAAGCAGTTCTTCATATGTGCTGTGGCAGGGATGAGAGAAGTCCCATTTCAAAGGGAAGGGAAGCTTCAGAAGATGGCTGATGGGTCAGTGTTAGTAGTGAGCATCCTGGGAAACTGTCCCAAGTCACTCAGTGTGAAGTCACACTGATTCATGATCTGTCAGGCTTATTAGGTAAGCTCAGGCAGGCAGAATTTTAGCAGACCAAGTAAACGAATATATTACTGAGAGAATCCAAAGGAAGATACATTTTCTATGCTAGGAAGCTTGGAAAAGCATATGAAAAAGTATTTGTGTATCCAATATTCTGCTTCTGGCTTGTGATAATCATAATTATTATTATCCTTGAATACTTCCATAAGGGAGTAGGATGCAACCATCACCTTTTAAACCACGTTCATGGTAAAAAAAAAAAAAAAAAAAAAAAAAAAAAAAGGCATTTAAGAGGTGGCACAAAGTACTGGTTGAAAGAAATAACCCACCTTAAGCAGCAGGGGGCGCCACGCACCAAGCCATATATCACACCCACACAATGTTGGATTCTTTCGTATTCTTACTCAGCCTGAAGAATATTTAGAAAGTTCTACACTCCAGCTTCTGTTAGCTTTTCCTTTTCCTTGACTGTTAAAAATCAGCTTGGATTTTGACTGGGGAGGGGGGTAGAGTTTCAGTTTTTGCAAGATGAAGAGGAGGAATTCTCCCCACCATTTTTTCTTTTTATTTATTAATTTTTTTTGTGGTACTGGGGATTGATCCCAAGGATGCTTTACTGCTGATCTACAGTGCCCCCCAACACACACTTTTTAAAAAAATTTGAGACAGAGGCTCACAAAGTTGCTGAGGCTAGCCTTGAACCTGCAGTCCTCCTGCCTCAGTGTCTGGAGTAGTTGTGATTTATAGGCATGTGCCATGGTGCCCTGCAAGGTGGCAAGAGTTCTGTGGCTGGATAGGGGTCACTGCACCATGACTTGGTAAGTATATTTAAGTGTACAGTCAAAAAAGGTTAAGATGGTGAATTGTATGTTATGTGCACTTAACTACAAAAAAAAAAAAAAGTAAGGAAAAATATTGGAAAGTGCTCATAACAGTACAGCATGATTATTCATCTGATAATTTTTAAAAACATGCATGTGGACGTGCACTGACATTTTATTCACAGGGTTTAGGTAGAATTTTTAGGTACGAGTCTTAATTATTTTAATCTAAGACCAGAGACACACACCCCTACACCACCCCAGCTAATGAAAAAAAATCAACCCCTCAAATCTACAAGGTTATGCTGGCTTAAAAAAGCCAATGTTGGAGCTGGGTGTGGTAGTGCATGCCTGTAATCCCAGTGGCTCGGAAGGCTGAGGCAGAAGGATCCTGAGTTCAAAGCTAGCCTCAGCAACAGTGAGGCACTCAGCAACTTGGTGAGACCCTGTCTCTAAAGAAAATAGAAAAAATAGGGCTGGGATGTGACTCAGTGGTCAAGTCCTGATGCCAAAAAAAAAAAAAAAAAAAAAAAAAAGTGAATGTTGGACTATGGAAGCTTCTAGAAAGAAGTATGAAGAGAAGAGGTTCTGTGGGAAGAAACTCTGACCAATGACTTCTAACTGGCCAAGAGCTTTCCTTGTTCTCTCATTTGATCCCCCATACAGGATAGTTAAATCATTATTTGCTTGTCTATGATGAGGTCACGGGCAACCTGCCCCAGGTCACTTTTGGGGCCAAAAGTTTAACCCAGGCCTGCGGGACTTGCACATCTCAGCCACTGGTGTGAGACAGCTGTGAACTCTGCTCATTTACCTTTGCTCCTTTCCCATCCCCCAAGCACAAGAGAGTCATTTTCTTTGGCTAGATAATGGGAACAATGAGGCAGCAGTCTCCACCTCATAGCAGGGGGCGGGTCACCCAGCAGAAACAAAGCCTGGAACAGGCCCCCTTTGTTCTAGACCAATGGCCAGCATGGTGCCACTGCTGGAACAGGCCCCAGCATGGCCCAGGGTGGCTGAGTGACAGCTACGCTGGAGGGCAAGTTTAGGGACAGGAAGGTGAGACTAGGTCATTCTCAGGAACTCAACTTTTAACTTGGAAAACAGAGCCACCAGGACAAGGTCCTGTGGGACAGTGGGTTCTCAGCCTTCCAGCACACCGAGGACTCAGAACCAACAGCTTTGTTGAGTGCCGGGATGCAACCTAGGAGTGACCCAAGCACTTGACCTTCCCTGTGAAACCTGGAGAGTGGGCAAAGATGGGAGCCAAGTAGCTCATGCTGAGCTGCAAGGGGAACGCCAGCCCAGCATTATGGAAAAGTCTTCCAACTGTGAAAACTGAGGCTCAAGAGGCCGGCCCAGACTCCAGGCTGCTGAGTTCCGGGCAGGGTGTTTCAGTGGCGGCCTCTGTCTTCATCTGCTAACAGCGCCTTAGACACCCTGCTCAGACCCCAGAGGAGCCCAGGATTAGAGTGGTCTGGCTCTGCTGAGGATTAGGGCACTATAAATACCGGCACTGTCCTGTGACCTTGCTGCCTTGCAAAGGTGGTAGCAGGTGCGGGTGGGGCACAGCTGTCCTTCTTTTGGTATCTTCAGGATGCTGCTGCTTCCCGAGCCTCTGCCCAGCAGGAGCAGTGTTTGGGAGTTATCTGTCACAGGGAGGACTCAACCCAGCAGATTTTTTCTGACTACTACCTTTCCTGAAGCTTTTGCCTCTTCCTGGCTGGTTTCTCTGAGACCTGAAGTCCTGAAGCTTTAGGAGTAAGAGGTGCGAAACACCAAACACCTTCATCTTCAGTTCTTTGGGGACTGTCCTCCTGGGTGGCACCTCTGTGTCTCCTGGCCTGGGGCAGGCGGTAAAGCCAGACAGAGCTGGCAGCTGGGGTAGACTCCAGGCCTGGATTTCCATGGAAAGAAGCAAAGAGGGACTTTGGCAGATCCCCAGAATAAGGAGGCCACCCCCTTCTTACTCGAGCAGCTCAGCCTCATCCTTTCCAGACAGATTGATCTGGGGAAGCTAGGACAAGACAGGGAATGGCCTCACTGGACTAACCCTGACAGGCAAGAAGAAGGCTGCCACCCTGAGAGAGGGTGACCATGACCTCTTTGAACTCTCAGGACTGGGGGTTGGGGGGACACTAAGGAAAGCATTTCAAAAGGCAAGTGTGATCTGATAGTGCCAGGGAACACAGAAGCAGACTGAAAAGCTCTCAAAAGACAAATTCTCTCCATACAACCAGAAAGGCCAGCGAGGAGGGAGGCGAGCACCCAAAGGAGCACAGGAACCAGAGTGCAGGGAGGGGGGTGCAGCCCCCGCGGGTCGTCCGCCCACCGCGGGCTCTCTGCACCCAGCTCCTGGCGGCCAGGCCAAGTCTAGGAACTGTGGCCTTCAAGGCTTCTGATCTCCTGGACCAGGCCAGCTGCGAGTGTGCCAGTGTACGGGAAGGCAAGACCCTGGTTCTGGGGGCACAGGTGAGGGGCACCTGTGTGCACCTGGGAGGGGCTGGTCAGGAGGCACCTGCCAGCCAAAAAGCATTTGAGACAGGGCTGGGGCTGTCCGGGTGGTAGAGTGCACGTCTCGCAAGTGTGAGGCCCTGGGTTCGATCCTCAGCTCCACATGAATAAAATAAAGGTACTGTGCCCACCTGCAACTAAATGAAATAAAATAAAACCCAGTGTGGGGGGGGAGTATTTGAGACAAGTGAGGAGCCACCTCTGCCTGAGATGCGAGGTGGGTGGTGGCCCGGTGGGGACGTGGGAGACCACATCACCCTCAGCAGCAGCAGCCTGAGGTGGGTCATCCACAGAGCGCTGTGGGGGCGGGCAGTAAAGGGCTTCACTTCCTGAGGACCTCCATCATTTCTGAGTTGGCCCTTACAAAAGGACAAGTTCAGCCCCTTTGCCTTTTTCCTCCCTTGCTGTGCCCTTCCGCAGGGGATGACATGGCAAGGTGCTGGCCCTTCACCTCGGACTTCTCAGACTCGGGAACCAGGAGCCATAGATCTCTGTTCTTTATACATTACCCAGTCTGGGCTGGGGTTGTGGCTCAGCGGTAGAGCGCTCGCCTAGCGTGTGCGAGGCCCTGGGTCCAATCCTCGGCACCACATAAAAATAAACAAATAAAATAAAGGCATTGTGTCCAACTACAACTAAAAAAATAAAAAATGAAAAAAAACCCAGCCAGTCTGAGATACTCTGTTACGGTGGCACAAAGCAGACTAAGACAGGGGCCACCTTAAAACCAGGAGGGGCAAGCGAACACTAGGAGGATCTGAAGACGAAAATGGACTACGAGAGGGACGCCTGGTTTTTTGTGTGATTTTAGAAGCACAGAGGCTTCCACCGACCGCAAACACCCAGGTGGTGAAAGCACTCCCTTGGGGAGGGGCCAGGAGGGCCCTGCCTGGCAAATAGCCAAAAGATGGGCTCCAGATGGGGCCAGCCCCGGACTGTCACAAGAGTACAGCCAATTGGATCTTACCAGGTGTCATGATGATCCTGGCAACAGTGCCATGTGGCTAATTAAAGAAAAAAAGAAATGACAATGTAGCCATGTGGCTAATTAAAGAGAAAAGATCTAACAATGTAGCCTTACAACCCTGTCCACAGAGCTGATGAGGTCAGACCCGATTTGTACTCAGGGAGATACAATGTGAAAAAGAAAAGGAAAGGAAAGGAACTGTCTTCCATAGACCTAGGGAGGAGAGGCTGCGGTCCCAGGGGCTCTTGCCATAGTAACAGTGTAACCCTCTCCCTCAGGGCCACCTCAGGTGGCGCACACCTGCTCCACACTCTTCTAAACACTGCCGGTGGGAGCACGGGCTGCAGGGCAAGGGAGCTCCTGCGCATGCTCTGACACTGACTTGCAGAGGGGTTTCCCTGACATCCTGAACAAAGGTCATCAGATTCCACTCTGGCTGTGGTCTGGCGATGGTGTGAATGCCCCCAACCATCTGTGTGTTGAAAGCGTCACCCCCACTGTGAGTCCTGATCAGGAGAGTGGGGACTTAATCTGACCTTGGGTGTAGAGGTGGGGCCTTTGGGAGGTGATTAGATAAGGTCATCAGGGTGGGGCCCAACAATCAACCCTGGTGCTTCCTAAGAAGGGGGAGAGACCTCCGGTCACACAGACGCAGGGACTCCCTCTTACCCCGTGTGACCCCTGCACCACCTTGAGGCTCGGTCAGCAAGAAGCTCATCATCAGGTGTGGGCCCCTGACCTCAGACCTCCCGAACCGTGAGCCAAACTAAACCTACTTTCCTTAAAACTTCCCAGATTTGTGGCATTCTGTTACTGGCAGAAGAACGTGTAGTGATACAATTTATAAGATTTAAATGAGAAACAGTGGAAGGGATCAAGATTGAGACAATTTGGGAGGATATAAATAGAATTGGGTAAAATACTAGCAACTTACTTTGTTTTCTAAAAGCCGGAAAAATATCTTCGCTTTTCAGTTACTAGTGGCACAAGTTAGTTCTGAGCTATGCAAGGGCCCAGTGGAAATGTGCTAGATTATCCAATCAATAAAAAAGAAGAATAAAAATGAGCCAAGTAATCTAAATATAATATTGGTACTTACTTCTATCAGAAGCTATGATGCCTATAACCCTCTACCCCAAAGAGCCATCGGCAAAGATACAACTAAACACATGAATGCAGGGGCGGCACTGCACTGCACGGTATTTTCTGAGCAAATCCCCTACTTACATGGAGAATCTGGAAATAAAATAACAGATGTCGTATGTAAACTAAAGGGATGGAGAATTTAGAAACAAAAGTCAGCTGAATTGTTAAAAGTCTGGTTGATCAGTCCATTTGGACTCTGTGATGACAAGACTCCTTTGTCTTGGAAACATTAGTGTATTAGCTTGTCAGAGCTGCTGTAACAAATACAAGGGGATGGCTCAGAACAACGGGAAGTTAAGTGTCTTAAGTTCTGGAGTGGGAACGACTGCGGGCAGAGCCATGCTCCCTCTGTAGGCCCCAGGGAAGATCCAGGCCTCCCCTGCATCTGGAGTTCCTCTGATGTGGTCACTGAACTCCAGCCTGTGCATGACAGGCTCCCTGCAGCTGTGCCCAAACTTCCCCTCTGGAGAGAATGTGAGATAGCAGTTAGACACGAGCAGGGGGTCAGAACTCAAGAAAATTTGCAGCGCAGAGCCAATCAGTTAGTGGATAGCCCTGCCTCCGTGGGGCCTCAAGGTCTGACAGGATAGCTGCTTCAGGGCCCCCCCCCCCCCCCCCCCCCGCCTGTCTCTCAGCTCTATAAACGAATCCTCTTGCAACAGGAGGAAGATCGATAAATTCAGGGGAGCACAAAGATGTTTGCTTAGAAGGGCCTAACTGCTAAGATGGCTTAAATTTAAGACCCTCCATGAACACAGACCAGAGATTCCCAGAGAGGAAAGCAGGATGATTAAGACAGAGCTCACCCACCATAAATAAAACCCAGTTCCTGCCAGGACCTGTCAGCCAGGCCAAGGTGGTCAAGAGTCGCCCTTAGGTTGTTAGCTGACCTAGAGCCCGGAGGTGGTACTCCGGAGGGACCTTCTAACAATCTCCCTCCTACCTTTAGTAAAAGATGAGACACAAAGAAGTGAGTTGTGACTCTCCTCCCTGGGTAGACCTACTGTCTCCCTGAGGGTGCTCCCGTCTTACTTCTTCTCTTCTAATAAACTTTGCTATACTTTTACTAAGTTTTGCTTTAAATCCTTTCACAAAAGAACACAGCCAAGAACACAGGGCAATCTCCGTTAAGATCCTGTCTCTGGTACCATCTTAGCTCCCTTATCAGGAGTGTCAGTCATGTGGGGTCAGAAGCCTGCCCCATCTGTCAGAACTTCATCTCCCTACCACCCTAGTACTGAGGATTAAACCTGGGAGTGCTCTACCCTGAGCTACATCCCCAGTCCTTTTCATTTTTGATTTTGAGACAGTGCCTTGCTACGTTGTTGAGGCTGGCCTCGAACTTGCAATCCTCCTGCCTCAGCCTCTTGAGTAGCTGGGATTAGAAGCATGAAACATTGCTCCCAGTCTCAGAACCTCATCAAACGCTTATTTCCAAATTAGCACTTCAATGCATGAATATTTGGCAGAATGCAAAGCAACCCATAGTAATCATATAATGCAATGTAACCCTTAATAATCCGAATAGAAGATTCTAGGTTGGTTCACAGTCTCCTTTTATTCTCTTACTGACTGCAAAAGGCAAGACTCAGAAATATCGAGAATGAAAATCTATTTTGACTTTCTTTAAAGAGTCAGATCCTTCAACGACCTAAGAATAAGACCAGAAACTGCAACTGCTAGAAGAAAACTTGTAGGGTCCACACTGCCACATACAGGCAGGCACGACTTCCTTAGTAGGACTCCGGTAGCTCAGGAAATAACTCCAAGAATCAATAAATAGGATGGCATCAAATTAAGAAGTTTTTTTGCACAGCAAAGGAAACAACAGTGTAAAGAGAGATCTACAGAATGGGAGAAAAGCTTTGTCAGCTGCTCTTCCCACAGAGAAGTACTATCCAGAATATATAAAAAACTCAAAAAACTCTACACCAAAAAACCAAAACGGCTCATTCAATAAGTGGCAACTGAACTAAATAGATAGTTCTCAAAAGAAGTAGTACAAAGGGCCAACAAATATAGGAAAAAAAGTTCAACTTCTTTAACAACCAGGAAAATGCAAATCAAAACTACACTGAGATTCCACCTCACTCCAGTCAGAATGGCCATTATAAAGAATACAAATTACAATAAGTGCAGACAAAGATGTGGGGAAAAAAGGAACACTTTTATACTGTTGGTGAGAATGTAAATTTATATAGCCACTATGGAAATCAGTAAGGAGGTTCCTCAAAAAGCTAACAATGGAACTATCATATGACCCAGTTATACCACTGCTTGCTATTTATCCTAAAGAATTAAAGCCAGCCAGCCCAGCGTGGTGGGGGCACGCCTGTAATCCCAGCACTTGGGAGGCTGAGGCAGGAGGGTCGCGAGTTCAAAGCCAGCCTCAGCAACAGTGAGGTGCTAAGCAACTCAGTGAGACCCTGTCTCTAAATAAAACACAAAACATGGCTGGAGATGTGGCCCAGTGGTCGAGCGGCCTTGGGTTCAATCTCCAGTACCCCGCCCCCCCCCAAAAAAAATAAACCCAAATCAGAATCAGATCCTTAGATACTGACAGCCACTGACCTCAGATGGCCTTGCAGCCAACTGCGTGAGGACTGCAGCCTCCCCGCTGCCCCCGCATCACCACCGCCACCTCCACTGTTGAAGTGGAGGGACGCCAGTTCCTAGGTGGCCAACAAGATGCAGTCTGGGGTTCTGGCACAGTCCCACGATTATGGGCGTAATCTGAATGCGTGGGCGCAAAGCCTGCTGGGAGTTGCATTCCACACATGCACTTGTCTTTTTTTTTTTCCAGTCTTGGGGATTGAACCCAGGGCCTCACACACACTGGGCAAACACTCTACCACGGAGCCCTTTTTACTTTTTATTTTGAGACAGGGTCTTGCTAAGTTGCTGAGGCTGGCCTCAAACTTGAGATCCTCCTGCCTTGGCCTCCCTAGTAGCCTGGATTACAAGTGTATGCCACCATGCCTGGCCCTCACCCACCTTCTTGAAACAGGTTGGTTTGCCAAAAATCAACCTGTGGAGTAACTGATTTTTCTTTTTTTAAAACCATTTAACAATTTGTCAAATTGATTGATTTCTTAAAAATACACCTTAAATTCTTATGAGTTTCCTGCAACTTGTACTGAAAGGATTGGTGGGGCTGCAGGGGCTGTGAGGGTCCCGGGGCCTCTGGCTCTGCATTCTCCCCGCTCTCCCACCTCTGCGGGGCAGGCTCGCCTCTCTTCTCGAGAACACCGGCTCTCTTCCTGGTCTCCAGTCCACTCAGTCTCCCTCCTTCTCCTGAGTGTTGCTCTCCCCGTCCTCTGACTTTCTCTGGGGTTGGCATGCAGGGGGTGCTGGGGATGGCTGTGTAGGCTGTCCACTGCACAAAAGTGGCCTGCCGGCTTGGCCTGCCAGGACCCGTCTGGACGGAGGCCCACGTCCATTGTGTACAAAGAGAGGCCTCGGCGGCGGCGGCGGCCCGTGCTTTGCATGGATTCTTCTCCACGTCCCGAAACAGAGCGGCCCCCGCTCTTGGCACCAGCTCCCCAAAACTAAAACAGCAGGGAGCTTGAGAAGAGAAACACCAAATGCTCTTAAAATGCCGTCTGTGAAGTCAAAATGGAAACCGGTCAGCTAGAAGCCACCTAAATGTTCACACTTCTCCAGTTACCATGAGGGTTGTGGACTTCAGAAAGAGTTAAAAAAAAAAAAAAAAAAAAAAAAGACATGTTTTGGGTAAATCGGCAAATCTGGTCATTTTAGCAGCCTGATTTATTGACTTTCACCAATCTGGCCTGAAATCTAGGAAGTGGGTGGTCTCTTACCCTCCTGGGATGGTGCTTCTCCCCACCAGCCGCACTGTGGGAGAGGCGCACCCCACCCTGGGCGGCAGCTTGTAGTTTACCCTCAAGTCTAGAGTCCAGGAGGGATCGGGACGGACCTCGGGGCGTACAGAGGCGGGTTCCCGTACGCTTAGTGTGATCGGAGTCCTTCCCTGAAGCTCCCCTCTGGGCAGCCAACGCTGACACCTTCTCAGCTCACCATCCCGACTCACTACGGAGATACACGCAGCTTTTTTCTTTTTTTGGGGGGGTGGGGTGGGTACCATGGTTTGAACTCAGGAGCACTCGACCACTGGGCCACATCCCCAGCCCTATTTTGTATTTTATTTAGACACAGGGTCTCACTGAATTGATTAGCACCTCGCCATTGCTGAGGCTGGCTTTGAACTCGCAATCCTCCTGCCTCAGCCTCCTGGGACGCTGGGATAACAGGCGTGTGCCACCATGCCTGGCAACACACACAGCGTCTTAGGACACATTGTCGCCGTGTTTACAGTTGGAACATGGGCAGCAGGGACCACACCTCTACAGGCGGGTTCAGGGCTAAGGGGTCATCTGCAGGGACGCAGCACCCGCAGTCCCCGCTCCTCCTCGAGAGTCTGCCGGATGGCTTGTCTGTAATTGAGTCTCCCCTGTGTGGCTCCGACTGGCTTGCTTCCTCGAGCAAGCACGCCCTTTGAAGCTGTTCTTCCAAATGGCCTTACTCTGGGTGTATTTTTGGACTGCGGTGTCCTTCACCCCAAACAGCAGCCTGCCGGCCCGCAGTCCCCTTGCTAATCTCAGTCTACAGCACGCCCACTCCCTCGCTGCTCTTGAGGGGGTTCATTTTTAGATGCAGCAAATCTTCTGAACTGGCTAGAGACGTCCCTTTCCCCACCCGCACTCTCTTCAGATGGTGAGATCAGTCAGCACTTCCCGTGGAGCGTGCTTTGAGGGGCTGAAAGCAAGATGCTAACAAGAATGGAAACCCACTCCTGTTTCTCCGCTCTGCGCTCCTCCCGAATTCACCTGCTTTTCCAACTGCGCAGAGGACGTTAGCTGCTTTTCTGGAAACCTTGTGATTAAAAAAGCCGTTTTGAGCAAAAGTATGAGGGCAGAAGCAACTTGTGGAGTAGGTAGCTACTTCAAACGTAAGTTGAAAGTCGATCATGGGGAATCCATGTCATCGTCGCACAACGTAATATCAGTCTCTCGTTGTCCAAAGTGACAGTAGTATTTTCCCAAGGTCAAGTCCAATATTGAACCCAAATTGTCATGGCCTGGAAAGGAGCCCTTTCTGATAAAAAGGATGAATTTTGTTCTGGGTAGTACAAATTTCTCTTCAAAATGCAGGTAGTGCTGAGGGTGGTGGTGCACACCTGTAATCCTGGTGACTAGGGAGGCTGAGGCAGGAGCATTCCAAGTTTGAGGCTAGCCTCAGCAACTTAGTGAAAATATATGAAGGGCTAGAGATGTGACTCAGTGATTAAGTACCGCCTGGGTTCAATCCCCAGTACCAAAACAAAACAAAACAAACCCCCAAGTGCAATATCATTGTATCATTGAGTGTCTGCAGGGGCCGTGGGGTGAGCCCTCTTTAAGACTCAGGGACAAGAGCTAACTGCCCCAAAGAGCTAAGCACAGGGAATCATACTGCTGTTAGGTGATGCACAGGCAGCTGTAGAGTCATAGTGAAGCTCACACTGCACACATAAACTCATCTACTGGAATAAACAGGGGCACACTGCTCTTGAGTTGGTTTCAATGACCTCTGCTACGTTAATTTCCCCCCATTAAGAGGTTTTAAAAGTCAAACAATAAAAAATAGACTCAAGAGTAAAGGGCCTCTTAAGAGCTTTAAAAATAGAATAAACTGAGCATAATAAACACACAGAAAAAAAATGTGGCTCAGGAAAGCAGCTGTGCATGTGGGGGTGTCTTCCTGATCCTTACCCCAGTGAAGAGCGGGCGGACTGCCCGTTTACTGTGCGCCTTCGGTCAGGCGGGAGGACAGACCCTGGGGACCACATCCCGGGCCTGCCTGATGCAGCTCAGAGCCCAGTGGATGTGCGAGAATAAATATGGCGAGTGAAAGAAAAGGCTCATGCGCTTCAGAGTGGCAGCTTCCTGTGGAATTTAGAAAAACACAGCTTTACATTTATTTAATGTGTCTTTTGATGGCAGTTTCTCTAGCCAAGACACTGGATCGACCGATTCAGTCATTATAAGGTATTGGATGTGAGGACTCTCGAAGCCGCAAACTCGACTACCATGGTTCCTAACACTGAAGAAGCCACCACTCGTCAAGCATGATGGCAAGTGCTCCGGTCTGGAAGCCTAAGGATCAATATTTGTTCTTATTCTTTGGAAACAGCACAGTTCACAGGACAGGGCCCCAAAGGGCTGAGTTCTGGCTGCTTCTACTTCTGGGTACTTGGACAAGCCGCTTGTTCTGTCTGAGTCATTTCCTCTTCTGAAAAATTATAGGTTTTGCCTAGTTCATCTCCAAGATCTCTTCCAAAAAAGAATTCTGAGTCTTTTATTTCCCAGGTGAATATTTACCAAGATACTTCTAGTTATAGCTGTTTTTTCAATCTAGGAGTAGGATACTTAAATACATAAAAGCTCTACCAGAAAGATATAAGCATTTTTCCAGATCCCGAGTCATTATCACTTCAAAATAAACTTGCTACAGAATATTTTTTTTTCTTTTTTCTTTTCTTTATCTTTTTTGAGATAGGGTCTGGCAATGTTGCCCAGACTGGCCTTGAATTTGCAATCCTCCCACCTCAGCCTCCTGAGTAGCTGGGGTTACAGGTGTGTACCACAGCACCCAGCACTATAATTTTGTACATGTACAAATTATTGCCCGTGAACCACAAGAGAGGACTGTCCTTATACCCAGTGCAGTAAAGTTCCCCATCACACGCCATTCCAGCTGTGGGCAGATGTTTATATGGGGAAAGAAGACAGGAGGTAGACCTCCGGTGGCAGGGCCAGCACAGCCCGGAGCTGCTGGCTTTCTGTGTAATGACGTCCAAGTCCCAGAGCCTGGTGCGGACTCAATTCAACTTTCGACTCCCCGTCATTTAACAGTCTCCAAAAGCTGAGGTCGGTTCTTAGAATAGAAACTCCTCTGTTTTTTTCCTAAAATACTCTTTTAAACAGTTTCAAAGTTGTTCGGTGTTTTGCTAATATTTTAGGGAACTATGGAAAAACTTGCACACCTCAGAAAGAAAGAAGGCCAACGGAGGGGCAGGGTCGCCTGGGGTCACCAGGCCCACTCCAGCGGGCCACGCTGTCAGAGCTCCTCCCCCTGATGCAGCCCTGGAAGAGGCTTCGAACGCGCCCGCTTCACAAGGGACAGACGGGTGTAAGGGGCACTGCTACTAGTGACGAGCAGTTGAGGTCCTGAGGCTGTGACTCAGAAGGGTCAGAGGCCTTCTGCGATGGGCCACTATCTGAAGATGTCCCTGTCACAAGCTACTCAGGTGTTGGATCATTGCATCAAATATTAAGCTGTAGGCTATGCACCAATGTCTGTCAAGGGTTTCAAATGTGTGGCGACTTGGTTACAGAGGTCTTCTCAAGCTAAATGGTCCTTACGGTCATGGCCAGCACTTACTGCGCTCCTGTTCTCCGAACAACCCAGCGCCTTAGATAACCTTCAGTCCTTACTGGTTGTTTAGAAGACCACTGCACACACCCAGGCATTTCTGTAACATACCTACATATCAAGGGAAAGAGCCTACTGGACTTATGGAAATGTATAGCCACAACAACGAACAAGGAAAACTGAACTAAGTTCAAAAGACCCCCATTATTTTTTTGGGGGGGTACTGGGGAATTGAACTCAGGGGCACCTAACTGAGCCATATTCCAAGCCCTTTTTAAAAATTTTATTTAGAGACAGGGACTCACTGAGTTGCTTAGCGCCTCGCTTTTGCTGAGGCTGATTTGAACTTGCAATCCTCCTGTCTCAGCCTCCTGAGCCGCTGGGATTATAGGTGTGCACCACCGTGCCTGACCCCAATTTTTTTTTTTTTTTTTTTTGCTTTAGTTGTACACAATGTGTTTATTTTTACGTGGTGCTGAGGGTCGAACCTAGGCTGTGCATGTGCTAGGCGAGTGCTCTACCGCTGAGCCATAATCCCAGCCCCTGGAATTTTTTTTTTTAATGTTTATTTATTTACTTTAGTTGTACACAATGCAATGCATTTATGTTTACGTGGTGCTGAGGATCGAACCCGGGCCACGCACGTGCGAGGAGAGCGCTCTGCCGCTGAGCCACAACCCCAGCCCCCTGGAATTTTTTTTAATCCTCACTTCATTTCCATCTTTCCAACCCCAATGGCACAGTTTACCATGTAAGGTTGCTTATACATGTTTTTTTGCTACTGTTGATAGATATTATGAACCACCTGAAATTATATACCAAGTCCTTTGGATTATAAAACACATACATATCTTCTCCATTTTTTGAAATTTATCTCACACATTTGAATTTCCCACAGGATGGTGATAAGCGAAGGGTGTGTGTTGTTTATTTAAGGATGTGCACCTGGACACCCACAGAGGTGGGGGGGATGGCTGTCACTCACAGCTGTTTACAGTTCTATCTTCAGCAGACAGGGATCCAGTAGCAGCTCAATAAAAACAGGGACAAATTATGGCTACATCAGCATAATGTAATAGGAAAGGAACTTTTACTACGGAAACAGAAAAAAATGCCAATTAAATTTGGGAAAGGGACAGGAAATGGTTATAAAGCTGGTTTTGGATGTTTAAAAATTGGCCTGGAAACTGTTTAGCAAGACAAAAGTATTATTCAAATTAAAGGCAGAGTCTAACTTTCCTGATCATTTAGGAACCCTGAGAAATGCCAGAAGTAAACCTTTATTTCCAGAGTCGATGGCCGTCACTGAAGAACCATCATTCACATGTAGGGAAGAAAATGTTTTGAAGAGGGTGCTGACTGATTTAGCATGGCATACCATTATGGAACACACGACTTCTTCCTTTACAATGGCAATTTCCCTCTTTACAAAACAGAGAGAGAGAGGGTGGTGGGGAGAAGGGGGCACGCACGCTGTCTTCCCTTACCGTCAGAGACAAGGCCATGCAGATGAACGTGAACTTCTTGATGTGGGTGGCGGTGACCGTGTTGCTTGTGCTCACCAGTTTATTGCTGGGGTTATTCTGGGGAAAGAGAACGGCAGTGGTGACTGGGCCCAGGGTTATCCTTGGCTGACCCCCCTGTCCTCCAAGGATCTAAAAGAGCATCCTGTTCTCCTTGATGAGCCTCGAGTGCCAATTTCAAGTGACAGCGTGGAAGACGGCTGTCACATTGGGTGTCTCAGACAGCTGTCAGGTTCCCGCAACACTAACCAGAGCAAATTCTGGACTGATTTCGGTTCTTTCCCCGCAGCGCTGGGCCGCCCACCTCACTCTGTCTAGAGTGGCTCTGAAGCTGCCCCTCCCAGCCCAGCAGATGCCCTCTGGCCATCAGGGTTGCCTCCCGAAATGCCACAGCCCTGCTCAGGACTCTGGCTCCCCTCCTTCCTACCAAATGGACCGAGGTTCCCTGGGGCCCTCAAGGCCCTGCTCAGCACGACGCAGACCCACTTTCCCACTGCTTCTCCACCTGGGGCTCCTGCTCTTCCCCCACACACCTGGGCTTTTCTTCCTCTCTCTCCTGGTTCTCAAACTGCCTCTCTTCAAGGCCCCTCATCTTCACAGCCCATCTCCCAAAGCCTCTCTGACCTTTGGCCTCCAGGCCATCCTCTGGGCCTTGCCTTCTGTGCTGCCGACCGTGGGGTTCTCTCAGGCTGGACCCCGTCCTGGAACATGCTCAATCCCCACAAGGCTGTGCGCTTCTGAGATCACACACTCTGTGTCTTGCCCTCTCTGGCCCCGAGGCACTTAGCACAACCTTCTTTGAGCAGAGAAGGTCCTCAGAGAGCATCTGCTGCGCTGCCTGTTCAGCCAGTACTGCAGGTGGCGCAGATGTCCTCTCACTAGCGTCCCACTGCCAAGCTCGATCCTCACCCATCAAGACCAGCGCCCGGCCCCGTGGCCAGGAAACTCAGCAGGGAGGAAGAACCCCTGCCTCGTTAGGCATCCAATTAGTCCCAGAGCTGACAAACAAAAACAATCCGCAGCACCTGCCTCCGCATCCTGCCTAATGAGACCCACGCAGAGCTAGCACCGGGGCCTCGTGGAAAATGCCTTTGAGTCCTTCACTGCGGAAGCTAAGGTGGTCTCCCTTCCCCTGTGGATGCCACCGGCACAAACCTCTGAGTGACTGTACACTTTAAAATTCTTGTCTCTGGAGCCTATCTGAATAACAGACTGTACACACCCCACCATGTTGGTGGCCTCTCATCCGTCCCAGGGCCCTGTAAGAGGGGTCCCCTGGGGGAGGAGAGAGGGGGCCACCCTGAGGGAACCAGGTGACCTCACAACACACATTCCACCTGTGCTGATGGCAATGGGCAAGGGCTCCTGCAGGGGGACTTTTATTGGTGAAAGAGCAAATATCTTACTTGTAAAGCAGCAAATATTTCTGCAAATGTGACTGCACTGAACTCACATGCATCGTGAAATTGGTTATTTCACTGGGTTGGCCTGAGGTGCTTAGAAGCATAGTCTTTCATGGATGATAACTGAACATTAGAGAAAATTTAAATCTCCTAATCTGGACCCCACAAATCTCTTATTCTTGACTTTAACAGTCAAGGCAATAAATTCTGGCAGTTTACCCAGAGGGTCCAAGATGTTGGGACCAGAGGTTGGCACTCCCATAGTGGCTTGGTGTCCTCTCTGGAATGCTTGGAAACAGTGGGCGAGATTTTAAAGGGGTTCTGAGTAACTCAAGTTTCCGGCCAGAGGTGCACTCATTAAAGGAATATTTTCATAGTTCCTAACCCCCGTGATTAAGAACAAAGCCATGTTTTCCTTGGATGCTCTTACTAAGCCATACAGTGTGATATTGTTCAGCTTTATTATTTCAAGATGGCCCAAAACCAGTTTCAGATGGGACTTTCCTCGCCAGGAGGCTCTGCCATTTCAGCACCTGCCCATGTCATCAAATTGCAGTATATAATCTTATTCTCCAGAGCAAGAACTGAAAAGTGGCAAGAAGACTTATGCCCATTTTGGTTTTCCTCTATATGTATGCTCCTGGAAATGAAAAAAGTGACTTCTCTCTGTAGACTGCATCAAGCCCACTCAACACCGTGTCCCCGCTGCCTGCTGGTGACGCAGGCCTCCCCAGCCCAGTCTCCCTGGGGGGGGGGGGGGGGCAGTAATCAAGAGCCTTTCTCAGCAGCAGCTCTGCACCTGATGCTGCACGTGACCGTCTGCAGCAGGTTGTGGGTGCACCCAACAGACTGCAGAGGGGGCTCCACACCGGGAGAGGCCTGCAGGGTGGCCCGGCTAGCTACCGCTGGGTTGCCTGGTGGGGTTCCCACTGCGGGGAGGCGAGTTAGTGTCTGTGGGTGAGCGTGGGCGCACAGGGCCAGAAGAGGAAAGTGACCAGAACACAGAAGACTGCAGGGGGCTGCGCAGCAGGGAGGAGTGTCACGGCAGGAGGTGAGAGGAGAGGGGCACGTGTGTGCATTCACACGAGCACCTCCACACGGCTCAATTCCGCCTGTGGACGGAGAGAGAGTGCTCCATCTCCACCTCATCCCAGCTGAGGTGCTCTGTGAGTGGGGGTGAGGTGGAGTGTGGCATCTCCCCTGGGCTCCCCCTCCAGGCCTTGGCCCCCTAAGGAGCTCATGTACCATTTCAGGGGGGGGCATTTTAGAGACAGGCGACTGTGCAAAGGAAGGGGAGAGGCTGTCGCCGCCAGCCTGGCCTTGCTTGTGTGGCTTCCCAGGGCTCTTGTGCCCACAGGAAATTGGGGTGAAGGTGGGGAGGGCGGGAAGGAGAGGCTCCAGTGTTAGCCAGATTCAGCGCCCAAAATGCCCAGTCCGCCAGGGCTGGCTTGCAGCGTACCCGGGCCAAGGGCTTTCCTCACTTCACTTCAGCTGTTGTTGGGCTAAGATACAAAGGTGTTAGCAATGGCTCTGAGCTAGGACTATGGAAGTTAAGGACAAAACAAGCACTACTAACGAACGGTACAAGTGGCAGGCTACTTGCTCCTTCTCATTTTTCCTTATAAAACGTTGCATGTTATTTCCAGTATGTTGGGCTAGCCATTTGGAAAGGCCCAGAGATTCAAATAATGTAGCTGTCATGCAACAGGTATTCACTGAATGGTAAGCAGGATGGTTCTGATTGGGCCACAGGTAACAGGTCAGAAGGGTTAGGTGCTTCCTGTGGTGGGGCCAGCAGCTGGGGAAGGACAGAGCCGCTACCACAGAGGCTTTCAGCAGGGTAAGTGTCTGCATCAGAACCAAACTGGACGCAGTCTTGCTGACCAGGCAGTGCGCGTGTACGTGCATCCCAGCCTCAGAATGACAGCCATCTGCCTCTGAGCCTAAAGCCCCAGTCTCACGCCTTAGCCACCTGGTAGGAGGTCAGCAAGGTACTAATTGAAAGAAACAAACCACGGAAACAAAGTACAATACGTCAAGTGTTGTTGAGAGTTTGTTTTCCCTTTTGCAAACAAATGATTTCTCGATAGGAATAACCTAAAAGTGGCCGTAGGAATACCGATTTGGAAAAGCATCAACATAAGCCTAATGCACCCTGCTATTTTCACAGGGAAGTACCCCACAGTTACCTTCAGCACCCCCAACACTGAGTCAACCCTACAGAGCAACGTGGGATTGAGAAACAGCAGTGTTCCTCCTCAGAGAGCCCTGTCTATCAAACGGTCACGTTAAAAGCACGCTTCCGACGCCATGCCACACGGGCCTCACCTTGTCAAAAGCAGGATAGACAGCACGGATTTCCGTCAACCAACCATATGGCATGTGACCCACAGGGTATGTCGCTGTCAAAATCGCCACAGCCTACAGGAGGAAGAGTGGGCAGCATTAGCATGGGTGTCCACAGAGCTCTCTAGTAGCTGCAGCACCATGTGACGGGGCCTGGCAGCAGCAGATCCCTCCACACTGGGTGACCAGCATGGGCCAGCCACAGGACAGCCCCGAATGGAGCGGCAGTGACTCCAGGGGGAAGTGGCCCTCCACAAACCCAGTGAGAAACAGGTTTGGAACACTAGCTTGAGAAGCCACGATTTCAGCCCAGGTTCCTCAGAACCCAGAATCTTTGTTCGTTCCCTTGGGCCCAAACAAATTCTCTCCAGTCTAGGCCCATTCTTGGGACTCAAAATGAGATTGCTCGGCACCCACCTCTCTGTCCCCATCTGTCCTTCGCGGTGACTGGCACTGCGTATGTAGCCGTGAGCTACTTTCTACCGCAACTCATTCCAGGCTACGCAGCCACCGTGGCCCAACTTAAAATTTTAATTTAGTGAAATTAATAATTTTTTCATATAGGAAAAGCTATTGGTGTAGTTCCACAAAAAAACGAAAGTTCCTTTTCTTATGTGAATGTAAAGAAGAAAAACTAGAACACGGCACCCGAAGCGCCATCTGGCTGCGCTCGACTCTAACTCACTGCAAGGAAGAAGCTGCGCCTTCCTCATGAGCACAGCGGCAGTGCCCGGCGTGCCAGGGGCTGCGGTGCAGCGTGGCGTGGCGTGGCCAGGCGTCGGGGACAGCACAGCGTGGTGAGGCGGCGCACCTCATCCAGCCTTCACGGTGCAGCTCCCCAGCTGTGTGACATGAGCCCTCCAGGGACTCCCTCTCGGTTCCTCCAGCCGAGCAGTGTGAATGTCAACACCCATCTCCCAGGGCTGGCGGGAGTCAATGACGTGCACACCGGTGCCGGCCACGTAAGTAGACGCCGTGCCACCACCAGCAATTTTCAAATGGCTCGAATACAGAATTTGTTTATTTATTTTTGCTTATTTGTTTTCAGGAGAAGATGGGGTTCCAGCTCACGGGTCATGGGGGTCTCATACTTTTTACTGGGAAACTTGGAAGCATTCAAGTACAAAAGCTCCTGTGACAGAAGCCACCCAAGAGGACATCCAGGACTCAGAAAACAAAGTCCAGGAGCAATCTGAGGGGAGAGAAAGTGTTCTGCTCTTGATTCACGGGCTTCTCTCTGCCCGCCAACGTGAGCAGCTTCCAAGACGTGGAAACTGGCAGGGCGCTCTGGGCTGGAGCCCTGCTGCCCAGGCAGGCCAGGGCTCCGGGCTCCGGCAAAAGCCACTCTTATAAACAGGAGGCCCTAATGAGTGGCTACCAGCCTTCCTCGAGGATCAGCAGTGCCAGAGATGGAATTAATTCTCCAGAAGGCTGCGGAGGAGGAAACCAATGAAGTCATTCTATTTGTTCATACCCAGCTTGAAAGGGGGAAAATGAGTCAACTCTTTCTTTGGAGTAGCTGCCAGTTTCCAGATAAACTTCTCGAGTTGGGAGTGCGTAAATACGGGAGATCCTCATTTGAGGAAGGCAGATGGCCAAGGGGCACCTGAAGTCCTGATGGGTGGGTGCCGTGTGCTGCAGGGGGTGACATGCAGGTGAGGGTGGGCAGGGTCAAAATGGAGGTGCTGGCCTGCTCCCTCTGGGTACTGTCCCTTCTGCTACCACCTGACAGGTTCCATCACTCTCTGCAACTATAGGGAAGAGGCCACATGCCACCACCGTGGAGGAAAGGCAAGGCCACTGTGTTGGGGTCGGAAGACCTAGTTCTAACATCAGCCCAGCTTCTAGCTACTCCTGTCCCATCACCTTTCCTTCCCTTTTTAGGCCTCCCTTCTGGGAAATGAGGATGAAACAGATGGTTTCTTCCATAATGATAAGAATTTAAAATTACATGGCCATGAGTCACAGAATGAGTACCGCATGCCTTGCCTGTATGGCTTCCATAATCGAATCCTGCAGCATCTTTAGACTCTTGAGATGAACTGGAAATAAGTTTGAATTCTCTTTCCCCCAAAACAAGGTGTTTGCACCCCATCCACATGCCTACCTCTGTAGCTGCAGAACTGCCACCAAGGTCCCGGGATACAAAGAGATTGACGATGGGCCTACTGATTCTCTGTGTGGCCAAGATGAGAGCCAAAGGCCACCAGAAGCTCAGCATCTTTCTTATTGTCGCATCTCCCTGCATTAAGAAATGGAGATAAACATTTGCTAAGCGCTAGAAGCAGAACAGGAAAAACAACTTAGAATCGAAGCTTTTCCTTTTTAATGCCAATCATGAGTCAATTCACTGTACTTAACAGGAATATAAGGAAATGCCTCTATAGACAAGCCAGATTGAATTAAAATAAGATATATAGTCTTATTAGAAATTAATGCAGACTGTTGGCAAGCCAAGCTGAGATCAACACAAGCACCGAAGCTTGATGGTTCCCAGCCACGATCTTCCACCCAGGAAATCTCTAGCCAAGGTATAACACAGGTCCAACGCCTGCGAAACAGGTTTGAAATTAGTCTTTGTTTATATCACCACACTGACTGGCTAGAAGCCATGTCAGTAGGAGGCTGCTCTTAGAAATAGAAAATTATTATAATCTATTTTGGAATCAGCATATATCAAAGTGCCTAATTATTTCTGCACTGTGAGAATTGACTACAGAGGTTCTTACTCTCAAAGCTTTCACAGAAGGCATATAAACTACTCAGATGTATAAGCAACATAAAAGAAAGAAAAGGGATTTGCTGAGACCTCTACAGCCAAGGTGTGTGCTCTCAGCCAAGCCTAGCTTTCATCTTGCAATTTTGGCTTTGATTCTTTGAAAGGGTAAGAGTTACATCACGCAACCCTCTCAGCTCCTTTGATTTATTTCCCCTCGCTGGTATCTGAATGTTAAGAGATGGATTGTTACTGTAAAGACCAATTTGATGTGGTTGGCCCAGTGGTGGAAATAATGAGGGAGGATTCCACTGATGGTCTGACCTCAGGTAGAGGTAAGTGGTCAACGTGATTACTGTTTTGACAAAAGTGATGTGTGGTCAAGCGGGAGGGGGGTGGAGTGTGGTGATATATTCAGGGCTATACATGAGCATTCTTATCCACCTTACAGCTAAATGGAAAGAAACCCAACAATGCCTAACAGTAAAATTAGCACTAAATAAATCAGATGCTGTTCTGTGGGGATGAGCAGACTGGCTAGTGGGAAAGGATCTATATCTTACTCTTGCTTATTTCTTATTCAACTTCCAAGGCAAGGCCAAATCAGACTCCTCCAAGGAGGCGTCCTAGACCAGTCCCATGCTCCTTCCCTAGTTTCCTCTTACATTCTCATTCAAGTTCATGTGCTGACTTGGGTTCATGCCCAATGCTTGCTTCTGTGTTGCTGCTACCTGCCATGTGGGCTATAAAGTTGCTCGGAGGTAGAGACTGTATCTCAAGATTTCTGTCTCCAAAGACTCTGTTTGGTCTTGAAGAAGTAGGGTCATGAATAAGAGACTCACACTGGCTGGTATAGAAATTGCGAACAAAGTCCAGATGCCTGCTGTGACACTATAAAACGTGGAACTCAAAGGTGCCAGGGGTCCTAACTAATAAAACCTTCTCGACTGCAGAATAACTTACAATAGAGAATAAAAGGAGGCACACGAGTGTACCCACCCGTGGCCCAACACCAGGTGCTACGTCTCGGTCTCCTCACAGGGAAATGGGGAGGCTGGACAGGGACCTGTGAGATCACTCCCACCCCTAGAGTTCGTCCACCATCTTTCCCTGAGGACACCCAGCACCAGGCCTTTGGGGACAACATGATGGAGCAGGAGCTCGTGTCACTGAGTGCGGAGCGTGACCTTCCGCTCTGCTGGCAAAGACGTACCCCCAGCTCTGGTCCGCTTCGGTCAGGGATGATGTCGTGGATGTTCTTGTAGTAGCCCAGGCACAGGGTGGTGCAGCGCACGAGCGCGCCCATGTACAAGGAGAGGATGGGGATGAGCAGGGGCTCCCGGCATTCCAGGTGGCTGTGAAGCAAAATGGCTACGAAAACGACCTGTGGGAGAGGGGGAGGGGCCGGTCAGCGGGGTGCAGGCCCCACCTTCCCCGGCGAGGCCCTCGATTTTCATGGAGAGCGCAGAAACGTGAGCTGTGGCTCCACACCGCCCTCCTAGGAATCCTGTGCAGGTATTGGGGGTTCACTGGAGGAACCCATCCCTGGGTTTGTTAGATCCACCACTAAGGTTCCTTTAAGGCAACTGCGCCTCTGCTTAAGGCTGATGCTTAAGAAATATCTAGAAACTCTGGCCGCCCAACCTCCCTACCCAAATGTGGTAGAGCTTTCTCCTGTGGAGGCTGGCTACTGGGGCGCACATGTAACTGACACCTGAGGAAAGAGCACCGGTGGTCAGTGATGATGCATGGACAGATGGCCATGAGCATTCACAGAATGGAAGTCACTAAAAATGCTGCCAGATGCACTCCCAGGAATTACTATAAAACCACCTAAATTAAAACTTAAAGTACTATCTTATGCAAGTGGAAGAGGTTGAAATTACCAGAGCCACAGAGATTAAAATCATAATAAAGCACCAATCTCTATTGAGTGGTATAGTCTCCAAAGCAAATCTAATAATTCATTAACTTCCCCATCCTGCAGAAACCAGAGAATCAATCCACCCTCTGCCCAGAGACCACCTACTCAGAAGGTTTTGGAAGCATACTGAGTGAAAAAGTAGGCAATTGGGCAGGAGGCTTGTTCCTGAGCAACAACTCCAATGGCCAAGTATCCGTGCATTGCAAAATGAGCTGCAGCCAGGCCAGGATCTGTGACATCCTGACCGGTGATCCCCACTGCCGCAAGGAGCTCAGAGCAGCAGCAACGGAGAGATCTCCTCTGAATGAAATCAAAGTCTTAGATGCCAGGGTGGTTTGCTCTCAGCACAGACTGACTTGTGTGCCCAGGCTGTCATTCTGAAGCCCAGTGAGGCTGACCTTGTCACTGAGTCCTCAGGGCAGCCCAGAGCACAGGCCATGTGAGTGGCACTCACACTGTGCCAGGGACACAGTGACGCTCACTGATGGAGACAGGATGCCCACGACTCCCTGTGACTGCTGCTTCCAAGTGGCCACTGCACTGTGTTAGCTGAAGGACGCCTTGCTGGGATGCATGTGTGGGACAGGAGGCTAGAGCCTGGTGGTGTGGACACAATGCCCGATGATTTACCTGATTGAAATCCCCTAGGGTGCCCTTACACAGACTCAGGGTAAGTACAACCACAGCAAGCTTCCCATTTTGCAAAACCCACAGCCTAAACCACAGTGGGGATTTTTTTTTTTTCTTTTTTGTGGTACTGGGGATTGAACTCAGGGGCACTCGACCACTGGGCCACATCCCCAGCCCTTCTTTTGCATTTTATTAGAGACAGGGTCTCACTGAGTTGCTAAGTGCCTCGCCATTGCTGAGGCTGGCTTTGAACTTGCGATCCTCCTGCCTCAGCCTCCCAAGTGCTGGAATTACAGGCATGTGCCATTGCACCTGGCTCACAATGGGGATGTTTAGGGGCTGAAAACTGAAAAATAAATATGTGAAGATCAACACTGCGTCTGCCAGGAAAGCTCCCGGGCTGGGCTGTCAGATGGCTGTGCAAGACAGAAAGAAGCCTGTGGGGCAAGCGGGGCAGGGGGAGGACCTGGATGAGAGGGAAAGGGAAGACACGGTCAAAGAGTAAGTGTGGCGAGGACAAGCCAGCGTCCAGGGCCAGGGTGGGAGGAAGGGAGGGTGCATGACTCAGCCAGTAGGGCTCCCAAGGCCTGGGTGAAGATGTCGCCAGCCTCCCCCAACTTTCTAATAGATGGATGCCACGTGGCCCAGCACTTGTCACAGGGCTGGCGTCTTCATGGCTGAATGTATCATTTATCACCTCAAAATATCATGTGCACCCTTTGCATTCCAACCTGGAATTACAATTCTGAATCTGATCAAGCCATCAAAAACATGTCAGATGATTTTCTGAGGGAACCGACTATTTCAGTGGAGAGCATTTTCCCAGTGGGAGCTGGCATCTGCTGGCCCAGTGCCAGGGGCTGGGATTCAGTGATAATAGACGGCCCCAGAATCTGTTCTGGGACTGACAGTCTAATGGAGGAGGCAGACACGCTCATCATTTAAAAAAAAAAAAAAAAAAAAAATGATCCAGTGAGTGTCCCCCGCCAGCCTGTAGGGAGGCGGGAGACGGATGAGGTGGAGAAGGCAGAGTGTGGAGCCGCAGGGGAGGGGGAGGGGGAGGGAGTCTCTGCTGGGAGCTGTGGGGACAGGGTGGGAGGGAGGTGGGGGATGAGGCAGAGCATTCCTCCCGGGCAGAAGGAGCAGACCTGCAAAGACCCCAGGGAGATGGCTCTCCATGCCCAGGCCCTGCAAGGAGGAGCTGTGATTGGCAGACTGCAGAACAGAGAGCAAGTGGGGAGGGGACAGTGCCGGGCTGCAGAGGCCACGGGCCTGTCAATCTTCAGCACCCTCTGTAGGCCAAGATCAGGGTTGGGATTTAAAAACAAACAAACAAACAAACAAAATATATAGATATATATATTTGCTTTAGTTGTACACGATGCCTTTATTCTTACGTGGTGCTGAGGATTGAACCCGCGCCGCGCAGGTGCTAGGCGAGTGCTCTACCACTGAGCCACAACCCCAGCCCCAGGGTTGGGATTTTTATCAAGAATACCAGGAGGCTGGAGCTCCAGGGGCACAATCAGCGCACAGTACTTATAAGAACACCAGAAGGCTGTTTTGCAAGCAGGCGGTGAGACAGTTGGAATTTTACTGGGAAAAGACCACTATGGCCCTGGTGGGGAAGAGGGGCGGGAGTGGGCAGATGGGCAGAGGCGAGTGGCGAAGCTTCTCAGCATTCAGCTGGCAGGGGGGCCCCTCAGACGAGGCAGAGCAGCAGAGATGGCACTCTAAGAAAGGTCTCGGATTAACATCTAAGTTCCAGTGCTAAAGGGATGCCTTTAAAGGCTGGCTCCTGGGTTTCTGACCAGATGGTAATGCCACTGATTTACTCAACCAAATGCTTCATACAGAACATCTTTAATGCAGGCTGAGACATCTTTGAAGGAGCTGAGTAGAAGAGGCTTTTGGATAGCTTTGTTTGGGGATCTGGGGAGAGGGAGAGGATGCAGATATTTAACAGGGGAGCATACTCATAAGATAAATGTTATTAACCTAGGGTATAGTATCAGTCTGTTTTTGTTGTTATAACAAAATACCCGAGGCAGGCTAACTTTGTATGTATTAAAGTATAAAGAGGTTTACTTAGCTCACAGCTCTGGAGGCTGAAAGTCCTAGCCTCCCCGTGTCTTGGCTGTGTCATATTATGGCTGGTGGCAACCGTGGGAACATGGGTTTGGGGAAATGATCCCAGCTTGAAAACAGGAAACCAAAGAGACACTGGAACCCCACAATCCCTTCCGAAGGCATTCCCCTAATGACCTAAGCCCCACTAAGCCCATCACCACACTGAGGGCCAGACTTCCAACACAGGAACCTCTGGGGGATACACCACACCTGCGCCACAGTGGGCACGAATCAGGTTCAATTTTCTCTATGAAGCAGGAACGGGGGGTCATGGCTGGAAGTGAGCAGTAGGTGGAGACCCTCTGAAACAGTCCCCAGGAGACAGCTGAGGGGAACGAGGCGGCTTGGCACTTGTGATTTGGTCCTCTGTGCACGGGGCACATTTCTGTAGAAGCATGTGCTTCCTGGGGCAGGTAGAGGAGGGTGCACAACATGGCTTCCATTCAGGGCTGGGATTTTGCCAGAAGATACAAAAGAGACAAAAGAGTAGCAAACAGACTTTAAAATAATGCAGGTAGATTCTGATCTGATCATCCGGGGTCTTGCTGACCTCAGGGCGAGAGCAGATGACAGCTTGGAGGGCAGAGGACAGGAGGTCCCAGGGAGAGCAAACGACCTCAAGAGAATCCAAGAGACTTCAATGCTGAGCAAGCTAAAAAAGTCAAGATGAACCCGAAATACGCAAAACAGAAGCATTTCTCATAAATCCCTTGGCCATATCATCAAGCCTAACAACTGGAGACATATTACAACAATGGTGACCCCAAAAGAGTCACCTTTGAACCAAACCAAGAGCTTTTTTTCTGTATTAGTGTGTGAAATCAATGAGCTTAGGAAAGTTGTTATCATTATTTTTTTAAATGAGAGTTGCCACTGAAATTCAAGGCATTATTAACAAATTTTACTTCATCATTGGCAATTGCTTCATAGGACCCATTTACATATTGCCAAATTACATAACTATCAGAGGCTTTCAGGTAATGAGAGAGATGAAGCTTGGGAAGGCGGGAGGGAGACTTACTTCGGAACAAAAATGGAATTTATTCCCCTAACCAAGTTGTGGTAGGAACTCAAACTGAGGTTTAAAATAAACTACTCCACCAGGAACCACCCGGGGCCAGGTGGCATCTGCACCCAACCTCCCTTGCTTCTTCTAACCAGATCTGTTTATTCCACAGGCAGGGGCCAAGATCAGGTCTGAAACCAGCGGGGAAACAGCTGTGGGCGTACTGGCAGGGGAGTTTGCAGGAGTATGCTTTTTCTTCTGCCCTTGGATGCCTACTGTATTTATCTCAGGCAAAGTTACACACTTTCTTCTGTTTTCTTTTTTTTTTTTTTGTCTTTAAAATAATGCACTTGTACAGATGCTCATGAGTTGCCGATGCCGATGTGTGAAAGGGGAGGTGCTTCCTTCACTTCAAATTAAGGAGTGAACAAAGCAGTTCATCTCAGCAGAGGCTAAAGGCAAGGCTGGGACGCAACTCCACTAGCGCCACCAGAAGACTCACCAACATGTAGTAAAGCGCCACGCCAGCCGTAGCCAGGCGCGCGCACAACAGCATTAGCAGGAACTAATTTAAGTTACTTTAATAGTGACCCACGCAGGAAATGCAATTAATTTGGAAGTTTAATTCTTGGTCTTTAGGGAGGCAAATCTAAGAGCTCAACAGAATATTTCAAAGAGGTGGCTCAAAGGTGAGGGAGCATGAAAGGGGCCAATGCACGAGGATGTCCCCAGAATGAAATTTGAGAATTTGGAAGGGCACTTAGAGATCATGGTCAAACCTCCTCCATGAAAAAAAAAAATCATTCTACCAAGTCATTGGAACTTAGCCTGATTGATAAATCAGAGGAATTAAATTTAATTTTCCACTGAAGATTTGTGTGTGGCATCCTCAGTGGAAGAAGAAGGGAAGAGTTGAAAACCAGGACTGGGTGTGGCCCTCAGATGTGGACCCAGCAGGAGGTGAGGCAGCTTCCTTCTCAGACAGTCGGGAAGAGAGAGTGGAGCCACCCCCTGGTTCTTTTTCAATGTGGGGAAATGGTGCAAGAATGGCAGCTCTCCATGGAAACCCGCCGAAGAAACACCGTTTAAGAATAATTCCTGGCCAGGCACAGTGGCGCACGCCTATAATCCCAGAGGCCGGGGAGGCTGAGACAGGAGGATCACAAGTGCAAAGCCAGCCTCAGCAAAACTGAGCCGCTAAGCAACTCAGTGAGACCCTGTTTCTAATAAAATACAAACTAGGGCTGAAGATGTGGCCCAGTGGTTGAATGCCCCGGAGTTCAATCCCTGCTAACCCACCCCCCAGAAAAGAATAATTTCTAAGTGCTCACTTTGGAACTGAGTGACAGGCTGTGTATGGCTAGACTATACCAAGGGCACCTGACCAAGTGCACAGCAACGCTATGATCACTGTACAATGTACCAGGTGTGACTCTGAAGTCTTTTACACACACATTCTTCAAAAATAATGGTCAAGAGCTGGGATGTGGTGCTGAGGCAGGGAGATCACAAATTCAAGGCCAGCCTTGGCAATCCAGCAAAGCCCTGTCTCAAGATACAAATGAAAAGGACTTGGCATGTAGCACAGTGGTAGAGCCCCCTTTGTTCACAGGAGGTTTCCTTTTCTTATTCATTTATCATTTATTGAAGCCCATATTTGATGTAACAGTGCTGCTGAGCAGTGTAAGTGCCCCCTCCCACCGGCCGCAGCCCTGGGGATAAACCCAGGGCCTTGTGCATGCTAGGCAAGTGCTCCACCACTGAGCTGTGCCCCCAGCCCTGTGCCCCAACCTAAATGTGGCGTTGATCTGTCAGCTCTATCACATCCAGTGGTTCATTCACCAGATGGCCCTGAGGACCTCCAACTGACACAAAGACCACAGTTACCTGAGCTATGACGTCTGAGATTGAGGCACATCCCACCAGGAAACTGTATTTGTGTTTTAAGAGAATGCCAGCATGGGTCCATGCCTGCCAGAAAGAAAAAAAAAATTGCCATGAGCTTCACTGTTGGGATTATATTGTTTCTCATCATGATTTACTGGGTATTCCTGAAATATACTTTACACCCCACAAAGTCTTAGAAGCACAGGTTTGATAAATCTTTGGTTGGTAAAATTATTGTCCCTTGGTCTGGTGGCTAGTTCCACGTTAGATTTTTTTTTTAAAGTGGTGAGTACGTTTATTTAGTAGCAATTATATGCAGACTAGAGTAGTCATTCTGTTTGCGTGCCTGGCAGGAGGCTGAATCAATAGCAAGAGCAGAGGAAACACAATCACTCTTGGAGCAGTGTGAATCCCAGAAGCAACCCCTCCTTCCAGGAGGCAAGTTACAACCAGGGCTCTGACTTGGTTCTGTGGATCACAGTCATGCCTGTTCACTAGCTGATGCGGGTTTGCTACTTTATTGTCTTCATGTTTGGGCCGGATCTGATCTGACCTTTTACATCTTCAAGGGAAGTTAAGATGAAAAGAGTTTACAATAGCAGGCAACCCAAAGCCTTGACAGCCGGGTTGGAAGAGGCTAGATGTTCTCGATGGGATCTGCTTACGGACTGATAGTGTCGTTCTTACCTTTGGACTGATTTAGAAATAAAATTTCCTCTGAGATGGACACAATCAGACAAGTATGATCTATGCCCCAGGTCTGTGTCAAGACGTCCTACAGCAGCTGCTGTGTCTGTGTCCTCAGCTCAGAGGCTCAGGATGCCAAATGTTAAAAGAAACACAAACCGTAGATAACATTTGCAAACATCACGTGTAGGCTGCCTGTTGTGGAAAGCCACCTGGATAACAAGTGTCATGGCTTCCAAATATTCTCTCTCCAACCAACTACCAGGTATGTATGTGTGTGTAGGTGGGAGAGGACAGAAATGACCTGCTCATTAGAAATGCTCATTATTTGAGTTTTTATTAGCAGTTCTCTTACTGTTATAATAAGGTCTTTGTGGGGACTTAAAACATGGAAGAAAAGTTACCAATCTACAATGTTCTGGTGCTATACAGACTGACTATCCCTCACCAAAATGCTTGAGACTGGAAGTATTTCAGATTTTGAACTTCTTTAGATTTTGGAATATGATCATATATTATAATGAGGTACATCTTGAGGTTGAAACCTAAGTCTGAACATGAAATTCATGTATACACACCTTATATACATAGCTTAAAAGTAATTTTATACACTATTTTTAAAAATAGTGTACATGAAACATAGTTTCACCTGAGATCATTTATAGAATATTCCAGATGGGGTATCTATCATATTCGTGCTTAAGAAATTTTGGTGTTTGGAGCATTTACGATTTTGGATTTTTGGACTAGGTATGTTCAACCTGTACTGAGTTCTTGAACTTATCTCTCACGGCAAATAAATAGAACTGACGGCCAGTGGAAGGCAGGGTATTTTAAGAGTCCATGAGTCGCTTTTGCTAACAGTTTCAGGTTCCTGGAATTCACTGTATAATTACAGTTCTCTGTGCGTAGGTTCTCATTTCCAGCTCAGAAGGAGGACAGACAGACATTACAGTGGCACAGTGGCCTCATCCAGGGGTCAGGCCTTCGCTGTTTCAGAAATGTAAAGAAGGTCCCTTCCTTCAGTTCTCTGATGAGGTGACTGAAAGCCCTGTGCTCTCTTGGAAGGCAGGATGGGCTGCACAGATGGTACCCCCACCTCCACCACGTACCCCCTGTATCATTTACCAGAGAAAAACATACTTGGCAACAAGTAAGAGAAAGTACAGGTGCCAGGGTTCAGATGGCCCAATTCTCTCACCTACAGTGACATCCCCACCATTGAGAACCAGACCTTCGTGTTACAGCTGGTTTAATATTTAAGGTTTCCTTGTAGACCAGAAGAGAGCCCTCAGAGCCACTAATTGACCACAGGCCACCTAAGACTTCTGAAGACCTTCCAGCAGGTAGGTTTTACCCACCTCTCTGCTCCAGGGCTTCGGACTGTGGCCTCACCTCTACACAGAGGTCCATCTACTCATGTGACTAACACATGTGCCACTTGAGGTAGGGGACAATAAAAAGTAATTTAAAGCAAAGCCCAAAAAAAAGGGATTATTTTCCAGCATCAGACATGACTGTAAATTTTTGTGCACTAAGTCTCTTTATTTCTGTACCAGATGGAAAGAAAAACAGTACCGTTTTGGGTATCATGATGATTTATAGACACGAGCAGTCCTTAGCTAATATAGTAGAGCTGGTATCAAAGTAAGGAAATCCTATTGGTGTGTTCAGGAGAGTCTTATTCTACAATTTTAGCAGTGTAGGCTACACAAGTGGTGAATTATCAGAAAGCTAGTCTGATGGCTTGATCCTGAATATATCAGAAAAGAACTTCATATTTTGAATCAAAATTTTCAAATGGGCTTTCTTTCCACTTGGCACAACTTGTGGCAGATACAGAAAATTCTCATAAAATAAACCAAGAAGATGGACTGCATAAAATTCAAGGAAATCAGTATGATGTTTCCTCAAAAAATTAAAAAAACAGATTGGGATGTAGTTTAGTGGTAGAGCATGTGCTTATTAACACACACAGGCCCTGGGTCAATCTATAGCACTAAAAAGAAAAAAAAAATACCATATGATCAATTCTATTTCTGGTTATATATTCAAAAGAATTGAATGTAGGGACTCAAAGAGGTATTTGTACAACTGTGTTCATAGCAGTAGTCGTCACAATAGCCAACACAAACACATAGAAGCAATGGAAATGAATGGACAGGCAAAATGTGTCACGCCCATAGAATGGAGTATTATTCAATCTTAAGGAAGGAAATTCTGACATACGCTACTTGACATGGATGAACCCTGAGGATATCATACATCGTGAAATAAACCAGCCACAGAAGAACAAATACTATGTGATTTCACTCATATGAGGTATCTAAAGTTGTCCAATTCATGGAGGCAGAAAGTAGAATGGTGGTTTCCAGGGAAAGGGGAAATCAGAATTATCGTTGAATGGGTACAGAGTTCTGGTTTTGCAGAATGAAAAGAGCTCTCAAGACAGATTGTACAAAAACATGACTGTTCTTCATGCCACGGAGCAGTACACGTAACAGTTAAAATGGTACATTTTATGTTATGGTACATTTCATGTTATGCATGTTTTGTCATTGAAAAGAAAAATGTGAACCGTTTCCCTTACTTACCATAGCATCCATAAAAGGGAAGGCAGCGAGATACAGGAAGGCCCGTCTGGTTTTACTCCCCACCGACTCATCCACATGGTGCAGTTTATTGATAATGTAGTAGCCTAAATCGCTATAAGCTGCAAAGGGTCAAAAGACATGAGAATATTTTTAAAAAGGTATTTTCCCACGCTTTTAAGAACTTCAAAATAATTTTAAATGCTGTAAAATAAATTTGCCTGCTGCAAAATAACTAGAAAAATTATAAGAAAATCATCTATAATCACATCCCCCTGCCTGCCCAGAGAAGGTCACAGCTAACGCTCTGGGCTCTATTTACCCAGTTCTTTTATGGCTGTGTGGAGTAAGTGTGTGCTTTAACATAACAATGGGATCATACTACATATGCTCTTTTGAAAGCCAGGACCACCTTTCCATGATACGCTTCTGCATTCTAATTCACTGAATTCCTCTCCATGAACTGATTTTCTTCAATCTCCTACTGTTGCACATTTATATTATTTTGATATTATAAAAGAATGATTGATGGACAGATCTGAAGTTAAATGTTTACACATATTAGGTAATAACAGAGGAAACTTCTAGAAGCTAACATGCCTTTTCAATATAAGTTCTAAAGCAAGCTTTTCATACTTGTCAGGGCTTCTATTTTGTTTCTTGGCAGGAGGGTAGCAGCTCTGGGTAAAGTCTTGCATGGTGGAAAATAACGTGCAAGAGGTGCTTTGGAAGTCTCTCCTATGTCGAGATTTGTCACAGTGTGAGACTGGAACATAGCAGGCACTCAACCCATGTGGGATGGATGAATGTGTATATGCATAAGAGATACAGGGAGAAAGACACTGGTCGTTTCAATGCATTAGCTCAGCATCCTGACTAATACCATTAGCGAAGGTTTAATGAAACATGGAGCTATTTTCAACCTCACTGCTACAGGTAATACTAATCTATGTGCTTTTCCATGTTTGATAAGTGCTCCGACACTAAGTGTTCCTGCTGTTCTCTGTCGTAACTATGGATGTGAATATCCCCTTGACAACCACAGAAGCCACTCTGAAATCAGGTGGAGCTAGAGGGCAGAGTCTCACTTTCTGTGAAATAAGAATCCTCCCGCATTTCAAAGTTTGGAGGACAACTTATTGCCGCCTTAATTGGCAAAGTGAAGTAAAGCACTAATCTTTATCAGGATGAGTCTTGAATTAGAGGAATTCTGGAGTGAGCGAGGTCATGGGATGCTATCCAGGATACTGAAATGCACAATGGGAGTCCTGGAGCTGCAGGGGGCAAGTAGGTGACTTCAAGCTAGTAGGCCTTGATGGCTGATTTCCATAGAGCAAGGTGGGGCTGAGGTGGGGGAGGGCAGGCAGGGGCTGCAGGAATGCTCCCCATCCTCCAAGAGGGGCGGAAGTGAAAAACCAAAGGCCAGGTGAGGAGGGTAGGGGCCATGGGGACCACGGGGGTGGGGGGGAGCAAGAAGAGAAAGCTGGAACAGCAGGCTTCACCAGGCAGAAAGAAGAGATGTGGGAAGGCAGGGTGAGGGCCAGGAAGGAAGGAGGCAGCTGTGAGGTCCCTGTCGTTTGGATCAGAAGTCCTGCCAAGATGAGAAGCAGACAGAGGAGGCTTGAGCGGACCCTGGAAGGCCGCCGGAGAGCCGCGGTCTGCCCACAGAGCTCTGCAGACCCAAGCACGAAGCCAGAAGGGAGCCGCTGCTGAGCCCCACAGGTCTGCTCTGGGTGCCGAGCTGTGGAAACTCTGTCTCAAAGTTTGTCATCGCTGCTGTTTATTTGTGGGGTTGTTTTCATTCAGTCAATAAAAATTCACCATGCAGGAACCTGCAAGGGACAGTTTTGACCTGCCACACCACCGCGCCCACTCTGGCGGGGGTGATGGAAAGGCGGGGTGCTGGGGGAGAGAGCAGCACGTGGGGCTGGCTACGAGGGGCTCGTGAGCCATGGTTTCCTGGGAAGGTTACAGTCAACACAAAATGCCAGCCAGCTGAATGCCAGCTGAGTGGACTGGACTGCAGTGACCAACGCAGGGGACCACGGGACAAGGGCAAGGCTGAGACCAAGAAGGGCAGTGTTGTGGGTTAAGCCAGGTCTCCTAAAAATTCAGATGCCCAAGTCCTAACCCCCAGACCTCAGGAGGTGACTTTATATAACAAGAGGGTCACTGCAGGTGTGATTAGATAAGATGAGGTCACACTGGGGTGGCGTGGCCTCCTAATCCAATGCAATGTTGTCCTTATAAAAAGGGGAAATCCGGATGCACACCGGGGAACCACACCAGGATGAAGGCACAGCTGGGGTGACGTCCTTACACGCTGAAGACTGCCAGCAACCCCCCAGAAGCCAGGGGAGAGGCATGGAACAGTCTCCTTCACAGTCCGGAGGGGGAGGTGGCCCTGCGGACACCTTGATCTTGGACTTCCAGTCTTAGGGTTCTGGGACAGTAAATCTCTGTTGTTCAAGTCTTACAGTGTGAGGGCTTTGTTCCAGCAGCCCCGACAACTGGAAACAGCATTTCTTTTTTCTTTTTTTTGGTACCGGGAATCGAACTCAGGGGCACTCGACCACTGGGCCACATCCCCAGCCCTTTTTTGTATTTTATTAGAGACAGGGTCTCACTGAGTTACTAAGTGCCTCGCCCTTGCTGAGGCTGGCTTTGAACTCGCAATCCTCCTGCCTCAGCCTCCCAAAGTGCTGGGATTACAGGTGTGCGCCACTGCGCCCGGCTTGGAAACAGCATTTCTGAGACAGTAAGGGAGAATGATTTCCACGTTAGGTCCTGGGGTGGTGGTCAGGGAAGAGGGACACGTGGGCTTGAGTGGAGGACAGGGCCTGTGGTCTGCATGTGCTGCCCAGGACTAACGACCAGTAGAAGTGAGCCTCTCCCCTCCCTGTAAATGCAGCTACTTCCTCGGGTATTTTGACTAAAACATCAGAATGGTACCTTTATGTAGCGTATCTGGAAGAAAGACACAGGGTCTGGGGACTGGAGGACCTCGGGATTCCCAACCCTTTCTCCTTGGGAGGAGCCAACCGGGCTTTCTGCCCCTGGGAGACATGTGAGCCCTTCCCTCCCTCCTCTCAGCGCGGGGCCTGCATGCAGGCTTCTCCCTGCCCCGGGTTCTGGCACGGTGGGACTTATGGGCTCAAGGCTGCTTTTGCTTCTTTCCATTTTGGTCTCTTTGAGTTACATGGGAGAAATCTGGAGTCCAAATAAAGAAGCTTATCTTCCTTTTCACAGTAGAAGAAGATTTCTGATTTCTACTACAGAGGTTGTTTCCACCCCGGGGAGCTGTGAGTGTAAAATCCTAGCACCTGTTTTCATGTTCTCTTCTGCCCCTCAAATCCCTCCTTCCAGTGCCAGTCCCTGGCTATTTCCAGTGAGAGCAGTTGGCTGGGCTGATTTGCATGGGGTCCATAATCACCAGGCCAGCTGCCTTAGCAACACTGAGTGACCTTCAACTTCCACGGCGGCCCTGCCAAGACTGACCTGAAATGACTTGTGTGCTCCTCACGAAGGGCAGAAAGTCATAAAACAAAATTAAACAAGGGTTCTGAACACAGGTAAGCAGGTTTTATGATGCTGTAATGCCAAGAGGACACTGACTTGACCTGTTTATGGTAGATGGCTTCGACCCTGCCCAAACAGGGAGAGACAGAAGGCCCTTCAAGTCTACAGCTCCCTTGACCTCAGCCAACCAGGATGACAGCCCTTTCTGGAAGCAGTGGTTTCCAAACTTGCTCATCCAGTGGTCACTAGCACTTATGGTAAACCATGAAATATTAACGTTGATGACAATATCTATCTGCATGTATTTTTCCCATAGGGACGGAGAAAAAGTCCTCCCCCTCATTGCAGAAACTGGGTAATATGTTCATTTCCAACATACAGAATTGACTGCCATTCTTCTAATTCAAATTCCCAAGTTGTCAATGCTTAAAAGTCTTGCCAGTACTATTCACTGACCCACTGAGGCTGTTCATGGGAACAGGCAACTTCAACCCCAGGTTTCTAACGTATCATTCCCAAAGTGTGTGTATTTATATGGCTAATAGCCATATTTAAATCACTTTGCAGATACATGTTGAATGACTGGTAGGTATCAGGTACTGTGCTGACTAGATCAGCTGTGAAGGTGATGACTTCCTACATGGGACGCTGACATGTAACTCAACTAGAATCTATACCAGGAAAACCTGGGGATGGAAGGTGTGAATGTGGCCAAGGTCTGGGAGTGATTTATAAGCCCATGCCTGATATGAGCACAAGAACAAGAATCCTCCCTCATTAGTATTAAGACTTGATAGGAGCCGGGCACGGAATCCCAGCACTTGGGAGGTTGAGGCAGGAAGATCACAAGTTCAAAGCCAGCCTCAGCAATGGCAAGGCACTTGGCAACTCAGTGAGACCCTGTCTCTAATAAAATACAAAAAGGGGCTGAGGATGTGGCCCAGTGGTCGAGTGCCCCTGAGTTCAATCCCTGCTACAAAAAAAAAAAAAAAAAAAAAAAAAAAAAAAAAAAAAAAAAAAAAGAAAAAGAAAAAAGAAAAAAGACAAAGACTTGATAGAGCAGGTTCAAATCTATCCTTGGCACCTGCTTCTCTCTAGAGAACATGTCTTATTCATGCCTGAATACCTAGGATTTAGCTCAGTGTTTATCAAGCACATAGTAGGTAAGTTTGATAAATGTTAATTGAATCAATGTAACTATCCATCATCCCCAAAAGGAGTGACTATAAAAAGTCCCCAAATCTTCTCTTCTCCTTATATCTCCACATTTGTGATTTTTTTCTAGCTCCTCCTATCAAAAGCTGTAATTTATGTTCCCACCCTGGATCCTAGGCTGGCCTGCCTGTGCTCCGGTGGGTGGTGGTCACTGAGGGTGATGGAGTGCTGCCTGCTTCTTGGCTTCAGGACACCTCGTGAGCCTCTATCCCTGCTTGGAGGCCACACATGGCATCTCCAAAAGTCCAGGCAGAGCCACTGGACCACGAGACACTGTGTGGAAGAGAGCTCAGCTGCACAGCAGAGGTCACCTGGGCCAGCCTGCGGCCAGCCGACCACACCCAAGAGACCCCCCCAAGATCAGCTCAGCCACCACCTGACCCTTAGCAGCCCAGCCAAGCCCAAAAGAACCACCCATGCTCTGGTGAGCAAAAATAAATGCCTGTGCTTGTAGCTTTTGAGTATTGGGATGGTTTTTAAGATAACCATTGTGATATTCTACTGAAGCTGTTCATCCCTAGCACCTGTTTTTTTTTAATGTGAATTATGCCAAATTGGACCCATTTGGCTTTCACAGGGCTTGTTTGTAACACATGCATAAAGAAAAGTTTAAAAAGAGAAGACTGGCAGACAGAGCCCGCATGGCGATGACTTCCACTGCCCACTGTAGGCGCCTGCAGTGTGTGGTTGCCAGAGTCCTGCTGACTGCCCAGGCTGCTTCAGAACGTGGGCGAGGCCTCAGAGGTCACTGTTGAGAGCAAATGTGTAAGGAAGGCCGAAACCCACAGCCCCGGTTCCTATGGCTCTGTGACCGAGGCGGTCGGGAAACACTAATTTCCTTGCAGGTAAAATTAAAGTGGCCTCAAATGAAATGAATGCAAGCTCAGCCAGCTTTCCTCTCCCATAGATTCGCCAGAGTGAGAAACAGGGTTGTCTATCACCTGCACGGTGACCGGTGGCCGGAATGACAGTGTGGTGGGGGCAAACCCTGTGCTCTGCAGTTGACATAAGTGGTGTCTCATGGAGGATCCATGGATACTAACTGGAGTTGCCCAGCAGGCCAAGAAATGCTCCCAAGGCCTTGCCATCTGGCAGCCAGGGCCAGGCTATGGGTGTGCATGGAGTGGACAGGAACGTTGGGGCCAGTGAATCTCCTAGACTTCAGGTCTGTCAGATCCAACAGGCTCCTAGTGTCCACCCATTTGAGCCACTGCACACCGTGTGGGTGGGAGGGGCGGCTGAGCACAGCACTGCGGCCGTCTTCCCTCACAGCTCTCCAGGCGTTGCTGGGGACCCCTGTGCGGCCGGCGGAATCTGTTTCACCTGTGGAAACCCACGCCCATATGCCAATGCCACCAAGATGGGAGAGTGCTGTGCTTACCTGTGGGGTCCAGAAAGAAAAATTATCAGGAAAAAAAAAAAAAAAAAAAGAAACACAATGAAAAAGAATTCCTTAACTACAGCAAATGTAATGAAAAGGACCCAGCAAAAGATCCTTTCCTATATTGGGGCAAACACAATTAATAACGGATGACACTACCAAAAAGCTTTTAGTGCCCTTTGACCTGGGCCTACTTCACTTGTCCTTCTGTGACCCATTAGCTGATGAACACAGAGGACATTCTCTGTGACAGGGAGGAGCTACATCTGCTGGGGATGGTCACATTTGAAATTGCTTCCGAGTGAAGAAGATCCCCCAGGGAGGGGTAGATTATTAGTAAATACTGAGGGTACTAAGTGCTCGCATTCATCCAGGCTGGGGAAAATCTAAGCAAGAGAAGATCACACTTGGAACGAGGATTTTTCGAATGCCTGGAAGAATCATGGGAACAAACAGTCCTTGAGAGAGATCACGGGGAACCTAACCAAGGCACTAGCCCACAACCAAGGAGACAAGCAGAATTATTCTAATTCTTTCTAATAATTCTAATTCTTTCCACAAAGAGACCATGAAATTATAAAGATGCAATTAAGAACACTGAGGGCTGGGATTGTGGCTCAGTGGTACAGTGCTTTCAAAGCATGTGTGAGGCCCTGAGTTCGATCCTCAGCACCACATATGCATAAATAAAAATAAAGGTATTGGAAAAAAAAAAAAGAACACATTGACCTCTACTGGTTAAAGCTGCATTAATCACATGTGAACAAGAATAAATTTCCTTTATTCAATAAGGTTGTCTCCGAGAGATGGCAAAAACAAAGAGGGCTGGGGTTGTGGCTCAGTGGTAGAGCAGTTGCCTAGCACATGTGAGGCACTGGGTTCGATCCTTAGCACACATAAAACCTAATAAATAAAATAAAGGTAATGTGTCCATCTACAACTAAAAAAAAAAAATGTTAAAAAGCAAACAAAGAAACAAAGTCCACAGATGCACCCTGATGCCCTCCCGATAGGCTTCCTCTCCCTACACTGTCCCTCCCTCTGCCCCTCCTTTGGCTTTCCATGGAGTCAACAGAGCCGTTCCTAGTCCCAGTTTCCACATGTCCTGTACCTGGTCACAGGTCTCCTGCCTGAGCACGGGCATGCACTGCAGCACCTGCTGCCTTCGGCCTGTGCTCCCTCTTGCTTTATCTCCCTTGGGTTCCTGATTGCACGGCTACTCCCCACCTTCCCATCATTCTCTCACGACTCCGAGTCACCCTGTGCTCTCAGGTCCAGGAGAGGATTTCACCTCCCCCACCTTGGCTTTCATTTCATTCTGCCTTCTCTCAAAGTTCTCCCAGGGTGAAGACGGCATTTGTCAGTGTTCACAGATCACACACACACATCCCATCAGCCACGTCTACTCAGGGAGAGAGTGTGTCTGGCTGCCATATCTGTTGTTCCTATTTTGTTTCTAGTCCCAACGTTTGATCAATAGGCTCTGTAATGATATGCACAACTACTTGTTGTTGTTGAACCACTGTACAGGACAGGGGAGGACTGGATCACTACAAAAGTAACTACAACAAAGGGCAATTCCTACTCTTACTCTTCTATACTCAGGGATGGGTAATTTCTGAAATAAAAGCTTCCACCATTCAAAGTAGGATGAGAGCTCTAGCAATACTAATGATGCGATCTTTGTAGTTAAAATGGCCCAGTTCATATTCAACAAATTCATCCATCTGGTAAATACAGATGGATGAATTTACCAGTTTGAGAATATCTAAAAAGCACAGGAAGCATTATACTGGGGAGAGTAACTAATACCTTAAAGGGTGAAAAAAAGAGAGAGGCAAAGTAGAAAGCAAAACAAAAAGGAAAGAAGATTAAACTGAAAAAATGCAATTTGCCAGGAACCATCATGAACCGAATCTGAACCAAATCTGATGCTAGACAGAAACAGACGTGAAACAGTCAGGAAGGGGGATCACTGGGAATTTCATATGGATGTAGCAAAATATTAATTTTGAGCACAGGGTCAAATTCTTGACTCCATTTTGCATCAAAATTAAGGAAGTAATGAGAAAGGGTTGTTCTGAAATCCAACTCATCCTCTCAGAGCTAATCCACAAGGCCTTAAGCCACAGCCCCAAGAGAACTTCTTGCTACTTTGTCCCCTCAAGTGTCCATACTTAAGTGCCACTGAAAAATTAGAAGAACTTGAGGAAAGGAAATAAAGTCATTAAAGAGACAGGGAAATAGTACCTCAAGAAATGTATAAGACAATCAGACCAGTTTTGTCTGGGGAAAAAAAAAAAAAGGAAAATAGAAAAATGAAGTTTAAAGCTAGATCTCTCCAGTGCATATTTCCACTCCGTGATTCCAGTATGATGAACCTGTGCCGGGTGACTTCTGGCTAACTGCAGGTCCCACTCCGGGGCTGTTCCTACAGAGGACAAACGCTCATTTCACCATCAATCCAATCAAAGGTGACTAGGAAGACAGCCCCGAGATCACACTTCCCAAGCCACGCAGTAGCTTGTGTTTTTGTTTTATCTAGGAGTAGTTGTGTTTTTGTTTTATCTAGGTCAATATTCCCCTGTCACAAGAGCTGACTGTCAAAGAAGAAATGTAAGCAGCTGTTTTCAGCAGTACTAAGAAGTAAAAAGGGGACTAAGCGTCTTACAGTAGGTAGCACATAAAGTAGAAACTGACATCGGAAGGGAAATGTTCACTGATGTAGGAAATGGGAACAGAAAAAGGTGGGGGATGGAGAGAGAGCAATGTCCCATTCTGGATTTGTGGTCATGCCTATGGAAAATTAAGAATGGGCCAGATCTTACAGACCATTAAAGAATCAAGTGGGAGGAAGATGAGCAAAGACAGAGGAAAACAAGAGCAACTGAACATTCAGGTGGAAAACTGAAAAGAGGCTGGTGAATTAGGAGAGAGAAGCTCCTTACAATCTAATTAAGCTCAAATTTAAAATTTAAGCTGCAGGTATTCAAAAGAAATTGATACATACTTTTTACGTAACTCAAGAAATCATCTGTTTGATGCAAGGTATAAAAGTTTTAACTGTAAAAAAATCAAATGAGATAAAAATGATTATTAAATGGGACTGGTGGTGTAGCTCACTGGTAAAGCGCTTGTCTCTCACGCGTGAGGCCCTGAGGATCCTCAGCACCACATAAAAATAAATAAATAAAAAATAAAGATATTATGTCCATCTTCAACTAGAAAAAAATTTTAAGACGATTATTAAATGTAACTGGAATGTAGAATCCTTTTGGTTTAAATTTAATTCTTTACCATTCGACTTTGAAAGTGAGAAACTTAGATTTGAGTTAGAAAGTGATGTTGACTTTTATTTCAATGACTACAATTTCCTCAACCAATTTCAATAACACAGTATGCTCAACTTTTTTCTTCCCCAGTTATTGACAGCTAGTAATTCGCTATTTCTCCCAAAGTCTCATTCATCCATACCTAAAATAGGGAATGGATGGGTTTATTTAGAGATGGAAGTAAAAAAGGGAACTAAATTACTTACTTAGATAAGCCCCTTATTTTAAAAATGTATGGGATTTTCTCGATACATACACCATCTTTGGAAAAGGCCTAGATCAAATCTAGCAGCAGAAATTTTCTTTAAACACGTATGGTTAGAATTTAGGGCAAAAACTGAGAAAAGAAAGGAGCCCACACCTGGAGGCCCTGAGCTCGGATGAAGTGATCAGTATCAATGCTGACTAGGTAACTAGCCTATTAGCAGGCTTGCTTTCCTCCACATTGCCCTTGGAATAGAATTCTATGCCATATTTAAAAGGAAAACCACAAATGGCTTACCCTATTTACTTTGAGATTCACAATTAAGAGAGCAAACATTAGCTCCTGCAAATACACTCTATGAAGTCTGGGTTAACCTTCCAGCTTCCTTATCCACCATTGAAATCCATGCTCCTCATATAACCAGCGACATTTTAAAGGTACACAATGGGTTTATGAAGCCAGTTTATGTGACTGGCTACAACAGATGCTATGCCGGGGAAGCAAGGCTGAAATCACAATCTTGGGGTTGTATGACCAAGAAGGCAACAGAATGAGAACCCCCATCCTAAAGGGATGAGTTTTTCCCTGTCTTGGTGAAACTGTAGGCAGTTAGTTGCTGTAAGAACGATCCAACTTTGTTTCACGAAAAGAATGTTAGGCTTAGTCTCTTGTCATTCAATAAAACAGCATAAAGGAGCCCTAGGACAAACTAACTGTAACAAATAAAACAATCTGTCACTTGTTCTCACTCCTGATAATACTGAATAACAACATTCTACTTTTATGTTCAAGATTAAGTTGGTACAATTACACATGCATGTCTCTAACAAAAGCACCTGGTATTTTGTGCACCTTATTAGGTACAATCACCTATTGATGAACTCTTCCTCTCTGACTTTGACAGCGACGGACACAAAACTACAGCTTTCTAGGGGGGAAAAAAAGTTATTTTCTTGAGCTGGGAACACAAACTCTTATCCTTCCATCCCCTGAAATTTTCAAGAGAAATATTTGAGACTCATTCATTTTAGCATATAGAATTAAATCCATGAAGAAGAGTAAGAAATGACCAAGCTAGATGCCGGTCTCCGTCAGAGCCTTACCGATCAGGGTGTGAAAGACGGCGGCCACAGCACCGGCCACCACCATACACAGGACCGCTTTGGTCCTGTCTCGCTTGCTGTTCACAAACACCAGGCCCACATTTTTAAAGTCACTCATGGGTCCCGTGAAGAACTTCATCAGGGAGTATGCCAGCCCATAGCTGGCCAGCATTTCGACTGCATCTTCTTTGACAGCGGCAATGCCCCGGTTCAAGGCCTGGGAAGGTGGGAAAAAAAAAAAAAAAAAAAACACCATTAGAAATGGAGTCTCATCTCTGGGGAATCACACTCCAAAACAACACTTCGCAGATTGTGTTCCTATAGAAACGCTAAGCAGCTTATAGGGTAAATCTCACTGTAATTTGACAAAGGTTATTGGTTTTCATGTTCATCCATATCGGCTTCAGTTTGAGAATCTTTTTGTTGGGGAGATACCTGTTCACTGCAGTTAAAGTAACAGGAAAAAAAAAAAAACTAAGTATTTTGTTAATATTAGAAAACAATTCTATAAAATTTTGGTAAAGAGCTAATTTAAAAAAAATTTTATTGGTAAGCTGAATGGACAGAACAGCAACAAGCATTCTGGAAGTGAACCAACCTGTTTATGTGGGGCAGGTAGTGATTTTTCTTTAAAGAAGGCATGCGTGTGCATGTTCAAGTGCGCTTGAGTAAGCTTACATACTGTGTAAGTGTCCCTCCTGGCAGAATGTGCTCTATGCTATGAAAAAAGCATTATATGGAACCATCTGATTCTTGCTGTGCTTTAACTTGAAATGCATTTCTGGGCTCTGTGCAGACGAATATGTATAAAAAGAACACCTTTAGATGACATATGATGACCACTCAGGAAGATGCAGTCATTGAATGTTCTGACCACTTTATGGTCCAGATACCCTTTCCAAACTAACCCTCCCACCTAGCAGACAAATAGATAAGGCTGGTGGGAACAGGAGTCCGGGTGGACAGAACTCTAGGCCTAAAACCCCTCTAGAAAATCACCTCTGTCCTTAGGACCAGGCAACCAAGCAGAAAAGTTAGCTTCCAGTCAAGTCAGTATTTTTAAAAACAGACTTTATTTATTTTTTTATTTTTTATTTTTTTGTGGTACTAGGGACTGACCTCAGGGGCACTCGACCACTGGGTCACATCCCCAGACCTTTTTTGTATTTTATGTAGAGACAGGGTCTCACTGAGTTGCTAAGTGCCTCGCCATTGCTGAGGCTGGCTTTGAACTCGTGATCCTCCTGTTTCAGCCTCCCAAAGTGCTGGGATTACAGGCGTGCGCCACCGCGCCCGGCTCATACTTTATTTTTAAGAGCAGTTTTAGATTCATGGTAAAACTGGGTGGAAATTATAGAGTTCCCATTTAGCCTCTAACCCCAGGTACTTTCCCCACTTTTGCTATCCCACACCTAAGTGCTGTGTTTGTTACAATTGATGAACCCTTGACACATCATTATCACTTGAAGTTCATAGTTTACATCATTGTACATTCTGTGGATTTTAACAAATGGGATGACATATGTCTATCATCAATGATATGCTAAAGTCTTTGCCCACCATTTTCATTCTTCCAATGAAGACACAATGACATTCATAAATCCCATATTCAGTCTGTGCATATATAAACTCAAAGCAGAGGAAATAAAAGAAATGCATTTTTTTTTCCTGTCTGCTTCCTATTTGTATTAAGTAGATAGCAGTTCATAATTTTCCCTATGAACATACAGGTATAGCACAGTATGAGTGATACCTTGCTATACTTGCTGAAGTTTATTTGCACAACACTAAGTGAGCGAATGGAGCTTGAAGGAGGCTGAATACAACAAATGAATTCAAGAATAAACCTTCAAATGCATATAATAGTTAGGAATCATACTATATTAAAAATAAATAAACTCAATCTATTGTGTTTCATTGATTCTAAGACACTATCAATCATAAGGTACATTACTAATTTGTATACCACCAAGACAGAAAAAAGGCTCCCAGTTATGACTGGAGGCCAATTGTAAGATGTATAGATTGCAGAGATACTAAAATGTGTGTGTGTGTGTGTGTGTGTGTGTGTGTGTGTGGTGGGGGGGAGGGGCTCAGAATCTATGAAAGGAGGTATCTCATGTACCCTGAAAGCATTTCTCAGTGTCAAAGGCTGATCTAGGCTGCAGTCTCTCATTCAGTACCCTCCAGCAGGCACTGAGCACAGCACAGGTGGAGTGACCGGCAAAACCCAAGGCTCAGTCTCCGCCTGTGCTGTGTCCACTCACTTTCCCAGCAGCCACGGCTGACTGATACCACCAACACTTACAGAGCTGAATGGTCTTTGCAAAGTCTATTAGCGGAAAATAGATAGCATAGGAAAATACCAAAACATAAAAATGGTTTTGGAAAAGACTAGAATAAAGATGTACACTAGCAGTAGGAAGTCATTGTCATCCTCCTGATTAAGCTGGCATTACATAAGCTAGTTCCTGATAATTGTTTCCATTTATGTCTCTAATTCTCTTTCTCCTTTTCCCAGTAATAGCCTGAAAACTTGCATGAGCACCTTTTTAGCCTCTGCAGAGCACCCCTGCTGTGGCGCCTCTCTTAGAAACAAATTTTCCCTTCTATCACAGCTAACACCCTAAAGCAACATAAAAGCAAAAACTCCCTGACAATAAATTCTGTGTTCAACAGGCACATCTAGTCAGAGGGCGCCTGCTATGTGTCAACACTTATCGCTTGATCATCTACCAAATTAATTCTTTTTGGACTTAGTAGTGGATGCTATTGGCACCCTGCCCAGATACCCAATACCGGGTGGTGCATCCATCCCCAGCTGCTGGGAGTTGTGGTTCACAGATGCCTCCTTATCGGGAAGAAATACCCCTGCCCCTTTGCATGGGTTAAACACACCTGATCCCCACTGGACCCCCCCCCCCCCCGACAGCAGGAAGGTAATGATGGCTGACACAGAGTATAGGAGATGGGGTCCCTGTGAGCCACTCTGATATGGTCCATGACCTGGAGTTCCCAAGTGACATGGGAAGCAGTCTCCAGTGGAGACCAATCTTGGCTTAACTTCTCTCCAGCATCCCATTCTGATTGCTTCTCCTCCTCCTGAAAGCACTTGCTCATTAAATCACAATGCACAAGAGGCCACACACACCGATTTTGCTTCTGGAGAACTCTATTTGGGACAACTTCTAATTACTTGTCTCACAGACTTGAGAACTCTGTCTAGTTGTGTTCTTTTTCTTTCCCATCTTTCCCCAAATCTGTGATTGCGGACTGTCTGCTTGTTTTTACCTCTCAAATGTATGCTAAAATTTAAACAATATATATTATTCAACACAAGTTTCCAATGTACCTAGTAGTGCACCTAAATAATGTAGGACTAGATTGTTTGTGTCTTCTTGGCAAAACTTCATTTTTTGCTTAAAAAAAAAAATTAAATAAATCAGCCCTGGCTGGGGCCTCTGCTGCAAAGCTTTCTATTTCCACCAACAGTTCCTTGATTGAAGTTGTAAACCTAGGGTTGGAGGGTGGGGGGAGGAGGGAGGACACAGGTAATGACAGCTCTGCCTGCAAGCTGAGTGAGAAAGTTTCATTTGGCTCAACAATTATGGCAATTTGAGGAAAGAGCACAGGGTTCAGAGGCATGCAGGCTTGAGCTGGAATCACTTAACTGCTGAGTGGTCAAGGAACTTACTCTCCCTGAAATAACCCTGCTGATCTTAAATGGGATATAGGCAGGTGGTGTACAGCACCAAGCAGTGACTGGCCTAGACAAGACATCTGAAAGAAAGGACTTTCGTCTATTTTCTTTATCACCGAAAGTGAAGGGCTTGGTAAGCCCTCCAATATCTACTGAATAAACAAATGAATTAGCTATTATTATCTACCAAGAATGTTAATGTTCATACTACTTTTTAAAAAAAAAAACTTTTAAAAAATCATCTTTTATTATGAGATAGTATTGCTCAGAAGATATACCATTGATTTAATGTTTTTTAAGATCACATTAAGCCGGGCGCGGTTGGGCACGCCTGTAATCCCAGCACTTGGGAGGCTGAGGCAGGAGGATCGCGAGTTCAAAGCCAGCCTCAGCAATGGCAAGGCACTCAGCAACTCAGTGAGACCCTGTCTCTAATAAAATATAAAAAAGGGCTGGGGATGTGGCCCAGGGGTCGAGTGCCCCTGAGTTCAATCCCCCGTACCAAAAAAAAAAAAGATCACATTAAATGTGTATATTATTTGAAAAACTGATTCTGATTTGAAGAAATATTAAAATGCAAGAGGAAAAGTTTCAGAATTGGGAACAAGTAATACATTAATGTTATTAGCCCTTTTAAGTTCCCATTTATACAGCAAGTATTTCCCCCAATTTGTCCACCTATAATGTCATGATTTTATTTTGATACCGGGGATAATAATATGGAGTCTCCCATCAGTTTATAGAGTAAGTTTCCATACATGTAGCCTTTGCCATTCTTATCCATCCATATATAAGATAATTTCACTCTAGTTTATGGCTTCATTTGCACACATAACTTTTTTATTATTATTATTTTTTTTGGTACTGGGTATTAAACTCAGGGGTGCTTGACCACTGAGCCATACCCCTGATAGAAAAAAAAAAAAAAAACCACATTTGTTTATTTATTTATCTATGTATAATTAATTAATTTATTCTAATTAGGGATATGTGACAGTAGACTGCATTTTGATTCACTGTACACAATTGCAACACAACTTTTCATTTCTCTGGTTGTACACGATGTGGCGTCGTACCATATGTGCAGTCATACATGTACCTGTCTCTTTCCACCATCTTTACGGCCTCGATGCCCCCTCCCCTCAATGTTGAGACAAGGTCTTGCTGATTTGCTGAGGGCCTGAACCTTTCAATCTTCCTGCCTAAGCCTCCTGAGTTGCAGGGATTACAGGTGTGCACCACCATGCCTGGCCTTGAACATCTAATTTTTGACTTCATGGAACTTAGGATGCAAGAATCAAAATTAATTTCCTTAAATAGTTCACATTCCTTCAAAACCACTCACCAAATCAACCACCCACCATCCATTTATTTGAGATGGTTTCTTACCCGTCATCAGGTCCTACCTGTCCTCCAGGCACCTATTATCTGCATCTTTTGTCTGTTTGCTCACTCTGCTTTTCTTCACAGCCTGCTCACTACCTGACTTATCATGTGTTTGTATGTTATTTGTCTTAGTGCTCATCTCCTGTACCTGAACGTCAGCTCCAGGGAGCAGAGAGCTGTGTTCTATAGCAACATCCCAGAGCTAGGACATGACAGGGCATCACTCGATACATGATCCGTAAATATTTGAAAGAATGAAATAACATGCATACAAGCAATATAATCATTTGCTGTGATGTGTTCTAAAAAATTATATGCTAATGAGCTGGCTATTCCTTGGTGAGCTTATCAACATAGATGGGCAACCCCTCCATAGAGTGACATTCAAGCTGAGATCATAAGAACAAGAATGAGCCAGTTGGGTCAGGAGAGCAGAGACCTGCAGGAGGTTTGGTGTTGAAGGAATGGAAAGAGGCCAGAGAGAGAAGTAAGGGGGAGAAGCTGAGTTTGGAAAAGCAGAGGATGTTGAGGTCATTCGAAGTCAGGTGAGGAATGGGTCTTGTGAGAATTCATGAAAGGCCGTGGGCAGAGGCAGGACAGAGGCGCTTGCTAGCTGCAGCGACAAGAGTGGTCTGGAGAGGGAAGGGCAGAAGTGGCAGTCTAGAGCTCTGCAGGAATTTAGGCCAAGGGAGGAGGATAAGGTGGAGCAGAGATGAGAGAAGTAGACTGATGGGAGAAGGTTTGGGAAGTACAGTAATCAGATGTGGAGATGGACTGTGTGGAGGGCAGGAGGACCAGGGAGAGATCATGGATGCATATCGAACTGTTTTAGCTTGAGTCATGGGACCAGTGGGGCAGCTCTTTCCTGAGATGGGGAGAGAGGCGTGGGGTGTGCAGAAAGGCCAGGGTGCCACTGGGAGGCTGGTACTACCTTTGAGATGCCCATTAGAATTCCAAATAGAGAAGTCAAGTAGGAGAGCTGGCTCTGTGGGTTTGGAGCACAGGGTGTAATACAGGCGGTATTTAAAGCCAGGGAACTAAGTGAGGTCATCTGAAAAGGATACAGAGAGGGAGAGAAACCACCTGAGACTCAGCCCTGATGCTCTCTGGGAATCAAGGTAAACATGTCAAGGATGTGTAAGGCTTCTGTGCGAAGCTGTGCGACAGGGCTGTCCTTGGTGGTCAAGGGTCACCCCCAGCACAGCTGCACCTCTAACCAGATTAGGAAGAGCAGGTGCTGTGGCTGGTGATGAGGACTAGCCATGGTCTTGAAATTTAGCTCCAAAAGGTCTGGGACGCCTTTGGAATGAAGGAGGCCTTGAGGCTGAGTTGCAGCCTAAGACATTTCATAAACACAGACGTTCACTTGCTGTATAAAGGCAAGTTCCTAAATGTCCTTGGGCTTTACAAAGTAAAGACATGTGACTTCAGATTAGGGCCAGCTCTACCAGTACTCCAAAATTCTAAATATGAACCAGCCGGGTTCTGATCCCACAAGGTACATCTTGGGCCTTTCCTGACACTTCAGACCCCATGCCCCAGGTGTGCAGGACTGGGGAAGGTTTGACTGAAAAACACAGGTGCCTCTAGAAAGCTTCAAGTGGGTCACATATTCCTTCATATCTTATCTGCCAGGTTCACGGTGTTCTGTTGCCTGATCTTTTCCCCCACAGTAAGATTGCAAAACCACAGGATATTAAAAAGTAAAAACTCCAACCTTCAGGGAAATGGCTACCAAATCCCACAGGTATGAACTGATCTCTCTGGTATGAGTTGTCTAGATCATCAAAGAGTTCCTGACATTTTAAATTGGGAATCTGGAGACCGGCAAAATCTCTATACTACAGACTGAGATTCCCTGGGACAAGTCACCAACTCCCCGCAAACCTGCCAGTCATTTTATGCCAATGTCAGTACAGACATCTCTTCAAGTGGGAATGAGGTTGTTGTACCCCTGGGGGCCAGGTCCTGGTGGAGACTCCTCCCAGAGAGCAGGTCTGGTGCACATGGGGAGACTGTGAGGCGCTGACATGGAGATGGGTTATTTTTCTGGACTTGGTACAAAATTTGAGCCAACGAGCGGCAACCACGGCCACAATAACAAAGGAGCAGCTAGCCTGGGCCACAGCCTTCTCTTGCCATTCTCCCTGGGGTTTCAGTTGTGGTTATAAGACCTGGGTGAGATCCTTGAGGTCTGCCTTGGTCGTGTTCATCAAGTTTCTACCTCCTCCTGAGAGTGGCCCTGCACAGCCTTTGCTCCACCCACCAGAAGAAATTCCTGAGGGCTCTGAAGAGCTCCCCAGGGCTGAGCAAGAGGAGGGGAGAGCGTGAGGGCAAGGACCCCGCAGCTGCACTGGGCTCTGGTTCTCTCTGACTTCCAGTTCTGGGGGTGGGGCGAACAGCCCTGGTCCCCTGTGTGGGCGTCCAGTCATTCCTCCTCAGCTCCTTTATAAACTCCCAATTCTTAGAGACTCACACCCCCTAGCCACCTTCCATCGAATTCCAACTACCCTTAGAGATGCTCTGTAGAACTTCAAATAGAGAAGGCAAGTCCTGTCGAGTCCCCCTGACCTTCACTGGGCCTTCTGCCACAGAGCTCATAACGGCCTCTGTGCCTTGACTCTGGGGGGAGAGTTTCAAAAGTTGACAGTCAACGCAGCTGATGTAGCCTGTCAGTCCCACGCCAGTGACCTTCTCTGCTATGCTTTAGCCACCACTCTTAGGGCACCACCGCTGGCTTCTTTAGTTAGAGTTGTTCTACCACTCAAATTTCGATGAAAATTAAACCCTCTGGCTGCAATCTTCTGCCACCTCACTGATCTAAAGTTCATCAGACTTGTCACACTCTTGACTCCGCCACCTTCTCTCTTGGGTCCTCCTGTCTTCCTTTCCCTATTACTCTAGCCTACCTATCCTGGTCAGCACTTAGCCACACCCTCCAATACCCACACTCACCGTCGGCAGACCCGGGAATCTCTAACCTGGGACTCCTCTGATCCTCCCCCTATTCCACTCTCGCCTGTCTTTGTAGACTTGGGCTTTGTGAGCTGCTGGAGTTGACTATGTGACAGCATGGCACGCTGCCACGACACAGGCTCAGCCTCGATGGGGCAAATGGCTGCTTGGTTGTCCCCATTCTCCTCTCTCAGTGTCCCTAGGTCACCCCATTCCTTCACAGCAAATAGCCTCAGCTCTTACACCATTTGCAATAAGGAATTCCTCAGGTAGACTCAATTTCTTACTGTTCTTTCTCAGAAAACAAAAGAAACCACCACCACCAACTTCAACAAAACCTATCTATCCCAAACCCTTCCTCACCTCCTCAGGGCTGTTACCATGGAGAGGCCGGTCTGACAGGCAGGGGCAGGGCTACCCATGGGGGGCTCCGCACGTACGCCCCGCTGACCTTTTCATCTCCCTTTCCTTTTCCACTTGGTAGCTCCTTCCTGTCGAGGTTTACACCGCATCCATTTCTTCCACCTCAAAATCTCAAAAAGAAACCTTCTCTCAACTCCAGACCCCAGACCCCACTGTTGTGGCCGCCTGTCCACGTGGTGGGCCGTCTTTCCAGGCTGTTGATTCCTTGAGGCAGGAACTGGGTTTATTTGCCACCAGTTTTCCTGCAGCTGGTTAGCAGGATGAGGATCTGAACTCAAAACATGCACGGATGCCTATGTTACCTGCTGCATAAGTTACGTCGGGCTATTCATAAACAGAATCCTCCAACTGTAGGTTTCGTTTTCAAAAACCAAACAAATGATTTTTGGTAGAATCTATGTATTTAGAATATGCAAAGTAATGGCGGTAGCACCGTACATGTTCCTGCAGTTCTAGAAATTTCTTATAGACAGGGGCTTCTCCTGCTGTTTCTAGCTGGGCACCCAGTAGGTTGCTTAATGGCAGACACAGACACAAATGGAACATAGCCTGGGGCCACACTGTTAGCCTCTTAAATGTAAAGCTTCAGTAAAGATGTTTTTCGACTCCATTTTTTTCCCTTTCTTTAGATATCAGTTGGGATATTGGACAAACTGTCCTTTATGGAGTCAAACTTTGTAGCAGAAGTTAACTACTATAAGAAGAAAAGCAGGTTTAGATTCAAAGGACAAGACCCTCTTTTCTTTTCTTTCTTTCTTTCTTTCTTTTTTTTTTTTTTTTTTTTGTGTGTGGTACCAGGGATTGAACTCAGGGGCACTCGACCACTGGGCCACATCCCTAGCCCTTTTTTGTATTTTATTAGAGACAGGGTTTCACCGAGTTGCTAAGTGCCTCGCCATTGTTGAGGCTGGCTTTGAACTTGCGATCCTCCTGCCTCAGCCTCCCAAAGTGCTGGGATTACAGGCGTGCGCCACCGTGCCCGGCTCAAGACCCTCTTTTCCGACTGGACCTGGAAATCCAAGAGAACCCTGCCCAGGGTTGAATATGGGGTGGGCGTGGCTCAGGGGTAGAGCATTCGCCTAACACATGTGAGGCCTGGGTTTCATCCCCAGCACTGCTGACTAAACAAACAAAAACAGAGGTCTGGGTGTGCCACTGACTGATACCAGGGTGGTAATCTCCAAATTGTGACAAGGTGGGTATGTGTGAGGGCAACCAATACTCAAACAGGACGGATGTGCACTGAGGAGGTGCCAAGGGCCTGGGGCCTGATCCTGTATCTGACATCCATGGTCATGTGAGGAAATGATCAATCACATGGCTCATATAGAAATGCTTTTCACATTCTTCTATAACAAGGTATCCAGCTGGAAATTGGTATAGCTCCTTAAATACCAAGAGATTATTATAATAAATACTACAAGTTCCCTTTCATGATTTTTGGTGAGATGAGTATTTCCTTCGCTTGCCTCATCCTGGATTAGAGAAACCGTTCTGTTTGTCTAGGCAATCATTTTGTCTTGCCAGGAAATAGCCCACACTGTCCTCCTGGATAAAAGAGCTTCATCTATCTGTCTGTTACACCTATCATGGCCTGAAGTACAGCGACCACCGTAGCAGGTAAATATAGTTTTAAAAATCTTCCTCTGACCCATGGTCATCAGAAAACTGACACTTGTGGAAGTGCAGGAAATTCGGAAGTGCACCTCTAGCTCAGCCCCCTGCAGAAATAGCTTCTTCCCAGGCCATGGGGAGTCAGCCATTTTGGACTGCAATCTTCTCCGGAGTTGGGTTCCTGTAATTTTCCACTGTTATTGTTCTGTTGGTCTGTATTTTAAAAAGTGGTTTGGGTTCAATTAGATCATTTGTCTTCCCGGTAGTTTTCCAGCTATGTTTTATTTTCTCAAGGATCTATACTGCTCCAAAGGAGACAGCCCTGCTCTGTTTCGCTGGAGCATGAACCTAACACCCACACAGGGGGCGGTGGTTGAGAGGGGCCAGCCGAGGAGGGGGTAAAGCTACTGCCCTGGGCAGTGCCGTCCACATTTAGTGCTTCCTGAAAACCCCGAGACGACCCTGGCAAGCCAAAATATGACACTCGTGTTTTCTGTCACTTCCCAAACCCAAAGAAGAGTTCCTACAAAGAATAGAGACAATACTATTGAACAGGATAGGATGAAGTATGGCTAACAGCTTTCTCCTGCTGTCTCTTCAATGTGTTCAGGTACAAAACAGGATGCCCTCTCTTTCTCTCCATTAAAAGGTATATTTTAGTGTCACAGCATCCTCCCCAAATTCTCCTGATCTTTCATGTAAACATGAACCTATTCACCTGACCAAATTCAATTTAATTGGAGATGGTGGGAGGCTTAACAAAGAAGGGATATTACTATGATCATTTTAATGTCCTCTTAAAGACCACACACTTCTGAGCCATTTAAAAACTTTTACATATTCTTCATCTTGAGCTCACATCTTTACTGTTACTGAAATTCCCATATTCCCTGATACTTTTTTGTTTTGAATTTTTTATAAAGATACATGATCCCCAAATGATATTTCTTGGTTGATATTTCAAGATTATGCCAATTCACTTCAGAACTGAGCTTTAGATATCTTTTTACTTAAAAACAACAACAACAACTCTATAAATAATAGTCTGGAATAAAAGATTAACTCTGTGATCTTGGGAATCTACAATTCTTCATACTTACTCTTTCCCCACTTGGGGACAGATTTATTTCCTTGATTACTCTATCACCTTAACCTTGGCGAAGGATCTCTGAGCAGCTCAGAATCTCCACTCCTTTTTCTGACTTAACTGCAACATTGAGATGCATTGTCTGTAGACTTCTATTGATTTTATAGAAGCGTATGTACTAAGTGAAGAAAAAGGGGATACCCGTTTGCATTTGGACCTTGTGCAATCCAATGAGCACAGTAATGATGATGCTCACACTCCCTGAGCCTAAGCAGACACCATTTTAAGAGCTTCTCTTCTCCTGATGACTCTGTGAGGGAGCTATCATTATTTCTTGGCTGGCTGGTGATGATCTGGTGCTAGGTCGCTTGCCCAGGTGGACATGAAGCTGGGAGAAGACTCCAGAGGGCTCTCTATTCCAGCTTGTAAGCCTCACTCTGTTATACGAAGACCAAACCCTCCTTTCACTTTGATTAATACTGCAGGTGGTGCTGAAGTCTGCCTCATACCCATACTTTAAACAGAGAAGACTAGCTATCAGATTGCAGAGAGCTTTTGGATAAAGACAATTTTTATGAAAAAAAAAAAAATCCCAAAGATCTTAAAGATTATTTTTTAAAAACAGTACCATGTGACAATATGACAGTGTCACTGTGAAGGATGAGCCGAGTGTGGCTGAAGACGTCATGTATCTGAGTCAACCCAAGAAAAAGAACAAAAGAAACCAGGTCAGTGATGTTCTGCAATCAGTACTGTGCAGCTCAAAAGAGAGCTCGAAACCCGTGAACACAGCCCTGTGACCAGCTGAGCTCAGCACTGGCTCAGCCATCAGCAGTGTGGTGGGGGGGTGCTAAGAGCTCTCTACAGAGGCCTGGTATGTGGACAGTAATGCTATGGGCTCCTTGCTACATGAGTTAATACATCATCCTATCATCCTAATCCTAATGGCTTTAATTTGTTTAGTGGTTTTTTTTTTTTTTTTTTTTGTGGTACCAGGGATTGAACTCAGGGGCACTCATCCACTGGGCCACATCCCCAGCCCTTTTTTGTATTTTATTTGGAGACAGGGTCTCACTGAGTTGCTAAGTGCCTCACCATTGCTGAGGCTGGCTTTGAACTCGCGATCCTCCTGCCTCAGCCTCCCAAGTGCTGGGATTACAGGCGTATGCCACCGCGCCCGGCTTGTTTAGTGTTTTTGTTGTTGTTGTTTCTTTTCTTTTTTTTTTTTTTTTTTTTTTTGGTACTGGGGATTTAGCCCAGGGGTGCTTTATCACTAAAGCTAAATCCCCAGACCTCTTAATTTTTTTATTTTGAGATGGTTTCATTAAGTTGCTAAGAGTCTCATTCTGTTGCCGAGGCTGGCCTCAAACTTAAGATCCTCTTGCCTCAGCCTCCCAAGTTGCTGGTTTTACAGGTGTGTGCCACCAGGCCCATCTTGTTTAATGTTTTTATTTGCTTCTCAGGTACAGGATTCATTTACTTCTGCAAGGGGTTCCAGTTAAAGTCACTGTTGGAATTCAATACACTGGCACATACCAAGTCTCGTGAATGAATTCCCAGGATTTGGCTTTTTTTTTTTTTTTTTTTTTTTTTTTTTTTTGTGGTACCGGGGATTGAACTCAGGGGCACTCGACCACTGGGCCACATCCCCAGCCCTTTTTTTATATTTTATTTAGAAACAGGGTCTCACTGAGTTGCTAAGTGCCTCGCCATTGCTGAGGCTGGCTTTGAACTCGCGATCCTCCTGCCTCAGCCTCCCAAAGTGCTGGGATTACAGGCGTGCGCCACTGTGCCCCGCCCAGGATTTGGCTTTTGACATGATTGTTTTTAGGAGTTAAGAGAAAGCTGCAAGTGGTCATTGAACAAGCTTGTCCATCCATCCCATACGAGCCCTACTAAGCCTAGTTAGTTAGGAATAGAACATTGTGAAGTAAGGGGTCCCCTCTGTTCTACACACACACATGCATACACAGAGGCACATGCTGGACAGGAGTCCCAGTGAGCCTCAAATAGATAACATTTAATTGTGAGGAAGCTGCTTCGTCCCCCGTCGTCCCCCCACCCCGTGGTAGGCCTGCCATTCCTCCCACCCCTGTGCTACTACCTCCCCACCCCCACTGCTGTTATTGGTTTAAAAGACTGATTTATGGAATTCAAGGCAAAGTAAAATCATCTTGCTGAATTGAGCTGTTGGGAGCATGTTACAGGAAACGAAGGACACTGTCACGTGCAGACTAGGCAGCAAAGCATCCAAAGGCCTCCTTAGCTGCAGCTGAGATTTGAGAGTTGCACAGCCTAAATTTATGTTGTCTTTAAAGCTATAGCCATGGTGTATGCTTAACATTTCTCACTGAGAAAAACCTGATATGATAAAGTAATAAGCTAAATAACAACGCAGATAGAATTAAAGTCCTTTGAAAATATCTAAGGATAGGCAAATGAACACGTGTTTACCAGTTACTAGCTCATACATACAGGATACGAGGTAGCAAATGCACCTGCTGAGCTTCATACTGTCAATTCAAATTCCCTACAATTTAGAACTTGTATCTTTGAAAATCAGTAGCCTAGAATGTTATAAAGCCCTCTTGCTTTAGCCCTTTCACCTACATGGGTGAGGGGAAGGAACATCTTCCCACCTTGTTCACTCAGCCCACCTAGACAGGGGCTGCTACATCAGACGGCATATCCGCTGGTGGACAGCAGTGATTCCCTTCCAGGAGCAGCCCGGGATCACAGGGAGAATGACAGCTTCTTATGTAGCAGTCCTACAAGACTAAACATGATCTCACTCATGCTCTCACTGGTTTTATCTAACAACAATACAACAACAGGGTAAGCACCGACAATTCCCAAGCTGTAGACGAGGAAACTAAGGCTCAAAGAGACTCCAGGCCTTGCCCTAGGTTCTGGGTTCATATACGGCAGCTCCCAAGTAAGAACCAATGAGCCTGCCGGTCTGCTGCCCCCACTTCCGATGCCAGGGGGAGATGGCGGAGGGGAATGGTGCAGGACAAACACCTCCAGTGCCATCAGCCCGGCAAAGCAGGGGAAGGAGTGTGCATGTCCTTACACAGCAAGGAGGCAGGACCTGTCCAGACACTCACAGGGAATTGCTCACTTTTATAATGAGGCTATTTTTGTCTGGGGACCTGGAGGCCCTTATAAAGAAGAGTGGAGTGAAACTTCCCAGGAGGCTTCCTTTGAATGGCGTGAAGAGCAGGGTCACAGGATCTAGTGATGGACGCCAGGTCTCGTCACCACCCTGTGTCTCGGCAAGGAAGAATTAATAGGACCAGCAGCTCAATAAAGCTCCTTGGACTGAAGCTTCTGGGCTGGTCTCCGAAAAGAAGAGAAATCGACTTTATGTTCCTCTTCTCTGCCACTGCTCTAAAAGCGCAAGTGGGTACCTGGAAAAGACACTGTCAAAGTTAGTACAGCCCCAGGCAAGCCTCTGCTGCCTCCATATGGAGGACGACTGTGATGCTGTCCTCAAGACACAGGTCAGCGGCCCAGCACTGCCTGGCTAGAGAAGGCACGTGGCCATCACCAGAGCATCTGCAGTGGCCCCAGCACAGTGCTGAATCTCCGTGCATGGTCGGTTTGATTTTTCCTTAGTTTCTGTCCATCTTTCCAACATCTGAAGCTTCCAAGAACAGTGAAATTCCCAAGAAAATACCCACTGCCCAAAGAGTTCCTGAAGCCTTTGTAAGTCCTGTGAGATCTCTTTTCAGAGAGCCCAAAGCAAAGCACGCTAATGTATGAGTTTTATATCTTACCAGTTGAAATTGAGACTATTTTAAAGCATCATTTAGGAAAAACATTAATATAAATGTGTGCTAGGAGAACAGCACTCTTGATCCTCCCATAAAACTCCTTACTGCAAGTTCACTATTTAAAAGCAACCTGTGTCAAGCAAAAAAAAGAAAACTAGAAGTCTTTCTCCATTTCAGATGGACACATATTCTATGTCTCATTAGACCAATAAACTGATTAGAACAACATCAGACTAAATAAGCTGCCTCTTTCCCATTACAAGAGAGACAAAGCCCTAAATTTCTCTGCAATAATTCAACAAGTATTTCTAAATGGGGAAAAAAAAAACATATTTTGTTGGAATACATAAAACAAGATCCAAATAAATGGAGAAGCACCAAACTGTGTTTCCCGAGGAGCAGACAATGTCATGAATATGTCAAGGGATCTTTCTGAATTCACCTGTAAATCTAATGGAGTTTCAGTCAGAATTCCAACAATTTAGAATTTCATCAGGACCTAGGCAAAAATGATTTTTAACTTCATACAAGAAAAAAGCCAAAAAAGACATGAAGTCCAGTGGTGGCGGGGGGGGGGGGGGGGGCTGGTCTTACCCGATGGTGAAAGAGGAGAAGGCGGCTCACAGAGCAGCGGTGGGGCACGGACATGGGAAAGGGCACCCCACCTCAGCAGCAGGCACGGGAACAAAATTGAGATGAGACCACTAGCCCCCGTCAAAAATTAAAACAACTGATAGAACCTAGTGCGAGCCTAGATAAGGTGTGACAGCAAATTTTACATTATTGGCAGGCGTGTAAACTGCTGTGACTTTTGAGGGAAAAGAACATGTCAGGAGGTATTAAAGTGTACCAACTCCTTGATCCAGTAATCCCTTCAGAAATCTATCTAAACAAAAGCACTAGGACACGATGACATGCATACAAAGACGTCATTAAAGCACTCTTTGTAATGTCAGACAGCTGACAACACTCAGGCTGTCCACCAAGGAAGGGACGTGGGGAAGGCTAAGTAGTCATGGCAGATCTATAGAGTGGAATGTTACACAAGAAGCATGGAGTGAAGCTACATGTAATGGGCTAGCAGGACACCTACCACACAGTGGCAAGCTGAAGAAGTCACACCTCAGGCAATATAATGCATTCTGTTAAAAAAAAATTAAAAGCCTCTCAAGAACATGGAAATACATTTGTGTCATATAAGCAGAGGGAGAGGGAGACATCTATACCAAGCTGCTAATTTAGCTGGGAGTAAGAGGAGCAGGAAGGGGGAAATAACTTTACACACATCTGCATTATTTTACTTATTACAAAGAGAAGATGTTACTTTTACTGTTTACAATGATGAAAATAAAAGCACTTTTATAGAGGCACATAAAATAAATAAAATACCTAAGTTTCTAGGGTGCAAAGCTAAATAACCACTCCTCAGAGAAAATGTGGATGTGTTGCTTCAGGCAAGCTTTTAGCAATCACCTGGGAGGATAGCTCTGAGCAGAGGCCTCCCCGCTCATCTCCTTAAACAAAGGCCACGATTTTTAACAGTGGTAAACACAAGGCTAAATGCTAGGAGCTGTGTGCTGGCCAAAGGTCAGTAGTGAGATTCCAAAAACGTACACCTTTGGGTATGAGAAAATGCAAAAGAATCTTTTTTCTGCTTAACTCTTCTTTCTGCAGCCATTTGTTTAAACTCTTCCTGGCCTGTTTCCTCATTTTTTTTTTTTTTGATGTCACACTTAAATCAAGACTTGTTTACAAATAGGTAAAACAATCGTGACACATTCTTTTGAGCACAAAGTCATTTAACCCAGTCTGCAGGTCAGAGAAGGCTTCGCAGAGTCCTAGAAACTTAACATGTTGACTATCAGTCCTGCCTTTTTAAACCTCTAGATTTTGAAGCCCAGTCTTTGAATGACCTTGCTGTCATCTTCACCCAGTTGAAATGCCAGGGGAATGTCCTCCTCTCACCTTCTGCCCAACCTCCCAGAACAAGGTCACACCACTGCTCTCCCAGAAGGCCTCCTCTGACTAATCTGAGCGCCATGCCTGCTCTCAGTGCAGGTACTGTTGTCATCATTTAATTATGCACAGAACTCATCCATTCAAATACGCTTAGCCAGTGTGTGTGTGTGCCCGTCCCCACGCTATGACCGATCAATGCCCGTGTTGACTTTCTATGGCCACTACCTCATGTATGGGGGTCAGCGGAGAACACAGTCCCAGGCAGACACAATGTGCTCACAAACCTTAGAATTTGGGATTGGCAGGTAACAGTTGCTGACTGATAATTGTCATAAGGTTCAGGGCACGTTTGGATGAGAAGAAGGAGGACAGATTCAAGGAGAATGGGGACGCAGAAGATGGGGCGGGGAGAAGACGGGAAAGATGGAGAGAAACACACATGGGACTATCACTGAACACATGCTCAGATGTGGGAGGATAAGTAGACAACTCACACAGATGGGATAATAATTCTAATTGACCAACGTGAGTAGGAAAGGGACCTTCAGAACTAAGGTTTACAAGCTGGGTGCAGTAGGGCAGGTGTGTAATCTCAGCAACTTGGGAGGCTGAGGCAGGAGGATCACAAGTTCAAAGCCAGCCTCAGCAACTTAGCAAGGCCTTAAGCAACTTATCAAGACCCTGTCTCAAAAGAAAAAGGGCTGGGGATGCAGGTAAAGTGGCCCTGGGTTCAATCCCCAGTAAAGAGTTAAGACTTATGGAATGTGCCCTACGTAACCATGCAAAGAGGGGGGGAAGCATGTTTCCCCTGTCACGAGGTTAACTGGGGCTCTTTAGGTGTAACTACAACTAAACCCACTTGGTATTATCCATGACAACCTTTCTTTAGGATTTTGAGCAACACTCCAACCTTACTGTTAGCACTGTCTAACCAAATCTCACTCTGAGGCTTTTCTTTGGCTTGAAAGCATTTTTTTGAAAGCCAATTTAGTAGTCCTGAATCTCATTTGGGTCCACTGCAGTTACTCTAAACCCATGCTGTGCTTCCAGATTGGCAGGGATAAAAGAGCTGAACCCCCTTCCAAGCTGTGACTCTTTGAAATTTTTCTGAAGTGTTCAGTATTTTGGTTTTGGCAGCTGTTCCTGAACACGAAGAAAGACACCAGAGCAAGCATTCCTTCTTATTTGACTCAGAAGACTCTCCCAGGGTCATCTGTTACACTTCAGAATGACCAAATGCAGATTTTTAAAAATTGCACTTTCAGGATTAAAACCAACCACATTTCTGGACCTTGAGGAGGACACAGATCTTCTCATTGTGTAAAATTAATGACGCTGATGCTATAGTTTACATGTGCTTTGTAGGAAGCTTTCGGATGCCTTTCAATTCCACAAAGTAGAATATGATGCTTTCTCACAAGTTAAAGCACATTGAGATTCTCCCCCTGGTCTTGTAGAACAAAAATGTTTCCCTATAGTTATTTACTTCCAGTGAAGATGGAAGCAAACAGATAAAAATATGACAAGCAATTTTATCACCTAGCTTTTAATACTCTCAAGCACACGTGGAACCAGAGACCAGTCCTATGTGACTGTGTTGCATGTTTTTTTGGCTGATGCAAAAATTGAAGAATTCAAAGTGAAAAACACTGATCGGGGAAAAACAGGAAGTCCTAACTTTGAAAAACACTCAATCCACCTTCTATGCAGGCCACAAAAAGATTAGACAAACCAAGTATTTGTTGACATTGGCTGTAAATTTTAAAGAGGGATAGAATCTTAAAATATATCTGGAACGAGGCCAAATCACTTATTTACCAGTCCTTTTCTTTTTTCTCTTTTTGTCAAATCTTTTTTTTTTTTTAAACTGCTAACTAGAACTATAAAATTATTTTCACATTCATCCCTGAAAAGATTAACAGAATCGTTTTGAAGAACCCTTCCATGTGTGCACAGGGGTCTGTCTGTGCTGGACATTTTCTCTTGAGTTATCACATTTTAGTTGTTCTGAAAACCCAGCAAGTTTGGGGTCTTAGCTCTTGTGAAAGATGAGGAGATGGGGCTTATGGGGCTTTGGTGTCTAAATCCAACCAAGGAGCTGAAAAGCCAGTGAACTCCAAGGTTTGCATCTGAGTTTCTGCATATTCCAGCTGTGCTATCTTAGGGGTATGACAACCTCTCTGAGATTCAGTATCCTCAGTAAAATAGGAATGCTTCCCCAGATCTGTCTCCCATGGAGCAGAGCTTAGGGTAATTAGCATGATGTAGCAGTGGAGGCAAATCTTCAACTCTCAGCCTCCCTGAACAAGGACAGTGGCGATGCCGTGCCCTACTCAAGGTCCAGAATTAAATCAGAAACTCTGGCATGTCAGGAACCCCAAGGCTCCCAGCAGACCTCAGGATGCAGTTCTGGCTCAGAAGAGTGAACCTGAGGCATGACGTTCTCTGGCATTTCTGAGAGTCTTCTGGAAGTTACTGACTTTTTAGAATAGTCACAGCCTATGGCTAGGTTCAGACCATCACTTGGGTCACACTTGCATGACCCCTCAGTGCGGTCTGGAGGGGGATGGCAAGGCCCCTAACTCTGGGGTAGATGGCTAAACTGTCTTCCAGCAGTGACCATGCTAACCCAGACTGCTTGAGATGTAAGGATTCTGCTCAGCAAGAAGGAGAGGGAGAGCAAGAAGAGGAACCGCAGAAACTGCATGGCTAGTTCCCGAAAAATGCAAAATTACAGACTCGATGAAGTCAATTTAAAGCACCTTCTCTACCCAATCCCTAGCTTTACTAGGGCTCTTCATATTCTTTTAAAAAACATGGTTCCCTTGCTTTAAAAAAGAGTAAAAAATCAGTTTTGAATAAATGCAGCCACCCAGACAGAAGTTAAGCAAAACCAAGCAAACTGCTCATTGCTCAACATTTTTCCTCATGAATCTGACAGCTTTGGAAGGAAATGTGCAGAATGTGCGCCACGAGGCACGGGTTTTACATTTGCAAAAGCAGCTTCCGGCCATACCTCACGAAGCCAAGTCTCCCCTGGGCCTCTGCTGTGGCACCCACCCAACTCTTCTCTCACATGCCAACAAGGCTCTGCCACACAGGTGCCACAGAAGAATCGGCCCACATAGCAATCACTACAGGAATAAGAGTTTGTTTGGAATCCGTCATGTGCTTGTTGCTGTCCAAAGTAAGGACCATGGAGCAGACTTCTCTGCTTTCAGAGAGGTCCCAATACTAACACAGAACATACGAAGCACACTGAGCTGCTAAGAGCAAACTGTGTGCTCAGGGGGCACAGGGAAGTGACCCGGATCTGTGCAGGAGGCTGAGGGCTGTGAGGGGGTGGTGGGAATGACCAAGCTCAGCTTGCTCTGGGCTCACAGAGGGGACCAGGACAGTCTGGTATTTAGACAAGAGACCTGTGCACCAGGCTGGGAGTTCAAGTTCTATGTGATAGGCAATAGGAAACTGTGGGCCTGAGCGTACAGTGTGTGAAGACTGGCCTGCCGGGATGTGTCCAAGGGACCAGGGAGGTAAGTCACCAGGCTCAGAAGCCAACTCCTGTCAAGGCACGCAGGCCAAAGATGCTCCACTGTGACCCAGGCGAAAGTGAAATGTGACAATGTATATTTTTATGTGAGATATGAGTCTGCCACCTGTCACGAGCTGTCCATGGGCTGTGTGTGGACTCTGTTGTGCACAGAAGCCTAATGAGGGGATAAGTCTGGTGTTGGGAACCTCCTGTGGCACCCCCACAGGGATTGATGGCCTGATGCAGGTGAACTTCCCCCTGAAGCTCTGCCAGACATCCCATACAGCACCTGAGATGGGCGTGACCTGCCAAGATGTCAATCAACCTGACTACCAGACACCATGGAGCAAGACTCCCTTGAAATCTTATCCCTGCCTTTAATGTCGTCCCATCCGCCATTAAATAAAGCAAGCACTGGCTCCATTTTGCCAGAGTATAGAAGCTCGATCCACGTGATCAGCTTGTCATCCCGTCCCCGCTTTTGAAAATATTTTCTGTGTCCTGTGGTTCTTTTGTAGTTTTCTTTTTCTTTTTCTTTTCTTTTTTTTTTTTTTTAATATTTTTAAATATATTTTTATTTATTTGCTTTTAGTTGTACACAATGCGTTTTATTTGTACGTGGTGCTGAGGATCGAACCCGGGTCGCCCGCGTGCTAGGCGAGCGCTCTACTGCTGAGCCACAATCCCAGCCCTGTAGTTTTATTTTTCTTAGCTTTTATTTTTCACCCAGCCCATTCCACTGAAGGGAACCCCATCTCCATCACCTGCGTGGGAGTGGGCGACAGCCACCAGCATCCCCCTTCCCTGTGCTAATCTCCTTGAGGGAGGACTGTGCCTCCTTCATCCTGTATTGAGGCTGTCAGTGAACACTGACTAAAGGAAAGACTAGTTCAGGACTGCTGGCAGAGGCAGCAGAGGACATCACCACCTGAGACTGCAAGCTGGAAACGCTCCCTGGGCGGACCACCCATTCTTGATGTTATGCAAGATAAAAACAAAACAACACTTAGTTACCACAAAGCCTAAAATAAAGGAGAGGTGGATATTCTTATCCAAGTTTGAAGAGCGAAGAACATGTTGGCTGAGTCAGGCTGTCTCAGATTCATTCTGCCTTGACCTTGACACAAATCCGAGGATTCTGGGCTTGAAAGAAGCTTGGAGGGATGCTGTGAGATGCTGAAGACCCAACAGGGACACACATCTGTCACTCATTCACCCACATCAGCTCTGCATATGTGCAGCCATAGTTCACAGGATCCCATTTATCCTGGACCCCAAGCATGGCCACCCCCCTCCCCGACCCTCAAAACTCTTTGGCTCTGGTGACTTTACCCAGTAGCTCATGGGAATTTTCCAAATTCCCAGGGTGCAGGGCCCTGCAGAACTGGCAGCAGGGTAAGTGGTAGGGGATCAGAGGCCAGTGAGACCACTGGACGTCTAGCAAGAGTTCCCCCGAGGTACAGCAGGGTAAGTGGTAAGAGATTGAGCAGGAGATGCCCAGGGGATGAGGAGGCAAAGAAAACAGGCAAAGGTCAAGCAGCCAGCACCAGATTCACAGGGACAGTTGCTACAAGTCTCAGTGCGGCTGTCCCACCTTCATTGACTCAGTTCCTCTTGCCCTGGAAGTTTGCACGTGATGACTAGGAGGCTGGTCAGCTGGGTGGCCTTGGGAGGCAGCAAGCAAGGCCCTGGCAGGAGCAATCTCCTGTCCCTTGGCTTCTTCCTGGGGCAGTGAGGCCTCTCCCTTGACATCTGCTATCATTGCATTTTTGTGTTGCTGACTGTTGAACAATGAATGGAGCCACCGCCCACGGGGTGAAAAATGTTTTTCTCTAAGTGGAAGAAGTAATGCTAACCAATGATCCATGCTGGCCTGCAAAGCAAATGTGTTTGCTAAGCTAACACTTATCTGATAGCAGACTTGTGTTGGGATAAACAGAAATATCATTAGGATCTGTTTACACTGGTGAGAACCAACTCTCCCAGGCTGTAGGGGGGAGTCAATGCGACTGACTTGCAGGGCTCCAATCCCACAGGCAGTGGATAACTGGGGTGCAAACTCCAGGGAATCCTCAGGATTTTGGCAGGAAATCACTGCTGGGGAGTGTCCGGGGAATACCAGCCCATCCTGGGGCAGCAGAATATATTTTCCAAGGACACAGTTTTAGCCACAGTGGAGACTGGAATTACTCAAGCTGGAACTGAATGTGGCAGTTTCTTGTGTGCCCAGTGATGGTGATGGACCCAAGGTGTAGCACACTGGGACACAGAGAGCAGGGAAGTGGGGTAGAGAGCAGCCCCGACCAGGAACATGAACTAATGCAGCTGATGCAGCACGGGGAGGATGTGGGGGCTCTGGGGTGCTGATGAAATGCCACTGCTGTCCCTCTCCTTTCTTTCTCACGCTAATTACCTAACAGATCTCCTACCATAAGAACTCCTTTGTTTACTGTTAGATCTCAGTCTAAAGATAAATGTCCCCAGATTTATTAACTGCTGTTAATTTGGAAATGTGCGTGGTTAAAAGCTGGCTCCCACAGCAGCAGATCACTTCTTAAGGTACAGTTAATGATCCTGCCCATGGAGCTGACAGGCATAATAAGCACACGAGGAGCCTGCTACAAGACGTGGTATAATGAGCTTGCTTTTTTAACAGATACGCTCTTCTAATTGGCAATCCAAGGCTTGGAAGCAACCGGTTTTCTTTTCTGGGAATCATGTTAAGGCTGCATTTAGCATTACATTGTCCAAGGACTTCAAAGAAATATATATATGGCATTTGCTTCTGTACAAGGTGAGGCAACAGAAATGGAATTCCTTCTGTGCTGTGAAAGGCAGGCTCCTGTGTTCCCTTTGCAGTCCTGTGCATTTTCTCAGATAATGGCACTAGAAGGTGGTGCAGAGAAACAGTGTGTGTCTCACACTGTCTGAGACAAAAATGCCTGACCCAGGCCCGGTCCATTGTGTGTCCACCCACTGCATCGCTCTCTCCAAACACCAGGGCAAACAGCTGCTCCTTTTTTTTTTTTTTTTTTTTTTTTTTTGGAGCTGAGTCCTTCATATTTGCGCACAAAAATATTTTCCATTTTCTTTGTGGCATGCTAATGGCAATGTAAAGTTTGGTCACCAACTTGGAGTCATGACCGTCAAGTATGAAAATGTAGCTAGCAACGTGAGGGAGGAAAAAACTGCTCCTTCAACAAAGGTAGTGAGACCCAACTGTGGCTGCGAAACATGGCTGCCCACTGCTTGATTAGGCAGCATTTGAAAAAAATGAATAAATACAGCTTTTATCCTGACTTAAAGAAACCCCTGTAACAATACTGTGTGGTCCTTAAACTCATTTTAAATGAAAATAATATCAAAATCATGAAACTGATTAATAGAAAAATTTAAAACCAAGAAAGAAAGAAAATGCTGGAATTTTTTTTTTTTTTTTTTTTTTTTTTGGACCAGGGATTGAACCTAGGGGTGCTTAACCACTGAGCCACATCCCCAGCCCTCTGTATTATGTTTTTTTATTTTGAGGCAGGGTCTCCCTAAGTTGCTTAGGGCTTGCTAAGTTGCGGAGGCTCACTTTGAACTTGCAATCCTCCTGCCTCATCCTCCCAAACTGCTGGGATTACAGATGTGTGCCACTATGCCTGATGAGAATGTTAGATTCTTTAAGCAAACCCTTTTCAAATGAGGACTGTGCAAGGGACACTGCAAAAGCAGATTACAGCTGAAAATGTGGAAAAGCAAACATTTTGATCTGAGCCCAGGGACTGTAGGGTTGATTAATTATTCATTACAACCTGATACCTTACTAGTGTCCTGTTCCATGGAGCATTTTATAATTAAAATAATTTTATACACATTTTCCTTCTAGATTGTCAGAGTCAATTTCAGCTAAAAAAAATCAAATGTTTTGATTTGGTATTTTATAACAAAATTTATATCTATGCCTTCTTATGTATATATATTCAAATAGATATGGAAGTGTATATATATATTTATGTACACATAAATACACACACACACACACACATACACACACATACACACATAAACAAAAAAACCCACTTCACTGAAAGTACCTTCTAAAGAATACTATCTTCCAGATGCACACAGGTGCTACATACAAAAAAAGCTTTAGAGTTGAAGTTACTGTAGGAAACCAAGTTACACTTTTTGTTTTTTTTCAAGCTGCAGAATTTCTCAAAGACTTCAATCAGCCAATGTGTGCTTTAAATCTCCAAAGGGCCAATGGCATCAGTTTCCCATGGTTTTGCCTTCAGAACCCGGTTTTTGAGGTCATGTCACAGAATCATCCTTGGGACATTTGGGAAATGCTGTCCTGACCTCAGCTCATCTGTGAAGCTAGGCAGGGTGGGGTAAGTGGATCCAACCAGGATGCCAGGAAACGCGGTGTCTCCACCAGCCCAGCCCTCCAGAGCTCAGGTCTCAACCTTCATCACTCTCCTCATTCTACATAAAATCCGTTTGATGGGTCCCTGCCCACACTTACATACTGGTTAGCTGCTTGAGTGACAGTGTGTATGTAGACTGAGTTACAATGTAAGATCTATTATTGTGTCAGGTAGTCAACAGTTTGAAAGCCATGGCCATCTATGACGGAGCTGCAAAAGGCAAGGGCTGAAAGCCCAGGACTGTAAGCTTGTTGAGGTCTTTAGTGTCAGAGTCCCATTGTATTATATTTTCTCTTTAGCCTTAAATTAGTATATTTTATACCTCTTCTTCTTTTGTACTCCCTTGATCTTAGAGAAATCAAAGTTTCTATTTATCCTACGACCATGGTGATGTTCACATCTGTTCCTGCTCCAGCCAAGATCTCTTTCCAGAGCTCCTCTTCTGACACTTCTCCAGACCCCTTTAACTCTACACTCCTTCAAACTAAGAGCAACAGCAACAGCAATGACAACCATTCATCATCAGCAAGGAATGCGTGGTGAGCTTCATCACTTGGTCCTACAAAAATCTTAAGATGGGTTGGAGCTGTAGCTCAGTGGTAGAGTGCTGCATGGACAAGACCCTGGGTTCAAAAGAAAAAAAAGAAATGAAGTAGATCCTATTATTTCTCTGATTCCATATGCTAATGATACGGAGGTGTAGACACTACAGAGATCACCCCAGATTGCACAGCACAGCTAAGATCAAGAAAGCCAGTCTGAACCCTGGCTTGTAATAGACACCCCTCCCCCCCATAACTCCCCTCTCAGCTGTTCTCAAACCATTCTCTCATGGTTTGCTTGTCACCTCCCCAGGTGGTACAAAGTTCCAGGCATGCAGAGCTGTCCTCTGTTTTGTCAAATGGCGGAATGAAGAGATGCTTTTAGTCTCTGAGAGGCAAGCATGAAGCAGGGAAGGAGGTGAGCATATGCCCACTCTGACTGCTTTGCTTCTTCAGCAAGAGTAAAGGAATCGTCAGGCATGGGCTGGAAATGTGGTTGGAGCCTCATGGAGTTGAAGACTGAACGAAATTTTGTAAAATGACTGTGGACTTTTCTAAATAAAATGTTCTCTTGGTAGGTGTGTACACAGCAGAGGAAGTGGATACTTTTATATTATTTTGAGCAGGGGAACTGATTCATTATCAGTGCTCACTGATGGTTCAAAGAGGGGACGCTGGGTGGCAAATCAGCAGGCCTAGGATCTAGTTCTTTCTCTGGCGCAAGTGGCTTTGGGATACTGGGGAAGTCACTGGGTTGCCTCGTGTGATTCTGATGTCCTTTGAGGTTCTCCATGTGATTCTCAGTATACCTATAGGCTAGCCTGAGGCTGCTGGGGATGACCAAGGATTGACTTTTCAGCTTAGCCTTTTTTTTTGCACTGGGTATTGATACTGAGGCATCTAGCTTGCTTGGAATTGGCCTGACCTTCCTTAATGACCTTGTTTTCTGTGGACCCAACATTTACATTTCCCCCCACAATCAGACAGTGGTTTGTACTGACTAGTTGGCATGTTATCAAAGCTGAATACATAATAACTCTGAAGCTGATTCTAAACCACTGCAAAATATCCACCTTCCCTTGCCTCAGAAGTTAAAATGCCACTGGACAGCATGTGCTGCTGCTTGCCTAAGGACAGCCAAACTCCCTGTCTAACCAGGGGGTGCTCAATACGCTGTTCTGACTCTTCTAGATCCAAGAAGTCTCACATTATCACTTAGCTAGGCGTTTTGAGAAGATTCGGATAACATTAAAAGGTAATTTCGGACTTGTTCACAATCTACTTAAATGTATAAAACTTAAATTATACAAAGTAGATACATAGTTAATATAAGTATATAATAGACACATAGTTAATATAAGTACATGATACAAAGTAGACACATAGTTAATATAAATAGATACATTGTTAATATAAGTATGTAACACCAGTAGATACATCATTACATACAACTTGGGAGCAGCTTTGTAATCATGAAATAGGATTCTTCCACTCTTCTGCCATTTCAACATTCTTGGTTTGAAAACACCTAGGATATACCCTGCCTAATTCAATAATGATTGGATAAAAGTAAACAATTGGTGAGTTAAAGGGGATTATCCCTCATGTAGCATCTCTTCCCCTTCCAACTGGCCTCCTCTTTCCACAAAGTCCTCTAAACACACTTCCCTACGTGCATGCATGGACGTGGCACGGTGGATCCCAGCATCAGGTGGATCCAGAGGACGCTAACTAAAATAAAAAAGTGGACTGTAACTGGGCTGCAGAGGGGTTGGTGGAGTGGAGGGAGGGAGGGAGGGGGCAGGGGGAAGTGCTGGGGACTGAACCGCAGTGGGTTGGCTTCCATGCTTTTGTGATTATGTCAAGGTGTATCCTGGTATTGTATCATACCTAAAAAGAATTAAAAAAAAAAAAACATATATTTGTGTATGAGGAAAAGTCAATCCACATAAGCCTGCTGTTTATTCAGGACTAAATACTTGAGTACTTGAATACTTTGAGATACTTGAGTGTTTAAATAGAATGTTCACCCCAAATTTAATAATTACTACTCAACAGTTACCTGGGAGTACAGCAGAACCCCCACCCCCACCCCCATGGTGGTCTCTGGGAATGTTTGCTTCTTTCTCATGGTCACGCTACAAACCCTCTTCTTAGGAGGTTGGGGAGGCCTGGCTGTGGCTATGGCAGGAGGTCACCTCCCTCTGCTAGGAGGGCAGGGGTGACTCTGAGCCACCAAGAACAGTGCAGAGTGAGTTCCTGTGTGAGTTCCTCTTAGTCCTTCTAATGGGAATGGGTCCTGGCAGCTCTTCTATTAGATGTGATCCCTCCTAGAGCATCATTAGTTTTAACTGTCCTCTAGTGACCTCTTGTAAGTACAAAAAGGAAATACTGGATAAGATGGTAAGTCCCTAAACTGATTCCTGATAAAGTAACAAGAGGAAGAAACATGTCCCATGGTACCTTTGCACTGGAGAATTCTCTACCTCAAGTCCATATGACTTTTTAACTTTTTAAAAAATTTGTGCAGTTATAATCATACATAATAGTGAGATTTGCTATGGAGTATTCATACATGCACATAACATAATTGGTTAGTCTCATTCCCCAGCATCTTTCTTTTCCCTCCCTGGATCCACTTTCTTCTACTGTAAAGATATCCCTTCCACTATTATCAATCAGTACATAACATATATTATTATTAAAATTATGTAATTAAATAGACGGGGCCATCCCCATCTAGATGGTGGTGTATTTGGACGTGGACATAGCATCCTTGGGTAGACTTCATTCCCCAGTACTTCCCATGACTTCCCCTCCTCCTGCCATCTTGATTCCCTTCCTCTACTCTACTGGTCTTCCTTCTATGTCATTTTAGATATAAAGTGAATTTTCCACATTCTGAATAACATTGGTTGTCCTGGATTTGGGAAATATAGTTTCAATTAAAACAAAAACAGGTTGGGCACAGTAGTACACACACCTGTAATCCCAGTGACTCAAGAAACTGAGGCAGGAGGATCACAAGTTTGAGGCCCGCCTGGCCAACTTAGCAAGACCTGGTCTCGAAATTAAAGCTTGAAAGACAGGGATCCACAGCACTCTGTGGCAGGGTGCTTGCCCAGCATGGGTGAGGTCCTGGGTTCAATCCTCAGCATTACACACAACTCACCAATTCTTGTTTTTTATCTTTCATTACAAGTGAGAAAAGGTTTCTTGTGTCTCTTCCTTCCCAGGCACTAAACACACTGTCAGCAAGTCACGGCTACTCAAGTCACAGCTACAAGGCTGCCCGTGCAGTCTGCTGTGATGCTCTGCATCATGTGGTCAAGTCAACAGAATGAATTTATGAAGGTTTAAGGATTATACTATCATCTGAGCATTGTTTCCTGAGGTACCAATCAATAATCTGAACCAGCTGTGAGAAAGGTAAACCCTCTGAAATATGTTCCATTTTTGTATGCATGTGTTTACACGCACCTGCAGAAGGGATACTGTGTAGATGATAAAGCTCTAGAAGGCAAGTATGGTGTCTCCCTACAGAAAGTATGCATGTGGTGGCACATTTAAGGGAAAGGGACAGAAGTATAAATGCATACATCATAACAGAAAGCTCTAATGTTTTCCCCTCTGCCACTCTCTATTCCTCCTTAGTACAAAGTGTTCATGAAATGAAAAGACGCCTTTCTGTAAGTGTGACATGCAGAAGTAAAGGGGACCTGCCAACACTGGATTCTCATCTTCCTGGGTTTCCCAGGCCTTCCAGGTTAAGCCCAGGAACCACTTGAATGGGAGGCCTGCAGAGAAAAGTTGGGACCCACAGGAAGTGGGGTGATGACTCAATAGGAGGGATCCTTCCTCTGAGTCAGCCTGGTCTCAGTGCGACCTTGGAGTGGGAACTGGCCTTCTGAAGCCAAAACAGAATTAAGATCTGAAACCAAGATTTTGCTCACAAAGGAATCTACACAGGAAGTTAGTTTTTGGATGCCGGCTGAATTCAAGCCCCAGACATGGGCTCTGTTTTCAGTCCCTGGTTGCGCTGGTGGCTGTTGCTCTGACTTCCCGGGTACTGTGTGCCACCAACAGCTTCTGAGACCCTCTGAAGGAAGGAAGAACCAAGATGCAGGGCTGAATTTTGTGGGAAAGGAGAATAACTATTATGAAGGCTTGGGGGTTATGAACTTTTTAAAATGTAAAGTAGAATAACAATGAGCATGCTTGCTCATGTTGGCACGGATGATAAGTTCAGAACTAACTTTCACTGATTGGGAATTTAAAGTACCCAAAGGACATGACTTACATTACCCATGAATTTAGTGCCTGGCTATTTATCCTAGTAATTTCAGGTTTGGGGAATTTTTTGCAGCCCTGAGAACCCAAAGAGATGGCTACATGTTTCACATCTACTTTCTGTCCCCTCAGAAGCCATTACTTGTCTGGTTCCCTGACTTATTATTCCAGGATGGACTTTTCATTTCTAAATATAAAAGTCTGCAAAAGAAAAAGAGACTTAGGGAGAAATCAAACCTTGCAAATCACTGTCAAGGTCATGCTTTACCTCTTATTCACCTGGACCACTGGATAGGACAGTACACTCATATAAAATTCCAGATTCAATGCGATTATTTCCATGGTGACAAAATGGCATTTTACAGAGAATTATGATTTCATGAGGGCACTGTGGGGTGAAGAAGGTAGGCGAGAAACAAATGGACTATAAAAAGTAAAAGATAAATCATGTTTGTGCAAGTACAGATCATGATCCCTCCAGTACAGCCGACGCGGCCTCCTAAGTGAATTAGCGCATAGCCCTGAGCAGCAACACTGTAGTCGCAACTCTTCACTGCGCTGGCAACAAAACAGGCCCTGGGCTTTCAAAAGTCTCCACTCTGTTGGAGATATGAGCTCAGCCAGTTCACGTCCATCCTCATACACGAGAAAAGTCAGGGCTGACCTAACTGCAGCACAGAGATGTGGAGGGGAGGACAGGGAGCCCCGGGGTCCTGATAGGACCAGGACTCTTCTCTGACAACTGCACCCCCACTCACCCACTACACTGCCCAGATGAAGCCTCCATGTGCACTTGGATAGTGCTAGTGGGAGGCAGGACTGCTGGTTTCAGGTCTTAAAAGTCCCAGGATACTGTGGCTCCTTTTGATTTACCTTGTGGGTGTATACTATTGGAACTAACAGCTTAAGAGCTTTCTGATTGTGTTACATATCATCCTCCAACACAAGCAAAGAACTAACCTTGTATAGAGAAACAACAGCAAAAAAGAATAACCGAAGCTTTGATTTCCAATCTGCGAAAATTTTAGTTTACTAATATTTTAACATACTTCTATTTCAGGTGAAACTTCAAAACTTCTCTCCTTGTAGTCCCTGTGTTTAACTGAAGGAGGAACTTTATCACCTTCTCTGAAATTTCTGTTTTCTCCTAACAAATGACTGAGTATGATTAATCTTTTTCCAACCAAATCATCCACAGCAGCCAGGCCCCAGAGTCGGGGTATCACCCTCATTGTTTCCTAAAGAGCTCAATATAACCCACCTTAATTCAATTTCTTCTTCTATTCCTAATTTTCCAAGATGGCAGGACAGATAATGGGTGCCACTGTGGCTCATCAGAAGTACTTTTTCATTTCTGACTATAAAAAAACACTACATGGTCCTTGTTCACTTCACAGTACTATTTCTCCTGGTTCATTCTTCCCTATTTCCCTCTATAAAATTTTTGCTTAGATATTTTTCATCATTTGATCCTGAAGATAGTTGTTTCTGTGTATTTCCCCTTTAAAATAAAATAGAAAAGGACCTAGAAAGTTTGAAAAATTATCAAGGGAAAACAGATTTTTTTTTAATGTTTCCTTAGGTTAAAATGAAAATTCCAAGATTGACTGATTGATTGATTTCTTGCCAAAATGTTAAGTAAAATGAGTCATAAAACTTGGGGCAAGCATTTCTGATGAGGACCGTGCTCTCAGACCTCTTTCTCTGCCCCTGTTGACACACTGACATGTGCTTCACAGAAGCCACTGGAATGTCATTACACAAAGTTGAATGACACATCCGGTCTGGAAATAGACAGTGCCTGGGTAATAAAGAACCTCTGAAAACACAGAACAAGCAGCCCCAGGGCCTGTGGTTCCAAGGGCTCTGTCCCTGATGAAACTTTAGTCGGGCTCCCCTGAGCCCTGTCTTTGACTTGTCCTAGGCCCAGTCCAGTGGTAGCAAGAATTCTGCTGGGTCTATTGAGTGAACATAGCCCACCTTTAATAATCGAACACCTTTGATATCTGATGCGGTTCCTCATCTCCTACTCTTGATGCACACGCCCTTCCTTAGGTTGGTTTAGCAAGAATCATCCCGCACTTGATGTCTGCTCTTTGGAATCTTCCATCCACTGATACCTCACTCTGCTCACTGACTGCTGATCTCTACTTCTTGTATTTGGGGTTGGGATCATCTTGACACCTCTGGCAATGGTCCTGAATGTCAATGATCCTTACTATTTAATGTGTATCAGAATTAACTTTTCCCCTTAATGTGAGGGAATAATTTTTTCTTTCGCTAAAATATGAAAAAAAAAAAATACTGACTAGTAACGGACAGTCCAGCAAGCAATGCGGATACAGGAGAACCTGAAATGAGTGTTGCAGAGGTAAGAGAGCTGCCAGAGTCCCGTGATTTTGTTTGATCCAGTGTAATCACCCAGTCCTGTTCATACAGGGCTGAACAGGGTCCTTGTTAGCATAACCCATTTTTCAGTACATGAAAAGTGTTTAGGATGATACAGGGTGGTTTAAAATAGGTCCACAGATAAAATAGATCCCATAGGTAAAGAGGAGGTCCATATTTGAAACACAATTTCAGCAAAAGCATTATGTAGATTACTAACATAAATCATCACCTGAATTTTCTTAGGAAAATGTTAAGTTCAGGTGGTTATTAAAGGGTTTTTTATTTCTCCAAAATATACATTCAGAAGATGTAAAAAATAAACAAATAAATAAATAAGAAAAACAAATTAAAATGCATAACAGCCAGACCAGCTGCTCAGAGGCTGAGGCAACAGGATCACTTGTCCATTAAGTCCAGGACTTAATGGACAGCAGTCCAGGTAACATAGCGAGACCACATCTCAGAAAAAAAAAAGTGTAAGCCGGGTGCGGTGGCGCACGCCTGTAATCCCAGCACTTGGGAGGCTGAGGCAGGAGGATCACCAGTTCAAAGCCAGCCTCAGCAATGGCGAGGCACTTAGCAACTCAGTGAAACCCTGTCTTATTAGAGTCTGTTTTAAAAATCAGTTGCAGTGGCAGAGCCACCAGGGCTATCTATATTCAATGCATATTGATGTCAGTCATTAAGACAAAGTTGGTCAGTCCTAGCCGGGCGCGGTGGTGCACGCCTGTAATCCCAGCACTTTGGGAGGCTGAGGCAGGAAGATCGTGAGTTCAAAGCCAGCCTCAGCAATGGCGAGGCACTTAGCAACTCAGTGAGACCCTGTCTCTAATAAAATACAAAAAAAAAAAAAGGGCTGGGGATGTGGCCCAGTGGTCGAGTGCCCCTGAGTTCAATCCCTGGTACCAAAAAAAAAAAAAAAAAAAAAAAAAAAGTGTGAGTGTAATAGTATCCTCAGCTTTGTGCTGTTGAGGTGACACCACTAATGTGACGACGAGAAGAAATGTACTGATGGACAACGGGATGGCCACCAATGGCTGGATCTTCCCTGCAGGGCTGCACTTCAGGAGGATGTGGCCCCTCATCTGTGGGCTCTCAGCTCTCCAATGGCTTCACGCTGCTCCAGGATCACCCTCCCAAGACATGGACAAGATCCTGCCACTTCCATCTCCAAAATCCACGAGGGCCTCCCGGTGCCAACAGCATACACCTAACTCATGCCCGTCGGTGATTTGTGCCGTGTTCTCTTTCAGCTTGTGTCTGTAGTTTATTAGAGACAGGGTCTCACTGAGTTGCTAAGTGCCTCCGCCATTGCTGAGGCTGGCTTTGAACTCGTGATCCTCCTGCCTCAGCCTCCCAAGTGCTGGGATGACAGGTGTGTGCCACCGCGCCCTGCTTGGCTCTACTCTCTTCCCCTGTCTCTGTCACTGCTCTCCCTACTCCCCAGCCCCAGGCATACACCTGCCACTGCCCCTCTCTGGACTTGGATCACTTCCTCAGGCTGACTCTCCCCCTCTAACTTCCTGCCTCATCCCAGCCCCACTTACACTTACAGTCCCTCATACCACAACCAACAATGCCTTTCTCAATGTCTTCATCACAACGGTTAGTCTCTGTGTGACTCTTTGACATTTAGTTCATTCCCACATCAGCTTTAAAAAAGAGTTAATTCTGTTTGCCTCCTTCCCTACATCATAAATGTCACGAGGGCAGGGGAGTGTGTGTGTTTACGCATGATTTATGTTAGTAATCTGTGCGCACATGTGTGTAAAAGAGAGAGACACAGATAGAAAGAGAGAAAAAGACAGAGACATCAATGTACCAGCTCAGCTTCTGGCAAATACCAGGCGTCTAAAAATATGAATGAATGTACCCCAAAGTGGATGGTTTAAGTCAGATCCTATTTTATTTTCAGCTTAATATAGTCTGTTTCTGACACCAAGATGCTTCTCACAGCGTTCCTAGATCTAATTCAAGGACATGCCTTGGATCCACCCATCTAAGAAGCCACCTGCACAGCACACACTTCCAATCTACACACCTCCTGGAGCCCCTGAGCTCACTAATAGTAGCCCAATCCAGTTTTCACTTCCTCTCCTCTCTAAAGAAGAGTGCATTTCCTTCAAATTTTATGGGGAGATTTTTCCTAACCTCAGAAAGCCAATATTTACCAAATAAGGCCTCTTTACCCTGCTCATACTTACAGACAGAAATGGAATGTCTGACAAGAGTTCTAGTGTTTCTAAAGATTCCTAACCTTTGAAGTATATTTTTAATTCACCAGCATCTCATTTCTATCCTTCTGAATGTGTCACTTGGCCATCTGGAATTTCTGTAATTCTACAGGGACAAACTATGCACAATATTCCAGCTCTGTGACTTTCTGGAACAGTATGTGAGCACTGTTTCACTTTAATATCTTCTACATAATGACACCCACTGGGCTGGAGCTGGCCTGGGCTGATACTCTCAAGAGACAGTATGTCTCCTAGGCTGAACCACATGCAAACACTTGAGAGTAGATGCCCCTGGTGCTGTCATGAAGGGTGTTCATCCCTCCGGGCCATCATGAGCCAAAGTTCACATGTATGAATGCGTGTGAATGAGCAGGTGTGCACGTCGCTACCAAGCCCACAGCCACTGCCTTGAATCAGCCCACTGGTAGTGACACTTGTCATCTGCAATCTTAGCTGTTTCAACTGTACTTTCTCCCACTAATTATTACAAAAACATAAAGGTCTGCAAAAATTTCCAGGGAACCTCATGGTTTCTACATTTCCTGACAAAAGTGCCAATGTTTAGCTTGTCGTGCCTGAGTCAGTTTTTATGAAGGACAAAACACTCATGAGTTCCTACCAAAGAGTATTCTTTATCAGATGAATACCACAGCTGGGCCTTTTCTACACCAACAGAAAAAGGAATGCCAAGTGAATCCACAGGGACAGAGGCCACAAGGCAGAGAACATAATGACCACAGTGCCGAAGAGCACAGTGGCCCCAACAAATGCAGACCAAATACAAGTCAACCCTCGGATCAGCTTCAGGGCCCCTGCTTGGGCTCCAAAATCCAGAAGCTCAAGTTCCTCATACAAAATGGCTTAATATTTTCATGTAACCTATGTATATCTTCTTTTTATTTTTTTTTTTTTAAAATTATTTATTTACTTATTCATCATGCACAAGTATAGTATCTTTTTACATACAACTGCTTGTATACAAAGTATATAAGTACCATTCAGATCTTCAATCATGCATTTAGGATAATGATATCCATCTCATTCAACCACCAATTTTTTTCCAACCCCCCCCTTACTCCCTCCCTCCCCTCCCTTTCCGTTGACCATTCTAGTGTTCCTCTGATCCTATGTACCCCCTTCCAACAACTCTGTGAACCAGCCTCCTTATATCAGAGAAAACATTCGGTACTTGGATTTTTGAGATTGACTAATTTCACTTAGCATTATATTTTCCAACTTCATCCATTTACCTGCAAATGCCATTATTTTATTCTCTCTTATTGCTGAGATGTATATCTTCTTGAATACTTTAAATCACCCCTAGATAACTAATAACACCCATACAACTAAGTGCTCTGTGAATCTAAACACTGTACTGGTTAGAAAATAATGACAAGATAATGAAGTCTGTATATGTTCGAAACAGATACCATGATACCATTCCCCCCACCCCCCGGATGTTTTTGATCGGAAGGTTGATTGAATCTGCAGACGCAGAACCTGTGGACATGGAGGGCTGACTTCACTGCTAAATCCAGATCAGAAAGGATCCCAAATCTTGCCTGGTTGGGACCAGTCACTCTGAAGGTAAAGATCAAGGGCTCTGGCCAATAAACCAGTCACACGGCCCAAGGTAGACAGGTTCACTATTGGGAATGCCAATTCCGAGCTCCAGCCCAATGTCGTTTTCTTCATTTACAAGGCTGCCCAATCCTGGTTTCTGGCTGAAGGTATTTTGGGGTATCTTGGTTTGAAAAGCTCTGAAGATAACCTGGTGAAAAGGTTCTTGACTTAGGTATGAAATATCTCCAGCTCTCACTCTCATGAAAAGCACGCTACGCTGAATTTCTTTATTTTTTCAAACTGAAAAACATTTTCCTTTACTTTGTTGCCTTAAAGTGGCTGGAGGAAGGAGGCTGGTGTCTTAGGAGAGAGCATTTCACTGCTGAATCTGCCACGGTTGAGTGTGTTTCCTTTGCCAAGTCACTCCTCTGGCCTCAGTTTCCTCAGATGCAAGAGAAAAGAGAGCTTGGCTCATAAGTTTGAAGAAGTGAGACAGAAGCTACCTTAAGTGGTTCTGAGTTGAATTCCTTCTAAACCTCAAATAGCTGTGTTGATGTTCCCCCCCCCCCCCACAGTGCTTTCACTCCCAAATTTGATTTAGCACCAGAGTGACTTGAGGCATGAGAGGAACAGAACTCAGTGTGAGAGGAGGAGAGTGGTTCCGCTCAGCAACTGTCAAACTTAGAAGTGAGGATGAATCATGACCATCTTAAAAGAGTCTCAGAGCTGACTTGTGCCTCTGGCTGTGCTCTATCACAAAAGGTTTTTATTTGAGCTGTCAATACTTTAAGGGGCCCAAGTGTTTCCACCAAGCTTCTTGGAACATTCACGTCAAGCACACCTGACTGTTCCTCAGTGGGGTCTGTCGCAGCCTGGTCTGTCTCCAAGAAAAGCCTGTCAGAAATTCTCCCAACCCAGTGGCAGGGAAGTCAGCTCTTCAGGCCTTGCTTTGGCCAACAGGTAATGTGACAGTGACAGCAAACAAACTGTCCCACTGGGGAAAGAAAAACACTCGCTCAGGATGTGATGGAAGAGAGGGCCACAGGCTGGGAATGTGTGCTTTTACTTGATTCTATGGATATATAATACACAGACTGCCACAGGGTTCCATTGGATATAGTTTTTAAATTAAAAATGAATATCAAATCTGCTTTGATGATTCTGCAGAGTGATTTTTTTTTCTAACTTCAAATATTTCACTGGATAAAATGCTTCAATTCCTTTAGACATGAGCTCTCCCTTTTCTGTTGTTTTTGCCAAGTAGGCAGATGGAAAGGATGCATCGTGCGAGAGTCTAGGCTTGGACACTGCAGGGCAGAAATGATGAATCAAAGCTTACTGATTCTGTTTGGTTTTCTGCGGTGCACTCTGGCAGCCTAGCCTAGATGTGTCAGAGGCTGTCTGACCACGCACGGTGCCGTTGATGGTGGTAGGTTTCTACGTGTGATGCTCAAGTGATGGAAACTGTTAAACACGAGTGGAAATCAGTGACATGGAAGGATCAAAAGAAGAACAGCAAAAGAGGACCAAAAGAATAAAAAGCAGAAATGAATTTAAGAAGGGATATAGGTATTCCTGAACTACTGTAAGAATACATTTGTCATGTTATGTTGATCTTCCCCCAGTTAGACACTGCCTTCCCTGGAGACTGTCTAACCATCTTTCTTCTTACTCTCTAACCTCCTCCTGAATTTATCCTCCACAGAGCCATACAAGAAGACAGACTTGGCTCTACAAAGTGTGACACCTGCCATCATGTTATATGTTTAGGTTCACAAGTGTGAAGAATCAAAAGGCTGCTTATTTCCCCAGGGTATTGTGTCAAGAAAAGCATTTTCCAGTGGCAGCGATGTCTCAGACACGGCTACGCACCCCGTAGCATCGGCTGCACTCAGCAGAGACGAGCTCCACCTGGGAAGAGGTGTCAACTCGCAGCTTCACAAGAGTTTGTTGTAACAGGAGCGGTAAGACCTAAACTGCAAAAGTTGCTGCAAAAGAAGAGTGAGATTTAAAGAAACCCGTGGCCAGGAACATTTTGTTCTTAGTTTGCACCAATAATTGTAATTCGTTCCACATCCTGATAAAACCTGCAGCTCGCATCTCTTTCCTGCTTTATTAGACATGGAAGCCCAGAGTTTGACCATCTCCATATTTAAGTCTTTATCACTCTCTGGCAGAACCTGCAAGGCAGACAGTAAGTCCCACACCCTCCTGGTTTCTTCCTGCTGGCACCATTTTATCTTTTTTTTAAAGGAGCAGAAGGAGGAAAATACAAAAGTCACACATCCATGTATACAGGCTTCCACATGATCTCAGTCTCAAGTTGCTACTTTCCTAATGGAAATGTAGCAATTCTGCCCTTGATTTTTTTTTTTTTTAACAAAGGTATAAAAAGCCTCAGTGAAACATTATCATTCTGGTCTAGAACACTCTGAAATATGCACACAATGAACACTTGGTAGAGGATACCCTGAATGAATACCATAACCTACAGCTTAAATTTAAGTTCTGCTTTTGGAAAGAGCTAGTTTCCTTAAATCTTGAAATATATTCTTCTAAAAATAATTGCACAGAAATTTACAGAGATTTAAACATAGTGATTGAAAGTGGCCCCCCATGAGGCACTAATGGCTCAAATCTGATTAGGGCATTATTGATCAGGCTACCAGCGTGAGCGAACCCCTCCTGTCAGGAATGGGCACTGCATTCTGCATTCCCCAGAAGGGACTAATGTAGACTTTTGAAAAGGAACTCTCTGAGGAGTTTCCATAATTATCTTCATTATTATTCTGTTCTCTCCACCTCTCTCTTTTGCATAACTTGGAATATAACTATGCATTGAGTAAAGACATTGGGCAGGAAATTGGCTGATATGCAAGTCTATGCATCCATGTCTATCTGGGACTTTAATGCTGTCACATGGTCATGAAAATCAATAAGGGCATGAACTTTCCAATGAAATAAATGCTCCTAACCTTGAAACAGGAGGTATTTTCTGTGGTAAAGGTGGTTCAGTGAGGTTACAATGTAGTTTGTATCACCTTCACTTTAGTGGGTGGATATATAGAGAGCCAGTCTGCATGCACCATGGCCCCAGGTGATTTCCTACAAGTGGATTAAAATACACTAAGCCTAATCTAAAAACCTCTGTAATTCAGTGTACAACATCAGCGGGTGATACACGCTGAACACCATGGTGTGAATTAAAGACAAATTATAGAAATGTGCCATTTTCCCACTAGGTCAAAATATTCTCCAAGACTGGGACTAGGCAAACTTAGCATTTTATAAATAAGAATTTTTATCATTTTTAAGCCACTTTTTACCCTTTCATTGTAAGTATTATAAAATGTCTCTATAAAAGGATGTTGATAAACAGTGACTTTTCTAAGTATGGGCTTCATTTCTAACCACAGAATTTACATTGGCCTGGCTACGGTAGTGTTTTTGAGATTCTTGAATGGGGTGAAAGAACTCACTGTGTATCTTTCTACAATAAAACTGCCCAGAAGTTTTAATACATGTGCTTTTTATGCAACTTCTGAGTTATTTTGTGAAAGAGAAAAGGTCTTTTGACATTTGTTAGAATGGTAAGGAAGACTCTATTCAGGACTGTTGCAATAAGGGTCAGCTCTATGGCAATAGGACTGAGTAAAAGAATAAATGGGGATTTATTGTCAACCGGAAGAGTGAAGGGATCTGTGGATGGAAAATTACTAAGAGGACACATGGGGGTAGAGGAATTCTTCCTGAGGGCAATCCATGGCTGGGACCTTGATCAGATAGATACCCAGGGTGACCAGATACCAAGGGTGGGAGGATTCTCACTAAAGCAATTCTTAGGATTCTTGCTAAAGGCAGGCCAGGCAAGGACAGATCCCAAAGGTCAAGGTTGAGAAAGCAGCTCAGAGAAGCCTCACTGCAGTTCTACTAAGCAATCATAATCAATTACTACCATATGTAAATTTAACATATAAAGCTTAAAGAACATGCCAAGATGTTAGGAGAGCCCAACATCATAAGGGAGACAGGTTTGTGGTTCTGTAGATAACATTTCAAGTTACTTCTGAGCACAGACCTCTATTTATAATCTCTTGAGGGCAATAACCTAGCAAAACCTCCATCTCCCATCAACAGTCATGAACTCAAAAGTCACAGCTTCTGGTTGACAACAACCCTAGTAATTGACTAGGGAGCTGGGGCTCGTTAGCACCTCAATTGGAATGACACTCTGAAGATGAATGGCATTAAATAGCCAGTGTCCCAGGGAAGCCCCAAGGAGGAAAATGGAATCAGATAACACTTGTGACTAGTTCTGGTGAGTAAACACTGATTGTTTTCAATCAGTGTTAAATTGTGGTGTACAGTATAAGTGACCTTAGTGGGGTGTGTTGTCGCCTGAAGCGATGGCCGCTTGGAGCAAAGAAGCCACGAGAAAAAGTTTAGAGACAAACTGGAAACAAACAGCTCTTTATTTTGATAACTTTTCTCTCTGGCTCTAACTACACCCCGACACGCCGTCCATGCTCCTCTAACCTCCAAAATGACACAGACCTCATCCACAATCTCACTCAAGTCCCTCGAGATCTCCGGCCAAGTCTCACAAGATCCCGGGCCAAGTCCCGTGAGACTACAAAAGGCGCCAATGCCCAAACATGTCCAAAGCCCAAGCCCATAGTCCACCGCAATTTAAGCCATCTCCCCAAACAGGACTCCTACAGGGTGTGTAGGAACACACCTGTAATCCCAGTGGCTTGGGAGGTTGAGGCAGGAGAATCACAAGTTCAAAGCCGGCCTCAGCAACAGCCACTCAGCAAGACCCTGTCTCTAAATAAAAAACAAAAAAGGCTGGGGATGTGGCTCAATGGTCAAACGCCCCTGGATTCAATCCACTGTACAAAAGCAAAACAAAACAACAAAAACAACACCATAAACCTTCTACAAATGTTTAAGCAAAATTTTTCTATTTTCATGAGAAAAAGCATGATACAGTAAAACAAGCCTTTAGTTGAAAAGTAATCTGATAATTAAAGAAAGCACTGCACCTATAACTGGAGTCAAAATTTTAACTCCTATCCTATCCCATCCAAGTGGCCACAGCAACAGTAGATCGGGATGAGTGTGTAAAGAAAAGAATCCTGTACATTAAGGCTCTCTGATGTGGATTTTTAATTTCTTGAGGAAATGACTAACATTAAATCAGAGGCTTCTTTTTCCTTTTTTTTTTCCCACCTTGAAAATAAAGTCAACTCTGGTATGGAACAACATTCAACCTGTGTAAATAAATACCAGAAATACTGTTATATTTTCCAGAAAGTCCTGTTAACATTTTCCTTTTCAAGAAGTGACATTTCGTTTTCTGCAAATGAATGGACATGTCACAGGCTCCCTTTCTCCCTCCTATCTGAAGCTGCCATCAAACCATCAATGGACTCCCTTTTGAGAACAGCAGACCTATGCTGTCCCTTGCAGCAAGCATGGCCCACGGGTGGCTCCTGAGCACTTGAAAAGGGTCAGGTATGAACTGAGACGTGCTTTAAGAGGAAACACACACTGGATTTCAAAAACTGTTTAAAAGAAGGAATAAATGTATAATAATTTGATTGCATGTTGAAATGATAGTATTTTGGATATGTTGGGCTAAATATAGTATTAAAATTGATTTCATCTGTTTATTGTTTTTTTTTTTAACATTTATTTATTTGTTTTAGTTGTATATAATGCCTTTATTCTTACATGGTGCTGAGGATCGAACCCGGGCCACACACGTGCTAGGCAAGCATTCTACCACTGAGCTACGACCCCAGCCCTGTTTATTGTTTTTTAAAGGGGTTACTAGAAAATTTTAAGTTTCACATGCAGTTCATATTACATTTCTGTTGGACAGTGCCACATGAGACACTTCCTTGGGGGAGGCGGTTTTCTCCTAACCATCTGAACAGAATGAATATTTCACACTTCAGAAATAGCACACCAGCAGAATCACATAATGACCCTACAATGGGCCCATCTGTTCTGATAAGGATTCAATTCTGTTATATAATCCTTTTTATACCATAAATAAAAAGGTAGTGGTGGCCTTCATTTTTCATGACATACAACATGCATCCAGAACGAATACTAAGCACAGTAGTAAAAACTCTGCCAATAAACAACAGAAATTTCATGATCCCAAATTTTCAAATCCATGAAATACATGAAAACCACTTTTGCCCTTTTCTTATGCCCTATGTATCTGCCACTAAATACCAGTAGTACTATAATTAATTTGAGGTTATCTGGGCTTGGTGATATTAATTACACTAGTATGTAATTTTACAACACTAAATAAAACTTAATGCTCACACATTTGACATTGAGTATATTTGCCGTAAAGGGCAAAGTATGAACTTCAGAGATTACTGGAATGGTCACCTGGGTAATCAGACAGCTGAACCGATACTGTTTTCTACCACATTATTAGAAAATAAGTTTTGTTCATTTATTTTATTGCTTTGAACTTAAGTGTCAGTGTATCTATCACCCTGATATATATCAGGGTAATATATATATATATGTGTGATATATATCACAGGAATAACAACAATAAATATATATATATATATTACCCTGATATATATATATATATATTACCCTGATATATATCTCAGGAATAACAACAATAATTAAAGATAATTGTAAATGAGAGAGTCTGTTACAAAATAAACAATCTGCTGTGGAAAAGAATATATAGCAAGAAAGCAATACAGCATGGAATTGGAGCAGGTGATCCTCCTACAAATAATTCAGTAATTGGGAGACTGATACAGGAAAAAGTGGATAGTTCCAAGCGAACTGGAGATTGAAGTTCACAAATGACCCCCAAGTTCATAGCCGATGATGCATACACAGTCATTTCCACATTTGAACCTTCCTTTTTTCCTGTGGTGCTGCTGCCCAAATAAACAAGCAGCAGACAGAAGCCCACTGAGCAAGTAGGTGGTATGTAAGAATATCTCACACTGGCCGGGAGTCTGCAGAGTCCCAGACGGCTGGACGACAGGACGAAACCATCTCCACCACAATTGTCTCCACAAATACAAAGGCCAAAACCATTCCCCCACCCCCAGCAGGACTATCCTTCCTTGAAAGAGGTGGGGAAAGATTTCAATGAAATATGAATAGGAAAATTTTTTTTAAATGATGGATTTTCCCTCAGATTTCTCATTGGGGGGGTGGGAAATACACACACACACACACACACACACACACACACACACACGGAATTTGAATTGAGCAGACCTGGCCTAGATGGTTCTGCTGCACATAACTTATTCTTGCTTGAAAACCAAAACCAAAACCAGACTTGAAGCCTGAAGGGCAATTATGACAGGTTGGCCCCCCCTTCCCCAAGAATACAAGAATAGAGATATGAATGGTGATTTCTTTTTTTCATGTTAAAATTAAACTCCATTTGAATTAGGAAGAATAATGCAGGTCCAGATTGATGAAATCTAAAATACAGCAGCTCATTATGCCAAACAAGATCCTTAAAATCAGTTCATGGAATGAGAATAGCTGTGTTATAACAATGAAAACAGCAAACAATGTGGATTCATAAATACAACGAAAAGTCCTGTAGTTTGGGAGGTTATTTAATGACTGATACGAGTAATTGCCGACACTCCAGTTTACCACTGTGTTGTAAAAGGGTCCCAGGCTCGAAGAATGAGGTCCCAAGTCCAAAGTCCCTACTAAATTACCAGGGCTTCAGCCCAAGGAGTTGCCCTGGATACTTCTCTTTTCTGCCTGGCCCCTGACTTTACTGTGGCCTGTCAAATATCCTATCAGTGCTTCATGGCTAGATTCCCTTTTCAACTTAATGAAAACTACTTCAAGGAACAAACCTGATAAAGAATATAACTTCACAGTGGAAAATGCTTTGATATCTAGAAGTGAACAGGGCACGGGGTTTACCTGCTGTTAGTCATGTAGAGATTGGACTGTCTCTAATTGTCCCTCCGGTTTTTATAAAATCTAAAACAGAGCAGCATGTAAAGCAACAACCGCCGCCCACATGGCCAAAGAACAAATACTGGGGAACAGGTGCTTTCTGCTTTTGGCTGCCCTTACAGAGGTTTTCAAAAAATAGAGGAGGCCACAAACAATGGGGGCAGTCCTTACCTGTCCTGTGACTTGGCCAGAAGTGTTAAAGCAGAGAAGCGAGCACACAGAAACCCTCATCAGTCAGCTATTCCACAGCCTATCAAAGCTCTCTGTACTATTTCACATCTGGGGCTGCTTCCACCTGACATCTATTTAAATCTCCACTTCTCAGAGCTTTTACAAACATTTCTTAGTTCCAGGGGGGGAGAGAACCCATGGAACTGATAAAGTCAGCAATGGGCTGACTCATCCTAACTGATCATGCAGAATCTCTTCAGAAATAAGCACCTAATTCAAAGAGCAGTCTGAACAGTGCCCATCTACAGGGGCTCACAGAATTGTGCCTTATCTTTTTTTTTTTTTTTTTTAATCTGTTATGCTATAGTCAAAAAAATTAAAGCTCAAATATCAGTGACATCAGGTCATTTAATCTCTGTGGTTAAAATACAAACTGCAGATCCAAATAAGGGACCTAACTGATTTTTCAAGGAATGACTAAAGAGCAGAGGTTAAGACCCTAAAGCTGCTTTTTCAGATAGTGCAATATATGCATGGTTAACCTGATAAGCAAATAAATTAAACCCAACGACAAAGTACACACTGGTGTGTGTTTTTCCAAGCACATATGTGCATTAGATTTTCTAGACTAACCACCCAGCTCATGACCAATTAATGGGAGCTGTACCAGAAAAGTGAACACCCTTTATACATGTTTGCAATATAGCTAGATTTGGCCTCCTCTAAATAGAAAACAGAGTAAACAACTAAAGTTCTCTCAGTACCGATTTTTTTTTTTTTAATGGATCAAAGGGACAACAAAGAAGATCAACTAGCAGCTTTGTTAATCCTGCCTGTGAGTCTTCATTAACTCACATTCTGTCATTTGGATTAGTGACTTCTCTGTGATTCAGTTTCTTCGTCGAATGTGGGATAATTCTTATAGCTACCTCATAAGAGCTACAGTGGGAATTAAATAAGTTTAATCTTATTAAAAAAGATCAAACAAGTACATAAAATACTTAGTATTTTGGTGCACAGTAAGTTCCCCATAGATCTTATTTTATTCAGAATGTAGCTGAATTCCCACATGAACATTATAATTTGCATGTTGCCTGCCAAATGAGGGCGATTTTAATATTAATTCTGAAAATTAAACTGAAAAATTTCCCATGCTTTTTAGTGAAATCATTAATGAAGGGAAAATCACCAACTTGCTATTGATTTATCCAAGCTCTCCTCTGCTTCCTGGGCACAGAACTGAACTACATTTTCCAGTTTCCTCTGTGGTTAGGTGAGGCCACTGAAAGGTAGAGAAAGGAGAAGGAAGTAATGAAGTAATGGAGCCAATGGAATGTGAGAGATGTGGGAATGAGGGTCTGGCCCCCAAGAGCCCTGTGCAAACCTTCTTTCCCATCTGCTGGCTGGATTCTGAAAACGACTGGAGAACTCAGAGGCCCTAAAATATGGAACTATTATATTCAAAGAATCAAGATCCCTGGATATCTGCATGGAGACATGTCACCCCATATACCTGGGCTGTGCCACAAACAAGAAAGAAATTTTATTACACTGAATACTTGAGAAGTCAGCATCGTGAGCTCTGGTGGTTGTTAGCACAGTCAAATCTATCGTTTTTCCGTCCTTCCCTCCCTCAGGCACGACTCAACTGCATTTCAGCAACAATAATAGCAAACACTTTTACTATGTGCCAAACATCACTCTAAGTGTCTTACACACAGCTACATACCTCACATTACATTTTGGTTAACAATGGATTGCACATAGGACAGTGGAGCAATAGGCTAACCCAAGTAACCTGAACATCCTAGGATGTTCAGGAAATGATTGATGAAATTGGCTAAGGATGCATTTTTCAGAACATATTCTTGTTGTTAAAAGACACATGACTGTGGGGCTGGGGTTGTGGCTCAGCGGCAGAGCGCTCGCCTCGCACGTGCGCGGCCCGGGTTCGATCCTCAGCACCACGTAAACATAAATGCATTGCATTGTGTACAACTAAAGTAAATAAATAAATATTTTTTAAAAAATAAATAAAATATACATTCAAAAAAAAAAAAAAAAGACACATGACAGTGTATTTAAACTTGAGAATTTCTCCAATTAGGAATTAAGAGTGTTGGCTGTGAACTTTGGTTTCTATGTGGTTTTTACCCTTTCTTTTGGGGCTCCTTTTACCTCCACAGGTCTCCTAAGTTAGACACCACAATGCCAGCTCCATCTGTAGCCCAAATGGGGCACTCAACCATGGAGCCACACCCCCAGCCCTGTTTTGTGTTTTATTTAGAGACAGGGTCTCACTGAGTTGCTTAGCACCTCACTTTTGCTGAGGCTGACTTTGAACTCTCGATCCACCTGCCTCAGCCTCCCAATCTGCTGGGATTGCAGGCGTGTACCACAGCGCCCAGTGGTCCTGTCCCATTCTTGATTTTGATCAGCTCTAGAGGAAGTGCTTGGCACTGAAATTCAGGTGGGAACAACATTTTGGAATTGAGACATTTCCAGACATAGTTTTTCTTTTTTCTTGAATCTCCAATCTTTACAAATGATTAGCATGTACTTACACATTCACTGAAAGAAAGAATTCTGACTTCTCCAAAATCAGCAAATAATCAATAACAATACCTGGGCATCCTGGGGTCACAGAGGATCACAAGGGTGATCAGAGGCCTGGGGAAGTGGCCCCGGGGAATTTTGCTGCAAACTTATGGGCCAAATCATGGTAGTTCCAGGATGAGGAAGTCAATGTTATCCTTCCTGGAGTCCCCACTCTGCTGCAGCATTTATCATTGTGCATTTACCTCCTCCTTGAAAGCTTGAGGGAAGCCACCAAGCTTAAGAAGCTGGCGTCTCATGAAGGAGAATGGAGAGGGGATAGTTTCCAGTACTGAGAAAGGGAGCCTGGGGACCACTCAAGGGCTGGTTGGCCTATGACTCTTCTCCCCTGCAGAGCAGAGTTCCATACGAATGCTGCACCTTGGGCCAGCCTCTCTTCCAGGGCTGGCCACTTCATGCAAGGGGTTCTCTGGAACCACAAATCACAACACTGTGCAGGTTTGAGTTGAAAGGAAGTAGACTGTAAACATACCATTAACAGTGTCATTAAATAGTAAATCTTATTGTAAAAAAAAAAAAAAATCTATGAGAGGCTGCTGCATGAGTTTAAACACAGTTTTGAGATTTATCACCTTAGACATGGTCCAGTGTATGGAATAATCGAAGTCACAGTTTCCTTTGGGTTACATTTTCCTCACCAGAAGACAATCACTTTAGCACAAAGTTGTGTCCACAAAAAGTTAAAGGGATGCTTTAGCCACCTTTCCACTAAGCTGTCTATACTGAGGAAAGCACTCGACAGGCGTCACCTCGAGAGTGACCAGATGACCATCTTTACTGAGGGCTTGCAGGGATGTGGGACTTTCAGTGCTGAAACCAAGTTAGGCAAACCAGGACAACTGGTGGCTTCTGAATGCCAAGCAGGCTAGATGCTGGGGGTAAAGTGACAATTCCATGCTATATCAGTGAGGGTCATCTAGTTTCTTTCCTGGACAGGGATTATGAACATCGTCAGTGGGAGACAGTGTGGGGAAGAGGCCGACAGCCCCTGAGATCCTTCGCTGCTTCTGGCCATCTCGGATCAATCTGTTACTGCTGTTCTCTTTTGTTATGGCCCAACTAATTTTCTAAGTGAGCCATGTTGCCTTTCATCACTAAAGATGCACATGTGCGTGCGTGTGCATGCACACACACACACTCATCCCAATCCACATTTAAACATCCTGACCCATCAGGGAATATCTTCCCAGCCACTTCCTTCCCCCACAGCCCAGAGGTATGTTTGATTTGGCCTGTTCCCGGGGCACAGGGGCATGCTTTCCTTACTTCCTATTCATGTTGTCCCATCCTTGGGTTATTTGGGTTTGTGTGGGTGAGTGTAAATGGCATGAGGGAGCCAACACTGGGGACAAGCCACAAGCAATATATTCTCAGTCTGATAGGGCACCGTGCTAGGAAAACATGCTGCCCAGTGAGCCCGGGTATGAAAGAAGATCATTTTGAAGGGCAGCCTCAAATACACAGGAGAACTTCCATGTAACAATTTCCACTTCTACGCCCATTTGAAAATACGTGCTTACTAGTCATCCTTCAGTTATGCCCTCAGTCTGTCCCAGGACTGTGACTGTATCATTTAACAAGGTGCTTTCCAAGTTAAAACACTCGAGTTCCCTCACATTAACTTATCCCTCCATCCATCCTACAGGTCAAGAATAGATAAGTGGGGGTTGGGGTTGTGGCTCAGGGGTAGAGCGCTTGCCTAGCATGCGTGAGGCACTGGGTTCGATCCTCAGCACCGCATATAAATAAATCAATTAAATAAAGGTCCGTCAACATCTAAAAAAAATATATATATATAGAATATATATATATATATATATATATAGAGAGAGAGAGAGAGAGAGAGAGAGAGAGAGAGAGAGAGAATAGATGAGTGGTCTTCCCCCTCATCTGCAGAAATTGCAAAAGCAGAATCAACCACATGGTGATAATTCTCTGATTGATACAAAACAGCCAACTTGCTACTATTGAGAACGATCACTTTAGAGGTGAGGCTGGTGTTTACCTGTCTGAAATTATTGTTCAGTTAGGAGATGAGGAACTCTGATGAGAACTCTAGGCTTATTTATGAATTCTATCTTATTTATTATGAGGATTGAGAGGACAACTTTTGTTGTCTCAGGTCCCTGCCTAAAGAAAACACAGGGAATGTGCAATAGCTCTTCCTATTTAGTGAGATTCTGGGAGGAGGTTTTTTTTCAACACACATGATGTGTAATGCCTGAGCAGCACTAGCTTGGCAGAAGCAAATTCTAGATTCCACGTCAGGCGTTCGTGTTGATTTGCTGCATGAGAAGAGGCAACTCGCCCAAACACATCCTTCCGAAGCCTTTGGCAGTTTATTTATAAAGTAGGGATTTGACACGTTCTCCTTTCATATCTCAGAGCCCGTACTATTTGTACAACTTTGACATTTTCCAATAGAAGCTGAATCCGAACTGCATGGGTATATTGTTTTTTGATGGTGTGAATGGATTATTTCTAGAAACCTGACCATAATGATCGAGACAAAAAACAAACAAACAGGAAAAAAACAAAACAAAACAAAACAAAACAAGAGATGCCTTGGGCATCTCTTTATCAAAAGAAGCTGTTTCTGGTGATTATGATGATGCCTAAAAATGAATTAACTTGAGTTCAAGTCCTGGCTTTACCACCTACTAGCAATATGAAGTGTCTTCATTTCCCCAGCCTGCTTCCTCCTCTGTAAATTGAAGGTAAAGAGATAATAGCGAAACATATTTCCTTGAGTCATACTGAATTTTTGACTAGATCAAGCAAGAAGAATGCTTACCTGGTAGCAAATAAGTCTTTCTGAATTGTCATTCCCCTCTTTATAATGGACAAGAGAGCATCCACTAACTAAAACTGCAGTCAAGGTCCACACTTTGAAACTGCAGCTTCTGAATGACCGCCCCATGAGGACCTCCCACAAGTAACTCAGGTCTTACAGACACAGACCTTGGATTTGGGCAATGTCATTTCTAGCTTATCCTTTTAATTTTGACTTGGATACAGTGTGAGGGGCTGTACATTATTTTAATAAGCTGGTGTTTTCCAAGAGTCTAGGACCTGCAACATTTTCACAAGTATATTTTCCATATTGATGATGGTTTGACTCCATGCTACAGGCCCAAAGAACTGTACTATGATAACAAGCAAACTTGTTAGAAGATATCCCCGAGCAGTATCCACGCTGACCAGTCATGTACTGCTTAATCTCTATTTGTAAAGTGAGTTTACCTCAGTGCCTTTTTTAAAGTAGCATAAGGCAGGTAGATGGTAGCTTGAAGCAGGGTGCTGTGGGGCTAGGCATGTGGCTCAGAGGCAGAGTGCTTGCCTAATATGCTTGAAGCCCTGGGCTCAGTCACCAGCACCACAAAAAGGAAAAAATAAGAAAAAAGTAGGATGTGCCAAATATCACTCTAAGTGTCTTACACACAGCCACGCACCTCATAATACATTTTGGTTAACACTGGATTGCACCTAGGACGGTGGAACAACAGGCTAATGCAACAGCATGGAAACGCGGTGATGTGTTTTGCAGTTTGTAGTTAGCATGTACATCCTATGCTAGAACAGGGGCCTGTGTGGTGTGATGAGTGTGCCACAGGTTCCTCTCTGGCCACATGTGGTTCCTATACCTACCCAGGGACATTGGAAACTGCTGGCAACTAAATTACCATTTCAGACCATGGCCTTGTAACCTAAAGAAGGCCTTTGCTGAAATAAAAGATAATCTGAGTGAAGGAGAACCTTGATACAATGTATCAAATTTCAAAGTGATCAGCTCTCAGTGATCAGGATCCCAAGGTAAACAGGTCTTAGGACAGGGGTTTTTTGACAAGTGGAGAGATACAGCAAAGGTCTTGAGACTCAATGCTGTCCAGGGACGATAGCTTACATGGGGAGCCCCAAGAAGCCAAAGGAAATGTGAGCTACCTGATGACCTGCCACCTGATGAGACACCTGGCTAACAGAGGAAGGAGGTGTGCCCTGAAAAGGTGCTGCGGGGATCCCTTATTGACAACCAGCCTCCTCACCTGTGCCCAGACTGACCCTACATAACACTTGGGTGAGTAATCCTGAAGGTGTGTGTTTGATATCTGTACATTTGTACTTAAAAGCCAGTCTAGGCTAGTGGGTGAGAGTGTGAACTCCAGGGCTAGACTGCAGTTTGTACCCCCATCCTGGCTCCTCAACTTGAACCGACTGTGTACTTTAGATTCCTTAAACTCTTTGCATTTTACTTTCCTTACCTAAAAAAAAAAAAAAAAAAAAAAAAAAGCCAAGATACACAGTTACACAGCCATGGGTCACTTAGTGATCAGGATAGGTTCTGAGAGATGTGTCATTGGGAGAGTTTGTCATTACATGAATATTGGAATGGTGTTATGCAAACTAAATGACTACAATGTCACCAGTCTACATAATTGCTAAGGGACCACCATAATATATACAGTCAATTGGTCAGAATGTCATTATGCAGCACCTATTTATAGCAGTGATTACCATGGTGCTAAAGGTACATACAGTCCAGTGCCCAAGTAGGACCTGCATGATGTCCTCCTGTGAGAACCCCATAGCAGGAAACCATCTTTACTGCAGTCAACCAAACACTGCCCAAACTCCACCACAGGGTCCAATTTTCACCTAAGACTTATTATCTACAGCATGCAACATCTGAAACTAAGGTATTTGCAGAATTGAAAACAATCTTTCATCAACTAGAAAATGAATCTTGCTAATTGGGGGAAAGTAGTTACCAAATGGTAGATTATTTCCCATAGACAAAAGTCATTCATCACCAAATTAAACTGTTAACAAAGACAGGAAGAGAAAGAACAAGGATAACCTTTAAAGAACAACAAGGATTAATAATTTAGGAAAGATATTTTGCTTTTAAAACATTCCCTAAATTTTTCTGGGAGTAAAAATCTTTGCCCAGTGAAATTTCCAATTCTCTATGGTATTTCTCAACAGTTCATAATACCAACTGTGCCAGTTCTACTCAAGATCACAGTGAAATTTCCTGGCAAACCCCTTCCAAGAAATTTTTAGATTAATAGTGTTATACCAAATACATGTTTTAAAAAATATTTTCTGGTCTGAGAATCATACTAAGATATCAGTCTTTAAGTAGTGACCTTTCCAAAATAGAACACAATTCAAAAACTAAAAAAACATAACAAAAACATTTAAAAGTGATTAAGAGGTTTCTGCCATGGTTATAAATTTTATTGTCTCAGTGAAAATCTGACAGCTTTCCAGTTGCAAATAAATACTATCTCCACTATTTTCAGGTTATAAGCTCCAAAAACAGACTCAATGAAGGAAAAATATTCCTAGATTGTAAGCAAGCAGTATCCTTTCTAAAAAAATTCAATAACTGACGTCAATCATCAAATTACCAGTTAACATTTTCAAAGGGTAACAGACAGAGGGAAGCAAAAACAAGCAGATTATATTTAGAAAAGAAGCTGATTTAGAGACCTGTTTCATCTAGAATTAATGGGATAATCTAATAGGTTTATTTAAAAGTGCTGAAGGAGGAGATGGAGTGGGTAAGTTTCCAACAGAGGCTAAACTAGGTTTTAATTACTATCCATGCTTAGTTTTCCAGCTTGTACCCAGTACTACCTGCATAGCTTGTTGGACTATTGGAAATACAATCTTTATATATAACATCTGGAGCAAGGAGGCTGAACCAAGGTTCAAATGAGGATGTAAGAATAGTTGTTCCACTGCACAAGCTATGAAAAAAACGTGGCTATTATCGAGACACTGAAAAACATACCAACACCTAATCTTTTTGAAAAGGAGAAATTTAACCCACAAAAATTATTTCCAGCCTACCTTCCAACAGACAATTGAAACCTGACTAGCCATCACGGACTGAGAGAGGATTTCTGGGGCCTACTGTTTCCATCCATCCAGGAGGGCCCAGTGCTGCTCTGCTAGGTGCTGGGCTTGGCCAACCGGCTCTGTGGGATGCCCGGCCAATGGGGGCTGTTATTCCTGTTGTCTGGGATGGACTACGCGGCAGCACAGAGACCACCACAAGGCAATGGTTCCCTCCTGCGGTGGTAAGGCTGGCGAGGAAGGGTGGAGGAGGGGTCCTGTCTTCACATTCCCAGAGGCAGGTGAAACCCTCATTCTACTCTTATGTCTCAGCATAGCCACATATTTTGGAAGTTCTACCAGAGAACTAAAACTAAAGACAAGAACTGGCTTAATAATGAGGGACCTGTCTCAATAGTCTAAAGCCTCTGCTCTGGAAAGCTCAGGTCGCCAGGTGGTTGTGTTCATGCACAAGTTGTTGGCTATTCATGGTAATGAGTAGCAGACTAGCAAAGGCTCTCATCTGCTGCCCTGCAGAGCCTGTTGGGCTGTTTGAAAAGCCAGTCTCTGAAACACTTGGAGCAAGGGACCCGGAAACAAGATTCCTGCTTGCTCTTTCCCTAGTCTGGGTAGGGGTCCAAAATCAGTTCAGAATTAAGAAGGGGGAAGATTATGTTAGGCATTCACTGTTGCACAATGTCAAAGGCAAGCGGGGATACACTCCAGAGCCCTTCCAAAATAGCCAAGATGTTTCCCTTTGTGGACTGGCTTGTGTTGGACGGGAGGGAAGGGGACCAGGCTGGCCTATAGGCTCTTCTTAGCTTGAACAATACTATGCAAAAGAGCAAACTACCTCATGCAAAACCATATCCCTTTATGGATCATTCCTTCATTCAGGTAACATAAATACTGATGTGCAAAGGCACTGTAGGGGTTCTGAGTCCTCAGCACCACGCTGCCTTCTCTCTTTTCAACTGTCCCAGAGTTGGCAGCATGAAGGAATTAGGAAATCAAACAGAACAGCCTGGGGATTACCTGGGGTCACACTGACACGGTCTCCCTCTGCACCCACCTGGCCTACATTCAGAACGCACTCCCCGCCTACAAACGCATAGCCATCTGGAAACTACAGAGGCAGAATAGGATGATTCTGTACAAAAAAATCCAAAGTACAACGAAAGGACGAATGCCACAGTGCAGAACACCAGTGCTGCTGTTAGCCTGTCTGGGCACAGATAAGAGCTCTGCTGTCTGACCCTGGATAAGTTATCTAACAAATTAACCTTAGTTTCCTCATCTGTAAAATGGAGATAGTAACGAGACCTGCATCACAGGGGAAAGCAGCCTTACAATGCCCAGCCCGTGCCCTGGCAGGAATAACAAGCCCTTCCTAAGTGACCAGGGCCATCATCATCTCTGATGCTAGCAACAGGAAAGGCAACCAGGCTCAAAGATGACAGGGAGAAAAGGACATTGTTATGGAGGAAAACCCCATACATTCTGGGGATTTTCTAGGAACTTCCTTGAGATTCTCAAAAAAAAAAAAAAAAAAAAAAAAAAAAAAAAAAAAACACCCATTGTGAAGTCTTAGGCAAGTTCACTTTCTGTGCCTTGGTGTCCTTATTTTGAGAAAGGATGCCAACAGTAGCTGTCCCATGGGATTATTCAGAGGCTAAGTTGATACACACTGGGCGCTGGGAGTGGCTGGACCACAGTCAGGACTGGGTAACTGTTACCACTGTTATCATGGCTCTTAAGAAGACAGCCAAAGTGGGAAAGAACTTCTGTTTTTTTTTTTTTTTTTTATGTTACTAACATTAATAAATCATGCAGGATCATCATTACTTCTGATACTAGTACAATCCGTTTTCATTTTCATGGTGATACAGTCTTTAACAAGTTTTTTTTTTTTTTTTTTTTTTTTTTTTTAAACATTCTGGATTTGTATGGAGCTTTTTAAATTTTAAAGTGCTTCCACATGTATTTTTAATTCTGTTGAGACTAAAGGAGATGAATGTTGCCAGTCGAGATGAATGTGGCACCTCTGGTTAAGCATCAGAATAATTTGTCTCCTGATGGAGTCTGCCCCATCGCCGAAGGAACCCTTTGAAAAACCTGACAGTTCCTGCCCACGGCCAGCCTGGCTCATGTTGAAATGCTTCCCAAATCCGGCACTATTGACTTGAAACCCATTTTTACAATGGGGCCATTAATCTTGCAGATGCCTTGGTGTGTTTGGTGGCAAATGGAGCACGAATCCTGCTTTCCATCAGAAACTCTGATACCATAGTACCACACCGTTTTGGCTCCTAAGATCCTGGCAGATGCTTCTGCTGGCTGCAAGTTACTTTTCCTGTTTGTCTTTGTGCTTAACCAGCCGCCCTCTGCCCTCTGCCTCCTGACAGGATCACGTTCCCCAGTCCTTTCCAACCCCCCCCCAAAACCACATGTCTCTCTGACTCAGGAGCCCTGCGCTTCTCAGGTGCAAGCTTGGAAATGGAAACACCTGCGGTGGCAACTGTGGGCCGCAGCAGCCGGGGTCACACCCCTGCGCGGGTGACCACAGAGAAGACCCAGAGGACAAGCGGCCACAAACAAGCAGGCCCCGGGGGCTTCCGGTCCATTCCAACCGGACTGTTTTATTTGGCAGGTGACTCTTTGCACGCTTTCTGATAAAGGAAAGTTTAGAAACAGTTTATTTTGTCAATAAATCTCTTAATGAGCATACCAAAACACTCCGTGGTGTGTGAATTTTTCTGCCAGTATATACAAACTGCAGGTGTGCCCGGGCAAAAACCCAGCCAAGTCCCTTCTGGCCCCAGGGTTGTGTGTCTGTTGGCCAAGGGACGAAATCACTATCCACACGAAGGCAACGATCACCCAGGGCCTGAGCCTGGGGACCAGGGCTTTGTGAACGACATCACACCCCCTTTCAACAATAACCCAAGTGAAAATGATTCATAAAAATCTGAGCGATGACCCTTCAGGTGGTTCTGACCCAGTTATCTTACTCCATCTTTACCTCACTTTTAGCAAATTGAGCCCCACGCTGGGTTAGCTCAATGTGGCAAATATCTCAAAAGTAAACCAGGGCTGGATGAGGGGGTGAAATGTGGGTGGAGCCGGCACGGCCACCTTGCATTTTCACATCCTGACTTGACTCCTTAGGTTTAGGCCTACGAGCTGAGTTCAGGAATATGTGGACTGATGTTTCATTCCTGGAAAGGGAACAATTACATTACTTTATTTTAATCCTTAATATCAAGAGTAGTGAAGATAGGTACAAAGAGCGCTAAGACAGATAAGTTGAAACTTTATAAGGTGAAAACACACACACACACACACACACACACACACACACACACACACACGGTTTTGGCTTTGAGTCTCACTGGGACTTCTTGAAGCACAGTACGGTATATCAGCGACTCTGCCATGGCCAAGCATCTGGCCTTAAATCTTACAGTTTTATCAGTTAGGGGGGGAAAAAATAACAACAGATTCTTTTTCCCCTTTTCAGTACAATAAAGGACTTTTGTTTGGTTTTGTTTCCAAGGCTGACTAGATTTTGATCAGTCTCCAAACTCATATTACCTTCATGCTGAACTCAAGGCTACAGAGCGCCAAGCCCTAGATTCTCTTTTTCCTAGAAGAAACTACAAGATACTGGATGACAGGGTCAAACTCCGAATGGCACTTGTCTTTTAGCCTTTCATCCTCAATATTCTAATTTTGCACCATGAATAAGATACTTTATGTATGGCAGGGATGTCTGTGGGACCCACCATTTGTTTTAACCTGGGAAGGAGTATAAAAATAGAAGACCATTCACTCCCTCTCAGAGGTTGAAACTACCTTGACTGGCAAAGAACCATTTAACCAACAGCAGAACCAACCACAGAAAATCACCAGTATCCATCATTTCTGTACTTGGACCTAAGAAATGTCCTGGTGGCCTTCTCTAAGACATTTAGCCACACCCCTCCATGAACACCAGAGATCGTCAGGATGAGTAAGGAATATATGAGAAGTTCTTCATGCTTTAAGAGGGGGCTCCTGCCCCCACAGGTGATAGGGGATTGCACCTGTTTTCCTCCTCACTGCATCTCCTACCAACCATCAGGTTTGCTCATGAAGAGACCCCAACACCTTTCTGTTCTCAACAAGTGGAGGGGCTGACCAGTGCAAGGAATTTCAACAGCTTTTAAAAACAATAGCTTATTTTTTTTTTCTCTTTCTGTATCCAAAATAAGGTTTAAAGATTTTAAAGAATGAATGTTATATCATTGTCGCAGGATATAGCTGTCTACCGCTTTCCATTTCGTTGGAGGACAAAATCACATTAAGAAAGTTGCTTCTAAAAAACAAAATTGCTTCTGCTATGATTTTCTGAGAAGGAGACTGTAGAACACGGTAACATCACAAACAGAAATTCTTTTTTTTTTTTTTTTTAATATTTATTTATTTGCTTTGGTTGTACACAATGTGTTTTTACGTGGTGCTGAGGATCAAACCCGGGCCATGCACGTGCTAGGCGAGCGCTCTACCGCTGAGCCACAACCCCAGCCCCACAAACAGAAATTCTTGTCTGGATTCAGAGCTCCACCAAATTTTGACTTTGCTAACTTGGTTTCTACCATATTAGATTTGGGATCCAAGGTAAATTGGGCTGTTTGTTTTGTTGATTTGTAACATTTGTTCTAATGGTTTGTTTAGTTGCCCGTTTCAAGCAAAATCCAATGCTCAGGAATTTGCTCCTAAGATGATTTCTAGAAATGATAAATGACTTGATTTAGCAAATACTGCATTTTCAAATTCTCTGCTTTAAATATTCTACTGACTGATCAGGTTCAATGAGCTTCCCCTGGCTAACTAATGATGCCCTGGAAGCCTTGCTCATCATTGACCCAAGAGGAGACACCTAAAGGAAGCCAAGGTGCATTCTGGAAGGTGACTCCAAGGGCATCTACGGTTGTGGACAATGACTGGATAAACAGAGGATTTCTGAGGGAGCCACAGAAAAAGGACCGACACTGCTCCACATTCGTGCGCCGTTTGCCGTTTGGTAACCGGACAGGCTAACACCTTCCCTGCGACTGCTCTGCCTTCACCCCACAGAACACGTCTGGAACCATCCTGGGAGCTTGAAGCGGGACATATGTGACAGATACACAGCATCCCTCACATGCAATACCGACTGCCACTACGGAGGGGACAGGCCTTACAGTCTTCGGTGGCTCTGAGGAAAGAAGATGGTGGGAGAAATGGAAAGTCGACACACAAAGTTTTGATAAAAAAATGAAAGAAAAAGCTTAGGTCTTTTCGATCTGGTCAGAAAGGGCTCTGATGAAAAATGACTGATGCATGAAGTATGTGATCATTTCTTTCTCAAACTTTGTTTTTCAATCATGGGGAAGCACACTTAGTGAAGTTAGGTGGCACTGAGCGTATCACACTGTGGACAAGCATCACCCAGTGCACCCCGAGAACCTCTTCCCCTCACACAACTGACACTCCACCCCGTAAACGCCAACCAACCCCAGCATTGCCGCCCACCATTCTACTGTCTGCTCCTGTGAACCCGACTGCTCTAAGTACCATGCGTGAATGAAATTGTGGAGTATTTGTCCTTTGTGACTTATTTCACTTAGTATGATATCTTCAAGGGTCGTCTACGTTGTAGCATGTGTCAATATGTGATTATGTCGTTCACTAAAATCCTTGAATTGCAGAATTTGGAGGCAATTCCAAAGCTCTAAGGAATGAGTTTTTTTTTTTTTTTAATATTTATTTATTTGCTTTAGTTGTACACAATGCAATGCATTTATGTTTACGTGGTGCTGAGGATTGAACCCAGGCTGCGCACGTGTTAGGCAAACGCTCTACCGCTGAGCCACAACCCCAGCCCTAAGGAATGAGTTTTAAAAAAAAAAAAAAAAAAAAGAATTCATGCCTTACAAAGGGATAATAAACCCTGACCAAGCACCACCCCAAGGACACTGGCATGGAGGGTCTGAGCCAGTTCAACAGCATCTGTGGATTCCAGCACGGTCCTTGTGGCTCAGTCCTGGCCAGCAGGTTAGGCTTGTAGGAGATACCCCCACCCCCACAGTCTCCTCTTAGGGACTGGCTATGTCTCAGGGGAACAAGAAGGAATGGATGGTCCAGTCCTACAGAGTGTTTATGGTTTCAGTTCACAGCATCCTGAGAAAACACTCAGCTACGTTTCTTAGGATGGAGTTGAAATGGGCCAAACTGCAGAGACAGGAGTGGGAGTCTCCTGCCCAAGTCTGAAGGACAAACATGAAAGTTGCTTCTGTTTACACAGTGCTTGTGAGCCTGGCAGGAGCATCAAGTCACACATGAATGGTGACCATCCACCCTTTCTCTTCTGGTACAAGCCAGAGCAGAATGTTCTGAACATTACAAGCAGTACACGTGAAGATTCCTAGATAGGAAACCCGTCCACCCAACCAGCTCTCCCTCGGCAGGCTTTGTTCCCGTCTTGCCTGTGCTGCAGGGCTTCAAAGCCTGCCAAGAGGCCCGTGCGTTCAGTTGTGGCCAGATGCTGACTGGGTCCACAGACATTGCCTCCCAAGTGTGTTAATTGCCTACAGCTCAGCAGCTGGGCCACTCAGCTCCCTAATGAAGTCTGCCCCATTGGGGTTCTTATTTTACATAATGCACCAGACCCAACAATGAACCCCCTTCCCAAACAACCATCAGGGATTGGCCAAAGAGGAAAAAAAAAAAAAAAGGAGCGCACCTGAGTACCACAGAAAAGATGAAGCAGGAAATGCTGAAGCAAGACCAGAAGAGCAGGCCCTGATCAGAAGACTAAACTTGAACAGGAAGGAGGAGGAAACTCAAGGTCAAGGTGGGCTTTCTCCCCTTTTCTTGTCCTGACTGCCCTCCACTTACTTCCTCCATGTGCTCTGGCTCTAGGCTTCTTCTCTGGGTGAGGGAGGAGCTGGACCATCACCACAAAAAGAGTGGATAAGAACATCAGCAAGGAAGGACAGACAGCTCAGGACAATAATGAGGTCCTGACTGCAGAGCTTCCACAGCACTGTTCACACAGCAGAATTCATGGTGCACACAGGGTAACTGTGAGCACGAGCTATTTTAGATGCCCAAATGTGATCTTCCTGTACTGGATACCACATTACGACAGCACCACGGGAGAGCAGGCGAGTAAAGAGACTTCAGAACAGAATCACTTTGTCAGCTGGATGGCAGAGATCTGTCTCACTCTGCCTTGTGCCACAGCTCCCGTGAAGTCAGGTGCAACCTAAAGCCTACTTTTTAAAATATCCCGATAGGCAACCTTGAATCTTGTGTACCTCTCTGACAGTCCACGCTTTCTCGGCACAATGAGCGAATAGCTTGTTCGTTTTCAAAAGGCACAATTTTGTTCCACTTATTCTATGTTTCTCTGACCTTACTGTTGACCTAAGGTGTTTCTACAGATACACAGCATTTCAGAGCTTTTGCCAAATGTCTTGGCTACCGGTTTCAAAAGAAGCAAACTTCCATTCCTCCTCATAAAGACATTAGGACATTACTGGTATTTTTACCTAAATTGTGATCTTCTAGTACTCTCCTTGCTCTCATAGCTTTCACTGTGGCTGTGTAGATTTCATTAGGGCATCTTAGCTACAATTCAGAGATCTGGAAAAACAGCAGAGATCAAAGGTAGCCATGTAGTTTCTCTCTTTCCAAATTGTCCATGGAAGCTAGGTCATCTAGACACTGATGGTGTTTGAAAACAAGCCTCTTCCACCATTTTTTTTTTTTTTTTTGGTATCAGGGATTGAACTCAGGGGCGCTCAACCTCTGGGCCACATCCCCAGCCCTCTATTGTATTTTATTAGAGACAGGGTCTCACTGAGTTGCTAAAGTGCCTTGCCATTGCTGAGGCTGGCTTTGAACTCATGATCCTCCTGCCTCAGCCTCCCAAGTGCTGGGATTATAGGCATGCGCCACCAGGCCCAGCTCTCTTCCACCATTTCTAACCTGCTTCACAGTGGCACAAAAGAAGCTTGCAGATTCAGAATGTTTTTCCGCAGTGTCCTCAGACTTTACAGATTTGTCATATTCATTTTGAGTCTGAGAGGTTTTTTTCTGCCTTTCACATTTCCCCACTTTCCTTTATACATAGGAATCTTTTTGCCTCGGCCTCAGAGAACTCTAAGTTTCTGGGAGTCTTTCAGGAAAGATTGGAACCACAGGGTTGGTATCAATTTTCTACTTAAAAATGTTTCTTTGGGGAGGGGAAGAAATTACTACCAACCTATCATATTATCAGTTTCTTCCTGCAATTCTATTCCTGCTTACTTAAGCGTGCAAGGAAAAAAAGAAAAGAAAGCACTTTCTCTACATCTGAACTTTCAAAGAAGACTTTTCTTAATAAGATACCTAACCATTTAACATCCAGATTAATGGTGTTGATAAGAGTATGCTTTCCAATAGGACCCTCCCTCCATTTTATTTTGGGAAAGAACAAAAATGGGTATTGTTTTACCTATTTAATTAGTAAATGTGCCAAGAATCTAGTCTGGATGACTGAAGGAGCCCAGAGCTGTCTTTCTTCCATCTATCCTCTGCCTGAAACCACAGTGAAGAGGTCTGAAAGTGTCACTATTGGCAGGAGAAAATCAGTGTTTTGTTGTTTTTTTTTTTTAAACCTATCTAGCTTCATTAAAAAAAAAATGACAAGAGAAGATAGCATAAAGTAAATTAAACAAAAAGATTTGTGTGTGTTTAGTTGTGTTGGTGCAGGAAGAGCCCTCGTGGGAGTTCCTTGTAAGAGTTCAGTGCCTCCTGCCCTCAACATACGGCCCCATAAGCTGGCAGGATCTTCTGAGCACCCTCCATGAGGACTTGAAAAGAAGTTACTCTGGGTCCAGTCCTTGGAGGAGCAGCACAGAGCTGGTGTTTCTCTTGGGTTCCAACCCGCTGAAGGAGCCAGGCAGAGCCTCATTTGATTCTCCCCACACTAGCTCTCAGGTCCACAAGAACCTTTAATGACGCAGAACACTGGCCAATGATCACAGGTGCGAGATGAGTGACTAGCTACCAGTCTGTGCCAATTCTGCAAACATGGTGACAAAAAACCCCTGCCCAGGCTTCTCACTAACTCTGAACTTCTGGTAAACCTCCTATTTTAATGCAGCTTACAGCAGAGTGTCTCACTGCTGGGAAGTGGTTACGATTTTAAAAGTTTAAAGACTGTTACCTAAGTGTCTAAGAAAACTATTTCTACAAGCCAGGTAGTTTTCAAGGCAGCATTTCCACAAGTCTCCTTGAGTTCTCCCTATAGCAAGCAATGCCCCGACACTCCTCACGCACAGAGCAAAGTTAACGACTGCATTTACAGGCATTCAGCCCAACAGCTAGGTGAGTCTGGACTATCTGGACTACGAGATTTATTGAAGAACCCATTTTATGAGCTGTCGAGTCACTCAGTTTTGTAAAGGATTTGTCTTTGAACTGTTTCCCACATGGGCAATGGAATGGTGATAGCTCAAGAACAGATGGCAAAGCCCAAGTAAGCAAGTGATTGTCCCCTGAGCTGTCTGGACCAGAGATCAGTTTTACATCATCCAACACAAGTAACTTCTGAGAAAGTATACCCACGTGACACAGAGTGATAAGCTCTGCTAAGATTGATATTCAAGCTTGTGATTTTCTTTTTTTTTTTTTTTTTGGTACTGGGGATTGAACTCAGGGGCACTCGACCACTGGGCCACATCCCCAGCCCTTTTTTGTATTTTATTAGAGACAGGGTCTCACTGAGTTGCTAAGTGCCTCGCCATTGCTGAGGCTGGCTTTGAACTTGCGATCCTCCTGCCTCAGCCTCCCAAGTGCTGGGATTACAGGCATGCGCCACCGCCCGGCTTCAAGCTTGTGATTTTCAAACGACAGTCTCACAGGTTGCCTTGTAAGGTGCAGGGCACCTCGTCACAAGCATCGGGATGAGGAAGGGAGTCAAGAAACCACAAAAGGCACAGTGTTGTTGACAGCAGCACAGGTGCACTGTATTATTTTCAGCCATATTGGGGGCAAACTAGCCACCTTGAAATGAATGATGAAGTGGCCATCATAAAACATAGAGGTCACTAAGGAAAAAAAGGGCTGTGTCTGGTTTTGAAGAAGTCTCCTTTGCGGCAGGGCTGAAGGGCTCTGTGTTGCCTGATGACAGAAGACCATGTGGTCCTCTGGGACCCGCAGGCTGCAGCAGGACAAGGGGCAAGTTCACAGGGCTGCTAGGTGAACAGGGGCTGCAAGCAAGGACGGTGCGTCAGGGAACCAGCTCTGACAGGGCTGGGCCTTGGTTTCAGCAGTCCTTCGGATCATAACTGCTACTAGGGGCCACCTCAGTCACCCCTGAATGACAATCTACTGCTCAGGCTGCCACAGCACGTGGATGGGCAGACCAAGAGTTGGGTTATTCTATACCTAGAGATCTGGAGGCAGTCTCCCTGAAAATAAAGAGATTTTCTCCTCCTCCGTGTAGGAGAACCATTAACTTTCTTTCTTTTTTTATTTTTTTTTAAACTGAAGTTCAGCTTTTTTTTTTTTTTTAAATATTTATTTATTTGCTTTTAGTTGTTTTTACATGGTGCTGAGGTTTGAACCCGGGCCGCGCACGTGCTAGGCGAGTGCTCTACCACTGAGCCACAACCCCAGCCCCCGAGAACCATTAAACTTTCAAAGAACCGCTGCTCATTACGTGACACTACAAAAATGACCACAGAAAATTCGATCGATATTTTATTTTTCTTTTTTAGACTTATTTTCAATGAAGTAGAAAAACTTTGTCATTAATGTACCCTTTTGTATTAAGCATTAATAATTATCAGGAAGAAAACAGTTTATTGTGAGGGAGAGGTAAATTATAAATTATTTTTAGTGGTCTGTTGAAAGATAACTAAATTTATTTATTCCTCTTTATTGCACCCCCTCATCTCGCCCCTCTACCTCCCCACAAATAAATAAAGACCAACCAACCAACAAATCTCAAAAACCCTCTAAATGGAAAGGAAGGAGTAAAAATGCGTCCATGCTTAGCTGTTGTCCAGCCCTGGAAAAAACAAAAGCACATGGATAAATGTCATTTCTACATTTTGGGAAGTCACAATGATGTCAACTGATTCTATTGTGTGGAATCTGGGGTCCCTGAGAGCCTGCGTGTCCTCCCTTAGGGGAGCTTCATTTCAGAAGGTCCACTGCTGCCTTTAGAAAATAAATCCATGCTATATTTTCTAAGATCTTATTTTTGTACCAAAAAAAAAAAAAAAAAAAAAAAAAAAAAAAAAAAAACCCTGAACTTTATCCCATTTTAAAAATAATCTGGATTATTTCAAACAGTCTGTAAGTATTTTATACCATGCTCAGGGAAACCTCAAACAACAGAAAACTATCAAAATGTTGCCAAGGTTATGTAACCGATGATTTAATAACCTCAGAAAGAAAACATTGGTTTTAAAATAATCCCGAACAAGTAGGTATTACTGCTCTGGGTTGGGGGGGAGGGGAGGGGTTTTAGTTTACAAAACAGTGCTACCTAGTAAAAACACACCATGCTGATTTTTGCCCTTTTCCCTCTGGGCTTGCACCTCTACCCTGGACGGCTAAGGGACTGGCTCACACTAGGGTTCAGCTTTCTTCATTGCCAGACTTGTCCACAGGTAAGTCCCGCATATGCTCTCTTTCATCATGCCATCTGGGCTTGGGGGGACGGAGAGCGTTCTGGTTCCATTTCTGAGCATACTCTTTCCCTCTGTGTAACTGCAAGTGACGCAACAAAGTCAGCATCCCTGCACCAGAGGGCTTTTTTTTTTTTCCTGCTCAATGTGAACTCTGTGCGGGTAGTCCAGAACTATGCCTGTCCGCATGGCCTGCACAGAAAACCCCCACAGGTTACTAAGCTACGTGTTAGATGGTGGTGGTGGTGGTGGGGAGGTTCTGTAAGAAGTGTCGCACTTGCTAGCTCTCAGCTTTCTGTTCCTTCAGTGTTCTTCTATGTCCAGGTCCCATTGCTATGATGGATAATGGCACATTGAAAGCTTCTTGGTCTGGCCACAGCCATCCTGATGATTTCAAGCACAAAGTGCTGAACACAGTAACAACTCTTCTTGTGAATACTCCTCCTCACATCTGGTCCATTCAGTCTATGGAACCACAGTGACATAGGTCCCCAAGATGGACCCCCAGAGCTAAGACCTTCTCCTTCTATAAGCCTCAAATCCCTCTGACTTTATTCTCTCAGGTAAAATCACATCACGCCAAAGTCATGTTTCTTTTCACCAGAAAACAACTGCTCAGCCAGGCGTGAAGGTACACACCCATGATCCCAGTGACTCAGGAAACTGAGGCAGGAGGATCACAAGTTTGAGGCCAGCCCGAGCAACTAATTCAAAAAGGTCTGGGAATAGAGCTCAGTAGTAGACAGCTTGCCTAGAATGTGTGAGGCCTTCCCACTATAGCAAGAAGAAGAAAAAGAAGAAATCTGTTTCTCACCAAACACAAGAATAACTGGTTTTCACAGGAGCTGGTCTCACTGGCACCTACATTAGGACCAGCTAGCAAATGTGCATATCAAGTCCAGCCACCAGTAACTCCCCATCTGGTTGCAGATTCACATGGAGGGGAGCTCTTGGCTGGCTGGGTGGGAAGGAAACGTCCACCATGCATCGTAACGTGCCATCAGCTTCCTGGCCACATACCCTGTGCCACGTGTGTGCCACGGTGTGCGGTTGGGAAAACATCTGCTGTCCCTGCACTTAGACAGAAGACAGGACAGGACCTCTGTGGTAGCCATGGCAAAATCACATCGGATGCCTCATTTTTCAGGCAAGCCTTCACTCGTGCCTTTAGTTCACTCAAGCCCTTCTGATGTCCTCCTGTGTGCTGAGACCCACTGTGGAGCGAGGTGGGACAGGGGTAGGAGGTAGAATCCCAGTGGAGCTCTGCCCTGGGGCTCATGGGAAGACGGGGACAGGGATGTAACATCCCACATAAGATGTGGGTACCATGGTCCTTCCCGGAAGGGTGACACGGAGTGAACGCAATGACTGCCTCCTCTGGAGCCTGCTGCTATGTAGAGGAAGGAGTTCAAGGACTAGGGATGGAGGAGTATAGCTCAGTTGGTAGAGTTCCTGCCTTGCATGGCCCTGGGTTCAATCCCAAGCACCACACACAAAAAAAAAAAAAAAAAAAAAAAAAAAAAAGAGGAAGGAATTCAACAGTGCCAATGTGGGCAACCTAGTCTGAAACTAGTGAGTGCTTGGAAGGAAAAGAAAACCTTTAAAACACACCTGATTTATGAAAAGGTGCTGAAAAGCAGGGAAACAGCAATGTCTGCCAGAAGGCAAGATGATTAAAGCCCAGAGAGCTCACACCAGGTCTGTTGCTCACCTGAGGATTAGATTTTCAGAAAACTGTGCTCTGAGCATAGATAAGGAAAAGGGATTGTGCTCACCTTTGTTTAGGGGAGGGCGGGGTGGGGGGCAGGGACAGTAAGACACAGCCCTGTGTTCAGAATGCTTAAGCAGAGAGCGAGGCAGTGAGGACAGATCCCAGGAGAACCAGCACCGAACCCGCAGGTGACTCTGTGCAGTGACGCTGCCAAGGCTGTGCAGTGACCCACACCTCAGGGGGACCTCACTTTCTTCATTATGACAGTGCACAGCTCTCGAAAGGAGAGGGAGAGGAGACTCAGGACACCAGCACCCACAGAAAGGAGAGGTGGGCTGTGGGCTGTGAGGCTGACTGCAGGCTATTCGCAGCTCTCTGCTCTCCTTGTCAGGTCTCTAGAACACCAAGACTGGATTCCAGACCCCTCCACCATGCTCAGAGAGGAGCTCTGTTAGGAAGCACCATGCAGCCTTGGGTGGTGGTGCAGGCCTATAATCCCAGCAGCTCCAGGCTGAGGCAGGAGGATCACGAGTTCAAAGCCAGCCTCAGCATAAGCGAGGCACTGAGCAACTCAGTGAGACCCTGTCTCTAAATAAAATACAAAATAAGGCTGGGGATGTGGCTCAGTGGTTGAGTGCCCCTGAGTTCAATCCCCCGGTAGCCCCAGAGTGAAAGAGAGAAGGTACTCCTCTTGAAGGAGGGAAATTAAGGTGGTCTAAGGACTTTCCAGACACACTCTCTATAGACATCCTCTGGGGACACCTTGCTGTCTTTCTGGGCAGGCCATTGGATTGTGAAATAACTATAACATTAATGAGAATATTCTCCACAAACTGTGAAGTGCTCTACAAATGTGAAGTATGACCAGGCAAGGAGGATAATGCTTATTTTGTGGCATCCTGAAATAAGATATAAGATTTAAAAAAAAAAAAAAAAGATAGAAGAATGGGTTAAGTAATGGTTTTCCACACTCTCAGTTCAAAACCATTTGTCTTACATTGGAGATGACATGACTGATTCTCAAAAAAAAAAAAAAAAAAAAAAGTCTAGGCATATTATATATAACTAGAGATATTCCTTTTACAAAATGGATATGGTCCAATTACAAAAAATATTTTCACTTACCAAATCCTTATTTATTTATCTTTTTAAATATTTATTTATTTGCTTTAGTTGTACACAATGCAATGCATTTATGTTTATGTGGTGCTGAGGATCGAACCCGGACCGCACACGTGCTAGGCGAGTGCTCTACCGCTGAGCCACAACCCCAGCCCCCAAATCCTTATTTAAATACTGAATTTCTTAGTATATCTTGGTTCTCTCACATTAAATGTTTCTTTTGCCCTATTTTGCAAGAAAAAGAAAAAAAAATATATATAAATGCATACATATATACACACATGCATATCTATCTACCTATTTATCTATATCTCAATTGAACAGAGATAATAGGTAAGCCTAAACTGATGGAGACAGGTAGGTTTTTTTTTAAATATTTTTATTTATTTGCTTTAGTTGTACACAATGCGTTTTATTCAATGCATTTTATTTGTACGTGGTGCTGAGGATCGAACCCGGGTAGCCCACGTGCTAGGCGAGCACTGGTAGAGCCACAATCCCAGGCCCGACAGGTAGGTGTTTTAAATTTTACTCTCACTAGAAAGCACAGCAGCAATGGCGAGGCACTTAGCAACTCAGTGAGACCCTGTCTCTAATAAAATACAAAAAAGGGCTGGGGATGTGGCCCAGTGGTCGAGTGCCCCTGAGTTCGATCCCCGGTACCAAAAATAAATAAATAAATAAATAAATAGAAAGCACAGCAATAACACATACAGAACTGAAATGCCACTAAAGGGCTGACTAAGGAAAATGAAACACAATATGAAAGTGGTAAAGTCTTGGAAACTTGCCAGGCACATAGAACATGATTAGGTCACAATAAATTACAGGGCAGGAACACGAATTTTAAAGTCCAAGTAGCTACTGATAGTGAAAATCAGAGCAAGCACTCCTCTAAGAAATGGGAGTTATTTCCAATGCTAAGATATCTTAAGCTGCCTCACTTGTGGCTCTAGCAGCAGAAAACTCACTGCTCCAATGCTTTAGATTGTAGCACGTTACAGGCAATGACTGATGACCCCTCAAAAACAGGGTGCTTCCACGCAAATGGCAGTAGGCACATTCTCTTTCTTATCCCACTTCCCATTCCAGCAGACCCAAGCTGTCCTGGGTGCAAGACTAGCAGGAAAGCAGAAGTCCTAGAGTATCCCACGGGACACCCCACCTCCCCAGGAGAATTCCCGCCTATGAGTTCTACTGCAGGAGATCTGTTTCATGTCCGCCCTCATTGCTTCCAAGTCTTGCCTGGGTCTCCCTCTAGGAGTTGCCTCCCACTCCTCTTTTCCTTCTAAGCTTTCAAATGGTTGTAATCACAGCTAAGAGTTATGTTCATCTAGAAGATCTCTGGATTTTATTTATCTATATATTTATCCATCGGTACTAGACACTGACCCCACGAGGGCTCTACTACTGGGTTACATCCCCAGGCCTTTTTATTTTTTATTTTGAGACAGGATTTCACTAAATTATCCAGGTTGGACTTGAACTTGGGATCCTCCTACCTCAGCCTCCTGAGGAGCTAGGATTACAGGTTCGCACCCCTGAACCTGGCTTGATTTTAAATTAATTCAACCTCTAAGGCCCCTGACATCAAACCACCTCCCACACAAACTGTATCCATACATGGTAATTAAAGCAACTGTTCTTTAAAATATATAAAAATATACATATATGTATTTATCAATAATACTGTTTTCCCAATTACAACTATTCTAGCAGTGTGGTTCTCTGCCACTACTCAACGCAATGTATTTTAATAACATTAGGGGTTATACAGCTATAGCAGAGTAGTTTGGAAACCTACTTATAATGTATAACATTTTAATAGAAAAATGTATTCCAAATGAATTTTATATCACTAATACTAAACTGTAGATAATACTAAAAACAACAAAAACAAAACCCTGAAACAAAACCATAAAAGGAAATCCTCTAAGGTGAGTCCACTCCCTACTGTTTACACAGCAAACATTTAATATACAGAAAGACCAAGCAAACCAAGGAGATTGTAAATTTAATTCCAGATGGTGTCTCTCTGCTGTCACCAGGCACCTGGTCCAACTGTAATATTATCCTTAGCAGAGCGTGATGATGATGATGCAGATAAGTTTGTCTTCTCTGATGTCCTAATGTATACCAATGCCAAATATTCACAGAGTTTTGAATTTTTCATATCATTATTTCATTAAGGCATTGGCTGAGAACTGACAGTATTATAATAAAGAATTTTTATGTTTTAAAGGAACAAATGAATATTCATAGCATTTGCATTAAGGTAAAAAGATGATCTAGAAAAGCTTTCATTTACATGAAATGTACTGAAGTTGTTGCAGAGAGAAAGAGAAATCCAGATACTAAGTACTGATTGTAATTGCCATTGTTCACTCCTCCTAATTTGCAAGCAGTTTAAAACATTTCACTAAACCTATCAATAAATTAACAATGGCTGAAACAGGATGCTTCACTCTTACCCAGCATTTAAAAAATTTGGTGTCACCATCATGTCCCCCATCCTCTACCACCCCATCCTCTCCCCGACCCCAACCAAGCAAGGGCAGGGTCCATTTGATTCCAGATTGGCCACTGCCATTTCCCTGGTGGTTGCCACATACCTCCTAATTGGTCTCCTTGCCTGTGTCTCACCTCCCTCTAACTCATTAACCACGCTGAAACCAAAATTACCTGGGAAACATGCAAATCTAAGCACACCGCACCCTACTGGGAACACTTTAGCATTCCACAGGGCTCAGGATCAAGTCCCAACTCTGCTCTGACTGGCCCTTCCCCAATGCAGCGTCCTCTTCCCCAGCCCTCCGCACTTCCGGTCCCTCTCCGGGTCCTGGTCCTGTTCCAAGTACACACAACATCATTCATTCCTCAGCTGGAATGCTCCTGCTTTTCAGAACGGGGACACACATTTCCCTTCAGGTCTCAGCTTGAACACAACTTGTCCCTAACCCTTAGGACAGGGTAAGGACGCCTCCGACAGGATTCCAGAGTTTTGCTGCTTATATACCCTACAAGATAGACTTGTGTGATGGCAATGGCTGCTCCTAACCATTTCCCAAATCATTTTTTTTTTTTAATTTTTGAGATAGTGTTTCACTAAGTTGTCCAAACTGGCCTCAGATTCCTGGGATCAAGCGATCAGCCTTACTATGAGCAGCCAGGACTAGAGGCACGCACCTCCACACCCAGCTCCCAAGCTCTATCTTTAGTGATTAGTCCGGTGCCTAGGACATTGTACACTCGTACCCTCTGTGCTCCATATTTCCCATTCTTTAACAGTACAAAAACTCCAGAATGTACATCACGTGCCTGGGAGAGTTGTTTCAACTTTTAGTTCATTAAGCAGGCATCGTGTGTTGTTTCGAAATACCTTGGTGTATGGGGCTGGGGCTGGGGCTGGGGCTCAGGGGTAGGGTGCTCTCGCCTAGCATGTGCGAGGTCCTGGGTTTGATCCTCAGCACCACATAAATAAATAAATAAAATAAAGGTCCCGTGTCCAACTAGAACTAAAATATAAAATATAAAAAAAATGCCTTGGTGTGTTATTGTCAAAATTGTTGATAAAACTGAGAAAGGTTCAGTCTCATTTGTGCATCTAGAAGAGAGGGGGGAGGGGGGCCCATGGAACATGAGAACAACCCCTCTACCATTTTTTGTATCAAAAGCAGACTATATAGGGGCTGGGGTTGTGGCTCAGTGGCAGAGCGCTCGCCTCATACATGTGCGGCCCGGGTTCGATCCTCAGCACCACGTAAACATAAATGCATTGCATTGTGTACAACTAAAGTAAATAAATAAATATTTTTTTAAAAAAAGCAGACTATAATGAGCCGGGCGTGGTGGCCCACGTCTGTAATCCCAGCACTTGGGAGGCTGAGGCAGGAGGATCATGAGTTCAAAGCCAGCCTCAGCAATGGCGAGGCACTTAGCAACTCAGTGAGACCCTGTCTCTAATAAAATACAAAAAAAGGGCTGGGGATGTGGCCCAGTGGTTGAGTGCCCCTGAGTTCAATCCCAGGTACCAAAAATTAAAAAAAAAAGCAGACTATAATGAAAAGAAAATTTAACATTTCAAAAAGTGCGCTACTTAAATTCTAGTAACTCAATTAAGGAAGAAACTTACTGAAAAAAATCTAGCCTTAAGCCGGGCGCGGTGGCGCACGCCTGTAATCCCAGCACTTTGGGAGGCTGAGGCAGGAGGATCGCGAGTTCAAAGCCAGCCTCAGCAATGGCGAGGCACTTAGCAACTCAGTGAGACCCTGTCTCTAAATAAAAATACAAAAAAGGGCTGGGGATGTGACCCAGTGGTCGAGTGCCCCTGAGTTCAATCCCCGGTACCACCACAAAAAAAAAAAAAAAAAAAAAAAAAAAAAAAATCTAGCCTTAAATGTCTTTTCCCCAAAGTGGGGGGGAGGGGAAGAGTGACATGCTGACATACAGGCTACAAAATTCAAGTGTTCCAAGCATCTGTCATTTGCATGGTTCTGCTTGTCCCTAACCCAGCTGGCTCTAGTTTAACAAATCCCCTTAATGTGAATCACTGAATGAATTAAAAAAAAAAAAAAATGGGTTGGTCCAGAGTGTGTAAAAATAAACAGGTAAACAGGCGTGACAGTAGCAGGCCGGGCTTAGCGGCTTAGCAGACCTGCTTCATACGTGCAGCAATTCATACATCGGTTTGGTCTACACTCTAAACAGTGCTTTGACCCTTTCTCCCCACTATTTGACAGTTGGGAAAGCAGAAGCCCACAGAGGTCAAGTTCTTTGCTCAAGGTCACAGAGTCAGTGGGTGCAGGAACAGAGGTGGAATCCAGGAATCTGGGTTCTTTCTATACACTGTGCTCTGATCAGCTTGCCCACAGCTACTAGGAGCAAAGAAAAAAAAAAAAAAAAAAAAAAAAAAAAAACCACAGAAACACAGTTCACTTCCTCACTAGCAGGACCCCTTTCCCCTCTCCCTCTTCTCATTCCCCTTTCTTCCAAGGGAGACTCAAGGGGGCAAGACCAGGGAAAATGGAAACCAGAGTCAGCAAGACAGAAAAGAGAGAAAAAATTTTCTCCCTCCATTTCCTCTAAATATCACTAACTGCATTTCTCTAGAACACTGTCAACACCAAACATTCCCCTGGGAGACTTCTAGTGTGAGCCATCTATCAGGCCAGGCAGGCTCCGCGTGCCACAGCCATCTGTCCATTCCTAAGGAGGAAGGTGACTGTCCACAGAGAATGCTCATACCTGGGGCAGGGCCTGGCTCAGAATTGTGCGTTTTGCTTTCTTTCCCACCGATGTGTTCACAGGCAAGCAAAACTTCTTGAGCATCCATGAACTCAAGGGAAGAAGGCTCGCTGCTCTGCCTTGAGACCTGCAGAACCTGGGGTCTTCCCAGGTATAGGCAAGTAACACTAACACAACCCCTGCCCTCCTGCCTTTGTGCCTGGCTCTCAAGCAGTACACATTCATTACCAAACATGCTTACTGAAAAGAAGGAACGACCAGGAAGAGTTCTAAAATATGACAGTATGAAACAACCAATTGATCAGCATTAAAAAATGCTTTTCATAAAAGGAATCATGGGAAGGAGTTCAACCTGATATGGCTTGGGAACTAAAATGCAGATTCTCCATGTAGAAGTCATGTGCCATCAAACAGACGCCAGGGAGGGAACATTCACTGTTTGCCAGGAACAGGGACACATTCAACTTCAGTGTCTCCAAGGGATACCAGAGCAATATGCAGTGTCACTCAGCCTGTCTTGAAAAGGTGAATGCATGTGACCAGAACGTCTAGGTATTAATCCAAAGAAACAGACATGTACAAAGATTTCTGTGCAAAGAAGTTTCTTAACACCATGTACAAAAGGATTGAAACAGAAACTACCTGAACACCTAACCCCTTAAATGAATGATGACAGCTGACAGAATGCCACCCGTCCACCATCACCTATCAAATGAATATTTCAATCAAGGAAAATTGCCTATGATATAAAGTAGAAAAAGGTTATTATAACTGTTCTAATGTATCTATATACACAGAAAAGAGGTGAGACTATGCATGAAATACAGGTCCTCCAGGTGGTGGGCTTGCCTAAGATTCTTATTTTCTTCTTTTTTTAAAAATATTTATTTATTTGCTTTAGTTGTACACAATGCATTTTTATTTGTACACCGTGGTGCTCAGGATCAAACCTGGGCCGCGCACGTGCTAGGCAAGCGCTCTACCACTGAGCCACAATCCCAGCCCCATCTTATTTTCTTCTTGATAACTCTATTTTCCTTCTTTCTGTAATGAGAGGGAACTATATTCATTACTAGAATAAAATTAATAAATGTAGTTTTTTTTAAAGTGGACATCCTCTTCAAAAGGAAGATACAAAGAAACTGCAGGTTATCCAAGTAGTTTGTAATGTTACTTTAAATTTTATTTTTTTTGAATTTTTGAAAAAATACACATAACACAAAATTTTATCATTTCAGTAATTGTTAAGTATTTAGGTCAGTAGCATTGAATACATTCACATTTTTGTACAACAATCACCACCAGCCCATCTCCAGGACTTTTTTATCATCTCAAATTAAAACAATTCCCTATTCCCCTTTCCCTGGCTCCTTTAAACACTATTGTATCTTCCAACTCTCGGAATACGACCATTCTAGACATCTCAGACAAGGAGAATCATACAACAGTTGTATATTGCATCTGGCTTAGTTCACTTAGCATCTGTCTTCAAGGCTCTCCAATGTTTGTAACGTACATCATAATTTCATTCCTTTTTAAGCCTGAATAATAGTCCATTGTATGTATATGCCATGATTTGTTGTATGTTAGCTTTTTAAAAACAAATTTAATTTTTAACCATGTCTCAACATCAAAATAATCAGTAGTTCATAAAATTTAAGATGTTTATCACCAGGAGAATTTAAAATGTCAAATAGTGAAAATTAAGAGAAAAAGTTATTTCACACAGAAAGACAAACTCTCTGCCTAAATGCTGCTGAAAGCTATATATTTTGGAATAGGGAGGAAAAAATGGTGCTACACACTATAACAACAAGGTGCGGCCCCAACCTCAGGTATCTAAGGATTTAATGCCTAATTGCCATTTTTGTACAGGCAGTGACGAAGGCAGACACAGAAACCAAAATAAAAGGGACATGGTCAAAAAGACCTTATGGGGGTGGAGTGAGGTGGCTCACACCTGTAATCCAAGCCACCTGGGAGGCTGAGGCAGGAGAATGGCAAGTTTGAGGCTAGCCTTGGCAACTTAACAAGATCCTGTCTCAAAATAAAAAAGGCTGGGGACATAGCTCAGGGGTAAAGTCCCCATGGGATCAATCCCCAGTACTGAAAAAAAAAAAAAAAAAAAGACAGTAATGGGAAACCAGAAAACCTTCTGGGCTAATGGAAACGTTCTATATCCTGATGGGGTGTGGATTTGCATGGATGTGCATTTGCCATTTGTCAAAACTCATGGACTTGTACACTTAAGAACTATATACATCACTGTATGTAACTTGTATTTCACTAGTTTTTTTTAAAAAAAGAAAGAAAAACAGTGCCCCCCCAGCCCCTCATATCAGAGTAAATAAGAATTTCAGGAAAACAAAGGATCCTGCAAAAAAAAAACAGATACTGCCACCAGTGGTGTTAGGCCCTTGATAGGTTCTCTAGTGGCCCTGGAAGTAGGCCCAGGCCCCCTTCTATTCACTACTGAAGCTCTGGTTTCCTGGGAAGGTCTGGTAAACATGAATAGTGGGCTAACTACCCACAATGCCGGGGTACCTGCCCACGTTGAGTAAACTGTCCCATAGGTGTGAACCCTGGGTGGTGAACGCCTCTGTGTGGGAGCAGAAATGAGGTGCGCCCTGTTGCAAGTCCGTCTCCAGGACAGGTGTCTTCCCAGGTGATGCAATGCTGCATCCCAAACTGCCCCACCCCAAAGAAACAACAAGGTCTCTGGAAGGCATGAGGGTGCCTGTGGTATCTGAATGTGAGGTGTGAAGTATCAGGCTGGCTGCAAGCTATCTTCTGGGGTCAACGTGGTGCTGGACTTGGCCAGAACCATGAAGAGGTGGATGTTACGTCTTTCCTATTAAGCATGGTTATTTGTTAGTCATCTTTGCACAGTTTTGACTTTACAAAATATCAAGTTCAGGCCACACATTGTGGGAGGCCTCACGTCCTAGCTATGGTGAATTTCCTGTAAAACTCAGAGATTCAGAGGTCAGGGTGTGTGTGTGATCTGCTATTTCAAATTCTCCAAATTAAAATGCATGACCCAGAGGCCGACAGCTTGCCGGGTTGTTTATTAAAGCACACACAAACTTCTTATCATCTTAAACACAGACTTAGAAACAAAACAGCCACACCTAGGCCAAATGGCAAATTAGAGCGCGACAGTCAGGGACTCCGATACTTCCCTTGACTTAATGTTATACTTATAAAAACAAGGCAGGGATTCTGAGAAGCTTACCGACGTGGATTCACTACCATTTTAGTTGAAGAAAACAAACTGGAACGACCAACCCTCAGCATAAATGCCCACACAGAACTACAGCACCCACGCTTCCAGACAAAGGTACTCTTCTTTGGGTCGCTCACAAAATACGTGACCTTAGGAAACATTCTCGGAAACTGTAACCACAAAGCTCACTTCTGCCCTCCTCCTTCTAGCCTCATCTTGCTCCCTTGAAAAAGTCTCATTAACCCATCAACAGATTCTGTTTTCCAGTCCATTTCATTCCAGTTAGGTGTCTTGAGGTGTCTTGCCCTCATTTTTCAAGTCACCTTCCACTTCCTGTCCAGCATTCCCACTCTTTAATTCCCCTCTTCCCCAACCTCAGCCAAAGGTCCTCACTGCTGCTCATCTCTGTGCAGGTGGGAGGGGCCAAGGGGGCCAGGAGGTGACAAGGGGCTGGGCTGGGCGTGGAGGTACTCAGGCACTGCCCTACCTCCATGCTGCAGGATAAGGAGCGCTAAACCACCTTGCCCTGAGGCTGGGGACAGAGGTCATCCACCTTGGGAAGAAGACTACAGATTCTTTTTTTTTTTTTTTTAATATTTTTTAAGTTGTTGGTGAGCCTTTATTTTATTTATTTACATGAGGTGCTGAGAATCAAACCCAGTGCCTCACACATGCTAGGCAAGTGCTCTACCACTGACCCACAATCCCAGCCCCAAAGACTGCAGATTCTTACCAAAAATGTGACCTCTGTGCAGAAAAGCAGTCTTCACAGTGCCAAGGATGTCACAATCACCAGAAGCCTCGCCAGACTAGTCCCACAAAAACAATCTTAAAAATCTAAAAATAGGCTGGGGTGGTGGACCACCACCACCTGTTATCTCAGTTACTCTCAAGGCTGAGGTTTGAGGGTCGAAAGTTCAAGGCCAGCATGGGCAATTTAGCAGGACCCTGTCTCAAAATAAAAAAATTAAAAAGGCTGAAAACAAAGCTCAGTGGTGGAGTGCTCCTGGGTTCCATTCCCAGTACTGCAAATAAATAAATACATAATAAAATAAGATGGAGAACCTGCAAGCTAACTTAAAGCCAAATGTACTCCCCAAGAGCTGGTCCATCTGTCTCTAAGCACCCCATGACATTTCCTGAACCAGATGTATAGGTTGTTTTTAGGTAAGTCTTTATCTATGGGAATAAGTACCCCATTTGCTCAAATAACCAAGTCATCTGCCTTCTCAGGATGGGCTTAGAAACACGTTGGGTATAAAGAAGCAATCATATAAAGTTGTGGTGCATACACCTTCCAGTGGACTGAGATAAAAGGCTCCAATGTTGTCTTGGTCACTTTAAGCTCATTTGTTCTCCTAGTGTCAGAAGTGGTATTTGCTTGTTGGAGAACCTGAATGACCCCAAAGCCATGGAAATAGCAAAAGTAAACAAACAAAAACAAAGCCTGTGCAGTGGACCTATCTTGTCATTGTCTTTATCTCCGTAGATTAGTGGTATCCATTTTGATGACCAGAGAGAAGAGGCCGCTGCAGCCTAGCATGAGAACTGTGTCTAGACACCGTGCCACTCCACCACCAGGCCCAGACTCTGCTCAGCTGGGCACCTGCTGTGCTTGTTGCCAAAAGCTCAGTCCTTGTCCATGATGCCAATCCAATAACACGGACACGATTTTGAGAAAAAGGAAAAAGACGGTTTATTGTTTTGCTAGCAAAGGAGAAACACCGGGGACTCCTGTCCCAAAGGCTGTGATTTTGCCCATCAGCAGGAACAGGGGGGTTTTAAAGAGGTGATTCAGAGAAAATGAGATCAGGGAGGAGAGATCTGGAAAAAGAAGATCAGGGAAAAGAAGATTATGGAGGAGAAGGTTAGGGGAAAGATCAGGGAGGAAAAGGTCAGGGAGAAGAAGGTTGGGGAAAAAAAACAACGTTTCAAAGCCACAAGGAATATAGTCAAAGCATCAAGTGAACCCTTGTTACACACTGTCCAATTAGACATCTTGCTCTAGCTCTCAGACTGCAAAGCAGAGGTTTCATAAGTGTGGTTTTTGTTTGCTTGTTTTTTTAATCTGGATCTAAGCAATTTGATGGTGGGGGCTGAGGCTATGCCAAATATCCCTTCTCATCCAAAGGATTATTCAGTGACATTAACTGTAGAATTTTTCTTGAACAGAAGTAAAATTAGTGAAGGAAAACCTGGGAATGGCAGCACACACACCTGTAATCCTTTTGTTAAACTCAGCAACTTGGGAGGCTAGGGCAGGAAGATCTCAAGTTCAAGGCCAGTTTCAGCAATTTAGCAAGGCCCTAGGCAACAGAGCAAAAGCCAGTCTCAAAAGCAAAAAGGGCTGGGGATGTTGCTCAGTGGTACAGCAACCCTGGGTTCAATCTCTGGTACAAAAAAAAAATTAGTGAAGGAAAACAAGTATCATAAAGTGGTATATGAAAGCCAGCCTCAGCAATGGCAAGGCACTTAGCAACTCAGTGAGACCCTGTCTCTAAATAAAACACAAAAAGGGACTGGTGATGTGGCCCAGTGGTCGAGTGCCCCTGGTACCAAAATAAATAAATAAATAAAGACACAAACAAATAAATAAATAAGAAATATTTAAAAAACATAAACAAATAAACAAAAAAAAAAAGTGGTACGTGATTTTCCCAAAGGAGGTCTCCAAAGTTCTTTATTCTTAATTTTTCCTGGAATCTTAGAGAATTTTTGTTTTCCCACCTAGAGCACATCTGAAGCAGAAAATTTAAAAGCAAGAACTGAAGGAGAGATGAACACACGCTGAAACCGCCGTATAGGAAAAGGGAGGGGGTTTATTGATTTACCAAAGAAACACGTGGAGGGGATGGGGTGAACCGCGAAGGAAACGAGTGGGGGGGGAGGAAAAGAAAGGAAAACTGGGGGTTTACTAAGGAAAAGGGAGAAAGGGGGAAGGGAGAAAGGGGAATGGGGAAGGGGAGAGCTAGTAAGAAGATGATGGCGAAAAAAAGAGGGATTTTAGTCCGGGGGTGGCTTAAATAGAGTGGGGGTCAGAAAGCCCTCCTGGAGTGAGTCCTTGCCCTATAGGCTACCAGAGGTCAGGAGGTAGTGTCCAGGGCACCTGCTGGCCAGGTTTGCTGGTCAATGCTGAGGATCTTGGGAAACGTAGTTTTTTACAAAGCACCTGGGGAGGTGTGGCCTTCTGCCTGGGAGGCGCAGCCTCCTGCCTGGAATCCAACAAGAACTTAATGCACATTGGCTATTTTTGTTGTTACTGAAATGGTTAGGAGGGCACAACATGCAGCAAGAAGAGAAAACTGATAGTCAGCAACTGGTTAGTAGGAAAATGATAGAAGCAGATACACAACCTCAAAATAGTCTTTAAAAAACCCCACCACATGTTCAGTATTCTCACAATGCCCACAGGAGTAATGGCCACACAGGGCTCAGGACTGGCCAAAGTCAGTTCCCACAAGCTGGTGTCAAACTCTGCTCAGTATTTTGCATGTCACATGTCAGGGGATATCCTTGACTGCCCAGCACAAGACAGGCATTCACAGGCCTCCAAAAATATTACATTGCTTATACTAATTTACTAAGTTAGAGAAATATGAAATATAGGTTAGATGTTCAACATCACTAGTTCTCATATTTTAAAAAAAGAAGAAGAAGAAAAAAGTCAATGATTTGGATTTAAAAGGGTCAACTTCAGTTATCAAGAAAATTCACTCATGTGGGTAGCTCATATCCAGATAAGGCTGCAGAAAATAAGATTTTCTCCACAGCAACTAGAGTCACAAGTGCTCAAAGATACCTGATTTATCTTTTTTAAAAAATATCCAGCCGGGCGCGGTGGCGCACGCCTGTAATCCCAGCACTTTGGGAGGCTGAGGCAGGAGGATCGTGAGTTCAAAGCCAGCCTCAGCAATGGCGAGGCACTTAGTAACTCAGTGAGACCCTGTCTTTAATAAAATACAAAAAAGGGCTGGGGATGTGGCCCAGTGGTCGAGTGCCCCTGAGTTTAAATCCCCAGTACAAAAAAAAAAAAAAAAAAAAAAAAATATATATATATATATATATATATATATATATATATATATCCAACTCAAGTTACTCTGGTATGTTACGCCAGGAGTTTCAGTGATTTTTATTTATTCCAATTCACATAGGACAAGTCACTCCAGGGTCTCTCCTCCTCCCACTCCAACATGACCTGGCTTATCATTCCAAATCAAACAAGGAAAGTGGGGTGCAGTGGCACATGCCTGTAGTCCCCACTCCCCAGGAGGCCCAGCACTTCAGCCCAGGAGTTTAGGCCAGCCTGGGCACCCATTTCAAACACAAACAGCTGGGCTGGGGATGCAGCCAGCGGTGGAGTGCTTACCTAGCAGGCCTGAGGCCCTGGGATCAAGCCCTGGCATGGGGGAAGGGGGTTGGGGGTGGGGCCACACACACCAAAAGAGAGTGAAAAGAAATGGAAACCAAATGAGCGACCACCAATGTGAAGCCAGGCTCGTCACATCTCACAAGTGCTGCAGCACGGGAACAACATTGTACCACAGGCTTCAAAAGCTGCCTTTAAAGAATTTGATCTGTTGTTAGAAAGACATGTAGGCCTTGTCTGCAGGTATGATGGACACTCCTGGAAAGCATTCTGACAAAGCACTCTTTAGGCAGGTCATCAAACCACCTCAACAGATCAACAATGGGTAAACCTACTAACCACAGGATTATACCTTTGTGGCTCTAGAAAACAACCTACTTACCAAAGTCATTTAAAAGGAAGTACTTTTAAATGTACATGGACATCCAAAGAGATTAGGGGAACATGAGGGTGGGGATGGGAGAGGGCTGAGGATCAAATGCACTGAGGAGGTCACAGTGTCCTTGACTAAATAGGAACAGCAAGAAAGGTGTGACCTCATTTTCTCTGTATGAAGAAAAAGCTGAAATAGGGACCAAAACACCCCAGGCCAAAAGTCCAAGGCAGGCAGAGAAGGCACAGCATCCGCTTGGCACAGGGGTGTCCTCTGAAACTTGACATTACCAAAGAACAAACCAGAAACAACAGGGCCACACACAGCAAGAGGAGTTAGGGCATGCTCAGGTAGTCAAATGTTATGCTGCCTCTTTTTTTTTTTTTTTTTTTTTTTTGGTACCAGGGATTGAACTCAGGAGCACTCGACCACTGGGCCACTGGGCCACATCCCCAGCCCTTTTTTTTTGTATTTTATCAGAGACAGGGTCTCACTGAGTTGCTAAGTGCCTCACCATGGCTGAGGCTGGCTTTGAACTCCTGATCCTCCTGCCTCAGCCTCCCTCAGCCTCCCAAGTGCTGGGACAACAGGCGTGCGCCACCGCGCCCGGCTTTATGCTGCCTCTTAAAATCATACATAAATATTTTCAAATGACTTGAGGGAAAAGTGCTTGTTTTTGATGCCACATACAAAACACACACTTCCTCAATTTTGTTTTAAAAGACATGTGGGTAGAAGAGACCCAAATTGTTAAAGGAGTTTTTTTTCTTCAGAGAGTAATTGGAGGTATTCCCCCCAACCCCTTTTTAGTATTTACCAAACCTTAAGCAACAGGGATATATTACTTTTATAATGAGAAAAACAAAACAACTACTTTGAAATTTACTTCATTCTTATAGAGTGGACTGGGTGGAAGAAGAAAACAGAAGGAGCAAGAGGTCTCCCCACAGTCATTGAGAAAAAGCTTGAGATTTACATTTCTGTTTTTAAGCACCTTGGAAAGTGGGCCAAAAAAGGATGCTTGGATTACTACTAATTACTGAAGGCAGGCTCTGCCAGGCAGGGTCCCTTCCCTGGCTCAGTGACCCTGGATGAAGAGCCCCTTCCCAGTAAGGGCTGGTGCCACATACCATACTCACCTCTTACATTCCCATACCTCGTCTAATGGGAAACTTTTGTTTGTTTCTGGTGGGTGTGTGTTTGTTTGTTGGGGGGGGGGGTTCTCTACTCAGTAGACATTAAGAACATGCATTAACCTCTTTTTCTGGACTTCTCTCCTTCCCTCCCTCCATGTATTCCTCCTCCCCTCCTCCTCCTTCTTCTTTCTCTCTCTCTCCCATTTTTTTTTTTTTTTTTGTGACATTCATCATTTGAGACCCTCTTACACTTGGAAGCCTAACTCTAGATTTCCTAAATTAGAAAGGGTGGGCTGAGGAAACAATTTAATATTCTTGTTGTCCAACTCCAGTACTGCAACAAAAACTGTATGCAAAACTCTTCACTCGCAGACAAACACCCTGGGCCTTGGAAGGATTGTATGGGACCCTATCAAATTCTGCGACTCATTCCAGGCCATCTGAATAACTGATGTTACCAGTGAGGCTGGAGAGTGGATTAGGAGACTCTCTGAAGAGTGCTTTTTCCCCTTAATTGAGAGTAATTGCAACTTTCTTTTCTTTTTCAAAGTCTTCACAGCAAAGGAGTCCTTAACATTTTAAGTGCTATTAAGTACCTCTCAAAAAAGTTCTTAATTTATTCTACATAATCTGGTGGTCTTGGCATTTAAGGAAATCAAGAATTTTGCTTCAAGTTTAATTTTAAACAAACAATACTCCCTTGAACAAGGTGAAATCAAACAGACTTTGTGGGTCTTTAAAAAGTTTAAAGTTTTAAATAGTTTAAAATCATTCCTCTTTCCTTAACAACCTGTATCAATCTAATAATAAATATCAACCTCAAACAATTTTATCTTGAGGTTATCACTTGTTCATTTTCTCCCCTTGACCAAGGGATATGACAACTTTATTAAAATAAGGTATGGTTTTGATTTAATTATTTGAATAATTAACTTCTTGGTTATAATTTTCTGTTCTTAGGAACCTTCTTTCTGATTGTCCTACATCTGTTGAGTCTTCAAAATTCAAAATATGACAAGATTAAATTTAGATCTGAGAATCTGAAAAACTAGAACTTATTTCTAAGTTTCTAGGAATCCTGAGCAAATTTAATTGTGTAAACCTAACTAGAGGAAGCAGACAGTGGATGGGTAAGGGCCAGGTGGGTGTGGACTTGAACTTCAGCTCTGCCACTTACTGCCTGTATGATCTTGGGCAAATGAAATGACTTTCCATGTTTAACCTTCTCATTCTTCCCTCAGACATAACATGTGCTGAAATATTATAAGCACATATTAGGTGCTCAATGAATGTAAGTGAATAATGCTTTAAATTTGCAATCTACAAAAATGGAGAAAAAAGGATAACTCTAGATGTAGTTATCATAAACTGTTTTACATAACTAGAAGACCCTGCAAATATTATTTTACTTTTAGTTTCTGCAATAATAGATATATTCTCATTCTTTCCTATAGTACTTATGTTTAATATTAAAAAGCAGGTCATTCTATTCCATATAACATTTTTCTTTGGTATACAATTCAAACCCACCCTCAACCTCTCTGTCAAAACCACCAAAAAAAAAAAAAAAAAAAAAAAAAAAAGAAAGAAAGAAAGAAAAACAAAGTGACAATACATTTTGCAAGACTAAATATTCCATAACATGGATTTCCTTTCTGATTGAGCTATAAAATGACAGACAAATCTATATATATTATGATAACATATATGCAGCATCTAATTTGCATCATCATACAAATAGATGATGTTGGTGGAGAATATCAGGAGGTACTGCATAGAATGCTACAAGGCCTCTTGGTAGCCCCCCTCCACACCCTCTAAGAGCTCTGAGACTATCGGTGTGTAATTCCTTAATGTGGCCACACATGTGAAGCTTATTCAACTTTCAGTGGAATCTTGCACATAGCAGGATTTCCATTCTAAAAGTTCTGTCCACATTTTCTGAAGGAATCACAGACTGGTGTTATAATTATTAAAAAAAAAAAAAACTCGTCCAAGAAAAATCAAAATTATTTGCTGTCCTTTTGTTCCTTGACAAGTCAGAGGCATGAAAAAGGAATGCTTTATTTTTTTAATTTTGCATTTCTTAATCATCTCCAAAGCATGCAAAACAGTCGTTGCATTGATCTTCCTACTCCCTGGTCACCTCTCCAACTTAGGGTTTCTATATCACTTATTAATCATCATTCACTACAGCAAGGCATAATACACCTGCCCACTGGGTGGCTGGACCTACATGTGTCCATCCCTCTAGAACTACAATAAAAAAAAAAAAAAAAAACCCTACACCAAATAAAAGAGCATTTTAGTCTAACTTCTTTGAAGCACAATAAAGAGGAAAAAAGAACCAATTAGCAAAAAGTAGCTGTATGTTAGGCTTCTGAAAATATGCAGGTCCCATCCCCAAATTCTCTTCCTGGGCCTTAGAATGCAATTGCATCCCGCCAGAGGCCCTGTTTAAAAAAACAAAACAAAACAAAAAAAAAAACACGCCCCCCAGGCAAAGCGCAGGGTACAGTACCCTGCGCTCCAGAGCCTGCAGCGCTAGATTTGCAATGACGCCACATGGAGAAAACCTAAGAAACAAGGACGAGAAGGCAACAACAAGCACAAATGTGTTCCCCCCTTTTTAGTGATCCAAGGCGTGGGGGCGGGTGTTAAAAACGCCTAAGTACAGAGAAGACAGTCAATGGTCGACATAACAAGACTCGTTTGGGACACCCCTGCTCCTTACCTAGGCTATAAAACAAAAATTTAAAAATCAGAAGTACCTGGAAAATCAACTTGTACACGTTATAAGACAAAATCTCCCCACCATCCTCGTCCCTACCAACCGTGGATAAGTAAAACCCCAGCACTTAAGCTACTAGAAAGTACATTTGAGTTAAGGACCCGAGGTTTACATAATCGCAAATTACATAATACTCCTCGTGTGCACTAAAAACCCTTCTATAGGTGAAGTTCACATACACCACCCGGTCTTTGGTCTTTTACCATTTTCCAGAGAGAGCTGGAAAGTCCCTTGAATAACTGGGAGGAACAGAGGGAATGGGTGCTGGAAAAGTCATCCTTGACAAGCTGCAAACCCAACCAAATGTTCCAAGATAAAAGGGTCTCGGAGCAGGTGACTCCCCTCTGGTCCATCCCCTGGTGCCTGGCATCTAAGGCCCAGGCAGAGCGAGCAGGGCGCAGGGTGCCGGGCACAGGGTGCGGGGCGCGGGGAGGTGCTGCCGGGCGGGCAGGGGGCGCGTCCGGGGCTTACCTGCTCCCCGAAGTCGATGGCTATGTTGGTGATGCCCAGGGGCACCAGGAACCGGATCAGGGGCCAGTAGTGCGTGAGCGCCGGGAATTTCACCATAGTCCCCACCGTGGGCTGACCCCACACACATCTGCCGCCGCGAGGGGACTCTGCAGGGAGGTGAGGGGCGAGCGAGCGGGGGCGCGGGCGGACGGAGGCCGCGTTCGGCGGGGCCTCGGGGCGGCGGCGGCGGCGGCTCCTCCTCGCGGCTGCGGCGCCCTCTCCAAGCGCGGCTGCTCTAGCAGGAGATCCGCAAGCTCAAGTCCATCCCTGCTGCCCTCCCACACAACAAAGATCTGCCGGGAAAAAAAAGAGGAGGGACGGCGGCGGCGGCAGCAGCAGAAGGTTCTGCTGACAGCGGCTCCATTATAAGCGCTCTGGGGCCCGGAAATAAATAAATAACCGCGCGCACGAGGCGCCGCCACTGCCGCCGCCGCCGCCGCGCGGAGGAAATCATGGGCGGGCGCGGAGGCGCGGACACCGCCGGCGACCCGGGCGGGGCTGGAGGGCACTGGGGAGGGGGCCGGGCCGGGCCGGGCGCGCCAGGGCCTCCTCCCCCGCCGCCTCCTGCGCTCGGCTCGGCCGCGGGGGGCGCTGCGCACGCACAGGCCGCCGCAGCCGCGTCCCGGGCGCGTGGGGTGGGACTCGCCGCGCTGCCTCTGCCGACCCTGGGGCGGCGGCGCAGCCTGCAGGGGAGCCGGGCTGGGGCGCGGCGCGGCGGCCCGAGGCACCCGGCACGCGCAAAGGGCGGCGCGGGGAGGCTGGGGCTGTGGGCCATCTCGAGGCCCCGGGCCGCCTCGGCTCGGCAGCCGGGCCCTCGTGTCCCCGCGTCATCCCGGGAGGGCTGGGACGTCGGGAAGACCTGGGCACCCGGGCAGGCAGCAAGAGCGCGAACGCGCGAGCTGGGACCCGGGCGTAGGGTCCGTGGGCTGCGGGATGGGGAAGGCCCCGGGCCCCTCTGGCGGGCGCCGAGCGAGCCCCATCCCAGGGCAGCTGGCCTGGGTGTGGGCGGGGAGGTGCGGGGAGCAGCTCCCGGCCGGCAGTGGAGGCTGCTTTGCGGAGCTGGGGGACCGGGAGAAATGGAGGTGCCGCGGGCCAGGGACACCAAGGTCGCCGGGAAGTGAACCTCTCTTTCAGGATTTCCAGGGGCGACGGTGACCCGCTTCCCTTTGGGGAAATACAGAGGGCGACAAGGACCGGCTGCCCTCGGAGGAGCTCAGACTTGTCTTGCAGTTTGCTAACATTGTGCAACTATTGTTAAAAAAAAAAAAAAAAAAAAAAAAAAAAAAGAAAGAAAGAAAGAAAGAAAGAAAGAAAGAGCCACCTACTAAAGTCTTTCTTTAAAGGGAAAGAAAATTCTGTTTTATAATGCTGTGTCCACAGTGATTTCCAGATAATTAGTTTTCGTGCTGAGAGGCTTACCTAAAACTCAACAGTACGCCAAAGGCAGCATCCATCCCGCGCCCCAGCACACTACCACGGGAAGGTGCAAACTGGGGAATGAAAAGGGCCTCTTTGCTGGACTGACTTCGTGGGCATGTGACCTGTGCAGAAACCTAGGGCTTGGCACTTAGCAGGACTTGTCATAGGTGTAGCACTCTGCTGTTGTGCTCTTGAATCTCTTTAATTTGAGCACAAGGGGCCCTCCGTTTTCATTGTTTACTGGGCTGGGCAAGTTGTGTAGGCTGTCCTGCACTTATATTGTAACCCCTTACACATCATTTTTAAGTTTAATAAGCATAAAGAATTAACGTAGCTTATTATTGAGAATAAAGTATTTTATGCTCGGGAATGAACCTATACCTCACATTTAGCTTTGTAAAACTTATGTGAATAGTGAGCTTGAGACCTCAGTGTTTGGATGCAGACATTTCACAACTGTATTGAAACTATTAAATATTGCCATGTTTTATGCCCTCTAAAAATACTCTTTAAATTCCACACAATCTGAACAAGAAAAGCAGTAACCCCAAGTTATATCACCTATAATTAAAATGAAGCATTAGTAATTATTTATTGTGTTAAATCTGTCAAACAGAAACATTTAAAAGATTTTCCAGCAAAACAGAAAGTTCTTGTGTAGGTTACTCTTGGTAGGAGCAAGTTCCTGAAAGGTGTGTTCCAATGTATTTGACTATGACTTTAAGTATACAAAGGGTTATTTAAAGGAATTCTCGGGAAAGAATTCTTTCTGCAAAGCAAATATAGCCTCCTGATTGAGCCATTCTTTCAGTCTAGGTTTTCATAGGCTCCTTTCACCTAAAGCAGTCTAATTACACGACCTTTGTCTAGAATGTAGGATTGATGAGGTCCTACATCGATCCTCATCAAGGCCAGTTTGCTTTCACTGGTCTCTGGACAGGGTCTGCCACTTCCCTACTGCTGCTAATATAAAAGCACACTTTTTTTTTTTTTTTTTTTTTTTTTTTTTTTTGTACCAGGGATTGAACTCAGGGGCACTCGACCACTGGGCCACATCCCCAGCCCTTTTTTGTATTTTATTTAGAGACAGGGTCTCACTGAGTTGCTAAGTGCCTCGCCATGGCTGAGGCTGGCTTTGAACTCGCGATCCTCCTGCCTCAGCCTCCCAAAGTGCTGGGATTACAGGCATGCGCCACTGTGCCCGGCGATTGTCATCTTTAACTAAATAAAAAACTACTTTTGAGAATTGTGAAAGTAAATGGGGCATCAAAGTCAAAATTGGATAACAGAATTTAAAGGGAGTTTTGTCCCCCTCCCCTTTAAACTTTGTAGTTGTTTGTAAAGATAACTCTAAAATATAAATAATAACAATGAGTGGAAAGTTTTCCAAATTACCCAGAAGCCAAGAAGAGATCCCAAAGTTATTTAAATTAGATTCAGAGGATGTTATCTTTTGGAAGATATAGCTTTTCTTCTGTTTTTAAAACTTATATTTGATGGCTTTTAGCTAAATATCATTACAAAATTTATATACTCTACATTCAACAGGGTACATATGTACACACAGGAAAAAATACTGGGAGAAAATTGAAAATATGCTCAACAGCTAACAGTGTGTGGGATGACTATGGGTAATTATTACTTTCTTTTTGTATTTTCCTGTGTTTAACATAATGAGAATATGTAAGTTTTATAAAAGGAAAGCATTTAAAAAATATGCTTTTAGCCAGGTTTGGTGGTAGATGCCTGTAATCCCAGTGGTTAAGAAGGCTGAGACAGGAGGATCATAAGTTCAAGCCTCAGCAATTTAGTGAGGCCCTAAGCAACTTAGAGAGATGCTGTCTCAAAATAAAAGGGCTGGAGATGTGGCAAAAAAAAATATTCTAAAACACTGAAAAAGCAAATTAGCATTGATTTTGGAGCATGGAAAGTTACTTTTTGCCAAACAGCATCATAAATGATCAGCAATATCAAATCGTTTTAGTGCCTAAAGTTATTGTTAAGCCCAATTTTTTTTTAACAAGCTAATGCAAAAAGAATAAACATTACAAAGGTTTGATTTCCCCACCTCTACTCCACACCCAATCCCACACTTGCTCTTAAATGAATAAGTTCCAGTTACCCTCAAGGAGCATCTGTTATCAAGGACAGAATCCAATATTATGCACCTAACTCTCTAGTTCTAGAACTCTGTAACTCAGACCTTGACACTGTAACAGGGGCTCACTCAATGCTGTGACTATATCCCTTGTGGCTTTGAAAATTATATGTTTTTTTTTTCTTTTTCCCAATCTTTTTCTCCCTGATCTTCTTTTCCCTGATCTCCCCCTTCCTGATCGCTCCTCCCTAATCTCATTTTCTCTGAATCACTTCTATAAAAGCCCCCTATTCCTCCTGATGGGAAGAATCACAGTTTTGGGGACAGGAGTCCCCTGTGTTTCTCCTTTGCTGGCAAAGCAATAAACCCTCTTTTTTCCTTTTTCTCAAAAGTGTATCCTCGTTATCAGATTGGCATCGTGGACAAGGACCCTGCTTTTGGCAACAACGCGAGTGGCCCAGTGACATCACATTGGGATTGAATTGTTGAATGTGGTTTGGAGACAGATGCCAATGCAGATCTGTGTAAGCTTGATTATCTACATGGGGCACACATAATTACCCTATATTATGTATTTAGTATAACCAATGTATTTAACAGTTTTTTTTTTTTCTTTTTGTGGTACCAGGGATTGAACTCAGGGGCACTTACTTGTCCACTGGGTCACATCCCCAGCCCTTTTTTTTTTTTTTTGTATTTTATTTAGAGACAGGGTCTCACTGAGTTGCTAAGTGCCTCACCATTGCTGAGGCTGGCTTTGAACTCGCGATCCTCCTGCCTCAGCCTCCCAAAGTGCTGGGATTACAGGCGTGCGCCACCACGCCCGGCTATTTAACAGTTTTGATGGAAGGCTTAATCCTGGAGATTGGTGTCTGATTTTCAAATAAGCCACGAGCTCCCCACATAGAGGGGACCAGGTGTAAATCCAGGCCTTACAGCTCTACATCTGGTCCTAGTGCAACATTGATCCATGGATAGGGGAAGTCTTCATTTCTAACCTATTTGTGTTCATAAAACATCATCCTATTGATGAAGTCATAATTCCTGCCCAGATTTTAGCTTCCAGAGAAAGAAAGAGAGCCAAAAGAGAAGTTTCTCTAATTGTAAATTTTACTTTTGCTATTTCTGTGTCATTTCAGCCCAAATCCTAGTTGTAATTTGTCTGGGTGAATGATCAAAGTTAGTTTCCGTACTCCTATCACATGCCAACAGTTGAAGGTAGGAGGTGACTGGCATGGATAAATTATCCCCAAACTAAAATTTTCTGTAGATAAGCTGGAAATAGCTAAATTCTGCCAAGAGCTACAGTTCTTACTTTTATAGACCTCTCTCTCTCTTTTTCTGTGGTACTGGGAATTGAACCCAGGGATGCTTTATCACAACCCTTTTTTTTTTTTTTTTGTGGTACCAGTGATTGAACTCAGGGGCACTCTGGGTCACATCCCCAGCCCTTTTTTTTTTTTTTTTTTTTTTGTATTTTATTTAGAGACAGGGTCTCACTGAGTTGCTTAGTGCTGAGTTGCTTAGTGCCTCACCATTGCTCAGGCTGGCTTTGAACTCGCAATCCTCCTACCTCAGCCTCCCAAGTGCTGGGATTACAGGCATGCGCCACCATGCCCAGCCCCAGTCTTTTCTTAATGTTATTTTAAGGTAGGGTCTCACTGAATAGCTTAGAGTCTTGCTAAATTGCTGAGGCTGGCCTTAAACTTGTAATCCTCCTGCCTCATCCTCCCCTGTTGCTGGGATAACAGAGAGGGTGGGGCTACCATGCCCAGATTAATGACTTCTTTAATATTTCAAAGAGATCACACAGATGCTTCAAAATGTGCTTTAAAAATAAATGGGGAAGATTTCTACATATTGGTAATGGAGCGATCTGCAGAATATTTTGTCAAGTGATAAAGCAAGGTGCCAAACTATAAAATGGCATACTGTCTGGGGAGAGGGGAGAGAAATATGCATGTAGTGAATTTGCTTATATTTTAGAGAAGACACACTAGAGGATAAGCCCAACATTAATTAAATGTTTATCTACAAGGGAAGGAAGAGAACAGAGTGGAATAGGGATGGAAGAAAGACTTCTCTGAATGTACCTTCTTATCTGATTTTGGCTTTGGAAATATTCATGTTTTACATGTTGAAATAACAAAATTAAATCCATAGAAAAATTGTGGATTGCAGATGAAAACATCATACTTTTTAAAAATTTCCCTTTTATTCCAAGGAAAGGATTTGACACAGCTTCAATCAAATCACAGATATTTGCCTTATGAACTTTTATGAATTTTTATTTCTCTGTAATTGCTAGACAGTAAAACATTTGGAGAGTTATGTTGCCAGGTCATTATGCAACCTGATGGCATTGTGTATTAGTAAATCATTAACTCACTCCTACAACTAAAAAGTGGCCTAAAACAGAAGTAAATTTTGGGATGGATTCTGTTCATGCCACATAAAAATGACACCACTCCCACCAGCTGACTTGGGATTTTGAAAGTAAGATGCTTTATATAAGTGAGCACTGGATAATGCAGTGCTTTGTATTTGGCTCACTATGGTAAAACATAAAAGGTAGTTTTTATGATGAATTTTTTATAATTCACCCTGGCTGTGCAAACCTTAAGTCTGGCAATTCTTCATCAACAGAATGGAACAGAGACATGTAACCCAGGTGAAAATATAACAGCTTTCCAGCTCAATTTGCAATAGCTAAACTGTGGAACCAACCCAGATGCCCTTCAACAGATGAATGGATAAAGAAACTGTGGTACAAATACACAATGGAATATTACTCAACATTAAAAGAGAATAAAATTATGGCATTTGCAGATAAATGGAAGGAGTTGGAGAATATTGTGCTAAGTGAAGTAAGCTGATCCCAAAAAACCAAAAGCCAGATGTTCTCTCGGATTAAGTGGATGCTGATCCATAATGGGGAGGGGAGGCATGGGAAGAATGGAGGAACTTTGATTGGGCAAAGGAGAGGGGGGAGGGGACATGGGGAAAGGAAAGATGGTGGAATGAGATGGACATCACATCATTATTGTAAATACATGTATGACTGCACATATGGTGTGATGCTACACTACATCATGCACAACCAGAGAAATGAAAAGTTGTGCTGCAATTGTGTGCAATGAATCAAAATGCATTATGCTGTCATATATACCTAATTATAGGAACAAATGAATAAATTCTTAAAAAATATATAACAGCTTTCCATTCTCTTTTTCCTGCTCTTCAACTTCTGCTTGTTTTATTTAAATGACCAGACTGACATAAAATAGCTGTATTTTAAAAAATAAATTAATAAAGCTTAAATTTTTATTGTTGCTATATCCAAGGTCTGTTCATTTTTAAAAACTCTTTGAAATAGTATGTCTTTCACAGAGACACTTTTAGCTTCACTTTGATAATTTATTTTTCATTTATATTTTGGCAAAAAGAGTCATAGCTGCATTAGTTTCTGTTTCTAGTGTGTAAGTCTACTGTCACCACCGATATTAATCTTCTGAGGTGGGGCCTATTTAAAATGCTCCTGCATCTCCTTTCACCTCCTCCTCCTTCTCACTCCCACCCCCAACACAATAATAGACATGAAGTAATCCATTCAAGCTCAGTTTTCCATAATTTTTTTTTTTTTTTTTTTTTTTTGGTACCAGGGATTGAACTCAGGGGCATTAAACCACATCCCCAGCCCTATTTTGTGTTTTATTTACAGACAGGGTCTCACTGAGTTGCTTAGTGCCTCGCCATTGCTGAGGCTGGCTTTGAAATCACAATCCTCCTGCCTCAGCCTCCTGAGCCACTGAGATTACAGGCATGTGCCACTGTGCCTAGCTTCAATAAGTGTTTACGTTTTGATCTTTAGTCTCTGGATGACAAGTGTATTCTCTTGTTCATAGCACAGTTAATACTGACTAGGCCTCTTAACATTTTGATAATAAATAGAGACCAGATTCACCTGCTCCTCAGACTTTGGATCTCAGAAAAGAGGTCACAGTTCTTTGGATTGTCACTGCATTTAATCAGAACTGTTTCTCCTTTTTCGGGTTGCTAATTCAGAGTAGGTATTGATTCATCTGACAAGCAAGTCGTGTAGTATCACCACATATTATCCCTAAGTTCCTAAACTCCATTAGAGGATTTTTTTTTTTCCATTAGAGGATTTTTACACTTGGAACTGTTCCTGATTTTGAGATGATATTCCCTACTGTCGGGCCTTAACACTGTCTGCCAAGGGGATGGAAAAGCTCTGGCTTTCCGGCTGCTTGCTACGCCCTGTTATGGACCTAGGCTAAGCAGGGGGCGTGGCTGTGAACCGAAACCGCCCTACTGATTGGCTGATGTCCACTATAAAGCATTGTCCACTTTTTCAATAAACGAGTTCCTGCACTGACCGGTCACCGGGCTCCCTGGTGTGTTCCTGGGCCTTCTAAAGGTGGGGAGGGAATATCAGCAGCCTTTACTTTCCCAATCTAGCCTCATTGTTGAGGTAGGCCCCTCTGGCCTCTTTTGCTGGACCAAAGAGGTCCGTCCCAGGTACAGGGGGCTAAAGACCTCAACCCCTTATAATATCCCGACACCCTACTAATTACGGGATTTTATTTGTGACTCAATAGATTGGTTTGATTACAATGAAACCAATGTTGTTTTTTATTTCTCTATAGATCAGTTAACTTTACTTAATTCATTCACCAACCTCTTTGGAGTTCCCACTGTGTGCCATGTGTTGTAAAAGATGCTGAGTGTATTACAGCATTGAACAAATCAGATGTGATCCCCCTAAAATGGGGAATGGGGCAGACGGGCTCTCTGAACACTCTCATTCAATACTGTAGTGAAGGGCCTAGCTAGCATAACCAGACACATAAAGCAAACAAAAGGCAAACACGTTGGAAAGAAAAACTAAGTTTTTATTCATAGATGACATGATAATTTACATGGAAAAATCTCAAAAGATTCTACAAGAAAGCTACCAGAACTAATGTGCACTTAGCAAGGACACAGGGAATTATCTTGTAATCTCATTCAATCCTCAAAGTCATCCTATGAATTTACTACTATTTCTTTCTTTGTGGGTATGCATGTACATTTGTGTAAGCAGAAGCATTAGTAACAAGGTTAATTAGGTTGTCTAAAGTCTCACAACAAAGAAACAGCAAAGTTGGTACTCCAATCCTGATGTTCGTGACTTAAAAGATATTAATTGCTGTGCTAGGGCTTCTTAAACATTGTACGCTTAATGTACAGTCTCAGTCCTCAGCTCAAGATTATGATTCAAAGCTGGGCGCGGTGGCGCATGCCTGTAATCCTAGCACTTGGGAGGCTGAGGCAGGAGGATCGTGAGTTCAAAGCCAGCCTCAGCAATGGCGAGGCACTTAGCAACTCAGTGAGACCCTGTCTCTAATAAAATACAAAAAAAAAAAAAAAAAAAGGGATGGGGATGTGGCCCAGTGGTTAAGTGCCCCTGAGTTCAATCCCCAGTAGCAAAAAAAAAAAAAAAAAAAGTTTATGATTCAGACTCTAGGCCAGGGTAGGTGGTGGGGGTGAGTCCTGGGAGAACTGCATTTTTACAAGAACTCCAGGAGATTCTGATGCAGATCACACAAACAACCTCAATTGTATGGGCTATGTATTCTGTTTGCACATTCCAAGACCCCAAGTGGAAGCCTGAGACCTTGGGTAGCACTAAGCCCTATGTGCACTGTCATTTTTCCTATACATACATACATACATACATACCAATGACAAAGTTTAAATTATATATCAGGAACAATAAGAGATTAACAATGAATATTATTAAGTATTTTAATAAAACAATATAATGTATAATTAAAATATAATGTTTTAATTAAAACAACATAATGTATTAAAATTATGTGAATGTAGGTTTGCCCTCCCAAAATTTCTTCTGGACTATACTGTATTTTTTTTTTTTTTTGTACCGGGGATTGAACTCAGGGGCACTCCACCACTGGGCCACATCCCCAGCCCTTTTTCATATTTTATTAGAGACAGGGTCTCACTGAGTTGCTAAGTGCCTCACCATTGCTGAGGCTGGCTTTGATCCTCCTGCCTCAGCCTCCCAAGTGCTGGGATTACAGGCATGCACCACCACGCCCGGCTGGACTCTACTGTATTTCAAGACAGTGGTTGACTGTGGGCAGTTGAAATCATAGAAAGTAAAAGCACAGGTTGGGGGCGGGGAGTACTGTGTACAGTACTCTGTGCTATTTTAGATAGTAACTCTAAATGGGGAAACATGATCTCTCAGTGGAAGTTGGACTTGACAGGAACCAACTCAACCCCCCTCTGGTCTCATCAGTAGATTTAGAGAGAAACAAGAAGAGCCTAGAGGGGCTGGAAGAATCTACAGCTGAGAAGGCATGAGGTAGCAATGTTTCAAAAGATGGTCCCTTGGTGAAGCCACCACAGGGCTCCTGAGCATAATCTCTGTGAAAAAACCTTGTGGAGAATTCTTCAGCTCACTGAAGAAGGTGTGTTAGTTTTCGACACTGTGACAAAATACCCAAGAAATCAACTTACAAGGAGGAAAAGTTAATTTTGGCTGACAGTTTCAGTCACATGGCCCTGTTGCTGTGGGGCCCATGATGAGGCCGTACATCACAGCAGAATCATGTGGCAGAGGAAGGCTGCTCATCTCAGGGTGACTAGGAAGCAAAGAGAGACAGAAGGGGCTGGGGTCCCAATATCTCCTTCAATGGCACGTCCCCAGTGACCCATCTTCCTCCCACATGGCTCCACCTCTTAAAGGTGACCCAGCCTCCAATAAATGGCCTTTGGGGGAACTTTTTAAAACCCAAACCATAACAGGAGGGTGTTACAGCATGAGCCAAAACATGGGTAGGTCAGAGAGAAAGGGGAACCTGGGGAGCGAGTTCAGAGTTCAGCAAAGGTGCCAAGGGAATGCCATTATGGAGCTGATATTTAGCACCTAGGTGGCTAGCAAGGGACCGGTGAGGATAAGGAGAGACTGGAATGTAAAACTGTGTACTGCCATTTTGCTGTTTTATTGACAATTCCGGGATTGAGTACTTTTTTTCGTGTACCAGGATAAGTGCTATGTATATCACATACATTATTACATGCACTCCTCCCAACTCCCCGAGGAAAGGATTATTATTTATCACCCCCTGTTGCCGCCTGAAGCGATGGCCGCTTGGAGCAACAAAGCCACGGGAATAAGTTCAGAGGCAGACTGGAAACAAACAGGCTCTTTATTCTGCCAGCTTTTCTCTCCGGCTCCAACAACACCCCGACACGCCGTCCACGCTCTTCCAACAACAACCACAAAATGGCCCCGAGGACAACCCACACTCCCCGGGCCAAGTCTCGAGAGATCATGTAAATGGCGCCGACCCGATCCACAAGGTCCCGGGCCAAGTCTCACGAGACCATGGAAGGTGGTAATGCTTATGGCTCACAGCTAACCGCAATCTTAGCTATCTCCTAAATTAGGGCTCCTGCAACCCCCAGTTTGTACATGATGAAATTGAGGAACAGTTTAGATTGAAACTACCACATTATTCCTCCTCTTCCTCCTTCCCTCCTCCTCCTCCTCCTCCTCTTCTTCCTCCTCCTCTTTTTTTTTTTTTTTTTTTTTTTTTTTGTGGTACCAGGGATTGAACTCAGGGGCACTCGACCACTGGGCCACATCCCCAGCCCTTTTTTGTAATTTTATTTAGAGACAGGGTTTCACTGAGTTGCCAAGTGCCTCGCCATTGCTGAGGCTGGCTTTGAACTCGCGATCCTCCTGCCTCAGCCTCCCAAAGTGCTAGGATTACAGGCGTGCGCCACCGCGCCCGGCTTCCTCCTCCTTCTTCTCCTTCTTCTTCTGGTACTGGTGATTGAACTCGGGGCAATTTACCAGTGAGCCACATCCCCAGCCCTTTGTTTGTCTGTCTGTTTTTATTTTGAGACAGGGTCTCACTAAATTGCTGAGGCTAGCCTTGAACTTGCTATCACCCTAACTTAGTCTCCTGAGTTGCTGGGATTACAGCTATGCACCATGTCGTCTGGCTATACTGCTTCTTATCTGAAAGTTCTTTGTAAGGGAAACTAGACTCTGTGTTGCTTAGAAAGGAAGGATGCACTTGAGAGATTCCAGAACATGTTTAGGCTGGAATACTTGGGAAATGACTGGTAGAGTGATAAGGACCATGAAAGATATTCAGAATCACAAAATAACAAGATTTCAAGGAATTTTATTTTATTTTAAAAATGTTTTATTTATTTATTTATTTATTTATTTTGCGGTGCTGGGGACAAAATCTGGGACCTTGCACATTCTAGGCAAGTGCTAGACTGAGCTACACCCCAGCCCCAATTCAAGGAATTTTAGAGATGATTTAGTCCAATAGTGTAATCTGTGCTTGAGTTTAAAAGACACAGGAAAAGGCAAGGAGAAAGAGCAGCCATGTGGGTGGTGCTTCAGAAACAAGGCGAGAGGGATGGCTTGAGGTGAGACCCTGGGCCACAGGCATGGGAGAAGAGACAGGGGGGCATCAGGGTTTCCCAGGACTGCAGGGGTCAAGGGCTCCAGCTAGAGCCGTGATGAGGCTGCCTTGCCGGTAGTCTGTTCACAACTAGCCTTTCCAGGGCATTCTTCAGATCAGTTACAGGCTGGAGATGTAGCTCAGTGGTAGAGCCCTGGCCTAACATGTGCGAGGCCCTGGCTTCAATCCTTAGTCACACACACACACACACACACACACACACACACACACACACAAATGCACATTTACTTCTCATAACTTAGGAGAAAAGCCTTTGATGATTCTTTGGATAGAATGTAAGAGAAATCAGCTAGTGTAAGCTTTTCTAATAAAGCCCAACTATCCCAGTTATACTTGGTCCAGCAGAATGATTCAAGGTCACATCCAGCTACCCTATGCATCACGGAGATACATCAGGTTCACAGTCAATCTCAATTTTTTCCATAAAAGGAAATATCGACACTTTTCCCATATAAAGTGATATTCTCAGGTTCTGGGAATTAGGAAATAGATGTACTTGGATGACATTATTTAACCTATTGCACCTAGCTTCATTAAAAAGTAAGGTAAAAAGGGTAGAATTAAGTTTAATCTATTTTGTTTAACCAAATATTCCAAAACATTATTATAACATGTAATTAACATAAAAATAGTGGTGGGGATATTTCACATTCCTTTTTTCCTACTTAATCTTTGAAATCCTGTGTGAACAGGCTCCCTGTTCTTTCTGCATCTTATGAGTTATTCTTAGGTTGGACAGAGTTGCACCCGTCCTGGGGTCACATTCTAGTAGAAAGACCCCACACAGGATCTTTCTGTATAGAAGGAAGAGCAGCTAAACATATTCATTGTACCTCTGACCCTTCTTACATTGTCTCACACATGAGCTTTTGGGGGACACCTCACATCTAAACCATGAGATGCCATCTTTAACTGTACACACAAGCAGCCTGCCCAATGACTGACTATGGATACTTTTTTTGTATTTCCATTTCCTGGTAATAATCCAACGACAGCACCCTGCAGGCCATCCCGTACACACACACACACACACACACACACACACACACACACACCACACACACGACTTCCAGAGAAGGGATTGCACCTAGATTCAACTTCCCATGGGATAAGGCCTGGCCTAGGTGCCCGCAGCTTGCCTTTCCCATACTTCCCCTAAATAGTTGGCACATAGCTTAGTGTTCCAGGTTACTCAGCCCAAGGTGTTTCTTCCTCTGGCTACCCTTCTTCTATCATCAGTGGCTTAGTCCACTGATATGGATTAACTGAGTGGTAACTATACGCAGGTAGCGTGTGACTGGAGGAGGTAGGTCACTGGGGCATGCCTTTGAGGTTTATATTTTGTCCCTGGAGAGAGCAGCATGCTCCCATCCGCCCCCTTTCTTTCTTTGCTTCCTGGTGCCACGTCCTGAACAGATTTCCTCCACCACAATTTTCCACCATGATGTTCTTCCTCACTTCGGACCCAGAGCAGTAGACTTGGCCATCTGTGGACTGAGACCTCTGCAACTGTGAGCTCCCCATAAATGTTTCCTCCTCTATGTTGTTCTTGTCAAGTTTTTTTGGTCACAGCAGCAAAAAACGCTGACTGAAACATGGTAAAATGAGACGTTTGGTCTCCGATTCCAAAGCCAGGTCCCTCAGCAGCTAGCCTCTTCTGCTCCTTTGACTTGACCGTATATGTCCATGTTGGGTTTGGCCCTATCTGTGACTGAGGTAGGACGCCACACAGGCAGGGGGTCAGGGGGAGGCCAGAAGCTTGGACATGCCAGGGTGGTCTCCACATGGTCAAGGTGAAGATTGGAGCTTCACGAAGAGCCTTCAGGTGTGGCCAGACCTGGGGTGGGGGCAGTGGCCGGGCTGCTCACAGGGAGACTTGTTTTGGATGGAGATGAACTGTGAAGTTGTTTGTTTTTCAGTGAAATGTCCAACCCCAAAATGTTCCAGTCATGCTTTGAAGGGCTCAGCCCCTCCAGAGGGTCTGGTTTCCCTGAGTCAGTGATTTTTGTCACCTAAGAGCCCATGGCCAATTTGTCTCCCCCGAGTGTTTTGCCCTTAGGGTGGATGAGAGCTCATCTGGTTCTAGACTGAGACCCAGTCCTCCTGGACTTTGGTTTAGTAACTTTCCAGGTCCCTCCCAGCACTGGGACCACAGATGGGCATTTGAACCTGACACTAGACCTGTCGGCTGCAGTCGCCAGGGCTGTCTGCATGTAGCAGGTATCTAGGAACATGCTGACTGACCGTCCTTACCTTGGGGTGGTTTGGCTGCCAACCAGCCCAGAGGGACTGATGGCTGAGGGCCACATCCCAGGAGGAAAGAAAAGCATCTTGTCCCTGCTCTGTTTCCCAAGGACTCTACTAAGCTCTTTTAAAGCAATGGTGTGCAGAGGGTGTGCTTGCTTCTCTTTGATTCATTCATGCAGAGCAGGGAGCACAAAGCTCAAAAAATGCATGGCTCAATAATGAGTTAGATTTGTATCCCAGGTACCAATGCGCATACCCCTACGAGTTTATTGGTTTGCTTTTCTCAGGGTTTGCCTAAGTTTATCCCATAAAATTCCATGTATTTAAATTTATACAATCCCCCAAACAGCATAATGGTTATTAAAGGGAAGATTCAACGTGTTATGAGCAAAAAATACCATTTTGGGCTACTTTTCAGTGTCAGTCTGGGAGGCAACATGGGAGACAGAAATAATTAAGTTTTGGCTCATATATAAAAATCACAGAACACATTATTTATAGTGAGGCTGTCCAAAAACACATTCAGGGCCGGGTGGGTGGTATACACCTGTAATCCCAACAACTTGGGAGGCTGAGGCAGGAGGATTGCAAGTTTGAGGCTAGCCTTTGCAACTTAGTGAGAACCTGTCTCAAAACAAAAATACAAAGGGCTGGGGATGTGGCTCAGTGCTATAGTGGCTCTGGGTTCAATCCTTAGTACTGCAAAAACAAAAACAAACACAACAACAACAAAAAATCCCCACAGGAACCCACATTCAGAGGGTTTGATGGCTCTACTTGAAGGCCATATAGTCCCACCATCCTCTTTCTGTGTCTATCTGGCAGAGTCAAACCTGGTGACAAGAGCGGAGGGCTAGCCAGCGACGTTCTTTCTTGCCGAAGCAGTCTCTTGCTTTCTTACCCTTCTCAGCCTCCTGAGGAGGAAGACTGGGCACAAGAATGGGAAGGCTGAAAAATATTGTAGAGCCAGGAGACCAGGCAAGGCGGGCAAAGGTTCCCGGACACATAATCACTACTAATAAAAAGAGCAAGCCCAGCAGCAAGTGCCATTTATCAACTATATGCTGCGTGCCAAACTTTACATGCTTTACCTCACTCATTCATGCATGCAATTATTCAACAGTTAACAAAGTATCAAACAGCATTCCAGGGGCCAAGGACTCAGCAACTTCTTGCTTTCATAGAGCTTGAGTTCTAGTAGGGAAAGAAACAGACAACCAACAAATACATATATAATACCAGGTAGGTGAGTTTTAAGAGGAAAAATCATCTGAGCAGGGGGATAGGCAGGCAGGAGCTTCCCGGGAGATGGCTCTGTGGAGTGGGTGTCTTTGTGCTTTCCAAGCAGAGCTGACAGCCTGACCCTGACTGTGGGAAGGCTTGGCAAGGGGAAGGTGGCAGGGGATGAGGTCCCTGGGGTGCTGGGGTCTGCGTGAAATGGGGAAGCCATTAGAGAGTGTTGATCAAGAACATACATGGAGCCCGGCACGGTGGCGCACGCCTGTCATCCCAGCACTTGGGAGGCTGAGGCAGGAGGATCGTGAGTTCAAAGCCAGCCTCAGCAATGGCGAGGCACTGAGCAACTCAGTGAGACCCTGTCTCTAAATAAAAATACAAAAAAGGGCTGGGGATGTGGCCCAGTGGTCGAGTGCCCCTGAGTTCAATCCCTGGTACCACAAAAAAAAAAAAAAAAAAAAAAAAAAGAACATACATGGAGCCCGGCGCGGTGGCGCACGCCTGTCATCCCAGCACTTGGGAGGCTGAGGCAGGAGGATCGCGAGTTCAAAGCCAGCCTCAGCAATGGTGAGGCACTGAGCAACTCAGTGAGACCCTGTCTCTAATAAAATATGAAAAAGGGCTGGGGATGTGGCCCAGTGGTCGAGTGCCCCTGAGTTCAATCCCCCGTACAAAAAAAAAAAAAAAAAAAAAACATGGACACAGATTTTAAGGAACCACTCTGCCTGCTTGTTGGAGAAAAGGCAGAGGTTGGAGGTAAGAGGCCAGTAAGGAGGCTACTGCAGTGGTCTAGGAGGGAGAAGGTGGTGGCTTGAATCCCTGAGCTAAAACTTCAGCAGAGGTGAGGAGTGGTGGATTTTGTAAATTCTCCCAAGTTGAGGAGGGTAACGTGGCACCAACAAAACAAAACAAACCCTTTTGAGATGGATTTGAATGTGGCGTGAGAGCAACAGAAGAGGCACAGATATGACATCTACGTTTGGGCTTGATTCCCAAGCTAAGGGTACCATTTCTTGTCCTGCTTAGCATGGGAGGAGGAGCTGAGCCAGCCTGGAGGTGGAAATCCTGAATTTGGAGCAGATATGTGGGCTTCGTGTTGCTTACTCAGCAGGTGGAGAGGTCACAGAGGGGATGGAGGAGTCTGGAGCTCAGAGAGAGGCTGGATTGCAAAGCAGGAGTCTTCAGCCCGGAGGCGAAAGGCGAGGCCACAGGCTAGGAAGAGAGAGCAGAGACAGGGACAAGATGGGCACAAATACTAAGGGGAGTTCACGGAGGCGGGAAAACCAGGCGAGTTTATTTTGATAGAAAATGAAGAAAGTGATCAAGAACACTAAAAAAACTAGGATGAGAACTGAGATTGACCGCAGGGTTTAGCAACATGGATTTCAAAAATTTTATGTGGCAGACACTATTATTATCTTTGTTTTACAAATGAGGAAGCCAAGACTTGGAGATGCTTGAGTAACTTGCCTGGATGGAAAACAGGATGGAGGTTCCTCAAAAATTAGAAACAGAGCTGCCACATGATCCAACAACCTCACTACTGGTTATATATCCAAAAAATATAAAATCAGTGTGATGAAAGGCCAGGATATGGAATCAACCTAAATGTCTATTGACCAAAGAGAGGCTAAAGAAGAGGCAATATATATATATATACACACAGTGGGATACTATTTGGTTTTTTAAAAAAGAAGAAAATTCTGCTATTTGCAACAATATGGGCAAATCTGGGACCTTATGTAAGTAAAAATGAGCCAGTCACAGGAAGACAAAATACCATATGATCTTACCTATATGGGGAGACTGAAAATGTCAAACTCAGCCGGGTGTGGTGGTGCACGCCTGTAATCCCAGCACTATGGGAGGCTGAGGCAGGAGGATCACGAGTTCAAAGCCAGCCTCAGCAATGGGGAGGCACTTAGCAACTTAGTGAGACCCTGTCTCTAAATAAAATACAAAAAAAGTGCTGGGGATGTGACCCAGTGGTCGAGTGCCTCTGAGTTCAATCCCTGGTACCACACACACACACACACACAAAATGTTAAACTCATAGAATTAGAAAATATAATGGTGGTTACTAGAGGCTGAAGGGTTGGAGGACTGAGGCAATATTAGTCAAAAGGTAGAAAACCTGGGGATGTGGCTCAGTGGTAGAGCACTCGCCTATACATGCAAGGCCCTGGGTTCAATCCTCAGCACCACATAAATATAAATAAATAAAATAAAGGTATTGTGTCCAACTACAAATAAAATATAAATATTTTTAAAAAACCCTGTTAGCCAAGAGGAATATGTTCAAGAGATCTATTACACAACAGGGTGACTATAGTTAATAATGACATATTGTATATTTGAAAATCTCTGGGAGCAGATTTGAAGTGTTCTCACTAGTAATAATAATAATAAGAAGAAGAATGCAATATGATGCATATGTTATCTAGCTTGATTTAACATTCCCCAATGTATGTATATATTAAACCTTATGTTGTACACAAAAATATGCAATGTTAAATTGTCAATTAAAAAAAAAAAAAAAAGGAAATGCTGGGTGCAGTAATACCAGCAACTTGGGAGGCTGAGGCGGGAGGATCACACCATTCAAAGCCAGCCTCAGCAACTTAGCAAGGCCCTAAGGAATTTAACAAGATCCTTTCTCTAAATTTAAAATAAAAAGGGCCAGGGATGTGGCTCAGTGGTTAAGTGCCCCTTGGTTCAAATCCTGGTACCAAAGAAAGAAAGAAAGAAAGAAAGAAAAGAACTTGCCTAGACCACACTAGTAAATGATGAGGACTAGAGTCACATTTTGGCCATCTGCCCCCTGAGTCCCCTGCTCTGTGACCAGGACTACCCAGAGACTCTTCCTACTTCTAGTTTGTGAGTCCTGCGACTTTGTAACAACTCCCAGGTAAACTGTGGCCATGTTCCAGTGAAGAAGCCTAGCTCAGCTCCGTTTGGAGGATGACAGATTATTGCAGAGTTTTCTGAGAATGATTCAAAATGAGGCCAGAGCAAGGATAATATAGAACATTTAGGAGAAGCCTGCTTTACCACTTATCTTCCGTTTTAGCTCATGATTGCTTTAAAAATTTCTTATTAGCATGAGAGAGAAAGGCTCAAAATAAAATGTGTTTGTACCAAAAAAATGCAGTGGGGGCTTTGCAAGCTTTTCTGACAGATTGCAGGCTACAACACAGATTTGTGGGTGAAATCTAAGCTCTTTGTGTTGGTTTTGTTTCATTTTCTTTCTTTTATGCTTAGTGCACATTAAAGAAAAGCTAATTAGGATACTATAGAAATAGCATAAATAATCCTAAATAATGTTATCTATCTATGCACTATAAAATATTTTGCATGAAAAGGCATTTTCTATCTCCTCCCCTTGAGAACAAAGTAGCTAACAAACTGCCCTACTTTAAATATATATATATACACACACACACACACATACATATATAAATTTCTTACTGTATATTGAAGTTATCAATACTTTGAACATAGATTTCCAAATCTGGGTTTCCCAATCCAAAGATGAATGGATTTAGAGTGAGTTTTATAGGCTCTTGATGCCAATATAGATTTTTAGATAATAGTTAAAAAATGAAAGATTGTTAATTTGGGTGTAAACGAGTTTCCTAGGGCTGCCATACTAAATCACTACAATCAGGTGGCTTAAAGCAATAAGGATTTACTCTCTCAGTTTTGGAGGTCACAGTCCAAAATCACAATGTTAGCAGGGCTGCACTCCCTCCTAAGCCTCTCAGGGAGAATTGATTGTTCCCTGCTTCTTCCAGCTTCGGGTGGCTGCAGACATTGCCTGGTTTGGCTGCAGAAATCCAACCTCTGCCTCTGACTTCTCAAGTTTCCTTCCCTGTATCTCTGTTAACTCTCTCTCTCTCTCTCTCTCTCTCTCTCTCTCTCTCTCTCTCTCTGTCAAGGACACTGTGACGGGATTTAGGGTCCACCCTAAATCCAGTAACGTCTCATCTGGAGACCATGAACTTAATCATCTACACACATTCTTCTTCTAAATAAGGTCACAGTCACAATTTCCAGGTCTTAACGATTTGGGCCTATATTTGAGGGGGCCACCGAAAATAATGGGAGCCAGGCATGGTGGTGCATGCCTATAATCCCAGCTACTTGGGAGGCTGAGGCAGGAGAATTGCAAGTTGGAAGGTGGGCCTGGGCAATTTAGTGAGACCCTGTCTCAAAAGGCGAAATAAAAAGAACTGGGATATAATTCAGTAGTAGAGTGCTTCAGTAGTAAACTGTCAAGATAGTAACCCCGCCCCCAGGAGGGCTGGAATGTTGATAGGAAACCCCGCCCCCAGGTGAGCTAGGAGGCGGGCTATTTGAATTTCCCGGGCGCGGGCTATTTGCTCTAACAGGGAGATAGGTAACCTGAAGCCCCCTAGGTTAACTTTCGCCCGCGCGGCATGAGGTTAGGAAATGCTTTAAAACCTGAGACTCCCCCTTTGTTCGGGGTCTTGCCCTTCCTGCGTGTCAGTGACCCCAGCTAGCTGGCCCAGATAAACTCCATTTGTGTATTACATACTGTCTGGCTCTTTGTGGTTTGTGGGAAAAGCGGAACTGGGCCTAACAAAACAAGGCCCTGGGTTCAGTTCCCAGGACTGGGGGAACAAAAAGTGAGGGGAAGGAATTAAATTTACCATGAATTCTTCTTCAGATGTCTGCTCTTGCAAGCGTTTGTACAGCACTCCTTTAAGAGAGTACTGGTTGAGCATCCCATATCCAGAATGCCTGAGACCAGAAACGGTTCAGATTTGGGATTTTGGGATATTTGCATAAACTTTCCTGGTTGACCACTTCCTGATCCAAAAATTGGACATGGTCCAAATCTGAAACTTGGGTGCTGGAAATTAAACCCTGGGTCATGCTAAGCACATGATCCACCACTGAGCTACACACAGCCCTGCAAAATCTGAACTCTTGAGCATCGTGTCATCATGTCAGAGATTCAAAAAGTTTCTTTGGAACTTTTTCGATCTCTTTGTGATCCCTCCCTGCAGGTCTCTGAGCCCCATAGCAGAGTGGAATGTGCCCCCTGGGTGGAAACTGACTCTACCAGTTGCTGGTTGTGTGACCTTGGCAATTTTCCCATTTTCTTTTTCTTTTCTATTTTTAAATTTCATTTTTTATTTGTAGATGGACACAACGTCTTTATTTTTATGTGGTGCTGAGGATCGAACCCAGTGCCTCGCATGTGTGAGGCAATGGGCTCTACCACTGAGCTACAGCCCCAGCCTCTCAGTGAACATTCTCTTTCATTTTCCGGGGTCCAGCCTCAGCCTCTTGCGACACGTGAGTCATAATACTGACCTTGGAGTGTCACAGGAAAGTCAAAGAGGTGCCAAATGTAAAACCCCTAGCACAATGCCTAGATAATTCTACCAATATTGAGGTTCCCCCTTCTGCCTGTGAAGAGCCGGAGTGCCTGGATTCCTTTCCTGATGCCATTCACCCTTCTTTTTTTAACCCTTGGAGTCCATGGTATGACAGGAGGCAGGTCCCCTGTCTTGGTTCCTCAAGGTTTACCTTTGTCAGCCAGTCTGCTCAAGTCTCTGAAATTCAGGATTTTTTTTTTTTTTTTTTTTTTTTTTTTTTTTTGGTATCAGGAACTGAACCCATGGGCGTGCTTAACTACTGAGTCACATCTCCACCTTTTTTTTTTTTTTTTTTTTTTTTTTGAGAAAGGGTCTCACTGAGTTGCTTAGGACCTCACTAAGTTGCTGAGGCTGGCTTTGAACTCGTGATCCTTCTGCCTCAGCCTCCGGAGTTGCTGGGATTACAGGCGTGTGCCACTGTGCCTGGCTCAGAATGTTTACAATTCACTTAGTCCTTGCCCCTGCTGCTCCCACCACCCATGTTGAGGAACCTAGGGTCTTGCACGTGCAAGGTGAGCACTCTGCCACTGAGCTACACCCCCTGCCCTAGTCCTTGTCCGTTACTGCTTTTGCCTCTTGTCCAGAGATTGTTGCAGATCTGTTCAGTAGGAGCCCCTAGTATTCATCAGTCTCAACCACTCAATTCAAAGCCAGGAGGCATGAAGTAGGCTTAAAAGGACTATAAAGAAGAATGCCCTGAGGACCTTGCTGATAAAAGCCCAAGTCTCTGAGTTAGCCAATGAGGCAACCCAGAGCTGGCTTCTGATGGCTGTATGTAAATGGGACTTGGAGGATGAAGAATTGGAAGTAGTGAGGAGAAAGCCTGTCAGGGAGTTTAGCACCCATGGACTGAACGGTGCTGGCAATGGAGACTCAAGTCTGAAGACAGGGGCAACAGGCTCGGAAATGGACTGGGCTCAGGCCACATGGAGTCTGAGCCCTCCAGGAGGGGCCGCCTCTCAGCCCCACCCAATCCCATTCATAAGGCTGGATCACTCATGACCTGCAGGTGATGGGCTGCTTGGCTCAGTGAAGGAGCCCTGAACTTGAACCAGAGGGCCAATGTGCTCAGTGAAGGAGCCCTGAACTTGAACCAGAGGGCCAATGTGATCCTAGCAAGCCATATAATGGCTCTGAGCTTTGTTTTATAAAAGTAAAACAAAGACCCAGAAATTATAGGTGGTCTGGAAATATAAATAAGGTCATGGTGGGAGGGATAAGTAGCATCGAGCCCTTCTCTGTTTGACAGGCATTAACCTGTAACACATGTAGACAGCAATGAATACAATCAAGTTCAGGTTAGGCCAGTCCGAGTCAGGATGAAGGGTTTTTATGCTCTTCACTTTGGGATGATTTTTAATCATTTATTTATTTATTTATTTATTTATTTATTTATTTATTTGGTACCGGGGATTGAACTCAGAGGCAGTCGACCAATGGGCCACATCCCCAGCCCTTTTTTTTTTTTTTTTTTTTTTTTGTATTTTATTAGAGACAGGGTCTCACTGAGTTGCTAAGTGCCTCGCCATTGCTGAGGCTGGCTTATGAATTCGTGATCCTCCTGCCTCAGCCTCCCAAGGGCTGGGATTACAGGCGTGCGCCACCGCGCCTAGTTTAAATTTTTATTCTCCAAGAACTGGGCTTTGGTGGTGCTTCTCAACCCCAGTGTGCTTAACCAGAGCTCTGGGGATCTTGTTAAAATGCAGGCTTTCATCAGCACTGCAGGCTGGGCTGAGTTCCAGGGTGACACCGTGTTGCTCATCAGAGGACCACCCTGAGCAGTGAGGGCCAAGTACCCCTGGGACTCAGCCCCCCAAATAGCTGGCTTTCCCTAGCAGTTTTATATTCAGGGTTTCCCAAAAACTATCTACTGCAACTTCTCTTTCCCTTTGAACTGAAAGCTCACTTCTTCATGTCAGAATTGTCAGGGAAGGATTTCCTCAAGGCGACCAGAATAGAATGGAGGCTGGAAGGCCAGGGGAAGTGACTGCTGTGATGAAAGCCACCTCTTCAATCAGTAAGCAGCTGACCCAGGATCACAGGAGGGCGCTCAGTCTGCCAGACCTGCACATTTTAGGTGTAGCACGTTCTCATTCAAGAGCCTAATTGGGTATTATTGTTTTGTTTTAATCTTACATCCCTTAAGAGTGTGCTCAGACCTCACCGCCCCGAGAGACTTTTCCTTATTCTCTTTTTTAAAAAAAATTTTAAAAATATTTTTATTTATTTGCTTTAGTTGTACACAATGCGTTTTATTCATTGTGTTTTATTTGTACGTGGTGCTGAGGATTGAACCCGGGTGGCCCACGTGCTAGGTGAGCGCTCTACCCCTGAGCCACAATCCCAGCCCTACTCTCTTTTCTTTACTCTCAACCCTCTAAAGCCTCCTTGGCTTCCACTACAGCATTTGTCTCTATCCTAATGCTGGTTTTGCTCTCCCTGGCTGTCCATTGCTGGGGCATCCTGTAGACTGTGACCTCTTTGAAGGAAAAGGTAGAAACTTTTAACCGTGTGTTTTAGGGGTCTTAGTAACAATTGTAGTTACAAACTATAGTTCTAGTAACTGTTTTCCAGACAGTTCTAGTTACAAATTACTGGTTTGTTCAAACAAAGACCTTTTGCTAATCCTCAGTTACTTATTTCTTTTTTAGGTACTGAGCATTGAACCCAGGCACAATTTACTATTGAGCCACAATCCAGCCCTTTTGTTTTTTATTTTTATTTTTTGGTACCAGGGATTGAACTTAGGGGCACTCGACCACTGGGCCACATCCCTAGCCCTTTTTTGTATTTTTTCGAGACAGGGTCTCACTGAGTTGCTAAGTGCCTCACCATTGCTGAGGTTGGCTTTCAACTCTCGATCCTCCTGCCTCAGCCTCCCAAGTGTTGGGATTACAGGTGTGTGCCACCACGCCCGACTCCTTTTTATTTATTATTTTGAGACAGGGTCTTGCTAAGTGGCTTAGGGCTTTGCTAAGTTGCTGAGGCTGGCTTCGAACTTGTAATCCTCTGGGATTATAGTTGTGCACCATGGCACTGGGTTACTTACCCTCCTTTAATGCTCAAAACAACCTAGTCTATTTTTGCTGTCTCTCCATTTTTGTAGATGTGGCAACAGTAGCCCAGAGAGGTCCAGTGACTGGCCTGAGATCCCCCAGACCTCAGGTGGGGGATTTGGGCCTCCCAAGCAGGTGTGTTTGTTTCTACTTTTGGAACTTCTTTGGGATGTCCAAATAAGCAAATGCACCCACAGTGAATTCCGCTCACCATTGCCTGTAACGTGGAGGTGTCAGATCTTAGTTGTGGCCAAATGTGCTGATATCCTGAGTTCTGGTTCCCAATTCCGGTTTGTGGGTCAGTGTCAGCTCAGGACTAAGTATTCATCAGTCCTTGGTGTGAGGAAAATGGCAACATAAAATGAAATTTCTTCAACTAAAGAACTACCTTAGGGCTGGGGTTGTGGCTCAGCAGCAGAGCGCTCGCCTCGCACCTGCGCGGCCCGGGTTCGATCCTCAGCACCACGTAAACATAAATGCATTGCATTGTGTACAACTAAAGCAAATAAATAAACAAAATAAGAATGAGACATATATTTAAAAAAAAAAAAGAACTACCTTAATTATAGCATAATGTCCATTCTCTTTTTCATAGTCAAACCACCTTTCTTTCATGAAATAATGGTGATAGTAATTGGCCCTGGTGGTTGTTTCAGGCATTCTTTTCTTTCTTTCTTTTTTACAAATTTATTTTTTATTCCAAGTTGTAAGAAATGACAGCAGAATGTATTACATTTCATATTATACTTGTAGATCACATTTTTACATATCTATGGTTGTATACAAAGTATATTCACACCATTCTTGACTTCATACATGCACTTAGGGTAATGATATACATCTCATTTTACCATCTTTTATTTTCTTCACCCTATTGCCCCCTCCCTTTCCCTCCCTCCCCATTGGCCATTCTAGTGTTCCTCTAATCCTCCTATGCTCTCCATCCCAACTCCACTGTGAATCGGCCTCCTTATATCAGAGAAAACATTTGGCATTTGGCTTTTTGGGATTGGCTAACTTCACTTAGCGTTATATTCTTTAACTTCATCCATTTACCTGCAAATGCCATGATTTTATTCTCTCTTATTGCTGAGTAATATTCCATTGTGTATATATACCACATTTCCTTTATCCATTCATCTACTGAAGGGCATCTAGGTTGGTTCCACAGTTTAGCTATTGTGAATTGTGCTGATATAAACATTGATGTGGCTGTGTCCTGGTAGTATGCTGTTTTTAAGTCCTTTGGGTATAGACCGAAGAGTGAGATAGCTGGGTCATAAGGTGGTTCCATTCCCAGTTTTCCAAGGAATCTCCATACTGCTTTCCATATTGGCTGTACCATTTTACAGTCCCACCAACAATGTATGAGCGTGTCTTTTTCTCCACATCCTCGCCAACATTTATTGTTGTTTGTTCTTTTTTATTTTTTTTTTGGTAGAAAAGGGGGGTTTATTAAGGGAAGGGGAGAAAGGGGGAAGGGGAAAAGGGAGAAAGGGAAAGGGGAACGGGGAAGGGGAGAGCTGGTAAGAAGATGACGGCAAAAAGAGGTTGTTTGTGTTCTTAGTAGCTGCCATTCTGACTGGTGTGAGATGAAATCTTAGAGTGGTTTTGATTTGCATTTCTCTAATTGCCAGAGATGTTGAACATTTTTTCAAGTATTTGTTGATTGATTGTATATCTTCTTCTGAGAAGTGTCTGTTCAGTTCCTTGGCCCATTAATTGATTGAGTTATTTGCTTTTCTGGTGTTAAGATTTTTGAGTTCTTTATATATTCTAGAGGTTAGTGCTGTATATGATGTGCGTGTGGTAAAAATTTGTTCCCAATTAGTAGGCTCTCTATTCACCTCACTGATTGTTTCTTTTGCTGAGAAGAAGCTTTGTAATTTGAATCTATCCTATTTATTGATTCTTGATATTAATTCTTATGCTACAGGATTCTTATTAAGGAACTTGGGGCCTAATCCAACATGTTGGAGATTAGAGCTTACTTTTTCTTCTATTAGGTGTAGCATTTCTGGTCTAATTCCTAGATCCTTGATCCACTTTGAGTTGAATTTTGTGCATGATGAGAGATAGAGGTTTAATTTCATTTTGTTGCATATGGATTTCCAGTTTTCCCAGCACCATTTGTTGAAGAGGCTATCTTTTCTCCAATGTACTTTTTTGGCGCCTTTGTCTAATATAAGATAACTGAAATTATATGAGTTATTCTCTGCGTCCTCTATTCTGTACCATTGGTCTACCAGCCTATTTTGGTGCCAATACCATGCTGTTTTTGTTACTATTGCTCTGTAGTATAATTTAAGTTCTGGTATAGTGATGCCACCTGCTTCACTCCTCTTGCTAAGAATTGCTTTAGGTATTCTGGGTCTTTTATTTTTCCAGATGAATTTCATGACTGCTTTTTCTATTTCTATGAGGAATGTCATTGGGATTTAGATTGGCATTGCATTAAATCTGTATAGTGCTTTTGGTAGTATGGTCATTTTGACAATATTAGTTCTGCCTGTCCAAGAACAGTGTAGAGTTTTCCATTTTCTAAGGTCTTCCATAATTTCTTTCTTTAGTGTTCTGTAGTTTTCATTATAGAGGTCTTTCACGTCTTTGGTTAAGTTGATTCTCAAGTATTTTATTTATTTATTTTTTGATGCTATCATAAACGGGATAGTTTTACTCATTTCCCTTTCAGAGGATTTGTCACTGATAAATAGAAATGCCTTAGATTTATGGATGTTGATTTTGTATCCTGCTACTTTGCTAATTCATTTATGAGTTCTAGAAGTTTTCTGGTGGAATTTTTTGGGTCTTCTAGGTATAAAATCATATCATCAGCAAATATAATTTGAGTTCAACTTTACCTATCTGTATCCCTTTAATTTCTTTCGTCTGTCTTTGTTGTCGCTGGAAAAGGATTGCAGCCCGGAACAGCAGCGCCGCGGGAAGGAGCCTGGAGACAGGATGGCAATGAAAAAATTCTTTCATCTTTCTCTTTCTGTCTCTTGTAATTTCTAACACCACATACACACTCTCATAAGAAACCAAGGCACGTACTCTTACAAGAAACTACAATATATATACACAATAGCGTTAACCCCGTCCGTTCTCTCTCAGGTCTCATCTCACGTGCCCGAGCAGGAATGGCACTCGCCGATCTGCTGAGTCACGGCTCAAGTCTCTTGAGATCCTGGGCCAAGTCCCGCGAGATCCCAGACCAAGTCCCGTGAGACTGCGGAAGGCGGCAATGCCCAAAAATGTTCATGGCCCGTAATCAACCGCAATCTTAGCTATCTCCCCAAACAGGGCTCCTGCATGTCTTATTGCTTTGGCCAGCATTTCAATTACTATATTGAATAGAAGTGGTGAAAGAGGGCATCCCTGTCTTGCTCCGGTTTTTAGAAGGAATGCTTTAAATTTTTCTCCATTTAGAATAATGTTGGCCTGGGGATTAGCATATATAGCTTTTACGATGTTGAGATATGTTCCTGTTATCCCTAGTTTTTCTAGTGTTTTGAACATGAAGGGGTGCTGTATTTTGTCAAATGCTTTTTCTGCATCTATTGAGATAATCATATGGTTCTTATCTTTGAGTCTATTGATGTGATGAATTACATTTATTGATTTCCATATGTTGAACCATCCTTGCATCCCTGGAATGAACCCCTCTTGATCGTGGTATATTTTTGATGTTTTTGTATCCATTTTGCTAGAATTTTATTGAGAATTTTTGCATCTATGTTCATTAAAGATATGGGTCTGAAGTTTTCTTTCTTTCTTTCTTTCTTTTTTTTTTTGATGTGTCTTTGCCTGCTTTGAGGATCAGGGTGATATTGGCCTCATAGAATGAGTTTGGAAGTGCTCCCTCTTTTTCTATTTCCTGAAATAAATTGAAGAGTACTGGTATCAGTTCTTCTTTAAAGGTCTTGTAGAACTCGGCTGTGTATCCATCTGGTCCTGGGCTTTCTTGGTTGGTAGACTTCTGATGGTGTCTTCTATTTTGTCACTTGAAATTGGTCTGTTCAAATTGTATATATCATCCTGCTTTAGTTTGGGCAGATCATACAACTCTAGAAATTTGTCAATGCCTTTGGTGTTTTGTGTTTTGTTAGAGTACAAGTTTTCAAAATAATTTCAAATTATTTCCTGTATTTCCATAGTGTTTGTTGTGATATTTCCTTTTTCATCACATATATTAATAATTCGAGTTTTCTCTCTCCTTCTCTTTGTTAGCCTGGCTAGCAGTCTGTCAATTTTATTTATTTTTTCAAAGAGCCAACTTTTTGTTTTGTCAATTTTTTCAATTGTTTCTTTTGTTTTAATTTCATTAATTTCAGCTCTGATTTTAATTATTTCCTGTCTTCTATCACTTTTGGTGTTGGATTGTTCTTCTTTTTCTAGAGCTTTGAGATGTAATTTTAAGTCATTTATTTGTTGACTTTTTCTTCTTTTGAGGAATGAATTCAATGCAAGAAACTTTCCTCTTAGAACTGCCTTCATAGTGTCCCAGAGTGTAGTCGCCGGAAAGGGATTGCAGCCTGGAACGGCAGCGCCGCGGGAAGGAGTCCGGAGACAGGATGGAGACGAAAATATTCTTTAATCTTACAAGAAACTACAATATATCTATACAATAGCGATAACCCTGTCTTTTCTCTCTCTGGTCTCTTCCCATGCGCCCGAGCAGCAATGGCGCTCGCTCGATCTGCTGAGTCACCGTTCAAATCTCTCGAGATCCTCGACCAAGTCCCGCGAGATCCCAGACCAAGTCCCGTGAGACTACGGAAGGCGGAAATGCCCAAAAATGTCTATGGCCCAATAGTCAACCGCAATCTTAGCTATCTCCCCAAACAGGGCTCCTGCACCAGAGATTTCAATATGTTGTGTCTGTGTTCTCATTCACCTCTAAGAATTTTTTAATCTCTTCTTTGATGTCATTTCAAACCCATTGTTCATTCAGTAGCATATTATTTAGTCTCCAGGTGTTGGAGTAGCTTTTATTTCTTATTTTATCACTGATTTCTAATTTCATTCATTATGGTCTGATAGAATGCAGGGTGGTATCTCTACTTTTTAATATTTGCTAAGAGTTGTTTTGTGGCATAGTATATGGTCTATTTTAGAGAAGGATTCATGTGCTGCTGAGAAGAGAGTGTGTTCACTTGTTGAAAGATGAAATATTCTATATAAGTCAGTTAAGTCTAAGTCTTTTATTGTATTTTTGAGTTATATAGTTTCTTTGTTCAGCTTTTGTTTGGAAGATCTATCTAGTGGTGAAAGAGGTGTGTTAAAATCACATAGAATTATTGTGTTGTGGTCAATTTGACTCTTAAACTTGAGGAGAGTTGTTTGATGAACACGGATGCTCCATTGTTTGGGGCATATACATTTATAATTGTTAAGTCTTGTTGGTGTATGGTTCCCTTGAGCAGTATATAGTGTCCTTCTTTATCCCTTTTGATTGACTTTAGCTTGAAGTCTACTTTATTTGATACAAGGATGGAAACCCCTGCTTGTTTCCTCAGTCCATATGAGTGGTAGGACTTCTTCCAACCTTTCACCCTCAGCCTATGGATGTCTTTTCCTATGAGATGAGTCTCTTGAAGGCAGCATATTTTTGGGTCTTTTTTTTGATCCAATCTGCTAGTCTATGTCCTTTGATTGGTGAGTTTAGGCCATTATCATTCAGAGTTATTATTGAGATGTGTTTTGTATTCCCAGCCATTTTTGTTTATTTTTGGTATTTACCTTGACATGGTTTCTCTTCTGATTATTTTTGCCTTTAGTGTAATACCTCCCTCTGTTGATTTTCATCATTGTTTTTCTTTCCTCTTCATGGAATATTTTGCCAAGGATGTTCTGTAGTGCTGGCTTTCTACTTGTAAATTCTTTTAACTTTTGTTTATCATAGAAGGTTTTTATTTTGTCCTCAAATCTAAAGCTTAATTTTGCTGCATATAAGATTCTTGGTTGGCATCCCTTTTCTTTCAGAGCTTGGAATATGTTGTTCCATGATCTCCTAGCTTTGAGTGTCTGAGTTGAAAATCTGCTGTGATACAAATTGGTCTCCCCCATATGTGATCTGATTCCTCTCTTTAGTGGCCTTTAAAATTCTATCCTTGTTCTGTATGCTAGGCATTTTCATTATAATGTGTCTTGGTGTAGATCTATTGTAATTTTGTACATTTGGTGTTCTATAAGCCTCTTGTATTTGGTTTTCCAATTCATTCTTCATGCTTGGGAAATATTCTGATATTATCTCATTGAAGAGGTTGTGCATTCCTTTGGTTTGAAACTCTGTGCCTTCCTCTATCCCAATTACTCTTAGATTTGGTCTTTTGATGCTGTCCCATACTTCTTGGATATTCTGTTCATGGTTTCTTACTATCTTCATTGTGTGGTCAACTTTTATTTTCAAAATTATATACTTTGTCTTCATTGTCTGAAGTTCTTTCTTCCAGTTGATCTAGTCTGTTGGTGATGCCTTCAATTGTGTTTTTTATTTGGTTAATTGTTTCCTTCATTTCAAGGATTTCTGACTGTTTTTTTTTTTTTTTTTCAGAGTTTCTGTCTCTTTTTTGAAGTAATCTTTTGCTACCTGTATTTGCTCTCTTATATCTTTGTTGTAGTGGTCAATTCTTGCCTGCATTTGCTCATTTAGGTCATTCTTTGATTCACAGATCATTTTAATTATGAACCTTCTGAACTCCTTCTCTGACATTTCATCAACTTTTCTGAGCATGGGTTCTGTTATTGTATTTGTTTGGGGTACTTTCCTCCCTTGTATTTTCATGTTGTCTATTTGCCTTACTTCCTTGCAGTGTCGATATGAGATATTACAGTTTCTTCCCTATATTCTTATAATATCCTTGCAGGTTGTCTGTGCCTCCCCTTAGTGTTAGGCTATCAGAACCTGCCATTGTTCCTCAAAGTATGCTACCTGGGGCTGGGTCCACGCAGATTGGTGTGGGTCAAACTGGTTGACTCTGAGCTCCCGCAGTGGTCTAATGGTTGGAAAAGGCAGTCCTTTGAGCGGAGGTCAGTGAAGCTGTCCTAGACTTGCCTGAGCTCTGCGGTTGTGGGCGGGGCTGACCTGGGCCCACCTGTGTTTGGGTAGAGATTGGCGGAACTTCCCTGAACCTGGCCACACTCGAGGGAATGTCGGCGGGACTGACCTGGGGCTGGTGGCACTCCGATGTAGGACCCCAGGACTGTCCTCAGCCTGCTTGAACTCAAGCAGAGTTGGGGGTCTGTCTTTGCAGGCTCCTGCTCTGGGGCAGAGGTTGGCGGGACTGGCTGGAGCCTGGTCGAACACCAGTGGGGGTCAGTGGGACTGACCTGGGGCTGACCGCGGTAGGGTGAAGGTCAGCGGGACTGACCTGGGCCCACCTGGACTCAAGCAGAGTTGGCGGGTCTGTCCTTGCTGGCTCCTGCTCTGGAGGTCAGCAGGACTCTCTTTTCTTTCTTTCTGTTTCTCTCTTTCTTTCCTCTTTCCTTCCTTCCTTTCTTTCTTCTTTTTTCTTTTGTTATTGGAGATGGGGCATTTTATAAATGAGCTACATTCCCAGCAACCCCTTTTATATTTTTATTTTCAGACAGAGTCTCACTAAATTGCCCAGGCTGGCCTCCGACTTGTGATCCTCCTGCCTTAGCCTCCAGAGTCACTTGGATTACAGGTTTGTGCCACCATGCCCAGCATTTCATTAATTCTTCCTTGGCAAACTAGACTGACCATACTGACTTGGAATTCTATTGTTCTTTTTATAGACTCTATGAAATCCCAGTGTCTGGGAAAGACTACACTAGAGAAAGCAGAAAGCTATAAACAGCTGAGTGCCTGTTTGAGAGTAAGTGGGCAGGTACCTTTAGTGGATGATTTTGAGACTGCAGTAAAAATTCCTGCTCATAAATAGCCCTCTTCCCACCATACCCAGTTTATTCTGAGCAGCCCTTGTTTTATAAAAGCCAAATCCACTAAAGGAACACCCCTTTGATTTGAGCAAAACGGCTGAGAACTGTTTCTTTTAAAAGGTGCTTTTCAAGTGGGCCTCTTGTGAGCATGGGCTGGATAGGAAAAGCACCCTGGGTGTCATGCTTCTTTCTTCCACCAGCACGATGTCTTAGTCTATTTGGGCTACTATAACAAAACAACTTAGACCAGGTTAATTATTGTTCACAGTTCTGGAGACTGAAAAGTCCATGGTCAAGGTGCTTGTAGATTCAGTCTCTGATGAGAGCTCATTCTGTTCTCCAAAACAGTGCTTTCTTGCCCTGTCCTCACATGGTGGAAGGGTCAACCTAGCTCTCTGGGGTCTCTGTTTTGAGGACACAATCCCATTCACAATGGTGGAACCCTCATAACCTAATCACCTCCCCAAAGGTTCCACCTCCAAATGCCATCACTTTGGGGTTAGATTTTAACATAAAAATTTGGGGAGTGGGGTATAGGCATTCAGACCATACATAGCACAGAGACTACTTAATTTTCTTGGAAGGAGTAGAAAATTCCTGCTTAAAGAGTTTCATTTACAGGGCTGGGGTCGTGGCTCAGCGGCAGAGCACCTGCCTCACACGTGTGCGGCCTGGGTTTGATCCTCAGCACCACGTAAACATAAATGCATTGCATTGTGTACAACTAAAGTAAATAAATAAATATTCTTAAAAAAAAAGAGTTTCATTTACAGAAGTTTAGAGCAAGGCAGCAAGAATTTCTGGATAGAGTGATGGATAAGAGGTGAGGAGAGGGAGGGGAATGGGGCAGCTGAGGGAACAGGGCTGCCAAGAATATTATCAGTAATGGGGATACCCAGAGTGAAGTTGACCAAAGAGAGGGTAAAAGAATGGGGAAGGCAAATTTCACCTGTTGATCTACCTTGAAGCAAAAACCCAACCCAAAATAGACACAAAAACCACACACCCAAGGCCTGGCAAGGTGGCGCACGCCTGTCATCCCAGCACTTGGGGGGCTGAGGCAGGAGGATCTCGAGTTCAAAGCCAGCCTCAGCAATGGCGAGGCACTTAGCAACTCAATGAGACCCTGTCTTTAATAAAATACAAAAAAGGGCTGGGGATGTGGCCCAGTGGTCAAGTGCCCCTGAGTTCAATCCCTTGTACTAAAAACAAAACAAAACAAAACAAACAAACAAAAAAAGACCCACACACCCACCATCACCACCAAACTCTCACAAGGTCATCAGAGATGGGCCAGTTTCTACGTAGACGTAGCAGATATGCTGATGGAATTTCTACAGTTTCTCTAACTCAGAAAGAGTAGGGTCACGAGGCTGCCTCTCTGGCTATCGTCAGGTGATTGGAATGACAGATGTAACAGCTACAGGTGATCCCAGGTGTTCCCCTGCCCACACTTCACTTCACTCAGCCCTACAGAGCAAAATTAATCTGGTACCACGGCTACAAAAAGAGTATCGTCATGTAAGTGGTAGCTTAGAAGATAGTTTGCCCAGTGATGCACTAACCATGACCCAGGGAGGCCTCCATTGGGTGGGGCTGACCTCATCTTTATTGTCCCCCAGGTGAGTCATGAATCATTGCAGGCAGTAAACTTTTGACACATTTTATAGCCAACAGCATTTGCTACCATGATAGTAAAATTACCCCCTCATTGCTAGGTAGCTAAGAAGTTAAAAGCCACCTTTATGCAGCTTTAGAGCAGCATGAAAGATTGAAAGATCGTAGGTGATTAAAGTCTCTGGGACTATGTTGCAATGTAATGCTGTAATGGGTTTATTGTTTCTATTGTATACTGGCTTTTTTTTTTTTTTTTTGTCCTGAACCAGTTAGTGTGGAAATTAGTGATGGTCAAGGTCAAATCTGGTAACATTCACATCTGTTTTTGAATAAGGATAGGTTTCTGGTTGGCAAAAGAGATAATAGTCCAGGAATATTATATCACTGTGAGAGATGTGATCCAAGGACAGAGACCAAATTTATATTGTTTTCTTGACTTGTTGAGGAGGCGGGGATTGAAGTATTTGCAGATTTTTAAATACGAGCAGGCCTCTTGACTTCAAAAAACCAAGAAGATGCCCTCAGAGTCTATCTGCCTCCTTGGAGTGTGCTTGAAGTTTGGCAATATAGTAACAAGTCAGACGCAGCTCCTGTTCTTAGGGGTTTCACAAGAAGGGGTATAAGATTCCGTTTGTGCATAACTCTAGGAAAATGATGGCGTGCTGCAGAGAGATACGAGGAAGTGAGAAGGGAGAGGTTTCTGTCGGCTGGGACGGGGAGGACAGCTTCACGGCACATGTAGGGTTTGCATTGAACTTTCAGGGATACGAAATACGACCTAAAAACATTTCTTAGCCATTAAGTAGGGCAGATCAAGATGTAGCACATTTCTTTTAGATGAAACGAAGTGCGTATTTGAAAAAGCACAGGGCTTTTTCTGTGGGATCCTCCCGGGCAGATGGAACACGGGGTTTCCTGTGATGCCTATTGCAGTGTTTGGATGGAAGACAGGATGGACTTAAGCTCTGAGCAGCTTTGAAAATCAGACCCAAGAGTTTGATTTTTATTCTACATGTTATTGCTGCAGAAAGACACTTTTGTTTGCCTACCCAACAGATACGATGCCCTTTTATCTTTGCTAACAGGGCCATAATGATCATGAGCTTCACATTTTGTCATCTGGGAGGCTTTATAAAGTGTTGCTGCAGGTGTTTGGTTAGAAAAATGGGGCAGCAGGATGATTAGTCCTTTATATAACCCTGGAGACCGAATGGAAAGACTTTAGACACCCAAAAATCAAAACGAAGCCTGTGAAGAGTGGTAGAAATAGGACACACCTGAAACCCTCCAGAATCAAAAGCATGCTCAGAAGCCACTGCACAAAATCCCAGGAAGACAACAAGCATCCTGATTATGACAAATGATAACAACACATTTAGTTCAATTTGCACGGTTCTAATGGACAGCTTAACTCCACCATTGTAAGCTACCTGGTACCGAAAACCGGGAGGAAAACTCTCGGAGGCAGAATAAAGCTTTTACTACTTTTACTTCTACTTTCTTAGAGCTAGCTTAGAGAGGGAAAGAAAGATTTTTAGAGAGAAAGATTAAAGAGAGCTTTTCTTCTTGTCTTAGCTTAGAGAGAGAAAGAAAAATAGAGAGAGCTTAGCTTTGAGAAAGATTATTTTTTAGAGCTTCTTCTTTCTTCTTCTTTCTTCTTTCTTCCTCGGGAGCCTCGGCCTAACTCTGACCAGCCATTACTTCTTCTATCTGGTTTCTCTTCTTGTAACCGCTCTGCCTATGTTCTGGCTGCTCTGATTCTCCGACCCGAACTCTTCTTCTGACCGACCGAGCTACTGCACAACTGACTGAATGAATTCTCCGTTCTCCTAACTCGGACCGCTTTCACCCGGTTATATACCTTCAGCTTTGCGGGTGCCTACAGGTGCGTCACATACATATCAGGTGGAACTTATGGCTTCCAGCTAGCTGCAACAGCCCTTCCTAATTAGGGCTCCTTCACACCATGGAACTAAAAGGGTGGATGTATGGCTTCTTGTTCCATTAATTGAGGAAATAAGAAGAAGGTTCTTCCTTGAGCCTTCCAAGGAAGCAAAGTCCTGCTGCCACTTTTTTTTTCCTCTGTGAAAATGGTAAGTTTATTGGCTTAAAAATGACTGCATTCTAGCCAGGCGCAGTGGTGCACGCCTGTAATCCCAGCACTTGGGAGGCTGAGGCAGGAGGATCGTGAGTTCAAAGCCAGCCTCAGCAATGGCAAGGCACTTAGCAACTCACTGATACTTGTCTCTAAATAAAAAATACAAAAAAAAAGGGCTGGGGATGTGGCCCAGTGGTCGAGTGCCCCTGAATCCCCAGTACAAAAAAAAAAAAAAAAAAAAAAAAGAGTGCATTCTTCTTGTATTTTAAAATAATTTGCACACTTCATTGTATTCCCACACAGCAGAAGCATTGGAAATGAGAAGACAGAAAAATGTATGGCGTTAACACCGCCACACAGTTGGTACAGACCAGCCTCCGACTCTGTCGGCCCTGAGTAGGTGGATGAGCTGTTTGCTTGGAAGGCTTTAACTTCTAGCATCACTCCAACTCCTGGGGGACACTGGGCTTCTTGGTCATCTGAACCCTTAGGACAGGACAAGACTTCAATGAGAGAGCCTAAAATGCTTCAAATAATTGTAAGCATTCCATGGTGATTCTCCATGAAGAAGGCTCAGAGGCAGGAAAGTAACCTGTTCTTAGTTCTCTTTTTATACACTGTTATGATTTAAATATTTAAAATTTTATTTTGATGCAGGGTCTTGCACAGTTGCTTAGGGAAACTTTTTTTTTTTTTTTTTTTTAATAGCTAGGAGCCAGCAAGGTGGTGAATGTCTGTAATCCCAGCAACTAGGGAGGCTGAGGCAGGAGGGTGGCAAATTCAAGGCCAGCTTCAGCAACTTATTGAGGCCCTGTCTCAAAATAAAATTTTATCTGGGTGTGGTGGCGCATGTCTGTAATCCCAGCACTTAGGAGGCTGAGGCAGGAGGATCACTAGTTCAAAGCTAGCCTCAGCAATGGGGAGGCACTTAGCAACTCAGTGAAACCCTGTCTCTAATAAAAATATAAAAAAGGGCTGGGGATGTGGCCCAGTGGTCGAGTGCCCCTCAGTTCAATCCTGGTACCAAAAAAAGAAGAATTTTTTTTTAAAGGGCTGAGAATGTTGATCAGTGGTTAAGCATCCCTGGGTTCAATCCCCAGTACCAAAATAAATAAATAAATAAAGACAGCCAGGAAGATATCTGGTCAAATGAGAGTTTATTCTGGAGACGCCTGGCTTGCTAGAAAGTTCCACCTGGTCCAATCCTGTTGCCACTGCATTGTATAACATGGGCCCCGATTTGGGACATCTTTAGAACCTGTGAGAAATACTCTAGAAGTCCTTCCTGGATGGTAAGCAACACTTTTTGAAACAGGCTAAAGATGTCTGGATACTAGGACATTGCAGATCCACGACCTGGAGCATCGGAGGTGGTGATTATAGCTCTTCAAGTCTGCAATAAAAAAAAAAATGGCCTCCAATAAGACTACATTGGAAAAAATGGGAAAGAACAGAATGGAAAGAGTAAAAAACGTTGAAGAGGCAGAGCCTGAAGAATTTGTGGCGGAAATAGTACTGGACCGACGTGTAGTAAATGAAAAGGTGGAATATTTCCTAAAGTGGAAGGGATTTACAGATGCTGACAATACTTGGGAACCTGAAGAAAATTTGGATTATCCAGCGTCAATTGAAGCATTTCTTAATTCTCAAAAAGCTGGTGAAGAAAAAGATGGTACCAAAAGAAAAACTTTATCTGACAGTGAATCTGATGATAGCAAGTCAAAGAAGAAAAGAGATGCTGCTGACAAACCAAGAGGCTTTGCCAGAGGTCTTGATCCTGAACGAATAATTGGTGCCACAGACAGTAGTGGAGAATTGATGTTTCTCATGAAATGGAAAGATTCGGATGAAGCAGACGTGGTGCTGGCAAAAGAAGCAAATATGAAGTGTCCTCAAATTGTAATTGCTTTTTATGAAGAGAGACTAACTTGGCATTCTTGTCCAGAAGATGAAGCTCAGTAACTATTTGCATTGTTTTTTTTAATATATATCTGTATCTATCTATCTATATATATAAAATCTGGGGCTTGGTTTTTGATTTACTAGTGTGAAAAAGTAACTACATTCTAATGAAAATCAAGTTTGATATGTTGGTTTTGAAAGTAGTATTGGGGAGTTGTTGGGTTTTATTTTTTTTGTTTTGCATCAATAGCACTGGTTACTTTGAACAAATAAAATCTTTCTGTAGTTGCTTCCTTTATCAGAAAAAAAAAAAAGATGTCTGGATAATAAAGCAGAGAGTCTGGATAATAAAGATGAGGGTGTGGCATTAGCAAGGAGACTGAGCTTTAAGGCTGGGGTCCAATCTGGAGAAACGGCAGCTTCCCCTCCAGATCTGAAGAGCTTGCTCCCACTGAAGTCCAAGACTAAGTGCTTTATATAGTCACATCGCCTATGTGGGCTAAGAATTAGAATGCTTTCTTGGGTGGAAAATATTTTACATGCTCTTGCTGAAGCCAAGTGCCTCAAGGAAAAAACGTTTAAAAGAAAGGAGTTTCCACAGTCTCCTGCCTCGGGGTGTTTTTGAGGACAAACATATAAAAAGACAATAGGTACTTACTGAATTCTGCTTTCCTTTTTCCTCTTCCCTTCTCATGAAATGGGAATGGAGTCTAAAATTTCAGGTGCCACACCCCAAAACGCCTCTTCTGGTTCTCTTCCTAGGTTCCTTCATGAAACCAGGACACAGGCAATCCAGCTGCAAGAAGAGAGACCCACAGTGTATTTCCCGAGGAGGAAGCCTTAGAGTTCTGGTGAAAACCCATACTCCAAGGCAAAGTTCACAACATCTTGATTTTGGACTTGCAGAACCCAGAGCCCTGAAGAAAAAATTTCTGTTGTCACTGAGTTTGTGGTAATTTGTTAAGGCAGTCCTAGGAAACTAGGACAGGGACCAAACACTGCAATTAAAAAGACTGAGATTATTGTGCTGGAGGAGAAGCAACTGCAGGCTGTTTATATGACACATACTTTATTCTTTTTATGTTTTAAAAATTAGCTTATCTTGAGGCAGAGTTGAATGTAAAATAAAATGGAGAATAATAAAGTGCGAAACAGAAGAGAATGTGGAGAATAATCAACAAATTCTAACAGTGGTCCACTTTATGCTCTGAATGTAGCCCTGGCTTGTCTACCACTGCAACTTATTTTTAAAATGGACATGTTTCTTTCTCTTCCTCTCTCCCTGCTCCTCCCTAATCTCAGGTGGAATTATCTGTCCTTGAGTATACACCTACCATAGGAACGAGTCATACAGATTTTGGGGATGGTACCAGAAGATCTCAGAAATGACTGTCTCCCCAATTAAGTGAATCACAACTCCAACAGAGAACACCTGGAATGTAGGCTTTGAATCGCCTCTTTAAAAGCCCCCTGTTCCTCTTGATGGGCAGAATCACAGCCTCTGGGACAGGAGTCCCCTGTGTTTCTCCTTTGCTGGCAAAGTAACAAACCCTCTTTTTCCTTTTTCGCAAAACCGTGTCCTTGTGATTGGATTGGCACCAGGGAGAAGGACTGAGCTTTCAGCAACAAACCAACAGAGGCTGCTACGGCTGTTAGGGTTAGGTCAAGCAGACTTCAGGTGCTGCCTATGAGGAAATGGGTGAAATAGCTGGTCAACAGAAACTCACAACAAGTGTCCTGAAGCATGCACTACTAGTAAAGTAGCTTTAAGCCATGCGAAGCTAAAGAGGTAAATCAACAGACCACATTGTAGATGAAAAATCAGTAACAAGGACATGGTTTTAAGAAAAAGGAAAAAGAAGGTTTATTGTTTTGCCAGCAAAGGAGAAACACAGGAGAATCACAGCCTTTGGGACAGGAGTCCCCTGTGCTTCTCCTTTGCTAGCAAAACAATAAACCTTCTTTTTCCTTTTTTCTCAAAAAAAAAGATAGGAAACACAGGGAACTCCTGTCCCAAAGGCTGTGATTCTGCCCATCAGCGGGAACAGGGGGGTATTAAAGAGGTGATTCAGAGAAAATAAGATTAGGGAGGAGAGATCAGGAAAAGAAAGGTTAGGGAAAAGAAGATCTGGGAGGAGAAGGTCACAGAGAAGAAGGTTGAGCAAAAGAAAAAAACCTTGTAAGTTTCAAAGCCACAAGGGATATAGTCACAGTACCCAGTGAACGCCTGTTACAACATCATAGCTAGGATGTTCACAGCAGTCCTTTCTCAGTAACTGATAGAATAAGCAGGGGAAAAACAAATTCACTACACATAAAGGATTTTGAAAAAAAAATTGAGCAACAGGACTGACCAACTTTTTTTTTTTTTTTTTGTGGTACCAGGGATTGAACTCAGGGGCACTCGACCACTGGGCCACATCCCCAGCCCCCCCCTTTTTTTTTTTTTTTTTTTGTATTTTATTAGAGACAGGGTCTCACTGAGTTGCTAAGTGCCTCGCCATTGCTGAGGCTGGCTTTGAACTCGCGATCCTCCTGCCTCAGCCTCCCAAAGTGCTGGGATTACAGGCGTGCGCCACCGAGCCGGGCTAGGACTGACCAACTTTGTCTTAATGACCGATATCAATATGCATTGAATATAGATAGCCCTGGTGGCTCTGCCACTGCAACTGATTTTTAAAACAGACTTCTTTCTTTCTCTTCCTCTCTCCCTGCTCCTCCTAGTCTCTCCCCAACCCTAATCTCAGGGGAAATTGGATTACCTTTCTTCCCTATCCTAGGTAGAGTTATCTGTCTTTAAGCATATGCTCACCCCCACAGGAACAAAGTAATTCAGACTTTGGGAATAACAGAAGATCTTAGGAATGATTATCTCTCAAATTAACAATGGAATTACAACTCTGGCAGAGAACGTGTGGAATTTAGACTTTGAATCACCCCCTTTAAGATCCCTCTTCCCCCTGATGGGCAGAATCACAGCAGTCCCCTGTACTTCTCCTTTGCTAGCAAAGCAATAAATCTTCTTTTTCCTTTTACTCATAACTGCATCCTCAGGGCTGGGGTTGTGGCTCAGTGGTAGAGCGCTCGCCTAGCACGTGCGCGGCCTGGGTTTGATCTTTAGCACCATGTAAAAATAAATACACGCATTGTGTACAACTAAAATAAATAGATATTAAAAAAAAAAAAAAAAAAAAACCTGCATCCTCAGTACTGGAATGGCTTCAGGGACAAGGACCAAGCTTTCAGCAACAAAATGAGTAAGGAGATCAACCACAGCAGAAAAATCACTCTCACCCCCCAACAGGTAGATGTCCATGTCTTCCCAAACACTGGCAGATTTTTGATTTACTTTGTTTGCAAGGAGATGCCTCTTTGCTCTAAACTAAACAGACTTTCTATAAGGATCCAGGGATAGCTGCAAGTTTCCCACTTTTTTTTCCTATTCCCCACTGTTATGGTGGCACGACATTAGCACCAAAGGAAAGAGAAAGAGACCAGGACACTCAGGACCTACGTGGTAAAGAAATACATAAGGTCTGCAAGATCAGATTAACTACAACAAGGATCTGGAGGAGGCGTGGGGAATAGTGATCGAGAGGACAAAGCAACTGGAGCACCGTAGCCAGGGTGGTTGATAACCAAGGTGAGGAGTCAGAGTCCAGTCCAGGATGGCCTTGCTCCTCTCCCTTGAAGCAGGGGAGAGGCGAGGCTGTAAAACAGAAACCGAGATAAGGTTTGGGCCTGTGGAACATTAAGGGCGGCAGACCAGGGGTTAAGGATGTGGACTTTGATATTTTCTATTTTAAATGAATGGGATGGATTCAAACTAAAAAGCTTCTCAGCAAAAGAAACAATCAGTGAGGTGAATAGAGAGCCTACTAATTGGGAACAAATTTTCAGATAGAGCACTAATCTCTAGAATACATAAAGAATGTAAAAATCTTAACACCAATCTGGGCAAGGTGACGCAAGCCTGTACTCCCAGCACTTGGGAGGCTGAGGCAGGAGAATCGCAAGTTCAAAGCCAGCCTCAGCAATGGTGAGGCACTTAGCAACTCAGTGAGACCCTGTCTCTAAGAAAATACAAAAAAGGGCTGGAAATGTGGCCGCCCAGTGGTAGAGTGCCCCTGAGTTAAATCCCTGTACCAAACCAAACCAAACCAAACAAAACAAAAAATCTTAACACCAAATAAACAAATAACCCAATCAATAAATGGACCAAGGAACTGAACAGATACTTCTCAGCAGATGATATACAACCAATCAACAAATACATGAAAAAATGTTCAACCTCTCTGGCAATTAGAGAAATGAAAATCAAAACCACTCTAAGATTTCATCTCACACCAGTCAAAATGGCAGCTATTAAGAACACAAACAACAATAAATGCTAGAGAGGATGTGGAGAAAAAGGCACACTCATACATTGTTGGTGGGACTGCAAAATGGTGCAGCCAATATAGAAAGCAGTATGGAGATACCTTGGAAAACTTGGATTGGATCCACCTTATGACCCAGGTATCCCACTCCTTGGTCTTTACCCAAAGGTCTTAAAAACAGCATACTACCAGGACACAGCCACATCAATGTTTATAGCAGCACAATTCACAATAGCTAAACTGTGGAACCAACCTAGATGCCCTTCAGTAGATGAATGGATAAAGAAAATGTGGTATATACACACAATGGAATATTACTCAGCAATAAGAGAGAATAAAATCATGGCATTTGCAGGAAAATGGATGGAGTTAGAGAATATAATGCTAAGTGAAGTTAGCCAATCCCCAAAAGCCAAATGCCAAATGTTTTCTCTGATATAAGGAGGCTGATTCATAGTGGAGTTGGGACAGGGAGCATGGGAGGATTGGAGGAATTCTAGAAAGGTCAATGGGGAGGGAGGGGAAGGGAGGGGCAAGGGGGTAAAAAAAAAAGATGGCGAAATAAGATGGACATCATTACCCTACGTGCATGTATGAAGACAAAAAATGGTGTGAATATAATTTATATACAACCAGAGATATGTAAAAATGTGCTCTACAAGTGTAATATGAATTGTAATGCCTTTTGCTGCCATATATAACCACTGAGGAAAAAAAAAAAAAAGAATGTGGACTTTGGAGTCACTGCCTGAATTTGAGTCTAGCTCCCCCCCTTACTGGTTGTGTGACCTTGAAAAAGGTCTTAACTTCTCTGAGCCTCATCCTCCAACTGAAAAGTTGAAATGACGATGGTACTAAGTCATGAGGTTGTTGAGAAGATCAAACAAGTTGATAAGGTGGTTGTGCTCCAGTCTCCCACTGTTTACTACTTCTGGGAGGAAGCATGGGGGTCAGGGGGACTGCTCCAGATGCCCATGCCCAGCAGTGGAGAGTGTGGGTACAAAGGTGAGGGCAGGTCAGAAGCTCCCTGGTCGGTGGACTTCTGGACCGTCTCCATAGCTTCAGAGAGCCCCAGGCTCGTGGACTCTGCAGAGTCCCTTGGAAAGTGAGTAAAACCCTACCCTGGGGAACAGGAACGTTCCCCACCAGGCTTACTAGATTCCTCCGTCACCTTCCCTTCAGTGGACACTATTGGTGTTTTAAACCTAAAACTCCCTTCCCCTGATCACAAAGGCCCAGAATAATTGCAGCTTTATGTGTAATAGGTAAAAACTGGAAACAACCTAACTCTCCGTCAACAAGTGAACGGGCAGGTTAAGCATGGGATATTTGTTTGATGAATACTCTGTGGCAGTTCAAATAAATGAGTTGGTTTGACAGGGAGCACACAGAGAGGCTCACGGAAGCCTCATGGTTAGTGAAGAGTAAGCCAGAAAAAGGAACACTTTTACACCATTGGCAGGATTGTAAATTATGGAAATCAGCGTGGGCATTCCTTAAACGACTAGGCATGGAACCACCACATGACCCAACTATACCACTCCTTGGTATTTTTCCCAAAGAATTAGCCCTCATCCTGCAGTGATACATGCATACCAATGTTTATAGCAGCACAATTCGTAACAGCCAAACTATGGAACCAGCTTAGGTGTCCATCAACAGATGAATGGATAAGGTAAATGTGGTATATTAACACAACAGAGTTTTATTCAGCCATAAAGAAAATAAAATTATGTCATTTGCAGGTAAATAGATGGAATTTGAGAACATCATGGTATAACAGGGGTTTCACTTGATGCTTTGACTATATCCCTGTGGCTTTGAAACTTAAATGTGTTTTTCTTTTTCCCAATCTTCTTTTCCCTAAACTTCTCCTCTCTGATCTTCTTTTCCCTAACCTTCTCCTTCCTGATCTGACTCCTCTCTACTCTTATTTTCCCTAAATCACCTCTATAAGAGCCCTCTGTTCCTATAGATGGGCAGCATCACAGCCTTTGGGACAGGAGTCCCCTGTGTTTCTCCTTTGCTAACAAAGTAATAAATCTGCTTTTTCATTTTTCTCAAAAACCGGGTTCTTATTGTTGGATTGGCATCAGGGACAAGGACGAGCTTTCGGCAACAATGTTAAGTGAAATAAGCCAAATTCAAGAGGCAAGGGCTGTATGTTTTCTCTTATATGTAGAAGCTAGAGAGGAAAAAGGAAAAGAAAGGTGGGGAGATCTCACGAAAATCAAAGAAAAATCAGTAGAGGAAAGGGGTAGGGGAAGGAGGAGGAAAGGGAAAGGAGAAATACTGTGGAGTGATATTGGCCAAATTACGTTGACATATACATGTATGAATATGTAACAAAATCCCACCATTATGTACAATTATTGTGCACCAATAAAAGATGTAGAAAAATAATAATAAAACGAAGAAGAACAAGCCACAGTGTAAGAAAATTTACAAAAACTTTGAAGTACCCAAAGAGCAATATTACAGTTTTTTGTTCGGTGCTGGGGACTGAATCCATGACATTATATGATAGAGGTAAGTGCTCTATCACTGAGCCACATCCCCAGCCCTTTTAATTTTATTTTGAGACAGGTTCTTGCCCAGTTGCCCAGGTTGACCCTGAACTTGGTGATCTTCCTTGCCTCAGCCTCTGAGTAGTGTACGAAAGAAGGAGCTTCTAGAGAAGTATAGGGGCACAGGCTAGATGGATGGGTACTCAGTGAGACGGGATGGGACTGGGAGCAAATGGGACTCAAGTTTCACCTCTAACATTCAATTCCGTTATTAAATGTCTGGAACAAAAACAACAGTTAATTCTTGGTCTGGGGAGGGCCATTATTTTGCTGTACTTTTCCCTTTTTAAAAAAACTTTCATGTCCATTGTGGAAATTGAGGGGAAAAAAAAGCATTTTCAAAACTAACTAGTATTCAGATATAATCATATAATCATTTTGCCCCACTCTGATGTGTGTAGATGTGCATTTGAAATGGCACTGTACATACAGTCTTGTAAAATGATTTTTGAATGTTATGTGTTATACTTTCTCATATCATTAAATTTTTTTTTTTTTTTTTTTTGTACTGGGGATTGAACTCAGGGGCACTCGACCACTGGGCCACATCCCCAGCCCTTTTTTGTATTTCATTAGAGACAGGGTCTCACTGAGTTGCTAAGTGCCTCGCCATTGCTGAGGCTGGCTTTGAACTCATGATCCTCCTGCCTCAGCCTCCCAAGTGCTGGGATGACAGGCGTGCGCCACCGTGCCCGGCCATTAAATGTTCTTCAAAGACAAGATTGTCAGCTTTTCTGCCTACTCTCCCACTCCTCAAAAGCTTGCTGCGGGCTCCTGCCAAGCCAACACTGTCTTCCTCTAGCTGCCACTGTGACCATCTACCATCAACCACCAGGAGAGGCTTTTCTGTATTTACAATATCCAGGAGACCCTGGCCAAGCAGTGCCTGGAGGTGGTAGGGGAGACGATCAGCAGGACAGAGGGTAACACTGAGGGCTCACTCATGGTGGAAATGCCTGGGCTCAAGTGCCCGGGAGTGAAGGTTCTGGAAGCACAGTGAGCCCTGCTGTTGCAATCCTGAACCATTACTAGCAAGGAATTAGCTTCAGAGGAGAACTACAAGAAGCACATGGAAGAAAGAGTGCATGAAATCAATCAAAGGTATAGTTGAAGACTAGAGACCAGACAGGGTTAAGACTTCTGACAGAGGCTGCAGAACAAAATAGGCGCGTCCTTGCTAACTTCAAAACCACCAGATGGGCCGGGCACAGTGGCGCATGCCTGTAGTCCTAGCAGCTTGGAGGGCTGAGGCAGGAGGATTATGAGTTCAAAGCCAGCCTTAGCAATGGCGAGGTGCTAAGCAACTCAGTGAGACCCTGTCTCTAAATAAAATCCAAAATAGGGCTGATAGGGCTGGGGATGTGGCTCAGTGGTTGAGTGCCCCTGAGTTCAATCCCTGGTAAGCAAAACAAAAACAAAAACAAAAACAAAACCCACCATATGGGTGTTAGTGAAACAAGGATCCAGGTGGCGTGGCTATTCTCTGAGATGACTGTGAAGATGGTGTCGCCCCATATAGGCTTCTCTTTAAGGATGGTTTAGAGATGGGAAGATGTGAGCAGATTTCGGCGGTGACTTTGGATCTGCCACCTGTCATCCCTGGCTGCTGCTTGTCATCCACACGACCAGGCTCAAGACAAACGGGTCTGATCTAGCACTGAGCCCTTCCTGTATTTTGACCATGATTGATTTGGAGTGGATGAATTGCTTTTTAAATAAAAAAAAAAAGTGTGTCATGTATGTTGTCTAAAAATAAAACACATTTCAACCCCAAAGATGATTATTAGAGGCTACAAAACGATTCCTCTTTTGCACATACTAAAATCTATTCTGTTTCCACCTTTTGGTCACTGAAAATAATGGGGCTGTGAATATTGTATATTTCTGATTATTTCCTAAGATAAATTTCTAGGAAGAGAACTATAGTTCAAATGTGTGTTCCTTATTTAAGAGGACTGACATCTGTTGACAAACTGGTTTTCTGAAAGGTTAGAGCACTTCACTCGCTCACTCGTCAGGGGTAGATGAGATGCTTACTGATTTTAAGGTCCTTTAACTGGATATGAAGACTCCTAGGCTCACCCCATCTGTGTGGCTAATTTGTTTTTCCTGGTCCCCTGGGCCTGTTTTCTTTTGGATTTCCTCTCGCAGTAGTTCAAAACTCAGGAAGGGTGTGGCTTCTGGCTGCAGCTCAGCCTTGGTGGGCGATTTCCCTAATATTTGCTCCTGTGGAAACCTCAGAGCCAGTTCCCTCCCTGTGATGAATTCAGTCACTTCCAGTCACTAGGCTGAAGGGCTGTCTTGTCACCACTCACCACCTCCTACACTGCGGCTAACACACAGACTACAGTCTTCCTTCACGGAGGAAGGACAACCTGTTATTTTGTAGTTGTGGCTGTCTTGTATCAATAGGAAGCCAGGGACAATATTCTCAGCAAAAAGCATGCATTCCTCCTAAGTGGCCCTCTCTTTCTAAATGCAATAATCCAGCTCTGATGTTCCACTGTAATTGGCAAAAGTCTCTTCTAAATGGGAATACCTCCCCATGTCCAAAACTGATTCTAGATAAGAGGCTATTGATGAGTATCATATGGATCAGTGGGGGTAGGGGAGGGCTAATGGTTTAGTCCCAGCCTATTAATTTACATATTAATTCCCAGGGTGTTTATAGAAATATCTCCGAACTATTTTTTTTTTTTTTTTGGTACCGGGGATTGAACTCAGGGGCACTCGACCACTGGGCCACATCCCCAGCCATTTTTTGTATTTTATTTAGAGACAGGGTGTCACTGAGTTGCTAAGTGCCTCGCCATTGCTGATGGCTGGCTTTGAACTCGTGATCCTCCTGCCTCAGCCTCCCAAGTGCTGGGATGACAGGCGTGTGCCACTGCGCCCGGTGTTCTATTCAACATTTTAAAGTAAAAAGGTAGCTGCCTTTCCCTGTTCTCAGGATAAATAACTACATTCTGACCGTGAGCCACAGGCCCACCTGGTTGTTTTTTGTTTTTTTATTTTTATTTTTATAATTTTTAATATGTACAACTCATAGTGCATGTATTTAGCATCTTTTTACATACAACTGTATACAAAGTATATTCGTATAATTCAGGTCTTCAATCATGCATTTGGGAAAATGATATCCATCTCATTCAACCACCTTTCTTTTTTTTTTTTTTTTTTCTTTTCTCCCCCTCCCTCCCCCCTTGCTCCCTCCCTTACCCTCCCTTCCCTTTGACCATTCTAGTGTTCCTCTAGTCCTCCTATGTACCCCACCCCATCCAACAATACTCAATGTTTGTAGCTACGTAATTCACAATAGCTAGGTTGTGGAACCAACCTAGATGTCCCTCAGTAAATGAGTGGATTAAGAAAATGTGGTATATACGCACAATGGAATTTTACTCAGCAATAAAAGAAAATAAATTAATGGCATTTGCAGGTAAATGGATGAAGTTGGAAGACATAATGCTAAGTGAAGTTAGTCTCAAAAATCCAAGTACCACCTGGTTTTGTTTCATGCTAATTCTCCTCTTCCGGCCTCCTTGCCCTCTTCCTTGACCTCAAACACAGCACATTTCCCCAGCCTCAGGATCTTTGCACATGCTGTTGCCTTGATGTACAACAGTCTACTTCTTCCTGGAGATGGCTCCTAACTGAGCAGATGCCACCCCAGCTCTCTCCCTTACCCTGCCTCACCGGTATCATTGAGAAGGACTACAGCTTCACATCTTCAGGAAAGGTCTTTGGTGCCTCTGACTGTGTCTGGACTCTGATTTATAGTATCAGCATCTTGCGGTTTTGCTTGGGATGCTGTGTAGCTTGTGATTCTATGTTTATCTGGGTCAGCAGTGTGTGGTGTCTGGCTCCCCATTGATGTTTGAACCCCGTGAGGGGAGGGACAGTCTTTCCACATAGGCCTGGCTGCCCGCACCAGGACAGGTGGACCACGAGCTTGTGTTACTGTCATTTCACTTTAAGCTTCCTCTAAGCTGTGGGCTATCTCCTCAGTGACATTAATGAGCCCGTGTCTTCTTTTTCTTGCAGCTTTGATCCTTCCCTCTGCCCCCCAGTCTTCAGTGAGATATGGTGAACACAATAGTTGCCAACCGTGTAGATCAACTGAGGAGTTCCGGCCACGGAGGCCGGAGCTGACTTGGACCCTGCCTCCTGCAGGGGCGGGAGGAAGGGAAGAAGCCACCGCTGGGGATCTGGCCCTCTTCGGATCATCTCTGGCTCCTTTGCTAACCAACGAAGGGAAGAAAGGCCCCCTATTTGGTGGGCCTGCACTTGCTGCTTCTCTGTTGTGGGCAGGATGTTAGTATTGTTTTTTCTGTGTTCTCACTGAATAACATGGGAGCATGTTTTATTCTAAGAGACTGCCGCCGGGCGGGCGTTCCCAGCTCCATGGCCCCCACCTGGCCCAGGCCTTCATTACTTCTTGCCTTGTGCTGCCCAATTTAGTTCCCTGACTGCACCAGACTGCACCTCCCCCCCACAGTTGTCCCTTTTTAATTCAATTTAACGCTGTACACTTGAGCACAGAGCTGTCCTTGGAGTCACCCATTCAAGCCACAGAATGTTCATCTCAGTCCTCTGGCCTTCTGCAGAGAGTGGCTAAACCAAAGGTCAGGAGCCACCTCGGTGCTTTTTTTTTTTTTTTTTGGTACTGGGGATTGAACTCAGGGGCACTCGACCACTGGGCCACATCCCCAGCCCTTTTTTGTATTTTATTAGAGACAGGGTCTCACTGAGTTGCTAAGTGCCTCGCCATTGCTGAGGCTGGCTTTGAACTCGAGATCCTCCTGCCTCAGCCTCCAAGTGCTGGGATTATAGGCGTGTGCCACCACGCCCGGCTTTTTTTTTTTTTTTTTTTTTTTTTGTACTGGTACCAGGAATTGAACCCAGGGACACTTAAGCACTGAGCTACAACCCCAGTCCTTTTTAAAATTTTATTTTGGAGACAGGGTCTTGCTGAGGTGCTTAGAGTGTTGCTAAGTTGCTGAGGCTGGCTTTGAACTCGCCATCCTCCTGTCTCAGCTTCCCAAGCTACTGGGATTACAGACTGCGCCATGGCGTCCCGCTAAGGTGCTATTCTTATTATCCTGTACAGAATAAAGTCAATTCCTCTAATTTTTCTGGTGCATGAAGCTTTTGGATGTCAGATCCTTCTGCTCAGCCCTGGCTTATTCCTGACTCCCTGCCTGGCCTCAGTTTCAGGCAAGTCTCAGTCTCCTCTAATTTCTGGAAGAATCTCCCACATGCTCACCTCCCTCAGGACATTGTCTAGGCGAACCCGGCAGCACTTGATTCCTATTGTGGAAGAGTCAGAGGTGCACAAAGCTCGTTTCCTTTCTAGACCATAAACTCCTTGGGAGCAGGGGCTCTCCACCTTATTCATCTCTATACTGTGGTTTTTATAAATAGTGCACATACAGTGAGTCAATTGCCTTTAGTTTATGCAACATCAAAAGGTACATAAAGGGTTTCAACTCAAAGCACTAAAAAGGGTAACAAGGTATCTGTCACATCAATCAAAACTGCAGACAAAATACAAGGTACACAGTGAAGGTACCTTCTTCTATAATAACAATTTCCTTTTTGTGTATGGTATTCCTTTGAACTAGCTTGATGGTGCAAAGGGGCCTTTATGTTTTCTTTTCTTTCTTTCTTTCTTTTTTTTTTTTTTTGTGGTGCTGGGGATCGAAACTAGGGCCTTGTGCATGTGAGGCAAGCACTCTACTAACTGAGCGATATCCCCAGCCCCCTTTTTATTTTCTTATGATTGGAGGAGGCATATACATGCTGTCAGGTTAGGTTTAACCACGTGCCCCTTCATGCACCTCTCCAATGCTCAGAATGCAAACAGCTTCCATTTTTTAATTTTTTAATTTTTTTTTTTTTTTTTTTTTTTTTTTTTTGGTACCGGGCATTGAACTCAGGGGCACTCGACCACTGGGCCACATCCCCAGCCCTTTTTTTTTTTTTTTTTTTTTGTCTTTTATTAAAGACAGGGTCTCACTGAGTTGCTAAGTGCCTCACCATTGCTGATGGCTGGCTTTGAACTCACGATCCTCCTGCCTCAGCCTCCCAGGTGCTGGGATGACAGGCGTGCGCCACCGCGCCCGACTACAGCTTCCATTTTTAAATGGACTCTGGTACTTTTCTGTATGGAGGATGGAATTCAGATGCGAGGTCCAGGAGCTGAAGATAGGATCAGCTCTGGCGGGGTGACCTGGTTTTAGGTCTCTTTCGGGCAGGGTCATGACTTGTTGCCTTCTCAGTTGCAGTTCCTGGGCCATAGTGTGAGGATACCCAACCCCTCAGACTCAAGAACTGGGTTGACTCCACCAGCTTTCAAGAAAATAGGTTTCACAGGGAACTTTTCTAAGCCAATACCTGTCATATCCGAGAGGGGAAACTCATGGTGTTTTAGGGAGCCCTAACAAAATTACTTGGTGAGCTGCATAGTCTATTGAGATTTCCGTATCACATTTCTGGGATCCCTCAAGTTTTTGGTATTTTGTTGAAGGTGATATATATTTTGTTAAATATTTATTTATTTTGCTTTAGTTGTACACAATGCGTTTATTTTTATGTGGTGCTGAGGATTGAACCCGGGCTGGAGGCGAGCGCTCTACCGCGATGAGCCCCAGCCCCAGCCCCGAAAGTGATATTTTTGGCACCTTAAAAATTAAGTTATATACATTTATAATGTCCAAATCCACTTTACATTCATAACTTTATCTTGTAGTAGCACATGTTTCCAAGTTCAGTCACCGAACACTAAGCAATATGGTTCTGCTGCTTCACAGATGACTTTCAAATTTCTTCTAATTATCAAAAAGTCAAAACTGCAATTTTGAATTTTAAAAAATAAGAAAAAAATCCAGAAAACCCCTCTAAGTGTTGGAATAAGATCAAGGATATGGGTTTCAACCTCAGTGTGGAGTCCATTGAAATTGGCGAACTTGAGCAGGCTAGTTTCTCCTCTCGCGGTATCTCTGGTTACAGTAGAGCTGAGACAAAGATGAGGGCCCTAACCCCCTCAGGGATGTGAAGTAGATAAAATAATGTATGGACACATTTTTAGAATAAAGGTCACGTGTAAGTTTGAATTAAATAGTGAGCCTAAATTTTTTTTTTTTTTTTTTTTGGTGCTGTTTCTTCTATGCAGATCCCTTATAAAATATTTCTATCTCAGTGACAGGTGAGAAGTGGCTTATCTGTCAAAACTATTCTCTAAAACTCATTTATCTTTTCCTCCTTCCTGGCATTATCACCTTCGCTTTTGGGTGCTGCAAAAATGGCCTCATTTTCAATGACAGATGCTATGGCAGTTGCTCTGCGTGTTCTATATCACCCGACCCTTGGTAGCTAGGAGCAGATCCCTCTGAGATTGCTTCTCAGCAGGATTTTCCCTCCTTTGGGCTGGCCTCATGGATAATGGTAAGCCCAACTCTTCAGAGCAAGGTGATTTTTCTGATTGGTGCATATTAATTATGAATGGTGAGTTTTGCTGTGGCACATAGGGACACAACTATAATTCCGAACAATTCCACTCTCATTACCTCTCATTACTCTCCTCTCCCTGCTCCTCTTGTCCCCTTCTTCTAACCTACGGTTCTCCCTTCTACTTTCATGACATCTTTATTTTCCACCTGGTCTACCTTATCTCACTAACTTCCACATATGAGAGAAAACATACAGGTCTTGTCCTTCTGAGTCTGGTTAGTTTGGCTTAACATGATGCCCTCTAGTTCCATCCAATTCCTGCATATCACATAATTTCTTTCTTCTTTATGACTAGAACTCCATTGTGTAGCAGAGCATGGTGATACCCGTTTGTAATCCCAGCATCTTGGGAGGCTGAAGGAGGACCACAAGTTCCAGGGAGGCCTGGGCAACTTAGGGAGACCCTAAGCAACTTAGTGAGACCCTGGCTCAAAAAACAAACAAACAAACAAACAAACAAATAAACAAACAAAACACAAAAAAGGGAGGGGGCGGCTGGAGGATGTTGTTCAATGATAAAGCATCCCAGGGTTCAATTCCCAGTGTTACAAAACACGAACAAAACCTCCATTGTGTATATATATATACATTTTCTTTATCCATTCATCTGTTGATGGACACCTAGGTACGTTGCATACCTTGGCTATTGTCAATTGTGTTGTGAGGAACATGGGAATAAGTATATCTTTAAAGTTAGCTGATAGACCAAGGTGTTCTTGAGTCCAGTTTTTCTTGCATTATGTCAACCAGGTGCTAATAAAAATCAACATGTGGGTAACCTCTCATCAAGCCTTAAGATATTCCTGCCTGATGTCTTAGGAGTTATAGAATGAGAAATGTCACCCTTGAGCTCTTTCTTAGTCTTGTGATTATTGTCAAAATAGAGTTATTTGCCTTAGGACTTTTCCAAACCCATTACTTTTCTATAAAAGACTCTCAATTGAAATAATACATTTCCCATTATGTAGTTATTCTCCATGCTGGAGACTCAAAATACTTGAAAAATATTTTAAATTCCTATTCAAGGACCATTTTTAACCATTGTAAAATTCACAAATGGTGATATACGGTGGCTATTTTAATACCATGCTGCCATATTAATAGAATCCAGATGTAATAAGAAAAGAAAGGATCGTATATCTTAATATATTATCCAGTGCCCTTTTAGAAACGCTGAGTAATCTCTGGCAGGAATCAGAGCGACCAGGGATTATTTGAAGAGCAGCGTATGATGTCTAAGGACCTAGAGAAACTATGACCGAGCTTTCCCTCTAAACTGAAGGCATGCCACCTCCACATGGCCTTTGTGGGGATAATGCTTCCTAAGGCTACATTGTCTCATTTGCTTTTTTCTTGTACTTATGTAAAAGAACCTGGCTTGAGAGGTGTTCTCAAATAATCACTGGTGGAATTGTGGAATTTCACCCTGAACCCCTAGCCTGGAAAGCCCAACTTTAAAGGGTTCTAATCCAATCTGCTTCCAGCTTTGCCTAATCCATCAGTGCCACCAACATTGGGGGAGATCTGAAGGCTTATCTGCTTTAAATGTCACCCCTCTCCTGGCTAAAATGCCACCATCATTCAGAACACTATTTTGCAGAATTTTAGAAATTTGAAATACTTAAAATTGTCTTGTAGTGGGGGATTTATTAGTATTACTTGTAAAAAGAAGAAACTGCATGAGTCTATGCAAGTAGCTGGAAAAGGGATCCCCATAAGGGTTTGCTCTAGAAAGTGGGGTTTTCTAAAGCTGAAATTTTTTTAAATTTAAAAATAGTTGATAAGTAAATGTTTAATTTTCTCTCCCCCTCTGGGGGAAGGACTTCCTGGACATTAGGAATATTTTAGAATTATATAGTTATTTTAGTCTCAGGATGTTAGTGACTGAAATAATAAATTCCAATAGGGAAGGAATCTTTCTCTCCAGTTGTAGCAATAAAGGGTTATGGCCTTTGCTCAAGAGGGGAATGAAGATAATGGTAATTGTATCACTGAAATACCTGTTGCCCTTTGTGATTTTATCATGCATTTTAGCAAATTATTTGTATTTGTCCCAGTGTTGGTTGCTCAACTGGTCTGTTTTGCCACAGGCCTAGGTTATTAGTGGCTAGTGGATAAGGAGGACAACTTAAAATTCCTTTACAAACTGTCTTTCAGCACATGGAGAGGTGGGCGTGCAGTCTGTGCTTGCTGGATGAGTCATACCAGATCCCGGCACTGTCACGGAATATCTGTCAGCATTAATGTGTCACAGACCAGGCTCTTGCACTCCCGCAAACTAACACTCAAAGAGAAGCTGTCATGTGTGCATAATGGGACATAGTGGTGCCAAATGAAAAAAAAAAAAAAAAAGTTCTTTTAAAAATTTCTGAGCTCGCACTTACACTTGTGTTACAATTTCATTATGTTTTGAGATGTGTAAGTGAATTAGTAACTATCAAGGGGTATGAAAATTATCCTGAGAGCCGGGCGCGGTGGCGCACGCCTGTAATCTCAGCACTTAGGAGGCTGAGGCAGGAGGATCACGAGTTCAAAGCCAGCCTCAGCAATGGCGAGGCACTTAGCAACTCAGTGAGACCCTGTCTCTAATAAAATACAAAAAAGGGCTGGGGATGTGGCCCAGTGGTCGAGTGCCCCTGAGTTCAATCCCTGGTACCAAAAAGAAAAAAAAAAAAAAAAAAAAAGAATTATCCTGAGAATGGCCTGGTGATCGGTAATCTTGACAACCAGTGGTAATAAATGATTGCTCTAGATTTCTTCATTGTTTTCCTGATCCCCTTCTTATGGATACTTTGTGTTTGTGAGACAACACATCTTCTATTGGGCTCTGGTTTATGTTATATTTCCCTAAACAATTATTCTGTTTAGATTCCTAGTATATCACCAAATGTTAATAGTTGTTTCATGAAAAACACTTTGCTGTATTAGCCAGGGTTATTCCAGGGAACAAAACCAATACAATGTTATGAAGAACTTGGTTAGATGGAGCTGGCCCATCTGATTATGGAGGCTCGAAGTCCAAAATCTGTGATTGGACCAGTAGGCTGGGGACCTGGAGTCCCAACAGTGTTGAGGAAGTTGGAAGACAGTTGCTGGAGAACCCCCTCTTGCTTGGGGAAGCCCGCCTCTCTGTTCTGTTCCGATTGTGGGCAAGAGACCACCCCCATTATGCAGGGCAAACTTCTTCACTCTCAGTCCACTGACTTCAATATTAATCTCAACCCCAAACACCCTCCAAGTTGACACATACAATTAACCATCATTATGAGCAAGGGGGTCAGTGGGGAGAGAAACAGTGCATATTATGGCCCTTTATGGAGCGAGAACCGCAGTACACATTAAAATAAAGACACTGAGAAGTCCCGAAATGAAGATATCTTTTCATATTTGAATAATTCTGTCTTTCCCAAAACTTATTTGCTCATCGAAGCTTCCCTCACTCCCTCCACGTCTTTTTTCCCCCTGTGAAACTTACTACCATTTGCCTAGATTATCAGTGATTAGAAGAACATACTTAGGTAAAAAAGTGGTCTATGGAATGGTGTCTGTTCAGGCAATGGGATATTTGGAGATTAAAGTACTGATATCAGTACCCTTAATGAAGCTGGGAACTTAGATGAGTTTTTATCCATTTGATTTGCTGGATGCTCACCTGCAGCTGAGTCAGCTAATCCATGGGGCCAATGAGTGGGAAGTGAGGTGTGGAGATGGAGAGAGGACAAGCACAGGAATGTCTAAGGAGATTGAGGCCGTCTCACTGCTGGTTTTGCCTCATCCCCTGATAAAACCCAGTCAAGCAAAAGGCAGGGCAGAGAGGACATGATGACCACTACCCAATCTGTGTCTACAGAGGGTCCTGGGCTTGCATTCCATGCACAGTTGGTAAGATGTGAAACACAGGTGCACCCCTGAGTATCTCCAGCACTGGCCCAACGTGAGCATCTAATGAGGACACAAAAATAAGGAGAATCATAAGAAAACAACCTCACCATTGCTGTGGTTTGGATGTAGCTTCTATGTCCTCCAGGGGTTCCCGTGTTGAAATTTCATCTCTATTATGAGATACTGAGAGGCAAAAAATTAATCTCCTCCCCATGTTTAGAGGTAAGGGCCTTTGGGAGGTGATTAAGATTAGATACAAGGTCATCAAGGTGGAGTTCCCATGATGGAAGCCTGGTGACTTTATTAGAGAAAGAAAAGAGACCAGAGGAGACACACATGTGTGCTCCCTGTTTCTTGCTTATGTGATATCCTGTGTCACCTTGGGACTCTGCCACAAGAAGGCCATCACCAGATGGAGGTCCTCAACCTTGGACCTCTCAAAGTGTGAGCCAAAATAAGCCTCTGTTCTTTATAGCTCACTGAGCCTCAGGTATTTCATTAGAGTAATAAAAAACAAACTTAGAGAAAATTGGTACTGAGCCGTGGGACTATTGCTAATAACAAATAACTGAAAATGTGGAGGTGGTTTTGGAATTGGGCAATGGGTAGAGGCTGACAGTTTGGAGGAGGAGGCTAGAACAAATTTAGAATGCTGTAAATGGACCATCACAAGTGATTCCGGTGAAGGCAGAAGACAAGAAGACAGGGAACTACTCTCAGATGGAAACGAGGGTTTTATTGGAAATTGCAAAGCCCATTCTGGTTATACCATGGCAAAGAACTTGGCTGCATTGTGTCTATGTCCTAGGACTTTATGAAAGGTCAAACCTGAAAATAATGAACTATTTTTGTGTTGGAGGAGATTTCAAGACAAGAAAGGATCCAGGCTGTGGCATGGAGTAGCATTGGCTGCTTTGGTCAGATTGACAATGAGATTCAGAAGCAAAAGAAGCAAAGTAGAAAAGTTTGGAAATTTCATAGCCTGGAGAAAAAAGGAGTGTTCAGGAGAGGAGGGCCTGGACAAGCAATTGCTTTCTAAAGAGATTAGCTGGAATGATGGTCACAGGACAACTGGAAAAAGCCTTGGAGCATCTCAGAATTCTTAGAGGTTGCACTTCCCATCCCAGGCCCAGAGGCCTTCCAGGGCAGAAGTGTTTTAGGGGCTGAGTCCAGGGGACTCCATGGTCTTGGAATGTCCCCCTCTAATTTCAGTGGGCAGGGCACTGCATGTCGGCAGTGGTGTTTCCAGAAGGCTCAGGCACATCCTGGTCTTCAGTGGAAGACCATGACGTCTGCATGATGCTGGTTTTATGGGCGTGCAGAATGCGAGAGTTATGGCGTCAGGGTGGCTCCCACCAGGATTTCAAAAGAAAGCCTAGGAAGCCAGGAAGAAGAGAGATCCTGACTGGATGATGTCCACTGGAGTCATGGGATTGGAGCCACAGCAGTGTCCCCAGACAGGTACACACACATGCACACATGTTGTCCTTGTCTCTTTCTGTGTGATACCCTGTGCTGCTGTAGACCTCTGTCAGCAAGAAGGCCATCACCAGACATGGGTTTTTGACCAGTACCAGAATCGTGTGCCAAAACAAACCTTTTTTTTTTAAAAAAAAATTTATTTATTTGTTTATTTATATTTATAATGTGGTTTTTTTTAGTTTTACATGGTGCTGAGAATCGAACCCGGGCCGCGCACGTGCTAGGCGAGCGCTCTACCGCTGAGCCACAATCCCAGCCCCAACAAACCTTTTCTATTTTTTTAAATATAAATTATTCAGCCTCAGATATTTCATTAGAAGACAGAAAACAGATTAACAGCCATTATTTTTCTCCATTTGTATATCCATAGGCTTATGTTATACATTTTTTTTTTTTTTTTTTTTGGTGGTACTGGGGATTGAACTCAGGGGCACTTGACCACTGGGTCACATCCCCAGCCCTTTTTTTTTTTGTATTTTATTTAGAGACAGGGTCTCACTGAGTTGCTAAGTGCCTCGCCATTGCTGAGGCTGGCTTTGAACTCGCGATCCTCCTGCCTCAGCCTCCCAAAGTGCTGGGATTACAGGCGTGCGCCACCGCGCCCGGCTATGTTATACATTTTTTTTTTTTTTTGTTTTGTTTTTTTGGTACCGGGGATTGAACTCAGCGGCACTAGACCACTGGGCCACATCCCCAGCCCTTTTTTTGTATTTTATTAGAGACAGGGTCTCACTGAGTTGATAAGTGCCTCGCCATTGCTGAGGCTGGCTTTGAACTCGCGATCCTCCTGACTCAGCCTCCCAAAGTGCTGGGATTACAGGCGTGCGCCACCGCGCCCGGCTGTTATACATTTTTAAGGCAAGAAAATAATGAATCATCTTTAATCCTGTCATTCTGGAAAACTTGATGAGGGAGTGAAGAAAGACATGAAAATATGTTATTTGATAAAAATTTCCTGAAGCCTACATTCAAGTATGTGGCAATCCTAGGTGAATCATGGAAAACTCTCAAGCTACATAATTTGATCTGAAAACAAATGCTAAGTCTGTACAGTTAATCCGTAGATAACGATCATGCTGAAATAGGTAATCACCTCCTCAGGAATGTGATTCCTGGTTTATTCCTTACCTGTAGTCCCTATCCCTGGTCCTCAGTGTCAGAAGTGGGCACCAGGAAGAGTCGAGAGGAACAGGGAAAGGAGAGAGGTGGGGAGTAGATGATTGAGGCCTGGGGGGCTGTTGGGTTTGGTTTGGAAAATATGCCCTTGAAAAGGATATCTCTAAAAATGTGACTTGTGTGCTAAATCATGGAGCATGGATTTCATCCACCACAAAGGTCTGGAAGGGCACTGAAGTCCTTTGACCAGGAATGGTATGGACACACATGCATTAAAATCATTCTGTTGTCCACTGAAGCGTAGCTTAGTGGCGAGGGTATGAGACTAGGTGGAATAGTCCCGGTGAGCTTTGTAGGTACCATCTCACACACTGAACAAGTACACGGAAGTCAGGTACACAGGCCACCTATTTTACTGTAATGTGGGCTTTTGAGACCTGAATTTCCTCACGTTCAATTCGTGACAAAGGGCATAACGTCAGTGCTAAACACAATTTGCACTTTTCCAAATTTGCTCAGCCTGCTTTTCCCCTTCCTGGCCAGGGAGGCCCAGGCGACAAGAGATCGTGCTACTACGTGATCTCTGGACAGATAGTTGCTGTGTCAGCCTCCTCTGGGTGTGATGTGATGGCCGGGAGTCAGGGGCTGGGACAGATAGCTTCGGCGCTGTCTACGCAGGGGACCCCTGGGGGCTCTGGTTTTGCAGCTGCCACCTGGGCTGGGGGCAGGAGTTACGACACAGCTAGAAGGTAGCAGAATTGCTATACGGTGAGATGAACAGCACCAAGTTAGGATGGGAGACGAGAAGGTGGCTGACAGATGCCTGCCTCCCTCCCCTTCCCGCCCCTCTTTTCTGAGGTGCAGTGTTCCTGATGACCTTTCTAGAGACAGCTCACACGACCATCCCCCTCCTTGCCTCATTCCCCTTTCCCCTCACTCCTGCACACCCCAATAACCTGTAAGCTTTTTCCTTAGGGCTGTTTTCTCAGGAACTGATGCCAGTATAAGAAAATGGGAGTTATTTTGGTTCCTTCATGATGTTTCTACACCAGGAGAGCCAGAGTAACAACGGAGTGGAATTAACACCTTCATCAGGAAGGGTAGAAGGCTCTGGCTCATCCACGTCCAAGCAGCAAGAGTCTTTTGGGCTGCATTATAAGAGAATTAAAATCAGGGCCTGTTTCTGGGGCATCCTTTTAAAGAAATGGGGCTCTGGGCCCATATATAGGCAGTCCAAAGGCTCCCCCTCCTGCCTCCTCTGCGTGCCTCTGCACTCCCCAACTCTGCTCTAAATAAAGTGTTGCTAACAGTTGCACCCTGGTGTTTCCCTGCATTTTTTTTTTGAATATTTATTTTTTAATTGTAGTTGGACACAATACATTTATTTTATTTATGTATTTTTACGTGGTGCTGAGAATCAAACCCAGGGCCACTAGGCAAGCACTCTACTACTGAGCCACAACCCCAGCCCTCTCCCTGCATTAAAAAAAATTTTTTTTTGAATTGTTGATTGACCTTTATTTTATTCATTTAATCGAACCCAGTGCCTCACACATACTAGGCCAGTGCTCTATCACTAGGCCACAACCCCAGCCTGTCCCTGCATTTTTAATAGACAGTGATATCTTCCAACCAGGTTGAGCGGCCTGCCTTGTCTCTTCAAGTTATCTTCCCAATTATTGTTTTGTGAGGACTCTGGTTATAAAGTTGCGTAGTTTTGGATTGGTCGGTGCAGCCCTCCGTAATTGTTGTGCGTGCTTTTTGAAAATGTGCAGCCTACTCAAGAGCAGAGGTTGCAGTACAGCGGAAATGCTGGTGTGTCAAGGAGATATGACATAAAGACTTACCGAACGAACAAAATGCAGTCCAAGTTATTCTAGGGATTCAGAAAGTGACATCATCTACATGATTATATGGTTATTTTTTAAGCTTTCTGTGTATATCAGAGGATTTTAAGCCATTACATTGTAGCTAATTAAACCATTTTCCTCATGGAAACAGTCTATCTCTGGACAGTGGGGTAAGATAGTGTGTTGCCCTCTGAATCCACGCTTTTCCAGTGTGGGTTTTTCTGCAGGTGTGGCTGCATCAACGGTGACTCTTGCTATAGGGCCTCCTGTTGGGTCCAGCCAGTGGGAGGGAAGGAAAGGAGATTGGAGGTGGCAGAGGGCCAAAGCGAGTGTCCAGTCTGCAGTTCTCCCGGTCTGTGTGTTCCACTCACTTCCTGCTGGATCTTTGACTACTGAACGACTTTCTTTGAAGGATGGTGTGTGTGGTAACCTCGAGCAGGTGAACTAGCGAGGCAGCTTCCCTAACTCTTGTTGGAGGTAGAAATTAACAAGGAATGGGGTGGGGTGGGATGGAATTTTACTATGTCTTCAAATAACAGAAGGAGTATCCTTGGCAAATATGTACCCCCCAAACAACATAACATACCTTTGAAAATGTGCCATTTAAAACAGAATTCAATCTGGTTTTTTTTTTTTTTTTATGATTCAGAAGATAACTTCAGTAGACAGCGGTGTCTCAGGGGTCATGGTCATGACTAACAGTTATAATTGTACTAAAGATGTGTGGACAGTCTGGTTAACAGGATACTGGAGAGCAGCAGAATTTTCTATACTTTGGGTATAAAAAGCCTTTATGCCTACTGTAAAATTCCCTCACGAACACTGCTAAATTGCAAATAAAGCAGAGACCTGGAAAAATGGTCATATCAAAGGACTTGCACTTTTAAATAAAGTCAGAAATATTTGTTGAATGTCTCCCAGGCTCCAGACACCCTTATGATCTGGTCCCTGTATTTCCTTTCAATGTGGGGGCAATCCAACAAAGTGGTTTTGTTACGGCTGTTTTGTAGATGAGAAGTTCACTAACAGGATCACAGCCACACATCTGGTGGACGACAGAACCTGGCGCAGAGGCGAGGCTTGTTAGATTCCAAGGTCCACCCTCCTTCACTAGACCAGTTGCTCTTCAAGGACTGTTGGGAGAGAATTAAGAACTCACAACTTGGCTCTTCTTGAGCAGTCCTGGAGAGGTTAATCCCAGCTGGCTGCGGCGGCCAGACCTTCTCTTTTTGTTCTTCCTTCTGATTCTTCTGGCTTAAGCATTGCTCTGTGCAAAGGCACAATCCTCAGACATTCACCTGCAAGACCATCCTTTGTGGTAATGGCCGGCAGTCCCCAGGCTGCCAGATCCCAGGGCTGACAGCCCTCTTTCTGAGAACCCCCGCAGCACTGCGGATTGACTCAGGGAGCCACAGGGCTGCAGGGGAGCCGTGATAATGAAAGCAATGTTTTTTACTTAACTCTCCAAGAGCTGCCTCAAAGTAGCAGACCGCGCTCAGCAGGCAGAGGCATGAGTGGCTCTTCATGTCCCATAATGAGGCAAGAAGCTCTTCTAATGAGAAGGTAGAGTAAAGGCTTATTTTTCAATATTTTATGTTCCTCAGGCACAGCCAAGTGCATTTAAATCTTGAAGGGTGACCCAGACCTGGAAAATTTTATCCCAGCTTGTCTGGAGGTGGTGGGCAGCGAGCAGTGGCTGGGGAAGAGGACTACACCCAGGAATGAGGCACTGGGGGTCCCTCCTTGCACCTCACTTGGAGCCTGCTGTTGACAAGCCAGCAAGGCGAGGTGGTAGAGTTTTTGAGAACTTGGGCTCTGGAGAGAGACTGCCTGTGTTCCTGTCCTGAGCCTGGCCCTTGCCTCTGTGCCTTAGTTTCATTCGTCGCCTGTAGAATGGGAATAACAAACACATGTCCCCTGGGGGGTTGTTGTGAGCCTCATTCTGGGTAACGTTTGTAAAGCGCAAAGAACAGGATAAACCGCACATTAGTGACAGTTCTTACAATTCTCGATTTTCAGAGGCTCAGAGACTGAATCAGCTTGGGTAAGATCACAGAGCTGTTGAGTGAGTTAGGGCTGGAACTCAAGTCTGCCCAAATTTAAAGCTGTTTTCTCATTTTTAGGCAGAAAAGAGTGACCCTGGGAGATCTGTTGTAAAAGTGAATGATACCCAGCTGATGTCCCCCAGTGATATTTAGGGACCCAAGAGGGACAACTCTTTGGGTAACAACTTCAGGAGCTTCCCAGGATAGGTGAGGGTGTCAGTGTCCCCATCTGGCACTGTCCAGGGGCCTAGAAGTTAAACCAGGGAAAAGAGGCAAGTGTATTGTGCCAGATGCGAAAGCCAATATTGAAAACCAGTTCCAGGTGAGATTCGTCTGAGAGAATCCTTCAGACGTGTGGCTTCAATGTGGGCCAGTTCCAAAATATTCTTCCCTTCTGCTTCCACCATTCTGTGTTTGAAGTGTTTGGGGATTGCTTTGCTGAGAAAGGTTGTGGGTCATGGCCGTCAGCCATCAAGAATATAGGGAACCACAGCGCTATCAATACTTGTTCAGTGTGCTGTCCCCCAAACTGAGAATATTGGCTGCCATGTAGTATGTGGTCACTGATGTTTATTACAAGAACGAAGGACGAAGGGAGAGAGGGCAAACTTACTGAATTGACGTTTTGCATGCCAGAAGAGGACAGAGAAGTGCTTCACGAATACCACCCAGTGTCCCATATGCTGGAGCCAAATATGGCGCCCAGGCAGCTGGCGAGGAGACCAAAGCAGGGCGGGCAGGTGAATGGCAGGTATTTTGCAAAGACTGCACAGTTCCCCCCCTCCCCTTCCTCAGGGTGGGCATTGCGTGTGTGGACAAAGGGATCTACCCACTCAGGGCCAGGAAGGCTTTCAAGACACAGGAGAGGCAACCCCTGGCATACCAGTGGGTATGCCATGGGGCAGAGTAGCTGCTGCTGGCATTACCAAAAAGCACACTGTGGGGGTGGAGGGGTGAGGTTGGCCCGGCAAGTTGGGAGGCTATTTCAGTGATTCAGGTGAGCACTGAGGAGGGCTGACCTCAACCGCAGGTGGCGAGAACAGCCTGGAGGTGGTGGATTCTGGGAACGTTTGTAGGGGAGGACCTCAGCACTTGTTGGACTCATCACATCCTGCCCTGAGGCCTTAGATGTCCCCAAATAAAGTGAGTTTATAGTTTCCAGCTGAGAATGTTGGCCAGCCACCAGCAATTGCTAGGAACTGGCTTTTTTAGAATGACTGCTAGATTCATTGGTTTTGAATTTCTGAGCACCATCTGCTTGGTTCCACGGTGTCTTTCTTTTCATGCTTAGTACAGACTTATTGAAATGGCATTTAATGCCACATTTTTGCACCTAGGGAATCACTGGACCTTTTCCACTGACCTGGTATTATAGCTCCTCTCTGTCCCTGTCTCTGTCTCTCCTTTGGCTATGCATGGCCACACATTTCAGGAGCACACTGCCCTACAACTTTGATTCTAATGTAGGAAGGGAAATTTTGTGATTAGAGGGATGCTTAAATCGCATTCATGCCTCACTTGGTCCTAACTGACATGGTTGCAGGAGTCAGTGGCTCTGACGGAGACAGGGTCTGTGTGGGCCAGGGATCCCCTTCATTCTACAGGCCGACTCCCACTTGCTCCTAACCTCCTCCCACGAACTCCCTGGTTCTCCACTGGGAAGTTTCCCCAGAGATTTGCTGCAAAGGCTGACAGTGTCAGGTCTGTCCCTCCTCTGGTGGTCACATCTGCCTGCCGGCCATTATCTGCCCTTGCCAGGAATGTTGCTTAAAGTAAGTCAAAGGGCATACCCTGGTCGGTCCCCTTCCAAGAAGTCACTCTGGGCCCTCCCCGTAGGCCTGCCTTCTTGCTGGGAGTGCCCTGTGCTCAGTCCCAGCCTTCTGCTCGCCTCTGACCTGGGCTTTCCGGTTCTCCCAGGACATTGGCCCTGACTTCTGGCCTTGGCTTTGCTCATGTTCTGACCTGCACCTGTGAGTGCCATGATCTGACTTGTCCACAAGGTCCTGGAAACTCCTCCGGGCCCTCTAGTCTAGTCTGGGTGCCCGGCTATGCCCTTGACATGGCCCTTTCCCGTCGGTCCTGCCCTGTGGTGCTTCATGTCCCCGGGTGGCAATGGAGGCCATTTGGTTTGGCTGTGCCTACATGGGCCTGTTTGGCTAAGGGAGAAGCCGAGGCCGTTCCTATGCCATTATGCGGGGCACTCCTTCTGGGCACCTTTCAACCATTCCGCATCCGGACCTGAGAGTTTTGAGTCCTACCTCTCTTGTTATTCATCAAATTTTGAAAACCCAACATTATCCTACATTTTTTTTTCCAGTCATATGAATTAAATTTTAGGGTTCATGTTGTGGTGGTGGTATTAGACTTTGTCCTTTTACTGTTTTTTAAAAATATTTATTTATTTGCTTTTAGTTGTACATGATGCGTTTTTATTTTTACGTGGTGCTGAGGATCGAACCTGGGCCACGCATGCGCTAGGCAAGCACTCTACCGCTGAGCCACAACCTCAGCCTTTTACTGTTTTTTTTTTTTTTTTTGTAATTTTAATTTGTTATATATGACAACAGAATGTATTACAATTCATATTACACATATAGAGCACAATTTTTTATATCTCTGGTTGTATCCTACATTTTTATTGGATGAAAATAAGTAGCTTGATGATGTCTTTTAAGCTGTGCTCATTGGCCTGTTTAAGAAGTGTGTCTGCTTTCTTGGATATAATGGAGTAAGGGCATGCTGCCCTAAATATGGCATCTGTCATTTGAGAAAACAGCAGAAGTATCTTCCCCTTCCCCCTCCTTGGAAGCATGTCTTCAAACTCTGATTTGAAAGGGTCTTTTCCTGCTGTCCTTGGACCTGCAAGAAAAGAGCATTCTTGTCTTCAAAGATGGAGGACACAGTACATTTATCCAATTGTACTTCTCCACAACTTCCTGTTTCTTCATCAAAACTAGCATAAAAAATACACATTTTTACTAGTTGTTTAAGGTCTTAATTTCTGAAGGTTCCCATACCTCCTGGAAGTTATAGTAAATAAATTTGTGTGCTCTTCTCTTGCTAATCTGTTTTCTGTTGTGGGAGCCCCAGCATGAACCTTAGTCATAAGAAAGAAAGAGATTTCTCATCTCTGACAGGTATACTATCTGATTTTAGTGTTTGTTTTTCTGGAAGGTGGGGATTGCTTTTCTGCTTAAATTACTTTGTAACATAACTAATGCAATTAATTATATTGTAATGCAACCAAGAATAGGCTTGGACTAGGTTAATGCTATTGATGATCATGATGAAGAGTTTCTTTGTGAAACAGAACACTAATAGGAAAAAGTCTAAAGTGCTCCCTATGTGCTTTTTTGCATAGGTAACCCAAACCTGGCCAAGGTATCTGCCTCTAGGATGTAACTCTGGGATAAGTAAATGGGGATTTGGTGACCTAACAAAAATGTCCAAGGACATTAAACAATTATCAGCTTCTGGCATTCAAAATAGTCTTTTGCTGCCAAACAATAGGCTTGAAACCCCAGTTTTGCCTTGGATTCCCCAAAACAGCACATCATGGTCTGAAACCTGCCTGTTCTGTTCAGGAGTAATTTGGAGAAGAGAGAGAGAAAGTCTCAGAAGGGGAAGGAAGAAGACGTCTTGTGTGTTTGTAGAAGAAAATCCAGAGAAAGGAGGATGTCCTTAAAGTTGAGAACACTGGAGCTTTTTTTTTTTTTTTTAAATGTTTGGAGCCCCTGGAGGAGATGGTCTTATAGTTGGTTGGCTTCCTGGGAAAGCTGGGGATGGCCACATTGAAGTGATTTAGGCAAGAGACAGTGGGCCAGGATTTCATGTGTTTGAGTTGCTTCTGCTTCTGGGTGTGGATGGGACCTAAAGTTTCCTTCATGCTCCTGTGTGGGGCTGAGGAGGGAGAAATAGAACAGCAGGTAGGTGAGGAGAGAAGAGGGGTGTCGGTGACTCCTGTGCTTATGACAGATGGGGAGGCCAGGTCAGTGAAGAAGGGACATGTTGCTGACATGAATAATGAAGTTTGACTGGATACCGGGAGATGATAGCAGAGTGTGTAGGAGCCCTTAACAAGAAACCCTGGAAGGAGCCGGGCGCGGTGGCGCACGCCTGTAATCCCAGCACTTTGGGAGGCTGAGGCAGGAGGATCGCGAGTTCAAAGCCAGCCTCAGCAATGGTGAGGCACTTAGTAACTCAGTGAGACCCTGTCTCTAAATAAAATACAAAAAAGGGCTGGGAATGTGACCCAGTGGTCGAGTGCCCCTGAGTTCAATCCCCAGTACTACAAAAAAAAAAAAAAAAAAAAAAAAAGAAACCCTGGAAGGATGTACTTCAGGAACTTGATGATGATCACCTTGGTTGTCGGAATAATAAAAAAAAAAATTTGCCTTTTTTTCCCCCTTCTGCTTCTATTTTTCCAATATGTTTTTTTAATGAGAAAGTGTCCATTTTATAAACAAGAAGGGATAAAGTGATCTTCAAAAATAAGAAAGCCAGGCTGGGGGTGTGGCTCAGTGGTAGAGCGCTTGCCTCACATGTGTGAGGCGCTGGGTTCAATTCTTGGCACTGCATATAAATAAATGAATAAACTAAAGGTCCATCGACAACTAAAGTATATTAAAAAAATAAGGTGATCATATTAGATGTTTTTCTGTAACATTTAAAAATATCTAAAGCCATCCCTATTGTAAGAGCCCTAATAAGGAGATAGCTAAGATGGCGGCTAGCTGAGAGCCATAAGAGGTGTTTCAGTATTTTCACCTGATGTTCATGCATTTATCTAAGAATCTTTCTATGCCCGTGAACACTATATGACGCACCTGTAAGTTTGAGCTGTTAACACGTGTATACTTGTTAAGGCAAAAAGTACTTAACTGGGTGAGGTTGGCTAGAGGGGGTGGTTGGAGTTGGAAAGGTTGTTGGAGTCGGAGAGAGAAGTTAGAAGAAGGAAGAATAAAGAACCTATTCATTTCCAGTCTGCCTCCGAATTCTTTCCCATGGTATCGTTGCTGCAGGCGGCAATAGCTGTAGTCGGCAACACCCTATAATTTTATGGATATAAATCTATTTCTAGTCTCTTTAATGCATACAGATAACTTTTACACAAATGGAATCATGCTTTTTGATTCAATCTCCTTTTCCCTTTTTCTTCTACTCTTCTGCACCCCATCTATAGCCCCCACCCTCTAGCTCCCCAGGAAAAGTGTTAGCAATCTGGTGTGTGTCCTTGAGTACTATTTTCTACGTAACCATATACATATACCATGTGTGACTCTACATGTGGAAGTGTGCCCATCTTAGGCATATACATGTATATAGACATTTAGACACAGGTATGTTTAGATACTTTATAAGCATTTTTTAGATTACGAAGGGATCACTCTCTGAATATGTCCCTGCTCCTTATCTTTTGTACTTACTACCACCTTCTGGAGATACTCCCAGGCCACTGCTATAACTCCTATTCACATTGCTAATGGCTTTGTGATTATCTCTGATGTTAATTATACCACAGGTGAGAGTTTTGAACATTTCCTCCCCCCCCACACTTTTACTTGATGCATTTTGGTTGTACATACTGATAAGATTTGTTGCTATATCTTCCTACTTGTACACAGTGTATAATATAATAATATAATTTGAACAATATCACTCTCCAGCACTCCCCCATCTCCTTTTTCTTGATTCTTGGAGATGTTGGCTATTTAGCCACCGTCATTTGAAAGTTTATATGCTCCATATTTCAAATAGATTAAGTTTTATTGATCTGATTATATTAGTATGCCTGGTTTTTATCTATATATGTCTAATGACATTCAAATCGGCTATTCTATTTTAGGCATGAGACAATACTTTTTTGGTTAATGTGAGTGGCATACAGTAATACTGTAGGATAATTAATCAACAAATATTTTGGAGTCTCTATTACATAACATCTAAAGTTCACTTGAAGCCGGGCGCAGTGGCGCACACCTGTAATCCCAGCACTTGGGAGGCTGAGTTAGGAGGATCGTGAGTTCAAAGCCAGCCTCAGCAATGGTGAGGCACTTAGCAACTCAGTGAGACCCTGTCTCTAATAAAAAACCAACCAACCAAAACAAAAAACAAACAAACAAAAAGTTCACTTGAATTGGTGGTTTGCCATACTCTAAAATAGAACTTATGCAATTTTCTGTAGAAGGATTAAAAATAGGCCAAATTCAAAAGGTGGGGAATTCTACTTGAATTAGTCAATTACTGGAAAATGGGCTTGATCTTCACAAAGCAATAAAGTTTTTATCATTTTATTAAAATTTTCACTGCAATGATTGCATTTAGTATTTTACACTCAGGTGTAGCTCATATCTGAGTTTTAGAGTTTAGTAAAAATAACATTAGCTTCTCATTGTCAAACTTTCCTCATTCTCTCTAGCAATTAGCTTATGCCTTGAAGATGTGAGTTATAGACAATCAACACTGAATTGAGATGACTCTCAATTATGCATGCAAGTCTGTATTTTAAAAAGGGTCTAATATAACATACCCTTTTAATATATAATTAATATATTATATTTAAATATCATATATTATACATACATACATATACACATCTAAATCCTTTTTTAATTTTTAAAACCTTTTTTGGAATTGTGAGTCTTTTTCTTTTACACAATAGATAAAGAGTATACTTTTATTTTAGTTTGCCAAGAGTTTTGGATCATGCTAACCAAGTACTAATGCAGCAAAAGGTGATTTTGCTTAGCTGAGCTGACTCTGATGACAGCTTATAAATCACTTCCTATCGTTTTAACCACAGGAAGGCGAGGGTGTTAGCTTGTTACCTTTGCTTTAAACGTCTACCTGTGGCTTCCATTACAAACAAAAATTAGGAAACACACTCATCCACTGTCATAAACTTTGGACTATTGAAAACAAGTACATAATAAAACGTTTTACTCTTAAGCCTAAATTTAAAACCAGGCGTGAGGGCAAAGAGGTTTGCTAATGTTGCATATGGGTCTTCAGGCACAGGGACAAGGTGTAGTGCATGAAGGATGAGACTGCTATCTAAACAAAATTCCTCTTTCAGGGCTCAGTGGTAGAGTGCTTGCCTAGCATGTGTGAGGGACTGGGTTCGATCCTCAGCACCACATATAAATAAATAAATAAATATTAATAAATAAATAAAATAAAGATACATCTACAACTATATATATAAATATAATATATAAATATATATATTTTTATATCTACAATTTTTATATATATAAATTTATATATATATAATGTTTATATATATACAATTTATATATATATATAATTTTTTGAAAATTCTACTTTCTTTTTGGCAGGGAACAGAATCAGAATTACCTGAGGATCTGTATCAATCATTCACATTTGGATGAAATCGGGGCATCTTTGACATACAGGCGAGAGATGGAAGATGTCCGGAAGCCCTGGTGAAGTTAGTGGCTTCACCACTGGAGAGTGGCAGAGTCCCTTTTGTAATTATAGGGTTTAATCACCACCTTTTCCTTCTGAATGTTTTTTTACTCATTGCTTCTCATCTCCAAGGATGGGGAAGGAAGGTGAAATACAGACAGCTGTGGTGAGAGATCTGGTGTGAGAGGACAGTTCTTCCCCACCTACACATCCTCACCCAGTGTGGGCTGAGTTCCGGCTGGCCAGCCTCTCCTGACCTCTGGGCTGACTCACCCTGTGCTTACCACCTAGTCATCTCCTCTGTCTCTGCACTGTTTGTCCATGGGCAGAGCTGGCCTCTGGTTCAACAGCATTGGGAAGCACCCCCACAAATCCTCTTAGGGTCTTCAAGGGCTAGAATGGGAAAACTTTGTGACCATCTCTCAAACCCCTTGCTTTGTAAAAATACAATGGAATCAGGGTCCAGGAAGAATGTCTTGTGGTCAGCTCCAAATGGGTACAGATTTCCTGTCTTCCAGATATGCACTTTCTACCCTACCAGGCTCACTCCACTACTCACCCACAATTCTCCCTGTGAGAGGCCAATTCTTTTGGGAGTCAAATACCCTTTGGGAGAGGTTCCATCTTAGCCAACTTGAGAGTAAAATTGTCAGATGCCTACTGCCGTGGTTTGAATATGGTTGTTCCCACTAAACTTATGCAGGAGTTTAATCCTCAAGGTGTTTATCTTAATGGAATAAGAGGTTGGAAACTTTACCCAACAGTGGCATTTAGAAATGAGGTCTTTTCGAAGTGATTATATTGGCCCCTTAGGCTGGAGACCCCATGATTGAATTCTGGTGGTTTTAAATGGAGGGGGAGAGGGGTCACACAGACATATCCTTGTGCTCCACCGCAATGTAGTGCAGCCACGGGGGCCTGTGCAAGAGCCTGTGCCATGCTGTTTAGACCTCCAGCCTCCAAAACTGTGAGCCAAACAAACCCCTTTTCTTTTTTGGTACTGGGGATTGAACTCAGGGGCACTCGACCACTGGGCCACATCCCCAGCCCTTTTTTGTATTTTTATTTAGAGCAGGGTCTCACTGAGTTGTTAAGTGCCTCACCATTGCTCAGGCTGGCTTTGAACTCAGGATCCTCCTGTCCCTGATCCTCCTGTCGCAGCCTTCCAAGTGCTGGGATTACAGGCATGCACCACCACGCCCGGAAAACCCCTTTTCTTAATAAAGTTGCCTGCCTCAAGTTATATTGTGATACTCGCTGTGTGTACAAACACCTAACAATGAATTCATTATTCTGTAAAATTATAATGCACCAATAAAAAAGAAAAAAAAATACAGCTCCTGCTTCAGGAATTTCATTATATTAAGTAAAAATGGACTAATACATTATTGGGGAAGATGGCTTTAAATTAGGAGGGGGCTTTTGCTGAATTAGGTGACAAGATTTCTTCTGGGGCAGAGGCTGAGAGCATGGGAGAGGAGCGAAGAAGAAAATGGACATTGTCAGTTGCCTACATCACTGTATCTTCTGTGGTTTTCTTCCTTCCAAATCTGCTCTACCACCAGTACCCATCATCAGCCTTCACCACCTGAAGTCCTACTGTGTGCATCCAAAGAACATTTACAGGACTGTTGTGTCTCTGACTACCCTCAGCCATGTGCTTCTTGGCTGAAAGTAGCTCCATGGAAACAAAATATTATTATTGGTACCTTTGGATTGTTGAGACTTCCAGATGTTTTAGCTGCTTAACTCCTTTTAGCCGCCTCTGGCCCACAATATTTTTATTACCCCAGTGAAGGGAAGACTGACTCCCAATTCTGGATAATGTCAAGTTGTGACAACTTCATCAGGATTGAGGAGAAATTACATTTCTTTGTAAATAGTTTAAATTCTGAATGGACTTAATTATTAGGAAATAATAAGCCCATAATTATTATCCAATTTTTCCTTACCATAATAAAATTTCTGAGGCAGGCTTTTTTTTTTTTTTTTTAGTCCTCTTTTTTTTTTTTTTTTTTAATGGGTGCATTATAATGTTACACAATAGTGAAATTCATTGTTACATGTTTGTATACAAACAATGTAACAATATAATTGGAGGCAGGTTATTTTATACAGTGTAAATTCTGGATGGGCCTATATTTCTTTATTTACTTCAAAAAGATCAGAAAGTGAATGACATGTTTACCTTCTTCTCTTTGAGCTTTCCAAAAAAAACAAAACAAAACAAAACAGACAAAAAAAACTATTTGTGGGGCATTCCAGGTACAGACAATGAAAAACAAAAGAAACTTTTGGGAATACAGAGTCTACATAGTGAGGACAAATCACCTGGGACTGGGGTTGTGGCTCAGTGGTAGAGGCACTTGCCTCGCATGCTTGAGGCCCTGGGTTTGATCCTCAGCACCACATATAAATAAACAAATAAAATAAAGGTATTGTGTCCATCTACAACTAAAATAAATAAGTAAATAATAATTAAAGAACAAATGACCCTGCTTTCAATGAAAAATGTGAGCAGACCCTAGCTGGAGACAGTGATCCTGCTGTCTTCTCATTCTGAAGGGGCTCACCATCAGAATTCTGCCTGAATCTTCATTCCAATGGTTTAAAAATTTCCATTTGGTTCTATGAAATGCCAGAAGCTATTCTACAAAAAGGAAATGCTACCATGTTTTTTTTTTTTTTTTTCCTTTTGGCCCTCCAAATTGTGTTTTAAATTTGGATGTAAGAAGACTTAATATGCATGACGTTCCATCCATCAGTGACACCATGACAGCCTTCCATTGGCTTACTATCAAACTGATGTGAATGTACATATGTGTGTGTGTGTGTAAATATATGTGTGTGTGTAAATACATGTGTGTGTGTAAATATATGTGTGCGCATATATATTATACATATAATATATATACTAATATATACTGTATATACTGCATATATATATATAATATACTGTATATATTAATATAGAGCTGAAGGAAGAATGACACTGCTAAGTCCAAACTTGATTTAAGATGCAGCATAAATAATAACCGTTAAAAGTGGATAATCAGCACTGACCATTGGCTGCATACCCAACATATATATGTTCCCAATGTGGTCCTGGGGATTGAACCCAGAGCCTTGTGTATGCTAGGCAAGTTCTCGACAACTGAGCTTATCACTAGGCCCTGAATGCCAACTTTGAAGACCACTGATCTGTGTCATGTGTCATGTTCTTCATCTTCAATATATTAGTCATTCTACTTCATGGACTTAGGATTCCATAGTTTCACTATGTAGACTCTGTATTCCCAAAAGTTTCTTTTGTTGTTCATTGTCTATACCTGGAATGCCCCACAAATTGTTTGTTTATTTGTTTTGTTTTGTTTTTTGGAAAGCTCGATACACAAATCTGCTTCCCAAAGTCTACAGCTGACAGAGGCAGATTAAACAGAGAAGGGCAATGTTCTGATACTCCAAATATGTCTAATATAAATGAGCTAAAATAGGAGTACTTCCAAGAAAATACTAATAATCAGTCTTTGCTTTTTATAAAAATTATTCAAGATGAATAATACATTTTAAAGTAACTTCATTTATGATTACCCAAATACAATAACACCAGTAGTTTGCATCTCTTCCTTTGCCACAGTGCACCTGTAAGAAATAGGATTTTTCAAGTTCCCAGGCAATGAAGACAAATGTGTGAGTGAACTTGGAGTTCTTGAGATCCTGAGATTTAGTATAAAGAAATAAGTTCAAATCCAAATTCTAACTACTCACTCTCACTTTGAGCAAGTTGTTAAATCTCAGTAAGTTTTTTTTCCCCTTCTCATTTATAGAGTGAAAGAATCAGAATCTGAGACTTCAAAGGATTGTTTTGAAGATGAAATGAAAACCAGTGCAGTGTTGAGGATGCAGCCAATGGTCAGTGCTGATTTTCCACTTTTTTTTTGATTATCCACTTTTAACGGTTATTATTTATGCTGCATCTTAGATCAAGGTTCGACTTAGCAGTGTCATTCTTCCTTCAGCTGTATAGTAAAAATTAAAAAATAGTTCTCAATTTTTAAAAAATATTTTTAAAGTTGTCAATGGACCTTTACTTATTTATATGCAGTGCTGAGAATCAAACCCAGTCCCTCACACATGCTAGGCAAGCACTCTACCTCTGAGCCAGAACCCCAGCCCTAGTTCCCATTTTTTTTTTTTTTTTTTGCTTTATTAAAAAGTTTACAAAATGTCAATTAAATGTGAAGTCATTTCTTGTAGCAACTCAATATTTTACTTTAGCACCTGCTAGGTCATGAAAGTGTTTCTTGGTCAAGTGAACTTGGGAAATGGTCAAAATAGCTATTATTTATCTGTGCCCAAGATTAAAAGATTATTAAATATAGTAATAAAAAGACTGAAATGATTTATGCCATTATTTACCATTCTTGATTTAGACAAATCAGTTTACAATAATTTTTTTTTTTTTTTTTTTTTTGTGGTACCGGGGATTGAAGTCAGGGGCACTCCACCACTGGGTCACATCCCCAGCCATTTTTTTTGTATTTTATTTAGAGACAGGGTCTCACTGAGTTGCTAAGTGCCTCACCATTGCTGAGCCTGGCTTTGAACTCGTGATCCTCTTGCCTCAGCCTCCCAAAGTGCTGGGATTACAGGTGTGCGCCACCGTGCCCGGCTAGTTTACACTAATATTTATTTCTTACTTTTTGCTATTTTCAAGGGTGCAGAACATGCATCATTGGCAGAAAACAAAATAAAAAATCAGATTGGTTGAAAACCCTTCCGAATGACTTTATAATGGACCCCCAAACTTGAAGATATAAAAGGTGTGACTCATATTGCTAGTGGGAATCTGAAATGGTTTAGCCACTGTGGAAAGCAGTTTGGTTGTTCCACAATAAGTTAAACATAGAATTACCATATGACCCTGCAATTCCATTCCTAGATATGTATCCAAGAGAATCAAAAACAGATGTTGAAACAACAACTTGTACATGAATGTTCATAGAAGCACTATTCACAATAGCCAAAAGTCAAGAGGTGAATGGATAGACAGATCTTAGTAAATTCATATGATGAATTATTATTTAGCCCATGAAATAAATGAAATATACAGACACGTACCACACTATAGATGAACCTTGAAAACATTATGGTAACTGAAAGAAGCCAGGCATAAAAGGTCACATATTATAAAATTCTACTATAAGAAATATCTAGGGAGGCTGAGACAGGAGGATTGCAAGCTTGAGACCAGTCTCAGCAACTCAGCGAGGCCCACTCAGTGGTTAAGTGCCCCTGGGTTAAATCCTCGCCTCCAACCCAAATCCCCAATAGGTAAATCCACAGAAGCCAAAAGCTGACGAGTGGTTGCCTGGGGCTGCAGTTAGACAGGACTTAAGGACTGCTTGATGAATCTGGGTTTCCTTTTAGGGTGATCAAGTGCTTGGGAACTTGGTAGCGGTAATAGTCGCATAGCATTGTGAATGTACTGAATGACTCTGAGTTGTACACTTTAGGCTGATTGGAAAGGTAGTATATTTTACGTTATGGGTATTTTCCACAATAAAAATAATGAATCCAGCTATATCGTGCCTTGGTATATGCATCTGAGGGAACTAAAGTCAGCGTATTATAATGATATTGCATACAGAGTTTATCATGGAACAATTCACGATAGCCAAGTTGTGGAATCAACCTAGGTGCCGCCCATAGATAAATGGACAAGGAAAATGTGTGTGTGTGTGTGTGTGTGTGTGTGTGTGTGTGTGTGTGCATATGTACACAGAGTGCTATATGTGTGTGTATGCGTGTGAAATAGAGTTTTATTAAGCCATAAAGAAGAATGAGATTATGTCTTTTATAGGGAAATGGATGGAACTGGAGATCATGCATTAAACAAAGTAAGCCAGATTCAGAAACACAAGTTTTGTGTGTTTTCTCTCATATGGAATCTGGGGGATGGGGCGGGGGAAAGAGGACATGAAACTAGATGGGAGGCTATTAGAGAAGAGGAAGTGGGTTGGGGAGGGCAGGCGCAAGGGGATTGAGGGGGGTGGACATGATCCAAGTATGTTATGTGCATGTATGAGCACACCACCTTGAAATCCATTCTGTATAACTGACGTTCACTAATAAACAAAAAAGAACAGAGACCGCTCCAGGGCATCCACCAAATACCAACATATGAAAAACCTTAGCTGGTGATGTGGTTTTAAGTAGTCCCCCTGGTCCAGAGGTCATCTCATCCAAGTTACCTTTGTCCACATCATTCCCTTCCAAACTAGAAGGATTCTCTCTTCAGGAAATGGTGTTGGGCATTCTCCCCCAGCCCCCTGGACTGGACTTCATCGAAAGGCATTTTTTAAAAAATATTTATTTATTTGCTTTAGTTGTACACAATGCATTTTTTTATTTTTATGTGGTGCTGAGAATCGAACCCGGGCTGCGCACGTGCTAGGCGAGCGCTCTACCGCTGAGCCACAATCCCAGCCCTGAAAGGCATTTTAATTAAGGTAAGAAATCTGTAGTCTAGGTAAGGTGCAGTCAAAGAATCCAAACATTCAACAGAGACTCTCGTTCACATATTTTATTCAGTCTTTTATTTTTGTTCCCTCTGCCTCCCCCTTTGCATTTCCTGCTTAACTGTTACTTATATTAAGTCTTTTTTTTTTTTTTTTTTTTTTGTGGTACCGGAGATTAAACTCAGGGGCACTCGACCACTGGGTCACATCCCCAGCCCTTTTTTGTATTTTATTTAGAGACAGGGTCTCACTGAGTTGCTAAGTGCCTTGCCATTGCTGAGGCTGGCTTTGAACTCGAGATTCTCCTGTCTCAGCCTCCCAAAGTGCTGGGATTACAGGCGTGCGCCACCGCGCCCGGCTATATTAAGTCTTTTGAGGAACATGCAAGGACTTTCTCTTGGTGGCAGTGGGAACTGGGGGGTGGAGTGTGTTCTTATTTCTTTCTTGAATAGAGGCAATCCAGTCATTAAAAACACTTAACAGGCAAATTGGGCTCTCATAAGGAATTTCCCATGTTTGGATTCATATCAATATGTGTATTGTGAACAAATATTTCTTTTTAAAATAACACTCGGAAAATGCCTTACTTGATATCTATTTTTGATCAAGTCTTTCAACAATTTACTGTCAGTTTTAAAAGTAAGATGTTATCGCTTTTTAATCTTTTTATTTCTGAATGTGATGATTTTTAAAAAAGCCAATGTGATTAAGACTCACTGTGAGATAATATGAGAACCATTGAGTTGGAGTTGAAGGCATGTACATGTCACTAACAAAGTCATGTGTTTGTCTTTCGCTGAAGTGGACGAGATCTCGAGAGATTACGGAAGGCGGAAATGCCCAAAAATGTCTATGGCCCAATAGTCAACCGCAATCTTAGCTATCTCCCCAAACAGGGCTCCTGCAGGAATGCACAATGAACTGTTTAGCAGTGCACGACTTAGTGGGGCCTAGTGCATTTGTAATGTCCTGAACTCACCTCCTCTCTCTACTTTGAAAACTTTTTCATCATCCCAGAAGAACAGACCATATCCATTAAGTAGCCCCTCCCCTCCTCCTCCTCCTCCCTCCCCTGGGAACCACAAATCTGCTTTCTGTCCCTATGGATTTGCTGCTTTGGATATTTCACATAAAGGGACTCATACAGTATGTAACCATTTGTGCCTGGCTTCTTTCACTCAGCCTAATGTTTTCAAGGTTTGTCTATGTTGTAGCATATATCAGTGCTTTGTTCTTTTTTATGGTTGAATAATACTTCACTGTATGAATATGCCATAGTTTGTTTGTCCATTCATTCTTTGATGGACATTTGGTCTGTTTCCACATTTGGCTGTTGTAAATAGTGCTTTCATGAACATTCGTGGACAAGTTTTTGTTTGAACACCTGTTTTCAATTCTTTTGGGTTGAAATTACTGGGTCATAGGGCAATTCTGTGTGTGTCATTTAAGGAATCACCAAACTGTTACCCACAGTGGCTCAACATTTTCATTTTCCACCAGCAATGTATGAGGGTTCCTTTTTTTTTTTTTTTTTTTTTTTTGGAGATTGAACTCAGGGACCCTCAACCACTGAGCCACATCCCCACACCCCCAGCCCTATTTTGTATTTTTTTAGGGACACAGTCTCACTGAATTGCTAAGCTCCTTGCCATTGCTGAGGTTGGCTTTGAACTTGCGATCCTCTTGACTTAGCTTCCTGCGTGTTGGAATTACAGGTTTGCGCCACAGTGCCCAGCGAGGGTTCTGTTTTCTTCCCATCCTCACCAATACATTTTCTTTTTCTCATTTTGGGTACAGCCATCCTGGGGTGTGCAGAGAAGTATCCCATTGTGATTATGATTTGTATTTCTTTCATGATCAATGCTGTTAAAAATATTATTTTGTGCTTGTAAGCCATTTGTATATCTTCTTTAGAGAAATATCTTCCAAATTCTTTGCCCATTTTAAAAATGGGCTTTTTGTCCTTTTGTTCTTGTGCTGTAACAATTGTTTATGTATCTGGATCCTAAGCTCTTCTCAGATATTTGATTTGCAGTCTTTTCTCCAATTCTTTAGGTTGTCTTTTTCTTTCTTGCAAACATTTTTTTTTTTTTTGCTACTGGGGATTGAACCCAGGGGCACTTGACCACTGGGCCACATCCCCAGCCCTTTTTGTTGTATTTTATCAGAGATAGGGTCTCACTGAGTTGCTAAGTGCCTCGCCATTGCTGAGGCTGGCTTTGAACTCGTGATCCTCCTGTCTCAGCCTCCCAAGTGCAGGGATTATAGGTGTGTGCCACTGCACCTGGCTTCTACATTGTTTTGTTATAGTAGCTTTGTAGTAGCTTTCAAAATTAGAAAATGTGAGTCTTCTAACTTAATTTTTTATTGTCTTGGCTATTCAGAGCCACTTGTTACTCTATGTGGATTTGAGGATTGACTTTTTTGTTTCAGTTAAAATTGCCATTGGAATTTTGATAAGGATTGCATTAAATGTGTAGATTTCTTTGGGGATTAAGGTCACCTTTGCAATATTAAGTCTTGCTTTCATGAACACTGATGTCTTTTCATTTATTTGGGTCTTCTTTTATTTCTTTGAGTACTGTTTCATAGTTTTCAGTGTACACCTCATTGTTTAATTTTATTGCTAAGTTTCTATTCTTCTGGATGCTATTGTAAATGGAATTGTATTCTTAATTTTCTTTTTGGATTGTTCATTTCTAATGTATAAAAATACAGCTTATTTTTCTGGGTTGGTTTTGTACCCTGCAACTCTGTGCTGAATTTATTAGCTATCATATTTTTAAATAGTTTATCTGGGATTTTCTATATATAGAATCATGTCATTTGCAACAAAATACAGTTTTACTCTTTCCTTTTCAATTTGGGTAACTTTTGATTGTTTTAACTTTTGATTGCAACTTTTGACAAGTTGACCTGCTTAGGACTTCCATTAAAATACTGAGCAGCAATGGCAAAGATAGGAGTGAGATAAGGGTATTAGTTTTCACCATTGCTATTTAACTTTCCACTGAAGGTAATGGATTTTGCAGAAGTATTTCCATCTATTACAATTTGTGAACTACAGTCAGTGATTCGACAGTGTTCCATTTTTTCTGAGGTTAGAATTTTGGGTAAATTTACTGCATGATATACACATCATTAAAGATATAGAAATATTAGATTGTTAGATTAGGCCTCCACAGAGGAGACCACCATCACCTCAAGAGTGTGTCTTCCTCTAAAAGAAGCTGATCTACTTTCTGATAGGAACCCATTGACTCAGAACTCGTTTTTAAAATGAGGACTACTGATTTAGTAAATGTGGTGATTTCCTTAGCAACTTCTTGTTCTCTTTAGTTAGGTATAATGAATTTGAAAAGGGGATAGAATTTGGAACTGCCAATAGCTGACAGTGGAGAAATAGCAGTTGGCAACAAGGGAGAAGATGGAAGAAAAGCAGAGTTAAAAGGAATTCCATGAAAAACCTAAATGCCAATTATTCCTTCAGTGGCCCTGTGGCATTACCACAATACCCCCCAATGCAATAATGCAATCCGTAACTTTCCTCCTCCTCCTCCTCCTCTTCCTTCTCCTCCTCCTCCTTTTACTTCTCCTCCTCCTCTTCCTCCTACTTTTTCTTCTCCTCCTTCTCCTTTAACAGATCTATTTCCCAGGCCTACTCCTTGGCTTTCTGGGGAACCCTCCCCATGGCCCTTTGGCCACAGCAGGTGGGAGTAATGGGGACTTGCAGGAGCCCTGTTTGGGGAGATGGCTTAAATTGCGGTGGACTACGGGCTTTGGCTTTTTGGACATGTTTGGGTTTAGAGCCAGGGAGAAAATTGGCGCCTTTTCCGTACGGTTAAAATGGGTTTGGCCCGGGATCTTGCGAGACTTGGCCGGAGTAGATCTCCCCCGATGAAGGGTATCACTAGGCGTTTGGGACTTGCTCTCGAGGGTAACTCACAGATACGTTGGGAACTGCCAGTATTTGAATATGAAAATGGAGAGAGGGGCCACCAGTCAGTAGATTTCAAAACAATAAAAATTCTCAAAGAGGCAGTAATGACATATGGACCCCAAGCTCCTTTCACGTTGAGTATACTGGAGAGCTTAACCCCTCAGACTGGATTGCGGGGGAGGTCTGCGCCATTTTGGAGGTTAGAGGAGCGTGGACGGCGTGTCAAGGACCTAATGAACCATATGGGGTGTAGTTTAGAGCCAGGGAGAAAAGTTGCCAGAATAAAGAGCTGTTTGTTCAATACAAGATTTTGTTCCACTGATTCGAGTCCCATGGCTTGCTGGGTTCGAGACTGTACTAGGAGGCCTATGTGTAAAATAAGAATCCAAGGAATAGAGAATGGAGGGACTTATAGATACTGGAGCTGATTCCTCCATCATTAATTTACGACAATGGCCCAAACACTGGCCTCTGCAAAAAGCTTCAACCAGTTTAAGAGGCTTGGGATATAATAACCTCCCAGAAAAAAGTGCAGTAATTTTAAAATGGGAGGATGATGAAGGACATAAAGGAACGTTTCAGCCTTATGTTTTACCTAACCTACCAGTTACTTTATGGGGAAGAGATATTTTACAACAAATGGGAGTACACCTTGCAACCAAACCTGCAGGTGTTAAATGTGAAAAAATACAGGGTAGTCTTAACCCTGAAAGAAATCATTATCAAAAAGTACAGGATAAGCGTAACCCTAAAAGAAATCATTATCATATAGGAAAAAGACATTTTTCTTCGGGGCCACTGAGAAAATAATTTTAAAAATACCATGGCTTTCTGATAAGCCAGTGTGGGTCCCTCAGTGGCCCCTATCTAAAGAGAAATTACAAGCGGCCCACCTACTAGTTCAGGAACAATTAGAAGCAGGACATATAGAACCTTCCACCTCTCCCTGGAATTCCCCCATATTTGTGATCAAGAAAAAATCAGGAAAATGGCGATTATTACATGATCTTAGACAAATTAATAAAACCATGCAAGTCATGGGCCCTACTCAACCTGGACTTCCGAATCCTGTAGCTATTCCAAAAAGTTTCCATGTTATTAGTCTTGATATAAAGGATTGCTTCTTTTCTATTCCCCTACATCCTCTGGATGCCCCCAGGTTTGCTTTTTCAGTTCCTTCTATTAACAATAATGGCCCTGATCAGAGATATCAATGGAAGGTTTTACCACAGGGAATGGCTAATAGCCCCACCATATGCCAAATATATGTGGACAAGGCTATCCAACCCATTAAAAATAACTATCCAAACCTCATGTGTCTACATTACATGGATGATATTTTTACTGGCCCACCCTAATCAAAAAATCTTATTTAATATATTCAGTGACATGGTAGAAAATTTTAAAAAATACGGATTATATATAGCAGAAGAAAAAGTTCAAACTAGATCTCCCATATTATATTTAGGATTTAAAATCATGGATACTTTTGTTAGACCCAAAAAATTTTAATAAATAAAGAACATTTAACCACCCTCAATGATTTCCAAAAACTGCTGGGTGACATTAATTGGCTTCGCCCTACACTAAACCTCACTACTGGCCAATTAAAACCTTTATTTGATATCCTTCGAGGGGGACCCTGATCCATCCTCACCACGAACACTGACTCCAGATGCTAGGAAAGCTTTAAAGTTAGTAGAAAAAGCCATCGAAGGAGCTCATTGTGACAGATTTGATTTAACTCAACCGCTGATATTGATTATTATTTCTTCACAATATACACCACAGGAGTATTTTGGCAACAAGGGCCTTTATTATGGATACATTTGCCCGTCTCTCCTAAAAGTATAATTGAATCTTATACCTCCATGGTGGCTAAATTTATTCTTCAAGGACTTAAAACTTCTACTAAAATATTTGGCATTCACCCTGCTACTATTATTACTCCCTATTCATCATCACAGATTGAATATTTATGCTTCAACGATAATGACTGGGCTATAGCTAGATGCTCTACCTCTGCAAATTTTGATAATCACCTTCCTAAGTCTCCTATATTATCTTTTTGTATTAATCATCCTATTATATTTCCACAGGTAATAAAAAATCAACCTATTCCTAAGGCATTTAATGTATTTACAGATGGGTCCTCAAATGGTACTGCTGCAATAGTCACTACAAAAGAAAATATGACTTACATAACTGCACACAAATCAGCTCAACTAGTGGAATTGGAAGCTGTGGTAAGAGCTCTGGAAAATTTTAGAGACCAGCCCATAAACATTTTTTCAGATAGCCACTATATTGTACAAGCCGTCCCAAAATTAGAGTTAGCAGGACCAATAGCACCTCATACTCCAGCTTTTAAATTGTTTTATCAAATACAAAAACTTTTGTGGGCAAGAAAAGAACCTCTATTCGTAGGCCATATTAGAGCACATACTAATTTGCCTGGCCCCCTCCATGAAGGTAATCAAAAGGCTGATGAACTTACAAAAACAATATTTATACTTTCAGCGCTACAACAAGCTACTTTATTTCATTCCCAGTTTCACGTCAACAGCACCACCTTGCAACGTAGGTTTAAAATTACAAAAGAGCAAGCCAGAACAATTGTAAAAGATTGTAAATCTTGTATGACACATTTGCTCAATCCTCATTTTGGTGTTAACCCTAGAGGATTAATGCCCAATCATTTGTGGCAGATGGATGTTACTCATGAGCCAAGCTTTGGAAAATTGCGATTTATTCATGTAACCATAGATACATGCTCAGGCATGATTTTTGCTTCCTTACATTCTGGAGAAAAAGTTAAAGATGTCACATCTCATTGTTTACAAGCTTTTGCTGCATTGGGCATCCCCAAAATGCTTAAAACAGATAATGGCCCCGCATATACGTCCTCATCTTTCAAACAGTTTTGCGCAAAATTCAACATATCCCATAAAACAGGCATCCCATACAATCCTCAGGGTCAGGGCATTATTGAAAGAGCAAACCGCACACTGAAAATTATGTTATTAAAACAAAAAGAAGGAAATTGGAAAAGTCCTAAAGACAGATTGGCAGTTGCCCTGTTTACCTTAAATTTTTTAACTTTAGACTCTAATGGTTATTCTGCTGGAGACAGACATTGGAATCCACACCAACAACATAAACCCTTGGTTTACTGGAAGGATGTTCTTTCAGGTACATGGAAGGGTCCAGATCCAGTATTAATTTGGGGGAGAGGATCTGTTTGTGTTTTTCCAAAACACGAATCCTCTCCAATATGGATACCATCTAGATTAATAAAGCAGGTACCACATCAAAATGATCAAGATGTAGTTGTTGAGGAATCAAGATTAATAAAAAAGTTACAAAATCAAGAAGACCAAGATGAAGATATAGAATGACTCCCTCAAAAGTATCCTTCAAAATGTTTCACAACTCAAGAGTCATTCCTCCCGGCCGGGATGAGGAGATCTCTCTTTAGTGTGCACACAATTGTATTTTTTTTTCTTTTTATACATGTCTTTATGTCTGTACATTTGTCTACATTTCATGTTAATGTGACGTCACAAATATATGTTTGTATGTTTGTTCGTCTGTCCAGTGTGACGTCACAAAGAACAAAGCGCTTATGAAAAAGAATATATATATATATATGGATCCAAATAACTTTAATTCATTTTAGGTTGAGAGTATTCAATTTAGGTAAATAATTTTATAAATGAAGGTACTTTCAATTTTGATTATAGGTATCCCTGGGACTTCTCTTTAGCAAACAATATGACTAGTGCTATATAACCTAAATATTTTGGTGTTTTGACATAAGATTGTTCATTTGTTATTAACTTCATTTGTTTAATAGCTGATTAATTTCAATTATCTCAACAGGTAAAAAATTGCTGTGTATACAGAGACTTGAGGGTTCCAGCTGACAAATTATTTCTCCAAAGTGCCTTTAGCTTTTCTTTAATCTATCTTTAATACAGTAAATACCCTCAGTCTTTCTTTCTTTTGTTCTCAATATGATATTTTGACAACTTATGTTTGTGTGAGCTCAAACAACAATGTGTATGAGCAGAAATCAACTTTAATTTTCTAATCTAATAATTCTGTTTTTTTAGTTTGACAACTCGACTCTTCACTCAGTGCTGAAATAACACTGCCTTTCCTTTAATAATTGATGCTTGAGTTTCTAGGTAGCGGGCCTGAAGATTTGCCGGTGGCATTATCTAGATATAAAAAAGACGGTTGCTGCTACAGCTGCCGTGTTGGGGTGTAGTTAGAGCCAGGGAGAAAAGTTGCCAGAATCCAGTTCGTCTCAAAACTTCTTCCCGCGGCTTCTTTGCTCCAAGCGGCCATCGCTTCAGGCGACTACAGGGACTGGGACATTTGGGGCTGCTTGGGGGCAGTACAACCAAAAGCTTTTCATCATAACTTTGACTAAGATGAAAGACAAAATTATTTTAGTATAATATAGTATGAAGTTGGTTTATAGTCTAGTATAAAGTATTCAGTACATATAAAAAAGAAGTCCTATAAACAAAAATTTTAAAGTTCTCAGAAAGGAAATTTTCAAGTCTATGTGTTTTTTATTTACATTGTATATTTCATTCCTTGTCAATGCTAGGGAAATTAGTTATTACATGAAATAATAAAACAATATCTTGCTGGGCGCGGTGGCGCACGCCTGTAATCCCAGCACTTGGGAGGCTGAGGCAGGAGGATCACGAGTTCAAAGCCAGCCTCAGCAATGGTGAGGCACTTAGCAACTCAGTGAGACCCTGTCTCTAATAAAATACAGAAAAGGGCTGGGGATGTGGCTCAGTGGTCCAGTGCCCCTGAGTTCAATCCCCATGGGTACAAAAAACAAACAAACAAACAAAAAAACCAAACCAATATCTTAAAATAGAGAGTTTTTCCCAGGGGCACATTACCCCTGAGCTACATCCCCAGTCCTTTATTATTTTGATACAGGGCCTCACTAAGTTGCTCAGGCTGGATTGGCATTTTTCCCCTACAAGAGCTTTCATGGGGCGGGGGATTTGAAGATGGCTCAACTGGCAAATATTTAGACCACTGAACAGATGGTCATTTCCTAAGCAACTCAATCTTGGGAGATCTCATACTTTATTATCAAAACCAAGAAACCTTTGAGGAAGGAGAGAAGTATTATTAATTATACCAGGACAATAGCCACAAGCCAGTACTCTTTTAGCCAACCAGAGAGAGGTGGCTGGGTATTCTAACTAAAACCATTAAGATCATTGAATTTTTATCCTCATCATTATTACTGCTTTGTTGTGGAAAACAAAATGTAGGAAGAGAAATTTTTACTCTTCTGTGCTATAAACTATGTTTTCATTGATGAGGAAAATGAGATCAGCGTCTATCGTTAGGACAGCTGCCCCTTCCAATCCCCCTATGTGATCTTCTAGAGTGGCCTTTCCTGGTGTCCCGAGGCTGGACTGAGGCCAACCCTAACCTGGGGTGGCCAGCACTGAGCTTCTGGGGGGATTAGGTTCACACTCACCAGGGTGAAGAGGAGCAGGCTTCGGCCCAGATCTTTTGGTCCTGTGCCCCTCTCAGATGTCATGCTGACGAGGCCACCTGGACCACCTCAGAGTCACCAGGACCCACGAGTGTGGGAAGGCCCTGAGATCAGACTGTAACTGGACAAGTTTCCAGGGACGAGCAGGAGCTAAGCAGGACAGCGCTTGTCATTAGGAACAGTTTCACTCGTGGACATGTCCTTGATAAGTAAATTTCACAACCAATGAGATGGTAAAAGCTCTTACATGAACATGCTTAATCATGTGGATGCCATTTATGATTGCAAGAGATAAAGGTAAAGGTGCTAAAAATCAGGCATGATTTAGTTTAGGTGAAGGTTCTGAAGATTACTTGTCTGATTTGAGCAGGACCTTACAGTTAATAATCCTTCTCCCTTATTTCTAGGCATCCCCTGTGGGACTTGTAACATGTCCCCCTTGTAGAAGGGGAAATCACTGTAATGAAGGTCCTTTGTGAGCACCTATTATGTACTAGGTACAAGTGGTTAGCCTAGAGTGCGGTGGTCAGTCTGCAATGGTTGGTGCAGCACTAGAAGCAAAGGTCGTGCCTTTTTCACTCTGCTACTGACCCCCAATCCACAGATACTGTAGAAAACGAAAAAAAAACATCGAGAAGCAGATCAGGGGATCTAGGTTCTAGTCATAGTCTTCTCTAAATTATAGTTTATTCTTTTGTTAATGGAGATTTATACAGGACCTGCCTGAATCTCAGGATGCTGGTGAAAATCCAATGTGCTACCACGAAAGCACTTTGAAAACACTTTTCACAGCATAAAGAACTGTGAAAAAAGACATGACCAATATGATTCTGCAACATGTCCACTTAGAAAAATGAGAAATTATCATCCTATCTGTGTATGATATATCACAGTGCATAAATGTAGTCTACTGTCATGTGTAACTAATTAAAACAAATAAAAAATTATAAATAAATAAATAAATAAATAAAATTTTCAATCACACTTGCATCAAGCCTTTTTTTTTTTTTTTTTTTTTTTTTTTTTTTAGTACTGGGGATTGAACTCAGGGGCGCTCAACCACTGGGCCACATCCCTAGCCATTTTTTGTATTTTATTTAGAGACAGGGTCTCACTGAGTTGCTAAGTGCCTTGCCATTGCTGAGGCTGGCTTTGAACTCGTGATCCTCCTGCCTCAGCCTCCCAAGTGCTGGGATCACAGGCGTGCGCCACCGCACCCGGCTTGCATCAAGCCTTTAAGAAAAATTCTTTTAGCCTTTAAAATGTTTCTTCTTTTGGATGTGCAAACCATAGAGAAAAGAGGTTTTTTCCCCTTCACTCATTCCAGGCATTTCTCTGCCTTTGAAAGAGATCGTGGGACCCTGGTCCTGTCCTCGCTTTGCTTCCTGGGCAGTGCGTCCCAGCATGCTCTCGTTGCCATTGCCATCTTCTGCCCTCACCAGAGGCCCAGACCAATGGGGCTGCTGGACCTTGGACTTGAACTTCCAGAACCATGAGCTAAATAAATGTTCTGTCTTCACAGGTTAATTGTCGTAATGTGAAGCTAACATAACATGGCTACCCGCTGGAGGTAGCATCTATTTTAGGGAGTCAATCCCCAAGACCACGGCATAAGGCGGATTGGAAGGGAGGATTGAGCCATTTGACACTATGTAACTTCCATTTCATCAGAGGAGACCCACTGGAAGTCTGCTTGATCATTGGAGATGACAAAATACAGCTGCCAGCCGGGCGCGGTGGCGCTCGCCTGTAATCCCAGCACTTGGGAGGCTGAGGCAGGAGGATCGTGAGTTCAAAGCCAGCCTCAGCAATGGCGAGGCACTTAGCAACTCAGTGAGACCCTGTCTCTAATAAAATACAAAAAAAAAAAAAAAAAAGGGCTCGGGATGTGACCCAGTGGACGAGTGCCCCTGAGTTCAATCCCCGCTACCACCAAAAAAAAAAAAAAAAAAAAAAAAAAATATATATATAGCTGCCATTTTTTACTTCTTCTCACCCAAGTGGATTATAGACCCCTGTGAAGAAACTTATAGTACAGTCCCTGCTCCGTTGCTACATGAGTTGGCTTATTTTGAGATTCTTATGTAGATTTTGGGGGAGGAACATGAAGAATGGATTGTAGTTTATACTTTTCCCAGTTGGGGGACTCACCCCAATAGAAATGCATTTATTACCATAAATTGTCACACCTATTACAAGGCATGCCCTTTAGGAAGTTATTTCTAGCTTCCAGAAACGGATGTGAATATGTTTCCAAGTGTTAGTCTGAGCAATTTCTCATGAATGTTGGCATCCTAGAAACTCAAGGAACGTTGCTAACCATAAGGAATTCCTCAAGAATGGCATTTCATACGTAGGCTCCTCTTTCTTTTAACTTATTCATTTGCTCAAAGTAATATGTCAAAGCTCTCAGAAGGGGGGTGGTCGAGTGGTAGTCTTCTTAAGTTCAAATCCTGATGCTCTATCACTTACCAGCTGTGTGGACCTTAAGCAAGTTACCTAGCTTCCCCAGGCCTCCGTTTCCTCTTCTGAGAAACAAATAGTAACACGTGCTCATGGTTTTTTTTTTTTTTTTTTTTTTTTTTTGGTACCAGGGATTAAACTCAGGGGCACTCGACCACTGGGCCACATCCCCAGCCCTTTTTTGTATTTTCTTAGAGACAGGGTCTCACTGAGTTGTTAAATGCCTCGCCATTGCTGAGGCTGGTTTTGAACTCGCCATCCTCCTGCCTCAGCCTCCCAAGTGCTGGGATTACAGGTGTGCGCCACCGCGCCCGGCTCCATGGGTTGTTTTTTAGGATTTGCTTGGATAACATATGACAGGGTTTTAGCCCCGTGACTGGCATATAGAAAGCAGCCAATTAGCGTTAATGACCATGACGTCCACCACCGCTTTTACTACCACTATCGTCACCGCTATTCCTATGTACAGATAGGTACACAGTGCTGATCAAGAAGGGGCACAGTGTCAGGTCAATTCCCTTTCATGTTGTGATGTGGGGGACAGAGGTTGGAGGGACACAGGGTTGAGGAGCTTTGTGTCACTGTCACACTTACCATTTCTTTGGCGACACTATGAGTCAGAAAGTTTGGTAGAGCCAGGAAATTTCAGCCTTCTTTCCATGTGTGAAAAGACAACGTCGTCCTGCTGTGATACGGTTTAAGCCTTGCGCCCATTCTCTGTTTCTCAGTTAGACTGAGTCAGCAATTTTAATTGAAGACATTGAGATAAAAGAAAATATCTACTCTTCTGGCCCTTGTAAGGGAAAAAGTATAGCTCAAGTATCTCAGGAGGGGATTGATTAGTTGTACCTGATAGTGATTTGCAGAAAATAATGGTTCTGAAGTTCTCCACAGGAAAGAAACGGCACCTCTGAAGTTGTGTTTCCTTATTCCTGGGCAATTTCCTCATTCCTGTTCAATGATTCCAATTTTGTTTTTATCAATTTTGCCAAGCAGCAGCAACAACAGCAGAGTTGATTAAGGAAAATGAAGAAAAAAAAAATGCAAAAAGAGTACACACATAGAAGGTGGTGGCTGCTTTACAGATGTTGATACTGGGGGCCGTATTTTCCATAACCACCACCTTGTTTTAGCTGCTACACGTGTAGCAGCCTGTAGTTAATCCAGACAGGAACGCTATCACCTTGTGTTAAAGTACAACTGAGCAGGAAGGGGCATTCCTAGCTCTTCCTTGATAAAGAAGCAATTATTACCTGATTATAAAAGCGGTAGTCAGCGAGACGTTGTGTATGCTTTGATGTAATGGAAAATGTTCTTCCTAAGGGAAGCTGGTTGGAATAGGATAAATCCTTGTTATTTCATGTCCTCATCTATATATCCAGCTGTAGGATAGACTGGCAGCTGTTTATGGTGTTTGCCATCACAGCCACACCAGTATGAAGAACCATTTTAGTGTTCAGTGCTCTGGAGAAAATATTTGAGAACCCATAAGCTGGTAAATTTCTGGTCTGGACAAGCAAACCTGCTGTACCTGCTGTAATCACCTTCCCTGGATGATTAGAATTTGGTTATAGTATCATGTGCAGCTCAGCTTGCAGGTATTTGACCTTTACTGATTTCTGTCCCCCCCCCTTTTTTTTTTTTACATTTGAATTAACTTTTGAAGTCGCAGCAAAAATAACTCACTGTGCTTATGACAAAGCACAAAAACTTTCTAGAAAAACATCCACTGATCACTTAACCATGAACTATGACTAATAGCTATCTAAATGGAACGGAGGGTAATGATTCCAAGAGGTTAGAGGAAAAAGTTCTCCGTGTTTCCTAGCAGTAACACTTGAGTCTCTTTTTCTTTCTTTTTTTTTTTTTTTTTTTTTTTTTTGTGGTACCGGGGATTAAACTCAGGGGCACTCGACCACTGGGCCACATCCCCAGCCCTTTTTTTGTATTTTATTTAGAGACAGGGTCTCACTGAGTTGCTAAGTGCCTCGCCATTGCTGAGGCTGGCTTTGAACTCGTGATCCTCCTGTCTCAGCCTCCCAAAGTGCTGGGATTACAGGCGTGCGCCACTGCGCCCGGCTCTCTTTTTCTTTTTTTTGTAGAAACTTTCAACCTGGAATCTCAAAATGACTAGCAAGAACCCTTTCATAGAACCTGGAATATGTCTTTTTGTAAAGCTCTATAATGTTGTCCTTGGAGACATCATGATAAAAAGCTTCAAAATGGCTTACACAGTATGGCTGGTGACATTAGCTAGTGCTCCCTCTACTCTCTGTCTCGGGAAAGCAGCGGACTGACTACAAGAGGCTGAACTGTATCTGCCTCTGTTTCCAATAGACTCACGTTCAACTCTCGCTCACACACACACTCACATACAAAGCTGGGAAAACTTTATTAATCCTTTTTAAAAAATTTAATATAAAATTATACCAAAAAAAAAAAAAAAAAAAAAGGACCTGAACTTTAGTAACAGCTGGAACAATCCACGGAGGTAGCAGCAGGGGAAGAGAGAAGAGATTCAATTTAGTTGATTTTCTGTGCTTGTTGGTTGTCTGCAGTCTCATAGTGATGGAAACTGCACACTTTTTTCTTTCTTTCTTTTTTTCCTTAATATTTTTTAGACCTTTATTTTATTCATTTATTTATATGCGGTGCTGAGGATTGAACCCAGTGCCTCATACATGCTAAGCAAGCGCTCTACCACTGGGCCACATCCCCAGCCCTTTCTTTTTGTATTTTATTTAGAGACAGGGTCTCACTGAGTTGCTAAGTGCCTCGCCATTGCTGAGGCGTGCTTTGAACTCGTGATCCTCCTGCCTCAGCCTCCCAAGTGCTGGGATTACAGGCGTGCGCTACCACACCCAGCATGCACACTTTTTTCAAAGGGACCCAGAAGCTGCTGGAGGTTTGGTTCTCCTGGCAGCAACGTGATGCAAACCAAGGGTCTGGGGATCTTTGCACTATCCCAAGATCGGAGTGGGATGTACTTTTGAAGGATGTGTAATGTTCAATCACAGCGTGACAAAAACTGACATGCAGGAAGCTTATGTATTCAATTAGCAATAATTGTGCCTCGGATAAACCTCATTGGCTACGATACTGCCACTGCGCAAAGCTAAGCTTATGTATTCAGTAAGAGTAGCATGTTTGCCTCCAAGAGGCATTTCATTTTGAAGACCTGTGGTCCCACACTCTTGCTGAAAGCACTGGTTCGCTGTTGAAGCTTGCTAGGGATTACAGTGGGTTTGACTCAATTCAAAGCTTCTTTTATTCTCCTAAGAATCTCATGAAGCTTCTCATCAAGGATACCCACACTGGAATTTCCAGGAAGAAACATAATTTCAATTTTCCCAAATGGAGCAGCGTATTATATGGGATGTATGAATTCTGACTGTGGGTACTTGAATACTCTGGATTTCCTAGGGAGGTGGGTGATAAGTCAGCCACATCAAACCCTGGAAATTTTGATGAGTGAGCTTGACCCAGCAGTTATGGACCCGTTCTACTTGAAAGATGGTGTTACCTCAAAGGATGTCGCTTGCGAGAGTGGAATTTGTGACCTGATACCAGGTTCTGTCCTTGATGCCACACTGTCCAATCCTTGTGGGTAGTCAATGAATGGAATGAAATCAGATGGAATTTATTGGACCATTCACATTAGTCCAGAACCAGAATTTTCTTATGTTATCTTTTTTTGTTTAATATTTATTTATTTGTTTGTTTTAGTTGTACACAATGTCTTTATTTTTACGTGGTGCTGAGGATCGAGCCCGGGCCGTGCACATGCTAGGCGAGCAACCCCAGCCCCTCTTATGTTAGTTTTGAAACAAACTTAAGTCAGACCTCTTATGATGCCCTGGTCAGGAAAGTTGTGGAAGTCTTCAAGCCAGGAAAATTTGTGACCACCTTGTTTGTTCATCAGAGTTCTAAATGTCACACAGTGCTTTCGTCACCCTGGAAGATTGAAGGTTTTAAACATCTTGATTGCCAGAGTGCTATGTTCAATGATTACAATTTCATTTTTACCAGTTTTCCAAGAAGTGGCAACAGCAGCAGAGTTGATTAAGGAAAATGAAGAAAAATGCAAAAAGAGAACACATGTTGAAGGTGGTGGCTGTTTTATAGATGTTGATACTGGGGTCATGCTTTCCATAACTGCCACCTTGTACTTGCAGAAAACCCTAGATGTAATGATAGTGTAATCATTTTGAAGTGTATGCATTATTCTATCAAGGCGTGAGATATCTTGCATGAATGCTCTCTTCTGTGTTTAGGTATTCTATGCCACTCTTGCTGTGATATTGAAGTGCATGTAAGAAAAAACTTCTACTTTACAACACTTGTGAAAAATATTCAATTTGGTTTGTGCACAGTATAATATTTCTACAGGTATCTTCCAAAATTCCCCACCGACAAGGCTTTCGTCCTCATTGGGTGTTGGCCTCAGCCTAACTATCTGGGACTGTTCTATTATATCGCTGCCAGAATTTTACATCTGGTTACCTCCACTTTTTAGAACATGTTCTCTACTAATGTTATTGCAACCAGTTTCTACTTCATACAGATGTTTTTTTTTTTTTGTAACAGCAATTAAATTTTTCTTTCACAAGACAAGTCCTTAAGAAAATCATTCCAATGACTCATTTTGTGTATTACTATTTTAATAATTGTCTCTGCATTTGTAATCCTTTGATTTCTTCCCTCAACCTGGTGTCTTCCCCTCCAGCTCCACCAATGAAGCAATATACTTACACTGTGGGTTTATATACTAATCTTATACTCCAGGTGGGGGAATGGGGAAAAGTCTCTGAGTTTAATTTTCTTTTAAGAGCATATTAATTTGGCCTCCTTGGCTGATTCACAGTGGGGTTGGGACAGGAGCATAGGAGGATTAGAGGAACACTAGAAAGGCCAATGGGGAGGGAAAGGGAGGGAAGGGGCAAAAGGGTAAATTAAAAAAAAAAAAAAAGATGGTAGAATGAGATGGGTATCATTACCCTAAGTGCATATATAAAGACATGAATGGTGTGAATATACTTTGTATACAGCCAGAGATATGTAAAAATGTGCTCTATAAGTGTAGTATGAATTGTAATGCATTCTGCTGTCATATATAACAGCTTAGAATAAAAGAAAAGGAAAAAAAATTTGGCCTCCTTTTAAACAGCATGGGCTCTTTAGGAAGGTAAGTGACAAAATTAAATATCTCCCACAAAAGAATTTTAAGCATCTCCAATATTGACTAGCAGGGAGAACGCATAGAATTATAGATTGAGATTAGGGTGTGCTGACTAAACTGTATACCCCATGCTATGCTGTGCTCTACAATAAATGAGATTATCTTCTAAAAAAAAAAAAAAGCTTCAAAATAAGAAGCAGCTTGAGATTGACCAAATTAATCAAATGCTCCTAACTCAAGTTAACTCAAATTAATTAAAAATTAATTAAATACTCCTAACTCAAGTCATTCATTACATTAACTTTTTTTCCCCCTATTGGGAACAGCATTTTTATAGTATGCTTCTATGAAAATATTTTCTGAAAATTCGATTTCACGGCATGTTCCTTGCTTTTTTTTTTTTTTTTTTTTTTTAATATAGAGAAGGTAGAGATCTCTGATAGACACTATTCTTCCATGACGCTTTGGAATTAAAAGAAGATAAAAGTGGTAGATATTTCTTTCGTTGACTGCAGTCATCCTTTTAGCATTATATTTAGCTTCAAGGGAACATTAATTCCTCCCAGAGCACATTATGGCTTGAAGGTACAAGGAAGTGAAGCACCTGCTGTAATATCCTGAAACAGGTACCTGGACGCTCTGCTTCTCTCAGTATCTGTGCATAAACGAAGAGACCACATCGAGATGGAAATCTCCTCTCCTCTGCTCATGGACCCAGGAGGCCTATAGTCACTTCTTCATTTGCTGTGGAAAACTATCCTATCCTATCACATCAAATGCACTTTTTATCTTAGACATTATTTCTGGGTTATCTTTTTCACTGCTCAGCATAAATGACAGCTCAGCGGTTTGGAACTGTGACATCAGCTTCGTTCAAAAATAACCTTCTGAATTCATTATCCCATTCCCATTTAACAGGCAGAGTTTGAGAATAAGGTCATTTGATATAGTCTTAGTTCCATTAAGCAAAAATAAATAAACAGTAGTTAAGGTGAACTGAACGCCGGAGGTTCATTTGACAGCACAAATCCAAGTGTCCTCATTCAGAGTTTTTCCCTGCCGATTTCATGGTCTTGAGAGCAATGCATGATCCATAGGTATTCACAGAGGCAGGAGCTCAAGGATTACCTGACTTCAAATCCCCATTCTGACAGCTCCTTAAGTCACAAGTCACATTAAATAGTTTGGCTTCCTCACCTTACTCACCAAAGTGACATTTACCAAATCCTCACACAAAGGTGTAGTTTGGAGAGATGACAAGATCAGGTTATCTAATGGCCTCCTAAAATCACCTAGGAATGTTGAAGCTGAAGTTCACATATGTTGTTGTTGTTTAGGGTTCAAATGAGTTTTCACCAATATGCACATACCACTTGAGGGATTTATGCTTAGGAGAAGGGTTGTTATCTGGAGTGATTTGTACTTTGAAATATTGGTGTGAAACAGAACTGCATTGGCATTCCACTTTTCATAGAAGTGAGACTCTATTTAACCAACTATGAATGATGTACCTGAACAGAAACACTGTAGCCTTGAAAACACATGCATTAATTCAACCAAAGGGCCCTGTAACCAATCAAACAAAACTGCCTTTAGAATTGCAGAGATTCATGCATTGTTCAAATTCTCATCTTCTCCAGCTCTGCCTCACTTTCCTGGCAACACACGTCAAATGAACAAACAGATCTGTCAGGAATGATCTGTCAGCACAGAATGAAGGACTTTGTTGAGGAAACTTTCTCAGATATCTGATTATTCAACTTGCTGCCACTAGTAGCACTTACCTGATGTTATATAAAATATACGTGCTGCTTGGCATGGTGGCATGCACCTGAACTCCCAGTCTCTTGGGAGGCTGAGGCAGGAGGATCACAAGTTTAAGGCCAGCCTGGGCAACTTGGTAAGACCCTGTTTGAAAATAAAAAATAAAAAGCTGGGGATGTAGCTCAGTGGTAGAGCGACCCTGGGTTCAATGCCCAGTACTGGGGGAAAAAAAGTTCTTTACACATACTTCTTTATCTTCTGATCTCTTACAAGGTAGTTGTTTCTACCCAAAGTCCCCTTGTTTCTACCAAAAATTGCATTCTGTTCAGGATAAATGATGGCAGACTTTCAGTCATACAGTTCTGCAGGTGATCCTTTATCTCACAGGCAAGGTTTTTTGTCCAATGCAAAGCACAGCATTTATTCCTGGGTTGTATTTTTCTTTTGTTGTTTTTTGATTAGAGGAATGTAAGAATTATGTCATGGGTTTTGTTTTAAACAAACAACATGTGTACCCATTCTCAAAGTGATCATTGTACTTGTTCAAATACTAGGACAGTTTTGGAATTCTCTTCAGAGGGCTTATTGCCCACACAGGGAATGAATCAGCACTTCACATCGAGAGTGCCAGTGCTGGGTTGTGTCACTCCCTGCCCCTCTGTCACTCACCTGGGCTTCACCAGCCTCTCCTGCATTCTTGGCCACTTGAGTTGGCTGCTCCTGAGCTCTGGAGCAGCTGACTCTCTCTGGAACCCTCCTGTGGGATCTACCCCCCCACACCAAAAGAAAAAAAAAAAAAAAAAAAAAAAGAAAGAAAGAAAGTTGAAGAGCTTTGTAGGAACTAAGTCAATTTTTTGCCCCAAACAAAGATCCAAAGGCACAATTCTTCTCCACCAATCAAAGCACCTTCTGAACTCTATCATCATAAATGTTTTAGATTTCTTAAGTGTCACAGGTTTCTTCCCCATAGACCCAACTCCCATGTTTTACTCGACTAAGAAGGTGACAAAGCCCCTTGCTTCTGTTTGTATCTCTTGTTCTCTAGGAAAATATTATAATTCTTAAATCTTAATTATCATTACTTAGGTAATAAGCCTAGAGTAGGAGTTCTTTACAAGTGATTTCTTTTTGTTGCATATTGTGCTTTTCATCATCGGTGCCTTTAAATCTTATTTAGTAGGCACTAATAACATGTAGAAGTCACCCTTAACGTTAAGACTGCTTCCTCTTCTCAGCCTCCAAGTCCTAAATTAATAAGCTCTTTTTAAAACTGAAGATGTAGCAAGGCGTTCTCTTAGTCAAGAGGAGCTTTGATTATCCTTTACTTTGAAACACTGTCCCTGAGTGTCATTCCCATGAAGTTAACAGTTGTGTCTATTTTTGCGCACTGGTGTATGGACGTGCTGAGAGGAGTGTTTGGCATTAGTGAGTCCTCAGTGACTGTGCAGTCTGCCCTGGGGCTATTTTGAGAAGCTCAAAGCTGTTGATGGTGCTGACTTGACTTGTGAGGTGTGAAGATTGGAGTGTGACTTGGGATGGCAAGGTAGGTAGGTGTCCATACCTGGTCCTGAGTAATTGGGGACTTGTAATCACATTGGACACATCATGCTCACAACGATTAAGGTTGGAGCCTGCCTAGTGTGTCCGTACAGGGAGAAGTGAATAGACAGATTTCCATTTCTATGACATGTTGATTGGAGACAGGTTTTAAATTTTGCACAGAACAATTTAACATGCTCCTAATTGGAAACCACATCCTGTCCAAATATTTGAGAAAACAGAACAAAAAATTTTCCTTCCTGTTTAATGATCATTAACCAGTTGGATTAAAAGAATTGTGCTGTTTTTTTGGCTTCATTCAAGAATACTATTTATTACTGTGGACTACTTAATTATTCAGTGCTATGTGAAAAAAAAAAAAAAAAAAAAAAAGAAAGAAAGAAAAGGAAGTCATTTGTTTCAACAGCACAAACGCCTGGTTGAGTCTCCAGCAGAGGGAACACAGTCTTAGGTTCTCAAAGCACAAGTTCCCTGGCAGGGAAGAAGTGAAGAATGTCAGCTTTTCAACATGCCTAGTTAATGTTCCAGTATGTGTGACACCATTGGACTACGCCATCCCAAAGAGGGCACCAGCATGTAGTTCTGCTCTAGAGCCCAAGGTGTCAAGGTGTCAAAGCTGGGTTTAAGACCAAGCAAACAAACAAACACAAATGAAAGTCACCTTGAAGCTTTCCCCAGTGTACCAAAGAACCTTCACACTGGGAAGGGTCTTAGTGACCATGCAGACAAAGACCCATGTTACTGACCAAGACATTAAGTGCAGACATCTCCATGAGCTGCCTGGTAGGAAACAACTGGTTAGAAACAGGGCCAGAATTCGAATTCAGTAGCATTTCCCCATTTCCTTCTTTATGCTGTCCTCTGAAAACTATTTATTCAGACCTTAACTAGAAAGAACTATTTTGTGCAGTGGGATCAACATAGGCTATGCTGGCCTGGCCAGGATGAGGGCAAATTCATCCTGTTGAGACGGTGCCTCCGAAGCCTGGCCCTTGGCAATCCCACAGGGAGCCTTTGTGGCATCCCTCAACACCATTGTCAAGACACAGGTTTCCATTTCTGGGCCATCTTGGTGCTTCCGGTGGCACTGAGAGGGTTAGGGGAGGGAGATTTGGGTTTAAGAGTTTAATTATTATTGCTCGGGACTTGATGTGATGTCAACCATCCGGTGACAAAGAGCACAGTTTGTTTATTGTATTCTGTAGATTTCTTAGGGTGTTTAGGAAATGGAGAGGAAAGAATGGAATGAGAAATAAAGCAACAAAAGTTCACTATAAATGCTCAAAGGAATTGTGTAGTGTCTTTGGAAGTAATTTGAGCATTTGTATAGTCCTCTAGCCTCCCAGAGTTCCCAATTCAAATCCCAGGCAAAACCGACACCTTCCATTGTCTGACATTTATGTATTTTTGAAGACATAATTATCTTCCTTCCACATTTACTGTCATTGTTTTGGGGGGGGGGTACTGAGAATTGAACCCAGGGGCACTTAACCAAGGAGCCACATCCCCAGCCCTTTTTTTTAATTTTCATTTAAAGACCAGGTTTCACTCATCTGCTTAGGGTCTCACTCAGTTGCTGACTTAGAACTCCAGATCCTCCTGCCTTAGCCTCCCAAGCCGCTGGGATTATGTGCGTGCACCACTGTGCCTGGCAAGAGTTTTGCATTTTTGTTAGCATGAATAAATGCTAAATTTTACTGCAATTTGTGCATTCATTACTAGGATCGTATCATATTTCTTTTCTTGTTATATGATGAATTGGTTTGGTTTTTTAAAAATAAAGAACAGAAATTTTTTTCTCACAGTTCTGGAGACTGGGAAGTCCAAGACCAGGATGGCCGGTGAGGGCAGCTGTGGCATCCAGACATGGCCCTGTGTCCTTGCAAAGTGAAAAAGGCTCAGGAGTTACCTGGGGCCTCTTTTCTAAAGGTACATTGATTGGCCTTTGAAGATTAAGCTAATCTTGAATTCCATTCATGAAATCCCCCTAACTTGGTTGTCCATTCATGAAATCCCCCTAACTTGGTTGTCCATTCATGAAATCCCCCTAACTTGGTTGTGCTATATTGTTCTTTTTATGTGCTGATGGATTTGATATGTAAATGTTTGATAAGTACTTTAGCATATGTTAATGCCCTTCAGCCAAAGACCACCAGGAAGTCTAAATTGGGATTATTGCTCATTGTCATGAGAGAATATGCACATAACAAGAAACAGTGTTTCAGAAAGGGGAAGTTAGGAAGGTTTTATCATAGGATTTGGTGTTTTCAGGAAGGAGAGCTTTGCTCCCATCATTCTCTCAGAAAGTGAGGAATTCTATAATTGGGATCTTAACAAATCTTATCTGAATGACTGGACAAGCAGATTGAAGTCACAGTTGTAATTGGTAAAGAAGCAGCAGATACAGTTGAACAATGGTCTTGTCTTTGTATACGGCATGAATATGAAGCGGGATTACTTTGTCTTGAACCATCATGGCTACAAAGTGCCCTTACATGCTGTTCTGTGAAATGGTTTTTGTTCAGTGGGAGAATATGGAGCCTTTATGTGGGTGTCAGGCCAGCTCCTAGCAAGAGCAAGGCCAAGCCCTTAGTGTCATCCTGCTCCCAGAGGTAAGGTGCTACTCTTCTCTAAGGTTTTCTTTTTTTTTTTTTTTTTTTTAATATTTATTTATTTGCTTTTAGTTGTGCACAATGCGTTTATTTGTACGTGGTGCTGAGGATCGAACCCGGGCCGCACACGTGCTAGGCGAGCGCTCTACCGCTGAGCCACAATTCCAGCCCTCTAAGGTTTTCTTCCTGATGAGAGAGATCCACGTGCAATTTTACTTTCTTTCTTTCTTTTTCTTGTGATGTGTTTTTCAGATTTTGGTATCCAGTTTATGCTGGCCTCATAAAATGTGCAAGGAACTGTTGCTTCTTTTTTACATTTTGTTGGCAATTTTGTTAATGTTGATATCATTTTTTTTTTTTTTTTTTTTTTGATGGTACTGGGGATTGAATGCAGGACTTTGAACACACTACCCAAGTATTCTACCAACTGAGCTATATCTGTAACCTCCAACCCCCACTTCCTGCTCTGAATCATTTATTCTTTAACTGTTTGGAGAAATCCCTTCCTGAAGTTGTCTGAGCTCGACAAATTTTCTCTCCTTGCTTACACTTTCATTAGGCTCCACTGAATCCTCTTCTCCACCAGATCTTGACCTTAGCCGTTGTCCTTGCTAGGTTTGCAGAGTTCAGTGGTGACAGAATCTTGCAACAACCCCAATTTAGAGAGGATCCCCTCTAGCAAGGTAGAGAGGATCCTTGGATATCCAACCCGCCTCCTTATCTGATCAAATTGCTCATCTCTTAGCATCTGACCACCCTGGCTTGCCTTCAGCTAGAACCCGGTTATGTCAGTGGAGTGAGACGCTCCCTACCCTTGACATTGCCTCTTCAGAATGCTCCACGCACTTACCCCTTCATCCTTCTCATTTATATGTTTTCGGCTCTAAATGACTTAAATTTTTTCATCTTCCCCTCTAATAACTTTTTTTTTTTTTTTTTTTTTTGTGGTACTGGGGATTGAACTCAGGGGCACTCGACCACTGGGTCACATCCCCAGCTCTTTTTTGTATTTTTATTTAGAGACAGGGTCTCACTGAGTTGCTAAGTACCTCGCCATTGCTGAGGCTGGCTTTGAACTCACGATCCTCCTGCCTCAGCCTCCCAAAGTGCTGGGATTACAGGCGTGCGCCACCTTGCCCGGCAACTTTTTTTTTTAAATAAAAATTTTCTTACAAGTTGTTCCTATGCTCTTTTTTGGGAAAGTTATCCTAGGGATTTAAAAGCTTGCTCTTGGGCTGGGATTGTGGCTCAGCGGTGGAGCGCTCGCCTAGCATGTGGGCGACCCGGGTTCGATCCTCAGCACCATGTACAAATAAAACGCATTGAATCAAACGCATTGTGTACAACTAAAAGCAAAAAAAAAAAAAAAAAAAAAAAGCTTGCTCTTACTCCAGTCTGACGTGAGTTCTCTACCTCTTGTAAGAGACAGTGCGAAGACTTTAAAGTACTCCAGCTCCATGGACCATCTCATTCATTTTGTTATTTTGTCATCACAGTTTAATTATCCACAAGGTATTATTACTATTTTATACAATCACTATTCATTTAGATTTACATAAGGTGAATCTCATTGATCCTATCTGTGTTTTGTGTTTTATGTCTTTCTGACACATTGGGGAAACCACTGCTGAGGGTAGGATTCATTCTTTTTTTTTTTTTTTTTAATGTGGTGCTGGAGATCGAACCCAGTGCCTCACGCATGCTAGGTAAACGATCTACCACTGAGCCACAACCCCAGCCCCTAGGATTCATTCTTGTCCTCTTCTTCCCGTTGGCATCTCAAAGCTACCTGTGTAGTCTCCGACCTCATTTTGTCGTCCTAGTCCTGTAAAATTGCTTGAAGTTGTGCTGACTTCTCTGACAAGAGCACCTTCTGCCCAATTTCTCTGTTTCTAGTTCAGCACCAAGAACTGACACCTGCCCTAAAGGTAAGCTTAAGTTGCTGAAAGTTGGGTTCACTCCTAATGCTTCTCTTCTTTGGACTGGTGCTCAAATTCTGCCTGGTTGTCTTGGGATTTCTCCTATGCCTTTAAATAGAAGAAGATTTTATCTATTATTTAAGTTTTCCTTTTAAAAAAGACTACTACATCATATGTTGGTATAGGTAATGACTTCATGAAAAGGACTCCAAAAGTCAAGAGTTCACAAATGGGATTACATCAAATTAAAAAGCTTCTGCTCTTTTTTTTTTTCTCTCTCTTTCATCTCTGTTGTTGAAAACAACCAACAGAGTGAAGAGATTGCCTACAGAATGGGAGAAAATCTTTGCCAGCTGTTATTCTGACAGGATTAGTATTCAGAATATATAAAGAACTAAATAATTAAACACTCTTTTGGTAATACAGTCAATAAATAGGCAAATGAGATGAACAGAGACTTCTGAAAAGAAGTACAAATTGCCAATAAATAAATGAAAAAACACTCAACATTTGTAGCCACTAGGGAAATGCAAATCAAAACTACATTGAGATTCCATCTCACCCCAGTTAGAATGGCTGTCATCAAGAAAACAAAAAAAAAAAAAAAAAAAAATAACAAATGCTGGTGAGGATGTGGGGGAAAAGGAACACTCATACACTTTTTGTAGGAATGTAAATTAGTATAGCCACAATGGAAGACAGTGTGGAGGTTCCACAAAAAAAAAAAAAAAAAAAAAACAAAAAAAACTTAAGAATAAAACTACCATATGATCCAGCTATCAAAGTCAGCACACAAAAGAGAGACCTGCACACCTGTGTTGATCATGGCACTATTCATAACAACCAAGTCATGGAATCAGCTTGCATGCCCATCAACAGATGAATGCATAAAGAAAATACAGTATATATACATAGTGGAATATTATTCAGCCATAAGAAAAAACAAAATTGCATAATTCACAGGAGAATGAATGGAACTAGACACCATGATAAGCAAAATAAGCAATCTTAGAAAGACAAGTATCACGTTTTCTCTCATATGTGGAATCTAGGGGAAAAAAAAAACAAGAGGGCATGAAAGTAGGAAGGGGACTATCAGGGAAGGGAAAGGAGACTGGGGGAGGTGAGAGAGTAACAGAGAGGGTGGATACAATAAAAAGCTATGTCATATGCATGTTTGAAAATGTCACATAGAAACCCATTGCTTCGTACAATCAATATGTGCTATTAGTTATAAACAAAATTATTTAAAAAACAACTCCATTATAGCCAGAATTGAAAGTTCTGTAATTATGCTTTTCAAACATATATTTTCTTTTCTTTTTCTTTTTTTTTTTTTTTTTTTTTTTTTTTTTTGGTACTGGGGATTGAACTCAGGGGCACTTGACCACTGGGCCACATCCCCAGCCCTTTTTTGTATTTTATTAGAGACAGGGTCTCACTGAGTTGCTAAGTGCCTCGCCATTGCTGAGGCTGGCTTTGAACTCGTGATCCTCCTGCCTCAGCTTCCCAAGTGCTGGGATTATAGGCATGCGCCACCATGCCCGGCTAAAAGAGGTTTTTTTTTTTTTTTTTTTTTTTTTTTTTTTTTTTTTTTGCTTTAGTTGTACACAATGCATCTATTATTTATATGTGGTGCTGAGGATCGAACCCGGGCTGCGCACGTACTAGGCGAGCGCTCTACCACTGAGCCACAACCCCAGCCCTGCTTTTCATACATATATTTTCTGATGTATGGGAAGCCTTGGGTCATTTAAGAAACCAATTACTATGTGTGGTTCAGAGTTTATATGTGGGAATGATGGTGTAGGAGAGAGATGGACTTGCTCCACAGACCTCGTTGCCAGCTCCAGGCCCTCTTTCTTCCAAGCTGACTTATGGGGTAAGAGAGCTTCTCATTCCTCTGCCATCTGCTGCAGCTCCAAGTCACACGAATGATGCAGGGGTGACTCTCTGAGAGCTGTCTAGGAACCCAGCATGTCCTCTAGCCATGAATTACCTTCTCAGCCTTCCCCACCCCAGCCTCTACCGACACCAGCAGTCCCTTCTGTAAAGAACAGATTCTACAGCCGAGAACCCAGGGTAACACATCGGCTTCCATAGATGACAAATATTATCAGCCACGCGCGGTGGCGCAGGCCTGTCATCCCAGCACTTGGGAGGCTGAGGCAGGAGGATCAGGAGTTCAAAGCCAGCCTCAGCCATGGCGAGGCACTTAGCAACTCAGTGAGGCCCTGTCTCTAATAAAATACAGAAAAGGCCTGGGGATGAAGCCCAGTGGTCGAGTGCCCCTGAGTTCAATCCCCGGTACCAAAAAAAAGACAGATATTAGATTATCCTTTAAGAGCAGGAATGGGGAGCTGGGAGAAGCACTATGTGACAGAGAGAAAGAAGCAGAAAAGAGAAAAGCAGTCTGCCAGTGTTAACATGATGCCTGGGCAGTACCCAGAGCACAGAGTAAGACCCATCCATTGTTCCCATAACCTGACCACAGGTGCTCAGATACGCCCACAGAGGCATAGGTAGGTCACTGATGGTGTCAGCCAACCCATTTTCTGATCACCTTTGGCCCTTTGCCACCGCCTCCTAGGCTGCGCGACTGGTCCAGGGGAAGTCAGGTGGCGGGGAAAATGACCTCATTTTATGCTCCCTTGATCTTTGGGGGTTTCCTCTCACTGATGATTTGTCACGGGCACAGGCCTTTTGACAAATCCACTACTGCAGGAGCTTGGTGTGTTTTCTCGTGTATAAATATTCTTTCCCCATCTGTTGTGTGTTTGTGCATGGTATTCTATAAATACATTAATTGGTGCCACTTTTCATGTAACTGTCACTGCTGTCTCTTTTCCTGACAAGCTTATATTAAACTCTCTTATGATGGAACAAAATAAAACCACCCAGTCATAGGGGCCTATTTTGGCCAAAGAGGAATGCAGCAGAAGGAAAAGTCGTAGTTTTCGTGGTGAGCACCGGACCGTTAAGACTCGTCAGTGATAGTTTGTGTGTAGAATTTAAGAGTAAAACTTCCTTCTTAGACGTAGGGAGAAACCCTCCAGGAAACTACCGAAATAAGGCAGGCTAGTGGAATGATCAGAGGCACAGCTACAATTTGGGAAACGGGCTGAAACCAATTTCAACGTCATTTAAGCATTCGTAAAGTCCAACTTATTTTAGAGGACTTTGGTTTTGGTGGCATTTCAGAAACCATATTTCATACGTGTTCCTTTCTGCCTTGAAAGACGGAAGCCGTTTAACAATAATGGGAACCAACTGGACCAAGGACCCATTTCAAGTGTCTTTTAAACTGGGTAGAAACTGGGACCAACTGGTTGTGCAGAGTGTATTCTTACTAGCTGTCACTGACATGGCTTTTAATGACGTAGTTGCAATCCTTTTTAAGATCTGCTTCTTGGTGTTCTGTAGCTTAAAAATCAATGATTCGGGGCTGGGGTTGTAGCTCAGTGTGTGAGGTTGTAGCTCTAGCATGTGTGAGGCAGTGGGTTCGATTCTCAGCACAGCATATAAATAAACAAAATCAAGGTCCATTGACAACTAATAAGTTTTTTTTTTTCTTTTTTTTTTTTTTCTTTTTTTTGTACCAGGGATTGAACTCAGGGGCACTCAACCACTGGGCTACATCCCCAGACCTTTTTTGTATTTTATTAGAGACAGGGTCTCACTGAGTTGCTCAGTGCCTCACCATTGCTGAGGCTGGCTTTGAACTCACGATCCTCCTGCCTCAGCCTCCCAAGTGCTGGGATTACAGGCATGCATCACCATGCCCAGCTCTAAAAAAATATATATATATATATTAAAAAAATCAATGTTTCTGGGGTTGGCACCATCTAAAATTTAGGGCATAAAGAGGGATTTTATTTTTAGATGAATCTAGATTGATATCATCTAAGACCAGTAGACTGGTGTATCAAGTCAGGATGTGCCAGAGAAACAGGACCAGCCACCGTGGGGCTGGCCAGTGTGCCCTGCCTAGGGCAGGCTGTCAGGAAGAGTGGGCTGAACTCTGCCAGGCCAGAGCTGGTGCTATGGTTTACAGGGGCGATCTTTTCTTCCACTGGGAACTCTCCATTTCAGTGGATTGGCTGAGGCTCACTCAGGGTAGAGAGGATAATCTCCTTTTTCTAAAGCCAACAGACTGCAGATCTTAACCATGTTTACAAAATAGCTTCCCAGCAGCACCTAAAACAGTGTTTGATCTAATAACTGGGTGTTGTATCCTTACCATGTTGACACCTAAGACTGTCTCCTTTGATCATGGAAAACCCTCTTCGGGTTTGAATGGCATTACCTGCAGATGCCATTGAGTGTGTTCAGCCCTCTGACTTCTCAGTAGTAGAGCCTCGTGCGTGCGAGGAAGCAAGCCCAGGCCCTGCTGAGCTTGTTATCACCAGGCTTGGGTCATTGAGCCGGGGACACTAGTCCCTAGGGTGGAACTTTCTTCTTTTTCATGCAGGCTGTGCAGAATGAGTATCTGTCTTCTCAGCCAGCCTTCCCTTTTCCTTTCTTCCTTTGCTTCTGGTGCAGGGAATGTCCTCAAGAATGTGGAAATCTGTGTGAGTTGAGAAGAACCCTGGATTCTAGAAATGTGAACATGAATAACACTTCTGTAAGTATGCATCCCTCACTTCCAAATAATGTTTCTTTTTAGGAAAAAAAAAAGTGAATGGGGGCGGGGGAGAACAGAGTGACCAAAGTAGAAAATGTTCATGTGGTCAACCCATCTTTATTATGTAGAAACTTTTACCATGGCCTCATTTCCTTTTCTTTTCATTAGAACATTACAGTTACACATAGTAGTTGGGTTCATTTGGACAAAATCATACATGCAAGGAATTTGATTCCAATCCCCACCACCCCCTTGCTTTCCTCCCTTTCTCCCTCCCCCAATTCTCCCTCCTCTACTCAACTGGCCTTCCTTTTGTTCCTTTATTTATTTATTTATTAGTACTTTCTACATATACATAAAGCTGAAATTCTCTTTGGTACCTTTATATATGCATATAACATGATTTTGTTAAATGGAATCCATATTTCCTCCCCTTTCCCATCACTCCTCCCTCCCTTTTTTTTTTTTTTTTTTTTTTTTGGTACTGGGGATTGAACTCAGGGGTACTTGACCACTGGCTCACATCCCCAGCCCTTTTTTGTATTTTATTAGAGACAGCGTCTCACTGAGTTGCTAAGTGCCTCGCCATTGCTGAGGCTCGCGATCCTCCTGCCTCAGCCTCCCAAGTGCTGGGATTACAGGCATGTACCACCACACACCCGGCTCCTCTCTCTCTCTCTTGTTCTCTACCTTCTACTCCACAGATCTTCCCTATATCTGTTTGATACCCAGTCCTCCCCTTTTCCACCTTATTTTGCTTTAGCTTCCATGTATGAGAGAAAACATTCAACCCTTGTCTTTCTGAGTCTGGACTGATTCCATAATTTGGCTACTGTGAATTAAGTTGCTATAAATATTGAGGTGGTTGTATAGCTATAGAATGCTGATTTTAGTTATTTTTGATAAATACAAGGGAATGGATTGCCTCATTTTCTAAATAGGTAGAATAATGTTCAGTGTGACTTGATATGATTTCTTTAGTAATTTTAGAGTCTTTAGTATATATTTCATATTGGAACATACAAAATAAATGCAGTGAGAATGAATGTAATATGTTCTCTATAAGAAAGGAAATAAACATGAATTTAGGCTTAGGTTCTGTCCCAGGGTCATTAAGTGCTGACTTGGCAAAAGTGCAATATGAACGGGAGAAATGATTCAATTATTTGTTAAATGTAGTTTGTCAAGTGGGATTGTAGAAGTTCTGCTTCTATCAAAACCTATTTTTTCCCCAGAGTTTTTTTATTTTTTAATATATTTTTATTTGTTTAATTAGTTATACATGACAGTAGAATGCACTTGGACACATCATACATAAATGGAGTTCAACTTCTCATTCGTTTGGTCATGCATGATGTAGACTTACACAGGTCCTGTAATCATATGTGCACATAGGGTAATAATGTCTGATTCATTCTACTATCATTCTTACCCTCTATGCCCCCTCCCCTCCCTTCACTTCCCTCTGTCTAGTCCAAAAGATCTCTATCCCCTCTCCATTGTGAATTAGCATGCACATATCAGAGAAAACATTTGGACGTTGGGATTGGCTTATTTCACTTAGCATAATATTCTCCAGTTCCACCCATTTCCTGAAAATACCATAATTTCATTCTTCTTTAAGGCTGAGTAATATTCCACTGTGTATTTGTACCACAGTTTCTTTATCCATTCATCTGTTGAAGGACACCTAGGTTGGTTCCATAGTTTAGCTATTGTGAGTTGAGCTGCTGTAAACATTGATGTGGCTGCATCACTGTAATATGCTGATTTGAAGTCCTTTGGGTATAAACCAAGGAGTGGGATAACTGGGTTAAACGGTAGTTCCATTCCAAGTTTTCTGAGGAATCTCCATACTGCTTTCCATAGTAGTTACCCCCAATTTTCAGTCCCACCAGCAATGTATGAACGAACCTTTCCCCCCACATCCTTGACAACATTTATTGTTGTTTGTATTCTTGATAATTGCCATTCTGACTGGAGTGAGATGGAATCTCAGTGTAGTTTTGATTTGCATTTCTGTAATTGCTAGAGATGTGGAACTTTTTTTCATATATTTGTTGATCAGTTGTTTCTTCTGTGAAGTGTCTGTTCAGTTTCTTTGCCCATTTATTGATTGTTTTTTTTTTTTTTTTTTTTTTTTGGTGTTTATTGCTTTATTTATTTTTGGTGTTAAGTGTTTTAAGTTCCTTATATATCCTGGAGATTAATGCGTCAAAACCTATTTTGATCCTCTCTTCTCTTGGGTAGCTGCATTTTATCAAACGTAACTTTAAAAACCAAGTTCTGTGTTATAACATAGTAAGCACCTGGTAAAATGCTTTGATGTTTCCTGAGCATGATAAGTTTCTGTAAAAGCCTGGGGCTTTTTTTTTTTTTTTTTTTTTTTTTTTTTTTTTAAGGCCTCCAAATCCTATCACTGAACATAATGAGGAAAAGGGGAAGGAATGATTAATATTTTGATCTTTACTCTCATGACAAAAATATCTTGAGAGTTCTAAGAAGGAAAAAAAAAAAAAAAGCAACTTTTTAATATTCTTGCCTGAATGAAGAATGAGAGCCGTTCATGCCTGTGCCAGCCGGGAGGGAGCCCGGGCATGCCCACTTAAGGCACATATGTGAGCTTCAATGCAGCAGCAGAGGGAGGACACCTGGGGGGCCGGGTGAGGGCCTTCTGCTGGCCCTGGGTTCTTTCGGTGTGTGGTGGTGAACTTACTGCATGGAAAGGAAATTTTTCATCACAGCCCTTTGGTCTTGATGGAGGATGAAAGCACAAACGGGAATGTCTGGATTTGAACCTCCTTTAACCATTTTCTTGGAAAGTAATACTTACGTGTCTTCTTAAAACAACATTTGAAACTGAAAATGCCAACTGGGCTCATTCGTTTTCCCACGGGTGATCATCAGAAGCTGGACCAGGGCGGGGTGTCTGGGTGTTTGGCCGTGTGGGCTGAGCGAGGTGTGGGGAGGCCTGAACACATTATGTCTGAGAAATCTTGAAAATAAGTCCTGGGGTTTGTCTGCTTTCTCCTCCCTTCAACCCCAGAACAGCTGGTTCAACAATATTCCCGCAAGGCCTCACTGCAGAGAGTCACAGGGCAGGAGAAGCTCTGCCCGGCCCGGGGGGGGGGGGGGATCCCCTCAGCTCCCCGCTCTGCTGGAGAGTCACGGTGCTATCACGCTAAGACAACACAAGCAGTTCTTCATCTAAGCGTGGAGGACTGGAGATCGCCAGGGATTGGATAGAAAAGTCTCACTGCTGTGCTATAACTCACTTCTATGTCAAACTGGCACCAAACTTTTTGATTATGAAAGATCCATTTTGCATTGTGGCTTAGAACATAACCACATTTGTGTATCTATGCACACACAAGTGCACACCAAACCTAAATAAAAGTTCCACCTCTCCCCCTTGTTACTTATCTTCTACCCTATCCTATCCAGCCCACCTATTCCATCCAATCCATTCTCTCCAATCTTATCCAAAGCATCCCCTCCCATCCAATCCTATCAATTTTTTACCTCTCCAATCCATTCTCTATCCCATCCAACCTGACCCATATGACCCTATCTGATCCAATCTATCCCCGCCCTCTTTCTTTCCCTTTCTCTCTCCCTCGGGGGTACTGGGGATTGAACTCAGGGGCACTTGACCTCTGAGCCACATCCCCAGACTTATGTAGTATTTTATTTAGAGACAGGGTCTCACTGAGCTGCTTAGTGCCTTGCTTTTGCTAAGGCTGGCTTTGAACTTGCAATCCTCCTGCCTCAGCCTCCTGAACTCTGCTGAGATTACAGGCATGTGCGATTGCACGTGGCTCCATCTATCCTCTTATCCATCCTCTCTTCTCCTCTTTCCTCTCCTATCCATTCTCTTCTATCCACATTTTCTTATTTTATCTATATCCAAAGTGCTAGTCATGACTTACAAAATTTACATTATGACACATGGATATCTAGTAGAAAACATCAGAATTTCTTCTACAAAAGAGATCCAGTAGTGTTGCAGCTTCATTAACATTGACAATGAAAGAAACTCTTCGGTGCGAAACAATCTGTTATCTAAAGACGCCCTAATTCCTGCTGGTATGCTCGGTTCTTCTCCCAAGTGAGAGGAATAAAGAGGAGAAGAGGTAAGCGTGCACTCTTTCACAGGATACAGGTAAGTGTGGATTACATGTGTATATTTTCTTACTTTTTTACTTACTTATTTTACCATGCATCATACCCATACTGACTTTCCTTTCCTGGGAGGAAAGAAAGAAAAAGTTGAAACTGGATGGTTCATGAGTCGGTGCTGAGAACTGGGACTATATTCAGTTCTTGTACTTCATCCAGGCCAGCAGTACGCAGACATTACTGTCAGAGAGGACATGATGATCTGAATTACTGCCTGGGTATGGCATTAAGTTGCAGTTTGCTCCACGGTCAATTCTGGGAGACATCGAAAAGATCTTAGGAAGGGAATTAATCGCCTACTTTTCCTTCGATGGTAGTGCTGCTCCCTTGGGCTTTCTAAACCAACTTTCAAAGGAGAATGTGATTTGGACTCTAGTTCTGTTTATTTTTGGTTTTCCAGAGTCTGGACTTCTTTATTAAAGGCTGTCGACTTGGGGTTTTGACCACAAAGATTTAGCACCATGTTTTTAAGAAAAAGAAAGTCAAAATTGGGGTTAATGAAAGTTAAAAATCTTTTGAGTCTCCCTGTAGGTCTCCTGTGCAGACACTTGTTTTGCAACCGTCTCTCGCCTGGGTGCGCCGGGTCTTTGCAGACCAGCTTGACCAGAAGAAAAACAAAATAAACATTAGCAATGGTGCTGTCACTACAGGCAGCCTCCTTTTTCCCCTACCAGACAAACTTTTTTTCCTCCATTAAAATTTTGTCTGTATTTGACATTTTGAATCACCCTAAAAGGTAGAATATTGTTTTTGTTGAAGCTACTGGGTAAGTGTTTCCTTCCTATATTATCTGGAAAAAGCCCTGGACATCTTCTCATTTGCCCTTGGCCTAGAACGCCTCTCTTCCTGGCCTCTCTGCATCCTGCACTGTGACTCACGTGGGCTGATTTCTCAAATGTGGAAACAAATACTCTACTCAAGGTACCTTAGACTCTGTGTTCTAAATTGCCCAGAGACCCAGTCTAGGCGAGCTTTTGAGCTGCTTAGGCTTCAAATGCTCCTAAATGCTGCAGATATTAATCTTTTTTTTTTTTGGTACCAGGGATTGAACTCAGGGGCACTCGACCACTGGGCCACATCTCCAGCCCTTTTTTTGTATTTTTATTTAGAGACAGGGTCTCACTGAGTTGCTAAGTGCCTCGCCATTGCTGAGGCTGGATTTGAACTCGCGATCCTTCTGCCTCAGCCTCCCAAAGTGCTGGGATTACAGGCATGCGCCACCACATCTGGCTGCAGATATTAATCTTACAGTAAATGAAAATACAGAGATTTTTGGAGGAGGCATAGGGAGGCAGACTCATTGAAGCAAAAATATCTTGTCATCTCTGCTTTGCCGGTAGGTGCTGGCACTGGGACATAATCCTTAGGCTGCTCTTCTTTCTTTATATCTCAAAACGTCTTCATACCATGCAGCTTCTGGTTCTCCAAAGAGTTGGCTCCAACCCTGTCTTCTCTTTTCTGTACATTCAGTCTCTTCTTTTTTTAACACTTCTTCTTTTCCTCATAGCGTGCCAGTATGTGAAAAATTTATACCACTTTGGAAAACCAACGTTGCTTCAACCCTTCCTTCCTGTTGCGGCTTCTCCTTCTCTCCAGGTGAGAACTACTCTAGATCTGTGTGTCTCAGCCTTTGGTATGCACCAGAACACCCCCTCCCCACAGAACCTGTAAAAGCACAAATTGCTGGGCCTCACCCCCCTGTTCTGATTCGGTGTGTTTGGGGTAGGGTCTGAGAAAGTGCATTTCTGCCAAGTTCCCAGGTGGTGCTGATTCTGGGAACCCACTTTGAGAACTCCCCCACTCTGGAGACAGCTTTTATATTCATTGGCCTCAGTTGTTCCTTTTTTTATACCCTTCCCAACCTTCCCCTTGTCCATTGCACCTCTGGCCTCCACTTGTCAAATCTTGTGAATCCGTGTGTCAAGTCCTCTGTGATGCTGGCCACCTGAGCATTCTCTCTTTTTTCCTTGGTTTCCATGACAGCATTGTCTCCTCAGTTTGTCTTTTTTTTTTTTTTTTTTTGCCTTCTCTTTTTGAGTTGTTCTTTCAGCAACCTCTTCCTGCTCACGATGGGCGTCAATCCCCCTTGCCCACTGCTATCCATTTTATATTCTTCCCGGGATGTCTCACCTGTGCTTACAGCTTTGACTGGTGCACCAATAACCCCAAACTGACTCCTCCAGCACAGGTATCTCTTCTAGCTCCAGATCTGTGTATTTACAAACTCACAAAGTTAGACATGTCTCCAGATGGGCTTATTTAATTTACTCCTAAATCGTCCCCTCTTGTTTTCCTTATTTTTGTGAATGACACCCATTCTGCTGAGTCAGAAATCTGTGTGCGATGCTTATTTTTCTTCCCTCATTCTTTTTTTTTTTTAATATTTATTTATTTACTTTAGCTGTACACAATGCAATGCATTTATGTTTACGTGGTGCTGAGGATTGAACCCGGGCCGCGCACGTGCTAGGCGAGCGCTCTGCCGCTGAGCCCCAGCCCCAGCCCCTCCTCCCTCATTCTTAACCCTGATGTCCAACTCAACTCTAAGATGAGTCTGGTGCACACGCTCCTTTCATCAGCCTTTGCTGATGCCTCTGTTCACTACTGTTTGCTGATGTGACTGAAGCATGCTCTTAACTGTTTCCAGGCAGCAGAGTAGTTTGTGAGTATTTGACTTTTAGCGTCTGTAGGCACTTTTTAAATACTAGGAAATTAGGGGTTCTTCAAATCTTGTACTATTTGCCATTCCATAAACTTCCATCTTGCTACTTGGTGCTGTACCATTTCATACAAGAAGAAGAGTTTTCCAAATACCACTGCTCATCATTCCGACAGATCTGGAACATGATAGCGCTGTCATTCATTTGTGGTAAATCTATAATTTTTCCAACGCCAGTGTTAGTTTGATGTTGGTGTCTGTGGATTGTTTTTTTTTTTTCATTCAATGTGAGATTTTCCTGGTTCTGGGTGTGATGAGTAATTTTTAAATTTTATCATAGACATTTTGGTGTTATGTTATGGGACCTTGGTTCTTCCTTAATATCTCTTATTTAGCTTGGTGTCAGTGGAGGTCTTATGGGAATCCTGGAGTTCCATTCCCACCCGGTGGGAATGAGTCACCCTCCTTCTCCCCACATGCATCTGAAGGTCTTAGGAGGCCAGAACTTTCACCACCATCCAGTGGTAAGCATACTCCCACACTGTCGGTAGAGGCTACATGGGAGACATCCCTCTCCTTCCTAGTCAGGGTGGTGTCAGAGGAGACCTGCTAAGCCGCCTGAAATTCCCTTCACCTAGCAACATGAAGATCCCCTACCCTGGGGGCAACTATGGGAACCAAGGGGAAAACCTGGGCTTTGCTTCTGTCAGGGAGTGTCAGGGTGAACACTTTCCCCCTATACCAGTCCATGTATCACTCCATTTGTAAAGCTTTCCAGCATACTGTCCTTGGTACAGGTGTTTTAGTTATTTAGTTTATATATCTGCCTCTCCTGGAGACTACAATGCCCTTCTGACCACGTGGCTCACAGTGTAGTGCTTAAAACAAAGATGCTGGAGTCCTGGTCTCAGGTAAGTTAGTCAACCTCCTTGTATCCCAAGTGGTTGTATATGAACTGGGGCTTGTTGTGAAGGTCAAATGAGAGAATACATCTAAGTTTCATAGTGCAATTACTAGCACAAAAACTCTTCATAAGTTGTCAATTGTTACAATGACAATTTTTACTATTATTTATGAAAGCATTCCTCCATTATTAAGTATTTGAATTGTTTCTTTTTTTTTTTTTTTTGTTTTCTTCTCCTTTTTGGTTTTATAACTAATTCTGGCAGAAAGTGTAAAAAAATAACAATGAATGATTAGAATCAAGATTGCTCCTATGCCTTTGTGTCCAAACTTGACAAAATCAACTTAATTTTCCATCTATGTTTGAAATAGTTGTTGAAAAACCTTGAGATCACTTTTGATCTTTTCTATACCACATGACAATTGGAGCTTTTAAAATTAATTAAATGTTTCCTTCCTGCTGAGCTCTTGGAAGATAAAAAACATCATAGGAAGCATCTAACAGACAGATATGTCCTGAAGTAAAGGGTGGGGTGAAAGCCCTGTAATTGTTTCTGAATTAGGATTGTTCTGTTCTTAGATGGCAGCACTTGAGGTTTTGGTGAATATTTTGACCTTGTGTGTGCTGTACCTTTATCTCTACCCCAAAGAGCTAGGTTTACAAACACAGATAAGTGAATGGCACCCCTTTCCTCGGTGCTAAGGAAAGCTCATTTGAGGAGTTGGGACTCCTTGTCAGCATTGGGGTGATACTGGTTTCAGCGTCACAAACACCATGATATCTCATAGTCCTGGAGGTCCAAGATCAGGTTGCTGGCCAGATCAGTTCCTAATGAAGGCATGAGGAGGATCTAGATGAACCCTCACTTGGCAGAGAAGGATCCTCTCTTCCATGTCTCTTCTCATAAGGGCAGGAAACCCATGAATGAGGGCTCTACCCTCAAGAATTACCTCCTCTAATGCTCACCCCTAAATATTGTTGCGCCGGGGATTAGGGCTTCAACCTATGAATTTGGGGAGGGAACAAAACATTCAGTCCATAGAAACCTCCTTCAAGAAGGGAAGGAGAGGAAGTTTTGTGAGAAGAGACCCTCTGAAGTGGAAATGTGGCCTCCAGAAGTAATGGTAGCTTTAGGACTACACCAACTGAGCTCAGGTCACTGGAGCATGGTATACTTACAACTGGAGTTTAAAAGGACCTATCCCAACCTATTCTATCTCTGCTTTGGGGGTTCTTTTTAATCTGAGCTAAGGTTTTCTTATTTTTTCCTGTGCTTATTAATGAATAAGCTTCTAAAGTTTTAATGCTTAACCAAAATCTGTCCTACAATAATTTGGTGCTTTTGCTCCATACCCTTGTTAGGGTGATGGAATGATGATAAAGATGAATGGTCCTCAGCTTTAGAAGTTCCCTTAGTAAACTCTTTATACACATGAATTATTAAGAGATCATTCTGGGGCTGGGATTGTGGCTCAGCGGTAGAGTGCTTGCCTAGCATGTGTGCGGCCCGGGTTCGATCCTTAGCACCACGTACAAAGAAACGCATTGTATACAACTAAAGCAAATAAATAAATATTTAAAAAGAGAGAGAGATCATTCTGTTTTTTTCCAAAGTGTCTAAGCTCAGAATCGTTTCATCCATTGGCAAGATTTCAGTGTTAGAACCATTTAATGGTCTGTGACTCTCCTGTGAAGTTCAGCCTTTGGTCTTTAGATCTCTCCTTTTGTGGACTAGATTTGAAAATCAGCTCCATTTCATGAATAGCCATTTTTAAACTATGCACTGTTGTGGGTAGACATCTTTTCTTTGCTGTGAATTTTACTAGGAAATGATCTAGCTGTTTCCTCTGCTTGGAAAGATTTTTTTTTTTTTTTCCAGAGTAAGGACTCAAAGAAAAGTGTGTGCCTTGTGTTCAAATAACAACAAGAGGCCTGGGGTGAATTGTAGGAAGGGAGGAAACGTGTGGGGTAGACATGGAAAGCGTTGATAAGGGTGGGTGAGGTAGTTAGTATGTGTGTTTCAGTCATCAAAATCCAAACTATGGGGTGTACTTAACATTGCTGGTTTGGGGATTGTGTCTTTATTCCTTATTGATTTTTTTTTTTTTTTTTGTGTGTGTGTGTGTGTGTGGTGCTGGGGATTGAACTCAGGGCCTTATGCATGCGAGGCAAACACCAACTGAGCTATATCCCCAGCTCTCCTTATTGATTCTTAATGAAGGTTCTCTCGCTTATTGAAAAATCCAAAATCTTTATTTACTTATGTTTTTGGCAATGGCTAACTGAGCCTATAATCCTATAACTCTCCCTGGACTATGGTCTTTATTATATAATTTTTATGGCCTTGCTTAAAAACAAACATAGGAAAGGTTTATAGATGAGTCTTTAGATCATATGTTAAAGGTTTTCAGAGTTCACATCTTGGTATGGGGAGAAATAAGTGAAAATCTATTGATTTAGACAACATGAATGAAGCCCTTATTATTTCTGTAAATTTTTAAAAATACCTTTTTTTTTTTTAGTTGTAGTTGGACACAACACCTTTATTTTATTTATTTATTTTTATGTGGTGCTGAGAATTGAACCCAGGGCCTTGCATGTGCTAGACAAACACTCTACCTCTGAGCCACGACCCCCAGCCCCTATTCCTGTAAATTTTAACGTAAGCAGATGTCACTGTTTTATGAGTGACTGAAGACGAAGCAGCTGTGGTAGAGACACATTTCCCAGCTGCCTTTGCAGTTAGGTATGCTCATGTGACTGGGTTCGGCCAATGGAATTTTAGCAGAGGTGAGGGAACCACCTATAGGTATGAGCCATAAAAAATTCCCAGGGCCATCGTGAGGAAACTGAGGCAGACAGCGGCACCAGTTTACTTGAAGGAAGGGGCATAGATCCCTGAATTAATGCTTGAAGAAGTGTCTTGTTGATCAGAGGTATCCATTTCAGAATTTATATCAGAAAAAGGTAAAGCTCCGTTCTATTAGTGTGCTGAGATTTGGGGGTTTATCTGCTCATCAGCCAGCAATTCCTCAACCAATGTCAAAGGCTTTGGGTTTTGGCTCAGATTTAGTTCTCGTTTTTGGTTCTTGGACTAGTGCTGTTGTTAAGACCATGAGACATGGAATCAAAGTGGAGATGCAGTCCTCTTATTAGCTTTGTAACTGTTTCAACTTTTCAGAAACTCAGTTCCTTCATTATTAAAATGGGGATATAATATCTACTGCTTGGGATTAAATAGAAAATACTTTTCACAATGCCCAATTCATAATAAATAGCTAAGGATGGGAAGGTAATAGCATTTTATTTTTATCCTCATTTTAATGGAAGAATGGTTCAGAAACGGCATATTTTAATATTTTCCCTATGATTTCAAAATTATTTGTGGTCAGATAATATGCTAAGCAGTTCCACCTACATGGTTATTTTCTTCTTTTGTCAAAACATTCCTTCACCTGGTAAAATATTTTTTGTCCTTCAAGGCCTCATTCAAAAATCACCCCCTGTGGTAGATTTTACTTTCCCCAAATGGCCACAGCAATATTTCCCCACAAACTCTTATAGAACCTTGCTTCCCGCCCCCCATCAGGTGGTTGCCAGATCTTTGTGACTATGTGAATAGCATGTGGCAAATGGATGTTGTGTGACTTTTGAGGTTAGGTCCTAAATGGCAGTATTATTCTCTCCTTTTCCCCCCACCCCCTTTCTCTACCCCATTACTCCCCCTTAACACCCAGCCATGTTGTAAGGGAATCCAGGTAGCATGGAGGTACTACACATAGGTGTTCCACCTAACAGTCCCAGGTAATGTCCCAGGCAATAAGCATCAATCTCCAGAAATGTGTTGAGTGAGCTTTCAGATGATGCCAGTTCCGGGGCTTTGATCAGTCTCAGCTGGTGCTGGGTGGAGCAGAGAGGAGCCCCCCCAACTGAGCCCTGACTGAGTTGCAGATTCAGGAGAAAAATAACCATCATGATTTTCTTCAGCTACTGAGTTTTGGGGCAGGCTGTTAAACAGCAATAAATAGTGGAACACCTCCTCTGTGAAGTCACCCTCATGACCTCTCGGTTTTATTCCTTTCCCAGAATGAATTGCTTTTCTCTCTGCTCCTTTAGCACTTAATTTGTTTCACTAGCACTTAATAGTTTGCTGAAGTTTGTGAAACCCTCAAGTTCAACCATCAAAGCTGATCCTTTTGTGTTACTTGTAGCATCTAATACAGTCCCTGCTATCGTGTAGGTACTTGTGAATGCTGGTAGCATGACAGTGGATCTTATTTTTTCCTTTGTTAGAGCTTATGTGCTATGCACAGAAATTTCCACTCTGCATTAACTTCTGGTGTGAAATGGCATCTGACGCCTAAGCCAATCCATGAAGCTCAAGGATGGTGACAACCATGGTTTTTTAACGAGAACTATGGGAGAGCCAAGAGAATGACATGACATGAGAGAATGCCAAGCAGCCACTGAACACTATTCACCAGTCATTTGAGGCACTCCATAAAGCAATTTTAAGATGTGATCATTGCTGTCAGTGGGGGCTAAACATTAGGAAGCCCTCAATTACCCTTATCAGAATATCCTTTGTAGAAAGAGGTCTTAAAATGTTTATAAGCTTGCAATGACTTTCAATGATGCTAATTGGATCACAAAACTGTGCTGCAAAATGTTGTGATATACAGAGAGTCAAGGTTCTCATTTCACATCTGTTTTCCATGTCCGTTCTTTTGAAAAATTTTTATTGGTACCTTACATACATAATAGTCCACATTCCTTCATTAGCACTTTGGTTCAAGGAAATACACACTTATTTCAAAAATTTCAAGGATTTTTTATTTCTCGTAAATGAGAGAGCACGCAACTGTGCATCCAGAGACTAGCTTCTCATTCCTGATCTGCAGTTGGCTAAGTATGTGATCTTGGGAAAATGGGTTTTTAGTCAGACACGGTGGTGCACACCTGCAATCCTAGTGACTTGGGAGGCTAAGGCAGGAGGATTGTAAGTTCAAGGCCAGCCTCAGGAATTTGGCAAGGTCCTAAGCAACTTAGTGTTATGGTTTAGATGTAGTGTCCCCCAACAGCTCACGTGTGAGACAATGCAAGAAGATTTGGAAGAGAAACGTTTGGGTTATAACCTTAATCTAATCAGTGAATGAATCTCTGCTGGGATTAACTGAGTGGTGACTGGAGGCAGGTGGGGTGCGCCTAGAAAAAGTGGTTCGCTGGGGGGGCGTGGCTATGTGGTATAGATTTTGTATCTGGAGAGTGGGGTCTCTCTCTGCTTTCTGATCATCATGTGAGCTGAGAGCTGGTCGCCTCTGATACACTCTTCCGCCATGATATCCTGCCTCACTTTGAGTCCTGAGGAATAGAGCCAAATGTCCATGGATTGAGATCTCTGAAACCGTGAGCCCCTAAATAAACCTTTCCTCCTCTACAGCTGGTCAGATCTTTTAGTCACGGCAGGAAAAAAAGCTGACTAAAACTAAAAAAAGCTGACTTAGTGAGACCCTGTCTCAAAATAAAAAACTAAAAAGGGTTGGGATGTAGCTCAGGGGTAAAGCGCCCTTGGTTCAATCCCTCTATAAATAAATAAATAAATAAAAGTGTTTTTAAAAATTTCATAATTTCCATTTCCACATTTGTGAAATGAGGATTGGTGGTCTGTGGGGTCTTGTCCAAGTCCAGCTCTATCATTTTATGAGAAAACTAGGAGCATAACTGATATACATATATGGAAACTTAAAGTGCTTACCTACTTTTTGAGCCATAGAGGAAATGAATTGGTGACATAAGGAATATTAGGATTTTAAAATTTGGCCTCTCTTCTTGTCAGCTGCTCTTTATCTGTTAATTTCGTGGAATTGGAACAGTGTATGTTAACCCCTGTGTGATGGTTACGGAGTGGCACCATCATGAAGGGGCAGTCACACCAGGGGGTTGGGGCAGTCTTTGATCTGGTATGTTGAAGTCCTCCAACCGTGCACATTCGCTGTTCTACAAAGGAATGAAGTTTCTACGACCCTTTGAAAGCTAAATCCATTTTCAGTTTGTCTTTGAGACCGGGTAAAAGCTAAGAGGTTAACCCAGGGTTCCGTTTTGAGACATTAAGAATACTTAGCAATATAATGCAGATAACAAGTCACAAGCAAGATTATATTCTTTTCTGGTATGTTCTTTTGAGTAATCTATTTTTTTTTTTTTTTTTGGTACCTGGGATTGAACTCAGGGGCACTCAACCACTGGGCCACATCCCCAGCCCTTTTTTTGTATTTTTATTTAGAGACAGTGTCTTATTGAGTTGCTAAGTGCCTCGCCATTGCTGAGGCTGGCTTTGAACTTGTGATCCTCCTGCCTCAGCCTCCAAAGTGCTGGGATTACAGGCGTGTGCCACTGCGCCCGGCCTTTTGAGTAATCTTATAGCAAAAGAGAACAGAACTTGTCTACTTACAATTTTTCAAGGGTTTCTAAGCAGCCAGCAAAACATACCATTGCCAACAGCATTTTGTCTCGCTTGTTCTAGAAGAATTTTCCTTTTGGCATTTTTAATGCTTCACTCATTATGAAAGTTTTTTCACCTTTTGCGTTTACCAATAGTAGGTAGTGAGGGGCCAATTAATGTACAAGCCATGCAAAAAGAGCATCGTCACAGGATACAAATGACTGAATGCATGCTGGGTTGTGTGGCATACATTTGACGGCTTCATGACATTATATCACTTCAGATCTTGCCTTACACCTTCTAAATCAGATCACTTTTGCCCCATGTTCTCATTGTTCCTTTTGTTCATCTGTTTGTGGAATGTTTGTGTGTGCTTTAGCAGGGACAGAGATTAAAATAGTTTGAGGCTTGGAGTCCCATCATTTTTCAGGCTCTAAGAACACAGCTCCCGTTCTCCAGGGTGCAGAATGCCTATCCCATGCTAGAAGCTCTTTTGTCCTGGGAATAGGGCCAGACTTAGTCTGCCTCTTCTCCCTTTTTTATGATCTTGTTAAGGTTGACCTCTACCTATCTGGTGGTGCTTTTTCAACAAAAATAAAATTCTTAACTGGGCTCATTTTTATGGCTGACTGTTAAACCTTCCCTTTCAACCTCACTTGTTAACAAGGAACAAGCCCTTCCATCTCCTGCGTGCTTGGGACAAATGGAATAGCAAACAACAAACTAAAAACCTACTGGAAATATTGGACTAAGTGAAGTAAAGATATTTATCTAGTGTTAAATTGTGTAAGATTTTTAAATACTCGCCAAATATAACCTTTACTTAAAAAAAAAAAAAAAGCTGTGTTTTTCTAAAACACTTTTTCTCTACTGCCTCCATCCCACCATCCTGGGATTCCTCTACAATTGAGAACTTTCCCTGGTAGAATTGCCATGGGATTAATTTTAGACATGAGTTATTTTGGAAACAATGGCAGATGAATTGATAGGTGGCTGGGGAAATCTTTATCATTAGTATTGTTAGCCTTAAAAACTTGGTAGGTAATTGTCTGGATTTAACTTGTCTGTTAAACACAGTAGCTTTGATAAATATTGCAAGAGGATACAGTAATGCATTCCTCTTTCAGAACTGTAATATTTCACTGAACGGTTTCTTCAATCAATGAGGAATAACTCAGACCTCAGGGATAGCTGGGAAATTCCCATTGATGTGTATGCAATTCTCATGTGTATTTTTAGAGTGATGGGTGGTAGTCTATTGTGGTTGTTTAAAAAGAAAATTATATTCTTGGGATGGATATTTTATGTTGGAGAGAGATGTTTATAATAGATGAAATTTTTCATGAAGTCCCTGATGCTTCCTGGGTGCCCAAATATCAGTGGATGCTTGGCTTTTTCTGTTTGCAGGCTAAAGAATTTTCCCATTTTCCCTGGTAATTCTCTGTCACATGCACTCTGGTGTCTCTGTATCCTGGACAGTTATATAATTTACTGTTGTGAACCTTTTAGTGAATTATTGTATGCTGGTGCTTCACCTGCTGTCTGACACAGGAAAAGCACCATGTAGGTATTAGAAAGGTTATCACTATTCTAAGACCAGCTGAAGCATCAGTTCAACAACCAGGTCAGATGTGGAAATAGAAAGCATAAATAAGGAAGGAAGGTGCATTAATTGGTGTTTGCTGTGTAACACAGAAACCTCAAATGTGGTGGCTTCAATAGAGCAACCATTTACTTAGTCCATGATTCTGTGGGTCATCAAGTTGGAATGGGCTCAGGTTAGCAGGTTATTCTTTTTTACTTTATTTTTTTTTTCAAATCTATTTTTTATTCTAAGTTGTTAGAAATGACAGCAGAATGTATTACATTTCATATTATACTTGTAGAGCATGTTTTTACATATTTCTGGTTGTATGCAAAGTATATTCACACCATTTGTGACTTCATACATGCACTTAGGGTAATGATATCCATCTCATTCTACCATCTTTTTTTTTCTTCACCCTTTTGCCCCCTCCCATCCCCTCCCTCCCCATTGGCCATTCTAGTGTTCCTCTAATCCTCCTATGCTCCCCATCCCAACCCCACTGTGAATCGGCCTCCTTATATCAGAAAAAACATTTGGCATTTGGCTTTTTGGGATTGGCTAACTTCACTTAGCATTATATTCTCCAATTTCATCCATTTACCTGTGAATGACATGATTTTACTCTCTCTTATTGCTGAGTAATACTTCATTGTGTATATATACCACATTTTCCTTATCCATTCATCTACTGAAGGGCATCTAGGTTGGTTCCACAGTTTAGCTATTGTGAATTGTGCTGCTATAAACATTGATGTGGCTGTGTCCTAGTGTCCTAGTATTCTGTTTTTATTTTTTTATTTTATTTTTTTTGCTTTTGACTCTTTTCTCAAGCAGCAGTTCATCTGGTGCCTGGCTAGTCTAGGGTGGTCAGGTGGGATGGCTTGTCTTGGCTCCATAGGTTAGCTTGAGGGTTGTCTCATGGTGAAGACAGTAGAAGTGACAAGCAGTCACAGAGGCCAACTCAGATTAGCCAAAGAAAACTACAAGTTCAACCCAGATTCACTGGGTGGGGAAATAAACTCTGCATCTTCATGGCAGGAGTTGTCAAATCACATTGAAAAAAGAGACACAGGTGAAGGAAGGGAAGCACTCCGGTGTGAGATGAGAGAAGCATAAAGATGATTCCAGGGTCACAGCAGGAAGTGACTTAGAACACGGTGGCATGATGTGAAAACATAGCAGGAGTGTTCGCCTTTGAATGTATGGAGTTTGATGAACAAGTCACATGTTAGGACAGAGTGTCAGGTAAGGGGTCCAGAAACCCCCGGAGAAACCAGCCCTACAGATAAGAACTTTAGAACATGAACAGCTATGAACAGATGCAGACAATTACAAAACCATGCTGTTTTCCCCTAGCCTGCATCCACTCCTCTTCCCTGATAGTCACAATTATGTGGTTTTTGTTTGAGTTTCCTGGTGGGGACTCTCCCTTTCCAACTCTTGGTTCACATGATTGGATCAGCTCAATCCCAGCCACTTGCCCTCCAGGCCTGGCCAGTCAGTACATCCCACCCTCTGCCCACAGTGATTTGTTTAGGAATGTCACCTGACCCAATTGGGTCTAATAAAACCAAATCCCAGCACCTTTGTTGGGACCATTAGAACCTTCAGTCCCAGGGGACAGGCTTGTGGCTCAGTGGTAGAGTGCTTGCCTAGCATGCATGAGGCACTGGGTTCAATCCCTGGCACCATATAAAAATATAAACAAACAGATAAAATAAAGGTATTGTGTCCATCTACAACTAAAAAAAAAAAAAAAAAAAAAAAAAGTTGGAAGAACAAGGAAGCAGCAGCAGATGAAAGCTCAATTCTTAAAAATAAACAAAACAAAACAACTTTAACTTCCACTGGAACAACTGAGCCAGGAGGCTATAGAGCTGTTGGAGACCATCTGATCAGCAGAGTGTGCCTAGGAGCTAAGCTAGCAGAAACAGAAGTAGACCTGTGTGTGTGTGTGTGTGTGTGTGTGTGTGTGTGTGTGTGAGAGAGAGAGAGAATGTAGACCCCTAAATTCAGCTTTATCTAAAATCGTACATACCAATAAACTTCAAAGAAAACCATTAAGTTCCCTTTCTTTTTCACTTTATTTGAACTGGGTTTCTATGCTGTGTTACTAATATGAAAAGAGAACGGAATCTAAAATTAGAAAATAATTATATTTTGGGAGACCAAAGAAAAATGAAGGATTAAGCAATCAAAGTTTATGCAGATGAGAAACCCAAGGAGGAGAGGGGAAAACAAGGAGGTGTGGCTAACAGTGTGACTATTGTCCCCTGTCTGGGGGCAGGGCTCTGTGCAAGGCTGACCTGGGGGCCAGGACAACCTCCAAGGGAGCTCTTGGCAGCAGGGTGCAGCAGAGGGGCATTGCCAGGAGCTCAGGAAAGAGTGGGCAACTTCCTTTGTCCATAAAAGGGACTCCTCGTCACTGGGGCTTACAACCTTGGAATCAACTCTTCCGCCTCCCCTGCCACAGCCCACACTTCCCAACAGTCATCTTGTCCTGTAAATTCTCCCTCCACAATTACTCTTGGACTCCTACCTTCCTTCGCATTTCCCCTGCCAAGAGTGAGGTCCAGGTGCCCAGTATTCCTTTCCTGGAACCTGCCAAGGCCTCCCATGCCCAGAGCCATTTGCCTCTGTCCTCCCCTCTATCCTGCTGCCACATGATGTGTCCTAAGGCTCTGTTCTGTTGTGAAATAGATACTCACTCTTGGGAAGTGGCCCTGAACTGGGGACAAGAGCCAGCTCTGCCTTGCTATTGGAGCTTGGGAAAGGCTCCTAACCTCTGTAGGTGTGGGGCTGTAATCTTCCAAGTGAGGGATGGAACCAAGTGCTTTGACACTAACTGCTTCCTTATTACCTCTAAAACAAATTCTATCTGCAATCTTTAACTCTGTTAGCTTCACCTCTTTTAACACTGACAGACTTGAGCCAAAATGAACTGTTTCTTGTCCCTGAATGCCCCCACCTTGCACATTCCTACCTTTCCTCATCTTACCTGGAATCCTTGAAAATCCTATCCGCCCTCCAAATCCAACTTGGAATGTTACTCGTGGTACTCTCCTGCATCCCTCCTCCTCCCTCCTGAGAGCTGACTCGCCCGTGGGCTCTGTGAAGGGTGCCCTTCGCTGTTCTGTAGTTTGCATACACATTTTGCCTTGTGCCAAGTTGCCCGGGACTTGGGGATTGAACCCCTGCCCTGTTCATTGTTGTAGCCCTCGAGGCATCTAGCACAGTCACTAGTTTTCAGGAAGCGATTGAATGAAAACACGTATTTTTGTTGCTGCGAGACCCACGCGGCCATCTTGCCAAGCCCCCCAGAGCAGTGGGACGTTGTCGGCCTGCTGAATCAGGACTTGTGATCATAAAGGCAGAGGCCTTTCCAACTTCGTGGTAAGAATCACTGGGCCAGGAAGGTGTTGGGGTGAAAGTCTCACGGGGCCCTTCTAGAGCTCCACGTGGAGACCCATCCAGCAACCTTCTCCTTCCTGCCTGCAAGGTAACAGTGACCACGTCCTGGGCAAATCAGAGCAGTCTCCTGCTGCAGCTCCTGGCCAGCGAGGCCAGTCTAGAGGAAGACAACAGAGAGGGAGAGGAGGAAGAGGAGGAGAAGCCAGAGGTGAGAACTTGGGGGCACGGAGATGACAATGTTCCCCATAACCCTTTTATAGAAAGAGGACCAACTCCAGATCTGTGAACTTGTTGCCCTGTTGTGGCAAGGCTGGGTACCAGGAGCCAGAACTATGTGGCTCTCTCCTACCTAAAACCCTGAACCTGGAGACCTTCCTCTGGAATGCTGGTTTTCCTACAAGCCCGAGGGGAAACAGTTGTGCTTGGGTGAACCTTTGCTCCCTCCTTACTGGCTTCCCTTCTCCACCCACAGCAACTTAAATCATTAAAATCATGTATAATTAAAATGTCATCCAAGTTACACCAGTTATGTTTGCTGGCCACAGAGGGGAGTATAAATATCTTAGAAAGGCCCGAAGACAGAGGAGCTTCCTGCCTGTGGTTTCCCCTCGCCCAGGATGCTGTCTGCTCCTGTGTGCCCTCCCCAGCCTGGGGGGAGCTGAGCTCCCAGCTCCCCAGCCCAGCTCTGAATGGAACTTTGTTCTATAGGTTTGTTTACAGGGTTCCTGCCGAAGGGTGACGGGTTGTTGGTTTGGTGGATAGATCTGCTCTGCTCACGAGAGGACTTTCTCCTCATTCTCTCGTTCTCACTCTCTTATTTGGTCTTTTGCTTCCAAATATATTTGATTAAATATCTAAATAAATGCTTCATTGTCTCAGTTAACTGGAAAATTATCCCTCCTGCCTGCCTATTCTGTATGCAAATGTCAGATTAACGTCCCTGAAACACAATTCATATTGCTATTTTCTTGCTCAAAAACCCACAGTGGTTTTGCTCTACTTACCACATGAGACTAAAGGCCTACTCTACGTTCATGCACAGAACTGCACATCATGCCTCAGGCCCCCCAGGAGCTCCCTAGCCATAAATTCTTTGGCAGCTCCAGGGGTTCATGAAGGAATTGGCCCACAGCTGGGTCCCTCATGTAATCTTCTGGAGCCCCGTGAGTGGGACCATCTATGTCATGAGAAGTGCATGTGTCCCTAAGCCATCTATCACTACCCTTGGTTTGGGTTGTCATCACACTGGATTCTGTGGAACCGTCCCTTGAGATGCTCCAAGATTTGGGATCAGCATGAGACATGCCTTGGCTTGGGTTTCCATGTGGAGAACTTGAAATAAGGATCTGAGCACAATGTATCTGGAAGATGGTCCTAGGAAAGTGAGAGAGGAAGGAAGTGAAGCCATTGCAGGGTGTTATAAACCAGTTGCCACTATGGGCAACTGTGGGTTAATTCCTGGGGTGGGGTGGGGTCTTGAAGGAGCAGTGTACACACCTGTATTTTCAGCTACTTGGAATTAATCAGTAATAACCGAGGCAGGAGCATGACAAGTTTGAATCCAGCCTGGGCAACTTGGAGAGATCTTGTAATAAAAACAAAAAACAAAGGAGGTTGGTTAAATCCAGGGAGGCAGAATTCACAGAGGGCTTTGACTGGATGTCAGGTGCTGGTGAGAACAATGGAGATGGATTGGGTACTACTTCAAAAGTCTTCACAGTCCTCTTCTTGACTCCATCCACGGCTGCTGAGAGCAGTTCCTTGCTCTGCACAGGGCAACCTGGATGGAGACTTGCTTCACGGCCTGGTCCTTGTTTGTTTCCCTGGGTCTTCTCTGATGTTGAGCCTAGCACACCTTTGGGAATCAGTTCTATCCTCAGCCAAGCACACCCAGAAATGCAGGCAGTCCGTGCCTATGGGTCCTCCTTGAACCATGGGGGTTAGGAAGGGATCAATAAGGGATCTTGCTTTTATCTCCTAGAGGAACAGTTCAGAGATGCTTTCCCTAAGTTTCTTCAGAAGGTGTCTGGAAGGTCCAATCATTGCTTGGAGGCAATCAGCTGGATTGCATATGCTTGCTGATCCTTCCCTCCTTTTCTCTTTCACTTCCCTGGTTCTACCTTTTGGCAACTTGGGATGGAAAACTCATTTATCCCCCAGCTTTCAAGTTCGTGCTCAGACTATTTTGGGAGGCCCCAGGCCAAGAAGGGGAATGCAGCAGTTGACATGGCATTGCAAATACAAACAATATAAATATAAATAGATAAAGGTGTTGTTGAGATGGTGCATTTGAACATGGTCCTGCAGAAGGGAAATAGTACAAGTGCAGGTGACTCAGGGAGAGCTTTCCAGGTAGAGGGGACAGAGAAGGGGCAAAGACCTTTGTATCAGTGGGGCTGAAATGGAGAGAGAGCAGGAGAAAAAGGAGACAAAGACAGGAAAGTAAGGAGGACCTACCTCCTAAACCCTGGGGCCATTGTTATTTCATTCCAAGTGAGGTAACTAATTTATTTTCAGAGATTTTGCAAGTTTTTCCCACTTCGTATTTTACTTTTTAAAAAATATATTTACAGGGTACACTTGGAACCTCATTCATACACAGGCAAGTTGAGGCTTCTAAAAATATTTACTTGAGGGCTGGGATTGTGGCTCAGTGGTAGAGCGCTCACCTAGCAGGTGCGCAGCCTGGGTTTGATCCTCAGCACCACGTACAAATAAACACACTGTGTACAACTAAAGCAAATAAATAAATATTTTTAAAAAAATATTTACTTGATAACAGCTGCTTGTTGTCATTCTGAGCTTCTTTAGGTTGCTGATGAAGTTGGTAAGTTCTTTGGGGATTGTGTTATGAATATTGGTGTACTATGTTCATGGATATCAATCCTGGAGACTCATTCTTAACTTCATTTATTTAGAAAATATTTATTGAGTATTGCTAGGTGCACGGTATTGGAACAGGCATGGGACAATAGGTATGCCTGACTTCATGTACATGAGCATGTAGCAAACCATGATATTTTTAAATTGCCAGAACACAATTCCTGGACATTTTCTAGTTCAATATCCATATTCAATCAGGCTCTTGTACATTGTTTCCTTTCTTTTTTGCTTTTGTGAGAACTTACATACATCAAACCATATTCTTGCTTATGTTAATCCTATAAATCCCAGTGCTATCTTTGACTGCCTTGCTATCTCCTCCAATTTACCCCACCTGACTTCAAATTTAATTTGTCTTGGGAATATTTGAGGGGGAAGATGGGAAGGGGGGGGATACTAACTATAAGGTAAGAATTTTTCAGTGGAAATAAATGCTATGGTTTGTAGAATATAGAAATTTAAAAAATAATGTAAATTCATACTAATATTCTTTTGAAAGATTTTTATTGTAGTGATATATACATAACACAAAATTTATCATTTAAAGCAGTTTTAAGTGTACAATTGAGTGGCATTAAGTACATTAAAAATGTTGTGCAACCATCACCATCATCCATTTTCAGAGCTTTTCCATCATCCCAAGCAAAAACTGTACACCCATAACACACTAGCTGCTCACCCCTCCTGTAACTGAGACTCTCCTAGGCAGACTTAAGACAGGCTCTTTAAGTCATCTTCCTGACTGGACCTGGACTTTGGCCTCCTCCTTGTCAGGCTTGCATCATTTAGGTGTAACCAGAATCCTGGTAAGTCAAGTCTAGAGGGAGCCCTCCACCCTTGATATCTGATCCCTTTCAATATCTGATGAAATTCCTTACCAATCCTCTCCATCGTCCAGGTGCTATCTAATCACCCTACCTGTCCTTAGAAAGAATCCTGTTAGGTCAGTTTAGCAAGATTTCCTCCCTACTGTTTATGTCTCTTCTTAATTTTGTATCCATTGGTCCCCCAACTTGCTCCTGGGCTGTAAATCCCCAGTTTTCCTTGGTGTAGTTGGAATTGAGTTTCAGTTCTATTCTGAAGTTTCTTTCCCCTTTTGCAATACTTCCTGAATAGAATCCATTTTCACTGCTCATACTATTGTCAACCTCTGATTTTTAAAAATATCCCCAGCCCCTGGAAACTTCTGCTCTTCTCTCTTGTCTCTGTGAATTTGCCTACTCCAGGGACCTCATTATCTTAGTCCATTCTGGCTGCTATAACAAAGTACTATAAACTGAGTGACTTATAAACAACAGAATTTTATTTATCACAAATGTGGTGGCTGGAAGTTAAGGATCAAAATTCTCTGAAGCTGGGCACGGTGGCGCACGCCTGTAATCCCAGCACTTTGGGAGGCTGAGGCAGGAGGATCGTGAGTTCAAAGCCAGCCTCAGCAATGGTGAGGCACTTAGCAACTCAGTGAGAACCTGTCTCTAAATAAAATACAAAAAAAGGTCTGGGGATGTGACCCAGTGGTCAAGTGCCCCTGAGTTCAATCCCTGGTACCAAAAAAAAAAAAAAAAAAAAAAAAAAAAATTCTCTGTCTGGTGAGTTCCCATGTCCTGGTTCATATAATGTACCTTCTCTCTGTGTCTTAACATGGTGGAAAAGGGCAAGTGATCTCCCTGGGTCTCTAGGGGCCCTAACATTATTCCTGGGGTTCTGCATTTGCCCCATCACCTCTCCAAGGCTCCTGTTAATACCATCACATTGGTGATTAGTTTTTTTTTTTTAATTTTATTTTTATAATTTTTAATATGTACAACTCATAGTGCATATATTTAGTATCTTTTTACATACAACTGTTTGTATACAAAGTATATTCGTACAATTCAGGTCTTCAATCATGCATTAAGGAAAATGATATCCGTCTCATTCAACCACCTTTTTTTTTTCTTTTCTCCCCCTCCCTCCCCTCTTGCTCCCTCCCTTGCCCTCCCTTCCCTTGACCATTCTAGTGTTCCTCTAATCCTCCTATGTACCCCCATCCAACAGTACTTTGAAATAGCCTCCTTATATAAGAGAGAACATTTGGTACTTGGATTTTTGAGACTGACTGACTTCACTTAGCATTATGTCTTCCAACTTCATCCATTTACCTGCAAATGCCATTAATTTGTTTTCTTTTATTGCTGAGTAAAATTCCATTGTGCGTATATACCACATTTTCTTAATCCACTCATTTACTGAGGGACATCTAGGTTGGTTCCACAACCTAGCTATTGTGAATTGCGCAGCTACAAACATTGAGATAGCTGTGTCACTGTAATATGCTGTTTTTAAGTCCTTTGGGAATAGACCCAGGAGTGGGATGGCTGGGTCATAGGATGGTTCCATTCCCAGTTTTCCAAGAAATCTCCATACTGCTTTCCATAACGGTTGCACCATTTTGCAGTCCCACCAGCAATGTATGAGTGTGCCTTTTTCCCCACATCCTCTCCAACATTTATTGTTGCTTGTGTTCTTGATGGCTGCCATTCTGACTGGAGTGAAGTGAAATCTTAGAGTAGTTTTGATTTGCATTTCTCTAATTGCCAGTGATGTTGAACATTTTTTCATGTATTTGTTGATTAATCGTGTATCTTCTTCTGAGAGGTGTCTTCTCAATTCCTTAGCCCATTTATTGATTGGGTTATTTGTTTTTTTAGTGTAAAGTTTTTTGAGTTCTTTATATATTCTAGAGATTAGTGCTCTATCTGATGTGCATGTATTAAATATTTGTTCCCAATTAGTTGGCTCTCTATTCACCTCACTGATTGTTTCTTTTGCTGAAAAGAAGCTTTTTAGTTTAAATCTATCCCATTCATTAATTCTTGGTAGTAATTCTTGCGCTACAGGAGTCTTATTAAGGAACTTGGGGCCTAATCCAACATGTTGGAAATTGGAGCTTACTTTTTCTTCTATTAGGTGTATTGTCTCTGGTCTAATTCCTAGGTCCTTGATCCACTTTGAATTGAGTTTTGTGCATGGTGAGAGATAAAGGTTTAATTTCATTTTGTTGCATATGGATTTCCAGTTTTCCCAGCACCATTTGTTGAAGAGGCTATCCTTTCTCCACTGTACATTTTTGGCACCTTTGTCTAATATAAGATAGCTGTAATTATATGTATTAGTCTCTGTATCCTCAATTCTGTACCATTGGTCCACCAGTCTGTTTTGGTGCCAATACCATGCTGTTTTTGTTACTATTGCTCTATAGTATAATTTAAAGTCCGGTATGGTGATGCCCCCTGCTTCACTTTTCTTGCTCAGGATTGCTTTGGCTATTCTGGGTCTCTTATTTTTCCAGATGAATTTCATGACTGCTATTTCTATTTCTTTGAAGAATGACATTGGGATTTTGATTGGAATTTCATTAAATCTGTATAATGCTTTTGGTAGTATGGACATTTTGACAATATTAATTCTACCTATCCAAGAGCAAGGTAGGTCTTTCCATCTTCTGAGATCTTCTACGATTTCTTTCTTTAGTGTTCTATAGTTTTCGTTATAGAGGTCTTTCACCTCTTTCGTTAGGTTGATTCCCAGGTATTTTATTTTTTTTGATGGTATTGTAAATGGGGTATTTTTCATCATTTCCCTTTCAGAGTCTTTGTCGCTGATGTACATAAATGCCTTTGACTTATGTGTATTAATTTTGTATCCTGCAACTTTGCCAAATTTGTTTACTAGTTGTAAAAGTTTTCTGGTAGAGTTTTTTGGGTCTTCTAGGTAGATTGTCATGTCATCAGCAAATAGTGCTAATTTGAGCTCTTCTTTTCCTATCTTGATCCCTTTAATTTCTTTTGTCTGTCTAATTGCTCTGGCCAGAGTTTCCAGTACTATGTTAAATAGCAGTGGTGAAAGGGGGCATCCCTGTCTTGTTCCAGTTTTTAGAGGGAATGCTTTCAATTTTTCTCCATTTAAGATAATGTTAGCTCGGGGCCTTGCATAAATAGCTTTTATAATGTTAAGATATGTTCCTGATATTCCTAGTTTTTCCAGTGTTTTGAACATAAAGGGGTGTTGTATTTTGTCAAATGCTTTTTCTGCGTCAATTGAGATGATCATATGATTTTTGTCTTTACGTCTATTGATGTGATGTATTATGTTTATTGATTTCCGAATGTTGAACCAGCCTGGTGATTAGGTTTTAACATGAATTTAGGGGGATGCACACATTTAGATCACAGCAGTCCTGTCAAGGGAATCCAATGATATTTTCCTGTTGTCCCTGTCTTCTTTTGCTTAGCATGATGTCCTCAAAACATTCATTTATTTATTTGTTTTAGTTGTACACAATGCCTTTATTTTTACATGGTGCTGAGGATGGAACCCGGGCCGCGCACATGGTAGGCGAATGCTCTACCGCTGAGCCACAACCCCAGCCCTCGACTAATACATTTTTAAAATGAGAAATGCTAACACGTTATAGAAAGCAAATTCAAAAGGAACTGTGTTAAGTTTATGTGCCAACCTGCCTGGGTCACAGGGTACCCAGATATTTGGTCAAGCATTATTTATGGTGTTCCTGTGTGGGGTCTAAATTGGCAGACCAAGAAAATTAGATTGCTCTCCTTAACTTGGATGGGCCTCACCTAGTCTGTTGAAGACTTGAAAAGAGCCAAAGGACTGACTTTCTCTCAAGTAAGAGAGAATTTCTGCTGCCCGACTATCTTTTGGACTGAGTTGTCAGCTTTTTCCTGCCTTTGGACTTGGACATTGGCTCTTCCTGGGTCTTGGGTCAGCTGTTTTCCGTCTAGACCTACACCGTCAGGCCTTCTGGGTCTCTATCTTGCTGCCTCCTGATCTTGAGTCTTGTCACCTTCCATTATTGTGTGATCCATCTCCTTAAGCTTAATCTTTTTTTTTTTTTTACAAACATAAAACCATAATTTGGCTTCTCTGGAGGAGGCTGACTAGTATGGGGACCAATTTATTGAGGAGAATGAGTTGTCGTTTGAGTTCAGATCCTTTTGTTGTTTTGTTCTAATTAGTTATACATGATAGTAGAATGCACTTTGACACATCATACATAAATGGAGTATAACTTCTCATTCTTCTGGTTGTACATAATGTAGAATTACACCAGCCATGTAGTCATATATGCACAAAGGATGATAATGTCTGATTCATTCCACTCTCATTCCTACCCCCTTACCCCTTCCCTTCCCTTCACTCCCTCTGCCTAATACAAAGTACCTCTATTCTTCCCTAGGCCTCCCCTTCATTGCGAATTAGCATCCGGATATCAGAGAAAACATTTGGCCTTTGGTTTTTTGGGATTGGCTTATTTCACTTCACATGATATTCTTTAACACAATCCATTTACCTACAAATGCCATAATTTCATTCTTCTTTAAGGCTGAGTAATATTCCATTGTGTATTTATTCCACAGTTTCTTTATCCATTCATCTGTTGAAGGACATCTATGTTGGTTCCATAGTTTCGTTATTGTGAGTTGAACTGTAAACATTTATGTGGCTGTGTCACCAGGGTATACTGATTTTAAATCTTTTGGGTATAAGCCAAGGAGTGGGATAACTGGGTCTAATGGTGGTTCCATTCCCAGTTTTCTGAGGAATCTTCATACTGCTTTCCAAGAGGTTGCACCAATTTTCAGTCCCATCAGCAATGTATGAGTGTACCCTTTCCACCACATCCTTGCCAACACTTACTGTTGCTTGTATTCTTGATAATTGCCATTCTGACTGGAGTGAGATGGAATCTTAGTTTTTTGATTTGCACTTTTCTAATTGCTGGAGATGTTGAACATTTTTTTTTTATATTTGTTGACTGATCATATTTTTTCTTCTGTGAAGTTCCTTTGCCCATTTATGGATCCTAAATGTTGTCATGCATTTGACATTACCCTTTGAATGAACACAACACCTTCAGTGGTGATGAAACAGATGAAAGCCTTGGTCCTCTTCATGATGTTTTTTTTTCTAAAATCAAGTGCAAATATTTCATATTATTATTACACATTAGTTGCTGTTTTGAAGAATGAAGGTTGGAAAATTAATGTTTTAAGCTCCCGATAAGGCCCATTTTTGTCCTATTTGTTCTGCATGATTGCTTCAAAATTTGGCAATCATGCCTACGCAATATGCAAGTGTTTCTTCTTGAATCAAGGAAGCTATATTCCTCCAGAGATTTGGTGTGACCACCAACCAACAGCATTAGCTTTTTCTAAGTGCAGAAATGCTGACCTCCCCCAGACCTAGCAAATCTGAATCCACACTTGAACAAGGTCCTCAGGTGATTCATATTGCATATCAACAAAGTTTGAGAAGCACTGGCTTAAGGAATTCATGCATCCTGTGTTTGTTTTACTTATGGTCTTTCAATAAAACCAAGTAATTTTTTTTTAACAGTTTAAAGGAGACTTAAAAGTTATCTGGTCTCAGTTTTCATTTCATAGAGGAAAAAAACTAGAGTTCAAAGAGACTGTCATACAATGGGCTTAGATATAGGACTCATAACTGAGACTGAGATTTTTTTTCCTATTGGAATTTATTCTTTCCCCAAATTATTTTTTCCACATTAAAAAAAAATTAGCCAGGCACAGTGGCACATGCCTGTAATCCCAGCACCTTGGGAGGCTGAGGAAGGAGGATCATGAGTTCAAAGCCAGCCTCAGCAATGGCGAGGCACTTAGCAACTCAGTGGGACCCTATCTCTAATAAAAAATACAAAAAAGGGCTGGGGATGTGGCCCAGTGGATGAGTGCCCCTGAGTTCAATCCCCAGTGCCAAAAAAAAAAAAAAAAAAAGAGCATTATAGTTATACATATAATAGTTGGGTTCATCTTGACAAATTAGCACATTCATGGAATTCTGGTAAACTCTTCACAGATTTTAAAGTTAGCAAGGTGTTAGTACTCAACACCTTCATTTTACAGATGAGAAAAAGGTCTGAGGAGGTGAAGTAACTTATTTGAGGAACAGGGTAGATATAATCAGCATCACAGACAAGATTGTGCTGCATAACTAACAATCCCCAAATTTCAGTGTCTTTAAACAGCAAAGGCACTCACACCCACCCTGTTACACATTCACACGGATTGACTTGGGCCTTCAAGCTCTGTGTCACCATCCTGTTGTCACTTTGGGATTCACCCTAATGGGACAGCTACTAGTTGGAGCATTGCCAGTAGCAGCGGCAGGGGGAGGGAAAAAGACGGTAAAAACCTAGGATAGCTTTTAAAACTGCCTGCAAACGGCATGTGCCACTTGTTCTCAGATCATTGGCCAAAACGAGTCATGACCATGCCTGAGGACAATAGGGCAAGAAATAAAATCAGTGGTGCACCTGTAAATATTTAACAACAAACTGATTTGTAGCCTTTGCTGGCTTCTTTATGACTGGGATCAAGCTACTGACACGATGTCATTGAAAGTGTTGGTGCAAAAGGATGTGTGCACTTGGCTCATCCCAGCTGACACAGCTGCTTAGAATTAACACTATAACACCATCAAATGATCCTTTTATAGGAATGATATTGATAAAAATAGCACATCTGTTAAAGGGAGCTTGCATATGAAAATAGCAGGGTGTAAATAAATACCAATATCAAATACAGCATGCCAACTCATCAGAGGGGTCCAGGATCCATGAATAATGGGCTAAGAGGAGCACTTTTACAACAAATTTCTAATATTTTTGCTGCATGAACATTTGCACTATTAGGTATTGTTGTGTTAGTCAATGAAGCCTGAAACTTCAATCTCTTTTTCCTCCAAACATTTCTGTTTATATGGTCAGCCTTCAAATAATGACATTTCAGTCAATGACAGACCACATGTATGAGCGAGGTCCATAAGACTGAAGTGGAGCTCAAAAAAAACTTGTTGCCTGTGATGTCATAGCTGTGATGTCATAGCAAATGCATCAGTCATGTGCTCATGGTAATGCTGGGATACAACACCTAAGACACTGACATTCAATTATGTACACAATTCTTGATGATAATATGACTGTTTATGGGTTATGCATTTACTCAAATTCCTCATTGTTATGTTAGCGTGTACTCCTTATACTAACATAAAAAAGTCGACTGTAAGCCAGTCTGCTCTGTTTCACGGGCAGCAGCTCATCCAGCTTGTGTTTACTGTGTCTCTCGAGGACATCATTTTCTCTTGTGCTCGATTTACTCTCCTTTTGTTCATCTTGGTTCTAGAAGCAAAAGATTATGCTATATAGGTTTATGCAAATACTCTATGATATTTGCATAAGACAAAATTGCCTGACATCACATTTCTCAGCACACATGCCCACTTAAACAATGCACAAGTGTACTTGAGATGGCCTTAAACCTGCATGGCCCCCATGACTTCCACCCCTTCTTCAGGATCTTTCCTTTCATGGTCTTTTCCATTTTATTCAAAATCAGTCTTGGATCATCCAATGGGAACATCACGTTTTCTTTTGTCCCTTTGTAGACACTAGCAATGGGCTTTGAGCCCCCACAGCAGGGCCACACGTGCACACCTGCAGAGAGCTCTCTACAGAGAGGCCTCAGTTCTCCAGAAATTTTACAAGCAAACCAACAATTGCATAAATGCATACCTTGGAATGTAAATGGATTGCACTTGACAATGATTTTCAACTTAAAGCAAAAAAATGAAATTGATCAGTTATAGACACTCCCTCCTCTAAATTCAGTTTTGAATTTAAGTCGTACAAATAGTTAAATTTTATTGAGTATCATATGATAGACATTGGCACTATTTGCATAATTATCTCATTCTTGTAGCAACACGAGGAGGTGGGCACTATTATTGTCTCCTATATTTTGTTCATCATAATACAGGACTTTGGAGAGGTTAAGTAATTTCTGATGGTCACAAAGCTAGTGAGAGGTAATTTCTGATGGTCACAAAGCTAAGGATACAGATGGACTTGGACTCTGGTGTCCAGCTTCTTGCCATACCACCTCCCATAAAGCAAGAGTGTCCCTGCCGGTGGTGCACAGTGAACCACGGAGTTTACTTACCATTTAAAGTAAGAGGACAGAAGTGGCAGGCTGAGGGAAACTCTTGAGTCATCATGTCTAGCCGCTCTGTTAACGCTCTGATCTCTTCAAAACATCTTTGCTGTTCCCTAATTCAGACTGTAGGCTGTCTTCTTCCAGAAGATGATTTGAGGTGACCAACAACTCCACAAAACAATGTTTTCAGTCTTTGTTTGTTTGCCTAATGCCAGGAAAGGGACCACCCCATGTCCTGATGACCTCTTTGGGAAGGATGCTAAACTTCAGGATGTGAATGTCTATCATGTCAAAACATGAACACCTAATTTTGTTCTCTGATGCCTATGAATTAGTTGTATTCCTCAGAAATGTTCTTCAAACATTGGGAGGCAGGTACCATCTTTTGCTTCAAGGCTTCTTCTCCTTCATCACCCCCATTGTTCTCCAGATTATATTCAGTTTGTCATTTTTTCCCTCTAACTTTAAACTTTATACTTGAAGCACAATTTGAAGTATATTAAGATTACCACTCTTGGGACGCAGTGGCCCATGCCTGTAATCCCAGTGACTCATGGAGATGAGGCAGGAGGATTGCGAATTCAAAGCCAGCCTCAGCAACTTAGCAAGGCTGAACAACTTAGTAAGATCCTGTCTCAAAATGAACAAAAATAAAAAGGGCTGGGGATGTGGACATCTAGGTCGGTTCCATAGTTTAGCTATTGTGAATTGAGCTGCTGTGAACATTGATGTGGCTGCATCACTGTAGTATGCTGATTTTTAAGTCCTTTGGGTGTAGACTAAGGAGTGGGATAGCTGGGTCAAATGATGGTTCCATTCCAAGTTTTCTGAAGAATCTCCATACTGCTTTCCATAGTGGTTGTTGTACCAATTTGCAGTGTCACCAGTAATGTATGAGTGTACCTTTTCCCTCACATCATCACCAATACTTATTATTGCTTATTTTCTTGATGATTGCCATTCTGACTGGAGTGAAATGAAATCTTAAGAGGTGATTTTGGGTGGGGGTACTGGCATTGAATTGAGCTGCTGTGAACATTGATGTGGCTGCATCACTGTAGTATGCTGATTTTAAGTCCTTTGGGTGTAGACTAAGGACACTCAACCACAGAGCCACATCCCCAGGCATATTTTTTATTTTATGTAGAGACAAGGTCTCACTGAATTGCTTAGTGCCTCGTTTTTGCTGAGGCTGGCTTTGAACTCACAATACTTCTGTCTTAGCCTCCTGAGCTGCTGGGATTATAGGCAGTCACTGTTAAAATAGTTTTGATATGCATTTCTCTAATTGCTAGAGATGATGAACATTTTTCACACGTTTGCTGATCAATTGTATTTCTATTTTTGTGAGGTGTCTGTTAGTTCCTTAGCCAATTTATTGATTGGGTTACTTGGTTTTTTTTTGGTGTTAAGTTTTTTGTGTTCTTTATATAGCCTGGAGATTTGTTCTCTATCTGAGGTGCAGATGACAAAGATTTTCTCCCATTCTGTAGGATCTCTCATATGTTATTGATTGTTTCTTTAGCTGAGAAGAAGTTTTTAGTTTGAATCCATCTCATTTGTTGATTTTCTTTTCTTTCTTTCTTTTTTTTTTTTTTTTTTTTTTTTTTTTGTACCAGGGACTGAACTCAGGAGCACTCAACCACTGAGCCACATCCCCAGCCCTTTTTTGTATTTTATTTAGAGACAGGGTCTCACTGAGTTGCTAAGTGCCTTGCCATTGCTGAGGCTGGCTTTGAACTTGTCATCCTCCTGCCTCAACCTCCCAAGTGCTGGGATTACAGGCGTGTGCCACCGCGCCCAGCCCATTTATTGATTCTTGATTTTACGTCTTGCACCTTAGGAGTCTTGTGAAGGAATTCAGGTCCTAAGCTAACGTGATGAAGTTTTGGGCCTACTTTTTCTCCTGTTAGGCACAGGGTCTCTGTTCTAGTGCCTAAGTTTTGATTCACTTTGAGCTGATTTTTTTTTTGGTGTATGTGCAGGGTGAGAGATAGGGGTTTAATTTCATTTTGTTGCATATGGATTTCCAGTTTTCCCAGCACCATTTGTTGAAGAGGCTATCTTTTCTCCAATGTATGTTTTGGTGCCTTTGTCTAGTATGAGATAACTGTATTTATGTGGGTTTGTTTCTGTGTTTTCTATTTTGTTCCATTGATCTACATGTCTGTTTGGGTGCCAATACATGCCATTTTTGTTACTATGGCTCTGTAGTATAGTTTAATTTTGGGTATTGTGATGCCTCCTGCTTTAGTTTCTTGCAAAGGATTGTTTTAGTTATTTTGGGTCTCTTATTTTTGCAAATGAATTTCATGATTGCTTTTTTCCTAGTTCTATGAAGAATGACATTGAGATTTTAATTGGAATTGAATTAAATCTGTATAATAGTTTTGGTAGTATGGCCATTTTGACAATATTAATTCTGCCTATATAAGAGCCTGGGAGATCTTTCCATCTTCTAATTCTTCTTTAATTTCTTTCTTTAGCATTCTGTAGTTTTCATTGTAGAGGTCTTTCACCTCTTTTGTTAGGTTGATTCCCAAGTATTTTATTTATTTATTTTGAGGCTATTGTGAATGGGGTAGTTTTCCTAATTTCTATTTCAGAGGATTCATCACTGATGAATAGAAATGCATTTGATTTATGGGCATTGATTTTTATATGCTGCTACTTTGCTGAATTCATTTATTAGTTCTTGAAGTTTTCTGGTGGAATTTTTTGGATATTCTAAATACAGAATCATGTCATTGGCAAATAGTGATAGTTTGAGTTCTTCTTTTTCTATTTGTAACCCTTTAATTTCTTTGTTTGTCTGATTGCTCTGGCTACAGTTTCAAGGACTATGTTGAATAGAAGTGGTGAAAGAGGTTATCCTTGTCTATCCTCTTCCAGTTTTTAAAGGGAATTCTTCAATTTTTCTCCATTTAGGATGATGTTGGCCTTGGGCTTAGCATCGATAGCTTTTACAGTGTTGAAGTATGTTCCTAGCATCCCTAGTTTTTCTAGTGTTTTGAACATGAAGACTTGCTGTATTTTCTCAAATGCTTTTTCTGTATCTATTGAGATGATCATATGATTCTTGTCTTAAGTTTATTGATGTAATGAATTATGTTTATTGATTTCCATATGTTGAATCAACCTTGCATCCCTGGGATAAACCCCACTTGATCCTGGTGCACTATCTTTTTAATATGTTTTTGTATGTGATTTGCCAGATTTCTTTTGAGAATTTTTGCATCTATGTTCTCCAGGGATATTGGTCTGAAGTTTTCTTTCCTTGATCTGTCTTTGTCTGATTTTTGGTATCAGGGTGATACTAGCCTCATAGAATGAGTTTGGTTGGATTCCCTCCTTTTCTATTTCTTGGATAATTTGAGGAGTATTGATGTTAATTCTTCTTTGAAAGTCTTGTTGAACTCGGCTGAGAATCTGTCTGGTCCTGGGACTTTCTTGGTTGGTAGGCTTTTGATGGCATTTTCTATTTTATTTCTTAAAATTGATCTATTTAAATTGTGTATGTCCTCCTGATTCAGTTTGGGTAGATCATACGTAGATCATATGTCTCTAGAGATTTGTTGATGCCTTCAAGATTTCCTATTTTATTTGGGTTTAAGTTTTCAAAATAGTTTCTAATTGTCTTCTGTATTTCAGTAGTGTCTGTCATGATATTTCCTTTTTCACCGTGAATATTTTTAATTTGAGTTTTATCTATCTTTCTTTTCATTAGTGTAGCTAAGGGTTTGTAATTTTATTTATTTTTTCAAAGAACCAACTTTCCATTTTGTCAATTTTTAATTGTTTCTTTAGTTTCAATTTCATTGATTTCAGCTTTGGTTTTAATTATTTCCTGTCTTCTTCTATTTTTGGTGTTGATTTGTACTTCTTTTTCTAGGGCTTTGAGATGTAATGTTAGTTCATTTACTTGTTGACTTTTTATTGTTTTAATGAATGAGCTTAACGTAAAGAACTTTCCTCTTAGCACTGCCTTCACAGTGTCCTAGAGATTTTGATATGTTGTATCAGTGTTCTCATTTATCTATAATTATTTTCTTAAATTTCTTCTGTTATCCATTCCTCATTCAGTAGCATGCTATTTAGTCTCCAGGTGTTGGAGTAGCTTCTATTTTTTATTTTATCATTGATATCTAGTTTCATTCCATTATGATGTGATAGTATGTGGGTTAGTACCTACTTTTCTGTCTTTGTTAAGAGTTGCTTTGTGGTATAACATATGGTCTATTTTAGAGAAAGATCCATGTACTCCTGAGAAGAAAGCGTATTCACTTGATGATGGATGAAATACTCTACATGTGCCTGTGAAGTCTAAATCATTGATTGAATTATTTAGTTCTTTGGTTTCTTTGCTTAGTTTTTGTTTGGACGATCTTCCCAGTGGGTGAGAGAGGTGTGTTAAAGTCACCCAGTATTGTTGTGTTGTAGTCTATTTGATTATTGATATTGAGAAGGGTTTGTTTGATTACGTAGATGCTCCTTTTTGGGGAGCATATATATTTACAATTGTTATGTCTTGTTGAAGTATGATTCTCTAAAACAGTATGAAATGTCCCTTTTTATCCCTTCTGACTAACTTTGGTTTGAAGTCCACTGTGTCTGACATGAGGATGGATACCCCTGCTTGTTCACGCAGTTCATGTTCTTTCCCAGTCTTTCACCTTTAGTCTGTGGATGTCTTTTCCTGAGATGAACCTCTTGAAGGCAGCATATTATTTGGTCTTTTTAAAAATTTTAAGCCAATCCACCAGTCTGTGTCTTTTGATTGATGAGTTTAGGCCATTAACATTCAGAGTTATTATTGAGATATGATTTGTATTCCCGGTGATTTTGGTTTATTTTTGGTTTTTAAAACTTGACTTGGTTTCTCCTATGATTGACTTTTCCTTTGGTGTAATTCCTCCCTTTGCTGGTTTTCATTTTTTCCCCATTTCCTCCTCATGGAATATTTTGCTGAGAATGTTCTATAGTGCAGGCTTTCTAGTTGTGAATTCTTTTAACTTTTGTTTATCATGGAAGGTTTTTATGTCATATCCAAATCTGAAGCTTAATTTTGCTGGACATAAAATTCTTTGTTGGCATCCATTTTCTTTCAGAGCTTGATATATGTTATTCCAGGATCTCCTGGTGTTGAGGGTCTGGGTTGAGAAATCAACTGAAATCTGAATTGGTTTCCGCTATATGTAATTTGATTTTTTTCTCTTTGAGGGACTTTATTCCCTTGTTTTTTCATGGTGTTTGTGTGTCTTCCAATCTAGTGGTATGGATCTGAGGCAGAATAGTTTCTACCCTGTAGTCTTATATTGTCCCTGAAGGCTTCTAGCACCTCACCTTTAAATGGGGAGACCAATATTAACAGCACCCAATGCAAACAATATACAACCTTAAACCAAATAGCTCCTATTAAGGCATCTGTAGTTTTGTCACAATAAACAGAAATGATGTGTTCAATTATTGTCTACAATATAAACAGTAAATTTGCTAAAAGGTATTATTATTTCAAATTATGAAGCCCCGGTCCATCAGCTTGCCCAGGCTCTGCCCTGCTGCAGTCCCAAGATCTCAATGCCCTTTCAACTTGCAGAGAGACCATCAGGGAGGTGCTCAAACCAAGAAGCAACCCTGTGAAGAGGCAGCCAGATGGAGGCCACTAGCACATCCAGCAGAAAGACCTCAGGTGCAACCAGACCTGCAGGTACCCCGACGATATATCACTAGGCTCTGGCTGGTGAACCAGACTGAGTCAGCTGTGCCCAAGATGGTGGCAGCAAACCTGCAGGCCCCTTCGCCCTTGACTCCCAGGCCCTGGCCCGTGTCCCAAGATGGCAGTGGCTATGTGTAACCAAACCTGCAAGTACCCTGACAACGGACTTCCAGGCAGCAGTGGGCAGCAGGTGACCTGCGGGTGGTCTGCTGGCAGTCTGCTGGCTATTGGCGGGTGATCAGTGGGTGGAAGTTGGGCTGCGGGTGGTGGGCATGTGAAAGGCATTCAAACGGGCAGTATTTCATGTCCTTTTGTCTTGTGCTCTTGACTGTGCAGAGACTGCCAGCTGTTGTCTGGTTTTCTCTTTCATGGGCTTCTCTCTTGGGCCACCGCTGAGTAGTTCTACCATCTTTGTGGACACTGTTGGGATCAGAAGCAGATCTGCCTCCTTTAGCAGTTCCTCATTAGGAGGGAGAATTATGTGCAGAGAAGCAGTTTTGTTCGTCACTTCCTTTACTTTCTGAGAAGTGAAATTGTTAGCAAGGAAGTCAAATCCATACATCTATCAGATGACCTGATTTTCAGATGGAAATTTCCAGTATTTCTGGGCAATTAACCTGCCAATATGCCAGTTTTTCTGATTAGTGCCAGGATTATATTAACCGATTTCTCCAGGACAATCCCCTCCTTTATTTCTCTATTTTACATAAATATGTGTATGTATGCATGTGTAAATACATACATATGTTCATGCATATATAACACATACATATTTAGCCATTACCCAGATTTCTCTACTATAATTTCATTCTTACATTCACAGATTTCTCCAAATGTTGGAGTGACCATATGTCCCAGTTTGCCTGGGATGGCTTACCTGGCATTCCTGGAGTAATTAAAAATTAGTACTTCCTGTTGTTGTTAAAAGCGAGCTAGTGTGGACTCTATCAGATGTTTCCTTCTTTTTTTCCCCAGAGCTGAGGATTGAACTCAGGGTTTTGCTCATGTGAGGCAAGCATGGTACAACCAAGCTACACCCCTAACCCTCCATGTTCTGTGTTCTCTCTCAAAGTCTGAATTCGAAATTGGAAAGAGAGATAAAAACAACATCTGTGCCCCCATTCCTTTAATTTCCTTTGGGCTCTTGGAGATTTTTCCTGTCCCATGTTCTGTTCCTGGCAATATCAAGTCCCTCTGTGGCTGGAGGGTGTCTTCACCCTGAGTGTGTTCTTCTTGGATTCTTTGACCCTTGGTTTCACCATGCTGGTTCTCAGTATTGTTTCATGCGGGATGTGAGGTCAGGGCTAATCCTCGGCAGGTGCTCACTGTCTGCGGGAGGATGGGCTTTTACCTGCTGTACAGGTGAACTTGTCTGGAATGCCTTCTTGTCCTTCTTTCTCACTAATTTGTGTTTCCTTGAGAATCTTGCATGTCTAACTGATCGTTTCTTTTACTGTCCTGGAATGCTTTGTTGTGTGTACTAAGCAGGTGGGAATTGTCTCTGTCTTTTCATGCTTTTCGAGCAGTGAGATCAGCGAGGCCAATGGGTGGCCTTCCGCGGGAAAGAGCCCTACATAGTCCCCACAGGCCACAGAAACAGTTACTTTTCTGCTTCTTGGAACAGATGGCCTATTGGGTGTCCTGTCCTTTGCTTTTCCGCTGACAACAACTGGAGGAAGCTCCTCTTTTGCCTTTTCCAGTGGGTGGGAGGAAGTGCACTCAGAGGTAAGATCACAGCTGATGGGCTCAGCTTTGGGTTTTGTTCCTCACTCTGTGACCTTATTTCTAAGTCTCCTTTTTTGTAAGATGAGGACAAGGCTTCTCACCTTATCAGATTTGAGGGAGAGTTAAATGAGGTCACGTACAGGACGCCTGACCATTGCTCCAGGCAATTACTATATACTGAAACAGTTGTTCTTATAATATTAGTGACCATTATTATTAATTTTGGCATCAGAAACAGTGAATGATTAATTTATCAGGTCCTGCCTTAGCAAGGCGACAAATCCTAGCATAGCAACACCCATCCCAGAGCCACCAGGATTCCAAGGGCAGCCCTGTCCTGATCTGGGTGACTGCTGGCTGAGACACCAGTCAACCAACTGGCTGATCCACATTGACTGAAAAACCCAATCCTGAGTGCTGGAAACGGTTGTGGGCTCCCTTCTGCTGAGCACTCCCTCTCTGACTCCACAGGTTGACATCTGCTGTGGCCTTTCTCCCAAGGAAGGACAACATGGAGAAACTGATGAGGAGAAGCTGTGATCCCAAATAGACTTTGCCTCTGTAGCCTGATCAGATTGCACTTGCATACAAATAGAATTCTATTTGTATGTCTCTGAGTGTGAACCCCAAGTTAACATCTGAGCACTTCTGTTCAGTTACACTTTTCCCGGAGGCCAGGGGAACACTCCCAAGTTCCTGGTGCTCTACTCCCTGGATTCTTGGTTCTTAGATTTTCTTCCTATCACAAGTATGTTTTTCAGATGCCAACCCATCAGTGTCCTTCTCCAGTGGAACCCACATGTACTAGAAACATTTTTGAGGGCTCTTTTTATTACAAATGAATTAGAGGATCCTGTGTTTCTCTGTAGCTCTTATTACCCATTTCACAAAGCCTCCCATTCATATGGTATTATTTCTCCTTAGAACCAACCTCATTTTAAATTTTACATCATCAGATGAACTGGTTGTTTTTGAGCAACATCTTTGGGTAGAAAGATGGATAAACTGAGGCTCATAATGATTAAGTGACTCTCCTAACAGCTTACGATGAGTCAGGGAGTGAGACAGGAATAGAAGCCACAACTCTAGTCTCCTAAATTGTTTTTCTGACCACTAGACCACACTTCCTCTCCAGACTATGAGACACTGGAAAATTAGAGCCAGGCAGTGAGTAAATATGGAGGCAAACCCACAGAAACACAATTTTACTTGTACTTAAATCATGTCATTTAGCAAAGGAAAACAGCAAAACACCCCAGTCCCTTTGCTGTCATCCAAAATTATAACCTAAACCCACAATGGATATAGAATAGGAAATGAGTCTGTCCTGAACTGACATACTTTTTCCATTCAAAATAAATTTGAAAAAAAAAATCATTGATTTTTCCAATTCTGATGTTTTTTTTTTTTTTTTATACAAAAGCGGAACCTAAGCATTCAGTTTTATTTAGATTTCAACTTACATAAATTAAAAAAAAAATCTTTATTACTCTCTTTACACAATGAAAGTCTAACCAACAATTATATGCTGAGCATTTTAGGGGGATGCAGGAATAGCAGGTTTTCTAGGCGTGGTCATTGTCATTAGACCCAGAATTGAGTTGGAGAGAGGATGCATGTGGCCATGCAGGCAGCTGATGGTGACTATCACCCTGATACGCAGGCATGGTTAGGGAGCAGCAGGTGACAGGCACAGTGAAAACCAGGGCAACTTTGTACAAAGAGTTGGGTTCAGGGCCCAACTGCACCACGAGCTGACCTTCAGCAGGGGTCTGGCAATCACATGCTTTGTCTATCAACAGCATTGGTGTGGAGACCAATTTGAGAAACGCTTGGAGGTGAAGTAAGGGAGGCGTCTGTCTCAGGCAGAGGCTGCCCAGGCAGGCCTATCTCCTTTGTATCTAGAATCTCCAATGATACAGCTTTTCAGGGCTATTTACAATGCCCAGATGGAACTTAGAACAAGAAACTGAAAACATACTCCTTTTGAAATTAGTTTTCTGGCTGGGAGAACGCAAAACAAGGTACTTCCCTTTGGCCAACGGTTCCTTGGCTCCTTTCCACATCATTTGGGACATATGTGAGGGAGAGGTCTGAATGTCCCTGTGAAATCTGATCGTGGGCGTGGAGAGGGCACATTTCTACTTAGAAGAGCAAGGCCTGCGAGTTGGGGGAGTTGAGACCTCAGCTGACAGAGAAGCCAGAGAGCATTCCCACCTGTGGATCCCAGGACGCTACAGCGGTCACTTCCACAGGGACAGTGGTGGCCATCAGGAATCCTTCAATGACCCTTCCATGACATCAGGCCTGAAACTGCTGTGGGTGGAACAGCCCTCTGCCCCTGCAGGAAAGGCCAGAAAAGCCAGGAATTTACTTCTCAAATTAGCCAGGGAAAGTTCACCACGATTATTATTCAATCACAGTTTGTGAGGACATTTTAATTCCAGGAGTTTCGTAATTTTTTTTCCCCCTTAGTTGAGAAGAAAACCAACTGTTAAACTTTTAAGACTGTTTCACCAATCTCTGATTACATCAAATTACTGTTTGAATAGCAACAATTCATTACACTTTATATTTGGCAAAAAAGTACAGATTTTTAAAACTTGACTGTGTGACCCTAATTATGATCTCAAAAGACAGCGATTCAAGTTGTCTTGTATCTAAAATAAAGCAATTGCAATGCAATCCTTGTCTTTTGCTTGGGGTGGTGCATGGCCTAATGAGAGGAGCACTGTAGAGCCCTTGTGCCAGAAGCAGAATAATGGGCAACAGTTAGAGAACAATGCCCTGGCCCCTGCCAGCCCTCCAGGACATTTTTTATTGTGTATTCTCTATGGAAAGCCCCGTGGCGGGTTGTAATAAGTTAGCGCCATCTAGTGGTCACGGGCAAAGCCGTCTCTCTTCACCTCCCCCACCCCACCTCTGCCGAGCAAATTACAGCCCCAGCGCCGCTGATTGTGCTCTATTTATAGTCTTTGATCTAAATTTGTTGCCACTTTCCACTCTGGAAGCTAAAGGTACTGCCTAGCCGGAGCAGAAAGATGGAGAAGTGTGCCGGAGAGCCCTGCCTGCGTGATCGACTGCGTTTCATACATCATTCCAGTCCACCCTCACAGGACTCTGCAGTCCTTATTATTTCCATCCCTATTCTACAGTCAAGGAAACCGAGACAGAGAGCTTAAGTGACTTATCCAGGTGACACGTCTGCTATTTAAAGAACAAAAATCCTTCCTGTCTCCCACATACCGAATTTCCAGCACGCTCGGGGTTGGTGCCCTTAGGTGTGCTGGCCACTGGGGTGCTACAGCGTAGGCGGAGCTCCGGAGCTTTCCCAAATGGACAGGCGCCCCGCAGAAACGGAGTAGTGGGGCATATTGATTGAGAATGCATGCTCCAGACTCCAAGTAGACCTGGGTTCAAGTCACAACCCAATCACTTATTACTTCTGTGTCCTTGGTCAAATTATAGTGTTCTCTCAGGACCTCAGTTTCTTCTTCTGTAAAGTAGTACTTCACTCATGGAGGAAGAGTTATGACCAGTTTAGATATATGTGCATAGGGTCTGGATCACAGGAACATTTGGGGGCTATAATAAGATTTCTATTTTAACTTTTTAAAGATTTGGAATACTTATATTTTAATTGAGTTGAATTTCAAAAGGCATATAGTAATTGAAAGCCTACTTTTCTCTTGGGATCTCAAAACCTCACTTTGTGCATGGGACAGGAAGGATTTGTTTTAGGTTTAGTAGAAAATCGGGGATGAAAAAAAATGGTATAACTCCATTCCTATGTTGTTGCTCATCGTAGGAGGAAGAATCGCCTGCTCACAATCACACAGCGACACTGCTGGTGGCAAGTCTTGCTCACAGAGTCCAGAGAAGGTTCACACAGGGCTCAAGTGTTTTTTCCAGCTAGGAAAGAAGGAGCCGTGCAGATTTGCGATCAGCTCCTTTCACCCTGGAGGGTGCACTCCCCAGCCGGGCAGGGGCACTTGGCTTTCATTCTTGACTCTGGGAGCAGCCCAGGGGGCGACCACCATGGGTCAGCAGAGAAACCTCTTCTCTGGGCACTCTTGCTTCTTTGTGATGTTGTGGCTGTTCCTTTAGCATGGCCTGGGTTTGCTATGGAAGGGGCTGTTGAGCTTGGAGAAGCAGGAATTTAGATCAGGAGGGCTGAGGACAAAAAACAAGTGTAAAGGCAGAGAGAATAAACTTTCAGCACACAACAGTCAAAGGGTATTCCCATTCGACTGTGTATTTCGTGGTGAATGTTCAATTGCTGCTAAAAGTAAGTTAACAGACCAATAAATTTGCATGAGAGCAGACGAATAATATCAATGTAGCATCCCTAGAATGTACTTTATAGAGAGCAGAAATAGTTTATGCCCCCCAGTGCTCAGAAGGACAGGCAGAATTAAAGGCATGCTTTTAATGTATGCTCTGTGTAATTAAAGTGAAATGACAGTTCATTTCAATAGTGTGCATTTCCTTTTGAGTTCCTTTCTGTAGAGTTGTTACATAGTATTACAATAGGGAAAATATCCACTGGAAGGAAATGTAAAAGAAGTAATAGTACCTGATGGATAGATGTGCAAACCACCATTTACTAACAGAGTTTGCTTCTGACTTGTTCTGCAACTACAGATGATTCATTTTAGCTCATATCTCAGTTTCTCCATCCTCAAAAAAGAGTAATAAAGTTTGCCTTTAATTAAAGTCTCATTTTATAAAATAAAAGCTGTAGGGAAGTTGAGTCTATTGGAAAAATGAAATACTTGATGATATGACTTAGCCTGTGCTGGGAATTTTATAGGCAGTTCACCAAGGATTTTTTTCCAAGTGATCTGCATGATATACAAAATGTATTTTAAGCTGAACAACTCGGGGGAGAAGGCAGGCACAATGACCTGTCCCAAAAGCAATTATCACATCAGGACACACCCATTGGGATTCAATGCTCCTATTTAAAGTCTGTCCAAATACCACAGCCCACGTCTATAATGGCTTTGGCAGAAGGGTGATAACAAGCATGTGCAAGAACTGTATTTAACTGAGCAGGAAATGGATGTTTTTCGTACCAAAGTTTTAAAAGTCAAGAAATACCTAGTTTGTGAATGGGACTTATGGCTTCATGCCTAGGAGAAGGAGAAGTGAAAATAAATGGGCAAAAATGAATCCCACCAAGAAATCTCTGCTTTGGAACTTTGGGAATTGAATATGTTGGTGAGGCTGTTGGCTTGAGAGGCGATCTCCTTTGGAACCAGGGACTTTCCTAAGTGTATCCACACGTTTTGATCTCTTGAGATCTCTGAGAGTTCGTGTATAGGAGTCAGTTCATATTTTGCTTGTTTTCTGGGAGGTTTTACTAACGCCTCCCATGTTCCTCTGGGTTAGAAGTTCTTCTTTGATGCTTTCTCCTCATCACTGGGTTTCCATACTGTCCTGGAGGTGATTCTGAGAGACTGACCATCATGGATCCTCCCCATTCATCCTGGGTCCTGTAGCTGGCACAGTGTTGTTCGATAAATGCTTGCTGTATCCGTGCAGTGAGGACAGAGCCCTGCCATTGCTGCCTTGGGCTGGGTGCAGTGTAGGTGGTGACACTCGGAATCCAGGCATGTACAGAGCTAGTCAAGGGCCGCTCTTGTTTGTGCATGACTAACTCGTCCCACTGTCTTGCATCATCAAGGCCAAGTGCTGGGCACGCCAGGAAGCACTGTGGTTCCATGCAGTGTATTTTGGCCTTACTGGGTCCTTGAAGCTGCCTGCTGTAGTGACGTGGGTAGGCAGGGAGAAGGGATGGAGAGGAGCCCAGAGTAATTTCCCAACAATAAAAGTCTGTCTTCTTTAAGTCTTCTCTTTCCTTACTTTAAAAGAAAACACCACCTTAGCACATCAATCCTTAAATTACTTTCTCAGAGGAGAGGAATGTAGAAAATTAACAAAGATGGCCTGGAATTACTCTGGTTCATGGTGATTCTAGGGGAAAGCAATCTTGGCTTGAGGCTTGGGAGTCTTGCATCCCTGTGGAAGATGCATTTGAGAAGACTCTAAGTTATGGGTGAAATGTTTAGGCCCACCAGGCAGTCACAGTTGAGCTGGGGGTTCTAGGTGAGAGCTACCCTGGATATAATAATCAAAGGTGAAGGGCAGAGGAAAGGGGCAGAAGCTTCAAAGTCACCATGTGGACATAAGAAAGAGATGAAAGTTAAAATTAAAGTGTAACAAAAATGACTTGGTTTTCTAAGCAAAGGAAATGTGAGGTATAATTTTTCCCTAAAGAAAGCTCAAATTAGCTAGAAAATATGGCTGATTTATATTACAACAGTACATTTAAATTATTCCAATTCTTAAAATACTAAGGTAAACTTTTGTGAGAGTGTCTTTATTTAAAACTGCTGTTCCCCCCTATTACACAGAAACAGATGACTTTACATGATCACAGCAGAAACACCCACAATACACAGAAGAATAGAACCATTAATATGCACAGTGACTGAGGTCTGATCGGTTTTACCTCTGGTGAGTTTTACCTCTGGAGTTCCTAAAGCTCCAGATCTAAGAAACATCAACTGTGGTCACTCTCTGCCCTCTCTCTATTTACTCCCCCAACTCTGTGACATTATTGGTGGGGTAAACAACAACCAACTTACTTGTTCATAAAAAGGCCTTCTTGAACAGATAAAGGAATTTTAAAAGCATCCATTGATGTGTTCTTGTTGCACCAATAAAAGTAATTTCTGTGTTCTCACTATAGCTTACTTTTTAAAAAAAATTTTTATTTATAGTAGTATGTATTACAGTTCATACTATACATATATAGCATCTTTTTACACAGAACCGTTTGTATACAAAGTATATTCGCAGCATTCAAGTCTTCAATCATGCATTTAGAATAATGATATCCGTCTTATTCAACCACTTTCCCCCCCCTTCCCCCCTTGTTCCCTCCCTTCCCCTCCCTTCCTTTTGACCATTATAGTGTTCCTCTAATCCTCCTATGTACCCCGACCCAACAATACTGTGAACCGGCTTCCTTATATCAGAGGAAACATTCAGTATTTGGATTTTTGAGATTGACTGATTTCACTTAGCATTATATTCTCCAACTTCATCCATTTACCTGCAAATGTCATTATTTTATTCTCTTTTATTGCTGAGTAAAATTCCATTGTGTATATATACCACATTTTCTTTATCCATTCATCTACCGAGGGACATCTAGGTTGGTTCCACAACCTAGCTATTGTGAATTGTGCTGCTATAAACTTTGAAGTAGCTGTGTCACTGTAATATGCTGTTTTTAAGTCCTTTGGGAATAGACCCAGGAGTGGGATGGCTGGGTCATAGGGTGGTTCCATTCCTATTTTCCCAAGAAATCTCCATACTTATAGCTTACTTTTTATAAACTGCTTTTTAAGGTGATATTCTTCTTACCAATCAGTCAGTGAAGAGAAAAAAATACTACCCAAGCCAGACTGCTTTATACACATAAGATGTGAATCTTAGTCTGAATTCAAGATTTTCTTAAGAGTTGCAGGGGCAGCCGGGCACAGTGGTGCACGCCTGTAATCCCAGCACTTTGGGAGGCTGAGGCAGGAGGATCATGAGTTCAAAGCCAGCCTTAGCAATGGCGAGGCACTTAGCAACTCAGTGAGACCCTGTCTCTAAATAAAATACAAAAAAGGTCTGGGGATGTGACCCAGTGGTCGAGTGCCCCCTGAGTTCAATCCCCCAGTACCAAAAAAAAAAAAAAAAAAAAAAGAAAAGAAAAGAGTTGTAGGGGCGATCATAGTATAAGATCATTATCTGTCTATCTATCTATCTATCTATCTATCTATCTATCTATCTATATCTACATAATTATTCTGTGTTTCAGGCACCACACTAAATATTTTGCATTTCATTCATTCTTCCCAATAGCCTGAGTGTGGTTATTTCTACTCTGGATGTGTTGCAATGAACAGATGTGGAAACTGACCCAGGGAGGGCAGAGGCTTATCCTAGATGCCCTAGTTTGTCCATACCAGAGCTGAGATTTGCATAGAGGTCTGGCATCCACCTGAGCTTGAATTCTTATCCACTGCAATATATTGTCTCTCATAAACAAAGCTCCATTTGAGGCATAAAACTTAAGATGTTGGGGCTGGGGTTGTGGCTCAGTGGTAGAGCGCTCTCCTAGCATGTATGTGGCCCGGGTTCGATCCTCAGCACCACATAAAAATAAACGCATTGTGTACAACTAAAGCAAATAAATAAATATTTTTAAAAAACTTAAGATGTTTTCCCTCTAATTTAGGAAACCAACTCAAAAGTAAAACAACAAGTACACATGGGAGAAGCGTTAACATAACAAGCCACACTGCATCCTAGCTTACATCAATGCAGTAAGCCACACTGGATCTTAGTGGACACACTTAATATTTGTAGGACATTTTCAAGTGAGTTTCAAGCTACTTCTTGGATCAGGCCTTTACTTTCCAGAATGTTTAAAAATAGAATATCTTAAGGCCTGTGGAATTTAAAGAAGTGAAAACTTTGTTTCCCATAAAGATGGGAATCATCAGCCCCCCATGTCTGAGGCAGATGGGAGGAAGTGGGAAAAGATAATAAGCAGAGGAAGATTGTGCAGGAGAGTTTGAGGGTGTTAGAATCTCATCCTTTAAAAATATCTCATCCTTCCTAACCCAACAAATAAAAGGAGAGAAGTGGGTTGATGGGTATGAGCAGCCCACAGGGCACCTTTTAAAGGATTCTGCTGCGTTATTGTGTGTTTTAAAGTGTCACGGAAAGACAGGCATGACTCCTTTAAGAAAAGACTGTAGATGGCTTTGTTATATCCCAAATGACTGCTGGTCATTAAAAATACTTGGCTTGGAAAGATGTTCACTTAGAAAGGTGTGCATGAAGGAAACCACTGAAAGCCAATGTGCACAGCAAGATCCACTGTTGGAAAAGGCGCAGAGAAGGGACAAGCACGTGACTGTTGGTATAGTAGTCTGCTAGGGTTGTCATGACAAAGTACCACCATTAGGTGGTTTAAACCATTCTCAGGGTTAGACATATGAGATCAAGCTGACAGCAGGGTTGATTTCCCCCAAGATCTCTGTCCTTGGAGTGTAGATGGGCAAATTCTTACTTCGTCTTCACATGGTCTTCTATCTTTGGAGTCCTGTATTCCAAAACCTTCTCTTCCTATGATACCAGTCAGATTGGATTCAGATCTCATAATCACTTTTGTGAAGACCCCATCTCTGACTATGACAACATTCTGAAGTACCAGGGCTTAGCACTTCACCATGAATTTTGTGGAGGACAAATTAGCTCATAGCAAGTCTCCTGGATGAGAGGTTAGGCACCAGCTCTCTGCTTCAGGAATTGAAGGGCAGCACTATCCATGGCTCCGTGCAAGTCTGGGCAAGGGGACTCACCAAGTCCAGCCCACTCCAGTCAAGGAAGCTGCAAAACTTCAGATCTTGGGAGACTATCTGAAAATTCAGTCAACTCTTAGATCTCTATTTTCCTAACCAAGTTACCACAAAATTTGATGTGTACTTTCAAGAAAGACTTCTCAAAAGTCATTAAGTATGAAGATAAAAATTCCATCGCTTTGAAAGGCATGAAAATCAGAGTAATGATTTCTTCCTTTCTCTGCAGATGGGCTGGGGAGAAGCTGCAGAGTTGAATATGAAGAATGTCTTCATAAACCTAAGTTCAGAAAACAGCTTTTAATTCCCTGTTATTTCAGAAGCACCACATGAGGCTCTTGAGACACAAAGAGAAAATGCAAACCCCTTGCCTTCCTAGCTCAGGGGAGGAGGATGAGCAGAGAGTTCTGGTGCTCCATAGGACAAACTGTCCTAGAGATGTGTCCGTACAGGGCAGGAGCTGAGCAGGGGTTAAATAAGCAGATGTGGAGAGGGCAGGAGGGGTTCAGGTGGAGGCCATAGCACAGACGGAGGCAAACCAGGGCCTGCCACAGTTTGGGAACCAGGAGTCCTTTGGCTCAGTTGGGGAACCTCGGGGCTGATGAGGGAGAGGTGGACTTCTGACCCTGCACAGGAGGCCAGCCTTTGCGTGACAGACAATGGGAATCTTTTAAAGATTAAAGGATCCTTTAATCCTTGCTAAACTCACTTTGCAGAGTTCTCGCTGAAGCCGGATTTGCCAAGGAAGGGCACAGGTGGGCTTACCACAAGATTTAGGACCCTGACCAAAGTTTGGTCAAGCTAAGAATCTTTGTCCATGGAGGGAGAGGGGGAATGACAGAGAATCAGGGCTTGATGACTGTTGAAAGGTGAGGACTGAGAGGAAGGAAGGCGTCTAGGATGTACTTGGTGACATTTGTCTAGAAGGACTCACTGAGCTCTTGGCAGCCATGGTGCCAGACTGGAGGACACAGTGGCGGGGGAGATGAATCGGGTCCCTACTCTCTCTGAACTAAAGTCAGATGAGGATGGAAAACATCCAAAAGGACATTCACAGTGAGTTGAGAGAGGCATGGCGATGGGGGAGTGCCTTCCAGACTCCTGTCTTAGGTCCCCCCTACTTCCAGCCACGTTAGACAGCCCCGAAGATAGACAAGAGAGCGAGCCTGGGTTTGGACACGTTGAGTTGGAGGTGGAATACGTAGGATCAGATCATCCTTTCCCACTGCTGTTGGAAAGTAGGACTATTTCCCCAAAGGAAGTCTTCTTAAAGGGAACACATAACGGACACCCCTAGTTTTTCTCTAGAGTATGGATTTGAGGACCAATATCGCCCTCTGGTGTCCTTTATTTTGTCTGTGTCTTTTATTTCGTCCTGGGAAGGAAGGGTGGGGCAGGGTCCCAGGCTAAGGCAAATTCACCTTATCTCAGGTCTTTGTGGCAATTTTTGTGAGGTTTTCAATTTCACAACAGTGCAAACATAACTAGGGCTTTCTTTTGGTTACTAGGAATAGTCCATAAATTGGAGGAGAACAGGAAGAAAGAAGTCCATTTAGAACAATGACAGAAAGCTTGCCTGTCCAGCAGATCCTTGGTGGGATTCAGAGCCAATTAAACATCCAAGAGGGCCAGTTCACACTGCTTTCAGGCATCTGTAGAATGTTCAGGGTTTCCCTTAGTGTGAAGTTCTAGGTACATCATGCACACATACACACATGTATATGTATATATGGAATTTATATATAAATGCATAATTATTTATGTTATATAAATATGTAATTAAATATTATGTACAAAAATTATATGATTAATATATAATTAAAAAAAACTTTTATCCTATCATTTATTACCTTATAATAACTTTTTTGTTTATATATCCCTTGTTCCAGTAAGACTGTGATTTTTTTTTCTGGAGGGAAAAAAAATCCACTATTATTCTTACACTTTACAAAATGCTAGGTATGTAGTATATAATTACATAATTTATATATAATATATATGAATTATATATAAATGCACAACTATTTATATTACATATATATATAAATATTGTGTATAATAAATTATATGATTTATATATGATATTTAATTTTATATATACACATATGTAATTTATATATAAATACATAGTTTTTTTCATATAGATGGCAAGATTTCATATTTAATATGTACAGTTTGATTTTTATTAAAATTGTTCTGACACAGATTTCTTGAAATACAGTAACATGTATTATTTTTTTCTCATCTTGTTACGGTCAAATAAATTTTCATTTTTTAACTCACAAGTCAAGAGAATGAAAGAAGGATAATGCAAACCTCTCCCCCTTTAGAAGCTGTGAACACACTGGGCCTCTCTGGTGCGTGAGAAACTCTGTGCCACGGGCTTCACGCCACAGGCAGCCAGACGTACTTGCATGAGCTGTGGCCTTGCCAGTTGTCACTAAGACACTGGACAAGTCATCTAAACTCTGAGTCTTGATTTCTGCTGAATGGGAATAGTGAACTAATTTATACCCCAGAGACACAAGAATTAGATGGGGTTAAGGATGCAGAGCGTTGGTGATGATTAACAAAGGACAGCATGACACATCACAGATTATCAGCAACAGAAGTTTTGCAAACAAATAAAAGGGTACTCCAGGATAAAATAGATTTTCGGCTTGGAATTATTTTCAGCAATGATATCAGTACACACTCTGGATCGCAAAGCAAATTCTAGAACTCGAACTGTGAACCCTGATTTCTGTCTCTTGTAGTCAAATCAGTTTTGATTTTTGTTGCCTGGACTGAGCAGCTTACACTTTTCTGTTCTTTCCAAAATTGCCCTGAAATGATCGCCAGAAAGTGGTGGGTCACTTATGCAGTCCAGGATGGACCCTCCCTTAGGATTAAATCTCCCCTTCTTCACCAGTGTTATTAATCTGCTGGCTTTTTAAAAACTCCACTCCAGTGGATCCAATGTTTAGGATTATCTTCTTATCAAGTTGGCCTTGTATCTTTCCCAATTTTGTTATTTTCCAAGTCTTTGGAACAAACTTTCAGTTAACTTGGACTTTTCTTTAGATATGATCTTCCATCGGTGGAGGCTGGGCCTGGGGGGCAGTCTCAGCTTTATCTGATGAAACCCACATCCTCCTTACCAAACCCTTTACTTGGAGCATAGGGAAACTCTAGCACGCTGAGGACAGAGATTGGAAACCACCCTCTCCCTCCAGCACCAACCTCAGCCCCTCTGTACAACTTCGGGCTTTTTCAGTTGAAAGTTACAGGGTCCAATTCAAATTTGAGCTGCAGAGGGGATTTGTTTGGCTTGCGAGGCTTAAGTGCTTAGAGTAGATAGCCCTTTGGGAATACCTGGGTCTAGTTGCTCAAAGAGTACTATCAGGAGGATTCTATCTGGAGCACAGCAGCTTGTTTTATGTCTGCCGTGTGGAATACACAGTCAGAATTTTGCCTCCATTGGCGTGTTTTAAGATTCAGTCTCCAGGAGAGCGATGAATCTAATATTGGGTCCCTTCCAGTTTTGTGAATGGATAGTACAACTCCCAGGAATTCCTTGAACACTGCTCACTGTGGGGGAAATTTCATTCTTAAGTGATCTAAGAGACAAGACTGGCTACATAATTCATAGGGGTCAGTATAAAATGAAAATTCATGCCGGGTGTGATGGTGCGCGCCTATAATTCCAGCAGCTTGGGAGGCTAAGACAGGAGGATCTCGAGTTCAAAGCCAGCCTAAGCAAACGTGAGACACTAAGCAACTCAGTGAGACCCTGTCTCTAAATAAAATACAAAAGATGTGGCTCAGTGGTCAAGAGCCCCTGAGTTCAATCCCTGGTACTAAAAAAAAAAAAAAAAAAAAAAAAAAAAAAAGAAAATTTAGGACACTTTTTTTTTTTTCAAAAAGCAAGAAAAACCATGCCACTAAAGGTTCAAAAATATAGGCCTTTCCACTCCTTTCTTCTGTGTTATTATTACCAACAACTTTCAGGTATCCTCTTGAAAAGGGGGAGACCCTCAAAGCAGACTAGCTCGCTATTCAACTTCTCACCTGGTTAGCAGTGGGGAAGTCGCAGTTATAGGGTAAAAGGAATGAGGGAAAGGCTAAACTCACAAAGGGAAGGAATATTCATGTCTTTTAGGTGGAGATTTTCCAGGAATTTGGGCACCCTCTCTTTACTCCCTTTATAATTCTTTCCAGCCATTGGCATGGCACTTGTCAATTGTCTTGGTGCTGGGGGTTTGTGTAGTTTATCAAACAGATGGAATTCTAACGGGGCTTGAGGTCTATTAGAGGTCATTTAGGCACCATCTTAGATCTGGCTGGTCTCAAGTGGTCTATAAACATCCTGTTCTTTTTTTTTTTTTAATATTATTTTTTAGTTGTAAGTGGACACAATACCTTTATTTTATTTATGTGGTGCTGAGGATCAAACCCAGGGCCTCATTCATGTGAGACGAGTGCTCTACAGCCCCAAACATCCTGGTCTTAAAGATAAGCAGAGTGAGGCATTGGGTAAGAGTTCAGCCAGGCAGGAGAATTATCATACGGGTAGCAATCTTTCTCCACCTATCCCGGTATTTTTTATTTCCATTTCATGTCATGTTCTCTTGAGCATGGGAATACTAACCAGGTGAATCTAGACCTTCACAGCACTTGGGGACCCCTACCTTATGACGTGCAAATTCCTGGTGGTTCAACCAGTTGTACCAGCTGCTGGAAGAAATGCTATGCTTGTGCTGAGGAGGGAGGGAGAATGTAGGTCAATCTCTTCCCACAGTCGCTGGCTCCAATCCATGGTGGATGGGTGAGCTCTAACCTCCACACCACAAGGGCCCTGAGATACCTTGCTGGGGGGTGGGCCCAAGAGGCCTAATGCACCTGCACCGTGGTGCTGACTGTCGCCGCCTGAAGCGATGGCTGCTTGGAGCAACAAAGCCGCGGGAATAAGTTCAGAGGCAGACTGGGAACGAACAGGCTCTTTATTCTGCCAGCTTCTCTCTCCGGCTCCGACAACACCCCAACACGCAATCCACACTCCTGCAACCACCACAAAATGGCACCGACCCGATCCACAATCCCTGGGGCCAAGTCTCGTGAGATCATGCAAATGGCGCCAACCCGATCCACAATGTCCCGGACCAAGTCTCACAAGACCATGGAAGGTGGTAATGCTTATGGCTCACAGCTAACTGCAATCTTAGCTATCTCCTTAATTAGAGCTCCTGCAGCTGACCCTGGGTGAAGACAGCTGCAGCCATGGGCAACCTGAGATACTGCAGGGCACGTGCTCCTGGACCCTACCTGACTCTCCCTTGGATCTGTGCTTGGACCCAGGCCTCACGGAGGGGGAGGAGGTGGCAGCGGTGGCTGTTTGTGGGCTGGGAGGGAAAGCTATGTCACTGATGGGGAAAAGAAGAGGGATCTCAGGTGGGTTGAGTCTCCACCTTCCTGGTCATACTTTGTAGTTGTATCGGATTTCATTTATCATATACAAATTCAAAGATAGAGAGAAAGTTTTTTCAAAGAACTTTGAGACAGTGACCAAATGGCATCAAACTGTAATTGTGAGGCCCTTCTAAAAGGTAGGTTATGTTCGTACTGGTCCTTCACCCAGGAAGCCATTCCTGGTCCTGAGTTTGTATTCTTCCCAACTTTCTTCCTTTCATTTTGGCCCCTCCCCTTCTATGTCTACAAATACACACTCAGAGGTCTCTGGAGGTCAACGCCCCAGCTTGTTAGGGCATTTGGGTCTGTTCCAGCAAGGGTCTGCTTCTGGAGCTCTTTCTTTGTAGGACTTACTTTTTTTTTTTTTGAGGGAAGTCAGGGCCATTTTCATAACTATCATGGCTTTGACCTTACCATGCACAGGCTGTTCCTCAGAAGCTGCAGAAATTATGGAAAGAAAGGCTCAGACATCTGCTGTTTTAGTCAGCTTTTTCACTTCCATGATCAAAAGACCTGACAAGAGCAATTAGAAGAGGAAATGTTTATTTTGGGGCTGACTATTTTAGAGGTCTCAGTCCACGGAAAGCTGAATCGATTCCTTAAAACTTGAAATGAGGCAGAAAATCATGGTGGAAGTGTGTGGCAGAGGAAGCAGAGGGAGAGAGGCTCCCCTCACCATGGACAAGATATCAACCCCAAGGGCACACGCCCATGACCCCCTTCCTCCAGCCACACCCTACCTGCCTACAGTTGCCACCCAGTTGATCCCTATCACGGGATTAATGCACTAATTAGGTTAAAACTCTCATAACCCAATCATTTCACCTCGAAACCTTCTTGCATTGTCTCCCACACGAGGGGACACCTCCCATCTAAACCATAACGTCCTCTCATAAAAATATTAACATAGAATTGTTGTCTGGGGCCTTGATTGAGTGGTGCCACCAGGATCGAGAAGCTGCTATTCTGCCTTCAAATGCTCAGGGCCACTTCATTCTGGAAGGCAAGAGTGAAATAAAACTCATCCAGCAGCCATTTGGATTTTTTTTTTTTTTTTTCAAAATTGCTGAGGCAATTGCTTTGAAATTGCAATACTCCTGCTTCAGCCTCCTAAGCCACTGGGATTACAGGTGCGTACACCACACCTGGCTTCTACTTTGGCTTTTAATAAGGGTTTCGTGCATCTTCTCTGAATCACGTGGCTGGGTCATTGCTTTCCATTTTCTAAGACACTCTTATAGGTTTTAAAAAATGTCATGTATTGCATTCCTAGATTATCTTTAGATCCTGTTTGACTTGGTCTTATTAAAGATATCTTTTATCATGTTTCATTCAATATCCTCTTACATATGTAGTTATGTATTATTATTATTATTATTATTATTATTATTATTTTTGGCACTGGGGATTGAACTCAGGGGCAATCAACCACTGAGCCCCATCCCCAGCCCTATTTTTTTTTTTTTTTTTTTGGTACCAGGGATTGAACTCAGGGGCACTTGACCACTGAGCCACATTCCCAGCCCCCCCCCCTTTTTTTTTTTTTTTGTATTTTATTTAGAGACAGGGTCTCACTGAGTTGCAAAGTGCCTCCCCATTGCTGAAGCTGGCTTTGAACTTGCGATCCTCCTGCCTCAGCCTCCCAAGTCGCTGGGATTACCAGCGTATGCCATCATGCCTGGCTCCCAGCCCTATTTTGTATTTTATTTAGAGACAGGGTCTCACTGAGTTGCTTAGCACTTCACCATTGCTGAGGCTGGCCTTGAACTTTTGATCCTCCTGCTTCAGCCTCTTGAGTTGCTAGGACCACAGGTGTATGCCAGTGTCCAGTTACTACCTACCATTTTTGAACTAGGACTTTGAGCATGAAGCCAAAAGAGGGACATGGTTTCTGTTGTGCTTGTATTGCTGTCTCATGACAATGCTGAGTTCAAGACAGATGATGTGGTGATGCTGTGACCTTCCCATTTCCCAGGCCCGTTCTTTGTGATTATTGTCTTACTGTATCTAACTTGAGATTCCAACCACATAGAGTCTTTGAGGCACTGTTTTGTGAGTTCCCAACCTCTGAAGAAAGCAATACTAACCAAACGTAAAAGCCGCCTTTCTTCCACTTGTTTGAGACAGTGTGATAATTGGGGAAGTTTTCCTCAAAGTGGAATCATTGTGCCTGAGTAGTGGAACAGAAGGAGACAGAGCTTGTTAGAAATGAGATCTGTCTGCCGTTTGCCAGGCTCCAAAGACTCAAATAGCCAGGAAAGAACGCCTCCCCCATCTGAGGTGTTGCTTCACATTTCACCCTCCAGTTCACAGCTAATTGTAGACACATCTTTAAATCTCGGTACTGTTCCTGAGGTGCTAATAAGCTCCCTTACAAAAGCCAGACCCTTCCGATGGGCTTTGAATTAGGACAGCATTAGCCTACTGTTTTCCTGGGGTCTCCAGGTTCCACTGAAGACCAATTTCCTGAAAAAAATTTAGAAGACTCTCAAGGAAAATTTGCATTTACTTTTCCCTATATAATCATATATTTTAATTGAACACTCATGAATTTATTCAACTTATGAGACTATAGACAGTAATTTGTATCTTGAGTCTTTAGCTATTAAACATTATATGCTTTTTTTAGATAAAGATTTACAGTGAGGAACTCTGTTAGCTTTGCAAAGAATAACCCTTGGATTCTTGTTTCTAGCAAACACTCTTCATTTTGAAAATGGTGCCACTCAAAAAATACATGTGATGGTTCCTAATAGTGTTCTAACAACATTGGGAGCAGTAGAGAGGCTGCACAAATCCAGTGATAAAAACTCTTGATGAAAAAGTTTGGAGAACTGAGATCTAGTGAGAATAATGCCAATCATTGAGGGCTTTTATCTGTTTCCCTCTTTTTGCAAAATAGGAAAATAAATAGCAAGTCCAACTTTCCAAGATTTGACCGTGATATAGAAGAGACAAATGCAAAATGAAAGGAATCGGGATTTGAGTTTTATGAAAAACAAAGGCATAATAGCAAAGCAATCTCCTGATGGATTTAATGGAGCAAGTTCAGTAGTTTCCTCAAAAAAGATGTATCTGATCCATGTATGGTAGTTCTATTTTCCCGATTACAATTGCTAGGTTCAAAACATGTTTATGGGAAAAGAGAAGGTAAAGAAGATGTCAGAGGCAGAAGGAGGGTCTGTTGTTGGATAACGCCACCATGAGTTATCCCTCCGACCTACCTTTTTACATCCCTAAGGCAGATTCCTTCCCCCTTTCTCCAGGAAAAGTTGTGTTCCTAACGTTTGAAATAAAAACAGAATGAAAAGTGTTGCCGCCTGAAGCGATGGCCGCTTGGAGCAACGAAGCCACGGGAAGAAGTTCAGAGTCAAACTGGAGACAAACAGCTTTTTATTCTGATAACTTTTCTCTCTGGCTCTAACAACGACTAACACGCGCCACACACACCACCAAAATGGCGCTGACCCGATCAGCAATCTCGGCCAAGTCACTCGAGATCCCGGGCCAAGTCCCGCGAGATCCCGGGCCAAGTCTCGTGAGACTACGGAAGGCGACAATGCCCAAATCTCCATGGCCCATAGTCAACCGCAATTTAAGCCATCTCCCCAAACAGGGCTCCTACAGAAAAGGACTTTGGGGACACGCGAGCCAAGCCAGGGCTGCACACGTTCTTGGACAATGTGGAACATGCTGACCCTGGAGGTGACAGGAGTTTCCCTGAGAGGGCAGGGCTCTTTGGCAGCTTTTCTCATAAAGGGATTGCCGTTTTAGTTTTAAATTTGGGGACACAAATATTTTCAACACGATCCTTTCAGTTGGAAGTGGATTAATGCACATTGATATGATGTTACCCCTTTCAAAACGAGTTTGGCTCATGATGGGCATGCCCTTGGGTCTGCCCTGGTCTTTTAGGTACCTCCTGAGACTCCCACCAAGTCAGTGCTTCTGGCCACTGCAAGGAAAGCAAAGAAAATGGTTCTCAGCTCAGGGAGAACAAGGGATGAGACTGCCATTTGAGGCAGTTTGAAAGTAATAGTGGCTATAAGGTCTTCTCTACCAGAAATGATTTCTGGCATGGAGAAAAAAATCTGAGCAGTGTCTCCCAACGACTTCTCTCAAGGGAATGGAATTAGATTCTATCCAAGAAGATCCCAGGGCTCCAGAGAGAGCCAATTTTCCCCACACCTTTTCTTGGTTTCTCTTAAAAACTACTCTTGCTTGCCACAGTGAGGGCTGGTTGCATTTTATTGTATTTTAGCAGAAGGAATTTCTTTTTGAAGCCGCAGAAGGGACAATATGGAATTCGTGTCTACTTTAAAAAGACATTAGCTTCTGTGTCGCCTGTCATCTGTGTTCTTTGTGTCTACTACAGTGGCTCTTAGTAGCTGGGGAGGGGTGATTTTTGCCTCTAGGGCACATTGGTCATAACTGGAGATGCTTTGGTTGTCACAACTGGGCAGGGAAGTTGCTGCGGGCATTTCAGGGGGTGCCGCTAAGCAAGCGTCTGGCAATGCCTGGGACAGTGCCCCACCCCAAAGATCCAGTGCCAAATGCCAGTGAGAAACCCGGCTCAGTTTGGACATCTTTTCTGCCAACCTCTACCCATCTCCTCTGGTAGCAGCAGTGACTGAGTAAGGAGCCCGTTATGGCCAACTGTGTTATGCCACCCATCACGGGGCTAATGTTTATCATCAATTTGCCCAAAATTAATGTTTTGCAATAATAACATTTAACAGCTTACTCCTTAAAAAAAAAAAAAGTCTTAAAAATCTTATACTCAGAAACAATGAAGAAGAAAATGTAATTTCAAATATCTCTTCTGAGTCCAAAAGACCTTCGCATACATATAGGCCAAATTCCAACAAAATAATACCTGAGATGTTATCCAGTGTTTTAGAAGGGGTTAAAGAGGATTCCGTTGTGTGGCTCATTATTGCACATAGTGGTGTTAATTTGGTGGCCGGTGCCATACCTGGTTTTGTGTGGCTGCCTTGTTGGTGGGGATCAGTGCTTGGGTGGGAAGGGAACTGGGAGCAAGGCATCAGCACAAGTAGGAAGTTTTATTGCCAGTCTCAAGTCACTTTAAAAATTGGGTGAATATTGTATTTTACCTCACCGTATAAAGATGACATTTGAAATTGCTTATCAGTGAAAACAAAAGATATTCAAAGGAGGTGAACCCTGCTTATCTTTTGGTTTTGAGTATGTCAGCCTGAGCACCTGTGGGGGTGAAATCATTTCAGTTTGAGAATCACAATTACAAGAAGGAAGAAATAGTAGACAGAAATCACAAATGACTGTGAGTCTGAGGAGGGGGACTGACATCCACAGAGAATGTCCTTTTTGGTCCATCTGATTATTAAGAGTCTCCTCTGTAGTGCCTTTCCTTTGGTGGATATTTGTAGAAGGCACAGAGATCTTAGAGCCTGAGAGATTTCAGACACATGCATTTTCCTCAGATATCCTGATCACCTATCTTCCAAACATGGAAGTCCCGACCAGCCAGCCAAAGCTGAGTCTGTGTGTGAGTCAGCGTAGACCCATACCCTGGCTTCTCACTTCAGTCATGGCGGCCATGTACACCTTAAAGGTCTGCCTAGAAGGATTTTCCTTCACCTTGTTCTTCAGGGTTGTCCTTGAGTGGTGCTGGGGCTCTCCTCTGTGCTGTAGCTTTCTGCTTGCGAGTGGTACCAGCACATCACACTGAAATTTCAAATGTCATCTTTTTTTGTTGTTGTTGTTGTTAGAATAACTCAGCAAAATAAAATTCCGGTTTATTGTTGGACGACATTGTTTCACACATACATCAAATAGGCCAAAAACATAAACAGCAACTTCATAGACAAAAAAAGGAAAAAAAAACCAAAAAACCTTTTTTATCTTTGGCCTTTTTGACCATCTCATACAAACCAACTACTTAGAGTATAGCTAAAGTATATACACAAAAAAATTTATTGGAATGCTCAGAATAAGATTGTTTTTGTTATTGTTCTTGCTTTTTTTTTTTTTTAACAAGTTTTATTTTTTTTCTCCTTTGAGATTATAATGAACATGGTTACACCACAAGTAAAGTCAGAAGTAGGACAGAGAATGCTCCAAAGTCTGGTTTGGTCATCCAAGATCATTAAAAATGGCTGATCCCTAACAATATGTACAAATATATAAAATGTAAATAAAAAATACAAACAAATTTTCCTTTTTTAAAGTACTTTTAAGACAAAAAGCAGGGCCTTGGAAGTTTTGGTTCTTTTTTCCCTCTCCCGTTGCAAATTCACGTTGTGGTTTTGGTGGGGTGGTGAAGAGCCGTGTCATATGCAGGCGGCACTGCCCACGCTGGGTGGGCGTGCGGGCCTCTCTACTCCAAGGTTCTGAGACGGGAAGTGGAGGGTGAATAGGTCACGGTGGCCTTTTATTTCTAGTTTAATTTTTCCTTTTTTGTTGTCTAGTCATCCTCATCGGTCTTCTGCTTCCTGGTATCATCATCATCATCATCCTTGTCATCTTCAGCTGCCTCAGCCTCCTCATCTTCATCTCCATCTTCTTCCTCACCATCACCTTCCTCCTCTTCTTCCTCCTCTTCCTCGCCACCCTCTTCCTCCTCCTCCTCCACCTCATTGTCAGCCTCCTGCTCCCCATTTCCTCATTAGCAGGGGCATCTCTTCCATTCTCTGCTTCCTCCACAACTTCCTTCTTCTCCTTTAGGTCCTTGGTGGTGATCTCGGAGCTAGTGTCCACGGCCCGCGTCTGACATGGTGGGGCGTGTCGGTGATCCGATGCAGTTGGTTAAAAAGGAAACTAGAGTTCAGGGACTCTGGAGATAAAGCTGCCGGAGTCCGAGGCGGCCAGCCGAGAGCTGGGCGCAGGAACTATGCAAAGATGCTTTTCAGAGCAGCCAGTGGGGGCTCAGATGTCATCTTTATATGGCAAAGTCAAATACAATATTCACCCAATTTTTAAAGTGACTCGAGACTGGTAATGATTCTTTCTTGATCTATTGGTTGTAAGGAACACCCTACGAGGTCAATAGCATGGCTTGAGAGACAGGAGGCAACTCCAATTGGAGGTGGTGTCCAGGGAGTGTGACCTAGTTATGCGTGTAATTACTTGTACCTTCTGAATTTGCTTGAGCTTAGTCTCTTGTGTCAGTGAGGATCCAACAGACCAGAACCAGTAGGAATTTAATTTCTATGGGATTTGTTACAGAGAGTTGGTTTGTGTCATGTGGGAGCTAAACAGTCTCTGTTAGGCTGTTCTCTTTGCAAGTCAACCGAACAGGTAGGCAGCAAGGGAAGACCACGCATAACTGAAGTGTGGCATGCGTGAGGGGAAGCCCCATAAAGACAAACCTCTGCCCTTGGTGACCTTTCATCATGGAGGTAAATTCCTTCTATTCGGTCCACTCAGAAAATTTAAAGGGAAATGTGGCTTGAGGTGGCATGTATGCAGTCCCAGGTGCTTCTTGCTAGTGAGGTGAGCCAACTGCATGTGCACTACAATGGCTGCTGCTGCTTTTCTGCTTTCCAGATGTCCTCAGAATCTCCCTTGTGGCCCACCATAAGCATGCTAGAATGGTATTTCTGGGGAATGGTTGTCATAGCCCAGTTGACACATTTTGAAGCGACTGTAATGCCATTTCCACTTGGTGGTGGATTGCTGCTTAGCAAACCCACTCTTATTCCTAGGTGGGTTAGACAACCCCTGCTGCATGATGGGAAGCTCAGAATGCACCGTCACTGATGCCCCATGGTCTTTAGTCCTTACTGAGGGCCATTAGCAAGCCAGAAGTTGTCTCCCAAAAGGAGAATAGCTTAAATCTTTAGATTTGTCCTATCTCTACATGTAAAGCGTCTTGTTATGAGCTTTCATTTTCTTTTAATTTTACTTATCTACGTTTGTTCATGTACCAAAATGCAAGGAGCCCTGTTTGGGGAGATGGCTTAAATTGCGGTTGACTATGGGCCATGGAGATTTGGGCATTGCCGCCTTCCGTAGTCTCACGGGACTTGGCCGGGGATCTCGAGTGACTTGAGCCAAGATTGCTGATCGGGTCTGCGCCATTTTTTGGTGGTGTGTGTGGTGCGTGTTAGTCATTGTTAGAGCCAGAGAGAAAAGTTATCAGAATAAAAAGCTGTTTGTTTCCAGTTCGCCTCTGAACTTCTTCCCGCGGCTTCGTTGCTGCAAGCGGCCATCGCTTCAGGCGGCAACACCAAAACCCAATACATAGGAACCACACATGTCGGCTGGTAGGACTTTATATGTGGTAGGTCAAGCTCCTCTCACTGTTCTTTTTTTCTCCTACGTTTTCTCTTTTCTTTCATCATTAACTTGTGGAGTTAAGTGAAAGGCTTGTTGAAAGTGTCATTTAGATGGCACTGCATTTCTGATTCAGTGGATTTTGATACTCAAATATGAAGTTATTCTTATATTCATATTTCAAATGTAAAGTTATTCTTCATATTTGTAGACTGATTTCATGAAGTACTTTTGTCTTTCTGCATAGAATTTTGGGAGAACTGTTCGACTCTGACTTCTAGCTCATTAACTTATTCTTCAGTGATGCCAACTTTGACGTTTGGTCTATTTAAGACTTTAATTTGACAGTCATCTTGTTTTATTTCTAAGATCTCTAATTGGTTCTTTGTCAAAATAACTAATCTTTATTTCATAGATGAAATCACGTCTGTTATCACTCTGAGGTTTATACTTCACTTAAAATCTCTCATTCTATTATCTTAGTTTTCATTGTATGCTCATTTTCCATTTATAATCTTCCATGCTTCTCCTCCCAAGTGTAGCTTCTCCTAAACATGTGTGTGTGTGTGTGTGTGTGTGTGTGTATGTGTGTACACGTGTGGTTGTGTTTCTATTTGCTGCAGTCTGCCTGCAGTGTTTCTGGAGAAAAGGGCAGGATGTGCTGCCTGGTAAACATTTGAGCTCTTGGTCCTCTGAGCCTGGGGCTGCCTAGAAACGTTTCTCTTGTTTGTCATAAGTTCCATTGGTATACACCAGCTCCTCCAACCCAAGCATTCAGACTACCTGCTACAGTCTGGGGGAAATGCTTTCTTCTGATTGACGTGGAGGTGTGGAATGTGGGGGTGGTAAAGGCAGGGGGAGCTCATCTGGCTGCTCAAATTGCTCCAAATGTGTTTCCATAACTCTGGTGGCTTCTCCAGCTGCTTGGAGATATTCAGGCTTAGAAAATACCCAGCTCTGTGTCTATTTTTCAGTTTCTTCCCCTGGGATGAGTTTTGAGCTCTTGTTTCCTCTGCCAAACTAACCTCATTTGCCTTCTGTATTTTGTAAATTAGCCAGACTTCTTGTCCATTGACATTTCTTTTTACAGATGCTGGTTGCTCTACTTTGAATATGGTTTGTCCCCCTGAAACTCATGTTGAAATTTGATCGTCACATGCAGATGCTACAAAGTGAGACCTATAAGAGTTAGGTCACAAAGAGGGTTTATGCCTTTCTTGTAGAACTGGGTTAATCTTTACAGGACTGGATTAGTTATCATGAGTGTAGGTCGTTATAAAGCGAGGTATCCCCTCCCCTCTTGTTTTCTCTCTTCCACTGTCCATCATGAGTTGAAACAGCACAAGCCATGCTCCAGATGTGGTCACCCAAAGTTGGACTTTCCAGTCTCAAGAACTCCAGAGCCAAAACAAAACATTTTTTTAAAAATAAATTATCTAGTGTCAGGTATTCTATTATAGCAACAGAAATGGACTAAGACAATGGGTGAGCAATTATTCTCTTGTACACACATGTGTGCATGTGCACACACACACAGACAGACACACACACATGCATGCATGAGCTGTCCCATTCCCCCTCTACGTTTCTGGGGACTTGGGGACAGGAGAGGAAGCAGTGGATGTTCTCAGTCTGCTGTCTTAATCTAATTTGATTTGGTATTCTTCTTCAAGGGATTTAGGTAGACTTTTGTGGCTGCAATGCCTCAAACCACCAGTTACCCTGAGCCTGATATTGTCTGATAAAATATTCACAGTCTTGCACTTTAATGGCAGGAAAAATAAAGCTACTGGAACACAATGATTCACAGTAATGAGGTTTCATTTGAGGGTGTGTGAACAACTGGGGCCCTTGTCTTTGCTGTCTGAATTTTGGAATGTTTTCATGTTGGGAACACAGGGGACAGTGGCTGCTTCCTTGGCTCTTGTTCACAGACTCTCTAGCACACTGTCTGCTTGATGGATGTGTTTTCTCATTGCTGGTGATGATTCTATAGGGGGCGATTCACCAGCGACCAGAGGCTGAGTCCACATATTTTCTCCCCTCTGTACACTCATGCTCATTTACTTTGCTGTTTGCTCCAAGTGTCCATTTTATCTACTCCATAAATCACCCTTTGATGAGAAAAAAAAATACAAAAAATATTAGTCATATGAGGATTTGAATCATGTTTAATTTAGCACCAATGAAAAAGTTCTCTCCTTCATCTAGTAGCTGTCTGGAGCCACTGTCTGCCATTGCCAAGAGCTTTGTGCACATACTGTCTAAAGCCCAGACAGTGAGCTCCCAAACCAGCTCGGGGCTCAGAGGATTTGTGTTCAATTCTTGCTCTGGGCTGAGACTCTGAGCCTGGAGCTAAATCATAAATCAAGAATGGCTCAAAGCAACAACTTTGCTAAATCCAATCTCCTTCTTCTTCCTATTGACTTTTCTCATCTTCTGTTTTTTCTGTTTTTCTTTTGTTGACCAAAGATCTTTGGTTCAGTGTTATGTTCACACTTCAGATGAAGGGGCACAGGGGAGCTGTAAGAACACCAGATGCCCCATCTGTTCCATGGGGAGGCAAGGGGAGTCTGCTTTCTGGGTTTAAAGTAGATACTTGCATATCTGAGATCCAGGGGCAGACAATGAGGTGACACCTGCTGAACTTAGTTTTAGGGTCTTGTCTATATATACACAATTAGAGAAGAGGTTATCACAATGTTTAGACTGGTTGTGTGTGTGTGTGTGTGTGTGTGTGTGTGTGTGTGTGTGTGTGTTTGTTCTTAGATCTAATTAAAGAAGTGAGGGGTGAAGCTATGAACTAAAACCATATCTATATCAATAACCAGACTCAACCACAGGGCTAAGACCCTGGAACTAGTGAAGACAAGCTGTGAGGTAGACTCACAGATTGAGTTTTCCAGAGCAGTTGCTTTCATGAATTTGGGGTGCAAGATTTTATTAGGAACCTGCTAATAAGATTTTATTAGCAGCTATGAATGGAAGGGTAAAGTCTAGGTAGAGGAAACAATGAGTCAGGGCTATAGACCTGAGAAATCTTGGACGACATTGTCCTCCTCAGGCCAAAATGGCGGCATGGTCTTAACTCTGCCTTGTTTTGTAGGTAGATGTTGGCTGCCTAGGAAAGGGAATCAGCTAGGGTAAGTTTGCTGTTAGTTGCTGAGGAAGAACCTGGAAGAGCACATGGCAGAGGTCTGTCTGCCAGCTGTGTCCTCACAAAGGAGAGCAGGGCCCTCCCCAAAGAGCAATCTGGCTGGCACACCCCTAGTCTGCCTAAGGTAATGTCTCTGATGGGAGGAACATTGGTCCCGGAGAGAGGAAGTATAGCTATGAGGCATGGGTAAGGGCCTACAAGGTGGGACAATTTTGAGTTCTTGATGCTTAACTTAGCTCTTTTCTGATCAGATTCCAAAGGACAAAGAGGCTATAACACAAAGCAAGTCACATGCAAAAGCTATATTGTTCTAAGCCTCACTTAAAAAAAAAAAAAAAAAAACAACAACAAGGAAAAAAGGAAGCTATGACTTTGGCTTAAGAGTAGAATTTAATAGAGGAGTGAGAGACCAAACATACAAATGGGCAGACCATAGATAACAACAGAACTCTGACCTACCATCTGCAGGCCAGCCCAGGAAGCCAGCTTGCTCTCCAAGTCAGAATTGTCAAAGTCAGATTCCCATCAGAGAAGCCCCTGTCCTGGTATGTGACACCTGTAGGAGTCAGGGTTCAGACTCCTACAGGTCCTGGGCTCCATGTGGGAAGCCCCTGGACCATGGTGAAGGACTTTGGGGTTGCCTGTCTAGCAATTATGAGAACTGAGCCCAGGAACCTACTCTGATTTTGAATGGAGTACTGCTCCCACAAAATGCTTCTGTCTTGCTCACACCTGGTTAAGTATTTATCAAACACCTAATATATGCCATGCCCTGTGCTGGGCACAGGAATCAAACCAATCAAAAGAACCAAAATCGCACAGGCTTTATTTTCTCCACATACAGTGTCTAGCACTAGTAAACTCTTCACTACTATTTTTTGTAATATAAAAAATCAGAGAGAAATGTGCCAGCAGGAGTGGCTTTTTGAAGTTTCCTGAGTGAAAATTCTAAACCTTATGAATAGATGTCTGAAGGAAGAAATAGGCTCAGAACTCTAGTTATAGTCATGTCCTCTGCATGTGTGTGTGTGTGTGTGTGTGTGTGTGTGTGTGTATGTGTGTTTGTGTGAGTGTGTGTGCTAACACACATCTGGATATTGCATTGAGCTCTTTGACATGTGCATCTTCAATGTCCTCATCTAAAATTTAGTGAGCCTCCTGCCACAGATTTAAATGAAATGATAAGATAAATGTGTTACAAATAGTTTGTTGCTTCCTCCTTAGTAGGGAAGACTGTTGCCGCCTGAAGCGCTTGGAGCAACGGAGCCGCGGGAAGAACTTCAGAAGCAAACTGGAGACAAACAGCTTTTTATTCTGGTAACTTTTCTCTCTGGTTCTAACAACCACTAACACACACCAAACACACCACTAAAATGGCGCTGACCTGATCAGCAATTTCGGCCAAGTCACTCGAGATCCCGCAACAAATCCTGTGAGACGACGGGTGGCGACAATGGCCAAATCTCCACGGCTCATAGTCAACTGCAATTCAAGTCAATCCCCAAACAGGGCTCCTGCATTTCCCCCTTTTTGTTTTAAAAGAGGTAATGCTCTAGGACGTCTATGTGCAACCAACATTCTTACCCATCATCGGATAATCAAGGCTGTGCCCTTGACTCCTGTCTTAGGTTGATATGTCGGCCACATGAGACTGTCCCGTGCGACTGTGCCTGTCTTAGGTTGTCCCCCTCTGGGGATCTTACCCGTCATTGGCTAACCAGCCATCCAATGGAGCCCTTTAGGATCGACTATATATGATGACTAACAGCCGTCCAATTGTGAGGAGATGTTGCGGCTTTAAGGCAACAAGCCTTTTGGTGATGAGCCAAATTGCATAGCATATCAAATTGTTTAAACAAATCAGCTGCCCTAAGTTCCATCAAGTAACACACTGAATTCTCTAGACAAATACCCGCAAGGCATTGTCCCGTAAAGTCCCAAACGATGAAAGATCAAAATGTCCATTTGTTATAACATGTTGATGTAGGAGGCCCCATGCATGTAGAGCAGAGGCCACACTGTTGGTGAGGTTGTTTGATGTTTGAGCAGCAGACGTCTTTTTTATGTTTAGACAATGCCACCAGCAAATCTTCAGGGCCCGCTACCTAGAAACTCAAGCATCAATTATTAAAGGAAAGGCAGTGCTATTGCAGCACTGAGTCAAGAGGCGAGTTGTCAAACTACAAAATAGAATAATTAGATTAGAAAATTAAAGTTGATTTTTGTTCACATACATCGCTGGTTGAGCTTCTACAAACATAAGTTGGAAAAATGTCATATTTAGAACAAAACAAAGAAAGACTGAGGGTAATTACTGCATTAAAGATAGATTAAAGAAAAGGTAAAGGCACTTGAGAGAAATAATTTGTTAGCTGGAACCCTTGAGTCTCTGTATACAGAGCAATTTTTTACCTGTTGAGATAATTGAAATTAATGAGCTATTAAACAAATGAAGTTAATAACAAATAAACAATCTTAAGTCAAAACACCAAAATATCAGGTTATATAGCACTAGTCATATTGTTTGCTAAAGAGAAGTCCCAGGGACACCTATAAATCAAAATTGAAAGTACCTTCATTTATAAAATTATTTACCTAAATTGAATACTCTTAACCTAAAATGAATTAAAGTTATTTGGATCCATATATATATATATTTTTTCTTTTTCATAAGCGCTTTGTTCTTTGTGACGTCACACTGGACAGACGAACAAACATACAAACATATATTTGTGACGTCACATTAACATGAAATATAGACAAATGTACAGACATAAAGACATGTATAAAAAGAAAAGAAAAAAAAAATACAATTGTGTGCACACTAAAGAGAGATCTCCTCGTCCCGGCCGGGAGGAATGACACTTAAGTTGTGAAATATTTTGAAGGACTCTTTTGAGGGAATCATTCTATACCTTCATCTTGGTCCTCTTGATTTTGTACCTTTTTTATTAATCTTGATTCTTCAATAACTTCATCTTGATCATTTTGATGTGGTACCTGTTTTATTAATCTAGATGGTATCCATATTGGAGAGGATTCGTCTTTTGGAAAAACACAAACAGATCCTCTTCCCCAAATTAATACTGGATCTGGACCCTTCCATGTACCTGAAAGAACATCCTTCCAGTAAACCAAAGGTTTATGTTGTTGGTGTGGATTCCAATGTCTGTCTCCAGCAGAATAACCATTAGAGTCTAAAGTTAAAAAATTTAAGGTAAACAGGGCAACTGCCAATCTGTCCTTAGGACTTTTCCAATTTCCTTCTTTTTGTTTTAATAACATAATTTTCAGTGTTCGGTTTGCTCTTTCAATAATGCCCTGACCCTGAGGATTGTATGGGATGCCTGTTTTATGGGATATATTGAATTTTGCGCAAAACTGTTTGAAAGATGAGGACGTATATGCGGGGCCATTATCTGTTTTAAGCATTTTGGGGATGCCCAATGCAGCAAAAGCTTGCAAACAATGAGATGTAACATCTTTAACTTTTTCTCCAGAATGTAAGGAAGCAAAAATCATGCCTGAGCATGTATCTATGGTCACATGAATAAATCGCAATTTTCCAAAACTTGGCTCATGAGTAACATCCATCTGCCACAAATGATTGGGCATTAATCCTCTAGGGTTAACTCCGAAATGAGGATTGGGCAAATGTGTCATACAAGATTTACAATCTTTTACAATTGTTCTGGCTTGCTCCTTTGTGATTTTAAACCTACGTTGCAAGGTGGTGCTGTTGACATGAAACTGGGAATGAAATAAAGTAGCTTGTTGTAGCGCTGAAAGTATAAATACTGTTTTTGTAAGTTCATCAGCCTTTTGATTACCTTCATGGAGGGGACCAGGCAAATTAGTATGTGCTCTAATATGGCCTACGAATAGAGGTTCTTTTCTTGCCCACAAAAGTTTTTGTATTTGATAAAACAATTTAAAGGCTGGAGTATGAGGTGCTATTGGTCCTGCTAACTCTAATTTTGGGACGGCTTGTACAATATAGTGGCTATCTGAAAAAATGTTTACGGGCTGGTCCCTAAAATTTTCCAGAGCTCTTACCACAGCTTCCAGTTCCACTAGTTGAGCTGATTTGTGTGCAGTTATGTAAGTCATATTTTCTTTTTTAGTGACTACTGTAGCAGTACCATTTGAGGACCCATCTGTAAATACATTAAATGCCTTAGGAATAGGTTGATTTTTTATTACCTGTGGAAATATAATAGGATGATTAATACAAAAAGATAATATAGGGGACTTAGGAAGATGATTATCAAAATTTGCAGAAGTAGAGCATTTAGCTATAGCCCAATCATTATCATTGAAGCATAAGTATTCAATCTGTGATGATGAATAGGGAGTAATAATAGTAGCAGGGTGAATGCCAAATATTTTAGTAGAAGTCTTAAGTCCTTGAAGAATAAGTTTAGCCACCATGGAGGTATAAGATTCAATTATACTTTTAGGAGAGACGGGCAAATGTATCCATAATAAAGGCCCTTGTTGCCAAAATACTCCTGTGGGTGTATATTGTGAAGAAATAATAATCAACATCAGCGGTTGAGTTAAATCAAATCTATCACAATGAGCTCCTTCGATGGCTTTTTCTACTAACTTTAAAGCTTTCCTAGCATCAGGAGTCAATGTTCGTGGTGAAGATGGATCAGGATCTCCACGAAGGATGTCAAATAAAGGTTTTAGTTGGCCAGTAGTGAGATTTAGTGTAGGGCGAAGCCAATTAATGTCTCCCAGTAGTTTTTGGAAATCATTGAGGGTGGTCAAATGTTCTTTATTTATTAAAATTTTTTGGGGTCTAACAAAAGTATCCATGATTTTAAATCCTAAATATAATATGGGAGATCTGGTTTGAACTTTTTCTTCTGCTATATATAATCCATATTTTTTTAAATTTTCTACCACATCACTGAATATATTAAATAAGATTTTTTGATTAGGGTGGGCCAATAAAATATCATCCATGTAATGTAGACACATGAGGTTTGGATATTTATTTTTAATGGGTTGGATAGCCTTGTCCACATATATTTGGCATATGGTGGGGCTATTAGCCATTCCCTGTGGTAAAACCTTCCATTGATATCTCTGATCAGGGCCATTATTGTTCATAGAAGGAACGGAAAAAGCAAACCTGGGGGCATCCAGAGGATGTAGGGGAATAGAAAAGAAGCAATCCTTTATATCAAGAGTAATAAGATGGAAATTTTTTGGAATAGCTACGGGACTAGGAAGTCCAGGTTGAGTAGGCCCCATAACTTGCATGGTTTTATTGATTTGTCTAAGATCATGTAACAGTCGCCATTTTCCTGACTTTTTCTTGATCACAAATATGGGGGAATTCCAGGGAGAGGTGGAAGGTTCTATATGACCTGCTTCTAATTGTTCCTGAACTAATTGGTGGGCCGCTTGTAATTTCTCTTTAGATAGGGGCCACTGAGGGACCCACACTGGCTTATCAGAAAGCCATGGTATTTTCAAAATTATTTTCTCAGTGGCCCCGAAAAAAAAATATCTTTTTCCTTTATGACAATGATTACTTTTAGGGTTAAGATTACTCCGTACTTTTTGATAATGAGTTCTTTTATGGTTAAGATTACCCTGTAGGTTTTCACATTTAACATCTGCAGGCTTGGTTGCAAGGTGTACTCCCATTTGTTGCAAAATATCTCTTCCCCATAAAGTAACCGGTAGATTAGGTAAAACATAAGGATGAAATGTTCCTTTATGGCCTTCATCATCCTCCCATTTTAAAATTACTGTACTTTTATCTGGGAGGTTATTATATCCCAAGCCTCTTAAACTGGTTGAAGCTTTTTGCAGAGGCCAGTGCTTGGGCCATTGGCGTAAATTAATAATGGAAGAGTCAGCTCCAGTATCTATTAATCCCTCCATTTCTATTCCTTGGATTTTTATTTTACACATAGGCCTCCTTGAACAGTCTCGAACCCAGCAAGCCATGGGACTTGAGTCAGTGGAACAAAATCCTCTATTGTTCCCTTCTTGAGGCATACCCATTTTAAATGAATTATGTAAATTGGGAAGGAGAAGCAACTGAGCAATTCTATCTCCTTGATTAACAGAAGTTATACTTTGGGGTGAGCTAAGCATTATTTTTATTTCCCCTTTGTAGTCTGAGTTTATTACACCTGGGGTCACTTGCAAACCTAATAAGCTTTTAGGACTACGCCCGATAATAAGTCCTACAGTCCCTGAGGGAAGAGGTCCCCTGACTCCTGTGGGAATCAGTTGAACCCCCATTTCAGGTGTTAACACTATTCGGGCGGTGGAACAGAGGTCTAATCCTGCATTTCCTCTTGTTCCTCTGGCGAGGGAGTGGATGGGTAGTAGGGATTGTGTCGGGGAAGCATCTGAGTGGATGCTTGAGGATACTCCTTCTGCAATGCCCCGTACATTTGTGGGCCCCGGGGTATTGGGCCCCGTGCCCCGTTTTTTTGAATTCCTGAACAAAGGATTTCCATGGATGTCAAATTTTGAATGGCATTTATTGGCCCAATGATTTCCCTTTTTACACCTGGGGCAGCAGCCTGGGGCACGATATGAGCTTGGTCTTATTTCTCTTTTGGGATTTTGCCTAGAATTGCCTGATTGATTATGATAATTTTGCCTGGAATATCCTGATTGATTATAATATCTACGTTTAGCCTTTGTGAAATTTTGAGAGGAAGCACCTCTCATTGAGGCTGCAATCACATTTCCTGTGACAAAGGCGTCATTTATATCTTTACATAGTTGTATATATACGGAAAGATCCTTTTTAGTTCTCCATGGCCTGATGGCTGCTTGGCACCATTTATTTGCATTTTCATAAGCTAATTGAACAACTAATGGCATAGCTTGGTCAACATCTGCAAACACACTACCTGCAGTTCTCAAAAGTCGATCAGCAAAGTCGGTATATACGGCTCATTAGGTCCTTGAATCACTTTTGACAAGCTACCTTGTAGATCCCCAGGTCCTTGTACAGTTTTCCATGCCTCTAAGGCAGCTGCATTTATCTGAGCATATATATCTGGGTCATAATCTGTTTGAGCCTGTAAGTCTCAATTGCCCTTCTCCTGTGAGCATGTCTATATTATAGTTTTCAAACCCTGCAGCCGCGTTTCTTTTAGCCGTTTCTATACAAAGTTCTTGGAATTGCGATCGCCAAACCAAGAATTGCCCCCCGCTTAATGTTGCTTTACATAGACTTTTCCAGTCTGAGGGGGTTAAGCTAAAGGTGTTAAGGGACTCCAGCATACTCAACGTGAAAGGAGCTTGGGGCCCATAAGTCATTACTGCCTCTTTGAGATTTTTTATTGTTTTGAAATCTACTGACTGATGGACACTCTGTCCATTTTTCTTTTCAAATGCTGGCGGTTCCCAATGTATCTGTGAGTTGTCCTCGAGAGCGCATAAGCGATCAGAAAGACTTTTTATTTCTGTTTCTAGGGTATGCAAATGCCTAGTAATACCCTTCATATTTTCTGTAATGGATTCCACCCATGGGGGAGTAGAGGACACAAGTGACTCCTCTGCCTGACGGACCTTTTTCTCGGTCTTTTTAAATTTCTTTTTCCTCATTTTCTCAGGATCACTTTTACTAGATTCCTCACCACTGCTAATTTCACTGACAGCAATATCCTGAGGCCCAGGTTCCAGTGAGAGCAAGTATCCTTCAGCTTTCGCCAATAACTCCCGAATAGCTTTAATAGCTTGGATTTTTGTCATTTTTGGGTCTCTTCTAATACTCTCTTTACTGGTCTCAGTTGGCCCAGTGGAATCTACACTTTTTTGATCACTTTCACTTTTGTCTATATACTCCTCACTGAGAACAGAGTCAGGTATATCAAGGAGTCTTTGCATAGCCTCTATCACTTGGGATTCAGTTATATTCGAACCCATCTTTAGAGACCTTTCAGTTCTTACCTGTCCGCTCCGAAGTTCCCCGTACGGGCCGCCACCTGTTGCCGCCTGAAGCGCTTGGAGCAACGGAGCTGCGGGAAGAACTTCAGAAGCAAACTGGAGACAAACAGCTTTTTATTCTGGTAACTTTTCTCTCTGGTTCTAACAACCACTAACACACGCCAAACACACCACTAAAATGGCGCTGACCCGATCAGCAATTTCGGCCAAGTCACTCGAGATCCCGCAACAAATCCCGTGAGACTACGGGTGGCGACAATGGCCAAATCTCCACGGCTCATAGTCAACTGCAATTCAAGTCAATCCCCAAACAGGGCTCCTGCAGAAGACCACCCCCCCCCAAAAAAAAAAAAAAAGTGGGATTTTTCTTTCTTTTTTTTTTTTTTGGTGTAGTGAATCCACGAAGCTGAACAGTGAGCACTGATAGGACCAGTTTACTCAGGGGCCGCAGAGTGGAGAAATGGGAGTCCTGCTCGCCAATCAGCCTCTCACCTCCGGAGGGGCCGAGGAGTTAGAGATACAGGGTAAGAGGGGGAATAGGTGTAGATTTCCCGGAACTTGGGTGCACATCAATCTGCTCCTTTTAAGGTCTGGTGTTTCTTGTCATGGCTTCTGGTATGTGTGTCATCTACGTGGAAATCAGACTACAATGAAATTTAAGGCTATTAGAGATGCTTTGGGCAGCCATCTTGGTGTCTTCAGCCTTGAAGTGGGAGGACAGAGACCAGGCAAGTCCAGCTCAAATCAACCCTGTGTTAGAGTTCTGGACAGAACATTTTTTCCCCCCAGTGATCAGCATGTCCACATGCAGAGCTGAGCAGAAATCTGGCCCAGAGATTAGGACAACAGAGGAGACAGGCACCATATGAAGGCAGAGATACCAAATGTTTTCATGCTGTTCTCCTTACCCACTGGATGACTGCAGGCCCAAGTGAAGAGTCAGTGTCTTGGGCAGAAATGACCCAGTCCCTGAAAATAACCTGCACCACCATTATCATCATAGCCCATGTGTTAGAGGGGTTACCTCTAGCAAAGTTAGTAGGAGACTAATACTGTCTCTTTAGTTTTGTGACATCCAAAATTAACAAATATTTTAAAAAAATCATTTTTTATTCTAAGATGTTATAAATGACAGCAGAATGCATTACATTTCATATTACATATATAGAGCACTATTTTACAAATCTCTGGTTGTATGCAAAGTATATTCACACCATTCGTGACTTTATACATACATGCACTTAGGGTAATGATATCCATCTCATTCTACCATCTTTTTTTTTTTCCTTCACCCTTTTGCCCCCTCCTTTCCCCTCCCTCCCCACTGGCCATTCTAGTGTTCCTCTAATCCTCCTGTGCTCCCTATCCCAACCCCACTGTGAATTGGCCTCCTTATATCAGAAAAAACATTTGGCATTTGGCTTTTTGGGATTGGCCAACTTCACTTAGCATTATATTCTCTAACTCCATCCATTTTCCTGCAAATGCCATGATTTTATTCTCTCTTATTGCTGAGTAATATTCCATTGTGTGTATATACCACACTTTCTTTATTCATTCATCTACTGAAGGGCATCTAGGTTGGTTCCACAGTTTAGCTATTGTGAATTGTGCTGCTATAAACATTGATGTGGCTGTGTCCCTGTAGTATGCTGTTTTCAGGTCTTTTGGGTAAAGACCAAGGAGTGGGATAGCTGGGTCATAAGGTGGTTCCATTCCAAGTTTTCCAAGGTATCTCCATACTGCTTTCCATGTTGGCTGCACCATTTTGCAGTCCCACCAACAATGTATGAGTGTGTCTTTTTCTCCACATCCTCTCCAACATTTATTGTTGTTTGTGTTCTTAATAGCTGCCATTCTGACAGGTGTGAAATGAAATCTTAGAGTGGTTTTGATTTGCATTTTTCTAATTGCCAGAGAGGTTGAGCATTTTTTCATGTCAAAATTAACGAATTTTTAAGCTAACTAAGAACCAGTCAAGATTCAGGGTTTATTTAGATTTCTCCTCAGTAGCAAATGTAGACATGTAAAAGAATTTGCAGATATTGTTATTTCTCTCCCCCACTCACGAGCTTGGACATGTGTGTATTCACACACATATTTCTAGGGTGACCCACTCTCCTTAGATTCTAGTACCTGCATTTGCCACCCTGTGGCCCCTTGCAGTCCCAGTTAGGTGTTTTCCCATCTGTAATGGTTTCTCTCCTTCTTCATTCCTTTGACCGCTGTATTCTGAACTGCTGTTGTTAGGTTCTAGAAAGGAGGGTGATATGGTGGACACAGCATCACTGGACTATCTTGTAGGAGCCCTAATTAAGGAGATAGCTAAGATTGTGGTTAGCTGTGAGCCATAAGCATTACCACCTTCCATGGTTCGTGAGACCTGGCCCAGGACGTTGTGGATCGGGTCGGCACCATTTGCATGATCTTGCCAGACTTGGCCCGGGGGATTGTGGATCAGGTCGGCGCCATTTTGGGGGTGATTGTAGGAGTGTGGATGGTGTTGGAGTTGTTGTTGGAGCCAGAGAGAGAAACTAGCAGAATAAAGAACCTGTTTGTTTCCAGTCCGCCTCTGAACTTATTCCTGCGGCTTTGTTGCTCCAAGCAGCCATCGCTTCAGGCGGCGACACTGTCTGATTTGCTTCTGCTTTGCTTCCCACATGTCTTCCTCCGCAGCCTTCCCAAGGGTGGGGGGAGACTGAGTTTCCCAGAAGAGGGCCATATTCAGTCAGTGGCATATCATGCCATCCCCCACTCCAATGGCCGGGTGACCTCTGGCCTGAGTCCAGCATCTCCGAATCCAGTCTGCATCTTTCTAACTCATTTTCTCTGGAGTTATGGGAGTGATATTTTGAAAATGGAGTGCTGTTCACATCACACTCCTGCTCATTATCGTTCAAGGAGTCCCCACTGTCCTTGTCAGATGAAGCCATCAAGGCATTCCCAATTTAATGTGATGTTACTTTAAAATCTACAAATCGTGCTTCTAAAAGATAGGAAGAATATGAATGACAAGAACCGAAGACAGATGGCAGCAGTAACTAGATTTGTTTATTCCAATCAAGTGGAGAAGCCACCTGGGTGGGGAGAGAGACCAAGTCACGTGCAAATTAGGGGATGCTGTTTCTCCACTCTTAGTTATAAAAGCCACAACAGGATGAGTCTTGAGCTTGGCAGCGAGAGTGAAAAGAATTGCCCTGGATGTCTGTAGGTCGAGAGAGTTGATCTGGTTATTAAGCTGTCTCAGGATGCCCAGAAACTCTATTTCCCTGGGAAAGCAAGTTCAAAATTATTTGAGGTGACTTAATTTTTTTCCTTAGCAAATAAGTACCTTTAACTCCAGGGAGGTTTATAATTAAGTGTAGATATGAAGAAAATAAAAACAGAGTAGTAGTTTGGGTATAATTTACACACACACACAAATATATATATATATATATATATATATATATATATATATATATATATATTAAGCATCTATTCCCAAGTGCTCTATGAGTGAGCTACATTCCCAGCACTTTATTGTTATGTTGAGACAAAGTCTTCCTAAGTTGCTGAGGCTGGCCTTGATCTTATGATCCTCTTGCCTCAGGCTCCTGAGTTGCTAGGATTACTAGCATAGTGCCACCATGCCTGGCTAATTTTTATATATTTTTATGCTAAATGACTACAGTGTTTGAGAATCTCTGACATATTATAGCATCAATAAGTTAGCATTGCAATTTCAGTTTAAAAACACATAAATAAATCAAATTAAATTAGATTTGTGATTTCTTTGAAATAATACTAAATTTATACATACTATTGGGATGTTTTGAATCATACAAGATATTTATAAAAATTACTTGAAGTATTTAGGAAAAGTTCATCAGACAATTGTAAAACTAGGAAGAAAATAAAATATTCCATTTATAAACAATGTAAAGTATTTGAAGGCAATAGCATAATTGAGATTTTTGAAAATTACATTTATTTCTGACATATTAAAACATAAAAATTGTACAAATTTATGGGCCACCATGTGCTGTTTCAAAACATGAATACCTTATATAATGTTTAAATCAAATTAAACATATCTGTCTACTGAAACCTTTGTCATTTCTTGTGGCAAAAATACTAAAAAGTCCTTTCTTTTAGCTTTTAGAGACATTCAGCACACGATCGTTACCTATGGTCACTGTATGGGCAGTGGCACAGCCGAGCTTCTTACTCCCGGCTAACTCTGACTCAGTACTCATGGATGAGCCTGTCCCTGTCCCGGCCTCCCACCAGTTCTCCTTAACCTCTGGTAAGCACTCTTCTACTTTCAATTCTGTTAGATCAGCTCTATATGTGATTGAGGTCATGTGGTACTTATCATTCTTCGCTTGGCTTATTTCACATAATGATGTTTAGTCCCGTCCATGCTGTCACAGATGACGGGATCTCGCGGCTATTTGAACAGTATTTCATTGTGTACATGGACCCTATTTTTTTTTAATCAATTCATCAGTTGATTTATTTCCATTTCTAGCCTATTGTGTATGTGCTGCAGTAAACACAGGCATGCAGATGTCTTTAAATGAACGTGTCTGGGGTGACTATAGGTAAGGATAAGGCACTGAGTATCTCCAAAAGCTCCAAGAAAGGATTTTGAATATTTTCACCATAAAGAAATGACAATGTCTCAATAAAACCAAATATACTGATTCTGTTTCCTTTGGGCACCAAAGTGGAACTGCAGAATCTCATGGTAGTTCTAGGTAGTTTTGAGGAACCGCCATACTGATTTCCACAACGACTATACTAATTTACATTCTCACCAACCACGTGCAGGGTTCCCCTTCTCCACATTCTCACTAGCACTTATCTTTTTGACAGTAGCCATTCTTACTGGAGTAAAGTGACACCTCCCTCTGGTTTTGATTTGCATATTCCTCATAATTAGTGTAGAATATTGGCATGGGAAAAACCCCCAAAGCAAAGGAAACAAAAACAAACATAAACAAATGGAATTATATCAGACTAAAAAGTTTCTGCACAGCAAGGTAGCAATCCACAGAATGGAGAGAAAACCTAAGGGTGGGAGAAAATATTTGCAAAATGTACACCTGACAAGGGGTTGATATTCAAAATATTAACTCAAAAAATGTAATAGTCAAATAACAAATAATCTAATTAAAAATGAACAACAAATAGACATTTCTCAAAAGAAGACATACAAATGGCTATCGTGTATATAAAAAAAATGCCCAACATCATTAATTAAGTATTTAAGTAGGATCAAATACCAAACAGACCCCTTAAATGATCATTAAAATATGCTAGCCTCTAAAACTGTACAGTAAAATTGCTTAAAAGCTTATAGTAGACCTAGGTTTGTGACTTGTAAATTTTATAAATGCACTATTAACTTAAAAATAAACTTTTAATTTTAATTTTTATTCACCCCAAATCTCTCATTTCCTAGCTCTTAGAATAAAATCTAATTTTCCCAGCAATGCATCCAAGGCCATCTGTACTCTGGACTTGGTGTGGATGTTCATCTGTTTTTATGTTCCTGTTCCTCTGCATAGATGTAGTCTACGAATGTGGCCCTGCTTATTTATTTACTTTGCAAGTACCTGCAATCCTTTCCTACCTTCTGGCTTTGCAGTGAGAAGCCTTCTGTGTGCAGAGACTTGCCTGGGGCCCAGAAGGGGCTTTTCCTTATCCTGCCACAGGACTGGGTAGACTTCCTCAGTGCGAAGTCACAGCAAGGTCACTCTGCCAGCCTGGTTTGACCTGGTCTCTGCACGCTGGCTTCCCTCACCCATTTTTTTTCAGGTGCATCAATTCCATCTTTAATGATTTAAAGCCATTAAATTATTTACTTGCTTTTATCATTTCCCCCACTAGAAGGTACTCATCATGCGATCAGAAGGTTTGTGTTGTTTACAGCCATTAGTAATTGCTAAAAAAATGTTTTTTTTAGGAGAAAATATTTGCAAATTGAATATTTAATAAGATACCTGTATATAGGATATGTAAAGAAATCTTATAATTCACCGATAAGAAGATAAAAACCCAATTCTTAAATGGGCAAGTGATCTGAATAGCCATTTTGCAAGAGAAGATATACAAATGACTAATAAGCACATTGCAAAACACTCAGCATCATTAGTGCAAACCAAAACAACAAGGGGACAACACTTCATATTAATGATACTTCATATTGCCTAGGATAGTATCTTAGTCTCTTTTAAAATTTATTTTAACTGATACATAAAAAATTAAAAATTATACATATTAATAGGGTAGACTATGCTGATTCAATACAAGTACACATTGTTTGATGTTTAAATAAAATTGAGCATTTCTATCTCCTCAGACACTGATTATTTATTTATTTTACAGCAGCATGCGTTTTGACATATTGGACACAAATGGAGCACAGCTTCTCTTCCTCTGGCTGTGCACGGTGCAGGATCACTCCAGCGGTATGATCATACACGTATATAGGGTGACAACGTCTGTCTCTTCTACTGTCCTTCCCATCCCCACAGCCCCATCCCTCCCCTCACTCACCTCTGCACAAACCAAAGTTCCTTCATTCTTCCCTACCCCCTGCCCCACTATGGATCAGCATCTGCTCATCAGAGAAAACATTTGGCTTTTGGTTTTCGGGATTGTCTAAAAAACGTTTATTCAAGAAATGATTGAAATGTATTATTATATTTAAAGCAAAGATGGGATAACATTACCATTTCTCTCTCTTTCCTGTAACTTCCTTTTCTTAAGTGGTAACTACTAAGTAATTTTTCCAAATTTAACACACACACACACACACACACACACACACACACCAATTCCTAATGACTTCATGATACTCTATTACATAGATACATTATAGGTGGTAGAATGATAAATGAAAGTCTTACATTTTAATGGTCTTGATTTCCATTTAATAATTGATGAAGAAATAGATAAAAAGTGTTGCTTTAAAATAATACAACTCCAAAGAGGAAGAAAACCCTGAAAATCAGTTATAAGTATCAGAGGGGCTGGGTATGTAGCTCAGTGATGGAGCACGTGGTTAGCATGCATTTGATCCCAGTCCTGTGCAAACATACCAGCAAGCACTGAAAAAGAATCAGAAAAAAAGGTCTTAGAAAATCCTGTCTATATAAGGATGCTAGAAGAGTTCATTTTTAGATAACAGAGACAGTAATTGACAGGAAAAACAAACAAAACAAACCAGTCAGAGACTGAAAAGAACAATAGGACAATCTGAGTGGAAAATAGTGAGAAAACAAGGAAAAAAATCATTTCAGGGGTTTCTTGGCGCTTCACTCTGGTTAATTATTATGTTTTATACTGGTTCTTTTTAGTTATATATTACAGTAGAGTCCATTTTAATATAATTAGACAATCATGGAATACATTTTATTCTAGTTGGGACCCATCTCTCATGGATGTTTGAGATGGTGAGATTCACTGTGGTGTGTTCATATACGTACATAGAAAAGTGATGCCAGGCTCATTCCATTGTCTTTCCTGTTCCCATCCACCTTCTCTTCCCCTCATTTTCTTTTGTATAATTCAGGGAACTTCTATTCTCCCCCTGCCCTGGCCTTGTTGTGGGTTAGCATCCACATATGAGAAAGAACATTCAACCTTTGGTTTATTTGGGATTGGCTTATTTCACTTAGTATGACAAAAGCAAATTTTATTTTTTATCTTAAAAATTTAAAAATTTGGGCTGGGGTTGTGGCTCAGCAGTAAAGTGCTCGCCTAGCATGGGTGCGGCCCGGGTTCGATCTTCAGCACCACATAAAAATAAAACACATTGTGTACAACTAAAGCAAATAAATAAATATTTTTTAAAAATTTAAAAATTTGTTCTAATTAGTTATAGATGGCAGTAGGATGCATTTTGACACATCATACATAAATGGAGTATAACTTCTCATTCTTCTGGTTGTACATGATGCAGAGTTATATCAGTCATGTAACCATATGTGCACATAGGGTGATAATGTCTGGTTCATTCTACTGTTCCTCCTACCCCTACACCCCCTTTCCTCCTTTCACTCCCCTCTGTATAATCCAAAGTAACTCTATTCTTCCCTAGCCCCCCTCCTTATTGTGAAATAGCAGCCTCATATCAGAGAAAACATTCTGCCTTTGGTTCTTTGGGATTGGCTTATTTCACTTAGCATGATATTCTCCAGCTCCAACCATTTACTGATAAATGCCATAATTTCATTCTTCTTTAAAGCTGAATAATATTCCATTGTGTAAATACGCCACATTTTCTTAGGTATCCTTTCATCTGTTGAAGGGCACCTTCGCTGGTTTCATAATTAGCTATTGTGAATTGAACTGCTATAAACATTGATGTGGCTGCATCATTGTAGTATGCTGATTTTAAATCCTTTGGGTATAAATCAAGAAGTGTGATAAATGGGTCAAATGATGGTTCCATTCCAAGTTTTCTGAGGGATCTCCATACTGCTTTCTATAGTGGTTACACCAGTTTGCAGTGCCACAAGCAATGTGTGAGTGTACCTTTCCCCCCACATCCTTGCTAATGTTTTGTTGCTTATATTCTTTTCTTTTCTTTTCTTTTTACTTATTTATTTATTTTTTTGGTACTGGGAATTAAACTCAGGGGCACTCAATCACTGGGCCACATCCCCATCCCCAGCCCTTTTTTTTTTTTGGTACTGGGGATTTAACTCAGGGGCACTCAACCACTAGGCCACATCCCCAGCCCTTTTTTTGTATTTTATTAGAGACAGGGTCTCACTGAGTTGCTAAGTGCCTCGCCATTGCTGAGGCTGGCTTTGAACTTGTGAACCTCCTGCCTCAGCCTCCCAAGTGCTGGGATTTCAGGTGTGTGCCATCGCGCCTGGCGTGTTGCTTATATTCTTGATAATTGGCATTCTGACTGGAGTGAGGTGAAATCTTAGAGTAGTTTTGATTTGCATTTCTCTAATTGCTAGAGATGTTGAACATTTTTTTTGTGTATTTGTTGACTGATTATATTTCTTCTTCTGTGAAGTGTTTGTTCAGTTTCTTTGCCCATTTATTGATTGAGTTATTTGTGCTTTTGCTGTTGAGTTTTTTTTTTTTTTTTTTTTGTTTTTTTTTTTTTTTTTTTTTTTTTTTTTTTGGTATCGGGGATTGAACTCAGGGGCACTTGACCACTGAGCCACATCCCAGGCCCTATTTTGTATTTTGTTTAGAGATAGGGTCTCACTGAGTTGCTTAGCACCTCGCTTTTACTGAGGCTGGCTTTGAACCTGTGATCTTCCTGCCTCAGCCTCCCAAGCAGTTGGGATTACAGGTGTGTACCACCGCACTGGGCTGATGTTGAGTTTTTTTGAGTTCTTTATATGCCCTGGAGATGAATGCTATATGTGAGGTGCATGAGGTAAAGATTTGCTCCCAGAGAGAAGAAAATTTTAATGAATTAAATTTATAATGTCAGAACAAAAATTCTAATTGACATATAATGAGAACTGTGAGAAATAAACTTGAGAAGCTCTTAAGGAAAAGGACCATGCTGAGAAAGTAATGACATTGAAAATTACAGAGAGATATCTAACATAAAAGTTATAGGTGTAAATCACAATAAATGAAACATAAGCTTTACATAAGAGAGATAAACAAAAACTTGATTACAGTCCTTGAACATTCACATTCTATTTCCTTAATCTCTTGGGATACCCAAGAGATACTGGTTAAAATAATTCTTTTGAAAGTGGCTAAACTTTTGAAACAGAATGATAAAAAATGATAAAAACCTATCTAAAATTTCCATGAAAATTCTTCTGCAAAACCAGAAGACCAAATGTCACTGGAGAAAATCTAAAGAGTGTGGAGGAAAAACGGATCCAAGAATTTTGAGCATAGTGCCCTTGACCTTCATTGGACAAGCAACAGAAAGATATTGGCGATGCAAGTATTCAGAATATGAATTAAGAACCCAAGGATACTCCTGATTTGGAAATGGAAATGTTAGGTCAGGAACTCAGAATTATTTGCTGGCTTGTTGATTCAGAAGGCAAACTGGAGACTTTCTTGCTTTCTCTCCTCGTCTGCTTCATTTTCTATTAGGAAAAAATTTTTTCCACTGTATATCTTTCAACTCACTGTTGTGATTGACTTCTTTACAAATTTAGTAGCTACATTAAAAAAAGAAAGATTGTACCTTTCAGTTTCTAGCACTCAGTAAGAATGTACAACAAAGAATACAGCAGGACTCAGTGTAAGGAGAATTGTGGAACAAAAGGCCTTTTTTTTTTTTTTTTTTGCTTTCACAAAAGCAGAATTGCAGAGCACTCCACAATGGCCATTTAGTTGCCAAAGAATTTAACAGTTTTTGGCAACTTATATTAAAGGGGTTGAGTTACTTTTCAAACCCTCCAATTGCAGGTATTTTAAGTCACTGAAACCTTCTTCAAATAATAACTCTGTTCTGATTCCATGTGTATTAGCTAACTATCCTTAAAAACCCATATGTGTATTCTTTAGGCTATAACATCGGCCATTTACAAAGGTCAGAGAGAAATAATCTTAAGGGAATTTACTACACAGCTGTTATCTTGGCAGGGTGGAGGCATAAAAATTTTAGAAAAATTTCTGTACATAATTCCACCAGTTTCCCCTTCTCTTATGTAATTTGTATTTTATCCTGTCTTGATCATTGCCATTAGCATATGAGCAGGCTGTTGGAACTCTTTCCATCTTAAAAACTTTATCTTGGCTTTATTTCCTGTATAGCTACCACCCCATTTCTCGTTTCCTTTTGTAGCAAAACCTTAAGAGAATTAAGTTCTATATGCTTGCAGTCTCCAATTTTTCTTTCCAATTCAATCTTAAATCATCCCAAATCGGGTTTTGCTTCACTGAGAACTTTGTTGTCAAGGTTCCCAATGCCCTCACATTGCTCAATCCGTGGGTCAATCTCCATGCCTCACGAAATGCAGCAGCACTGGATACAGGAGTTCACCCTCCTTCTATGAGCTTGCAGGACCTGGCCCTCTGGTTTCCTCCCTCCCACTTCCTGTTCTGGATCCTGTGATCTCTCCAGCCCTTCATAGTAGCAGGGCCCAGAGCTCAGTCCTAAGTCCTCTTCTCTGCTCTGTCAGTATTGACTCTCCAGGTCTCTTGGTGATTTCATCTAATCTCACTGTTTTAAATGACATTGGCTTTGTTTCCTAGGACTACTGTAGCAAATTACCACCAATTTGGTGATCAAAAGCCAGAGAAGACCCCCAAGTATGCTGCGCAGGCATGAGATTCCACCTGCAGGGACAGACCCCTAGAGTTTGTCTCCATTTTCTCCCTGTCCTTAGCATCCTGTTCTCTCAGATCCTCCCACCACAGAGTCCATTACTATTTATCATGGGTACTGTTTAAAACACTTCCATTTGCTTGTTTTCTTATAACTTTGCAGTTAGTATGACTGAGGATTTTCCAGATGGGAGATCAGAACTTCAGGCAAGTACAGTTCTATAAGAAGAAGTGAGTGAGACATCTGGTTCTGAAAGGAAACTACTGACCATTCATATGCATTTTATGTTGAACTTGAACCTCTTAAGTCCTCTAGCTATGTTGGAATCAAGTGTAGAGTGAATGTTTGCAAAAACCTGGAGTTAGGACAATTTTCTTCTCTTCTTTTCACGCACCCTTATTTAGGGTTTTCAATCCATCCATAATGCATTCTAGGTTTTATTAGCAGAAGCTGCTTTATTTTCTGCTTAAATAAAAAAAGGGAGCTTATCAGGTGGACCTGCAATGGGCACATTGTAAATAAACAGTTGTAAAATGAAGATGTATTGAGTTGAGAACGGTGGGAAATTGATCTGACTGTATTTTATAAACCGTGTTAAAATTTTCAGCATGCATAATAGAAATGATTTACAGTTTCTTGCACATTGGTATAGAGTAAGTCATTGCATCAAGTTATTTACTAGGATTTTCAAAAGTGGTATTTTACTCCCTTGAGGTCACTGAAACAGGGACTTGTGATTAATTTTCTAGTGGCTAAGCAGGAGAGAAGTGAACTTGAAACTTGACTGTACCATAAGCAACGTCTGAAATGCTTTATCTCATCCTCGGCTTCTGCACCTGGAGGACGGGGGATAATATCAGTACTTTTAGGATTGTTGGTATTTGAAGGGAGGATTTTTGTGCAGTTAAATGATATTGTAGTCCTGGACTAAGGATGTTGAATTCTGCCCTGTTTGAGATATTCTCTCATCTATGTGTTCCTGAGAGACCCGTGACAGGTGGAATAATGTCAGACGGCCCCCACAACCCATTAATTAGCAACTATATCTATAACATTTCACCAAAGAACTTGTATAAAAAGTTTAACTGGCACGTGCAATGCTTTAGGATGAACTGTGACCTCTTGCACAGCCCTAGAATCTGTGTTCTGGGAATTGCATACACACTCACATGTGTATATGAAGAAAGAGACCATGGACTTTGACTTAGTTGGTCAGGTTCATGGTTTGGAGCAGTGGGAGCCAGGAGAGAGGAAAGGGGACCCCTAGTGAAGCACATCCCAGGAATATCCTGGGCTCTGAGCAGTAATTCTTCCCTTCTCAGGAGTTGCTGCAGTTTGAATATGTCCACTGAAGTTCATGGTTGCAAACTTCATCCCCACATGATTGCAAACTTCAACCCCAGTGTAACAGTGTTGGGAGGTGGGCCCTAATCCGAGGTGATTAGGTTCTGAGAGTTCTGCATCGTGGGTGGATCGATGCCGCTGCTGTGGGAGTAGGCTAGTTATTGGGAGAGTGTACAGGTTATCAAAGCCAGTTTGGCGCCCTCTTGCATTTGCCAGCGCTCATCTTCTCTTGCCCTGCTGCCTTCTGCCATGGATGATCACAAAGGCCCTTGCAAGATACTGGTGCCATTTTCTTAGATTTCTCAGCCTCCAGAGCTGCGAGCCTCTGTTGTTTATAAATTACTCAGTCTCACACGTCTGTTGTAGCAGCACAAAACAGACTAAGACAGGAGCGGTGGGCCAGAGGAAGGAGGGGGATGAGCGGAAGTAGGCATTCATTGCACGCAGAGGGTGTCACAAAAGTTGCAGCTGAGAAATGAATGACAGGATGCATTAAAGTCCCTGGAATGACACATACCCAATAAGTGCTGAAGACTGGAGTTGTTAATGAATTGATTAGTGCTGTGGCACCCCTGGAAGTTCCCACAGAAGAAACTCTTTTTAACCCTGCTCTATCTTCTGAAAGTCTAGTGAATTCAACTGTACGCTGAAGGTGAGAACCTTCTAACTTCTAGGTCTTTGTTCACACAGTAACAGCCCAGAGTTCACTGAATATTTTTCTAAGAAGAGCTTTCTTTGGTTAACTTAATTATGTTTCTTATAAATGAGCTTTTCCAAAAAGACCATGCACTTCAATTTATGTTCAAGTTACTGAAATCTGTAAGTCAGACCTTGTTGGTTCACAAAAAAGGACTTAGGTTGTTAAAAAAAAAAAAAAGTCCACCTGTTTGGGGCTACTCTTTCATTCTGTAATTTTTAGTGGCTTTGAGTCATTGTTGGGAGTAGTGGAGTGAGGTTTGTCCCTTTTCTCCTATTGTCCAATAACCCACTTCAGTGCCACTTAATGTACTAGTTTTCCAGGGAAAACAGTTTGATGATGAGGAAGAAAGAAAGAAAGAAAATCCCTTTTGTTGGCAACTTGAATGTCTGACTTGGTTCTTTTAAACTTAAGTTTTAAAATAGTGATGGAGAAACTTCTTACCTGGTGTTAAACTTTTACCTGGTGCTTACTCCCATGTAATATGTGACATGATCCTAAGCAAAGATTTATTTTTCACTACTTAGGATATATTTCCACAACGTTAAGGGGAATGAGTGTGAACACGAGTTAATGGCTTTGTCTACCTTCTTTCCCTTGTTACTATTCTCCTTGGCCAGGGAACCCTCTTAGGTAGATGTTTAGGCTCAAGTCTAAATAGAGTTACTTTTGTATCAGACACATCCATCAATAGCCTAATTACAGGAAATCGTGCACAAAATAGCCTAGCTTGGTTTCCCTGCAGAGAGGATTGTGTGCAGAATGACTTAAGGAGATTCCTGAAAGCATCATAAGCCCAGGGCATTCACCCCCTGGTTGCCGGGCTGGGTTCCCCTGTTCCTATTTATTCAGTTCTGAGAACGCCTCCATCTGACACCTTCTATCATACATCCAGCTGCAAAACACTGGTCATCCTCCCCGGAAATGGCTGCTGCTACTAGGTAGAGGTGCTATTCTGGGATTGCTTTGAGACCTTTTGTTTTCCTAAGAGTCTAGATTTCCAGGTTATGTCCATGTGTTCTTAGTCCTTCTCGAGCCCTTTCTTTTATGTCTTAGTTTTTTATTGCTGGTGGAACTAATTATCATGAATTCAGTGGTTTACAATAACACAGATTTATTATTTTAAATAATAAAGGTCAGAAGTCTGAAACGAGTCTTCTATGTTACCAGCCTCAGGGACATTGAACACCTCACGATGTCCAAAGCCTTGTGGGAAAATCTGAATGGCTCTCCTGGCTTTCCATGAAGACTTGCCCCTTGAGGAGCTGGTCTTGTCTCAACACTGCACAGGTCACTGCAGCTGGGACAGCAGGAACTTGTAGTGCTTGTAGCCAGGCCAACCTGCAGGAGGAGACTTTGATTATTAGAAGAACTTCAAGTCCACTGTGCCAACAATACTTCTTTGCTCCTGAGTCCAGTGCACAGAAGCAGACTGATTAAGGAAGGTGAATGAATGATATCTGGAGAATGTGCATCCTTGGTGATGATGGCAGGTCTCTCTGTGGTGGAACAGGGCAAGGGTGTTACAGTATCTTTCTTCAAAGTTTTCTGAAACTTTTTCTTCAAGGAGTTTTTTTTTTATTTTTTATTTTTGGTGGTGCTGGGGATTGAACCTAGGTACTTGTGCATGCTAGGCAAGCACTCTACCAACTGAGCCATATCCCCAGCCCCTCTCCTGGAGCTCTTGATGGTAAAATGACTTACCTCTGGAAACTGTGAAGAATAATAACTATCCATGTTTTCATGAGTCCAACCTCTGTGCAATAGACCTGGGATTCCACTGATGACAGTTGTGGCCAATGTCATTATGCACGCCAGTTCTTCATTCCTTCCTGTCTCCCTATTTGTTTGCTTCATTGTGGGTGAAGTGTATCTCCCCACCTGCTGGCTTTGGGCTCGCCTACATTATTTCTTAGTCAGGGGACGTGGGTGGGAATGAAGGTGTGCCAGTTCTGAGCCCCGGCTGCAGGAGGCCTCGTGCTTTCCTACCTCCCCTCCTGCACCTCTGCTGCTGCCTTGAGAGGGACATGGGCTGGCAAGTTCACTGATCCAGGGAGGATGGGAGACCCATGGAGTGGAGCCACTCCAGCTGTGGAATCCTGGAGTAGAGCCACCCTGGACATGCCCGGCTTAGATCAGAGACTTCCAACTCGCAGAGCCATAGAAATGGTACTGATCATTGTTTTAAGCCATTGAGTGTTATAGAAATAGTAAACTAATACAAAAGTGAAGCCGATGTTAGTGGGAAGCTAATCCATCTCATTCTCATAAACCCTCATGTATTTGAATGGGACCTCTTTAGACATCACAGGGATTCCCAGTTCATCTGTCTTTTCTCATCCATGTATGTATGTATGTGTGTGTGTGTATGTATTTGCTTTAGGTGAAGGCCTTATATTCATCTCTTCATTGCTTTCGATTACTGCCACTTGGAATCAGTTATCTCCAGCACTGTCTCCGCTGGTACCAAGAATCCTGTTTTGGTTACTTTCTGCTATTGTTGTATTCCAAGTCATGTCCAGTTACCTATAGTCTCTTAACAGAAGAGGAGCAGGTGACATGGCTGGCTGGCCATCATCACTTTCTTCTACAGCCTTTGCTTTCTGTTTTCTACATTGTGTCCAAAGAAGTACCAGTCATCATTATCCAGGGTTTGATTCAACCTCTAGCTACTAATTGTGCATCTTAGGTAAGCTCTGATCATTGCAGTGAATTTAGATTGATCTAAGCTTTTGCTTGCCCTCCTTGGGGGAGCTCCTGTAAATTCTTTACCAACACATTCTCTCCCTAGCCTTCAATAATCTTCTGTATACAATACTTACGACTTTTTATTTTTAAATACTTACAACTTTAAAGTATAATTCTTTTAAATCCTGTTTCTTCATATCTTCCTGAGCCTTATGCTGTGTTCCTACCTTCTTGAGCAGGTATGAACCACAATTAGGCATACTGATCTATTGCTGATTTATGGAATATGCCTGGAGAATCCCATGGTGTGGAATTTTCCTCTTCTGATTTCTTAGAGCACAGCTTTTGCTAGGTAGAGCATTACCTTGAGCTGAAACCCTAGAGAGCTGTGAAGTCAAAAGGCCATGATCACTGGAGTGCTTGTCCACAGCCTGTGGCTCTAGTTGGCCCCTCAGGTTACCTAACAGAGCAGAACGCTGTCCCTGCAGCAGATTTGCACTGGCTCAGGATGAATAGTCACCCCACATGCCATGTGGAGGTCCCCCTTCATCCATATCCTTCACTTCGAGAGTGTGGGTGACTCTGAGATTGCTGGAAAATAAGGGTGCTGGACATGACCCGGGTGATGCCCACTTTCTAGGTTTCCTTCTTCTGAGGCAATGCCAGCCCTGTGACCTTATCTGCTCCCACCCCCACAACATGAGATTCGTTTTGCTTCCAGCAGTGCACACAGCCTGATCCCGCAAGAAACTGTCTTCCAGTTCTGCCTGGGTTTCTCGTTCCTTCTGAGTTGCCCTTTATCACCGAGCTCAGCAGCAACACCTGTTAATGGTTGTGTCTGGTAAGGCATGGACTTTACTTTCTGTATTTTAATGGAGGATCTCAAAACCCTCATCCAGGGGTATGAGTTTATAAAGGGAAAATACTGGGCACTCTTATTATAGAGAGAGCCTTTGACAAATGGTGCTTATTCAGTTATTCTTCTGTGTATTCATTAAAACATTCTAATTGAACACTTAGGATGTGCTAGGTGCAATATAGAATGTACAAAATCAAAGAAAAACATGAACATGTCTAGGTATTGTCAGACAGAATAAGTCCCATGAAGAAAACAGGGTAAGGAGCAAGAAAGTGAAGGAAGGGAGGCAATATTTGTGACACATGACCATGGCGGGCTTCTCTGAAGAGGAGATAATGATCCGAGCCCTGGTTGACATGACGGAGTGCACTCTGTGATTACCTAGGTGAAAGTATTTCAGGCAGAGGAACCCAGAAGTGTAAATCCTCAGTCAGAAGTATGCTTGGAGGGACAGTGCTCATTCTGCATCTTCTCTGAGGAGTTGTTTAGCGTCTGCACCATGCCAGTCTTTTCTGTGTCTTAAGGAATCAAAAACCACATGCACAGTCAGCCTGCACAAAAAGGCTGTTTATTTCAAGTACACAAGCAGGCTCAAGTTGGAACACGAAGCTCCTCAGGAGCATGGCCCTCTCAGCTGCCTGCAGTCTCCTTGTCTCTTTGATGTCCACAGGGTCTCTCTTTCTTATGGTTCTGTATTACTCTGTGCATCAGTTCTACTTTCTTTTTTTTTTTTTTTTTTTTGGTACCAGGGATTGAACTCAGGGGCAATGGACCACTGGGCCACCTCCCCAGCCCTTTTTTTTTTTTTTTTTTGTATTTTATTAGAGACAGGGTCTCACTGAGTTGCTAAGTGCCTCGCCATTGCTGAGGCTGGCTTTGAACTCGCAATCCTCCTGCCTCAGCCTCCCAAGTGCTGGGATGACAGGCGTGCACCACCGTGCCCGGCTAGTTCTACTTTCTATCTGCCACCAAATACCAATCCTCTCCTTAATCTCCAATGAAAAGTCCAGATGAGACTTTCCAGCTGACTTGGTTAATTTCCATTGTCCTAGTTGCCCTCTACATGAGGCCATGGCCTTGGTCTCTGGCCTGCTGTGAGTCACATACTCAACCTATTTCAGGCCTATCTCCCAAGCAGTGGCCAGTGTTCCTAGAATGAGAAGAAGAGCATGGTGGGCTCATAAGGAACATAGCTAGCTCTCTTAATTACCAAGGTCACTTATGCTCCCTAAATGGAGACTACTGATGAAGAGGCTTCTCCGTGTTAATACGTGATGTGAACAATTCCTTCTGAGCCTGTCCATTGGTGCAGTGGCTCCACTTTTTCCTATCCTGGTGGCTGGGAGGGCCATGTCTGTAAGGCACTCTGACCACGTTTCCAGGTTACTAAGGCTGTTCATTCTGATAGAGCACTGCATTTCCTGACTTGCTCTGGCCATTTATTCCAACACTCTCACTTTACTTAGCTGGTGATCATGACAATCTTAATGAATCTATGAGATTTTCCTCGCCTACCTTTTTTTCTCCTGAGGATCAGAACCAAACATCAGGATGGATCTTACGTATAATCAAATTCATTCATTTTTTTTCTCAGTGCATGTTTAAAGAATATTTCAAAAGGCATCGAAGGTTTATAGCAGTGAAGGAAATGGCCATAATCCAGCAGCAAATTCAAGTATCAAGTCATTTAAGGGTTATGAGTGTTATAAGGGAAAATACTGGGTACTCATAGAGAGAGCCTTTGACAGAGGTGTTTATTCATTCACGCGTTTGTTTATTTACTACAACATTTTAATTGAACACTTAGCATGTGCTAGGTGTGATATAGCAATGAACAAAACCTAAATCTCCATCTCATGGAATTTACATTAAAACAAGAAAAACAATAACCCATGCAGGCTTCTCTGAAGAGGTGACCAATGATCTGAGCTCTGATTGAAGTGAGGGAGAGCACTCTGTGAGTATCTAGGTGACCTCATTTCAGACAGGGGGACCAACGAGGGCAAAATCCTAAGTCAGAAGCCACTTGGAGTGTCGGAGGAAGAGCAGGGGGTCTGGCAAGGAGTGGGTGCAGGAGGGAGGCGAGAAGAGCGTAGCTGGGGACAGCCTAGGACCAGAGCACGCAGGGCCTCCCGGGTCCTCGCAGGACATGGAGATGGCTTTGAGAGGGGCGGTGATAAAAGGGTCATCTTGGCTACCAGTGGAGACCGGATTGTATTTTTACATGAATTTACTACTATTTGTTTGAGAAATATATATGTAAACCCATATATTTTGAGACTAACAAATACTAATTGTGATCTAGGAACTGGAATGGGCTCAGTCCTAATTTTCTCTTACCCAGAAATTTTCTAGATCACTAGGCCAAACTGAAGGCAGATTTATTGGGATGAAATAACTAAACCAGGACAATTCCATTAAGAAGACCTGGTAGTGTCTTTATAATAGCTACAGTGTTGTAAACATAAAAATGGGCAAAATGACTCTACCCCTTTTAATAATATCCCAAACCCTGTTCAGCTCCCATGCGCAAACATTTTATTGGTCCTCTTGCTTTTGAGGGCATCGTGACAAGTCAAGTTCAGTCTTGGTTATTCATCACAGTCACCTTCCGTCCAGGGGTTTGTGGGAAGATGCAACAGTGGGCCTGGGAGGAAAGAAGACTTCCCTGCGGCACCTGCCCACACCGCGCATGCGGTGTTAAGGTGAGGGGTTAAGGTGAGGCCTCCAGAGTGGGTCTTGGCCAGGTGTTAGGTGAAGAACCAGCAAAATGATTCATTTTATTAAAAAAAAAAAAAAGAAACAAGTGCATGACCAAAACCAAAAATGCTTCATGAATGTAAGTTTTTTTCCCCTGTCCACGCTATGTTTTAAAAAATGTTTTTATTAGTGCATTATAGTTATAGAAAATAGTGGGGTTCATTATGATGTACTTAATTTTTTTTAAAGGGCTGCCAAATGTCATATTGGGCAGAGTGATGAGTTTTCTTTTAAATAAGTTACTAAAGGAATTGTCTTACTGCCATTAGCTGGGGGACAATTCAATAAAACCACAGGCAGGAGGCAGAAAAGCTACAGACATTAAAGGCCTATCATTTTATAAATAGTTGTTGATTTAATGACTCCTTAGATTGTGCATTTTCTTTCATTTTGGTTTTCTCCTGGAGGCATGGCTAAGTTTCATTAAAGGTTTTCAAACAGGGGCTAGATTGATATTTGATAGAATTTTTAAAGAGGCAATGGCAAATATGGAAAGAATGAGTGGGTCAGATGACCTCTAAGGTTTACTTCCACCCTAAGATTTAATGACTATAGGATAGAATCTTGAATTTGAAGTCCATAGGTCTTGAGCTCTTCTTTCTATAATTGAGTCACCTGGAGATTCAAAATTGATCTGTAGAATGGCTCTAGATTTTCTTTGTGAGTTTGAGCAAAGCAGTATTTCTTTTGAGAGAAGAATGTGTCAGGCTTTGAGCATCAGAAAATGTGTGAGAGAAAAAAATTCCAAGACAGCAGCTTTCCAAAAAAACTGGGATGATAAAGATATTCGACATCTGTGCTGTTGCATTCAATAGTCACTACACTTAAAGGAAGCATTCAAAATGTAGCTTGTTTGATGGAGGAACTGATTTTTATTTTTAGATAATTTTAATGTATCTAAATTTAAATTTACAGAACCAAATGTGGATGGTGGCTCATCTACTGGGCCGCACAGTTCAAATTCAGGCTGAATAGTTCAATACTAAAAATTACACAGAAGGATTAAATCTGCAAACATTTCTATTTTACCCAAAGTCAAGTAAGCATGGTTATTTATTCATATCCTATATCGAGTCCTGGTATGCATATCCCAGGACTGTACAGCACATAAGTATACATTTTACACGTCTCTATGTCTGCCTGTTCTTAGGCATCTATTGTCTATTTAATGTTTTCCAAAGCACATTTTGCAGTGGGTGAGAGAGGGGAAATACAAAACCTAAGACAGAAAAAAACTTGATGAAAATTCTTAGTGTGAGTTCCAAAGATAAAGTTGTCATGGTCTCTTTGGAAAAGAAAATATATTTAAAAAAATGGGCATAGTGGAGGATGAATAACCTACTTGTTTAGTTTTTGACACCTCATTAGGGCAAATCATCTGCAGTGGCACCTGGGAATGCATTCGGAAAATTGAAATCAGATGCTCCCTAGAAACAATGGCGCTTCCTCCAATTCAAGATTTCAAAACAATTTCCAGGCCCTTCGATCTTTGCTAACACTTTGTGTGCTGCAATATATAGACAAGGGTAAGAATACATTGTTTGGAAAAGTTGAGTCCTGGGTTTCTTTTTATAACTCTGTAATAACTTTGAGGAGTGATAGCTTTTAAAGAGGGGATAGTAGGAAAGCATTAAAAGGCAGAGTGGGGTTGGTAACAGTTGGTATGGAGCTATGGTATTAGTTTAGTAGGTAGAGGGAGAAATAAGATGATTAGAAATTTTAATAGAGCAAAGGATTAATTTCTTCCTTTATCTCCACTGAATATGCCATTATGCAAGGAAACTTAATTTTAAACCCAAATCATTGCAGTTTTCAAAGTTTCTCTCCGGTACTTGACTCTCCTCAAAGGTCAATGTTGTACTGCCACTTTGGACTTTAAATGACTCCTCATTGCTTGAAAAGTCAAGATATATTCCATGAATATCTGCTTCTCGTAATTGTCCCCTGAAGTAAGCCCAATAGCAAAAGACATGAATTTGAACCCTGGGAAACCCAGGTAGTGGCTTGAAGCAGACTGCAGCAAACAAGGCACTCTTTAGAAGCCTCAAATCTTAAAAATGTACATGTGATTTTCACATCAAAATAATTCTGCATTTCCTTCCCTGATTACAAACATGTTTTAAAATACTCTCAGGAACAAAAAAGTAAGCATTAACAAAAATGTTTCCAGCCTGAACCTCTGTTTCAATGGGTGGTTGGTTTATGTGTTCAGTATTATTATATTGTCTCTATCCATTGAAGAAAATTGGGTACAATTGAAGAGCAGTGAAATGATGGGCTAGACTTGCCACGTGACTTCTCAGCTGCTACTTCCCATAATCTAGATTAAGTAAGTAGGTCAATAAATAAAAACAGCATTTTTTCTTCTTCATTTTTACTGGCATTTTATCAGGGTAATCTCTGGAGAGAGGGGGTCAAATGCTGCTGGAGAGGTGTGATGGGTAAGGACCTCAGCTGCTCTGGGTGGACGTTTTGATGAGAGGGCCCTTCCTACAGGCCACCATGGGAGCATGATAGGTGGATTGGAAGTGTTTCTGTTTTCTGAGTTGAACCTCTTCTACAGCTTCAAGAAAGCTCTTCTCAGGAGCTTCACAGAAAAAAAGCTGATGTTTTGGATCTTGTATTTTAGCACTGGTTATTTCTTTCTTTCTTTTCTTTCTTAAATTTGTTCTTTTTAGTTTTACATGACAGTAGAATATATTTTGACACATTGATACAAACATGGAATATATCTTATTCTAATTAGGATCTCAGTCTTGTGGGTGTACATGATGTGGGGATTCATTGTGGTGTACTCATTTATGAACAGAGGAAAGTGATGTCAGATTCATTTCACTGTCTTTCCTAGTCCCATTCCCCCATCCCTTCCCTTCATTTCCCTTTGTCCAATCCACTGAACTTCTATTTTTCCCCTCCCAACCCTAGTTATATGTTAGCATCCACGCATCAGAGAGAACCTTTAATCTTTTTTTTTTTTTGGGGGGGGGAGGGGATTGGCTTATTTCACTTAGCATGATAGTTTCCAGATCCATCCATTTAAGGACTGGTCATTTAAATCAGATCAAAATGAACCAATAGTCTTAACTCTTAGTTCCTGTGATATACTTTCTTATTTTGCTCTCAAATTTAATTTTTTCTTTACATTTTCAAATTTCCATATTAAGGTTTACAATTTTTCTCAAGACACCATATGTACCTGGTTAAAACAACCTGTGTGCTCAATCATTACCTGGGAGTGGTCCGTTGGAAAGGTGATTTGACAGACACGTTAGGATGTGTTTTTCAGAATACAGACCCTGGATCTCTTAGCCAAATGGCTCTTTTCTCTCCATGACAGAAAAGCTGCTATTGGACATGCTATGAAGACTTGTCTGCTTGAGCCGTGGTTGCATATCTTAGGCCTGGTTAGGTCACTGTGGTTGCAATATTAGGACTTTGCAGGGGTTGCAGCCAGGCTGACCTTGGAGAGGAGCTTGTTACTAACCAGGGCTATGCCAAGCCCACTGGGTTGTTGTGCCTGCATTGCTCATGACCCCATTAGACAAGAACAGGCTGGCCACAGAAGGAGGAGGATGTATTCACAGAGCAACTCGTCTAAGCCTTCATCAAAGGTTTCTCAAACTCTCTCCCAAAAGGAGCTCCTGGTTAAAAAAACCCCCTCATTTCTAGAAACTCTGAAGAATAATGACAGCTGGTACACATGGTACAAAATATGCTAAACAACTTGGAGATCCCCTTCTCTTGATGCTTTCTCCTGGAGCCCTCTGTCCTTTGACACCCATGTAGGCTTCAGGTAGAAGGGAAGTGGGGAAGTGACTTCCTCTACCGATGCCAATGACCCCTCTTATTTTCTAGCTCTTTTCTCCCTCCTGCACTTCTTCTTTTTTTTTCTCCTGTACTTCTTCATGCCTAAACCAGGGTCCTAAGCTGCCTCCTTCCTTTCTCTCCTACAGCCTCCTCCATAGGCCTTCTTGGCTTCAGCTTCCTCAGTTCATGCCAATCAACTGACATTTCCATATCCATTTTCTGTCACCCAGAGGAAGTTTTCAAAGTGATTTCCCCTTCCACTGAAGGTGTCTCTATGCACTCATTTTTTTTTGTCATCTTGTTTGTTCAACCAAATTGCCTGTTTTTATTACCCCATCAAACACAATGAGAAAATCAAGTGGCAAGCGCTTCATTCTCTTTGAATAAAAGAGTGAATTCCAGTGCATTCATTGTCCCTAATGGCCTGGGGTCTGACAGCCGCCACTCCAGCAGTTTTGTCTTCATTGATTTGACTCCACACTGGCTTTTCTATTCAATTTTCCAGTTGACCCTAGAGCCACTGAAAGACTCACTGATCTTTTAAAAAAATTTTCTGTAAGAGCCTTTAATGAGGAAGTAGCTAAGATGGCGGCTGGCTGAGAGCCAAGAGGAGGCGTTTACTTGTTTATACCTGACCTTAATGAATTTGACTAAGAATCTTTCTATGCCACACCTATACACGTGTATGCTTAATGGGTGAAGAGTATTTAACCAGGCCGCTGGGGGCAGCAGATAGAGAGAGAAAGGAGAGAAGAAGAAGCAAGAATAAAGAAACCACTCATTCCCAGTCTGCCTCCGATTTCTTTCCCGCAGTATCGTTGCTGTAGACGGCAACAATTTTCCTCATCAGTTATTTTCCATTCAAGTACACTGCAAATTGATGTTTTCACAGATGACTGCCATTAAAATGATTAAATATTGAACATGTATTTGTTCAGCCGGCTGTAATGAAGAACCTTATACTGAGTCTTTCAATATGTCTTTGGAACACATTGAATTATGCTATTTGGAGCTTTAGTTTGATAAGGACAGCTTTTATATTTGGTCTCTATTTTTGACCTAAAGTATATCTGAAAATATCTACATCAAGAAGTTTTATCAAATACCTCTTGTTACACGAGTTTTAGCTCTTAATGCACTGCTGACATTGACTTAAAGTCCAATGGGGGATTCTACTGTCATGTGTATCTAAGAAAGAAAAAAAAAGATGGAAAAAAAAAGTCCTGTGTGTGGGGGATAGGTGTTTTTTTTAATGCGTTGCTTTCCTTGTATAGACTTTTGCAAAAACTGCTGTCATTTTAGGTAGAGAATTATGACAACTTTTCATGATTGATTTACCTATTGTTGCAAAAATGATTTTTCATGTATGTATTGCTGACAGATTTCTTATAGATATTAAAACTGAGTCCATTTGTTATCTATTTAGCTTCTGATGGACATCTTAGTTGCTTCCAGTTTGGGGCAATTTTACAAACTTCTCTAACTGTTCATATGTAAGCTTTTGTGTAGACCGTTTTCCACTTAACTTGGGTAAATCCCAAGGACTGTGATTATTGCAAAATATAGTGAGTCTATGTTTATTTTTGTAAGGAACTGCCAAACTGTCTTCCATTTGCATTGTACCATGCAAATGGTACATTTGCTGTACCACTTTGCATTCCCACCAGCGGTAATGAGAGCTCTTGTGCTCCATGCCTCGCTGCACTTGGTGCTCTTCAAAGGAGAGGAAAATTTCATAAGTCAGAATCTTGGAAAGGAAAGGCATTCGCCAGGTGCAGTAGCACACACCTATGATTCCAGGGACTCCGGAGGCTGAGGCAGGAGGATCCCAAGTTCAAGGCCAGCCTGGGCAACTTAGTGAGACCCTGTCTCAAAATTTAAAAAGAAGCGGGGGAATCTAAATCAATGACAGAGTGCCCCTGAGTTTAATTCCCAGTACCTCCAAAAGAGAGAAAGAAAATTAGAAAGAAAGAAAGAAAGACAGGACAAACATTAGAAAAGAAATAAATGAAAGTAAAATATAACCTTTCCTTTTAATTTTTCTTTACTTAATAGATAATTGCTCCCAAATAATAATTGGTTGATTATATTATGTGAATAGATGAAATAAATGGTAGCAATGTGACAAGAGACAGGTGAGAGGAATTGCAAATACATGGTGAAAAGGTACCTGAACTCTCTGTGAAGTGGTTAATTCAGTGTTAGTGTTAATTCAGTGCAGACTTTGCTGCTAACATTCACTGCGAGGTCCAGGGAAACCATAATGCTTTTTGGTTATTTATTTATTTATTTAATTTGTTATACATGCTTTCAGAGTGCAATTCCTTTCATATTACATATAAAGAGCACAGTTTTCCAAGTCACTGGTTTTACACAAAGTATTTTCACACCATTTGAGTTTTTATACATGCACTTAGTGTACTGATGACCAACTCATTCTGCCATTATTCCTATCCCTAGTCCCCTCCCCTCTACTCCATCCCCTTTGTTCTATTTAACATTTCTTCATTCCTCTCATCCCCCCTCCCTTGCCACTATAATTCAGTGCTGTCATAGCAAAGGAATCATTTGACCTTTGGTTTTTTGGGATTAGCTGACTTCACCTAGCATTATTTTCTCCAACTCCATCCATTTACCTGCAAATGTCATGATTTTATTCTCTTTTAGTGCTGAGTAGTGTTCCATTGTGTATATATACACCAAAGTTTCCCTATCCATTCATCTATTGATGGGCATTGGGAATGTTTCCACAATCTAGCTATCGTGAATTGTGCTTCTATAAACATTGATGTGGCTGTGTCCCTGTAGTAAGCTGTTTTTAAATCCTTTGGGTATAGACCGAGGAGTGGGATAGCTGGGTCGAATGGTGGTTCCATTCCAAGTTTTCCTAGGAATCTCCATACTGTTTTCCAGATTGGCTGCACCAATTTGCAGCCCCACCAGCAATGTATGAGTGTGCCCTTTTCTCCACAACCTTGCCAGCATTTACTGTTGTGTTTTTGATAGCTGCCATTCTGACTGGTGTGAGATGAAATCTTAGAGTAGTTTTGATTTGCATTTCTCTAATTGCTAGAGATGTTGAACATTTTTTCATATATTTGTTGATTGATTGTATATCATCTTCTGAGAAGTGTCTATTCAGTTCCTTAGCCCATTTATTGATTGGGTTGTTTGTTTTTTTGGTGTAAAGGTTTTTGAGAGCTTTATATATCCTTGAAGTTAATGTTCTGTCTGATGTGCTTGTGGTAAAAACCTCACTGAGTGTTTCTTTTGCTGAGAAGAACCTTTTTAGTTTGAATGCATCCCATTTATTAATTCTTGGTTTTAATTCTTGTACTATAGGGATATTATTGAGGAAGTTGGAGCCTAATCCAACATGACGGAGATTTGGGCCTACTTTTTCTTCTATTAGGTGCAAGGTCTCTGGTTTAATTCCTAGGTCCTTATTCCACTTTGAGTTGAGTTTTGTGCATGGAGAGAGATATAGGTTTAATTTCATTTATTACATAAGTATTTCCAGTTTTCCCAACACCATTTGTTGAAGAGGCTGTCTTTTCTCCAGTGTATGTTTTTGGCACCTTTGTCTATATAAGATAACTGTAGATGTGTGGGTTAGTCTCTGTGTACTATTGGTCTACTGGTCCATTTTGGTGCCAATACCATGCTGTTTTAGTTACTATTACTTTGTAATACAATTTAAGGTCTGGAATAGTAATGCCATCAGCTTCACTCTTCTTGCTAAGAATTGCTTTGGCTATTCTGGGTCTCTTAATTTTCCAGATGAATTTCATGATTTCTTTTTCTATCTCTATGAGGAATTTTATTGGGATTTTGATTGGGATTGCATTGAAATTGTATAATGCTTTTGGTAGAATAGTCATTTTGACAATATTAGTTCTACCTATCCATGAACAAGGTAGAACTTTCCATCTTCTAAGATCTTCCTTAATTTCTTTAGTGTGCTGTAGACGCATTGTACAGGTCTTTCACTTCTTTTGTTAAGTTGATTCCCAAGTATTTTATTTTATTTATTTTTGAGATTATGGTAAATGGGGTGGATTTCCTAGTTTTTCTTTCTGAGGATTTGTCGCTGATGTACAGAAATGCCTTAGATTTATGGGTATTGATCCAGCCACTTGCTGAATTCGTTTATTAGTTCTAGAAGATTTCTGGTGGAATTTTTTGGATCTTCTATGTATAGAATCATATTGTCTGCAAATAGTTATAATTTGAGTTTTTCTTTTCTTATCCGTATCCCTTTTATTTCTTTCATCTGTCTAATTACACTGGCTAGGGTTTCAAGAACTATGTTAAATAGTAGTGGCAAAAGAGGGCATCACTGTCTTGTTTCAGTTTTTAGAGGGAATGTTTTCAACTTTTCTCCATTTAGGATGATGTTGGCCTGGGGCTTAGCATAGATGGCCTTTACGATGTTGAGGTATGTTCCTGTTATCCCTATTTTTTCTAGTGTTTTGAACATGGAGGGGTGCTGTATCTTGTCAAATGCTTACTCTGTGTCAATTGAGATGATCATATGATTTTTATCTTTAAGTCTATTGATGTAGTGAATTACACATTTATTGATTTCCTTATGTTGAACCAAACTTGCATCCCTGGAATGAATCCCACTTGATCGTGATGTACTATTTTTTGGATATGTTTTTGTATTCAATTTGCCAGAAATTTTGCATCTATATTCATTAGAGATATTGGTCTGAAGTTTTCTTTCTTTGATTTGTCTCTACCTGGTTTTGGAATGAGGGTGATTCCAATGAGTCTGGAAGGGTTTCCTCTTTTTCTATTTCATGGAATAGTTTGAGAAGTATTGGTGTTAGTTCTTTAAAGGTTTTGTAGAACTCAGCTGTATATCCATCTAGTCCTGGGCTTTTCTTGGTTGGTAGGTTTTTGATGGTGTCCTCTATTTTTTTTTTTTTTTTTTGCCTGAAATTGATCTATTTAAATTGTGTATATCATCCTGATTTAGTTTGGGTATATCATATGTTTCTAGAAATTTGTCGATGCCTTCATTATTTTCTATTTTTATTGGAGTATAGATTTTCAAAATAATTTCTAATTATCTTCTGTATTTCCATAGTGTTCATCATGATGTTTCCTTTTTCATCACAGATAATGATAATTTGAGTTTTTTCTCTCCTTTTCTTAGTTAGCATAGCTAATGGTTTATCAATTTTACTTATTTTTTCAAAGAACCAACTTTTGGTTCTGTCAATTTTTTCAATTGTGTTTTTTGTTTCAATCTCATTGATTTCAGCTCTGATTTTAATTATTTCCTGTCTTCTACTGCTTTTGGGGTTGATTTGTTCTTCTTTTTCTAGGGCTTTGAGGTGTAATGTTAATTCATTTATTTGTTGACCTTTTCTTCTTTGAAGGAATGAACTCCATGCGATGAATTTTCCTCTTAGTACTGCCTTCATAGTGTCTCAGAGATTTTTTGTTATGTTGTATCGGTGTTCTCATTTACCTCTAAGAGGTTTTTAATCTCCTTCTTGATGTCTTCTGCAACCCATTGTTCATTCAGTAGCATATTATTTAGTCTCCAGGTGTTGGAGTAGGTTTTGTTTCTTATTTTATCATTGATTTCTAATTTCATTCCATTATGATCTGATAGGATGCAGGGTAGTATTTCTACTTTTTTATATTTGCTTAGAGTTGCTTTATGGCATAATATATGGTCTATTTTAGAGAATGATCCATGTGCTGCTGAGAAGAAAGTGTACTTACTCATTGATGGATAATATACTCTATAAATATCAGTTAAATCTAAGCTATTGATTGTATTATTCAGTTCTACAGTTTTTTTTGTTTAGCTTTTGTTTGGAAGATCTATCCAGTGATGAAAGTGGTGTGGTAAAGTAACCTAGAATTATTGTGTTGTGGTCTGTTTGGCTCTTGAACTTGAGAAGAGTTTGTCTGATGAACATGGATGCTCTGTTATTTGAGGCATATATATTTATGACAATTATTTGTTGTTGATGTATGCTTCCCTTAAGCAGTATGAAATGTCCATCCTTATCTCTTTTGATTACCTTTGGCTTGAAGTCTACTTTGTTTGATATGAGGATGGAAACCCCTGCTTGCTTACGTAGTCTGTGTGAATGGTATATTTTATCCCATCCTTTCACCTTCAGTCTGTGGGTGTCTTTTCCTATGAGATGTATCTCTTGAAGACAGCATATTGTTGGGTCTTTTTTTTTTTTTTTTTTTTAATCCAATCTGTCAGCCTATATCTTTTAATTGGTGAGTTTAGGCCATTAATATTCAGGGTTATTATTGAGATATGATTTGTATTACCAGTCATTTTAAATTAAATTAAATTAAATTAAATTTTTGGTATTTAGCTTAACTTGATTTCTCCTATGGTTAGTTTTACTTTACTGTAGTTCTTCCCTTTGCAGATTTTCATTGTTGTTTTTTAATTCTTCCTTGTGGAATATTTTGCCAAGAATGTTTTGTAGTGCCGGCTTTCTTGTTATGAATTCTTTTAGCTTTTGTTTATCATGGAAGGTTTTTATTTCATCATCAAATCTAAAGCTTAATTTTGCTGGATATAAGATTCTTGGTTGGCATCCCTTATCTTTTTTTTTTTTTTTAAATTTATTTACTTATTCATCATGCACAAGTATAGTATCTTTTTACATACAACTGCTTGTATACAATACAGCCTGGTATATGTTGTTCTAGGCTCTCCTTGCTTTGAGGATCTGGGTTGAAAAATCTGCTGAGATGCGAATTGGTTTTCCTTTATAGGTTATCTGATTTTTCTCTCTTATGTCCTTTAAAATTCTATCCTTATTTTGTATGCTAGGCATTTTCATTATAATGTGCCTTGGTTTAGATCTGTTGTAATTTTGTACATTTGGCATCCTATATGATTCTTGTATTTGGTTTTCAAACTTGTTCTTCTTGTTTGGGAAATTTTCTGATATTATTTCATTGAAGAGATTTTGCATTCCTTTGGATTGATTCTCTGCACCTTCCTCAATTCCAATAAATCTTATATTCGGTCTTTTGATGGTATCCCATAATTCTTGGATATTTTGTTCTTGGTTTCTTACCACCTTCACTGTGTGGTCAACTTTATTTTCAATATTATATATTTTGTCCTCATTGTCTGAGGTCCTATTTCCAAGTGGTCCAATCTATTGGTGATACTATCTATTGAGTTTTTAAAATGGCCTATTGTTTCTTTCATTTCAAGTATTTCTGTTTGTTTTTTTCTCAGACTCTTTATCTCTTTCTTGAAGTAATCTTTTACTACCTGTATTTTTTCTCTTATCTCTTTGTTGTAGAGATTAATTTTTGCCTGTATCTGCTCACTTAGGTCATTTTTAAAATCCCGAATCTTTTTAATTATGTATATTTGGAACTCTTTTTCCAACATTTCACCTACCGTGCTTTCTATTTATTCTATTGCTGTAGTATCTTGGTTTGTTTTGGGCATTTTCCTCCCTTGTTTTTTTCATGATATTTATGTGTTTTCCTCTTTTGTAGTGTAAGTCTGAGGTATTACTGCTTCTGTTCTATTGTCTTATAGCATTCCTACAGGTTACCCGATGCCTCACTTTTAAGGGAAAGATCAACATTACAGCATTCAAAGTACCCAACGTATTGCCATATATCAGTTAGTTTCTATTTTTATATTTACAATTTTGACACTTTAAACATAAATGACGAGATCAATTACCTTCTACCATTTAGTCAGTATTTTTGTGTGGTTAGTCACAGTATCTAATGGTAGAAGGGGAGACTTAGGGGTTGGCTAAGACATTTGTGAGGTAGGATGTGAGAAAATAGAAGTATTAGATTATTTGACTAGTGATAGGGTAACCATGGGAATTAGTTTGTTAGTAGGAGAAACAAAAGATAGGTATCCCCATGTAATACTCCTTGTTCCTGGGCCCCGGGCCTGTTCCCTGACCTGCACGCAGAGGCGGCGACTACCTATGGTCCGGAGTGGGCGGACAGAGCTAGGGATGCATGCAGGCAGGCTGGGGCTTGTTCCCCCGGTGGCCCCAGTGGCTATATCATTTTTTAAAAAAAATTTTTAGGAAGTAATATGTTCAAATGTTAAGAGAAGAGAGAAAATTAAAGTTACATTTTACAAAAGAATCATTTGCATGCTATTAAATCGACAGTTTGTAAGTAGAAATACATTTCTGGTTGATAATATTTTAAAAATGTGTATATATATATGTGTATATATGTACATATCTATATTTGGTGAGGTTGACACTTAAAAAATGTAGAATACTTAGTCAAAGAGGTCAATATGCATCTTTAAAATGTCACAGCTAACAAGCAACTGGGTAGAACCAGATAGGTCTCCAGTAATAACTTTTGGTTCATAGGTACAAAACTGCTTAAGATACTGAAGATACTATCTGAAATATATATATATATATATATACATATATATATATGATTCATGAATTTATACATATATACATTTCAGACTGACTGAGACAAATGTTTAGTAAAAGATGTATAAAATATAAGAGCATATTATAAGGACAAATGGGGAGAAAGCGTTCAGAGGAGGTAGACCTTGCTGCTATTCAGGCAGCCATGATGGTCTCCATTTCAGCGAGAGGTGAGGCCATCTGTTGAGAATGAGAATGTGAGGGAGGCTGGGAGGGGTCCAATAAGGGGGCAAAGAGTTTTCCACTGCTGAACCAGCTCCAGGGAAACCATATATATATCTATATAGTTTTTTTGAAAGAAATATTAAGATAGAAAATAGAAGTTTTGTTTTACCAAAAAACCTCAGTACATTATCAAATTGTAAGCAGAAATACATTTCTTGTTGACTCCATAAACCAAGATGAAGAAACTAGTTTTGAGTCATGAGGTGGCAGTTAGACTGAAACACGAGGCTGAGATACCTGGACAGGTGTGTTATGGAGCATGCCCTGTAGACAATGGGTTTGGATCCCAGTGGAGAGAGCGGCAGGTTGGAAAGCAGGGTGAAGAGCCATGCTAAGAGTAAGAAATGGTGAATTAGGCAAAAAGAATTGGAAGAGGTTGGAACATGGATCGAGTGCAACCCAGTCCCCTTTGGATGTTGGTGTCATATAGTTTCTTTGCACATCAAGTTTTGCCAAAATGTACACTCCAGAGTGACTCTGGGGTGACAGATGGCAAAGTGAAAGAAAGGCTCACAAAGCTCCTCTGAGAGGAGTGAGGACGTGGATTTCTTTGTAATAAACAGTGGTAGAAACTACATTGCTTATATGGTCATTTCATTGCTTATTATAAAATACAGTTGACCAAGACTCGCCACAACTGCATTCATGAGACATGCCACAGTGACTTCCCACTGGCATTTGGTCTCAGGATAAAAAATTTCAAAAGCTCAGACAGCAAAAAGTAAAGAACAAAATTTGGATTTTAATAGCTACTCAAAATTATAAAGCATATTAAGGGAGAATTCAGGAGAATCGAGCCTTCTTATTGGACAGTGTAGAATTCAAAAAAGGCCAGATTTTTTTGAAATATTTATTTTTTAGTTGTAGTTGGACACAATACCTTTATTTTATTTATTTACTTTTACATGGTGCTGAGGATCGAACCCAGGGCCATGCACATGCTAGGTGAGCACTCTACTGCTGAGCCCCAACCCCAGCCCGAAAGGCCAGATCTTTCCACCTGCTGGGAAGGAAAGCTTGTCCTTCAATGGCTGTCCATCACTGCTGGTTGTCAAATCTGAAATGTTGAAATCGACAAGATGAGAGATAGGTGATAAGAAAAAAGGAACAACCACAGACTCAATAAAAATGATCTGCTGGATGCCTTGAAAAAGTTTGACCTTCTAGAAATAAGTGTGGTGATACCAAATCACTAATTGTCACACCTGCTATTTTTTAAAGTGGGATGCCAATATAAAACCCAGAAATGCTGTGTTTGGTAGGGTGGCCACAAGCAAATACCACAGACCGGGTGGTTTAAGAAACAGAAATTTATTTCCTCACAGTGGTGGGGGTGGGGAGTCCATGATAAGGTGCTGCATGGTTGGTTTCTCCTGAGGTCTCTCTCCTTGGTGCGCAGATGGCCGCTTCTCCCTTGTCCTCACGTGGTCCGTCCTGTGTGTGTGCACTGGCTGGCATCTCACAGTGTGTCCCAATCTCTTCTTATAAGGACACCAGTCAGATTAGATTATGGCTCAGCTACATGACCTCATTTTGACCTAAATCACCTCTTAACAGATCTAATCTCTAGATGCAGTTTTATTCTTAGGTGCTAGGGGTTAGGACTTCAACTTGTGAATTTTGGAGTGGTACAATTTTGCGCGCAACAAGTACACGTAATGATATTTCTGGGGGCAGGTAAGGTGCTATTACCTCCACCTAGGGACATTTTGGGAGGAAGTTACACTTTTTTATTTCTCCAAATCTAAGTGGACATGGCCTTAAGATTCTGGGGATGATGTTTGAATGGACTCCTGAAAGACCAGCTACAGTCTCTTCACTGACTGTCAGCATTTATTGAATGTCAGGTGCTGTTTAGGCTCCAGGGATAAAGAGGCGAATAAGACGGAGACACTCTCTGTTTTGATCTTTATTCCAGCGGTGATTATGTTCAGCAAAGAAACCAATAAAGAGGGCAAATTCAGATAATGATAGCCACCATGGAGCTCCTTTTCAATTTAAATTTGCTATTTTAATTTAAATGGCCACATGTGGCTCCTGGTAACTGTATTGGAAGTGGGTGGATGCAGAATGTATTTTGGAGGTGAAGTTGACAGACTTGCTGATTTTGAAGAGGCCAAGGAAGAGGAGGAGAGAGGAGTTGCCAAACGAAGGCAAAGGGTTTGGGTGTGCATCTCAGCCAGAGGGCAGCTTGGTGAGAAGGGATGGCTCAGCAGCAGGCTGTTCAGAGACTGCATCAGGGTCTCACCACTTGTCTGTAAAAATCACGTGTGGGACTGCAGGAAACAAGGCAGGTTGTGAAGAGAGCCACTTGGAAAGACTTCTGGTTTTGTTTCCAGTGCAATCAACGAGGAGGTCCTTAAAGGCTGGGGCTAGAAAAATTATGCAGTCATGTTTGTGTTTTGTATCTCTAAAGTGCCATTGTGCAGAATGGACCCAAGGAGGGGGAACAGGAGGGAAAGAGGCTGTTGGAGAGCCCTGCGATGAACATCTTCATGCTCCTTGGGGATGGCTCTGAGAGGTTTCTGGAGGGACCTGTATGCAGGAGTAGGGTTTCTGGTTTGCAGGGTGGTATGACAGTTGACTTTATGTGTCAGCTTTTTAATTGTCCAGATGTTTGGTCAAACATTATTCTGGATAAGACGAACTTTTAAATTGGTAGACATTGAGTAAAGCAGATCACCATCCACAATGGGGGTGGGCCTCATGTACCTCACCAAGGGCCCTAGCCAAATGAAGACGGACCTCTTCTGAGCAAGAAGGAATTCTGCTAGCAGACAGCTTTTGAACTCTTTCCTCCATCTCCAACCTGATGGTCTCCTCGATCACATTGTGAACTCTCATCCTGCACAATTCTGTGAACCAGATCTTTTTTTTCCCCCCACTTTCTTTATGACTGACTGCACCCACATTACACCAGCTATTCCCAGAGTCACGGCATCTCCACACCCCATCACCCTGGGCATCACCAGCTTTACCATTGTTGCTAGGCTATTGGTGATGAAGACTAGCTTTTATATATATACATATATGCATATATATATATATATAATTTGATTTAATTTGTTATACATGCTTTTAGAGTGCAATTCCTTTCATATTACATATAAAGAGCACAGTTTTCCAAGTCATTGGTTTTACACAAAGTATTTTCATACCATTTGAGCTTTTATACATGCACTTAGTATATTGATGTCCAACTCCTTCTGCTGTTGTTTCTATCCTCTTGCCCCTTTCCCTCCCCTCCCCCTTTTTGCTATTTAACATTCCTTTATTCCTCTCATCCCCCCTCCCTTGCCACTATAATTCAGTATCATCATAGCAAAGGAATCAGTTAACCTTTGGTTTTCTGGGATTGGCTGACTTCGCTTAGCATTATTTTTAAGATCATTATCTTTAAGATATCTTCATCTGTCTCTTTCTCCATCCTGTTGTTTCCATTTCTCTGGAGAACCCTGATGCATACTGGTGGTGGCACATACTTATTTTTGCTCTCAGACCGACTGCACCCACATTACACCAGCTATTCCCCGAGTCATGGCCTCTCCACACCCCATCACCCTGGGCATCACCAGCTTTACCATTGTTGCTAGGCTATTGGTGATGAAGACTAGCTTATTCTTCTTTGAAATTGCATTTCTTTAGTAACTAATATGATTAAGGCTTCTCCATACAGCATTGCCACTTCATAACTGTTGCCTGTCCCTTCCTTCCAACTGGGGCTCCTGGCATTTTGTTGATTTGCAAAAGCTCATCTTCTCATTAATCCCTTGTTGATTTTAGGTATTATGGATACATACCAATCTCTCTCTTCTTTCTGTTATCTTTACCCATGGCAACCTTCAGTGTATACAATTTCTCCAAATTGGTGTGAAAAGTGAATGAATTTTTAGCCAATGAGTTATGATTTTGTGTCACAGGTCAAAGATAACATCCTATGTTTTTTCTGTTAATTTTATAGTTTTTCCTTTCAACTTTAGGTCTTTTATCCATCTGGAGTCCACATTTGTACATTTTACATAAGATTCAGTTTTGCTTTGGTCCATATGGTGAACCAGTTCCTTTAAGACAATCCTCTTTCATTTTTTTGTCCTAATTTCAATGACATTATTTTCATCATCAGCTCTCTGAGTCCTCTGTTCTGTCTATAACTGTGCTAATAATGCATCTTGAAAAAAATCACAGTGGTTGTGTAGTATGTGTTCATATATGATAAAGGAAGTCCTTCCTCCATAATTTTTTCTAAGTTTGTTTTCCTGGAAAAACACAATAAGTCTTCCATATTTATTGTGGAGTAAGTTTATTGAGTTTCTTAAAACTTATCCTAAAATTTTGATTGAAATTATGAGTTATATTATGGATTAATTTGGGAAGAATTGACTTTAAAAAATAATCTCGGCCGGGCGCGGTGGCGCACGCCTGTAATCCCAGCACTTTGGGAGGCTGAGGCAGGAGGATCGCGAGTTCAAAGCCAGTCTCAGCAATGGCGAGGCACTTAGCAACTCAGTGAGACCCTGTCTCCAAATAAAATACAAAAAAGGGCTGGGGATGTGGCCCAGTGGTCGAGTGCCCCTGAGTTCGATCCCCGGTACCACTAAATAAATAAATAAATAAATAAATAAAAATCTCAAATTATCTTATTCTAGAACATTAAATGTTTGTCCCTTTACTCAGGTCATCATTGTTTTGTATTTTATGAACATTAAAAGATTTATCTAGCCAGGCACGGTGGTGCACGCCTGTCATCCCAGCACTTAGGAGGCTAAGGCAGGAGGATTGCGAAGTCAAAGCCAGCCTCAGCAATGGTGAGGCATGTAGCAACTCAGTGAGACCCTGTCTCTAAATAAAAATACAAAAAAGGGCTGGGGATGTGACTCAGTGGTTGAGTGCCCTGAGTTCAATCCCCGGTACCAAAAAGAAAAAAAAAAAAAAAAGTTTTTCTATAGATGTCTTGAATATTTTCAAAACCCATTTTTTTTGATATTCTGATAGATATTTCAAACAACAATATTAAAAAATTTTTGGAAAAGATCATTATTTTTCTAAGTGGATATTTTATAAAGGCTCATTGATTTTTCTAAGTGGATCTTTTATCTGATAATCTATAATTTTTAAAGAATGATAGTTTTATCTTCCATGCTAATGTGTAGATCTTTTCTTCATTTTTTTCCTGTTATAGTCATGAAGAAAATCTTATTTTAAGTATAGTGGAAACCCTGGGCATTATTTTTTTTTTAAATTCCTGATCTTAAGGATATTGATGCATTAAAATTTCTCTGTGGAATAACTTTGTAGGGCTGGGGATGTACCTCAGCAGTAGAGATTTGCATAGTAAGTGTAAGGTCCTAGGTTCAACCTCCAGCACTGCAAAAAACAAAACAAACACACAAAGAATAACTTTGTAAGAAGATGTGGTGATGTAGGCTGTAATTCCTTCTACTTCAGAGGCTAGGGCAGGAGAACTTTGAGGTCAGACTGGGCAATTTAGCTAGAACTTGTCTCAAAAATAAGATAAAAAGGGTTGGGGGTATAGCTCAGTAGTAGAGCACTTACCTAGCAATATTGGAAAAAAAAAAAAAAAAAAACCCAAACCACAAACTTTATTTTGTAGGTGTTTTGAATGTAACTTTTACCAAGTACATTCATATTATCACAGGTATACTGTGATAAAAACCAACCAATCAACTAACAAACCAACCAACCAACCAACCAATCAACCAACTAAACAAACAATGTGCAAATGCTACCCACAGCAGACTAGGCTTCTGTGGAATGAGAAAGACTTGAGGGCAATTGTCCTCTAATTAGTGACAGCTTGGAATGTTGTGTCATGTTGTGTCAAGAAAGCTCTGTTCTGTGGAGAGGGGACAAGAGTGACCACAGATCTGTGCAGAGCCTTCCACACCTTCTGCATGTATGTGACAAGTAATGATTCCCTTGTAGATCACTGGTTAGAACTGGTCACATGGTACTGCTTGGTAACACAAGGGTTAAGATGTCAGTCTCCTGCACATCTGTGAGAAGTTTCCTGTTTTCACCAGTTTGGGTTCAACACTAGCAATGTTACCATACCATGTAAAGTAACCATCTATCAGTTCCTAGTTTTAAATCAGAAATATGTGTTGACATTCACCAAAATGCTTTTCTGCCTATAATATGATTTTCAGCTCTAGTCTATTGATGTGGTAATTACCTTCTTAGATTCTCTGATGCTTATATTCCTGGGACAAAGTCTGTCTTATCATTCTGTGCTGTTTATATGCTGTTGGACATATTAACTAATGCTTCCTTCAGTTGTGATGTTTGCATACACGTTCATACTTAAAACGAATCTGATTTTTTTTTTTTTTTTCCCTTATGTTATCCTTCTTTGGTTTTAGACTCAAGATTATCTTCTACTTTTTTCCCCATTTTCTGGAACAATTTGCATGAAGGAGAATTTAATTAACTCTTCCCTGAAAATCATGTAAAATCATCTGGACAGGATTTTTTTTCCCTAGGGACTTAACAATTTCAACTAGGTTTTCAAATTTATGTATATATGGTTTTACATAATGCTTGGAAAAATTACTACATTTCATTCCTATATTTTATTTTCATTTTCTTTCTCTATCCTTGACAGTTTTTGTTAGAGGTTTACTTAGCTTACTAATCACTTAAAAGAAATAGGCTGTATTCTTTCCAGCCCTCAAATCATTCCCTTACACACAGTTGAGGCAACCTTAAGTACCCCCAAAGTTCCTGGAATCCACAGCTTCTTCTCTATTATGATTTGGTTATGAAATTCCCCAATCCAAAACTTGTGTGTTATCCAATGTTGCAATGTTCAGAGGTGCAATGATCTTAGATTATAAAATGTGTTACCTAGTCAGTGAATTAATCCATTTGATGGATTAATAATTTTAAAGAACTACTCTACTGTGTGGTAACTTTAGGCTTGTGGATCATGGATAGAGGAGGTAGGCCACTGGGGACTTGCCTTTGGGGATTAAATCTTGTCCCCCTGACTCTTTGCTCTATCTCTTTGCTGCCCAGCTGTTTTGAGCTGAGTAGCTTTTCTCCACCATGCCTGTCCACCATGATGCTCTGCCTTATCATTTCCAGAGCAATGGAGTTAGTCATGAACTCAGAACTCTGAAACTGTGAGCCCAAAATAAACGTTTTGTTATGGTTTAGATACTAGGTGTCCCCAAAAAGCTCATGTGTGAAACAATGCAAGAAAGTTTAGATGTAAAATGATGGGGTTATGAGAGTTTTAACCTAATCAGCGTGTTAATCTCCTTATGAGATTAACTGGATGGTAACCATAGGCAGGTAGGGTGTGTCTGGAGGGGATGGGCCCCTGCAGACGTGCCTTTGGGGTATATATTTTGTCCTTGTTGTGAGGACCTCTCTCTTTCTGCTTCCTGGTGCCATGTCCTGAGTTGCTTCCCTCCACCATACCATTTTGCCACAATGCTTTGCCTTACCTCAGGCCCCAGGAATGGAGTTGGCCCTCTATAGACTGAGACCTCTGAAACCATGAGCCTTTTCCTCCTCTTAAAATTGTTCTTGTCAGCCGGGTGCAGTGGCGCACACCTATAATCCCAGCACTTTGGGAGGCTGAGGCAGGAGGATCGCAAGTTCAAAGCCAGCCTCAGCAATGGCGAGGCACTTAGCAACTTAGTGAGACCCTGTCTCTAAAGAAAATTCCAAAAAAGGGCTGGGGATGTGACTCAGTGGTCGAGTGCCTCTGAGTTCATTCCCCGGAACCACCAAAAAAAAAAAAAAAAAAAAAAATTGTTCTTGTCATGTCTTTTGGTCATATCAGCAAAAAAACTGACTAAAATACTTTTCCTCCTCTAAGTTGTTATCTTCAGGTGTTTTGGTCACAGAGACAAAAGCTGACTAACATACTCTCAATTCTCTGGTTTCTTCAGGGTTGATTTTTGTAGGGTGTCAGCAGCCAAAGATGAGTTGCCATCTTTTGAGAAGCTGGAAACCAAGAATTCCTTGTATGCAGGAGCCTTCTTTCATATGAAGAAGCAGACTTTTAATCTAGACACAGATGCTTGATAGTCACAGAAGAACTTTAGAAAAGACATCTCCTTATGCCTCAATGTTCACATCTGCAAAACAAGGTAGTGGAACTTCATTAGGTGATAGTTACAGACTCTCTAAGTTCCAAGTATATTTACAGCTGAATTCATGTGATGGTTTGAGTTCAGGAAGCATTCACTCTTCTGTCTATCTCATTTAGGAGTACTTCCTCACTTCTCCGATGTTGGGCTTGGACTTGTGACTTGTGTTCAGTAGAGGGTTAGTGGACATGATGCTTGCGGAGGCCTTGCATCCCTGTGTGGTTTGGCTTGGCTTGGTAACTCGCTGATTTTCCACGAGATATATAGCCCCAGTGTCATGGTTTGAGTATGAAGTATTCCCCGAAGGCTCTTTGGTTGAAGATTTGGTCCCCAGTGCAGCAATGTTCAAAGGTGAGGATGTGGGGAAGTGATGAATCATGAGGGTCCTGACCTCATCAATGGATAAATCCAGTGAGGGATTCATAGGTGATGGAATATTGGGGGTGGTGGAAACTGCAGGAGTGGAACCTAGCTGGAGGGAGTGGGTCTTTGGAGGTTGCCCTTGGGGACTATATCATGTTCCTGGTCCTTTTTCTCTGTCTGCTTCCTGGCTGCCATGAACTAAGCAGCTTTCCTCTGCCTTGCCCTTCCCTTCTGCCTTTCTTTGAAAACCTAATTGAAATGGGTAAGTCCCTAGAGAAAAGTCCTGTCCAGGGGATTTTATAGGATGATGGTTTACAGATGATGTTCTGCTTTGCTTCAGGCCCAAAGCAATGGAGCTGACTGACCTTGGACTGAAATCTCTGAAGCTCTGAGTCGAAATCAATCTTTCTTCCATTAAGTTATTTATGTCAGTATTTGATCACAGACACAGAAGGCTGAATAACACACTTCTACTCCTCAAGCACATGCCTCAGAATGAACCCTTGTACACCAGACCTGAACCTCAAATCTAGCCTATAACTAAGCCTAGCCATTGATGCAGACCCATCCAATTTGGATTAGTCAAGCTGAAAGGCTATAAATGTGAGAATAAATGCTCAGTTTAGTAAACTAATGATTTGAGGGATGGTTTGTTACACAGCATCACTGTGGTCATAGCTGACTAATATAGTTAGTTGAATCAGTGGTTTTCAAATTATGTTCAAACAGAATATTAACGTTTTCAAAGTTGGATTCAGGTCCTTTTATTTCAAAATCAAAGAAAGTGGATTCCCTATAATCTCTCTCTCTCTTCTCTTCTTTAATTTTTCTCTTCTCCTTTAATTTTTTAAAAACTCAGAAATAGATATAATAGACAGACTTTAATGTTTTTACTCCTTAAAATAAGAAGAAAGTAGCTTTCATTTAAAAAGTAGTTTTTTTTTTTTTTTATACATGAGAAAGTGTATTCATGGTGGTCACTTTATTGTGCATAGAGGCAATGTAAGTCATATTTTGTGCTGGGAAAGTTATTTATAGATTGCATAATAGTAGAGACTTACAAATATTTTATGATGTTGGCGAATACTTGTTGGCTGCCTTCTTGGCTTTTATTTCCCTAATTTCTATTGGTATAAATGGAATTTCGGAAGAAACTCTCATCAGTCTCAACTTAGGGATCTCATATGTGACCCAGACAAAACCCATTTGTACATTCCATTAAGGAATTAGTTCAAACTTTGGTATGTGTCCTACAATCTGTGTGAATGGGAGGATTTTTCTGGGAATTTTGGAAATTATCTTTTGCTCTAGAACCCCCAAAAGTATAATTAGTGAAAGAAATCAGTTATAAAAGAATATATTGTATAATTCCATTTAAGTGAAATGCCCGGAATAGGCAAATCTATAGAGTCAGGAAGTTGATTGTGTTTGGGGTGAGGAAGGGAGTGACTTCTAATGTTGGTGGTTGCCTTGTTGACTTTTAACATTATGGGTATAGGGTTTCCTTAAGGTGATGAACATGTTTCAAAGACAATTGTGGTGATGATTACAAAATCCTGCAAATATGCTATAAACCTCTGGCTTTTATGCTAATTAGGTGAGTTGTGCAATATGAAAGGTGTTAGAAAATTGTGGTAGGGACCAGGGGTTTCCTGGGGAGGAGATGCACTTGTTATGTGACATGTGGGTGATGAGTGAGGCAGTTTCATGGAGGATAAGAGTCACCTCAGGAAGCATGGAAAAGGATTTCCATGTCACACTTGGCACGAGGACATCCTTATTAACCTTGTTTGAGAGTGAGTTATCCCAATTTACCCATCTTCATATGTCTGGGTTGTGTAGGAATACATGGCACCTGAAGACCAAACAATTCTCATGCCTTCACTTCTGAATGATACTTCCATACACATGAGTTTTGCAGCTGGATGGTATTTCTTTTGTTTTCCCCATAACCTTATATTTTATATTTCCAAGCCAATGTTTGGTTTCTGAGTATCCTCTCATACCTTCTTGAAGAATTACCTGGTGCATGCTTCCTGTTCACTCCATAGTGGCTTTTTAAAGTAGGTCCTGATCAATTAAAATTTAATAATTTAATAGTCACAAGACACAGACATAGTCTCCTGTCTGCATCCACACCATTTGACAATGGCTTCATGGAAATCCAATGTTCTTTAATTACAAAAATTATCTCCAAGGTATAGACACGGGTCTTTTCTCTAGAAATTCTGCGATGCACTAAAATGTGAAAATTATACTAGAAGCTCTGTCTACTGGATGGTTAACTGAGAAATGGAAATCAACGAATGAGAAACACTTGGGCAACAATTTCCAGAGAGAAACTCAATAAGCTGATGGAAAAGAAGAAAATCATCCGCCTTTGTAAGAGAAAACCCTCTTTTTAAGATGCTGTGATGAAATGCTGAGAAGGACACACAGAGGTGAAAGCTGATTTTCCCTGAAGCACGCATTATACATGCAAAGCCAAAATTCTTTCAACAAGATTAATAAGTGCTATTCATGGCATTCCTAGGGCAGACCAGCAGCGTGAAGAACAGGGAATGCAGCTGCAAAATCCTCTGCAGTCTTTAGAGGAGCTTGAGCTGCAGATTGGCCCAGGAGGAACTCTGGTTGTCTTTTGTGGTAAGGAAACAAATTGAGTAGGGTCACATTATAAATCATAAATCATTTCTAGGCAGATCTGGTGGCTAATCAAATGACTATGTTGTTAATGAAAGACCTTTCTTGAGAATATCTCACTTTTTTAAAACCAGCATCTGTTAGGAAGGTAAAAAAGTCAGACCTCTTTCATTTTTTCTTTTTACGGAGAGGGGGATTGAACTCAGGGTCACAGACATACCAGGCAAGTGCTCCATCACTGAGCTCCAACCTCCAGAGAGCTCCTTTCTGAGAGGTATAAACCGAGGATGGGCCAATGTGGCGTCAGATGAACAGTCAAAAGTCACAGACACAAGCAAAGAACCATAGCAGCTCTTGCTTCCTTTCTACTCTGATTAGTGATTAAATTTTAATTCATAATTTTATTGAAAAAATTGGAATTAATTTCTAATTCCAGCAAATAATGTGGATGAAATCAGGGCCCAGGGACTCAGAAGCTTTTGGTTTCCACTTCCCTGCTTTCCGCTGCTATGACTGTAGGCAATTCTTTCCACTTCTCTAGGATTCAGTTTCCTTATCCATATAAGGTCTGGGCTTTAAGATCCCCAAATGCCTTCAACTTCATGATTTTATGATTTATGAATCTTGGGTTTCAGAGCTGGCTGACTCACTGATGATTTATCCGAGAAAAATAATAATATTATTGACTCTCAAATGAGAGACTAATATTTCCTGTGGGCAAAAAATTAATTTTTAGCTATCACTAATGTCAAACCAAAGAAAATATCCTGACTCCAATAAGAAATTTAAAGAGTCTGCCTAAAGATAAATGGCTAGGAATTAGCATTGTGTGAGTTCCCACAATTAACTTAAACTCCACATAGGAATCCTTTTTAATTTATTAAAAAATTCTGTGTTTCCTTTCCCTTTCCAAACCAAATAGTCTCAAAGAAATGAAAATATGCTTAAGGAGCGTACTTAGCTAGCAGCTACTGGATTGTATTTTCCTACTAATATTGTCTAACTCTTAACTGATGAAACCAATATTACAAAGTGGTAATAACATACTGTTACATGCTGACTCTCAGTTTGTACTTTTTGTTTAATTTCCAAGGAGAAAATGAACCATTAGACACTTGGAATGTACGCCTTAAATACCTTGGACAAACTACATAGATTTTCTCGAGGCCTTTACATAACCAAAATGACCACCTAGCCGCAGTTGTTTAGATTCTAGATGGAACCAATGTGTTAAAAACTGCAGTGCATGTTTTAGGAATTTACTAAGGAGGATGCTTTTGGCATGTAAAGAACAACTACAAAGGTGAACTTAAGGAAGAAAGGTGACTTAAGTAATAAAGCAAGTCTGGAGAGGGCAGGACTCAGGGACTACACAACCTAGACCTCTGGCTTTGCTCTGTTATTCTTTCTGCTCCCTCATGATCAATTCCATCCTCATTTTGCACTCTGACATCCGAGTTTCAGACTCTCTCTCCTGCGTTCCATTCTGGAGCACAGATCTTAGTCCCTGCAACACGGCAAACACGCAACAGAATAAAAAGCACGAGATCTGCTGGTGTGCATGAGGCTTGGTCACGTGTTCTAAGTGCTTTCCAGGCACCAATTTATTCACTCTTTACCACAGTCCTGGTAGGCAGCGTGGTGCTTCTAAAAACACCGCCCTTTAAAAGATGTGAGGTCTGATTCCCTTCCTCTTGAACTTGAGCTGGACTTGTTTCTGTGAGTAGAATACAGTTACAGTGTCCACATGTGACCCTGGGGATAAATAGTCTATGCCTCCATATATATATATATATATATATATTTTTTTTTTTTTTTTCTCTCTCTCTGTCTCTCCCTTTTCCTCGCCACTCACTCTAGTACAAGCGAGCTGCCACATCCAGGAGGTCCGATGGCCCTAAGGAAAAGCTCACTTGGAGAACTGACCTCTCTAGCCTGTTGCCCTGAGGCCTGCAGATTCCCCACACCAGCCAAGATAGTCAAGCCCTGCTTGACTGCAGGCTCCTGAGGGACCTTGACCCAGAACCACCCAGCTGGTTGACTCTGGGATTCCTGATCCTTAGAAACAATGTGAGATAATAAGTGTTTGTTGTTTTAAGCTGCTAAATTTTGCATAATTTTTACAGAGCAATGGATAACTTACACAGGTAATTGCTACTTCTGTGTTTGTTTTATAGCTGAGCAAATTAAAGCCCAGGAGGGTGGAGTGGCTTGCCCTAGGTCGCATAGTTAGGGAGCTGTGAAGGCAGGGTGCAGACCCACACAGTGTGACCTCTGAGCTCATTCTTAGTCCTTCTTGTACACAGTTGTGAGTCACAGAAATCTGTGTACTGCCTAGTTTATCTGGCGGTATTTTCTGGGTTGGTGGATAACTTCTGGTGGATTATGATGAAAAATTGACACGATATTAAAGTCTTCTTAGTAACTAGTTTGTAGTTAAAAATGGTGTTTACATGTTATCTGGAATTTGTATGTTTTAAAGTCCACACCACAGAACACAGATGTGAGAGGCAGCTCCTAGCTCTTGGAAGGGTAAGGCAGTCACCGATGGTCCATCCACACACAGGGACAATTTGAATTGGAATTCTACGTAGATACAGTTTCTAGTCGCTGAAGGCATGGTAAACACAGAGTCCCACATTTGAAGCATACAACTTTATGTCTTTTGTTAAGCATGGTTCTGCTGGGTCAGGTTTTGGGAGATTTATGCCAACATTCTAAGTCAGACTTGATTATGTTACTTTTGTTCTGAATTCATGTGACAGATAATTTGAAATTCAAGAAAGCCCTGGGTTTTGATTCCTGTATCATTATTAATTCATTCTGGTAAGGTTCCTATATTATGTTTTTCCTTTCTTATTTGCGAATCTTGCAGTTTTCTACTTGGTGGTTGGAGAAAGGTCTGAAGCCTGCTTCCCCCTGAGAACACCAGGTTTCCTTACTTTCTTATTTCTGACTCCCCAGTTGGGTGAAGACCACCAGGACTGGCTGTGAGGTCATGGGCAACATGTGACCATTCCTGTTTTATGTGGGGCTTCTCCTCATTTTCTAAAGAGCCCAGGGAAGGAGAGACAATGCCTGAAGTCATTCAAAGAACGAATGACAGGGCCATCTGGAGTGGTTATCTTTCCACCTGCACTGCTGTGTGTAGTTTGATTCTGACCAAATTATTTCAGGTGGATGATTCTTACTTGGTCTTGGAGGCGGCCTAGGCAACATCTATTGGATTCCTGTATCATGGTGATTTGGTTCTCTCTTATTTCCCTAATGATTTCTGAAAAAATGGAATGGTACCTTCCTAAGACTGTAGCTCATGCTATTGATAAGTATCAGTGAAGGATAGATGGACAGGAGGATGGACAGACAGATGGAGGATAGACCCATAAAGCATGTTGAGCTTTCCTGCCAGTTTCCTTATTAGCTGTGCCGTAAGATAACAGAATCGAAAGTGTATTTTGAATTTATAAAACATGTACGATGAAAATATATTTTATTTTAAATAAAAATTGCCTGGAGAATAAAATTTATTGTCAAAAATCCCTGTGATAGGGCTGGGGTTGTGGCTCAGCGGCAGAGCGCTCGCCTCGCACGTGCGCGTCCCGGGTTCGAGCCTCAGCACCATGTAGACATAAATGCATTGCATTGTGTACAACTAAAGTAAATAAATAAATGTTTTTTTTTTTTTTTTTTTTTTTTTTTTTTGGTACCAGGGATTGAACCCAGGGGCACTCGACCATTGGGCCACATCCCCAGCCCATTTTTGTATTTTATTAGAGACAGGATCTCACTGAGTTGCTAACTGCCTTGCTATTCCTGAGGCTGGCTTTGAACTCGTGATCCTCCTGCCTCAGCCTCCCAAGTGCTGGGATTACAGGCGAGCGCCACCACGCCCGGCTATAAATAAATATTTTTAAAAAATCCCTGTGATAACCAACTTTTCAGTATTTGATCTATTAATAAAGTTTGACAGTCAACATAATTACCTATTGGTTTACTCAAAATAACACATAACTTAAAGCAGGGGCTATTTTTCTACCATTGCAGATGTCTTGTTTTAAACAATCTATTGTATTTTAATGATCTATTTCCACATATACAAATTATTTTTTTTTTGGGGGGGGTCTGGGAATAGAAAGTTGATGATTGATTTATATTTTGCCTCTGTCAAAGGATGAGAAGTTGTTTACTGCTAAGTCATAGGCAAAATACATGGCTGGCAATGGTGAGCTGCTCAAGATGTTGTTCTCCAACACCGTAGACCAAGTTGTAATGCATCAGATGAGAAATGCACAAATGAGTGTAGTCAGAGTGAGAATCAGAAGTAAAGGAAACGTTTCTATAACAAAACAATCTCAACAAAAAAAAGATGGGTTAAGGCTGGGTGAGTTTTAGCTTGTTTTGTTTGCTTTGTTTCTGTGACCAGAGGACATGATAAGAACAACGTTTAGAGGAGGAAAAGTCTATCTGGCACTCATGATTTCAGAGGTCTCAGTCCACTGATGACCAGCTCCATTGTTCTGGATCTGGAGTGAGATCCAGATCGGGCTGTGGTGGAAGAAAGCAGCTCAGGACATGGCAATAAGGAAGAAGAGAGAGCTCTTGCTCACTCGGGAGAAAATACATACCCCAAAGGCGCGCCCCCTGTGACTCACCTCCTCCATCCACGTACTACCTGTGATGGTTACCACCCAGTTAATCCATTCAGCTGGATTCGTGCACTGATCAAGTTAAGGCTCTCATAACCCAATTATTTCACCTTTAAAAATTCTTGCATTGTCTCACACATGTGCTTTCACAGCTAAAATACAACAGATGGTGACCATGGAAACCCAGTCTTGCATTCAGAATGAAGGTAAATAGACTTTGCCTGGGTCCAACCAGGTTTTGGCCAGTAAACAGAGAATCATGGCTAGTATTTTAGTAGGCTTTTCATTACTGAAGCCAAAATACCTGACAAGAACAACTTAGAGGAGGAAAAGTTTATTTTGGCTCATGGTCTCAGAAGTCTCAATCCATGGCTGGCTGACTCCATTGCTCTGGGCCTGAGAGGAGGCAGAACATCATGGTGGAAGGGCAACTCTCATTATCCAGTCTTTTCACCTCTGAACAGAGCGACATCAGGGATCATGTTTCGAACAGATGAATTTTTCAGAGGATACTTCACATCTAAGTCGTAACAGCCAAAGACTTGATTTTGATAGTATAATTTACATGTAATTTTATGCTGTAAAGGTGCTTTTCATTAATGTTTAATTGACAACAAAACCCAAGATTTACTGAATGCCTAGGGCATTTTGACACAAATTAGGCACCCAATCAGCCCACAAAGCACGCTGAGTCACACTTCTGATTTCTCTGACTTCTTCTGTAGCATCTCTTTGTCCCCCAGTCAGAGAAAGCTGTCTGCTTTTTAGGGATTTATATTATTGGGGCAAGCCCACCTGGAAAAATCTTCATATGTTAAGGCCACATGGCTTGGTAATTATGCCTGAAAAGTTATTTTTTCCAAGCAGCATAACATAATTAAGGGGTAACACTACAGCATAAAGTCATTAGGGGCAAAATTCTACCTACTGCCACTGCAAAACTAGAAAGCAGAAAATTCAAGATGTTAACTGAGGTCTAACCAGATTCAAAGCCTATCCATTTATTATATTATAGATACACTGTGCTCATGTTAAACCAAGAAAAATATGTTAGAAAATAGTTTAGCATCCTAAATAGAACATGAATAATTTCCAATGCCATGGACTAGAATATATATATATATAGATAAGTCAAAACATTGAATTCAAAAGGTAAATGTTTTATAGTATCGGGCAAATTATTGAGACTTTCTGGTCTTCGGAATGCTCGTCTGTAATACAGGGACACTGGGGTGTTTTAGGCAGGTTTTTCACCGCTGTGACCAAAAGACTTGACAAGAATAATTGCAGGAGGAATTGCAGGAGAGTTTCAGATGTCTTAGTCCATAAACGACTGACTCCATTCCTCAGGGCCTGAGGTGAGGCGGAACATCATGGTGGAAGTGTGTGGTGGAGGAAAGAGGCTCAGGACATGATGATCAGGAAGCAGAGAGAGTTCTACTTGGGCAGACAAAATATAAACCCCAAAGGCACACCCCAGTGATCTACGTCTACCAGCCACACCCCACCTACCTATGGTTAATCCCTACCAAGGGATTAATGCACTGATTAGTGTAAGACTCTCATAACCCAATTGTTTCACCTTTAAACCTTTTTGCATTGTCTCACATGTAAGTTTTTTTGGGATGCCGAACATTCAAATCATAACGTGATGACAGTACTCACTCCATAGGGTGAGCATGTATGGGAAAATATGGGAAAGTGTATATGTGATTCCTGGTGCTTACTGAATGGCCCATGTATACTAGCTGCTATACACACACAGCAGTGACCTTTACCCTATCATAACATTTACCAAGATCATGTAACTGCTTGTTAATTATCTTGTCAGCCCTCCTTTCTTGACTCTAAGTCTCATAGGAATAGGCATCCTGTGCCTTCTTCACTGTATTGTTTCTAGACTTGGGTATTGAGCTTGGCGTGCATAAGGGCACTCAGTAAATATTGGCAGAATAACTTTCAATGAAATTTCTCAACTAGTTTTAGTATGGTATGGGTCAAGCAAAACGCACTGGAGGGCTGGCTTTGGCCTGTGGCCATCCAATTTGTGATTTCTTCCAGAAAGTATGACCATGATAATTTGGCATGGAAGTTATTCAGACATGTGTTATCAATCTTCTACAGAATGGTAGAAGACTCAGTAAACATCCATTGTATGTCTAATTTTGAGCAATCGATGCTGGTGAAATTGTGACATTTCAAAAGTTCAGATGATTTAAAATATTTTCTTTCACAAACTGAAAGAATGTCAAAGTTGTTTTGTTCTATCTCCCTTTAAAATAAAAATATATTTCTTATTTTTTAAAAAAATGGTAATATCTCTTAATAGCTCCCTAGTTATGACTGATAGTGCTTTGGTCCTTTCCAAGGATGTTTCATCTGTCAGTCGTTCCCACCACCAGTCTCCCTGGTTAGAGGAGGACCATGGGGACGATGGGAAGGAGTCACTTCAAGTTAGTTCTTAGGGCCTCTATGCACTCTATTATTCCTGAAATGCAATCTCTCCCCCCACTATTTAACTTCATGGCATTTGGTACTTTGACAATATATGAAAAGAAAAAAAATTGACAACTCCAGTCAATGAATCATTTAAAATTTCCTTTGAATAAAAATCTAGCCGGGCGCCGTGGTGCACGCCTGTAATCCCAGCACTTGGGAGGCTGAGGCAGGAGGATTGTGAGTTCAAAGCCAGCCTCAGCAATGGTGAGGCACTTAGCAACTCAGTGAGACCCTGTCTCTAATAAAATACAAAAAAAGGGCTGGGGATGTGGCCCAGTGGTCGAGTGCCCCTGAGTTCAATCCCCGGTACCAAAAAAAAAAACCCAAAATCTGTAGAGCACACATCTATAATCCCAGTAGCTTGGGAGGCTGAGGAAGGAGGATTGTGAGTTCAAAGCCAGCCTCAGCAATTTAGTGAGGCCCTAAGCAACTCGCTGAGACCCTGTCTCTAAATAAAATACAAAAAAGGGCGGGGGATGTGGCTCAGTGATTGAGTGCCCCTGGGTTCAATCCCTGGTATATATACAAAAAAATCTATAGAAATGGTGAGACATTTTCCCCAAGGAATCATTAGGACCAGGGCCAGAAGTTCACAATGAAAAAAATGTTAATTCTAAAAAAGTTTACACAATCAAGTGCTACATTGTCAATAACCCAAACTTATCCTTGATATAATTAGATGTATGACTCTTTCAATTAGATTTCAATGGCTGTCTAGGAAGACTGTTAGGACATCTTAATTTGGAATTTCATTCAAAAGAATTAAAAGACCCTCTGAAAGAGCAAAAATATTGGATGGCTTTGGTTCTTGTTTTTGAAGAGGTGGTTTGGAGAAGAACAAGCACATGAAGAAAGAATACCAGTTTCAGAAACCAGATACTGGTAAAAGAGAGGGGGAAAGAACTCAGCTAGACACTGTTATATCTGTGAAACCACTTGTAGGGATTATTTTGCAACTCAAGCTGGGAATTGAGTCTGAATAAGATTCCTGTTTGGTGGTAAGCAACATAGATGTTTGGAAAATGGCTTTTGCCTTCCCTATTCAATGTCTCATGATTTTGGTGTTGAGTTTTTTGCTGTCCTTCCGAGAAAAAGTTCTGGGCAATCGTGTCCTTTCTTTCAGTTTTTAGTTAACTAGTGTAACTGCAAGTGAAAAGCTCACATTTTAGAATGTGGTTTAAATGTGGACCCAGTAAGCAAACAAGCCCAGCTTCAATCTGGATCTGGAAGAATTCAGACTATTGTGCAGCCTGCAGAAGGGGCAACTCCAAGTGTCGAGTTTTATGGTAGGGATAGTAGGGTTTGCAGATCAACTCAAATGTTCTACACTTGAATATTTATTGTCGAACTCTCTACAGTATTTTCTAAGCACCACAGAGGCATGACCCATGTCTATTTTATTATTCACCCTTATGTTCTTGGCACAGAGGAGATGCCAAGGTAAATGAACAAATGCCAAGCCCTTAGAAAAATCCCAAGAGAATCACAGGCTTCATTTTGGGGGAGAAACTATCAGAAGCATGAGTGGGAAATTAGGAGAATATTTTCTCTTCCATAGTGACCCAGAGAGTGGAGAACTGAGAGAGAGGACCTGGTCCACATGGTGTCCCTCAGCAGACCCCACAACACCTTGCACTGTACCTCCTGGCCTTGCTGCCCAGCTTTTCATCACCAAGTCCCAGTCTTTCTCCTCATCCTGGAAATCCCATTCTGAAGCTCCTACCCAACACTTAGGGTCTCTGCGTGCCCTATTGTTCCTGAAATGCAATCTCTCTACCCACTATTTAACTTCATGGTATTTGGTACTTTGACAATATATGAAAAGGAAAAAAAATAAATCGACAACTCCAGTCAATGAATCATTTAAAATTTCCATGGAATAAAAATCTATAGAACACATACCTATAATCCCAGTAGCTGGGGAGGCTGAGGCAGAAGGATTTTGAACCCACAGCTCCAGACCATAAATCCATTTCTGCCTCACAGTGGATGGATGAGACAGGTGGGGCCGGTGGCAGGAGGTAATGCTCAGTCCCTGGGTCCTGCAAGAGTGCGCCTGGGAAGTGCCTGTGGTATTTTCTAGCAGAGTTGTGAGACAGATGTACAGGTACAGGACTCTGTGGCTCAGAAGGGAGGTTCTGGGATGAGTCAATATGCTTGGGGGTTGTCATAATAGTGAGGTTACGAGAAAGGATGAGATCCCTTGGAGAACACTCGGAGAGCAAAGGAAAGAGGCTGTTGGCTCTATTAGGAAAGCTGGCTGGCCAAGAGGAAATAAAGGTGTCCTTCTTTTCCCTCCAACACTAAGACCACACAGGAAGAGTTTGCAGCCAAAAGACCTTTGTTGCAGATGTAACTTCTACCTCCCAGGCATCAGCCTAGGGAAACAAGGTCGAGGGACCTCATGGTGTCTTTCTGACTCCCTCTCACTGCAAGTACCGTGTCCCCAGCCTCCCGCGGTTTCACCCACCTCTTCCATGAAGCCTATGAGGGTTTTGAGGAGTGCTCAGAAACTGGTCGTTTTTTTCATCACAAGCAGCCCACCATTTTTTCTCTGTTCTTCCCTGGTCACCTGGGTTCCTGCAGCACGAGTGGACACGGGATCATGTCCAAGCCACAGGACAGCTTTCTGCAAGCTCCAGGCCTGGGGACTTCCTGTGATGATCTGAACCCTAGTCACCAGAAAGCTTTCAGGGTGCAGAGAACAATAGGAGGAATCCCCTTTTATTGCTTTTTGCTAATTTTTGCTCAGAGATTGATAATTAGAAGATTTATACATTTTGAACTAATAACTGATAATGTAGGCCTGGTACTCATTACTGATATCAAACTCAAATTCTGTAAGAGGACTTTTGAGGTTCCCAGAAGCAAGTCATTCATCCAAAGAGAAGCCCTGTTCCACATGCTTGTATCGAAAAGATGCATATACCACAGTGACACAGCCACATCAATGTTTATATCAGCTCTATTCACAATAGCTAAACTATGGAACCAAAGTAGATGCCCTCAACAGATGGATGAATAAAGAAAATGTGGTAAATATGCAGATGAACATTGCTCATCCTTAAAGAAGAATGAAATTACGGTATTTGCAGGTAAATGGATGGAACTAGAGAATATCATGCTAAATGAAATAAGCCAATCCCCCAATCCAAAAGCCAAATGTTTTCTCTGATAAGTGGATTCTGGTGCATAGTGGGGCAGTGAGATAGGGAAGAATGAAGGAACTTTGGTTTGTGTAGAGGGGAGTGAGGGGAGGGGTGGGGTTTTGGGGATGGGAAGAATGGTAGAATGAGACAGACATTATTACCCTGTGTACATGTAGGAATACACTACTGGAGTGACTCAGAACCATGTACAACCAGAAGAATGAGAAATTGTGCTCCATTTATGTACAAATGATCAATGCGTTCTACTGTAAAACAATAAAAAAAAAGAATAATGCATAAATGAAGACAATGAAAGCTCAACAGCTGCTGACCTAGGACACTCTTCCCATACGTGGCTCCCTAGAGTGACAGCTGATCTTTTCCCTTTACTTTTTCCTGGGGCAGGACGATTTAGGCAACCCATGGTAGAGAGGGCCTGAGGCTGAAAGACAAATTTCTAGGTGATTTATTGCAGGGGTTCTTGGTCCTGCCTGCACATTGAACTTTGCAGAAATACTAATAATGCCTGCAACTCACCCGCAGTGATTCTGACATTATTCATCTCAGGGGCAGCTGGAGCACTGGGACTTCTTAAGGCTTTTGTGTAGCCCAAAAAGATGGTCTCTGGGGAATCACTTTCAATGTTTACAAAATGGGCTGTAAGTCCCCTCTCTCTGAAATGTAGCTTTCAGATGTATGAGATCTCCAAAGCATGTGCTCAAACTGAGTTACGGAAATATAGTTATGGAAATCCAGGACTTACTAGGTGCATTTAGACCATGGAGATAGAAGGAAGATACATGTTATGGTGATCTGGAATGCCTCCTAAAGCTCATGTGTTAAAGACTTGGTCCCTGATGCAGGGATGTTGAGGGCCGGGACATTTGGAAGGCAGCTATGCTCACCACTATACCACCAACGCCACCCGGGCCGGGACATTTGGGAAGGGAATGGATTGTGAGAACTGTAAATCTCCTCAGTGGATTAATCCATTTGGTAGATTAATGATTTGAATGGACTACTGGGAGGAGGTGAAACTGTATACAGGTGGGCATGGTGGAGGAAGTAGGTCACGGGGGATGTGCCCTTGGAGACTATATCTTGTCCCTGGCCCCTTCCTCTCTCTCTCTTCCCTTGTCTCCCTACTGCCACGAGTTGAGTAGCTTTCCTCTGCCATGCCCTTCTGCCATGATCTTCGGCCTCGCCTTGGGCCCAGAGCAATAGAACCAGTTGACCATGAACTAGTATTTCTGAAACCATGAACCAAATAAACTTTCCCTCTTCTAAGTTATTCTTGTCAGGTATTTTGTTCACGGGGACAAAAATCTAACATAATGAAGTTTCAAAAGTATGAAAGTTTTTTATATCCTTTTCCTCATGGAGATGGAGTGTTACCTTTATGGGAGGGAATGGAATTAAGAACCACCTGGAGGAGATACTATAATATTGGGTTGGGGTAGACAACACCACCAATAGAATTTTTGTGGTTTTTTAAAAAATTAATTTAGCTAAGAGGAGGTGAGATCTAGTTTCTACTCAAGGACTCTCAGCCACTGCAAAGCCAATAAGACCTGAGATTCTGTGAGCCAAATTGATCCCTGTTGCCTCCATCAAAGGTGTCCCCTCAAAGTCCATGGTGACTACATGAAGAGGTGAGATGAACAAAGGCACTAATTATACAGTTTAACTTAAATTTTGTGTCTTAGACTCCCTTGAAAGATGTCTTCACTGTCAATACTGACTCAGACACTTACCACTGTCAATCAAGGAGTCTCCAGAAAATTATCTTTAAGGTGTTAGAGACAATATGATATTTTAACCCCCCACCTACATTATAACTGGCCTGTCATTAGCCTAGCTACTGAGGAAGGATTAATTGCCTGAGCTCAAAAACAAAATAAATCAGGCTGGGCGTGGTGGTGCACGCCTGTAATCCCAGCACTTGGGAGGCTGAGGCAGGAGGATTACGAATTCAAAGCCAGCCTCAGCAATGGCGAGACACTTAGCAACTCAGTGAGACCCTGTCTCTAATAAAATACAAAAAAGGGCTGGGGATGTGGCCCAATGGTCGAGTGCCCTTGAGTTCAATCCCCAGTACACAAACAACAACAAAAACAACAACAACAATAACAACAAAACAAAATAAACCAGAAAAAAAAAAAAAAAAACACTGCAGTGTTAAAAAAAAAAAAGGAGAGACAAATAGTAGAACTATGGCATGAAGCTTTTGAGTAGAATTATAAATCCAATTTATTTATCCAAGAAGAAGAAAAATCCACAGGAATGAAAATGACAATTAGTCTAGATGACAGAAAATGAGGTTAAGAAACAAAGAAGCTGGTGCCAATGAAGGATCTCCACAGCAGTTAGGAAGCAAGGGCCCTCCATGGTAGATGGCACCAAGTTATGTTGGTTACAAAATCAATGCAACGCTGGGCCACCGTGAAAAGTGCAATTCCTTTGGAATCAAGAAGTTAGGGCATCTTGAGTAGTAGTGGTGATTTGTTTTGTTTTGTTTTGTTTTGTTTTCAACCCTTGAGAGAGTCAGTCTGATGTGGAGGGGTGGCTTTCTGCTGAGCATATGTAGCATGGTTACACTCCACACAGCGTGGCTATGAGACATGAGTTGAGTAGCTTTCCTTTCTTTTGGCCACTTAGTATTCCAGTACTTCCTCACTGATCGTATTTTTGTTTCTTCCTTTACATTCTAACATCAAAATCTTGCTACCCTAGGAAAAGGGAGAGCCATGAGTATTAGATTTAAGGAAAGCATGCACCAAGTGCTATATCCAAGCAGCTCAGGCATTTATGAAGTTGCATTGGACATTGACTTTCGGCCTTGAGCACTTTCAACTTCCCTGTCTCCCTGACATCAGGAATAATGTCGGAATTGAAACATTATTTTCTACAGAGGATGACTTGAGTTTCTAGGATGCTAATTTGGGATGAGGACATGTTCCTGGTTGAAGACTGTTTCTCCCAGTGCCATCTCAAATGCAGTGGCTTCATGGTGTGTTTAAAGGGCCAACCCCTGCATTGATGTCCACACAAAGAGACCATTTTCTTAGTCTTTGCTAAGTCAAGGACTGTGCAGCATGTTGGCGTGTGCTTAGAATTTGAAGGAAATCAACCAGCCTGGCCTCACCCTCCTGTAACACAGATTCATGCAGTTTGTCCCCTGAAGCCCCATGGGCAATCTCTGAAAAAAAAAAAAAAAAACTATCTGATTAGCAGTCATGAAGCTCTACAATTTTCCATGCTATCTGGAACAGAAGTGCAAATGGAACGAGCTAACATAGCCACTGTTTTTCTCTGAGAGCAAGAGAGGCAATGAGAGTTTATCGAAGGCTTATCTAAATGATAATTTTACATGGGAGGAGCCATAGGATAAAAAAGCATGGACTGGTGATATTTAAAAGCTAAAACTCCTGGGATAGAATCTGGGTGTTATTATATTGATGTCTATTGCAACAAATTTATGTAGTTTCCTTTAAAAGTTTAGTCTAAATATCATACCTGATGTATAATACACTATGTGTGTGTATATATATCCACACACTTACATGCATATATCATACATGTATACACAATATATAAAAGCTACATGTTAAAGGGCATAGATATAGCATGCATATATAGAAATATAAAGAACCTTTTAATATCTGTATCCTTGTTCTATTTCTCTATACTTACATATAGTCTTTCTTTTGAGAGAAAACAATCTTGATGAGGCCAACGGATGGTGAGTTAAGTGTAGATTCTTGCCATTCAGCTTTCGATATCCAGACATTTTGGGAGAAGGAGGAAGAGAGGGAAATGGGAAATACTGGGGAAAGAAATTGACCAAATTAGGTTATGTGCATGGACAAAACAATGCATAAAAATGAATCCTCCTACTATGTATAATTATAAAGGACCAATAAAAATAATTTAAAAACAGATCCGGAAATTAACTCTTCTCATGGTGAGGATATATATGGAAAGAAAGATGACTACTTTTGAATACATTGTCCACTCAGTAGTTGCCCTGTAAAAAAACGTTGGTTGTAAAAAAATGTTGTTTGTAAAGGCAATTGAAAAAGAAAAACAAAACAAAACACCAGTCAGTGATAGTAGCTGAATCAATCTGCTGAAACTTCACAGTGACCTTTTTGCAAATCAGAGTCTTGCTGGCATTGAGGGTGATGTGGAAGAACGTTAGTTAGTCGGTGAAGAACATCAGCTTAGCTGTTTTCAGTCCTGAGGAAAAAACCAAAGGTTGAATGATCTCTTTGATATGAAGATAATAACTTATAAAGGCAAGGGAGTGGGGATGAGAGGAACAAAAGAACTTTAAATAGAACAAAGAGGGGGAAGGGAGGGGAGGGGACAAGGGGATAGGAATAATGGTAGAATGAGTTATCCATGATTACCCAAAATACATGTATGAAGACACAATTGTTGTAAAAATTCTTTATATAAAACCAGCTACTTGAAAAATTGTGCTCTTTATATGTAATATGAAATGGAATGTACTCTGCAAACATGTATAACAAGTTAGAATAATAAAAAATTTTAAAAAAGAATAGCAAAACTACTCCTTGATATTTCTTTCCCTTGCTTCTCTTTTAAAACAAAATTTCCTTCTCTTTGGAGGAAGTTTAAGGTTGCTGGGAGCTGTGTTTATTGCTAACTTCGAATTACGACATCGCCTCTCACCTTGGCAATTGTAATTGTCTCATGGTATTTGAAAACAACACGCTGAGTGAAAAAAGCCAAAACACCCTACAGGGCATGATTCCATTTATATGAAGCATTAGAACAGTCAAGTCCATAGACACAGCAAGGCTCGTGGTTGCCGTGGGCTGGGAGGAAGGAGAGGTGAGGAGTGGGCTGCTAATTGATAGGAAGTCCCCCCTTGGGTGATGACAATGGTCTGGGTCTGCAGCTGTGTGAGTGTACTGAAAACCACCAAGTTGTGCACTCGAAAGGCTGGCTTTTATGGCTCGTGAACTATGTCTAAATAAAGGTGTTATTATAAAAGGGAGGTCCTCAGTCCTGCACTGTGGCCATTCTGCTCTCCATTCCAGGGGAGGGTGTGTGCCTGGGGCTGGGCCTCTGCCCTCCCACCTCCTCAGTATACTGGGTTCTACCTGGATCCTTCCTCTCCAGAATGGCCTTTTCCTCTAGCATTTAAAATTGTCCTTTTGTGCAAACACTCTGCATGTGACAGACAGGTAGCTAGAGGAAAGTGGGAATTGGATCTTCCTGAACCTTGTCTCCGTCTCTTAGTTTACAGCTTACCTCTCAGGGCCTTTTGGCCTCCCTCTCTCTGCTCCAAGGAGACTCCTACCTCAAGACCCAGATGGTTCTACGGTGTCAAAATCCCAGGGCTCCTTGCCTGGGCTCTCTGCACATGTTGGACCCACTCTCCACTGGGCTGGAAGAGCCTCCCCGGATTCTGACATGCTGTTCTAACACAGTCTCTTCTTCGACTTCTCCTGCTGTGTTCATTTTTCTTTTCAACACTTATAATTTCTTTGTGGTTCAAAATTTAAAAAAAAAAACTTTTTACATATACTTTAAAAGTAATCACATAATAACTTTTAACATAATTTTCTATTATCCCCTTTTCTAGCTTTTTACGTTTAAAACATATACAGAACATTATCATTATCTATAGTTACCTAAGTGCAACAGCACACCAGAACTTATTTCTCCTAACTATAATTTAGTACTTATTAACCACTGCTTTTTTTTTTTTTTTTTTTTTTTTTTTGTATCAGGGATTGAACCTAGGGGCACTTAACCACTGAGCCACATCTCCAGCCCCTTCTTATATTTTATTTAGAGACAGGGTCCCACTAATTTGCTGAGGCTGACTTTGAACTTGCAGTTCTCCTGCCTCATCCTCCTGAGCTGCTGGGATTACAGGCTGTGCCACCATGCTCAGCTTGACGAACCTTTTCCCACTCCTCATCCCCCCTCTCCAAGCCTCTGGTAACCATTATTCTGCTCTTGACTTCTATGAGATTAACTTTATGAGAGTTCACATATATTGAGATCATGTTATAGTTACCTTTCTGTGCCTGGATTATTTTACTTCACATAATGTTCTATCCATTTTGGTGAAATGGACAGGATTTCACTCTTTTTTATGGTTGAATAGTATTCCATTGTGTAGACATACTACATTTTCCTTAGTCATTCATTAGTTGATGGACAGTTAGATTGTTTCCATTTCTTGGCTATTGTGAGCAGTGCCGCATGAACATGGGCGAGCAGATGTCTCTCTGACATACTGATTTAATTTTCTTTGGATACATACCCAGTAGTGGATTGCAGGATCATATGGTAGTTCTTTTTTTTTTTTTTTTTTTTTTTTTTGTGGTGCTGGGGATTGAACTCAGGGGCACTCGACCACTGGGCCACATCCCCAGACCTTTTTTGTATTTTATTTAGAGACAGGGTCTCACTGAGTTGCCAAGTGCCTCGCCATTGCTGAGGCTGGCTTTGAACTCACGATCCTCCTGCCTCAGCCTCCCAAAGTGCTGGGATTACAGGCGTGCGCCACCGCGCCTGGCCATATGGTAGTTCTATTTTCAATTTTTTTGATCCTCCACGTTGTTTTCCATAGTTGCTCTATTAACTTACATTCCCAGTAGTAGTGTGCAAGTGGAATCTAAAAAAAGCTTATCTCATGGAAGTTGAGAAGAGAATGGTGGTTACCAGAGGCTGGTGGGTGGGTAGGGGAAGAGGAAATGGGGAGAGATTGAGTAACGTGTATAGTTGCAGTTAGCTGGGAGTTAGAGGTCCTGGTGTGCTGGTGCACAGTAGGGTGACTGTAGGTAACAATAATGCATTGTACACTTCAGAAAACTTGAAGAAAGAATTTTGAATGTCTTAACCATAAAGAAATTATGAATGTTTGAAGAGACAGATATGTTTAATCTGACAAACATTATGCAATGTATATATGTGTCAAAACATTGCATGGTGCCTCATTAATATGTATAATGTTTATGCTTTTGTGTATTAGTTGAAAATAAATTAAAAACAAAACAAACAAAAGAGCCATCAGAAGGTTCTCCAAGGAGGGGTTGATGCCGTCAGCCAGTCTCTGTGCTGCCTCTGTCAATGCACCTTTTGGACAGACTTAGATGAGACTGTTTTCCCTGATTGAATCTAGATGTTATCAGAGTGCCAGGTGCACATGGCACAGCACCAGGTCACTTGTGTAAGGAAATTGTTCCCTATGAGGAAAGAAGTTTTCCCTTGGCAGGGTTTGGTCATCTCTGGGAGCATTGCCCACTCTGTCCCTGAGTGCTTTGGGTGAACTATCTTGATACTAGACGCAAGTTGGGTTTTCTGTCTAGACCATGCAGAGGAGGTCTCTGAGACTCTCAGAAATGACTTGTGGATTTGGGTTTTGAACTCCAGGGCAGGGAGAAACTCTTATATAGTTAATGTGCTGGATTTTTAGTTTCTGGAAAGTTATTTTGGTGACTGTGTTACTGTTAAAGAATCATTGCCTGGTTTGTTGACTTATAATTCATGCATCACCAACTGGCTGGAGTGTCAGGGATACACATGAAAGTGACTTTAAAATACTGGCCAATCAGCTTAAATGTTTAGAATATCTGACATCATTGTTTAACTGAGAGAAGTGTACTCATGACAAGTACCATTGGGTGTGTTTGTGTGTGTGTGTGTGTGTGTGTGTGTGTGTGTACATAGCAGAGGGATTGCTAAAGGCATATTTTTAGAAAAAAATGGAAAATAAAATGTAAATTTTTCCAATAAAATTTGAAAATGTTCCTCTCTCAAAGTGTTTATAGAAGCCTTTGCTCTGAATTTACTGCCTTTTTTCCCCTTTTCCTTTTTTTTTTTTTTTTTAATGTGGGGTCTCAGTATATTGCCTAGTGTGGCCTTGAATTTGTGATCCTCCTGCTTCAGCCTCATGAATAGCTGAGATTAAGGCATGTACCACTGTGCCTGGCTCAGATTTGTTGCTATTTGGATCAATTTAAAAAAAAAAAAAATTTTTTTTTTGGTACTAGGGATTGACCTCAGGAGCACTTGACCACTGGGCCACATTCCCAGCCCTATTTTGTATTTTATTAGAGACAGGGTCTCACTGAGTTGCTAAGTGCCTCGCCATTGCTGAGGCTGGCTTTGAACTCGCGATCCTCCTGCCTCAGCCTCCCAAGTGCTGGGATTACAGGCGTGCGCCACCATGTCCGGCTTGGATCAATTTTTATCCTAACAGCTGCATGTGGAAAGATGTTCTCCACATTTTCGTTTTAAAAGTGTGATGTACAACCATTGCCTGCAGCGTCCTCTCCATGCTATTGTAAGTGAAATGTGGAGGAATTTAAAATAAACACCCCATTTTCATCACTTGATTCTGTCCTCAATGGCACAAACACACTTGGTTTATTTCAATGTCTGAAGCTTCTGTTCAAAGGACCTCTAAGGACACGTGTGAACAGTATATTATCCTAACATCTTGACTTACCTTTTGTAAAGAAAAAGGCAAGCATAATTTGCTGTTTCCCTCTCCTCTTTATGCACTGCAGATGTGTTGATGTTTATTATTTCTAGATACAATGGCAAACATGCCAATGGCATTTCCCTTTGAGAAGGCCAAAGGTGATGACATTTGGATGTTTTGAAGATATTTGAAATGAATATTTTGATATTTTTGGAAACGACTGTCTTAGCTTGCATGAAAAATAAGGGTGGACAATTCCCCACATTTCAGTTTTGATAAATTTACAGCAAAGAAGTAAAAAAGACATCAGTCTACCAGTTCTGGAAATAGATGAAGAATGAAACTGCTCATTGCACCTCAGCACAGGTAATTAAAATCCAAAGGGCTCAGGACCATAGTGGAGTTTTTATAATATTAAAGCATCATCCTGTGAAATGTACTCATGTATATACCCTCATAATAAAGTGCTGTGGTAAGTATTATAAATCAAGCTCATGAAGTTGTAGAAACGGAATTTATATACTTAGAGCAGCCCTGTGTACAAGTCTTAAATAACGTGTGCATATGGAGTGAATGAATGCATCTCAGAATGCATCTCAGACAGGGCAGGATTGCAGGTAATTACATGGAGTTTACTGCCTGGATTCACACTAGTGCTGCTGCTTCTTAGCTGTGTGACCTTGAGAAAGCTGTCTGGTTCCTCTGGGCTTCTCCTTATGAATACCTCGTCCATCATTGTTGTGAAGACAGAATGCTTTGACAAGTAGGGCATTGCTACGTATCTGATGCACAGCAGGCTTGGGTGTGCTAGCTCTCATTCCATCACTGCTTTTTATTCTCATTCTTTTTGGAGGAATAAAATGAAGGTGAAGTTAATAATATCAGGACTGCTCTTCACTGATATGAGGCAAAACACACACTCATCTCAAGAATAAAGGGGTCTGATCCCGGTGAATTAATATCTAGAAGCAGCGTGACCAGAGTGGAAAACTAAACATTAGCTGGGTGTTTACCCCAATTAGGTGACAGTGATGGCTTAGTATGACAAGCCAAGGAGGGGCAGCAGCGTGGACCCAGGGCTGAGTGATGCCTGCCAAGTGCTGGGATCTGTCCATGTGGCATATACCCCACCCCCACCCCCCTTCCCTTCCCAGTGCAAGTTCATGTTCCCTGGGCCTACCCGTAGGGACACATTCACTTCTGCAAAGAGTTCAGAGACAGAAGAGAGACAGTTTGCCTCTGACATGTTGGTTAGCACATAGATCTCCATCTTTCTATCAGCTGAGGCCAAATGTTCTGCAAAGCACGGGCAGGAAATCCTGCAGCTGCCGTCCAAATGGTCCCTTATCCTGTGAGGGGGAATGAGCTTAAGTAGGATTTCACCTTCCTTGGCAAAGGCCTCCACTAAATGCTCTTGAACAATGTGTCTGCAAACCCTTTACTATAGGGCTTTATTTTCTTATATGAAGCAACAATTTTTATCATGCATGAAGAATTTCTTCACCACCAGCTTCAGATCTCCAAAGGACCAAGCCTAATCCTATTGTTTGTTTCCCTAATGGTAACTTACTAATCAATGAAATCTGCAGAGTCTTATAATCATGAAATGGCTGATATGCAGTAAAGTCAGCATATCAAGAATGTTGAGATTTTGAAAGGGATGGAAAATTAAAGCATATATAAAGCATTTTATATGCATTATATCACTAAGCTTTATAAGTATGCTGTAAGGTCCATATTGTTCCCATTTTTGGAGGAGAAAACTGACACACAGAAATAAGAAAATTCTCAAGACTACCCACCTAGAATTTGAATTTCAATATATTTAGTTCCAGAATAAGAGCTCATTTTTGTTTGTTTGTTTGTTTTTGGACTAGTTTATAAGCACTCCTTCTCTTGGTGAGGGGAATAGTTTAGTGCCACTCTGAAATTTAATTCCATGGAAGAGAAGCAAAGAGAATGGCCAGGTTGTAATTATCTGCAATTGAACATTACAAAGGAGTTGACTCACCATTTGACCCAGCTATCCCACTCCTTGGTCTATACCCAAAAGACTTAAAAACAGCATACTACAGGGACACAGCCACATCAATGTTTATAGCAGCATGATTCACAATAGCTAGATTGTGGAAACAACCCCGATGCCCACCAATAGATGAATGGATAGGGAAACTCTGGTATATATACACAATGGAACACTACTCAGCACTAAAAGAGAAGAAAATCATGGCATTTGCAGGTAAATGGATGGAGTTGGAGAAAATAATGCTAAGTGAAGTTAGCCAATCCCAAAAAACCAAGGGTCGATTGATTCCTTTGCTATGATGATACTGAATTATAGTGGCAAGGGAGGGGGGATGAGAGGAATGAAGGAACTTTAAATAGATCAAAGGGGAGGGAGGGGAAGGGAGGGGGCAAAGGGATAGGAATAAGGCAGAATGAGTTAGACATCCTTCCCCTAAGTACATGTATGATGACACAAATGGTGTGAAAATACTTTGTGTAAAACCAGTGACTTGAAAAATTGTGCTCTATATATGGTAATATGAAATGAATTGCATTCTGCAAGCATGTATAACAAATTAGAATAAATAAATAATTCAGTTAAAAACAAAAACAAAGGAGTTGACAGAACCCTAGGGTTGGGAGAGACCAACTCTTGACTGGGTCTGCCTGCTGCCCCTCCTGGTTAAGCAGGAGGCCTCTGGGGACAGACAGCATATCCTTTCCCCAGAGCTGGGTGTCTGATGTTGGCTGCACAGTCGAAGGTGGACTGGGAAGATGAGGTGTCAGGAATGGAATACCATCTGGGGTTTTTTGACAGTGGTAGGTTCTGTCTTCCAAATTAATGGGTTAATAAAATAACCGAAGAAACCCACCAGGTTCCCATTTTATGTCAGACCTTCAACAACTGCGCACGTGAGCACAGAGCAGACCTTGAAAGAGCTCGGCCCAGATGCACTGGATACTAGTGATGGCAAGCACACATCTCACCAATAATGAACTGTGGCTGTGGGTCTCCCTCCCACACCCAAGTGGCCCTGATAAGGTTGGGAGGGAAGTGAGGCAGGCTGGCTGGCTTTGACAATTGACGTATTTCAGAAGATTTTTTTTTTCATTCTTTCACCATTTTTATTGTTCTTTTCCTTAAAGGCAAGTTTTGACAAAAATATCTGTGAACATAGGAGTTAAAAATTAAAAGACTTGATTTTTTTTTCTTGTGTGGATGTGGAGGAGGAGGCAGCCTCTGATAGTAACAGGCAACCCTGAGCAGAACTGGTCTTTCCTGACACCCCTTTTCCCAGAAGATCCCAGGACTTCTCTGTGTCTCTCCCATGAGATTTTACATAGGCAAGTTGCTTAAAGAAACATTGTGGTAGGGCTGGGATTGTGGCTCAGCGGTAGAGCGCTCGCCTAGCGCGTGGGCGACCCGGGTTCGATCCTCAGCACCACGTACAAATAAAATGCATTGAATAAAATGCATTGTGTACAACTAAAGCAAATAAATAAAAATATTAAAAAAAAAAGAAACATTGTGGTTACTCACAGAGGGACTCCAGTGCTCATCCTAAAAACCCCACGAGAATAGTTCCGTGTTAAAGGAAAACGAGAGCCAGCAAAGGAGGGGCGGGCAGAGCTGACACTGTCTTCTGAACATGTGAATGATCCTAGGATGTGGGGAATAGTTGAACCCCTCCCTGGGTTCTCCAGACATATCAATGTCATGAAAAATGAGAATGGTAGCAGGGAAGTGCTCTCCTAGACTTAAAGAAAGAGAAGAGACATAAAAGCCAAGGCAAAGTGAGAACTTCAAGTAGATCTTGAGTCAGAAAAATGTTGTAAAGGACATGTTAAGGGACAGTTGAACACAATTTAAATATGGACTCTATACAGATTGAATACCTCTTATCTGAAATGCTTGGACTAGAAGTGTTTCATATATAAAAATAAATAAACATAAATATATGTTTGTATGTACACACACACACACACACATATATATATATTTGAAGTATATATACCCACACACACACATATATAGGTATACATATAAGTATACCTCACAAGATAGCTGGGGGATAGCACTCAAATCTCAACACAACTTTCATTTATGTTTCGTATGCATTTTATGCTCATAGCCTGAAGATAATTTTACACAATATTTTAAATAATTTTTTTCATGAATTTTGGAATTTTCTTGAGACATGTAGTGCTCAAAATATTTTGGATTTTGAAGCATTTTGGATTTTCAAATTAGGGATACTCAACCTGTATTACATAATGTTAGGGCTCCATGTTTTTATTATTTTATTTTGGTACTGGGAATTGAACCCAGGGGTTCTTAGTGACTGAGCCACATTTTCAGGACTTTTTATATTTTATTTGAGACATGGTCTTGCTAGGTTGCTTAGGCCCTCACTAAGTTGCTGAGGCTGGCTTTGAACTGATAATCCTCCTGCCTCAGCCTCACAAGCTGCTGGGATTACAGGTGTGAGCCACTGCTCCTGGCTAGGGCTTCATATTATTTTAAGGGTAATATTGATATTGTGATTATTAAGAAAAATACCCTTATTCTTTGGAAATAAATGCTAAGATATCTCAGAGTGAGGTCATTTGATGGCCTTGACTTGTTCAGAAGGAAGAATTAAAAAGTAGACCCACTCCTCAGTCTATACCCAAAGGACTTAAAAACAGCTTACTACAGGGACACAACCACATCAATGTTTATAGCAGCACAATTCACAATAGCTAGATTGTGGAAACAACCCCGATGCCCACCAATAGATGAATGGATAGGGAAACTCTGGTATATATACACAATGGAACACTACTCAGCACTAAAAGAGAAGAAAATCATGGCATTTTCAGGTAAATGGATGGAGTTGGAGAAAATAATGCTAAGTGAAGTTAGCCAATCCCAAAAAACCAAGGGTCGATTGATTCCTTTGCTATGATGATACTGAATTATAGTGGCAAAGGAGGGGGGATGACAGGAATGAAGGAATGTTAAATAGAACAAAGGGGAGGGAGGAAAGGGGAGGGGGCAGGAGGATAGGAATAATGTCAGAATGAGTTGGACATCAATATACTAAGTGCACGTATAAAAACTCAAATGGTATGAAAGTACTTTATGTAAAACCAATGACTTGGAAAACTGTGCTCTTTATATGTAATACGAAAGGAATTGCACTCTGCAAGCATGTATGACAAATTAAATAAAAAATAAAATAAAATAAAATAAAATATTAAAAAAATAACACAGTGAAAAAAAGATATTTCATGGGACTCTTAATTCAGCTTTATTAATGATTTGAAAATTTTCCAAATAAGATGTTGGGGGAGAAAGATCCCGAAGACTGTGTTTGTTTCCCGGAGGGCCACGGTCGGCAGCCACCTGACCTGTGGCTGTCTATGTTGTCATGTATCCATGCAGGGACTACCTGGCATTTCTCTGTTATCAGGTGCAGAGGTCTTTTTGATACCTGTTTTGTTTCTTCCTTCATTCTGTTTTGTCATTCCAAGAATGAGGCCTCAGCTTTGTAGACACTTGCATGTTGGAGATACTGTTAGGATTTTTTTTTTTAAGAAGCACATTCTATTTTAAATGATTGCCTCTTGCTAGATGATCTACCTTGGACAAGTCACTTTGCATTTTAGATTGTGTTAACATTCTCATCCCCCGGACTCCTGCTTGTGAAAACTCCCCTCCTAATTCCTCCCTTGGGTGCGTGGTTGTGGTTGGAGGCGCTTTGTGCTGGTGCGCCACAAGATGGCAGTGTTTCAGAGCCTTGTTCTACTGGGAAGGAGGATGACTGAATGGCTAACCAAGAAGGCGTCAATGACAGAAGGCTGGCAGAGCTGAGGCTGTGTTCGTCATCTAAAAGGTTGGAGAGACAAACTTGGAAGTGTTATTGGGAAAAAGGCAATAAGAGTTGTGCTTGTTATACCCCTTGTCTAGAGTTCAACCCGGTTTTACAAGTCACCAATCCTGGGAACTCCTTGAAGTATTTTCCTGTGTAACCCTACCACTGAGGTTGTGATTTCCCTCCAGTTGTCTGTATTGTCATGTATTAATGCAGAGACTTTACCTGGCATTTCTCTGTTATCCCATGACCATGAAATGTATTACACAAGAGATTCAAACTGCATTCTGCTTTCTGTTTGTGGCATGAAATTTGAACACTGCTACCAAGGAGTGTTCTTTCCTTCCATGTGTATCCACAGAGTTATGGATTTGTGGGTGTTTCCTCTACACTTGAGGCAACCTTGAAAGCCACAGAAGAAAACGTTCCTCGTTTAGAATCATTAAATACATTCTAATTCTAATAGGTGCAACCTTGAATATTGGGCTTTCATTGTCGATGAGGAATGACTGAAGGTAGGATTCTGATGTCCCCATGGCCAGACAAGCCAGAGACATTTTTATTCAAAGTCCAGACTTGGTAAATTCCAGAGGAGTCGAACAGAACTAAAACTTGATGACTCTGCAGTTATCTTTGGATGAGCGTCAAACTGAGGCCGTAGATCCCTGTGAACGTCTGGGACAGCACAGCGTTGGTGAAGCCAAACCCAGAGCTCAAGAAGAGGTTAGGAGGCTGCTAAGGGACCTTGTCTCAAGTGTGGTCTCCTTGTTCCATAAATCTGCGTGTAGCCTCCTCTCCAGCGTGGGTTCTTTGGGAGGGGTCCTTTTCAAATCTTGAGGGTGAGTTTGATGTCTGGAGAAACATCATTTGGGTTCGTTCTTCTGACAGCCTCCTGATAAATTCTTCCTCAAATGGACAGACACCTGAGCAACGGTGCTTAATGGATTAGCTTTGTAGAACAGTTTATCCTTTGGATTATCCTGGGTTGAATGAATTGCAAATGTTTGTCTTCCACTTGGTGAACCCACAACCTGAGTTAATCCCATGCTCATTTATCAGGTCAACCTATCGAATGGCTTCCCACTGTGTAAAAAGGCAGTGGGACGCACAGAGAAGTTCATGCTCAGACTGGCACCTGTGAACCCAAATGATCACAGTCTGCCTTAGAGGTTAGAGAATGGTTTGCTATTTCGAAATTATGGACAACCCTTTGTTTCCAATTTTCTTAAAACTCTGGGGATTAATTGTGGATTGTAGATAAATTATTGCAAAGCCTATTGTTTTGCCTATAAACATCAAAGTCCATACTTCTCTTCCAACATCATGACACACTATTGTTATTAAGACCCAATTATTGAGATTTGCATGGATTGTAGATTAGTTCTTTTCCCCCAGATTGAAACATATTTTATTACCCTATAAAGTAATGACTAGAATTAAGGTGTCGCTTTTTTTCTTTTGCAAATAAGAGATCCTATCTTTTCCAGTTGTTTTTAAAATTTTAAAATCAGAAAAGGACTGGGATAATCTAGAAACACATTAAGGCAGCTGTTTCCTTCCTGGTTGCATGAAGTTGCCACAGTTTCCAACATCTGTTCCTTTCAATATTAGCAAATTATGCCATTGGAGATCATGAGGATAGAGACTAGCCAGGGCATCCCATTTTGCCTTTGAAGTGGTTCCAGTGTCCTGCACAATTTAAGACTTCCAACATCGAGCATAGCTAGTGGTAGCTATGCTTTCAGAAATAAAGATTTCAAGACAACGGATTAAGTGAGAAGACATACCTTTTTAATGGTCCAAATAATGTCAAGTAGAAGATAGTGTAAATATTGAGTGAAACAGAGTTGCTTACATTTGAGTGGAAAATTAACATTAAATCTTTCAACTCCTGTGAACTCAGTGTTAGAAACTTGAGTGTTTCCAAACTCATTGTTCCTTCTCTCAGATGTTGAAGATGGGGGTCCCCACTGCTGCCTGGTAGGTCACCTTCTCTTTTTCTTCTTAGGATGTTTGCTATTTCATATTTTAGCATGCAGAGCAAGTCCATGAGCCATCGAATGTTTCCTTCTTTCAGTCGTGGTACCTAAAGAGGTAAATCATTGGTACTTAACAGCAGAAGCACCATGGAGTGTGATTTGGGGCAATATTTGGTGACTCATGCCCATGTACCTATTGCCTCTCACCCCACCTCTGATAATACAAGCATGAAGGTGACTACGTTTGTAAGAGAGTAAAAAAGAACCAGAAAAACGCTGGGTGAGATACTTTTTCCAAAGGGGGTTACCAGGGGCATATTTCTGGATGACATGTCATTTGATTCAGGACTTGAAGGGTGCGCTGTGTTTAAAAGGTACTTTGGGGAGGTGAGCCTTTAGTCAGGGGAAGCTGGAAGAGCTAAACAAGGAGGTGGGGATATGCATGGCCAGTTTTGATTCTTGTCAGGGGTCCCGATGTGCATGGATTATATCATGCATGTGCTTGAAGTGTAGAGTAGGAGGAAAACTTGGAAAGGTTGGGGCTTGAGCGAGGATGGCCAGGAATGGCACATGGAGGTGCTCGTTCTCCACCCTGTAAACAGTAGGAGCCACTGTTGGTATTTGAAATGGGGTTAGCATGGAACCTACTTGACTAGACTGCAATGAGAGGCACTTACTGTGTTGCAGGGATTGTTGTAGCATTTCTATTTCTTATTCTGTTATGGTTTGGATATTTGCTGTCCCCTAAAGACTGATTTGTTTGAGGCTTTGTCCCTAAGCAGCAATGTTTGGAATGGGATTTGGGGAAGTGATTGGATCTTGAGGGCTCTGACCTGATCCATAGATTAATATACAGAGGAATTCATATTTGATGCCATCTTATTATGTGGTGGAAACTGTAGTCAGTGGGGCCTAGTTGGAGAAAATAGGCCACTGGGTGGCACCCTGCCCTGGAAGGGAATATCTTGTCCCCAACCCTTCCTCACTTTCTTTCCATTTGCACCCCAGCTGCCCTGAACTGAGAAGCTTTCATCCACCAGGCCCACTGCCAGCATGTTCTGCCTCTCTAGGCCCAAACAATGGAGCCAGTGGACCACGGACTGAAACCTCTGGAACCGCGGGCCAAGATAAATCTTTCCTCCTTGAAGTTATTTATGTCATGTATTTTGGTCACAGTGGCAAAAGGCTGACTAAGACATATTCCATTTTGTTTTCTTGGACTAAGCATAATTACCGCTCCCACTTAGACGGAAGCACAGAGAATTTGAGCAATTTGCTGAAGGTCACACGACACAGAAGTCGCAGAGCAAGAACGAACACCCACGCAGCTGGCCTCCCATGATCGAGCTCTGAAACCCCAAGTATGGGGACAAGATTGGCACAGAGAGGGCCCTGAGGGAAGAAGAGAGTGTGGCAATAACTGAGTGGCGAGAAGGACTCAAGCTAGATGGGGAGGCACCGGGGCAGAGGAATCAGGAAGGGCCCTGACAGGGGAGGGGAAGCCAAATGGCTACCGGCCACGTTCCAGTCCCTCTGCTGTTCCGTTACCACCCTCCCCAGACTGTCACCTGTGCTCTGCTGTTCATGCCATCTTCTAGGTGAGGCCTCATCTGGGCAGGGTCAAGGGAGGATGCTGGTTCTCTTATTCCAAACACAACATTGTGTGGTCGTATCAGTTTTGTGGAGGCTACATCCCTCTGCTTCCTGAAATCACTGAGTCTACTCCCTTGGGTGACTGTGCCCGTCATGACCTTCTTCCCCTGCCCTGGTCACCTTTAAAATCCAAGTGAAAGAACTTACACTTATCTGGAGGGATTAAATGTTTTTAGAAAAGACCTGAAGAGAAGAATAGAATGAGAATGTCCTCTCCTTCAGTGGGGGAACGTGACATTCTGGACTTCAGACTATTAATTTGCCACATGTGGTCTATTAATCACCTGGACAAGCCAGCTTGCCGACTCTTGCCTCATGAGATACCTTCACTAGAAAAGCCATTTCTCAAGGAAGTTTTATGACAGAAATTCCTGCTAAGAATATTGAGTGAAGGTGCTAGTTTGGTCTTTCAATTTATCAAATCTACCTTGTTAAGGGAATTGATATCATTCTAATAATACTGATGATGACATATCTCAGATTTACAAAGGACTTTTCTACCTACTAACTCATCAGGAACTACCAAGGGAAAACAGCCCGATAATGCAAATCAATTTGACATCAATGGAAGGTGCCACGACATTAATGCAGTCATTGCACAGTGCGTAAGAAAAAGGCCATAGTTCAACAAGCAGGTAGAAGCAAGAGTCTATGAGTGGTTTGAAGAATTCCTGGATGGGCATCTTGTCACAGAAAATTGAGAAGAAGCCATAGGGTTGGGGTTTGTTGGCATGTGGCACTAGATAAACCTCACATGGCTGATTCTGGTAAAAGGAGATGTTTTGTTTGTTGTGCCTATTTCAGTGGTGGCAAACTTACACATGCATAAGGAACTGAGTATTTTTAGCAGAGAGGTAGAGAAATTATCCATGGTCTCACAGAAACAGGAAGTGATGGAGCAAAGCTTATAACCCAGGTCTGCCTGACCCTGTAGACCAGCCTTTGCCTCAAGTGACTGGAAGCAACTGTCACCCTTGGTAATATTACAGGTTTGTTACTGGTGGGAGAGATTGTATCACTTTTGGTCAGGGACTGCCATCTTCCTGTGCTTACACGATACGCTAATCGTAGAGAGCAAATTTCTTCCATGTCATCTCCCCATTTTTTTTTCCCTTTCCTCAGGAATATTTACATAAAACAGCATCTTTTGAAACAGAGTTTGTTTTTCCTCCCATTTTGGAGGGCCATACTTCCTTTGAAAACAGTGACTTTTGTAACCAAGCCCCAAAGGATGGGTCCACACTGTTCTGCTTGTATCAACATTGGTCAGTTGCTAGGGAAACACAGAACTTCACAGTTAACATCAACTAAAGACTCGGAGGTAAATAGACCAGCTTTTATTGTATTTGGAACCTACAGATATGCATGAACAATAACTTTGGCTGACAATTTCTGTATTAATAAATTGGGTTGTCTCAATTTCTTCCCAAAGGGGTCCTAATAGCCTTCTAACTTAGGCTGATAATTTTGAAAAAGATCTTGTAAAAAGACCTTTTAAAAGAATCTTGCATTGCAACAAGTTATTTAAAGGATATTAATAATATTAACAACCATGATTATAGCTTCATCTTTGAGCCCTTGCTAGGCACTGTGCCAAGCTCTTGGCCAGCATTGACATGTTGGATCATTACTACAGCAGGTGCTTATATTATATGAACTTTATAGATGAAGCTCTTGGCACAGCAGAGAGGCTAACTAGTTTACCCAAGGAAATATAGAAAGTAAAGTGGCAAAGCAGTGACCTGAACTCAGGAAGTTTGATATTGTTGATGATGGGCTTCATCAGTTGTTGAGATATCCTCCTTCCTAATCTTGATCTCATTTGTGGTTTACTTATAAAAGCCAAATTAAAAAAAAAAATACAAAAGAACTTGAGAGTGAAAAATTCCATTGCTTATGTACAATTTTCCCACAATGGACTCTTTTTCTCACTCTATATATTAGTCAGCTTTCTGTTACTATAACAAATCTATGAGATAATAGTTTATACAGAGAAAAGGTTTATTTTGGCTCATATAGTTTGGGAGGTTTCAGTCCATGGTTGCTCGACTCCTTTACTTGGGTGAGGTATATCATGGCTGCAGCATGTGGAGAGCAAAACTCCTCACCTCATGGCCAGGAAGCAAAAGAGGAAAGAGAAACAGGCGGGGGTTTCACAATTTTCTTCAAGGTCATGTCCCCAGTGATCTAAAGACCTCCCATTAGGCCCCACCTGTTAAAATTTTCTATCTCCCAATAGTGCCAAATTGGGGACCCTGCCTTTAACACACGTGTCTTTGGGGACATACCAGATCCAAAGTATGGCACTATGTTAAGCTTTCAAGGTAAACTAGAATCTGATATGTTCTTGGCTGCTCTCCATGCCAAGGCAGAATGAGCGCTAGAAGATCTTTTGTTTTCGTGGTCTCTTCAATCATCAGAATCCTCAGCCAATGGCGTCTTAGGACAGGAGGTGACACTGGCCCACCATGGGAACCAGAACTTTCTCACGTGCTTCTTGCCCTCTCTCTTGCAGGATCATCCTTTAAACTATTTATCAGACAAGGATCACTTACGAGTGAAACAACCGAGAGCTAGTGAGTGAGGAGGGTGCCTCCTGGAAGAGATTTGAGTGTGGGCTTCAGCAGAGAGACAAGCTGTCCTCTGAAGGAACAGTTCCTCTTGGTTCTGTGAAAAGCAAGTGTTCTTGAGTTCAAGAGGGCTGCATTGTGAGGGTGTGTTTGTCGATGTGTGTATGTGCACACCACCGTGCACACATACACACAATACAATGCCTCCATATGTGGATGAGTTACTTGAATTGGAAATAAAATGGTAAGGATCCATTGATGTAAATAATATTAACCTTTTGGGCTTGATTTTTAAGGAAGGACAGAATGGTGTTCTCTTATAGTTTATTTTTCACTAAAAAAAAAAATCAGGGATTAATCACAGGCATATCACTGAGGTCTTCACAAACCTAGTTTCCAACTTGGCTGGTTTAGATTTGGCCTTTTTCTTCATTGTCTTTATCATCCGAAGAAATCAAACATTTTAACTTTTGTGAAAACTCCCCTTACTGAAAGCAAAAGCAGTTGTGAACAGTCTCAGCAGCCTAGCTGCCAAGAGTCCCCACGGCTCTTCCCTGCATATATATCTGCAAGAGCAGGTGTTGCATACCAACAAGGCTTTTGGATGTGTTCCCACTTGCTCTTGTTCTCCATGTGCTTATAACCAGTCAGGATTTCTAATATTCCATAGCAAGGGTAAAACATTTTTTTTCATTATTATGCTAGAAAATTGATGACTCAACTAGGTCTCTTAAATGCAAAGTAGATATTTAAGGGGCATTTCAATGGTATTATGGTTTGGACAGGAGGTGTCCCCCAGAGTTCTTGTGTTAATGAATGGTCAGAGGTGAAATGATTGGATTATGAGAGCTATAACATAATTAGTCCATCCTAGTCTGAAAGGACCAAGTAGGTGGTGACTGAAGGTAGGTGAGGTGTGCTTGAGTCACTGGGGACATGCCCTGGAGAGCTGTGTCTTCCTTGTGGCTCTTCCCTGCATCTCTGCTTCCTGGCCATCATGAATGGAGCAGTGCTCCTCCTCTGTGCTCCTCTACCATGATGTTCTGCCTCACCTTGGGGCCAGAGCAAGAGAGTTGGACCACCATGGACTGAACCTCTGAAACTGTGAGCCAATAAAAAAAACCTTTTCCTACTCTAAGTATTTTGGTCACAGCAACAAAAAAGCCCACTAACACAACTGGGCTGTAGTGAATTTTCATCACTACAGTGGTCTTGAGCAGTGTGAGTATGTATGTGTATGTGTGTGTGTGCACGTGCACGTGTGAGTGCATGGGGGTGGGGCAGGAAATGCATGCATAAGTGCTTGAGTGTGCTGGCTTAGATAATACCTGAACATCCAGGCTCCAAGACTTAAAGAGGCCCTTACTCTCAGGGTTGTACAAGTACAGGATTGGCACCTGGGAGAGAGGCCCTCTTTAATATTGGGTACTCTAGGTGATACACAGGATTGGCACCTGGGAGAGAGGCCCTCTTTACTAATGGGAGTGCATGTTGAAAGTTGTCAGATGAAGCTATCAATTCAAACCTGACAATGCACCTTTCTGGCTGAACATATCCACTTATTTGTTGTCAAGTCAAGGGTCTACATTTGAGACCCTCTATCTCTGCAGAGCCTGAGGCAAGTGGCTCTCTGGCCCCTTACTTCCTCTGCATGGGTCTCATATTGGGAGAAAACAACTATGGGCCAAGCCAAGGTTGAGAAATACCCAACCCCAATACCACTCACTCAAAGTGGTTCCTCAGAGTAGCAAAGCTATGGGTGATCATCAGCAGAAGGAAACCCAGGTGGAGTTTAGCACCAAGGTAAAGGGGGAGATTCACAAGGCACTCGTGCAAGAAACCATGACCTTCAAGTCAGGCAATGGTACTTCACCACTGTGTATGAGGAACACCTGGGGAGTTTTAAAACACACAAATGCCCAGATGTCTCCCCAGACCCATGAAATCAAGTCTCTTGAGGGGGGGTTGGACATTTTTATCTTTACAAAGTTCTGTGGGTAATTCTTGTGTATGACCATAGGTATCTTATGAGGTTACTACAGTTTGACCAGGGGCTACTGTAGGTTGGTACATTTATTGGTTTTCTTTCAATAGAAATCTGTGTAACCTCTGTTTGATGGGGAAAAGGAGAGCAGATTCTAAAGAAAAAAGAAAAATGGAGAATTACTAGTGAGGGTGCCATTTCCTGGCAAATACTGCCTGGTAGACAGGAGTAGTGGGGAACCCATCACTGCTTTCAGTGAGAAATAGATGGAGCAATTAAATCATATTTCCTAGTTTCATTTCAGATCCCCAAACTTCTTTCCTACAGCTGTGATAATTTCTGAACTCTGTGCCCTAAAGATGCATAAGGTCACAGAGAAGCTGATAATCAAAGCAGCTGTAATGTTTTACTCCTATCCCAGGCTTGGTAGCTGGCGGGTATACTTCCAAAGGAGGAAGTTCAAGTTGACTTGGTGCTTGCTTCCATGATTTAAAACCTCATCTCATCTCTCTAGCAAAGCAAAGAACACACCAAAGAACTACATAAACTATTCTGGAAAACAATAAAGCACTCAGGTTGTACCTGGCAAAGATGGAAACAAAATTACACATGTCACTGCAAACTTTCCCCATTGGTTTTCTGAAAATCTCAGGGGACTGAATTGGAATGTGTGGCAGTTGTGTGGGTAATGCACATGTTAGGAATAGACCTATACTTGGGTGCTGAGGTTCTGGAACTGTGACCCAACTGTGGTAACATAGGTGCTTTGCCTTTTAAAATACTGTCTAGGCGATTTCAAAAACAGCTGAGGGGGGCTAGGGTTGTGGCCCAGTGGTAGAGCGCTTGCTTGGCATGTGTGCGGCCCAGGTTCGATCCTCAGCACCACCTAAAAATAAACATATTGTGTACAACTAAAGCAAAATAAATAAATAAATAAATAAATAAAAAACAGCTGAGGGAGGCCCTCAGCTGATGTAAATGCCAACAGCTGACTGGTGGGGGTTCTGTGCCTTAGTCAAATAGGCAGATTTTCTTTTCCCAAAAGGAGAAAAAAAAGTTCTATTCTATATCACACACTATTTTTTCCAGAAAAGTGTTCTGTTAAGGGTTTTGTACTATAGAAAGCTTTCTTTGTGTGTGTATGGAGGAAAGAGTAGGATCTAAACTTCATGGTTCTGTACACCTGATTTCATTTCTTTTTTTTTTTTTAATTAAATATGTATTTGCTTTAGTTGTACACAAAGCAATGCATTTATTCTTATGTAGTGCTGAGGATTGAACCTGGGCCGCGCACATGCTAGGCGAGCGCTCTACCACTGAGCCACAACCCCAGCCCTGATTTCATTTCTTGAGCATGTCATTTGCCAGCCATGTGGCCTCGTTAGATAAAACTTGCTTGGCACATGGTAGGCAAGACAAGCCATTTGTTTTTCCCCTCTAACATTAAGTGAGACAAAGGTGATATGTTTAGTACACACCCCTGGACCGTAATAGATGCTCAATACATGTCAGCTATCATTGTGTTTTTGCATCAAAAGCATTGACTAGCACATAAGAGAAGCTGAAAGTGTCTTTTCAATTGAATGAATAAATGCCTATACCTTAGAATCTAATCCAGAAGGCATACTCTATGCTAGGCACTTTAGAGCCAAACCCTGTGAACCAATACAATCTTCATGGCCCTAATGCATAGGCAACATTAAGGAGGCATTTTATAGAAAGTAACACTGGCTAACAAGGGCTAAAGCAGTTTTTCCCAAGGAAGGACCTCTGCTATCCTAGGTGATTTCATCCTAATCCTCTCACAAGCACAGGGAGAGCTCTTTATGGGGATTCAAACCAGTGTGTAGAGAAAAGGGGCAGAGGGGTGGGTGAAAGTGTGGTTCAAACCACCTGTTCTGGAGAATTTTTTCCAAGCAGCTTCTAGACTTTCTATGGAGTTGTTTGTTTGTTTTTTTTCCTTTCCTTGCTCACACACATTTTTAGGCCTTCCCGAGTGTGAAGGCAAGTCAGCAAGTCACAGAATTTTTGCAACACCTGGCATGACTGTGCCCTTCATGCAAGTGGTAGAGCTTTCTCTAGGACCATGAGCTGTGCTGGCTGGTGGCCTCCATCCTGGCGGCCCTTTGATTGTGTCCCAGTGAGGGCCATTGCCTGGCCACTTGGCCCTGTTCAGGGGAAGCTGGCCTGGAGCAACATTTCTCTGAGGTCAAAATCTTGGTATGCGAAGAGCAAAATAAAATCCTGTGTAAGGTCATTCACAGACTAAATGAGTCCCTGTATCCCTTACTGCTGGTGAGAAGTCCCTTGCAGGAATGGGAATGGCACCTTCTGGGTGTGTTTAGATGCTATCAATCCATGGCCATCAAGCCCTCTCCACTCGACCTCTGTGCTTCCTGTAAATTTGGGCTGTAGTGGAGACATCCTAGGTTCCACTGTCTTTTGTATCCAGGTTTTCGTTATGCAAATCTAAACCCTTATCATTTTTTCTCCCAAGTAAAATGCTGTGTGAATGTGTGAATGTGTGTGTCTGTGTGCATATGTGTGCACGTGTGTGTGTTTTTATTCTTGGCCAAAAGAGAAAAGGGTTCAAGAGGAAAACCCTATAATTTTAAAGTCCTAACCATAAGGAAAGAAAGAGAGTCAGTTTGATTATGATTCCACATGGGGTGAGTGGAAAATTCTAAATTTTTCTTTCAGAAATCATCACTCTGTAAAACAAACATATCACTGTTCTTTTGTTCCTTTCTGCCCTAATCGAGGGAATTACATTTTCTCAGTTTATTCATTTTTTTTTTAATCAATGGCAGATGCACCGCCCACCCTTTGCAAATAGCATTTTAATTCAAAAATCAGTTGTTTTCAACTGTATTTTGCTAATAAGATGAGTCATAAGATGAGGGGAACTGACGCTTTTTTAGTCCCCCCTTGCCCCCACCACCCAAAACAAACACATTGAGCAGCCTGTAGGGCATTTACAGCCCACATGTAACTCGTTAAAGGTTCATTAAGAGACTCTTAAATTGGATTTGTTTGTGTAGCCAGTGTTTACATTTCTCCAGTTGATGATTTATCAGTAAGCCACGGTAGCACTCCCCAGAAGATGAGGGCAGGCTGTGGATTGTGACTCACACTTGCCCTGTGACTTGATGTCCTAATTTTCAGGTCACCTGGATGTGGACCATCCAATTTGCTTGGAAGTTTCCTGGCTGCTCTTCCAGAAGGAAATGTCCTTGTAAAGGCAGATTCTGTAACACAAGCAGTCTCAAGCATGAGGATTTAAGAGCACATTAGTGGCTTACTCACTTTGATGGAGTAAGAGAACTGAAATGTCATGATATTCCTTCAGACGATGGGCTTAGCAGATTTGGAAAAATGCAATTTGCATAGCACTATGGCATTTGTAAAACTCTTTCATGCACAAGTCTGAGCCCTCAATGCTGCACTCTGAGCAGAGTGGGGACCATTTCTTTTATAAATGTGCAAATAAGGTTCCTGAAGGTTAAGAGGGCACATCTTCATTCACTTAGTAGGTGCAGAGTTTCTAAAATGTATGAAGCAGAGTTTGAATAAAACTCTGGCCTTCAAGTCTAGTTCCTTGTTCATTATTCTTTGCTTTCATCATAGCTGCCATTTTTAAATTTTAAATACTGCTGGGAAATTGTACTCATATATCAAAGTGGAGGTGGAGACATCTTTTTACTTTGTTTTCACTTGAGGGACTTCTGTTAGAGTGCTGTTCCTGGCTTAATACTTTGGCCTTTACTGCCTGACTCATCTCATGAGTTTGGGTGAAGTAACTGGGTGTGCTCCTGTCTTTTTAAATCAGTAAAGAAACTGACAAGTTGATATCTATTAGATGCAGTGTTTATAGTCCATAATTTATAATTTGGCCTGGGAAGTTATTGTGCCTGATTTTCATTAGAACTCCCATTTCTTCTCCATATTTCTGGTTCACAAAACGGGAACAAAACAGTTTTATTTATTTATTTTTGTTCTGATTAGATTGTTGGTTTGTGATCCATTTTACTTTCCAGAGTCTTATGGTTGGGGACTGTGGTAAAACGTCAGGATGGCTTTAACACCTGTGTTGATAAGTGGGGTGGTAAGGAACCCAGGGACAAGTTTTGGCATGGGGAGGGACAGTGTCTCAGTCTTCTTTGTGGCCTCCTGGGCGCAGTGCAGTTCCAGTGGTTTCAGAGGTTATGTTGACCTGCACGAGGGTGGAGATTACCATGGCCACTTCTCCCGGAGTGTAATGACACCAAGTGCAAATCACACTATGGATCCTTTCCTAATGCTTACATACTGTGTCTTTTTCTGATTATATGCGTTAGAGCTGCTTGTTGCAAGAGGAAAAATATTTTAAAATATGACAAAAAGCTGGGAACAGTGGAGCACGCCTGCAATCCCAGGGGCTCAGGAGACAGAGACAGGAGGATCACAAGTTCAAAGCCAGTCTCAGCAATTTATCGAGGCCTTAAACTACTCAGTGAGACCCTGTCTCTAAATAAAATATAAAAAAGAGCTAGGGATGTGGCTCAGTGGTAAAGTGCCACTGAGATCAATCCCTGGTATCAAAGGAAAAAAAAAAAGACAAAAATCCTTTCAGAGATAACGACTATGAACAATTTGTTGTGTTTCTTTCAGGCTTTCTCTGTCTCTCTCTGACCTTTTTCTGCATTTGGTTTCCTCGGGTTTTCCTTTGTTCCCTTTACCTAACCATTCAGTGTCATCTTCTCTCTAATAGTTTTTTTTTTTTTTTCTCATTCCTGATTATGAGATGAACATTTTTCTCGATTCTTAAATATTTTGTTGAAAACATGAATTTTAATGAGGTATGTTATTCCCTCATACTTTATTTTGAGTTCTGTTTTGGTAGATATTTATGTTGTTTGGATTATAAATATGCTCTGGGGAACATCTTTGAACATAAATCTCTTATCAAAACTTTATTTTCTCAGCTACAGTGTCACAGAGAAAAATGGTACCCTTAACTTTTGGTCTCATGGTAGCTATTCTAATTGATTTTCCCAAGCTTTTGTATTCTACAATAAATTATCCAAGTCTTTTGATCTAGGTGCCTTTTGAAAGCTCATCACTGTGGCCCTGGTTTTGATGTTGTCACAGGACTCTTGTTGCCTTGATGTTTCCCTGGCCTAAGAGATATATCTACAAGCACATAAACAAATGCATAAAATGCTTTTTATTTACAGTGATCACTAAAGCTGAGAGACAACCAATTTACAAAGTTTTATCTTACAGAAAAATTTAATAATTACTGTAGTTTATTCTACCAGAGCAAAACACAAAATTCTCTAACTATGTTTGGTCTCTGTGCTAACATTAATGTTTCAGCAACCAAAGGTCAAGACTCTGGGAATTGGCCTCTCCAGGTTTCAGTCCAATACCCTAAGTAGCCTCTGAGATGAAAACAAGACTCCATAAAGATATCCTTATTTGGTTAGTGTCAGAAGGTTGGCACAATTAGGCATAACCAGGGAAAAATGGGGTTAATGTTTTCACATGTGTATTTTATTGGAAAGTTTGCAATGAAATACACCAGCAAGTTATCAGCAAGCAACACTGAGTCTAAATGTTATTCCATCACACAGTCAGGGCCTCCTGTGTCTTTAAAGCAGAGAAGTGGTGGTGGCAAGAATCTATGTTGGTTATAAGGACACCACTGTGGTGAAAATGGTTTCTGTAAAGCATAGGCAAATAATTGGCAATCAGACCATAACTACCTCCTCTTGATGCCAGGGCAGGCATTAGAGTGATTCTCTGCATTCCATTCCTGAGCATCTTCCATTCTCTGCCTTCCATTCCTGAGGATGCCAGAGCAATGGATCAATGACCAGAGATCAGAACCACCCCACGAACTGGAGCCTGTTTGCCATTATTGCCTTAAATCATGAATATACCTGATTTGGAGGGAAAAGTTTGGATGCAGAAGCCTTTGCAGATGTTTTTCAACCACATTAATGTTATTTTTAAATTTTTAAGTTAAAACCTTTTTAGTTATGGTAACTACACAGAGCACAAGTTTACCATCCCAACCATTTAGTAGTCTCAAATACATTTTTATTTTTGTGCAACCAATCCCCAGGATTCTTTTCATCTCACAAAACTGAAATCCTATACCCATAAAACAACACTTCATTCCTTCCTTTCCCCCAGGCCCTGGCACCTGCCATTCTAATTTCTGTCTTTAAAATTTGACTACTGTGGGTTCCTCATATAAGTGGAATCAAACAATGTTTGTCTTTTTGTGATGGGCTTATTGCACTTTAATATCTTCAAGGTTCCTGATATTGTAGTACATGTTAGAACTTTTTAAAGAATGAATAATTTGTCTATGTACATATAGGTCACATTTTGTTTATGCATTCATCAATCTATGGCCACATCCATCTGTGGCTTCTACCTTTTGGTGATTGTGAGTGCTGCTGTCGTGAATGTGGGTGTGCAGATGCCTCTTCAGACCCTGCTTTCAATTCTGTTGGGCGTGCAGTGTGTAGACCAGGACTTGCTGGATCGTATGGTAATTCTATTTTTAATCTTTTGAGAAACAGCCATACTGTTTTCGACAGTGGCTGCACAAGTTACATTCCCACCAACAGTGCACAAGTGTTCCAGTTACTCCACGCCTTTGCCAACACTTTTGTTGTTTTTTTTTTGTGTGTGTGTTTTGATAGTGCCCATTCTAATGGGTGTCAAGTGGTGTCTCATCATGACTTTGATTTGGGTCTCCCTGGGGATCAGTGATGTCCAATATTATTTCCTGTGCTCATTGATCATTTTGATATCTTCTTCGAAGAAATGTCCATAAGGTTCTTTGCTCATTTTTGAATTTTTAAATTGTTGAGTTGTAGGAGTTCTTGTGTATTCTGAATATTAACCCCTTATCATATATGTGATTTGCAAATATTTTCTCCCATTTTGTAATTTTTTTTTTGTACTGGGGATTGAATCCAAGGGCACTTTACCTCTTAGCTACATCCCCAGCCCTTTTTACTAATTTTTTAAAAAAATATTTATTTATTTATTTTATTTTAGTTGTACACAATGCTTTTATTCTTACGTGGTACTGAGGATTGAACCGGGCCACGCACGTGCTAGGCAAGGGCTCTACCACTGAGCCACAACCCCAGCCCCTTTTTAACTTTTTATTTTGAGACCAGGTCTTACTAATTGTCTTACTAATTGTTGAGGTTGGCCTTCAACTGGGGGTCTTGCTACCTCAGCCTCCTGTGTCTCTGGGATTAAAAGTGTGTATCACTGCGCCTGGCTATTGATTATTTTTCTTTGATGCACAGAAGTTTTTCAGTTAATTTGAACTTTAATTTTTTTTTTTGGTATCAGGGATTGAACTCAGGGGCGCTTAACCACAGAGCCACAACCCCAGCCCTTTTCTATATTTTATTTATTTATTTGGTACCAGGGATTGAACTCAGGAGCACTTGACCACTGGGCCACATCCCCAACCTTTTTTGTATTTTATTAGAGACAGGGTCTTGCTGAGTTGCTAAGTGCCTCGCCATTGCTGAGGCTGGCTTTGAACTCACAATCCTCCTGCCTCAGCCTCCAAAGTGCTGGGGTTACAGGCGTGTGCCACCGCGCCCAGCTCTATATTTTATTTAAAGGCAGGGTCTCGCTAAGTTGCTGAGGCTGGCTTTCAACTTGTGATCCTTTTGCCTTAGCCTCCTGAGCTGCTGGGATTACAGGTGTGCACCACTGCACTTGCTAGTATTTCAGTTCAATGTAGTCCCATTTATACTATTTGCGTACATTGTCTGTGCTTTTGGTGTTATATCTAAGAAATCAGTGCCAAATTCAAAGTCATGACACTTTCTCCCTATGTTTTATTCTAAAAGTAAAAAAGTAGTTTTAATTCTTATATCTAAGTCCTTAATAAATTTTGAGTTAATTTTTGTATATGGTATAAAGTAAGGTCCACCTTATTTTGTATGTAGACATCAGTTTTCTTAGCACTGTTTACTGAAAAGACTGTCCTTTCATCATTGAATAGTCTGGACACTCTTGTCAAAAAGCAATTAATCAGAAACGTGGAAGTTTATATCCGGGATCTATGTTTGTTTCCATTGGCCTCTGTGTCTGCATTATATCACTACCACACTGTTTTGATTACTGTAGTTTTAGACTAAGTTTTTAAATCAGGAAATGTGAAACCTCCAATTTTATTCTTTTCAAAATATTATTTCAGCTTATCATTAATTTCAACAAATTTATCTTAACAATGTTTATGTCATAATATTTTTTTTTTCCTGCCCTATTTGCCTAAGGTATTTTCCCACTGAAATCATCACATTTTTCTGGCTATAGGTAACTATCAATCAGTGACTCTTTTAGATACACTGTTTCTTTAAAATTATTTGCACGTTCTCATGGCTTATTGGAGAGAACACTGCCTTAGGAGTCATGGCACATGGCTTCCAGGCCTGGGTCTGCCACCAAAAAGCAACTGTGTTTTCTGACAAGTCATTTAACTTGATACAGTTCTTGTTTTCCCCTCCATAAAATGCAAAGTTTTAAGCTGGGCGCCTGTAATCCCACGCTTGGGAAGCTGAGGCAGGAGGATCGCGAGTTCAAAGCCAGCCTCAGCAATGGCGAGGCACTTAGCAACTCAGTGAGACCCTGTCTCTAATAAAATACAAAAAAGGGCTGGGGATGTGGCCCAGTGGTCAAGTGCCCCTGAGTTCAATCCCTGGTACCAAAAAGAAAAAAGAAAAAAAAAAAAAAAAAAAAGCAAAGTTTTGAGGAGATGAGGCTTAAAGTCTCCTTTGGCTCTTAAAGTCTATTTATAATGCAGATCAGCATTTGGATATTTGCTATAGGATTGTCCCTCTGGATATGAGGTCCTCTGTCTCTAACCTACTGGTTTATTATAAGGCATGTGCAACAACCTCCATGTGCATGTATCTGTGATTTTTAAATCTTTTAAAGAGCATATTGGAAAATATTAAATATGGAACCAATTAGGTTTCTCAGCTGCAAAGAGAAAGTATCTTTTTTCTTTCTTATTTTCTGGGTACTGGGGATTGAACTCAGGGTCACTCAGTTATTGAGCCACATCCCCAGCCCTATTTTGTATTTTATTTAGAGACAGGGTTTCACTGAGTTGCTTAGCACCTCACTGTTGCTGAGGCTGGCTTTGACTCGTGATCCTCCTGCCTCAGCCTCCTGAGGAGCTGGGATTACAGGCATGCACCATCACGTCTGGCAAGAAAGCATCTTTTTTTCTTTGCCACCACTCTCTCTTAAACACAATCAGTGGACAGACAGCTCTTTCCAACTCTGGAGGAAGCCTTGAGCCACCCAGCAGGTCTGATCTCTTCTAGGTAATCAGAAGTCCACTCTGGTTGGAAAATCACATGCTCTCATATATTTAACTCTACTTCAGAGCCCATCTTCCTCTCTGGCTCAAGCCAGCCTCCAGTCATACCCATGTGGCAGGGGAAAAGGCTGTCATTGTCATTGGGAGAGAAACAGTTCCCTCCCATCCTGACTTGCTGGCTCCTGTTCGGAGAAGAGGGAGTGGAAGAAAGGTGAGGAAGCTCTTACTTTCTTGCTATGGTTCTAATCTGGTTCCATCTGGTGTGGTAATTTCCAAATATTGGTTCTTCTTTTTGTCACATGTGTCTCGTCCCTGCAGACTCTGGAAGTTCAGGTCATTACCCGAATAATCCCCTGTCGGGACCTTAAGCTGTCTGCCAAAGGGATGGAAAAGCCCTAGCTTTTCCGGCTGCTTGCCACATTACCATGCCCTGTTACAGGACCTAGGCTAAGCAGGGGGCGTGGCTGTGAGAACTGAAACCACCCCAAGGATAGGCCAATGGCTCCGCCAATGGCATCCACCATGCTCCTTATGTGTCCCTATGATCTTTTTGCTGATTGGCCCATGTCCTCTATAAGACCGTCCAACTTCCTCAATAAGCTGAGTTCCAGCATTCTACTGACTGGGCTCCCCCAGGTGGCTCTGAGTCTTTTGAAGGCGGGGGAGGAGGAGGAGGCGTTGGCGGCCTTTACTTTCCCAATCCAGTCTCATCGTTGAGGTAGGCCCCTCTGGCCTCTTTTGGTAGACAGAAGAGGTCCATCCTGGGTACGGGGGCAGGGGGGCTATAGACCTCGACCCCTTATAATAATCTGACAATCCCCTCCTATCACTTTTAGACAGTCACCTAAGACACCTTCATGCATTGTGCTCTTGTCTCCCAATCTCTAGGGAATACCACCAGGGTCTCCAGGGAGTTCTCTCAGCATCTGCCTCAACTGGCTTCCAGGAAAGCAAAAAACAACAGGAGCAAATCAGAACGCAGTCTGCAAAGAGGACCCCTTTGGACTGGACTCTTCAAAATCGCAGGGACTCCTGTTACCTGCTCTACAGGCTGGAGGCCGATGCAGTGGCCACACCTGCAGGGCTAGTTCACAGTCTCTTGGCCTGTCCCTAGGGGGCGCTCTAGACTCTTGAAGTGTCGTCCTGGGATCATGAGTCCAGGCTTCACCTCTGGAGCTTGTTAGTTACGCAAATATTGTTGTTGCAACCAGATCAAATGCTGATTCTTATTCATGTTAAAATTTCAGAGGCGTTGATGGAGGACTTAGAATGGATGGCACCTATGAAATGTGCCTGAGTCTCTGCTGAGACCCAGAAAAGCCACACCCTTCAGCACGCTCTTCCGTTGCCATAAAGCTACAGGCTTATGCTGCAGCAGGAAATGGAGGAAAATGAATGACAAGACGAGGTGGCGAATGGTGCAGACTTCAGGATTGACAGGATCCCTATCTGATCTCACCACCTGGCACATGTGGGAGTCTTAGTTTCAGCTGATTTCTCGTGTTGAGTCTCGCTCCCTCTTGTTTTTTCTCCATTGTCCCCCAATTCCTTTTCCTACCATTTCTTGGTCTTCGCCCTCCTCACACTCTGGTGCTAAGTCAGCAGTTTGGGTTCTTTGTTTAGTTCATGTGATTCAGGGATTTCTTTTTGTAAACTTGGTAAACTTTTCCATACTTCCAGTTATATTGTTAGTGGGTTTGGAGCATTTTTTCCATTTATAGAACCCTTGTTGAAGTTGTTGAGTCTTGGAACTGTTAACTATTCAGTTATTTGTCATAGAAATATGGTGTGTGTGTGTGTGTGTGTAATGAGAGTGAGTTAAAATAATTACAAAGAAATTCCCTGAATTAGAATCTCTGTTGGTTGAGGCCAAATAAAACTGCAATTTGTTGTTTTGTCAGTGGGCCAGTGTTCACTACTTACCCATTAGAAACATACACATTTCAACATTTTTGTTTCCTTTAATTTTAACTGACTTATCTGAAAAGCTTTGGGCTGGACTTAATTTCTGCACGCCATCTGTTACCACTGGAGTTTAGACCATTCTGTTTGGCTTGGGCACATAGAGCACAGTTAATTTCCCCATCACTCATCTGAATGCAACTGTTTATATTACAATTTGTCAAGTTAAACTTATTTCAATATATTAACTTCTCCTTCTTCTGACAAAAAAAACCAAACCAAAACAACAACAACAACAAAATCCCTTTACCTCAGAATGTTTAGTAGTTCGGGATGTTTAAGGTAAGCAAACATGAAGGACTCCCTTTCTTTGTATTATCCTTGTTAGACACCCACTTACATGTGTCTCTAACATTTAAATATCATAATTTTCATTTTGTTTTTCTCAGTGTCTCTTATTGTAGGACTAGCCTGGAGCAGAACTATGTAACTGGTCTTTTGTAATGCAGTCTTTTTCTTTTTTAAAATAAGCCTTTTAATTTTGGAATTTTATTTTAGATTTACAGAACAGTGGTGGAGATTTCCCACATACCCTTCACCCAATTTTTCCTATTGTTAACATTTGGCATAATTGTGGTATATTTATTGCAACTAGGATATGGACATTGGTTCATTACTATAACCCAAGCCCATACTTGATTTGGGTTTTACTGGTTTTCCACGAATGTCTCTTTTTTTTTCCAGGATCGTATCCAGCAGACCCTGCTGCATTTAGTTTTTATCCCTCCTTAGGCTCTTCTGTCCCTGGGTTTTTCCTCGTTTTTCATGGCTTTGTGCGTTCGGGGATTCTGTCGCCTGTCTGTCAACTTGGGTGTTCGTGATGCTTTTTTTTGTAGTTAGATGGGGATCGTGAATGTTGAGAGGAATATGACAAAGGAGAGGTACCCTGAATATTGCCTTCGAAGGGGACACTAACCACGACTAGACTCCACTCAGCATTGGTGAAGGCCACCTTGCCCTGTTGCTTAAGCCTGTATCTGCCTTCCATTTTAAATCTTGGCTCCCTACAGCCACTATCCATGCCTTGGCCCTCTTCCTCTTACTTAGTGTGGAGAATGATCCCCTTTCTCACCTTAATGTAAGTATCTCAGGAAAAGTTTTGAGAGAACTATATACAACCAAGAAAGCATTTAAACATTGTTTTCTCCAGAGATATTTAGAGCCCCATATGTCTTCATCCATTTTGTGCTACTATAACAGAACACCTGAGACTGAGTAATTTATAATGAACACAAATTTATTTTTTACAGTTCTGGAGGATGGAAGTCCGAGGTTGATGGACCTGTGTATGGTGAGGGCATTCTTGCTGTGCCTTCCATGGTGGAAGGCAGAAGGGCAAGAGAGCTGCCTGAGAGGAGAGAAGGAAGGGAGTCAAACTCATCCTTCTATCAGGAAGGCACTCTTGCAATAACTAACCCATTCCTATGACATGGCATTAACCCATTTATGAAGTCAGAGCTGTCATGGGTTAATCATCTCCCAACACAGTAGCTTTGGGATTAAGTCTCCAACACATGGATTTGGGGGGACACAGTCAAACCATAGCACCAGCCTATCTCTACTGATGGGATTGTGGAAGTTATTTCAGCCATTGAGAAGTAAGACAGGCAGCTTGGCAAGGGTTTAACCTGTTGCTGGGCTGTGAGGCAGGCTCAGGGGGAGAGCAGAGAAGTTGGGAGAACTGGGTTCTCTTTCCAGAATTTTTACACAATTCTAGTTAATCTGCTGCTTCTCTTCTAAGAAGAGTCCTTCTCTGGGCCTCCTATCCCGTTTTCAATTCTCCTTTTAAAAAAGTAGCAAGCCATGGCCTGGGGCTAGTTCTAAGTGAGGTCAGCTTTCCATCTGACAGAGGAACAGGCTGGGATGTGTGGGTGCAGGATTGGGTTTCCCAGCAGGAAAATTATGTAATGCAGATGTTTGCCAAGCATCTTTCTTTGGTGTTGGGATAGTTCCTTGTTGTTCTGGCCAGGCAGTGTGTTGGGCTTTGCATGTGACTGTTGTCGGAGATGGTTGCTTGCTTTCTGACTTCTCTCCCTCCTTCTCCATTTAATAGGTTTTCTTTTCTATACTCCTTCTTTGTGTCTCTCATGATTTATGCTCTGTATGCAACTGTAGTGGATACGTGGTGCCCCATGCATATCCCAGAAACCATTTCAGAGGCTACCTGCTGGAAATACCTGTACACTCGACTCTGTGCTTCTCACTTTCTGAAGGAGGCCTCTGGCAGAGGGAGCAAGCCAAAAGGCAAGGCCCCATGAATGGCACTCTGTTATGAAAGACTACAGTCACTGGATAATCACCCCAGCTTTCTTGCCTCTCAGGTGGAACAATTCTGCACCAGGGTCGATATCAGCACAGTTCAGTAGAACTTCCTGTAACAGTGAAAATGCTCTGTCATCTTCCCGCTCCAATATGGTAGCCACTGGCCGCATGTAGCTGTGGAGAACTTGAAATTTGGCTAGTGTGGCCAGTGAGAAATGGCATTTTAAATTTTAGCCAAATTCAAATTCCAACAGCCACATGTGGCTAGAGGCTGCCAGGCTGGACAGTGCACATACGCAGTCTCCCAGAGGGTCCCCAGCAAGGCTGTGCCGTCTCTTGCCTGCTGTGGTCACCCCCTCGCTATCCCACCTCTCACAGGCTTTCCTTCCTTGGTGCCTCCCTCTCTGCTTTGTCTGTGCTTACCATGATTACCTTCTAAATGAATTATGGTCTTTAAAATACATTTCTCAGATTATTTGAGAGGATCCCAACTTAAGAATCATTTGTACTCAGCCTCTTCTAGTCCCACTCTCTCTGGCTGCTAGTGTCTCTAACCTTGCACCCTGGGGGTCTGAATGTACCAGGGTGTCAATGGGAGACTCCTCCATGCACAGCAGAGGCATAAATACAAGGCTGTGATGAGCAAAAACAAGCCTAAAGTGTTTGCTCATATTCTCAAAGGCCACCTTCTGAAACTCTGTGTGCAACTACAGAGAAAATACAAAGGAAATGATTTCCTTTATTCCTTCCGATTCTTGTTTTATTATCGCTGAAATCCATAGAAATCAAATTATCTGTGCCCTTGGGCTTTTGCTGTAGGTCAGATTTGTTTTTTAAAGGGAACTAAAAAGACACAATGAAAGAGAAATGGGTATTGCATATTCAAAGAAAGATAGTTTTCAAAAGGCTAAAGCAGTCTACTTGCGAAGGAAGTCATATCACCTTGTTCAAACTCTCCATTTCTCAGCTCCCTACTGGCTTAGGATTGGTGTTTGCTATATGGAAGGACATTTGCCTCAAGAAGGGGGAGCATAGGAAAAGGTTCAGATGTGGGAAACACAGGTCTGAGACCTGTGTCGGGCTTACCCCATGCACACCTGTGGCCACTCCTCAGCTCTCTCTGGGCAGATATGCACGGCTCTGCCTAGACTTCTTGGTCTACTGATTGTATTCACTGCAGATTGGCTAAAAGCAAAAATTTGTAAGCTAAACCCCACTATCTCAAACCTACGCCCATGTACGAAGCTATGACACTATAAGGGGGACCCTGCAATCCTGACATAGGTGAAGCTTGGCCAGTCAGGAAGAGCACTTTGCTTTTGGGAAGCAGTGTGCTGCCAGTCACCCCAGGATGCGAACACTCTAAGGAACACGAAGACGTTTTTCTTTTGAATATGTCTGTAATTTTCTGTTACTGGTTATATTTTTCCCATTGTCTTTATTTCTTGTTTATTCTAATTCTGGGATTGGAAGGAAGGAAGCAAAGCTGCTGTTATTCCCAGATATGATTATTTTTGCAGAAAATCCAAAAGAATGCACAAAGTATAGTTACTTATAAGTGAATTCGCAAGCTGATTGAATGCAGTGTGTGCACAAAAATAAATTATATTTCTATATGTCAGCAGGAAAAAACAGAAAATCAAATTTATAATAAAACATGCCATTAAAACGGCATCTAAACCAACAAGGAACTAGAGAAAATCTGAGAAAATTTGTGCAAGATTTCTTCATTGAAAATTACAAAGCATTACTGAAAAAGTTAAAGAAGACTTTGTAAATGGAAGGGCATAGCAATTTAATGGTCTGAAAGACTCAATATTATTAAGACACTAATTATCCCCAAATTGATTCTTAAATTAATGCAATCCTATTCTAAATCAAGTTTAGTTTTTTTTTTTTTTTTGGAGGAAATTAACAAAATGATTACGAAGGTTATTTGGAACTATAGAAGACCAAGAATACACAAGGAAATTTTGAAGAACAAAAGCAAATCAGGAGTTCTTAACCTAGACCGTGCTGCTTAGAGCTGTGGTATTCATGTAGACCCTGAGAACGTGTGTGTCCAAGGTAACCTCAAGTGCAGCAAGGAGAGTCCCCTGGATGTCCACATGGAAAACAATGTGCTAGGCTCCTGCCTCACACCATGCAAAAGGTAAGTTCTGAATGGATTGTAGATCTAGGTGTGAAAGATAAACACTTTAATCTTTTAAAGGAAAAAAGAAAAAGTTGTCAAGATTTGGCATAGGTAAACATACCTTCAGAAAAAACCCAAATATACACTATCAAAAAATTGATAACTTGGACCACATTAAAACTAGAAACTTCAGATTTACAAAGGTCATAATTGAAAGAGAGGGTATTTAACCCATATCTGGGAAGAGATATTTGCAGTGCATATATTCAGAAAGTTCTAGATCTTGTGTCTTAGGGCAGAAAAGTGAAAAGCCAGTGGGTGTGGAAGACACAAAACCTGAGAGGCAGACTTACTCTGCAAGCACCCACTCTCCAGGTAGCTAAGCCACCCCATGGTAAGGACATTCATCTATTTGTGAGGCTCCACCCCTGATAGGGACATCTAGTACAGGCTCCTCCCAAGACAGCTGCATTGGAAACCAAATTTCCAACATAGGAGTTCGAGGGGACAAACACAGACCGCAGTGCCCTGAACACATAAAAGCAAACAAGAAGTAATAAAAACGGAAACAAGAGGTAGAAAAATGGGTAGGAGAGCAGAGCAGACTTTACACCAAAGGATCTCTGAATGATCAGCAAGCATATGAAAAGCGTTCATCCTGGTCAGTCACTGGGGAAATGCACACTAAAATCACAGAGTGACCCTTTGATATGCAGAAGTACCTCAAATGAACAAAGAATGAAAATGTCAAGTGTTGGCTAATCCAAGTGTGACAAGACCTTGGAAAGCAGTTTGCCAACATCTATGAAATCCAAACATTTGCATACCTTCAATGAACAGGTGTAAACACATTTACCAGTTATGTCCAAACACGTTCATAGCAGCATGATTCCAAGTAGCCAGGAACTACCAGAACGCCTTTCCACGGGAGACTGAATGAACTGTGACGTAGTCACACAATGGAATACTACACGACAAGAGAGCAAGTGATATACAATCACCTGGGGAGTACGGATGAATTCACAAGTGCCCTATTGAATAAAAGAATCCACACACAAAAATATGTGAAGTGCCACACAGACAAAACCATTAGCAGCACAGTGGTTCCCTTGAGTGTAGTGAGTGACCAGCAGGGAGCATAGGACGTTCTCTGTCCTGGGTGCTGGCTATAGATAGGGCTGCGTCGCTTCCATGAAAATTCACGGAACTGTATACTTAGGTGCAATGCACATCATGCAATAAAAACTGTATCCCAAAGAGCTTATGTAGATGTTGCTGTTCCCGGGGGACACTCATATCACACCCTCTTTGCTGGTTTCCGGATAGTTCACTGTGAGGATCCTTTTGACAGCTTTGGTCTCCCCTCCCCCTTTTGCCTTCTAAATTTTCACTGTTTTTATAACAGAGTGCAAGTGGGAAGAAGCAGAGGAAAGACAATGTCCAGCCAGCCAGAGAGTTACTTTAAAAAAATGGTTAAAAAGAATCAGAAAAAAATTCTTTCTTAGTATTTTTCTTTTTCTTTTTTTTTTTTTAGTTTTAATTAGCATGTATTAATGGTATATATTTATTCGGTACAATGTGATAATTTGACATTAGAAAGTCCCCAACTTGTGATTGTTCAACTTATAATTGTTTCTTTCCAATGGTTTTCTTGGGGTACACTCCTTTTTATACACTTTGTTGACTCACACTGGGTTTAGGAAGAGGTAACCCCATCGTAAGTTGAGAAGCCTCTGTATGTTTACAATGTGGAGTGATTAAATCAGGCTAATTAAATCCACTGCCTCACATACTTAGTTTTTGGAGCAAATCATAAAATTTTCTCTTTTAACAAGTTTGAAATGTACAATGCATCATTATTTATCAGTGTCATAATTCTGTGCATGACATAACTAAAGCTTGTTCCTCCTGGTAACCATCATTCTACTCTCTACTCAATGAGTTCAACCTTTTTAGATTCCCTGGTCAAGTGAGATCATGCAGTATTTGCCTTTCTATGCCTGGCTTGTTTCATTTAACACAATGTCCTCTAGATTCATCCATGTAGGTGCAAATGACAGGATCTACCTGCTTTTGGGGGATGAATAGTGTTCCATTATGTATATATACAACATTTTCTTCATTCACCCAAGATGGACACTTTGATTGCTTTCATGTCTTAACTATTGCAAATAATGTGGCAATGATATGGGAGTGCTGATATCTCTTTGGCATACTGATTTCAGTTCCGTTGCCAAAGATTACCGGATCATACGATGATTCCATTTTTAGTTTTCCAAGGAAACTCCATACTCTTTCCTACCTTCCCACCAACAGTGCACAGGGGTTTCTTTTTCTACACCCTTGGGCATCTTGTCATCTCTCATCTTTTTGATAATAGCCATTCTAATAGGTATGAGGTGATATCTTGTGGGCTTTTTTGAAAATCCAATTCTGTAGATTGAATTCTGGCCTTCCTCATGCTAGGCAAATGCTCTACAACTGAGCTGTAGTCCCAGCCTTTTTATTTTTATTTTGAGATATGGTCTCACTAAATTGCCCAAGCTGGCCTCAAACTTGCAATCCTTCTGCCTCAGCCTCTTGAATAGCTGGGATGACAGGAGTGTGCCACCATTCTGTGGTTTCAATTTGTATTTCCTTTATGTGCCCTGATGAAAAGTATTTTTCACACACCTGTCAGCCATTTCTATGTTTTCTTTTGAGAAGTATCTATTTAGGTGCTTTCTGTTTTTTGATTGGGCTATTTATTTTTTGCTATTGAGTTGTTTGAGTTCCTTACATATTTTGGATACTAGCCCCTTATCAGATGTATGGCTTGCAAATATTTTCTCCCAGTCCATGGCTGTCTCTTTATTCATTGCTAAGACTTGTTGCATGCCCAGTAGTATGACCTGTCCTGAAGAATATTCTGTGTGTGCTTGAGCGTTGTTCAAGTCCGCTGCTTCTCTCTTGCTTTTCTGTCTGGAGATGGAGTGTTGTAGTCCTCTGCTATTACTGAATTATAGGCTCTCTCCCCACTAATATCAATTAATCGTTACTTTGCACATTTAGGTGATTCAGTGTTGGTTATTTAAAAATTGTTCTACTCTTTTGTTGAACTGGGTCTTTGAAGTAATAATGACCTTCTTCTCATTTTTTACTTACTTCTCTTTTTGGCTTGTAATGTGTTTTTTTTCCATCCTTTTATTTTCATCTTAAAAGTATTCTTAAATCTAAAGGGAGTCTGTTGTAGACAGAATATAGTTGAATTTTATTTCATGATCCATTCAGCCACTCTGTCTTTTGCCTGGGAATGTAACCCATTTACATTTAAAGTAATTATTGATGGCGGAGGACTTGCTTTTGCCCTTTTGTGAATCACTTTTAACTTCTGTTCTCAGTACCTTGTTCTTTTATGTCATTCCCATTTTGTTGTTCTCTGGTTCCTCATTATCTTTCTTGCTGCTCTTACCTCATCGAGTTTTGTAACGATGTGCTTTGATTTCTTTTGTGAATCTTCTGTGACTGGTTGAGGCTTTCTGTAGAGGCCAGAGCTTAGGCCATTGTTTGTAGATTTATGATGGAAGATTCCAGCTCCTGTATCAATCCGCCCCTCCATCCTATAACCTTGAATTTTTAATTTTGCACATAGGGCCTCCGTGAACATCTGGTAGATACCCTGCTCCTCGATTTTCACACCATTGGCTTGTAATGTGTTTTCCTTTTTTCCATCCATTTTTTATTTTCATCTTAAAAGTATTCTTAAATCTAGAGCCCTCGTAAAGGGAGTCTGTTGTAGACAGAATATAGTTGAATTTTATTTCTATGTTTGAAATGATCCATTCAGCCACTCTGTCTTTTGCCTCCTGGGAATGTAACCCATTTACATTTAAAGTAATTATTGATGGCGGCCTTTCACAGCTGCAGTGTGTAGGACTTGCTGATTTTTTTTGCCCTTTGTGAATCACTTTTAACTTCTGTTCTCAGTACCTTGTTCTTTTATGTCATTCCCATTTTGTTGTTCTCTGGTTCCTCATTATCTTTCTTGCTGCTCTTACCTCATCGACTCAGTTTTGTAACGATGTGCTTTGATTTCTTTTGTGAATCTTCTATGAGTGTTTTCTTTGTGGTTATCACAAGGCTTATATAAAAAGCAATAGTCCAATTTAAGCTGAGAACAATTTAATTTCAATAACATACAAAAACTCTGTGATTTTAATTTTCCCCACCCCTGACATTGCCTTAGAGAGATCAGAATTCAGATCTTTTATATTGTGTCTACAATAGGAAATTTTTGGATGGTTATTCTTTATTTTTAATATTTATTTATTTGCTTTAGTTGTACACAATGCGTTTATTTGTACGTGGTGCTGAGGATCTAACCCGGTCCGCACACGTGCTAGGCGAGCACTCTACTGCTGAGCCTCAACCCCAGCCCTGGATGGTTATTCTTAATGCTTTTGTTTGTTGGGGACATTAAAAAACACGTCAGCCAAAAGAATAGAAATTTAAGTCGAGGAAATGAAAACCTAACTCTCTGTCTGTCTCCCACTTCCTGATACGTGGACTTGGCCTAGCCCAGGGGTGTTGCCCTGACATATGACGAAAAATCAAACCTCCACTAGGATAGGCTAGTGGCTGTTCCTCCAATGTGATCTGCTCTTGCTCCCTATGCTCCCCTATAACCTTTCTGCTGATTGGCCCATGTCTTCTATAAAGGCCGTCCAACTTGCTCAATAAACTGAGCTCTGCTTTGAGGGGTCTCCCTGACGCGTCTGATTGTCCTCCGAAAGGAGGGCTGGGTGCGGGTGGTCATTCGGCTCTTACCTTTCCTGATCTGTCCTTTTGGGGCGTGCTTCCCCTTCTCTTGCGGGTTGAGAGGAATCGGGGGCTAAAAACCACAACATTTGTTTTTTAATTTTTATAGCAAATTTAAAAGATACACACACCACTGTTGTGGCACACACCAGTGTTCTGCATGTCCACACACTCACCTTTACTATTGAGTCTTGTATTTTCAAACGGTCTAATGATGCTGGTGAGTGTCCTTTTGCTTCAACCTGACTAACTCCTTTTAGCATTTTGTGTACGACAGGTCTAGAGGTGCTGAGCTCCTTCAGTTTTTGTCTGCCTGGAAAGCCTTTATTTCTCCTTCATTGCTGAAGGAGAGTTTCTCTAGGTATGCTTGGTTGGCAGTTCCCCCCCACCCCCCAGCACTTCAAATGTAGCCCCCACTCCCTTTCAGCTTAGGAGGTTGTGTTAGGTTGCGTTACGTTGTTCTTCACAAGGTGCTTTTCTCTTGCTCTTTTCGTAGTGTCTCTCTGTCTTTGACATTCAGTTAGAATAAGTTTCAGTGTAGATTCTCTGTGTGGTGACTTTTGGCCTTTGTGAATTTGGATACTCATTTCTCTTCTCAAATTTGGAAGTTTTCAGGGTTCTTTTTTTCTTTTCTTTTTAAAAGGTCCATCAATAACTAAAAAAAATATTTTTTAAAAAGCATAGGAAAAATCTTGATATTGTCTGGGTAGTTTTTTTTTTTTTGGGGGGGGGTTATGACACCAAAACCAGGGTTATTTCTTTAAGGAAGTGTTCTGCTCCTTCTTCTGGAATTCCCTTAATGCACATATTAGAGCTCTTGATGATGGCACATGATATCTATTCTTTCTTCACTCCTTTTCATTCTTTTCTTCTTTTGTTCCAAAGGCTGGATAGTTTAAATTATTTTTTGAGTTCGCTGATTCTTTTTCTGCTTGATTTAATGGGATGTTGAAGCCCTCAATTAATTTTTTTTTTTTTTCGGTTTGGTTGGATTTTTCAGATTTTTATTTGGTTCTCTTTTTATGATTTGTATCTATTGGTTAATTCTCTAATTTTGTTCATGTATCATTTCCCTCATTTCTTTTAGTTGTTTCTGTTAGTTGTTTATCTTGCAACTCACTGAGCTTCTTTAAGACTATTGTTTTAAATTCTTTTTAAGCATTTCCCAGACCTCCATTTTTTAATTCTCTGGAGGTGGTTCCCAGATCTCCATTTCTCTAGATTGGTCACTGGAGATTTGTTCTGTTCCTCTGGTAGCATCATAGTTCCATGACTCTTCATGTTCCTTGCAGCTTTGTTAGGGTGTCTGTGCATTTGAAGAACAGCCACTCCTCCCAGTCTTTGCAGACTAGCTTTGACAGGGAAAACCTTCACTATCAGCTAGAGAGAGATTTTTGGAAGTTTCTCAGATCTTTTATTTGGATGTACATGTTGCACTCTTCTCCGTCCCTTGTGAGTAGGATTCTCAGTTTTGCAGAACTGTGCTAACTGCAGTAAGCCACCCAGCTCTTTTCTCTAGAGCAGTGCACAGAGATGCCGGGATGATGCACACCCTATTCCTCGCCCTCCCTCCTGGAGGAAGAGTCTCAGGGTTGTGTGATTTCTTTAAAGCTTTCAGAGCACTTCTAGTTGCTGTAAACTTCCCACTCCTTTTCTTTGTTCTCTGCAGCCCTTAGGCATTCAAACGATGCCAATTCCTTTAAGGCTTTGGGTGAAACAGGACAGAAACTTGTGCCTCAAGCAGTGTCCTGAAGACCACGGACACAGGGTGCATGCCCCACTCTCCTGCAGGTAAAGTCACAGGCTGAAGTGATTTCTCAGAACTCTGCTGGACTCAGGGAGGGTCTCACATTGAGCTGTTCTTACCAGTTTCAATGTGGTTGTTCTCAGTTTTTTGCTCATCTAGGGTACTGCGACTTCTTCCCTGGCCTTCTAATCTTTTCATAAAGGTATTTCAACTCTATATCTTTGTTAAATAAAGTTGCTGTGGAGACATAAGAGCTGGGACTTCCTCTTCCACCATCTTACTGATGTCATTCCACTCCTTTTTTTTTTTTTTCCTTTTCTTTCTTTTTTTTCTGTTAAGGATAAACGCAAAGAAAAGGGTGAGAATTTTAATGAGAGACAAATCTCCTGGATAGGATACAATGAGATTAGTATTCTTGCTCCAGTCATGGGAGATTAAGAAAAGAAAGAAGCAGCTGGGTGTGGCAGTGCACACCTGTGATCCTCGCCACTCAGGAGGCTGAGACCAGAGGATCACAAGTTTGAGGCCAGGCTGGGAAACTTAGTGAGACCCTGTCTCAAAATAGAAAATAAAAAGGACTTGGAATACAGATCAGTGGTGGAAACCCCCTGGGTTCAGTCTCCAGTACCCGACACATACCCCAAAATAAAGGAGGAAAGAGGGAAACAGAAAAGGGAAAGAGAGGGAACAAGGAGAAAAAAAAAGAATATTTCTTGCAAAGAATTGCAGCTATCCACATAACATTATTTTATTTTATAAAAAATATCTTTGATGTGGACATTAAGAAAATAAAATATCAAATTAATGTGTCATTGATCTAAACAAAAGAAATAAAACAGATTCTTTAGTCAACTTGAAATCTTTGGCAGAAACTAAATTTTGAATACTGTCAGTGTTTGGTTCTTCCATTGCTTTAAAGAAAACACATTTCTCCATTTAGCATTTTAGAGGAAATCTAACTGAAATGTACATAGAGGGTTTGGATTCCAATAATGAGTGCTTTCTCAACACATGTGTTAAAAAAAACACAAAAGTTTTATCCTCATCTGTTTATTATCTCTGAAATGACATTGAGATCATACATATAACTGAAATGTTACATAAACATCAAATGTTCCATGCAAAAAGTGTCTGTGTTCCTGGGCTACAATCCAGTGGCCATACACAAAGGAAGTGCTATAGGTTCCTATAATATGAACCCATTTACTTAAAAGATTTTACTGATGAAGATAAATATATAGTCAAATGTAGATTACTTTAATACTATGCAGGTAGTATGTGAATCACTCTTAACTCTAGTTTAAGAGTTAAAAGACAAATGTATCAAAACAACTATGGGTATGGACAGTTGTTGAAGACATATTCCCTAAAACAGGTGTAATGCATGACATTAATTGTTATAGTTTTTTTTTTTTTTTTTTTTTTTTTTGTGGTACCGGGGATTGAACTCAGGGGCACTTGACCACTGGGCCACATCCCCAGTCCTTTTTTGTGTTTTTATTAGAGACAGGGTCTCATTGAGTTGCTAAGTGCCTCGCCATTGCTGAGGCTGGCTTTGAACTCGCGATCCTCCTGCCTCAGCCTCCCAAAGTGCTGGGATTACAGGTGTGCACCACCGCGCCCGGCTATAGGTTTTTTTTTTATAAGCCTCATCATAACCACATCTCCTAGATGTTTTCCTGGTGATGACATCTTGAATTTAACACCAAAAGCACAGACAACAATAGTGAAATTAGACAAGAGGGATGACCTCAAACTAAAATCTTCTGCACAGCATAGCAAGCAGTTTACAAGTTAACCATCATGGGAGAAAATGTATGTAAACCATTTATCTATAAAAAATATAGGAAACTCACACAATTCAGTAGCAGCCCTTCTCTGGTAAGTTGATTAAAAATGGGCAAAGGACTTGAATAGATATGTCTCCAAGACATACAGAAATCACCAGTTAGATGAAAGTGCCTAACATTACTAATTCTTAGGGAAATGCAATTCAGAACCACAAGGAGATATTCCCTGTCATACAGCTGTTCATTACTGCATATGAAATACCTATAAGAATAACTTAGAGGAGAAGAAACTTATTTTGGGCTCATAGTTCTAGAGGTTCATCCATGGTTGGCTAGATCCATTGTTCTGGGCCTGAGGTGAGGCAGAATATCAGAATATCAGGAAGCAGAGAAAACGGACAGATACAGTACTGGCCTCATCCCCAGTGACCCACTTCCTCCAACTACACCCCATATGACTACAATGGCCACCAAGCAGTCCATTCAAGTCCATGAAACGGATCAACCTACTGGTAAACTTTTAGCTCTTGTAATCTAATCATCTCATCTCTGAACACTCCTGCACTGACTAAGACATGAGCTTTGAGGGGGGCATTTAAGATCCAGACTATAAATTTCTTCACATGCTTAAAGTGGCTATTGCCAAAAACTAAAAGATAACGTGTTGGCGAGGATGTGGAGAAACTGGAATGCCCATATGTTGTCGGTGGGAATGCACAGTGGCGTAGCTGCTATAAAAAAACAGTATGACACTTCTTCAAAAAATTAATTCCACTTCTGAGATTCTTGAAATCAGGATCTTGAACTGATATCTGCTTTCCTGTGTTCACTGCAGCCTTATTCATAATAGTCATTGTATGGAAATAACCCAAACACCCTTGGGCTGACAGTGCAAAAATGTGGCATACACAAATAATATAATTCTATTTAGCCTTAAAAGAGAAAGAAGTACTAGTATTTGCAACAGGCTGGGTGAACCTGGAGGATGATATGTTGAATGAAAGAAGACACAACGGCAAATGCTGCACAAACGCACTCAAGTGAGGCATCCAACTGGTCACTCACAGAAGCAGAGAGTAGAAGGAGTAGGTACTGAGGAAGGGCAATGCAGAGCTGATCAATGGGAATGAATTTTCAGTTGTGCAAAATGAGCAAGTTCTAGAGATCTGCTGTGCATTATTGTTCCTCAAGTTAACGACACTGTATTATGCCCTTAAAATTTTGGTTAAAAAGATTGGATCTTGGACCTGGGGGTTTAGCTCAGATATAGAGAGCTTGCCTAGCAATGCATGAGGCCCTGGACTTGGGGGAACAACAACAACAATAAAAGTTCAGATATCTCATGTTGTGCATATTTGCCACAAGAAAACCAAACAACAACAACAAAAGGACTTGGAGGTACTAAAGAACTTGGAGGTGATGGATTAGATCATTACTTGATCATGATGATGATTCCACTGATGTAGGCAGATGTCCGAACTTATCCAATGGTAGACGCTGTTTGGATTTCCTGTCTCTTATACCATTGTAAAAAGATGAAATTCCTTTACTGAGAAGGGTTCTTAGCACCACTCCTGCTTCCACTTGCCACAGGTAGATTCTTTCTTCCGTCACATTCCTAGATGCTTCTCCAGGGTCTTTTCCTTAGTTCTGCTCCAGTATATTTTAGTGCATTTTTTTCAAGCATTTCTCCCTTCACATGTGTTTGGATTTATTAGTGCGTATTTATCCATTTCTCCCACAAAAAGTCTTTTGTTGATGTGGTTAGTTCCCTCATGTTTAGCATGGTGCCTGTTATGGTTTGAATGTGAGGTGAGCCCCCAAAGTTCATACGTAAAACAATGCAAGAATGTTCAGAGGTGAGATGATTTTGTCAGGGGAATTGTAACCTAATTAATGCATTAATTCACTGATACAGATTAACTGGGTGGTAATGTAGGCAGAGAGGTTGTGACTGGAGGTGGTAGGTCCGCTGGGGGCATGCTTTGAGGGCATATATTTTGTCCCTGGTGAGTGGAGCTCTCTCTTCTTCCTGGTTGCCATACCCTGAGCTGCTTCCCTCTGACATGCCCTTCTGCCGTGACGTTTTGCCTCATCTCAAGCCCAGAGCTGTGGCGTTGACCAATAGGTGGACTGAACCTCTGAAACCATGAGTCAAAATAACCTTTTCCTCCTCTAAGTTGATTTTTTTTTTTCAGGTCTTTTGGTCGTAGTAACACAAAGCTGACTGAAACAGTGCTTTTCATGTAACAGGTACCTAAAATTCATTTCTTTTAGCTGCTTACTGATTTATTTCAGAACATTTAAATTAATAAGGTTTGCATGCCATTAATATTTTCAAAATTGTATGAAAAAAATCATGATTGAAAAGGCTTTCGGGATTGTGTTAAGGACTCCTAAACCAGAATATCCTGGAGTTAATGGGGCTGAATCACACAGTGGCACAGCTTTGACTATGATAATTTGTCTTAAATTCAGAAATTTCCAACAGTAGGAAACACATATCAGTAATTCAGGCAAATGAGAAAAAGGGTCAACCTAATTTATAGATTAATTAAACACATTACATTTTGTTACTATCAAGTGTACCCAACTACTAGATAAGTATATATTAAAATTTGAAAACTAAGGAACTTAGTGACTTTAATCAATAAAAACAATTATTTATAAAGAGGGTATATTGTTTACATGAGAAGGGGTACTCAGTAAATCACTTGAAATAAATTTATCATCATAAATAGGGGAAATAATGAATAATCAAATTTTTATTGACTCTTGCTTATTGTGTACATTTGTTTCCAAATCCTTCTTCATAGTTATGAGTAAACTTTGCTCCAAATCATAAATTCCAAATTAACAGCATGTGAATCAATGAGGATTTTGCCAAGAGCACTTAAGAGTTTACATATATATAAGTCACACACCATAACTCAAAATCAGCTACACTCACTTTTGAAAATGTTTCCACGAAAAAGGAATAAATATGCAATACCATTAAATGACTATTGCCCCAAGTTAAAGAACTATGCTATTCTAAAGTAGTGAAGAGTATGTTTATAAAAGTGTCTATTTATTGGCCCAAGGTGCCATTATTTCTGCTTTGGATGAAGTAAATTGGAGAAACCAACTAATGAGTTTTGCATAGGTTCAATGTGCATAAACTTTCTTGAACTCTAGTTTTCTCTAAGCCTCAAAGTTTCTTACTTTTAAATCTTGTTTACTTTCAACAAAACGTGACTACTTTGCTTCAAAGTAAACAAGCTATAAAAAGTCCCATAAGTCATCTTGGGATTTAGAAAGCTCTTACCAAACAAAAATCTTAATGGCTTCAGTGTCCATGATTCAAAAACATACGGATTGAATTTCCCTTAAAATACACATGAGCTTAAAAGTTAAGGGTGAAAGTGGTTGGACAATTGCACTTGAGGTTTTGTGGGAGCCAAGATCTTCAGAAAGGCATTGAGATGGTTTTCTATATTCTCAGATTCGACCAGGTTCTTCAATTCAGAGTGAGCCTCTCACAGTTACAAAAGATGTGTGTATGCAGCTTGCAATGTTCCTATGCAGGTCGTACCAGCTTTGTAAAGACCAAGGTGTGAGACATGATTTATAATAAAGATAAGGTGCTTCCCTTTTATGAAGACATCAACAGACACACTCATTGCCTTTTATCTCTAAGATTAAAGGGCTTAATCCTTGATGTTATAAGCATTATAAAATTGTGATTTTTAGTATGTAAATATGATGCAGGTGACATGTGTCACCAGTTTAGATGATGTATGCATTGTTACACTATTTACAATTTTCTGTCTTGAAGTGGAAATGTGTATCAAGTGTTCTGTTTGCCCAGAGCCCAGGTACCACCTCTTTGATCATGAATTTATATTTTACTCAGTAGGATACCTGTTAAGGTATTGAGATGAATTTGGAGTGAATGTGGCTGAATCACACAGTGGCTTGGCTTTGACTGTGATAATATGCCTTAAATCAAGAAATGAGAGGAATGGCCAACCCAAATGATAGATTAATTAAATAAATAGCATTTGGTTACTATGGAGTGCGCCTACCCACTTATGGAAATGATCACATTTTTCTAGCCATTCTTAGTATTTTTGAGTTGGTGGAAAGACTTGTCCAGCAAACACAGGTTGGTCATTGGAGATTTTATTATCTTTGAATCCAGAGAGTACTTTTTTCCCTAGAGAGAGAGGGAAAATTCTAATTACATGTCCTAATGTTAAGATGAGATCATTCACCTAAATGAAACTTTTAATGTGGTGGTACTTAGCAGTTGTCTGGCTCTGTAAACTTTGCTTGCAAGATGTTATTTGGCTTGGAGTGGAACCATTTAAAGAATGCACTTAAAAACCCTTCTCTGATTATGATAAAGCATGCACATTGTTAATTTGGTAGGATGCCAAGTAATCCATTGTTGCCTGATCAGAAATGCAACGTGTGGGCTCACTCTGGCAACTCTTGGCTGGTCAGTGGATGGGGCTCAGAAACGACTACTCTGTCTAAGGGGATCACAATGGTCTAAGCTTTCTTCCTCCGTGCTGGGCTGCTAAAAAGTGGTTGGCCTGGTGGTCTAAGGATCACAAAGTCTTGATTTATGACCCACAAATGAAGTGTGCTGTAGCATTTTCTTTCTCAATGGCAATTGGATTGTAAGAGAGAAAAGTCCTCTTCAAGAGAGTTCCTGTGCATTTTGGGATGGTCATGGTGAAATTATTCTTAAAGCTCCTTGATTAAATTCTTATGGCTTCCAACACTTCAGCAAAAAAGAGAAACTTTATTTGAGGATCTGGAGAGAGACAAGAGATATTTTCAGATTGTGCTGAGACAGAAAAGTCACCTCTGTTTTTCAGTGGCTTAAAGCAACATAGGTTCATTGAGGGCTATCTGGGGCTTCTGTCCCCACATGGTCATTGTCTTTCTTCTGCAACCCAGGTGCACGTGGAGGCAGTCATGGCTGAGGGTAGGAGGGAAATGGTGCAACCATTAGTAGTTCACCTGCTTTGGTTTTCAGACTCCTGAGTTGGTGCAGTTCTACATGTGCCCAGAAGGGGGAGCTGGGACAATGATGAAGGGCCCAATGACTATCAAACTACTCTGCTTACCACATTCAGTATACATCAATTTAATTTTCATTGTGGCTTTTATTTTATTTTTTAATCTCTAGAGAATGTGTTATTATTAGAAGTGAGATATTTGGAAGACTTGCACAGCGAACATTGATGCTTCTTACCACAGTAGAGAGAATCATGGCCTGTCACCAATAATGGAGCAATATCCTGGAAGAAGCCATTTTCATAGATGGAAAGCTTCCACTGATTTAGATCCTTAAGAGTTTGGATGAGTATACTGGCATTTTCTTCAAAGAGTAAGGGTATTCTGCAGGTAAGTTTAGAGCTTCCATCTAGAAATGTGTTTTGATATGTAGGTGGAAATAAAAGTCATAATAATGACCATTATTTTAGTAAATAATGAGAGCATTATTCTAGTCCCCCACAAAATTATTTATGGTTAAACATTACCATAGAGAATATTTGTAGAATTTGTCTTACAGACATTTTAGTAAGTTTAGTTAAAACATGACTTAATTATAACTTGGCTAACTCCAGAGTCTTATAATCTCTTACCATAGGGCTGGGGATATAGCTCAGTTGGTAGAATGCTTGCCTCACATGCACAAGGCCCTGAGTTCAATACCCAGCATCACAAAAAAAAAAAAATCTCTTACCTTTACTCCACATGTTGTTCAACTTCCTGCTCACTTATCATTTAACTTTAAACTATATGTTTCAAACTAAATATCACAATACCTGAAGGGCTATACAGGCATTTTAATGGGGTTTAATAGTCATGTTTTTCTAAATAGACTAGGATATAAAATATTAAGATGCATTACATGTAATATTATTATTTAATGGGACTTTTGTTATAGTTAAACATACATATGTATGTTTGTGTGCCTAGGTTGTGACGTTAGCCCCTGTCAACAAGTTTGAAATAAAATGAACTTAAAGCTTATCTTGTTTATAAGGAGATTCAAATTCTGATCTGATTGAAATTTGAGGTGAAAGAAAAAGCAATGGAAGAAAACCTCTTTTGTCTTGAGAATTCAAACATCTGATTTTAAACTGCAAGAAAAGCATAAAAAGAAAGGTACAGGGTTAAGTATAGGAAGTATAATTATATATCTAATTCTAGCAAATCTCTGTGGCAAAGAACAGTTAACATATTCTTGAATCTTGGTTCTGTTTGCATCTCTATTCTGGAATCCAATTAAAGTGGGATCTGAAGCAGGCAGATTATAGTGTACTCTGGGTTTGTTTAAAATTCAAACGTCGAAATAGAACATGCTTTCATTTGCTATAATTAAAACAAATGATTTCTGAGATTATATAATTAAACCAATAAGGTTCAAGTCAAGAGGACAGACACCATGTCTTATGCTCCAGGCTAAATTTCTGTTCACAAGCACTAGATGCTTGTCTGTTGAGTAGAGCTACTACCTGACAAAAATCCACAAATGTGCAAGGTAAGTTCTTCTTTTAGCATCCCAGCAGGAACTGGGGGATGCTCTCCAAGAAGGTGGGTGGGGGGAGAGTAATGAAGAAGGTTCTTGCAAGAAGTGGCAAAGGTGATAGGGATGAATGAGGGCTGCAGAGCAAACTTTTTCTCCCCAGACGGGAACAGGCCAGGGGAAGCTCAGGCTGTTGGACTGGTGAGGGCTTTAGCTAAGGGGTAGCCTCTCCTGGAAGGAGAGCAGAGGCCTTAGGGAGGATACCACTGCTGATCAGCTACTCCTAGAGTGAGAGATCAGAGAAGTGAATGCACAATACCTCTGGCTTCCTGATTTCTGACCTCATGCCAAGCCATCTAAAAACCAAAAGGTAAGGGAGACTCGTTGCTGCAGTCTATAGAGTCAACATGCAGGCACATAGCAGGGTGTAGAGGGGTGGAGAGTACGTGTGAAAAAGTAATCAAGGACTGGGCTGGGCTGTAGCTCAGTGGTAGGATGCTTGCCTAGCATGTGTAGAGTCCTAGGTTTGATTCCTACCATTGCAAAAAAAAAAAAAAAAAAAAAAAAAAAAATCATGCAAAAAACAATCGAGTGAATAGTTTTAGTCAGCTTTTTTTTTGCTGTGACCAAAGACTTGACAAGAACTATTTTAAGAAGGACAAGTTTATTGGGGCTCAAGGTGTCAGAGGTCTCAGTTCATTGACTCCCAGCTCCAATCCTTGAGGTGCCAGTGAGGCTAAACATCATGGCAGAAGGGTGTGGCTGAGGAAAGCAGCTGGGAGCATGGCACCCAGGAAGTAGAGAGAGAGAGAACTCTGCTCAAAAAAGATAAAATGTAAACCCCAAAGCCACACCCCCAGGGACCCATCTCCTCCAACCACACCCTACCTGCCTACAGTTACCATTCAGTTAATCCCTATCAGGAGATTAACGCACTGATTAGTTCAAGGTTCTCATAACCCAATCATTTCATCTCTAAACGTCCTTGCATTGTCTCACACATAAGCTTTTGGGGGACACCTCACATCCAAACCATAACAGGAATGTTACATAAAATTCCAACATTGTCGTATCTGTGGCCTTAAAACTCCCAGTCTTCTCTTCTTCAACTATGAGGATAGCTATAGCTGTCATCTTGTGAAAATCACTGTTTTATGCCTATGTGTAAATAAGAAGCTAAGATCAGGAGTTGGAAAGGCGACTGAAGGTCAAGCTGGTGGAGAGCTGAGGTTTAACCAGGATATGGCAAGGGACAGTAGGAGAGAGGTCACTGCAGGACAGTGAGCCAGCATCTGCTTTCCGTGTTAGTGCAGTAAATCCAGGCACACCAGCAGAAAAGCATAGGAGAAGGGAATCCCTCAAACGGATAAAAAGCAGAGTGTTAAGTAGAAACTTGTTATTAATTATTAGGTTCAAAAGGATAAAACACCATAAACAATCTCTTCTGGGGGTCTGCATTTTAGAGATTGTGAAGTATATTGGTAAATGCTTTGAGTACATTCGTGACTGCTCTCCAGCTGTAATCTTGCATAAGTTCTTTAATTTCTCAAAGCTGACTACCTCAGTGTGGGTGCTTTGAGTTCTACGAACTGAGATTCTCTACTTTGAGGTCTTCAGAGAGTAGTTATCTTTAAGCATGAACATGCAAGCAGGTGCCTTCCATGATGCTAATGAATTTTGCCAACCACTCTTCATGGGAAACTTTATTACTGGCAGAGTGACCACTCCATGACGTCCTGCTTACCCTCCGGGTGGGGTGCCGTTCTCCTTTCAGCAATAACAGACCTGGATCCCTGACTCCAGACGACTTTCATCTCTACTGAGTGGTACCATGACCGGGAGACGTTGTCATTTTTGAGGACATCTGATCTGAGCACCTTCCAAATCCCGTAGTTTGAGAAGTTCTTAGGAACTTGGGATTCGTTCTCATTTCCACCTCCCATCTCACCGTATTCCCAGGAGGACTGACCCAGGACAGAAGCGCGATGTGCTTTTTGCTCCCGGCACTCCATCTTCTTTCTCTCACCCACTTGCGCAGCACAGGCGACCGCACTGTGAGTTTATTGAACATCCACCAAGTGCAGAGCGCCGAGGCAGATAGATGGTAAACGAGCAAGTTAGAATTTACAATATGTTCCCCAAATAGAAATAAAACCTGATTCTGTTAATTCCATACTTCAAAATTTCTGTGCTACTTTGGAGCACACAGAATAAGATCTTCAAATATTATCTTTTTAAGTTCCTTGTTACATATTTTTCTTTAACTCTCCTTCCTCCTCATCTCCCCATGACTTGATTGCCCTGTTTCCATATTTTTTTTCTAGTTTTGGTTTTAAAATTTTTATGTATTAATATAGTTTTATTATATGTAGTTAATATAATTTACAATCAGCTGCTTTAATGTAGATAGGGATGTAGGTTATTTAAGTCATTTTTGATAGTACTTCGCTATTTCTGTGAGCAACTAAGGACAGGGATTTTATCATTGTGTTTTTGAGTTCCCAGAGTCTGGCACACAAGACCTGCTTTCCCAACCCCCACCAAATTGGGTGAATGAATGAAACAAGCAAAGGAGATGACAGAAATGCACAGACAATTATTGTACAGATCAGTATGTTGCAAATATACCATTGACTAGCATGAACCAAATCCTTTTTGAAAGCATTCTGGGGCTGAGTTCTAAAGGTGAAAACCTTAGGAATAACTTCAAAGAAAGGATAATTACAGAAAAGGTCGTTGGACTATCAGGGTTTTGAGAGAGAAAGAGATGGGCAAATGCTTCCTTCTTTGACATTTTACCACTTCTGGTTTCCTCCTTCTTGCAAAGTCCTAATGCAGGGAAGGCATGGCAAGTTCTGTCCCTCAGGACAGCACAGAATGAAAGTAGGGACTGCCAGGAAGTGTGCTGTGTTGAGAAGGATGCTGAGGTCCAGTCTGGGTAGGGCAGAATTGCCTTCATAGGTCCTGACCAGTTGACACAAACTGGCTCACATTTATGCCACAGAGTGGAGTAGCTCTTTTTAAATATTAGAAACTGCTTTTGAACAACCTTTTGTAACCATAAGGAATGACAAAGAAGTCCTCTTCTTGTGATCCCTCCATTCTATCCCTATCAATTTATGTTGAAAGTTTTCCTATTTCTAAGATGAATCTTGATGGCCAAGCTATTCCACTTGTTATTTTAGAGGCAAACAACAACAACAACAACAAAACCCAAAAACATACTAGGGATTCCTTGGTTAGTGACAACCCACAGGGTGTGCTGTGTTCCCTTTGTACATCTCAGTGTTGTGCATTAACAATTATGTATATTCATGGGTATTACAGCAGCCCCTTTTGATTCTGAAGTCCTGTGATAGGTTGCAAATTAAACTGCACTCATTCCTCCAAATGGTTGGAGAGAGATCCTGGCCATTGTCAACAACATGGTCTGTGCTGGGAGGAGACTGCCTGGTCCCCACCAGCATCTAGACATGTCATTTGTCCAAGCCATCATAATATTTATCCATGACAGCTGGATTGTGACAGAGAGCCACGTCTGTGCCTTCATTCAAATTAGCCCCATGGCATGGTTTACTTGATCTGGTACAGAGCAGGAAAAAGCTTTATACAAAATGATGTCTGGGAAGAGATGTACTTGCGTTGCAAAACACTAATGGCATCATAAATTCATGAATTTCTAGGACAGCAGCAGATGTCTGAATGGGAATAACACAAAAAGACGAAATTGAAAAGTGAGATGGATTTGAAGCGTGTAGTACTCTGGCTCCTTGGGTGCTTCTTGCGAAGCTGGAATGAACTATGAATTTTCTCTATTCAGTTGGGCAGGGACAGGAGGCGAGGCTGCTGACTGGAGTTGGATCCTCTGAGATGAGCTCTATTGGGAAGGTGGCGGGGTGTGCACCAGCAGGTGTCCACTCAAGGCACTAATGACCGTAATGCTAAAGCCAGTGGGATCCTTCCTGTTCCGACTTTGTTGTTCAACTCACTGCTGGTCTTCATCACAGACTGGAGGAGAATGGGACGTCTCAGGGAGGGAGCATTAGTCTTTGGGGATATATCCAGAACACCACGGATCATTCTTGTTTTTTACCACACGCTTGCAGGCAAATTGTATTTTTCAGTGCTGACTGACACACTTTTTTCCTTCACATTTTCTTATACCTGATCCTTTCCTAGTCCAACCAGAGGCTTTCATGCCACAGGGGAGAGTTAAGACTGTCACAGGAAATATACAAAGAGAAAGAATTCATGCTCTAAAATTTCAAAATAGGCTCTGAAGTCTATTCTAGAGACAAGCGTTGCGAAAAAGAACTGCAAATTTTGTGTCTGCAAGTGCTGTTTAACATCTCTATTGAGTGTTTCTTTTCTACTATTTTTAAATAATATTAAGCAAACAAAGTAAATAAATGAATAAATAACTTAAGCATTTATGCCTTAGTTTCCTTTGGTGATTTGGTGAAACTTATGGACCATTTCTCAGAATAATATTTTTTAAAGCATAAAATGTAATCTATTGCCGGGTGTGGTGGCGCACGCCTGTAATCCCAGCACTTTGGGAGGCTGAGGCAGGAGGATTGCAAGTTCAAAGCCAGCCTCAGCAATGGTGAGGCACTTAGCAACTCAGTGAGACCCTGTCTCCAAATAAAATACAAAAAAGGGCTGGGGATGTGGCCCAGTGGGTGAGTGCCCCTGAGTTCAATCCCTGGTACCACAAAAAAAAAAAAAAAAAAAAAGTAATCTATTGATTATAAAGTCATAATTTTCTTGAATTATACTGCAGTTACCAAATTAGTAATAAATGACACGTCTAATTGAAATATACATAGACATACATGTATGTGTGTGTATATACATATATATAATATCATTGATATTACAAGAAATGTTAAATTTCCAGTTAGAGAGTAGTAAAAATCAAGATTAATATATCCCCATTTAGGTTTTTAGAATCCCCGAATTCCATAGGTGTACAGACTTCAGGTTAAGAACTCTTGATCTACAAGCTTTGCTGGCGCTGGACCTACGTTAAGTTTTTTTTTTTTTTTTTAAATTTAATTAAAGGCTGTGTGGTAAGACAGCCTTTGCCCTGTGGGAGGGGAACTGGGCCCTTGGAGATGGACGGCAGAGGCTGGTGCTAAGCCTACTCTGCCTGTGTGGAGGAAGGTCAACGTTGTCATCCCTGGTTGCTGTGTGGTCCCAGCTGGGGCCTATGGGTGGACCCTCAACACCCAGCAGGGCATGTTTTCTGAGATGCGTATCCTGGACCTCAGAAGAAGCAAAACTAGTGACGGGGGATGTGCCTACTCACGAAGCACATAGTCACTCGGTGTTGAGTCAGTAATGATTCTTGAGCATTTATATGTGCCAGGCCTGTTCTGGGCCCTGGGATGCAGTGGCAGGGACACATTCATGAGGCCTGTTCTCAGGAGATGGCAGACTAGTGGAGGACACAGGCAGGTATAATCAGTTAAAAAGAGAAAAGTGTTGGGATGGTGTTGTCCAGGTGTTAGGGGCACACAGCTGGGTGTCCATCTAGAATGTGGTAATAAAGAAGAAGTTCTTGGCTGGGCAGAAAGGCACATGCCTGTAATCACAGTCACTTGGGAGGCTGAGACAGGAAGATTGTGAGTTCAAAGCCAGTCTCAGCAATGGCGAGGTGCTAAGCAACTCAGTGAGACCCTGTCTTTAAATAAAATACAAAATAAGGCTGGGGATGTGGCCCAGTGGTTGAGTGTCCCTGAGTTCAATCCCTGATATCCCCCTCCTCACCAAAAAATCTCCTGGAGGAAGGAGGAGGTGGGGGTGCAAAGGTTGAACATCATTCCTCCAAGAGGAAACAAGTGCAGGAGAGAGATGGCAAGCTCTCATACCTGAGAAAGCTGCTGCTCAGAAGGTGCAAAGGAAAAGGAGGCACGAGGCTGGAGAGGTGGGGGGCGAGGGACCCTGCAGCTGTGTTCAAATTCTTTTGAGAGGATTGAGGAGGCACTGAGGTGTTTCACACTGCAGAGCGACAGAGCCGGATTTCTATTACGGAAAGGTGGGATTGCCTGTGGAGAGGAGACTGGATTAGAGCAAGGTGAGAACAGAGGCTTGGAGGACAGAGAGGGGACTGGTGTGGACATTCCCCACATGGTGATGATCTGGGGGTGGGGTGGTGTTGCCGTCTGAAGTGATGGCCGCTTGGAGCAACAAAGCCGCAGGAAGAAGTTCAGAGGCAAACTGGAAACAAACAGGCTTTTTATTCTGATAACTTCTCCCTAACACGCACCTCATACCACCAAAAAGCCCACCGACAAAATGGCGCCGACCCGATCCAATCTCGGCTCAAGTCTTGCGAGATCCCGGGCCAAGTCTCGCGAGATCCCGGGCCAAGTCCCGTGAGACCACGGAAGGCGGCAATGTCCGAATATCTCTATGGCCCGCAGCCAACCGCAATCTCAGCCATCTCCCCAATCAGGGCTCCTGCATTTCCCCCCTTTTGTTTTAAAAGAGGGGATGCTCTCGGATGTCTATGTGCAACCAACATTCTTACCCGTCATCGGATAATCAAGGCTGTGCCCTTGACTCCTGTCTTAGGTTGATATGTCGGCCACATGAGACTGTCCTGTGCGACTGTGCCTGTCTTAGGTTGTCCCTCTCTGGGGATCTTACCCGTCACTGGCTAACCAGCCATCCAATGGAGTCCTTTAGGATCGACTGTGTATGATGACTAACAGCCGTCCAATTGTGAGGAGATGTTGTGGCTTTAAGGCAACAAGCCTTCTGCTGACGAGCCAAGTTGCATAGCATATCAAATTTTTTAAACAAATCAGCTGTCTTAAGTTCTATAAAGTAACACACTGAGTTTTCTAGACAAATACCCGCAAGGCATTATCCCGTAAAGTCCCAAACAAAGATCGAAATGTCCACTTGTTATAACAGTTGATCTAGGAGGCCCCATGCATGCAGAGCAGAGGCCACACTGCAGGTGTGTTTGTTTGATGCTTGAGCAGCAGGGATGTTTGCAGCGACCGCAATCTCTGCAGTTGTAGCAGCAGCCATCTTTTTGTGTCTAGACAATGCCACCGGCAAACCTTCAGGGCCTGCTACCTAGAAACTCAAGCATCAATTATTAAAGGAAAGGCAGTGCTAATCCAGCACTGAGTCAAGAGGCGAGTTGTCAAACTAAAAAATAGAATTATTAGATTAGAAAATTAAAGTTGATTTTTGCTCACACACATTGCTGCTTGAGCTCTCACAAACATAAGCTGGCAAAATATCATATTCAGAACAAAACAAAGAAAGACTGAGGGTATTTACTGCATTAAAGATAGAGTAAAGAAAAGCTAAAGGCACTTTGGAAAAATGATTTGTTAGCTGGAACCCTCGAGTCTCTGTAAACTTCCATGAAATTATCTGTTGAAATAACTCAAATTAATCAGCTATAAAACAAATAAAGTTAATTACAAATAAACATTCCTATGTCAAAACACCAGAATACCAGGTTATACAGCATTAGTCATATTCTTCGCTAAAGAGAAATCCCTGGGACACCTATAAATCAAAATTGAAGGTACCTTCACTTATTAAACTATTTACCCCCATTGAATACTCTTAAACTTAAATGAATTAAAGTTATTTGGATCCATATATATATATTTTCATAAGCGCTTTGTTATTTGTGACGTCACAGTGGACAGACACATAAAACTACAAACATATATTTGTGACATCACAATTACATGAAATTTAGACAAATGCACAGACATAAAGACATATATAAAAAGAGAAAAAAGAAAAAATACAATTGTGTGTACACTAAAGAGAGATCTCCTCATCCCGGCCAGGAGGAAGGACACTTAAGTTGTGAAATATTTTGAAGGACTCTTTTAAGGGAATCATTCCATACCTTCATCTTGGTCCTCTTGATTTTGTATATTTTTTATTAATCTTGATTCTTCAACAAGTTCATTTTTATCCTTTTGATTTGGTACCTGCTTTATTAATCTAGATGGTATCCATATTGGAGAGGATTTTTGCTTTGGAAAACACAAACAGATCCTCTCCCCCAAATTAATACTGGATCTGGACCCTTCCATGTACCTGAAAGAACATCCTTCCAGCAAATCAAAGGTTTATGTTGTTGGTGTGGGTTCCAATGTCTGTCTCCAGCAGAATAACCATTAGAGTCTAAAGTTAAAAAATTTAAGGTAAACAGGGCAACTGCCAATCTGTCCCTAGGATTTTTCCAATTTCCTTCTTTTTGTTTTAATAACATAATTTTCAGTGTGCAGTTTGATCTTTCAATAATGCCCTGACCCTGAGGATTGTATGGGATGCCTGTTTTATGGGATATATTGAATTTTGAGCAAAACTGTTTGAAAGATGAGGACGTATATGCAGGGCCATTATCTGTTTTAAGCATTTTGGGGATGCCCAATGCAGCAAAAGCTTGCAAACAATGAGATGTAACATCTTTAACTTTTCCTCCAGAATGTAAGGAAGCAAAAATCATGCCTGAGCATGTATCTATGGTCACATGAATAAATCGCAATTTTCCAAAACTTGGCTCATGAGTAACATCCATCTGCCACAAATGATTGGGCATTAATCCTCTAGAGTTAATACCATAATGAGGATTAGGAAAATGTGTCATACAAGATTTACAATCTTTTACAATTGTTCTGGCTTGCTCCTTTGTGATTTTAAACCTACGCTGCAAGGTGGTGATATTGACATGAAACTGGGAGTGAAATAAAGTAGCTTGCTGGAGCGCTGAAATTATAAAGATTGTTTGGGTAAGAGCATCAGCCTTTTGATTACCTTCATGGAGGGGACCAGGCAAGTTGGTATGTGCTCTAATATGACCTATGAATAGATGTTCTTTTCTTGCCCACAAAAGTTTTTGTATTTGATAAAACAATTTAAAGGCTGGAGTATGAGGTGCTATTAGTCCTGCTAGCTCTAATTTTGGGACAGCATGTACAATATAGTGGCTATCTGAAAAAAATGTTCATGGGCTGCTCTCTAAAATTTTCCAGAGCTCTTAACACAGCTTCCAGTTCCACTAGTTGAGTTGATTTGTGTGTAGTTATGTAAGTCATTTTTTCTTTTTTTAGTGACTACTGCAGGAGTACCATTTGAGGACCCAGCTGTAAATACATTTAATGCCTTAGGAATAGGTTGATTTTTTATTACCTGTGGAAATATAATAGGATGATTAATACAAAAAGATAATATAGGAGACTTAGGAAGATGATTATCAAAATTTGCAGAAGTAGAGCATTTAGCTATAGCCCAATCATTATCATTGAAGCATAAATATTCAATCTGTGACGATGAATAGGGAATAATAATAGTAGCAGGGTGAATGCCAAATATTTTAGTAGAAGTCTTAAGTCCTTGAAGAATAAGTTTAGCCACCATGGAGGTATAAGACTCAATTATACTTTTAGGAGAGACGGGCAAATGTATCCATAATAAAGGCCCTTGTTGCCAAAATACTCCTGTGGGTGTATATTGTGAAGAAATAATAATCAATATCAGCGGTTGAGTTAAATCTATCACAATGATCTCCTTCGATGGCTTTTTCTACTAACTTTAAAGCTTTCCTAGCATCAGGAGTCAATGTTCGCGGTGAAGATGGATCAGGGTCCCCGCGAAGGATGTCGAATAAAGGTTTTAGTTGGCCAGTAGTGAGGTTTAGTGTAGGGCGAAGCCAATTAATGTCTCCCAGTAGTTTTTGGAAATCATTGAGGATTGTAAAATGTTCTTTATTTATTAAAATTTTGGGGGGTCTAACAAAGGTATCCATGATTTTAAATCCTAAATATAATATGGGTGATCTGGTTTGAACTTTTTCTTCTGCTATATATAATCCATATTTTTTAAAATTTTCTGCCATGTCACTGAATATATTAAATAAGATTTTTTGATTAGGGTGGGTCAGTAAAACATCATCCATGTAATGTAGACACATGAGGTTTGGATATTTATTTTTAATGGGTTGGATTGCTTTGTCCACATATATTTGGCATAAGGTGGGGCTATTAGCCATTTCCTGCGGTAGCACTTTCCATTGATATCTTTTATCAGGGCCATTATTATTGATAGAAGGAACTGTAAAAGAAAACCTGGGGGGCATCCAGAGGATGTAGGGGAATGGAAAAGAAACAATCTTTTATATCAAGAGTAATAAGATGGAAATTTTTTGGAATAGCTACAGGACTAGGAAGTCCAGGTTGAGTAGGGCCCATGATTTGCATGGTTTTATTAATTTCTCTAAGATCATGTAACAATCGCCATTTTCCTGATTTTTTCTTGATCACAAATATGGGGGAATTCCAGGGAGAGGTGGAAGGTTCTATATGTCCTGCTTCTAGTTGTTCCTGAACTAGTAGGTGGGCCGCTTGTAATTTCTCTTTAGATAGGGGCCACTGAGGGACCCACACTGGCTTATCAGAAAGCCATGGTATTTTCAAAATTATTTTCTCAGTGGCCCCGAAGAAAAATATCTTTTTCCTTTATGATAATGATTTCTTTTAGGGTTAAGCTTACACTGTGCTTTTTGATAATGATTTCTTTTAGGGTTAAGATTACCTTGTAGATTTTCACGTTTAACACCTGCAGGCTTGGTTGCAAGGTGTACTCCCATTTGTTGTAAAATATCTCTTCCCCATAAAGTAACCGGTAGGTTAGGTAAGACATAAGGCTGAAATGTTCCTTTATGCCCTTCATCATCCTCCCATTTTAAAATTACCGTACTTTTCTCTGGGAGGTAATTATATCCCAAGACTCTTAAACTAGTTGAAGCTTTTTGCAGAGGCCAGTGCTTGGGCCATTGCCGTAGATTAATGATGGAAGAGTCAGCTCCAGTATCTATCAGTCCCTCCATCTCTATTCCTTGGATTTTTATTTTACACATAGGCCTCCTTGAACAATCTCAAACCCAGTAAGCCATGGGTCTCGAGTCAGTAGAACAAAATCCTCTATTGTTCCTTTTTTGAGGCATACTCATTTTAAATGAATTATGTAAATTTGGAAGGAGAAGCAGATGAGCAATTCTATCTCCTTGATTAACAGAACTTATACTTTGGGGTGAGCTAAGCATTATTTTTATTTACCCTTTGTAGTCAGAGTTTATTACACCTGGGGTCACTTGCAAACCTAATAAGCTTTTAGGACTTTTCTCAAGAATAAGTCCTACAGTCCCTGAGGGAAGAGGTCCCCTGACTCCTGTGGGAATCAGTTGAACCCCCATTTCAGGTGTTAACACTATTCGGGTGGTGGAACAGAGGTCTAATCCTGAATTTCCTTCTGTTCTTCTGGCGAGGGAGTGGCTGGGTAGTAGGGATTGTGTCGGGGAAACATCTGAGTGGATGCTTGAGGATACTCCTCCTCCAATGCCTCGTACATTTGTGGGCCCCAGGGCATTGGGCCCCGTGCCCTGTTTTTTGAATTCCTGAACAAAGGATTTCCATGGATGTCAAATTTTGAATGGCATTTATTGGCCCAATGATTACCCTTTTTACACCCTGGGCAGTGGCCTGGGGCACGGTATAAACTTGGTCTTATTTCTCTTTGGGTATTTTGCCTAGAATAGCCTGATTGATTATGATAATTTTGCCTGGAATATCCTGATTCATTATAATGTCTAGGTTGAGCCCTTGTGAAATTTTGAGGGGCAGCATCTCTCATAGCTGCTGCAATCACATTTCCTGTGACAAAGGCATCATTTATATCTTTACATAGTTATATATATATATGGAAAGATCCTTTTTATTTCTCCATGGCCTGATGGCTTCCTGGCAGTATTTATTAGCATTTTTGTATGCTAATTGAACAACTAATGGCATAGCTTGATCAATGGCTCCAAACAATCTACCTGTAGTTCTCAAAAGTCGATCAGCAAAGTCAGCATAGGGCTCATTAGGTCCTTGAATCACTTTTGACAAGCTACCTTGTAGATCCCCAGGTCCTTGTACAGTTTTCCATGCCTTTAAGGCAGCTGCATTTATCTGAGCATATATACCTGGGACATAATGTTTTTGAGCCTGTGAGTCTGTGAACTGCCCTTCTCCTGTGAGCATTTCTATATTATGTTCTCCAAACCCTGCAGCTGTGTTTCTTTTAGCTGTTTCTATACAAAGTTCTTGAAATTGTGATCACCAAACCAAGTATTGCCCCCCACTTAATGCTGCTTTACAAAGACTTTTCCAGTCTGAGGGGGTTAAGCTAAAGGTGTTAAGGGACTCCAGCATACTCAATGTGAAAGGAGCTTGGGGTCCATATGTCATTACTGCCTCTTTGAGATTTTTTATTGTTTTGAAATCTACTGACTGGTGGCCCCTCTGTCCATTTTCATTTTCAAATACTGGCAGTTCCCAATGTATCTGTGAGTTACCCTCGAAAGCGCATAAGCACTCAGAAAGACATTTTATTTCTATTTCTAGGGTATGCAAATGCCTAGCAATACCCTTCATATTTTCTGTAATGGATTCCACCCATGGGGAGTAGAGGGCACAAGTGGTTCCTCTATTTGATGGTTGTTTTTCTTTTTAAATTTATTTTTGTTCTTTTTACTGGAGACTGTGCTCCCAGAATCACCTTTTGATTCCTCTTCACTACTATCACTTTTACTGGTATCCTGAATTTTAGCTTCTAAGGAGAGTACATATTCTTTGGCTAATTTCAATAAGTTTCTGATGGCTTTTGCAGTTCTTACTTTTGAATTTACAGCACTACTCTTCTCACTGGTATTAACCGACTCAGAGGCTTTGCTTTCTTGATCACTTTCCTCACTATCCACTGAGTCCGCAATATCGAAAAACTCATCCATGGCTTTTATTATCCGACCTTTTGTTATTTTCCCTCCCATTTTCAGTTCTTACCTGCCGAGGACACCTCCTCCTCACCGGGAGCACTCGAGCCAACTGCACCATGCTGGGCTGGGCAGCCTCTCGGGCCGCGGGAGCCTGATGTCTCCGTGCACCACAGCCGATCCCCGCTCCGCTCGCCCGTGCCCACGCCGCTGCCAGGCTGCGCCGCTAGAGCCGGGACGCGCCTCCCCGCTCCTTGCCGCCTGCTGTCTCATACGGGCTGCCACCTGTTGCCACCTGAAGCGATGGTCGCTTGGAGCAACGAAGCCGCGGGAAGAAGTTCAGAGGCAAACTGGAAACCAACAGGCTTTTTATTCTGATAATTTCTCCCTAACACGCACCACACACACACCACCAAAAAAGCCCACCGACAAAATGGCGCCGACCCCATCCGATCTTGGCTCAAGTCTCGAGAGATCCCGGGACAAGTCCCGTGAGACCACAGAAGGCGGCAGTGTCCGAATATCTCTGTGGCCCTCAGCCAACCGCAATCTCAGTCATCTCCCCAATCAGGGCTCCTGCAGGGTGGAATTTGGGATGGAGAACAGTAGACAGGCTCAGGAGACAATTAGGAGTGGACATGTAATGATAATAATGGATAATGATTTGTTTTAAGGAGTTAGGAAGAGATTGGAGTCAAACGTGCAAGTTTATGACTTAAGTCATTTACTAACACCACTGCTGAATGTCGTCATGTTAGAGAAGGGGAGAGCAGAGGTGAGGAGAAGGAGAAGGGGAGGAGGTGAGGGTGGTGGTGCTGGTTATTTACTAAGAGGGAATTACCTAAGAACTAAGAGAAAAGTAAGGAAAAATAGAAGTCCAGGGAGCATATTTTACAGGAAAGTGTGGTCAATAGAGCTAAATGCTGCCAAAGCATCAAGCCCCAAACAGCACTAGCCACAAAGGTTGTTGGGGACCATGGTGACAGTGGTTCCTTTAGCACAGTGAGGAAGGTGCTCTCTTCCTAGATGATGGGTAGGAAATGGAGCAATGTTTTTGAGACGTTAGGTTACCAAGCCAAACAGAGAAAGAGTGATAACACGGAAAGGCATTTGCTCACCAGGAAGCTCTTATTCTGAGAAACAGAAAACCTAAATCAAAGGGGGATAAGCACAAATGAAAATTATCATTGCATGTGGCTGAAATTAGGTGGTGGCCACTACCACAGATGATGGGAAGAAGGAGAGCCAGTCAGAGAAACCTCCCAGCAGGGAGCAGGGCCCAGCAGAGACAGATTATTCCTTTCACATCAAGGCATTTATGAAACCTTGTACGTAGGAAAGTTATGTCCAATTCACTCCACTGTCTTCCCCCCACCTTCCCTTTATTCCCCTTTGTCTAATCCACTGAACTTCTGTTCTTCCCCTCCCCTGTTGTTGTAGTTTAGCATCCACATATCAGAGAGAACATTCTGCCTTTGGTTTTTTTGGGATTGGCTTATTTCATTTAGCATGATAGTCTCCAGATCCATACATTCACCGACAAATGTCATAAAGTTATTCTTCTCTATGGCCTGGTAATACTCCATTGTGTATATACCCCACACTTAAAAAGTCCATTCATCTGTTGAAGGGCACCTAAGTTGGTTCTATAGCTTAACTATTGTGAATTGAACTGCTATAAACATTGCTGTGGCTGTGTCACTGTAGGATGCTGATTTTAACTCCTTTGGATGTGTACTAAATAGTGTGATAACTGGGCCAAGTGGTGGTTCCATTCCTAGTTTTTTTTTTTTTTTTTTTCTTCTTCTTCAGAAAACTCCATACTGCTTTCCAGAGGGGTTGCACCAATTTGCAGTCCTGGGTGGGACTTCTCTCAGCCCCTAGAGGCCATCTTCAAGTCACTGCTACATGACCTGCTCCCCTGTGCTAGCTTACTCCTTCAAAGCCAGCAGGACAGTCTAATTTCTCTTTACGGCTCACCTGAACTGACTGGGTCACTTATTCCCAGTATAGTCAGTCTTTTGACTAACACAGAGACAAATGATTAGTAACCTGATCAGTGATCAGAGTGAGAATTTTGGGGTTATCTTAGGTTTCTGCATATTGCATTTCTTTATATTGTTTTTTCACTTGTCAATTCCATAAATTATTTTGCATTGTATTACTATGGCAAATTGAATATCCACTTCCCATGTTTCACTACCCTATAGAAGAATTATAATTACCTAATCTGTCTACTTGCTATACTGTCAAAGTAGGGGAATAAAATTTCCCACCCCTTGGTTTTGGGGTTGGCCAGGTGACTTGCTTGTGAAGGATTAAGGGAGGGGGCTGAGAAGGTGGAAGGAGTTTTCAGGCAAGGAACAGATCTTACAGGGGCCGGAGAGTGGGGGAAAGGACTGAAGATGAGATAGATTGCAGTGCAATTGTGTAATATTTGGTTAGATTGATGGGGAGTCCTCAAGCCAAAGTCACCCAACCCAGGGACTTGAACTTACCTTAGCCTCCATTCCCACACTGGTCATTGGCAGGAAGCAGCTGGGGGCAGGGAGGCCTCAGCATGAATATGGGGGCAAATGCAGAACATCACCAACTGGTGTCTGTCTTTAGTTACCATGGGATATGTGAGTGGTACATTCCTACTAGGCAGAGGGATGTGACTGGATATGATATGGGTGGAGGCTTGGACCCTTGCTTGATGGACAACCCATATGATTTTTTCAAAATTGCCACCCTTCTCCCAAAGTCAACACGAGACAGGTAGAACAGAGCCACCCCTGCCAACCTGAGTCACAAGCATATTTCTTACACAGTAATATCTGACTTATACAATGATCTAATGCAAAACATTTTATATAGCATTCCTCAGCATCACACACTTCAAGAAGTTGGGTTTTATATTTTGAGAGCAATGCATGGGAGTAGAATCCAGATAAAACCATGAAATTAGAAGGATGTAGTTCAGGTTGAATATCTTTCTCTTATCTGGAATGCTTGGAACCAGGCGTGTTTTGTCTTTTTGATTTCATTTTGGATTTTGGAATAATGCATGTGCATAATGAGATATCTTGAGGATGGAACCCAAGTCTAAATAAAAAATTCATTTGTCAGATAGGAGGTATAAATGTTGACATTGAATTTCATAGTGGAATGACTATAGTCAACAACATTGTTTGCATATTTCAAAATATGTAGAAGAGAGGATTTTTAAACCATGAAGGATTTTTAAACCATGAAGAAATGATAATGTTGGGGTAATAGATATGCTAAATACCTGACATGATCATTGTCCAATATATACAAGCATTGAAACACCACACTGAACCCCATAAAAATATGCAATTATTAGGCATCATAAGAAACGAAATGTTAAAATATTACACAAAGAGGTTCAGTATTTTTCCCTGTTACTGCACTTTCCTAATATTCCAGACACCATGAGAAGAAGTCATTAACATATGTGTGCATTTTCTAGGGTTTCTGTGTCATCTGGCTTATCCTAGCACTCTGCAATGACCCGTGGAGTTTTGTATTTTAAGAGTGGGGTCTCTACAGGTAGAAAGAGGAACACAGGCGCCATTTCATTCAGTGTGCATTAATGGTACTTTTGTGCCAGGGGCATTTTCCCCTCATGGATGGTTTTCTTGGAATAGTGCTGGGGCTGAGCCACAGACAGAAACCAATGTATATCAAAGGTGGCAGAATAAAGCATCGACAGTCCATTGAAACACAATTGCATTTACTGATTCTTGTAAACTGTGGAACCAACCTAGATGCCCTTCAATAGATGAATGGATAAAGAAAATGTGGCATATATACACAATGGAGTATTACTCAGCAATAAAAGAGAATAAAATCTGGCATTTGCAGGTAAATGGATGAAGTTGGAGAATATAATGCTAAGTGAAGTTAGCCAATCCCAAAAAGCCAAATGCCAAATATTTTCTCTGATATAGGGAGGCCGATTCACATTGGGGTTGGGACGGGGAGCATGGGAGGATTAGAGGAACACTAGAATGGCCAATGGGGAGAGAGGGGAAGGGAGGGGGCAAAAGGGTGAAGAAGGAAAAAAAAAAAGATGGTAGAATGAGATGGATATTATTACCCTAAGTGCATGTATGAAGTCTCGAATGCTATGAATATACTTTGTATAAAACCAGAGATATGTGAAAGTGTGCTCTATAAGTCTAATATGAAATGTAATGCATTCTGCTGTCATTTCTAACAACTTAGAATAAAAAAAATAAAAATAAATTAAACAATTTCCTTGAAGGAGGCAGAGAATATGAAGATAAATGAGTGCTAGACTTACACTGAAAATGAAACAGAAAGAAATCCTGAGAAAAACAGAAAGTTGTATGAGAAGTGAAATGCACTGGTTGTACATCACCTAGCGCAGCTGTGAAGAGTCATAGCAAAAGATCACTTCTGAACGCCCCCCATAATCACCTCATATGGGCAGGATGTGGAGAGAGGACGGACCATGGGGAGGGAGTGTACTTAACTAAATCTTTCCAAAGCAGGTACGATCTAGTTAAAATACAAACTGCACAGAGGTAAATTGCAAAAGTAAAATAAAATGAAAAATAATATAAAATAAAAAAGATTCAAAGTGGTCACCCCTGGAAGAAGAGAGAAGAGGGGGACAGGAGATTGCTGATTTTATACCAAGGCTCATAGAATGATTTGACTCTCAATATTATGTGTATGTGCAAATTGCAGTTTTAAAATTTATAAAAATGCTCACACTTATCTGGAAAGTGATGGACAAGGCATACCTCCTACTAGATAGCTTTAAAAAACACTTGTTCTGATAGATTCTGTGTCTTACAGATCCATTTTTATGGTACTTCTATGGATGTGAAATTTCTCATGCTCTACATTCCACAAATATCATCCATTCTGATCTTTTTCCTTGCATATTCTAAGTTTTGAGTTTTGGGGGGGTCTGGCATTTATTCTTTCCAAAATTACTAGAGCAATTACAGTGTTTGAATCTGAGAATTAGAGGTCTCAGGTGGGGAAAAGAAGAAAAAAAAGCCCAACTCAGTAAGATAAGCATAATATCTCTCTGACCCTTTACAATGATAAGAGAGATTAGCTTTGTAAAATTGTCTTTCCAAAGGTTATATCTAGCAAAGGAGAATTGTATCAAACATCTGGACCACAAAGACTATGGCTGCATCCTGTGAAGGCAATTGCTACTTCCTAGGTATTCAGATGTATCAGGTTTGTATTATAATAGATTACTGTCTTCACATTTTCTTCTCCTTCTCCTTCTCCCTCTTCCTCTTCTTCCTCTTCCTCTTCCTCTTCCCCTTCTCCTTCTCCCCCCCCCTCCTCCTCAGTACCAGGGATTAAACTCAGGGGGCATTTAACCACTAAGCCACATTGCAAGGCCTTTTATTTTCAGACATGGTCTTGCTAAGTTGCTGAGGCTGGTTTTGAACTTGCAATCCTCCTGCCTCAGCCTCCCAAATTGCTGGGATTACAGGCATGTGCTACTCCACCCTGCTCTATTTCTTCTTTGATAATAAATGGTCTCTACCACTTATCTCTTCAACTTTCTACCTCGGCTTGCAAATTGGCAAATATCTTAATAAAAAAGCCTATACCTAAGTCAGTTTCCCTGGGGCTGGGACCATAGCTCTGAGGTGTAGCACTTGCCTAGCATGCATGGGGCCCTGGTTCCATTCCTAATGAAAAAAAAAAAGTCTAGTTCTTTTTCTGCTCTTTCTTTGTCCCTGACCTTCACCCCTCAAGTCCTTAGCCTCAGTTTCCCTTTGATGCCTTTAAACAGATTTTTACCTACTTTTTCTATATATTTTTTTTTCTGTTGAAATATTAGTCTGCCACTAACCATGATGCTATTCCTAGAAACAGAAATCCTTTACCATTCACTTTCAATAGGAAGACGCAGTGAAATAGGTTGTATTCTTATATATAATTTATAATATATAATTATAATAATTATATATAATTCTTACATATAGTTTATTATATATAATTCAAGATATAATTTTGAAGATATAAAGTTTAAAATCCCATGCTTTTCAAATGGTAAAGGATTAATATGTAGATCAAGTTCCCTGACAATAATGTACTTCAGCTAGAAAGTAATGATAACAATACTGACTTTCTCCAGTGTTTGAAAGTTAAGAAGCATACCTCTAATGTACTAATGGGTTTGCTCTAAGGAAACTGGTTAGGACGTTGGCATATACTGGCTGCTCCTTGCTAGTTTTTGGTGAGTTACCACAATAAAGAGATGATCCCAGGCTAGCACTGGCTTATTTGTGGGCATAGGTGGAAAGAAAGAAAATTGCTAGGAAGGGTACTCTTACCTGTGTCCTGCAAACAAAAATGGCTGATTCCAGGTGGGAAAAGCCAGCGGCTTCAGTAACTAAGGAGTAGAAAGCAAAGGCGGTTTCTCACAGTGGACTTTGTTCGTTTGTTGTAGAACTGAGGATTGAATCCAGGGCCTGCTAGGCAAGTGCTCCACCATTGAGCTGCATCCCCAGTTCTTTGTATTGTGTTGTATCGTTTTGTTTTGTCGTATTTTATTGTATTGCTTTATTTTATGTATTTTATTGTTTTGTTTTATTGTATTTATTTATTTATTTATTTTATTTTCCAGACAGGTTCTAAGTAATCATGGGAAGATCTCAAAGCCGTAGGTGCCAGGCGGATTCAGATATTTTCATGATTTTTAGCACAGTCCTGAGCAGAAATGCTTGAGTACAGTGTGTGCAGGAAAGTGAAGGGTGGAGAGGGATAATGTGTCTGGCATTGTGGAGGCTGGGAATTGGCAGGGTGTTTCCACAGGTAATATCACAAGCTACAAATTATAATTTTTGACTGCATTACATTACTTCATTATTTTTCATTTTGCTTTTTAATGGTGTTAGTGTGTGTGATCTCTGTCCTTTAAAATACGTTAAGTATGCCTTTTGGTTATTTGGAATCTCTGATCTTTAGCTCTGCTTTAATATTATTCCTGTGGTGGATCTTATGTTACTAAGTAAGGAAAGATCGCCACATCACTGTTTATAGGAGCTGAATTCACAACAGCTCAGCTATGAAATTAACCTAGGTGCCCTTCAATAGAGGAATGGATAAAGAAAATGTGGTGTATATACACAATGGGGTATTACTCAGCCATCAAGAAGAATGACTTTATGACACTTGCCAGCAAATGGATGGATCTGGAGACTCTCTTGCTAAATGAAATAAGCCAGTCCCCCAAAGAAAGCAAAGGTCAAATGTTTTCTCTTATATATGGAAGCTAACCCACAATAAGGGCGGGGGGGGTCGCTGATAGGGGAATAGCAGTTTAGAGGATCAGACAATGGGAAATGGAGGGAAGAGAGGGGTGATAGGAAAAGGAAACAGTGGGATGAATCTGACATAATTCCTGTGCACAGATGTGAAGACAACACACTGAATCCCACCTCCATGGACATCCATAAGAATGGGACTCTAGGGCGGACGCAAGGGCAGCAGGAGCACGCGTCCACTGCAGGTGCTGTGGGCCACAAGAACTTTGTCAGCTGCGGCTGCAAAGTCGAGTTTTGGAGGGATTGAGTGAGTCCACCAAGAACCGAAAATGCTGAGACCAATCAATGTGCGGGTCACCACCATGGACACGGAGCTGGAGTTCGCCATCTAGCCAGACACCACCAGGAAGCAGGTTTTCGATCAGGTGGTTAAGGCCACTGGCCTCCGGGAAGTGTGGTACTTTGGCCACCAGTATGTGGACAATAAAGGATTTCCTACCTAGTCGACACTTGATAAAAAGGTATCTGCCCAGGAGGTCAGGAAGGAGAACCTCCTCCTGTTCAAGTTCTGGGCCAAGTTCTTGCCCTGAGGACATGTCAGAAGAGCTCATCCAGGACATCCCCCAGAAGCTGTTCCTCCTTCAAGTGAAGGAGGGGATTCTCAGCGAGGAGATCTCCGTCCTCCTGAGACAGCGGTGCTCCTGGGTCCTACGCTGTGCAGGCCAGGTTCAGAGCCTGGAACCAAGAGATGCATCAGTCTGGGTACCTCAGCTCCGAGAGGCTGATTCCTCAAAGAGTCATGGACCAGCACAAACTTACCAGGGACCAGTGGGAGGACCGGATCCGGGTGTGGCACCCAGAACACTGTGGGTGCCCAAAGACAGTGCCATGCTGGAGTACCTGAAGGTTGCGCAGGACCTGGAAATGTATACGATCAACTACTTCAGCTCAAAAACAAGAAAGGAACAGGCCTGTGGCTTGGAGTCGATGTCCTTGGACTAAATACTTATGAGAAAGATGATAAGTTGACCCCAAAGATTGGCCTCCTTTGGAGTGAAATCAGGAACATCTCTTTCAACGGCAAGAAGTTTGTCATTAAGCCCATGGACAAGAAAGCACCTGACTCCGTGTTCTATGCCCCCAGCCCCCAGCTGAGAATCAACAGGTGGATCCTGCAGCTCTGGTGGGGAACCATGAGCTGTGCAGGCACCGCAGGAAGCCTGCCACCATCCAGGTGCGGCAGATGAAGGCCCAGGGGCGCGAGGAGCAGCACCAGAAGCAGCTGGAGCGGCAGCAGTTGGAAACTGAGAAGAAGAGGAGGAGAAGCTTGAGAGAGGAGGAGCCGATGCCGTGCCTGCAGGACGAGGAGCAGAAGACCTTGAAGGCCAAGAGAGAACTCAGTGACCAAATCCAGAGCGCCCTCCAGCTGGAGGAAGAGAGGAAGGGAGCCAGGAGGGGGCTGAGCTCCCGGAAGGTGACCAGGTGGCTGTGCTCAGGGCCAAGGAGGAGCTGGAGAGACGGGGGCCAACCAGGTAAACAGCCAGGAGCAGCTGGCTGCGGAGTTTGCCAGGTACAGTGCCAAGATTGCCCTCCTGGAGGAGGCACGGAGGCGCCAGGAAGATGAGGTCAAGGTGTGGCAGCACTGGGCCAAAGAAGCCCAGGAAGACCTCGTGAAGACCAAGGAGAAGCTGCACCTGGTGATGAGGGCGCCCCTGCCCCAGCCCCTCCGGGTTCTAGCCCGTGAGCTACCACGTGCAGGACAGCCTGCAGGAGGAGGGCCCCTAGCCCATGGGCTACAGTGCCAAGCTCTGCAGCCGGGGCATCCTGGACGCCCACAATGAGGAGAAGCCAATCACCGAGGCCGAAAAGAACCAGCGCGGGCAGCAGCAGCTGCTGACTCTGAGCAAGGAGTTGTCCCAGGCCAGAGATGAGAAGAAGAGGACCCACAACAACATCACCCACAACCAGACCCTGCGGCAGATCCGGCAGGGCAACACGAAGCAGTGGATTGACGAGTTCGAGGCCATGTAAAGGCCAGGCCTGCGGGTCCCGGGCAGACATGTCACACTTGGCTCTTCAGCACTCTAAATCTAGAAGACCCTCAACGTGACCCAGGTTCCTTATAAAAAGAGCAGTTACCCAGCAGAAGTCCTCTGGATTGTTCTTCCCAGTTGTATGCTAGTGCCAAACAGGCCTGATTTTTGTGAGAATTACTGAATCACTTCCTGATTTATGCTTGGAGCAGGACTGATGGGATTAAGGAAAGATTCCTGTAAAGTCTGAGTGACACACAGCTGGCCTGTGTGCCCAAGGTGCAGTATCATTGAAGAACACCACGCCGTGGCTTACATCTGTGCTACACTTCTTCTGTTTTTGAAATGAACTCAAATAGATTCGTTCTTGATTTCTGTGAAGGGCCCATCTCTGTATATTTATTTGTGTTGAGGGGTGAAAATTATTTTGAAAATTCAGTCTAAAGCACTCTCCCACACACAATGATTTCCTTTCTCCAGACGTTCAGTTTGCTGGCAAAAATCTGCAGTGATCATTCAGAGTAAACAACATGGGAAGACTCTCCGGTAAAGTTTCGTGTTTTTTTTTTTTTTTCTTAACAGTTAGAATACACTGTTGGGCTTATATTCTTAATTAATGATCAGCTATAGAGTATAGTATTTATATATGTTATAATATGGGTTTGTAACATTAGTTTTAAAAAGGGAAAGTTTTGTTCTGTATATTTTGTTACCTTTTACAGAATAAAATGATTACATATTAAAAGAAAAGTTTATGGGAATGGAACCACCCTATGACCCAGCCATCCCACTCCTGGGTCTATTCCCAAAGGACTTAAAAACAGCATATTACAGTGACACAGCTATCTCAATGTTTGTAGCTGCACAATTCACAATAGCTAGGTTGTGGAACCCACCTAGATGTCCCTCAGTAGATGAGTGGATTAAGAAAATGTGGTATATACGCACAATGGAATTTTATTCAGCAATAAAAGAAAATAAAATAATGGCATTTGCAGGTAAATGGATGAAGTTGGAGGACATAATGCTAAGTGAAGTTAGTCAGTCTCAAAAATCCAAATACCAAATGTTTTCTCTGATATAAGGAGTCAGAGCCACAGTGGTGTTGGATGTCGGGGTACTTAGGAAGATTAGAGGAGCACTAGAGTAGTCAAAGGGGAGGGAGGAGAAGGGAGGGAGATAGGGGGGTATGGGGTGGTGAAAAAAATGGGGGAGGTATAATAAGATGGATATCGTTATCCCAAATGCATGATTGAAGATGTGAATAGTATGAATATACTTTGTATACAAAGAGTGTTATGTGAAAAGAGGCTCTATATGTGTGTATTATGAACCGTAATGCATTCTACTAGAATGGCCAATGGGGAGGGAGGCGAAGGGAGGGGGCAAAAGGGTGAAGGAAAAAAAAAAAAAGAAGGTAGAATGAGACGGATATCATTACCCTAAGTGCATGTATGAAGTCACGAATGGTGTGAATATACTTTGCATACAACCAGAGATTTGTTAAAAAGTGCTCTATATATGTAATATGAAATGTAATGCATTCTGCTGTCGTTTATAACATCTTAGAATAATAAATAAATAAATAAATAAATAAATAAATAAATAAATAGTTTTAAAAAAAGGAATGGGACTCTAACTAGAAAAATGATATATTCCATGCTTTGTATAAATATATCAAAATTAATTCTGCTGTCATGTAAAGCTAAAAAGGACCCATTAAAAAAAAAAAAAAGGTTGCCATAATCCTCTAGGGAAACACTATGTTTGTTTAAGATAATTGAAGACTTAGGGAAGAATGTTCCACATTCAAAGGTGGTATTTTGTTTTCCATGTAATTTAATAACAAATGAAATTATAAAGGAAATCTAATATCCTTATTCTGCTGTGTCTTCAGGAGTTCAGTGCTCTTTCAAAGGCCATTACTACAAAATACGAAGTCCTTATTTGTCACATGTCTCTAGGAGACTCCCCCAATATTTAAAGCCAAATAAATCCATATTTTTAAAAGAGACAGATTTTTAAAAATTCAGTTAATTCTTTATTAAAAATAGCAAGACCTTTTTATTTCCTAACAATAAGGAAACTTAAATTTCTCATTGTAAGAAGTATGAACTTAAAGCTAGAATTGGTTCACTTCTGGCAGCTAGTTACAATATTAAGAACTTTACTTTTAATGTTTTTCACACACAGCCAGGCAGGCACGGTGGCAGACACCTCTAATCCCAGTGGCTTGGGAGGCTGAGACAGGAGGATCTCGAGTTCAAAGCCAGCCTCAGCAATGACGAGGCCCTAAGCAACTCAGTGAGACCCTGTCTCTAAATAAAATACAAAATAAGGCTGGGATGTGGCTCAGTGACTGAGTGCCCCTGAGTGTAATGCCCAGTACCCACCCCCCCAAAATTTTTTCAGGCACATTCACAGGAAAGCATGGACTTAGATGATTATGAAATGATTTACAGCTAAGTAGGAATATATTACAAACCTCTTGCTCTAGAATTTCAGCATAGAAAAAATCTGTGGCTCCCACTAGAAATTAGGATAGGAAATAATGACTATTTCAAGTAAAATTACCTTTGTAGGAAAAAAAGTACCATAAAAAGTTCAAGAAACAATACACATGGAAAACATCAGCAGCAAGTATCAAAAATAGTTAATTCCTTGTTGATTTTAAACTTCCTAAGCTGGGGATGGTGGTACATGCCTGCAGTCTCAGTGACTCAGGAAGATGAGGCAGGAGGATCCCAGGTTCAAGGCCAGCCTGGGAAAATTAGTGAGACTAAGTCTCAAAATTAAAAGGGCTGGGGATGTAGCCCAGGGATAGAGTGCCTCTGGGTTCCATCCCCAGTACCAAAAACAAACAAACAAAATGTTCCTATAAATGGAAGAGAAAAATTCTAAGATCCTGAAAAGAAAAGTGGGCAAAGAATGTGACAGGTAGGAAAGGAATTTAGAATAGTTCCTCAACATATGGAGACATTAATCAGGATGGCAGAAATGTCAACTGACAAAATAATTAAGTATAATAATATACTGTTTGACAGGGATAAAAGAAACTTCATATTTTGTAGACATTAGTACTACTTCTTTGAGAACAATCTGGCAGTGCTTGTCAAAGATTTAAATGTACATATCCCTTTACCTAGCAATTTTTCTTTCAGGAATTTATTCTATATATATACTTGAACATGGGCAACATGAATTCTGTAGAGAAGTATGGAATTTGGATTAATTTATGGCATATCAATACTAAGAAGCCATAAAAGGGAGAATCTCTATACGTATTGATGTGGGACCATCTTTAAGATGTATTGTATAGTAAACAAAGCAACATGCCCAATAGTATCTAGCTTATGATTTTAGAATTGATAGTCTGTGCCTATGCATGCATTAAGTATCTTTGAAAGTATACCAAAAGGCTAGTAAGTGTTTGGATAAGTGCAAACGGATACCAGAGGGAGAAAAAGGCAGCTTCTGCTTTTTATGAGTTTGGGTTCTGTACCATGCAGTGATTTTGCTGTGTGCATTTTATTTGTTGTAATGGTTTTATGAATTCCTTTCTCAGTTTTCCATCAACCTGCATCTTTGGATAAACCCTTCAAGATCCTAATGCACAGTGCTGTGTTGGGAATAAAGAGTGGTAAAATTTGGAAAAAAATGGAAAATGCAATCATATAATAACAAATCTTTACCACATAGAATTTATAAATGCTGTTTTCATATTTGCTTCAAACGTTTTTTTTTTTTTTTTTTAAAATAGAACACATAAAACATTGCAGCTAGGATGAAATTCCACTAATCATATGGAATTCTACAGAAGCACAGTTAAGAGAATATTGTTTTCAAAGAATTTGAGGTTGCTTTATTCCAGTCCAAACACATACCTACGTTTTAAAGAATTACTGAAATGGCAAGACTTGCTGGTAAAAGTGAGGTTTTCAAAAGCTTATGAATCTTGAGGCACACCTGGAAATCAGATGTGTAGTTTGTGTATGGCATCAGGCCACTCGCACAGGCACTCTTTAACTTGACACCACGAGTGACTCTTCCACTGGTCTTTCCACTCTTCCCATTCCAGCTCAAGTGTGTAAGGCTTCCATTGTATCACAGTTCCTTAAAGTCTTTCTGATTGGTTTCCACTCCACCAGTGCTCAGATATTCTACAACACCAGAGTCAGGCAAAGAATTAATTTCTGCACATAACACAGGTGGAATAGTTCCAAATTCTCCCAGTGCATTGGATTTGAGGCTTTGAGAAGATTTATCAATAATGTTTTTCACTTTTTTTTATAAGTATTCATTTAATTATGAAATTTCTTTTTTTTCCAAATTTATTTTTTATTCTAAGTTGTTAGAAATGACAGCAGAATGTATTACATTTCACATTATACTCGTAGAGCACATTTTTACATATCTCTGGTTGTATGCAAAGTATATTCACACCATTCGTGACTTCATACATGCACTTAAGGTAATGATATCCATCTCATTCTACCGTCTTTTTTTTCTCCCTTTTGCCCCCTCCCTTCCCCTTCCTCCCCATTGGCCATTCTAATGTTTCTCTAATCCTCCTATGCTCCCCATCCCAACCCCACTGTGAATCGGCCTCCTTATATCAGAAAAAACATTCACCATTTGGATTTTTGGGATTGGCTAGCTTCACTTAGCATTATATTCTCCAATTTCATCCATTTGCCTGCGAATGTCATGATTTTATTCTCTCTTACTGCTGAGTAATACTCTATTGTGTATATATACCACATTTTCCTTATCCATTCATCTACTGAAGGGCATCTAGGTTGGTTCCACAGTTTAGCTATTGTGAACTGTGCTGCTGTAAACATTGTTGTGGCTGTGTCCCTGTAGTATGCTGTTTTTAAGTCCTTTGGGTATAGACCAAGGAGTGGGATAGTTGGGTCATAAGGTGGTTCCATTCCAAGTTTTCCAAGGTATCTCCATACTGCTTTCCATATTGGCTGCACCATTTTGCAGTCCCACCAACAATATATGAGTGTGCCTTTTTCTCCACATCCTCGCCAACATTTATTGTTGTTTGTGTTCTTAATAGCTGCCATTCTGACTGGTGTGAGATGAAATCTTAGAGTGGTTTTGATTTACATTTCTCTAATTGCCAGAGAGGTTGAACATTTTTTTCAAGTGTTTGTTGATTGATTGTATATCTTCTTCTGAGAAGTGTCTATTCAATTCCTTGGCCCATTTATTGATTGGGTTATTTGTTTTTTTTTGTGTGTGTTAAGATTTTTAAGTTCTTTATATATCCTAGAGATCAGTGCTCTATCTGACGTGCGTGTGGTAAAGATTTGTTCCCAATTAGTAGGCTCTCTGTTCACCTCACTGATTGTTTCTTTTGCTGAGAAGAAGCTTTGTAATTTGAATCTCTCCCGTTTATTGATTCTTGATATTAATTCTTGTGCTGCAGGAGTCTTATTAAGGAACTTGGGGCCTAATCCAACATGTTGGAGATTAGAGCTTACTTAGGATCTAGGAACGTTTTTCACTTCTGAGAGGAACATCAGACTTTGTACCAACAGGGAGTTTGACCCGTGGAACCACCTTGCCAGTCCTGCCCGCTGCTGCAGCGCCACCACCGCCATTCCCCTGCTCCTACAGCCTGGGACCTTTGTGTCCCCTCCAGAGCGACCACTCCAGCTGCCTGCCTCCGCCACCTGGGCAGGCTGCCACTACGCCCTCCCGCCCTCTGGACCCCCGCTTCGCCCTCCTGGCTGCACCCACCGCCATCACGCCTCCGCCGCTGTGCCCTGCTCTTTCCCTTGAAAGCCAACAAGCACCAAGGTGGCGGCCTCGGTCCCCCAGCCAGCGAGGGCCCCACCGCCACCGCCACCACCACTCCAACACCCCTCCAACAGCTTACTTTCTCAGTCATCTGTTAGAATATTTCCCAGCATGAGAAGTCGCATGAGCTAACGGTAGTAAATCAATTCCTGAGTTATCTTTTACCTTTGGGGGGCTCTTCTGTTTCTCACACCTTCCTGACTACTAGCTGGGCATGCAGGACTGCGGTACTAATTTGGCATCAGGTGAGATGAGGCATCCTTTTATAGTCTATTTTAAATGGAACTGTAATTCCTTGAGGGCCAGAATATGGTTTATATCTGCCATTCTTTTTTTTTTTTTTTACAATGGGTTTATTTTTACGTGGTGCTGAGGATCGAACCCAGGCTGCGCACATGCTAGGCGAGTGCTCTACCGCTGAGCCACAATCCCAGCCCTTATATCTGCCATTCTTAAGTGTCTCTAAAATACATCTGTGTCTTCTTACACAATTAACAGCATACAGTGTGGAATGTCTCTCCCCCACGTTTGAGATCAGTGACTGTTTAGAGCCATGTCACTTTGTTCAGTTGCCCTTTTTAGTCATGTTCTGCTTTCCCAAACCCAGTTTCTACTTTTGTCTGTTAGAATATAAACGACAACTTAGGTAGAGAGCCTCAGGAGCTCTGGGACCTTAAAATGTAGAAATTGTGACGTCTGTCTGTCCTTAAGAGCTGCTTCCTTTTAGATTCTTAGACTGATTGAAGAGAGGCAAGAGTAATAATTAAAGGGTTTGTTTCCTCCCTCTGCCTCCGTCTTATTGCTTTTCCTGATACAGAGAGAGGAGGAAGGCATTTGTATGCTTCAGTGCCTTTGGCCAAGAGCAGGTAGAGAAGGGGCTGAAGTTTCAGGAGGAGAGGGGCAAAACCAGCAGATGCATAACTATGTGCTAGATGCTATCGAGACGGGTCTCATATTTGTCAACTTCCTGTTACTCTTAACAAAATACCTGAGACAGTTAACTTATAAAGTTTTATTTTGGTTCAGGATCTAGTACATGATTGAGTAGCCCCATGGCTTCAGATCTCTTGAGGCCGCACATTTGTGGTGGCAGAGTATGGCAGAGCAAATTGCTCACTCATCAACCAAGAAGCCAAGTCAGAGAAAAAGAAAGGAGAGGCAGCGATCACATAACTCCTTCAAGGCCTGTGACCCGTGACCTTGATAAGACCACCTCTTACAGGCCTATAGGATCACTCCCAATAGGATGCCACTCTAGGGACCAAGCTTTAAACACATGGACCTTTGGGGGACAGTCAATATCAAGACTCTAGTAAGTTTCAGTCACACAAAAGAAAATGTAATTACACCTTGGGATGGACCTTAGCAAGGGAAGAAAATCAATGATTCAAAGTATTGAGTGGGAGCAGGATTTAGGAAGATCATTGGAAAATGAACCTGACATTTGAAGGATAAAAAATAACTAAGCAGATGACAAATAGAAGCAAGTGTTTTGGGCAGAAGAAACAGCATATGTGCAAACCCTGAGGAAAGAAAAAGCTTAATACCTACAAGATACCTTCTTCTCCCACCCACCCAAAAGGCTTCTATGGTAGCAGAGTAGTGAGCGAGGAGAAGTGAAGAAAGAAAAGCAGAGGTAGTATCACAAAGGGTCTTTTAAGTTTCATGATATATTTGGTAAAGATCTAGATAGGAAGAATGCTTTGTTGTACTAAATTTGACATTCGTAGGACCATTTGGTTTCTATAGAAGCTAGTAAATTTCCTATAAGTTAGTAAATTTCTTTTGTCTTCTTACCAAACATGAATATGAGGGTATGTCTTGAAAACATTGAGTATTTCTGTGTTATCTTATGTGGGGCCTTCCTCCCCCCCTTTTTCTTGTTTTTCAGGGTATAACTGTCTACATCTTCTATTTTAAACCTCACCTGAACACTTTAGGCATCCTGGGACCTCTGGAGCCCCATTGGCTAGTTGAGTATACTATCAGTGGCTGCCCAGACCCACTTATCCCCTCTGACCACGTCTCACATTTTTGCACAACTGGAGCTCTTACTGCCTTTCCTGCCCCATATTAATGGAATTCACCTTCCTGGTAGGAGGTAGTCAAGTACCTACAGAAGATAACCTCAGTTTTATTTGTAAACTTGTGAAAATCTGAATATAGGGGAGTGACATATTGCCACTAGGGATTTTTCTTAATGATGATTTGAATTTTCAATCTGATTATTTGAAATAAGGATAAAGTATGAAAGCCAGGTGCTAGCAACAGACAGATTCTGAGCCTTTATATGCTGCTAGACAGGGATTGGTGTGTTTGTACCTATCTTCATTTTGTTACAAGTAACTTTCCTGTTTCTTTTATCTAATACAATATTTCCTTGCCTTGAAATAGGGAAATGTTTGAACAGTGTATTCTCTTTGCACAGAAATCTGCAGCACAACTTTTTTGAGGCCAGTAGTAACATCCAGAGACCATTCTTCCAGACGTTACTCCCTCATTTTTCAGACTTGTTTATAAAATATAAAATTTAAATTTAGCCTTGATGATTGTATATGACCCACAAAGACCTGATATGTGAAATTTTATACTTAAAAAATCAGATTTGAAAATAATTGTATTGTAAACTAGGGCTATTTTTTTTTTAAACCTGTTTTCTGTGTTCTGAAAGCCAGCTTGTAAAAGAGTTGTAACAGACTTTCTCTGCAATGATTTGCACTATTAGGGTTTTCTTAGCCCTTTTGCAATACTTTATTTTTAAATTGAGAACAATTGTTCTTTAAATCTAAGTCTGCTCTAAACCTTATGACATTTTCTTGGACCAGAGGCAACTCATTCATGAATTCCTAAATTTTTACAAAGACTCTCTCTCTCCAAGGACAGCTAAGCTGAACATGTAAGCATTTATGGCCTGAGTGTGATGGTTGATATATACGTACATTCGGATATTTTAAAAACTGTTTTTAAGTTAAAAACTTATAGCTGCTTAGGTACAGCTTCTTAACTCCTCTTTGAGACACTTCCTGTCCTATCTCCACTGTGACTGCCTAAATTTGTTCTCACCATGCATTGCCTGTGCATGCAGAGAAAATCTGTGCATAGTATTTTTTAAATACTATTCAATATTTGTGAGAATTTTATGAGAATGCTTAAGTATGAGCTGTGGTTTTTTCTCATTGTGAAGCATTGAAAATCATATTTTGGAACATGTTCATAGGGTGGGTTTCTGGGTCTTTGTACACCAGACCCAAGCACTGCTTCTAGGTGTCATTACACCATGCTGTTTGTTACCCAGTTATTACTGTCATGTAAATTATTTCTTGGTTATCCATGAATATTCCTATCCATTAATCATTCCTTTTTAAAGTAATTCTCTGTTTATGAAGCAGTATGAATTAGATGGGCTTTCAGAACAGGTCCCTAAGTCAATTCTTCACATCATTTTTAAAGTGACTAAGTCATTTTAATATCAACCAAGATAAAAGTCATACATACCATGTGTTTCGCCTATAGTGCTATTAGTAGATTTGAGATTAAAGCCAGCTCTAACTGTGCAGAGGTAAATTGACTATGTTCCATTCTCATTCATTCTTCTCTCAAAAATCAAATGAATTTAGTGAGAGCTAACTGCTTTTGTTTCAACTGCAGGCAGGGGAGCAAAAGAACACCATGTGAGCATTAAGAAAAAAAAAAACATTGAGTGCTATTAAAAAATTGTATACATAGAATGAGTCACTTTGGATAATGACTTAAAATTTTATGAAAAACATTCAGAACTGAAATGTGCTTATTCTGTTTTTAAGAGAAAATAAAATTATATACTGTTTAAATAAAAATAAAATAAAATGGAATTTCACTTCCTTCTTTCACATCCAATTCCTCTCCTCTTCCATCTGGGGCAGTAACGACATGACTTTGGTGATTCCTTTCATGTCGTTTGTTAGCAGTTTATGCAGTATATGGTGGAGCCAGATCACACCAATTACCATCAGAATGAACTGAAGATGGAGGGCAAGTTTCTTGGAATTCAAGTGACTGTGATGTTTGGTTTCTATGGCAACAATATAAATTATAAAGAATGTTGAACTCTTTCCTAAAAGCTCTAGGAAGCAAAGGCAGTGAAAAACAAATTGAGATCACAGGTGAAACTGTCCAGCTGAGAATATCCATGGAACCATAATGCCTTGGTGATAGTCTTGAAGGAGCCCATCATCTCCTCTAGTCTCAGGGAAGATATGGCTGAGTACCCAGCCAAGGACCTGACTGTAAACACTGCTAATTTTAATGTCAATGAAATTTACAACAATACCAGGTCTCTAACTCCAAGGAAAGGGCACTAATGTAGGAGCAGTGGGACCTTGAGACATGGAATAAAGACATTTGAGCAGATGCTGAGAACTTTAGTTACATGAACATCTTTAGATAGAAAGCCACACTTGTGCCTAAGGAGACTGGACTTCCATTGACTGAATGACTCTACATTTAGGCCAGATGTCTCCTAACCTGATGTTGGTCCTCCTCAGAACCCAGAGCCTTACCGCATAATAAGAGTTAGACCCTGGGCATTGGGGGTACAGCTCAGTGGTAGAGTGCATGCATAGCATGCCCATGGCCCCAGGTCAATCCCCAGCACACACAAAGAACGTTAGATCCCAGCATAGCCCAGACGCAGAGGCAAAAGCCATTCTGCAAGGAGGTAGTCTGTACATTAGAGAGTTGCACACATCATCAGTGTGAATTGGCAGGCCTTGGGGAACAAGCATGGCAATGTGGACAAAGACCTTATATGAAGGAGGATTAAATCAAGGTTTGATCTGGCAAAAATCACTGATATTCATCTGGGACACGGTATCTTTGCCTTGGGAAATATCTTTCTCGGTTTGGCTAATTGAGGCCTGGACTCAGGCTTGGACTGTATAGTTAATACATTTGAAACCCTAACTTCCTTGGCACTTGGTAGAGCCTTACTACTTGAAATGTGGTCCAATGCTGGGAGACACATTAAATTGCAGAATCTCAAGGCCAAACACAGACTTTCTTTTCTTTTTTTTTTTTTTTTTTAATTTTTTTAGTTGTCAATGGATCTTTTATTTGTTTGTTTGTTTGTTTATATGAAGTGATAAGGATCAAACTCACACATGCCAGGAAAACTCTCTACCACTAAGCCACAATTCCTGCCCTGCAACCCAGACCTTCTGGATCCAAATTTT